>BSYR01000055.1:0-5000000 GCA_030270665.1 Hibiscus trionum
TATCTTGGGAGATAGACATCCAACGTTACTCAAGCACCGAGTAGAGGATGAATCTGTCTTAGAGAAACTGTTCATACAGGCCTCAACAAAAATTCTTTTAATTTTAACTATGTCCGATTTCAGGTTCTGCCGTTACATAATTCCTTCGCGTACAAGTTCCATCGGCATAAGTAGATCTAAGATTTTCATATTTGATCTTTTATCTATCCTTTTATCTCTATTATTATTAGTTTTAAATTTTGTTTATCATCCCTCTTAATTGTTCACCATTCTTGATTGAGTCTAAAGCTCATAGGTTCGCAATGGCTTGATTGAAGGTTTCTGCAATCCACCATGGCACTACTTTATCGATACATGTGTGGAAGCCAAGAGATTTTTCCAACACAAGAGAAAAGAAAGTGGAACCGAGGTAGATGAAGCTTGCTATAAGTTGGATGAAGTTGAGACGGATTTATTAGAACAAGTTAAAGGAGACGTGACCAAATATGTTTAGCAAAGCAATTGCGGACTTTGGAAATTGAGGGAAAATGGGAGATGATAAACAAAGTTTGGAGATTGGAAATTGTGATGGCACATTTGGGGTTAAGTGAACAACATCAATTTCATAAACAAGAGAACAGAGGGAGGAGGCTCCACTTGTATGCCGTCCTTTCTTGGAGCTTTTAGCCTTTGTTTCTCGGTATACTATTTTATAATGAGATTAGATGCAATGTAATTTCTTTTTGTTCGGCAATAAAAAAAATTCCTCCAAAAAATAAGAGCACGTCATAATAGCTCATTACAAATCCAAGCGCACACACCTCAGTAAAGAAACAAAATACATCACAAACATACTAAACCCTCAACTGCAGCAACACCATCCGCCCTTTCACCAGCAACCCACACACCTATAACGCCTAACAATGCACCTATTCCGAATGGACCACTCAGAACCAACACTTCCCTTTCTAAGTATATCGGCCAAGCATTAGAATCCATAATGCCAAAGGGTCCTAAAAACATATTAAGGAATTTTCCAGGAAACACCCAACGAACCTCCTACAAACATCATCATGCATTTACCCGCGGTAGATACCTCCAAGGGCATTCCCAACACCGAATTCGTTTCCTTAGAGACTTTCACCCAATATAAACATTTCAATTTGGCAAGAAAAAACTCAACCCTCTTACCATTCAACATCATCTCATTTCGACCAAAATAACCATGCACAACAAAGCAACCACCACTACCGCATTAAACCTTCGAACCACCAATGAAAGTAACGCACCAAAAATTCACTCAAAGTGAGTTTTAGAGCGAAACTACTCGATCCATGAACACCATTGAAAGGATTAGCTAAAGCAATATTGAAACAGTAAAACGGTGGTGAAATGTCCGTGATTGATTTGATAACGATAATCACGGACAGTGAGGCTGAGGGAAAGCAGCTCTAAAGGTTGACCTTCCTTCCTTACACATTGTGAATGCTTAACCAAAGATGTTTTTCATCAAATCAAAATATCAGCAACTATACAAAAGATCTTTCAGTAGAGCAAAACCATCATTGCACATCTTGTTTATGCCATCCTCTGGCTTCAGACAATGGCACTTCTGGTCTTGGCAATGGTGACTGCTGCAGCAGTCATAAGCAAAGAAGCTTGCTCCGTCCATGGTGATATTGGCACTGCATCGTTTTATAATCCTCCGTATATTCGTGAGTATCATTTCTTTCCTTTCTTCTCTTCTCCAACTTCGCTCAAACAACTCTCCTGTTGGAAGAGCAATTTATCTTCATTCCGCCTTTTGATCATGCAGCTACGAAATGTGATGGTAATAGGGAAGAACAGTTTCCACCTGGGAATCTGTTTGTTGCCGTTAGCGAGGGGTTATGGGACAATGGTGCTGCTTGTGGGAGGCGTTACAGGTTAAGATGCCTCAGCGGACCCAAGAGACCATGTAAGCATAGAACCATTGATGTCAAAGTGGTGGATTTCTGCCCCGCCTCACCATGCCCCTCTACAATTCTGCTGTCCAGGGACGCACACCGGCATGGAAGAAAAATCAATATAGAATATATACAGTAAATCCCCCTCTTCTTTTCCTTAATTGAAAAAATAGCACTTTAGTCTCTGAATTTAAACCATGATGAATCATGACGTTGCAGGATTTGAGAAAGTAGCTAGCATGGGTATAATCGGATCAAAGTACCAGCTTCTGCCTGTTCAAGAAGAAAATTACATGCAGGGAACACATTACAAGTGTGATACAGATGCTAGCATTTAAGTTGGCTAATTCTTTCTTTGATAGAAAAAAATATATATCTAGACGAAGCTGTTCCATTAAAAGATAGAGATGACATGCAGTAGTTATCTCTGTTACACAAAACGATATTTGATGTTGTTTACAAGTACTATAGTATACTCTAAGATGCAATATGAGCTATTTTCTCGGACACTGGTCTGAGAAAGAACCAATTCAAAACAAATTTTAACCTACAAGTAATGCAAGTACTATTTTATGCATTTACGCTGGGAAATGATACTTTTTTTAAAATATATTTAGTCTCTAAGAACTGATGTACAGGTCAGATAACCTAACCAGATCAAAACTCCATATGCATATATAAACCATTTGTTAGGAGCAAAAGAACTTTCTCTTCAAGTGTCTCGTAATAAAACCCAAGCTCATAGTTTCATGACTATTTAAAACATATTTACACTTGGAAAAGAAATATTCTTGACTTGCAATTGCAAAACCAAAAATGACCAGCAATTTGTTGAATATTGTCACACACTACCAAATGCAGAGTTATGTATACATAAATCACTTTCATGAATTATTTTAACAATCACACATTGGTTAATATTCAGACAAAATATATTTATCCAAAAGCAGAGAGATGTAGCCACATATCGTGAATCCACAATCCTCTACACAATTTGTAATGCATCCAACAAAGCCCATGCATCTTATAGTAGTATAAAATATAAATAGGGTAAGAGTTTTCTTATCCTATATCAGATAAAAAAATATTGCTCCTACAATAAAATAATGAAATCCTTTAGCAAATTTAACCAAGATCTTTAAACTAAATCAGGTTCTCTCATAATCAAAAGCCCCACGTAGTATCTAAGGATAAACATATTAATTTAGAATGTATACCCAATAAATTAGTTTCACATTTTACTTAGCTTAACTACTTGTATAATCAGAATTCTATTACGTACTTAAAGGCTGATGAATGGATTAGCTGGCTGCTTAACTCACTCCGCAACGTAAGAGACTAGTTACCATTCAAGAATACACTCATATTTAAGAGTCAAACGATATACCCATACCTGCACGTCATTTCTGCCCCAGAGTCTGTCACTGAAAAAATGGCCTTGGTAGAATGCAATTATAGTTGATCTGGCTGCACAAGAACCAGTAGTGAGAATAGTCCACTATTGCCTGTATCTACCCCAGGCTTACAACAAGAACAAAAAAAAAAGAAACAGAAGAATCCTACAAATTACCTAATTAATGAATTCGAAAGAATTGAACAAGGAGCCATATGAGGTGAAAATCTCGTGTACGGTTCTGTAGAGTGACAGTAAGGGTGACTTATCTGTCAACTATTCCACTATCACCCAAAAAAATAAAACAAATTCTGCCTTCCGTGAAATTGCCAGAGTAAGATTACAACTTTGTTGCTTTTGAGCTAAAATGACTTTTTAAGGTCTGTGAAGAACATGTTCGCCATATTGAGTGATTTGGTGGAAGCAGCAGTTAACCACCCACCTTACTCATTCAATACTCACCGGTTAAATCACGAAACTATTATTTGCATTCCCATGAGTCTTTCTAGTAAAACGTGATCATGTGTTTTACTTTGGACTTTTCCTCTATTTTGCAGATACTTTGAGATCTTCGCTTTGGTTTTCATGTCTGCACCGTTTAATCAAGGTCTGCAAAATAACTGCTGCCTCGCAAGTTATTCCACAAGGTAGCCATTGGCTCAAAAGTTCCGAGTACTTCAAAGCAACTTGAAGTTCCTGTTCATTTAAATCATCGGAGATTACGTTCCTCCACTCCTTTGATTTTCCCTCCAAACAAATTCCATGTAGAAAGGCAGCATAAGAAACAGGGTCAGGAAGAAGGCCATTGTTCATCATCCTATCTTTTAATTGCAAAGCAATTCTAGTCATTCCATTTTGGCAAAGGCCGAGGAGGATGGAGTTGTAAACAGCAGGTCTTGGAGCCAAACCATCGGATATCATCATATTATAAGATTCAAGAAAAAGAGATTTCTTCCCCAAAGACTGATTATCCAGAATTGCACCTGAACTGTTTGTGATGCCATTTACAACATAATTGTAAGTAACATCATTAGGAATGCACTTGTTAGACAGCATCAATTCAAAGTAGAAGACTGCTTTTGCAAGTTTACCTACCTTGCAAAAACTCCCAACAAGTATAGTGTATGTGACTACATTAGGTTCTAAACCACAAGATTTCATCTCTTTAAAAGCTTTTTCAGCCGTATTGAAATCTCCAATTCGACAAAAACCATTAATCAGAGAGGTATATGTCACCACGTTAGGCTTGAATTTTCTTTTCACCATCTGTCCAAACATCCTTAGTGCACCACCAATGTCAAGCTGCTTTGTGTAACCATCTATAATTGTAGAGTAAGTGAACTCATCTGGGGTAAGATGTGCTTCTACCATTCTAGTAACACATAATAGTGCTTCATTCATCCTTCCAAATTTGCAGAAACCCTTAATCATGGCATTGTATCCAACAACACCAGGATCCATGTCTTTTCCAATCATGACATCAAAGAGTGTCTTTGCCTCATGGAGATTGCCATCCCTGATGAACCCATCAACCAGAGTTGCATAAACAAATGCATCAGGAGGCACATTTTGGTCAAGCATCTCTCCAAGGAGGACTTTGGCAGCAGAAAGTTTTCCTTTCTTGCAAAGTCCATTCATCAAAACGTTATATATCCCGGCATCAGGCAAAACTCCCCTTTCAAGCATCCTGTGTCGAATTGTTAATGCAGCATCCACCTCTCCCATTGCAACAAGTCCATGGACAAGAGCTCCAAAAGCTACTACATCAGGCTTATATCCCCTCTCTGACATTTCAATAAGCAAATCCAGTGCCACCAGATATTCTCCTATTCTACAATAGCCTTGTATCAAAGGGGTATAACTAATTTTATTCGGTACTAATCCCCTCTTCTTTGCCTGTTCCAGAAGCTGACCAGCTGTCTGAACCCTCCCATCCCTGCATAAACCACTAATAAAAGTGTTATACGTAACAATATCAGGTTGATATCCACTCTCAATCATCTGTTTTATGGTGTCTGTCACATTAACTTTAAAACCATGCTTCAATTGTGCATCAAGAATAGTATTATGAACTTGAGTATTAATAGAGATACCCATTTCTTTCATTTCTTTCAAAAGCCTGTCAATAGCAATAAAATCCCCTTTCTTGCAAAAGCCATTTATCATAGCTCCATAAGTCTCCAATGTAGGCAAAAATCCCTTCATTTTCATCCTCTTAAAAAGTTCATTAGCTCTTTCAACATCACCTTTAGTAGAATACCCATCAATTAACGTATTATAAAAAACAACATCCGGAACACACCTCTTTCCCCACATATCTTCAATCAATTTTTCACCTTCCTCAACCTTCCCTATGTTACATAAACCCTTCACCATTATACAGACACTATAATTATCGACACAGCCATCTCTTACAATCATTTCATCGAACACTTTACGGGCGATCTCAACTTTATTTAACCTCACAAGTGAATTAAGGAACGAATTACAAGCAATCAGACTAGGAACAGAGTCATAAATTTTAACCACAGAATAAAACAGTTCAAGAGCTTTATCAACAAAACTATAATCCGCATAAACGCGAATAAGAAAGCTTAAAGCTTCATGCGTAGGCTTTATTTCTTCCAATTTCATGTTCTCTAGAGCATTGTCGATCTCGGGAAACAGTTTAAACCTAGCTAGGAGCTCTAAAAATGAAGAATAAGCCAACCCATTGAGGGGGAAATGATGGGGTTCTTGTTTAGAAACCCAATGAAAGAACTTTATACCTAATTCTACGTCGTGTATTTGATCAAACACGTAGTGGGCAATATCCGAAACGCGAGTTTCTTCATCGAAGAAACGGTTTTCAAGGGAATCTGGCCATTGTGGGTGAGTTTTGAGGATTTGAATGGTTTCATTGATGAGGTTTTTGAGATGGGGAGGAACACGAAATGGCGAAGAACTGACCTTTGGGGTGCGGAGAGGTTTGATGCGAGACAGAAGGGTTTTAGACATTAGGCGTGGAAGAAAGAATGGCAAAAGAAACAACCACACGCAGAGCACCAGATATTTGACACTTCAAATCGGTTAAAATATGCTTTAAATCCATGTACTCTTTGTATATTTAAACTTTAGCCCTTAATTATAAATTTTGTAATTTGCAGTTAAAATCAAAACATGATCTAGTATAATAATAGTTTTAATCTCAAAATTTATGCATTATATCAATTCGGTCTTAATTCAATAAATTTAACTCCTCATATTTATAAATTTTGACAATAAAATCTTCTGACACACCCTGCGACCACTTGTTAACTACATTCTATTATACTTCAACTCGATAATCGACAGATACAATTACTTTATTATTAAATAGCTGACATACTAACAGAGCATATGTGGTAGCCCACGTACATGTGATTCTTGCTTGTTGGTGTTGCAATCGAACCGAGAGAAGAATCTATATTCAACAACTTTAGTTTGTTGTTAATATGCATCATCTTTAATCCTCGTATATGTATTACTTAACTGTCACACTCACACTCACAAATGGAATATGCGTTTCAGCTGCAAAAATCAACAAAGTACAGTCAAGTCCATAGTTTATTACAGAAAATATGCAGCACACTGACGTGGATCTTAATTCTTACCCTTGTTGTTCCTTGTTGGCTTCAACAACTGATCTTCTGCTAATCAACGGCCTTGCCTTCTCCACCTCCATCAAAGACTTGTTAGCTTGATTCGTCAAAATCTGTGTGATCATTGTTAGCAGCAACAACAACAACGCTATTAAAGGTTAAAGTGTGGAGATTGACTTAGTGAATGCGATTTTCAGACTCCCAGAAATTCATACAATTATCAGGAAAGGCTCCTGGTGCCAAGATAATTGACAGACAATGCAAAACGACCAATTTTGGAGAATTCATATTTAACCCTTCAATTTTTATAAATTTAATTTCACCCTTTAAAAAATTTAAAATTCTCTTTAAAATTTTTAAAAAAGTCCCTTTTAGATTTTATAAAAAAATTCATCAAGTCTTAAAATTTTAATTTATTCCTCTAAAAATTTTTAAAAGTTTAAATAAACACCTACAACTGATTTTAGGGTAAATTATGTAAATCATCACCAAACTGTATTTCAAACATATTTTGGTCATTAAAGTTTCAAAACGTTCAATTTACTCATTAAAGTTTAGACATTGAACGTTTTTGTCACTCTACCGTTTACAGTCGTTGTCGTTCGGTACAAAATTTCACCAGTTGCTTTGTCTCGTCCCCTTGAGTCTGAATCCAACTTTCATTTCACCGAAAGTGCCCTAAAGTCCATGAATCGAACAAAAACCTTTCGATTTCTCTCTCGTCGATTCCCTCATCCGTTATTAGATGGAGCTCATTTTTCAGTATATTGCTTCCCTCGTGCCGATGAAGTTTTCCAACGTACAGATCTTGAAAAAATTCTTTCGTTTTTCGGTAAATAAACGCTGTAAAAAAATTAACGGAAAAATGACAAAAGAATATATTCAATGTCTAAACTTCAATGGGTAAATTAAACGTTTTAAAACTTCAGCAATTTGAGATTAAACTCATCATCAAAATTTAAACACGAAAAGAGACTTTGAAAGATTTAAAGTGATGGGACAACGGTTTATTATTAATTTTGATTTCATTTCGAAATCAGTTTCTGACAACTATGAATTGCATTTTACAACTTTCACCATCAACTTCTGTAGAACTAATGTTTTGATATAATAATTGAAAAATATTTGGACTGATTTAAAAAGTATTTAAAACAATTTCCAAAGTCCAAATGACTTGAAACTATGTTTAGGGATGTTTTTAAAAGGTTTTACATGTTTTTCAAAGCCAAACTTCACAAAACTGTCCAGGTGTTTCGAAACACCTTAGGGCGTTTCAATACGGTGCATTCTAGTAGCTAAAACGTTTCGATACTAGTATCGAAACGGGCTTTCCTTGGATAAGGATTTTGCCCAGCGTTTCGAAACGGGCTATGCCGTTTCGATACGCCTATGTGGCTTCGACCACAACGGTTATTTCCCAACTAACATTTAAATGCAGGTCGTTTCGAAATGGGCTAGAGCGTTTCGATACAGGTCCACGTCAGACTGCAATGGCTTTTTCTACTTAAAGGATGTTTCGAAACGGGTTCGAGCGTTTCGAAACGGAGAGCTGCAGAACTGCATTTATGGTGGGAATTAAAGTCCTCAAAGGCTCCAATTCAATCCCAACGGCTAGTAACGGCTACAAACTCATCAAGGAGTATAAAAGGGACCTCCAAGCATCGTGTAAAGGAAAATGCTCATATTGTCAATCAACAAATGATCAAGAATTGTCTTAGAGCTTAAATTGTCATTTATCGTATAGACAAACACTAGTGAGCTAAAATTGTCAAATTTACTCAAGTGTTTTAGGTTTTGGGTGAGTGCTTTAATTGTACAAACAAACATCTATTAGAGGGATTTGTGTTTGCTTTATTTATCTCTTTGTAAAAGAGGGTTTGATCAAGGCTTTGGGTAGAAAGCTTGATCGGTGTAAAGGGTTTCCTCCTAAGCCTAGAAAAGGGGACGAATCAATAGTGGATTGATTGGAAATCCTTAGTGGGGAGCTAAGGTAGTGGATGTAGACCTTGGTTAGAAGGTTGAACCACTATAAATCATTGTGTCAATTTACTTTTTAGCTTCCACAACCCTTCCACCCAAAAATCCACCTCTCCACCACTTGGTGAGCCTTATCGATTGAACGAATCGAGCTCCTCACAACTCAACAATTGGTATCAGAGCTTGGCTCAATTGAGGAGGATTCACATCCTATTGAGAAGATCCGGCAAGCTCGATCACTTTTTCATCAACCGGCTCAAATGGCACAATCAATCGACAAACCGTCTTTCTTTGACGGAACCCACTATGCCCATTGGAAGACAAAGATGAAGTTCTTCATCAAATCTAGAGATTACAAGCTATGGGATATAGTTGAAGATGGTCCGTTCGTGCCTCAAAGAAGCAAAGCGGAGTGGAGTGCCGACGATCGCAAGAAGATGGAGCTTAATTGCAAAGCCTTGCACATCTTGTTTTGTGCTTTTGGCCCAACCATCTATGAGAAGATGTCTTCTTGTGAGAGTGCCAATGAGGTATGGGACAAGCTTGAAGTCACATACGAGGGGACCGATGAAGTCAAGGAGACCAAGATTGGGCTCCTAACGTTAGAGTATGAGAACTTCAAGATGGATCCGGAAGAGAACATCGAGAAGATGTTTGATAGGTTCTCCACAATCACCAATGGTCTCAAGGGCTATGGAGAAGCCATTCCGGAGGAGAAACTTGTCCGAAAGCTCATCTACTCACTTCCCGAGTCTTGGGACTCAAAGAGGACCGCCATCATCGAAGCAAAGAATTTGAAGACTTTGAAGCTTGATGAACTCATGGGGTCACTCCTTACTCATCAAATCATGAAGAAGAATAAAGAAGATGAGAAGAAGAGGGAAGAAATTAGAGCTATGGGAGAGAAGAAAATCAAAGGGCTAGGCATCAACGCAAGTGTCATGGCTCTCAGATCCTCCACTTGCCATTATGTCTACTCAAGTGAAGAGGAGGTTAAGGAAGAAGAGATAGTTCATCTCTTCAAGAAGTGTGCCCCGTTCATGAAGAAAGCTTTGAGATAGCTTGAACGAGAATCCAAGAAAAAAGAGAGGGCAAGCACTTTAAGCCATAAGAAGAAGGCACATGTGGCTACTTGGAGTGATGAGGACTCCATCGATGATGAACAAGCCAACCTTTGCCTTATGGCTATCGAAGAAGATTCAAGGGTAACTTCTAATTCATCTACTTTATGTTCTTACTCTTTTGATGAATTACAATATGCCTATGATGATTTGGTTTTAGAATTTAAAAATCACATTTTGAAAAACAATAAATTGATTTCAAAGTTAAAAACTCAAAATGATTTGATTTCTAAAACTAAACTTGAACTTGAAGCAAAACTCGAAGAGTTTGAATTAAAATGTTTTGATTTACAAAATTTGCTTCAAAAAGTTCAAGAAGAAAAAGATTTGATTTCCAATGAGCTTGAAAAGAAAAACAATTTTAGAAAATCAAATTTTTATGTTAGACAATCTAGTGCCCCTAGATTTGTTAAAGGAAAATGTTTTAGAAGTATTTGGGTCCCAAAAGGACTTAGTACTTCAATTAAAAAGGATGACATTGAAAAATGGATTCCTAAGGGGACTAAAATTTGTGCTACTAACGTTTATGGATCCAAAGCAATTTGGATACCAAAAATCACTTGATTGTCTTTTGCTAGGTGTGATGAAGATGTTCAACAAGTAAAACATTGAGGGGGAGCTCCATGCACACAAGGAAGAACACTTGAAGAAGGAAGGCTTCACATCCTCCATTGAGTTCAAGTGTTGGTAAAAATCTAGTTGCTTTTGATGTTATTTAATTTATTTTTATTTATGTCAACTAGATGATCATTTATGTTGGACTAACATTTTTTATGATGCTTTGAGAAAGGGGGAGCCATTTTTAAACCAAACTCTTATTTTTGTCAAAATTTTCACCTCTATTGTTATTTTGAACTTAATGTTTTAAATTCTTTTTGATATAGCAAAAAGGGGAGAAATGGTTTAAAAAATTGAATTTTCAAATGAATAAGGGAGAGCTTTATTTGATTTCATATCTTTAATCTCTTATTCACATTTTTAAAGTTAAAGGGGGAGAATCCCAAACAATTTTTCAAGTTAATTTTATTATATCAAAAGGGGAGAGATTGTAGAACTAATGTTTTGATATAATAATTGAAAAATATTATGGACTGATTTAAAAAGTATTTAAAACAATTTCCAAAGTTCAAATAACTTCAAACTATGTTTAGGGATGTTTTTAAAAGGTTTTACATGTTTTTCAAAGCCAAACTTCACAAAACTGTCTAGGCGTTTCGATACGGTGCATTCCAGTAGCTAAAATGTTTCGATACTAGTATCGAAACGGGATTTCCCTGGATAAGGATTTTGCCCAGCGTTTCGAAACGGGCAATGCCGTTTTGATACGCCTACGTGGCTTCGACCACAACGGTTATAAACCCCAACGGCTATTTCCCAACTAACATTTAAATGCAGGTCGTTTCGATACGGGGACAGACGTTTCAAAACGGGCTAGAGCGTTTCGATACGGGTCCACGTCAGACTGCAACGGCTCTTTCTACTTAAAGGGTGTTTCGAAACGGGTTCGAGCGTTTCAAAACGGAGAGCTGCAGAACTGCATTTATGGTGGGAATTAAAGTCCTCAACGGCTCCAATTCAATCCCAACGGCTAGTAACGGCTACAAACTCATCAAGGAGTATAAAAGGGGCCTCCAAGCATCATGTAAAGGAAAATGCTCATATTGTCAATCAACAAATGATCAAGAATTGTCTTAGAGCTTAAATTGTCATTTATTGTATAGACAAACACTAGTGAGCCAAAATTGTCAAATTTGCTCAAGTGTTTTAGGTTTTGGGTGAGTGCTTTAATTGTGCAAACAAACACCTATTAGAGAGATTTGTGTTTTCTTTATTTATCTCTTTGTAAAAGAGGGTTTGATCAAGGCTTTGGGTAGAAAGCTTGACCGGTGTAAAGGTTTCCTCCTAAGCCTAGAAAAGGGGACGAATCAATAGTGGATTGATTGGAAATCCTTAGTGGGGAGCTAAGGTAGTGGATGTAGACCTTAGTTAGAAGGTTGAACCACTATAAATCATTGTGTCAATTTACTTTTTAGCTTCCACAACCCTTCCACCCAAAAATCCACCTCTCCACCACTTGGTGAGCCTTATCGGTTGAACGAATCGAGCTCCTCACAACTCAACAACTTATGTTTTACATTTACGTAAGAGTATCATAATTTAAATAATATTAAATGAGTTATATTTTAATAAAAAAATGTGTAACAAAATATTGTACAAATTTTTTTAGAATCTAAGTTCTAAGATATTAAATTTAAAACTCTAAAACCAAATCTTAAACTCTACATTTTAACCCTAAATATTAAATTTTAAATTTTATATCCTAAACCCTTAAACTTAAACTATATTCTTAAATCTAACAAGCTAACACAAAACTTGTGTATCAATTTTTTTTCATATTATATTACTTTTTTACGATATATATTTAATGATTTTATTCATTATTTGAAGCACATCAAATAAAAATATTATATATTACTTTTTTTAATAAATATCACAAGAGACTAAATCAAAGTTTTATTATTCTTGGGAGGTCACTATTACACTTTTTTTAAAGGATAGGTTACTATTACACTTTCTTTAAAAAGGGTACGTATGTATTAATTAATCATGAACGACATCATTAAGTACAACTGAGGAAATACAATTGGCTAGTGTATGTATGTGCTGCCTCATTTGCAGAATGTACTTGGCACATCCTGCCAACACAAGGCCGTTGCTATCACCAGCCAAAACTCCAACAGCAGCTGCACCATCGAGAGGACGGAGGGAGCCATCAACACTGATTTTAACTGTTCCAATCGGCAGCTTCAACCATTGATCAGACTGTTTCCGAGACTGGCTCACGATGGAGGAGGCAGACATAGCATCTTGGAATTCTTGTTGTTACTATTACACCTTAACGATACAATATCATGACGAAGTGTGGCTTTTTCCTTACCAATATTCATCCAGTATAGAATCTGTTACGTCTCGATAAGAACAGTAGTGCCGGAAATATGTTTGTGGCCGCAATTTAAAAGGCAAAATCCGATTACAGACAACAAAAATCAGTTACTGATTATCACTCTATTTGTACACTTTGTTTTTCAGACCCTGGAATGGATAGAAACAATGTCAAAATTATCTCTATCTATACCAGCCTCGGTTATAGAGAATGAATAAATAAAACAGGGAATCAGGTCCCAGAGATATTTACATCGTTGAAGCTCCCGGATTTAGTTCGATCAGACTATATCCAGCAGCCTTCTTTAAACCCCTCATCTTTGCCATGTTCCTTGTTCTGGCAGCGTCATCCCATTTTCCACTTTCTGCATATAAATTTGACACTAAATTATATGCACTCGGGCTTTCTGGTTCTAAATCCAAAAGCCAATTTCCTATAATCTCTCCCAGTTCTGTATTTCCATGGATTCTGCAAGCAGCAAGTACGGCAGCCATTGCTGATGCACTTTGTTTTGCAGGCAGAAATTTAAGCAATTCGTATGCTTCTTCGAGACGTCCTGCTCGGCTTAATAAATCCACTATGCATCCATAATGTGCTTCACAGGGTATTACGCGATATTCTTCCCTCATGCGGTTAAACACTTGCAGACCCTCTTCCACCATGCCGGAGTGACTGCATGCAGTAAGTATCGATGTGAAGGTCATGTCATCGGGTATCATTTCGTTTTTCATTCGATCGAACAATTGAAGAACTTCTTTGCAGTTTCCATGCATCCCATATGCAGAGATCATTGTGTTCCATGATGTCAGACACCTTGTAGCGGTGTGCTCAAATAGATTTCTTGCCATATTTAGTTTTCCCAACTTCGCATAAGTAGTCATCAGGGAATTTGTTGCTAGTGTTTCTCGATCTAGTCGAGCTCGATACATATGACAGTGAACTTCCTTTGCTAGACTTAGATATCCAAGTTTCGAGGATGCCTGCAGTAAACTTATCAGGGTGACAGAATCATGGTCAAGTCCCTCTCTTTTCATCATCTGGAACAATACGATGGCTTCATCGGGATGCCCATGGTAGATATAACCCATCATCATTGAAGTCCATGAAACCAAGTCCTTGTATTGTATCCTGCCCCAGACTGTCCTTGCATTGAAAAGACAACCAGATCTTGCATACATGTAGACGATTTGATTGGCAACTTCGGTATCCGTACAGGACTCGTGTCTCAGAATATAGCCATGAACACTTCTTCCTCCTCTAACATTCTTCAGCTCAGACAATGCTGAAAGTACATTAACTATAGAACCTAGGTTTGGTTTGAGACCGATACCGACCATTTCAATAAAAATTTCAATAGATTCAGTAGCAAATCTGTTTTGGAGATAACCTGCCATCATGACATTGTATAAAATCACATCTCTCGTCTCCATTACATTGAATAATTTCCTAGCTCGGACCAAATCATTGCACATGGAATACATATCAACCAAAGCAGTGGTAGCTACTAGATCAAGCTCGTAACCTATCCGCATAATGTGACCATGAATACTTTTTCCTTCTCGCAAATACTTCAAATCAGCACAACATAAAATCCCATTGGCTAAGCTAATCAAATCTGGGAAAACATTTTCATCTGCCATCTTACAGAAATGTCCCAAAGCTTCCAATGGCTTCCCCATATTAAGATATCCAGTTATCATTGCATTCCAAGAACCAATTGTTTTCATCTTCATTCTACCAAAAATGCAAGCTGCCATTGTTGGTACCTTGCATTTAATATACATATCCATGAGACTTGTCTCAAATATTTCATCTAAACAACCGATCCCTCTTCTAATAGCATATCCATGGATCGTCCTGCCATGTTCCAATGCTTCCAACTCCGCTGCTGCCTGCAGTAAACTCACCATCGTCACCCTATTGGGATCAATCCCTTCTTTCTGCATGAAACGAGCAAATTCAAACGCCTTATAAGTAAGCTGACCGCCAACTTGTGCATAGCCAGTTATCAGTGAAGTGTAAACAACAACATCTCTTTCAGTTATTTCATCGAACACTTTGGAAGCAGCAACCATGTCTCCATACTTCGAATATAATCTTATAAGTGAAGATCCCACGAATTGATTATTACTTAATCCAAACTTGAAAACATCAAGATGGACTCCTTTTCCAAATCCCAAACTACCCAATTCAACACAACTCTTCAAAGTAAAAGTAATAGCTGAACCATCTAAACCAATCCTTTTTTGCTTCAATTTCAAATACATGCTAAGAACTTCACCGTATTTACCACTTCTAAAACATCCAATGAGAAATGAATTCCAAAGGAAAATATTGTTTTTGAGAACTCCATTGAATACCCATCTTGATTCAACTGAGAACCCAAACTTTTGATAGCAAGTTAAAAGCTTTGAGCTTATAGAAATACTTTGACAAAGCCCATTGGTGAAAATACAAGCATGGAGCTTTTGCAAAGAAGCAAAATCGTTACAATTCCCCAACAAAGAAGCAATTTTATCGACATTATGGCTAGTCGAATGATAAAGGAATAAACTTTGAAATTTGATAGATGGAATTAGGCGGTTCTTTTGGAGAAGTGAGGGAATTTTAAGTAAGAAAAGAACCATGATTTTATGTGGAATAACTTTAAAACGATTGATTTTTATAAACGAAACTAGTGACTGAGTAACACGCATACGTTAGGTGGTTAATTATTGTAGTACAAATACTTATTATATTAAAAACCCATTTTAATCTCTTTTACATAAAAATATTTATCATTTTATTATATTTAAAAGTTTTTTAGTCCTCTTTGTTCAAAAAAAAAAAGTTTTTAGTCCTCAATTATAAAAATATTTGTCATTTTAATCTTTATTTATCAGTGGTAAACATGTTGGATTTTACCCTAGTCCAAGGTTTCAGGTTCGATGACACGTGTTACTACTTGATTGGTTGATTGGAGGGAAAAATGTATTAAATATTAAATAAAATAATTTAAAATTTGAATAAATTAATCCAATTGGGTGATGACATGTGTCATCATCAGATTGGTTAATTAATTTTATTTAATTAAAATAAAATTAGGATCAAATTGATTTAATAAGTAAATAACAAGGACTAAATGTGTAATTTTACAAATTTTTGTTAACTACCACATCACCCCTCTGTTACCCTTATGTTAATTTTTTAACGGTGGTTGTCAAAATAGGTCAATTTAATAAGTTTAATAGTTTGATTGACGAGTTCGACAGTTTGATAGTCAAAATAGACACGCCTCTATAATTCGGTGGTCACTAAAGTAGCTTACCCTAAAAAAACATTCAGGTTTGAGCTTGGTCATTCCGGAGCTCAAGTTTTCTCGGGTTTGGGCCCTTTCCGAGTTTATAATTTTTAGACCTTTCTAACTCGGACTCACTTTTCCCACCTCAATATTAAACAATAAATTTCAAATCAAACTTTTCAACATTTTCTTACTACACTATTTTAAAACTAAGGTTAAACTGGCCATTAATAAATATAAAGAGGGTTTATATACTACAACATAAATGGTTCCCGATTATGTTTTAATTACTTTTTACATTTTTCAATTATCAGAAGTTACAAATTAGTCCTCCGACATAAAAAAATAACAAATTGATCTGACGACATTAAAAATTTAACAGCTAATGACATGACAATTAATATAAATTGATATAATTACATAATTAGCCCTCAAGTTCTACACTTATTTTAATTTGACCCTAGTTTTAAAAAAATAACCCACATAATTTTAATAATCTATCAATTTAGTTCATCTTCTTTTCAATTTCTCCTCTCTTTCAATTATTCAATTCATTTCCACCAAAGAAAATTGTTTCCCTATACACTCACGGCACATGGCTTTCCCATTTTCTTTCAGCCACAAAACACGGACTGCCTGAGAATCAAATTTTCCTAAAATTAAAATCTCAACATCCACATCGACATACACGCACCTATGGAACCCATTCCAAATCCTTCTTTTATTATTATTATTATTATTATTATTATTATTATTATTATTATTAGGGTAAACTATATCATTGACCACCGAGCTAATTGGGGATTTTTATTTTGACCACCGAACTAACGAACTCGTCAATCAGACCACCGAACTTATTAAATTAACCTATTTTGGCCACCGCCGTTAAAAAATTAACAGAGGACTGACGGAGTGATGACGTGGCAGTTAACAAACTTTTATAAAATTACACATTTAATCCTTGCTATTTACACATTCTTTCAATTTAGTCCTAATTTTAAATTAATAAAATTAATTAATTATTTAATTAAGTGATGACACGTGTCAACACCTTATTGGAGGAATTTAATTATTTATATTTGATTTTATTAATTTATTTTTCTCCTCCAATCAAGTGGTGACATGTGTCACCACTTGGTTGAATGAAAATTAAGCAAATATAGAAGAGTGGGGGTGGGGTGGATTGAACTTGCACCAAGTGGGTTCCAAACCTTCACCTTTACCACTGCACCAAACCCCTCTTAATGACATAAGTTGTGATATTTAATATATATCTTATAATGCAGTAAATGTTAAGGGAAAAAAGTAAAAATGATTGAAAGGGGATTCGAACCTAGATCACTTGGGATGTGTATAATCACACAAACATTCGATTTAAAATATCTGAATATTTTTTTATATTTAAATTAATTCGAATACTTATTTAAATATTTTAAATCAATTATTTTAAAAATATTTTTTTTCTTTTTCATACTTTAAATACTCATTTTAATTTAAATATTTAAATATTCGAATATTTTTTCTTTATATACTTGATTTAATATATTTGATATATATTTTATCTATACTTTAAATATGTTATAATGCATTAAATCAAATATTTTAAAAATATTTTTTCTCATACTTTAAATATTTGATTTAATTTAAATACTTTAAATACTTATTTAAATATTTTAAATCAAATATTTAATTTTTTTTCTTTTTCATACTTTAAATACTCGTTTTAATTGCTTTTCTGTTCCCTACCGCTCAAGTAGTCTGTGTTTCCTCACTCCCATTGTCTTCTAGTATTGCTCGTCTGGTTGATGGAATTTGCCAGAGTTTCTGTTTTGTTTATCAGTTCTTTATTTGTCCACACTGGCAGATTTAATTTCTCAAACTTATTAGAAGTTAGTTTATTGTTTGTTAATAGGTTAGTTAGGTGGTTAGTTGACAGATCAGCACATTTCTTTATTTTATCATTAGTATAAATGTAATATACATTGAATATTTTATTCATCAGATTAAATAATAAAAAGTTCTTTTCTCTTTCTTCATTCCCGTATCCTCTGGTTTTCCCCTTTTCTTTCTAACCCTAGAATCAAGATTTTGATCTTAAAAAATCTCAATATGGTACCAGATGAGAGCGATTCCGGTTCCCGTTCGCAAGATTCTACGTGGGTTTATCAGTCAAAACAGAGGACTTCTCCTCATACAATTGCCTAGGTAATATCTTACCATAATCTTTCTCCAGCTCACATGTCTTATATTTGTTCCACTGAAATTCTTACTGAACCTAAGAATTATGTTGAAGCTGTTAAACTTGAATGCTGGAAATCTGCTATGAATGATGAGATATCTGCTTTAGAAAAAAATCAAACATGTGAACTTGTTTTCCTTCCTCATGGAAAGATAGCCATAGGGTGTAAGTGGGTATATAAAACTAAACTAAATTCTGATGGTAGTCTTGAGAGATACAAGGCTAGGTTAGTGGCTAAGGGTTATACCCAACAACCAGGGATTGACTACCTTAACACCTTTAGTCCTGTAGCAAAATTGACTACTGTTAGATTAGTTCTTGCTCTAGCTGCTGCCCAGAATTGGTTCCTTCACCAACTTGATATAAATAATGCCTTTTTACATGGCTTTCTAGATGAAGAGGTCTACATGCAGTTACCTCCTGGTTTTAATTCAACTTCCCCTGGTTTAGTTTGTAAGTTAAAGAAAAGCCTTTATGATTTAAAACAGGCTAGTCGTCAGTGGAATGAAAGGTTAACATCTGTTTTGATAAAACAAGGTTTTAAACAATCTTCTGCTGATTTTTCTTTGTTTACAAAAGGAACAAATTCAGATTTTATTGCCTTAATCATCTATGTTGATGATATCATTCTTGCTGGGCCTAGTTTAGCTCCCATTAATGAAATTAAGAAATGTCTTCATGATCTTTTTAAAATTAAGGATTTGGGAAATCTAAAATTCTTTCTTGGTCTTGAAGTTGCTAAGAATAGTCAAGGTATTAATCTCTGCCAAAGGAAGTACACTTTGGATCTTTTAAATGATTCTGGGTTTTCTGAATCTAAGCATGTTTTTACTCCAATGGTCAAAATTCTTTCTAAGAATGATGGTGATACTTTAATAGATGTCACTTCTTATAGGAAACTCATTGGAAAACTGTTGTATCTAACAAACACTCGTCCTGATATATCCTTTGCTGTTCAGCAGCTATCTCAGTTTATGTCTGCTCCTACTAATGCTCATTTAGCTGCTGTTCATAGGGTATTGAGGTATCTTAAAGCTACACCTGGACAGGGTCTTTTTTTTCCTGCATCGAATCAAATTAAGCTCAACGCCTTCTCAGATTCAGATTGGGCTTCTTGTTCTGATTCGAGGAGATCCACCACTGGTTTTTGCATTTTCCTTGGCTCAGCACTAGTTTCTTGGAAGTCAAAGAAGCAGGCTACAGTGTCTCGTTCCTCCAGTGAAGTAGAATATCGTGCTTTGGCCACAACTGTTTGTGAAATACAGTGGCTGCATTACTTACTTAATGATTTTCATGTTGATATTTCTCCTACCAATTTGTATTGTGACAATCTTTCTGCTGTGAAACTTGCAGAAAATCCAGTGCACCATGAACGCACCAAGCACATAGAGATTGACTGCCACATAATCAGAGAGAAGATTCACAATGGAACAATCAATTTACTGCCAGTTTCCAGTTTGAACCAGCTTGCTGATTGTTTTACAAAAGCCCTACCTTTATCAGTTTTTCAGAATTCTATACTCAAGTTGGGCATTCAGAATTTGTATGCTCCAACTTGAGGGGGGTATTAGAAGTTAGTTTATTGTTTGTTAACAGGTTAGTTAGGTGGTTAGTTGACAGATCAGCACATTTCTTTATTTTATCATTAGTATAGATGTAATATACATTGAATATTTTATTCATCGGATTAAATAATAAAAAGTTCTTTTCTCTTTCTTCATTCCCGTATCCTCTGGTTTTCCCCTTTTCTTCCTAACCCTAGAATCAAGATTTCGATCTTAAGAAATCTCAATAAAACTCGTACATTTGGTTTGAATTCTACAATGCTCCATTGGAAAAAGATATCTCCTTGAATCTTACTGGTATTATCTTTAACAAAAGATTCTATGGCTCAAGTAATCTAGCTGTTTGCAGACAATTCGTTCATGGCACATCATTGGGCGGCTTGGGGGATGCAATTCCATGAACATGCAAGTAAAATATTTAAATAAGTATTCAAATTAATTTAAATATAAAAAAAATATTTGAATATTTTAAATCGAATGTTTGTGTGATTATACACATCCCAAGTGGTCTAGGTTCGAATCCCCTTTCAATCATTTTTACTTTTTTCCCTTAACATTTACTGCATTATAAGATATATATTAAATATCACAACTCATGTCATTAAGAGAGGATTGGTGCAGTGGTAAAGGTGAGGGTTTGAAACCCACTTGGTGCAGGTTCGATCCACCCCACCCTCACTCTTCTATATTTGCTTAATTTTCATTCAACCAAGTGGTGACATGTGTCACCACTTGATTGGAGGAGAAAAATAAATTAATAAAATCAAATATAAATAATTAAATTCCTCCAATAAGGTGTTGACATGTGTCATTACTTAATTAAATAATTAATTTATTTTATTAATTTAAAATTAGGACTAAATTGAAAAAATGTGTAAATAGCAAGGATTAAATGTGTAATTTTATAAAAGTTTGTTAACTGCCACGTCATCACTCCATCAGTCCTCTGTTAATTTTTTAACGGCGGTGGCCAAAATAGGTTAATTTAATAAGTTCGGTGGTCTGATTGACGAGTTCGTTAGTTCGGTGGTCAAAATAGAAATCTCCAATTAGTTCGGTGGTCAATGATATAGTTTACCCTTATTATTATTGCCTATCAGCTGACACACACTGAACTTGGCAACAGTTGCCACAAAATCGGTAGGGCTGGAATTACAAGGGAACCACGACAATGCCAATGCCTTGTTCGAGCCCTGCTTCGGCTATTCCATTTTTATTTCGTTACGTGCAATTCATCGAACATAATCGATGCACTCTAATATGAGGCTCTTAAATAGATTTTGGGGTGAAAATGAATTGAAGAATTGAAGGAGATGAAAAATAGAAAAGAAGATGGACTAAATTGATAGATTATTAAAATTATGTGGGTTAATTTTTTAGAATTAGGGTCAATTTAAAATAAGTGTAGAATTTGAGGGCTAATTATATAATTATATCAATTTATATTAACTGTCACGTCATCATCCGTTAATTTTTGACGACGTTAGACCAATCTGTTACTTTTTTTAAGTCGGGAACCACTTTATAACTTCTGATAGTCGGAGGACAAAAAAATTAGAGCATAATCGAGAGACCATTTATATATTTTACCTTATATTTTTTATGAAATAAAAAGAGGTAAAAATGATAAAAATACATGCTACTCTGTTTATGTTTCTTTAAATGCGAAAATTTTCTACTTCGTCACATTTATATTATCGCAGGTTAACTATTCACCTAATTTTAAAAATAAAAAATTATATGGTGTAAAATAATTTTGAATAACAAGTTTACCCTTAAAAATTTTATCTTTTGTTTTTGTTAAAAAACTAAAGAAAGATAGAAAAATAAATTTATCTTACAAAAATTGTTGAGTTTTTCAAAGTAACAATTTTAAAACACAAAAATAACAATTTTATTGAGACAGAAATAATATTAAAAGAAAACTAAAATTCTTCTGGTATTAAATTCTTTAGCCCCTAATAATTCCCATAACAGCCTAACTATAACTATAATGGCCCGGCCAATACATGGTTAACATGTGTTTCACCTATACCTATACCATAAATCCTTCTTCATCTCCTAGACAAGGTGTACATCTAGCTGTAGAAAAAATTCCCTATAAATTATATCACATACTCTTCTCGTCACTTTATATAGGGTTCCGACCAATAAAAATTAAAAAAGTAAATAAATTTTAACAGCCGGAACGAAAATGGTGAGGAGGATCCATAATGAATTTCCCTTACTTTTACGTTTAAGGAGAGCATAACCGCGCTTACCATTATTTCAATTAAAATAAACACCCTTATTAATTACCCATAAAACACGCCGCCAAAACTCTCCATTCCCATAAAATAAACACCCTTTTTAAAATAACGTCTGAAGCTTCTTCCACCTCCATTTTCCGGGAAAACCAGAAGAAAGAAGCCCTCCCCAAAATCATGCAAACCCCGAAATCCAATCCTCTCTATGACATAATCATCTTAGGGGCCTCAGGATTTACAGGCAAATATGTAGTAAAAGAGGCTTTAAAGTTCCTCAACACCCCATCTTCTCCTCTTAAAACTTTGGCACTTGCTGGTCGTAGCCATGAAAAGCTTACTAAAACTCTTCGGTGGGCAGCTCATCCTATTTCCCCAACTCCTGATGTTAGTGTTATCATTGCTGATACTACCGACCCACCTTCGCTTTTGAGCCTTTGTAATCAAACTAAGCTCTTGCTTAACTGTGTTGGACCTTATAGGATCCATGGCGACCCTGTTGTTTCTGCTTGCGCCTCTTCTGGGTACCCTTCTTCCCCTTTTCAATGTTTTCTGTATTTGGGTTTTTGGATTTGTTGTTAAATGGTGGAAATCTGGGTTTCTTTGAGTGATAACTTGCCATACATGTATGAAGTTGCTGCTTGTTTATGGGGATTTATTGTTGATGATCTCAAGAGCGTGGTGGAAATTAATGAATCTTGATGGTAAAAAAAACATGAATAGGATATTGATCTTCAAATTCACAGACTTTCATTGGAACCATTAGTCTTAACCGGCTAATCAAGTGCCAAGATCCACCACTGTGGACAAGTCTCTTGAAAGTTGCATGTAATCTTGTTTAAATATTTGGATTCTTGAATGTTAATTATGCATAAAGTGGTGAATTTTGGTGCTTTTATGGGATTTAGTTTTTAAAATAATGAGTTTTATTTAGTGTAAGCTTTCTCTTCACTTTCATCACTAACTTATCCAACAATTAAACATGCTAATTTCTTACTTTGTAGTAGTAGCGAATCCCTATTTAATTCAAGTTATTTGCACTGTAGGTGTGATTATTTGGATATAACTGGAGAGCCTGAGTTTATGGAAAAAATGGAGGCCAAATACCATGAAAAAGCTGTGGAGACTGGTTCCTTGATTGTTTCAGCATGCGGATTTGATTCAATTCCTGCTGAAATGGGGGTTATGTTCAATACAAGGCAGTGGGAGGCTCCTGCCGTGCCAAACCATGTTACTGCATACGTAAGTTTGGAGTCTGATAGAAATATTGTTGGGAACTTTGCAACATATGAATCAGCAGTTTTGGGTGTGGCCAACATGGATAAGTTGCAGGAGTTTAGGCGTTCCAGACCCAGGAAACCTAGGCCAGTGGTAAGGATTATTCTACATTTCTGTTTTGTTTTCGATATCCTCACGTTTTCATGGGTTGTCTAGGACATTAAGTTGTTGCAGGATGGGGATATTTAAGAATTCAATGGCGCCCTTGCTCAATTTAGTTTATGACATCAACAATTTTCTGTTTCTTTATTGTAATATTATGTCTTTTAACAATTGTTTACTGGTATGGTTTCAGATTCCTGGTCCACGTCCACTTCCTCATACAGGACCAATGATAGAATACCAGGATGAAATTGGTCTTAGGGCTGTGAAGCTACCCTCGGCAGATGCGGTCATTGTTCGACGGACTCTTGTCACTCTGATGGAGAACCCCAGTGGTCTCCCTGGGATGAATGAGAGTCCTGAACATACTGAAAAGAGGGAGGCCTACTGGTCTTCGGTGAAACCAGCTCATTTTGGAATAAAAATAGCATCCAAAACCCTTCTAGGCATCTATCGAATCATCGGAGTTGGGATTTTCATTGGACTCTTGAGTAGAATGTCATTCGGGAGGTGGCTTCTCTTAAAATTCCCCTCATTTTTTAGCCTCGGGTGGTTCCGAAAGACCGGTCCCTCGGAGGAAGAGGTGAGGAGTTCATCATTTAAGATGTGGTTCGTTGGAAACGGTTTCAGTGACTGCAGCCTGGCTTCAAAAACAAACTCGAAACCTGACATGCAGATCATAACGAGAGTAATGGGACCTGAGATTGGCTACGTGACAACTCCGATAAGTCTAATTCAATGTGCTTTCGTGGTTTTGAGCCAACGCGAAAACCTGCCAAAGGGCGGAGTTTATACCCCTGGCATTGTCTTCGGTCCGGATCTCCAAGAAGGGCTGCAAGAGAATGGAGTCTCATTTGATATCGTTTCAAAGACTGCTCTCCGTGGCCCTACCGCTGCTTAAAACTGGTAAGCTTTGCAGAAAAATAATACAATGACTCTGTTTTGTTCTTGCTGGAAACAATAATTGTGTTTCGAATCGGTTTCTTTTGGATGAATAAATTACATTTAGTAAAACCGAATGTTGGATGAATAACTTGGTTTTTGTTAGTTACATTCAGTTGTTTCCCTTTCTTCAAGTTCTGAAACTATTTAATAACATGAAAACAGTAGCAGGATAAGTAGCATCAAGGGCGAACTTGAATTATCAACTAAAAAGTTTCATCATATAATTTGAACAAATATGTAAAACATCAGTATTGAAATAAGTTTACAAATATAATTGAATAGAAAATAAATTATGCCCCATACTCCACCCATCTACCCCTGCTTTCATATTTGGCCAGTGTCCTAGTTAAATTTGCAACTATGGTAGTAGAGAAGAAAACCAACACTTTTTCGAAATACCGATTTGACTGTTACACTGCTTGAAAATTGTAACTCAACAATCTTGTAACAGTGCATCTATCTAAATCACCCCCTATTGACATTCTATCGGTAAGGTGGTATCTTCAGGATGTATTACTCGCTTAAGGTCCTGACCGAATCTGTTCAGCATTTGATAAATTTTATCAAATTTAGGGTGTGATCTATCAAATACAGTGAACTCATGGACTTCGTTGTCTAATTCAATAGAACTTGCTCCCGAAGGTTTTTGAACCCCTATGCTCTTCATCCGAAGCCTTGCACTTGCAGCACTGTCCCAATCTCCTGCTGCAGCAAAAATATTTGCTACCATGGAATAATTTCCCGGATCAGAGGGATCCAACTCAAGAAGGTGATCGAGCACCTTTTCTGCAAGTTCCGTAGCACCATGCAATCGGCATGCTCCCAGAAGAGTACCCCAAATAATGGCATTTGGCTCAAAAGGCATAGTATGTACAAGACCATATGCTTCCTTCAAACGCCCTCCTCGGCCTAAAAGGTCAATCATGCAACCATAATGCTCGATTTGAGGAACAATACCATAATCTTTCTCCATTGCATAGAAGTATTCTACGCCCTCATCAATAAAGCCTGCATGGGTACAAGCACACAAGACACCTACGAAAGTAACTCTATCTGGCTGAAATCCTTCCATCTTCATTCTAGAAAAAACATTAAGTGCTTCTCTGCCACGCCCGTGCATAGCCAATCCGTGCAGCATTGCATTCCATGAAACTACATCTCTTTTTGCCATTCCATTAAAGACACTCCACGCTTTGTCAAGGCTGCCACACTTTGCGTACATATCAACTAATGCATTAGACACCGCAATGCTACATCTAAACTTAAGCCTCTCTATTGAATCATGCACTTTTACACCAACTGTTAATAATCCAGACTCCGCACAAGCAGCCAATATACTAATAACGGATCCATCATCCAACCTCAATCCATGTCGCTCCATTTGATCATACAAGCCAATAGCCTCTTTCGCTAACCCCTTTTCTGCATAGCCGGATATAATAATAGTCCAAGGAACCAATGTCTTGAGCGGCATCTTATCAAACAAAACTCTAGCCATGTCCATATCCCCAGCCTTGCTATAACCCATAACCATAGTTGACCAAGACACGACATTCCTCTGAGGCATCTTTTGGAACAATTCAAAAGCTTCCTCCATTTCTCCTGCTTTAACAAAGCCATCCAAGATTGTATTCCAACTAATTATATCTCTCTCAGGCATTTCATCGAACAACTTCCTAGCTTCCCTCAACTGCCCAACTTTCAACAACCCCGCTATCATAGAATTCCATGAAACAACATCTCTATCTTCCATTACTGTAAACAACTTCAAAGCTGCTTTAATACCCAATTCCCCAAACTTTGAATAACTATCAATAAGAGCATTGGGTACAAAAATATCACCCAAAAAACCATTCTTTTCAATCTGGGTATGTATCATTTGCACCAATTTCAAACTATTACAACCCTTTAACAGAAAAGGGTAAGTGAAATTATCAGCCCAAATCCCATTCCATAGCATTTCAAAGTAGAAAGAAAAAGCCAGGGTTGGGTGTGAGTTTTGCACGCAGGCTCTTATCAGAGTGTTGTACAAATGAACATTGGGGTCTTGAATTTGGTTAAAAACGTGAAGAGCTAAGGTCAGTTGGCGGCACAGAGAGAAAGCTGAGATTAACTTGGGAGCAACATAAAGGTCTCGGTGAAGATTCTGTTTGATTATTTGGGATTGGAGCTGTTTAACATGGCTTAAATTGTTGCATTTATGGAGGTCTTGGAGTTTTTGTTCAAAGAGTCTTCTTGTGGAGGACCATGAAGGGGATTTAAGAGGTATGGACATGGGGTTTCGGAAGGGTTTAGAGATGGGGAAATGGTGGGAATTTTGCATCAAGATTGGGTTTCGCAATGCAGACTTTGACAATTTTTCTTCTTCTTTTCAACTCCTTTTTTCCAAAGGGATTTTGATAAGCTGAAAGGTATCCATGTTTTCTTCTGGCTAAGGTTTTTCCTTCGGTTTTGTATAATCTTTTTGGGCTTGGCTTTATAGATTTATGGCCTGCGTTCCATCTCGTGTCCATTTACGGTGATCTTTCGGTGTTTTAAGAAAATATATTTTTTTTCCCAAATAAACAACCTATTTTGTTATCCAATTATTATCCTAGTTTTGTTTTGATCACTTAATTTTTAAAATATGTATTTTACTCAATTAACATTATGCTTTTATCACCGACGATTAAAAATCTTTTGTATCAATTTTGTTTGAAAAATATTCATATCATATTTTAAACAGAGAAATTAAACTGTTCATCACACATCATTTTGTAACTGCTTTTAAAATTCCCATCACTCTGCGTAAAAACATAACCATAACAGCCAATGCATGCCAAACATCCTTCACGTGTGGAGAGTGAAAAATTTTCAAATTGAATATCCACCGAGTAGCTTTAGCGTTGTCAATTTAATACGTTAGTAATTAATCTTAATTAGTTATTCTTCCAACTCATCATTTGACTTCTCCAAAAACCACAACAATTATATATTTTACATATGACTGTTTCGGCAACCATTGCAGAACTGTGAAAGACAACTCTGTACGAGGTTTCTTTAACTCTTTAGCAGTATTTTAAGTTGATTTTTTTCTTGGCATTTTTCGTAGAGATTTATCTGAGAAGAAAAGCTCAAGGAATCATGAGAGTTGAAAACAGATTCTTTTTAGGCTTTTGTTGATGTTGATGGCTATTTTTATGGTTTTCATTGAATCATCCATGGCGACTTTGCATCGTGTTGGATACAAGCAAGGTTGGAACTTATAATCCTAACGTCAATTACTTCGAATGGTCCCACCATGAGAGATTCTATGTCGGTGACTGGCTTTGTATTGTTGAGAATAATGGCTGGAAAGTTATTTGGTTTGATGGGTGGGTTAGTTTGTTTAAAGGCAGCACCCTAAGTTGGTTAGTTGGTTGAAGACCGTTATTTTGGTTTAACAGATTAGTTTGTTGGTACCAATTATGTTTGTGAAACCGAAATTGATTTTGATATAACACATAAATTTAAGGACCAATTTGCAAAACAATAAATTTTTAAGTATTCTTTAAAGTCTCACAATTGACAAATATTTTTAAACAAAATAATATCTAAAGACCTGCTCTTAAACATATAAAATTCTCTAAGTCTTTTCCTATGTTTTTCAAGCTTAAGTGTGCAAAAAACGCCCAGGCGTATCGATACCCTCTTTGGCTACTGGAATTTTGTTTTTCAAACCAAAGTATACAGAAACGCTCAGGCGTATCGATACCCTTATGCGTATCGATACCCTCTTTTGCCACTAGAATTTAATGAACTTACCGTACCGATACGCCTTGCAACCGTATCGATGCGATATTCATCTGGGCAACTCTTTCATGAAACCGTACCGATACGCCTTGCAACCGTATCGATACGATAAGCACATCTTTGAAAAATCTGAGCATTTAATTATTCGACCGTTACTTGTCAGTTGGTTGGTTTCCCAGTTTTTAAAAGACCGTTATACCGTACCGATACGCTTGGTATGCGTATCGATACGCTTTTTATGTAAACATGACTTGGGATTCCAGTGAGCAAAAACCGTATCGATACGGCCTTCCATACCGATACGCCCCTTAAAACCGTACCGGTACGCCTTCTATGCGTATCGATACGCTTTGTTTTCAGGCACAACGGCTCTTTCCTCTTTGATGTAGGTATCAATACGCCCTTCCCGAGTACCGATACGGTATGCTGCAGAGCTGCATTTAATGCGGGAAAAATTGCTCTCAACGGCTCTATTGATGATCCCAACTACCCAAACGGCTAGAAATCAATGCAAGGGTATAAAAATAAGCTTCAATTGACCAAACAATAACTATTGAACCGACAAGCAACATCAAAGCAAAAATCCAAACCCTAGTGCTCTTCAAAGTCAAATTCTTGTACCCAACTCTAGTGATTTTATTTGTTATCTTGTATTGTGAGTTTGAGGAGTTTAAAATTGTATTTGGGTAAACATTTATCCTTTGAGAGGAATTGTTTGAGTTTACCAAATTCTTATCTTTGTAAATTGAGTGGATTAAGCTTTGGGTAGAAAGCTTAATCAATTTGTAAGGTTACCTCCTCATCCAAGAAAAGAGGAAGAATTCAAGTAGTGAATTGTTTGAAAATCCTTAGTTGGCACTAAGGTAGTGGATGTAGAGTTCATTTGGAGAACTTGAACCACTCTAACCACTTGTGTCATCTTTTATTTTTCACGCATACCTCCCACCAAAATTTTAATTGCCAATTCACCCCCTCTTGGCCATTTGCAATTGTGTGATCAACTCAACAATTGGTATCAGAGCTACACTTATTGGAAGGATTACAACCCTCTTGAGTCGATTCTAGGAGAGATTGATCAACAACTAGTCAAGCAATGGCATCCACCTCCAACTCCAACCTCTATGAGTCCCAATCTACCACCAAGCCACCATTCTTCAATGGGAATAACTACCCATATTGGAAGAATAGGATGAGGCTCTTTATCAAGTCCACCGACTACATGGTGTGGGATGTGGTTGAAGAAGGTCCATACATTCATATGAAGAGAGATAGTGAAGCAAGACTTGTCCCAAAGGTAAAAGCCGAAATGACGGATGATGAAAGAAGAAGGATGCAAGTGAATGAAAAAGCTCTCCATGTGATATTTTGTGCACTTGGTCTGGATATCTACTTCAAGGTGTCTTCAATCGAAAATGCCAAGGAGATTTGGGATACCCTCGAGACAACATATGAGGGAACTAGTGATGTCAAGGAGACAAAGATTGAACTACTCAGTCTAAGCTATGAAAATTTAAAGATGGATCCCGATGAAAGTGTCTCCAAGATGTTTGATCGATTCTTGGTCATTGTCAACGGATTGAAGGGGTTCGGTGAGATCATCCCCGAAGACAAACTAGTGAGGAAATTATTGTACTCTCTTCCGGAGTCATGGGATGGCAAGAGAACGGCTATTATTGAAGCTCGAGATTTGAAGACTCTCAAGCTTGATGCTCTTGTTGGATCTCTACTCACCCATGAGATCATGAGGAAGGGAAGAGAAGAAGAGAAGAAAATGGTTGAGAAGAAGGATGTTGAGAAGAAGAAGATTGGAATCGCCCTTAAAGCTTCATGTCAAGAAAGCGATTCAAGTGAAGATGAAGATGAGGAGATGGCCATGTTGGCCAAACGGTTCACTCGCTTCATGAAGTCAAATCGTGGGAGAAAGTTTATTAGAAAGGGAGACTTCAAGAACAAGAGTAAGGAAGAGGAGAATGACCAAATCACTTGCTATGAATGCAAAAAGCCTGGTCACATCCGTTCCGAATGTCCTCAATTGAAGAGGAAGAGCTTTGGGAAGAAGAACAAGCTCAAGGCTCAAATAGCAACTTGGAGTGACGATGAGTCATCCGAGGAAGATGAGGAAATGGCCAATCTATGTCTCATGGTCATTGAGGATGAACCAAAGGTAAATTCTAACTTATCTAATTTTAATTTTACTTTTGATGAGCTTCAAGATGCTTATGATGAATTGTAAGAGGTTTACGATGAGTTAGTAGGAAAATATAAAGAATCCATTTTGAAAAACAAGAAAACCATTTCCGATTTGAAAAATCAAAATGAGACATTTTCAAAAACTAACTCCGAATTGGAAAATAAAGTTTTGTTTTTAGTAAATCTTTCAAATGATCTTAAACGAAAAATCTTGAACTTGAAAAACTTCTTTCCGATTTTCAAGATTATCACACAAAGGAAGTGGATAATCTTAAAACATCAATTGCTATTGGGAATAACAATTTTGAAAAAGGAAATCCTTCTAAATCCCAATATGTAAAAAGAAAACCATTTATTCCTAAACAAAGAAATTTTAATAAGCAATCTAGAGGTCAAAGAGTTAGGAGTGTTTGGGTTCCTAAGGAACTCATTATTTCTAATAATATGAATGCTATTGCTTATTGGATTCCTAAGGGAACCAAAATTTTGAAGGCTAACACACATGGACCCAAAATGATTTGGGTACAAAAAATCAAGGCCTAATTTCTTTGTTTGTAGGGGGAGCATTGCTACAAGGCTAAAGCTTCAAGCCAAAATTCTTGGTACCTTGATAGTGGGTGCTCAAGACATATGACCGGTGACAAGAGTAGATTCGTGGAACTAAAGCCAAAGAGTGGTGGAGTGGTAACTTTCGGTGACAACTCCAAAGGCCACATTGAAGGAATAGGCTCCATTGGTAATCACTCTTCTATTTTCATTGAAAATGTTTTGTATGTCAACGGTCTTAAACATAATTTATTGAGCATTAGTCAATTATGTGATAAGGGTTTTAATGTTTTATTTGATAAAAGTGGTTGCAAAATTGTAAACATTAAAACAAATCAACTAATGCTCATAGGACATAGAATAGGCAATATTTACATGGTGCATTTAGATGACATTCATTCATCTCATACATGCTTAGTTGCACATGATGAACATGACTCATGGCTTTGGCATAGAAAATTAGGACATGCTAGCATGAGTGTCTTAGAGAAATTAATTTCCCTTGATCTAGTTAGAGGTTTACCTAAACTTAAATTTTCTAATGATAAAATTTGTGATGCATGTTCAAAGGGTAAACAACATAGAACTTCATTTAAATCCATTAATGATGTCTCTACTAGTAGATGTTTACAATTAATTCATATGGATCTTTTTGGGCCTATTAGAACAATGAGCTTGGGTGGTAAATCATATGCTTTTGTGCTTGTAGATGACTATTCTAGGTTTACTTGGGTTCTATTCTTAAGTACAAAAGATGAGGCTTTAGAAAAATTCATCACATTTTCTAAAATAACTCAAAATGATCTTGAACTTAAAATTTCTCACATTAGAAGTGATCATGGAACCGAATTTCAAAATCTAGGTTTTGATGAGTTTTTAAATGAAAATGGGATTAGTCACAGTTTTTCCGCACCTCGCACTCCTCAACAAAATGGGGTAGTTGAGAGGAAAAATTGAACTTTAGAAGAAATGGCTAGAACCATGCTTTGCGAAAATAATTTACCTAAATATTTTTGGGCGGAAGTCACAAATACCGCTTGCTATATTATAAATCGAGTAATGATTAGGCCAATTTTGAAGAAAACACCTTATGAGATTTTAAAATCTAAGAAGCCTAACATTAGCTATTTTCATCCTTTTGGTTGCAAGTGTTTTGTTTTGAATAATGGTAAAGAAAACTTAGGTAAATTTGATGCTAAAAGTGATGAAGCTATTTTCTTAGGGTACTCTTTAAACTCTAAAGCCCATCGTGTATTTAATAAAAGAACTCTAGTTGTTGAAGAGTCTATACATGTTGTTTTCGATGATAACCTCCTTCCGAGGAAGGAATCTTGTGATGATGATGATGTAGGAATCCTTGATGCCATTGATGGAGGACAAACGTCAAAGGTGGATGAGGTTCCAACTAAAGATGAGGATACACAAGATCCACCTCTTGAAGCCTTGAAGGACTTGGCTCTTGAGGAAAAGGAGGTGTCTTACCCAAGGGAGTTCAACTATGTCAAAAGTGGTGAAATCTTGGGTGATCCATCCAAGGGGGTAACTACTAGATCCTATCTCAAATTAATGAACCATGTTGCATTTCTTTCATGCATTGAGCCTAAAAATATTAAAGATGCTTTAAAAGATGATTTTTGGATTTTGGCCATGCAAGAGGAATTAAATCAATTTGAGAGAAGTAAAGTTTGGACATTAGTTGAAAGGCCTAATAATCAATCTACTATAGGAACTAAATGTGTATTTAGGAATAAATTAGATGAAAGTGATAATATAGTGAGAAACAAAGCTAGGCTTGTTGCTCAAGGCTATACTCAAGAAGAGGGAATTGATTTTGATGAGACATATGCACCCGTAGCTAGGATGGAAGCCATTAGGATGCTCTTTGCATTTGCATGTTATAATAATTTCAAGCTTTTTCAAATGGATGTGAAAAGTGCCTTTTTAAATGGTTTTATAAATGAAGAAGTGTATGTTGAACAACCACCGGATTTTGAGGATTCAAAATTTCCAAACCATGTGTTTAAACTAACAAAAGCTCTCTATGGTTTAAAACAAGCTCCTAGAGCTTGATATGAGAGACTTTCAAATTTCTTAATTGAAAAGGGTTTTGAAAAAGGAAAGGTGGATACTACACTCTTCATAAAAAGATATAACAATGACATCTTAGTAGTACAAATCTATGTTGATGATATCATTTTTTGTTCTACTAATGAGTGTTATTGTAAAGAATTTTCTAAGCTAATGCAAGGTGAGTTCGAGATGAGCATGATGGGGGAGCTCTCATTCTTTTTGGGACTCCAAATCAAACAAAGGAAAGATGGCACCTTCATAAATCAAGCTAAGTACGTGAATAGCTCAAAAAGTTCGGCTTAGAGAATGCAAAACCTCAAGCCACACCTATGAGTTCTTCCATAAAGCTTGACAAAGATGAAGGAGGTAAGTGTGTTGATTCTAAGCTTTATAGATCCATGATAGGTTCTTTACTTTACCTTACCGCAAGTAGACCGGATATTATGTTTAGTGTTTGCCTATGTGCTAGGTTTCAAGCTAGTCCTAGAGAATCACACTTAGTTGCCATTAAGAGAATTTTTAGATACCTTAGAGACACACCTACCTTAGGCCTTTGGTATCCTAAAGATTCTTCCTTTAGCCTTCATGCTTATTCGGATGCGGATTATGAGGGATGTAAGATAGATAGGAAAAGTACTTCCGGGACATGCCAATTCTTAGGTAGTATGCTCGTATCTTGGTTCTCTAAGAAACAAAATAGCCTTATCTACCACCGAAGCGGAGTACATATCCTTAGGGAGTTGTTGTGCTCAAGTCCTTTGGATGAAGCAACAACTCTTAGATTATGGTGTTAAAATAGAAACCATACCCCTTAGGTGTGACAACACTAGTGCCATTTGTCTCACTAAGAATCCCATCCAACACTCTAGAACTAAACACATAGAAATTAGACATCATTTCATTAGAGATCATGTTTTGAAAAATGATGTTGTTATAGAGTTTGTTGACACCTTGAACCAATTAGCGGATATATTTACAAAACCTTTAGATAAAAGAGCGCTTTTGGACCCTTAGGAAAGAGTTAGGTTTAACTAGCCTTTCTTGACCCCTTTTAGGTCCCAAAATGTCAAAATTTGCTTGAAATTGTTTGTGATTCATGCTTGTGTTAATTTTGTTCTTTTTGCTTCTATGCATGTTGCTAGGGGGAGTATGCATTAAGTTTTAGCCATTAAAACTTGTTCATATTACATGTACATGCATTTAGGGACGTTTCAAATTAGATTTTTGCACTTAAATCTGGTAAAGGTGTATCGATACGGTTGCAAAGCGTATCGATACGGGTTGATAACTGGGAATTTTTAAAGATGAACAAGTATCGATACGACCCCGCGTATCGATACGGTAGTAACGACGAATATAAAATTAGGGTTAAAAGGTATCAATACGTGTGTATAGCGTATCGATACGACCTCGACGGAGAGGCTATTTAGGGCTGCAATTGTTAAAAAGCTTTAAAACACAAAAACCCCTTTTCTCTCCAAAAACCCTAGCCACGAAACCCTATAAAAACTCCCTCAATCCTTCAAATTTTACCATCAATCTTAAAAATTCTTTGAAGGTTTTTACTCTACACATCAAGGCTAAGCTTTGTCATCAAATCTTGTGCATTCACATCACCTCTTTCATCCAATCTAAGATTCAAGGTATAAAACTCCTCTTTTCTATTTTCTTTGATTTTTATTATTGTTTCAACTGAATTTTTGTACAAAACATGTTTGATTGTTATGGGTTTCAACTTCTTCATAAAAAATTTTCAAAAATCAAAATTTTTCATTCGAATATATTTTCTATTCGATTTTTTAAAAAAAACTGTTTTTTTTATTTTTGTTTTGGAATTGTAAATGTCTTTTTAAAATTAAAATTCTTTTTACAATTACCTTGAATTATTAGACTTTATTGGATTGAATAGGATGTTAATTGCATACATATTCGAATCCTTTTTGATGTGTTTTCAGGGTTATGGCACCGAAAAAGGGAACTAAGCGTCATCGTTCTACTTCCAATCCTAATGAGGATATCGAGGGTAATCCTACTCCTAACCTTCCTTATATTATCCAATTAAGTTTTCCCGATGACGGTGATATAGAACGATATAAACTTTTTCAAGGGATGAACCTTAGGAAAGAACGTGTTGTGTCAATCCCATTCTTAAATTCTGCCCGTTTTAAATTCCAATACCTATCTTTAATTAAGCAATGAAAGTTTTTACCTTTTTTGAGCATTCCTCCTATCCTATATAGGAATCTAGTCATCGTGTTCTTTTCTAATGCCGTATGCATTCATGATGAAGCTAGGGAGAGTGTCATTGCTATTGAATCTTCTGTTATGGGCAAAACCTTTCAAATTGATCAAAATTTTTTATGTAATGTCTTTGGTTTTGAAAACGTTGGTATTGATGATGAACAATCTTTGGGTACGGGTCCTTTAGGCTCAGCAAAAGTTTTAAATGCTCATGACCGTATCCTTCATCTTCTTGTTTCTTGGTTTATTCGTCCATCGGGTGGGAAATATTCAACTATTTGTCAAACAGATGATTTTTGGCTTAGGTGTTTTAGAGAAGGTCATCGCCCTAATCTTTGTCAAATTATGTTTGCCGACCTTGTCTTTTTAGTCCAACACCGTCACACCAAACAAGTCTCATCCTTCTACTACTCAATGGCTTTGAGTTTTCTATTTCATTCCCTTGGCATTGATTGTTCCCATGATCATCCCGAAACCCTTGGCCTTCCCATAGATGAGCGTTCTCTAGCTCGTTCCGATTTTTCCTATGTTGGTAATGAATGGGTTCGTACCACTCAAGATCCTCCACAAGATGCTCCGGTCGATGCTTCTTGTGCTTCTTCGAGCTCTCACCGTGCTCCATTTGATTCCTCCTCCATGGGTACTCTAATGACTTTTCTAAAAGAGAAGTTCACCGCGATGGATACTCGATTCACATCCTTAGAAGATCGCGTCAAAGGTATGGAGAAGAAGATAGACACCATGGCTTCTCGCCAAAACTCCATGGATATCTCTCTTACCGCCTTCCATGGTGCTTGGCTCAACCAAAACCGAAGGAATCAACCATCTCAAGATGAAGAAGAAGAAGAGGACGAGGACGAGGACGATGGTGAAGATGACGCGTAGTTTATGCATCTCATCTTAGGGCATTTATTATTTTATATTATGTTATTGCACTCTTGTTTTTAGGATTTAAATCTATGCCTATTATCTATGTTTTTAGGATTTTAAAGTTTGGATTATGATGTTTGCTTTGAAGACCATGCATTAATTTGAAGGTTATGCATTTGAACTCTTATGATTGCTTTAAGTTTAATGAATTAATGTTGCTTTTATGTTGCTATTATCCTTGTATTATATTTGATCTAACAAAAAGGGGGAGAAGGATCATAGGGTCAATGTTTTATATTTTTGAAAATCTATCTTAAAGTAAGGGGGAGAAAGCTTTTCAAGGTTTCAAAAACTTAAAAATTTATTTGTGGTTTTGTTATATCAAAAATGGGGAGATTGTGAAACCGAAATTGATTTTGATATAACACATAAACTTAAGGACCAATTTGCAAAACAATAAATTTTTAAGTATTCTTTAAAGTCTCACAATTGACAAGTATTTTTAAACAAAATAATTTCTAAAGACCTGCTCTTAAACATATAAAATTCTCTAAGTCTTTTCCTATGTTTTTCAAGCCTAAGTGTGCAAAAACGCCCAGGCGTATCGATACCCTTATGCGTATCGATACCCTCTTTGGCTACTGGAATTTTGTTTTTCAAACCAAAGTATACAGAAACGCTCAAGCGTATCGATACCCTTATGCGTATCGATACCCTCTTTTGCCACTGGAATTTTAATGAACTTATCGTACCGATACGCCTTGCAACCGTATCGATACGATATTCATCTGGGCAACTCTTTCATGAAACCATACCGATACGCCTTGCAACCGTATCGATACGATAAGCATATCTTTGAAAAATCTGAGCATTTAATTATTTGACCGTTACTTGTCAGTTGGTTGGTTTCCCAATTTTCAAAAGACCGTTATACCGTACCGATACGCTTGGTATGCGTATCGATACGCTTTTTATGTAAACATGACTTGGGATTCCAGTGAGCAAAAACCGTATCGATACGGCCTTCCGTACCGATACGCCCTTTAAAACCGTACCGGTACGCCTTCTATGCGTATCGATACGCTCTATTTTCAGGCACAACGGCTCTTTCCTCTTTGATGCAAGTATCAATACGCCCTTTCCGAGTACCGATACGGTATGCTGCAGAGCTGCATTTAATGCGGGAAAATTGCTCCCAACGTCTCTATTGATGATCCCAACTACCCAAACGGCTAGAAATCAATGCAAGGGTATAAAACAAGCTTCAATTGACCAAGCAACAACTATTGAACTAACAAGCAACATCAAAGAAAAAATACAAACCCTAGTGCTCTTCAAAGTCAAATTCTTGTACCCAACTCTAGTGATTTTATTTGTTATCTTGTATTGTGAGTTTGGGGAGTTTGAAATTGTATTTGGGTAAACATTTATCCTTTGAGAGGAATTGTTTGAGTTTACCAAATTCTTATCTTTGTAAATTGAGTGGATTAAGCTTTGGGTAGAAAGATTAATCAATTTGTAAGGTTACCTCCTCATCCAAGAAAAGGGGAAGAATTCAAGTAGTGAATTGTTTGAAAATCCTTAGTGGGCACTAAGGTAGTGGATATAGAGTTCATTTGGAGAACTTGAACCACTCTAACCACTTGTGTCATCTTTTATTTTTCACTCATACCTCCCACCAAAATTTTAATTGCCAATTCACCCCCTCTTGGCCATTTGCAATTGTGTGATCAACTCAACAATGTTGAATTTATCTTTTGGGCTATATAAATATTGGGTCTATCAGACATTGGCTTTCAATTTTTTTCATCTATGAAAGCCTACATTTCTTGGCTTCTTCTAGAAACTATTTTAGATATCGATTAGACTCCTGGCTGTTTTACATTTCCTCTTTCTTTTCTGTAATTCATCTTCTCCTTTATCGAGAGTTGATTCATGTTCTTTATCATTTCTCCTCTTTTTGTTATGGTATCAAAGCTCAACAGAACAGAGAGCGGCGGAGCAACAGGAAAACTGAAACAAGATATGACAACCAAAAAACCAGAGAGAAAAGAAGATGAAGAAGAAGAAGAAGAAGAAGAAGAAGAAGAAGAAGAAGAAGAAGAAGAAGAAGAAGAAGAAAAGATCAGTTTCCAGCATCATCAAGAGTAGAAAATGAATGTACTTTTTCAATACCTTCATTAGAACTAGGAATTGGTGCAGCCAAAGTAGAAGACGCGAGTGTAACTGGACTTGCACTCGACACATTATGCAATTCACAACCTCTAGTAGACACATTTGGGCTATGGACTGACTCACCAGAAACATGACTTCTTGCTGCTGGAGTTTCAGTATGCATATCAACAGAATCACTACGTGGTGCTGGTGAAATTGTAGATTGCGAATGTGAAACATGAGACACATTCCCAGTTCACATCTTCTTAAGGCACAACAGAACGTAGGTTCATACAAGGTACTACACGCAAAGGTGGAGACTGAAATATACTTCCAGTTGCTTGAGGAACTGGTGCAGGCTTTCGACTGGAATCAACCCCTGCAAAAGGAAAATTAAACTCGTCAAAAACAACATGACGTGAGATTACCACTTTGCCTCGGGGAGTCAAGCACTGATATCCTTTGTGATGTGGACTATAGACAAGAAAGATGCACGACTGCGAACGAAATTGAAGTTTATGTCTTTGAAACATTCGCAAGTATGGGTAGCATCGACATCCAAACACGCACAAGAAACTGTAATCCGAAAACTTGTTAACTAATCTTTGAAACAGAGAAATTCTATCAAGAACATCCGTAGGTAATCAGTTTATTAGATAAACAACACTCACGACAGCATAGGCCCATAACTGTAAGGGCATTGATGTCTGTGCTAGGAGAGTGAATGCAAGCTCAATTATATGATATGACGATGCTTCCGCTCGACTACACAGTTTTGTTCGAAAGTGTGTGGACAAGTTACACGATGGTTAACTCCAGCCTTGGCTAAAATATGAGACAAGTTACACGATATGCTTGAACTGCCTGAGATTTATGTTTCAACAAAAATAACCATGTATCATGTGAATGTGCATCAACAAATGACACATAATACGAAAAACCCGCTGAAGATATGTGGGCAGGACCTCATAAATCTATAAACACCAACTGAAAAGGATGACTATACACTGTATTGCACTCAACAAATGGTAATATATGACTTTTTCCTTGTTGGCACACAGAACAAACTGAATGTTTATTATTCAACAAAAAACATTACAAATCTTGAGAACTTTGGTTAACGTGGCATTGGCAGGGTGCCCTAGCCAACGATGCCAAAGATCTGCATCATCACAATTCGCTTGAACAACATTCAATTCAACATTACTAATACTACTAGAGTTACACTATTATTACTAGACTGAGCATTATCACCACTAGCAAGACCAGTGACCTTATTGAATGTGTATAAACCACTATCTTCAATTCCTTGTAGTAACACTTCCCCGATGACCTCATCACGAACTACACAACGACTGGCATAAAACTGAAAGTATACTTGATTATCTCTAGCAAACTTGGACACGGAAAGAAAATTCTTAGTTACTTGAGGTACAACAAGCAAATTACGTAACATCAAAGTTCTGGAATTAGATTTTAACACAACATGACCAACTTTAGTAGTAGGAATTCCCTTACCATCACCAACAATCAATTTACCTGGTCTACTGTAATCCGAGCATTGATGTGCATTATAAGCATCTGGTGAGACATGGTGAGTCACCCCTGTATCGATGAACCAAGAATCATTAGTTGAACTTGTAACACCCCCTTACCGGCCTGGTCGAGAACCAGGTCGGAGCGTGTTACCGATGAGCAATACGGTGATCGTTGCGATAAATTCCATTTTATTCCCAACACATAATCAATATTACACAAACAAAACGTTACCAATATACATTTAATCAAATTCATTCACAAGAAGGCCACATTAAACCGTTTAGGACCAATTTATAACTTTTACAAGTTTTAGGGACTAGTCTGTAAAACCGACAAAAAAGGCCTCTTGATGCATCAGACAGTAACACAATGTAATTCAATCCATTATTAACTAGCCTGTAAATTTTCATACAATTTGGAGATCATTAACCCATCCAATTTAACCCTACATTATTCAGTGACTATATTGTGAAACTAGCAATCTATTCAATGAGCCTTTAACTAACTTAACTAACCTTGTATCGAAACACTCTTAGGCTGTTTCGAAATGGATACACGAGGGTCAACTCCTATTGACTTCTCTCCTTAAACCGTATCGATGCGACAGTACCAGTATCAGCACGGGTTGACTTCCTTTAACCTTGACCTTTGACCCGTTCCGATACGCCATGATCCCGTATCGAAACGTTAGTCTCCAGAGACAAAATGTTCCGAAACGGCTCAATTCCATTTCGATACACCCTTACCCTTAAGTTCAATATGGTACACCCGTATCGAAACACCATCACCCGTTTCGATACGGCCTGGCCTATAATGACAGATTTTTGATGGTTTTTATTTGATTTGATCTGTTGAACGTTGTCCAAATGCAACGAAACTTTACACGCAATATTTCAATGGTATAAACTACTAGCATGCTAAATTTCATGTCCATATGAATACGTTTGCTATGTTTTTACCTTTTTGAGCTATGTATGCAATTTCCATCCATTTTAAACTTCACCAAAAGGCCATTTAGAGCTATATAACATATTACAACTTAGGCAATACACCAACACATCAAAATAGGCACAAATGACTAGTTCGACTAGTTTGCCACCCTTCTAGGAGTTTATAAGTCAAAAACACATTACTTGGGGCTGGTATTGACTTGTCTTGTTTGCCAATCCGATCCCCTGACACACAAACCTTCTTAACCTGAAAAATGCATGAGATGAGACACATTAGGCTTACTTTGCCTAGTGAGGTAGTCATAAACAACATGAATAACAACAATACCATGAATATACTTAAGCATAATCTCATGCCAACAATAACAATGCTATTCAATAATATGCAATGTATAAACATGTTCATTTCATTCTTAGTCCTTGGATTGAATAAAGATCGTGGATACACGAATTCCTACGCCTCGCCAAATCAATGAATGGTCTAATCCCTCCGCCTCGCCAAATCAATATAGACTGTAAGCTTAGGACCGTAGTCCACTCGTACACTAAGCTCATGAATTCTATGGCATGCCAATTGTATCCAATGTCCATTCCAATCCAAGGTTGCAATATTCATATTCATTTCAATAATCAATAGTTTACCAATGTCCGATGATTTCAATATTGCCAATGACAAATATATGTATCTCATCATCAATAGTTCATAGTTCGGTGTCAATGTCAATGTCCAATGGTTTCTATACAATAATTTGATGACAATGACTATATCAATGACAATGCACCATGACAATAACAATGACTATGTCCAATGTTCAATAACAACTTACCGACACTTACCAAAGTGTCCGATTAGCCATCCAGTGCAATTTTCCTCAACAACAATGTTAGCGATGTAATCTAAATTATCAAATAATGATTCGGGAAGGCCTTTCACCCAAACCCGAGACTCCGACTACACTCACCTTGACACTCCGAAGCTTTCAAGGCTCTCGGATGACAATCCCTTTGTTCCTAGCTTTGGATGGAGACGACATATGTTCTTTATCAACGTCTTGAGCTAGGAAATCAATAGGAGACTATTAGGGTCGATATTACGATATCAAAATCAATATAACAATATCAAAATCTATATTCGGTTCAATATAGATGACTACGATGAGATATCCATGGATAGTCAAAACCCTAACTTAAAAGGTCAATATATCCATGGAATCCAATGATTGTTTGAGGATTATTGCTTACCCGAACGATGGCAACAATTCGATATCTATATGGTGAAGAAATTCAAAGCTTGAACTTTCTACAATGGTGGTGCTTGCTTAATGGTGGAAGAAAGAAGATGAAGATAACTAGAGAATGTTTGTTTGCTTTTTAATCGGGTAAGCTTATCTTCTCACTATTCTATGTCTTTTAATTAGAATAGGTTTCCTTCCATTGAAGAAAACTCTTCAGATATGCCCACGTATGTGAAACTTTAATGAGAAAGGGGCTAATCGCAAGATTAGTCCCTCGATTCTCAAGGCTTCATAGTTTTGACTCCCAATTTGCACTTTCTTCAATCTAGTCACTATATAGATTCAATATCATTCAATAAAGTTCAATAACGATCTTTTAGCTCAATTATGGTTCGATATTAATAATTAACTAGTCGATACAATATTTAGACTTCTTCAATGTAGAGTTTTCCGATCACTGGAACCAAATTCCGACTAGACCGGATTTTGGGGTGTTATAGAACTGGAGCTAGACCCCTGATTGCACCCAGTTGGAGCAGTCACCACTCCTGTAGTATTGCAAACTGGAGACACGTTAGACGAATCAATAGAGCACATATGAACAACAGAGGAAAAACCATTGTTGTTACGAGACTTGTTGGCCGTGACTCTTGGAAAATTTTGATCAAACCTCTGATAACAGTGATCTACCAGATGTCCCATTTTGCCACACAACTGGCATTGATACCGATTGTGGTTACGATCGCGTCCACTGTTTAGCCCACCGTGACTTGGTTGAGATTGATTAGATTTCTAAGATGCAGTACCACCAGAGGTATTGTCATTTGAGAGTTGAACATTATGAATGCTCATAGGAACTAGTAGACCTTGATCATACATCAGTTGCTGAGCTTCTGCATCCACAAGTATAGTAGTAACACCATCTATAGTAAATGGATCACAACTTGCTGTTATAACATCAACAAACGAGTGATACTAATGTGGGAGTCCATTTAGAATAGAAGCGATGTGTTATGTGGTTGAGACAGGGCTTTCACACGATGCAAGTGCATCGCAAATTTCCTTGACCTTCGAAATATACAGTCGCATAGACATATCACCCTTTTGAAGCGAACGAAGCCTGAAATGAGGACTCATCCCCGTGGTGGAAGGATGTTGCTTTTGCCGAATACAATGCGTTGGTAAACAATGGCACGTGGAAGTTGGTTGCGTTGTTAGAAGGTCGACAGGAACTTGGGAGCAAATGGATCTTTCGAGTAAAACATAACCCGTATGGCATTATATCTAGATACAAGGCACGTATTGTTGCGAAGGGATTCTCTCAAGTCTCTGGCCAAGACTTCAAAGATACTTTTAGTCATGTTATAAGGTTTTCTACGATAAATATCATCCTTGCGTTGGCTATTACAAACAAGTGGTGTTTACGCCAATTCGATGTGAACAACGCGTTCTTGAATGGCGAGCTAGATGAAGATGTTTTCATGGAACAACCACAGGGTTTCTAGCAATCTTCGAATGTTGGGTCTAATCTTGTGTGTCACCTTCAGAAAGCGTTGTATGGGTTACGGCAGGCACCACGTAACTGGTACAATAAACTTCGGTCACACTTACTAGAAATTGGGTTTTAAGAGTCCAAAGCTGATGCATCTCTTTTTGTCAGTGATAAAGACAGTATCGTTACATACTTATTAGTGTATGTCGACGACATCATTGTCACTGGGAAATCCTCTCAATGGATTGAAAATGTAATTGCTGATTTGAGCAATAAATTTGCTCTCAAGGATCTCGGTGAATTGACATTTTTCCTTGGGATAGAAGTGATTCGAGTTGGTGATAATTTTGTTCTTAGTCAAAAAAATTCATTCTTGAACTTCTTCAAAAAGACTAAGATGCATCAGGCAAAATCTACTCCCACTTCGATGTTATCCACGACCAAGCTTGTTCGGGATGGTAATAGTCTTTTAGCGGATGCTCACGAGTACCGAAGTATTGTTGGAGCGTTACTTTATGTGTGTCACACTCGTCCCGACATTATGTTCAGTGTGCACAAAGTCGCATAGTTTATGCACCGCCCTTGTAAAACACATTTGGCAGCAGTTAAACAAATACTTAAATATCTGACAGGAACTGTTGATTTTGGTTTAATGTTTACACCATCTGAAAAGGGAGTGACGAATGTTGTGGCATATTCGGATGTTGATTGGGCGAGTAGTCTTGATGATCGCTGGTCAATGACGGACTATTGTGTATACGTCAACAATTGTTTGGTTGCTTGGTGTTCTAAGAAACAAAAATCAGTATCCCGGTCAACAACGGAAGCATAATGTAGGAGTATTGCGGACGTTGTCTCAGAAATTACATGGGTTACAGCGGTACTAAGTGATTTGAAGATACCGTTGGCGGCTACTCCTACAGTTTGGAGCGATAATACAAGTGCGATAGCTATGGCAACGAACCCAGTATTTCATTCTCGCTCTAAATATGTAGAATTTGATGTACATTTGTGCGAGTGAAGGTTACGCAAGAGCATGTCTTAGCCAATTATGTGTCAGCTCAATGTCAGGCTGCAGATGGCTTAACTAAGCCTCTTTCCAAATCTTACTTCCAGTCATTCAGAGACAAGATGTACGTTCAAGTGGTGAGCTGATTGTTGTTGCTTGAACGGAGAAGAAAATAAAAAAAATACTAACAGAAGGTGTGAGAAGCGAAAAGAATGTTGAAATAATGGCTAGGAAGTTATTTGGTTTGATGGGTCGGTTAGTTTGTTTAAAGGTCGCACCCTAAGTTGGTTAGTTGGTTGAAGCCTGTTATTTTGGTTTAACAGATTGGTTTGTTGGTACCAATTCTGTTGAATTCATCTTTTGGGCTATATAAATATTGGGTCTATTAGACCTTGGCTTTCATTTTTTCATCTATGAAAGCCTACATTTATTGGCTTCTTCTAGAAACTATTTCAGATATTGATTAGACTCTTAGTTGTTTTACAGATGTATTTGTCATTTAATTTTCCTCTTTCTTTTCTGTAATTCATCTTCTCTTTTATCGAGAGCCGAATCATGTTCTTTTTCGTTTCCCCTCTTTCCATTACGTATGTTATCTCCCTTTCTTCATTATTTGTTTATATTTTCACCTTATTTCATATAAGCTATAGTCGAGTATTTGATAACATAAATTCACAACTTTTGGTTATTTTTTATTGAAGTTTTCAACTTTGACAACTGCTACTTCAATGTTTTTGAAGTGAACGAGACTAGCTACGACAGCTGCAATGATCGAGGTTTCTTAAAAAACATCACTCGTGGTGGCCGCGATGTGGTTGAGCTGACGGAGGCGAGGCCCTATTACTTCCTCAGCAGTGGCGACTACTGCTACCATGGGATGAAAGTTGCTGTCGATGTCGAAGTTCCCCGAGCTGCTCCGACAGCGGCTCCGGTCAAGAATGGTTCCCCTCCCTCGAATGCTTTTAGCATTAGGATTTTGTTCTTTTTAATTCCCTTTGCTATGACGTACTTTTATTAATGGGTCCTTCTGTTTAAATTAGACAGTTAAAAGAGATTAATAACGGTAAAATGTTGGATTATATTGCTATTGATTGTAAAATATTATCTTCTTTTCGAAATTTATTTTGTAAAAAGAATATATATATATATATATATATATATATATATATATATATATATATATATGCTTTTGTTGTTGAATAATAATTATTTAATCGGTTGGCCAAGCTCATCTTTGTTCTCTCTATTCCCTTAGGTCATGGGTTCTAAACCCACTATAAATACTCATTTTCCTTCCGCTAGAGTCTCATGCCACTCCCCTCTAGGTGGCATTAGAATTAGATTTAAGATTTGTAAAAAAAACTTTAGGATAAAAAACCCACCACACATCTTTAATTTAATAAATAAATAAATAAATGAGAATAAAGAAAACTGAATTTTAGATATAGAATTCATAACTTAGAATCTTTAATTGAGTTTTATCTTATTGCCAAAAGCTCAAGTTCAATCACTGAAGTTGTAAAGAAAAAAAATTCAGTTGTGTGTTTTTTAAAGACTACTTGTCGTACAAAAATCGACAAACTTTGAAGAGTACAACACAAATTTCAAAAAGAATATTACTCCTTTTGTTTCATTCAATATGTCCAACATTAATTTTTATGTGATTTTTTTTAACTTTGATTCATTTTTACTTTAAATTTATTATTAATAAAAATGTGAAAAAATATGTTTTTGTTGTGAATAAAATAACAAAGAACAATAATAAGAACAATGAACAAGAATGAAAGAACAAAGAGATGAGAGAAATAGGGAGATTTGTATTATTCTCAAATATAGACTTGTGTACAATGTCTTCATCAAATCATCTATTTATAGGCATAAGAAGTACTTATTATATTGAACTCTAATTAAATGAGATAATATTCCTAATGATAAAGTAAATCAAACTCTTTAGATAAAGTTCTAATCATGATAGACATCCACATAGATAAATATTCATAACACCCCCCTTGGATGTCTATGTAGATAATGTGCCTCGTTAAAACCTTACTAAGATAAAAACCTAGTGGGAAAAAAATTCTTTAGTGAAGGAAAAGAGTACACACATCTTTGATACGCATAACATGTTGCCTCATTAAAAACCTTACTAGGAAAACCCATTGGGACAAAACCTCGGTTAAGGGAAAAATAGTGCAACGTATATTTACTCCCCCTCATGAAAACATCTCAGAAGATCTTTGAATCTTCATAATTCAAACTTGAATATTATTTTTCTAAAGGTAGCGGGGGAGGAAACTTTGGAGTAATATTTTCCATGATGTATCCACCTTCCAATATCTCTACACAAGATAGCATTTGTATCATATCTTGTGAAAGTAAATCACATATCTTCTGGATATGTTGGGTCAATGGTCTTAGCCAAACACATTTTTGGCTTGCCTTGTGCATAACAATTATTTCTACAAGATTTGAGGAGGCATCGACGAATGTTTGAAGATCTAAATGTAATGATCTTTGTATAATCATAGATATTTCTTGACCAACTAATATATAGTACTTCAAGACCAAGAAAAGATATAATTATCTTTATTCACATCTAACAATCTTACAAATATTGGGATACTCAATAGATATGCTCTATTCATATTGAATCTTCTTTAAGATTCTCTTAGCTTATGTCTATTCATAGACAAAAAGAAATATATAAAAATGCTCGATCTTCAGGTCGAGATAAACTTGATGTCAAGATTCAAGTACTTGTATTGAAAGAACTTCATGAGTTTCCAATTTGAAGCTCTTTAGGAGTTCTAAAATTATCATAATGGATCTTGATCCAAACTCCTTTATAAAATACATAAGGAAATCTGATCATTCTTATAGTATTTTCTTAATTAGTATTCACTAAGGCGATTATACCAAATACGCTAAAATATTCATGAGACATGTCTAAATAAATTTCCTCGGAAATTTCCAAATGCTTCTAACATTTTAAATCCTTCAAGGATAAATATGGATCCACAAATAATTAGACGCGTGTAAAATTTTTCATAACTGCCAAAGTAATTGCATCCACTATGAAGTAATTAAAACTTTTCATAAATCATAGTTCAAGTCGTATTTACGACTACTTATTTGTGCCTCACTTGCATTACACCTTTAGGTGTTTGGACTACTGGTCCAAATACTTCTATTTTAGAAGTTCAAAGCGTCTTTCAACATCGGCCAATTCAATATCTATACTTTTGGATAGATTTTATACAAGATCCTCGATTTCTTTCTTTACTTCTATAGAAGTATTTTATGTAAAATTGTTTGTAAAATCGTTGTCGACAACTTTCCAATTTTCTGGTTCCATTCTCGTAATGATATAACTCATCGAGATCTCTTCAAGATTTCAATATTTATTTCAGGTACCTGAAACTCTTCAAGAGTTTTATTATTAGTTATGTCTTGGGTCTCTTTAGGAGCACCCGCCTCCAATATATGACCATCTCATAATACTTTTCATTTACGAGAATTTTGATCATTGGAACCATTTCAACTATCATGCTTCAAGCATGATTTACTTCCACTTTCTCTAACATGTAATTTAAACTTAGAGCATTTCAGCTGGTATATGGGACTTAATTACTCTCATTGGGTCAGTAAATATGTCTGGCAGTTGACATGAAATAACATGAATTATCTTATGAACTTTTAGTTCATATTCGAGGATCTAGATAATGATAATTCATTTCCTTCTTTATTCAGCTGATTATTCTCTCCCCCCTAATGTTGAGAAAATTATCTAATAAATGATTCTCCAATTAATGTTTAGAATTTAAACATAAAAGGAGACTCGTACTCAATATATATTCTCAACCCTTTTTACTTGCCCATTTTGTGCGTTATGGTGGACCAATTCAACTATATATCGCACATTCAAAAATTCAAAAATGGGAAATATGACTTCTAACAAAAGTCAAATCATAATGGGGAGTTTATTATAACTCGTTGGCTTGATGCGTATAAGTGTTGCTATATGAAAATACCATATAAATAATAAATGTTTTGTTCTCACAGTTTAGCTATTAAATAGGAGGCATCCGATTAAAAATTTGCTAAACCATATTTTTCATAATCAATAGGCTTTGTAACAATCAATATAGCCTAAAATATAAACCCATAAGCTTTTGCAAAACGAATAGTCTAATTGCATAATCTGAATCTTTTTAGAATCAATCTCACAAACTTCTGGTTGTAAGTTGATAAAACAATGTAGATGCATCTACTAAAATCATATAAAACTTTCCACATTTGTGGATATATGGGCCCATATTTCGTTCAGATATGCAAGACATACAATCTCAACTTCAGTACAAGAACTTCAAGTTCTAATTCTTTTGGTAAGTGGGATCATCTATATCTTTTGAGAACAAACAACACAAGAACTTCAGGTTCTTTTAGTAAGTGGAATTTAATCAATTCCTTTAAGCAACACAAGAACGTCACGTTCTTTAATAAGTGGAATTTAATTCATCCCTTTGAGAATAAGCACCATAAGAACTCCAAGTTCTTTTAATATATGTGCATGTAAATCTCAATATCTTTCGCATAATTATTAATCAAGATGGTCTAACCGATCATACCAACTACATACAAGTGTGTATATACATTTCTAAATTTCGTAAACTTCTGGTTTACCATAACATGTGATTCAATCTCACTCGTACATTTCTAGTACGATCATCAAAATTGTTCCTTTGAATATGAATATATTTAGCTCTTTCATAGCTTTCAATGGAAATTATCTTTTTGTAGCAATATATATAGCTTTTCTAGAGCTTTCAATTGACTTTTTGGCTACCAGAACTTATATCCACAATGGCTTATTTCAAATGCTAATTGATAACATATGTTATGTATAATTCCCAAAGGGATATTTTGCGAACTCATATTTGCTCTCTTAAAATTTCCAATTCTATTGGTGACGATATTATTACCATTAGCGGTAATTATTGCAATATTCGCAATTCTGCACTTTTCATAGTGTGCTCTCTCAAGAATTTATTTCTCTTCTAGAGCATCAATATTTTCAGTACTTTGAGATATAGTACTCACATTATTCCCTTGCATTTAAATGGGAAAATATATCATATGCTTTTGTTGAGCATAAATCGTCACCATAGATTGTTGATTTTTCAACATACAACAAGTACAAGACCAATGGTTTATAACATCACATTGGTAATAAAAATAATTTTATTTCATTAGAATGATCTTTATCACTCTTATCATCCTTATAACCTCACCACCAGTGGGTAAAAGTATCCTTAAAATGCTATGTTTCTCATGTCTATATTCATGGTTTCAACCACGACCACAACCTCTAATATGGCTTTTATTCTTTCCATAATATAATCTCACATTCACTTCAGGGAATGGAGTAGAGCCAGTGAGCCTTTGAAACCTTTTTCACGATATTGTGTCTGAGGACAACATTATTTGTCGTGAAAAGTAGAGTATGTTTTTATTAACATATCCTCATCACAGATAACAAAGATCTAATCCTCGTACGCGGCGTTGTTAAACCAGTCCACAAGGTCCTTTAAAAACATCATTTGAGACCAATAGCCTCGCAGAACGGGATGTCCCGCCAATATACTTAGATTATATCGAAGTTATGTTCCCAATTGAATAGTGATTTACCATGTTTGCATTCACTTCAGGGAATGAAACAGATCCAATAATTACATGGAATAAAGATCATGCTTGCATTCACTTCAGGGAATGCCTCCCATAAAACATTTTGGATGAATTTTCGTGAACTTGGGAGAAGTCTATAGTCGAGTTTTTCGACAAAGAAGAAATATTGCTTTCAAGCAAATATAGATTTTATAACAACTCTTTCATTCACTTTTGTGTCAAATCTAATCGAACAAACATATTATAAGAAAAACCATTGTGTCAAACTTAAACATATATGAAACCATAATAATTAGATCTATATATATGGATTGAACTGAATATATTAAAAACTAGTGAATTTGAGGCATAATACTCTCTTTTTGTTTTTGTTTTTTAAACATAGTTGTATAAGCAGTTACTAGGCATAACAATGACGTGTTTATATATTTATTTTGTTTATCATAAGTTAGCATAATGCCTAAGGGTGTAGAAAAGAAAACAATCAGGATCAAACTAAAATGATCTAAACTATGAAGAACTAAGACCACAGTTTACCCTTAAGATAGATGTTTTTTTATATTAAAAATCTAGGTTTCACGACTTCATTGATAGGAAACAATTTTTCTTCATAAATAATATATATGTTTATTTTAACTAATCGCACCATAACTTTAATTATTATTTTTGCCTAAAACTGAGTTTTTCCCTTTTCAAGTTAGAAAAATTAAAACATGTCAAAGAAAGTAAACCAATGGTAAGTCGTTCATTAGCTTTAACCACGAGCATCAAATTTTGTGTAGCCTGACATCTCAATTGGTTTTTACGAGCGGCTTCAAAATTCATAGCTCGCTTAAACCTTCAAAATATATCACCAAAAATTAAAGACCAAATTAAAATATAAGATGCTGGAAGTTAGTAATTAAAAAAATAAAGAGAAAAAAACTTATCTTCAATTCAAAGTAGGATCAGACTTTTTCAGTAACGTTTTTGAGATTCGAACGAAGAGCACCAAAATCTTTCGAGCAAACTCATGCTGATAACGTGTTGTGAATAAAATAACAAAGAACAATAATAAGAACAAAGAACAAGAATGAAAGAACAAAGAGATGAGAGAAAGAGGGAGATTTGTATTATTCTCAAATATAGACTTGTGTACAATGTCTTCATCAAATCATCTATTTATAGGCATAAGAAGTACATATTACATTGAACTTTAATTAAATGAGATAATATTCCTAATGATAAAGTAAATGAAACTCTTTAGATAAAGTTCTAATCATGATAGACATCCACATAGATAAATATTCATAACAGTTTTAAAAATCTTCAATCAAGTAGTTTAAAAAAAATATTTTTTATAAAATTTAATTAATCAAAACATTTAAAAATAATTATGGTCTAAATTTAAAAATTGACTTTTAAAAAGTCTATTAAATTTATTGAGTGAGATAGAAGAAGTATCAGATAATTTAGTTTGTTTATAAAAAATTTGGTAAAGCGTGTAAATTTTAGTAATGATTATATATTTTGGTAAAACATTAAAATTTTGGTGTTTATAAATTTTGTTAAGTGTTATAAATTTTGGAACAATGAATTATTGTGGTAAAGCAAAATATTCTACTATTAGTTAAAACACTAATTGACCATTGACTAATTTTAGTTAGCATTGAGTGATAATTGACAAGTGTTGATCAACCTTTTATAGTGCAAAAAATCTTATGGGTACAAAAAATTTAAATTTCAATTTTTTTTTTGACAATAACAACTGAATTTTATTAATAACCATGAAAATATTTCAAATACAAAGCATCCAAAATAGAGAATAATGAGATCTAGTACATCAAAATCTCAAACAACCCAAAGTGCAAAGAAAAATAAATATTTTCATAGATATTCACATACCGATAAAATTCAGAAGTCTTCCTGAATCTCATTGTCTCTATCCAAACGAGACGCTTTACGATGTGAAAAAGGAGTGGTGAGCGAATCAAACTATCAGGCAGATTGCTCCGCTACCCAGGTCTGATTACATCGGCAAACAACCATCAACCGAGAGGGGATCTATCTTTCTATGAACACCGACAGAATCAAAATCAGAAACTAGCGACGCGAAGATCATTGTAAAAACACCAAACGAACGCTAAGGTATGCTAAAATCATGCCAAAATGACAGATGAAACGAACCATAAAAATAATGAAAAAGCGTGTCACAAGGACAGATAAAACACGTGCCACAAGGACAAAAATTTTATTAAAATATAAGAAACAAAAAAATAAAAAGCGAGTAACTAATGAATCCGGTGGACGGTAACCAACATAAAAGTTGGAACCGCCGCCGGCTAATCAAAGAAAAAATAGGCGACAGCCTTTGCGGCACTTTGCTTAAATTTTTAAAATGTTGGTAAAAAATGAATATATTTAAACTTCAGAAATTTAGGTGTAGCATATTATGAATTCTATTTTACAAGAAACTATATTATTACGAGTCCCTAAAACTTCTAACGGATACCAAAATTCAAATGTTAGAAACTTTAAGTGTAACTATATAAACTAGGGTAAAATATTATAAATTTTGTCGAGCCAAGATTTGTTAGTTCCAAAATTTCTAATGTTTTACCCAGGAAACTTTCTAGAACGTTTTCCCTTAAAAAGTTAAAATTGTACTTGAAAAAAAGAGTAAATCAATCTTTGTACCTTTCTTTGGCTTAATACACTTTTTCTCGCTTTAAATTTTAACCGTTTTTTCAACTTGCCCTCTAAAGTTTATTTTGACTACTTTTGCCTCTTAACTTTTTCTCCGTTACTCATATTACCCCCACCGTTAAAAAAATTATCTTGACCAATTAGAAAGTTCCATGTCATTTTCTTATTTATTTTTTAAATTTTAAAATAAAAAGTAAAATAAATATATTAAACCATACCCTAAATTTACTCAAATATCTCCGTCTTTTTCCTCAAACCCTATTTCCCATTTCATTCATCACCAACCCCATTTCTCTGATTTTACCCCCAATTTCCAGATTTTAACGCCATACCATCAGAACAATCATCCAAAAATTATTACTTTCTTAATACTAAAGACTCTGAGTTGTTTGCTTTCATTTTTCCTTTTCTATATTATAAAGCTCCAAAGAACAATCTTCGGGTGCAAATAAAAAATCAGAGCTAATTTAACACATGTCGTGTCATTAGCTAACTCATCATAATGTCACGCCCCACCAAGGTGCACCAGGGCCAACCGAGGAGTGCCCCCTAGGTGCACTCGGGGCAACCAAGGCAAAATGAAGCGCCTTGGGTGTTTTAAGGCCAAGCATGAACCAAGAAAGGTTCTAGATCGGCCTAGAGAGGCCTACAACCCTCTCAAAACGTTGCCACAAGGTTCTAGGAGGTTCCAGGACGTTCCACGCTTATCTAGGCTCAACCGGGAGGACCTAGAAGACCCCGAAAGGCTCGGAACAGCTCGGGACTAGTCCGAACATCTCCAGAACATTCTAGAAACCTATAGAAAAGTGTAGATCTATAGGAGTTATCTAGAATACTTTAGGTCCTTAGAGATATATGTAGAAGCCTATAGATATCTCTAGAATAAGTTAGCTCCCTTAGATATTTTGGGAGGCGAAATTGTAGCCGTTGGATCAAAATGATCCTAGCCGTCCATTGAGGAGGTGAGAGCCTATAAATAGGATCACCCCTCTCATTTGTAACCAATCCAAGAAGTTCACAAACTAAGTCCTCTTGTAAAGTTTTCTTAAGAGTTCCATACAAGGTCTTTTCCTTGTAACTCTCTTGCCTTCTCCATTCTCGTGTGTGTTTAGTCATAGCATTCGTGTAACCCCCTTAACCCGGCCTAGACGGTTGACCCGAATTAAGAAAGTCACACGGGGAAAACCAAAGTCAACCCGAAAGTCAACCTTGATTAACGACCCTTTTTTTTCTTTTAAAACTTGTCTAGATGCAAATTAATCCTTAGATATGATCATACAACAGCATACTCAAAGATCATAAACATCAGAGATCTAACAGGGACCCAATTGAACAATTTACAACTTTAGGGACCAAATTGTAAATTCTGATAATTATAAGGACTTAACTCAAAATGAAGTTACCATCTTGAAATTAATCATGTTTCATGCTTCTCTGTAAAAATTCAGCTCAAAAGGACTTCCCAAACTCATACAATTGCACAAACAAGTTTCAGTACTAAAACGCAAACATTCCAAAACATATAACTGCCAATGTCAGCCCCCAACGGTCACCCGTTCCGAAACAGGCATAGCCCGTTTCGAAACTCGGGGCCGTTCCGCAACGCGTACCGAAACGGGGGTCTGGCAGTAGCCTTTCCGTTTCAGAACGGTCCCTCCCGTTTCGGACGCCTGGGCTTGTTTAAGGCACCCGTTCCGAAACGGTAGGTGCTGTTCCGAAACACCCTGCACAGATTGCCCAAAAATGCATACTTAAACATGCAATTGACCAACCAATCATGCTCCAAATGCCACCAAACTTTGCCAACATGCAATTCAACATATAAGGGACATATAAGCATCATCAATTCAGCAAAACAACATCATAAGCAAAAAGCCCCAAATCTAAAGGCATGCTTCCTACACAAGTAAGCCATTCAAGCATAAACTTCCAATTCAAGCATATGAAGGCCAATTACAAAAACCAGCATTCTCAACAACATTCAACATACTTAGGGAGTTCAAAACATCTCCCAAAACATACACATAGGTCCCCCATTGCCAAATTACCAAAAGCTAAAATGTACTTAGGAAACCTTCCATACTTAGAGCTTTGTTTCCACTTGGATGCTTGCCCTCCTTGCTGCCCTCGAGTACTCTAATGTTCTGCATTATTGAATTAAGAAAACGGAAGAGAGCGTAAGCAAAAGCTTAGTGAGGAATGCTCAATAAAACCATCCAATAATGCATTAACAAAACATTTATAAAACATGCTTCAAATCATCATTTACACATGCTCAAAAGCATACTTTAACAAGCATCTCATGCTTCATTTCATTTCATGTCATATTGGCCACAAGTGATACAATTCATTTCTTTGAAAACAAGTTCATCAACTTTCACCCCAAGGACTTTTAAACACCTTGGACCCCAAGGACTTTTAAACACCTTGGCCATGGACTTTTAAACACCATGATATAAATTACCTCAAGGACTTTTAAACACCTTGACCCCAAGGACTTTTAAACACCTTGGCCATGGACTTTTAAACACCATGAATTAAATTACCTCAAGGACTTTTAAACACCTTGAACCCCAAGGACTTTTAAACACCTTGGCCTATGGACTTTTAAACACCATAGAATGGACCACACAAGGACTTTTAACCACCTTTGTGTCCGTAACAAGAACCATCCAAGGACTTTTAACCACCTTGATGTTCTTAAGTAACAAGGCTCACTCAAGGACTTTTAACCACCTTAGTGACCTTAACCTTTTCAAAACATCACTTGCCAATATACATCATTATCATCAATTTATCCACTGTTTTAAAGCATTAAACCAAGCCATATTCATCATGCATTTAAAAGCATCAAACCACATTTAATCAATGTTCAAAAACAAGGAACTCTTACCATGAGCTTCCTTCAACATATGGCTTACAAAAACAGCATTAACCATGCTAAATCATGCTTTCAAAATAGAATTTAAAACATGCAATAAACCACATTGCACATCAATCAAATCATGGCCACCGCTAGAGAGTATTTCCGAAAACTTACGCTTGAGCTTAGCAAAGTTGTTTAGACTTAAACTAAGCTCCCAAGACATTGGTTTCAAAGCCGAAAACCCAATTTCACTCACCGATTCCACTTCGCCTCAAGCCAAAGCACCAATTCAAGCTTCCGGATCACCACCACTTGGATCCAAAGATGCCTCCCCTGATTAAACACATTAAAGCAGAGATTTAATGCATCATCATGCATCAAAAGCTTCAATGAAAGCACTCAAACTCGCTGCTCTCATTCATACTCCAATTTCGGCCACCAAACACAACCGAAATTGCATCAAAACCACTTCTCAACAAAGCCCAGCCATAAACCAGCAAAACCTAACATCCATTAACACCATCTAACATCTAAAAACAACCTATAAACATCCTTATACCTCCAGCAACATCAGATCCACAAGATCACCACAAAAACATCCAAGAATCACAAGCTAAACTTAGGAAACACAACCTATCCGGGATTGCATTAATCAAAACTCATTTCCTTATCAATTTAGAGTTCATTTAACATCAAAAACACACCTCAAATCACAGATTAATCATATCCAACGAAAATCACCAAAAATCACCAAATCTTGCATTATAAGCCAAGATCCATTTCACCACTTAAAATCCTTTAATAAAACTTCAATTAAGAGTTGAGAACTTGGGAATTTCAGTAAAGAACTGATAGTTTAGAGGAGAAGGACGTTCTTACCTCCAAACTTGTGTTTCTCCACTTTTTGGAATCAAAAACCTTGTTGAATCAACTAGCAAATGATGAGGTTTTGAAGATATGTTGATTAGGAATCAAAAGAATGTTGAAAGGAGGATTTTAGGTGAGAAAATCAGAAACAACTCTCTGGAAAACAAGTGTTTGGATTGAGAGAAAATGAGAGAAAGAAAATAGAAAAGTTAGTTAAGAAAATAGCCAAATGGCCTTTCCCTCCACTTTTGATATGTTTTAAAATCAGAATAAATCTCAAAATATCTTAGAAAAATCTGGAGAAACTACTTTTGGAATAATAGCTCCTTAAAGATTCAAAGTTTCAACTCTTTATAAAACAGTCACAAAACTTTCAAAAATTACATTTTGGTCACTAGCCAAAATGTCACTCTTCCAAAACCCATTTTTCAAAATTGATTTCACAGTTCACTTAATTATATTAAAAGATGATTTTAGAACATTTTTCCATATTTTTAATGCAACCCGAACTAGGCTTTCCTAATTTCACCTCTTTAGATTCGAACAGCACTTTGACCAAACCGGTCAACGCCCAAAACTTCTAAGCCCAAAACCGGGGCGTTACAACTCTCCCCCCCTTAAGAAATTTCGTCCTCGAAATTTACCTGAAGGAAAGAGATAAGGAAACTGCTTCAGCATGTCTTCCTTCCGCTCCCACGTGGCTTCCTCAACACCGCGATGCTTCCACATCACCTTCACCAACTCAATGGTCTTGCCACGAAGAACCTTGCTATCCGAATCCAGAACCTTCACCGGTTCCTCATCATAGGTCAAATCCGGATTCAGTTCCACTTCCTCCACAGGCATCACATGCGAAGGATCAGATCTATACCTCCGGAGCATAGAGACATGGAACACATCATGAATCTTCTCCAACTCCTATGGTAACCTCAACCGATACGCAACAGGACCCACACGCTCAACCACCTCATATGGTCCAATGTAACTAGGGCTCAACTTACCCTTTCGGCCAAACCGCATCACCTTCTTCCAAGGCGAAACCTTCAAGAACACACGGTCACCCACCGCATACTCTATCTCCTTACGCTTCAAATCCGCGTAAGACTTCTGCCGATCAGAAGCAGCCTTCAACCGCTCACAAATGAGCTTTACCTTCTCTGTGGTCCCTTTCAACAAGGCCGGCATCGAAACCAACTTTTGACCAGTTTCAGCCCAACAAAGAGGAGTCCTACACTTCCTCCCGTACAAAGCCTCAAAAGGTGCCATCTGTATACTTGCCTGATAACTATTGTTATAAGCAAACTCAACCAAAGGCAGATGCTTCTCCCAAGAACCTTGGAACTCAATCACGCAGCACCTCAACATATCCTCCAAAATCTGGATAACTCGCTCAGACTGACCATCCGACTGAGGATGATAGGATGTACTGAAATGCAACCTTGTACCCAGAGCTTGATGCAAACACTGCCAGAACCGCGATGTGAACCCCGGATCCCTATCCGACACAATCGACTTAGGCACACCATGCAGCCGCACAATCTCAACAATGTACAGCTCTGCCAACCTATCCAAAGAAAACGTGGTATGCACAGGCAAGAAATGCGCACACTTTGTCAGGCGATCCACAATCACCCAGACCGAATTCTTCTTCGATGGAGACAAAGGTAAACCAGATACAAAATCCATGGTAACCCTTTCCCACTTCCATTCAGGGATTTTCAACGGTTGCAACAACCCTGAAGGAAACTGATGCTCAGCCTTAACTCGCTGACACACCAAACACTTGCTAATAAACTCCGCCACATCTTTCTTTAAACCCACCCAATAGTACTCATCACGAAGATCACGATACATCTTAGTACTACCAGGGTGCATAGCAAAAGGACTACTATGACCTTCAGTCAGAATAGCACGCCTCAACTCAGCATCAGCAGGCACTACTATCCGACTCCTGAAACACAGCACACCATCATCATTGAAACAGAAATCCGAAGGTCTACCCTCCGCGATATCCTGAACATGAGATACCAAGGAATCATCCAACAACTGCTTATCCTTGATCAACTGAACCAAAGAGGGTTTCACTTGCAACTCAGCAACAAGACCACCATCTCGCGATATGCTCAAGCTAGCAAACATGGCTCTCAGCTCAACAGCTACCTTCCTACTCAAGGCATCCGCAACAACATTAGCCTTCCCAGGATGGTACTCAATCGTCAGATCATAATCCTTGAGCAACTCCAACCAACGCCGCTGCCTAAGATTCAACTCCTTCTGAGACATCAGATACCTCAAACTCTTGTGATATGTGTACACAGTACACTTCTCACCATACAAATAATGCCTCCAGATCTTCAGAGCAAAAACCACTGCAGCCAGCTCAATATCATGCGTAGGGTAATTGCGCTCATGCACTTTCAACTGCCGCGATGCATAAGCCACCACCTTACCCTCCTGCATCAGCACACACCCCAAACCAACATAGGATGCATCACTGTAAACCACAAACTCTTTCCCTGATTCAGGCTGAATCAAGATAGGAGCTTGCGTCAAAGCCGCCTTAAGCTTCTCAAAAGCCTGCTGTCTCGCTTCCGTCCACTCATACTTAACATCCTTTTGCAACAGCTTCGTCAAAGGAGCAGCAATCTTGGAAAAACCATCCACAAACCTTCGGTAGTATCCCGCCAAACCAAGGAAACTACGGATCTCATGAACAGACTTAGGAACTTTCCAACTCATCACCGCCTCAATCTTCTGAGGATCAACACGAATCCCCTCAGCTGAGACCACATGCCCAAGAAACACCACCTCCCTTAACCAGAACTCACACTTACTCAGCTTAGCATAAAGTTGATTCTCCAACAAAGCTTGCAAAACAATCCTCAAATGCTCTTCATGCTCCTCCTCAGTACGCGAGTATACGAGGATATCGTCAATGAACACCACAACAAACTTGTCCAGGTATTCATGAAACACACGATTCATCATGTCCATGAAAGCAGCAGGAGCATTTGTCAACCCAAACGGCATCACAAGGAACTCATAATGCCCATACCTTGTCCTGAAAGCTGTCTTAGGCACATCCACATCTTTCACCTTCAGCTGATAATACCCCGACCTCAAGTCAATCTTAGAGAACACATCAGCTCCTCGAAATTGATCAAAAAGATCATCAATCCTCGGCAAAGGATACCGATTCTTGATAGTCAACTTGTTCAGCTGACGGTAATCAATGCACATTCTCATAGTGCCATCCTTCTTCTTCACAAACAAGACCGGTGCTCCCCAAGGTGACACACTCGGCCGGATGAAACCACGATCAAGCAACTCTTGCAACTACGTCTTCAGCTCCTTCAGCTCCTTAGGTGCCATTCTATAGGGAGTAATGGACACAGGGGTTGTATTCTCATACAGCTCAATTCCAAACTCCACCTCGCGGTTAGGAGGTAAACCAGGCAACTCCTCAGGAAAAACACCAGGAAACTCCTTCACAACTCTGATATCTTGCACCCTCAACTCTTTAGAGCTAGGATTCATCACAAAAGCTAGATAAGCTTCGCAACCTTGCCTCAACATCCTGCTCGCCTCCAAGGTAGACACCACATTGGCAAGAAACTTCACATTCTCACCAACCACAACAACCTCATAATCATCCGCAAGCTTAAGCGAAACCCGCTTGTTTTCACAATCCACAACAGTGCGATGCTCAGCAAGCCAATCCATACCAAGGATCACATCGAAACCATAAAAAGGTAACTCCATAAGATCCACATGGAAAACATGCTCTTGAACAACCAAGGGACACCTTCTATAAAGCTTACGAGTCACAACAGTCTCACCAAAAGAGCTAGTGACTCGAACACCAACATCCAAAGACTCAACAGGCAACCCAAGCAATTCAGCATGCTCACGCAAAATGTATGAATGCGTAGATCCAGAATCTATCAAAGAAAGCAATGACAAGGATTGCAAAGTAAAGGTACATGCAATCACATCCGCATCATTCCTGCCCTCTCGCTGAGCATACACCCTCGCTTGGCCTCCACCCTCAGGCTGAATAGCCACAACATGGGCCACTCCACGACCACCTTCCTCTCTCCTCTGGAAATTACCACGGCCGCGCCCACGACCTCTCTGCGGTGCAGCAACAACAGGAGCACGCACCTGATCACCAGCCAACCTTGGACAATCTCGCCTCAAGTGGTCTGCAGAACCACAACTCCAGCACCCGTTACCCGCAGCCGCAACAGGAGCTTGCACCACTCTCTCAGCACGAGGACAGTCACGTTTCAGGTGACCACGGGAACCACAGATCCAACAAGCACTCGGATCAGCTCTAGCACTACCACCCCTAGCAGGTGCACCACCACCTCTCTTGGCTGAGGACTGATACTTCTGATCACGTCCCCTCTTGTTCCGTCCACCTCCGGAACTAAACTCAGCTGATCGCTTCCCAGCACTTGCTCCAGCACCTCTCACAGATAAACCCAAGTTCATCTCAACATCCTTGGCTCGGCCCACCAACACGTCGAAATCATCATACTCGGCGGCCAGCAAATACATTTTCACATCCGTCTCTAAACCATAACGGAACCTCTCGCACCTTGCCCGCTCATCAGGTACCAGCTCCGGTGCATACTGACTGAGTCGCACAAACTGCACCTCATACTCAGCCACACTCATGCTCCCTTGGGTAAGAGACATGAATTCACGCTTCTTCTCATCTAGATATCTCACACCAAGATATCTCCGCTTGAACACATTCTGAAAGAATGTCCAAGTCACATCAGCTTCTGCCATCCCAGCAATAGTGGTTGTCCACCACGTATACGCATCCTTCTGCAGCAAGGACACAACACAACCCAGCTTTTGCACATCCGTGCAGCTCATCTGACCCAAGATTCGCTTGGTACTCGCTAGCCAAGCTTCAGAACTCTCAGCAGACATACCCCTGAACTCAGTCCCACCAAGACTGCGCAAACGCTCCAAAGGTAGTCTGACACCAGCATCTTCCTGATGCCCCGCTCCACGAGCTCCAGCTACTGCTGCTTGAAAAGCACCAGCAATAGCTTGCACTAACATCGTCATATCAGGCATAGCTTGCCCCTGACCAGCCCCGGGTCCAGCAGCTCCAGCGCCAGCTGCAGCTCCAGCTTCCTCAGCCCCAGCACCACCACCACCAGGTGGAGGAGGAGGTAACACTGCACTACCCGTGTTTTCCTCATTCTCGTTCTCATTAGGAGCCGTAGCTCGCACATTACCTCGTAACTCTCTACGTGGTGCCATACTTTTACCATGCAATCACAACACAAATAAAACAAAGTCAGGCCCAGCAAGGTAAGCAATCCAAGTATTCAAGCTCAATTTCATTTCAAAACAACATCTTTCCTTTAACTTTGATTTGGCAATGGGTACCCACAACATGCTACATCACAGCACACACTTCAATTGCATCAAAATCACAAGCCATTAAACATGCTTTCACTCAACAAGCATACAAGGCATACATACTTCAATCATACATACATACATTCCCAATTACTCGAGAACTCAGCTCTGATACCACCAAATGTAACCCCCTTAACACGGCCTAGACGGTTGACCCGAATTAAGAAAGTCACACGGGGAAAACCAAAGTCAACCCGAAAGTCAACCTTGATTAACGACCCTTTTTTTTTCTTTTAAAACTTGTCTAGATGCAAATTAATCCTTAGATATGATCATACAACAGCATACTCAAAGATCATAAACATCAGAGATCTAACAGGGACCCAATTGAACAATTTACAACTTTAGGGACCAAATTGTAAATTCTGATAATTATAAGGACTTAACTCAAAATGAAGTTACCATCTTGAAATTAATCATGTTTCATGCTTCTCTGTAAAAATTCAGCTCAAAAGGACTTCCCAAACTCATACAATTGCACAAACAAGTTTCAGGACTAAAACACAAACATTCCAAAACATATAACTGCCAATGTCAGCCCCCAACGGTCACCCGTTCCGAAACAGGCATAGCCCGTTTCGAAACTCGGGGCCGTTCCGCAACGCGTACCGAAACGGGGGTCTGGCAGTAGCCTTTCCGTTTCGGAACGGTCCCTCCCGTTTCGGACGCCTGGGCTTGTTTAAGGCACCCGTTCCGAAACGGTAGGTGCTGTTCCGAAACACCCTGCACAGATTGCCCAAAAATGCATACTTAAACATGCAATTGACCAACCAATCATGCTCCAAATGCCACCAAACTTTGCCAACATGCAATTCAACATATAAGGGACATATAAGCATCATCAATTCAGCAAAACAACATCATAAGCAAAAAGCCCCAAATCTAAAGGCATGCTTCCTACACAAGTAAGCCATTCAAGCATAAACTTCCAATTCAAGCATATGAAGGCCAATTACAAAAACCAGCATTCTCAACAACATTCAACATACTTAGGGAGTTCAAAACATCTCCCAAAACATACACATAGGTCCCCCATTGCCAAATTACCAAAAGCTAAAATGTACTTAGGAAACCTTCCATACTTAGAGCTTTGTTTCCACTTGGATGCTTGCCCTCCTTGCTGCCCTCGAGTACTCTAATGTTCTGCATTATTGAATTAAGAAAACGGAAGAGAGCGTAAGCAAAAGCTTAGTGAGGAATGCTCAATAAAACCATCCAATAATGCATTAACAAAACATTTATAAAACATGCTTCAAATCATCATTTACACATGCTCAAAAGCATACTTTAACAAGCATCTCATGCTTCATTTCATTTCATGTCATATTGGCCACAAGTGATACAATTCATTTCTTTGAAAACAAGTTCATCAACTTTCACCCCAAGGACTTTTAAACACCTTGGACCCCAAGGACTTTTAAACACCTTGGCCATGGACTTTTAAACACCATGATATAAATTACCTCAAGGACTTTTAAACACCTTGACCCCAAGGACTTTTAAACACCTTGGCCATGGACTTTTAAACACCATGAATTAAATTACCTCAAGGACTTTTAAACACCTTGAACCCCAAGGACTTTTAAACACCTTGGCCTATGGACTTTTAAACACCATAGAATGGACCACACAAGGACTTTTAACCACCTTTGTGTCCGTAACAAGAACCATCCAAGGACTTTTAACCACCTTGATGTTCTTAAGTAACAAGGCTCACTCAAGGACTTTTAACCACCTTAGTGACCTTAACCTTTTCAAAACATCACTTGCCAATATACATCATTATCATCAATTTATCCACTGTTTTAAAGCATTAAACCAAGCCATATTCATCATGCATTTAAAAGCATCAAACCACATTTAATCAATGTTCAAAAACAAGGAACTCTTACCATGAGCTTCCTTCAACATATGGCTTACAAAAACAACATTAACCATGCTAAATCATGCTTTCAAAACAGAATTTAAAACATGCAATAAACCACATTGCACATCAATCAAATCATGGCCACCACTAGAGAGTATTTCCGAAAACTTACGCTTGAGCTTAGCAAAGTTGTTTAGACTTAAACTAAGCTCCCAAGACATTGGTTTCAAAGCCGAAAACCCAATTTCACTCACCGATTCCACTTCGCCTCAAGCCAAAGCACCAATTCAAGCTTCCGGATCACCACCACTTGGATCCAAAGATGCCTCCCCTGATTAAACACATTAAAGCAGAGATTTAATGCATCATCATGCATCAAAAGCTTCAATGAAAGCACTCAAACTCGCTGCTCTCATTCATACTCCAATTTCGGCCACCAAACACAACCGAAATTGCATCAAAACCACTTCTCAACAAAGCTCAGCCATAAACCAGCAAAACCTAACATCCATTAACACCATCTAACATCTAAAAACAACCTATAAACATCCTTATACCTCCAGCAACATCAGATCCACAAGATCACCACAAAAACATCCAAGAATCACAAGCTAAACTTAGGAAACACAACCTATCCGGGATTGCATTAATCAAAACTCATTTCCTTATCAATTTAGAGTTCATTTAACATCAAAAACACACCTCAAATCACAGATTAATCATATCCAACGAAAATCACCAAAAATCACCAAATCTTGCATTATAAGCCAAAATCCATTTCACCACTTAAAATCCTTTAATAAAACTTCAATTAAGAGTTGAGAACTTGGGAATTTCAGTAAAGAACTGATAGTTTAGAGGAGAAGGACGTTCTTACCTCCAAACTTGTGTTTCTCCACTTTTTGGAATCAAAAACCTTGTTGAATCAACTAGCAAATGATGAGGTTTTGAAGATATGTTGATTAGGAATCAAAAGAATGTTGAAAGGAGGATTTTAGGTGAGAAAATCAGAAACAACTCTCTGGAAAACAAGTGTTTGGATTGAGAGAAAATGAGAGAAAGAAAATAGAAAAGTTAGTTAAGAAAATAGCCAAATGGCCTTTCCCTCCACTTTTGATATGTTTTAAAATCAGAATAAATCTCAAAATATCTTAGAAAAATCTGGAGAAACTACTTTTGGAATAATAGCTCCTTAAAGATTCAAAGTTTCAACTCTTTATAAAACAGTCACAAAACTTTCAAAAATTACATTTTGGTCACTAGCCAAAATGTCACTCTTCCAAAACCCATTTTTCAAAATTGATTTCACAGTTCACTTAATTATATTAAAAGATGATTTTAGAAAATTTTTCCATATTTTTAATGCAACCCGAACTAGGCTTTCCTAATTTCACCTCTTTAGATTCGAACAGCACTTTGACCAAACCGGTCAACGCCCAAAACTTCTAAGCCCAAAACCGGGGCGTTACAATTCGCGTGGGAAAGGCTTGCTAACATTGTGTCGGGAGTGTTAGCGCCGCACGGATTGAGTTTGAGAAAATAAGTCCATGACAGTTGGTATCAGAGCGTGTTACGATCGTTGGGAGCATGGCCAAGATAGGTAAGAACCAAGTTGCTAGCCCGTCGAAAACCGAGGTCACGCATGACCAAGGTGGGCAGTAAGTAAAGGCCGACCTTGTGGAGACAAGGCCTCGTGCCAAATCCAAAGACATGATCTCTAGCTTAGAGTCACGCTTGACTCGCGTGGAGGAAAGCGTTGTGGGCATGGGTGTCCAATTGGACGACCTTCAAGAACGAGTTGAAGGCCTCGAGGCGGAGGATGCCGAGATCCACACGACCGTGAGGGCCATGAAGATCAAGCTAAAGGAGACCTTGCGCGCAGAAATGGGTGAAGTCCGCGACACGCTCATGAGAGAGCTCACAAAGGTACGTGAGTTATTCCAACGTGAACTTGCCAACGTGCATGCCTAACTAGAGAAGTTGCAAGGCGACCTTGCGTTGTGCAAGCGTGTCATGGCCGCGGGGCCAAGCACCTCATACGAGACCAGAAGGATCGAGGTGCCCAAACCTAAGACATTTTGGGATCACGAGATGCTAAAGAAGTGGATAACTTCTTGTATGGCTTGGAGCAATATCTTGGAGCCGTTGGCCTTGTGGATGAGGCCTCCAAGATTCAGACAGTTGCTCTTTATCTTACCGACACCGCCATGCTTTGGTGGAGGAGGAGGCAATTGGATGTTGAGAGTGGTACGTGCACCATCTCTACTTTCAATGATTTTAAGAAGGAACTCAAAAGGCAATTCTACCCTAAGAATGCTGAAGATGAGGCAAGAGCTCGGTTGCATCGGCTCAAGAAAACAGGGAGCATCCGAGACTACGTCAAGGAGTTCACTAGTCTGGTGCTTGAGATCCCCAATCTCTTCGACAAGGACTCACTCTTTAACTTTGTCGATAGACTCCAACAATGGGCAAAGAGTGAGATAAGGCGTCGAGGGGTGCAGAACCTAACTGATGCCATTGCCGTGGCCGAGAGTCTCATTAACTACTCTAGCCACAAGGAGTCCACCCCTAAGCTCAAGGATGACAAGGATGGTCATGCTAAAGGCGGGGGAGAGATGAGCCATCGCAAGGAGGACAAGCCTAAGCGACGAGACTCGTCTCCTTAGAAGGGCAAGTCCAAGGACTCTCATGGTCCGAGGAAGTCACCACCCAACATCTGCTTCATTTGTGATGGTGACCATTGGGTGCGGGAGTGCCCGCAACACTAAGCCCTTACTTTGCTTTTAGCCAAGCACAACGGAGGTAGTGACACCAATAGTGGCGATGAGGGTGCACAAATGGGATCCTTGCAAGTGATTTCAGCACTTCAATCTATGGGGGACACCGAGCAGAACGAGGGAAGTTTCATCCCTAAGGGACAAGGTGTTGAAAGACTTAAGCCAGGGTCGAAGCTCGAGGTAGAGCAAGAAGGCGACCAACCATCTTCAAAGGCCAAATGTAAGGCCGAGTCATCGACCAAGCTTGCAAGGGGAAAACAAGGTTGTGTCCACAAGGTCAAGACCACAAAAGGGAATCGTGGCAACAAGGCTAAGTCTGCGTCAAAGGCTAGCACAAGGGTGAAGTGCTACCTATGTGAAGGACCTCATGTGATGAGGTCATATCCCACAAGGAAGCAACTTGTTGCCATCATCAAGGGAGTTGATGGAATGGCACAACCCGGTACGATAGCTCAAGATCGAGCTATCAAGCCAAAGGTAAAGAAGCGACATGCTAGGAGGCGAAGGAAGCCCGTTGACAACAACCCAGCATCTCCACGAAGGCGCGACGAGGGCATCGCGAGATCAGGTGGGGGAGAATGTCACACCCCACCAAGGTGCACCAGGGTTGACCGAGGAGTGCCCCCTAGGTGCACTCGGGCCAACCAAGGAAGGTTCTAGATCGGCCTAGAGAGGCCTACAACCCTCTCAAAACATTACCGCAAGGTTCTAGGAGGTTCCATAACATTCCACACTTATCTAGGCTCAACCGGGAGGACCTAGAAGACTCTGGAAGGCTCGGGACTAGTCTGGACATCTCCGAAACATTCGAGAAACCTATAGAAAAGTGTAGATCTATAGGAGTTATCTAGAATACTTTAGGTCCTTAGAGATATATGTAGAAGCCTATAGATATCTCTAGAATAAGTTAGCTCCCTTAGATATTTTTGGAGGCAAAATTGTAGCCGTTGGATCAAAATGATCCTAGTCGTCTATTGAGGAGGTGGGAGCCTATAAATAAGACCACCCCTCTCATTTGTAACCAATCCAAGAAGTTCACAAACTAAGTCCTCTTGTAAAGTTTTCTTAAGAGTTCAATACAAGGTCTTTTCCTTGTAACTTTCTTGCCTTCTCCATTCTCGTGTGTGTTTAGCCATAGTATTCGCATGGGAAAGGCTTGCTAACATTGTGTCGGGAGTGTTAGCGCCGCACGGATTGAGTTTGGGAAAATAAGTCCGTGACAATAAGCTGAACCTTTCAAATAAAAATTTCTTAACACTAAGACTACGAGTGTTAGCTCCTTTATTTTTGCTTTATCTTTATCGAAAGTTAGAACAAAAGCTAAAGAAAAAACAACAAAAAAGCTAAATCAATGGATTTTCAATTCCATTAAGAGAAAAACGTTACTTTCCACTCCAGCAAATAAAAAAGTAAAAATCAAACAAAAAATATAGATTTCAACCATCCAACCACTAAAATCACTAAAAGAGCACAAACATAAACCATCAGAATGTCAAATCTGAATGTAAATCTAAAAAATAAAATCTCGAGTTCATTTTTTACGATAATTTCAAGGAGATCGTTCAATTAAATGAGGAGACCTTGCGGGGACGGTTCTTGATGACAATGTAGTTGTTCTTGCGGATGGTACCGGCTTGTTGAAGGTAGGTCTTGGAGGCGCTAGCGTCGGCCTTGGACTCGAAATGGTGCTCCTCGTCTGACATTATTAGCTTTCTCTGTTGTTTTACTTTCTAGGTTTTGGCCAAGGCAGATTGGGAAAATAGGGGGACTTTGGGTAAATTGGGGGTTAAAATCAGAGAAATGGGGTTGGAGACGAATGAAATGGGAAATAGGGTTTGGCAAAGAAGATATGGGTATTTGAGTAAATTTAGGGTATGGTTTAATATATTTGTTTTATTATTTTTTAATTTAATTTATTTTAAAATTTAAAAATAAATAAATAATGACGTGACACTTTCTGATTGGTAAGATAGATTTTTTTAACGGTAGGAGACAATATTGGTAACGAAAAAAACGTTAGGAGGACAAAAGTGGTCAAAATAAACTTTAGGGGGCAAGTCGGAAACACAGGTAAAGTTTAGAGGTAAAAAAGTGTATTAAGCCTATTTTTTTCAAAACTCAAGAAAAACAATTAAAAAAATAAAATAATTTTGTCAACGCCTTGAGGTTATTTGTTGGCACCAAAAAATTAAAATTCAAACCTTATATTACTGTTACCTTTAAATTCACCTATTTAGAACTCTACTCCCCTAATGTGTTACGCTTACATTTCCTTTCTTTTCCTTTCAAACTCACCCATCTAGAGTCTGTTATTTGTTCTACTTGATGAAAATCTTAAGTTTTCTTTACGTCGTCAACTTAATTTTTGTGTAGTAGAAAGCCATCCGATAATAGGAAATGTTTAAAAAAAGTTTCCTTCACGTCGATCGCCCATCATTTGTGAAAATTGGCTCTATTCATAAGCGAAGAATCAACGAGCAAGGACATTTCATATCATCACACATTAATATTTCTATTCACGATATCTGATGGTGGCTGAGTTTGGAGTGGTTTGATTTTCAACGATGAGTGTTGTAGATGGTGTAGTTGTCATGCTATCAAGATAATCAAATAAGTTGTAGTCATGCATCAACATTATAATTTGAGCTTTTTAAATGGTGAAGTTTTGGCTGCTAGTGAGTTGCCAATGAAATGATTCATTTATGGAGTGTCCACGCCGTTTTTGTCCGGCGTTGAGATTTTTTAAATAGTGTAGCTGGGCTAGGGGATTGAATTAAAAAATAGTGGTTGTGTGTGTTGAGTTGTATGCGCTAACAATGAGATGGACCATTTATGGAGTGTCGACGTCATTTTTGTTTGGTTCGAAATTGATTGGGCCTTCAAAAGCCCGTGAAACGTTTGGAGTCGCCATCGGTCATTTTGGGTTAGGTACGACCGAAAACCTGTCAAACTGGTTTGCGTCAACACTGCGATTATCGTCGAGTTCGGGAGTCGGTTACGAGTGAGGAATGTTATAGCACCCCCACTACGCCCAAAAATTAGAACCTAAGGGTTTTGGTTGTCTAACAAGAAAACTCAAAGAAAGGGGTTAATAGCACTACTAATAAAATTAATTATGTACTAAATGTATGAAAAAGGACGTGCTTATGCTCAAAGATTTAAATGCATATCGAAATCAATCAAGCAAAATAAATCAAAACATAAAGGGCAAATTCAAACTTAATCAAAATTAAAATTAAATTATTAATCAAGTTCAAAGCATGCACCTAATTAGACCTGACCAATTTTAATTAGAAACCAATTCACACATTAATGAATTTATTAAAGCCAATTAATTACCAAGTTTTTTATACGATGATCAAATTAAATTAGAGAACAAATCATGAGGCTTAAATAATTAATCAATTTATGAAGGGGGATCTAATTAAAAAAACCTAAACCTAAAGGCTAAAATCTAATTAAATTAATCTAAAATCGAAACTAAAATGAAAGGAACCTAAACTTAATATGCAAAAAAGGACCTAAACATGCTAAAGGGATCTAAATGCAATGCATGCATATGTGGATGAATTAAAATGCAAATAAACCTAAAACTATATGAAAAAACACGCGGGCCATGGAAGCACGAGTTGAGTCAGTTCAAAAAGTGGATAGAATATAACATACTTATTCCCCCCTTTCAAACCATTTTTTTCATTTTCATTTATTAAAATCACACCTAAGGCTTCCTCTTCTCTCACAACCGGCACACACACATCGCCACCGTCGACCACCATTTCGGCACCATCGTTGGTAGTCGTTTGACTCCAAATCGCACCAAAAAGCTCGCCTCAACCTCCTAAACATGAAGCCAAGGTCAATTTCTTTTAAATCCGTCTCGAACCGCATGAAAATGGCCAAAAACTCATCGGCTTCCCATTTTTCGATCTCCTCTTAAGGCCGTTAGATCAAATCTTGTATTCCGTATGTTGTTCCTCTTATAACGATGCTCTAGTCCACCGTTGGGATTCGTCATCCGGTGATTGGAGCTGCCACTAACAACAACTCGAATGTTTGGTTTGCTATAACCGTGAGTTTGGGGTTCGTTTTTGTGTGGGGGTTGTGTCGTGTAGTGCCGATGCCCATGGCCGAGGGGCTTAAGGCAATTGTGTGATGTCGATGTCCATGATTATGGTGAGGGGGTGAGCTGAATGGTGATGTCGATGATGGAAATAGGGGAGTAGAGCTGTGGATTTAGCTATGGTAGGGAAGCTTCAATGGTGAATGGTGGCTGACTATGGTGACAATGAAAGGTGGGAGCCAATGGGGTGTCGTTGATGGCGAGAGGCTCTGAGAGACGCGTGGTGGTGGGAAAAACTATGGCCGAGAAGTTTTTCATTCGGGTCCCTCTCTAATCTCTGCCCTCTGCAAATTTATAAGAGCTTTACCAAAACGAAATTCCATATATTGTGGGAATGTGGGTTGAGTGATTTGTGGACTAAGTAAGCATGGAGATGGTTGCGAAATTAAGGAAGTGAGTTGTGGGTGTTTGACCGAGAAAGGAGAAGAGAGCGTGGATTTGTAAGTTGACTCGAGAATTGACTTATTGGGTTAAAGTGTTGGATTTGGGCTTTTATGGGCTTTGTCATAGATTTGGGTTTGGGTCAAGCAATAGAAACCGGATAAATTTGGTTCTTACAGCTGCCCATCTTTACTCATTGCTCGAATAAGAGGAATAGAGAAAAGACTAAAAGGAAACAAATTTGTCCGGTGAATATTTAATCTGCAAAGATGAAGCCCTTCGCTCGTCTTGAGGATGTTGAATTTTTGAACTCATTGCTCGATGTAAGATGTACCCTACTCATCTCAAGGGCACTGAAATTCAAGATCTCATTGTACCCTGCTCGTGTCAAGGGCACTAGAATTCAAGAACTCATTCCCTAGTATAATATGCACATGCTCATCTCAAAGGTGCTGTAAGATGTACCTCGCTCGTCTCAAGGGCACTAGAGTTTAAGAATTCATTTCTCGATGTAAGGTGCACCCCGCTCGTCTCAAAGGCGTTGTAAGATGTACCCCGCTTATCTCAAGGGCACTTGAATTTGAGAATTCATTTCTTGATGTAAGATGCACCCCGCTCGTCTTAAGGGCGCTATAAGTTGTATCCCGCTCCTCTCAAGGGCACTGGGATTCGAGAATTCATTTCTCGATGTAAGATGCACCCCGCTCATCTTAAGGGCGCTGTAAGATGTACCCTGCTCGTCTCAAGGGCATTAGGATTCGAGAATTCATTTCTCGATGTAAGATGCACCCCGCTTGTCTCAAGGGCACTATAAGATGTACCTCAATCATCTAAAGCGTACTCATTTCTCAATGCAATTTGTGGCACCCCATCTTGGAGGATATAGGGTGACACTTCATCTTGAAGGCAAATGGTGGAACTCCCTCTTGGAGACAAAGATCTGATCATTCGTGTTTGAAGCATGATTTGATGTAGACTCGCTCATTCGTGATTAAGGCAAGGTACAATAAATGCAGATGCTCTCATTCGTGCTCGAGTCTGGATTAGATGTAGAAATGATCATTCATGCTTGAGACAAGGTTTTGTTTGTACCTGTTTGATAATCACTGTGCAAAGAATGCATAAGGAAACATGAATATCAATGATGTAGATGCATGCTCTCATGGTTAATGGGGATGCAAAGATGCTTGGGAAGTCTTCCTTCTCGAACCCAACTTGATCACGTCGGCTTCCTTTTTCCTCCAATTGGGGCATACATTCAGCACTTCCAGATTGTGACAATTTGTTTTTGCCCCAACAAATTTGTCTCCAAGCTTTCATCTTTTCTTTTTTCCTTACCTTATTATTGATACTGGGCTTTTCAAATCAGAGTGACCCTTGTCAAAAGAATTCTTCAATTCTCAAGGCAGCTGCTATTTATTTGAAAATATTTTTAAAACAAGAAGAGCTTGTAAAAACATTTTTGCGGAATGAAAATGTGCCCCACACTCAAGGCTCACAACTAAAACATTTCATAAAATTCAAGTTCATTTAAGATCAAACAAATCAATTACTCTTTCAATATCTTAAAATTATAGCTCTTTGACATGCGCCAAGACTAATGGTGATTTCAAGGTATGAGTCATTTTGGAATACAATGTGTTTTGGGATCGGCTGTTTTGAATGAGATATGATTCTTCAAATGTTCATTGATCAGTTCAGAAATGATCGAAGTAGCTTCATGTGCAGCTTTTGGAATTGTTCACTAACTTCAAACCCTTGCTCATGTTTCTAGAGTGAATGGAACCTCATTGAACTTCTAGAGGATCATATCTCGCATTCTAGTCATGCATATTTGACTTCATATTCAAGCCGCCTTTCCAGGTTTTCGACTCAAATTCACCATTAGTTCAAGATGCCCTTTGCCGGTTTTCATCTTGAACCCTCCTTTTATTCTTTCTTTTTTTTCTTCTTATTTTTTTGATTATATTATCATGCATCAGAAGATTTAAAATTCTTCTGCAAACAAAAGAGTTAACTCCAAGAGGAGGTAAGAATTCTAAAGATAAACTCTTCAACTCAAATATTCATGTACGATCAAAATAGACTTTACAAGCACGTAACGTAGCTCGTGGCTTAAAGGTATGAAATAAAATATAAGTAGGCTCAAACATGTATTTAAGGGTAAATAACCAAGGATCAATTGTTTTTGTTGGAATCTCACTTTGCTCGACTTGAATCTGCTTCCACATGTTTTTTTGGATCACTCTAGACTGCCCATTTTTTGGTTTTCACCCTACAATTCACTTCCTTTATTTATCTTTCATCTTCAACGATTCATGATTTTCCACGAATATTGGATATGGGACTTCAAATGACAACAAGTCATGTGCTTCATCTTGAATATAATAGGAATAAAAAAGAGTTACTCTTGACGAGGGACTTCACGTGTGTGCTTTTCGTTCTGTTCATTTCACGTTTTCTCATTTCTTTTTCAATTTTCTTTTTGCCTTTTCCTTTTCCTTTTTTTCTTTTTTCATTCATGAATTCATACCATTTTATTTAAGCACAAGTCACCTCTCATGGTTGAAACGTGTCTTGTTGCTCTTTGCTCCTAGATCATAATTCTTTATTTTCACAGTGCGATTAGAATCAACAATTTATTTATGTGAGCAAATATTTCTTCACATTTACCCACCCAACGTGGAGGGTGATCCTTGGTTAAGGTTCAAATCAAAGAAAATTATAAGGCTCAACGGGGACAACAAATAATAATTTTCTCTTTTTGAGAATGGAAAAAAATGAAGGAATGCCAAATATCATCTCATACATAGATTTTTTGTAGAAGAATTACCTTGAGAAAGATATATATTCAGAATTAATTCATTTATTCACAGAATCGTCTAAAAACAAATAATGCTTGATAATCTCATCTTTCTTTCCTTTTTCCTTTTTTCTATTCTTTCTTTCTTTCTTTATTTCTTTCTTTCTACTTATTTTCTTATTTTTTATTTTTTCTTCATGCATGCCCAACTGTTTGAGTTCATTCACAGAATCGATACGAGATGTCCCACCTTGTCTTCTTTCTGGAAAGGTTTCATACCAATGAACATCTTGATTTTTGTGTCTTTGAGGTGAAGGCAAAAAAGTTGACATTAGGTCAAACTTTCAAAGAAAAAGGCGTGATTTGGATGTCGTCTTCCATTGAAGGTTAATCTTTTAAAAAAGTTGACTTTGGGTCGAACTTTCAAAAACAAATGTGTTACTCGAAGATCATCTTCCTTAAAAAGGTTAACCTTGCATCATGTTTGGCTTTTCAAGTACTAGTTATGAAGAACTTGGGATGAAAAGATCAGGGAATCTTGTTTTTGGTTTCAAGTGGAATATGAAAGGTTAATCTTTCCATATGTCAAAGCTCTATAATCTCAATTCTCAAAAAATCATTTCATTCATTCGACTTTCATAAAACATCAAAATTTCACAAATTTATCTCATTGTTCATAGCTATAGTCTGAAAGCTCATTTTGAATTAAAAAATGTTCTCATTTATTCATTCCTCAAAAGATTATATACAAAGATCATTTCATAAAACAAGTTTCAAAAAAGTTTCGAGAAATTCATGAAAAGGGTCTTCTTTGTGTGAGCATAAAAAATATTCCGCTTGAACTTCTTATTCTTCGCACCGTCCATGTTTGATCGCCTACTCACGTGAGTTATGAATGCATGCTTCGAGAATGAAATGTTGATGCAAGAATGCCTAGAAGGTGATGATTTATAATTGTCCCTTCATAGAATAATTTTCGTAATTTCGATTACAAGAACCTTCTATTTCGAAAGGCCAATTGTATATCAATATCTCTTTATTACACATTATAAACATGATGCATGTGTGAAAAATAAACACAAAAACATGGTTAGTACATCAAAAGCAAATGAATATTTACAAACATAAATTTAATACATGGCTAAAAGTGTGTGTGTGTACATATGTAGGTGGCCACTAACAATTTAGGGTCATCATGGCTCTAATAGGGTGGGTTCTTATGGCTCACTACATGTGGTTCAGAGTTCTAAAAGGGTATCTAAACTGTCCATACTGACCTACAAAGGTCAATAAAGACCTCGATCCTCACCCATTATAGGCTCCTATAGACCGAGTTAATTTTAGGGGGCTCACTTTTTTATGCTTGTACAAAAGTTTAACATTTCGAAGACAAAAAGTTTGTGAACCCGGAAACAACACACATTCTTGTACGAAGGATTAAACGGGACCAAGCTGGGGTTTAGAGCTTATGAAATGAATGCACATGCACAAAGGAACATTGAACACAAGGCAACCACATATTGAACAATCTCCGTAAAATACGTAAACCTTCAATTTTTGTGATCAATATTTCAAATTCCCTTCTCTTTTTTTGAGACAACTTTTACCCTTTTATGGCTCGACTCTCTAATGTCCCCAGCGAAGTCGCCAAGCTGTCGACGTCGTTTTTGTTCAGGCTGAAATTGATTGGGCCTTCAAAAACCCGTCAAACGTTTGGAGTTTCCATCAGTCGTTTTGGGTTGGGTACGACCGAAAACCTATAAAACTAGTCTGCGTCAACATTGAGATCATCGTCGAGTTCGAGAGTCGATTACGAGTGAGGAAGGTTATAGCACTCCCACTACACCCAAAAAATGGTTCCTAAGGGTTTTGGTTGTCTAAAAAGGAAACTCAAAGAAAGGGGTTAATAGCACTACTAATAAAAATTAATTATGCTACTAAATGTATGAAAAAGGACGTGCTATGCTCAAAGATGTAAATGCATATCTAAATCAAACAAGCAAAATAAATTAAAACATAAAAAAGGACAAATTCAAACTTAATCAATTAAGTTACAATTAAATTATTAATTAAGTTCAAAGCATGCACCTAATTAGACCTAACCAATTTTAATTAGAAACCAATTCACACATTGATCAATTTATTAAAGCCAATTAATTACCAATTTTTTATTCAAGGATCAAATTAAATTAAAGAATAAATCACAAGGATTAAATAATTAATCAATTTTTGAAGGAGGATCTAATTAAAAAAGAACCTAAACCTAAAGGCCAAAATCTAATTAAATTAATCTAAAATCATAACTAAAATGAAAGGAATATAAATTAATTATGCAAAAAAGGGACCTAAACATGTTAAAGGGATCTAAATGCAATGCTTGTATATGTGGATGAATTAAAATGCAAATAAACCTAAAACTATATGAAGAAAGACGCGGGCCATGGAAGCACGAATTCAGTCAGTTCAAAAACTTCTATAGTATATAACATACTTATTCTCCCTTTTCAAACCATTTTATTTTTTTTCATTTTCATTTATTAAAATCAAACCTAAGTCTTCATCTTCTCTCACAACCCACACACACACACATCGCCGCTGTTGGCCACCATTCAGGCCACCTTCGTTAGTGGTCGTTCGAATCCAAATCACAGCAGAAAGCTCGCCTCGACCTCCTAAACAAGAATCTAGGGTCTATTTCTTCTAAATTCGTCTCGAACCACATGAAAATGGCCTAAAACTCCTCGGCTTCCCATTTTCCGATCTCTTCTTCAGGCCATTAGATCGAATCTCGTATTAGGTATCTTGTTCCTCTCATAATGATGCTCTAGTCCACTATTGGGATTCATCATCCAGTGATCGGAGCCGCCACTGACAACAACTCGAAGGTAAGACTTCTCCTTTTCTTCTTTCTTTTCCTTTTCTCCTATTTTCTTTTCTCTTCCTCGTTGGTTACTGCTTTCTCGTCTCTTTTTATGCAGGTTTGGTTTGCTGTAACCGTGAGTTTGGGGTTCGTTTTTGTGTGGGGGTTGTGTCGTGTAGTGCCGATGGCCATGGACGAAGGGCTTAAGGCAATAGTGTGATGTCTATGTTAGAACCAAAACATAATAGATATGAAACCTAAAATGCAGGATCTATCAAGTCAAAATCATCAAGAATAATAAATTGAATAAACTGAATGCAGAAGCGTACCTGAATGCGGACCCATCAATGGTCACATATACAAATATAGTCAAATGACATAGATCAATCATGGATGTGTAGCATGGAAAATTACATGAAATGTGAACCGAACATGTCTATTTCCAACTGGTCCTCCTAAACCTTAGTGAGATCAACTTTACTGAATTCAGAGTGTGCATAAATCAAAAGAACTTTATTTCTGCAGAAAATAATCTTAAACAACTTTAAACTGAAGTAACTGAAATTGTGTCTAAACCGAATGAGCATTTTTCAAAATTACAAACTCCCACTAAAACCGAATATCCTTAAATAACATTACACCCACATAAGTAGTGTGCTCATGAAAGACCTAGGGTGACAGTTTCTTAATATGCGCACAATTATGGAGTTTGTACCAACATGCTCTATAGACACACAACCACTCTGAATTTTCTTTAACAACTAGGAACTTAATATTTATGTGCTTCAAATTTGAAGTGTTCCTATTGTTTATAGAATAAATGAATGCATATTTATTGTCACAAAATAACTAAAGTGGTCTTTCTATTCAATCTACATTTAGCAGCTCAAGTGACAAAATTCTTTTGCATCAATATTCTATTAGAATCGAAGTCTGTAAACCCAATGATCTCTAACTTACCAGAACTCCGATATGTGAGCATGTAGTTTTTTGTTCTCTAAAATACCTCATAACCTATTGGCTGCTATCCAATGGTCCATACTAGATTTTTCTTAAATATCTGTCTAACATTCCAGCAATGTACATAATTTCTGAACGCATACATACTTAAGCATAAATTAGATTCTCAATAGCTTATGTATAGAAAATCTTTTGGATTTTCTAAATTTCAAGGTTACTTTTAGGGCATTGAGTAAGACTAAATTTGTCTTCTTTAGCAATATAAGCATCACTTGGATTTACTCCCACTAAACTTGTAGTATATACAATTGTCATCCAAATTTATCTCAAAACCAAATGATATAATCAATATGAAATTTATAATTTCATTAATGAGAGTCCTAATTAAGCTCATATATAGATTTATTTAATTTACATATCATTGATATTGTATCATAAGACACAACTTTATGATTGTACCATATAAATAGTTTCTTCAATGTCGTCATTGAAAAAAACAAGCTTAACATCTATCTAATGTAGCTTAAGACTAAAACAAGCAACAAGTGTAATAATTATCTTGAAAGAGTTTTAATAAAACTTGAGAGAAAGTCTCTGTAAAATAAATGTCTTCTTTTAGAGTATATCCTTTAGATACAAGACGTGATTTATACTTATCCACATTACCATTTCCATCCCTATTGGTTTTAAATATTCATTTACAACCAATTGGTTTTCACCTTAAGGTAATGAGACAAGTTCCTAAACTTTATTGTCTTGCATAAAATATACTCTTCTTGAATGAAATCAGTCCACTTTTGAGAGTTAGAACTTTTATGGTCTGATAAAAAATGATTGATCATTTTCTATCGTTCCATTGTTGCCTTATTTTCTTGAAGAAATACAATAAAATAATCCGGAATAGTATTTCATCTTCCTCTCGTGGACCTCTTTAATGACACTTGTTTTTTTAAGGTTGTTGAGTTTGTTCTTCTGAAACAATTACCTTATCTTGAATGAGAGTTGTTCAACATTATTTTGCTGAGGTACTTGATTCACTTTTTGATTAATGATAGGTGTGAAAACCTAAACATCATCAAAAGTGATAGTATGAATTAAATTATAATTCAATTCCCCCTCAATAGTAATGTATCTAACCTTATTTCTCCCTCCAAACTCAACATCCTAAAAGAAGTTATAAATCTCTCCTTAAAATAATCTTAATTGTGAGATCATAAAATTTACGGCCTATGGATCACTCAAAACAACCTAAGTAGTTGCTCGCTTTTAAAGTTTAATTTCTTTACTTGTGTCCTAACTTATACAAAAGAATCAACACTTTATAACTTATTGTTGTTTCTTTTGAGTAGGACCCTTAGCAATTTTATTCTAATATTTTTTTATTGCCCTTATTCTTAGAGACACTAACTAATTGAGCATTAATTAAAATAATATTATTACACTTATAATGCTTCAACCTTTCTTCCTCTTGAACACAATGAGAAATGAGCCCAAATAGAGTCTATTTCTCCCTTTGAAAATTGTAACTTGAATTGGTTAAACTGTATAGGAAGCAGTGCCAAAACCATAAGAACAAACAATTGTTAGAAAGTTCGATCTTATGTGCCTTAAATTTTGAAGCAATATAAAGAATTTTTATAATCTACTCCATCACATTTCCTTGACCCTATACTTCATAGACATCAAATAAGACATAAGTGATGTCATCTTAACCTTAATATTTTAAGTAAAACATTTATTAATTTCGCCAAGGAAACCCTTAGTATGAGTATTCTCTTCATATTTGTGCTCCAGAAAACATCTAGAGTGTTGTACTTTATGATCATTAGACTCATGCATTCAAAATATCTCACCTCTCAAAATATCTTTTATGTGTGTTTACCGCAGTGAGATGTGCAAGATGTTCTTTCTTTAGTGCAAAGTCTATGTTCATACAACCAAATAATATATGTAAGTGTCTCTTCTATTCCTTGAAATTAGTTTCACTAAACATTAGTGTAGAATGTTATTAACAGATATTGTGACAGAAAAGATAGATTATCTAAATATAAAACAAAAATAAATAAAATAAAAACAAGCTCACATAAATATTCATAAGTAAACAAATAAATTCAAAATAATGGCTAGTTCCCCTCAAGATACCAAGCACAAAATTAATATCAAGTCTTTGGACAATAATATTAACTGTAAGCGGTACTCTTGTTGTAGCAATCAAACATTGACAATAAACTATGTCAAACAATATGTTAATCTTTGGACTAACGTATTGCTCACATAAAATACCTTATAATTGTCACACATTTATCACCACAGTTGTCGTTGTAATTCTGCCAAATATTAACTTTCCTTTGGGCCAATTAATAAACGCATGAATTACAAAAACCCATAATTATCTTAATATTTTAAATAAACTAATCTACACAAAAGCGGTCACTTTGGTGACATTATGTTTCAATTAATCCATTAAAATACTAGACATCGGAAGCCAAAATATGAATTTAATTGTTTCAAAAATAATTTGTCTTAATTTTATCTTTCAATAAACTTAAAAGATAACCAAAATAATAATAAATTTGAATAAAGGTAAACCTCATATCAAGATATCGGACACTCCATTAATGTTTCATCTTTGGACAAAACATTAACTTGCAAGTGATATCTTGGTATAGTAATCAAACATTGATAATAAGAATATGTCAAACAGAAATCTTCCTTTGGGCCGATTTATTGCTCACATATAAAACTTAATAATTATCACATGTTTATTACTACAGTTGCACATGTAATAATGTTAATTATTAACCTTCCTTTGGGCCGATTAATACTAGCATAATCCGACTTACATGCGCAAAACCTTCTATATTTTAAAATAAAATAATTTCCACACTAGAGGTCACTTTGGTGACTTAATGTTTCAATTAAATTATCTTAAAATATATAATATAAATATACCAGCTTTCAAATTTAAAATTTTATAACAGTCAAAGCTGAAGTTTTCTGATAATACTTAAGTTTCTAAAATAATCCAAAATAAAGTTGTCTAAATGGGGCTATCAGAAATCGAGAAAACTGAAATCTTTGACCGTTTCTCAAAAAAAATGTCTCAAACCTTAAACATGCATTTACCAAAATCAAAATTCGAATTCAAAACAATCAATCTTTAACTAAAAGCCAAAATCAGAAGTACCATATAAATGAATAATTCATATAATGAATTTCATAAAATTAATTACATGCATTCCAAATCAAAACCAAAACCAAAGTATATATCAATACCAAACATAAACACAATAATTCAAATGAAAAGAATTATATGTTGCAACTTGTACAATTAATTCAAACTGTAGCTATATAAACCGTAATCCATAACTGAATTTTATTCCGAATTCAATCGTAATTATATAAGCTAAAGTATATATACTTCAATTGAAGCTAAGACATAATCCATACTTATATATAATGATTAATACATATCAAAGGCCAGAATCATAATGATGATAATAAAATAAGCACAACAATAAATTTTCTTTAATCTTAAAAGGCATCGTTGACTTACAAAAGAAAACCAAAAATTAACATCACTCTAACCTGATTTGTTTCGTGGAATTACAATCAGATGAAAAGAAAAGAAAAGAAAATTCAATTCTTTCAAAACCACAAGAAGCACGTAATCTACGATAATCCCAAATTCTTCCGTAAATTAAACCATATGATCTATAATATAGATGACAAATTCATTTGTCAAATCAACGCATGAATGTATTCGAGAAATAAATTTACAATTACATGTAAATATGTTAAAACCGTAAACGATACTTAAGCGGGCTGCTATTGCCGCACAAATCGTGAAAACCGATTGAAATTATACAGTAATCTCATAAACCCATAGAAAATTGGATTCGTAAAAAAATAATCCAAATTTCATATTAAAACTTAAACCCTGAATTAATCGAACAAAATATGCTCTTGCATTCCAAAGAGAATTAACAACATAAAAATCAAAACCAAAACCAAAACCCATATACATAATTGAAACAGTACTGAAGTATAAAAATTTTAACCACAACGATAGATGATTAAATTATCGTTGGATTTAGGGTTTTGATTTTAAAGATTCAAGAACAAATTAATCCAAAAATAAATATATAAATCAATTGATTCTCAACGATTCAACATGACGAAGCTCTAATACCACTTGTTAGAACCAAAACATAATAAATATGAAACCTAAAAGGCATGATCTATCATGTCAAATCATCAAGAATAATAAACTGAATAAACTGAATGCGGAAGCGTACCTGAATTCATTGATAGATTGAAAAAACTTGAATCTTGATGTGGAAATCCCAAAACTTTGGTATTGATCTTCCAAGAAGATAAGTTATCTCAACAAGTTAACCTATTTTTGGGGCCACTACCTCTTTATATAGTTGATTTAATCAACTATTAAATATTTATGACTTTGTCCCTCATTGAATTATAAATATATCTTATGGTATCTACACTTTTATTTCCATGACACTTTAATACCTATGACACGCCTAACATAATTGGTCACTTAATTTTGTGTCATACTTTATAATAACAACATACATTTTACATATGTGCCCACAATTGCAGATTTTAATCCAACAATCTATGGCCATGATTATGGTGAGGGGGTGAGCTGAATGGTGATGTCGATGATGGAAAAGAGGGAGTAGAGTTGTGGATTTAGCTATGGTAGGGATGCTTCGATGGTGAATGGTGGCTGACCATGGTGACAATGAAAGATGGGAGCCAATGGGGTGTCGCTGGTGCCGAGAGGCTTTGAGAGACGCGTGGTGGTGGGAACAACTATGGCCAAAAAGTTTTTCGTTCGAGTCCTCTCTAATCTCTGCCCCCGCAAATTTATAAGAGCTTTACCAAAACGAAATCCCATATATTGTGAGAATGTGGGTTGAGTGATTTGTGGACTAAGTAAGCATGGAGGTGGTTGAGAAATTTAAGGAAGTGAGTTGTGGGTGTTTGACCGAGAAAGGAGAAGAGAGAGCGGATTTGTAAGTTGACTCGGGAATTGACTTATTGGGTTAAAGTGTTGCATTTGATCTTTTATGGGCTTTGTCATAGATTTGGGTTTGGGTCAAGCAATAGAACCCGGATAAATTTGGTGCTTATATGAAGCATAAAAAAATGATATTTTTCGTGAGAACGTTATGCCCTGATTACCATAAAGAAACAATGTAAAAGGTGAATGAATGATGTTTATTGAATACGGTTGAAGGGTTTATATAAAAAGAACCCCAACAGAATTACATACCAACAAAAAGAAAGATAAAGCTAATAAATTTTGAAGAGAAAAAAGATTTAAAATCAAAGATAACAAATGATGTGGATAACAATAATTGAAATCCAAATGATAGCATGATTATGTTGCTTTACTATATACACGCCAGGATGTTACTTCCACGGATGACAGACATGGTGTAAGGGCTAACGTGCATTAGACATGTACTATCTCAATTCTCAAATAACTCAGTTGAATTGGAAGGAGCATATCAGGTGACATTATCACCGGGTGATAGGTATATGAGATACACTTCTTATGTTGTAAAGAGTGTAGCTGGACCCAAGTCGTTCCATTTGGAGTTATGTTGGCTCAACGCACCCGGCAAGCGACAAAGGTTGGTTCAAACACACGATACCGAAGGGTTGGCCATTTCGTCAACCTATTTTTTTGAGGTTAAACTATGAGTCTCTCCCTCTCTCTCTCTCTCTCTCTCTCTGCACTAGACCTGGCAAACTTGACCCGAGACCCGAACCGAAACTCGATTTTGACCCGAACATGATGATCCGAAGTTGACCCGAAACCCGAAATAAACCGAACCGAACCGAAATTTTTTGTTGAACCGAAATGGACCCGAACCGATTTGACCCGAATCGAATGCTACCCGAACCGAAAGCTGAACCGAATATCGACCCGATTTTAACCCGATTTTGACCCGATTTTAACCCGAATATCTATTTTTAACAATATAATAAATAATAAAAAGAAGTATGTTTTATTATCTTTTTATACTATATCATGGAAGAGATTGTTCCTCTTGTCAAAGTTGTGGTATAATAACATTTTATGTTATTTTACGTTTCAATATTAATTAAATAAACTAATTTTTAAATTTAGAGTTTCAATGTACTATTTTCTCTCCCAATATTTAATCTTACATTTACAAAGAAAAAAATGTCAAAAGATTGCATTAAAAGGAATGGATACATAATAGACCAATTCATAGGGGCAACCTTTAATTGCATCACTAGTCCATGCATTGAAAAAACTAGTTCCACACACACAAAACAAACATGACTCAAATGGTTTGATCAACATGATCCTATTAGATTACAAGCATTCTTACCCATATATGTTCGGTAAAATGATAAAGAGTTTGAAAAACACAACTAACATAAGGCACAAGTCTTAAATAAAAAGTTCTCGTTCAAAAGTGACATTTAGCTGCAAATAAAGTTAAATATCTAAACTCAACTATTCCTACATATGAAACTCAATTACATTGAGTAGACACAAATAACACATGCATCAACGGTTAGACTTCTTTTCATTCAAATCCACAGAAGAGCCGACAAACTCTTCATCTTCCATAGCTGCATAAATAATAACAAGAAGTTAATTTGTTTACTAGTGAAACAAGACAATTAAACAATATAATATTTAAGTTAAAATAAACAAATACAATATACTAATAGTTCAAGAAGTTGGCGTAGTAATCAAGTACTACTATAGAGAATCAAAAATTAAATTAAAAAAATAAAAAACTTACATTCATAACCGAACAACCAACTCCGAGTTGTTATCAAAGCCTCCACATTTTCAGGAATATAAGAACTTCTCCACTTATTCAAAATTCGACCTCCTATGCTAAAAGTCGATTCTGATGCAATAGTTGTGAGGGGAACAGTCAAAATATCCCTAGCAAGATGAGAAAGTTCTCCATATCGATGCTCATTTTCCTTCCAAAAATTAAGGATGTCAAGCTCCACTTTCCTATCCATTTTAGGATCATCTAAGTAAATATCCAATTGTGACTTTGCACAGGAAGGTGTAGCTTCTCTTTTGTCATAATCCTAAAAATACATAAAATAAATAATAAGAAACAAAATAGAACTAAACAAATAGAAAATAGAAAAAATACAAATGAATGAAAAATGGAAAAAATACAGATTACAAAAATTATATGATATAAAAAATACATGAAATGAAATATAAAATACACAAAAAATACGTAAACAACATATAATTAAAAAACAAGAAACTTACTGCAAAAAGGTCAAATTTGCGTTTGTGATCGCTAGATGAAGTGCTCATGAAATTGAAGTTTGAGTCCGATGTTCCATGTGAGACTGGAGAATATTCTTTAAATAACATACCCAACTTAAAACGAACATCATTAATCTTCAAACTAGCTTCTATATCATCTTCAAACATGATTTCATAACAATACTTGAGAAAAGACAACTTGTAACGAGGATCAAGAATTACCGCAAAGGCAAATAACATGCTATAGTCATCCTCACTTGAATTGAACCAATACTTATCAAACTTTTTCTTCATTTCTATTGCTGTGCTTTTTAAAATTGTGTCATTGCTTTTCGTCAACTCTCTCAACAACATAAAAATTCTCCAAACATTTCCAAAGTACAAATTTGTTGTAGGATAATCACTTCCTGAAAACATCATAGTTATATCAAAAAAGGTTCTAAAATATCCCGAATTTTCTCAAACATTTCCCACTCTTCAGTGTTTGGACAATGGTGGAAAGAGGAATCAACAACAGTCATTTGCTTAAAAGCTTCACGATACAAAATAGCCCTATCAAGCATCATATATGTAGAGTTCCATCTTGTAGGCACATCAAGCCACAATGCTTTAGTTTCTTGTATCTTGACTAATTTCACACTATGTCGAAAAGTAACTTTTCTTGATTCTGACCATTTAATATATTTCACACAGTTTCTTATCTTGGCAACAATATGCTCGATGACCTTAAGTCCATCCTTAACAATAAGATTCAATACATGTGCAGCACATCGAACATGAAAGTATGCTCCTCTACATAATAAAGCTCATCGTGCATTAAAAGTGTCCTTCAAATAGTCTTGCATTTTATCATTACTAGATGCATTGTCCAACGTTATGGAAAAAATCTTATAGTCAATACCCCAATCCTGAAGCAAGTCTAGTAAAATAGTATACATAGTACTTCCGGTGTGCGGTGAATCAATGTGACAGAAGTTCAACACTCTACTATTTAACTTCCAATTAGCATCTATATAATGAGCAGTCAAACACAAATATCCCTCAGTTTGGCAAGATGTCCACATATCACATGTCAAAGAAATACGACCAGAAACATTACGAAGAGTTTCTTTCAAGTTAATTTTCAAACTTTTATGCATTTTCAAACAATCAGCTTTTGCAGTGTTTCTACATATAGTTCTAACCTGATTGTTCAAATAAGTATGAATTCTCCTGTTACCTTCATGTTCAACCCAAGAAAAAGCATATCCATGCTTTATAATTGTTGTAGCTACCAACTCTCTGTAACTTTTTGGTCATAAACATAATGCTCTGGTTCTTCTCCATCATTTTCCAAACTCTTCTTATGTGTAGTATAGTGTTTACACTTCTCAAGATGTTTTTGCATATTGGAAGTTCCATAATGCGAGTTAGAGATAAAATAAGCTGTTTTGCAATATTTGCAAAGAGCCCTTTCTTTTCCATCTTTAGTCTCTGCGGAGTTAAGACTGAGAAAATGTATCAAAACCTTGCTTCGCCTCTTAGAAAAAAATTGTGATTCCAGTACATCAACAGCATCAGTATCAACTTGGACCTCACGTGCATTAGCATTTGATTCCATGGTTACCGCCTGCCAAAACAAAAAATATAAACCATGAACATTGTTAAAAATTTGTCCATCCGAAGATAGAAACTATGCCATGAATTGAATTTAAACCCTAGTATTTGCAACAACAAGAAATTCCTGAACGGCAAAAAAAATCAGGATTTTTTCATTATATTAATTTTTTCGTTTCTTAGTCTTAGGATTTTTATTTTATGCTAACCTTGAAATTGGTCATTGGACTATATTTATTTTATGCTAGTATTAGGATTTTTCTAACTTGAAACGAAAAAATCAGCTTTTGCAGTCTTAGGATTTTTCTTAGTTCTAACCTGATTTTTCTAACCTTAAAATTGGATACATTTTCTTAGTTCTGCATCATGTAAATTCTGCACAAAACTAAAGAATTAAACTCTATAATTCAAGGTACAAAACTGTTTTTACCCAATTTCTGCATCATGTAAATTCTGCACAATTATGCACTGTTTTGACCCAATTTCTGCAGTCTCTTTAACTCAAATCTGCATTATTAAACTTACAAATTCTGCACAGTTTTATACCAATCGAAATAGTATTTTAAACTACATTTCTGAACTGTTTTAACATTTAAATTCTACACAGTTTTACAGTATTTCTAAACTGCATAACCAAACTGTTTTCTGAACCGATTAAAGAGAATATTATCAAGCTGCTCACAGTCACACTACCTTGCTGTTTTCTGAACTGACGGCAGGCGAACGATGGACCAGCGGCGGGCGAACGACGAACCAGCGGCGGGCGAACGATGGACCGGCGGCAGGCTTCTGCTGGCTTCTGCTCGAACTTTCGACTGGACCAGTGGTGAGGGTGAACGACGGACCGGGGCGGGGAGTGTGGAGTGTGGATTGCTGAAGCCGGCGGCGACGACAGGGAGGTGGAGCCGTGGAGGACCGCCGATGACTGCCTAGATTAGGGGTTTGAGTTTAAGATTTGGGGAAAATTGAAAAATGTCGGGAGGGAGATAGAGCAGATGGGTTAATTTTTTGCCTATTTGATTTTTTTAATTAAAAATAATAAAATATAATATATATTATAGTTATAGTTATAATTAAATATATATATATAGTTATAATTAAAATAAAAAATATATTTCATCAATAATTAACTGCTTTAAAAAGATGAAATATTATATTATTTAAACAATGTCAAATATTTAAATTCTAACATTGTGAATGGAACAGATTAAGTTAAAAGGGTCAACCCATACTGAATCTATATAATACTCAATTTAGATTAGTCAACTAATGAGTTAAATATTAGTGATTATATGAAAATAAAAAGAAAAATTCTACAACGGGCGACGAACATTGATGAACACCACTAACGATGAACACCATTAATTTTTTTTTAATTTTAAAAATTTGAAGGACTAAAATTATAATTAAATTTATCTCTTACAAAAAATCAAATTTAATAGTTACTTTATAATATTTTTTTAATTGGTTATAATTAAACGTGTATAACAATATAAGTATAATTACAAAAAAAAACTAAAACGTGTATATAATCTAGAAGAGATAGGGTGACGTGATATTGTGTGTTGATTAAGTTCGAGTTCGAGTTAATTTTAAATTTTACAAAAATATAATTATACAAATTATAAATAAATATGATATGAGTCAATTTTAGATAAGAATATAATTTTATGAAATAAATTGGACAAAAATAACATATATGACCCCTAAAAAAGATTTGTAAGGGACACAAGAGAAAAGAGACGGCGGAGGGAGGGGTTCCAACCCACGGAAGGCTTGGGGACGGGTCTGGACCCTCTTTGTCTACAACCTACCGGAGCAATTACATTGGAAGGGGGCTTGGCAGGTATTCGATCGCCATGGAGTGGTAGTGGATGTTTTCATCCCCACGAAAAGATCCAAAGACGACGCGAGGTTTGGGTTTATTCGGATGGAGTCGAAGCAGGACGCGGAGAGGGTTATTGAGAGATTTGATGGCTTTCGACTCTATGGATCACGAATCCGGGTGTCAATGGCGAGGGAGAGTGGAAATGAACAGTGGAAAAGAACGGGGATGAAGGGCAATCCGTCGAAGTCAATTCACGACGAGAAGGGTGGGAGACCTAAGGAGGCAACGCGATCAACCCAGCACATGGGGAGGACGGACAGGGTAGGGCAATCCGCAACGTCGAAAAATCATGGCACATATAAACAAGTATTGGGAATAGTCGACAATGAAAAGAGGCAAATTTTGGAATCATGTGCATTAGGTTTTTGTCGAAAACCTATCTCAATTGAGGAATTGGCTCGAGAATTTCACAGTGAAAATATCAAGGGATTTTCCGTGATGCGAATCGCAGGCTCAGCGGTCTTATTGATGTTTGATAATTGCGCGATACGCGAGTCGACGATGAAATCAGGAAGGCTACAGCCATGGTTAGAAAACGTGGTGGAGTGGACATCGTCAATGGCAATCCCAAATCGTTGAGCATGGATTTCTTTGTGCGGATTGCCAATCCATCTATGGTCGGATGCTACATTTCGGAATGTAGCGAACTTGTGGGGTGAGCTAGTGCGGGTGGATGCGGATACAATGGCACCATCGTCATTTGAGAGAGAGAGGATTCTTATAGAAACGGATTGGTTGTACACAATTAACGAGGTGGTAGAAATAAAGGAGGGAGATTCATCTTTCTTGGTCCGTATCACTGAAATTGAGGAGGGATTACGGAGGAAATGTGGGTGTCATTGTGACTCGGGTTCATCCTCCGACAATGGAGAATCGTCAAAGGAGGAGGACGTTGAATGGAAGTCGAACTCCATGTTTGAACAAGATTCCGATTCGGATGCAACCATAGTTCCGAATTCAATTGAGAAAGGACAAGTTGTCGCGGACTCAACTCGTCGCGACAAAAATTTCATTGACCATATGTGGGAGGATAATACTAGGGAGGATGATAGGGTGAGATCTTTGGATTATGCGAGTGATGAGGATCAATTAGTCATGGTGAATAGAGATTTATAGATGTTGGTGCCGTGCGAGGCTAGCTTGAGAATGGATGAGATAGAGAATGAGCTAAAAGCGGGGAGAGCAGTGTCATCACAATTTTTGCTACACGAGAGGGGAGGTGAGGAGGAGTCTTTAGGCATGTTAAATCGTGAGGGAGGATATTTATCGATAGGGGAGGAACGGCTTATGGTTGACGAGATTACAATTGAGGGAGGGAAAGGTGGGATTTCGGCAGCAATGGGTGATAATTTGGATCGAAGGCAAGAGAGGATACAGGGTGGGGACAGCAGGGTAACTAAAGCCAGCCTTGTGGAGGTGAATGGGGAATTAAGAAGAGTTCGACTCCTATCGGAACTCATCCCAGCCCCTACAGTAGTGGAGTCACCGTCAAAGTCTAAAGTTATGAAGAGAGGACGCGGCCGTCCAAAGAAAATTAGAGAGGAGGAAAAGCTACAGCCAACTGTGATAGCAAACGGATCCTTGTCGGATTCCGACTTTATTTGTCGAAAGCAAGCGGTTGCTCGCAGAGCCGAAGAAACAGCAAGGGTGGGAAATCTGATTGGGGCAGTGACGGTGGGTAGGGAGGACGAAGTTATTCAAGATATCGCGCGGTTATTGTAGGCGCGAGAGGCGGCAAAATAGCGGAGTATGCGGTTGTTGTCGTGGATTGTTCGGGGCCTTAGGGCAGCGGCGAAGCGACGTTCTATCGGACGTGTTCTTCGACAACAACAATGTGGTATGGCTCTCTTGCAAGAAACAAAAATGGAGAGCATTACCGAGAGGTTAGTTTGTCAATTGTGGTATTCCGACTCATTTTCTTTTTTATGTGCTCCGTCGGAGGGAAGGTCGGGTGGGGTTCTTTTGATATGGGATCCGACTAGCTTCATTGTTTCTTTCTCGGAAGTGCGAGGGAATTTGATTGTAGTTGTGGGTTCTTGGGTAAGAGAGGAATGGAATTGTGGCATCATAGGAATATACGCGCCGTGTGGAGCTTCGGATCAGGCGATTTTTTGGGATAGCATTCGAGAGGTGGTAAATTCTAGGCACATTGAATGGTGTGTAGGGGGTGATTTTAATGTTGTGAGGTGTGTGGAGGAGCGACGGGGTAGCGGAACTGGGTATCCGGGTATGAATTTATTTTGCGAGACTATAGAACAACTAGCATTGATCGATGTTCCAATCAAAGGAACCTTATTCACATGGTTTGGACCAGGGGACGTTGTAGTCGTTTGGACAGGTTCTTGGTTTCGGACGGTTGGATTCAGCGTTTTAATTCGTTAGTGATTCTGCACCTCTCGAAGGAACTATCGGATCACTCGTCGATTGTATTAGTGAGCGAATTGGAGGATAGTGGACCTAAGCCGTTCCGGTTTGTGAATGCATGGCTATCAAATTTGCATCTTATAGAGAAGGAATGGAAGCAGCTTTCTTTGGTAAAGGAGGGTCAAACTATTAGCGCGAAATTGAAGGGGATGAAGCAAATTTTAAAGGGCTGGAACCGGTCAGACTTTGGGGATTTGGATAAGGAGTATGAGTGGCTAACAAAACAGATTGATGATTGGGATGCTAGGATAGGGGACAAGGAAAGGGCACCGATCGAGGAAGAGGTTTACAGGAAATTGCATTCTAAACTGTGGAAGGTCGCCAGCATGCGTGAGTCGGTTTGGCGTCAGAAGTCACGAGCTATATGGTTAGCGGAAGGTGACCGAAATACATCGTTCTTCCACAAAACAGCGAAAATTAGACAAGTCCAGAATTCGATTAGAGGTATTCAGTTTGGGGACGAATGGGTCACGGAGCCAAGGAGTTTAAAAATTAAAGTGAAAGCAGCCTTTACTCGTCATTTTAGGAAGCAACCGGGTGGGGGTGTATTAGTGCCGGATGTCGCATTTGAACGTATTTCGGATCAGCAAAGTGCAGAGTTGGAGCGGCCGTTTTCGGTGGAGGAAGTGAAGAGGGTGCTGTGGAGTAGTGAAGGTGCGAAAGCACCGGACCCGGACGGTTTTCCCTTTGAGTTCTTTCGCAAAGGATGGGAATTTGTGCGTAATGACTTGATGGCATTCATGGGGGAATTTCATTCTACGGGCCGGTTGCCGAGGGGATACAACTCGACTTTTGTTGTTCTCATAGCAAAGAAAGATCATCCGCGTGAGTTGGGGGATTATAGACCTATTTGCTTACTCAATTCGGTATATAAAATTATGGCCAAATGTTTGGCGCGTCGTCTTCAAGTAGTACTACCACAGATTGTTAACGATGTACAATCTGCCTTTATATCCGGGAGACAAATTATAGATGGAATCTTACTTGCCAATGAAGTGATTCATTCGATGAAGTCTTCAAGGGAGGTTCTTGGCAGCTTTGTGCTCAAGCTTGATTTTGCTAAGGCGTACGATTGCATTGATTGGGGCTGCTTGAAGTTAATCCTTGTGCGCATGGGTTTTGGGGAAGTATGGTGTCGGTGGATGACTGAGTGTGTGGAGACGGCGAGGCTGTCAATTCTGATTAATGGTAGTCCTACGGAGGAGTTCCCAATGAGGAGGGGGCTGCGACAAGGCGATCCCCTTTCGCCCCTCCTCTTTGTGATTGTGGCCGAAACTCTCCATCTTTATTTGGTAAATGCGGAACGTAGGGGTTTGATTGCTGGAATTCGCATGGTAGGGGACGTATCGATATCGCATTTACAATTTGCGGACGATACGGTCTTATTCATCCGGGGGGATGTAGAGATGGCGCGCAACTTGAAACGAGTCCTTACTTGTTTCGAACTCACAACTGGGCTGAAAATTAACTATGATAAATCTTGCTTGATTGGCATTGGATTGGATGAGGTGAGTATTGATGAGGTGGGACGGGTGCTAGGCTGTCCGAGGGGGACTTTACCGATGAAGTATTTAGGGATCCCTATTGGCTTGAGTCCGCGAGGTACAGAAATTTGGAATCCGCTGATTCAGAGATTTCGCCAACGGTTAGCGGGGTGGAAACGAGATTCGCTTTCCTTTGCGGGGCGGCTAGTATTGGTTAACTCGGTGCTTTCGGCGCTTCCGGTGTATTATATGGGAGTTTTTATGATCCCTAAGAGGATTGTGCTGAAACGTGATCGTATTCGGCGGAATTTCTTATGGGGTGGCAAGGAGGAGAGAGTGAAATTGAGTAGAGTGGTATGGGAAACGGCTTGTAAACCAAGACGGCTGGGTGGTTTGGGTGTCATAAATATGCATACTCGGAATTTAGCCTTATTGGCAAAGTGGGCATGGCGATATGCTGAATCGAAAGGATCTTTATGGAGGAGGATTATTGATGCCAAATATGGAACCGAGGTGCTGAATTGGCGTGTTCAGCAGGGTAAGCGATCGATGTCGGCTATGTGGAAGCATATCGTTGATGTTCAGCAACTGGAGGTTGTGGCACGCTTCATGAATACTTCGCAATTTTGTTGGATTATAGGGAATGGCGAAAGTGTGCTATTTTGGCACGATTGCTGGTGCCTACCAGAACCCCTGAAGTTAGCCTTTCCGCGACTATATGGGTTAGTAAGAGACAAATTGGTGCGTGTCGGTGAGGTGCTGGGGCTGTCATTGGATACATGGGGCTGCTATTTTCGACGGGAGCTGAGGGGATTCGAGAGGGATATGCTTCGCGAGATGGTGGGATGTTTGCAAGGGCATGAGTTGCGCCATGGAGTGCTTGACCGTTTCGTTTGGATTCATGCGCCGTCGGGTGAGTTTTCGGTAAGAGCTCTTCATAAACTGATGATATCTTTTGGGATGTCGGATATGTCGGACGTCTCTTGGCCGTGGCGGATCCCTGTACTACCTAAATTGCAATGCTTTCTTTGGTTTATTGTAATGGATCGACTGCCAACTTTAGCTATGCTGGTTGCTCGTGGGGTAGCATTGGGTGACACTTCGTTGTGTTGCCGGTTTTGTGGGGCTGGCGAGGATGAAGTGAACCATATCCTATGGCAATGGTCATGGGCGTGGGAGATTTGGGGGTGCTTCTTCGCGTGGTGGGGGGTAAGTGTGACGCGTCCGCATCAAGTGCGCGACTTCCTTTTAGCTAGTTTCCACAGTTTTTTTAAAGGAGATATGCGTGTGTGGTGGCTTATAGGCTGCACGAGTGTGTTATGGTTGTTGTGGCTAGCGCGGAATAATTTGATGTTTCAGAACAAGAGCTCGTCGGTTGGGGGTATTTTGTTCTTAATTAAATTGAGATCCTTTCAATGGACGAGGGTGAGTTTCGATACGGTGGATATTAGGGAAGGAGCTTGGTGGGACTGCCCTCTTATTTGCGTGAATGATGTACGGGTAAACCAGCCGGCTAGGGATGTAGTGGAGTGGTCTCCGCCTTGGAATGGCGTGTGGAAATTTAATGTCGATGGTGCAGCTCGGGGAAAGCCGGGCTTGGCCGGGTGTGGGGGAGTGCTTCGAGACTGGGAGAGTCGAATTAGGGGACTGTTTTCCGGGCCAATTGGTGTGGTGGACTCGAATGAAGCCGAGGTTCAGGCGATAGTTTTTGCTCTGAAGATGTTGAGGGAGATATCTTGGGAGGGGGTGGAGTCGGTCATCATTGAATCTGATTCGAAGGTGGCCCTTGCGTGGATCCAAGGAGGAGAGAGCCGACCTTGGCGATTATGGCGATGGTTCTTTCAGATCGATGATGCTTGTGAGGATTTGCCGGGTGTATGCTTCTCACATGTTTTGAGAGAGGGGAATAAAGTGGCGGACTCCCTTGCGAAAGGAGGTGTTGATAGGGTGTCTTGGCTTTGGGTTCGGCCTTGATCTGTGTCGTGTTGGTCCTTGTATTACACAACTAATGGTACTCTTTTCCCCCACTTAGGCTTAGGGGGGTTTTTAATGAGGCTATTAGTTGTGCTTGTATGATTTTTCTCTTCAATAAAATCATATTGCTGTTCAAAAAAAAAGATTTGTAAGGGCATAATTAAACACTAAACTCATAAACCCTAAATTTCATCCTTAAGCTTAAGCCGTAGAAATTAATATAAAATCAATAACCCTAAACCATTAACACTAAGGCTTAAACCATAAACCATAAAGTAAAATTAGAGATAATTTTTACAATCTTACCATAAAATATAGCTAAAACCAGAATTAGAGACCAACTTGACAATTTGAAAGTATAGAAATTTGAGATCTTGGTGATCAATTTTATAATTTCACCATAAAATATAGCATAAAATTGAAATTGTGGACTAAATTGACAATTTGGAAGTGGAGAAATTTGAGAGTCCAATGACCAATTTTATAATTATACCATATAAATAAATAGGGGTCAATTTTGGCTAAAAATTAAATCTTAGAAATTAAAATGAACAAAAATATCATTATATTAAATTAATAGACTAAATTACAAAGATTAGTTAATTTCGACTAAAGTAAATTTTTAGAGACTAAATATCACTACGGGGAGGGGATTTCTATATCCGAAGTCTAAACCGTGGGGATACTTGTGACTAAATTAAATTAAACTAAAACTTAAAGTTGACTAAAATGTAACATTTTAAATGCAACGTGACCTAAAAAGTAATTAATCTCTAGCTTAAAAAATTGGTGGCTTATTTCCTTCCAAAATTTTGTCTTTTCTCTCTCTATTTTTTCTAATTGTCTTTTTCTTTTTTTTCAATCTAGCTTAAAAAATTGGTGGCTTATTTCCCTCCAAATTTTTGTCTTTTCCCTCTTTATTTTTACCAATTGTCTTTCTCTTTTTTCTTTTTTTTTAAAATTTAATTGAGTTTTAATTTAGATTAATTTAATTGAAATTTCACATTTAGTTTTAGAATTATTTTAATTATGTCCGTGATTTATGCTTTTAGATTTTAGTTAGCTCAATTAGATCCTAAGTTTAATAAATTAATTCATTTCAGAAATTATTATTATTATTATTATTATTATTATTATTATTATTATTATTATTATTATTATTATTACATATAAAAAACTTTGATTTAATATAATTATACAAAAAATTTGATATGGATACATGAAGCTTTGATTTAAATTTTTAATCAAATTCAAATGCATAGATTAACAAGTTGAATCAGAATTAATCTTATACATCAATAACTCTAAACTAAACCATAAATACTAAACCTCAAACCTTTAACCCAACTCAAATCGAATTGACCCGAAAATTTAAATGTTGACCCGACCCGAAATCGACCCGATTTTGACCCGACCCGAACGACCCGATTTTGACCCGACCCGAAAGCGACCGATCCGATATTGACCCGACCCGAAAACAACCGATCCGATTTTGACCCGATCCAATACCCGAACCGAATCCGACTTAACACAGACCTGAATTAGACCCGAACCCGAACCGAACTGACCCGAACCGAATCTAAACCGATTCTAGATAGACCCGAAATGACCCGAACGAACCCGAACCGAATGACCCGATTGCCACCTCTACTCTGCACTATATTTAGTTTTAAACAAAATACCAAATAAAATTATAATTTAAATTTAATATTTTTGGTATAATAGCTAGTATCTAATTCATTGGTTACTAATACTTCAGAAGTTATTATGAGTGTCACCTCCTAATAAATTGATAATGATCAATTAGTTCAAACCAATAATATTATTAACTATTTTTATTTTTTTGAATAGTCTTAAGGTGATTACAAGATAATATATGTTCATATATATTCTTAACATTTTTTTGACAATACACATACACCATGCAGATAACGCGATTTAAACTCGGGTCTCTTAAAATGAACATCATCCGCTATTTCACTAGGACCACTTTTTAGGTTATTAACATTTCCACTTAAATGCTGGTGTGAATTTAAAAAAAATACTCAGAAAAATGTTTATTATATTAAGTTGCTTTATTGGAGTAACCAATATGATTATCATATTAGAGATGATAATCTGAATTAAGGTAAGAATCTGATAGCGTATAGTTGAAGATTTTCGAGTTAGTTGAGTTGCAGAGTCATATTTTATTACTTCAATTTTATTTGATTTTTTTTTCCGATTTGAGTCGAGCTTATGAAATTCGAGTCATGTCGAGTTTTTCAGATTTCTATTCAAATTTCATTGTAAACATTTATCATGTTATGGTACTAATTGGTTGTAATATAAACGATTTTATATAACCATATACGATTAGGGGTGTAAGTGATCCGATTCGAGCTCGAGTAGTGTGGAGCTCGACTCGGCTCGTTAAGAATTCGAGTCGAGTTCGAGCTTGAGTAGTTTTTAACGAGCCTGAATAATTTGAATTCAGCTCGTTAAGAACTCGAGTCGAGTTCGATTTTGAGTCGAGTTCAAACGAGTCGAGTGTTAACCGAACTTTGACCGACTCGGACTCGAGTAGCTCGTTGTCTGTCTCGTCTCATTTAAAGCCCTATTAGGAAAAAACTTTGATACACAAGTTGTGTAAACTAAAGTTTATATAAGCTTGTTAATTTTAGGGTTTAGGGTGTTAGTTTCGGGTTTAGAGATTTAGGTTGTTGGGTTTAGAATTTACTATTTAGATTTTAGGGTTTAGGAATTATGTTTAGGGTTTATATTTTAGAAATTTAGATTTTAAATTTTAAAAAAATTATTATATTATATTTTCGAGTAGCTCGCGAGATTTTTGGGTCGGGTATCGAGTAGTTCGACTCGGCTCGTTAAGAACTCGAGCTGAGTTCGAGCTTATGTCGAGCTCAATCGAGTCGAATGTTGACCGATTTGAGCTCTAGTAGCTGGCGATCTGTCTCGTCCCATTTACAGCCATATATATATATATATATATATATATATATATTTCTTCATATACATATGTTGGAAAAATGTGATAAAATAGTAACTTTGAGCTATATTTTCTATGGGTAAAGGTCGAGATTCGAATGATGAATTTATTGGTTCATATTCTACTCCATGAGACCTTTACAACAGTATCTCATATGCTCAAAACGATTGAGTGATGAATGAGAAATTGATGTTTAAAGTAAGGAACTTGTGAATTGTGTAAGGAAGATAAAAACTCCTTATCCACATTGGTGGGATAACAAGCATAGGAAGTGTTTAAATATACCAACCCACTTACTAATCATTGAATGAATTGGATGGAAATTGTGCCTTGCACGTATGGGGTGCGAATTGAACCCATTCGGGTTAGGGCACACTTGTATGATGTGGGCGACGTGAATGTTCAGACCATTCAAGCCTTTTGTGGACCTGCGGATATATTACCCACTTCGAATTAATTTTTTCCTTATGAATGACATATCTTTTTGAATATTCCTAATCTTAAAGGATGTTTTCTAGCTTCTTTAAATTCGAATATAAAAAGGTAATAGATGCAATTCACGGAAATATTTCGTTTTAATATGGTTATAACTAATAATTTCCGAATTAAATTGGACAAAGGGTTAATAACCATTAATTCGGAATATTTTGATTTTCATATTTTTTTCTCCTCCAGTCCCCTATAAGTATCTTGTCGTTCTTCAGTTTTAAAACACAACTCAAAAACATTTTTTCTCCTTTAGTATTTTCGGTGATTGTCAAAGTCAAGAGAATAATTTGTGATCTCTACAGCTCGTGCTACTGTAGAAGATTATCTTGTTGTTGTATTCTGGGAGAATGACGACGACCAACGAACTCAAGGACTCCAGAGTGGTCGAAATTTGTCTTAAGGAAACTGCATAGCTACAGGCCTCAACACGTTTCTACAGTTCTTTCATTCGAATCAAGAGTTTGTTTCGCTTTATTCTATGTTTTTTCGATTATTTAATTTATTTAAATAATTTTCATTTTCATTTTTACTGTCTTGGTTTCTAACATATATGCAATAATCTTAAGACATATTCGTTCTACCTTTCCTCTAATCCGAAACGATATAGAATTTTTTTATCGAGATAGAAAATAAAACTCGTATAATTTGTGTGACGCGAATGTTCAAACCAGTCGAGCCTTTTGTGGACCTGCGGATATAATTCCCACTTCGAATTAATTTTTTCCTTATGGATGACATATCTTTTTGAATATTCCGAATTGTAGAAATATATGTTTTGATATAATAATTGAATAATGTTTTGGACTTAATTTAAAGGAATTTAAAATATTCTCTAAGTAAAAAAACTTGAAAATAAATTTGAGGATGTTTAAAAAGGTTTTGGCAATGTTTAAAATGTTTTTAAGTAGCCAAACTAGTGTTTTTAAGGTACCCGTTTCAATACAGGGGCAATCTGTATCAATACGTTTTGAAATTGCCAAAACGTGTACCGAAACAGGGCTAGCCCGTTTCGATACGAAGGGTTTCTGTTTCGAAACACCCCTTTTATATTTCGATACACCTAACGGTCAAAACCTCCCCAACGGTCATATTTTCCTAACGGTTATTTGAACGCAGCTCAACAGTAATCCGTACCGAAACAATTTATAACTGTTTCAATACTTCTCAAGAACGTTTTGATATGACCAGAGGCGTTTCGATACGGCATGCTGCATCAGACTTCAACAGCTAGTTCTGAAGAAGGACGTTCCGATACGGCCTCGCGTTTTCCGATACGGATAGCTCCAAAACTGCAATTAATGAGGGAAATAAAGTCTCGAACAGCTCCAATTCAATCCCAATGGTTCTCAACGGCTACAAACTCATTTGGAAGTATAAAAGGGACCTCCAAGCATAAAGGGAAGAATAATGCTTCAATTGTCAACAACATTATGATGAGAGATTGTCTTTAGAGCTTAATTGTACATTTCTTGTATAGACAACACTTGTGAGCTATACTTTTGTCAAATTTGCTCAAGTGTTTATGATTTGGGTGAGGGCTTAATTGTGCAAACAAATACCTGTTATAAGGATTTCGTGTTTGCTTTGAATTCTTTTTGTACAAGAGTGTCTTGGTTAATCTTTGGGTAGAAAGATTAACCGGTTTGTAAATGTTGCCTCCTTAGCCTAAAAAAGAGGAATAATTCTTAGTGAATTGGTGAAATTCTTGGTAGAGAGCTAAGGTAGTGGATGTAGGCTTTGGTTAGAAAATTGAACCACTCTAAATCTCTTGTTAATTTTTCTTATCTTTTACCACCACCATAAACACCCACAAATCAACCTTCTCCACCACTTGGCAATCTATAATGGTTGAATTAAATCGAGTCTATCAAGCCTAACAATTGGTATCAGAGCGAGGCTCAATTGAAGAGGATTAACATCCTATTGAGGTGATCTGGGAAGCTCGATACATCAATTCAATCAACCGGTCAAACGACGCAATCCATCGACAAGCCACCATTCTTCGATGGAACCAACTATGCCTATTGGAAGACATGAATTCTGTTCTTCATCAAATCCAAGGATTACAAGCTTTGGGACATATTTGAAGATGATCCGTTCGTGCCACAACGAAGAAATGCGGATGGATTGTGGATGATCGCAAGAAGATAGAGCTTAATTGCAAGGCTTTACACATCCTTTTTGTACATTTAGCCCCAACATCTATGAGAAGATGTCTTCTTGTGAAGATGTCAATGAAATTTGGGACAAGCTTGAAGTCACATACGAGGGAACCAACGAAGTAAATGAGACCAAGATCAGTCTTCTCAATTTAGAGTATGAGAACTTCAAGATGAACCCGGATGAAGACATCAAGAGGATGTTCGATCGATTCTCCACAATCGTCAATAAACTCAAAGGTTTTGGAGAGGATATTTCGGAAGACAAACTCGTTCGGAATCTAATCTACTCATTTCCCGAGTCATAGGATTCAAAGAAGACGGCCATCATTGAAGCCAACGACTTGAAGAAGCTCAAGCTTGATGAGCTATTCGGATCTCTTCTTACCAATGAGATAATGTCTCTACCTTTGAAGAAGGAGAAGGAGAAGAAGATCAAGAGGAAAGGCATCGATGTAAATGTCATTGCCAATCCATCCTCTACATGCCAACACGCTTATTTGAGCAAAGAGGATAGTGAAGATGAAGAGATGACCATTCTCTTCAACAAATTTGTTCGGTTCATGAAGAATGAGAAAGAAAAATCCAAACATGAATCGAGGAAGAAAGAGAAAGTAAGCTATGCAAACCATAAGAAGAAGGCATATGTGGCTACTTGGAGTGATGAAGACTCCACCGACAATGAACAAGCCAACCTTTGCCTTATGGCCATCGAAGAAGATTCAGGGGTAACTTCTAATTCATCTACTGCATGTTCATATTCTTTTGATGAATTACAAGATGCCTATGATGATTTGGTTTTAGAGTTTAAAAATCACATTTTTAAAAAAAAAAGAAAGTGGTTTCAAATTTGAAAATTCAAAATGATTTGATTTCTAAAACAAAATTGAACATGAAGCAAAATTCAATGTGTTGGAGCAAAAATGTGTTGATTTACAAAATTTGCTTCAAAAAGTTCAAGAAGAAAAAGATTTTATTTCCAAAGAAATTGAAAAGAAAACAAATTTTGGAAAATCAAATTTTTATCAAAGACAATCTAGTGCCCCTATATTTTTAAATGGAAAATACTTTAGAAGTCTTTGGGTTCAAAAGAACTAATCACTTCTAACAAAAAGGATGAAATTGAAAAATGGATTCCTAAGGGGACTAAATTTTGTGCAACTAACGTTTATGGATCCAAAGCAATTTGGATACCAAAAATTACTTGATTGTCTTATGTTAGGTGTGATGGAGAATGACCAACAAGTCCAAATTTGAGGGGGAGCTCCATACACACAAGAAAGAACACTTGAAGAAGGAAGGCTTCACATCCTCCCTTGAAGTTCAAGTGTTGGTAAAAAAATTAGTTGTCCTTTTGTTTTTATCCAGATTATCTTTCTTTACAACTAGAATATCATATTGTTGGACTAACATTGTTTGATGCTTTGAGTAAGGGGAGCCAATTTTAAAACCAAAAGTTTTTAATTGTGTCAAAAAATTTACCCTCTGATGTTATTTGGAGCTTAATGTCTTTTAAATTCTTTTTGATATAACAAAAATGGGGGAGAAATAGTTTGAAAAATTGATTTTTTTCAAGAGAATAAGGGGGATATTTAATTTCATTCAAAATTTAAAAATCTCTTATTAAAATTTTCAAACACTAAGGGCGGGAATCCAAAACAAATTTTCAAGTTGGTTTTATTATATCAAAAAGGGGGAGATTGTAGAAATATATGTTTTGATATAATAATTGAAAAATGTTTTGGAATTAATTGAAAAGAATTTAAAATATTCTCTAAGTCAAAAACAACTTGAAAATAAGTTTGAGGATGTTTAAAAAGGTTTGACAATGTTTGAAATGTTTTTAAGTAGCCAAACCAGTGTTTTTAAGGAACTCGTTTCGATACAGGGGCAATCTATATCGATACCTTTTGAAACTGCCAAAATGCGTACCGAAACAGGGCTTGCCCGTTTTGATACGAAGGATTTCTATTATGAAACACCCCTTTGATGATTCGATACACCTAAAGGTCAAAACCTCCCCAACGGTCATATTTTCCCAACGGTTATTTGAATGCAGTTCAACGGTCATCCGTACTGAAATGGTTTATAACCGTTTCGATACTACTCAAGAACGTTTCGATACGACCAGAGGCGTTTCGATACGGCATGCTGCATCAAACTTCAACGGCTAGTTCTGAAGAAGGCCGTTCTAATACGGCCTCACGTGTTGCGACACGGACAACTCTAGAACTGCAATTAATGAGGGAAATAAAGTCTACAATGGCTCCAATTCAATCTCAAACGGCTACAAACTCATTTGGGAGTATAAAGGGGACTTCCAAGTATTAAGGGAGGACTAATGATTCAATTGTTTACAACATTATGATGAGAGATTTTCTTTAGAGCTTAATTGTACATTTCTTGTATAGACAACACTTGTGAGCTATACTTTGTCAAATTTGCTCAAGTGTTTAGGATTTGGGTGAGGGCTTAATTGTGCAAATAAATACTTATTAGAGGGATTTCGTGTTTGCTTTGAATTCTCTTTGTACAAGAGTGTCTTGGTTAATCTTTGAGTAGAAAGATTAAACGGTTTGTAAAGGTTGCCTGCTTAGCCTAGAAAAGGGGAATAATACTTAGTGAATTGGTGAAATTCTTGGTGGGGAGCTAAGGTAGTGGATGTAGGCTTTGCTTAGAAAGCCGAACCACTCTAAATCTCTTGTTTATTTTTTCTTATCTTTTACTATCACCATAAACACCCACAAATCAACCTTCTCCACCACTTGGCAATCCATAACAGTTAAATTAAATCAAGCCTATCGAGCCTAACAATTGGTATCAGAGCGAGACTCAATCGAAAAAGATTAACATCCTATTGAGGTGATCTAGGAAGCTCGATACATCAATTCATTCAACCGGTCAAATGATGCAATCCATCGACAAGCCACCATTCTTCGACGGAACCAACTATGCTTATTGGAAGACATGAATGATGTTATTCATCAAATCCAAGGATTACAAGCTTTGGGACATATTTGAAGATGATCCGTTCGTGCCTCAACAAAGAAATGCGGATTGGAGTGCGGATGATCGCAAGAAGATGAAGCTTAATTGCAAGGCTTTACACATTCTTTTTGTGCATTTAGCCCCAACATCTATGAGAATATGTCTTCTTGTGAAGATGCCAAGGAAGTTTGGAACAAGCTTGAAGTCACATACAAGGGAACCAACGAAGTAAAGGAGACCAAGATCGGTCTTCTCAATTTAGAGTATGAGAAATTCAAGATGAACACGGATGAAGACATCAAGAGGATGTTCGACCGATTCTCTGCAATCGTCAATCAACTCAAAGGTTTTGAAGAGGAGATTTCGGAAGCCAAACTCGTTCGGAATCTAATCTACTCACTTCTCTAGTCAGGGGATTCAAAGAAGACGACCATCATGAAGCCAAAAACTTGAAGAAGCTCAAGCTTGATGAGCTAATCGGATCTCTTCTTACCTATGAGATGATGTCTATACCTTTGAATAAGGAGAAGGAGAAGAAGATCAAGAGGCAAGGCATCGATGTAAATGTCATTGCCCTTCCATCCTCTACATGCCAACGCGCTTATTTGAGCAAAGAGGATAGTGAAGATAAAGAGATGACCATTCTCTTCAACAAATTTGTTCGGTTCATGAAGAAGGAGAAAGGAAAATACAAGCATGAATCGAGGAAGGAAGTAAAAGCAAGCTCTGCAAGCCATAAGAAGAAGGCAATGTGGCTACTTGGAGTGATGAAGACTCCACCGACAATGAACAAGCCAGACTTTGCCTTATGGATATCGAAGAAGATTCAAGGGTAACATATAATTTATCTGCCTCATGTTCATATTCTTTTGATGAATTACAAGATGCCTATGATGATTTGGTTTTAGAGTTTAAAAATCACATTTTTGAAAAAAAATAAGAAAGTGGTTTCAAATTTGAAAATTTAAAATGATTTGATTTTTAAACAAAAAATGAACTTGATGGAAAACTCAATGAGTTTGAGCAAAAATGTGTTGATTTACAAAATTTTCTTCATAAAGTTCAAGAAGAAAAAGATTTGATTTCCAAAGAACTTGAAAAGAAAACAAATTTTGGAAAATCAATTTTTTATCAAAGACAATCTAGTGCCCCTAGATTTTTAAATGGAAAATATTTTAGAAGTGTTTAGGTTCCAAAACAACTAATCACTTCTAACAAAAAGGATGAAATTGAAAAATGGATTCCTAAGGGGTCTCAATTTTGTGCAACTAACGTTTATGGATCCAAAGCAATTTGGATACCAAAAATTACTTGATTGTCTTATGTTAGGTATGATGGAGAATGATCAACAAGTCCAAATTTGAGGGGGAGCTACATACACAAAAGAAAGAACACTTGAAGAAGGAATGCTTCACATCCTCCCTTGAAGTTCAAGTGTTGGTAAAATTTCTAGTTGTCCTTTTGTTTTTAACTAGATTATCTTTCTTTACATCTAGAATATCATATTGTTGGACTAACATTGTTTGATGCTTTGAGTAAGGGGGAGCCAATTTTAAAACCAAAAGTTTTTAATTGTGTCAAAAATTTCTATCCTCCTATGTTATTTGAAGCTTAATGTCTTTTAAATTCTTTGTGATATAACAAAAAGGGGGAGAAATGGTTTGAAAATTTTATTTTTTCAAGAGAATAAGGGGGAGCTTTAATTTCATTCAAATTTTAAAAATCTCTTTTTAAAATTTTCAAACAATAAGGGGGAGAATCCCAAACAATTTTTCAAGTTGGTTTTATTATATCAAAAAGGGGGATATTGTAGAAATATATGTTTTGATATAATAATTGAAAAATGTTTTGGACTTAATTGAAAAGAATTTAAAATATTCTCTAAGTCAAAAACAACTTGAAAATAAGTTTGAGGGTGTTTAAAAAGGTTTTGGCAATGTTTGAAATGTTTTTAAGTTGCTATACTAGTGTTTTTAAAGTACTCGTTTTGATACAGGGGCAATCTGTATCGATGCGTTTTGAAACTGCCAAAACGCGTACCGAAATAGGGCTTGCTCGTTTCGATACGAAGGTTTTCTGTTTCAAAACAGCCCTTTGATGTTTTGATACACCTAACGGTCAAAACCTCCTCAACGGTCATATTTTCCCAACGGTTATTTGAATGCAGCTCAACGGTCATCCGTACCGAAATGGTTTATAACTGTTTCGATACTTCTCAAGAACGTTTCAATACGACCAGAGGCGTTTTGATACGACATGTTGCATCAGACTTCAACGGCTTGTTCTGAAAAAGGTCGTTCTGATACAGCCTCGCGTGTTCCTATACGGACAACTCTAGAACTACAATTAATGAGGGAAATAAAGTCTCCAACGGCTCCAATTCAATCCCAACGGTCCTCAATGGCTACAAATTGATTTGAGAGTATAAAAGGGACCCCCGAGAATCAAGGGAAGACTAATGATTCAATTGTCAACAACATTATAATGAGAGATTGTCTTTAGAGCTTAATTGTACATTTCTTGTATAGACAACACTTGTGAGCTATACTTTGTCAAATTTGCTCAAGTGTTTTGGATTTGGGTGAGGGATTAATTGTGCAAACAAATACCTATTAGAGGGATTTCGTGTTTGCTTTGAATTCTCTTTGTACAAGAGTGTCTTGGTTAATCTTTGGGTAGAAAGATTAACCGGTTTGTAAAGGTTGCCTCCTTAGCCTACAATAGGGGAAGAATTCTTAGTGAATTGGTGAAATCCTTGGTGGAGAGCTAAGGTAGTGGATGTAGGCTTTGGTAAGAAAGCCGAACCACTCTAAGTCTCTTGTTAATTTTTTATTATCTTTTACCACCACCATAAGCACCCACAACTCAACCTTCTCCACCACTTGGAAATCCATAATGGTTAAAGGAAATCGAGCCTATCAAGCCTAACAATTGGTATCAGAGTGAGGCTCAATAGAAGGGGATTAACATCCTATTGAGGTGATTCAGGAAGCTCTATACATCAATTCAATCAACCGGTCAAATGGCGCAATCCATTGACAAGCCACCATTCTTCAATGGAACCAACTATGCCTATTGGAAGACAATAATGATGTCCATCATCAAATCTAATGATTACAAGCTTTGGGAAATAGTTGATGATGGTCCGTTCGTGCCACAACGAAGAATGGCGAATTGGAGTGCGGATGGTCGCAAGAAGATGGAGCTTAATTGCAAGGCTTTACACATCCTTTTTTTTTGCATTTAGACCCAACATCTATGAGAAGATGCCTTCCTGTGAAGATGTTAAGGAAGTTTGGAACAAGCTTGAAGTCACATACAAGGGAACCAACGAAGTAAAGGAGACCAAGATCGGTCTTCTCAATTTAGAGTATGAGAACTTCAAGATAAACTCAGATGAAGACATCAAGAAGATGTTAGACCAATTCTCCACAATCGTCAATCAACTCAAAGGTTTCAGAGAGGAGATTTCAGAAGACAAACTTATTCGGAATGTGATCTACTCACTTCTTGAGTCATGGGATTCAAAGAAGACGGTCATCATTGAAGCCAAAGACTTGAAGAAGCTCAAGCTTGACGAGCTAATCGGATCTCTTCGTACCAGTGAGATGATGTCTCTACCTTTGAAGAAGGAGAAGACGATCAAGAGGCAAGGCATCGATGTAAATGCCATTGCCCTTCCATCCTCTGCATGCCAACACGTTTTTTTTAGCAAAGAGGATAGTGAAGATGAAGAGATGATCATTCTCTTTAACAAATTTTTTTCGATTCATGAAGAAGGAGAAAGGAATATCCAAGCATGAATCGAGGAAGAAAGAGAAAAGCAAGCTCTGCAAGCCATAAGAAGAGGGCAATGTGGCTACTTGGAGTGATAAAGACTCCACCGACAATGAACAAGCCAACCTTTGCCTTATGGCCATCGAAGAAGATTCAAGGGTAACTTCTAATTTATCTATCTCATGTTCATATTCTTTTGATGTATTACAAGATGTCTATGATGATTTGGTTTTAGAGTTTAAAAATCACATTTTTGAAAAATAAGAAAGTGGTTTCAAATTTGAAAATTTAAAATGATTTGATTTCTAAAACCAAAATTGAACTTGAAGCAAAACTCAATGAGTTTAAGAAAAAATTTGTTGATTTAAAAAATTTGCTTCATAAAGTTCAAGAAGAAAAATAATTGTTTTCCAAAGAACTTGAAAAGAAAACAAATTTTGGAAAATCAAATTTTTATCAAAGACAATCTAGTGCCCCTAGATTTTTAAATGGAAAATATTTTAGAAGTGTTTGGGTTCCAAAAGAACTAATCACTTCTAATAAAAAGGATGAAATTGAAAAATGGATTCCTAAGGGGACTAAATTTTGTGCGACTAATGTTTATGGATCCAAAGCAATTTGGATACCAAAAATTACTTGATTGTCTTATGTTAGGTGTGATGGAGAATGATTAACAAGTCCAAATTTGAGGGGGAGCTCCATACATACAAGAAAGAACACTTGAAGAAGGAATGCTTCACATCATTCCTTTAAGTTCAAGTGTTGGTAAAATTTATAGTTGTCTTTTTGTTTTTAACTAGATTATCTTTCTTTACAACTAGAATATCATATTGTTGGACTAACATTGTTTGACGCATTGAGTAAGGGGGAGCCAATTTTAAAACCAAAAGTTTTTAATTGTGTCAAAAAAATTTACCCTCCTATGTTATTTGGAGCTTAATGTCTTTTAAATTCTTTATGATATAACAAAAAGGGGGAGAAATGGTTTGAAAATTGATTTTTTCAAGAGAATAAGGGGAGCATTAATTTCATTCAAATTTTAAAAATCTCATTTTAAAATCTTCAAACACCAAGGGGGAGAATCCCAAAAAAAAATTCAAGTTGGTTTTATTACATCAAAAATGTGGAGATTTTAGAAATATATGTTTTGATATAATAATTGAAAAATGTTTTGGACTTAATTGAAAAGAATTTAAAATATTCTCTTAGTCAAAAATAACTTGAAAATAAGTTTGAGGATGATTAAAAAGGTTTTGGAAATGTTTGAAATGTTTTTAAGTAGCCAAATCAGTGTTTTTAAGGTACCCGTTTCGATGCAGGGGCAATCTATATCGATACGTTTTGAAACTGCCAAAACGCGTACCAAAATAGGGCTTGCCCTGTTCGATACGAAGGGTTTCTGTTTCGAAACACCCTTTTTATTTTTCGATACACCTAACGGTCAAAACCTCCCCAACGGTCATATTTTCCATACAGTTATTTGAATACAGCTCAATGGTCATCCGTACCGAAACGGTTTATAACCGTTTCGATACTTCTCAAGAACGTTTCGATACGACCAGAGGCGTTCCGTTACGGCATGCTGCATCAAACTTCAACAGCTAGTTCTGAAGAAGGCCATTCCGATACGGCCTTGCGTGTTCAGATACAGATAGCTCTAGAAACTGCAACTAATGAGGGAAATAAAGTCTCCAACGGCTCCAATTCAATTCCAACGGTCCTCAACGACTACAAACTCATTTGAGAGTATAAAAGGGACCTCCAAGCATCAAGGGAAGATTAATGCTTCAATTGTCAACAACATTATGATGAGAGATTGTCTTTAGAACTTAATTGTACATTTCTTGTATAGGCAACACTTGTGAGCTATACTTTGTCAAATTTTCTCAAGTGTTTAGGATTGGGTGATGGCTTAATTGTGCAAACAAATACCTATTAGAGAAATTTCGTGTTTGCTTTGAATTCTCTTTGTACAAGAGTGTCTTGGTTAATCTTTGGGTAGAAAGATTAACCGGTTTGTAAAGGTTGCCTCCTTAGCTTAGAAAAGGGGACGAATTCTTAGTGAATTGGTGAAATCCTTGGTAGGAAGCTAAGGTAGTGGATGTAGGCTTTGGTTAGAAAGTCGAACCACTCTAAATCTCTTGTTAATTTTTCTTATCTTTTACCACCACCATAAACACCCACAAATCAACCTTCTCCACAACATGGCAATCCATAACGGTTGCAGGAAATCGAGCCTATCAAGCCTAACAAGAATCTTAAATGATATTTTCTAGCTTCTTTAAATTCGAATATAAAAAGGTAATAGATGCAATTCACGGAAATATATTCGTTTTAATATTGTATTAACTAATAATTTCTAAATTAAATTGGACAATGGGTTAATGACCATTAATTCAGAATAGTTTGATTTCCATATTTTCCCTCCTCCACTCCCTTATAAATATCGCGTCTTTCTTCAGTTTTAAAACACAACTCGATAACCTTTTCTTCTCCTCTAGTATTTCCAGTGATAAGCAAAGTCAAGAGAATAATTTGTGATCTCTATAGCCCGTGCTACTGTTGAAAATTATCTTGTTATTGTATTCTAGGAGATTGACGACCAACGAATTCAAGCACTCCAGAGTGGTCGAAATCTATCTTAAGAAAACTGCGTAGCTGCAGGCCTCAACACTTTTCTACAGTTCTTTCATTCGAATTAAGAGTTTGTTTCTCTTTATTCTATATATTTTTCGATTATTTAATTTATTTAAATAAATTTAATTTTCCTTTTCACTGTCTCGGTTTCTAACATATATGCAACAATCTTAAGACAAATCCGTTTTACCTTTTTTCTGATCCGAGACGATACGAATTTTTTTTATCGAGATAGCAAATGAAATTGTTTACAGGATTTATCATGCCATTTCAATGGGTTTGCTTAATCTCAAAGTGCACAAATCTGTTTATAGAAATTGTCGTTATAAGTAATAGTGGTTACGAATTTTGTGCGATATTAAAATCAAAGATAAACGAGAATTTATTTTCTGTTTATTGGAATTATTACTAATTCCAGTTTTTGTTTCTTTTTGGACATAAACAATGACTATGGGAAATTATAACGATTCACCCAACTCGATTTCTAAGGTGTTGATCTTAGGGCAGACTTCGAATCAAGCTCTGAATCTGACCCAATCGGCAGTAGCGATGAGCCACAACGAGAAGCTGGTGAAATTTTGTGGGCAGAATTTCAAAACGTTGGCAACAGAAGATGTTGTTCTATCTTAACATGTTGAACTTGGCGAAATTCTTGAAAGAAGATCCCCCCGTTGTTAAAAATGAGAAGGAGAAGGAAAGGTGGATGATATCACTGCCTTCAATATCATTGAAGCTTAGACGAACTCCGACTTCTTATGCCGAAATTACATCCTTAACGGGTTACAAGATTTCTTGTATCCAGTGTATTCTGTTTATCAAACAGCTAAAGAGCTGTGGAGGGCATTGGACCACAAATATAAAGCTGAAGATGTTGGGGCTAAAAAGTTTCTAGTCGCCAAATTCTTGAATTTTTTCATGGTTGATTCTAAACCAGTAGTGAGTCAACTGGAGAAACTCCAACTGATTGTTCATGGAATCCTTGCTGAGGGATGGTCATAAGTGAATCCTTCTAGGTAGCAGCTACCACTGAAAAGCTACCTCTTGGATGGAATGACTTCAAAAATTACCTGAAGCACAAAAGGAAAGAAATGTCAGTGCAGGAATTGATTGTCAGACTTCGAATAGAATAGAACAATAGAGGCAATACCAAGAAGCTCAATAGAGAAACCTTCGAGGAGGCTAAGGCAAACGTTGTTGAAGTCAAGGACTTCAAGAAGGGAAAACAACCCCAACAACCCCAAAACAGGTCAAAGTTGGGACCTAACGATGGAATCTCTAAAAATGAGAAATTCAAAAGAACGTGCTACAACTGTGGTAAGGTGGGGCACAAGTCCTCTGAATGCAGACATCCAAAGAGAGCCAAAGCCAAGGAGGTCAATGATGTGGAGGGTGTAGATCTATGCGCTTTGGTATCTAAAGTTAACCTGGTTGACTCCAACCCAAGGGAATGATGGCTTGACACTTGAGCCACACGTCATATTTTTTTGTGGCGAGAACTCCTTTTCTTAGCTGATACCTATTGACAATGGAGAGAAGTTCTACATAGGAAATGTTGTGACTTCCAAGATCAAGGGAAAGAGAATTGTGGTCTTGAAGATGACTTCTGGCAAAGAACTCAAGTTGCAAAATGTGATGTATGTGCCAGACATATGCAAAAACCTTGTTTCTAGAACACTTTTAAGTGTTCATGGTTTTAGAATGGTTTTTGAATCTCGGAAGTCGATTCTGTTTAAGGGGGGATGTTTGTAGGTAGAGGATATGTATTGAATGAAATGTGGAAACTCAATGTTATATCAATAAAATCCAAAAGCATGAATAAGAATGTCGCTTCTTCTTCCGTTTATATGCTTTATTCATTTAATTTATGGCATGGTAGACTCGAACATGTTAATTATGACACTTTGCGTAGATTAATTAACTTGGAACACATCCCTTCGTTTCATATTGATTATAATCATAAATGTGAAATATGCGTTGAAGCAAAATTAACAAGGTCTTCGTTTCAAACTATTGAAAGAAGTACTGAACCACTTGATCTAATACATAGCGATGTTTGTGATTTAAAATTCATTCAAACTAGAGGAGGAAATAAATTTTTTATTATCTTCATTGAAGACAACACGAAGTATTGCTATATGTATTTGCTTAAGAGCAAAGACGAAGCTATAGAGAAATTTATACTCTATAAGAAAGAAGTCGAAAACCAACTTAATAAAAAGATTAAGACGATAAGAAGTGACCATGGTGGTGAATACATTAGATCATTTGGTGAATATTGTTCACAACATAGTATTATTCACGAAGTAACACCGTCGTATTCTCTGTTGGAAAATTTTGATAATTTTGGAGCTTTGAATAAGAAATTGATTCAAATGTTGTTGAGGAAAATGTGGAACCATTTGTTGGTTCGTAAATGTGCAGACGTGCACGACGTGGGTAACGCAAATGTCTGAACCGGTCTAGTCCTTCGTGGGCTTGCAGATATTTTGATCCAAATTTGAAATGAATTTTCCTCAAATAAAAGCATAAATTTGCCAAATTTTATCTTGGAATTAAAAGGGTAAATATTGGAAGTTACCTTTAATTCAGATAATAATTTTGGAAATTGCTTTATAAGAAGAATTAATTGAGTATCAATATCAAATGCTCCATTAGGTCAAATTTCCACTTATACCCTAATGACACTCCTATAAATAGGGAGTAAACCTTCTAGGTTTTACACAACTCAAAACCACAGAAATTTTTTATTGTTTTACTCTGTGGATTTTACAAGTGGTTTTCGGTGATAGGCGAAGGCAAGGGTCAGTTCGTGATCTCCACAGTAGTGCAACTGTGGTTGATCTTATGTTGTTGTATCCTGGGAGACAGACGACCAATGAACTCGAGCACCATAGGAGTGGCCGAAAATCTGTCTTAAGGAAACTGCGTTCGTGCAGGCCTCAACACGTTTCTTTTGGTTTCAAATCGGTTTGATTTATATATTGTTGTATTGTTCTTAATTTTGTACTGTTCGTTTAAATAATATTATTTATCTTATTATTTATTCTTGGATTAACGCCTATTTTATAACAATCTTAAGACAGATTCTCAAGTTTTAATCCAAGACGAACAGATTATTGTATCTAAAGCAATGATTCACACGATGAGGAAATTTTCACGCATATAAAAAGTGAATGCCCAAAGACAAGAAACGTTGAGATCACCAATATCATGGATTCAACACGATGCAAGCGGTATTTCTTGAGATAGAACATTTGAATATTCGATTAGTAAGGTAATTTAAATATTCCTTAATAAGTTTTCTTGTTTATTTGACTTTTTTAAAACCATAAATTATGGTATTACTAAGGTAATATTCCATATTAACTTTTGACTTTTAATATGGTATGATTTATGTCATAATTATACTTTTTTATGACATTGTTAAGGTAATAATGAAATATTCCTTAAACATTTTTTACATTAATATTAAATAATAAATATGGCATTCAATATGAAAATATGGTAACTTTATAACCTTATATGCCAACCCTTCTTGGAATGGAAATAAAAATTTTAAATATATATTTGCATGTATTGTTAAAATAAAGTTTTAAATTTGGTAATATTTTTGGTAATATTATTATGATAGTGTTACCTTATAACGTGGACATTTTAAATATGACATGTATATAAATTATACTTTGTCACATTTTTTGTCTTAATTGTGATCCTTTGTATTTTTGAAAATTATGTGGATTTTATTTTGTACTAACAATTTCTTTTGAGAAATTTTATAGAGACGAACAGAATATTCAAGCAAAATCGTGATTTGTTATGGAAACAAAAATCTCGTAAATAATTCGTTTCAGAAATTAATTTCTGCCGTTTTAACGGATTTACGTGATCTTTCTAAAACAAGAATAAAAAAAATTAAAGGATCACTTCCTTTGATTTTGTTGCCTTGATATCTTTGGTTTGGGTTTTAGTGCTACTAATCCCAATATTTAACAAAAGATATATGAGAAATAAATCACTGAATTTATTTCTTCGTTAGAATCTTGGGTTGATTCTAATTTTGGAAAAGGAAGATAAATCATTGGATTTATTTTCAAGAGAATCTTGTATGATTCTAACGTTGTAAGAAAAATAAATCATTGAATTTATTTCCGTAAGAATCAAGTATGATTCAATTTTTGTAAAAGGAAATAAATCATTAAATTTATTTCTATGCTAGAATCATGCGTTGATTCTAACTTGTTAAGAAATATAAATCATCGAATTTATTTCCGTAAAAATCAAATATGATTAAATTTGTGTAAAAGGAAATAAATTATTAAATTTATTTTCTGTACTAGAATCATGTGTTGATTCTAACTTGTTAAGGGAAATAAATCGTTAGATTTAATTTCGTGAGAATCTAGAATGATTCAACCTTGAAATAAATTGGTGAATTTATTTTGAAAAAAAATAACTCAAATTTATTATCAAGTATGATTTTATTTTGGAAATAAATTGGTGAATTTATTTCGGAAAGTAACATTGGTTACCAAATTTAGAGCGTTGATTCTGACTGAGGTCTCGAATCAAAGCATAGAAGAACTTGATTCTCTGTGTCAAAATTAAATTCTTAAAGTCTATTCTGATGCATGCTATGAAGTGCACAGTGTTTAAAAATGGCTAAAGAATCGAGAGGGTCGTTGGACCATAAATGGAAGATTCCAAATTGTTGTGAATCAAAGGTAGTGATTCCGATTGATCATCCATGCTTGGAATGATTTCAAGAATAAAATCCATAAACGGTGATTGAAAGAAAATTTAAAAATGCATGTCTAGGATTGGTTCTTTGAGAGACTTGGTATTTAAGCGTGCCTAGTGCACCACCTCTCTTTCATAAGTTACCTACCTGGTGCATTGTTTATTATTGTTCTTTCTATTAATACCGTGTGAACTTTTGTTTGGGGTTTAGTTTACTAAATCTCCGTTGTCTAACAAAAGTTAGAAATTATGTTTCTGTTTCTGGTTTTAGTCTTTGACTAAATTCCTAACGTTTAACAGATTCATAATTCTTGGTTCTGGATTGTGTCTACATGACACAATGGAAAAATCAGTGAAATTTATTGGAAAGAATTTCATACATGGCAACAAAAGATGTTGCATAATTGACCATGATAAACCTAGTTAAATATCTGAAGGATGATCCTCCTATTATTAGAGAGGATAAGGTAAATATTGTTACCACCTTCAAATGTTACTAAGATAAATATTATCATGGCAAACGTAGTAGAAGTCAAAAACGACTTCAAACCGTAAATTGGACGGTGTGTTCTAGAAGCAAAATTTCATGAAAAAAATGCTTCAATTGCCATAAGATGATGAATAAGTCTTTGGACTATAGACTTTCAAACGAAGGCAATGTTATTGCCATAACAATTGATATGACAACATATTGGTTGAAGGAATATGTTTATTACCTTCATTGATGATAGCACAAAAATAATGTAAAGATGAAGCTATAGTGAAAATTGTTCTCTATGAGCATGATGTTGAATCTCAAACTTAATTAAAGGTTTAAGATGAGGAGAAGCTCTATATGAGTAACGTTGGTACTATAATGTGCCTAACATGTGGGGGAAGTTGTTCTATAAGCTAATTACCTTTTAAACAAGATTTCCCGTAATTAAAGAGACTAGACACCATATAAGTTATGGAAGGTAATTAAACCTTCCTACAACTACTTGAAAATGTGGGGGTGTCTTGCAAAAGTAATGACCCATTACTAAAGCAACTGAGAATAGATCCCTAAAAATTGTGGATTGTATTTTTATTGGCTATATAGAACATAGCAATGTATATCAATTTTTTGTGTATGAATCGAAGAACCCTGAGATTCACAAGCATACGATAATGGAAGATGTATTCCCTTGTAAAGCTAGGGAAGTTGGTCAAAGTTCAATGAAACGAACTTCGGAGATTATCGATAAAGATGACTCAAATGATCAACAAAGGTTTGAGCTTGAAATAGAGCCACAAAGAAGTAAACGAGCAAGGGTAGAAAAATTCTTTGGATCATTTTTCTAAACTTTATGCTAGAGGTTGAATCTCAAACGTATAATGATGTTATACATTCATCTGAAGGCACCTTATGGAAGGATGCCATTAAGAGTAAAATTGATTCCATCATGCAAAATTATACGTGGGGAATTAGTGGATCTTTCTCCGTGAATTAAACCACTAAGTTTTGAATGAATTTCAAACGAAAAATGAAAGTAGATGGAACAATTGATAAGTATAAGGCCAGATTGGTAATAAAAGGTTACCAAATGTCTTGACTATTTCGATACATAATCTCATGTATCAAGGATAACCTCCATAAGTATGATACTTACAATTGTCGCTTTGCGAAATCTAGACGTACATCGAATAGATGTTAAAAGAGCTTTTCTAAATGAAGATCTTGATGAAGAAATATACATGGAACAACCTGAGGGTTATGTAGTTTCAAGTCAAGAGAGAAAAGTATGTAGGTTGGTGAAGTCCTTGTATAGACTTAAACAAGCACCAAAGTAAAGACATGATAAGTTCGATAATGTCATGATGACAAACGACTTCAAGATAAATGAGTGTGACAAATGTGTATATGTCAAAACTACTAACATTGGATATATTATTCTATGTTTGTATGTTAATAACATATTCATTGTTGGAAGCAACAATAAAATGGTAAACGTACCAAAGACTTGTCAAATTCAAGATTGACATGAAAAATATGAGATTAACATATTTGAGTTTGGGCATCCAAATCAAACGATCACTTAAAGGTCTCATATTGACGTAGTCACACTACGCGGGCAAGAGAAGTTTGGAAAGGATGTTTCCGGCATAGCCAGAACTCCAATAAATACATGCCAACTTTTGTCCAAGAACAAAGACCAAAGTGTTGACCAAGTAGATTCAATAGACCAGATATTGTTTCTACTATGAGCAGTTCAAGTAGATTCACAAGCAATTCAAGTGAAAATCACTGGAAAGCAATTATGAGGGCATTGAGATATCTTAGATATACTCGAGATTATGAATTGCATTATTCCAGAGATTCTTCTATTTAGAAGGATACTCCGATGCGATTGGATATCTAATATTCAAGATATCAAAGGCATAAGTGGATATGTCTTCACTTTGGGAGGAGGAACCGTGTCATGGAAATCCTCAAGAAAAATGGTTAAAATTAAATCCATAATAGAATCTGATTTTGAAGTTCTAGACAAGTCTAGAAAACAAGTCGAATGGCTTTAGAAATTTCTTGGAGGATATTCCTGAACGACCAAAGCCAATGCCCACAATAGGTAGGACATAGAGCTTTGTGTATAATGGTAAGTCGAGACATGTGCGTTGTCGACATAATACCGTTAGACAACTGATCTCAAATGAAGTTATCTCTATTGATTTTTTGAAATCAAAGAATAACATTGTGAATCCATTAACCAAAGGGTTAAATTGAGATCAAGTTGAGAAAACATCTAAAGGAATGAGACTAAAGCCCATGTAAATTTAAGGTGCTATGTGAAGGAAAACCCTACCTAGTTGACTGGAGATCCCAAGATCTAGGTTCAAAGGGACAACCTAATTGCATAGACCTGTGCGGTCACTGTAGGGGCTCTTATCCCCAATTCCATTACTATGATGTAAACGGTGATCAAAGTGGTTTAGGCTAAGCAATGCTTTTAATGACCATTGTGTGCTTTTAGCAACATAAGTCACCTATGTGAGAGTGAAGTGGGGCCGCTTCAATGAGACTATTGGGCATAGTTCTTTTAAACTCTTGCAGAACCAGGAGATGTCCACGGCCATATGGACATACCCATGAGAACTAATACTCTTGTCAAAGAGGTAGTTGTGTGAAGTATATCATCGTTTACATAAACGGCAGAACAGTTCAAGGACATTACGTCTACTGGTCACCTAGTAAAGTAAATATACTTTCACAAGGGAAGGTTCAAGGGTGGACACCTACCTATCCTATGCAGCTATCGATCGTAGAATCTATCACCACATCGAGTCAAAATGTTTTTGATTAAATCAATTTCATTCATGTGGGGGATTGTTGGAAAATTTTGATAATTTTGGAGCTTTGAATAAGAAATTGATTCAAATGTTGTTGAGGAAAATGTGGAACCATTTGTTGGTTCGTAAATGTGCAGACGTGCACGACGTGGGTAACGCAAATGTCTGAACCGGTCTAGTCCTTCGTGGGCTTGCAGATATTTTGACCCAAATTTGAAATGAATTTTCCTCAAATAAAAGCATAAATTTGCCAAATTTTATCTTGGAATTAAAAGGGTAAATATTGGAAGTTACCTTTAATTCAGATAATAATTTTGGAAATTGCTTTATAAGAAGAATTAATTGAGTATCAATATCAAATGCTCCATTAGGTCAAATTTCCACTTATACCCGCATGACACTCCTATAAATAGGGAGTAAACCTTCTAGGTTTTACACAACTCAAAACCACAGAAAATTTTTATTGTTTTACTCTGTGGATTTTACAAGTGGTTTTCGGTGATAGGCGAAGGCAAGGGTCAGTTCGTGATCTCCACAATAGTGCAACTGTGGTTGATCTTATGTTGTTGTATCCTGGGAGACAGACGACCAATGAACTCGAGCACCATAGGAGTGGCCGAAAATCTGTCTTAAGGAAATTGCGTTCGTGCAGGCCTCAACACGTTTCTTTTGGTTTCAAATCGGTTTGATTTATATATTGTTGTATTGTTCTTAATTTTGTACTGTTCGTTTAAATAATATTATTTATCTTATTATTTATTCTTGGATTAACGCCTATTTTATAACATTCTCCTCAATCAAATGAAGTAGCCAAACGGAAAAATTAGACTCTAAAAGAAATGATGAATGTTTTGTTAGGAAGCTCTAGGTTATCACAAAACATGTGGGGGAAAGCTATTCTTTCGACTAATTACCTTTTAAATAAGGTTCCCCGAAAAAAGGATAAGACACCGTATGAGTTATGGAAAGGTTGAAAACCTTCCTACAAACACTTGAAAATGTGGGGGTGTCTTGCCAAGGTAATGGCCCTATTACCAAAACAAATGAAAATAGGTCTTAAAACTGTGGATTGTATTTTCATTGGCTATGCAGAACATATCAATGCTTATCAGTTTCTTGCGTATGAATCAAAGAATCTTGAGATTCACAAAAACACGATGATGGAATAAAAAATGCATCATTTTTTAGAATATATTCCCCTATAAATCTAGGGAGGTTGATCAAAGTTCAATAAAATGAACTTTAGACGAAATTAGTCTAAATGATCAACAAGAGGCTGAAATTGAAATAAAGCCAAGAAGGAGCAAACGAGCAAGGGTGGAAAAATCCTATGGATCTAATTTCCTAACCTTTATGCTAGAGGCTAAACCTCAAACATATAGTGGCGTTATACGCTCCTCTGAAGGCACCTTATGGAAGGAAGCCATTAAAAGTGAAATTGATTCCATCATGCAAAACCATATGTGGGAATTAGTGGATCTTCCTCTAGTAATTAAACCATTAAGCTATAAACGGATTTTCAAACGGAATATGAAAGCATGTGGAACAATTGATAAGTACAAGGCCAGATTGGTAATAAAAGGTTATTAACAAAAGGAAGGTCCTAACAACTTCGATACATACTCTCTTGTATCAAGGATAACCTCTATAAGGATGATACTTGCAATTGCCGCTTTGCGGAATCTAGAAGTACATCAAATGGATGTTAAAACAACTTTCTTAAATGAAGAACTTGATGATGAAATATACATGGAACAACCTAAGGGTCATATAGTTTCAGGTCAATATAGGAAAGTCTCTAGATTGGTAAAGTCCTTGTATGGACTTAAACAAGCACCAAAGCAATGGCATGGGAATTTCAATAGTGTCATGATGACAAACGGCTTCAAGATAAACGAGTGTGATAAATGTGTATATGTCAAAACTACAAATATTGGATATATCATTTTATGTTTGTATGTTGATGCCATACTCATTGTTAGAAGCAACAATGAAATGGTAAAACGCACTAAAAACATGTTAAATTCAAGATTTGACATGAAAGATATGGAACTGGCCGATACGATTCTGTGCATCCAAATAAAAAGGTCAACTGAAGGTATCATATTGACTCAGTCACACTATGTGGACAAGATTCTCAAGAAATTTAACAAGGATGATTCTAGCATAGACATAACTCCATTAGATTATTGTTCACATCTATCTAAGAATCAAGGGGAAAGTATTCACCAAGTGGAATGTGCAAGAGTTATAGGCAATTTAATGTATCTCATGAGCTGTATTAGATCAGACATCTCTTTTACTGTGAGCAGTCTAAGTAGATTCAAAGGCAATCCATGGAAAAATCACTGGAAAGCAATTATGAGGGTATTGAGATATTTCAGATATACTTGGAACTACGGATTGCATTATTCCAAAGACCCCACTGTCTTAGAAGGATACTCTGATGTAGTTGGATATCTGATATTCAAGATACCAAAGGTACAAGTGGATATGTATTCACATTGGGGGAGGGGTTGTGTCATGGAAATCCTTAAGACAAACTATTATAACCAGATCCATAATGGAATATAAGTTTGTTGCTTTGGAAAAATCTGGAGAAGAAGTCGAAAGGCTTCGACAATTTCTTGAGGATATTCCTGAATGGCCGAAACTTGTGCCCACAATATGCATATACCGTGACAACCAAGCAAAAATGGCTAGAGCACAGAATTTCATGTACAACGGTAAGTTGAGACATATGCATCGTCGACATAATTTCGTTAGACAACTGATCTCAAATGGAGTTATCTCTATTGACTATACAAGATCAAAGGATAACATTGTAGATCCGCTAACCAAAGGGTTAAATCGAGATCAAGTTGAGAAAACATTTAAAGGAATGAGACTATAGCCCATGAAAAGTAAATGTGCTATGTGAAGGGAAACCCTACCTAGCTGACTAGAGATCCCAAGATCTAAGTTCAAAGGGACAACCTAATTGCATATACTTGTTCGGTCACTATGGGGGTACCTATCCCTAGGTTAATTCCTATGATGTAAATAGTGATCAAAGTGAGATAGGCTAAGCAAAAGCTTTTAATGACCATTGCGTGCTTCGGTGAGTCGAGCAACACAAGTCACTTATGTGAGAGTGAAGTGGGGTCGCTTCAAGGAGACTATTGGCATAATTCTTTCAAACTCTTGTAGAACCAGGCGATGTCCATGGCCATATGGACATAACTATGAGAACTAATACTCTTTTCAGAGAAGTAGTTGTGTGAAGTATATCATCGTTTACACAAACAGCTAAATAGTTCAAGGACATCACGTCTATTGGTTAGCTAGTAAAGTAAATATACTTTCACAATGGAAGGTTCAAATGAGGTAACCTACCTATCCTATGAAGCTATCGATCGTAGAACCTAGCACCACATCGAGTCAAAATGTTTTGAAAAAAAACATCAATTTCATTCATGTGGAGGATTGTTGGAAAAAAAATGTGATAAATTGGTAACTTTGAGCTATATTTTCTATGGGTAAGGTAGAGATTCAAATGATGAATTTATTGGTTCATATCCTACTCCATGAGACCTTTACAAAGGTATCTCATATGCTCAAAATGATTGAGTGATGAATGAGAATTTGATGTTTAAAGTAAGGAACTTGTGAATTGTGTAAGGAAGATGAAAACTCCTTATCCCACATTGGTGGGATAACAAGCATGAGAAGTGTTTAAATACACCAACCCACTTACTAATCATTGAATAACTTGGATGGAAATTGTGTTTCACGCGCAAGGGGAGCGAATCAAACACATTCGGGTTGGGGCGCACCTGCACGATGTGGGCGGCGCGAATGTCCGGATCGGTCAGGCCATTTGTGGACCTGTAGATACTTTACCACCCATTTTGAATTAATTTTTTTCCTTATAAATGGCATATCTTTTTTAATATTTTGAATCTTAAAGGATATTTTTTGGCTTCCTTAAATTTGAATATCAAAAAGGTAATAGATGCAATTCACAGAAATATATTCGTTTTAATATGATTTTAACTAATAATTTTCGAATTAAATCGGACAAAGGGTTAATGACCATTAATTCAGAATATTTTGATTTTCATATTTTTTTCTCCTCCACTCCGCTATAAATATCGTGCCTTTCTTCAGTTTTAAAACACAGTTCGAAAATTTTTTATTCTCCTCTAGTATTTTCGATGATAGGCAAAGTCAAGAGAATAGTTCTCGATCTCTACATCTCATGCTACTGTTAAAGATTATCTTGTTGTTGTATCCTGGGAGACTGGCGACCAACGAACTCAAGCACTCTAGAGTGGTTGAAATCTTTCTTAAGGAAACTACGTAGCTGCAGGCCTCGACACGTTTCCTATAGTTCTTTCATTCGAATCAAGAGTTTGTTTCTCTTTATTCTATATTTTTTCGATTATATAATTTATTTAAATAATTTTAATTTTCTTTTTTACTATCTCGGTTTCTAACATATATGCAACGACACATACATTTCTTCATATCTTTTTCATATGTGATATACGTATATTAGGCAGAGTTGAGAGACACGATTCGAACTTAAAAATTGATCTACTAATTACTAAAAATTTCGAGTTATTCGAAATTCTACTAATTAAAATATTTTTGAGTTGAATTAAATTTATAAAATTACAAATCAAGTCGAGTCAATTCAAAAAAATATATATTTTTTCGAGTTGTGTTTTGATTACACCTGTTTTTTTTTTTGTTCAAAATGGAAAATGTGTATACTTCGGAGGCTAAAAGCCTAAAAAGGATAGAAACGTCAATTAGAAAAAACATCGATGGCAGAAAAGGAGAAAGGCAAAATTAGGGTTTGAAAGGGTAGAGGAATGGATATAAAAGAGGAAGGGGGTGAAAACAGGAAAGGGGACGCCAAAGGCCGAGCGTTTTCCCCGTGAAACAAGGGGTGGCGTGGTATTCCACGGAGAGAGGTTGTGGCGCACGTTAGTGCGATTGGCGCATATCAACACCAGTTGATGGGGGATTCCTTGGCCGCTTTGCTACTTTAGTTGTAGTAGTCAGAGCGAGGGTTTTGCCCTACATCTCCCAAAACAAAATTGTTTTGTTTCAATCGAATATTTTGTTTTGTTTTGTTTTCTTCCAGACACCTTAGATCTTTAGTAATCATGTGATTTGTTCCTCGTTTCTTTTCTAGGTTTTATTTTCTTAACTTAGAAATTTGAATGCTAATCTTTCACCCTGGGTACCTAGAAGCAGCAACGGAAAAATTAAACCTTAACGTAAACTTTTGATTGAATTGATTCAAATCTTTATGATCAAAAAAAGTATTGATTCAAATCTCATTCCTAAATTATCGTTAAACCTAAATTGTATTTGGATTGTGTTTTCTATTATGTTTTTGGAAATACTGTTTTTTTTTACAATTTAAAATAAAATAAATCTGGATTAATTTTTTTTTTAATATGTTGGTGTGATACAAGGGTAACATTTGTTCAAATTTCTTAAGTCTTTTTTAATAAAGCATACACACCGTGTAGAATTAGTGCTTGAACCCGAATTACTTAGATGAATTACATCATCTTTTATCATTGGTTCAACAAGGGGTGAATAGATTAACTTTTAACTCTTTTTATACATAGTCAGTATACGGATAAATATTCTATACACAGTCGGTGGAAAGCGCCTTAGTTTTTAGAGTATAAGGAGCTAGTTTAGGGTATAGTATTTAGGTGTAGGGGGTTAAAATTTAGGGATAGTTGTTTCAATTTAAGGTTTAGTGTTATAATTTAGTTTTTATATGTTAAACTTAAATTCTCATCATATTACCCTATAGTCTTATGGATGATTTGAACAGATAAATAATACAGTTATATTTCCTATTGTAAGTTTATCATCTTAAACAAAGTTCAGCCGATATGCACAAACCAAGCAAAATTAGAGATCTATCGAACAATCTCTACTAATAGCAGACAATCGAGAAAAGTTTTCCATAAAAAACAGCACTCAAGGTCTCTTCTCTAGTTACCAAGTCCTATGTTACTCGGACTCAAATATGGGTGCGGGATACAAGTATGTGTCCAGCACCTGCATGCTTAAAATAAGTTTTTCTGACTATGGAGCGTTTACCCCATTACCGCATTACCCATGTGTTACTGCATTCAAAAGCCCGACACCCTCAAAATTTATACAGATTGAAGAAATTTGAACATGTATGATCAAATTAGTTGAAACTTACTGTCTTTTCGGATTTGGTTCATCGTCACCTCTTTCTTCTCAACTCTCTTCACCACATCCTTCCTCACTGTCATTCAATCCAGGTAATTCCGCAGCTTGAGTAGATTCACCATTTTCCCCGGGTATTGAATGAGACAGCATAGTTTCACTTTACTTGTTCGAATTTAAAGCTGCACCCGGAGAACCGAATTCAGGATTTTCCTGTGAATTTGCATTCCCATCACTACATCCCTTTGCTTGTTTATTTGGCTGAGGCTTATCGTGATTGTGTGCACCTTTGTATGTAATTCCGGTTATATGGTCATCAGCAGACCGTTCAACCTTCTTTTTGACAGGGCAATTTGAATGCATACACTTATAGTAGCTTCGAGGATATTCTCAGTTTTTAATAGGCTTCTGCCTGTACTTACGCCAGTTGTAGCCACCTTCGGCAGGCTTATGCACCACAACGGAGAGTTGGTTCTTCCTATCAGATTGAGAAGCTTCCGAGTATTCCACTACAGAACTTTGAGGTTCCGAGGCTGAATGTGACATCAACAGTGAAATTTCTTTAGGAATGAAGGATCAATTACTCCGAAGGAGCTGATACCAACAATGTTTGATATTCGGTTTGTGGACAAACTTGGGATTGTACTAGGGCAGCCTGAGCTGTGACCTGTGCCAATGCTTGCTGGTGAGATATTCCAAAAGGACTCTGCAAAACTCATGGAACAAAAGTTCAATCAACATCATAGAATAAGAGGACAACACTTTTCATGTAAGAATACACGCGAGTGACAAAAAAAATCCTGGTACTCTTGTTTCACCAGCAACAAGTTTCAACATATCAATCTAAGATTTAAAATTATCCTCAGCAATATTTTCAACTGCTCAAAATCTCATTCATTCTAAACCAAAAGTTTAGTTTTGATGCAGGCCATGAGAGTTAATCATAAATGAAGAAAATCAAATACATACATAAGCTACACATCCATGCCCAAACACAAATCATTATGCTCAACAGATCAATGTGTTGGTAAAAACAACTCCCAATTTAATGGGTTAAATAGTAACCGAATCGAATATATACAGGTACATGGCACACCAAGGAAAAACTGAAAATACCCAACAGATACATATACAAATGCAACACACTCAACCGAGTCCGAGTAAGGTAACTAGGTAAGGATCCCTCCCACAGAAAACAAAGACAAAATGATGTTATCATTTAGAGGCCAAAAGCTATTAAGTAAGCAATCACAATAACTTGAAAAACTACACTGAAATACAAGAGACTATAATCACCCAAATCATTTACCTTAACATAAGATTTTTGTGTTCCTTTAAAAGCAAGAACGAAGTAGGGCCGTAATTCAAAAGAGAATGTAAGTTAACTGTTAACTCAATTTACCTGAGGAGAAAGACAAAAGAAGCTTGGAGAATTAAGCAAACCAGAAGGGCTTAGCCCAGGAGGCACAGTGAACAAAGGAGACTCGAAATTCAAAGGTCTATTATGCTTAAACCCAGTGCTTTTTTCACCTCCATGGCTCCATCTTTAAAACCCCATCCATTGAATTGTAAGGTAGTTAGTCTAGCTCCAGGTGAAGCCATTGCTGAAGCTAAAAGCTGAGAAAAAGGCCGTTTTGTTGAGTCAAGGTCGGGAAAAAAAGCTGAAACCAGTGTCATAGGCCCTGAACCACTTGAAAATAAGCCATCCATGGGCGGTTTCGGCGGGAGAGTTATTGATGAACGTGTAGGAGCTGAAAGTTTTGATCTTGTTCTTTTCTCTGCCATTTCCCCTGTTTTTCTCTTTTTGTTTTTTTTTAATTTACATATCAGAGAGAAAAAAAGACAAGGTTGTCTTTATTTTTACTTGGGAATTTCTTAGTTCCGCTTATTCTTCTAAATTTGATATTTTTTCCCCTAGTAAAATTAGTTGGATTTTCTGTTGGTTTCGTGCTTATCTTCAACTTGGAGCGATAAAAGTATGGAACTGTTTAAGGGTTTTTTTTTCCTCCTGTTTTGATCGGGTGACGTTCTGTTATTAGGAGTGCGTAAAAAAATTTGATCTGATTGATCCAATCTCTTTATCCGTTGATTCGATCTAAAATTTTGGATATTCGATTTGTTTTTTATTTTTTCGAATAATTTGGTTAGGATATCCGAAAATTTCGAATCGGATACGAAAAGTGATTCTATATTCGGACCGGATATTCGATTATCTCATATCCAAAAATTTCATCTTTTTATAGATATGAATCTTGTTATATTCGATAATTTTACTTGTTATATATGAAAAATTGAATTTTTTATGGATACAAATCTTGTTATACTCAATAATTTGTTGGTTTTTATATTCGAAAACCTAAAATGTTCATGGATAAGACCGTCAAATTCAAAAAATAATTAAATTAACTCATAATTTTGGAAATTCGAAAATCAGATATCCGATTTTTTCATATCGAATACGGATCACTAAAATATCTATCCAAATATTTCGGATATACGAAATTTCGGATCGAATCAGATATTCGAAATGCACACCCGTACCTATTATGACCCATGAACCATCCATGCCAATTCAGCACACACATAGAACATTGCCAAGTCAGCAGTAGTTTGTGGCAAGAAAGAAGACACGTGAGAAAGAGCATCCAAAGTTATTAGGCTTGGTGGTTACAGTAATTACTATTAAAGGGGCACTAAAAGATAGAAGAAAATAATGAATATTGTGAAAACTGTTATTCTCTCTCCTTCCTAATTTTCTCTTTAATTTTTTACTGTATTTTCTTGTTGTTTAATGAAATTTACCCTGAGTATTTGAGTTCAAGACTACTTGAATTCATAACATTGATGCTTTCATTGAGAGATTCTTGAGTTATGGTGAATCACCAGAGTCGATTAAAACATTACAAGAAACATCGGCGTGCCACGAACAGTTGATGACTTCTTTGCAGGTGCACTTGGAAGAGCAAAAATGATTAAACAACAGTACCTAACAAAAACTTCAGGATATAACACGTTATATGGTCGCAATTGGGATTGCCATCCATGACATATATCGAAAAGAAAGGATTGAGGGATACAATCACAAAGCCCCACTAGGTGTTCGATGAATTGTCAACAACCATTGACACTGAAATTGACCAGCAACAGAAACAACAATGCAGGATCGTTGGATCACTACCCATAAACCAGTGTTCAATTATGAGAAACATAGGGTACAAAGCCTCACAAATCATATGGATGAACCTCAAAAACAGAAAGAAGTTATTGAAATGGTGGAATTTGTTACTGTCGGTGATCACGTAGCACATATAGTATTGGGAAACTGGCATGAAAGGTGCACTATGGGTCATAAGTGTAAGTTTCTTCATTACTTCAAATATGTCTTAACTAAATCAAAGGGATTCTCGTTTAAGAGGAAGATGAACCATTTCATTTCTTTTGATACCGGGGGAAAATCTATTGTTGGTGGTGCAGGATTCATTTTTAGTTTAAAATTCAGTAATATTGGTGTTGTAGCCAATAACTTGCACTATGGCGACTTGAACATGAGCATTAGTGCAACACAGATAGTTTCCAGTGGAACTGTGTGTTTGGATACAAGTTTGTGCAGTTTCAAATGCTGGGAATTCAGAAACCATAGAAGAAGAATGGTTTTCTAGAAATCGTTTCGTGGGCCATATACTACTTTGGTTGACTGATGTAACACAAGTGTATCTGCAGAGAAATTCATTTTCAGGTTTTAATCCCGACAATATTGGAGAACTAATGCGACGGTTGCAAATATTGTTTCCTTCTCGAAATCGGATCAGTGGTAGGCTGCCAACATTGATATGCAAGATGAAGCTTATGAAATTTCTCTTTGTTGGGCACAACACAATCATCGGACAACTTCCAGATTGTTGGAATAATTTGAGAAGCTTGAAAGTAATAAATGCCTCCAACATTAACTTATATGGTGAAATCTCAAATTCTCTAATTTTGTCATATCTACCTTGTTATGTTGATGTTGGGTGACAAGTTGTAAAAATATAAGTTTACTTAGTATATTTCAAATAATCCCACATCTCTCTTTTATATTATTTGTTGCCTGCTTCAGCAGAAGTGCTTGTTGAATCTTGGAGGGTACGCTTCACCGCGAAATATCCTTAAGGACAATGTCTAGTGCACGCCTCAAGCAAGTCTTATTTTCAACCCTTTTTCGGTTTAACCAAACATTTTTCCTACAATTAGTTTTTGCGGAAATATTCCTTTTCCACTACATAGTTGTGAGCAAGTACCATGGCTTTATGTTCTTCAACTTTGGTCAAACCTGCTTGAGGGGATAAACAATTGTACTCGACGAAAAACATGTTATCATGAACAAGCATTACTTCATGTTAGCTTGGAAATTTTTCTATTTTTTGTTATACAAGCTCTAATCATAATTGGCGTGAGGGACCAAAATGACAGACGCGATTCATGGTAGATGGTAATCTGGATTTTACTTGTTCTTCCTTCCTAATCTTGTCATCACAATCTATGGAACTTTATCGAAATTCAGTGTCGGTCTGATTTCATTGGTTCAAGTGATTATGTTAATTGACTTTACACACACTTGGGATCTAGTAACGGATGAAAATGCTACCCTCCATGTGGTTCAAGAACATTACGAGGAAGGGGATGTGGTTTGGTGCCATGATATGATAAGGGGTTACCACCTAAGATTTTGGCATTTGAAAAATTCCAATTGGCATGCTTAAGTCGGGTCTCGGCAATCATCGACAACATGCCACTCCATGGCCTCTTTGGGAAAATTCAGGTTCAATATCTTATTCAAACCTTAAACCTTAAAGACAAGGTTCATTTTCCAGAGGAGGTTATTGTTATGACCCATGAACCATCCATGCCAACTCAGCACACACATATAACATTGCCAAGTCAGCAGCAGCTTGTGGCAAGAAAGAAGGCACGTGAGAAGGAGCATCCAAAGCTGATTAGGCTTGGTGGTTACAATAGCTGCTATTAAAGGGGCACTAGAAGATAGAAGGAAGTTATGAATATTGTGAAAACTGTTCTTCTCTCTCTGTCTTTCTAATTCTCTCTTTTTTCTTCTACTGTAATTTCTTATTGTTTAATGAAATCCACCCTAAGTATTTGAGTTCAAGACTAGTATTACTTGAATTCATAACATTGGTGCTCTCAATGAAAGCACCAATGTTACGATCTTACATTCAACAAAAAAGAAAGCAGAAAATAGAAGGGAAGAAACAGAGAAAATAGATTGGAAACTGAAATATTCAGATAATTCAACTGCCTTTTAGATACAATATCAGTTTATTTATATTCCTAATGTTTAGTCTGTTAGAGGTCTTCCTCTCTCTGCAACTTCTATGTTCTTCCCAAACTTCTTGATTTGTCATTGCAGGATTGATAGCTCCTTGTTCATTCTCTGGTGTTGTGGTTGCTGCCTCATTCATGACAGTACCACTTCCTGGAGACTGAACCTTGTCATCAAGGTTTGGTGTATCGGCAGAAGAAGAAATGTCTTCTCTCATCAAAGGCAATGGTTTGATCTGCTGAAGGGGTTGACCTTTACAAGGTTTGAGTTGCGACACATGAAAAATCGGATGAATGCGAGTAGATTCCAGCAAGTCGAGCTTGTAAGCAACTGGACCAACTCGTTTCAGAACTCGATAAGGGCCAAAATATCATGGACTTAGCTTGTGATGACGTTGCAAATGGATAGACAATTGCCGATAAGGTTGTAATCGAACAAATGCCCAGCTGCTATCTTCTAAATTTACTTCTCGATGATGTTTATCGGCCTAATTTTTCATGCGATTTTGTACCTGTTCTAAGTTACATTTTAGAACCCTTAGCACTGCATCACGTTCCAGCAAATGATGTTCCAACTGATCATGTCGAGCACTGCCTTCCACATAAGATAAAATAGTTGGAGGATCCCGACCGTATAATGCACGAAAGGGTGTCATCCCAACTGAAGTCTGGTAAGCGGTATTATACCAATATTTCGCCCAAGCCAAATATTTTTCCCATTTATTCGGGTCATCGCATGACATACAACGCAAATACATTTCAAGACAACGATTTAAGGCTTCGGTTTGGCCGTCCGATTATGGGTGATACCCCAAACTAAAGCATAACTCAGTGCCTTGTAACTTAGCCAACTTGCTCCACATTTCACTAACAAACAACCGATCGCGATCACTTACAATAATATGTGGAATACCATGCAATTTAACTACCCCTTCACCAAAGTTCTAGCCACTAACGCACTGTCGAAATGACGAGGCAATGCGAAAAAATGGCCATATTTCGTTAGCCGGTCAAAAACAACCAAAATAGTCTCTTTGCCATTCGAACTAGGCAACCCCACAATAAAATCAAGAGAAATATCATCAAAGACTTGACTGGTAATGGGGAGAGGTTGGAGAAGTCTTGCCGAAGTTAAACTATCAGTTTTCATGCATTGACACACTTGGCACTCGGTGACAAAGTGACAGACATCTTTGCGCATACATTCCCAATAAAAAATAACAACCAAACGGTGGAACGTGCGTGTAATACTAGCATGACCACCCAATACTGAACAATGAAATTGATGTAATAACAATGTACATAACGCGGTTTCTTTAGGAACCATAATTCGGCCATGAACCAGAATTAATCTCTATTTCTCCTCATAACAAGAATAACGAGTATTATCGTTGATGATGCTGGTACGAATATGTTGAATGTCGAAATCCGTGTTGCTGGCTGCTCGTATAGCTTTGATAATTCCCAACAACGGATGAGATAATACCATAAACTAGCTCTGGTTCCCCTAGACAATGCATCGCCAATGTTGTTGAGTTTGTCGGGTTGATACTAGATCTGGAAATCGTATCCAATTAATTTAGAAAGCCAGCGTTGCTATTTGGGTGTTTGTATAGTCTGTTGATTTAGTTCGCATAGGGAACGATGATCGGTAATGACAATAAATCTTCTACCCACTAAATATTGACGCCATTTCGCCACTGTTTGTGTGATGGCAAACATTTCTCGACTATATGTAGAGGCTTGTTGTACTCGAGGACAAAGCTTTTGGTTAAAGTAAGCCAAATGGTCGGCCAACTTGGGTTAAAATAACCCCTGTTCTAGAACCGAAAGCATCAGTCTCTACTTGAAATGTCATATCGAAATTAGGCAATCCCAGGATCAGAGTTGAACAAAGACATGATTTTAGATGATCCATTGCCGCCTGAGCCTTGAAAGTCCACTTGAAAGTCATCCCTTTGCGAAGCAAATTAGAAATAGGCGAAGCGATAGAGGCGAAACCTTTAATAAATTTCCGGTAGTAACTAGCAATGCCCAAACCCCCCCCCCCCCGAACCTCTTTGACTGTTGTGGGAATTGGCCATGTACGAATTGCTTCAACCTTTGCGGGATCTACGACGAGTCCATTGCAGAAACAATGTGGTCGAGATATTCTACTGAGGTAGTGGACCATGCCATTTTTGGTATCGACAAAAAGGTTGTAGTTTGGAAAAGAGATTGACAGTGACAACGGTTAACAGATAACGACAATATCAAAAAAGAGTTAGGGTAGAGAAGAGAAATTAAAAAATACCAATAAAAGCTTAAACAATCATGAACTAATATGGATATCAAGAAAGAAAAAACGATCTCGAAGCTATAGAATGCTCTCTAATAAAAATTAAAAAATAACTATCTATATGTCTCTGGGTAGTGGACCATGCCATTTTGGTACCGACACGAGGGTTGTGATTTGAAAAAGAGTTTGGCAACGACAACGGGATAACGACGGCAAACATCAAGGAAAGAGTTAAGGTAGAGAAGAAAAATTTAAAAAAACAATAACAAGAGCATAAACAAATCATGAGCTTCTAAGGACATCAAAAAAACGATCTCGAAGCTATAGAATGTTCTCTAATAGAAATTAAAAAATAGCTAACCATCTCTCTAGATCTGGGTTGTGGATCATGTCATTTTGGTATCGACAAAAGGGTTTAGTTTGGAAAAGAGATTGGTGGCGATAATGGTTAACATCGACAACAATAACATTAAGGAGAGAGTTAGAGTAAAGAAGAAAATTTTTGGAAGGAAAAGTTGATTTTTGATTTTTTGTTTGTTTGAAAATGTGTGAAAAAATAAATTTTCAAAATTTTAAATTAAAAATTAACAGATTTTGTTAATGTGCAACGTCAACAGCCTAACAGAGGTTAACGACCGAGAAATCAAAATATTATAACCCAAAAATGCAAGTGACCAAAATATTGTTTTTAAAAAATCAATGATCAAAAGAGAACAAACCGAAAACAAAAAAGGAACATATGTGTAGTTTACCCTTTTATAACTATTTAAAAAGGGTAAACTACATAAATGGTCACCGAACTTTTAGGGCAGATTTATTTTGGTCACCGTGATTTTAAAATTTTTGATAAGGTCAATAAACTTTTATTTCGTTTTCGATACGGTCACTCCCGTTATATTCTGTTAACTAATGCTAATGTGGCCCATTTGTTGTGATTTTCCTCATTAAAATAAGGGTAAATTATATATTTAGTACCAATCTATTAATGTATTTCTATTTTAGTACCCCACCTATTTATTATATCAAAATGGTACGTAACTTTACATTTTTGTTTTGTTTTGTTTTGATACCCTGTAGAACTAAGTGTTTTGATATAATATTTGAAAAATGTTTTGGACTAAATTGAAGAAAGACAACGAAGAGGAGAAGAAGGAAGAGATAAGAAAGATAGGGAAGAAGAAAATCGTGGAGCTAGGCATCAACGCAAGTTCCGTTGCTCTCAATTCCTCCACATGCCATCATGTAGAACTAAGTGAGGAGGACATAGAAGATGAAGAGATGGCCTATCTCTTCAAAAAAAATTCACTAGATTCATGAAGAGCGAGATGGATAAATCCAAGCATGAATCAAAGAAGAAGATGAAGGATTCCCACAAGTCCAATAAAAAGGGATCATCTTCAAAGAAAGCATATGTGGCGACATGGAGTGATGAAGACTCCACCGATGATGAGGTAGCCCACCTCTGCTTCATGGGCCTCAATGAGTGGGAGGTAACTTCAAACTCATCTTGCTCAAATTCTTATTCGTTTGATGAGTTACAAGAAGCCTGTGATGAATTGGTTTTTGAATTCAATGCTTCATTTTCGAAAAACAAGAAATTGGTTTCAAAGTTAAAAACCGAAAATGATTTGTTTTCTAAAACCTATTTAAATTTTGAAGCAAAAATCAAAGATTTTGAACTTAAAGTTTTAGATTTATAAAACTTGCTTCAACCGATGGAAAAAGATCATAAAAAAGAAGTTGATGATCTTAAGAAAGAAAAAGATTTGATTTCCAAAGAACTTGAAAAGAAAAACAATTTGAGAAAATCAAACTTTTATGTGAGACAATCTAGTGCCCCTAGATTTTTAAATGGAAAAGTTTTTAGAAGTATTTGGGTCCCAAAAGGACTAAGTACTTCAATTGTAACGCCCGGGTTTGGGGCCCGGAAGATACTCGGGTTGGTTAAGCTGGTTCGGGTTAAGTTAAATTTTAAGGAGACAATTTAAAATATACCATTTTAGAGCTTATGGAGAAAAAGAGAATTTAGAAAATGGTCTTTTGGTAAAATGTAGTCAAATGGGTTTTGGAGATAGATTTCGAGTTAAAATAAAATACATTATTTCAAATTTGCCATCTCTTCTTCTTCCCCAAAAGTTTTTCACGTTAAAACACACAAGCCATAGCCACCACCCACTTTTTTCACCAATCTTCACCATTTTTGGAGTTTTCAAGAGGTAAGCAACTTGAAGATTTCTCAAGTTTCTCCATTTTTTGGTAAAAATGGGGTTTTGAAGGGTTTTAAGCAAAGGTTATGAAAACAACACTTTGGGTCAGTTGTAAATCGTATTTTGGGTGTAAAGTGATGTCAAGATATTGGGTTTAGCATGAAAACCCAGATTTTGGGGAAATGGGTAGTTTTAACTTATGGTTTTTTTGGCTTAGAAATGGTGGAGAAGGGTTCTGAATGTTTTGGTGTTGTTGGGTTGATGTTTTGGAGTGTTTGAACATGTTTTGGATGATAAATTGTTGAGGATATGGCTGACTTAATGTTAGAGTAGGAATGGGGATAGTTTTGGTTAGTTTCGGATAGAAATCAGATGTTTGTTGTTGTTGGATTTTGATGGAATTGATTTCAGTGAGTTTGAATGTTGAAAGATGTATTAATTCCTTGTTTTGATTTGGGTAGAAGTAGCAGACAATGATTTGGGTTTGAGCTGGTGAGTGGAAATTGTTTGAAGCTTTAAAATGTTCAAAGAATGTTTCTTGGGGTTTGGGTGGAGCCTTAGGGGCCAACCTAAACCCAAGTGTAAGTTTGTCTATTTTTTCCTTGTTCCGTTGATTATTGGTACACGTATGTATTCGTGTTGTCGTGTGAAATGTTGATTGTTTTTACCTCCTTTTTAATGTTGTTGTGTTGTCGTAGTTGTTGTCAAGCCTCACATGATGGTTAGTTGTTGTTGAATATGGTGATGTGTAGTTCCACTGGAAGTCACTAGTAGATGAGTACGGTGATGTGTAGTCCCATCGGAAACATGATAGTTGTTGTGAATGGTGATGTGTAGTCCCACCAGGAATGGTTGTGCATGTGAACACCATGGTTTTGTCTTTGTGCTTTCAGTTTAGCATATTTATTCCCTTCTGAATGGTTTTGTCTTTAAAACTAAATATATATTTTGAACTGCATTGTTGTTGTTGTGATTTTGAGCTCCACTCTCTAAGATTTTAAGCTTACGCTCTCTTTTTCAACAATACAGATCGTTAGTGGCTTCGAGAGGCAAGCAGGGCAAGGGAGGAGTCCTGGAGTTCTTTGCTAGCTCAAAGTATAGTTTTTATAGTTGTAATAATACTCAGGCAATGGGAATGCTAGACTTATTGTTATGGAGTTGGTGTCCAAACTCCTATGTTTTGTTATTGTTATTGTTGTTACCATGTTAAAAATGTTGAAGTATGCCTTGGTTGGTTTTGACCTCTTTATGGATGTTAAGCATGCTTGGTTGATCTCGTTATATCTTGTTTCGTTGAATTGAGCCATGTTGTATGTTTCACTTGCTTTAAATGAGTATTTCTTGGTTGTTTTAAGTTGTATGCATGTTTAGATGTTGATCTAGTGCTTGCTTAAGATGTCTAAGTTGGCTCCCTTGTGCTTAAAAATGAATTTTGTTGTCTTTCTGTGAAGGGCGTATCGATATGCTCAAGGCCAATATCGATACGGTCCCTTGTTTTAAGCCCAGCGTACCGATACACGGGGGCGTATCGATACCTACTTTGCTCTCTGGAAATTTGAGATTTTGACGAGAAATTGGGGTATCGGTACGGGCCTTAGGCGTACCGATACGTTCTTGGAGTTGACTTTGAGAAATATGACTGTTATGAGCGTATCTATACCAGCCTTGGAGGGTATCGATACGGACTCTCAAAGTTGACTTTGGGGGAGTTTGACCGTTGAAGGCGTATCGATACAGGGCCTTGGAGTATCGATACGACCTGAAGTAAAATGGCTAAAACTTGTCTTTAATTGTCTGATCTGCTTGGTTCGTACATGTGGTTGTTTTTCCACTGTTTGCTTATCTCACGTAGGATCAAATAAAGCATTTAGACAAGATTAATTTAAAGAAAAAAAGAGCGTTGCTAATCGGAGTGAGATCCTAACTGGTTTCGCTTCGATTTTCCCTCTATAACCCATTCGGTTCGGTCTATTGGCTAGGCCAGGATGAGGGTGTTACATTTGGTGGTATCAGAGCCTCGGTTATGAGGCCTCCCGGGAAGGTAAGTCAAGTAAGTTGGTTTGTTTGGTTTGTTTACCATTGCACGGTGTGTGAAAGCATGTTTTATCGTTCTTGTTGTTGGTTGAAGTGTAGTCGAGCGTCCCCATTGCTAGGTATTGTTATTGGAAAATGGTTTTTGTTAAAAAGAGATTGAGCACTTGGATCCTTGCACTTGCTGACCCAATGTTTCCTTTTGTGTTATGTTTATTGTTTAGATTTTTCTTCGATATGGTGAGACCAAGGGAAAGGCCTAGAGCGGGTGACTAGGCACCCGGGGTTGTGCCTCCTCCTTCTCCTCATCCTCATGTTCTCGATGGTAATAGGGCGGATGTCGGAGATGATGTACCTCATGCTGGGGCGAATGTTGGGGGTAATAGAGCTCAGACGGGTCAGGGCTAGGCAGGTGCGGACATGACTCATTTGATTCAGACTATAGCTGGGTCTTTTCAGATAGCTTTAGCCAGTATACATGCTGCAGCACCATCTTAGGGTGCGGGGACTGGTTTACCCCTTGAGAGACTTCGTAGTTTGGGCGGAGTTGAGTTCTGTGGTTTGACTTCTGAGGGTTCAGAGGGTTGGCTCGAGAGTACTACATGCATCTTAGGTCAAATGGAGTGCTCAGACACTCGTAAGTTGGGTTGTGTTGTCTCCTTGCTTTAGGGAGATGCGTATGCTTAGTGGACTACATTTATTTCTAGTATGCCGGAGGCGGATGTCACTTGGGAATTCTTCAGAATAGCCTTCAGGAAGAAGTATCTTGGAGCCCAATATTAGGATGAAAAGAAGATGGAATTTATGGCTTTGGTATAGGGTTGTAAGACCATGTCAGAGTATGAGATACAATTCGTGAGGTTGAGCCAATATGCTTCCGAGTTGGTTCCCAGTGAGAGAGAACGGTGTGAGCGCTTATGTTATGGTTTGACTAGGGATGTGAAGAATTATATGCTCGCTTCTGATTACACCGAGTTTGATGTTTTGGTCTCTAGGGCCAAAGATATTGAGCAGAGTTTAGGCTCGAACACTCGTGCCAGTGGGTCTGATTCTGGGAAGAGACATGCAGATTGGGACAGAGAACATGCCAAGAGGTACGGAGATAGAAGGTATCAGCCCGATTTGAGACATAGGGGTGGTAACCATGGACGTGGCCATCAGGGCCAAGGAGTTGTTGTTCACACTTCTAAGTGCACTAAATGTGGGAGGCGTCATCCGGGCGAGTGTATGGGTACCTTTGGGGTATGTTGGAATTGTGGTTCCCGAGATCACTTGAGGCGTAACTATCCTCACCCGGCTAGGGGCAGACAGGCTCCATCTAGAGGGTTTGAGCATCAAAAAGGTCGTGGGCGCGGTTGAGGTAATTTTCAGCTGAGGAACGATGGTCAGAGGAACTTAGCTCATGTGGTGATAGTTCAGCCCGAGGGTGAAGGAACAACTAAGGTGTATGCATAGCGAGAGGCTGGGAATGACACGGATGTCATCGCAGGTAATTTCTTGTTACGGTCTTTACCTTTGCTTTCGTTGATAGACTCGGGTTCGACACATTCCTACATTTTGGGTGAACATACGAGATCTCTAGGTTTACCGTATGAGTGGTTAGGGATAGGTGTGAATGTTACCAGTTCTTTCGGTGAGACCGTGGTAGTTAGGAAAATGTATATGAGGTGTCCTTTGATGATTTAGGGTCATGTGTTTCCGGTCGATATGATAGAATTGTCGTTCTATGGTTTCGATGTGATTTTGGGCATGGATTGGCTCGTAGAGCATAGGGCTAGGGTAGACTTTGAGACCAAAAGAGTCTCTTTATGACTTGAGGTTGACTTTGAAATTGTAGTAGTTGGCGAGAACATTAAGTTCTTGTCTAATGTTGCTTCTGCTTTAGAAGCTTAGAGATTGATGGATGTGGGTTGTCAAGCGTATTTGGCTTATGTGATGAATCCGAATATGAGTGAGGTCAGGCCGTAAGACATCAGAACAGTTTGTGATTTTCCGAGTGACTTTCTGGAAGAGTTGTCGGGTATGCCTCCAGATAGAGATGTTGAGTTTGTTATTGAGACATATTCAGATTCTGCACCCGTGTCTATTTCTCTGTATAGAATGGCACCTAAAGAGTTGAAAAAGTTGAAGACACAACTTCAGGAAAGGTCAAATAGAGGTTTTATTAGGCCTAGTATTTCCCCGTGGGTTGCTCCGGTCTTGTTTGTGAAGAAAAAGGATGACAGTATGAGGATGTGTATAGATTATAGGCAGTTGAACAAGGTAATGGTAAAGAACAAGTCTCCCTTGCCACGGATAGATGACTTGCTTGATCATTTGAGAGGTGCTTCAGTGTTTTTGAAAATTGATTTTAGATCGGGTTACTATCAGTTGAAGGTAAAGGATGTGGACATACCGAAGACCGCTTTCCGTACACGTTATGGGCACTATGAGTTCTTGGTAATGCCTTTCGGTTTGACTAATGCTCCAGCTGCATTTATGGACATGATGAACCGAGTGTTCCATGAGTTTTTGGATAAGTTTGTAGTAGTGTTCATAGATGACATCTTAGTGTACTCCAGAACCGAGGAAGAACATGATGAGCATTTACGACTAGTGCTTCAGACTTTGCTTGAAAATTAGTTGTACAACAAGTTGAGTAAATGCGAGGTTTGGATTAGGGAGGTAGTCTTCATAGGTCATGTGATCTCGGTCGATGGGATTAGTGTGGATCCCAAGAAGATAGAAGCAATAGTGAATTGGAAACAACCGAAGTCAGTAACCGAAATCCATAGTTTCCTAGGCTTGGCGGGGTATTACCGAATATTTGTCGAGGGATTTTCGAAGATTGCGACACCCTTGACTAAATTGCTTCTGAAGAATGTATCGTATGAGTGGACAGATGCAAGGCAGCAAGCGTTCGAAAAGTTGAAGAAAGCATTGACCGAAGCTCCTATTTTGATTCAGCCTGAACCAAGGAAAAAGTTCGTAATCTACAGTGATGCATCGTATGTAGGTTTAGGTTGTGTGCTAATGTAAGAGGGTAAGGTTGTAGCTTATGCTTCGAGACAGTTGAAAGTACACGAGAAGAAATACCCCACTCACGACATAGAGTTAGCCGTGATAGTGTTTGCTTTGAAGATTTGGAGACACCACATTTATGGTTAGAAGTGTGTAGTCTACACGGACCACAAGAGTTTGAATTTTTTGATGACTCAGAGAGAGTTGAACCTTAGACAGCATAGGTGATTAGAACTTCTTAAGGACTATGATCTCACGATAGAGTACCATCCGGGTAAGGCAAACGTAGTGGCCGATGCTTTGAGTAGAAAAGTGGTAGTTGAGTTGCGAGCTATGTTTGCTAGACTGGGTGTGTCTCGAGATGGCGGTTTGATAGCCGAGCTACAGGTTAAACCTTCGTTAGTACAATTGATACGAGAGAAACAGTTGCAAGACGAATCTTTGGCACCTCACGTACAAGATATAGCCGAGGGTAAACCCACAGATTTCTGCTTCGGTGAGAATGGGATCCTATGCTTCAAGGATAGGGTAGTTGTTCCAGAAGATACCGAATTAAGGCGTACTATCTTGAATTAAGCGCATAACAATCCTTTTGCTATGCATCCAGGTAGTACGGAGATGTATCGTGGGTTAAAAGAAGAGTACTACTGGATTGAGTTAAAGAAAGATGTGGCCGAGTTTGTGAGTCAGTGTATGGTTTGTCAGCGGGTTAATGCCGAGTATCAGTTTCCTTCAGGTTTGTTACAGCCGTTGAAGGTTCCGAAATAGAAGTGAGAACGTATTACTAAGGACTTTGTGTCGGGATTACCGTTGACTCATTCAAAGAAGAATTTCGTGTGGGTAATAGTCGACAGGTTCACTAAGTGTGCCCATTTCATACCTGTTCACACTACCTACACCTTAGATAAGTTGACCGATCTGTACATCCGTGAGATAGTGAGGTTGTATGAGGTACCGAAATCGATTGTGTTAGACTGAGATCCGAGGTTTACAGCTAGATTTTGGGGGAGTTTGCATCGTACCTACACTTTAGTACTTTGTATCACCCACAGTCAGATGGACATTCATATAGAGTGATTCAGGTGTTAGAGGACATGTTGAGGTGTTGTATCATCGACTTTCAGGGTTCTTGGGAGAAACACTTACCGTTAGTAGAGTTTGCGTACAATAACAATTATCAGGCTAGTATTCATATGTCACCTGTAAAACCAAAATTGATTTTGATATAACACATAAACTTAAGGACCAATTTGCAAAACAATAAATTTTTAAGTACTCTTTAAAGTCTCACAATTGACAAGTATTTTTGAACAAAATAATATTTAAAGACTGGCTCTTAAACATATATATTTCCCTAAGTCTTTTCCTATGTTTTTCAAGCCTAAGTATGCAAAAACGCCCAGGCGTATCGATACCCTTATGCGTATCGATACCCTATTTTACCACTGTAATTTTAATAGAGTTACCGTACCAATACGCCTTGCAACCGTATCGATACGATATTCATCTGGGCAACTGTTTTCATGAAACCGTACCGATACGCCTTGCAACCGTATCGATACGTTAAGCTCATCTTTGAAAAATCTGAGTATTTAATTATTTGACCGTTACTTGTTAGTTGGTTGGTTTCCCAATTTTCAAAAGATCGTTATACCGTACCGATACGCTTGGTATGCGTATCGATACACTTTTTATGTAAACTTGGCTTGGGATTCCAGTGAGCAAAAACCGTATCGATACGGCCTTCCGTATCGATACGCCCCTTAAAACCGTACCGGTACGCCTTCTATGCGTATCGATACGCCCTGTTTTCAGGCACAACGGCTCTTTCCTCTTTGATGTAGGTATCGATACGCCCTTCCCGAGTACCGATACGGTAGGCTGCAAAGCTGCATTTAATGCTGGAAAATTGCTCCCAACGGCTCTATTGATGATCCCAACTACCCAAACGGCTAGAAATCAATGCAAGGATATAAAAACAAGTTTCAATTGACCATGCAACAACTATTGAACCCACAAGCAACATCAAAGAAAAACTCCAAACCCTTAAGCTATTCAAAGTCAAATTCTTGTACCCAACTCTAGTGTCTTTCAATTGTCTATTTGTATTGTGAGTTTGGGGTTATTGAAATTGTAATTGGGTAGACTATCATCCTTTGAGAGGAATCATTTGAGTTTACCACAACCTTTCTTTGTAATTTGAGTGGATTAAGCTTTGGGTAGAAAGCTTAATCGAAATTGTAAGGTTACCTCCTCATCCAAGAAAAGGGGAAGAATTCAAGTAGTGAATTGGTTGAAAATCCTTAGTGGGAACTAAGGTAGTGGATGTAGAGTTCATTTGTAGAACTTGAACCACTATAACTACTTGTGTCAATTTTATTTTTCACTCATTTCTTCCCACCAAAATTTTAATTGCCAATTCACCCCCTCTTGGTCATTTGCAATTGTTCGATCAACTCAACAATTGGTATCAGAGCTACACTCATTGGAAGGATTACAACCCTCTTGAGTCGATTCTAGGAGAGTTTGATCAACAACAAGTCAAGCAATGGCATCCACCTCCAACTATGAGTCCCAATCCACCACCAAGCAACCATTCTTCAATGGGGACAACTACCCATATTTGAAGAATAGGATGAGGCTTTTCATCAAGTCTACCGACTACATGGTGTGGGATGTGGTTGAAGAAGGACCATACATTCCCATGAAGAGAGATGGAGAAAGACTCGTCCTAAAGGTAAAAGCCGAGATGACGAATGATGAAAGAAGAAGGATGCAAGTAAATGACAAAGCCCTCCATGTGATATTTTGTGCACTTGGTCCGGATATCTACTCTAAGGTGTCTTCAATCGAAAATGCCAAGGAGGTTTGGGACACCCTCGAGACAACATATGAGGGGACTAGTGATGTCAAGGAGACAAAGATTGGGCTACTCAATCTAAGCTATGAAAACTTCAAGATGGATCCCAATGAAAGCGTCTCCAAGATGTTTGATCGTTTCTCGGTCATTGTCAACGGTTTGAAGGGGTTCGGTGAAATTATCCCCGAAGACAAACTAGTGAGGAAATTGTTGTACTCTCTTCCAGAGTCTTGGGATGGCAAGAGAACGACTATTATTGAAGCTAAAGATTTGAAAACTCTCAAGCTTGATGCTCTTGTTGGTTCTCTACTCACCCATGAGATTATGAGGAAGGGAAGAGAAGAAGAGAAGAAAATAGTTGAGAAGAAGAAGGTTGAGAAGAAGAAAGTGGGAATTGCTCTAAAAGCTTCACATCAAGAAAGCGATTCTAGTGAGGATGAAGATGAGGAGATGGCCATGTTGGCCAAACGGTTTACTCGGTTCATGAAGTCAAATCGTGGAAGAAATTTTATTAGAAAGAGAGACTTCAAGAGTAAGAACAAGGAAGAGGAAAAGGACCAAATCACTTGTTATGAATGCAAGAAACCGGGTCACATCCGTTCCGAATGTCCTCAATTGAAGAGGAAGAGCTTTGGGAAGAAGAACAAGCTCAAAGCTCAAATAGCAACTTGGAGTGACGATGAGTCATCCGAGGAAGAGGAGGAAGTGGCCAATCTATGTCTCATGGTCGTTGATGATGAACCAAAGGTAAATTCTAACTTATCCAATTTCGATTTTACTTTTGATGAACTTCAAGATGCTTATGATGAATTGCAAGAAGTGTATGATGAGTTAGTAGGAAAATACAAAGAATCCATTTTGAAAAACAAGAAAACCATTTCCGATTTGAAAAATCAAAATGAGACATTTTCTAAAGCTAACTCCGAATTGGAAAAGAAAGTTTTGTTTTTAGTAAATCTTTCAAATGATCTTAAAACAAAAAAATATTGAACTTGAAAAACTTCTTTCCGATTTTCAAGATTATCACACAAAGGAAGTGGATAATCTTAAAACATCTATTGCTATTGGGAAAAACAATTTTGAAAAAGGAAATCATTCTAAATCCCAATATGTAAAAAGAAAACCTTTTATTTCTAAACAAAGAAATTTTAATAAGCAATCTAGAGGACAAAGAGTTAGGAGTGTTTGGGTTCCAAAGGAACTCATTATTTCTAATGATATGAATGCTATTGCTTCTTGGATTCCTAAGGGAACCAAAATGTTGAAGGCTAACACTCATGGACCCAAAATGATTTGGGTACCAAAAATCAAGGCCTAATTTCTTTGTTTGTAGGGGGAGCATTGCTACAAGGCTAAAGCTTCAAGAAAAAATTCTTGGTACCTTGATAGTGGATGCTCAAGACACATGACCGGTGACAAGAGTAGATTTGTGGAACTAAAGCCAAAGAGTGGTGGAGTGGTAACTTTCGGTGACAACTCCAAAGGCCACATTGAAGGAATATGCTCCATTGGTAATCACTCTTCTATTTTCATTGAAAATGTCTTGTATGTCAACGGTCTTAAACATAATTTGTTGAGCATTAGTCAATTATGTGATAAGGGTTTTAATGTTCTATTTGATAAAAGTGGTTGCAAAATTGTAAACATTAAAACAAATCAACTAATGCTCATAGGACATAGAATAGACAACATTTACATGGTGCATTTAGATGACATCAATTCATCTCATACATGCTTAGTTGCACATGATGAACATGACTCATGGCTTTGGCATAGAAAATTAGGACATGCTAGCATGAGTGTCTTAGAGAAATTAATTTCCCTTAATCTAGTTAGAGGTTTACCCAAACTTAAATTTTCTAATGATAAAATTTGTGATGCATGTTCAAAGGGTAAACAACATAGAACTTCATTTAAATCCATTAATAATGTTTCCACTAGTAGATGTTTACAATTGATTCATATGGATCTTTTTGGGCCTATTAGAACAATGAGCTTGGGTGGTAAATCATATGCTTTTGTGCTTGTAGATGACTATTCTAGGTTTACTTGGGTTCTATTCTTAAGTGCAAAGATGAGGCTTTAGAAAAATTCATCACATTTTCTAAAATAACTCAAAATGATCTTGAACTTAAAATTTCTCACATTAGAAGTGATCATGGAACCGAATTTCAAAATCTAGGTTTCGATGAGTTTTTAAATGAAGATGGGATTAGCCACAATTTTTCCGCACCTCGCACTCCTCAACAAAATAGGGTAGTTGAGAGGAAAAATCGAACTTTAGAAGAAATGGCTAGAACCATGCTTTGCGAAAATAATTTACCTAAATATTTTTGGGCGGAAGCCACAAATACCGCTTGCTATATTATAAATCGAGTAATGATTAGGCCAATTTTGAAGAAAACACCTTATGAGATTTTGAAATCTAAGAAGCCTAACATTAGCTATTTTCATCCTTTTGGTTGCAAGTGTTTTGTTTTGAATAATGGTAAAGAAAACTTAGGTAAATTTGATGCTAAAAGTGATGAAGCTATTTTCTTAGGGTACTCTTTAAACTCTAAAGCCTATCGTGTGTTTAACAAAAGAACTCTAGTAGTTGAAGAGTCAATACATGTTGTTTTCGATGATAACCTCCTTCCGAGGAAGGAATCTTGTGATGATGATGATGTAGGAACTCTTGATACCATTGATGGAGGACAAACGTCAAAGGTGGATGAGGTTCCAACTAAAGATGAGGATACACAAGATCCACCTCTTGAAGCCTTGAAGGACTTGGCTCTTGAGGAAAAGAAGGTGTCTTACCCAAGGGAGTTAAACTATGTCAAAGGTGGTGAAATCTTGGGTGATCCATCCAAGGGGGTAACTACTAGATCCTCTCTCAAATTAATGAATCATGTTGCATTTCTTTCATGCATTGAGCCTAAAAATATTAAAGAAGCTTTAAAAGATGATTTTTGGATTTTGGCTATGCAAGAGGAATTAAACCAATTTGAGAGATGTAAAGTTTGGACATTAGTTGAAAGGCCTAGTAATCAATCTACTATAGGAACTAAATGGGTTTTTAGGAATAAACTAGATGAAAGTGGTAATATAGTGAGAAACAAGGCTAGGCTTGTTGCTCAAGGCTATACCCAAGAAGAGGGAATTGATTTTGATGAGACATATGCACCTGTAACTAGGATGGAAGCTATTAGGATGCTTTTAGCATTTGCATGTTATAATAATTTCAAGCTTTTTCAAATGGATGTGAAAAATGCCTTTTTAAATGGTTTTATAAATGAAGAAGTGTATGTGGAACAACCACCGGGTTTTGAGGATTCAAAATTTCCAAACCATGTGTTTAAACTAACAAAAGCTCTCTATGGTTTAAAACAAGCTCCTAGAGCTTGGTATGAGAGACTTTCAAATTTCTTAATTGAAAAGGGTTTTGAAAAGGGAAAGGTGGATACCACACTCTTCATAAAAAGATATAACAATGACATCTTAGTAGTACAAATCTATGTTGATGATATCATTTTTGGTTCTACTAATGAGTGTTATTGTAAAGAATTTTCTAAGCTAATGCAAGGTGAGTTCGAGATGAGCATGATGGGGGAGCTCTCATTCTTTTTGGGACTCCAAATCAAACAAAGAAAAGATGGCACCTTCATAAATCAAGCTAAGTACGTGAATGATATGCTCAAAAAGTTCGGCTTGGAGAATGCAAAACCTCAAGCCACACCTATGAGTTCTTCCATAAAGCTTGACAAAGATGAAGGAGGTAAGTGTGTTGATTCTAAGCTTTATAGATCCATGATAGGTTCTTTGCTTTACCTTACCACAAGTAGACCGGATATTATGTTTAGTGTTTGCTTGTGTGCTAGGTTTCAAGCTAGTCATAGAGAATCACACTTAGTTGCCATTAAGAGAATTTTTAGATACCTTAGAGACACTCCTACTATAGGCCTTTGGTATCCTAAAGACTCTTCCTTTAGCCTTCATGCTTTTTCGGATGCAGATTATGGGGGGTGTAAGATAGATAGGAAAAGTACTTCCGGGACATGCCAATTCTTAGGTAGTATGCTCGTATCTTGGTTCTCTAAGAAACAAAATAGCGTAGCCTTATCTACCACCGAAGCGGAGTACATATCCTTAGGGAGTTGTTGTGCTCAAGTCCTTTGGATGAAGCAACAACTCTTAGATTATGGTGTTAAAATAGAAACCATACCCCTTAGGTGTGACAACACTAGTGTCATTTGTCTCACTAAGAATCTCATCCAACACTCTAGAACTAAACACATAGAAATTAGACATCATTTCATTAGAGATCATGTCTTGAAAAATGATGTTGTTATAGAGTTTGTTGACACCTTGAACCAATTAGCGGATATATTTACAAAACCTCTAGATAAATAGCGCTTTTGGACCCTTAGGAGAGAGTTAGGTTTAACTAGCCTTTCTTGACCCTTTTAGGTCCCAAAATGTCCAAATTTGCTTGAAATTGCTTATGATTCATGCTTGTGTTAATTTTGTTCCTTTTGCTTCTATGCATGTTGCTAGGGGGAGTATGTATTAAGTTTAGCCATTAAAACTTGTTCATATAACATGTACATGCATTTAGGGACGTTTTAAATTGGTTTTTTTTTGCACTTAAATCTGTCAAATCTGCATAATCTGGTAAAGGTGTATCGATACGGCTGCAAAGCGTATCGATACGGGTTGATAACTGGGAATTTTTTAGGATGAACGAGTATCGATACGACCATGCGTATCGATACGGTACAAGTCAAGGGAAATAGTCAAAGCCAAGCGTACCGATACGGCCCCGCGTATCGATACGGTAGTAACGACGAATATAAAATTAGGGTTAAAAGGTACCGATATGCGTGTATAGCGTATCGATACGGCCTCGACGGAGAGGCTATTTAGGGCTGTATTTGTTAAAACTCTTTAAAACTCAAAAACCCTAGCAGCGAAACCCTATATAAACCCCCTCAATCCTTCAAATTTTACCATCAATCTTCAAAATACCTTGAGGGTTTTTACTCTACACATCAAGGCAAAGCTTTGGCATCAAATCTTGTGCATTCACATCCCCTATTTCATCCATTCTAAGATTCAAGGTATAAAATTTCTCTTTTCTTTTTTCATTAATTTTTGTTTGTTTTTAATTGTTGTTTCAACTGATTTTTTGTACAAACCGTGTTTGATTGTTATGGGTTTCAACTTTTTCACAAAATTTTTTCAAAAATTAAATTTTTTCATTCGAATATATTTTATATTCGATTTTTTTAAAAAACGGTTTTTTAATTGTGAATATCTCTTTAAAAAATAAAATTCTTTTTAACAAATTACCTTGAATTATTAGAATTTATTGGATTAAATAGGATGTTAATTGCATACATATTCAAATCCTTTTTGATGTATTTTCAGAATTATGGCACCGAAAAAGGGAACTAAGCGTCATCGTTCTACTTCCAATCCTATTGAGGATGTCGAGGGTAATCCTACATCTAATCTTCCTTATATTATCCAATTAAGTTTCCCGAGGATGGTGATAGGGAACGATATAAACTTTTTCAAGGAATGAACCTTAGGGAAGAGCGAGTTGTGTCTATCCCTTTTTTAAATTCTGCCCGTTTCAAGTTTCAATACCTATCTTTGATTAAGCAATGGAAATTCTTAACCTTTTTGAGTATTCCTCCTATCCTATATAGGAACCTAGTCATTGTATTCTTTTCTAATGTCGTATGCATACATGATGAACCTAGGGAGCATGTCATTGCCATTGATCTTCTATTATGGGCAAAACTTTTCAAATTGATCAAAAGGTTTTATGTAATGTCTTTGGTTTTGAAGATGTTGGTATTGATGATGAACAATCTTTGGGTACGGGTTTTTTAGGCTCAGCAAAGGTTTTAAATGCCCATGACCGTATCCTTCACCTTCTTATTTCTTGGTTTATCCGTCCATCGGGTGGGAAATATTCAACTATTCGTCAAACGGATGATTTTTGGCTTAGGTGTTTTAGAGAAGGTAAACGTCCAAATTTGTGTCAAATCATGTTTGCCGACCTTGTCTTTTTAGTTCAACACGGTCACACCAAACAAGTCTCATCCTTTTACTACTCCACGACTTTGAGTTTTCTATTTCATTCCCTTGGCATTGATTGTTCACATGATTTTCCCGAAACCCTTGGCCTACCCATCGATGAGCGTTCCCTAGCTCGTTCCGGTGTCACTTATGTTGATAATGATTGGGTTCGCAATGCTCAAGATCCTCCGCCCGTTGCTCCGGTCGATACCTCTCGTGCTTCTTTGAGCTCTCACCGTGCTCCTCTTGATTCCTCCTCCATGGATACTCTCATGACCTTCCTAAATGAGAAGTTCACCGCGATGGATAATCGTTTCACATCCTTAGAGGATCGCGTCCAAGGCATGGAAAAGAAGATAGACACCATGGCCGCTCGCCAAAACTCCATGGATATCTCTCTTACCGCCTTCCATGGTGCTTGGATCAATCAAACCCGAAGGAATCAACCCTCTCAAGAAGATGAAGATGACGAGGACGATGATGATGAAGAAGGGGACGAGTAGATCATGCATCTCATCTTAGGACATTTAGTCTTTTCTTATTATTATTGCACTTTTGTTTTTAGGATTTGAAGTTTATGCCTATCATCTATGTTTTTAGGATTTTAAAAGTTTGGATTATGATGGTTGCTTTGAAATTTATGCATTTGAACCTTTATGTTTGTTTTGAAGTTTATGCATTTGAACTCTTATGCTTGCTTTAAGTTTAATGAATTATTGTTGCTCTATATTGCTATTATCCTTGTATTCTATTTTGATCTAACAAAAAGGGGGAGAAGGATCATAGAGTCAAATAGTCAAATATTTTTTTTTGTTTTGAAAATCTATCTTAAAGTAAGGGGGAGAAAGCTTTTCAAAGTTTCAAAAACTTAAAAATTTATTTATGGTTTTGTTATATCAAAAAGGGGGAGATTGTAAAACCAAAATTGATTTTGATATAACACATAAACTTAAGGACCAATTTGCAAAACAATAAATTTTTAAGTACTCTTTAAAGTCTCACAATTGACAAGTATTTTTGAACAAAAATATATTTAAAGACTGGCTCTTAAACATATATATTTCCCTAAGTCTTTTCCTATGTTTTTCAAGCCTAAGTAAGCAAAAACGCCCAGGTGTATCGATACCCTATTTTGCCATGCTAATTTTAATGGAGTTACCGTACCGATACGCCTTGCAACCGTATCGATACGATATTCATCTGGGCAACTGTTTTCATGAAACCGTACCGATACACCTTGCAACCGTATCGATACGTTAAGCTCATCTTTGAAAAATCTGAGCATTTAATTATTTGACCGTTACTTGTCAGTTGGTTGGTTTCCCAATTTTCAAAAGATCGTTATACCGTACCGATACGCTTGGTATGCGTATCGATACACTTTTTATTTAAACTTGGCTTGGGATTCCAGTGAGCAAAAACCGTATCGATACGGCCTTCCGTATCGATACGCCCCTTAAAACTGTACCGGTACGCCTTCTATGCGTATCGATACGCCCTGTTTTCAGGCACAACGGCTCTTTCCTCTTTGATGCAGGTATCGATACGCCCTTCACGAGTACCGATACGGTAGGCTGCAGAGCTGCATTTAATGCTGGAAAATTGCTCCCAACGGCTCTATTGATGAACCCAACTACCCAAACGGCTAGAAATCAATGCAAGGATATAAAAACAAGCTTCAATTGACCAGGCAACAACTATTGAACCCACAAGCAACATCAAAGCAAAAATCCAAACCCTTGAGCTATTCAAAGTCAAATTCTTGTACCCAACTCTAGTGTCTTTCAATTGTCTATTTGTATTGTGAGTTTGGGGTTATTGAAATTGTAATTGGGTAGATTATCATCCTTTGAGAGGAATCATTTGAGTTTACCACAACCTTTCTTTGTAATTTGAGTGGATTAAGCTTTGGGTAGAAAGCTGTTGAGTGGATCGCAAGATCGATATTGACCAAGAGGGGGGGTGAATTGGAAATTTAAAAGTTTTGAGGTGCAAATTGCAAATTGAAAATAATTGACAAGGGATTTAGAGTGGTTCAAGTTCCAAATGAACTCTACATCCACTACCTTAGCCTCACTAAGGATTTGCAACAATTCCACTAAATTGATCTTCCCCTTTTCTAGGACAAGGAGGCAACCCTTTACAATTTCGGTTGATTTTTCTACCCAAAAATCAACCCAACCCTCACACAAGTGAACAAAGAAATTTGATGGCTAAAAGGTATCTCTCAATACAAAAATTAGCCCCAATACAAGCACTCAACCCAATTGAACAAAATATGAATGAAGATTACAATTGGGATTTTTACACAAAATGGGATTTTTGCACAATTGCTTGAATTTGATGTTTGGATGTTTGCTTTATGATCAATAGTTGTTGCTGGTGCTTTTAGAGGTCCCTTTTATACCTTCTCATTGATTTCTAGCCGTTATGGTTGTTGCACTCATCAATAGAGCCGTTGGGATGTTATCTCACCACCATAAATGCAGTCTGCAACAACCTGTTTCGAAACGCGGGGTACCTGTTTCAGAACGGACTAAAATAGAAAGAGCCATTTGGGGTGCATTTAAGAAGCCCGTTTCGAAACGCCTTAGGGCCGTTTCGAAACACTTTTGCCATTGTCAAGGGTCGTTTCGAAACGGTCTTAACCCGTTTCGAAACACCTTAACGGTTTTCAGAAAATCAGTTAAAAACAATTTCAACGGTCATATTTTATATTCAAACTTAAGACCTGTTTCGAAACGCTTTGGATTCGTTTCGAAACGGTTTTGCTACTGTCAAGGGTCGTTTCGGAACGGCCTCGATCCGTTTCGAAACACCCTTTTATCTTTAAAAAAATCAGCAAATATTTGAACCGTTGTACTCTTTTTAAATCAAATATGAAGAACAGTTTCGAAACGAGTGATACCGTTTCGAAACGGGGTCAAGTGTTTCGATACACGTTTCGGAACGGTGGTCGACAGTGATGAAAACATTTCGAAACGCCTTAGGGCCGTTTCGAAACAGGAGCTTGAAATTCACTGTTTTGACTTGAAACACTTAGAAAAATATTTGAAAAACTTTGTTTTTAACTTGGGCATAATCTTAAAATTATATAGGGATATTTGAGGACTTAAAATTCGTTTTGACATTTTCAATTTAGTCCTTAGGTTTTTAGTTATATCAAAATTAAAATATTTGTTTCACAATCTCCCCCTTTTTGATATAACAAAACCAAAGTTAGAATTTTTGAAAATTTTGAAAGTTTTGAAAAATATTCTAACTCCCCCTTAATTTAAGATAGGTTTTTAAAGTTAAAAGAAATTTTTGATTTGAAATCCAAGTTGTAAACCAAAAAAAAACTTTTAAAATTTAAAACGAATTTTAGTGTGGCTCTTAAATTTCTTCTCCCTCTTTTTGTTAGATCAAAAAGAACAATGAAGGCTCATAGAGAAGATAAATGATTAGTACCAGTAAGCATTAATAAGCAACCATAATATTAATTCATAATATCAAAATATGCAAAACATAAACCAACATTAAGTTCAAACATAAAATCCCAAATAAAAAGCCAAAAGCATAGGTTCCTAAAACATGAGAAAACATAAAGATGCAATCTTAATCCTAAAATGCATAGATAATATGAGATGATATGATATGAAGATCCTAGGCCTCGTCATCATCATCCGAAGTATCATCATCGCTCTTGGCTTGAGAACGGTGAAACTTCGTCCATTGCCCATAGAGCGTAGAGAAAGATAGATCCAAGTTGGAATGGGAAGTCTCTAGAGTAAGAAGACGATCCTCGACATTCTTCAAACGATTGTCCATGGCCGAAAAACGATTGTCCATTGCCGAAAAACCCGAAGCAATGCTAGTATCCAAAGCATTGAACCGCTCGGTAATAAGAGCCGTGAGGGCTTTATTGTTTGCAACTTGAACTTGCGGTGGAGGAGCAACGGGAGGAGGAACGACTTCTCTATCAATTCTTTCCCAAACATCATTCACATATGTGAACCCGGACTTGCGAAGGGATGACTCACCAATCTTGGTCTTGCGAGGTTCCGGAGAATCGTAGGTACAATCGATACCAAGGTCATGAAAGATGTAGCTCAAGAGAGTACCATAAGTAAACGACTTCAACTCATTTGTGTCAATAAGCTTAATATTATTGACTATCTCCGCAAAAATTATTTTAGGCACATTAGGGCGCTCACCTCTACGGAAACACTCAAGCCAAAAATGATCAGTTTGACGGATATGAGAGTATTTACCTCCGGAAGGTCGAATGAACCAAGAAACCATCAAGTGAAGAACACGATCGTGCACATCCAAAATAAGAGCTTTACCGGTGAAATTGCCAAAGTGACGTTCATCCTCAAGACCCTCATCCTTAAGTTGAAAAGTAGACTCCAAGAGAGCAACATTAAGAACAAACTTTTTGCCCAATAAAGAAGATTCAATTCCTATAATCTCGGTTTTGGTCTCATCATAAAGAAAACGAGCATTAGAGTAAAAAAGGAGTACCATGTGTTTGAAGCGAATATCCGGAATGCTCAAGAACAAGATAAGATTCCATTCACTCAAACGGTCGAGATAACGAAATAGGAATCGCTCGGAATTGAGGAAGTCAAGATCAATGACACGTTCTTTACGAACTGCGAAATCCTTGACAAAAGAGAAGCGAGCACGCGCCTCCGGAGTTTTAAGAGATTTCTGAAAAAGCATAGTGAGATTTGGACGAATGCCCGAATCACCGGATTGAACGGCCTTGCGCTTCTTGTTAGCTTGATCCGCCATCTAAAAACATTAAGCAAGTGTATGCATGAATATTTAGAATCAATCCAATAATAAATCCCACTTAGGTTTTTGAAAACAAAATTAAAATAAATAATAAAAAAAAACAGTAAAGAAAAAGACGACGGAAAAATTTTATATTCGAATCAAAAATTTTGGGATTTTGAAATTTTTTACAAGATATGGAAAACCCACAAAGGAAAAACTATAATTTATACAAAAATAAAATTTTCTAACCTAAAATTCGAACATAAATTGAAAGAAAAAGAAAAGAAAAAAAATTACCTTAGTTTGGGATTTTGGATGATTTGATGAAAATCCTTGCACAATGTTGATGAAACTTGCTTAGACTTGAGTTTTAGAGTAAAACCCCTCACAATTTTGTGAAAATCAAAGAGTTTGAGAGGGTATTTATAGAGAGGGAGGCGGTTTAGGGTTTTAAGAGTTTGATAAAAAGTTAACTTTATCATTAAAAGCCCTAATTAAAGCAGTCCGTGATGCCGTTTCGGAACGGTTGGGACCGTTTTGAAACGAGGCGGCTAGGGTTTGACCGTTTGGAGACCATAGGCTGACCGTTTCGATACGGTGTTGACCGTATCGAAGCCCTGTTGACCCGTATCGAAACACGTTTCGATACACCCCTTGGCAGTAGCAAAAACGTTTCGGAACGCATTGGAGGCGTTTCGAAACGCCCTTCTCTCAGAACTGAATTTAAGGTATCCGTATCGAAACAGGTTCACCCGTTTCGATACACCTGGGCCTGGAAGTGCAGATGAGGCTCTAAAAGTGCAGAAAAATGAAGTTTTAAGAGGCCTAACATGGATAAATGTTATGAATGAGCAGGCAAAACATATTCAAGCATAAACATACTCCCCCTAACTATAGGCATGGATGAAATTAGGAGATTAAACACATAAACATGGCATTTCACAAAATCAAGCATATTTAAGCACAAAAGAGGTCCTAAAAGGTCAAGATAGGCTAGCTAGACCTAACTCTCTCCTAAGGGACCAAAAACGCTCTTTGTCTAAGGGTTTTGTAAATATGTCCGCTAATTGATTCAAGGTGTCTACATACTCTATAACCACATCTTCCTTAAGGACATGATCTCTAATGAAATGATGCCTTATTTCTATGTGTTTGGTTCTAGAGTGTTGGATGGGATTTTTTGTTGAACAAATAGCACTAGTGTTGTCACATTTTAGGGGTATAGTTTCAACTTTAATTCCATAATCTAAGAGTTGTTGCTTCATCTAAAGGACTTGAGCACAACAACTCCCTAAGGATATGTACTCGGCTTCGGTGGTAGATAAGGCTACACTATTTTGTTTCTTAGAGAACCAAGATATGAGCATACTACCTAAGAATTGACAAATTCCCGAAGTACTTTTCCTATCGATTTTACAACCCCATAATCCGCATCCGAGTAAGCATGAAGGTTGAAGGTGGATTCTCTATGATACCAAAGACCTAAACAAGGAGTGTCTCTAAGGTATCTAAAGATTCTCTTAACGGCTATAAGGTGAGACTCTCTAGGACTAGCTTGAAACCTAGCACACAAGCAAACACTAAACAATATATCTGGTCTACTTGCGGTAAGGTAAAGCAAAGATCCAATCATAGAACGATAAAGCTTAGAGTCAACACACTTACCTCCTTCATCTTTGTCAAGCTTTGTAGATGAGCTCATAGGAGTGGCTTGAGGCTTTGCATTCTCCAAGCCAAACTTCTTGAGCATATCCTTTATGTATTTTGCTTGGTTGATGAAGGTGCCATCCTTCTTTTGCTTGATTTGGAGTCCCAAAAAGAATGAGAGCTCCCTCATCATGCTCATCTCAAATTCACCTTGCATTAACTTAGCAAACTCTTGACAATGACATTCATTAGTAGAACCAAAAATGATATCATCAACATAAATTTGAACTACTAAGATGTCATTTTTATACATTTTTATAAAGAGTGTAGTGTCCACCTTACCTTTTTCAAATCCTTTTTCAATCAAAAAATTTGAAAGCCTTTCATACCAAGCTCTATGAGCTTGTTTTAAACCATAAAGAGCTTTGGTAAGTTTGAAAACATGATTTGGAAATTTTGAATCTTCAAAACCCGGTGGTTGTTCCACATACACTTCCTCATTTATAAAACCATTTAAAAATGCGCTTTTAACATCCATTTGAAAAAGTTTGAAATTATGATAACATGCATATGCAAGCAACATCCTAATGGCTTCCATTCTAGCTACGGGTGCATAGGTTTCATCAAAATCTATTCCCTCTTCTTGAGTGTAACCTTGTGCTACAAGTCTAGCTTTATTTCTCACAATGTTACCACTCTCATCTAGTTTGTTCCTAAAGACCCATTTAGTTCCTATTGTAGATTGATTACTAGGCCTATCAACTAATGTCCATACATTACTTCTCTCAAATTGATTTAACTCTTCTTGCATAGCCATAATCCAAAAGTCATCTTTCAATGCTTCTTTTATATTTTTAGGCTCTATGCATGAGATAAATGCAACATGGTTCATTAATCTAAGAGAAGAACGAGTGGTTACCCCCTTGGATGGATCACCCAAGATTTCACCATCTTTGACATAGTTCAACTCCCTTGGGTAGCTCACTTCCTTTTCCTCAATAGCCAAGTCCTTCAAGGCTTCAAGAGGTGGATCTTGTGAGTCCTCTTCCTTTGTTGGAATCTCATCCTCCTTTGAAGTTTGACCTCCATCAAAGGCATTTATGATCCCTACATCATCATCATCACAAGAATCCTTCCTAGGAAGGAGGTTATCATCGAATACAACATGAATAGATTCTTCTACTACTAAAGTTCTTTTGTTAAATACTCGATAGGCTTTAGAGGTTAAAGAGTAACCTATAAAAATGGCTTCATCACTTTTTGCATCAAATTTACCTAAGTTGTCTTTTCCATTATTTAAAACAAAACACTTGCACCCAAAAGGGTGGAAATAGCTAATGTTAGGCTTTTTAGATTTTAAAATCTCATAAGGTGTTTTCTTTAAAATTGGCCTAATCATTACTCGATTTACAATATAACAAGCGGTGTTTGTGGCTTCCGCCCAAAAATATTTAGGTAAATTGTTTTCACAAAGCATAGTTCTAGCCATTTCTTGTAAAGTTCTATTTTTCCTCTCAACTACCCCATTTTGTTGAGGAGTTCGAGGAGCCGAAAAATTATGGCTAATACCATTTTCATTTAAAAACTCTTCAAACCCTAAATTTTGAAACTCGGTTCCATGATCACTTCTAATATGTGAAATTCTAAGTTCAAGATCATTTTGGGTTAATTTTGAAAATGTGATGAATTTTTCCAAAGCCTCATCTTTAGTACTTAAAAAGAGAACCCAAGTAAATCTAGAAAAATCATCAACTAGCACAAAAGCATAAGACTTACCACCCAAGCTCATAGTCCTAATTGGCCCAAATAAATCCATGTGAATTAGTTGTAAGCATCTACTAGTGGAAACATCATTTATGGATTTAAAGGAAGACCTATGTTGTTTACCCTTTGAGCATGCATCACAAATTTTATCATTTGAAAATTTTATCTTGGGTAAACCTCTAACTAGATTTAGAGAGACTAGTTTTTCCAAAACACTTATGCTAGCATGTCCTAGCTTCCTATGCCACAACCATGCATCATTTTCATTTTGAGCAACTAAGCATGCATGAGATGTATGAATGTCATCTAGATGCACCATGTATATGTTTCCTATGCGAAGACCTATGAGCATAATATTATTAGATTTAATGTCTATAATTTTGCATCCATTTTTATCAAATAAAACATTAAACCCTTTATCACATAATTGACTTATGCTCAATAAATTGTGTTTAAGACCATCGACATATAAAACATTTTCAATGAGAATGGTAGAGTGATTACCTATGGAGCCAATACCTTTAATGTGGCCTTTGGAGTTGTCACCAAATGTTACTACTCCTCCACTTTTTGGCTTTAGATCCATGAATCGACTCTTGTCTCCGGTCATGTGTCTCGAGCATCCACTATCAAGGTACCATGAGTTTTGACTTTGTGCCTTGGCCTTGTAGCAATACTCCCCCTACAAACAAAGATATTAAACTTTGGTTTTTGGTACCCAAATCATTTTGGGTCCATGAGTGTTAGCTCCCAAAACCTTGGTTCCCTTAGGAATCCAAGATGACATAGCAATAATATTATTAGATTTTACAAGTTCCTTAGGAACCCATACACTTCTAATTCTTTTAGTTCTACTATGTCTAGAGTAGCTACCTTGTTTGTAGTAGTTAGTCTTTTTCTTAGGTTGGTGTGTTCTAGAGGATTCTCCTACTTCATGCTTGACACTACCAACATTTTTAAAGACTTTTTGAGCTCATTTAGCTCACCCAACACCTTTTGGTGTTCACAATTACATTGAGATAAAAGATTATTAAGATCAACATTTTCATCTTGAAAAAATTTAAGTTCATCTTTTAATCCTAAAATCTTTTTCTCAAATTTAGAATTAGCTTGAGTAAGTGAGTCATTTTTCTCATTTAGTTCTAGAATGATCTTTTTATTCCTAATGACCGACTCCTTATACTTCTCAACTAATTCATCATATACCTCTTGTAACTCATCATATGCATCATTTAATTCTTCATATGAAAAATCTAAAGTAGATGAGTTAGAGGTTACCATGGAGGAATCTCCCTCAAGTGCCATGAGGCAAAGGTTAGCCACTTCTTGTTCGTCATCCTCCGATGACTCCTCATCACTCCAGGTAGCAAGCTTGGCTTTGAGCTTTTTCTTCTTCTCAAAGCCCTTCTTCTTGAGTTGAGGGCACTCCGAACGTATGTGGCCGGGTTTATTGCACTCAAAGCAAATGATTGGATCCTTTCCATCTTCCTTGTTCTTGCTTTTGAAGTCCATCTTCCTTTGGATTTTTCTTCCCCGGTTGGACCTCATAAAGCGTGAGAATCGTTTGGCTATCATAGCCAATTCTTCAAGTTCATCCTCATCACTAGATGAGTTCTCATCATGTTGTGAAGCTTTATCCTTGAGAGCTATTCCCAGCTTCTTCTTCTTCTCTACCTCAAGCTTCTCTACCCTTTTCTCTTCTTTCTTCTTCTCATCTTCCCTTCCTTGCTTCATAATCTCATGAGTAAGGAGAGAACCCACAAGCTCATCAAGCTTCAAAGTCTTCAAGTTCTTTGCTTCGATGATAGCGGTTCTCTTCCCATCCCAAGACTCGGGAAGTGAATAGAGTAGCTTCCGGACAAGCTTGTCTTCCGGTATGATCTCTCCAAATCCCTTTAGACCATTGACGATCGTGGAGAACCGATCGAACATCTTTAACACCGTCTCATCGGACTCCATCTTGAAATTTTCATAACTAAGATTGAGAATTTCGATCTTAGTTTCCTTGACATCATTGGTGCCTTCATAAGTGGTCTCAAGAGTGTCCCACACTTCCTTGGCACTTTCAATTGATGAGACTTTTGAGTAGATGTCCGGACCGAAAGCACAAAATAGCATGTGGAGAGCTTTATCATTGACTTGAATCTTTTTCCTCTCCTCTTCACTCATTTCGGCTTCCTTCTTCAACACCATCTTACCTTCACCGTCTTGCTTCAATGGAATGTATGGCCCATCCTCAATGACATCCCACACAAGATAGTCATTTGACTTGATGAATAGACGCATTCTATTATTCCAAAAAGAATAGTTATCACCGTTGAAGAAGGGAGGCTTTGTGGTCGATTGTGACTCGTACATGACGGAACCGGAGGTAGAAGCCATCTCTTGATAATTTGATGATCACACTCTTCCAAGGATCTCCTCTTGTGGTTGTTAATCCTCAAAGAGTTAAGCTCTGATACCAATTGTTGAGTGGATCGCAAGATCGATATTGACCAAGAGGGGGGTGAATTGGAAATTTAAAGGTTTTGAGGTGGAAATTGAAAATTGAAAATAATTGACAAGGGATTTAGAGTGGTTCAAGTTCCAAATGAACTCTATATCCACTACCTTAGCCTCACTAAGGATTTGCAACAATTCCACTAAATTGATCTTCCCCTTTTCTAGGACAAGGAGGCAACCCTTTACAATTTCGGTTGATTTTTCTACCCAAAAATCAACCCAACCCTCACACAAGTGAACAAAGAAATTTGATGGCTAAAAGGTATCTCTCAATACAAAAATTAGCCCCAATACAAGCACTCAACCCAATTGAACAAAATATGAATGAAGATTACAATTGGGATTTTTACACAAAATGGGATTTTTGCACAATTGCTTGAATTTGATGTTTGGATGTTTGCTTTATGATCAATAGTTGTTGCTGGTGCTTTTAGAGGTCCCTTTTTATACCTTCTCATTGATTTCTAGCTGTTGTGGTTGTTGCACTCATCAATAGAGCCGTTGGGATGTTATCTCACCACCATAAATGCAGTCTACAACAACCCGTTTCGAAACGCGGGGTACCTATTTCGGAACGGACTAAAATAGAAAGAGCCGTTGGGGTGCATTTAAGAAGCCCGTTTCGAAACGCCTTAGGGCCGTTTCGAAACACTTTTGCCACTGTCAAGGGTCGTTTCGAAATGGTCTTAACCCGTTTCGAAACACCTTAACGGTTTTTAGAAAATCAGTTAAAAACAATTTCAACGGTCATATTTTATATTCAAACTTAAGACCTGTTTCGAAACGCTTTGGATTCGTTTCGAAACGGTTTTGCTACTGTCAAGGGTCGTTTCGGAACGACCTCGATCCGTTTCGAAACACCCTTTTATCTTTAAAAAAATCAGCAAATATTTGAACCGTTGTACTCTTTTTAAATCAAATATGAAGAACAGTTTCGAAACGAGTGATACCGTTTCGAAACGGGGTCAAGTGTTTCGATACACGTTTCGGAACGGTGGTCGACAGTGATGAAAACGTTTCGAAACGCCTTAGGGCCGTTTCGAAACGGGAGCTTGAAATTCATTGTTTTGACTTGAAACACTTAGAAAAATATTTGAAAAACTTTGTTTTTAACTTGGGCATAATCTTAAAATTATATAGGGATATTTGAGGACTTAAAATTCGTTTTGACATTTTCAATTTAGTCCTTAGGTTTTTAGTTATATCAAAATTAAAATATTTGTTTCACAAAAGCTTAATCGAAATTGTAAGGTTACCTCCTCATCCAAGAAAAGGGGAAGAATTCAAGTAGTGAATTGGTTGAAAATCCTTAGTGGGAACTAAGGTAGTGGATGTAGAGTTCATTTGTAGAACTTGAACCACTATAACTACTTGTGTCAATTTTATTTTTCACTCATTTCTTCCCACCAAAATTTTAATTGCCAATTCACCCCCTCTTGGCCATTTGCAATTGTTCGATCAACTCAACATCACCGTATGAGGCTCTATATGGTAGGAAGTGTAGAACACCTATTTGTTGGGACGAGGCTGGACAGAAGCTTGTACCTATGCCCGACTTGCTTAAGGGCACCACCGAGAAGGTAAAATTGATTTGTGATCGCTTAAAGGCAGCTTCAGACAAACAGAAATCGTATGCCGATTTGAAGAGAAAAGAGATAGAGTATGCGGTGGGCGACAAAATATTTTTGAAAGTCTCAACTTGGAAGAAGGTGATGAGGTTTGGAAAGAAGTGTAAGTTAAGTCCGAGGTTCATTGGTCCGTACGAGGTAGTTGAGAGAATTGGTCCCATTGCTTATAGATTGAGATTGCCGACCGAGTTAGAAAAGATTCATGATGTGTTCCACGTTTCGATGCTTCGAAAGTATAGATCGGATCTGTCTCATGTAATGCCAGTGGAAGAGATCGAGTTGAACCCAGATCTGTCGTATGATGAAGAGCCGGTTGAAATTCTTGCTACGGATAGTAAAATGTTGCGTGTGAGGTCTATCGAGTTAGTCAAGGTTCTGTGGAGACACCGAGGTGTGGAAGAGGCCACTTGGGAGAGGAAGGAAGACATGGAGAAACTGTTTCTGTATCTCTTTCCGTTAGGTAATTTCGAGGACGAAATTCCTTAAGGGGGAAGAGTTGTAACGCCCGGGTTTGGGGCCCGGAAGATACTCGGGTTGGTTAAGCCGGTTCAGGTTAAGTTAAATTTTGGGTAGACAATTTAAAATATACCATTTTAGAGATTATGGAGAAAAAGAGAATTTAAAAAGGGTCTTTTGGTAAAATGTGGTAAAATGGGTTTTGGAGATAGGTTTTGAGTTAAAATAAAATATATTATTTCAAATTTGTAATCTCTTTTTCTTCCCCAAAAGTTTTTCATGTTAAAACACCCAAGCCATAGCCACCATCCACTTTTTTTCACCAAGCTTCACCATTTTTGGAGTTTTCAAGAGGTAAGCAACTTGGTTTTATTCCTCTCTTCCTTCTAATCTTGTTTTTAGCATCTACTCTTCAAGGTTTTGAAGATTCTCAAGTTTCTCCATTTTGGGTAAAAATGGGGTTTTAAAGGGGTTTAAGCAAAGGTTATGAAAACAACATTTTGGGTAAGTTGTAAATTGTATTTTGGGTGTAAAGTGATGTCAAGATATTGAGTTTAGCATGAAATCCCGAATTTTGGAAAAATGAGTAATTTTCACTTATGGGTATTTGGGTTTTGGCTTAGAAATGGTGGAGAAGGGTTCCTAATGTTTTGGTGTTGTTGGGTTGACGTTTTTGGAGTGTTTGAACATGTTTTGGATGATAAATTGATGAGGATATGGCTAACTTGAAGTTAGAGTAGGAATGGGGATAGTTTTGGTTAGTTTCGGATAGAAACCGGATGCTTGTTGTTGTCGGATTTTGATGGAATTGATTTCAGTGAGTTTGGATGTTGAAAGATGTATTAATTCCTTGTTTTGATTTGGGTAGAAGCAACGAACAACGATTTGGGTTCTTCGGACGCTACTCCGGGAGTTGCAGAAGCTTGAAGGAGGACTGTAGGCTTGTTTTGGGTCTGAGCTGGTGAGTGGAAATTTTTTGAAGCTTTAAAATGTTCAAAGAAGGTTTCTTGGGGTTTGGGTGGAGCCTTAGGGGCCAACCTAAACCCAAGTGTAAGTTTGTCTATTTTTTTTTCTTGTTCCGCTGATTGTTAGTACACGCATGTATTCATGTTATCGTGTGAAATGCGGATTGTTTTTACCTCATTTTAATGTTGTTGTGTTGTCGTAGTTGTTGTCAAGCCTCACGTGATGGTTAGTTGTTGTTGAATACGTTGATGTGTAGTCCCACCGGAAGTGACTAGTAGATGAGTACGGTGATTTGTAGTCCCACCGGAAACATGCTAGTTGTTGTGAACGGTGATGTGTAGTCCCACCGGGATTGGTTGTGCATGTGCACACCATGGTTTTGTCTTTGTGCTTTTTGTTTAGCATATTTATCCCCTTCTAAATGGTTTTGTCTTTAAAACTAAATAGATGTTTTGAACTGCATTGTTGTTGTTGTGATTTTGAGCTCCGCTCACTAAGCTTTTAAGCTTACGCTCTCTTTTTCAACAATGCAGATCGTTAGTGGCTTCGGGAGGCAAGCGGGGTAAGGGAGGAGTCTTGGAGTTCTTTGCTAGCTCAAAGTATGGTTTTTATAGTTGTAATAATACTCAGGCAATGAGAATGCTAGACTTATTGTTATGGAATTGGTGTCCAAACTCTTATGTTTTGCTATTGTTATTGTTGTTACCATGTTAAAAATGTTGAAGTATGACTTGGTTGGTTTTGACCTCTTTATGGATGTTAAGCATGCTTGGTTGATCTCTTTATATCTTGTTTCGTTGAATTGAGCCATGTTGTATGTTTGACTTGCTTTAAATGAGTATTTCTTGGTTGTTTTAAGTTGTATGCATGTTTAGATATTGATCTAGTGCTTACTTAAGATGTCTAAGATGGCTCTTTTGTGCTTAAAAATGAATTTTGTTGTCTTTCTGTGCAGGGCGTATCAATACGCTCAAGGGCAGTATCGATACGGTCCCTTTTTTTAAGCCCAACGTACCGATACACGGGGGCGTATCGATACCCACTTTACTATATGGAAATCTGAGATTTTGACGTGAAATTGGGGTATCGGTACGAGCCTTAGGCGTACCGATATGGTCCTGGAGTTGACTTTGAGAAATATGACCGTTAGGAGCGTATCGATACCAGTCTTGGAGGTATCGATACGGACTCTCAAAGTTTACTTCAGGGGAGTTTGACCGTTGAAGGCGTATCGATACGGGGCCTTGGAGTATCGATACAGCCTGAAGTAAAATGGCTAAAACTTGTCTTTAATTGTCTGATCTGCTTGGTTCGTACCCGTGGTTGTTTTTCCGCTGTTTGCTTATCTCACGTATGACCAAATAAAGCATTTAGAAAAGATTAATTTAAAGGAAAAAAGAGGGTTGCTAATTGGAGTGAGATCCTAACGGGTTTCGCTTCGATTTTCCCCGTGTAACCCGTTCGGTTTGGTCTGTTGGCTAGGCCGGGACGAGGGGGGTTACATCAACTAAAAAGGATGAAATTGAAAAAATAGATTCCTAAGGGGACTAAACTTTGTGCAACTAACGTCTATGGATCCAAAGCAATTTAAATACCAAAAATTACTTGATTGTCTTATTTTGGTGTGATAGAGAGTGATCAACAAGTCCAAATTTGAGGGGGAGCTCCATGCACACAAGTAAGAACACTTGAAGAAGGAAGACTTCAAATCCTCCCTTAAAGTTCAAGTGTTAGTAAAATCTAGTTGTTTTTCATTTGTTTCATTTGATTTATTTTTAAATTCAACTAGATTATCATATTGTTCAACTAACATTATTTGATGCTTTGAGTAAGGGGGAACCACTTTTAAAACTAAAAGTTTTTAATTGTGCCAAAATTTTAAAACCTCCTAAGTTATTTGAGTCTAATGTCTTTTTAAATTCTTTTTGATATAACAAAAATGGAGAGCAATGGGAGCCTTAATTTCATTCAAATTTTAATATCTTATTCAAATTTTGAAAATACAAAGGGGGAGAGAATGCCAAACAAATTTTCAAGTTGATTTTATTATATCAAAAAGGGAGAAATTGTAGAACTAAGTGTTTTGATATAATATTTGAAAAATGTTTTGAACTAAATTGAAAAGAATTTAAAATATGTTTTTAGTCAAAAACAACTTGAAAATATGTTTTAGGGTTTTACAGGGCTTTGGAATGATTTAAAGTACATTTAGAGTAGTCAAAACCGTGCTTTTTAAATACCCATACTGATACGGTCTGGTATCGTACCGATACATCCTAGGGTTTCAACTACATTGATTTTTCAGTAGCCAAAACCCGTACTGATACGCCTTGTCGTACCGATACAGTATGCTTTAAAATACCCAACGGCTAGTTCGCGTACCGTATCCCCTCTTTTCTTTCTTCTTCCCCGAGATCCCTATCCCCTCTTTTCTCCACTTTTGTTAACCTCCAAATCTTTCAGATTGTTGAAGACCGGTAATTTAACCAAGGACTAAAAAGTTATAGTTATCCTTTTCGAAAAATGAACCAAGGGTGAACCACCAAATTCCTTGTTATCTTGTCGTGGGAAGAATCAAATCAATGCTCACTGCTCCGCTGAAGAACTTAGGGAACGGACGGTTCGGGAGCAACTGGTATGTTTGAATTTGTTCATGTGGGCAAGCATTCACTCGCCTTGGAGTGGATATGTTTTACTCATCATGTTAATGGAGAAACTGATAGTAACCGCAATATATGATCGTGGGTATCTCAGAGGAAAATTTTAATTAGTGGTTTGGTCAATTGATTTATGGACTAGTCATTTTATGGCCGAATGGCATGATGCTGTGTAATATTAGTAACAATTTTCTTTCAGTTTTTTGGTAACAATTTCTCCATTTGTGATCTTTGGTTAAATTGCCCACCTTCAACAATCTGAAGGATTTTGAGATTAACAAAAGTGGGGAAAATAGGGGATAAGGTTTCGTGGAAAAAAATGAAAAAAAGGGAAATTTTTTAGTTTCAACTCAAATATTTAAAATGATTATTAAATTGATAGATTTCAACCAAATTGATACAAATATGTAAATTTTGGGATTAAAATTGTTATTAACCCAACTAAAAATGAGCAACGTCATCAAATCTGTTAATTTTAACGTCTATCGTATCAAAACGGAACAAAAACATAATGTTAAGTACTATTTTGCCAAAAAAAATAGGTGAGATACTATACTAAAACATAAACACATTAATAGGTTGGGTACTAAATGTGTAGTTTACCCTTAAAATAGTACATGCCACATCTGCATAAGTTAACGGAATATAACGGGAAGGACCGTATCAAAAACGAAATAAAAGTTGAGTAATTTTATTAAAAAATTTTAAAAATACGGTGACTAAAATGAATCCGCTTTAAAAATTTGGTGACCATTTATGTAGTTTACCTTTGAAAAAATATTTTAAGCATGTATAATGAAATCATAAATGACATACATAAAAAAAGAGAGTCAAAAAGTGGTCTAACCAAACCCTAAAATAAGAAATAGAGGAGACGCTAAGGCGAACCGAGTATTTCCTTCCTTTTTCTGATCTCACACCATCTTCTCTGAGAATCGGGTTCGTTTATCGGGTAAAACCCCATATCTTGCCTATTATTGTTTTCCTTTATTAACACTATAGCATGTTGATTTCTCTGAGAATCTTCTCATCAGATCTACGTTTTCTGCTGTTGTTTATATTCTCTCTGATTCCATTCTAGGGTGAATATATGGATCCTTTTCTGGGATGAGGTTATTGCATTTGGAGAGAGAGGGAGATAGTATTGTTTTTAATTTTGCGATTCCAAGTTTTTGGTTAGTTTTAGAAGATTATTTATATGTATTCTGTTTGAATTTTTGGGTTTTTATTTGGTTGCTTTCCTGTTATTGTCCTTAATTTATGTTGTATGTTACTTTTGGATTAGGTGACTAGAAATAGGTTTTAGTTCGTTATAGAATACAAATTTGTGTGTCAAAGTTGTAATTAGTAGTTTACCTTTGATTGTGTAGTTGTATGGAGGTGGGAGGTTAAAGCCTTATTTATCTGCATTGTTTTGCAATATAGTTTTGCTATTTGCTTTTCACTTTCTTGAATTTTATGAAAATAGTAAGATCTAATGCAAATGGTTGAATTCTAGTATTTATTCAAACATATTTCTTTTTTCTTGTAAATAGTTTTCATTTCCATGCATTTGATATTCGGTGTTCACAAATGTGAAATTTTGAATTCTTTTAAAATTTGCTTTCTTTTACCTGTGTCTGGACATACCTTTTGCTATTTTTAAGAACTAAGAAGTAAATGGTAAATCCAACTATCAACAGGAGCTTTATTTTTCATTTTGTGAGCTTTAATTGGTGCTTTAGATTGTTGAGTGGTTTGGTCCATGAGATTGGGTGTTTGAAATTTTCTTGATAAACTTTGAAACAGGTATTTATTTTGCTAATAATATGGCGGGTCAGAGAAATAGTTATGGGAAGAGGCCTCATTCTCAGCCTGACTATTCTGAGAATGGAACAAATAAGAGGAGAAATGTAGGCGATGACAGGGAACAATTTGTTATTAATTCAGAAGATACTGTTTATCGGTATTTATGCCCTGTAAGAAAGATAGGAAGCATTATTGGAAAGGGAGGGGAGATTGTGAAGCAATTAAGAGTGGACACTAAATCCAAGATCAGAATTGGTGAGACAGTTCATGGTTCTGAAGAGCGTGTGGTTACTATCTACAGCTCTCGGGATGAAAAAAATGCCCTTGAAGATGATAATTTTGTTTCTCCTGCTCAAGATGCTTTATTTCGGGTGCATGACAAAGTTGTTGCAGAAGATTTGTATGGTGATGAAGAATCGGTAAGCCACAAAATTACTGCTAGGCTTCTTGTACCTTCTGATCAGATTGGATGTATCATAGGAAAGGGTGGACAGATTGTTCAGGACATACGCACTGAAACTGGTGCTCAGATTCGCTTTCTTAAGGATAATTTACCATCTTGTGCCTTTCCCACGGATGAACTTGTACAGGTAATTTTACCGTCTGATAGTTGATGTGGTAATTTTAGAAAATGCTGATTCATTTCACGTTCCCATCTCCCCTCTAATATGATGCTTAGGCCATTGACATACATTGATATGGAGGGTGTTTGCAAGATCTTTTTCTAATTGTCAGGGCCTGTCAACATTTCTGACACTGTTAAATTCAGCACTTATATTTTTCAGTCTTGAGATTGTTTTTAATTATTATTATTATTATTATTGGCTTTAGATATCTGGGGAACCTGAGGTTGTGAAGAAGGCTTTGCATCAAATTGCATCTCGTCTTCATGAGAATCCTTCACGATCTCATCACTTGTTTGCTTCTGCCATGTCAAATGCTTATCCTGCCGGTGGTGCACTTCTTGGTCCAGCTTCTGGTGCCCCAATTGTACCAATACCTTCATTGGCGGCTCCTTATGGAGGATACAAAGGTGACACTGGAGAATGGCCACGCTCATTGTACTCTGCTCCAAGGGACGACAGATCATCAAAGGAATTTTCTCTTCGTATAGTTTGTCCAACTGCTAATATTGGAGGTGTAATCGGCAAAGGTGGTGCAATAATCAACCAGATCAGGCAGGAATCAGGTGCAGTCATCAATGTTGATAGCTCAAGCAGCGATGGAGATGATTGCTTAATAACAATCTCAGCCAAGGAGGTCAGCTTTTAATCTTTGATCATAAGACTCTAGAAATCTATTCTATTCCTTGTGCCAGGCTTGTGAAATGTTACAAATCTTGGCTGTATTAGTTCTTTGAGGATGCATATTCCCCTACAATTGAAGCTGCTGTGAGGTTGCAACCGAGATGCAGCGAGAAGGTTGAAAGAGACTCTGGAATTTTATCATTCACAACCCGTTTACTAGTGCCTACCTCGCGTATCGGCTGCCTTATTGGTAAAGGAGGATGCATTGTAACTGAGATGAGGAGGATGACAAAAGCTAACATTCGTATCTTGTCAAAGGAAAACCTTCCTAAGGTTGCATCAAAAGATGATGAGATGGTCCAGGTGATGAACCTTTAGTGTTTTGATAGGATTCTCATTATCATTACTCTGTATCTGTTGGTTCATAGTTGTTTTAGTTGATACTTAGAAATTGAGCGTCTTTGACTTTTTATTATCAGATTGCCGGAGACCTTGATGTTGCAAAGGATGCCCTCATACAAATAACAAAGCGGTTAAGAGCAAACTTTTTTGATAGGGAAGGTGCTGTTTCTCCATTAGTGCCAGTTTTGCCATATCTCCCTATGCCAACTGAGGGAGTAGACAGTTTGAGTTATGAAAGTAAAGAGAGCAAGAGGCATGGACGAGGGCATACCTTTTCTGGTGGTTATGGCTCCAGTGACCTAGCTCCCAATGAGAGCTATGGAAGTTATGGTGCTCAGGTATTTCTTTGGACAACTTAACTGTTTTCAAACCTTGTTCCCTTCGTCATTTATAAGTTCTCTTGCAACTGTTAAGTTCATCTTTGCTTACTGCACTGCTAATGAGTAGTAACTATTCTTCATATATTTGTAGTTTGGTGGTAGTAGCAGTGCTTACGGAGGTTATTCATCAGGACGAGGTGGTCCCTATGGGTGAGAACTTCTTCTTCCCTTAAAAGAATGCCTTTGTTTTTATCTGCATCGCAGTTCATGGTTATCATCTACTACAGGGAAATGCTTTGCGATGAGTGAACATTGCACTTTTTATAGACACCATGTTTAATATTTGAACATGACAGTTTTTTTCATTGGTAACAATGCCAGACTTTATCCTTCCCCAAGCATGTCTATGACTCTGTTTGATCAATAGTAAATGAATACTCTCTTAGGATTCTTCAGTAACCATCCCTGATTTCTCTTAGCAGGTTATCCAGCCATACCTCTGTTTCTCGGCGCAAAAGCTATGGTTACTAAAATTTGGTGATTGGTATGTGCAGACAGACTACTTTTACTTTCGGTAGTGTTGTGTTTAATGTCATAACTTGCAATTCTCTCCTATTCAACCAGCGCATACTAGTCTATTGACAGTTTGATAACATAACCTATCCAATCTCCCTATTTAGGGTTCTGATGCTCTTGTTTTCCCTTTGTTGCCTATCCATTCCCATTAAAACAGCTGAGATTTACAAAGCCTGAAGAGCCTGCTTAAACCAGAAGACCAGATGAACCAGGGCCCACCCTGATGCTATTACTTAGAAGGACCAAATATATGTGGAGATCTTACATTATCTTTGAAATTTGCCATGTCCATGCCACCAAAAATACCAAGCTCTATAATATGTGCTCCCAAGAACCTTGCTAGCCGGAAATGCCTGTTGCTGCCTCAGTTCCTTTTTTGTTTGACCTCTTTTCTTCTTTGTAGTTTGTGTTGTTTAGGGATTCAAACCTTGTTGCTTCTTCCATCCACCGACAGTTGTACCGAGTGCTGGGTTTATAATTTGTCTTCTGCTTTTTCTTAATTATCCAGTTGTCAGAATTTATGTTTGGATCTTGTCCAGAACTCCAGTTTGCCCTGAAAAGTACTGCAGAAGGCATAATCTGTTTTGCAGGCATTTTTGTGATGTGTTATTAACATCTAAAGCATCTAAATGGCCCTTGAGTCTTTTGTTTGCCATTATACTTAAGTTGATCAAGGATGTATCTAGAAAATACTTAAAATGAAATACCAATATTCCCCTCAGCATAATCCTGAGAGAAATGGACCGCTGATGATATCATTTCCTTCTGATAATGTAATATATATTATAAGGTTGTTTCTAGTGATATATGTTCTAGGAAATTGCTAGTTCAGGGAGTTGCAGAGGTAGGTGCAGAATGATTACAAGAATGGGAAAAGTCTAATCTTGTTGTCTTTGCAATGGAGTAGATTTTTTGATTTTGGCATGCGTCTTGAATAAAAGGTAAGAGCTTATTGTTTTTTTATTTTATTTTTTTGTAACTTGAGAGAATACAAGAGCATAGGACATTGGTTTGTATCCGATTTGGGTATGCCCGATTTTAAAAAAAAAAAAGTTTTCCATGCATTTGGCCGTAGTTTATATTGTGTCCAAATAGATGTTGATTAGCAAAAATGAAGAGTCACGGTGTAAGTGTTTTTGCTTAATCTGCTAATATTATTGCGTATTACATTTTGTCCATTTCTCAGTGTGTTTATACTTTTATGAGTAGCTGACTTGGTGGCAGGTTCCTGGACACATGCCTGCTATGCTGGAGAGTTGATGAACTTGAGAAATTTTGTAGAGAGTAAGTGCACGGCCTTTAATCTTTATCAATGAGAATTTTATTTTTCTCGACATGGTAGTGTGCATTGTGTTGGAATCTACATTTATATAATCCGAACGTTTACTGCTGCTATTACCGTTTTATTAAGTAATTCATAACATAATAGGCATCTACATTTGTAGTCTTAATTATTTGTTCATACATATTCTTAGCCCTATGATAATGTACACCTATCTTGCAAACAAAGCGATATGAACTCGAGTCTCCTAAGATGAACATCATCCATTTTTTATGATAGTAGTCTTGACGATTGAAATTTCTTTATGTAAATCAATTAATTGGACACATTTAATTTATTTATAAATTGACATGCATGATCTATATGAATGGAACATAAGACTATCACATTATTAAATATTAAACGTACAAAAAAGTTATTGAAATATGTAAAAACAATCTGGTTTACGCTCCTCTAAATTAGTTTTTTTAAACACTGATTTTACACTAAAATAATTTTTATAGGGTTAATATTTTAATAATTTGACCATTAAATTATTAATATAAGTATTTGTCTTGTACATAAAATTTTAAATCAATTTGATATCTATCATATTGATATATGTATGTATGTATGTATGTATGTATGTATGTATGTATGTATGTATGTATGTATGCACTTATTTATAATTATTGGATGATTGAAATAGATGAATGAGATGAAAAGTTGAAAAAAAAAAATTAAAGAAAAAAGGAGTTTTATCTCATCCATTCATCTTACTCATTTAATGGTTATGAATTAGTGTAAAATTAAATGGATGGAGGTAAATGGACGAGTGAAATGGATTATACTATGTAAAATTTGAAAGTTTTATACATTTTTTAAATTGTTGGATGAATGTAAATGGACGGATGAGATTAATAATAGATGTGAAGATGATCTTAAGGAGAAAAAGATAAAAAATAAATAAATTTAGCCATTTATTACTATCATGCAACGATCCAAAAAAGATGTAAATTAAAAAATTTATACCGTGTAAGTAGATCTTAATATATATATATATATATATAACTGTTGATTTTTTAATATAAATAAAATTATCATGCATTATAAATTTACTTTAAAAACGACACGGGTGATTAATGCGTATGATACTATGATCTATATGAATGATATCATTATAATCAAATGGTCGCTAAAAAATTTTCCGTTAAAAATGTTACTATAAAACTTATTTGTTGTAGGAATATATGAAATTTAACTGTTATTAACTGTGCAAAAGAAATTATTGAAATGTAAAATCATTCTAATTAATTACGATTTTGAGATTATATTTATACAACTTTTATCATCCTAGTCCATTATGATAATATAATTAAATCATAATTATCGTAGTGTCTTCTTTTAAGTGTATTGTGATGATTTTTCCCCTTTGTGTTGTGTTTTTATGTTTTGATTTTACTATGAAATAGTTAAATTTACTTCTAAATTCGACTTGTTAGCCGATTAATTCGGATCGATTTTTACATATGCTTAATACAAGGATGACTATCTTATTTCAGTTTTTTTTCATATGCTTTTACTAATATAATTATAGATTTAGCTCTCAATATTTACACATTCTTTCATTCGATTATAATTTTAAAAATTTTAAAAAATAACCCTAAAACTTTATATATTCGGACAGTTTGATCATGGTTATAAAAATGATATATAAAAAAGTTCAGCTTCAATTTTTTTTTTGTAAGATATTCTCTCTTCTTATGTGAGATTACCATTTGCATTCATTGTATGCTGGATGATGGGGTGTGCAAAATAAACCGTAGTCGTTAAACGTAACCATTAATAAGTATAACTGTTCATTTTATAAGTTAATTAACTTCACCAGTAAAACTTAAACGATTTTAGTTAACCGAACTGTTAAAAAAGATGGTTAATGGTTAACCTATATGTTAACCTATAGGTATTTTTTTAACTATAAAGTTTGTGTTTAAAATCTCCTTATTTAAATATTTTTTTTTCAAAAACTTTAATACAATATTTAACGGAGAGATTTATTATTGTAAAAAAAATATTGAACATTTAGAAAGAAACATTGTAATATGTTATATGTTAACTTGTACCCAAATCGTTTCTTAACGGTTAACCACTATAATGGTTAACCACTATAATAGTTAACCATATAAAAAATTAACAGTTAGGTTATGGTTAATAACCACTATAATGGTTAACCAACCGTTTAAGTTAAACGATATGGTTAACCTACCATGAACAACCATACCGAATGATGTTGAATCCAGAAGAACAAGGGGTGAAAGTGAAATACAAGCAATGCTTCTCATCAAAAACTTGAATACCGGTAACATCTGGTCGAGTGCATCGAAGAGTTTGAATTTAAAATTAATTTTATAACTATTATATAATAGAAATAAATTTTTTTGAACGAAAAATTTTATTAATCAAAGAAAGAATTACAAACTATAACACACTCTAATATTCATGGAGATAAAAATATAAGAAAATTTACATTAAAAAACAACAGAAAATCAAAGAGCGTGAATGATAAAATTAAACACAACTCTTCCTAAAAAAATTTGTTCCCTCTTTCAAATGAAATTTTAGAAAAGATAAAGTTTAACCAGAAACCTCCATGCATTAAGCATTCTTTTCGGCTGCGAGTTGTTGGCACATCGGCAAACTACCACAAGGGATTTCGAAAAATAACAGACCGACAAATATCTTGTGACTTGAAACGCTCGATAATACTTGTTATCTGAACGCTAAATTTCCATAACATGAGACAATACTTTCACAAAGATAGACAAATTCTAAAAAAAAAACAGACAAACAAATTATCATACATCAGCCGAAAAATAGTCAAAAAAGCAAATATAACATGACTTTTGGCAAAGTAAAACAAAAAAAAACCGAAATTAAAAAGAAACAAATGATTCTTCATCAAAATTTTATTTATTTATTTACAAATAGTATAAACACTAAAAATCAGCTGATGACATGAAAGCCGTCATCGAAAAAAATTTTGATAAAAAAAAAACTCAAAAAAGTTTTTAAAAGAATAACTAAATCAGAGAAAAGATGAAAGTATAATAATATAAATAAATTTAACTTTCAATGAAACTGATTTTAAGTTGGAGTTTAAATTAAATGATTTTGTTTTTAAATAAAAAGTGAACATATTTTTTGAAGTTTAACTTTTTTATTTTAAAAGTATTTTTTATAATTAGGATCAAATGAACAAAATGTGTGAATATGGAGAGATAATTTTTTTAGAATCAAAACTAAAAGAGAGAATATGTATATATTGGAGGCTATATCGTCATTATCTGTTGTCGTCGGTTCTCACTTTCAAAATTGATAAATTGTATTATTTTGTTTATTTTGAAAAACATAATTTACTCATTATCGAAATCAAGAGTTTTTTAAAGTTGAGTATGACGGTCTGGTGATCAGAGTACGCTCACCTGCTTTAGTTCCTTCTCCTTAGGTCCCGAGTTCAAGACTCCTTAGGAGCATTGTCTTGAGTTATTTTTATTTTTTCTCAATTATAGAACGAAGATCAAAGCTTAAAAAGTTAAGGTGTGAGGTCAAATTGCTTAAACTTATAGTTCTCTCGTTTCATGTACTAAATGATTGATTGGTTTTTTTGTTTTTGTTTTTTTACATATAATACAAGGACACTTACTTTTTTATTTATAAATCTACATATGATAGGATTTTAAAGAGATTAAATATGAGTTAGACACATTCATTGAATATTGAATTGTTATTGGATAATTATTTAATACACTGACAATGAAATTTTTTAATTTCTATAAGCGTTTTAGTTTTAGAGTTCAGAGACCTAGTTTAGGGTGTAGGGTTTAGGTCTACTAGTTTAAAATTTAGTGATTGTGAATAGAATTTAGAGTTTAGGGTTTATAGGTTAAAACCTAAATCCTCAACATATTACCTTAAAATCTAAACCCTAAACTCTAGCCCTAACTATTTGTACCAACGAGCTATAACCACGTGAACACCCAATCAACAGACCAAATGCGAACATACTAGTAGGCCATGACCGTGTGAACAACAACTATGATTCTTTGCGAATTCGACATGCGAACGCTATCCCATACCACATGACGATATACGCGACTTACACCAACACCAAATTACGATAATTCACTAAGACACTTCTCCTCCTCAATTGACATGTGCCCTCACTTCATCCGTCCTCTTATAAAAAGCCGTGCACCCCCAAATAAAGCCAAGCTCCCCATAACTCCTGACTGGGCTAAGAACCTCCACCAAGAGCCAAGCTAAGCTCTCATCATCTCCACTTTAAGCCCCCACTCTGCCACCGTCCGAGCCACCTTGCTCCTCCATCTATAAGAGCGTTGTACAAAAATGTGATCAACAATGGCGCGGTGAGCGTGGAACGAACACACGACCTTTAGATCCCCTCCATTTTTGTTTTGGTTTTCTCGCACCCAAGGCAGATTTTCCTCTGGTTTTCTTATTGGCTACGAGAGTTTCCTCAGCTTTCTCAGTTGACTTTGCAGCAATTGAGTTGCGCTTGCGACATGCAATCAACAAAGGGCTTTCTCTCAATGACATGCAACTGAGTTTAGTTTTCATCCCATACAACTTGATGAGGAAACAAAGAGGTAAGATGACATGAGGGATGATGGAATAACTGCACTTCTCTCAGGTTTCTCTTCATGGGGTTTTCCCAATTCAATGGATTCCCTCATTCAAGTTTGATGATGGGTTTCTTTTGCCTAATTCAAATGTATATCCAAAATTTGGAATTCCTGAGGGTATTGGGTTAAATGACGGATCTTTAGATTTCAACTTTTTAGGTGTTCCATTTTTACCTTCTTTAGGTTTGGATAATTCTAGTTTCTCTATAATTTTGAATAACTGCACTTGTTCTCCCATCGATGACACGAATGTCTCGGACACTAAGTCAGGTGCTTTTGGAAGAGAAGCCTACATGTACCATGACTCGTTGGCTCTGCAAGCTGCAGAGAAATCTCTTTATGAGGTTCTTGATGAAAGCTTTCCTCCCTGCAATCAAGCTCATGTTTCTGTTGAGAGCCCGAACAACTGTTCTTTTGGTACTTGTTGTAGTCTTAGCGTTCACCGTGGTCCTAATTCCTGTACTAGCTAACCAAATTGAACCTCAATGGAAAGATGATTATGGTTTAAACTACAACAACAGACCATCTTTGTCACAAACAAGTGTTCATGAAAATTTTGTGTTTTAGGTTCATGGTCTTCAGCTCGTTCTCAAAGTGATAGTGTTAATAATGGGAAAGGATTGGTGGCATCTTCGTTGAGTAAGGTTTTGGTTCCGAATTGTTTTAGTCAGAGTGAATTAGCATTGCACTCCCAGAGGGGCTTTGAGAAAGCTAGTAAGTTTTTACCCAAGGGTGATCAACTGACCATTGATTTTGAGAGCAACGTATTGACTTTAGAGTTGAAGAAGACCCCAAACACAATAGTCAAAGTGGAGAGCCACCTTGGTTGATCGGAACGAAGAATCATGAGCGAGAAGATGAAGGTTTAGAGGATGAGAGGAACAACAAACAGTCCGCAGTACTGCGGTATGAGAGCGAGCTATCAAACATGTTTGATAAGGTGTTGATTTTGTTCTGGGAGAAGAGGACAGTCTACCTCTTGCACTGCTGATGAGCCTTTGCAGAATGGACCAAATAAGACATTACAGCCGAATGAGCAAACAAGTAGATCCAGTGGTACGAAGGCTCGTGGCAAGAAACCATTGATTTGTCAAACAAGAGAACAGTCCATTCATTTTCTAGATACATACACTGAAGACTCTTGATTTGTCGAGCAACGAGTTACTCCAAGTTCACAAGAATATACCTTGTGTTGGAATCCAATAATTAAGGAACAGAATTATTCCTTATTTCTAGGAGTTGACCTAGTGTAAATAGTCTCTAAATCTTAGCTCCAGATTTTTAAGGAATCATTGCCTTTTTCTTTGCTGTCTACTTTCCTATAAAGTTGTAAACTATTGATTCTTTGAAGATAGAGAAATAAGAATATCTTTTTTCCCTCTCCTAAGTTTTTTACATGGCATGGGAGCTTTAGGTCTCTTCCGATCTTGCTCATTCCCTTTAGAATCCTCTCTTGTCTAGTCTTTTCCCATGGAAAACATTGAAAAATCTTTTGAAACTGAGACTGCACAAGTAACTCAGAACATCAATCAGGTAACTTTTCATGGTGACATCAATTCCTCCCTTATAATCACTAATTACCGTCTAGATGGAAAGAATTTTTTTAGTCGTCTCAATCATTTCTCATGGTGGTTCGAGGTCGTGAAAAATTAGGATACATCAATGGGGAAATCTCACGGCCAACTTCATCAGATCCTACTTATGCTACATGGTTGAGTGGCATGACTGATTAACTCAATGGAGAGCCACATAAGCCATACCTACCTTCTGTTCAAGACTGCAAAAGCAATGTGGGATACAGTCAAGAAAAATTACTCTTAACCTAGATAATACTTCTCAAGTGTTTGAGATCAAACTCAAATTAAAGGACATTCTACAAGGGAAACTTGAAGTAACCCATTACTACAACAATATGAAGATCCTGTGGCAGTAACTTAATATATATATTATGGAACAAACTTGTAAAACCAAAATTGATTTTACTAAATTGCAAAACAATAAATTTTTAAGTATTTTCAAAGACTCACAAATTGACAAGTCATCTTGAACCAAATACTATTTCAAGTCAAAACACATTAAAAGGGTTCAAATTTTTTAAGTATTTTCAAGCCAAAAAGCAACAAAATGCCCAGGCGTATCGATACCATTAGGCGTATCGATACGGTTTTTCAACACTGGAATTTTAATCGTTCATAGCATACCGATAAGGTCTAAACCTGTATCGATACGATATTCATCTGGGCAAGAATGTAAGCTTTAGTGTATCAATACTCATCAGGACAATATCGATACGGTTTTCAGAGAAAAACATTTTAAAATGCTATAACGTACCGATACGGTCCTATATCGTATCGATACAGTATGTTGACCTTTGTAAAATCTTTTCATTTATTATTCGAACGTTGACTTGTCGGTTATTGGAATCCAAAATTTCAAATGACCGTTGAAGCGTACCGATACGCTAAGGAAGCGTACCGATACGCCCTTTACCACGAAATAATTTAGGATTCCAGTGAGCAAAAATCGTATCGATACGGCTTGTCGTATTGATACACCCTGTTTTTCAGTCACAACGACTCTGTCTTCTTTAAGACAGGTATCGATACGCCCACGAACTGTACCGATACGGTAGGTTGTTGAGGAGCATTTATCGCGGGAAATTGCAGCCCAACGGCTAGATTAATGACCTCGACCACCCAAACGACTATAAATCAATGCAAGGGTATAAAAACAAGTCTCAAATGCTACAGCAACAACAATTGAGCCTTCAAGCATTCAAATCCAAACCTTGAGCATTTTAGAGTCAAATCTTTGTACCCAACTCAATTGAGTCTTTCATTGTAAATTTTATTGAGAGTTTGGGGTGTGATTAATTGTATTTGGGTAAACATCAACCTTTGAGAGGTAATTGTAAGGTTTACCAAACTTCTTCTTTGTAAAGAGTGAGTTGGATTAAGCTTTGGGTAGAAAGCTTAATCAGTCTTGTAAGGTTTCCTTCTCATCCAAGAAAAGGGGAAGAATCAATTAGTGGATTGATTGAAAATCCTTAGTGGGAGCTAAGGTAGTAGAGGTAGAGTTCATTTAGGAACTTGAACCACTATAAATTGCATTGTGTCCAATTTTTCATTCATCCATTTTCTCCCTTTAAATTTTAATCGACAATTCACCCCCTCTTGGCCATTTGCAATCGATTGATCAACTCAACAATTGGTATCAGAGCCAAACTCATTGGAAGGATTACAACCCTCTTGATTCGATTCTAGGAGAGTTTGATCAACAACAAATTGAAGCAATGACATCCACCTCCGGCTCCAACCTCTATGAGTCTCAATCCACCACCAAACCATCATTCTTCAATGGGGATAACTACTCATATTGGAAGAATCGGATGCGACTCTTCATCAAATCCAACGACTACATGGTATGGAACGTGGTAGAAGACGGGCCAAGCATTTCTATGAAGAGAGATGGTGAAGGAAGATTAGTCCCAAAGATCAAAGCCGAGATGATCAACGAAGATAGAAGATGGTTGCAAGTTAATGATAAAGCCTTACATATGTGTAGGGCATGTAGGTGTTCCTTTTTTTGTGAGAGCGCAAGTGCACACTCCTGCCAAGTTATAGTATAAAAGATGTCGAATCCCACGAGGATTGGACAGCTTGGTTCGTTTTGTAGTCCCTGCACAAGGTAAAATAAAAACACAAGTGAATTAATTGTTGAGATGAAAATAAATGAAAACACAAGTAATAAAGGAGGTGATTCAGATTGATAGAGCAAGCAGGGTTATGCTACCACTTAGTGTGAAAACTGCGTTGTAAAAGGACTGAGTTGTTTTGTGCTGCCACGATATGCTGCCTCAGCGGGTATGGCGGGCGACAGGCTACGACCCTGTCACGCGGCCGCAGCGGGTCACTGCTTTTACAACTTTCGTTGTCTCGGCAGGTGAAATGAAAATAAGTCTTGGCGGCAAATCTGGTAGATACTCCAAGTTTGGCGGGATAGTCGACAGTGATCCTCTCTATTTCTAGGCAAGGATGCTCGAAAAGCTAGCATGACGTAGGCAATACCTAGCAATCTCAGTGTGAACCTAACACATGCTAGTAAACTCGGTTGGTGATCCCTTTTAGCCGCTGAAACTTGTGAACTTGTTAGGAACCAGGTTAGTCGCGCCCCAACATGTTGTGACCGTGCTTAACCCTTTTGTGCCCGACAAATGGATTCTCTCAACTGATTGGTGTGGACTAATTGAAAGAATGAAGTGCATAGATTAAGCAAACTTGGAATATTTTATTAAAAGAAAACAACTCAAAACCTAATACAACTGTTTCACAACTAATTTACAACGTAACCCTAACCCAAATGGAGTTTAGAACATGGCGGCGGCAGAGAACACTAACTAAGTCTATATAAAACCTAAGATGATTTGCCTTAAAGTAGAAGTCATCGAAAGTATCATTCCATCTTCAATATGACTTTAAACTCCGACTTCTTTGCGTGGAATATGGACTTTATCTCGTTTGCCTTATCCCGCAAGTAACCTTGAGATCTCACTTTGGTGGCTCTGGCTGCTGCTACAGACGTCGAAAAATTAAGTGGATGGCAACAATAGATTCATAATTTTAAGCTCTACAAATCGCACTCCGGTTCTCCAACTCCATAGTCAGCTGACGTGGGCAGCAAGGTCGGCAACAACTTTACTCGGCAGCAACAGTCTTCTGCTGTAACTGCATCAGTACAGCCCCTAGGTTTGCTGCCTCAGCATTGCATCCTCAACTCCTCGGTTCCCTCTTTAAGCCTTTTAGTACCTAAATACAAAAATACACCAAAACAATATCTCTTGTTTACCAAATAAACGATAATCTATAAAAGTAAGGTAAAACAAAGAAGTACTGTAAAATGCCATGCATGAACATACTTATGCCTAAAATGAGATTGAAAACAATAATAATAAGAGGTGGAATGTGCAGGAAATATAGGACTTGTGGACACTTTACACACCCCCAAACTCGAACTATTGCTTGTCCTCAAGCAATGCAGCCTAAAATACTTGCTCTAATAATATCCAGAAAGAAAAGCTTGTCTTTAACTCGATTTTATGCCTCAAGACCGTGGCACCTATATTAAATTAGTGAAGGGAAATAAGCAAGAAAATGACTCAGAATTAAATTTCTAATGCAGTGCGGTGTGTGCATGTATGTAAACAGACTGAATATGCAGAATAAATAATTAAACAAAGATGCTATTGTGATTTAAAGGTTGCTGCCGAGGCAGCACAGTTAAGCACAATGTTTTCAATTATGGCAGTGAGGGCTTCAGCTTATCACAACTACTCTTCTAGGTCTGAAGTTGAGATAGGAGCAAACTACAAAACCCCGAACCCTTGGAGTTGAGTCATCCTGTGAATGCTTTCATTCACTAATGCTAATTTTTCCATCACTTCAAGGCTTTGAGAGTCATAGACTTTGATAGCAGTGGAGTGTCCTCGCACATGATTCTTCCTAGAGCCTGTTGCAGGCACCTCTAGGGTAAAACATCATTTTCTTTATTTTTGATTCCGTTGCCGTGACAGTGTTATATTTTTCTGTTCCTTTTGCCTGCCTCGGCGGTTGCCTATAATCATCATTAGAATTTTGTAAAAGAATTCTAGAAATAAACAAGCAATGTTCATCAAATATTCTAACACATTCAGATAGTAACACAGGTGTTTAACAATTTTAGGAAAAAGAAAAAAAAATTTCTAAGTCATATTTCATGCTTTTCCCAAGTTTAAGTTCATTTTTTAGTTAGTTGCGAAAATAAATTGATCGGCTCTCCTATCATAGGCACAAGTCATAACAAATTTTTCTTTTCCAATTATTACTAAGGCAAATACAATGCAACCTATATGCAACTAAAGATGCCTAGACAAATGATGTGAGAGCTATCCCCCCCAAACTCGAGATGGGTATTGCCCTTAATGCACAAAATAGAAAAATAAGTAAAAGAAAAATAAATACAAGTTAAAAAAGAAAACAAAACAAAACAAAAAAGAAAAAGAAAAGAAAATAAACTAAAAGTTTGCTGAGGGTTAAGAGGAGGTTGGAGTCTTTTCAGTTGAGGAGGAGGAAGATGTTTGGATGACGAAACGGCGGCCGGCAGATGTCCTGGCGGCGATCTTAGCAGGTGAGGTTTTTGCTTTCCGTGGCGACTGGACTCTTTTCGACGTATGGTGTGGCTCTTCTTGAGTTTCGGCAGGGGGAGTGGCATTAGATGCGTCGCTCTCTTCTGACTCCGTCTCGAAGTCCACAGGTTCGGCAGAGATGATGTGTCGCTTCCTCTTCCTAGTTTCTTCCTCCGTGGGTGCTGCCGGAGGGATAAATGCCACTGGGATGGCTGTTGTTGCTGCTACCATGCTGCTTCTGGCTATTGCGGTGGTTGGTCAATCTCTTCTGATGAGGAGGTGTCCGCCACTGTCTTTGTTGTGCAAGCAGGGGAGAGATGTTGTTGATGCCTCTTAGGCGAGTCTGCCACTGTGTTGGATACGGTGGTGGCTGAGTAAGTTGGATAGTGCGTCAAGAAGGCACCTAGTGGTCAGTATGGCGGGCAGCGGCGGCTGGTGGTGTTCTTTGTGCTTGGGATGCTGCTGCAAGCTCTGCAAGGTATGGCGGCAGGATGGGCACATCACCAGGAAATTTCTACAGAAAATAAGCCACAAGAGCTTCTTGGGCCTCCCCCACATATTTCATGAAGGCCAACTGCTGCTGCTCGATGCGTTTTGTGATGTCTAGAAGGTTGTGCAGCAGTGGGAGGACTTCCTTGTCTCGGGCAGCTTCAGTACTGCCTGGGGTGGTTGGAGTTTCAGGCTGTGTGGCTGAACGCTAGTTGGGCGTTGCTGGATCTTTCTCCGTATCCTGCATCATCTAAATGCGGACCTTTTTGGTCCAGCCTTCTTTGGCAGTTGCTAGCTCATATGTGGGCTCTGCCGGGACACCGAAGTTGGTGTAGAGACATGTGATGAGGAACGAGAAGTACAACCTGCCTTTCTTCTTTTTAAAGCAGTTGTGGATTTTTGTGCAGACAATTTCCCCTACGTTTATCGTCCGGTTCATCAGGATACTGTGAATTAGGGCGAGGCGCGGCCGATCGACTGTTGAGTTGTGGGATGTGGGCAGCAGACGCCTTTTTACAAAGGTGTTCCATAGTATGGCCTCGGGCAGCAGGTGGCGACGTGTAATCACTAATTTTGTCCGACCTTGAACTCTTCGTGTTTAGGGCTTGTATTGGGCTAAAAAAATAATAATAATAAAAAAAAAATTGTCATTATTACTATCTTAGTATTATTATTATTATATATATGTTTTATCTTTATTATTATTATTATTATTATTATTATTATTATTATTATTATTATTATTATTACTATTATCGTTCGCTACTATTATTATTATTACTATTATTAGTATGTATTATTATTATTTGTTATTTATTATAGGTATTATTATTATTATTATTATTATTATTAGTTACTATTATCATTATTGTTATTAATATTATTATTATGATTACTATTATTATTATTAACAATATTAATATTAGGCTAATAATAATAATAATAATAATAATAATAAATAGATAGATAGATAGAACAAAGAATAAATAAACAGAGCCCATATATTAATAAAAGTCCATTACAAAGCCCATATTATATAAAAGTCCACTTTACAATTGTGCAACCCAAATAACTTGAGCCCTTAACCAAACAAAACCCTAACACAATTTTTTTATGCGCAGCCGCCATGATTGGGAACCGTTAGATCTGGCTCGCGATCTAACGGCTCAGATCACCCCAGACTCGTGGAAACCCTAGACGCCCTCTTCGAAGCTATCGCGACCGTCGGATTCAAGCCACATCCAATGGCCAGATCAAATCGAAGCGCCGCATCACCTCAGCCGTTAGATCAAGTCGATCTAACGGTCCCCGATCAACGGAGAAGCTTCCAGCATCAGCACGCGCCCACGCGCGATCCCCTAGTTGCTCACGCGCTCGTACGCTTGTCCCCACGGACCAGAACCCTCTGTCACCACCACGCCTCGTCCCCGTTCGGGCAAACCCAGCATGTAAGACAAAAAATGTAGAACATCAGATAGGGATGGCAATGGATCAGATTTGGATCGGATTGTATAGAATCTAAGTTCGAATCCATTACAATCGAACTCGGATATTTTTTTCGGATTTGGATTCGGATTTTTTTCAAACGGATTTGGATCGGATTATTTTTGGATCGGATTTTTTCGGATCGGATTCGGATTTGTTTCAACCGCATTTAGATCAGATTTTTTGAATTCGGATTAAATTGTCATCCCTAGTCTTGACCTAAGTTTGAAGGGTAGATTCGCGAATTTTAGTGTATTTAGGGTATATTATTTTTTGGCCCTCTAATAATTTTATTTTAGTGCAAATCAGTCCATAATTTTATATATTTAATTTCTTACGCATTTAATTTATGCTATTTAATTCTACACTTGTTCATTTTTATCCCTTATTTGTTGACTACATTTAATTTTTTGTGTTTATTGTTTATGGTTTTAAATTACTTTCTATTTTAATTCATAATTTTAGCATAATATATAACTTTATTTATCGATTGCACATTACTTACTATTGCACTCATTAACTTCCTTAATTTTTAGTAATTCATTGATATTTACATTTATTTGTTTCTCTATTGTATTTATTTTATTGTTTATTTATCTATGACTTGATCTTGCATTTATTTTTTTCATATTTATTTATACATGCATATGATATAAATAGATATATTACACTATATTAAGGTTAATTAATATATATAAATCATAATAAATATTATTATTATTTAACTTACATTCTTAACACATTTATATTCTTATTATCACTTTTAATATATATATATATATATATATATATATATATATATATATATATATATAAAGTTAATTTTGTTTTTACCATTATTCCAAATTACCTAATATATACATTTATGTTCTCGTTTAAAAAATATATGTAGTTATGTTTTTTTAATGTATTTAGTTTAACTTTTTTACTTTATTTATGTTCTCTTCTTGATTTAATGTAAATATTATACATGATGTTTTGTTTTAAGGAATTAAAAGTCTTAAATGTTTTGATTCGGGCTCGGATATGGATCGGATGCGTCGGATTCGGACCGGACATGGATTTAGATCGGATTCGGATCGGATCTTGGCATGATCCATATCCAACCCATCTCCTATTAGGACTCGGACATTTTTCTCGGATTCGGATTCGGATTTTTTTCAATCAAATATGGATCGGATAAATTCTTTCGGGTCGAATCGGATTCGGATCAAATTGCCATCCCTAACATCAGAGCACCGAAAATGGTAAGAAAACAAAAATTAAATCAAAAGTCAACCAGACAAACAAAAACAAAGACACGGGCAGAGATCAAAGAGGAAGCTTTTTTTTCCGATGATTTGTGTAACCTCGGTTATAAAAAACGGAAAAAAAATTGTAAGCAAACATTTCAGCAATTACCAGAGAGAAAATCAATAAAAAAGAGCAAAAATTTTAAGAGGTATCTTTTTTTTTTCTTTTCATTGCATGCAACATAAAACGAAAGAATCTTAAAAAAAGAGCGTTTTTGTAACCCCCTAGACCAGCCTATGCGGATAGACCAAGTCTAGTAAGGCACATTAAACTTTAAAACGCAAATAGAAAACATGACTTCAAAATAAACATTTATTTCGACAGCATATAGGCAGATTTTAGGGAAAATCATCAAGTCAAATAAACATGTTTAACACGTCAAACAGTAATATTTTTCAAAATCATTCCATCATAGACTTTATAGATAAAATCATACATAACAAAATATAGGCACATGTCATCCTGAAAGTACAAACGATTGATAGAAACATTACATTCAGAGACAAATACCAAACGTGTCGATCCTCCTAGTATCGGTTACGGGATGGCCTGACCAAAATATCTGAAAGGGAAAAGAATTTGGGGCGTGAGCTAGAAAGCTCCGTGTGTTCCAAAAGTGCAAGTTAAAATATGAACAACGACAGAAAAAAATATACTTTTCTAGTTCAGAAACATAAAATTCAAGTAACGGTGCGGTTCGGTTTAATCTTTTCTCTACCCTCCAACCATACTCCAAGAGGCAGTTTCCCAAACTGCGTCATAGGCATTAACCAGTGCACATTTGGCATCGGTGCCACCCTAAGGGATTACCTTAGGAACGGTACGGTACGGTATGGTAGGTATTACCCTAGCCGAAGCATAGGAACCTGTAACGGTAAAGGAATTACCAGCTGGATCAGAGCTGAACCTACGGTCACTTCTAATTCAATCCCAAATAGCCCAGTAATATCCTATACAATAGTTCAGTTTTTGATAATAACTGAAAATTCGGTAAATATAAAATAAACATGTATTTTCAGAAGAACAGTAATCAGAGACATATTCAATCAAAATTTTGATGTATCACACATATAGTATAGTCATGTAAAACAATATTAAAACGTTTATCTGTAGCACACAAGGAAACACACCTTCAAAGATGAGATCGGTCAGTCAACAGGTCTAACGGGCACTGGGATCACGCTCCGCTACAGTATTTGAGCCTATATGAACATTGATTATAGTTACAATCTAATTTACATCTTAATTCGTATTCAAAACTAGGTTTGAAGTCATACGAGTGACGATCGGATCACGAGGAGGTATAGATCGGGACGGGCCTGGTGTTGAGTGTGTAAAAGTTCTATTATTTACACCCTTTTTAACCCATATTTCTGCTGCATTCAAGCATCATTGCATTGCATTTAGGTTAGTTTTTAGTAAAACATCACAATTATACAAAAGGCACGGATTCTACTAAAAGATGGATATTTTCGCAGGTATCTGTCATAGTAGACGATGAAGGCAGGCGCAGGGCAGAGAAGCAGGAGAGCGGAACTGGACAAGCAACCAAAGGAGACGAACCTGTCAAGGACCTGTCGTGACAGCATGGTGACAGCAGATTTATGAAGAGGAAAAGTCAAGTGGACCTCGATAGATAGAGAAAAATCTGCTCGTCTGTCGTGTGAAAGCCAAATATTTTTCCAAGCCCCGGATCAAAAGATATGTCAAGCCAAAGCTCAAGGAGAGGAAATTCCTAGAAACAAGGATGGCGGCTGCAAAGTAGGAGATTTAGAGATTAAGTCTTTATTAGAATCTTACTTCTAATTAAAGTTGTAATCCTTGTTACCTTAGACAACTTGAGCCCAAAGCTTATATAAGGGCATAGTTTTGACCTAGGAGGAGATCATCCCGAATTCTACCCCATAACCGATAACCAAAACCCCCCTGCCGTTTACCTGTCACCGATATGTTCTAATTTCCCCCTAGGGCTACGGGTTGTTTTGTAAAGTAGTTGCAAGGGTTGTTTTGTTTTAGGATTTTTCAAGTTCAATAGAATAAACTTCAAGTTCTTTTATCTTGGTTTTAATATCTTGCAAGAGCATCGGGAGAGCATTGTGAGGTTATCCATTTACTTAGCATCGGGAGAGTTAAGTATACGAAAGAGATAAGAGCGCGTTCTCTAGTTCATAGTTGAATCATCTCGTGCCTAGGGATAGGGCGAGGTTAAGTGGCTAAGGAAGAATTCATACACATCGGTGTTCATCCTTCGATTCACGCCGGGAGGTATCATCAAAGACGTGACCATCGACAGACTTGTGCCTAGGGATAGGGCAAGGCAGATCTGGGATTCTTGCCAAGCTTGAAGTACGGAGTTGGTGTGTCTGCTGCCGCGACTGCCAACGGACAGACGCCACGACAGGTGCTGTCGGCGACGGGAGCGACGACAGAACTGGAGATCCTAAGCAACTCAATTCCTGCACTACTGAGCAACTCAATACCAGCCCATTCTCTCTATCTTAATTTCTCAATCCTTTATTTTACGTTTTTACCTTATTATTCTCGTGACAACTCTTAATTATTTCCTTTGCTTTCGTGCAGTAAACAAGGTGAAGTCATTAGCCCAATCCCTGTGGAGACGATATCCGATACTTCGTATCACTTTACTACTTGCGTCGTGTATACTTGCACTATAATTGCGATAGACTATTTTACACGCAACAAGTTTTTGGCGCCGTTGCCGGGGATTGGCAACATAACTACATCTTTCTTTTATTGCACTTTTTATTTTTATCTTTATTTTTCTTTTTATTTTTCTTTAATTTTTCTTTTGTGTTTTCAACTCTTGCTTTTCACGAGGTTTTCTTGTTTATGCGCAGATCGAAAAGAGGTGAAGATCCTGAATATAAATTAGATCCAGAGATCGAACGTTCCTTCAATCTCAAGAAACAACTTCGCCGACTTTTAGACAGAAACGAATATCTCGAAGAACAGCTAGAGAAGATGGCCCATAACCAACCTGCTGGTGGACCTGCCGCCAATCCGCCCGCAGCAGGTGGACGACGGTCATGTCGTGACTACATGCTGAATGATCATGTAGAGCTGGAGACCACGCTGCCGGATATTGATGTTGACAACTTTGAACTTAAACCTGTCATGTTTAGTATGATCAACAACGCCGGACAGTTTAGTGGTTCTGCGACAGAAGATGCTAGGGAGCATCTCAAAACGTTCCAGGAGATCTGTGGTTCGTTTAGACTGCCAGGAGTTAGTCCGGAGATACTGAGGCTTCGGTTATTCCCCCATTCATTAAGGGATAGAGCTAAAACTTGGTGGAATAAGCTTACACCGGGTTCTATTATGACTTGGGCAGATCTAACTCGTGAATTCTTATCTCGTTTTAATCCTTCGCATTTATCTGAGCGATTACGTAATGAAATTGCTACTTTTCAACAGGAAGATGACGAGCCAATGCACGAGGCCTGGGACAGGTTTACTACTCTTCTTCGAAACTGCCCTATGCATGGATTCCCCGTCTGGAATCAGGTTACAAAGTTCTATAACGCTGCCAATCTACAAACTCGCATCCGAATTGATTCTGCAGCGAATGGATTATTATTGGATAAAGATCCGGATGAGGCCCTGCAAGTTTTGAAAAACCTAGCCAAGAATGAGGAGCAGTTTCCGACTGCTAGAAGAGGGGGTAAACGGGTACTAGCTGTCAAGGACTATGAGGCCGACAGCACTATGAAATCACAGGTAGCATTCCTTACTAAAGCCATGAAACACTTATTGAATGAAGAGGATATACGAGGATTTGCTGTCGAGGAAGTTTGTACTACTTGTGAGGGAAATCATAGTAAGGATGAATGCCCTATAAATATAGAAGAGGGAAAATATGTTGGAAATTACAAGCCAAACTACAACTCCAACAACTACAATCCTAATTGGAGGAAAGATCCCAAATTTTCTTGGAGTAACCCTAACAATGCGCTGAATCCACAAGTGCATAATCAGAATCAAGGGGGTCCCCGATTGTTGACGCGACAGCAACAGCAGCCGCAACACCTGCCACAGAACCTGTCGCCGCAACAGCAACAGCAGCCACCACCACCTGCCACAAGCAGTGTATTGGAACAGACTCTGGCCACTTTTATGTCTCAGACTGGTACATATATGGAGAATATTAATCAGTTTGTCAAAAAGACGGAAAACTTTATGGATGAAACCAAGATGAGGATGACAAATCATGAGGCGACCTTGAAATCTCTAGAGACACAAATGGGTCAGGTGTCCCAGCACATTAAGCCGAGGCAGAATGGAGGTTTCCCTAGCAATACTGAAAATGCTAGACCGCCCCCACATGAGCAATGTAAGGCGATTACTACTAGGAGTGGGAAAAAGTTACCAGGGCCGGAAAAAGAAGCTGAAACAGAAAAGGAACCTGCCTTGGATAAACCTGCCGAGGAAGCTGACCCGACAGGTGACAAACAGACTGCTGCCGATAAGCCTGTCACGACAGCAGAAGCGACAGAGGAGAAAAATGAAGAACATCGTCCTCAAATTCGTATGCAGTGGGAAGGACGTGTTGCTGATTACCGCCCCCCACCACCCTTTCCTCAACGGATAAAGCAAGCTAAGCAAGAATCTCAACTTAAAAAGATTTATGATATTTTTAAACAGGTTCAGATTAATATTCCGTTGTTAGATGCTGTTAGGGAAATGCCCGGTTATGCTAAATTTCTAAAGGATGTCATGTCCAAGAAATACAAACTTGGGGAGTTTGAAACGGTAAGGATGGCAGATGGTTGCATGAGTATTCTTCATCGGCAGCCACCCCAGAAGAAGAAGGATCCAGGGAGTTTCCTCATACCTTGTGTAATCGGTGACAAATTTGTGGGTAAGGCACTTTGTGATCTAGGTGCTAGTGTTAATCTAATGCCCAAATCTGTTTTTCAGAAATTAGGTATTGGCAAGGCGCGGCCCACGACAGTTACCCTACAGTTAGCCGACCGCTCTTACGTTCATCCAGAGGGAAAGATTGAAGACATTTTGGTAAGAGTGGATAAGTTTATTTTTCCTGCTGACTTTCTTATTTTAGATTGTGAGGCAGACGAAAATGCACCAGTCATCCTAGGACGACCCTTTTTAGCCACGGGAAGGTCACTGATTGATGTGGAGAGAGGAGAACTCACCATGCGAGTAAACGATCAAGAGATCAAGTTGAATGTTCTCCAATCAATGAAACGTGCTGATTTAGACGAGGAGTGCAAGGCCATCATTGAGGTGACTTTTGATTACCCCTGTTTCAGGTCGGGCTGCCGTGATATAAAACTTGGTCACTGCTGCGACAGCCACTTAAAAACCTGTCACGACAGCGACGACGACAGCTTCGACGACAGTGACTCCTCTGCATCCGATACATCTGACACTGCAGGTCAAGAGGAGGTCGACTGGTTAGACCATCGTCCAGGTAAGTTATTCGAACCCTTGAATTACACTTCGGGTAACCATTTAATCCAAAAGCCATCTACTGTTGAACCACCTGTCTTAGAACTTAAGCCCCTGCCAGGGCAGCTTAAATATGCTTATCTTGGTTGTGATAAAACACTGCCCGTAATCATCTCTGCTAAGCTGCCGCAGGAACAGGAACGACAGCTGGTCGACATGTTAAGACAGCACAAAAAGGCAATTGGATGGACGATAGCAGACATTGAGGGCATTAGTCCGGCAATCTGTATGCATAAAATTCTATTAGAGGAAGACCATAAGCCGACTATTGATGCTCAAAGGCGGTTAAACCTTGCGATGAAGGAGGTAGTGCGTAAAGAGATAATTAAATGGTTAGATGCTGGTATTATTTACGCCATCTCCGACAGCAAATGGGTAAGCCCGGTGCAATGTGTTCCAAAGAAAGGAGGAATGACAGTGATAACCAATGATAACAATGAGCTAATCCCAACCAGGACTGTGACCGGTTGGAGGGTTTGTATGGACTATCGGAAGCTTAACAAAGCTACCCGAAAGGACCATTTTCCTTTACCCTTTATTGATCAAATGCTTGACAGATTAGCGGGTAAATCTTATTATTGTTTTCTTGATGGTTATTCAGGTTATAACCAAATTGCTATTGCACCGGAGGATCAAGAGAAAACAACTTTCACATGCCCCTACGGAACATACGCATTTAGGAGGATGCCATTCGGCCTCTGTAACGCACCTGCCACCTTTCAAAGGTGCATGATGGCAATATTCTCCGACATGGTCGAGGACTTCCTTGAGATTTTCATGGATGATTTTTCCGTTTTTGGAGACAATTTTGAGAGCTGCCTCGGCAACCTTCAAAAGGTACTTGAAAGATGTGAAAAAGCTAATCTTGTTCTTAATTGGGAAAAATGCCATTTTATGGTAGATGAAGGGATAGTTCTAGGCCATAAGATTAGCTGCCGTGGGATAGAAGTCGACAGGGCGAAAATAGAGGTCATTGAAAAGCTGCCGCCACCAACAACTGTCAAGGGCATTAGGAGTTTTTTAGGGCATGCAGGTTTTTACAGGAGATTCATTGCAAATTTCTCAAAAATCACCAAGCCTCTATGTCATCTCCTAGAGCAGAACCGACCCTTTGACTTTAACAAAGAATGTACTGAAGCATTCAAGGTTCTGAAGGAAAAATTAGTGACAGCCCCCATAGTACAGCCACCAGACTGGACACAACCGTTTGAGATCATGTGTGATGCTAGTGACTATGCTGTCGGGGCAGCACTTGGGCAGCGCACGGACAGGCTGTTTCACGTCATATACTATGCAAGCAAAACATTAAATGAAGCCCAAGTGAACTATACCACCACAGAAAAGGAGCTGTTAGCTGTGGTGTTCTCCATCGACAAGTTTCGTTCTTACATACTTGGAACGAAGGTTATAATACACACCGATCATTCTGCCCTAAAGTATTTGTTTGCAAAGAAGGATGCAAAGCCTAGGTTGATACGATGGATCTTGCTATTACAAGAATTCGACCTTGAGATCAAAGACAAAAAGGGGACAGAAAATCAAGTGGCAGACCACTTGTCGAGGTTGGACATGGGACAGAGTCTACCCTTAGATGAGACACAAATACTTGAGACCTTCCCAGATGAACAACTCTTTGCTGCCGCAGTCGCTGTCGCGACAGCCATGACGGCAGGTAAGTCTTCTAACCTTCCTTGGTATGCTGATTTCGTTAATTTTATAGTTAGCGGAATATTACCTACTGATCTAAATTATCAAGCAAGGAAGAGGTTCCAAAATGATGTTAAACATTATTATTGGGACGAACCTCTTCTTTTCAAAATGTGCGCAGATCAGGTCATAAGAAGGTGTGTACCACAAGAAGAACAAGAAGACATTCTCCATCACTGTCATGCCTCACAATATGGAGGTCACTTAGGAGGAAATAAAACGGCTGCCAAAGTGCTGCAGTCAGGGTTCTACTGGCCGACACTCTATAAAGATGCACAGGAATTTTACAGAAACTGTGACAGGTGCCAGAGGACAGGTAACATCTCGAGGAGAAACGAGATGCCACTGCAGAATATTTTAGAAGTAGAAATCTTTGATGTTTGGGGGATTGATTTTATGGGACCTTTTCCATCCTCGTGTGGAAACCTTTACATTCTCCTAGCAGTGGACTATGTCTCCAAGTGGGTAGAAGCAATCGCAACGCAAAAGAATGATGCCAAGACGGTCCAAAAGTTTCTGCACAAACACATTTTTTCTAGATTTGGCATCCCTAGAGCGATTATCAGTGATGAAGGGAGACATTTCGATAATAGGGTAATTGCTGCCGCTTTAAAAAAATATGGTGTCAAGCACAAGATCGCGACAGCATACCACCCACAGACCAATGGACAGGCTGAGATATCAAACAGGGAAGTGAAGAACATCCTTGAAAAGATGGTTAAACCAACTAGGAAAGATTGGTCTTTACTTCTGAATGATGCATTATGGGCATACAGGACAGCTTTCAAGACTCCATTGGGCATGTCTCCATTCCGACTGGTTTACGGGAAAACCTGCCACCTGCCTGTCGAGATCGAGCACAAGGCATATTGGGCAATTAAGGCAGTGAACATGGACTTGGACAAGGCCGGCCAGAAAAGGTTATTGGATCTGAACGAAATCGAAGAATTACGGACAATGGCCTACGATAATGCAAGAATTTACAAGGAAAAAACTAAGAAGTGGCATGACAAGAAGTTGCTGCCACGACAGTTCTGCCCAGGGCAGCTTGTGTTGTTGTTTAATTCGAGGTTGAAACTCTTTCCAGGAAAGCTAAAATCTAGATGGTCTGGCCCGTTCCAAGTAGTTCAAGTTTTTCCCCATGGTGCCATTACAATTCAATCATTAAAAGATGGGCACCAATTCAAAGTCAATGGACAACGCCTCAAGCACTATCAGGGGACTGAAGCCCCAAGACTACAGGAAGTGGTTACTTTAGATGATGCCCCACAAGGCATCACTAATTTAACCTAATTTTTTTTATTTATTTTAGTATTATTAGGACATTAGGTTTATTTTATTCAAATAATGTTTGGTTTTTATAATTTCAGTTTTTAGGAAATAAAGGAGTCAAGAAGAAAAGAAGAAGTGGCCCAAGCCCACTGCCCATCCATCAAGCCCACTAAAACCCATTCATTAAAGCCTGCCGTTCCAGCTGCCGCAACAGACGGACAAGACAGGCTATCAACAGACTGACACGGCAGACGGAGAAGCGTGCGGCAGACGCACAGCAGACGCATTAATACGTGTCAGACGCGTCAGACACGCTATATTCAATCTGCCGCCCCGTTATTCTCGCCTGCCGTTGCGGCATTAAACGGGCAGCTCCGAAACAGCTATAAAACCCCCTTCTCCCTTTCACTTTTCATCACTTCAGATTTTCTCTCTTGCTATTCTCCTCTAGTTTTATCTCTTTTTCTTTCATTTGCAGCCCTTGCAACCAAAAATGTCTTCACGACAAACCCGACAAAACACCGCTGCCGCTTCCTCTTCAGCAGCAGCAGCCCCGTTCGCCAACAAGGAACTATGGGAGGAGCGGAGCTTCATCTATAACAGAGATGCCCCCCATATGGGACTCCGGCCGTTCATAATGAGGGCCATAACAGCACAACTTTGGGAGGATTTTGCCGAACAGCCGGCAGAGCTTAATGACACCCTGGTCAGGGAGTTTTATGCGGCGATCGACAGCAAGACGGCGACATCTGTCACCGTTCGAGGAGTGACAGTTCCTTTCACCGCCAGCAGCATCAACCATGTCTTTGGCCTCTTCCTTGGCCCCAACGATGATGCTCATCAACAGTTCTGGGACACCCTCGACGCTGCCGGCCACGACGCTGTCATGAGGGAATTGACAGAAGCAGGCACGACATGGAGCACCAGCAAGAAAAACCCCCACTCTGTCAACAGAGGGCAGCTACTCCCAGAGGCAAAACTATGGAACGCGTTTATCAAAAAGCGTATCCTGCCCTCATCTCACCACACAACAGTCAACAGGCAGCGGTTGGCCCTCATCCACTCTATCATGCACGACAGGCCCATTAACGTGGGCAGGTACATGAGGGACAGCATCCTTGATTGTGCATTCCGCTCGGACTCGCGATTATGCCTACCGTCGACCATCACTGCCCTCTGCCGCTGTGCTGCAGTACCAGAAGAGCCATCCGACAAAATTAAGAAGGTCAGCGGCTGGACAGACAGCAACATCTCCAGCCTCATGGAGGTCGTAGCTGCATCTCCCATCAACGCCTTCGACCCAAACGCCCCTCCTGCTGAGTCTGATGATGAGCCGGCCACCGAACCTGCCACCGAAGCTGCCACCAACACCGCTCCGACAGATCAGAACGCCCAGATCCTTGCTGCCATATTGAGGGTAGAGGAGCGCCAGATGGGCCTAATGACATTCATCCGTGACTTCTCCAATGCTACGGTAAATTTCATTACCAATACTTTGAATTATACGGATGTCAATTTCCCAACCTTCCCCGCCCATTATTTCAATATACCCTCCCCCACTCCCACACCACCTGTCTCTCCCCACGGAGAATCGGCCTCCTCCACACCATCCCCAACGGCAGCCGGCAGCCCCTCGGCAGACACTTCACCTCGAGGAACAAAGCAAGCTGCCACTGATGACAGCCCTATTGTCGGGAGGAATTTGGACAGCGCCTTCACAAGAGTGAAACGCATTAAGCATGTGGCCGACAAAAGAAGACTGTCCCAAGCCATCACAAGCGACAGCTGGGACAGCAGCAGCAGTTCCGACGTTCGACTAGTGGAAGAAACCGCCCCTCAACAGACCGATGAACCTGTTGAGCAACCTGCCGTTGAACCTGTCCAGCCACCACCTCAGCGCAGGCGCCGCTATCAGATCCGCGTCAGCAGCAGTAGTGAGAGCAGCACGTGAAAATTTAAGTTTTTATTGTCTCTTATTGCTGCCTGCCTTTATATTTTGTGATGTACTTTTTTTTCATGTCATTTTGCATTGAGGGCAATGCAACCCTTGAGTTTGGGGGTGGCAACCCTCCATCATTAATGGAGTCTTTAGCAAATCTTTTAATTATTGTTGTGTCTTTTTATTTAAGTTTGTTTTTTTGAAAAAAAAAAAAAAAAAAAAAAAAACAGAAAATTAAAACTGTTGGCTTAAAACTGTGAAGTTAACTTACCTGTCATGACAGCTCTGTCGTGGCAGCATCTTTAGGACAGGTTAAGGAGAAGTTTAGAGCCTTTCTATAGTTCTGAAAATTTAAACACTTTTGTGACTATTATACTGCCTAGATTTATTTTAGCCAAACTAGAATAGGAAAACTTAGCACTTAGAGTAGAAAAGAGACTAGAATCTCAGGAAACCTAGAGGTGCCTACCACCGGCTCTAGGCAGATAACCAGAGAAAAACTTCTAGAGGTGCCTATCACCGGCTCTAGACAGTTAACTAGAGGTGCCTGAAATACTGGCTCTAGTAAAAGAGAAGAAGTTTGAAAAAAGGAAATAACTAGAGGTGCCCAATTCTGGCTCTAGTAAGAAAAAGAAAGAAAACAGTCTCGTAGGAAAACTCTAAACAAGCTAAAGTCAATTATTCTAGTGAAACTAAGAGAGTCTTGGCATATAACTGTTCACAAGCATGCACACACTGCACGAGAGCTATAGGGAGATTCCGGACAGATCCTAACTTTTCCGACAGGTTGCTGCCGCCATAGAGAATGAGCGACGGGTAAGGGACAGTTCACTGTTTGAAGGCCAACACAAAAATTTTCATTTTTCTTTTAAGTCTTAATTGCTTGAGGACAAGCAAAAACTTGAGTTTGGGGGTGTGTTGAGTGTGTAAAAGTTCTATTATTTACACCCTTTTTAACCCATATTTCTGCTGCATTCAAGCATCATTGCATTGCATTTAGGTTAGTTTTTAGTAAAACATCACAATTATACAAAAGGCACGGATTCTACTAAAAGATGGATATTTTCGCAGGTATCTGTCATAGTAGACGATGAAGGCAGGCGCAGGGCAGAGAAGCAGGAGAGCGGAACTGGACAAGCAACCAAAGGAGACGAACCTGTCAAGGACCTGTCGTGACAGCATGGTGACAGCAGATTTATGAAGAGGAAAAGTCAAGTGGACCTCGATAGATAGAGAAAAATCTGCTCGTCTGTCGTGTGAAAGCCAAATATTTTTCCAAGCCCCGGATCAAAAGATATGTCAAGCCAAAGCTCAAGGAGAGGAAATTCCTAGAAACAAGGATGGCGGCTGCAAAGTAGGAGATTTAGAGATTAAGTCTTTATTAGAATCTTACTTCTAATTAAAGTTGTAATCCTTGTTACCTTAGACAACTTGAGCCCAAAGCTTATATAAGGGCATAGTTTTGACCTAGGAGGAGATCATCCCGAATTCTACCCCATAACCGATAACCAAAACCCCCCTGCCGTTTACCTGTCACCGATATGTTCTAATTTCCCCCTAGGGCTACGGGTTGTTTTGTAAAGTAGTTGCAAGGGTTGTTTTGTTTTAGGATTTTTCAAGTTCAATAGAATAAACTTCAAGTTCTTTTATCTTGGTTTTAATATCTTGCAAGAGCATCGGGAGAGCATTGTGAGGTTATCCATTTACTTAGCATCGGGAGAGTTAAGTATACGAAAGAGATAAGAGCGCGTTCTCTAGTTCATAGTTGAATCATCTCGTGCCTAGGGATAGGGCGAGGTTAAGTGGCTAAGGAAGAATTCATACACATCGGTGTTCATCCTTCGATTCACGCCGGGAGGTATCATCAAAGACGTGACCATCGACAGACTTGTGCCTAGGGATAGGGCAAGGCAGATCTGGGATTCTTGCCAAGCTTGAAGTACGGAGTTGGTGTGTCTGCTGCCGCGACTGCCAACGGACAGACGCCACGACAGGTGCTGTCGGCGACGGGAGCGACGACAGAACTGGAGATCCTAAGCAACTCAATTCCTGCACTACTGAGCAACTCAATACCAGCCCATTCTCTCTATCTTAATTTCTCAATCCTTTATTTTACGTTTTTACCTTATTATTCTCGTGACAACTCTTAATTATTTCCTTTGCTTTCGTGCAGTAAACAAGGTGAAGTCATTAGCCCAATCCCTGTGGAGACGATATCCGATACTTCGTATCACTTTACTACTTGCGTCGTGTATACTTGCACTATAATTGCGATAGACTATTTTACACGCAACACCTGGCTGGGCGTAGGTACGATCGAAAGGTTCACTAGTACCTATTAGATCAACAAGTTAATATCAGTCCTTAATCATAAATATCCTCCTGAAAACATAGCTTATACATATGTATATTCGAGTTCAACTTTCAAATTGGGGGCTTTCGGGTTTGAATTTCAAGAAACGGGCTTCAAAAATGGACTCAGGACGTCGAAAAACATAAAATAGGGCTTTTTGGAAAATTTGACTTTTTGGTCAACGGTCAACGGTCAAAGTCAACGGTCAAAGTCAACGCTGACGTCATGCTGACGTCACTGTTGACCGGGTCGGGTCAACGGGTCGGTCAACGGGTCGGTCAACGGGTCGGTCAACGGGTCGGGTCAACGGGTCGGGTCAACGGGTCGGGTCAACAGGTCGGTCAACGGGTCGGGTCAACGGGTCGGTCAACGGGTCGGGTCGGTTCGGTAAACGGGTCGGACGATGACGTCATGCTGACGTCACTGTTAATCGGGTCGGGTCAACGGGTCGGTCAACGGGTCGGGTCGGTTCGGTAAACGGGTCGGACGATGACGTCATGCTGACGTCACGCTGACGCGGCGGGTCTGGTTCGGGCGGTTCAGTTCGTGACCAGACCGGTCTGAACTGACCGGTTCACTGCCACTGTCCAGGGTGGCCGGAAATCGCCCTGGACGGCGCGTGAAGCCCACGCGCGGCGCCGGACGGCGCGTGAAGCCCACGCGCCGCCGTGGACGGCGGAGCAAAATTTTGAAAAAAAACAGAATTCTCCAAATTTGATTTTCTATCACCCCAAACGCGTATTTAAGTCGAAAACTTACCGGATTTTCGCCGATTTGAGAAAAAAACCTCTATTTTTACGAAACCTTCAACGGCAATATTAACGGCAAACGGAGCGGCGGTTTGACGCGTAGATAGGGGCGTTTTGTCCGGGACGTTGAGACGGTTCGGATGGTGGTGGCGGTGAAACGTAACGGTCACAACACGATGATGGACGATTGAAGGTAGTGTACGATTGTGATTTGAGTTGAGGAAATAAAACTTAGAAAAATGGGAGGGGAGTGTTCTGCAGAGATGAGGAAGAAATACAATAATTGAGGGGGAGGGAGTAACATAATTGGAGGGGTGAGTGGGAGTGGGTAGGATATTATAATATTATAATAATTTTTTTTTTTTTTTTTTGTTACAATTCTCCCACCCTTAAGAAAAATTTCGTCCTCGAAATTTACCTTAATGGAATAAATGCGGAAACTGCTCTTTCATCGACTCAAGGGTTTCCCACGTAGCTTCTTCAGGACCTCGATTTCTCCATTGTACCTTAACCATAGGAATACATCGATTCCTTAGAACCCTCTCGTTTTGATCCAAGATTTGAACAGGTTCCTCCTCATAAGACAAATCTGGTCTCAACTCCACATCCTGTACCTGGATAATATGGCTCGGATCTGGGTGGTACTGTCTCAACATAGATACATGGAACACATCATGAATTCGGCTAAGCTGGGGAGGTAATTCAAGCTGATAGGCAACAGGCCCGACTCTCTTCCGAATACGGTACGGTCCGATAAATCTTGGGCTCAATTTACCTTTGCGCCCAAATCTCAGAACTTTCTTCCATGGTGATACCTTAAGAAAAACCTGGTCACCAACCTCAAACTCTATATCCTTTCTCCTCCGATCAGCATAAGATTTCTGTCTGTCAAACGCCTCCTTCAAACGACTACGAATCAGTCTGACAGTCTCTTCAGTCTCTTGGATCAACTCAGGACCCAAAGTCTTCTTATCATATAATTCAGTCCAACAGATTGGAGTTCGACAGTTGCGACCATACAAAGCTTCGTAAGGTGCCATGCGAATACTAGCCTGGTAACTGTTATTATAAGCAAATTCGGCCAATGCTAAGAAGTCTTCCCAACTACCATGGAAATCTATCACGCAACCTCTCAACATATCTTCAAGAACCTGAATTATCCTCTCAGATTGGCCATCGGTCTGTGGATGGAAAGATGTACTGAAATTCAGACGGGTACCTAAAGCACTGTGCAACGCCACCCAGAATCGAGAAGTGAATCTCGGATCCCGATCAGAGATGATAGATAAAGGTACCCCATGTAGTCTGACGATTTCAGAAATGTATAGTTTTGCCAGCTTTTCCAGTGAATAATTTACTCGAACTGGTATAAAATGGGCTGATTTAGTGAGTCGATCAACAATAACCCAGACAGAATCCTTTTTAGAAGGAGTTAGAGGCAACCCAGTAACGAAATCCATCGTTATTCGTTCCCATTTCCACTCGGGAATCTTAATAGGCTGCAACAAACCAGAAGGATGCTGGTGCTCTGCCTTAACCTGTTGACAAGTCAAACACCGGAATACATAATCTGAAATGTCTTTCTTCATACCCTCCCATCGGTACCTTTGCCTCAGATTCTGGTACATCTTGTCTCCTCCAGGATGCATAGCATAAGGGCTACTATGAGCTTCTCTGAGTATGGCTCGCTTCAGGTCAGCATCATCGGGAACACAATAACGACCCTTAAAGCATAAAATACCATCCTGATCGAAGGAATAAACAGATGTGGATCCCTGCTCAACTTGTTGCATGACTGGAAGTAGGGAACTATCCAAGAGTTGTTTGGCCTTAATCTCATCGGCCAAAGTCGGTTTAACCTGCAGCTCAGCTAGTAGACTTCCATCTTTGTATAAACTCATTCTGGCAAACATGGATCTCAAGTCTGATATAGCCTTACGACTCAAAGCGTCAGCAACGACATTAGCCTTCCCTGGGTGGTACTCAAACACACAGTCATAATCTTTAAGAAGCTCAATCCAACGACGTTGTCTAAGATTAAGCTCTTTCTGTGTAAGAATGTATTTCAGGCTTTTGTGATCTGTATAAATATAACACTTCTCTCCGTAGAGATAGTGTCTCCAAATCTTCAAGGCAAAGATTACAGCGGCCAATTCTAGATCATGGGTAGGATAATTACACTCATGAGGTCTCAACTGACGAGACGCATAAGCTATTACCTTCCCATCCTGCATTAGAACGCAACCAAGTCCAGAGCGCGATGCATCACTATAAACTGTAAAATCCTTCCCAGACTCGGGCTGCGTCAAAACTGGAGCTTGCGTTAAGGCCGTCTTCAACTTCTCAAAACTATCACGTTGAGCATCTGTCCATATGAATGGAACATCCTTCCTCAACAGCTTCGTCAAGGGAGAGGCAATAATAGAAAAACCCTCAACGAAACGCCTGTAATATCCAGCTAAACCCAAGAAGCTGCGGATCTCAGAAACATTCTTGGGTTGCTTCCAACTTACAATGGCTTCTATCTTGCTCGGATCAACCTGAATACCCCGAGCCGATACCACATGCCCCAGAAATGTCACCTCACTGAGCCAAAATTCACATTTGCTCAATTTGGCATACAATTTGTGCTCTCTAAGAGTCTGTAGTACAATCCTCAAATGCTCAGCATGATCTGTTTCAGTCCGGGAGTAGACTAGGATGTCATCAATGAACACCACTACAAATTGATCCACATACGGCCGGAACACACGATTCATTAGATCCATAAAAGCAGCAGGAGCATTAGTCAGACCAAACGGCATAACCAAAAACTCGTAGTGCCCATATCTGGTGCGAATGGCCGTCTTTGCTACATCGGATCCCTTAATTTTTAGTTGATAGTACCCTGAACGAAGATCAATCTTTGAGAAAATCGTGGCTCCTTGCAAAATATCGAACAAGTCATCTATCCTGGGCAATGGATACCTGTTCTTGATGGTTAACTTGTTCAGTTTACGGTAATCAATACATAGCCTGAGAGACCCATCTTTCTTTTTTACAAACAAAACAGGAGCTCCCCAGGGTGAAGAGCTGGGTCGAATAAATCCTCGGTCGAGGAGTTCCTGCAATTGAATCTTTAGCTCCTTAAGCTCCTTAGGAGCCATACGGTAGGGGTTCATCGAGACTGGTGCAGAGCCCGGATAAATCTCAATCTCAAACTCGACATCTCTATCCGGGGGTAGCCCAGGTAATTCTTCGGGAAAGACATCAGGAAACTCGCTAACAGTGCGAATTTCCTCAATCTTTGACAAAGAACCCTTGGTATTCAAGATACAAGCGATGAAAGTCTGGTATCCTTTCCGGATCATTCTGTCAGCAGCCAAAGCAGATATTACATTTGACAGATACCCTCGACGCTCACCGGTGAGAATCACAGTGCGATCATCAGAAGTCCTTAAAAATGCTATCTTGGACTCACAATCTAGGTTAACTCGGTGTTCAGTCAACCAATCCATGCCAAGAATTATATCAAACTCTTCTAAAGGTAGCTCCATAAGATCGGCTAGAAAGATTTCCCCTTGCACTTCTAGGGGACATCGTCTGAAAACCTTATTTACAACTACAGACTGACCCACTGGGCTCATAACAGTAATTGTATTCTCAGTGGTCTCATCAGGAATCTGGAGGTCTCGGGACACGGATCTCGACACATATGAATGGGTAGAACCATTGTCGAGCAATACAAAATATGGAATAGAAAACATGGTAAATGTACCTGCAATGACGTCTGGCTCATCTCTGTCATCTCGACGTCTGGAGGCATAAACAAGTGGAGGCTGTCTAGCATCAGTCATAGCCGGTCCCCCGCTCTGATAGGACCGGCCTCTACTTTCCGATCTAATAGCAGACCCAGAAGCTCTACCCTGATTACGACTTCTAGCCGAAGTCGGAACAGATGTCTGTGAGCGAGCAGGTGTCTGGGTACGAGCAGGAGTCTGAGTGGATATCCCCGTGGAAGGTGGACGTGGGCAATCCTTAAGGAAATGATCCATAGACCCACACCGGAAGCATGCACCAATCATCTTCCAACAATCTCCTCCGTGTTTCCTACCACAGTGCTCACATGCAGGCATAGATGAAAAACTCAAAGAATAACCTCGACTGGCAGTTGGGACAGAAGATGCTGAAGGCCTAGAACTCATATTACTCTTCTGAGAATCAACTGTGCGGGTTCTCTTGTCCGGACGTCTGTAAGGCTCACCCTGTCTAGGTTTCCTAGATCGGTCCCAATCTCGACCTCGATCTCGTCCTCGATCTCGACCTCGATCTCGGTCTCTATCCCTGTCACCCTGACTAGCCGCCAAAATCTCCATTTGTTCTGCAGTCTTAGCCCGATCTACTAATTCCTCAAATACCTCATCATGATGTGCAGCCACTCTGTCACGTATCCCAATACGGAGACCCTCTGCGAACTTTTCACATCTGTCCTTCTCAGTAGAAACCAAACCAGGACCGTACTTTTGTAGCTCCAAGAACTGTATCTCGTACTCAGCCACTGTCATAGAACCCTGCACCAAATCCTTGAATGCCTGACGTCTCTCCCTCAAGAATCGCTCGCTCAGATAACGGTTCCTAAAACGCTCTTTAAAGAAATCCCATGTCAACCGATCAGAGGGAACGCTACTCATAATAGATTCCCACCAAGTGCGGGCACTTCCGTTCAGCATAGATACAGCACCCAAGTATTTCTTCGATGGCTCAAAACCCATCTCTGTCATACGTCGCTCGATATCATACAACCACTCCTCAGCCTCAGTCGGTGTTCCACTAAGAGATCCAGAAAAAGTCTTGATCCCATTAGCAAACAAAGTCTGGGAAATAGGGACTTCTGGAACGACACCTGATGCACTAACTACACCCTGAATCATCTGAAAAAACTGTCTACTCAAACTCTCATTAGTAGACTCAGCCGTAGGCTCGGGCCTAGAGAACGTTGCTCCACTAACCGGAGTGGCCACATCAACATCAGGAGTGGATGATGGAGCAGACGGGGCAGATATCGGAGCAGCTGAGGTAGTCGGAACTGAATGACCACTAGGGGCAGAAGGCTCGGTAAAAGGTAGAGGATTTACGGGGGCAGAGGTATCCCCATGAGCAGATGGAGCGATCGGTGGGTCGTCCATCAAATCAGCAAATCTGACGGGTCGACCCCGTCTACGAGCAGGTCGTCTACCCCTGCTAGTGCTCATCTCGGAGAATCTATTCAAAAATAAACTTAAGATCAGTTTATGACACCGGAGGATCGAACACAATTAAGCATGTAAAATAGTGTGACATGGCCTCTTTTCACAATAATTTGTAAAATGCTTTTAAAACAGTATTTTATAAGGGCTTTTTCACAGTCCGAGGGTTTAAAACCAAAAGCTCTGATACCAATAAATGTAACCCCCTAGACCAGCCTATGCGGATAGACCAAGTCTAGTAAGGCACATTAAACTTTAAAACGCAAATAGAAAACATGACTTCAAAATAAACATTTATTTCGACAGCATATAGGCAGATTTTAGGGAAAATCATCAAGTCAAATAAACATGTTTAACACGTCAAACAGTAATATTTTTCAAAATCATTCCATCATAGACTTTATAGATAAAATCATACATAACAAAATATAGGCACATGTCATCCTGAAAGTACAAACGATTGATAGAAACATTACATTCAGAGACAAATACCAAACGTGTCGATCCTCCTAGTATCGGTTACGGGATGGCCTGACCAAAATATCTGAAAGGGAAAAGAATTTGGGGCGTGAGCTAGAAAGCTCCGTGTGTTCCAAAAGTGCAAGTTAAAATATGAACAACGACAGAAAAAAATATACTTTTCTAGTTCAGAAACATAAAATTCAAGTAACGGTGCGGTTCGGTTTAATCTTTTCTCTACCCTCCAACCATACTCCAAGAGGCAGTTTCCCAAACTGCGTCATAGGCATTAACCAGTGCACATTTGGCATCGGTGCCACCCTAAGGGATTACCTTAGGAACGGTACGGTACGGTATGGTAGGTATTACCCTAGCCGAAGCATAGGAACCTGTAACGGTAAAGGAATTACCAGCTGGATCAGAGCTGAACCTACGGTCACTTCTAATTCAATCCCAAATAGCCCAGTAATATCCTATACAATAGTTCAGTTTTTGATAATAACTGAAAATTCGGTAAATATAAAATAAACATGTATTTTCAGAAGAACAGTAATCAGAGACATATTCAATCAAAATTTTGATGTATCACACATATAGTATAGTCATGTAAAACAATATTAAAACGTTTATCTGTAGCACACAAGGAAACACACCTTCAAAGATGAGATCGGTCAGTCAACAGGTCTAACGGGCACTGGGATCACGCTCCGCTACAGTATTTGAGCCTATATGAACATTGATTATAGTTACAATCTAATTTACATCTTAATTCGTATTCAAAACTAGGTTTGAAGTCATACGAGTGACGATCGGATCACGAGGAGGTATAGATCGGGACGGGCCTGGCTGGGCGTAGGTACGATCGAAAGGTTCACTAGTACCTATTAGATCAACAAGTTAATATCAGTCCTTAATCATAAATATCCTCCTGAAAACATAGCTTATACATATGTATATTCGAGTTCAACTTTCAAATTGGGGGCTTTCGGGTTTGAATTTCAAGAAACGGGCTTCAAAAATGGACTCAGGACGTCGAAAAACATAAAATAGGGCTTTTTGGAAAATTTGACTTTTTGGTCAACGGTCAACGGTCAAAGTCAACGGTCAAAGTCAACGCTGACGTCATGCTGACGTCACTGTTGACCGGGTCGGGTCAACGGGTCGGTCAACGGGTCGGTCAACGGGTCGGGTCAACGGGTCGGGTCAACGGGTCGGGTCAACAGGTCGGTCAACGGGTCGGGTCAACGGGTCGGGTCAACGGGTCGGTCAACGGGTCGGGTCGGTTCGGTAAACGGGTCGGACGATGACGTCATGCTGACGTCACTGTTAATCGGGTCGGGTCAACGGGTCGGTCAACGGGTCGGGTCGGTTCGGTAAACGGGTCGGACGATGACGTCATGCTGACGTCACGCTGACGCGGCGGGTCTGGTTCGGGCGGTTCAGTTCGTGACCAGACCGGTCTGAACTGACCGGTTCACTGCCACTGTCCAGGGTGGCCGGAAATCGCCCTGGACGGCGCGTGAAGCCCACGCGCGGCGCCGGACGGCGCGTGAAGCCCACGCGCCGCCGTGGACGGCGGAGCAAAATTTTGAAAAAAAACAGAATTCTCCAAATTTGATTTTCTATCACCCCAAACGCGTATTTAAGTCGAAAACTTACCGGATTTTCGCCGATTTGAGAAAAAAACCTCTATTTTTACGAAACCTTCAACGGCAATATTAACGGCAAACGGAGCGGCGGTTTGACGCGTAGATAGGGGCGTTTTGTCCGGGACGTTGAGACGGTTCGGATGGTGGTGGCGGTGAAACGTAACGGTCACAACACGATGATGGACGATTGAAGGTAGTGTACGATTGTGATTTGAGTTGAGGAAATAAAACTTAGAAAAATGGGAGGGGAGTGTTCTGCAGAGATGAGGAAGAAATACAATAATTGAGGGGGAGGGAGTAACATAATTGGAGGGGTGAGTGGGAGTGGGTAGGATATTATAATATTATAATAATTTTTTTTTTTTTTTTTTTTGTTACAGTTTTTACCATCAACATTTGGCTTTCCTCTCGCGTCGGTTCATCTTCCTATCCTCACTAAGCCGACAAACCTTTGCTAGGCTGTGCACGGTGAGGTGACGGTGTGGTGTACGAAAAGGGGGTTCCTGGTTTTCAAAATAGGGGTTTTGGTTTTGTTTTTTAGGGTTTCAAAAAAGGTTTTTCTTTGTTTTTGCTTTCGGATCGAAAGATTCTCACAGCTCTTTTAAGGGTTTTCTTTAAAACGAAAAGAAAAGGGAATTTTGGGGCACGATCTAAGGTTCGCCGACACCGTTTAACGACGACCGGTATGGTGATAGCTCCGACGAGAAAGCCCTAACGGACGAGAAGCGTGGGGGAAAGTTGTTTTCGAGTTTGAGGGAAAATGGGCTAAAAAGGATTTTTGAACAAATATGAGGGTATTTATATTGCTTTATTGTTTTAAAAATGGTTTAACAACCAATATAGTCCCTCTGTGTCTCCCTATTTATGCGAGAAAGGGTTTCTGCCCTTTAAAATTCCGCCTCAGGTCCCCGTTATTTTAAAATTGTTTTTAACTTTACCCCTACTCGAGCCCTATGTGTTTTTTCTTAAATGGTTCAATTCCCATTTCAATCCTCGGAACCCCTTGAAGTCTTGCAATTTCACCCCCTAATTAGTGGTTTAACTGTTTAATCAGCCTATTAATTAATGCATGTTTAAATTTCAGTCCTTATAATTTATATTTTGTGTCTTGATATTGGTATGCTTGGAATGTGGTCACATTGAGCATTATTTTTATGCGGTTATGAATATCATATATTCTTATGTAGTCATGTGTGTGTGTGTGTATATATATATATATTATCATAAGGTTTTTATATAACTATTTCTATATATGTATATGCACGTGTTTATGATTTATTTAATTTTTGTTCCTTAAATTTTCATTTCCATTTTATCTCGTCTCTTTCGGTTTTTTTCTTTCTTATTTAGTCGTTATTAGCTCACGGTCCCGGTGTCCGCATGGGAACAGTATTCTGAATACTCGGATATCGACTTCTTTGGCGTCGTAGGACTTTAGGTTAGATCTAATTTTGTATTCATGCATTTCGTTTTTTAGAATTATTTTTAAAGGTGTGATGTCCTTTTATTCGGAAACGAACGAGGCCAGTACTAGTCGTAGTGGTGGTGGTTTAGGCGTTCGCTCTCGAATATTAGGGTTTTCGAAATTTACTCGCGTATATAACCAAGTCTCGATTAAAATTGTCACTTCGATTTGCAAAATTTGATTTTAATTAAGCGATAAAGTTTTGGTACCAATTTTGGGCACGTCGAGGGTGCTAACCCTTCCTCGCGTGTAACCGACTCCCGAACCCTTTCAAATCTCTGGTTTCTATTTTCGGTGTCCGGTCTACCATTTCAAAGTGGCCGGTGGCGACTCCTTTTATTTTTTAAAACCTTCTTCAAATTCCCCCTATTTTTAAAACAATTTCAAAACCTACATCATACCTATTTTGTTTTTTCAAAAAACAAAGATGTCGCTACAGATGGCGACTCCGCTGGGGACAAAATTTTTGTTTTTTAAAAAAAATAAAAAATAGAGTCGAGCCAAGAAAACTTTACCGCTTAATTAATATCAAAGGTTGCGAACTAAAGTGACAAATTTAACCGATATTTTTTTTTATAAACGCGAGTTCATTTCGGACGCATTCAATTTTTGGCATATGCACATGGTTGTCTAAGTGAGGGGAAAACGCTAGTGCTTTCACGAGGATATCATTCCTCCGTATGGGCCTAGTAAGTACCTTCGGGGCTCGACTACCCTATGTCTTCGTGGGAATATCGTTTCCCCGTACGGACATAGCTAAAGGGTCCCCTCGAATTGAACTCGGTTGAAATGAGCCTATAATGAGTGATGATCGGGGGCCTTGCTACCCTTAGTAGGCGACAACAAGGACAATTCGAGTACCTCCTAGAACCAAAGTTGCATGTAGCGAACTAGAAAGCCTACCCCTTTAGAGCCATGCAAATAACCTAGGTATTAGATAAAAAAATAGGTGTATTTGTGCTTATTTGTCTATATTTTGTTCATTCTACACTAACCCGTATGTTTTAGTGTTTTCTTGCATCGCATACTGATTGCATTCTTCCACATCATGATCACATAACACCATCATAAGCTAATTGCCCATTCATTCATGGTTGCATCATCGTAAGATTATAGTTAAGGCATTCATCACGCATTTACATGCATTCATTTTCGAGATGTTGTGACTAATCATCGGGATGTTCCAAAGGAGTGATACTTGGTAAGGAAAAATGTCACCCGATCCAGCACTCTTACGGAACCCGCCGACGAACCAACAACGGAGGAACTCCTAGAAAATTTGAGCCTCGACTTGACATTTCTAGAAGAGGAGGCCTACGGGTAGGATTCATCAAAATTCACATGTGCTTACCGGTCTAGACTCTCGTAGGTCTCTTTGTTGCTTTTAATCTCTTTTGAAGTAACGCATTGAATCAAACTCGTCCGCTTAAGCCTAAAGGCGGTGATAATCTTTTGCAAGGGCTATGACTTCATGTTTTTAATTTCAATGAAAGGATGCATCGCATTTTGTGTCTCAATTATCTCTTCTTTTTAAGTATATATCTGCTTATCAGACCCTCGTATATCAATTTTGCAAAGGACATTGATTGTGACCCGGAGGTTGAATTCGAGCAGCTTGTGTCTAGTAGAAATCGAAAGTTGCGAAGATAACTAATTTGTGACTAACATACTGACTTGATTTGGTCAATTTTTAAGCCCGTAGGGCACTAATGCATCATAAAATAAAATAAAAAATAAAAAAATAAAAATTGAGACCGAGGTCGAAAGGGTCAAAAATCAAAAAATCAAAAATCACCCAAAGGGGGGAAATGAACAAAATAAAATCAAAAAGCACTCCAATGTCTGAAGCCTGGTAATAGGCATTTCGGATAAGAGCGTGGCAATTTTGGGGCACTCCGCTGTAACAAAAGGGAAAATAAGGTTGCAATGCACCATCTAAATTCAAAAACCTTAGCTTAATGAGTGATGGTAATATTTTCGAATCATGACAATGCCGAGTAACTTGGAGTTTTGGTGTTTGCTCCATCTTTAACTTCAATCCAAAGGTCTTCTAGACACAAGATATGTTTGGGGCAACCCCGATAAGTCATTTCACTGTCACTCCTACACTTGATATTCAAGGTATCTGACCTAGCTTGGGCTATTCACAATCTGAAAAGAAAAACTCGTTTTCTCTAACAAGCATCTCACATTGGAGTAAAGAGCATGTGGTCTGAGTTTTGTAGTGAAACAAAAGATTTCTCTGCATTACTTTACAAAGAGGTCCAAAAGTACAGGGACCAACGATGAGTGTGCCAACCATTTACACAAAGGACGAACTCTAACCAAAGAGACACCCATAAGTTGACTTTTCCTCCAAGGAGGAGACATTTCACAAGAATATGGTCAAGACCACAAAAAGTCAATGGGCGTCATCGCACAAGGCAGCATTAATCATTCGACCAAGGCTACAAGACAGAACAAAAATAGACAAGACTGAGCCAATATGACTATAAAATCAGGGGCATCCCTTTGAATGTCAAACATCAGGATCAACCGCATTACATATCATTCGCATCAACATCAGTACATTCATCATGCACTCACGTCAAGCATCTACACCATGCATCAAGTTACATGCATCCATACTAAGCACACATACCTCATTCATACATAAAAACAAACAGGTCAAAAACAAAGATGGCGAACCCTCAAAAGAAATCCACACCAACAAAAAATCAGATCAATAAAGAAGTTGAACCCACCAAGAGGGGCAACTACAACACCAACTCTTATTCCTTCAGATCTCGTCCTGTCATTGATGGTAGCGAATCTCCTCCAACTTGGATCTTGGTGTACCGTTGATGGTGTATCGGATCTCCTGCTCTTCAGGTTTCATCTTACCGTTGATGGTGTAGCGGGCCTTTGATATTGTCTCTTTATTAGATTCATAGCTTGATCAACCCTTCTATTTGGATCTTGTCTTGTCTTTGATGGTGTAGCGGATCTTCGTTCATGCCTCTTCGTCGGAGTCGTAGCTTGACCACCCCATCTAATCGGATCATGCCTCTTCATCTTATTCGTAGCTTGGTCTCCAATCTATCCTTCAGATCATGCCTCTTCATCTAAGTCGTAGCTTGATCTCCAATCTATCCTTCATGTTGAGATGTGAGGGGCTCGATTCGATCAACCGTTCTTGCTCGCCAAGTGTGGAGAAGTTGGATAATTGGGTGTTTTAGTGGGAGGTGAAAAATTGGCAATTTGACACAAGGATTTATAGTGGTTCAACCTTCTAACCAAGGTCTACATCCACTACCTTAGCTCCCCACTAAGGATTTCCAAACAAATTCACTAAGAATTTCGTCCCCTTTTCTCGGCTTAGGAGGAAACTGTTACAACGATCAAGCTTGATCAAACACTCTCTTACAAGAGAAATACTTAATAAACTAGAAATCCCTCTAATAGGTATGTGTTTGCAATACTAAGCACTCACCCAAAACCTAAACACTTGAGCAAATTTAACAATGTTTAGCTCACAAGTGTTGTCTAAGCAAGAAATAAACAATTTAAGCTCTAGACAAATTTTGACATCATAATGTTGTAACAAATGAAGCATTAACCATTACAAGATGCTTGGAGGTCCCTTTTATACTCCTTGATGAGTTTGTAGCCGTTACTAGCCGTGGGATAGAATTGGAGCCGTTGGAGCCTTTATTTCCCACTATAAATGCAGTTCTGCAGCTGGGCGTATTGATACTCGTCAAACCGTATCGATACGGTCTCAATGAGGAATTAGCCGTTTGGCTTCTTCAGCTGATGCATATTGATACGGTTACCTAGCGTATCGGTACGGTCCTGCAATTTAAAAGACCGTTGGGAAAATGACCGTTGGGGAAGTTAGGCGTATCGGTACGCGATACACCCGTATCGGTACGCGACTAGCCGTTGGGCTATTTCAAAACACACCGTATCGATAAGGCTAAGCGTATCGGTACGGGTTTTGGCTACTGGAAAAATCAGGTAGTTGAAACCCTAAGGCGTATCGGTACGGTCCAAGACCGTATCGGTACGGGTACTTGAAAAGGCTGGTTTTGACTACTTTAAATGTACTTTAAATCATTCCAAAGCCTTGTAAAAACCCTTAAACATATTTTCAAGTTGTTTTTGACTAAAAACATATTTTAAATTCTTTTCAATTTAGTCCAAAACATTTTTCAAATATTATATCAAAATATTAGTTCTACAATCTCCCCCTTTTTGATATAATAAAACTAACTTGAAAAATTATTTGGGATTCTCCCCCTTTAACTTTAAAATTGTGAACAAGAGATTAAAGATATGAAATCAAATAAAGCTCCTCCTTATTCATTTAAAAATTCAATTTTTCAAACCACCATTTCTCCCCCTTTTTGTTATATCAAAAAGAATTTAAAAAGACATTGAGCTCAAAATAACATAGGAGGCAAAAAAATTGACACACTTAAAATTTTGGTTTAAAATTGGCTCCCCCTTACTCGAAGCATCATAAGAATGTTAGTTCAACATATATGATTATCTAGTTGACATAAATGAAAATAAATCAAATAAAAACAAAAGCAACTAGATTTTACCTCACTTGAACTCAAGGGAGGATGTGAAGCCTTCCTTCTTCAAGTGTTCTTCCTTTGTGTGCATGGTGCTCCCCCTCAATTTTTGACTTGTTGATCACTCTCCATCACACCTAGCACAAGACAATCAAATAATTTTTTGTATCCAAATTGCTTTGGATCCATAGACATTAGTAGCACAAAATTTAGTCCCCTTAGGAATCCATTTTTCAATTTCATACTTTTTAGTTGAAGTGGTTAGTCTAGCACAAGACAATCAAATAATTTTTTGTATCCAAATTGCTTTGGATCCATAGACATTAGTAGCACAAAATTCAGTCCCCTTAGGAATCCATTTTTCAATTTCATACTTTTTAGTTGAAGTGGTTAGTCCTTTTGGGACCCAAACACTTCTAAAACATTTTCCATTCACAAATCTAGGGGCACTAGATTGTCTTACATAAAAATTTGATTTTCCAAAATTATTTTTCTTTTCAAGTTCATTGGAAATCAAATCCTTTTCTTTTTGAACTTTAAGAAGCAAATTTTGTAAATCAAAACATTTTTGTTCAAAATCTTTCAATTTTGCTTCAAGTTCAAGATTTGTTTTGGAAAGCGAATCATTTTCAATTTTTATTTTTGAAATTAACTTTTTGTTCTTGGAAAACGATGCCTTGAATTCCAAAAGCAAATCATCATAGGCATCTTGTAACTCATCAAATGTATAAGAATTTGAAATAGATGAGTTAAAAGTTACCTCCCCCTTATTGAGGGCCATCAAGCATAGGTGGGCTACTTCATCATTGGTGGAGTCTTCATCACTCCATATGGCCACATATGCTTGTTTTGAAGATGATCCCCTCCTTTTGGGTTTGTGAGATTCCTTCATCTTCTTTCTCGATTCATTCTTGGATTTATCCATTTCGCTCTTCATGAACCGGGTGAATTTGTTGAAGAGATAGGCCATCTCTTCATCTTTACATTCCTCCTCACTTGAATCTACATGATGGCATGTGGAGGATTTGAGAGCAACGACACTTGCATTGATGCCTAGCTCCATGATCTTCTTCTTCCCCATCTGTAACGAGGTTTTTTTCTCGCAACTTCCCCACTACTTTGAAAACATTTAATTAATTAAAAAAGGAGGAATTTTGAAAACAATTCGATTCGGGTTTTAGGAAAAACCTTTTACGAAAAGCTTTTTCTCTCGGTTGGAGTCGCCACCGGCCACTATGGTAGGCCATACACCGTAAAAAACAAAACCAGAGATTCGTTTGAAAGGGTTCGGGAGTTGGTTACGTGTGGGGAAGGGTTAGCACCCCCATCCCGCCCGGAAATCGTACCAAAACAATTGTTGCCTTTAATTGATGGAATTTATCTGAAATTTAAAAAGACTTTAATTAGGGGTTCTTGATTGAAAACTGGACTTTAATCGTACGAGCTTTCTTCAAATTAGTGGTTTCGAATTAATTCTTCGCTTAATTAAAAAGGATGACGGTACACCGGACCAAAGACTAAACCAACATCATATAAGACTGACTGCCGTGTTAGTTTAGGGTTCGGATCCCGTACGTCACCTTTATGCATGATGTAAGCAAGTAAAGGATGATGCATGGCATTTTTCGTTTTTTACGCTTTCGCTTACCTAGAGACGGTGAAAATTAACCCAAACATTCGATCGACATCCATTAAGCTATGACTGTCATATCGCGAATACCGGAGTTAATTAATACCTCTCTTCGGGTATATCTTAAGTTAATTAATTATCGAACAGAATTAAAGAGTCACATGAATGACAATTGAAATGTATGTCACAAATATATTCGAATGACATTAAAACAAATAGGCATGCAACATTAAAAAACATATATGCATATATTAACATGAATAATATAACAAAACTTAAACTCGATGAAAACATATATTCGATATAAATATAAAAAAGGCAAATGCATGAGCAACAAAATATATCATGATAAAAGGCAAACTGGCAGGGATCAAGACTATAATAAACCCATTTTAAAAAACCGATTAAAATGCAAAGTGGGACCCAATTAAAAGAAAATGAAAAGCCACAGGGACCATAACGGGAATTAACCCATCCGAAAGCCAATCGACATGAAAATGGTGGCAGAATTGAAAAACTTTTAAAAAACAGAGGGACTTGAGATGGGGTTTGAAAACGCGGAAGCCCTCCCCGCGCAATTAAAGTGACGCGGAGGGGTTTAAAAGGCGATTAAACCTTTTAAAAAAACTTTAAAACATTATAAAACCGAAATTGAAAACCCTTTCACCCTTTTTTTTCAATTTATCAACCCTAATACACCGAGAGGCCCTCTCCTCTCTCTGTTTCTTCGGCGCTGTCAGGGTTCCGGTCGCCCTTGCCGGCGCCGGAACCCTAAAAAACTTTTTTTTTGTCTCTTTGAAACCCCAAAAACAGAAAACCTCTTTTTTGTTCACGAAACCAAAACTAAATCCAAAGACCCTTCTGTGTTACCTTTAGAAAACTGAAAATCCCTTTCTTTTTTGAAACCAAAAACGTTTCTATTTTTTTTGTTTAAAACCCAAAACCGAAACTAAAAAAAAACCACAAACTTACCCCTTTCGCGTCACCGGCTCACCATGCATGGCTTCCGAGGGAGCCAGAAGGCTTATTGCCGGCAACGGAGAAGAAGAAGGAAACGACGAGGGTAAGACCTTAACCCCTCTTTTTTAAATTTGAAACGAAAATGAAACTGAGAAGAATATCTCTGAAAACCTCTGTGCTTGTATTTCACTGAAAGTTTTGATTACACAATTTTTGCTCTCTGAAATTTTTCGAATCCTCCTATTACAACTTTTTCTCTCTAAGAAATCCTCTCGAAAAAACCCCCCCCTTACATTGCTTGCTCGGGTTTTTATATAGCCCCGAAATTACAGATTTTCCTATTTCTAAAATGCATAAAATTGCTGGAAATGTTGTTGTCGTTTGTTTGTATTCACGCTGCAGCTCTATTGCATTTCGCTTCTAATTTTTGCCTCTGTAATTTGTTGCGAATTTGTTTCTGACGTTTCGGTTATGGTCCTTTGTTTGCATGTGACTGCTGGAGGAGGGAGGACCAGAGGGCTCGAGACGTGTCCGTTCGTGCGCGTTGTTGATGGGATCCGGACGGGCTCGTATTGATCGAACGGTGCACGAGAGAAGATGAGGGGTCGGTTGTGGTCTATACGCGCACATGTGGGAATCGGATCGCCGCGCGTTGGTTGCTGGGGAGTCGCGCGTGCGGCGCATGGAGGTTCTGGAGACTTATCCAGTTCGAACTCAGCCGTTGATCTCGATCCAGATCGAACGATGGGGATGGTGCGGCGCTGAGGCTTGAGGAAGGGGCCTCTAGGGTTTTTGCTTCCTTGATCGATCTGGACCGTTAGATCTGGATCCCAGACCTAACGGTGGGGATGGGTGGCGGCTGCACAAGATTAGAGGCACATTAGGGTTTTTTAGATCAGATTAGATTTTATTTTCTGGGCCTAAACGGGCCGTAATATATGTATAATAATATTTTTGGGCTTTTTATTATGTATAATGGACTTTAAATTGAATAACTGTGGGCTTTTATTTATATTATGTTGGGCTTTTATTTAATGTTTTTGTTTTTTCCAAATTTAATAATAATAACAATAATAATAATAATAATAAGATAATAATAGTACTATAATAATAAGGCGGTAGATAATATTAATAATAATATAAGCAATAGGTGTTAATGATAACATAATAACTTAGTAATAATAATAACATAATAGGATAATAATAATTAAATAATAACATTAATAATATATGTATACATATTGTCTTTCTTTTTCTTTTTTAGCTTTTATTTATTAATCACCACATAATTAAAGCCCATTAATAAAAGAAGAAAAAACGGTTAAACACCCCGGACAAAATTAGTGATTACAGTTGTCCCCCTTTGCTTATACTTGTAGAACAAGGATAAAGCAAAGGCCATAAGCACCAATTTTTTCCGACTTCCCTGTTTGGATTCCGAGTCACCATGCATTTGAACTATTGGCGGTTCGGAAGTCGGTACGGGAAAATGCAACGGTCGCGGAGGCCTGAAGCTGTTTTTCTCATTTCAACACTCTTCAACCCTTCGAGGTCCGATCAAACAGATAATTAGCAGAAGCTCCATTCTCCAAGTGCCCGAACGGATAGGCGGGTTCTATTCTCCGAAAGCCCGAACAGATAGGCGAGTTCCAATCTCTGAAAGCCCGAACGGATAGGCAGATTCTATTCTCCGAAAGCCCGAACAGATAGGCAGGTTCTATTCTCCGAAAGCCCGAACAGATAGGCAGATTCTATTCTCCAAGAGCCTGAATAGATAGGCCGGTTCCATTCTCTAAGAGCCTGAACAGATAGGCGAGTTCTATTCTCAAAGAGCCTGAATAGATAGGCGAGTTCCATTCTCTAAGAGCCTGAACGGATAGGCGGGTTCCATTCTCCAAGAGCCTGAACGGATAGGCGGGTTCTATTCTCCAAGAGCCTGAATAGATAGGCCGGTTCCATTCTCCAAGAGCCTGAACGGATAGGCGGGTTCCATTCTCCAAGAGCTTGAACGGATGGGCGGGTTCCATTCTCCAAGAGCCTGAACGGATGGGCGGGTTCCATTCTCCAAGAGCCTGAACAGATAGGCGGGTTCCATTCTCCAAGAGCCTGAACGGATAGGTGGGTTTCCTTTTACGGGGAAAGCTTTAATATACCTGTCAAAAATAGGTAAAAATGATATGCTGATGTGAGTTAGCATGCTCCTAATCTTAGGGATGCCTAACTACAAATGATGTATGAGTTATGACATCAAAAATGCTCGGACGCTTTCACTCTTTGGGTTGGTCCATCCTGACCTTCTTCTTGTCTCTTCTTCTTCTCAATCTTTTTTTGCTTTCTCATCTTTGCCAAATTTCGATCTCTTGGTCTCTTCTCGAAGACGACTACTGACTTTCACCAGTCAGGATAGACGTAGTGCATGTTCTCAAAGCATTGCCTCCTATTCAAACCGGGTGCTCAACCATTTTCTTCGTCTTTACTTAATGCGACGATTTTTCTCTTCTCTCAACAACGGGGGAAGCACATGCCCCCAAGTCCCTGAACTTTTTCTGGAGTTCATTTTAGACTGGTCCATCTTGACTTTCTTCTTCTTAACCTCTTTTGGCTTTCGTACTTGCCAAATCTCAATCTTTTGATCTTTTCTCGAAAGATAGTTGTTGACTTTCGCAGGTCAAACTGGACATAGCACTTCTCGTAGTGCTCGTTCTCGAAACATTGCCCCCTTCTCAAACTGGGTGCTAAATTATTCTCTTCATCTTAATTCAATATGACTACTTCATCTCTTCTCAACAATGGGGGAAACACATACCCCCAAGTCCCTGAACTTCTCTCTTAAGTTCATCAAGGTCCAATTTCATCTTCTGAAGCAATCGAAACATTTCGACAAAATTTCGCTTCCAGTCCTTGAACTGTAGCAACTGACAAGCTGTCATTTGTATTCATGACATTGCATTCTAAACTTTATCCCTGAAGCAAAGGGAAATTAATTTGTGTTAAAAAAAGATTTAGATTGCATCTTCTAATTTCAACATGAGATGCATTTTTTTTACAAAACAAAATTTTCTCTTTCAAATCATTGGTATATCAAGCTGGATTAAATACCCTGAATATTAAGTGCACGAATGACGTTGTTATGGCTTACCAATGATTGCTCCAAGCATCATGTGTCTAGGAGACCTCGAAAACTGAGCTGATGTCTGCAAATATGACATACTCTCCAAGTTATTTTGGCTTTTTAATCAATTAGATTTATCTTCAATAGGCTTCGCCTTTATCAATTCTTTATAATTTTGGGGAAGTCAACTCATCACATTCCTTTGGCTCGAAATAAATGGTGGAGCAAACAACAAAACCCCGAGCTACTCGGCATTGTCACGATTTGAGAATATTGCCATCACTCATGTAGCTAAAGTGGATGGTGCATAGCAACCTTATTTGTCTTTTGCTACAGCGGAGTGCCCCAAAAATTCCACACTCGTATCCGAAAATGCCTATTAACAGGCTTCGAACATTGTTAGGCTTAGTATTCTCAGATTTTTTTAGCACGAAAGATTTCCGGTTATTCTCCCGAAGGTCATAATTCTATGTGTGTTTGATTAGGTGACCAAATTAACTTGGAGTGTAAGCCACATATTCATCATCTTCAAAGCTTTCGATTTCCACTAGACAAAGATGGCTCGAAGTCAACCTTTAGGGTCAAGGTCAATGTCCCTTGTGCAATTGATATACGGGGACTCAGTAGGCAAATATATACACACAAAATGAAAAGGCAATTGAAACATAATGCATTCTTTCATTGAAATTTAAAAACATGCAGTCTGAGGCCCTTACAAAAAATTTACGCTACCTTCGGGCAAAGGGTGGCAAAGGTTGATTTCACACATCACTTCAAAGAAAAGATTAAAATGCCATGAAATGAAGACAAGCGGTCTTGGATACACTAAAACTCTTAAATACTGTTGAGCTGACCATCCATTCCACCCTTCAAACTTCTTCGAGGAACTCAACCTCCTTATTGTCCATCAATTCATGGACCAACTGTTTGAACTCCGGACAACTCTGAATCTCGTGCCCCGTAGTCTGATGGTACTCACAAAATAACTCATGGCCGTCATATGCCCTCTTCAGACCATTATCAAGTCGGCTTATAACATAGCAAAAACTCTTCTCCATTTGCCTCCTTTGATGGCGAGTAAAGTGTGGGTGTGGAATTTTCGGTAGTCACGAATGCTGCCATGACCTCGAACAATTAATTCCATGATTTAATGATGTAATGCATGAAATGTGTATGCATAACTGAAACAAATGATTGAAGGCAACAAATTAAAAAAACACAAAATCGAATGCAAGGAAATGTTGATTCGACGAACATCCTCATTAAACAACTTTTCATAACGGAGATCAAGCCTTTTTACAACGAGGCAAGAAAATAAACATATAGGGTACGATTTTCAATAAATTTTCTCGTCCCTTCCTTTTAAACTAGGGTTCCAGAAGCTCCGCCGCTATGGACTCTTTCTCCTATTGTGAAAGTCTTCAACTTTAGACTATTCTCGAATCAACACTTCGTATGAAAATTCGATGAGTATGCAAAAATAATCAAAACAAGACAAAAAAGGCAACTGGGTTAGTAACACCAATAATGAAGACTGAATAAAACAAGCAAAAGGAAACACATCAAAGCAAATTAACAATGCAAGACCTAATAGCATGAATTCTAATTCTACGGTTAACCGCATGGCTCTAACTGGGGTAGGCTTCTTAAATTCTCACACATGTGGTTCGGTTCTAACAAGGGTACCCGAACCTATTTTATCACATACTAAGGTGACAAAAGCCCCAATTCTGGCCCATTACAAGCTTGCGAATTGGTTTCGATTCGAGGGAAAGCACAACCTAGTGACGTGGAGGGCTGCTCACATGTCAAAGGTGTGGATTCCGGAAGTGAATTACCGACCCGTGGAGGGAGACTCACGTGGGTATGGGCGTTTCACTCCCACTTAAGGGACGAAGCTCAGGTATAGAGCTTAATGTGTGATGCAACACATGTCGGTGTTTCCTTTGAAATTAAATGAAGAATTAATTCAAGACCACCAATTATCAAAGCTCGTATAATTCAAGTTCTATTTTCGAGGAAGAACCATCTCGCTAAAGTCAAATTAAATTTCAAAAATTTCCATCATTAAAAGCAACAAGTGTTTCTTTGGCTTAACTCTCTTTTTGTTTTGAAAAACAAAATTTGTCCCCAGCGGAGTCGCCAGACTGTAACATGGTTTTTTTCTTCGCGAGTCCCCTACTACTTTGAAAACATTTAATTAATTAAAAAAGGGGGAATTTTGAAAACAATTCGATTCGGGTTTTAGGAAAAACCTTTTACGAAAATCTTTTTCTCTCGGTTGGAGTCGCCACCGGCCACTATGGTAGGCCAGACACCGTAAAAAACAAAACCAGAGATTCGTTTTAAAGGGTTCGGGAGTTGGTTACGTGTGGGGAAGAGTTAGCACCCCCATTACGCCCGAAAATCGGTACCAAAACAATTGTTGCCTTTAATTGATGGAAAATATTTGAAATTTAAAAAGACTTTAATTAGGGGTTCTTGATTGAAAACTGGACTTTAATCGTACGAGCTTTCTTCAAATTAGTGGTTTCGAATTAATTCTTCGCTTAATTAAAAAGGATGACGGTACACCAGACCAAAGACTAAACCGACATCATATAAGACTGACTGCCATGTTAGTTTAGGGTTCGGATCCCGTACGTCACCTTTATGCATGATGCAAGCAAGTAAAGGATGATGCATGGCATTTTTCATTTTTTACGCTTTCGCTTACCTAGAGACGGTGAAAATTAACCCAAACATTCGATCGACATCCATTAAGCTAGGAGTGTCATATCGCAAATACCGGAGTTAATTAATACCTCTCTTCGAGTATATCTTAAGTTAATTAATTATCGAACAGAATTAAAGAGTCAAATGAATGACAATTGAAATGTATGTCACAAATATATTCGAATGACATTAAAACAAATAGGCATGCAACATTAAAAAAACATATATGCATATATTAACACGAATAATATAACAAAACATAAACTCGATGAAAATATATATTCGATATAAATATAAAAAAGGCAAATGCATGAGCAACGAAATATATCATGATAAAAGGCAAAATCGCAGGGATCAAGACTGTAATAAACCCATTTTAAAAAACTGATTAAAATGCAAAGTGGGACCCAATTAAAAGAAAATGAAAAGCCACAGGGACCAGAACGGGAATTAACCCATCCGAAAGCCAATCGACATGAAAATGGTGGCAGAATTGAAAAACTTTTAAAGAACAGAGGGACCTGAGATGGGGTTTGAAAATGCGGAAGCCCTCCCCGCGCAATTAAAGTGACGCGGAGGGGCTTAAAGGGTGATTAAACCTTTTTAAAAACTTTAAAACATTATAAAACCCAAATTGAAAACCCTTTCACCCTTTTTTTCAATTTATCAACCCTAATACACCGAGAGGCCCTCTCCTCTCTCTGTTTTCTTCGGCGCTGTCAGGGTTTCGGTCGCCGTTGCCGGCGCCGGAACCCTAAAAAACCCTTTTTTGTCTCTTTGAAACCCCAAAAACAGAAAACCTCTTTTTTGTTAACGAAACTGTTGAGAAATATTTTGATATAACAATTATGTGAAAAATGTTTTTGGACTTATTTAAAGATTTCAAAAATAATTCAAAAGTCCTTAAAACTTGAAAAATATGTTTCAAATATTTTTCCGACTTTACCGATCTTTTTGAAAACAAGTATGATCCGTTTTTGCACTAAGAAATCTGTTTTCCAGTCTTCAAGGAAAAAAGGATCGATCCCCTTATGAAAGGGATCGATCCCTTTTTTGACAGTTTCACTTATTTTTCATCTAAGTGCAAAAGGATCGATCCCCTTGTGTATGGGATCGATCCCTTATCTGTAACGGTCATATTTTTGAAAAGGATCGATCCCCTGGTGTATGGGATCGATCCCTTGTGTTATAAATGCAGAAATTTTTGTAGGTAACGGCTATTTTGCATCTCCAACGGCTATGACTCATCCCCAACGGCCATAAACGGCTAGAAACTCATTTGACACTATAAATACAGCCTTGGATCAATATTGAAGCATCAAGAAACATCAAGAAAGCATATACAAACATTCAAGCTTCCAAGAAATCATTTTGTGCTTATTTTTCGATTTTTCTTGTAAAACACTAGAGTGTTCTTCGTTGTAATTCTTGAGCTAGTGTTTTTCGGGTGTGTGAGAGAGCTTAAACTTTGCAAACACATTCCTAGTGAGGATTTTCTAGTTTGCTCATTTGTATCCAACTTTGGGATAGGATTCAATAGACTTTGGGGTATAAGTCTATTGAAGTGTGTAAGGTTACTCCTTGTCCTTAAAGGAAAGACAAATTAGTGAATTTGTGGGAAATCCTTAGTGTGGACGCTAAGGTAGTGGATGTAGACTTTGGTTAGAAAGTCGAACCACTCTAAATCGCTTTGCAATTTTTATCTTTGCAATTAGCTTCTGCCGTTATTTTCAAAAATCCAATTCACCCCCCCTCTTGGTTTTATTCGATCGATTGCCACGTTCTACAATTGGTATCAGAGCTTGGTTCATTAGAAGGTCTTACAACCTCTTGAAAAAGATCCAAGAAGTGTGCAATCATCCACAAAGTCATCCATGGCATCCACCTCCAATATTGTAGCTTGGGGAGATTCTCAACCCACCAACAAACCGCCTTTCTTCAATGGAGTAAATTATGCGTATTGGAAAAACCGCATGAAGCTCTTCATCCAAGCTTATGATCTTGAAGCTTGGAAAATCATCATGAGAGGATACATAGCACCAACGAGCAATATTGAAACATGGAGTGTTGAAGAAGACAAGGGATTCTCAACAAATGCAAAAGCTATGCATCTCATCTTTTGTGCCCTTGGCCCGGACGAGTATGGAAGGGTGTCATCTTGTTCCAATGCAAAAGAAATTTGGGACAAACTTGAAGTTACACATGAAGGTACAAATCAAGTGAAGGAGACCAAAATCGGGCTCCTCAATCTAAGTTATGAGAACTTCAAGATGGACCCCGAGGAAGACATCAAAACCATGTCCGATCGATTCTCCGTGATCGTAAATGGTTTGAAAGGTTATGGCGAAGTAATCCCCGAGGATAAACTTGTGAGGAAGATGATCTACTCTCTTCCCGATTCATGGGATTCGAAGAAAACCGCCATAATAGAAGCAAAGGACCTCAAAGTTCTCAAATTGGATGAGCTTATTGGTTCCTTGCTTACTCACGAGATGATGTCAACGGGCAAGGAAGAAAAGAAGAAGGAAGTGGAGAAAAAGAAAGTTGGTCTTGCTCTTAAAGCATCCAAAAAGGATGATGATTCTAGTGAAGAAGATGAAGAAAAAGAGATGGCTATGTTTGCCAAAAGATTCAAAAACTTCATGTTGACCAACAAAGGAAGAAGATTCCAAAGAGAAGAGGGATTCAAAAGCAACAAAGGGAGAGATCCTCTAACTTGCTATGAATGCAACAAACCGGGACATATCAGGTTCGATTGTCCTCAACTAAAGAAAAATAGCTATGAGAGGAAGAAGCACAAGGCTCACGTAGCTACTTGGAGCGATGACTCTTCCGACGAAGACGAGGATGAAGTAGCCAACTTGTGTCTTATGGCTATCGAGGATGACTCAATGGTAACCTCTAATTCATCTTATTCATTTGATTATACTTTTGATAAATTACAAGAGGTTTATAATGAATTAGCCTTAGAGTATGAGAAGTTGATTTTGAAAAATAGAAAAATTACTTCAAAATTGAAAAATGAAAATGACTCTCTCTCTAAGTCTAATAAGGAATTTGAAAGCAAGTTCGAAGAAATGCAAGTCCAATTAAAAGATTTTGAAAAGAAAAATCAAGACTTGCAAAACTTACTTTCAAAGGTCCATGAAGATCATCAAAAGGAACTTGATGATCTTAAAGCTTCTTTCAACAAAGTTGGGACAAAAATTGTTGAAAAATGTGAAAGTTCAAAAACCAACTATGTTAGAAAGAACTTTCAAGGGTATAGACAAAGATCACCTAATCGAAAGATGATTAGGAGCATTTGGGTTCCAAAGGGACTCATTGCTAACAAAGATTTTAATCTATTGTCAAAATGGATACCCAAAGGGACTAAATTACTAGGAACTAACTCTTATGGACCCAAAAGAGTTTGGGTACCAAAACATACATAGTTCCCTTTTGTAGGTGTGTTGGAGCCATGATATGCAAATTTGAAGAAACTTGAAAGCTCTAGACACACAAAATGAAAGGACACTTGAAGAAGCTCAATCGACATATCTTGGTTCAAGTGGTAACATTTTTTTTTAAATTACTCTTTCATGTTGTTTTATATGACTATTTTGTGTTTAAAACATGTTTGAGGTTCCCCATATGTTGTTTGAATGTTTTTAGTAAGGGGGAGTTAAGATTGCATGAGTTGCACATTTATGGCCTAAAATGATCGTTATTATGTTTTTGGCCTTAAATTTGCAATATTTGTTTGATTTTGTGAAATCATGTTCTCTATGCTTAATATGATCTTTTATGATGAATTTTGAGAATATGATGTTGTCTTGTAGCAATTTTATCAAAAATGCATGCTTAGGACCTTATAGAGCCTTTGTGACTTGAAATAATCTTAATAGTGTGCTTTTAGAGGACTACATTTTGATCTATGATGTAATTTGCATATCTTGTTGTTTTAAGTTAACATTCATGTACATAGATATATTCTAAGGCATTTAAAAATCACTTCATATCATACATATGACATAGGATGCCTCCATTAGAGCTTAAATCTCGTCTATACGATCCTTGTGCCCAAAATTCATTTTTTCCAGAAAAAGGATCGATTCCCTAAGAAAAGGGATCGATCCCTTCGTTGGCAGTAAGCTCCTTAAATTTGATCCTTGAATTTTACACTAAAAGGATCGATCCCCTAACCCGAGGGATCGATCCCTTTATGCGTGTTGGCTGGGCGCGCTGTTTTAAAAAGGGAAGTTAACACAAATTTTTTTTAAAACCCCTTGCTCGTCAAAAACACCCCAAACCGCCCCTTTTCAAAACCCTAACCAAATCCTCTCAAATTTCCAACCAATTTCAAGATTTCAACTCGTTTGTTCTCCCATCTCATCTTCAAATCGGATTCGGCTTTTGATTTTGATTCTTGGTGCTTCACAATCAAACTTTTGGTAAGGTTTCAAACCCTAACCTTTTCCATTCGAATTTTTTTTATCTGGGATTATTGATTGTTTTAGGCTATTTTAGAGAACTCATATTGTTGAAAATCTATTATTCTTGTTGCAGGAGGTTTACCCATTGTTCAAAATCACTCAAAACCTCTTCTTTGAACACTTGCACACCAAGTGTTTGATAAAAAGCCTAAACCAAATTTTCCTTTGCAAAAATTCGGCCTAACCTACTTTTTTTTTGCCAAAACTTCTTGTTTGATTTCACCATAGATTTTTTTAACCATCCCTAATCATCCCTTGACAATCCTTGTTACTTGAATTTTCAAAATTCTAAGATGTCTAAGAGAAAAACCATGGCTTCCAAAGGGAAGGGGATTTCATCCAATCCTCCTCCATCTTCAAACTCCCTAGACTCATGCTTTAAAAACTCTAGGGAAAGTGATCGTTTTCGAAACCTCTTTGCATCCGCACCGGTTAAGGAAACACGATCAATTGATTTTAATTTCCTAACCAAACTTAATTTTGCCTATCTACAAAAGTTTAAGGATTTTAAGTGGATGGAGTTTTTAAACTTTAAGGGGCCAACTTTTCCTACTCTTGTTCGAGTCTTTTATTCTAATGCCACCATCTCTTCTTCAAAACTTTCGGATGGCACCATCATTCGAACGATCAAATCTCATGTTTTGGGCAAAAATACCACTCTTACCATTGATTTTCTTGCCAATGCTTTTAATCTTCCCAATAATGGTGTTGAGATTGATAAAGGACCTTATCCCACAAATTCTCGTGTCCCTAACAACCAAGCTACCTTCCTTCCTCTTCAAGATCGTCTCTTGCACCTTATCCTTTCGCATGTTATTCGTCCTCGTGGGACGAAATATTCATCGGTTAGAGAGTCCGATTATTGGTGGCTTCATTGCATCCGTAGTGGAACTAAACTCCACCTTGCCGCATTCATCTTCAATGATATGATAAAGATTATCAAAGCAAAGAAGGTGCAAACCTTGGTGTATGGCATGTACCTTAGCCATATTTTCTCTTTGCTTGACATTGATACATCCTTCGAGCACGGCATTGATCCTCCCACCGACAACATTATTGGCCGTCATTCGATGGATCGTTTGGGCTATAAGGAAGAACCCGAATTTTCTATGATTTGGGTGAAGAAAAGAGGAGAAGTTCAAGAACCAGAACATCATGAAGAAGGAGATGAAGAACATGAAGATGACCATATGGATGACGCTCCCGGAGCCTCCTCTCTTGCTAGATCTAGTGACATGTCATTGAGAGACCTTCATGATTCTCTCATTCGTCATATGGACTCCTCCATTGGATCTCTTCGGGCTCACATGGATTCTAGGCTTGATTCTCTCGAGGCACGTCATGCTTCCTTGGGTGATGCGTTTAGCGCTCTTCAGCGTAAGTTTGATAGTTACCCATTCCCACCTCCACCATCTTCATCTTAGATGCATGCATACATGGACATCTTATTATATTATGCTTTTGTTTATGATCGCTTTTAGACTTTGCTACATGACTTTTATGACTCTTGGTTGGATGTTGTTTTAAACTTTGATGTTATGTTTGGTACTTATGGATACTATTTGGTTTGTTTATTTTGAGTACCTATGGACATTTATGCTTTATTTGTGTTATCTATCGTTTCAATTCTAGTCTTTACTTATATTTTATTTTTCCTTTGTTATATGGTGCTAACACTTTTCTTGAATTATTTTTTGATATAACAAAAAGGGGGAGAAATATGTGCAAATAATGAAAAATGGTTTTTAAAATGGTTTTTAAAATTAGAGCTTAAATTTTAAATATTTTTTTTTTGAAACCATTTAACAACTCAAAAATTATTTTCTTAAGGGGGAGATTTTATCAAAACCAATTTTTCAAAGAATTTTTGTTATATCAAAAAGGGGGAGATTGTTGAGAAATATTTTGATATAACAATTATGTGAAAAATGTTTTTGGACTTATTTAAAGATTTCAAAAATAATTCAAAAGTCCTTAAAACTTGAAAAATATGTTTCAAATATTTTTCCGACTTTACCGATCTTTTTCAAAACAAGTATGATCCGTTTTTGCACTAAGAAATATGTTTTCCAGTCTTCAAGGCAAAAAGGATCGATCCCCTTTTTTGACAGTTTCACTTATTTTTCATCTAAGTGCAAAAGGATCGATCCCCTTGTGTATGGGATCGATCCCTTATCTGTAACGGTCATATTTTTGAAAAGGATCGATCCCCTGGTGTATGGGATCGATCCCTTGTGTTATAAATGCAGAACTTTTTGTAGGTAACGGTTATTTTGCATCTCCAACGGCTATGACTCATCCCCAACGGCCATAAACGGCTAGAAACTCATTTGACACTATAAATACAGCCTTGGATCAATATTGAAGCATCAAGAAACATCAAGAAAGCATATACAAACATTCAAGCTTCCAAGAAATCATTTTGTGCTTATTTTTCGATTTTTCTTGTAAAACACTAGAGTGTTCTTCGTTGTAATTCTTGAGCTAGTGTTTTTCGGGTGTGTGAGAGAGCTTAAACTTTACAAACACATTCCTAGTGAGGATTTTCTAGTTTGCTCATTTGTATCCAACTTTGGGATAGGATTCAATAGACTTTGGGGTATAAGTCTATTGAAGTGTGTAAGGTTACTCCTTGTCCTTAAAGGAAAGACAAATTAGTGAATTTGTGGGAAATCCTTAGTGTGGACGCTAAGGTAGTGGATGTAGACTTTGGTTAGAAAGTCGAACCACTCTAAATCGCTTTGCAATTTTTATCTTTGCAATTAGCTTCCGTCGTTATTTTCAAAAATCCAATTCACCCCCCCTCTTGGTTTTATTCGATCGATTGCCACGTTCTACAGAAACCAAAACCAAAGACCCCTCCGTGTTACCTTTCGAAAACCGAAAATCCCTTTCTTTTTTGAAACCAAAAACGTTTCTGTTTTTTTTGTTTAAAACCTAAAACCGAAACTAAAAAAAACCACAAACTTACCCCTTTCGCGTCACCGGCTCACCATGCATGGCTTCCGAGGGAGCCAGAAGGCTTATCGCCGGCAACGGAGAAGAAGGAAACGACGAGGGTAAGACTTTAACCCCTCTTTTTTAATTCGAAACGAAAATGAAATTGAGAAGAATATCTCTGAAAACCTCTGTGCTTGTATTTCACTGAAACTTTTGATTACACAATTTTTTCTCTCTGAAATTTTCCGAATCCTCCTATTACAACTTTTTCTCTCTAAGAAATCCTCTCGAAACCCCCCCATTTACATTGCTTGCTCGGGTTTTTATATAGCCCCGAAATTACAGATTTTCCTATTTCTAAAATGCGTAAAATTGCTGGAAATGATGTTGTCGTTTGTTTGTATTCACGCTGCAGCTCTATTGCATTTCGCTTCTGATTTTTGCCTCTGTAATTTGTTGCGAATTTGTTTCTGACATTTCGGTTATGGTCTTTTGTTTGCATGTGACTGCTGGAGGAGGGGGGACTAGAGGGCTAGAGACGTGGCCGGTCATGCGCGCTGTTGACGGGATCCGGACGGGCTCGGATTGATCGAACAGTGCACGAGAGAAGCTGAGGGGTCGGTTGTGGTCTACATGCGAGCGTGTGGGAATCGGATCGCCGCGCGTGGGCTGCTGGGGAGTCGCGCGTGCGGCGCGTGAAGGTTCTAGAGACTTCTCCGGTTCGATCTCAGCCGTTTATCTCGATCCAGATCGAACGATGGGGATGGTGCGGTGCTGAGGCTTGAGGAAGGGGCCTCTAGGGTTTTTGCTTCCTTGATCGATCTGGACCGTTAGATCTGGATCCCGGACCGTTAGATCTGGATCCCAGACCTAACGGTGGGGATGGGTGGCGGCTGCACAAGATAAGAGGCACATTAGGGTTTTTAGATCAGATTAGGTTTTATTTTCTGGGCCTAAACGGGACGTAATATATGTATAATAATATTTTTGGGCTTTTTATTATGTATAATGGACTTTAAATTGAATAATTGTGGGCTTTTATTTATATTATGCTGGGCTTTTATTTAATGTTTTTGTTTTTTCCAGATTTAATAATAATAATAATAATAATAAGATAATAATAGTACTATAATAATAAGGCGGTAGATAATATTAATAATAATATAAGCAATAGGTGTTAATGATAACATAACAACTTAGTAATAATAATAACATAATAGGATAATAATAATAATTAAATAATAACATTAATAATATATGTATACATACTATCTTTCTTTTTCTTTTTCTTTTTCCTTTTCTTTTTTAGCTTTTTTTATTAATCACCACATAATTAAAGTCCATTAATAAAAGAAGAAAAAATGGGTTAAACACCCCGGACAAAATTAGTGATTACACCATCGCTCTAATCTCTTCCTTCTTCTTCTCCTCTTCTTTGTTTTTCTTCATTATTTGGTGAGTGAGAAGTGACCCCATGAGTTCATCAAGCTTCAAGGTTTTGAGATTCTTGGCTTCGATGATGGCGGTCCTCTTTGAGTCACATGACTCGGGAAGGGAGTAGATGAGCTTTCGGATAAGCTTTTCTTCCGGGATGGCTTCTCCATAACCTTTAAGTCCATTTGTGATAGTGGAGAACCTATCAAACATCTTCTCGATGTTCTCTTCCAGATTCATCTTGAAGTTCTCACACTCTAAGGTGAGGAGCCCAATCTTGGTCTCCTTGACTTCATTGGTTCCCTCGTATATGACTTCAAGCTTGTCTCATACCTCCTTGGCACTCTCACAAGAAGACATCTTCTCATAGATGGTTGGGCCAAATGCACAAAATAGCATGTGCAATGCTTTGCAATTAAGCTTCATCTTCTTGCGATCATCGGCACTTCATTCTACTTTGCTTCCTTGAGGCACGGACGAACCATCTTCAACTATGTCCCATAGCTTGTAGTCTATTGACTTCAAGAAGAATTTCATCTTTGCCTTCCAATGGGCATAGTAATTTCCGTCGAAGAATGGCAGTTTGTCGATGGATTGCGCCATTTGAGCCGGTTGGTGAAATGTTGATCGAGCTTGCCGGATCTTCTCAATAGGATGTGAATCCCCTTCGATTGAGCCAAGCTCTGATACCAATTATTGAGATGTGAAGGGCTCGATTCGATCAACCGTTCTTGCTCGCCAAGTGTGGAGAAGTTGGATAATTGGGTGTTTTAGTGGGAGGTGAAAAATTGGCAATTTGACACAAGGATTTATAGTGGTTCAACCTTCTAAACATGGTCTACATCCACTACCTTAGCTCCCCACTAAGGATTTCCAAAAAAAAATCACTAAGAATTTCGTCCCCTTTTCTCGGCTTAGGAGGAAACCGTTACAATGATCAAGCTTTCTACCCAAAGCTTGATCAAACACTATCTTACAAGAGAAAGACTTAGCAAACTAGAAATCCCTCTAATATGTATGTGTTTGCAATACTAAGCACTCACCCAAAACCTAAACACTTGAGCAAATTTAACAATGTTTAGCTCAAAAGTGTTGTATAAGCAAGAAATAAACAATTTAAGCTCTAGACAAATTTTGACATCATAATGTTGTAACAAATGAAGCATTAACCATTACAAGATGCTTGGAGGTCCCTTTTACACTCCTTGATGAGTTTGTAGACGTTACTAGCCGTTGGGATAGAATTGGAGTCGTTGGAGCCTTTATTTCCCACCATAAATGCAGTTCTGCAGCTGAGCGTATCGATACTCGTCAAACCGTATCGATATGGTCTCAATGAGGAATTAGCCGTTGGGCTTCTTCAACTGATGCGTATCGATACACTTACCTAGCGTATCGGTACGGTCCTGCAATTTAAAAGACCGTTGGGAAAATGACCGTTAGGGAAGTTAGGCGTATCGGTACGCGATACACCCGTATCGGTACGCGACTAGCCGTTGGGCTATTTCAAAACACACCGTATCAATACGGCTAAGCGTATCGGTACGGGTTTTGGCTACTGGAAAAATTAGGTAGTTGAAACCCTAAGGCGTATCGGTACGGTCCAAGACCGTATCGGTACGGGTACTTGAAAAGGCTGGTTTGACTACTTTAAATGTACTTTAAATCATTCCAAAGCCTTATAAAAACCCTTAAACATATTTTCAAGTTGTTTTTGACTAAAAATATATTTTAAATTCTTTTCAAGTTAGTCCAAAATATTTTTCAAATATTATATCAAAACATTAGTTCTACACTTCAGATCATGCCTCTTCATCTAAGTCGTAGCTTGATCTCCACTAACTCTTCTGATCATGTCTCTTCATCTAAGTTGTAGCTTTGATCTCCACTAACTCTTCAGATCATGCCTCTTCATCTAAGTCGTAGCTTGATCTCCACTAACTCTTCAGATCATGCCTCTTCATCTAAGTCGTAGCTTGATCTCCACTAACTCTTCAGATCATGCATCTTCATCTAAGTCGTAGCTTGATCTGCACTAACTCTTCAAATCATGCCTCTTCATCTAAGTCGTAGCTTGATCTCCACTAACTCTTCAGATCATGCCTCTTCATCTAAGTTGTAGCTTGATCTCCACTAACTCTCCGGATCATGCCTCTTCGTCGGAGTCGTAGCTTGGTCCAATCCAGTCTCCTGATCTTGTCTCATTGTCATTGGCGTAGCGGATCACCCACAACCAACAGGGAAGTGGGACAAAATTAGTGCTTATGATCATTGCTTTATCCTTGTTCCACAAGTATAAGCAAAAAGGGGCAGCTGTAATCACTAATTTTGTCCGACCTTGAACTCTTAGTGTTTAGGGCTTGTATTGGGCTAAAAAAATAATAAAAAGACAAAAAAAATTAATTGTCATTATTATTATTGTATTATTAGTAATAGTAGCCTCACTATTAATATTATTACTATATATATCTATTATCTTTATTATTATTATTATTATTATTATTATTATTATTATTATTATTATTATTCATTACTATAATCTTTCGTTACTATTATTATTATTACTATTATTAGTATGTATTATTATTACTTGTTATTTATTATAGGTATTATTATCATTATTATTATTATTATTAGCCTAATGTTAATATTGTTAATAATAATAATAGTAATAACAATAATAATAATAATAAATAATGATAATAGTAACTAATAATAATAATAACAACAGAGCCCATATATTAATAAAAGTCCATTACAAAGCCCATATATTAATAAAAGTCCACTTTACAATTGTGCACCTAGGGATGGGCACGACACCCGGACCCGACGGGTTCCGACCCGACCCGGCCCAATCGGGTCGGGTATTTTTATGAAAAAATCGGGTTCAGGTTTGGGTTTTAGGGTGAAAAAATCTAACCCGACCCGGGACTAATAGTGTAATTTTTCCTTAAATTTTTTTAGGGATATTTGTAATAATACCCCTCTCTATATATATTTTTTATAATTAGGTCCTTAAAATTAATTTTTTTATTTGCATTTTAGTCCTTAAAATTATTATTTTTTATAATTATGCCTCTTAAAATTATTTTTTTACAATTAGGTCCCTAAAATTAATTTTTTTCTATAGTTCGGGTCGGGTTGTGTCGGGGTCAGGTTTAGAATATTTATTTTCGGGTCGAGTCAGGTCGGGTTTTTTAAAGAATTGGATCGGGTTGGGTCGGGGTCGGTTTTAGGATAATTAGTTTCGGGTTGGGTTCGGGTGGGCCAAAAACCTGACCCGACCCGTGCCCATCCCTTTGTGCAACCCAAAGAACTTGAGCCCTTAACCAAACAAAACCCTAACACAACTTTTTTTATGTGCAGCCGCCACGATTGGGAACCGTTAGATCTGGCTCGCGATCTAACAACTCAGATCACCCAGACCCGTGGAAACCCTAGCCGCCCTCTTCGAAACTATCGTGATTGTCGGATTCAAGCTGCATCCAATGGCTCAGATCAAACCGAAGCGCCGCATCACCTCAACCGTTAGATCAAGTCGATCTAACGGTCCCTGATCAACGGAGAAGCTTCCAGAATTAGCACGCGCCCACACGCGATCCCCAGTTGCCCACGCGCTCGTACGTTTGTCCCCACGCACCAGAACCCTCTGCCACACCACACCTCATCCTTGTTTGGGCAAACCCGACATGCAAGACAAAAAATGCAGAACATCAGAGCACCGAAAATGGCAAGAAAACAAAAATTAAATCAAAATTCAACCAGACAAACAAAAACAAAGACACGGGCAGAGATCAAAGAGGAAGCTTTTTCCAATCATTTGTGTAACCTCGGTTATAAAAACTGGAAAAAAATTGTAAGCAAACATTTCGGCAATTACTAGAGAGAAAATCAATAAAAAAGAGCAAAAATTTTCAGAGGTATCATTTTTTTCTTTTCATTGCATGCAACATAAAACGAAAGAATCTTAAAAAAAGAGCATTTTTGTAACATCCCAATTTTGGGCTTAGAAGTTTTGGGTTTGGACCGGACCGGTCGGGTTGCGGTTCGAATATAAAAGGGTGAATTTAGGAAAGCCTAGTTCGGGTTGCATTAAAAATATGGAAAAATGTCTTAAAATCCTCTTTTATTATATATAAGAGAAAGGTGAAATCAATTTTACAAAATGAGGTTTGGAAAAGTGACATTTTGGATTAGTGACCAAAATGTAATTTTTGAAAACTTGGTGACTGTTTTAAAAAGGATTGAAACTTTGAATCTTTAAGGAGCTATTTACCCAAAAGAGTTTCTCCAGATTTTTCTGAATATTAATCAATTTATTTAATGGTTTTTAATTAAGTGCAAAAGGAGGGAAAATATATTTTGGCATTTTAACTAACTTTTCTCTAAATTTCCATTTTCTTTTCTCTCAACTTTTCTCTCAACCCAAACACATTTCTCCAGCAAAATTCTCTCTGATTTTGACAACTAAAGATTAGATTTCAATCCTCATTTGATCTCTAATCAATTCTACAACAAAACCTTAGCATTTGCTTATTGGATTTTCAAGAATTGTGGTTCCAAAAAGGGAGAAACTCAAGTTTAGAGGTATGAACGTCCTTCTCCTCTAAATTCTCAGTTCTTTACTGAAATTCCCAAGTTCTCAATCCTTGATTTGTGTTTTATTAAAGGTTTTACAATTGTGTTCTTGATCTTGGCTTTAAAATGCAAGATTTGGTTAATTTGTGATGAAATTCGTATGAAATGGTTGGGTACTGTTTTGAGATGTGTTTTTAATGTAAAATGGATGTATATTTGATGAGAAATTGAGGTTTAATCAATGTAATCCCGAATAGGTTGATTTTCCTAAGTTTCTACTTGTGAAAATTGTGGTTTTTGGGGTGATCTTGGTGTTTTGTTAATGCTGGAGGTATAAGGACGTGTTTGGGATCATTTTGGATGTTAATTGATGTTTAAAAATGGTTAGAAGTGATGGATTTTGGCTGGGTTAAGTTTTGGAAGTGTTTGGAGGTGATTTTGGTTGTGTTTGGTAGCCGAAATGTTGGATTTGCGAAGAGCAGCGAGTTTAGGTGTGTTGCTGGTGTTTTTAATGCATTATGATGCATTAATCCTCTGTTGTTATGTGCTTGAAACAAGGGAGAATGATCCGTGAGCAATAGAGGTGGCGTTGAAGGTTTCGGATGCTTGGAAGGCTTGTTGGCTAGCCTTGTTTTGTGTACCGGTGAGTGAAGTTGGGTTTTCAGCTTTAAAACCAAGGTTTGAAGGTTTTGGGAGTTTAGTTTAAGTCTAAACAACTTAGCTAAGCTCAAGAGTAAGTAAATGAAATTTCTCTCTTGGTTGTGTTATGAATTGGTTTTTAAAGCACTTGTGATTGTTGGATGCAACGCATGTGATTTGCATGTTTTAAACTCTGTTTTGGAAGCATATTCTAACATGATTTAATGCTGGTTTTGAAAGTCATGTGTGAAGGATGCTCAAGGTAAGAGATCCTTGGTTTTGTACATTGGAATTGTGGAATTGTTGCATAGTGTTGCATGTTGTTTAATGGCTTTGTGTAATGCTTCAAAATCAGTGGATTGATGATGGTAATTGGTGGTATTGGCATTTTGGTTATGCTTGTAAAACAATGGATTAATGTGGTAAATTGGTTATATTGGCAAGTGATGTAAGTGGTTCTTGGTTACTTGAATCGGATATAGTTAGCCGACTATAGGATTGGGTGCACCGTGAATAAAGTCGTCTTGGATGTGGAGTGGTTGTGATTGTACCGGTGACTCCATCCAAGTACACTAACGAGATGGTTAAGAACACCATGGTGGTTAAAAGTCCATGGGTGGGTCTTGTGTTAAGGTCATAATGGTGGTTAAAATTCCATTTGAAGACCTTGTGTATGGTAAGATCACGATGGTGGTGTAAAGTCCATGTGTGGATCTTGTGTGTATGTCCCGTGATCTCGTTAGTGATGTTATACAACTACCAATGAGTGATGGTAAGGTCATAATGGTGGTTAAAATTCCATTTGAGGACCTTGTGAATGTTAAGGTCATATGGTGTTTAAAAGTCCATATGAGGACCTTGTGTATGGTAAGGTCATAATGGTGGTCTAAATTCCATTTGGGGACCTTGAGATTGGTAGTGTGTATGAAGCGTGGGGACAACGCTTGTAATCCGCGTATCCGATTGTGTCTTGTGTTATGATGGTTTGTGAATTATCACTTGGAAGCCAATATAATGTTCTTGAATATGATGAAGCATGAGATGCTTGAAATGATGCACGGTTGCATGAGAAGTGTGTAATGTTCTATGAATGCATGTTTTACTTGTTAGCTTGAACAAGTGTTTATCTTCTATTGAGAATGTTGCATTGTGTACATGGAATCTCTTTGGTGCATTGAAGTCTTGTGAAGTCCTTTTTTAAAAAGGGCATGTAATGCAAATGTTGATTTTGTGGTTCATGTATTGCATTTGCTTAATGCATGAGATAGAATTGAGGGTGTAAGTGGTTTTTAAAGGTTTCTTGCTTTGAAATGATTTTCAAGTATAAGAAAAGTTTGATGTGAAGTGGAAGTGTTTTCCAAGGATTTTGTATTTAACTTTGCATATGATGTTCATGCATGGAATGGTTAAATTGATGGTTTTGCAAGGTTGTACTTTGAAGTGAATTACTTAACTTTTCTAAGCTAAGGGTTGGTTCTCACGTTTGAGCAATGCATGATTTAAAGCATGTTGTTAAAAAGGGTTTTCAAACATTGCTTTGGTTTATCGAATTGTAATGCTTTTAAAAGAGGTTTTATGACTCGCTGCATTGATGGTGTTTTGGTTTTGAGCATTCCTCACTAAGCATTATGTGCTTACGCTCCTTTTTGTCCATCAATGCAGATATTTGAAGTTGGAACAGCGAGAAGCAAGGGATTCAAGGAGAACTCCACTTGAGATGTATGTCTCGGTTAATAGCTATATATAATAAAGGCAATAGGGGGAGAATCTCTTATGTTGATGTTTAATGAGATTGTGTATGTTGGACAAGTTTGGTTTATGATTTTGAACTATGTGGTTTAACGCTTGCAACGTTTGAATCTTCTTATTCTTAAGTCGTTATGCTATGCTTCTTGTTTTAAAAGCATGATTGAGTGTTGGATGTGTTGAATGAGTTGGTGCACCTAGGGGTGGTTTTGTATCTAGATTTTGATGCAAATTGGTAGGTATGATGCTTGGCATGTTGTTGATTTATTGTGGAATGGTTTGGAGCATGTTTGATGGGGTTTAAAGGTGTTAAAACAGGCCTATCTGCTGTTTCTGGGCAGGGTGTTTCGAAACACCCTTGCCTGTTTCGAAACAGGCCCTTGATTTGGCCAGGGTGTTCCTGAACGGCCTAGACCCGTTTCTGAACACTTTGGCTACTGCCAAGGGGTGTTCCTGAACGGCCTAGACCCGTTTCGGAACACTTGACCGTTGGGCATAAAATTTGAATGGTTTTGAGGTTTGCAAGCTTTACGTTTTAGTCCCGATTCTTGTATGTACAATTGCTTGAGTTTGAGATGTCCGTTTGAGATGAAATTTGGCAGAGAGGCATGAAACATGACTAATTTCATAATGGTAACTTAAAAATTGGTAAAGTCCTCTTAATTTTCAGAATTTACAAATTGGTCCCTAAATTCGTATTTTGTGCAATTGGGTCCCTTATTGTTTTCCGATTGCTGTGATTTTTGAGTATGCTTATCTCAAGAGAATGCCTAGGGTTAATGTGCATCTATACAAGTTTAAAAAGAAAAAAAAAGGGTCGTTAATCAAGGTTGACTTTTGGGTTGACTTTGGTTTTCCCCGTGTAATCTTCGTAGTCCGGGTCAACCGTCTAGGCCGGGCTAAGGGGGTTACATTTGGTGGTATCAGAGCTGAGTTGCGGAAGCTTGGGGAAAATGGTAAATTGTTGTAATATGTGTTTGATGTTTATTCTGATGTGTGGTTGAAAGTCGGTTGGAATGCGTGTTTTTGAGCGAATTGTTGATGTTCTTGTCATGCTTTTTGATTGTGAATCTTCATTGAGCTAATGTGGATTTGTGCTGATGTTATGCTGGTGTTGTGAGCTGATTTTATGAATAATGAAAGTGTAATGGGTATGATATGTTGATATTATGCTGTTGCGAGTGAATGTTGTTGATGAGAGCATGATCGAAGTATGTGGATTGATATGCTTGATGTTGTGATACCCATATTTTTTTTATTGACTGTTATGTCATGTAAAAGGGGAGAATTCGGGATACCCATTGCCTTATTATTATAGCTATTGTGTTATTTTGGAGTTGGAGTTTTGAATCCTTGCTTAAAGCTGGTCTGATCGATTTGTTTGTTTTGTTATGATTGTTTGCTGTTAATAGCATGGTGAAATCGATGAAAGAATGGCAGTTAGGTGAGATGGTTGCTGCTTTAGAGCAGGTTGTTAAGGTGTGGAATTCACCTTTTAATGGAAGTGTTTCGTCTTAGTCTTCAGTGCCTGAAGTTGAGGTAGTAAGGTAGGAGGAAGAAGTTGGTTCTGTGATGAAGAGTTCATCACCTATAGTTCAAGAGGTGATGGGAACATCTCAGGCTGTGGCAAAAGTAAGGTCTGTAGACGTATCGACTGTGGGACGTGCGAGTTTGTCGAAACAGCGTTTGTATGATTTGGGAGCTGTAGAGTATCATGGTTCGACACCTGAGACGTTTGAGGCCTGGTTGGCCAGTGTAATTCTGATTTGGATCAGGAAGGTTGTGATTATGCCTGTAAGCTGGGAAGTGTTGTCTCATTGATGTTGGAGGACGCTTGTGCCTGGTAGACATCTGTGGCGGTGGCATCGCACATCCACCATATAGATTGGGACTTTTTTGTGTCTGCCTTTTATGAAAGGTATCTTGGAGAGAAATTCCCAAGGGTTAAGCAATGTGAGGGTGTGGTTTCAGTTTATGAAGGTGAGAAAAGTTTAAGCAAGAAAGCTGTGGTTACTGACCTCCGGAGCGGTCAGCGTAAGAGGCTACGTGATAGAAGGTTTGGCTTGAATCGAGGTCTGGGTGGTAGTGCAAATCTGGGGCAAGTGCTGCGTGATCAAGGAGTGGAAGCTCAGCTACCAGTGTGTGACCGTTGTGGAAGGCGCCATGTTGGAGGTTGTTGGGGCGTAGGAGTTTGTTGGAACTGTGGTTCTAAAGAACATGTGAAGCGGGATTGTCTTCAAGTGGTGAGATCAGCTTCAGTGGTAGCAGAATGGTCTCTGAAGGGTCGTGGGCACGGCCAAGACAAGGTTCGAAGGTGGCAGGAAGGGCAGAAAGGTGTGAGGAGCTTGTAGAATGAATCTTGTTAGAATTGTGGGTCTGTTGGACATTTGAGACGTAATTGTTTGAAGTTGGCTCGGGGTAGTTAGGGTTCTTTACCGCAGGGAGATGGTGATGACCTTAATGTGTTAGCAGATGCTGCAGCGGTGCGGCTGGAGAATGATGGTTCTGCGAGGAAGAGAGCTTGTATGTTGAAGCTCCGGGGCAGTGAGGTGTTTACAGGTAACCTTGTTAAGTAACCTTTGCTCTAGTATCTTAGTTTGGTTTCAGTTGGTATTTCCTTGCGTAGTGGGTATGGTCTCGTTGCTAGCATGTTTGGGGTAGTAGTTGGTGTTGTTTTGAAAACAACTTTAGTGTGAAGAGGGCATTAGTGAGTATCTTGTGGATAATGGGTTGTTAGAATGATGGAGTTGGTTAAGTTAGAAGTGAGATATGAGGTTGTTTTTAGGCGGATTCTGAGGATGTTATTGGTGGGTGTGAACCAACATACATGCACAGTTAAAATCATTTATTATATGCTATATTATATATGTACTGGTCCATGCATACATGTGACATGACATTAGAGGTTTTGCATGCATGTACATCAGGCATTGTTAGGGCATATTGGTGATCATGCATACGAACGTTCACACTCGCTGATAGTTAATCGGGTCTGTTAGTGTTGGGATAGGGTTAGGTTGGATGATGGGTTTTAAAAGTTGTGTTGGTGCTAGGAGAATGTTAGAAGTAATGGAGGGTATTAAGCGAGTTGTCAGTGATAGTGAGTGCGATATAGCATGTTGGTAGAAGGAAAGTGTTTGGCGCTTAATGAGTTTAGCGGTATGGTGGTGAGGAGATTACCGTTTGAGTTAGAATCAGTCAAAGTGGTCGTGAATAGCTGGTAGAAGTGGTAGTTTCTTGGTGTTAAGTGATGTAGTAAGTTAGTGGATGTGTTCCAGAATGCTGAGGTAACTTGGCATTGATGTAGTAGTACAAGGGTTGTTTATGTAGGTGATGGTTCATAGCAACCTTCGAAGAGTTGAGAAGAGGTTGTGTTGTGGGTTGTAGAAAATGTTTGGCCTGGGGTGAATAGAAGTTTCGTAATCTTGATATGTATGTATAGGTTGGGCGATGTTCTAGTAAGGCAAGTGTTGTAGTCAAAACTTGAAGTGGAAAGGCAATGTAAGATCAAAGGCCATTGTTGGTTGGACGGGTTCTTGTGAGAAGTGGTTGGCTAGTTGTGTATGAGTAAATTCCGTCTGAAGACAGCTGGTGGTGTATGGAACGGCTGGCGGAGTCAAGGTTGGGGTTTTGTGATGTGGTTTTCAGATGTTAGGTGAGTAGTCCTGGTGAATCGTTATGGTAATGATAGCGGCGGATGTGAAAGAATGTCAGCAATACGTTGAGAAGTTTGGGCAAGCAGTTGATGCTTAGGAATTCTTGCTTGATGTAGTAATCTTTGGAAGAGGTTGAGTAGTTTTGCAAGGAGTTTTAGAAGCAGTGAAGGTTGTGGGTCACATGGTGGCTGAACTAGATTGGTTGGTGTCACTGTGTGAACAAGTTTTGAGAGTTGTGAGTTAGGGTGGTGTATGCTGTAAAAGTTGGAGGTTCTTCAGGTTGTTGTTGGGGCTATGTGTAGTCCGGAAGTGTGAGAGGTTAAGATGTGGTTAACATTTGAGTGTTCTGGAATTCGTGAACAGTATGTGGTGGTGTTGAGTTTGGGTGGAGTTTTGTGAGGAGAGTGTTCCGTGGTGGTTAAGTCTCCTGTGTTGCCTTGTGTGTTGCTTTGAGAAGTTTGGTTGTTCTCTTTTCACCAGTTGAAATTTCGAGGACGAAATTTCTTAAGGGGGGAGAGTTGTAACACCCCAATTTTGGGCTTAGAAGTTTTGGGTTTGGACCGGACCGGTCGGGTTGCGGTTCGAATATAAAAGGGTGAATTTAGGAAAGCCTAGTTCGGGTTGCATTAAAAATATGGAAAAATGTCTTAAAATCCTCTTTTATTATATATAAGAGAAAGGTGAAATCAATTTTACAAAATGAGGTTTGGAAGAGTGACATTTTGGATTAGTGACCAAAATGTAATTTTTGAAAACTTGGTGACTGTTTTAAAAAGGATTGAAACTTTGAATCTTTAAGGAGCTATTTACCCAAAAGAGTTTCTCCAGATTTTTCTGAATATTAATCAATTTATTTAATGGTTTTTAATTAAGTGCAAAAGGAGGGAAAATATATTTTGGCATTTTAACTAACTTTTCTCTAAATTTCCATTTTCTTTTCTCTCAACTTTTCTCTCAACCCAAACACATTTCTCCAGCAAAATTCTCTCTGATTTTGACAACTAAAGATTAGATTTCAATCCTCATTTGATCTCTAATCAATTCTACAACAAAACCTTAGCATTTGCTTATTGGATTTTCAAGAATTGTGGTTCCAAAAAGGGAGAAACTCAAGTTTAGAGGTATGAACGTCCTTCTCCTCTAAATTCTCAGTTCTTTACTGAAATTCCCAAGTTCTCAATCCTTGATTTGTGTTTTATTAAAGGTTTTACAATTGTGTTCTTGATCTTGGCTTTAAAATGCAAGATTTGGTTAATTTGTGATGAAATTCGTATGAAATGGTTGGGTACTGTTTTGAGATGTGTTTTTAATGTAAAATGGATGTATATTTGATGAGAAATTGAGGTTTAATCAATGTAATCCCGAATAGGTTGATTTTCCTAAGTTTCTACTTGTGAAAATTGTGGTTTTTGGGGTGATCTTGGTGTTTTGTTAATGCTGGAGGTATAAGGACGTGTTTGGGATCATTTTGGATGTTAATTGATGTTTAAAAATGGTTAGAAGTGATGGATTTTGGCTGGGTTAAGTTTTGGAAGTGTTTGGAGGTGATTTCGGTTGTGTTTGGTAGCCGAAATGTTGGATTTGCGAAGAGCAGCGAGTTTAGGTGTGTTGCTGGTGTTTTTAATGCATTATGATGCATTAATCCTCTGTTGTTATGTGCTTGAAACAAGGGAGAATGATCCGTGAGCAATAGAGGTGGCGTTGAAGGTTTCGGATGCTTGGAAGGCTTGTTGGCTAGCCTTGTTTTGTGTACCGGTGAGTGAAGTTGGGTTTTCAGCTTTAAAACCAAGGTTTGAAGGTTTTGGGAGCTTAGTTTAAGTCTAAACAACTTAGCTAAGCTCAAGAGTAAGTAAATGAAATTTCTCTCTTGGTTGTGTTATGAATTGGTTTTTAAAGCACTTGTGATTGTTGGATGCAACGCATGTGATTTGCATGTTTTAAACTCTGTTTTGGAAGCATATTCTAACATGATTTAATGCTGGTTTTGAAAGCCATGTGTGAAGGATGCTCAAGGTAAGAGATCCTTGGTTTTGTACATTGGAATTGTGGAATTGTTGCATAGTGTTGCATGTTGTTTAATGACTTTGTGTAATGCTTCAAAAACAGTGGATTGATGATGGTAATTGGTGGTATTGGCATTTTGGTTATGCTTGTAAAACAATGGATTAATGTGGTAAATTGGTTATATTGGCAAGTGATGTAAGTGGTTCTTGGTTACTTGAATCGGATATAGTTAGCCGGCTATAGGATTGGGTGCACCGTGAATAAAGTCGCCTTGGATGTGGAGTGGTTGTGATTGTACCGGTGACTCCATCCAAGTACACTAACGAGATGGTTAAGAACACCATGGTGGTTAAAAGTCCATGGGTGGGTCTTGTGTTAAGGTCATAATGGTGGTTAAAATTCCATTTGAAGACCTTGTGTATGGTAAGATCACGATGGTGGTGTAAAGTCCATGTGTGGATCTTGTGTGTATGTCCCGTGATCTCGTTAGTGATGTTATACAACTACCAATGAGTGATGGTAAGGTCATAATGGTGGTTAAAATTCCATTTGAGGACCTTGTGAATGTTAAGGTCATATGGTGTTTAAAAGTCCATATGAGGACCTTGTGTATGGTAAGGTCATAATGGTGGTCTAAATTCCATTTGGGGACCTTGAGATTGGTAGTGTGTATGAAGCGTGGGGACAACGCTTGTAATCCGCGTATCCGATTGTGTCTTGTGTTATGATGGTTTGTGAATTATCACTTGGAAGCCAATATAATGTTCTTGAATATGATGAAGCATGAGATGCTTGAAATGATGCACGGTTGCATGAGAAGTGTGTAATGTTCTATGAATGCATGTTTTACTTGTTAGCTTGAACAAGTGTTTATCTTCTATTGAGAATGTTGCATTGTGTACATGGAATCTCTTTGGTGCATTGAAGTCTTGTGAAGTCCTTTTTTAAAAAGGGCATGTAATGCAAATGTTGATTTTGTGGTTCATGTATTGCATTTGCTTAATGCATGAGATAGAATTGAGGGTGTAAGTGGTTTTTAAAGGTTTCTTGCTTTGAAATGATTTTCAAGTATAAGAAAAGTTTGATGTGAAGTGGAAGTGTTTTCCAAGGATTTTGTATTTAACTTTGCATATGATGTTCATGCATGGAATGGTTAAATTGATGGTTTTGCAAGGTTGTACTTTGAAGTGAATTACTTAACTTTTCTAAGCTAAGGGTTGGTTCTCACGTTTGAGCAATGCATGATTTAAAGCATGTTGTTAAAAAGGGTTTTCAAACATTGCTTTGGTTTATCGAATTGTAATGCTTTTAAAAGAGGTTTTATGACTCGCTGCATTGATGGTGTTTTGGTTTTGAGCATTCCTCACTAAGCATTATGTGCTTACGCTCCTTTTTGTCCATCAATGCAGATATTTGAAGTTGGAACAGCGAGAAGCAAGGGATTCAAGGAGAACTCCACTTGAGATGTATGTCTCGGTTAATAGCTATATATAATAAAGGCAATAGGGGGAGAATCTCTTATGTTGATGTTTAATGAGATTGTGTATGTTGGACAAGTTTGGTTTATGATTTTGAACTATGTGGTTTAACGCTTGCAACGTTTGAATCTTCTTATTCTTAAGTCGTTATGCTATGCTTCTTGTTTTAAAAGCATGATTGAGTGTTGGATGTGTTGAATGAGTTGGTGCACCTAGGGGTGGTTTTGTATCTAGATTTTGATGCAAATTGGTAGGTATGATGCTTGGCATGTTGTTGATTTATTGTGGAATGGTTTGGAGCATGTTTGATGGGGTTTAAAGGTGTTAAAACAGGCCTATCTGCTGTTTCTGGGCAGGGTGTTTCGAAACACCCTTGCCTGTTTCGAAACAGGCCCTTGATTTGGCCAGGGTGTTCCTGAACGGCCTAGACCCGTTTCTGAACACTTTGGCTACTGCCAAGGGGTGTTCCTGAACGGCCTAGACCCGTTTCGGAACACTTGACCGCTGGGCATAAAATTTGAATGGTTTTGAGGTTTGCAAGCTTTACGTTTTAGTCCCGATTCTTGTATGTGCAATTGCTTGAGTTTGAGATGTCCTTTTGAGATGAAATTTGGCAGAGAGGCATGAAACATGACTAATTTCATAATGGTAACTTAAAAATTGGTAAAGTCCTCTTAATTTTCAGAATTTACAAATTGGTCCCTAAATTCGTATTTTGTGCAATTGGGTCCCTTATTGTTTTCCGATTGCTGTGATTTTTGAGTATGCTTATCTCAAGAGAATGCCTAGGGTTAATTTTCATCTAGACAAGTTTAAAAAGAAAAAAAAGGGTCGTTAATCAAGGTTGACTTTCGGGTTGACTTTGGTTTTCCCCGTGTAATCTTCGTAGTCCGGGTCAACCGTCTAGGCCGGGCTAAGGGGGTTACAATTTTTACCTTCGGTGTTTTGCTTTCCTCTCGCGTCGGTTCATATTCTCGTCATCAATAAGCCGACAGACCTTTGCTAGGTTGTGCACGGTGTGGTGAATGAAAAGAGGGTTCTTGTTTTTTAAAATGGGGGTTTTGGTTTTGGTTTTCAGGGTTTCAAAAAAGGTTTTTCTTTGTTTTTGCTTTCGGATCAAAAGATTCTCACAGTTCTTTTAAGGGTTTTCTTTAAAACGAAAGAAAAGGGAATTTTAGGGCTCGATCTAAGGTTCACCAGCGTTGTTTTACGGCGACCGGTATGGTGATAGCTCCGACGAGAAAGCCCTAACGGACGAGAAGCATGGGGGAAAGTTGTTTTCGAGTTTGAGGGAAAATGGGCTAAAGGGAGTTTTGAACAAATATGAGGGGCATTTATATTGCTTTATTGTTTTAAAAATGGTTTAACAACCAATATAGTCCCTCCGTGTCTCCCTATTTACACGAGAAAGGGTTTCTGCCCTTTAAAATTCCACCCCAGGTCCCCGTTATTTTAAAATTGTTTTTAATTTTACCCCTACTCGAGCCCTATGTGTTTTTTCTTAAATGGTTCAATTCCCATTTCAATCCTCGGAACCCCTTGAAGTCTTGCAATTTCACCCCCTAATTAGTGGTTTAACTATTTAATCAACCTATTAATTAATGCATGTTTAAATTTCAGTCCTCATAATTTATATTTTGTGTCTTGATATCGGTATGCTTGGAATGTGGTTAAATTGAGCATTATTTTTATGCGGTTATGAATATCATATATTCTTATGTAGTCATGTATATATATATATTATCATAAGGTTTTTATATAACTATATTTATATATGTATATGCACGTGTTTATGATTTATTTAATTTTCGTTCCTTAAATTTTCATTTGATCTCGTCTCTTTCGGTTTTTTTCTTTCTTATTTAGTCGTTATTAGCTCACGGTCCCAGTGTCCGCGTGGGAACGGTATTTTGAATACTCGGATGTCGATTCCTTTGGCGTCGTAGGACTTTAGATTAGTTCTAATTTTGTATTCATGCATTTCGTTTTTTAGAATTATTTTCAAAGGTGCGGTGTCCTTTTATTCGGAAACGAACGAGGCCAGTACTAGTCGTAGTGGTGGTGGTTTAGGCGTTCGCTCTCGAATATTAGGGTTTTCGAAATTTACTCGCGTATATAACCAAGTCTCGATTAAAATTGTCACTTTGATTCGCAAAATTTGATTTTAATTAAGCGGTAAAGTTTTGGTACCAATTTTTGGGCACGTCAAGGGTGCTAACCCTTCATCGCGTTTAACCGACTCCCGAACCCTTTCGAATCTCTAGTATCTATTTCCGGGGTCTGGTCTACCATTTCAAAGTGGTCGGTGGCGACTCCTTCTATTTTTGAAAACCTTTTTCAAATTCCCCTTATTTTTAAAACAATTTCAAAACCTACATCATACCTATTTTGTTTTAAAAAAAAGACGTCGCTACACGACGTTGGAAAGTTCCCACATGTTTTCCTCCCAGCCATGGTGTGTTTAGCTTGCAGAGTTTGGCCTTGATTTTCTCATAATCGGCAGTCGTCAGTGACTGCCTCCATTCCTCGTAAGGGTTGTCTTCCATATCAAGGCCATAGTACCTGTTGATGACAGCAGCATTTAATTTGACCGGCTCCTCGCGGACATAGACAAATGGTTTCTCCGGGTAAGGCTGATGGGAGTAGAATTCCCTGACTATAGTGATGTTGGTTATTTCTGGCTACCGAGCAAACATCTCACATCCCTTGTTGTGGATGGTTTCGAACAGGGTAGGCTCTAGACCACGGTCTCCTGTTTTCCGTGTGTAATGGAACCCTTGCTCCTCCCATACTGTCTGCTTGGAGAACTTGTTTCTGTATCTCTCCTCGTCCTCCTTGTAGAAAAATCTCTTGTAGGTGGGTTTTTGTTTTGATGCCGATATCATGTGAACGGTTGTATGTAGCTGAAAATAGAAAGAAAAATAATGAGAGAGCAGGGGAATCAGAAAAAAAGATAGCAAAAGGTGAAAGTAAAGTAAAATGAAGTGAGTGAGTGGGGTATAAATAGGAGTTGCCAAGAGATGTCGTGGCAGCATTAAATGCCCAACGGTCCGATTTTCTTGCGCACGTTACGAGATTTTCTGCCCATTATTCTCGGAGCCGTTGGCAGCTAATCGTTGACGGCAAACTACCCGTTATGCGTTGCCGCACTGGCTGCTGTCTTAGCGGGAAAGTGGGTGGGCTCCTAGCTGGGCCTTCTTTTTGTTCCTACTCTTTTATTCTCTAACTTGAAGTAAAAATAATAAAAAAATAATAAAAATGGAAATAAAAATAATTAAATAATTAAATAATTTCTGAAAAATAAAATTTTTGACAACTAATCTAATCCTAAAATAAAATAAATTCTAATCCTCATGCATAAAAAATATAAGAATAATAAAATAAAAATTAAGTTATGTTGGGAGTACATTTGGGTGCATCTCCCAGACATAACCACTTCCTGGGGTGGTTTGACTTTTTCTTCCCTCCCGGGGGTTCTCTTGTTCCTTCAAGTGCTGCGTGACTGGGTCCTTAAGTCTTCCCTTTGGTCTATCGCGACAGCTGCTGCCCTGGCCTGTTTCCATGCTGATTTTGGCAGCTCTTTCATCTGGGCTTCCTTTTCCTTCTTCTGAGGGTTGTAGCACATTCATCTTGATGCTCTGGTCCTCCACCCTCTTTGTCAACTCCCCAAGTTCCACATCTATAACCGTTTAGCTCGTGGCCAAGAATGGTCACCCAAGGATGATAGGGGCGTTTTTTATCGGCCTCGCAATCTAAGATGAGGAAGTCAGCGGGGAGAATCAGGTTGCCCACCTTTACCAGGATGTCTTCGATCTTTCCCTCCGGTTGTACAAATGAATGGTCAGCTAGTTTAAGCATGACAGAGGTAGGTTTGGCAGGCCCAATACCTAGTTTATCGAAGACGACTTTGGGCATCAAGTTGATACTGGATCCCAAGTCGCACAGGGCTCTGGTTTCATGTTTGCTGCCTATCCTGCATGGGATAACAAAGCTGCACGGATCTTTCTACTTGGACGGCAGCTTGTTGTGAAGCATTGCCATGCACTCTTCAGTGACAGCCACTGTTTCGAACTCCCCAATCCTCTTTTTCTTAGAAACCATGTCTCTGAGATGTTTGGCATAGTTTGGCATACTTTGAATGGCTTCAATTAGAGGTATGTTGATGTGCACATGTTTCAGAATATCCAGGAGTTTTCTGAACTGGTGCTCTTGTTGTTGTTGCTTGAGCCTTTGGGGGAATGGTGTTGGCAGACGGATGTCCTCTATATGCTCTTTTCTTGGAGACTTAGTCTGGGGAGGATCATCTATTTCAGGATCGTTGTTTTGCTCTGCCGCTAGGGCGGCTGGTGTTGGTGCTGCTGCGGCAGGCTTATTTTTCTAGACCGGTTGGGTTTCTGGCTGTGTCTCCACCCTGGTTTCATCCAGCTTCTTCCCACTTCTTGTAGATATGGCTTTGCACTGCTCATAAGTGGGTTTGGCTGCTGCCTCTGAGCTGCTGGATGTTGCTCCCATTGTTCGGCTGCTGTATATCTCGGTAAATTGCCCAAATTAGGTCTTTAGGTTCTTTATAGCAGCCTCCTGGTTGTTCATCCGCATCTCTGTCCCGTCCATAAAAGACTCAGCTTTATAATTAAATTTATTTGTACGAACAATAAAGTCACTAGTTCTAGACATGAAAGTGTGTAAGGTTGCTTCTAGTGAGTTATTGTTTTGTGGCTGCTGAGTCTGCTGCCTAGACTGGTTCTGTTGGTAGCCCCTGTAGTTGTTGTGGGTTAGCAACTGTCTTTGGGTTGCTCCAGAAGAAGTTGGGATGGTTCTTCCATCCAAGATTATAGGTGTTATGGGCATGCCTGCTATTCGTCTCATATCCTCCCATGTAGTTAGCAGTTGTGCAATCAGAGGAATCATGGTTGCCCCCACATTCACCACAGAATGACTCCACATCCTTTGCCTCATTTGAAGTGGTTGGTCGCCTTGTGCCGCCTCGGCGGGCTGTTGGGTATTTGTAGTCATTTTTAGCGGCTTGGTTCAGCAGCCGCAATGCTTCCTCTGAGGGTCTGTCGAGAATGATGCATGTTGTCATATTCTATTACTATATTAGTGTGATTAGTCTACCTTGAATTGTGTTGAATCTTCTTTCTCGAGATTATACATTTTGATTGTATTCATTTTTATTTATACAATAATATTTTATTTTTAAAGCAATATTATTTTTTAAAAAATTATCAAATACTCAATAAACACGGTTGAGATAAAATATTTTCAATTCAGCTTGGACCGGTTTAACTTGAATTATTTTTTTAATTAATAAAACATTCTATTCTTAAGTAAAACGATGGATAGTTTTATTTTAGTGGAAATTTCAAAAGCTTTTAAAGCATATTTTTAATACAATTTTCTATTTGTAAATTTATAAATATTATATCTTTAAATATATTCGAACTTCTATTCTCTTTTATGTTACAACGACAAAAACGATACTCATAAATATCAAATATATATTTTTAAATTGTAACTATATTATTCACTTCGATTAAATTAATATTTAAACATAGAAAAAAATCAAATGAACCAAATTGATAGATTAAATAAAATATATAACCGATACTAGTGGATTCTTTTAACATTGTTATTTGATAATATTATAATCAGTTGAGTCACTTATTAAGTAGGAGGTACTCTTGCACGCAACGTAGAGAAATTTTTTTTACCTTTTAATCATATAGTGAGAGAAAAATAGATTAATTATAAATTTATTTTTTTTACTTTCAAATATTTATGTTTAGGGACGAAATCAAGAATTAAAAGTTAAAAAGACCGAGAATAAAATTTTACCGTAAGAGTTATAAAGAAATTCAAATGAAGAGGCAAAATTAAAAATGTTTAGAATTTCATTTGTTGACTTCAAGTAAAACAAGTTTACTTTCACTTGCACACTATACCACTAAGGTAAGAACTATTTAATGATATCAGAGTAAATAAAACAAATTATAAGTTCAAATTTTCAGGGGTCAAATTAAAAAAATAGATCGTAAAAATAAAAATATAGACTTTAAGGGTGGACCACGAGGGACAAGCCTCTGTCAGCCCTCCTTGTGACTACGCCCATGTTTATATTTTACTCTCTAACCTTTACTTCTGACTTCGTCCCTAATTATAAGAGTTAATTGCACTACATGTCCCCAAACTATTACTATCATTCTAGATTGGTCCCTAAACTTTTAATCATTCTAACTTCATCCCTAAATTATGGCTCTCATTTTAAATTTGTCCCCCAAATTTTTGAGTGTTTCATTTTCTTCCCCAAACTATGACCCTTATTCTAAGTTAGTCCCCAAACTTTTTAAATATTCCAATTTCATCCTCAATTTATCGTTTATACCACATCATAATATTACATAATACACATCATCATTTCATGACAACTAACAATTTTCACAACAGTCTTATTAACATAAGAAATGATTAACATATATTGATAATTTGGGGATTTAATTAAAACTTTTAAAAAGTTTGAAGACCAATTTAAAATTAGAATCATAGCTTGAGGATGAAATTAAAATGCTCAAAAGTTTGAGAACCAATTTAAAATAATGTCATAATTTAAGGATGAAATTAAAATATATAAAAATTGAGGAAATAATCTAGAATGATGGTTATGGTTTAGGGACGTGTGGTGCAATTAAATCTAATTATAATAATATATTTAAACATTGAAGGATGAGTGGCAACGTGGGTTATTTAAAGATGGACATATGTAATGGATATTTCATTTAATAAGGTAATTAAGGCAGTGTTGGACCATGTACTCTCAAAGCTGGCAATGATGAAAGGGAGAATTTAAGGTGGCTGCCCCCATTGTCCTTTCCAACCAATCCAAATCTTGGATCCCAAAAATACACCTTTGCCTTTGCCTCTCCCTTTCCTCACCACACACCTTTCATTTATGTCTTCAATAGTTGTTGCCTTTTTTTCAATGGACCTCCCCTCTCTATCTCTCTCTCCTACACAAAATCACCTACCTCTATATGATTAAAAAAAATTATCTTCCTCGCCACATCATTTATGGTTCAACTAATAAAAAAAAATTTTCACAATTTTTTTCTCGTATTATATTTTTTAACCAATGTATATATATCCATAGCATTGATATATAAACAAAGATGCTTACTTTAAAACTATTTTCTATAAATTTTTGTACCAGTGACGAATATTAATAAGATTGATTGATTTGAAAAAATCTTTTAATATTTCTATTACATTTCAATCAATTAAATGGTTACAGTTCAATTAATATAAAACATTGCACTTTTCTTTTTTCTTGAATGTAATTTTATGTATTTCTTTTGTGGTTTAGAATAATGTATACCTATTTATTAAGGGTAAAATACTTAAATCATCACTCAACTTTGCTCTCAGACCTATTTTGGTTACTGAACTTTCAAAACGCTCAATTTACTCACTAAATTTTATTTTTTGACCTATTTTAGTCACTTTGAATTATTTTATTAATATTTTAGTATGATGCGACTTATTTTATTATTATTAAATATAAAAATAATTTAAAATAAATCAAAATTATATTTTATTTATTATTAAATAAAAAATAAAATAAAACCCTCCAAATCCCCCAACACTCAAACCCCTTCGACGGTGGTATTCTCATCGGTCATTCATCCCTTTGCCGGTATTACTTTTACCGGCCACCCACCCTTCGCCGGCGTCTTTTAAGTGTGAATCGAACTTGCACATAACCGGAGTTCATTTGCTGCCGTAGACAATGCACAAACCATGAATGAATCAAACACAAAGACATGCAAATACTCACTCTTCCACTCAACAATATGGAAATGTGACAGGCAAATCTCTACTCTCCTTTTTGCCTCCTCTCACCGCCATCGTCCCCTTATTTTGGTACCCAAATCAAACACCGGAGAGAAGAATTGGACCAATTTCTTCAAACCTAGGTATCCCTTGACAATTACAAAGATTCTAGTTTTAATAAAATACTATTAAGTTGCAATTAAATACTTTAAAAAAAGCTAATAGCCCGAAACTAATAGTGGAGAGTGGAATGGTCGGTGGGAGGAGGCAAAAGGAGAGTGGAGATTTAAAGTTTGAGGTTTTGAGTGTTGGGTAACGCCGGCGAAGGGAGGTGGCCAGTGAGGGTAACGTCCCCGAAGAGTGGGTGGCCGGTAAAAGTAACGCTGACGAAGGGGTTTGAGTGTTGAGGGATTTGGGGTTATTTTATTTTTTATTTAATAATAATAAAATATAATTTTATTCTTATTTTAAATTATTTTTATATTTAATAATAATAAAATAAACTATGTCATACTAAAAATATTAATAAAATAATTTCAAGTGACTAAAATAGGTCAAAAAATAAGATTTAGTGAGTAAATTAAGCGTTTCAAAAGTTCAGTGATCAAAATAGGTTCGAGAACAAAGTTGAGTGATGATTTAAGTACATTTTAGCCATTTATTTATGTTATACTAAATAATGTATTTGTTCAATAATATAACATCATTTCCTGACCACATCAATTAGCATGTCTGCAGTGATTAATGAACTTTTAATGCGTCAGAGTATATTATAAAATAATTTTAATGAATTCCTTGAAACTTATTTATGACATTAATGAAAAAAAAACTTTTAAAAATTTTCTTTCACTATTTCATTTCTTAAGTAAGTTCTATACTTTTATTGTACCAATTTTTTACCCTTTAATTTGTATCGAATGATATTTTAAATGAAAAATTAAAACCATTTGGGATACTAACGATAGATTTTTTTTAATTCTGCAAGATTACAAAAAGCTGTCATGTGTCTCAATTATCTAACATTTATTTTTTAAAATATCAGTTAAAGTTATATGATATTTTATTAATCTGTTTTTTAAATACGATGTGTATAAAATAATTATTTAAAATTAATTTATTTTAAGAGTTCAATTAAGTATAAGCTAAAGATTAAATGTTTATTTAAAGGGTTTTGTTATACGCCTTGAGGGCTATCAAAGTATAACAGAAAACAATTTTAATGAATTTCTTGAAACTTATTTGGGACATTAATGAAAAAAGCATTTAAAAAATTATTTCACTATTTCATTTCTTAATAAAGTTCTATACTTTTATTGTACCGAATTTTTACCCTTTAATTTGTATCGAGTGATGTTTTAAATGAAAAATTAAAACATTATCATTAATTTGGGATACTAACGATAGATTTTTTTTTAATTCTGCATGTAACATTACAAAAGCTGTCATGTGTCTCAATTATCTAACATTTATTTTTTAAAATATCAATTAAAGTTATGATGTTTTATTAATCTATTTTAAAAAAAAAACTACGATGTGTATAAAATAATTATTTAAAGTTAATTCATTTTAAGAGTTCATTTAAGTATAAAATGTTTATTTAAAGGGTTTGTTATAACTTGTACGCAACCTTGAGGGTTATCAATAAGAATTATCAATTTTTTATCTTTAATGTTTTTTTATTCAGGGTCGGTTCAAAGATTTTTAGGGCCTTTTGCAATTTATGAAAATGGGACCCGTAATTTATAATCAGTAAGAGATGTAAGTTGTTTTTTTATTATAAAAAATTACCTTAATACAAAAAATATTATTAGATTATCATCTTGAACAACAAAAAGTTGAGTTATAAACATCTAAAAACAATCATTTTCACTTAAATAGTGTCATCTTTTGCATGTTTTAAGTATTAGATTATTATATATATATATATATATATATATATATATATAATTATATGTATAAATTTATAATTTTTTTACAAATATTTAGTTTAATTTAAGTTCTCTATTTTTGGTCTCCTCTCTTTTGGGGGCCATGTGCGGTCGCTCCTATCGCGCCGGTCCAAAACTTCCACCGATTTTACTTTTCAATGCCAATAAAATCTACTATAATATAATCAATTACATTCGTAAAATAGTTGTATTTCACTAATTATGGTGTTAATGTAATTAAAACTTAAACCCTAAGCACTAAAACCATAAAAATCCTAGAACAATAAACTTTAAGCCCTACAAACACTAAACCCTAAAGTCTAAAACACTAAACTCTAAATATTTTTAAGTGAATATTAAATACATTAAAAATCCTAAACATTAAACACTAAACCCTAGAACCATAAACTTTACACCCTAAACTCTAAAACATTAAGCACTAAACCATAAAAACATAAAACACTAAATCCTAAAACCATAAACTATAAAACTAAATCCTTCTAGCTGATTATTAATTGCATTAAACACCATAAAACAGTTGAATACATATTAATACTGAGCGTTTATTTTTTTTAACATTACTGAACGTTTATTTTTTTAACAAACTAAGCGTTCATTTTTTTGAATAAGTTTAAGGTGATTACAAGGTAGTATATGTCCATACATTCTTAACCCTTTGACAATGCACAAACACCCTGAAGACAAAGCGGTTTGGACCCGAATCTCATAGGATGAACATCATAAGCATTTATTTCAATGCGAATTAATAGTTAACAATTTATTTGAGGATAATAAACTATATATAATCTTAGGGTAAACTACATAAATGGTCACCGAACTTTTAGGGCAGATTCATTTTAGTCACTGTATTCTTAAAATATTCGATAAAGTCACCCAACTTTTAACTCGATTTCAATATAGTCACCGAACTTTTAGTTCGCTTTCAATACGGCCTCTCCCGTTAGCTTCCGTTAGAAGCTGACGTTAGTTTTTGTTTTTCCTTAATAAAAAATGGGTAAACTACACCAATCATTATTCAAATTTCTTCTCACTCCTATTTTAGTCACTAGTGTTTAAAAATTTTCAATTTAATAACTTAACTTTCGAATTATTCATATTTTGGCCACTCTCAAATGACAAGTTTATACGAATAGAAAAATTCGATTAATCTTTAAAAAATTAGTTTGGTTAATTGGTAAATTCATATTATTCAATTCTCAATCTTATGTTGTACCAATTAAATCAGATAATCGATTAACCAGTTAACCAAAATATTTGATTCTGGAAATTATTTTTTTTACTTTATTTATTAAAATATCAAATTGTGAAAAAGTGTAGAAACAACTAGAAAGTCAAAAATTGAAAGTTCACACGATCCAGAGCCAAAATTTTAAAAAAATATCAGAAGGGTATAAAAATCACTACACTATAAGACACTGTAATGCATAAAATTTAGAAATATTGTATATAATAGATCAGATCTGTTAATCAATTTTGCTTAAAACTGTGAATCGTAACCGAATCAAAATAATTTATTTTAAAATTTTGTACCGAAATCGGGTTCGATTAATCATTAAAAAATTATTTTGATTAATTGCTAAATTCAGATTATTCAATTCTCGATCTTATATTGTACCAATTAAATTAGATAATTGATTGATTGGTTATTTGGAATATTTGATTCAAGTAACGATTTTTTAGTTTGATTATTATAATATCAAATATCGTAATATGGTAAATTTAATAAGTAAAAAAAAATCATTACCCAATTTTTTTAAGGATTAATCGAATTTTTCTAAGTGTATAACCATGTCATTTGAGAGTGGTCAAAATATGAACAATTCGAAAGTTAAGTTATTAAATTGAAAGTTGTTAAACTCTAGTGACCAAAATAGGTGCAAGAAGAAAGTTGAGTGATGGTTGGTGTAGTTTAGCCATTTTTTTATTAAGGAAAAACGTAAAATAACGTCAACTTCTAATGGAAGGTAACGAGAGGGATCGTATCAAAATCGAACTAAAAGTTGAGTGAACATATCAAATATTTTAAAAGTACGGTGACCAAAATGAATCAACCCTAAAAGTTTGGTGACCATTTATGTAGTTTACCCATAATCTTAAATAAAATGTAAAAGGCATTAAAAATTAGCAGCCATTATTAGTTAATCGACCCACTATAAAAAAGCGTTTGATTTAGTTTACCTAATGGATGATTCTAGTAAGGGTGTGACGCACACCGCTATACGTCACTAATATTACATATTATTATTTTTTAATAAATTTTAAATAAATATTAAAATTTTTAGAGACTCGACATGTAATTAACTATATTTTAAAAAGAAATTTAGAATTTGAGATGAAATTTTCATCCTTTTGTTTTTTAGTATTTTTTAATCTTTAATTTAAAATATGTGCATTAAATTCTCTATTCTCCATCATCATCAATAAAAAATAATCTGACATCGCATCAATGCCCGTTAAAAAATTAACTATTTCTCATGGAATGGAATAAAAATGCATCAATGCATCGTATATAATAGTAGAGAAAGCAGATTTGTCCATCGACTTTTCACATCCAAAAATGTGTTTCAGACACAATCAAAGTCGAAGATGGAAGCAATACAAAGAAGAGTCCTTGGAGATTGTTGGTTAAACGAGGATGGTGAATTGGTAATGGGGAATTTAATACTAATATTTTAAATTAAAGATTAACAAAATACTAGAAAATAAAATGATAAAATGAATAACCTAAATTCTAACTTTGTTTTGAAATTTAGTTAAATTGCATGTGAAGTGTTTATGAATTTTAACATTTATTTAAAAGTCATTAAAAAAATTTAATGGTGTGTAGCGCTAGCGGTGTGTGCTGCCTGTTCTAGAATTTTCCTTACCTAATATTTTATTTTTGATGATATTTTTTATTATGTTAGTGTAATTACAAGGTAGTATCTGTTTATTTTTCTTAGCCCTTTAATAACGCACACACCGTGCACATATGATGCTCGAACGGGTCATCTTTTACCACTGAGACGATTGTACGGGTTCATTTTCAATAGTATTTGGTCATACAATCTTTTTATTTCTTTTTTTAAAATAAAAAAGTCACCTTATCCTATCAAAAGTACACAATTGTGTTCCATTATGCAAAGCTATAATTAAGACCTATGGTTTAAAGCAATAAATTGATCAACCATCCCACAAAAACAAAACCCATAATTATTTCTCCAATAATTTTGGCTAATATTTCCTACATTTTTAGACTTTATAATAGTCAATTTCAGGGTTATCTCTTTCATGATCTGTTCCTAATTTAATAACTAGCTCATACAAGTAAATGCTAATTAAGCTAAGGGAAAAGAATTAAAAGAGAGAGAGAGAAAGAGAATTAATTAAAGCTCAAATAAGTAGATGTCTCTTACGCTATTAATTATTTCTATTGCAAATTTAATATTGGAAATTTAGATTGGGACCAAATGAATACATAGGCAGGAACATACATTAAATGAGAAAATGTCCCGTAAGAGTGGGGTGTAATAGACTTGTAAATAATTGTATAATATTTTTTGGGATGAAATAAAGATTCAAGTTCAATCACAAATATTTATTTTCTGGGATATATTATGAATTCAATTGGTCTATATTTTGATAAATTGCCTCATGATAATAATCTATACTATATAATAGGAGTGACTTAATTAGTGTTACGAATCCATTAACTGAATTTGTATAATTACTACAAAATCATATATATATATATATATATATATATATATATATATATATATATATATATATATATATATGATTTTTGAAATTTAACTCATATTTTATTATATAACGTCTTTTATTAAAAGAAATTTTAAAAGATTTTTTTTATATAATGAAGGGATTGAAACCATTTTTTTATCAGGCTCATACATTTTACCTTTACTATTGTTCGAACTTGAGTCATTTAGAAAGAAATGTTCAACTCACAACGATCGAAACAATACATTTCGATGAGTTGTAATGTACAACTACAATTTTTTATTTTTTTACAGTTTCACATAAATTAGACAAACTCTTATACATTTTCAGCCACTTCTTTACATAGAGCAGCATCTTTTCATAAGTAATTAATTTTAACACCAAAAGTATCGAAGTTATTGGAACATTTAATTAACTGCAAAGTTATTGTGCTATAAAACAAAGTTGTTATATTCAAAACCCTATTTGTTAGAGTGGTATATAGCCATTGAAAGGGATTCGTTTTCAGTCAAAGGGAGAAAAAGGGGTTTTGAAGCAGTTTTCATTATGTGCTATCCGCCATCCGGTCGGCAAAATAAGCCTTAGAAGAAAAAGAAAAAAAAAACCTCACACATAAATCCAGAGATACTGGATGTTTAAACACTCATAATCTTACATTCTTTTGTTTATTGTACTAGCGATATTATCTTAAGTTCAAGCAATAAGGTATTATTAGTTCACAATCAAGTTTGGTTAGCAAGGAAAAGGTAGCCAATCGGTTTCTTCATTGAATAATGGGCAGTAAGCTGAGATTTTCACATTACCAAAATAAAGAGGCATGTATTTGATCTAATTTTTGCTAGATAAGATGTTAGTCCAATCTAAAGACCTTATAGTCTCCCGAAACAGTTAAAACCTATACTTCATTTCCTAAGTAGGTTCTAATTTTCAAAATCTAAGGTCAAAGTTAAAGTTCCATAATGGTCAATATTCTTTGATCCATTTATTCACCATGCAAACTTATTCAAGGACTTCAAAATGATAAGGTATTTATAAGATATACATATAGTATATAGTAGTAGGGGCGATTCAAAGATTTAGAGATTATGTATATTTTACTATAACAAGATCTTTAATTTTTTAAAAAATAAATGTTTATTAACTTGTTGTGTGTGTGGTAAACTGATCTTCGAATAAAAATGAGTATAAGAGGGCTCAAAATGTACGGAGTACAATAACCACTTCAACAAAACAAGCTTTTAGTGGCGTTTTTAGTCCTATAACGACATTTTTAAGCACCGCTAAAAATCCTCCAGGCGCTAGCAAAAGCGCCACATTAAACGCCGCAAAAAATACCTTGTCTTTAGTGGCGTTTGTCCCTCGAAACGCCGCTATTGACTATATATCTTTTTCCCCTACCTTATTATTTAGCTCGGCGATCTATAATTCTAATTCACTTCATTATAAAGTTTCAATAGGATATAAATAGAGTCGATGTAAGATTTAAACATTTAAATCCTAACGCCACTAAAGTATGTGCCTATAATGGCGTTTTTTCAAAAATGCCACCATATATCAGTCTATCGCGGCGTTTATTGAAAAAACGTCAATAAATGTACAAAATTAGAGGCATTTACTTAAAAAAAATGTCACTAAACCTGTCGCTAAAAACCTATTTTGATGTAGTAAACATTTTATTTTTCTCATGTAGTTTACTATCAGTCTATAATTAATCTTTTATTTTTCCCTTGTTACATTTATCTATGGGTCCTCAATTTTTAGGAGCATGTACAGTTGCACTTATTGTACATGTTCAAAATCACTCTTGATATACAATATATAATATGGTACATTGTTCGAAAGTTTACAATGAATAAATTTTAAGTACTAATAGATTTGTTCATAGGTTACTTTGAATTAAAGTTTTTTTTTTTTTTTGTATCTCTTGTTCATGTTCGACAAAAAAATTCACAATTCAAAACATAGATTATTATATTATTTTATAACTGAATTTGAATAAAAAGAGATTTTTAACTTAACGTGGCAATCAAATAATCAAATCGTTGAGCAAGTTAAATATTTATTTATTTGATAGAAAGTTAAATACTTATTTTTTATTAATTAAGGATACATTGTATTTTTATACCGAAATTCGAACTCATACAAGATGAAATAATATGAACGTTCAATTAATGAATGTTAAAAAGTTAATATTTATTAATTTTATCGGAAGATGAAATTATTTATATATGAATAAGATTTTTTTTATGTATATGCAAGTACCTTTCTCACTACATAAATTTAATATTCACTTTCGATATAGTATGTTGTCTTTGTTTTTTTTTTTTTATCGGAGAACATATGTTACTTTGTTTTTTGGTGGAGTATATGTTTTAGAGCAGTTTTTTTTTTGTCTCGATTGATATTTAGATTAATTAAATTAAGAAGAGATTTTTAACGATGTTTATTCTTTAAAAATATAATACCAAAAGTTTTCCTAATATTTATGACAAAAAAAGTTTTCCTAATATAATTAAAAGCACTCTATTTATTCTACTTCTAAATTATTAAAGTTCAACTTTATACGCTAATTATATTAAAAAAAAACTGTATACGCTAATTAATACACCTTTTACAGAGAGGGGGGAGGGGGGGGGGGGAGCGTCTTTATTCTAGTTCTATTCAGTTAAGTTCGACTTCCCAAGCTAATTAATACACCTTTAAAAAAGAGTTCAAAACTTATGAATAATTTTTTTTTTGTATTTTTATTTATGTCTCGTATTAAAAAAAATTAGAAATTAAGGTTTAAAATTTATGGTTAAAGTATAGAGAATTAAAGGTAAAATATACTTTTTAGAATATAAAGTTTAGAGTTTTTTCATAAAAAAATAAAGTTTCGGGTTTTGAATTTAAAATTTAAAGCTAAGACTTACAATTTAATTTTTAGTAATTTTTAGTGCTATGGATAAAGGACACCGAAAAAAGGGTGACTTTATCCAAAGTTTATAATATGAAAAGTCGCCATCACCGTGAGTAACCTAATAAGTTGTGTAAAATTTTAAGTACATTTCAATACATATGATGCAAACTCATGTCACAATATAGTTACATAACTTTTATTTGATTAAACCAGCTTTCGTGGAATTCAAGTTAGAAAATAAAAAAAATTAAGAAACACTCTTGCGGTATACAATGATTATATGGTGCTTAACTTTACTAAAGATTTTTTTTTCATCTGATCAAACAATAAATTTCGTCTTGTTCGATGCATCCAAAAAATAATATCATAGGAAAATCCAAATTTTTTTATAGTGATATCACTTCCATGGTCAAAAATAAATTCTTTTTATATTAAAAAATTAACTTTATATCTCTAAAACTTTATTGATACTTTTAATAATTTTTATATATTTTTTAGTATTATAATATTTTTTTATATTTTAATATTTTAATTTAATTCAAATAATTTCTTAATTTTATTTTTTTCTTAAAGATTAAATAATCTCTCAATTTTTCTAACAAAATCAATTAAGCCCTCGAGTTTTCTAACAAAATCAATTAAGCCCCTCTAGACATGTCATCATTCACATATGGACTGCCATGTTAGCACCGTGAACCGCCACATCAGTATCGTAAACTGCTACATCAGCATTGTAACGGTTAACGATGGAAATCGTTAGTCAACGGGTGGATTGGTTAATTTTTTAGGTTTGAGGGTGACATTGGGTGCAAAAAAACATTAAGGGCTTAATTGATTTTTTTAAGTTTAGGGGGTTCTCGAGCCCTTAAGCCTTTAAATTTAAATAAAATTTTATTATACATGTAAGTATGTAACAAGTTAGATTACATGTCATTTAAAATGTATTATCACATGTATATGTCATATTACCACCATTAAATTTTTAACAGTCTAATCAACATGATAATTAAAGAATGAGTAATTTGACAAAAATATATAGGTCGAGGGCCAAATTTGTCCTAAAAATGAGGGCCAAAATGTCAACAATTATAACAAAGTTAAAAAGTTGAGGGTTAAATTATAACAAAGTTCAAAATTAAAAAAAAATAAATAAGAGAAAAAAGTTAAAATTTAAAAGAAAAAATAGTGGTGATGAAGATGGTGGCTAAATTATAACAAAATTTAAAAGTTGAGGATTAAATTTTTGTTATGTTAATTTGAAAAAGAGAATTTTAACATTATTTTTAAATTAAGATTAAATCTTGTGGTGGGTCCCATAAATTTATGTAAGGGAATTTATTTAAAATTAAAAAAATAAATAAGAGAAAAAATAGTGGCGTATATCAATGTATACCATTAGTAGTGTATATTAATATAGGAAAATTCTACAACGTGCGACGAACACCGCTGAACATTGTTGAACACCACTAAATTAATTAATAAAGATTAAAAATTTCAAGACTCAACATACAATTAATAATTATTTATAAAATTAATTAAATTATTTTTCATATATATTTAATTTTTTATTTTTTAATAAGGGTAAACTACATATTTAGTACCTCACATACTTCTTTATTTTTATTTCGCTACCCAAACTATTTTTTTAGCAAAATGGTACCTAACATTACGTATTGTTTCTATTTTGGTACCCTAACTGTTAAAAATAAACGAAAATAGTGACGTTGCTTGGTCAAATAATAGTTTTAGTCCCTAAAACTTATACAATCTATCAATTTAAACATTATTTTTTAATTTTTGGATTCAAAATGTAAATTTATTCTTTCATCTTCAATTCGAAGTATGAAAAATTAGGTATCGAACATCTTCTTCATTGTCACTACAATTTCCTACAATTTTTCATCGGTTACTTTTTTTTAATTTCTCCAAAACAATATCGACTTTAATAACAACAAAAAAGCAAAGTAAGAAAAAGTAAAAATCAACTAAAATTTATAAGAGTAAGAAGCGCAAAAAAATGATATCTACCGTATCGTTATAGTCGATTCCCCAATAGTACTGAATTTCTTCAAAATTAAATTAAATTAAATTAATTCCCCAATGCAGAAGAGACCTGTACAAGCGTATAGGAAGTTTATATTTACAGCCGTCAGAGGAGGGATTGGCTCTGCCGATAATGATTTTTAATAGTTGGTTTTCATTTTCTTCCTTTACAAAAAATCACTTAATATCAAATCAGTGAAAAGAAGAAGAAGAGAAATTCAAGACGGGTATGGGATCTATAACAATTTCTGGGCATAAAACATCCCTTGAACCTAGAACACAGTTTCAACTCGAATATTTAGGTTTAGGCAACAGGGACTCCAAACCATAGACTAGAGAAAACTAGTTCATGCGGTTTAATTAAATTAAATTAAATTTTATTTTAATTTCGAAGAAACCAATACTATTAGAGAATCGGCTATGACATCACGGTGGGTATTATTTTTTGCGCTTCTTCATCTTGTAAGTTTTAGTTAATTTTCAATTTTTCATACTTGGCTTTTTTTGTTGTTATTAAAGTTGTTGGAGGAATTAAAAAAGTAATTGATGAAAATTTGCAGGAAACTGCAGTGACAATGAAGAAGATGTTTGATACTTAATTTTTTATACTTCGAATGAAAGAAGAAGAAAGAATAAATTTAAATTGTTAATTCAAAAATTAAAAATGATGTTTAAATTGATAATATTTTGGATTAAATTGATAGATTGTATAAGTTTTAGGGATTAAAACTATTATTTGACCAAGCAACGTCACTGTTTCCGTTTATTTTTAACAGTCAAGGTACCAAAATAGAAACAATACGTAATGTTAGGCGTCATTTTGCTAAAAAAATAGTTTGATACCAAAATAGAAATACAGAAATAGGTGAGGTACTAAATATGTAGTTTACCCTTATTAAAAAATTCAAAATTTTAATATATATGACAAATAATTCAATTGAATTTTTAAAATAATTATTAGTTGTATGTTGAGTCCTTGAAATTTTTAATACTTATTAATTAATTTAATAATGTTTAACGGTGTTCAGCGTTAATGATATTCAGCGGTGTTCGTTGCACGTACTAGACTCATCCATCAATATATAACATTCATTGTAGACTCATCCAACTTGAAATAGGGGATCCGACCCCATTTCATTTCCTAACCCCTTTGATTGTTAATTGTAGGGATGGCAAAAATACCCGGCCCCGACCCGACCCGAGGTGCCCCGACCCGACCCGACCGGGTATTTTTTCTAAAATTTCGGGGATCGGGGCGGGGCGGGGCGGGGCGGGAAAGGCATGAAGTCGGGGCGGGGCGGGTTCGGGTATTTGCTAGAAATTCCCCGCCCCGCCCCGCCCCGGTACTTTTTTATATTTTTATATATATTTTTATTATATTTATAAAAAATATCATTAAATTTAAATAATTTTATGAGTTTTAAGTTATTTTTTGTTTTTGTTTTGGTTCGTACTTATTGTAAAATTTTGTTAGATATTGTTTAAGTTTTAATATATTCGATTCTAACGGTCAATGATTTAAGTTTATTCTTTTAAATATGTAGTTTAACATGTGTATAATTTAAAATTGGTTTTATTTTAATTTTTTATATATGTTTGATGTCCCTTGAAACTATAATTTGTGATTGTGGTGGAAGATTGGTCGAATCTAATATTTACCGTCGGCGAAGATTAAATTTTTTTAAATTTTTCGGGGCGGGTCAGGGCGGGGTCGGGTTTAAGGATTATTGTATCGGGGCGGGGCGGGGCGGGTAAATTAATATTTTAATCCGGGGCGGGGCGGGGTCGGGTATAATATATTATAGGTCGGGGCTGGTTCGGGGCGGCCAAAAACCCGCCCCGCCCCGCCCCGTTGCCATCCCTAGTTAATTGTAAGGCCAAAAAATACATCACTTTCTAATAATACAAAAAATCAAAACTCGTTTGTTATTCCGTCAAAACACCTGCCTGTTTTAAGTTTTTCTAAGATTTTATTGTTTTAAGTTTCTTTTCTAGATGATTTAGGAATGTGATATTGCCTGTCTTTGATCAAACTGTTGTTATCCATACTTTATCGCAACTCTTATTATTATGTTTTCGTTCATTTTCTCTTCTTTCTCCCTTTTTCCTTTTTTATTTTTATAGTTTTTATTTTTTGTATATTTTATTTTTTGTTTGTTTTGATTTAAGGCTTAATGTCAAAATAAGTGTCCAAACTATCATGTTTTTTTAAGTGTCTAATTTTTTTGTCCTTTTTAGGTGCCCAAACTATCATTCTTTTCTTCCTTTTAAAGTCAAATCGATGCACCTACTTTGACAAAAAAAATAGTTTGGGCACTTAAAAGGGACAAAAAAGTTTAGGCACCTAAAAAGGAAAAATGAGATAGTTTGAGCACCTAAAAGAGACAAAAAATAATTTAGACACCTAAAAGGAAAAAATGTGATAGTTTGATTTCTAAATTCTTGTGGGGCTCCTTAGAGAAGAAGGCGATTCACTGGATCCGTTGGGAAACTCTCTGTCTCCCAAAAGAATGTGGCGGTCTCGGGTTAATTGATTTCAGAGTTAAGAATCGTGCCTTACTTAACAAGTGACTTTGGAGATATGGCACGGAGACGGGGTCCTTTTGGCGTAAAGTAGTCGCGGCTAAATATGAAAACTCATCTAGAAATCTGCTACCTTTAAACATATCATCGAGAAATGCTTCTTGGGTTTGGAGTTCCATCATAAAACCGTTGAAAGTGCCCAATGACCCTTTTTGTGTCAACATCAGACGAGTTGTGGGGAATGGAGATAGTACCAGCTTTTGGGATGATATTTGGGCGTGCGACACCTCCCTCAAAACTGCCTTTCCGAGAATATTCGCACTTGCGTGTCAAAAGGAAGGTAACATAAATATGTTCAGAGCAAAAATTGATGGTAATTGGTGCTGGTCAGTTAACTTTCGACGTACCTTGTTCGATTGGGAGTTTGAAGTCTGGGATAACTTTCAGCAAGTTATCAATGGCGTGAGTGTTGGGGTACTAAACAATGACAGCCTGTGGTGGGCGAACTCCTCATATGGTATTTATACCTCGAAAAGTTACTGTTCTTTACTTTTGCCGAATGGTGTTCAAAATGAATGTTGGAAGCTGGCTTGGGAGAACATAGCCCCCCCCAAAGGTTGAAGCATTCTTGTGGAGATTGTTACATGAAAGAATCCCAACTAAATTGGAATTGATTAAAAGAGGTATCCGTAACCTTGACACTGGTCTTTGCCCTTTATGCAACGAAGAGCCGGAAAGCATCAGCCATATCATTTACCTTTGCAAGCTGAGCAATGAGGTCTGGATGCTGTGGTGTAAGCTTTGGAAGGTCTCACTGGTCTTGCCCGGAAATGTTAGATCCTTTTTCGTGTATTGGTGTTCCCTCGACTCAAAGCTGCGTTCAAAAATTATTTGGAAGCTGTCATTCCTGTGTATCGCTTGGACCATTTGGAACTGCAGAAACGAAGTAGTGTTCAAAGCTGCGCGCTTCAATCCAGCACAAATTCTGGAAATTTGTTTGATTAGAATTGGCAGATGGTGTGTGGCGAAGTGGCCGAAATGCTTCCTATCGGCAGATGATATTGTCAAAAACCCGACAGTACTGAACATTCCCCTTGCCTCCCCCGGCGCTGGTGTCGCAATCAGATGGGTCCCCCCCTGCTCCCGAGGTGTTGAAATTTAATTGTGATGGAGCAGCGAGTAAAGGTTTTGGCAAAGCTGGCATTGGAGGCATACTAAGAAATTTCAAGAACGAATCATTAATCATCTTTTCGAAAGCCGTAGGAGAGATGGACGCTACTTCTGTGGAAATTCTCGCTCTGAAAGAGGCTTGCTTAATCTATGGCAATTCTCCATATGCTTCTTCCCATAAGCTGATGTTAGAAACGGATTGTGCCTTAGCAGCCCAATGGTTCGTAAATCCCAACGAAGCCCCTAGTGTTTTCCGCTCGATTGTAGATGAGTGTCGAGTGGCGTGTGCAGGTTTCCATTGCGACATTAACATCGTCCCCAGGGAGGCAAACGCCACCGCAGACAGGCTAGCGAAATCCGGGATATCACGTAGCTCAAATCTATTATGGTCACGCATGCAGCCTTCTTCGCTTTGAACCTTCCTTGTGGGTGTGTGGCTTTTTATGTAATCTGTTATTAGCAGCAGCAACGTTTAAGAGTTTTACAGTCGTGTACTTTGTAAGTGATATTTTGCCACTCTTTGCGCACTCTTTTTCCCCCATTTAGGCTTAGGGGGTTTTTTAATGAGGCCAAAGAGTGTTGCTATTGAGGGTTAATAAAGAAGCTTCTATCTTTAAAAAAAAAAGACTTGTCGAACACCGCTGAACACCACTAATGCTGAACATCATTAAATTGATTAATAAAAATTAAAATTTTCAATGACTCAACATACAATTATAAATTATTTAAAATAAAATTTTAATTAAATTATTTTTCACACATATATATATATATTATTTTTTTTATTTTTTTCAAATAATTGGATCAATATCAACCATAGTCCATCTCTAATTAAAACCCTAAATTCCTAAATTAGAACCAATCCCAACCTTTTGGGGAAAATATTTTCCCTACGCACCAAAAGGTCATAAAATTTAGCAACAGTAAATGTGTTGATGGAGAAAATAAGTGAATTCGAACCTTGGGGATATTTTCTTTTGTCGACCAATGGATTTTATTTTCTTCAAAATTAGAACCTTAATTCCTAAATTAGAACTAATTATTTAGGGCTTTAATTTGGGAATTCGAGTTTAATTTGGGGAAATGATTTAGGATTTTTTTTAATTTAGCGGTTGACTATGGTTGGTATTTGATCAAATTATTTAAAAAATAAAAATTTAATATATATATATGAAAAATAATTTAATTGATATTTTATTTTAAATAATTTATAATTGTATGTTGAGTCATTGAGATTTTTAATCTTTATTAATCAATTTAATGGTATTCATCGTTAGTGATGTTTAGCGGTGTTCGACGCCTGTTGTAGAATTTTCTTTTAAAATAATTTAAAAACAAACGAATAAAAAATTGTCAATATCACAAAGATGTTTATGAAATTATTATTATTTCATCAACAATACCTAAATAGTAATTAACATTATAAATAAGATACAAATACACGAATTAATACTATTAAAAAATACACGAATTAATAAGACTAACTTTTGGTTGTACATCATTTTTTGGATTCCCTATAAATTAAGTAAAGCTATCTAATGATGTTGTAGACTTGTAGCGATTTAAGTTAAGAAACTCGACTTTTTAAATTAGTTCGTATAAATAGTTTCTTTAAAGTCCCATGAATTAAGCAAAACTACATAGGAATTAGTAACGTTATAAATAAATTCTTTTTATGTATTTGCATAAATCATGTAAACTTCAAATTAATTGTAGAGATTATTGTTCAGTGATCCTTAGAGCAGATGGTTAAAAGTTCTCAATTAACATCATTCCTCTTTTATAGGTTGTGGGTTCAATATTTAGTAGGAGTAAAATTCTATTCTTTAATTCTCCCACTAGGTAGCTTTTATAAAAAAACTATAGAGGATATTTCACGTTTAAATGTGTTTTTTTATCCACAACCTTTATATTACAACAATAATTATATGAATCAAGGCGACGAATATTGATGAACACCGATGAACACCATTAAATTAATTAATAAAGATTTAAAATTTTAAGGACCCATCGTACAATTAATAATTATTTTAAAAAAATCAATTAAATTATTTTTTTATATATTAAAATTTTATTTTTAATAAGGGTAAACTATATATTTAGTACCTCACTTATTTCTGTATTTCTATTGAACCCTCATTATTTAAATATTATTTCAATGACCCTATTCTTTATAAAAAAATAATTTAACCCTCAACCTAAAACCTTAAACTATTAAACCTTAATCCCTTAAACTCTTAAACATATACCCTAAACCATATACCATTAAAAATAATTTCACCATCATCGATTCAATTCAATTCAATGAATCGTTGAATTCTCCTAAAAAATTTAATTAAATTATTTTGATTTTGATCATATTTTCGTCCAAAAGGTAGTTCTATTCGAAGATGAAACCAATGTTATTATAAGAGTTCTTACGGTGGACTTATTGGAAAAACAATGGTAAAGTCTGTCAGTCAAACTTCTATCAAAGATTAATGAGTTATATATCCGGCATTTTGTGGTGTTCAGTTTGCTTCGACGGAGACCGAAGCCAGTCCGTAGTGCCATTACCGAATGAGTACATGTTTTCGATTTTGATCTGAGTTATATATCCGGCATTTTGCGGAAGATGATAGTGTTAATTCTAGGATATTCGAGTTTAATTAATTTTGATATATATAAAAAATAATTTAATTAATTTTTTAGGAGAATTCAACGATTCATTGAATTGAATTGAATCGATGATGGTGAACTTATTTTTAATGGTATATGGTTTAGGGTATATGTTTAAGAGTTTAAGGGTTTAAGGTTTAATAATTTAGGGTTTTAGGTTGAGGGTTAAATTATTTTTTTATAAAGAATAGGGTCAAATTGAAATATTATTTAAATAATGAGGGTTTAATAGAAATACAGAAATAAGTGAGGTACTAAATATATAGTTTACCCTTATTAAAAATAAAATTTTAATATATATATAAAATAATTTAATTTAATTTTTAAAATAATTATTAATTGTATGATGGATCCTTAAAATTTTAAATCTTTATTAATTAATTTAATGATGTTCATCGGTGTTCATCATATCATTAGTGGTGTTCATCGATGTTCGTCGCACGTTGTAAAATTTTTTTATTATAAATAATGAAAACTTTATTTTTGTACAATTTGATGATATAATTCTTTTTAAGAAGCGATATTCATCAATTTTTTCTAATGTCTGTAAATTAGATAAGATTACATATTGAAGTAATAATGTATTAAATATAAAAGAGTTTTTAAAAATTGAAGGTTTGTTTGAAAAGCTACCAAGTAATTGAATACGAGATCAATTGTTTGCAGTTGCATGTGTCTCATGCTTGGATAACCATGTAATTGGCGAGTCCACTCAATTAAGTGTAATTAAAGCATATGGATTAGGGGCGGGCAAAAAACTCGGTTATTCGATTTTGGTCTTAGACATGGTCAAACTCGATGAGCCTTTACCCGGAATTAATTTCGATGGGACTGAGACTAGATTCAAAATTTAAGTCTTGGTTGCGACCGAGATCAGGGCTGGATCATGATTTTCTGGACCCGATACCTAGTGGGTACCCAATAGAACCGAGACCTGTACCATGTACTGTTCTGTTATGACCACTTTAGCTGATGTTTTGGTGTATGTAGACCTAGAGTTCTTTAGTTTATTTTTTCTCGTTTTAAGACTCTAACATTCAAGCCTACAATATTATGACTTTGTTATTTAATATTATTATTGGTAGTTGAAATTTTTTCTCTTTGTTGCTCAAATTTTTTTCATAGCATACCAATTGACCGGGTACCCAATACTAGTACCGGTTCCCACTAGTACTAGGATCAGTTCCTAGAATCTGAGACCCAGTCTGACCGGGATCGGGACTGAGACCAATTATGGAAAACTGATCGGGTACCTAGTCTTGCCCACCAAATTGTGTTGTTGTAATGATCGTATTCTCAACGTGCTTTATTCTAATATGTATTTTTTTTAATGTTGTGTGATTGATTTTGATAATATTTATACTTATTTTGTTTCGAGTCTTTGAGTTAGTTTTTTTTATTAAATAGAGATATTATATTTTCATACCGAGATTCGAACTCATACAAAATGTGATAAGATGAGTATCCTTAGCAGCTTAACACTAGATCAATTAATAAATATCAATACCTTCTAAAACTCTTATACAATTAATACAATTATAAGAAAGGTTGTCCAACAATTTGAGACTCAAATACTAGTATTTTAATTTTTTGTTCTATTTTCAGACCGGAGTCTCTTTGTAGAAAAAGAAACGGTCGGTTTTAATTTCATATATCATGTGACTTTAGCATATACTCTGATAAGAAATTTAATATCTGTCTATCCCATTTATTTCGCTGACCTTTCTTCTCTGCCCATCTCTTCATTTACAAACACAAAGTTGCTTCCCTTTCCCTTCTCTTCATTACTCTTAATTCTTCCTCCACATTATCTCTTGCTTTCAAGTGTTATATAAAGACACAACCCAGCTTTCTTCTTTCTCTGCTGATTCACTTCTTCACACTCTACACTTACTATGGGGAGATCACCCTGCTGTGACAAACTAGGGCTGAAGAAAGGACCTTGGACACCTGAAGAAGATCAGAAACTCTTAGCTTACATTGAAGAACATGGTCGTGGAAGCTGGCGTTCCTTGCCCGCCAAAGCCGGTCACTAAACCCTAACCCTAAATTCTTCGTGCTTCACTTATATTCCTCGTCAGTTCTTGAGTTCTCAACTCATTCTGGGTCTGCTTTTGTTTTTAGGTCTTCAAAGGTGTGGCAAAAGTTGCAGGCTTAGATGGACTAATTATCTAAGGCCTGATATTAAGAGAGGAAAGTTTAGTTTGCAAGAAGAACAAACTATCATTCAACTTCATGCTCTTTTAGGGAACAGGTAATAAAAGTTTATTTGTTTTTTTAAAAATATTTTTTTTCTCATATTTCTTAAATATATTTCAGCACTTTCTCAAACCCCTTAGATTTTTGTTTTTGAAATTCAAGCTCAAGTTTTTTGAATTCAATAACTTCTTCCATTTTGCAATAAGTTTCTGCTGCTTCTGACATATGGTTTTAATAGAATGGTAGCTTTAAATGCAACAATGGATCTTCAATTCTTCATAGAAATACAATAGCAAATTAGTTTTCTAACATTTTTTGTTTTTGTCTTTAGATGAGTGTAGAGGTTACTGTCTCTATGATGTTAGTATTGTTTTTTGTCATCAGGTGGTCTGCCATCGCCACTCACTTGCCGAAAAGAACAGATAACGAGATCAAAAACTACTGGAACACTCATCTTAAGAAAAGGTTGGCCAAAATGGGGATCGATCCCATCACTCACAAGCCCAAAAACGATGCTTTACTCTCCGCAGCTGATGGTCAGTCCAAGAACGCTGCCAACCTTAGCCACATGGCTCAGTGGGAAAGTGCCAGGCTCGAAGCTGAAGCTAGACTGGTTCGAGAATCAAAGATTCGTTCTCATTCACTTCAACATCAGCAGCTCAACCCTCCGGGCTTTGCCCTTGAGTCTCCTACATCTACTCTTACTGTCCCAGAACCAATCGTTCAAGGGCTCGGAGTGAGTCCGATGCCAATGATCGAGTTTGGCGGCACGAGTTCGGGTTCGTCCGAGACGGCCGGGGTGGTCAAAGAAGAAGGTGAACAAGAGTGGAAGGAGCTAGGAAGTTCAAGCAATTTGGCTGATTACAAAGAGGGTATGGGGAATTCTTTGTCATCCTTCACTTCTAGTCTTCTTGCCATGACAATTTCCATGGATGGAGGATGGACCCCGGAGTCCTTGAGGCCGAATAACATCAATGATAACGTTGGGACCATAATGGAGGAAGGCTTCACTAATCTTCTTCTTAACGATTCGATGGACCGGAGTTTATCCGATAGTGGCAAAGAATCCGACGGAAACAGCGGAGGCAGCGGGGATGGCAGTGATTACTACGAAGACAACAAGAATTATTGGAACAGTATTCTTAATTTGGTGAATTCTTCCCCATCTGATTCACCAATGTTCTGAACAATAATTATATTGCTGTTAAAGCTGTGACATACCATCATATAATATATATCTACATCTATATTTTCCCCACTGTTTCCGCTACAAATACAAGAGCTTTGATAGCTTCATGACTCACTCCCTTTTCCTTTCTTCAAAAGGAACTATGGATATCTCTTCATCAAATTAATTATTCTTATTGTAGTTGATAGAATTTTAACATGCTTTGAGTACAATTTAGTCAAAATTTTCAGCAGTTTTATATATTTGTCCATTTTTTAAAAAATGTATTTAATTTTTATAAATAAAATAAATGATAATACATGCTAACGAGCATAGACGAAGCAAGGGGTCAAGCCCCTAAAATAGTTACATTTGAGTTTAATCCCTTTAAAATTTTTAGTTATGATGCGTGCAGAGACGAAGCAATGGGTCATATCCTTCTAAAATAGTAAAATTTGAGTTTAATCTCTAAAGTTTTTTAAGTTAAAATAATGGTAAAATTACATTCTGTCCTCTTAAAAGATAAAAAACTTGTTTGTCTTAAAAAAAAATAAAGTTATAAGTTACGGTGATGATAAAATTTCTGAACCTTTATAATTTTAAAATTTATTTTTCTTAGCCGAAAGAATTCTTACTTCACCCCTAAACAAGTGACATAAAATTTTAAAATTAAATTTTATTTAAATTGAACATGTACTTGCCCCTAAATTTTATTTCCTTTCTGTTATACTATTTTTTTAATGAAAGCTAAAGTGATTACAAGTAGTATTTGTTCTAAATATACTCTCAACTATTTGACAATGAACGCTCAATCACCCTGCTGCAGCTGCTGGTGTTCGAACCCGTGACCTCTAGGAACAACAATCATTCCCTTAACCACTGATGCAAGTTGATTCGTGCTTCTGTTATACTATTTTATATAGTCGAGGGACAATTAATAAATATATAGTATATGTTTATGTGAATATGCATTTATGATAGACTTTATTGCGGGTAGTTTCAGGTCACATTCTGCTAATATCAAGCATGAAAATTTCTTGGTGTCTTATTTATTTATTTTTCCTATTAGGCTTTTGGTATAATTTACAAGTTCAGTACAAATGAAATTATAAGTAAAATTTAGGGTAAACTATACTAGTGACCACCAAACTATGGGGTTGGTGTCGATTTAACCACTATATTTTCAATTGTGTTAAATATACTACATAACTATTTAATTGGATCCAATGTAGCCACCTGCCGTTAAAAAAACGGAAAAGTTGACGGGGCTGTTAAAATAATTGGTACAATTACAAATTTGGTCCCCTTTATCTATACAATCTATCAACTTGATCCTAATTTTAATCTAATAAAAATTTATTTATTTTAATTAGGTGGTGACACTAATTGGGGGATTTTAATTATTTTTATTTAACTTAATTAATTAATTTCCCCTCTCTAATCAGGTGGTGACACGTGTCACCCTGATTGGAGTAGAAAAAATAAAAACCAAAGAATTGCCCCTGGTAAAAATTGAACCTGGGACCTTGGGGGAGTAGCGCACGAGTTTACCACTAAGCCAAACAAATTATTTTTTGTTGATTTGTATAAAATAGGTGTTGGAGGTTCACAATGAGTAAGTTGTTGGAAGTCCATATGCTTCAATGGCTTACCATATAACTTATATAAAGCCATTGACAGAGCAAAATTATAGTAGAAATGTGGTTGAATTTAAGCAGTTTGGAGACAAGAAAGGCTTGAGGGTGCAACAGCCAAGGGAAAGGTTGATCAACTGATTGAAGCATTAACAAATCTGAAGGAGCAATCGAGGAGAAAGAATCATCATCGAATTGCAACGAGGAACAAAAATGTTCAGTTGTCAATGAAAGTAATAAAAAAAACAGAAGCATCAATTCAGAACGGTGGTGTAGGCTTCTCTTTTGAATTTTTGGACTCTCTAAACAACTCTATTTATTTGCAAACTGGTTATTATAATGATCCAGAGCATCTGACTTCAGTTGTGGAGATTGATAAATCTTACAAACGACCCAAGCTCAAATATTTTGAGCAGTAGAAGCTAAGAAGAATAAAATGAAGATTTCTTCATAGTCCTTTTAGTTGTCCAGTAAGCCCTGTCAAGTTGGACCATTTCTCAAATGCAGTTGCAGATTCCACAAATACTACTTTCGTTAATTTAACATCGTTTTTTGTAACTGTGTAGAGTACAATGTAAAGCAAGATATCAGATTATACTGATGCTGTCGCCTGGATTCAACAACCGTGCATTTCTTTGAAAGAGTTACCTACCTGATGATATCAATGAAGCTATGAAAGAATTGGACGTATCGACTTCCGTCTTCTCTTCAGGACTAGAACTCAGCTGTTAAGAAAACAAGTCATGACATCTTTACAACATAAGGCATCTTCACTAGAATGGGACTTTCAGCTAGAGTATAATATTGCTGAAAAATTAAATATGCAAACCTTGTTGAAGGCTACGGTGGCATTCTTGACCCACTCTGTATCAGTGTTTCCCCAAGAACTAAATTAGCTGCAGATAGATCATTGTTGTCAATAGCTTGTCCAATTTGGCTCAACTTATAGACAAGATCCTGCAAATACCCTGCAACCAGCACCAAAAATAATAATCTTTGCCGTTCAACTTAAGAAAATGTTATGAAATGTAAACTACATCTCCCCAATGAAAAGACATAAAATACTATGCACGTCCCTGTTATACCTGTAAGAATATGCTTGGCTCAGTGGCAAACTTGTGTGCTACTCCCCCAAGGTCCCAGGTTTGATTCCTACCAGGGGTAATTTTTTGGTTTTCATTTTTCCTACTCCAATCAGGGTTCCTACTCCAATCAGGGTGACACGTGTCACCACCTGATTGGAGGGGGGAAATTAATTAATTTAGTTAAATAAAAATAATTAAAATCCCCCAATTAGGTGGTGACATAATTAAAATAAATAATTTTTTATAAGATTAAAATTAGGATCAAATTGATAGATTCTATAGATAAAATGGACCAAATTTGTAATTATACCAATTATTTTAACAATCCCGTTAATTTTTCTGTTTTTTTAACGGCAGGTGGCTACATTGGAACCAATTAAATAGTTATGTGGTATATTTAACACAATTAAAAATATAATGGTCAAGTCAACACCAACCCCATAATTTGGTGGTGATTAGTATAGGTTACCCTAAAATTTAATTGAACAATGTAAGGTTTTCTTTTTTCTGCCGATATAATATTTCCTTGCAAAATAAAACAGAAAGGCTCCATCAGAACAAACTTCGGATAATTGCAAACTCATTAATTTTCAGCGCGCGCATATATATATATATATATATATATATATATATATATATATATATATATATATATATATATTAACAATATCCTTTTCGATTTTTCAACCAAATCGATTCTTTGTTTTTTGTTTTTAAATTGTTTAAAGGGTCTACTTTCTTTCAATTGATGAGGGGTCGCATTGAAATTAATGCCACGGTGTACTTCCTGCTCATCATTAAATTCCATGGACACAAAAAAGAAAAAGAAAAATTAGTATATAAATCCGTCCCACCACATTATTTATAGTCTCAAATAATAAAATTTATTTATTTTAATTTTTATGTCATTTTTTAAGGATAAATCTTCGTTTTTTTCTTCTTCTAAACATGGAGTGGGTGATTAATAAAAGTTAATTTTAAATGAATTGATGACATGGACACAAAAAGATAAAGTTAGTTATTTCTACTTGTTAAAACCATAAATAATGTGGTAAAAAAATCCGTAAAATAATTTTTCTAACTTAATGACTATCAATTGCATTAGTATGTAACTCTAAAATTATAAGCATGGACCAATATGGGACCATATCCAATTTATGTTTACTGTTGTTTTATATCTTTCTCAAAATATTTATTTATGACACTCTTGTCCAAAATATAATCGAATTGAACATAACGAGTATCTATCAAATATATGAAAATTTCTTAAAAACGAGTATACTTTTATAGAAATTTATTTATTTGACATTTATTCTTGAATTCGAGTAGTATGATAGTATCTCTTACATTACCTTAAATTAAGTTCTTGTTTTGATTATTGATTTTGTTTTTCCTTCCTAAACCCTATGCTTTAAACAAATTACAAAGTTTACATTATAACAAATGTCTCTCAAATTAACCCTCCATTGATTGGCTTAAATGAACAAAAGATCTAACATCAATTTTTGGCAAATTAAGATAAATTGACTACTTGAAAACCCCAATCTTTTGTCATAAATTTTATGTATTAAACACTAATCTTTCCTACCAAAATAGATAACAACGTTTGATGACTGACCCTTATCTTTCCATTGTCTTTTTGTTTGAAAAGTACTTGATTTTCTAAACACTCTAATCAATAATTCGTTTCTTTTGGTTAGGAATTTATTATTAATTGAAATGCAATGCTTCAAATTTAGGGATTATTGTCAATGAATTCCATCAAATGACATGTGATTGCTCAAGTTATAGTTCTATACTGCACCAATATATATATTAAACCGTCCATCAACATCTCAAACAATTCAAAATAGTATTAATTATTATCAATTAGCTGAAGGAACAAAAATATTAATTATACCCCAACAAGATTTTTTTTTTAATTATCTTGATTTGAGCACTGAAGATTAAACAAACAATTGATCATTTGTTTGTGATTAGGGTATCTGCAAATGCTAAGCAAATAGATGATCATCTGGCCTAAATGTTATGTTCAAATCTGAATGTTACTGAGAAAGTCAGGTAATTTTTCAATTAAAAAGAAACAATATTACTCATTATTTGTAGAATTTGTTCATGGGTCATCAGATAAAGAAAATGAGTCTTAAAAATTCTTATAACAGTCCAAAACAGATTATAGAGAAAAGCACAATCAAAGCCACAAGCCGAAAAATAAATAGTAGTAAGAGTAATACTTATAAAATAAGAATAAAGATGAAGACGAGACTCGAATCCGAGTCTAAGGTATAAGTTAGTCTAAGATGAAAATAAAATTAGAGAATTAATGATAAAACTCAGTCTGAGTAAAAAAAAAAAGTAATAAGAGAGCATGCATGGTACAAAAAATTAACTAGAGAACATGGAAAATGCAATAATTAATCATAGAACAAACAAAACATGAAAGATGCGGACTTTAACTCGAGTTACCTAGATAGAATACGTAACCCTTTAAATCGTAAATTAAACTGAATCGGGAAAAATAAATTAACTCAGCCAAAATTGTTTTTGTTAATTCAACAGGATATATAACTATCTTTTAAACATAATTGATACTTTCACCACTGATAAAAAAAATAGCATAAGACGACAAACTAATCGAGGGAAATAAACTAAGCTCAAATTATAAGATTTGGGGTGAGGAAAAACATAAAATTTAAATGGGGCAAATTCATAATTATTTTAATTTTTCAAAAAAAAAAAACAAAACAAAAGGACACCCCTCCGTCCCAGCCCATACACTCGACCTAAAACCCTCAAACATACTTGCATAACATTAATGAAGCCCCTATTGTTCATTTATCTAACAAATCGTAATACGTAATTGTATTACTAAAATAGATAACAGTGTGTGAACACTGAACATACCAAAGTAACAAAACTATAAATTAGTGCGACAAATCACATGTTCAAAAGTTGTGCGATGAATCTTAAGTTCACAACTATACAATATGTCATACAAATGAACCATAAATGCAGATCATTCAGATACACTTAACAATATATTCTCATAATCATACATAAGAAAGTATACATAAATTGGAGTTTGATGCCTCACCAATCTCACAATCCGATCGGAAAATACTTGGATAACAACAACATCAATCACAAAATTAAGAAAGTATTATGAGGTTTATGAATTATTATAATAAATTATACAAAATATATTAGGAATCAAACCATAAAACCAATATGCTATTAACAAATAAATTATTCCTGGAATCAATCTCTAATTTTATAAATTAAATTTTCCTATTTGTTTGTTAATCTCCCATGTGATCGAGTTATCATTAAATTTTATTGAAAATATTCTTAATTGATTTTCATAGTTACCCTAAAATTAAAACATATGGCACTGAGAATGTAACAAGAAACCATAACTTCAAAATTTAAATTCTACATCCTCGTAACTTTGGGACAACTTTTAATAATTCTATACGTAAATTTTTTTATAATTCTAGTACAATATTGTATTCATGTTTAATTAAACATCTGAATAAACTTACGCACACTTGCATATTAAATTGCTCAAATCTAGATTACCTGAGTAAAACATACCACCTTTGACCACTGGACCACTCCTTATATTCAATACATGTATAGATAAGTATAAATCAATATAATATACAAGCGACATTTGTATACTACAACTATGCTAGCTTTTGAAAGGAAAGATCTTACCGGACAATTTATTTGCTGAAACATGACAAACTAATTGAGTTTATATTAATTTAGGGTAGGAAAATGCTTAGATAAAATCTGAAAGAATAAACAATTGCGACGGCGAGAAGAAACTGGGAAGACACTGATCGACGGCAACGACAACAATCATTCACGCTGTATATTGAGAATCTGTCGGAGTTGCTGCACTGGCAAGGGCTATGGCATGCTTTTGGGAGATATGGAGACGTGTTGGATGCTTTCATAGCAAGGAAACGAAACAGAAGGGGAAAAAGATTTGGTTTTATTAGATTTGGAAGGCAAATTGATGCAGAAAGAGTGTTGGCAAGATTGAACGGGTATGTGCTGTTTGGAAATAGGATTAGGGTGTCTTGGGCAGTCTTTAGACCATGACAATCTTACTGGAGAAGGGTTCGACCGGAGGGCTCAGGAGACATGTTAAGAGGAGATAAACAAAAGGATAAATTGAATCCAGTAGGCAGCCAAGGTGTTGTGAATCCTAGGAGTGGAGAGAAGATATCAATAGTATCGGATCATAAAGACAGAGGTGAATGCAGCTCTAAAAATGCAGGTAATTGGAAGAGAATTTCTGGAGTTGTAGAAACGGAAGAACTATGGAGGCTGAAGAGGTGCATGGTTGGTGTGATGGCGACAGTTTGTAGTGTTAAGAGTATAATGGTAAGACTTCATGAGTGGGGACTAGGGGAGATTAAAGTTCAAAGAATGGGAGGAAAATCCTACTTACTGTCTTTTGATGACGATGAACTATTCACAATGTTGGAAGATGTTAACTGGTCCTATCTTAAAGAGATTTTCAGTGAAGTGTTTCCCTGGTCAGAAGATGTAAGTAATGGAGGAAGAGCTACGTGGATAGAGGTGTGTAATTTACCACTTCACTGTTGGAATCTTGACACGATAAAGAAAGTGGCAGAATTATGGGGGACTTTTGAAGCTCTAGGAGAAAATGCAAAACATTCTAAGGATTGCGAGAAAGTCTCTGTCCTGATCGTAACAAACCATGAGAAAAAAATCGAAGAGGCAGTGGAGATTGAAGTTGGAAACAAAGTTCATGCTGTTAGAGTTTTAGAAATTGGTTTCAAGGAGGAATCAACACTCACAGTGGTTAGCAAAAAATGCGCAGATAATGTAGTACAAAACAGTGGCGAAACCAGCTCGGATTCTTCGTCGGAATCCATTTGAAGTAAATCTCCGGCACCAGAGAATGGTGAAAAACGAGAGGTTGAAGATGAAGCATTAAATGCAGTCTGCATTGGGAAAGACTATAATAATGGCTGCAGCTTGGATACATTGGATTCTAAAAGACATCCAGGGGAACGAGATATAAAAGGAGGTGAACCTAGAGAGGTGAGGAGACAACAATTTGCAGTTAATATGGGAGAAGTTGAAACCGTTATGAGCCAAAAGATTAAAGAGGTTTCATCTCGGGATTACAATCTTGACAGTTGGCAGGAAGAGTCCTCTAGAAGGTTGGAAAGTGAACATGATCGGAGGGAGGTAGGAAACTCTTTATCTTTTGAAAATTTGTCTAATGAGGTCTTTGAAGATTTATGTGGTGTGAACACAAAGAAGGCAGACAAATTAAGCACCGAAACATTCCAACTTAATCCTTACAAATCTGTATGGGAAAGAATGGTGGACGAACAAAATAGTTGCAAGGATATGGGCTTAACCGGAAAGGCAAAGAGTCTGGTGATTGTTGTTGCTTTGGAAGAGGGAGAAGAGCCTAGGGCTTTTTTCCCTGAACTGGGAAAAAAGAAACAGAAAGGAAAGAGATTTAGTTCTCTCAGGGAATTTCAAGACAAAACTTTGACTGACATTGAGAGAAGAAAGAAAGAACGGGTGAGTAGGAGGGACCACAAGAAAGACAAATCTCATGAAGATTCGGAACTGTCTGGTAGATCACTGTCAGACTCGGACTTGGTGACACGGTGGGATATCTTAACGAGAGAAGCGAGGAAGGCTTTGAAGCTTGGAAAAAGATTGGGAATTCAGATTATAGGAGATGAAAACCAAGCAGTGAGAGATATTGCTCTTTTAGAAGAACAATCAAAGAAACTTTAAAAGACATGTATGTTGTGTTGTAGATGCTCACTTGGATCTTTGAAGGTTTAGGGTTTGATTCAAATTTGCTACCGTGAGGAGGTTAGCATGGTCGTAGAATGTTTGAGATGTTTTGTGGTTATTATCAAATTATGGATTGTTGTTGAGGCAGTTTTCAGAATGGAGTATCTGTTGGCAGATTAGACAGTTTTGAGACAGTTTGGGATAATTCCAAATTTAAATTGGTGTTGAAAATGAAGGAGAGATAGGTTGAAATTGTTTTTAAAGGAGATGTAACTTTTAAAGTGATGTTTCATGGCTGGAGCAATGATGTTTGCGTGAAACTTCTGAAGATTTGTTGCAATTTTATTTCTGAAGATGGAAAAGTTGTAGTAGGCAAGGTGGTTAGTTCAGTTGTACCGAAAGCTAAATTTTTTTTGAGAGGCGCTACATCAATGGGGATGATGATGATGAATAATCTAGGAGGGAAGCGACAAAACATGATGGTTTTTGAAGCCTTAGCATGCAAAGATCCAGAGGCATCAGGAAGCTAGTGATCCTACAAGTGGCTTTGCTATTGTTGAGAAGGATTTTCCAGGGAGCTTGATGCCTATGTTTGGTGATATAAAGGTTGAGCATTTCTTGGGAATCAAGCGCAAGGCTGAGCCAGGGAATTCAAGCGCACCAAAGAAGCCTAAAGCTTCATTTTTGCAGCGGTATCGCCTGGAAAAAGTAATTGGAGAGGTGTGTTTCTGTCACACTTCTCGGTGTTCAAACGTGATGGCCGATAGACTCGCAAAGGAGGGAATGCATAGACAAGAGTTGTTCAAGGCTTGGTGGTAGAACTGGTTTTGCCTGAGTATGTCATTTTTGTCTTAATCATTTGCAGCTTGGTTTGGTTCTTTTGGGTGCCTTGGATTTCATTGCTGTTAGTTGCTGTGATTGAATGTTTGCGTTGTGTTTGGTTCTTTGATGGTGGGGATTATGTTGCTGCATGGTTGTGCAGCGTTAGCTTTTGTGAGGGTTTTGGTTGTGTTAGTGTTATGTTGGTGTTCTTGGCCTTGCATAATCAGGTGTTTGGGCATATGATTTCTATTATGTACTTTGAGGCGTACATTGCTAGAGGTGGGAGAATATGAGGGAGAGTTTTGAGCTGTGTGTTTTGGTTAGCAAATATAGTATCTTTGTGTGTGTAGGCAGCAAGTTTTTGTTTTGTGTTCAGGGTGCTTTATCCATTGTTGTTGTGATCCTCCCCGTAGTTGTATGTACTCTTTTCCTCCACTCTAGGTTTAGGGAGGTTTTTAACGAGGCATACAACTTCGGGTTATCAATAATAAAATACTTTGCCGAGCAAAAAAAAATCAATTATTCATTAAAAAAACTATAATCAATTATTACAATGTACAAAGGGATGAATGGATAACCAAAACATATTTAGCTTTAAATCAAAATAACTTTAGATATAATCCACACTATATGAGACATAAAAAAATAATCTAAGTTGAGAATACATACAAAAATATTTACGATGAAACGGATTTTGGGCGACACCAAACATGGAGGTAGAACCGATTTTGGCTGACGGTAGGTGTGGAACCGACGATGGGTGGTTCGCTTGTCGGGAGATGAGCTGAGAGCCATAGAGGACCATGGTTGGTCATTAAAGTAGGCAGTTCACCCCTGAATGACTTGGGGCCGGGAGCCGTTATGGGCGTATAGTCGTTGGCCGGAGCCATTTGGAAGAGGAGAGAAAGAAATGGGCGATGATAGCCCTTATTTTGAGTTAGGGAGCGTCCCTTTTATCTTCAATCTTGCAGGTAGTTATATCCCATTGGAGCTGTGGATGGAGGGATGTTTGACGAGACTATGCCAAGCCTAGTGATGGTTGTCGGTAGGCTGGCAGGCGATAGCTCAGCTTGTCAGGCCGCGAGCTTAATCGGACATGATAGTTGTCTTGTCTTGGTGTAGTGGCCGACTGCAGTAGTCTTTGGAGACTGACGAATCTAGAGATATGGGAGCGTCCGAGCTCTGTGATGGTTTAGAGCGTGGCATGGAGATATCACTTGGTGGTTCCCCCTTCTGATGTGGGTGAAGGCACACCACCAGTCCCCCTTTAGTTGAAGGAGTGCAATAAAGTGGCACTACTTGAGACCTGATTTGATGTTTTGATTTGTTTTGGGGTAGGAGTAGCCATTGGAAATTGGTGCGACGATTCAGGCTTCGAGTTTTATATTCGTGGTGCTTTCTGAGTGGCTCAGGGGTTTCAGCGTGGATCATGACCTTTGGGTAATGACCTTTTTGTTTATAAATCATGGGATGCGGCTAATGTTCCTGTTCTGTTTTTGTTTTTGTGTGAGAGAAGGTTTAGGTCTTCTATATTTTTCTTCAATTTTTGTGTTTGTTTGACGCTGATTAGAGATGGCCAAGGGTGAAAGTTTTCAGCAAATAAGGTCGAGGTAGACCGTACCGTGGATGTCGTTGGAGCGGAAGTGGAATCGAAGACGGGGAGGAACAAGGTGAAGATGTTGCTAGAGTGTCGCGGTCTCCGTTGGTCCAACTTTGAGTTTTCCTTTAGCATTCCAAAGGGGAGATTTAATCTGAGTGATCATGTTGATGGGACATGCGGCTCGTCGACGTGGTTCTATCTGCCTCTATACTTACTGAAGGTTGGGTTACATTTGCCTCTTCATCCATTTATCTGCAAGTTTCTCAGGGAGTATGATGATGCTCCGTGGCAATTAATTGGTGTGGTGTGGTGGACTATCATCAGCTATTTGTTGAAGTGTGCAGAGGAGGAGGGGCGAATGTATGTGGTGGTGTTGTGGAGCCTTTTTTACCCTGAGTCAAATGTTTGTGAAGTCTTCACCAGGTTTGATGATCTTCGTGAGGAGGTGCACCATAGAGTTTATTGAAGGGGGAAGCCATTGTGGGGTAGAGCGGTGCCAAGAATCTAAGTCTGGACCATTCTAAGTTCATAAGAGTAGAGTGGAAGCTGCCTGAGGGTTTTAGTTTTCCCTTGAAGTGGAAAGTGCCCAGAGAGTCTGCTTGGAAGTTGATGCTAGAACTGAATGAGTACAATCAGAGTTAGTTTGTCATTATGAAGGGTGTTCAAGGTATGCCTTGATGAGGAGAGAGCCTTAATGGTTATATGCATTCTTATTTAAAATGGGGGTTTAGGCCCGTCTCAGGAATAATATCATGTGAGGCAGCCTGACCGTATGAAAATTCGAAAGACGTGACTCAGGTGCTTGTAGGGACAGTAGAGGAAGAATGCAATATGTTGGTGTCCCATGGGGGCTTTCACCGTCGACCGTGGTGCTATGACGATACTTAGGAGCGGGTGAGGAGAAACAATAGGTTAGTTCTAGAGACTGACCTAGCGGGTTCGAGGGGATAGGTCGGAGATCATACGTTGGAGGAGCGAAAGAAGGTTACTGACAGCAAGGACAGTGTCCCAAATGCTCCGAATGGATATGCGACGATTACTAGTGACACTTCTGCGTCGCCCATGGGGGTGGTAAGGGCTTCTTATGACTTATTCTTGTTACTACGCATGTTGGTGATTCTCCTGAGTGTGTTTTCATTTTTTTCGTAGGCACATATGTCATTTAGGCAGACCAAGGTAGATGGCGCAGAGGCTTTAGATGACGGGCCAGCTTCTTCTAAGGGGTTTTGTGTCATGACTGCCTTTCTAAGGAACAGGAACAGGAAAAGGAAACTTCTCTTATTGGAGGATCTGCGGACGGGGGTTCCTCTTAGGGGAAGAAGAAGACGACTTTAAAAGGATCCCTTGTTATGGTTATTCCCAGGAATGATATGCCCTATGGGACTATAACATTCAGTAGGAATCCAAGACTGCTTTTGCGATTGCGCCTACGGCTCCGGGAGCTAGGCCGGGTGTTTCGAAAGCGCCTGCCAGCATGGTTGCTTAGGAGGTCAGAGAGAGGGAAACTAAAAACTACCCGGTTTCAATTGGGAGTAAGCCCGTGTGTTTTTTGTTGTTTTTCTTATCTGGGAGTACTAATTTTGCATATGTCTATTGTAGGGTCACCAACGACGGAGGTGGTTGTACCCTCCTCACCTCACCTTCGAGGGGTCTTTGGTCTGGTGGAGAGTAGGTTGGAGAATTTTCTTTGTATGGTGGACGAGGAGGCTTATTTAGTCCTTGTTAGGTGTATAAAATTATTCATTTTAGGACCCTTTATGACTCAATTATTGTTAGAATTAAATTCAATTTAGATACATTACTAGCCATACATACACAATTTCATTGTTCTTATCACTGCTATGCTTGAGCAGCTTTATTTGAATCCAGACTAGGCCATCATTCGACGATCCAGACTTGGCCATCCTTTGATGTCAAGCCTTACCAAGGATTGCTAGACTAAGAATGAGCCCTGTCGAGCAGAAGAGACTAACAGACCATTGCCGAGGCAAGGACAAGCCATTGCCAAGGTAATGCCCAGACAAGTACCGACGATGGAGAAAATATGCAAAATGGTAGACGACTTGTAGAGCATAAAACGCTAAATTTTTAGATATATTTTGCATGAAGATCGGAGTAGAGGAAGGCAATGAAAAAGCCAAAGGAAGGTCAAATAATGAATTAAAAGAGATTTATCTCTTTTATGAAGTTATATTCAACTCCAACTTATCCTCCTATTCCAAGAAGGATTCGGCAAGGCCATGCCCTATAAAGCCAAGACCCAACTGCCACCATCAACGCATCTAGAAATCGAGATACTTAGGGGTTTAGTAGAGTGATTGTTATCGCCATCATGTTCTAATTCTTTCTTAGACTAGGGTTATTTGTTTAGTAGTTGTGAGAAGACGATTGTAATTTCTTTAGGTTTTGTTAATGCAATTATGTTCAAGGTTTGCTTATTCTTGGTTTTTACTTTTTCTTGCAATTGAATTGGGAGAGGATATTGCGATTGCCTCTATTTGTCTAATATCGAGAGAGTTAGACTCACGAAACGAATAAGCATGGTTTTCATCCAAATCGGTGAAAACTAATTCGGCTTAAGGATAAGTACGAGTTTCAACGACTAAGAGAAGCGTAAGATTGGTTGGTGTTCACCCTTGGTTCACGCTGGGAAGTATTGTCAAGGCCTGCACATCAATAGTGTTTCGAATTAGAGATAAGGAGCCATTGAAGAACGCTTTGCCGAACCTTGAAGGTTGTCCCTCAATTGCCCAGGCAATATCTGTTGTCTTTGCCACGATAGTGGCTTTGCCCATTGCCGAGGCAATCAAGTCGACGATTGCATTCAAAATCGAGACAATTTTCATTCAATTCTCACACTATGACGCAATATAATTCAGCCTTCTTTATCATCATAGTTTCTCAATCTCTTATTTTACTTGCTTTCTTTTATTTTAATAGTTCTCTAAACCAAACCATTACTTGTGTTTTTAATTTTCTATAGTGTGAGACGATAATCTCTGAAAGTAGCACCGATCCCTATGGAGACTATATCTTTTATACTATAACTTGGCAACGTGTATACTTGCACTAAAATTGCGACACTGAATTCGCGCAACAAGCTTTTGGCGTTGTTGCCGGGGATTGTCAATAGAGGCTTCGTTTTTATTTTCCCGCACTTTTATTTTTACTTTTTATTGTTCAATTTCCCAAGGGTTAACAAAATTTGGTTTTACATTGGTGTATGACCAAGGTAAATCCAATAAGTCCAGAATATCCCTTTGATCCGGAGATTGAAAACACCTACTGTAAACTCAAACAAAAATTGAAATGAGCAATAGCACATGCAACCCGCAATAACAATGCTGACGGCAATCAGAATGCCACGGCAGGAGACGGAATGATTCGGCCACCTCAATTTGATGAAGCAAGAAACTTAACCGTCCGAGATTACTTAGAAGAAGATCTCAACAGACTGAACCTAGGAGTTGTCACACCTGCAATCGAAGTTGCCCCCTTTGAGTTAAAACCCGTAATGTTCAACATGATCAATACAATGGGTCAATTTGGTGGCTCAGCAACTGAAGATGCTAGACAACACCTCAAATACTTCTTGTAGATTTGCAATTCATTCAAAATACAAGGAGTCCATGAGGATATTTTGAGGCTAAAATTGTTCCCCTATTCACTGAGGGATAGGACAAAAACTTGGTTGAATAACATTCCAGCCGAATCTATAGGATCCTAGAATGACCTATGTCGTGATTTCCTTGCTCGATTTAATCCTACAAATTTGACTGATAAGCTATGTAATGAAATCATTTCTTTTCTGCAGACAGATGATGAATCCATGTATGAAGCTTGGGAGCGATACATAGAGCTTTTACACAAATGTCCCTTACACTGATTCCCATTGTGGACGCAAGTGACAATGTTTTACAATGCCGTAAACACGCCGACAAGGATGATGCTAGATGCCTCAACATTTGGCATACTTCTAGACAAACCACCAGAAGAGGCTATGGAGATTTTGAATAGGATTGCTAAAAATGACTATTAATTTCCTACAGCCAGAAGAGGAGAAGTTAGACGCCATGCCACCATAAACGAGCTTGAGTCATCAGATTCAATTCTTTCACAATTGGCAACCTTAATCGATTTGGTTAAGAACATGCAACGACCAAGCAATACACATGAGGTCAAGATAGTAGGTTCATTATGTGATTTATGTAATGGTAACCATGATTATTCTAAATGTCCACTGAATCTAGAGTCCAGTTTTTATGTTGGAAACTACAACCGAAACAACATGATGTCAAACACTTACAACCCGGCCTGGAGGAAACATCCAAATTTCTCATGGAGCAACCCTAACAATGCCCTCAATCAGAACAATCAAAATGCACCAGCACTGAGATTCCATCAGAACATGCCTCAACAACCAATGCCTCAACAATCGATGCATCAACAAATGCCGCAGTAACAATCCATGCCATCCAGTTCTTTGGAAAACTCCCTAAATGCTTTCATGTCTCAAACTAGTGCATATATGGCTAATACTGATAAATTCATAAAGAAAACTGACACTTTCATAGACATGATTGAGATGAGAATGCAGGACCATGAAGCAACGTTGAAATCATTGAAAACTCAAGTTGGGAAGTTCGCTCAAATCCTCAACTCGAGACCAATAGGCGGTTTACTTAGCGATATTGAGGTTGCACGAGGAACAACTCATGAGCAATGCAAGACAGTCACTACACGAAGTGGTAAACAACTCAAGGAACCACAAGCTCATGAAACAGAGGAAACATAATCAAAAGAGCCGACTGCCTCGACAATGCCCAGTAACATTGCCTTAGTAGTACCCAACAACATTGCCTCGACAAAGCTTGATAACATTGCCTCGGCAATGCCTAACACACACACCGCGGAAAACAAGAAGGCATATGAAGGTCCTGATTCAATGCCTCAAATCAAATTCGCATGTAAGGAACGGATCGAAGACATTCGACTTCCACCACCGTTCCCACAAAGGTTTAAAAGGCACAAACAAGAATACTAATTTAAGAAGTTTCTTGACATCTTGAAGCAAGTCCACATAAACGTACCTTTGGTAGAAGCAATAGAACAAATGCTGAACTACGCAAAGTTTCTTAAAGACATTGTCTCTAAGAGAACAAGAATAAGAGAAATTGAAACAGTTGTGTAATAGAAGGATTTATGGCCAAGCTGCACAACTGAATGCCACCTAAGCTGGAAGATTCTGACAACTTCACCATACCATGTGCTATTAGGAATCACTATATCAGGAAGGCACTATGCGATTTCAGAGCAAGCATAAACTTATGCCGAAATCAGTCTTCCAACGATTGGGAATAAGGAAGGCGGGACCTACTACAATGATGCTACAACTTGCCGATAGATCTTACGTTCATCTAGAGGGAAAAATTGAGGATATCCTGGTAAGAGTTGATAAGTTTATTTTCTCTGCTGGCTTTATTGTTTTAGACTGTGAAGTAGATGAGTTCTCGCATCTATTATCCCTGGGAGGCCATTCCTAGCTACGGGAGGAATCTTGATCGACATTGAGAGAGGAGAACTCACCATGAGGGTGAATGATCAGCAAATCAAGTGGAACGTGTTTCACACCCTTAAGCAACCCAATGATCTAGAAGAATGCCAAGTCATCCATGCCATAACCGAGTTCGACATGGATATAGACTGCCTCAACAATTGCTTCGGCAATAGCTGTAAAAATTGCCTCGGCAATACCTGTGACGACTGCCTCGACAATTACATTGGCAACTACCCTGACCCTAAAGAACAGAATGTCGATGAGTAGGAGGAAGCCAACTGGATTACAAGTCGCCTAGGTAAGTATTTCGAACCATTAGATTACTTAGGGGAGGAAAGAAAAATAAAAAAACCCTCTATCGAGCAACCCCTTATTCTTGAATTAAAAACCATTACCAGGGAAATTAAAATATGTTTATTTGGGAACCAATAACACATTGCTCGTAATCATCTCTTTTAAGTTGCAACCTGAACAGGAACAAAAATTGATCGACATGTTGAAGTTGCACAAAAAAGTAATAGGGTGGACAATTGCCGATTTGAAGGGAATTATCCCATCGATTTGTATGCATAAAATCCTTTTGGAGGACGATCATAAACTGATCATTGAGGCACAAAAGAGGCTTAATCGAGTCATGAAAGAGGTGGTAAGGAAAGAAATCATTAAATGGCTCGATGCTGGTATCATCTACCCTATCTCTGATAGTACATGGGTAATTCCAGTACAATGCGTACACCGATAAAGGGAGGTATGATAGTGGTAAGCAATGAAAACAATGAACTAATCACAACCAGGACTGTGACCGGTTGGAGGGTTTGCATGGATTACCGTAAGTTTAATAAGGCTACTAGGAAAGATCACTTCCCTTTACCCTTTATCGATTAAATGCTTGATCATCTTGCAGGTAAACCATTTTATTGTTTTCTTGATGGTTATTCAGGGTATAACCAAATTGGCATAGCACCTGAAGATCACGAAAAGACCACCTTCACATGCCCATACGACACTTATGCCTTCCGAAGAATGCCTTTCAGACTATGCAATGCCCCGATAACCTTTCAAAGATGCATGATGGCAATTTTCTCCGACATGGTAGAAGATTTCCTGGAAATCTTCATAGATGTTTTCTCGGTATTCGGAGATGATTTCAACAATTGCCTCGACAATTTGGAGAAAGTGCTTAAAAGATGAGAGGAATCAGACTTGGTCATGAATTGGGAGAAGTGCCACTTTATGGTGGATGAAAGCATAGTTCTCGGCCACAAGATCTCATCCAAAGACATTGAAGTCGACAAAGCAAAGATTGAAGTGATCGAAAAATTACCCCCACCAACTTCAGTCAAAGGAATTCGAAGCTTCTTGGGACACACATGTTTTTATAGGAGATTCATTGAATTTTTTTATAAAATCACTAAACCTTTGTGTAACTTGCTTGAACATGATAGAGCCTTTGACTTTGATTACTCATATATCAAGGCATTCGAGACCCTGAAACAGAAACTTGTAGCCGCACCAATAGTGGTTCTACAAGATTGGACATTGCCCTTCGAATTGATGTGCGGCGCAAGTGACTTTGCATTAGGAGCAGTCCTAGGTCAACGAACATGTAAGATCTTTCATGTGATATACTACGCTAGTAAAACTCTGAATGAAGCACAAGTGAACTACACCACCACCGAGAAAGAGTTACTAGCCGTAGTGTTTACATTTGATAAATTTCGTTCATACTTGATCGGAACCAAGGTAATTTTTCATACTGACCATTCAGCAATTAAGTGCCTCTTTACCAAGAAAGATGCCAAACCTTGTTTAATTCGTTGGATTTATTTTTACAAGAGTTTGACATTGAAATTAAGAACAAAAAGCATCTATCCTGATTGGAACAAGAAAAGAAAGAGACCACTCCCACAGAAATCCAAGATGCATTCCCAGACGAACAGTTTCTTATTGCCTCGGCAACTCCAGAAGGCATTACCTCGGCAACCCAGACAGGCACTGCCTCGGTAACACAGATGCGCACTGCCTCGACAATTAATGATAGCATTGCCTCGACAATAACCTTGGCAACTACTGCAGCACTTTCACCGACACCCTGGTATGCTGATCTTGTGAATTTCTTAGTGGTATTTTACCTTATAACCTTACTCACCAAGGAAAGAAGCGGTTCCGACATGATGCTAAGCATTACTTTTGGGACGAGCCTCTTTTGTTTAAACAATGTGCAGATCAGGTTACAAGAAGATGTGTTCCAGAAGAAGAACAACAAGATGTGCTCTAACAATGCCATTCTTCACCATACAGAGGAAACTTTGGAGGGACACGTACGGCGGCCAAAGTCTTACAATCCAGACTATACTGGCCAACTCTTTACAAGGACGCTCAAGCTTTCTACAAGCAATGCGACCGTTGTCAATGGACCAGAAATATTTCAAGACGAAACGAGATGCCCTTGAAGAACATCCTTGAAGTTGAACTGTTCTATGTTTGGGGAATCGATTTCATGGGGCCCTTGCCATCTTCAAGTGGGAATCTCTACATCCTACTTGCTAGGGGTGTGTATTTTCAGATACGGATAGTATCCGATCCGAAGTTTTCGGATATCCGAAATTTCAAATAGTTAAAATAGTGATCCGTATCCGATCCGAAAAAATCGGATATCTGAAAAACCGGATATTCAAAAATTTAGATCGGATATCCGAATCCAAAATTCTTGATTAATTTAACAAATTTTTTTAAAACTTTTTACAACTTGTACACATTTTGATCAAAAAAAGAGCAGTAGCAAACATTGTGAGCAACTAGAACAGAGTAGTAGCAAAAGTTGAGCATTTCATAGTAGAAAAATTAAAACTTTAAAACAATAATTAAAATCAAAAGAAAGATTTGATATAAAAAACTAACCTAACATTTCATAATAGAAAAATAAACTGGGCAAACATAACATTGAGCTTTCATAAATAATGGCACATAAAAATAGAGTTGTGGGAAAATATAAAACATTTTATAATGCCTAAGAGTGATCATGGCACAACAAAAATAGACCAGTAGCAAAAGTTGAGCATTTCATTAACCTAATATTTTTCATAACACATCACACATTGCACTTGAACAAATTATGCAGTGAACAATTTACTAGTGTACTGTGTTCGACCGTAATAGCATCATTCAAGTCTTAATATCAACTAAAATACTCAAAATAAAATACTACAAAAGTCTGAATATCATAATTAAAGTTTAATACTCAGGCTCAAAATAAAATACTACGATAGTCTCAATAACAAAATAAAATTAGATCACTAAGTACTCCTAAAGTTCCAAGGTCCAAACTTTAGAAATCATCCAAACTATTATTTGTTTCATCAATTATGATGTCCAGTTTCTCCAAAGTTAGATCCTTCATGCCTACAACACAAGAAATAAAATAAACTAAGGTTAAGTCATGCATTATGTTTAAAATATTGAACAAATAATAAAAGATAAACTAACTAACCTTCCTCCAAGTTTTCCAAGGCAAGCAAGCTTTCCTCAATTATAAGAGGTGACCGAGACGTTCGTAATCAATCTTGAGTGCAAACAAGTGCTTCAACCATTTTTGGAGTCAACGAAGTATGAAAAGAATCAAGGACATTACCTCCCGTGCTAAAAGCCGACTCAGAAGCTACAGTCAAAATGGGTATGGCAAACACATCTTTAGCCATCTTATGGAGAATGGGATATCTTCTTGGTTGATCTTTCCACCATTGCAAGATTTTAAAGTTTGGAGCATGAGACTCGCAAGTATCTTCTAAATACTTCTCCAACTCACTTTTGTTGGCATTAATTAATGAACAATCAGTATGTCTTTGATATTTTGAAGTCATGAGTTGTTGAGGATCAACCTTACCACTTTGAGTGAAAGTGGAGAAAGTAGAAGAAGTCGAAGAAGATGTATCATTTGTCTTTGATTGAGGCATCGAGAAAGCATACGAGTCAAACAAAGATTGCAAAACCATTTTAATCTTGAGGCATAAGAGATTTGCTCTTGTTCCATCATAAGACTCTCGCACAATCCAATCAACATACCTCAATTTGTGCCTAGGGTCAAGGATCACCACTACAAACACCAAAACATTAATATTATCAATGTTTCCATAATATTTGTCATACTTAGACATCATTTGAGCTGCCATTTTCCTAACACCCTCATCATCATCACTAATGTTATTCAAAATCATTAATCTAGTTCCGTAAATCTCATGTGCATAAGAGTTGCAATTCACATAGTGAGAACCAGATAACCTCAATGTTGCATCATAAAAAACACTTAAGAAAGGTAAAAAACTACCCACCCTCTTCTAATCATCTTCTTTGGGACCACCACCAAACTTTTTAAGTTCCTTGAAACAAGAAGAATCTTTCATGTATAAACTAGCAAATGCCTTTTTAAATTTAATAGCATATTCAAGCATTAAAAAGGTTGAATTCCATCTCGTTTCAACATCCAAAGCAACTAGACTTTTACTATCCTCTTTCTCTTCTTCTATGCAAGTTTTAAACTTTTGAAGCCTCACAGGAGAAGACCGAACATACGTCACAAGAGCTCGAACTTTCATAATTGACAAATCAAGTTCTTTCAAGCCCTCTCTTACAATCAAATTCAAAATATGAGACACACATATCATATGTAAATATTTACCCTCCAACAAACTAGACTCCCAAATGTTAAGTCTTCTCCTTAAGTAATCAATTGCTAAATTGTTTGAGCTAGCATTGTCTACGGTTACAGTCATAATATTTTTCAAACCCCATTCAATCAAACATTTTTCAACTACTCTACCATTAAGTTGTCCAGAATGACCAGGAATAGGACAAAAATTAATTATCCTCTTATACAAACTCCAATCATCATCAATAAAATGGGCAGTCAAACACATATAGCTTAAATTTTGACCCGATGTCCATGTGTCGGTGGTTAGACAAATCCTAGAATGCAAGTTCTTAAAAGAAACTTTCAACTCATTTCTTTGTTCAATAAAGAGAGCATAACAATCTCTAGTGGTAGTAGTGCGAGAAGGAAGCCTAAAAAGAGGATTTAAAGCCTTACAAAAGTCAATGAAACCTTCACGTTCAACAAAAACAAAAGGCAGTTCATCCACAATAAGCTTCTTAGCAATCCTCTTCCTACACAAATCATTATCAAATTCCCACAATTTTGGAACACTAACTGTTTCAGCAGTTCCGTCCTTATTTATTAGTGTTTTAGTTTCAAAATCAATCATCTTTTTGCTTCTTATCTAATTTTGGGGGGATATTTTTTGCACATATTAATGTGATTTGCTAATGAAGTGGTGCCATTTTTAGTTGAGCAACCAATACGTTGTTGGTAATACTTATAAGAAGCAAAAACAGGATCTTCCTCGTCAACCGAAAAATGATTCCACCACTTGGACTTTTTCTTCCTCTTCCATAAAGTAGCATCACTTGTTGTTGGACCTTTCTTCTCATATCTCCTCCTTTTTGATGGTTGGATTTCCTCCTTATTATACCCGTTTGTCATCGAATCAATAAATACAGAATCAACATCTTAATTCTCATCAAAAGATGATGGAACATTCAACAACCAAATAATTATAAGACACAAAATAATTATTCTCATGTGAACAAGATCATATTAACTTATTAAGTATTAATTGTAATAAGTAATCAAACTATAACTAGCTAAGTAATAATAATTTGTCAAATGATAAAAACATGCAACAACAAATTATAACAAGTCACAAAAAATTTGTAATGTATCATCTTATTTTGCTTGATCTATTCTTAAATCTTATCCAATTTAACAAGCAATATATAATATGTACTCATTGTTCAAACTTCAAAGCTTCAAAGCTGCCATTTCCATTTCCATTTACATCGTTCAAGTGATTTTGTTTAAACGAAAAAATCATTGATCAAACTTCAACACTTATCCAAGTTAGTGTTTTTGGATTTAAAAATTTCAATACTATTTAAATATAAAAAAGAAAATGCAGAGAACTTACAAAATGCAGAAAACTTACCAGCGATTTAACATTACAAGTTTTATCAACAGCTTGAGTTCAATACTATTTAAATATAAAAATAAAATACAGAGAACTACTCTAATTTGACTTGCTCAATAGCTTGAGTTTTAACTTTACAAGTTACAACGTCTTGTTTAATGTTTACACGCTTAGTTGCATTCTCTAAAGAATTTTTGGAAGAGAGGCGTTACAAACTGCAGAGAACTTACCAAGGATTGGATGGAGGTTGTGGAGGGTTTCGGCTCGTCATAGACGAGACTTTAGACTTGAGGGTGTGGGAGACAATTTCGTGACTCGTAACGTGAGAGAGGATAACTAGTTGGTCACTGGAGAAAGGTGCGAGCACTGAGCAGTACGACGATAGCGGGTGAAGGTTGGAGCTTGAAGGTGGAGCGGTGGAAGTCTGGAGAATAGGTTTGGGAAATTATCATGCAGAGAGGTTGGCAAATTAAAATTGGGGGGGATAAAATTTTAGTTTGGGCTTTACTGGGCTACTTGGGCTAGGGTTAAAAAAGGCTTAATTTTTAATCAGATTTTTGGATAATATGAATTCCATTTTAGGCCGATCCGTATCCGATCTGATTATCCAAAAAATTTACCGGGTATCTGATCCGAACTATCTAAAAATTTAAAAATGGATCGGATTACTCGGATCATATTTTTTTGCACACCCCTACTACTTGCTGTTGACTACGTGTCCAAATGGGTAGAGGCAATTGCAACACTAAACAATGACTCCAAAACCGTGCAAAGATTCCTACAGAAAAACATCTTTACAGGATTTGGAATGCCAAGGGCAATTATAAGCGACGAAGGCAAGCACTTCGACAACAAACTCATTGCCAAGGCATTGCAAAGATTTGGAGTGACACACAAAATTGCCACAACATACCTTCCACAAACCAATGGACAAGCCGAGATCTCAAACAGAGAGTTGAAGAATATCCTTGAGACGGTAGTAAATCCCTCTCGCAAGGACTGTTCTCTTCGACTCGATGATGCACTTTGGGCCTACAGGACAACATTCAAAACACCATTGGGCATATCACCATTTCGACTCGTGTATGGTAAAGCATGCCATCTACTAGTGGAAATTGAGCACAACACATATTGGGCAATTAAGACCGTGAACATGGATTGGGAGAGGGATGGAGAAAAATGATTAATTGACCTCAATGAGATAGAGGAGTTTCGTGCCTTAGCCTATGATTACGCTAAGATCTACAAATAAAAAACCAAACGGTGGCATGACAAGAGACTATTGCTGCGACAATTCTTGCCCGGGAAATTAGTCATCCTCTTCAATTCTCGACAGAAGCTATTCCCAGGGAAACTACGATCGAGATGGTCTGGGTCTTTCGAAGTTGTCAAAGCATTCTCCATGGTGATGTAACAATCAAGTCCACAAAAGACGGCCATGAATTTAAAGTTAATGGGAAAAGATTGAAACACTACACTGGCACCCATGTCGCGAGGGAAACGAAAGTGATTACTTTAGGAGATGCATCCTCGTGCTCTCCTTCAGTATCTTAATTTTTATTTTCGTTTTTATTTTTCTACATTTTTAAATTATTTTTTTAGGATAACAATGTTATTTCTTTTTATTATTATTTTTAGGAAGGAGTTCAAGGATATGAAGAAGATGAGCTGATTCCAAGCCCAACCCAAAACCAAAAACACGACAACCTTACAACATGATCGTTAGAAAAGCGGAAACCCACCTTTATTGCCGACAACAACATAACCGTTGGGAACTCATCCCCAAGAAATCCTTGCCGTACACGCAAGCATTGCCATTCAATGCTTGTGACCGTTACAATCCCCCATCTATTTAAACCCCCTCTAAACACTCTACCATCAAACCCGTATTCTCCCTACTTAACTCTAAGATTTTATATCGCTATTCTTTTTTTTGCTTTTATTTTCTCTAATCCCGATTTCTCACAACTATCTCAATGGCCTTAAAAATAGGAAGAAGAGAGCACTCTCAAACTATCGAGGAACCAACTTTCAAATGGTTCGCCCCACCGAAAGTAGAACGGAGATTCAACACAAAGTTTGTCGTCCGACAAGTATGGGAAGAGCAAGGCTTCCATCACTCTTCATCATACACCGACTTCGGTTTAGAGCCCTTCATCTTCAACAAGATCAAACATTAAAAGTGGAAAATCCTTTGCCCCTAACCAGAGCTGGCCAACGTAACAGGGGTACGAGAATTCTATGCCCACTCTCCAAATCCCAACAACTTCTACGTGCATGTTCAAGGCCAAGCAATACCCGTGGATGTCGATTCCATCAACCTCTACTACGGCATGCATGTTACCAAAGATGAGCACAAGGAATATGTCGACAAGCTCACGGCGGATGACTACAAGGACATGATCAAAGAGTTGTGCATTACCGGGACAACATAGAACAAAGAAGCGCAGAAGGGAACGGTAAACCGCCGAAGGCTTCGGCCAGAGGCTAAACTTTGGAACACCTTTGTTAAGAGATGTCTAGTGCCCACATCACACAACACTACCGTCGATAAACCAAGGCTTGCACTCATTCACTATATATTGCATAATATAATTATTAATGTTGGATCCATTATATGCAATGAGATACTCATGTGTAGCCAAAAATATAAGGGCCGTCTTTACTTCCCAAGTCTCATCACCGGCTTGTGCAAGCAAAAGAATGTCCTAACCGACCCGACCGACGAGCTCACATGAGAAATAAAGGGATGGACAAGGGCTCAATACTACAAGATAATGTAAATCACGAAAGCCGAGCCAAAGTCTACTCCTGTACGAGGCATTACCGCGACAACCTCCTCAGGCAATGCCCTAGCCACTCCACATAACGATGTCGCGACAATCACCCTCCAGAACCTTGCACAAAAACTCGACGTGATGGACAAACGGCAGCGCGTGTTCATGCAATACACAAGGGACTTCAACAACTCCATCATTCAAGTGATCTTAGAGAAGTTCCCAAAGAACACAGTGCAATTCCCGGCCTTCCCTGCTAACATCCTTGGCTCGGTAACACCAGAGCCTCTGCCGCGACAACACATGGAGACTCTACCTCGGCAACCTATGGAGACATTTCATAGGTAATCCCTGCTACCTCTGCCGCGGCAACAAAGAGTGATGATGCCCAACCAACCTGAACAGACAAGGGCAAAACACCTGCCATAGAGCTGACCCAAATCGAGACGTGGTCCAACTTCTCCGACTCTGACAATTTCGTTGCACCCCAAGCCAAAGTCGCTCCGGTTCCATCCCCCAAGAAACGCAAGGCCTCTTCCACCAAAGAAATTTTCCTAGACAGTGACGATGAAGATGTGGTGACCAAGAAAGCTGAACTGACACCCCCAACACGTCACCAACCACCAAAGTCAACCAAGAGGATCAAGCAAATGGCAAGAAGGAAATTGATCATCCAAGATGACGACGATGACTCATCCATGTCCCCGTCCTTGTAAATTTTTTTCTCTTGCCTTTTATTTTATATTTTGTGTATGTGCATGCATTGAGGGCAATGCTTCTCTCGAGTTTTGGGGGGAAGTAGTTAGTAAATTCTTTTTTGTCATATCTAGGATTGCATGCTTATCAATTGCTTTAAGTTCAACCCAATGAAATTGTTTCCTCGGCAATAAATGCCTCTCTCTTACCGTAGCCTTAATTTTTTTAGCAAACTTTCAATTTTAGGATGTCTATGGAAGAATACTTAGAATCACACTATGAGGTTGAAAACGAAAAAGTACACTTTCGTGACTTGAATGATTGAAGGAGTTCTGAGACACTTAAGACATTTACTTACTTAGAAAAAAATTTGGGTAAAAGGTTAGAGGTGCCTAAAACTGGCTCTAGCTTAAGGAAAAGCATAAAAATCACTAGAGGTGTCCGAAATTGGCTCTAGTAGATTAAATATAAAAAAATAAAAGGAAACACTAGAGGTGCCCGAAATTGGCTCTAGTAGAAATAGAAACCCAAGGAAAGTAGGTTAATTACTTAAGTGTTTACTTAGAACCTGAAAAATCAACTTATTCACAATCATGCACACACCCACAAGTCTTATAGTTTGATTGTAGGGAAATCCTCGACATCCGAAGAATTGAAGGCTAAGCACGTTCATATTCACAGTTTAGAGAAGGGAAGATTAAATCTTTGGCAATTGACTGTTAGTTTTGCATTGCTTGAGTACAATCAATAGTTCAAGTTTAAGGGTGTGTTAGGTGTATAAAAGTAATCATTTTAGGACCCTTTATGACTCAATTATTGTTAGACTTAAATTCAATTTAGATGTATTACTAGCCATACATACACAATTTCACTGTTCTTATCACTGCTATGCTTGATCAGCTTTGTTTGAATATATTTGGTGGAAAAGGTACTGCTTTGATGTGTGTTTTGTGCATATGCGGATTTCATCACCCATTACCCGGGAAAGGATGGACGTGGAAGTGAAAGAAGGAGAAACAACAGGCAGAACCATCATTCGACGATCCAGACCAGGCCATCCTTTGATGTCAAGCCTTACCAAGGATCGCTCGACCAAGAACGAGCCTTGTCGAGCAAAAGAGACTGACAGACCATTGTCGAGGCAAGAACCAAGCCATTGCCGAGGCAATGCCAGACAAGTACCGACGAGGGAGAAAATATGCAAAGTGGTAGGCGACTTGAAGAGCGTAAAATGCTGAATTTTTAGAGATACTTTGCATAAAGATCATCGCAGAGGAAGGCAATGAAAAAGCCAAAGGAAGGTCAAAGATAGGAAATCGATAAGAATGAATAAAATAATGAATTAAAAGAGATTTATCTCTTTTATAAAGTTATATACAACTCCAACTTATCCTCCTATTCCAAGAAGGATTCGGCAAGGCCATGCCTTATAAAGGCAAGACCCAACCGCTACCATCAACGCATCTAGAAATCGAGAGACTTAGGGGTTTAGTAGAGTGCTTGTTATCACCATCATGTTCTAATTCTTTCTTAGGCTAGGGTTATTTGTTTAGTAGTTGTGAGAAGAAGATTGTAATTTGTTTAGGTTTTGTTAATACAATTAAGTTTAAGGTTTGCTTATTCTTGTATTTACTTTTTCTTGCAATTAAATCGGGAGAAGATATTGCGAATGGATCAATTTGTATAATGTCGGGAGAGTTAGACTCACGAAACGAATAACCATGGTTTTCATCCCAATAAGTGAAGACTAATTCGGCTTAGGGATAAGTACGAGTTTCAACGGCTAAGAGAAGCGTAAGATTGGTTGGTGTTCACCCTTGCTTCACGCTGGGAAGTATTGTCAAGGCCTACACATCAATAGTGTTTCGATTTTGGGATAAGGAGGAGCCATTGATGAATGCTTTGCCGGACCTTGAAGGTTGTCACTCAATTGCCCAGGCAGTACCTGTTGTCTTTGCCGCGGTAGTAGATTTGCCCATTGCCAAGGCAATTCTTCTGTCCATTGCCGAGGCAATCAAGTCGACGGTTGCATTCAAAACCAAGACAATTTTCATTCAATTACCACACTACGACACAATATAATTCGGCTTGCTTTATCATCATAGTTTCTCAATCTCTTAATTTACTTTCTTTCTTTTATTTTAATAGTTCTCTCAACCAAACCATTACTGGTGTTTTTAATTTTCTACAGTGCGAGACGATAATCTCTAGAAGTAGCACCAATCCACGTGGAGACAATATATTTTATACTATAACTTGGCAATGTGTATACTTGCACTATAATTGCGACACTGAATACGCGCAACAGTCCTTGCAGAGGCTGAGGCGGCCTGTAATGGTTAGTGTGTAGCAATGGCAGCCAAAGAAGAAGAGCTGATTGAGGCCAATAATGAGGTTTCTTCTCTGACCAGAGAGATTGAGGCTTTGAGGTGACAATTAACAGAGGTTCAAGATCTCTAGATGAGAGTGGAATTAGAGGATGCCAGTGTTTGCCAGGGGCAAGTGGTTGCCGAGGCTAAAGTGGCTTTAGCTCGGGGTGGGAAAAGAACTTGGCGCAAGCTTTGGAGAGTGAGAGGACTGTCAGGCTGCCCGTAGAGAAAAGCTCAAAGAGTTTGCTAGTTTTCCAGACAGGTGTGAGCGTAGCCTGGTGTGCGCTATTTAGGTCGTTTTTGGCCCCTTCGATTTAACTGGTGTAGATCTCCGTTGCTGCTGGGAGGTCATTGAGGGAGATTTGGGCTTCAACTTTTATAACCCGTCCGTAGAAATGTGGGAGAGTGTAAAACCTAATTTGATTTTGATATAACAAAGTGTCTAAGGACCTATTTGTAAAAGTAAATAAAATTTTAAGTATTTCAAAGTCTCACAAATTGACAAGCAAACTTGAACCAAAATGTTTCTAAGTCTAATAAATTGTTCAAGCAAAATTTTTCTAAGTGTTATAGCACCAAACCTACTTGTACGCTAAGGCGTATCGATACGCTATAGATGTATCGATACGGTTTTGAGATTCTGGAATTTTAATCGACAAAAGCATACCGATATAGTTATACCCGTATTGACACAATATTTTATCTGGGCTTAACTTTAAGGCATAGCGTACTGGTACAGTTGTACCCGTATCAATATGGTTTGATTTGATTCGATAAATCTTTGCATTTGAAGTTTTTGACTGTTGCTTGTCAGTTATGATTTCAGCAAAATTTCAAATAGTCGTTGGATCGTATCGATACACTTTTTGCTAAAGTTTTACTCATGATTCCAGTTAGCAAAATCCGTATTGATACGGTCTTATAGTATCGATACGCCCCCTATTTTTACACTATGCTTGTATCGTTACACCTATACACGTATTGATACGTCCTCTTAAATGTGCACAACGGCTCTTTCTATTTTGAGACAGGTATTGATACACTTGTTTGTGTACCGATACGGTAGGTTTGCAGAAGTGCATTTATTGCGGAAAAAATGAAGTCCAACGACTCTATTAATGATCTCAACGACTAGAACGGCTAGAAATCAATGCAAGGGTATATAAACAAGCCCCAAAAGCTACAACAACTCTTGAACCTATTTCTAACAATCCAAGCATATATCCAAACCCTTGAGCAATTAGAGTCAAATTCTTGTAACCCCACTTGTGTAATCTTTCATTGTATTATCTTATTTCAAGTTTGGGGAGTGTTTAAGTGTAATTGGACAATCTATTAACCTTGTGAGAGACATTTTTCATATTGTCAATCTTTTTTGTATTTGAGAGAGTCTTGGTTAATCCTTGGGTAGAAGGATTAACCGATTGTAAGATTTCCTCCTAATCCGAGAAAAGGGGACGGATTTCTAATGAAATTGGTTGAAAATACTTAGTGGGAGCTACGATAGTGGATGTAGAGCTTGTTCTAAGCTTGAACCACTATAAATTGTCTTGTCTTCAATTTCCAATCTTTCAATTCACCCCCTTCAATTTTAAAAAGCCAATTCACCCTCTCTTAGCCATTTTCGATTTGATTGATCCACTTAACAGAGAGGGCCATCATTGGGCTATCACCTTATGTTCACGGGAAGGGACATGACAGTTATCCCCTTCTAGTTCCGCAACGGGTATCTCAGGTTCTCCCTCGGGTACAAGAGCTTTGATCAAGTCGGGCGACTTTAAGCGGCCTCACGTTGGTGGGGAAGATCATGCGAAAACCTCTGAGGCAGATACCCTTGTGAGGTCCGATATAGGGGATTCTTCAAAGACCACAATTAAGAGCTCTTTTGCGGTGGGTGATTAATTGAAAGTTGAGTTTGTAGATTCATTTGCTGTGGGGTTAGAAGATTTCGTAGAATCTTGATCTGCCTTGTACGTGTAGGGCGACATAAGAGCATTGTAACTTTTGCGCATGTTAATGAGACCTTAGTTTTAATAAATGGCATTCGTGCGTTGTTTTCAATTTGTGTTGCACGTCGAGCCATGTTGTTTACCACTTTTATACTTAGGCACGTTCACCTTCCTCTATTTGGAGGTGGCCTTTTCTCCTTCTACTATTTTTAAAAGATTTTTGGGAGGAGTGGGGCTATCTCCTTAGGGGTGGTCATGTAACCGTGACTATCACATGCCTCCTTTCTCTTGAAACATGTGTTTCTCCGTGTTTCTTGAGTTGTGAGTTTCACGGTGTTGGTGAGACAGAGGTATCTCCTAGAGGGGTACTGTATACCCTTAGAGAGTATCGTTTGTTGGGTTGAGGCATTTCATGCTCTTGTAGAATATGTATGATGTGGGTGGAGCTCATCTCAATACCCTTGTAAATGTAGCCCTGTTATGGGCGGAGTTTACTCTCGATGCCCTAAGAGAAATAACTATATTATGGGTGAAGCTCATCTCGACGCCCTTGGAGAGGTAACTATACCATTGGCGGAGCTCATCTCGATGCCCTTGGAGAAACAACTATATTATGGGTGGAGCTCATCTCGACGCCCTTAGAGAAACAACTATATTATGGGCGGAGCTCATCGACGCCCTTGGAGAAACAATAATAATCATCTTCATGTGAATGCATCTTGTACGCCTTTGAAAGACAATCATAAGTGGGGGCTAAGGCATCTCACACTCTCGTAGAACCGAGCACTAATGAGTGGGGCAATCCCAACACTCTTGTGGATTTGAGTGCTAATGGGTAGAAACTTATCCATTTATGCTCTCGTAGGGTTTCTCTTGAGGAGTGCAGAGGTGTTCTTTTAGGGTGCCTATGCATTTTCAGGAGTAATGTATGTTAACATCTCCCTTATGGGGTAGTTGCTCGTTCGTAGTGACCACATTCATTTGTCGGCATGGGATATAAGCCTCCCCGTACTTGTAGAACCGTAATGCTTTGGGAATTGAATGGTCAGAGGCATCTCCTTTTCAAAGGTAATCAGGCATTCGTAGATTTCAGATGTATTTATCGGCTAGGGATTTGTGGTTTTCCCCTTCCTTTTAGATTTGCAATGCCCTTGGGCGTTGATGGGACGGAGGTATCCTTTATCATCGTAGAATCAGTCAAAAGAGGGGGTTTGAATATGACCCTTAGAGGGACGACGTCAAACTGGTTAAAGCCGTTTCTAAAGCATGTGAGGATCGGAGCGATCCATCGAAATTACCATTTAGGTAGTTATAGAAAAATTCGTAAGTAAGGGTGCGATCATACTCGTGCCCCTTTATATAAACAATCGAGGTTCGAGGGGTCGAGATATATAACGTAGACATGCAGTGAGATACATAACTATTTTAAAATGAGTTTGAACTCTCCCTTAGGTTTGTACCAAGTTCTTGGGATTGTTCGAATAAAGTGGGTTTCCCCAGTACTTAGAGGTTTTGGAAGAGTATGTATTTGCAGCAGTGATTTTTTGTTGGAGAGGCGTTTGTAAGAAATTTAGGTCGAGAGATAGTTGTAGAAAGCTCATTGTAGCGTAGATTCCACTTTTATTTCGTTTTTCGGGGGGGGGGTCCTTCGCACTTTTTTTATTCCTACACGCATAGAGGCAGCTAAAAGGCAGAGGTTAGCCTATAATTTGCATGTCCTTACAAATACAAATTTGAGGGTGTTTCCCTTGAGGGATATCCTAGTTCTAAGCCACCTATAGTGGCGGACACTATCTATACATGCGGGGACGTCGCGCTGCAATGATTCTCATCAGTTGACACTTCTCTCATCTTGTCAAGCTCGGTTGGCTATAGCTCGTCCCCTTTGAAGCGTGCTTTATTAATACGAGAAGCTGCTTCATGGACTGGCCAGAGACGGTAACCTCTGGTGTCCACGAGGGCGCCTCGGTAGCTCCATCTCCGCTATTTTGCTAGGGAAATGGTTTGGAGGCTGTTGGATGGTGCCAGGGGAGTCCAGTTCTCACAGTCAGAACAATTTGAATCCGAGAGAGGATTCATGACTGATTCTCTTGTTCGAAAAGTAGACCACGCTCACCGCACCAATTGTTGATGCCAATTTTCGGCGACACAAAACATGTAGGTGAAGATGGTAGCCGATGGTAGGTGTGGGGCCGGCGATGGGTGGTTCACTCATCGAGAGACAGACCGAGAGCCACAGAAGACCATGGTTGGTCGTTGAAGTAGGTGGTTCACCCCTGGTTGGCTTAAGGCTGAGAGGCACTGTCTGCGTAAAGCCGGTGGCCAGAGCCATTTGGGAGAGGAGAGAAAGAGATGGGCGATGTAAAGAGTAGCGTCCCCTTTGTCTTCGATCTCGGGGCTATTTATATCCCCTTGGAGCTGTGGATGGAGGGACGTTCGACGAGTCTGCGCCAGGCCTAGTGATGGTTCTCGGTAGGCTGGCTGGTGGTAGCTTGGTTTGTCAGGCTGCGAGCTTTATCAGACATGATAGTTGTCTTGTCTTAGTGTAGTGGCTGAGTGCGTTAGTCTCCGAGGAACTACGGGTTCAGAGATAGGGGGCGTCTGAGATCCGTATGGTTCAGAGCGTGGCATGGAGATGTCACTTGGTGGTTTTCCTTTTTGTTGTGAACAGAGAACCACAATAGTTACCAGAGGCGTTTGGCGGAGGGAGGCAGAACAATTTACATAATAAAACTTAAATTAAGTGCTAAGCACTTTGAGTCTCAACCTTTATTAACTCTACCATTTTTTTGTTTTCCAAGAAGAAAATAAAAGCATAACTCCAAGTCATATACTTATATAAAGTCAAAACCCAAAGAACTATATAAAATCACCCAACATATTTTTAAGTATTGTCTGGTTTGGCAAGATATTATATATTTATTAATCTTAGCCTTTTAGTAATACGTATCGTACATACAAAGTTGTTCAAACCTAAATTAAAAAGGATAACAACATTTTATTTTCCACCTAGACGAATTAATGGGTTCAATCTTGCAACATTTTTAAAAAAATTTAAACGAATGGTGCTATAAATGTGTCGATTCTATTCGTCTAATTTGAGAACAACTTAGGGATTATTATAGATTCAAAGCTTAGGAGAAACGAAGATCGACGACCATTATTATTAGATCAATGACAGTATAGATAAGGTTGGGATAAATGAAAACCGACAACCTTTATAGGTAACTGGAAGACAACATAAATTAAGTAATTAAAAGCATTGAAAAACTAAAACAAAGAACAAAGTTACAGGTAACAATGAATGTTGGATATGGAAGTCTCCCAACACTTTACTTTGTTGTACTTTACAAAACCCATAGGCATTTAACTCGTTGTTTCCTATGACGAAACCCCTTGTCTCACACTGAGCTCAGCCATATTTACCATAGAACGAACAAGGATAGGTTCCTTTTCCTCTAGATTTAAAGCCATTCGTATTTTAAAAAATGTAATTGGTTTTAAAACAAATTATTTTTCGAAATGTATGAATCAAACTTGTATAAATTAAAAGTGTTGAACAAAAATAAGTTAAACAAAATGAAGGGTAATATAAATGTCAACCTTACTGGACAACTAAAAGGACTATGAAGAAATCTTCATTTTGTTCTTCTTAGCTTCTACTGCTCAATATATTTGAGCTTGGGTCATTTGTAAGTTTTATCAATCTCCACAACTGAAGTCAGATGCTCTGGATCATTATGATATCCAGTTTACAAATAAATAAAGTTGTTTAGAGAGTCCAAAATCCAAAAGATAAGCCTACACCAACACCGTTCTGGATTGCTGCTTCTGTTTTCTTATTAATTTCATTGACAACTGAACAGTTTTGTTCCTCGTTGCAATTCGATGAAGATTCTTTCTCCTCGATTGCTCCTTCGGATTCGTTAATGCTTCAATCAGTTGATCAACCTTTCCCTCGGTTGTTGCACCCTTAAGCCTTTCTTGTCTCCAAACTGCTTAAATTCAACCACATTTCTACCATAATTTTGCTCTGTCAATGGCTTTATAAAAGCTATATGGTAAGCCATTGAAGCATATGGACCTCCAACAACGTACTCATTGTGGACCTCCAACACCTATTTTCTACAAATTAACAAAAAATAATATGCTTGGCTCAGTGGCAAACTTGTGTGCTACTCCCCTAAGGTTTCAAGTTCGATTCCTACTAGGGGCAGTTCTTTAATTTTCATTTTTCCTACTCCAATCAGGGTGACACGTGTCACCACCAGATTAAAGGGGGAAATTAATTAATTTAGTTAAATAAAAATAATTAAAATTCCCAATTAGTGTCACCACCTCATTAAAATAAATAAATTTTTATTAGATTAAAATTAGGATCAAATTGATAGATTGTATAGATAAAGGGGACCAAATTTGTAATTATACCAATTATTTTAACAGCCCCGTCAACTTTTCCGTTTTTAACGGTAAGTGGCTACATTGGAACCAATTAAATAGTTATGTGGTATATTTAACACAATTGAAAATATAGTGGTCAAATCAACACCAACTCCATAGTTTGGTGGTCATTAGTATAATTTACCCTTCAAATTATGATCAATTTAGCCCTCCCGTTACTTAGACAATTAGCTCACAAACAAACTCCCTGAAAATGCCACGAAATAAAATTGTAAAAATCATGAAAAAATGAAAAAAGAATAATTAAAATTTTAAAAATAAACAAAATATTTAAAATTACTAAAAATGTTTAAAATTCAATATATATATATATATATATATATATATATATATATATATATATATATATTATTGACTTTCCATTGAATGAATCATCCTCCCACCCCCAATCAAATCCCATGTCTTCACTAAATTTCCATTAGCTGCAATTAACCCATCATAAGGCAAATAAATCACATCTTCCATTGGTTTCCCATGATTCACTTCCAAAACCAACCTCGAATTCTCAACTCTAACCTCTCAAATTTTAACAGTATGTTAAATTTTCTCTAAAGAATCTTAAAGCATAGACTAAAAATGAAGAAAAAAATAAGGAAAGTAATTTTTTTCATTTAATTGTAGAAACCCTAAGCCTCAAAAAACATAGATTATATATCAAGAGGTAAACCTATTACATAATGACAACGCTAATACTAAAAGTTACCACTAACTTTATCAATTTACCATAGAGGCATATTCTAATATTCCTAATACGATATGACCATAAAAACCAATAACGAACTAATTGAAGCTTTCTGAATTGCAATCACTACATCGCACGCAATCCTTATAGTTATGGCTCATCAAGTCCAAAACAACGCTTTTTCCAACAATATACCATAATTTAACAACATCGTCGTCACCTTTGAACAACAATAAGAGCTTATCCAGAATCAGGTGCTTAACGAATCGAATCGAAGACGACAGAGCGGAGAGACCAAAAGTAGCTAATTGTAGGACATTTGAATGGAAGGAAAAAGGAAAAAAAAGAAGTCGGAGGAAGGGGAAATGGTGGGAAGGAAAACATAGCCGTCGAAAAAGAAGGGCTGGCAGAGTAAGCATTGATTAAAGGGTGAGGTGATGAAGGGGGAAAGGAAAGGGAAGAAATGGAGGAGACGAGGTTAGGGATTTGAAAAGAATTGAGGATGTAACATCCCCTACTCGGACTGAAGAAAACCGGATTGAAAACTTTACCGAAAAATAACTCAGGACAATCGGTCATTCCATTCAAGTCATACAAATTAAAAAAAAAAACGTACTTATTTCCAAAACAAGTCATTAATAATCAATTATCAAAATTTTAAGCCCATCGTTTCTAATTTTATCACTAAAGGACATCTTGCACAATTTTCAAAGTTTGGGGACTTATTCGTAAATCTTTCAAAATTTAAGAACTCGTTAGTATTCATATTTTTACTTTTCTTTTTCTGAATTTAAGTCTTATCATGTTCGGAATCAGTCATATTATTAACTTAAAGCAATGCTTTTCCATTAGCGACTATATTGTAATTTTTGAAAAAATGTGGTCCCTTTTTAAAAGTTAGGGACAAATTCTTGAAATTCATGCTTACTAGCCAAATTTTAGCTTAATTGAAGTATTTACAGTCCATTCGATTGATACGTACTTCCTTTAGGATTGAAATGTAAAGATTCTAAAGCTGGGTTAAGTCATAATTATCTTAACTACGATCCGTACCGATACTTAAAGAGTCATACGGGTAGCAATTAAATTCTGAGATTCAAGTAGCCAATTTTAGCATTGGTACCTAATCTCGATACTTAAAGAGTCATACGGGTAGCAATTAAATTCTGAGATTCAAGTAGCCAATTTTAGCATTGGTACCTAATCTCGTACCTGTAACCCCCTAGACCCGCCTATGCGTTACAACGGATCCTAGGAAGCCACATTAGGGTCACAGGAGCGACCCACGGTAAAAATACACATAAAACATTTTCTCTGAAAAATATATATTAGATTATAACTGTAACTTTAGTTGTAAATACTCTTTCATGAAAACTTTTAAACATATAACAGGATTTCAGAAAACATTTTACAGACACTATCATGAAACAATGACGATATGCATGCCCACTAACTATGTCGGTACCGTACTCCAAAAGCATCGCCGAGAGAACTCCGAACACTGATGTTAAACGTTATACCTTTAACCTGTGATGGTAAAAACAACGTGAGCTTGGAAAAGCTCAGTAATACAAAACTACCAAAAGATGCTATAAGCTCATGCAGCTATATGGTAAGCATAACATTTTCATGATGTTTTACGTAGTAACGGTCTTCATTTCTTTTTCGATATTTCAGGTAACGTTATACTTGAGAATAACGGTACTTATTCTTTATTCAATCATCGAGAATTAGACGGTAATTATAGGCTATTAATATACAGAGGTGGAATTAGAGAGTTCGGTTCCTAGTGTGTTCAAAATGGTGTAGGTAAAAGATGTACAACAACAGTATAATATACATTTTCAGTTCAAAAACATAAAGTTCAAGTAACAATACGGTACAGTTTAATCTTTTATCAACCCTCATCTTAGGAACGGTACGGTACGGTATGGTAGGTATTACCCTAGCCGAAGCATAGGAACCTATAACGGTAACGGTGAGGAATTACCCTAGCCGAAGCATAGGAACCTGTAACGGTAACGGTGAGGAATTACCCTAGCCGAAGCATAGGAACCTGTAACGGTAACGGTAACGGTAAAGGAATTACCAGCTGGATCAGAGCTGAACCTACGGTCACTTCATACTCTATCCCAAGTATCCCAGTATCAATCTATGTAACGGTTCGGTGATCAATAACAACTGAAATTTCGGTAGATATAAAATAGACATGTATTTTCCATATAACGGTACTCAGAAGCATATTGTTCAATCAAAACTATGATGTATCACCCATATAACATAATCATGCTTTCGTCATGTAAAACAATATTAAAACGGTTATATAGCACACAAGGAACACACTAGGTGGAATCGTTTATTTCCTTGGAGATACTTGACATTTACGGAAGAGAACATATTAACTTTTGACGGTTGAACGGATCTTTGAAACAAGACCCCTATTAAAAGAGGGGTTTGAACTAACAATTTAATCCGGATAGTCAGGAGATGATACATCAAAATCTTGAGAGTTTAGGCATTTCACGAGTGATTTAGCCATTTACTTATAAGGCATTATGGTCATTTTATCATATGCGGGCATTTTGGTAATTTATACCAACAAGACGTAAACGGTAGCTCAGAAATTCTATTTGCTCATCGGGTATCCAACCTAGAGGTGACAAACGGGTCAATTGGTTCGGGTTCGGTTCAGGTCATTTCGGTTTCGGTTATTTCGGGTCTGATATTTTTTATTCAAATTCAGTTTCGGTTTTGGTTCGGTTTCGGTTCGGTTTTTTGTTCGGGTTTATTGTGTTTCAGGTCATTTCGGGTCGGTTGATTTCGGTTCGGTTATTTTCGGTTCGGTTAATTTCGGTTCGGTTGATTTCGGTTCGGTTATTTTCGGTTAAATGAGAGATCAGTCGTTTTTAATCAAATTCTTAGGTTGGTCAGATTTTTACACCCTATATATGACTTTATAAAGTCAATATATTTGGCATTTTAGTGATTTGTGCGGCTGCTCATATTTTATCTTTCTTTATTTCTATTAATCGGGTCCATTCGGTTCGGGTCTATTCGGTTCGGGTCCATTCAGTTCAACTAAATTCGGTTCAGTTTCGGTTCGGTTTATTTCGGGTTTCGGATAAAATTTCGGATCAGATTTCGGGTAAATTTCAGGTTGATTTTCGGTTTCGGTTCGGGTCTGGGTTCGGGTAATTCGGTTCGGGTTTTGGTTCTCGGGTCAAGTTTGCCAGGTCTAATCCAACCAGGCATTCAGAGATTTCTACATTAAGATTTTTTTCACGATATCCGATACATTCGGGGCTATTTTGATTACTTTGGTCAACGAGGGCATTTTGGGTCTTTTAACAATTATGGGTGATTCGTAACTTCCTGTCCAGGTATCTTTCACATTTAAACATCTCACACTAATGCTAAGAATTGGAGATTAGTTGCCTCATTCGAGCATTTCGGTCTTATTTAATTTATCATACTCGTTTCTACATTCGATTTAACTTGAGCAGATTTAACAGTACTTATCATCATTTTTATGCATGCATTAACACATACCAACATGCTCATAAAGCATACAAGAGGTAGTAGTGTATTACCTTTAATCCTTGCTATATCGGTCAACCATGGTACTCCATTCGATCATTCCCGAACCCGAATGCGACGTCCTTAACATCCCGAATACAAGGAACCTTGAATACCTTCAATCGTACAAATCCCAATTTCAGTCCTTATTCATATTGCTCATAATTGATTATTAAAATACATAAGCAAACTCAAGTTCAAGGTCCAATTCGGAGGCTTTCGGGTTAGAATTTCACAAAACGGGCTTCAAAATCGGACTCAGGACGTCGAAAAACATAAAATAGGGCTTTTTGGAAAAATTGACTTTTTGGTCAAAGTCAAAGTCAACGGTCAACGGTCAACGTCAGCAGTCAAAGTCAACGCTGATGTCATGCTGACGTCACTATTGACTGAGTCGGGTCAACGGGTCGGGTCGGGTCGGTCAACGGGTCAACGGGTCGGGTCGGACAACGGGTCGGTCAACGGGTCGGGTCGGACACAGGTTTGGGCCAAGATTGGGCTTAAGCAAAACGGGTTGGGTAACATGGGTTTGGGCTTGGGCTCACTGGTGCGGGCTAAAGGCCATTTGGCCTTAACCCGGTTATTGGTCCAAACCGGTTCTACCGGTTTAGACCGGTTGAAACCCGGTTTACTCACCCCAAATTTCTGGTCGCCGGAAATGGTCGCCGAAAAACTGCCGATGACCCTCAAAACGCTCGATTTCGCCGGAAAAACAAAGAGGAAAGCCTTGTTAGTTCAACCCATAACATATATGTTGAAATAAACTCGGAATCGAGTCGGAAATTACCTAAAATGGTGAGATTATGCCGGAAAATTGCGTAACTCCGATGAAAGCCTCGCCGGCGTCGGTTGAACCCGAGGTTATAGGGGTTTTGCACGGCACGACGAGGGGGATGCAGATCTGACGGTGGCTCATCGGTTGAACGCCGGAATCGACTGGAAAACGAACGGAAAGAAGGACGGCGATTGTAGGGACTTTCGGTAGAGATCCACGACGAGAGACAGCCCAAAAGCGCGAGTGCTTACCACCGTCGTGATCAGGGTGCAACGGCCGACGCGACAAGGTCAGCGGTGACGGCCACGGCACGGCGGTGACGAGGCTGCAAGCTCGCCGGCAAGGGAGAAAAAGATGAGGGTTTCGGGGAGATAAAAGAGAAAAAAAATATGTTAGAATTAGGATCTGATTTTTCATTCCAGCTGGTAGGTGAGGAGTCAAAGATTTATTAAATTCAGGTTCACAAAAATAAAAGGTTCAAATAAATTTTTGGGGAACTTTGCACTAAGAGCTTGCTAGCTCAAACGGCTGGGTAACGGCCAAAACAAGGGGAGGTTACGGGTTCGACTCCCCCCAACCTCAACCCTTTTAAATTTCAATTCAATATCATTTTCATTTTTTTTTAAACTTTTGGGGTGTTACAGTACCTGTACTTGAACAGGCCCGTTCCGGTACATAAAGCACGAAATGGTCACTTTTAGTTTGGTCGTACTCGTATTTGTTCATACCACACCGGCACACCATGCATTAGACTGGTGCAAACTTATCTTTTACATTTTAGACTCAATTCAAGATCTCTTTAAGTATACTAAGCATGCTGGTTCTAATTTAGACTTATCAAAACATAGACAACGTATAGTTTATATTACCTCTAGGGTGGTTTGGTTCACAAAATGGAAAACTACTCTTAAAGAATAAGATTTCTAAAATGTAACATTATTTAAGATATTATTGGGAATGTTAGATTAACTTGTTTGGTTTATTTGGTAAGAATGTAAAATTACATTGTTTGGTTGAGAGAATATAAGATTACTTAGTAGTAAATTTTACTAGATTGTCCTTGTGATATATTTTTTAACAAGTTAAACTTTCAATATTAATTTAAAAATATTTTCTTGAAGATTCATACAAACTTAGCATATTACTAATATAATTAGTATAAACGATATGAAATATATATTTTTTATTAATATAAATTTTTTTAATTAAATTCAAGTAAATAAATTTTTAATGGGTAACAACGTTTAAATATTAAATTAATATAAAATAATTTTTAAATAAATATATGTCCAAATATTAAAGCACGATTGAAATAATAAAATGAATAATAAATTTACATAAAGTCAAAGAAAAAAATGATAAATAGGAGATGATGATCGTATCATGAAATACAAGTTACGAGGATTTCTACAAAAATAGAACATAAAAACAATAAACTCAGAGATTCTCCTTGTAATATGCTATGTGTTTATTTTATTTTCTTACCAAAATTTTATAGAATATTTAGACATTTTATTGGAAATTTTCATAGCCACATTTTTTCTTTTATTTAAATATTAAAATACTTTTTAAATACGTGTAAAATCACTTAAATATTAAATTAATATAAAATAAAATTATTTAATAAATTTGCGTCATTTAAATATGCTACAAAAGATCCAAATTAAGAAAATTCATTACTTCAAGGATAATTTTGTCTAAAGTGACGAGAATTGACAAATACCAGAGGGAAGGGCTGGAATCACATTCCCGGAATGTTGACAAAAAACGCTATTGTTAATAATAATCTTTTATGGGTTGGTGAAAATAAAGACAAACCCTACATAAAAATAAGATTCTGAAAAAAATTATTACCCCTAGTAATAATCTTTTTCGTGAACCAAATATCACCTTATTTTATTCATGCAAACAATGACTAAGTCCAATATATGCCCAGGTGACTTCCTATCTTCTTTTGTACAATATTTTATTATTTTCATCACAACATATACTTATTATACTACATATCATGCGTTACGTATGTGTCACGGCTCAAATATTTTGGTCCGAGACAGTGAGACAAGTATCTAACGGGGATGTTTCATACGGGACATTGGGCATGTCAAAACCACTAGACTTGGTCTAACACTTGAAAAATGCTAAAGAGCCCGTCCACATTGATTCAATAGAAATGGAAGGAGACAACATATCAAAGAAAATTATGGAGAAATCTTGCCATATTCGATGTGGAGACTTATCCGAGGAAAATTTCCTACTAATTGATGTAATTAGATAAGTTTTTGGCTATTCTTTCCTTAGATTATGGGATCTTGTATTGATTGGGTTAATCATGGCCATCCGTGTAAATCGATTCGAGCTATTGATTGTGTAGGAGCTCAACTATAAATAGAGAGCTCACCACCACTGTTGTAATCACTCCATTCCATTCATTCTCTCTTGAGAAGAATAATAAATACTCTGAGGCATTTGTTCTAGTTTTTCTCTTGTCCCTTTCAGTTGTTCATATTCGTAAAGCTTTTTGTTCCAGTTATGTAACATCCCAAAAATTACCCTAAAAGATTAGAGATTTAATTAAATGATTAGATTACGTATTAGATTAAATTTTCTAAATTATTGAATTGGAAATTGATACAATAAGGACCAAACTGAATTTTAAAGAAATGTTCAAGAAGAATTCGGGTATTTGGTCTAGTGACCAAACCGAATGATGCATCAACTACAAGAGATGCATGCTAAAGTATAAAATTCATAAGCTAATCTTGAATTAACATGAAATAATAAAATTATTAAGGGTTAACAAAGTGGTATTAGTTGAGACTTTGACATGAAGTCAAGTCTCATTAATGTGTGCCTTTTTTCTTCCTTAGCCGGCTACACCAAATCATACCACTAAGTAACATTTGCTCTTTTCACACACACACTTACAAACACAAATTGAGAGGAAAATTTGAGAGCTTTCGGTGAAGAAGAAAAAATGGCTTGCATGGCATAGAGATTGATCTAGAAAATTCAAGGAAAAATCGGAAGTGAGTAGCTCTCTCCCTCTACTGTTCGAATATGTTAAAATTCTTGATAAATCGATGGTCTTAATGTCTTTATAAAATCATGAAAGTGATGAGACTAAGGGTTATGCTGCTGGAAAAGTTTAAGAACATAAGAAACCTTAAGAATTTGGATGATAAAAGCTTATGAACATGCAAGAGCAAACATGGACATATTTGATAATTGTAAGAACATGCAACTTTAGAAAATTGTAGAAAATTTATTTGTAGGATTTTCATGATGGAATTTTGATATGTCATACTTTGATATGTATAGTTTGATAGAAAAATTGTAAATCTGAGATTTGATAACTGTGGTGAAATCTGGAAACTTGATTCGAACAACATGCGAAACTGTCCAGCAATGTTCTTAGCTGGAGAGTGAACTTTGAAAAATTGTAAAAAATAAATTACTTGGAGTTTCGATCTGAAATTTTAGTACGATGAAATTGAACATGTTAATTGAATTTAGAAACAAACGGTGATTAATTTGGAGTTATATGCTGGAAATGGGAAACATTTTAAGTTTAGTGGTCAAAACAGTATGTAAAATAAATAGGAGAAATCGAAGGACAAGTGAGAAATTGAATTTGTAAAAATTGAATGAAAAGAAAGGTGGTAAATTGATTAGTAATCTATGAAAAATGTAATTCATATGAATTAGTAAGCAAATGGAAAGTTTAAGCACTAATTAAAAGGAAATTAGTGAGATTAGATTTGGCCATGTTCGAACCACAATAGTATAGGGACTAAAATAAAATTCAGTTTTGAAATTTAATGAATAGAATTCTGAAAATTTCTCTATTATTTGGCTTAAATGCATTAGATCCTAGAGGTGAACGAATTGAGTAAGAAACCGTACCGGGAACGACCGCGAATCGAGCAAAAGGCCTTCGAATCCAGAATTAGCTCGGCGAACTGTGAGTGAAACAAATTAGAGTTGAGATTAGAGTCTCAACTACCTTTAATTTGATGTTAGCATATATGTTGAGCATGAAATTGGACTAATTAAATATTGGTAAATGATAAGGGAAGAAGGAATAAAGGAATTTGGATTTATTGCATGTGCTATGTGATTTTGTGATCTATGTGCTTGAATTGGGAAATTGATATTGCTATGTTGATTTCGAATCTGATTTGAAGTATATTGGACTGATTTTGGATGAAATTGAAATTCTGTTTGTTCGATGAATTGATGATATTGCGATATGATATGTGATTAATTAATGATCTTACATGATATGAGTGTGTTTGATAAGTTCAATTGAATATTGAGCTATGAAATGTGAGATTGAATTATATGATATGAAATGGAATGGTACATATGCTGATTTGAAGATATGCGAATTGAGATTGTAAATTATTATATGTTCATATGTGATAACATGTCATTGGAATTGAAATCATGAGAAAGAAATTGAAATGATTAATTATGCAATTCTGAAAATCTGATTGAACAAGTATATGATTAAAATTAAATGTCAATAAGCAAAGCCCTTGGTGTGTACAGTCTGTCCAGGCAGTACGGCTAGCCTAGAGTCTTGATCTCGATAAGAAAATCGGTACGTTAGTGTACTCGATATTGTGGTACGTAAGTGTACCTTCTTGCTTAACGTCTGCGGACATTATGATATGTGATACGATGATATGAAATTGGTACGTGGTACCTATTATATGGTGAATTTGATTCACACTTCAGTTATATGTGTCTCGAATACCTAGCTTACTATACTATCCAAGGCATTGCGAATTGAATTAATAAGAAATTAAAGTATTGAGCTCCGAAATTGAAATTCTTGATTTGGTGAATTTCTTTGAATTGGATGGTAGCATGTCAATGATAAATTATGAAATTAATTGATTCTCTGCTACAGTTTGATGCTGCTTGTTATATGAAATTGCTATTGATCGAACATATGAAATTGAATTATTTATTTCGAATTGAGCATCATGATTTCGAAATGGATGAATTTTTAATTCCATGTTAATTTGTATGTGATTGAAATAAAATGCAATCATTGATAGTCCTTGGATAATTCGATTATAATACTAATAGTATCTTGATTTGTTGTATTCGAATGTTGAATGCTTGGTATATTGTGGTAATCAAATTGAAGGTTAGCATTGTTACATAATTGATTTCGAAATTGTGATGATTGAATTGTTCTATTCGAATGGAATAGAAATGTATGTGATTAATTTAAAGTGAAATCTATTGTGTGATCATTTGGTAAATTAAATGGAAAGAAATTAGATTAAGGTTTCCTCACTAAGTACTAGAAGTACTTACCACTCGAACCCTTCCTTCCTTCCCAAAAATTTCAGGTTCTAGCTTATTGATCTACCACCCGTTATCTCCCTACTCGAGGATTAAGTATGCCCTTCGTTATCTTTGTCGTGCTCATGTTGGGTGGTTTAGCGGTCTGCATGCTAGTGCAGTTTGCATTAATGGTGATGTTCATGAATTACTTCTTTAGTAATGTATAAACTTTATAAGAAGTTTCCCTTCATTTTAATATGTAATTAAGGGGTACATATTTTGGAGTATAGATCGCCCAAGTATATGTTTTAGGGCATGATTCTTTTTGTTGGATTTCTTTTTGTATAGGCAACCTATAAGTTTGGCCGTTATTAGTTACCCCGGGTAGTTATTTTGTATAAGGGAAACTAAAATACTATGGATGTTGATATTCAGATATGTTATATGTATGGCGTATGAAATCTATTATCCTTATCTATAGGAATGTTCTTAAATTGCTAAGTTGAAATCGAATTGGAATGTATAGGATATCATTCGAATAGTTTGGAAATTTATGAAATTGGATTACAAATATGATGAATTAATTGCATATGCTATTCGAATGGAATTAGAAACCTAATTAGAATGTTGTGTAAATTACAAGAACGATAAATGAATTGCATGTGCCAACCATGTTAATGATTGAAAAATGTTAAAGAACCTTGCATGGTTTATATGCAAAATGAATGAAAGTAAATTAGTGTACTCTTAAGGATGTGTTCGAATAAGTACATGTTATGATATAGAAATTATATATGGATTATGTGAAATGAATGAATTTAAGATTAGTAAAATCTACATAATTGAATTCGAATGGAATGAAAAAAAATATTACACGAAAAGTGTACCCTTCCGCTGCCTAATACGTAATACGAATTACAAGTTAATATAACGCTCCTTGCCCCTAATCCGGGGTGAGGGGTGTTATAAGTTACCTCTCGAGGGGCTAGGAGTAGTCACCTTAGTACTTAAACCTTCCGCATCCATTGAAGTCTTGGAGGTTTGTCCGAGCCTTTGTCGAGCAGGAGTACTCGCAAGGTTGGTTGAAGGCTTATTTAAGCGCATTAATCGACCAAGTAGTGTCAAAGTCGTTGTTGCGTGTAAAAGTGTCTATCGCAATGTAGTGCAATTGTACACGACGCAAGTAGTAAAATGATACGGAAGTATCAGATATCGTCTCCACAGGGACTGGGCTAATAGCTTCACCTTGGATTACTGCACGAGAGAGGAAAATAAAGAGTTTAAATGTTTGTCGCGAGAATATAAAGAATACTGAAAATAAAAGAGTATTGAAATCAGGATAGAGAGAATGGGCCGGTATTGATCTGATCCGTAGTGCAGGTGTTTGCAAGTCTAGGACTTCTTTGTTCTATCGTAGCGCCTGTCGCGGCAGCACCTGCTGCTACAGCGGTCTGTTGTTGTCGCGGCAGCGAACACACAACTCCGTACTTCAAGCTTGGCAAGAATCCCTGCTATGCCTTGGCCTATCCCTAGGTCCAAGTCTGTCGATGAACACGTCTTTGATGATACCTCCCGACGTGAATCGAAGGATGAACACCGATGTTGTTGAATTCTTTCTTAGCCACTTAACCTCGTCCTATCCCTAGGTCCGAGACAGTTCAACCATAAACTGGAGAACCCGTACTTATTCCTTTCGTATACTTAACTCTCCCGATATTAAGTAAATAGATAATCTCACAATGCTCTCCCGATACTCTTGCAAGATGTTAAAAACCAGAATAAGCAAACTTGAAGTTATTTTATTGAACAAAGAAAAACCTAAAACAATGCAATCCTTGCAACTACTTTACAAATCAACCCTTAGCCCTAGGGGAAGTTTAGAACATGTTGAGGAAGGGAAAACGGCTAGGGTTTTGGGAAGAAGGCTAGAGAGTATGATGATCTCCTCTCCTAGGTCGAATTACATGCCTTTATATAGGCCTTGGGTTCAAGTTTTCTAATATGGCAAGAATACAAGTTTAAATTAAAGTGCAATTCTATTAAAGACTAAATCTTCAGAGCATAAGTCTTTAATTCATCCTTCCTTCTTGCTTGGAGTTTCTTCCTTGAACCTTGGGCTTGGCCTTCATTATGATCTAGGTCTTGGAAAAATATAAGGGTGCTCCACGACAGATGAGCTTAATTTTCTCTTTCTGTCGAGGCCCACTACACTTCTTCCCTTCACTATCGCTGTCGTCCTTGGCTGCCGCGGCAGCGGCCATGACAGCATCGTCCTTCACGTCTGCACATCCAGTTCCAGCTCTGCTTCTTCACTGCTTAGCGTCTGCTTCTCTCCTGCCCTCCATCTGCTACAGCAGCTACCTGCAAAAGCAACCAATTTCAGTAGAAACTGTGCTAATTGATATATTTGTGATGTGTAACTGAAATCTAACCTAATTGCAATAAATTATGCTTGAATGCAGCAGAAATATGGGTTAAATAGGGGATAAATTATAGAACTTTTACACACTCAACACACCCCCAAACTCAAGTTTTTGCTTGCCCTCAAGCAATTCAGACCTAAAAAAGAAATAAAAATTTTTGTTTGGCTTAAAACAATGAACCTTCTCTTACCTACCATTCATTCCCTATTGTGAGCAACACCTTGTTGGATAATTCAGGATTTATTCGGAACCATGCTATAATTCTCGTGTATTGTGTGCATGCTTTGTGAACAATTATATGCCTAGACTCACTTAGCTTACTAGAATAGCTGAAACTTCTAACTTGAATTTTTATGCCAATTTGCATCTTTTTGGAGGCAATTCTTAGGCTCCTTTAGTTTTTATGCAGACTCGATTCTATTTCTCAAGCTTAAGTTTGACTAGAGTCTATTTTTCTTAACTTCTTTTCCTAGAGCCAGAGTTAGGCACCTCTAGGGGCTATTCAAGTATTAAGCTTTTCCCTATTCTAGTTTACCAGTAAAGTTCTAGACAGTATAAAAGTCACAAATGGTGTTTAAGATTCAGAACTATAGTAAGGCTCTAAACTGCTCCTAAAACTATCCTAAAGGCATTGCCACGACAGAGGCTGTCACGACAGGTAATTTCAGTTCAAAGACTTAAGCCAAATTTTCATTTTTTTTTCATTTTTTAAGCAAAAATAAACTAAGTAAAAGACACAATTTTTAAACTTAAAAGACTCCATTAATTGAGGGATGCCACCCCCAAACTCGAGGGTTGCATTGCCCTCAATGCAAATGACAGATAAGGAAAATAAAAAGTACATCACAAAATATAAAAAGACAGACAACAATATAAGATAAGAAACTTAAAATTTAGGCGCTGCCATCGCCGCTGCTGAGCTGGATCTGCCGGCGGGCAGTGACTTTCTTTGCTGGTGTTGGCAGACGGATGGGAGAGGCAGAAGTATTCTTGGTTTTGGCCTCCCTTGGGGGTTGGATACGGGTAGGAGAGATATGGGGTGGTTTCTCCACTACCTGAACCTCTAAGCTGCTGCTGCTCTCGCTGCTGCCGCTACTACTGCTGCTACTGCCGCTATCAGATTTTTCCTTTGTCTGCTACTGTTTTCTGCCGCTTCTCTGGTGTGAACTCCTTGGACAAGTTCCTCTTAACAGAGGGCTCGTTGTCGGATGCTGCCTAGATTTCAGAAGAAGAGAAACCAACAATATACCTATCAAGGTCGTCTTCAGGCTCCTTTCACTTCGTTCCTCGGGCAGATGTGTCGGCTGTGCGGCTACTGCCTGCAGCTGTTGTGGTAGGGGTCGGTGTGGATGCCGCAGATGGCGTTTTGGGTGTGGCAACAGGTGTAGGGGTATGGGCAGGGGTGGGGGCAGCAAAATATTGATTGGGGAAGGTAGGGAACAGAGCATCGGGGAAATTAAGAGAGGTGTGGATGAAATGTACCGTAGCGGTTGTGAAGTCTCGGATGAAGCTCATGATGCCGAGCTGTCTTTCCTCCATTTTTTGTATGGCAGCAAGGATCTGTGAGGAGGTGTCAACTGGAGGAGCTGCTGTAGTAGGCTGCCTGGATTCTATAGCAACAGGCTCGGTGTCGGTAGGCTCTATCGGCTCTGCTGCTGCGGCAGTAGGATCAAAAGATGACAGGGGCGTGGCAGCCTTGAGTTCCATCAAGCTGAGTATGTTCTGATCGGTCCAGCCTTTCCCTTGAACTCATAAATCTTCGACTGCCTCCGGTACATTATGGCCGCGGCAGAGGGCAGTGATGAGGTAGGGGTAGAAGAGTGGTCCGGACGGCCGGTAAGTACAGTCAAGTATACCCTCTCGGACATATCTGCCAATGTTAATTGGCCTCTCATTTAAAATGGAATGGATGAGGGTTAACCTTGGTTGGTCGACAGTCGTGTCGTGCGAGGAGGGCATGATTCGTTTCTTGATAAAAGCATTCCAAAGCTGCACCTCCGGGGTGAGTTGGACTCTCTTTACCGTTCTCGGATGCTTCGGATCGGTGTTCCACTTGGTACCTTCATCTGTGAGTTCTGCCATCACAACATCGTAGTCGGCAGGCTCTAAACTCTCGAGGAATCTTTGGTAGCCATCTTCTCTTTGTCCCACATAGAACCCGTAGAGTGTGTTGATGTACTCGGGCTCGAAAGGTACCTCTTTCCCTCGGACTGTGACTGATGTCGCGTTCCTGCTGCCGATGGCAGCATAAAATTCCCGTACAAGAGTCACGTTCATCTCCTCTGGTTGTTCTGCGAATATCTGCCACTGCAGGGCTCTGATTTTTCAGGCTATGAACGGCTGCAGCCCCAGGTTCCTCGTTTTGGATGTGTAAATGAACCCTCTCTCCTCCCACATATCACGGATCTGGAAGGAGCTTGGAGTGGATGCTGCCAGGGACGATCCTGAGGCAGAGCTGCGGCGGGTGTTTCTAGTACTCATTTTGCAAGGACTGTGGAAAGAAAGTGAAAGCAAGTAAAAATTCGAGAGGAAATAAGTAGAAAGAGTAGAAGTGAGTGAAAAATGAATAGTAAAATGGGGTTTATATAGAGGGGGAGTTTGCTGCCCGTTGGAGCTGTAACGGCAGGCGCAAATAACGGGGCCAGCTGTTACGCGGTTTCTGATGCGTCTGTCACGCGTTTTCGTGTCTGCTGCACGTCTGTTACGCGTTTGCGTGTCTGCCGCGATAGCGTGTTGACAGGTGGATTTTCTGTGTCTGTCGCAGCAGTTGTAACGGCAGGCTCCTAATTTGGGCTTTTTGGGCTGATGGAAAAATGGTGGGCTGGATTCACTTCTCCTCTTCTCCTTGTTTCCTTTATTTCCTAAAAATAATAAAAATAAACTTTAGTTCCTAAAAATAAAATAATTCTAATTACCTAATATATATAGATAATAATAATAATAATAATAATAATAATAATAATAAGGTTAAATTAGGGATGCCAGGAGGGGCATCTCCTAAGGTAACCACTTCCTGCATTCGTGGGGCTTCAGTCCCATGATAATGCTTCAATCGTTGTCTGTTGACTTTAAATTGGTGCCCGTCTTTTAAAGATCTGATTGTAATGACACCATCGGGAAAAACTTGCACCACTTGGAATGGGCCGGACCACCTAGACTTTAGCTTCCCTGGGAAGAGCTTCAACCTAGAGTTGAACAACAACACAAGCTGCTCTGGGCAGAACTGTCGTGGCAGCAACTTCTTATCATGCCACTTCTTTGTCTTGTCTTTGTAAATTCTTGCGTTGTCATAGGCCATTGCTCGAATTTCTTCTATCTCGTTCAAGTCAAGCAGCCTTTTCTGTCCTACTTTTTCCAAGTCCATATTCACTGCCTTGATGGCCCAGAATGCTCTATGCTCAATCTCAACAGGTAGATGACATGTTTTCCCATAAATCAGTCGGTAGGGTGACATTCCCAATGGAGTTTTGAACGCTGTTCTGTAGGCCCATAATGCATCATTGAGGTGTAGAGACCAGTCCTTCCGAGTTGGTTTAACCATCTTTTCAAGGATGTTCTTTACCTCTCTGTTGGATATTTCAGCCTGCCCATTGGTCTGAGGGTGGTATGCTGTTGCGATCCGTTGTTTGACACCATACTTTTTCAAGGCAACAACTATAACCCTATTATCGAAATATCTCCCTTCATCACTGATGATCGCCTTGGGGATGCCGAATCTGGATAAAATGTTTTTATGCAAAAACCTCTGAACCGTCTTGGCATCGTTTTTCTGAGTAGCGATCGCTTCAACCCATTTAGACACATAATCTACTGCCAGGAGGATGTATAAGTTCCCACATGAAGTTGGGAATGGTCCCATAAAATCTATCCCCCAAACATCGAAGATCTCGACTTCAAGAATGTTTTGCAGCGGCATCTCATGTCTCCTTGAGATGTTTCCAGCCCGTTGACACTTGTCACAATTTTTGTAGAATGTTTGGGCATCCTTGAATAGTGACGGCCAGTAAAATCCAGACTGCAAAACTTTGGCAGCAGTTTTGTTACCACATAAGTGTCCTCCATATTGTGAAGCATGGCAGTGATGTAGTATAGCTTCATGTTCATCCTGTGGTATGCATCTCCTAATAACCTAATCTGCACAATATTTGAAAAGAAGAGGTTCGTCCCAATAATAATGTTTTACATCATTTTGGAACCTCTTCCTAGCTTGATAATTAAGGCCAGGAGGAGTTATTCAGCTTACTAAGTAATTAACGAAATCAGCATACCAGGGGAGTTCAGAAAACTTACCTGCCGCCATGGCTGTCGCGGCAGTGCTTGTGGCAGCGAATAGCTGCTCGTCAGGGAAGGTCTCTAGTATGTGTGTCTCATCTGCCGGAAGACTTTTTCCCTTCTCTAACCTTGACAAGTGATCTGCAACTTGATTCTCTGTCCCCTTTTTGTCCTTGATTTCAAGGTCGAATTCTTGCAGTAGCAGAATCCAACGTATTAGTCTAGGCTTTGCATCCTTTTTGGTGAACAGATACTTCAGTGCAGAGTGGTCTGTATGGATAATGACCTTTGTTCCTAGTATATAAGAACGAAACTTGTCAATAGAGAATACCACAGCTAACAGTTCCTTCTCTGTTGTGGTGTAGTTTACTTGGGCGTCGTTCAGTGTTTTGTTGGCATAGTATATGACGTGAAAGAGCTTGTCTTTTCTCTGCCCAAGAGCTGCCCCGACAGCATAGTCACTAGCATCGCACATAATCTCAAATGGCAGTTTCCAATCTGGTGGCTGTACTATTGGGGCTGTTACCAGCTTTTCTTTCAGAACCTTGAATGCCTCAATACATTTAGTGTTAAAGTAGAAGGGACGGTTCTACTCCAGAAGATGGCATAAAGGTTTGGTGATTTTTGAAAAGTTTGCAATAAACCTTCGATAAAAACCAGCATGCCCTAAAAAACTCCTGATTCCCTTGACTGTGGTGGGTGGTGGTAGCTTTTCGATTACCTCGATCTTAGCTCTGTCGACTTCAATGCCACGGCAGCTCACTTTATGGCCTAGGACTATCCCTTCATCCACCATGAAGTGACATTTTTCCCAGTTTAATACCAAGTTTGCTTTCTCACATCTTTCGAGCACTTTCTGTAGGTTGCCAAGGTAGCTTTCAAAATTGTCTCCAAAGACAGAGAAATCATCCATGAATATCTCCAGGAAATCCTCCACCATATCAGAGAATATCGCCATCATGCACCTTTGGAAAGTTGCTGGTGCATTACAAAGTCCAAATGGCATCCTCCGAAAAGTATAAGTACCGTATGGGCATGTGAACGTCGTCTTCTCTTGATCTTTCGGTGCGATGGCTATTTGATTATAACCTGAGTACCCATCAAGAAAACAATAGTAAGACTTTCCCGCTAATCTATCAAGCATTTGATCAATAAAAGGTAGGGGAAAGTGGTCCTTCCAGGTAGCTTTGTTAAGCTTACGGTAGTCCATACAAACCCTCCAGCCGGTCATAGTCCTGGTTTGGATTAGCTCGTTTTCTTCGTTGGTTACCACGGTTATTCCTTCTTTCTTGGGAACGCACTACACCGGGCTCACCCACTTGCTATCCGAGATGGCATAGATTATTCCAACATCTAGCCATTTTATGATCTCCTTACGCACCACCTCTCGCATAGCATCGTTCAGACGTCTCTGTGCATCAATGGTCGGCTTATGATCATCCTCTAAGAGGATTTTATGCATGCATTGTGCCGGACTGATGCCTTGGATATCAACTATCGTCCATCCAGTAGCCTTTTTGTGCTGTTGTAGCATCCCTATCAGCTGCTATTCCTGTTCCTGCATCAACTTGGAAGAGATGATTACGAGCAACGTATCATTTAATCCAAGGAAAACATACTTGAGCTGCCCTGGCAGGGGCTTAAGATCTAGAACAAGTGGCTCTACAGTTGATGGCTTTTGGACTATATGTTCATTCGAGGTGTAGTTTAAGGGCTCGAATAACTTACCTGGGCGATTGCCTATCCAGTTTACCTCCTCTTGTTCTTCAGTATTAGATATATCAGATTCTGAGGAGCTTCTGTCGTCGTCGCTGCCGTGACAGGTATCTAAATGGCTGCTGGGGCAGTGGCCAAATTTGATGTCATGGCAGTCCGACCTGATGCAGGGTTGATCAAGGATAACTGTAGTGATGGCCTTGCATTCTTCCTCTACATCAGCATGCTTAATTGCTTGGAGAACATTCAGCTTGATTTCTTGATCATTTACTCTCATAGTGAGTTCTCCCTTTTCTACATCAATTAGTGATCTTCATGTGGCTAAGAAGGGTCGCCCCAGGATGATTGGTGCATTCTCATCTGCTTCACAATCTAAAACAAGAAAGTCAGCAGTAAAAATAAATTTGTCCACTCTTACCAGAATATCTTCAATTTTTCCTTCCGGTTGTACGTAAGAGCGGTCTGCCAGCTGCAGCATAACTGTTGTGGGTCGTGCACTAAAGAACAGACTTTTGCGGCGTTTTACCAGTCAAACGCCGCTACAGAGTATGACCTTTTTGCGGCGTTTGATTAACAAAACGCCGCTATAGAACAGGTTTTCGCGGCGTTTGTTAGACAAACGCCGCTAAAGAATACGATCTATCGTGGCGTTTTTTCATTAAAAACGCTGCGAACTTTTGCGGCGCAAGTATCAACGGCGTTTTTGCGGCGTTTTTCTTAGCGCTGGGGTGTTTTTAGCGGCGCTAAAAAACGCCGCAATAGGCTAAAAAAAAACGCCGCGAAAGAACAAGCCTAGTGTAGTGACACTTAAACAAAATGCAACAGGTCGTGCTTAGTTCATATATCACTTATTAGGATTTCATCAAGAAAACTTACTCAACACCTTGAGTGTGACTTGCAACCTCTAAACATAGTTCCGAACTCTTAACAAAGATTTAATACCGACATGTATGTAAAGAAACACAGTAAGCTTATATAGCTTAGTGAGGTAGTATTTTTAATTTCTATGAAATAATATACAAAATAAATTATATGTATTTAATAATAACTAAGCTAAAGGTGGCACCAATGATCACGAATCTTGTAATAACATACGTTTTCATATAAATTTAATAAAGTGTCATGTTAGCACACTAACAATCATATGTTTATGTACATACTTAAATCATTTATAAATAATCTTAGTTAATTTTTCTCTTTGAATTATAGTAATAAGTGGATGCGAGGATTCCCATCTAACTTAACCAATTTATAGATGTCGTAACTTGTGGACCATAGTCCCATGAAAAATTCCCATAAAAAGTTGACCGAAATCCCTTGAAAATTAGACCGTAGCCCCATGATAATTAGGCCGTAGCCCCATAGTCTTGTACTGCTCAAAAGGCAACCCGATCGTATTCAAAGTTCACTAGTATCCAAGGAATTCATGATTGTGGTCATAATAGTCATTTAAATCCATGTTATATATATCTTTAAGTTTGAAACATGATAGGGCTTACGCTCATATTCATAACTTTTCATGAGTATAACACGGTGCCATGCATCATCATGCATTTTCTTGTAACTTTTCATGACATGACAATGAAATCAATGCAAAGGACAATCAAACAAGCTTACCATACTATGACTCTAGATGAGCCTTGAACATCATAAGAACATGTGAATACATTTAATGCGATGATTAACTTGTCAAGATGACACTACATCATCCCGAGTCCCGACCATAAACTACACTCACCTTATTTGTTTTACGTGCGTCTCGGATAAAATTTTCAAAATCTTTGATTTTCCGAATATGTGCTCAATTCCATAATTTCTCCAACACTAAATTTAGGCTTATGGATGCAATCGAATTATCCAGCCAATGACGAATTCCCTCTCTTAACATAAGCTCATGTAGTCATAAAAATACAATCATTAAAATATTTCTAATAACCAAACTTAATTTATAACCAAGTAATGTTTGAGTTCTTGTCTTACTGACCTTGATTGCAAGTTGTATAATCCTCTTGTTAACAAATGAATGTTTAGTTTAGTCATCGTGTACATTAACTCCTAAACAAATTTGATAAAAGTGATTTAGGAAACTCAATTCGAACCTTTCTCTCCCTCGATCTCTATCCTTCAATTTCTCCAGAAACAAAAGGAGAAGAATGAAGATGAAAAGGGAGTATCTACTCCATTCGGCATACTCCTGTATTCAGTGTATAGGAAACATATATTTTATAAGCTATCTTATCCCGAAAACTAAAATCAGTGGGTTCTCCCCTTTTTTTAAAAAAAAAAAAAAACTAAATTAATATAATAATATTCTTTATAAGGTGATGACACCTTTCTAGGTGACTCACCAACATTCACTTGGCTTACTTACGAAGCCAAGTTTCCATTCGGTGGGGGTTTCCTTCCCAGGAGGGAAATTTTACAATTAAGAAAAATGATAGAGTACAAAGCAAGAGGGCTTCCATTTCTAGATTTATCGTTTTCATCCTAATTCAACCATTTTCCTTTCCTTGCACTAATGACCATGTACTTTATATCTTTACAATTTAGTCAACTAACGGTTTTCATCCACGGGGATCATTTTGACCGAAATTTAAACATTAGGAGTAAAGGGCGACTGTTTTGGCCCTTATTCTTTTTTAGTCCACTTTCATTCAAAAGATTAACGAGGTTCAATAATGTGCTTACGTCTTCGAGAGTAAAGAACGACTTTTTTTTTTGTAATTATATCAATCATTTATCTCTCATTTAATATATAAGCCATACTTAATAGGGGCATAAGTAATTGCAAAAAATAGAGAATTTCTATTCTCATATTAAATAATGACCAACATTGAAAGTTTGAATGTTCTTTATGAATAAAGAAAATGCACCAAAACGTATCGTCTTAGCAATGGAGAGGTTGGGCCATAGCATTCGTCGAGCTGCCGACATTGGGCAATGGAAACCATTCAAGTTTGGCCGACAAGGTTCCCTCATCTCTCACCTCTTCTTCACTAATGATTTAATATTATATGCCAAAGCGAAAGTTCGACAAGCAGAAACCATTGACGCCATACTGAATTTGGTTACTTCCCCGGCCATACTGAAATTTTCTTGCTAAATCTGTACTTGCGGCAATTCTAGTCTACTTCATGCAAATGACATACTTTCCGAAGCATATTTGTGATGAAATAGAAAAAATCATTGTGAGGATTCATATGGGATTCTTCCCCTAAGGGTTACAAGATTTCACTAGTCAATTAGTGGAGATCTTGGGAGTCCCTCGGATGTATGAACGTCATATGGCATTCATGATGAAACTCGGCTTTGCTATGATATCTCGGCTTGATGCTTATTTGGGTTCAGCTCCTTCGCCAAAAGTACAAAGTCACTAAAATCTTAAGATCTTCGAGGACCCTCCCCTTGCAATTACCAGACTCCTAGTTGGTTACTCCACATGTGAACTTCCTTGAGTTTCACTAGTTTAATTTCTTTGTAATTCAAAACAAAACTTAAACTAAACATAATATAAATACTAAATTCTTTAAAATTTTCATAATTTTAAAATTTCACATTAAAATAATCCTAAAGAACTTATGAAGTTATTTTACCATTTAAGGGTAAACATTTTTTTTCCGTTGGTTCTGATTTTGTTAACTGTTATTCTTGCACAAACTAACATAATGAGAGAGAAAAATGATAGCTAGGTGGTCATAGCTTTCTCGCATATTTTCTCCCTTCCTCTAGGTCTTAAGTCCTAAACCCAGCAAGAGCATTTCTCTCCCCTTTCTTCCTAAGTTTTAGGATTAGTTCTCAGCATGAGCAGTCCTCTTTTCTTTGTTTTAAAAAAAAAACCTAACATAATGAATAATAAAAATATATATGATTTTCTTTATTGACATATTGTCAAAAAATGTACCCTACTGTTTAATTGAATAGTTATTTTAGCTTTTATTTTTTTTAAGCACTTCGACCTTTTACGTTTTATTTTAAATCAAAATAATTAATCGTGAATGAAAAGTGTTAATCAGCTAACAAGAAAAACTGTGTTAGTCTCGAGGGCATCAATTAGTGCAGCGATTATTTCAACCTAAGGCGAATCCGTTTTGAAGACAGTAGTTTACCGCAACATGATTATATGTTCTTTTGTTTGCTTATTTATTTATCTTATCAGTATTAACAACTCGTTTTGTAATAATTTTTGCCAACAATGCTCGGCGGTCCAAGGCTCAAAGGTTGCCGCTGATCATAAATAAACAAAGGATATATTAGGTGGAAAAAATAGGATTCGAAGAGTGAACAAAATATGCACTTGATAAATTATATATATATGATAAGATTATTTATACTATATAAAACTCAATTAATTTTAATGTATACAATTAAAAGTAAAAAAGTGTGAAGATTTTTAAGAAGAAAAAAAGGAATGTTTAATTTTATCAATCCATTTTACATCAAATGATCATAAATTAATATAAAACTAATTGAGTTATAATATATATGTGTGTGTGTTTTTAGGATTCACTTACACCCTGTAAAACACATTTAGTTTTACAGCTTTTTGGACCGTTTGATGAAGGTAAATGGACCACTAAGATTATTTGCTTATTTTTCCCCTGAAAAGTCTCCTCATTTACTACTGTTATACCAGTAATATATTTACTCTCATCCAAAGGTCTAAAAATGTGTAGAACTTAAAAGTTTTACATGGTGTGAGGGTATCCTACCTCATATATAGAAACACATGATTCACTTACACTATGTAAAACTAGAGATGAACATGGGTCGGGTTGGGTTAGATTTTTGGCCGATCCGTACCGGAGCCAAAAATTTAACACCTCCATCTAAAACCGCCCTGACGTTTTATGATATTCCACCCGACCGGAACTCAAATCCGAATTCTAGAGTAAAAACCCGAACCCGACCTGACCCAACATAAATAAAAAATTATCAATTTTCATTATTATTCGATAAAATATAGAGCTAATTGAAAAAATACAAATAAAGATAGAGTGTTGTAATAATTATTCTATTTTTATTAGACAAAATAAGGAGATAGTATATATATAAAGAGAGGGGCATTGTAGCAATTATACCTAAATATTTAGAATAAAATTTAACTATTATTTTGGGTCAGGTATGGTATTTTTCACCTTAAACCCAAACCAGACCTTATCAGCAAAAAATCAGACCCGAACTTGACCCAAACCCAAAATTTTCTTTAAAAAACTCCGACCCTATAGGACCGGGTCGGGTCAGAACTCATCGAGTAGGGGTCAAATGGCCATCCCTATGTAAAACTCAATTAGTTTTACACAAATTTATGGTCATTGAATAAGTGAAATGGATGGGTAAGAATAATACTACTATATTTTTTCCTTAAAATTATCTTAATTTTTAACTTTTTAATCATATCTATCCATTTCACTCATTCAATGATCATAAATTTGTGTAAAACTAATTGAGTTTTACAATAACGTAGGTGGATCTTATATATATGGGAAACTTTTAAGTTTTATATTTTTTAGATCGGTGGGTGAGTGGAAAAGAATGTATGAGATTAACAATATGAAATGATGAGATTTTGACGGGGAAAAATTAATTGTCCTTAATTTAAAAAGTTTTAATCGCAACCATCCATTTCTACTAATCTAACAATCCAAAAAATATGTAAAATTTTTAAGTTTTACGCTTTGTAAATGAGATCCTACCTATATATAAAATGTTAGGATTCACCTCCTCAATGTAAAGCTATTTAATTTTATAGTAATTTAGGATCATTAGATTAACCAAATTTAATGATTGAAATCAAAACTTTTATATTGCGGACAATCCACATCTTATTTTTCCATACAAATCTTCTCATTTTCTTACCATTAATCTCCATTACTATTTTCCTGTAAATTCTTCCATATTTTACTATTAAATTCAACTATCTATTTTCACGCATCCAACAATTCTAAAAAGGTGTAAAACTAAAAGGTACTACGATGTGTCAACAAATTTATCTTCCATGTGTGTGCGTGAGTGCATGCGTGCGTGTGAGATATGATCCATTTACACAATGCAAAATTCTTTAGTTTTACCCAATGTAAAACCGATTTTTACAAATGGATGACTGAGATTAAAAGTTGAAAATGAAGATGCTTTTACGGTGTAACCCCCTCGGCCCGGTCTAGTCGCAAGACCGAGTCGGGAGAGTTACACAGGGATAACAAAAGAAAAATCTGAGAATTTCCCTCTGATTAACAACCCTAGATTAAGATTTATCTTGTCTAAATATAATTTACGATCCTATGGTGTTAAGGAGGTCACATCGGAAGAACAACATCTTAATCGGAGATCAATCAGATGTCCAATTAAGGACAAACAGTCACGAAGAACCATTTTATGAAGGCAACACTAAGCAGGGGCAAAAAGGTAATTTAACCTTACCAATTAGTTAATTAGTCAAGTTTCAAGCACACGAGGCAAAACCACCACCAACAAGACATATAAACTCATTTGAGAAACATACAAGCATTAGGGACTTAAACGTAACGTTTGGAAACCTTCAAAGATGCCATTTAACCACTTTAACTACTTGTGTTCTGGAACAGGGCTGCCCATTCCGAAACGCGGGCTCTCAGCAAAGCAAAAACTAGGTTGTTCCGGAACGTCCCTCTTGGTTCCGAAACGGGAGCCTGCAGTGGCAAAACGTACCGAAACGGCACCACTCCCATTTCGATACGGGTGCCCCAAAAGCCTGGCCGTTCTGAAACCATACCAGATGTTCCGAAACGCCTAGGCACATATGGGTTTTAAAAAGTCGTTTTGGCATCCCCAAACGTTCCCAAACTTACCCCGAAAGATCACAAGCCACAAGGCAACATATTAAGCAAACATACTAGAGGCAAAACACCCTAAAATCAGACTTCAAGCATGCATACACACAAACATGGATCTCAACCTCAAAAGCTCATAAGAACATTTTAGCTCAAAAACACCAACAAGTCAAAACACATGGCAATTAACCAAAAGCCAAAACAAGCCTCGCTATACATGGTATCATCATTTAAAACATGTTAAAACAACAACAACCACATAGGGGTTTGGACACCAACTCCCCAACACAAAGTCTAGCATTCCCATCGCCTAAGTATTATTACAACCATGAAAACCATACTTGAGCTAGCAAATGAACTCCAAGTTCCTCCTTTGCCCCACTTGCCTCCCGAAGCCACTAATGATCTGCATTGTTGGAAAAGAGAGCGTAAGCTTAAAAGCTTAGTGAGTGGAGCTCAAAATCACAACAACAACAATGCAGTTCAAAACATGTATTTAGTTTGAAGACAAAACCATTAAAATGGAATACGATAAATCGAAAGCACAAGACAAAACCATGGCATGCACAAGCACAACCATTCCCGAGGGGACTACACATCACCGTTCACAACAACTAGCATATTTCCGGTGGGACTACACATCAGCGTACTCATCTACTAGCCAACTTCTGGTATGACTACACATCATCGTATTCAAAAACACTCTTCCCTAAACCATCACGTGAGGCTTTGACAACAACAACAACAACACATACAACATTAAAGGAGGTAAAAGCAATCCATATTCCACACAACAAAACGAATAAACGCATACACCAACAATAAATGAAACAAGGCAAAATTAAACAAACTTACACTTGGGTTTAGGTTGGCCCCTAAGGCTCCACTTAAACCCCAAGAAACCTTCTTTGAAACATTTTAAAACTTTGAAACATTACCACTCACCAGCACAATACCAAAACAAGCTAACGATCCTCTTTCAAGCTTCCTCAACTCCCTGTGTAGCGTCCGAAGAACCCAAATCCTTATCTACTGCTTCTACCCAAATCAAAACAAGGAATTAATACACTTTTTGACAACAAAACCCACTGAAATCAATCCCATCAAAATCTGACCACAACAAGTTTCCAATTTCTATCCGAAACTAACCAAAACTATCCTCACTTTTATTCTAACCATAAATCAGCCATAAATTCATCAATTTATTACCCAAAACATGTTCAAATACTCCAAAAACATCAACCCAACACCATTAAACCATTAGAAGTCCTTCCCCACCATTTCCAAGCCAAGAACCCAAATATCCATTAACCAAAAATTTCTCATTTTCCAAATTTCGGGATTTCATGATAAACCCATTGTCTTAACACCATTTTATACCCAAAATATGATTTACAACTCACCCAAATCGTTGTTTTTATCACATTTGCTTAAACCCCTTCAAAACCTCATTTTACCCACAATGGAGGAATTTAAGAAATCTCTAAAACCTTGAAAAGAAAATGCCAAAAACAAGATTAGAAAGAAGAGAAGATTAAAACCAAGTTGTCTTACCTCATGTAGAGCGTTTGGGTGTTCTCTACTTATGAGCGCAAGTGCACACTCATGTCAAGTTATAGTATATAAGATACCGCCTCCTATAAGGATTGGACAGCTTAATTCGAATTGTTGTTCATGCACAAGAAAAGTAAATGCACAAGCAAGGTGGATGTTGAGAAGAAAAGTAAAATAAAAACACAAGTAATTAAAAAGGAAGTGATCAGATTGATAGAGAGGGCAGGGTTATGATGTTGATCAGTGTGAAATTGTGTTGAATAGGTCAAGTTGTTTTGCGCTGCCAGACTCTGTTGCCTCGGTAGTGGATGACAGGTAGACTACTGAAACCCTCTCGCTGCCTCGGCAGGGGAATGGAACTATATCTCGGCGGCAAACTCGGCAGAACTACAAGGCTCGACAGAACGCTTCAAAAGTGACTCTGCTTATGTCTAAGTCAGAGTTCCGTTGATGCCCACTGCAGATATTACCAGTCGCAGCGTGAATCATGCAAGGACAATAATGTTAATTCATCCTCTTTTAGCTGCCTTAAAACCTTAACCTATGTCTAGGCCAGATTGATCGCACCGTCTATAGATGAAATTGTACTTACTCCTTTCGTGAGTTCGACTCTCTCGATACCGAACAAATGGATAGAATTCAACTAATCTTTCGCCTTAATTGAAAACTATGAAGAACATGAAATAAGTAAACCTTGTAATTTTATTTGCAAAAACAAACTTGAAATCCTAAAAAACCTTTCTCACAACTAATTACAATATAACCCAAACCCAAGGAGAGAATTAGAACATGTCGGGGGCAAGAAAACCTAAACTAAGCCTATGAAAAACCTAAGTTATTTTGAATTAGAATTACAATGGGTATATATAGGCATTAGCTAGGTCTAGTCCTTCTTCAAGTAGAAGTCTTCAAAGTAGATTTCCACATTAAATGTGACTTTAAACTCTGACTTCTTTGAGTTGAATGTGGACTTTATCACGTTGCCTTGTTCCGCAAGCAATCTCGAGGTTCACCTTTGGCGGCTCTGTCCGCTGCTACAGACGTTGGAAAATTGAGTGGACAACATAGATAAAATTAGGATTTTCTGCTCTACAAATCGCACTCCGGTTCTCCAACTCCATAGTCTGCTGTCTTGGTCGGTACGGTAGGCGGCGATAGCTACTCGACAGCTGCTGTCTCTGTCTAGAACTACATCAGTACAGCTCCTTGGTTCGCTACCTCATCATCACATCCCCAGCTCTTCTTTCCCTTCGTCAGCCTCTAGTACCTAAAACCAAAAGTACACTAAAATAGTACATTTTTTTACCAAACAAAGGATAATCTAGAAAAACATAGCAAAGTAAAGAAATACTGTAAAATGAAATGCATGATCCTAATTATGCGTAAGATGTACTCAAAAAGAGCAATAATATGAGATGGAATGTCCATGAAATATAGAACTTGTGGAAACTTTACACACCCCCAAACTCTAACTATTGCTTATCCTCAAGTAATTCAACCTAAACACACTTGCCCTTATATTAGCCAGAAAGAAAAACCTGTTTTCAAATTGATTTTATACCTCAAGGCCGTGGCACCTATATTAGATTAATGAAGGAAACTTATCAAGAGAATAACTCAAAATTAATTTCTAATGCCAGTGTAGTGTGTGCAGGACTGTATACATGCTGAATTATGCAGAATAACTAGATAAACAAAGATGTTGTTATGATATATAAGTTTGTTGCCGAGACAACACAGTTAAGCACAATATTTAATCATGGCAATGAGGGCTTCAACTTATCACAACTACTCTTCTAGGTCTGAAATTAAGATAGGAGCAAACTACAAAACCCCGAACCCATAGAGTAGAGTTATCCCGTGGAGACTTTCATTCACTCATGCTAATTTGTCCGTCACTTCAAAACTTTCAGATTCATAGACTTTGATAGCAGCGGAGTGTCCTTGCACATGATTCTTCCTAGAGCTTGTTCCGGGCACCTCTAGGGTAAAACATCAATGTTTCTTTTTTTTACTTCGGCTACCGTGGAAGTGTTGTATTTTTCTGTTTATGTTTTCTGCCTCGGCGGCTACCTGCAACCATTGTTAGAACTTTGCAAAGAATTCTAAAAACAAAGCAGGCAGTGTTCATTACATATTCTAACAAATTTAACAAGTAACAGTAGTGTTTGACAGTTTTGGCAATAAAAAAAATTCTAAGACATTTTGCATGTTTTTCCCATATTAAGTTCAACTTATTATTGGTGCGAAAATAAATAATCGGCTAACTGTCATAGGCACAAGTTATATAACAAATTTTTCTGTTCCGATTAACACTAAGGCAAGTACAATGCAATCTATATGCTACTAAGTATGCCTAGACAAAAGATGCGAGAGCTATCTCCCCAAACTCGATATGGGCATTGCTCTCAATGCACAAAATAAAATAGAAAAAAGAATAACAAAAAACAAATGCAAGAAATAACGAAGAAAACAAAAAAGATAAAATAAAGAAAAGAGAAAGAAAAAAAAAACTAAAAATTGGCTGAGGGTTAAGAGGAGGCTTGAATCTTTGCTGCTGAGGAGAAGGAAGATGTTTGGATGATGAAGCGGCGGCCGACAGATGCCTTGGCAGCAGACTTAGCATGTGAGATTTTTGATGTCCGCGGCGGCTGGACTCTCTTGGGCGTAAGACGAGGCTCTTCTTGAGGTTCGGCAGGAGGTGCTTCACTCTCTTCTAACTTTGTCTCTTCGTCCACAGGCTCGGCGGCTATGATGTGCCGCTTCCTCTTCCTGGTTCCTTCCTCCGTAGGTCCTGTCGGAGGGTCTATTTCCATTGGGATGGCTACTGCCGTTGCTGCTACTGTTGTTGCTGGTTCCGGCGGCTGCTGCTCAATCTCCTCTGATGAGGAGGTATTCGCCATTTTCACTGCTATGCAAGCAGGTGAATGGTGCTGCTGATGCCTCTCAAGGGAGTCTTTCACCGTGTTAGATGCTGTGGTGGCTGAGTAAGATGGGTAGTGCGTCGGAGAGGGCACCTGGCGGTGGGCAGCGGCAGCGGATGTCGTTCCTTATGCTGGGGCAACTGTTGCAAGGTCTGCAGGGTATGGAGGCAGGGTGGGGCCGTCATCAGGGAACTTCTACATGAGATAAACCAAAAAGGCTTCTTGGACTTCCCCCACGTATTTCATGAAGGTCAGCTATTGCTGCTCGATGTGCTTGTTGCTGTCGATAAGTGTGTGCATCAGCGTGAGGACCTCGTTGTCTAGGGCAGCTTCAGTACTGCCGGGGGCGGCTAGAGTGTCAGGATGGGCGACAGAAGGCTGGCTTGGAGTTATGGGCTCTGCTTCCAGAGCCTGTATCATATTCAGGCAGACTTTACTGGTCCACTCTTCTTTGGATGTCGTCATCTCGTCTTTAGGGTCGGTTGGAACACCAAAGTTGGCGTAAAGGCCTGTGATGAGGGACGAGAAGTACAATGTGCTCTTCGTCTTCCAGAAGCAGGTGTGGATCTTTTTGCAGATAACTTCCCCAACATTGATGGGCCGGTTCATAATGATTTTGTGGATTAGGGCTAGGCGCGACCGATCTACAGTAGAGTTGTGGAAGGTGGGCAGCAGGCGCCTCTTGACGATTGTGTTCCGCAGCATTGCCTCGGGCAGCAGGTGGCGGCGTTGGACAGATCCTCCGTTCTTTCCTGCCAACCACGGTGTGTTGGGTTTGCACGGTTTGGCCTTAATTTTCTCATAATCGGCAGCCGTCAGTGAATGCCTCCACTTCTTTTGAGGGTTTTCGTTCATATCCAGGCCATAAAAACTGTTGTTGATGGCAGCGTTGAGCTTGACAGGTTCCCCCCGGACGAGCACGGACGACATCTCCGAACGGGGATAGTGGGCATAGAACTCCCTGACCATGGTGATGTTGGCTATCTCCGGCTGCCGTGCGAAGATTTCCCATCCCTTGTTGTGGATGGTTTCGAACAGATTTGGTTCTAGGACTAAATCTCATGTCTGCCTTGTATAATGAAAGCCTTGCTCCTCCCACATTACCTGTTTTTCGAATTGGGCTCGGTATCCCAAACAAGTTTCGAAACACTTTGGCTACTGGAATGGCATGTTCCGAAACGGGTATCGAAACGCCTAGGCTAAATGGGACCCTGTTCCGAAACAGGGTGGATGCGTTTCGAAACGGGTGTCTGGCTTTTAAAATTGGAGCCCGTGTTTCGAAACGGGCTTTGACTGTTTCGAAACAAAGGCCTTTAAATGGGCTTTTTGACATCTCTAAAGGGTCTCAAGGTTGGTCTTAGGCCCTGTTTGTTGTTGGGCTTCTCGTGAGCCTTGTTTCCATTTTCGTTTCACGCTTAGATTTATTTAACGCATCTAGATAAGATAATAAATGAAAAAGTTTTTCCTTGGGTCGGTAACCGAAGTTGAGTCTTAACGGGCTTTACCTCGGTTATCCCCGTGTAGCCCACTCGGATCAGTCAGGCGTCCGGACTGAGACGAGGGGGTTACAGTCCATGTGTTGAACGATCATGCTTGCTGGTTGTTTAGCCACTGTTTTTCCCTATCCCTTAGTGAATAGGGAAATAGTCTCAGCCTCATTACGTCTTGATGGACCCCATGTATTTTGAATGTTGTACAGATGTCCAGGAATCCTCTCAAGTGCTGCCGAACATCTTCTATAGTAGTCCCTCAAAATTTCCCTAACATGTTGATCATGTTAAACATAATGAGCTTCAGCTCGAAGTGATCCGCCTCAATCTCTGGTTATGTCACTGTCGGATCGAACCTTCTGAAGTCATATTCCAGATAATCTCTAGTGTTTCGAACATTCTGGGGCTGCCTGGGCGGCACTTGCTGTTCTCTGAGCGGCGAGTCTTGCTGCCCATCGCTGCCGTTCACAGCATTATTGGCAGGGTCCATGTTTACCTTTGCCTTTTCTTTTTCCTCTTTTGTTAAACCGATATTTTAATTTTGATATAACTAAAGAACCTAAGGACTAAATTGAAAATGTCAAAACGAATTTTTAAGTCCTCAAACATCCCCATATGATTTTAACAAAATACCAAAGTTAAAAACTAAGATTTTTAAAATGTTTTCTAAGTGTTTAAAGCCAAAACAGTGTTTTTCAAGTCCCTGTTTCGAAACGGCCTAAGGCGTTTCGAAACGATTTCACCACTGCCAGCCCCTGTTCCGAAACGGGTATCGAAACGGCTTTAGAACATAAGAACCCGTATCGAAACGATTTCAATTGTTTCGAAACGGTTCTTCATTTTGATTTGAAAAATATGACCGTTGCAAAAATTTTTAACTGACTTTTCAGAAACCGTTAGGGTGTTTCAAAACGGGCTCAAGCTGTTTCGAAACGACCCTTGACAGTGGCTAAAATGTTTCGAAACGAGTTCAATCCGTTTCGAAACGGGCTCTTAAATGCAACTCCAACGGCTCTTTCTATTTTGGTCTGTTTCGAAACAGGTTCCCGCGTTCCGAAACGGGTGGTTGCAGACTGTATTTATGGAGGTGAGATAACACCCCCAACGGCTCTATTGATGAATGCAACAACCACAACGGCTAGAAATCAATGAGAAGGTATAAAAGGGACCTCTAAAAGCACCAGCAACAACTATTGATCCAAAAGCAAACATCCAAACATTAAATCCAAGCATTTGTGCTTAAATCCCAAATTGTCTAGAAACCCCAATTGTAATTTTAATTCTTATCTTTTTCAATTGGGTTGAGTGCTTGTAATTGGGCTACAATTTGTATTGAGAGATGCTATCTTAGCCATCAAACTCTTTGTTTTCTTTGTGTGAGGATTGGGTTAAATTTTGGGTAGAAAATTTAACCGAAATTGTAAGGGTTGCCTCCTTAGCCTAGAAAAGGGGAAGAGCAATTAGTGGAATTGTTGCAAATCCTTACTGAAGCTAAGGTAGTGGATGTAGAGTTCATTTAGAACTTGAACCACTCTAAAATCACTTGTCTATCTTTTTGAATTTGCAAATTCCACCACCTAAACCTTTAAAAATCCAATTCACCCCCCTCTTGGTTCATTTCGATCTTTCGATCCACTCAACATCTTTAGTTTTCCCTAGGGTTACTCTGATTTCCTTCTTGAGCTCTCTTACTCTTCGTTCGATATCATCGTAAAATAGGATTTCTCTTTTTGGATTCGCCCTAGTCATACACTAGCAAAAAAAAACTTTAAAATATTTTTTTATTAAAAATAAAATATAAGGAAATAAAAGTGCAAAAATTAAAGACGAATTTCGCTGTTACCAATCCCCAGCAACGGCGCCAAAAACTTGTAGAGCGTTTGGCTGTTCTCTATTTATGAGCGCAAGTGCACACTCTTGTCAAGTTATAGTATATAAGATATAGTCTTCCACAGGGATTGGACAAATTAATTCGAATTGTTGTTCCTGCACAAGAAAAGTAAATGCACAAGTAAGGTGGATGTTGAGAAGAAAAGTAAAATAAAAACACAAGTAATTAAAAAGGAAGTGATCAAATTGATAGAGAGGGCAGGGTTATGCTGCTGATCAGTGTGAAACTGCGTTGAATAGGTCAAGTTGTTTTGCGCTCCCAGACTATGCTGCCTTGGAAGGGGAATTGAACTTTGTCTCAGTGGCAAACTCGGCAGAACTACAAGGCTCGACAGAATGCTTCGAAAGTGACTCCGCTTATATCTAAGTCAGAGTTTTGTTGATGCCCACTGCAGATAATACCACTCGCAGCGTGAATCATGCAAAGACAAAAATGTTAATTCGTCCTCTTTTAGCCGCATTAAACCCTTAACCTATGTCTAGGCCGGATTGATCGCACCGTTTATAGATAAAATCGTACTTACTCCTTTCGTGAGTTCGATGTTGAGTGTGCAAAAGTTCTACTTTTTACCCTTTATTTAACCCATATTCATGCTGCATTCAAGCATAATTTATTGCATTTAGGATAGATTTCAATTATACATCACAATTATATAAAAAGGCACAGTTGCTACTGATTTTGGTTACTTTACAGGTAGCTGCTGTAGCAGACTCAGAAGTCTATCGCAATAGAGTGCAAGTGTAAACGACGCAAGTAGTAAAGTGATACACGAAGTATCGGATGTCGAATCCAAAAGGACTGGAAATAGCCTTAACCTTGGATTGCTGCACAAGAAAGAAGATAATATTAATTGTTTATAAGAGAGTAATAAAAAATACTGAAGATAACAGATTAAGAGATTCAGGGTAGAGAAATAGGACGATATTGATTTGCTCAGTATGCAGGTGTTGCATTGTCTAGGTCTTTTTTGTTCTATCGTCGCTTCTGTCGTGGCAGCACCTGCGGCGGCAGCGATCTGTTGTTGTCGCGGTAGCGATCACACAACTCTGTACTTCAAGCTCGGCAAGAATCCCTGTTGTGACTCGTCCTATCCCTAGGTCCAAGTCTGTCGATGAACACATCTTTGACGATACCTCTCGGCGTGAATTGAAGGATGAACACCGATGTTGTTGAATTCTTCCTTAGCCACTTAACCTCGTCCTATCCCTAGGTCCGAGATAGTTCAACCATAAACTGGTGAACCCGTACTTATTCCTTTCGTATACTTAACTCTCCCGATATTAAGGAAATGTATAATCTCGCAATGCTCTCCCGATACTCTTGCAAGATGTTGAAAACCAGAATAAGCAAACTTGAAGTCTATTTTATTGAACAGAAAAAATCCTAAAATAATGTTATCCTTGCAACTACTTTACAGAATCAACCCTTAGCCCTAGGGGAAGTTTAGAACATGATGAGAAGGGGGAAAACGACTAGGGTTTAGGGGAAGACGGCTAGAGAAGATGATGTCCTTCCCTAGGTCGAATTACATGCCTTTATATAGGCCTTGGGTTCAAGTTTTCTAATATGGAAAGAATACAAGTTTAAATTAAAGTACAACTCTATTAAAGACTAAATCTTCAGAGTAGATGTCTTTAAATTCGTCCTCTTTTCTTGCTTGGAGTTTCTTCCTTGAACTTTGGGCTTGGCCTTCATTCTGATCTAGGGCTCAGAAAAATATATGAGTGCTCCACGACAGACCGGCTTAATTTCCTCTTTCTATCGAGCTCCATTTCACTTTTTCCCTTCAACATTGCTGTCGTCCTTAGCTACCACGGCAGCGGCCTCGGCAGCATCGTCCTTCTCGACTTCAGTCCTATGTTCCAGCTCTGCTTCTCCACTGCCATGAGTCTGCTACAGCAGCTACCTATAAAAGTAACCAAAATTAGTAGCAACTGTGCCTTTTTATATAATTGTGATATATAATTGAAATCTATCCTAAATGCAATGAATTATGCTTGAATGCAGCAGGAATATGGGTTAAATAAGGGGTAAAAAGTAGAACTTTTGCACACTCAACACACCCCCAAACTCAAGTTCTTACTTGTCCTCAAGCAATTAAGATCAAAAATAAAAAAAAGAATTCAATTTTTTTTTGTTTGGCTTAAAACAGTGAACTTTTCCTTACCTACCCTTCATGCCCTGTTGCAAACAACACCTTGTTGGATAATTCAGGATTCATTCGGAACCTTGCTATAATTCTCGTGTAGTGTGTGCATGTTTTGTGAACAATTATAAGCCTAGACTCCCTTGGTTTACTAGAATAGCTAAACTTCTAACTTGAATTTTTATGCCAACTTTCATTTTTTGGAGGCAATTCTTAGGCTCCTTTAGTTTTTACTTAGACTCGATTCTCTTTTCTTAATCTAAGTTTGAATAGAGCCTGTTTCGGGCACCTCTAGCTAACTTCCTAAAGCCGGTTTTGGGCATCTCTAGGTGTATTGAGTCTATTTTTTTCTTAACTTCTTTTTCTAGAGCCAGTGTTAGGCACCTCTAGGGGCAACTCAAGTGTTTAAGTTTTTTTCTATTCTAGTTTACCAGTAGAGTTCTAGACAGTATAATAGTCACAAAGGGTGTTTAAGGATCAGAACTATAGTAAGGCTCTAAACTGCTCCTAAAACTATCCTAAAGGCACTGCCACGACAGAGGCTGTCACGGCAGGTAAGTTCAGTTCAAAGACTTAAGCCAAATTTTCATTTTCATTTTTTAAAACAAAAATAAACTAAACACTTAGACACAAATTTGAACCTAAAAATACTTCATTAATGGAGGGATGCCACCCCCAAACTCAAGGGTTGCATTGTCCTCAATGTATGATGACAAAATGAAGAAAAGAAAAGAAACACATCACAATTATAACAAAATAGCAGACAACAAAGATAAGATAAAAACTTAAATTTTAAGTGTTGTCGTCGCTGCTGATGTTGATCTGTATCTGCCGGCGGGCAGTGACCTTCATCGTCGGTGCCGACAGATGACTCGGAGAGGCGGAGGCAGTCTTTTTCTTGGCTTCCCTCGGGGGCTGGATGCGAGTATATGAGATCTGGGGTAGTTTCTCCAGCACTTGAACCTCCTCGGAAGAGCTGCTGCTGCTACTACCACTGCTGCTGCTACTGCTGCTACCATACTTCCCTTGGCCGGATGGTCCCTCACCGGTGTTGGGTTTCTGCCGCTTCATCTGAGTGAATTCTTTGAAGAGGTTCCTCTTGACAGAGGGCTCGTCATCGGATTCCTCCCAAATTGAGGAGGAGGAGAAACCAGCAATAAATTCGTCGAGGTCGGACGGTGGCTCCTTTCGCTTTTCTCCCCTGGCAGAGGCAGTGGCGGTGTGGCTGCCACCTGCAGCTGTCGCGGCCGGGGTTGGGGTGGACGCAGCAGAAGGTGTTCTCAGTGTGGCAGTAGGGGTAGGGGTATGAGCAGGTGTGGGTGCAGCAAAATAATGACCGGGGAAGACAGGGTAGTTAGGGGTATGAGCAGCTGTCGCGGACAAAGCTCATCAGACCTAGTTGTCGTTCCTCCATTTTCTGTAGGGTAGTTAGGATTTGAGTGGAGGAGTCTACTGGGGGAGCTGCTACTGTGGGCTGCTGTTGCTCTGTGGCGACAGGCTCGGTCTGGGTAGGATCTGCTGGCTCCTCTGTCGCGACAGAAGGGTTGAAGGAAGAGATCGGTGTTGCAGCTTTCAGCTCCATCAAGTTGAAGATATTTTTCTCCGTCCATCCTTTACCTCGAACCTTGAGATCTTCAGCAATTTCAGGGATGTTGTGGCCACGACAGATTTTTGTGATGAGGTAGGGGAAGACAAGGGGTCCCGATGGCCGTAGTGCACAGTCCAAAATCCCCTCCCGAATATAGCAGCCAACATGAATGGGTCTCTCGTTTAAAATGGAATGGACGAGAGCTAACCTGGGTTGATCCACTGTGCTGTTGTGTGAGGAAGGCATAATCCTCTTTTTCATGAAGGCGTTCCATAGTTTTGCCTCGGGAGTGAGTTGAGCTCGTTTCACCGTCCGTGGGTGTTTTAGGTATGTATTCCACTGGGTCCCTTCCTCTGTCAGCTCTGACATGACAGCATCGTAGTCCTCTACCGACATGCTTTCCAAGAACCTCTTGTGGTCGTCTTCCTTCTCTCCGACATAGATGCCGTAAAGAGTATTGATGTATTCCGGTTCAAAAGGGACTTCCTTACCACGGACTGTCATGACTGTCGTGTCTCTGCTGTCGACGGTGGCGTAGAATTCTCTAACCAGAGTGACATCCATTTCTTCAGGTTGGGCAGCAAATATCTGCCATTGAAGTGCTCTGATCTTGCGGGTAATGAATGGTTCGAGCCCGAGGTTCTCCGTTCGCTTGGTGTAGATTAACCCTTTCTCTTCCCACATCTCCCTTTTTAGAAAGGAGGTGTAGTATCGGTCATTGGAATCTGCGGTGGTAAAGCGGTTTAGGATTCTGTCGTGGCTGGGAGTGGTTGCTGCTGCGGCAGAGCTTGAGGTAGCACTTCTCCTAGTGTTTCTGGTACTCATAGTTGCAAGACTGTAGAAATGGGAGAAAATATAAATCTAGAGAGAAAGCAAGTAGAAAGAGTAAAAGTGAAGTGAAAAATGAATAGTAAAACGGGGTTTATATAGATGAATAGTTTGCTGCCCGTTGGAGCTGTAACGTCAGGCGCGAATAACGGGGCCAGCTGTTACGCGGTTTCTGACGCGTCTATCACGCGTTTCCGTGTCTGTTACGCGTTTACGTGTCTGCCGCGACAGGGTGTTGACAGGCTGTATTTTCCATGTCTGCCGCAACAGCTGTTGATAGATTGTGACGACAGGCTCCTCCTTTGGGCTTTTTGGGCTGCTGGTGAGATGGTGGGCTAGTTCACTTCTTCTCCTCTCCTTGTTTTCTTTATTTCCTAAAAGTAATTAAAATAAAAACTTAGTTCTTAAAAAAATAATTCTAATTTCCTAATAAATAATATATATATATAAATAAATAAAAATAAAAATAAAACTAAGTTAAATTAGGGATGCCAGGAGGGGCATCTCCTAAAGTAACCACTTCCTGCATTCTTGGGGCTTCAGTCCCCTGATAATGCTTCAGTCTCTGTCCGTTGACTTTAAATTGGTGCCCGTCTTTTAAGGATTTGATCGTGATGGCACCATGAGGAAAAACTTTCACAACTTGAAATGGGCCGGACCATCTAGATTTCAGCTTCCCTGGGAAGAGTTTCAACCTAGAGTTGAATAACAACACAAGCTGCCCTGGGCAGAACTGTCGTGGCAGCAACTTCTTGTCATGCCACTTTTTTGTCTTGTCCTTGTAAATCCTTGCGTTGTCATAGGACATTGCTCGAATTTCTTCAATCTCATTCAAGTCAAGTAACCTTTTCTGTCCTGCCTTTTCTAAGTCCATGTTCACTGCTTTGATGGCCCAGTATGCTCTGTGCTCTATCTCAACAGGTAGATGGCATGTTTTTCCATATATCAGCCGGTAGGGTGACATTCCCAATGGAGTTTTAAATGATGTTCTGTAGGCCCAGAGTGCATCATTGAGGTGTAAGGACCAGTCCTTTCGAGTTGGTTTAACCATATTCCCAAGAATGTTCTTTACCTCTTTGTTGGATATTTCGGCCTGTCCATTGGTCTGGGGGTGATAAGCTATTGCGATCTGATGCTTAACGCCATATTTCCTTAAGGCACCAGCTTTTACCCTATTGTCAAAATGCCTCCCTTCATCACTGATGATCGCCTTAGGGATGCCAAATCTGGAAAAAATGTTCTTATGTAGAAATCTCTGAACAGTCTTGGCATCGTTTTTTTGTGTGGCGATTGCTTCAACCCATTTGGACACGTAGCCCACTGCTAGGAGGATATAAAGATTCCCACATGATGCTGGGAACGGTCCCATGAAATCGATCCCCCAAACATCGAAGATCTCGACTTCTAGGATGTTTTGCAGCGACATCTCATGTCTTCTTGAGATGTTTCCATTCCGTTGACACTTGTCACAGCCCTTGTAGAATGCTTGGGCATCCTTGAACAATGAGGGCCAATAAAAACCAGACTGCACAACCTTGGCATCAGTTTTATTACCACCTAAGTGTCCTCCATATGGTGAAGCATGACAGTGATGTAGCACAGCTTCCTGCTCATCCTGTGGTAGACACCTCCTGATGATCTGATCTGCACAATGTTTGAAAAGAAGAGGTTCGTCCCAATAATAATGCTTAACATCATTTTGGAACATCTTCCTAGCTTGATAGTTAAGTTCAGGAGGAAATATTCTGCTAACTAAATAATTAACGAAAACAGCATACCAGGGGAGTTCAGAAAACTTACCTGCCGCCATGGCTGTCGCGGCAGTGCTTGTGGCAGCGAACAGCTGCTCGTCAGGGAAGGTCTCCAGTATGTGTGTCTTGTCTATTGGCAGACTCTTTCCCCTCTCTAATCTTTGATTTCAATGTCGAACTCTTGCAGCAGCAGAATCCAACGAATCAGTCTGGGCTTTGCGTCCTTTTTAGCAAACAGATACTTCAGTGCAGAGTGGTCTGTGTGGACCACCACCTTCGTTCCAAGTATGTAGGATCGGAACTTGTCAATTGAAAACACCACTGCTAACAATTCCTTCTCTGTTGCGGTGTAATTCACTTGGGCATCGTTGAGTGTTTTGCTAGCGTAGTAAATTACGTGGAATAGTTTGTCCTTCCTCTGCCCAAGTGCTACCCCTACAGCGTAATCACTAGCATCACACATAATTTCGAATGGCAACTTCCAGTCTGGTAGCTGTACGATAGGGGTTGTTATTAGCTTCTCTTTCAGAACTCTGAATGCTTCAGTACATTCAGTATTAAAGTCGAAGGGACGATTCTGCTCTAGTAGGTGGCATAACGGCTTGGTGATCTTCAAAAAATTTTCTATAAACCTTCGATAGAACCCAGCATGCCCCAAGAAACTCCAAATTCCCTTGACTGTGGTGGGAGGTGGCAGCTTTTCAATCACCTCAATCTTTGCTCTGTCGACTTCTATGCTGCGGCAGCTTACTTTGTGGCCTAGGACTATCCCCTCATCCACCATGAAGTGACATTTCTCCTAGTTTAATACAAAGTTCGCTTTCTCGCATCTTTCGAGAACTTTCTGTAGGTTGCCTAAGCAGCTTTCAAAATTATCTCCAAAGACAGAGAAATCGTCCATAAATATCTCCAGGAAATCCTCTACCATATCGGAGAATATCGCCATCATACACTTGTGGAAGGTTGTTGGTGCATTGCAAAGTCTAAATGTCATTCTCCGAAAAGCGTAAGTACCGTATGGGCAAGTGAAAGTTATTTTCTCTTGATCCTCCGGCGCGATGGCTATTTGGTTGTACCCTGAGTAATCATCAAGAAAACAGTAATAAGGCTTTCCCGCTAATCTATGAAGCATTTGATCAATAAAAGGCAGGGGAAAGTGGTCCTTCCAGGTAGCCTTGTTAAGCTTCCGGTAGTCCATACAAACCCTCCAACCGGTCACAGTCCTGGTTGAGATTAACTTGTTTTCTTCGTTGGTTACCACGGTTATTCCTCCCTTCTTAGGAACGCACTGCACCGGGCTCACCCACTTACTATCCGATGTTGCATAAATTATCCCAGCGTCTAGCCATTTGATAATTTCTTTTCGAACCACTTCTCGCATAGCATCATTCAAGCGTCTCTGACATCAATGGTCGGCTTATGATCATCCTCTAAGAGAATTTTATGCATGCATAGTGTCGGACTAATGCCTTGTATATCAGCTATCATCCATCTAATAGCCTTTTTGTGCTGCTGTAGCATCCCTATCAGCTGTTGTTCCTGTTCCTGCATCAACTTGGAAGAGATGATTATGGGTAACATATCATTTAATCCAAGAAAAACATATTTGAGCTGCCCTGGCAGGGGCTTAAGGTCTAGAACAGGTGGTTCTACAATTGAGGGCTTTTGGATGATATGTTCATTCGACGTATAGTTTAAGGGCTCGAATAACTTACTTGGACGATTGCCTATCCAGTTTACCTCCTCATGACCTTCAGTGTCAGATATGTCAGAATCTGAGGAGCTGCTGTCGTCGTTGCTGTCGTGACAGTCTTTCAGATGGCTGCTGGGACAGTGACCAAACTTGATGTCATGGCAGCACGACCCGATGCAGGGTTGATCAAGGACTACTTTAGTGATAGCCTTACATTCTTCTTCTACATCAGCGTGTTTTATCGCTTGGAGAACATTTAACTTGATCTCTTGATCGTTCACTTTCATTGTGAGTTCTCCCTTTTCCACATCAATCAGTGATTTGCCTGTGGCTAAGAAGGGTCGCCCCAGGATGATTGGTGCATTCTCATCTGCTTCACAATCTAAAACAAGAAAGTCAGCAGGAAAAATAAACTTATCAACTGTTACCAGAATATCTTCAATCTTCCCTTCTGGTTGCACGTAAGAGCGATCTGCCAGCTGCAGCATAAATTTCGTGGGCCGTGCTCGTCCAATACCTAATTTCTGAAATACAGATTTTGGCATTAAATTAATACTAGCACCTAGATCACAAAGTGCCTTACCCACGAATTTATCACCAATTATGCACGGTATTATGAAGCTCCCAGGATCCTTCTTTTTCTGGGGTGGATGCTTGTGCAGAATAGTCATGCATCCTTCTGTCATTTTAACCGTCTCAAATTCCCCAAGTCTGGATTTATTCGACATAGCATCCTTGAGAAATTTGGCATAACCGAGCATCTCCTTGATGGCATCTAACAGCGGAATGTTGATGTGGACCTGCTTAAAAATATCATAGATTTTTTTAAGCTGGAACTCATGTTTCTGCTTCTGTAGCCGCTGTGGAAAAGAAGGTGGAGGACGGTTATCTTCAATGCATCCTTCCTATGGTATTCGGATTTGAGGAGGCTTAGGTTCTTCATCCTTCTCCTCTATCCCTTCTGCTGTCGTGACAGGTGTGGCGGCAGCATGTTGTTTATCGTCTGTCGGGTCAGCGTTCGCGGCAGTCGATTCTAGGGCTGGTTCCTTAATTGGTTCAACTTTCTTTTTCGGCCCTGGTAATTGCTTCCCACTCCTAGTTGTGATAGCTTTGCACTGCTCATGTGTGGGTTTTCTAGCGACTTCAGTATCGCTAGGGAATCCTCCGTTCTGCCTTGGCTTAATATGCTGGGAAACCTGACCCATCTGTGTCTCTAGTGATTTCAGAGTAGCTTCATGATTAGTCATTCGCATCTCTGTTTTATCCATGAATGACTCAGTCTTCTTGACGAAGTGATCCATGTTTTCTATGTAGGTTCCTGTCTGTGACATAAATGTGGCCAAGGTCTGCTCCAGTATACTAGGTGTGGCTGCCGGAGGCTGTTGCGGTTGCTGTCGTGTCATAATTCTAGGTGCCCCCTGATTTTGAGTGTTCTGTACTTGAGGATTCAGAGCATTGTTAGGGTTGCTCCAAGAGAACTTGGGATCTTTCCTCCAATTAGGATTGTAATTGTTGGATTCATAGTTCCTTTGCTTGTTGAAGTTTCCAACATACATTCCTTCCTCTAGCTGTAGCGGGCAGTCTCCGAACTATGATTCCCATTGCAGGTTTCACATACCTCTTCTACAGAGTAGACATGTTTTGAATCTTTCTTCAGCAAATTCTCTACTGCTTTTGTGAGGTACGCAACTTGTGTCTTTAGGGAGTTATCGGCCTCATAATCCTTTACAACCAGTACTCGTTTACCTCTCCTTGCTGTGGGAAATTGCTCTTCATTCTTTGCCAAATTTTTTAATACTACCATGGCTTCATCCAGATCTTTATCCAACAACAACCCATTGGCTGCTGAATCGATTCTCATGCGAGTCTGTAGGTTGGCAGCATTGTAGAATTTGATGACTTAATTCCAAACAAGGAATCCGTGCATCGGGCAATTCCTCAGAAGAGTAGTAAACCTGTCCCATGCCTCGTGCATTGGCACGTCATCTTCATGTCGAAAAGTAGCAATTTCGTTACGTAATCGCTCAGATAAATAGGAAGGATTAAAACGAGATAAGAATTCACGAGTTAGATCTGCCCAAGTTCGTATTGAACCCGGCGTTAGTTTATTCCACCAAGTTTTAGCTCAGTCCCTCAATGAATGAGGAAATAACCGAAGCCTCAGTATCTCCGGATTTACTCCTGGTAGTCTAAACGAACCACAGATTTCTTGGAACGTTTTTAGATGTTCTCTAGCATCCTCTGTAGAAGCACTACTAAATTGGCCAGCAAAATTAATCATGCTAAACATGACATGTTTCAGCTCGAAATTTTCAGCTTCCACGTCTGCCAGGGTGGTCTCCAGTTCAACATGATCATTGATCATGTAATCACGGCAGGACTGGCGTGCGGCCACAGCAGTAGGAGGATCGGAAGGTTGTCCGTTTCCTCCATCTCCGATAAGATCGTTAGGATCTTGGAGACTCCCTTGGTTGTTCCTCCTGTCTTCGTGTCTTCCGTTCACCATTGCTTCTAACTGTTCCTCCAGGTATTCGTTTCTTTCTACAAGGAGGCGGACTCGTTTCCTGAGATTGTACGTTCGTTCGATTTCAGGGTCTAATTTGTGCTCAGGTTCCTTGCCTCGTCGAGATCTGCGCATAGGCAAACAAAAGACCTTGTGAAAAGCACAAGGTGAACAATCCAAATTAAAACAGAAAAATTAAAAAGAAAATGTGCAGTAAAAATAAGGGTAAAGATATGTTGCCAATCCCCGGCAACGGCGCCAAAAACTTGTTGCGTGTGAAAGAGTCTATCGCAATAGAGTGCAAGTGTACACGACGCAAGTAGTAAAGTGATACACGAAGTATCGGATGTCGAATCCACAGGGACTGGAAATAGCCTTAACCTTGGATTGCTGCACAAGAAAGAAGATAATTTTAATTGTTTATAAGAGAGTAATAAAGAATAGTGAAGATAACAGATTAAGAGATTCAGGGTAGAGAAATAGGTCGGTATTGATTTGCTCAGTAGTGCAGGTGTTGCACTGTCTAGGTCTTTTTTGTTCTGTCGTCGCTTCTGTCGCGGCAGCACCTGCGGCGGCAGCAGTCTATTGTTGTCACGGCAGCGATCACACAACTCTGTACTTCTAGCTCGGCAAGAATCCCTGTTGTGACTCGTCTTTGATGATACCTCCCGGCGTGAATTGAAGGATGAACACCGATGTTATTGATTTCTTCCTTAGCCACTTAACCTCGTCCTATTCCTAGGTCTGAGATAGTTCAACCATAAACTGGAGAACCCGTACTTATTCCTTTCGTATACTTAACTCTCTCGATATTAAGTAAATGTATAATCTCACAATGCTCTCCCGATACTCTTGCAAGATGTTGAAAACCAGAATAAGCAAAATTGAAGTCTATTTTATTGAACAGAAAAAACCCTAAAATAATGTAATCCTTGCAACTACTTTACAGAATCAACCCTTAGCCCTAGGGGAAGTTTAGAACATGATGAGAAGGGGGAAAACGACTAGGATTTAGGGAAAGACGGCTAGAGAAGATGATGTCCTTCCCTAGGTTGAATTACATGCCTTTATATAGGCCTTGGGTTCAAGTTTTCTAATATAGAAAGAATACAAGTTTAAATTAAAGTACAACTCTATTAAAGACTAAATCTTCAAAGTAGATGTCTTTAAATTCGTCCTCTTTTCTTGCTTGGAGTTTCTTCCTTGAACTTTGCGCTTGGCCTTCATTCTGATCTAGGGCTCGAAAAAATATATGAGTGCTCCACGACAGACTGGCTTAATTTCCTCTTTCTGTCGAGCTCCATTTCACTTTTTCCCTTCACCATTGTTGTCGTCCTTAGCTGCCACGGCAGCGGCCTCGGCAGCATCGTCCTTCTCGACTTCAGTCCTATGTTCTAGCTCTACTTCTCCACTGCCCTGAGTCTACTACAGCAGCTACCTGTATAAGTAACCAAAATCAGTAGCAACTGTGCCTTTTTATATAATTGTGATGTATAATTGAAATCTATCCTAAATGCAATGAATTATGCTTGAATGCAGCAGAAATATGGGTTAAATAAGGGGTAAAAAGTAGAACTTTTGCACACTCAACATTTGACTCTCTCCATACCGAACAAATGGATAGAATTCAACTAATCTTTCGCCTTAATTGAAAAATATGAAGAACATGAAATAATTAAACCTTGTAATTTTATTTGCAAAAACAAACTTGAAATCCTAAACAATCGTTCTCACAACTAATTACAACATAACCCAAACCCAAGGAGAGAATTAGAACATATCGGCAGCAAGAAAACCTAAACTAAGCATAAGGAAAACCTAAGTTATTTTGAATTAGAATTACAATGGGTATATATAGGCATTTGCTAGGTCTAGTCCTTCTTGAAGTAGAAGTCTTCAAAGTAGCTTTCCACATTAAATGTGACTTTAAACTCTGATTTCTTTGAGTTGAATGTGGACTTTATCACGTTGCCTTGTTCCGCAAGCAATCTCGAGGTTCACCTTCGGCGACTCTGTCCGCTGCTATAGACGTCAGAAAATTGAGTGGACAACATCGATAGAATCAGGATTTTCTGCTCTACAAATCACACTCCGGTTCTCCAACTCCATAGTCTGCTGTCTTGGGCGGCACAGTGGGCGGCGACAGCTACTCGGCAGCTGATGTCTCTGTTTGGAACTGCATCAGTACAGCTCCTTGGTTCGCTACCTCAGCATCACATCCTCAGCTCCTCTTTCCATCTATCATCCTCTAGTACCTAAAACTAAAAGTACACTAAAAACAGTACCTTTTCTTTACCAAACAAAGGATAATCTAGAAAAAAACATGGCAAAGTAAAGAAATACTGTAAAATGCAATGCATGATCCTAATTATGCTTAAGATGTACTCAAAAACAGCAATAATATGAGATGGAATGTGCATGAAATATAGAACTTTTTGACACTTTACACCTCCTAAAATCTTCCAAGATGGTGAATGTTGGTTCAAAAGAGTAGTTGTTAGGCTTAGGAAAGTTTAACGTGAAAAGGGAATGGAAAAAGGGAGAAGAAAGGGGTTTTTGAAATATAATATTTTACGTCAATATAAAAATCCATCTTCAAAACCCTTTTGTTACCCATTTTACCAAAAACCCAGTTTTTCCTCAAAAGCTTTAGAATTTGATAATTTAAATTGTTTTCCCCAAAATTAGCTTAACCCGAACTGGCTTAACCAAACCCGAATATCTCACGGGCCCTAAACTCGGACGTTACACACGGATAAAAAAGAAAAGGGTAATGTGAATGCACAAGCTTTTAATCTCATCAATCTATTTAAACATTTAGTTGTCTAAAAAATTGTAAAAGTAAAGAGTTTTACATAATGTAAGTGGATCCTATCAATATATATATGAGATAGGATTCTCCTACACCATGTAAAACTTGAAAGTTTTACACCTTTTTTGGACCGTTGGATAAAGGTAAATGGATGAATAAATTTACAATAGAAAATGAAAATATTATCGCAGGAAAAAATAAGGAAATAATCTTAGCCATTTATTTATCATCATCCAACTTCCAAAAATGTGTAAAAATAATTGAGTTTTACACAATATAAGTGGATCCTAACCATATATATTGAATCCAGTTACATTATGTAAAACTCAATTAGACTTATACTAATTTATGATCATTGGATGACTGAAATTGATGAATGAGATTAAAAAGGTTCAAAATGAGGAGATTTTTAAAAGAAAAATAGAGGAGTCTTTAATCTCATCTAATAGTCATAAATTGGTGTAAAACTAATTGATTTTTACTTAGTGCAAGTGGATCATATATATATATATATATATTCATGCATCGGTGGTGTAAAACTTATTTTCTAAGAGTGGGTTCAATTTAGGGTTTATATGCTTAGTTTAGTGTTTAAGTTTTAAGGGTTAGAATTTATGGTTTATGGTTTCTATTTCGGTTTTTGGATTTGAGTTTAGGATTTAGAGTTTTAAGACTAAGTTTTAGGGTTCATGCTTGTGAAAAATAATTTCTATTGCAGTGCATGGTATAATTACTCTCTCTCTCTCTCTCTCTCTCTCTCTCTCTCTATATATATATATATATATATATATATATATATATATATATATATATATATATATATATATATATATATATATATATATATATATATGTGTGTGTGTGTGTGTGTGTGTGTGTGTGTATGTATGTATGTATGTATACCCTTTCTACACCATGTAAAACCCACAAAATTTTATACTAATTTAGGACCATTGGATGAGTGTGAATTAATTGTTGAGATTAAAAGCTAGAAATATGAAGATTTTAAAGGGGAAAAGAGTAGAGATTTAATCTCAACCATTAATTTACACTCATTAAAGGATCATAAATTAGTGTAAAACTTTTTGGGTTTTACATACTATACACACATATGGGTTATGATCCATTTACACCATGTAAAACTCATTTAGTTTTAAACCTTTTGAATTGTTTGATGAGAGTAAATAGATGGCTAATATAATTTTCTTCTTTTTTTACTTAAAAATCTCTTCATTTCCTACTTTTTAATCTCAGTCATCCATTTACCCTCGTCCAAGAGTCCAATATACATATGTATGTTACACCATATAAAACTCATTTAGTTTTACACTTTTATTTGACTTTTTTATATAAAAATAAGAAAAAGAAATAAAATGGAGGATTACATCCTAACCCAACCACACGATCTTAAGTACTATAGTCATCGTTCAATAGAGATAAAACCATATCCAGAGGAGCGTAGAAAAAAAGCGCATAAGATGAAGCGGAGCGAACCATCTTGGCCATGGCATCCGCTAACTTGTTTCTTTCGCGTAGAGGTGGCAATCAAGTCATTCGGTTTGGGTCATTTCGGGTATGTCCATAATCAGTTTAGATTCGATTCGAGACGGTTCGGATTAGTTCGAGTCTATGATCAGTTGAGTCTGGATCGGGTCAAAACCAGATCAGTTGTTTTCAGGTTGGGTCAATATCGAATCGGTCGCTTTCGATTCGGGTCGTTCGAATCGGTTTCGGGTTGGGTCAACCTTTGAATTTTTTGGTCAATTCGGTTTGAGTTGGTTATGATTCATAAAGACTTCGTTGATGTAGAAGATTGTGTTAGTGGAGGATAATAAGATTGTCTCAATTCAGTTTGAGTTTGGTCAATTTCGATTCTCTAAGGTTGATGTTTTAGGGTTTAGGTTTTAGCGTTAACGGTTTATGGTTTAGTTTAAGGTTATTGGTTTATGAGATTAATTATGATTCCTTAAGGATTATGATTTATGATTTAATATTAATAGTTTATGGTTTAGTTTAGTGTTATTGGTTTATGAGATTAATTTTGATTCTTTAAGGTTTATGGTTTAGTTTAGGGTTATTGGTTTATGAGATAAATTCTGATTCCTCAAGGTTCATAGTTTATGTTTTTGAGTTTAGTATTAATGGTTTATGGTTTAGTTTAGGATTTGACAAGCGTCATATTTGTCAAATAAATAAAGCCTTAATCTCAAAATAAATGGAAAATAAGCGTAGTAAATAGAAGAATGGTCAATCCACAAGGACTAAGGAATTTCCAATATCGATTTGTATTAGTCTTTAACCAAAAATTTTATAAGAAGAAAAAAAGGGGTTTAGCAAATAAGTTGAGTAAATCGAAATAATAAAAATAAGAAAAGGTAAATAATTGAAAATAGTTATGATGAGAGATAGCCTCCATCTTCGCTTCGCCTCAATTCATTTCGATCCCTGAAATGGATTTTACTTCGGACACTTTCTTGTTACAGTCTACAAGGTCCAACCCTTGTAACTTACTCTTCTCTCTGGCGAACTAATTTTCCAAGGTCAATCCTTAGAATTTAGTCCTGTTTGGATTAACAACGGCTATCGATGTTAACGATAGTTCTATCTTCAGTGCTAGAAAAACCCGTGCTCGGATTACAGTGTCTCAATGAGAATCGAACCTAATCTTGATTTCCCTTAGCGGACCGCCGCTAAGTGTGTTCTTAGCGAGTTGAATTTGGTACAAGCTGACTCTTCTCCCCAACGGTAGATCAAAACGTCGATCAAACCAACACACGCTTTTTGGATTGAAAGTGTTGAGATGTTAAAGGAAAGGCCGATTACTAGTCCAATAATGTTGAAAATCAAGAAAGAAATCTCAAGGTATGAAGAGCTTTTTCAATTCTCACGAATCGGATTGAGTTGTCGCTTAGTTATCTGCTAAATGAAAAATTAGCTAAGCATGATTATGGTGGAAATCATACTTAACATTTTAAAATAAAATAAATAAAATTTTAAAAAATGTAAGAAAATGGAATTTTATAGAACTTCAAAAGCAAGAACAAACTAAGAATGAGAGATGATCTTCTAGCTTACCCTTAGGGGTATTTATTGTATTCTGAAACCCTAAAAATCTTCTAAAACAATAAAAGATAAATCCTAAGAATATTCAAATTAATTCCTAAAAACATAAGATAATTCTAAGTTTGAAATTTAAAATGCAGCTGACCTTCTTATCCGTCCTCGCTGATCACGCCTTCTGAAAGCTGCTGACTTGATGCCATGTCAGATTTCATGCCCATAGTTATGCCCACTAGCCCAGCCTTCATTCTAGAAAATAAAATTGCAAATTTTTTCTCTTTTAATTCTATATTCTGGAATTCGAAGTCCTAGCAAAATGAATAAAAACAACCAAAATTAGCAATATTAAAGATTCATAAGAGAGTAATTATCGAAAAAATAATAACGAAATAAAACACTCATCAAATCCACCCTCACTTATTCAATGATTGTCCTCAAGCATGCCTTAGTTAAATAAAAGAAACCTCAAGTTATCATCCTTCATCTCACAATATTTCAAAGACAACCAAATGAGTCAAGATCACAACAAGTACCAGAAGCAAAGTAACAATCAAGTAAAAAGCATAATTAGAAACGAGTGCAAGCAAAACCAAGATATCCCAATAGTCTATCAATTTCATTGTAACAAAACTCAATACCTCACAAGGATTCGCTCATTGTCGCTCAAAGTGTTTAGAGTAAAAGAAGTCGCTCAAGCCGGAATCAAAATATGACATTACCATATGCTTGTAAGAAACTCAAGTCTCCACCACTAAAATGAACAAGATGCATTAATCAAATGGTCTTTAAAGGTAACAGAGCTTAGGTTAATGTAGGGAAAAAGGCTAAAAATATGGGCTAATATCAAGACAAGAGATGCAAAAAATATATAAGTTCAAGCCACGAATTAAGCAAAGTAAACAAATGCAAAGAGATGTATCAAAAATCAAGCAATCGATTTTTTTCTTCTTTTTCGAATTTGTTTTCTTTTTCATTTTTTTGCTGATTTTTCTGTTCGAGCACAGTTCAAATCTGATTTCTTTTCTTCCTCTCTTTTTTTCTTTTTCAGAAAGTTTCTTCTTTGTTGTTAATTCATCATTTTTTGTTCGTGGTGCATATTGATCTCTGTCTTAACAAGGGTAACAAAAGAAGGTAAAAATAAAAAGGTTTCTGTTTAATGCGGTTAAGCAAAGAAAATGCTAAAGGCACAAAATGGTTTACTAAGGGACGCAAAAGGGTAGGCAATTTTGGGTAAAGAAGTAGGTTAATCCTAAGTGTCCATATCGTATTAAAGCATCAAGTTCAAAACATGTGGTCTCGATATGCATTTACTCACAAGTTCTAGAATATCAATATTAGTCTGGCACACTAAATCAAATAAATGAGCAATAATAAAAAAAAGATTGCTCATTTTAGGCTCGAATCTCACAAGAAAGTGTAATTCTTATTGAGTTAAGAAACATATCAATCGACAAATGCATGGGATTTCAAGAATTTTTTTTAGAAAATATCAATCTTGCCATTTTACTATCATGCACATTAAATCCAATAAAAGTGTGATCACAAACAAATAAAGTAATCAATGAAACAAGGCAAAAGTTAGGGTTGGTAACAAGGTATCTCAAATATCAACTAAGGCTACTTAAATCAAAACATATAAATAAGCAAGAAAAAGAAAATTTTGATGCAAATTTCTACTCCCCTCATTTAAAACATATTGTCTGAATATGAAAATTGAAAGCGTAAGAGAAGGAATAGAGAAACTCCATATTTTTAATGGCGGCCACGGGGTCAGAGTCGCTGGGTACTTGGACGAACTGTGGTGGAGCAAACCAGCGACATCCGTTGAGAACAACCGTTGGTCTAGCAGCGCGGTTCTCTTGTTTCCTTGTTCTTACTATCATGGAAGAATGGATGAGTGTGATGAAGTTTGAGGCTGGGTGGGGGTATGCGGATAAGGGGAAAAAAGAAAGGGTTTAGGTTGATTTAAATCACGTGGTGGATTTAGATAGAAAAAGGCGTGGGACTCATAGAGGTTTAAAATTTTAAAAGGAAAAGGATGGAGTTAAAATATAAAAAAATAGGGATAAGGAATAGGGGAAATAGAGGGTAGATGGTGGCAGATAGAGTTTTGGGTTCGACTAGACCTGGCAAACTTGACCCGAGACCCGAAACCCGAACCGAACCGACCCGAACCGAAACCCGATTTTGACCCGAAATGATGATTCGAAGTTGACCCGAAACCCGAACTGAACCGAACCGAACCGAACCGAACCGAAATTTTTTGTTGAACCGAAATGGACCCGAACCGAAATGGACCCGAACCGAATGGACCCGAACCGATTTGACCCGAACCGAATGCTACCCGAACCGAAAGCTGAACCGAAAGCTGAACCGAATATCGACCCGATTTTAACCCGATTTTAACCCGATTTTGACCCGATTTTGACCCGAATATCTATTTTTAACAATATAATAAATAATAAAAAGAAGTATGTTTTATTATCTTTTTATACTATATCATGGAAGAGATTGTTCCTCTTGTCAAAGTTGTGGTATAATAACATTTTATGTTATTTTACGTTTCAATATTAATTAAATAAACTAATTTTTAAATTTAGAGTTTCAATGTACTATTTTCTCTCCCAATATTTAATCTTACATTTACAAAGAAAAAAATGTCAAAAGATTGCATTAAAAGGAATGGATACATAATAGACCAATACATAATAAACCATAAACCATAAACTAAAATTAGAGATAATTTTTACAATCTTACCATAAAATGTAGCTAAAATCGGAATTAGAGACCAACTTTACAATTTGAAAGTATAGAAATTTGAGATCTTGGTGACCAATTTTATAATTTCACCATAAAATATAGCATAAAATTGAAATTGTGGACTAAATTGACAATTTGGAAGTGGAGAAATTTGAGAGTCCAATGACCAATTTTATAATTATACCATATAAATAAATATGGGTCAATTTTAGCTAAAAATTAAATCTTAGAAATTAAAATGAACAAAAATATCATTATATTAAATTAATAGACTAAATTACAAAGATTAGTTAATTTCGACTAAAAGTAAATTTTTAGAGACTAAATATCACTACGGGGAGGGGATTTCTATATCCGAAGTCTAAATCGTGGGGATACTTGTGACTAAATTAAATTAAACTAAAACTTAAAGTTGACTAAAATGTAACATTTTAAATGCAACGTGACCTAAAAAGTAATTAATCTCTAGCTTAAAAAATTGGTGGCTTATTTCCCTCCAAAATTTTGTCTTTTCTCTCTCTATTTTTTCTAATTGTCTTTTTTTTTTTTTTTAATCTAGCTTAAAAAATTGGTGGCTTATTTCCCTCCAAATTTTTGTCTTTTCCCTCTTTATTTTTACCAATTGTCTTTCTCTTTTTTCTTTTTCTTTTTAAATTTAATTGAGTTTTAATTTAGATTAATTTAATTGAAATTTCACATTTAGTTTTATAATTATTTTAATTATGTCCGTGATTTATGCTTTTAGATTTTAGTTAGCTCAATTAGATCATAAGTTTAATAAATTAATTCATTTCAGAAATTATTATTATTATTATTATTATTATTATTATTATTATTATTACATATAATAAACTTTGATTTAATATAATTATACAAAAAATTTTGATATGGATACATGAAGCTTTGATTTAAATATTTAATCAAATTCAAATGCATAGATTAACAAGTTGAATCAGAATTAATTTCATACACTAATAACTCTAAACTAAACCATAAATACTAAACTGAAAGGGACCCGATTTTGACCTGACCCGAAATTGACCCGAAATCGACCCGAAATCGACCCGATTTTGACCCGACCCGAAAGCGACCCGAACGACCCGATTTTGACCCGAACCGAAAGGGACCGATCCGATATTGACCCGACCCGAAAACAACCGATCCGATTTTGACCCGATCCAATACCCGAACCGAATCCGACTCATCACAAACCCGAATCAGACCCGAACCCGAACCGAACCGACCCGAACCGAATCTAAACCGATTCTAGATAGACCCGAAATGACCCGAACCGAAACGACCCGAACCGAACCCGAACCGAATGACCCGATTGCCACCTCTAGGTTCGACTAACGTGCTTCATGATCTGGGAGGGTTTTGTTAACGTGCGCCTAGAGATGGTGAAATGACTTGCTAAAATGCACCCTTTAATTAGAATGGTTTTTCCACTACTGGTACATGTGTAAAGAACCTTCAAGGATTGGTTGCTATGCTCAATCAAAGATCACTGTTAGTTTAACTTAAAATATTTAGGGTACCTGAAAATTCGAAATAAAATAAGAAAAAATAAATTAAATTAAAAATAAATAGAAATTAAGCAAAAGAATATAAAATGGGTTGCTCCCATTAAAGCGCTTTATTTAACGTCGTTTAGATCGATGACTTGATTCGGACTACAGGTTTCGAGAGAGATGCTCCCTCTACTTCATACGTTTTTTCCATCGAAATTTTTTTACAAGAAATTCTACGATCATAAAGTTCCTTTATTTTATCCTTGTAGCTTCGAACATTCTCATAAGTTTTTCTTCAGATCTTCTTCAGCTTGTCCACATGTTTCAATGGTGATTTTAACTCCAATTTTGGTGTCTGCAAAATGGAAGGTAACAATTTGGAGTCTGAGGGAATAAGGGGTGAATCATAATCAATTGATTTTTTTCTCAAACTTACTGATTTCCTCTTCAAATTCCTCTATTTCCCTGCATAGATCATCAACAAAGTTAGACTCGAAAGATTCTTCAACGTCGGGCTCAATAACATCAATAAAATTTATACTAGCAACATTATCTGGATATCGTATTGCATTGTAAACGTCAAACTTAACAACCTCACCGTCGAACTCCATTGTAAGAATTCCGCTTCTTACATCAATTTTTTTTATTTTCCATACTAAGGAAGGGACAGCCGAGAAGGATTTCTGAAGAAGTGTTTCATCGGTCCTTTTCCATGTCGATGACATAAAAATCTGCCAGAAAAATAAGTTCGTTTACCTTTACTAAGACGTTCTCAAGGAGGCCTTCTTGGTATATCACGGACCGATCAGCCAGTTGTATCGTTACTTTCGTATCCTTCAAAGGCTCAACAGAAAGTGAGTTGTACAAAAAAAGAGGCATAATTTTTATAGAAGCGCCTAAATCACACATTGCACATTTAATCACAATCTTACCAATTTTACAAGGAAGAGAAAACATACCTTGGTCCTTTAACTTTGGTGGAAGCTTTCGTTGGAAAACGGTGGAGACGTATTCCCCCAAATTCACCTTCTTAATTCCGATAAGCCTTCATTTGTTTGTGCAAAGGTCCTTCAAGAATCTGGCATACCGTGGAACATTTTTAATCACATCAAGGAGAGGTATGTTTACCTCCACTTTACGGAAAATATCAAGAATTTCTTGTTCCTCAGCTTGCTTATTGCGCTTCACCAACCTCGAAGGAAAGGGAGATGGCATGACATACGGAGATGGTTTAGGAGGAATCTGCGATTCATCCTTGTTCTTTTTCTAGGATCTGGCGTCAACTTCTTCTTTCTTCTTCTAAGATTTTGATTAATCTTTTTTCTGGGATTCTGCGGCAACATCCTCAAGGACTGGCGGTGTGATAATAGTGCCACTTCATAGGGTGATTGCACTAACATTTTCTCGTGGGTTCGACTCGGTTTGAGATGGCAGCTTCCCTTTGGATTCTAAACAATTTACTACCAACGTAAGTTGACTTATCTACTTGTCGATGTCTTGAAAGTGTGCTTCAGTCTTTAGTTGAAACTTTTCTTGGGATAGCGCCAATCTTTCAACAATCGACTCCAACGACGGCTTCTGCAGTTGATATTGTTGTGGTGTAGGCGGTTGATAAGCTTGGTTTGGTATGGGATTTGGTCCATATTTGAAGTTTGAATGATCCTCCCACCCTGGATTATAGGTGTTGGCGTGAGGGTTGTATGGCCTTTGGGGAGGTCCCGGAAAATTACCTACTACATTTACTTGTGCAGCAACATCTTCTTGTAACATTGAACAACAATCTGTAGGGTGGTCGGGCTTTGTGCATATTCCGCAAACTCTAGTTGTAACTGTTTTGCTTGCAACAAGAGATTGAACTATATCAGCTAACTTATCAATTTTATTTTCTAAAGAAATTGTACTTATCTCGTGAACTCGTTGAGAGGGTTCACTGGAAGGGTGAAACTATCAAGAGTTAGCGGCCATAGTAGAAATTAAATTTCTTTCCACAGTCGGAGTCATGTTTACAAGTACCTCTCCACTTGTTGCATCGATCATCTTCATCTCCATCGGGGTTAAGCCTTCGTAGAAGTATTGAAGAAGTGTTTGTTCCGTCAGTCCATGTTGTGGACAATTCGCCTATAATTTCTTGAACCTCTCCCAATAGGCGTATAACGACTCAGTATCTTTTTGTCGGATGCTCAAGATACTTTGCCTTAGTTTGCTTACTTTGGCTGCTGGAAAGAACCTATCAAGAAAAAGGCGAGCCATGTTAGTCCATGTAGTAACTGAATTGGACGGTAAATCAAATAACCAATCTTTAGACATATCGACTAAGAAGAAAGGAAAAAGCACAGAGTTTGATTTGATCTTCGGATACTCTCTGTGGTTTTGTGCTTAGACAAACCATGTGAAATTCCTGGAGATGTTTAAGCGGATTTTCACTCGGCAATCCATGGAAAGTTGGTAGAAGATGTATTAGGCCCGTCTTAAGTGCGAATGGTGTTTCTCCATTCGTGAATGTAATGCACAATGGTTATTGATCATCAGGTGTCGTGACAAGTTCGCGAATAGTGTGGTCATTTTCTGCCATCGGAATCTGCTCTACGTTGTCGTATTCAAAGTGTGTTTCAGCGTTAGAAGGTGATTCTAGATCTGGTTTGGATTGTTGTTGCCGTTGTTCTTGTTGTTGTCTTTTTTCTCAAAGTGTTTGTGCCTGTAGTTTTCGGCTAATGCTTCGATCTCCGGTACAAAATCTGCAAGTTCGCCCGGATTCTTCCTGGTCATAAATCAAAACAAAACAATATCAATAAATTTGCCGAAGTCCCTTGCAACGACGACAATTTGGAAAGCGTCGTATTTTTCAAATAAATAAAGCCTTAATATCAAAATAAATGGAAAATAAGCGTAGTAAAGAGAAGAAGGGTCGATCCATAGGGACTAAGGAATTTCCAATATCGGTTTGTATCGGTCTTTAACCAAGAATTCTGTAAGAAGAAAAAAAAGGGGGGGTTTAGCAAATAAGTTGAGTAAATCGAAATAATAAAAACAAGAAAAGTAAATAATTGAAAATAATTATGATGGGAGATAGCCTCCAGCTTCACTTTGCCTCAATTCGTCTCAATCACTGAAATGAATTTTACTTCGGACACTTGTCGGTTACAATCTATAAGGCTCAACCCTTGTAACTTACTCTTCTCTCTGGCGAACTAATTTTCCAAGGTCAATCCTTAGAATTTAGTCCTTGTTTGGATTAACAACAGCTATCGATGTTAACTCCAATGTTGTCTTCAGTGCTGGAAAAGCCTGTTCTCAGATTATAGTGTCTCAATGAGAATCGAACCCGATCTTGATTTCCCTTAACGGATCGCCGCTAAGTGTGTTCTTAGGGAGTTGAATTTGCTACAAGCCGACTCTTCTCCCCAACGGTAGATCAAAACATCGATCAAACCAATGCACGCTTTTTGGATTCAAGGTGTTGAGATGTTAAAGGAAAGGCCGATTGGCAGTCCATTAATGCCGAAAATCAAGAAAGAAATCTCAAGGTATGAAAAGCTTTTTCAATTCTTACGAATCAGATTGAGTTGTCGCTTAGCTATCGGCTAAATGGAAAATTAGCCAAGCAAGATTATAGTGAAATCATACTTAGCATTTTAAAAGAAAATAAATAAAAGCTTTAAAAAACGTAAGAAAAGGGAATTTTATAGAACTTCAAAAGCAAGAACAAACTAAGAATGAGAGATGATCTTCTAGCTTACCCGGATGGGGTATTTATAGTATTCTGAAACCCTAAAAATCTCCTAAAATGATAAAAGATAAATCCTAAAAATATTCAAATTAATTTCTACAAACAAAAGATAATTCTAAGTTTAAACTTTAAAACGCAATGGATTTTCTTATCCGTCCTTGTTGATCACGCCTTCTGGAAGCTGCTGACTAGATGCCACGTCAGACTTCAGGCCCACTAGCCATTGATTCCAGAAAATAAAATTGTAGATTTTTGCCTTTTAATGTTGTATTCTAGAATTTGATGTCATGTGCTGAAATGAATAAAACAACCAAAATCAACAATATGAAAGATTCAACATGGAGTAATTTTCGGAAAAATAATAATGAAATAAAACACACATCAAGGTTATTGGTTTATGAGATTAATTTTGATTCAACTTGCTAATTTATGCATTTGAATTTGATTAAATATTTAAATCAGAGCTTTATGTGTACAATTAAATTAAATTAAAGTTTCAACTTTCATGTGTACAATTATATATTTACATCCAAAACAAAATTTTGTGTATAATTATATTAAATCAAAGTTAATAATAATAATAATAATAATAATAATAGCGGTGAGTACTCATCTCAACAGGTTAATCGCAAGATTTATCTGGGGTGGTCTGGATCATAAAACAATCTGTTGGGTTTTTCGACGCTCGATTTGATCAACCGATTATGCTCGCCAAGTGGTGGAGAGGTGGATTTTTGGGTGGAAGGGTTTAGGAAGCTGAAAGAATAAATACACGATGATTTATAGTGGTTCAACCTTCTAACCAAGGTCTACATCCACTACCTTAGCTTCCTACTAAGGATTTCGCAATCAATCCACTAATTGATTCGTCCCCTTTTCTAGGATTAGGAGGAAACCCTTTACAACCCTCGAAGCTTTCTACCCAAAGCTTGAAGGAAAACCCTCTTTACAAGGAGAAACAAATAAGCAAACTTGAACCCTCTAATAGGTGTTTTGTTTGCACAATGAAGCACTCACCCAAAACCTAAACACTTGAGCAAATTTAACAATGTAAGCTCACTAGTGTTGTCTAAGCAATAAATGAACAAATAAAGCTCTAGACAAGTTTTTCACTCATAACGTTGTGACAATTGAAGCTCTTATCAATCTTGATGCTTGGAGGCCTTATTTATACTCCAAATTGAGTTCCTAGCCGTTTATGGCCGTTGGGGATGTTTCATAGCCGTTGGGGATACAAAATAGCCGTTTATTTCCCACAAAATGCATTTCATCAGCCTAGTGTATCGATACACTATACCCTGTATCGATACGGTCTTGAAAGTCTGATATAGCCGTTGAGCTTTCTGCTGATGCGTATCGATACGCATGTCTGGCGTATCGGTACGGTCCTGCAAATTCAAAAGACCGTTGGGAATTGACCGTTGGCGTATCGGTACGCGATACCACCGTATCGGTACGCGACTAGCCGTTAGGCTATTTGAAAACATACCGTATCGATACGTGTAAGCGTATCGGTACGGGTTTAGACACCGTATCGATACGCATAGCCGTATCGATACGGGTTTTAGCTACTGGAATCCTTTTTGCCTGAAAACCTCAAGGCGTATCGATACACTCAGATACAGTATCGATACGGTCACTTGGAATGCATGGTTTTGACCGCTTTAAATGTATTTTAAGTCCATTCCAGAGCTTTAAAAACCCTTAAACATATTTTCAAGTTGTTTTTGACTAAAAACATATTTTAAATTCTTTTCAATTTAGTCCAAAACATTTTTCAAATATTATATCAAAACCTTAGTTCTACAATCTCCCCCTTTTTGATATAATAAAACCAACTTGAAAAATTGTTTGGGATTCTCCCCCTTTAATTTTAAAATTGTGAATAAGAGATTTAAGATATGAAATTAAAATAAAGCTCCTTCAAAACCATTTCTCCCCCTTTTTGTTATATCAAAAAGAATTTAAAAAGACATTTAAGTTTAAGATAACTTAGGAGGCAAAAAAAATTTTGACACTTAAAATTTTTGGTTTAAAATTGGCTCCCCCTTACTCAAGGCATCATCAAATTGTTAGTCCAACATATAAGCGTATCTAGTTGAATTAAAAAAAAAATAAATCAAATAAAATTAAAAACAACTAGATTTTTACCAACACTTGAACCCAAGGGAGGATGTGAAGCCTTCCTTCTTCAAGTGTTCTTCCTTGTGTGTATGGAGCTCTCCCTCAATATTTGACTTGTTGATTATTCTCCATCACACCTAGTAAAAGACAATCAAGTAATTTTTGGTATCCAAATTGTTTTGGATCCATAGACGTTAGTAGCACAAAATTTAGTCCCCTTAGGAATCCATTTTTCAATTTCATCCCTTTTAGTTGAAGTGGTTAGTCCTTTTGGGACCCAAACACTTCTAAAACATTTTCCATTTAAAAATCTAGGGGCACTAGATTGTCTTACATAAAAATTTGATTTTCCAAAATTGTTTTTCTTTTGAAGTTCATTGGAAATCAAATCTTTTTCCTTTTTGAGATCATCGACTTCTTTTTGATGATCTCTTTCCATCGTTTGAAGCAAGTTTTGTAAATCTAAAACTTTAAGTTCAAAATCTTTGATTTTTGCTTCAAACTCTAAATTGGTTTTAGAAAGCAAATCATTTTCGGTTTTCAACTTTGAAATCAATTTTTTATTTTTCGAAAATGAAGCCTTGAATTCAAAAACCAATTCATCATAGGCTTCTTGTAACTCATCAAATGTATACGAATTTGAAATAGATGAGTTAGAAGTTACCTCCCCCTCACTGAGGGCCATCATGCATAGGTGGGCTACTTCATTATCGGTGGAGTCTTCATCACTCCAAGTGGCCACGTATGCTTGTTTTGAAGATGATCCCTTCTTTTTGGATTTGTGGGAATCCTTCATCTTCTTCATCGATTCATGCTTGGATTTTTCCATTTTGCTCTTCATGAATCGTGCGAGCTTGTTGAAGAGATAGTTCATCTCTTCATCTTCACTATCCTCCTCACTTGAATCTTCATGATGACATGTGGAGGATTTGAGAGCCATGGCATTGAAGCCAAGCCTCTTGATTTTCTTCTCTCCCATAGCTCTAATTTCTTCCCTCCTTTTCTCATCTTCTTTGTTCTTCTTCATGATTTGATGAGTAAGAAGTGACCCCATGAGTTCATCAAGCTTCAAATTTTTTAAATTTTTGGCTTCGATGATGGCGGTCCTCTTTGAGTCCCAAGACTCGGGAAGTGAGTAGATGAGCTTTCGGACAAGTTTTTCTTCCGGGATGGCTTCTCCATAACCTTTGAGACCATTGATGATGGTGGAGAATCTATCAAACATCTTCTCGATGTTCTCTTCCGGATCCATCTTGAAGTTTTCATACTCTAAGGTGAGGAGCCCAATCTTGGTCTCCTTGACTTCATTAGTCCCCTCGTATGTGACTTCAAGCTTGTCCCATACCTCCTTGGCATTTTCACAAGAAGACATCTTCTCGTAGATGGTTGGGCCAAATGCACAAAAAAAGCATGTGCAAGGCTCTACAATTTAGCTCCATCTTCTTGCGATCGTCGACACTCCATTCCGCTTTGCTTCCTTGAAGCACGAACGGACCATCTTCAACTATGTCCCATAGCTTGTAATCTCTTGACTTCAAGAAGAATTTCATCTTTGTCTTCCAATGGGCATAGTGATCTCCGTCGAAGAAAGGCGGTATGTTGATGGATTGCGACATTTTGAGCCGGTTGGTGAAATGTTGATCGAGCTTGCCGGATCTTCTCAATAGGATGTGAATCCCCTTCAATTGAGCCAAGCTCTGATACCAATTGTTGGGTTTTTCGACGCTCGATTTGATCAACCGATTATGCTCGCCAAGTGGTGGAGAGGTGGATTTTTGGGTGGAAGGGTTTAGGAAGCTGAAAGAATAAATACACGATGATTTATAGTGGTTCAACCTTCTAACCAAGGTCTACATCCACTACCTTAGCTTCCTACTAAGGATTTCGCAATCAATCCACTAATTGATTCGTCCCCTTTTCTAGGATTAGGAGGAAACCCTTTACAACCCTCGAAGCTTTCTACCCAAAGCTTGAAGGAAAACCCTCTTTACAAGGAGAAACAAATAAGCAAACTTGAACCCTCTAATAGGTGTTTTGTTTGCACAATGAAGCACTCACCCAAAACCTAAACACTTGAGCAAATTTAACAATGTAAGCTCACTAGTGTTGTCTAAGCAATAAATGAACAAATAAAGCTCTAGACAAGTTTTTCACTCATAACGTTGTGACAATTGAAGCTCTTATCAATCTTGATGCTTGGAGGCCTTATTTATACTCCAAATTGAGTTCCTAGCCGTTTATGGCCGTTGGGGATGTTTCATAGCCGTTGGGGATACAAAATAGCCGTTTATTTCCCACAAAATGCATTTCATCAGCCTAGTGTATCGATACACTATACCCTGTATCGATACGGTCTTGAAAGTCTGATATAGCCGTTGAGCTTTCTGCTGATGCGTATCGATACGCATGTCTGGCGTATCGGTACGGTCCTGCAAATTCAAAAGACCGTTGGGAATTGACCGTTGGCGTATCGGTACGCGATACCACCGTATCGGTACGCGACTAGCCGTTAGGCTATTTGAAAACATACCGTATCGATACGTGTAAGCGTATCGGTACGGGTTTAGACACCGTATCGATACGCATAGCCGTATCGATACGGGTTTTAGCTACTGGAATCCTTTTTGCCTGAAAACCTCAAGGCGTATCGATACACTCAGATACAGTATCGATACGGTCACTTGGAATGCATGGTTTTGACCGCTTTAAATGTATTTTAAGTCCATTCCAGAGCTTTAAAAACCCTTAAACATATTTTCAAGTTGTTTTTGACTAAAAACATATTTTAAATTCTTTTCAATTTAGTCCAAAACATTTTTCAAATATTATATCAAAACCTTAGTTCTACACAATCCATTGGTTAAGTTGATATACGCTGTGCAAACCAAAGCATTGTGGCGGGTTAGGTCTTTGCGATATGGGTACAAAAAACATTGCCCTCCTGAATAAATGGTTGTGGCGTTATGGAACTGAGTATGACAAGTTGTGGCGAAGGGTCATAAACGCAAAATATGAAAGGTGTTCAGAGTGTTTGCTTCCACGTAATGTACAGAAAGCAAACAAATCTTGGGTTTGGAGGCAGATCATTAAACATTTGTCGACGCAGTCAGAAATTTTCTCTAAACACATTAGATTCATTGTTTGTAATGGCAAATTGATCGATTTTTGGAGCGATAAGTGGGCATTTACGCAACCTTTGAAAATCTCATTTCCTCGAATATTCGCTTTAGTTGTGTGTAAACAGGGCATCATAACATAGTTTTGAAAGTTATAGAATGGTGAATGGAAATGGTCAATTCGTTTGAGAAGAAGATTACTTGATTGGGAAATAGATGCTTGGAATGGGCTAAATACTTTGCTTGAAAACTTCAGACATGGTCTAACGGGAGATGACTCAATTCGATGGATTGCTAATTCTAATGGATGTTACACACCAGCTAGTTTCTACAAATTGAAAGCTCTAAACGGGGGAAACTCTGAGCAGGTTTGGAAATTAGTGTGGTTAAATTTGGCTCCTCCCGGGTCTAGGCTTTTGTTTGGAAGTTGATCCACGGGCGTGTCCCTACAAGAGTCGAGCTTAACAAAAGAGGCACATCATCGATTCAAAATGTAAGTTGCCCTTTTGGTTGTTCTCTCCCTGAAACAGTGAACCATTTATTTTGTGAATGTCATATGTCTTGGTGCTTGTGGATGAGATGGTGTAAACTGTGGGGATTGAATCTAATAGTTCCTAATAATCCAAAGAGTATGTTAAGCTATTGGGCACAAGCCTCTATAGGATTCAAGGAACCAGGAATATGGATGATGATTTTTTTCAGTATAGTTTGGACTGTATGGTTGTCTAGGAATGAAGTTGTATTTCGAGAAGTGGTGGCAGACATCGATAATCTGTTCCAGCTATCTTTTTTGCGGGTGTGTAGATGAGGTAAAGCAAAATGGGCAGTAGCTTTTCCTTCAGTTTCAACAATTCTGGCAAGTGGTGAGGCTCTAAATACTGTATCTTTCGATCAAAGGAGGAGTGCCTTTGGAGAATGGGAGTGTCCTGAGCAAGGGTTTCTGAAGTTCAATATTGACGGGGTGGTAAGCGGCAGTTTCGAACCTGCGGGAATAGGGGGAGTGCTGAGAAATCATTTGGGAAAATGCTGTGCTATTTTTCTAAGAATGTAGGAGTGGTTGACGCTCCAACGACGGAACTTCTTGCGCTCAAAGAAGTTGGTAGGTTATTTAAATCCTCTCAGTGGGCTGATTCGCACAGGCTGGTCGTAGAAAGTGACTGTAGTAATGTTGTGTGTTTGGATTAACAATTTTTCCAATCCCCTATGGCGTACAAAGAAATTATTAAGAGTATACTGGCAATATTTGAAGGATTGAATTGGCAAATAACGTGTATTTCAAGGGAGTCAAACTGTCTCGTTGATAGCTTCGCAAAAAAAAGGTATCGCTAGAACAAACCACTTAGTTGAATTCATGTAAGAATTATTCTTGTGGTGTAAAGGCTGGTTTATTTGTTGTGGAGTCTTTTGGGTCTCGTAAGTTATATTAGTGTGAAGTGAAAATGAATATGTGTGAAGTGGCAGGCTACTATATATGTTGTTGTCTCAGGGATGTGGAGGGAAGACTGTGAGTGGTCTCGATTGCTATGTTCCAGTGATGCGAGATCATTTGATGATGGATCGGGTGCTTAGAGATAAGGTGGTGGCAAGGTGATTTTAATTGTACTATAATCGGACAAAGTTTTTGTGTGTGGCTAGTCATCGACTTAGCGCACTCTTTTTCCTCCATTCTAGGACTAGGGAGGTTTTTTAACGAGACCTAAGCCGATGTTGTGTAAGGTATAAATTCATAAATAAAATTCTATGTCTTTCAAATAATAATAATAATAATAATAATAATAATAATAATAATAATAATAATGTTGGAATTGAATTAACTTATTAAATTTAGGATCTAATTGAGCTAAACTAAAATCTAGAAACATAAATCACGGACAGAATTAAAAGAATTCTAAAACTAAATATGAAAATTTCAATTAAAGTAATCTAAATTGGGACTCAATTGAATTAAACTAAAACCTAAAAGTGAAAATTTAGAACTTAAATCAAAACATATAAAGTCAAAAAGGCTAAATAATTAATTACCTCTAACTTAAAACTAAAAGATCACACGTGGGTTCATTTTAATTAAAAAACCAATTGCTAAAGAAATGGGGGCAAACAAAATTTTGGAGGGAAAACATTTTTTTATTAGAATAGGGTGGGGAAACATTTTAATTAAAATAAAAGTCAAAATGATAAAAGATGCCCGACGTTTGCATGTTTTGTCATTTGACCTCTTATTTTTTTTTTGGAGCAAACAACCCCACAACGTTTAAATTTAGTCCAAATATGCACCGTTGGATGGAAACTATTAGTCAACTGACGGTCAACGACTGATATTGACTAGACTTGTCACGTGTTAAGATTTACTGACGTGTCAACATTATATTCGCCACGTATCACCATCAGATTCGACCACATGTCATGATAAAGAAGGGTATAACAAAATATTTTAAAAAATCTGACGTGGCATATGCCACGTCAGAATATCTTAACACATGGCAAGTCTAGTCAACATCAGGCATTGACCGTTAGTTGACTGGCAGTTTCCATCCAACAGGGGCATATTTGGACAAAATTGAAACATTGGGGGTTGTTTGCTCCAAAAAAGGAATAGGGGCAAATAAAAAAAAAACATATAAACGTTGGGGGCATCTTTTGTCATTTTAACAAAAGAAAAAGAAAAGACAATTGCCTAATTTTAGAGAGAAAAAAGCTGCCAATTTTTAGGTTTGAGATTAATTTCCCTTTAGGTCCCGCTAGGTTTAAAATGTTGCATTTTAATCCTAATATTCACTTTTAAGTTTTAGTTTAATTCAATTTAGTCACAAGTATGAAGTATCCCCACTGTTTGGACTTCGAATATAGCAATTCCCCCACGGTGATATTTAATCCCTAAAAATTTACTTTTAGTCGAAATTGACCATTATTTATTTTTAATTTTTGTAATTTAGTCTAATAATTTTAATATACTGGTATTTTTGTACATTTTAGTTCATAGGATTTAAGTTTTAGCCGAAATTGACCCCTATTTATTTCTATGGTAAAATTTTTAAATTGGTCATTGTACTCTCAAATTTCTCCACTTCCAAATTGTCAAATTAGTCCCTAGTTTTATGCTATATTTTATGGGATAAAATTATGAAATTGATCCCTAATTTCTCCGCTTTCAAATTGTCAAATTGGTCCCTAATTTCGGTTTATGATTTAGGGCTTATGTTGTAGTTTAGGGTTATTGGTTTATGAGATTAATTTATATGGCTTAAGGTTTATAGTTTATGATTTTAGGGCTTAGTGTTAATGGTTTAGGGTTTATGATGTAGGTTATGATCAAATATTGGGAGGAAAAATAGTCTATTAAACTTCTAAATTTAAAAATTAAGACAAAAGTCTTATTTGATTAATATTTTAACTAAAAATGATATAAAATGTTATTATACCACAATTTTGAGAAGAGTAATGGTCTCTCCCATTGTATAATACAAAAAGATAATAAAACATACACAATTTTACTATTTATCATATTGTTAAAAATAGATAACAGTAAAAATAAATTATTCATTTACTTTACCTTAATTATCGGGTTAAAATCGGGTCGATATTCGGTTCAGCTTTTGGTTCGGGTGAAATCGATTCAGTTGAAAATCGGTTCGGATCCATTTCTGTTAAACAAAAATTTTGTGTTGATTTCAGTTCAGTTTAGATTATTTCAAGTTTCAAAACATCATGTTTGAGTTAATATCAAATCTCAATTTGAATCTCGAGTCTCATATCAAGTTTGCCATGTCTACTTTCGCGTACCTTGCCTATCTCGGTGTATCAGCTCAAAAATATATTGGAGAATGGTATACGGCAAATAAGGAACATTACTCGGCTGCAACAAACTCACACAGTTGAATGAGTGCAAATGAACTAACTAAGATTAGGAAAATTTTTGAACGGCGACGCACACCGTTACACACAACAAACTTTACATATTATTAATTTTTTTAATCATTTTAAATAAATATTACAATTTTAAGGGACTTGACATACAATTACCATATTTTTAAACAAAGTTAGAATTTGGATTGTATAACCCCTTTCATCTTTGTTTTCTAGTATTTTTTTTTTTCATCTTCACAGACTCAGACTCATCCTAAATCTTTCTTTTCCTGTTATCCTACCGCCGTCGAAGAAAACTTTTGCCATAACATAGCATCCACATTAGTAAAATTAAAATTGAATTTATTCGTGCAAAATTACGAAAGATGATAATGAAAATAATTTAAATTTAAATTAATCCATGGATTCGATTACTTTCTCCATTTTGAATTCCTTTCTCTGTTTTATTAGACAAAGAGATTCAGCCTGCTCCCAATAACCATCCTTTGTCAATCTGATAGCTTCTTTGGCTGTTCATTAATTAGTGGTTTCAACTGTCTGCCATTGTTATTTTACCAGAATCGACGGCAATGGCATTTTTTATAACAAGCTACGGTACTGTGATTTGAAGGGTGATATTCTAATCTCTGTCTCGAAATGTATCAAACACACATATAGAACGGTAGGTGAACAAAATTCGACTCGACTCCAAAAAAAAAAAGAATTAAAATTTTCCCATCTCGATTTAGTCTACAATTGTTGGAAAATTTTGGAGCTTTGAATAAGAAATTGATTCAAATGTTGTTGAGGAAAATGTGGAACCAATTGTTAGTTCGTAAATGTGCAGACGTGCACGACGTGGGTAACGCAAATATCTGAACTGGTCTGGTCCTTCGTGGGCTTGCAGATATTTTGACCCAAATTTAAAATGAATTTTCCTCAAATAAAAGCATAAGTTTGCCAAATTTTATCTTGAAATTAAAAGGGTAAATATTAGAAGTTACCTTTAATTCAGATAATAATTTTGGAAATTGCTTAGGAGAATCAATTGATTCTCAATATTGAATGCTCCATTAGGTCAAAATTTCCACTTATACCCTCATGACACTCCTATAAATAGGGAGTAAACCTTCTAAGTTTTACACAACTCAAAACCACAGAAAATTTTTATTGTTTTACTCTGTGGATTTTACAAGTGATTTTCGGTGATAGGCGAAGGCAAGGGTCAGTTCGTGATCTCCACAGTAGTGCAGCTGTGGTTGATCTTATGTTGTTGTATCCTGGGAGACAGACGACCAATGAACTCGAGCACCATAGGAGTGACCGAAAATCTGTCTTAAGGAAACTGCGTTCGTGCAGGCCTCAACACGTTTCTTTTGGTTTCAAATCGGTTTGATTTATATATTGTTGTATTGTTCTTAATTTTGTACTGTTCGTTTAAATAATATTATTTATCTTATTATTTATTCTTGGATTAACGTCTATTTTCTAACAATCTTAAGACAGATTCTCAGTTTTAATCCAAGACGAACAGATTATTGTATCTAAAGCAATGATTCACACGATGAGGAAATTTCCACACATATAAAAAGTGAATGCCCAAAGACAAGAAACGTTGAGATAACCAATACCATGGATTCAACACGATGCAAGCGGTATTTCTTGAGATAGAACATTTAAATATTCGATTAGTAAGGTAATTTAAATATTCCTTAATAAGTTTTCTTGTTTATATGACATTTTAAAACCATAAATTATGGTATTAGTAAGGTAATATTTCATATTAATTTTTGACTTTTAATATGGTATGGTTTATGTCATAATTATACTTTTTTATGACATTGTTAAGGTAATAATGAAATATTCCTTAAACATTTTTGATATTAATATTAAATAATAAATATGGCAGTCAATATGAAAATATGGTAACTTTATAACCTTATATGCCAACCCTTCTTGGAATGGAAATAAAAATTTTAAATATATATTTGCATGTATTGTTAAGATAAAGTTTTAAATTTGATAATATTTTTGGTAATATTATTATGATAGTGTTACCTTATAACATGGACATTTTAAATATGACATGTATATAAATTATACTTTGTCACATTTTTTGTCTTAATTGTGATCCTTTGTATTTTTTGAAAATTATGTGGATTTTATTTTGTACTAACAATTTCTTTTGAGAAATTTTATAGAGACGAACAGAATATTCAGCCGAAATCGTGATTTGTTGTGGAAACAAAGATCTCGTAAATAATTCATTTCAGAAATTAATTTCTGCCGTTTTAACGGATTTACGTGATCTTTCTAAAAAAAATTAAAGGATCACTTCCTTTGATTTTGTTGCCTTGATATCTTTGGTTTGGGTTTTAGTGCTACTAATCTCAATATTTAACAAAAGATATATGAGAAATAAATCACTGAATTTATTTCTTCGTTAGAATCTTGTGTTGATTCTAATTTTGAAAAAGGAAGATAAATCATTGGATTTATTTTCAAGAGAATCTTGTATGATTCTAACGTTGTAAGGAAAATAAATCATTGAATTTATTTCCGTAAGAAACAAGTATGATTCAATTTTTGTAAAAGGAAATAAATCATTAAATTTATTTCTATGCTAGAATCATGCGTTGATTCTAACTTGTTAAGAAATATAAATAATCGAATTTATTTCCGTAAAAATCAAATATGATTAAATTTGTGTAAAAGGAAATAAATTATTAAATTTATTTTCTGTACTAGAATCATGTGTTGATTCTAACTTGTTAAGGGAAATAAATCGTTGGATTTAATTTCGCGAGAATCTAGAATGATTCAACCTTGAAATAAATTGGTGAATTTATTTTGAAAAAAAATAACTCAAATTTATTATCAAGTATGATTTTATTTTGGAAATAAATTGGTGAATTTATTTCGAAAAGTAACATTGGTTACCAAATTTAGAGCGCTGATTTTGACTGAGGTCTCGAATCAAAGCATAGAAGAACTTGATTCTCTGTGTCAAAATTAAATTTTTAAAGCCTATTCTGATGCATGCTATGAAGTGCACAATGTTTAAAAATGGCTAAAGAATCGAGAGGGTCGTTGGACCATAAATGGAAGATTCCAAATTGTTGTGAATCAAAGGTAGTGATTCCGATTGATCATCCATGCTTGGAATGATTTCACGAATAAAATCCATAAACGGTGATTGAAAGAAAATTTAAAAATGCATGTCTAGAATTGGTTCTTTGAGAGACTTGGTATTTAAGCGTGCCTAGTGCACCACCTCTCTTTCATAAGTTACCTACCTGGTGCATTGTTTATTATTGTTCTTTCTATTAATACCGTGTGAACTTTTGTTTGGGGGTTTAGTTTACTAAATCTCCGTTGTCTAACAAAAGTTAGAAATTATGTTTCTGTTTCTGGTTTTAGTCTTTGATTAAATTCCTAACGTTTAACAGATTCATAATTCTTGATTCTGGATTGTGTCTACGTGACACAATGGAAAAATCAGTGAAATTTATTGGAAAGAATTTCATACATGGCAACAAAAGATGTTGCATAATTGACCATGATAAACCTAGTTAAATATCTGAAGGATGATCCTCCTATTATTAGAGAGGATAAGGTAAATATTGTTACCACCTTCAAATGTTACTAAGGTAAATATTATCATGGCAAACGTAGTAGAAGTCAAAAACGACTTCAAACCGTAAATTGGACGGTGTGTTCTAGAAGCAAAATTTCATTAAAAAATGCTTCAATTGCCATAAGATGAGGAATAAGTCTTTGGACTATAGACTTTCAAACGAAGGCAATGTTATTGCCATAACAATTGATATGACAACATATTGGTTGAAGGAATATGTTTATTGCCTTCATTGATGATAGCACAAAAATAATGTAAAGATGAAGCTATAGTGAAAATTGTTCTCTATGAGCATGATGTTGAATCCCAAACTTAATTAAAGGTTTAAGATGAGGAGAAGCTCTATATGAGTAACGTTGGTACTATAATGTGCCTAACATGTGGTGGAAGCTGTTCTATAAGCTAATTACCTTTTAAACAAGATTTCCCGTAATTAAAGAGACTAGACACCATATAAGTTATGAAAGGTAATTAAACCTTCCTACAACTACTTGAAAATGTGGGGGTGTCTTGCAAAAGTAATGACTCATTACTAAAGCAACTGAGAATAGATCCCTAAAAATTGTGGATTGTATTTTTATTGGCTATATAGAACATAGCAATGTATATCGATTTCTTGTGTATGAATCGAAGAACCCTGAGATTCACAAGCATACGATAATGGAAGATGTATTCCCTTGTAAAGCTAGGGAAGTTGGTCAAAGTTCAATGAAACGAACTTCAGAGATTATCGATAAAGATGACTCAAATGATCAACAAGGGTTTGAGCTTGAAATAGAGCCGCAAAGAAGTAAATGAGCAAGGGTAGAAAAATTCTTTGGATCATTTTTCTAAACTTTATGTTAGAGGTTGAATCTCAAACGTATAATGATGTTATACATTCATCTGAAGGCATCTTATGGAAGGATGTCATTAAGAGTGAAATTGATTCCATCATGCAAAACCATACGTGGGAATTAGTTGATCTTTCTCTGTAAATTAAACCACTAAGTTTTGAATGAATTTTCAAACGGAAAATGAAAGTAGATGGAACAATTGATAAGTATAAGGCCAGATTGGTAATAAAAGGTTACCGAATGCCTTGACTATTTCGATACATAATCTCATGTATCAAGGATAACCTCCATAAGTATGATACTTACAATTGTCGCTTTGCAAAATCTAGACGTACATCGAATAGATGTTAAAAGAGCTTTTCTAAATGAAGATCTTGATGAAGAAATATACATGGAACAACCTGAGGGTTATGTAGTTTCAAGTCAAGAGAGAAAAGTATGTAGGTTGGTGAAGTCCTTGTATAGACTTAAACAAGCACCAAAGTAAATACATGAGAAGTTCGATAATGTCATGATGACAAACGACTTCAAGATAAATGAGTGTGACAAATGTGTATATGTCAAAACTACTAACATTGGATATATTATTCTATGTTTGTATGTTAATAACATATTCATTGTTGGAAGCAACAATAAAATGGTAAACGTACCAAAGACTTGTCAAATTCAAGATTGACATGAAAAATATGAGATTAACATATTTGAGTTTGGGCATCCAAATCAAACGATCACTTGAAGGTCTCATATTGACGTAGTCACACTACACGGACAAGAGAAGTTTGGCAAGGATGTTTCCGGCATAGCCAGAACTCCAATAAATACATGCCAACTTTTGTCCAAGAACAAAGACCAAAGTGTTGACCAAGTAGATTCAATAGACCATATATTGTTTCTACTGTGAGCAGTTCAAGTAGATTCACAAGCAATTCAAGTGAAAATCACTTGAAAGCAATTGTGAGGGCATTGAGATATCTTAGATATACTCGAGATTATGAATTGCATTATCCCATAGATTCTTCTATTTAGAAGGATTCTCCGATGCGATTGGATATCTGATATTCAAGATATCAAAGGCATAAGATGATATGTCTTCACTTTGGGAGGAGGAACCGTGTCATGGAAATCCTCAAGAAAATGGTTATAATCAAATCCATAATAGAATCTGATTTTGAAGTTCTAGACAAGTCTAGAAAAGAAGTCGAATGGCTTTAGAAATTTCTTGGAGGATATTCCTGAACGACCAAAGCCAATGCCCACAATAGGTAGGACATAGAGCTTTGTGTATAATGGTAAGTCGAGACATATGCGTTGTCGACATAATACCGTTAGACAACTGATCTCAAATGAAGTTATCTCTATTGATTTTTTGAAATCAAAGAATAACGTTGTGAATCCATTAACCAAAGGGTTAAATTGAGATCAAGTTGAGAAAACATCTAAAGGAATGAGACTAAAGCCCATGTAAATTTAAGGTGCTATGTGAAGGAAAACCCTACCTAGTTGACTGGAGATCCCAAGATCTAGGTTCAAAGGGACAACCTAATTGCATAGACCTGTGCGGTCACTGTAGGGGCTCTTATCCCCAAGTCCATTCCTATGATGTAAACGGTGATCAAAGTGGTTTAGGCTAAGCAATGCTTTTAATGACCATTGTGTGCTTTTGTGAGTCAAGCAACATAAGTCACCTATGTGAGAGTGAAGTGGGGCCGCTTCAATGAGACTATTGGGCATAGTTCTTTCAAACTCTTGCAGAACCAGGCGATGTCCACGGCCATATGGACATACCCATGAGAATTAATACTCTTTTCAGAGAGGTAGTTGTGTGAAGTATATCATCGTCTACTGGTCAGCTAGTAAAGTAAATATACTTTCACAAGGGAAGGTTCAAGGGTGGACACCTACCTATCCTATGCAGCTATCGATCGTAGAATCTATCACCACATCGAGTCAAAATGTTTTGATTAAATCAATTTCATTCATGTGGGGGATTGTTGGAAAATTTTGATAATTTTGGAGCTTTGAATAAGAAATTGATTCAAATGTTGTTGAGGAAAATGTGGAACCAATTGTTGGTTCGTAAATGTGCAGACGTGCACGACGTGGGTAACGCAAATGTCTGAACCGGTCTGGTCTTTCGTGGGCTTGCAGATATTTTGACCCAAATTTAAAATGAATTTTCCTCAAATAAAAGCATAAGTTTGCCAAATTTTATCTTGAAATTAAAAGGGTAAATATTAGAAGTTACCTTTAATTCAGATAATAATTTTGGAAATTGCTTAGGAGAATCAATTGATTCTCAATATTGAATGCTCCATTAGGTCAAAATTTCCACTTATACCCTCATGACACTCCTATAAATAGGGAGTAAACCTTCTAAGTTTTACACAACTCAAAACCACAGAAAATTTTTATTGTTTTACTCTGTGGATTTTACAAGTGGTTTTCGGTGATAGGCGAAGGCAAGGGTCAGTTCGTGATCTCCACAGTAGTGCAACTGTGGTTGTGTAACCCCCTCGTCCCGGTCTGGCCGGATGGCCGGTCCGAGTGGGCCACACGGGGAAAACCGAGTGAAACCCGTTAAGGTTCCCCTCGGTTAGCAACCCTATTTTTTTTTTTATAAAACTTGTCTAGATGCACATTAAACCTAGGCATACACTTGAGATAAGCATACTCAAAAATCACAGCAATCGGGAAACAATAAGGGACTCAATTGAACAAAATACGAATTTAGGGACCAATTTGTAAATTCTGGAATTTAAGAGGACTTTACCAAATTTTAAGTTACCATTATGAAATTAGTCATGTTTCATGCCTCTCTGCCAAATTTCAACTCAAACGGACATCTCAAACTCAAGTAATTGCACATACGAGAAACAGGACTAAAACGTAAAGCTTGCAAACCTCAAATTTAAGCTTTATCTGTAGGAGGTATCGATACCCTTAAAGGGTGTATCGATACCCCCCCTCCAACGGTATCGATACCCTTAAGGGGTGTATCGATACCGAAAAGGTCAGTAGCTTCAGTGAACAAAACGGTATCGATACCCTCCCCAAGTGTATCGATACCCTAAGCCTGAATCAAGAAGGTGGTATCGATACCGTACCAAGGGTATCGATACCCCCTGCTACGAACTTGCAGGTTTGAGCTGATTTAAGGCTCAAGGAGGCCCCTAAATCCCTCGAAAACCCCAACCAACACACTAACATCAATCCTAAAGCAAATCAAACATAAAAGCATGCTTTCACAAGGACCAAAGGGCACTAATCAACACGAGGTGATGCACAACCATTCAAAAGACATGTAAAGCATACATGAGTTTCATGCCTTATCAAACAAACATAAAACATTCCTATAAGACAATCTAAACATGATTTTTACAAGCCACACCTGACATCCAAATAGCAAAGCAACACAAACATCCAAGGACTGGCTATAAGCCTCCCAAATAAACACTTAGCCATCAACATAAACATGGTTTACAAATCCATCAACATGCGGCATTAACAACATAAGCCAACACAAAGGAGTCTAGATACACGCTCCTAAAACACGTAGCATTTCCCATTGCTAAACTACTACATTATTTAATAAACCATACTTGAGCAAACTACCACATACTTGGACGCCCTTTTCCTGCTCCTTGCTAACTCCAAGCTAAAGATCTGCATTGTCAGAAAAAAAGGAGAGCGTAAGCATGAAGCTTAGTGAGCGGAGCTCTAAAACATAACAACAATGCAGGGTTCAAAGCTTCTTTTAACAGTAAAGCCAACACGTACAAGTCATCCAATAACCTAATCCATCTACTAACATACAAGTTCAACCAAAGGTCAACAACATAGACATTTCACTTCATGGTACGCACAAACATAACCAAACTTACACCTACGGTGGGACTACACATCACCGTTTCGACTAGTGGGTTTCCAATGGGACTACACATCAAAGTACTACCCAACTAGTGACTACCGGTGGGACTACACATCACCGGAGTCTTATAACACTTGCTACCGGCGGGACTACACATCACCGGAGCAACGACAACACACGTAGTTTACACAAACACAGTCAGCATACAAGTACGGTGGGACTACACATCACCGTTTCAACTAGTGAGTTTCCAATGGGACTACACATCAAAGGAATACCCAACCAGTGACTACCGGTGGGACTACACATCACCAGAGTCTTATACTTTTGCTACCGGCGGGACTACACATCACCGAAGCAACGACAACCATGCAACACAACACACAAATCACCATTCCCACAACATGTACTCACTATATCATGCACAACCACACAAGCTACAACAAAATCCACAATTAGGCACCAAATTGCTACAAACAACCTTACCAACCACAAATGGTCTTACTCACCATTTCCGTGCACAACCTGTACCAACTTACTACAAACAACCATACCAACCACAAAGGGTCTTACCCAACATTTCCGTGCACAACCTGCACCAACTTACACTTATCTCACAAGGCATATAACAACACCATAATTACCACCACACAAATTCAATGATATAATAAGAAGCAACATGCTTCCTCCCAAATATATTGGAATTTCATACATAACAATTCATCACCACAAGTAATGAAAACAAACAGTAAAAAGGGGAAATTAAAGAGACAATTCACCACAATTTACTCTTGAATAACTAAACTCTTCAAAACCAACTTTGAACCAAGACGATACTTAAAAACATTTTCGCAACCATATGCTTGAACCAATCTTTGAAATCAAATTAAAACATTAACCACTCACCTCACTTCCTTAAGCAAATCAAGCAAAGCCGACTCAAGCCTCCATGACTTTCGATATCGATCCCGATACTTTTCCAACGAAATTCTTTGCTCCTAATCATCTCAACACAAGTAAATTAACCTCAAATCAGTCCACAACACAACATAGCAAACCCGGAATGAAATTCAAACATCAAACACTTGTTTTTCAAACCAAGAACAACCACTAAAAAGTCATTCCCGAGCAGCCCTTTAACACAGTCCGAAACCGTTGATTCCAACACATTTAACACTTCCAATTGCTTCCAAAACGACCTCCAACCAATACCCTAACATCAACCCTCAATTTCCAACACAAACCACACCCAAAATTCAACTAAAAACCCTCCTAAAAACCTATAAAAACACAATTTCGGGAAACTTAACAAAACCCTTTAAAAATCATATACGTTGAACCGTTTGGTTCATAAACTTCATATCTATCACTGTTAAACCAAAATCTCAAGTTTAACACCATAAAACAACCATTTTCATTCAAATCTCCCAAAAATCCAAATTCTAAAACATGGATGAAAATGAAAACTACTTGTACTTTTGAAGAGAGGAAGTTGAGAGCAAGTCAAAAACGTAATTACCTTTCAAAACCGAGCCAAAACGAAGGAGAAAGGAGATGAAATAGTGGAAGGGGGAGAGAGCTTCTTCAAACGGTGGAAACGATTAGAATAAAGAGGAAGAAGATGATGATTCATCTTTATTTTATAATAGTTTAAACTTTAATGTTCAATGACCAAAATGCCCTTAGAGAAAAAGGGAACCTACAATAGTGCCATCCATGGCTTTTGGGCTCAATTTAAAATTGGTCCAAATCTTAAAACCCGAGGCCCAAACCATTACTTTAATAAATAAAATATTAAAATCGAAACCCGAGATAATACTAAAATATTATTTTCACCTAGCCCCTAAATCGGGGCGTTACAGGTTGATCTTATGTTGTTGTATCCTAGGAGACAGACGACCAATGAACTCGAGCACCATAGGAGTGGCCGAAAATCTGTCTTAAGGAAACTGCGTTCGTGCAGGTCTCAACACGTTTCTTTTGGTTTCAAATCGGTTTGATTTATATATTGTTGTATTGTTCTTAATTTTGTACTGTTCGTTTAAATAATATTATTTATCTTATTATTTATTCTTGGATTAACGCCTATTTTCTAACAACAATTTCATTTTTCTTTAATTTCTCCTTCATTTTAAGTCCATTTTTGACCAAATTTGAACCCCATGTTCCTAAACCAATGTAGAATACATATTTAACTTCAATTCATATTTTTAAAAATAAATTTCATCCTTTTATAATTTAGCCCCTCAACTTTGTATGATTTCTTCATTTCTTCAATCTCTCCTTCGTTTCAAGTCCATTTTCAAGTAAATTTGAACCACAAGCTCCTAAACCACTGTAGAATACCTATTTAACTTTAGTTTGACTTATTTATTCAATTTAATCATTCAACTTAATTTTTTGTAAAGTTTTTCTTCACATCAAATTATTAACTCATTTATACTCCATCAATATTTTATTCCTAGAAGTTCCTTATTTAAAAATAATATTATAAATATATTTTAGAAGTTTAGATGATATTTTCATTAAAAGCTAAAGGGGTACATTTGCCCCTGAGTTCGACTAAAAAAATTAATTTCGCTCCTCGCCGAAAAACGCACTCAATTAGGCCCTAAAGTTCACAAATTGTATAAAATTAACCCTTTGATTGACGTTGACCGTTACAGTGCTAACGTGGCAGTTAATGGTGCTGACGTGGCATCTACGATGCCGATTTGGCAGTCAACGATGATGATGTGGCAGATTGGCTGAATTGATTATTTTAACCGAATCTGAGGGCATAATTGATTTTTTTTGTTGAGTTTAGGGGCATAACTAATTTTAATTGAAAATGTGATAACTTACTTAATCTTTAAGCTAAAAAATAAAAATTATTAAAATTTAAAATATTTAAATGATATTCAAAATATTCATAAAATATTAAAAAATTCTAATGAATTAAAAAATTTAATAAAAACCACAAAATTCATAATATCAAAAGTTATAAATATAAAAAAACAAAATTTAAAAATATTTATAAGTCATAGAGAATGTCTTCGACTGTTTCTAATTATGCTAATCTTACTAATATTTCTTGAACATATTTTTAACGGAATCATCATTATATTAAAATAGTAATAAAATCAAAATTCTCGTTCATTTTACTACATCAAATAATAATGAGCATCAATTTGATGTAGAAAAAGCAAAAGAAAAATTGAGTTTTATCGTTACTCTAATACAAGGTTAATTTCATCAAAAAGTTGTTTAACAAATGATAATATTCAGACTGTCAAAGTCTAAGACTTTTTCAATGAAAGTGTTCAAAATTTTTAATACTTTATAAACATTTCTTAATTTTTAATTTTTATATTTAAATTTCATCATTTTATAAATTTTAATACATATTAATTTTTTATATTAATTTTTATTTTCGATAAATTTTTTAAATTTTTTGTTTATTTTTATAAGTTTATGGATTTTCATAAAAAAATTGAAGAATATTTTGATTTTTTGTGAGAGTTCTCACTTTGCTTATTTTTAAAATTATCAGGGGTCCAAAAGATATTTACACCAAAATTTTAAGGCATAAGGTCAAAAATAGCCTCCAATGTTTTACCATTTGGTCAATTCACCACCTATTCTTTTTTTGTGCAAACAAGCACCCAACGTTTGATTTTCATTCAACTTTTTCCCTCAGTGGATGAAAACCGTCAGTCAACATGCGTTGAGCGTTTCAAGCTGATGTTAGCACGCCAGCATGGCATAGAGGGATTGTAACCCCCTCGTCCCGGCCTGGCCGGATGACCAGTCCGAGTGGGCCACACGGGGAAAACTGAGTGAAACCCGTTAAGGTTCCCTTCGGTTAGCAACCCTATTTTTTTTTTTTTTAATCTTGCCTAGATGAACATTAAGTCCTATGTGATTCACATCAGCGGAAAACATTCAAGGGAAAAACACATTCGAACCACGGCCATACCTAACAGTCTATTTTTAAGCTTATAGGACAGCCAGTACCGATACCCTAACCAGGGGTATCAATACCCGGGTATCAATACCCTAACCAGGGGTATCAATACCAGGGTATCAATACCCTAACCATGGGTATCAATACCCGGGTATCGATACCCTAACCAGGGGTATCAATACTCGGGTATCAATACCCTAACCAGGGGTATCGATACGCTCAACTCTCATCCACAACACCCGATTCCAGTAACTTTGGAGGGTATCGATACCCTTAGGGTATCGATACCCCAGCCAAAATCTGATGCCTTTTGGGCAAGAGAGTATCGATACCCTAGCTAGGGGTATCGATACCCCCTGCACTGGAACTCCTCAATCTCGACTAAAACGACCCCAACACGACCCTAAATACATTTCTCGACTCACCTAAGCGTATACCATCATGCAAGCACACATATTTAAGCCAAGGGTGTCATTCGAACATGGATTAAAGCATCCATACATAGCATTCCAATTAAAGAGCAATTTATGCATATATGGACATACAAGCATTTAAGATTTCATGCCTTAGCAACCAAAACACGTAGACATTCATGGCATGTAACATAAGCAATATTTACAATCAGACAAGGCATCCACTAACCAAGCCAACAACGATATACATCAAAGCTCAAATCAATAACACCTATCCCATTGCTTAACTATTACAATCTATTACTTAAAACTCATACATTGAGCTCACCGAAAGCAACACTTGGAGACCTTTCCTTGCCTTTGCCACCCACAAGCTATCAATCTGCATTGTCGAACAAAAGAGAGCGTAAGCATAAAAGCTTAGTGAGGGTAAGCTCATAAATCAAACCTTCGACAATGCAGGGTCCAAGCACGAGCAATTTCCATAATGAAATGCATGTTCTTACCTCCGATCCGCATAAGCCAAAATGAACATGATGCATGAACATATAGTCAACATTATGCCATGCTCAACAACCATAAGCTCAACTTAACATGATACATAATCCAAAGCATTAGCCACATCATATAACAATTCATAAGGACATCACATTTCATGTCATATAAGCACATAAGCATAATCCCACATTGGTATATACATACAACCTCATATTGGCACCTAGCTATGACCCGAATACGCGGATTACCCGTTGGAACGCATTTCCAACAACAACATTACCTCGGTGGGATTCCACTCATCACCGGTCCTTGCATGTGCGGGATTCCACTCACCGCCACATGCCCTACGGATGGGATTCCACTCATCATCACGTAGAAATATATAAAAGCTTCCGGTGGAATATTACATCACCGTACTCCTCCTTGGTGCCTTAACGCCACCAAGGCCACGTACGTTTTGACTCAATTTGTGTGCACACTCATCCTAATGATCGATCATTGTACCCAAGCATACTAGTGCCAATATAAATCAAACTACACAACTTTTTACAATATCAATTTCAATATAAATTCCGTGCCTAGCACGTACTCACCATGATTCTCAAAAATCATGCAATCCACAACATAACCTCATTTCACAAATCAACACCACATGTATATCAACCGAACAATCATCTCATCATATATCCACATTTTATTTGTCATCAACATGCATATAAAATCAATACATTAAGCCATACTTTCACATACAGGTGTATCACATTATACATACTCATCATGAGGCATAACAATGATTAAAGAGTACATCCAAGGTCTCTAACTAAAGCTTAGGATTAGGCTACCACCCTAATCCTAACTCTAGGTGGGTCTACCAAGCCCAACCTAGTCCACATGCTTGAACCAACCACTTAAAAATCGATTTAAAAACATTAACCACTCACCTCTACTCCAAGCTCAACTACCAAGCAAGCATCACCTTCAAGTTTCCGGATTTTTTCCCGAAGCTTCTCCAACGCAAACTCTCGCTTCTAAACAACCTCAATACAATTCAAATAATCCTCAAATCAGCCCAACATCAAAATATCAACCCGGAATACAAATTCAAATATCAAACCCAACATTTCAAGTCATGACCAAACCCCATACTTAGCAATTTCGGACAGCCCCAATACCTCTTCCAAAAACCTTGTTTCCAACATCCATTGCACCCACAAATGATCCCAAATCAATCCCTAACCATAGTACTACCATTGGGCTATCAAACCTCACCTAGAACAACCCCCAAAACTCACCCAAAACCCTCCAAAACACCATTTTCGTACTAATATTTTACCCAGCAGAAAATCATGTTTTTAAACACCCAAATGACATCTAAATTGTCCCAAATCATCCCCTTAGCATACATAAACCATCAGCCCTCTAATTACACCCTAAAACCCACCAAAAATCAACTTTTTGACACCTCAAAAATGGGTTTAAGAACCCACTTCGGAAATTCATCAAAATCCAACCAAATCAACATATAATGTGTATTTTGACATGATTAAACAAAACCCCAATACAATTTATCAAAACAAATTGAAAAACCCCATTAAAAACCCAAATTTCCATATGAACCCTAATTCCCAAAACTCAATATTTTCGAAATCTAAGACTATAGATAAATAGAGGATAGAGAGGAGGTTAAGAAAATATATTTACCTCTTAATTTGGTGTTGAAATCGAATGGCAATATAATGGAATAGTAGCTAAGGTTTTAGGAGAGTTTGAAAACATGGAAGAGGGGTTTGACATGGGAAATGGGTGTTGGGAGGAAGATGACAACTTTTTGCTAAAAGTTGTCTTGCTTTATTTAAAAATTTGGGCAAATTACAACATTGGTCTCTCCCTCCTTATTAAAGCTCAATTTGGTCATTATTTATAGTTGATTTATTTTAATTAGATTTTATTTGACTCGAACTATAACCCGGCTAACTCCTAGCCCCAAAACACGGGTGTTACAACTCTCCCCCACTTAAGAAAATTTCGTCCCCGAAATTTATCGATCACGGAGGGCCACTGAAACATGCACCTCCACGCTTTCCTCTCTCACCACAACGTACTAACCAACTCGAAAGACTTACCACACAACACTTGCTATCTTACACTAAGATCTCAACTGATTCTTCAAGGCATGCCAATTTCAAACTCAACTCAATCTCTTCAACAAACATAGCACGGAACATGTCTGACTCACACTCCCGAATTATAGGTTCACAAACACATCACAAACCTCTTTCTAGCTCTAGTGGTAACCGCAACAAATAAACAACCATACTAGCCCGATTCACAATCTCATACAACATTGTTTGAACACTTGACTCATAACTTCCTCTAACTGACCATCTGACTTCAACAGGTAACCAAACACTATACAAACGTCTTCAAAAATAATCTAGTTGAAATCTCGAATCTCTATTACTCACTTCCATTAAAAATCTTCCGCGAATGTAGCAAACTAGAAGAAAACTGACGCTCGGTCTCAACATACTGGCAATTCACGCACTTACTCTCATACAGAACCACATCATTCATCCACTGAATTCAGAAGCACTCATCTTCAACTCGCAATACGTCTTCATACAACTCAGATGCAATACAAATGAACTATCGTGTGCTTCGACCAAAACAATACGTCTCAAAATACCATGCCAAACAGTACAACAATTCTATCTCTAACAATACAAACTCTATCATCTCTGGACTGTATTCTGAAGGTCTTCTTTCCGCTATGTCTTGCACGTGAGGTGCCAAGGACCTGTCTTGCAACTGTTTCTCTTCAAACATTTTGACTCAATGTAGGTTCAACATGAAACTCGGCCACAAAACTACTATCATTTGATAAACAGGATTCGGCAATTGCAACTCGTAACTCAACTACTAATCTAACAACAAATACAACTCGGAACATCGGTTACTACGTAGACTCTCTTCAGATAGTACTCAATCTTGAGATCACAGTCTTCAAGCAATTCTAACTACTCATGTTGTTCAAGTTCCAACCATTCCCAAGTCTTCAAATATTTCAAGTTCTAATGATACGTACATATACACTGCGCATTTCTTACTATACAAGCTTTGTCTCTAAGTCTTCGAAGCAAATACAACTGTAATTAACTCTATGTTTCATATCAGATAACTCTTCTCACGGTCTTTCAACTAACTCGATGAACATGTCAAAATCATTTCGTCTTGCATAAGCACACAACCTAACCCTACATGTATCACATCACTACAGTTCACAAGCTCTTTCTCTAGTATAGGCTGGATCAAGGTCGAAGCTCTCTCCAAAGTTTCTTTCGGTTTCTCAAAGGTTCAATGTCTCGCATCTAACCTCACAACTGTACATTCTTCTGTAGCAATCTGTCAAAAGAGCAACTATCTTCGAAAGGCTATTTACAAACTTTGGATAGTAACACTGCTAGACCTAGAACTATAGATATCTGTCACAGTCTTCATTTTCTTCCAACTCACATCTTCTTCTGTCTACTTGGGATTTACCCTATTACACTCAGATGATCTGCATGTTCTAGGAGAACATCTTCATTAACTCAAAGTTCACGTTGCGCAACTTGGTGTACAATTAATTCTCTAATAGAATCTACCACACTAACTTCAAAACTTGTCATGATCTTCCTCGGTACTTGAATATACTCATGTGACATCTAGAAGAGCTACTACAACTGATCAAGAAACTCAGAAAAATATTCTGCTCAACATCTCTATGAAGGTAACTAATACACTAGTCAAACAAAACGACATAACTCAGAGCTCAAGGCGATCACATCTTGCCCCTAAAGTTGTCTTCGGTACTTCAACTTTTCTCGCTTTCAACTAGCAGTAAACGGATCTCAAACTAATATTCAAATAGACTGAAGCACACACTAACTGACCAACAAATCACTGACACTCAAAAACTGATGCTAATCATTCACTGTCACTTGTTTCAACCGTCTGTAATCTAAACATATTCTTGTATTGTCACTCTTTCTTCTTCACGTATTACACTGTAGAACTATGAGATGGTGCACTAGGCCTAATGAATCTAAGGTCTAACAAGTCTCGAAGTTAATTCTTCAACATTCTCAATTCTGTCGGAACCCAAAAGATATAAAGCAATCAAACATGAGCAAACTCGGAGACGGTCTCAATAATAAACTCTTCTCCTCTAACAAGAGGTAAACCGGCAATTCTTCCAAACACTTCTAGGAAAAGAAAACACAAACTATTCTAACATTCTGTGGTTTAATCTTCATTCAAAATCAAATCCATCACAATTGCTAAGCATGCATGTTGACTAAACTCAACCAATCTTTGACCTCTAAAGCTGGATCAACACTCAATAAGGAGTTCACATCCTTACCTACTACTACAGTCTCATAAAAATCTGTGACTTCAAGGCAATTCTCTCTCTGTCTCCAGGTATACACTAACTCTGTGCTCTTCAAGCCGAACCTTGTCAAAAGGTACATCAAAACCGTAGAAAGACAATCACTTCACATCTACTAGAAACTAGTAACTCTGAACATGTACACAACTGATAGTCTTCGGTCCTCTTGTTTTCAGACTGGTTCTTCAACAAAATCTGACTCTTCTAAGTTGTTCTTAGAGCATCTCGTAACTTCAAGACTCAATTCTGATCGCACACAAACAGTCTTGCTGGACTTGTTCTACCCCTACCAAACAATCCTGAAGTCAAAGCTCAAGGCTTCCTTCTCGGCTCAACTATATCGGAAGTGACTTCATCTCTTTCGCTTGCTGGAAAACAGCTCAACGTACACTGACCCAATCACACAAACTAGCTCCCACTCACGGACACTGATCGGCTGTCTTGCATTCAAATCATAGGCCGAACCCCAACGGTCACCAACTAACACTTCTGAATTTCAGATTACTCACACGAGACCCCTACCTTGATCTCGCTAAAAGAACCAAGGTACTCGCACCTACCTCTAACACTTCACCGGGCATATTCAAACTTGAAGGCTTGCTAACAATGTACGGAAATACGGATTCGGAATCAACTGGAGGAAACAACTTAATACTGTACCAAGGGCTCATCTGTTAAAACATCGACACCACTCTAACTCCCACTCATATGCATTCACTTCTTCTTACCAACTAATGCCAGAGTTGATCACACCGTCCCTCATCCACATGAATCAACCCACATACACACTGTCTCAAACGGACAAATTGTACCTCAATTCCGGTACAACCATACCTCTCTAACTGAGGTGATGGACTCCCTCAACATCGTTCACCCTTTCAGAAACTACGACTTCTACTTACCGAAAAGCAATTAAATAAACAACAACATCAACAGTAAAACATACAAGATTGGGTTAGCAAGGCAAGGCTTCCAAGTGGCTCAAGTATGATTCCCTCACTTAAAAATCACTTTTTCAATGTAATAGTAGCAATGGGACTCTACTAAACATGCTTCAAGCAAATCAACACACATACATGCTCAACCAAGCATATAACAGGGCTTACTTGCTAAACAAGCAAACATAAGCGTACTATCAAACAACATGCATTCTCAATCAATCAATCATTCATCACAACATACACGGATAACAAAAAACATGCTTTTAAACAAGCAATCAACATATTTGTCATACAAGCAGTCATACTTACAGAGCAAGCAAACACCGTGCATATCAATCATAAAACACAACTTATCTCACTTACCTGCCCAAGGTCTCGGAAACCTTAGGCTCTGATACCAACAAATGTAACCCCCTCGTCCCGGCCTGGCCGGATGACCGGTCCGAGTGGGCCACACAGGGAAAACCGAGTGAAACCCGTTAAGGTTCCCTTCGGTTAGCAACCCTATTTTTTTAATTATTTTAATCTTGCCTAGATGAACATTAAGTCCTATGTGATTCACATCAGCAGAAAACATTCAAGGGAAAAACACATTCGAACCACGGCCATACCTAACAGTCTATTTTTAAGCTTATAGGACAGCCAGTATCGATACCCTAACCAGGGGTATGAATACCCTAACCAGGGGTATCAATACCAGGGTATCAATACCCTAACCATGGGTATCAATACCCGGGTATCGATACCCTAACCAGGGGTATCAATACTCGGGTATCAATGCCCTAACCAGGGGTATCGATACGCTCAACTCTCATCCACAACACCCGATTCCAGTAACTTTGGAGGGTATCGATACCCTTAGGGTATCGATACCCCAGGCAAAATCTGATGCCTTTTGGGCAAGAGAGTATCGATACCCTAGCTAGGGGTATCGATACCCCCTGCACTGGAACTCCTCAATCTCGACTAAAACGACCCCAACACGACCCTAAATGCATTTCTCGACTCACCTAAGCGTATACCATCATGCAAGCACACATATTTAAGCCAAGGGTGTCATTCGAACATGGATTAAAGCATCCATACATAGCATTCCAATTAAAGAGCAATTTATGCATATATGGACATACAAGCATTTAAGATTTCATGCCTTAGCAACCAAAACACGTAGACATTCATGGCATGTAACATAAGCAATATTTACAATCAGACAAGGCATCCACTAACCAAGCCAACAACGATATACATCAAAGCTCAAATCAATAACACATATCCCATTGCTTAACTATTACAATCTATTACTTAAAACTCATACATTGAGCTCACCGAAAGCAACCCTTGGAGACCTTTCCTTGCCTTTGCCACCCACAAGCTATCAATCGGCATTGTCGAACAAAAGAGAGCGTAAGCATAAAAGCTTAGTGAGGGTAAGCTCATAAATCAAACCTTCGACAATGCAGGGTCCAAGCACGAGCAATTTCCATAATGAAATGCATGTTCTTACCTCCGATCCGCATAAGCCAAAATGAACATGATGCATGAACATATAGTCAACATTATGCCATGCTCAACAACCATAAGCTCAACTTAACATGATACATAATCCAAAGCATTAGCCACATCATATAACAATTCATAAGGACATCACATTTCATGTCATATAAGCACATAAGCATAATCCCACATTGGTATATACATACAACCTCATATTGGCACCTAGCTATGACCCGAATACGCGGATTACCCGTTGGAACGCATTTCCAACAACAACATTACCTCGGTGGGATTCCACTCATCACCGGTCCTTGCATGTGCAGGACTCCACTCATCGCCACATGCCCTACGGATGGGATTCCACTCATCATCACGTAGAAATATATAAAAGCTTCCGGTGGAATATTACATCACCGTACTCCTCCTTGGTGCCTTAACGCCACCAAGGCCACGTACGTTTTGACTCAATTTGTGTGCACACTCATCCTAATGATCGATCATTGTACCCAAGCATACTAGTGCCAATATAAATCAAACTACACAACTTTTTACAATATCAATTTCAATATAAATTCCGTGCCTAGGACGTACTCACCATGATTCTCAAAAATCATACAATCCACAACATAACCTCATTTCACAAATCAACACCACATGTATATCAACCGAACAATCATCTCATCATATATCCACATTTTATTTGTCATCAACATGCATATAAAATCAATACATTAAGCCATACTTTCACATACAGGTGTATCACATTATACATACTCATCATGAGGCATAACAATGATTAAAGAGTACATCCAGGGTCTCTAACTAAAGCTTAGGATTAGGCTACCACCCTAATCCTAACTCTAGGTGGGTCTACCAATCCCAACCAAGTCCACATGCTTGAACCAACCACTTAAAAATCGATTTAAAAACATTAACCATTCACCTCTACTCCAAGCTCAACTACCAAGCAAGCATCACCTTCAAGTTTCCGGATTTCTTCCCGAAGCTTCTCCAACGCAAACTCTCGCTTCTAAACAACCTCAATACAATTCAAATAATCCTCAAATCAGCCCAACATCAAAATATCAACCCGGAATACAAATTCAAATATCAAACCCAACATTTCAAGTCATGACCAAACCCCATACTTAGCAATTTCGGACAGCCCCAATACCTCTTCCAAAAACCTTGTTTCCAACATCCATTGCACCCACAAATGATCCCAAATCAATCCCTAACCATAGTACTACCATTGGGCTATCAAACCCCACCTAGAACAACCCCCAAAACTCACCCAAAACCCTCCAAAACACCATTTTCGTACTAATATTTTACCCAGCAGAAAATCATGTTTTTAAACACCCAAATGACATCTAAATGGTCCCAAATCATCCTCTTAGCATACATATACCATCAGCCCTCTAATTACACCCTAAAACCCACCAAAAATCAACTTTTTGACACCTCAAAAATGGGTTTAAGAACCCACTTCGGAAATTCATCAAAATCCAACCAAATCAACATATAATGTGTATTTTGACATGATTAAACAAAATCCCAATACAATTTATCAAAACAAATTGAAAAACCTCATTAAAAACCCAAATTTCCATATGAACCCTAATTCCCAAAACTCAATATTTTCGAAATCTAAGACTATAGATAAATAGAGGATAGAGAGGAGGTTAAGAAAATATATTTACCTCTTAATTTGGTGTTGAAATCGAATGACAATATAATGGAATAGTAGCTAAGGTTTTAGGAGAGTTTGAAAACATGGAAGAGGGGTTTGACATGGGAAATGGGTGTTGGGAGGAAGATGACAACTTTTTGCTAAAAGTTGTCTTGCTTTATTTAAAAATTTGGGCAAATTACAACATTGATCCCTCCCTCCTTATTAAAGCTCAATTTGGTCATTATTTATAGTTGATTTATTTTAATTAGATTTTATTTGACTCGAACTATAACCCGGCTAACTCCTAGCCCCAAAACACGGGTGTTACAGGGATGACGTGGCACTGCTACATGTCAAGTGACATGGCAGTAATGCCAAATAAGAAAAAAAATTAGAAATTTCATCCACTGATAGGATGATACGTGGCAGCTTCCGAAAGGCTTGATTTTGCATAATCCAAAAGTATGCTTGAAAGGGGGGATTGAACCTAAATTGTTGGAACAAAACTCATCCCTCAAGCCAACGGGACAAGTCACTCATCTGAGATGTGGTGTTGCAGAAATTGATTTTAATGTTATTTTCAAATTTGAAATTAATAATTGGAAAAATAACAAAAGATGCCCCCAATGTTTGCATGTTTGTCATTTGCCCCCTATTATTTTTTTGGTCAAAATATGCTCTCAACATTTCAATTTGGTCCAAATATGCCCCAACGTTTCAATTTGGTCCAAATATGCCTCCAACGTTTCAAATTGGTCCAAATATACCCTCGTTGGATGGAAACTGTTAGTCAACTAACGGTCAACGACTAATGCTGACTGGACTTGCCACGTGTTAAGATCTACTAACGTGTCAGCATTATATTTGCCATGTATCATCATCAGATTCGGTCATGTGTCAGCATGATAGTCGACCATATGTTACCATAAAGAAGGGTATAAAAATTAAAAAAATCCGACGTGGCATATGCCACATCAGCAGATCTTAAAACATGGCAAGTCTAGTCAGCATCAGCCATTGACCGTCAGTTGACTGACAGTTTCTATCCAACGGGAGCATATTTAGACCAAATTAAAACGTTGGGGGCATATTTGGACCAAAAAAGAATAGAGGGCTAAATGACAAAATATGCAAACGTCGGGGGCATCTTTTGTATTTTGCCTAATAATTAAAACAATCATTAAAAGTAACAAAAACACGTGCTACAATACAAACGATCACCCCCATTATCCCCTAATTTCTTGTCATATGAAATCAGCAAAAACCTGAACTGTAACAATCTCAAATGGGGCTAGTAAATTTTAAGAATTTTTGGGAGATTTAATCTTTTATTTCCCTAAAATAATAAGTTTTGGGACTTAATTGAATGAATTCAGGTTTGGGAAGCTTGATTTATAAGGAATTGATGACCAATTTGAAAACGGAATAAAGTTTGGAGACAAAAGTGTGAACTCCCCAAAAATTAAATGGCTAAGAGTGTAATTTGACCTTTTTTCTTTGAAGGATAATATATCTGCCAAGTTAACGTGTTGGCAGAGGAAAAAAAAATGAAAGAAGAAAGGTGAGAGAAAAAAAAAATAGGTAGAGATTCAATCTCAGATCTACCGAGATCCGACCGTCCATTTTCGACACCTCCACCACCATTGCGTTCATCTTGTCGAGTCGAGTTCATCGGTACCAACGACATCATCATCGGAGTTACCGTTGGAGGGGGTGTTTGTTTTTCGTCGGAAAACTTAAAAGGTTAGTATTCGAACTTTGAGTTTGAATTTTGAAAATCCGAGGCCACCACCGTGTTCGGAAGGTCGAAAACTATCGGCCTGTAAAATTTGGTGGCCAACGGCCGTTCACAGCCGCCGCACGCGCCCCACGCGCCGCCGGTCGCGAGTGGGCTTCGTCTGGGTTGACCGAGCCGGTTGACCGAGCCACTAAGCCGGTTGACTGAGCCGGTTGACCGAGCCGCCGAGCCATTTGACCGAGCCGTAGAGCCGTTTGACCGAGCCGGTTGACCGAGCCGCCGAGCCGTTTGACCGAGCCGGTTGACCGAGCCGACCAGTGACGTCACCATGACGTCAGCGTTGACTTTGACCGCTGACGTCAGCATTGACCGTTGACCGTTGACCGTTGACTTTGACCAAAAAGTCAACTTTTTCCAAAAAGTCCTATTTTATGTTTTTCGACGTCCTGAATCCGATTTTGAAGCCCGTTTTGTGAAATTGTAACCCGAAAGCCTCCGAATTGGACCTTGAACTCAAGTCTATTTATGTATTTTAATAATCAATTATGAGAAAGGTGATTAAAGACTGAAATTGGAATTTGTGCGATTGAAGGTATTCAAGGTTCTTTGTATTCGGGATGTTGAGGACGTCGCATTCGGGTTCGAGAGTGATCGAACGGAGAATAATGGTTGACCGATATAGCAAGGATTAAAGGTAATACACTACTACCTCTTGTATGCTTTATGAGCATGTTGGTATGTGTTAATGCATGCATAAAAATGATGATAAGTACTGTTAAATCTGCTCAAGTTAAATCGAATGTAGAAACGAGTATGATAAATTAAATAAGACCGAAATGCTCGAATGAGGCAGCTAATCTCCAATTCTGAGCATTAGTGTGAGATGTTTAAATGTGAAAGATACCTAGACAGGAAATTACGAATCACCCATAATTGTTAAAAGACCCAAAATGCCCTCGTTGACCAAAGTAATCAAAATAGCCCCGAATGTATCGGATATCGTGAAAAATCTTAATGTAGAAATCTCTGAATGCCTGGTTGGATTAGACCTGGCAAACTTGACCCGAGAACCAAAACCCGAACCGAATTACCTGAACCCAGACCTGAACCGACACCAAAAATCAACCCGAAATTGACCCGAAATCTGATCCGAAATTTGATCTGAAACCCGAAATAAACCGAACCGAAACTGAACCGAATTTAGTTGAACTGAATGGACCCGAACCGAATGGACCCGATTAATAGAAATAAAGAAAGATAAAATATGAGCAGCCGCACAAATCACTAAAATGCCAAATATATTGACTTTATAAAGTCATATATAGGGTGTAAAAATTTGACCAACCTAAGAATTTGATTAAAAACGACTGATCTCTCATTTAATCGAAAATAACCGAACCGAAATCAACCGAACCGAAATTAATCGAACCGAAATCAACCGACCCGAAATGACCTGAAACACAATAAACCCGAACAAAAACCGAACCGAAACCGAACCAAAACCGAAACTGAATCTGAACCAAAAATATCAGACCCGAAATAACCGAAACCGAAATGACCTGAACCGAACCCGAACCAATTGACCCGTTTGCCACCTCTAGGTTGGATACCCGATGAGCAAATAGAATTTCTGAGCTACCGTTTACGTCTTGTTGGTATAAATTACCAAAATGCCTGCATATGATAAAATGACCATAATGCCTTATAAGTAAATGGCTAAAACACTCGTGATATGCCTAAACTCTCAAGATCTTGATGTACCCTCTCCTGACTGTTCGGTTTGAATTGTTAGTTCAAACCCCTCTTTTAATAGGGGCCTTGTTTCAAAGATCCGTTCAACCGTCAAAAGTTAATATGTTCTCTTTCGTAAATGTCAAGTATCTCCAAGGAAATAAACGATTCCACCTAGAGTGTTCCTTGTGTGCTATATAACCGTTTTAATATTGTTTTACATAACGAAAGCATGATTATATTATATGTGTGATACATCATAGTTTTGATTGAACAATATGCTCCTGATTACCGTTATGTGGAAAATGCATGTCTATTTTATATCTACCGAAATTTCAGTTGTTATTGATAACCGAACCGTTACATAAACCGTTACCGTTATAGGTTCCTATGCTTCGGCTAGGGTAATTCCTCACCGTTACCGTTATAGGTTCCTATGCTTCGGCTAGGGTAATTCCTCACCGTTACCGTTACAGGTTCCTATGCTTCGGCTAGGGTAATACCTACCATACCGTACCGTACCGTTCCTAAGATGAGGGTTGATAAAAGATTAAACCGTACCGTATTGTTACTTGAACTTTATTTTTTTTTTTTTTTTTTGAACTGAAAATGTATATTATACTGTTGTTGTACATGTTTTACCTACACCGTTTGGAATACACTAGGAACCGAACTCTCTAATTCCACCTCCGTACATTAATAGCCTATAATTACCGTCTAATTCTCGATGTTTGAATAAAGAACAAGTACCGTTATTCTCAAGTATAATGTTGCCCTGAAATATCGAAAGAGAAATGAAGACCGTTACTGCGTAAAGCATCATGAAAATGTTATGCCTACCATATATCTGCATGAGCTTATAGCATCTTTTGGTAGTTTTGTATTACTGAGCTTTTCCAAGCTCACGTTGTTTTTACCATCGCAGGTTAAAGAAATATATCATGGTATAACGTTTGACATCAGTGTTCGGAGTTCTCTCGGCGTTGCTTTTGGAGTACGGTACCAACATAGTTAGTGGGCATGCATATCATTATTGTTTTATGATAGTGTCTGTAAAATGTTTTCTGAATTTTTGTTATATGTTTAAATGATTTCATGAAAGAATATTTTCAACAAAAGTTACCGTTATAATATAATATGTATTTTTTTTAGAGAAAATGTTTTATGTGTATTTTTGCCGTGGGTCGCTCTTGTGACCCTAATGTGGCTTCCTAGGATCCGTCGTAACGCATAGACGGGTCTAGGGGGTTACATTTAGTGGTATCAGAGCTTAGAGTTGCGTCTTTCTGGGTTGATCGGCCGATCGTCTGTCGTAAGGTGTCTGGTCTGTGCATGCCCCTAGATCTTAACCGTACTCCATCAAGCCGAGACTCCGATGTCGAATCATTTCCTGTGATAAGTGCAATTAACCGTTCTGTCCATAATAGCTTGATCTATACTGGAAAGGAATATTGGTAATGTCTGTCTACGAATTGGATTAAATTGATGGATTTGAATCTGGATAGAGAACCTGAGATGGTTTATGCATGTGAAATAGAAGATCTGAAACAGATTAAGAATAAATGTTTGATCGAACGAGGAAACCGATATAAGATTACAAGTAAAGTAGCTCGGTGATAATGAGTGTGATTGAGAATGTTCTGACAAAAATTTGATAAAAGTATTACGAATTTAAAAGAAAAGTGTCTGTGAGATCGGTGGAAGTATAGATTATATGGTGGCTCTGTTATGCACGAAGGAAACAATTATCGGAGTATTTTAATGAATGTAAGAGATATTCGTTTAAAACCTTTGTTATACTTGTCCGGTATGAAGAAAGACATTTTGGGGAAAAGTGACGCAATGTACCGTTATGTGTATCATACTTATGGAATTTTATTGTTTACATCTTGATTTTGGAGGACTCTCTTTGAGGCCTTGAGTATTTGTATGGATTTCAGATATAGTTCTACATTCGTAAATCATGATCAATTTAGTAAAGTAAGTTGGGTTTTTAGAGGGAATGCTTTCGGGTTGTATGAATAACTTTTATGGTACCGGAAGAAATTTCTTATCATTGACTGAGATCGTTTACAATAAAAGTTATGAGACAAATGTTGTTCTGCATTATATGAAGTTCGTTATAGATTTAAATGTTATATTCTGATTAATTGGTCCAAAATGTATGATGGGATGATTATGGCTCCAAAGTCAATTTGAGTAACTGAATACTCTGCCAGATTGATCCGTAATTATCGATGAGTCTCAAGAAATAAGGATAGTCTGATGAATAAGTTTTAGTACACAAATGGATGAAATAGCAATGTCTACATTTCTCCGTCTCAGATAAATTTCGAGGACGAAATTTCTTTAAGGAGGGGAGAATTGTAACAATCTCAAATGGGGCTAGTAAATTTTAAGAATTTTTGGGAGATTTAATCTTTTATTTCCCTAAAATAATAAGTTTTGGGACTTAATTGAATGAATTCAGGTTTGGGAAGCTTGATTTATAAGGAATTGATGACCAATTTGAAAACGGAATAAAGTTTGGAGACAAAAGTGTGAACTCCCCAAAAATTAAATGGCTAAGAGTGTAATTTGACCTTTTTTCTTTGAAGGATAATATATCTGCCAAGTTAACGTGTTGGCAGAGGAAAAAAAAAATGAAAGAAGAAAGGTGAGAGAAAAAAAAAATAGGTAGAGATTCAATCTCAGATCTACCGAGATCCGACCGTCCATTTTCGACACCTCCACCACCATTGCGTTCATCTTGTCGAGTCGAGTTCATCGGTACCAACGACATCATCATCGGAGTTACCGTTGGAGGGGGTGTTTGTTTTTCGTCGGAAAACTTAAAAGGTTAGTATTCGAACTTTGAGTTTGAATTTTGAAAATCCGAGGCCACCACCGTGTTCGGAAGGTCGAAAACTATCGGCCTGTAAAATTTGGTGGCCAACGGCCGTTCACAGCCGCCGCACGCGCCCCACGCGCCGCCGGTCGCGAGTGGGCTTCGTCTGGGTTGACCGAGCCGGTTGACCGAGCCACTAAGCCGGTTGACTGAGCCGGTTGACCGAGCCGCCGAGCCATTTGACCGAGCCGTAGAGCCGTTTGACCGAGCCGGTTGACCGAGCCGCCGAGCCGTTTGACCGAGCCGGTTGACCGAGCCGACCAGTGACGTCACCATGACGTCAGCGTTGACTTTGACCGCTGACGTCAGCATTGACCGTTGACCGTTGACCGTTGACTTTGACCAAAAAGTCAACTTTTTCCAAAAAGTCCTATTTTATGTTTTTCGACGTCCTGAATCCGATTTTGAAGCCCGTTTTGTGAAATTGTAACCCGAAAGCCTCCGAATTGGACCTTGAACTCAAGTCTATTTATGTATTTTAATAATCAATTATGAGAAAGGTGATTAAAGACTGAAATTGGAATTTGTGCGATTGAAGGTATTCAAGGTTCTTTGTATTCGGGATGTTGAGGACGTCGCATTCGGGTTCGAGAGTGATCGAACGGAGAATAATGGTTGACCGATATAGCAAGGATTAAAGGTAATACACTACTACCTCTTGTATGCTTTATGAGCATGTTGGTATGTGTTAATGCATGCATAAAAATGATGATAAGTACTGTTAAATCTGCTCAAGTTAAATCGAATGTAGAAACGAGTATGATAAATTAAATAAGACCGAAATGCTCGAATGAGGCAGCTAATCTCCAATTCTGAGCATTAGTGTGAGATGTTTAAATGTGAAAGATACCTAGACAGGAAATTACGAATCACCCATAATTGTTAAAAGACCCAAAATGCCCTCGTTGACCAAAGTAATCAAAATAGCCCCGAATGTATCGGATATCGTGAAAAATCTTAATGTAGAAATCTCTGAATGCCTGGTTGGATTAGACCTGGCAAACTTGACCCGAGAACCAAAACCCGAACCGAATTACCTGAACCCAGACCTGAACCGACACCAAAAATCAACCCGAAATTGACCCGAAATCTGATCCGAAATTTGATCTGAAACCCGAAATAAACCGAACCGAAACTGAACCGAATTTAGTTGAACTGAATGGACCCGAACCGAATGGACCCGATTAATAGAAATAAAGAAAGATAAAATATGAGCAGCCGCACAAATCACTAAAATGCCAAATATATTGACTTTATAAAGTCATATATAGGGTGTAAAAATTTGACCAACCTAAGAATTTGATTAAAAACGACTGATCTCTCATTTAATCGAAAATAACCGAACCGAAATCAACCGAACCGAAATTAATCGAACCGAAATCAACCGACCCGAAATGACCTGAAACACAATAAACCCGAACAAAAACCGAACCGAAACCGAACCAAAACCGAAACTGAATCTGAACCAAAAATATCAGACCCGAAATAACCGAAACCGAAATGACCTGAACCGAACCCGAACCAATTGACCCGTTTGCCACCTCTAGGTTGGATACCCGATGAGCAAATAGAATTTCTGAGCTACCGTTTACGTCTTGTTGGTATAAATTACCAAAATGCCTGCATATGATAAAATGACCATAATGCCTTATAAGTAAATGGCTAAAACACTCGTGATATGCCTAAACTCTCAAGATCTTGATGTACCCTCTCCTGACTGTTCGGTTTGAATTGTTAGTTCAAACCCCTCTTTTAATAGGGGCCTTGTTTCAAAGATCCGTTCAACCGTCAAAAGTTAATATGTTCTCTTTCGTAAATGTCAAGTATCTCCAAGGAAATAAACGATTCCACCTAGAGTGTTCCTTGTGTGCTATATAACCGTTTTAATATTGTTTTACATAACGAAAGCATGATTATATTATATGTGTGATACATCATAGTTTTGATTGAACAATATGCTCCTGATTACCGTTATGTGGAAAATGCATGTCTATTTTATATCTACCGAAATTTCAGTTGTTATTGATAACCGAACCGTTACATAAACCGTTACCGTTATAGGTTCCTATGCTTCGGCTAGGGTAATTCCTCACCGTTACCGTTATAGGTTCCTATGCTTCGGCTAGGGTAATTCCTCACCGTTACCGTTACAGGTTCCTATGCTTCGGCTAGGGTAATACCTACCATACCGTACCGTACCGTTCCTAAGATGAGGGTTGATAAAAGATTAAACCGTACCGTATTGTTACTTGAACTTTATTTTTTTTTTTTTTTTTGAACTGAAAATGTATATTATACTGTTGTTGTACATGTTTTACCTACACCGTTTGGAATACACTAGGAACCGAACTCTCTAATTCCACCTCCGTACATTAATAGCCTATAATTACCGTCTAATTCTCGATGTTTGAATAAAGAACAAGTACCGTTATTCTCAAGTATAATGTTGCCCTGAAATATCGAAAGAGAAATGAAGACCGTTACTGCGTAAAGCATCATGAAAATGTTATGCCTACCATATATCTGCATGAGCTTATAGCATCTTTTGGTAGTTTTGTATTACTGAGCTTTTCCAAGCTCACGTTGTTTTTACCATCGCAGGTTAAAGAAATATATCATGGTATAACGTTTGACATCAGTGTTCGGAGTTCTCTCGGCGTTGCTTTTGGAGTACGGTACCAACATAGTTAGTGGGCATGCATATCATTATTGTTTTATGATAGTGTCTGTAAAATGTTTTCTGAATTTTTGTTATATGTTTAAATGATTTCATGAAAGAATATTTTCAACAAAAGTTACCGTTATAATATAATATGTATTTTTTTTAGAGAAAATGTTTTATGTGTATTTTTGCCGTGGGTCGCTCTTGTGACCCTAATGTGGCTTCCTAGGATCCGTCGTAACGCATAGACGGGTCTAGGGGGTTACATGAACCCTAAAAAGATGATTGAGAATGAAGTAGCCCTCATCACCAAACAATGAAGTAGAAACAAAAACATTAGCATTTCATTCTAACAATTTATTATTAAGAAAAAGTTGAACAATCTCGATAAAAAGTACAGAGTGCATAATAAACGACAGCCAAACCACAACCTCCAAGTAAACATAAAACTCTATATAAAAGACTCACGACCAAAACAAAAAATAAAGCAAAAAAATCACCATTGTAGCATAGGCAAAAAAAAACAGTAACCATAAACTAAACAATGGTTGCTGATAGCTTAATGAATTCACCAACTGAAAACTTTGTGTAATTCTCAATCATCTTATTAAACAATGATGGGTAGCAGAGGGATTAAAGGACGAAAGAAAAAGAAGAGTGAAAATTAGAAAGATTACTTCCACCATTAACAATAGACCGAACAACTAAAAAAAACTAAGATTGGCCATTAACAATAGACTGAACCCTAATTTCAAATGACAAGAAATTAGGGGTAATGGGGGTGATCGTTTGTATTGTAGACCGTATTTTCTTACTTTTAATGATTATTTTAATTATTAATTTTCAATTTGAAAACAACATTAAAAGCAATTTTTGCAACACCACATCTTAGATGAGTGACTTGGCTTGGTGTTTTGGGGAATGATTTCCAATCCCAACGACCAGAGTTCAAGCCCCTTTACAAGCATAATTTTGGATTGTGCAAAATCAAGCCTTTCGGAAGCTGTCACATGTCATCCTATCAGTGGATGGCATTTATAATTTTTTTCTTACTTGGCATTACTTCCACATCACTTGACACATGGCACTGCCACGTCATCCTTCTATGCCTAGCTGGCGTGCCACGTCAGCCTCAAACAGTCAATGCCCATTGACTAACGGTTTCTTTCCACTGAGGGCGAAAGTTGAATGAAAATCAAACGTTGGGTACTTGTTTGTTAAAAAAAAGAATATGTGGTGAATTGACTAAATGATGAAACTTTGGGAGCTATTTTTGACTTTATGCCATTTTTTAATTGATTTTTCATGTATTCCATTTGTAAAAGTTTAATAATTTCTTAAATTCTTATTTTTTTTAACTTAAATATTAAATAAGTTATTGAACTTTCAATTAAAATCAATTATGTCCCCGAACTCATTAAAACAAATCACTTATGCCCGCGAATTCAGTTAAAAAATCAATACAACCCCTCTACCATGTCATCATTCCACGTGTATTGTCACGTCATCACTATAAACTGCCACGTCAGCACTGTAATGGTCAACGCCGGTCAATGAGTCAATTTGATGCATTTTACGAACTGGAGGGCCTAATTGGGTGTGTTTTTTGGCGAGGGCCTGAATTGATTTTTTGGGTCGAACTCGGGGGCAAAATACCCCTTTAGCATTTATTAAATAACATTACAAATCTTATTTACACATGTGAAAAATAATATAATATATATATGTATATCTTATATGATTAGAGAAAGTCGTTTAAATTAGAATCAAAACGTATTATAACGTGATAATAATTACAATTAAATTTGTATAGGAACTCAAAGTCGACTCGACTCGAATTTCATAAACTCAACTCGAATCGCAAAAATTTCAAACTAAGTTTGAGTTGTAAAATATGATGCGTCCACTCGAATAACTCGAATTTTTTTTACTCGACTCGATCATACGCTCACCCCTAAAATCTAGGGTTTGTGGAAGACGAAGAATCTAATATTAGTATTTAAGATTAAAAACTAATAAAATATTAGAAAATAAAAAGATGAAAGAGTTATTAAATCCAGATTCTGACTTTGTTTTGAAATATGTTAGTTGTATGTCAAGTCCTTGAGAATTTTAATATTTATTTAAAAGTCATTAAAAATTAAAGGTGTGCAGCAGTATGTGCTACCCGGTTCTAGACTCATCCCTAACATTATGCCTTCTTTTTCGACAAAAATTTCTTGGGTAAAATACTGAAATCATCACTCAACTTTGGTTATTTGACCTATTTTGGTCACTGAACTTTCAAAACACTCAATTTACTCACTACATTTTATTTTTTGACCTATTTTAATCACTTTGAATTATTTTATTAATATTTTGGTATGACGTGGCCTATTTTATTATTATTAAATATATAATATAATTTAAAATAAAAATAAATTTATATTTTATTATTATTTAATACAAAATTAATTTAAAATAAAAAATAAAACCCTAAATCTTACCCAATCTCCAATTCACAAACCATAAAACTCTTCCCCACCTCCACCAGCCACACTAAACCATGAGAAAAAGCTACAAGCCTGCAATTTAGGCAAAACGCAAATTTTTTGAAATCACATGGTTTGCTGAATACTTGTTCGTATATGGCTCAAAAGGAGTGGTCGAGGACGTGATCAATGTAGGCGGCGGTGTCCTTCAAGGTTGTAACCCCCTCGTCCCGGTCTGGACGCTTGACCGGTCCGAGCGGGCCACACGGGGATAACCGAGGCGAAACCCGTTAAGGCTTCACTTCGGTTACCGACCCAAGAAAAACTTTTTCATTATTATTATCTTATATAGATGCATTAATATGTCTTATGTGAAACATCAACAGCGGAAGAAACAAGCGAGGCAAACAACCAAGAAGCCGATCAAAAATAGCCCATTTTATCTTAAACTGCAGGCCGTATCGGAACGCCCAGAGGGTGTTTCGATACGCCTTGACTAGGTCAACTAGCCAAAGTCAACTCGAGGACACCGTATCGAAACGGGGATGGACCGTATCGAAACGCCCTCAACGGTCAACTTCTCGTGGTCAACGCTACGAAGCCCGTTCCGAAACGCCTAGGATCGTTTCGATACTCTGAATTTCTCGTCAAAATCTCAGATTTCTAGTAGCAAAATCGTATAGAAACGCCCCCTTTGCGTACCGAAACGCCTGGCCTGAAACAAGGGAACCGTATCGAAACAGGTCCAACCGTTTCGATACATCTGCTGCGAACAGACAGGTTTTAGCTGATTTATGGCAAAAGGCTGCCTCAAACACCAACTAGAACCTCCCACAACCAACATACAACAACTCTAGATGCAAGGCACCCTATACAAACATGCTTAGCACACAACAAACATGTAAGAGCCATACATTGATAGGAAGCATCGATTCATCATAAGAATTCATACATAGCATTCAAGATAACATGCTTAAACAAGAACATTCACAAGCATTCATGGTAAGCAACATAGACATGGTTTACAATCCAAAACATGGCATCACAAGCCAAACCATAACATCAACAAGGAGTCTAAGATGCTCCTAACACAAAAAACAACATACATCAAAGCTCAAATCCCATTGCTTGACTATTACATTTTCATAACTTAAAAAGCCATACTTGATAAACTCAAAAGCCCAACTAGCACACTTGGAGGCCCTCTCCTTGCACAAGCAACCCTCGAACTACGGATTTGCATTGTCGAACAAAAGAGAGCGTAAGCATAAAGCTTAGTGAGGGTAAGCTCATAAAACAAACATCGACAATGCAGGGTCTAAGCACAAGCACACAACCAAGGTAGAATGCATGATCTTACCTTCGAACCACATGAGCCAAAATAATAAGTGATGCATGAACACAATTATCAACATAATGCCATGCTCAACAACTCATAAGCTCAACACATGGAAATACATATATCAATGTATTATCAACCACATTCCACAATCCGTATTGACACCTAGCTATGACCCGAATACGCGGATAACCGTTGGATCTCACATCCAACCACAACCATTACCTTACGGTGGGATTACACTCATCACCGTTTCACGCTGAGGGGATTCCACTCATCCTCACGTCCCGTCGATGGGATTTCACTCATCACCGACTAACATACATATATATATATAAGAAGATTTCCGGGAGAACCCGTACTCCATCTTGATGACTACCATCACTAAGACCACGCGCGCATTTAGACTCTCGTGTGCACACTAAAACATCCTAATGATCGATCATTGTACCCAAGCCTACTAGTGCCAATACTAACACAATTCATAACCTTTCACAACAACATTTCATATCAACTTCCGTGCTTAGCACGTAGTCACCATGACTTATCGTCATGCACAAACCACATGCATATAACAATGCATCAAAACCATGCCTCAACACACATGCATAACACAATATACATAACCACCATAATCACAATTAAACACAAGGCATACTCAACAATTAAAGTTCAACCAAAGTCTCTAACTAAAGCTTGGGATTAGACTACCAATCTAATCCCAACTCTAGGTGGGTCTACCAAGCTCAACCTAGTCCACATGCTTGAACCAACCTTTGAAAATCAAGTTAAAAACATTAACCACTCACCGACCATTCCAAGCTCAACCACACTAGCCGATCAAGCTCCCAACGGTTCCGGATTCGTTCTCGAGGCTTCACCAACACAACTCCTTGCTTCTAATCATCCCAACACAATAAAAATAACCACAAATCAATCCACAAATCAATGTAGTAACCCGGAACACAAACCAAGCACAAAACACAAGATTTCAAGCTAAAGACAACCCCAAAAATCCTCATTCCCGAGCAGCCCTAAAGCACAGTCCAAAACCATTGATTCCAACACTTATATTACTTTCAAAAGCTTCCAAAACAACCCTTATACATAGCCTAACCATCAGCCATCAAAACTTCACCCAAAACAGCCCCAAAATCCAACCTAAAATCCTTCAAAAACCTCTCTAAAACCCAATTTCGGGAAACATCATAAAACCATGTAAAAATCGAGTATGTTGGACCTTATAAGATGCTTTTAACTTATCTAGCAACAATAAATCAAAAACTCAACTAAATGTTATCAAAGTTTGGATTTTTATCTTCAAAACTCAAAAACTCAAAATGTAAAAACCCTGGGCTTTCATGAAAATAAAGGTATGAGCTTGTAGAGGAAAGAGAGGACAAGTCAAAAGTGGTTTTACCTTTGAAAAATCTCCAACAACGAGCAAGATAGATGATGGAATAGTGAAATGGAGAAGGGGAGGTTTTTCACGTCTGAAGTTGGGAGGTAGGAGATGATGAATAGTTTTGGGTGTTTTGAAATAAGAGTTTTTATTTTTACAAGTCAAAATATTTACCAATTTGCCATTAATGAGATGGCTATCTCAAAAATCCTAAAATCCATGGAATTGGGCTTTAAATCAAAACAAGTCCAACATAACTTATTTGTTTTGAAAACCCGAGACCCAAAATAATATTTTGATATTTTAAATTCACCCGACCCCCGAACCCAGGTGTTAAAAAGGTGACTTGAGTGGAGCTGTGGTCGGAGGTAAAAATGGGGTTAGATTCGAATCCTGTGACGCTGTCGGTTTCTGGGTTTAGTGTTTTAAACCACCCTAACATGTGGTCCAAAGAACGATTCTCTTAAACCAAAACGACCATTGTTTTGATCGCATATAGAATTGCAGGGCTTGTTTCAACTGCCATGGTTGATTTCTTGTCAACTTCTTTGATTCTAGAAAAATATTAACCCCCAACAATTCTTTGGCAATGCAACAACCACCAACAATTGTTCCTCTTCTCTGTAATAAACGAAACTTGAATGCAAAATTGAATCTAATTTGTAGCATTATCAATCCAAACATAAAGGCTTGCTGAAAATAAACATCGATCAAAACTAGGCATTTAGGGGTAAGTGGCCGATAAGGGTAATACCGACGAAGAGTGGATGGCCGGTAAAAGTAACGCCGACGAAGGGGTAGGTGACCGGTGAGGATAACGCCGGTGAAGGGGTTTGTGTGTTGGGAGATTTAGGGGGTTATTTTATTTTTTATTTAATAATAATAAAATGTAATTTTGTTTTTATTTAAATTATTTTTATATTTAATAATAATAAAATAAGCCACGTCATACCAAAATATTAATAAAATAATTCAAAGTGATTAAAATAGGTCAAAAAATAAATTTTAGTGAGTAAATTGAGTGTTTTGAAAGTTCAGTGACCAAAATAGGTCAAATGACCAAAGTTGAGTGATGATTTCACTATTTTACCCAAATTTCTTTATTTCTCATTGTAATTCTTAGTCATTCATTTATCTTTATTCAACTATCTAAAAATATATAAAACTTAAAACTTTTTTATATATATAAAATCCTACCTTATATATGCACATCAAACAAAAGTGACCTATGATATTAGTGGTATCAACTTTATAAAATACACCTTAAAACTTTATAAAATACATGGAGTACACATTGTACCACTATCATCAACTTTATAAGATACATGGAGTACACATTGTACCACTATCAACAACTTGTCCACTAAATTTCATAGTATCCAACAGTCCTCTTAACTTGTGTTTGATATTAGTTCAATTCTATTTTATTTTTCTTTTAATGAAATGAGCAACTCAAGCCATAAATAATTATTATCATTCATACAGTAACAGTTTGTTTAGCATATCATGCAGTAGCATTATAGATACAACATAACATAAAAAGACAAAATAAATATAACACAAATCCACGATTATTTAATTTAAATATATAATAATTTAGAACTTAATAAGTGTCCAGTGGAAAAACGGATGATTTTTATCTTATGAGACACGGGTTCAAATCTCTTTGTTTACAATGTGTATGAACAGTTACTACCTTTAGATTCATCGGAGGTCCCTTATGTTTAGGGCTTGTTCTATTTTAGTCACCCATTTTGAAAAAAAAAATTATTCTTGCCACTTACGTTTTTAATTGTTAATGTTTTGGTTATCCTAGCGTTAACATTCGTTAATATGATGACGTGGCATATTAATAACAAAGTTAATTTCTAATTTAACCCCTAAACTTTCAAAACTTTATTTTTCACCATCTTCCCCTTTCTCTTCCTCGAGATCAAAGCTTGTTTGTTCGAGAAAACACCTTCTGCAGCAATGATGTAACATCTCATTGGTGTTCAGCTTCAAGAAAATGGTAATGCTATTGGAGGAGGTAGCTTAGACATTGATGTTGAAGAGAATGGTGTCGGTGTTATTGAGACTGTAGAAGGTTGTTTACAACTCAATCCGAATGAAGAATGAGAAGAAGAAAGATCTTGATCCTCCGTCGATGTCAACTTCGTTGGTACTGTTTGCTTGAAAACAAGGAAGACCAATGTCGATTTGAGAGAAGAATCCGCCACTGAGGTCCGCTTCGCGTACGAAGAGTTTATAATTGATGTCTCAGCTCTTTTCCTTGTTGTTCATGTTGGAAATGTGGCTCTCGTAAAGAAACTATGGGTGATGCAATACTAAACCTTTCGTTTCTCTATTTCCTTTTCTCGATCCGGATGTAACTCAAACTGTTTCGTTCACGTTGCGTTCTGATAATCAAAGTTGAAGTCTGTTTATTTCTCTCTTTTCTACTTTAAATTCCACATTTTCAATTGTCTCATTTCCCTTTGTCGTTCTGCTTGGGGTTTTCAGAATTAAATTTTGAGTTGCTTGTAATTTTTTTTATCTAATTTTGAATTTCTTATTAATCATTTTTTTAAAGTTGTAGAAATCAATAGCTTATCACAGAAATCAATTCTATAAGTCATGAGAGTCAGATCGCTGCTTTTAAAGTTCCCACTCTCTGTTTTGGCTACTGAGAAAATTTGGAGAGGCGAACATATTCTCACTTTGAAACAAGTTTTTGAAATTCAAATTTTTTTGTTGGAACAATCTGATGTAAGGTAGTGCTCCCTCCGTCCCATTAATTTTGTCCCTTATTGACTTTTTAAAAGTCAAATTTTTTAAACTTTGACCATGATTATTTTTAATATTTTAAACAATTAAATTTTATAAAATATATATTTTAAAACTATTTGATTAAAAGTTTACAAAAAATATTTTTTTATATTTTTTTCAATAATAAATTTTATATAATAATAGGTCAAAGTTTTAAAAAATTGACCCAAAAAAAGTCAATAATAGACAAAATTAATGGGACGGAGGGAGTATGAGATGTTACAGCTCAATCTGAATGGAGTTTCGACTAAGATCTTGTTAGAAGTTAGAGTCGGTTTATAATTAACAGTTTTTCTATTATTCAATTAGTTAGGTTGACCAGTTTTGTATATATATACTATTGTACCTAATATAAATTAAGTTGACTTGATTCAATACAATAGAAGCATTTTCCATCTCTTTTTAACATGGTATCGCGAGCTAGGTTCCGAAGCCCCAAATTCTTTGATTTGGGCTCAATCAATCAAGCCTTTTCTTTGTTTTTTTGCCTATTGTTGACCTTTTGGTCAAAATCTCCCTTTTCAGTATTTCGTCGTTTTTGTTTTTCCAATTGTCTCACGATGACGACCACGATCGATTCCAATTATCCCCTTTTCCTGCATCCGTCGGACATGTCGGGTGTGAATTTGGTGTCGCATCAACTTGTTGGGATTGAGAATTACAACGTATGGAGCAGATTTATGCGGATTGCGTTGTTGGTGAAGAACAAGCTCGGTTTCGTTGATGGTGATTGCCGGAAAGAGAATTATGAGTCGGCGCTACACTCGCAATGGGAACGGTGCAATGATATTGTACTCTCATGGATTCTCAATACGGTGAGTCAAGATCTCTCGGCTGGAATAGTTTTTGCATCTAATGTGGCGGCTGTTTGGAAAGATTCGACAAAATCGACGGATATAGGGTTTTCTTTCTTCATCGCTTAATCGCGACTCTGGTGCAAGGTGATTCATCTGTCTCAACTTACTTTACTTGACTTTAGCTTTTGTGGGATGAATATAATGCATTAGTCCCTTTTTCAACCTGCGAGTGTGAAGTTGCTCAACAGAACGCGACTCATGTTGTTCAACAAAGACTATTTCAATTTTTGATGGGTCTTAATGAGACCTATTATGCCATTCGGAGTCAGATTTTGCTCATGAAGCCTCTGCCTACAGTCGATCAAGCTTACTCTATGATTGTCCAAGAGGAATCACATCGCATTCAACTTTCTGGTGGTTCGTTTGGAGACGTTTCGGCTCTTTTTTCCAATGCGTCTAGAGGAGTGGATACGCGTCGTTATTTTGAAATTTGTGATTATTGTAAGAAGAAAGGGCATCGTTGCAACAATTGTTATCGTCTGATAGGTTTTCCTTCGAATTTTAAGTTCACCAGGAAAAGGCCCTCTCAGGCATCTTTAGCAGTAAGCACTGAGATTAACGATGCTTCGAATGTTGATTCTGGTTCTTCATCTCCATCACTTACCTCTAATATTCCAGTGTTTATGGCTGAGCAATACAATCAGATCTTGGGTTTGTTGAATAAGACTCCTACAACATATTCCAGTGTGAATCTTACAGGTACAATAGCTTGTATTTTACCTGCTAGTAATTTTTCAACTCAGTGGATTTTGGATAAAGATGCTACTGACCATATTATATTTGTTTTTGAGAACTTGTTATTTCCTGTTTCATGTCATGCTCCACGCTTTGTTTACATGTCTAATGGTAAAACTGAGTTAGTTACCCATATTGGTTCCATTCAATTATCCCATAACTTTTCCATTTCCAGTGTTCTATATGTACCAAAATTTTCTCATAACCTGTTATATCTTTCCAAATTAGCCAAAGAGCATCATTGTGTCATTTCCTTTTATTCTAACATATGCATCTTGCAGGATCTCTCTACTGGCATGATCAAGGGGATTGGTAGAGAATCCAAAAGATTGTACTTCTTTGAGTTTGCTAAAGGAGCTACTAGTTTGTCTTCTACAATTCAGAGTTCCAAGTTTTTGTCTCCATGTTCTGCATCTTTTGATTCTTTGTTATCTTCGCAAAGTTTGCTTTCTATGTCTAATAAAACTAACCTTTGGCATGCTCGATTGGGACATGCTGCTATTTCCATTATGCATAAAATAATTTTGTGTGTTTCTAATGTTCTTGATGCGGATGTTGTTCATAATTGTGTTGTTTGCCCTTTAGCAAAACAGACTAGGTTGCCTTTTCCTACTAGTAATTCTAGATCTCACCTTCCTTTTGAACTCATACATATAGACTTGTGGGGTCCCTATAGAGTGCCTACACACAGTGGACATATGTATTTCTTAACTGTTGTTGATGACTGCTCCAGTATGACTTGGATTTTTTGTTAAAGGTGAAAAATGATGCTATCTTATACCTTAAGCAATTCCTTACCTTTGTTTCAACTCAATTTTCAGCTGTCACTAAAATAGTTCACAGTGACAATGGCACTTAATTTTTTAATTCAGATTGTGCTTCTCTTTTTACCTCTTTAGGCATCTTGCACCAAAGTTCTTGTGTTCACACTCCACAACAGAACGAAGTGGCTGAACGAAAACATAGACATCTTTTAGAAGTAGCTCGAGCCTTAAGATTTCATTCTAAAGTGCCTGTTAAGTTTTAGGGTGAATGTATTCAAACAACTTGTAACCTAAAAAACAGATTACCCTCTTCAATTTTGAAATGGAAAACTCCTTTTGAATGTTTATATAAAAGCCTCCTGACATGTCTTCCCTTAAGATCTTTGGTTGTCTTTGCTATGCCACCACCCCTCATCCTAGTGACAAATTTGCTCCTAGAGCTGTGCCATATGTTTTCATAGGATATTCTCAAACTCAAAAAGGTTATATTTTGTTTAATCTTGAAACTCATAATTTTTTTGTTAATAGAGATGTAATTTTTCATGAACATGTCTTTCCTTTCCATTTTCCAATTCAAAAAACTTCTTTCTTTTTTTCTTCTGCTTCTCCCATTCCAAATTTTAGATTTCTTAATTGCTTCTCCTCCTTCCTCTAATGCACCTTCTCCACCTTTAGAACCTTCTGTTTCTCCTAATGATCCAGGTTCTTCCTCTTCAAATCCTTCCCATATTATTTCTCATGTTGTTCTTTCTACTCAGTCTACTTCTATACCACATATTTCTTCTACTGACATTTTACCTTCATCTGGTTCTTTGGAGCAGTCATCACCAACACCACAGTCTTCTATACCAGTAGCTCCAGCCCAACTTCGAAGGTCTTCTCGAGTCTCTAAACAGCCACATTGGTTTACTGATTATGTGTGTCCTACTCAACCTCATTCTTTTTCTTCCACTATTTACCTTATTTCAGATTATATTCCTTATGCTCATTTTCTTTCTTCCACACAAACCTTTTTGTCTTCTACTTGTAACCTTTCTGAACCTACAACCTACCATGAGGTTGTTCAAGATCCAAAGTGGGTACAAGCTATGAAGGAAGAAATACAAGCTCTTGAATCCAATGGAACTTGGTTAGTTGTTCCCTTATCTCCTGGTAAAATGCCTATCGGTTGCAAGTGGGTATATAAGATTAAGTATATTGCATATGATGAAGTGGAAAGGTTCAAGGCACGTCTTGTGGCTAAGGGTTACAGCCATCAAGAGGGAGTGGATTATGTTAACACTTTCTCACCTGTTGTGAAGTTGGTTACTATTAGATCCTTGCTTGCTTTAGCTTTTGTCTTTCATTAGCCTTTATTTCAACTCGATGTTTACAATGCCTTTCTCCAAGGTGATCTGTTCGAAGAAGTCTATATGGACTTACCTGCTGGTTTTTGCATTCAAGGGGAGCATCAGGTATGCAGACTGCAAAAATCATTTTATGGGTTAAAACAAGCCTCCAGGCAATGGAATTTGAAATTGACAGAAGCTCTTTCGAAAGTTGGTTATGAACAGAGTAAATATGATTACTCTTTATTCACAATGAAGAAAGATGAAAAGATTGTGATTATGCTGATATATGTAGATGATCTCTTGGTCACTAGTAATGACAAGAGTTTGATTGAAGATTTGAAGAATCTGCTGCATCAGAATTTCAAGATGGAAGATCTAGGGGAATTAAAGTTATTTTTAGGTCTTGAGATCAAGAGAGGAAATTTTAATTAATTAGCGTAAATATGTCCTTGAGTTAATTGAGGAATCATGGGTAGGGGAAGCAAAACCAGCCATGACTCCACATGAGCAAAACCTCAAACGCACTTCTGCAGAGTATGATGGTATTTACCACAGTGGTGATGAAGATGAATTGTTGATAGACAAAGGTGTCTTCCAGAGACTAATTGGGAGACTCATATACCTCACACATACTAGACCCGACATAACTTTTTCCGTGCACCATTTGAGTTAATTCATGCAACATCCTAAGAAGTCTCATTTGAGCTCAGCTTTAAGGAAAGTGAGGCACATTAAAAGAAATCCAGGACAAGGGATTTTATTGGATTCTAATAGCAACTGCGAACTTGAGGCGTATTGTGATTCAGATTGGGTATCCTACCCAGTAACAAGGAAGTCAGTCTCGGGTTTTTGCATCAAACTAAGAAATGCATTGATTTCATAGAAATCAAAGAAACATAGCACATTAGCAAGATCTTCTGCCGAAGAAGAGTATAGAAGTATGGCAGTAGTTACAGCTGAATTGGTTTGGTTGAATGGATTGTTACAAGAACTAGGATATGAAAGGAAACAACCAATTAAGTTGTATTGTGACAGTAAAGTTGCTTTGCAGATTGCAGCCAATCTTGTTTTTCATGAGCAAACAAAACACATAGAAACCGATTGCCATTTTGTGAGAGAGAAGATTCAAGATAGTCTCATTAGTACCAAGTTTGTGTCTTCATCAGAACAATTGGCAGACATTTTCACAAAGCCTTGGGTTCACAGCAACATGATTATCTCATATCCAAATCGGGGGTTCGAGATATTTTCCACCCTCCAACTTGAGGGGGAGTGTTAGAAGTTAGAGATTAATTAGAGTCAGTTTATAATTAACAATTTTTCTATTATTCAATTAGTTAGGCTGACCAGTTTTGTATATATATCCTATTGTGCCTAATGTAAATTAAGTTGACTTGATTTAATACAATAGAAGCATTTTTCCATATCTCTTTTTTAACGGATCTCAGGTGAGAATTGGGGGCTTTCTCTGAGAGCTGTGGAGACATTATTGCTGCAGAAGGTGTTTTCTCGAGCAAACATGCTTTGACTTCGAGGAAGAGAAATGGGAAGATGGTGAAAAATAAAATTTTAAAAGTTTAGGGGTTAAATTAGAAATTAACTTTTTTATTAATGTACCACGTCATCGTATTAACATATGTTAACACTCGGGTGAACAAAATAATAACGATTGAAAACGTAAGTGGCAAGGATAGTCTTTTTTTTCAAAATAGGTGACTAAAATAAAACAAGCCTTAAACATAAGGCACCTATGGTAAAATTTACCCATATGATAATAAAATTTTTACCTCAACCATTGTTTTTTAATTTAACTTTATGCTTTTAATCAATCCTCATCTTTTTAATATAAACAAATAGTTTTATTAAAAAGAGAAAACTTCCAAAATTACCATGAGAGTTTACAATTATAAGAGTAAACTAAACATATATTCTAGACATTTTCTTATAACTATTTAAACAAAAAACTAACCATTTAAGATCATAAAGGGACCATACAAAGAAATGATAAAACCCACCTAAAAGACTTGAACAAAAGAATGATATGAACAACACCATTAATCGATGATGAAGGATAAAAACCACCAACACTAACATAAAGATGCATATAACGACAAGGCACGTCAAAAAAGTGTCAATTCCAAAACTCAATCGCGAATAAGAAACGATGATTGTGGGTGTGTATTCAAATCCAGCTAGAGGGGCCAAAGTAGAGCAGAACAACATGATAACCAAATAAGTGTCATATTGATTAGTCGATGCAATGTCAAATCCAACTTTGAGAAGATAAAAATGATCAAACGATTGAAAAAGAAAACAAAAAACATACCAGAAGACAAAGAAAAATGTGCCAAGAGACAAAGAAAAACATGTCACAAAGACAAAGTTAATCTTAATAAAAACTATAAAAATTAAAATTAATTACTACCGACAGTCAACGATCGACATTAAGATTGGAGTCGCCGCCGACTAAGAAAAATGAAAAAAAAAATTGAGGCGCGAGAAAAAGTTTTAGGGCTTGCTTATATCCCAATAGTATTATTATGGTTTAAAGGTGCTTGAAGCCCTTAAACCTTTTCAAAAAAAAAATTAATTAAGCCCTTGAATTTTTTTACACCTAATTAAACCCTCAAACTAATAAATTTAATCAATTAAGTATTTTGACTAGCAATTTTTGACGGTTTTTTCTTGAGATATTATTGAAAGATAACACACTGCATTTCTGTCATGTGACATTTACAAATTTTTTAGAAAACTATTTTTATAATTGTTTAAGTTTTTTTAAAACTTTTAAAGAATTTTTAAATAAAATTGAAAAATTCTGAAAATACCAATGACAACATTGTAACACGATATGTTGCACCAACTGATCAAAAAATAACTGTTAAATTTAATAGTCAACATTGATCAAATGGGTGAATTGATGAAATTTTAGAATATAAAGGCGTAATTGGGTACAAAAAAAATTTATGGGCTTAATTGATTTTTTTTGTATTTTTTTATCAGAAGAATTGGGCAGTCGTTGGTCCTTTGGTGTGTCGGTTGGTTCAAATTTTTTTTGAGGAGGGTCAACTTGATGATTGGGTAAATAAGACTTTGTTGATCCTTATTCCTAAGGTAGACATTTGACTAAGATTACGCAGTTCTGTCCAATTAACTTGTGCAACGTGGTGCATAAGGTTATCACAAAGATAATGGTGGATCGTCTCAAACTATATCTCACAGATTAGATTTTTCAAAACCGGGCGAGCTTTATTTCGGGGAGACAGATAACATAAAACATAATTTTGGCCCAGGAGTTTATCCACTCAATGTGTCACAAAAAAGGGCGAAATGGGTGGATGGCAGTAGAGGTGGATCTAGAGAAAGCCTATGATAAGCTTGAATGGGTCTACATCGAGGAGACATTGACCCTTACTGGGATGTCCTCCCAACTGATTACTCTTATAATATGATGTGTTCGCATTGTGTCAACTCAAGTTCTTTGGAATAGTGAGTTGACGGAAGAGTTTAGATTATCTCGTGGTATCTGAAAGGGGGACCCCTATCCCCGTACCTATTCGTCCTCTGCATGGAGAGGCTCTCTCAATCCATTAACCTTAGTGTTAACTCTGGTGGCTGGAAACAAATCAGGCTTTCATGGCAAGGGCTTGGCATTTTGCACCTATTTTTTTGCTGATGACCTTGTCTTTTTTTTGGAAGCGTCTATTGATCAAATGGGAGTTCTTAATGTAGTCCTAGAGAATTTCTACACCAAATCGGGACATTGAGTTCGTAAGGCTAAGACTCGAGTTTATTTCTCTAATAATGTCTCGCCTCACATTAGAAATATCATTGTTTGTGGATTGGGTTTTGAGGAAGTCTTGGACCTCGGCAAATACCTGGTCGTGTCGTTGTTACACACAATAGTAACTAAGGCTACTTTTGCTTATATATTAGACCATATGGAACATTGCTTATTTGGATGGGCTGCTCGTCGTTGCCTTTGGCTGGGAGAATAAATCTTGCAAGAGCATTGCTTCAGGAAATACCTACATATGTCATGCAGTCCACCTGACATCCTACAGAGCTTTGTGATACAATGGAGAAGTTAATCAGACAGTTTGTTTGGGGTAATTGCTCAGGATCGCGTGGTATATTTTTAGTGAGGTGGTCTTCGATGCAAAAACCTATTGAGGCTGGAGTCCTTGGGTTGAAAGATCTTCATCGTCAAAACAAAACATTTATGATGAAGCTTGGGTTCCAAATGATCACTAGTGAAGACAAGATTTGGATACGTGTTTTGAAACAAAAGTATGGTTGGAGAGATTCTCTTCTAACATATTTACAGAGAAACTCTTGTTCTAGACTTTGGTTAGGCTTATCACATGTTTGGGATGATTTGGTTAATAGTATTTGCTGGAACGTTAAAGATGGGACTTCCACGGATTTTTGGTACGATACTTGGTTGAATGGAGATGGTCCCTTAGCGTGCTTTTGTGTATCCTCTTCGAACCCAAGACCTGCGATTGTGGCCTCCTTTGTCACTGCTTTTGGGGATTTGAATTGGGAGGTTCTTTAACAACTCTTGTCGAGCCATGTTCTGAGACAAATTTTAGCAGCGGTTCCACCAAATACATTGTTTAGAACTGATTCTCCTAGTTGGAGATTGGAAGGAAATCAGGTATTTTCCCCGAAATTGGCATATTCTGCCTCGGATTTAAGTGTGAATATGAAGCTTAATCCATGTTGGAAAGTTGTATGGTCACAGAATGTCCCTCAACGAGTCTGGGTCTGTGAAAAGTAATACACGTTTTGTTGAGGAAAGCCAAAGGAATACTCTGGTTATCTTATTAAAGACAGTAGATATGGCTAGATATATACAGCCTTACAAGAAGTAACATAAACAAATACTCTAAAGAGGACAACTTTTACTAAACTACAAACAACTTATTCCTAATAAATAGGGATTATTCAAACATCAAGCCAACATATCAAATCAAATCAAAGACTAAATCAACTATTTTAACATCCACCCTTAAACTGAATGCTTCAGGTATGTCAGTTTATATTTGGATCAGCATACACTTCTATAAGACTTCTAAATTTTACAAACAAATCAAGCTTTAAAGGCTTGGTCATTATATATGTAATCTATTATTGAGCATGACAATGAACCAATTTCACAACTCCATCTTTAGTAAGTTCACGAAGAAAATGAAACCTGACGTCTATATGCTTGCTTCGACCATGTAACACAGGATTCTTTGAAAGCTCAATAGTTGAAATGTTATAAAAAAGAATGGTTGTGCTGCAACTTTGAACATGACTCAAATCCTATAAAATCTTCCTTAACCAAACGACTTGACACGCACACGAGGCTGCAACAACGAATTCAGCTTCTATGGTAAATAGAGTGACTATTGGTTGTTTCTTTGATGACCAAGAAACAACCGTAGAATTCAGTAGAAAACATAGCCTGAAGTACTCTTTCTATCGTCTAAATCCCTAGCATAATCATTGTCTTTGTTAGCAATTAACTCATCATTTCCTTTCTTCTTGTAAAGTATGACAAATTCGAGTGTTCTTTTTATGTATCTCAACACTTTTTTGGCAGCTTGAAAGTGTTACTCGGTAGGATGCTCCATATACCTGCTCAAAAGACTTGCAACACACATCACATCAGGACGAGTAGCAGTTAGATACATCAAACTGTCGATCAATTGCTTGTAGCGTCTGCTGTCTACTCTCGCTCCATTTTTATCTCTTGTAAGTTTGCAATCTAGGACAATTGGATTTTTAATCGAATTACACTTATCCATATTGAACCTTTCCAACACCTCATGTGCATATCTCTTTTGACAGATAAAGACACCATATTTATTTTGAGCTACTTCTAATCCAAGGAAATATCTATTTTTCCAAGGTATGTCATGTTAAACTCATGCATCATGGAGTTTTTAAATTCAAGAAACATTTGTTCATCATCATTGGTAAAAATTAAATCATCAACATAAAGACAAGCAATCAAAGTTTTACCTCTTTTTCCAGTTTTGATGAATAAAGTATGCTCGTGAGGACACCGCTAAATTTTTTTGGCAAAATATGACTCTATACGACTATACCAGGCTCGAGGTGCATGTTTTAGTCAATATAAAGCCTTTTTCAACCGATAAACTTTATGATATGCACCTTTCTTTTCATACCCGGGTGGTTGCTCAATGTAAACATCTTCATTAAGTTCCCCATAAAGAAAAGTAGATTTAACGTCAAGTTGGAAAATCGTCCATCCCTTTTGAGCTGCTAAAGAAATTACCATTCGAAACGTTTCAAGACGCGCTACTGGTGAAAAAACTTTAGTGTTATCAATGCCATGCTTTTGGACATAACCCTTCGCAACCAAACACACTTTATACTTCTCAATTTCACCATTTTCATTGGCTTTTGTTTTATACACCCACTTTACTCCAACCTTCTTTGCTCCAACGGGCAAATTTGTCAATTCCCAAGTTATATTCTTCTCTATAGCTTCAATCTCTGTATCCATTGTTGTTCTCCATTTTGTATTTGTTTGTGATGTTTCAAACGAAATTGGATCATTCTCTGCGAACAAGACCAAATTCGTTGTTTCTTCCTCCTCTGACAAGCCTTCCCCACATACATAGTCTTGTAGCTAAGTTGGTGGTTGTCGTGTTCGCTCATCAAGATGTTCAGGTGATAATTTTCGCTTGGATTTGATGAACCTTCTTCATTTAAGCCATCTGTTTCCATGTCCTCGCTATCATTATTTGTGTTATTTCAGCTTCATTACAATGTTTGTTTGATTCTTCTTCGTCGTCATCCCAAATCAAGTCCACTAAAATAGCTTCTCTATAACTTTTATCCCAATCTCAACTTTTGACTTCTTCAAATACCACATCTCTGTTGACAATGATTTTTTAGAGAAAAGATCATACAATCTATATGCTTTTGACTCCTCACTAACTCCGAGAAAAAAAAATTGCTGTTTTTAGCATCAAGTTTTAACCTTTTGCAATCTGGAATGTGAACATGCGCTACACATCCAAAGACTCTGAAGTAGGCTACCGATGGTTTGAATCCACTCCAAGCTTCCTCTAGACACTTATTTTTTATTGCAAGTATCGGACTCCTGTTAAGAATGTGAACCATCCAATTTACGGCTTCTGGCCAAAACGTCTTAGGAATTTTCTTTCCCGAAAACATGCTTCGAACCATGTTCATGATTGTCCTATTCTTCCGCTCTGCTACACCGTTTTGTTGGGGTGTATATGCAACTATTAGTTGCCTGCGAATACCATTCTCATTGCAAAAATTGTCAAATTCAAGTGATGTGAATTCACCCCCCACGGTCAGTATGGAGACATTTAATAGACAAACCACTTTCCTTTTTTACTCGATTTTTATGTTGTTTAAAAATAACAAGTGCATCCGATTTTTTCAGCCAAGAAATAAACCCAAATTTTACGACTGAAATCATCTATAAAGGTGAGCAAATACCTTTTATTGCTATTTGAACTGGGACTTATTGGTCTGCATATATCAGCGTGTACTAGTTTAAGACAATAAGAAGCTTTTCACACACTTTTTCTTGGAAATGGAAGTCTTTGTTGTTTCCCCACCAAACAATCTTAACACACTTTCAATGAAGTATCAAAACACGACAATCCTTGCACTATTTGCTTTTGTTGAAAAGGGTGCAAACCACTAAAACTTAAATTTCCGCATCTACAATGCCAAAGTCGTGCTGGATCTCCCATTAAAAATTTGAAGCAAGCCTCCTCCTTTGATTGTGTCACGACAAACAACTTGAACATTCAATTAGATGACATAGCCACCTCTATAATTAACCCCTCCTCTAAATGATAAATCTTGCACAACCCATGTCTTATGAGGATTTCAAGTCCTTTCTCAACGAGCTGACCAATGCTTAGTAGGTTGTTTTGTAAACCTGGAACATAAAACACATCAATAATAATTTGAATAAAACCATTTACTAGTATGTGCACGGTACTTTTTCCCATAACATTCATGTTTGAATTATCTCCCAGATTCACCTTCTCTCTGAAGCTTTCATTGAGATCAGAGAAAAACTCTCGCTTGCCACACATGTGGTTACTACAACCAGAGTCTATAAACCAACCCTCTTCACTGCTTGCTTCTTTATCATAGAAGTATGCCACTAATAACATTTCGTCACCATTTTCCACGTAATTTGCTTTTGCATCAGAACCCTTGTTGGGACATTCAAATTAAAAATGTCCAAGCCGATGGCAGTTATAGCATTCAACGGTGGCTTTGTCAAAGCGAAACCTACCTCCATTTCCTCCACGTCCATGCATTCCACTGCGGCCCCATCCTTTCCTCTTGAAGACTCTCCACTAGCAACTTTAAGTGCGTGCTCTTCCATAATCTGAGACCTCATTCGTTGCTCATGGACCAAAAGGTTGCTTTGTAGCTCATCAATTGTATAACGTCCAAGTTTTTTGACTCCTCAAGAGAGCATACTACATAGTTGAACTTGGGTGTCATGGATCGTAAGATTTTTTCAACAACATCTACATCCTCTATCTTCGCCTTATTAAGCCGCAACTTATTGACGATAGTGAGAGTACGAGCAAAATAGTCATTTACAGACTAGCTCTCAGTCATACTCAACATCTCGTACTCCTTTTGAAGGGCTTGTCGTTGTGCTTGTTGTACACAGACAATCCCTTGATACTTCTTCTTCAACGAGTCCCATATGCCTTTAGCAGTATCTTTTTCCAAGATGGTTTCCAAGATGGATCTATTAATGGCCGAGAAAAGATAATGCTTTGCCTTCATATCTTTCAGGGTTGCGTCATCAATGACTTTCTTTTGTGCTTCAGTCGGCTGATGTCCTTCAGCTGCAATAGGAATGACATCTTCTATTATACCCAAATATTCCTTCGATTTCATGAAATTCTACATAAGCATACACCAATGATCATAATGCCCATCGAATTTAGGAATAGCTAGCTGCACAAACCCACTTTCAGTTATCATTTTCGAACACAAGAGACTGTTGCTTCTATGTGTTTTGGCTGCTGATACCAAGTGTAAAAAGTAGGCTTAAACGTCAAATAGGTGCCCAAATTATACCCTTTTTTCTAGTTAGGTGTCTAACGTTTGTTTCGGGCCACTTAGGTGCCTAACGTTACATTCCGTAACCCATTTAAGGTTTTAGCCGTGACGGACGTTAAAATTTTCCGTTATCCAATCATAAAGCGACACGTGGCACAATTTCTGTTTTTATGATATTAACTAAAATAAGAAAAAGAAAAAAATTAATTAATAATAAAATTTAACCCTGGGTTAAATCCCCCAAAACCCATTAACCCCTCTTCTTTCTTTTCCCGCTATTCCATCGAACCGTTCCTCCCCCTTTCAGTTTAATCCCAGAAATAAACCCTAATCGAAATCGACGCTTCAACACTATAGCATTGAATCGAAATCGACGGAAGATTAGAATAGTTTCTTTCACTTTGAATATTCGCTCGTTTTGGTAGTACAATCTGTTCAAGTAATTGAAGAAGAAATGCTGAAGAATGTGAATGGTCAAGAGTTGAGTTCGAAGGAAATATATCAAAAGGTGCCTAACGTTTGTTTCTGTTACAGTAAGAATATGTTATTAGTTGCTATTTTTATTTAATTTAGTACTAATTTCGAAATTTTTTTTGATTTGGACAGATTGTCTTATTCTAACCCAACCCCAAGACATAAAGCTTGGCACAATTTGGTGTTGTCGATTCTGAATTTGACCAAATACAGTTAAGGTAAACTTCTTTTTGTCTTTGTTGTAGATTCTTTCTTAGAAAGTAGTGAATAAATTGATTAATAAATTGTTCGAATGAAATATATCAAAAAGGTAAACTTCTTTTTGTCTTATTGGACAGATTGTCTTAGTACTTTTTATGCTTTTGGTTGTTCAAGAATAAAAAAGTATGCTTTTGGTTGCTGTGTTTATTGTTTATGCTTACTGTGTTTATTGACTGTGTTTATTGTTTATGCTTACTGTATATTACTTATTGTTTATTGTTTATTGACTGTGTATGTTTGGTTGCTGAGTGTTGACTACATAACTGTGTTATGTATGTTGTTTTGATGAGTACTATGTATGTTGGCTTTGATGAGTACAAAAATGTTTTGTTGACTGTGTATGTTTGATGAGTATATAATTGTTAATTGCACTTATTCACATTAGGAACATGGATCCACATTCTGAAAATGATGACAATGGGCCTAATGGGCCTAGTAGCATAGATGCTGGAGGTGGGCTTGAGGATATTAATTGTAGTAGTAGTGATGACATGGTAGATGAGGATAGTTATGAGACCCAAGAGAAAAGTGATGGGGCTGACTGGGTTGGTGAAGACCATATATCTGATGATGATGAGGAGCTGCAGGCAATTGGAGCTCATTTTAGGTTTGTGAAAAGAAAGATCCAAAATAAAACTGTGCAGGCGGCAGACTTGGAGCCATCATCTATTTTGCATTCATGTGGGCAAAATGAGAATGAAGATAGGAATGAAGCAGCTGGAAATGAGGCTAATAGGAATGAAGCTGTTGAAAATGAGGCTAATAGAAATGAAGAAGAAGTGAATGAGAATGCAGCTGCTGAAAAAGAAGTGAATAAGAATGAAGCTGAAAAGAAAGTGAATGAAGCAAGTTCAGATGGTGATGGAACTGAGTACCTTGGATCTTCAGATGTTGGGAGCTACGAGACAGGTTCAGATGGTGAATTTGTTTCCAAGAAAACTAGGAAAGTTTTTTTTGATTCTACTGCACATGAACCTAGATTTGAACTTGGTATGATCTTTGAAAACCCTGCTCAATTTAAGGATGCATTATATGCGTATGCTATAGGTCACAGATTTGACTTTAAATTTGTATCTAATAGAAAAGAGAAAGTTAGGGTAGTCTGTAAGGGAAAAGGGTGTCTGTTTGTTATCCATGCATCTTTGGACAGTTCTGATAATTGCTTTAAGGTCAAAACTTTTGTGAATGATCACATGTGTTCAGTAACCTTTAAGAACAATAGAGCCAATTACAAATATGTAGGAAAACATTTTCTGAGCAAGCTTAGGATTCTTCCTAAATTGAGGTTGATTGATATGATGAAGCTTGGTAGAGAGGAGTTGAATGTAGAGTTGAACAAACAGTGTTGTAGTAGAGCCAAAAAATGGGCTGAAGAAAAGATCAGGGGTAATATTATACATGAATTTAATAGATTGTTTGACTATGTTTTGGCTTTGAGGACTGTTGATCCAGATGAGACCTTTGATATCATGGTGGAGAGACCTACTGCTGTTGATATACCTAAATTTAGGAGACTCTATGTATTCTTTAGTGCATTGAAAGAATGGTATAAGAGGTACTGTAGGCCTGTAATTGGAGTAGATGGATGTTTTTTGAAAGGATCATTAAAAGAAGAAATTCTGTCAGCAATAGGTAGGGACAGCAATAACCAAATTTTTCCTATTGCTTGGGCATTTGTTGAGGTGGAAAACAGAGACACTTGGGCATGGTTTCTGAATCATCTTCAACATGATTTAAATTTAGCAAATGGTGAGAAATTGACATTACTTAGTGACATGCAGAAGGTGAGCTAAAATTTGTACAATTATCTTTGATTTTATTATTACTTCATTAAATTCAGTTTGCTAATCATGCTTTCTTTGACTTTGTTTGAAGGGTTTGACTGAGGAGGTCACAATTTGCTTACCATTTGCAGAGCACAGATTTTGTGCTAGGCATATGTATGCTAATTGGAAGAAAATTCACAAAGGAGGTGACCTTCAGTTACTGTTTTGGAGGTGTTGTAAGGCTACAACTGAGCCTCAGTTTCAGAAGTATATTGACAGGATTGGTAAGTTAAAGGGTAAGGCATATGATGATCTTATGGAAAAACACCCTAGCCATTGGTCAAAGGCTTTTTTCTCCACTAGGTCTAAGTGTGATGCTATTGACAACAATTTTTCTGAGGCATTCAATTCTGCCATTATAGGTTCTAGGTTTAAGTCAATTATCTCAATGTTTGAAGATATTAGACACTATGTCATGCATAGGATAGTTAATCACAAGAAAAAATCATTGCATTGGAAAGGTGAACTTTGTCCTAGAATAGCAAAAACACTAGAAGAACATAAAGCTGCTAGTTCTTTCTGTCATGTCACATGGAATGGGGCTGATGGGCATGAGGTACAACATCATGAGGACAGTTTTGTAGTTGATGTTAGGGGTTGGAAATGCACCTGTCGAGTATGGGATCTCACAGGAATTCCATGCCCTCATGCTGTGTGTGTCATTATGTATAGGGAAGAGTCAATAGAAAAGTATGTTCTTAGCTTATACAAGAAAGAAATCTACCAAGAATTGTACAGTGCTGCCCTTCCAACCATTCCAAGTGAAAAATATTGGAAAGACAGTGGAATGGGCAAAATTGATCCACCTTTGAAGAGAAAAATGCATGGGAGACCCAAACATAAAAGGAAAAAAGATGAAGGTGAAATGAAAAGTAGACATAAACTGAGGAAGACAGGAGGCAATATGAGCTGTAGAGTTTGTGGTAATCCTAGACACAATGCCAGAACATGTCCACAAAAACGAAAGGTAATTCTTCCCTTCCAATCATTTATTTATTTTTTATTTTATGGTTAAGATTTTTAATATGATTCTAATTTTTAGGTTCAGAATAATGTTGACCAACCTCCACCAATGGCAACACCCTCTGCTCCATCATCTTATACACCATATGATGGACCACCCTCAACTGCATCAGCCTCTGGTACACCTACTACTTCAACACCATCTGCCCCACCAGTGCAAAACGAAAGTGCATATGCTTCACCAATGGTGTTCATGCCAACACCATGTGTTCACAAGTTTGCTGAACTTGGTAAGTTCAATTATTACACATTTAATATCAATTCAGTAAATACATTCTGTTAACTTCAATTGTCTTTTATTTTGTTTAGATTCCACCTCTCCACCTATCCAACAACCACATGTTACTAGAAAAACAGTTTTTTCCCCTAAGAAAAAAGTAACAGCTAATAGAGTGGTAGGCTCTTCCAGAGAGCATGTTACATCATATGAGACTCGAGGGATAAAAATTATGCAAGGACTTGGCATTAACACAACTGTTACATCTCAGCCTGCTACATCTCAGCCTGCTGCATCTCAATCACCTTCACCAGCTGCAAGACCCCCAAAACTAACCATCAAAAAGCCTCTTCGTAAATCTATCATGTGAAAATCTTAAAATTAGATTGCTGCTTGGTTGTTTGTAAGAATCTCAGAAAGTGTTTTGTCTTACTTTTGTGTATCAAACTGTTTGTTAAGGATCTGACAAAGTGTTTATGTCAAACTGTTTAGACATACCTTGTTAAGGATCCCTTGTTTGTTAAGGATCTTTTTAGACATACCTTTGTGTATCAAAGATGTCTCTTTAAACTATGTAAACTTATTTTGAGAAGTTATGAATGGTTATATTTGCAAGTTATGAATTCTTGTTGTGTTGATTTCTCTTAGTTATAAGCTAGTTATAAATGATTTCAGATTTTGGCAAACATTTGCTAAAATTTTTGCATATTATTGTTCAAATTGGAGCTCCTTACAATTGTCTATACACAATTCATAAAACTGAAAAATAAATGCAGTCAAAATACATAAGCTTCATTGCTAGTTAAAGAAAATTCTTACACCATGAACTTATCTTAATTTTCTCACAAACATTACTTCTTTATAGACCAAATTTCACCAATACATAAACAATCCATGAAGTAAAAAAGGCAATCTTATAAAACACAGTTTCATTCCTCCTCTTAGCTGATTTTGCTTTCAGTGACCGTACAAGCTCTTTCAATTCCTTGTTTTCGTTTCTGATTTTCCTATTTTCATCCATCACAATTTCCAGTTCATCTTGCAACTCTTCAATAACATGTCCACTGTCATCTTCTTTATCAAACCACTCAAAAAAACTGCACCGATTCTGTCAATAACATCCATATTGATAAATAGTAAAACTATAATAATCATAATCAAACAACAAAGACAGTAAAGGTAAATCATATTCTTATCGAATTTCATAAAAAATACAACTAAATTACCTCTTCCGGCCGAGAACAACCATAAAACCTTCTTCCTTTGCTCCAAGGCCGCTTCGAAGTGCAAATAGGAGCTCTTATTCCACAATCGCAATTCACAACCCTTGAAAAGTTATGGGACTTTGAAGTTCCAGTTGACATCTTGTAGATTTTGAAGTTTCAATTTTCGATTAGGGTTTATTTTCTGGGATTAAACTGAAAGGGGGGACGGTTAGATGGAATAGCGGGAAAAGAAAGAAGAGGGGTTAATGGGTTTTGGGGGATTTAACCAGGGTTAAATTTTATTATTAATTAATTTTTTTTCTTTTTCTTATTTTGGTTAATATCAGAAAAACAGAAATTGTGCCACGTGTCGCTTTATGATTGGATAACGGAAAATTTTAACGTCCGTCACGGCTAAAACCTTAAATGGGTTACGGAATGTAACGTTAGGCACCTAAGTAGCCCGAAACAAACGTTAGGCACCTAACTGGAAAAAAGGGTATAGTTTGGGCACCTATTTGACGTTTAAGCCTAAAAAGTAATACATGTTTTGTTGAGGAACCCCAAAGGAATACTCTGGTTATCTTATTAAAGACAGTAGATATGGCTAGATATATATAGCCTTACAAGAAGTAACAGAAACAAATACTCTAAAGAGGAAAACTTTTACTAAACTACAAACAACTTATTCCTAATAAATAGGGATTATTCAAACAACAAGCCAACAAATCAAATCAAAGACTAAATCAACTATTTTAACGGGTTCTTCATTTGGCTTGCTATGCGTGAAAGTTTACTAACAAATGTGGAGTGTTCTCGTCGGCATATGTCTCTTGTAAGTTTATGTCAGTTGTGCCACGGAGGCGACAAGGATGTTGATCACATTCTTCGTCGGTGCCCTAAAGCTCACTCGGTACGGGCTCGGTTGATACCCCAACAAAGCTATGTGATTTTCTATCAATGAACCTGCAGGATTGATTGGTAGTGAACTCTTGGTTAGCGGCTGCGTTTGGAGGTGAGGATGATCGATGGCCAGACATATTTGTTGTTATGTGTTGGCAACTATGGAAGAGGCGGTGTAGTTTGCTTTTTAATGATAGGTACATCAAAAGAGAGGATTTTTGTAGTCTTTTGTTTTCGGTTAGCTGATGAGTATGTTGTGTGTTTAGAGAGGAGCCAACGACCGGTTCAGAATGTGAGAGTTGGGACTGTTTTTTGGCAGCGTCCGGCGACAGGATGGATCAAGATCGATGTTGATGTGGCTGTAGGGCCTAGGGATGGGGCGGCGACAGCGTGTGGTGTGCTGCGGGACGAATATGGTGACTGGATCTTGGGTTTTTCTCGCAGTTTAGGGGCTTGCTCGGTATTGTTTGCGAAAGTTTGGGCTCTCTATGATGCCTTGAACCATGCTTGTAGACTTGGCTTTCGAAGGGTGGAGGTGGAGACGAAAAACTTGGAGGCTTCTTGAATTCTACAGGGTTCATCTAGAGTTCTTGCGGATAACGCGTTAGTGATTTTGATTCAGAATCTGATTGACTCGGACTGGGACATTACAACTAGATATGTTAGTCGGGATCTGAATAAAGTTGCTAATGGTTTAGCTCAAATTGGAGGCTTAAAGTTCAACGAACCCCTGCCACTTCGTTGTGGTTCTCAAGGACCTCCTTGGCGTAAGGATTCTTTAGTTTCAATTTTATCAAAATAAAAAGAGTTAAATCCTTGCAACTACGGTGTAAAACAACTTAAGTGCTCAATGTTGTCACGAAGTAAAGAAACTAAAAAAATAAAATATCTAGAATATAATAGAATTCTTAAAAAATGTCAAAAAAAAATCTTAAAAATTATTTACAAGTATACAAAATCAAAATATTTTTTCAAATTATATATATTTTAAAAAATAAATATATTTAGTTACTTTTAAAAATAATTAAGATTTCATAAAATTGTAAATAGTATTTTAAAATCATATATATATTGAAAAGTTTGAAAAAAATTGTGAGATTTTACCCAATATTTTAATTTTAATATATTTAAAAAAATTTATTTTAAATGATTTTATGAATGTTTATTTTTTTAAAAATCAAATAAATATAATTATATTTTTAAAAAATATATTATTTTCAAAGATATTTTGAGATGTTTAGAATTCTTACAATTTTTCGAAGTTTTATAATTGTAATTTTTAAATTATTATTTTTGTGCTAATAAATATTTTAAATTATTTTAACATTGATATTTTTATTGGATCATGTCACGTTCTTAATGGTTAATAGCAAAAAATTAAAGTGATATCATAAAAAAATATAAATATTAAACTAATTGAAAAATATTAAAAATTAAAATTTAATCACAATACAAAACTAATATTGACATACCATTTTGTTATCATTCTAATTCAATTACAAGACAATATTTTAGTTCAGTTTTTTATATATATTTGGATAAGCTCACATACACCTATAAACTATATTGTTCAAACTTGGATAACCATCTTTTATTATTAGGATCACTCAATAGATACTCTCCCTAACCGTTTTTTTTCTTAATCCATGGCGACACCAGCTTTGTTGTTGGTCTTTGATTGCCGATACTTTATATTTTTATTTTTTTTATGTTTGAATCTATTTATTTTGTTTCATTTTTTTCGTTACATCTTGTTGCTCTTTCCTCTGTCTTTACGGTACGTTTTCTGCATGTACGGTATGTCTCTACCTCATGACATGTTTTATTACTACTTCTGTAAGCGTTTGGTGTTCTTTCGGTGACCTTCATGACTTTGTTTCTAATTCTTGTTTTTCTGTGGATTGGATAGTTTAATTCACTTTTGGGTTGTTGGCCGATGTAACTAAAATTGTATAGCGGATCGTCGCTTTTGAGAATATATGTGAAAGGTGATTGCTAATTTGGGTATTTCATCTAGTTCGTGTCTTGAAAACATTTTAGTAATCCTTTTTACAATGGACCAAAAAAAATTGGTGCAAAGAGTAAGTGTCTAATCTTACTGGTGCAACACTTATCTTCTTTTTTAAATCTACTATTTTTTGTTATTTTTGGATGTTTTAAAACCTTTAATAAATTATATTCTTATTTTATTTTTATTTATTAATAAAATAATTTGATTAATGTATTCAAAAAATCACTATAAATAAAGATAAATTATCTCAAATACCCAAATGAGTACTCAATGGGACCATCCTTCACCGATATATGAATTTCAAGTAGGAGAGATCTAGCAATCAATATGTCTAATCTGAAAATAATTTAGTGGTATCATTTGATTTTGTGCATATAAATATAAACTATCTCAAATACCCAAATATTCCGGGGCTAAATTAATTATATTACAAGCTAACCCTAGTTAATCAACTAAGCCTCCAAAATTAAAAAATATTCCACGAAACGACAACAGGATTCGCGTATTTAAGCGGTTAGAAGCCGTTGCAGAGAAAACAAGAAAAGGGAGCCTCTTCGCCCTTCGCATTTCGGAGAAGTCCCAAAGTAAGGAAAGAGAGGTGAAACGGTGTCGTAAAACCAATGGCTGTCTCCTCGTCTTCATTTCTTCCTAGGGTTTTCATTGCTCATTCTTCATTCGAGTGCCGTTCCGATCCAGACTTCTCCGGTGCACCCACCGGGGACAAGCCTCGCCTACGCTCGAACCGACGGGTGACGCCTTCTTTGTTTTGTACCGGCGGCGGGGGCTTGTCTTCTCTGATCCTTCGTTTCCCGCCCAACTTTGTTCGCCAGCTCAGCGTCAAGGCTCGCCGCAACTGTAGCAACATCGGTGTCGCGCAAGTTGTTGCGGCTTCGTGGTCCAACGGTTCCTCTTCTGGTTACCCGTCCTCGGCGTCGGCTGCTGCTTCTCGGGCAGCCGCAGCCGCAGCCGCAGCCTCCCGCCCCGTATCTGGTGCCGTGGCGATTGTAGAAGGTTGTATTGACAACGATAGTGTACAGATTGAGGATCCATACGATGCCAAGACATCATTTTTGAGCTCCGATGGGAGCATCACTGTTCATGCTGGTAAATGAAATAATTATTTTTAGTTTCGTTGAAATATTTATTCATTTCGTTTTGTCTTGTTTTCAAAAAGTTTTTTTTCTTAAGTTTCTTTTTAGAAAGTTTTGATTTTGAACGGAAAAGAAAGGACATCAATGTTTGTGGTTTATGTTGATCCATTTTTAAGATACGTAGGAATTTATAATTACTATAATAGAAAAATATGATATTAAGCCTCCCTTTAATTTTAAAAAATAAAAATTAGTTTCGTTCATATTTTTAGAAAATAGAAAACATCGAAAATACATGTTTGATTAAAATTTGATAGAATGTTGTTTTTGAATTCATATAAATGTAAAAAAAAAAATCTTTATTTTATTATTTCTACTATAATAGAAAACTGTCTGATAACCAAATGGGTTTTCTCGGTTTTTTTTTCATTGAAAATCATTTTTATTTTATTTATCAACCATGTTTTTCAGGTTTTAGAAATTAGGGAAAATAGGACATGGAAATTATTTTTTAAAAATGAGAATAGAACCAAATGGAGTCTAAGTTCCTTTTTAGTTAGATTTAATCATTAACCAAAACGTATTAATATACAGTTTACTTAATCACGTTATTTGATGGTCATTTTATATCATATTATTAGTAATATGATATATGGTAGAAATTTAATGTCACCCTAATACATATTTAGATTCAGTATTTACTGATGCAATTAAAATTGCTTTATTATTTGTGCAGGTGAAAGATTAGGTCGCGGTATAGTTACTGATGCAATTACTACTCCAGTGGTTAATACTTCTGCATATTTCTTTAAGAAAACTCAGGAGCTTATTGACTTCAAGGTACAATAATAATAGCGTTTTTAATCTGCTGTCCCTGTAGATAATGTTTATGTTAATCAATTATGGTACTTGGAAAGCTTTGTTTTAGGTAAATGTTTAGTTTTATTTATCCTCAAAGCACTGTCTCCTTGATACTCAGAATCAATCTTTGCTCCTGTGCATTCTTGTTTTGAAAGATCCTCAAATTCCTCTCCTGAAATTTTAAGAATGGTAGTTAACAAGGATTTCCCTTTCAGCCTCCTGATACCCCAAAAGATTATCCATAACCCATCTATGCAGATTGCAGAGTACAAGCTCTTGGTACTCCAGTCCATACTTTCTTTGAGAATTCACAGCCAAAGAATATATGGTTCCTTGTTTCTTGCTCCCATCCACGGAAAACACATCCATCTTCTACTTGAAAACCATAAGAAATCAACTTGTAAAGGTTTTGATGTCTTTTGCTTATTTGTTTCAATGAAAGGACAAGTTAAAAGAATTTGATGGTTGTCCCAAAATTTTGCATTGCATTAACATTTTGTGGGATATTGTTGCAGGAGAAACGTCATACAAGTTTTGAATATGGACGGTACGGAAATCCAACCACTGTGGTTGCAGAGGAGAAGATAAGGTTGGGTTGCCTCTCTTCTATTTCTCTGCTATCTTTGTCTTCGTAACATCATAGGGTTATCTTTCCTTTTTCAGTGCACTTGAGGGGGCTGAGTCGACCCTGATTCTGGCATCTGGAATGTGTGCTAGCACAGTCATGCTGATGGCATTGGTTCCTGCTGGTGGACATATTGTGACAACAACAGATTGCTACAGAAAAACTAGGATATTCATTGAGACCATTCTGCCTAAAATGGGAATCTCGGTATGGCTTCAAGTTTGTTCTGTGTACCCTTTTGTTACAGTGAATTGCTTTTTAAGAATTCTGGTGAGTGAAATGCCAGGGTTTTTGTACCAGTCTTGTTTTATAGGGTGCAATGCTGTTGAGCCATTTTCTTACCAAAATGTTGATTCACGTTTTGGTGATTGAAGGGGGCAATGCTGTTGAGTCGTTTTCTTACCAAAATGTTGACGCACCCAGATGAATGTAGTTTAAGTTAAAGTTTACACAAGCCCCAATTATTTCTTAGGAGTTTTACTTATATAAAAGAACAAGATTGCATTAAGAACCTAATGCAGCTTGTAGCAATTTTTATGCTTGACTTTCTTAAATTTTTATATTTTTATAAAGTAATATATTGAATTTTGGTTCATTTTTAATTGTGTTCTGGTTATCATCCAATATGCAGGCAACTGTTATTGACCCCGGAGATGTGGATGGCCTGGAGTCTGCACTCAACAAGAACAAAGTCAGTAGCGTAGGAAGTGGTTATGCTTTTATGTTTACTTTTGAAAATAACAATTCATTTTAAGTTGAATGTGATTTATGATTTTTGTGCAGGTTTCTCTTTTCTTTACCGAGTCCCCAACAAATCCGTTCCTCAGGTGCGTTGATATAGAAAAAGTTTCGAAGCTGTGTCACAGTAAAGGAACACTCGTCTGCATTGATGGTACATTTGCTACACCTCTTAACCAGAAGGCCCTGTCCCTAGGTGCTGATCTTGTTTTGCACTCTGCAACAAAATTTATTGGGGGGCACAATGATGTAAACACGTTCTCTTGTTAAATTAGTCAGTTTGATATTACCTCCCCATTCATACTGTCAGTTATCATTAATTCAAGCAAGAAATGTGTGTAATTCTTGATGTCACAGGTTCTTGCTGGTTGTATCAGTGGTTCTGAGAAGTTGGTTACTGAAATTCGTATCTTGCATCATATATTGGGTGGTACACTCAACCCGGTGAGTCGTCCCGATTCCAGAATCTTGAATAAACATATTCTTGATGTCTCGTGTTTATATCAAACCATGTATACTTGGTTTCAGTTGCTAGTACTTTAAGTTTGTAAATCAACTGAGTTAAGAAGAGAGTTAGACTGCTTAGGTGATTGGATTTCTAGTCAGTGGAGATTATCGTGTTGCTTCTGGAATGATGCTTTAATGATGTCCAACTTGTTCTTCAAAGATTTGTGTCTGAAAATTAAGTTGCATGGTTTAATTTGAATCTATTTGTTTCTATGTTTAAACAGAATGCCGCATATCTGATCATCAGAGGCATGAAGACACTGCATCTTCGTGTACAGCAACAGAATTCAACAGCATCAAGGATGGCCGAAGTTTTAGAGGCACATCCTAGGGTATGAATTGCAGTGACATTCCTTTTTCTCAATCTTGTTTGTCCCATGCTCCATTTCAGTTATCATTTCTTTCTCTAACTTGGAACTTATTTCCCTGATCCCTTGGTTTATCAAATTCCAATGGCAGGTGAAACACGTATATTATCCAGGCTTGCCAAGTCATCCTGAACATGAACTGGCCAAGCGGCAAATGACCGGCTTTGGTGGTGTGGTCAGTTTTGAGGTTGGTTTCTTCAACTACCTTCTGACATTTTAATCAGGAATTCATCACTAGCCTCTGTTGCTTTCATTTGGGGTTTGTTCATGCAAAAATTGTTGTATTTCTCATTCCGTCAAAATCATTTAGGTTGATGGAGATCTGATGACCACCATCAAGTTTGTTGATGCATTGAAGATACCATACATTGCTCCATCCTTTGGTGGCTGTGAAAGTATTGTTGATCAGCCATCTATAATGTCCTACTGGTATGTCAATTTATCCGTTTACCACTTGCGTTTATATATTTATTTGATCGAGGGAAGGGGCCGTGAACCCTGATCTACTTGAGCAGGTGAATGTACGCAAACTACAAAACTAAAAGCTCAGGCGGTACATACTGCTTGTGTTTGTTGTATGAAACATTTAAGCTTTGCTTGGTATGAAGGATGAAAATGTGGAAGGATGAAAAATTTGTTAATCAAATGGTTAAGATTCAAAGTAAGAAGGTGGTTATGAATCTCCACCATTTGATTAATATATTTTCCATCTTTCATGCCAAGCAAAGCCTTAATAGAGATGATGATCTCCCAACATAGATGGAAACGTTTACCAAGTTTCCATTACATGATATATGTCCCATGTTTGTGAAAGTTTTGTGAAAATATGAAACAGGGATCTTAGCCAAGCTGAGAGGAGGAAGTACGGGATTGAGGATAACTTGGTTCGATTCAGCTTCGGGGTTGAAGACTTTGAAGATTTGAAGGCCGATGTACTGCAGGCCCTGGAGAGCATAGTTTTTCCTAGTTTTGTTTGATCTCTAAAGTTTTTGTTTTTGTTGTTGTTGTGTTTCATTTTGATAAGACAAGTAATGACCCCCCATGAATAATTTGGAACATCGTTCGTATTGCTTTTTTTCTTCTTTCTAATGAAAGATTTTAGAGAGCTTTTGATTAAGATTAGTATGTTCAACATCTAAAAGGGAAATTTGAAGGTAATGGCATGAAATTTTCATTGAAATTTGTACAAGTTATCCTGCGCATGGTCGGTCATGCGTCCATTGGAATCATAACAAAAAGGCAAGGTACTGTACTTTCCCATTGAAATTTTTTATGTTGCGTCGAGTGTAAATGAATTGAGCTTGAACGTAGAGATGTAAAAAGTTGATCCGACCTGTAAAACTGACTTGAGTCAGAACTGTTTGTGACCCGAAGTGGTGGTGATCTGAAATCGATTCGAGTTTGAACTGGTGTTGACTTGAACTCGAGCTAGACCTAGAATTTTTGGATCTGAACTTGACCTGCATTCAACCTGATATGAACTTGAACTGAGATTAACCTGATAAATAACTTATATTACCCGACATGTTATCAACCTGATCTGTAATTGACTCAACCTATAAATGACCTAACTTGTTATTGAACTGATCTGATATTTTCCTTACTTGATATTTATCTGACTTGTAATAACTAATAAGTTATAGTTGATGAATTTGTGAGATTATGAATTTATTATATTATAGTGTGACAGAATGCATCTTCACAATTTAAGGTACATGATTAACTATGATAATTAAATTAACGTGTTTACTTTTTATATTTATAAATTATAGTATATAAAAATATTTAAAAGTTTTATTAAATATCTAAATGTTGTCAACATAATTCCTTGAGCTTTATGATTTATGATTTAACGTTAACTGTTTATGATTTAATTTAGTGTTATTGGTTTATGATATTAATTTTGATTATTTAAGATTTATGGTTTAGTTAGTGTTTAGTTTAGGGTTATTGGTTTATGTGATTAATTTGGATTCTTTAAAGTTTAGGGTTTAGTATCAATGATTTATGATTTAGCTTATGATTATTGGTTTATGAGATTAATTCTGAGATTAATTCCGATTCAACTTGCTAATTTATGCATTTGAATTTGACTAAATATTTAAATCAAAGCTTCATGTGTATTATTGAACTAAATTAAAGTTTCAACTTTCATGTGTACAATTACATATTTACTTCCAAATCAAAAATTTTTGTATAATTATATTAAATCAAAATTTATATGGTATGATAATAATGTTCGAATTGAATTAACTTATTAAACTTAGGATTTAATTGAGCTAAATTAAAACTTAGAAATATAAATCAAGGACATAATTAAAAGAATTCTAAAACTAAATGTGGAATTTTAATTACATTAATTTAAATTAGGACTCAATTGAATTAAATTAAAACCTAAAAGTAAAAATTTAAGACTTAAATAAAAAACATCTAAAGTTGGAAGAGCTAAAAAAATAATTTATCCTAACCTAAAAACTCAAAACTCATGCGGGTGGGTAACTTTCCCTCCCACCGTTTCACTTTAATTAAAATCATAAAAAAAAAAAAATTGGTAGGGGGAAGGACAAAATTTTGAAGGTAATTAAGCCCCTAATTTTTAAGTTCTTTCCATCCAAAATCTAAATAGAATCTTTTTAAATTTGATTCAAGAATTAATTGCCCATTTGCATTTGCCTCCTAATTTTTTTTGCTTAGTGATTAATTACCTTTTAGGTCCTCACTTATTTAAAATGTTCATTTTACTCCTAACATTCACTTTTAAATTTTAGTTTAATTTAATTTAATCATAATTATATCTATTTTTTTAATTGTAAAATATTTCGACATCTTAAGGGATATTTTGGTTCATATTAATCCCTAAAATATTAGTTTTATCTGAAATTTACCCACAATTACCATACCGAAGTCTATTTGTACACAGTAAGATTCAACTTGAACTTCAATAGAAATCGATATTCCCCGACCTGAATTATATCTGTCAACGACGTGACCCGACCTGAAGTCCATCCGAACCTGGATTAACCTGTTACTTAACTGATTTGGACCCGAACCGTTTTGGTCTGAACTGAAACTTACCCGACATGAAATTAACTCGACCTGAACCCGAACTCAATCTGATTTGAAATCAACCTGATAATGATCTGAATCTGATTCGACCCGAACTCGACCTGATCCGATTCGAACCATTAAATTGACCTGACATAACCCTTATATGATTTAATCTGACCTGACATGACCTAAAACCTGAACGATTACCTGATTTCACATCCCTACTTGAACGAATAAGACTATGTTCATGTTCGTTTTATATTCGTTTAAAATTTTTAATATTGTGTTCGTGTTCGTTTATTTGTTTTTGAAGGTGTTTGTGTTTATGAATGTGTTCGTTTAAGTGTTCGTTTATACGTTCACGAACATGTTCATTTATATGTTCAAAAATATTAGCTAACTAGGTTAAAAAGATCATCCCTACAATAAACATATGTAATATCTAATATGAATTAATTAATTAACAAATTAGATACCATTGATGATAATAATAATAATAATAATAATAATAATAATAATAATAATAATAATAATAATAATAATAATAATAATAATAATAATAATAATTGTAAAGTAGTCACCATGTTGTCACCTTATAGTTATTATTTAAAGTCTTAACGGGAGTGAACAGTAAAAGAATTTTAAAATACATGAAATCTTGGATTTGGATTGCAGGTAGGGGTGAGCGTTCGAGCGAGTCGAGTCGAGTCGAGTCAAAAAATTTCGAGTTATTCGAGTTGACGCGTCATATTTTACGACTTGAACTTAATTTGAAATTTTTTCGATTCGAGTCGAGTTTATGAAATTCGAGTCGAGTCGAGTCGAGTTTTCGAGTTTCTATACAAATTTAATTGTAATTATTTACCATGTTATAGTACGATTTGATTCCAATTTAAACGACTTTCTCTATTCATATAAGATATGCATATATATATATATATATATATATATATATATTTCTTCATATTATTTTTCACATGCATAAGTAAGATTTGTAATGTTATTTAATAAAAAAAATATCATCTAAACTTCTAAAATATATTTATAATATTATTTTTAAATAAGGAACTTTTAAGGATAAAGTACAGATGGGGTATAAATGAGTCAATGAATTGATGTAAAGAAAAAAATTACAAAAAATTCGGTTGAATGATCAGATTGAATAAAATATAAAGTTAAAGGGCTAAATTATAAAAAAAGAATAAATTTGTTAAAAATATGAATTGAAGTTATATAGATATTATATAGTGTTAGTGAATCTTGTGGTTTAATTTTGGGAAAAAAATAAACTTAAAACGAAAGAGAAATTAAAGAAATGGGAAACATTCAAAGTTGAGGGGCTAAATTACAAAAGTAGGAAATTTAATTTAAAAATGTGAATTGAAACTAAATATGTATTCTAGTTTTTACATTGGTTTAGGAGCATGTGGTTCAATTTTGGTCAAAATTGACTTAAAACGAAGGAGATATTGAAGAAATGAGGAAATCATACAAAGTTAAGGGGCTGAATTGAAAAAATATGAAATTTATTTTCAAAAATATAAATTGAAGATAAATACGTATTCTACGCTGGTTTAGGAATACGTGGTTCAAATTTGGTCAAAAATGGACTTAAAATGAAGGAGGAATTGAAGAAAAATGAAATTAGTGACTAAATTGCAAAACTGTAAAATTCGGTTTTTCGATTTTTCGAGTTGGGCAAATTCCAAACCGACTCGAAATCGAAATTTTTTTCGAGTTAATCGAGTTGACTCGAATAACTCGAACAACTCGAATAACTCGAAATTGGAAAAAAAATTAATTTTTTCGAGTCGAGTCGAATTTTGCTCACCCCTAATTGGAGGAGAGGTTCTTGACATTTGGTGCTTTAGTTGAAAGATGATAAACAATGTAGGTATTGAGTTTCCTTCAATCCAGCGCTGATAATCATTTAAACCTCAACAATACAAGACTATCAGGGTTGATTTGAGGAAATGGACCTTAGGACCACAACACTATCGGACCTAAGGGCATATTACGTCCAGTTTTTCTTTGCATATAACCCTCACTTTTAACAGTCAACCGATTTCTGATCAAGACTAGTGGTGAATCCAAAAATATATTTGAGGGTGAGCACAGATAAAATCTCGAAATTTTAAGGTGGGCACAAGCCTTGAATATTACAAAAATTGAAGAATTAATCCATAAAAATTAAAAAATTTGAGAGCAAATATGTGAACTTCAAAAAGTTTTGTGCCCACCCTACACAATACTTAGATCCGCCATTGCCAAGACATTGTCTGTAAATTATATTTTTGAACCATACAATTGCTCTCCCTCATACGGAGTTAGAGCTTTTCAAAACAGTATACGAGCTAAATGATATGATTCTCCATCTAAATCAAAAGAGATGAACCGTCCACCATCGCTGCAACCTTACCAGAATCTTATAAACACAAAACAATGTCTAAAATAATGAACTTCTAATTGTGTTAAGTGTATTATGCTTTACTGAAGGGGACAAGTATTGTATCTCTAATAAATAAACAACAAAAAGTATATGTGAGACCCATTTGAATTTTCATCCATAGGCAATAGTTTGTTAGAACCAAATCATAAAATAATATGATAAAACTTAAACTCAAGATCTATCATGTCAAATCATTAAAAACAATAAACCGAATAAACTGAATGCGGAAGCATACCTGAATTAATCGATAGATTGAAAACCTTATCTTCATGTTGAAATCTCAAATCTTTGGTATTAATCTTCCAAGAAGATATGTTAGCCCTTGTCGTAAAAACTCTCTGACGGGGACAAGAGTAATACAAGTTAACCTATTTCTTGGGGACCACTATTTCTTTATATAGTTGATTATTAAATCAACTATTAAATATTTATAACTCTGCCACTCATTGAATTATAAATATATCTTATGGTATCTGCACTTTTATTTTCATGACACTTTAATACATATGACACGCCTAACATAATTGGTCACTTGATTTTGTGTCATTCTTTTTAATAGCATCATACATTTTACATATGTGCTCACAATTGAGGATTTTAATCCAACAATCTCCCACTTTGACAACATATATTTCTTGATAAATGTACAACCTTATGAGCTCAAAATTTTGCTATTATATAATAGGTATCCTATAATAATCTCGTCCATCAACTATACCCATATAAGATCAAAGTGGTCTTCGCCATATCAATCATGATTGCACCCATCAATGGTCACGTATACAAACATAGTCAAATGACATAGATCAATCATGGATGTGTAGCATGGAAAATTACATGAAATGTGAACTGAACATGTCTATTTCAAACTGGTCCTCCTAAACTTTAGTGAGATCAAACTTTACTAAATTCAGAGTGTGCATAAACCAAAAGAACTTTATTTATGCAGAAAAATATTCTTAAACCGAAGTAACTGAAATTGTGTCTAAATCGAATGAGCATTTTTCAAAATTAGAAACTCCCACTAAAACTGAATATCCTTAAATAACATTACACCCAAATGAGTAGTGTGTTCATGAAAGACCTAGGGTGACAGTTTCTTAATATGCGCACAATTATTGAGTTTGTACCAACATGCTCTATAGACACACAACCACTCTGAATTTTCTTTAACAGTTAGGAAGTTAATATTTATGTGCTTCAAATTTGAAATGTTCCTATTGTTTATAGAATAAATGAATGCATATTTATTGTCACTAAATAACTGAAGTGGTCTTTCTATTCAATATATAATTAGCAGCTCATGTGACAAAATTCTTTTGCATCAATATTCTAATAGAATCGAAGTCTGTAAACTTGATGATCTCCAACTTACTAGAACTCCGATATGTGGGCATGTAATTTTTGTTCTCTAAAGATGTCTCATAACCACATTGGTTGTTATCCAATGGTTCATAATATAATTCTTCAAATATCTGTCTAATATTTCAATAATGTACACAATTTTTGAACGCATACATACTTAAGCATAAATTAGATTCTCAATAACTTATGTATAGAGAATCTTTTGAATTTTCTAAATTTCAAGGTTACTTTTAGGGCATTGAGTAAGACTAAATTCGTCTTCTTTAGCAATATGAGTATCACTTGGTTTTACTCCCACTGAACTTGTAGTATATACAATTGTTAACCAAATTTATCTCAAAACCGAATGAGATATTCAATATGAAATTTATAATTTCATTAATGAGAGTCCTACTTAAGCTCATAGATAAATTTCTTTAATTTACATATCATTGAATTTGAATTATTAGACACAAATCTATGATTGTACCATATAATGTATTTCTTCAATGTCGCCATTGAAAATCACAAGCTTAACATCCATCTTATGTAGCTCAAGATTAAAATAAGGAACAAGTGTCATGATTATCTTAGAATAGTCTTTCAATGAAACTGAAGAGAAAGTCTCTAAAAAATTAATGTCTTCTTTTAGAGTGTATTCTTTAAATACAAGACATGCCTTATACTTATTCACATTATCATTTGCATCCATCTTTGTTTTAAATATCTATTTACAACCAATTGGTTTGCACCATGAGACAAGTTCATAAACTTTATTGTCTTGCATAAAATTATACTTTTCTTGAATAATATTAATTCACTTTTGAGAGTTAGAACTTTTATGGTCTGATAAAAAATGATTGATCATTTTCTATCATTCTATTGTTACCTTATTTTCTTAAAGAAATACAATATAATAATTCAGAATAGTATTTCATCTTCCTCTCGTGGACCTCTTTAATGACACTTGTTTTTTAAGGTTGTTGAGTTTGTTCTTCTGAAACAATTACCTTATCTTGAATGGGAGTTGTTCAACAGTATTTTGTTGAGGTACTTGATTCACTTCTTGATTAATGATAGGTGTGAAAACCTAAACATCATCAAAAGTGATAGTATGAATTGAATTAAATTATAATTCAACTCCTCCTCAATAACAATGTATCTAACCTTATTTCTCCCTCCAAACTCAACATCCTAAAAAAATTTATAAATCGCTTCTTAAAATAATCTTAATTGTGGGATCATAAAATTTACAATTCATGGATCACTCAAAGTAACCGAAGTAGTTGTTTGCTTTTAAAGTTTAATTTCTTTACATGTGTCCTAACTTATACAAAAGAATTAACACTTTGTAACTTATTGTTGTTTCTTTTGAGTAGGACCCTTAGCAATTTTTTTTCAATATTTTTTATTGCACTTATTCTTAGAGACACTAACTAAATGAGCACCAACCAAATGAGTACTTATACACTTATAATGCTTCAATTTTTCTTCCTTTTAAACACAATGAGAAATGAACCCAAATAGAATCTATTTCTCTCTTTGACAATTGTAGCTTGAATTGGTTAAATTGTATAGGAAGCGTTGCCAAAACCACAAGAACGATCAATTCTTAGAAAGTTCAATCTTACGTGCCTTAAATTTTGAAGCAATATTAAACATTTTCATAATGTACTCCCTCACATTTCCTTGACCCTTATACTTCATAGACATCAAAGAAGGCATAAGTGATGTCATCTTAACCTTAATGTTTTGGGTAAAACATTTCTTAATTTTATCAAGGAAACCCTTAATATGAGTAATCTCTTTAGACTTGTGCTCTAGAAGACATCTAGTGTGTTTTGCTTTATGATCACTAGACTCATGCAATTCGAATGATCTCACCTCTCAAAATACTTTTTATGGGTGCTTGCTGATGTAAGAGGTGCAAAATGTTCTTTCCTTAGTGCAAAGTCTATGTTCATACAACCAAATACTATATGTAAGTGTCTTTTTTTATTCCTTGAAATTAATTTTACTAAACATGAGTGTAGAATGTATTTAATAGATATTGTCACAACAAATGATAAATTAACTAAATATAGAACAAAAATAAATAAATAAAATTAAAACAAGATCACATAAATATTCATAAGTGAACAAATAAATTCAAAATAATGGCTAGTTCCCCTCAAGATACCAAGCACAACATTAATATCAAGTCTTTGAACGGTAATATTAATTGTAAGCGGTATTTTTGTTGTAGCAATCAAACATTGACAATAAACTATGTCAAACAATAGGCCAATCTTTGGACTAACGTATTGCTCACATAAAATACCTTATAATTGTCACACATTTATCGCTACAGTTGTCGTTGTAATTCTGCCAAATATTAATTTTTCTTTGGGCCAATTAATAAACGCATGAATTACAAAAACCCATAATTATCTTAATATTTTAAATAAACTAATCTACACAAAAGCGGTCACTTTGGTGACATTATGTTTTAACTAATTCATTAAAATATTAGACATCCGAAGTCAAAATATGAATTTATTTGTTTCAAAAATTTTCCTTAATTTTATCTTTCAATTAAATTAAAAGATAACCAAAATAATAATAAATTTGAATAAAGGTAAACATCGTATCAAGATACCGGACACTCCATTAATACCATCTTTGGACAAAACATTAACTTGCAAGTGATATCTTGGTACAATAATCAAACATTGATAATAAGAACATGTCAAGTAGAAATATTCCTTTGGGCCGATTTATTGCTCACATATAAAACTGAATAATTATCACATGTTTATCACCACAGTTGCACATGTAATAATGTTAATTATTAATCTTCCTTTGGGCTGATTAATACTAACATAATTCGACTTACATGCACAAAACCTTCTATATTTTAAAATAAAATAATTTCCACAATAGAGGTCACTTTGGTGACTTAATGCTTCGATTACTTTATCTCAAAATATATAATATAAATATATCGATATTCAAATTTAAAATTTTATAATAGTCAAAGCTGAAATTTTCTGACAACACAAGTTTCCGAAATAACCCAAAATAAGGTTGTTTAGATGAGGCTATCAGAAATCAAAAAACCAAAATCTTTGACTATTTCTCAACAATTCTTTAAGCATGCATTTGCCGAAATTAAAGTCGAATTCAAAACAATCAATCTTTAACTAAAAATCAAAATTAAAAGTATCATATAAATAAATAATTCATATAATGATCACATAAAACTTTAATATATTCGTAAAAACATATCAATTATTAATAATTTCCCTAACAATCAATTATTAATGCACGAATGTTGATTGGCTTTAAAAAACCAAAATCTAATAGTGGAAAACATGATCATATTAATGAATTCAATAATGATAACATAAAACTTTAATTTATCTATCATAATCTAATGACCAAAATTAAAAATTTTGATCAAACTGAATAGGGTATGAATCCTACAATTTTAGGGGTAAAAGGATAACTTCCCTCTTTTAACTCTCCAACAAAAGAATGCTTAAATATATATATATATATATAATAAATTAACTTCAAAGATAAAAGAATGTCATTCGAGTCACCTTTGAAAATTTTAATGTTATGCCACAAAATTTAATATTAAAAGGAAGCTGAAATTTTTTAGTTGGGCTGCTTTTATAAAGAATGATATGTATGTTCAAAAATATATATAACAAAATTTTAGTTTTTTGGAATAGAAAGGAGGACGAAGTTATTACATCAAACACCCTCCAAACGAATGTAAAGAGGGCCCTGTAAATCTGGGTGGAGAATGTTATGAAGTGTAGGCGGAGGAAAGGGAAACGTGAGCATAGAACCTGGATGAGCAGCATCATATTTGGATGGGCATGCTTAAAGACAACTTGTCAGGATGGATAAGTAACACAACAATTGATCGGACTAGACAAGAAAAGTTCAATATTGTCAACCTGCAAAATAAGGTGATCAAGGCCTAGAAAACGCGCAAGTTGTAACCCTTCAAAGACCCCCCAAACCTCAGCCTGCAACACATTGGTTTTACCGATTTTCTTGGTGTAGGAGCTTATGAAACGGCTGTCGCCACCAATCCAACTCAAACCTAAAAAGGACGATACGGCGCCAAAATTCTATTTTTATTTGTTTATTTCATACCATATTTTATTCCAATAGATAAAATTTGACCTCCAGCAATTCAATTAATGTTTTTCTTAATTTAACTTTTTTCTAAAAAAATCAATATATTCTATTTTTTTTTGCCCTTTTAAGTTATTTAAGATTTTGCTCTAACTAATTCGGATTTAGTCATGCCATACACTTAATTCTAATGAGTCAGTTACTCGCGGTGAGAATTTTCTGGATACATAAGACCTCGAACTTGAGTCATGCTTAAGCGATATCAAACTGCTTATCACTTGGACCAATTCATTTATAAATTTTCTATATTAATTATAAATATTGTTCAAAATCCCTAATACCAGATATGCTTTAAATGGCGCCATGTTTAATAGCTTAGAAGATAAAATTTGGCGGTGGAAAACGACAACCGGTGCTTAAGATTTTACCCAACGTGTGGAAGCTGAAAAAGGAATCATTCCATCTCCACACACACTTTTGGAGCATCAAAATCAGCCTTTGTTCCGAGAAATTATATCATGGGTGATTCCCACCACGTCATCATGGGACCAACCAATAGAAATCACCCACTTCATCATTATTTAAACTTTAGTGAAAATTCATTGGTTGGAAAAAATGACATGGAAAAATCATGGTGAATTAGGTGGTTTCCATTGGTTGGTCCCATGGATGACGTGGTGGGAATCACCCATGATATAATTTTTCCTTTGTTCCATCGTAATTCGGAACCAGCATGCATATAAATTTGTGTATATATATATATATATAATATATATATATAAACCATCTAAACCTTCAAACTTTTAAATCGAAATATATTTTATATTTTAGTAAGTTTAAATTCACGTTATTTTTTTGAACAAGTAATTCACATTCTTTTAAATATTAGTTATTCCAATTAAATTATAATTATATCAATGAAATTAAAATTGAATGATAACATATGATTGATGTTGAGAAGATGAAATTAAAAAACACAGCTGAGTTACTTTGGACAAAATAACAAAGTGTGTTGATTGGGTCAAGTTTTGGTTTGAGTTTTAAGTATGATATCAATATTATCTAACTGGAGTATGATTATTCATACCCACATTACAAATTATTATTATTAGATTGTGTTTGGGTATGAATATGTTGATGTGATTATAAGGTAGTATCTGTTAAATTTCTTATCCCTTGAATAATGCGCACACATCGTGCACACATATTGCTCGAACTCGGGTCATTTAGATGAAATACATCATCTTTTACCACTGAGACCACTCAACGGATTCACATCTTTACTATTTTAAAAGTTAAAACCAATAGATTATTTATATTAATATATTTTCACTATTTTTTATGCGATACAAATTATCATACAAGATTTTTCTTGAATTGTTCTGAGTTTTAATCAGACTCAATTTTGGAATTTAATATCAACACTCTTACTATAATGTCGACAGGCTCAACAACAATATACCTGTGAAATCATATATTATTGGAACTTCGAAGCATCAACGCCACCCAGAAAAGAAAAAAAAAGGTGAAATGGATCGGAATAAAGTTATAGAGTTTGTGAAAGTAATGATGTCGTCACATCACAAGTGTAGTGATATTACTCATCATCATGTTGAAATATATCCGTCGCCATTTTTCCATCTCTATAAATGCTCCAACATAAACACTTTCTTCATTACCAGGCTGATATATACATTTGTATAACACCAGCAAGAAACAAGGCTTTGAGATACAGGCTTTCTGATATTATGTATTGAGTTTGTATTTCAAAGCCTTGGTTTTGTTGCTGCTGTTGTTTTAGAGCTGGAGATGAGTTGTTTTCGTGCATGTTATTTATACATTATTTGAATTTATACGTTTGTGTGTAAATATATATTTCATTGAAAAAGTCGTAATCATGTTGTGGTGGACATTCAAAATTACACAAAGTATATATCAGTTAAATTAGAAAAACTCCACCCTATGATTCAGCCCCCAAAACAGATCTCTTCCAAGGTTTTGGAAGTTTCAAATTAGGACCCAAAAAGTAAAACAAAACAAAAGGAATTGGGAATGGGAATGGGAATAGTGTTTTGTTAATTGTTTAGCTAAGACAAGAATGTGGGGAATAAAACCGGGATTATGTGTGATAATGTTAGGATTAATGTTGGGAACAGACAAAGGGGAATCGATGAGGTTTGAGTTGGAATCTGGGAAAACCAAATGCATTGCAGAGGACATCAAGGCAAATGCAATGAGTGTTGGGAAATACGCCATTATCAATCCTGATGAAGGCCCCTTGTCTGATTCTCATAAGCTTGTTGTCAGGGTATGTTGTAACTTGTAAACCATTCTTGTTTTTGGAAATGTAATAATATAAATTCACAGGTGAGTTCACCAAAGGGGAACAGTAATCACCTAGGAGATCAAGTGGAGTCAGGCACATTTGCGTTTACAGCAGCTGAGAGTGGGGACTACACCACATGTTTTTGGGCAAATAGGCACAAGCCTCCCGTCAAAATGACCATTGATTTCGATTGGAAAACTGGTGTTGATGCTAAGGATTGGTCCAACGTTGCTAAGAAAGGCCAGGTTGAAGTATGTCTTTTCTTCCCCATAACCTTTCTTATACTATTGTTTTTGGAAACACAAGTAGATTCGGAGTGAGTCTTGGATACAATATGATACCTTGTTTTTAATATGGGAATTCAATTTTAGGTTTTTCTTCCTATATTTTGAAGATCGTACTTGAATAAAAAAAATTGCCCTTTTCGGTGCCCCTATTTATGCCTTCACACTAAAAATTAGGTTTAAGGTTTAGGGAATTTAGGGTATAATGTATTTTATAGGATATAGGGTGTAAGATTTAGAATATAGAATTTAAGGTTAAGGCTTGGAATTTAATTTTTTAATGTTGTGGCATAAAAAGAGGCACCGAAAAAAGGACAGAGGGTTTTTATCCATCATACTTAAGTGCTTTTTTTAATAAATGTTGTGCATGGAACGTTTAAGGAAATATAAGAGTTTAGGTAATTTAGGTCAATAGTAATAATGTTTTAGCTTATACTAGTATAATTTTTGTTTTTCGTGTCTCTCATGAACTTAAAACGATACACTAATATATGATAGAAAGCATTTGTTGAACTTTGATTGTTAAACTTAATTTGATTTAGGAAAGAAAATAGCAATAATCGAAAGAATTATATTGTAAAGAGTTAGAAAAATAAGTAACAAAAAAAAAAAACTCAAGAAAACGTAGGGTTATAGAAAACCACAGTCCACAAGGCGGCTGATGCTAACATATCACATAAAAAAAATATCCTACGGGTCTTAAGATATGGGTTTAGTCCCACTACTAGCGGGATATAATTTTCCTTGGCACAATAATTCTGACAATTTCTTGCACCCTTCGGGGAAATTATATCATGGTACTCCCCACCACGTTATACATGAGATTAATTAATAAAATATATGTATTTTATTAATTTTTTTATGTTATCTTTTTATCAAATAAAAATTCACTTGATAAAAATTGTTTTTAAATTTATTTTTACAATAAATGAGTGAAGATTCACTTAATAAAAAAATGAGATGAAAAAAATTAATAAAATAAATACATTTTATTGGTTGGTCTCATGAATGATATGGTGGGAAAAACCCATAATATGATTTCTCCATCCTTCGAAGATACTTGAACTAAAAACTTCTTATAACACCCTTTACTTAGTTTAGAAGAACGGACAAATAAAATTATCACAACACTCTAAATAATTATTATTATTCCAAATTACAATTAAAACCCATAACCATGCTTCCAAACAAATCAAATTACAAGGCTAGGGGCATATATGTCATTTAATAAACGAAATAATTATTAAAAAGGACCAGGTATACAATTTAAAAGGTATCGAAACTGAAAGGTTCGGCACATGTACTGAACTTTCAATATCCCGTTATCTATATTTTTTTAGCAAGTCAATATTATTTTATTTAATATAATAAAATCCACTTATAAGTGGATAATAAAAAGTAAATGATAACAAAACAGTCCAAGACCTGACTTCGAACCTTAAAGATGATATTGTTGGGAGGGGCAGTCACGCACTCCGAACATGAACTGTAAGACGGACATACATATTACCAAAAAAACAGTCTAAGACCACCAAATTAAATTGCCAAAAAGAATGCTTATCTCATCCCTTAACCATGAAGTTAGGAGTTCGATTCCTACCAATGGGAATAGAGTATATTTCATAGATAGTTGTTTACCTCTTAGTGAGAACACTCGCGGCAAGGGATTAGTCACTGCTATCGACGAAAGATACCTTGGCTCAAACAAAAAAAACTACCAAAAAGAAAAAGTAAAAAAAAAAAACATCTAGGAGGTATATAGAGATGCTTCAAAGCTCCATTTTGGCTTGTTGTATGTGGCTCTAACGGACAACCAATTCTCCAAGGAAAGTCTGGTTCTTCGATAGTTCCACCCAACAATATCCTTGTCACTTCATCTTTGACCTTGTAAGGCCAGATTGACAGTCAGTCACACCTTAAAGAGACTCTTTTGAGGCAATATTTAAAAACATTCTAGAGTGTGATAATTTTCAAAACGTCCAATCATTCCCCCTTGATCAACTCCTCAAACTGAGTTGCCTCCGATACAGAGCACTAATAGAGGTCATTTTATTCTTGTTGGGCTTCATCCATCGTAGTGAGAAATTGAAGCCCTCGGCTAACTTCCTCCTAACCTTGATATACTTGGTGTGATCTGGCCCCAATTTCATCTTACTAGTTCACTCTTTGATGTCGACTCCTTTGTCTTGCCTCAGTGAAAAGCTGAACAAGCCGTCGCAGGTCTTTCGACCCACTTCGTTCAAGGTGAATAGATTATTCAAAACAACAATGGATGATTTTCACTTCTTTTCCTTGCATACAAGGAAATAGCCAATCAGAAGCCACCACGACACTCTAGTTTGTTGACCCAGAGCAACCTCATACACAAAAAACATGTCCGTCAAAAAGAAGTCAACAGAAGATGGAACCCCGCCTCTCAACAATATAGCGGCAGATAGAACCACAACTGACCATCATTAGAGACATGGCAGTCGCTTATGCAGTTGATTCCAATAGAAATTTTGAATCCAAATTCGGTGTTCTTTCATAGCAAGCCACGACATCGTAACAACTTTTCTGCATGATCCCGGTTGGCTCTCCCATTGAATGAGCTCACAATTATCAGCTCAGTGCGGTTTGCGATGATTTTTTTTCAGGGTCTTCCTTTCTCTCACCATTTTTTATGAATCTTAAAAAAAATGAGAATTTAAAGTTAAATCGAAGCATAAAATGTAATTTCCCTAATTCTAGCAAACTTTTATAGCCATAAAACATGTATCCTCAAATGATTCGTCATTCGCATTTCGAACAGACACGAATAGCAGAGTGACATGTACGTTCTCCCACAACCACAAGTTGGACCATCATGACTGCCTAAAACAATATAATCACCTCTTCACATTTCAACGGTCACAAGAATAGCTTCCTAAATACGCTTTGGCTCATACCACTTTATGGTACTCTTCCGAGTAAGGGAGACAAGTGTTATACCCAACATCTCCACCCCATAGAATTCTGGAAATCACCCTCAACGCTTTCGCATTTGGAGACTCCGAAAGTATCTCATTAACAGCATCCCCTTTGGAGGCCTGAATGATCTCGAGAACAGGCACTGTCAAACACTACAACACGCCACACGGGTGACTAGACTGCAAATCCTAGTACTTGGAAGTTGAGCATATCTCTTTCAACTCGTCCATAGGCTATCACTAGGCCTAACATCGTCAAATCACCAACAATACCAATGGTTATAAATACCCATGCAACTGAAGAGAGAAGGCAAGTTGGACAAAGAGGCCAACATCACTCTCTCTTTTCTCTACTCTCGATCTCCGACCATTGTACTATTCATGGCTCTCGCTCTAAGTCAACCGGGGTGAACCGTATGCAATCATCACTAACCATTACAGTCCTCCTCCCCACCTTCCTTGTTTGGTATTTACCATTTTTAGTTGTTAACTAAAGAAACAATGTAGAAAGTGAATTGAATGATGTTTATTGAACATGGTTGAAGGGTTTATCTAGGAAGAACCCAAACGAATTACATTATCAAAAAAATGAGATAAAGCTAAATAATTTGAAAATAAATAATTTAAATCAAGGATAACTAATGATAAGGATAACAACAATTGAAATTTAAATGATAATTGAAATTCAAATGGTAATATGATTATGCTTCTTTACGCCTCGCAAGTTGGAAGTGGAGTCAACAATGCTCAACTTGAGAAGGTGACAATGAAATGTAGCTTGAGGTAAAGGCTTGGTTAATAGATCAGCAACCTGGTCTACAACATGAAGATGTGAAACCTCAAGAATGCCTTTCTTAACTTGTTCACAGACTAAATGAAAATCAATAGCAACATGTTTCATTCGACTATGAAAGACTAGATTTGCACAAATATAAGTCGTACTAACATTATCACAGAAGATTTTTGGAATGCCCAAAATTGGAGCTTGCAATTCAGATAGCAAGTTGGTGAGCCAATTGATCTCAATGATTGTTGCAGCAACGACACGATATTCTACTTCAGTAGAATAGCGTGAAACAAAATGTTGTTTTTTTAAGACCAAGAAATAGGAGTAGAGCCTAGGTAGACAACATAACCAGTAGTAGGTGTGTGATTAGTTCGATCACTAGCCTAATCAGAGTCAGAGTATGAAATTAAACGATGATCAATATGACGAGAAATTTGAAGGCGGCAATATGTTGAAGATATTGTAGAATGAGTTTAAGAGCCACCCTATGAGAAATGGTAGGTTTGTGCATGGCCTGAGAAAGACGATTGGCATAAAAGGTATTTTCTGGACGAGTAAAAGCCAAATAGTGTAACTTGCCTATGATGTGACGATAAAAAGAACCATCAACTGAAGCATCTTCAAAAGAAGATTCAAAAATAGTATAAGTTGTCATTAGAGTGGCCACACCCTTAATTACAATTGTCCATGTTAACTTCTTGTAACAAATCCAGAATATATTTATACCGACACAAGAAAAGACCATCAGAATGTGGCAGTACCTCAACACTAAGGAAATAACGAAGGGAACCCATGTCCTTCAAAGAAAATATGTTTGACATAGCATCAATAATACGAAAAACTCTTTCTAGAATATTTCTAGCTACAATTATATCGTCAACACAAACAAATATATAATTTGTGCATTCAGAACTGTGAAGAATAAATAAAGAAGAATCGGAGTGTGATCGCACAAACCCCAAAGAGAGTTGATATACTTTGAGCTCATTATACCAAGCATGTGATGTTTGTTTTAATCCATATATGGTTTTATTCAACTTGCATATATGAGTTGGTAAACTAACATCCTCAAATCTAGGTGGTTGCCGCATATAGATATCCTCTACAAGGTGACCCTGTAACCCCCTAGACCAGCCTATGCGGATAGACCAAGTCTAGTAAGGCACATTAAACTTTAAAACGCAAATAGAAAACATGACTTCAAAATAAACATTTATTTCGACAGCATATAGGCAGATTTTAGGGAAAATCATCAAGTCAAATAAACATGTTTAACACGTCAAACAGTAATATTTTTTCAAAATCATTCCATCATAGACTTTATAGATAAAATCATACATAACAAAATATAGGCACATGTCATCCTGAAAGTACAAACGATTGATAGAAACATTACATTCAGAGACAAATACCAAACGTGTCGATCCTCCTAGTATCGGTTACGGGATGGCCTGACCAAAATATCTGAAAGGGAAAAGAATTTGGGGCGTGAGCTAGAAAGCTCCGTGTGTTCCAAAAGTGCAAGTTAAAATATGAACAACAACAGAAAAATATACTTTTCTAGTTCAGAAACATAAAATTCAAGTAACGGTGCGGTCCGGTTTAATCTTTTCTCTACCCTCCAACCATACTCCAAGAGGCAGTTTCCCAAACTGCATCATAGGCATTAACCAGTGCACATTTGGCATCAGTGCCAACCTAAGGGAATACCTTAGGAACGGTACGGTACGGTATGGTAGGTATTACCCTAGTCGAAACATAGGAACCTGTAACGGTAAAGGAATTACCAGCTGGATCAGAGCTGAACCTACGGTCACTTCTAATTCAATCCCAAATAGCCCAGTAATATCCTATACAATAGTTCGGTTTTTGATAATAACTGAAAATTCGGTAAATATAAAATAAACATGTATTTTCAGAAGAACAGTAATCAGAGACATATTCAATCAAAATTTTGATGTATCACACATATAGTATAGTCATGTAAAACAATATTAAAACGATTATCTGTAGCACACAAGGAAACACACCTTCAAAGATGAGATCGGTCAGTCAACAGGTCTAACGGGCACTGGGATCACGCTCCGCTACAGTATTTGAGCCTATATGAACATTGATTATAGTTACAATCTAATTTACATCTTAATTCGTATTCAAAACTAGGTTTGAAGTCATACGAGTGACGATCGGATCACGAGGAGGTATAGATCGGGACGGGCCTGGCTGGGCGTAGGTACGATCGAAAGGTTCACTAGTACCTATTAATATCAGTCCTTAATCATAAATATCCTCCTGAAAACATAGCTTATACATATGTATATTCGAGTTCAACTTTCAAATTGGGGGCTTTCGGGTTTGAATTTCAAGAAACGGGCTTCAAAAATGGACTCAGGACGTCGAAAAACATAAAATAGGGCTTTTTGGAAAATTTGACTTTTTGGTCAACGGTCAACGGTCAAAGTCAACGGTCAAAGTCAACGCTGACGTCATGCTGACGTCACTGTTGACCGGGTCGGGTCAACGGGTCGGTCAACGGGTCGGTCAACGGGTCGGGTCAACGGGTCGGTCAACGGGTCGGGTCAACGGGTCGGGTCAACGGGTCGGTCAACGGGTCGGGTCGGTTCGGTAAACGGGTCGGACGATGACGTCATGCTGACGTCACTGTTAATCGGGTCGGGTCAACGGGTCGGTCAACGGGTCGGGTCGGTTCGGTAAACGGGTCGGACGATGACGTCATGCTGACGTCACGCTGACGCGGCGGGTCTGGTTCGGGCGGTTCAATTTGTGACCAGACCGGTCTGAACTGACCGGTTCACTGCCACCGTCCAGGGTGGCCGGAAATCGCCCTGGACGGCGCGTGAAGCCCACGCGCGGCGCCGGACGGCGCGTGAAGCCCACGCGCCGCCGTGGACGGCGGAGCAAAATTTTGAAAAAAAACAGAATTCTCCAAATTTGATTTTCTATCACCCCAAACGCGTATTTAAGTCGAAAACTTACCGGATTTTCGCCGATTTGAGAAAAACCCCTTTTTGTTCGAAACCTTCAACGGCAAATTAACGGCAAACGGAGCGGCGGTTTGACGCGTGAAAAGGAGCGTTTTGTTCGGGTCGTCAAGACGGTTCGGATGGTGGTGGCGGTGAACGAAACGGCATAACTCGGCAATAGACGGTTGTTGGTGGCGTACGATTGTGGGTGGTGTTGAGAGGAAAATAAACTTAAAATTTTTGGGGGAAAGTGATCTGCAGAGATGAGGATAAATGATAATAATTGAGGGGGAGGGGATAACATAATTGGGGGGACAAAATGAGAGGGAGTGGGTAGGATATTATAATATTATAATATATATATATATTTTTTTTTTTTAATAGTGTTACAATTCTCCCACCCTTAAGAAAATTTCGTCCTCGAAATTTGCCTTAATGGAATAAATGCGGAAACTGCTCTTTCATCGACTCAAGGGTTTCCCAGGTAGCCTCTTCAGGGCCTCGATTTCTCCATTGTACCTTAACCATAGGAATACATCGATTCCTTAGAACCCTCTCGTCTTGATCCAAGATCTGAACAGGTTCCTCCTCATAAGACAAATCTGGTCTCAACTCCACATCCTGTACCTGGATAATATGGCTCGGATCTGGGTGGTACTGTCTCAACATAGATACATGGAACACATCATGAATTCGGCTAAGCTGGGGAGGTAATTCAAGCTGATAGGCAACAGGCCCGACTCTCTTCCGAATACGGTACGGTCCGATAAATCTTGGGCTCAATTTACCTTTGCGCCCAAATCTCAGAACTTTCTTCCATGGTGATACCTTTAGAAAAACCTGGTCACCAACCTCAAACTCTATATCCTTTCTCCTCCGATCAGCATAAGACTTCTGTCTGTCAAACGCCTCCTTTAAACGACTACGAATCAGTCTGACAGTCTCTTCAGTCTCTTGGATCAACTCAGGACCCAAAGTCTTCTTATCATATAATTCAGTCCAACAGATTGGAGTTCGACAGTTGCGACCATACAAAGCTTCGTAAGGTGCCATGCGAATACTAGCCTGGTAACTGTTATTATAAGCAAATTCGGCCAATGCTAAGAAATCTTCCCAACTACCATGGAAATCTATCACGCACCCTCTCAACATATCTTCAAGAACCTGAATTACTCTCTCAGATTGGCCATCGGTCTGTGGATGGAAAGATGTACTGAAATTCAGACGGGTACCTAAAGCACTGTGCAACGCCACCCAGAATCGAGAAGTGAATCTCGGATCCCGATCAGAGATGATAGATAAAGGTACCCCATGTAGTCTGACGATTTCAGAAATGTATAGTTTTGCCAGCTTTTCCAGTGAATAATTTACTCGAACTGGTATAAAATGGGCTGATTTAGTGAGTCGATCAACAATAACCCAGACAGAATCCTTTTTAGAAGGAGTTAGAGGCAACCCAGTAACGAAATCCATCGTTATTCGTTCCCATTTCCACTCGGGAATCTTAATAGGCTGCAACAAACCAGAAGGATGCTGGTGCTCTGCCTTAACCTGTTGACAAGTCAAACACCGGGATACATAATCTGAAATGTCTTTCTTCATACCCTCCCATCGGTACCTTTGCCTCAGATTCTGGTACATCTTGTCTCCTCCAGGATGCATAGCATAAGGGCTACTATGAGCTTCTCTGAGTATGGCTCGCTTCAGGTCAGCATCATTGGGAATACAATAACGACCCTTAAAGCATAAAATACCATCCTGATCGAAGGAATAAACAGATGTGGATCCCTGCTCAACTTGTTGCATGACTGGAAGTAGGGAACTATCCAAGAGTTGTTTGGCCTTAATCTCATCGGCCAAAGTCGGTTTAACCTGCAGCTCAGCTAGTAGACTTCCATCTTTGTATAAACTCATTCTGGCAAACATGGATCTCAAGTCTGATATAGCCTTACGACTCAAAGCGTCAGCAACGACATTAGCCTTCCCTGGGTGGTACTCAAACACACAGTCATAATCCTTAAGAAGCTCAATCCAACGACGTTGTCTAAGATTAAGCTCTTTCTGTGTAAGAATGTACTTCAGGCTTTTGTGATCTGTATAAATATAACACTTCTCTCCGTAGAGATAGTGTCTCCAAATCTTCAAGGCAAAGATTACAGCGGCCAATTCTAGATCATGGGTAGGATAATTACACTCATGAGGTCTCAACTGACGAGACGCATAAGCTATTACCTTCCCATCCTGCATTAGAACGCAACCAAGTCCAGAGCGCGATGCATCACTATAAACTGTAAAATCCTTCCCAGACTCGGGCTGCGTCAAAACTGGAGCTTGCGTTAAGGCCGTCTTCAACTTCTCAAAACTATCACGTTGAGCATCTGTCCATATGAATGGAACATCCTTCCTCAACAGCTTCGTCAAGGGAGAGGCAATAATAGAAAAACCCTCAACGAAACGCCTGTAATATCCAGCTAAACCCAAGAAGCTGCGGATCTCAGAAACATTCTTGGGTTGCTTCCAACTTACAATGGCTTCTATCTTGCTCGGATCAACCTGAATACCCCGAGCCGATACTACATGCCCCAGAAATGTCACCTCACTGAGCCAAAATTCACATTTGCTCAATTTGGCATACAATTTGTGCTCTCTAAGAGTCTGTAGTACAATCCTCAAATGCTCAGCATGATCTGTTTCAGTCCGGGAGTAGACTAGGATGTCATCAATGAACACCACTACAAATTGATCCACATACGGCCGGAACACACGATTCATTAGATCCATAAAAGCAGCAGGAGCATTAGTCAGACCAAACGGCATAACCAAAAACTCGTAGTGCCCATATCTGGTGCGAATGGCCGTCTTTGCTACATCAGATCCCTTAATTTTTAGTTGATAGTACCCTGAACGAAGATCAATCTTTGAGAAAATCGTGGCTCCTTGCAACTGATCGAACAAGTCATCTATCCTGGGCAATGGATACCTGTTCTTGATGGTTAACTTGTTCAGTTTACGGTAATCAATACATAGCCTGAGAGACCCATCTTTCTTTTTTACAAACAAAACAGGAGCTCCCCAGGGTGAAGAGCTGGGTCGAATAAATCCTCGGTCGAGGAGTTCCTGCAATTGAATCTTTAGCTCCTTAGGAGCCATACGGTAGGGGTTCATCGTGACTGGTGCAGAGCCCGGATAAATCTCAATCTCAAACTCGACATCTCTATCCGGGGGTAGCCCAGGTAATTCTTCGGGAAAGACATCAGGAAACTCGCTAACAGTGCGAATTTCCTCAATCTTTGACAAAGAACCCTTGGTATTCAAGATACAAGCGATGAAAGTCTGGTATCCTTTCCGGATCATTCTGTCAGCAGCCAAAGCAGATATTACATTTGACAGATACCCTCGACGCTCACCGGTGAGAATCACAGTACGATCATCAGAAGTCCTTAAAAATGCTCTCTTGGACTCACAATCTAGGTTAACTCGGTGTTCAGTCAACCAATCCATGCCAAGAATTATATCAAACTCTTCTAAAGGTAGCTCCATAAGATCGGCTAGAAAGATTTCCCCTTGCACTTCTAGGGGACATCGTCTGAAAACCTTATTTACAACTACAGACTGACCCACTGGGCTCATAACGGTAATTGTATTCTCAGTGGTCTCATTAGGAATCTGGAGGTCTCGGGACACGGATCTCGATACATATGAATGGGTAGAACCATTGTCGAGCAGTACAAAATATGGAATAGAAAACATGGTAAATGTACCTGCAATGACGTCTGGCTCATCTCTGTCATCTCGACGTCTGGAGGCATAAACAAGTGGAGGCTGTCTAGCATCAGTCATAGCCGGTCCCCCGCTCTGATAGGACCGGCCTCTACTTTCCGATCTAATAGCAGACCCAGAAGCTCTACCCTGATTACGATTTCTTGTCGAAGTCGGAACAGATGTCTGTGAGCGAGCCGGTGTCTGGGTACGAGCAGGAGTCTGAGTGGATATCCCCGTGGAAGGTGGACGTGGGCAATCCTTAAGGAAATGATCCATAGACCCACACCGGAAGCATGCACCAATCATCTTCCAACAATCTCCCCCGTATTTCCTACCACAGTGCTCACATGCAGGCATAGATGAAAAACTCAAAGAATCACCTCGACTGGCAGTTGGGACAGAAGATGCTGAAGGCCTAGAACTCATTTTACTCTTCTGAGAATCAACTGTGCGGGTTCTCTTGTCCGGACGTCTGTAAGGCTCACCCTGTCTAGGTTTCCTAGATCGATCCCAATCTCGACCTCGATCTCGTCCTCGATCTCGACCTCGATCTCGGTCTCTATCCCTGTCACCCTGACTAGCCGCCAAAATCTCCATTTGTTCTGCAGTCTTAGCCCGATCTACTAAATCCTCAAATACCTCATCATGATGTGCAGCCACTCTGTCACGTATCCCAATACGGAGGCCCTCTGCGAATTTTTCACATCTGTCCTTCTCAGTAGAAACCAAACCAGGACCGTACTTTTGTAGCTCCAAGAACTGTATCTCGTACTCAGCCACTGTCATAGAACCCTGCACCAAATCCTTGAATGCCTGACGTCTCTCCCTCAAGAATCGCTCGCTCAGATAACGGTTCCTAAAACGCTCTTTAAAGAAATCCCATGTCAACCGATCAGAGGGAACGCTACTCATAATAGATTCCCACCAAGTGCGGGCACTTCCGTTCAGCATAGATACAGCACCCAAGTATTTCTTCGATGGCTCAAAACCCATCTCTGTCATACGTCGCTCGATATCATACAACCACTCCTCAGCCTCAGTCGGTGTTCCACTAAGAGATCCAGAAAAAGTCTTGATCCCATTAGCAAACAAAGTCTGGGAAATAGGGACTTCTGGAACGACACCTGATGCACTAACTACACCCTGAATCATCTGAAAAAAAACTGTCTACTCAAACTCTCATTAGTAGACTCAGCCGTAGGCTCGGGCCTAGAGAACGTTGCTCCACTAACCGGAGTGGCCACATCAACATCAGGAGTGGATGATGGAGCAGACGGGGCAGATATCGGAGCAGCTGAGGTGGTCGGAACTGAATGACCACTAGGGCAGAAGGCTCGGTAAAAGGTAGAGGATTTACGGGGGTAGAGGTATCTACATGAGCAGATGGAGCGATCGGTGGGTCGTCCATCAAATCAGCAAATCTGACGGGTCGACCCCGTCTACGAGCAGGTCGTCTACCCCTGCTAGTGCTCATCTCGGAGAATCTATTAAAAATAAACTTAAGATCAGTTTATGACACCGGAGGATCGAACACAATTAAGCATGTAAAATAGTGTGACATGGCCTCTTTTCACAATAATTTGTAAAACACTTTTAAAACAGTATTTTATAAGGGCTTTTTCACAGTCCGAGGGTTTAAAACCAAAAGCTCTGATACCAATAAATGTAACCCCCTAGACCAGCCTATGCGGATAGACCAAGTCTAGTAAGGCACATTAAACTTTAAAACGCAAATAGAAAACATGACTTCAAAATAAACATTTATTTCGACAGCATATAGGCAGATTTTAGGGAAAATCATCAAGTCAAATAAACATGTTTAACACGTCAAACAGTAATATTTTTTCAAAATCATTCCATCATAGACTTTATAGATAAAATCATACATAACAAAATATAGGCACATGTCATCCTGAAAGTACAAACGATTGATAGAAACATTACATTCAGAGACAAATACCAAACGTGTCGATCCTCCTAGTATCGGTTACGGGATGGCCTGACCAAAATATCTGAAAGGGAAAAGAATTTGGGGCGTGAGCTAGAAAGCTCCGTGTGTTCCAAAAGTGCAAGTTAAAATATGAACAACAACAGAAAAATATACTTTTCTAGTTCAGAAACATAAAATTCAAGTAACGGTGCGGTCCGGTTTAATCTTTTCTCTACCCTCCAACCATACTCCAAGAGGCAGTTTCCCAAACTGCATCATAGGCATTAACCAGTGCACATTTGGCATCAGTGCCAACCTAAGGGAATACCTTAGGAACGGTACGGTACGGTATGGTAGGTATTACCCTAGCCGAAACATAGGAACCTGTAACGGTAAAGGAATTACCAGCTGGATCAGAGCTGAACCTACGGTCACTTCTAATTCAATCCCAAATAGCCCAGTAATATCCTATACAATAGTTCGGTTTTTGATAATAACTGAAAATTCGGTAAATATAAAATAAACATGTATTTTCAGAAGAACAGTAATCAGAGACATATTCAATCAAAATTTTGATGTATCACACATATAGTATAGTCATGTAAAACAATATTAAAACGATTATCTGTAGCACACAAGGAAACACACCTTCAAAGATGAGATCGGTCAGTCAACAGGTCTAACGGGCACTGGGATCACGCTCCGCTACAGTATTTGAGCCTATATGAACATTGATTATAGTTACAATCTAATTTACATCTTAATTCGTATTCAAAACTAGGTTTGAAGTCATACGAGTGACGATCGGATCACGAGGAGGTATAGATCGGGACGGGCCTGGCTGGGCGTAGGTACGATCGAAAGGTTCACTAGTACCTATTAATATCAGTCCTTAATCATAAATATCCTCCTGAAAACATAGCTTATACATATGTATATTCGAGTTCAACTTTCAAATTGGGGGCTTTCGGGTTTGAATTTCAAGAAACGGGCTTCAAAAATGGACTCAGGACGTCGAAAAACATAAAATAGGGCTTTTTGGAAAATTTGACTTTTTGGTCAACGGTCAACGGTCAAAGTCAACGGTCAAAGTCAACGCTGACGTCATGCTGACGTCACTGTTGACCGGGTCGGGTCAACGGGTCGGTCAACGGGTCGGTCAACGGGTCGGTCAACGGGTCGGGTCAACGGGTCGGGTCAACGGGTCGGTCAACGGGTCGGGTCGGTTCGGTAAACGGGTCGGACGATGACGTCATGCTGACGTCACTGTTAATCGGGTCGGGTCAACGGGTCGGTCAACGGGTCGGGTCGGTTCGGTAAACGGGTCGGACGATGACGTCATGCTGACGTCACGCTGACGCGGCGGGTCTGGTTCGGGCGGTTCAATTTGTGACCAGACCGGTCTGAACTGACCGGTTCACTGCCACCGTCCAGGGTGGCCGGAAATCGCCCTGGACGGCGCGTGAAGCCCACGCGCGGCGCCGGACGGCGCGTGAAGCCCACGCGCCGCCGTGGACGGCGGAGCAAAATTTTGAAAAAAAACAGAATTCTCCAAATTTGATTTTCTATCACCCCAAACGCGTATTTAAGTCGAAAACTTACCGGATTTTCGCCGATTTGAGAAAAACCCCTTTTTGTTCGAAACCTTCAACGGCAAATTAACGGCAAACGGAGCGGCGGTTTGACGCGTGAAAAGGAGCGTTTTGTTCGGGTCGTCAAGACGGTTCGGATGGTGGTGGCGGTGAACGAAACGGCATAACTCGGCAATAGACGGTTGTTGGTGGCGTACGATTGTGGGTGGTGTTGAGAGGAAAATAAACTTAAAATTTTTGGGGGAAAGTGATCTGCAGAGATGAGGATAAATGATAATAATTGAGGGGGAGGGGATAACATAATTGGGGGGACAAAATGAGAGGGAGTGGGTAGGATATTATAATATTATAATATATATATATTTTTTTTTTTAATAGTGTTACAGACCCTGTAAAAATACATTATTGATATCCAACTAATTAATCAACCAACTATTCTGCGTAACAATTGTCAAAACAAGGCGGACAGTGGAAGGCTTCACCACATGACTGAAAGTGCTATGATAATCAAGTCCAAGACGTTGAGTAAGCCCTTTAGCAACAAGACGAAATTTGTACATTCCAATAGAACCATTTGAATTATGTTTTATACGGAACATCCACTTACAGTCTACCACATTCTTTGAGGAATTATATGGGACCAAGTTCCAAGTCCGATTACGCACAAGAGCATCAATTTCAATTTGCATGGCTGAATTCCAGTGGGGAATTAGCTTGGCTTGTTTATGTGAACGAGGTATAAAGTCGATTTTTGTAATGGTGGTTTGATATTAATGAGGTTTGAGACTATTGGTTTTTGATCGAGTGATAATTGGGTGACAAGAGTTTGTGGTGGTAGGCAAAGGTAGGGGTGCTAGAATGTGAGAAGATGGAATTATTGGTGTAGTAGTAGAAGGAGAAGGGTGAGGGGGAGAAGGGTGTTGGTGATGGCGTTTGTAAGTGGGGACTTAAGATGTGGTAGTATTTATGGTATTGGGAGAGGTTCATTGTGGAGAAGAGGATATGGTGGTACTATGTCGAGTAAGGGTATGAGAAGGAGATAAATTGCCTGACTGGGGAGTGGTGTCGCTATGCACGGGAGGTGTCGAGACTGAAGCCAATGATCGATTGGGCAGTTGTATGCGTGATGGTGGGAGATATGAAGAATAAATATGAGTAGGATCAACAGTAGGAGGAGTTGCTGGAATGTTTTCAAATGAGATTGTGTCCCATGAGGTATTAAGTTCTTTAGATTTTGAAAAAAAATATTTGAGAAGGGAAAATTATTTTCAAAAAATCAAACATCTCATGAAAGATAGATTTTGTATGTATATGGATCAAAACATTGATGACTATAAAATTTGTTTGAAAAACCCATATAGACGCAAGGTGTATAACATGGTTGAAGCTTATTTTTTTGACATATGGTTTAATCTAAGGGAAAAGACAACTATTCACTTTAATAGACTCAACATTTGGTGATTATTGAAATAAAATTTCAAAGGGAGAGTGATGTTGTAGAGTGGGGGTGGACATTTGAATAATTCAATATACAGCTTGATAAAATGCATAAGTCCATAATAGTGATGGTAAAGATACTTGATGTAATAATGTGCGAGTAGTTTCAAGAATATGTTATGTCGTCTTTTAACTAATGCTACCCTTTTGTGGTGTGTATGGAGTAGATATCAAGTGTCTATATCGTGAGAGTGAAGGTAAGATTGAAGACTTTGAAATTCTCCACCACCATCAGTATATAATGACATAATTTGTTTAGGACTGAAATTCAAGTAAAGGATGTAATGTTTTGAATGTGTGTAAAGCTTTATTTTTTGTTATTAAGGTAAACAACCACATATATTTGAAAAATTGGTCAACAAATAAAACATAGTATCTTTTGTTGTCAATAGATAAAATAAGAGATGGTCCCCATAACTCACTATAAATTAAATGTAAATTTTTTTCACTTTGCAAAGAGGTTTCTGAAAAAGGTTCCCGGTAATTTTTATTATATTGACAAGAATGACAAATAAATTGTTTTTGAGAATTAGAAATTGGAATTGAAAACAACTTAAAGTCTTATTGAGGGTGCGATGATGCGAGCGACCCAAACGTTGATGCCAAATGTGATATGTGACAACAATATTGCGTTTTGGTGTATTAGAGATATTGCTTGGCAACCATTGGTATAGTCTGTCTCTAGTCTGCCCGTGAAGCAGTGGTGCCCCCGTAGTCAGATCCTTCACAAGATAAGAGAAAGGAAAAAATTCAATAGAGGTGTTATTATCAAGACATAAACGAGAAACGGAGATAAGATTGGTTTTAGTTGTAGGTTAGCAAAGTGTTTGGCGAAGTTGGAAATCTTTATTTGATGCATTTAGTGTAACATTACCAGTGTGCAAAATTTGAACAATATTACCATTGCCCATGATGATTTCTTTATAACCATGGTAGTCATGTGTAGTGCTCAGACTTTGAACATCAGAGGTGATATGATGAGTGGCACCAGTATCTATTATCCAAAGTGCTGAAGAACTTTGAGAGTGAACGACAAAATTGGCTCTTGCTTGAATAAGATTATGAGACATGGTACGACATACACAAGCAGAATGACCAGGTCTACTGCATTGTTGGCAGTACATAGTGTTGGTAGACCACTGATGTTATTTTTGAGTATTACGTCAAGGACGCCAAGGTTGGGTGCACCTATTGTAGTTGTTGTTGGGATTCTGTCGACGATTACTGTCATAGCGTGATGGTGTGGATGATGAGTTTTGAGCAACATTGCCACTGGCAGGTGTTACCAGCATGTTTTTGTTGTCTTCATGTTGTAGAAAGATTTCATGATCAATGAGTTTTTCATAAATCTCTTCATAAGTTATTAGGGTTTCACGAGATATTATGACGGCATAGATATCAAAAACTTGTTGTGTGTTTTGAGTGCAACGCAAACGGTGCAAGTATACACGTCGCAAGTAATAAAGTGATATGATAAGTATTGAGTATCGTCTCTATAGGGATTGATTTGGGCCACTTTGCTTTAGTTATCGCACTGTAAAAATAAAAACACAAGTGATAATAGGGGTTCTAATTTACGAGTAAAATAAAAGAGCAATAAAATAAAAGAAATATGTGATCAAATGAGAGAAAGTAGAGACCAGGTTATCATGCGTTTGAGTAGTGATAATTGAATGGGTCATCTTGGTATTTGAGTGCAAAATGACTCAATTACTTGGGCAGTGGCAACATTCGTATTGCCAAGGCAATGGGTTAAGCCGATGCTAGGGCAATGAAGAAATGAAGCTAATGTCGGGGCAATGAGTGAACCCGATGCCCGGGCAATGAAGAAACTGAGTGATTGTTTAGGCAATATATGAAGCGGATGCCTAGGCAATGTAGAAACAATGTGCTTGCCTGGGCAACGTTCAACAACCTTCAAGGTTTGGCGAAGCGTTCTTCAATGATTTCTTCTTATCCCTAAGTCAAAATACTAGTTAATTGTGCAAGCGTTAATAATATCTCCCAACGTGAACCAAGGGTGGAAAACAATCGATCTTGCGCTCCTTTTAGTCGTTGGAATCTGTGACTTATACCTAAGCCGAATTAGTCTTCACCATCGATAGATTGAATAAACACCATGTTCATTCGTTTCATGAATCTAACTCTCCCGATATTAGATAAATAGATAGTTTCTTGAGATCCTCTCCCAATTCACTCACAAACAAGATTTAAAAACTAAGAATGAACAAACCTTGAATTAAAATTACAAACTCAAAAACCTAAACAAAATCCAGTCGTTCTCACAACCACAAACCCAAAATAACCCCAGCCAAGTTACATCAATTCATGGCTGGGTTCGAAAGATATACAAAGAATAATCCCCAACCATGAATCGAATGGAAGTAAAGAAGAAGAAGAAATCTATCAGCCCTCTTGAATTCTCTCTCAATCGAACTTTTCTTAGTTGGCGGCTAGGTCTTCTTATTTATAGGAGATAGTTAGGTCAAAATCTTTCTTAAAGAGGAAGTTAAGTTGGAATTAAATAACATTAAAGAGATAAATCTCTTTAATTTATTTATTTTCCTAAAACTTCTCCTACTTTCATGGAACTTTAATCTCCTTTAACTTTTTCATGGAATTCCAACTCCTTTAAGATTTCTTCTTGCTCCACGCCATGTAGGGTTTATCCAGTCATCAAATTCGGCTACCACATCAGCTTATCCTCCAATCGGCTATTGCCTCGGCAACAAGTTCAGCATGTCCTTCTTGGGTTGCCTCGGCAACTTCCAATTTTCCCGGGTAATAAATCCTGCATACACAAAACAGCCTCCATCAGCATCTTTTTCCACAAAAACTAATCAAAACATGAACTTAAGCATAACGGTGAAAGAAATTATGAAAATATGCATGAATGCCTAATAATGCAACTAAAATGAGCTTAAGTCTAACAATAATATGAGTAAAAAGGGTAATAAAAATAGTACTTTTGAATACTTAACACACCCCCAAACTCGAACTATTGCTTGTCCTCAAGCAATGCAAACTAACAATTACCTGTCAAGACTTTAATCATCAAAGTCATGCTTCAAACATGAATTCAATCCTCAGAATCGTGGCACAAAGTACGATCACCTTTTAAATTTTTCGGATAGCGCAAAATTATCCGGAACCAAACTATAATGCTTGTGATAATGTGTGTGCGTAGTTGTATACAAGTTGATTTTCAAGATTCTATGTGAACAATAGGTTTTTAACAATTTTATTACCGGGGTATTTTTTTCACTAGAGCCAATTTCAGGCACCTCTAGTGATTCAACAATTTCTTATTTTAACTTTGTCGACTAGAGCCAATTTCGGGCACCTCTAGAGATTCTTTAATGTGCATTAACTACTACTACTAGAGCCGGTTTCGGGCACCTCTAGCAAGAAATTAACTTTTCATTTTTAATTTTATTTTACCCAAATTTCAAGCAACCTAAGTTCACTAAGTCTCTTTCAATCAACAAGCCACAACCGTGTAAATAATTTCAGCATCATAGTAAAATTCTAAGTTCTTTTCATGCAATCCTAGAATTTAAAGGTTCTTTCAATCAAGTGCAGTGACAAAATTCATCATTGGGTATTCAACAAGTCTTAAGCAATTAAATCCAATCAAAGGCATGACAAGTAACATATGCAACTTATATGTGATTACTAAAGATGAATGCAACTAAACATGAAACTAACTAGAAACAAACACCCCCAAACTCGAGAGAAGCATTGTCCCCAGTGCATACAAAATGAAATAAAGGTAAAAGAAACTAAATTGAATGAAAATGAGTTAGTCGGAGAAGTCATCATCTCGAATGATGAGTTTCTTTCGGGTCGTTTGCTTGATTCTTTTTCCGGTCCGCGGTGGTTTGATCCGTGTGGCTGGCACCACATGAATAGCATTGGTTGGGCCTCCATTTGCTCCAATCGGCGTGTCAAAGGGCAGAGCATCACTTAAATTTGATCCATGTTCACTGAAGTATAGTCAGTTGCCTGGGCATCAGGACTTGCTGAGGCAATTTTCGGTGTTGGGGCTTTCTTTGACATGGTGGTTGTGAGTATTGATGTGGAAAAACAAAAAAGAAAAACTTAAGAGTTCAAAAATAATCATAAAAAGATAATTATCAGAATAAGAAAAATATGAAAATATAGATAAAAAGAAATCTTGAGAATGGTCGTTTTCGTATTTCTTATAGTCCATCCGAACCCTCCATTGAGTGACAATATTGCCCAAAAAGAGTTGAGCCAATGTGCTCGCAGCTACTCCCCTTTGTGTTATCATGGTGGAGGTGTCCTTCTTTCTTGTTCTCTTGTAGTCCATGTATACTCTCCACTTTGCTACTATTCCTGAAGGCATGAATATATTAGTAGAAAAATTATATCAACACCCAACCATTTAATTACCTCAATCTCATCGACCTCCATCATGGTTGGATGTAGCCTTCGTTGTCGTGGCAATTGCTGTTCAAGCCAATTGTCGTGGCAATCAGTTGCCAAAATTCGTTGTAAGTCAACGGAAAACCAGTTTTCTAAAAAAACCAATTTTCTGAAAAGCTTCACGAGTCCAAATATCGTTTTCTTTAGGCCTCTCATATATCAACATGACTTGAAAGCAAACTCTACTTTAAACTCTAAGATTTAATTAGGTTTTGGTGCCAAAATAAATGTGGTTTAGGGGAAGAAAATAGGAGTAATAGAAATCATTAGGGTTGTAAATTGTAAAACAAGTTAAAAAGAGGTTGAAATCCTAGGAAACAAACGGTTATAGAAAACCAGCCGTCATTTTATATTAATTCAAAGAAAATAATAATAATAATCATGTTAGTTGTAAACCCACAGCTTATGTATATCCTAATAGTAATATACATTGTTTATGTTTATAATGACTTAAAATGTTGCTCTCACTTTATGCTAGACAATGGAAATTGAGTTGAGGAAATTGTACGACACGGTCACAGCCATTCATGAAGAGATGTTTTATCTTCGTGAGAGGTAAGAAACAACCATTTCTAAGCTCTGATATTTCGACTCATGGCAGCTGCTGTATATGGGTTTTGTGATTACAGGGAGGAAGAAATGCAACAGCTAAACAAGGAAACAAATTCCAAAATGGCTACCCTTGGATTATTCTCGCTGCTGCTTTGCTTGTCTGTGGCTGGTTTGCAGATTTGGCATTTAAAGACATTCTTTGAGAGGAAGAAGCTCCTCTAGTTAAATTCATTAAGATGGGATCGGGAGTTGGTCACTGGTGGGGTCAGATCGGGTATTTCTCGATTCTACTTTTCAATTAGACTCGAACTTTTGTTGTTTTGCATAAATACATTACATTTTTTTCTATTTACTTTTAAGGGTGTGCAAAATAAATCGTAACCGTTAACTGCTATAATTGTTTATTTTATAAGTTAATTAATTTAACTATTAAAGTGAAACGGTTTCGGTTAATTAAACCGCTAAAAAAGATGATTAATAGTTAACATATAAATTAACCTTTAGATACTTTCTTTTAATTAAGTATGAAAGCTTATGTTTAAAATCTCTCTATTTAATTTTTTTTAAATTTTAATATAGTATTTATCGGAGAGAGATTTATTATTCTAAAAAGAAATAATGAACATTTGAAAAGAAAATTATAATATGTTACAGATTAACTTGTAACCGGACTGTTTCTTAACGGTTAATCATTTAAAAAATTAATGGCCAACTATTTTATTAACGGTTAGGCTATGATTAACAACCACTATAACGGTTAACTAACCGTTTAAGCTAAACGGTACAGTTAACCTACCATGAACTCTTCTATTTACTTCATTTTCAACTTTACTTGTTTGATTAAGGTAAATAACAGCAAATATCATTAAACTTTAAATTTAATATCGTCTTTATCACATAATTTTCAATTGTTTCGATTATAACATTGAACTTTAATTTTAATTTCGATTAGATGATGTGGACAATATTTTTCATCTCTATGACAACGTGGAGGCTGAAGGATGCAAAATGATGTAATAATATTGGGGAAGGTTGAAAGGTGCAAAACGATGTAATATTGGTGGTGGTATAAATATTAGTATCATTTCTTCTCTTTAACCTTCCTCACTCTTTCTTCTTAATAAAAAATTCGGCTGTCGTTACCATCGAAGTACCGACGACTTTCTCCGCCAAATGTTTTTTCCCTTCTTTCCCCCTCATGTTGATTTAGTTCTTTTAAGAGGAAAAAATATCTCTACAAATCTTCAAAATTGAGCCTTTGTCCTTCGAACTTCTATTTGATATGCGATTCCAATTTTCGGATTGACACCGTTTCAAACCGTCACCAAGCAAGTTTCGAACCGTTGGGATTCGAAATTCGAACACCAAAGCCATCGCAACTCCTTTTGGCCGAAAATAAGAAGTGGTTCTTCTCTAGTTCTCGCCCCTTCTTTTTTGGTATTAATTTTGATGTTGGTTTCGGTCTTTTCCACAGCTTTTGTTATAGGGGATGATAGAGATGGGTTAATCGATGGAGTTTCGACGTGAAACAAAACAAAACGATCTTAAAAGTCAGACAAATAGAATTGAAATGATGAATAATACAAAGTCTTTGGGTTTAATAAGCACGAATTTCATAATGACACTCGATGTGAAACAAAATAAAAATTATTTCAACAAAAAAACACCGAAAAACCAGAGTTTGAAGATAAAAAAATGGCGACTATTTAGAAAGTTTGAAGTACAAAACAACGATGATAGCAACGATGAGGAGTGAGATAATGATACCAATGATCCACTTGTTCCGGCTCATCCTCTTCGACATATTTGTCAAAATCCTCTTGCTCTTGCCAATGGTGTCATCCACTCCATGAAGCTGCGTAACGAAAAGAGAAACCCATCTTCAAGGGTTTACAATCAACCATTACATCTTAATGTGAGAAAAATTTAATGTTTAACTATTAATCCCTCACGGCATTGCAAGCTAATGCAATGGAAAGGATCACAATCAACCACCAAGGCTGACAGGGGAAGTTTATGGCCAGATAAACATACACTGAAAAAGTGTGTCCGTGCTATAAAATGGGGTTAAAATATCAACACATTCCATGTACGATAGTCAAAAGTGCATTTATTCCTGCAGTATAGATAATGGTACAAACCAGTAAAATTGATGATAGCAGAAAAATGTCTAAATGCTGACAAAGCATATGTTCCACCTACAAGTCGGTATAGTAAGATTTCAAAAATCTAGATCTGCATTCAGATGGTTTTCCATTATGAATGTTCTCAATGTCTTTTGTTTTCACCAATATCAAACATTTAATTACTCCACTCCATAGTAAAGAGACTAAACCGCACTTTTGACTGTAGTACAAGGACTGCCTAGTATTTTGACCAGCAAAAAGGTTCACGATTTCATGGGAGGAAATTTGAAGTCTTACCAAATAAGACTTCAACATAGAAAGCTCATGCAATAATCAGATCGAAACGTGGAGAAAAAAAGAAGAATGCTTGATTGCTACATGTTGGCAGGGTGATGCTTTTTCGGATGAATACTAACATCATACTAATGAGTTGTTAAATTGAGTTTGAAGGAAACTACAACTCAAATACAATAAAATAGAGCTAAAAAGGGCATACTACTTCTTAAAGAGAATTAGAGATCATATGCCGTAAAGAGATACCGTGTTATTGGCATGTAAGAGAGATTGCCTCTGTGAATGCAAATCCTGAAGAATTGAAACACCGAGCTCTTCTGTTTCTAGCATGGTTCTTCTGCTGTCCTTAACTCGGTCACTGCTTTGATTCAACTGCTCTGTAGTCGTCATCAATCTTGATCTTTGATTAGCTGATGCCTATTGCATGTTCACCATTTACAAATTAAAAGTTAAATATGAAGAACAGAACAGTGATAGAACCACAGCATGTTAAAGTTTAGGCAGAAGAACCAAAGTATACCGTGAGGGCATCAGCCATTCCAGACTCTAACAGCTCATCTCGAGCAGATGGATTTAAATTTCCGGATGCAATTCTTTTGACTTCGCTTTTGAGATTGTTAAGATCTGATTTATATTCCCGTAGCTTAGCAAGAAGCACAGCCTTAACATTTGGCTGCAAACTTCTTGCCTCAAGGTCCATTTTCCGAATCTGAGAAACAAAACAAGCAACATCAAGTTCAATACTCACAGAAAGTAAAAAAAAAATTGAGTATCTGAAACATGCAATGCCCCAGGTACCATAGCTTCTGCATCTTCTAGTCCAGCTTTAACTTCAGATAGTTTTTGTTTCTTCTGCTCTGCAAATAGGAAAATCAATTAAGAATTGGAACAAGAACAATTGGTTAATTATAAATGCTGATACGCAAACAAAGTGAAAAAAATCTCATCGAATACCTTTTGATGAATTACAAAGTGAACCGCATTATTCAACAAAAGGAAACACATTATTTAGATTCATATATTGAACTTGCCCGAGGTGCTCTCTACCAAACTCCTTACTAGTACATTTTCTTTACCAATTTGGTGATTCACACAGTAGATGCAAAGGTAACCTCGTACAGATTTTTTTTCCTTAAAACAGAGTAGATTAAAATCTTTCTTCCATGTAGACATTATCAGGTCGGTGTAATTATTACAAGGCCAGGAATTCCTTAATTTAATTCTTTAAAGTATCTGTATACGAAATACATTTGGACATAGGTATGGGGATGTCATGTGACCCTCCAAAGCCACTCCAAATACATGGGAAAGCATTTAAAAAAATAAACATACACATCTCGAACACACCATATTTGACACTCACATCCAAGTCTGAGTAACAGCTAACTATTTCCTTTTTGGCAAAGAATCACAAGTTACATGCAATTAAGAACACACTCACTTAGAACCTTCTTAATGCTTAATCATCGCAACTAAAATATATTGCTATGCAGTTAAATAACTGCAAACTAATCCCTATCTGATGCAGGAGAATCCCCTCCATCACTATCACAACATGCATTCCACTTTATACTTCAGAATTACCTGCTGAATCTTAATTTATCGCCTAAATTCAAGGCATTTCAAATTCTTCCGTAGACTTGTTTAGCTCAAAGTCATGAAATTAAGTGGCAAAAGTTTAAGTTTTCCCCAAATCTATATCAATCACATAGAAAATTCTACAAATAAGTAAAACTAGATAAAACAAATACAAAAGCTAAAAATAACATCACACAAATCATGAATATTAATTAAATCATAGTAAATTTAAAAACGAAACGAGAGGTAAAGTAGATCCGATCATGTTTTCTTCTTCATATCTCGTAATTAAGCAAACTATTTTTTTTCAAAAATTAAATTAAATCCTAATTTTTCATCAGCATAACTGCAGCAAAGTTAGCGCAAAAAAAAAAAAAAAAACTGAGCTTCCTCAATCACGCTAAATTAGAAGCAAAAGCACAGATTATGCCATTACGATACCGCAATCAGGAGCAAAAAAATAAAGGGAAAATAGAAAGAACAATTTAAGGAAGTGTAACCTCCATTCAGAGCACCAGCAGCCGTGCACTTCTTGGATAGATTCGCCGACAACTCGCAATACTGCCGTTCATATCCTTCGAAAACTTCACTCATCTTTTCTTAAAATTTATTTTCCAAATATAAATTCCTTTAAAATCGACTGAAAACTCTGGAAATTAAAATAAAAAAATCAGGTAATAAATTGACACAAACAGGAAAAAAAAAATCAAAGAAATTAGACAGAAGGGGAGGGGGGGGGGGGAACCTGAGATAGCGAATGGCGACGATCGTGGCTCGGTGGCTTTCGAAAATTTTGCTTAACTTTTAAGAAAAAGTAAACGACATCGCTTTCAGTTTTTCATTATTATCCACTCATCCTTTTTCTGATGTGGGGCGGCAGAGGTGAGGAGGAGATGATAAAGATACCTGATTAATGTAATTTCTTTTGGAAGTTTGGAGGTATGTGATTGACACGTATACAACAGTGTAAACTTTTGATGGTTTCACAGTGTTTGAACTTTGCTACAATGGGTGATTCTAGCGTTAAATCTATTAAAATTAAGCTAATCTTAGGCCAACCGGTTATACCGGTAGCCAACACCTACAAAATTTGTTACGATGCGATTACTGAATTTATTATAGTATGTGTAAAAAAGAGGATAGTTACTAAAAAACTTATCATGATAGTAAATTTTGTAAGTACATTATTTTTTAAGGATTATTCAATATATTACAAAACGCATAATAAATACGATACTTACAACACATCGCACCGAACATACGTAATGTGTTACAAAATATATAGTAAACAAGGTAACTACCGAATTTATTACCACATATTTCTAAGGGAAAACTACACCAGTGACCACCGAAGATATTGGGATACCTATTTGAACCACCGAACTAAAAAAAACGTCAATCACACCACTAAACTTATTAAATCAACCTATTTTGATCACCGTCGTTAAAAAATTAACGGTGGGGTGACGGAACTGCCACGTGGCAGTTGATGGATATATTTAAAAATTACACATTTGGTCCATGTTATTTACACATTTTTTCAATTTAGTCCTAATTTTCAATTAATAAAATAATAAATTATTTAATTAGATAGTGACACGTGTCAACACCTTATTGGAGGACTTTTAATTATTTAGATTTAATTTTATTAATTTTTCCTCCTCCAATCAGGTGGTGACACGTGTAGATGGAAATGCAATGGTTAAACCACTGCACCAAGCCCAACATTATACTTTAAAACACCCTAAATATTTCAAATTAAACCCTAAATATTTTAGGGTTTAGGGTTTAAGGCTTAATTTGAAATATTTAACATGGAATTAATTTGAAATTTTTAGGGTTTGAGTTTAGGGTTTAATTTAAAATATTTATTGTGAAATTAATTTGAAATTTTTAGGGTTTGAGGTTTAATTTGAAATATTTAGGGTTAGGGTTTAGGATTTATATATGTGAAATTAATGTTTAGGGTTTTAGCTTTTGGGTTATAAATGTAGAAACCAATAAGAGTTAAATATTAAGTTGGGTGTTTTAAAGTATAATGTTGGGCTTGGTGCAGTGGTTTAACCATTGCATTTCCATCTACACCACCCAGGTTCGAATCCCCTGGGTGGCAATTATGCTCAATTTCGTTTTCCTCCTCTAAATAGGTGGTGACAAATTAATTAAAAGTCCTCCAATAAGGTGTTGACACGTGTCACTATCTAATTAAATAATTTATTATTTTATTAATTGAAAATTAGGACTAAATTGAAAAAATGTGTAAATAACAGGGACCAAATGTGTAATTTTTAAATATATCCATCAACTGCCACGTGGCAGTTCCGTCACCCCACCGTTAATTTTTTAACGGCGGTGGTCAAAATAGGTTGATTTAATAAGTTTGGTGGTGTGATTGACGTTTTTTTTAGTTCGGTGGTTCAAATAGGTATCCCCAATATCTTCGGTGGTCACTGGTGTAATTTTCCCTATTTCTAAATCTTTTTTTTTGTTCAAACATAACTTTCCATTAATCCTAAAAAAAGAAAACATCCGAAAAAAGGCCCCACAACCATGCTAGAGCCATGCACAACAACACCAACAACACAAACAGGTCATGCAAGGCCAACTTGAAAACAGAGCAACAAAAGCCAAACCCAAACAACCAACTGCAAGCTTGATCCCAAGGACCAAACAAACAACAAAGCCAAAGATCAAACACGTACATGGACCGAAACAACCAAGACACAAACGAAAGCCACTCAAGACAGCGGTCCACAGTGATCAAACCAAGACCAGTAACAAAGCCGTTCACACTAGCAAAACAAATAAAAACCGCAAAAAGACAATCATCACCACCTCGTGAAGAGGGAGAACAGCCGCGCCCAACGACCTTGTCGTGGAAACCATCGGCAAACTTCAGCAGACATGTAGAAAGATGGCTAGGGACAAAATGTGCCTTCCCCGTTCTAGGACGAAGATAACTCACCATGACACCGCCTGAGAGCTCTATCCAGAGGCAGACTTCCATTACCGAAATAATGGTCCTTATCAAGGCAGATGTCGTGTTGAACCACGGCCAAAAACTAGGGTGTGCACTGACACCCTTACCCATTCCAAGCTGCGAGCCAGAGACAAGCTCCAAAACCCCGAAACGAAGAAAACCGGAACACGAACCCCATAACCTCTTCCCGAGGTAAAGGACAGTAGTCGTGCCTGAGAGCTCTATCCAGAGGCAGGCTTCCACCGCGAAAGCGTTGGTCCTTGTCAAGGCATCATCCACTGAACCCCAGATGTGAGGAGAAACAAAGTTCACCGAATCTTCTCCCGAAACTGGTCTATCGAGGTCGTTGTCACCAGACAACAAAAGAAAGGAACTCCGATAGAAAATAAAATCCAGATCATACGTTGCTACGACGGAGAAAGTGAAACCGTAGGCCGTCCGAAGAAAAGACGACGAAAAAAAACCACCCGAATCCCATTTAAACCTTATAGCAGTTGAACTCCAAAATTCGCCTAAACTCCATGACTCAGCAGAAACCCAAAATCCATAAACCATGGTATAAAAGAACGAGGAAAACCATAAATAATTCAACCGGGTCCCAAGAGGTTTGACTTTAACCATTGTCCAGTAGAAAGAAAAAGGTGGCAGATTCATATCTTTTGTAGAGATTAAAAATAGCTTTTCCAGGCTCATTTCCCAAGGCTTAAGATTAGTCCCTTCTAAATCTTCAAACCACGTGCTTGTTATCTCTGTAGAGAGGTTAAAACCGGCAAACCTTTGTGGCCACATACTCATGTAGAGCAGACCAACCAGATTGGGAACAGTGCCAAGACTCATCTCTTTGAAAGCGACAAATCCTTTATAACCTCGAAAAACCTGCAGAATCGCGAAAAAAATGGGATTTTCTTCAGCTTTATGGAAACCCTCAATTCCCGTACCTTTGGAGTTTTGTTCCTTTCGCCGAATACATGTCGTCTTTTCCCGGTTCGCCACCGGCGTAAAGCCGTCCGAAACAGCTATCTGGAATTTAAGGTCCTCGTATAACGCCTTCTTGGGCACTGTGTGAGACATTGAATAACCAACATCTGCCTCTCTATCTTCTTTGCGATGAAAGCAGATTGCCGCTACGGTGACCTTGCACGATAAAGGAAGAAAAACAGCGAACCACTGTGACAGTGCCACCGACAAGCTTCCGGTCACCGCCTCTAAGGAGATGACAACGATAAGCCAGAGCTGTGATCTTTGAACGTAAACCTTATTTTTGTGGTTCAGCCGTAAAAAGGCTGCCTCAACCAGTAACCAAAAGTGACGGCGTTCGCGCCACAATCTAAAGAACAGGGGCCCAACTACTACGTGAAACCTGTACTTGCGAACCACCGGCGGCGGACTGTAAAGGCTGCTCCTCTGAAGCCATGACGATAGGTGTTGCCGGCGAACGATACAACGGAGGCAACGCAAGGGAGGCCCGGCAAAACTCGGGGATGGACAGCCTGCAGTTCTGAGAGGATCGACGAGGGGAAACAGATAAAACCCAACAACCATGGAGGAACGGTTGGGGGAAGAGGAAGCGGCCGATGAAGAGGGTGTTTTCAGATTGCTCTAGGGTCGTCTCCGGGAAAGAGGAGATGAAGCCAGAGCGGCACTCCACCACCGGTGTCGAAGGCGACCTCGCGGCCAAGAAACCGTCTTCCAAACCAGCCACGAGAACAGGCCCCTGGGAAACCACTATTTCAAGGGAAAGTGAGCTCAGCTCCGTCACCGTCGAAGGACCAAAACGCCAGCGAGAACCAGAAACGCCCGACGCTCCTCCGATCACCTGCCGAACGGCCGCACTAAACACCCTAAAACAAGCCTAGGGTTGCTCTTCGGGAGGGAAATTGGTTTTGGCGTGTGAGGCGCGTTCGAAAACAAAATACATATTTCTAAATCTTAAACTAACCAAACTTATGGTAAGAAATTTTGTAGCTACCTTATCTCTTAAAAGATTATCATATATGTTACAAAACGCGTAGGAAATACAATCCCTACAACATATCTCACCGAACCTACATAATTCGTTACAAAATATATAGTAAAGAAGGTAACTACAGAATTTATTACCACATATCTCCAAATCGTAAATCAACCCAACTTATGGTAAGGAATTTTATAGCTACCTTATCTCTTAAGGATTACCCTATATATTACAAAACACATAAAAAATACGACACCTACAATAAATTGCACCGATCCTACGTAATTTGTTACAAAATATATAGTAGAGAAGGTAACTACCGAATTTATTACCACATATCTCCAAATCTTAAACTAACCCAACTTATGGTAAGAAATTTTGTACCTACCTTAACTCCTAAAAGATTAGTCTATATGTTATAAAACGCGTAGGAAATACGATACCTACAATATATTACACCGAACCTACGTAATTTGTTACAAAATATATAGAAAAGAAAGTAACTACAGAATTTATTACCCATATCTCCAAATCTTAAACCAACCCAACTTATGGTAAGGAATTTTGTAGCTACATTATCTCTTAAAGGATTAGCCTATATGTTACAAAACGCGTAGGAAATACGATACCTACAACATATTGAACCGAACCTACGTAATTCGTTATAAAATATATAGTAAAGAAGGTAACAATCGAATTTATTACCCCATATCTCCAAATCTTAAACCAACCCAACTTATGGTAAGGAAATTTGTAGCTATCTTATCTCTTAAAGGATTACCCTATATGTTACAAAACGCGTAAAAAATACGATACCTACAACATATCTCACCGAACCTACGCAATTCATTACAAAATATATAGTAAAGAAGGTAACTACCGAATTTATTACCCTATATCTCCAAATCTTAAACCAACCCAACTTATGGTAAGAAATTTTGTAGCTACCTTATCTCTTAAAGGATTGCCTCATATGTTACAAAACGCGTAAGAAATACAATACCTACAATATATTGCACAAAACCTACGTAATTCGTTACAAAATATATAGTAAACAAGGTAACTATCGAATTTATTACTCCATATCTCTAAATCTTAAACAACCCCAACTTATAGTAAGGAATTGTGTAGCTACCTTATCTCTTAAAGGATTACCCTATGTGTTACAAAACGCGTAGGAAATACAATACCTACAACATATTGCACCGAACCTACGTAATTCGTTACAAAATATATAGTAAAAAAGGTAACTACCGAATTCATTACCCAATATCTCCAAATCTTAAACCAACCAACATTATGATAAGAAATTTTGTAGCTACCTTATCTCTTAAAGTATTACCCTATATGTTAAAAAACGCATAAGAAATACGATACCTACAACATATCTCACCGAACCTACGAAATTCGTTACCAAATATATAGTAAAGAAGGTAACTACCAAATTTATTACCCCATATCTCCAAATATTAAACAAACCCAACTTATGGTAAGGAATTTTGTAGCTACCTTACCTCTTAAGCGATTACCATATATGTTACAAAACACGTAGGAAATACGATACCTACAACATATCTCACCGAACCTACGAAATTCGTTACAAAATATATAGTAAAGAATGTAACTACCAAATTTATTACTCAATATCTATAAATCTTAAACCAACCCAATTTATGGTAAGGAATTTTGTAGCTACCTTATCTCTTAAAAGATTAGCATATATGTTACAAAACGCGTAGGAAATATGATACCTACAACATATTGCACAGAACCTACGTAATTCATTACAAAATATATAGTAAAGAAGGTAACTGCCAAATTTATTTCCCCACATCTCTAAATCTTAAACCAGCCCAACTTATGGTAAAGAATTTTGTGGCTACCTTATCTCTTAAAGGATTACCTTATATGTTACAAAACGCGTAGGAAATACGATACGTACAACATATTGCACCGAACCTACGTAATTCGTTGCGAAATATATAGTAGACAAGGTAACTACTGAATTTATTATCCTATATCTCCAAACCTTATACCAACCCAACTTATGGTAAGGAATTTTGTAACACATGAGAAATACGACCTACAACATATATCACCGAACCTACGTAATTTTTTATAGAACATTCAGTAAAGAAGGTAACTAATGAATTTATTACCATATATCGGTATTGTTCATAGTACATCGGTACTATTTATGGTGCATCGGTACTGTTCAAGCAGTATCGGTATCAAATAGTTATTCTAGTTTTGGTAAATTTTTAAACCATTTTACAACAAGACATTGAAAGTGGTGAAATATATGGAAATAAACAAGACCTTGCAACATCTTGCAAAATATAGTACCATTGAAAACTAAAAACATCCATAATTACATGAGATTGGGTGCTGAAACATATGGAAATAAACAAAAATGTAAAGTTCAAAAATAACCAAAGTATTATCAGCACAAGTCGTAACAACTAACGAAGTCTTTGCTTCAAAACATTAAAACCAACATAAAAAACATAATTAAGCATCGAACTGTGGTCAAGAGAAGCATGTCGATCGGAGCATGGGAAGATGACGAAAGCATGGAAGGAAGGTTAAAGATGGAACTCGGCCAAAGAGGATTAAATGCATTAAATTAAAGAGATTCACCTCTTTAATGAAGACAAGTCCAACTCCAACTTAACTTCCTTTCCAAGGACTTTGCCATACACCTCCTCCTATATAAAGGACCCTTCGGTCAAGATGAGAGATGTCGATTACTGAAAGTTGGAGAGGCTTAGTATGTTCTAGTTCTTAGGCTATGATTATTTTGTTTAGTAGTTGTGGGAAAACAATTGTATTTTGTTTAAGCTTTTAATGCAATAAAAGTTAAGGTTTGCTTATTCTTGGTTTTAATCATTCTTGTATTCTATTCAGGAGAAGGTTTGTGAGGTTATCTATTTGTTCAATATCGGGAGAGTTGAACTCACGAAACGAATATGCACGGTTATCACACCACGTGGTGTTAGCTAACTCGACCTAGGGATAGGTTAAGAGTTTCAACGGCTAAGAGAAGCGTAAACATCGTTTGTGTTTGTCTTTGGTTCACGTCGGGAGGTATCATCAAGGTTCATTCATCAACCAGTGTTCTGAGCTTAGGGATAAGGAGGAACCATCAAAGGACGCTTTGCCGAACCTTAACAAAATCTGCCAAGAGCAAGGGATTGTCGCAGTAGAAACTTCAACCATTGCGGTCGCGGTAGAGACGTCACTTCTGGGGCATCATTGTGTCCGTTGCATGCAAAGACGGAGACAAGCAATTGGATTCCATACTACGACGCAACTTAACATGGCCTACTCTTCTCTCTTATTCGTCCTATCTATTTATCTTATTTTTTTTAGTTAGATAAAACTATTCCAATCAACTTATTTGTGTTTTTACTTTATTTGTTTTGCAGTACGAGAAGATAGGACCAAAAGACGAGTACCAATCCCTGTGGAGACGATACTCGATATACTTATCACTTTATTACTTGCGACATGTATACTTGCACAAATTGCGCATCACTTTACATGCAACAAGTTTTTGGTGCCGTTGCCGGGGATTGGCGACTTTTGTTTTTATTTTCTTGCACTCTTTTATTTTTATTTAGTTTATTAGTTTTACTAACTTTTCTTTTTGTTTGTTTTATTAAAAAATAAATCCAGGTGTGCTACAAGTTAAGGGACATCGACATGTCGAGAAATAAAAGTAAAAATATTCGAGAGTTGATGTTGGAAGAGATGAATCAACCGAGAAAAGCATATATCATGGAAAACTCTTTTGCTATGTGTGGAGAAAATCATGTGTTTGAAAATTGCCCCCATTTTTCGGTGCATATGATTACAAGGAGGACCATAGATGGAACCAACAACAAAATCCTTCATGGTATGATCAGAAAGCTCAAAATTTTTTTACCATAACAATTTTGCTGCAGCAAGAGACAAGCCTTGGCAATGCAGTGCCTCAGAACCAGACATACCTTGGCAATGCAATGCCTCGGTAGCAGACATGCCTTGGCAATGTAATGTCTCGGCAGTAGACATGCCTTGGCAAAGTAGTCCTTATCAACAGCAGAGTGTCACGACAACATATATGTTATGGCAAGGTAGTCCTTGTCAAGAGCTATTAAATTCCATGGATGTGTGCATTTCCATGATGGCTGAACTCATGAGAAAATCGAAAGGTCGATTGAAGAAATCTACATATGCTGTGGAGAACATGGACCAATAACCCATTCCTAGGGATACTGAAGTCCCAAGGCAAGATGACGAGGAACAATGCGAAGAGAGCTCCCTAATGTGTGGGGAACAACTCAAACCTCCAAGTAGAGAGGATGCCAATGAGAGAGACTGTCTAACACATGATGAGCCTATGCAACGAATTGCCTTGGCAATGATTGAAGAGCCTGAACAGAACAATGTCGCAACAACATTTAGCCATGATGAGAAAAGTATGGCGAATGCCACGGCAGCACCACATGCCACAACACCACCACATGCCACGACAACACCTCATGCCATGGCAGCACCACATGCCAAGGCACTTCCATGCCGCATACATTTCCATACCACGACAGCACCACATGCCACAATAACACCACATCAGAAAATTGGGTTTTCCCTTGACTTGCATCGAATTATGGCAGAAGATTTCCACGGCAATTGGTTGCCGACGCAACTGCCACGACAACGAAGGCTACATCCAACCACAACAGATTTCGACGAGAATGAGGTAAGTAATTGGTTGGATATTGATTTAATTTTTCCTAATGATCTATTCATGCCTTCAAAAAAAGTCCCAAGATGGAGCGTATACATGGACTACAAGGGAACACGAAAGAAAGATGCATCCATCATAGTAACGCAAAAGGGAGTAGCTGCGGGCACATTGGCCCAACTCTTTTTGGGCAATATTGTCACTCGATGGAGGGTGCAGATGGACTATAAGAAGTATAAAAAACGAACCTCCCCAAGCTTTATTGGATATGCGGTAACCTTAGAAGATTCATGAAAATGCTCTTTCTAAGAATTTTTAATTTTTCGTCTTTAATTTTTAGACTTTTATTTTATTTTCAGTTATTTTAGGAGACATTTTATTTTTCTTTAATATAATTACTTTTTAGGTTTTCATTGTTTTCCATATCAAGAAACAAAACCCCCAGGCCAAGAACCTCAAACCATGGTAAACCCGAGCTCACCCAAAGGAGCAAACATATGTCCTAAAACTGCTACCAAAACGGACGAAATGGTGCATACCTCAGCAATACCCGATGCCTCAGCAACCTTTGAAGTGCATGCCTCGGCACGAACTACCGCCTCGACAATGCCGACTACTCATGCCGCGACAACGAAGAAGAGCTCACTCCCCCAACACGCACCCAACCACCGAGAGCCACCAAACGAGTCAAGCATATAGCAACAAGGAGACTGATCATACAAAGCAATGACTCATCCGAGTCACTTTAGATTTCTTCTCTTATGCCCTTAATTTTTGCCCTTTAATTTTTGTGTGCTTATAATGCTTATTCTTTATTTTGTGCTTAATGCATTGATGGCAATGCTTGTCTTGAGTTTGGGGTGTAGGTTCCACTGCCAAGGCATTGCCATGCCGCGACACGAAAATGCAGTTTTGTTTAATAATTGTCAATTTTTTTACTGTATGCATTGCCTTAACCGAATGAAGCTTATGCCTCGACAATACTTTCTATCAATTGCCTTAGTTTAGTTTTAATTAAATCTTCTTTCTTGGCAATAAAACTCTCTCTTCTTACCATTGTTTAGGATTGTTTAGAGCCTTTATTTTTAGGATGCTTAAAGGAAGATAACTTAGGATCACACTATGAGATTAGAACTTTAAACACCTTTGTGACTTGCATGATTTAATGAATTCTAGTACACTTAGGACATAGACTAGCTTAGAAAGAAAATTGGGTAAAAAGTTAGAGGTGCCCACCACTGGCTCTAGCTCAAGAAAGCCCTAGAGGTGCCCGAAACCGGCTCTAGCTCAAGAAAGCCCTAGAGGTGCCCGAAACCGGCTCTAGGCTAATCACTAGAGGTGTCCGAAACCGGCTCTAGGCTAATCACTAGAGGTGCCCGAAACCGACTCTAGTCTAATAATCACTAGAGGTGCCCGAAATTGGCTCTAGTCGGTTAGGTTGCTTAAATGTAAAAAAAAGGTTAATTTTTTTTACCCAAGTTAAGTTTGTTAATGCTTAATTGTTTATTTAGAATCCTTATAATCATCTTGTTCACAATACATGCACACACTCACAAATCTTATAGTTTGATTCTAGGGAATTCCTAGGGCATCCAAAGACTTAAGGGCCAAACGTTCTTCACCATGGTTTGGAGAGAGAAGGAAAAGTAAGACCAAGGAGACGGTTTATAAAAACTAAGGTTTGACAATTGATGGTTTGTATTGCTTGAGGACAAGCAATAGTTCGAGTTTGGGGGTGTGATAAGTGCCTAAAAGTTCTATATTTTCACCCTTTTTACATGGAAATTATTGCTCAACCCACACCCAATTGAGCTGCATTATGTCCCTTTATGCATTAATTATATTGTTTCTATCCTTGATCCTTACATTTGATTTATTTAATGAAATGGGTACTGTTTTGATGTATTTTGGTGCTTGTGCAAATTTACTCACTACCAGGATATGTGATGCTGTACCAGCAGGTGATGTCAGGGCATGTGATGACGTGCCAGCAGGTGATGCCATGGCAGATGATGCCGTGCTAGTAGGTGATGCCAGGGCATGTGATGCCGTGTCAGCAGGTGATGTGATCAGTACTTAAAAGTTCTATATTTTACCCATCATTTATCCTTATTTTTGCTGCACTCAAGCATGTTTAACTGCATTTTAGGTTAAGTTTTGCATAAACATCACATTTAGATAAAATTGCGCAAATACTACTAAATTTGGTTACTTTTGCAGGTATCTGTCGTGGCAGCAATTGTGACAGCACCCAGGGCAGCAATCGTGGCAGGCGCTGGGCAGCAATGCAGAAAATCTGGAATGAGCAGTCAAGGAGGACGTTGCTACCATGGTGCTGCCGTGACAGCATGGTGACAACAGTTTTGTGGAGAGAAAAAGCAAAGTGGACCTCGATAGATAGAGAAAATTCTGCTCGTCTGTCGTGTGAAAACCTCATATTTTTCCGAGCCCCAGATCAAAAGATATGTCAAGCCCAAAGTTCAAGGAGAGAAAATCCCAAGAAACAAGGAGGACGGCTGGAAAGTATATTCCTTGAAGATTTAGTCTTTATTAGAATCATACTTTTAATTAAAGTTGTAATCCTTGTTAAATTAGATAACTTGAGCCCAAAGCTTATATAAGGGCATGTATTTTAACCTAGGGCAGATCTCAACCTCCATATCCGATAACCCATAGCCAATTTCCCTTTAAACCGAAAACCAAAAACCCTCCGCCGTCTACCCGTCGTCTACCCACCGTCGACATGTTCTAAAACCCCCTAGGGCCACGGGTTGATTTGTAAAGTAGTTGCAAGGGTTGTTTTGTTTTAGGAATTTTCAGTTCAATAAAATAAACTTCAAGTTCTCTTATTTTGGTTATTAATATCTTACAAGAGCATCGGGAGAGCATTGTAAGGTTATCTATTTACTTAGCATCGGGAGAGTTAAGTATACGAAAGAAATAAGAGCAAGTTCTCTAGTTTATAGTTGAACTATCTCGTGCCTAGGGATAGGGCGAGGTTAAGTGGCTAAAGAAGAATCCATACACATCGGTGTTCATCCTTCAATTCACGCCGGGAGGTATCATCAAGACGTGATCATCGACAGACTTGGACCTAGGGATAGGCCAAGGCAGATCTGGGATTCTTGCCAAACTTGAAAGTACTGAGTTGGTGTGTTTGCTGCCGCGACGATCAACGGACTGCTACCGCGACAGGTGCTGCCCGCGACAGGCGCGACGACAGAACTGGATTTCCTAAACTCTGCAATACCTGCACTACTGAGCAATTCAATACCAGCCCATTCTCTCTATCTTGATATCTTTACTATTTTATTTAAGTATTCTTTATTATTTTCGTGACAACCATCTTAAATATTTTCTTTCCCCTTGTGCAGATAGCGAAGGAAAGGGTTAGCCCAGTCCCTGTGGAGACGATATCCGATACTTCGTATCACTTTATTATTTGCGACGTGTACACTTACACTCAATTGCGATAGACTATTTTACACGCAACAAGTTTTTGGCGCCGCTGCCGGGGACTGGCAACACACTATTACCCTAGCTTCTGCACTTTTCTTTTATTTTTATTTATTTTTATTTTTTTTATTTTTTATTTTTTTAACAAAAAAAAACTCAGGTGAAAATACAGGTTCAAGGGCATCAACATGCCAGGAAAAACCATTCGAGAGTTGATGTGGGAAAGTTCTTGCAATTACCGTAAAGATATGCTGCCACAGCAGCAACAGGGGCAGCAACTGCCGATGCCGCAACAGCAAAATTTTTTATGGTACGATCAAAACCCGCACAATTTTTTATACCATAACAGTTTTGCTGCAGAACCCGACCTGCCCTGGCAATGTCATCATCCTCAAGAGCAGTCAAAATCCTTAGAAGACACACTGCAAGCCTTCATGGCACTCACTCAAGAAGTGTCGGTTTCTATGGACACAAGTATCGCCAAGATGGATGCACTCTTGAGCAGACCGGTCCTCATTCATTCCACGACTGAACCTGAAATCCCAAGGAAAGATGACGAGGACGCCCATGTGAAGGAATACCCAACATATGATGAGTCTGAGCAACAACTTGCCATGGCAATGATCGAGGAGCCGGAATGGAGCAACACCGCGACAACGCTGAGTGAAATTCAAGAGAATGTCACGGCAGCAACCACTTCCGAGGCAGAAACCCCAGTCAAAGCGGAAACTGCCGCCTCGGCAGAAACTGCCGCCTCGGCAGAAACTGCCGCCTCGGCAGCAACTGATGCTGAAGCAGCAACTGATGCTGAAGCAGCAACCACATCAGAGGCAAATTCTCAACCCACTACCTCAATTATGCCTGACCAAGATTGCACACATCCATCCCTGTCATGGCACTCGCACGACCACCTAGAAGAGCTACCCACTGACAATGCCTCGCCGATGGAATATGAGCAGGTAATAAACGAACCTTTTGAATTCTTTGAAAACTCACAAATTCCATTACAGGTATTAGAGGAACCAAAGCCGGTGGACATAGAATTATCAAAGTCTCTACTGACGGAGATCTACGAGTGGTCAACAGAATTTAGTATAGAGAGTGATGGCACTTACCAATGTCCCATTGACCTGCAAAGTAACCTGACAACGGACTGTCAAAATAACTGGCTGCCGCAGCAGCAGACACGACAGCAAGGGCTACATTCAACCACAACAACATTCAACGAAAACAAGGTAAGTTTGTGGCCGAATGTCAATTTGATTTTTTCTAATCATATACTCATGCCATCAGAAACATTACCAAGAAGAGAGGACTTCATGGACTACAAAGGGAAGAGAAAGAAAAGAGCCTCCACCATGAGAATAATCACCAGATGAAGGGTACGGATGGACTTCAAGAAGTACCGGAAACGACCCATCAAGCATCAATAGAACAGGGAGTAGTTACTTTAGGAGATGCCCCTCAAGGCACTCCTAATTTAACTTATTTTATTTTTATCTTATTTTATCTTTATTATTTTAGGAATTAGAAATTTGATATTGGTTTTAGTTTGTTTTTGTTATTAGGTAAACAAAGAAAAACCCTTGCAATGACGATACAAGCAACCTGAGGAAGCTCTGCCTCCACCCCTGTCGCGGCAGCACTCATACTCTCAGGGCAGCACCCACAGCTCCTCCGACAAAGTCCAAAAAGACTGCCCGCCGACAGCTCCTCATCCAAAGCTCCAGCAGCCGCGACGACAGCCGCACAACTTAAGTTTTCTTTTTCTTTTTCTTTTTCTCTGTCGCCTGCTATATATATTATCTTTTTTGTGATGTTTAACTTTTCTGTCATCTTTTTCTTCTGTTTTTTCATCTTTTGTGTCATGCATTGAGGACAATGCAACCCTTGAGTTTGGGGGTAGGCAGTCCTCCTAATTATTAATATAATATTGCATTTAGTTTTAATTGTGTCGCATTTATTTTATGCAAAAAATGAAAATATTGAAAATTTTGGCTTAAAACTATGAACTGAACTTGCCTGTCGTGACAGCTCTGTCGTGGCAGAAACTTTAGGATAGTTTAAGGAGAAGTTTAGAGCCTTTCTATAGTTCTGAAAACTTAAACACCATTGTGACTGTTATACTGCTTAGACTTCTTTTAGCCAAACTAGAATAGGAAGCTTAGCACTTGAATAGCCCCTAGAGGTGCCTAACACTGGCTCTAGGAAAGAAGTTTAGCAAAAGAGACTCAAAGCCCTAGAGGTGCCCGAAACCGGCTCTAGGAAGTTAGCTAGAGGTGCCCGAAACCGGCTCTAGTGAAACTTTAGCTTAAAAAATTTTTTTGAAATCGAGTCAAAACAGAAAATCAAAGGAGCATAAGAAGTGCCTTCAAAAGATAAACTTGGCATAAAAATTCGAGTTAAGAGCTGAAATTTTCTAGTGAAACTAAGAGAGTCTTGGCATATAACTGTTCACAAGCATGCACACACTGCACGAGGACTATAGGGAGATTCCGGACAGATCCTAAATTATCCGACAGGTTGCTGCCGTCACAGGGAACGAACGACGGGTAAGGGAAAGTTCACTGTTTGAAAGCGAAAACAAAAAAATATTTTTCTTTTAGGTCTGATTTGCTTGAGGACAAGCAAAGATTCGAGTTTGGGGGTGTGATCAGTACTTAAAAGTTCTATATTTTACCCATCATTTATCCTTATTTTTGCTGCACTCAAGCATGTTTAACTGCATTTTAGGTTAAGTTTTGCATAAACATCACATTTAGATAAAATTGCGCAGATACTGCTAAATTTGGTTACTTTTGCAGGTATCTGTCGTGGCAGCAATCGTGACAGCACCCAGGGCAGCAATCGTGGCAGGCGCTGGGCAGCAATGCAGAAAATCTGGAATGAGCAGTCAAGGAGGACGTTGCTACCATGGTGCTGCCGTGACAGCATGGTGACAGCAGTTTTGTGGAGAGAAAAAGCAAAGTGGACCTCGATAGATAGAGAAAATACTGCTCGTCTATCGTGTGAAAACCTCATATTTTTCCGAGCCCCAGATCAAAAGATATGTCAAGCCCAAAGTTCAAGGAGAGAAAATCCCAAGAAACAAGGAGGACGGCTGGAAAGTATATTCCTTGAAGATTTAGTCTTTATTAGAATCATACTTTTAATTAAAGTTGTAATCCTTGTTAAATTAGATAACTTGGGCCCAAAGCTTATATAAGGGCATGTATTTTAACCTAGGGAGATCTCAACCTCCACATCCCATAACCCATAGCCGATTTCCCTTTAAACCAACAACCAAAAACCCTCCGCCGTCTACCCGTCGTCTACCCGCCGTCGACATGTTCTAAAACCCCCTAGGGCCACATGTTGTTTTGTAAAGTAGTTGCAAGGGTTGTTTTGTTTTAGGATTTTCCAAGTTCAATAAAATAAACTTCAAGTTCTCTTATTTTGGTTTTAATATCTTGCAAGAGCATCGGGAGAGCATTGTGAGGTTATCTATTTACTTAGCATCGGGAGAGTTAAGTATACGAAAGAAATAAGAGCAAGTTCTCTAGTTTATAGTTGAACTATCTCGTGCCTAGGGATAGGGCGAGGTTAAGTGGCTAAAGAAGAATCCATACACATCGGTGTTCATCATTCGATTCACGCCGGGAGGTATCATCAAGACGTGATCATCGACAGACTTGGACCTAGGGATAGGCCAAGGCAGATCTGGGATTCTTGCCAAACTTGAAAGTACTGAGTTGGTGTGTTTGCTGCCGCGACGATCAACGGACTGCTGCCGCGACAGGTGCTGCCCGCGACAGGCGCGACGACAGAACTGGATTTCCTAAACTCTGCAATACCTGCACTACTGAGAAATTCAATACCAGCCCATTCTCTCTATCTTGATATCTCAATTATTTTATTTACGTTTTCTTCAATATTTTCGTGACAATATTTTAATCTATTCTTTTCCCCTTGTGCAGATAGCGAAGGAAAGGGTTAGCCCAGTCCCTGTGGAGACGATATCCGATACTCTAGTATCACTTTATTACTTGCGACGTGTACACTTGCACTCAATTGCGATAGACTCTTTTACACGCAACAAGTTTTTGTTGTGATGCCGTGCTAGTAGGTGATGCCAGGGCATGTGATGCCGTGCCAACAGGTGATGCCAGGGCATGTGATGCCGTGTCGACAGGCGATGACGTGACATTTCATTGCCAAGCTAAGTAGAGCCATTGCCGCTGCATTTTATTGCCAAGCCGAGCCAAAGATGACAGCTTCTACAAAAGGAAGCTGATTTATGAAGATAAAGCCTTGTAGAGCACATCCAGTTTCAGACCCATGCCGAGGTAGCATAATTCTATGTCGCGGCAATTCACTACCGAGCCAATGTCGCGACATTGTACAAACCAACTTGCCGGTGGGCAAAATATGCAAAGTGATAGTCGATTTGAAGAGCATAAAACGCTGAACTTTACTACATACTTTGCATGGCGATCAGAGCATGGGAAGATGACGAAAGCATGGAAGGAAGGTTAAAGATGGAATTCGGCCAAAGAGGATTAAATGCATTAAATTAAAGAGATTCACCTCTTTAATGAAGACAAGTCCAACTCCAGCTTAACTTCCTATCCAAGGACTTTTCCCTACACCTACTCCTATATAAAGGACCCTTCGGTTAAGAGGAGAGATGTCGAATATTGAGAGTTGGAGAGGCTTAGCATGTTCTAGTTCTTAGGCTAGGGTTATTTTGTTTAGTAGTTTTGGGGAAATAATTGTATTTTGTTTAAGCTTTTTAATGCAATTAAAGTTAAGGTTTGCTTATTCTTGGTTTTAATCATTCTTACATTCTATTCGGGAGAAGGTTTGTGAGGTTATCTATTTGTTTAATATCGGGAGAGTTGAATTCACGAAACGAATAAGCACGGTTATCACCGCACGTGGTGTTAGCTAACTCGACCTAGGGACAAGTTAAGAGTTTTAGCGGCTAAGAGAAGCGTAAACAACGTTGGTGTTTGTCTTTGGTTCACGCCGGGAGGTATCATCAAGGTTCATTCATCAACTATTGTTATGAGCTTAGGGATAAGGAGGAACTATCAAAGGACGCTCTGCCAAACCTTAACAGAATCTGCCAGGAGCAAGGGATTGTCGTAGCAGAAACTTCAACCATTGCGGCCGCAACATGTACGTCACTGTCGGGGCATCACTGTGTTCGTTGCATTCAAAGAAGGAGACAAGTCAATTGGATTCCACACTACGACGCAACTTAACCCGACCTACTCTTCTCTGTTATTCGTCCTATCTATTTGTCTTATATTTTTTAGTTAGATAAAACTTTTCCAATCAACTTCTCAGTGTTTTTACTTTATTTGTTTTGTAGTGCGAGAAGATAGGACCAATCCCTGTGGAGACGATACTCGATATACTTATCACTTTATTTCTTGCGACGTGTATACTTGCACAAATTGCGCATCACTTTACACGCAACAATAGTATCCCTCCAAACCAAGGAAACTACGCACCTCATGGAACGACTTAGGTGACTTCCAATTCATCACCACTTCAACCTTTTGGGGATCGACCCAAATCCCTTCGGCCGACACTACATGACCAAGTAAAACAAATTTCTTAAGCCAAAACTCACACTTGCTCAACTTGGTATAAAGTTGATTTTCCAACAAAACTTGCAACACAATCCGCAAATGCTTATCATGATCCTCCTCGATACGATAGTACACAAGAATATCATCGATAAAGACAACCACAAACCTATCCAAAAACTCATGGAACACACGATTCATCATGTCTATAAACGCGGTAGGGGCATTAGTCAAACCAAAAGGCATCACTAAAAACTCATAATGCTCGTACCTCGTACGAAAAGCAGTCTTAGGCACATCCATATCTTTTACCTTCAATTAGTAATATCACGATCTCATATCAATCTTAAAAAATACCGAAGCACATCGACACTGATCAAAAAGATCATCAATCCTTGGCAAGGATACTTGTTCTTGATTGTCAACTTGTTCAATTGACGATAATCTATATGCATTCTCATGGTGCCATCTTTCTTCTTCACAAAGAAGACCGGTGCACCCCAAGGTGATGCACTAGGCCTAATGAAACCTCGATCAAGCAACTCTTAAATTTGCATCTTCAAATCCTTCAACTCTTTCGGAGCCATTCGATAAGGAGCAATTGACACTAGGGTCATATTTTCATATAACTCAATGCCAAACTCAACTTCTTTGCTCGGTGGCAAACCAAGCAACTCTTCCGGAAATACACCTGGAAACTCACATATCGTACATATGTCCTGTACTCGCACCTCTTTTGTACTTGGATTCATCACATATGCTAGAAAAGCTTCACACCCCAAACGCATCAACCGACTCACTTCAAGAGCCGAAACCACATTAGACAAAATCTTCACATTCTCGCCTACGATTACCACCTCATAATCATCGGCAAGTTTCAATGAAACTCGCTTGGTCTCAAAATCAACCACAGCCCTATGCTCAGATAACCAATCCATACCAAGAATTACATCAAAACCATAGAAAGGCAACTCCATAAGACCAACCTCAAACACATAACCTTGAACAGACAAAGGACATCTCCTATACAACTTCCTCGTAACAATCGTCTCACCAAAAGAACTGGTTATGCGCATACCAACATCTAACAACTCAACAGGTAAATCAAGAGCTTGTGCATGCTCACGCAGAATATATGAATGAGTAGAACATGAGCAACATTCCTTCCCTCTAGGTGTGCATACACCCTAGCCTGTCCACCTCCCTCAGGCTGAATAGCAGCAACATGAGCAACATTCCTCTGTCAATCATCTCTATGCTTAAAATTACCATGACCGGACCCACGACCTCTTTGTGGTTCAGCAGCTTGCACCAGAGCTTGCCCATCTCTACCAAGTTGTGGATAATCACGCTTCATATGCCCTCGTGATTCACAATTCCAACACGTACCCAGATTACCCCAACACTCTCCCGTGTGCCTTCTACCACACTGGTTACACTCTAGAGTACAAATAAAAGCATTATGGGTTTGTTGACCACGACCAGGGTTACCATCACCACGCCTTGGATCCAGTTGATACCTCATATCCTTGTGCTTCTTGAAACGATCTCTACCAGAATCATATTAAGTCGACCTCTTTCCAGAACTAGAACCAGTCGAACGAGCAACTAAACCCAAATTCTGCTCGATGTCCTTAGATCGAGTGACTAAGACATCAAAATCGATGTAATCCGAAGCCAACATATATGTCTTGACATATGTGAAACTAAAATTAATTTTGATATAACACCTAGACTTATGGACTAACTTGCAAAACAATAAAATTTTAAGTACTTTTCAAAGTCTCACTTTTTGACAAGTTTTTTTGGACCAAACTATACTTCAAGACAAAAATCTCTAAAGGGTTCAAAATCTACAAAGTCTTTTATGTATTTTCAAGCCAAACTTCAGTAAAACGCCCAGGCGTATCGATACCCTTAGGCATATCGATACCGTTTTTTGTCACTGGAATTTTTAATACACCATAGCATACCGATACGGTATTACCTTGTACCGATACAATATTCATCTGGGCAAGACATTAAACGATACCGTACCGTTACGCATTGTAATCGTATTGATACGATTTGCTTATCTTTGCTTATCTTTGCATTTAATTTTCGACCGTTGACTTGTCAACTAGTTGGTATCCAAAATTTAAATGACCGTTATACCGTACCGATATGCTAAGTATGCGTACCGATACGCTTTCTATCAAAACTAAAGTTGGGATTCCAATGAGCAAAATATGTATCGATACGCCCCTTAAATCCGTACCGATACGCACTCTAAGCATATCAAATTGGTTGAAAATCCTTAGTGGGTTAAGGAACTTTTATAGTTTACCAAATACTTCTCTTTGTAAAAGTGAGTGGATTAAGCTTTGGGTAGAAAGCTTAATCAAATTGTAAGGTTTCCTCCTCATCTAAGAAAAGAGGAAGAATTCAAGTAGTGAATTGGTTGAAAATTCTTAGTGGGAGCTAAGGTAGTGGATGTAGAATTCGTTTGGAGATATTGAACCACTCTAATTGCCTTGTGTCACATTTTTATTTTTCCAAATTTTCACCCACCAAAATTTTTATCGCCAATTCACCCTCTCTTGGCCATTTGCAATTGTGTGATCAACTCAACAATTGGTATCAGAGCTACACTCATTGGATGGATTACAACCCTCTTGAGTCGATTCTAGGAGAGTTTGATCGACAACTAGTCAAGAAATGGCATCCGCCTCCACTTCCAACCTCTACGAGTCTCAATCTACCACCAAGCCACCATTCTTTAATGGAGATAGCTACACATATTGGAAGAATAGGATGAGGCTTTTCATCAAGTCTACCGACTACATGGTGTGGGATGTGGTTGAAGAATGTCCATACATACCAATGAAGTGAGACGGTGAAGGAAGACTTGTCCCAAAGGTCAAAGTCGAAATGACCGAAGATGAACGACGAAGGATGCAAGTAAATGATAAAGCTCTTCATGTCATCTTTTGTGCGCTTGGTCCGGATATATACTCCAAGGTGTCTTCGATCGAGAATGCCAAGGAAGTTTGGGACACCCTCGAGACAACATATGAGGGAACTAGCGACGTCAAGGAAACAAAAATCGGGCTACTCAATCTAAACTATGAAAATTTCAAAATGGATCCCGATGAGAGTGTTTCCAAGATGTTTGATCGATTCTCGGTCATCATCAATGGATTGAAGGGTTTCAGTGAGATCATCCCCGAAGACAAGCTAGTGAGGAAATTGTTGTACTCTCTTCTGGAATCATGGGATAGCAAGAGAACAGCTATTATTGAAGCTCGAGACTTGAAGACTCTCAAGCTAGATGCTCTTGTTGGATCTCTACTCACCCATGAGATCATGAAGAATGGAAGAGAGGAAGAAAAGAAAATGGAGGAGAAGAAGGTCGAGAAGAAAGATGTTGAGAAGAAGAAGATCGAAATAAATCTTAAAGCTTCATATCATGAAAGCGATTCTAGTGAAGATGAAGATGAGGAGATGGCCATGTTGGCCAAACGATTCACTCGCTTCATGAAGTCCAACCGTGGAAGGAAGTTTAATAGAAAAAGGGACTTCAAAAGCAAGAGTAAAGAAGAGGAGAATGACCAAATCATTTGCTATGTGTGCAAAAAATCCGGCCACATCCGTTCTGAGTGCCCTCAATTGAAGAGGAAGAACTTTGGGAAGAAGAACAAGCTCAAAGCTTAAGTAGCAACTTGGAGTGACGAGGAGTCATCCGAGGAGGAGGAGGAAGTGGCTAACCTTTGTCTCATGGCCATTGATGATGAACCAAAGGTAAACCTTAACTCATCTAATTTTGATTTTACCTATGATGAACTTCAAGATGCTTATGATGAATTGCAAGAGGTTTATGTTGAATTAGTTGAAAAATATTAGGAGTCAATTTTGAGAAACAAGAAAAATATTTCCGATTTAAAAATTCAAAACGAGTCTCTTTCAAAAACTAACTCGGAATTGGGAAAGAAAGTTTTATACTTAATAAATCTTTCAAATGATCTTAAGAAGAAAAATCTTCATCTTGAAAAACTTCTTTCCGATTTTCAAGATTATCACACAAAGGAGGTGGATAATCTTAAAATTTCTATTACTATTGGGAGAAAAATTTTGAAAAAGGAAAGTCTTCTAAAACCCAATATGTAAAAAGAAAACTATTTCATCCTAAACAAAGAAATTTTACTAAGCAATCTAAAAGTCAAAGAATTAGAAGCGTTTGGGTTCCTAAGAAACTCATTGTTTCTAATAACATGAATGCTATTGCTTCTTGGATTCCTAAGGGAACCAAAGTTTTGAAGGCTAACACTCATGGACCCAAAATGATTTGGGTACCAAAGACTAATTTCTTTGTTTGTAGGGGGATCATTGCTACAAGGCCAAAGCTTCAAGTCAAAACTCGCGGTACCTTGATAGTGGATGCTCAAGACATATGACCGGTGACAAGAGTAGATTCTTGGAACTAAATCCAAAGAGTGGTGGAGTGGTAAGTTTCAGTGACAACTCCAAATGCCACTTTGAAGGAATATGCTCCATTGGTAATCACTCTTCTATTTTCATTAAAAATGTCTTGTCTGTCAACGGTCTTAAACACAACTTATTGAGCATTAGTCAATTGTGTGATAAGGGTTTTAATGTTTTATTTGATAAAAGTGGTTGCAAAATTGTGAATATTAAAACAAATCAATTGATGCTCACAGGGCATAGAATAGACAATATTTACATGGTGTATTTAGATGACATCCATACATCTCATACATGTTTAGTTGCACATGATGAACATGACTCATGGCTTTGGCATAGAAAATTAGGACATGCTAGCATGAGTGTTTTAGAAAAATTCATTTCCCTTGATCTAGTTAGAGGTTTACCCAAACTTAAATTCTCTAATGATAAAATATGTGATGCATGCTCTAAGGGTAAATAACATAGAACCTCATTTAAATCCATTAATGATGTCTCTACTAGTAGATGTTTGCAAATAATTTATATGGATCTTTTTGGGCCTATTAGGACTATGAGCTTGGGTGGTAAATCATATGCCTTTGTACTTGTTGATGACTATTCTAGGTTTACTTGGGTTCGATTCTTAAGTACAAAAGATGAGGCTTTAGAAAAATTTATCACATTTTCTAAAATAACTCAAAATGATCTTGAGCTTAAAATTTCTCGCATTAGAAGTGATCATGAAACCGAGTTTCAAAATCTAGGTTTTGAAGAGTTTTTAAATAAAAATGGGATTAGCCATAATTTTTCCGTACCTCACACTCCTCAACAAAATGGGATAGTTGAGAGGAAAAATCGAACTTTAGAAGAAATGGCTAGAACCATGCTTTGTGAAAATAATTTACCTAAATATTTTTGGGCGGAAGCCACAAATACCGCTTGCTACATTATAAATCGAGTAATGATTAGGCCAATTTTGAAGAAAACACCACATGAGATTTTAAAATCTAAAAGCCTAACATTAGCTATTTTCATCCATTTGGTTGCAAGTGTTTTGTTTTAAATAATGGAAAAGACAACTTAAGTAAATTTGATGCTAAAAGTGATGAAGCTATTTTCTTAGGGTATTCTTTAACCTCTAAAGCCTATTGTGTATTTAATAAGAGAACTTTAGTAGTAGAAGAGTCTATTTTGTACACATTCCTGCCCTTATTATTGCTATCTTAAGCTCATTTAGGCATATTTAGGTGCATCGCATGCATTATAACAATATCTTCTATTTTACCATGCTTTTATTAAATATCTTATGTTTGGTTGAGAAAAGTTATTGTTTTAGTTTTGTTTTTATTTTCAGGTGCTATAGCAAGGAAAGGAGAGGACAAGACAGGAAAGAACAAAAGGAGCTGTACTGAAGCAGCCCCAGATGCCGCCAAAGACGCTGCCGAAGCAGCATTGCCGCTAAGTGCCACCCAGGCAGGAGTTACACCGACTTAGCCAAGATGGGTCACGATTGAAATAGGGCAATTTCCTAAGCCCAACGAGCCCAATCTTGCAATCTTCTGAAGCCTGTAGCAGCCGGCAGAACTAATCCAAGATCGACAAGTAGGAGTACTTATCCTTACTTGCGGAAGAAGGCAACGTCCAAAGAGTCCATATTTAATTCAAAAAGGAGTCTGTATTTAATGTAAATTACTTTAACAACTTATACTTCAAAGAGGACTCAAACTTAGGCCACGAGCCCTATATATACCCAATGTATGTAAGGGTATAGGGGCATGACGAGGTGTGAGGGGATGCGTGCTTGAATAGCCGCACAACAGATATGTAGCTAGATAGATTGGAGTCGTTAGGGGTCGCGGCCCAACTCTCCTAAGGTTTAGGCGCGTGTATGTAAAGTAGATGTGAGAAACGGTTGTAATAGTTTTGAGTTGTTTTCAATAAAATTCCAAAGTTTGCTTAATCTATGCACTTCATTCTTTCAATAAGTCTACACCAGTCAGTTGAGAGAATCCATTTGTCGGGCATGAAAGTATAAGGCTCACGAAAGGGTTAAGCACGGTCACAACATGTTGGGGCGTGACTAACTTGGTTCCTAACAAGTTCACAAGTTTCAGCGGCTAAAAGGGATCACCAATTGAATGGACTTGCCTGTGTTAGGTTTACTCTAAGATTGCTAGGTATTGCCTACATCACGTGAGTGTTCGACCATCCTTGCCTAGAAATAGGGCGGATCACTGTCGACTATCCCGCCGAACTTGGAATGTCTTCCAGACTTGCCGCCAGGACCTATTTCCGTTCCACCTATCGAGACAGCGAAAGTTGCAAGGGTAGTGACCTGCTGCGGCCGCGTGACAAGGTCGTAGCCTGCCGCCCGCCATACCTGCCTAGGCAATAATTCATGGTAGCGCAAAACATACTCAAGCTTTACAATGTAGTCTTCACGCTACTGAGCTGCAATTGTCTTACCCAGTCTATCGACCAAATCTCTCCCTATCATCCCTCTCATCACTATCTTTATTTTATTTGTGTTTTTATATTTCCACATCATGAGATTTAATTGCGCATTTACTAAATCTTTGTGCAGGAAACCATTCATAGGAGTTGTTCTAATCCCTGTGGGAGACGATATCTTTTATACTATAAATTGACAAGAGTGTACACTTGCACTAAATAGAGAACACCAGACGCTCTACAAGTTTTTGACGTCGTTGTCAGGGATTGGCAACAACAACTACATTTGAATTTCTGCACTTCTAGTATAGTTTTTGCACATTAAATCTCTGTTTATTTATTTTGCCTAAAAAATGCCTCTTTGTTTTCTTTGGTGTATGTCCCGCTAGGGCGGCAAAGATGGCAGCAACATCCACCTGAGGAGGGGAAGGACATGCCCAGATGAAAAGCCAAACACAAAGCCCTCAAGAAGTGGTTATGCTTGGGAAAAGTGCAACCCAACATAACCTAATTTTAATTTTTACTTTATTTTTATGTATTAGGATTAGATTTAATTTTTATTTAATTTTTGCTTTTAATTTATTTCAGGTTAGGAATGAAAGCAAGACCAAGAAAGATGAAAGAATAAAGGAGAAGCCCAACCAACAGCCAATGCAGCCCAAGGCAGATGAGCGTAACGGCTAGCAATGTCATAACAACTACTTTGCCACAACGAGCAGAACATATATCTGTGTAACGGCTAGAATCCCATTATTCGCGCCGCAATAATTGTCGCCCGTTGACAGCGTGCCCTCCAAGGCAACAGAGAGAAGCGGCTATATAAGGCCAACTATTCTCTCCTCGTTCTTCACTTTGCTTTCTCCTTTACTCTCAATTCTTTCTGCTATCTTTGCCTTCAAGATTTTCCTTGCTTTACTTTCTTTCACGTTCTTTTTCATTCTTTAGGAAATAGAACCGTCTCACAACTATGGCTACATCGCAGCAACCCGCTGCCACCTCCAAATCCCTTTTCAAGAGGTTCTTGAACCCAACTGTCGAGGCAACCTACAAGGAATACTACAGAGAGCAGCAACTGTGGGAGGAGATGGGATTCTAATATACCCAGCCTGATGGGGATTTTGGCCTCAAACCATTCATGTTCGAAAGGATACACAACATGGGCTGGGACCTCTTCGCACGGCAGCCAGAAGGAATAAACAACAACCATGTGCGAGAGTTTTACGCCCACAAACCTACACCGGGAAATCCTTTCGTGTATGTTCGCAGAGAAGGTGTCAAGTTCACAGCGGATATGATCAACAACTTCTACAGCATAGATGTATGCGGCAACCCACATGAAGAATGAGAGTCCTATCTGACGGCGGCTGACTACAACAAGATCAAGAAAGAGATCTGTAAGCCCAACACCAAGTGGCTAACAAGCAAGAAAAATGGATCAGTTAACCGCTGCGACTTGCTGCCAAAGGCAACCCTTTGGAGTAACTTCGTCCAACGCCGTCTGATGCCCACCACGCACGGATCGACAGTCAACAGGTTGCGGCTTGCCCTTATCTACAACATCATGAAGGGGCGACAAATCAATGTTGGCGAAGTGATCCTAAGGGAGATCTATGCCAATGCAGAAAAGCCAAACACCAAGGGACCTCTCTTCTTCCCTACACCCATCACAGGCCTCTGCGCCAATTTCCGCGTGCCGCCGCACCCCAAGGACAAAATTCTTCCTGCCAAGGAAGGATAGACAAGAAGGGCACGCCAGCTGATGATATAGAACCCGGAGCCAGACACACCTTCAACCGCCCAGCCGCCGTCCCAACCTGTCGCCATTCCAGCCGCAACGGGTAGTACTGAAGCTTCCATTTCGTCCGTCGTGATCCCCCTGCTGCGCAGCCTAGTCGAAAGCTGCCAAAGGATCGAGCATAAGCAGGTGATCTTCACTAAATATGTCGCGGACGTGAAAGAGGCCGTTGTGGCCTACTTGCTTGACAAGTACCAAGACGGCGACCACAGTTGCCCGCCTTCTCAACGGAGTTAGCAGCGTCCAAGCCGATCCATATCACACCAAGACCAGCTGCTACTCCTGCCGCCGATGACAGCAAGGGGCCGCACTACCGCCCCAGGAGAAGAACCTCGCCCACTCCCATCCAACCATATGACCTCACCTCCTCATCCGAATCAGAAAAGGAGGAGAAGACCACCGCTGCCTCCCCAGTAGAAAAAGAGGCCGCTACCAAAGACGCCGATGATTCAGACATGCAAGTCTCAGACTCCCTCGATGACGAACCGGCAGAGGCAGTAAAGAAGAGAAAGCGGCCAACAACAGAGCCCCAGGGTGGTGGACTTGAAGGACCATCCAAGAAACCCACCCTCAGTTGCATCCAGCCGCCGCGTAGCAAGAAAAAGAGCCCAACCGACAGACCATCTTCCACGCGCCGCCTAGTCCTGCCCGCCTCCTCAGCATCCTCCTCTGATGTAGCAACAACAGAGGGAAACTCTGCCAGTCTATAGCACCATTTTCTTTTCTTTTTAATTTTTATGTTTTATTTTATTTTTCTATTTTCCTATTTTTTTCTCTTTTCTTTTTCTATTTTTATTTTTATGTTTTAATTTCTGTTTTTAACTTTTTTTGTGTAGAGGCATTGAGGACAATGCCAACCTTGAGTTTGGGGGGGGATAGTCCTCTTTGTTTTAGATTCATTTAGTAGCATTTATGATCATATGTAAATTTTGCCCCTAGCACTTAATGAAGTAGAAATATTTAGTTTAAAACTTGCGCCTATGATAGATTAGCGGATTACTTATATTCGCACCAAACTAAAAATTTTAACCTAACTATGGGAAGAAGCATGAAAAATACTTAGAAAATTTTTCTTTTTGCCAAATATCTTTACATTGTCTGTTAAATGCTGAATTTTTGCTTGAATATTAAGTTTAACATTGCCTGCCTTACTTAATAAAAATTCCTTGATTAGATACAGGTTTGCCGCAACGGTAGCACAGGCTAACAAAACAAAGAGGATAAATACCCTAGAGGTGCCGAAAACATGCTCTAGGAAGGATCATGAGCAAGGACACTCCGCTGCTATTAAAGTCCACGTATCTAAACTAAGTGACGAAAAAATTAGCAAGAGTGAATGAAAGCCTTCACGGGATGACTCTATTCAAAGGGTTTGGAGTTTCGTATAGTGCACCTATCTTAGCTTCAAACCCGGAGAATAGTTGTGATGAGCTGAAGCCCTTAAAGCCATGATCAGAAAAAGAAGACGAAAGTGCCCAACTGTGCTGCCACGACATCAACTCATATCCTTTTTAGTAATTTAATTATTTTAGGCATTCTTTGTTAACTTAGTAATTTCAGCATATTTAGCATGAACACTGACCTGCACACACTGCACTGGCATTAAGAAAATTAAATCTAAGTTATTTCATGTCACTCCCTATCACTAACATAAGAATAGGTGCCACTGCCTTGAGGTAAGAATCAAGTTAAAGGATAATGTTTCTATTAATTTTGTGAAAGGGGCAGATTTACTAGTTAGGTTGCGTTGCTTGAGGACAAGCAATAGTTCGAGTTTGGGGTGTATAGAGTGTCCACGAGTTCTATATTTTGTACACATTATTGCCCTTATTATTTCTATTCTTAAGCTCATTTAGGTATATTTAGGTGCATTGCATGCATTATAACAATATCTTTTCTTTTACCATGCTTTTATTAAATATCTTATGTTTGGTTGAGAAAAGTTAATGTTTTAGTTTATTTTTATTTTCAGGTGCTATAGCAAGGAAAGGAGAGGAGAGGAAAGGAAAGCTGGAACAAAAGGAGCTGTACTGAAGCAGCCCCAGATGCTGCCAAAGACGCTGCCGAAGCAGCTTTGCCGCCCAGGCAGGAGTAACACCGACTTATCCAAGATGGGCCGCGATTGAAAGAGGGAAATTTCCTAAGCCCAACGAGCCCAATGTTGCAATCTTCTGAAGCCTGTAGCGGCCGGTAGAGCTGATCCAAGATCGATAAATAGGAGTACTTATCCTTACTTGCGGAAGAAGGCAACGTTCAAAGAGCCCACATTTAAGTCAAAAAGGAGTTTGTATTTAATGTAAATTACTTTAAGAACTTCTACTTCAAGGAGGACTCAAACTTAGGGCATGAGCCCTATATATACCCAATGTATGTAAGGGTATAGGGGCATGACGAGGTGTGAGGGGATGCGTGCTTGAATAGCAACACAACGGAGATGTAGCTAGATAGATTAGAGTCGTTGGGGGTCGCGACCCAACTCTCCTAGGGTTTAGGCGCTTGTATGTAAAGTAGATATGAGAAACGATTGTAATAGTTTTGAGTTGTTTTCAATAAAATTCCAAAGTTTGCTTAATCTATGCACTTCATTCTTTCAATAAGTCTACACCAGTCAGTTGAGAGAATCCATTTGTCGGGCACGAAAGTGTAAGGCTCATGAAAGGGTTAAGCATAGTCACAACATGTTGGGGCGTGACTAACTTGGTTCCTAACAAGTTCACAAGTTTCATCAGCTAAAAGGGATCACCAATCGAATGGACTTTCCTGTGTTAGGTTTACATTGAGATTGCTAGGTATTGCCTACATCACGTGAGTGTTCGAGCATCCTTGCCTAGAAATAGGGAGGATCACTGTCGACTATCCCGCCGAACTTGGAATGTCTGCCAGACTTGCCACCAGGACCTATTTCCATTCCACCTTTCGAGACAGTGAAAGTTGCAGGGGTAGTGACCCACTACAGCCACATGACAGGGTCGTAGCCTGCCGCACGCCATACCCATCGAGGTAACAATTCATGGCAGTGCAAAACATACTCAAGCTTTACAATGCAGTCTTCACGCTACTGAGCTGCAATTGCCTTACCCAGTCTATCGACCAAATCTCTCCCTATCATCCCTCTCATCACTATCTTTATTTTATTTGTGTTTTTATATTTCCACATCATGAGACTTAATTGTGCATTTACTAAATTTTTGTGCAGGAAACCATTCATAGGAGCTCCAATCCCTGTGGGAGACGATATCTTTTATACTATAACTTAACAAGAGTGTGCCCTTGCGCTCATAAATAGAGAACACCCAGACGCTATACAATATTCTTTAAACTCTAAAGCCTATCATGTATTTAATAAAAGAAATTTAGTAGTAGAAGAGTCTATACATGTTGTTTTCGATGATAACCTCCTTCCGAGGAAGGACTCTTGTGATGATGATGATGTAGGGATCCTTGATGCCATTGATGGAGGACAAACACCAAAGGTGGATGAGATTCCAACTAAAGAAGAAGATGCACAAGATCCACCTCTTGAAGCCTTAAAGGACTTGGCTCTTGAGGAAATGGAGGTATCTTACCCAAGGGAGTTCAACTATGTCAAAGGTGGTGAAATCTTGGGTGATCCATCCAAGGGGGTAACTACTAGATCCTCTCTCAAATTAATGAACCATGCTGCATTTCTTTCATGCATTGAGCCTAAAAATATCAAAGAAGCATTAAAAGATTCTTTTTGGATTTTGGCCATGCAAGAGGAATTAAATCAATTTGGGAGAAGTAAAGTTTGGCCATTAGTTGAAAGGCCTAGTAATCAATCTACTATAGGAACTAAATGGGTCTTTTGGAATAAACTAGATGAGAGTGGTAACATAGTGAGAAACAAAGCTAGGCTTGTTGCTCAAGGTTACACTCAAGAAGAGGGAATTGATTTTGATGAAACATATGCACCCATAGCTAGGATGGAAGCTATTAGGATGCTTCTAGCATTTGCATGTTACCATGATTTTAAGCTTTTTTAAATGGATGTGAAAAGTTCTTTTCTAAACAATTTTATAAATGAAGAAGTGTATGTTGAACAACCACCAGGTTTTGAGGACTCAAAATTTCCAAATCATATGTTTAAACTAACTAAAGCCCTTTATGGTTTAAAACAAGCTCCTAGAGCTTGGTATAAAAGGCTTTCAAACTTTTTAATTGAAAAGGGTTTTGTAAAAGGTAAGGTGGATACTACACTTTTCATAAAAAGATATAGTAATGACCTCTTGGTAGTACAAATTTATGTTGATGATATCATTTTTGGTTCTACTAATGAATGTTATTGCAAAGAATTTTCTAAGCTGATGCAAGGTGAGTTCGAGATGAGCATGATGGGGGAGCGCGCATTCTTCTTGGGACTCCAAATCAAACAAAGGAAGGATGACAACTTCATAAATCAAGCTAAGTACGTGAACGATATGCTCAAAAAGTTTGGCTTGCAGAATGTAAAGCCTCAAGCCACACATATGAGCTCTTCCATAAAGCTTGACAAAGATTAAGGAGGTAAGTGTGTTGATTCTAAGCTTTATAGATCCATGATAGGTTCTTTGCTTTACCTTACCGCAAGTAGACCGAATATCATGTTTAGTGTTTGCTTGTGTGCTAGGTTTCAAGCTAGTCCTAGAGAATCACATTTAGTTGCCATTAAGAGAATTTTTAGATACCTTAGAGACACACCTAACTTAGGCCTTTGGTATCCTAAAGATTCTTCCTTTAGCCTTCATGCTTATTTGGATACGGATTATGGGGATGTAAGATAGATAGGAAAAGTACCTTTGGGACATGCCAATTCTTAGGTAGTATGCTCGTATCTTGGTTCTCTAAGAAACAAAATAGCATAACCTTATCTACCATAGAAGTGGAGTACATATCCTTAGGGGGTTGTTGTGCTCAAGTCCTTTGGATGAAGCAACAACTTTTAGATTATGGTGTTGAAGTAGAAACCATACCCCTTAAGTGTGACAACACTAGTGCCATTTGTCTCACTAAGAATCTCATCCAACACTCTAGAACCAAACACATAGAAATTAGACATCATTTCATTAGAGACCATGTGTTGAAAATGATGTTGTTCTAGAATATGTTGATACATTGAACCAATTAGCGGATATATTCACAAAACCCTTAGATAAAGAGCGTTTTTGGACCCTTAGGAGAGAGTTTGGTTTAACTAGCCTTTCTTGACCCTTTTTAGGTCCCAAATGGTCAAAATTTGCTTGAAATTGATTGATATCCATGCTTATGTTAATTTGCTTCTTTTTGCTTCTATGCATGTTGCTAGGGGGAGTATGCATTAGTTATAGCCATTAAAATTTGTTCTTATGTCATACACATGTATTTAGGAATGTTTGAAGTTGGATTTTTTAACTTAAATCTGTCACAAATGCTTCATCTGGTAAAGGCGTATCGATACTGCTGAAGCGTATCGATACGAGTTCATCAAAGGGAAATGTTAAGAGATAAAAGGGTATCGATACGACCCCACGTATCGATACGGATAAGTCAAGGGAAGTGATACAAGTCAAACTGTAACGATACAGTCTCGCGTATCGATACGGTAATAACATCGAATTAAAAAATAGGGCAAACACGTATCGATACGCTCTAAAAGCGTACCGATACTGTCTCGACGGAGAGTTTAATTAGGGTCGTTTTAACAAAACTCTTCAAAAATTAAAAACCCCTTTTCTCTCTACAAACCCTAGCCGCACCTCTCTATAAAAACTCCTTCAATCCTTCAAAAATTTCCATCAATCTTAAAAATTAGTTGAGGGTTTTTGATCTCCACATCAAAGCTAAGCTTTGTCAACAATCTAGTGCATTCACATCAACATATTCATCCAATCTAACAAATCAAGGTATAAATTTTTTCTTCTATTTTCCTATTTTCGTTTGATTTTTATAATATTTTCAACTTAGTTTTTGTACAAAACATATATTTATAACACGGGTTTAAAATTTTTTTACCAAAATTTTTCAAAATCAATTTTTTTTCATTCGAATATATTTTCACATCACATTTTTTTTAATTTGTTTTTAAAATCTTCTTTAATAAATCTTTTCTATTATATGTGTAAATATTTTTAACATTAAAATTATCTTTTAAAAATACCTTGAATTATTAGAATTTATTGGTTTAAATGAGATGTTAATTGCATACATATTCGAATCATTTTGATGTTTTTCAGGGTTATGGCACCGAAAAAAAAGCTAGACGTCACCTTGCCACTTTCTATCCTATTGATGATGAAGCGGGCAACCATAAACCAAATCTCCCTTATATTCTCCAATGTAGTTTTCCTAACCCTTCGGATATGTCACGTTACAAACTCTTTCAAGGTTTCACTCTTAGGGAAGAACGTGTCGTGTCTCTCCCGTTTTTAAACTCCACCCGTTTCAAATTTCAATACCTCCCTTTGATTCGGCAATGGAAATTCATTAAGTTTTTAAACCTTCCTCCCATTGTCTATAGGAACTTGGTCATTATCTTCTTTTCAAATGCTATATGTATTCATGATGAGGCTAGAGAACATGTTGTTGCAATCGAGTCATATGTAATGGGCAAAACCGTTCACATTGATCAATATGTTCTTTGCAAGGCTTTTGGTTTTGAAAACGTGGGAATTATTGATGAAAAGTCCTAAGGTCAAAGCCCTTTAGGTTCCGTAAAAGTCTTAAATGCTCATGACTGAATCCTTCATCTTATCATTACTTGTTTTTTGCGTCCATCGAGAGGGAAATTTTCCACAATTCGTCAAGTCGATGATTTTTGGCTTAGGTGCTTTAGGGAGGGTCAACGTCCTAACCTTTGTTAAATTATGTTTTCCGACCTTGTCTATCTAGTTCAACACCGTCACACCGACCAAGTAAAATCCTTTTACTACTCTACAGCGTTGAGTTCCCTATTCCATTCCCTTGAGATTGATTATTCACATGATTTTCCCGAACCCCTTAGCCAACCTATCAATGAACGATCCCTCTCTCGTGCTCATTTCTCCTATGTTAACAATGAATGGGTTCGTGTCCCTCATGCTCCTCAACAAGATGATTCGGTTGATGCTCCACATACTCCTTCAAGCTCTCAACATGCTCCGATTGCTTCTTCCTCCATGGACAATCTAATGACATTCCTCAATGAGAAGTTCACAAACATGGAAGCCGGGTTTGCCGTCATTGACACTCGATTCACATACTTGGAATATCGAGTCAAAGGTTTTGACACTCGTTTCACATCGTTGAAGGATCAAGTGAAAGCCATCGCTCTTCAACAAAACTCCATGGATGTCTCTCTTACCGCTTTCCATGGTGTTTGGCTAAACCAATCTAGGAGGAATCAACCTACTCGAGACGATGAGGATGAAGAGGACGAAGATGATGATGATAGGGACGAGTAGCTTTTGCATATCATCTCATGTCATTTAGTTTCTTTAGTTTTGCACCTATGTTTAGTATTCTATGCTTTTATTTTTGTTTTAGGATCTAAGTTTAAATTTATAACTTTAAACTATTATGTTGCTTTTAATTCGAGGTTTGCTTTGAATTCAATAATATTATAGTTGCTATTATCCTTGTGCTTATGTTTGATCTAACAAAAGGGGGAGAAGGATTATAGAGCCATTTTTTTGAAAACTTAAAATTGATTTTAAAAATCCATCTTAAATTAAGGAGGAGTAAGTTCAAGAGTTTCAAAAACTTCAAATTTATATGTGGTTATGTTATATCAAAAAGGGGGAAATTGTGAAACTAAAATTGATTTTGATATAACACCTAGACTTATGGACTAACTTGCAAAACAATAAATTTTTAAGTACTTTTCAAAGTCTCACTTTTTGACAAGTCTTTTTGAACCAAACTATACTTCAAGACAAAACTCTCTTAAAAGTTCAAAATCTACTAAGTCTTATTATTTACTTTCAAGCCAAACTTCAGTAAAACGCCTAGGCGTATCGATACCATTTTTCGTCACTGGAATTTTTAGTAGACTACCGATACGGTATTACCCCGTATCGATACGATATTCATCTGGGCAAGACATTAAACGATACCGTACTGATACGAATTGTAACCATATTGATACGATTTGCTTATCTTTACAAAATCTTTGCAATTAATTTTCGACCGTTGACTTGTCAGTTAGTTGGTATCCCAAAATTTAAATGACCGTTATACCGTACCGATACGCTAAGTATACGTACCGGTACACTTTCTATCAAAACTAAAGTTGGGATTCCAGTGAGCAAAATCCATATCGATACGCCCTTCCGTATCGACACGCCCCTTAAATTCGTACCGATACGCACTCTAAGTGTATCGATACGCGCAATTTTTCAGTCACAACAACTCTTTCTTGTTTGATACAGGTACCGATACGCCCTTGTGTCATACCGATACGGTAGGTAGCTGAGCAGCATTTATTGCGGGAAATTGCATCCCAACGACTCTATTGATGATCCCAACTACCCAAATGGCTAGAATTCAATACAAGGGTATAAAAACAAGTCTCAAATGGACAAGCAACAACTATTGAACCTACAAGCAACATCAAAGCACTCAAATCCAAACTTTGTACCACTGGAGTCAAATTCTTGTACCCAACTCTTGTATCTTCAATTGTAATCTTTTATTGTGAGTTTGGGGAGTGTGAAATTGTAATTGGGTAAACAATTATCCTTTGAGAGGAACTTTTAGAGTTTACCAAATACTTCTCTTTGTAAAAGTGAGTGGATTAAGCTCAAATTGTAAGGTTTCCTCCTCATCCAAGAAAAATGGAAGAATTCAAGTAGTGAATTGGTTGAAAATCCTTAGTGGGAGCTAAGGTAGTGGATGTAGAGTTCGTTTGGAGAACTTGAACCACTCTAATTGCCTTGTGTCACATTTTTATTTTTCCAAATTTTCACCCACCAAAATTTTTATCGCCAATTCACCCCTCTCTTGGCCATTTGCAATTGTGTGATCTCAACAACATCCTTTACAAGCCCGTAGCGAAAACGATCATATCTCTTCTATTCGTTATGAGCATACTGGCTCAACTGAATAAACTGAACCTCATATTCTGAAACAGTCATGTTTCCTTGCACCAAAGGCATAAACTCTCGCTTCTTTTCATCAAGATAGCGAACACCCAAATACTTCCTCTTGAAAGCAGTTTCGAAGAACTCCCAAGTAACATCGACATGTTCCATACCCGCAGTGATGGTCATTCACCACGTATAAGCATCTCCATGAAGCAAGGATACACCACATCCCAACTTTTGCACATCATTGCAACCAATATGACCAAGAATCCTTCAGTTGCTCTCATACCAAGCCTTAGAACCCTCAGGTGACAGACCTTGAAACTCAGTTCCACCCAAACTGTGTAAACACTCCAAAGGTAAACCAACATTAGCACCAGGCTGTGGTGCGGTCACATGCATACCGGCTATCGCTGGCTGAAAAGCCTCAGCTATAGCCTGAATCAAAGGTGTCATATCAGTAGCAGCCTGTCCTTGCACTGCCTGAGGTCCAACACCTCCAATGCCAGCTCCGCTTCAGCTCTATCACCACCAGAAAGAGAAGGGGCGGAAAATTCTCAACATCATTAACCTCATTCTCAACCACATTACGCACATTGGTTCTAAGCTCTCGTCTCGCTCCCATTATCAAAATGGTATGAATCTTTGAGCTAAAAAATGCAACGATAAAAACAATCAGGCTTGCCAAAGCAAAAATCCAAGGTGCTCAAGTTTTGCTTTTCAAAACCAAAATCCTCTTTACATTAGTAATAATATGGCAATGGGTACCGTTAACCTCTCCCCCAACCACATATAACAATCACAATTCATGTTATCAAACACTGTGCATCTCACACAATTCAAACAATGGTCATAACATAGCATAATCAACCACCGTACATAGCATTCATTAAGAAATCAACCAAACAACAATATTACATCAACCTTACCTCCCAATTCTTTCAAAACATGGATCTGATACCACCAAATGTAACCCCTTCGACCAAGTCTGGGTGAGAGACCGAGCTGAACAGATCACACGGGGAATATTGAAGTAAACCAGGAAGTTTACCTCAATAAACAACCCTATTTTTTCATTTTATCTTTTCTAGATGCTCTTAAATACCCTATGTGATAAACTTCGCAGTGGAACAATTTGCAAAACGATCAGACAACGTTTAGGGACTCAAATGCATACACAGACATTTTAGGGACCATTTTGTAATTTTATTAAATTACAGGAACTTATTCACCTTTTGAATTACCAACCTTTAATTAGTCGCATTAAATGCATATCTGTCAATTCTCAGCTCAAAAAAATCATCCAAGCTCATTTAATTGCACCCACAACATTTAGGGACTAAAACATAATGAAACAGAACTTCAAAAGATTCCAATAACTAACTTAACAGTTGGGTGTTTCAGTACAGATTTCCCTATATCGAAACACCCATTTTGGAACAGGGTCAAGCATCCCGAAGCTCGGGCTCGTATCGGAACATTAAGTCATCCTCCTATTGCCAACTATTATTAATAATAGGTAAACATAAAACCATACTTGAGCTAAGTTTCACTCCTTGGGATCCTTCTTGCTTTCTTTGTTACCCAAAAGATACTATTTCTCTGCATTGTTGGAAAGAGGGAGCATAAGCAATAATGCCTAGTGAGGAATGCTCAAAACAAACCAACAACAACAATGCATTTTAAAATCATTTCTCATTTAGAAATCTCTATCCAATCATGCTCTTTCTATCTCATGCTTGAAACTATTTTCAAAGCAAAAACCACATCATTTAAACCATATATACCATCTATCGCATGCATTAATCAAAATGCAAAGTCTCAAAGAAAAGTCATACATGCTTGTTTCTCATATAGAATTTCTCAAAACATGATCTCATATGCAAATCTCATTTCATTAAATCATTTATAAACAAGGTACATGTGAATCTCATATATTGGCATTTTAGCAACATTACTCGGATATGCGGATAGCTTGACAGAATCTCACATCGTCAAGTCCTACCTCAATGGAATCTCACATCACCGAACTCTCATGGCGGTGTATCTCATCGACACAAAGCTTGATGGAATCTCACATTATCAAGACCTATCGTGGTGTAATCTCTCATCACCACACTCTCACTTTGGAACGAGATGGCACAACCCTCATTGCCTGAACCAAAAAGTATATACGGATTTTGTATATTATAGTGCACTTCTCATCCTACTGGTCAACTAATTATATCTGGTAACAATAATCTCATCTCATGCAAATATACTCATTTTAAACATCATTTACCTACGGTTTTCAATGCATAAACATAAACCATTTCTCATCCAATTTCAAAAGCATAAACAATGCATAGCATTTTCTCATCAAGTTCTATCTTCTCAAAATCATAATTCTATCTCATGGGATCTCATAAGTCATCAAATCATTTCTCAAAACATGCATAAAACAACATTGTAATTCTATCTTCAAAATATGAGCATGACCATATAAATCAATGGGATAAAAACTGAGAAACGAGAGCAAAACATCTCAAACTTACTTTCGGGCTTAGATTGGTGTTTCAAACTCAATATAATCCCCCAAACCTTACTTTCAAGTCTTTGAAAGGCTTTAAAACCAATTCTACTCACCGACAACGCCTCGCTTGCTTTGCCGAAGCATAATCAAGCTTTCAAAACTTCATTGATTGCTTCCGATATGTTCTCCTTGTTTATACCACACAAGAATATATGATTAATGCATCTTATTGCATTAAAAACACCAACAACCAAAGTCACTTAGCTGCTTTGCCCAAAAACACCAAAACGTCTATCCCAAACAACCAAAAACACCTTCGATTACTCTACAAACTTAACCCAGCCAAAACAAAACACTTCTATCCATTTTTAATCATCAATTAACATCCAAAAACAACCTATTTGCATCCTTATATCTCCAAAAACACCAAAACCACATAATTACCACAAAAACCTAAATCTAACAATCTTAACAACTAGAGATCCAACCTATTTTGGGATTCCTATGATAAAAACTTTATTTCAGCATCATTTAACATCCAAATCATGATTAAAATCAATCTCAAATTAACCAAAACTGTACCATTACGAAAATCTTGAGAAATCATTTTTCAAAGCTTGATCTAACCATTTTCATCAAATAGATTATAAAACTCTATCAATAAACACAATTAGAGAGCCAAAGACTTGGGAATTTCATTAAAGAACCTTGATTAGAGATAGAGAAGAAAGATCACCTCTAACACAAGCTTTTCCCCTTGATTGCAATGATTTAGATGAAAACCTTCAAGAAATTCATAGCTAGTTGATGTAGAAATCCATGAGAATCATTTAGAAATCAAAAGTGGGGGAAAAGAGATAAATCTCATGAAATTTTAGTGATGGAAAGATAGTTTGGCTGATGGTAAAGTTGAGAGAAAAATTTAGGAGAATAGTAGTTACGTAAGAAAATGTTTTAGCCTTTTAAAATCCCTTTTATTAAAACTCATTTAATAAATCAATTTATTAAATATTTTAAAAATACAAAAACAAGGGAAAAGGCTGGTAACACCTTGGTGTAATAGCTTATCTTCTTAAAGATTCTAAGTTTTGGCCCTCTTTCACAATAGTCTTTAAAAACAGATTTTGCATTCTTTACAAATTAGTCACCAAATCAAAATGTCAATCTTCCAAAAAGTCATTTTCCAAAATTGACTTCACCAAACCTTTATATATATATATATATATGGGTTAGGATCAACTTACACTGTGTAAAATTCAATTACTTTTACCAAGTGATAATCTTCACATTTTTTACTGTTAATCTCATCCATCCATTTCACTAATCCAATGGCTATGAATTAGTGTAAAACTCAATGAGTTTTACATCATGTAACTTGATCCTATATATATACATATATACATATATATATATATATTAGAGGATTTTAGGAATTTTCCCTATAATTTTATCATATCCCGAACCTTGTTTTTCTTGAACCACTCTCGAACTAACTCGGATCTCTAGTCTAGATCCTACGAACCCTGAGTCAACCTTAAAGACTCCTAGGCCTAAAATCAGGGCGTTACAAGGATATTACATTAAATAACGACGATCAATATCAAACATTTTTATCATCGTAATTACTTATTGCATGTTTCGAGTTTTCATTCATCCTCCTTTTCCTTCTCCGCTAACCTTACTCGCTGCTTCATCATTCGCCTTACCCTACAAATATCATATATGTTAATAATACTTCAACAACAAACATTGAGATCTAATCTATACACTAAAATGAAGTTTTACCTTTCTCTTTTTCGTTACCACAGCTACATTTTCCTCTTTTAACACATTGTGATCATCAAAAGACACATCTGCCTGGATAGCAACTTCTCCATTGCCTTTACACATAGGAACATCAGTTTCTTCTTCTCGCGCTTCCTCTTTATCAAGCCCTATGTCAAATTTGGCATCAACAACACGTAAAGCCTTCTTCAAGTACATCAAGTTCACACTCATACCAACCACATAATCAACCACCATTTTCGATTCATCCTTCAAAGCCTCCAACATCTCTTCAATCTTACTTTACTTTTCTAGTCCAGCTTTTATACTCTCTCATTTCATTCACATCTGCAACGACCTTGCCAAATGCCTCCATTATCAGAGGAACTCGTATTTCTACCCTCTTTCCCTTCACTGCGACCACCATCTGACCCAATAACTTGCAAATTACATTCATTTATTACATGTATTTTATGTCATTTCTATTCAGTACACACTACACAAATTTAACAGGCTACTTACCTTTAATTTTTTTCGCAGGACACTCTGCCGTAATGCGGGAAACAAGTCTCTTCACCTCCTTCTGCCCTCATGCATGAATGCGAGCAACACGGTCTACAGCCCAAGTTCCTCTACTAGGAACTCCTCTCCAATAATCATATAATCTCATTTACATTCCAAATTACACACAACAATAATAAACTCAATCCATGTTAAATTTTTCACTACTACCACAATACATCAATTTACAACCTTCTTACCTCTAAGATTGCTATGCACTCGGTCATGTGTGATTGACCGTCACCAAAATTATGTTTCGATATACAATCAATTAATCTCTCATGCACAAACTTACACCAATTCAATTTGCCCTTCAACCCATTATAGCACACTAACTTTAAACTTTCTATTGAGGTCACCGTGTCCGAAATTGGAGCAAAAAAGACACCAACAATGTAAAGAATCACCATGGCTTTCAATTCATCTCTCTCATATTCACCACTTAATATTTCTGCCTCCAAATCAACATATGAAACCTTCAGCATGACTTTATGCTTCAAATCTAGTTCTTTCTCATTACATTTCTCAGTCACGCATCCAACATCAAGACCTTCATTTTTTAACCCCCAAAATAATTTCAACATTATTCACCATTAAACAAATATCATGGCCATTAACTTCATCATTGAGCTTCGACGTCAAAGCTTTCCACTAACTCACGACATAGATCGCGATAAATTTCGCGCAATTTTTATCCAAGTAAACTCCCAAACCCAAATTCTACGACTACACCATTTATCTTTTTACTCTTCATTTCTTGGAAACAAATTCTACAACTTCTTTATGCTACACCTTGTGGGTGCTTCCTACAAATATACAATTATTTACATCAACATTAGACATCTATAAAATACTAACAATTATTACAAAAAATAATGCAACTCTTACCTTCTTAACCTTAGTTGTATCTTCGCCTTTTGATTTTGCTTCTATATATGATTTCTTTTGCTACAAATACAGTTCAATATACAACCTTTTTTCATCAGCGGTCATTTTCCCCCACTTCCTTCCTAATGTTTTTCTCACCTTTATCATTCCGAATTTATTACAATTTTACCTCATATACACATTACTGGAAAAATAAATAAACACATTCAATTATTCGAAATTTCACACTTATCTCATTAGTCATTTTTTTTCATCCCGCCCTTTCTCCCTTTGCATTCATTTATACTATACATGCATCCATTCAAATATATCATAGGGTTAACTACTGGAATAGTCACTTATGTTTTCCCCCAGTATAGAGTTGGTCATCGATTTTGAAAAACGACCAGTAAGGTCACTTACGTTTTCGAGGCGTAAACTTTTGGTCACCCAGCCGTTTGTTGACGTTAAACACTGAAGGATTGCTAACCTGGAAACGAAAAATAAGGGTAAATTACTGCAATGGCCATTAAAGTTTATCTCATATACATTTCGCTCCCCAATTTTAAAAAATAAATATTATAGTCACTAATAAAAATGTTTCTTTATAATTTCACCCTTAAATTTTTAAAAATTCATTTTTCAACTCTAAAACTTTACAATCAATTAGTACAATAATATTATAAATGTTTAGATAAAAAATAGGTGCCCAAAGTATACCCATTTTAAACTTAGGTGCCCAAATTGCTCCTATATAATAACTAAACTTTCAAATTGCTCCTATTTTTTCACTCTGAATTATTATTATTATTATTATTATTATTATTATTATTATTATTATTATTATTATTATTATTATTATTATTATTATTATTATTATTATTATTATTATAACATGTCATGTCTTTTTTATTTATTTTTAAATTAAAAATAATTTTAAAATAAAATAATTTTTATTATTATTAAATTTAAAATATTTTAAAAAATATTAGTTTTTTAAATAATTTAGGTGTCTAAAGTATTTTTTATAAAAATTGGTGCCCAAAGTTTCTATAGGTACAATTTTAGGTTCTCGGTTGTTAAATGAGTGTTAAAAAAATTGTCAACCAATTGGTGCTTGACACGTGACATTAATTTTATTTTTAAAATTTTTTTAATGGAAAATACTCAGAATTTTTAAATTATTATAAAATATCAAAATTTTACAAGCTTCACAAAACAATCCTTAAATCCCTAAAAATTTCCAAACTTTCGTCGTCGACTACCGCCACTTCCACAGCCAGTTGTCGTCGTTGACCGCACCCACTTGGTCGCCAGGCCAAGGCGATAATTTTCCCTAACACGGCGTCGCCGGAAACGCCCAACGGTGTACAGCCGAACGTCAAACGTGAACGTCGATTTCGTGTTTGACGTTTGGCTGCACGCCGTTGGGCGTTTCTGACGACGCTGTGTTGGGAAAAATGATCGCCTTGGTCCGGCGACCAAGTGGGTGCGGTCAGCGACGACAACTAGCGGCAGAAGCGGCGGCAATCGACAACGGAAGTTTGGGAATTTTTTGAGATTTAGATATTATTTTGTGAAGCTTGTCAAATTTTGAGATTTTATAATAATTTGAAAGTTCTAAGTATTTTCCATTAAAAATTAATAAAACTAATACCACGTGTCAAGTACCGATTGGTTGACAATTTTTTAACACTCATTTAATAGCCGGACACCTAAAATTGTAACTATGGTAAATTTGGGCACCTATTTTTACAAAAAAATACTTTAAACACCTAAATTATTTTAAGAAGTAATATTTTTTTAAATATTTTAAATTTAATAATAATAAAAATGATTTTATTTTATTTTAAAATTATTTTTAATTTAACAATAATAAAAAACGACATGTCATGTTACAATAATATTAAAAGCAATCCAGAATGAAAAAAATATGAGCAATTTGAAAGTTTAGTTATTAAATATGAGCAATTTGAGCACCTAAATTTAAAAAGGGTATACTTTGGGCACCTATTTTTTATTTAAGCCTTTATAATATTATTATACTAATTGATTGTAAAGTTTTAGGGTTGAAAAATTAATTTTTAAAAATTCAATGGTGAAATTATAAAGAAACATTTTCATTAGTGACTATAATGTTTATTTTTTTAAATTGGGGAGAAAAATGTACATGAGATAAACTTTAATGGCCATTGCAGTAATTTATCCTTATTTTTTCGTTGCCATGTCAGCAATCCGTCAGTGTTTAACGGCAACAAACGGCTGAGTGACCAAAAGTTTACGCCCCGAAAACGTAAGTGACCTTACTGGTCGTTTTTCAAAATCGGTGACCAACTCTGTACTGGGGGAAAACATAAGTGACTATTCCGGTAGTTAACCCTATATCATATTTAAACTTAAATCTAACAAATTAACCAACTTCAAATATTCAATACAAATTTAACTTTAACTTACTAAAAGTTCATAAAGCCAGACACAAGTTTACGAGCCTTAGCCACCGCAAACGTGACCGTCTCATCCTTCGCACCTTCTACATCCAATTTTTTTGTTCTTTCATGCTCATAGACCTACCAACAAACATAAATTCATTTATATAACATAACTTTATACCACACATAAAACACAACACAACATTTTATTAATGGTTATAATAACATATTATTTATTAACATGTCTCTCTCCGTGTTAAAAAAATATTTTTTTCCTACATATGTGAAATTTCTATCGACTAGTACCGATATTACTTATGTATACCGATACTATTTCCATGTTCAATGTCATTCAACTTATTCTCATATCTGTACTAGTACTACAATACCGATATTTCTATCGATTAGTACCGATATTACTTATACATACCGATATCATTTTCCCATTCGATTTCATTCAAATTATTCTCATATTTGTACTAATACCACAATACCGATATTTTACCCTATTAGTACCGATATAACTTGTACATACCGATACCATTTTCCCATTCGATGTCATTCAAATTACTTATAGCATCGGTATCTGACGAACAGTACCGATGCAACTGCCCCATAACCATTTCTCAACCCCTGCATTCGTAACAAATATCACCAAACCTAATCCTTAAACTATATGAAAATTGGTGTGTTTCGGTATAATGAGTATACATTATTAAACTCCTAATCTTAATCCCTCAAAATCATTATTAAACCCTCATTTTTTCTAAAACCCTAGTAATTTTTCATAAACAAATTTCATTTCGATGACAACTAACACGAAATCTTAAACATGATTTTGATGCAAAAAAAAATACTTTCTAACCCGAATTTCCGCCTTTAAGATGAAAGAAAAGTTTAGACGAAGGAGGGAGAGTTTAAGCTATTCTGAAGTTTTCACGAGGGAAGGAGAATTGAAGGGTAAGAAATTTTGAAATTTTTTTACATGTATCGATTCTATTCCAATACCAAGGTTTTAATCTAGGTGAGACCGGCTTACGGGTTGCACCTTTATCCTTTTTTTTTTTCTTTCTTTTTTCCCCATCAATGACTCACGTAGATCTAACAGTAGTATCGATGCGGCCTAAGATTAGCCTAATTTTAAAGGACCTAACGCTAGAATCGCCTTGCTCTAATTGGCTCGGTTTTTATTTCGTAAAAGAATTAAGTTATTTTATTTTATTTATTAAATGAAGATTACATTCTCATGATTCGAACTTATACAAAATAGGGTAATATGAGCATATTTGGTCACTAGACCAATTAGTGACTTTCAAAGTTATTTCAATTTTGATTTCTTCCATATAAATGAAGTAATTTAATGGCTTAAGGGTAATTTTATCTCTACAGTAATATGCAATCAACAATTTTATAACACCTATTATTTGCTTAGATGAATAGACTTGAATATCAGATGTCATATTAATCATTAAAGTGATACGATTTTCATATGATAACAAAATGCATCTTATTTTAAAACTTTTCAACACAAAATTAAACATCGGAATAATGTACATAACTAGATGAGATAGAGTCCTAAGCATGCATTACGAACACCGAGTAAATCGTAAAGCACGCAAGGATAAAAATGTAATATTACACCCATAATTGAAAACGACATGCCAAAACTCAAATCCAATTACAATATTATAGCCATCATGCTTAAACTAGGTAACACAACAAGTTTCACCCTAAACGGACTCCTCTAACGTGCTTAATTACAAAATAACAAATTTTGGGTCCAAATGTACATATTGAAAATTACAAGTACTTGCACAAAATTAAAGGAGCCATCATAAAATTCATATCGTTTAAGGCTGACATGTAATATTTCAACTTAATCGGAAATCTAGAAATTATTTAATTGTAATTCGAAATTTCAAAACTAACGTAAATATTGCAAAGTCTAATTTTAACCAAAACTTCGAAGCTCATTTTAGTACCGGTATTGATGGACAGTTCCAGTTCTTAAACTTCAGTACATATATTGCCTTCATCCTTTATCGGTCATGGAAATTTGAAATTCATACAATAATTTTATAAAAGAATTAATTTTTTTTATGTATTTTCTATTGGAAATATATTTCAGTCCCCTAAAATTTTATAATTTCACCCCTTAAAATTTTATAGCTTCACCCCTAATTAGAGGTGAGCAAAACTCTACTCAAAAACGAATTTTTTAACTCGACTCGAAATTGCATAAACTCGACTCGAAAAAATTTCAAATAAAGTTTGAGTTGTAAAATAGAAATTCGAATAACTCAAAATTTTTAGTAATTAGTGGATTGATTTTTAAGTTCGAGTCGAGTCCCTCAATTTTTCCTAATATATATACCGATATAAAAATATGAAAAATATTATGCCACATATGAAGAAATATGTATGCATATTTTTTAGGATTAGAGAAAGTCGTTTAAATTATAATCAAATTGGACTGTAACATCATAAATAATTACAATTAAATTTGTATAGGAACTCGATAACTCGACTCGAATCGAAAAAAATTCAAATAAAGTTTAAGTTGTAAAATATAATGTGTTAACTCGAATAACTCAAATTTTTTTTATTCGACTTGACTCGATAGAATGCTCACCACTCCCCAATATAAAATTTCGCGTACTTCCCTAATTTAGAAAAGGAGAAACTGCATGTTTGATGCATTCCCAAGTCGACCAACGTCAAATAAATTATGAAGAATAAAGGGTCATTTCCTTGAATAATTCAAGAAGCAACATTATGTTATAATTCAAACCAACGTGTTAAAAATCCTATAATAATAATAATAATAATAATAATAATAATAATAATAATAATAATAATTTTAAAATTTAATTTGAAGATAATTTTTAAAATAGATAAAATTTAGTGTATTATTGAGTTCAATGAGTTTCAAATGAGAAGAAGACGAAGTTAAAGGTTCTCAGTCATCTTCAATCAAAATCATTGATTTCACAGATAATAATACTTCGTAACAATTATCAAAATAAGAAAGAAAAATATGAGAGTCTTGATCCCACCTACACAAAAAACCAATATAGTGGTGGCAAATTTATTTTTAAAGATAGTCAAAATTTTTCGAAGATGTCAAGATTATTAAAAGGAAATTTGGTAAAACAAAAACCAAATAGGTAAAAAAAATGATAACAATACTTTAAAACTTTTGTTTGTGTTGACAAAGTTGAAAATCTGATTGTAATTATATTATACTAAAAAGTGTGATTATTGCTTTGTTAAAAAGAGAGGAAATTTCTAATCTTCTTCTGCTCAATGGTAGAAGCTATAAATGTTTGATCAAACTTGGACCTTGGCTCTGGTTCAGAAAATAAAAAATAAAAATTGGACCTTGGGTTGGCCTGCCTCATTCTTGTCCTTATGTGCTGATTTGTTTGGTTTATTTCTTAGAACCTGCAATCTTGTCTTGTTTAACTGGACTTTCTCATTTTTTTTACACTTTTTTGGAATATCACTTCTATTTTTCTTGGTGAAGAAGGACGTTTCAAATTTAAATTTAACGTCAACTATAAATTTATTATCAATTCGTTTCTTATTATTGAGTTTTAAATTGATTAGTATTTTTGGAATTTGTGTGTTCGAATGTATTAAGCATAATTGTTTTAAATATCTAAATAGAGACTCGGAATACCAATTGGTGCGTAACCTAAGATTTAAAGAAAACTTCAAATCTCTTAATTTAATAAATCGACAAGAAAACATAATTTTGATGTAAAATACGAGAAGATGATTTATTCTACACCTTTAATCAACTTGTGATTAGCAACGATAATAATTGAATAGTTTTATCCACGCCACTAGGGATGGCACACGAGTATAATTTTGCAGATTTTGAACCACACTCGCCCCAGTTGGAACGGGTATGGGTATTAATTTGATGGGTAATGGAGGATATAGATGACAAATGTCATACTCGCCTTGGGTAGTGAAAATGTGATAGATTTGAGACCTTAACGATCTTATAACTACTTGTCATGCATCCGCTCGTCCACTATTCACTATATAAATAAAATTAGTATAATAATAATAAAATATAATTTTATTTATATTTTAAATATATATATATATATAAAGTCATATAATTTTCATTATTAATAATCAACATGTGATTATTAATAATGAAAATTAAATTATTACACCCCTAAATAACTTGTACGAGTAACATGGATAGTAAAAATAAAAAGGTGAATCAAATAATCTTAAAAAAAATAGCTCATAGCCAAAGGTTTTGGCAACTCAAATATTCATTATAAATCTTGTTGAGTTGATCACACAATTGCAAATGGCCAAGAGGGAGTGATTTGACAATTAAAATTTTGGTATGGGATAAAGGTGAAAAATAAAATGTGACACAAGAAGTTAGAGTGGTTCAAGTTCTCTAAATGAACTCTACATCCACTACCTTAGTTCCCACTAAGAATTTTCAACCAATTCACTACTTGAAATCTTCCCCTTTTCTTGGATGAGGATGTAACCTTACAATTTGATTAAGCTTTCTACCCAAAGCTTAATCCACTCACTTTTACAAAGAGATGAATTTGGTAAACTCTAAAAGTTCCTCTCAAAGGATGAATGTTTACCCAAATACAATTTCACACTCCCCAAACTCACAATACAAGATTACAATAAGAACACAAGAGTTGGGTACAAGAATTTGACAATGAAAGGTACTAGGGTTTGGATTTGATGCTTTGATGTTGCTTGTAGGTTCAATAGTTGTTGCTTGTTCAATTGAGACTTGTTTTTATACCCTTGAAATGAATTCTAGCCGTTTGGGTAGTTGGGATCATCAATAGAGCCGTTGAGAGCATTTTTCCCGCAATAAATGCAGTTCTGCTGCCTACCGTACCGGTACTCGTAGGGGGTGTATCGATACTTGCATCAAAGAGGAAAGAGCTGTTGTGACTGAAAACAGAACATATCGATACACATAGAAGGCGTACTGGTACGGTTTTAAGGGGCGTATCGATATGGAGGGTCGTATCGATACGGTGTTTGCTCACTGGAATCCCAAGTTTGGTTTCTTAAAGATCGTATCGATACGCATACTTAGCGTATCGGTACGATATAACTGTCTTTTAAAAATTGGGAAACCAACCAACTGACAAGTTAACGTTCGAAAATTAAATGCAAATATTTTACAAAGATAAGCTTATCGTATCGATACGGTTGCAAAGCGTATCGGTACGGTATCATTGAAAGAGTTGCCCATATGAATGTCATATCGATACGGGGTAATACCGTATCGGTACGCTAAGTCCATTAAAATTCCAGTGGCTAAAACTCGTATCGATACGCCTAAGGGTATCGATATACCTGGGCGTTTTTGTATAGTTTGGTTTGAAAACTTATAGGAAAGACTTAGAAAAATTTATCATTTTTAAGAACTTGTCTTGAGATATTATTTTGTTTAAAATACTTGTCAATAATGAGACTTTAAAGAGTACTTAAAAATTTATTGTTTTGCAAATTGGTCCATAAGTTTAGATGTTATATCAAAATCAATTTTGGTTTCACAATCTCCCCCTTTTTGATATAACAAAACCACATATAAATTTTAAAGTTTTTGAAACTTTTGAAAAGCTTTCTCCCCCTTAATTTAAGATGGATTTTCAAAAATAAAAAATTGACTATATAATCCTTCTCCCCCTTTTTGTTAGATCAAATATAAACAGAAGGATAATAGCAACAATTAAATTATAAAATTCAAAGCAAACATAACAATTCAAATGAAACTTCAAAGGACAGCAACATAATAATTCAAACTTAGATCCTAAGACATAGATAATATGCATAAACTTATATCCTAAAACAAAAGTGCAATAACAGAAAAGAAAAGACTAAATGCCATGAGATAGTATGCAAAAACTACTCGTCCGCCCCATCATCATCATCATCATCATCTTCCTCGTCCTCTTCATCTTCATCGTCTCGAGTGGGTTGATTTCTCCGATTTTGGTTAAGCCAAGCACCATGGAAGGCGATGAGAGAGATATCCATGAAGTTTTGGCGAAGAGCCATGGCTTCCATTTTATTCTCCATACCTTTGACGCGATCTTCCAAGGAGGTGAATCTAGTGTCCATAGCGGTAAACCCGGCTTCCATGGTAGTGAACTTCTCATTGAGGAATGTCATTAGGGTGCCCATGGAAGAGGATTCAATCAGAGCTCGTTGAGAGCTTGAAGAAGCATGAGAAGTATCAACCAGAGCATCTTGTGGAGGAGCTTGAGGGACACGAACCCATTCATTGTCAACATAAGAGAAACCGACACGAGATAGAGAACGCTCATCTATGGGTAGGCCAAGGGGTTCGGGATAGTCATGAGAACAATCAATTTCAAGGGAATGGAAAAGATGACTCAAAGCCGTAGAGTAGTAAAAAGATTTGACTTGTTCGGTGTGACGGTGTTGGACTAGATAGACAAGGTCGGCAAACATAATTTGACAAAGGTTTGGACGTTGACCTTCCTTAAAGCACCTAAGTCAAAAACCATCGACTTGACGAATAGTAGAAAATTTTCCTCCCGATGGACGAAAAAACTAAGAAACAAGAAGATGAAGGATTTGGTCCTGAGCATTTAAGACTTTGACTGAGCCTAAAGGACCCGTACCTAAGGACTTCTCATCATCAATACCAATGTTTTCAAAACCAAAAGCCGTACATAAAACATTTTGATCAATTTTAATGGTTTTGCTCATAACAAAGGACTCAATAGCAATGACATTCTCTCTAGGTTCATCATGAACACATAAAGCATTTAAAAAGAATATGATGACCAAATTCCTATATAGAAGAGGAGGAATGCTTAAAATTTTTAGAAATTTCCATTGCTTAATTAAAGGAAGGTATTGAAATTTAAAACGGACAGAGCTTAAAAATGGGACAGACACAACACGTTCTTCCCTAAGGGTCATGCCTTGAAATAGTTTGTAACGAGACATATCGGAATCGTCGGGAAAACTACATTGGATAATATAAGGGAGATTAGGTTTAGGGTTACCCTCGTCATCCTCACTAGGATCGAAAGTAGCAAGATAATGTTTAGCTCTCTTTTTTTACGGTGCCATAACCCTGAAAACACATCAAAATGATTCAAATATGTATGCAATTAACATCTTATTCAAACCAATAAATTCTAATAATTCAAGGTAATTGTAAAGAAAAAAAATTTAATTTGAAAAAGATATATAAAAATTTGAGAAAGAGTTAAAAAAGGTTAAAAAATACGAATAGAAAATATATTCGAATGAAAAATTTTTGATGAAAAAGTTGAAACCCATCATATAAAAGTATGTTTTGTACAAAAACTAAGTTGAAACAACTATAAAAATTGAACGAAAATAAAAGAGAAAAGTTTTACACCTTGAATGCTAGATTGGATGAATGTGTTGATGTGAGTGCACTAGATTGTTGACAAAGCTTAGCTTTGATGTGGAGATAAAAAACCCTCAAAGAATTTTTAAGTTTGATGGAAAAAATTGAAGGATTGAGGGGGTTTTATAGAGGGTTGCGGCTAGGGTTTTGAAGAGAAAAGAGGGGTTTTTAATTTTAAAGTGTTTTTAAAGATGCAACCCTATATAGCCTCTCCGTCGAGACCGTATCAGTACGCGTGTATAGCGTATCGATACCCTTTAACCCTAATTTTTTATTTGTCGTTACTACCGTATCGGTACGAATTGACCTTGATTAACTCCCTTGACTTAACCGTATCGATACGCGGGGTCGTATCGATACTCGTTGAACTTCAAAGATTTCCCAGTTATGAACATGTATCGATACGCTTCAGCCGTATCGATACGCCTTTACCAGATAAGGCATTTATGACAGATTTAAGTGCAAAAATCCAACTTTAAACGTCCCTAAATGCATGTAAATGTCCTACGAACAAGTTTTAATGGCTAAACTTAATGCATACTCCCCCTATCAATATGCATAGAAGCAAAAGGAGTCAAATTAACACAAGCATGAATCACAAACAATTTCAAGCAAAATTTTGACATTTTGGGACCTAGAAGGGGTCAAGAAAGGCTAGTTAAACCTAACTCTCTCCTAAGGGTCCAAAAACGCTCTTTATCTAAAGGCTTTGTGAATATATCCACTAATTGGTTCAAGGTGTCAACATACTCTAAAACAACATCATTTTTCAACACATGATCTCTAATGAAATGATGTCTAATTTCTATGTGTTTGGTTCTAGAGTGTTGGATGGGATTCTTAGTGAGACAAATGGCACTAGTGTTGTCACACCTAAGGGGTATAGTTTCTACTTCAACACCATAATCTAAGTGTTGTTGCTTCATCCAAAAGACTTGAGCACAAGAACTCTCTAAGGATATGTACTCCGCTTCGGTGGTAGATAAGGGTACGCTATTTTGTTTCTTAGAGAACCAAGATACGAGCATACTACCTAAGAATTGGCATGTCCCGGAAGTACTTTTCCTATCTATCTTACACCCCCCATAATCCGCATCCGAATAAGCATGAAGGCTAAAAGAGGAATCTTTAGGATACCAAAGGCCTAAGTTAGGTGTGTCTCTAAGGTATCTAAAAATTTTCTTAATGGCAACTAAGTGTGATTCTCTAGGACTAGCTTGAAACCTAGCACACAAGCAAACACTAAACATGATATCCGGTCTACTTGCGGTAAGGTAAAGCAAAGAACCTATCATGGATCTATAAAGCTTAGAATCAATACACTTACCTCCTTCATCTTTGTCAAGCTTTATGGAAGAGCTCATAGGTGTGGCTTGAGGTTTTGCATTCTCCAAGCCGAAATTTTTTAGCATATCGTTCACGCACTTAGCTTGATTTATGAAGGTGCCATCTTTCCTTTGTTTGATTTGGAGTCCCAAAAAGAATGAGAGCTCCCCCATCATGCTCATCTCGAACTCACCTTGCATTAACTTAGAAAATTCTTTGCAATAACATTCGTTAGTAGAACCAAAAATGATATCATCAACATAGATATGTACTGCTAAGATGTCATTATTATATCTTTTTATGAAAAGTGTAGTGTCCACCTTACCTTTTTCAAAACCATTTTCAATTAAAAAATTTGAAAGTCTCTCATACCAAGCTCTAGGAGCTTGTTTTAAACCATAAAGAGCTTTAGTTAGTTTGAACACATGGTTTGGAAATTTTGAATCCTCAAAACCCGGTGGTTGTTCAACATACACTTCTTCATTTATAAAACCGTTTAAAAAGGCACTTTTCACATCCATTTGAAAAAGCTTGAAATCATTATAACATGCAAATGCTAAAAGCATCCTAATGGCTTCCATCCTAGCTACTGGTGCATATGTCTCATCAAAATCAATTCCCTCTTCTTGGGTATAGCCTTGAGCAACAAGCCTAGCCTTGTTTCCCACTATATTACCACTTTCATCTAGTTTATTCCTAAACACCCATTTAGTTCCTATAGTAGATTGATTACTAGGCCTTTCAACTAATGTCCAAACTTTACTTCTCTCAAATTGATTTAATTCCTCTTGCATGGCCAAAATCCAAAAATCATCTTTTAAAGCTTCTTTAATATTTTAAAGCTCAATGCATGAAAGAAATGCAACATGATTCATTAATTTGAGAGAGGATCTAGTGGTTACCCCCTTAGATGGATCACCCAAGATTTCACCACCTTTGACATAGTTGAACTCCCTTGGGTAAGATACCTCTTTTTCCTCAAGAGCCAAGTCCTTCAAAGCTTCAAGAGGTGGATCTTGTGCATCTTCATCTTTAGTTGGAATCTCATCCACCTTTGACGTTTGTCCTCCATCAATGGCATCAAGAATTCCTACATCATCATCATCACAAGGTTCCTTCCTCGGAAGGAGGTTATCATAAAAAAAACATGTATAGACTCTTCAACTACTAGAGTTCTTTTATTAAATACACGATAGGCTTTAGAGTTTAAAGAGTACCCTAAGAAAATAGCTTCATCATTTTTAGCATCAAATTTACCTAAGTTTTCTTTACCATTATTCAAGACAAAACACTTGCAACCAAAAGGATGAAAATAGCTAATGTTAGGTTTCTTAGATTTTAAAATCTCATAAGGTGTTTTCTTCAAAATTGGCCTAATCATTACTCGATTTATAATATAGCAAGCGGTATTTGTGGCTTCCGCCCAAAAATATTTAGGTAAATTATTTTCGCAAAGCATGGTTCTAGCCATTTCTTCTAAAGTTCGATTTTCCTCTCAACTACCCCATTTTGTTGAGGAGTGCGAGGTGCGGAAAAATTATGGCTAATCCCATTTTCATTTAAAAACTCTTCAAAACCTAGATTTTGAAATTCGGTTCCATGATCACTTCTAATGTGAGAAATTTTAAGTTCAAGATCATTTTGAGTTATTTTAGAAAATGTGATGAATTTTTCTAAAGCCTCATCTTTTGTACTTAAGAATAGAACCCAAGTAAACCTAAAATAGTCATCAACAAGTACAAAGGCATATGATTTACCACCCAAGCTCATTGTTCTAATAGGCCCAAAAAGATCCATATGAATCAATTGTAAACATCTACTAGTAGAGACATCATTAATGGATTTAAATGAAGTTCTATGATGTTTACCCTTTGAACATGCATCACAAATTTTATCATTAGAAAACTTAAGTTTGGGTAAACCTCTAACTAGATTAAGGGAAATTAATTTCTCTAAAACACTCATGCTAGCATGTCCTAATTTTCTAAGCCAAAGCCATGAGTCATGTTCATCATGTGCAGCTAAGCATGTATGAGATGAATGGATGTCATCTAAATGCACCATGTAGATATTGCCTATTCTATGTCCTATGAGCATTAATTGATTTGTTTTAATGTTCACAATTTTGCAACCACTTTTATCAAATAAAACATTAAAACCCTTATCACATAATTAACTAATGCTCAATAAGTTATGTTTAAGACCGTTGACATACAAAACATTTTCAATGAAAATAGAAGAGTGATTACCAATAGAGCCTATTCCTTCAATGTGGCCTTTGGAGTTGTCACCGAAAGTTACCACTCCACCACTTTTTGGCTTTAGTTCTACGAATCTACTCTTGTCACCGGTCATATGTCTTGAGCATCCACTATCAAGGTACCACGAGTTTTGGCTTGAAGCTTTGGCCTTGTAGCAATGCTCCCCCTACAAACAAAGAAATTAGACCTTGATTTTTGGTACCCAAATCATTTTGGGTCCATGTGTGTTAGCCTTCAAAACTTTGGTTCCCTTAGGAATCTAAGAAGCAATAGCATTCATATTATTAGAAATAACGAGTTCCTTAGGAACCCAAACACTTCTAACCTTTTGACCTCTAGATTGCTTATGAAAATTTCTTTGTTTAGGAATAAAAGGTTTTCTTTTTACATATTGGGATTTATAAGAGTTTCCCTTTTCAAAATGGGTTTTCCCAATAGCAATTGATGTTTTAAGATTATCCACTTCCTTTGTGTGATAATCTTGAAAATTGGAAAGAAGTTTTTCAAGTTCAAGGTTTTTCTTTTTAAGATTATTTGAAAGATTTACTAAATCAGAAATGTTTTTCTTGTTTCTCAAAATGGATTCCTTATATTTTTCAACTAACTCATCATAAACCTCTTGCAATTCATCGTAAGCATCTTGAAGCTCATCAAAGGTAAAATCAAAATTAGATGATTTAGGGTTTACCTTTGGTTCATCATCAATGGCCATGAGACAAAGATTGGCCACTTCCTCCTCCTCCTCGGATGACTCCTCGTCACTCCAAGTTGCTACTTGAGCTTTGAGCTTGTTCTTCTTCCCAAAGCTCTTCCTCTTCAATTGAGGACATTCGGAACGGATATGGTCCGGTTTCTTGCATTCATAGCAAGTGATTTGGTCCTTCTCCTCTTCCTTACTCTTGCTCTTGAAGTCTCCTTTTCTAATGAAATTTCTCCCACGATTGGACTTCATAAAGCGAGTGAACCGTTTGGCCAACATGGTCATATCCTCATCTTCATCTTCGCTAGAATCGCTTTCATAGTATGAAGCTTTAAGAGCGATTCCAATCTTCTTCTTCTCAGTATCCGTCTTCTCAACCTTCTTCTATTCCATTTCATTTTCTTCTTCTCTTCCCTTCCTCATGATCTCATGGGTGAGTAGAGATCCAACAAGAGCACCAAGCTTGAGAGTCTTCAAATCTCGAGCTTCAATAATAGCCGTTCTCTTGCTATCCCATGATTCCGGAAGAGAGTACAATAATTTCCTCACTAGCTTGTCTTCGGGGATGATCTCACCAAAACCCTTCAATCCGTTGACAATGACCGAGAATCGATCAAACATCTTGGAAACACTCTCATCGGGATCCATCTTGAAATTTTCGTAGCTTAGATTGAGTAGCCTGATTTTTGTTTCCTTGACATCGCTAGTTCCCTCATATGTTGTCTCGAGGGTGTCCCAAACTTCCTTGGCATTCTCGATTGAAGACACCTTGGAGTAGATATCCGGACCAAGTGCACAAAAGATGATATGAAGAGCTTTATCATTTACTTGCATCCTTCTTCGTTCATCTTCCGTCATTTCGGCTTTCACCTTTGGGACAAGTCTTGCTTCATCATCTCTCTTCATGGGCATGTATGGACCTTCTTCAACCACATCCCACACCATATAGTCGGTAGACTTGATGAAGAGCCTCATCCTATTCTTCCAATATGAGTAGTTATCCCCATTGAAGAATGGTGGCTTGGTAGTAGATTGGGACTCGTAGAGGTTGGAGTTGGAGGTGGATGCCATTGCTTGACTAGTTGTTGATCAAACTCTCCTAGAATCGACTCAAGAGGGTTGTAATCCTTCAAATGAGTGTAGATCTGATACCAATTGTTGAGTTGATCACACAATTGCAAATGGCCAAGAGGGGGTGAATTAGCAATTAAAATTTTGGTAGGAGATAAAGGTGAAAAATAAAATGTGACAAAAGAAGTTAGAGTGGTTCAAGTTCTCCAAATGAACTCTACATCCACTACCTTAGTTCCCACTAAGGATTTTCAACCAATTCACTACTTGAATTCTTCCCCTTTTCTTGGATGAGGATGTAACCTTACAATTTGATTAAGCTTTCTACCCAAAGCTTAATCCACTCACTTTTACAAAGAGATGAATTTGGTAAACTCTAAAAGTTCCTCTCAAAGGATGAATGTTTACCCAAATACAATTTCACACTCCCCAAACTCACAATACAAGATTACAATAAGAACACAAGAGTTGGGTACAAGAATTTGACAATGTGTTGAGTTGAGAGGTGCTCAATTCGATCAATCGTTCTTGCTCGCCAAGTGTGGAGAAGTTGGATAATTGGGTGTTTTAGTGGGAGGTGAAAATTTGGCAATTTGACATAAGGATTTATAGTGGTTCAACCTTATAACCAAGGTCTACATCCACTACCTTAGCTCCCCACTAAGGATTTCTAGCAAATTCACTAAGAATTTCGTCCCTTTTTCTCAGATTAGGAGGAAACCGTTACAACCCTCAAAGCTTTCTACCCAAAGCTTGAAGGAACACTCTCTTTACAAAGAAAGACTTAGCAAACTAGAAATCCCTCTAAAAGGTATTTGTTTGCAATTCTAAGCACTCACCCAAAACCTAAACACTTGAGCAAATTTAACAATGTAAGCTCACAAGTGTTGTCTAAGCAAGAAATGTACAATTAAAGCTCTAGACAAATTTTGACATCATAATGTTGTAACAATTGAAGCATTCACCATTACAAGATGCTTGGAGGTCCCTTTTATACTCCTAATTGAGTTTGTAGCCGTTACTAGCCGTTGGGGATGATTTGGAGCCGTTGAGGACTTTATTTCCCTTCATTAATGCTGTTCTGCAGCTATCCGTATCGATACGCGTGGAACCATATCAGTACGGCCTTCATTAGAAACTAGCCGTTGGGCTCTTGCCAGCCTGGGCGTATCGATACGCTTGAGGGCGTATCGGTACGTGTTCACTTTTAAATGGCCGTTGGGAAAGTAGTCGTTTGGGTGCTTGAAAGGGGATCGGTACGCTTACCAGGTGTATCGAAACGATCCCGATCCGTATCGAAACGGCCAAGCCTGTTTTGATACGGGTTTTGGCAGTGACCAAACTTAGGCAAAAAGGTATCGGTACGGGTACAACCGTATCGATACGGGTAGCTTGAAAAGTCTAGTTTGGCTCTTTAAAGTTAGTAAAAACATTGCCAAAAACCCTCTAAGATATCTCAAACATAATTTCAAGTTGTTTGGACTTAAAATCAAGTTTTAAATTCTTTTCAAACTAGTCCAAAACATTTTTCAATTATTATATCAAAACACTAGTTCTACAATCTCCCCCTTTTTGATATAATAAAACTCACTTGAAAAATTGTTTGGGATTCTCCCCCTTTAACAAAAAAAATGAATAAGAGATTAAGGATATGAAATAAAATAAAGCTCCCCCTTATTCATTTGAAAAATCAATTTTTCAAACCATTTCTCCCCCTTTTTGTTAAATCAAAAGGAATTCAAAACATTAAGTGCAAAATAATAATAGAGGTCAAATTTAAAAAAATCAAGAATTTTGGTTTTAAAATGGCTCTCCCTTACTCAAAGCATCATAAGAATGTTAGTTCAACATATATGATTATCTAGTTGACTTAAATGAAAAATAATCAAATAAAAGCAAAAACAACTAGATTTTACCACACTTGAACTCAAGGGAGGATGTGAAGCCTTCCTTCTTCAAGTGTTCTTCCTATGTGTGCATGGAGCTCCCCCTCAATTTTTGACTTGTTGATCACTCTCCATCACACCTAGCAAAAGACAATCAAGTAATTTTTGGTATCCAAATTGCTTTGGATCCATAGACATTAGTAGCACAAAATTTAGTCCTCTTAGGAATCCATTTTTCAATTTCATCCTTTTTAGTTGAAGTGCTAAGTCCTTTTGGGACCCAAACACCTCTAAAACATTTTCCTTTTACAAATCTAGGGGCACTAGATTGTCTTACATAGAAATTTGATTTTCCAAAATGGTTTTTCTTTTCTAGCTCTTTGGAAATCAAATCCTTTTCTTCTTGAACCTTTTGAAGCAAATTTTGTAAATCAAAACATTTCAATTCAAACTCTTCGAGTTTTGCTTCTAGTTCAAGTTTTGTTTTGGAAAGCAAATCATTTTCAATTTTTATTTTTGAAATCAACTTTTTGTTCTTGGAAAATGATGCCTTGAATTCCAAAAGCAAATCATCATAGGCATCTTGTAACTCATCAAATGTATAAGAATTTGAAATAGATGAGTTAGAAGTTACCTCCCCCTCATTGAGGGCCATCAAGCATAGGTGGGCTACTTCATCATCGATGGAGTCTTCATCACTCCATGTGGCCACATATGCTTGTTTTGAAGACGATCCCTTCTTTTTGGATTTGTGGGAGTCCTTTATCTTCTTCATCGATTCATGCTTGGATTTTTTCCATTTTTCTCTTCATGAACCGGGCAAATTTGTTGAAGAGATAGGCCATCTCTTCATCTTCACTTTCCTCCTCACTTGAATCTACACGATGGCATGTGGAGGATTTGAGAGCTACGACACTAGCATTGATACCTAGCTCCATGATCTTCTTCCCCATCGCTCTAATCTCTTCCTTCTTCTTCTCCTCTTCTTTGTTTTTCTTCATTATTTGGTGAGTGAGAAGAGACCCCATGAGTTCATCAAGCTTCAAGGTTTTGAGATTTTTGGCTTCGATGATGGCGGTCCTCTTTGAGTCCCATGACTCGGGAAGGGAGTAGATGAGCTTTCGGACAAGCTTCTCTTCCGGGATGGCTTCTCCATAACCTTTAAGACCATTGGTGATAGTGGAGAACCTATCAAACATCTTCTCGATGTTCTCTTCCGAATCCATCTTGAAGTTCTCATACTCTAAGGTTAGGAGCCCAATCTTGGTCTCCTTGACTTCATCGGTTCCCTCGTATGTGACTTCAAGCTTGTCCCATACTTCCTTGGCACTCTCACAAGAAGACATCTTCTCATAGATGGTTGGGCCAAATACACAAAAGAGCATGTGCAAGGCTTTGCAATAAAGCTCCATCTTCTTGCGATCGTCGGCACTCCATTCCGCTTTGCTTCCTTGAGGCACGAACGGACCATCTTCAACTATGTCCCATAACTTGTAATCTCTTGACTTCAAGAAGAATTTCATTTTTGTCTTCCAATGGGCATAGTGATTTCCGTCGAAGAAAGGCGGTTTGTCGATTGATTGTGCCATTGAGCCGGTTGGTGAAATGTTGATCGAGCTTGCCGGATCTTCTCAATAGGATGTGAATCCCCTTCGATTGAGCCAAGCTCTGATACCAATTGTTGAGTTGAGAGGTGCTCGATTCGATCAACCGTTCTTGCTCGCCAAGTGTGGAGAAGTTGGATAATTGGGTGTTTTAGTAGGAGGTGAAAATTTGGCAATTTGACATAAGGATTTATAGTGGTTCAACCTTCTAACCAAGGTCTACATCCACTACCTTAGCTCCCCACTAAGGATTTCCAGCAAATTCACTAAGAATTTCGTCCCCTTTTCTCAGATTAGGAGGAAACTGTTACAACCCTCAAAGCTTTCTACCCAAAGCTTGAAGGAACACTCTATTTACAAAGAAAGACTTAGCAAACTAGAAATCCCTCTAAAAGGTGTTTGTTTGCAATTCTAAGCACTCACCCAAAACCTAAACACTTGAGCAAATTTAACAATGTAAGCTCACAAGTGTTGTCTAAGCAAGAAATGTACAATTAAAGCTCTAGACAAATTTTGACATCATAATGTTGTAACAATTGAAGCATTCACAATTACAAGATGCTTGGAGGTCCCTTTTATACTCCCAATTGAGTCTGTAGCCGTTACTAGCCGTTGGGGATGATTTGGAGCCGTTGAGGACTTTATTTCCCTTTATTAATGCTGTTCTGCAGCTATCCGTATCGATACGCATGGAACCGTATCGGTACGACCTTTATTAGAAACTAGCCGTTGGGCTCTTGCCAGCCTGGGCGTATCGATACGCTTGAGGGCGTATCGGTAAGTGTTCACTTTTAAATGGCCGTTGGGAAAGTTGCCGTTGGGGTGGTTGAAAGGGGATAGGTACGCTTACCAGGCGTATCGAAACGATCCCGATCCGTATCGAAACGGCCAAGCCTGTTTTGATACGGGTTTTGGCAGTGACCAAACTTGGGCAAAATGGTATCGGTACGGGTACAACCGTATCGATACGGGTAGCTTGAAAAGTCTAGTTTGGCTCTTTAAAATTAGTAAAAACATTGTCAAAAACCCTCTAAGATATCTCAAACATAATTTCAAGTTGTTTGGACTTAAAATCAAGTTTTAAATTCTTTTCAAACTAGTCCAAAACATTTTTCAATTATTATATCAAAACACTAGTTCTACACAATGAAAGGCACTAGGGTTTGGATTTGATGCTTTGATGTTGCTTGTAGGTTCAATAGTTGTTGCTTGTTCAATTGAGACTTGTTTTTATACCCTTGCAATGAATTCTAACCGTTTGGGTAGTTGAGATCATCAATAGAGCCGTTGAGAGCATTTTTCCCGCAATAAATGCAGCTTTGCTGCCTACCGTATCGGTACTCGTAAGGGGCGTATCGATACCTAAATCAAAGAGGAAAGAGCCGTTGTGACTGAAAACAGAGCGTATCGATACGCATAGAAGGCATACCAGTACGGTTTTAAGGGGCGTATCGATACGGAGGGTCGTATTGATACGGTGTTTGCTCACTAGAATCCCAAGTTTGATTTTCTTAAAGATCGTATCGATACGCATACTTATCGTATTGGTACGGTATAACGGTCTTTTAAAAATTGGGATACCAACCAACTGACAAGTTAACGTTCGAAAATTAAATGCAAAGATTTTGCAAAGATAAGCTTATCGTATCGATACGGTTGCAAAGCGTATCAGTACGATATCATTGAAAGAGTTGCCCAGATGAATGTCGTATCGATACGGGGTAATACAGTATCGGTACGCTAAGTCCATTAAAATTCCAGTGGCTAAAACTCGTATCGATACCCCTAAGGGTATCGATACGCCTGTGCGTTTTTGTATAGTGTGGCTTGAAAACTTATAGGAAAGACTTAGAAAATTTTATCCTTTTTAAGAACTTGTCTTGAGATATTATTTTGTTTAAAATACTTGTTAATAGTGAGACTTTATAGAGTACTTAAAAAATTATTGTTTTACAAATTGGTCCATAAATTTAGATGTTATATCAAAATCAATTTTGGTTTCACAAATCTCTTATTAATGTTGAAAAGAGCCTTTAATCATAAACTATCTAAATATCTCGGTGAAAAGTCCTAGGTTTAATTTAAGTGCAAATAATTAATAAAATTATTTAAAATATAGTAAATAACAATTCTCTTATTAAATCTTATACAAAATTTTATCCGTGCAATTTTCAATTGAAACATCTGACGTCAGATTGATGCGTTTTAAAATGCCTTGATGTTCTTCCGTGGTGCGCGGTGCTTCATCCTCTTTGGTCTTCACTCGTACAACCTAAGAGGTTAGATATAATTTTATCAATGGATATCACAGAGAGGATACTTTTGAACCTTTTATTTGGGTCAGTTCGTTGGAATTTATGGAGGAGGCTCAGCGCAATAGAATTGTTTTCAATCCGGTCTTGGTTAATGATTTAAGCCCAGACTTGGGAGGCTAAAGCCTTAGGCTTTATGTAGAAATTATTTGCGTATCATATTAGTTTTGTGTAAACACTAGGAGTGTTTAAAAATACTCGACCCGGATAACTCGATTCGTTGACTCGTCGACCCGATTAAAATAATTCGGGTAATTTATGTATTTCAAGATATGTTGATGCCCTTCGGTGGCTCATCCTCTTTGGTCTTCAGTTTCACTCGTAAAACCTGAGAGGTTAGATATAGTTTTATTAATGGATATCATAGAGGGGATACTTTTGGACCTTCTGTTTGGGGTCAGTTTGTTGGAATTTATGGAGGAGGCTCATCCCTAGGGATTTGAAACCAGGTAATCGTTCAAGTTTCAGGTCAGGTCAGGTTAAATCAGATACGAGTTATGTCGGGTTAATTTAATGGTTCAGCTCGGATCAAGTCGGTCGGGTCCGGGTTGAATCAGATTCGGGTCATTATCATGTTGATTTCAAATCAGATTGAGTTCGTGTTTGGGTCGGGTTAATTTTAGGTCAGGTAAGTTTCAGTTCAGGCCAAAACGGTTCGGGTCTATATCAGTTAATTAACGGGTTAATTCAGGTTCGGATGAGCTTCAGGCCGAGTCACGTTCAGGTTGGGTCACGTCGTTGAAGTTCAAGTCAGGTCTTTCCGTGTACAAATAGACTTTGGTATAGTAATTGTGGGTAAATTTCTTATGCAAATAATTTTTTAGGATTAATATGAACCAAAATATGCCTTAGGATGCCGAAATATGTTACAATCTAATATATATATATATATATATATATATATATATATATATATATATAATTATGACTAAATTGAATTAAACTAAAATTTAAAAGTGGATGTTAGGACTAAAATGAAAAACTTTAAACGAGTGAGGCCTTAAAGGGTAATTAATCACTAAGAAAAAATATTAGGCGGCCAAATGGATAATTATTTATTGGATCAAATTTAAAAATAATTCTATTTGGATTTTGGGTAAAAATCCCGCTTGTTCTTTTTTGGTTAGGGGAAATTTATTTTCTAGCCATTATAACTTTAGATGTTTTTCATTTAAGTCCCAAATTATTACTTTTAGCTTTTAATTTAATTCAATCGAGTCCCAATTTAGGTTATAATTGAAATTCGAGCTTTTTGTTTTAGAATTCTTATAGGGACTTGTGATTTATTTCGTTTGGAATAAATTAAAAAATTTGTAGGGTTTGGACTAAGTTACAAAAATTAGAAATAAATATGGTTCAATTTTGGATAAAAGTATAATTTTATGCACTAAAATGAACATAAACAACACCATATTTACTTTATTGGACTAAATTATAAAAATTAGAATTAAATATATGTCAATTTCAATTAAAAGTGCATTTTTAGGGGCTTATGAACAAAAATATCATCATATTAAATATATTGGACTAAATTATAGAATTTAAAAATAAATAAAGATCAATTTCGGTTTAAATACAAATTTATAAGAAATTAATTGAACACTAAACTCCTAAACCCTAAATTTCATGCCTAAGCCCTAAACTAGTCACAAAACCTATAGGCTATAACCCCTAAAAAGTATAATCACGTAACATGTATAAGACGTATTCATGTTACACATATCAATATAGACTATAGACCATAAAGACATATATTATAGACTGTATTAATAAATTAATAATAATATCATCGCATATGATATTATATATATATATATATATATAGATTATAGACTATATAACACGTGAAATAATCTCATACACTAAGCTAACCCTAATCCTTAAACCATACAAATTAATCTCATAAATCAATAACCATAAACTACACCCTAAATCGTTAATACTAAACACAAAATCATAAATCATAAACCTTAAGCCATGGTGTTGAGTGGATCGATCGAACGGAAAATGCCAAGAGGGGGTGAATTGAAATTTTAAAAGTTGTGGGATGAAATTGGAGAATTGAAAAATCGAAGACAAGAGGACTTATAGTGGTTTAAGCTTAGAACAAGCTCTACATCTACTACCTTAGTCACCACTAAGGATTTTCAACCAATTTCACTATGAAATCTTTCCCTTTTCTAGGCTTAGGAGGAAACATTTTACAAATATCAATCTATCTACCCAAAGATTGATCTTGAGACCCTCACAAGAACAAAGAGTTACAAGGCAATAAAATGTATCTCTCAATAGACAAATATGCCCAAAATACACTCAACCACACACCCAATTTGAGAATGAAAGGTTTACAATGAAGGATTACAAATTGGGATACAATATATGAAATTTGAGCACAAGGGTTTGGATTGATTGCTTGGATGTTGCTTTGATGATCAATAGTTGTTGTTGGTACCTTCTCATTGATTTCTAGCCGTTTGGGTGGTTGACATCATAAATATAGCCGTTGAGACTTCATCTTCTTACCATAAATGCAGTTCTTCAACTGTCCGTTTCGAAACGGTACCAACCCGCTTCGAAACACGACTAAAATAGAAAGAGTCGTTATGTGCATTAAAGAGGTCGTATCGAAACGTTTGAAGCCGTTTCTAAATGATAGGGGGTCGTTTCGAAACTTGTATCAAAATGGTTGAGCTCATAAAATTCCAGTAGCAAAACGTTTCGAGACCAAGCTAGGCCGTATCGAAACGAGTACTTAACTTTGAATCTTTTCTCTTTGTTCCCCTGGCAGAGACTGGCGTGGTGTGGCTACCGCCTGCAGTTGTCGTGGCCGGGGTCGGAGTGGACGCGACAGACGGTGTTCTCGGTGTGGCAGCAGAGGTAGGGATATGGGCAGAGGTGGGTGCAGCAAAATAATGGTCGGGGAAGGCAGGAAACAGTACATCAGGAAAATTAAGATTGGTTTTAATGAAATGTACCGTTGCTGTGGTGAAGTCTCGGATGAAGCTCATCAGGCCCAGCTGTCGTTCCTCCATTTTCTGTAGGGCAACAAGGATTTGAGTTGAGAAGTCTACTGGGGGAGCTGCTGCGGTGGGCTGCCTGGGTTATGTGGCGGCAGGCTCGGTTTGGGTGGGCTCTATCGGCTTACCTGCCGCGGCAATGTGGTCGAAGGACGACAGAGGTGTGGCAGCTTTGAGTTCCATCAGGCTGAGGATGTTCCTTTCTGTCCATCCTTTTCGTCGGACTCTCAAATCCTCGGCAGCTTCCGGTACGTTGTGGCCACAGCAGAGGGAAATAATGAGGTATGGGTAGAAGAGTGGTCCTGACGGCCGGTACGCACAATCCAATATTCCCTCCCGAGCGTATCTACCAACGTTAATAGGCCTCTCATTTATAATTGAATGGATAAGGGCTAACCTTGGTTGGTCTACCGTTTTGTTGTGCGAGGAGGGCATAATCCTCTTCTTGATGAATGCGTTCCAAAGCTTGGCTTTCGGAGTGAGTTGAACTCGTTTTACCGTCCTTGGATGTTTAGGATCGGTATTCCACTCGGTTCCTTCGTCTGTGAGTTCTGCCATAACAACGTCATAATCTGCCGGTTCCAAGCTTTCCAAAAATCTCTGGTGGCCATCTTCCTTTCTCCCAACATAGAACCCATATAGGGTGTTGATGTATTCGGGCTCAAAAGGTACCTCCTTTCCTCGAACTGTTACTGCTGTCGCTTCCCTGCTGTCGATGACATCATAAAATTCTCGGACTAGAGTTACGTTCATTTCCTCTGGCTGCTCGGCAAACATCTGCCACTGCAAGGCTCTGATCTTGCGGGCTATGAACGGCTGTAGCCCAAGATTCTCTGTTCTGGTGCTGTAAATGAAGCCTTTCTCCTCCCACATATCTCTGACCTGGAAGGAGCTGGGAGTGGATGATGCTGGGGCAGATCCAGAGGCAGCACTACGGCAGGTATTTCTGGTACTCATATTGCAAGGACTGTAGAAAAAAAAATGAAGCAAATGAAATTCTAGAGGAAACAAGTAGAGAGAGTAAAAGTGAGTGAAAAATGAATAGTAAAACGGGGTTTATATAGAGGAGGATTTTGTTGCCCGTTGGAGCTGTAACGGCAGGCGCGAATAACGGGGCCAGCTGTTACGCGATTTCTGACGCGTCTGTCATGCATTTTCGTGTCTGCTGCGCGTCTATTACATGTTTGCGTGTCTGCCTCGACAGCGTGTTGACAGGCTGGATTTTCCGCGTCTGTCGCGGCAGCTGTAACGACAGGCTCCTATTTTGGGCTTTTTGGGCTGATGGAAAGATGGTGGGCTGAATTCAGTTCTCCTCTTCTCATTGTCTCCCTTATTTCCTAAAAATAAAAAACTTTAGTTCCTAAGAATAAAATAATTCTAATTACCTAATATATATAAATAAATAATAATAAAAATAAAATTAGGTTAAGTTAGGGATGCCAGGAGGGGCATCTCCTAAAGTAACCACTTCCTGCATTCTTGGGGCTTCAGTCCCCTGATAATGCTTCAATCTTTGTCCGTTGACTTTAAATTGGTGCCCGTCTTTTAAAGATCTGGTCGTGATGACACCATGAGGAAAAACTTGCACCACTTGGAATGAGCCAGACCACCTAGATTTCAACTTCCCTGTGAAGAGTTTCAACCTAGAATTGAATAGCAACACAAACTGCCCTAGGCAGAACTGTCGTGGCAGCAGTTTCTTGTCATGCCACTTCTTTGTCTTGTCTTTGTAAATCCTTATGTTGTCATAGGCCATTGCTCGAATTTCCTCTATCTCATTCAAATCAAGTAGCCTTTTCTGTCTTGCCTTTTCCAAGTCCATATTCACTGCCTTGATGGCCCAGTATGCTCTGTGCTCAATCTCAACAGGTAGATGGCATGTTTTCCCATTAATCAGCCGGTAGGGTGACATTCCCAATGGAGTTTTGAATGTTGTTCTATAGGCTCATAGTGCATCATTGAGGTGTAGAGACCAGTCCTTCATAGTTGGCTTAACCATCTTTTCAAGAATGTTCTTAACCTCTCTGTTGGATATTTCAGTCTGTCCATTGGTTTGAGGGTGGTAAGTTATTGCTATCCGATGTTTGACACCATACTTTTTTTAAGGCAGCAGCTATAACCCTATTATCAAAATGCCTCCCTTCATCACTGATGATCGCCTTGGGGATGCCAAATCTGGAAAAATATATTTTTATGCAAAAACCTCTGAACCGTCTTGGCATCGTTTTTCTGAGTCGCGATCGCTTCAACCCATTTGGACACATAGTCTACTGCCAGGAGGATATATAAGTTCCCACATGATGCTGGGAATGGTCCCATGAAATCAATCCCCCAAACGTCGAAGATCTCGACTTCAAGAATGTTCTGCAGCGGCATCTCATGTCTCCTTGAGATGTTTCCAGTCCGTTGACATTTGTCACAGTTTTTGTAGAATGTTTGGGCATCCTTGAACAGTGACGGCGAGTAAAATCCAGACTACAAAACTTTGGCAGCATTTTTGTTACCACCTAAGTGTCCTCCATATTGTGAAGCATGGCAGTGATGAAGCACAACTTCCTATTCATCTTGTGGTACGCATCTCCTGATAACCTGATCTGCACAATATTTGAAAAGAAGAGGTTCATCCCAATAATAATGCTTAACTTCATTTTGGAACCTCTTCCTAGCTTGGTAGTTAAGGTCAGGAGGAGATATTCCGCTAACTAAATAATTAACGAAATCAGCATACCAGGGGAGTTCAGAAAACTTACCTGCCGCCCTGGCTGTCGTGGCAGTGCTTATGGCAGCGAACAGCTGCTCGTCTGGGAAAGTCTCCAGCATGTGTGTCTCGTCCGGTGGGATACTCTTTCCCTTCTCTAATCTTGACAAGTGATCTGCGACTTGGTTCTCTATCCCCCTTTTTATCCTTGATCTCAAGGTCGAATTCTTGTAGTAGCAGAATCCAATGTATCAGTCTAGGCTTTGCATCCTTTTTGGCGAACATATACTTTAGTGTAGAGTGGTATGTGTGAACTATGACCTTCGTTCCAAGTATATATGAACGAAACTTGTCGATCGAGAACACCACAACTAACAGTTCCTTCTCCGTTGTGGTGTAGTTTACTTGGGCGTCGTTCAGTGTTTTGCTGGCATAGTATATAACATGAAAAAGTTTGTCCTTCCGCTGCCCAAGTGCTGCCCCAACAGCGTAGTCACTAGCATCACACATGATCTCAAATTGTAGTTTCCAATCTAGTGGTTGTACTATCGGGGCTGTTACCAGCTTTTCCTTCAGAACCTGAATGCCTCAGTACATTCAGTGTTGAAGTCGAAGGGACGGTTCTGCTCCAAAAGATGGCACAAGGGTTTCGTGATCTTCGAAAAGTTTGCGATAAACCTCCGATAAAACCCAGCGTGCCCTAAGAAACTTCTGATTCCCTTGACTGTGGTGGGTGGCAACAGCTTTTCAATTACCTCGATTTTGGCTCTGTCAACTTCTATGTCGCGGCAGCTTACTTTATGGCCTAGGACTATCCCTTCATCCACCATGAAGTGACATTTCTCCCAGTTCAACACCAAGTTTGCTTTCTCGCATCTCTCGGGCACTTTTTGTAAGTTACCTAGGCAGCTTTCAAAGTTGTCTCCAAAGACAGAGAAATCATCCATGAATATCTCCAGGAAATCCTCCACCATGTCGGAGAATATTGCCATCATACACCTCTGAAAAGTAGTTGGTGCGTTGCAAAGTCCAAATGGCATCCTCCGAAAAGCGTAAGTACCGTATGGGCAAGTGAACGTCGTCTTCTCTTGATCCTCCGGTGCGATGGCTATTTGGTTATAACTTGAGTATCCATCAAGAAAACAATAGTAAGGCTTTCCCGCTAATCTATCAAGCATTTGATCAATAAAGGGCAGGGGAAAGCGGTCCTTCCGGGTAGCTTTGTTAAGCTTGCGGTAGTCCATACAAACCCTCCAACCGGTCACAGTCCTAGTTGGGATTAACTTGTTTTCTTCGTTGGTTACCACGGTTATTCCTCCTTTCTTAGGAACGTATTGCACCGGGCTCCCCCACTTGCTATCCGAGATGGCATAAATTATTCCAGCATCTAGCCATTAGATGATCTCCTTACGAACCACCTCTCGCATAGCATCGTTTAGACGTCTCTGGGCATCAATGGTCGGCTTGTGATCATCCTCTAAGAGGATTTTATGCATGCATAGTGCCGGGCTGATGCCTTGGATGTCAGCTATCGTCCATCCAATAGCCTTTTTGTGCTGCTGCAGCATCCCTATCAGCTGTTGTTCATGTTCCTGCATCAACTTGGAAGATATTATTACGGGCAACGTATCATTTAATCCAAGAAAAACATATTTAAGTTGCCCTGGCAGGGGGTTAAGATCTAGAACATGTGGCTCTATAGTTGATGGCTTTTGGACTATATGTTCATTCGAGGTGTAGTTTAAGGGCTCGAATAACTTACCTGGACGATTGCATATCCAGTTTACCTCCTCACGATCTTCCGTATCAGATATGTCAGAGTCTGAGGAGCTGCTGTCGTCGTTGCTGTCGTGATAGTTGTCTAAATGGCTGCTGGGGCAGTGGCCAAATTTGATGTCATGGCAGTCCGACCTGATGCAAGGTTGGTTAAGGATAACTTCAGTGATAGCCTTGCATTCTTCTTCTACATCAGCATGTTTTATTGCTTGGAGAACATTCAGCTTGATCTCTTGATCATTCACTCTCATAGTGAGTTCTCCTTTTTCTACATCAATCAGTGATCTTCATGTGGCTAAGAAGGGTCGCCCCAGGATGATTGGTGCATTCTCATATGCTTCACAATCTAAAACAAGAAAGTCAGCAGGAAAAATAAATGTATCCACTCTTACCAGAATATCTTCAATTTTCCCTTCCGGTTGCACGTAAGAGCGGTCTGCCAGCTGCAGCATAACTGTTGTGGGTCGTGCTCGTCCAATACTTAATTTCTGAAATACAGATTTTGGCATTAAATTAATACTAGCACCTAGATCACAAAGTGCCTTACCCACAAATTTATCTCCGATTATGCACGATATTATGAAGCTCCCAGGATCCTTCTTTTTCTATGGTGGATGCTTGTGCAGAATAGTCATGTATCCTTCTGTCATTTTAACCGTCTCAAATTCCACAAGCCTGGATTTCTTCGACATGGCCTCCTTGAGAAATTTGGCATAACCGGGCATTTTTCTAACGGCATCTAACAGTGGAATATTGATGTGAACCTGATAAAAATATCATAGATTTTCTTAAGCTAGGATTCATGTTTCAATTTTTGTAACCGCTGAGGAAAAGGAGGTGGGGGATGATAATCTGCAATACGTCCTTCCCACTGCATTCGGATCTGAGGAGGTTTAGGTTCTTCATCCTTCTTCTCTGTCCCTTCTGCTGTCGTAACAGGTTCATCGGCAGTAGGCTGTTTGTCGTCTGTCGGGGCAGCGTTCTCGGCAGTCGATTTTAGGGCTGGTTCCTTAACTAGTTCAGCTTCTTTCTCTGGCCCTGGTAATTTCTTCCCACTCCTAGTTGTGATGGCTCTACACTGCTCATGTGTGGGTTGTCTAGCGTTTTCAGTATCGCTAGGGAATCCTCCATTCTGCCTCGGTTTGATATGCTGGGAAACCTGACCCATCTGTGTCTCTAGTGACTTCAGAGTAGCTTCATGGTTAGTCATCCGCATCTCTGTTTTATCCATGAATGACTCAGTCTTCTTGACGAAGTGGTTCATGTTCTCAATGTAGGTTCCTGTCTGGGACATAAACGTAGCCAAGGTCTGCTCCAATATACTAGTCGTGGTAGCTAGTGGCTGTTGCGGCTGCTGTTGCGGTTGCTGCCAAGTCAGAAGTCTAGGTGCCCCCTGATTTTGAGTGTTCTGTGCTTGAGGATTTAGGGAATTGTTAGGGTTGCTCCAAGAGAATTTGGGAACCTTTCTCCAGTTGGGGTTATAGTTGTTGGAATTGTAGTTCTGCTTGTTATAATTTCCAACATACATTCCCTCCTCTAGCTGTATCGGGCAGTCATCCGAACTATGATTTCCACTGCAAGTTCCACATACCTCTTCTGCAGCATAGATAGGTTGAGAGTCATTCTTCAGCAAGTTCTCAATCGCCTTTGTGAGATATGCAACTTGTGTCTTCAAAGAATTATCGGCTTCATAATCCTTCACAGCTAGTACTCATTTACCTCTCCTCGATGTGGGGAATTGCTCTTCATTCTTAGCCAAATTCTTTAACACTACCATGGCGTCCTCTGGATCTTTATCTAACAACAACCCATTGGCTGCTAAATCGATTCTCATTCGGGTCTGTAGGTTGGCAGCATTATAGAATTTGATAACCTAATTCCAAACAGGGAATCCATGCATCGGGCAATTCCTCAGAAGAGTAGTAAACCTGTCCCATGCCTCGTGCATTGGCTCGTCGTCTTCCTATTGAAAAGTAGCAATTTCGTTACGTAATCGCTCAGATAAATGGGAAGGGTTAAAGTGAGACAAAAATTCACGATTTAAATCTGCCCAAGTTCGTATTGAACCCGACGTTAGTTTGTTCCACCAAGTTTTAGCTCTGTCCCTCAATGAATGAGGAAATAACCGAAGCCTCAGTATCTCCGGATTTACTCCTGGTAGTCTAAACGAACGACAGATTTCCTGGAACGTTTTCAGATGCTCCCTAGCATCCTCTATAGCAGCACCACTAAATTGGCCAGCGGAATTAATCATGCTGAACATGACAGGTTTCAGCTCGAAATTCTAAGCTTCCACGTCTGGCAGGGTGGTTTCTAGTTCTACATGATCATTGATTATGTAGTCTCGGCATGAACGGCGTGCGGCAGCGGTAGGAGGATCGGCAGGTTGTCCGTTCCTTCCATCTCCGAGAGGATCTTCAGGACCTCGGAGATTCTCTTGGTTGTTCATTCTTTCTTCGTGCCTTTCGTTCACCATTGCTTCTGATTGTTCCTCTAGGTATTCGTTTCTTTCTACAAGGAGGCGGACTCGTTTCCTGAGATTGCGCGTTCGTTCGATTTCAGGATCTAACTGGTGCTCAGGTTCTTTTCCTCGTTGAGATCTGTGCATAGGCAAACAAAAGACCTTGTGAAAAGCACATGGTGAACAATCCGAGTAAAAACAGAAAAATAAAAGAAGTGCAGTAAAAGCTAGGGTAAAGATATGTTGCCAGTCTCCGGCAACGGCGCCAAAAACTTGTTGCGTGTAAAAGTGTCTATCGCAATGTAGTGCAAGTGTACACGACGCAAGTAGTAAAGTGATATGTAAGTATCGGATATCCTCTCCACATGGACTGGGCTAATAGCTTTAACCTTAGATTGCTGCACAAGAGAGAAAAAGAAAGAGTTTAAATTGTTGTCACGAAGTAATAAAGAGAACTGAAAATAAAGGATGAAAATATTCAGAGTAAAGAATGGCCGGTATTGATCTGCTCCGTAGTGAAGGTGTTGCAATGTCTAAGACTCCTCTGTTCTGTCGTAGCGCCTGTCGCGGCAGCACCTGTCGCGGCAGCTGTCTGTTGTTGTCGCGGCATCGAACACACAACTCAGCACTTTAAGCTTGGCAAGAATCCCTGCTATGCCTTGGCCTATCCCTAGGTCCAAGTCTGTCGATGAACACGTCTTTGATGATACCTCCCGGCGTGAATCGAAGGATGAACACCGATGTTATTGAATTCTTCCTTAGCCACTTAACCTCGTCCTATCCCTAGGTCCGAGATAGTTCAACCATAAACTGGAGAACCCGTACTTATTCCTTCCGTATACTTAACTCTCCCGATATTAAGTAAATGTGTAATCTCACAATGCTCTCCCGAAACTCTTGCAAGATGTTGAAAACCAGAATAAGCAAACTTGAAGTCTATTTTATTGAACAGAAAAAATCCTAAAACAATGCAATCCTTGCAACTACTTTACAGAATCAACCCTTAGCCATAGGGGAAGTTTAGAACATGATGAGAAGGGGGAAAACGACTAGGGTTTAGGGGAAGATGGCTAGAGAATATGATATCCCTCCCTAGGTCGAATTACATGCCTTTATATAGGCCTTGGGGTTCAAGTTTTCTAATATGGCAAGAATACAAGTTTAAATTAAAGTACAACTCTATTAAAGACTAAATCTTCAGAGCATATGTTTTCAATTCGTCCTTCCTTCTTGCTTGGAGTTTCTTCCTTGAACTTTGGGCTTGGCCTTCATTCTGATCTAGGGATTGGAAAAATATATGAGTGCTCCACGACAGACCGGCTTAATTTTCTCTTTCTATCGAGGCCCACTTCACTTCTTCCTTTCACCATTGCTGTCCTCCTTGGCTGCCATGGCAGCATCGTCCTTCTCTTCTGCAATCCAGTTCCAGCTCTGCTTCTTCACTGCCCAGCGTCTGCTTCTCCACTTCCCTCCATCTGTTACAGCAGCTACCTGCAAAAGCAACCAATTTCAGCAGAAACTGTGCCATTTGATATAATTGTGATGTATAAATGAAATCTATCCTAAATGCAATGAATTATGCTTGAATGTAGCAGAAATATGGGTTAAATAGGGGGTAAAATATAGAACTTTTACACACTCAACACTCCTCAATGTCAAACATGCAATCAACTCCACTAAGGACGAAGATATGACTCAAGACGGTTCCATATGTGAAGGAGGAAACATTGTTGTGGTTTTTGACTAAGTGCACCATCTCCGCAAACATAATCGTCACTAAGTTCAGTTGTTCTTCTTATCGGAAGCACTTGAGCCAATAGTCATCGACTTCTCTAATGTGCAAAAACTTCCACCATGAGATCATAAGATGAAGAAACCGGTCATGGACATCCAAGGCATTAACTTGGCCGGTGTGAGGATCAAGTGAGTTCTCATCTGCAATACCCTCATTTTTTAGACCAAGAAGATTGACCAAGGTAGATGGCTCGATACGGATTTTCTTCCCCAAAAGGTAAGAGTCAATGGCAACAACTTGGGAACGGTCGGGACTAAGGACGCATTTGGCATTGGAGTAAAACAACAAAACAAGGTTTCTGTACATGATTCCGGTAATGCCTAAAAAAGTCATGAAGTTCCAACGGGTTAAAAGGCCAAGGTATCGAAAATGAAAATGGTCGGAATCAAGGAAATCAATGTCAACGACACGCTCGGGTCAAATTTTGATGGTTTGATAGTATTTAAAAGCTTGGGGAGCGCTAGGGGTTAGGAAACTCTTTTTGAAGAGATGGGCGAGATTAGGTTGAGGGAGGTTTTTCTCAAACGGATCAGACCCTTCACCCGCTTCGAAAACTCTAGCTCTCTTCTTGGAAGCAATCCTAAAAACATTAAGCAAGCAAAAAAATGTATGCATAAGAAATCCTCATTCAATCCAATAGTAATCCTATAATCAAGGTTTGATAATATACAATATAGGTTTAAAGAATATACATCCAAAAAAATTTGTGAAAGAAATTTTGAAAAACAAACAAAAAATATATGGTTCAAATATTTTATATTCGAATAAAAAAATTTCTAATTTTGAAAATCTTTTGCAAAATCTTCAAAACCCATAGTCTATACAAACAATATATGCAAAAACAACATTTTTAAACTATAGAAATCAAACGAAAATTGTAAAGAAAAAGAAAATAGGAAAATGCCTTGAGTTGGGATTTAGGAAGAATGGATGGATGATAATGCACAAAGTTGTTGAAGCTTGCTTAGGATTGTTGTTTAAAGCAAAAACCCTCAAATTTTGTGAAGAAAAACGTTTAGGTTTAGTGGGTATTTATAGGAAAAAAATTAGGTTATGGTTTGAGAGGAGTTTGGGTTTAGGAAGAGTTGTGTTTGAAGATGGAAAGTTATTAAATAGACTATTCAGCGTCTAACCATTTCGAAACCAAAAGGTGACCGTTCTGAAACGTGAGGCCGTATCAAAACACCATTTACCCGTTTTGATCCCAATGATTCTAGAGATGTCCCTTTCAAGAGCCCATTTCGAAACATTCTTCACCGTTTCGAAACCCTTAAGGGCAAATGCCCCTTTAGAAGGTAACCTGTATCGAAACATGGGAACCTGTTTCGGTACACCTGTGCAAGAATGTGCAGATTTTGCACTAAATAGCAGAAAAACGATTTTCAATCGATTCTGAATGCATGATCATGATGAATGAACAAGATCTATAGGGAAAAATAAGTACATACTCCCCTAACTATAAGCATAGAAGTAATTAACATAAAAAACACATAAGCATGCAAATCAAAATGGATTCAAGCAATTTTGCATAAAAATGCCCCTAAAGGTCAAGAAAGGCTGGTTAAACTTAACTCTCTCATAAGGGTCCAAAAACGCTCTTTATCTAAAGGTTTGGTAAAGATGTCCGCGATTTGCTTCAAGTTGGCTACATATTCTAGAACAACATTATTCTTTAAGACATGATATCTAAAGAAATGGTGTCTTATCTCTATGTGTTGTGTTCTAGAGTGTTGGATGAGATTTTTAGAGAGACATATGGCACTAATATTGTTACACTTAAGGGGTATGGTAGATAAGGCTACACTATTTTGTTGCTTCATCCAAAGGACTTGAGCACAACAACTTCCGGCCGATATGTATTCCGCTTCGGTGGTAGATAAGGCTACACTATTTTGTTTCTTAGAGAACCAAGATATGAGCATACTACCTAGGAATTGACATGTTCCGGAGGTACTCTTTCTACTATTTTACAACCCCCATAATCCGCATCCAAAAAAGCATGAAGGTTAAAGGTGGAATCTCTAGGGTACCAAAGGCCTAAACAAGGGGTATCTCTAAGGTACCTAAAAATTCTCTTAACGGCTATAAGGTGTGATTCTCTAGGACTAGCTGGAAACCTATCACACAAGCAAACACTAAACATAATATTCGGTCTACTTGCAGTAAGGTAAAGCAATGATCCAATCATAGAGCGGTAAAGTTTGGAATCGACACACTTACCTCATACATCTTTGTCAAGCTTCGTGGATGAGCTCATTGGTGTAGCACGAGGCTTTACATGCTCCAAGCCAAACTTCTTGAGCATGTCTTTTATGTACTTAGCTTGATTGATGAAGATGTTATCCTTCATTTGTTTGATTTGGAGTCCCAAGAAGAATGAGAGTTCCCCCATCATGCTCATATCAAATTCACCTTTCATTAAATTAGAAAAATATTGACAAAGAAGTTCATTAGTTGATCCAAAAATAATATCATCAACATATATTTGCACTACTAATATATATTTGACATTGCTTTTAATGAATAGTGGTGTGTCCACCTTTCCTTTTTCAAACTTTTTTTTCAATAAGAAAATTTGAAAGCCTTTCACACCAAGCTCTTAAAGCTTGTTTTAAACCATATAGAGTTTTTCTTAATTTAAAAACATGATTTGGAAATTTTGGATCTTCCAAACCCGGTGGTTGTTCCACATACACTTCTTTATTTATAAAACATTTAAAATGCACTTTTGACATCCATTTGAAAAAGCTTGAAATCATTGTAACATGCAAATGCAAGTAGCATCCTAATTGCTTCCATTCTAGCTACGGGTGCATAGGTTTCATCAAAATCAATTCCCTCTTCTTGAGTGTAACCTTGAGCAAGAAGCCTAGCCTTGTTCCTCACTATTTTACTACTCCCATCTAGTTTGTTTCTAAAAACCCATTTTGTCCCTATAGTAGATTTATTTCTAGGCCTATCAACTAATGTTCATACCTTACTTCTCTCAAATTGATTTAATTCTTATTGCATGACCAATATCCAAAAATCATCATGTAATGCTTATTTGATATTCTTAGGCTCAATGCATGAAATAAATGCAACATTATTAAAAAAAATGAGAGAGGATAGAGTGGTTACCCCCTTGGATGGATCACCCAAAATTTCACCACCTTTGACATAGTTGAACTCCCTTGGGTAGCTTACTTCCTTTTCCTCAAGAGCCATGTCTTGCAAAGCTTCTAGAGGTGGTTCTTGTGCTTCTTCGTCTTTGGTTGGAACCTCATCCACCTTTGATGATTGGCCACCATCATTGGCTTCAATGATTCCTACATCATCATCTTCCCAAGAATCCTTCCTCGGAAGGAGGTTATCATCGAAAACCACATGTATTGACTCTTCTACAACTAAGGTTCTCTTGTTAAAAACTCGATATGCTTTAGAGTTTAAAGAATAACCCAGAAAAATAGCTTCATCACTTTTTGCATCAAATTTACCTAAATTATCTTTTCCATTGTTTAAAAAAAACACTTGCAACCAAAATGGTGAAAGTAGTTAATGTTAGACTTTTTAGATTTTTAAATCTAATAAGGTGTTTTCTTTAAAATCGGCCTAATCATTACTCGATTTATAATGTAGCAAGCGATATTAGTGGCTTCCGCCAAAAAATATTTAGGTAAATTGTTTTCACAAAGCATGATCCTAGCCATTTCTTCTAAAGTTTGGTTTTTCCTCTCAACTACCCCGTTTTGTTGAGGTGTGCGAGGTACGGAAAAGTTATGGCTAATACCATTAGAGTTACAAAATTCCTCAAAACCTAGATTTTGAAATTTGGTTCCATGGTCACTTCTAATGTGGGAAATATTTTGACCAAGATCATTTTGTGTTATTTTTGAAAACGTGGTAAATTTTTCTAAAGCCTCATCCTTAGTGCTTAAAAATAGAACTCAAGTATATCTAGAATAGTCATCAACAAGAATAAATACATATGATTTTCCACCCAAGCTAGTTGTCCTAATAGGCCCAAATAGATCCATATGGATAAGTTGTAATGTTCTACTTGTTGAGACATCATTAATAGGCTTAAATGAACACATTTTTCTTTGCCCTTAGCACATGCATCACAAATTTTATCTAATTAGAATTTAAGCTTAGGCAAACCTCTTACTAGATTTTGGGAAACTAATTTCTCTAAAACACTAATGCTAGCATGTCCTAGTTTCCCATGCCACAACCATGCATCACTTTCATCATGAGCAACCAAACATGCATGGGATGTATGAATGTCATCTAAATGCACCATATAGATATTTCCTATGCGATGACCTATGAGCATTATTTTATTTGTTTTCATGTCCACTATTTTACAACCATTAAAATCAAAAAGGACATTAAACCCTTTATCACATAATTGACTAATGCTCAATAAATTATGCTTAAGACCGTTGACATATAACACATTTTCAATAAGAATAGAAGAGTGATTACCAATGGATCCAATCCCTACAATGTGGCCTTTGGAGTTGTCACTGAAAGTTACTATTCCACCACTCTTTGGATTGAGTTCCATGAATCTACTCATGTCACCGGTCATATGTCTTGAGCATCCACTACCAATGTACCATGAGTTTTGACTTGAAGCTTTAGTCTTGTAGCAATGCCCCCTACAAACAAAGAATTAAACTTTGATTTTTGGTACCAAAACCTTAATGCTCGCGTAAAAGTGCCCCGCAATAGTGCAAGTGTACACGTCAAGTAATATAGTGATAAATATATCGAGTATCGTCTCCACAGGGATTGGGCTAGCCTTTTGGTCCTACTTCCTTGCACTACAAAACAATTAAAGTAACAACACAGATGAGTGGGTTTGTTGAGTAATCTAAAAATACTAAAACTTAAGTAAGCCAGAAATAAAAGTAAAGAGAAGTTTCGGGTTGATAAAATGGGCCGGATTAGAATGCATCGTAGTGTGGAGTCCTATTGACTTGTCTATGTTCTTGAATGCTACAACACTATACTGTCGTGGCAGTAACCTAACTTTCTGCCGCGACCGCAAAGGTTGATTCTCTGTCGCGGTAATCTCTTGCTCTTGGGCAGATGCTTGTTAAGGTTCGGCAAAGTGTCCTTGAATGGCTCCTTCTTATCTCTAAGCTCAGAACACTATTGATGGTTGAACTCTGACCATAACTCTCGGCGTAAACCAAAGTTAAACACTAACCAATCACACGCTTCTCTTAGCCGCTAAAACTCTTAACCAATCTCTAGGCCGAATTAGTTAACACCACTTGGATGAAAATTGTGCTTATTCGTTTTGTGAATTCAACTCTCTCGACATTGAATAAATGGATAATATCACAAAATCTCTCTCGACAAGAATGCAAGAATGATTAACACCAAGAATAAGTAAACCTCAACTTAATTGCATTAAGAACAAAAACAAAGTACAATAGTCTTCATACAACTAAACAAACTAATCCTAACCCTAAGGAAATTAAAACATAATGGATGAAAAGAAAACACAAACTAAATCCTAAGCTTTTTCTCTCTCTCGAAGTCTCTTGATGTCTCCCCTTGATGGCGGGAAGCCCCATTATATAGGGGAAGGTGTATGCATAAATCCATCTTGGAGAGGAAGTTAAGTTGGACTTGGACTAATCTTTATTAAAGAGGTGAATCTCTTTTATTTATTACAATATACATTTTTGGTCAAAAGTCCAACTTTACCCTTCCTTCCATGTTTTCATCCCCTTCTTGAGCTTCGACTGCCACGCAAAGTGTGTAGAAAAATTCGGCGTTTAAAGTTCTTCAAATAGGCTACCACTTTGCCTAATTTGCCTTTCGGCAGGTACAGTAGTACACGGCCACGGCATGGCTTTTATCTTCCACGGCATGGGTTTGTGAATGGCTCTGCTCTTTAAGGCTTCATCATAAGTCAGCTTCCCTTAGTAGAAGATATTGGTTGTGGCTTGGTTCGATCAGAGTCTGCTACTAGCTAGTTCTGCCTCTTTCTTCCCTTGTCTTCCAGTTCCGTCACAGTATCATCCTGCCCTCGCATCATGCAAATCTACAAAGGCACCAAACATGCATCAAATAGTACCTTTTCCATGGAATAAATAGAATATAAAGATCAAAGGCATAAATGATGAAATCTATGCTTGAAGGGCCATAATGCAGCTCAAATGGGTGTATGTTGAGTGATAATTGTCATGTAAAAGGGGTCAAATATAGAACTTTTGGGCAGTTATCAGTCACCACTAAGGATTTTCAACCAATTTCACTATGAAATTTTCCCCTTTTCTAGGCATAGGAGGAAACCTTTTACAAAGATCAATCTTTCTACCCAAAGATTGATCTTGAGACCCTCACAAGAACAAAGAATTACAAGGCAATAAAATGTATCTCTCAATAGACAAATATGCCCGAAATACACTCAATACACACCCAATTTGAGAATGAAAGGTTTACAATAAAGGATTACAAATTGGGGTACAAGATATGAAATTTGAGAATAAGGGTTTGGATTGATTGCTTGGATGTTGCTTTGATGATCAATAGTTGTTGATGGTGCTTAAAATACTTCCTTTTATACCTTCTCATTGATTTCTAGTCGTTTGGGTGGTTAACATCATAAATATAGCCGTTGAGACTTCATCTTCCCACCATAAATGCAATTTTGTAACTGTCCGTATCGAAATGGTACCTACCTATTTCGAAACACGAATAAAATAGAAGAGTTGTTATGTGCATTAAAGATGTCGTATCGAAACGTTCAAAGCCGTTTCGAAATGGTATGGGGCCATTTCGAAACTTGTATCGAAATGGTTGAGCTCATAAAATTCCAGTAGCAAAACGTTTCGAGACCAAGCTAGGCCGTATCGAAATGAGTACTTAACTTTGAAAATTTTAGTTTCTAACAAGAAACGGTCGAAAACATTAAATGCCCAATTTGAAAAATTTTAACCCCATATCGAAACGGTTAACTGTCGTTTCGAAACAAAGTCAAAGTAAGACTTGCCCAGATGAAGGTCGTATCGAAACGGGTTGAAGTCGTTTTGAGACCTATTCGATATGAAAATTCCAGTAGCAAAACGTTTCGAAGCAGCCTAAGCTGTATCGAAACGCCTAGGTGAAATTTACAAATTTAGCTTGAAAATACTTAGAAAATTTCATGGGGATTATTTTTAAGCCTTAAAACACTTTGGGTTAAATTTTTACTTGTCAAATTTTGAGCTTTTTGAGAACTTAAAAAATTTTGTACTTTGCAAAAAAATTCTTAAAGTATTTGTTATATCAAAATCAAGTTAAGTCAAATTAAGGGTTTTACACATGGAAATTAATTTCATAAACCAATAATCCTAAACTATACCATAAACCTTAAAACCATTAACACCAAGGCCTAAACCATAAGCCAAAAACCAAAATTAGGGACCAATTTCACAATATCACCATAAAATACAACTTAAACCGAAATTAGGGACCAATTTGACAAATTGGAAGTGGAGAAATTTGAGAGACAAGCGACCAATTTCACAATTTTACCATAAAATATAGCATAAAACCGAAATTAGGGACTAATTTGACAATTTGAAAGTGGAGAAATTTGAGAGTCTAGTAACCAATTTTACAATTTTTTCCATAAAAATAAATATGGACCAGTTTCGGCTAAAAATTAATTCTTAGAAACTAAAATGAACAAAAATATCATCATATTGAAATTATTAGACTAAATTACAAAAATTAGAAATAAATAGGGGTCAATTTTGGTTAAAAGTAAACTTTTAAGGACTAAATATCACCATGAGAAGGGGATTGCTATATCATAAGTCCAAACCGTGGGGATACTTGTGACTAAATTGAATTAAACTAAACTTTAAAAATGAATATTAGGACTAAAATGTAACATTTAAAACGTAGCATGACCTAAAGGGTAATTAATCCCTAACCTAAAATTTAGACGGCTTATTTCCCTGATTTCCTCCAAAATACCGTCCTTTTCCTTTTTTTACCATTTGTTTTTTTTTCTTCCATTTTTAATTAAAATGAGAGAGTAGGCGAGAAAGAACCCACGTGAACTTTTAGGTATGGGGTGATTATCTTTTTAGCCCTTCCGACTTTGGGAGTTTTTTATTTAAGTTCTAAATTTTTATTTTTAGGTTTTAGTTTAATTTAATTGAGTCCCAATTTAGATTAATTTAACTAAAATTTCACATTTAGTTTTAGATTTTTTTTTAATTATGTATGTGATTTATGCTTCTAGGTTTTAATTTAGCTCAATTAGATTCTAAGTTTAATAAGTTAATTCAATTAAGACATTATTATTATTGTTATACCATATAAACTTTGGTTTAATATAATTATACACAAAAATTTGATTTAGATGTAAACATGTAATTGTACACATGAAAGTTGAAACTTTAATTTAGTTCAATTGTATACATGAGCTTTGATTTAAATATCTAATCAAATTCAAATGTAAAAACTAGCAAGTTGAATCGGAATTAATCTCGTAAACCAATAACCCTAAACTAAACTATAAACCATTAATACTAAACACAAAACCATGAAACCTTAATAAATCGGAATTAATCTCATAAACCAATAACCTTAGGCTAAACCATAAACCATTGATAATAAACCATAAACCTTAAGGAATCAAAATTAATCACATAAACCAACAACCATAAACTTAATACTAAACTAAACCATAAACCTTAAGGAATCAGAGTTAATCTCGTAAACCAATAACACTAAATTAAACCATAAACCACAAGTTGTTAATATTAAACCATAAATCATAAACCTTAAGGAATCATAATTAATCTCATAAATCAATACCTTAAACTAAACCATAAATCGTTAACACTAAACCTTAAAACATAAACCTTAAAGAATCAAAAATAATCTCATACACCAATAACCTGAAACCCTAAATATTATAGTATTATAAAAATAAAAAATATAACCCTAATAGCCTAAAATTTAAACCTTAAACCTTAAATTTGTAAGTACTAAACCCACAAAATAACCCATTATTAATAAATTTTGGTAATTTTAGTATTTATAAATTTAATAAACAACGCTATAATAATAACAACTTTAAATTATTAATTCATGTATTTAAATTGTTCTTGTTAAATGATTAAGTTAATGATCAACAAATGAATCATTTAATAATATTAATTTATTTGTTATAATTAATTTTTTAATACAATTATCATACTTAATACAAAAAGCAAATTTATTAATTTAATGATCATAATTAATAAATTAGTTTAAATTTTTAATAATTTATTTTAAATTTATCCATTTCAAATTATTAATTTAATAAAACTTTTAAATACTATTATATACTATAAAAAAGTAAAAATATTAATTTAAAGATCATAGTTAATCATATACTTTAAATTGTGAAGATGTATTTTGTCATACTATAATATAAATAAATTCATAATCTCACAACTTCATCAATTGTAACTTATTAGTTATTACAAGTCAGATAAACACTAAGTCAGTTAAATATCAGGCCAGTTCAATAACAAGTTAGGTCATTTACAGGTTGAGTCAATTACAGTTTATGTTCATAACAGGTCAGGTTCATAACAAGTCGGGTAAAGTTAGTTATTTACCAGGTTAATCCTGAGTTCGGGTTCATATCAGGTCGGATGCAGCTCGGGTTCAGTTACCACATTATCAGGTTGAACTCGAATTCAGGTCGTTCTCAAGTCGGGTTCAGATCTAAAATTTACAGGTCTAGCTCGGGTTTAGGTCAACATCAGTTCGAACTCGAATCAATTTCAGGTCACCACCACCTCGAGTCACAAGCAGTTTTGACTCAAGTCGATTTTAGTCAATTTTATAGGTCGAGTCAACATTTTACATCCATACTCAACCCAATAAAATTGTTTTCAATCCGGTCTTGGTTAATAATTTAACGCCCAGACTTGGGAGGCTAAAGCCTTCTGCTTTCTGTAAAAATTATTTACATATCATATTTGTCTTGTGAAATCACATTCGTGAATCTGATTGAAAAATAATGTAACGATATTATAAATTCTTGAATTTTTTTTAAAAATATCACTTTAAAATTTTTTGCACTCAATTAAGCTCTTATACTTTAAAATTTCATCATATTCTTTTGACCAACGTTAACTGTTAAATTTAACTTGTTTTAGATCAGTTGGTGCAACTTGTTGTGTTACAGTGTTGTCACTTGATATTTAAAAAAATTCTTTAATTTAAAAAATCCTTTAAAATTTCTAAAAATCTTATAAAAATTATTAAAAAAAGTATTTTTTCTAAAAAAATTTGTGAATGTTACATGAGAGAACTATGGTGTGTTACATTACAATAATTTCTTAAGAAAAAATCGTCAAAAATTGATGGTCTAAATCGACTTTCTCTTCTCTGTGAGCAAATAAAGGTGTTACAACTTACAAGTTCCTCCGACTCCGATTTGTTCTTTAACCCTTGGGCCTTATCTAAGTCCCTGGTCTGAGTTTGATCTATGAGTCAATCTTGCAAAAATGCGGCCATGGAAGAATAGCAAGGTCCGGGATTGACTCTCTCGTGGTAAATGAAGACTCGGACTTGGGCATACTTTAGGGCTCAAGTACAAGGTCTTGATCTTATAAATCTTTGTCACGGTCGAAGCAAAAGTGGGGAATTCTCTGGAATTAGGGCAAGGAATTGAGAAAAAGGGGAAAGAAGCAAACGATAGCGTATCAGGCTTGGAAAATAATGAAGCAAACAGCAGCATTTTTGGCTCAGTGTTTTATGAAGGGGACGGCGTCGTTTACATCCCAACGGATGGGAATTAACACGTGAGCCGCAATATTGGCCTGCAGACCGTTAGAGAGAAGAAAGGAGCAGTGGACACTTGTCAACATTTCATTTGTGTGTGTGTGCAGCTGAAATATATACAGCTCATACTAGGAATATTATTTTTTACGCAATTTCTAATGTAAAAACACTGCTTTCTCTAAAATCTACTATTCTACTCTCTGAAATCCCCTTCTTTCTGTAAATTTCTGTTATTTTCTTGCTTGAATCATCACAATTAGTATCTAGAGCCTGTTCCGGATCCCTGCAAATCTGGGAAAACATAAAAACATCATCAAATGGCACCCCAAAATGAACCTACAGATATCCAAAACACCCTTATATCTATCCAAAACAGACTAAAAGACTTGGAGAATGAAAAAAAGGAACCCTGATGGTGGACTAAACATAGAGAAACATCTGACTTGAGGATTACCACCCTGGAATCTCGCATGGGTGTTAAGCAAGGGTACCTATAGAGAATCTTGGAAGCTGTGCAGAAGCAGGAAATCTCAACACCTGTTACAAACAAAGGTCTGCCTGATAATACCAGTAAGTCATCCCCTGTTGTCACCATTGTAGATGAAAAACAAAGGTTTTCCTACAAACCCACTGAACCTGGAGTCTTATCATCTCACCCTGAAAATCTTTCCCACCCTTCTCAAAAACTTAAGATGAAAATGGAAGCACCTATTCTTGAAAACACTCATGTTTTAGAGACTCAAAATTTTCTACAAGCATGAGCAGTACTAAAGGTAGCTACTTTAAACCAAAGCTTGGTCTCCATATGTTCAATGGAACTAATTCGAGGAGTTGGATCAAAAAATGCCAAAAATACTTCACCCTATTAGAAATTTCTGAAGAACAGAAAATGGACTTGGTGACTATGCACCTTGAGGGTAAGGCTGAGACTTAGTTTGATGGTTATATTATGCAGAAACATAGGCTTTCTTGGCATGAATTCACAGCTGATTAGTGCCATAGATTATGTGATAAAGCTTATACTGATGTGATTGAGGAATTTAATAAGCTGCTGCAGAAATCCTCTGTAGAAGACTATCAAGAGAGGTTTGAGGAACTCAATCCCTATATCCTTTAACAGAACCCAACCCTAGGAGAAGCTTATTTCGTGTCCAGTTTTCTGAGTGGATTGAAAGAGGAACTCAGACATCGAGTGAAGGTACATCAGCCTGGTTCCTTGAATGAGGCATATAGATTGGCCAAACTCCATGAACTCTCTCTCGAAATAGACACCAAGAAACTCATACCCAAACCCTATACTTATTCTCCACAAACACAAACCCAAAAACCCTGGAACTCTTCTCCTCCCTCGCCCTCAAAACCTACAAACCAAAACAACACAAAACAGACCCTCCTGGACTACAGAAGAGCTCATAACCTCTGCTTCAAGTGTGGTGATAAATTCACCCCAGGGCACCAGTGTAAAGTTAAACAGCTTAACTCTATGGAAGAGGAAGAGCTTACTAGGAATGGTGAAGAAGAACCACTATATGTGGAATCACATGAACCTAATGAAAAGACCAACCCTGAGGAATTAGAGATTTCTATTAATGCCTTGACAGGCAGTGTGGGACACAGCACCATGAGGATTCAGGGCACTATTAAGGGTAGACCTGTGAGCATACTCATTGATAGTGGGAGTACCCACAGTTTCATTAACCCTGGTTGGGCTAAGGAAGGTGTGGAAGTCTTGAACATCAATCCCCTAGTGATTACAGTGGCAAATGGAGAGAAGTTATATAACAGTGCAAAAGTCAAACAACTGACTTGGTAAATGCAGGGCCACTACTTCATGCATGACTTTAGAGTACTGACTATGGGAGGTAGTGACATGGTGTTGGGTGTAGATTGGATGAGAACCTATAGTCCTGTTAGCTTGGATTTTAAGTTGATGACAATGAGTTTCATGAAAGGTGAAGAACTCATTACATTACAATGAGGGAATAGGACTGCAAAAATCCAAATGATCTCTGGTGAAAAGCTACTGAAATTGGCTGAAAAAGATGTTGAATTGGATGGAGAAATCTACTTTCTGGATTCAGTTGAAGAAAACATGGAAGCTATCCCAGAATTACAACCTATATTAGCTGACTTTGAAGATGTTTTCCAGGAACCTAAAGGGATGCCCCTTGAAAGGTTTCATGATCATGCTATAGTTCTTAAAGAGGGTACTCAGCCTATCAACCTCCGACCTTACAAATTTCCTCACATTCAGAAAAATGAAGTAGAGAAACAAATTTCTGAGATGCTAGCCAACTCAGTGATTCAGACCAGCAAAAGCCCTTTTGCATCCCCTTGTGTGTTAGTGAAGAAAAAGGATGGGTCATAGAGGCTTTGTGTGGATTACAGACAACTCAATGATGCTACTATCAAAAATAAATTCTCAATTCATGTGGTAGAGGATCTACTGGATGAACTCTCAAGGGCTAAATTTTTTTCTAAAATTGACCTAAGGTCTGGTTATTGGCAAATTAGAATGAGAGAAGAAAACATTTGCAAAACATCCTTCAGGACACACCATGGGCACTTTGAGCTCAAAGTGATGCCCTTTGGGCTCACTAATGCTCCAGCAACATTCCGAGCTTTAATGAACTCTGTATTTGCTGAATTTTTGCGCAAGTTTGTCTTAGTTTTTTTCGTTGATATACTAATCTACAGTGCCACTATGTCTGATCATTGCTTACACTTGCAGCTTGTTCTATCACTCCTAAGATCTCATAAGCTTTATGCTATGAGAAAAAAATGCTTCTTTGGCCAGTCACAAATTGATTATTTGGGCCATACCATCTCTGCAGAGGGTGTTTCTACAGATACTTCTAAGATTGAGGTTATGCAGAAGTGGCCAGTTCCTAATTCTCTAAAGGCTCTAAGAGGATTTTTGGGTCTTACTGGGTACTACAGGAGATTTATCAAACATTATGGCTCTATCAACAAGACATTGACTCAACTACTTAAGAAAGACTCTTTTGTTTGGTCAGCTGAGGCTGAAGTGGCTTTTCATGAACTAAAACAAGCCATGTGTCAGGCACCAGTCCTAGCTTTACCTGATTTTACTAAAACCTTCTACTTGGAGACAGATGCAAGTTCAAGGGGAGTTGGTGTTGTTCTTTCTCAAGATGGGCGTCTTGTTGCCTTTCTGAGTAAAGCTCTAGGTCCTAAACACAGTGATTTATCTATATATGAGAGAGAATACATAGCTATCCTTCTGGCTGTAACTAAGTGAAGACACTACTTGGAGGGGCAACCTTTTGTTATTAAGACATATCATGAGGCTCTCAAACATCTTCTAGATTAGAAAATAACCACTGTTGTTCAGAAAAAAGGTCTCACCAAGCTACTTGGGTTGGATTATACAATACAATACATGAAGGGTAGACAAAATGTTGTGGCTGATGCTTTTTCTAGACAAGATCCTCTATTCTTTCAAATGACTGCTATTGTGCTCACCCCCTTTTGGGTTAAAGACATTGAGGCTTCTTATGCTCAGGATACCTTAGCTAAGGAGAAAATTACTAAGGCCTCTGTCCAACAGAAATTGCAAGACAATTGGACCTACTCTAAGGGCATTCTCAGATACAAACAGAAAGTGTATGTGGGTGACACTGGTGACTTAAGACTCGAGCTTCTACTACATCTGCATAATTCTCCTATTGGTGGTCACTTTGGCATTCAAGCTACTTACTACGGACTTAAACTTTGTTTCTATTGGCCTGGTATAAAGAAGCAAATTAAAGATTATGTCCTGAGCTGTGATGTTTGTCAGAGAACAAAAGATGAACACATTCTGAAGCCTGGTTTACTCCAACCTCTTCCAATACCTTCTCAGGCTTGGGAATCTATATCTATGGATTTTATTGAGGGTCTTCCTATGTCAAAAAAGTTCAACTCTATTCTGGTGATTATAGACAAATACACCAAATATGGACACTTCTTGGCTCTATCACATCCCTTTACTGCCACTGATGTTGCTTCAGTCTATCTTGATCAGGTCTTTAAACTACATGGCTGTCCTAAGGTGATTATTTCAAACAGGGATAAAATCTTTACGAGTCTTTTTTGGAAAGAACTCATGAAGAAGTTGGGCACGGTTTCTCACTTGAGCTCTGCTTACCATTCTGAGACAGACAGTCAAACAGAGCATTTAAACCAATGCATGGAGCAGTACTTACGCTCCCTATGTTTCCTTAAACCTTACACTTGGGCAACCTGGTTACCACAAGCTGAGTGGTGGTACAATTCTAATTTTCACACTGCTTTAGGTTTAACCCCATTCGAAGCACTCTATGGGTATAAACCTAACCAATTGGATTGGTCAGAAGAATTTATTGTGCAGAGTGTGAATGAGATTCTAGCTAGTAGAGAACACACAAGGCGGATACTCAAAGATAATTTAAACAGAGCTCAACAGTGAATGAAGTTCTATGCTGATAAAAATAGATCTGAGAGAGCATTCGAAGTGGGAGATGAAGTTTACCTGAAATTGTAGCCCTATCGTCGGTCTTTTGTTGCCCTCCGCAAGAACTTGAAATTGGCTGCGCGTTTCTATGGTCCCTACAAAATAACCAAGAAGTTAGGCTCTGTGGCATACCAATTACAACTCTCTGCTACATTACGCATTGACCCAGTTTTTCACGTGAGCTTACTCAAGAGGAAGATTGGTCCGGTAGTTTAGCCTTCTCTTGATCCCCCTGATGTGCACGAGGACGACCAATTGAAGGTGTATCCTCTCCAAGCCCTCGATAAACGCATGATCAAGAGAGACAATGTTGTTGTCACTCAACTTTTGGTCCAGTGGGCAAACATGGGTCCGGAAAATGCAACCTGGGAAGATTTCTCCGTTCTTCAGTCCCAATTTCTCGAATTTGATCCTTGGGGACAATGATCCTCTGGTGCGGGCGGTATTGTCACAATCGAAGCAAAAGAGGGGAATTCTTTGGAATTAGGACAAGGAATTGGGAAAAAAGAGAAAGAAGCAAACGATGGCGTATCAGGCTTGGAAAGTAATGAAGCAAACGACAGCGTTTTTGGCTCATCGTTTAATGAAGGGGACGGCGTCGTTTACATCCCAACATATGAGAATTAACACATGAGCCGCAATATTGGTCTGCAGACCGTTAGAGAGATGAGCGGAGCAGTGGACACTTGTCAACATTTCATTTGTGTGTGTGCAGCTGAAATATATACAGCTCATACTAGGAATAATATTTTTTATGCGATTTCTGATGTAAAAACACCGCTTTCTCTAAAATCTACTCTCTGAAATCCCCTTCTTTCTGCAATTTTTTTTATTTTCTTGCTTGAATCATCACAATCTTTCATCTGTTTTACTCAACAACAGTACCTACATTCTCATCTAAACTGTAGATAATTGCTAATGAAATAGGTGAGTTTAGTATTATGAGTCCATCAAAGTAAGGAATGAATAATCTGAGTTTGGTACTTTGGTTGTACCGAGTCAGACAATAGAAATTTTTTATTTCTTATATAGCACTCTTTTTATTTTTTTGGAAATAAGTTAGGGTAAACTACACCAGTGACTATCGAACTAATTGGGGTACTTATTTTGACCACGAAACTTATTAAATTGGCCTATTTTGACCACCATCGTTAAAAAACTAACGGATGGGTGACAGAGAGGTGATGTGGCACACTTAGTCCTTGTTTACCTATTATATCAATTTGCTCCTAATTTTAATTTAATTAAATAAAATTAACCAACCAACCAAATGACAACACATGTTCTATATATTTTTAGTTTTAATTTAATAAATTTAATCAACCAACAAGATGGTGACACGTGTCACCATCTTATTGGCCATAAAGAATGAGAAAAAATAAAATGGAAGGAAAATTACTCCCATAGAGATTTGATCTCACGCAACCATATGAAAAACCCATGCTCCAACTGCTGAGCCAAGTTCCTTGATCTGATATAGGATACTAACATATTTTATTAAACAATTACTTTGTTGGTGAAAACTAAAAGAAATTTAAAGAAAGAAAGAATGGTATCGAGGGGTTTAAACCCAGGACCAAGGCGAGTAATTCCCATGCCTTTACTACTGCGCCAAACTACTCTTAATGATATATATTGCACACTTTTATATACATGTCTTATAATGCAATTAGGAAAAGAGAAGTAAAAATGGTTGAAAGGGGACTCGAACCTAAATCATTTGGGATGTGTATAATCACACAAACATTCGATTTAATTTAAATCTAAAAATTATTAAAGATTCAATTTAAAATATTCGAATATTTTTTCATATTTAAATTAAATCGAATATATTTATTAAAATATTAATTTAATAGATTTAATGTAAAGAATGAGAAGAAATAAAATGAAAGGAAAATTGCTCCCAGGGATATTTGATCTTGCATCAACCACATGGAAAACTCATGTTCCAACTGCCGAGCCAAGTTCCATGATCTAATATAAGATACTAACATATTTTATTAAACTAAGGAAATTTAAAGAAGAAAGAATGGATGGTAATGAGGGGTTTAAACCTAGGACCAAGGCAAATAATTCTCACGCCTTTACCAATGCACCAAACTACTCTTAGCGATATAAATTGCACACTTTTATATACATATCTTATAATGCAGTTAGGTAAAAAGAAGTAAAAATGGTTAAAAGGGGACTCGAACCTAGATCACTAGAGATGTGTATAATCACACAAACATTCGATTTAATTTAAATCTAAAAATTATTAAATATTCAATTTAAAAAATATTTGACTTAAAATATTTGAATATTTTCTTTCATATTTAAATTAAATCAAATATTTATTAAAATATTAAATATTTCATTTAAAAAATATTCGATTTTAAAAAATACTTGATTTAAAAGAAATTTTTTTGATTTAAAATATTAATTTGAATATTTAAATTAAGGGTAAACTACATGAACGACCACCATACTATTGCAAAAGTCGTGATTTGACCACATTACTTTTTTTCGAAGCAATTAAACCATCGTACTATTAAATTGGGTGCAATTTGACCACCAGCCGTTAAAGGTTAACGGCAGGGTGACGTGTCAGTTAAAAAAAATAAGGGTATAATTACATATTTGGTCCTTACTACTTATGCATTCTTTCAATTTAGTCCTAATTTTAATTTAATAAAATTAATTAATTGATTAATTAGGTGGTGACACGTGTCACTACCTTATTGGAGGGATTTAATTATTTATATTTGATTAAATAAATTTATTTTCATCCTCCAATGCTAGTAAGGGGGATCGAACCTGGGTCTTCTTGCACCCAAGAGTGTTAGCTTACCAACAAACCAAATGTTGTATTGTGATATATTTCCAGCAATATATTATATCTAAATAAACATCAAAAACTGAAAAATTTCATCATCGTCATTACGAACAGTTTTCATTGCTGTGAACTTCTCCAAATTCCCACAAACAAGAAAGTCAAATTATATCATATATTGCAGGAATGAAATACCAAATAATTGTAACAGGACGAACAACCTTACACTATTGTACGTTCGAATTGATACACGAAAGAGAAAAGAAAGATAGTTGAGTTCAGTTCACACACGTTTTTTTTTTCAATACCTTCAATCGACAGTACAAACAAATGTAATAATGGAACTCACATTGAAATTGAATTCTTAAACCCATTTTTTCTTTTATTTTTGTCAAAAGAGAGACTTTGTTTTGTTAAAGTTCGTTGCTTTTTCTTTGTTTATAGGCTAAGGAAACTCCTTGATGCGTTGAAAGTCGTTGGTCTGGTTGAATCTCTCAAGGAGAGCGTTGGGTTTTCGTAATCCTTTTGCCTAAATTACCCATCCTACTTTTTCATGCATTGCTTAGGTTAAATTTGTAGATATGCATAAAGCTGGGGGGATATATGTGGACCAAAAGCAGCCAGTCCATACCTTGCTTCAAATTTGGCTTTCTTTTTGAAATGCAATTGCTTTTCAACTCATAATTTGTTTATTCGGGCAAATATAAAGTAATTCATTTGGTCATGACGATGATGGAGTTGAAAGCAAAAATTTTCATTCCTGCAATATTGTTTCTGGGGATTTGCAGAAGCTCAAGGCAATGGAAAATGAGAAATCTTGTTTCTGGGAATTTAGAGAAGTTGAAGGCAGTGGAAAATGTTCCTAGTGGCGATGATGGAATTTTTCAGTTTTTAATGTTTATTTATATATAATATATTGCTGGAAACATATCACAATACAACATTTGGTTTGTTGGTAAGCTAGCACTCTTAATTGCAGGAAGACCCAGGTTCGACCCCTTTACTAGCATTTGTGATGTTTTTCCATTTTCTTCCTTTAATCAGGTGGTGACACGTGTCACCACCTGATTGGAGGATGAAAATAAATTTATTTAATCAAATATAAATAATTAAATCCCTCCAATAAGGTAGTGACACGTGTCACCACCTAATTAATCAATTAATTAATTTTATTAAATTAAAATTAGGACTAAATTGAAAGAATGTATAAGTAGTAAGGACCAAATGTGTAATTATACCCTTATCTTTTTAACTGACACGTCACCCTGCCGTTAACCTTTAACGGCTGGTGGTCAAATTGCACCCAATTTAATAGTACGATGGTTTAATTGCTTCGGAAAAAAGTAAGGTGGTCAAATCGCGACTTTTGCAATAGTATGGTGGTCGTTCATGTAGTTTACCCTTAAATTAAATCGAATATTTAAAGTATTTTAAGTGTATATAAAAGTGTGCAATATATATCACTAAGAGTAGCTTAGCGCAGTGGTAAAGGCATGAGAATTACTCGCCTTGGTCCTAGGTTTGAACCCCTATTACCATTCTTTCTTTCTTATTTAAATTTTCTTTAGTTTTCACCAACAAAGTAATTGTTTAATAAAATATGTTAGTATCCTATATCAGATTAGGGACCTTGGCTCAGCGGCTGGAGCATGGGTTTTCCATGTTGTTCGTGCGGGAGCAATCTCCCTTCTATTTTATTTCTTCTCATTCTTTACGACCAATCAGATAGTGACACATGTTACCATCTGGTTGGTTGATTAAATCTATTAAATTAAATAAATTAAAACTTAAAAATAGATGGGATACGTGTCTTCATTTGGTTGGTTGGTTAATTTTATTTAATTAAATTAAAATTAGGACCAAATTGATATAATAGGTAAATAATAAGGACTAAATGTGTAATTTTACAAATTTTCGTTAACTGCCACGTCACACATCCGTTAGTAAACTAACGACGGTGGTCAAAATATGTCAAATTAATAAGTTTGGTGGTCTGGTTAACGAGTTCGGTGATCAAAATAAGTACCCTCAATTAGTTCGGTGATCACTGGTGTAGTTTACCCAATAAGTTATATAGCACTCTTACATGCTAAATTGTTCGAACTCTTTATTTTTTTTAAAGTATTCATATCCATATATGGTATTAGGGAATACATACTTGAAAATCTTTAGGAAACTATTTGAATATACGTATGTCCAACATTTACATTCGAGTCCAAGTCGCATAGGTTATAAAAGCAATTAGCACCCCGAATACGATGTCGTAAATCCTCTAATCTTCCAGGGAAGGTGAATATGTATATGAAAATATGATCATCCAAAAACATAGAGGAAATTTGAACATATTGGTTGTAACCCCTCGTCCCGGTCTGGCCGAATGACCGGTCCGAGTGGGCCACACGGGGAAAACCGAGTGAAAACCCCTAAGGATTCCCCCTCGGTTAACAACCCTAATTTTTTTCATTTTAAAATCTTGTCTAAATGGATATTAAACCCTAAGCGATCATACAGCGGAACAACATATACAAAACGATCGAACGAACTCAAACAATCATGTTACAGCCCAATTTTAAGCTTAAACTGCAGGCGGTATCGATACACTTAAGGGGTGTATCGATACCCCCTTGACTAGGTCAACTGGCCAAAGTCAACCCGTAAAGGCCGTATCGATACACCCATGGAGTGTATCGATACCCTCCCCAACGTTTGACTTCCCACGGTCAAAGCTAAGATGACGGTATCGATACCCCAGAGACCGGTATCGATACCGAACTGGACAGTAGCTCCAGTGACCAAAATGGTATCGATACACCTGAGGCCCGTATCGATACCAAGATGGACAGTAGCTCCAGTGGCCAAAATGGTATCGGTACGCCCCCTCGTGTATCGATACATTATGCCTGAAACAAGAAGGCGGTATCGATACCGTACTAACCGTATCGATACCCCTGCATGGAAAAGCCTCCCAAACACAGCAAAAACAATCTAAACTCGAATCTAAAGGCAATTTAGGACTTTCCTAGACCCCAACAAGCATACATACAACATTCACGTACCATCAAACAGCCATACAAAAGCATGATAACATGGAGTCTAAACAAGCTCCTAAACAACCAACAATCATCCATCAAAAGACACATGTCCCATTGCTTAAACTATTACATGTCCAAACATTAAAATCCATACTTGATGTACTCAAGGCTAACAACCACACTTGGAGCCTTCCACTTGCGCAAGCAACCCACGAACTAAGGATCTGCAATGTTGAACAAAGAGAGCGTAAGCAATGATGCTTAGTGAGGGTAAGCTCTAAAAACAAACCTCAACGTTGCAGGGTCCGGGCACGATCTAGCCAAGGTATTTCACAAACATACCAAGGATCCACAAGAGCCACAAGATAAGATGCATGAGCAATAAATACAAGTAAATGTCATGATCAACAAGCTCTAAATTCCTCAACATAAGTAGCCACATCAAACATCCACATAAGAATCATTTATCACAACACATTGATACATTTATCAATCAACATTGGCACCTAGCTATGACTCAAATACGCGGATAACCGTTGGAACTCACATCCAACAACACAACCATTACCTGACGGTGGGATTACACTCATCACCGGTCTCGCGGAGGGGATTCCACTCATCCTCACGCCCCGTCGATGGGATTCCACTCATCACCGACTATATTTAAATACAATTTCCGGGCGTAACTGTACTCCTCCTTGGTGACTCAACGCCACCAAGGCCACGCGCGAATTTTGACTCATGTGTACACACTAACATCCTAATGATCGATCATTTGTATTCAAGTATACTAGTGCCAATATTTACTCATTTCACATTACTCATTTCAACCAATTCCGTGCTTAGCACGTACTCACCAACAACCATCATCATGCATGTCTCAAGCATCACAATTCATGTCTCATCTCACATGTATAACACAATATACATAGCAATCATATTACATTTCATACGAGACATGCACAAACACACAAATGAGTTCATCCAAGGGCTCTAGATCAAGTTTAGGATTAGGCTACCACCATAATCCTAACTCTAGGTGGGTCTACCAAGCCCAACCTAGTCCATATACTCGAACCAACCATTTTAAATCCATTTAAAACATTTAACCACTCACCTAAGCTTCCAAGCTCAAAAACCAAGCAAGCGATCGTCTTCAATTTCCCGGATTCACTTCTGATGCTTCACCGATGCCCAAACTCGATTCTAATCAATCCCAAACACAAACAAAACATCCACAATCAATAACTCATCATCGGAACTAACCCGGATTAACATTATCAAGCATTCAATACTCAAAATCAACCCCAAAAACAGAATTCCGAGCAGCCCCTAACACCCTCCGAAAACTTCCATTTCAAGCATCCAAATAACCATCAATTACACCCAAAGTGACCCTCATATATCATACTAACAACAGCCCTCAAAAACCAACATTAAACCACCCCAAAAACCACTTTAAAACCCTCCTAAAACCCCCTTGAAACACAAATCCGAAAATCATTATAAAACCTTGTAAAAATTAGGTATGTTGGACCTTTTGGACAACAAATGACTCATCTAACATCACCAAGTTAAAAGCTCAACTTAAAGTTAACAAAGTTAACATTTTTAATTCAAAACTCAAAAACCTCAAAATACAAAATCAAGGGTTTAAATGAAAACTAAAGGTATAGACATGTAGAGGAAAGTGAGGACAAGTTAGAAACGTTTTTACCTTTCAAAAAATCACCAAGGATGAATGTGTATGGTGATGGAATAGTAAAGAGGGTAAGAGGGACTCTATTTCACGTTGATGGAGAAGAAGATGAATAGGGGAGTGGGGTTTTTCTCTTTTAATTGTTTTGTTTAATCATAAAAGTCAAAAGGCCATTTTGCCCTTAATGAAGGGAGACATTTACAAGGGTGGAAACCCATGACTATTGGGTTTAAATCAAAATAGGCCCAACACAATTTATTTTGAAAGCAAAACCCGAACATTGTTTTAATTATAAAACGAGTCCAAATAATATTAAAATATTATTTTCATCTAACCCCTAAACCCGGGTGTTACAACTCTCCCCCACTTAAGGAATTTCGTCCCCGAAATTACCTGGTGGAAACAAATACGGAAACTGCTCAACCATATCTGCTTTCCTCTCCCACGTGGCCTCTTCCACACCTCTATGCCTCCACAACACCTTGACCAACTCTATGGTCTTGCCACGCAATACCTTGCTATCAGAAGCAAGTATCTCAACGGGTTCTTCATTATAGGACAAATCCGGATTTAACTCTATCTCCTCAACGGGCATCACATACGAAGGATCTGATCTATATCTCCTAAGCATAGACACATGAAAGACATCATGGATCTTCTCTAACTCAGAAGGTAACCTCAAACGATAAGCTACAGGCCCAATCCGCTCAACTATCTCATACGGACCAATGAACCTCGGACTCAACTTGCCCTTACGGCCAAATCTCATTACCTTCTTCCACGGAGATACTTTCAGAAACACTTTCTCACCCACTGAGTACTCAACCTCTTTCCTCTTCAAATCTGCATAGGATTTCTGACGATCGGAGGCTGCTTTCAAGCGGTCACAAATCAACTTTACTTTGTCGGTGGTCCCCTTAAGTAAGTCTGGCATAGGTAACAATCTCTGACCTGTTTCAGCCCAACAAATCGGAGTCCTACATCGTCTACCATACAAAGCCTCATAAGGTGTCATCTGAATACTAGACTGATAACTGTTGTTGTAAGCAAACACAACCAACGGTAAGTGCTTCTCCCAAGAACCCTGAAAATCAATCACACAACAACGAAGCATATCCTCAAGAATCTGTATCACTCACTCTGACTGCCCATCGGACTGAGGATGGTAAGATGTGCTGAAATGCAAACGGCTACCCAAAGCACTATGTAAGCAACCCCAAAACCTCGAAGTAAATCTAGGATCCCTATCTGAAACAATGGACTTCGGAACTCCATGAAGTCTCACAATCTCGCGGATATACAAGTTCGCCAACTTGTCTAAGGAATCCGTAGTGTTCACTGCTAAGAAGTGAGCACACTTAGTGAACCTATCAACAATCACCCAAACTGAATTCTTCTTCGAAGGAGACAAAGGCAATCCCGATACAAAATCCATGGTGATCCTCTCCCATTTCCATTCCGGAATCTTCAAAGACTGTAGCAAACCTGAAGGAACCTGGTGTTCTGCCTTCACTCTCTGACAAACCATACAACGGCTCACATACTCGGCTACATCTCTCTTCAAACCAACCCAGAAGTAATCATTCTTCAAATCTCGGTACATTTTGGTACTACCCGGATGCATAGAAAAGGGACTCGAATGTGCTTCACTCAGAATCTGACGTCTCAACTCAACATCTTCGGGTACAACAATTCTATCTCTAAAGCACAACAAACTCTCACCACTGAAACTATACTCAGTCGGTCTTCCTTCGGCTATGTCCTGAACATGAGGAACTAAGCTCGCATCTTGCAACTGCTTCTCTCTAATCAACTGAATCAAAGAAGGCTTCACTTGCAACTAATTGATCAAACCACCATCATCGGACACACTCAATCTAGCAAACATAGCTCTCAACTCAACGGCCACTTTTCTACTCAAAGCATCGGCTACTACGTTCGCTTTACCCGGATGGTACTCAATGGTCAAATCGTAATCTTTTAGCAACTCTAACCACCTTCTCTGTCTCAAGTTCAACTCTTTCTGCGTCATCAGATACTTCAAGCTCTTGTGATCAGTGTAAACAATACACTCCTCACCAAACAAATAGTGACGCCAAATCTTCAATGAAAACACAACTGCGGCTAGTTCTATATCATGAGTAGGATAGTTCTTCTCATGAATCTTCAACTGTCTAGAAGCATAAGCAACAACTCTCCTATCTTGCATCAGAACACATCCTAAGCCTACGTAGGAAGCATCACTGTAGATCACAAACTCCTTACCTGAAACAGGTTGCACTAACACTGGAGCATTCGTCAAAGCTTCTTTCAATTTCTCAAAAGCCTTTTGTCTTGCATCTGACCATTCAAACTTAACTCCCTTTTGCAACAATTTAGTCAAAGGAGCAGCTACTCTAGAGAAGCCATCAACAAACCTCCTATAGTAACCGGCTAATCCTAGGAAACTCCTAATCTCGGTCACGGACTTAGGTTGTTTTCACTCAACAATAGCCTCAATCTTCGATGGATCAACACGGATACCTTCGGCCGAAACAACATGGCCAAGAAACACAACCTCTCGAATCCAGAACTCACACTTACTAAGCTTCGCATACAACTGATTGCTCAACAATCTCTGTAAAACAAACCTCAAGTGCTCATCATGCTTTTCTTCTGTCTTCGAGTACACAAGTATATCATCAATGAAGACAACTACAAATCGGTCTAGATAGTCTCTAAAAATTCTGTTCATCATGTCCATGAATGCTGCCGGTGCATTCGTGAGCCCAAATGGCATCACAAGAAACTCATAGTGACCATATCTAGTCCTAAAAGCTGTCTTCGGAACGTCACACTCTTTCACCTTCAACTGATAGTACCCGGATCTCAAATCTATCTTCGAGAATACTGAAGCACCTCTCAAGTGATCAAACAAATCATCTATACGAGGCAACGGATACTTGTTCTTCACAGTCATCTGATTCAACTGTCTATAGTCAATACACAAGCGCATGCTACCATCTTTCTTTTTCACAAACAACACGGGAGCACCCCACGGAGAACTACTAGGCCTAATGAAACCACGGTCTAATAATTCTTGCAACTGACTCTTCAATTCTTTCAACTCTTTCGGAGCCATGCGATACGGAGCTATCGAAACTGGATTAGACCCTGAAACTGTCTCAATCACAAACTCAACATCTCTGTCAGGAGGCAAACCCGGCAACTCTTCAGGAAACACATCTGGAAAGTCACGCACTGTTCTGATATCTTTTGGTCTAGCTTCACTCATATCTGGATTCATAACATAAGCTAAATAGGCCCCACATCCAGAGTCCATCAACCTATGAGCCTCTAAAGCTGACACCACATTAGACAAGAACTTAATGTTCTCGCCTACTACTACTACCTCGTAGTCATCAGAAAGCTTCAAGGAAATTCTCTTTGTCTCAAAGTCCACACTAGCCCGATGCTCAACCAACCAGTCCATACCCAAAATAATGTCAAAACCATAGAAAGGAAGTTCCATCATATCAACTGAGAACACATGACCCTGAATCTTCAGTGGACACCTCCTATACATACGTCTAACCACAACTGTCTCACCAAAAGAACTAGTAACATACATACCTACATCTAAGATCTCAACAGGGATATCTAACTTCTGTGCATGCTCACTCAAAATGTAGGAATGCGTAGAACCCGAATCAACCAAAGAAAGCAAAGACATAGACTGTAACTCGAAATTACCTGCTATCACATCTGTGTCGTTCCCGGCCTCTCTCTGAGCATAAACTCTCGTTGGTCCTCCCGCCTCTGGCTGCACAGCCACAACATGAGCAAGGTTCCTCTGAGCATCTACCCTAGGTGCATCAGCCATAGGCTGGAAGTAGCCACGACCGCGCCCACGGCCTCTCTGAAAATCATTCGCTCTCGCAGGAGCCTGAGCAATGTTCGGTGCCTGAGCCGCCTGATGCGGACAATCCCTCCTAAAGTGGTCCCTCGAACCACAGTTCCAACAAGCATGAAAGTTACCCCAACACTCACCAGTGTGCTGTCTCCCACAACGGGTACACTCGGGCAAACGCCCTCCTCCTCTATGGCCCTGATGGCCTCTACCATGGTGGCCACCGCCACGTCTCTGATCAAACTGATGTCCGCCACCTCTGTGCCTCTTTGCATCTCTACCATCAAAGTGGTTATGCCTCTTGCCAGAACTAGAACCACCATATCGTTTGGCCGAACCCAAACTATGCTCTAAATCCTTGGCCCTCGCGACCAACACATCAAAGTCCGAATAGTCAGAAGCTAGCGTGTACCTCTTAACCTCTTCATTCAATCCGTAACGGAACCGGTTACAACGGTCCACTTCAGTAGGAACTAACTCTGGAGCATACTGACTCAAGCGAACAAAACGGATCTCGTAATCAGTCATAGAAGCATCTCCCTGAGTAAGAGCCATGAATTCTCTCTTCTTCTCATCTAGGTACCTCGGTCCCAAGTACCTCTTCCTGAAAGAAAACTCAAAGAATTACCAATCAATCTCTGTCTCTGGAACCCCGGCAGTAATGGTGACCCACCAGGTGTAGGCATCACCCTGAAGCAACGATATCACACAGCCCAATCTACGTGCGCCCGCACAACCCATCTGAGCCAAGATACGAACTGTCTTCTCCAACCACAACTCCGATCTCTCCGGAGTAGATCCTCTAAACTCCTCGGCCCCCAAGCTACGGAGCCTCTCCAAAGGTAGACTAGCATCATCACACCTAGGCTGAGCTGCAGCCTGAGCTCCCGCAACTGCGGCCTGGAATGCTCCCGCTATCGCTTGCACTAGCGGAGTCATATCAATTCCAGCTGGACCTTGGCCACCTTGGCCACCTTGAGGTCCATCTCCTTCAGCTCCATCCTCGCCTCCAGCTCCAGGCGGAGGAGGCGGTGGTGGTGGAGGTGGTGGAGGAGCGCTAACTCCCGCGGCCACCGGCCCTTCTAGGTGAGCCTCCACACCAACAGCCGGCTCAACAGGAGCCGCAACCCGTGGTTCCTGACGAACCACTCTCGGTCTACCTCTCGGTCTAGACATCGCTCTCGCAAATATCAACTACAACCACAACAACAAAACATACAAGTTGGGTTAGCAAGGCAAGGCTTCCAAGTGTTCAAGTACGTTCCCTCACTTAAAATCATTTTTTTCCAATGTAATAGTAGCAATGGGACCCTTACACACATGCTTTAAAATAAAGCAATCAACATACTTGTCACACAAGCAATCATTCTTGCAAAACAAGCAAACACCATGCAATTCAATTTAAAAACTTAAGCTTACCTCACTTACTTGCCCAAGGTCTCGGTAACCTTAGGCTCTGATACCAACAAGTGTAACCCCTTCGTCCCGGTCTGGCCGAATGACCGGTCTGAGTGGGCCACACGGGGAAAACCGAGTGAAAACCCCTAAGGATTCCCCCTCAGTTAACAACCCTAATTTTTTTCATTTTAAAATCTTGTCTAAATGGATATTAAACCCTAAGCGATCATACAGCGGAACAACATATACAAAACGATCGAACGAACTCAAACAATCATGTTACAGCCCAATTTTAAGCTTAAACTGCAGGCGGTATCGATACACTTAAGGGGTGTATCGATACCCCCTTGACTAGGTCAACTGGCCAAAGTCAACCCGTAAAGGCCGTATCGATACACCCATGGAGTGTATCGATACCCTCCCCAACGTTTGACTTCCCACGGTCAAAGCTAAGATGACGGTATCGATACCCCAGAGACCGGTATCGATACCAAACTGGACAGTAGCTCCAGTGACCAAAATGGTATCGATACACCTGAGGCCCGTATCGATACCAAGATGGACAGTAGCTCCAGTGGCCAAAATGGTATCGGTACGCCCCCTCGTGTATCGATACACTATGCCTGAAACAAGAAGGCGGTATCGATATCGTACTAACCGTATCGATACCCCTGCACGGCAAAGCCTCCCAAACACAGCAAAAACAATCTAAACTCGAATCTGAAGGCAATTTAGGACTTTCCTAGACCCCAACAAGCATACATACAACATTCACGTACCATCAAACAGCCATACAAAAGCATGATAACATAGAGTCTAAACAAGCTCCTAAACAACCAACAATCATCCATCAAAAGACACATGTCCCATTGCTTAAACTATTACATGTCCAAACATTAAAATCCATACTTGATGTACTCAAGGCTAACAACCACACTTGGAGCCTTCCACTTGCGCAAGCAACCCACAAACTAAGGATCTGCAATGTTGAACAAAGAGAGCGTAAGCAATGATGCTTAGTGAGGGTAAGCTCTAAAAACAAACCTCAACGTTGCAGGGTCCGAGCACGATCTAGCCAAGGCATTTCACAAACATACCAAGGATCCACAAGAGCCACAAGATAAGATGCATGAGCAATAAATACAAGTAAATGTCATGATCAACAAGCTCTAAATTCCTCAACATAAGTAGCCACATCAAACATCCACAAAAGGATCATTTATCACAACACATTGATACATTTATCAATCAACATTGGCACCTAGCTATGACTCAAATACGCGGATAACCGTTGGAACTCACATCCAACAACACAACCATTACCTGACGGTGGGATTACACTCATCACCGGTCTCGCGGAGGGGATTCCACTCATCCTCACGCCCCGTCGATGGGATTCCACTCATCACCGACTATATTTAAATACAATTTCTGGGCGTACCCGTACTCCTCCTTGGTGACTCAACGCCACCAAGGCCACGCGCGACTTTTGACTCATGTGTACACACTAACATCCTAATGATCGATCATTTGTATTCAAGTATACTAGTGCCAATATTTACTCATTTCACATTACTCATTTCAACCAATTCCGCGCTTAGCACGTACTCACCAACAACCATCATCATGCATGTCTCAAGCATCACAATTCATGTCTCATCTCACATGTATAACACAATATACATAGCAATCATATTACATTTCATACGAGACATGCACAAACACACAAATGAGTTCATCCAAGGGCTCTAGATCAAGTTTAGGATTAGGCTACCACCCTAATCCTAACTCTAGGTGGGTCTACCAAGCCCAACCTAGTCCATATACTCGAACCAACCATTTTAAATCCATTTAAAACATTTAACCACTCACCTAAGCTTCCAAGCTCAAAAACCAAGCAAGCGATCGTCTTCAATTTCCCGGATTCACTTCCGATGCTTCACCGATGCCCAAACTCGATTCTAATCAATCCCAAACACAAACAAAACATCCACAATCAATAACTCATCATCGGAACTAACCCGGATTAACATTATCAAGCATTCAATACTCAAAATCAACCCCAAAAACAGAATTCCGAGCAGCCCCTAACACCCTCTGAAAACTTCCATTTCAAGCATCCAAATAACCATCAATTACACCCAAAGTGACCCTCATATATCATACTAACAACAGCCCTCAAAAACCAACATTAAACCACCCCAAAAACCACTTTAAAACCCTCCTAAAACCCCCTTGAAACACAAATCCGAAAATCATTATAAAACCTTGTAAAAATTAGGTATGTTGGACCTTTTGGACAACAAATGACTCATCTAACATCACCAAGTTAAAAGCTCAGCTTAAAGTTAACAAAGTTAACATTTTTAATTCAAAACTCAAAAACCTCAAAATACAAAATCAAGGGTTTTAATGAAAACTAAAGGTATAGACATGTAGAGGAAAGTGAGGACAAGTTAGAAACGTTTTTACCTTTCAAAAATCACCAAGGATGAATGTGTATGGTGATGGAATAGTAGAGAGGGTAAGAGGGACTCTATTTCACGTTGATGGAGAAGAAGATGAATAGGGGAGTGGGGGTTTTTCTCTTTTAATTGTTTTGTTTAATCATAAAAGTCAAAAGGCCATTTTGCCCTTAATGAAGGGAGACATTTACAAGGGTGGAAACTCATGACTATTGGGTTTAAATCAAAATAGGCCCAACACAATTTATTTTGAAAGCAAAACCCGAACATTGTTTTAATTATAAAACGAGTCCAAATAATATTAAAATATTATTTTCATCTAACCCCTAAACCCGGGTGTTACATTGGTGTTGTTGAACATATTCCTAACATATCTTATTTCATTGTAGATTCTGCTCTCAATTCTGAACTTTTTCTACCTTGGTCTTTTGCATCAGAACTCTTTGAATTCGTTTGCCCTCGGCGTTGCTAAAGTTCTTTAATTGGTGAAGGGTAAGTGGAGGAACCGAGTTAAGAATGTCAATAGATAATAGGTCAAAATCCACCCTCAGTCCTTATACTTTGATAAAGTTTAGGATTTGGTCCTGATAAAAAAGTTCAAATTAATTCTCTAACCTTTTCAATTAAAAATTCTAGTTCCATTATTAATATTATTAGTGTTTTCCTTTAAAAAAAAGAAATTTTTTATTTAGTTCACAATGGTTTGCTTCTAAATTTGGATGATTGCATGCAGAGCTCTCAATTGGCAGATGAACTTGGTTTTTGATTGGTTCAATTCGGTTTATGGAACTTCTGAGTCGTTTAGGTTTGGGTCATTGAAGATTGTTTATTGCGTTCTTCAAGATCATGTGCTCAAATTTGAAGGTTGTTTATTGGAGGGTGATGAATTGGAATAAGTTAGGGATGAAAACGAGGTTGGGTGGGTTTTAGTCGTCCGATCTATAAACTTTTAAATTCGAATAGTTTCGGATTTAAAATTAATTTATCCGCTCTGTCTCACCCGGTATATCAACTCATAAACCCGCTCTTAGCCCGCAAATTAAAAAAAAATATTTTCGTCGACAATAAATGTTATATCCGACCAAGCCGCTATTACAATCACAAAATATGAGTTCCAAATGATTTATAAAAAATAAAATAAAACCACTTAAATTACCCACATGAAAACATACCTATTTAAAAGAATAAGCTTAAACAATATCTAACAAAAATTTACAATGAGCACAAACAAAAATAGCTTAAAAACCTTAAAAATATTTATATATATAATAATGTTTTCATAAATATGATAGTATATATATAATTAAAAAAATATCGAGCATGGCTAGAATTTCTATCTTAAACCCGAATTCATGTCGTTTCGGTTCAATACTTTATAAAATCCGTCCATCCCAAGCCTGAAATTTAAAAAGAAAAAACCTGATCAGGTGGGGAGGGGCACATCGGGTCAGGGTCGGTAATTTTACAAACCCTAAATTGGATGGTATGATTAGGGATGTAAAAACAGGTAATCGGATGGGTTTCAGGTCGGGTACTGTCAGGTCGGGTAAAATCGGGTACAGGTCATTTCAGGTCATTTTTCTGTTTTGACTCGACTCGGGTCGGGTGCGAGTCCATTTCAGGTCGGGTCCATTTCAGATCAGGTCAATTTCAGGTCGGGTCCATTTCAGGTCGGGTCCATTTCAGGTCGGGTCAAAACGGGTCGGGTCCGAAGCAGATAATTGACAGGTTAATTCGGGTTCGGATACACTTCAGGTCGGGTCCATTTCAAGTCGGGTCCATTTCAGGTCAGGTCCGTTTCAGGTCGGGTCCATTTCAGGTCGGGTCCATTTCAGGTCGGGTTCATTTCAGGTCGGGTTCATTTCAGGTCAGGTGCATTTCAGGTCGGGTAATTTTAGGTCGGGTAGTTTCAGGTCGGGTAATTCAGGTCGGGGTATTTTCAAGATTGAAATTTGTATTGAGTTTGAGTTCGGTACAACCGTATAAGTGGTCGATAGACTTTAGGTTGGCCTTCGTCAATCGTCATTGATTTGGAGTTAATTATTTAAAGTCATATCAAATTAAAATTATAAAACATTGAATTAATTAAAAAATAATGAAAAGGGGTCAATTTGAACTGAAAAAGGTCAATTTGGATTAAAAATAAAGTTCACGGATTATAATGAACAAAAATATCAAATTAAAATTATAAAACATTAGACAAATTTAAAAGAAAACAATGAAAAGGGGTCAATTTGAAATAAAAATAAAATTTTGGGGACTGTAATGAACAAAAATATCAAATTAAAAGTATAAAAATTAGAGTAATTAAAAAACAATATGTATATGTCAATTTAGAATAAAAATAAAGTTTTAGGGTCTAGAATGAACAAAATTTCAAATTAAAATTATAAAACATGATGAATTAAAATATATATATAGGGGTCAATATGGAATTAAAATAAAGTTAAGGGACTAGAATGAAGAAAATATCAAATTAAAATAATAAAACATTGGACAAATTAAAAAAAATAAATGTGGGTCAATTTGGAATAAAAATAAAGTTTTAGGGTCTAGAAGATGAAAATATCAAATTAATATTATAAAACATTGGACGAATTAAAAAAACAATGAATATGGGTCAATTTGGAATTGAAATAAAGTTAAAGGGACTAGAATGAACAAAGTACAAATTAAAATTATAAAACATCAGACGAAATAAAAAAAACAATAAATAAGGGTCAATTTGGAATTAAACTAAAGTTTAGGTGACTAGAATGAACAAAATATCAAATTAAAATTATAAAACATCGGACTAATTAAAATAAAGTTAAGAGAATAAAATGAACAAAATATCAAATTAAAATTATAAAACATCGGACTAATTAAAAAAATAAAAAGTGGTCAATTTAGAATACAAATACAGTTTAGGGACTAAAATGAACAAAATGTCAAAGTAAAATTATATATTATTGGACTAATTAGAAAAACAATTAGTATATAGGGGTCAATTTGGAATAGAAATGAAGTTTTAAGGGCTATAATGAACAGAAATATCAAATTAAAATTATAAAACATTGGACGATTCGGGGTTTAGAGTTTAAAGGGTTTATGTTTTAGGGAAAAAATTATTAATGGTTTAGGGTTCATACATTGATAGATATATACATACTTGCATACATTAGGGTTTACGGTTTATGGTGTAGGGTTTAAGAAAATTCATCAAGGGTTCAGGGTTCATACATAGATAAGTACATACATACATACTTACACACATTAGGGTTTAGTGTTTAGGGTTTATGATTTTTAGGGTTTAAGGTTTCATGTTAAGAGAAAATTCATTAAGAGTTTAGGGTTCATGCATTGATAGGTACATACATACATACTTACATACATTTTAGTCTCAATATTAGGCACTAGAATGAACAAAAATATCATCAAATGATTTATATCTAAAATATTTGAGTAAATTACAAAAATTAAAAATTAATAAGGGTAACTTTCTGTGGAAAATAAAATTTTAGGGAATAAAATGAATAAAAATATCACCATATTAAGAATGAATAAAATTTATATCTACATATATATATACACACATATACATATAAATATACATATACATATATTATGATATATACATATATATGTATTGTTATAATTAATTAAATATATATATATATACTAAAACACACACATGTATACATACATACTAAAACGCATATACATGCATGTATTTAAGTTTCTAAAATATTTGAGTAAATTACAAAAATTAAAAATTAATAAGGGTAACTTTTTGTGGAAAATAAAATTTTAAGGAATAAAATGAATAAAAATATCACCATATTAAGAATGAATAAAATTTATATCTACATATATATATATACACACATATACATATAAAATATACATATACATATATTATGATATATACATATATATGTATTGTTATAATTAATTAAATATATATATATATATATATATACTAAAACACACACATGTATACATACATACTAAAAATATCACTTATTGGAGGAATTTAATTATTTATATTTGATTAATAAATTATTTTCCTCCTCCAATCAGGTGGTGACAAAATTCTCAAACATACTCTAGGTGGGAATTGAACCTAGGTTTAGCTGGTTTAAAGGCAACACCTTAACCACTGCACCAAGCACATGTTTTTACTAAAAATCACCAATTGTATTTTATGTCGTATTGTTTGTTACCATTCAAACTCATCTTCTTCCTCGTCACTTTTGTCATGCTTCATTATTCCTCATCGTTGTTTAGTTTTATTAAGAATTAAAAATTGACGGGTGATACCAGGCAAGCAAATTAAGAATATTTTGTTTAAATATCCGAACGATGAACAACATCTTGATGAGAGGAACAACAAAATTGTTTAGTCTGATCCAATGATTCACAATGGTAATGGGCACCAAAGAGGGATTAAATTTTCACTTAGGCTTTGTTTGGTACGAACAATGAAAAAGAGGAAACATGGAAAATAAATTAATCAAGTAGTAAAGATTTGAAACAAGAAAATAATTATGAATTTTAATCATTTAATTAACTAATTTTCCATCTTTTCGTACAAGCAAGTGCTTAGACTCCTTGATACTGTCAGGGTTTACCATAGCTCATTAGCTTCTGAAGAAGATTCAAGCAAACAACATAGTTTTTCTCTCAAATACCACCTAAAGCATCTCATTGATATATAACTAGCTAAATGAAATCTCTGGAAGAAAGAATTATCAATTGCTGAAGTTCTCTGCAACATGGAAATTTTACGAGTGGCAGAACACGACAAATTAAAGAATTTTTGTGTCGTCTTCTGTGCCATTCGAACATTCGAAAACTCTAGAGGCATCGGAAGACTGAAGCAGGACAAAAGTGATGAGAAAGAAGATGAGTTTAAATGGTAACAAATAATAAGACATATAATACAATTGGTGATTTTTAGCACAAACATGTGCTTGGTGTAGTGGTTAAGGTGTTACCTTTAAACTAGCTAAACACAAGTTCAATTCCCACCCAAAGCATGTTCGGGGATTTTATTTTTCTCCTCTAAATAGGTGGTGACACGTGTCACCACCTGATTGGAGGAGGAAATAATTTATTAATCAAATATAAATAATTAAATTCCTCCAATAAGGTGTTGACACGTGTCACTATTGAATTAATTTATTTTATTAGTTTAAAATTAGGACTAAATTAAAAGAATGTATAAATAGTAAGGACCAAATGTGTAACTATACCCTTAATTTTTTTTAACTGTCACGTCACCCTACCGTTAACCTCTAACGGCGGGTGGTCACATTGCACCCAATTTAATAGTATGATGGTTTAATTACTTCGGAAAAAAATAAGGTGGTCAAATCGCGACTTTTCCAATAGTATGGTGGTCATTTATGTAGTTTACCCTTTTTTAAATTGGATTAATATGATAAATAATTAAAGCATATGATGACTCACAAACATGAAATTTTATTGTATTTTATTTTTTTAGGTCAAGATTCTTATATGTCCTTCACTTAATATTCAACTAAAATACGTAAAAAATAATCTAAACAAATAATTAAATGACATGGTTGGTTAATAAAAAACCATGCATTAGAGGCGAAATTATGGGGAGTGTTTGAAGGTCTGCGATATGCGTGGAATCTTGGCTACCGTTGTATATCAATGGAGTTCAACAATTTGAATGCAGAAAATATGCTTTAGGAACAAGGGAGTGTTTGAAGGTGGCTTAATTAAACTGTTATAAAATGACCATTGAGCGTTATAAAATAATATAACAATCCGATAAATTTAGTGCTCATTTTATAATTCCAAAGAGGTTCCTCTTGAATCTTGATCCAAGCAAGCTTTTAACTTCTTTTTGTTCATTTTTTGATCCTTTTATGCTTAGTGAATTCACATGTCAATTTTGGATTGGAGGGGCATTAACTTAAACATCATGATCAAGTATGTGAAAGGGTCGATCTCGTCACGCTATCCGCCTATCCCATTCCAAATAACACAAATTTATGAGTGTGAAATTATGTTTTACGGATTGGAATTTTATTTATATAAGTTTTCGTTTTAAGTTCCATACAAACGTAAATATAATCAGTTAATACTATTTAAATGAATATTATTATTAAAATCAATAATTTTTCACTAATAGAGAATCTTAATAGAAGAAGAGAAAAATTACAAAAGGGTCGTCAGACCAGGAGAAACAAAAATAGGCCAATCTGATAGACATGAGTTCAAACGAGTATTCTTAGCAACCCAATCGACAACTTTGTTACAGTGTGCAGAGAGTTTTAGGTGTACTCTATTTAGGAGAGCAAGTGCACACTCTTGTCAAGTTATAGTATATAAGATATCGTCTTCTACGAGGATTGGACAGCTTGGTTCGAATTGTTTTTTCCTGCACAAGTAAGGTGATTGTTGAGAAGAAGAGTAAACTAAACACACAAGTAATTAAGGAGGTGATCAGGTTGATAGAGAGGGCAGGATTATGTCGTTGCTTAGTGTGAAACTGTGTTGCATAGGCCAAGTTGTTTTGCGCTGCCACAATCTGTTGCCTTGGCGGGTAATGGCAGATTGAGGCGGCGACAACTTTCGATGCCACGAAGGATCTCTACTCTTCCAACTTTTGTTGTCTCGACAGGTGAGATGGAGAGAAGTCCCTGCGGCAAGTCTGGAAAATACTCCAAGTTCGGCAAAGCAATTCTGAAGTGATCCTTCCTATGTCTAGGCAAGGATTCTGTCACCACGTGATGTAGGCAATACCTAGCAATCTCAGCGTAAACCTAACACATGTAGTCGATGTTTGGTTGCTCCTTTTAGCCGCTGAAATTCTAACTTATGTCTAAGCTCAATTAGTCAACACCTCGACATGATGAGACCGTGCTTAATTATTTCTTGAGTTTGACACTCTCGTGCCCGACAAATGGATTTCTTCAACTGGACTTTTGGAACTAATTGAAGAAGTGAAGAACTTGAATTAAGCAAACTTGGAATATTCTATTGCAAAAACAGAACTTGAAAAACCTAAACAACCATTCTCACAACTAATTGCAACATAACCCTTAACCCAAGAGAAGTTTAGAACATGACTGCGACAGAAAACCTAAGCTATGCCTAAAGAAAACCTAAGATGATTTGAATTAAGAGTACAATAAGTATTTATAGACAATAGCTAGGTCTAGTCCTTCTTGGAGTAAAAGTCTTCAAAAGTAGCTTTCCACATTAAATGTGACTTTAAACTCTGACTTCTTTGAGTTGAATGTAGACTTTATCACGTTGCCTTCTCCCACAAGCAATATCGAGATTTTGCTTCGGCGGCTATGTCCGCTACTACAGACGTCAGAAAATTGAGTGGACGACACCGATAAAATCAGGGTTTTTAGCTCTAAAAATCGCACTCCGATTCTCCAACTCCATAGTTTGCTGTCGTGGGCAGCAAGGTCGACTGCGGCAGCACTCGATAGCTACTACCTTCGGCTGGAACTGCATCAGTACAGCTCCATGGTTCGCTGCCTTCGCATCGCATCCTCAGCTCCTCTTTCCCTCTGCCAACCTTTAGTACCTAAAATAAAAAATACACTAAAACAATACATTTCTTCACCAATTAAAAGATAATCAATAAAAACATGGTAAAGCCAAGAAATACTGTAAAATGCAATGCATGATCCTAATTATGCCTAAGATGTGCTTAAAAACAGCAATAACATGAGATGGAATGTGCGTGAAATATAGGACTTGTGGACACTTTACACACCCCAAACTCGAACTATTGCTTGTCCTCAAGCAATGCAACCTAAACATACTTGCTCTAATAATAATCATAAAGAAAAAACTTGTTTTTCAACTCAATTTCATACCTCAAGGCCGTGGCACCTATATTAGATTAGTGAAGGGAATTAGCAAGAAAATAACTCAGAATTAATTTTTAATGCCAGTGCAGTGTGTGCAGAACTATGTACAGGATGAATATGCAGAATAACTAGATAAGCAAAGATACTGTTACGATATATAAGGTTGCTGCCAAGGCAGCACAGTTACGCACAATAATTTAATCATGGTAGTGAGGGCTTCAACTTGTCACAACTACTCTTCTGGGTCTGAAATTAAGATAGGAGCAAACTACAAAACCCCGAACATTTGGAGTAGAGTCATCCCGTGAAGACTTTCATTCACTCATGTTAATTTGTCCGTCACTTCAAAGATTTCAGATTCATGGACTTTTGATAGCAGCGGAGTGTCCTCGCACATGATTCTTCCTAGAGCCTGTTTCGGGCACCTCTAGGGTAAAACAACAAAAAAAATTCTTTGTTTTCCTCTGCCGTGGCAATGCTTTATTTTCTGTTTTTATTTTCTACCTCAGCGGCTATATGCAACCACTGTTAGAACTTTGCAAAGAATTCTAAAGACAAAGCAGACAATGTTCATTAGATATTCTAACAAATTAAGCAAGTAACAGTAGTGTTTAACAATTTTGGCAAGTATAAAAAATTCTAAGTTATTTTTCATGTTTTTCCCGGAATTAAGTTCAATTTATATATTGGTGCGAAAATAATTAATCGGCTATCTATCATAGGCACATGTTCTAACAATTTTTTTCTTTTCTGATTGATAAGAAGGCAAGTACAATGCAATCTATATGCAACTAAGATGCCTAAACAAAAAAATATAAGAACTATGCCCCCCCAAACTCGAGATGGGCACTGCTCTCAATGCACAAAATAAAACTAAAACTGAAAAATAAATATGAGAAAGGGAAAGAAAACTCAGGCCTAGTTGCTGTCAGATGGTGGAGAAAATGTAGAGGAGTTGTCTGCTCTTCCACCAGTTGCGGGTTGCGGCAGTGCTGCCCCTGTTATGCTCGGTGGCTCGATTCCTTATGGTCTAAATTTTGGTAAGTAGTTGTGAGACGGGAATAAAACACAAATAAAATCTGGTCTTAAGTAGGTAAAATCTACTCCTAAATAAAACAATAAAGATGTGGAAAAATAAAAACTTATACAACATTTTGTTACTCTAGGAGTGCATTGATATGCATCTCCTAAAGTAACTACTCCCTTATCGGTTTAGCTCAAGAGGGTCGTTTTTATACTTCTTGTAATCCATCTGCACCCTCCATCTAGTGATTATCCTCATGGTGGAGGAGTCCTTCTTCCTCGTTCCCTTGTAATCCATGTGAACCTTCATTCTTGTTCCTATTCCCGAAGGCATGAACATGTGATTAGGAAAAATTATATAACTACCTAACCATGTACTTACCTCCTTTTTGTCGAAGTTTGTCATAGAAGAAAGTTTCTTTTGCTGCCGAGGCAGCTGCTGCGACAACCCGCTGTTGTGGTAGTCTTCTGTCATAGTGTTGTGCCGGTCAAGGGAAAACTCTTTAGGCTCCTCGAAAATCTCCATCAGTAGAGATTTTGAAGGATGTAACTCTGCCTGCATCGACTCCTCTAGATATATATATATATATATATATATATATATATATATATATATATATATATAATCCATAGCTGTCGAGGTGTCTGCCGAGGCGGGCGTCATTATGGAGGCTTTTTTCGTGACGAGCCTCTCTACTGAGGCATAGCATTGCTCAGGTGTTATCAGTTCGTCCTTAGGTCAGGGTTCAAGGTAGCTGGAAGAACAACTGTCAATCTTGTTGTCTGGGCATCATTCTGCATCCTCTTGGCTTGGAGGTTCGAATTGCTTTGTACACATTGGAGATATTTCCTCGCACTTCTCTTCGTCCTCTTGTCCTAGGACATCATTATCCCTTAATTGTAAAGGTTCATCCATACCATCAATGAGGACTGAATTACTCAGACGTGCATCCATTTTAGCGATGTTGGCATCCATAGAAGCTAATACTTTGTCAGTGAGCGCAAGGAAAGCTTGAAGTGTGTCTTCCAAGGAGTTTGATTGTTCTTGCAGAAGACTATTTTTCCAGGGCATGTCGGTTTCTGCAGCAAAACTGTTATGGTAAAAAAATTTGAGATTTTTGATCATACCATGAAAAATCTTGCTACTGTGGCGGCACATGCGGTAGTGGCATCAGCTGTCCCTGTTGCTGCTGTGGCGGCATCTGCTGTTCATATTCAGGAAACCATTCCTGCGTGGTTTTCCACGACATGTTCATTGCAAAAATTTGAGGGCAACCTTCGAATGCATGATTGCCTTCACAAAATTCACAAGAACTTTCCAAAATATTGTTGCCCTTCACTCGTGGGGGACCTGAATAAGCACTTTCCCACATAATTTTTTTCCCGAATAAAGATAAAAACTAAAAACTAAAATTAAAAGTAAAAAAATTAAAAAGTGCAGAAAAATTAAATCGAATTTCGCTGTTACCAATCCCCGGCAACGACGCCAAAAACTTGTAGAGTGTTTTAGGTGTACTCTATTTAGGAGCGCAAGTGCACATTCTTGTCAAGTTATAGTATATAAGATATCATCTCCCACGAGGATTGGACAGCTTGGTTTGAATTGTTTTTCCTGCACAAGTAAAGTAAATGCAAAAGTAAGGTGATTGTTGAGAAGAAGAGTAAACTAAAAACACAAGTAATTAAGGAGGTGATTAGGTTGATAGAGAGGGCAGGGTTATGATGTTGCTTAGTGTGAAACTGTGTTGCATAGGCCAAGTTGTTTTGCGCTGCCACGATTTGTTGCCTCGGCGGGTAATGGCAGATTGAGGGGGAGGCAACTTTCGATGCCACAACGGATCTCTACTCTTGCAACTTTCGCTATCTCGGCAGGTGAGATGGAGAGAAGTCTCGTTGGCAAGTCTGGCAGATACTCCAAGTTCGACAAAGCAATTTTGAAGTGATCCTTCCTATGTCTAGGCAAGGATTCTGTCACCACGTGATGCAGGCAATACCTAGCAATCTTAGCGTAAACCTAACACAAATAGTCGACATTTGGTTGCTCCTTTTAGCCGCTGAAATTCTAACTTATGTCTAAGCCGAATTAGTCAACACTTCAATATGATGAGACCGTGCTTAATTCTTTCGTGAGTTTGACACTCTCGTGCCCGACAAATGGATTTCTTCAACTGGACTTTTGGAACTAATTGAAGAAGTGAAGAACATGAATTTAGCAAACTTGGAATATTTTATTGCAAAAACAGAACTTGAAAAACCTAAACAATCGTTCTCACAACTAATTACAACATAACCATTAACCCAAGAGAAGTTTAGAACATGACGGTGGCAGAAAACCTAAGCTATGCCTAAAGAAAACCTAAGATGATTTGAATTAAGAGTACAATAAGTATTTATAGACAATAGCTAGGTCTAGTCCTTCTTGGAGTAGAAGTCTTCAAAAGTAGATTTCCACATTAAATGTGACTTTAAACTCTAACTTCTTTGAGTTGAATATGGACTTTATCACGTTGTCTTGTCCCACAAGCAATCTCGAGATTTTGCTTCGGCGGCTCTGTCCGCTGCTACAGACGTTGGATAATTAAGTGGACGAAACCGATAGAATCATGGTTTTTAGCTCTACAAATCGCACTCCGATTCTCCAACTTTATAGTTTGTTGTCGTAGGCAGCAAGGTCGACGGCGGTAGCACTCGGCAGATACTGCCTTCGGCTGGAACTGCATCAGTACAGCTCCATGGTTCGTTGCCTTCGCATTGCATCCTCAGCTCCTCTTTCCCTCTGTCAGCATTTAGTACCTAAAACCAAAAATACACTAAAAAGTACCTTTCTTCACCAATTAAAAGATGAAAAAATAAAAACATAGTAAAGCCAAGAAATACTGTAAAATGCAATGCATGATCCTAATTATTCCTAAGATGTGCTTAAAAATAGCAATAACATGAGATGGATTTTGTGTGAAATATAGGACTTGTGGACATTTTACACAGTGCCTCGGGACATAAGAAAAAAATGCAGAAAAGGAAGAAGTCAGGAGAAGGATATCTTCCTCGATAACCACCGTCTCCCAAACAGAGAAGGAGTTGGACTTTAATCGGTTGATTAAGCCAAGATTATCCGATTCAAGGATGACCATAGAATAGCCTTTTGTAGTCGCAAGGGTAACTCCAAGCCTAATAGCTTGAGCTTTGGCCGCAACTGCAGAATGGAAAAAGAAAGAAGAGGACTTACCACCAATAATAGCATCGAAGGAATCACGTGCTACTACAGCTGCCCCTGCAGACTCACATTCCTTCAAAAAAGAGGCATCACAGTTCACCTTCACAAAACCCAAATCCGGAGGGATCCATCGATCATCGTCACTTCTAATGGAATAAGAGTCAAAAGAAGTCAAATGGTTTGCCTCCACATATTCAGCGAAAGAACAATCGGCATGTTTCCAAACTTCCACCGGGGAATCAATAATACCTGAAAAGACAAAATTGTTCCATGATTTTCAAATAAACCAACACAAAAGGCAATTAACTCGCAGCCCTCAAAGAACATTTCCTTGTCACGTAGATTGAGAATCTTTTCCCACCACTTACCAAAACTTGAGAAGCCAAAAGAAGAATGGGAGTAGCTAAATCCCGAGGCTTTCCAAACAGCTTGGGCAAAAGGACAAAAAAGATCATGTGTTAAACACTTTCAATACCACATCCACATCTAGGACAATTCGCACAGAAGGTTATGATACCATGAAAACGAGCGAGAAGGTTACCTTTAGTTGGGAAGATATTGAGACACAACTTCCAAATAAAGGTGTAAATCTTCAGCGGAACATTAAGTCTCCAACACGCGCGCCACAGTTTGTGGTTTTGCGAGATGTCCTCATTACTTCAAGGGTCGTTATTATTAGTCAAGTTTTGGAGAAAAAGAAATAGCCAGATTTAACTGAGTATTCTTCATTCTTGTTACCTGCCCAAATAAAAGTATCCTTGACGAAAGGCCCTCCTATTGGAACTTGAAGAATCACATCTCTTTCGTGGGGAGCAAACAAATTATCGAGCTTTGCATGATCATATTCTCTTGAATCTTCAAGGATAAGTCTAGAAATTGCCAGGTCCTAACATCAAGAAGGTTTAGGTGTGTAGACCGAGAAAGAAGGTGATTGAGGAATCCAATTATCCTCCCAAATGGAAACACTCCTACCATTCCCAATTCTCCAAAGGGAGCCTTGCAAGCTCGTCTTTATACCATCTTTAATTCCAATCCAAGCCCAAAAAAATTTATGACAAATAGGAGCGGAAAGGATATTGCCATTAGGAAAATATACCTCGGAGAAGACGAGCCAACAAGGAGTTCGGGTTTTTAATAACCATCAATGTAACTTTAGCCACCAATGCTTGATTGAAAGTTCTCAAATCCCTAAAGCCAAGTCTTCCTTATCTTTAAGAAGATGCAACTTCTTCCAATTAACCAAATGAATTCCCCTTTATTTCTCATTAGAATTATTCCACCAGAAGCGGCTAATCATAAAGAAAAGATCATAACAAAAGGTCACTGACAATAAGAAACATTGCATGACGTAAGAAGGAATAGCTTGCATCACTGCTTTGATTAGCGTTTCTTTTCCAGCTTGGGACAAGAACTTGGCCTTCCAACCTTGCAGCTTTTGTCGGACCCTTTCTTTAATGAAAGTAAGTGCTTCTTTTTTACTACGACCCCAAATAGACGGAAGACCCAAGTAAGTGCCACTCTCTTCCATTAAGCCAAAACTAGAACATTAGAAAGATGACTTTTTTACCATGGGTAATATTATGAGAGAAGAAAGCTGCAGATTTTCCAAAGTTCACATATTGACCAGTAGCTCTCTAAAAATCATCCAACAGTTTCAACACAGATATGTAATCACCCTCATCGGCTTTAGTAAACAAGATACAATCACCATCGAACATAAGATGGCTTAGCATCGAGCATTGTCTCTTGATTTTGAACCCCTTGAAAGACAATTTAATAATTTCCCTATCCCAAAACCATGTGAAGACTTTTGACATGAGGATGAATAAGAAAAGGGATAGGGGTCACCTTAGCGAATTCCCCTAGTAGGGAAAAATTCCCCTCGCATTTCCCCATTGATGATCAGGGAGAAAAATAGAGTTGTCACACATTGCATAACTCTTTTCATCCACCATTTAGAGAATCCCATTAGTTGCATAACTATTTGTAGCACCTGCTAGTCAACTTTATCATAGGCTTTATCCATGTTAATTTTAAGGGTCATAACCCCACTAGAGCCTTTTTTCTTTCTTTTGATCGCGTGAAAAGCTTCATGTGCAATGATAACATTGTCTTGTATCAGTCGCCCATTAACAACAACCAATTGCGATGAAGGAATAATATCGGGAAGGAATACCTTGAGTCTTGATGCTAGGATCTTGGTGATAATCTTCAGAGAGAAATTGTATAAGCTTATCAGCCTGAAATTGTTAACCTCACAATGTTTCTTCCTCTTAGGGATTAGAACAATGATAGTCTTATTGAGCACTAGGTCGAGGGTACCATTCTTAAAGAAATGGTACACCATAAGGATGAGATCCCCTTTGATAGTATCCAGAAAGAATGATAAAAGGTACCTGAGAAGCCATCCGGGCCTAGAGAGTTCAAAGCTCCCATACTAAAAACAACTTTCTTGATTTCTTCCTCGATAACATTTTAACTCAAACTTCTATTCATTTCCTTACTAATAACAGATGGAATAATGCTAGATATGCTCTCAAGGTCAATTGAAAGATTTATAGTATAAATCCCTTGGAAGTGCTTTTAAAAAGGAGAGCAATGGCTGAGTCGTCCTCTATATATCATTTTTTAACCAACATATAACATTAGATCTTCTGTTTTGGATTGTAGTCGCATGGAAAAAAATTGGTGTTTCGATCCCCAAGCTTAAGCCAGTCGGTGCAAGCACATTGATGTCAATGCCTCTCTTCACTTTCCGACAACTTATCGAGTTCTTTCTTGAGTTCTTTAACCTCAACAACTTCACTACTCGAGAGTGGTTTCTCTTGCATCTTTTTTGATTTTGTCAAGAAGATCATTCGCCGTTTTTCTGTTCTTCCCATACTTCTCTTTACTCCACTTGCATAGTTTAATTCTGGTTTTTCTGAGCTTCGTCCCAAAAGCTTTATTGTTGTTGATAATATTTCTTATTTGCCATTCTTCTTTAACATTTTGGTGACATTCCTCATCAAGAAGCCATTTATATTCAAACTTGAAATATTTTCTACACTTTTTTGGCATCCCATTAACAAAGCAAGACAAGAGGAGCACGACCCGAGGCAATGGCAATATCATGGAGGGATATGACCTTAGGGAATATGGAGCTTCATTCAATAGTTGATAAGGCTCTATCTAGCTTTTCAAGAATGGCTTCATCATCGCTTTTTTGGTTAGACCAAATAAACATACCTCCTTTAGTCGGGAGCTCAAACAGACATGTACGATCAAAAAAATCAAAATACCATCTCGCAAGAGTAGGATCAAAGAGTGCACCACCCTTTTTTTCTTCAAGCCTAGCCACAATATTTGAATCCCCTATGACGCACCATTTTTCATCTAGATCACTCTTAATGTCTGCAAGCATCTCCCAAAAGGCTTGTTTCTCCTCATGGCAAGGAGGAGCATAGATAAAAGTACTAAACCATTCCTCTACCCTATTTATTGATATTCTAGTAACAATAAAATTTTTATCAGAATTAAGGACAGAGATACTAGTATCGTTCATCCACCATAGAGCTAAGCCTTTTGCAATATCAGACGGGTTAACATAGAAGGTGTTGTCCAATTTCATTTTCATTCTTATTTTCTCCAAGTTTCTCTTTTTCTTTGCTTCGTTTCGCTCAGAAAAATGATACTTGGGTGGAATTTGAAAATAGCATTCTTAAGGGCTCCCACGGTATTCTTGTTGCCTAGGCCTCTTACGTTCCACGCTATCATTGTCATACTCAAAGATAACCATACTTATGAAACGATGTCCGCCTTCAACCACAAACTCTCCGATGATCAACGAAAACCAGCTGGAAATATTATCTTAAAAAGCACCACCCCTTCAGATAGGGGAAGACAAAAACAACTTCAACCACAAACACAAACAAATGCGGACAAAACAACATTCAATAAACAAGAAACACACGCACTGACCACCAATGTCGAGATAAAAGCTCAAGGCACCGACCAACAATGTCGCGATGAAAACCTAGGCTCCGATCACACTGTCGAGATGAAACCAAGAAAAAAGGAGGAGAAATACCAAGACATGAGAAAGAACCGAACTTGGAGCAAGCAAAGACCACGGACCAGCCCCTTGTTCGAGTAAAGGAGGAAAACCAGTTCAAAAATTTGAACCCTCTTTCAACAACAGAGAGGCTAACAAAACCAAGATTACCAAGAAAACTAGAGAAATTTATAATCACAAACAACACTAAGAATGCTCATGAATATCCCAACTTGAGCCCACCCGAGAAACACCCTCCACCCTTCCCTTTCTCCACCAAAAAACACCGCGCCAAAACCACAAGAAACTTGAAGAAACTGCCGAAGGAATATATCTAACATTATAGAACACACAATCATTACTTTAAATATATCTAACTTTTATATATAATCTTCTTACCATATGCAAAACTGGGAAGTTTCACATTGTTTTGACTATTAGATTAAGGTAAATGAATGGCTGAGATTAACAGTAGAAAATGTGAAAATTATCACAAGAAAAAATAGATAAGAAAAGAATCTTAATCATTTATTACCCTCATCCAATAATAAAAAAAATGTGTAAAAATAGTTGAGTTTTACACAGTGTAAGCGAATCTTAACCTATATATATAATCGACTTTTCGAATTGTCAAAGTATAAGGTATAGAGAATTCAGTGAATAGTCTCAATGTAATATGAAGATATTATTTCTCATAGATGATCCAAATTTAAATAGCATAATTTGTATGATAAGTATTTTAAAAAAAAATAAAAATAACACACAAATATTACTATATAATCACCGTTGCGTCACATGGTATTCGAATACCTGGTTCACCTGAACCGTAAGTTAGATCCGGTTCAATCCTCTGTTAATTTCACCGTAAAACCAGAATTTTTGTTTTCATTTCTCTCTGGAAACAAGCTCCATTTAAAAAAAATACTTATTAAAGAAAGTTTTGATTTCTGCAATAAAAACCAGAGAAGAGAGGGTACACTGGAAAAGAGAAAGTTCAGTTTTAGTTTATTTGTGGGTTAGTTTTTTGCTTTCTTTCAAACTCAACAAGGATATACAAAAGAAAGCCTAACTCGCCGGAGCTCCGGAAACAGCTGAGAATCCGATGGACTCCTTGGCTCCAAATCGATTTGACATCTTCGAGATTTATCGGCGATTCTGTGGTATTTTTTTCGCTTTTCATTTTTTGTTCTTGAGATTTCGTTTCTTTATTCTTTCCCTTTTTAATCTTACGTTAATTCTTGGGTGAAAATATTGGAAATTGGATTAAGGGTTTTGTTGTTTAGTAGCTGCGGGGCAAGAGAGTTGCAAATATTCTCTCCCTGTTTTTCTTCCTTTTTCTTGTTCAGAATTTGATTTAATTATGGAAATCTTTATAATCATTTAGTACCCTAAACACACTCAATGGAAAATAGGCGAAAAGATAGGTAATGCAATTTGATTTTTTTAAAGAATTGTCTAAAATGGTCAAAGCTTTTATTTATTTATTTATTTCCTTCTAATTTGCTGTAATTTAGTTAACTTCTGAACTATCTTGCAGAACTTAGAACAGGATATGGACATGTTTGTGGTGAAGAATGCTACCGACAAGATGAGGAATCGCAAAGGGCTAAGTTCTCGAGGGATGCATTGAACCAGCTCTTAAAGATGGTAGAGTCAAGGATGCAGACAAGGTAAGTATACATGTCTACAATCAGTATGTAGAACAGTAGAAGTTTACAAATTCCGATTTGACATTAGGATGACTAGAGAATCTGGTAATGACTCTTAAGACATTTGAAACTGTTGGCATGAAAGAACCGGTTTGACATTTTAGGGATGCCATGTGAAATTAGTGTCATTCTTTGGAGTTCTTGTCGAATATATTGTTAGTTTAGCTTCAACAATCAAAATCTTTCAATCCCACCTTAAGGTTGAATTTTGAAGACTGCTCAATCCTGACTTGTTGCAGTCTCCTATATCAGTTTACACATTGTAAATGTGTAGATTACCACAATTTCATATTTGTTTATATCTAAACTAGTGAAAACTTTAATCTAGTATTTAGTGAAAAATATAGTATGGACTTGGACGTAATCATATTTTCTGTATTCAGTCTTGTTTATTGGTTATTTGGTTATAATCCCATTACACACCAGGGATTCTTGCATTCATTTTAATATGTTATTATATTTCCTTTGACAGGAATGCAGTCTTTGATGAACTTCTCAAGCTCATGTTACATCTGGACTTGATGGTGTGATTCCTCTTCAACTTTTCGTTGAAATTCTAAAAAGGATTTAAGTCTTTGAGACTCTACTAGGAAGTATATTTTCAGTTATTGATTATATACTCTGGTGGCGTGTTATCGATACTGAAATTTGACTTGCTGGTTCTTATTTTGTAGGTAGACTTTTCTGAATTCTCACGCTTCTATGATTTTGTTTTCTTCGTATGCCGAGAAAACGGTCAAAAGAATATTAGTAAGTTATTGTATATTACTTGGGTAAATGCAAATGCTTTTATTGATTTATCTTTGTAATAAATATTTCTTTGGTCTTGGATTTGAATATTTTCTTTCGTCTCTTTTGGCATGATTGATAGCTGTAAGCAGGGCAGTTGCTGCATGGAGATTAGTCTTGGGTGGCAGGTTCCGTTTGCTTAACCAATGGTGTGACTTTGTTGAGGTATGAGTACGGCCGATACTAAGCTACTACCCCTTTTTGTTTGTCTTAGAGGCATCTCTTGAAACTTTTGGTTATTGTTTTGATGTCTAGGCCCACTTTACTTTGGGCATCAAAATTTCATTCAAGTTGTGATATTAGTTGTTAATTATGTATTTCCATAAGTTTTATCTAGCTTTTCAATTATATCATCTAGGGAGTCACCCATCTACTGACTCAGATTCAGTTGTTAGCTTGTAAGAGCGTTCTATAATTTTTTAGTTTAATTGCCTTAATCTAGCCTTTGAAAATCCTTTGCATGCATAGTATGTGTATATGATGATAGTCATCACATGGGCTGGACAAATGTTCTGTTACTGCACTATTAGTTCAAGTTGAACTTGAAAGTATGCCTGCTAATGAACTACTGTTAAGGCAAGCTACTGTTTTTCATTTTCTTTCAGAAAAATCAGCGGCACAATATTTCTGAGGATACCTGGCAGCAAGTTTTAGCTTTCAGTCGGTGTGTACATGAAAACCTAGAAGGGTATGATCCTGAAGGTATTAAGTTTCTCGAAGTCTGTCTTATAGGCTCTCTCTCGTGTATTTATGCCCCGTGAATCTGAGTTGTTTGGTTATTTTGCAAATTGCAGGTGCTTGGCCTGTTTTGATTGATGACTTCGTTGAGCATATGTACAGGTTTGCTTTTGTATCCTTGGCACTTTGTATGGTATTGTTAAGTTTTAATTGCTGTTTCGCTATTACCCGGTTTATTTTAGGTGGCAACTTAAAACTCTTACTGTAATCTTTTTCGTATATTGTTATTCATTGTTCTACATAATAACACTGTATGATCACTTCATCATATTTGTTTTTGTATTGACCGGTAATCATACCTTGTGTTATTTGTCGGTTCATTCATGCTCCCTATCTTCCTGAGTGCAAGCCAAATAATGTTCCATTTTTGCACACTATGCCTACTGCCTAGATGTCTTAGACTCCCACCTGTTCCCTGCTCTCTTCTCATTGCAGAATTTCGGGGCCGAATAAAGATAGAAATGATTTCTGTTGCTGTGGGGATTTGGAGTGCCAGTCATGCGCAATTGATGGCACTTTGCCTGGTATGCAGGAATATTCATCTTTGGATAAGTTGGCTAGTTTTATGGACTACAATACATAATTGATGTGTCGATATCAAATGACAGGATTAAAACTAGTTCCCGGGTTGAAAAGGAAGTTGTGTGAATGTAATGATGATAAAATGGAGTCCTCGGAACCGTTGTCAAACTCTGCGAAGCCAAACTGCACATCAAATTCCAAGAGAAATAGGTTGAACTCGTGCCGATATGTTGACAGGTTAGATAATCTTCCCCCGAATTCATCTGATGACTGCATGGAAATCGTTAAACACAGTAATCCAATGGGTTGTTGCAAGTCTCCTTGTGCAGTCGAGGGTTGCCTATCTAAGGGTTTTGCAGGGCTGTTATCAAGTTGGTCGTATATGCAGTTTGATCGGGAAAGAAGAGTTTCGTATACATAGATGCTTCCGCTCGAGGTAAAACCATAGAGTAAAGAACATATGAATCGTTTGGGGTGCCATTGATTTGTTGTGGGTTGAGTTCCTTATTTTGTATTTGGATGTTTGAGGGGGGTGCTAGTGCTACCATTGGTTTGTAAGTGGAATCCTTGGGTTTCAATCCAGAAAGAATCATAATACAGACTTGCTACTTTATCACTGAAATGAAGTATCAGCGCCCAACGGATATAGTTTCATCCATTTGCTTCCTGTACCCTGGGAGAGCACAGTTTGTATCTCTCATCCAACAACACCAAAGCCTACTACTTGATTAAGGGTGTGCATTTTGTCTGTCCGAATGAGCCAAATCCGAATTAATTTATTTATTTTCTCTTTAGCAGTTAGCCGAATCAATTAAAATATACTACTGCAAACACTGAGATTAAATTAAATTATTATTCGCTACGGTTAACTGTACCGAATAAAAAGTGACATTTTTGTGAATTGTTCATGTCTCGTCACTTGATTAGTCATGAACCATTTTATATATAATATAATGAATAATATAGAACTATTACTACTACGTTTATTAATTTAAAAAATATCAACCAAAGAAATTCAAATAAATTTTTTAATATTTATATTTTAAAATAATTTTTCATTAAAATATACTACTGCAAACACTGAGATTAGATTAAATTACAACCAAATACAACAGACCATAACAGGGATACTCATGACATAAAAAGAAAACAAAACTGAACATCTTGATGTAACATACACATCAGTCAAATAAAAGAATTTAAAAAGCAAATTCTAGCTTTAAGCATCTACCTGCCAGTTGTGGTACAACCCAAAAATTCTCAAAACAATACAAAATCTACGATATCTAAAATCATTACAGCAAATATACTTAAGATATATTAATTACACAAATATTAGTAATAATTAATAATTATGTTAAAATTTATAAAACACCGTACTGTTTTGGTCAAATTGTACTGGTATTGTTTAACTCGATTTTTTTTAGTTTTTTATACGGTATATCGGTTCGAATTTTTACGAAAAACCTTAATGGTTAGAGGTTTTTAATTTAGTCGACAACCGAACCGAATTAGTCAAAATTGAATTAACCAAAAAAAAAAATTCTTTAACCGTTAACTAAATCAATTCTTTTAAACTTATTAACCGAACGAATAAATTTCGGTAATTAAGCCGGTTTTTAATTAATCGAACTTGATTATAGCCCTGTTTGGCAATTAGCGGATAGCAGATTGCATTAGCTGATTTGACTAGTGGATTGTATTAGCTGATTGTATTAGTTGGTATAAGGACATGTTTATATTCAACATTTGTTTGAATAGTTTATTAGTTATCAATATTTTGTATCTAATTATTATTAATTAGATCTATAAAATTATTTTTAATATAATTTTTTTATATTCAAATGATTTATATATTAATTTATTATTTATATAATTATTTTAATATAATTTAATTAATTAATAAATTTAAATACACATATAAATATAATATGTGATAATAAAAAGAAAAAAAGTAAATAGGATTAACTTATAAATATGGTGAGAAAATATTTAATTTTGATTATTTTGAGATTTTTGGTAACTGGTAAGGGTAAAAGAGTCTTTACAACTCTAATATCAAACCTATAATCTCAAAAAGCTCATGTTATGAGCTTTTTCAAAAGGATGAGTCTACCACGTGCGACGAACATTGCTAAACACCACTAACGATGAACATCGATGAACACTATTAATTTTTTTTTAAATTTTAAAAATCTAAAAGACTAAAATTATAATTAAAATTATCTCTTAAAAAATAAAAATCAAATTTAATAGTTACTTTATAATATTTTTTTAATAGGTTAGAATCAAATATACCTAATTTTACTAAACCCTAACAAAATCAATCTCTTAAAGAAATAGAAATCAGTTTATAATTTTTTAATAGATTAGAATCAAATATACTCAACTCTTCTAAACCTAAACCCTAACAAATTCAAGAGTTGTGTATATTTGATTTTAATCTATTAAAAAATTATAAATTGATTTTTATTTTTCTAAGAGATTGATTTTGTTAGTTGAGAAAAATTATCAATTTCAAGTGCGGATCGATATACTGCATCCTCGAACCTAAGGCCTTAATTTTCCAAGAAAATTGCAGCAACCTTGGAGACAATCGGGGCTTCAGCAAAAACGTGCTCTCTTCTTAGCACTAAACTCCCAGTCCAACCCAAATTTGCGTCATTCATCTTCTGCCACCATATCCATTAACGATCCTCAAAACTGTTTCCTCCCTGTGAGCTCGCATTTTGCATCATCAAAATCATTTCTTGCAAAAATCTAACAAATCCTTCATCGTCCTCGTCTGCGAGTAGACCCAACAACCCAGCATCATAAATCTTTCTCTTTCCTTCATCGGACAAAACCGAGTATGCCTCTTGAATCTGTTGGAATCGTTTTTTAGCTTCTCCCGACACTTTGGGGTTCTTCATCCATCTGTCGGGATGCCATTTCAAAGCCTGCCTGCGATAAGCGTCACGAATTTCAGAAGCAGAAGCTTGTTTACAGATTCTCAGGGCTGAATAATAGTAGGTTCCAGCTTTCGACATCTTCACCACCACCACCACCAGTGGAACTGTAAAAAACAAGAAAGAGAACAGAACACGGTGGTGGTTTGGTTTTAGTTTGGTGAAAGAGGGGCTCGGCAATTGAAAGAAGTTGACACTGTGATTAAAAAATTATATTTGATTCTAACCTATTAAAAAATATTATAAAGTAAATATTAAATTTAATTTTTATTTTTTAAGAGATAATTTTAATTATAATTTTAGTCATTTAAATTTTTAAATTTTTTTAAAAAATTAATAGTGTTCATCGGTGTTCATCGTTAGTGGTGTTCAACAATGTTCGTCGCCCGTTGTATAATTTTCCTTTTCAAAATTAGCGGTTTCACCTCAATCCGCTCTTTCAATCCGCTCTTTCAATCCACTATTACAAAATATCATTGCACGTTAAAAATAATTGATAAATTCTAAAAAATTAAATAATTATTTTGTAACAATTCAATGAATTTAATGATATTTTGTACTAATTTAATAAAATTTTTAGTGATCAAGCAAAACTTAATGATCATTTTAAAAGTTAAATAATAAAATATAATAATGATAATTTCGGTTTTATTATACCGCTAATACTGGAGTTATCTTCATTTGATTGCAATACTCCATAAATACTGAAGGTACACAGGCACAGCAACAACAAGAAGAGACGCCATGAGAACACCAGGATTCAGTGGTGCTGATTTGGAAAACCTCATGAATGAAGCTGTAGAAGAAGCAGAGACAAGACCCATCGAATCGAATCGAATCGAATCGTAACCGGAATGGACAGATGGAAAAAGCAAGATCCTTGAAGTTGGCCCAGTTTACACATTCTTCTATTACTATATATTGACTTATATACTAACTATTTCATTTCCAAAGCAATCATGGCAGCGCCTTCCAAAATCTGTAACCAGAACTTCGTTTCCAAAAAGCATATATATTGACTTATATACTATTTCATTTCCATAACAATCATGGCAGTGCCTTCCAAAATCTGCAACCAGAACTTCGTTTCCAAAAAGCATAAATGTCTGGTTTTCTTAACGCTTTGCTCCTCAATCAAACATCTTTCTCAAATCCACGCCCAAATCCTCATCTCTAATCTCCACCAAGATTCTTTTCTTCTCACCGAGCTCGTTAGGTTCTCCTCTCTATCTCCTTTCAAAAACCTCACTTACGCCCATTCCCTTCTCATTAACTCACTCAATTCAACTCCGTCTACATGGAATATGCTCATCCGAGGCTATGCTTCCAGCGATTCTCCCCAAAACGCTACCTGGGTACATAAAGAAATGCGAAAACGAGGACTTAAACGCAATAAGCTTACGTACCCATTTGTTTTGAAGGCCTGCTCGGGGGCTGAAGCACTAGAGGAAGGGAGACAGGTTCATGGGGAGATTGTAAAGCATGGTTTGGATGATGATGTTTATGTTAACAACAATTTGGTGCATTTTTATGGGTGTTGTAAGAAGATAATGGATGCAAAGAAAGTGTTCGATGAAATGTGGGAAAGAACTGTGGTTTCCTGGAACGCTGTGATTACTGCTTGTGTTGAGAATTTCTGCGTTGTGGATGCGCTTGGGTATTTTGTTAAGATGAGAGATTCTGGTTTTGTTATGGATGAAACAACGATGGTGATCATGCTTTCAGCATGTGCAGAGTTAGGGTTCTTAAGCTTAGGGAGGTTGTTTCATTTGCAAATTATTCGGAGAGTTTTAGTTTTGAATATTCAATTGGGTACTGCACTCGTTGATATGTATGCGAAGAGCGGAGATGTTCGATATGCTGGCCTAGTTTTCCAGAGAATGAAGGACAAAAATGTGTGGACTTGGAGTGCAATGATTCTGGGATTTGCTCAACATGGTTTTGCTAAGGAAGCCCTTGAACTTTTCACAGAGATGAAGAGAAGTTCTTGTATAAGACCAAATTATGTTACATTCCTTGGAGTTCTTTGTGCTTGTAGCCATGCTGGATTGGTCGATGATGGGTTCCAATATTTTCACGAAATGGAGGATGTTCACGGGATCAAGCCTATGATGAATCATTACGGTGCCATGGTTGATATCTTGGGTCGTGCTGGCCGTTTGAAAGACGCATATACTTTCATAAACAACATGCCTATCGAACCGGACCCAGTCTTATGGAGGACATTGTTAAGTGCATGCAGTGTTCATAGTGTTAATGGCACTGATGATATCGGTGATAAGGTGAAGAAAAGGTTGCTCGAGTTGGAGCCAAGGAGGACTGGGAATCTGGTAATCGTTGCTAACATGTATGCAGAATCTGGAATGTGGGATCGGGCGGCCAATGTTCGGAGGTTTATGAGAGATGGAGGGTTGAAGAAGATGGCTGGTGAGAGCTGTATTGAGTTAAATGGTTCGGTTTATCAATTTTTTTCAGGGTATGATTCTCAATTTTATTTCAATGATATATATCCATTGCTAGATACACTGATCATACACACGAAAATGATTAGCCTTTCGTAGCTGAATTACTTGATATGTTAGCTTTATTTGTTCAAGAATATAGAAAATATTCATTGTGCTACCTGCGAAATTTCATTATGTTTCATTGCCCCATTTATTTTTGCTTTTGTATCTGTTTGTCTGTTAGTAGTTAGATCCAGTTACTCTTGTTTCTTTATTTTCTTTGAAGTACTCGAGTTTGATCTTTACTTGAGACTTAGGGCTCGGAGTGAGCTCGATTGAGTTCTAATTTTAAAGCTTGAGCTTGATCTGAAGTGAAGATCAAACTGTTTAAACTCACTTGATTAGCTGCATTTTTCTTAAAATGTAACTTTGATTCTTATGCTTGACTTTAAGCTTGATGATTTATGCTCGAGCTCAAAATACATACATTCAAAATAAAGTTTGATTATACGCCCAAGTTACTCCTGTCAAACATTAGGCTATTCAAATTCAGCTTGTTCGATATCTCGAGCTATTTAAGCTATTGACTTAACAATGAATGTGCCAAATTTAAAATTTTCTTCTTCTTTTTTTTATTATTTAAAATGGAACTCAAATAGCGTTGGGTTACAAATGTTTGTTTACCCTACTGAGACCTGAATTTAGTTCATGAAATCCATATCGATGTCTCGTAATGCAATTTATCAAGCTAAAAAATCACACGGGCAAGGTAAAGTCTGAAAAGAGGTTTTCGCTTACCAAAGTTTTTATTGAGGTTTTTCCCATTCTATTTTGTGCGAAGTCCTCTTCTAAAGGGAAGCTTTGATTGTGTCATTTTGGTGCTTAAAGTTAAGTGTTTTTAGCCCTACTAAGTCAAGATGTGTTTTGAGACTAATTGAGTTGAGTCTCCTTTGCTAATGATGCCATGTGAAATGTGTGTATGCCTATCTGTATGTTTGACTGCTTTATGAGGTATATGATAAGCTTAAAAAGCTTGCTCGAATGTCATGTGAGATGTATATATGCTTCCAAGCGTGTTTAAATGCTATATGAGATGTGTATATGATTACATGTGTGCTTAAATGCCAATGAGATTACTTACCTATGCCTATTTTGAGATGCTCTAATGTGTTGCATGGTGTTTTCTACCAAATGTGCTTGTAGTGTTTGATAGGAATACATATATGTCATGTATGATATGCATATTACTTAATGATGAGATTTTGAAAGTTTTATTATGATTCCACAATCTGAGTAGGCTTTGGTGATGCATTATGCGCTAATGATATGATAATTCAAATTGGATCTAGCAGTATTGCAGTTCCCGATGGGGAGTGATAAGGATTGGTACGAGAGGTTCAGATTTAGGGATAACGACATTATATGTGTATGTGGAATGTAGGGTTGATGCATTTGATGCTCTTTGGAGTGTAGGGTAGGGGTGAGCAAAACTCGACTCGACTCGAAAAAACCGAGTGCGTATTGAGTGCGTATTTCAATCTTGCATGAGATCTGCATATCCACACTATTATTTTTATAAAGTATTTTTTGACAAGTTATAATTATAATGGAACAAAGTGTTTGGAGGATGGAACATATTTTCTTTGGAGTTTGTTCGTGCAGGGATGGAGTGGGAGCAGGCGCAGGAGCTGTGTTAGGCGTCTTTAATCACCTTCGTCTCTAAACTAAGTGATGAGAACCTAGTCATTAGACAGTTAACTGAGAAATGAAAAAGAAAAGAAGCAACAGAATGTCATGAACCAAGATAGAAATTGTAGATTTAGATAGAAGAATTAGAATAGGAATAGAAATAGAAGAGAAAGAATTGCAGAAGGAGAAGAAGATCAGAGATTACAGAGGAGAATTTGAGAGGAAGAAGAAACAGAATTTTTCATTAATTTCATCGATAGTGAACCACTGTTCCAACCTGAGTTTTAACCCCCAAAAATACAAAACGATAACGTTTAATTAAAGAAAATAAACTCTTAAACTAAACTATTTTATTCTAATAATAAGGCACGTGACAATACTCCTCGCTCGAAAAGAATCCTTGTCCTCAAGGATTAAGGAAAAATAACTCATAAGTCCATCTTTAGCCTCTACGAGATCACCGAAAATCTTTAAATGGTTAGACCAAACGTTTCCCATTGTTCTTTTTGCCAACCTATGATGTGTTGTTGTTCCCATCAACAGTTCTACCAGCACCACTCCATGACTGAAGATTACTGTAATTTTTGTATTCCATTCCCAAGAATTCTGATCAGGTATAATATAATTAAGGTGATCTTCCAAAGAATATTGTTGCATGTACTCGTATATAAGGAGGTGTTGACCCACAAAGAAAGTTTTCTCCACTTGAAGCCATGTATTATCAAGTTGCTTCACAGCTACAACTTGATAAATACTTTCTAATTGCCCCTTGTAAACAATCTCGATCTCTCCTTGCCCTCGCAAATATTGTTTGCTGAAAAAATGTGTTGCATTTGCAAGTTGTTGGTAGTTGAAAGTGTGAGCACGGTTAACATCATAGTCAAACTGATGGAAGAAATCACCTACAAGAACTCCAAGCTCTTGTTCAATAGTAGCTTCCTTTTTATCTTTGACTCGTCCCCAATCTTTATATCCTCCATTGTTGGCTTCTCTCCTTATCATAACATTCCTCCCTCCTTCAAACGATCCTTGTCCCCAAGGATCAAACAATGAAGACTCTCTATCTTCTGTACCACGGTAGATAATTGTTGATTTTTTTCTTACTGCTATTTCATACGACGGTTCTGAATTGGCTTTGACAAAGTTCTTTCTTTTGACAGACTTGATAGTTGGAGCTTTCGTTTTCGGAAGAGTATTAGTCGATTCAACCACACAATGTCTAGGCAAGTTAAATATTAACCCCAACTCCAACAAGAGAAGTTCATAATTCATCAGATTGGACAATAATGCCACAGCTTCAACACTAGCTTTAACAAAAAGAAAAAAAATGAGAAACAGGCTGTGGTGAACTCTCGGCTTCAAGAAAATTAACAACTCGGGTTGCAGTCCCCAATTCCAAAGCTCCTGTAACTAAAGATTTGGCCAAAGCTTCATTTCCTATGTCATGCCTTTTTGAAATACATGTCTCTTCCTCAAGACAAGTACATGAATTCCCACCCACAATACTGCTGCTTGAAAATTTAAGTAGGAATGAGAGTACATTATTGGACAATTTACAAATATGTTTTGCTCGTTTTATGATAAACTTCTCATGGTATTGATCATTGGAATTTATCTGCCAAAAGGCTATTAACTCAGCAATCCGTTCATCAAATCCATCCAGAGCAATCTCAGCTTTTATCAATTTCAAATGGTGATTCCAACCCAGCCTTTCAAATTCATCATTAATCCTTTTATTCCCAGAGGTATCCCTGGTGACAGTGAATGACCCACTGACTTGGGACTCCCTTACATACTGCTCATCAACATTGTGCTTTGTGTTGAGAAATATTTTGATATAGCAATTATGTGAAAAATGTTTTGGACTTTTTTAAAGATTTCAAAAATAATTCAAAAGTCCTTAAAACTTGAAAAATATGTTTAAAATGTTTTGACTTTGCACTTATATCGAATATACATTTAAAAGTTAAAAATTAGCCAAAATTGGGTTTTTAAGTGAAAGTTTCGAAACCTTTCTGGGCAGAATGCCACTGTTTTTGAAACCTTAGCAAAGGTTTCGAAACCTCTGGTAAAGATTTCGAAACATCTGTGCAGGTGAGAATTTAAAGCTCGACTTTATGACTTCTCAACGGCTCCAAAACATCTCCAACGGCCATAAACGGCTAGAATATCATTCCACACTATAAAAGTAACCTTGGGACACTTGAAGATGGTTAGAGACAATATCCAAGCTTCATGATCAAGAGAAATAGCATTTAAGTCTTTATTCTTCATTTCTCTTGTATATATTGTATAGAGAGTGTTTTTCATTATTTTATTCTTTACACTCTTGTGAGCTTAATTCTTGTAAACACCCACCTTGTGAGGCTTTCATTGTTTACACAAATTACCTTGTAAAAGGGAGAGGTTCTAGTTTAGCATATGGAAAAACTAGAGTGGTTCTATCTTAGCCATTGAAAAGATAGGGTTGTAAGGTTATCCCTTTGGCCTCAAAAGGAAGAATTCATAATAGTGGATTGATTGGAAATCCTTAGTGGGGAGCTAAGGTAGTTGATGTAGATCTTGGTTAGAAGGTTGAACCACTATAAATCATTGTGTCTATCTTTGTTTTAGCTTTCACACCACCTCCACCCAAAAATCCACCTCTCCACCACTTGGTGAGCCTTATCGGTTGAACGAATCGAGCTCCTCACAACCCAACAATTGGTATCAGAGCCACGTCTCCATCGAAGGACTAACATCCGGGAGTAAAGATCCAATGCTCGAAGTCCACTGTTCAAGAAAATGGCAAGATTTGAAGAATGTCGCTCTATCTCGTGTCCTCCACTCTTTGAAGGAGAATCATACTTCCAATGGGAAAATATCATGAAATACTTCATCAAGTCTCAAGACTATAAGGTTTGGAGCATCATCGAAGATGGGTATTTGGAAGCTTCAAAGAAGAAGAAAAAGCAAAGGAGTGCCAACGACACGAAGGCAAAGCTAAACACTAAGGCGATGCACATTCTCTATTGTGGCCTTAACGAAGAAGTTTCCAAGAAGATCTCCACATGCAAAAGTGCCAAAGAATTATGGGAGAAACTTGAGAAGCTTTATGGCAACAAGAAGGGAGAAAAGAAAAATGATGATCAATTATGTGCAAACCTTCTCTCCAATCCAAATGTGGATGGTGTTTTGGCTCTCGATGAACCCGAGGTATCTTCTAACTCAAATGAATTAAATTATTATACATTTGATGAGTTACAAGACGCTTTCGATGAATTATTTTTGGAATTTGAGACCATGAATTCCAAATTTAAGAAAATGATTTCAAAACTCGAAATCGAAAATGATTTTCTTTTAAAAACAAAAGTGGATTTTGAAAACCAAAATGAAATTTTGAAAAATGATTTAGAATTTTCAAAACCAAAAAAAAATGTTTTAGAAAAAGAAAATCTTGATTTAAAAGTTAAGCTTGAAAGCTTAACAAAAGAAAAGGAAATTATTTTCAATAATTCATCTTGTCACATAATGGCAAATTGCTCACATTGCCATTATCATGGTCATTCCTTACATACTTGTCCTATTATGAAGAGAAAATCTTATAGGATTAGACAAGTATGAGCTCCCAAGGGAACTAAAGACATTGTGACTAATGTAAGTGGATCCAAAGCAATTTGGATACCAAAATCCAAGTAATTGTCTTTTGTAGGTATGTTGGAGCAATAGCAAGAAAAGCAATGATATGAAAATACTCTAGTCATACAAGTGAAGAAGATAGGTAACCTCTAATCTTAATGCATTGGATTATAAATCATTTGGTTACCTATTTTGATGATAAATGTCCATGCATCATTGCTTATTTATATTTTTAAGCGCATGACATTTTATGATGCTTTATGCATATGAATCATATTGTTTCATTCATATGTTTGCATAAAGTTTTAAAGTCTTGGATAAATTGAATTTCATGTGTTTTAAATTGATTTGATTCAATGGTGAAATTCAATCTCTGAAGTGTCAAGTTTTATGCTAAAAATTTAATGGAATGCTTTAGTAAGGGGGAGTTTTATTTTTCAAATTTTTTGTGCTTCAACTTTTTTTAACTTACTCTCCATTGTTATTATGTACTATAAAGATTTGAATTATTTTTGATATAACAAAAAGGGGGAGAAGTAAGTGAAAAATTAAGGGGGAGCTTTTGTCAAAAACAAATTTTCAAAGAAGTTTTGTTATATTAAAAAGGGGGAGATTGTTGAGAAATATTTTGATATAACAATTATGTGAAAAATGTTTTGGACTTGTTTAAAGATTTCAAAAATAATTCAAAAGTCCTTAAAACTTGAAAAATATGTTTAAAATGTTTTGACTTTGCACCTATATCGAATATACATTTAAAAGTTAAAAATTAGCTAAAATTGGGTTTTTAAGTGAAAGTTTCGAAACCATCCCTATAAGGTTTCAAAACCTTTCTGGGCAGAATGCCACTGTTTTTGAAACCTTAGCAAAGGTTTCGAAACCTCTGGTAAAGGTTTCGAAACATCTGTGCAGGTGAGAATTTAAAGCTCGACTTTATGACTTCTCAACGGCTCCAAAACATCTCCAACGGCCATAAACGGCTAGAATATCATTCCACACTATAAAAGTAACCTTGGGACACTTGAAGATGGTTAGAGACAATATCCAAGCTTCATGATCAAGAGAAATAGCTTTTAAGTCTTTATTCTTCATTTCTCTTGTATATATTTTATAGGGAGTGTTTTTCATTGTTTTATTATTTACAATCTTGTGAGCTTAATTCTTGTAAACACCCATCTTGTGAGGCTTTCATTGTTTACACAAATTACCTTGTAAAAGGGAGAGGTTCTAGTTTAGCCTAAGAAAAAACTAGAGTGGTTCTATCTTAGCCATTGAAAAGATAGGGTTGTAAGGTTATCCCTTTGGCCTCAAAAGGAAGAATTCATAATAGTGGATTGATTGGAAATCCTTAGTGGGGAGCTAAGGTAGTGGATGTAGACCTTGGTTAGAAGGTTGAACCACTATAAATCATTGTGTCTATCTTTGTTTTAGCTTCCACACCACCTCCACCCAAAAATCCACCTCTCCACCACTTGGTGAGCCTTATCGGTTGAACGAATCGAGCTCCTCACAACCCAACACTTTGTAGTAACAATAACCTTTTCGGCAATTAAGTATGCAAGGTAGAAACAAACACCAAATTGACCAATCATACTAACATGAACATCAACGGCCAATGCCTCCATGAATTTCTTGGTCTCTGATCTTGCATTCGTACCAAGGTTGTTCACTAAATTAGTTTTGGTCCTGCCAATAGAAATTCCAGGGTCAAAATGCTTAAATTGTATAACATCATAAATTGGTAACAACTTCCCCTATCCTTTAGAACTTGACCATCAATTGTGTTGATTCTCAGCACTTCATTGCGTTCCTCCATAGTCAAAACAGTTTTTACTCCACTAAACACTTGATCAAAGGCTTTGGTTTTGTTACAACTTTTGTTGGGCTTTTCATCAAATACTTCAACTGATAATGGCTGTTTGATAATAACTACATCAGGTTTTTCATCCATTGTCACAGTCATTTCATCGAACATGTGAGCTTCACTTAAACTCGCCCTATGTGAATCCAATACAACACCCTGAACCGAAGACCCATTCAAAATATCCTTAGTCAAGTCCCCACACCTTTCGATAATTGGTGTCTTATCCTGTGGGTGTTCGAGTGAACCTTTAGTCGGGTCAGTTTCCAACACAGCCTTTGTTGGGCTATCAAAACCCCCATTACACACTTCATCGTTTTTCTTGGAATGAGATTTGAAAGAAGGAAGAACAATACCTGAGTTGAGTATTATTCCGTTTTCTGAAAACAGATTCTGAATTTTCTTTAAATACATTGGGTTTTCTTCAAATATGGACTTCAATCTACTTAATTGATTCTCTAAGTTGTTCATTCGTTCCTCCCACCGCTTAGAATCCAGATGTATCGGACTGTGAGTGAAATCGATGTGGCTCTGATTACCAATTGTCATGAACCAAGATAGAAATTGTAGATTTAGATAGAAGAATTAGAATAGGAATAGGAATAGAAGAGAACGGATTGCAGAAGGAGAAGAAGATCAGAGATTACAGAGGAGAATTTGAGAGGAAGAAGAAACATAATTTTTCATTAATTTCATCAATAGTGAACCACTGTTCCAACCTGGGTTTTAACCCCAAAAATACAAAACAACAACGTTTAATTAAAGAAAATAAACTCTTAAACTAAACTATTTTATTCTAATAATAAGGCACGTGACACAGAACTGGATTCATTTAGGTTGGATAAAGAACAAAGAATCTAAGAGACGAGAAAGACCAAACAAGAACAAGGTGTTTCCTGTTCCATCTCTCGGTTCTTCCTCATTCCCACTTCCGAGAGATGATTGGCATGTAACCCCCTCGTCCCGGTCTGGCCGGATGACCGGTCCGAGTGGGCCACACGGGGAAAACCGAAGCGAAACCCAAAGGGTTCCCCCTCGGTTAGCAACCCTATTTTTTTTCTTTCATTTTAAATCTTGTCTAGAGGATTGTTAAGTCCTAAGTGATCGTGACAGCGGAAAACAATCAAAGGAAATCACGTTCGAACCACGGCCATGCAAACAGTCCAATTTAAGCTTATAAGGCAGGCCGTATCGATACACCAATCAAGGGTATCGATATGCCTTGACTTAGTCAACCCACACAGTCAACTCGAAGAATACCGTATCGATACAGCCCTTGAGCGTATCGATACGCCCTTTTCAGTCAACATCTCGTGGTCAACGAGATAAACCCGTACCAATACGCCTCAACACCGTATCGATACTCCAAAAGCTCCCCAATTTCTCAAAATTCCAGTGACCAAAAACCGTATCGATACACCCCCGTGTATCGATACGCCCAGCCAAAACTGAGCTCTACAGGCAAGACCGTATCGATACGGCCCTTAGGCGTATCGATACGCCCTGCTCTGCAACACCAGAATTTTTAACTTTAACGACCCCAACACGACTCTAAATGCATTTCTCGACTCACCTAAGCGTATACACACATATAAGCAAACTTACTTAAGCCAAGGGAGGCATTCACACATGGATCAAAGCATTCATACATAGCATTCCAACCAAAGAGCAATTTAGGCAATATTGTGCATACATAAAGGCTCAAAAGGTCATAAAAGGCACAAGACAAGCATAAAGAGGTTTGCACTATAACAAGGCAACCTAGCATCTAAAGACATGCTAACACGCAACATTCATCATAACATATCATGCTTACAAGCCATAGTCAATCCAACATAAACACATGTAAATGAGTCATACAAGCTCATACACAACCTTTGCCACATTGCTAACTAATACAAAATCATCACCGTACTTGAGTCACAAACTTGGAAGCCCTTCTTGCCTTGCCTCGAGCTAACACCACGCTAATGATCTGCATTGTTGAACATTGAGAGCGTAAGCTATAAGCTTAGTGAGGGTGCTCTAAAACGAAAAACATCAACAATGCAGGGTTCAAGCATGAAAATCCTAGTCTCACATATATATCAAGCATTGACATAAAATCAAGTAGACCTAGCTAGTCTTTCATGTGGCATAGTATGGCATCTTACTTCATACTAAGCATCAAGCATCAATAATCGACAATCATAAATCAACATCACATATCACAATATATGAACAAGTTAATTGGCCACTTTAAATTACCCCGATTGTGCGGATTAAACCTCGACAACACTTTACCTCGGTGGGATTACACTCATCACCGGACCTTGCATGTGCGGGATTTCATTCATCGCCACATGCCCTACGGATGGGATTCCACTCATCATCCCGTAGAAATATATAAAAATCTTCCGGTGGAATATTACATCACCGTACTCCTCCTTGATGACTTAACGCCATCAAGGCCACGTACGTTTTGACTCAATTTGTGTGCACACTAATCCTAATGATCGATCATTTACAACCGGTAATTATTTAGTGCCAATTTTCATTATCTCATTACATATCATCAACCACAACTCATGCCCATCACATATATATGCATATCATGTTATACATGCATAATCAACCACAATCACACGAGCATAGCTAAATAAGCACAATAGCATTTATGAATATCAATGGCTAAATTAACAACTAGAATTAACTAGAAGTGGCCTACCAAGCACACTTTGCACACACACACTACACATACTCGAACCAAACTTTAAAACAAGTTTGAAACCACTCACCGCCCTTCCTTAGCAAATCGAAACAATCCTCCTACGAACCCGGATTCGGTCCCAAAGCTCCTTCAACGCTTCCTCTTGCTTCTAGCCAAACAAAACACACTTATTACACCACAATTCAATGCTAAAACCCAATCATCAACTCACTCTACAAACACAAGCCAATTTCTACAATTTCTCAATCCACATAATCACCCAAAATACCAATTTTCGTGCTCCCTAATAGCCTTGCTGAAAACTCTACTCTTCAACACCCAAATGACTCTCAAGTGATCCCAAAACATCCTCATAACATAGGTAGACCGAAAGCCCTTCAATTTCAACCTTAAACCTCGCAAAAACCCAAGTTTTAACACCTTAAAATTTGCCCTAAAACCCTACTATGAATTTTCATCAAAATTCAACCAATTTAACATATAATGTGTATTTTAACATGAGTAAACAAAGCTCCAACTCAATTTATCAAGACAAGATGAAAATCTCATAAAAATTCATGCTTTTAGTAAAACCCTAACATTTTAAAAGTTCATGTTTTTTAAATCTAGAACCATGGGTAGACAGAGGATAGAGAGGAGAGTAAGAAAACATGTTTACCTTTCAAAAAGACCTTGGATTGAAGAAGATATTCAATGGAATAGTAGACAAGGTTTGGAGAGGTTTTGGGGATGGTTTTGACGTTGGAAAGGAGATGGGGGAAAGAGAAGATGACTTTTATTTTAAAGTTATCTTGCTTTTTAAAAGTTTTGGGTCAAATTGCAACATAGGTCCTTCCCCTTTTTACTAAAGCTCAATTAGGTCATTATTTAAGTTGAATTGATTTAATTAAATTTTTATTAACTCAAACTATAAACCCGGTTAACTCCTAGGCCCAAAACACGGGTGTTACAACTCTCTCCCACTTAAGGAATTTCGTCCCCGAAATTACCTGACTGAAAGAGATACAGAAACTGCTTTTCCATATCCTCCTTCCTCTCCCAAGTGGCCTCGTCCACACCTCTTCGTTGCCACCGCACCTTTACTAACTCAATCGATCTACCCCTCAACACTTTACTGTCAGAAGCTAAGATCTCCACTGGCTCTTCTTCATAAGTCAAATCCGGATTAAATTCAATCTCTTCTACGGGCATAACATGTGATGGATCGGACCTATACTTACGAAGCATCGAAACATGGAACACATCATGTATCTTCTCAAGCTCGGATGGCAAACGCAACTGATAAGCAACCGGACCAACCCTCTTCACAATCTCATACGGCCCTATATACCTCGGACTCAACTTTCCCTTTCGGTCAAATCTCATCACTTTCTTCCACGGAGACACCTTCAAGAATACCTTCTCACCCACTGAGAACTCAACTTCTTTCCTCTTCAAATCGGCATAGGACTTCTGCCTATCCGAAGCCGCTTTCAAACGATCACAAATCAATTTTACCTTGTCGGTTGTCCCCTTGAGCAAATCCGGCATAGGTAACAATTTTTGTCCTACCTCGGCCCAACACACTGGAGTTCTACACTTTCGGCCATACAAGGCCTCATACGGAGCCATCTGAATGCTCGACTGAAAGCTATTATTGTACGCAAACTCTACGAGAGGCAAATGCTTCTCCCAAGTACCCTGAAAGTCAATGATACAACATCGCAACATGTCCTCTAAGATCTGGATAACTCTCTCTGACTGACCATCTGACTGAGGATGATAAGAAGTGCTGAAGTTCAAACGGGTACCCAAAGCTGTATGTAGACACTCCCAAAATCTAGAAGTAAACCGCGGATCTCTATCCGATACAATGGACTTCGGCACACCATGCAGTCTAACAATCTCGCCAATGTACAAATCGGCCAATCTATCTAAAGTGTAAGTAGTGTTGACTGCCAGGAAGTGAGCACACTTCGTAAAACGATCCACTATCACCCAAACTGAGTTCTTCTTCGTAGGAGTCAAAGGCAAACCCGAAACAAAATTCATGGTGATGTTCTCCCACTTCCATTCCGGAATTCTCAACGGCTGTAACAAACCTGAGGGAACCTGATGTTCCGCCTTCACTCTCTGACACACTAAGCACTTACTCACAAAGTCGGCTACATCTCTCTTCAAGCCAACCCAAAAGTACTCATTCTTCAAGTCAGGATACATCTTCGTACTTCCAGGATGCATAGCAAACGGACTACTGTGGGCTTCAGTCAAGATCGTACGTCTCAAGTCAATGTCCTCTGGCACAACTATTCTATCTTTGAAACACAAAACCCCATCAGTACTAAAATTGTAGTCTGAAGATCTACCTTCGCCTATATCTTGCACGTGAGGTGCCAAAGATCTATCTAAGAGCTGTTTCTCTCTAATCAACCGACCTAGAGTAGGTCTAACCTGAAGCTCGGCTATCAAGCCACCATCTCCGGACAAACTCAATCTAGCAAACATAGCTCTCAAGTCCACGTCCATCTTCCTACTCAAAGCATCGGCCACTACATTGGCCTTACCCGGATGGTACTCAATAGTAAGATCATAGTCCTTTAGCAACTCTAACCACCTACGCTGTCTGAGATTCAAATCCCGCTGAGTCATAATGTATTTCAAACTCTTGTGGTCGGTGTACACTGTGCATCTCTCACCGTACAAATAGTGCCTCCAAATCTTCAAAGCAAACACAACTGCAGCTAACTCTATGTCATAGGTCGGATAGTTGCGCTCATGGGTCTTCAACTGTCTTGAGGCATAAGCCACTACTCTCCGGTCTTGCATAAGAACACATCCTAACCCTACATACGAAGCATCACTATAAACTACATAGTCCTTCCCGGACTCGGGCTGGATCAAGATCGGAGCTTGGGTCAAAGCTTCTTTCAACTTCTCAAAGGCTCTCTGTCTTGCATCTGTCCACTCAAACTGAACACTCTTCTGAAGTAACTGTGTCAATGGAGCGGCTAACTTAGAGAAACCCTCTACAAATCTCCTATAGTATTCGGCTAAGCCTAGGAAGCTACGTACCTCGGTCACAGACTTCGGTTGCTTCCACTCAACAATGGCCTCAATCTTCTTCGGATCAACTCTAATCCCATCGGCTGACACTACATGTCCTAAGAAGACTACCTCACGGATCCAGAACTCACACTTGCTGAGCTTCGCATACAACTGATGATCTAGCAAAGTCTTCAAAACAAGTCTCAAGTGTCGGTCATGGTCTTCTTCAGTTCGCGAGTACACCAAAATATCATCAATAAACACAACTACGAACTGATCTAGATACTGATGAAAGATCCTATTCATCATGTCCATGAAAGCAGCCGGTGCATTAGTCAACCCAAACGGCATGACTAAAAACTCATAATGACCATATCTAGTCCTAAAGGCCGTCTTCGGTACATCAACTTCTCTTACCTTTAGCTGGTAGTAACCCGATCTCAAATCAATATTCGAAAAGACTAAAGCTCCTCTCAACTGATCAAACAAGTCATCAATTCTTGGTAACGGATATTTGTTCTTCACTGTCAACTGATTTAACTGTCTGTAATCTATACACATTCTCATGCTTCCATCTTTCTTCTTCACAAACAAAACTGGCGCACCCCAAGGTGAAGAACTAGGCCTAATAAATCATCTATCTGTCAATTCTTGCAACTGAGTCTTCAACTCTTTCAATTCTTTCGGTGCCATACGATACAGATCAATCGAAACAGGAGCCGAATTAGAATAAGTCTCAATGCTGAACTCTACCTCTCTGTCCGGTGGTAACCCTGGCAACTCTTCCGGAAACACACTAGGAAAATCACATACTGTCCGAATGTCCTGAGGTCTAACCTCACTCATGTTAGGGTTCATCACATACGCTAAGTATGCTTCACACCCCAACTCAACTAATCTCTTAGCCTCTAACACTGAAACCACATTGGACAAGAACTTCACGTTCTCACCCACCACTACAATCTCATAGTCATCTGAGAGCCTCAAAGAAATCCGCTTAGTTTCAAAATCTATCCTAGCTCTATGCTTCGTGAGCCAATCCATACCCAGAATCACATCAAAACCGTAAAAAGGTAGCTCCATCATATCCACTGGAAATACATGTCCCTGAACCATCAACGGAGACCTTCGATACATCTTCCTAACTACTACCGTGTCCTCAAAGGAACTAGTAACACTAACTCCTACCTCTAACATCTCACAATGCAAATTCAAAGACTGTGCATGCTCACTCAATATGTAGGAATGTGTAGACCCAGAGTCAATCAAGGAAAGCAAACCAAAAGACTGTATCGAGAAGTTACATGCGATCACATCGGTGTCGTGCTGCTCCCCGCGCTGAGCGTAAACCCTGGCCTGTCCTCTGCCCTCCGGCTGGACTGCAACTACATGGGCTAAATTTCTCTGACCATCGTTCCTCGGCTGGAAATTACCTCTACCGCGCCCGCGGCCTCTCTGAAAATCGTTGGCTCTAGTAGGAGCCTGAGCTGGTGCCTGTCCCACCTATTGTGGACAGTCACGCCTAATGTGGTCTCTAGCACCACAACTCCAACAGGAATGAAAATTTCCCCAACACTCTCCGGTGTGGTTCCTCCCGCAAGTAGCACATGTGGGCAACTTCCCACCAGCTCTCTGGCCCTGGTGGCCCCTACCGTGGTTACCGCCACCACGCCTATGATCATACTGATGTCTGTTGTCTCGATGCCTCTTGTCATCGCCTCTATCAAAGTTGCTGGACCTCTTACCCGAACTGGATCCACCTGACCGCCTGGTCAAACTCAAACTATGCTCCAAGTCCTTGGCCCTCGAGACCAAGACATCAAAATCAGTGTAGTCTGAAGCTAGGGTATATGTCTTGATTTCTTCATTCAGTCCATAACGGAAACGGTTACAACGCTCCACCTCAGTAGGTACAAGCTCAGGTGCATACTGACTCAGTCTGACAAATCGGATCTCATAATCGGTCACGGTCATACTCCCCTGAAGCAATGCCATAAACTCTCTCTTCCTCTCTTCGAGGTATCACGGACCCAAATACTTCTTCCGGAATGCTATCTCAAAGAACTCCCAGGTAATATCGGCCTCATCCATACCCGAAGTAACGATGACCCACCAGGTGTAGGCATCACCCTGTAGCAAGGACTCCACACATCCCAACTTGCGCTCACCAGTACACCCCATCTGAGCAAGGATACGGACAGTCTTCTCAAACCATAACTCTAACCTCTCCGGAGTAGCACCTCTAAACTCTTCGGCTCCAAGGCCCCGAACTCTCTCTAAAGGCAATCCAGTGCCCTCACCCTGATGGTGTGCTGCCTGACCTCCAACTACTGCAGCCTGAAATGCCCCGGCTATCGCCTGAACCAACGGAGCTAAGTCTATCCCGGCCGGTCCTTGGCCACCCTGACCTCCTTGTGATCCCTCTCCTTCGGCCCCGGCCTCACCTCCCGCTCCCGATGGAGGAGGTGGTGGTGGTGGAGGTGGTGGAGGAGCTCCGACTCCAACCACAGGCTCTCCCACTTGAGCCTCAACTCTAACTACTGGCTCTACTCCTGGAGCCTCTGCCCGTGGTTCCGGTCAAACCATCCTAGGCCTCCCACGTGGTCTCATGGTTCAACTAGCAAGGTATAAACTACAACAAGAAACAGATAAGGATTACGTTAGTCAAAGCAAGGGTCCAATAGTGCTCAAGTACTCCTCTTTCCAAAAATCTTTTTAAATTAAGTAATAGTAGCAATGGGCACACACTCTACACCAGACACAACATTTCATGCATTCAAAACATCATACGATAAATCAAGTATCAAGGATTCATGACAAAACATGCATCGAACAACACAATTATTTATCACATTAAGCTTACCTCACTTACCTGCCCGAGGTCTCGGTAACCTCAGGCTCTGATACTAACAAATGTAACCCCCTCGTCCCGGTCTGGCCGGATGACCGGTCCGAGTGGGCCACACGGGGAAAACCGAAGCGAAACCCAAAGGGTTCCCCCTCGGTTAGCAACCCTATTTTTTTTTCTTTAATTTTAAATCTTGTCTAGAGGATTGTTAAGTCCTAAGTGATCGTAACAGCGGAAAACAATCAAAGGAAATCACGTTCGAACCACGGCCATGCAAACAGTCCATTTTAAGCTTATAAGGCAGGCCGTATCGATACACCAATCAAGGGTATCGATACGCCTTGACTTAGTCAACCCACATAGTCAACTCGAAGAAGACCGTATCGATACAACCCTTGAGCGTATCGATACGCCCTCTTCAGTCAACATCTCGTGGTCAACGAGATAAACCCGTACCGATACGCCCCAACACCATATCGATACTCCAAAAACTTCCCAATTTCTCAAAATTCCACTGACCAAAAACCGTATCGATACACCCCTATGTATCGATACGCCCAGCCAAAACTGAGCTCTACAGACAATACCGTATCGATACGGCCCTTAGGCGTATCGATACGCCCTGCTCTGCAACACCAGAATTTTTAACTTTAACGACCCCAACACGACTCTAAATGCATTTCTCGACTCACCTAAGCGTATACACACATATAAGCAAACTTACTTAAGCCAAGGGAGGCATTCACACATGGATCAAAGCATTCATACATAGCATTCTAACCAAAGAGCAATTTAGGCAATTTTGTGCATACATAAAGGCTCAAAAGGTCATAAAAGGCACAAGACAAGCATAAAGAGGTTTGCACTATAACAAGGCAACCTAGCATCTAAAGACATGCTAACACGCAACATTCATCATAACATATCATGCTTACAAGCCATAGCCAATCCAACATAAACACATGTAAATGAGTCATACAAGCTCATACACAACCCTTGCCACATTGCTAACTAATACAAAATCACCATCGTACTTGAGTCACAAACTTGGAAGCCTTTCTTGCCTTGCCTAGAGCTAACACCACGCTAATGATCTGCATTGTTGAACATTGAGAGCGTAAGCTATAAGCTTAGTGAGGGTGCTCTAAAACGAAAACATCAACAATGCAGGGTTCAAGCATGAAAATCCTAGTCTCACATATATATCAAGCATTGACATAAAATCAAGTAGACCTAGCTAGTCTTTCATGTGGCATAGTATGGCATCTTACTTCATACTAAGCATCAAGCATCAATAATCGACAATCATAAATCAACATCACATATCACAATATATGAACAAGTTAATTGGCCACTTTAAATTACCCCGATTGTGCGGATTAAACCTCGACAACACTTTACCTCGGTGGGATTACACTCATCACCGGACCTTTGCATGTGAGGGATTCCACTCATCGCCACATGCCCTACGGATGGGATTCCACTCATCATCCCGTAGAAATATATAAAAAGATTCCGGTGGAATATTACATCACCGTACTCCTCCTTGATGACTTAACGCCATCAAGGCCACGTACGTTTTGACTCAATTTGTGTGCACACTAATCCTAATGATCGATCATTTACAACCGGTAATTATTTAGTGCCAATTTTCATTATCTCATTACATATCATCAACCACAACTCATGCCCATCACATATATATACATATCATGTTATACATGCATAATCAACCACAATCACACGAGCATAGCTAAATAAGCACAATAGCATTTATGAATATCAATGGCTAAATTAACAACTAGAATTAACTAGAAGTGGCCTACCAAGCACACTTTGCACATACACACACTACACATACTCGAACCAAACTTTAAAACAAGTTTGAAACCACTCACCGCCCTTCCTTAGCAAATCGAAACAATCCTCCTACGAACCCGGATTCGGTCCCAAAGCTCCTTCAACGCTTCCTCTTGCTTCTAGCCAAACAAAACACACTTATTACACCACAATTCAATGCTAAAACCCAATCATCAACTCACTCTACAAACACAAGCCAATTTTCACAATTTCTCAATCCACATAATCACCCAAAATATCAATTTTCGTGCTCCCCAATAGCCTTGCTGAAAACTCTACTCTCCAACACCCAAATGACTCTCAAGTGATCCCAAAACATCCTCATAACATAGGTAGACCAACAGCCCTTCAATTTCAACCTTAAACCTCCCAAAAACCTAAGTTTTGACACCTTAAAATTTGCCCTAAAACCCTACTACGAATTTTCATCAAAATTCAACCAATTTAACATATAATGTGTATTTTAACATGAGTAAACAAAGCCCCAACTCAATTTATCAAGACAAGATGAAAATCTCATAAAAATCCAAGCTTTTAGTAAAACCCTAACATTTTAAAAGTTCATGTTTTTGAAATCTAGAACCATGGGTAGATAGAGGATAGAGAGGAGAGTAAGAAAACATGTTTACCTTTAAAAAAGACCTTGGATTGAAGAAGATATTCAATGGAATAGTAGACAAGGTTTGGAGAGGTTTTGGGGATGGTTTTGACGTTGGAAAGGAGATGGGGGAAAGAGAAGATGACTTTTTAATTTAAAGTTATCTTGTTTTTTAAAAGTTTTGGGTCAAATTGCAACATAGGTCCTTCCCCTTTTTACTAAAGCTCAATTAGGTCATTATTTAAGTTGAATTGATTTATTTAAATTTTTATTGACTCGAACTATAAACCCGGTTAACTCCTAGGCCCAAAACACGGGTGTTACATGGCAGTACGTGTTCATCGTTTTGGCGGGAGACGCTCAACGCTACATTAAGACATTGACCTACTAGAATACTTTTTAGAATAATATGAAATGAAATATTATAATAATAATAATAATAATCATTGGAAGAAAATATAAGATTAAGAAAACTCAATTGTATTGGAAGCAATCCACAACAGTAAACGAAAACCAAAATAAAATCTCTAATTACTCGTATCTACTAGGAATGACAACATGACAGGTCGGGACGCCGGAACATAAATTTGACCTAATTTTTTATTCAACGTTTTTTGTCACTGAACTTTACTCTCAAACCTATTTTAATCACTAGAGTTTAGACATTAAACATAGATAATGGTGGTGATCCCAAATCTCACCAGCCACTTCATATCGGCCTTTGAATTCAAATATGTCCTCCATTAATAAAAAATTAATGGCATACTTAATTTTAATCCGATCGGATATTATAGCCATATTTTTTTTGTTTATAAAATTGCACATGATCTAGAATTCATTTTTTTCTTTAGATAAACGTCCGTATCAAATCCGGTTGAAACCTGTTAATTTTAATTTTTTAGATAAATTACGTCAAATACTATCAAACTATAAGCCTTGACTCGTTTTTGCCACTAACCTTTTGTCTATGTTTGGTAAAGAGAGGTTTGGGCAAAAATTAGAGGTTTGAGGTATAATTAGATGTTTGACCAGTCAAATCCGCTAATATTGTTGTTTGGTAAATAGCGAATTGGGGTGAAACTGATAATTTTGAAAAAGCACATAATAGGAGCTTTTTGAGATTCGAGGTTTGATATTAGAGTTGTAAAGACTCTTTTACCCTTACTAGTTACCAAAAATCTCAAAATAAACTAAATTAAATATTTTCTCACTCTATTTATAAGCTAATCTTATTTATTTTTTTATTATCACATATTTATATGTGTATTTAAATTTATTTATTAATTAAATTATATTAAAATAATTATATAAATAATAAATTAATATATAAATCATTTGAATATGTTTAGAAAAGTTATATTAAAAATAATTTTATAGATCTAATTAATAATAATTAGATACAAAATATTGATAACTAATAAACTATTCAAACAAGTATTGAATATAATCATGGACTTATATGTCATTTTGCTTGTTTAAATAATCTAACAGCTATCAGCTATTAGTTAATTTTACCAAACAGTTTTATACAATCGGCTAATACAATCCACTAGTCAAATCAGCTAATATAATCCGCTATCCGCTATCAGTTATCAGTTATCAGCTGGGTAGTTTTTCTCACCCTAATATTTGTCAACCCTGCGTAAATGCTCTACAAAAGACTTGAGTTGGGCAAAACCACAAGCTAAGTGCAAAATTTTGATTGGTCAATGTGACAGACATGAGTTGCAGAGAAAACTTCCAAAAACATTGCACATTGTTGTGCTCAACACAAAATCTAATATGGTACAAATATACAGAGTAGTAAGCTATGAAAAAACCCTCCGGAATTACTTAAAGAAAACATAAATCATAACAACATAAGCTTACAAAAACTATTGTCATTTAATTGTTCTTTTATTTTTCAGAGTCGTAGACATCCAGATTTTAATCTTAAATCTACCAAATTCTAATTTATAAATTGGCTATGATGTCTAGAACAGATGTGTAAGTACCAAAAACAACCAGACAAACGCCCACTATAACTACAAGGCAAATACCAACCATTTCGCCATTGAATCTCCTATAAATACCAGAAATCTTCAAGTAGCACAGGCATGGAAGTATTATAGATGCAGTGATACTTAAAAAGGCTCCAACCAGGGACATGAGTGAACCGAAGAACGGAATGGCCAGAGCCACCAAGGCGGTGCTGATCAACAAGTTGGTTCCGATGAAGATGCCGAGAAATCGCTGGCTGTAATGGCACGGAAACCGGGTTTTAATGGCGTTGGTGATCGGGGTGACCATCAATGCATATTTGGCTATGGGGTTCACCAGGGTGGTGTAGATAGCCACCTTGGAGCTGAGCTTGTTTGTTGGAAGATTCAACGTTACCTGTGATAGAAGGTTTGATCCGAACATTAAGTAGCCGAAGATCGCCATCGATGCATAAGTGATTGTACACAATATGAAGCATACAACCAGAACCTGAAAAGCAGAGAAATTTCCCTCAAAGCCTGCAATCCAAATCAACATAAACTTGGGAGAGTAGAGTGTAGACACTTACATTGGAGAATTGATGCTTTTTCTTCATTGAAGTGTAGAGGGTAGGGAAAACTGGATGTGCACAGTAACAGAAAGCATATAAACTGATAGCAGTCAGCATGCCGTCCCAATTCACAAATGTTCCCTTTTGTTGAAACCCAATCCCATCAAACGCACCACTCCATATAATGGAAACGAGTATGATTCCGGAAGCTAAAACCCCACTGGCTGACACATACGAGAGGAGGCTCAAGTTATCTAACCAAACCGTAGGCAAAATCACGAGGCTTACAATCACAATAAACCCTGGTTTCCCACCAATCGTTAGCCCTGCAACTTGAAACTCCATGTTTGGGAACAAGTTGTGGAGATTATCCCCTTCTAGAATCAAGAATCCCGTGGCAACTAAGTAGAGCTCGGTGTACATGAAGATGGATACTATTAATCTCCCTTTTTTCCCGAACGCAAGCTTGCCTATGTCGGGATAAGTTCGGATGCTGGAATCCGAATCCATGCATCTTTGGATTAATAAACCTGAGAAGAATGCGGCAGTTGCAATGGCGAAAAGAATAATTAAGCTTAACCATCCTCCTGATGCTAGTGCATATGGGGTTGATAATATCCCAACTCCTGCAAATTAGTTAAAAATATCAGAAGTGCCAAAACAAAATCAAAAGCTGGAATCTTTTGGAATAGAACCTGAGAGAGCATTGAGTCCATTGAAACAGGTTTTGAAGAAAGAGTTAGTGGTTGAAATGGAATTTGATTCTATTTCTTCTACTTTTCTTCCTACAATTTGTTTATTCTCTTCATCTTCAATGAGAGGCACACTCAAGGATGCCTCCATTATTGGCTAGAAAGAAGGAGAAAGGTTGAGAAAGGAATAAGTGGGCTCAATCAGCAAATCTGGACATCACAGTTCCATCCTTATATTCACAGTTACGTATTTGAATTTGTATTCGTTTATACAAATAATTTAATCAACACAATACAAACTTAACGGTTTCATTTTAAAAAATTCGAATGTAATCAATTTTATCTAAAAAGTATATACTTTGTCGAAAAAGGATGAACTTATATTACTTTATAATCATCACTTTACGACTACAGACAAAAACAGTAACTTTTTTCCTTATCAGTAAATCACATGAACTGATATTGTCTTCCAAATAGTACATAATGATATGAATCCGCCCATACCACTACATGTCGAGAAACAAGTAACTTCCAAAGCACAATTCTCCAAGTTTTGTTTTCAGCGATTTTGCAGCTGTAATACTTGCATGGATATTACGGTTTCAATATTTATAAATATTCCATTTGATTTTTGTGATACTCTCATATTTTGTTATTTATAAATATTTCATTTATGTCCGGGACTTGAATATTCAAATTCGTTCTCCAAATCTCTTCTCTTTATAGAGGATGGATTCAGATGCTTTACTTTAGGAATTTATTTAATTTAATAGATTTAAATATTTTAATTTGGATCGGACAATAATATTTAGTTTTAATATAGATAATAATTATGCTTCAATCTTGAAAAAAAAATCATGTTGATTCAGTTTTTTTAAGGTTATAAGTATGAGATGTAAGCACAATTAAAGTAATACATATCTAAAAGATTTGAAAGGACCACGCATAACTTGCATAATATAAAAAAAAATTAATATCCTAAACACAGGCGGTGGAAACTGAAAGTTTCCACAAGCGCCTTAGTTTTAGGGTATAAGGAGTCAGTTTAGGGTTTAGGGGTTTAGGTGTAGGGGTTTAGAATTTAGCGATAGTTGTTTCAATTTAAGGTTTAGGGTTATAATTTAGGGTTTATAGGTTAGGGTTTAGTTTTTAGGGTAATAGGGTGAGGATTTAGTTTTTAACCTATAAACGCTAAATTATAACCTTAAACCTTAAATTGAAACAACTCTCCTTAAGTTCTAACCCCTTACACCTAAACCCCTAAACCCTAAACTAACTTCATATGCCCTAAAATTAATGCGCTTGTGGAAATTTTTAATTTTAACCGCCTGTGTATAGAATATTTATCCATAAAAAATAGACTATGACCTAATATCAAAAATATATTTAATAATACATATATAAAGATTTCTAAATACAAAGTACAGTTAGATTATAAAACAATAAATATTTAAAAAGGACCACACATAACTTGCGTGATATAAAATATGAGCTGAAATTCTATATGGCCTAATATCTTAACTTTTACCAATTCTATTAATTTTTCAATTAATTTCACATTCGATTTAAATATTATAAAAAATAGAAATATTTGGTCTATTGTCATTCTTAACGGGTGCTCCTTATAATTCATTGCCTAGACATCATATAAAGGATAAAAAAATTTTGCATCTTTTCGGTGCCTCTATATATGTCCTAATACTAAAAAATATTAAAAATTTAAATTTCAAACATTAACCCAAAATTTTAAATCCTAAACCCTACACCCTAAAAAATACATCATACCCTAAATTCTCTAAACCCTAACTATAAACCCTAAATCCTAAACTTAATTTTAAGTGTGAGACATATATAGGGACACGAAAAGAAACAAATGATTTTCATTCAAATATAAACCGGCCTTATCTCATATTTGGGGCCAAAATCAAGCGGTGGTCTAAAAATTTTATAAACATTTTACTCTAATCTTATATTTGGCCCTGTTCAATTAACTATACGGTAGAATTAAATTTTATGATTAAACTAAATTTTAGAATATTTTATAATCAAACTATTTTTTTAAAATAAAACATAATAGAAATAAGTATTAATAGTTTCCAACTTTTGTTTGAACACTTTTTTTATCAGAACTTTTGTTTGAACACTTAAAGTAAAGCCAAGTGTTATTTGTCATTAGAGATGGCCTTTCCTTAGCGCTGCAATTATATGGGACTTTGTATCTTCCGGGAAAAACGGTAGACAAAGAAAAGATCGGTAAAATATAAAAGAGGATTACGATGGATTGTGAAGGCGGAAGAGCAGTAGTTATCTTGAAAATTTTATTAATTTGTCTTTAAAATTTTATTAATTCGCCGTTTTATACCTTAAACATAAAATTTCGCGTCATTTTCTGGCCAAATGTTGATGTAATTGTGACAATTTAGTGAATATAATAATTATGTTTATTGTATTTCACAGATTTTATTTTTATACAAATTTTGTAATATTATTAAATTTTATTATAGTACATATTTTATAATATGTAAGTATTTTTTTTGAATGGCTGAGTATGTAAGTATTTATATTGTATTATTTTTATATTATATCTTATTTTATGTTTTTTTCACATCATGCAATCATTGTATACTAATATTTTTAGTTTAGGGGCTATGACAAAAGGGTATTCTCACCTTTTATGCCAATCTTGTTCAAATTAAGTGAATACTTCCTAGTCAAGTTTGGCTGTAAGATTAACGATTAAGACCTTAACCTATATTTTATTTTAATTTTCTTTCATTTCAAAATTTAATTCTAATATAATGATTAATTTAATTTTCGATGTATTGTTTACATCTTTTAATAATTTAGTTATTATTCTTTTGTGTAACAAATTTGACTTACAACGTTGATATTGTATCTCACATGGTAGTTTATGTGTTCTTCATTTTAATTTTTTTTAACTTTTTTTTTTGTAAATTTTTCTTTTGAATATTTTTATACTTTTAAAAACATCTATTAACATGATGTATAAGATAAATAGTTTCATATCATATGGAAGTTATGTACATTTTCAAATTTTGACACCTAACTTTGGAGCCAACTAAATTTTTAAAAAAAGGATTATATATAAAACTTTGATGATAAGTTTAGTCATGATGTTTCTTCAATTAATAAATATGTATTCAAGATAGACTAAGTGGGTGTTGGGGCGGTCATAAAATTTTAAAGTAACATATAATTTAGTTATTTTTTATATTTTCTATTGATGATTTAGTATTCAACTTTAAAATTTTGTAATTTACACTTCAAAATTTTAATTTAACTTTTTAAAAGTTAACACCCTTGACATAAAATATTATATGAATTCATCTATTTTATTAAGGGTTAAAATGACAAAATTGATAAATTAAGAGGGAAAAAGATTATTTTAGCAAAACATTATTAATACTATCATCATCATCACCTTATAGGCGTCCTAATTTTTTTTGGTTTAATTACCGGTATTCAATTCATTGATTGACAAACCTGAATCTAGTATTGTAGAAGCTTGTTGTAAGGCAACAATTTAAACCCAATTTGCAACATTTATAATATTAATATTTAAATCTCAGACCTTATTTAAAGAATCAAATACTGTAACGCTCCGGTTTAGGGGCTAGGTGAAAATAATATTTTAGTATTATCTCGGGTTTCGATTTTAATATTTTATTTATTAAAGTAATGGTTTGGGCCTCGGGTTTTAAGATTTGGACCAATTTTAAATTGAGCCCAAAAGCCATGGATGGCACCTATTGTGGTTTCCCTTTTTCTTTAAGGGCATTTTGGTCTTTGAACATTAAAGTTTAAACAATTATAAATAAAGGATGATTATCATCTTCTTCCTCTCCCTTCCATTTTATTCTAACGTGAAGAACATCTCTCCCTCCCCAAATACTATTTCATCTCCTCTCTCCTTCGTTTTGGCTCGGTTTTGAAAGGTAATTACGTTTTTGACTTGCTCTCAACTTCCTCTCTTCAAAAGTATAAGTAGTTTTCATTTTCATCCATGTTTTAGAATTTGGATTTTTGGGAGATTTGAATGAAAATGGTTGTTTTGTGGTGTTTAACTTGAGATTTTGATTTAACAGTGATAGATATGAAGTTTATGAATCAAACGGTTCAACATATATGATTTTTGAAGAGTTTTGTTAAGTTTCCCGATTTTGTGTTTTGGAGGGTTTTTAGGAGGGTTTTTAGTTGAGTTTTGAGTGTGGTTTGTGTTGGAAATTGAGGGTCAATGATAGGGTATTGGTTGGGGGTCGTTTTGGAAGCAATTGGAAGTGTTAAATGTGTTGGAATCATCGGTTTTGGACTGTGCTAAAGGGCTGCTCGGGAATGACTTTTTGGTGGTTGTTCTTGGTTTGAAAAACAAGTGTTTGATGTTTGAATTTCATTCCGGGTTGCTATGTTGTGTTGTGGACTGATTTGAGGTTAATTTACTTGTGTTGAGATGATTAGGAGCAAGAAATTTCGTTGGTAAAGTCTCGGGATCGATATCGGAAGTCATGGAGGCTTGAGTCGGCTTTGCTTGAATTGCTTAAGGAAGTGAGGTGAGTGGTTAATGTTTTAATTTGATTTCAAAGATTGGTTCAAGCATATGGTTGTGAAAATGTTTTTAAGTATCATCTTGGTTCAAAGTTGGTTTTGAAGAGTTTAGTTATTCAAGAGTAAATTGTGGTGAATTGTCTCTTTAATTTCCCCTTTTTACTGTTTGTTTTCATTACTTGTGGTGATGAATTGTTATGTATGAAATTCCAATATATTTGGGAGGAAGCATGTTGCTTCTTATTATATCGTTGATTTTGTGTGGTGGTAATTATGGTGTTGTTATATGCCTTGTGAGATAAGTGTAAGTTGGTGCAGGTTGTGCACGGAAATGGTGGGTAAGACCCTTTGTGTTTGTTAAGGTTGATTGTAGCAATTTGGTGCCTAGTTGTGGACTTGGTTGCAGCTTGTGTGGTTGTGTATGATATAGTGAGTACATGTTGTGTGATGGTGATTTGTGTGTTGTGTTGCATGGTTGTCGTTGCTCTGGTGATGTGTAGTCCCGCCAGTAGCAAAAGTATAAGACTCTGGTGATGTGTAGTCCCACCGGTAGTCACTGGTTGGGTATTCCTTTGATGTGTAGTCCCATTGGAAACCCACTAGTTGAAACGGTGATGTGTAGTCCCACCGTACTTGCATGCTAGTTGTATTTGTGTAAAGCATGTGTGTTGTCGTTGCTCCGGTGATGTGTAGTCCCGCCGGTAGCAAGTGTTATAAGACTCCGGTGATGTGTAGTCCCACCGGTAGTCACTAGTTGGGTAGTCCTTTGATGTGTAGTCCCATTGGAAATCCACTAGTTAAAACGGTGATGTGTAGTCCCACCGTAAGTGAAAGTTTGGTTATGCTTGTGCATACCATGAAGTGAAATGTTTATGTTGTTGACCTTTGGTTGAACTTATATGTAGTAAATGGATTAGGTTGTTGGATGACTTGTATGTGTTGGCCTTTACTTTTAAAGGAAACTTTGAACTCTGCATTGTTATTGTTATGTTTTAGAGCTCTGCTCACTAAGCTTTATGCTTACGCTCTCCTTTTTCTGACAATGCAGATCTTTAGCTTGGAGTTAGCAAGGAGCAGGAAAAGGGCGTCCAAGCGTGTGGTAGTTTGCTCAAGTATGGTTTATTAAATAAAGTAGTAGTCTAGCAATGGGAAATGCTACGTGTTTTAGGAGCTTGTATCTAGACTCCTTTGTGTTGGCTTTATGTTGTTAATGCCTCATGTTGATGGATTTGTAAACCATGTTTACGTTGATGCCTAAGTGTTTGTTTGGGAGGCTTATAGCCAGTCCTTGGATGTTTGTTTGCTAAGGCATGAAACTCATGTATGCTTTGTATGCCTTCTTTGAATGATTACGTGGATTCTTTGGTTGAATGATGTTCGTCCATGTTGGGTGCCTTGTATGACTAGATTTTAGTTAATAGAAGCGGTATGAATGCTTGAATGAGTCAAGGGAAGTCCCAAAATGCATATAGAGTTGAGTTTTGTTGGTTTTGCTGATTTTTAGAGAGTTGCAGTGCAGGGCGTATCGATACGCCTGAGGGCCGTATCGATACGGTATTGCCTGCAGGGCTCAGTTTTGGCTGGGCGTATCGATACACTGGGGTGTATCGATACGGTATCAACTCTCTGGAATTCAAGTCAGGCTGAGCGTATCGATACACAAGGGTGTATCGATACGGTCCCAACTCTCTGAAATTCAGAGGAGTTGGTGGGTTTAGGTCGTATCGATACGGGGTTGTAGCGTATCGGTACGGTTCCATTTCGTTGACTTTGAAATGTTAACCGAGAAGGGCGTATCGATACGCTAAATGGTGTATCGATACGGTCATCCCTGAGTTGACTGAGAGGGTTGACTTTGGTCAAGGCGTATCGATACCCTCTGTATGTGTATCGATACGGCCTGTTTAAAAAGGAAAATTTGGTTGTTTAATTGCATGTCTTGTGGGTTTCGTATCCGTGTTTGTTCGCTGCGTGTCCTATCACATAGTATTTAATAAAAGCATCTAGAAAAGAAAAAAAAATAAGGTTGCTAACCGAGGGGGAACCTTAACGGGTTTTGCTTCGGTTTTCCCCGTGTGGCCCACTCAGATCGGTCATCCGTCCAGACCGGGACGAGGGGGTTACAAATACTCCATCCTACAAAACCATCTTGGTATAACCATCCTCGTCTTTGAAACTAATCAAAAGGGGACCATATTGTGTTATATTATTTAATTAATAGGCATACGGACTGTATATATCATCTATCCTTATCGAAAGAAAAGAAAGGTCAATTGCTAATCTTAATAAAAGAATGTTTCAAATTTTGTCTTCAAATGAATTTGGATAAAGATTATACTTAAATGTCTATTTTTTATTTTTAAAAGTTTTGAATCTATAAGATGGGGAAGAGAATTTTATTTCTAATGAGTATTGAATTCACAAAAGGGATCGTAATATAATCTGAATTCGATCTGATCTAAAGAAAAAAAATTCGATCCAAATCCAATCGAAAAAAATCCGAATCTGAATTTGAAAAAAAGGTTTGAGTCCTAATAGGAGGTGGATCGGATATGGACATTGCCATGATACAATCCGAATCTGGTCCAAATTCGAGTCCGATTCATATATGAATCCGAATAAAAATATTTAAAACTATTAGATTTAAAAATATAGATATATATTGAAATCATAATTAAGTTGAATTGGGATTATGTATATTAATATAATATATATTGAAATCCTAATTAAATTGAATAAAGATTATATATTTAATATAGACTTAAGGGTTCAATAAGTCCTTAAACTTTTGTAAAAAAATTAATTAATCCCCTATTTTTTTGCACCCAATTAAGCCTTCAAACTCAAGAAAAAAACTAATTTGGCCCTTTGAACAACGCTGACCGTTAACTTTAAGGGGTCGTTTGGTTCACGGAATGTAAGATTACCTTTGGGAATCAGATTACCGGAATGTTACATTACCTAACATATTACCCGGAATGTTGTATTACCTTGTTTGATTTGTTTAGCGGGAATGTAAGATTACATTGTTTGGTTGAAGGAATATAAGATATGAAAAATGCATGTTTTACCAAATTGTCATTGAAATATATTTTCTTTTTTAACCAACTGAAGTTTTAAGATTAAAGTGATAAAATACATACCAATAATAAAATTTGAATCAAACACATATATAAAAAATCAAAATAAAATAAAAATATGATATATTTTTATTTTATATGCATCATATTATTTTATAATAAGTATTAAAACCCTAAACCACTAAAAAATAAAATAGATTTATACGTGTGTAATTATATACAAAAAGGAAAGATCATTTTAAAATAACTATAGTTTTTAGGGGTATTCTTGTCCAAAGGGGAGGGAATTGTCTAATACCTAAGAAAAGGGAGGGAATGACATTCCCGGGAAAAGAGCCAAAAATAGCTACTGTTGGGAATATTTCATTACCCCTGGGAGGGAATGCTTTTGAACCAAACGTGGGTATGTGATTCCGGAAAAGATTATTCCCACCGGTAATGATCTTTTCCGCGAACCAAACGCCCCCTAACGGTTTATTTTTTAAAAAAAAAATTTGACACGTGTCACAATAGGATAATGACACTTTTATTTTTATGATTTTTTTGAATTTTATTAAAAAAATCTAAAAAGAACAGATACCTTTTTCAAAAATTCTAGAAAATTCTAAAAAAACATGTTTAAAAATATGAAAATTAATTTTTAAATTTTCAAAATTTATTTAAAATAATATTTTTCAAAAGATTAAGATATTTTTTTTAAAATAAAATATTATTATACAAGTATAAAAAATATATATATTTTTAAAAAATAACACAATAAAAGTTATATTGATTTTTAAAATATATTTAAAACTATATTTTAAAAAATATTATTTTTAAAAAATATTAAACAATTAAAGTTATTTTGAAAATCAAAATAACTTTAATTGTTTTATTTTTTCAAATTATTTTTATAATTGTATAATAATAATTTTTAATATTTTTAATTTTGTAATTTTTTAAATGTTTTAAGCTTTTGGAAAACTATTATTTATTATTTTTAAATAAATTTCGAAATTAAATAATTTTTAGAATTATCCAGAATTTTTTTAATTTTTAAAGATATTTTCAGTTTTTATATATGTTTTAAAAATTAAAAATTAAAAATTCCTAGAAACGACAAGTGAAATTATCATGTTGAGACATGTGTCAACAAAAAAAAATTCTAGAAAAACCGTTAAAGTTAACGGTCAACGTTAGTCAAAGGGCCAAATTGATTTTCTTTTCCTTGAGTTTGAAGGCTTAATTGAGTGCAAAAAAAAATATGGGCTTAATTGATTTTTTGTAAAAGTTTAGGGGATTATTGAATGCTTAAGCCTTTATATATATATATATATATATATTTAAATACTAATTAAGTTGAATTGTATTGTAATATATTTAAATATATTTAAACTAGTTCAATTAAGTTGAATTGAGATTATGTATATTTAATATATATATATATATATATTTAAAAGATGAAACTAGTTTAATTTGTTTTATATTGAATTGTAATATTTGTTGAGATTTATTTGTGTTACTAGTTTAAATATATTTGTTTGAAGGAAATTATTTTTTATTTAAATATATTTGTTTGAGTTATTACTTTAAAAAAATTTAATTAGATTTGGACTTTCAGATTTGAATTTGAATTTAGATTTAAATTTTAGATATTTATTGGATCGGATTTGAATTTATGTAACCAGACTCATATTTTTTGAGATTAAATTATTAATTGGATTTGACTCAAACTTTATAAAATTTGATCTAAGTTTGATCCATTGTCATCTGTAATTCACAACCTAAGAGAAAGTTGACATTGAGAGTTTTTAATGAATATTAATAATGAATTTCTCACGTGGCTAATTGTTGTCTGTCGTATCTCTCACTAGTTATTAGGCTTAATGCATAAATTAGCTCTTGAATTTCACAACTTTTGTCAAACATGCCCTTGAACTTTTTTAGGTTAAAATGAATCCTGGACGTGATATTTCTTTTGTCAAATAACCCCTAAACTTTTGCTTTAATTTTTAGTTAATTGCATCAAACACCCCAAATTCTGGCCATGATTATATATTAGCCCTTAAACTTTAAATCGCTCTAATAACACCCTCAATCTATCAGTGTAAATCAATTAGGCCCTTTCGTTATTAAAACTATTAGTCTAACTGTTAATTGACACATCATATTTTGTGTATTATATTGTAGTATAATGTGATATTTTATAACCAATGAAAACCGGACATATGTAGTAAATCTATATAATCTATTTTTGTGTTATTGTTCATGGTATTTATTTTTTTAATTTAAAAAAATGAAAATTTATGAACTTTTTGGTCACATTTTCGATTGTTAATTTCCACTTCCTAATTCATTTGTCTAATCTATTTTCGATTGTACATGGTTTATATTTTGTTGGAAGTAGGGGTGTTTATTGAGTTGAACATCTTGCAAACAACTCGAGTTCAACTCGATTAAAACTTGGTTAACGCTCGACTTGAGTTGTCTCGACTCAAAATCGAGCTCAACTCGAGATCTTACCGAGTCGAGTCAAGTCGAGCAAGGCCCAACTTGACTCGATAAGTTCGTGAGTAACTCTCTATTTTTTTTATAAATTCTTTTATGATTTTTTGGTAATTACCTTAAAAATTATGTTACAAGAAGTTTAAATACTAATTGAAAACTCTAGAAAAGTGCAGTGAATTGTAGGTTACCTATAAAATTTTAGTTTTAAATTTCCAAAACATTTTGTATTTCTCGAGAATTAAGAAATTAATTTGTATTAATAAAAAATTAAATTTTAATAATGAGTCTTTTTTTAAGTTTTTCATTTTTCTTTTATTATTACTTTATGTATAAAAGTATAAAGGAGCGTTGACTTCCCCTTAGGTCCCAGGTTCAAGACCCCTCAGTAGTGTTGTCTTCACCTAGATTTTTTCCTTCTCCCTCTAGGTAGAAGTAAAATAGGATTTTCAAAAAAAAAAATATAAAGGAGGAAAAGTCTTCAATTTTCACTTCCTATAAAAAAATATGATTGAAAGTTAAAACCTCGAAATCTATAAGGTATTATCTCCTTTGTTGTTCATTGAAGATTGCTGAGAAACTAAAAAGAGTATCATACTCGAATATCAACTTCATCACTAACTCTGTCATAGCAGGTTCGTTTATTTATCTCGTCAGACCTCACATTTTTTCTTGAATTTCTATGTTTATATTAAGCTCTAATAGTATGGTCACTAGATTTTTCCTCTACTTTTAAAAAAAAAACAAGGTAGAAATTTTGGCGAGCTTAACGAGCAACGAGATTTTTTAACGAGCACGAGTCGACCAAAATTTTATCGAGCTTAACGAGTAACGAGTCGAGTTGAGCAACGATATTTTTTAATGAGCACGAGTCGAGCACTACTCAACTCGCAATCGACTCGCTCGATAAGTACCCTAATTGGAAGATTCAGAGTTATCTCTTCCTAATCATTAGTTCAAAGTACAAGCTTTAATTCAAATTCTACAATTGTTTGATTAGTGAGAGAGATTGGAGAGTCATCCCGAGAAGGAGAAATTTTGAAAAAATTAAGTGTGAGAGCTCAATTAGAAATTTTACTTAAGGTAGTAAATTTTTTTGAACAATTTCTATTTAAGAGAGGGTAAGGAGAAATTTGCTCCTAGGGTTTAGAAGTCACAACCTAGAGGAGAAGAGAATGTGTGAATTGAAAACTTTAAAGGAGTACATTTTTAACTTTGAAATATTTTTTACTTGTCAAAATACAATGTTTTGCTTATTGGTATTATGAATGTTGGGTGTTTTGTGCGCTAAGCATGTTGCAGTGATAATACTACAGTTTGAATAGCATTAAAGCATACAATATGTGTCTAAATCTAAATGGGTAACTTTCTTCTATTTGGAATAGCATTAAAGCATGGATTTTGATATATTATATAGAATGCAAATCCAAACACGTAAAGATGATATGGATTACTTGGAGTAAAGAAGAAGCCAAAAGAAACAAGGCTCTACAAATCCACATTCAATCATATCATTGAAAAGAAAAAGGGATATGGGAATTGGAGATATGGTTCCCTACACTAAGATAAAGACATCACTTGTTCGATTGCTACAGCCCACTGAACAAATTCCGGCTACCAAAAAGGTTTTTCTATCAAGTTTCTTTCATCTTTAGCCACAGGAAAATCCTGGGTTTTACGTGCTTTCCATATTTTCATTCTAAAATAGATCTCTTTTCTTGGAACCAAATTAAGCAATCCTCAAAGTCTCCAAAAATACCAAAAAAGAGGAAATTTGATGAGAAAGAGGTACCTGATAGAGCATTGAGTCCAATCAAACAAGTCTTGAAAAAAGAGGTGGCCTCTTCGGTATGAACTTCAACGTGGTCTGCTAAATCCTGTGATTTGGTATGAACATCAACGTGATAATGAAGCAAAGGTGCATCGATATGGGATCCACCATTTCGGTCATCGGTCACCATTACAAAAGAAAATGAAGAAATGAGGCAAAGGCTGGTTTGCAGGTTCCGGCAGTGGGACTGATGGATCAAACTAAAGAAAGTTTTCAAAAGAGGCAACGAAAATGTAGAATCTTAAAAGGACTTTTATTAGTAAACACATCTGGTATTGCACCAACAATACCCTAAATCTACTCTGCTAATCTTTACCTCTATAGTTTGTTGCCACATTGTTATGTGTGTGTATATATATATATGTACCGTGTTAGGGTATGTAATTTTGCCACTACAGTAAAAATTGGAATTTCTCATTATAATTTAGTTTAGGCTTGTTAAACATTTTAGAAAAAAGTCATTTTAGTTCTTAAATTTTTGGGCTCAAATTTTTATTTTATCAAATTAAATCAACCGTAAAAAGTAACAAACATGTTAACTTGGTGTTAACTATTTTATCTTTTTATCATTTTAAATATTTTTTTGATAATTTAAACTTTTTAATATTTCTAAAATATTTAATCTTTTATTATTTTAAATATTATTTTGGAATTTTTTCAATCAAACACTAGATTTCATTAAAATAATGAGAAGAAATACACAGATAACCATACCCTAAAATATAAAAATAAACGTAGAAAAGCAAAGAGTATGCAAACATGACTAACGAATTTAAATTTTTTCATAAAATCTTTATCAATATTCTTCAAATATAGCACCATAGAAAAATTTTGACGTCGTTATTGAAAAAAGGAAAAAATAATTTATGTTAATTTAATATGTTTATTACTTTTCTGTTATTAATTTAATTTAACAAAACTTAATAAAATTCAAAGGCATAAAATTTGAGTGACAATTTTTTTTTTGAATTTTATTAAAAAACTATGAAAGATGTCACAAAAATTATGTTCTTGTGGAACGTTTTACTCTACCTTTTAGTATAGTTTTCTCAGTCTTTTGGCACTCTTTTCTTTTCTTTATTGGTCGTTTGGTCGTTCTTTTATTTGACTTTCTATCAAGCAGGGACGGACACTAAACTTTATGTTAGGGGGCGAACCTATAAAATTCTAGAGTGGGTGAACTTATAAAATCCTAGAGGGGGCGAACTTATAATTGTTATGGGGCGAAAATAGATTTTCAATAGGAAATACACAAAAAATTTTATTTTTTTAAAATCATATAGAAATTTTAAATTTTTAGGGGGCAACCGCCCCCTCCGGTCCCCATCTATGCCCATCCCTGCTATCAAGGTTAAATTTGATGTCGCTAGGACTGATCAAGATGATGTTCTTCTGGTTATCCTGTTAATCTCCTTGTTTTGGACCCTCGAACTGAATTTGAACATGTGCTCACAATCACTACTCTCTTTTTCGTGATTAAGTTGTGGTAATGATCATGTTATCAACGTGCCTTATTATAATATGCAATTTTATGTTGTCTATCTTTGGTGATGTTTGTTGTAACACCCCAAAAATTACGCCCAAATTGTAAACCCTAGATTAGAAAAATCCCTAATTTAGAAACATAATTTTAAAATCCCTAATTCCTAAAACCCTAATGATTTGGGAATTCAAAACCCTAATTTTCTATGATGGACTAAATATGAATTTTTATTAAACTTGGAAGTTAATATGAAATTTCTTAAAAGTTTAAGGAATGGTTCAATAAATAACCCTTTATCAAATTGAATTTTAAGTACTTTGTTTTCTTCATCCCATTTTTTTATTGTTTAATATATATATTTATATACCCATTAATTTCAAATTCAATTTGAATTGAATTGTACTCATAGCATCTGAATCGTCTTCTTTTATTATCGTTATTATTTAAATGTTATATATATATAACTTTAAATTTAAATTAAATTCTAATCTCCTATTCTATTTATCTTCTTTTAATTATTTTATTTACTTTTATTATTTTCTATTATATATCACTTTCATTATTTTACTTAAATTAGGTTTACTCTCCCTATAAATATACACACATAGTTCAAATAAGATCACCTCAAGAACTCTATTTTTTTATATAGTTTCATGCCGCCAAAATCCCTTATTGATTTGTTAAATTCCTATGTAATAATTTCCACCGCTCTATACCCCTTCTTATTCGTTAATCCCTTCAACCCCAAGTTTAGTCCGGTACGGATATAGTTAGATCCAATACTTCTGATCATGGAAAATCACATCATTCTGTAGGTTGAGTATATCTTGGCTAAGGTGTGTTTTCTTACTGTGCTACATGTTTTCTTTGTGTTGATGCATTATGGTTTGTATGGTTGACATCACATTCATATGATTTCAGAATGTGTTTTAAGTATGATTTATGAAACATAAGATTTACGGAACTATGATTTATGGATTTATGGACTATGATTTATGAATTATGTTTATGAAATATCAGATTTACGGAATTGGTTTTCATGAAACTTGAATTTTAAACATCATATGTGTATGAGCATGAGTTGGGATTTGTAAGGAGGAAGTTCAGTGGTTTCACCCTTCGGACTGAATTTCACTTCGGATTGACGGACGTAGGGAGGAGGTTATGGGAACCTTCCTCATTTATGGCGGACGTAGTTGGGTGCATTGCATTACGCTTGTGATATTGTATCATATATTTTTAAAGGATTTTATGAAAATAATATTATGTTTTACGATTATGATTTTTCTTGCACTTTAGAGACACACTAAGCTCTTTAGCTTACTCCCCCATAGTTTCCTCTTACAGATATCTTTGGGCTTAGGCGACGTGGTGCTTGGAGCATCTCATATTTTATCCGGTTATTTTATTATTTAGTATAAAACTATTTTAGTTTAATCAGATGAATATTTATTATTTTGGGACATTGATGTAATTTTAGACTATTTATGTTTTGAGGTTATTTTTAGCATTCATTTATTGTTACTTTAATTAAGAGATTTTATACAATTATTCGAATATTTATTATGATATTTATATTTTTATTTATTACTAAATTTATTTTATTTTAATTAAAGTATAATTTCCAAAATTAGATTTCTTGAGGGAAAAGGTTTCAAACGTGACTTCCTAAATTCGGTCTTTTCTCCTAGGCCGAGTTTAGGGGGTTACATTTAGTGGTATTAGAGCTATGTTCAACCCTCGGACTTCACATAAAATTTTAAGTCAAAAATAATTTTTGCATGCATATTAAATGTTTTGGGGCAAAATGAGATTTTCTGATAAATTTATTATTTTAAAGAATTAAAGATGTGTTTTGAATAGAAACTCCAAGTACCAACTCTAATTCTAGGATTGTCCCTTTTGTAGATAGATTACTTTGCCACCTCGTAGGATCTCTAGATTAGCGATTGATCGTGATCATACTCGTTCTTATAAAATTGAGATCAAAGTCTACCTGAAAGCCCTGTGTTGTCATTCGTAACCTGATCTAAAATGCCTTTTTAAAGTTGTTATCAAAACCTTTTTTTTGAAGTATGTCGTTAGTCTGAAAATTTTGAGGACAAATTTTTTAAAGGGTGGGAAAGTTGTAACACCCCAAAAATTACGCCCAAATTGTAAACCCTAGATTCGAAAAATCCCTAATTTAGAAACATAATTTTAAAATCCATAATTCTTAAAACCCTAATAATTTGGGAATTCAAAACCCTAATTTTCTATGATAGACTAAATATGAATTTTTATTAAAATTGGAAATTAATATGAAATTCCTTAAAAGTTTAAGTAATGGTTCAATAAATAACCTTTTATCAAATTGAATTTTAAGTACTTTGTTTTCTTCATCCCATTTTTTATTGTTTAATATATATACCCATTAATTTCAAATTCAATTTGAATTGAATTGTACTCATAGCATCTGAATCGTCTTCTTTTATTATCGTTATTATTTAAATGTTATATATATATATAGTAATTTAAATTTAAATTGAATTTTAATCTCCTATTCCATTTATCTTCTTTTAATTATTTTATTTACTTTTATTATTTTTTATTATATATCACTTTCATTATTTTACTTAAATTAGGTTTACTCTCCCTATAAATATACACACATAGTTCAAATAAGATCACCCCAAGAACTCTATTTTTTATATAGTTTCATACCGCCAAAATCCCTTATTGATTTGTTAAATTCCTATGTAATAATTTCCACCGCTCTATACCCCTTCTTATTCGTTAATCCCTTCAACCCCAAGTTTAGTTCGGTACGGATATAGTTGGATCCAATACTTCTGATCATGGAAAATCACATCATTATGTAGGTTGAGTATAGCTTGGCTAAGGTGTGTTTTCTTACTGTGCTACATGTTTTCTTTGTGTTGATGCATTATTGTTTGTATGATTGACATCACATGCATATGATTTCAGAATGCGTTTTAAGTATGATTTATGAAACATAGGATTTACGGAACTATGATTTATGAATTTATGGACTATGATTTATGAATTATGTTTATGGAATATCGGATTTACGGAATTGGTTTTCATGAAACTTGAATTTTAAACATCATATGTGTATGAGCATGGGTTGGGATTTGTAAGGAGGAAGTTCAGTGGTTTCACCCTTTAGGCTGAATTCCACTTCGGATTGGCGGACGTAGGGAGGAGGTTATGGGAACCTTTCTCATTTATGGCGGACGTAGTTGGGTGCATTGCATTACCCTTGTGATATTGTATCATATATTTTTAAAGGATTTTATGAAAATAATATTATGTTTTACGATTATGATTTTTCTTGCACTTTAGAGACACACTAAGCTCTTTAGCTTACTCCCTCATAGTTTCCTCTTACAGATATCTTTGGGCTTAGGCAACGTGGTACTTGGATCATCTCATATTTTATCCGGTTATTTTATTATTTAGTACAAAACTATTTTAGTTTAATCAGATGAATATTTATTATTTTTGGACATGAATGTAATTTTAGACTATTTATGTTTTGGGGTTATTTTTAGCATTCATTTATTGTTACTTTAATTAAGAGATTTTATACAATCATTCGAATTTTTATTATGATATTTATATTTTTATTTATTACTAAATTTATTTTATTTTAATTAAAGTATAATTTCCAAAATTAGATTTCTTGAGGGAAAAGGTTTCAAACGTGACTTCCTAAATTCGGTCTTTTCTCCTAGGCCGGGTTTAGGGGATTACATTTGTATATCTTTTCTTTCGAGTCTTTAGGTTGAATTTTTACTTTTTTCATGTATAGTCATGTTATGATCTCGAAACGCCAATTTCTTGTTTTAATAGTTGTAAAAATATGTTCGAATTAAATATTTTTGTTTACCTAAATATAATTTTTTATTTTAATTTCAGATATATCATTGATCAATAAAAAGATGGTCAGATAGATTAAGTTTGTTGTAAGAGTCTTTTTATGCGGGAAGTTGGTGATGAGAAAATTAATATGTTGGAGGTTCGCCTCTTGCGGAGGGTGTAGTAGGTACTATTCAAATTCCTAACGCAGAAGAGGATAAGTACTTTTGCCCCTGAGTTCGACTCAAAAAATTAATTTCGTCCTTTGTTGAAATACGCATCAAATGTGGTTTTTCAGTCGGCGAAATCAATCAAATTGACCCTTTGACTAACGTTAACCGTTACAGTGCTGATGTGGCAGTTAACAGTAATGACGTGACGGTCCACGATGCTGACGTGACGGTTCATAATGCTAACATAGCAGTACACGTGGGATGATGACGTGGCAGAGGGGGCTGAATTGATTATTTTAACCGAATTCGAGGGCATAATTTATTTTTTTACCGAGTTCAAGGACATATCTGATTTAAATTAAAAAGTTCGATAACTTACTTAATATTTAAGCTAAAAAAATAAAAAATATTAATATTTAAATATTAATAGAAAATGCTTTATTGATAGATAAATCAGTTTATCAAAGGTTAATTGGAAGGTTGTTGTATTTAACACATACTAGGCCTGACATTACCTTTGTTGTTTAGCATTTAAGTCAATTTATGCAGCAACCGAAGAATTCCCACCTTGAAACAGCCTTAAGAGTGGTGAGGTACATTAAAAAGAATCCATCACAAGGGTTATTGTTTGAAGCTTGAGCAAATGTTAAAATGGAAGCCTATTGTGACTCGGGTTGGGCCACATGTTCAATGACTAGAAGGTCAATCACTAGATATTGTATTAAGCTTGGCAAATCACTAATTTCATGGAAATCGAAGAATCAAAATACCATTGCACGTTCTTCAGCTGAAGTAGAGTATATGAGTATGGCTACAACTACAACTAAAATTGTATGGTTAACTGGTTTGCTAAACGAGCTGGGAATGAAAGATATAACACATGTCAAGCTTTTAAGCGACAATAAATCAGCAATTCAGATTGTTACAAACTCAATTTTTCATGAGAGAACCAAGCATATAAAAATCGACTGCCATTTTATTAGAGAAAAGTTGCAAGTGAAACTGAATCAGAAAGAATACATTTCAACAACCGAACAACTTGCTGATATCTTCACCAAAGCCTTGGGAATTCAACAACGTGACTATTTGTTGAACAAGTTGGGTGTCAAAGATGTATTCTACCTCCAACTTGAAGGGGAGTTTTGATGTATATAGCAGTTAGATAGTGAGAAGTTTGTTAATGCAGTTACAAGTCAGTTGAGCTTAGTTAGTTGAGATGTAATTAGACTATATATACTTTACCCGTCTAACATTATTTCTTAACGAGAAATACAAAGTATAATTCAACATAGCTCAGCTTCTTAACAAGAACCATAATAAGAAATTAGCGTCGTGAAGATCTCTGTACGAGCATCAATCGACCGCTAAGGTATGATGAAATCATACCATAAGGACATATGAAACGAACCACAAAAAAATCAAAGAAAAATATGTCACAAGGACAGAGGAAACGTGTGCCACAAAGGCAGCGATTCTTATTAAAATAAGAAAAAAACAATAATAATAAGAAAAATAATAAACTCTGTGGTCGACAACCAATACTAGGAGTGATTGCTGACCAACGACCAAAAGAAGAAAAAAAAGCAAAGTTATAAGCGACAGAAATTTGTAAGAGGGCGGCTAAAGTTCCCCATTAAAGCAATTTTAGGACAGCTGTAGAAAATTGTAACAGCAAAATAAAAATAAAAACAAAACATGTTTAAAAGGAAAATGATGAGGCGGAGTTATGGTTTTCTTGCTTATTATGTTATGAGTGTTATTTAAAAAAAATCGATGAATTGGTAATTATAGATATTAATTAATAAATAAAACTCTATCGTAATATAGTGAAAAGGAGAAAAACTAGGTAATATATGCTATTTAATTTGAAAAGGCTACACTAATTTGTGGACAACGGGTAAAGATCAAATGGGGACAATTGCAGATAAGTACAGAAACTCCGTTCACTCACATAGGATGTAAAAAGCTAACCAGACCTGAAAATTTGTCTGAAACCTGCTCGAATCAGAATCTGATTTGACTCGAGAATTCGATGATCCGAACCAGAATTGTAACTAACTGTTGCTGACTCGAACCCGATTTGAACCTGTTACTGTAGCAACCGAACCCGATCTGTGTCCGATTGAAAACGACCCGAACTCGAATCTGACCGATTAATTTTGACCTGAAACCCGACCTGCATCCGACTGAAACGAACCCGAACCCGAGACCGACTTGGCAAATTACCTGATATTACCCGACTGAATAGACCTGAGATCCGATTTTACCCGACCTGTTTTGAACCCGACTTGTTAATTGACCTGACCTGTTTTGAACCCGAACTGTTGTTGACCCAAAATCCATGATTTAATGAATTAAAAAAGTTCATAAATATACATATGATATGATATATATATGCACACATAATACATACATACACACATAAGTACATATATATTAGTATATATACACATACACATACATATTATACACACAGACACACACACACACACACATATATATATATATATGAACATATATTTAGGGTTTAGGGTTTAATGTTATGATAATATATGATTAAGGGTTTTGATTTTATGGGTTTCAATTTAGGGTTTAAGTTTATAGATTTAGGGTTTTGTTTCACTTTAGGGTTTTTGAATTAGTGTTTGGGGTTTAGGGGTTCATTTTTTGGTTAAGGGTTTAGGTTTTTTATTTTTTAATATATATATATATATGAACATAGATTTAGGGTTTAGGGTTTAATGTTATGATAATATATGATTAAGGGTTTTGATTTTATGGGTTTCAATTTAGGGTTTAAGTTTAGGGATTTAGGGTTTTGTTTCACTTTAGGGTTTTTGAATTAGTTTTTGGGGTTTAGGGGTTCATTTTTTGGTTAAGGGTTAAGGGTTTAGGTTTTTTTTTTATTTTTTAATATATATATATATATATATATATATATATATATATATATATATATATATATATATATATATATATATATGAACATAGATTTAGGGTTTAGGGCTTAATGTTATGATAATATATGATTAAGGGTTTTGATTTTATGGGTTACAATTTAGGGTTTAAGTTTAGGGATTTAGGGTTTTGTTTCACTTTAGGGTTTTTGAATTAGTGTTTGGGGTTTAGGGGTTCATTTTTGGTTAAGGGTTAAGGGTTTAGGGTTTTTTTTATTTTTTAATATATCTTCGTATATATGTATGTATACAACCCTAAATCCTTAAACCCTAAACCCTCGAATATAAACCTGAACTCTTAAATCATAAACCAAAAACCATAAACATTAACCCCTAAACTCTAAACTATAAACAATAATGATAACTTATAAGCCCTAATGCAACACCCTAAACCCTAAACACTCTAATGTAAACCATAAATCCTCAAATATAAACCCTAACTCCTAAATCATAAACCTAAACCCTAAAACCTTAAACTCTAAACCATAAACAATAATGATAACTCATAAACCCTAATACAACACTATAAACCCTTGAATATAAAACCTAACTCTCAAACCCTAAACCAACGAATATAAATCATAAACCATAACTCTTAAATCATAAACCCTAAACCATAAACCATCGAATATAAATAATAAACCCTCGAATATAAACCTTAACTCTTAGATCATAAACTTTAAACCCTAAACTCTAAACCATAAACAATAATGATAACTCCAAAACGTTAATACAACACCCTAAACACTCTAATATGAACCATAAACCCTCGAATATAATCTCTAACTCTTAAATCATAAACCTAAACCCTAAACCCTTAAACTCTAAACTATAAACAATAATGATAACTCATAAACCCTAATGCGACACCCTAAACCCTAGACCCTCGAATATAAACCCTAACTCTTAAACCCTAAACCCTCAAATATAAATCATAAACCCTCAAATATAAACCATAACTCTTAAATCATAAACCCTAAACCATAAACCCTAAACTACAAACAATAATGATAACTCATAAACCATAATGTAACACCTTAAAAACTCTAATATAAACCATAAACCCTCGAATATAAACCCTAACTCTTAAATCATAAACCATAAACCCTCGAATATAAAACCATAACTCTCAAACCATAAACCTTAAACCCTAGAATATAAAACCCTAACTCTCAAACCATAGACCCTAAACCATAAACAATAATGATAACTCATAAACCATAATGCAGCACCCTAAACCCTAAACACTCTAATATGAACCACAAACCCTCGAATACAAACCATAACTCTTAAATCATAAATCATAAACCATAAACCCTAACTCTTAAACCCTTAAACTCTAAACCATAAACAATAATGATAACTCGTAAATCCTAATACAACACCCTAAACCCTAAACCCTCGAATATATTACCATAAATCTCAAACCCCAAACCCCAAACCGTAAACCATAATGATAACTCATAAACCATAATGTAACACCCTAAAGCCTATAATATGAACCATAAACACTCAAATACAAACCCTAACTCTTAAATCATAAACCCTAAACCCTTAAACTATAAACCATAAACAATAATGATAACTCATAAACCCTATTGCAACACACTAAACCCTTAACACTCGAATATAAATCCTAACTCTCAAACCCTAAACCCCAAACCCTAAACCCTAAACCACAAATCAATAATCCATATACATATATGTATACAATGTATTAAGTATGTATGTATTAACCCTAAACCCTAATATATATACATATATAATATAACATATAATATAATACACACACATATATATATATATATATATATATATATTAAAACTTGTATAATATACATATATTAATATATATTATATGTATACGTAGTACGTACGTACATAATAATTAATATAACATATAATACACACATATATATTAAAACTTATAATATAACATATAAATATATACATATATATTATATGTATACGTAGTACGTACGTACATAATAATTAATATAACATATAATACATATATATAGGGTTAGGATCAACTTACACTGTGTAAAACTCAATTACTTTTACATGGTTTTTGGACCGTTGGATGATGGTAATTAATGACTCAGATTATTTCCTTATTTTTTACTGTTAATTTCATCCATCCATTTCACTAATCCAATGACCATGAATTAGTGTAAAACTCAATGAGTTTTACATCATGTAACTTGATCCTATCCCATATATATATATATATATATATATATTAAAACTTATAATATAACATATAAATATAATTAATATATATATATATATATATTAAAACTTATAAGTTATATAATGTATATATAATATAATAATTATTAATAGTTTGGGCCTTTGGGCTCATATCTTACCACCCATTCATTTTAGATGGGCTAAATATTTTGTAGCCCTTTAAATTTTAGATGTTTTTCATTTAAGTCCTTTAAGTTTTAGTTCAATTCAATTAAGTCGTTAAAACTTTTTTTAGTCCAAATTGACTCTTATTTATTATTTGTTGTTCATTATAATCCCTAAAACTTTGTTTTTATTCGAAATTGACCCTATTTCAAGTTTTTAATTTACTTTATTATTTTACATATGAATCATTTATGATATGTTTATTCATTTCTAGTGCCATATTTTTATTTTAATGCGATTCAATGAAAGACGTTAAATAATTAACTCGAAATAAATATCGACTACTTGTAAAATTGAACCGAACTAAAAAATAATACGAATTCAAAACTCGAATTAACCCGACCTGAAATGAAACCGGTCTGAAATTACCCGACCTAAAATGAACCCGACCTGAAAGTGAACCCAACCTGAAATGAACCCGACCTGAAGTCTACCTTAGCCCGAATTAACCTGCCAATTACCTGGTTTGGACCCGATCTATTTGAACCTGACCTGAAATGGATCCGACCTGCAATGGACCCGACCTGCTACTGACCCGCACCCAACCCGAGTCGAGTCAAAATTTTTTTAACTTGAATTGACCTGTATCTGATTTAACCCGACCTGACAGGACCCGACCTGAAACCCATCCGATTATCTGTTTTTGCAACCCTACACTCATAACAGCTTCATAATTTATTTTGTTTTCCACAAAATTTATGAAGTATAAAAAAATGTAGAGAAGTATTAGGTAGATTTGTCAGAATGTCATTAAAGCTTTTATATATTTATTTATGTTCTAAACTCTCTCTCCCTCTCCCTCCCTCTCTTTCTCTCCCCCTCTCTCTCTCCCTCCCTCCCTCTCTTTCTGTTGAGTTTTAAGGTGTTCGATTCCTTCAACCGATCTTGCTCACTAAGTGGTGGAGAAGTGGAAATTTGGGTGGATGTGGTGTGGAAGCTAAAAGATAGATGACGCAATGATTTTAGAGTGGTTCAACCTTCTAACCAAGGTCTACATCCACTACCTTAGCTTCCCACTAAGGATTTCCAATCAATCCACTATTGATTCGTCTCTTTTTCTAGGCTTAGGAGGAAACCCTTATACACCGATCAAGTTTTCTACCCAAAGCCTTGATCAAACCCTCTTTACAAAGAGAAAATATAAGCAAACTTAAATCCCTCTAATAGGTGATTGTTTACACAAATAAGCTCTCACCCAAAACCTAAAACACTTGAGCAAATTTGACAATTTTGGCTCACTAGTGTTTGTCTATACAAAGAAATGACAATTTAAGTACAGAGACAATTCTTGATCATTTGTTGATTGACAATTGAAGCATTAACCATTACTTGATGCTTGGAGGTCCCTTTTATACTCCTCTTTGGGTTTGTAGCCGTTACTAGCCGTTGGGGATGAATTGGAGCTGTTGAGGACTTTATTTCCCTTCATTAATGTTGTTCTGCAGCCTTCCGTATCGATACGCATGGACCCGTATCGATACGACCTTCATCAGAAACTAGCCGTTGGGATCTTGCCAGCCTAGGCGTATCGATACGCTTGAGGGCGTATCGGTACGGTATGACGTTTAAAAGACCGTTGGGAAATATGATCGTTGGGGTTGTTAAAATGGGATCGGTATACTGACTAGGCGTATCGATACGATCCCTAACCGTATCGAAACGACCAAGCCTATTTCGATATGGGTTTTGGCAGTGACCAAACTGGGCAAAAAAAGTATCGATACGGGTTGGACCGTATCGGTACAGATACTTTGAAAACACAAGTTTGGCTGTTTAAAAGCATGAAAAATCTTGCCAAAAACCTTTTAAAATACCTCAAATATAAATTCAAGTTGTTTGGACTTAAAACCAAGTTTTAAATTCTTTTCAAATTAGTCCAACACATTTTTCAATTATTATATCAAAATACTAGTTCTACAATCTCTCCCTTTTTGATATAATAAAACCAACTTGAAAATTTGTTTGGGATTCTCCCCCTTTAAGTTTAAAAATCTGAATAAGAGATTAAAGATATGAAATCAAATAAAGGCCCCCTTATTCATTGAAAAATTGAACTTTTCAAACAAACCATTTCTCCCCCTTTTTGTTATATAAAAAAGAATTCAAAATACTTTTAAGTTCAAGATAACAATAGAGGTAAAAACAATGACAAAATTAAGAATTTTGGTTTTAAAATGGCTCCCCCTTACTCAAAGCATCATAAGAATGTTAGTCCAACATATATGATCATCTAGTTGAATCAAATGAAAAATAAATCAAATAAAAACAAAAACAACTAGATTTTACCACACTTGAACTCAAGGGAGGATGTGAAGCCTTCATTCTTCAAGTGTTCTTCCTTGTGTGCATGGAGCTCCCCCTTAAAGTTTGACTTGTTGATCACTCTCCATCATACCTAGCAAAAGACAATCAAGTAATTTTTGGTATCCAAATTGCTTTGGATCCATAGACGTTAGTAGCACAAACTTTAGTCCCCTTAGGAATCCATTTTTCAATTTCATCCTTTTTAATTGAAGTACTAAGTCCTTCTGGGACCCAAATACTTCTAAAACATTTTCCTTTTACAAATCTAGGGGTACTAGATTGTCTTACATAAAAATTTGATTTTCCAAAATTGTTTTTCTTTTCTAGCTCTTTGGAAATCAAATCTTTTTCTTCTTGAACTTTATGAAGAAAATTTTGTAAATCAAAACATTTTTGTTCAAACTCTTCGAGTTTTGCTTCAAGTTCAAGTTTGGTTTTAGTAATCAAATCATTTTGAATTTTTAACTTTGAAATCAATTTATTGTTTTTCAAAATGTGATTTTTAAACTCTAAAACCAAATCATCGTATGCATCTTGTAATTCATCAAAAGAGTAAGAACATGAAGTAGATGAATTAGAAGTTACCCTTAAATCTTCTTCGATGGCCATAAGGCAAAGGTTGGCATGTTCATCGTCGGTGGAGTCCTCATCACTCCAAGTAGCCACATGTGCCTTCTTCTTATGACTTGAAGTGCTTGCCCTCTCCTTTTTCATGGATTCTCGTTCAAGCTCTCTCAAGGATTTCTTCATGAATGGGGCACACTTCTTGAAGAGACAAACTATCTCTTCTTCTTCATCCTTCTCTTCACTTGAATCAACATGATGGAAAGTGGAGGACTTGAGAGCAATGACATTTGTGTTGATGCCAAGCCCTTTGAGTTTCTTCTCTCCCATAGCTCTAATTTCTTCCCTCTTCTTCTCATCTTTTATGTTCTTCTTCATGATTTGATGAGTAAGGAGTGACCCCATGAGTTCATCAAGCTTCAAGGTTTTCGAATTCTTGGCTTCGATGATGGCGGTCCTCTTTGAGTCCCATGACTCGGGAAGAGAGTAGATGAGCTTTCGAACAAGCTTTTCCTCCGGGATGGCTTCTCCACAGCCTTTGAGACCATTGGTGATAGTGGAGAACCTATCAAACATCTTCTCGATGTTCTCTTCCGGATCCATTTTAAAGTTCTCATACTCTAAGGTGAGGAGCCCAATCTTGGTCTCCTTAACCTCATCGGTTCCCTCGTATGTGACTTCAAGCTTGTCCCATAACTCTTTGGCACTCTCACAAGAAGACATCTTCTCATAGATGGTTGGGCCAAATGCACAAAAAAGGATGTGCAAGGCTTTGCAATTTAGCTCCATCTTCTTGCAATCGTCGGCACTCCACTCCACTTTGCTTCGTTGAGGCACGAACAAACCATCTTCAACTATGTCCCATAGCTTGTAGTCTCTAAACTTGATGAAGAACTTCATCTTTGTCTTTCAATGGGCATAGTGAGTTCCGTCGAAGAAGGGCGGTTTGTCGATAGATTACGCCATTGAGCCGGTTGTGTGAAATGATGATCGAGCTTGCTGGATCTTCTCAATAGGATGTTAATCTTCTTCGATTGAGCCAAGCTCTGATACCAATTGTTGAGTTTTAAGGTGTTTGATTCCTTCAACCGATCTTGCTCACTAAGTGGTGGAGAAGTGGAAATTTGGGTGGATGTGGTGTGGAAGCTAAAAGATAGACGACGCAATGATTTTAGAGTGGTTCAACCTTCTAACCAAGGTCTACATCCACTACCTTAGCTTCCCACTAAGGATTTCCAATCAATCCACTATTGATTCGTCTCTTTTTCTAGGCTTAGGAGGAAACCCTTATACACCGATCAAGTTTTCTACCCAAAGCCTTGATCAAACCCTCTTTACAAAGAGAAAATATAAGCAAACTTAAATCCCTCTAATAGGTGATTGTTTGCACAAATAAGCTCTCACCCAAAACCTAAAACACTTGAGCAAATTTGACAATTTTGGCTCACTAGTGTTTGTCTATACAAAGAAATGACAATTTAAGTACAAAGACAATTCTTGATCATTTGTTGATTGACAATTGAAGCATTAACCATTACTTGATGCTTGGAGGTCCCTTTTATACTCCTCTTTGGGTTTGTAGCCGTTACTAGCCGTTGGGGATGAATTGGAGCCGTTGAAGACTTTATTTCCCTTCATTAATGTTGTTTTGCAGCCTTCCGTATCAATACGTATGGACCCGTATCGGTACGACCTTCATCAGAAACTAGTCGTTGGGCTCTTGCCAGCCTAGGCGTATCGGTACGATATGACGTTTAAAAGACCGTTGGGGTTGTTAAAATGGGATCAGTATGCTGACTAGGCGTATCGATACGATCCCTCACCGTATCGAAACAACCAAGCCTGTTTCAATACGGGTTTTGGCAGTGACCAAACTGGGCAAAAAAGGTATCGATACGGGTTGGACCGTATCGGTACAGATACTTTGAAAACACAAGTTTGTCTGTTTAAAAGCATGAAAAATCTTGCCAAAAACCTTTTAAAATACCTCAAACATAAATTCAAGTTTTTTGGACTTAAAACCAAATTTTAAATTCTTTTCAAATTAGTCCAACACATTTTTCAATTATTATATCAAAACACTAGTTCTACACTTTCCCTCTCTCTCTCCCTCTCTCTCTCCCCCCTCTCTCTTAAACGTTCTTACAAAGTATTTTTGAAAAATGTTTTAAGATTTTAGTGTTTGATGCTGCTAATAAAATAAAAACGTTAACTTAACCGTGGCTCAAATTTATTAGTATTTTAATATATAAAATAAATCAATTTAAATTATAATAAAAATATTAAAAAGAGTTTGACAACTCATTATAATATTTTGATATATAAAATTTAAATTTTAAATGTTTTTCAGTAATTAATATAAATTTTAACTATTTTTAAGCAATTAATATAAATTATTGGCTAAAATGAAAAATTAGCCCTCCACAAGCTATGTATTGTTTACATCAGTGTAATGTCTAAATATTTCTAAATAATTAATATTTTTCATATTATAAATCATGTTTGCACAACAGTTTGGTCCATCAAACATAAGTTAGATATTTGCATTTAAGCCTAAACTGTTTGCAAATTTTTAATTTGAGTATATACATATATTTTAAATATTAAAATTACTTGCGAACATAACCACTACAAATTCATAAAAATTGAAAAAAATTATAAATGAAATAATTGTTTACTCAACGTAAATATTATGAAAATATATTATTTTATATTAATAATTTTTTAGAATTATATATATATATATATATATATATATATATATATATATATATATATATATAATCTTTAAAGTTCTGTCAATTTGCATATAACAATCAATATCAGTTTTAATGAAACAAAAAATAACTACTCCATAATTATGAATGTATGGGCATAAGTTTAAAAACCAATTAGAATTATATAATCAAGGGTAAACCCTGCAGTTTGACATCAGAAGTACTTTTCCACAGTAAAAAATTGAAGAAGAAAAAAAGCTTTCGTGATTGACTAGGAAAGCATTTTTTCAACCAAAATTTCAATCAAACTTTTGGGTGTTTGCAATGCTTATAGGATGAAAAAAAGAACATTTTTTTTTTGAACCAACAGCATTATCAAATACACTATTAGTAGGTGTAACCCCTCGTCCCGGTCCAGACGTTTGACCGATCCGAGTGGGCTACACGGGGATAACCGAGGCGAAACCCGTTAAGGCTCCACTTCGGTTACCGACCCAATGAAAATTTTTTCATTTTATTATCTTATCTAGATGTAATGTTAAGTCCTATGTGTGGAAAGCAACAGCGGAAGAAACAAACGAGGTAAACAACCAAGCAACCCAACCAAAACAACTCATTTTTATCTTTAACAGCAGGCCGTATCGATACACCAGCAGAGGGTATCGATACGCCTTGACCAGGTTAACACCCTAGGGTCAACCCAGGAAGACCGTATCGATACACGACTTAACCGTACCAATACACCCTTTCTGGTCAACTTCTCACGGTCAACGATATAAGATCGTATCGATACACCCTAGACTCGTACCGATACGCCAAAGTCTCGTCAAAATCTCAAATTTCCAGAGAGCTTTGGGCGTATCGATACACCCCCGCGTATCGATACGATAGGCCAAACTTGAGTCCCAAAGTGTCGGTCCGTATCGATACGACCCTTAGGCGTACCGATACGCCCTGCACTGCAACACTCAATTTTGCAGCCTAAGACTCTAAAACACGACTCTAGATGCATTTTAAGACTTCCCTAGTCACATACAAACATTCATACAACACATAACAACCAAGATCTCATCATTCAAGGCATTCGAAATGAACAAGAATCATGCATTCAAAGGATTTAAGCATTTACTCAAAGAAGCCATACTTAGCATTCAAGATACATGCTTCAACAAGACATACACTTAAGCATTTAAGGTAGGCAAGTTTAAACATGGTTTACAAGCAAGACAAGGCAACTAAAGGCCAAACCAACATAACGTATAGAGGAGTCTAACATGCTCCTAAACAACCAACAACAACCACATAAGTCCCCATTGCTTGATCATTACATCATTAACATAAGATCCATACTTGATAGATTCAAAAGCCAACTAGCACACTTGGAGGCCCCTTCTTGCACTAGTAACCCACGAACTACGGATCTGCATTGTCGAACAAAAGAGAGCGTAAGCATAAAGCTTAGTGAGGGTAAGCTCATTAAAACAAACCTCAACAATGCAGGGTCCAAGCACGAGCACAACCAAGGTAAAATGCATGTTCTTACCTTCGATCCACATGAGCCAAAATGTCAATGATGCATGAACATAAGATCATAATATGCCATGCTCATACAAGTCCATATCTACATTAGTAACATATCTCAAATCATATTGGCACATATATAATCTCATATTGGCACCTAGCTATGACTCGAATACGCGGATAACACTTTGGAACTCACATCCAACAACAATCATTACCTCACGGTGGGATTACACTCATCACCGTTCATGCGGAGGGAATTCCACTCATCCTCACGCCCCGTCGATGGGATTACACTCATCACCGACTAACATATATATAAGAAGAATTTTCGGGCGAACCCGTACTCTATCTTGATGACTACCATCACCAAGACCACGTGCGCATTTGACTCACGTGTGTACACTAAACATCCTAATGATCGATCATTTGTACCCAAGCATACTAGTGCCAATTTTAAACACAATCCACAACATCATGTCATAACATATTCCGTGCTTAGCACGTACTCACCATGATCACCATCATGAACAATCCACATGCATATCACAATGCATCAATACCATGCCTCAATATACATGTATAACACATTATACATAACCACCACAACACAAATAATCATGAGGCATAAACACCAAATAGAGTGCAACCAAAGTCTCTAACTAAAGCTTGGGATTAGGCTACCACTCTAATCCCAACTCTAGGTGGGTCTACCAAGCCCAACCTAGTCCACACGCTTGAACCAATACTCAAAAACCATTTAAAAACATTTAACCACTCACCTTCACTTCCAAGCTCAACAACCAAGCAACCAAGACCTTCAAACTTCTGAATTCACTTCCGATGTCTCACCGATGCCAAACCTTGCTTCTAACCAAATCCAAACATAAACAAAATACCACAATCAAATACTAGTCGTCGGAACAACCCAGATTAACATTCCAAGCAATTTAGCAACCAAAATCATACTCAAAACCGAATTCCCGAGCAACCCTCTATACCCACTGAAATCTTCCATTTCAAACAACCAAACGATCATCAAACACACCGAAAACGATCCTCATATACCATACTATCATAACCAAACATTTTCCCACTTAAAATAGCCCTTAAGCCAACTCTAAAACCTCTCTAAAACCCCAACAAAACCCATTTCCGAAAATTAGCTTAAATTCATCCAAAATTAAGATATGTAGGACCTTTTTGGTTTCTAAGATCATATCGGACATTAACAATCAAAAACTTTAATCAAAACCCATAAAGTAGCAACCTTTAACATTTTCCATGGAAAACCAAAATTTCTAAAACAATGATGAAAATGAAATCCAATGGCACTTTTGAAGAGAGGAAGATGAAAGTAAAATAGGGATATAATTACCTTTCAAAACCGACCAAAAATGAAGAAGTAAGGAGATGAAATAGTGACTTGGTGTAGAGAGAGCTTCTATGTCGTGGGTTTTGAAAAAAATGGAAAAGAGGAAGAAGTGAGCACATGTCTTCATCTTTTGTTTTATTTTAATTCACCCAAAAATCATAATTACCATTATGCCATTAATGAGTGGCTAAAAACTCCCATCTCTTAAGGTCCATGGAATTGGACTTAGAAGATAGGCCCAACATATACTTTAATTATTTTGCAAACACGAAGCCCATTAAAATATTTTATTATTTTAATTATAAAATCGAAACTCAATATATTATTTAAATATTATCTTCACCCGACCCCTAAACCCGGGTGTTACAACTCTCCCCCACTTAAAGAATTTCATCCCAGAAATTACCTAATGGAAACAAGTACGGAAACTGCTCAAGCATATCAGCTTTCCTCTCCCACGTGGCCTCTTCCACACCTCTATGTCTCCACAACACCTTGACCAACTCTATGGTCTTGCCACGCAACTCCTTGCTATTAGAAGCAAGTATCTCAACAGGCTCTTCATTGTAAGACAAATCCGGGTTCAACTCTATCTCCTCAACATGCATAACATGAGACGGATCCGATCTATATCTCCTAAGCATCGACACATAGAAGACATCATGGATCTTCTCTAACTCAGAAGGCAATCTCAAACGGTAAACTACCGGCCCAATCCGCTCAACTATCTCATACGGACCAATAAACCTCGGACTCAACTTGCCTTTCCGGCCAAATCTCATTACCTTCTTCCACGAAGATACTTTCAGAAACACTTTCTCACCCACGGAGAACTCAATCTCTTTTCTCTTCAAATATGCATAAGACTTCTGAAGATCGGAAGCTGCTTTCAAATGGTCACAGATTAACTTCACTTTATCAGTAGTCTTCTTAAGCAAATCCGGCATAGGTAACAATTTCTGACCCGTTTCAGCCCAATAGATCGGAGTCCTAAATCGTCTACCATACAAAGCCTCATAAGGAGCCATCTGTATACTAGCCTGGTAACTATTGTTGTAAGCAAACTCAACTAAGGGCAAGTGTTTCTCCCAAGAACCCTGGAAGTCAATCACACAACAACGAAGCATATCCTCTAAAATCTGTATCACTCGCTCTGACTGTCCATCGGATTGAGGATGATAAGAAGTGCTGAAATGCAAACGGCTACCTAAGGCACTATGCAAACAACTCTAGAACCTAGCTGTGAATCTCAGATCTCTGTCTGATACAATAGACTTCGGAACCCCATGAAGTCTCACAATCTCACGAATATACAAATTCTCCAACTTGTCTAAAGAGTCTGTAGTGTTCACTGCTAAGAAGTGAGCACACTTAGTAAATCTATCAACAATCACCCAAACAGAATTCTTCTTCGAAGAAGACAACGGTAACCCTGACACGAAGTCCATAGTGATCCTCTCCCATTTCCATTCCGGAATCTTCAAAGGCTGTAACAAACCTGAAGGAACCTAATGTTCTGCCTTCACTCTCTGACAAACCATACAACGGCTCACATACTCGGCTACATCCTTTTTAAAACCAACCCAGAAATAATCATTCTTCAAATCACGGTACATCTTGGTACTACCCGGATGCATGGAGAAAGGACTCGAATGTGCTTCACTCAAAATCAGACGTCTCAACTCAACATCTTCAGGTACTACAACTCTGTCTCTAAAGCACAACACATTCTCACCACTGAAGCTGTACTCGGTCGGTCTACCTTCGGCTATGTCCTGAACATGCGGAACTAAAGACGCATCTTGCAACTGCTTCTCTCTAATCAACTGAATCAAGGAAGGTTTCACTTGTAACTATGTGATCAAACCACCATCATCAGATACACTCAATCTAGCAAACATAGCTCGCAACTCAACTGCAACTTTTCTGCTCAAAGCATCGGCTACCACATTTGCCTTACCCGGATGGTACTCTATGGTCAGATCATAGTCTTTCAACAGCTCAAGCCATCTTCTCTGTCTCAAGTTCAACTCTCTTTGAGTCAACAAATACTTCAAGCTCTTATGATCGGTGTAAACTATACACTTCTCACCATACAAGTAATGACGCCAAATCTTCAGTGCAAACACAACCGCGGCTAACTCTATATCGTGAGTAGGATAGTTCTTCTCATGTACCTTCAACTGTCTCGAAGCATAGACAACAACTCTTCTTTCTTGCATTAAGACACACCCTAAACCTATGTAGGAAGCATCACTGTAGATCACAAATTCATTACTTAAAACTGGTTGTACCAACAATGGAGCATTCGTCAAAGCTTCTTTCAATTTCTCAAAAGCCTTCTGTCTCGCATCTGACCACTCAAACTTAACTCATTTTTGCAACAATTTAGTCAAAGAAGCAGCTACTCTAGAGGAACCATCAACAAATCTCCTATAGTAACCGGTTAATCCTAGGAAACTCCTAATCTCAGTCACTGACTTAGGTTGTTTCCACTCAACAATAGCCTCAATCTTCGTTGGATCAACACGGATACCTTCGGCAGATACAACATGGCCAAGAAACACAACCTCTCAGATCTAGAACTCACACTTACTAAGCTTGGCATACAACTGATTGCTCATCAATCTCTGCAGAACAAGTCTCAAGTGCTCATCATGCTCTTCTTCCGATCTCGAGTACACAAGAATATCATCTATGAAAACAACTACAAAACGGTCTAGATAGTCTCTGAAAACTCGGTTCATCATATCCATGAATACAGCTGGTGCATTCGTGAGCCCAAATGGCATCACAAGGAACTCATAGTGACCATATCTAGTCCTAAAAGCTATCTTCGGAACATCACACTCTTTCACTTTCAACTGATAGTACCCTGATCTCAGATCTATCTTCAAGAACACTGAAGCACCCCTCAACTGATCAAACAAATCATCTATACAAGGCAACGAATACTTGTTCTTCACGGCAACTGATTCAACTGCCTGTAGTCAATGCACATTCGCATGCTGCCATCTTTCTTCTTTACAAACAACACATGAGCACCCCAAGGCGAACTACTAGGCCCAATGAAACCATGGTCTAACAACTCCTGAAGCTGACTCTTCAACTCCTTCTACTCTTTCGAAGCAATACGATACGGAGCTATAGAAACTGGGGTAGAACCTGAAATAGTCTTAATTACAAACTCTACATCTCTATCAGAAGGCAAACCTGGTAACACTTCAGGAAACACATCCGGAAAGTCACAAACTGTTCTAATGTCCTTCGGTCTGACCTCACTCATATTCAGATTCATCACATATGCTAAGTAAGCCCCACAACCGGGATCCATCAACCTATGAGCCTCTAAAGCTGACACAACATTAGACAAGAACTTAATGTTCTCGCCTACTACTACTACCTCGTAGTCATCAAAAAGTTTCAAAGCAATTCTCTTCGTCTCAAAGTCCATACCCAAAATAATATCAAAGCCATAAAACGGAAGCTCCATCATATCAACGGGATACACATGACCCTGAATCTTCAGCGGACACCTCCTATACATTCGTCTAACTACCACTGTCTCACCAAAGGAACTAGTCACATGCATAGCTACATCTAAGATCTCAACAGGTATATCTAACTTCTGTGCTTGCTCACTCAAAATGTAGGAATGCGTAGAACCCGAATCAACCAAAGAAAGCAAAGACATAGACTGTAACTCAAAATCACCAACTATCACATCAGTGTCGTTCCCGGCCTCTCTCTGAGCATAGACTCTCGCTGGTCCACCTGCCTCTGGCTGCACTGCCACAACATGCGCAAAGTTCCTCTGAGCCTCTATCCTAAGAGCATCAGTCCTAGGCTGGAAGTAGCCACGACCGCGCCCACGGCCTCTTTGATAATCAATGGCCCTCGCAGGAGCCTGAGCAAGGTTCGGTGTCTGTGCCGCCTGATGCAGACACTCCCTCCTAAAGTGGTCCCTCGAACCACAGTTCCATCAAGCATGGAAGTTACCCCAACACTCTCCAGAATGTTGTCTCCCACAACGTGTGCACTCGGGCAAACGCCCTCCAGCTCTATGGCCCTGATGGCCCCTACCATGGTTGCCACCGCCACGCCTATGGTCAAACTGCTGTCCACCGCCTCTATGCCTCTTGGCATCCCCACGGTCAAAGTTATTATTCCTCTTACCAGAACTAGATCCACCTGAACACTTGGTCAGCCCCAAGCTGTGCTCAATGTCCTTGGCCCTAGCAACCAAGACATCAAAATTTGAATAATCAAAAGCTAAAGTGTACCTCTTAACCTCCTCGTGAAGCCCATATCCGAAACGGTTACAACGATCCCTCTCAGTCGGAACCAACTATGGAGCATACTGACTCAAACGAACAAAACGGATCTCGTAGTCAGTCATTGAAGCATCTCCCTGAACAAGAGCCATGAACTCTCGTTTCTTCTCATCAAGATATCTCGGCCCCAAGTATCTCTTCCGGAACACAGACTCAAAGAAATCCCAACCAATCTCAGCCTCTGGAACCCTAGTAGTAATGATAACCCACCAAGTGTAGGCATCACCCTGTAGCAAAGAAATCACACAACCCAATTTGCGAGCACCCACACAACCCATCTGAGCTAAGATGCGGATAGTCTTCTCCAACCACAACTCGGATCTCTCGGGTGTAGACCCTCTGAACTCATCAGCCCCTAGGCTACGGAGCCTCTCTAACGGTAAACTAGTGTCATCATCTCTAGGCTGAGCTGCAGCCTGAGCTCCAGCAACTGCGGCCTGAAATGCTCCCGCTATAGCTTTCAAAAGTGGAGTCATATCTATTTCGACAGGACCCTGACCACCCTGACCAACCTGAGGCCCTGCTCCATTAGCTCCAGCCTCACCTCCCGCTTCAGGATGAGGAGGTGGTGGTGGAGCTCCAACTCCAGCAGCAGGCTCTTCCACATGAGCCTCTACACCAGCTACCGGCTCATTAACGGGAGCCGCAACCCGAGGTTCATGATGAACCATCCTCAGCCTACCTCTCGGCCTCGACATACATGCTCACAGATAACAACTACAACAACAATAACAAAGTACAAAAAGATAGGGTTAGCAAGGCAAGGGTTCCAAGTGGCTCAAGTATGTTCCCTCACTTTAAAAATCCTTTTTCCGATGTAATAGTAGCAATAGGACTCTACACAACATGCCTCAAACATAACAACACACATACATGCTCAAACAAGCATACAACAAGGCATACTTGATAAACAAGCAAACATGGTTACATGGCAAGCAAACACCGTGCATTTCAACACAAAAACTTAACCTACTTCACTTACCTGCCCAAGGTCTCGAAAACCTTAGGCTTTGATACCAACAAGTGTAACCCCCTCGTCCCGGTCCGGACGCTTGACCGATCCGAGTGGGCTACACGGGGATAACCGAGGCGAAACCCGTTAAGGCTCCACTTCGGTTACCGACCCAAGGAAAAACTTTTCATTTTATTATCTTATCTAGATGTAATGTTAAGTCCTATGTGTGGAAAGCAACAACGGAAGAAACAAACGAGGTAAACAACCAAGCAGCCCAACCAAAACAACCCATTTTTATCTTTAACAGCAGGCCGTATCGATACACCAGCAGAGGGTATCGATACGCCTTGACCAAGTTAACACCCCAGGGTCAACCCAGGAAGACCGTATCGATACACGACTTAACCGTACCGATACGCCCTTTCTGGTCAACTTCTCACGGTCAACGATACAAGATCGTATCGATACACCCTAGACCCGTACCAATACGCCAAAGTCTCGTCAAAATCTCAAATTTCCAAAGAGCTTTGGGTGTATCGATACACCCCTGCGTATCGATACGATAGGCCAAACTTGAGTCCCAAAGTGTAGGTCTGTATCGATACGGCCCTTAGGCGTACCAATACGCCCTGCACTGCAACACTCAATTTTGCAGCCTAAGACTCTAAAACACGACTCTAGATGCATTTTAAGACTTCCCTAGTCACATACAAACATTCATACAACACATAACAACCAAGATCTCATCATTCAAGGCATTCGAAACGAACAAGAATCATGCATTCAAAGGATTTAAGCATTTACTCAAAGAAGCCATACTTAGCATTCAAGATACATGCTTCAACAAGACATACACTTAAGCATTTAAGGTAGGCAAGTTTAAACATGGTTTACAAGCAAGACAAGGCAACTAAAGGCCAAACCAACATAACATATAGATGAGTCTAACATGCTCCTAAACAACCAACAACAACCACATAAGTCCCCATTGCTTGACCATTACATCATTAACATAAGATTCATACTTGATAGATTCAAAAGCCAACTAGCACACAGCCAACTAGCACACTTGGAGGCCCCTTCTTGCACTAGTAACCCTCGAACTACGGATCTGCATTGTCGAACAAAAGAGAGCGTAAGCATAAAGCTTAGTGAGGGTAAGCTCATTAAAACAAACCTCAACAATGCAGGGTCCAAGCACGAGTACAACCAAGGTAAAATGCCTGTTCTTACCTTCGATCCACATGAGCCAAAATGTCAATGATGCATGAACATAAGATCATAATATGCCATGCTCATACAAGTCCATATCCACATTAGTAACACGTCTCAAATCATATTGGCACATATATAATCTCATATTAGCACCTAGCTATGACTCGAATACGCGGATAACACGTTGGAACTCACATCCAACAACAATCATTACCTCACGGTGGGATTACACTCATCACCGTTCACGCGGAGGGGATTCCACTCATCCTCACGCCCCGTCGATGGGATTACACTCATCATCGACTAACATATATATATATATATATATATAAGAATTTTCGGGCGAACCCGTACTCCATCTTGATGACTACCATCACCAAGACCACGCGTGCATTTGACTCAAGTGTGCACAATAAACATCCTAATGATCGATCATTTGTACCCAAGCATACTAGTGCCAATATTAAACACAATCCACAACATCATTTCATAACATCTTACGTGCTTAGCACGTACTCACCATGATCACCATCATGAACAATCTACATGCATATCACAATACATCAATACCATGCCTCAACATACATGTATAACCATCACAATACATCATGAGGCATAAACATCAAATAGAGTGCAACCAAAGTCTCTAACTAAAGCTTAGGATTAGGCTACCACTCTAATCCCAACTCTAGGTGGGTCTACCAAGCCCAACCTAGTCCACACGCTTGAACCAATACTCAAAAACCATTTAAAAACATTTAACCACTCACCTTCACTTCCAAGCTCAACAACTAAGCAACCAAGACCTTCAAGCTTCCGGATTCACTTCCGATGTCTCACCGATGTCAAACCTTGCTTCTAACCAAATCCAAACACAAACAAAACACCACAATCAAATACTAGTCGTCGGAACAACCCGGATTAACATTCCAAGCAATTTAGCAACCAAAATCATGCTCAAAACCGAATTCCCGAGCAGCCCTCTATACCCACTGAAATCTTCCATTTCAAACAACCAAACGATCATCAAACACACCCAAAACGATCCTCATATACCATACTATCATAACCAAACATTTTCCCACTTAAAATAGCCCTTAAGACAACTCTAAAACCTCTCTAAAACCCCAACAAAACCCATTTCCGAAAATTAGCTTAAATTCATCCAAAATTAAGATATGGTGGACCTTTTTGGTTTCTAAGATCATATCGGACATTAACAAATCAAAAATTTTAATCAAAACCCATAAAGTAGCAACCTTTAACATTTTCCATGGAAAACCAAAATTTCTAAAACAATGATGAAAATGAAATCCAATGGCACTTTTGAAAAGAGGAAGATGAGAGTAAAATGAGGATATAATTACCTTTCAAAACCGACCAAAAAATGAAGAAGAAAGGAGATGGAATAGTGACTTGGTGTAGAGAGAGCTTCTATGTCGTGGGTTTTGAAAAAAATGGAAAAGAGGAAGAAGATGAGCACATGTCTTCATCTTTTGTTTTATTTTAATTCACCCAAAAATCATAATTACCATTATGCCATTAATGAGTGGCTAAAAACTCACATCTCTTAAGGTCCATGGAATTGGACTTAGAAGATAGGCCCAACATATACTTTAATTATTTTGCAAACACGAAGCCCATTAAAATATTTTATTATTTTAATTATAAAATCGAAACTCAATATATTATTTAAATATTATCTTCACCCGACCCCTAAACCCGGGTGTTACAGTAGGAGTGTTTATTATTGGGTATTCGATTCTCTGGGTAGTGTATTTGTCGGCCCGTGTCTCAGTTTGTATCTTCCAGGTACTGTAAAATTTGGGTACTCGTAAAATCGGGTGCAGAGTACCCGGTTCAAATTTATTTAAATCCAATTTTTTATTAAAAAAGCATGCATTAAAAATATTAATCTCGAATAGATGTTGTTCGTTTGATTTAACGTAAAAACAGTGGTAATGGTAACCTAAAATAAAATTTTAATGGTAATGGTAATGGTAACCATACAATCTCTAAGCTTGAATGGATGTACTAAAGTGCACTCGACTCGATGTCTCCCATATGCTTGCTCGCATAATCACATGAAGATGTGCTTTAGGCCAATTCAATGAGCTAGTTTTATTTCTTTGTTCACAATATATATATATATATATATATATATATATATATATATATATATATATATATATTGCCTTTGATCTTAATTTTTTTAATCTCATATTAATAAATTAATATAAATATTTTAAAAAATAAAACTTAAAAAGTACATTATATAAATATAGAAATAATTTAGGGAGTTAAATTTAATTTCAGAGTAAAAATATTAAGCAACTTAAAATAAAATTTTAATTTACTATTATATATATATATATATATATTAAAAGTACATGGTCGAGTACGCGATTATCAAAAAAATACAGCCCAACTATCAAAAAAAAATCACAGGCAGGGTACTTAGGCCGGCCGAACAATTTTTTAAGAGAAATATCAAGTTTTAAGGTTCGAGTCGACCAAGTTAACTCGAATCAAATATTTTTGAACAACCCGACTATTAGAATGAGGTAATAAAAAAATCCTCTAACATTTTTCTCTCTAGTTGTGCATTTTCTGAGTAAAAGTGCACTCAGACAGTCCAAGTGGTCCGGTCCCTTCACCCACCCTTTCTCCCTTGCCCACGTTCGATCCCCTTTTTTTCCTTTTCATTTTTTTATGGTCTACTCGTTAACTGTTCATATCTGACGACCATGCTCCTACTTAGGACGCCGACTTGCAGTGGGAAAGAGTGAATATCTGTGTTAGTAATGGTCCTAAAGGACACAAATACAATAGAGGATTTTTTTTCTTCTACTTGTCTCAATCCTTCTGTAAGTTCTTCACTGAAATTAGCGTTCCGCCACCGACATACTTTTTTTTATCAGGATGAAGTCCCTTTGCAAGTCACGACAGACCGTTGTTGTCGATATATTTTTTTTTTCTTGTTTTCGTGTTAGGGTGTCTATCACTAGGGATGTAAAAAGCTGATCTGATATGAAAATCCGACTGAAACCTGCTCGAGTCAGAATTTGATTTGACCCGAAGATTTGATGACCCGAACCCGATCTGTAACCGACTGTTGTTGACCCGAACCCGAATTTGACATGTTACTGTAGTAACCGAATCCGATCTGCGTCCGACTGAAAACGACCCGAACCCAAATTGGACCTGTTACTGTGGACCTGAAATCCGACCTGCGTCCGACTGAAACGAACTCGAACCCGAAGCCGACCTGGTAGATAACCGAATTTACCCGATTGAATTGACCCAATATCCGATTTTACCCGACCTGAAATTAACCCGACCTGAAATGGACCCGACCTGAAACGGACCCGACCTGTTTTGAACCCGACCTGTTGTTGACCTGAACTGATAAAATACAAGAAGTTTGTTTGTAATAATATTAGCTCTCGGAACTTATAGCAAAGACATAGTTTATCTCACATAAAATACTTTATTTCAATACAAAAGAGAAATCAAGATTGAACATTTGGTGGAATTAAAATATTGAATTTCAAAATTACAAGGACTTAATCAGCATTAAAACTCAAAATTTAGGGACAATACATAGTTTATCTAATAATTATACTTATAAAGACCTAAATTGTTATTAGACCAAAAAATTGAGGACACATGTGAGTTGTGACATGCTCATCCTTCTTTTAGTTCAACCATGTTTAATTAAATCTAAAGAAACTATACCAAAAGTTAGCACTAAAAAAAACAAACTAAAACTTAAATAATTTAAACCCTAAGTATCTAATTAAGAAAGGGCCTAAAGAGTGATTAACCCTTAAATAACAAAATAGATATTTCTCTTTTCAATTAAGAAAAAAAAAACCCTCCCCCATCAATTTTCACTAATTTTGGCGGCATCCCTCCCAATCTTCCCCCCAATTTTTTTTATCGAAATCCCCCCCCCCAATTTGGCTGCACAAATTTTTAATTTTTAACTTTCCCTCTAAATTAAAAACTAAAGTATTTTTAATTTTTAACTTTCCCTAATTAAAATTTTTAATTAAAATTTTTAATAAAATAAATTTTTAATTTAATGATAATAATTAATAAAATAATTTAAATTTTAAATAATTCATTTTTAATTCATCCATCACAAATTATTATTTTAATAAAACTTTTAAGTTATTAACGCCACAAATAATTTATATTAAATGAGTTAGTACTAAGCATATTGAATTATTTAACAAAATTTAAAACTTAGAAGCGTGAAATGAATATTTAAATACAATCTTTTTTTATACATATATATTAAATTGATTATATATGTATATTTAACAGAAAGATTATTTAACACTTTAAATTGATTTAAAAATTAACAGTTAATATTTTACATTTATCAACACTTTAAATTCATCAAATCATAGACCCTAAACCCTAAACTCTAAACTATAATGTATATAAATATAAGTATGTATATATCTATCAATGTATGAACTCTAAACCCTTGACGAGTTTTACCTTAAACCTTAAACTCTAAACACTAAACCCTAAATCCTAAACCCTGATGTATGTATGTATGTATGTATGTATATACATGTCAATGTCTAAAGCCTAAACCCTTAATGAAGTTTTCCCTAAACCCTAAAACCTTAAATCCACAACTTAAACCCATAAACTATAAACCCTAAACCCTAAACCCTAATATATGTAAGTATGTTTATATCTATCAATATATGAACCTTAAACCCTTAATGAGTTTTCGATACACCCTAAACAATTAACCATAAACCCTAATATATATAAGAATGTATGTATGTAGCTGTCAATGTATGAGCCCTAAACCCTTAATGAATTTCTCCCTAAACCCTAAACACTAAACACTATACCTAAACTCGTATGTAGTATGTATGTATGTATGTATGTATGTATGTATGTATGTATGTATGTATGTATGTATGTATGTATGTATGTATGTATGTATGTATGTATGTATGTATGTATGTATGTATGTATGTATGTATGTATGTATGTATGTATGTATGTATGTATGTATGTATGTATGTATGTATGTATGTATGTATGTATGTATGTATGTATGTATGTATGTATGTATGTATGTATGTATGTATGTATGTATGTATGTATGTATGTATGTATGTATGTATGTATGTATGTATGTATGTATGTATGTATGTATGTATGTATGTATGTATGTATGTATGTATGTATGTATGTATGTATGTATGTATGTATGTATGTATGTATGTATGTATGTATGTATGTATGTATGTATGTATGTATGTATGTATGTATGTATGTATGTATGTATGTATGTATGTATGTATGTATGTATGTATGTATGTATGTATGTATGTATGTATGTATGTATGTATGTATGTATGTATGTATGTATGTATGTATGTATGTATGTATGTATGTATGTATGTATGTATGTATGTATGTATGTATGTATGTATGTATGTATGTATGTATGTATGTATGTATGTATGTATGTATGTATGTATGTATGTATGTATGTATGTATGTATGTATGTATGTATGTATGTATGTATGTATGTATGTATGTATGTATGTATGTATGTATGTATGTATGTATGTATGTATGTATGTATGTATGTATGTATGTATGTATGTATGTATGTATGTATGTATGTATGTATGTATGTATGTATGTATGTATGTATGTATGTATGTATGTATGTATGTATGTATGTATGTATGTATGTATGTATGTATGTATGTATGTATGTATGTATGTATGTATGTATGTATGTATGTATGTATGTATGTATGTATGTATGTATGTATGTATGTATGTATGTATGTATGTATGTATGTATGTATGTATGTATGTATGTATGTATGTATGTATGTATGTATGTATGTATGTATGTATGTATGTATGTATGTATGTATGTATGTATGTATGTATGTATGTATGTATGTATGTATGTATGTATGTATGTATGTATGTATGTATGTATGTATGTATGTATGTATGTATGTATGTATGTATGTATGTATGTATGTATGTATGTATGTATGTATGTATGTATGTATGTATGTATGTATGTATGTATGTATGTATGTATGTATGTATGTATGTATGTATGTATGTATGTATGTATGTATGTATGTATGTATGTATGTATGTATGTATGTATGTATGTATGTATGTATGTATGTATGTATGTATGTATGTATGTATGTATGTATGTATGTATGTATGTATGTATGTATGTATGTATGTATGTATGTATGTATGTATGTATGTATGTATGTATGTATGTATGTATGTATGTATGTATGTATGTATGTATGTATGTATGTATGTATGTATGTATGTATGTATGTATGTATGTATGTATGTATGTATGTATGTATGTATGTATGTATGTATGTATGTATGTATGTATGTATGTATGTATGTATGTATGTATGTATGTATGTATGTATGTATGTATGTATGTATGTATGTATGTATGTATGTATGTATGTATGTATGTATGTATGTATGTATGTATGTATGTATGTATGTATGTATGTATGTATGTATGTATGTATGTATGTATGTATGTATGTATGTATGTATGTATGTATGTATGTATGTATGTATGTATGTATGTATGTATGTATGTATGTATGTATGTATGTATGTATGTATGTATATGTATGTATGTATGTATGTATGTATGTATGTATGTATGTATGTATGTATGTATGTATGTATGTATGTATGTATGTATGTATGTATGTATGTATGTATGTATGTATGTATGTATGTATGTATGTATGTATGTATGTATGTATGTATGTATGTATGTATGTATGTATGTATGTATGTATGTATGTATGTATGTATGTATGTATGTATGTATGTATGTATGTATGTATGTATGTATGTATGTATGTATGTATGTATGTATGTATGTATGTATGTATGTATGTATGTATGTATGTATGTATGTATGTATGTATGTATGTATGTATGTATGTATGTATGTATGTATGTATGTATGTATGTATGTATGTATGTATGTATGTATGTATGTATGTATGTATGTATGTATGTATGTATGTATGTATGTATGTATGTATGTATGTATGTATGTATGTATGTATGTATGTATGTATGTATGTATGTATGTATGTATGTATGTATGTATGTATGTATGTATGTATGTATGTATGTATGTATGTATGTATGTATGTATGTATGTATGTATGTATGTATGTATGTATGTATGTATGTATGTATGTATGTATGTATGTATGTATGTATGTATGTATGTATGTATGTATGTATGTATGTATGTATGTATGTATGTATGTATGTATGTATGTATGTATGTATGTATGTATGTATGTATGTATGTATGTATGTATGTATGTATGTATGTATGTATGTATGTATGTATGTATGTATGTATGTATGTATGTATGTATGTATGTATGTATGTATGTATGTATGTATGTATGTATGTATGTATGTATGTATGTGTATGTATGTATGTATGTATGTATGTATGTATGTATGTATGTATGTATGTATGTGTATGTATGTATGTATGTATGTATGTATGTATGTATGTATGTATGTATGTATGTATGTATGTATGTATGTATGTATGTATGTATGTATGTATGTATGTATGTATGTATGTATGTATGTATGTATGTATGTATGTATGTATGTATGTATGTATGTATTGTATGTATGTATGTATGTATGTATTGTATGTATGTATGTATGTATGTATGTATGTATGTATGTATGTATGTATGTATGTACCTATCAATGTATAAACCCCTAAACACTTAATGAAGTTTTCATAAACTCTAAACTCTAAACCCTATCCCATCTCCCAAAACCCCTTAACCTTCACAAACCTTCATCCATTAAAAACATAAAACTTTAAACCTTAAACCCCTAATATATGTAAGTATGTTTGTATCTATCAATGTATGAACCCTAAACCCTTGATGAGTTTTCGTTACACCTTAAATCTTAAACCCTAATGTATGTAAGTATGTATATATGTAGCGATCAATGTATAAGCCTTAAACCCTTAATGAGTTTTACCCTAAACCCTAATGTATGTATGTAAATGTACCTATGAATGTATGAACCCTAAACTCATTTTCATTATTTTTTAATCCGTCCAATATTTTATAATTTTAATTTGATATTTTCATCATTCTATACCCTAAAACTTTATTTTTATTCCAAATTGACCCACATTTATTTTTTTTAATTTGTCTAATGTTTTATTATTTTAATTTAATATTTTTTTCATTCTAGTCCCTTAACTTTATTTTAATTCCGTATTGACCCTTGTATATATTTTAATTCATCATGTTTTATAATTTTAATTTAAATTTTGTTCATTCTAGACCCTAAAACTTTATTTTTATTCTAAATTGACCTCTACTTATTGTTTTTTTAATTACTCTAATTTTTATACTTTTAATTTGATATTTTTGTTCATTATTGTCCCCAAAACTTTATTTTTTTTCCAAATTGACCCATTTTCCTTGTTTTCTTTTAAATTTGTCTAATGTTTTATAATTTTAATTTGATATTTTTGTTCATTATAATCTGTGAAAGTTTATTTTTAATCCAAATTGACCCCCTTTTCAGTCCAAATTGACCCCTTTTCATTATTTTTTAATTACTCCAATGTTTTATAATTTTAATTTGATATGACTTTAAATAATTAACTCAAAATCAATGACGATTGACGAAGGCCAACCTAAAGTCTATCAACTACTTATACGGTTGTACCGAACTCAAACTCAATACGAATTCCAATTCCGAAAATACCCCGACCTGAAACTACCCGACCTGAAATGCAACCGACCTGAAATGAACCTGACCTGAACTGAACCCGACCTGAAATGGACCCGACCTGAAATAGACCCGACATGAAGTGTATCGAACCCGAATTAACATGTCAATTATCTGCTTCGGACCCGACCCGTTTTGACCCGACCTGAAATAGACCCGACTTGAAATGGACCCGACCTAAAATAGACCCGACCTGAAATGGACCCGCACCCAACCCGAGTCGAGTCAAAACAGAAAATGACCTAAAATGACCTGTATCCGATTTTACCCGACCTGAAACCCGTCCGTTTACCTGTTTTTACATCCCTATCTATCACCCCTGTGTTTGGGCTTTGTTGTGTTGGACTTGTTGGGTCATTTGTTCTCAGGATTTAGGCATGCTTTATTGTTATTATAAAGTTTTATTGTAATTTTTCTTTTTCTTAATGAATGTGATCATTTGATAAATTAAACATTTATGTTCTCATATAATTTTCCTTAGAATTTAGATTTACCATCAAATGAATTCGATAATTCTATATGTAATAAGATAATATAAAATATTTAATAAATACGTGTATAGTTTTTTTTTTTGTGTGGAAAATTCATATAGTTTAATAAGTATAATATATTTAAGGCTTAATATCTCATTATCATTGTACTTTAAAATAATTCTTATTTTTCTCTTTGTATAATTTGTTCTCAGTTGCGCCATATATTATTGTTTTGTTTTTCATTATCTCTTGTATTATCATTTTGTCTTACTCGTTATCTTAATGATATTTTCATCATTCCATGTTTTAACATATTATCTATCCTAATGATATTTTCATCATTCCATGTATTAATAGTTTATCTTACTCGTTATCCCGTGGTATTTTTTTATTCAAGTCATTTGTTCCAATACGAATGTCATGTATCATAAAAAATAAAAACTAAACTAAAAATGTTGACAATTTAAAAAAACTCATAAAAATAGAAAATATGTTATAAATAAAGTAAATAACAAAAACAAAATAGATGAGAGAAAAAAGAGAGGCTTGTATTTATTCTCAATATTGAAGTATGTACAATGCATTCTCCAAATCTTTTATTTATAGGTATAAGAAGTACATATCATACGAAACTCTAATTTTATGAAGATTAAATTCCTAATGATAAAGTAAATCAAACTCTTAGATAAAGTTCTTATCATGATGGACACCCACACGGATAAAAATTGATAAAGTTCTTATCATGATGGACACCCACACGGATAAAAATTTATAACACTCCCCCTTTGATGTCCATAAAGATTGGGCGCCTCGTTAAAATCTTACTAAGATAAAAACCTTGTGAGAAATAATCTTAGTGAAGGAAAAAGAGTACATATATCCTTGAGTCTTATTATTCCAATCGTTGATACAATCTTCAAATGTTGAAGTAGACAATGCGCTGATGAATAGATGTTCTAAATTATCACTTGAAAAAAATCGTCGAATATTTATATTAATATTCTTCTGAAGATCATAAGAGACAACTTTTGAGAAAATATGTTTTCTCCTCTTCATTGATGTATCCACATTTCGATTGAACTATAAATTTTGAATTATCTTGGTACAAGATAACTTGTATCTTATCTTGTGAAAATAAATTTAATATCTTATGTATATGTTGGGTCAATAGTTTTATCCAAACAAATTTTCATCGTATTTTGTACATAACAAGTATTTGAAGAGGCATCAAGTTTGAATATCTAAAGATAAGGATCACGTACCACTTAAATAATACTTTTGGATTAACTACCATACGATACTTCTGGATCGGCTAATGTACGGTGCTTCTAGACCTAATATATATACTATGTTTCTAGACCAACCAATATTTGATGCTTCCATATCAAGGATTTCTTTACATTTCTTTTGAAGATAAAAAAATATCTATTTATATTTTACAATCTTATTATTAGGGTACTCAATAGATACAATTTGTTTATATTAAATCCCTTTAAGATTCTTTCAATACTTATCTATTCATAGAAAAAAAATCTTAAGTGCTAAATCTATGCGCTAAGACAATATGTGTTTCCAAGATTTTCTTTTTTAAATATTTTTCTTATTCATTCAAATTCTTTTAAAGCTTTTGAGGAGTTTCCAATTTTAAACTCTTCAAGAGTTTAATAATATTTAAATTATCAATATGTATATTAATCATAACACTCAAACCTTTTTATGCAAAATAAGATAATTTTTATGATATTCACTCAACAAGTACTCACTAAGGCGATTATATCAAATGTGCCTAAATTGTTTTTATACATAAAAATATTCTGAGGGACACACTACAAAAAATAAGCTTTTAACGATGTTTTTAAGCGCCGCTAAAAACCTTCATAGCGTTAGAAAAAAAGTCGCAAGAAGTGTTGCTAGATCAAACGCCGCGATAGTTAATGAAATTTGTGAACAAAAACTTCACAAAAGGTCGAGTTATATAACGACGTTTTTTGGAAGAAAAAAAGTCGCTACAGACATAGTCAATAGTGGCTTTTTTCCAAATGCCGCTATTGACTATATATCTTTCGCCTCCCTCAACTCATTACTTAGCTCATCGATCTATACTTGCGCTTCACTTTTTTAGAAAGTTTTAGTAAGATAAATATAGAGTTGATGTGAGATATAAAATTAATGTAACACCCGAGTTTAGAGGTCGGGTGAAAAATAATATTTTAATATTATTTCGGGTTCGATTTTGCAATTTAAATAATAAAATATTTTTATGGGCCTCGGGATTTCAAAATTTTTAAGGCTACATTGGGCCTATCTCTTAAGTCCAAATCCATGGGCTTTAAGAGATGTGGGTTTGGCCATTCATTAATGGCATTTTAGTAAATAGTTGGTCTTCCAACTAAAACCCATTTTAATTTTAATTCCTTACTATTCAAATAAACAAAAATCCCATCTTCTTCTCCAAACTTCAAAACCAATGACAACCCCTCCCTCTTCCATGGTTTTCACTATTCCATCTCATTCCTCCATCATTTTGGCTCGGTTTTGAAAGGTAAACACATCCCCATCTTGCTCTCATCTTCCTATACTTGAAAGTACAACTAGATTTCATTTTGGTTCAAGTTTTAGAATTTGGGTTTTTGGAAGTTTTGAATAAAAATGATATCTTTATTGTTTTTAACTTAAGATTTTGGTTTAATATTGTTAGTTATGGTGTTTGTGAACCAAATGGTCCAACATATATGATTTTTACATGATTTTATACATATTCCCGAATTTGGGTTTTGGTGGGTTTTTAGGAGGGTTTTGAGTTGAGTTTTGGGTGTGTTCTATGTTGGAATTTAAGGGTTGATGTTAGGGTAATAGTTGGGGGCTGTTTTGGAAGCATTTGAGTGTGCTAAAAAGGTTAAAATCTTGAGTTTTGGACTATTTTTCATGGCTGCTTGGGTTTGGTGTTTTGGGGGGTTGTTCTTGTCTTGGAATCATGTGTTTTGTGCTTGATTAGTGTTCCGGGTTTGCTACATTAATTGGTGAATTGATTTGAGGTTGTTTTGATTATGTTGAGATGATTAGAAGCAAGATTTTGTGTTGGTGAAGCCTCGGGAACAAATCCAGAATCGTTGGAAGCTTGATCGGCTAGTGTGGTTGAGCTTGGAATTGTCGGTGAGTGGTTAAATAATTTTAAATGGTTTTCAAGTGTTGGTTCAAGCATGTGGACTAGGTTGGGCTTGGTAGACCCACCTAGAGTTGGGATTAGGGTGGTAGCCTAATCCCAAGCTTTATTTGGAGACTTTGGTTGACCTTTAAATTGTTGATTTATGCCTCATGTTTAAATTGTGATTATGGTGGTTATGTATATGTTGCTATACATGTATGATGAGGCATGGTTTGATGCATTGTTACATGTATGTTGAGACGTGGTTTGAGGCAGTGATATATGCATGTTGATGATAAATATGATGGGGATATACATATGTATGAAATATGATGTGATATTTGTGTTAATGATATACATGTGGTGTTGACATGTGAAATTATATTATGAGGTGGTTGCGTGATCCGAGGATCATGGTGAGTACATGCTAGGCATGAAAATGTGGTTTGTACATGACGGTGAGTCATGGTGAGTACGTGCTAAGCACGGAAGTGGTTATGAAATGATATTGTGAAAGATTAATGAAATGTGTAGTATTGGCACTAGTATGCTTGGGTACAAATGATCGATCATTAGGATGTTTAGTGTGCACACGTGAGTCAAAATGCGCACGTGGTCTTGATGATGGCAGTCATCAAGATGGAGTACGGGTTCGCCCGGAAATCTTCTTATATATATATATATCGGTGATGAGTGGAATCCCATCGACGGGCGTGAGGATGAGTGGAATCCCCTCCGCGTGAAATGGGCGTGAGGATGAGTGGAATACCCTCCGCGAGAAACGGTGGTGAGTGTAATCCCACCGTCAGGTAATGTTGTTGTTGGATGTGGGTTCCAACGGTTATCCGCGTATTCGAGTCATAGCTAGGTGCCAATACAGATTGTGGTTTATGTTGTCAATATGTGATTATTTGTGAGCCAATATGATTTGGGATGTGTTGCTAACATGGCTTAATATATGTGATTACATATGTTGTGGATTTAAACATGTTGAGCATGACATAATATTGAATATATGTTCATGCATCATGGGTAGATTGGCTTATGTGGATCAAAGGTAAGAACATGCATTCTATCTTGGTTGTTGCTCGTGCTTGGACCTTGCATTGTCGAAGGTTTGTTTTATGAGCTTACCCTCACTAAGCTTTTATGCTTACGCTCCTCTTTGTTCGACAATGCAGATCAATAGCTTGTTGGTGGCATGGGCAAGGAAAGGCCTCCAAGTGTCGCTTTGGTTAGCTCAGTATGAACTTTAAATTGAATTATTGTAATAGTCAAGCAATGGGATAGGTGTTGTTGTTGTGAATGTTTTGTTGTATGTTAATGTTGGTTTGGCCTTTGGATGCTTCGTTTGAATTGTAAACCTTGTTTATGTTGCATGTCTTCAATGCTTATATGTTTTGTTGGCTAAGGCATGTAACCTTAAAAGCTATGTATGCTTTCTTGTGGTGAATGTACGATCTTGTGTTTGGATGCCTATCTTATATCTTGTGTATCTTGAGCATGGTTGCTATAGGGTGTATGCCTGTAGAGTGTGTTTGTATGTTGTGTATGCTTCTTGGGGTCGTTTAGGGCGTTTGGGATCGTTTAGAGATGTGTAAAACTGATTTCGGAAAACTACAGGCTGCAGGTGTTTCGAAACGAGTTGTGCCATTTCGGAACGGGTGTGGTTCCAGGGTCCCCTGTATCGGAACACGTTTCGGTACGGTTTGGCCACTGTGAGCCCCTGTCTCGAAACAACTTTCGAAACACTTTGGCCACTGTAAACGCCTGTTTCGAAACGAGTATCGAAACGCCTAGGCAAAACGTGACCCTGTTCCGAAACGAGGTGGAAGCGTTTCGGTACGGGTGTCTTGCTTTTTGAACTGGAACCCGTGTTTCGAAACGGGTGATGTCTGTTTCGAAACACAGGCCTAAAAATGGGCTGTTTGACATCTCTAATGGGTCCCAAGGTTTGGGCTTAGGCCCTGTTTGCTGTTTGGCTTCTCGTGAGCCTTGTTTTCGCTGTCTTTTTACACATAGGTTAAACCAAGGCATTTAGATAAGATAATATTAAATGAAAAAGTTTTCTAGGGTTGCTAACCGAGGTGGGACCTTCACGGGTTTCACATCGGTTTTCCCCGTGTACCCTACTCGAACCGGTCAGCCGACCAGACCGGGGCGAGGGGGTTACAATTAAAATCCTATAGCGACGTTTGCCCAAAAATGCTAAAGTACACGTCAATAGCGGTGTTTGGCCAAAAACGCCGCGAAAGTACGCGTTTATAGCAGCGTTTGCCTAAAAATGCCACTAAAGTACGCATCTATAGCGGCGTTTGCCCAAAAACGCCACTGTATATCAGTCTGTAGCGGCGTTTACTAGAAAAACGCCACTAAAAACCTATTTTACTGTAGTGATACCTAAATAAATTTACTAGGAATACTAGTCCAAAAAAATTCACTTTGGAAATTCAAAACGTCTATCTACATTGGTCAATAATATTTATACTCATGAATACATTTATATACAAGATTCTTGTAACACCCCTTACCTGGTCTAGTAGTAAACCAGTTCGGAAATGATACTCGATAGTCAAACCATAACAAAGAAGACATTAAAACATTAAAACAATTCATAAAATCCAAGAAAACTATTAGGCTTGATAGGCTCGATTTCCTTCAACCGATTTAGCTAGCCAAGTGGTGGAGAAGTTGTATTTTTGGGTGTTTGATTTGGTGGAAAAATTAAGAATTAAACACAAGGATTTAGAGTGGTTCGGCTTTCTAACCCAAAGCCTACATCCACTACCTTGGAACGCCACCAAAGATTTCCCAAATTCACTAAGAATTTCGTCCCCTTTTCTCGGATGAGGAGGAAACCGTTGCACCGATTAAGATATCTACCCTTAACTTAATCAAACACTCTCTTACAAGTGAAATTCAAAGCAAACAAGAAATCCCTCTAATAGGTATGTGTTTGCAACTCTAAGCACTCACCCAAAACCTATACACTTGAGCATACATAAACATTTTAGCTCACAAGTGTTTTGTCTATACAAGAGAATGAAAATTAAGCTCTAAAGACAATTTGACATCATAATGTTATTACAATTGAAGCATTAGCCTTTCCTTGATGCTTGGAGGTCCCTTTTATACTTCCAATTGAGTTTGTCGATACTCCTCAATTCGTATTGATATGGTCCCGATAAAGAAATAGCCGTTGAGCACTTCCAGTTGGTGTGTATCGATACGCGTGGCAAGTGTATCGGTACAGTCCTGCAATTTAAAAAACTGTTGGGAAATTGACCGTTGGGGGTAGTTGGGCGTATCAATACGCGAACTAGCCGTTGGATATTTAAAACAAACTATATCGATACGGACAAAGCATATCGATATGGGTTTTGGCTACTGGAATTTCACTGTAGCTGAAACCCTAAGGCGTATCGATATAGTACCAGACCGTATCAGTACTGTAACACCCTCTTCCCGGTCTGGTAGAGAACCGAGCCGAAGTGTGTTACCGGAGGACGATGCGACAAACAGAGTTATAAAATTCCATCTTAATCACCCGATAAATCAATAGAAAGTGTACAATATATGACCAATGCACCTGTTAGTCCAATATTAACAATTAGAACGCACAATTAACAATCTAGGGCCGTTTTGCATCTTTTACAATTATTAAGGACTAATTTTTAAATTCTATCAAGTTGGGGTCCTTCAATGTAAATAACCTTACCAAAATGAAATTCATTACTAAAGGGTCATGCCTACCAGATATCATTCTAATTGGGAATCATTAATACCATCAATTTGGCTTTATAAAGATTCAGTGACTAAGTTGCAACATTATCAAACCATCCAAATAGTCTTTAACTAACTTACCTAACCCCGTTTCGAAACACCTTAGGCTGTTTCGGAACGAGTGTATGAGAGTCAACCCTGTTGACCTTTCCCTTTAAACCGTTTCGATACAGGCTTGACCCGTATCGAAACTGTAACCCCTAAACCCGACCCGAAAGGACTGGGTTGAATATAAGGAGTAAAACTCAAAGCTTATCCCTCACACAAGTAACCTGATTCAAAACTTTAATTTCCAAAATAGATAATAATAATACCGCATATTATATACTGATAAAATATTCCTGAAAATATTAAATATTCAAAATGTGCATGCATGATAAAAAGCAATAACCCCAAATAAAATATCCAGAAATCTGAAATTATATACAATCTGATAAAACATATAATAAAAATAAGTCCAAGTCTCATACTGATAATAGTAAATAAATAAGCTGGAAAACGAGGCCGTCCAAGTACCGTAGCCTAGACCTGAGTATCTAAAAATAGAAACTAAGGGGGAGTCAACGATAACGCTCAGTGTGTCTCTACAGTGCAAACAGAACTAACAATACCAACATATCAACAGAATCAATCAGATATTATCATAATACAATTTTTCCATCATGAATCAGTTCAAACACATAAACAAGTGCGAATGAATATGCAACACAATATGACACGCACCCAACTACATCACCATCCGAAGAGTAAGGTTCCCCAGAACCACTCTCTACCTCGTCACCATCCGAAGTGGAATCCAGCCCGTAGGCGAAACCACTGATCCGAAGTAGACATCGTCCCGAAGGATGAAGCTACTGAACTTCCTAGTACAGAATCCCACCCATAATGAGATGACATAAAATCTGAGTTCTGAATCTGAATGCATTGTTTATCAAAAGAAATGCATAATCATATAATCTGATATACAGTAATCCGAATCCGAATGTATATACAAATATTTCATAACGTAACAAAATGCTGAACAAATCAAACATCACAGATCAACAGAATATTACCATCATATACCATCAGACCACATCATGTATACATTTAAGCAAATCAACACATTTACATACAGAGAACTGTAAACAGACAACACAGAAGAGAACACACCTCAAATAGCTAACACTCAACGTCGACGGTGACGTCTCCCACGCTCAGCTCTATCTCTAGGTCGGTCAGAGTCAGCTCCTATAACAATTAAATATAGCATCAAAGATATTACTACTATGCCAAGACACTGATAAAATAAATATCGAGTTGATATTAATAATTAAACTCACGAGCGGATCCCGATGTCTGAGCAACAAGAGGTCGTCCAGGTGGAGGAGGAGGAAGGATCTCAGTATCCGAGTCAATATCGTCTGCAAATACGAATAATTCCAATTAACTTTTTCGATATTCAAATCTTTAAATACATGTATAATCAAATAAAAGTGGTCAAAACAGTCTTTCGGTTTCGAATTTGGGAAAACGGGCAGCGGAAACAGAATCAGGACGTCAAAAAACATAAAATAGGCCTTTTCTGAAAAAGTCAATAGTCAACGGTCAACGGTCAACGGTCAAACGGGTCAACGGGTCGACGCTGACGTCATCGCTGTTTAACAAAATGAATCGGTTCGGTTCTGTCAACCCGGTTCAGCCTTTGGATCGGTTCAAATCCCAAAATCCCCAATTTGAAAAATTAGGGCTCAACCCCTTTTCTGATTCCCACCGCCGGCGACATTCCGACGACCCCAACCACACCATTTCCGGCCAAAATAAGCCATTTCAAAACAACTAAACATAACCCCAGTCCTTTTCAAACTCACCCAACTCGGAAATACGATGAACCGACCAAACTTGGTGATTTCGACGGAGAACACGAACGGTCTTTGAACCGTTTCTCAACAACGGTGGACGATCAACAAAAACAGTGGCTAAGGTTTTGATCGGAGCGATGAGGAGAGTCAAACGGTGGTGTCGGTTCGACGAACGGCCGACGGTAACTCCCCGGTCGGAGCTTGATCGGAAAACACGAAGAGGGGACGGTTGGGTTTCTGGTTCGCACGAGAGAGGGAAAAAATAGAAAAGGAAAGAAATATCGCGCAAATGGAAACCGAAAGGGGAGGGTTAGGCACTCACCCAAATTTTTGGGTAAATTACAAGATAAGCCATCACCAATATTAGGGTTCATGAAATGGCACAAAAACTTTGCTATCTTTGCAATCTGGTCACTGAAATTCAATTAGGTTTTTAAATTAAAATTCCCAATCATTAGGGTTTTCAATTAGGGCAAAGTTGGGGTGTTACAACTCTCCCCTGTTAAAAAGAAATTTCGGCCTCGAAATTTTACCTGGAGCAAAAAGATGCGGATACTGAGCTCAGATGACAGTCTTGGGCTCCCATGTAGCCTCATCATGACTACGACCACACCACAGGACCTTGACCATCTTAATGGTCTTCCTTCTGAGAATCATTTTATCCTGAGCAAGAATCTCAATAGGCTCCTCCTCAAAACGCAAATCAGAACAGACCTCAATATCCTCAACAGGTATAACATGTGATGGATCAGGACGATAACGTCTCAACACTGAAACATGGAAAACATCGTGAATACGCTGAAGCTCTGGTGGTAACTCTAGCTGATAGGCAACTGGTCTGACTCGACGAATAATCTGATAAGGGCCAATGTAACAAGGACTCAGCTTGCCCTTCTGACCAAACCGAAGTACCTTCCTTCAAGGAGATACTTTCAAGAAAACCTCATCACCCACCTCAAACTCAAGATCATGACATCTCAAATCGGCATAAGACTTCTGTCTGTCAAAAGCAGCCTTAAGCCGATCCCGAATCAATCTGACAGTATGCTCAGCCTCGTGCACAATCTTCGGTCCCAATAATCTGTGCTCATTCAACTCATTCCATCCAATAGGTGAAAGACACCTACGCCATATAGAGCCTCATACGGTGCCATCTTGATACTGGCCTGATAACTGTTATTATAAGCAAACTCTGCAAGCGGCAGGAAATCGTCCCAACTGCCTCTGAAATCAAGAATACATCCCCTCAAGAATCTGGATCACACGCTCAGACTGATCATCTGTCTGTGAATGATAAGATGTACTGAAGTTCAACCGAGTACCCAAAGCAGAATGAAGAGACCCTCAGAATCTTGCAGTGAACCTCGGATCTCTATCAGAAATAATAGATAACGGTACCCCGTGAAGTCGAACGATCTCAGAAATATAAAGCCGAGCTAACTTACTCAAAGAATAGTTACCTCGGACAGGAATGAAATGCGCGGACTTCGTCAAACGATCAACAATAACCCAGATGGAATCCTTCTTCGACGGATTCAAAGGAAGTCAACTAACAAAGTCCATAGTCACGCGCTCCCACTTCCACTGAGGAATCTCAATATGTTGTAGTAACCCAGACGGACGCTGATGCTCTGCTTTGACTTTCTGACAAGTCAAACACTTCGATACAAATCCAACGACGTCTCGCTTGAGACCTTTCCACCAGTACCTTTCACGAAGATTCTTATACATCTTGTCACCACCAGGATGCATAGAATAAGGACTGTCATGGGCCTCATGGAGAATAACCTGTTTTAACCTAGATTTCCTCGGAATACAATACCGGCCACGGAAACATAATACCCCATCTTGATCAATAGAGTAATCCCGAGATATACCCTCATGCACCTCTCTGATACGATGCATCAAAACGGATCACTAGGCTGCTCAGCTCGAATATCATAAATCAATGTAGGAATAACCCGAAGTTCTACCAACATACTGCCATCGTCGTACAAACTCATCCGAGCAAACAAAGCTCTCAGATCTGTAATGGCATTACGGCTCAATGCATCAGTAACGACATTAGCTTTACCCAGATGATACTCAATCTCACAATCATAATCCTTGAGAAGCTCTAACCAGCGACGTTGTCTCAGATTAAGCTCTTTCTGAGTGAGGAGATATTTCAGACTCTTATGGTCTGTATAGATATAACACTTCTCTACGTAGAGATAGTGTCTCCAGATCTTAAGTGCAAAGATAATTGCAGCAAGCTCTAGATCATGGGTAGGATAGTTACACTCATGTGGTTTCAACTGTCGAGACGCATAAGCCACTACCTTCTCGTCCTGTATCAGAACACACCCCAATCCGGTGTATGAAGCATCACTGAAAACTGTATAAGCCTTACCAGGCTCAGGCTGAATCAAAACTGGTGCTTCAGTTAACACAGACTTAAGCTTCTCAAAACTAGACTGCTGAGCCTCAGTCCAAATAAAGGGAACATCCTTCCTCAGAGGCTTAGTCAACGGAGCTGCAATAGAAGAGAAACCCTCAACGAATCTCCGATAATAACCAACTAAACCCAAGAAGCTTCGAACCTCAGGAACGTTCTTGGGCAGCTTCCAACTCATAATAGCCTCGACCTTCATCGGATCAACCTGAATACCCTGAGCTGAAACTATATGACCCAGAAACATAACCTCAGAAAGCCAGAACTCACACTTACTGAATTTTGCATACAACTGTTTCTCTCGCAGAATCTATAATACAATCCGAAGATGTTCCTCATGCTCTGCCTCAGATCTAGAATATACCAGTATATCATCAATAAATACCACAACAAACTGGTCAAGATAGGGCTGAAACACCATATTCATCATATCCATAAAAGCGGCAGGGGCGTTAGTCAACCCAAAAGGCATCACAAGGAACTTATAATGACCATATCGTGTCCGGAAAGCTGTTTTGAACACATCAGAATCCTTAACCTTGAGTTGGTAATAACCATATCTCAGGTCTATCTTAGAGAATCCCGTAACTCCCCAGAACTGATCAAACAGATCATCAATACGAGGAAGAGGATATTTGTTCTTGATCTTCAGCTTGTTCAGCTTCCGATAATCTATACAGAGTCGAAGTGTCCCATCCTTCTTCTTAACAAACAGAACAGGAGCGCCCCAAGGAGAAACACTGGGTCGAATGAAACCTCGATCCAACAGTTCTTGCAACTGAATCTTCAACTCTTTAAGTTCTTTCGGAGCCATCCTATAAGGTGCCATAGACACAGGAGCTGTACCCGGATAAACCTCGATGCCAAACTCAACCTCATCCCGTTTCGGCGGTACTCTAGGTAATTTTTCTGAAAAAACATTTGGAAAGTCTTTCACAACTCGAATCTTATCTAATCCGGAATCTGACTGTCTTGGATCAAGGATATAGGCAAGATAAGCAATAGAGCCTTTCCTGATCATTTTCTCAGCTTTGAGAGCTGAGACGATATTACATAGGAACCCTCTGCGCTCACCAATCAGAATCACCTCATGATCATCGGGAGTTCTCAGTGTAGCCTTCTTCTTTTCACAGTCTAAGGTAACACGGTGTGTAGACAACCAATCCATACCCAGAATAAGATCGAACTCCCCAAAGGGTAACTCCATCAAGTCAGCTGAAAAGATCTCCCCTTGAATCTCAAGAGGACAATTCCTGTAAACTTTAGTAACCTCAACTAGATTACCCACTAGACTATGTACAGTAACAACACTAACAGTATCTGTGAAACTATGCTTAATTTTGATATAATTAAATCATTAAGGATCAAATTGAAAAACTTAAAATTGTTTTTATAAGTCCCTTAATAAGTTTTAAATCACCAACACTTTAAAACTGATTTGAAAAACTCAAACTCAAAATATTTTCTAAGTGTTCCAAGGCCAAACTATTGAAAACCGTCCAGGTGTATCGATACGTTTCCAGCCGTATCGATACCTTTTTTACAAAGTTGGCCACTGGAGGAATGCGTTTCGATACGCCCTTAACCGTATCGAAACACCGTATCGAAATAGATTGAATCTGTATCGATATGCTCCTTTGTAAAGTCTGAAAGAGTTTGAATGGTGTACCGATACGGATCCACCCGTATCGATACAGTTTTAACGAATTTTTAATTCAGATCGTTTTAAATGCTTTCGATCGTTGGTGTCAGTTGTTAGGTAACCAAATTTCAAAATGGCAGTTGACACGTATCGATACGGTAAACCCTCGTATCGAAACGAAAACTTCCAGTGAGCTAAGTCGAGAAAAAGGTATCGATACGGTCTCATCCGTTTCGATCCCCCGTATCGATACGCCTACGTGCGTTTCGATACCCCCTATTTATTGTGTACAACGGCTCTTTCTTTTTTGAGATAGGTATCGATACGGCTCCTCGAGTACCGATACGGATAGCTGCAGAAGTGCATTTATGGTGGTAAAAGAGGGTTCCAACGGCTCTATTCAATTCCCCAACCACCCAAACGGCTAGAATTAATAGAGAAGGTATAAATTGAAGCTCTTTGAACGCCAGCAACAACTATTGCATTAAAGACAAACATTCAAGCAAAAAAATCCAACCTCAAGTGTGCTAAATTTCCAATCTCTTGTAATTCCCAAATTGTGTTGTATCCAATTCTTATTCTTTCTTCAAATTTGGGTTGAGTGTTGTACTTCTAGGGACAAATTTTTATTTGAGAGATATACTTCTTCTCCAATTTCTTCTTTGATTATTGGTGAGGGTTTGGTCAAATTTTGGGAAGAAAATTTGACCGGTTGTGTAAAGGTTACCTCCTAAGCCTTGAAAAGGGGAAGAACAAATAGTGAATTGTTGAAATCCTTAGTGGTAGCTAAGGTAGTGGATGTAGAGTTCATTTGGAACTTGAACCACTCTAAAATCTCTTGTTCTTCATTTTTAAATTGCCCTTTCACTCCACAAAGTTTTTAAATCCCAATTCACCCCCTCTTGGTCTTGATCATTCAATCGATCCACTCAATAATTGGTATCATAGCCTACCTCTTTGAAGGATTCACAACCACAAGAGGAGTTCCTAGGAAGAGTGAGATCAACAAAAAATCAAGCCATGGCTTCTACCTCCGGTTCGGGCATGTATGAGTCACAATCCACTACAAAACATCCCTTCTTCAATGGTGACAACTATCCATTTTGGAAGAATAGAATGCGCCTCTTCATCAAGTCCAATGACTATTTAGTTTGGGATGTCATTGAAGATGGCCCTTATATTCCATTGAAGCAAGATAGTGAACGAAGGATGGTCTTGAAGAAAAAGATGGAAATGAGTGAAGAAGAAAGGAGAAAGATCCAAATAAATGACAAAGCTCTCCACATGCTTTTTTGTTCATTCGGTCCGGACATCTATTCTAAAGTGTCATCCATTGAGAGTGCCAAAGAAGCGTGGGACACTCTTGAGACTACCTATGAGGGAACCAATGATGTCAAAGAAACTAAGATTGGAATTCTCAATCTTAGTTATGAAAATTTCAAGATGGAGCCCGATGAGACGGTGTCCAAGATGTTTGATCGTTTCTCCACAATAGTCAATGTGCTCAAAGGATTTGGAGAGATCATACCGGAAGACAAGCTTGTCCGGAAGCTACTTTATTCACTTCTCGAATCTTGGGATGGGAAGAGAACCGCCATCATAGAGGCTAAAAATTTGAAGACTCTAAAGCTTGATGAGCTAGTGAGTTCTCTACTCACTCATGAGATTATGAAACAAGGAAGGGAAGAAGGAAGAGAAGAGAGTAGAGAAGTTAGAAGTTGAAAAGAAGAAGAAGATGGGAATAGCTCTTAAAGCTTCACTACTTGAGGAAAGCTCTTCTAGTGAGGAGGATGACCTTGAAGAATTGGCTATGATAGCCAAGAAGTTCTCTCGATTCATGAGGTCCAATCGTGGAAGAAAAATTCAAAGAAAGATGGACTTCAAAGGTAAGAACAAAGAAGAAGCAAGGGATCAAATCATTTGCTTTGAGTGCAATAAACCCGGTCACATACGTTCAGAGTGCCCTCAACTCAAGAAGAAGGGCTTTGAGAAAAATAAGAAGCTCAAAGCCAAGCTTGCTACTTGGAGTGATGAGGAGTCATCAGAGGATGACGAACAAGAAGTGGCCAACCTTTGCCTCATGGCACTTGAGGAAGATTCCTCCATGGTAACCTCTAACTCATCATCTTTAGATTTTACATATGATGAATTAAATGATGCATATGATGAGTTACAAGAGGTCTATGATGAATTAGTTGAGAAATATAAAGAGTCGGTCATTAGGAATAAGAAAATCATTATGGAGCTAAATGAGAAAAATGACTCACTCTCTCAAGCTAATTCAAAATTTGAGAAAAGATATTAGGGTTGAAAGATGAACTTAAATTTTTTCAAGATGAAAATGTTGACCTTAATAATCTTTTGTCTCAATGTAATAGTGAACACCAAAAGGTGTTGGATGAGATAAATAAGCTCAAAGAGTCTTTTAAAAATGTTGGTAATGTCAAGCATGAAATAGGTGAATCTTCAAGAACAAACCAACCTAAGAAAAAGACTAACTACTACAAACAAGGTAGCTTTTCTAGACATAGTAGAACTAAAAGAATTAGAAGTATATGGGTTCCTAAGGAACTTGTAAAATCTAATAACATTATTGCTATGTCTTCTTGGATTCCTAAGGGAACCAAGGTTTTGGGAGCTAACACTCATGGACCCAAAATGATTTGGGTACCAAAAGCAAAAGCTTAATATCTTTGTTTGTAGGGGGAGCATTGCTACAAGGCCAAAGCACAAAGTCAAAACTCATGGTACCTTGATAATGGATGCTCAAGGCATATGACCGGAGACAAGAGTAGATTCATGGATCTAAAGCCAAAAAGTGGAGGAGTGGTGACATTTGGTGACAACTCCAAGGGCCACATTAAAGGTATTGGCTCCAAAGGTAATCACTCTACTATTCTCATTGAAAATTTCTTGTATGTCGATGGTCTTAAACATAACTTATTGAGCATAAGTCAATTGTGTGATAAAGGATTTAATGTTTTATTTGATAAAAATGGATGCAAAATTGTAGACATTAAATCTAATAATATTATGCTCATAGGTCATCGCATAGGGAACATATACATGGTGCATCTAGATGACATTCATACATCTCATGCATGCTTAGTAGCACAAAATGAAAATGATGCATGGTTGTGGCATAGGAAACTAGGACATGCTAGCATTAGTGTTCTAGAAAAACTAGTTTCCCTTGATCTAGTTAGAGGTTTACCCAAGATAAAATTTTCAAATGATAAAATATGTGATGCATGCTCTAAGGGTAAACAACATAAGTCTTCCTTTAAATCCATTAATGATGTTTCTACAAGTAGATGTTTACAACTAATCCATATGGATTTATTTGGGCCAATTAGGACTATGAGCTTGGGTGGTAAGTCTTATGCATTTGTACTTGTTGATGATTTTTCTAGATTTACTTGGGTTCTATTTTTAAGTACTAAAGATGAGGCTTTGGAAAAATTCATCACATTTTCAAAACTAACCCAAAATGATCTTGAACTTAGAATTTCACATATTAGAAGTGATCATGGAACCGAGTTTCAAAATTTAGGGTTTGAAGATTTTTTGAATGAAAATGGTATTAGCCACAATTTTTCGGATCCTCGAACTCCTCAACAAAATGGGGTAGTTGAGAGGAAAAATAGAACTTTGCAAGAAATGGCTAGAACCATGCTTTGTGAAAATAATTTACCTAAATATTTTTGGGCGGAAGCCACAAACACCGCTTGCTATATTGTTAATCGAGTAATGATTAGGCCAATTTTAAAGAAAACACCTTATGAGATTTTAAAATCTAAAAAGCCTAACATTAGCTATTTTCACCCTTTTGGTTGCAAGTGTTTTGTTTTAAATAATGGAAAAGACAACTTAGGTAAATTTGATGCAAAAAGTGATGAAGCTATTTTCATAGGATACTCTTTAACATCTAAAGCCTATCGAGTATTTAACAAAAGAACTTTAGTAGTAGAAGAATCTATACATGTTGTATTCGATGATAACCTCCTTCCAAGGAAGGATTATTGTGATGATGATGATGTAGGAATCATAAACGCCTTTGATGGAGGACAAACTTCAAAGGAGGATGAGATTCCAACAACAAAAGAAGAGAACACACAAGATCCACCTCTTGAAGCCTTGAAGGACTTGGCTCTTGAGGAAAAGGAAGTGAGCTACCCAAGGGAGTTCAACTATGTCAAAGATGGTGAAATCTTGAGTGATCCATCCAAGGGGGTAACCACTCGATCTTCTTTTAGATTAATGAATCATGTTGCATTTATCTCATGCATAGAGCCTAAGAATATAAAAGAAGCATTGAAAGATGATTTTTGGATTATGGCTATGCAAGAAGAGTTAAATCAATTTGAGAGAAGTAACGTTTGGACATTAGTCGATAGGCCTAGTAATCAATCTACCATAGGAACTAAATGGGTCTTTAGGAACAAGCTAGATGAGAGTGGTAACATTGTGAGAAATAAAGCTAGACTAGTAGCACAAGGTTACACTCAAGAAGAGGGAATAGATTTTGATGAAACCTATGCACCCGTAGCTAGAATGGAAGCCATTAGGATGTTGCTTGCATATGCATGTTATCATAATCTCAAGCTTTTTCAAATGGATGTTAAAAGCGTGTTTTTAAATGGTTTTATAAATGAAGAAGTGTATGTGGAACAACCACCGGGTTTTGAAGACTCAAAATTTCCAAATCATGTTTTCAAACTCACTAAAGCTCTTTATGGTTTAAAACAAGCTCCTAGAGCTTGGTATGAAAGACTTTCAAACTTTTTATTGAAAAGGGTTTTGAAAAAGGTAAGGTGGACACTACACTTTTTATAAAAATGTATAAAAATGAAATCTTAGTAGTTCAAATTTATGTTGATGATATTATTTTTGGTTCTACTAACGAATGTCATTGTCAAGAGTTTGCTAAGCTAATGCAAGGTGAATTCGAGATGAGCATGATGGGGGAGCTCTCATTCTTTTTGGGACTCCAAATCAAGCAAAAGAAGGATGACACCTTCATCAATCAAGCAAAGTACATAAAGGATATGCTCAAGAAGTTTGGCTTGGAGAATGCAAAGCCTCAAGCCAAACCTATGAGCTCATCTACAAAGCTTGACAAAGATGAAGGAGGTAAGTGTGTTGACTCTAAGCTTTACCGTTCTATGATTGGATCATTGCTTTACCTTACCGCAAGTAGACCAGATATCTTGTTTAGTGTTTGCTTGTGTGCTAGGTTTCAAGCTAGTCCTAGAGAGTCTCACCTTATAGCCGTTAAGAGAATCTTTAGGTACCTTAGAGATACTCCTTGTTTAGGTCTTTGGTACCCTAGAGACTCCACCTTCAACCTTCATGCTTATTCGGATGCAGATTATGGGGGATGCAAAATCGATAGGAAAAGTACTTCAGGAACTTGTCAATTCCTAGGTAGTATGCTCATATCTTGGTTCTCTAAGAAACAAAATAGTGCAGCCTTATCTACCACCGAAGCCGAGTACATATCCTTAGAGAGTTGTTGTGCTCAAGTCCTTTGGATGAAGCAACAACTCTTAGATTATGAAATTAAAGTTGAAACCATACCCCTAAAATGTGACAACACTAGTGCTATATGTTTAACAAAAAATCTCATCCAACACTCTAGAACCAAACACATAGAAATAAGGCATCATTTCATTAGAGATCATGTCCTTAAAGAAGATGTGGTTATAGAGTATGTAGACACCTTAAATCAATTAGCGGACATATTTACAAAACCTTTAGACAAAGAGCATTTTTGGTCCCTTAGGAGAGAGTTAGGTCTAGCTAGCCTATCTTGACCTTTTAGGACCTCTTTTGTGCTTAAAATTGCTTGATCTTGTGAAATTGTATGTTTGTGTGTTGTAAATCTTGAAAATGTCCATGCTTATAGCTAAGGGGAGTATGATTCTATTCAAATATGCTTAGAACTGTTCATTCATCATTTGCATTCCTTTAGGAGGTGTTAAAATCGAGCCTATGGTTGTTCTTTAGGCCTAAAATGAATTTATGGGCATAGGGTATCGATACGGCCCTATGCGTATCGATACGAGTACTTCATTAGCTTCCCAGACTTCATTTTGCCTTAAACGGGTATCGATACGGTTAAACCCGTTTCGATACGAGCTTCAATCGTTTCGATACGGATTTCATCCGTTTCGATACGATTCTTCAACGGGCATTTTTAAGGGAATTACGCTTTTACCCCCGTATCGATACACCCTCAGGCGTATCGATACGCGATTGCGCAGACAGCTTTAATTTTGGCATTTAAAGTCTTCAACTTTTACCAAAACTAAAATTCTTAAAACCCTAGAAACCCTACCCGTTTTCAGCCTATAAATAGGCTCTTCCTCCCTCATATTTTCACGCCACAACTCAAAATCTTCAAGAGGGTTTCAAATCAAGCAAAGCTCTAAGGTTTTTCTCATCAAATTTGGTGCTAGGCTTTTCTTCATTCTTCTCTAATCTCTATCAAGGTAAAACACTTTCTTTTTCTTTTTTAGTTTTTAATTTTGTTTTGTTTTTATATTTGTCTTCTTAACAAAATTTTGTTTTTCAAAATTTCTTCTTCAAATTTTATTTTGCAAAATCTTTTTTTACCTTGATCTTTTTTTATCTTGTTTTTTTAGTTCATGGCACCCAAGGAATCTAGGAAGAGACCTCGTGTTACTCAAACCGGTGAATCATCTAATCCCGGAGAGGGTCCTCGTCCAAATTACACCCAAATCTATGAACATTCTTTTGAAACCACCGGAGCTCTCACATATTTTCGTCAATTCGAAAACTACAAGATTCGTCCGAAAAGGGTAATATCTATTCCTTTTCTTGACTCGGAGCGATTCAAATTTGAATATCTTTCTTTGCTTCGACTTTGGAATTTTATGGATTTTCTCTCCATTCCCGGGTTTTATTTCCGTCTTTTGGTTTTAATCTTTTATGCTAATGCCAAATGCCTTGCTAATCGTAATGGGGTTGTTACCGGAGTTAGTTCCTATCTCATGGGTAAGAAAATCCTTCTTGATGTAAAATCTATATGTGAAGTTTTTAATTTGGAGGATGAAGGCCTTGATGATGAGAATGCTTTAGGCCATGTTCTTAGTGGTTTCATCACCGCCCTCAATGCTCAAGATCGGATCCTCCATTTGATGGTCTCTTGGTGGTTTAGGCCTTCCGGAGGAAAGTACTCTACCATCCGTCAAGTGGATGACTTTTGGATTCGTTGCTTCCGTGAGAGAAAACGTCCAAACTTTGCTCGTATCATGTTTGCGGAGATTGTTTACCTTGTGCAACATCGCCACACCTCTCTTGTCACCTCCTTCGCCTATGGTACGACCCTAAGCTATTACTTGTGAAAAAGGATATTGATTGCTCGTTTGACTTCCCCACTCTCCTCACTGATCCTATTGATGAACGCTCTCTTGCACAGGGTAAGTTCCATTATTTTAATGGTAGTTAGTTACGTCTTTCCGAGCTACCACCCGAGGCCGCGACACAATTGGAAAATCCTCAAGATGATCACGCTCCTCAAGCTCCTCCGCCTCCTCCTCAACCTTCCATGGATGCTCTTATGACCTTCCTTAATGAGCAATTCACGGGGTTGCACACGGATATGGGGAATCGTCTAACCGCTCTTGAAACAAGCTTTGAAACAAGGATGACGAACGTAGAGAATCGTCTAACTTCTCATGAAAGCGGTCAAAACTCCTTGAATATTTCTCTCTCCGCCTTCTATGATGAGTGGCGTAATAGCATGAGGAATGATGATCCAATTGTAGATGAAGATGAAGATTATGAAGAAGGCGATGATGATGCCTAGTAGCTTCTCCTTGTATCTCATGCATATCATCTAGGATATTTCTATTTATGCACCTTTGTTTCATGTTCTTAGGACTAAGTTTGCTTTATTATTAAACCTATGCTTTGAATTTCTGTTTTGTTGGATTTTTAAGTTAATGTTATACTTTATTTATAAGCTTAATGATATTTATGTTGCCTATTTATACCTTTGCCTATGCTATGCACTTTACTTTGTCTCAATTTTTTTTGATCTAACAAAAAGGGGGAGAGGGAAGCTCACAACACTTAAAAACTTTTTGATTTTCAACTTAAAAGTTACCTAGCTTATATTAATGGGGAGTTAATTTTGCAAAGTTTTTCAAAGTGTCAAAAATTTTAAGTTTGAGTTTTGTTATATCAAAAAGGGGGAGATTGTGAAACCTATGCTTAATTTTGATATGATTAAATCATTAAGGATCAAATTGAAAAACTTAAAATTGTTTTTATAAGTCCCTTAATAAGTTTTATATCACCAACACTTTAAAACTGATTTGAAAAACTCAAACTCAAAATATTTTCTAAGTGTTCCAAAGCCAAACTATTGAAAACCGTCCAGGTGTATCGATACGTTTCCAGCCGTACCGATACCTTTTTTACAAAGTTGGCCACTGGAGGAATGCGTTTCGATACGCCCTTAACCGTATCGAAACAGATTGAATCTATATCGATACGCTCATTTGTAAAGTCTGAAAGAGTTTGAATGGTGTACCGATACGGATCAACCCGTATCGATACGGTTTTAACGAATTTTAAATTCAGATCGTTTTAAATGCTTTCGACCGTTGTTTTCAGTTGTTAGGTAACCAAATTTCAAATTGGCAGTTAACCCGTATCGATACGGTAAACCCTCGTATCGAAACGGAAACTTCCAGTGAGCTAAGTCGAGAAAAAGGTATCGATACGGTCTCATCCGTTTCGATCCCCCGTATCGATACGCCTACGTGTGTTTCGATACCCCTTATTTATTGTGTACAACAGCTCTTTCTTTTTTGAGACAAGTATCGATACGGCTCCCCGAGTACCGATACGGATAGCTGCAGAAGTGCATTTATGGTGGTAAGAGAGTGTTCCAACGGCTCTATTCAATTCCCCAACCACCCAAACGGCTAGAATTAATAGAGGAGGTATAAATTGAAGCTCTTTGAAGGCCAGCAACAACTATTGCATTAAAGACAAGCATTCAAGCAAAAAAATCCAACCTCAAGTGTGCTAAATTTCCTATCTCTTGTAATTCCCAAATTATTTTGTATCCAATTCTTTTTCTTTCTTCAAATTTGGGTTGAGTGTTGTACTTCTAGGGACAAATTTGTATTTGAGAGATATACTTCTTGTCCAATTTCTTCTTTGATTATTGGTGAGGGTTTGGTCAAATTTTGGATAGAAAATTTAATCGGTTGTGTAAAGGTTACCTCCTAAGCCTTGAAAAGGGGAAGAACAAATAGTCAATTGTTGAAATCCTTAGTGGTAGCTAAGATAGTGGATGTAGAGTTCATTTGGAACTTGAACCACTCTAAAATCTCTTGTTCTTCATTTTTAAATTGCCCTTTCATTCCACAAAGTTTTTAAATCCCAATTCACCCCCCTCTTGGTCTTGACCATTCAATCGATCCACTCAACAGTATCCTCAACAGAAATCTCAAGACCCCAGACACAGAACTCGCAACATATGAATGAGTCGAACCATTATCTAGCAGAGCAAAATATGGAATAGAATGGATAGAGAATGTACCGGCAATAACATCTGGCTCATCACGATCCTCGTGTCTCCTAGTAGAATAAACTAACCCCGGTTGTCTGGCCCCTGATCCTGCTGATCCTCTTCTCGGAGCTGGTCTACCTCTACTAGCAGAACCTGAAGTAATAGATCTGACATGACCTCTTCCCCTGGTGGGAGTCTGTACTGATGCCTGAGACTGAGTAGTAGTAAAAGCTGAGGGAGGTGGAACCGGACAATCTCTGAAACGATGCTCGAATGAACCACATCTGAAACAAGCTCCAGTCTACCTCCTACACTCGCCTGAATGCCACTTTTTACAGAAAGAACACTGCGGCACCCCTCGAGTACCAGTCGAACCACCAGCACTAACGGTCGGAACAGAAGAAGTCACTGGTCTAGCTCTAGAATAACTCTGATAGTCTGACTCATCTCTGGCTCTCTTTCTGTACTGATTTCCCTGACTATGCTGAACTGACACTGCCACTGGTCTCTTCCCTCTATCAGATCCATGCAACTCAAGCTGTCTCAACTCTGCCTCATTACGCTCAGCTGTCCTAGCTCGTCGAGTAATGTCTTTGTATTCCTGATCCATATGTAAAGCAACACCGGTCTTTATCGTAGGACGCAATCCCTTCAGAAACCAATCACACTTTTCTTTTTCTGTACTCACCAACCCTGGGACATACTGCATCAATCTCATAAACTCGATCTCATAAACGTTAGCAGTCATATCATTCTGTTTCAGATTCATAAAATCATCTTTGCACTTAGCAATATACTCAACTCCGACATAACGATCACGGAAAGCCTGTCTGAAATGATCCCAAGTAACCCTACTAGCTGGAGTAACAAGCTCCTCAGCCTCCCACCAATTCTGGGCTTCACCCTGCAGCAGTGAAACGGCAGCCCTGAGTTTCCGGTCGGTAGGATAATCCATCTCAACAAATAATCGCTGAAGCTTCTTCATCCAGTACTCTGCATTGGCTGGGTCTGTACCAGTCTTTCCCTCGAACATAGTCATCCCAGCAGCGAGAAACTCTGTGGATATGGGTCTCCGAACACCCTCAGATTGACGAAGGTATCTCAATAACTCTATCTGAACAGTAACAACATCCATGCCCATAGTCTCACTATCCCCTGAATCACGATGACCACCACTCTGAGCAGGCTGAACATGTGGGTCTCCTCCACCGGTCTGCTGAGCTCCAGTCTGCTGGGCTCCAGTCTGCTGAGCTCCAGTCTGCTGAGCTCCAGTCTGCTCCACATGTTGCTCCTCAACTTCCGCACCCTGGACCTCATCCTGATTTTGTTTCGAACCCTCAAGAGGTGGAACGTCACTATCTACAGTCGCGGTACGATCTCGACCTCGGCCACGGCCTCGGCCACCCGCTACTCTAGAACTTCTCCGAGGTGGCATAGTAGTATATCTACAAAAGACAAAATCCTAAGATTAGAATCGGTACTTGGAGACCTTATTTAGGATTTGTATAAATATTATTCATACAAGATCATAACTTTTTCTGAAATTCCCGTTTTACCCGAAATCATTTGATAATGCATGCAAAAATTTATTTTCATTTTAAAAATTGATTTAAATCACCCAGGCCGAGTGTTGAACCTGGCTCTGATACCACTAAATGTAACCCCCTAAACCCGACTCGAAAGGACTAGGTCGAATATAAGGAGTAAAACTCAAAGCTTATCCCTCACACAAGTAATCTGATTCAAAACTTTAATTTCCAAAATAGATAATAATAATATCGCATATTATATACTGATAAAATATTCCTGAAAATATTAAATATTCAAAATGTGCATGCATGATAAAACGCAATAACCCCAAATAAAATATCCAGAAATCTGAAATTATATACAATCTAATAAAACATATAATAAAAATAAGTCCAAGTCTCATACTGGTAATAGTAAATAAATAAGCCGGAAAACGAGGTCCTCCAAGTACCGTAGCCTAGACCTGAGTATCTGAAAATAGAAACTAAGGGGGAGTCAGTGATAACGCTCAGTGTGTCTCTACAGTGCAAACAGAACTAACAATACCAACATATCAACATAATCAATCAGATATTATCAGAATACAATTTTCCATCATGAATCAGTTCAAACACATAAACAAGTGCGAATGAATATGCAACACAATATGACATGCACCCAACTACATCACCATCCGAAGAGTAAGGTTCCCCAGAACCACTCTCTACCTCGTCACCATCCAAAGTGGAATCCAGCCCGTAGGCGAAACCACTGATCCGAAGTAGACATCATCTCGAAGGATGAAGCTACTGAACTTCCCCGTACAGAATCCCACCCATAATGAGATGACATAAAATCTGAGTTCTGAATCTGAATGCATTGTTTATCAACAGAAATGCATAATTATATAATCTGATATACAGTAATCCGAATCCGAATATATATACAAATATTTCATAACATAACAAAATGCTGAACAAGTCAAACATCATAGATCAAAAGAATATTACCATCATATACCATCAGACCACATCATGTATACATTTAAGCAAATCAACACATTTACATACAGAGCACTGTAAACAGACAACACAGAAGAGAACACACCTCAAATAACTAACACTTAACGTCGACGGTGACGTCTCCCACGCTCAGCTCTATCTCTAGGTCGGTCAGAGTCAGCTCCTATAACATTTAAATATACCATCAAAGATATTACTACTATGCCAAGAGACTGATAAAATAAATATCGAATTGATATTAATAATTAAACTCACGAGCGGATCCCGATGTCTGAGCAACAGGAGGTCGTCCATGTGGAGGAGGAGGAAGGATCTCAGTATCCGAGTCAATATCGTATGCAAATACGAATAATTCCAATTAATTTTTCCGATATTCAAATCTTTAAATACATGTATAATCGAATAAAAGCGGTCAAAACAGTCTTTCGGGTTCGAATTTGGGAAAACGGGCAGCGGAAACGGAATCAGGACGTCGAAAAACATATAAAAGGCCTTTTCTGAAAAAGTCAACGGTCAACGGTCAAATGGTCAACGGGTCAAATGGGTCGCCGCTGACGTCATCGATGACGTCAGCCATCTGTTTAACAAAATGAACCGGTTAGGTTCTGTCAACCCGGTTCAGCCATTGGACCAGTTCAGACCCTAAAATCCCCAATTCAAAAAATTAGGGCTCAACCCCTTTTCTGATTCCCACCGCCGACGACGTTCCGACGACCCCAACCACACCATTTCCGGCCAAAATAAGCCATTTCAAAACAACAAAACATAACCCCAGTCCTTTTCGAACTCACCCAACTCGGAAATACGATGAACCGACCAAACTTGGTGATTTCGACGGAGAACACGAACGGTCTTTGAACCGTTTCTCAACAACGGTGGACGATAAAAAACGGTGGCTAAGGTTTTGATCGGAACGACGAGGAGAGTCGAACGGTGGTGTCGGTTCGACGAATGGCCGACGGTAGCTCCCCCGTCGGAGCTTGATCGAAAAATACGAAGAGGGGACGGTTGGGTTTCTGGTTCACACGAGAGAGGGAAAAATAGAAAAGGAAAGAAATATCGCGCAAATGGAAACTGAAAGGGGAGGGTTAGGCACTCACCCAAATTTTTGGGTAAATTACAAGATAAGCCATCACCAATATTAGGGTTCACGAAATGGCACAAAAATTTGCTATCTTTGCAATCTGGTCACTAAAATTCAATTAGGTTTTTAAATTAAAATTCCCAATTATTAGGGTTTTCAATTAGGGCAAAATTGGGGTGTCACAGAAACGAATTAACCACCAAAGACTTTGACTAGTCCGTTCCGAAGCCCGTATTGTAACCCCCTTAACCCGGCCTAGACGGTCGACCCGAATTAAGAAGGTCACACGGGGAAAACCAAAGTCAACCCAAAAGTCAACCTTGATTAACGACCCTTTTTTTTCTTTTTAATCTTGTCTAGATGCACGTTAACCCTAGATATGTTCACAAGATAATCATATTCAGACATCATAACAATTAGAGAACATTCAGGGACCCAATTGCACAAATTACAACTTAAGGGACCAAATTGTAAATTCTGTTAATTACAAGGACTCAACCCAAATTAAAGTTACCAACTTGAAATTAATCATCTTTCATGCTTCTTTGCCAAATTTCAGCTCAAACGGACATCTCAAACTCATACAATTGCAATAACAAGTTTCAGGACCAAAACGCAAACATTTCAAAACATTCAACCAACAATTTCAGTGCCCAACGGTCGAGTGTTTCGGAACAGGGAAGGCCCGTTCCAAAACGCGGGACCGTTCCGAAACTGGTACCGAAACATGGTCTGGCAGAGGCCAAACCGTTCCGGAACAGTGCCTCCCGTTTCGGAACGCCCAGGCCATTTCAGGCCCCCGTTCCGATACGGTAGAACCTGTTCCGAAACAGGATGCCCAGATTGCAGAAAATTTGCTGGTTTATCATGCAATTGACTTAACAAACATGCTCCAAAAGCAACCAAATTATACCAGCAAGTCATTCAACATTCAAGGAACATAATTGTATCAACCAAACATCAACATGGCAACAATTATGAAAAAACCCAAATCTGTAGGCATGCTTCCTACTTAGCAAACCATTCAAGCATTAAAATACCAAAACCATCTCATAAAGGCCAATTACAAACTCCAACATTATTAACATCATTAAACCAACTTAGGGAGTCCAAAACATCTCCCAAAACAACAACATAGGTTCTCATTGCCAAATGCCAAAAGCTAATAGTGTTTAAGAAACCTTCACCATACTTGAGCTTAGTTCACCACTTGGATTCTTTACCACCTTGCTGCCCTCAATGCACCTTAATGCTCTGCATTATTGGTTTAAGAAAAGAGAGAGAGCGTAAGCAAAAGCTTAGTGAGGAATGCTCATTTAAAACCACACAATAATGCATTTACAAAACACATTTATAACCCTTAAATCCAATCATCATTTGTACATGCTCATAAGCATTTAAAACAAGCAATACATGCTTCAAGTTCATAACATATCATATTGGCAACAAGTGATACACTCAACATAAGATCCACACATGGACTTTTAAACACCATTGTGATCTTACACTTTCCAAGGACCACACATGGACTTTTAAACACCATTGTGTCCTTAACCCCGTGGACTTTTAAACACCATGGCAAGGACCACACAAGGACTTTTAAACACCTTTGTGTCCTTAACAAGAATCTCCCAAGGACTTTTAAACACCTTAGAGTTCTTAGATAACAAGGCTTACACAAGGAATTTTAACCACCTTGAACCTTAACCAAGAACCAACCATGGACTTTTAAACACCATGTTATTCTTAAATAAACAAGGCTTACACAAGGAATTTTAACCACCTTGAACCTTAACCAAGAACCAACCATGGACTTTTAAACACCATGTTGTTCTTAAATAAACAAGGCTCACACAAGGACTTTTAAACACCTTCGTGACCTTAACCATCACTTGCCAATGTGCATCATTACAACAATATTCCACTGTTTTAAAGCATTTAACAAAGCCATAAACATCATGCATCATTATGCATCAAAACCACATTTAACAATGTTAAAAAAACAAGAATCTCTTACCTTGAGCATTCTTCATTACATGGCTTATAAAATCAGCAACCAACATGCTAAAGGATGCTTTCAAAACAGAATTTAAAACATGCAAACGACCACATTGCATACAACCAATCCATGGTTCATCATCAAGAGAGTTTTTCCGAAAACTTACTCTTGAGCTTAGCTAAGTTGCTTAGACTTAAACTAAGCTCCCAAACCTTCAAAACATTGGTTTCAAAGCTGAAATCCAAAATCCACTCACCGATTCCGTTTCGCCTCTTGCCGAAACACCAATCAAGCTTCCAGATCAACACCACTAGGATCCAAAGATGACTCCCCTGTTTTAAACACATCAAAACAGTAGATTAATGCATCATCATGCATTAATATCCTCAATGAAAGCACCTAAACCCGCTGCTCTCAACCACACTCCATTTTCGGCTACCAAACACAACCGAAAATGCCTCCAAACACTCCACAACACTACCCAGCCAAGATCCATCAAATCTAATCATCCTTAAACATCAATTAACATCCAAAAAGGATCTAATCAAACCCTTATACCTCCAGCTATCACAGATCATCAAGATCACTCCAAAAACAACCAAGAACACAAGCTAAACTTAGGAAATTCAACCTATCCGGGATTGCATTTATTAAACCTCAATTTCACATCAATTTAACATTCATTTAACATCAAATTGACACCTCAAAACACTGCCCAAACAGATCATACGAAATTTCATCAAAATCAATCAAATCTTGCATTTAAAAGCCAAAATCAAGAATACATCTATAAAACCTTTTATAAAACATAAATCAAGGATTGAGAACTTAGGAATTTCAGTAAAGAACTGAGAGTTCAGAGGAGAAGGACGTTCTTACCTCCAAACTTGAGTTTCTCCCTTTTTAGAACCAAAATCTTGAAAATCCAATTAGCAAATGGTGAGGTTTTGTTGAAGAGATGATTAGAGATCAAAAGAGGATTATAATCTCATGTTTGGACATCAAAATCAGAAGGAAAAGCTCTGGAGAAAAGTGTTTGGTTTGAGAGAAAAGATGAGAGAAAATGGAAATGAAATTTTAGGAAGTTAGTTGGAAAATGCCAAAATATCTTCCCTCCTTTTTAGTTTTATTTAAAAACCTTTAATTAATCATTTAATATCTTAGAAAAATCTGGAGAAACTCCCATTGGGTAAATAGCTCCTTAAAGATTCAAAGTTTCAATCCTTTTTAAAACAGTCCCACAGTTTTCGAAATTTACATTTTGGTCACTAACCAAAATGTCACACTTCCAAACCTCATTTTGTAAAATTGATTTCACCAAACTCTTATATATAATAAAAGAGGATTTTAAGACATTTTTCCATATTTTTAATGCAACCCGAACTAGGTTTTCCTAAATTCACTCTTATATATTCGAACCGCGATCCGACCGAACCGGTCCGAATCCCAAAACTCCTAAGCCCAAAACCGGGGCGTTACAACTCTCCCCCCCCCCCTTAAGAAATTTCGTCCTCAAAATTTACCTGAAGGAAAGAGATACGGAAACTGCTTCAGCATGTCATCCTTCCGTTCCCACGTGGCTTCCTCAACACCACGGTGCTTCCACAACACCTTCACCAACTCAATGGTCTTGCCACGAAGAACCTTGCTATCCGATTCCAGAACCTTCACCGGTTCCTCATCATAGGTCAAATTCGGATTCAATTCCACTTCTTCCACAGGCATCACATGCGAAGGATCTGATCTATACTTCCGGAGCATAGAAACATGAAACACATCATGAATCTTCTCCAACTCTTGAGGTAACCTCAACTTGTACGCAACAGGACCCACACGCTCAATCACCTCGTATGGTCCAATGTACCTAGGGCTCAACTTACCCTTACGGCCAAACCTCATCACCTTTTTCCAAGGCGAAACCTTCAAAAACACACGGTCACCCACCGTATACTCAATCTCCCTACGCTTCAAATCCGCGTAAGACTTTTGCCGATCAGAAGCTGCCTTCAAACGCTCACAAATGAGCTTCACCTTCTCGGTGGTTCCTTTCAACAAAGCCGGCATCGAAACCAACTTCTGACCCGTTTCAGCCCAATACAAAGGAGTCCTACACTTCCTCCCGTACAAAGCCTCATAAGGTGCCATTTGAATACTTGCCTAATAACTATTGTTATAAGCAAACTCCACCAAAGGCAAATGTTTCTCCCAAGAGCCCTGAAACTCAATCACACAGCACCTCAACATATCCTCTAAAATCTGGATAACACGCTCGGACTGACCATCCGACTGAGGATGATAAGATGTACTGAAATTCAACCGTGTACCCAAAGCTTGATGCAAACACTGCCAGAACTGCGATGTAAACCTCGGATCCCTATCCGACACAATCGACTTTGGCACACCATGCAGCCGCACAATCTCAACAATGTACAGCTCCGCAAGCTTATCCAAGGAGTACGTAGTATGCACAGGCAAGAAATGCGCACACTTCGTCAGGCGATCCACAATCACCCACACCGAATTCTTCTTCGTTGGTGACAAGGGTAAACCAGATACAAAATCCATGGTAATCCTTTCCCACTTCCATTCAGGGATTCTCAACGGTTGCAACAACCCTGAAGGAACCTGATGCTCAGCCTTTACTCGCTGACACACCATGCACTTGCTTACAAACTCAGCAACATCCTTCTTCAAACCCACCCAATAGTACTCATCACGAAGATCTCGATACATCTTAGTACTACCTGGGTGCATAGCAAAAGGACTACTATGACCTTCAGTCAGAATAGCACGCCTCAACTCAACATCATTGGGCACCACTATCCGACTCCCAAAACACAACACACCATCATCATTAAAATAGAAATCCGAAGGCCTACCCTCCGCGATATCCTGAACATGAGGTACCAAGGAATCATCTAGAAACTGTTTTTCCTTGATCAACCGAACCAAAGATGGTTTCACTTGCAACTCAGCCACAAGACCACCATCACGTGAAATACTCAAACTGGCAAACATAGCCCTCAACTAAACAGCTACCTTCCTACTCAAGGCATCCGCTACAACATTAGCTTTTCCAGGGTGATATTCAATCGTCAAATCATAATCCTTGAGCAACTCCACCCAACGCCGCTGCCTAAGATTCAACTCCTTCTGAGACATCAGATACTTCAAACTCTTGTGATCCGTGTACACAATACACTTCTCACCATACAGGTAATGTCTCCAGATTTTCAAAGCAAAAACCACCGCAGCCAACTCTATATCATGTGTAGGATAGTTGCACTCATGCACCTTCAACTGCCGCGATGCATAAGCCACCACCTTACCCTCTTGCATCAACACACATCCTAAACCAACGTAGGATGCATCACTATACACCACAAACTCTTTCCCTGATTCAGGCTGAACCAAGATAGGAGCTTGCGTCAAAGCTGCCTTAAGCTTCTCAAAAGCCTGCTGTCTCGCTTCCGTCCACTCATACTTAACATCCTTCTGCAACAGCTTCGTCAAAGGTGCAGCAATCTTAGAAAACCCATCCACAAACATCCGGTAGTATCCCGCCAAACCAAGGAAACTACGAACCTCATGAACAGACTTAGGAACCTTCCAATTCATCACCGCCTCAATCTTCTGAGGATCAACACGAATTCCCTCGGCAGAAACCACATGCCCAAGAAACACCACTTCACTTAACCAGAACTCACACTTGCTCAGCTTAGCATAAAGCTGATTCTCCAACAAAGCTTGCAATACAATCCTCAAATGCTCTTCATGCTCCTCCTCAGTACGCGAGTACACAAGGATATCATCAATGAACACCACAACAAACTTATCCAGGTATTCATGAAACACACGATTCATCATGTCCATGAAAGCTGCAGGAGCATTTGTTAACCCAAACGGCATCACAAGAAACTCATAATGCCCATACCTCGTCCTGAAAGCTGTCTTAGGCACATCCACATCTTTTACCTTCAACTGGTAATACCCTGACCTTAAGTCAATCTTAGAGAACACAGCTGCTCCCCGAAATTGATCAAAGAGATCATCAATCCTCGGCAAAGGATACCGATTCTTGATAGTCAACTTGTTCAGCTGACGATAATCAATGCACATTCTCATAGTGCCATCCTTCTTCTTCACAAACAAGACCGGTGCACCCCAAGGTGACACACTTGGCCGAATGAAACCACGATCAAGCAACTCTTGCAACTGCGTCTTCAGCTCTTTCAGCTCCTTAGGTGCCATTCGATAAGGGGTAATGGACACAGGAGTTGTATTCTCATACAGCTCATTCCCAAACTCCACCTCGCGATTAGGAGGTAAACCAGGCAACTCCTCAGGAAACACACCAGGAAACTCCTTCACAATCCTAATATCTTGCACACGCAACTCCTTAGAACTAGGGTTCATCACAAAAGCTAGATAAGCTTCACAACCCTGCCTCAGCATCCGGCTCGCCTCCAACGTAGACACCACATTGGCAAGAAACTTCACATTCTCACCAACCACAACCACCTCATAATCATCCGCAAGCTTCAACGAAACTCGCTTATTCTCACAATCCACAACAGCTCGATGCTCAGCAAGCCAATCCATACCAAGGATCACATCAAAACCATAGAAAGGTAACTCCATAAGGTCAACATGAAAAACATGATCTTGCACGACCAAAGGACATCTTCTATAAAGCTTCCGAGTCACAACAGTCTCACCAAAAGAACTAGTGACACGTACACCAACATCCAAAGACTCAACAGGCAAACCAAGCAATTCAGCATGCTCACGCAATATGTATGAGTGCGTAGATCCAGAATCAATCAAGGAAAGTAATGACAAGGATTGCAAAGTAAAAGTACCTACGATCACATCCGCGTCATTCCTTCCCTCTCGCTGAGCATACACCACGGCTTGGCCGCCACCCTCAGGCTGAATAGCCACAACATGAGCCACACCCCGACCACCTTCCTCTCTCCGCTGGAAGTTACCACGGCCGCGCCCACGACCTCTCTGTGGTGCAGCAACAACAGGAGCACGCACTTGGCCACCAGCCAACATAGGACACTCTCTCCTCATATGATCCTTAGATCCACAATTCCAGCACGCATTACCAGCTGCCACAACAGGAGCTTGCACCTCCCTCTCAGCACGAGGACAATCACGTTTCATATGGCCACGCGAACCACATGTCCAACAAGCACTCGGATCAACTCTAGCATTGCCTCCTCGAGCAGGCGCACCACCACCTCGCCTAGCTGAGGACTGATACTTCTGATCACGTCCCTTCTTGTTCCGTCCACCACCGGAACTATATTCAGCAGCTCGCTTACCAGCACTTGATCCAGCACTTCTAGCAGATAAACCCAAGTTCATCTCAATATCCTTTGCTCGGCCCACCAACACATCAAAATCATCATACTCGGTAGCCAGCACATACATCTTTACACCCGTCACTAAACCATAACGGAACCTTTCACACATTTCCCGCTCATCCGGAACAAGCTCAGGTGCGTATTGACTGAGTCGAACAAACTGTACTTCATACTCAGCCACAGTCATGCTCCCCTGGGTAAGAGACATGAACTCCCTCTTCTTTTCATCTAGGTACCTCTCACCTAGATACCTTCTCTTGAACGCGCTCTGAAAGAATGTCCAAGTTACGTCAGCTTCCGCCATCCCAGCGATAGAGGTAGTCCACCAAGTGTAAGCATCATCTTGCAACAATGATACTACACAGCCCAGATTTTGCACATCAATGCAACCCATCTGACCCAAGATTCTCTTGGTACCTTCTAACCAAGATTCCGAACCTTCAGCAGACAAACCCCTGAACTCAGTCCCTCCTAGACTGGGCAAACGCTCCAAGGGTAGTCTAACTCCAGCATCTCCCTGATGCCCAGCTCCTTGAGCTCCAGCTACTGCTGCTTGAAAAGCTCCAGCAATAGCTTGTATCAACACTGTCATGTCAGGAACAGCTTGCCCCTGACCAGCCTCAGGTCCAGCGACCCCAGCACCAGCTGCAGCTCCAGCTCCTTCACCCTCAGCACCACCACCACCAGGTGGAGGAGGTAAATCCACTGCACTCTCAACATTCTCATCATTCTCGTTCTCGTTCTGAGCCATAGCTCGCACATTACTCCTCAACTCTCTACGAGGTGCCATACTCTAACAATACAATCACAATGCAATTAAACAAAGTCAGGCCCAGCAAGGTAAGCAATCCAAGTACTCAAGCTCATTTTCAATTAAAAACATTATCATTTCATTAGCTTTGATTTGGCAATGGGTACCCACAACATGCTTCATCACAGCATACAACTCAATTGCAACATATTCGCAAATCACACATCATGCTTTCACTCAACAAGCATAAAAAGCATTCATACTTTAGTCACACACACAACCACTCCCAATTACTCGAGAACTTGGCTCTGATACCACCAAATGTAACCCCCTTAACCCGGCCTAGACGGTCGACCCGAATTAAGAAGGTCACACGGGGAAAACCAAAGTCAACCCGAAAGTCAACCTTGATTAACGACCCTTTTTTTTCTTTTTAATCTTGTCTAGATGCACGTTAACCCTAGATATGTTCACAAGATAATCATATTCAGACATCATAACAATTAGAGAACATTCAGGGACCCAATTGCACAAATTACAACTTAAGGGACCAAATTGTAAATTCTGTTAATTACAAGGACTCAACCCAAATTAAAGTTACCAACTTGAAATTAATCATCTTTCATGATTCTTTGCCAAATTTCAGCTCAAACGGACATCTCAAACTCATACAATTGCAATAACAAGTTTCAGGACCAAAACGCAAACATTTCAAAACATTCAACCAACAATTTCAGTGTCCAACGGTCGAGTGTTTCGGAACAGGGAAGGCCCGTTCCGAAACGCGGGACCGTTCCGAAACTGGTACCGAAACATGGCCTGGCAGAGGCCAAACCGTTCCGGAACAGTGCCTCCCGTTTCGGAACGCCCAGGCCATTTCAGGCCCCCGTTCCGATACGGTAGAACCTGTTCCGAAATAGGATGCCCAGATTGCAGAAAATTTGCTGGTTTATCATGCAATTGACTTAACAAACATGCTCCAAAAGCAACCAAATTATACCAGCAAGTCATTCAACATTCAAGGAACATAATTGTATCAACCAAACATCAACATGGCAACAATTATGAAAAAACCCAAATCTATAGGCATGCTTCCTACTTAGCAAACCATTCAAGCATTAAAATACCAAAACCATCTCATAAAGGCCAATTACAAACTCCAACAGTATTAACATCATTAAACCAACTTAGGGAGTCCAAAACATCTCCCAAAACAACAACATAGGTTCCCATTGCCAAATGCCAAAAGCTAATAGTGTTTAAGAAACCTTCACCATACTTGAGCTTAGTTCACCACTTGGATTCTTCACCACCTTGCTGCCCTCAATGCACCTTAATGCTCTGCATTATTGGTTTAAGAAAAGAGAGAGAGCGTAAGCAAAAGCTTAGTGAGGAATGCTCATTTAAAACCACACAATATTGCATTTACAAAACACATTTATAACCCTTAAATCCAATCATCATTTGTACATGCTCATAAGCATTTAAAACAAGCAATACATGCTTCAAGTTCATAACATATCATATTGGAAACAAGTGATACACTCAACATAAGATCCACACATGGACTTTTAAACACCATTGTGATCTTACAATTTCCAAGGACCACACATGGACTTTTAAACACCATTGTGTCCTTAACCCCATGGACTTTTAAACACCATGGCAAGGACCACACAAGGACTTTTAAACACCTTTGTGTCCTTAACAAGAATCTCCCAAGGACTTTTAAACACCTTAGAGTTCTTAGATAACAAGTCTTACACAAGGAATTTTAACCACCTTGAACCTTAACCAAGAACCAACCATGGACTTTTAAACACCATGTTGTTCTTAAATAAACAAGGCTTACACAAGGAATTTTAACCACCTTGAACCTTAACCAAGAACCAACCATGGACTTTTAAACACCATGTTGTTCTTAAATAAACAAGGCTCACACAAGGACTTTTAAACACCTTCGTGACCTTAACCATCACTTGCCAATGTGCATCATTACAACAATATTCCACTGTTTTAAAGCATTTAACAAAGCCATAAACATCATGCATCATTATGCATCAAAACCACATTTAACAATGTTCAAAAAACAAGAATCTCTTACCTTGAGCATTCTTCATTACATGGCTTATAAAATCAGCAACCAACATGCTAAAGGATGCTTTCAAAACAGAATTTAAAACATGCAAACGACCACATTGCATACAACCAATCCATGGTTCATCATCAAGAGAGTTTTTCCGAAAACTTACTCTTGAGCTTAGCTAAGTTGCTTAGACTTAAACTAAGCTCCCAAACCTTCAAAACATTGGTTTCAAAGCTGAAATCCAAAATCCACTCACCGATTCTGTTTCGCCTCTTGCCGAAACACCAATCAAGCTTCCGGATCAACACCACTAGGATCCAAAGATGACTCCCCTGTTTTAAACACATCAAAACAGTAGATTAATGCATCATCATGCATTAATATCCTCAATGAAAGCACCTAAACCCGCTGCTCTCAACCACACTCCATTTTCGGCTACCAAACACAACCGAAAATGCCTCCAAACACTCCACAACACTACCCAGCCAAGATCCATCAAATCTAATCATCCTTAAACATCAATTAACATCCAAAAAGGATCTAATCAAACCCTTATACCTCCAGCTATCACAGATCATCAAGATCACTCCAAAAACAACCAAGAACACAAGCTAAACTTAGGAAATTCAACCTATCCGGGATTGCATTTATTAAACCTCAATTTCACATCAATTTAACATTCATTTAACATCAAATTGACACCTCAAAACACTGCCCAAACAGATCATACGAAATTTCATCAAAATCAATCAAATCTTGCATTTAAAAGCCAAAATCAAGAATACATCTATAAAACCTTTTATAAAACATAAATCAAGGATTGAGAACTTAGGAATTTCAGTAAAGAACTGAGAGTTCAGAGGAGAAGGACGTTCTTACCTCCAAACTTGAGTTTCTCCCTTTTTAGAACCAAAATCTTGAAAATCCAATTAGCAAATGGTGAGGTTTTGTTGAAGAGATGATTAGAGATCAAAAGAGGATTATAATCTCATGTTTGGACATCAAAATCAGAAGGAAAAGCTCTGGAGAAAAGTGTTTGGTTTGAGAGAAAAGATGAGAGAAAATAGAAATGAAATTTTAGGAAGTTAGTTGGAAAATGCCAAAATATCTTCCCTCCTTTTTAGTTTTATTTAAAAACCTTTAATTAATCATTTAATATCTTAGAAAAATCTGGAGAAACTCCCATTGGGTAAATAGCTCCTTAAAGATTCAAAGTTTCAATCCTTTTTAAAACAGTCCCACAGTTTTCGAAATTTACATTTTGGTCACTAACCAAAATGTCACACTTCCAAACCTCATTTTGTAAAATTGATTTCACCAAACTCTTATATATAATAAAAGAGGATTTTAAGACATTTTTCCATATTTTTAATGCAACCCGAACTAGGTTTTCCTAAATTCACTCTTATATATTCGAACCGCGATCCGACCGAACCGGTCCGAATCCCAAAACTCCTAAGCCCAAAACCGGGCGTTACACGTATCGAAACAAGGGTCTCCCGAGGCAAAATGTTCCGAAACCTGTATCGAAACAAGGGTCTCTAAAAGTAAAATGTTCCGAAACAGCATTACTTCGTTCCAGAACGCCCTTATTCCCAGGTTCAAAAATGTGTAGCCGTATCGAAACGACATCACCCGTTTCGATACGGAGAGGCCTATAATGACAGATTTTTGCTGGTTTTTAATCAATTTACCCTACCAAAAGATGTCCAAATGCAACGAAACTTTACATGCAACATTTTATTGGTATAAACATCTAGCATGCTAAATTTCACGACCATCCAAATATGTTTACTATGTTTTTACTTTTCAATGTTAATCATGCATTTTAAAGCTATTCCAAAAGCACCAAAAAGGTCATTTAGGGCCAATGACCAAGTTACAAAACAAACATTGCAGCAACACAACAAAATGGGCACGTATGACTAGTTCCACTACTTTGCCACCTTACTAGGAGTTCAAAAGTCATAATTACATTACTTGTAGCTTGATAATGACTTGTCTTGACGGCCGATCCGATCTTCCAATGAACAAACCTTCTTAACTTGAAAATGCATGAGATGAGACACGTTAGGCATACTTTGCCTAGTGATGTAGTCACAAATACCATAAGTAATGGAAATGCCTTGGTTACAATGAAACATAATCTCATGCCAACATTATCAATGCCATGCAACAATGTACAAAGTATAAACATGTTTCATTTTCTTTTATAGTCCTTGGATTGAATCAAATCGTGGATACGTGAACTCCTACGCCTCGCTAAATCAATGAATGGTCTAATCCCTCTGCCTCGCCAATATGACCAATAACAATACACATCCCTCCGCCTCGCCAAATCAATATAGGTCGTAGCCTTAGGATCGTAGTCCACCCGTACACTAAGCTCATGAATTCTATGGCATGCCAATTGTATCCCGAGTCCATTCCAATCCAAGGTTGCAAAGTTCTTATTCATTTCAATAATCAATGATATATCAATGTACAATGAATTCAATGTAGCCAGTGATCAATATATGTGTCTCAACATCAATATTTCATAAATTGGTATCAATATCAATGTCCGATGATTTCAATGCAATAATCCAATGACAATACTTATATCGATGAATATATATAATGACAATAATCAATGTTCTATGGTAACTTACCGACACTTACCAAAGTGTCCGATTAACCATCCAATGCAATCGCTTCAATAGAAATGTTAGCGAAGTAATCTAAAATAACAAATAATAATCCGGGAAGGCCTTTCGCCTAAACCCGAGACTCCGACTACACTCACCTTACAATCCAAAGCTTCAAGGCTCTCGGATAGCAATTCCTTTGTTCCTAGCTTACGAGGGAGATGGTGAAACCTTTTTCTCCACTTCTTGAGTCGATCGATAATAACGATTCAATATCGATAAAATGAAGAAATAACTAAGCTTGAAATTTCTCCAATGGAGGTGCTTGCTTGATCAAAGTGAGGAAGAAGATGAAGAGATTGGGAGGTGCTTGGTTAGTATATTTTCGGTAAGCCTCTTTAATTTGTTTACTTGTTTTTAGAAGGATAGCTTTCCTAATGGTGAAGTATTCCCACCAAAATAGCCCACGTTTGCTGATTTTATTTGAGGTGGGGCTAATCGCAAGACTAGCCCCTCACTTTTCACTACATCCTAGACTTGTCCTTCAACTTGCGATTTCTTCAATTTGATCACTATATGAGTTTCAATAATATTCAATGGAGTCCATGACAATATTTTAGGCCTAATTAAAGTTCGATATTAATAATCAATTAGCCGATACAATACTTAGGTTTCAACAATGTATAATTTCTGACCATCGAAACTTAATTTTCGACTAGACCGAATTTCGGGGTGTTACAACTCTCCCCTTAAGAAAAATTCGTCCTCGAATATTACCTGAAATGAAGACATGCGGATATTGTTGTCTCATAGTTTCTTCAGGCTCCCAAGTGGCTTCCTCGACAGTGTGACTTCTCCAGAGCACTTTAACTAACGGTACAGTTTTGTTGCGAAGCCTCTTGACTTCCCTAGTAAGAATCTGAACTGGTTCTTCTTCGTAGGATAGATTTGGTCGAAGATCTACAGATTCAGGTTCCACAACGTGTAAGATATCAAATCGATACTTCCGGAGCATCGATACGTGAAAGACATCGTAGATTTTACTCAATTTCGAGGGTAGCAATAGCCGATATGCCACTGGGCTAATCTTTTCGATGATTTCAAAGGGTCCAATGAACCGAGGACTCAGTTTCCCCTTCTTTCCAAATCTTAAGACTTTTTTCCACGGTGACACTTTAAGAAAGGATTTTTCACCAACTTCATATTCGATGTCTCTCCTTTTAAGATTAACATAAGCTTTTTTTCAATCAAACACAGCTTTTAAACGATCATGGATAATGATGACTCATTCTTCCATCTCGCGAAGTAAATCAGGGCCTAACATCTTACCCTCACCAAGCTCCGACCAACATAATGGAGTTCTGCATCGCCTACCATACAATGCTTCATATGGGGCCATTTGGATGGATACTAGGTAACTATTGTTATAGGCAAACTCGACAAGAGGTAGAGATTTCTTCCAAGTCCCACCAAAATCGATAATAAATGCACGTAGCATGTCTTCTAATATTTGTATAGGAAGATTCAATAACAATGCAAATTTCTAGGATTTCAATAGACAAGTTGTTTGATGAATTACCTGAATTACCCTTTTCTGACTGACCGTCAAACTGAGGGTGAAAAGCTGTGCTGAGATTAAATCTGATGCCTAGAGCTCCTTGTAGGGTTCTCTAAAACCGAGATACAAACCGAGGGTCTCGATCGAAGATGATAGACTTAGGCACTCTGTGGAGTCAGATTACTTCCTTGATGTATAAGTCAGCTAACTTAGGAAGACTGTAGTCCATTCTAACTGGTATGAAATGAGCTGACTTCGTGAAACGATCTACAATAACCCATATAGTATCATGCTTCGCAGGGGTTAACGGTAGACCACTAACAAAGTCCATGGTTATATTTTCCCATTTCCATTTTGGTGGATCAATAGGTTGCAAAAGTCCTGTAGGGGCACAATGTTCTGCCTTGACACGTTGACATGTGAGACACTTGGAAATGTGATCAACGATGGCCTGCTTCATTCCTGGCCACCCATTAGCTCACGTAGATCCTTATACATCTTCACAGACCCTGGGTGAATGGAAAAAGAACTCGAATGAGCTTCTGCAAGGATGTCGGTGTGAAACGTTTCATCATTAGGTACACAAACTCGATTGTGGAAGCATAAGAGTCCTTCAGAATTAATTCTGAAGTCCGGATTATCCGATAGATTAGAGACAATGGCCTGAAGCTCGGAATCTTGTTCTTGTAAGTCCTTAATTCGTGAAATGATGGTAAACTGAACTTGAAGTTCAGCTACAAGGCAATGGTGCTTCTGAAGTCGGAATTGAGCATTAATTGCTCGAGGGGCTACAAGAGAGCGATATGACAATGAGTTAATATACTTCACAATACTTATAACTTTAAGTCCATAATCAATGCTTACCAGGCAAAGGTTTGCGGCTGAGCGCATCAGCTACAACAATGGCCTTGCCCAGATGGTAATCAATGACTAAATCATAATCTTTAAGAAGTACCATCCACCTCCGTTGTCGAAGATTCAACTCCTTTTGCGTCAATAAGTATTTGAGGCTTTTGTGATCGGTAAAAAGATAGCATTTCTCTCCGTATAGATAATGCCTCCATATTTTCAATGCAAAGACAACTACATCCAATTCCAAATCGTGGGTGGGATAATTCATCTCATGTGGCTTAAGTTGCCACGAAGCATAGGCAATAACCTTACCTTCTTGCATCAATACGCACCCTAATCCAAGATGCGATGCATCACTGTAAATTGTATAGTCTTTTCCAGACTCGGGCTGGGTCAAGACAAGTGCATGGGTCAGGATTTGTTTTAGCTGATCAAAGCTTCGTTGTTGGACCTCGGTCCAAACAAAAGGAGCCTCATTCCGCAACAATTTGGTTAAAGAAACGACTAACATAGAAAATCCTTTCACGAATCTTCGGTAATAGCCAGCAAGCCCAAGGAAACTTCTAACCTCGCCAACATTCTTTGGTGGATGCCAATCTACAATAGCTTGAATTTTCTTCGGGTCCACTTGAATACCCGAAGCTGATACGACATGCCCCCAAAAGGCCACTTCGGTGAGCCAAAACTCACACTTAGAAAACTTCACATACAATTGTTTCTCTCTCCGAGTCTGAAGTACAATACGAAGATGATCTTGATGCTCCGATTCATTTTTGGAATAGATTAAGATATCATCTATGAACACCACAACAAATTTATCAAGATAGGGTCTAAATACTCGATTCATTAAATCCATAAAAGCCGTTGGTGCATTAGTTAGTCCGAAAGGCATCACTTAGAATTCATAGTGTCCATATCTTGTACAAAAGGCAGTCTTGGGCACATCACACTCCTTGACTTTCATCTAATAGTAACCCGACCTTAAATCAATCTTGGAAAACACATAGGCATCTTTTAATTGGTCGAACAGGTCGTCTATCCTGGGCAAAGGATACTTATTCTTGATGGTGACTTTGTTCAGTTGTCTATAGTCAATGCACAAACGCATAGAACCATCCTTCTTCTTGACAAAAAGAATCGGGGCTTCCCAAGGTGAAGAGCTCGGTTGAATAAAACCCTTGTTCACAAGGTCTTGAATTTGAGCTTTTAATTCTTTCAACTCCACAGCCGCCATCTGATATGGTGCAATGGAAACTGGAGCAGTCTCAGGTTGCACCTCAATACCAAATTCCACTTCACGGGTCCTGGAAGCTCGTCAAGAAAAACATCTAGGAATTTATTTACTGCATCAATGTCATGGATCTGAGGTTCATTCTTGGATTCAGTGGACATCGCACATAACATGGAGTTTCGAGACTCCATCAACATTATCCTTTCCTTACCAAGGCCTCGAAGATACAATTTTCGCTTACTGCAATCTACCCACACTTGATGTTTACTAAGCCAATCTAGGCCTAGAATCACATCAAACTCATGGATTGGTAAGACTAGGAAATCCGTAGGGAACGAAATTCCTTGAATCAAGATTGGACAGTTCTTACACACAAGGCTTAGAGCAACATAGTCACCTAACGGATTTGTCACGGAGATTTTTGTTGCCAAAGGTTCACTAGACATCCTATGTCTTTTAACCAAATACAGGCTTATAAAAGAATGTGTGGATCCAGGGTTCAATCAATACATACAATCAGTGTGCATATAACATAACGGCACCTGCTATAACATCAGGCTCGTCATCCTCCTCGCGACCTCTTACATGATACATCTGGGCAGAGGCCTTCGATTCTTGCTTGTTACCTTGCTTCCCGGATCCGCCTGGACTGCCTAAGGTTCCCGATGGTGCTTGTCTTGGCCCTTTTCCTCGAAAGGACTGAGCGGGTGAAAAGATATCTCCGTGCATAGCCACTGACTTAGAGGGATTCTGAGGACAGTCCCTGATAAAATGTCCTTGTTCCCCAAAAAAGAAACATGCTTCTGTCTACTTGCGACACTGTCTTGCTGGGTGCCGTTCCTGACAAAAAATACAAATTGGATGCTGAACACTCCGGTTCAAACCTCCAGTACTCTCAACTGAGGCCGCCTTAGACCAGGACTGGGTGATAGTTTGTGGTCTCTCAATATTCCATGTACGGGAAGGCTGTACGGGAGGTCGAGAATCGCTCAATGTTCTCTTCTCAGATCTATTAGACATATTTCCTCTCTGAGCTCTTTGCGCTGCTTCAGTTGCTTTAACTCGGTTCACCAAATCCTAGAAGTTGGTGATACCCAAGGCCGTAAACATAGGTCGCAGCTAATCGCTCAACCCAACGATAAACATTCGGCACTTGTCTTCTTCTTTATTTATAAACTCGGCTTCGTATCGACAATACTTGCAGAAATCATGGATGTACTGCTCGATAGGCCGCCCGCCTTGTTTCAAATGAAGAAAAGTGTTCTGCCTTTCCGCGAGATAGTACTCACTAATGTACTTGTTCCGGAATTCCTTAAGAAAGAATTCCCAAGTGACCGATTCTTCAGGAACAGTAAGAGTAGTAGTCTCCCACCACATAAGGGCTTCTTCGGTCAGCAATGCAATAGCACACTCTAGCTTGTGCTCGTCGAAACACTGCAATTGTTTATTCAGGATACGTAAGGTATTATCCAGCCAGTATTCAGCAATTTCAGGGTTATCGTCATCTTGCCCGGTGAAAAAATTGGCTCGGAGTGAAGCTAGTTTGTCCACAGGGGCTCGGACATACTAAGCGACAGGGAGGGTAGGCTGAACTGGCGGTGTCTCTTGCACTGCAGTCATAAACTGCTTAAACATGTTTGCCATATTCTAATAGCATTTAGCCTGAGCAGTAGGTACAGCAGGCTCAACACCCTGTACAGGAGGGTCCTGTGGTTGCGGTGGATTTGGAGGATTTCCTCCCCTAACCTCCTCGCCATGCATCGAGGAGCCGGTAGCATGCTCATCAATGTGAGCTTCATTTGTCTCAGACATATCTATATGAAAGATCGGATTAGTCGACAAGTCACAAAATATAAAAAATAAAACTCCTAGGTGGCAAAGTAACATAATAACAATGCAATAGACTTTGAATTAGTCCTAGAATCGACTAAACTCTAGCTCTGATACCCCAAATGTAACACCCCTTCCTGGTCTAGTAGAGAATCGGGATGAAGTGTGTTACCGGAGGAGGATGCGATAAACAGAGTTATAAAAATCCATCTTAATCACACGATAAATCAATAGAAAGCGTACAATATATGATCAATGCACCTATTATTCCAATATTAACAATCAGAACGCACAATTAACAATCTAGGGCCGTTTTGCATCTTTTACAAGTATTAAGGACTAATTTGTAAATTCTATCAAGTTGGGGTCCTTCAATGTAAATAACCTTACCAAAATGAAACTCATTACTAAAGGGTCATGCCTACTAGATATTATTCTAATTAGGAATAATTAATACCATCAATTTGGCTTTATAAAGATTCAGTGACTAAGTTGCAACATTATCAAACCATCCAAACAGTCTTTAACTAACTTACCTAACCCCGTTTCGAAACACCTTAGGCTGTTTCGGAACGGGTGTACAAGAGTCAACCCTGTTGACCTTTCCCTTTAAACTGTTTCGATACAGGCTTGACCCGTATCGGAACGAATTGACCACCAAAGACTTTGACTTGTCCGTTCCGAAGCCCGTATCGAAACAAGGGTCTCCCGAGGCAAAATGTTTCAAAACCCGTATCAAAACAAGGGTCTCTAGAAGAAAAATGTTCCGAAACGGCATTACTTCGTTCCGGAATGCCCTTATTCCCAGGTACAAAAATGTGTACCCGTATCGAAATGACATCACCCATTTCGATACGGACAGGCCTGTAATGACAAATTTTTACTGGATTTTAATCAATTTACCCTACCAAAAGATGTCCAAATGCAATGAAACTTTACATGCAACATTTCATTGGTATAAACATCTAGCATGCTAAATTTCACGACCATCCAAATACGTTTATTATGTTTTTAATTTTCTATGTTAATCGTGCATTTTAAAGCTATTCCAAAAGCACCAAAAAGGTCATTTAGGACCAATGACCAAGTTACAAAACAAACATTGCCTAGTGAGGTAGTCACAAATACCATAAGTAATGGAAATGCCTTGGTTACAATGAAACATAATCTCATGCCAACATTATCAATGCCATGCAACAATGTACAAAGTATAAACATGTTTCATTTTCTTTCATAGTCCTTAGATTGAATCAAATCGTGGATACGCGAATTCCTACGCCTCGCCAAATCAATGAATGGTCTAATCCCTCCGCCTCGCCAATATGACCAATAACAATACACATCCCTCCGCCTCGCCAAATCAATATAGGTCGTAGCCTTAGCACCGTAGTCCACCCGTACAATAAGCTCATGAATTATATGGCATGCCAATTGTATCCGAGTCCATTCCAATCCAAGGTTGCAAAGTTCTTATTCATTTCAATAATCTATGATATATCCATGTACAATGAATTCAATGTAGCCGGTGATCAATATATGTGTCTCAACATCAATATTTCATAAATTGGTATCAATATCAATGTCCGATGATTTCAATGCAATAATCCAATGACAATACTTATATCGATGAATATATATATAATGACAATAATCAATGTTCTATGGTAACTTACCGACACTTACCAAAGTGTCCGATTAACCATCCAATGCAATCGCTTCAATAGCAATGTTAGCGAAGTAATCTAAAATAACAAATAATGATTCGGAAAGGCCTTTTGCCTAAACCCGAGACTCCGACTACACTCACCTTACAATCTGAAGCTTCAAGGCTCTCAGATAGAAATTCCTTTGTTCCTAGCTTACGAGGGAGATGGTGAAACCTCTTTCTCCACTTCTTGAGCTGATCGATAATAACGATTCGATATCGATAAAAAGAAGAAATAGCTAAGCTTGAAATTCCTCCAATGGAGGTGCTTGCTTGATCAAAGTGAGGAAGAAGATGAATAGATTGGGAGGTGCTTGGTTAGTATATTTTCGGTAAGCCTCTTCAATTTGTTTACTTGTTTTTAGGAGGATAGCTTTCCTCATGGTGAAGTATTCCCACCAAAATAGCCCACGTTTGCTGATTTTATTTGAGGTGGGGCTAATCGCAAGATTAGCCCCTCACTTTTCACTACATCCTGGACTTGTTCTTCAACTTGCAATTTCTTCAATTTGATCACTATATGAGTTTCAATAATATTCAATGGAGTCCATGACAATATTTTAGGCCTAATTAAAGTTTGATATTAATAATCAATTAGACGATACAATAATTAGGTTTCAACAATGTATAATTTTCGACCATCGGAAATTAATTTTCGACTTGACCGGATTTCGGGGTGTTACAGGTACGATTACTTGAAAAACGCTGGTTTGGCTACTTTAAAAGCATTTTAAGTTAATCCAAAGCCTTTTAAAAACCCTTAAACATATTTTCAAGTTGTTTTGACTGAAAGTTTGTTTTAAATTCTTTTCAATTTAGTCCAAAACATTTTTCAATTATTATATCAAAACATATATTTCTACAATCTCCCACTTTTGATATAATAAAACCAACTTGAAAAATAGTTTGGGATTCTCCCCTTTTTATTTAAAAATTTGAATAAGAGATTTTAAAAATTGAATGAAATTAAAGCTCCCCCTTATTCTCTTGAAAAATCAAATTTTCAAATCATTTACCCTCTTTTTGGTATATCAAAAAGAATTTAAAAGACATTAAGCTCAAAATAACATAGGAGGTTAAAATAAATTTGACACGATTAAAAATTTTGGTTTTAAAATTGGTTCCCCCTTACTCAAAGCATCAAATATCGTTAGTCCAACAATATGATTAAACTAGTTGAATTAAAAGAAATAAAACTAAATGAAAATAAATTCAACTAATTTTACCACACTTGAATCCAAAGAAGGATGTGAGGCCTTCCTTCTTCAAGTGCTCTCTTTGTGTGCATGGAGCTCACCCTCAAATTTTGACTTGTTGATCACTCTCCATCACACCTAAACAAGACAATCAAGTAATTTTTGGTATCCAAATTGCTTTAGATCCATAAACGTTAGTAGCACATAATTTTGTCCCCTTAGGAATCTATTTTTCAGTTTCATCTTTTTTAGTTGAAGCACTTAGTCTTTTTGGAACCCAAATACTTCTAAAAACTTTACCATTAAAAAATCTAGGGGCACTAGATTGTCTTACATAAAAATTTAATTTTCTCAAATTACTTTTCTTATGAAGTTCATTGAAAACCAAATCTTTCTCCATTTTAAGATCATCAACTTCTTTCTTTATGACATTTTTTTCACCGTTTGAAGCAATTTTTGTAAATTTAAAACTTTAAGTTCAAAATCTTTAATTTTTGCTTCAAACTCTAGATTTGTTTTGGAAAGCAAATCATTTACCTTTTTCAAATTTGAAAGCATTTTTTTTTGTTTTTAGAAAATGATGCCTTAAATTCCAAAAACAAATCATCATAGGCATCTTGTAACTCATCAAATGTCTATGAATTTGAAATAGATGAGTTAGAAGTTACTCTTGAATCTTCTTCTATGGCCATAAGGCAAAGGTTGTCTTGTTCATTGTCGGTGGAGTCTTTATCACTCAAAGTAGCCATATGTGCCTTCTTCTTATGGCTTGAAGAGCTTGCCTTATCTTTCTTCCTCGATTCATGCTTGTATTCATTCATTTTGTTCTTCATGAATCGAGAAAACTTTTCGAAGAGATAGGCCATCTCTTCTTCTTCACTTTCCTCATCGCTTGATTCAACATGGTTGCACTTGGAGGACTTGAGAGCCGTGGCATTTTTGTTGATGCCAAGCTCTAAGATTTTCTTCTTCCCTATCTTCTTTATCTCTTCCTTCTTCTTCTCATCTTCTTTTCCTTTCTTCATAATTTCATGAGAAGAGACCTCATGAGTTCATCAAGCTTTAAAGTCTTGAAATTCTTGGCTTCTATAATGGTGGTCTTCTTTGAGTCCCATGACTCGGGAAGAGAATAGAGGAGCTTCCGGACAAGCTTATCTTTCGGAATGATTTTTCCATAGCCTTTGAGCTCATTTGTGATGGTGAAGAATCTATCGAACATCTTCGTGATGTCTTCATCCGGTTCCATCTTGAAGTTCTCATACTTGAGGTTGAGAAGACCGATCTTGGTCTCCTTTACTTCTTTGGTTCCTTCGTATGTGACTTCAAGCTTGTCCCATACTTCCTTAACATCTTCGTAAGAGGAAATCTTCTCATAGATGTTGAGGCTAAATACACAAAAGAGGATGTGCAAAGCCTTGCAATTAAGCTCCATCTTCTTGCGATCATCTGCATTCCATTCCGCCTTTACTCTTTGTGGCACATAAGAACCCTCTTCAACAATGTCTCAAAGCTTGTAGTCTTTGGATTTGATGAAGAACTTCATTCTAATCTTACAATGAGCGTAGTTGGTCCCGTCAAAGAATGGTGGCTTGTCGATGGATTACATCATTTGAACGGTTTCATGAACTATTGTATCGAGCTTCCCTGATCACCTCAATAGGATGTTAATCCTCTTCGATTGAGCCTCGCTCTGATACCAATTGTTAGGCTTGAGAGGCTCGATTTTCTTCAACCAATTTAGCTAGCCAAGTGGTGGAGAAGTTGGATTTTTGGGTGTTTGAGTTGGTGGCAAAAAATTAAGAATTAAACACAAGGATTTAGAGTGGCTCAACTTTCTAAATCAAAGCTTACATCCACTACCTTGGAACGCCACCAAGGATTTCCCAAATTCATTAAGAATTTCGTCCCCTTTTCTTGGATGAGGAGGAAACCGTTACAACGATTAAGATATCTACCCTTAGCTTAATCAAACACTCTCTTACAAGTGAAATTCAAAGCAAACAAGAAATCTCTCTAATAGGTATGTGTTTGCAACTCTAAACACTCACCCAAAACCTATAAACTTAAGCATACATAAACATTTTAGCTCACAAGTGTTTTGTCTACACAAGAGAATGACAATTAAGCTCTAAAGACAATTTGACATCATACTGTTGTTACAATTGAAGCATTAGCCTTTCCTGATGCTTGGAGGTCCCTTTTATACTTCCAATTGAGTTTGTAGCCGTTGAAGACCGTTGGGGTTGAATTGGAGCCGTTAGAGCCTCTATTTCCCACCATAAATGCAGTTTTGCAGCTTAGCATATCGATACGGTCCCGATAAGGAAATAGTCGTTGAGCACTTCCAGCTGGTACGTATCGATATGCGTGGCAAGCGTATCGGTACAGTCCTACAGTATAAAAGACCATTGGGAAATTGACCATTGGGGATAGTTGGGCGTATCGGTACGCGATACAATTGTATCGGTACGCGAACTAGCCGTTGGATATTTAAAACAAATCGTATCGATACAGACAAAGCGTATCGGTACGAGTTTTGGCTACTGGAATTTCACTGTAGCTGAAACCCTAAGGCGTATCGATACAGTACCAGATCGTATCGGTACGATTACTTGAAAAATGCTGGGTTGACTACTTTAAAAGCATTTTAAGTTATTCCAAAGCCTTTTAAAAACCCTTAAACATATTTTCAAGTTGTTTTGACTAAAAGTTTGTTTTAAATTCTTTTCAATTTAGTCCAAAACATTTTTCAATTGTTATATCAAAACATATATTTCTACAAAAACCATATCGAATTTGAACTATTTAACTAAATTAGAAAATTTAGAGTTTAGGACGAATTTGCAATATTTTAAAACTTAAAGGACTAAATTGTAAATTATTTATTATTCTATTTCAATCCATATTTATACAAGCATATGAACCTGATTTGAACTCGATATAAATTCTAGCCTTAATGTAATCAATTAGAATATTTTTAGCGACCAAAATGTAGAAATTTACACTTACTAACTTAACAAATTGGCGTACCAGTACTCGAGAGGTCATACTGATACCCGCCAAATTCTTAAAATTTCAGTAACCCAAATTCATATTGGTACTCCATCCTGTACCGGATACTCAAGGCCAACCGTACCTGCACCCCTTTACAAACCCAAAATTTACAGAATGCTTATTTGGTACCGGTACCAACACCTGTATCGATGCATCCTATTCTGAGTTATCACAATTAAGCTTGTCGTACCTGTACGCTCATGTATCATATTGTTCATCCATGAGCTAAAAAAACATGATCATGGTGTGGTAACCTTACCGAGCTTACCATATTCCATTTCAAACAGCACAAAGGCTCTATTTGAGCTTGCTTAACAATTTATATAACATGGTAGTTCATAATAACACAAATATGCAATTGGAAAGATACCAAACGTATCCCGAGACTCGAAACTACACTCACTTAATACCCTAAAATTACGGAGTATCCCATATCACAATTTCGGTTTGGTTTTCCTTAGCATTTTCGTTCCAGATCAAGGTTTCTTTCGCGATCATTTGATATAGCATAAAATTTGATATCAAATTAATCATTTATCATATTCAAACCCTATCTAAGATTAACTTAATTCCAAGCTATTAAACTAATTAACTAATTACTTCCGAATTGACATTGAATCATACCCTCTATTTTTAGAAAGAGAGCAAAGTCTGACAATAAAATTTTATTTCTACAGAACTAGCGACATAGTTATTGATTATAGAAAATATTCAATGCTAAAGGTTGCTTTTCAGTTGTTGTTTATGTGATCCAGAATGAATTTCAGTTTGAAAGTTCTAAAAGAATTTCACTACTCTATGCTCCATTGTTTAAGCTTGTCGTGTATGTCAAATAGGTTGTGCCAATATATATAGGCATAATGCCAAAAAAAAAAAAATACTCCAAACGTTTGACTGAATAATCATTTTGGCCCTTATTCTTTTTTAATTCAATTTAACCCTTAAAGTTTTATTTTGGGTCAAATGGCCCCTCGGCAGATGAAAATTGTTAGTCAACTGACGATAAACAACTTGAAATGACGTGATAAACTTACATGGTTGTGCACGCCGCGATAGTAGTGTCATATAAAGAGAAATATACTGACTTTACATAATGACACATCAGTCAAAAATATTTTTATAAAATTGTATGAAATATAAAATATTTTTTTCTTCTGACGCATCATTCTGTCAAATCAATTCAAGTTGTTTATCAACAGTTGACTAACAATTTTCATCCACGGAGGGGCCATTTGACCTAAAATAAAATGTTGGAGGGTTAAATTGGTTCAAAAAAAGAATAGATGTATAAATGACTATTCAGTCAAACGTTCTATTTTTAGATGTTATTAACATGAAATCTGGATTATGCCATTAAAGAGGGTCTGTAACCTTTAATACCCCAAACTCAACCACAAACATCAAATTTAAGCAACAAAACAATCAAATTTATGATGCCCATGAAGGCATATGAGTTAGTAATATACTAACCTTAAGCAAGAATCTCGAACCCAAGCTTTCTCACACTTTCTTCAAACCTCAAGCTCTAAAAGGTCCTCCAACCTCTTCCACTTGCCACACAAACATGAAGTCTGAAACAAAATTTAGATTAGAGCTCATGGAGGAATTTGGTACAAGATACAAACCTAAGATCAAGAGAAATCTTTCTAAAGCCTTAAACCTCCCAAAAACCCACTATTTTCATCTTCCACCAAACTTAAAGATTCTATTTTTCAATCTATTGTACCTTTAAGGTACTTAAGTAATAGTATTCTAGTTCTCACTACTAATATCAAGAGAAATCGTTACAATATACCCCTCTAAGACTGCAAGGTATCATACAGATTCCATTTTTCAATCTATTGTACCTTAAAGGTACTTAAGTAAATAGTAATAGTATTTTAGTTCTCACTACTAATATTATTTGTATATCTACTTAGTCTACTAATTGCATTGGGTTTTATCTTTCACTACCTAAGAATATTAGGCTATCGATAATAAACACTACTTCATTTAATTTTTGCCAATCGTATGTTAGAGTTAAAAAGAGTTTAACATGGATTACTTCAAATTATCAAAACGTTTTCCAATTTTAGTAGACCATAATATTAGTTTCGGTATTCAGAGCACTGGGCAGAAATCACATTGCGTGAGCATCCGCAGGGACATCGCAATGCTTTGTTTTAATTAAACAACAGGATTTCTCTTGTCTGTACCAGTTCTGAGTCGACTGTTCGTCGCCCGGGGAAGGCCCCCCGAAGGAGCCATTCTCAGCCCATCCCCCGGCCGGCATGCGACGACCCGTTCTAGCCGCGAGAACAGCTCGAGCAGTGCACTTGCAGCTGACGGGTTCGGGACTGGGACCCCCGTGTCCAGCCTTCAGAGTCAATCCTTTTCCCGAGGTTACGAATCTTTTTTGCCGACTTCCCTTGCCTATATTGTTTCATCGACCAGAGGCCGTTCACATTAGAGACCTGATGCGGTTATGAGTACGACTGGGCGCGGACGACACTCGGTCCTCTAGATTTTAAAGGGCCACCGGGGGTGCACCGGACACCACGCAACGTGCGGTATTCTTTCGGCCGCTGGACCCTACCTCCGGCTGAGTCATTTTCAGAGTGGGCAGACCGTTAAACAGAAAAGATTACTCTTCTCGAGGCTCAGCCGACGTCTCCGGACTCCCTAACGTTGTCGTTAGTCGCCGCGTCCCGGTTCAAGAATTTTAACCCGATTCTATTTCGAAGCTCGCGTGAAATGCGTTATCGGAAAAAGAAAAAATGTAATGAAAAATCTGAAGGTTCGTTTTTGATATGTTGATGGATGCCACGTTCCAAAAATCAACCCGTATCTTTTTTATATGAAGATGAGATTGTTGACATGATACTTAGGAACAATTCTAGGTTATTTGATTACCCACATTGCATCAGCATACAAGATGGAGAAGTGGCGAACAAGGTTGTGGAACGAGGATGAGTCAAAAAGGAGAACAAGAGAGATATGGAAAAGAGGCGAACAAGGTGAAGAAGGAAGCAAAAATGTGGTAACTTTGTTTGTGCAAAATCTACCACCGAAGCTACACTATAGTGGGTTGAGACAAGTATTTGGAAGACAAGTATACCTAGTTGATTTCTTTATTGCAAGGAAGCTAGATAAATTTGAGAAGAGGTTTGGCTTTCTCCGCTTCACGAACTGGGTGGACGCAGATAGAGCGATTGAACGAATCAATGGGTTTAGATTGTATGGATTCAGATTGTTGGTGGCAAAAGCAAAGTTTAAAGAGAGAACAAAGTTTTGGAGAAAGGTGTATAGTGAAGGAAAGAAAAAGGAGGAAGTAGAAATAGATAATATGAAGAACGTGGGACCAGAAGCAGGAAAGACTCGAAGCGGAGGATCAGAGGACCCCACCGAAAGGATGGCAAATCCATGTAACACCGAACAATTAGTAGACATACCGACTGAGTGGGGATTGGGAGAAATTGCAGTTAAAAGTATAGGAGTGATATGTTTCTTGCTGGATATTAAAGATCAAGAATTACTTAGCTTGCTGAAAGAACAAAGTTAGTCGTTGTTGAAAGAAGTTTTTGTCAAAGTGGAACAATGGTCTGAAACCTTCCACGTTTCGGAAAGGATTACATGGATTCATGTAAAAGGTATTCCCATTCACTGCTGGAATTATGTTACTTTCAAAAGAATTGCAGACTTGGAAGGGAACTTGCTATCCCTGGGTGAAATCACAATAGGACTTGGGGACTGTGATAAGGTGAATCTTCTGATTTCAACAAAACAGTTTGAGAGAATTGGAGAAACAATTGAACTAGAAGTAGGAAGAGACATCTTCATGGTTCGAGTGGAGGAATTGGGCATTAATGACCAAGGAAGAAGACAACAAAACCAGAGCGTTAAACGTAAACCCAGCATGGTGTACGATTCGGTATCTGAAGAGAGCTTGTCAGTGGGATGCTCAGAGTCTCGCCGGAGCAAAAACGATGTTCAAGGTCCAAAGGTTGTGGAAGATGAAGCGATCAAGAACATAAGTTTGGAGATTCGGGAAAAAGACGACGCCTACATAAATGGTCAGCACAATTCCCGTAAAATAGGGGAGACAAAAATGTTGGGAATCAATATCAATTATGAGAGGAGAGAAAAGGATAAAAACGATACCCCAATTGAATATGGGCAGGATTTAGAATATTCTTATAAAAGTGAAAATGGAAGGCCATCTTAGGCAAAAATTGTTGAAAATAGGTCAAAGGGGGATGAGAAAAAGGTTCCTACGGCAAATCGAGCTATGGAAGATATGATGTCTATGGGCTTCAAAAAGAAAGAGCTTGTCCATTTGATCACGGGCGTGGATGATATGGATCAAGACATTTCTTATGAACAAGTTGAGGCAAGACCAAATGGGGCAGCCTCCTGGGCCGACAATGTGGATCAGTTAAATAACCCAAGCATGAATGTGAACAACAAAAAAGAGGATATTAGAGAGACTGTATCAGAGGAAGACATTGGGAAGATATGGTATGATGATGAATTTCAATTTCATTTTTCAGCATCGATTGGCATATCAGGGGGGTTTAATAACGATATGGGATTAAACAAAGTTCCAGATTGATAGCTTCAAAAGCACAAAAAAACATACTCATGGTGAAGGCTAGATGGTTGGAGTGGTAAATGTTTACGCTCCATGTGAAATCGAGGAGCAGAGGAAACTGTGGTGTGACATCGCTGCATAGAAATCTAATTGCTCAAGAAGTTGGTTTATAGGAGGGACTTCAATGTTGTTCGCAGCAAGAGAGAGAGAAGCGGTTGCTCAAGTCATCGTGAATGTATGAAGGATTTCAATGATTTCATTGAGAGCATTAATATAATGGATGTGCCGTTAAAAGGGAGATAATTTACATGGTACGTCCCTAAAAGTAGAAGAAGTAGGCTTGATAGAATATTGGTGGAGGAAAACACTGAGATCATGCTCTAAGGGTTAAATCACTCGATTTCAGACCATATCCCGCTTGGGTAGAGCAAGAAGGTTATGTCCAGGTCGTTAAAGAAGCTTTTAATGCAACAAAAAAATGGAATGGAACCTTTGAGACATATTAAAAGGGCTCTAAAGGAATGGAACAATGAGGTGTGCGAAGATTTTGAGCTAAAAGCAATAAGGATTGAAAAAAAAAAAATCAAGGAAATTGAAGAACAAGAGGATCACAATGGGTTAAATGAAAAATCGATACATGAATTGGCATTGTGTAACACCCGGGTTTAGGGGTCGGGTGAAAATAATATTTTAATATTATTTGGGCTTGGGTTTATAATTAAAATAATCCTTTAAGTTTCGGGTTTCAAAAATTAATATTTGAAATGGGACTAAATTGATTTAATTGCAAATTGAAGAGTTTTTTTAAGAGTAAACGGGATAGCCATTCATTAATGGTCTTTTGGTAATTTGCCCATCTTTTAATTTAAATCTTCTTTTCCTATCATCTTTCACTATTCATCTTCTCTTTCACCCAAATATAACGTGGAATAGAGCTCTCCCTCCTCTATCACTATTCCATCAAAAAGCTCATCCATTTCAACTCGTTTTCGAAAGGTAACACCGTTTTTGACTTCTCCTCAACTCCCTCTCTTTAAAAGTACCATTAGTTTTCATTTTCATTGAAGTTTTGAAAATGGGGATTTCAAAAGATTTGATTAAAAATGGTGCCTTTGTGTAGCTAAACTTAATATTTTGATTTAATACGGTTAGTTATGAAGTATAGGAGTCAAATGGTGCAACATATGTGAATTTTGCTTGATTTTGAGCAATTCCCGAATTTGGGTATAAATGGGGTTTTTGGATGGTTTTGGGTGAGTTTTGGGGATTGTTTTAGGTGGAAATTGATAGCCCAATGGTAGTATTATGGTTAGGGGTTGATTTGGGATCATTTGTGGGTGCAATGGGTGTTGGAAACATGGATTTTGAAAGAGGTATTGGGGCTGTCCGAGATTGCTAAGTATGAGGTTTGTTCATGGCTTGAAACATTGTGAATTGTGTTTGAATTGTGTTCCGGGTTAGTGTTTTGATGTTGGGCTGATTTGAGATTGTTTGAATTGTGATTGAGGTTGTTTAGAAGCGGGAACTTGTGTTGGTGAAGCATCGAGGGGAAATCCGGAAACGTGAGGGTGGTTGCTTGCTTGGCTTGGAGCTTGGAAGCTTAGGTGAGTGGTTAAATATTTTTAAAATGGTTTTGAGTATTTGGTTCAAGCATGTGAACCTAGGATGGGCTTGGTAAACCCACCTAGAGTTGGGATTAGAGTGGTAGCCTAATCCCAAGCTTTGATTAGAGACTTTGGTTGCACTCTTTAATGGTTGTATATGCCTCGTGTTAAATTGTGATGGTGTTGATTATGTATATGTTGTATACATGTATGTTGAGGCATGTTTGATGCATTGTTATATGCATGTTGATGATAGATATGATATGGTTATACACATGTGTAAAATATGATGTGATATGGTTGTTAATGATGTACATGTGGTGTTGACGTGTGAAATGATATTATGAGGTGGTTGCATGATCCGAGGATCATGGTGAGTGCATGCTAGGCATGGAAATGTGGTTTGTGCATGACGGTAAGTCATGGTGAGTACGTGCTAAGCACGGAAGTGTTATGAATTGATATTGTGAAAGATTAATGAAATGTGTAGTATTGGCACTAGTATGCTTGGGTACAAATGATCGATCATTAGGATGTTTAGTGTGCACACGTGAGTCAAAATGCGCGCGTGGTCTTGATGATGGTAGTCATCAACATGGAGTACGGGTTCGCCCGGAAATCTTCTTATATATAATAGTCGGTGATGAGTGGAATCCCATCGACGGGCGTGAGGATGAGTGGAATCCCCTTCGCGTGAAATGAGGCGTGAGGATGAGTGGAATCCCCTCCGCGTGAACGGTGATGAGTGTAATCCCACCGTCAGGTAATGGTAGAGTTGTTGGATGTGAGTTCCAACGGTTATCCGCGTATTCGAGTCATAGCTAGGTGCCAATACGGATTGTAGTTTATGTTGCCAATATGTGACTAATTGTGAGCCAATGTGATTTGGGATGTGTTGCTAACAGGGTTTAATATATGTGATTTCATATGTTGTGGATTTAAACGTGTTGAGCATGACATGATATTGAATATATGTTCATGCATCATCTATATTTATGGCTCGTGTGGATCGGAGGTAAGATCATGCACTTTATCTTGGTTGTAGCTCGTGCTTGGACCCTGCATTGTCGAAGGTTTGTTTTATGAGCTTACCCTCACTAAGCTTTTATGCTTACGCTCCTTTTTGTTCGACAATGCAGATCGGTAGCTTGTGGGTGGCAAGGGCAAGGAAAGGCCTCCAAGAGTTGCTTACGGTTAGCTCAAGTATGATAGTTAAATTTAAAGATTGTAATAGTACAGCAATGGGATAGGTATCGTGTTATGATGTTTTTGGATCATGTTACTATGGACGTTGTCTAGGAGCATGTTAGTCTCCTCGTTCGTGCATGTTAATTTGGCTTTTGGGATGCATGCTATGCTTGAAACCATGTTAGTATTTTGCTATCTAGAATTGCCTAACTGTTGGATATGTTAAAGCTTAATATCTCTAATGACATGTATGGTTGTGTGGCTTGTGATGTTGTGCCTTAGTGTTTAGCCTTGTTATGATAATGCTCAAGCATGCTTGTATGTTGGTTTGCCTTAGAATTGTTATTAGTGTGTTGTTGGAGGTTTTGGTGGGGTTTAGGGACACCATTGTGCCTTAAAACAGCTAAAACTAGTCTGCAGACATAGGGCGTTTCGAAACGGGCTACCCTGTTTCGATACGATCCCTTTGTTTTTGGCCGAGCGTTTCGAAACGGGTAGGGGCCATTTCGGTACACTTTTGCTACTGGAATTTTGAGAAATTGGCGAGACAAAGGTGTTCCGAAACGGGTCTATGATGTTTCGAAACGGTCAAATCTCGTTGACCACGAGAAGTTGACCGTTGGGGTCGTTTCGATACGGGTCACCCCTGTTTCGGAACGGTCTCATCAGGTTGACCCTGGCATGTTGGCTAAGTCAAGGCGTATCGAAACACCCTAAGGGCGTTTCGATACGGCCTGCTATAAAGGGTTAAAATGAGTTGTTTTAAGATGTTGTTTTGGATGGTCGATGTTGGATGGTTTGTGTTTCCGCTGCTGTGCTTCACATGGGACTTAATAATGCCTATAGATAAGATAAAGTTAAAAGAAATTTTCTGGGTCGTTAACCGAGGAGGAACCTAAATGGGTTTCGCTTCGGTTTTCCCCGTGTGGCCCACTCAGACCGGTCATCCAACCAGACCGGGACGAGGGGGTTACACTTGTTGGTATCAGAGCCTAAGGTTACCGAGACCTTGGGCAGGTAAGTGAGGTAAGTTTAAGTTTTGAATTGATATGCACGGTGTTTGCTTGCCATGTAAGCATGTTGCTTGTTATCCGTGTATGCTATGATGTGTGATTGTTTGATTGAAAATGTATGTTGTTTGATCGTACGCATATGTTTGCTTGTTTAGCAAGTATGCCTTGTTATATGCTTGGTTGAGCGTGTAGGTGTGCTGATTTGTTTGAAACATGTTGAGTAGAGTCTCATTGCTTCTATTACATCGGAAAAAGGATTTTAAGTGAGGGAAATCATACTTGAGCCACTTGGACCTTTCCTTTGCTAACCCAACTTATATGTTAAATTGTTGATTGATTTATTGCTTTTAGTAAGTTTGAGGCCAGTGTGTGGGCCGTGAATCGGTAAGTGGAAGTTGTGGTTTTTTTGAAAATGTGGATGATGTGGAGGAAGTTCTTTGCTATAGTTAGGGGAGTATGGTTGTACCCAAGTTGAGGTACAATTTGTTTGCTCGAGTCCGCAAGTATGTGAGTTGATTCTTGTTGGTGAGGGACGATGGGACCGATTATGGTATTAGTTGGTAAAAAGAAGCAAATGCCTTTGAGTGAAGCTCAGGGGGTATCGATGTTATAGTAGATAAGTCCTTGGTACAGTTATGAGTTTGTTCCCTTTTGATTGGTTCTGAATCTGTACTTTTGTATGTTGTTAGCAAGCACACAAAGTTGAATGTGCCCGATGAGGTGTTAGAGGTGGGTGCGAGCACCTTAGTTCCCTAGAAGAGATCAAGGTAATGGTCTCGTGTGAGTAATCTGAAATTCAGAAATGTTAGTTGGTGATCGTTGGAGTTCGGTCTGTAGTTTAATGCAAGACAGCCGATCAGTATCCGTGAGTGGAAATCAATTTGTACGATTAGACCAGTGTGCATCTGAGTTGTCTCCCAGCAAGAAGGAGAGATGAAGTCGCTTCCGATATAGTTGAGCCGAGAAGGAAGTCTTGAGCTTTAACCCTAGATTGTTAGGTAGTGGGATGTTTTGAGTTGTCAGGACCGATGATTATAGAACAAGTTCAAGCATGATAATTTGTGGGTGATCAGAACTGAATTTTGAAGTTTCGAGATGCTCTAAGGACAGTTTAGAAGAGTCAGATTTTGTTTAAGAACCAGTATGAAAACAAGAGGGCCGAGGACTAACAGCTGTGTACTTGTAAAGTTGCAATCTCTGCAGATTCGTCCGTTTGTGTGAGCATGCAAAGAAATTAGATATACTTGTTGAGATCTTAGACGTAGGGCACATGTGACTAGACCTTTAGTGAGGTAGTGGTGGTCAGAGAAATGTACAGAAGATGTTTGTTGGTGGTTCAGGGTTACTAGTTTCTAGTAAATGTGAAGTAATTGTCTTTCTACTGTTTCGATGTAACTTTTGACATGGTTTGGCTTGAAGAACACAGAGTTAGGATATACGTTGAGACAAAGAGAGAGTTACCTTGAGTTGCAGATTTTTGTGAGACTGTAGTGGTAGGTGAGGCCGTGAACTTCTTGTCGAATGTTGATCCAGTTTTAGAGGTCAAAGATTGATTGAGTTTAGTTGACAGGCTTGCTTAGCAATTGTGATGGATTTGATTTTTGAATGAAGATTAGACCGCAGAATGTTAGGATAGTTTGTGTTTTCTTTTCCTAGAAGTGCTTGGAAGAATTGTCGGTTTATCTCTTGTTAAAGAAGAAGAGTTTATTATTGATACCGTCACTGAGATTGCTCCTGTTTTGATTTGCTCTGTATCTAATGGTTTCCGACAGAATTGAGCGTATTGAAGAATCCACTACGAGATTTGTTAGACCCTAGGTTGAATAGGCCTGGTACACCGTCTTAGAGTATGGCAGTGCAAATTGTGAAGAAGGGAGAAGACAGTACGAGAATGTGTTTAGATTTCAGACAGTCGAAACAAGTGACAATGAATAGTTAGTATCCGTTTCCCAGCATCAGTGAATTGTTGATCAGTTTGTAGTAATTCTCATAGATGATACATGGATATATTCACGTACCGAAGAAGATCATGACAAGTTATGGAGTTAGTGATGTAGATCCTATTAGAGAATTAGTCGTATGCCAAGTTGTGCAACGTGAACTCCGAGTTAATGAATATGTTCTCCTAAGACATTTAGATTAGCCGAGTGTATTAGGGTAAATCCCAGGTAGACAGAAGAAGATGTGAGTTGGAAGAAATTGAAGACAGTGACAGGTATCTTTAGTTCCTAGGTCTAGCATTGTTACTCTCAGAGAATTGTAAATAGTCTTTTGAAGATAGCTGCTCCTTTGACAAGTTGCTACAGAAGACTGTTCAGTTTGTGTGGTCAGATGCGAGACAATGAGCCCTTGAGGAACCGAAAGAAAATTTGATGAGAACTTCGACCTTGATCCAGTCTATATCAGAAAGAGAATTTGTGAACCATAATGATGCGTTACATGTAGGGTTAGGTTGTGTGCTTATGCAAGACAGAAGATTGTGGCTCATTCATTGAGATAATTGAAAGACCTTGAAAAGAATTATCCGACACAAGACACAGAGTTAATTACAGTTGTATTTGCTTCGAAGACTTAGAGACAAAGCACGTATAGTAAGAAATGCACAGTATATACTTATCATCAGAACTTGAATTGTTAGACAACTTAGGAAGGGTTGGAACTTGAACAACATGAGTTGCTAGAACTGCTTGAAGACCGTAATCCCAAGATTGAGTACCATCCGAAGAGAGTCAACGTAGTAACCGATGTTCCGAGTTATATTTGTTGTCAGATTAGTGGTTGAGTTGCGAGCTATGTTGCCGGATTCAGTTTACCGAATGATAGTATTCTTGTGGCCGAGTTTCATGTTAAACCTACTTTGAGTCAGATACTTGAAGAGAAACAGTTGCAAGACAGGTTCTTGGCACCTCATGTGCAAGACATAGTGGAAGGAAGACCGTCAGAATACAGTTTCAGAGATGATAGAGTTTTATTTTTAGAGACAGAATAGTTGTACCGATTGACATAGTGTTTTGGGACGTATTGTTTTGGCCAAAGCACTCGGTAGCTCATTTGTATTGCATCTGAGTAGTAGGAAGACGTGCTGTGGGTTGAAGATGAGTACTTCTGGATTGAGTTGATGAACAGTGTGGTTCAGTATGTGAGTAAGTGTGTAAATTGTCAGCGTGTCAAGACCGAGCAACAGTTCTCTTCTGGTTGCTACATTCGTGGAAGATTCTTAATGAAAGTGGGTAATAGAGATTCGAGATTTCAACTAGATTTTTGAAGACATATGCATAGTGTTTGGTTGTATGTTGAGGTCTGATGATCAGTCAGAGAGAGTTATGGATCGGGTATTCAAACAGTGTTGTATGAGATTGTGAATCGGGCTAGTTCTGTTGTTTATCTGTTGCGGTTACCACCAGAGTTAGAAAGAGATTTGCGACGTGTCTGTGTATCTATAATTCGGGAGTATGAGTCAGATCTATTATGTGCTATGGTTGTAGAAGAGATCGAGTTGAGTTTAAAGTCGACATGCCTTGAAGAATCAGTTGAGATCTTAGTGTCAGATAGCAAATGTTGTGTGGTAAGTCCTTCGAGTTGGTTAAAATGTTGTGGTGAGAAGGAAGGTGGGTAAGAGTAGATTTCGTGGTATTTCCATGTCCGTTAAATTTCGGGGACGAAATTTCTTTAAGTGCAGGAGAGTTGTAACACCCGGGTTTAGGGGTCGAGTGAAAATAATATTTTAATATTATTTGGGCTCGGGTTTATAATTAAAATAATCCTTTAAGTTTCGGGTTTCAAAAATTAATATTTGAAATGGGACAAATTGATTTAATTGCAAATTGAAGAGTTTTTTTTAAGAGTAAAGGGGATAGCCATTCATTAATGGCCTTTTGGTAATTTGCCCATCTTTTAATTTAAATCCCCTTTTCCTATCATCTTTCACTATTCATCTTCTCCTTCACCCAAATATAACGTGGAATAGAGCTCTCCCTCCTCTATCACTATTCCATCAAAAAGCTCATCCATTTCAACTCGTTTTCGAAAGGTAACATCGTTTTTGACTTCCCCTCAACTCCCTCTCTTTAAAAGTACCATTAGTTTTCATTTTCATTGAAGTTTTGAAAATGGGGATTTCAAAAGATTTGATTAAAAATGGTGCATTTGTGTAGCTAAACTTAATATTTTGATTTAATATGGTTAGTTATGAAGTATAGGAGTCAAATGGTGCAACATATGTGAATTTTGCTTGATTTTGAGCAATTCCCGAATTTGGGTATAAATGGGGTTTTTGGAGGGTTTTGGGTGAGTTTTGGGGATTGTTTTAGGTGGAAATTGATAGCCCAATGGTAGTACTATGGTTAGGGGTTGATTTGGGATCATTTGTGGGTGCAATGGGTGTTGGAAACATGGATTTTGGAAGAGGTATTGGGGCTGTCCGAGATTGCTAAGTATGGGGTTTGTTCATGGCTTGAAACATTGTGAATTGTGTTTGAATTGTGTTCCGGGTTAATGTTTTGATGTTGGGCTGATTTGAGATTGTTTGAATTGTGATTGGGGTTGTTTAGAAGCGGGAACTTGTGTTGGTGAAGCATCGAGGGGAAATCCGGAAACGTGAGGTTGGTTGCTTGCTTGGCTTTGAGCTTGGAAGCTTAGGTGAGTGGTTAATTATTTTTAAAATGGTTTTGAGCATTTGGTTCAAGCATGTGAACCTAGGATGGGCTTGGTAAACCCACCTAGAGTTGGGATTAGAGTGGTAGCCTAATCCCAAGCTTTGATTAGAGACTTTGGTTGCACTCTTTAATGGTTGTATATGCCTCGTGTTAAATTGTGATGGTGTTGATTATGTATATGTTGTATACATGTATGTTGAGGCATGTTTGATGCATTGTTATATGCATGTTGATGATAGATATGATATGGTTATACACATGTGTAAAATATGATGTGATATGGTTGTTAATGATGTACATGTGGTGTTGACGTGTGAAATGATATTATGAGGTGGTTGCATGATCCGAGGATCATGGTGAGTGCATGCTAGGCATGGAAATGTGGTTTGTGCATGACGGTAAGTCATGGTGAGTACGTGCTAAGCACGAAAGTGTTATGAATTGATATTGTGAAAGATTAATGAAATGTGTAGTATTGGCACTAGTATGCTTGGGTACAAATGATCGATCATTAGGATGTTTAGTGTGCACACCTGAGTCAAAATGCGCGCGTGGTCTTGATGATGGTAGTCATCAAGATGGAGTACGGGTTCGCCCGAAAATCTTCTTATATATAATAGTCGGTGATGAGTGGAATCCTATCGACGAGCGTGAGGATGAGTGGAATCCCCTCCGCGTGAAATGAGGCGTGAGGATGAGTGGAATCCCCTCCGCGTGAACGGTGATGAGTGTAATCCCACCGTCAGGTAATGGTAGAGTTGTTGGATGTGAGTTCCAACGGTTATCCGCGTATTCGAGTCATAGCTAGGTGCCAATACGGATTGTAGTTTATGTTGCCAATATGTGACTAATTGTGAGCCAATGTGATTTGGGATGTGTTGCTAACATGGTTTAATATATGTGATTTCATATGTTGTGGATTTAAACGTGTTGAGCATGACATAATATTGAATATATGTTCATGCATCATCTATATTTATGGCTCGTGTGGATCGGAGGTAAGATCATGCACTTTATCTTGGTTGTAGCTCGTGCTTGGACCCTGCATTGTCGAAGGTTTGTTTTATGAGCTTACCCTCACTAAGCTTTTATGCTTACGCTCCTTTTTGTTCGACAATGCAGATCGGTAGCTTGTGGGTGGCAAGGGCAAGGAAAGGCCTCCAAGAGTTGCTTACGGTTAGCTCAAGTATGATAGTTAAATTTAAAGATTGTAATAGTAAAGCAATGGGATAAGTATCGTGTTATGATGTTTTTGGATCATGTTACTATGGATGTTGTCTAGGAGCATGTTAGTCTCCTCGTTCGTGCATGTTAATTTGGCTTTTGGGATGCATGCTATGCTTGAAACCATGTTAGTATTTTGCTATCTAGAATTGCCTAAGTGTTGGATATGTTAAAGCTTAATATCTCTAATGACATGTATGGTTGTGTGGCTTGTGATGTTGTGCCTTAGTGTTTAGCCTTGTTATGATGATGCTCAAGCATGCTTGTATGTTGGCTTGCCTTAGAATTGTTATTAGTGTGTTGTTGGAGGTTTTGGTGGGGTTTAGGGACACCCTTGTGCCTTAAAACAGCTAAAACTAGTCTGCAGACAGAGGGCATTTCGAAACGGGCTACCCTGTTTCGATACGATCCCTTTGTTTTTTGTTGAGCGTTTCGAAACGGGTAGGGGCCGTTTCGGTACACTTTTGCTACTAGAATTTTGAGAAATTGGCGAGACAAAGGTGTTCCGAAACGGGTCTATGATGTTTCGAAACGGTCAAATCTCGTTGACCACGAGAAGTTGACCGTTGGGGTCGTTTCGATACGGGTCACCCCTGTTTCGGAACGGTCTCATCAGGTTGACCCTGGCCTGTTGGCTAAGTCAAGGCGTATCGAAACACCTTAAGGGCGTTTCGATACGGCCTGCTATAAAGGGTTAAAATGAGTTGTTTTAAGATGTTGTTTTGGATGGTCGATGTTGGATGGTTTGTGTTTCCGCTGCTGTGCTTCACATAGGACTTAATAATGCCTATAGATAAGATAAAGTTAAAAGAAATTTTCTGGGTCGTTAACCGAGGAGGAACCTTAACGGGTTTCGCTTCGGTTTTCCCCGTGTGGCCCACTCAGACCGGTCATCCGACCAGACCGGGACGAGGGGGTTACACATTGAATAAAAAAAGATTGTGGGATGTGCTTAAAGCAAAAGAGGATCTTTGGAGACAAAAGGCTAGAATGTAATGGTTGAAAAGTGAAGATGGTAATAGTGGTTATTTCCATAGAGTAGTCAAATTTCGCAATAAAAAGAAGGTGATCACAGGACCAAATCTTGGTGAAGACATGGATGCTGATCCAAAAAAAATTGAGATAGAAGGTTTTTGATCACTTTCAAAAACATTTCAGCTGCAAATCGAGAAAATGGAAGGCTTTTTTCAAATTGGAGTTCAAACAATTGACATAACAGGAATCCAAGAATTTGGAAGCCCCATTTTCATTGGAAGAAATCAAAGAAGCCATATGGAATTGTGAAGAGTCAAAAGCTCCTGGCCCGGATGGCTTCAATATTTTATTCTTCAAGAGGAGTTGGGAGTTGATTAAAGACGATTTAGCAATATTAATGGGCAAGCTCTTTGAATCTGGAAAATTGGAAAGAGATATCAACTCTTCATTTTTAACACTCATTCCTAAAACTAGTAGTCCAGCCAGTATTTCAGAATATCGACCAATTAGCTTGGTCAACTCACTGTATAAAATAGTAGCAAAAGTACTGTCAAGAAGATCATGAGAGGTGATGGAGAAATTAGTTAGTGAGACTCAACGTGCTTTCATAAGAGGGCGTCAAATTTTCGATGGCACCCTTATATCAAATGAAGTGCTGCATTCAATAAATCAAGATAGAACGAGCCAAGGTGGAACGATCATTAAACTGGATTTCTCGAAGGCATTCGACTGTGTCAGATGGGATTTTCTGGATATGGTACAGGAGAGGATGGGTTTTGGCAATCGATGGAGAGGTTGGATAAGGGAGTGTATCTCAACAGCGAAGATCTCAATACTACTAAATGGATCCCCAACAAAGGAGTTTCAAATGACAAAAGGGTTGAGACATGGCGACCCCTTATCTCCATTTCTTTTTATATTGGTGACTGAAGCACTGCATCTGTTGTTGGAAAATGCAATCTCGAATGGATGGATTGAAGGGATTAGGAATGTTGTAGTTGACTCAGACATCTCACATATACAATTTGCAGACGAAACTATTCTTTTCTTGCGACCGAAGGTGAGTATCCTGAATAATGTCAAAAGGATACTTAGATGCTTCGAGGTAAGTTTTGTTCTAAGCATAAATTTTAAGAAATCTTGTATTGTAGGAGTGGGAATTAAAGAGAATGAGTTAGAAGAACTTGCTAAGGCTAGTGGATGTGTGGTAAGAAAATTGCCCTTTACTTACTTGGGAATACCTTTAGGGGCTGACCCTAGGAGAATTAAAACTTGAAAGGTTCAATCGGAGCTAGTAGGCTGGAAAGCAAGGTCATTTTCCTTTGTAGGAAGAGTGATGCTAATAAATTATGTCTTGTCTGCCCTTCCGTTATACTATATGTCCCTTTTTGTTGTTCCGAAGTCGGTATTGAAAAGAATAGATAAAATACGCAGTGAGTTTTTGTGGGGAAAGACTAGAGACAACAAAAAATGTCCCGAGTAAGCTGGGGAAAGGTGTGTCTGCCAAAGAAGAAGGGATGTGCAGGAGTTATCAGTCTCAACGTGAAGAATAAAGCACTCCTTGCAAAGTGTGGGTGGAGATATGCAACTGAAAAGGATTCACTATGGAGGAAAATAATTTACCATAAGGATGGGGAGGATAACTTGGGATGGAGATGGAATTCAAACTGTGGTAGAAAAGCCTCCTGCACATAGAAAGGGATAATTAATAACCTAGAAGGAGATAAAGTAGGAAGCTAGATGACCCCCGAATCTTTCTGATGGCAGCTGGGCAAAGGAAATAATATATTGTTCTGGGAAGATACTTGTTATGAAAGCAAATCGTTTCGGTCTGAAAGGCCAAGGTTTTATAGATTGGTCAAAGGTAAGATGAAAACAATTGGCGAGATAGTTGGAGATGAGAGTTGGCATGATATCGACTGGGTGGAACAGTTCACAAGATCATTGCGGAACCGAGAAGCTGAGATATTATCAGTAATTAAAGAAAGAATTGAATTTATAAAAGTCAAGAAGGAAATTAGAGATCGTATTATATGGGTGCATGATGTGGCCGGAAATTCCCTGTTAGGAAATTGTCAGAACTCCTTGGTAATACAGAAATAGAAGATCCTTCTTTCAAGTTTGATAAAATCTGGAACTTAAAGGTTCCTCTTAAGGTGAAAAGTTTTCTCTGGATGCTGAAGCTTAACCGAATCCCCACTAAGGAGTTTTTAAGGAATAAGGTCATAACATTGGAGGATTCACAATGTGCATGTTCATGGTGTGGTTTGGAAGTTAAAAATGTTGACCATCTGTTTGTTAGTTGTCGTTTTACATGCTTCTTTTCGGAACATATCTGCAGGTGGTGAAAGATGGACTGGCCAAAGCCAAATGGAATTGACGCTTTCATTGATTTCTGCTTTCAAGTGCCCTGCTCGAACTTTATCAAACCGATTTGGCTTATTTGTGTTGTTGCAGCAATTTGGACCCTATGGCTAGCAAGAAATGAGAGTTTTTCAAGAAAAAACTACAAACTTTAAAGAGTTAGTTTTTGTCGCTAAAATGAGATCTTTAATCTGGTGTAAAGCTTCGAAAGACGACATCATATTGCAAGAAAATAGTTGGTGGAACGAACCATTGAGTTGTCTGACTGGAAACCCGATGAAGAATGGAGTGCTTTGGATTCCCCTACGCACAAGTCAAATTAAATTTAATGTGGATGGTGCATCAAAGGATAGAGTTGCAGGATATGAAGGTGTACTAAGAACTGAGTCAGGTGTGGTTAAAGCCATTTTCTCTGGACCAGTACCTGGATGCCGGTCGGATTTTACGGAACTCTTTACAATCAAGACGACTCTTGAGGTTCGCAAAGAAGCAAATTTGAAGGGCACTGGTGAGTTGGTAATAGAGTCGGATTCCCTAGTAGCTTTGAACTGGATTTCCTCCATTGTATTAAGACCCTGGAAGTGGTGGAAGTGATTTGAAGAAATTGACAACTTGGTAAAAGAGATCGTAAATGTTAACTTTGCTCATGTTTCTTGAGAAAGAAATGCAATGGCAGATCATCTTGCGAAAGCGGGACTAGTGAGAACTGATATGTTTAAGGCTTGGTGGTAACTGTGTTAGCAGAAGAGAGTTGTTTGTCCTTGTTTCAATAGCTGGAAGTTGGGATTAGGTTGTAATGGGAGAATTTACTATAAGCTTGGGGGTTTTATGCGATTGTAATGTCATAGACTGTTTCTTTGTTCTTTTATCCTAGCAAGTGTGTACTATTTTCCTCCATTTAGGTTTAGGGAGGTTTTTAACGAGGCACGCTTGCTAGATGGTAGCCATGGGCTAATTTAATAAAATTTATTTTGATGGGCTAAAAAAATATTAATTTTGATCGAATCCAAGGGTTAAATTGATATTTTACCTAAATTTTAGGGTTCCAAATGATATTTCATCTAAAGTTCAAGTGTCAAAATAGTATTCTATCAAAAGTTTAAGGTTTAAATTAAAAATTAATACATTTTAATAACATGGCAGACCATCAAACAAAGAGGAGTTAATGACTCAGTGACAAAGTGTAACAAATCAATAATGTAAGTGATCAAATTATGATAAATCGATAACGTAAATGACCGAAATGTTACATTTTCAAAATTAATGACCAAAAGCGAACACTTATGTAATAACAATGACTATGTCAATAGTTTCCTCTTAACAAATTATGTAATAATTTAAGCTTTATTATATTTGAAGTACATAATAAAAAGTAATGATTTATTATCTTTTATCTAAGGTTTCAACTTAATATTTATTTCTTAAATATTTTCTGCCTAGAGAGGGAGGGGAAATATACTCTTAAGGGAGGAATGGGTATTGAACCCACAACAAAAGGAAGGGAAAGGGTGTCAACCAGTGGCTTACCACTACACCAAAGCTTTGTTCACTCAACTTAATAATTTTAAATCAAGGTGTTATTTGACTTTTTATCGAAAAAGTTTACTTTATTGAAAGTTAATTATTTTAGTGATTTACTTCATCTATCCTATTAAATTTGTTTTATGTTGACTTTTTTGGTCATTTTTTTAACTTTGACTCATTATTATTTAAAATTTATTATTGATAAAAATATAAAAATAATATTTTATAAACCTTCAATCAAGTAGTTTTAAAATTTATATTTTATAAAATTTAATTGTTTAAAATAATCATTATTAAATTTTAAAATTTTTGACTTTTAAAAATTAATAAGGAACAAAATTAATGGGAGAGAGGGAGTAATATTTTGAAAAAATGACAACCTTACATTAAATCTATCGTTAGATTTTTCAATTAAAAGTGTAAAAAAATGTGAAGTAGATAAGGACATATTTATCACTTCATGGAGAATATTTTCAATTTTTTATTTTAAACTATATTATCCTTTAAAATTATATTTATCAAATAATCTAATTAAATCCAATTTTTAATTTAAACAAAATTTAAATTTAGCACTTATTTTGCAGTATTTAATATTTTATACTTAATTTTTCGGTATTTATTTCTTCAATTATCAAACGAACACTCAAATTAAAAAAAAAAAATCACAATATTTTTTTCCTAGGGACGAAGTTGATATTTCAAATATCAGTAGAATGACCTTTTTGACATTTCAACTTTATCGATTTAGTCATTTTAGCCTTTAAATTTTTATTGTATCTCTTTGGGCCTTCAAACTTTTTATTTTTATCAAACTGGCCCAAATGTTACGAAGTTGTAGCGGTGTTGCTAAGCTAACATTAGCTCTCTTTTTTCTTCTACATCATGAGAGATTCAAAATTTAAAAAAAAAAGTTATTTTTTCCTTTTTGAAATATGAACATAATTTTTTTCTTCAATTTTTAATATTTTTAAAAAGTTTAATGATATGACAGTAAATGACACATGACGTCATGAGTTCGTTATTATTATTATTATTTTTTGAAAATGTCATGAGTTCCTTATTGTTTTGTCAAGTTTAGATCAAATGACAAAAACTAAATAAAATCTGGGACAAAAAATACAATAAATTTTAAGAGTTAAAATAATTAAATTAATTGAGAAGATCAGGGAAAAAGGCCATTTCGGCCTAAAATATTTTTTAAAAATAAAATTATTTTATTAATGATATTTGACGCATTGACTCGTGCCTTATTAAAAACTTCTCAAACTTATTGGAGGAAAAAGAATACAACGAGTAAATGGTAAGAATTATTTATACAACACAGATTTCACTAATCAGACAAGGAGAATAACAGCACACTTGCACCATCTAGATATCATACTAAAAAAAACATTGCCTTAGATTGAAACCACCATTTAGCCCTTGAATATGGGGAACCTACAACCACCAATGACCATCTTACACATTAGAAACCCAGCACCATTGCGTCACTCTAGAAATGCCAGATTTGGCTAATTTGTCTGCTATTGAGTTGACTTCCCTTGGGGAAACAACAATTGACCAAGAGAATTCAACACATAGCCCCAAACATTTTTCTATAATCGGACTGAAGATAGATAGAGCCAATGTTGAACGCTCGAACCAATCCACAATAACTCTACAATCAGTCTCAATAATTAGATTAAAGGAAAGATGTCATTTTGACTCTCTAAACAGCATACAAGCCTCTTTCACCGTGAGCACCTTTGTCGAAGTAGCATCAATTACTCTGATTGATTTGGAGAATATAATTAAGGTGGCATTCTCCTCATTTCTCAAGAGACCACTTATATCGGCCTTGCTATATCCACCTTCCGTTGCACCATCCACGTTAAACTTTAGGAAACCTGGTGGATGTCTTGTCCAAGCACAAGGAATATTATATGTTAGGTTTGTAGCCAATTGATTCAGAATAAGAGGACAAAGCAACACATTTTCCGCAGAACTGATGGAGGATGGCCAATTGGCCTTGCACCACCACCCTAGACGTGTGAGGCTTAGATCGAACAAATGTTTCTCATCAACTGAAATACCCTTAAAGATTACCTCATTCATGTATAGCCAAATGGACCATACAAAGCTCATAAAAGAGAGCTTCTAAATATCTTTTGATTTTAAACTAATATGCAATGAACACCAGCTAGAAAAGAAGGAATAGATAGTACCAGGTACTGTGAAGTAGCCATTCCACATGTCACACTAGCTGCCAGATTCACCAACTAACAATGCAATGGTAGAACAAGTGAAAAACAGTTTCGTTTTTCGACGAACAAAGGGGGCAGAGTGAAGACTGTTGACCAAGCACACTTTTTTCGCTAGTTCATCCCTCCTTGGGTTTCTTCCATGTAGTAGATTCCACAAGAATACAACGACTTTCGGGGGTGCGAGTTTAGACCACACATGCTTCCACAAATCATCCTATGAGACTAATTCACCATAGGACTTGGAAGAGTAGATGTCATTAGAGCTGTCAATCCATCTAAGATTGTCTTTGTTTAATCTTACTGGACAAACACTTTAAATTAATGATAAAAATTCAACTCAAACATCATTTTCCCAGTCGAAGAGTCTTCTGCGCATTTTAATCTCCACTGCCAAATCTCATTCTCGAAGCTTCCAAAATCAGCGATAACACCATCTTTAATGGATGCTAGAGCATAGATCCTAGGAAACACAACTTTCAGGGGCATAGTTCCTACCCATACATCATTTCTAAAAGTTTATGTTTTTACCATTGCCAACAGTCAGCCTTATATTTTGAGAGAAAGGGTCATCCGGGTTAGCTAACGGTGTGATTATACTTTTCCAAATCCAGGATTTATTGCAACTCCGTAGATTTAGTGGCAGTAAACTGGATGAAATTTCGTCGTACTTGGTAGCAACCACCCTTCTCCAAAGCCTATCGGGTTCTATGTCGAACCTCCAAATCCAATTGTTTAGGAGGGCTCTATTTTTAGTTTTAAAATCTAAAAGCCCCAATCCACCACAACACTTGGGTAAACATATAGTCTCCCAGCTAATCCAATGAATGGATTTTTTATCTAGGGATCCCCAAAAATATCTTGCAACCATGCTTGAAATGGCATTTTTAATGGCTACTAATATTAAAAATGTAAAAATATATGTTTTGATATAATAATTGAAAAATGTTTTGCACTAAATTGAAAATAATTTAAAATATTCTCTAAGTAAAAAACAACTTGAAAATAAGTTTGAGGATGTTTAAAAAGGTTTTGAAAATGTTTGAAACATTTTTAACTTGCCAAACCAGTGCTTTTAATGTACCTGTTTCAATACAAGCATAATTTGAATCGATACGTTTCGAAACTGCCAAAACCCGTTTCGATATAGGGCTTACCTGTTTCAATACGGATAAGAGTTGTTTTGAAACACCCTTTGGTGTTTCGGCACGCCTACGTGACAGACACCCCAACGGTCAAAACCCCCCAACAGCTATTTCTCATCGGTCTTTTGAATTGCAGGCGTTTGTTGAAGAATAAACAGCTGTAACCACTGTAATTCTTAACAGAATAGGGTAAAAAACTATATGACTCAGCATTGTAGTAGAAAGTTTGTTATTAGGGTTGTTATTTTTAGCTGTATAAGAACCCTGCGATATCAATGAAAAAAGTATCCCTTTCATCAACTTTTCACAATACACAGTTTTCTGATGATAATGCAGTCTATGTTCTCATTGATGCGGAGACAAGAGTTGATGATCCTCTGCGTATGCCTATTGGTATTCACAATACACAGTTTTCTGATGATTCTCGTCGTCGTGATTCACCCATGTACTCCGGTGGGCGTTTCAAAGGCAGGCCCAGAGTTCAATGCCAGGTCTGTGGCAAACTAGGCCACCTTGCTGATAGATGTTGGCATCGTTTTGACAGGGATTATAAGCCTAACACTTCTACTCCACCCAAGAATCCTGCCCCTACCCAGATCAACACCTGCTATGCTCCTGACCATGCTGAAGTTGCTTATGATCCATTTGTTACAACGATTGCTCCAGAGCTTGTTGCTTCAGCTTCTACGACTGACTCCCCTCAGATCAACAGTCTCATGGCTACAATTTCCCCTTCCTCTTCAGTAACCTGGTTCCCCGACTCTGGTGCCACTCACCATGTCACTAATGCTTCAGGCACCTTGCACTCATCTCAACCTTATTCTGGTAAGGGTATGGTTCATGTTGGTGATGGATCCGCACTTGCAATATCTAGTGTAGGGCAGGCAGAGTTTCTTACTCCCACACATAGACTTAAACTCTCTCATTTACTTCATGTGCCTCAGATTACGCGCAACCTTCTTTCTGTTTCAAAATTTACAAAAGATAATAATGTGTACTTGGAATTTCATGCCCATTCTTGTTGTGTGAAGGATGAAGCTACTGGTTCGACAATTCTGCATGGCAAACAAGAAGAAGGTCTCTATACCTTCACTGGTGTTTCAGACTCTAGTTCAGCTCTCTCCTGCACGGTTACTCATCCCTCCCCTTACTGGTTATGGCACCAACGGCTTGGTCACCCGTCCAAAGAAGTGCTTCAGCATACACTCAAAAAACAATTAGTATTAGATAAGCATACTATATGTAAGGCTTGTCAAGCTGGCAAGAGTCATGTACTTCCATTTCATGATTCTACTACAGTGTATTCTTCTGCTTTTGATCTAGTTGAAATAGACCTTTGGGGTCCTGCTGCTGAAAATTCAAATGGCTTTCTCTACTATATTTCTTTTGTTGATCTTCATACGAGACATTGCTTGATCTATTTACTTAAAAGGAAATCTGAGGCCTCTGCAGCCTTTCACTTGTTTCATGCTCTTGTGTGTAACCACTACAATAGCACCATCAAAGCTATTCAAACAGATGGTGGCAGTGAATTCTTTTTCCTTGACAGTCTGCTTCCTTCTCTTGGCATTCAACGACGAATCACGTGTCCCTACACCTCTCAGCAGAATGGTGTAGTGGAACGCAAGCACATACATATAACAGAAATGGCCCTCACTCTTCTTGCTCAGGCATCCATGCCATTGAAGTTCTGGTCTTATGCAGTTTTAACTGTTGTATATATTATCAATCGATTGCCTAGCAAGACACTTGGTCACATTTCACCTCTTTAGCTGCTTACATCCAAGGTTCCAGATTACTCCTTTCTCAAGGTATTTGGTTGTGAGTGTTTTCCCCATTTGCGCCCTTTTCAACATCACAAATTATCCTTTCGATCCAAACCCTGCTTATTCCTTGGTTACTCCCCTAAACACCATGGTTACCAGTGTGTTGATGACACTGGAAAAGTCTATATCACTCGAAACATGGTATTTAATGAACATATCTTTCCCTTCTCATCTTCTTCTATGCCCACTTCATCCACTTCTACTTCTACACCATCTTTCCCAAATATTCCTACCTCTTCCATCACTCCACCTTCTCCTGATATACCTTCTCCTACTCCACCACCTAATCCAACACCTGACTCTCCTACTATACCACCCACCTCCACTATACCTGTATCTCCAGATGTCTCCCCTCCTGCCACTACTACTACTCAAAATGACAGTTCCTCTTCATCAAACATTCCAGAGCCTTCAATTCCTATTACCATTACCTCTATTGATCCTACTGAACCTATGCACCCTACTCAACCCACTGGTAACACTCACACTATGCTTACAAGGAGTAAACATGGTATTTTCAAACCAAAGATTTATCATGTTCAAATGCATACTACTCCTACTACATTTCATGAGGCTTTTTAGGATTCAGCTTGGTCTACTGCTGTTCACAATGAGTTCAATGCTCTCACAACGAATGACACATGAGACTTAGTTTCCTTACCAATTGGTAAGCATGCTATTGGTTGCAAATGGATTTTCCGAATCAAACACAACCCTGATGGTACTGTGAATCGATTCAAAGCACGCCTTGTTGCAAAAGGTTATACACAAGTGCCTGGCTGTGATTTCTTGGAAACATTTAGTCCAGTTGTTCGTTTTCCTACTATCAACATATTAATATCATTGGCAGTCACATACTCTTGGCCTCTTCATCATATAGATGTCAATAATGCCTTTTTGAAAGGCGATCTATCTGAGGTTGTGTATATGCATCAGCCTCCTGGCTTTGTTCAACTTGATTCTGAAGGAGTTCCTCTTGTATGCAAACTGAAGAAGGCCATCTATGGGTTGCGTCAAGCTCCCAGGAATTGGTTCGAAAAGCTAAAGCACAGCCTGCAATCTCTTGGTTTTCAAGCTTCACAAGCTGACAGTTCCTTGTTTCTTCGAAAATCATCCTCCACTACACTCTATATCGTTGTCTATGTGGATGACATCCTCCTCACTGGCAACTCCACCACTGATGTTCAAACTGTCATTGATTTTCTCCATGATCAATTTACTATCAAAGACCTTGGCCAGCTTCAATTCTTCTTGGGCCTTGAGGTTCAACGCACAACTAAAGGGTTATTTCTGCACCAACATCAGTATGCTACTGACTTGCTTAAAAAAACTAGCTTTCTTGAATGCAAAGAAACATCCACACCTATGGTTATCTATCCCAAACTCAGCAAACATATTGGTGAGCCATTGAGTGATGTTCAAGGCTTTCGCAGTGTAGTGGGAGCACTACAATACCTATGTCATACACGTCCAGATTTGGCCTATGCAGTCAATAAGGTAGCTCAATATATGCAAGTTCCCACTGATGTTCATTGGCATGCTGTTCAACGTATACTTCGTTACATCAAGACCACCCTACATTATGGTCTTTGGTTTGAATGTCAACAGCCTGATTCTCTTCTTCTTACTGCCTTCTCCGATACCGACTGGGGTAGTGACATCGACGATCGTCGTTCAACTTCAGGCCATTATGTTCTACTTGGCCATCATACAATCTCCTGGAGTGCTCGTAAGCAACGAGCTGTTTCACGCTCTACTGCCGAATCTGAATATAGGAGCCTTGCTGACACGTCTGCTGAAGTTCTTTGGATTCGTTCCGTACTCACAGAGATGGGAATTCAGCTGCTTGATGTTCCAATCATCTGGTGTGATAACACCAACACAGTGTCCATGGCGGCAAACCCTACTCTTCATGCCAAGACCAAACACGTTGACCTCGACCTTCATTTTGTACGTGAGAATGTGGCATCTGGTTCACTCCAAGTAAACTATGTGCCTGCTCACTGCCAACTTGCAGACATTTTAACCAAACCCTCTGCAGTTCAACATTTTGAAGACCTTCGACGTAAACTCCATGTTCTACCACCTGCCTCTGCTTCTTCTTCTTCTGAAGAAAAAAGAAACGATGGGAATGTTGAAGAATAAACAGCTGTAACCACTGTAATTCTTAACAGAATAGGGTAAAAAACTATATGACTCAGCATTGTAGTAGAAAGTTTGTTATTAGGGTTGTTATTTTTAGCTGTATAAGAACCCTGCGATATCAATGAAAAAAGTATCCCTTTCATCAACTTTTCACAGCGTTTCGATATGGGACCAAGCGTTTCGAAACGGGCGTTTCGAAATGGGATGCTGAATCAAACCCAACGGCTAGTTCTGAAGAAGGGTGTTTCGATACAGCTATTCGTGTATCGAAACAGACATCACCTGAACTGCATTTATGGTAGGAAATAAAGTCTACAACTATATGATGAGAAATTTGTCTTAGGGCCTTAATTGTTAATTCTTTGTATAGACAACACTTTTGAGCCAAAAAATTATCAAATTGTCTTAAGTGTTTAGGTTTGGGTGAGTGCTAAAGCGTGCAAACATCAACCTTGTAAGAAGGAGTTTAGTTTGCTTTTATTCATCTCATGTATAGAGGGTTTGATCAAGCTTTGGTTTAGAAAGCTTGGATCATTTGTAAGGGTTTCCTTCTAAGCCTAGAAAAGGGGACGAATCAAATAGTGGATTGATTGGGAAATCTTTAGTGGGAGCTAAGGTAGTGGGTGTTGGTTCTTTTTTAGAAGGTCGAACCACTATAAATCGTTGTGATTATTGTCTAATTTTTTCTTCCCACAAAATCACCCAAAATCCAACTTCTCCACCACTTGGCTAGCTAAATCGGTTGAAGAAAATGGAGCCTATCAAGTCTAAAAATTGGTATCAGAGCGAGGCTCAATCAAAGGGGATTAACATCCTATTGAGGCGATCTGGAAAGCTCGATACATCAATTCAATCAACCGGTCAAATGGCGCAATCCATCGACAAGCCACCATTATTCGACGGGACCAACTATGCATATTAGAAGACAAAAATGATGTTCTTCATCAAAGCCAAGATTACAAGCTTTGAGAAATAGTTGAGGATGGTCCGTTCGTGCCACAACGAAGCAAAGCGGAATGGAATGTGGATGATCGCAAGAAGATGGAGCTAAAATGCAAGGCTTTTCACATTTTCTTTTATGCATTTTGCCCAACATCTATGAGAAGATGTCTTCTTGTGAAGATGTCAAGGAAGTTTGGGACAAGCTTGAAGTCACATACAAGGGAACCAACGAAGTAAAGGAGACAAAGATCGGTCTTCTCAACTTAGAGTGTGAGAACTGTAAGATGGACCCGGATGAAGACATCAAGAGGATGTTCAACCGATTCTCCACAATCGTCAATCAACTCAAAGGTTTTGGAGAGGAGATTTCAGAAGAAAAACTCGTTCGGAAGGTGATCTATTCAGTTCTTGATTCATGGGATTCAAAGAAGACAACCATCATTGAAGCCAAAGACTTGAAGAAGCTCAAGCTTGATGAGCTAATCGGATCTCTTCTTACCCATGAGATGATGTCTCTACCTTTGAAGAATGAGAAGAAGATCAAGAAGCAAGACATTGATGTCAATGTCATTACTCTCAAATCCTTCAAGTGCAGCCATGTTGATACAAGCGAGGAGGGGGATGAAGAAGAAGAGATAGTTCATCTATTCAAGAAGTGTGCCTCATTCATGAAGAAAGCAATGAAAGAATTCGAACGTGAATCAATGAAGAAGAAGAGGGCAAGCACTTCAAGCCATAAGAAGAAGGCATATGTGGTTATATGGAGTGATGAAGACTCCACCGACAATGAACAAGCCAACCTTTACCTTATGGCCATCCAAGAAGATTCAAGGGTAACTTCTAATTTATCTGCTTTTCTTATTCTTTTGTTGAATTACAAGATGCTTATGATGATTTGGTTTTAGAGTTTAAAAACCACATTTTAAAAAAACAAGAAAGTGGTTTCAAACTTGAAAATTCAAAATGATTTGATTTCTAAAACCAAAGATGAACTTGAAGCGAAACTCAATGAGTTTGAGCAAAGTGTCTTGATTTACAAAATTTGCTTCATAAAGTTCAAGAAGAAAAAGATTTGATTTCCGAAGAGCTTGAAAAGAAAACAAATTGTAAAAAATCAAATTTTTATCAAAGACAGTCTAGTGCCCCTAGATTTTTAAATGGAAAATGTTTTAGAAGTGTTTGGGTTCCAAAAGAACTAATCACTTCTAACAAAAAGGGTGAAATAGAAAAATGGATTCCTAAGGGGACTAAATTTTGTGCCTCTAACGTTTATGGATCCAAAGCAATTTGGATACCAAAAATTACATGATTGTCTTGTTTAGGTGTGATGGAGAGTGATCAACAAGTCCAAATTTGAGGGGGAGCTTCATGCACACAAAGAGAGCACTTGAAGAAGGAAAGCTTCACATCCTCCATTGGATTCAAGGTGGTAAAATTAGTTGAATTTATTTTTATTTAGTTTTATTTCTTTTAATTCAACTAGTTTAATCATATATCTTGGACTAACATTGTTTGATGTCTTGAGCAAAGGGAGAGCCACTTTTAAAACCAAAATTCTTATTTGTGTCAATTTTTTACCTCCTATGTTATTTTGAGCTTAATGTCATTTAAATTCTTTTTGATATAACAAAAATGGGAGAAATGGTTTGAAAATTTGATTTTTCAAGAGAATAAGGGGGAGCTTTAATTTCATTTAAATCTTATTATAATTTTTAAAATTCTAAGGGGGGAGAATCTCAAACAATTTTTCAAGTTGATTTTATTATATCAAAAAAGGGGAGATTGTAGAAATATATGTTTTGATATAATAATTGAAAAATGTTTTGGACTAAATTGGAAAGAATTTAAAATATTCTTTAAGTAAAAAAACTTGAAAATAAGTTTGAGGATGTTTAAAAAGGTTTTGGCAATGTTTGAAACGTTTTTAAGTAGCCAAGCCAGTACTTTTAATGTACTCGTTTCGATACATGCATAATATGTATCGATACGTTTTGAAACTGCCAAAACCCGTTTCGATACAGGGCTTACCTACTTCGATACAGATAGGATTTGCTTCGAAACACCCTTTGGTGTTTCGATACGCCTACATGGCAAACACCCCAACGGTCAAAACCCCCCAACAGCTATTTCCCAATGATCTGTTGAATTGTAGGCGTTTCGGAATGGGCGTTTCGAAACGGAATGCTGAATCAGACTCAACGGCTGGTTCTGAAGAAGGGAGTTTCGATACAACTACTCGTGTATCGAAATAGATATCACCAGAACTGCATTTATGGTGGGAAATAAAGTCTCCAACGGCTTCAATTCAATCCCAGCGGTCCTCAATGTCTACAAATTCAATTGGGAGTATAAAAGGGACCTCCAAGCATCAAGGGAACACTAATGTTTCAATTGTCAACAACTATATGATGAGAAATTTGTCTTAAGGCCGTAATTGTTAATTCTTTGTATAAACAACACTTGTGAGCCAAAAAATTATCAAATTTGCTCAAGTGTTTAGGTTTGGGTGAGTGCTAAAGAGTGCAAACATCAGCCTTGTAAGAGGGAGTTTAGTTTGCTTTTATTCATCTCTTGTATAGAGGGTTTGATTAAGCTTTGATTTAGAAAGCTTAGATCGTTTATAAGGGTTTCCTCCTAAGCCTAGAAAAGGGGACGAATCAATTACTGGATTGATTGGGAAATCCTTAGTGAGAGCTAAGGTAGTGGATGTAGGTGCTTGTTTAGAAGGCCGAACCACTGTAAATCCTTGTGTTTATTGTCTAATTTTTGCTTCCCACAAAATCCAACTTCTCCGCTACTTGGCTAGCTAAATAGGCTGAAGGAAATCGAGCATATCAAGTCTAACAGAAAATATTGAGAAGAAGTAGATCGGTAAATTAGCGAGAACTAATTTAACCAAGGCTATCCTTCCCCCTAAAGATAGCAATCGAGCCTTCCAATTGGAAAGCTTCTTCTTGAACTTCTCAATAATTGAGCCAAAGCTGTAACGAATTTTTAGTTGCTTCTAAGGGTAGACCCAAGTATTGACATGGGAAATTCTCCCTTTGGCAATGTATCAATGAAGCCCACTTGTCAACCATATGGTCCTCCACATTTACACCTATGAGTTTTGACTTCTTGATATTGAGTTTGAGTCCAGACGCGATTTCCAATCCTTTTAAGATCCTTACCACATTCTTAATCTACTCATCTGCCTCACAAAAAAGGATGAGATCATCCTCAAGTTGTATATGGGATACTTCCACATTAGTTTTCCCAATCCGAAAGCCTTTAAACAAGCCATTGGAGATGGCTTATTTGATCAGAGCACTTAGAGATTCAACAATAATGTTGAAAAAAAAGCAGTGACAATAGGCATCCTTGTCTAAGCCCTCGACCAATAGTAAATGGTTGCGTTGGAGATCCGTTTATCAGCATAGAAATAGACGTTGTAGATAGACATGTAAAAATCTACTTGCACCATAGCTGCCCAAAACTCATTTTCTTCAGGATGACCAACATAAAACTCCAATCGACCGTGTCATATACTTTGTGAAAGTTGGCTTTAAAAATCACACCTTTCATCCCTTTTCTCATGGTGAATTGAATGGTTTCATTTGTAATCAATGAACAATCTAATATTTGCTTTCCCGGGCAGAATGTGAATTGATTATCGCTGATAACTTCTTCCATCACCTCCCCAAGACACCTAGCTAAAACCTTAGCAAGGAGCTTGTAGATACTTCCTACCAAACTGTTTGGCCTATATTCTCCAATGGATTCAGAATTTTGATTTTTTGGGGATCAAAACAATGAGAGAATGGTTAAATGAGAAGTCGGACGTTTCACCCTTGTAGAATTTCTCAAAGAAAACCAGAATATCAATTTTTTAATGAAGCCCATGTTAAAATCTTCTAGGCCAGGGGCTTTAGAGTCAGTGCACAGTGATAAGGCAGCCCAAATCTCCTCCACCCAGAATGGTCTCTTGAGTCGTTTCGAGAAATCCGCAGTAATATGGTTTAGCTCACAATTAAATTGTTTCAGAGGGAGTGTACTGGAATTGTTGTAGATGCTTCTGAAATGCTCCAGGATTGTGTCTTTAATCTCAATAGGCTCACTTACAGTACCATTTCCAACCTTAATACATGTTATAAGATTGGATCTTCTCCTGGCAGAGGCTACAAGGTGAAAAAACCTTGTATTTCTATCACCAGCTATGGCCCAATGTAGTCGAGATTTGTAGATCCACTCGCGTTCCTTCCTACGGATGCCTTCCCACAACTTCCTTCGACATTCCTTTAATTTCGTGATGGGACTTTGGTCATTAGCACTATTTGAAATTAATTCCTTTTTTTCAAGTGATTGTATGCTATTGCCAGTAATTCTGATTTTGTTGGATACCCACTTATTTAAAATCAGTTCTTTTTTCAGTAGAAGTGAGAGTATTGAAAGTCACCTCCCAGTATAATGTCCAGAACGTAGCTTTTCAACTCATTGAACAAGTGCGATCTATCAGCTTCATGGTTTGGGGCATACACATTTATCAGGACGCAACTGAGATTAATTGCGGCTATTTTTTCAGTGATGGCTATATAGTTCTGAGTAATCAAAAATCTGGATCCCAAATTGATATGATTCCTCCAGTAGACCCAAAACCATTTTTAAAACACAATTTCTTACCACACAGCTGCCCGGCTAAATGCTTACTACCCTTTTGTATTTTTTATTCTTGAATGAACAAATTTTTTGCCTTTGAGCTCCTCCACAGTTTCTTTATAGCTGACTTCTTCTCAAAACTGCCCAATCCACGAATATTCCATGAAATAAGTTACATCTTATTTTGATTTAGCATTTTAATTCGTTTGTTTATGAATTTCAACACCCACAATCTTTTTCTTTTGTTCAGATTAAAATTCTTTTATAATTATAAAATTTTTTGAATGGTTATGTTTGTTGCTTTTACTTGCAACATTTAATCTCATAGTATACTTTAACGATTTACAATAAATTAAATTTTTGGTGTTGGAAATAATTTTAGCTTTGAAATAATTTAAACATTGAATTAAGTTAATATATTGTTTTTATTTCTAACAAATAATTTTTATTTATTTTATAATATCACTATATTTTGTAGCACTCAAGTTGACAGTGAAGTAAAAGATTTTAAGTAAAAAAATGTCTGATTTAAGGTTGAGCAAGCACATTTGGTCGGTTGGCCAAGCTATATATATATATATATATATATATATATATATATATATATATAGAGAGAGAGAGAGAGAGAGAGAGATGATCCGTTTACACAGTGTAAAAGATCTTTAAGTTTTATACGTTTTTTGGACCGTTGGATGAGTGAAACAAATGGATGAGATTAACAGTAAATATGTGAAGATTATCATTTGAAAAAAAAGAGTAAGGAGTTAATCTGAGTCATCTACTCCCCCATCTAATAATCTAAAAAACGTGTAAAACTTAAAAAATTTTACATTGTGTAAGTTGATCCTAGCTTATATATATATCACATTGAAGAGAGGTTTAACCTCAGATAGTGATATTTAATTATTCCATTTAAAGATTATATAGAATTATGAAATATAAAATATCTTTATTAACAATTAAAATATAATTTTAAAATTTTGTTCAACTAATTTAATATTTGATTAATAGATACCAACCACTAACATTTCAAAAGGTTATTTTCTTTTTTTAATAGTTAAAACGATTATAATATATTATTTTTTATATATTTTTTAATTTTTTTATATAACCATTGGTATTTGATTCATCAGTCAACTAATTTGGATCGGGTTCTGCATAGGCCTATTATCGGGTGACCTTCCCAACACAATTTTTTCCATTCACAATGTTAAGATTCATACCTCTAACCTTGCTTAAAGAATCTAATGTTTCATCTCGCTAGACCAATTATTTGTTATTACTTTTTCTTAATCCTTTCGTAATACGAATTACATACAAAGGTTACTTTCAAATCTTAATTGAGAGTAAATTAAATATTGGATCTAATTTATAACAAAAACGTGTTGCATTGGCAATTCAGCCCGCGAACTCCATTTAAAAGTGGTGAATTATGAGATATATATGGCCCAACACCCTCAAAAGGTTTACAATTGGCCCATCCTTCATTATTGGATACCCTACCTTTCCCTAGATCTTCATTTAATATCTTCATCCATTTTTATTATTTACATCTCCATTGTATTATTTTTATAGTTTTTTTTTTTTTAAAATGGCACGTTAACAGTTTATTATTTAAATTTTTTTAATTATTGATATTTGATTTATTATCAATTAATTCAAATAGAAATTAAATATCCGTTATGAGAATGATACTTTCAATTTAAATTGTTTCATTCATAACGTGGTAATATAATTTTATTGTCTAGATTTTACCATATTATTTTTTAAATTATAATTGGATAAGTCTGTCACGCTCGACGAGCACCAATGAGCATCATTAATTTAATTTATAAAGATGAAAAATATAAAAGACTCACCTTATAATTATAAATTATTTAAAAATCAAAAATAAATTAATTAAAATATATTATATTATTTTTAACTTTCTTTTAAACATATATTAAAATTCTTATTTACCCCTAAATTATAAAACCCTAATTTTTGTTCATTTAAAATCTAAGTCATGGGATGTCGGCTTTCGATATATTATATTAGAACTTGACAGTATGGAGGCTATCCGAATTATTCAGAAAGACTTTGCGGGTGTTCATAGTATGCGTGGTCATTTCTTTGATCTATGGCAAAGACAATGGGTGGTTCAGATTTAACATGTTTGTTGTGATGGTAATCGCATAGCGGATACATGTGCTAAATTATTTGATTACAGTGGGTTTGAGCTTGTGTTCCTTGCGAATCCTCCTGCGGCACTGCTTCCTATGTTGGATAAAGATTATTCGGGCCCTATTTCTTAGTTGGTTAGGTGCTTGTTGTCGATTTCTTGTTCATTTATTTAGTTTCTTGTTATTCTTATGTTATCATGAGTACTTTTTTCCTCTATCTAAATTAGGGAAGTTTTTAATGAGACTTGTGATAACACCCCGTGTATAATTTCTACATTAATGAAATCATATTTCTTTACAAAAAAAAAAATTAAGTCATCGTCGTCTGACGCTACCGCTGTCCTGCCGCTGTTAGTCGGAATATTTAAATCGAGCTTTTCAAACATGATATTTGATTAATCGGGAAATTAATTTTGATCCACAATGGCGACAATGTTTGCAGCTACACTCTGCTTTTGCTTTTGGTGAATACCATCTCATCATCCTGCACCCATCGAAATGTTTTGTAATTACAAAGAAACGACTAATCAAATTGGGCTTTTCAATTTAAATGTTTAGATCCACAACGGCAACGATGACGGTAGAAAGAAACGACGACAAGAGACAGCAGCGGCGATGACGACAGCGACGACAGATGCTTGAATTTTAAATGAACCTAAATTAAAATTTTATAATTTAAGGGTAATTAAGTATTTTGATTTATGTTTAAAAGAAAATTAAAAATTAAATAATATATTTTAATTAATTTACCTTTTAAGTTTTAAATAATTTAAATTATACGAGGAGTTCTTTTTTTAAATTTCTATAAATTAAATTAATAATGATCATCGGTGATCGTCGTTAATAGTGCTCATCAATGTTCGTCGAACACTGTAGAATTTTTCGTAATTATTTCATGTTTTCTATTTCTATAATCAGAATGCTCATAAATAGGAACAATCCAACCTATTGTAGAAAATTAACGAATTTTTTTAGAACTTTTCTTTGATCTTATTATAATATTTGTTTGTTTTTTAATTATTTAATAACACATATGCACTATAAATAAATTGTTCGAACTTAAATATCTTAAATATTCAACAAAAATCATTAATTATTTGAATAGCGATTTAAATTTGGTCGGCCGACTTAATAAAAGATCCCATCTTAAATCGAATTAATAGATATCTAATTTAGGTCTAATTGAAAAGACAATCTCCAAAATTGTCTCATGAGAAACCAAAAATATGTGGATGGGTTGCAACGTTGTATCTCAGTCTTGTCTGCATCAATCTCAAACATATAATTGAAACATCAAATCATCTAATCAATCAACTGTTAACCCTACCACCTCCATTTTTGTGCTTTTAGCTTAATATTAATTAAAAAAACTTATCAACGTGTTGGTTTAAGTAATAAACAGTTTGATATCGTTTAAGTAATTTTTAAGTTTTAGGTGTTGGTATGTAAATTTTTTTTTTCATAGACATGCCCACCAAAACTAAGTGTGCAACACGAGTCGTTCCAAATTAATTAAGATAAAATTAAAAAATCAAGAGCACAACCAAAAAAATAATTAAAAAATCTTATTAAAAAAATTAATTCGAGGCTGGAAATTTGGTTTCAAAGAACAAAGTAGTAATCAAAACAATTGCCGTTAGTTAAAAAGTGTCCTGTTTTGAGGCTTGTCCTATTAGGAAAACAAATAATAGATATAATATTCCAAAACAATTAATTCACAATAATTTTGTCTGTTAATGTTTTTCGATTTACGGATAAGACTGCCGTCTTTGCTATTATTTTCTTCCTTATTTTACAAGCAACTGCTTATTCCTATTGACTGGTATTCCTGCTTCAAACGTGAAACGTACGAAGGTGCATATCACTTTATAATTAGGACAAAGTACATTGTTGGTCACTCAACTATAATTTCGTTTATTTTGGTCCCTAGAAAAAAACTTTGCAAATAAGTTACAATAATTAAGTTATGTTTTCATTTTAGTCACTCATGATTAACTTGCGTTAGTGACACATGTCATCATGCAGTGGTGGCCGATGTGACCGCCATATGGTTGAAAACAAAAGAGGCATCAAACCTACTAACCACTACTCTCGATTCTTATATTTGTTAAATGTTTTTAAACTAGGGATCAAGTTAATTATATTAATTGCAACATTGTTTTTTAAGCAACATGTTTTTCAAATTGTGTATAAATTATTATACTTATCTTTGGATAATATTTTAATTTATTACTTTAATTACATGTGATTTGATTCCGATGATTATTAAAAGTTGATGAACCAAAGTTTCAAACAAACAATATGAAGAAGATATTTTGAAATTGTGTAAACTTTGAGTTATTAGGTTGTTTTTAAAGAAATAGATGGAATTTTCTTAAATTTTTATGTTGGTTAAAATCGTCTCGACATCCACTTGATTGACATAACTCAATAAAAAAATACAATTATAAAACAAAAATAGTAAATTTTAAGTATATTTATTTTTTAACTACACAAAAAATCATTTAGTTATTTTATTTAGATATCTTTTACTTAATTATTTTCGTTTCGTGATTTAGTTGTGTTTAACCTAATTTTTATTACACAATTAGTGTAATTAATTTGAACATTAGGTTAAATAATAATTGTGTTCCAAATTTACCTAAAAATCATGTTAACTATTTATGAAATATAAGAAGTGAGAATAGTGGTTATGTAGGTTGGGTTCCTTTTCGGGGGACTTGGGTTCAAATCTAATGTCTCATGCTCAGATTTTTTTTCTTATTCAATCTAGTAGTGACACGTATATCATTATGTCACTGATGAAAATTAATCATGTGTGATTAAATAAAAAAAACCCTAAGTTTCGTGACTTGTTTGTAAGTTTTTAATTTTAGTGATTAAAATAAAATAAAAATAATTAGGTGATCAAATGTAGTTTACCCTTATAATTATTTTATTGTACTAATTAATGAGTCAATTTTGGCCAAATAAAATGAAATTAACAAGTCAATCACCCATTCTAAATACATCGTCTACGGTCAAATTTTTTAATTTGTTTTGTTCGATTGGATTGAGTATTTTCAAATCAATATTAAGATATTGATATTGAATATTGATTCGGATCTAACGGCTAAAGTTAAAAATTATATGTATGAACAAATACTATCTTGTAATCGTTTGTTCCTTTTCGGTGCTTCTACTTATGTCCTATCATTAAAAAAATAGATTTAGAGTTTAGGATTAGAGTTTAAAGTTAGGGGTTAGGGTTAAGGCTTATGGATTAGGGATTAGGGGTAGTGTGTATTTTTAGGGTGTAGGGTTTAAAGTTTATGATTTAGAATTTAAGGTTAACCACAAGATTTAATTTTTTAGTGTTAGGACAAAAAAAATACCAAAAAGGGATAGAGAATTTTTTCCGTACAAAATCCAATCTGAAACATAATCCAAACCCTAATAAGTATACTTCAAAACTATCATAGTTGTGTTATTATTTGATCTTATCTAGTTCTACGGTGTTAATCTCATAATAACAAGTTTTATTTATGTACTAAAAATACGATAGATGTTATCATGGGATCACATTAAGAATACTAAAAAATATATTTATATATTTATAAAAAAGAAATATATCATATTTTATTGTATTTATATATTATCAAACTTATACTTTAAGTGGCTCAATTGAATAAAAAACTTTTTGATAATAAATTTTTGAAATAAAAGAAGATTTATGATGATGTATTAGATATAATTTGATGTGCCCTTCTGGGGGATCTCTTTCGCTCTCGAAGGGCCACTCAATCTTGGTGTTGAATGAGATTACAGCTCTCATTACCACTCAAATGACCTCCACAAAGGCCAAATTGGATCTCCAATTACCCCTTTGTAGGGCCATACTAACCTTTAAGGACAAAACATATAATTATAGCACTAAAGCTATGCTGGTCGTTGCCTTCACCATCTCCCTTATCATTTCAATTTAAGGGACACAAATTTATGATAAATAAATATCTTTATCTCTCAATTCTCATCTTTATAAATTAAGGGTTTTGTTTACTCGACACCTTTTCCACAATTATTTAAAGAAAATATATTCAATATAGTTGGTTTTTTAAAGAAAAAACAACTTAAACAATAGAATTTTTTTGAAGGATAAACAATAGAACTTAGAACATGAAAGATAGGATATTACACCAAATTGTTGATATAATTATTGAAAAGAGGATGTTTATTTTAGGAAATCCGAGTTCAAATCGTTTTGTCTATAAGACATGTGTACATTGTCAAAAGGTTAAGAATATGTATAAACAAATACTACATTTGTAATCGCCTTAAAATTATTTAAAAAAATATTAAAAAATTACGGGCTAAAACATTTAATAATTTTATCATAAACCAGGTACTCAATTTTGTAATAACTATGATTTTGTTTCATTTATTAGTGTTTTGGCAGATGAGAATGGAAGCTTTTTGGTCAACATAGTAATTAAGAACATAGAAGTAGGGTCTGAGGTAGTAGTAATTAAGAACATAGAAGTAGGGTCTGAGGTAGGCTAAAGCTAGGTGAGATACAGAGGTAAGTTTTAATTCCATGTACAACATTATTTATTATTTATTATCACCAAAGAAACTGATTTCTTTTAAGGTATATAATTGCATTTATCACGAGTGAGCTACTAACCTATTTATTGACGTTTTATCGGATCCAGTGAAATTATAAAAATTAGGGATAATGACACTCATGCCCCGTACTTTGATAGAAATTTTAATATGATGCCTAAATTTTGGACGCGTTTAATGTGTCCCTGAACTTTATCTCTGTCATATAATATACCCCTAAGCTCTAACGTCAATATATGGTGACGTGGCTTAACACGTGGACTACTGAAAAAACGCCCTGTAGCGTTTTGGCTCAGAAAAAAATAAACAAAGTCAAAAGAGGGGCATCTAAACAAATTAACTTTTTATATGAAAAAAAGACTAAATAAAATATAACTTAAGATGAAGGACATGAGAACAAGTTTACCCTTTTCATTTTAGATTAAATTAAACCTTTTTTACTCCTCTAGAGAACATCTTCTTCTTTCACCATCGTTGTTTTTGTTGTCGCCGATTTTTCTTATCATCTTTGTCGCCGGTGTGAAGACACTGATTTCATCGAGCGATCTGATTGGAGTTCGATACGCTTTAGGTCTTCTTTCGATCATGCCCATCGTGGCTCTTCGGCTCTGGTCCCTTCTTCCCCTGACGTTGTTTTAGTCTCATCCGATGATGGGTCTCCTGAGTTTTCCCCTGTGCTCGTACCCGCAAATAAAATCGTTTTGGTACTTCCAATTTGTTTTAATTGCTTTATTTCTTATTAAAAATGAAAAACGATGTTCTAATGTAAAAATTTTGACTCAAACTTAAAATTTTTTGATGTTTATTGCCTTACTGGTCTTTAAAATTTATTTGTTTAATTTATGCATTGCCCTATTTTTTTCAGAAGCTTTGACTTGAAACTTCGGTTTCGAGCTTCCAATTTGGCTGAATCGCTTTAATTTCTTCTAAAAAATGCAAAACATTGATGTCCTAATAGATTAAGGGTTTTCTAATCCCTTTGACGAGGAGCACAAAAGTTTTTAGATTTTATTTAGTTTTTTTTCATATAAAAAGGGTTAATTTGCTTAGATGCCCCCCTCTTTTTACTTTGTTTATTTTTTTCTGAGCCAAAACGTCATGTAGCGTCTTTTCAGTAGTCCACGTGTCAAGCCACGTTACCATATAACGACGTTAGAGCTGAGGGGTATATTATATGACGGAGATAAAATTCAGGGGGCACATTGAACGCGTCCAAAGTTTAGGCACCACATTGAAGTTTCTGTCAAAGTAAGGGGGATGGGTGCCATTATCCCTAAAAATAATTCAAGAATTGATTCTTATTAAAAATTTCATTTTATTATTTAAAGAATTTTGTTTGTTTATATTTAAAATTTATTTATTTTTAACGTATATATAATAATTTAATAGTTAAATAATAATCCTCACACATAGATGGATCCAATCTAAACCTCAAAAATAATATCCAAATCCTAATATGAAATAGAATTGAACTCGAACCGAATCTTGATCCGAAATGTTAAGAAATCTTTTATCCGTATTCGATTTGAACAATTAATTACTCCAATAATAATAATTTGGCAAAAATAGGGGATATTGTATTTGAAAAAAAATAAGGGAAATAAGATACCTAATTTTTTTAGGGATCTACGACATTTGTTACAGTATTAAGGGAACTCGTCCTATGTTTCAGACGATTTAGAGAGAAATATTTTTTTTATGAAACTCGTCGTCCCTTCCCGACGAGTTCCTTTAAATATATATTTTTAAAATTCACGAAAAACTCGTCATGCAATCCCAACAGGTTACAAGGTGACTATTGGGGCTGGCGATCGTTGAGGGGGATCAGGCAGTGTGCAAAAATGTGTTTAAATAGATGGGTGGCTTAGGGGATGACATTGAAAAAAATGGGAGTTTTAACGTTCCATGCACACACCGGAAACTTGTCGGGACTATAGGACATGTTCTTCATCCATTTAAAAATTGTAACCCCCTTGTCCCGGTCTGGCCGGAAGACCGGTCCGAGTGGGTCACACGGGGAAAACCGAAGCGAAACCCGTTAAGGTTCCCCCTCGGTTAGCAACCCTATTTTTTTTCATTAACTAATCTTGTCTAATTGCCTTATTAAGTCCTATGTGAAACACGACAGCGGAAACACAAACACCATAGCAACGACCAACCAAATCAGCACATTAAAACAACACATTTTCCCTTTTTAAACAGGTCGTATCGATACGCCTTCAGAGGGTATCGATACGCCTTGACCAAGGTCAACACCCTATGGTCAATATAAGAAGACCGTATCGGTACAGCCCTTGAGCGTATCGATACGCCCTTCTCGGTCAACACCACTTGGTCAACTAGGTTGAACCGTATCGATACGCTTGGACACCGTATCGATACGCCATACACTCCACAACTCCCCAGGATTCCAGAGAGTTGGGACCGTATCGATACACCCCACGTATCGATACGCCCAGCCAAATTTGTGTTCTCTGAGCAAGGCCGTATCGATACAGCCCTTAGGCGTATCGATACGCCCTGCACTGTAAGTCCACAATTTTTAGCTAAACGACCTCAAACACGACTCTAGATGCAATTCTCGACTCACCTAAGCATATACAAACATGTAAGCACACATATTTAAGCTAAGGGAGTCATTCAAACACGGACTAAAACATTCATACATAGCATTCTAGTTAAAGAACAATTTATGCATATATGGTCATACAAGCACTTAAGGTTTCGTGCCTTAGCAACCAAGCATATAAGCATACAAATCATGCATCATAAGCAAGCTTTACAATTCAACAAGGCATCCAAGAGCCACACCACTTCAACATACAACAAGGCATTTAAATCAATAACACATATCGACATACATCAAAACTCAGATCATCAATACCTATCCCATTGCTTAACTATTACATTCTATTACTTAAAACTCATACATGGAGCTCACCAAAAGCAACACTTGGAGACCTTTCCTTGCCCATGTCACCCACAAGCTATTTATCTGCATTGTCGAACAAAAGAGAGCGTAAGCATAAAAGCTTAGTGAGGGTAAGCTCATAAAACAAACCTTCGACAATGCAGGGTCCAAGCACGAGCAATCATCATGATATTATACGTGATTTTACCTTCAATTCACATGAGCCATAAGTATAGGTGATGCATGAACATACTACCAAATTCATGCCATGCTCAACAACTTAATAGTTCAACATACAATGATACATAACTCAAAGTATTAGCCACATCACATATCGTTTCACATTGAAATTCACATTTCATATTACATTGATACACATATCAATTCATATTATCATGTATGCATAACTTCATATTGGCATAAACATACTTTCTCTTATTGGCACCTAGCTATGACTCGAATACGCGGATAACATGTTGGAACGCATTTCCAACAACAACATTACCTCGGTGGGATTCCACTCATCACCGGTCCTTGCATGTGCGGGATTCCACTCATCGCCACATGCCCTACGGATGAGATTCCACTCATCATCACGTAGAAATATATAAAAGCTTCCGGTGGAATATTACATCACCGTACTCCTCCTTGGTGCCTTAACGCCACCAAGGCCACGTACGTTTTGACTCAATTTGTGTGCACACTCATCCTAATGATCGATCATTGTACCCAAGCATACTAGTGCCAATTAATCAAATTTCACAACCTTTGATGTTCGAGAGTCATAATATGGCATCTTACATCATATTAAGCTCAACATCAATTATCTCAACAACATAATATCATAATGTCATGTTCAAGAGTAATAATATGGCATCTTACATCATATTAAACTCAACATCATCATACACAATCACATTACAAACCACATGCATAACAATGCCTCAAACCATGTCTCAACAACATATATAACACATTATACATACCTAAATAATCATGAGGCATAACATCAATTAAAGAGATCATCCAATGTCTCTAACTAAAGCTTAGGATTAGGCTACCACCCTAATCCTAACTCTAGGTGAGTCTACCAATCTCAACCTAGCCCACATGCTCGAACCAAATGCTCAAAACCATTTAAAATATTTTAACCACTCACCTCTACTCCAAGCTCAATTACCAAGCAACCATGGTCTTCAATCTTTTTCCGGATTTGCTCCCAAGGCTTCACCAACCCAAAACCAAGCTTCTAGACATCTCAACACAAGTAAAACAACCACAAATCAATTCATCAATTAATGTAGCAAACCCGGTACACTAATCAAACACCAAACTCAACATTTCAAACCATGAACAACCCCCAAAATCACCAAATCCGAGCAGCCCTTATACACAGCCCAAAACTTGTGATTTCAACACATTTAGCACATTCAAATGCTTCCAAAACAGCCCCCAACTATTACCCTAACACCACCCTTCAATTCCAACACAAACCACACCAAAATTCCCATTTTCGTACTCCAATCTTACCCAGCAGAAAATTCCATTTTCAAACACCCAAATGACATTTATATGGTCCCAAATCATCCTCCTAACATACCCTAACCATCAGCCCTCTAATTACACCCTCAAACCCACCAAAAATGGCATTTTTGACAACTCAAAAATGGGTTTAAGAACCCACTTCGGAAATTCATTAAAAATTAACCAAATTAACATATAATGTGTATTTCAACTTCATTAAACAAAACCCCAACTCAATTTAACAAAACAAGATGAAAAACCCATAAAAATCTAAACTTTTAAATCAAACCCTAATTTCCAAAAGTTCATAGTTTTAAAAACTATAACCATAGATAGATAGGAATTAAAGAGGAGAGTGAGAATATACCTTTAATTTTGAAAAAGGCCTTGAGATGAGGGAGAAACCATTGGAATAATGAATTTAGGGTTTGGGGAGGTTTTTGGGTGCTTTCACGTTGGGGGGGGGGAAGGAAATGAGAAAGATGATAGTTTTTTTTGTTCTTTTTACTTTAAAAAAAGTGGTCTAGCTTTCTTTTTAAAAGTTTTGAGTCAAATTACCAACAAGGTCCCTCCTTTACTATTTAAAGCCCAATTAGATCACAATTTAGGTTGAATCGATTTAATTTAATTTTATTGACTCGAACTATAACCTGGATAACTCCTAGCCCCAAAACACGGGTGTTACAACTCTCCCCCACTTAAGGAAATTTCGTCCCCGAAATTTATCCATCACGGAGGGCCACTGAAACATGCACCTCCACGCTTTCCTCTCTCACCACAACGTACTAACCAACTCGAAAGACTTACCACACAATACTTTCTATCTTACACTAAGATCTCAACTGATTCTTCAAGGCATGCCAATTTCAAACTCAACTCAATCTCTTCAACAAATATAGCACGGAACAGATCTGACTCACATTCCTGAATCATAGATACACGTAACACATCTCAAACCCCTTTCTAACTCTGGTGGTAACCGCAACAGACAACAACAGAACTAGCCCGATTCACAACTCATACAATACTGCTTGAACACTTGACTCATAACTTTCTCTGACTGATCCTCTGTCTTCATCAATTAACCAAACACTATGCAGACGTCTTCAAAATTATTCTAGTTGAAATCTCGGATCTTTATTACTCACTTTTACTGCGAATCTTCCACGGATGTAACAAACTAGAAGAGAACTGAAGCTCAGTCTTGACACGCTGACAATTTACATACTTGCTCTCATACTGAACCACATTATTCATCCACTCATTCCGGAAGTACTCATCTTCAACCCACAATACGTCTTCATACTACTCAGATGCAGTACAATGAACCACCGTGCGCTTCGACCCAAAACAATACATCTCAAAACACTAGGTCAGTCGGTACAACTATTCTGTCTCTGAAATGCAAAACTCTATCATCTCTGAAACTGTATTCTGAAGGTATTCTTTCCACTATGTCTTGCACGTGAGGTGCCAAGAATCTGTCTCGCAACTGTTTCTCATCAAACATTCTGACTCAAAGTAGTCTCAACCCGAAACTCGGCCCCAAGACTACTATCATTTGATATACGGAATTCGGCAATTGCAACTCGTAACTCAACTACTAATCTAACAGCAAATACAACTCGGAACATCGGTTGCTACGTAGACTCTCTTCAAATAGTACTCAATCTCGAGGTCACAATCTTCAAGCAATTCTATCTACTCATGTTGTTCAAGTTTCCACCCTTCCTAAGTCTTCAAATATTTCAAGTTCTGATGATATGTACAAACACACCGTGCATTTCTTACTATACAAGCTTTGTCTCTAAGTCTTCGAAGCAAATACAACTGTAAGCAACTCTATGTCTCATTTCGAATAACTCTTCTCACGGTCTTCCAACTATCTTGATGAACAAGCCACAATCTTCTGTCTTGCATAAGCACACGACCTAACTCTACATGTAATGCATCACTGTGGTTCACAACTCTTTCTCTGACATAAGTTGATTCAAGGTCGAAGCTCTCTTCAAAGTTTCTTTCAGTTTCTCAAGGGCTCATTGTCTCGCATCTAACCACACAACTGAACATTCTTCTGTAGCAATCTATCAATGGAGCAACTATCTTCAAACACTATTTACAATTCTCTGAAAGTAACAATGCTAGACCTAGGAACTATAGATACCTGCCACAGTCTTCCATTTCTCTCAACTCATGTCTTCCTTCGCCTACTTGGGATTTACTCTAATACACTCGGATGATCTGCACGTTCTAGGAGAACACCTTCATTATCTCAAAGTTCACGTTGCACAACTTGGTATGCAGCTGATTCTCTAATAGAATCTACAATACTAACTCTAAAGCCTGTCATGGTCTTCTTCGGTACTTGAATATGCTCATGTGTCAACTATGAGAACTACTATAACTGATCAAGGAACTCGGAAGTTATTCTGCTCAACATCTCTATGAAGGTAACTAATACACTAGCTAAACAAAACGACATAACTCAGGGCTCAAGGCGATTTCATCTTGCCCCTAAAGCTGTCTTTGGTACTTCAAATTTCTCACCTTCATCTGGTAGAAACGGATCTCAAATTAATCTTCAAATAGACTGAAGCACGCACTAACTGATCAACAAATCACTGACACTTGTTTCGACTGTATGTAAACTGAACACATTCTCGTATTGTCACTCTTTCTTCTTCACAAATTACACTGTAGAACTCTGAGATGGTGCACTAGGCCTAATGAATCTAAGGTCTAACAAGTCTCGAAGCTAATTCTTCAACATTCTCAATTCTGTCAGAAACCATAAGATACAGAGCAAACTCGGAGACGACATCAATAATAAACTCTTCTTTGCTGTTAGGAGACAAACTAGGCGTTTCTTCTAAACACTTCTAGAAAGAATCACAAACTATTTTAACATTCTGCGGTCTAATCTTCGTTCAAAAATCAAATCCATCACAATTGCTCAGCAAGTCTGTCAACTAAACTCAATCAACCTTTGATCTCTAAAACTGGATCAACATTCAATAAGAAGCTCACATCCTCATCTACCACTATAGTCACACAAAAATCTGCGTCTTCAAAGCAACTCTCTCTTTGTCTCAACGTATACACTAACTCTATGCTCTTCAAGCTGAACCTTGTCAAAAGGTACATCAAAACCGTAGGAAGACGATCGCTTCACACCTACGAGAAACTAGTAACTCTAAACCACCAACAACATCTTCTGTACATCTTTCTGATCACTACTGTCTCCCAAAGAGGCTAATCCCATGTGTCCCTACATCTAAGGTCTCAACAAACTTATCTAATTTCTTACATGCTCACACAAAGGAGGTATCCGCGGAGATTGCAACTTCACATGTACACACTGATAGTCTCTGATCCCCTTGTTTTCAGACTGGTTCTTCAACAAAATCTGAATCTTCTAAACTGTTCTTAGAGCATCTCGTAACTTCAAGACTCAATTCTGATCGCACACAAATAGTCTAGCTGGACTTGTTCTACCCCTACCAAACAATCCTGAAGTCGAAGCTCAAGGCTCCCTTCTCGGCTCAACTATATCGGAAGTGACTTCATCTCTTCCGCTTGCTGGAAAACAACTCAACGTACACTGACCCAATCACACAAACTAGCTCCCACTCACGGACACTGACCGGCTGTCTTGCATTAAAATCATAGGCCAAACCCCAACGGTCACCAACTAACACTTCACCAGGCATGTTGAACTGGCATACTTGATAACGATATACAAAAGCACGGATTGAGAATCAACTGGAGGAAACCAACTTAATACTGTACCAAGGGCTCATTCGATAAAACATCGAAACTACTCTGACCCCACTCATAGGCCTTCACTTCTTCTTACTAACTAATGCCAGAGTTGATCACACCGTCCCTCATCCACAAGAATCAACCCATATACACACTGACTCAAACGGACGAATTGTACCTCAATTCTGGTACAACCATACCTCTCTAACTGAGGTGATGGACTCCCTCAACCTAGTCCACCCCTTCAGAAACTACGACTTCTACTTACCGAAAAGCAATTAAATCAACAACAATATCAACAGTAAAACATACAAGATTGGGTTAGCAAGGCAAGGCTTCCAAGTGGCTCAAGTATGTTTCCCTCACTTAAAAATCTCTTTTTCGATGTAATAGTGGCAATGGGACTCTACTAAACACGTTTCAAACAAATCAACACACATACATGCTCAACCAAGCGTATAACAAGGCTTACTTGCCAAACAAGTAAACATATGCATACGATCAAACAACATACATTTTCAATCAAACGATCATACATCACAACATACGCGGACAACAAGCAACATGCTTATAAACGAACAATCAACATACTTGTCATACAAACAGTCATACTTACAGAGCAAGCAACCACCGTGCATATCAATCCAAAACTTAAATTTACCTCACTTACCTGCCCAAGGTCTCGGAAACCTTAGGCTCTGATACCAACAAATGTAACCCCCTTGTCCCGGTCTGGCCGGAAGACCGGTCCGAGTGGGTCACACGGGGAAAACCGAAGCGAAACCCGTTAAGGTTCCCCCTCGGTTAGCAACCCTATTTTTTTCATTAACTAATCTTGTCTAATTGCCTTATTAAGTCCTATGTGAAACACGACAGCGGAAACACAAACACCATAGCAACGACCAACCAAATCAGCACATTAAAACAACACATTTTCCCTTTTTAAACAGGTCGTATCGATACGCCTTCAGAGGGTATCGATACGCCTTGACCAAGGTCAACACCCTATGGTCAACATAAGAAGACCGTATCGGTACAACCCTTAAGCGTATCGATACGCCCTTCTCGGTCAACACCACTTGGTCAACTAGGTTGAACCGTATCGATACGCTTGGACACCGTATCGATACGCCATACACTCCACAACTCCCCAGGATTCCAGAGAGTTGGGACCGTATCGATACACCCCACGTATCGATACGCCCAGCCAAATTTGTGTTCTCTGAGCAAGGCCGTATCGATACAGCCCTTAGGCGTATCGATACGCCCTGCACTGTAAGTCCACAATTTTTAGCTAAACGACCTCAAACACGACTCTAGATGCAATTCTCGACTCACCTAAGCATATACAAACATGTAAGCACACATATTTAAGCCAAGGGAGTCATTCAAACACGGACTAAAGCATTCATACATAGCATTCTAGTTAAAGAGCAATTTATGCATATATGGTCATACAAGCACTTAAGGTTTCGTGCCTTAGCAACCAAGCATATAAGCATACAAATCATGCATCATAAGCAAGCTTTACAATTCAACAAGGCATCCAAGAGCCACACCACTTCAACATACAACAAGGCATTTAAATCAATAACACATATCGACATACATCAAAACTCAGATCATCAATACCTATCCCATTGCTTAACTATTACATTCTATTACTTAAAACTCTTACATGGAGCTCACCAAAAGCAACACTTGGTGACCTTTCCTTGCCCATGTCACCCACAAGCTATTTATCTGCATTGTCGAACAAAAGAGAGCGTAAGCATAAAAGCTTAGTGAGGGTAAGCTCATAAAACAAACCTTCGACAATGCAGGGTCCAAGCACGAGCAATCATCATGATATTATACGTGATTTTACCTTCAATTCACATGAGCCATAAGTATAGGTGATGCATGAACATACTACCAAATTCATGCCATGCTCAACAACTTAATAGTTCAACATACAATGATACATAACTCAAAGTATTAGCCACATCACATATCGTTTCACATTGAAATTCACATTTCATATTACATTGATACGCATATCAATTCATATTATCATGTATGCATAACTTCATATTGGCATAAACATACTTTCTCTTATTGGCACCTAGCTATGACTCGAATACGCGGATAACATGTTGGAATGCATTTCCAACAACAACATTACCTCGGTGGGATTCCACTCATCACCGGTCCTTGCATGTGCGAGATTCCACTCATCGCCACATGCCCTACGGATGGGATTCCACTCATCATCACGTAGAAATATATAAAAGCTTCCGGTGGAATATTACATCACCGTACTCCTCCTTGGTGCCTTAACGCCACCAAGGCCACGTACGTTTTGACTCAATTTGTGTGCACACTCATCCTAATGATCGATCATTGTACCCAAGCATACTAGTGCCAATTAATCAAATTTCACAACCTTTGATGTTCGAGAGTCATAATATGGCATCTTACATCATATTAAGCTCAACATCAATTATCTCAACAACATAATATCATAATGTCATGTTCAAGAGTAATAATATGGCATCTTACATCATATTAAACTCAACATCATCATACACAATCACATTACAAACCACATGCATAGCAATGCCTCAAACCATGTCTCAACAACATATATAACACATTATACATACCTAAATAATCATGAGGCATAACATCAATTAAAGAGATCATCCAATGTCTCTAACTAAAGCTTAGGATTAGGCTACCACCCTAATCCTAACTCTAGGTGAGTCTACCAATCTCAACCTAGCCCACATGCTCGAACCAAATGCTCAAAACCATTTAAAATATTTTAACCACTCACCTCTACTCCAAGCTCAATTACCAAGCAACCATGGTCTTCAATCTTTTTCCGGATTTGCTCCCAAGGCTTCACCAACCCAAAACTAAGCTTCTAGATATCTCAACACAAGTAAAACAACCACAAATCAATTCATCAATTAATGTAGCAAACCCGGTACACTAATCAAACACCAAACTCAACATTTCAAACCATGAACAACCCCCAAAATCACCAAATCCGAGCAGCCCTTATACACAGCCCAAAACTTGTGATTTCAACACATTTAGCACATTCAAATGCTTCCAAAACAGCCCCCAACTATTACCCTAACACCACCCTTCAATTTCCAACACAAACCACACCAAAATTCCCATTTTCGTACTCCAATCTTACCCAGCAGAAAATTCCATTTTCAAACACCCAAATGACATTTATATGGTCCCAAATCATCCTCCTAACATACCCTAACCATCAGCCCTCTAATTACACCCTCAAACCCACCAAAAATGGCATTTTTGACAACTCAAAAATGGGTTTAAGAACCCACTTCGGAAATTCATTAAAAATTAACCAAATTAACATATAATGTGTATTTCAACTTCATTAAACAAAACCCCAACTCAATTTAACAAAACAAGATGAAAAACCCATAAAAATCTAAACTTTTAAATCAAACCCTAATTTCCAAAAGTTCATAGTTTTAAAAACTATAACCATAGATAGATAGGAATTAAAGAGGAGAGTGAGAATATTCCTTTAATTTTGAAAAAGGCCTTGAGATGAGGGAGAAACCATTGGAATAATGAATTTAGGGTTTGGGGAAGTTTTTGGGTGCTTTCACGTTGGGGGGGGAAGGAAATGAGAAAGATGATAGTTTTTTTTTGTTCTTTTTACTTTAAAAAAAAGTGGTCTAGCTTTCTTTTTAAAAGTTTTGAGTCAAATTATCAACAAGGTCCCTCCTTTACTATTTAAAGCCCAATTAGATCACAATTTAGGTTGAATCGATTTAATTTAATTTTATTGACTCGAACTATAACCTGAATAACTCCTAGCCCCAAAACACGGGTGTTACAAAAATGCTCAATGAAACTCGTCGGGAATGAATAGCGAGTTCTATAAAATATAATTGTTTTTCCTAACTCATCTAGAACACAAGACGGATTTTCCTTTGTGTTGTTGTTAATGTCGTAAATCCCTAAATAAAACCTCACATGCCCTATTTCTAGCATTCTTTTTTACCAAATTCAATATTTCCCTAATTTTGCTCAACAATTTGATTTTAAACAAGTTTACCTTGAATTCATATTGTGGAATCAATTAAATAACAGCCTATCCATAAATAATAAAACCATCGAATTATTAAGAAAAAGTGTAATTGAGAAATATGATATCAATTAATATCTGAGTTAGATTAGGTGGAATTTATTTTTTATCATCCATCAGTTGTTGGGAGATATTAATATTTTCCTTATAAGTAGAATGAAAAGCAGAAATCTTCAATTCTGTGCATTTAATTTTAATATTTAAGTAGATATTTTATTTAATTTTCACCTTATTTATTTTTATAGTATCGTAAATAAAGTGAGTTAAGTTAGGAGGTCGTCTCACAATAAATTTTTGTGATATTTAAATCTAAATTAATCAGCTACTAAAATCAAATATAAGTGATTATACTAAAAATATATAAAGAGGGTTGCCTAGCCAATGGAATTTTGAATAGGAATAAAAAAAGGGATGAGTCTACCACGGGCGACGAACATCGATGAACACCACTAATGATGAACACTGATGAACACCATTAAATTAATTAATAAAGATTTAAAATTTCAAGGACCTATCATACAATTAATAATTATTTTAAAAAATTCAATTAAATTATTTTTTATATATATTAAAATTTTATTTTTTAATAAGGATAAACTATATATTTAGTACATCACTTATTTCCGTATTTTTATTGAACCCTCATTATTTAAATATTATTTCAATTTGATCCTATTTTTTATAAAAAAAATAATTTAACCCTCAACCTAAAACCCTAAACTATTAAACCTTAAACCCTTAAACTCTTAAACATATACCCTAAACCATATACCATTAAAAATAATTTCACCATCATCGATTCAATTTAATTCAATGAATCATTGAATTCTCCTAAAAATTTAATTAAATTATTTTTTATATATATCAAAATTAATTAAACTCGAATCTCCAAGAATTAACATTATCATCTTATTTGAGATGAAGAGGCCATCATAATTAATCATAATTAATTCAATTCATTAAATTGAATTGAAATTTGATTGAGAAATAACTCAAATTTGTTTAAACTTTAATTCGACTGTATTCGCGATATCTTTCAAGACTTCATCATTGATCTAATTTCCAGAGTCTTGCTGTTGTGGGATTATTCATGCTGTAACAAAATTAGAACATGCTTAGGATATCTTTCAAGACTTCATCATTGATCTAGAAATTGAATTGGGATTTGATTGAGAAATAACTCAAATTTGTTTGAACTTTAATTTGACTGTATTCGCGATATCTTTCTTTACCTTCGGGTTACGGTTTTTCTAATTAGGAAAAAAAATCACCCCAGTGAGCAACGATAAATCTAATCTATGCAGCGATTATAAACTGTGGTCAATTAAGTTAGTTTCGAATTTGTACAAGATCGCTTACTCGGCTCTCACTTGCGAGCAGTTGTGTGAGCATAGACCGCAGAACAAGTGTTGTAATCATAAAAATCATGAAATAACATCTACATCAATGTCAATGACCTTAAAACTAGTCCGATATGTTAACTACGCAGAAGCAACTGGTTCAGTCAATCTGTAAAACAATGCCAATATGGCCTCTTCATCTCAAATAAGATGATAGTGTTAATTCTAAGAGATTCGAGTTTAATTAATTTTGATATATATAAAAAATAATTTAATTAATTTTTTAGGAGAATTCAACGATTCATTGAATTAAATTGAATCGATGATGGTGAAATTATTTTTAATGGTATATGGTTTTGGGTATATGTTTAAGAGTTTAAGGTTTAATAGTTTAGGGTTTTAGGTTGAGGGTTAAATTATTTTTTTATAAAGAATAGGATCAAATTGAAATAATATTTAAATAATGAGGGTTCAATAGAAATACGGAAATAAGTGAGGTACTAAATATATAGTTTATCCTTATTAAAAAATAAAATTTTAATATATATAAAAAATAATTTAATTGAATTTTTTAAAATAATTATTAATTGTATGATGGGTCCTTGAAATTTTAAATCTTTATTAATTAATTTAATGGTGTTCATCATTAGTGGTGTTCATCGATGTTCGTTGCACGTTGTAGAATTTTCCTTAAAAAAAGGACTAAATTTGTAGAAGAATCTATATTCTATAATGACATCTTTATAGTGGCTAAAAACTAAAGAAGTCCCAACTTCAATATCCCAAATTCCATATAAAATCCACTACAAATGTTAGCTTTTTTTTTTTCCTTTCAAAATGTGATTGTGAACTTAATTTTTTTCAAATATATTGGTCAAAAACTCCTATTTCCACGAAAGGAAAAGAATAATTTGTTTTCGTGATAAAGGCTAATGATGAATATGTACAACATGCGAATTACTTCACATCAATAATTTAATCAGCTTTTTAGAAAACTTTAAAATCTAATGATTAAAATTGTTTTAAATTCGAAAAGAAATGGCTTTGCATTCATTCCAACATTAGCTTTGAGTTGACATTAGCTTTCCACTCTTCTCTTGTCACTTGTCTAACCAAGTCATAGTGCATGACTAAATTTGAACTCTCGTGTATTTGTATTCCATCTTCTATTATAGGCTTAAATATAAAATAGGTTAATATAATTGTATTAAAAATTAAGTTATTCTTTTATTTGAAAAACTAAGATTAAATAGAATTTTAATATGCATTAAATTTGACCGCAGTTTTTAAATAAAAACTGATTTTATCTATAATTTTTCAAACAATAACTCTTTGATTACGATTATTCAAATAAGATAGAAAGTCGGCTTAAACTCGGATAAATTAGATTTGGCGGGTTATACTTATGGCATACTAGACTTGACCTAGACGTTACGATAGAATCAGGAATGCTACCAAAGAAAAACATAAATTTGAGTAACTTTATAGTTAATTAAAAAACATTAATACTTATAGTATTCACAGAGAGTGTCCATTTATTTTCGTATAAAGAAAATGAATCTTAAAAGTCCATATTTTTTTGATCAACAAGTGCCATATGAATTAAAGAAAAGAATCATACAGCAAAAGCGTTAACGAGCGCCTCGTTAAAAATCTCCCTAAGCCTAGGTGGAGGAAAAGAGTACGACTCGTTAACGAAAACAAACGAAGAAGGACCAACACCGGCCAGCCAAACAACAGAATCCCAACCCCTTAAGCATGAACCAAAAAATAAACTCCCAAGAGCTGCCCCAACCGAATCAGCCAGCACCGTACAAAGCATGACCACGACTGACTCCGAAACAAGAAAAAAGACAACACCCATCATCATGAAGCTTAATCTACCCCAAGCACGCCTAGACACAAATAGCTCCACGCAACACACCCTTGAATCACAAACTAGCCTGAAACAACGTGCCTCGCATCACTCCCTCATTCGCCAAAGAATCAGCGAGACTGTAACCCCCTCGACCCGGCCTAGCCGCCAGACCGCATCGAATGGGTTACACGGGGAAAACCGAAGCAAAACCCGGTAAGGCTCCACTCCGATTAGCAACCCTAGAAAATTTATTTTAAAGCTATCTTGTCTAGATGCATTAATTATATCCTATGTGAGAGGACACGTAGCGGAAAACACACATGGATACAAAACAAGCAAAACATTCAATTAAGATAACCTTTTTTAGATTTTAAACCAGGTCGTATCGGTAATCTAAATGACCGTATCGATACGCTTGTACTTGGTCAACACCCCAAGTCAAACCTATGGAAACCATATTGATACCCACAAGGTGAGTATCGATATTCCCTCAATGGTCAACTTCCCTTGGTCAACTATGAAGACCGTACCGACACTCTCTGGACCCGTACCGATACGCCAAAATCTCGTCAATTTCTCAGATTTCCAGAGAGCATTTTGGGTATCGATACGCCCCCGCGTATCGGTACGCCTTGCCCAAAACAAGGGATCGTATCGGTACCGCCCTTGAGCGTAATAATACGCCCTGCCCTGCAAAACTAACTTTAGCTGCTAAAAGCACAAGGAACTCAACACAAGAGGCATTAACAAGCATTTAAGCAACATACCAACACACATACAACACAAGGCATCCATGGATAAGCATATAAAGCATTTTAAACACTTAACGATGCAACAACCATCAAGACAAGATTCTTAGAGAAAACAAACATACATAACATTCACCAACATAGCCAAAAGCTAAACAAAAGCATAAACCATCATGGTAAAAGGCAATACAAGCTCAAAACAACTAAGCAAACTTGTCTAAAGCAAGAGACATGCCAACAAACTCCTCAAAACATAAAGGTCCTATCCCATTGCTTAATACTGATTATTGTAGTCTAAACTCATACTTGAGCAAACCAAACTCCCTTGGATTCTCCCTTGTTTCCCGAGCTGCTTCGTAGGTCTAAGGGCCTGCATTGTTGGAAAAGAGAGCGTAAGCATTTAAGCTTAGTGACGGTGCTCAAAACGGTAGCTACAACAATGTAGTTTTAAAACGTTAGTTTGCTTGAAAATCAAAACCATTTCCAAATCACTTCCACATGCTTGAACACATAACAACATGCATTACCTTCACGTGCATTTACCTAATGCAACCACAAGCCATAGGCTTACCACATGCTCATTCTCAAACCACAAGCATCATGGGTATATTGACATTCATCGTTTTTACTCGGATATGCGGACAGTTTCTCAAACCCACTAGACACTTCCGGTGGAATTTCACATCACCGTACTCACCCGTCTAGTAAAAACATAACATCTGGTGGAATCTCACATCACCGTACTTCTCCTTAGTGGAATCTAACATCACTAAGGCCACGCGCGACTTTTACCTCGAGTGCACTCTAATCCTATTGATCGATCAATTATATCCGGTAACAACTCAACACGTGTCAATATACTCATTCACAACCACAAGCATTATCGATGCTTGAACCACTTACCATGTCCAAACTTCCATGCAAAGCATGTACTCACGATGCAAGTATAAACACAAGTCATAAGTCTCAACATGTATAACAATGCAAACTGACACATAACAACATAACATGTTCAACTTGCATCAAGAATCGTAAAACACAATTTAATTGAATAAAACCTTTAAAACTTACTTTTGATCGTGGGTTGGCCTTTCAAGCTCAATCCAAACTCCCAAAACATTCCCTTAACCACGTTAAGGCTTTTAAAATCGATCCACTCACCAGCTAACACACAAACGATGTCCAAGATGCCGAATCAACCCTCCGAACTACCCGGATTTCCGTCCACAAAGCCCGAATCTGATTTCTCTGTTTAAGCAACCAAAAACTGAACATTAGAACACTAATACACTCACAAACACAGCAAGAACCCGGAACTCAATAATCTTGCAACAACACACATCAATTCAAGTCCAAATTTCACCCAAAACATAACAATTTCAGTCCCAAACTACTTGCAGCCATACCAAACAAATTTACCATAAAAAATCTACCTTTTAACATCCCTAAACATCAACCCAAAGCTATCAATCCTCCAGTTGTCATTTAGACCCAAAATCCATCCAAAAACTTAAGATTTCCAACTCTCAAAATCACCCACAATACTCATTTCTGGTTTTCTATAAAAACCCATCATTTTCATGTTATTTTAGCAATGAAACAAAGTTAAAACACACTCTAACTCAGCCATAACCAACCCAAAAGAAAAACCCATAAACCTCATTTCATTTTAAACCAAACTTTAAAAATCAAACAAGTTTAATCCACGAGTTTTGCAAAAATCTTAGCATTTAGGACTCAATGAAGATAAAACCAAGTTAAGAAGCCATTTACCTCGAAGAAATCACTTGGATTGAAGTGTTGAAACCAATGGAATAGTGAAATGGGTTTTTGAGAGGTTTTGAACGTGAAAAGTTAAATTTAGAGATGATGATGGCTTTTGAAAAACCTTTTTAGAATTACGAAATCCTCTTTTCTCCCTTCTTCCTTTAGAACACTTTAGGTGTGTCAAAATAATTTTTCTCCAATTAAAATTTTAACCCAAATCGATTTAACTAATTCGATATCTCCCAGCCCTAAACTCGGGCGTTATAGAGGCCATTGGTCTCTCTATAAATGTGGTGAAAGCTAACCGAGCCAAGCCTAAGGCATGCCTGATCTATCGCCCTAAAGACCTCCTACAACCGCCAAGGCCTTTGTTGAGATTGTAGCACCCATCCACTGCAAACCGAGGAATCCGCTTCCACCACCAAACAATGAATCAAACAGCATGAATCGACAAACAACGTTAAAGCAAACTCGATTGCATATAATTCAGCCTCATTGGATTCAATACACCCGAGTGGACTAGAAAAGATTGCCAAAATTGTGCCTTTATCATCTCGCAACACCCCTCTAAACCCGGCAGGCCCCGGCTTACCCCTGGCCGATCTGTCCACATTGAATTTCAAAGAGCCACGAACCAGAAGCTTCCAAAAAAGACTCCAGCTGCCTTGAACATGGCAAAGAAACAACACTATATGAATACGGACAACTCCACCACATAGCCTCATTGAGATTCACCCCTTTCTTCAAAGTTTTTGCCCAATAATACGATCGAAGCTTTATTAAGAAACAAATCTCAGATGTCGGTAAACGCTTATCATGAAAAATTACCTCATTACGGGCCAGCCACAATGACCATAAGATAGCCGTTACACATGACACCCACCAAAGGCGCCGTTCGCCAAAGAATGAACAATGGAAGTTTGAAAATAAGCGCGACAATGGCAAACACCCCCACCAAGCCTTAAACCAATCCCAAATACCCTGGGCAAACGGACAAGCATAAAATAAGTGATCAATCGCCTCATCCTCCACCACGCACCAAACACGTGCACCCTGATTTTCCCCAATCGGAACACCACGCGCACGCAAAGAATCATAAGTAGGCAAACGACGAAGCCACATAGACCATGTGAGAGTCCCTTAATTGAAAACTGCTCGTTAACATCTTTTTTCCAGATCAATGTATCCCTTCTCCCAACACTAACCCCTACACCGCCCAACACTGAACACAGCTCCCTAATCTACCGAGCCTCAAACGACCTCAAATCCCTACGGAAAAAATCAGACCAATAATCATAAAAGAAGCCCCCATCCAATGCATAATCACAAACCAACTCTAATTTGTTCAAGGCAAGAGAAAAGAGCATATGGAACACATCTTTTAAAGCTTGTTCAACACACCAATGATCAAACCAGAACAACGCACTACATCCATCTCTAATCTTCCAAATAAAGCTCGAAATACCCATATGTGTGTCCACCCCATTCGAGTTTGCCGATGAAACAAGATGCTTTCAAACTAATGACATCGAGCCCCGATACAAAGTATTAAATCTCCACCATTGCACATCCTCACCATATTTGGCAACTATGATTGCTCTCTACAAAGATGATGTATCCGTAGCATAACGCCATGTCTACTTAGACAACATAGTCATATTGCGCACTTGCAAATTCGCAACCCCAAACTCCCTAAGTGACGTGGTCGACACACCATTGCTTAACTAACACGACTCATTTTACACTACAAACTGACACCACCCCATAAAAACGTGTGTCTGATTTTGTCAATCGCAGTAAGAATGCTCTTTGGAACCAAGAACAAACCCATGTAATAGACCGGCAAAGATGAAATAACCAAATTGACTAACGTGACTTGAGCCGCGAAAGAAAGCGAGGTTCACTTCCAACCAACCAACTTCCTATGAAAATTGGCGATAACCGGTTCCCAAACGGCAATACTTCGCGAGTTAACACCTAACGACATACCCAAATATGTAAATGGCATTTCACCCTACTGACAATTTAAAATCGTGGCAACCGAATCAAACAAATCACCATCCATGCCAAAAGAAAAAAAAGAAGAATTGCTGAAATTAATCTTCATCCCTGAGCAGACTTGAAAACAATGAAGCAAGCAGTGAACATTATGCACACAATCAACTGTAGCCTTAAAAAAATATTGTGTCATCCAAGAACTGCAGTTGCGAAATCGACACCTCATTTGCAATCTCCACCCCACGAATCACCCCTGCTCTCTCAGTCGATACCAACAACTTGTTTAATGCCTCCACAACAAAAAAAAGCAAATGCGACAGAGGGCAACCTTGTCTTAGGCCTCTCCCCAAACAGAATTCCCTCGTCGCACAATTGTTAAATAAGATCGACATACGGACCGTGCTTATGCATCCCCAAATCCAGCCCCACCACATCTCACAAAAACCCATTCTCCGCATAATTTGATCTAAAAATTCCCATCGAACAATATCGTAAGCTTTGGCAAAGTCTAGTTTAAGCACAAAACCACCCCTATTACTCTGCCACAACGAGTGTATGACCTCATTTGCCAATAAAATTCCGTCAACTATCTGACGACCTTTCACAAAAGCTGACTGATGATCACTAATCAAATCTCCAAGGACCAATTGCAAGCGACGTGCCAATAATTTTGCTAAAATTTTGTAAATCGAGTTTACCAAACTGATTGGTCTGAAATCTCCCAAACTCCGTGGCAAGTCAACCTTTGGCAAAAGTACTAAAAAAGTACAATTAGCACCCAGTACCAACTTTCTTGTAGAACAAAAGTCACCTAAAAATGCATAATATCTGATTGCACCACCTCCAAACTCTTTTCAAAGAAAGTCATGCTAAACTCATCCGGACCAAGAGATTTTAAACCGTCGCAGCCACGTATCGCCTCCCACACTTCTCCCAACCCAAAAGAAGCCACCAGACTACAATTCTCAGCCTCGGTCAGACAACGAAACCCACCCTCAAACTCCCATTCACACAATCTAATATCTTTGGTGAAGTATTTAGAAAACGCACAGACCATAAATGTGTGCAACTGACCCGAATCTGTTTTCTATCGTCCATTCACAAGCAACCCCGTAATTGCATTACAAACATCCCGTAATTTAGCATCTCGATGAAAGAATGTCATGTTCTTATCTCCTAATCTCAACCAAGTCGCTCGAGACTTTTGGCACCACAACGCCTCTTTACGCCTCAAGGCTCACCAAAGTTCTCGAGTCCAAGTTCACCTTTTTTCCAGCAAATTCGAAGTTGCCACATTCGATTCCACAACTTCATCAGCGTCAATTGTCTCAATCTGATTTTGAAGTAATACAATTGATTTCTCAATATCCCCAAACGCCGATTTATTCCAAGCTCTCAAGAAATGTTTCAATTGACGTAATTTCACCACTATGTTGACATTGCCTACCCCAAGGCTGATATCCGCAACCATTCCTCCGCATTTTGTCGAACATTTTCCTTACTATCCAACCAGCAATTTATAAATTTAAATAGTCGAGCCCCCTAGTCCCGATCGTCACATAATAACACCAATGGCGCGTGATCAGATACACCTTTCGGAAGAGACAATTGTTGAATATGCAAAAAACAATCAAACCACGCTGCTGTAATTAGAAATCTGTCCAAGCGACTCTTTCGAAACCCACTCCCAGACCATGTAAATTGCTTACCAACCAATGGAAAATCTACCAGCCATGCCGAATCAATGAAATAAGAGAACTCATCTATACTGTGCGGCAAAGTATATCATTCTACCTGTTCCGACGACCAGTGAATCGAATTAAAATCTCTCGCGATACACCATAGACCCACAAAGCTATTAATCCTATCCCCAATCTGTAACCATTACTCCTCTTGACTCGCGCTATTATAAGGAGCATACATCGACATTATACAACAACAGATATCCTCTTGCACCCAACGACCCTGAAGCAAAATGTATCGTCGATCAACCTCCATGGAAAACCAAAGCAAAGTGAGAGCCTTCCCATATCATCACAAGACCTCCCAAAGCTCTAACCGAAGGTGATACGACATATTCGAACCCATCCGAAACCCACAAATTAGCAATTGCTAAAGCTAAAATCTCCTCTAACTTAGTTTCCTGCAACATTACCATATCAACACGTTGCTTCTTCAAAACCTCCCACACCCCACGTCTCTTCGCCGCACTACCCAACCCCCGGGTATTCCAAGACATCAATCGCATAATTCACAAACCCCGGACCCCTTGGAAATCACCCGAAATATGTCCTTTAATTATATCCTCTTCACGACCAATGGATTTCACTTCGACCAGCCCCCTCAAAGCCACAGCCGCCTCAATCTCCCTTTGTAAAACTTCATGTTTCTTTTGAAATTCTGAATCTGACAAAGATTTATTAGCGAAATCACTCGTTACCTTCTTAGCGCCTTTTTTTTCCAACCACATTTGGGTTTAACTCCCTACCTCGAACCAGATACAATGCTTGTTGACTTAATTTTTTGGATCACACCATTCACCTACACCGATTCTGTTGCTTCAACATTATCCTCACAAGTATGACCCGTCGTCAATTCAAATTCTACAATATCACCCTTATCCCCTTCCTCAATAATTAAATCCTCTTTGTTTTGAGTCAACAACCTATTTGTATCCAAATCTGAATTATTATCCAAATTTAGATTTTTGTTCCCAACTTTTAACGCCCCAAGAGACCTACTCCTTTCCAACTCTACATTATCCTCTCCCAAAACTAACCGATTGCACTGAGAATCTTCTTTATCCTTAACCGTCTCTGAGCGTGTCGATTCCAAATTGTAAACACGTAAGTCTTCCCATAACTGGTTTGCTCGCCAATTAGCTGAACTACATGACCTTGGTGAATCTGGGACAAAAGAATCACGCCTGTTTTCCTCTATTCCTACTTCGCCCACCTCCAAGTTTAAACAAACATTTGGTAATCGTTTTCACCTGTCAACGAGTTTGAAACATGGGATTCGCTGCGCACATCTTCCGAATCTGCCCAATTCTTGCACTCACACTCCAGCACTGGTCCATACATGTCGGACTACGTAACACACAATAGATATGACACACCTTCCACCTTGAGAACTATTGTTTCCTCAATCTGAGATAATGTGTTGTTTCAATCATGATCCTACCACGCTCAAAAGACGTAGGTGACTGTGTTGCATCATCAATTTGCACACAAGACCCCCATAATCTCGCAATACTCTCGAAAAATCTCATGTGACCATGCATGAATTGTCATGCCCCCAATCAAAATCTATACTCATCGTGAATTGATTTCTAAATCCGGCGACCACAATTCAATTGTCGAAAACAATTTCCTAATACATGGTTCCTCCAGAACCTTGGCTTGTGGCTTAAGGGCTACTCTCTTAACCGTTTGGTGCCCCTCCGAGGACACAATCCACTTTGTTCCTGGCTCGCATAGATCCTTCAATAATGTCTTGCGCTTGGCATCAGTCATGCTAGCAACGAATGCGCCATGCTCATCCTCTATGTCCAGCTTAAGCATAATGGTGATGGACCCTTCATCAAATGGCACAATTCACCCCTGATCATTAAAAATGGATTCGACTTAGTAGCTAAATGTGCATAAAATTCACGTACCAGATTTGGAAAGATCTCACTCGTTTGTTGGTAGAACGTTTTGCCATTTATGCTTGGTGACGATTTCTATGAACTCGAGGGGAAAGACTTGATTTTTCTCAGGGTTGAAGTGGACATTTCGTTTGAAGCAAAAAGACTTTGAAGCGAGGTGATCTTCATATCTCTTTTGAATCTCTTCGTTGAAGAATGTCTTGAAGGGTCTAGAAGATGACATGAAAAATCTTGAAGAGTTTGTGCTTCGTTATGATCAAGAAAATGAAAATATTGAAGCTTGATTTTCTTTTATGGCAAGAGAGAGTAAATCGGCTAAGTGAAGAAGATGAAGTAAAAAGGGTAAGATGTTTTAAAAGTTTTTAAAGATGGAAAGGTTGAGTGTTGTAAAGATGGTAATTATGGCGGGTAATGATGAAAAGGTGGCGTGTTTTGGGGAAGAGAAAAAGGGATGGTGAGATAAGTATGGAAATGATAAGTGATAAGGATAGAATTTAAGGTGATAGGATTTGGAGTGATAAGGTAATTAAATTGAATTTAAATTATCTTAATTTTTAGGCGGCTAGGGTTTATTTTTCTCTCTCATGGTGTAAATTAAATCAAGATAGGTTAATTCTTTTTTCACAAGTTATTTCCGCCGCTTGACAAGCTCAGCTGGTGGCACTATTTCTGGGTGCGACATCATTCAATCCTGTCACTCGTCAAAATATATCTGTCTAACACCAAATTTGCATTCACGTAAATGAAACCTTTCAACCCAGTAAAGAAAATAAAAATAAAAATAGAAAAAAAAAAGAAAACAAAAAATGATGACAAATCCTAAAAACAAAACAAAAGGCAACAATTATCCTAATATTTATAAAGTTTCAAACCTGTTGAGGGTGTCATGATATTTCTTCCAGGAGAACAGTCTTCTTGGCATTTCTCTGTTCTCCCTCAAAATAGTGCTTCAAGCGCTGACCGTTTACCTTGAAAATTTCTCCAATTTTCAAATCATTGATGTCCACAACACCATGGGTATAGGGTTTACTACTTCAAAAGGGCCCGACCATCTTGACTTAAGCTTACCTGGAAACAATTTAAGCCATGAGTTAAAAGAAGAACTAGTTGACCTACCTCGAAATGTCTTTGCAGAATTTTCTTATCATGCCAACGTTTGGTTGTTTCCTTATATAGCTTGGCATTCTCATATGCGAGTGCTCAGAACTCTTCAAACTCATTGAGGTCTAGCATCTTTTTTCTCCCGCTACAGCCCATGCCATGTCAAGTGTTCTAATTACCCAATAGGATTTATGTTCAAGTTTTACGGGCATATGACATGGTTTACCATATACAAGCTTGAAAGGTTAAATGCCTAACGAAGTTTTGAAAGCAGTTATATAGTCCCACAAAGCCTCATCTAGTCTTGAAGACCAATCCTTCCTCAAAGGGTTCACAGTCTTCTTTAGAATATTCTTGATCTGCTTGTTAGAAATCTCATCTTGCCTATTAGTATATGGATGGTAGGCCATGGCTATCCTTTGTTGTATCCAATACCTGCACAAAGCTTTAGAAATTAGATTTCATTTAAAATAGGTGCCCTCAGCATTTGTTGGCAGGGCAATAACCTCTACCCACTTAGAAAAATAATCAACTACCACAAGGATATATATATATATTGCCAAAAGATGGGGGAAATGGATCCATAAAGTCTATTCCCCAAAAATCGAATAAGTCCACTGGCATAATGTTCTGAAGCAGAAGTTGATGTCTGCCAGAGATATTCTCGGTCCGTTGGCATGGATCACATGCCTTGGTGTAGTCATGAGCATCCTTATATAGTGTAGGCCAATAAAACTCTGACTGCAACACCTTGGCAACAGTTTTTAGCCTAGCAAAGTGCCCACCATATGGCGCGGTATGGCACGATTGCAAAATAGCATGCTGCTCATCCTCTGACACACAACGACGGATCACTTGATTGGCACACTACTTAAATAGGAAAGGCTCATCCCAATAGTACTGCCGAACATAACGCGAAAAACGCTTCTTGGCATCATAGTCCAAATCTGGTGGCATTACATTGCTCACCAAATAATTGACGATGTCGGCATACCTAAAGGTGGTAAACGGGTCATTCGGATCGGGTTCGATTCGGGTCATTTTAATTCGGATCAGGTTTGGTTTTGGTTTAGTTCGGGTCAGGTATTAGTCCGAATCGGGTATTAGTCTAGATCGGGTCACATCGATTCAGTTGATTTTTGGGTCGATTATCAGTTTGGATTGGGTCACATCGATTCTGTTGATTTTTGGGTCGGTTGATTTCGGGTCGGTTGATTTTGGGTCGGGTTAAAATCAGTTTAATGGGAGATCAATATGTTTCAGTCAGGTTTTTAGGCCGAATCAATTTTTTAAACCCATATATGGCTTTATAAAGCTATTATATTTGACTTTTTTTGTGAGTTGTGGGACAATTCATATACAATCTTTCATTATTTCTTTTAATATCTTTTCTTTATTTCGGGTTGCCTTCGGTTCGGATGAAATCAGTTTGGGTCCATTCAGTTCGGTTGAAAATCGGTTTGGGTTTGTTCTATTTGGTTGAAAAATCGGATCATGTCTATATCGGTTCAACTAAAAATTGGGTCGGTTTCAATTCGATTTGGTTTGTTTCAAATTTCGGATCAAGTTCGGATCATCTTGTTCGGGTCGATATCGGGTCTCGGGTCAGTTTGCCACCTCTAGGCATACCATAGCACGACATCCATTGCGAGTAAATACTCATCTGGGAATTCATCATTGATGGCTTTAACCTTGTCATCCTTACGCTAATGCTCTAGTCGTGATAGCTGGCCAGCTACTAATTTTTCATTGCCCTTCTTGTCCGGGATCTCGAGATCAAATTCTTGTAGTAGGAGTGTCCATCGGATCAATCTCGACTTGAAATCCTTTTTTGGCAAAAGGTATTCCAATGCAGAGTGATCTGTAAAAACAACAACTTTATTACCTATCAAATAAGGTCTAAATTTATCGAATGCAAATACAACTGCAAGAAATTCTTTCTCAGTTGTGGTGTAATTAAGTTATGCTTCACTAAGTGTTCTGCTAGCATAGTATATGACATGAAAAACTCTGCCACGTCACTGTCCAAGCACTGCCCCGATAGCATAGTCGTTGGCATCGCACATGAGCTCAAAGGGCTCACTCCAGTCTGGTGCCACGACTATAGGAGCATTAACCAGCTTCCCTTTAAGGACCTGAAACGCTCTCAAACAAGAATAACCAAATGTAAAAGCGACATCCTTTTCTAATAACAAGCATAAAGGTTTAGAAATTTTAGAAAAATCCTTAATAAATCATTAATAAAAACCTACATGACCTATAAAACTTCTTATACCTTTAACACTTGTGGGGGTGGTAAGTGCTTGATTACCTCGACTTTCGCTAGATCAACCTCAAGTCTATTCTTGCTCACCCTATGCCAGAGAACAATCCCCTCCTTCACCATGAAGTGGCATTTCTCTTAGTTCAAGACTAGATTAATCTCAATGCATCTTCTCAAAACTTGCTCCAAACTCAGAATGCATTCCTCAAACGTGTTACCAAACACCGAAAAGTCATCAATAAACACTTCCATGTTGTGCTCGATCAAATCAGAAAAAATAGACATCATACAATGTTGAAACGTTGTCGATGTATTGCACAAACCGAATGACATTCTTCTGAAGGCAAATATCCCATGTGGGAAGGTGAATGACGTCTTCTCTTGGTCCTCAGGGGCTATTGCAATCTGATTATAACCTGAATAACCATCTAAGAAACAATAGAAAGCTTTACCTGCCAGTTTACCTAACATCTGATCGATGAAAGGCAAAGGGAAATGGTTCTTTCTCATGACTTTATTCAGCTTCCTATAATCCATGCACACTCTCCATCCTGTGATTGTTCCGAAGGGGATCAACTCATCCTCGCTATTCTGCACAACAGTCATGCCACCCTTCTTTGGCATGCACTGCACCGGGCTAACCCAAGAATTATTGGATATGAGATAGATTATCCCAGCATCAAGCCATTTGATAATCTCTCTTTTTACAACTTCTTTCATGCTCGGGTTCAGCCTCCATTGGCCTTCAATAGTCTTTTCATGATATTCCTCCAAGATAATATTGTGCATACAAATCGTTGGGCTTATACCTCGGATGTCTGCCAAGGTCCAACCCAACGCTTGCTTATAGGTTTTTAATATTGCCAACAATCTTGCCTCTTGATCATTGGTTAGATCAGTGGCAATAATCAATGGCAGAGTTGAGTGCTCACCTAGATAGGCATACTTCAAATGTTCTGTCAGTGGCTTAAGCTTCAACTCTGGTGGTTCCTCGATTGATGGTTTTGGTTTTATTATCTCTCTGCTAGCCAACTGGAGTGGCTCAAAGTAACCCACATCTTCGGTCTCCAAGGCTGGTTCCTCAGGTTCCTCAAACAGTTCAACTATGCCATTAAGCGTGTCGGCATCAAATTCTGCATCCTGGCACAATTGTACCACATCCAAAGTATAAATGGCCTCTATCATTTCCTTGGCTTGACACTCATTTGATTCATCTGCACATTTCAAAGCTTGAAATACATTAAAAGAAACATGTTGGTCATTCATTTGCATGGTTAGTTCCCTTTATGAACATCAATAAGTGCTCTACCCGTGACAAGAAATGGCCTACCCAAAATAATTGGCACATTAGTGTCGGCTTCATGATCCAAAATGATAAAATCAGCTGGAAATATAAATTTGTCTACCTTTACCAACATATCCTCAATCTTACCCTTGGGATGTGCATAGGTGTTGAGTTGATCAATTGATTGCAAATGGCCAAGAGGGGGTGAATTGGCGATTAAAATTCGAAGGGAGAAATTGGATGAATGAAAAATTTGACACAAGGCAATTTATAGTGGTTCAAGTTCCTAAATGAACTCTACATCCACTACCTTATCTCCCACTAAGGATTTTCAACCAATCCACTAATTGATTCTTCCCCTTTTGTTGGATGAGGAGGAAACCTTACAAGACCGATTAAGCTTTCTACCCAAAGCTTAATCCAACACACTCTTTACAAACAAGGAATTTGGTAAAACTTATAATTACCTCTCAAAGGTTGATGTTTACCCAAACACAATTAATCACACCCCAAACTCTCAATAAAAAATTACAATGAAAGACTCAATTGAGTTGGGTACAAAAATATAACTCTAAAAAGGCTCAAGGTTTGGATTTGAATGCTTTGATGTTGCTTGAAGGCTCAATAATTGTTGTTGTAGCATTTGAGACTTATTTTTATACCCTTGCATTGATTTCTATCTGTTTGGGTGGTTGAGGTTATTAATCTAGTCGTTGGGCTGCAATTTCCCACAATAAATGCTCCTCAACAACCTATTGTATCGATACAGTTTGTGGGCGTATCGATATCTGTAAAGTGTCTAAAAGTCATAATTTATTTACCCTTTTTACTCATATTATTGTTAGACTTAGGCACATTTTAGTTACATAATTAGGCATTAATGCATATTCTCATAATTTCCTTCACCATTAAGCTTGATTACATATTTTAGTGTATTTTATGGAAAATGTGTTGTTTTGGTATGTATTTTGGTGCATGCAGGAAAATTACCCGCCGGAGCTGAGGAGCCGATGCTAAGGCAGCAGACCAGAGAGTTGTACTGATGCAGTTCCAGACAAAGATAAGTGTTGCCTCGTAGCCGTCGCCGCCATACTTGCCGCCCAGGGCGGCAAGCTGAGGAATTGGAGAATTGGAGTACGATCTATATAGCAGGAAATCCTGATTCCAATGATGCCACCCACTCAATTTTCTGATGCCTAGAACAGCGGACAGAGCCGCCGAAGGAGGAAACCGAGATAACTTGCAGTGCAAGGCAACGAGAAGAAGTCCACATTCAACTAAAAGAAGTCAGAATTAAAGGTTGCATTTAATGCTAAAGCTACTTTGAAGACTTCTACTCCAAGGAGGACTTGACCTAGCTAATGCCTATATACTTGACATATTTCGTAATTGTAGACAACTTAGGTTTTCTTTTAGGCATAGCTTAAGTTTTCTTGCAAGATTCACGCCGCGATTGGTATTATCTGCAGTGGGCAACAACAGTATTCTGACTTAGACATAAGCATAATCAATATCGAAGCGTTCTACTGAGCCTTGAAGGTCTACCGAGTTTGCCACTGAGACACACGTCCGTTCCACTACCGAGGCAGTGAAAGCGTCAAAGCAGCTAAACTGCCATCCACCGCCGAGGCAGCAAAGTATGGCAGTGCAAAGCAACTTAACCTATTCAACGCAGTTTCACACTAGGGAGCAGCATAATCTGACCCAGCCTATCACCCTGATCTTTTCTTCAAATACTTGTGTTTTATTTACCTTAAATTCTTTCTCGAAACTAAACTTACTTGTGCATTTAATTTTCCTTTGTGCAGGAATCACAATTCGAGTTTAAGCTGTCCAATCACTGTGGGAGACGATATCTTTTATACTATAACTTGACAGGAGTGCGCACTTGCGCTCATAAATAGAGAACACCCAAACGCTCTACAGTATCTATATCAAAGAAGAAAGAGCTGTTGTGACTAAAAAACAGGGCGTATTGATACGCTTGAAGGGCGTATCGGTACGGTATTAAGGGGCGTATCGATATGAAATGGCGTATCGGTACAGATTTTGCTTACGGTATTAAGAGCTGCAAGATTCACGCTGCGACTGGTATTATCTGCAGTGGGCAACAACAGTATTCTGACTTACACATAAGCAAAATTAAGATCGAAGCGTTCTACCGAGCCATGAAGGTCTGCCGAGTTTGCCGCCGAGACACACGTCCATTCCACTACCGAGGCAGTGAAAGCGTCAAAGCAGCTAAACTGCCATCCACCGCCGAGGCAGTGAAAGCGTCAAAGCAGCTAAACTACCATCCACCGCCGAGGCAGTAAAGTCTGGCAGCGCAAAGCAGCTTAACCTATTCAACGCAGTTTCACACTAGGGAGCAGCATAATCTGACCCAGTCTATCACCATGATCTTTTCTTCAAATACTTGTGTTTTATTTACCTTAAATTCTTTCTCGAAACTAAACTTACTTGTGCATTTAATTTTCCTTTGTGCAGGAATCACAATTCAAGTTTAAGCTGTCCAATCCCTATGGGAGACGATATCTTTTATACTATAACTTGACAGGAGTGTGCACTTGCGCTCATAAATAGAGAACACCCAAACGCTCTACAAGTTTTTGGCGCCGTTGCCGGGGATTGGTAACAGCGAATTTTTTTAATATTTCTGCACTCTTAATTCTATTTGTATTTAATTTCAGTTGAAAAAAAACTATGTGGGAAAGTGCTTATTCAGGTGCACCACGAGTTAAGGGCAGCAATATTTGGGGAAGTTCTTGCGAATTTTGTGAAGGCAATCATGCATTCGAAAGTTGCCCTCAACTTTTTGCAACGGACATGTCGAGGAAAACCACGCAGGAATGGTTGCCCGAATATGAACAGCAAATGCCGCAGCAGCATCAACAGGGACAGCTGATGCCGCTGCCGCAGTTGCCGCCGCAACAACAAGATTTTTCATGGTATAATGAAGGATCTAAAAAAAATATCATAACAATTATGCTACAGAAATCGACATGCCCTGACAATATAGTTATCCTCAAGAGCAATCAAAATCCTTGGAGGACACACTTCAAACTTTCCTCGCACTCACGCATAAAGTGTCAACTGCTATGGATGCACTTCTGAGCAATTCAGTCCTCATTAATGCCATAGATGAACCTGAACACGATGTCTCAGCAACTTCTGCCTGGGCAACTAGTGATCCCCAACAATTAAGTCTGAGGGATATTGATGTCCCAGGACAAGAGGATGAAGAGCAATTCAAAGAATGATCTCCGATGTGTGAGGAACAATTAGAACCGACAAGCTAAGAGGATGAAAAAGACTGCCCGAACAACAAGATTGATAGCTACCTAGAACCCTGCCCAAGAGACGAACTGAGCAGTGAAAGGACAGTACCTGAACAAAGCAATGTCACAACAACACCTAGTGAGGTCGACAAAGGAATTGATGATGCCGCGACAACATCACATGCTTCGGCAAATAGGCCCGCCACGACAGAAGCCTCGACAACGATGCCCGCCTCGACAGAAGCCTCGACAACTATGGACTATATATATCGAAAGGAGTCGATGCTGGCATATTTAAAGCCATGAAAATCTCTACTAATGGAGATTTTCAATGGGCATAAAGAAAACGATGTTGGGAGTCATGAAGCTTTTCCAAAAATTGAGTTTTTCCTTGACCTGCATAGCATCGTGATAGAAGACTGTCGCAACAACTGGTTGTCGCAGCAGCTGCCTCGGCAGCAAAAGCAACTTTCCACCATAACAAACTTCGACAAAGATGAGGTAAGTACATGGTTAGATTGTGATATAATTTTTCCTAATCACATGTTCATGCCTTCAGGAATAGAAACAATGAGGAAGGTTCACATGGACTACAAGGGAACGAGGAAGAAGAACTACTCCACCATGAGAATAATCACTCAATGGAGGGTGCGGGTGGATTACAAGAAGTATCGGAAATGACCCTCTTAAGCTCAAATCGACAAGGGAGTATTTACTTTAGGAGATGCATGCCAATGCACTCCTAGAGTAACATAATTTTTATTTTTATGTTCCACATTTTTTACGCTTTCATAGACATAGAATTTTTAAATTTTTATTTCTTTCTGCGTTTTATTATTTTGTTTTTTCTTTCGTCTTGCAAATAAAATTCAACCGTCTCACAACCTATCAATGGCCACAAACAGCAACCAACCAGCCTTCCAGAGAATTTCGACAGAGGCAGTCGAGCAACATCATCGATGAAAGTTTGTCACTCGTCAGTACTGATGCTGCCGCCCAACTCCTGCCGCTCGGCAGTACTAAAGCTGCCAAAAAGACCCCCAATACCATCAGTACTCCAGGCATCAGCTCCGATTTATGCAATACACCAGGGATGTTCCCTGATAGTGCAGTTCGGTTCCCCATATTTCCTGCTGAAATACTTACCCGCCATCACCCGCCCTGGCAACCCAGATCGACGCCACGACAACTACAACTACAACTGCCCAGGGTTTCCAAGGTAACGACTGCACGTGGTTCGACTAGTAGATACACGCATTCGATAACCACACAAGCAAACATGGCTCGAAGGAAATTCATAATGCAAGGTGACGACCTCTCCGACTAACTCATTTATTTTTCTCATGCATTGAGGACAATGCTCCTCTCGAGTTTTTTTTTTTTTGGGGGGGGGGGGAATTAGTCCTCTCTAATTTTTTTCCTTAATTTTCTTTTATTTTTATTTTCTAGTTTTTTATGTCTTCTGTTTTGTTTTGCATTTAGGTTCTAATGTAACATGCCTTTATTTAAAGTCTAATAAATTCTTAGTTTAAGGAAAATTCTTGAGTACCTTTTACCCGCTACGGCAGATGACCCGTCTAGGTGGCAACCTTAGCATGACTTTAGATTGATTTAGAATCCTACTATGGTCTGAACTTAAAGAAAACATTTCTTGTGACTAGTTTGATTTTAGGACTTCTAGTAAACGTAGGTATTTCACCTAGTACAACTTGGGTAGAACTCGAAGTTAAAAAAAAAAAAGAAACATCCTAAAGGTTCCCGGAACTGGCTCTAGGATAAGCTAGAGGTGCCCGAAATCGGCTCTAGAAAAAAATGAATGAAATCATTAAAGATGCCTATTACCAGCACTAGTGGTTAAATTGAAAAAAAAAACTAGAGGGAAACCCAAGGGAATTAATGTGTTTATCGAAAGTCTACTTAGTAGTCGAAGAATCATTCTTATCACAAGGAGCACACACACTCACGAGATACATAGTTCGGTTCTGGGTAAGTCCATTGTCATTCGAAAGGTTGCTAATTAGGCATAAATCTACACGGTATATAAATGTTGCTCAAGATGCTTTCTCGACTTAGTTTAAATATGATTTTAAGTTTTGGCATGTTATTGTTAGATTGTATTGCTTGATGACAAGCAATAGTTCGAGTTTGGGGGTTTGTAAAGTGTCTAAAAGTCTTAATTTATTTACCCTTTTTACTCATATTATTGTTAGACTTAGGCACATTTTAGTTACATAATTAGGCATTAATACATATTCTCATAATTTCCTTCACCAGTAAGCTTGATTATATATTTTAGTGTATTTTGTGGAAAATGTGCTATTTTGGTATGTATTTTGGTGCATGCAGAAAAATTACCCGTCGAAACTCGCAGCGACAGTAGGGTGCCGCCAGAACCCGCCGTGACAGCAGGGTGCCTCCAGAACCCACCGCGGCAGCAAGGTGCTGCCGGAACCCGCCGCGGCAACAGGGGAGAAGAATGATCAGAAGGAGAGAGGAGCTAAGGAGCTGATGCTGAGGCAGCAGAACAGGGAGCTGTATTGATGCAGTTCTAGATAGAGATAAGTGCCGCCGAGTTGCCGCTGCCGCCATACGTGCCGCCCAAGGCAGCAAGCTGAGGAATTGGAGAGTTGGAGTGCAATATGTAGAGCAGAAAATCCTGTTTCCAACGATGTCATCCACTCAATTTTCTGACGCTTGGAACAGCGGACAAAGCCACTAAAGGAGGAAAACGAGATAACTTGCGATGCAAGGCAACGAGAAGAAGTCCACATTCAACTAAAAGAAATCAGAATTAAAGGTTGCATTTAATGCAAAAGCTACTTTGAAGACTTCTACTCCAAGGAGGACTTGACCTAGCTAATGCCTATATATACGTGACATATTTCGTAATTGTAGACAACTTAGGTTTTCCTTTAGGCATAGCTTAAGTTTTCTTACAGCCATTATGTTCTAAATTCTTCCTTGGGTTTGGGTTATGTTGTAAACTAGTGTGAGAAAGGTTGTTTAGGTATTAAGTTTGTTTTTGCAATAAAAGTTTCAAGGTTTGCTTATTCCATGCTCTTCATAGTTTTCAATTAAGTTCGAAAGATTAGTTGTTAACTATCCATTTGTTGAGTATCAAGAAAGTCGAACTCATGAAAGGGATGAGTTCGATCCTCATCCTAATCAGGTGTTGGTCAATTCGACCTAGACATAGGTGCGAGTTTAAGGCGACTAAAAGAAGACGAACCAAACATTGATGTCTTTGCAAGATTCACGCTGCGACTGGTATTATCTGCAGTGGGCAACAACAGTATTCTGACTTACACATAAGCAAAATTAAGATCGAAGCGTTCTACCGAGCCATGAAGGTCTGCCGAGTTTGCCGCCGAGACACACGTCCATTCCACTACCGAGGCAGTGAAAGCGTCAAAGCAGCTAAACTGCCATCCACCGCCGAGGCAGTGAAAGCGTCAAAGAAGCTAAACTACCATCCACCGCCGAGGCAGTAAAGTCTGGCAGCGCAAAGCAGCTTAACCTATTCAACGCAGTTTCACACTAGGGAGCAGCATAATCTGACCCAGTCTATCACCCTGATCTTTTCTTCAAATACTTGTGTTTTATTTACCTTAAATTCTTTCTCGAAACTAAACTTACTTGTGCATTTAATTTTCCTTTGTGCAGGAATCACAATTCGAGTTTAAGCTGTCCAATCACTGTGGGAGACGATATCTTTTATACTATAACTTGACAGGAGTGCGCACTTGCGCTCATAAATAGAGAACACCCAAACGCTCTACAGTATCTATATCAAAGAATAAAGAGCTGTTGTGACTAAAAAACAGGGCGTATTGATACACTTGAAGGGCGTATCGGTACGGTATTAAGGGGCGTATCGATATGAAATGGCGTATCGATACAGATTTTGCTCACTGGAATCCTGAATTGAGTTTTGCTAAAAAGCGTATCGGTACGCTACCTTAGCGTATCGATACTGTTCAACTGACAAGCCAACGTTCGAATATTAAATGCAAAGATTTTTGCAAAGGTCAGCATATCGTATCGATATGGTGACATACCGTATCAATAAACTATAGCAAAAAATATTTTTTATGTGAAAACTGTATCGATACGGTCCCGATGCGTATAGATACACTATAGCTTAAAGTCTTGCCCAGATGAATATTGTATCGATACGGGGTTAAACTGTATCGGTACGCTATGAACGTTTAAAATTCCAGTGTTGAAATATCGTATCAATACGCCTAGGGTTATCGATACGCTTGGGCATTTTGTTGCTTTTTGGCTTAAAAACACTTAGAGAATTTCAACCCTTTTAATGTGTTTTGACTTGAAATAGTATTTGGTTCAAAATGACTTGTCAAATTGTGAGTCTTTGAAAATACTTAAAAATTTATTGTTTTGCAGTTTAGTCCTTAAGATAAATTGTTATATCAAAATCAATTTTGGTTTTACAATCTCCCCCTTTTTGATATAACAAAACCAAATATAAATTTTTAAGTTTTGAAAACTTTGAAAAGCTTATTCCCCCTTAATTTAAAAAAGGTTTTCAAAATTAAGTTTCAAATTTTTAAAATTGGCTCTAAATAATACTTCTCCCCCTTTTTGTTAGATCAAAAATAAGAGCACAAGGTAAGGATAATAGCAACATAGTATCATTGAATTCAAATTGCAAACTTAATTATTCAAATCAAGCAATAGTTCAAAAAAAACATAAAGCCAAACTCAAATCCTAACAGCATAAATGAAAGCATAGTGTTCTAATAGATAGGTGCATAAACTATAAAAACTAAATGAGACGTGATGAAATGCACGACTACTCGTAACCACCATCTTCATCATCCTCGTCCTCTTCATCCTCATCATCTTGATTCGGTCGAGGCCTCCTAGTTTGATTGAGCCAAGCGTCATGGAAGGCGGTGAGAGAGACATCCATGAAATTTTGTTGAAGAGCAACGTCTTTGACTTGATCCTCCAAAGATATGAAGCGAGTATTAAGGCCCTTGACTTGATCTTCCAATGATATGAATCGAGTGTCAATAGCGGCAAACCCGACTTCCGTGTTGTTGAATTTCTCATTAAGAAACGTTATGAGAGTATCCATGGAGGATGGAGCAATAGGAGCACCTTGAGAGCCTTGTGGAGCTTCGGCTTGAACATCTTGGCGAGGAGCTCGAGGGACACGAACCCATTCATTGTTGAGGTAGGAAAAGTGAGCACGAGTGAGGGAACGTTCATCTATAGGTAGGCCAAGGGGTTCGGGATAGTCATGGGTACAATCTAGCTTAAGGGAGTGAAACAAATGACTCAACACCGTTGAATAGTAAAAAGACTTGACTTGATCGGTGTGACGGTGTTGAACAAGGTAGAAAAGATCGACAAACATAATTTGACAAAGATTAGGGCGCTTACCCTCATGAAAACACCTAAGCCAAAAATCATCAACATGATGAATAGTTGAAAATTTCCGACCCGAGGGACGAATAAACCATGAAATTATGAGATGAAGTATACGGTCTTGGGCATTTAAAACATTGAAAGAACCAAGAGGACTATGACCTAAAGAATTTTCATCATCAATCCCGACATTTTTAAAACCAAAAGCATTGCAAAGAACGGTTTTATCGACTCGAAAAGTTGTTCCCATAAGATGAGACTCTATGGCAACAACATGTTCCCTTTGTGCATCATGAATGCATTTGGCATTTGAAAAGAAAATTATGACCACATTTCGATATAAAATAGAAGTTAGGTTAAAAAAGTTTATAAATTTCCATCTTCGAAACAAATGAAGATATTCAAATTTAAAACGTTCAGAGTTCAAAAATGGGATTGACACGACATGTTCTTCCCTAAGAGTAAATCCTTGGAATAGTTTATAATGTGACAAGTCCGAAGAGTGTGGAAAACTATTTTGAATTATGTAAGGGAGGTTAGGTTTACGATTACCCTCATCGTCTTTGATAGGATCGGAAGGTTTAGAGGCTAAGTATCGCTTCGCTCTCTTTTTGGGTGACATAATCCTGAAAAATAATATCACAACAAATCGAATATGTATGCAATTATCATCTCATTCAATCCAACAATAAATTCCAATAATTCAAGGTACTGAAAAAATTAAGGTTGAAAATATATACAAGTATAAAAGAAAATTTTGGTGAAATTTGTTTTGAAAACAATTTATAAAAATATACGGTATAAAATTATATTCGAATGAAAAATTTTCGGATTATGAAAAGTTTTTGTAAAAACTTGAAAACTCATATCATACGTATATGTTTTATACAAAAATTAATTGAAAACAACTAATAAAATCAAACGAAAATTAAAAAGAAAAAAGGAAAAAAATTATACCTTGAGTTATGAGAATGAATGAATGGGGTGATGAGAATGCACAATATTGCTAACAAAGCTTGGCTTTGATGTGTTGATGAAAAACCCTCAATTAATTTGAAGTTTGATGTGAAGAATTTGAGAGATTGAGGGGGTTTATAAGTATTTTTTGCTAGGGTTTAGAGAGAAAAACAGGGGAAGTTTTAATGTAAAAGTGATTTTACATTTAAAGGCCCGATTTTAAGTTTCCGCTGAAACCGTATCGGTACACTTGTAGAGTGTATTGATACGCATTGTGTTAATTTTAAATAAATGTTTAATACCGTATAGATACACGTGACCGTATCGATACAATTTGACTTGTATCACTTCCTATTGACGAACCCGTATCGATACGCCTCAAACCGTATCGATACGCCATTACCAGAAAATGCATTTTGGACAATTTCAAGTCCAAAAATCCAACTTTAAACGTCCATAAATGCATGTGAATGACATATGAGCAAGATTTATTGACTAAAATTAATACATACTCCCCCTAGAAACATGCATAGAAGCAAAATGAGGCAAATTAATATAAGCATGAATATTAACCAATTTCAAGCAAATTTTTTTACCATTTGGGACCTAAAAGGGTCAAGAAAGGCTAGTTAAACCTAACTCTCTCCTAAGGTTCCAATAAAGCTCTTTATCTAAAGTTTTGGTAAATATATCCGCTAATTGGTTCGAGGTATCAACATATTCTAGAACAACATCATTTTTCAAAACATGGTCTCTAATAAAATAATTTCTAATTTCTATATGTTTTGTTCTTGAGTGTTGGATGGGATTCTTAGTGAGACAAATGGCACTAGTGTTGTCACACCTAAGGGGTATTGCATCTATTTGAACACCATAATCTAAGAGTTGTTGCTTCATCCAAAGGACTTGAGCACAACAACTCTATAAGGATATGTATTCCGCTTCGGTGGTAGATAAGGCTACGCTATTTTGTTTCTTAGAGAACCAAGATATGAGCATACTACCTAAGAACTGACATGTTTCGGAAGTACTTTTCTTATCTATCTTGCATCCCCCATAATCCGAATCCGAATAAGCATAAAGGCTAAAGGAAGAATCCTTAGGATACCAAAGACCTAAGTTAGGTATGTCTCTAAGGTATAAAAAAATTCTCTTAATGGCTACTAAGTGTGATTCTCTAGGACTAGCTTGGAACCTAGCACACAAGCAAACACTAAACATGATATATGGTCTACTTGCGATAAGGTAAAGCAAAGAACCTATCATAGATCTATAAAGCTTAGAAGCGACACACTTACCTCCTTCATCTTTGTCAAGCTTTATAGAAGAGCTCATAGGAGTGGCTTGAGGCTTCACATTCTCCAAGCCGAACTTTTTGAGTATATCATTCACGTACTTTGCTTGATTGGTGAAGGTGATATCCTTCCTTTGTTTGATTTGGAGCCTCAAAAAGAATGAGAGCTCCCTTATTATGCTCATCTCGAACTCACCTTGCATTAGCTTAGAAAATTCTTTGCAATAACATTCATTAGTAGAACCAAAAATAATATCATCAACATAAATCTGAACTACTAAGATATCATTACAATATCTTTTTATGAAAAATGTAGTGTCCACCTTGCCTTTTTCAATCAAAAAGTTTGAAAGCCTTTCATACCAAGCTCTAGGAGCTTGTTTTAAACCATAAAGAGCTTTGGTTAATTTAAAAACATGATTTGGAAATTTAGGATCCTCAAAACCTGGTGGTTGTTCAACATACACTTCTTCATTTATAAAACCATTTAGAAAAGCACTTTTTACATCCATTTGAAAAATCTTGAAATCATGGTAACATGCAAATGCTAGAAGCATCCTAATAGCTTCCATTCTAGCTACGAGTGCATATGTTTCATCAAAATCAATTCCATATTCTTAAGTGTAACCTTGAGCAAAAAGCCTAGCCTTGTTTCTCACTATGTTACCACTCTCATCTAGTTTATTTCTAAAGACATATTTAGTTCCTATAGTAGATTGATTAATAGGCCTTTCAACTAATGTTCATACTTCTCTCAAATTAATTAAGTTCTTCTTGCATGGCCAAAATCCAAAAATCATCTTTTAATGCTTCTTTGACATTTTTAGGCTCAATGAATGAAATAAATGCAGCATGGTTCATTAGTTTGAGAGAAGATCTAGTAGTTACCCCCTTGGATGGATTACCCAAGATTTCACCACTTTTGACATAGTTGAACTCCCTTGGGTATGTCACCTCCTTTTCCTCAAGAGCCAAGTCCTTCAAGGCTTCAAGAGGTAGATCTTGTACATCTTCTTCTTTGGTTGGAATCTCATCCACCTTTGATGTTTGTCCTTAATTAATGGCTTCAATGATCCCTACATCATCATCATCACAAGATTCCTTCCTCGGAAGGAGGTTATCATCGAAAACAACATGTATAGACTCTTCAACAACCAAAGTTCTTTTATTAAATACACGATAGGCTTTAGAGTTTAGAGAATAACCCAAAAATATTGCTTCATCACTTTTAGCATCAAATTTACCTAAGTTGTCTTTTCCGTTGTTTAAAACAAAACATTTACAACCAAAGGGATGAAAATAGCTAATGTTAGGCTTTTTGGAATTTAAAATCTCATAAGGTGTTTTCTTTAAAATAGGCCTAATCATTACTCTATTAGTAATATAACAAGGCATATTAGTGGCTTCTGCCCAAAAATACTTATGTAAGTTGTTTTCACAAAGCATAGTCATAGCCATTTCTTCTAAAGTTCTAGAAAAGTCATCTACCAATACAAATGCATATGACTTACCACCCAAGCTCGTAGTTCTAATAGGCCCAAATAAATCCATGTGAATTAGTTGTAATACCCTACTAGTCGAAACATAATTAATGGGTTTAAATGAAGTTCTCTTTTGATTACCCTTAGCACAAGCATCACATATTTTATCTAATGAAAATTTTAGTTTGGGTAAACCTCTAACTAGATTTTGGGAAGCTAATTTTTCTAACGTACTTATGCTAGCATGCCCAAGTTTCCTATGCCACGACCACACATCATTCTCATCATGTGCAACTAAACATGCATGGGATGAATGTATGTCATCAAATGCACCATACAAATATTTCCTATGCGATGACCAATGAACATTATTTTATTTGTTTTAATGTTCACAATTTTACACCCATTTTTATCAAAATGAATATTAAAGTCTTTATCACAAAGTTGATTAATGCTCAAAAGATTATGTTTTAGGCCATTGACATATAACACATTTTCAATGAATGTAGATGAGAGATTTCCAGTGGAGCCTACGCCTTCAATGTGCCCTTTGGAGTTGTCACCAAATATCACACATCCTCCACTTTTTGGTTTAAGCTCCAAGAATCTACTCTTGTCTTTGGTCATGTGTCATGAGCATCCACTATAAAGGTACCATGTGTTTTGACTTGAAGCTTTAACATTGTAGCAATGCTCCCCCTACAAACAAAGATTAGTTTCTTGATTTTGGTACCCAAATCATTTTGGGTTCATGAGTGTTAGCTCTCAAAAGCTTGGTTCCCTTAGGAATCCAAGAAGCAATATCATTTACATTATTAGAAATAATGAGTTCCTTATGAACCCATACACTCCTAATTCTTTTTACTTTATATTTCTTTTGAAAGTTTCTTTGTTTGGGGTAAGAGAAGTTTTTGAAGAACTTCCTTTTTCAAAATCATTTTTCCCAATAGTAAGAGAAGTTTTAAGATTATCTACTTCCTTGGTGTGATAATCTTGAAAATCAGAAAAAAGTTTTTTTTAAATAAAGATTTTTCTTTTTGAGATCATTTGAAAGATTAATCAAATACAAAACCTTCTTTTCCAATTCGGAAATGGTTTTTGAAAGAGGCTCATTTTGATTTTTTCAAATCAAAAATATTTTTCTTATTTTTCAAAATAGACCCTTGTATTTTTTAACCAACTCATCATAAACATCTTGTAACTCATCATAAGCATCATATAATTCATTGTAAGTAAGAGATGATGAGTTAGGGTTTACCAATGGTTCCTTCTCAAATGCTATGAGACAAAGGTTGACCACTTTCTCCTCCTCTTCGGATGACTCCTCGTCACTTCAAGTTGCCACTTGAGCTTCTTCTTCTTCCCAAAGCTTTTCTTTCGTAATTTAGGGCACTCAGATCGGATATGGTCGGTCTTCTTGCACTCATAACAAATGATTTGATCCTTCTCTTCTTCTTTACTCCTATTCTTGAAGTCTCATTTTCTATTGAATTTTCTTCCTCTATTGGACTTAATGAATCGTGTGTATCATTTGGCCAACATGGCCATCTTCTCATCTTCCTCTTCACTAGAATTGCTATCTTTGTATGAAGCTTTAAGGGCGATTCCAATCTTCTTCTTTTTAACCTTCTTCTTTTCAACTTTCTTCTTTTCTTTCATCTTCTCTTCTTCCCTCCATTGTTTCATGATCTCATGAGTGAGTAGAGATCCAACAAGGGCATTAAGCTTTAGAGTCTTCAAATCTCTAACTTTGATGATGGTCGTTCTTTTTCCATCCCAAGATTTCGGAAGAGAATATAGGAGTTTCCGAACTAGCTTGTGTTTAGGAATGACTTCAACGAAGCCCTTTAATCCGTTGACGATGATCGAGAACCGATCAAACATCTTGGAGACGCTTTCATCGGTTCCATCTTGAAACTTTCATAGCTTAAATTGAACAGCACGATCTTCGTCTCTTTAACATCGCTAGTTCACTCATACGTAGTCTCGAGGGTATCCTAAACTTCCTTGGCGCTTTCGATGGAAGACACCTTTGAATAGATATCATGACCGAGAGTACAAAAGATCATATGTAAGGCTTTGCCATTGACTTGCAACTGTCTTCTATCTTTGTCGGTCATCTCGGCTTTGATCTTTGGGACTAATCTTCCTTCACCATCTCTCTTGATAGGAATGCTTGGTCCATTTTCTACAATGTCCCATATCATATAGTCGTTGGATTTGATGAAGAGTCGCATCTGATTCTTCCAATATGGGTAGTTATCCCCATTGAAGAATGATGGTTTAGTGATGGATTGAGACTCATAGAGGTTAGGGCCGGAGGTGGATGCCATTGCATCAATTTGTAGTTGATCAAACTATCTTAGATTCGACTCAAGAGGGTTGTAATCCTTCCAATGAGTGTAGCTCTGATACCAATTGTTGAGTTGGTCAATTAATTGCAAATGGCCAAGAGGGGGTGAATTGGCGATTAAAATTTGAAGGGAGAAATTGGATGAATGAAAAATTTAACACAAGGCAATTTATAGTGGTTCAAGTTCCCAAATGAACTTTACATCCACTACCTTAGCTCCCACTAAGGATTTTCAACCAGTCCACTAATTGATTCTCCCCCTTTTATTGGATGAGGAGAAAACATTACAAGATCGATTAAGCTTTCTACCCAAAGCTTAATCTAACATAGTCTTTACAAAGAAGGAATTTGGTAAATCCTACAATTACCTCTCAAAGGTTGATGTTTACCTAAATACAATTAATCACACCCCAAACTCTCAATAAAAATTACAATAAAAGACTCAATTGAGTTGGGTACAAAAATATGACTCTAAAAAGGCTCAAGGTTTGGATTTGAATGCTTTGATGTTGCTTGAAGGCTCAATAGTTGTTGTTGTAGCATTTGAGACTTGTTTTTATACCCTTGCATTGATTTCTAGCCTTTTGGGTGGTTGAGGTCATTAATCTAGCTATTGGACTGCAATTTCCCACAATAAATTCTCCTCAACAACCTACCATATCGGCACGGTTCGTGGGCGTATCGGTACCTGTCTCAAAGAAGAAAGAGCCGTTGTGATTGAAAAACATGGTGTATCGATACGCTTGAAGGGCGTATCGGTATGGTATTAAGGGGCGTATCGATACAAAATACCGTATCGATACGGATTTTGCTCACTGGAATCCTGAATTGAGTTTTGCAAAAAAAACGTATCGGTACGCTACCTTAGTGTATCGATATTGTTCAACGGTCATTTAAAATTTTGGATTCGAATAACTAACAAGCCAACATTCGAATATTAAATGCAAAGCTTTTTGCAAAAGTCAGCATATCGTATCGATCAGGGACATACCGTATCGGTACGCTATAGCAAAGAATATATTTTATGTGAAAACTGTATTGATACAGTCACGATGTGTATCGATACACTATAGCTTAAAGTCTTGCCCAAATGAATATCGTATCGATACGAGGTTAAACGGTATCGGTACGCTATGAACAATTGAAATTCCAGTGTTGAAAAACCGTATCGATACGCCTAGGGGTATCGATACGCCCAGGCATTGTGTTACTTTTTTGGCTTGAAAACACATAGAGAATTTGAACCCTTTTAATGTGTTTTGACTTGAAATAGTATTTGGTTAAAAATGGCTTGTCAAATTATGAGTCTTTGAAAATACTTAAAAATTTATTGTTTTGCAATTTAGTCCTTAAGGTAAATTGTTATATCAAAATCAATTTTGGTTTTACAATAGTATCGGTCTACCAGTTGGAGTGTCACTGTGGTAGGTCTTGCCTCTATGCCGAGCTTCTTGAAAACAAATAGCGTCATCAAATTGATGATGGCTGCTAAATCACACAATGCCTTACCCATGAACTTATTTTCAATTGTACAAGGGATAGTAAACTCCCTGGATCCTTAAGCTTTGGTGGCAATCGATTCAAGATCATGGCACTACATTCTTGTGTGAGGGCAATAGTTTCAAATTCTCCCTACTTCCTCTTTTTGGACAAGATATCCTTCATGAATTTCACATAGTTGGGCATTTGCTCAATGATCTCTACCAATGGAATGTTAATTTGCAATTGCTTAAGCACCTCCAAAAAGTGCCTAAATTGTTGGTCATGCTTGTGCTTTTGAAGTCTAGCCGGAAATGGTGGTGGTGGATACACATATGCTGGCACTTTCGGCTTTGCTGAGGCAGTGTTGGCATCCACTTTGGCATCAGAATTCTTTTTGACCTCAGTCTGCTTGTCATCTTTCTTAACATCATCGTTGGCATTGGAGTCGGCATCCTGTTGAGCACTAGCTCCGACATGAGTGTTGGCATCACTACTGGCATCATCTGCTTTGGCTTTCTCCTTTTTCTAATTCCATGGTTTCATCTGTTGGCACTGGTTTACCAACATAACAGTCGACCATCTACTTTGTCACCATTTCCGCCTCACAATGCTTACCACTTCGAAGGGTTATGGTCATGCACTGCTCATTACATTTGTGTCGAGCATCTTCAATGTCACTTGGCAAGGCTCCTTGTCGACGATTGTTGAGTGCATTCGCAAGTTGTCTTATATGTATCTCCAAATTCCATATTGAAGCTACCAGACTATGAACTGTGACATCATCTTGCTCTGTGTATTCCATAAGATTGCCTCATTGGTTGAGTCTTTGCCCTTGCTGGAAATTATTTTGAACTTTTTGCGGCATGTTATTTTTGCAGAATGCTGGCATGGCATTCTGGTTTTGCCTATGGGCATTCTGACGTTGTGCATTGTACTAGTTTCCCCTTGATTTCCCCAAGCTAAGTTAGGGTGCTACCTCCAACCTGCCTTATAAGAGTTGGAGTTAGGGTTATAATAGCGTCAAAAATTGTCAATAAAATTTACCGACGTAAGACTGGCAGGGCATTCATCCACATGGTGGTTCTCTCTGCAGATGGTGCAAAATGGCTCCAATACTTTAACTGCTTGGGACTCACTGCTTTTTTGTAAAGTTCTCACCATGCTAGTGAGGTTGGAAATCTTGGCATCAATGGATGTTAGCTCATCCAACTGAAGTTTCCTACTGGCTTTGGTTCCACCCCCAAGTCTAGAAACATGATATTGAAAATCATTTATGGATATCCTTTTAAGGATGCCGACAACTTCTGTGTAATTTTTGTCAAACAATGATCTGGCTGCTGAAGCATCAACAATAGTTCTTGTCTGTGCATTCAATTTGTTGTAGAAGGTTTGTATCTGGTTCAATTTGGGAACCCGTACATAGGACACCTTTTTAACAAGTCTTTAAATCTTTCTCAAGCATCATATAGGGTCTCATCCTCAGCCTACCTAAAGGTAATGATCTCACCACACAGCTTGGCAGTGAGTGTCGGTGACTGAAATCGTGTTAGAAACTTTTGGCATAGATCTGCCCATGAAGTGACTGAACCTGGTGGCAAGGAATTGAGCCACGTCTTTGTTCTGTCTCTCAAAGAAAAAGTAAATAATTTCAGCTTCACAATATCCTCAGATACTCTAGGTTGCTGAAACAATTGGCATATATCCATGAATTGCTTTAAATGTTACCTTGGATTTCAAGTCAGTGCTCCATCGAACTGTTCTACATTCAAAAGAGTTGAGATCATTACGGGTCTGAGTTCAAAATTTGATGCATTTACCTCATTGCCAATAACTCCTGGCATTAAGCATGTGATGTCATATGCTGATTGCTCCCGAATGGGTCTCTCTTCTTCGGCATTGTTGATGGCATCATTATTGTGTAATGGTATTCCTCCATTGTCTGGTTGATTCTCATGATTGTTTTAAACACCATTTACTCATCTGTTTCCTTGATTTTCGTTAATCATCTCTCGAATCTTCTTTCTCAATCTTCGCAAGTTGCGTTCAATCTCAAGGTCTATTGGTCTAAACTCCTTCTAAGCTCATTTCCTGGTCATACACCAATGAAAAAAATTAAACAAAAACAAAACAAGTGAAAACCTAAAAATAATCAAATCCGTTGCAATCCCCGACAACGGCACCAAAAACTTTTAGATTCCCGGCAATGATGAATAATTGTTGTCAATATGGCGTAAAAGATGCTGGAAATGTGAAAACAATGCCAAGATAATCTATTGTGTGCAAGTATACACGGTCTGCAAGTAATACAACATTTAAGCTGAGTGTCGTTCCCATGGAGATTATGTTCGGAATTCGATTACGTTGCCAATTACTTGTCTTGTGAAAGAAAAGAGTTGTTTTTGATGCAGAGTGGGTTAAAAATGAATAGATAATGAAAATATGAAAAATAAATTGAAACGTTGGCAAGGAAAATGTCCTAGCAAATGACGAGCGTTGGCAAGGAATGCCTGGTTTTCACGTTATTCATGCCATGTCAGCCTTTAATAAATCATGTCTTGGCATTGTTTGTCGAGCATATTCAAAGGTAGCAATGCCTCTGTCGATAGCATTGCCCTAAATTAATCATGAAAAACCTCTATATGTCTATAGTGAATGTTTTTCATAAATCAATTCGATTAAGTGTCAGTCTTTACTCCTAAGGGGTAGGCTTCACTCCCGAAGTAAGTTCATCTACTTGAACATATCCTTTCAAAGCATCTCTCCTTAGCATCCAGCAACTGATCGTTGCCACCCAAGTTAGTTATGATATTGAGTTGCAATAGGACAACTATGCCAGTTGTCGCTTGGCATAATATTTAGAAAATGGTAATCCCAGCTTTCGCTTGACAGAACATTTAGAAAACAGTAAAGCATGTCAGAAAGAAAAACATTGCCGAGACAGTTCCAATTTATTAAAAACTAAACATTAAAAATAGCGTTCAAACGCAAATACCCTCACCAACTATGAAATTAGTTCATGGTAAGGGCATCAACCAAAAAACCATAATCGTTTTTAACATACATCATCATCAAACTAAGAAAAATAACAACAAAGAGGATGTGTTAGAAGAGAGTGTAACATCCGCTTTTCCGTCCTAGAATTTAATTCCTTGAATTAGAATATTAATTTATTCTTTGAAAGCAATTAAGTTTATAATTAAGTAAATTATTCAATTTAGTCCTTGAATTTCCTTAAATTAGGCAATTATTGCATCAACTCGATTAAAGGGAACAAGGCCTTCGAATTAAAGAATTAAGTCGAGTTGATAATTTAGTTGAACATAAATTGATAGTAACTTTATTAAAGTAATAAGATTAGAGAAATTAAAAATAATTAGAGGGGGTACATTTCTCTAGTGGAAATCGGACCAAATTGAAGAAAGATAGAAAGCAATTGTGGATGAAATTGATGACCAAATTAAAGAGAAAATAAAACTCATAAATTGCAAGTTAAATATTAAAGTTCCTTGGGATGTCCTTAGTGAAAATTTTAGATTAGAGAGGCTAAGAAGGGTAATTAAGTAAAACCAAAATCCCAACATATCCCCAAATTAAGGAAAGTATTTTCTTCTCCATCATTTTCCCTTTTGTTGTCGTGAAACTTGAGAGAAAAGGGAGAGGATGAAAGCTTGAAATTTCTGAAAATTGAGCTTTAATGGAGAAGGAAATGGCTTGCATGTTGAAGGATTTAAGCTAGGATTAAGAAGAGTTAACTAGTGGTAGCAAAGCCAAAGAAGTAAGTTCTCATTCCTTCTTCTAGTTGTTCGAATAAGAGAAAAAATCATGAATGCAAGTTTAAAGTTAATCTAAACATGAAATTGTTAGAGTTATGGTGATTATGTTGAGTTGGAATAATGAAAATTCTGAATAATTATTTGTGAAATGGTGAATCGATTAAAAGGGGGTTGTTTTGAGGAAAGAATAGAAATTCATGATTGAATGAAAAATTGAAATAGTTAGGGACCAAATTGGAAAATCTCTATTAGGACAAAGTTGAATGGAAATAGAAATACTATAAGGAAAAAGCCTTATATTGCTGGTAAAAATTAATTCGAATGAGGAAATTTTGATTATAATCAACATTGGACATTTACTCGAATATAATGGAAATTGGGACTGTTTTGAATAAAATCATTAATTGCAAGGACCTGAATTATATGAAATTTAACACTTAACTCAGAATATAGAATTAGGGGATTATGTAAGAATAAATTTAGACTCTTGGATTGAATTCGAAATGGCCTAAATTGGTGAATTAAGGAAGTTAGTACTCGAAACCTAAGAATAGGACTGATCTGGAAATTTATTAAAATTGAGGACTTATCTGCAGATAATAAGAATTTCTATGGAATTAAAAATGTTGTAAATGGATAGTAAAAATCATGTATTAAGTAAATTTAGAATTAGACTAAGGTAATTAGGTGGATTTTAAAGCTAAATGTGATCAATGAGTAAACTGTCCAGAAAACTTAAACCTTGAGCTGTAACTTTGAAAATTCACCCAAAATAGGATATAATGTATTTTGAGCTGAGATTTTTATGGTACAAACTTTGAAATGTCTAGTATCACTAAGAGAAAACGAAATTGAATTCCATTATGTGAATTAGAAGGTATGGATTAAATAAGATATGCAGTACAAGCTGTCCAGGACTATTGAAAGGGGTCATATGCATGTAATAAACTGTATCAACTCGGAATAGAGAAAAATATGAGGTTTATATGGTTGAAAAACTAAGTTTAATACCTTTCTAATGGTGTATGATAAGTGGATTTTGGACTAATAATTAAGAAGTTATGATTAAAATAATAACTGGTCCTCCAACAAATTAAAGGGAAAAACATATTTGAAGGATTAATGTTTATAATTGTATTAAAGGAGTGAGTGTAATTGAATTGCTCTCTGATATGGTTTGTATTTGTTTTGTGTTGAGTGTTAAGATCAAAATTATGAGGAGTCTTTGGAGGAAGCAAAGATTGATCAATCAAGGGGAAGGAACAAAGACATCCTAATCAAAGATCAAGCTTAAGGAGTTTGTGAGTGTAATTATATTAGGGTTGGGACTAGTGTCCTAACCACTTTGTTTATTTATGTAATGTATGGTTTTATGCATGAAATGGACCTAATTATGGTTGGTAACATGTTTAGTAAGGGACGGAGGTTAAAGGAAAATGGGTGCATGAAATGGATCTTTGTTAATGCTTGAATGTATGAATATGTGGACTGCCCCTATATGATACTTTTGCTATGTTGTATATGCATGTAATTTCATGTGATGTTGCTGCATATGTATGTTTTGATGCTGTTCGAATGTGGCATGAAATTAATCAGTAGGATTTATGTGATTTGGTACAATTATGTGATAGAATGAGCATGCAAATCGAGTTATGCAATATGTATGTGCTAAATTAAGTATGAATGATATCGTGAAAGATGTATGATAAACTAATAAGATTAATAAGCCCTTGGTCGATTAGAAGTCTTAGATAGTACGGCATGCCTAGAGTCCGAGCTCTCTTGTTTTGTTGCTTAGTGCAGCCCCCGATTTGTTGCTTAGTGCAACCCCTGTTTAGTACCTTGTGTACTCCCTGAACTTGATGATCGAATGTGATCTTGCTTGGTGTTCAAGACACATTGATACTAGTGAGCATCTCTTGACTTGTTGCTTAGGCAACCCCTGTTTGGTACTTGGTACCCTCTTGATGACTTGATTATCTGATTCTTCTATTCTACCTAGGGCAACTTAACTAAATTAAATGGAATTACGTAATTATGGGAAGCTTATGAAATGGATAAATGGATTGATATTTGAATTGGCATGACATGATAAATATTTGATGGATGAATTTTGTGGACATTGGTCATTTCGGTTGTGATTAAATGCATGTGATATGCTTGGAAAATTCGAATATATGCAATATGGGCAATGGCCCTTTTCGAATGAAATGGAAATGATATATGATATGTTGATATGCTTAACTCATGGTCAATGATTGGTGATCCATTCGAATGATATGTCTAAGATGTGTTTCGAATCTTTCTCTTGAATAGTTAATAATGCAATGCTATGAACGTTATGATGTTGGTCGTTTCGATTAATAAGCATGAGTATAAGCATGTGGTGATTGGTTTTGTTGTATGGTTTTGACTTGTTCGAACATGAAGCATATTTGTAAATTAATGTTAATCGAAATGTATTTGAGTATGATATTATGCTTGAAGTACATGAGATGTATGGAACCACTTGAGTTCGATTTTGCTAAGCTTAGTTAGGTGTTAATCGTATGCTATCAAACCTAGCTAAGTATCTTATTGTTTGATCACAAATTTATTTAAAATAATGGATTAGTTTTAGAATTACCTCGCTAAGTACAATTTTGTACTTAACGCTCCCTTGTTTCTTTCTTCCCAATTAGCAGGGTAGCTTGGATCTAAAGCTAGCATTCGATTGGGACAATTACAAGACCAGGAATGTATGATCTTAGTCTTATTTTTAGACTCCTAGATGGTGGCTTCGAAGTTTGTTTAAAGGCTCGTTTCATCTTGTTTGGTCGTAGCTTAAGTTTACGTTGGTGTTTGAAGTTATATGCTCCTTGATGTTTAGTTAGGAGGCTAAAATCATGTTTTGTTTTTAGTTAAGCCTCGTTCTTTTGTTGTAAATATGTAAGTCAAGCTAGTGGTCTTGCATTATTCTTTTTGTTGTATATAGTTTGATAGCTTGGCATGGCTTAAGAGTATTTGATAACTTGATGTTTTGTAATGAAATAGTTAATGGAAATCTGATATCATGGTTTATGAATTCGAGCATAACTTGTCCGTTAATATTAAGGTTTTTAATTATTGGCTATATTGTATGTTTCGAAACAACCTAAACTAATTTAACAAGGGTTCGAATGGCATTGTATTAAAAATGCTTAAGTGTATCGACATGTTTGATTTAATTCTTACCAATGTATTAATTGGTAAATTATTAGTTAATAGTTAGAGTAAATTGACCACATAGACAGCCTAGTGTTCGAATGAAATAAGGTATGGTGATTTAAAATTGATTCTTGATAATGATAATAACAAAATTAAATTGGCTTGAAAATTGATAAGTTATGTTAAATGAAATTCTATTTTAGCTTTGTATGTTTAGAAAGTTTTTGTTAGCCCACTTTTCGCATGCACATTAATATGGTTTGCTAAGATGTGAATTGATTTTTGCTTCGGATTTTCTGTTTGACATTCTGTTCTGAGTTTCTGAATGAATTTTCGTTTCCAGTAACGCTCCTCGCTCCTAACCCGGGCGAGGGGTGTTACAGAGAGTCTCTCGATGCAGCTCTTCACGGCCAGGCTTCCCAAGTATTGCACCTTATCTCCCATCACTCTCCTCGTTTTCCCACACTCAACTTCTCTTTGATCGGAATTTAAATAGGACTCCATGGATAGCCTAGGATCATCTTGAATTTAAATTTGAACGCATAGGGATAAAGAAGGTGATCATCTTATCCAGTGTTTGAATCCCAAGGTTGATCAGATTAGGGATGACGTCATCGTGTCATTGCTCCTCTAGCATTGCAGCATGGCATGGTACTACCAACTGCGCTTGGCACTGCTTGTTCGCTATTTCTTCAAAGATTGATCCAATCCATATTTTCTCGCAGCATGATTTGGTCCTATTTTTTAGGGTCAACATCTTCTTGGCCTGGCATCAAATGCTCTTCTCTGCTAACCGGTGCTTGGCATTAAAGTTCCTTCTGCGCCAACGGCTACTCGGCATCCTCCTTGGCGTCATCTACTCCCTGTGATAATATGCTTTTGCTCCACCAGCTGTTGTGCCATCAGCTATGCCATCCTGCAAAAAGGTGCCTAAAACAACCCTTCACACTAGCATAATACCGAATCTTTACTTTTTATGCAATGCATGATTTTACGACCTAAATGCAACTAAATGTACTTAAAAGACAAGAAAAATCATGTGAAATAGTCATGAAAAACAGTACTTTTGGAGTGTCAACAGGTGGATATGCCTATGTTTACGCTTTTTTTGTTGAAGAATCTTCAATTTGGTGTTGTTTGACTATAGATGTGATGCCTATGCTGAAATGTGCCTTGAATCTCTTTTTGAGTGTTGAGTTGAATGGTTCAAGTAAGCATGCCTCTAGAATTGGGATGTTGTGAAATATTCCCTTTGATGTTCCTATTTTCATGAGCTTTAGACTTGATTTAATCCTTGGTTTAGTGATGTATATGTGCATGTTTGATTAAGGCATGTTTGAGTTACTTTTGGGCTGAAAACCAGCAAAATTGGACATTACATGTCTAGGGGTACCAATACTCGAGCCACCATATCAATACGGGTATACACAAATTTGGCATGAGTATCGATACTCGAGCAACTATATCAGTACGGGTAAGCGTATTTTGGCCTGGTTACCAATACACGTGAAGGTGTATCGGTATAACTTTTAGCTACTAGAATCTGGGGATTTTGAAATTGTCTTAAGGTACCGATACTTGAGAGAGGGTATCAATACGCCTTTGTAAAAATGTGGCCACGTATTGATTCCCTTACCTGAATATTGATACGGGTAGTCGTTACTTTCAGTTGATGGGATTTTAAGGTTTCTAATTCTTTCATTTTGGTCCCTAGATTTAATGTATGCAATTATGTGGGTTTGGGTGATTGTTTTGAGTTGAAATTTGACAAGTAAGCATGTAACCTAACTAATTTAGGATTGGTAACTTCAAATTTAATCAACTCCTTGTAATTTTCCAAATTTGCAATTTGGTCCCTAATTTGTTATTATACGCAATTGGTTGTCATTTTGTTACCCGTTTTAGTTGCGATTTTACCCGATGTTAGCATGCACACCTTAGGTTATAATTTTGCATCTATATAAAATAAAAAGAAAAAATGGACCTAATCTTAGTTAATCGTTACAGGTTTGTTTCGTCAAACCCAATGTAGTTCGCTCGGTTCGGTCTGACATCTATGCCGGGTCGAGGGGGTTACATTTCTTTTGTTTAAATGCTGATGATTATGGTTTAATTTCATTTTGTATGAAAATACTTTATGAATGTTGACTGAATGTTTATCTTATTAAGCTTTTCCTTTATCTTTTGATCTTTGGGTTTGAATATTTTTATGCACGAATGTGTTGATTACAGTCACTGTAATTGAGAGATGCAGTGACAGTTCAGATTGACAAGCTATTACAATGAAAGTTGCATGTGAGGACAATGAAAGTTGACTCAATTGTTCTTGTATTTGCTTATTTAGTCATCACTAAAAGGTGTGGTAAGTGGGCTCATATAAGTCTTTGATTAATGGTAGAGGTTGAGAATAGCAAGATATTCAGGTGCTTTATTGCATCGACAATCATTTTTTCTTTTGTTTCTTGCTAGCATTCGTTGGTCTGTTGATGAATCACCGAGGGAACCCACTACCATAATTATATTGTTTCTATTTTAATTTCAGTACATTGCGTCGAAATTACCTATACCATTTACCTTCCATTGTTGTGACATTACCTATTGCATTTACCTTATTTTTCTTACTTATTGCACTGACGTTGGTAGACGTCCGAACAACCGTTCTTGTGGGATCGATATCCGACAGGAATTACCTATCAACTATAATTGCATCGATGAGTGTTCGCTTGCACAAATCGTGTGACGTCATTTTCCTAATCAAGTTTTGGCACCGTTGCCGAGAACGATTTTCGTTTGGTGTTTATTTTTGTTATTGCATTTTTTATTATTTTATTATTAACTTTATTTTCTTTTATTTTTTTAATTTTTTAGGTGTGCTAAAAAGAGAGAAAAACAAATTTTTCAAAGGATAGATATTGAACCATTTGAGATTACATGATATCCAACTATAACTTTCAATATTCTATTCCAAGAGCAGTTCAAATAAAGTCTACCCCGGGCATTATTGAGTGGAATGAAGTTTTTGCTTTTAGAGCTCAAATTTGTTCTCTAGAAAACAAGATCAAAAATATGCAAGGGACTAATGTAGTTACACCTATACAAGTCGCTCAACGAGTTGTTGTCTCTGCATTCTGTTGTCAGATTTGTGGTTACAACAACAGTACACCCAAGCTTCTACATTCGATCCCTTCGCAACTCTTGAAGCTTTGATGCGAGAGCATATCACTCGAACGGAAGCAATTGTTCAAGGGGAGTCCTCATCGATTTGTGCAATAGAAGAAAATTTGGGACAACTTGCATCCGCAATGAATACTATACCGCAAGGCACACTTCCAAGTGATATGGAAAACTCTACTATTAAGGGAAAAGAACATTCCAGGATATCACTCTAAAGAGCAGTACACGGACTAGTGAGCCAGTCAGGGATTCGGATGTAATGTTTTCAGAAAATGAAGTGACTCATAATGCAAAGATTGTTGCTGAAGAAATTGTTGATGTACCAGAAAATCATGTTCCACGAATTATCATTCACATGCCAAATGTGCGGCAATCGACATTGTCGACACAACCTAAAGTGTCGGTGCAATCTAAAGTGTCATCACATCCACCTTTGACACGAAAAGTTCATGACTACGTGTAGGGTCAACAAGATGGCAGTAATTTGTCAATGAAATCTAAGCATGTATCTCTTGAGAAACCAACGATGCTAGATTTGAAGCCAACAAAAGGAGGGTATGATCATTTTGGAGAAGATACTATATCCATGGTGTTTCCTTCCATTATTATTGTTGCACAAAATCTCTACTGATGGAGATGTTTGAAAATCTTAAACAAAGTGGTGGTTGGATGCTTGAAATTTTTCAGAGAGTTGGTCTTTCACTTGATTTACATAGAATTCTAGCAAAGGATTGCTACGAAAATTAGATGGAGCACCAAATGTTACCGCAATGAAAGTTACATTCAGCTATGATGGAAGCCAATAAGAGTGGGGTAATTAAATGGTTGGATTTCAAAAATGTTGCTCACATTGAATTCATGCCTTCCAAAATAGTACCAAGGTGGAGGGTACGCATGGACTTCAAAGGTAAACGAAAGAAAGACACCTTCACCAAGACAACACAAGTGGGAATGGTTGCAATCACAATGGCCCAACTCTTTTTGGGCAGAATTGTCACTCGTTGGAGGGTGTGATGGGCTTTAAGAATTATCAGAAACGACTATTCATAGCAACCCTTATCATAATGAGATAATAAATTGGCGCTTATTGTGGGTGCATTCAGATTTCACTAGAATTAGAGGAGGCTGTTGATGCCAAAGTTGACCGAAATTAGAGGAGGCATCTACGGACCAAGCTATGTTGAAAGAAGAAAAAGATGAAGATGTTGCAGGGATATTGGCACTGCATCTGATGTTGTGGATGCAACTGCTGATAAGACAATACTGCAGCGAAAAGAAGCACCATGCAGCCACATCGGGAGCAGAGGAACATTGAGTTAGTTTGTGTTTTTTATTTTTATTTTTTATTTTGTTCTGATCATGCATTTCATGTAGTTGTTGTTTTCCTTTTGTTATTGCATTTTGTCATTGTACTCGCATTTAGTTTAATTTTCATTGCATTTATCATTGTAACTGCATTCTGTCATTGTATTATGTTTTTGCATTGGGGATAATGCATTTTGTTTTTGCATTTGGGACAATGCAATCTTTAAGTTTGGGGGTATTCACCTAGGGTTTGAAATGCACCCCTGTTTAAAAAAAAAAGCAAATGCAAGGTTCATTTTGTGCTATAATTGTTTTTCTTACATTTGATGCTTAGCTCTTGAATCATGATTATCAATGAATTGGTTTGATACATGTGATGGAATTTTTTTATTAGAATTCTGTTATGAATGAATTTGGTTGTTTGAGTAAGGAATTTCTAGCACCATCTCTTAGATCTTAGATGAATCTGCCTAGTTCAGTTGTTGTTATATATGTTTATAGATCATAGTATGTGTAAATAAAGAACACTCTAATGTGGGTGCACAATGAAAGTAGCTTAAGAGGGAACACTCCAATGCATGTGTTAGAAAAAATGAATCTTGTCAAAGGTTGTCGCTGCATGAGTGTGTGTCAAAGCAATATAGTACTTCCTGGGTTTGTTGCTCAACATCTTACTTCTTAGGATGTTAGGGTGCATTCATTCTTTGATATCCCTTGCTGCTAAAAAAAGAAAGAAGAAAAATTAGATGTTTATAAAGTATAATGAAATAAAGGTTATTTAGGTTAGAGGAATTTGAGATGTAAGGCATGATGCTAGCGTTGGTAAATTGCAAGTTCATTCATTCATATTCCTGAGTTGTCAATGCAGTCTTCTATCATGTTGATGTAATTGATTCATTGGTAGTTAAGATGATTCAAGTAGCTAGAATGTTCATCAATTTGTGCTTAACCTTGCTGTTTTTTTTTCTTGAGGACAAGCAAAAACTTAAGTTTGGGGGTGTGATGGTACTTTAAAAAACAAGTGATTTCTCCTTGTCATTAATTAATTTATCCCGATCATATTATTCTTTGCATGCATTTTAGCATTTTTTGTCTTTGTATTTGTCTTTCTTAACTTAGTAGCTCTTTCTTGAATTATCCTTGAATTTATTACATTTTGGTTACTAATATCACTACATGAGTTCTTCCAGAATTGCAGCCATGACTATCGATGCATTAGGATGTCACTGCAATACTAATGTTGTTGCATAAGCATTGTTTAGATTGCATCCAGATCTGCCGCCACATTGACAGATGTAAAAAAAGATAAGATCAAATGACATTGGCGAAAAGATAAGATCAAAGGACGATGAGCAGACAGTTTGTTATAACAACTTTTGTCTGAACATGATGTCGGTACAGTTGTCGTTGCAATACCATCACCTCGAAATAATTATTTTTTCCACAATGACAGTTGTCAGGATAAGATCAAAAAGATGATGAGTTGTCCATTAATACAATTGTCCTGCACGAAATTCACAACTACAAATCTATAAGGACACTTGTAAATACCCAATTGAAAGATGATAAGGATATATATACATATATTCTTTCCCTAAAGAGAGGGGGCTCATATCTTATAATCTTTTTCCTTGGTTTTGGAGCTCTCTCTTGATGACTATGGTGGCTTAAAGCTTCCAAGGGGCAACGGAGGTGAATTAGATGCAGAATTAAGTAGCCACGACGAGTGCGAGGCAAGAGGAAGCATCAAGGAGCAATCGAGTTAGCTAGAGATAGTTTTTCCGATTCGGTTCTTAATGTTTCTTTTGTTTAAACGCTGATGATTATGATTTAATTTCATTTTCTATAGAAATACTTTATGAATGTTGACTGAATGTTTATCTTATTAAGTTTTTCCTCTATCTTTCGATCTTTGGGTTTGAATATTTTTATGCACAAAAGCGTTAATTGCAGTCACTGTCATTGAGAGACGCAATGACAGTTCAGATTAACAAGCCATTACAACGAAAGTTGCATGGGAGGACAACGAAAGTTGACTCAATTGTTATTGTATTTACTTATTTAGCCATCACTGAAAGGTGTGGTAAGTGGCTCATATAAGTCTTTGATTAATGGTAGAAGTTGAGAATGATAAGATATTCATGTGCTTTATTGCATCGACAATCATCTTTTTTTTGTTTCTTTCTAGCATTCTTTATTCTGTTGATGAACCATCAAGGGAACCCACTGTCATCATTATATTGTTTCTATTTTAATTTCAGTACATTGTTGCGACATAATCTATATCGTTTACCTTTCATTGATGTGGCTTTACCTATTGCATTTACCTTATTTTTCTTACTTATTGCACTGACATTGGTAGACGTCCGAACAAACGTCCTCGTGGGATCGATATCCGACAGGAATTACTTGTCAACTATACTTACATCGACGAGTTTTCGCTTGCACAAATCGTGTGACATCGTTTCACCGATCATTAGCCCAGTAGTTGGGGCTTAAGCCCTCCTTGGTTGGTTGGTTGGTTGGTTGGTTAATTTTATTTAATTAAATTAAAATCAGGAATAAATTGATATAATAGATAACTAACAAGGACTAAATATGTAATTATACAAATTTTCGTTAACTGCCATGTCACCTCCTCCGTTAGTTTTTTAACGGCGATGGTTAAAATAAGACCAATTAAAAATTTAATAATCTAATTGACGAGTTACTTAGTTGGGTGGTCAAAATAAAACTGTCCTCGTACTTCGAAGGTCACCTGAGTAGTTTATCCTTAATTTTAATGGAAACTTTAACCAAACTCTTAAAACTTAAAAGAGGCACTGATTTTGGAGTAAATTAATTATTTAGACTGCACTGAAAGGCAAGATAACAGCCAATGAGATTTGTACGAAAGGATTACGGGTGATGTAATCAAGCCAATCATGTAGAAGCTAAGGTTTAATTATCGAACACTGTGCGACCCCTGTACTGTAATTTTTGAAACCCACATTTATTTTATTAGGAATTATATTTATTTTTTATTTAGATAATTGGATACTATATTCATAGAATATTTTTAAATTTTATAGGTGAAATTGATATAGATATTAAAAATAAAAAATAAATAAATATAACATTGAGTGTCTTTCAACTGGAATTAAAAATTTCGGTGTTTTCAAATAATAATATTTGTTGTTCTTAAAATTGTATATTTTATGTAGGATAATTCTACAGTAAATATTATGTACCGCAATGTATTATTATTCATATGTATCGTAATGTACCATTAACTGTTTTAATTAGTTTTAAAATTTTAAGGACTAAGTGTTATTATCCCCTTTTAGAATAAAATCTTAAAAAATAATTTTTATATTATTTTTCAGATTTTCTTTTATTTTTAATTCAAAAAATAATTGAAACTTTCATTACTATAATAATTCCTACATTCACTTTAATTGAAGGGTAAAGTTCACAAATGGTCACTAAACTTTGATCAATTATCCAATCTCTGAATCCCCAAATTCACAAACCATAATTACTAAATTCACAAATCAAAACGCATGTATCTAACCTGCAAGCCAAAACACTATTGCTTGATTGTTCGAAATAAGTTTTCGAATCTACGTTTAGAACCTAATTATCATGCATCTAACCTACGAGCCAAATTATCCTAAATTATCATTGTTTAGGAACGTCCAAATTCTCAAAACCCATATAAGATTAGAGTTTCAATGGCCAAGGTTAGGGATAATTTCTATTAGTATTTAACCTAGAGAAATTAAAATAGAAACGTGGTTGTTAATTTTGAATATAGATTAAGATTTGAGAATTTGGGGATTAGAGTTTAAGAATTCGAGAAATTAAGGTTATTTAATTCAAATTTTAACTTTATTTTAAAAAATAATTTAATGCATGTCGAGTTCTTGAAAATTTTAATATTTAATTAAAAGTCATTAAAAATTTATAATGTTTTGTGTTAGTGGTGTTTGTCGCCCGTTGTAGACTCATCCAACTAAAAATATGGTCAAATTGAAATAATGGGGGTTAAAATTTATTATTTCTTTCGAGTTATGACTAAATTGTTTGAATGTGTAAACGTGGAGAACTAAATGTGTTATTATACAAAAATATTTTAACAGCCACATCAATCTTTTAACTGTTGTTAATGAGTTAGTGGCCAAATTAAAACAAAACTAAAAGTTTAATGGTATCATTGAAGCAATTAAAAGTTTAATTACCAAATTGAATAATTGATCAAAGTTTAGTGATCATTTGTGAACTTTACCCTTAAATTAAAGTGAATATAAGATTTATTATATTAGTAAAAATTTAATTATTTTCTGAATTAAAAAATAAAAAATCTAAAAAAATAATATAAAAATTATTTTTTAAGATTTATTCTAAAAAGGGGATAATAAGACTTCTGGTCTCTATAATTTTAAAATTAATTAAAATAGTTAATAGTACATTACAGTACATATTAATAGTAATACATTGCGTTACATAGCATTTACCGTAGAATTATCCTTTTATGTAATAGAACTAAAATGTCATCTATAAATTAAAATATTTGCATTGTTTTTAAAATATTTTTTTTGAACAATTAAAATATTGTTTTAAACGTGCATAATTGTTAAAATCATTTAACGTGATTCTACGACTCGTGTTTTTCTTTCTTTTTCATAATTTTATAACTAGAATTATTTTTATAATACACAATTCAAATTAATAACCAAATATATCTAAATTTAAATAGAAATAAATTTGAATTAAAAGCATGGAAACAATTCACACAATAGTGCGTTTAGAAATTCTCCGTGTAAATGATTTGGATGTAATTACATATGTGTGTTATTTTAGTCTATCATTATAATTTGTGAGTTTTGTTGAATTGAATGTAATTGGAGGCATTGAATTACATTCTTCATTTTTTAGAGTCAGTGATAGGGGTGTGTATTGAGTTGAGTATCTCTCAAACAACTCGAGCTCGATTCAGTTAAAATTCGGTTAACGCTAGACCTGGCAAACTTGACCCGAGACCCGAACCGAAACCCGATTTTGACCCGAAATGATGATCAGAAGTTGATCCGAAACTCGAACCGAACCGAACCGAAATTTTTTGTTGAACCGAAATGGACCCGAACCGAATGGACCTGAACCGATTTGACCCGAACCGAAAGCTGAACCGAAAGCTGAACCGAATATCGACCCGATTTTAACCCGATTTTGACCCGATTTTAACCCGAATATCTATTTTAACAATATAATAAATAATAAAAAGAAGTATGTTTTATTATCTTTTTATACTATATCATGGAAGAGACTGTTCCTCTTGTCAAAGTTGTGGTATAATAACATTTTATGTTATTTTACGTTTCAATATTAATTAAATAAACTAATTTTTAAATTTAGAGTTTCAATGTACTATTTTCTCTCCCAATATTTAATCTTACATTTACAAAGAAAAAAATGTCAAAAGATTGCATTAAAAGAAATGGATACATAATAGACCAATTCATTGGGGCAACCTTTAATTGCATCACTAGTCCATGCATTGAAAAAACTAGTTCCACACACACAAAACAAACATGACTCAAATGATTTGATCAACATGATCCTATTAGATTACAAGCATTCTTACCCATATAAGTTCGATAAAAAGATAAAGAGTTTGAAAAACACAACTAACATAAGGCACAAGTCTTAAATAAAAAGTTCTCGTTCAAAAGTGACATTTAGCTGCAAATAAAGTTAAATATCTAAACTCAACTATTCCTACATATGAAACTCAATTACATTGAGTAGACACAAATAACACATGCATCAACGGTTAGACTTCTTTTCATTCAAATCCACAGAAGAGCCGACAAACTCTTCATCTTCCTTAGCTGCATAAATAATAACAAGAAGTTAATTTGTTTAATAGTGAAACAAGAAAATTAAACAATATAATATTTAAGTTAAAATAAACAAATACAATATACTAATAGTTCAAGAAGTTGGCGTAGTAATCAAGTACTACTATAGAGAATCAAAAATTAAATTAAAAAAATAAAAAACTTACATTCATAACCGAACAACCAACTCCGAGTTGTTATCAAAGCCTCCACATTTTCAGGAATATAAGAACTTCTCCACTTATTCAAAATTCGACCTCCTATGCTAAAAGTCGATTCTGATGCAACAGTTGTGAGGGGAACAGTCAAAATATCCCTAGCAAGATGAGAAAGTTCTCCATACCGATGCTCATTTTCCTTCCAAAAATTAAGGATGTCAAGCTCCACTTTCCTATCCATTTTAGGATCATCTAAGTAAATATCCAATTGTAACTTTGCACAGGAAGGTGTAGTTTCTCTCTTGTCATAATCCTAAAAATGCATAAAATAAATAATAAGAAATAAAATAAAACTAAACAAATAGAAAATAGAAAAAAATACAAATGAATGAAAAATGGAAACAAATACAGATTACAAAAATTATATGATATAAAAAAATACATGAAATGAAATATAAAATACACAAAAAATACGTAAACAACATATAATTAAAAAACAAGAAACTTACTGCAAAAAGGTCAAATTTGCGTTTGTGACCGCTAGATGAAGTGCTCATGAAATTGAAGTTTAAGTCTGATGTTCCATGTGAGACTGGAGAATATTCTTTAAATAGCATACCCAATTTAAAACGAACATCATTAATCTTCAAACTAGCTTCTATCTCATCTTCAAACATGATTTCATAACAATACTTGAGAAAAGACAACTTGTAACGAGGATCAAGAATTACCGCAAAGGCAAATAACATGCTATAGCCATCCTCACTTGAATTGAACCAATACTTATCAAACTTCTTCTTCATTTCTATTGATGTGCTTTTTAAAATTGTGTCATTGCTTTTCGTCAACTCTCTCAACAACATAAAAATTCTCCAAACATTTTCAAAGTACAAATTTGTTGTAGGATAATCACTTCCTGAAAACATCATAGTTATATCATAAAAAGGTTCTAAAACATCCCGAATTTTCTCAAGCATTTCCCACTCTTCAGTGTTTGGACAATGGTGGAAAGAGGAATCAACAACAGCCATTTGCTTAAAAGCTTCACGATACAAAATAGCCCTATCAAGCATCATATATATAGAGTTCCATCTTGTAGGCACATCAAGCCACAATGCTTTAGTTTCTTGTATCTTGACTAATTTCACACTATGTCGAAAAGTAACTTTTCTTGATTCTGACCATTTAATATATTTCACACAGTTTCTTATCTTGGCAACAATACGCTCGATGACCTTAAGTCCATCCTTAACAATAAGATTCAATACATGTGCAGCACATCGAACATGAAAGTATGCTCATCTACATAATAAAGCTCCTCGTGCATTAAAAGTATGCTCATCTACATCATAGTCTTGCATTTTATCATTACTAGATGCATTGTCCAACGTTATGGAAAAAATCTTATAGTCAATACCCCAATCTTGAAGCAAGTCTAGTAAAACAGTATACATAGTACTTCCGGTGTGCGGTGAATCAATGTGACAGAAGTTCAACACTCTACTATTTAACTTCCAATTAGCATCTATATGATGAGCAGTCAAACACAAATATCCCTCAGTTTGGCAAGATGTCCACATATCACATGTCAAAGAAATACGACCAGAAACATTACGAAGAGTTTCTTTCAAGTTAATTTTCAAACTTTTATGCATTTTCAAACAATCAGCTTTTGCAGTTTTTCTACATATAGTTCTAACCTGATTGTTCAAATAAGTATGAATTCTCCTGTTACCTTCATGTTCAACCCAAGAAAAAGCATATCCATGCTTTATAATTGCTGTAGCTACCAACTCTCTGTAAACTTTTTGGTCATAAACATAATGCTCTGGTTCTTCTCCATCATTTCCCAAACTCTTCTTATGTGCAGTATAGTGTTTACACTTCTCAAGATGTTTTTGCATATTGGAAGTTTCATAATGCGAGTTAGAGATAAAAGAAGCTGTTTTGCAATATTTGCAAAGAGCCCTTTCTTTTCCATCTTTAGTCTCTGCCGAGTTAAGACTGAGAAAATGTATCCAAACCTTGCTTCGCCTCTTAGAAGAAAATTGTGATTCCAGTACATCAACAGCATCAGTATCAACTTGGACCTCACGTGCATTAGCATTTGATTCCATGGTACCTAAGATAAAAATAAATAAATAAGCAAAGCAAAAGAAAATAATGGATATAAAGCCAAAGATCCATGCCTTCTAACAAACAAAAGCAAGGAAAGAAATAAATCCAATTTCCAAAGATATAAATCCAATATCACCAGAATTTTCATGGATTCCACAGCTAATCGGAAGAAATCAAATGTTCAAACTCAAAATACATTTAATTTATCACATGCAACTAAACTAGCAAATGGGAATAATTTTTTATTAAATCATCACGAAAGAAAAGATTCAGGTATACTCCACTGCATTTTTGTGCTTTCAAAACATTCCATGACACTGGCAATTATAACTACGAAGACTTTTTAAATTCACGCCAACAAGTGTCTGCAATGAGTTATCCGTAGAGGATAAGCTTTGCTTTTTCTTTACCATAATGCGAAGAACAGAATTAATGAGAATTGAAGACTTTCTTTTCTTTTATCTTTATCGGGTATAAAGGAGGCTGTAGTTTGGGATAAGGAGAGGGTAGTTGATATAACTTAGACTTCCTATATGGCACCTTTTAAAGATTATTGTATGAATTAATTGAATTAAGTTTCAGGTTCCACGAATGGCACCTTTTAAACAGCATACAAACTTCATTTGAGGCATGAATCAAATCCTTATTGAAGCTAAATTGAATCAAATCAGAAAACAGCATACAAAAAAACAGCATACAAACTTCATTTGAGGCATACAAAACTACCTTGCTGTTTTCTGAACTGACGGCAGGCGAACGACGGACCAGCGGCGGGCGAACGACGGACCAGCGGCGGGCGAACGACGGATCGGCGGCAGGCTTCTGCTGGTTTCTGCTCGAACTTTCGACTGGACCAGTGGTGAGGGTGAACGACGGACCGGGGCGGGGAGTGTGGATTGCTGAAGCCGGCGGCGACGACAGGGAGGTGAAGCCGACGGCGACGACAAGGAGGTGGAGCTGTGGAGGACCGCCGAGGACTGCCTAGATTAGGGGTTTGAGACCGTTTGAGTTTAAGATTTGGGGAAATTGAAAAATGTCGGGACTCTGGGATTGATTAGGGCAGATGGCTTATTTTTTGCCTATTTGATTTTTTTAATTAAAAACAATAAAATATATTATATATTATAGTTATAATTAAATTAAAATATATATATAGTTATAAATTATAATTAAAATAAAAAATATATTTCATCAATAATTAACTGCTTTAAAAAGATGAAATATTATATTATTTAAACGATGTCAAATATTTAAATTCTAACATTGTGAATGGAACAGATTAAGTTAAAAGGGTCAACCCATACCGAATCTATATAATACTCAATTTAGATTAGTCAACTAATGAGTTAAATATTAGTGATTATATGAAAATAAAAAGAAAAATTCTACAACGGGCGACGAACATTGATGAACACCACTAACGATGAACACCGATGAACACCATTAATTTTTTTTAAATTTTAAAAATTTGAAGGACTAAAATTATAATTAAATTTATCTCTTACAAAAAATCAAATTTAATAATTACTTTATAATATTTTTTAATTGGTTATAGTTAAACGTGTATAACAATATAAGTATAATTACAAAAAAAAAAAACTAAAACGTGTATATAATCTAGAAGAGATAGGGTGACGTGATATTGTGTGTTGATTAAGTTCGAGTTCGAGTTAATTTTAAATTTTACAAAAATATAATTATAAAAATTATAAATAAATATGATATGAGTCAATTTTAGATAAGAATATAATTTTATGAAATAGATTGGACAAAAATAACATATATGACCCCTAAAAAGATTTGTAGGGGCTTAATTAAACACTAAACTCATAAACCCTAAATTTCATCCTTAAGCTTAAGCCTTAGAAATTAATATAAAATCAATAACCCTAAACCATTAACACTAAGGCCTAAACCATAAACTAAAATTAGAGATAATTTTTACAATCTTACCATAAAATATAGCTAAAACCGGAATTAGAGACCAACTTGACAATTTGAAAGTATAGAAATTTGAGATCTTGGTGACCAATTTTATAATTTCACCATAAAATATAGCATAAAATTGAAATTGTGGACTAAATTGACAATTTGGAAGTGGAGAAATTTGAGAGTCCAATGACCAATTTTATAATTATACCATATAAATAAATAGAGGTCAATTTTGGCTAAAAATTAAATCTTAGAAATTAAAATTAACAAAAATATCATTATATTAAATTAATAGACTAAATTACAAAGATTAGTTAATTTCGACTAAAAGTAAATTTTTAGAGACTAAATATCACTATGGGGAGGGGATTTCTATATCCGAAGTCTAAACCGTGGGGATACTTGTGACTAAATTAAATTAAACTAAAACTTAAAGTTGACTAAAATGTAACATTTTTTAAATGCAACGTAACCTAAAAAGTAATTAATCTCTAGCTTAAAAAATTGGTGGCTTATTTCTCTCCAAAATTTTGTCTTTTCTCTCTCTATTTTTTCTAATTGTCTTTTTCTTTTTTTTTCAATCTAGCTTAAAAAATTGGTGGCTTATTTCCCTCCAAATTTTTGTCTTTTCCCTCTTTATTTTTACCAATTGTCTTTCTCTTTTTTTTTAAAATTTAATTGAGTTTTAATTTAGATTAATTTAATTGAAATTTCACATTTAGTTTTAGAATTATTTTAATTATGTCCGTGATTTATGCTTTTAGATTTTAGTTAGCTCAATTAGATCATAAGTTTAATAAATTAATTCATTTCAGAAATTATTATTATTATTATTATTATTATTATTATTATTATTATTATTATTATTATTATTATTATTATTATTATTATTATTATTATTATTATTATTATTACATATAATAAACTTTGATTTAATATAATTATAATTTATACATAAAAATTTGATATGGATACATGAAGCTTTGATTTAAATATTTAATCAAATTAAAATGCATAGATTAACAAGTTGAATCAGAATTAATCTCATACATCAATAACTCTAAACTAAACCATAAATTCTAAACCTCAAACCTTTAACCCAACTCAAATCGAATTGACCCGAAAATTTAAATGTTGACCCGACCCGAAGCGACCCGACCCGAAAGCGACCCGAACGACCCGATTTTGACCCGAACCGAAAGCGACCGATCCGATATTGACCCGACCCGAAAACAACCGATCCGATTTTGACCCGATCCAATACCCGAACCGAATCCGACTCAACACAGACCCGAATTAGACCCGAACCCGAACCGAACTGACCCGAACCGAATCTAAACCGATTCTAGATAGACCCGAAATGACCCGAACCGAACCCGAACCGAATGACTCGATTGCCACCTCTAGTTAACGCTCGACTTGAGTTGACTCAATTCAAAATCGAGTTCGACTCGAGATCTTAGTGAGTTGAGTCGAGCAATGTCCAACTCGACTCGATAAGTTCGTGACTAGCTCGTTATTTTTTTTTTTATAAATTCTTTTATATATTTTTTGTGGCTACCTAAAGAAATTATGTTCCAAGAAATTTAAATAATAGTTAAAAATTTTAAAAAAATTTAGTGAATTAGTAGGTAATTTACTCATAAAATTTTGGTTTCAAATTTCTAAAACGTTTTGTATTTCGTGAGATTAAAAAAGATAATTTGTATTAATATAAAATTAAATTATAATAATGAGTTTTTCTTTTATTATTATTTTACGTATAAAAGTAGAAAATAGAAAAGTCTTCAGTTTTCACTTCTCATATAAAAAAATACGATTAAAAGTTAAAACCCCTAAAATTCCTAAGGCATTATCTCCTTTGTTGTTTCGAATATTCTTGAAAAAATAAAAAGAGTATCACACTCGAATATCAACTTCATCTCTAACTTGGTCGTGGCAAGTTCGTTTATTTATCTCCTCAAACCTCATGTTTTTCTTTAATTCTATGTTTATATTAAACTCTAATAGTATCCCTAGATTTTACCTATATTTAAAAAAAAAACAAGGTGAAAATTTTGTCGAGCTTAACGAGCAATGGGTTGAGTCGAGCAACAAAATTTTTTAACAAGCACGAGTCGAGCACTACTCAACTCACATCGACTCGCTCGATAAGCACCCTAAGTCAGAGAAAGGGCAAGAAATAGTGTAATAACATGAATTACACTCTACATTATTATTATTATTATTATTATTATTATTATTATTATTATTATTTAAACTTGTTTTTTGTTGAAAGCAGCAATACATGAAATTATTGCTGTTGTTATTATATAGGATTAACCCCTTTTTTCTCGTAACGTAACTTTTATTTATGTATATATTATTGTTCTTTATAACACCAACTTTTAGTGTTCTGTAATATATATAACATTTGAACCCAACAAGTGTCCTAGTTAAAAAGCGGATGATGTTTATTTTAAGGGGTACAAATTTAAATCGCTTTGTATACTATTTTATAGTCACCTTTAGATCATTCAATATATATATATATATATATATATATATATATATATATATATATATCCCCAACTTCTTTCTTGATTTACTTCCCTTTTTCGAACTCTAGTTTTTTTTTAGAAATCCAACTTCATCGATCAACTTTTTCAATTCAAATGGTAGGTCACTTGTATATTATTTATATTTTATGAGTTCTTATAAATTTTTGTTCCCTTTTTAAATTAAAATTATGTTGCTATTGCCCACATTTTATATTGGATGAGTCTACCACGTGCGACAAACACCGATGAACACCACTAATGGTGAACACCGATGAACACTATTAAATTAATTAATAAAGATGTAAAATTTTAAGGACCCATCATACAATTAATAATTATTTTAAAAAATTCAATTAAATTATTTTTTATATATATTAAAATTTTATTTTTTTAATAATGGTAAACTATATATTTAGTACCTCACCTATTTCTGTATTTCTATTGAACCCTCATTATTTAAATATTATTTTAATTTGACCCTATTTTTTATAAAAATATTTTAACCCTTAACCCTCAACCTAAAACCATAAACTATTAAACTTTAAATCCTTAAACTCTTAAACCTATACCCTAAACCATATACCATTAAAAATAATTTCACCATCATCGATTCAATTCAATTCAATGAATTGTTGAATTCTCCTAAAAAATTCAATAATCAACAATTTAAAGAAAAAAAGAAGTATAAATCCCACTATTGGTTTATATGTTACTCGGGGTCAGGGTGTCCAGGGGTGCCGGCAGGGCAAGTTGATGTATGAGTGGCGGTTTCTGTAGAGAAAATCCTCGACAGCCCGAAATCAACTATATTTGCTCGCGTGTTTTCAGTCAATAAGATGTTGGCAGTGTTCAAATCTCTGTGGACTATGGGTGGCTTACGGTTATTATGCAGATAGTCCAACCCTGCAACATAAGTCATGAGTAAAGAGTAAGCTATTTTAAAGGGGAAAGATCAAAAGTGAGCCAAAAGAATCGAAAGCATTCGAGTATGTTAAAGAGATCGATCCTAGACCTTGTGTTTTGTTTCCGGTTTAGAACAGTTTCATTTGTCACTGCAAGCAAAATCATTTTCATTTTAATTAGAACTCATGGAAGTGAATGTAGGAGTAAAATCATCAAAATCACTACAACGAAGCACATATTCGTGAAAGCAACTCAAAGCAAAATTTAGTCTAAGCAGCAAAGATCACGCCACTGTAGCAAACATGATGGTGAAATTATTTTTAATGGAATATAGTTTAGAGTATAAGTTTAAGAGTTTAAGGGTTTAAGGTTTAATGAATTGTTGATTATTGAATTTTTTAGGAGAATTCAACAATTCATTGAATTGAATCGATGATGGTGAAATTATTTTTAATGGTATATGATTTAGGGTATATGTTTAATAGTTTAAGAGTTTAAGGTTTAATAGTTTAAGAGTTTAAGGTTTAATAGTTTAGGGTTTTAGGTTGAGGGTTAAGGGTTAAATTATTTTTATAAAAAATAGGGTCAAATTAAAATAATATTTAAATAATGAGGATTCAATAGAAATACAGAAATATGCGAGGTACTAAATATATAGTTTACCCTTATTAAAAAATAAAATTTTAATATATATATAAAATAATTTAATTGAATTTTTTAAAATAATTATTAATTGTATGATGAGTCCTTGAAATTTTACATCTTTATTAATTAATTTAATAGTGTTCATCGGTGTTCATCATTAGTGGTGTTCATCGATGTTCGTCACACGTTGTAGAATTTTCCTTTTATATTTTATGTTATATTATTGGTACAATATGTTATTGTGAGATTTTTTGTTTTATAATAATAATTTCATATTACAATTGAAATTATTTTAAAATACAAATTTATATAAATGTGTAATTACAATTTTTACCGCCAAACATGACATGATGAGTTAAGTAATAATCTCATTCTACTAGTCAAATATACGTATATGAGAACTAACTTTGGAATTTGACATGATTTGATTGAGAAACATAAAGCTCAGTTTGTCTCTAAATTATTTTTCATTTTACATCTTAAATTATTATTTTTTATCTCAGGTTATCTCTAAATTATTATTTTCATCTTTGTTTATTTTAAAATAAATAAGTGATTAATAAGAACGTAACATGCGGGACAAACTAAAACAAAAATAATTTAAAATGTAAAAAAAGAAAATAGATATAGCTCAGGAACTAAATTGTGGATTAAATTTTTTATGAAAGCTAACTAAGATTTTCAATGAAACACAACTGTTTGATGAAATTCCACTGTTTATTTCACTTGTTTGAATTAGATTTGAAACAGAAGAGCCAAGAGATGTCATAATCTTCATTTTCTTTGGGTCCCTACATATAACATAGCCTTTTACTTGTACATATTTCAGGATTTTATATTTTACTTTTCAATATATATACCTTTGAATTATATTTAAAGATTAAAACAAATCAATACATAAAAGAAAATGATCAAATTTTCTATCTTGGATTCCCTAAACCAGCTAGTTTGAGTTCTTGCAACAGTGCAGATGATCCAAGTGAAGAGACAAGACCTAGATTAAGGTAAAGGCACATTGTTAGGGACAAAAGTCACATGAATGGAGTGTTGGGTTTTGTCAATTATTTGATTATTCTGATCAATTTTAATTTCTTGTTGGTTATGATTTGATTCTTGTGGAAAAAGTCCAACCATACTCTATAGTTTTGCCAGATATAAAATCTTCATCTACACGACTACCTCCCATTCATGCACAACCTCTTTTCTTTGCCTTTAAGCTTAAGGCTCACGGATTTGTTTCAAAATTTCCAAAATCGATTAAATTGAATTAACTTATTAAACTCACTAAACTTTACCGATTTAAATCGGTGTCTGTCGGGCCTATCAATGGTATTTTTAAGGGTAATCTTCACCCGTGGTCCTTTTTATTTGGGATTTGTTCTATTTTGGTCACCCGAATTAAAAAAAATCATTCTTACCGCTTACGTTTTGAATCGTGTCTATTTTGGTCCCTTGGCCGTTAACCTCCATTAATAAAAAAATTAATTTTTAATTTAATTCCCAAACTTTCAAAACTTTATTTTTCACCATCTTCTTCAAAACTTGAAAATCTTATTTCTCCGCGCACCACCCAATCCCGACCCTCTTTCCAACGCCATGGGTCCGCCACTCTCCTCACCCCAAAGCATTAAACTTCTTAAACAGAAATTAGTTTTATTGTTTGCAACTAAGTACAGAAAGGTAAGCACCATACTTCCTCAGTTTCCCGCAATCGTACCCCAAATCGATCACGTTGATTGCATATCACCTTCAGCATTGAGCTTTGGTCTTGATCTTAGAAAACTTGTCTGTGATCTGTGTTCTGTTCCACAATAGGATTTGAATTAATAAATCATAACTCACTGTGAAAAGTGAATTATTTCACTTGCAAAACATATCCTGTATTTGCGGTCCACGGTATCAAGAATTAAAATGCAAAACCTAACATCTCTAGACAGAAACATGATTCTTTCAACAACATTACCTACATATGTTCCCCTGGAGTCTCAACGGATACTTCCATGCATTTAAATTTTCAGTTAAAAATTGGATAATCTGACATATTGACAGAGGATGCTTTATCTAAGTAACTATCACTTATCCCCCCCCCCCCCCCCCCACCCCCCACATATAGAAAGCAGGATTAAGAACAAATCTGATAAAATTCTATAAACCATAAACACTTTGAGGATCAAGTTCCCTCGTAATTATAACTCAAGCTGGTAAATATGACTATAAGTACAATGCACATGTAAAAAATAATAAAATTAATTTCTATTTAAGAAGTTTAACGCTTTGAGAAGGAGGAGAGTGGCGGACCCATGGTGGTGGAAAGAGGGTCGAGATCGGGTGGTGGGCGGAGAAATAAAAATTTTAAGTTTTGGGGAAGATGGTGAAAAATAAAGTTTTGAAAGTTTGGGGGTTAAATTAAAAATTAATTTTTCTATTAACGGAGGTTAACGACCAAGGGACCAAAATAAACATGATTCAAAACGTAAGCGGCAAGAATGATCTTTTTTGAATTCGGGTGACCAAAATAGAACAAACCACAAACAAAAAGAACCACGGGTGAAGATTACTTTTTTTAACCTTTTGATAGCACTCACCTTGTAGACAAAGATGATTCAACTTCAGTCTCTTAGGATGAACAACGTCATCCTTTCCACTCAGACCACTCATTGGATTCAATTATATTGTTATAATTTATCTTATTCAAGCCTGACATGAAATATGAACTTCAAAATTTACTTAAGCTTATCTATAATATATTTAAGCTCTTAAAAAAAAGAATTATTCTATTTTTAATTCAATATGCAATAATTTTATAATAGTTTTAAGGTGATTGCAAGGTGGTATATGTTCATACACGTTCTTAACCCTTCAATAATGCGCACAAACCTTGCAGACAAAAAACAATTTGAACTCGAGTCTCCTAGTATGAACACCATTCGCTTTTCCACTAGACCACTTGTTGGGTTCAAATTTTGAATATTAAAGTCCAAACACATTTTTTCAGACATAATATTAGAAAACTCAATTTCCGAACATGTAACACCTTCGACCCGAATGTCATATTTGGGTCTCAAGCCCAACCTGTTACCATAAAATTTTCACCTAGTTTAGCCCAAATCACATCCATTTCCATAAAATCCATTGAGTTCAAATATAGTTAATTCAAAATAAGTATTTAAAACATTTAAACATGAGCTCCAAGTTAAAACAAGTATTTAGAACATTCGACTTATACAACACAAATCCAAAATGAGAGTTACAAAATAAAACATAGGGTCCTACGAATACATAGCCTATTACATCTAACAATTGTACTGTGACAAAAGTCGATGTTGAAATCCTACTTCCGATCGTGCTCCTCTGAAGCAACGATCAACCTACTGGCCTGCAAACAGAAACAACGATTCTAAACGATGAGCTAACGAAGCTCAGTGGATACACTTCCACTCAACCATGTTTCATGCAAATCATAAACAAGAGCATGGACAAGATATGATATCATGGCATATAATACAAATGGCACTACTATATCCGCCTAAACACATAGCATTCAACAAGTACATATACTCACAAAGCATCATATGTACAACCACAAACCTGGAGTCAGTAGGGGTTCTGCACAGACGTGATAGGAGCGACCGCACAGGGCTTCCAAGAGAGAGGAGCCCCAAAATAAAGAACCTAAAATAAATTAAATTAAATATTTGTAAAAAATTATAAATATATATATATATATAATTATTTATATATATATAACAATAATCTATTACTTAAAATATGCAAAAAGAATGACACTTTTAAAGTGAAAATGACAAAATATTTGATTTTTAGATGTTTATAAGTCAATTTTGTATTGCTCAATAGGATAATCTAATAATATTTTTGTATTAAGGTAACTTTTTTGAAAAACAACTTATATCTTTTACTGATTATAAATTAAGGGCTACATTTTAATAAATTGCACATGGCCCCCAAAATCTTTGAACTGCCCCTGCCTAGAGTGAGTCTCGGTGTCACGTAGCTTCGGGATGGTACACTCGGGGTGAGACCCGGTACCACAAAGCCTTGGATCAAGCACCAATACTCAAAATCTCTCATCGAGTATCAACGAATGAGGTCTGGAGTCACATAACATCGGATCATTCATTCAAGCTATTTATCGTGGTGTTTCAACACCCTTGTTGGGTATCTGGATCCCATCAAAGGTGACTCAACTATCTAGGTGTCCACTTCAGCACATAGCAAAGACATGACTACCATACATCACACAACATCACTCGATCCGCCAAAATCTCATATGGTTGCTATTACAACAAGTCACTCAAGGTCTTACAAAGTTATTATACATTATGCTCATGTATGAGGGTTAAAATCTCAATTTCTCAGTTTTACCATTCATTTTACAACATTAGAACCCCATCGAGCCCTAGCACTCGAATTATTAGCCCTTCGAACACAAAACGTAATTTTCGGGCAAATTGCCTAGTGGGTATAGATACCCACTCAAGAGTATCGATACGCTTCTCTAGGTATTGATACCCACCTTATGCGTACTGATACTTGGCTCACATGTTGAAGGGTTTTAACCAATACCTCATACCGGTACACGGGGGCGTTTACCGATACCCCATCAGTATCGATACGCCCCTAAACGTACCGATACACTTTTTAACTACTAGAATTTGAGTAAAGTAAGGGGTACCGGTACGACCTAAGTCCTTACCATACACCCTTAAAATTTTGCTTGATTTCGCCGCACAATACACTAGGTATCGATACCGGTTCATCATGTATATGTACGCGAGTCTAGAATTCGAATTCTGGAGCTCGTAAATCACCCCCAACACCCTCAAACTCTCATGGGAAAACCCCAAATTGAACCTAAAAGTTATGGAAGGTAGTTTAAGTGGTTTCCTAACATTTTTATATCATTTTAACACCAATTTTGGATTTAACCATTAAAGGGGTCTTAAGCACTCAAGAAACCATAAAATCAAACCAAACAACAAGCAATCTAAGTTATGATGCCCATGAAGGCATATGAGTTAGTAGTGTAATGACCTTGATTCTTCAACTAAAAAAGAAGCTCCAAACCAAGCTCCTTAAGCCTTCTTCTTCCCAAGCTCCTTGGAAGAATTTCCCACTTCTTTAACTACAAGAAAATGTTGTAAAATGAGTTACAACATTGATGGGAGATTAAAAGAGACAAAAAGTATGATTCTACAACAAGAAATGGTGTCAAAACCCCATTCCTATTCTTTTTCTTCTTCAACCCCCACCAAAAATTCACCTCCCACCAAACTTAATGATTCTTACCTCAAAATGTAGATCCTTGCAGCTGATTTTAATACCCTTAACTAAAATTTCGAGATTCACACCTCAAAACACAAAGATAGAACCTTTAACTCTTGAGTAAAAGATGAAATGAGAGAGATGGGGATAAAGAAAAAGACAAGGTGATATCACATTCTTTTTTTAATGCAGAATAATTAAGAGTTCACTCCTCCATCTATTCAAACATATGGTAAGTTACCTTCTTACCATTCCCTCTTCATCCTACATCATCCATTAACCCAAGACTCAAGCCCAAAAACAAGGAGAAGCCCACAAGGCTCTCATGAGCGTCAAGTAGCCCAAACTTCCGACTCCAAATGTAAATCCCACGTTTCGAGTTAAACCAACCCTCGGATTCTGAAATCTGGGTCGTTATAAAATAACACGTCAAGTTTTAGCGGATATTACAACTTTTTGGACATGTTTTACCTTCTCAAAAGTACTAACTTGTATGTCTATATTACAATGCTTTTTCTTGCTTTTGAGTACATTTAGATGTTAAATTCATGCATTTGCATAAGAAGTTGGAAATTTTGTCTATGCCAGTGTGAAGGGTTGTTTTGTTGGCAATTTTGCAGGTCTGGCGTAGCAATTGACAGAAAAGATCAGCACGGGAAGGAATGTCAAAGAGAATGCCGAGATGTTGTTGGCACAGATGGACCAAATAATGACAAGCACCAGTTGGCAGAGAAGAGGAATTTGATGCCAGGCCAAGAAGCTGTTGAACCTAAAAAAATAGGACCAGACCAGGCTGCGAGAAAATAGCAATTAGACCAAACTCCGAAAAAATAGCAGAAAATAGTGCCAAGCTTGGTTGGTAGAATGATGCCAAGTTTGGTTGACAAAGGAACGATGGTAGAATGACATCAGCCCTAACCTGATCAGCATATCACCTAATCATCTTATCACTTCAAATCTAGATAAAGGTGATCACAAGCCTTATCCTTTGGGCATTCAAATTTCAAATGCAAAGGCTTATCCTAAGGCTTCTTCACACGCCTATTTAAATAACGATCAAGCATGCATTCAAGGGGAGGTGGAGAGTGATCCATCAACGATCGGCTACACCAAGGAGACGTGGTTCGACCAGCTTGACCGAGAGCCTGGATCTTGAAAGGCTGCATCGGGAGACCTTTTCTGGCCCCATTCTTTTTGTTTAGTTGTTTCAAATGATGACGTGTTCTCAAAATGTTGAAGTTTTTTGGTTGATACCCTCACCATGAACTAATTTAATAGTTGGTGGAGGATGTTTGCGTTGAACGTTATTTTTATGTTAAGTTTTTAATAATGAAAATACTTCAGCATTATTTTTCCCCTTTATTAATGTTGGTCGGCCCATCATTGCTGAAACCTATAAATTTGCAGAAAGAGGTAACGATAGTTTGTTCTTCCCTTTATTAGTTTCTAACATTTACATGTAACATAGTATGCCCAAGCTTGATACAGATAAAACACAAACGATCAAGGGAACAACAATCACAATTGTCATATGAAAAAAAAAACTCACTTCTGTAAAGTCAAGAGACAAAGGCAAGGGAAAATAAAAGGTTTCAACGCTAACGCCAAAAGTGTTAAAGGCGAAGCTTGACGCTCCCATGCCAGCTGATGCAGAGGCGCTGCTCTCAAAGATCTACCATCGACGGGATGTCTTCTTTCAAAATTAGAGAGACATGAGGAGCGAAATCTCAAGCTCTGGCATTATGTTCATGTCAGGGACGTTGCCATCAAGGAGACTCTTGAAGGGCTATCCCTAGGTGTCTTGCCAGACTTCCCAGATTTCCCTGCCAAGTTCTTTGCCAGCGACAATGTCATGCCAGCCAGTCCCCAATTAGTTCATACCCCATCTGATACCATAGTTCGGTTGTCTCCAGTTTAAGTTGAGTCTGTTAGTTCTGAGTCCCCAGTTAAGTCGAAGGAACCCAAAACCAAGTCTGCCAAAGCTAAGTCTGTTACAAGGCCTGCCACTACACCTAGTACACTTGCTCAGTTTGATGCCACCACTACTTCTGCCGTATCGGATCCTGTCAAGATTGTGGAGGAAGTTCTCTGAAATGTTAGAGCCTCCACTGCTGCCGTAAAGCCAAGCATGAAGGGAAGGAAAAGGATGGCCCCTGGTCGCGGGACCTTTGTGAAGAGAAAAACATGTGTCACACGAGAAGTATCATCCAAAGGGAAGTCATCCTCTTCCTAAACTCCTTCGCATTCCATTGCATTTTCATGATCATGCATCTTTATTTCTTTTTTATTGTATACATGTGTTGTTTTCATGCATTGAGGACAATGCACATCTTGGGTTTGCGGTGTGCATTTTCTCTCATTTATGTCATGCATTCCATGTTTAAATTTTTGTTACCATGCCATGTAGTTCATATAGTTTAGTTGCATACCGAACCATTAAAAAGTGAAAAAGAAAATTTTTTCTCTGCCGAATTTTGAAGATTGTTAACAATTGGTTAGGCAAGCTTAATTTGATCTAGTTGTCTACCCGATGAAGAAATTTTAAAATCTTTAGTTTGCCATGCCAGTAGAATAGTTATGCCAGGTTTGCTTGGCAATTGATCTCTAGTTTAAGGAAATGATCTTTCACTTAACACGTAGTATACATCTAGTTCCCGAGAAAACTTAGATTTTTTTAAACTAAGCTCAAATTAAAAAAAAATTAATGCCAGGGTAAAAAGAAACTAATAAGGTAGCAATGTTCTGCCATGACAATGAAAAAAATGAACTCTTCTCTACCTTAGGGATAATAAGTTACTTGGGGCTTCATGGTTTGCTCCCACTTAGTTCTCAAGTCTAAAACCTTAGGGTATGAGTTGAAGAGAAAGCCTAGAGATATTTGGATTAACATGGGGGTCCGTGGTATGCTCCCTCTTACTTCTCACGCCAAACAATGTCACGAAGCAAGCTTAAATTAATGCCAATAAATAAATAAAAACCTTTGGAAAGAAAAAAAATTATGAGTTTAGATAGTAAATTTGACTAGGGAGTGAAAGGATACTTGATGCATATTGCCTACATACTATGCACTCTCCATGAACTTAGACTAGAGTTATATTGCTGCACTTGAATTACTACTTGGTTGGCATTGTTGCACCGAAATACCTGAGGATAGAAATAGAGCCAAATTCTGCTTGCCAACACTTGTTGGCATTCCAGCCAAAATTCTGTCGAGGTACTATTTTCACATTTTTTTTTGTTTTTATTTTTCTTTGCATTACTTAAGTAATGAGCTGGGTTTGGGGGTGTGTTACCTCCTCAAAAGTAATAATTTTTATGCATGCTTTTGCTTGCTTTTGAGTAAATTTAGTTGCATTTAGATGTTAAATTCATGCATTTGCATAAGAAGTTGGGAATTTAGTCTATGTTGGTGTGAAGGATTGTTTTGTTGGAAATTTTGCAGGTATAACATAGCAATTGGCATAGAAGAGCAGCGCGGGATTGAATGCTAGAGAGAATGTCGAGATGCTATTAGCACAGATGAACCAAACAATGCCAAGTACCGATTGGCATAGAAGAGGAATTTGATGTCAGGCCAAAAAGCTGTTGAACCCGAAAAAATATGACCAAATCAGGTTGTGAGAAAATAGCAATTGGACCAAACTCCGAAAAAATAGCGGAAAAATAGTGTCAAGCTTGGTTGGCATAATGATGCCAAGTTTGGTAGCCAAAGGATCGATGGCAGAATGATGTCAACCCTAACCTAATCAGCTTATCACTTCAAATCTAGATAAAGGTGATCACAAGCCTTATGCCTTGCGCATTCAAATTTCAAATGGAAAGGCTTATCATAGGGCTTCTTCGTACGCCTATTTAAAGAACAATCAAGCAAGCATTCAAGGAAGGTGGAGAGTTATCCATCGATGACTGGCTGCACCAAGGAGACGTGGTTCGACCAGCTTGACCGAGAGTCTGGATCTTGAAGGGTTACAATCGAGAGACCCATTCTTTCCATATTATTTTTGTTTAGTTGTTTTTATTTTCTTTCAAATGATGACTTGTTCTCAAAACGTTACAGGTTTTTTGGTTGATACCCTCACCATGAACTGATTTAATAGTTGGTGGGGGATGTTTGCGTTGAACGCTATTTTTATGTTAAGTTTTTAATAATGAAAATGCTTCGGCGTTGTTTTTTTTTCTATCTGCATACTTTACTGTTTCCTAAATACTATGTCAAGCGAGAGCTGACACTATTGTCCTATTACACCTCAATATCTTAATAGACTTGAGTGACAACGATCAAGTTGCTGGATACTAAGGCGAGATGCTTCGAGAGAAGACGTTCAAATAGATGAACTTATTTCGGAAGTGAAATCTCCCATTTAGGAGTATAGATTGGATCTTAATCAAATTGGTTTCTCAAAAAACATTCACTATAGAGATATAGGGTTTTTTACACGGTCAATTTAGGGCAATGACCATCGAGAGAGCCTTTGCCAATTTGAATCTGCTCGGCAAACAATGCCAAGGCATGGCATTATTAGAAGCTGGCATAGCATGAATAGCGTGAAAACCAAGCATCTCTTGCCAACTCTAATAATTCATTTGACACTCTCCCTGTCAACGCTATCTTATTTTACTTTTCTTGCCTTTGCATTATTTTCAAAACCTTTTCCAACATAAACAATATTTTCCTCAACAAGTAAACATTCAAAGCAATCGAATTCCAAGTCAATCTCTATGGGATCGATACTCAGCTTACTGTTGTATTACTTGTCGATTGTGTATACTTGCACGTAAAATACTCAATCTTTGGCACTGTTTTTACAACATTTCCAATATATTTTCTACCCCTTTTGCCAACACTCACGCGAGTCAACAACATGTTTATAAAATTCTATTCTTTCCTTTTAATGTGATAATGAATATGTTGTTCATCAATATTGTGGTTTTTAAAATTGAAGTTTTCTATGATCATACCTACTAAAAAGAAACATCAAAGGATACATGGAGTAGTCAACATATACTCAAATCTTTACCAATAACATTTACTTATGTTAGTAAGGGATTATTCTACAATAAACGTCATGTGTCGTTATGTACCACTAATCATGTATACCGCTATGTTCCATTAATTATTTTAATTACTTTTAAAATCATAGAGACTGAAAGTGTTATTATCCCTTTTTAGAATAAAATCTAAAAAACAATTTTTATATTAATTTTTTATTTTTTTATTTTTGGGTAAAATATACAAATGGAAACTAAACTTTGGTAAATTATTAAATTTGATAACAAAACTTTCAATTGTTTCAATGTTACCATTAAACTTTTAGTTTTGCTATAAATTGGTCGTTGGCCCGTTAACAACCGTTAAAAAGGTGACGTGACAATTAAAATATTTTTTATAATAACACATTTAGTCATCCACATTTGCACATTCAAAAACAATTATTCTATTTTGAGAAAAATAAATAAATTTAACCCTCATTATTTACAAATTATTTCAATTTGGTATTATTTTAATTAAAATTAATTTAACCTTAAACCCTAAACCTTAAACCTTAAGCCTTAAGCCCTAGACCCTAAAACTAAAATCCTAAATACTAAATACTAAACACATAAACCCCTAAACGATAAATCCTAAACCAAATTGTTGTGGACAAAACTTATTAAAAGAATTCCAAAACAATTTTAATTAGTATAATATGTTTTTCAAGTAATTTTACAATGTGTCAAACAACAAATAAAATCTTGCATGGTCATTTAACATATTTTGCAGTGCTAAGTAATAGTAATACTCTATGAACCATATGCCCCTTAGAGTATGATTTAAGAGAAAAACAAATTACCTTAACAAGTAAATAACATAAGCTGAAGGAAATAATCTCGGGATGAACCACAGTCGGTTTCTTCACCCACTATCCTGATTACTAACCATAAGAACTATAGAAATTCTTCAGTTGTAATTCACTATCAAGTCGATTAAAAAGCTTCATATTAATGATCAAAATGCGAAGAAATGATAACACCTTAAAACTTTTAAGCTATCAACAATTTTCTCACAACCTCGTTTTTGTAATTAGGTGAAACTTTAAGTTCAATTAGAAAGCTTGATTCATATTAAGCTTAATACATATCATATGGAGTTAAATAAACCAAATTATGATATAGGGTTTAGGGTTTTGAGATTTTTGTTTAAGGGGAAAGGATACAATTTTAGGGTTTAGTGTTAAATTATTTTAAATTAAAATATGGTGAAATTGAAATAATGTGTAAATAATGAGGGTTAAATTTATTATTTTTTGAATTGTTTTAATTAAAGTATGAGGGATTCAATTGTTTTAAATGTGCAAATGTTGAGGACTAAATGTGTTATTATACCAAACATTTTAACTGTCGCGTCACCCTTTTAACTGTTGTTAATGATTCAGTGACCAATTTGGAGCAAAACTAAAAGTTTAATGGTAACATTGAAGCAATTGAAAGTTTGGTTACCAAATTGAATATTTTACTAAAGTTTAGTTATCATTTGTGTGTTTTACCCAAAAAGAAAAAATATCTGAAAAAGAAATATATTTTTTAAGATTTTATTCTAATAAAGGATAATAACGCTTTTGGTCCCATGATTTTAAAAGTAATTAAAATAATTAATGGTACATAACAGTACATGTGATTAGTGGTATATAGCGGTACATGACGTTTATTGTAGAATATCATATCGGATATAATTAGTGGTAAATAAAAGATTATGAAGATATAATTAGAATGGTAATGAATATCTCATTTATTTAATTTTAAAATTTTAAAATGGCTTTTTCTAACCTATGCATACATGCATATGTTAAGGGTCATTTAAGAGCCTTCATTAAATACAAAGATTCTATTTGGAAAAAAACCACAATCATTTAATGTATTACAAAATCATAAAAGATTCTATTGAAAAAAAATCTCATTTAATGTATTTGAGTTTAGGATTTAGGGTTTATGGTTCAGGTTTTAGGCTCTATGGTTTAGAGTTTAGGGTTTATGGTTAGAGTTTTATAGTTTAAGGCTTAATGTTTAGGTTTAGGGTTTATGGTTCATTATTTATGATTTTAGGGTTATAATTAGTGTTTATGGTTTAGAGTTTAGAGTTTATGGCTTATAGTTTTAGGGTTAGGGTTTTAGTGTTTAGGTTTATGTTTAAGGTTTAAGGTTTATAATTTTAGGGTTTAGAGTTAGGGTTTATGGTTATGGATTTAGGGTTTAGAGTTTACTACATTGAATGGATATTTTTTTCACTATAATCTTATAGGTTTTTAATACATTAAATGATTGTGATTTTTTCAAATAGAATCTTGTATTTAATGAAAGCTTGCATAGGTTAGACAAACCCTTTTAAAATATATCTTAAATTATTGATAAAAAAACATTTCCTAAAAATAGTAATAAATGAAAAGTATAAACTTATTTAGTTATTTATCTCGATATGATAATGTTAAATTTTTATAGTTACAAATTTATGGTTTTATATTTAATAATTGGTTAAGGGTATAATAAGCTCTTGAAATTTAAAAAAAAAATTAATAATAATTAATTCTCTGATTTTTTTTTGCATTCAATTGAGTCCTTGAACAATAAATTTAATCAATTAAACTCTTAAACTGAAAAATTAAATAAATTAAACTTTTTTTACCAATTTTAACCATTAAATTTTGTCAGTTTTTTTATTTGTTGGTGCAGTGCGTCGTGTTACAGTGTTTTCACTTGCCTTTTTTGATTTTTTTTATTTTATTTAAAAAATCTTTAAAAGTTCTAACAATTCTAAAAGACTTATAGAATTTATAAAAAATTGTTTGTTTTTAAAAAAAATCCATAAATGCAACATGATAGAACTGTAGTGTATCCATATGTGTGCCAACAATATCTAAAGAAAAAAACCGTCGATATTTAATGGTCAAAAATGGTCAAATGACTTAATTGAATCAATGGTTAACTACTGGGATAGTCACTTTTGTTTTCTCCAGTAAAAAGTTGGTCACCGATTTTGAAAAACGATCAGTAAGGTCACTTACGTTTTCGGAGCGTAGACTTTTAGTCACTTAGCCGTTTGGTGTCGTTAACATTTGACGGCTTGCTGACCTGGGAGCGAAAAAATAAGGGTAAACTACTGCAATGGTCATTAACGTTTATCCCATGTATATTTTTAGTCCCCGATTTTAAAAAATAAACATTATGGCCACTACTGAAAAAGGTTTCTTTCTAATTTCACCTTGAATTTTTAAAAATTCATTTTTCAACCCTAAAACTTTGCAATCAATTAGTACAATACTATTATAAAGGCTTAAATGAAAAATAGGTGCCCAATGTATACTTTTTTTTTAAATTTAGGTGCCCAAAGTATTTTTTGGTAAAAATAGGTGCCCAAAGTTTCAAAAGTTAGAATTTTAGGTGGCTAACCGTTAATAGATGTTAAAAAATATTTGACCAATCAATGCTTGACATGTGGCACTAATTTAATTTTTTAAAGAAAAACACCTCAAAATTTTAGTTTTTTTTATAAAATTCCAAAATTTTGAAAATTTCACAAAATAGACCCCAAATCCCTAAAATTACCCAAACCCCCAAATCGTCGCTGCTTCTGCCGCCGATCACTGCATCTGAGCACGCCCATTTGGTCGCCAGATCAAGGCGATCATTTCCCCCCAACACGGTGTCACCGAAAACGATGAACGGCGTGCAGTCGAACGCGAAATCGACGTTTGGCTGGCACGTCGTTCGTCATTTTCGGTGACGCCGTGTTGGGGGAAATGACTGCCTTGTTTCGGCGACCAAAGGGGTGTGCTCAGGGGAGGCGATCGGCGGCGCAAGCGGCGGCGATTTGCGGGTTTGAGTTTGGGTGACTTTAGGGATTTGGGGACTATTTTGTAAAAATTGTAAAATTCAGGATTTTATGTAAAATTATGAGTTTTTTCATTAAATTGATTTTAAAAAATAAAATGTAACACCTGGGTTTAAGGGTCGGATGAAAATAATATTCTAATATTATTTTGGGGTTCTGTTTTATAATTAAAATAATCTTTTGGGCCTCGGGTTTCAAAAACAAATAATTGTGTGTTGGACTAAATTGAATTGTTTTACATCTTACATGGAAATTTTGAAAAGGTGGGAATTTGTCATTTCATTAATGGCAAAACCGTAAATAATGGAACTTTATTTTAAAACCCTTTTTACTAAAATAGAGCATTGTCTTCTTCCTCCCCTCATTTTACAATTTGAACGACATAGAAGAGCTCTCTCCACCCAAACACTATTCTATCACCAAGCTATTTCATTTCAACCCATTTTTTAAAGGTAACACCGTTTTTGACTTCTCCTCAACTCCCTCTCTTCAAAAGTACAAATGGTTTTCATTTTCTTCAATGTTATGAAAATGGAGTTTTTAGAGATGTTGATTAAAAATGATAACTTTATGTTGTTAAACTTAATATTTTGATTTAATGTTGTTAGTTATGGAATCTAGGAGCTAAATGGTACCACATATATGAATTTTGCTTGGTTTTGAGCACATTCCCGAAATGGGGTTTAAAAGGGGTTTTTGAAGGGTTTTGGGTGAGTTTTGGGGGTTGTTTTAGGTTGGAATTGGTGGGCTGATGTTAGTACTATGGTTAGGGGTTGCTTTGGGATCATTTGTGGGTATAAAAGGTGTTGGAAACATGAGTTTTGAACAAGGTTATTGGGCTGCTCGAATTGGTAAAAAGTGGGGTTTGTTCATGGCTTGAAATGTTGAGTTTAATGTTTGAATTGTATTCCGGGTTAACTACTTTGATGCTTGGGCTGATTGTAAGTTGTTTGGTTTGTGTTGAGGTTGTTTAGAGGCGAGAACTTGTGTCGGTGAAGCATCGGGAGGAAATCCGGAAGCTTGAAGGTGGTTGCTTGCTTGGTATTTGAGCTTGGAAGTATAGGTGAGTGGTTAATGTTTTCAAAGTATTTTCTAAGTGTTTGGTTCGAGCATGTGGACTAGGTCGGGATTGGTAGACCCACCTAGAGTTAGGATTAGGGTGGTAGCCTAATCCTAAACTTAAACTAGAGACATTGGTTGAACTTGTAATCGATGTTTATGCCTCGTAATATTTGTGATATGATGATTTATGTATATGGTGCTATACATGAGAGATGAGGCATGATTTGTGATGCATTATGTTATGCATGTGAATGGTTCATGATTGTGATCATGGTGAGTACGTGCTAGGCACGGAATTGGTTATAATTGATAAAGTGGATTGAGTTAAATGTTGGCACTAGTATGCTTGACTACAAATGATCGATCATTAGGATGTTAGTGTGCACACATGAGTCAAATTCGCGCGTTGCCTTGGTGGCGTTGAGCCACCAAGGACGAGTACGGGTTCGCCTGGAAATTGTTATTTATATATAGTCAATGATGAGTGGAATCCCATCGACGGGGCGTGAGGATGAGTGGAATCCCCTCCGCGAGACCGGTGATGAGCGTAATCCCATCGTGAGGTAAAGTGGTTGTTGGATGTGAGTTCCAACGTGTTTATCCGCGTATTCGGGTCATAGCTAGGTGCCAATATTGATTGATATGTGTATCAATGTGATGTGGAATGCGATTTCTACTTGGATGTTTATATGTGTTTACATATGTTGTGAATTAGAGCTTGTTGAGCATGACATATAATTTAATATTGTTCATGCATCATTAACATGTTGGCTCTTGAGGATCGAAGGTATAATCATGCATTTACCTTGGTTGAGATCGCGCTTGGACCCTGCATTGTCGAGGTTTGTTTTTAAAGAGCTTACCCTCACTAAGCTTTATTGCTTACGCTCTCTTTGTTCGACAATGCAGATCAGTAGCTCGTGAGTTGCTAAGTGCAAGAAGAGGCCTCCAAGTGTGTGTGCTTGTGGTGCTAGCTATCAAGTATGGTTTTTAGTTTATGATGTAATCGTCAAGCAATGGGACATGTAATCGTGTTATGATGTTTTTGAAGTATGATGTGGTTGTTTAGGAGCACGTTAGATTTCTCTTATGTGTTTGTTAATTTGGTTTGTGGGATGTATGCCTTGCTTGTAAACCATGTTGGTATTTTTGCTTACCTTAAAATTGTCTAAGTGTTGACTTTGTTGAAGCATGCTTTATGTAATGTCATGTATGGTCATTGGAATGGATGCTTTTGTATATCTTGTGTATGCCGAGTATGGTTGCTAGGGAGCATGCCTTTAGGATGTATTTGTATGATTTGTATGTTTCGTGGGGTTGTCTCGGACGTTTGGAACCACTAGGAGATGTCTAAAACTGATTTTGGAAGTTTGCAGGCAGCAGGTGTTTTGAAACGGGTATGGTTCCAGGGCCCCCGTATCGGAACTCGTACCGATACGTTTTGGCCACTGTGAGCCCCTGTTTCGAAACACTTTTGCTACTGGAGATGCCTGTTTCGAAACTAGTATTGAAACGGCAAGGTAAATTGAGACCCTGTTCCGAAACGAGGTGGATGCGTTCTGAAACGGGCGTCTGACTTTTCTAAATTGAAGCTGGTGTTCCGAAACGGGCTTTGACCGTTTCAAAACGCAGGCCTGTTTTTGGACCTTTTGACATCTCTTAGGGGGTTTCAAGAGTTGGGCTTAGGCCCGGTTTGTTGTTGGGCTTCCCCTTAGGCTTAATCAATGTATTTAGATAAGATAAAAATGAAAAATTTCCTCTAGGGTCGGTAACCGATGTGGAGCCTTAACGGGTTTCATCTCGGTTATCCTCGTGTAGCCCACTCGGATCGGTCAAGCGTCCGGACCGGGACGAGAGGGTTACACTTGTTGGTATCAGAGCCTAAGGTTACCGAGACCTTAGGCAGTAAGTGAGGTAAGTTTAAGTTTTGTATTGATGTGCACGGTGTTTGCTTGCATTGTAAGCATGATTGCTTGTGTGACAAGTATGTTGATTGTTTTGTTAAAAGCATGTTGTTTAAGAGTCCCATTGCTACTATTACATCGGAAAAGAATTTTTAAGTGAGGGAAACGTACTTGAGCACTTGGAAGCCTTGCCTTGCTGACCCAATCTTGTATATTTTGTTTGTTGTGGTTGTAGTTATTGTTTGTGAGCGATGTCTAGGCCGAGGGTGGTTCGTCAGGAACCACGTGTTGCGGCTCATGTTGAGCCGGTAGTTGGAGTTGAGGCTCATATAGAGGGGTCTGTTGTTGCTGGAGTTGGAGCTCCTCTACCACCTCCACCACCACCACCTCCTCCGCCCGATGAGGGAGACGAGGCAGGAGTCGAGGGAGAGGGACCTCAGGGTGGCCAAGGTCCGGCCGGAATTGATATGACTCCGCTAGTGCAAGCTATAGCGGGAGCATTCCAGGCCGCAGTTGCGGGAGCTTAGGCTGCAGCTCAGCCTAGAGGAGATGATAATAGCTTACCGTTGGAGAGGCTCCGTAGCCTAGGGGCTGAGGAGTTTAGGGGATCTACTCCTGAGAGGTCCGAGCTGTGGCTAGAGAAGACCGTTCGCATCTTAGCTCAGATGGGTTGCGTGGGTGCCCGCAGATTGGGTTGTGTGATCTCTTTGCTTCAGGGTAATGCCTACACCTGGTGGGTCACCATTACTACCGAAGTTCCAGAGACTGAGATTGGTTGGGACTTCTTCGAGTCGACTTTCAGAAAGAGATATTTGGGACCGAGGTATCTTGATGAGAAGAAGCGAGAGTTTATGGCCCTTACTCAGGGAGATGCTTCTGTGACTGATTATGAGATCCGTTTTGTTTGTTTGAGTCAGTACGCTCTAGAGTTGGTTCCTACTGAAGTGGAACGTTGTAACCGTTTCCGCTATGGGTTGAGTGAGGAGATCAAGAGGTACACTTTGGCTTCTGACTATTCTGATTTTGATGTCTTGGTTGCTAGGGCCAAGGATTTAGAGCACAGTTTGGGTTCGGCCAAACGATCTGGTGGTTCTAGTTCTAGTAAGAGGCATAACCACTTTGACAGTAGAGATGCCAAGAGGCATAAGGGTGGTGGACAGCAGTATGACCATCGACGTGGCGGTGGCCACCATGGTAGGGGCCATCAGGGCCATAGAGGAGGAGGGCGCTTGCCCGAGTGTACACGATGTGGGAGACAGCACGCTGGTGAGTGTTGGGGTAACTTCCATGCCTGTTGGAACTATGGTTCGAGGGACCACTTTAGGAGGGAGTGCCCGCACCAGGCAGCACAAGCACCGAACATTGCTCAGGCTCCTGCGAGAGCGAATGATTTTTAGAGATGCCGTGGGCGCGGTCGTGGCTACTTCCAGCCTAGGGCTGATGCACCTAGGGTAGATGCTCAGAGGAACCTTGCTCATGCTGTGGCAGTGCAACCAGAGGCAGGAGGACCAGCGAGGGTTTATGCTCAGAGGGAGGCCAGGAACGACACTGATGTGATAGCAGGTAATTTTGAGTTACAGTCTATATCTTTGCTTTCTTTGGTTGATTCGGGTTCTACACATTCTTACATTTTGAGTGAGCATGCACGGAAGTTAGATATACCTGTTGAGATATTAGATGTAGGTATGCATGTGACTAGTTCTTTTGGTGAGACCGTTGTGGTTAGACGTATGTATAGGAGATGTCCACTGAAGGTCCAGGGTCATGTGTTCTCTGTTGACATGATGGAACTTCCTTTTTATGGCTTTGATATCATTCTGGGTATGGACTGGTTAGTTGAGCACCGAGCTAGTGTGGATTTTGAGACGAAGAGAATTTCTTTGAAACTTTCGGATGACTACGAGGTAGTAGTAGGCGAGAACATTAAGTTTTTGTCTAATGTTGTGTCAGCTTTAGAGGCTCATAGGTTGATGGATTCCGGATGTGGGGCTTACTTAGCTTATGTTATGAATCCGAATATGAGTGAAGCTAGACCGAAAGATATTATAACAGTTTGTGACTTTCCGGATGTGTTTCCAGAAGAGTTGTCGGCTTTACCTCCTGACAGAGATGTTGAGTTTGTGATTGAGACTGTTTTAGGGTCTAATCCAGTTTCGATAGCTCCGTATCGTATGGCTCCGAAAGAGTTGAAAGAATTGAAGAGTTAGTTGCAAGAATTATTAGACCGTGGTTTCATTAGGCCTAGTAGTTCTCCTTGGGGTGCTCCTCTATTGTTTGTGAAAAAGAAAGATGGTAGTATGCGCATGTGCATTGATTACAGGAAGTTGAATCAGTTGACTGTGAAGAACAAGTATCCGTTGCCTCGCATAGATGATTTGTTTGATCAGTTGAGAGGTGCTTCAGTGTTCTCGAAGATAGATTTGAGATCCGGGTACTATCAGTTGAAAGTGAAAGAGTGTGATGTTCCGAAGACAGCTTTTAGGACTAGATATGGTCACTATGAGTTCCTTGTGATGCCGTTTGGGCTCACGAACGCACCTGCAGCGTTCATGGATATGATTAACAGGATTTTTAGAGACTATCTAGACCGTTTTGTAGTTGTTTTTATTGATGCCATACTTGTGTACTCGAAGACAGAAGAAGAGCATGATGAGCACTTGAGATTTGTGTTACAGAGATTGTTGAGCAATCAGTTGTATGCGAAGCTTAGCAAGTGTGAGTTCTGGATTCGAGAGGTAGTATTTCTTGGCCATGTTGTTTCGGCCGAGGGTATCCGTGTTGATCCTTCGAAGATTGAGGCTATTGTTGAGTGGAAACAACCTAAGTCTGTGACCGAGATTAGGAGTTTCCTAGGTTTAGCCGGTTACTATAGGAGATTTGTTGATGGTTTCTCTAGGGTAGCTGCTCCTTTGACTAAGTTGTTGTAAAAGGGAGTTAAGTTCGAATGGTCAGATGCAAGACAGAAGGCCTTTGAGAAATTGAAAGAAGCTTTGACAAATGCTCCAGTGTTAGTGCAACCTGTTTCAGGTAAGGAATTTGTGATTTACAGTGATGCTTCATATATAGGTTTAGGATGTGCTTTGATGCAAGAAAGAAGAGTTGTTGCTTATGCTTCTAGACAGTTGAAGGTTCATGAGAAGAACTATCCTACTCACGATATAGAGTTAGCCGCAGTTGTGTTTGCATTGAAGATTTGGCGTCATTACTTGTATGGTGAGAAGTGTATAGTCTACACCGATCATAAGAGCTTGAAGTATTTGATGACACAGAAAAAGTTGAACTTGAGACAGAGGAGATGGCTTGAGCTGCTAAAAGATTATGATTTGACCATTGAGTACCATCCGGATAAGGCAAATGTAGTAGCTGATGCTTTGAGCAGAAAGGTGGCCGTTGAGTTGAGAGCTATGTTTGCTAGATTGAGTGTGTCCGATGATGGTGGTTTGATCACCGAGTTACAAGTGAAGCCTTCTTTGATTCAGTTGATTAGAGAGAAGCAGTTGCAAGATGTGACTTTAGTTCCTCATATTCAGGACATAGCCGAGGGAAGACCGACCGAATATAGTTTCAGTGGTGAGAACTTGTTGTGCTTTAGAGATAGAATTGTTATACCAGAAGATGTTGAGTTGAGACGTCAGATTCTGAGCGAAGCACATTCGAGTCCTTTTTCTATGCATCCAGGTAGTACCAAGATGTATCGCGACTTGAAGAATGATTACTTCTGGGTTGGTTTGAAGAAAGATGTAGCCGAGTATGTGAGCCGTTGTATGGTTTGTCGGAGAGTGAAGGCAGAACATCAGGTTCCTTCAGGTTTGTTACAGCCTTTGAAGATTCCGGAATGGAAATGGGAGAGGATCACCATGGACTTTGTGTCGGGGTTACCATTGTCTCCTTCGAAGAAGAATTCCGTGTGGGTGATTGTTGATAGGTTCACTAAGTGTGCTCACTTCTTAGCAGTGAACACTACAGATTCTTTAGACAAGTTGGCAAACTTGTACATCCGTGAGATTGTGAGACTTCATGGAGTTCCGAAGTCTATTGTTTCAGATAGGGATCCTAGGTTTACTTTGAGGTTTTGGGGTTGCTTGCATAGTTCTCTAGGTAGCCGTTTGCATTTTAGTACATCTTATCATCCACAGTCCGATGGGCAGTCAGAGCGAGTGATACAAATTTTAGAGGATATGCTTCGTTGTTGTGTGATTGACTTCCAGGGTTCTTGGGGAAGCACTTACCTTTAGTTGAGTTTGCTTACAACAACAGTTATCAGTCTAGTATTCAGATGGCTCCCTATGAGGCTTTGTATGGTAGACGATGTAGGACTCCGATTTGTTGGGCTGAAACGAGTCAGAGATTGTTACCCATGCCGGATTTGCTTAAGGGGACTACCGACAAAGTGAAGTTGATTTGTGACTGTTTGAAAGCAGCTTCTGATCGTCGGAAGTCTTATGCAGATTTGAAGAGGAAAGAAATTGAGTTCTCCGTGGGTGAGAAAGTGTTTTTGAAAGTATCTCCGTGGAAGAAGGTGATGTGATTTGGCCGGAAAGGTAAGTTGAGTCCGAGGTTCATTGGTCCGTATGAGATAGTTGAGCGGATTGGGCCGGTAGATTACCGTTTGAGATTACCTTCTGAGTTAGAAAAGATCCATGATGTCTTTCATGTGTCGATGCTTAGGAGATATAGGTCAGACCCTTCTCATGTTATGCCTGTAGAGGAGATAGAGTTGAATCCGGATTTGTCCTACAATGAATAGCCTGTTGAAATACTTGCTTCTGATAGCAAGGCGTTGTGTGGCAAGACCATAGAGTTGGTCAAGGTGTTGTGGAGACATAGAGGTGTGGAAGAGGCCACGTGGGAGATGAAGGCTGATATTGTAACCCCCTCGTCCCGGTCTGGCCGGATGACCGGTCCGAGTGGGCCACACGGGGAAAACCGAAGCGAAACCCGTTAAGGTTCCCCCTCGGTTAGCAACCCTATTTTTTTTCTTTCATTTTAATCTTGTCACATTCGAACCCCAAACCACATTCAAACAGCCCAATTTTTAATCTTGACTAAAGGCATCTTAGTTCCTATGTGTTTTTCTCTTTAAAAAGGCCAACAAGTCAAAACAGTGTAGTCTTAAGCAAATGTTTCGAAACCTCCCCAAAAGGTTTCGAAACTTAGACTGACAGTAAGGTCTGGAACCCAAATTTCTGCAAAGGTTTCGAAACCTTACCCATGGTTTCGAAACCCTCTTCCATGGTTTCGAAACCTCCCTCAAAGGTTTCGAAACTTAGGCCGGCAGCGAGGTCTGGAATCCCAGATTTTGCAAAGGTTTCGAAACCTTCCCCAAAGGTTTCGAAACTTAGGCTGGCAGTAAGGTCTGGAAGCCCAGATTTCTGCAAAGGTTTCGAAACCTTCCCCATGGTTTCGAAACCATAGTGCAGGGGATCACTTACTGCCCAACCTAAAGACTCCCTAACTATGAAAAACACTAAGATCATGCATAGACATATATAAGAGCCTAAAAAGGACCAAAGGCATGAATTAACACTCATAAGACTTGCACATACTAACATTTAAGCAACCATACATGAACCATAGATAGCAACCAAGCAATTAACAAGGCATCCATACATAGCATTCATACAAAGGGCAATTTATGCATATATGGTCTTACAAGCACGTAAGATTTCATGCCTTAGCAACCAAACAAATAGACATTCAAGGCATGCAACAAAAACGATATTTATAGATCAAACAAGGCATCCAAGAATCAAACCAATATCGACATACATCAAAACCTATCCCATTGCTTAACTATTACATTCATTTACTCAAAACTCATACATTGAGCTCACCAAAGCAACACTTGGAGACCTTTCCTTGCCCTTGCCACCCACAAGCTATTTATCTGCATTGTCGAACAAAAGAGAGCGTAAGCATAAAAGCTTAGTGAGGGTAAGCTCATAAAACAAACCTTCGACAATGCAGGGTCCAAGCACGAGCAATTTCCATAATGAAATGCATGTTCTTACCTCCGATTCCCACAAGTCAAAATGATCATGATGCATGAACATATATTCAACATTATGTCATGCTCAACATCTTGTAACACAACTTACTACGATACATAACTCAATGCATTAATCACATTATACATCAATACACAAAGGGCATCACATTTCGTAACATATAAGCATATTTGCATAATCTCATATTGGTAAATACACATAACCTCATATTGGCACCTAGCTATGACCCGAATACGCGGATAACCCGTTGGAACGCATTTCCAACAACAACATTACCTCGGTGGGATTCCACTCATCATCGGTCCTTGCATGTGCGGGATTCCACTCATCGCCACATGCCCTACGGATGGGATTCCACTCATCATCACGTAGAAATATATAAAAGCTTCCGGTGGAATATTACATCATCGTACTCCTCCTTGGTGCCTTAACGCCACCAAGGCCACGTATGTTTTGACTCAATTTGTGTGCACACTCATCCTAATGATCGATCATTGTACCCAAGCATACTAGTGCCAATATAAATCAAACTACACAACTTTTTACAATATCAAATTCAATATAAATTCCGTGCCTAGCACGTACTCACCATGATTCTCCAAAATCATGCAATTCACAACACAATCTCATTTCACAAACCAACACCACATGTATGTCAACCGAACAATCATCTCATCATATATCCACATTTTATTTGTCATCAACATGCATATAAAATCAATACATTAAGCCATACTTTCACATACATGTGTATCACATTATACATACTCATAATGAGGCATAACAACGATTAAAGAGTACAACCAATGTCTCTAACTAAAGCTTAGGATTAGGCTACCACCCTAATCCTAACTCTAGGTGGGTCTACCAAGCCCAACCTAGTTCACATGCTTGAACCAACCACTTAAAAACCAATTTAAAAACATTAACCACTCACCTTACTTCCTTAAGCAATCCAAGCAAAGCCGACTCATGTCTCCACAACTTCCGAAATCGTGCCCGAACCTCCCAAGGCCAAATCCGATGTCTCTAATCAATCAAAGGTAATGTATTAACCTCTTAATCAACCACAATTTACTGGTACACATCAGCTCTAAATTCTCTAACATTTTCTCAACAATTCAAAGCCGAAATCTTCCCAAATAATCCCATTTTCGTACTCCAGCAAAACCCAGCCATTACCTCCCAATTTAGACACTTAAAACACTCTAAAACATGTCCAAAACACCCTCATAATGTTGTACAACCATCAACCCTTCATTTCCCCACACAAACACTTCAAAAACTCTTAATTTCCACTCCTAAAAACCACCTACAACAGTAGCTACGGGAATCCCATCAAACTAACATTATAACCTCTCAAAAATCATCACAAAACATCTAAAAACACCCACCCAATGTTGCTATAACATCAACCCAACAATTTCTCACAAAACCCTTCCAAAAACACAAATTTTTGACACTTTAAATACACCCCTAAAACCCATTTCGGAAATTCATCAAAATCCAACCAAATTAACATATAATGTGCATTTTAACATGATTAAGCAAAGCCCCAACTCAATTTATCAAAACCAAATGAAAAACCCCCTTAAAAATCCAAACTTGATATAAACCCTAATTTTCAAAAGTTCATATTTTTAAAATCTAAGACCATGTATGAATAGGAAATGGAAAGGAGAGTTCAAATATGTGATTACCTTTCAAAAACCCCTTGAATTGATGAAGAAATCGAATGAAATATATGCTTGAAAATTGAGAGAGTTTGGAGAAAGGGGGGAGGTATTTCACGTGGGGGGGGATAAGGGAAAAGGGGAAGAAGATGACAATTTGAAAGTTGTCATCTTTTTTTTTTAAAAGCTTTTGGGCAAATTACAACATAAGCCCTTCCTTTTTTATTAAAGTTCAATTACACCATATTTTAGGTTGAATTTATTTTAATTTAATTTTATTGACTCGAACTATAAACACGGATAACTCCTAACCCCAAAACACGGGTGTTACAACTCTCCCCCACTTAAGGAAATTTCTTCCCCGAAATTCATCGATCACGGAGGGCCACTAAAACATGCACCTCCACGCATTCCTCTCTCACCACAACATACTAACCAACTCGAAAGACTTACCACGCAACACTTGCTATCTTACACTATGATCTCAACTGATTCTTCAAGGCATGCCAATTTCAAACTCAACTCAATCTCTTCAACAAACATAGCACGGAACAGATCTGACTCACATTTCTGAACCATAGATACACGGAACACATCTCAAACCCCTTTCTAACTCTGGTGGTAACCGCAACAGATAACAACAGAACTAGCCCGATTCACAAACTCATACAATACTGCTTGAACACTTGACTCATAACTTTCTCTGACTGGTCCTCTGTCTTCATCAATTAACCAAACACTATGCAGACGTCTTCAAAATTATTCTAGTTGAAATCTCGAATCTCTATTACTCGCTTCCATTATGAACCTTCCACGGATGTAACAACTAGAAGAAACTGAAGCTCGGTCTTGACACGCTGGCAATTTACATACTCACTCTCATACTGAACCACATTATTCATCCACTCAATTCAGAAGCATTCATCTTCAACCCACAATACGTCTTCATACTACTCAGATGCAATACAAATGAACCACCGTGCGCTTCGACCAAAACAACACGTCTCAAAACACTATGTCAATCAGTACAACAATTCTATCTCTAACAATACAAACTCTATCATCTCTGAACAGTATTCTGAAGGTCTTCTTTCCGCTATGTCTTGCACGTGAGGTGCCAAGAATCTGTCTTGCAACTGTTTCTCATCAAACATTCTGACCCAAGGTAGTCTCAACCCGAAACTCGGCCACAAAACTACTATCATTTGATATACGGAATTCGGCAATTGCAACTCGTAACTCAACTACTAATCTAACAGCAAATATAACTCGGAACATCGGTTGCTACATTGACTATCTTTGGATGGTACTCACTCTTGATATTACAGTCTTCAAGCATTTCTAACACTTATGTTGTTCAAGTTCCAACCATTCCCAAGTCTTCAAATATTTCAAGCTCTAATGATATGTACATATACACTGCGCATTTCATACTATACAAGCTTGTCTCTAAGTCTTCGAAGCAAATACAATTGTAATTAACTCTATGTCTCATATCGGATAACTCTTCTCACGGTCTTTCAACTAACTCGATGAACAAGTCGCAATCTTCCGTCTTGCATAAGCACACAACCTAACCCTACAGGTAACACGTCACTACAGTTCACAAGCTCTTTCTCTAGTATATGCTGGATCAAGGTCGAAGTTTTCATCAAAGTTTCTTCCAGTTTCTCTAGGGCTCATTATCTCGCATTTAACCACACAACTGAACATTCTTCTATAGCAATCTATCAATGGAGCAACTATCTTCAAAAGACCATTTACAATTCTCTGAAAGTAACAATGCTAGACCTAGGAACTATAGATATCTGTCACAGTCTTCGATTTCTTCCAACTCATGTCTTCTTTTGCCTACTTGGGATTTACCCTAATACACTCGGATGATCTGCATGTTCTAGGAGAACATCTTCATTGACTCGAAGTTCATGTTGCGCAACTTGGTGTACAATTAATTCTCTAATAGAATCTACCACACTAACTTCAAAACTTGCCATGATCTTTCTCGGTACTTGAATATACTCACGTGACATCTAGAAGAGCTACTACAACTGATCATGAAACTCAGAAAATTATTCTGCTCAACATCTCTATGAAGGTAACTAATACACTAGTCAAACAAAACGACATAACTCGGAACTCAAAGCGATCATATCTTGCCTCGAAAGCTGTCTTCGATACTTCAACTTCTCTCACTTTCAACTGGTAATAATCGAATCCAAATTAATCTTCAATTTGACTGGAGCACACACTAACTGATCAACAAATCACTGACACTTGTTTCGACTGTATGTAATCTGATCACATTTTTGTATGGTCTTCTCTCTTCTTCACAAATTGCACTGTAGAACTCTGAGATGATGCACTAGGCCTAATGAATCTAAGGTCTAACAAGTCTCGAAGCTAATTCTTCAACATTCTCAATTCTGTCGGAAACCATAAGATACAGAGCAAACTAAAACACGAGCAAACTCGGAGACGACATCAATAATAAACTCTTCTTCTCTGTTAGGAGACAAACTGGGCGTTTCTTCTAAACACTTCTAGGAAGAATCACAAACTATTCTAGCATTTTGCGGTCCAATCTTCATTCAAAATCAAATTCATCACACTTGCTAAGCAAGCCTACCAACTAAACTCAATCAACCTTTGATCTCTAAACTGGATCAACATTCAACAAGAAGTTCACATCCTCACTTACCACTACAGTCTCACAAAAATCTGCGTCTTCAAAGCAACTCTCTCTTTGTCTCAACGTATACACTAACTCTATGCTCTTCAAGCCAAACCTTGTCGAAGGGTATATCAAAACCGTAGGAAGACGATTATTTCACATCTGCTAGAACTAGTAACTCTGAACCACCAACAAACATCTTCTGTACATCTTTCTGATCACTACTATCTCCCAAAAAGGCTAGTCACATGTGTCCCTACATCTAAGGTCTCAACAAGGATATCCAATTTCTTACATGCTCACGCAAAAGAAGGTATTCGTAGAAATTGCCACTTCACATGTGCACAACTGATAGTCTTCTGTCCTCTCGTTTTCAGACTGGTTCTTCAACAAAAATCTGACTCTTCTAAACTGTTCTTAGAGCATCTCATAACTTCAAGACTCAATTCTGATCGCACACAAACAGTCTTGATGGACTTGTTCTACCCCTACCAAAAAATCCTGAAGTCAAAGCTCAAGGCTCCCTTCTCGGCTCAACTTTATCGGAAGTGACTTCATCTCTTCCGCTTGCTGGAAAACAACTCGACATACACTGACCCAATCACACAAACTAGCTCCCACTCACGGACACTGACCGGTTGTCTTGCATTAAAATCATAGGCCGAACCCCAACGGTCACCAACTAACACTTCACCAGGCATGTTCAACTTGCATACTTGCTAACGATATACAAAAGCACGGATTGAGAATCAACTGGAGGAAACCAACTTAATACTATTCCAAGGGCTAATTCGGTAAAACATCGACCCTACTCTAACCCCCACTCATAGGCCTTCACTTCTTCTTACTAACTAATGCCAGAGTTGATCACACCGTCCCTCATCCACAAGAATCAACCCATATACACACTGTCTCAAACGGACGAATTGTACCTCAATTCTGGTACAACCATACCTCTCTAACTGAGGTGATGGACTCCCTCAACATAGTCCACCCTTTCAGAAACTACGACTTCTACTTACCGAAAAGCAATTAAATCAACAACAATATCAACAGTAAAACATACAAGATTGGGTTAGCAAGGCAAGGCTTCCAAGTGGCTCAAGTATGTTTCCCTCACTTAAAATCTCTTTTTCAATGTAATAGTAGCAATGGGACTCTACTAAACATGTTTCAACCAATCAACACCCATACATGCTCAACCAAGCGTATAACAAGGCTTACTTGCTAAACAAGTAAACATATGCGTACGATCAATCAACATACGTTCTCAATCAAACAATCACACATCACAACATACACGGGTAACGAGCAACATGCTTTTAAACGAACAATCAACATACTTGTCATACAAGCAATCATACTTACAAAGCAAGCAAACACCGTGCATATCATTTCAAAACTTAAACTTACCTCACTTACCTGCCCAAGGTCTCGGAAACCTTAGGCTCTGATACCAACAAATATAACCCCCTCGTCCCGGTCTGGCCGGATGACCGGTCCGAGTGGGCCACACGGGGAAAACCGAAGCGAAACCCGTTAAGGTTCCCTCTCGGTTAGCAACCCTATTTTTTTTCTTTCATTTTAATCTTGTCACATTCGAACCCCAAACCACATTCAAACAGCCCAATTTTTAATCTTGACTAAAGGCATCTTAGTTCCTATGTGTTTTTCTCTTTAAAAAGGCCAACAAGTCAAAACAGTGCAGTCTTAAGCAAAGGTTTCGAAACCTCCCCAAAAGGTTTCGAAACTTAGACTGGCAGTAAGGTCTGGAACCCAAATTTCTGCAAAGGTTTCGAAACCGTACCCATGGTTTCGAAACCCTCTTCCATGGTTTCGAAACCTCCCTCAAAGGTTTCGAAACTTAGGCCGGCAGTGAGGTCTGGAATCCCAGATTTTGCAAAGGTTTCGAAACCTTCCCCAAAGGTTTCGAAACTTAGGCTGGCAGTAAGGTCTGGAAGCCCAGATTTCTGCAAAGGTTTCGAAACCTTCCCCATGGTTTCGAAACCATAGTGCAGGGGATGACTTACTGCCCAACCTAAAGACTCTCTAACTATGAAAAACACTAAGATCATGCATAGACATATATAAGAGCCTAAAAAGGACCAAAGGCATGAATTAACACTCATAAGACTTGCACATACTAACATTTAAGCAACCATACATGAACCATAGATAGCAACCAAGCAATTAACAAGGCATCCATACATAGCATTCATACAAAGGGCAATTTATGCATATATAGTCTTACAAGCACGTAAGATTTCATGCCTTAGCAACCAAACAAATAGACATTCAAGGCATGCAACAACAACGATATTTATAGATCAAACAAGGCATCCAAGAATCAAACCAATATCGACATACATCAAAACCTATCCCATTGCTTAACTATTACATTCATTTACTCAAAACTCATACATTGAGCTCACCAAAGCAACACTTGGAGACATTTCCTTGCCCTTGCCACCCACAAGCTATTTATCTGCATTGTCGAACAAAAGAGAGCGTAAGCATAAAAGCTTAGTGAGGGTAAGCTCATAAAACAAACCTTCGACAATGCAGGGTCCAAGCACGAGCAATTTCCATAATGAAATGCATGTTCTTACCTCCGATTCCCACAAGTCAAAATGATCATGATGCATGAACATATATTCAACATTATGTCATGCTCAACATCTTGTAACACAACTTACTACGATACATAACTCAATGCATTAATCACATTATACATCAATACACAAAGGGCATCACATTTCGTAACATATAAGCATATTTGCATAATCTCATATTGGTAAATACACATAACCTCATATTGGCACCTAGCTATGACCCGAATACGCGGATAACCCGTTGGAACGCATTTCCAACAACAACATTACCTCGGTGGGATTCCACTCATCACCGGTCCTTGCATGTGCGGGATTCCACTCATCGCCACATGCCCTACAGATGGGATTCCACTCATCATCACGTAGAAATATATAAAAGCTTCCGGTGGAATATTACATCACCGTACTCCTCCTTGGTGCCTTAATGCCACCAAGGCCACGTAAGTTTTGACTCAATTTGTGTGCACACTCATCCTAATGATCGATCATTGTACCCAAGCATACTAGTGCCAATATAAATCAAACTACACAACTTTTTACAATATCAAATTCAATATAAATTCCGTGCCTAGCACGTACTCACCATGATTCTCCAAAATCATGCAATTCACAACACAATCTCATTTCACAAACCAACACCACATGTATGTCAACCGAACAATCATCTCATCATATATCCACATTTTATTTGTCATCAACATGCATATAAAATCAATACATTAAGCCATACTTTCACATACATGTGTATCACATTATACATACTCATAATGAGGCATAACAACGATTAAAGAGTACAACCAATGTCTCTAACTAAAGCTTAGGATTAGGCTACCACCCTAATCCTAACTCTAGGTGGGTCTACCAAGCCCAACCTAGTTCACATGCTTGAACCAACCACTTAAAAACCAATTTAAAAACATTAACCACTCACCTTACTTCCTTAAGCAATCCAAGCAAAGCCGACTCATGTCTCCACAACTTCCGAAATCGTGCCCGAACCTCCCAAGGCCAAATCCGATGTCTCTAATCAATCAAAGGCAATGTATTAACCTCTTAATCAACCACAATTTACTGGTACACATCAGCTCTCAATTCTCTAACATTTTCTCAACAATTCAAAGCCGAAATCTTCCCAAATAATCCCATTTTCGTACTCCAACAAAACCCAGCCATTACCTCCCAATTTAGACACTTAAAACACTCTAAAACATGTCCAAAACACCCTCATAATGTTGTACAACCATCAACCCTTCATTTCCCCACACAAACACTTCAAAAACTCTTAATTTCCACTCCTAAAAACCACCTACAACAGTAGCTACGGGAATCCCATCAAACTAACATTATAACCTCTCAAAAATCATCACAAAACATCTAAAAACACCCACCCAATGTTGCTATAACATCAACCCAACAATTTCTCACAAAACCCTTCCAAAAACACAAATTTTTGACACTTTAAATACACCCCTAAAACCCATTTCGGAAATTCATCAAAATCCAACCAAATTAACATATAATGTGCATTTTAACATGATTAAGCAAAGCCCCAACTCAATTTATCAAAACCAAATGAAAAACCCCCTTAAAAATCCAAACTTGATATAAACCCTAATTTTCAAAAGTTCATATTTTTAAAATCTAAGACCATGTATGAATAGGAAATGGAAAGGAGAGTTCAAATATGTGATTACCTTTCAAAAACCCCTTGAATTGATGAAGAAATCGAATGAAATATATGCTTGAAAATTGAGAGAGTTTGGAGAAAGGGGGGAGGTATTTCACGTGGGGGGGGGGATAAGGGAAAAGGGGAAGAAGATGACAATTTGAAAGTTGTCATCTTTTTTTTTTAAAAGCTTTTGGGCAAATTACAACATAAGCCCTTCCCTTTTTATTAAAGTTCAATTACACCACATTTTAGGTTGAATTTATTTTAATTTAATTTTATTGACTCGAACTATAAACACGGATAACTCCTAACCCCAAAACACGGGTGTTACAGATATGCTTGAGCAGTTTTCGTATTTGTTTCCCTCAGGTAATTTCGGGGACGAAATTCCTTAAGTGGGGGAGAGTTGTAACACCCGGGTTTAAGGGTCGGATGAAAATAATATTCTAATATTATTTTGGGGTTTGGTTTTATAATTAAAATAATCTTTTGGGCCTCGGGTTTCAAAAACAAATAATTGTGTGTTGGACTAAATTGAATTGTTTTACATCTTGCATGGAAATTTTGAAAAGGTGGGAATTTGCCATTTCATTAATGGCAAAACCGTAAATAATGGAACTTTATTTTAAAACCCTTTTTACTAAAATAGAGCATTGTCTTCTTCCTCCCCTCATTTTACAATTTGAACGACATAGAAGAGCTCTCTCCACCCAAACACTATTCCATCACCAAGCTACTTCATTTCAACCCGTTTTTGAAAGGTAACACCATTTTTGACTTCTCCCCAACTCCCTCTCTTCAAAAGTACAAATGGTTTTCATTTTCCTCAATGTTATGAAAATGGAGTTTTTAGAGATTTTGATTAAAATGATAACTTTATGTTGTTAAACTTAATATTTTGATTTAATGTTGTTAGTTATGGAATCTATGAGCTAAATAGTACCACATATAGGAATTTTGCTTGGTTTTGAGCACATTCCCGAAATGGGGTTTAAAAGGGGTTTTTGAAGGGTTTTGGGTGAGTTTTAGGGGTTGTTTTAGGTTGGAATTGGTGGGCTGACGTTAGTACTATGGTTAGGGGTTGCTTTGGGGTCATTTGTGGGTATAAAAGGTGTTGGAAACATGAGTTTTGAACAAGGTTATTGGGCTGCTCGAATTGGTAAAAAGTGGGGTTTGTTCATGGCTTGAAATGTTGAGTTTAATGTTTGAATTGTATTCCGGGTTAACTACTTTGATGCTTGGGCTGATTGGAAGTTGTTTGGTTTGTGTTGAGGTTGTTTAGAGGCGAGAACTTGTGTCAGTGAAGCATCGGGAGGAAATCCGGAAGCTTGAAGGTGGTTGCTTGCTTGGTATTTGAGCTTGGAAGTATAGGTGAGTGGTTAATGTTTTCAAAGTATTTTCTAAGTGTTTGGTTCGAGCATGTGGACTAGGTCGGGCTTGGTAGACCCACCTAGAGTTAGGATTAGGGTGATAGCCTAATCCTAAACTTAAACTAGAGACATTGGTTGAACTTGTAATCGATGTCTATGCCTCGTAATATTTGTGATATGATGATTTATGTATATGGTGCTATACATGAGAGATGAGGCATGATTTGTGATGCATTATGTTATGCATGTGAATGGTTCATGATTGTGATCATGGTGAGTACGTGCTAGGTACGGAATTGGTTATAATTGATAAAGTGGATTGAGTTAAATGTCGGCACTAGTATGCTTGAGTACAAATGATCGATCATTAGGATGTTAGTGTGCACACATGAGTCAAATTCGCGCGTTGCCTTGGTGGCGTTGAGCCACCAAGGATGAGTACGGGTTCGCCCGGAAATTGTTATTTATATATAGTCAATGATGAGTGGAATCCCATCGACGGGGCGTGAGGATGAGTGGAATCCCCTCCGCGAGACCGGTGATGAGCGTAATCCCATCGTGAGGTAAAGTGGTTGTTGGATGTGAGTTCCAACGTGTTTATCCGCGTATTCGGGTCATAGCTAGGTGCCAATATTGATTGATATGTGTATCAATGTGATGTGGAATGCGATTTCTACTTGGATGTTTATATGTGTTTACATATGTTGTGAATTAGAGCTTGTTGAGCATGGCATATAATTTAATATTGTTCATGCATCATTAACATGTTGGCTCTTGAGGATCGAAGGTATAATCATGCATTTACCTTGGTTGAGATCGCGCTTGGACCCTGCATTGTCGAGGTTTGTTTTTAAAGAGCTTACCCTCACTAAGCTTTATTGCTTACGCTCTCTTTGTTCGACAATGCAGATCAGTAGCTCGTGGATTGCTAAGTGCAAGAAGAGGCCTCCAAGTGTGTGTGCTTGTGGTGCTAGCTATCAAGTATGGTTTTTAGTTTTTGATGTAATGGTCATGCAATGGGACATGTAATCGTGTTATGATGTTTTTGAAGTATGATGTGGTTGTTTAGGAGCACGTTAGACTCCTCTTATGTGTTTGTTAATTTGGTTTGTGGGATGTATGCCTTGCTTGTAAACCATGTTGGTATTTTTGCTTACCTTAAAATTGTCTAAGTGTTGACTTTGTTGAAGCATGCTTTATGTAATGTCATGTATGGTCATTGGAATGGATGCTTTTGTATATCTTGTGTATGCCGAGTATGGTTGCTAGGGAGCATGCCTTTATGTAAAACCTATGTTTGATTTTGATATAATTAGATCTTTAAGGATCAATTTGTAAAACTTAAAATTGTTTTTATAAGTCCCTTAATAAGTTTCAAAACACCAACACTTTAAAACTGATTTGTAAAACTCAAACTCAAAATATTTTCTAAGTGTTCCAAGGCAAAACCATTGAAAATCGTTCAGGTGTATTGATACACTCCCAAGCGTATCGATACCTTTTTGCCAAACTTGGTTACAGTCGGAACACGTATCGATACGGCAAACACTCGTATCGATACGCCCCTGTGTTAAAATTCAAAGAGTTTGAATAGCGTACCGATACGGTAAACCCTCGTATCGATACGGGCTTTATAATTTTTAAATATTAAGTCGGTTTAAAAATATGACCGTTGGTGGCAGTTGGGTGGTAACCAAAACTTTAAAAGGTCGTTGACCCGTATCGATACGCCTAACCCTCGTATCGATACCTTTACCGTTTCGATACCCCCTATTTATTGCACACAACGGCTCTTTCTTTTCTGAGACAGGTATCAATACTCTTTCCCGCGTACCGATACTCATAGCTGCAGAAGTGCATTTATGGTGGTAAGAGAGGGTTCCAACGGCTCCATTTATGTTCCCAACCACCCAAACGGCTAGAAATCAATGAGGAGGTATAAAAGATACATCTAAAAGCATCAGCAACAACTATTGATCTTCAAGAAAACATCTATTCATCAAATCCAAGCAATTGTGCCAAAAATCCTATTTGTCTAGAAACCCCAATTGTAATTTTCATTTATATCTTGTTCAATTGGGTTGAGTGCTTGTAATTGGGCTATCATTTGTATTGAGAGATACTTCATTAGCCAACAAATTTCTTTGTTCTCTTGTTGTGAGGATTGGGTTGAATTTTGGGTAGAAAATTCAACCGAAATTGTAAGGGTTACCTCCTTAGCCTAAAAAAGGGGAAGAGCAATTAGTGGAATTGTTGCAAATCCTTAGTGAAGCTAAGGTAGTGGATGTAGAGTTCATTTGGAGAACTTGAACCACTCTAAAATCCCTTGTCAATCTTTTTATTTGCAAATTTCCACCATACAAACTTTAAATTTCCAATTCACCCCCCTCTTGGTTCATATCGATCTTTCGATCCACTCAACAATTGGTATCAGAGCCTACCTCTTTGAGGATTAACAACCACAAGAGGAGTTCCTTGGAAGAGTGTGATCATCATATATCAAGAGATGGCTTCAACCTCCGGTTCGGGCATGTACAAGTCACAATCCACTACAAAGCCTCCTTTCTTCAACGGTGATAACTATTCTTTTTGGAAGAATAGAATGCGTCTCTTCATCAAGTCAAATGACTATCTAGTGTGGGATGTCATTGAAGATGGGCCATATATTCCATTGAAGCAAGATGGTGAAGGCAAGATGGTTTTGAAGAAGAAAGTGGAGATGAGTGAAGAGGAGAGGAAAAAGATTCAAGTCAATGATAAAGCTCTCCACATGCTATTTTGTTCTTTCGGTCCGGACATCTATTCAAAGGTCTCATCCATCGAAAGTGCCAAAGAAGTGTGGGACACTCTCGAGACTACTTATGAAGGCACAAACGATGTTAAAGAAACTAAGATTGGAATTCTCAATCTTAGTTATGAAAACTTCAAGATGGAGCCCGATGATATGGTGTCAAAGATGTTTGATCGGTTCTCCACGATTGTCAATGGGCTAAAGGGCTTTGGAGAGATCATACCGAAAGACAAGCTTGTCCGGAAGCTACTCTATTCACTTCCCGAATCTTGGGATGGGAAGAGAACCGCCATCATTGAAGCTAAGAACTTAAAGACTTTAAAGCTTGATGAGCTTGTGGGTTCTCTCCTTACTCATGAGATTATGAAGCAAGGAAGGGAAGAAGAGAAGAAGAAAGAAGAGAAAAGGGTAGAGAAGCTTGAGGTTGAGAAGAAAAAGAAGATGGGAATAGCTCTCAAAGCTAAAGCTTCACAATACGAAGAGAGCTCATCTAGTGAGGAGGATGAACTCGAAGAATTGGCTATGATAGCCAAACGATTCTCACGTTTTATGAGGTCCAACCGGGGAAGAAAAATCCAAAGGAAGATGGACTTCAAAAGCAAGAACAAAGAAGAAGGAAATGATCCAATCATTTGCTTTGAGTGCAAACAACCCGGCCACATTCGTTCGGAGTGCCCTCAACTCAAGAAGAAGGGCTTTGAGAAGAGGAAGAAGCTCAAAGCCAAGCTTTCTACTTGGAGTGATGAGGAGTCATCGGAGGATGACGAACAAGAAGTGGCTAACCTTTGCCTCATGGCACTTGAGGAAGATTCCTCCATGGTAACCTCTAACTCATCTACTTTAGATTTTGAAGAATTAAATGATGCATATGATGAGTTACAAGAGGTCTATGATGAATTAGTTGAGAAATATAAAGAGTCGGTCATTAGGAACAAAAAGATTATTTTGGAACTAAATGAGAAAAATGACTCACTCACTCAAGCTAATTCAAAATTTGAGAAAAAAGATATTAGGATTAAAAGATGAACTAAAATTCTTTCAAGATGAAAATGTTGATCTTAATAATCTTTTGTCTCAATGTAATAGTGAACACCAAAAGGTGTTGAATGAGCTAAATGAGCTCAAAAAGTCCTTTAAAAATGTTGGTAGTATCAAGCATGAGATAGGTGAATCCTCTAGAACAAACCAACCTAAGAAAAGGACTAACTACTACAAACAAGGTAGCTATCCTAGACATAGTAGATCTAAAAGAATTAGAAGTGTATGGGTTCCTAAGGAACTTGTAAAATCTAATAATATTATTGCTATGTCACCTTGGATTCCTAAGGGAACCAAGGTTTTGGGAGCTAACACTCATGGACCCAAAATGATTTGGGTACCAAAAACAAAAGTTTAATATCTTTGTTTGTAGGGGGAGCATTGCTACAAGGCCAAAGCACAAAGTCAAAACTCATGGTACCTTGATAGTGGATGCTCAAGGCACATGACCGGAGACAAGAGTAGATTCATGGATCTAAAGCCAAAAAGTGGAGGAGTAGTGACATTTGGTGACAACTCCAAAGGCCACATTAAAAGTATTGGCTCCATAGGTAATCACTCTATTATTCTCATTGAAAATGTCTTATATGTTGATGGTCTTAAACACAATTTATTGAGCATAAGTCAATTATGTGATAAAGGATTTAATGTTTTATTTGATAAAAATGGATGCAAAATTGTAGACATTAAATCTAATAATATTATGCTCATAGGTCATCGCATAGGGAACATATACATGGTGCATCTAGATGACATTCATACATCTCATGCATGCTTAGTTGCTCAAAATGAAAATGATGCATGGTTGTGGCATAGGAAACTAGGACATGCTAGCATAAGTGTTTTAGAGAAACTAGTCTCCCTTAATCTAGTTAGAGGTTTACCCAAGATAAAATTCTCAAATGACAAAATTTGTGATGCATGCTCAAAGGGTAAACAACATAGATCTTCTTTTAAATCCATTAATGATGTCTCTACTAGTAGATGTTTACAACTTATCCATATGGATTTATTTGGGCCAATTAGGACTATGAGCTTGGGTGGTAAATCTTATGCTTTTGTACTTGTTGATGATTTTTCTAGATTTACTTGGGTTCTATTTTTAAGTATTAAAGATGAGGCTTTAGAAAGATTCATCACATTTTCAAAACTAACCCAAAATGATCTTGAACTTAGAATTTCACATATTAGAAGTGATCATGGAACCGAGTTTCAGAATTTAGGGTTTGAAGATTTTTTAAACGAAAATGGTATTAGCCATAATTTTTCGGCTCCTCGAATTCCTCAACAAAATGGGGTAGTTGAGAGGAAAAATAGAACTTTACAAGAAATGGCTAGAACTATGCTTTGTGAAAACAATTTACCTAAATATTTTTGGGCGGAAGCCACAAACACCGCTTGCTATATTGTAAATCGAGTAATGATTAGGCCAATTTTAAAGAAAACACCTTATGAGATTTTAAAATCTAAAAAGCCTAACATTAGCTATTTTCACCCTTTTGGTTGCAAGTGTTTTGTTTTAAATAATGGAAAAGACAACTTAGGTAAATTTGATGCAAAAAGTGATGAAGTTATTTTCATAGGTTACTCCTTAACCTCTAAAGTCTATCGAGTATTTAACAAAAGAACTTTAGTAGTAGAAGAATCTATTCATGTTGTATTCGATGATAACCTCCTTCCTAGGAAGGATTCTTGTGAAGATGATGATGTAGGAATCATAAATGCCTTTGATGGAGGATAATCTTCAAAGGAGGATGAGATTCAAACAAAAGAAGAGGACACACAAGATCCACCTCTTGAAGCCTTGAAGGACTTGGCTCTTGAGGAAAAGGAAGTGAGCTACCCAAGGGAGTTGAACTATGTCAAAGATGGTGAAATCTTGGGTGATCCATCCAAGGGGGTAACCACTCGATCTTCTCTTAGATTAATGAATCATGTTGCATTTATCTCATGCATAGAGCCTAAGAATATTAAAGAAGCATTGAAAGATGACTTTTGGATTATGGCTATGCAAGAAGAGTTAAATCAATTTGAGAGAAGTAATGTTTGGACATTAGTTGATAGGCCTAGAATCAATCTACCATAGGAACTAAATGGGTCTTTAGGAACAAGCTAGATGAGAGTGGTAACATTGTAAGAAATAAAGCTAGACTAGTAGCACAAGGTTACACTCAAGAAGAGGGAATAGATTTTGATGAAACCTATGCACCCGTAGCTAGAATGGAAGCTATTAGGATGTTGCTTGCATATCCATGTTATCATAATTTCAAGCTTTTTCAAATGGATGTTAAAAGCGCATTTTTAAATGGTTTTATAAATGAAGAAGTGTATGTGGAACAACCACCGGGTTTTGAAGACTCAAAATTTCCAAATCATGTTTTCAAACTCACCAAAGCTCTCTATGGTTTAAAACAAGCTCCTAGAGCTTGGTATGAAAGACTTTCAAACTTTTTAATTGAAAAAGGATTTAAAAAGGGTAAGGTGGACACTACACTTTTTATAAAAATGTATAAAAATAACATCTTAGTAGTTCAAATTTATGTTGATGATATTATTTTTGGTTCTACTAATGAGTGTCATTGTCAAGAGTTTGCTAAGTTAATGCAAGGTGAATTTGAGATGAGCATGATGGGGGAGCTCTCATTCTTTTTGGGACTCCAAATCAAGCAAAAGAAGGATGGCACCTTCATCAACCAAGCAAAATACATAAAGGATATGCTCAAGAAGTTTGGCTTGGAGAATGCAAAGCCTCAAGCCACTCCTATGAGCTCATCTACAAAGCATGACAAAGATGAAGGAGGTAAGTGTGTTGACTCTAAGCTTTATCATTCTATGATTGGATCTTTGCTTTACCTTACCACAAGTAGACTGGATATCTTGTTTAGTGTTTGCTTGTGTGCTAGGTTTCAAGCTAGTCCTAGAGAGTCTCACCTTATAGCCGTTAAGAGAATCTTTAGATACCTTAGAGATACTCCTTGTTTAGGTCTTTGGTATCCTAGAGACTCTACCTTCAACCTTCATGCTTACTCAGATGCGGATTATGGGGGTTGCAAAATCGATAGGAAAAGTACTTCGGGAACTTGTCAATTCTTAGGAATTAAAGTTGAAACTATACCCCTAAAATGTGACAACACTAGTGCAATATGTTTAACAAAAAATCCCATCCAACACTCTAGAACCAAACACATAGAAATAAGGCATCATTTCATTAGAGATCATGTCCTTAAGGAAGATGTGGTTATAGAGTATGTAGACACCTTGAATCAATTAGCGGACATATTTACAAAACCCTTAGACAAAGAGCGTTTTTGGTCCCTTAGGAGAGAGTTAGGTCTAGCTAGCCTATCTTGACCTTTTAGGACTTCTTTTATGCTTAAATATGCTTGATCTTGTGAAATGCCATGTTTGTATGCTTAGACTTCTAATTTCATCCATGCCTATAGTTAGAAGGAGTATGCTTCTGTTAAAATATGCTTAGAACTGCTCATTCATCATTTGCATACCTTTAGGAGATGTTAAGTTCGAGCCTTTGGTTGTTCTTTGAACCAAATATGCATTTCTGGGCATACAGTATCGATACGGCTCTACGCGTATCGATACATGTTCTCCATTCTGCTTCCCAGAATTCACTTCGCTTCACGGGTATCGATACGATTCAACTCGTATCGATACGGGTCGTTTCGATACGGACCCCTCCGTTTCGATACAACTTTCCAACGGGCATTTTTACGGAAAAGACAACTCTATCCCCGTATCGATACACCCTCAGGCGTATCAATACTCGACTGCGCTGATGGCATTAAATTGGCTTTTAATGAGTTCAACTTTTACCTAAATTCAAACTCTTCAAAACCTAATTAACCCTAGCCGTTTTTGCCTATAAAAAGGCCCTTCCTCCTTGATATTTTTCACACCTCAACTCAAATCTAAAAGAGTTTTTGAATCAAGCAAGGCTTTGTGCTCTCTCTCTCATCTATTGTGCTAGTTTTTCTTCAATCTCCCAAGTTTCTATCAAGGTAATCTTTCTTTTTCTTTTTCAATTTCTTTTGTTTTGTTTTGTTTTTTTTTTCTCATCTATTTATCAAAACCTTTTGTTTTCTTCAATTTTTTTTAACTTTTTTTCTTCAAATTTTTTCTCAATTTTTTTACCTTGATTTTTACTCAAATTGAAGAAATCCTTTTGCTTAATTCTCTTTTAGATCATGGCACCAAAAGAACCATCGAGGAAGCGTACAAGGGTTAATTAAGCCGGTGAATCCTCCACCCTTGGAGCTATTGCTCGTCCGAACTACTCAATCATCTATGAGCAATGCTTTGATGGCAATTCGGGTCTAACTCACTTTCGTCAATATGAGAATTATAAGATCCGTGCTGAAAGGGTAATATCTGTTCCTTTTCTCAATTCGGAGCGTTTTAAGTTTGAATATCTTCCTTTGTTTCATCGTTGGAACTTCATGGAGTTCATCTCTATTCCCGGTGTTTTCTATCGCCTTTTGGTTTTGATTTTCTATGCTAATGCTAAATGTATTAGTCGTGATGGGGAAGTTGTTGCAATTAGCTCTTACCTCATGGGGAAGAAAATTATTCTTGATGTCAAATCCATTTGTGAGGTTTTCAACTTAGAGGATGAAGGCCTTGATAATGAGCATGCTTTAGGGCATGTTCTTAGTGGATCCGTCACCGCCCTAAATGCTCAAGACCGGATCTTACATTTGATGGTGTCGTGGTGGTTTCGTCCCTCCGGAGGAAAATATTCCACCATCCGTCAAGTGGATGATTTTTGGATTCGGTGCTTCCGTGAGAAAAAGCGACCAAATCTAGCTCGACTTATGTTCCAAGAGATCGTCTACCTCGTGCAAAATCGTCACACAACTCTCGTCACCTCCTTTACATATGGTACGGCTTTGAGTTGTACTGAACCATATTAAGAAGGGAAAACTACACCACTGACCACCAAACAAATTGGGGTACCTATTTGAACCACCGAACTATAAAAAACGTCAATCCCACCACCGAACTTATAAAATCAACCTATTTTGACCACCGCCGTTAAAAACCTAACGGTAGAGTGACGGAACTACCACGTGGCATTTGATGGGTATATTTAAAAATTACACATTTGGTCCATGTTATTTACACATTCTTTCAATTTAGTCCTAATTTTAAATTAATAAAATAATAAATTATTTAATTAAGTGGTGACACGTGTCAAGACCTTATTGGAGGATTTTAATTATTTTATTTAATTTTATTAATTTATTTTCCCCCTCCAATCAAGTGGTGACACGTGTCACCACCAATTTAGAGGAGAAAAATAAAATTTTCTTCACATGCGTTAGGGTGGGTTCAAAACTGGGTCTCCCAAGGGTAAAGCCAATGGCTTTGCCACTACATCAAGCACAACTTTGTGCTATAATTCTCTAGATATAATATATATATATATATATATCTTATTAGTTTCTACATTTATAAGCCAAAAGCTCAAACCCTAAACAATAATTTCGCATATATAAATCCTAAACCCTAAACTCTAACCCTAAAAATTTCAAATTAACTTCACGCTAAATATTTCAAATTAAACCTCAAACCCTAAAAATTTCAAATTAATTCCACGCTAAATATTTTAAATTAAACCCCAAACCCCAAACCTTAAATTTTTCAAATTAATTTCACATTAAATATTTCAAATTAAGCCTTAAACCCTAAACCCTAAATATTTCAAATTCATTTCACGCTAAATAATTCAAATTAAACACTAAACCTTAAACCCTAAATACTAAACCTTAAACCCTAAAAAATTTCAAATTAATTACACGCTAACTATTTTAATTTAAACACTAAATATTTCAAATTAATTTCACGCTAAATATTTCAAATTAAACCCTAAATATTTAGCATGTAATTAATGGAAATTTAGGGTTTGGGGTTTAATTTGAAATATTTAGCGTGAAATTAATTTGAAATATCTAGGGTTTAGGGTTTAAGGCTTAATTTGAAATATTTAGCGTGAAATTAATTTGAAATTTTTAGGGTTTAGGGTTCAATTTAAAATATTTAGCGTGGAATTAATTTGAAATTTTTAGGGTTTAAAATATTTAGCGTTGAATTAATTTGAAATTTTTAAGGTTTATGGTTTAGTGCTTGGGGTTCATGGTTTAGGGTTTAATTTAAAATATTTAGCATAGAATTAATTTGAAATATTTAGGGTTTGAGGTTTGGGGTTTGAGGTTTAATTTGAAATATTTAGCGTGAAATTAATTTGAAATATTTAGGGTTAGAGTTTAGGGTTTATGATTTATATATGTGAAATTAGTATTTAGGGTTTGAGCTTTTGGCTTATAAATGTAGAAACTAATAAGATATATATATTATATCTGGAGAGTTATAGCACAAAGTTGTGCTTGGTGTAGTGGCAAAGCCATTGGTTTTACCCTTGGGAGACCCAGGTTTGATTCCACCCTAATGCAAGTGAAGAAAAATTTATTTTTCTCCTCTAAATTGGTGGTGACACGTGTCACCACCTGATTGGAGGGGTGAAATAAATTAATAAAATTAAATATAAATAATTAAAATCCTCCAATAAGGTCTTGACACGAGTCACCACTTAATTAAATAATTTATTATTTTATTAATTTAAAAATAGGACTAAATTGAAAGAATGTGTAAATAACAGGGACCAAATGTGTAATTTTTAAATATACCCATCAATTGCCACGTGGCAGTTCCGTCACTCTACCGTTAGGTTTTTAACGGCGGTGGTCAAAATAGGTTGATTTTATAAGTTCGGTGGTGTGATTGACGTTTTTTTATAGTTCGGTGGTTCAAATAGGTATCCCCAATTTGTTTGGTGGTCAGTGGTGTAGTTTTTCCTATTAAGAATTACAAACATTATTTAAAACATGGATGTATACGGTGATGGATTATAATATACGGTGTGAATTAAGGATTAATATAATAGAAAATTAGAGATTGAGTTAGATGAAGAAGAATATGGAAGATGGTGGAGGAGAGAAGAAATAAAAAATTGTAAATGTGGAGGATTAAATGTATAATTAGACAAATTATTTTTATTTCAATGGTCAAAATAAGAGTGAAGTAATAATTTAGGGACTGTCTAGGTGATTTATCCTTTTTTTATTGTTTCAGATCAACCTCCCGTCAAAGGTTAACGACATCAAACGGCTAAGTGACCAAAAGTTTACGTCCCGAAAACGTAAGTGACCTTACTGGTCGTTTTTCAAAATCAGTGACTAACTCTGTACTGAGGGGAAAAAAGTGACTATCCCAGTAACCCTTGAATCAATTTCTTGGTCCAAGAACTTAAATGATTAAATTTCTTGGTTCAAGGGCTTAATTGGATGAAAAAAATCATAATTTTAATTTTTTTTTTCAAAAGTTCAAAAACTTTATACACCTTAAACCTTAATAATTTAAAAATTATGGTTTGAAATTTAAACTTTATTAAATTGCAAAGGAAAAGATTAAAACATGGCACTTAAATTAGGCGAACAAATAATTAAACTATATTGAATCAATTATTATTATAATGTGCAAATAGACTAATATGGTACTCATTATTTAATTATGATTAAATTAAATTATTATAATGTACAAATAATAAATAAATCTATCTAAGTTAGGATAATTTCAAAGTGATAATTTAATATTATAATTTTTTTAATAGTTTAAAGATGATTATAAGGTAGTAATTGTTCTTATGTATTTTTAACTGAAACCACTTGTTAGATACAACCATAATAATTAAATACATCTAGACTTTAATAGATTTATGCAATAATGTTCCTCTCTCTTTCATCCGTTGGTTAATTTAAGGCTGACAGTACCAATAATAAAATTTGACTTCAAGTCTTTTTAAGCATATTTTACTTGAATTTTAATCAGCCCGAAGGGGTGTATTGACCACAATATGTTCTTTAAAAAATTATTTTAAAATATGGTTCAGTGAAAAATATTTTCAGATCTACAGTAATTTAGTGTTTAAGTTAGAAGTTGGAGTACTTTCTATCCGACTTTAAACAATGTTTATTTAAAAAAAAATTAAGGCTGAAAAATAGCTTGAAGATGGAGGGAGGACACCCTGACTTTGAACAGTGTTCATGACTTTTACTGTTTAAAGACGCCCCATTGAACTTAGCGACGCCCTCGTCACTGCTGTCGAACGATCCTGGGCAGGGTCAACTTGTTCACTCGTCGATACCTCGGCTTCCTGATAACAAGTAATCCGACTTTAGTTATTTGATACAAATATAATAAAAATATTATTCAAAGGCGGATTGTAAGCAATTCGACTTTTAATTTTTTTAAAGAACTATAATTTAGGAAATAAAATCAGGAGGACCATACTTTGAGAAGAAAATTTGAGAGACAATATTTGAGTAAAAACGCCCCATCAGGGGTACTTATTGTTTTTTACTGCTCCACGTGGCACCTGAAAAATATAGAAGTGGTGAAGGACAGGTGTCAACACGTGTCAGGCTGATTAACAGGTGTCAGCCAGTGTAGGGGTGACTTTTTATTAATTATTTTGGGGAGAGAGTTTTGCATGCAAATAACTGAAACTAAGGGTATGACCCTTAAATTAAGGGACGGTTTCAAAACGTGGGGGGTCAGGTCAGGGGAGTGTAATAAGGGTGTCGTGTGCTGTTTTTCAACACAAGAATTATCAGACAAACACCGTTCTAAAGCTCCTCAAATTTCTGCCAACCCGACACAGATGCCTTTCATTTTAGGGCACTAAATATAGTATTCTATACACATATTTGTTAACACAAAGTTTTAATTTTTTCTTTAAAAATTTATTTACATTGATTTTATCAAAATAAGCATTTAGCACACTTGAAGAAATGAATTTTAAAATTTTAAAAGGTTTACAAATCTAATTACTTTTCGAATCTAAAATAATTATTTATCCAAAAAATATAATTTTAACATTTTGAAATGAGGCATTTCAAAATTCGTTTTAAAATGCTAGAATTTTAAATTTTTTAATATTTCTCGTCAAAATGCACTTTTATGATCTTTTAAGAAAATTTTAATTAACCGATTCACGAAAACATTTTGGTCTAGTTTATCAATTTTATTGCTTTACTATATAAAATTTAAGAAGTTATGCTCTTTGTTTTAATTTAATAGAACTTGGAAGTTATATTTTATAAAAATTAAGAAGTTAGTTCAATTAACATCATTAAATATTACCTTCGATAAAAAAAATATCATTAAATATTACATTTAATTCAATGGCATAAAGCTCAACCGTTCAACAATTTATATGTACAAAAATTTAACATTTCAACAATTTATATGAAACACATTAGTAAAAATTAGCAGTTCAAGTTTGTATTTATCAACAATTGGACTAGTTTCTTAAAATTTACAAAGTACAAAGACCAAAATCTTACAAATTAAAATAGAGAGACTAGCTTCTTAATTGTCGTAAATTAAAAGGATGAAACTAATAAGTACACCTGAAATTTTATATAGTGCTTAGATAATTTATAAAATGGATGAGTCTACAATGAATGTCATACATTAATATACACTACTAATGCTATACATTGATATACACCACTATTTTTTCTCTTATTTATTTTTTTAATTTTAAATAAATTCTCTTACATAAATTTTTGGGACCCACCACAAGATTTAATCTTAATTTAAAAATAATATTAAAATTGTCTTTTTCAAATTGGCATAACAAAAATTTAACCCTCAACTTTTAAACTTTATTATAATTTAGCCACCATCTTTATCACCACTATTTTTTCTCTTATTTTTTTTTTAATTTTAACTTTTTTCTCTTATTTATTTTTTAAAATTTTGAACTTTGTTATAATTTAACCCTCAACTTTTTAACTTCGTTATAATTATTGACATTTTGTCCCTCATTCTTTTTTAGGATAAATTTGGCCCTCAACCTATATATTTTTGTCAAATATTTACTCATTCTTTAATTATCATGTTGATTAGACCGTTAAAATTTAACGGTGATAATATGACATATACATGTGATAATACATTTTAAATGACATGTAATCTAACTTGTTACATACTTACATGTATAATAAAATTTTATTTAAATTTAAAGGCTTAAGGGCTCGAGAACCCCCTAAACTTTCAAAAAAAATCAATTAAGCCCTTAATGTTTTTTTTTTGGCACCCAATGTCACCCTCAAACACAAAAAATTAACTAATCCGACCCTTTGACTAACGGTTTCCGTCGTTGACCGTTACAATGCTGATGTGGCAGTTTACGATGCTGACATGGCAGTTCACGGTGCTAACAAGGTAGTCTTCATGTGAATGATGACATGTTTAGAGGGGATTAATTGATTTTGTTAGAAAATTCGAGGGCTTAATTGATTTTGTTAGAAAATTCGAGGGATTATTTAATCTTTAAAAAATAAAATTAAGAAATTATTTGAAATAAATTAAAATATTAAAAATATAAAAGAAATATTATAATACTAAAAATATAAAATATATATATTAAAAATACCAATAAACTTTTAGAGATATAAAGTCATTTTTTTAATATAAAAATAATTCTTCTTTGACCATGAAGTGATGTCACTATAAAAAAAACTTGGATTTTCCTATGATATTACTACTATGATGCATAGAACAAGATGAAGTTTATTGTTTGATCGGATGAAAAAAAAACTCTTTAGTAAAGTCAAGCACCAGATAATCCTTGTATATCGCAAGATTGTTTCTTAATTTTTCTTATTTTCTAACTTGAATTCCATGAAAGCTGGTTTAATCAAATAAAAGTTATGTAACTATATTGTGATATGAGTTTGCATCATATGTATTGGAATGTACTTAAGATTTTACACAACTTATTAGGTTAGAACATAATTTTAATCTTATTTTGTTATTACAATGGTCATATGTTTTTTTGTTTTTTTAGTAATTTTAATATTTATTTTAGAATATTTTAACATTTTTTATTTTTACTTAAAATTAAATAAGCCCTCAAACTTTATAAAAACATTTAAACCCTCAAATTAAAAAAAAATCAATTAAGCCCTCTTCCACGTCATCATTTTCTTTTAACATGGACCGCCATGTCAGCACTGTCACGGTCAACAACGGATTTCGTCAGTCAAAGGGCCGGCTTGATTAATTTTTGGGGTTTGAGGGTGACATTGAGTGCGAAAAATCTTTAAGGGTTTAATTGATTTTTTTTTTTCAAAAGTTCAGGGGCTTCATGAGCCCTTAAGCCTAATTTAAACTATTAAAGATAACTAAAATTAAAACAAAAATAAAAACATGGAAAATAATGAAGTTAATCATAAATTGTGTTGGATTTAAAATTCTAGCTAAGATTTATGAAATCAGTCTACAATTTTCAAAGTAAATTCATTCTAAAATCCAACAATACATACCATACAAACAAATAAGATTTTACCCTCAAATTTGAATTCACTTTGAATCAAATCTTGTTCTTTAAAATTTGAAGCACTTTGAACCAATAGATAAAATATTACAGAGAAATTTGGAGCGATTATTAAAACTTTTGAGCTTTTGATTTTGGTATTTAGTATTTAAAAATAAATTTTAAAAATAATATCAAATGATTTTTTTATAAAATTTAAAAAATCACGAAAACACTAAAAATGACATAAAATAAAAAAAAATTATAGGTTTTGAACTGATATGAAAACTTAATTGGGGTTTAAGTAATTTGAATTAGGTTTAGAAATTCGTTTATTAGTTTTGTGTTTAGGTGTTGGATTTTCCGTGATGATTCAGTTGTTTGTTTATGCTTATTTTTTGTTAGTTTTTTTTTAAAAAATAGTTGAGAAATATATTTTTTAAATAAGAATATTGACATGTCATCACCGTTTAAACTTTTAACGGTTTAATCGAGATGCTAGTTAAAAAAATGAGTGATATAGGTTAGGGGGCCAAATTTATCCTTAAAAATAATGACCAAAATGATAAAAATTGTAAACGTTAGGGGTTAAAATTATTTTTATGCCATAATTTTATATTGACATAAATTAAACAAATAAGGAATAACAAAAATAAAGAAAAGCAAAAAGACAATTGATGGGTCCCACATATTTATTTAAAAACTTTAATTAAAAATAAAATAATAAAAAATAAAAATTAGTGGTGTAAATCAATGTATGTCATTCATTGTAGAATTTTCCTTATAAAATAAATTAATACGCATACACTAAGGCGAAAAACGCCCCACTAACATGCGCAAATCGGAGAGGTATTGCTTGTAAGAAAAAAAAATGTTATCTGAAAAACCCTAGCCGTTAAGACCTTTCTTCCTTCTTTTTCTTTGTTTGTCTTTGCCATTTCCCTTTCTCCCAGCCACATATAGGGGTAAGTCTTAGATTGGTTCGAATGAGAATTTTTAAGTTAGATGAGTTGATGAGTATTAATTATCATCTCAATTTAATTTAAATTTAGTTGAGTGAAATAAAATTTGAGTAGAGTCCCGACAAATTGAATAGTTTTTTTCAAGAAACAAAAAATAAGTATATCAATTAATAAAATTAAGGGAATGAATTGATAAATCTCTCCGCAAATCACGTGCGAATTTTTTTTTTTGTCGAAAGGTAACCCTAGCGCCGTCGTCTAACCCTAACCGACTGCCTCCAAACATCACAAGGAACGTCGAGGACTGCCCATCCCTCACGGTGGATGTAAGCTCGTTCTCGCCTCTTGAACGGCCAGGATCTCCACTGGCAGCTGATGCTGCTCCTGCGGCAAAGAAGGGCAAGGCGGCTAAACCTGAATCCGAGTCAGCGACAACGCATGGTATGGATGTTGATGAAGCACCGGCGACCAAGGGGCTTGAGGCGGCTGATGCGAATAGGCCCACGCCTGGTGCGGCAGTTTTGGCTGCTCCGGCACCGTCGTATGCAGGAATAGTTTCTGGATCCGGGAAGCAGGTGGTTATAGAGCTGACCCCGAGTTTAGATGATGTGATTGTTGAGTCTGATGATGTTACAGTGGATAAAAGTGGCTCGTTTCCGTCGGTGAATTTTTTTGATAGAGTACATGAAAATATAGATCATAGCATGAGGTGTTCGATCATTGTTCGTCTTCTTGGGCGCTCTATCGGTTACAAAACCCTCCTTGGCCGTATTTAGATTCTTTGGCAACCTCAGGGGGCGTTTCAAATTGTAGACCTTGCCAATGACTACTATTTGGCAATGTTTGAAAACGAGTATGATTATGAACATGTTTTAACGGGTGGTCCATGGACAGTGTTTGGGAGCTATCTCATAGTTCAGTCGTGGTCGAGGGATTTCTCCACCTTGGATTCATTTTCGGCGCAAATTATGGTTTGGGTGCGAATCCCAGGCCTTCCTTACTAGTACTATTCGAAGGCTTTGTTTCGTTATATTGCTAATGATGTCGGTAGAGTGGTGAATATTGATTACAATACACATGCGGGTGGTCGTGGAAGGTTTGCAAGGCTTGCAATAATGGTGTCTCTTAAGGATCCGTTGGTGTCCGGTGTGAGGATTGATGGCAAATTGTATCTCTTAGAATACGAAGGCTTACAACGGATTTGTTTCAGTTGTGGCTTATATGGTCACTCTCTGGAATGGTGCCCAAAGGGGAAGGAAGTGCCTAGTGAGGCAAACCCTATAGATGTTCCACCCAGTTCGAACCCGGTTAACACTTTAACTGAACCTTTTGAGAACGTGATTTATGGGCCGTGGATGCTTGCGGAATCTAAGCACCGACAACCGCGTAAGGAAAGTGCATGTCCTACCAGTGTTAATAAGGATGCTAGGCGTACATCTGGGTCTCGTTTTGCTATCTTGTGTGAGATGACTAATGTGGTGGAGGCCCAAGCCACATCTCTAGTACGACCGAATGTCCCCACTGTTGAGAAGCCGCCAATTTCTTCACCGCTGAGAGGAACGATCCCATCTAAAAAAAGTGTCTATACTACGGTTGGTGCTCAAGGTTTGATTCGTTCACCCTCAGGTACGTCGGTTTTGCAGGGTGGGACTGGTAATGGTTGTGGTTCTGTACAAGTTATCTCTTCTGGTAGGAGTCAATATCCGTAGGTTTTATGACATGAGGTGCAAGCACCATCCGGTAAACATGCAACCATATCAATCTTGGATGCCGCTAATGAAAAGTGCAGATAACGATTAGTGTTAGGAGTTGCTAAGTTGGGTATGCCAAAGAAGAGTGCAAATGGGAGTTCCCACACTGGGTTGAAGATTCGAATGGGCAAAGAAAACAAGTACCTGACTCAGTCTTTACTCTTTGATTGGTTTCCGGCAAGTCTCAGTCACCCTGTGATGAACTCGGCTGAAATCCCTGCGGTTGATAGGCCGCCTGATGCAAGCACTAGATATGTTTTGGGTAAACATGACCTATCTGAGAGTGCGCTGGTGGATGTGGAGATTATTGACTCGACCAATATTGGTCCCCAGTAAGGTGTTTCTTTGTTCTGTTTTCTCATTTATAAATGATTAAGTTTCTCTTTTAGAATTGCCAGGGACCGGCTAGCGCTGAGTTTTGGCATTATTTAAAGGATTTTATCCGATAGAATAATCCCCATGTGGTGGCACTTTTTGAGCCCCGGATCAGTGCCCTGCGTGCGAATAGGGTGATCGCTCGGTTCAGTCTATCTAATTCTTTCCGGGTTGAAGCTAGTGGTCTTAGTGGGGGTATTTGGCTTTTGTGGAATGATGGGATCGATGTTGAGATCTTGAAAGTTTCTAATAAATTTGTTCATGGTCAGGCTTGGTTGATAGGGTCCTCTCATTCGGTGTTATTTACAGCAATGTATGCGAGCTCGAATGCTACGATCCGTCGAGATCTTTGGGCTTGTCTATCTGATTTGAATCCAGGTGATGATGTACTGTGGCTCTTAGGCGGTGATTTTAATGCTATTTTGAGAACGGATGAGCATGCTGTAGTTTCTTCTCTGGGTACAGGTATTAGTCAGTCGTTTCAGGACTTTGTCTTTACTAATGGCTTAGTTGAAGCAGTTTTTATAGGTGATATCTTCACTTGGAAACGTGGCCGTGTGAGGAAGCGTTTAGATATATACTTTTTTAATGAAGGTTGGGCAAGTTTGTTCCCTTCCTCTCTCCTTTCTCACCTGGACCGAGTGGGTTCTGACCATTGCCCACTACTTTTACATTACCCACGTCAGGGAGGTGATCGTGCCACGAGACCTTTCTGTTTCTTTGCTGTTTGGCAAGATCATCCTCACTTTGAGGAATTATTGCTAAACACTTGGGATACTTGGCTAGATGTGGAGACAAATGTTCAGACCTTTACAGAAAAGGTAAAGGAGTGGAATGATACAGTTTTTAGGCACATAGGTCGGAAGAAAAAAGAGTTTCTAGCGCGTCTCAGGGGAATTAATCGAGTGTTGCACATTTCTCACTAAGATTATCTTATTCGATTAGATTTGGAGTTGCGAGCTGAATTAGAGGAGGTGCTTCGACAAGAGGAAAGTCTCTGGTACAGAAAGCAAGAGTGCAATGGTCTAATTATAGGGATAGGAACACTGCCTATTTTCATCAGCGTAGGCGAAAATTTTTTGTTACTACGCTTCGTGATTCGAACGGGGAATGGATCTCCGACCAATCTCGGCTTAAAAGTCTTGCAGTGAACTTCTATAAAGAGCTTTTCTCGAGTGCTGGAATTTCAGAAGGTGCGCAAGTACATTGGGGGCAGTTTATACAGTGCTCAGATGTTATGCGAAGGGCTCTGTTAGCTCCAGTTAGTGACGACGAAGTGTGCAGTGTAGTGTTTTACATGGTTCCTTTGAAAGCTCTTGGGGTTGATGGCTTACATGCGGTATTCTACCAAAAGAATTGGTTTACTGTGGGACCTTCCGCTTTCCATCTTGTTCGTGATACATTTGTTGAGCAACCTTTTTCGCCAGCTTTAAATCGAACTCTATTAGAGCTCCTACCGAAAATTCAGTCGCCCGAAAGCATAACTCAATTTTGACCAATCAGTTTATGTTCAGTTCTGTACAAGATCATTACCAAGACAATTGTGAACCGCCTGAAGCCGTATTTACCGGGGTGGATATCGATGAATTAGACAAGTTTTGTTCTTGGGCGGTCGATTACCGACAACATCATAATAGCTCGGGAGGTTATTCACTCCATGTGAATCAAAAAGGGGAGGTCAGGTTATATGGCTCTTAAGATAGACCTTGAGAATGCGTATGATCGTCTGGAGTGGGCTTTCATTGATGATACCTTACACATTGGCTTGCCTGATACATTCCGCCTGCTGATTATGAGATGTGTTTCTTCAGTATTTATGCAAGTGCTTTGGAATGGTTCAACCTCAGATACTTTCTTTCCTTCAAGAGGAATACGACAGGGTAACCCTCTATCCCCGTATCTAATTGTTTTATGTATGGAATGTTTGGCTCAGATGGTGCGCTGCGAGGTAAATTATGATGTGTGGTAGCCTGTGAGGTTAGTCCGCAATGGGGCGATTTGGTTCCGGTCAAAATGTGAGTGTGCTGAAATCTACTGTCTTTTTCTCAAAGAATGTTGATGATTCTTTGTGTATGACAATTAGTGCTCATGTTGACTTTGGAGAGGTTGGCAATTTGGGGCGTTATTTGGGTGTTCCGCTCCTACATTCACGGGTTTCGAAGGCAGTATATCAGTATATTATTCAGCGTGTGCGCGACAAACTATCTGGATGGTCGGCAAAATGTCTTTCCTTTGCTGGACGGCTGGTGCTTGCCAAGTCTGTTCTCTCATCTATCCCTTATTATTCGATGCAGTCTACTCACCTGCCGAAGGGCGTCTATGCTGATATTGAGAAAATTATCCGAGGTTTCATCTAGGGTCATGGAGATGGTAATCGTAGTGTCCATTTGGTTGATTGGAAGACAACTTGTACTCCTGTTTTGAGTGGTGGCCTTGGTTTTAAATCTCTTTAGCATCATAATGATGCTTTTTCTGATGAAACTGGGCTTTACTCTTGTGACGAATCCAGACCAGTTGTGGGTTCAAGTCTTACGCTCGAAATATAATATAAATGTTTTGATGTTGTTCCGGTTGAGCTTCAACGACCCGTTTTCTCTCACCTTTGGCGAGGGCTCAGCATGGTTTGGTCGACAGTGCGTGATAGGCTTGTTTGGTCGATGGGCAATGGTCGATCGGTTGATTTTTGGAGAGACGCATGGTTAGGTGATGTTGGACCTCTAATTGACCTTGTCTCTGATCCGGTTTTCATTCCATTACTCCCACGAATTTCAGTTGTGAATATGGTGGATGAATCGCGGCACTGGCAGTGGCAAGAGTTTGCCACGCTACTCCCGATTGAGGTTCTCCACCGCGTAGCCACCACTTTGCCTCCTCGCTCAGATGGTCCGACTGATAGAATTGGTTGGAGATGGACATCGACACGTCTATTCTCGGTTCGTTCCGCTTATGATAGGTGCAACCCGTATCAGGTTGATACACGAGATGCATTATGGCGAGTGTTAGCACGTTTTAAAGTTTGGCCACGCATAAGGCGGTTCCTTTGGTTAGTAGTGAAAGGTCGAGTTCTCACAAATGTGGAGTGAGCCCGTCGTCATATGACAGATTTTGTGGTTTGCGGTGTTTGCGGTAGCTTTAGCGAATCCCTTCATCATCTTTTCCGGGAATGCCCTACGGCAGTCGCACTTTAGACGGCTATCGTTCCTTCCTCGAGGCTCAATGTTTTCTTGTCACATGATATGACTGGGTGGTTGCGGCAAAATCTACAGATGTAGTTGTCGACTGGTACGCTGGTTCATCTTTGGGATATTCTTTTTGGGGCGGCTCTATGGGTCTTGTGAAGGAATAGGAATGTGTGCACATTCACGCCGGAACATCGTGGCGAGTTTGAAGTTTGAGAGGAAATTTGGCGCACGTATGAGTTGTGTCTCTCTGCAACGACGTCCGAGTCCTCGGTGGGGCGCGCTAGTCTCGTTCATGCAGCACCGATGGAGAGTTGGCAGCCCCTCCGACTGGTTGGTATAAGATTAATACTGATGGTTCTTGTGGACTCTCTAGGGGTATGGCTTCTTGTGGAAGTGTTATTCGCGATAAGGATGGTGTTTGGGTTGTGGGTTTCGGTAAGTTTCTAGGGATTTGCTCAGCTTTAGATGCTAAATTGTGGGGTATCGCCGAAGGCCTCCAACTGGATTGGGTGAGAGATTTCCGCAGATTATATGTTGAGATTGACAGTTTGGATGCCTTTCGTATGGTGTCCAATCGTGCTCTTCCTCATGGCCTATCCTCTTTGTTGTCTTTCATTTATGGTTTTTTGGATCATAAATGGGATGTTCGCCTTGCTAATGTCCGGCGTACGGCGAACAAGGTTGCCGATAAACCAGCTCAGCTATCCCAGGTACGTGAGCTTTTGCCGTTTGATGAGATTGATCGATCTACACGACTGTACGCGCTCCCACCTTCGGAGGTGGCATCTTTACATCATGAGGATCTTTTAGTAGACCAGTGCTGGATAGTTTGTTTTGTTGTCGGATGGTTTCTGTGTACGTACGTTCTCAGTGCACTCTTTTTCCCTCAAGTTAGGATTAGGATGGTTTTTTAACGAGGCACTCGTTCGTAGTGTTTTCCTTTTTCTTTAGTTATCGAAAAAATAAGTATATCAGTTAAAACTTTAATTATGAGATCAGAGGTTTGATATTTACTCGTGAGAATGTAGTGCATTTTATAGTCAATCATTTATCTATTAGTGAGAGCATCCATGATGAAAATATTAGTCACTCCTAGTTTCGTCCCTTGGCATGGGCAAAAGGGCGCCTATCTAGGGCCCAATATTTTTATATATAGATATTTGATATTATGATTCAATTTTTTAATACTTATTATTAGATGTTTACTCTTGAAAATAACTTTTTTCAATATATGTTATTAGGGTCCAATTATTTTCAATACTTTTTATTAGGGCACCAATTTTTTTAAACACTTGTTATTAGGGCCTCAATTTTTCTCAACATTTGTTATTATGGGAAAATTCATTTGTTCCAATATTTGTTAGGCTTAACCGTCAAATAGGTGCTCAGACTATACCCTTTTTTTTCAGTTAGGTGCCCAAACTATTTTTTGGGCCAACTAGGTGCCTAACATTTCATTATGTAACCCATTTAAGGTTCACCGTTAATTTTTTCCGTTAAAAAACACGTGTCACCTCCAGAAAATTCCAAAATTATATTAAAAATAAATAAAATTAATAAAAGAAAATAAAAATGTATCATGAAAGTTTCAAACATTCCAAAAATAGTCCTCAAATCCAACCACTCCCCCAATTGTCGGCCGCGTTGCTGGCGACGGAATGAAGCGCTCTTCTCCCGCCAAACAACCTCACGCCGTTCGTCGCCCTTCTTGCAGTCGTTCGTCGCGAATCGTTCGAAAGAACCATTCGACAATTTCGTACATTCGCACGACGTCGGTTGATTTCCTGTGACGGGATGGTGGGGGAAATGGGCGTGATGGTCCGGCAACCGATTTGGTGGACGGCGGCGTGGCAATCGACGGCGGAATTAGCCTAAATTAGGATTTAGATTTTGGGGTTTAGGGATTTTGGAATTTGGGATTGTTTTGTAAAATCTGAAAAAATTTAAAGATTTTTTGAAAATTAATTAATTATATTTATTTTTAATATAATTTTGGATTTTCCTAGATGTGACACATGTATTTTAATGGAAAAAATTAACGGTGAACCTTAAATGGGTTACAAATTGAAATGTTAGGCACCTAGTTGGCCCAAAAATAGTTTGGGCACCTAACTGAAAAAATGTATAGTATGGGCACCTATTTGACGGTTAAACCTATTTGTTATTAGGGTCATTTTTTCCAATACTTGTTATTAGAGGTCCAATTTTTTTCTTTCTAATTCTCGCTATCAGGGACCTACTTTTAAAACTTATTTTTCTAATATTTGTTATTAGAGGCATAATTTTTAGCTTCACCATTGAACCATTAAAATCTCAAAAATAGCTCTAATCACTATTATCCACAATATATACCTGACTCACACACAAAAAAAAACCTTATTAACAATATGACTAACTCTCAAATCAGAACACAAAAAAGTAAGGTCATATATAATTTAGAACTCTTTTAAAGGAGTAAACCAAAATATAACCAGATTTGAAATTTTGTTTATTTAATACCTTGAATTTAGGAAAAGTCACGTCATTTTTATGTTCTAACACTAAAATATTAAATCATAAGTTCTAACCTTAAATTCTAAATCTTAAACTCTAAAAATACACTCTACACCCGATATTCTTAACCCTAACCCTAAACTCTTAACCCGTATCAATCAACGCCCCACCATCACCGGTTCTTCCGGTCCCTCCCTCCCTCCCCAGCCATCACCAATGACCACCCTCACTCCACCTTTTATATGGAATGAAACTTAACTTGTCTTTGGCTTATCTAATCCTAAAACATTTGTTCTATGGAATGAAACAGCAGGCGTTGCATGAGTCACTTAACCATTGAAATGAAGGGTAGTTATGTAATTCAAGGTCCTGTTACATACAAATAAGTAAAAAGGGAAGGAATATTAAAAAGAGAAAAAGGGTCAGGGGGTCCATTGGTCCACTTGGGAAGATGGGGTCAATGTCTGAGAAATCAGAAATTGCAGGCCTCGTTTCTTCTCTCCCCTCCCTATGCCCTTTACTCACTCTCACCAACTCTTCTCTGTGTCAACTCACTCATAACACGGTTTTGTATTCATTCTTTATTATTCAACAATATTCCTATTTCAAAACTTTCTCTTTATATTATTATTTATACATGTTCATCACTTGTGTTATGTTTTGTATTTTAATTACTCTCATTATTTATAATATACTATATGTTTTGTAATTATTCTTAACTCTTGTGTTATGTTGTAATTATTTTTTGGTATATTTCATTTTTTTAATGTTTGTTTTAAATTCGTAGTTTTCTCTCTTAATCTCTAATTTATTATTATGTAATCATTTATAAAACTTGTGTTATGCTTTAGATGATATAAATTTGGGGATGATATGATAATTATTTTTATATTTTTAGTATTCCTAACCCTTGTAAGTTGTAAGGAACAGAAAATTGGGGTTTTTTTTATCAAAAATAAAATAAAATTGGTTGAGAAGTAAGAAAAATAAAATAAATATATTGTTTTTGTTTTTATAATTTCATTTATTGACGAGTTCAATATAAAAGGAGACTAGGACACTTACTTGAAAGGCAATAACAGACAAAGATGATAGTGGATCCAATTGTATTTTAGGTGAACATCTACCCACTTCAATTTTCTAAGCTTCATACATTTGATTTTATTTTTAAAATCTTTATGAATTAGGGACTAATTTTCTAATTTTTATGAGCGTGCCCACTTTGAAATTTTGAAATTTTTTGTGTATCCACCCTCAAAAATATTTTTAGATCTACCACTAAATAAAAATTCATAAAATAAAGAAAGAAGAAAAAATGAGTTTAAGGCCTTTGCTTACGTTCAATAGGCACCTAAACATAGATGAAGTTAGAATTAGATAATGAAGAGATAAAGTTGTTTAATTTTGAGATTTAGTAATTCATTGTTTTACAAAACGAGAGTTTACTCTATGAATGTGGGTATTTTACCAAATGTTATTTAGAGGGGGTGTTTTCCCCAATAAAATCCCAAAAGAGAATATTCAGCCAAATCACTCATCTTATTGTATATTTATTTTTTTAATATCATTATTCTTTCTATATTTCTTAACCCATGAAATTCCTATAATTTATGTTCCTCTCTCTCTATATATATATAATCATAAATACTACTAGCATATTGAAATATCAACATTAAAAAATGGTTAGTATTTGATTTTTTTTAATATGACCATTGAAATTTTAATATAACCATAGAAGATATCACAATTACAACGTATCCAGGAACGAAAATAATGAGACTAATCTATTCAAATTTCTTACAACCCCAAAATAAAGAAAAGTGAAAAACTTCTATGGAGATAAGCATACCATCAAAATTCAGAAGCTTCTTGAATCTCCTTGTCTCTATCCAACCGGGACTCACAACTGATGAAAAAGATTGGTGAGAGATCCAAACTATCAGGCAGGATGTTTCGCTACCCAGGATCGGTTACATCGGCAAACAACCATCAACTGAGTGGTGATCTTTTCCATGACCACCGAAAAAATTATAATCAGGAACTAGCTCTGATTAAAAACTTTATGCGAGCAACGATCGACCGCTAGGGTATGCTGAATCATGCCACAAGCATAGATGAAATAAAACCACAAAAACAAAAGAAAACATGTCACAAGGACAGAAGAAAACGCATGCCATAAAAGCAAAAATTCTTATTTAAAAATTAAAAAAAAACAAGAAAATAATAAACACCGGCGATCGACAACTAATAGCTAGGTGATTGCCGATCGCCAGCTAACGTAGAAAGATTGAAGAAACTTGCAGGCGGTGCATGGTCGTTAGAGAGAAAAAACTAAATGGTTAGTATTTGATAAATTGACATTCTTTATATATTGTGATGTGTCATAAATTTTAAACCTTAAACTTTAAATGTCACGCATCAATTCTTTATGAAGTTTTTTTTAACTCTACTAAAATTGTATGTATTAATCTTTCTTTGAAAATATATATTAAATTTTAAAAAATTCATCTATATACAAAAAATGTTAACAAAAGAGAAAATGAAATTTATATAAAACAAATTATTATTTGGTGCACTACTAGAAAAACAAAAAAAAATTACTTCTTAAAACGGTGATAAATATGTGTAGGAATTAGGTGAGAAATATTCGAAAACTGTGGGACTGAAACTGACGGGATGAGGAATAACCGAAATCTTCACCCACGGGGAAGGGACGGGGGAAGTTTTTTAACACCCCCTTCCCCGTCTGGTAGAGATCTGAGTCGGATAATGTCATCGAAATACTTATCGAAGGTTTGGATACGAAATCGGAGTTTAGATTTTGGTCTGAGTATCTTATTATTTATTCTTAAGGATTAACAACCCTATTCGTTACTAATCTTATCGAAATCGGGGGCTAATTTTAAACTTTTTAAATCTTAAGGGACTAAATTGTAAACTTTATGAATTAGAGGTCCTAATCATACTTCTTGATTACTAACTTGAAATTTAACATAACAATTATTACTCTATGGAGATTCGTTTCTATCAGATATCGTTTACTAGACTGATTACGCCGAGTAGTTATTAGTGACCATTTTGTAAACTTATAAAGTGTCCATGAGTTCTATATTTTGTACACATTCCTGCCCTTATTATTGTTGTTCTTAAGCTCATTTAGGCATATTTAGGTGCATTGGATACAGTATAACAATATCTTCTCCTATACCACGCTTTTATTGAATATTTCATATTTGGTTGAGGAAAGTTACTGTTTTAGTTTAGTTTATATTTTCAGGTGCTATAGCTAGGAGAGAAGAGGAAAGGACATGACCAAACAAGAAAGCTGGAACCAAAGAAGTTGTACTGAAGCAGCTCAAGTTGCCGCCAAGGACATTACCGAAGCAGCATTGCCGCCAAGAGCCGCCCGAGCAGGAGTTACACCGATTTAGCCAAGATGGGTTGCGATTTCAAGAGGACAATTTCATAAGCCCAGTCTTGCAACTTACTGAAGCCTGTAGCGGCCGGTAGAGTTAATTCAAGATCGATAAGTAGGAGCACTTATCCTTACTTGTTAAAGAAGGCAACGTCCAAAGAGTCTGTATTTAAAGCATAAATGAGTCTGTATTTAATGTAATTTACTTTTAGAACTCCCACTTCAAGGATGACTTGTAGAACTAATGTTTTGATATAATATTTGAAAAATGTTTTGGACCAATTTGAAAAGAATTTAAAACTTTGTCTTAAGTCCAAACAACTTGAATCTATGTTTTGAGAATTTTAAAAGGTTTTTGGCAAAGCTTTTCATGATTTAAAACAGCCAAACTTGACTTTTCAAGCAACCCTTATCGATACGGTTGTACCCATACCGATACCTTTTTGCCCAAGTTTGGTCACTGCCAAAACCCGTATCGAAACAGGCTTGGCTGTTTCGATACGGATCGGGATCGTTTCGATACGCCTAGTCAGCGTACCGATCCCCTTTCAACCACCCCAACGGCTATTTCCCAACGGCCTTTTAAAAGTAAACCCGTACCGATACGCCCTCAAGCGTATCGATACGCCCAGGCTAGCAAGAGCCCAACGGCTAGTTTCTGATGAAGGCCGTACCGATACGGTTCCACGCGTATCGATATAGATGGTTGTAGAACAGCAGTTATGAAGGGAAATAAAGTCCTCAACGGCTCCAAATCATCCCCAACGGCTAGTAACGGCTACAAACTCAATTGGGACTATAAAAGGGACCTCCAAGCATCTTGTAATGGTTAATGCTTCAATTGTAACAACATTATGATGTCAAAATTTGTCTAGAGCTTAAATTGTTTATTTCTTGCTTAGACAACACTTGTGAGCTTACATTGTTAAATTTGCTCAAGTGTTTAGGTTTTGGGTGAGTGCTTAGAATTGCAAACAAACACCTTTTAGAGGGATTTCTAGTTTGCTAAGTCTTTCTTTGTAAAGAGAGTGTTCCTTCAAGCTTTGGGTAGAAAGCTTTGAGGGTTGTAACGGTTTCCTCCTAATCCTAGAAAAGGGGACGAAATTCTTAGTGAATTTGTTGGAAATCCTTAGTGGGGAGCTAAGGTAGTGGATGTAGACCTTGGTTAGAAGGTTGAACCACTATAAATCCTTGTGTCAAATTGCCAAATTTTCACCTCCCACTAAAACACCCAATTACCCAACTTCTCCATACTAGGCGAGCAAGAATGGTTGATCGAATCGAGCCCCTCACAACTCAACATGACTCAACCTAGGTCATGAGCCCTATATATACCCAATGTATGTAAGGGTATAGGGGCATATCTCGTAGAGGGGATTATAACTTGTCGTGAGAGATTAACGGCAACTGCCGAAGAGAGTGAAGATGAGGGGTTAGCCAGATAAGTTGGAGTGTTGGGGGTCGCGACCCAACACTCCTAAGGTTTAGGCGCATGTATGTAAAGTAATTTGAGGGAAATAGTTGTATAGTTTTGAGTTGTTTTTAATAAAGTTCTGAGTTTTCTTAATCCATGCATCTTGTTCGTTCAATTAGTCTACACCAGTCAATTGAAGAGAAAATCTATTTGTCGGGCACGAAAGTGCAAGGCTCACGAAAGGGTTAAGCATGGTCACAACTCACAAAGGCATGACTAACTTGGTTCCACACTAGTCCACAAGTTTCAGCGGCTAAAAGGGATTACCAACTGAGTTGTCTAATTTGGTTCCACACTAGTCCTCAAGTTAAGCAATCTCGAGCATCTTAACCTAGAAATAGGAGGGATAACTGTCGACTATCCTGCCGAACTTTGAATGTCTGCCAAACTTGCCGTATGGACTTCTTTCCGTCCCACCTGTCGAGGCAGTACACACCCCTGTTATGGCAATAACCTGCTACGATCGTGTGACAAGGTCGTATTTTGCCGCCCACCTTACCCGCCGAGGCAGCAATTCATGGCAGCGCAAAACATACACAAGACTTTGAAATGCAGCCCACAAGCTATTAAGTTGCACCTGTCTTACCCAGCTTATCGCCCAATCTCTCCATATCATTCCTCTCATTACTATCTTTATCTTTACTTGTGTTTTTATATTTCCACATCATGAGGCTTAATTCGCAATTGCTAAATCTATGTGTAGGGAACCATTCATAGGAGCTGCTCCAATCCCTATGGGAGACGATATCTTTTATACTATAACTTGACAAGAGTGTGCACTTGTGCTCATAAAAGGAGAACACCTAAACGCTCTACAATTTTTTGGCGCCGTTGTCGGGGATTGGCAACAGCAACTACGTTTGAATTTTTGCACTTCTATTTAGTTTTTGCACATTAAATATCTTTTTATTTATTTGTTCAAAAAAATTATATATATATAGCCTCCTTGCTTTCTTGGTGTATGTCCCGCCAGGGCAACAAGATTGGCAGCAACATCCACCTGAGGAGGGGAAGGACATGCCCAGACAAATAGCCAAACACAAAGACCCTCAGAAAGTGGTTATGCTTGGGAAAAGCGTAGCCCAACATAACCTAAACTATTATTTTACTTTTAATTTTTAATTTATTTCTATTTATTAGGATTAAATTTAATTTTTATTTAATTTTCGTATTTATTTTATTTCAGGTTAGGTATGAAGGAATGACCAAGAAAGATGAAAGAATAAAGGAGAGACTAAACTATCGGCCAGGGCAACCCAAGGCAGATGAGCATAACGGCTAGCCGCAACGGCTAATTTTGCCCCAGCGAGCGGAACGGATATTTGTGTAACAGCTAGAATCTCGTTATTCGTGCTGTAATAATTACCGCTCGTTGACAGCGTGCCCGCCAAAGCAGTGGAGAGAAACGACTATATAAGGCCAACTATTCTACCACTCGTTCTTCACTTTGCTCTCTCTTTTCTCTGAATTCTTTCTATAGTCTTTGCTTCCAAGATTTCTCTACTTTATTTTTCTTTCACATTCTTTTTACTTTCTTTAGGAAAACAATCGTTCTCCAAAATTATGGCCTCATCAAAGAAACCTGCCGCCACCTCTAAAACCTAATACAAGAGGTTCTTGAAACCTATTGTCGAGGAGACCTACAACCAGTTCTACAAAGACAAACAACTATGGGAAGAGATGGGTTTCAGCTACACCCAGCCTGACGACAATTTCAGGTTGGAGCCTTCCCTGTTCGAGACGATCCATAATATGGGCTGGGACCAATTCGTACGGCAGCCAGAAGGAATCAACAACAACCACGTTCGTGAGTTTTATGCCCACCGGCCAAACCCAGAGAGCCCTTTCGTCTACGTCCGAAGAGAAGGTGTTAAGTTGACTGCTGACATGATCAACAGCTTCTACAACATAGAAGTCAGCGGCGACTAGCATGGAGAGTGAGAATCATATTTGACAGGGGCTGACTACAACAAAATTAAGAAGAAGCTCTGCCGGCCAAACACCAAATGGCTGACATGCAAAAATAATGGGTCAATCAACCGCAGAGACTTGCTGCCAGAGGCAGCCCTTAGGAGCTACTTCGTCCAGCGTCGCCTGATGCCAACCTCGCACAGATCGACAGTCAACAGGTCGCGGCTCGCCCTTATTAGCAGCATTATGAAGGGGTGACAGATCAGTGTTGGCGATATAATACTAAATGAGATTTACGCCCACGCAGAAAAGCCAACCGTCAAAGAACCACTCTTCTTTCCTGCACTCATCACCGGTCTCTGTGCCAATTTTGGCGTGCCGCTGCACCCAAAAGATAAAATTCTTCCTACTAAGGAAGGATGGACAAGAAGAGCATGCAAACAAATGATGCATAGTGCAAAGCCTGACACACCTTCCACCGCCCAGCCGTTGTCCCAAGCTGTCGCCAACCCAGCTGCAGCAGGCAGTACTGATGCTGCCCTTACGTCTGTCGCAATTCCCCTACTGTGCAGCCTAGTGTAAAGCTGCCAGCGGATCGAGTACAAACATGTGATCTTCTCCAAATATGTAGCAGACGTGAATGAGGCCTTTGTGGCCTACCTGCTCGACAAATACCAGGATGCCGGACCACAGTTGCCCGCCTTTCCAGCGGAGCTAGCAGTATCCAAACCAGTCTACATCATTCCAAGACCTGCTGCTGCTCCTGCCGCCGATGACAGCGAGGGGCCACACTACCGCCTCAAAAGAAGAACATCCCCGACCCCTATCCAGCCATATGACCTCACCTCTTCCTCAGAATCAGAGAAGGAAGAGACGACAACTGCTGCCTCCCCAGTAGCCAACACGACTGCTGCCAAGGATACCGACTACTCTGACTTGGAGATTTCTGACTCCCTTGACGATAAACCAGTAGAGGCAGCCAAAAAGAGAAATCGGCTAACAGTAGATCCCCAGGGTAGAGAGGATGAACGACAAACCAAGAAAACCACCCCCAGCCGCCGCGTAGCTCGAAGAAGAGCCCAGCAAAAATGACATCCGCTACGCGCCACCTTGTCCTGCATGCCTCCTCAGATTCCTCCACTGACGCGGCAGCAACAGAGGGGAACTCCCCCAGCCTATAGCACTATTTTCTTTTTATTTTTCTTTTTAGTTTTGTTTTCTATTTCTATTTCTTTTTTATTTTCTTTTTTTAATTTTAATTTTCTTTTTATCTTTTATTTTCTATTTTTAATTTTTGTCTTGTAGAAGCATTGAGGACAATGCCAACCTTGAGTTTGGGGGGGGGGGAATTAGTCCTCTTTATTTTAGATTCATAGCATTTAGATGCATATGTAAATTCTGCCCCCTAGCACTTAATGAAATAGAATCTTTAGTTCAAAACTTGTGCCTATGATAGCTTAGTCGACTACTTATATTCGCATCATTCAAAAAAAAATTAATCTAGCTATGGGAAGAAGCATGAGAAATACTTAGAAAAATTTCCTTTTTGCTAATTATCATTACACTTGTCTGTTAAATGCTAAATTTTTGCTTAAGTTCTAAGTTTAAACATTGTCTACCTTACTTAATAAAATTTTCTTGATTGAATACAGGTTTGCCGCCACAGCAGCACAGGGCAGCACAACAAAGAAAAGATGAAAACCCTAGAGGTGCCCGAAACAGGCTCTAGGCAGAAAGAATAAAAACCCTAGAGGTGCCTGAAACAGGCTCTAGGAAGGATCATGAGCAAGGACACTCCGCTGCTATCAAAGTCCATGGATCTAAGCTAAGTGACTGACAAATTAGCAAGAGTGAATGAAAGTCTTCACGGGATGACTCTATTCAAAGGGTTCAGAGTTTTGTAAAGTGCACCTATCTTAGCTTCAAACCCAGAGAATAGTTGTGATGAGCTGAAGCCCTTAAACCATGATCAGTAAAAGAGAATAAAAGTGCCCAATTGTGCTGCCAAGGCAGCAACTCGTATCCTTTCCAGTAACTTAATTATTATAGGCATACTTTGTTAACTTGGTAACTTCAGCATGTTTAGCATGAACACAGACCTGCACACACTGCACTGGCATTAAGAAAATTAATCTAAGTTATTTCATGTCATTCCCTATCACTAACATTATATAGGTGCCACGGCCTTGAGGCAAGAAATCAAGTTGAAAAACTAATGTTCTATTAATTTTGTGCTAAGGGCAGATTTACTAGTAGGTTGCATTGCTTGAGGAGAAACAATAGTTAGAGTTTGGGGGTGTGTAGAGTGTCCATGAGTTCTATATTTTGTACACATTCATGCCCTTATTATTGCTGTTCTTAAGCTCATTTAGGCATATTTAGGTGCATTGCATGCAGTATAACAATATCTTCTCTTATACCATGCTTTTATTGAATATTTCATATTTGGTTGAGGAAAGTTACTGTTTTAGTTTAGTTTATATTTTCATGTGTTATAGCTAGGAGAGAAGAGGAAAGGACAAGACCGGACAAGAAAGATGGAACCAAAGAAGCTGTACTGAAGCAGCTCAAGTTGCCGCCAAGGACACTACCGAAATAGCATTGCCGCCAAAAGCCGCCCGGGCAGGAGTTACACCGACTTAGCCAAGATGGGTTGCGATTTCAAGAGGACAATTTCCTAAGCCCAATGAGCCCAATCTTGCAACTTCCTTAAGCTTGTAGCGGCCGGTATAGTTAATTCAAGATCGATAAGTAGGAGCACTTATCCTTACTTGCTGAAGAAGGCAACGTCCAAAGATTCTGTATTTAATGTAATTTACTTTTAGAACTCCTACTTCAAAGAGGACTCAACCTAGGTCATGAGCCCTATATATACCCAATGTATGTAAGGGTATAGGGGCATATCTTGTAGAGGGGATCATAACTTGTTGTGAGAGATTAACGGAAACTACCGAAGAGAGTGAAGATGAGGGGTTAGCCAAATAAGTTGGAGTGTTGGGGGTCGTGGCCCAACTCTCCTAGGGTTTAGGCGTGTGTATGTAAAGTAATTTGAGGGAAACGGTTGTATAGTTTTGAGTTGTTTTCAATAAAGTTCTGAGTTTTCTTAATCCATGCTTCTTGTTCGTTCAATTAGTCTACACCAGTCAATTGAAGAGAAAATCCATTTGTTGGGCACGAAAGGGTTAAGCACGGTAACAACTCACAAAGGCGTGACGAACTTGGTTCCACACTAGTCCACAAGTTTCAGCGACTAAAAGGAATTACCAACCGAGTTGTCTAATTTGGTTACACACTAGTCCTCAAGTTAAGCAATCTCAAGCATTTTAACCTAGAAATAGGAGGGATCACTGTCGACTATCCTGCCGAACTTGGAATGTCTGCCAGACTTGCCGCCAGGACTTCTTTTCGTTCCACCTACCGAGGTAGTACACACCCCTACTATGACAGTAATCTGTTGCGATCGTGTGACAAGGTCGTAGTTTGCCGCCCACCTTACCCACCGAGGCAGCAAATCATGGTAGCGCAAAACATACTCAAGACTTTGCAATGTATTCCACAAGCTACTAAGCTGCACCTGTCTTACCCAGCTTATCGTCCAATCTCTCCCTATCATTCCTCTCATTATTGTCTTTATCTTTACTTGTCTTTTTATATTTCCACATCATGAGGCTTAATGTCGCAATTGCTAAATCTGTGTGCAGGGAACCATTCATAAGAGCTGCTCTAATCCATGTGGGAGACGATATCTTTTATACTATAACTTGACAAGAGTGTGCACTTGCGCTCATAAAAGGAGAACACTTAAAAGCTCTACAAAACTGCCTAAAACTTTATTTTATACTTTATAACAGATTTAATTGTCATTGTATCGATACCCTAAGGGTCGTATCGATACGCTAAGCCTAATTTTAGAATTCCAGATTCAAGGGATGTCAAGCTCGTACCGATACATCTAAGCCCGTATCAATACGCGTCGACTGCGTTGACCCCGTACCGATACGCCCTAAGACAGTATCGATACAATTTTCCAAACTAGATTCCAGTGACCAATTTCCGTATCGATACGCCATGTTTCCTTAAGCCAATTTATGCCTAACTGTACCGATACACCATCACCTGTATCGATACGACCATGCCTAACAGAATATTGCTGGTTTTTATTCGATTTACCAAAGCAAACGTTAATCAAAATTTAAAAGTAACCTTTAAAACAATAATTCTAATCGTATGTCAAATTTCAAAGCGTTTCGAATTCATTTACCATGATTTTACCAAATAGGGCATTTAGGCTCATTTTAACCATTCTAACCATTTCCAAGCATACCATTTAAGCCATATCAAACCTAGTTACTATTAGGCTTACACAATCACATTAAAATAAGTTATTACAACACTTTAAGATCTTATGCCACCTTACTAGGAGTTTGGAAACAAAAGTAAACATACATATGCTCCGAAGAGGTGACTTGCAACCGCAAAATACACAATCGAACTTGGAAAGCTTCAAGGTCCTGAAATGCATGAGACACTCAAACGTTAGGCTTACTTAGCCTAGTGAGGTAGTCATAATAATACAACGGAATGGCAGGAATAGCAAACTATCAACATGAATCGCATAACAATGCATTTAAGTATCATAATCATATCTTTAATCACATAAGTCTCATACTTAATCCCAATTAATATATTTTCATATTTTTATAGCTTATTTAACATAAATCAATCCCTTGGACAATGTAACAAATGGATACGCAGATTTCCCTTTACACCAACACATATAACAGAAGATAGGTCGTAGCCTTGAGTCATAGCTTCGGAAAGTCCTTTACACAATCCATCCTTATTTCCCCCACAAATAGGTTGTAACCCCAGATCGTAGTCCACCCTTACTCATACAAGCTCAAATAACCCTATGGCATGCCAATTGTATCAAAAACTCAAAATGTCCAAGGTTCACATATGTCATTGTATTTCTTACCATAGTGCCCGTAGGCCATAACATATCGGAAACGGAAGTGAGTCGCAGCTCCATAATATATCATAGCATGTGTTTTCATCGTATCATATTGTACCTATATCAATTTTGCATAACATATCATAGTGTTCATAATTTATCATATCATGTTGCATGGGATTCATGTCAATTTCACATGTAATATGTTTCGATCATCACTTAAATGTTCATGACGTAACAACACATTGAAGACTTACCATGCTTACCTTTAGAATCCACACAAGCATCGCTCTACATGAGCTTTCAACAAGAATTCACATTATCATCAAAACCACAAATCGAATGCAAAGGGGATGGCACCGAGCCTATCTCTTGACACGACTACACTCACCTTGATTACGAGGCTCTCGAATCAAAATTCCGACGTGCCATACTTCCTTCGGAGATGACAATGGGTCTTTCTCTAATACTTGAGCTAGCACAAATTAATGGTCATATTATAATTTAATCGGGGAATTCAGAATTTTAGTATAAGCTTACCAAAGCTCAAAGACAACATTAAATTAGCAAAATCAAACCCTTAATTCATGGATTCCTACTTGAACTAGGAAAACCTATTTTTGAAATTAAGCTCCAACGAATATTGGAATCATTAAATCAATTGAGGGGTTTTGCTTACCGAGACGAAAGCTTTCAAATGGAGTATCGATTCCTAACGAAGATTGAAGATTGCACCGAGGTGCTTGCTTAGCTCAAGGTAGAAGATGAAGATGGTGGTGTGTGGTTGGTAGGAGAAACAAAGGGTGGGTTGTTCACCGGGAGTTCAAAGATGGAAAGAAGAAAGTCTCCAAATACACTTATCTATTTTAAAACTAAACCAAAGGCTTCAATTATTACTCACCTAAACCTTAGCTAATGGAAACATTTCCCTCTATGGAGGGTTTACTCAACCCAAGGCTATCCATCACTTTATTCCTTTTTCCTTTGACATTTAGTCCTTTCATCAGATGGTTATCACGTGGGAGTGGACAAGCAAGGAGGTGAGTAAGCACCTTTCTTGGTTCCTCCTTCAAATTGAGCCTCAAACAAATTCGAAACAGAGAACCCGTATCGGTACGCTATAATTAGTTGTATCGATACGCTTCCGCTAAAACGGGCAAGTTAGTTATTGACAATTGGGCTGTATCGATACTGGCTTGACTGTATCGTACGCCTTGCTCAAAAATTGCATTTTGGCTTCGAATAACATACAAGGAAGTTCAACTACTCACATAGGATCGAAGTGTAACTTCGTTACAATAAGAGGGGTACAACGGTCATTTATTACAACATTTTACATAGCAGATTAAAATTTTCGATCATTGGAACCTAATTCTGACTAGGCCGGTTTTCGGGATGTGACAAGTTTTATCACTGAAGCTCAAATAGGGATGGGGACGGGGATGAGGATTGCTATATCCGAACCGTGTGGATAACCGAACCGTAACCGTGGGATCCCAAAAATATCCACAAGGATCCCCGATATTTTACAAGATTTTTAAAGAATATATACTTATTTATCTATATATCCCTAATATATGTCTTAATAATTAAACCCTAACACTATTATTACCAATCTCACTTTCTCTCAAACCTAGCCACACTCAAGTTTCTCAACATGTTTCTACCTTAGTTTTTAGATATAAGTTAGAACCCTCGTCTAAACCTTCCCCGACACAACACACTTTCAATCTTCATTATCTCATAACGGCTTCTAATCAAAATATCTCAACTTATATTTTAAACTGAATTGACCATTTATTTTGTCAGTAAAATAGTAATTTTGCTTAATTTTGGGGGAATTCCCATTTAATGTTTCAAGGATTTTTTCATCCTCATACCATCCTCGAAGCATTTAATGGGGATTTCTCAAAACCGTAACCGCAAGTGTTAGGAATGAAGTGGGAAATGCAAACTCGCCCCGCTTAATTTTTTCCCATTGATAAATGTTCTTAAAAATATATTTAAAAATTTAAATAGTAAAAAAATAAGACACTTATTATTACTTATTTTTGAATAGTCTGAAGGTGATTACAAGGTAATATATGTTCATGTATATTTTTAACTTTTTGACAAAGTAAATACATCATACAAATAAAATAATTGAACTCAGATCTCTTAGGATGAGCATCATTAACTTTTCCACTAGAACCACTTCTTAAGTTTCTTGTTATTATTTTTAAATGTCTTTGTGAAATAAATTTTTCAATAACATTGTACCAAGTAATCATTTATAAAATATTTAAATGATAATAAGGTAAGAAAGAGGGGTGTGTGAAGAAAACTACAAAAGGATAAATAGCCAAAGCGACTAAAATATTTGCTCATTATCATTTATTACTATGGCTAGACTTAGTAATAAAGTACAAATAACTCGATATCAAATAATTACAAGTATAAAAATTCACTTATTGATCTACTGATTTAGAATACTCATAATTTTTTTTGAATGAATTCGAACCTCAATAAAAAAATATAATACTTTTGTATCTAATAACAAAATTACAAATATATTTTTATTTGCTGAAACCAATATAAATACACGTATAGCCAAATGTAATGCTAAATATTTACTACAACTACACATACATATGAGGTCTAACCCCCCAAGTGGGGGGGGGGGGGGGTCAAATACTTAACCATGGATTATAACTATGGTTAACAAAGGGGGTTAAGAAGGACAACCACAAAACACAGATTTTTCAATAATCCACAATCATCACTCCTCTCTTCCTCTTCTACATTTTCTTTTGTTTCGTCTCCCAAGCAACAAAACCCTCCCTTCAATCCCAAATCACCAAACTAAGAAGAAAAAAAAAACCCATTTTTATTTTTCATTTTTCACTTCCAAGCTGCTTAATTTCTTCCATATCATCAAATCTAATCAAAACCCATTGTTTAGCTCTTTATTGTATGTTTTTCTTTATTTTTTAGCCTTTGCCCCCCTTTTTTGGGTGTTAACTATAGATGTTAGAGCCATGGATATAGCCCTTGCAAGCACCACACCAAAGTCGCCGGAGGCTGAGCCAGAGGCCGAGCCTGTGAGTGAAACACCAACTCGGATCCAACCCGGCAAGCCCATATCTTTCACCAACGGCGTTCTCAAGCGTCACAAGCCTCACCACCACCACCACCAAGCGCCACCCATCGTCATAACCTACAAAGAATGTCTGAAGAACCATGCAGCCTCCTTGGGAGGCCACGCTTTAGACGGTTGCGGTGAATTCATGCCCTCCCCAACAGCCACCCCAACTGACCCCACTTCCCTCAAATGCGCTGCTTGTGGTTGCCACCGCAACTTCCACCGCCGTGAACCCGATGACCCACCTCCCACAACAGCCACCGCTACGATAGAATACCAGCCCTACCACCGCCACCATCCGCCACCGCCAGCAAGGGCAACCCAACCGAATCGTAGTCCTAACTCAGCTTCCCCACCACCGATCTCATCATCTTACTACCCTTCAGCTCCCCACATGCTTTTAGCTCTTTCAGGAGGTCTAACAAGCCCTCATTTAGCAGCCGGTGGGCTTACACCGACCACTGCAAATCTTGGGTCGAACTCGAAGAAAAGGTTCAGAACAAAGTTCAGTCAGTACCAGAAGGAGAAGATGCTGGAGTTCGCTGAGAAAATTGGGTGGAGAATCCAGAAGAGCGATGAAGAAGACATTCAAGAATTCTGCCATGAAGTTGGGGTTGATAGAGGGGTTTTAAAAGTCTGGATGCACAACAATAAGAACACTTTTGGGAAGAAAGATCAAGCCAATGGAGGATCAAGAGATGGAATTGGAGGTGTTGAACTCAACCATGAACAACAACAACAACAGCAACAGTGACAACAGAAATGGTTAGAATCTGAACCATCACTTGGAAACTGATAGTGTTGCACATGTTGTCGGAACTAATGGCTGCTTTTCTTCTTCCTCTTGGTGTGGTTGATAGTGACGATGATCAGCTTCATCTTTTTTTCTTTTTTCTTTTTTCTTTTTCCTCATGGGGGAGATAATAAGCTGTTAGATTAGAGTAAGGGACTTGTTTATTAGTTTAAATTTTGTTTCTTTCATTTTGGTTCCTAATTAGTTTAATTGAACCGTCATCACTTTGCTACTGATATAACCTGCAGAGCTGGTATGAAATCCAAAAGCGAATTTATCTTCTTTCTTCTTTCAAATTCACTTCTTTCCTTTTTGGGATCATAAACTTCCATGTTTCCAAACAGTGAAAAACATCTTAAAAATCTATGATATTTCCTTAATCAAAGTTAAAGAGGGGGAGAAACCAAGAGAATAGCTTCCATTACCATTATCTTCTGTCTGAGAAAAAGAAGCAGAAAGTGTTGTAAACCCCCCATTAATTTTATAATAGTATCTTAGGTTCGGATTTATGTACAAAACCAGATCTTCAATGTTTGTTTATTTGCTTTTTAAGATGGTTTTGCAGAATAATCAACTCTTTATGTTTGTTTGTGCATGCATATTTACAGTATTATAATGGTTAAGATAAACTGATAAGACTAATATTTGTATAAAATATTATCTAAAAGTTGTAATTTATTATTCTTCAAGTACAAAAAAGGAACGCTTCATTAGTTCTCAATAGCTTCTTTGCTTTAGTTATTTTTTTAATAATGCAGGAGGACGAGATTAGCTTTGATGGGCTATATTCTACATATAAAATATTATTTAGTCTCTTGGAATTATGTGATTTATGGACAATTTTTCTAATCTTTGCTTTATTCAGTTTTTCATTTCACTTTCCTTTCAAGGGAAATAACAACTAAAAGAATCCCATTATTGATACTATTATTACCCTCACTATATATACACTATTTTCTTGAGAAGATGCATATATATAATATTTTAAGAAGTATACACTATTATTCGAACTCAGATCATGTATGAGAATAAATTAATTAAATTAAATTCGGGTTTGAAGTATAGAATTAGTACAAGTGTTTATTGAAGTAATTGGAAAGGGAGATGGTGGCATAAATGTTTGGGGGTGTCTTATCTAAAACAAGGGTTTATTTTTTGTGGGTTTGATTAGGAGATTTGATGAAGTGAGGTCTAAATAAACATGGGTCGGTTTCCCTTTAAAAGTCCACCCTTAAGACCAGGGAGATTCTCTTGTTTTAATTGAATTTCTGTTCCCAACACTAACTTTTCATTTAATCTAATTTAATGCCACAACTGTTTCTTGTGTTCTTTTTCTAACAGTGATGCCTCAAAGTCTCTGCTTTCATTAGGTCTTGGTTCTTCTTCAAGGTTAGGGATTTAGCTTCAATCTGTATTTCCCCCTCCTCTAGTATTGTAATAGTTCTAATGGAATTATATATATCAATTTCAAACTTTTAAAGTTTAATATATTCGAATATGATATTCAACCGGATTACCATGATATATCGAGAGTGTTCACGGCCGAGTTCGGTCTAATTCAATTTTAAACCTAATGACATTTCTAAGAATTGAAGTTTCATGTTTAAGTAAGGACACAATAAAATGTACAAATCATCATGTTTGGGTTTTTATTAGACAAGCAATAGAAGTACCATAATTTTGATGATGTTTTCTAGGAAATTCAAAAGGACAAAAACAAGAATTGAGCATTTAATTTCACTTTGTCCTTAAAAAATTTCTTCTTTTTCTTGGTTTATTTTCTCATTTATTTATTTATTGATTTTAAATTTTGAGTGTAGAAGATGTTCCATCATTATTATTCTAGTTGGGAAAAGAAAAAAAATGGTGAGATGTAATAGACTAATAGTTTTTTTTAATAATTCTTAATTGTTATTAGATGTTCAGTGTGTTTAGAGGTTTTGGGGTTAGCTTTAATTATAATCTTGAAAGAGAGAATGATAGATTAATAAACTCATTAAAAGGTTAAGTTGGTCCTAAGAAAATGTTAGGTGTAATAAACTGACATTACATCAATAATATAATATATTTCAGATTAATGACATTACATCAACCCTAGCTTTTTGCCATTTCCTTCCTCAATTTAAAGCGTACTTTATGTTGGGAAAGGCTGTTTGAAATTCACCAAAACTAGTAATAATTAAGAAACTGCTTAGTGGAGTTAACTTCAAGTAAATAAAGGTTTCTTTTTAAATAATTTAGCTTGTTTGTTTTTACTTAATATATCTATTTGTGGTGGTGATGGGGCAATTGCATGTGTCCCCACATAACTGCAAACTATGCAACTATTGATTGAATGTGACATTGCAATTTATAATATATATTGTGATTAGAAATTTGGTGGGTTTCATTGTTTCATATCACATTTGCCCATAACTAGATAATAATATGGCTCATTGCCCATCACTCTGAGGTTTTTATTATTTTTATTATATTGTTAATTAACCATGTTTGAATTCAGTTGAAATATAGTATATATATATATATATATATATATATATATATATATATATATATATATATATATATATATTATATTTTAAATGATAACAATTATTATCGTAGTAATATTTTTATCTTTTCATACACATTCTTAACTTTTTAACAATGTACACACCTTACGAATAAGTTAGTATCTGATTGTTGGGGTTTTTTATTTAATTTTTTTCGACCCATTGACCAACTAATATAGATTCGGTTTACAGAAGCCCATTATGAGGTGACTATTTCAACCAAATTTTCTTCATTCATAATGTTAATATTCAAACATCTCACCTTTCTTAAGATATTTAGTGCCTCTTCCCACTAGACCAAATAATTCTTGATATTTTTTTAATTTAACCATTTTTTTAACTCACTGACTGACTAAAATTTTAAGTTTAAGAAATGGATAATTTTTTGTCATATTAGTTTTTTAATATTTCAATTATATATTATGTATGTGAAAGAATATACACTCTTATCAATTTAAATTTGTTGCAAAAAGGGTTACCGACAATCTATCAGAACATTTCTAAAAAACATAAACATTTTTTGGTATATCCATTCATTTAAAATTAGGATACTAAATACCAAAGTTTTAATTTAATTGACACATATTATTGTAAAGATCTAAAAACTTTGAGATTAGGCCCGTTCAAGGATGTAATTTCATTTTACTTAAGGTTCGATATTACAAATAATTAGGACATTGGATCAAATAAAGGGTAAATTATCTTATTAGTCCACATGGATGCAACATTAGTAAAATTTTCAAGTTAATATCCAAAATAAAATATAACCAATAATTTAGTAATTAGTAGAATAATTTATCCAATAAATTATTTAACAATATAGTAGCTATTTTGACCCTATTTCTTGGGCAGACAATTTTTGGACCATGTTTTTATCGTCTCCTACCATTCGTACAATATATTGAGTGAAACAGGTTTATTTTCTTGAAAAAGAAAATTGTATTAAATACTTAATTTTAATTCAAAATTGTATATATTGATTAGTTGAGATAAAAGGATATAACTTTGCGTCGTATTTACGCATATGATAGTGGCACATGCAAAAAGCTGTACAAATTTAGATTGGATTTTTTGCCCTTTTTAAAAAAGAAATTTGTTCAGTATGTTTAGCTATCAGAATAGGTATGGCCCAATTGTATGTTTCACAGTTGTGAATAGTGATTTTTTAAATAGTATTATAAGATAACATTTGTTCATACATATTTTAAACTTTTTAACAATGCACACAGATTTTGTAGATATAAAAATCTGAACATGAGTTTTTAAGATGAACATCATCTAGTTTTCTAGGATGAACATGAGTTCGTGAATAGTGATATTAATGTACTATAAAAAAAAATATGTTTTGATCATGTAAGTTATAAGTCCAGTTAAGAAGTCAATTACATTTTGCTGGATATACTCGTACAATTTTTTAGTATTCTAATTCAATTATAATATGGTATTTTAATTTATATTTTTAAAGAATTCAAGTCTTATTAGAAACTCCTCTCATAATCATATTTAAAGAATATCTTAATTCGATTTTAAATTTAGATAAACTCACGTATACTTATTGATTACGCTGCTTGAACTCGAGTCACCTAAGAAGAATAATAACATTCTTTAGCACTGGAACCACTTAATGAGTTGTTAGTATTGAATTGTAAAATTATTGATTTGTATTCTATTTTTTTGGTAAATTAATTACGAGGTTTAACTTACATGATGATGAGGTTTCGTGTAATAAATTTCTTTGTTTCTATAGTTATTAGAAGAAAAAACACAATTATTAATGTTAATTTACACTTCCACTAAAGAAGACAATGGATATTTTCACTTGACAATAATGATTTTGTTTGAGAATATAAATAGATAATGAAGAATCTAAGAATAGATCTATACTATTTTACTTGTAGATTGAACTCAAATAAAACTCTCAAGTTTTAACCCTGTCTAGTAGAGCGAGGTGGCAGTCTTGCATGTTCGAGTTGAGTTTTTTTTTTAAAAATTTTTTTTGAGGTTGGATTTATTAATTAAAATTAAAATCAAATTATAAAATGTGCAAATAATAAGAACTAAATATATAATTATACAAAGTTGATTAACTATCACGTCATAGATTTCATGAAAAATTTAACGGTTAATGGCTTAATTGAAACAATTTTAATAGTTTAGTTGTCTAACAAAATCTATAGTTCATTCGTCAAAATAAAATCGGGTCCAATAATTTAGTGGCCTTGGAGTAGCTTACCCAATGTGTAATTATAATTATTTTATTTTTAGCATTAAATCCGTGTTTGGGTTAGTCTTGAGTTTGATTTTTTTTTTCAAGTTCAAACCTTTTCGATGTTGAGTTCGAGTTTTCTTGGGTCCAAACATCTCCATATTTAGAATTTTTTATTTAAACCTTTTTTATTTTTTTGATTCAGACTCGAACTCTTTTAGATCAAATTTTCGAGTTTGAGCTCATTTTTGTCACCTCTACTTTCTAAGTTTACATATAAGTTTCTAGATGCATAAGAATGTCGAAATATTAAAATATATTTTACATATTATTTTTATGTATTCACTTTGCAAAAAATAAAAAAAATGTATAAAATAATAATTTTATGTAAGATTCAATTAGTAACAAATCTATTGAAATTTTAGTCGAGTTGGAACTAGACCTAGTGGGTGAAAAACCCTGTAAACAAATCTAATTGATCAAAATGCAACAATAAGATTTTGAGATACTGAAGTTGGTGTCCAAATTCAAAGTAGGGGTCTATTTGGGCGTTGAAAAATATGGAGTCAATCTCAAAATAATTGTGCCATTCCTTAGTTGTTGAACCTTTCGTCAAAATTGCAGCTCAAGTAGGTCCAGCACAGAATTTACCCCCTACCTTGTAATTAATCATGTGGAGTCTGCCGACAAATTTATTTTTATTTATATTTAAGTAGGAATGATCTGATTTATTGTTCAAAATTCATAAATCACAGTTCAGAGCTCCACCTTTGAATATGTTTTGGGGGAGGTTTTATATATTTTTTAAATTCTATATATTTAAAACATAGTATGATCTGATAATGGAGGTTTAATCAAAATCCTTAGTCCGTTTGTTTTTTCTTGTTTTTGGTTTAGGGTTTAGAGTTTTTTAAATTGACTAAGGTTGATATTTGATCTAATTATTTAAAAAAATTAAAAATATTATATATATGAAAAATAATTTAATTAAAATTTTATTTAAAATAAAATTTATAATTATATGTTGAGTCCTTGAAATTTTTAATTTTTATTAATCAATTTAATCAGGGACGAATCTATATATAAGGTGGGAGGGGCAATTGCCCTCCCTAAATTTTATGGGTTAATTATATTTTAGTCCTTAATAATTTTAAAATCATTGTAATTAAGCCCTTTTTCTTTTTTTGCCCCTCCCAAAATTTTTATGATTTATTATTTTTTAGGACCCTGTAATCTAAAATTAATAATATTAAACTTTGACCCCTCTATTTCTAGTTTAATTACTTTTTGAGACCTTTCAAGTTTAAAATTTATAAAATTAAACCTAAAATCTTTTATTTTTTATGATTTAATTACTTTTTAAGACCCTATTATTTTAAAATTAATCAATCTGCCCCCCTCGTAGTTTAATCCTGGCTCCGTCCTTGAATTTAATAGTGTTCAACGATATTCAGCGTTAGTGATATTCAACAGTGTTCGTCGAGCGTGGTAGATTCATCCGCGTCTTAATCAAGATTCTAGGTTCGAAATTTTGAAAACATAACAACGTAAAATACTTGATAAAATATTTTTATTGTCTTTGTGATTTTATTTGGCTGGATAAGATTAATCTTGATTTAGATTACTAAATAGATGCACACGATGAAGACCCAACCAATCATATAATTAAAAGTCTCCTTTGGCTAATGCATGAAGATGATTAAATGTATATTCTTTGGCAGAAATTAAAGAGAGCAATCATCATTAGAATATTGAACATAATTTGCTTATCCAATCACCAAGATTCATTTTGGACTTTCAAACCATGTAAAATGGCCCAATTCTCCGAACCAAATTATGAAATAGAATGGCCCATTCCTATTGACTTGAAGTCCAATTTTGAATATTATTAAGAAAAATAGATACATTAGAAGTTTTTTTTAGAAAAAAAATATTTAAGATTACAATCAGTATATTCATATAAATAAAGTTAAAATTTATTGATATTATGTAAAATTGAAAATAAAAATATAATAAATACATTAAAGTTTTTTAATAACAAATTACGATTATAATCTGTATATTCATATAAATACATTTAAAATCAATTAATATAAGAGTTAATTGCACCACACATAACCAAACTATGATATTTATTTTAAATTCGTCCTTAAACTTTTAAGCATTCTAATTTCATCCACAAACTATGACATTTATTCTTAACTGGTCCCCAAATTTTTGATCATTTCAGTTTTATCTTCAAACTACAACTCTCATTCTAAATTGGTCCTCAAACTTTTTGAATGTTTCTAATTTCATCTCTAAATTATCAATATATGCTAATCATATATTATGTTAATAAAACTGTTGTAAAAATTGTTAATTGTCATGAAACGCTTATGTGTATTAAGCAATAATACAATGCGATATAAACGACAATTCGAGGATGAAATTGGAATATTCAAAAAGTCTGGGGGATCAATTTAGAATGCGAGTCATAGTTTGGGGTGAAAATGAAGCATTCAAAAGTTTGGAGACCAATTTAGAATAAAATTTATAGTTTGATGATAAAATTGGAACATTTAAAAGCTTAGAGACTAATTTAAAATGAGAGTTATAATTTGAAGACGTGTGGTGTAATTAACTCTTAATATACTATAAAAAGGTAAAGTATATAATCAACAAATCTATATAATTATGACCGTAATTTTTTTTGATGAAAACTAGAGTGATTACAAGTAGTATCTGTTCTAAATATACTCTCAATCATTTGACAATGAACGCTCAATCACCCTGCTGCAGTTGCTGGTGCTCGAACCCGTGACCTCTAGGAACAACAACCGTTCCCTTAACCACTGAGTCAAGTTGGTTCGTGCTTACGACCGTAATTATTATTACAGTACAGAAACAAGCGAATGGATAACCAAAGTTTATGTAAACCTATACTGAAATAAATCTAGACAAAGTCCACATTTTCAGAGCAACAAAAGGAGATTATAAATTTTAAAGGGTTTACATATCAAAAATTAATTCTATAAATTTTAAAATGATTAAATTAAAATTTTATCATTTAAGATAGCAAACTAATTTATGCTAAAACTTTTAAGTTTTAAATAGACTAAACTCATAATTTTACTCTTTAGGAGGCACCTACCCTCCTCCCAAGTTTTAAAGTTGTTGAAGTCAATCTCTTTAACACCATTCATAGTTCTAACAGCTTTGAGCAAAACGTTTTATTAAAGGATAAAGTTAAAACTTTCACTAAAATAGCTCAAAATATGATTTTGGTCATTAAATTTTTAAAAACTACAAAATAAATATTATATTTTTTATTTTGTTATCAAATGGACACCTTGCCATTGCTGTCGTTAACGAGATAACACAACACATAAAATTAATGGATAATATTTTATTTGGCCCCTCAATTATAACTAAAATTTCATTTTGTTATTTTTCTAATATTTTAGGTAATAATTCTAAAAAAAATGAAAATTGTAAAAATATATGAAAGTTATAACTTGCTTTTAAAATTATAAAAACATTTTTTAATATTCTAATTTTGTGATTTTTTAAATCATACAAAATTTTAATATATAAATGCAATTTCATAGCCAGCTTTATTTAGAAGGAAATTCATCCATTTTGGTAGAACCTTCTCAGTAGCTAACCCCAAAAGTTCCTCAACATCCTGCAAGTAACGATAATTAGAAGGGAAACAATCAGTCCTTTTATTTAATCATTCTTATTTCATGTTTTATTCTTAATTAAACATCAATCACTCTATCACACATATATATATATATAATCACATGATGAGAAGATGTATTACCGCGTGGTCATCCTCCACCATTCCACAAGCTGATGTGTCTTCTTTAGGTTGAGATATGTTTAGAGGTGTAAACGAAACGGGTTTAAATGAATAAGAGTGTATTTATCTTCTTTGTTTAATTTTGAAGTTGTTTGTTTTCAGTTCATCTTCATTTGAAATTTTAAATCATGTTTAAATTTGATTCGCTTATTATTTGTTGTGTTCGGGCTAGTTCATGTTCGTTCAACGTTCGCAAACATAAGTGAACGATGCTTATTTACAACGGTAAAATAACTGACAATGTGTAAATAAGAGAACAATGTTTATTTTCAATGGTGCAAATAAGTGTTTGTAAATATATATTTGATAAACTAATGAGTTGAAATTCAAATATAAAAATAGAGGATATAATATTTTAATAGGAAAATATCATTAATAAATAAATGAGTCAAGAAACAAGCCAATAAACGAGCTTCTTCGTGAACATAAATGAACAGAACACATCTTTGTTCGTGTTTATTCCTTTATACAATGAATATAAAAAAATTGTTCATACTCGTTTATTTATCTTAATAAATAAGCATATAGAAACTTTATACTGACAGTTCATCGAATGTTGTGTTTGTTTATGCCCTGGATATCTAACAGTTAAAAATCTGTAGTTTTCAAACACAGTAAAGATGGGAAAAGAGTAACAGAAAACAACTTCTTTAAAGTTAGCATCTTAGAGTTCGTTTGCGGTTGCTTTTAAAAAGTGCGGTGAAAAAAGTGATTTTTAAACTAATTGTTGAAAAGTAGTTTTAAAAAGCTGATTAGTGTTTGTGATAGATGTCAAAAAGTGATTTTGAGGAGATAAAATGTCTATTTTAGACATGATATTGAAAAGTAAAAGTAAACTTGAGTGATGTTCAAATAATTAATGTTATGATATATGAAATAAGTCAATTTTAATTATAATAAATTTTTTTATTTTTTTATAAAATTTAATTTAAAAAATATAAACTACATTCTAAATTATATACAGACATATCACTTATAAATTAATAATAAATATAAAATAAATTACAAATAAAATAATTTTATTCTTAATATAAATATTATAAATATATATTATTTTACAATTATGTATGCATAATGTATAATAAATTATAATTAAATAACAAGAGTAAAAAAGCAATAAAATCTAGCTTTTTGATTTGGGTAGAAAAGCTAATTTTAAAAGCAACAAAAAACACCAAAAAAAAAACAAGTGAAAGCACTTAAAAAAGCCTATTTGGGTTACCAAACGCAACCACAAACGGAGACTTAGTCTTCTGAGTCTATCAAGACAATATAAGGCCTACACAAAAGTTGTAAACGAATAGGATAGATGATTCTGCAATAAAAACAATATAGATGAAAACTATCAAATTAACATAATGTTTCATCCTAGCTCATAGTGTAATCTGTTTAGTTGCACTATCAACCCTTCATTTAACAAAGTCTCGAGTGTTAATATTTACGACAGTGCAGCCAATAGCCTTAGCAAACTTAAGATAAAGGGTATGGTTCTTATTACTTGGGCCTACCTTCCAAAATATTATGATTTCTGCCCACTCTCAAAAATATTTCTGGATCCGTTTCTGTTTGTGATAATAGCTCTTTCATCTATTGTTCTGAGCACACCAACATTCATAAGCGTACTGCATAAACAAAAGACACGGTCGAATCGATAACACCACTTTGTACAAGCTTTTATTGAGAAACAAATAGGACACATGCATTGTTGAGTTGATCACACAATTGCAAATGGCCAAGAGGGGGTGAATTGACAATTAAAATTTTGGTGGGAGGTAAGAGTGAAAAATAAAAGTGACACAAGTGGTTAGAGTGGTTCAAGTTCTCCAAATGAACTCTACATCCACTACCTTAGTTACCACTAAAGATTTTCAACCAATTCACTACTTGAATTCTTCCCCTTTTCTTGGATGAGGAGGTAACCTTACAAATTGATTAAGCTTTCTACCTAAAGCTTAATCCACTCACTTTTATAAAGAGATGGATTTGGTAAACTCTAACAATTCCTCTCAAAGGATAAATGTTTACTCAAATACAATTTCAAACTCCCCAAACTCACAATACAAGATAACAACAAAATCACTAGAGTTGGGTACAAGAATTTGACTTTGAAGAGCACTAGGGTTTGGATTTTTGCTTTGATGTTGCTTGGTCAATTGAAGCTTGTTTTTATACCCTTGCATTAAATTCTAGTCGTTTGGGTAGTTGGGATCATCAATAGAGCTGTTGGGAGCATTTTTCGCGCATTAAATACAGCTCTACAGCATACCGTATCGGTACTCGGGGAAGGCGTATCGATACCTGCATCAAAGAGGAAAGAGCCGTTGTGACTGAAAACAGAGCGTATCGATACGCATAGAAGGCGTACCAGTACGGTTTTAAGGGGCGTATCGGTACGGATGGCCGTATCGATACGATGTTTACTCACTGGAATCCCAAGTTTGGTTTTCATAGAAAGCGTATCGATACACATACCAAGCGTATCGGTACGGTATAACGGTCTTTTAAAAATTGAGAAACCAACCAATTGACAAGTAACGGTCGAAAAATTAAATGCAAAGATTTTTCAAAGATAAGCTTATCGTATCGATACGGTTGCAAAGCGTATCGGTACGGTTTCATTAAAACAGTTGCCCAGATGAATATCGTATCGATACGGGGTAATACCGTATCGGTACGCTAAGTCCATCAAAATTCCAGTGGCAAAAGCCCGTATCGATACGCATAAGGGTATCGATACGCCTGAGTGCTTTTGTATAGTTTAGTTTGAAAATCAAATTTCCAGTGGCAAAAGACAGTACCAATACGCCTAAGGGTATCGATACGCTTGGGCGTTTTTGCACAGTTTGGCTTGAAAATCATAGGAAAAGACTTAGAGAATTTTTCATATATTTAAGAGCTTGTCTTGAGGTATTATTTTGTTTAAAATACTTGTCAATTGTGAGACTTTAAAGAGTATTTAAAAATTTATTGTTTTGCAAATTGGTCCTTAAGTTTATATGTTATATCAAAAATCAATTTTGGTTTCACAATATCCCCCTTTTTGATATAACAAAACCACAAATAAATTTTTAAGTTTTTGAAACTTTGAAAAACTTTCTCCCCCTTAATTTAAGATAGATTTTCAAAAATAAAAAAATGACTCTATAATCCTTCTCCCCCTTTTTGTTAGATCAAATATAAATACAAGGATAATAGCAACAATGAATTCATTAAACTCAAAGCAATCATAATAGTCAAATGCATAAACTTCAAAGTAACCATAATAGTTCAAATGCATAAAAATTCAAAGCAAACATAATAATCCAAACTTTAAAATCCTAAAACATAGATAATAGGCATAAACTTAGATCCTAAAAACAAGAGTGCAAAAACAGAATATAAAAGACTAAATTCCATGTAGATGATATGCATAAACTACTCGTCCTCCTCATCATCATCATCATCATCGTCTTCGTCCTCTTCATCTTCATCATCTTGAGATGGTCGATTCCTTCGGTTTTGGTTAAGCCAAGCACCATGGAAGGCGGTAAGAGAGATATCCATGGAGTTTTGGCGAGAAGCCATGATTTCCTTCTTCTTCTCCATACCTTTGACGCGATCTTCCAAGGATGTGAATCTGGTGTCCATCGCGGTAAACCCGGCTTCCATGGAAGTGAACTTCTCATTTAGGAAAGTCATTAGAGTGCCCATGGAAGAGGAATCAATCGGAGCACAGTGAGAGCTTGAAGAAGCACGAGAAGCATCGACCGGGGCATCTTGTGGAGGATCTTGGGTGTTACGAACCCATTCATTATCAACATAAGAGAAACTAGAACGAGCTAGAGAACGCTCATCTATGGGTAGGCCAAGGGTTTCGGGATAATCATGGGAACAATCAATGTCAAGGGAATGAAAGAGATAACTCAAAGCCGTAAAGTAGTAAAAGGATGTGACTTGTTTGGTGTGACGGTGTTGGACTAAATAGACAAGGTCGGCAAACATAATTTGACAAAGATTTGGACGTTGACCTTCCCTAAAACACCTAAGCCAAAAGTCATCTACTTGACGAATAGTCGAAAATTTCCCACCCGATGGACGAAGAAACCAAGAGACAAGGAGATGAAGGATACGATCATGAGCATTTAAAACTTTGGTTGAGCCTAAAGGACTCGTACCCAAGGATTTTTCATCATCAATACCAACGTTTTCAAAACCAATGACATTACATAAAAGTTTTTGATCAATTGTAAAGGTTTTGCCCATAACAGAGGATTCAATAGCAATGACATTCTCCCTAGCTTCATCATGAACACATAAAGCATTTGAAAAGAATACGATGACCAAATTCCTATAGAGAATAGGAGGAATGCTTAAAAAATTCAGAAATTTCCATTGCTTAAGTAAAGGAAGGTATTGAAATTTGAAACGGGTAGAATTTAAAAACAGGACAGACACAACACGTTCTTCCCTAATGCTCATGCTTTGAAAAAGTTTATACCGAGCTATATCGACATCATCAGGAAAGCTTAATTGGATAATGTAAGGGAGATTAGGTCTAGGATTACCCTCATCCTCACTAGGATCGGAAGTAGCACGACGCTTAGTTCTCTTTTTCAACGGTGCCATAACCCTGAAAAACACATCAAAAACGATTCGAATATGTATACAATTAACATCCTATTCAATCCAGTAAATTCTAATAATTCAAGGTAATTGTAAAAAGAATATTAATTTGAAAAAGATATTTACAAGTTTGAGAAAGAAAAATTAAAATAAAAAAAACATATTAAAAAAAATACGAATAGAAAATATATTCGAATGAAAAATTTTGATTTTTGAAAAAATTTTGATGAAGAAGTTGAAACCCATAACAATCAAACATGTTTTGTACAAAAATTAAATTGAAATAAGTATAAAAATCAAACGAAAATCAAAGAAAATAAAAAGAAGAGTTTTATACCTTGAACTTTAGATTGGATGAATGGGTTGATGTGAATGCACAAGATTTGTTGACAAAGCTTAGCCTTGATGTGGAGATTAAAAACCCTCAAAGAATTTTTAAGTTTGATGGTAAATAATTGAAGGATTGAGGGGGGTTTTTATAGGGTATTGCGGCTAGGGTTTTGGAGAGAAAAGGGGTTTTTAGTTTTTAAAGCTTTTTAACAATTGCAGCCCTAAATAGCCTCTCCGTCGAGACCGTATCGATACGCTAAACACGCGTATCGATACCCTTTAACCCTAATTTTTTATTTGTCATTACTACCGTATCGATACGCGGGACCGTATCGGTACGACTTGGCTTTGACTATTTCCCTTGACTTTAACCGTATCGATACGCGGAGCCGTATTGATACTCGTTCAACTTCAAAGTTTTCTCAGCTGTGAACCCGTATCGATACGCTTCAGCCGTATCGATACGCCTTTACCAGTTTAGGCATTTTTGACATGTTTAAGTGCAAAAATTCAACTTGAAACGTCCCTAAATGCATGTACATGTCCTATGAACAAGTTTTAATGGCTAAACTTAATGCATACTCCCCCTAACAACATGCATAAAAGCAAAAAGAACAAAATTAACATAAGCATGAATCATAATCAATTTCAAGCAAATTTTTGACATTTTGGGACCTAGAAGGGGTCAAGGAAGGCTAGTTAAACCTAACTCTCTCCTAAGGGTCCAAAAACGCTCTTTATCTAAAGGCTTTGTGAATATATCCGCTAATTGGTTCAAGGTGTCAACATACTCTATAACAACATCATTTTTCAACACATGATCTCTAATGAAATGATGTCTAATTTCTATGTGTTTAGTTCTAGAGTGTTGGATGGGATTCTTAGTAAGACAAATGGCACTAGTGTTGTCACACCTAAGGGGTATAGTTTCTATTTCAACACCATAATCTAAGAGTTGTTGCTTCATCCAAAGGACTTGAGCACATCAACTCCCTAAGGATATGTACTCCGCTTCGGTGGTAGATAAGGCTACGCTATTTTGTTTCTTAGAGAACCAAGATACGAGCATACTACCTAATAATTGGCATGTCCCGGAAGTACTTTTCCTATCTATCTTGCAACCCCCATAATCCGCATCCGAATAAGCATGAAGGCTAAAGGAGGAATCTTTAGGATACCAAAGGCCTAAGGTAGGTGTGTCTCTAAGGTATCTAAAAATTCTCTTAATGGCAACTAAGTGTGATTCTCTAGGACTAGCTTGAAACCTAGCACACAAGCAAACACTAAACATAATATCCGGTCTACTTGCGGTAAGGTAAAACAAAGAACCTATCATGGATCTATAAAGCTTAGAATCAATGCACTTACCTCCTTCATCTTTGTCAAGCTTTATGGAAGAGCTCATAGGTGTGGCTTGAGGTTTTGCATTCTCCAAGCCGAACTTTTTGAGCATATCATTCACGTACTTAGCTTGATTTATGAAGGTGCCATCTTTCCTTTGTTTGATTTGTAGCCCCAAGAAGAATGAAAGCTCCCCCATCATGCTCATCTCGAACTCACCTTGCATTAGCTTAGAAAATTCTTTGCAATAATATTCATTAGTAGAACCAAAGATGATATCATCAACATAGATTTGTACTACTAAGATGTCATTGTTATATCTTTTTATGAAGAGTGTAGTGTCCACCTTTCCTTTTTCAAAACCCTTTTCAATTAAAAAATTTGAAAGTCTCTCATACCAAGCTCTAGGAGCTTGTTTTAAACCATAAAGAGCTTTTGTTAGTTTAAACACATGGTTTGGAAAATTTGAGTCCTCAAAACCCGGTGGTTGTTCAACATACACTTCTTCATTTATAAAACCGTTTAAAAAGGCACTTTTCACATCCATTTGAAAAAGCTTGAAATCATTATAACATGCAAATGCTAAAAGCATCCTAATGACTTCCATCCTAGCTACGGGTGCATATGTCTCATCAAAATCAATTCCCTCTTCTTGGGTATAGCATTGAGCAACAAGCCTAGCCTTGTTTCTCACTATATTACCACTTTCATCTAATTTATTTCTAAATACCCATTTAGTTCCTATAGTAGATTGATTATTAGGCCTTTCAACTAATGTCCAAACTTTACTTCTCTCAAATTGATTTAATTCCTCTTGCATAGCCAAAATCCAAAAATCATCTTTTAAAGCTTCTTTAATATTTTTAGGCTCAATGCATGAAAGAAATGCAACATGGTTCATTAATTTGAGAGAGGATCTAGTAGTTACCCCCTTAGATTGATCACCCAAGATTTCACCACCTTTGACATAGTTGAACTCCCTTGGGTAAGATACCTCATTTTCCTCAAGAGCCAAGTCCTTCAAGGCTTCAAGAGGTGGATCTTGTGCATCCTCATCTTTAGTTGGAATCTCATCCACCTTTGACGTTTGTCCTCCATCAATGGAATCAAGAATTCCTACATCATCATCATCACAAGATTCCTTCCTCGGAAGGAGGTTATCATCGAAAACAACATGTATAGACTCTTCAACTACTAGAGTTCTTTTATTAAATACACGATAGGCTTTAGAGTTTAAAGAGTACCCTAAGAAAATAACTTCATCACTTTTAGCATCAAATTTACCTAAGTTTTCTTTACCATTTTTCAAAACAAAACACTTGCAACGAAAAGGATGAAAATAGCTAATGTTAGGCTTCTTAGATTTTAAAATCTCATAAGGTGTTTTCTTCAAAATTGACCTAATCATTATTCGATTTATAATATAGCAAGCGGTATTTGTGGCTTCCACCCAAAAATATTTAGGTAAATTATTTTCGCAAAACATGGTTCTAGCCATTTCTTCTAAAGTTCGATTTTTCCTCTCAACTACCCCATTTTGTTGAGGAGTGCGAGGTGCGGAAAAATTGTGGCTAATCCCATTTTCATTTAAAAACTCATCAAAACCTAGATTTTGAAATTCGGTTCCATGATCACTTCTAATGTGAGAAATTTTAAGTTCAAGATCATTTTGAGTTATTTTAGAAAATGTGATGAATTTTTCTAAAGCCTCATCTTTTGTACTTAAGAATAGAACCCAAGTAAACCTAGAATAGTCATCTACAAGCACAAAGGCATATGATTTACCACCCAAGCTCATTGTTCTAATAGGCCCAAAAAGATCCATATGAATCAATTGTAAACATCTACTAGTAGAGACATCATTAATGGATTTAAATGAAGTTCTATGTTGTTTAACCTTTGAACATGCATCACAAATTTTATCATTAGAAAATTTAAGTTTGGGTAAACCTCTAACTAGATTAAGGGAAATTAATTTCTCTACGACACTCATGCTAGCATGTCCTAATTTTCTATGCCAAAGTCATGAGTCATGTTCATCATGTGCAACTAAGCATGTATGGGATGAATGGATGTCATCTAAATGCACCATGTAGATATTGCCTATTCTATGTCCTATGAGCATTAGTTGATTTGTTTTAATGTTCACAATTTTGCAACCACTTTTATCAAATAGAACATTAAAACCCTTATCACATAATTGACCAATGGAGCCTATTCCTTCAATGTGGCCTTTGGAGTTGTCACCGAAAGTTACCACTCCACCACTCTTTGGCTTTAGTTCCACGAATCTACTCTTTTCACCGGTCATATGTCTTGAGCATCCACTATCAAGGTACCATGAGTTTTGGCTTGAAGCTTTGGCCTTGTAGCAATGCTCCCCCTACAAACAAAGAAATTAGGCCTTGATTTTTGGTACCCAAATCATTTTGTGTCCATGTGTGTTAGCCTTCAAAATTTTGGTTCCCTTAGGAATCCAAGAAGCAATAGCATTCATATTATTAGAAATAATGAGTTCCCTAGGAACCCAAACACTTCTAACCTTTTGACCTCTAGATTGCTTATGAAAATTTCTTTGTTTAGGAATAAAAGGTTTTCTTTTTACATATTGGGATCTAGAAGAGTCTCATTTTTCAAAATGTTTTTTCCCAATAGCAATTGATGTTTTAAGATTATCCACTTCCTTTGTGTGATAATCTTGAAAATCGGAAAGAAGTTTTTCAAGTTCAAGATTTTTTGTTTTAAGATCATTTGAAAGATTTACTAAAAATAAAACTTTCTTTTCCAATTCGGAGTTAGTTTTTGAAAATGTTTCATTTTGATTTTTCAAATCGGAAATGGTTTTCTTGTTTCTCAAAATGGATTCTTTGTATTTTCCAACTAACTCATCGTAAACCTCTTGCAATTCATCATAAGCATATTGAAGCTCATCAAAGGTAAAATCAAAATTAGATGAGTTAGGATTTACCTTTGGTTCATCATCAATGGCCATGAGACAAAGAATGGCCACTTCCTCCTCCTCCTCGGATGACTCATCGTCACTCCAAGTTGCTACTTGAGCTTTGAGCTTGTTCTTCTTCCCAAAGCTCTTCCTCTTCAATTGAGGACATTCGGAACAGATATGGCCGGGCTTTTTGCATTCATAGCAAGTGATTTGGTCCTTCTCCTCTTCCTTACTCTTGCTCTTGAAGTCTCCTTTTCTAATGAACTTTCTCCCACGATTGGACTTCATGAACCGAGTGAACCGTTTGACCAACATGGCCATCTCCTCATCTTCATCTTCACTCGAATCGCTTTCATGGTATGAAGCTTTAAGAGCGATTCCAACCTTCTTCTTCTCAACATCCTTCTTCTCAACCTTCTTCTCTTCCATCTTCTTTTCTTCTTCTCTTCCCTTTCTCATGATCTCATGGGTGAGTAGAGATCCAACAAGAGCATCAAGCTTGAGAGTCTTCAAATCTCGAGCTTCAATAATAGCTGTTCTCTTGCTATCCCATGATTCTGGAAGAGAGTACAATAACTTCCTTACTAGCTTGTCTTCGGGGATAATCTCACCGAACCCCTTTAATCCGTTGACAATGACCGAGAATCGATCAAACATCTTGGAAACACTCTCATCGGGATCCATCTTGAAATTTTCGTAGCTTAGATTGAGCAACCCAATTTTTGTTTCCTTGACATCACTAGTTCCCTCATATGTTGTCTCGAGGGTGTCCCAAACCTCCTTGGCATTTTCGATCGAAGACACCTTGGAGTAGATATTCGGACCAAGTGCACAAAATATGACATGAAGAGCTTTATCATTCACTTGCATCCTTCTTCGTTCATCTTCCGTCATTTCGGCTTTTACCTTTAAGACAAGTCTTGCTTCACTATCTCTCTTCATGGGAATGTATGGACCTTCTTCAACCACATCCCACACCATGTAGTCTGTGGACTTGATGAAGAGCCTCATCCTATTCTTCCAATATGAGTAGTTATCCCCATTGAAGAATGGTGGCTTGGTGGTAGATTGGGACTCATAGAGGTTGGAGTTGGAGTTGGATGCCATTGCTTGACTAGTTGTTGATCAAACTCTCCTAGAATCGACTCAAGAGGGTTGTAATCCTTCCAATGAGTGTAGCTCTGATACCAATTGTTGAGTTGATCACACAATTGCAAATGGCCAAGAGGGGGGTGAATTGGCAATTAAAATTTTAGTGGGAGGTAAGAGTGAAAAATAAAAGTGACACAAGTGGTTAGAGTGGTTCAAGTTCTCCAAATGAACTCTACAGCCACTACCTTAGTTACCACTAAGAATTTTCAACCAATTCACTACTTGAATTCTTCTCCTTTTCTTGGATGAGGAGGTAACCTTACAAATTGATTAAGCTTTCTACCCAAAGCTTAATCCACTCACTTTTACAAAGAGATGGATTTGGTAAACTCTAACAATTCCTCTCAAAGGATAAATATTTACCCAAATACAATTTCAAACTCCCCAAACTCACAATACAAGATAACAATAAAATCACTAGAGTTGGGTACAAGAATTTGACTTTGAAGAACACTAGGGTTTGGATTTTTGCTTTGATGTTGCTTGTAGGTTCAATAGTTGTTGCTTGGTCAATTGAAGCTTGTTTTTATACCCTTGCATTGAATTCTAGCCGTTTGGGTAGTTGGGATGATCAATAGAGCCGTTGGGAGCATCTTTCCCGCATTAAATGCAGCTCTGCAGCATACCGTATTAGTACTCGGGGAAGGCGTATCGATACCTGCATCAAAGAGGAAAGAGCTGTTGTGACTGAAAACAGAGCGTATCGATACGCATAGAAGGCGTACCGATACGATTTTAAGGGGCGTATTGGTAAGGATGGCCGTATCGATACGGTGTTTACTCACTGGAATCCCAAGTTTGGTTTTCATAAAAAGCGTATCGATACGCATACCAAGCGTATCGGTACGGTATAACAGTCTTTTAAAAATTGGGAAACCAACCAATTGACAAGTAACGGTCGAAAAATGAAATGCAAAGATTTTTCAAAGATAAGCTTATCGTATCGATACGGTTGCAAAGCGTATCGGTACGGTTTCATTAAAACAGTTGCCCAGATGAATATCGTATCGATACGGGGTAATACCGTATCGATACGCTAAGTCCATCAAAATTCCAGTGGTAAAAGCCCGTATCGATACGCATAAGGGTATCGATACGCCTGGGTGTTTTTGTATAGTTTAGCTTGAAAATCAAAATTCCAGTGGCAAAAGACAGTATCAATACGCCTAAGGGTATCGATACGCCTGAGCGTTTTTGTATAGTTTGGCTTGAAAATCATAGGAAAAGACTTAGAGAATTTTTCATATATTTAAGAGCTTGTCTTGAGGTATTATTTTGTTTAAAATACTTGTCAATTGTGAGACTTTAAAGAGTATTTAAAAATTTATTGTTTTGCAAATAGGTCCTTAAGTTTATATGTTATATCAAAATCAATTTTGGTTTCACATGCATAATAGAGCACACGCTCCATCATAGCACTCCATCTTCCCGGAGATTAAAAATATCACTTGTGAATGAAAAATTGTGTTAAGAGGGTCACTTCTATATTAGACCTCTATAAAACTCGATTCAGACCAGTCGACCAATGAGTCGATTACCCAGGGTTGTCTCTGATATTTTGGGGCCCTGAGTGAAAATTCGAAAATAGGCTCATATAAAACTAAAATATGTTCCATCTATTTGAACTATTAATTTAAGATTTCATTAATTAATAATAGAAACATGATTAAACTCTTTCAACGCATTATTTTTACTATTTTGTAAAGAAATCAGTTTAAACACAATTATAACAATAGATGGCAACCCCTAACTTACAAGATTATCAATTGGAAAAATTCGTCTTCTGGGCATTCTTTGATGCATATTCATCAATCAAATCCTCATAAACAATTTCATCCAAAACATCATCCTCGATTGCCACCAAAGCTAGTATATTAAGCTTTTCTTGTGAGATAGAACTACACAAGTAAGATTTGAATAACTTTAACTTTGAAAAACTTCTTTCGACTGTTACAATCATTATAGGAATAGTTAATAATATTTCATATGCAATAATTGCATTGGAAAAACAATCAACACGTTTCAAAAATTTTAAAATATCAAGAGTCTCCAATTTTTCTTAGAGAAAAAATTCTTAGAGTAACTTCAACTTGACATACAAGTCATAACCATGAATATCACATTTGTCATCATTCTTAAGTGTATCTTCCAAACAGCTACAACAAGACTTTAAACGCGAATCATCTTCTGAATGCAATTTATCAGGACAAAGTAAAAAAATTGAACATATTTTTATATTGTTCATATTGTTCAAACCTCCTATTAAGTGAGACAATTACTTGATCAATGATACAATTAAAATAATTACTTCTAAAAGACTCGTATGAATATTATAAACCCTCATTATCTAAACTCTCATTAAACTTCCATTTTCTTTTGATTTGATGTCTTTGAAAAAAATTGGATCAATTCCCACATTAATGACAAGTTAGCAACTTCAACAACATTAGAAAAACCATTCTCTCTATACTCCTTAAAAATAAAATTAATATTTTTTAGCTTAAGAGTTTAATAAACCCCTAAACTTTTACAAAAATTAATTAATCCCCTAAATTTATTAAGCCCTCAAATTAAAGAAAAAACCAATTTGGACCTTGACAATTACTTTAACGATTTTTTTTGAAATTTTTTTGACATATGCCGCAACATGATAAGGCCACTTGTTGTTTCTAGGAATTTTTAAAATTTATTTTTAAAAAAATATATAAAAATAAATTTTTTTAAAAAATTCTGAAAATTTTTAAAAATTATAAAATAATAATATTATTTCGAAATTTATTTAAAAATAATAAATAATATTTTTTCAACATATAAAAATATTTTAACAAAATAAAATTTAAAATATTAAAAACTGTTATTATACAATTATAAAAAATTCAAAATAAATTTGATTGTTTTTATTTTTTCAAATTATTTTTATACTTGTATAATAATATTTAACTTTTTTATTTTTTTAAAATATTTTAATATTTTGAAAATTATTATTTTTAAATAAATTTCAAATTTTAATTTTTTATATTTTTAAAATGCTTTTTATAATTTTCCAGAATTTTTAAAAAAATAGATTTATTTTTCTTGTTTTTAGATATTTTTTTTAAAAAATTAAAATTTAAAAATTCATAGAAATGACACACGGCATTATCCTATTATGACACATGCCAAAAGAAAATTTTCAAAAAAATAAACTGTTAAAGTTAGCGGTTAACGTTGGTCAAAGGGCCAAATTGATTTTTTTCTTCTTGAGTTTGAGGGCTTAATTGAGTGCAAACAAAATTTAGGGGGCTTAATTGATTTTTTTGTAAACGTTTTAAGGCTTATCGAACCCTTAAGCCTTTTTTTTTTCATTTTCAATAGCACAAGAAAAAAAAGTATAGCTTTCTGTATAACTAAGTGTTTTGATATAATATTTGAAAAATGTTTTGGACTAAATTGAAAAGAATGTAAAATATGTTTTTAGTCAAAAACAACTTGAAAATATTTTTAAGGGTTTTACAATGCTTTGGAATAATTTAAAGTGCATTTAAAGTAGTCAAAAACCATGCTTTTCAAGTACCCGTAACGATACGCCCTAGGGTTTTAACTACAATAATTTTTCAGTAGCTAAAACCCGTACTGATACGCTTAGCCGTACCGATACGGTGTGATTTAAAACAGTCCAACGGCTAGTTCGCGTACCGATATGGTTGTATCGCATACCGATACGCTCAACTACCCCCAACGGTCAATTTCCCAATGGTCTTTTAAATTGCAGGACCGTACCGATACACTAGCCAAGCGTATCGATACGCCACAGATGAAGTGCTCAACGAATACTTCCTTATCGGGACCGTATCGATACGTTTTGAGGAGTATCGATACGCCAAGTTGCAGAACTGCATATATGGTGGGAAATAAAGGCTCTAACGACTCCAAAACAACCCTAACGGTTCTCAACGGCTACAAACACATTTGGGAGTAAAAAAGGGACCTCCAAGCATCAAGGGAAGACTAATGCTTCAATTGTCAACAACATAATGATCAAGAATTTGTCTTAGAGCTTAATTGTTCATTTTCTTGTATAGACAACACTAGTGAGCTAAATATTGTTATATTTACTCAAATGTTTAGGTTTTGGGTGAGAGCTTAATAGTGCAAACAATTACCTATTAGAGGGATTTCAAGTTTGCTTTAGAATTTCTCTTGTGAGAGAGTGCTTGATCAAGCTTTGGGTATAAAGCTTGATCGTTGTAACGGTTTCCTCCTAAGCCGAGAAAAGGGGACGAAATTCAAGAGTGAATTTGTTGAAATCCTTAGTGGGATGCTAAGGTAGTAGATGTAGGTGCTTGTTAGAAGGTCGAACCACTATAAATCCTTGTGTCTTTTGTTTATATTTCACTTCCCACAAATTCACCCATATATCCAACCTCTCTACACTTGGCAAGCTAGAACGGTTGAAGTAAATCGAGCACTAAAAAACCTAATAATTGGTATCAGAGCCTCGTCTCCATCGAAGGACTAACATCCAGGAGTAAAGATCAATTGCTCAAAGTTCACCATTCAAGAAAATGGCAAGATTTGAAGAAGGCCGCTCTATTTCGTGTCCTCCGCTCTTCAAAGAAGAAGCATACTTCCAATGGAGCAATGTCATGAAGTATTTCATCAAATCTCTTGATTTTGAGATTTGGGATATAATCAAAGATGGTTACTTGGAAGCTCCTAAGAAGAAGAAGAAGCAAAGGAGTGCAAATGGCATGAAGGCCAAGCTAAATGCAAAGGCGATGCACACTCTTCTTTGTGGCCTCAATGAAGATGTTTCTAAGAATGTCTCCACATGCAAAAGTGCAAAAGAAATTTGGGAGAAGCTTGAGAAGCTCTATGGCAACAAGAAAGGAGAAAAGAAAGATGATGCTTCATCTTGTGCAAGCCTCCTTTCAACACCTAAGATGGATGGTGTTTTGGCTCTTGATGAGCCCAATGTATCTTCTAACTCAAGTGAATTAAATTCATATACATTTGACGAGTTACAAGATGCTTTCGATGAATTATTTTTGGAATTTGAGATCATGAATTCCAAATTTAAGAAAATAATTTCTAAACTTGAATTTGAAAATGATTTTCTTTTGAAAACAAAATTGGATTTTGAAAACCAAAATGAGATTTTAAAAAATGATTTAGAGTTTTCAAAAATGAGCAATGGAGTTTTGGAAAAAAAATCTTGATTTAAAGGTTAAGCTTGAAATCTTAATAAAAGAAAAATAAATTATTTTTAATAATTCATCTTGTCACATAATGGCAAAATGCTCACATTGTCATTATCATGGTCATTCCTTGCATACTTGTCCTATAAAGAAGAGAAAATCTTATAGGATAAGACAAGTATGAGTTCCTAAGGGAACTAGAGACTTTGAAATTAATGTTAATGGATCCAAAGCAATTTGGATACCAAAATCCAAGTAATTGTCTTTTGTAGGTGTGTTGGAGCAATAGTAAGAAAAGCAAAGATATGAAAATGCTCTAGTCACACAAATGAAGAAGATGAGTAACCTCTAATCTTAATGCATTGAATTATAAATCATTTGGTTACCTATTTTGATGATAAATGTTCATGCATCATTGCATATTTATATTTATAAGCGCATGGAATTTTATGATGCTTTATGAATATGAATCATATTGTTTCATTCATATGTTTGCATAAAGTTTTAAAGTCTTGGATAAATTGAATTTCATGTGTTTTAAATTGATTTGATTCAATGGTGAAATTCAATCTCTTAAGTGCCAAAATTTGTGCTAAAAATTTAATGGAATGCTTTAGTAAGGGGGAGTTTTATTTTTCAAATATTTTGCACTTAAACATTTTTTAACTTACTCTCTATTGTTATTATGTACTATAAAGATTTGAATTATTTTTGATATAATAAAAAGGGGAGAAGTAAGTGAAAAATTAAGGGGGAGCTTTTGTCAAAAACAAATTTTTAAAGAAATTTTGTTATATAAAAAATGGGAAGATTGTTAGAAAATATTTTGATATAAAAATTATGTAAAAAATATTTTGGACTTGTTTAAAGATTTTAAAAATAATTCAAAAGTCCTCAAAACTTGAAAAATATGTTTAAAATGTTTTGACTTTGCACCTATATCGAATATACATTTAAAAGTAAAAAATTAGCCAAAATTGGATTTTTAAGTGAAAGTTTCGAAACCATCCCTATAAGGTTTCAAAACCTTTCGGGCAGAATGGCCTGAAATTGAAACCTTAGCAAAGGTTTCGAAACCATGGGCTCTGCAACGACTATATTTTTCAAATCCTCCTTAAGGTTTCGAAATCTCTGTGCAGGTGAGAATTTAAAGCTCGACTTTATAACTTTCCAACGGCTCCAAAACATCCACAACGGCCATAAACGGCTAGAATATCATTCCACACTATAAAAACAACATTGGGACACTTGAAGATGGTTAGAGAACACATCCAAGCAATATGATCAAGAGAATTTGAGTCCAATTCTTATTTCTTCATTTCTCTTGTATATAGTGTTTAAGAGAGTGCTTAATTGTAAATCTTTTGTAATCTTGTGAGCTTAATTTGTGTAAACACCTACCTTGTGAGGTATTTAGTTTACTAAAAAATTCCCTTGTAAAAAGAGAGGTTCTAGTTTAGTCTTAGACAAAAACTAGAGTGGTTCTATCTTAACCATTAAAAGATAGGGTTGTAAGGGTTGCCTCCTTAGCCTAGAAAATGGGAAGAATTCATAGTGAATTGGGAAATCCTTAGTGTTGTGCTAAGGTAGGGGATGTAGGCTTTGGTTAGAAAGCTAAATCACTCTAAAATCCTTGTACAAATTGTCTATCATTTTTATCGGTTTTAGCCAATTCTTTCGGGAGTTCAATCCAACCCTCTTGACGGTTTCGGAAGATCGATTCGAGCGTGCTACAAGCCTAACACTTTCAATTTTAATTTTTTTCTAATTGAATTGACAACATATAATAAATTACACCAAATGACAATAGCTACTATAAACTCAAAATCAACCAGCTCATTATTGGCTAAAGATTTAGGTTCGCTTCTTATTTTATAATCTTCTTTTCAACAACTTTGAGCAAAACTTCTATGATATCTGAAATTCGAAATCTTATTACTTTTACACTATTAACACGACTCTCCCAACAAGTAGAAGACAATAATTTAGGAGTTAATTCTTTCATGTTTTTCTATAAATTTTTTCATATTTTTGTGGAATTTGCAGATATAATGTAAATACATTGAAAACACCAAAAAAATTCCTAGCTTTTCCAGAATTGTTGGTCATGTCATATAACATTAAATTAAGATTATGGGCTTCACAAGGAGTGTAAAAAGTTTTAGGATTCAATTATAAAAGTTTTCTTTACACTACTTGATTTTTTTCCTTTCATATTTGACCCATTATCATAACTTTGTTCACGTTCATCATCTAAATCAAGTTCAAGAACATTCGACTCATGTAAGAAAGCATTAAAAAGTCCTTACCCAATTGTGTCATTAAGATTAAAAAATCCTAAAAATGACTGTTTTATGTTAACACATTCATAAGAAACACCCACATATCTTAAAATTAAAGACATTTGTTCTTGATGACTAATATCGAGAGTACGATCAAGTATTGTTGAGTGTGCAAAAGTTCTACTTTTTACCCCTTATTTAACCCATATTTCTGCTGCATTCAAGCATAAATTATTGCATTTAGGTAAAGTTTCACACATACATCACAATTATATAAAATGGCACAGTTGCTACTAATTTTGGTTATTTTTGCAGGTAGCTGCTGTGGCAGACTCAGGATAGCGAAGGAGCAGAGCTGGAACACATGATTGGAGTCGAGAAGGAAGACGCTGCCGTGGCCACTGCCGTGGCAGCCATGACGACAACAATGGTGAAGGTGTTGGGTTGTAAGGAGCTCGATTCCTTCAACCAATGTTGCTCACCAAGTGGTGGAGAGGTGTAATTTTGGGTGGATTTGGTGTATAAGCTAAAACAAAGATGACACAATGATTTTAGAGTGGTTCAACCTTCTAACCAAGGTCTACATCCACTACCTTAGCTTCTCACTAAGGATTTCCAATCAATCCACTATTGATTCGTTCCCTTTTCTAGGCTTAGGAGGAAACCCTTACACACCGATCAAGCTTTCTACCCAAAGCCTTGATCAAACCCTCTTTTACAAAGAGAAAAGATAAGCAAAATTAAATCCCTCTAATAGGTATTTGTTTGCACAATTTGCACTCACCCAAAACCTAAAACACTTGAGCAAATTTGAAAATTTTGGCTCACTAGTGTTTGTCTATACAAGAATTGACAATTTAAGTACAAAGACACTTTTTGATCATTTGTTGATTGACAATTGAAGCATTAACCATATCTTGATGCTTGGAGGTCTCTTTTATACTCCTTAATGAGTTTGTAGCCGTTACTAGCCGTTGGGGTTGATTTGGAGCCGTTGAGGACTTTATTTCCCTTCATTAATGATGTTATGCAGCCTTCTGTATCAATACGCATTGACCCGTATCGGTACGGCCTTCATCAGAAACTAGCCGTTGGGCTCTTGCCAGCCTAGGCGTATCGATACGCTTGAGGGCATATCGGTACGGTATGACATTTAAAAGACCGTTGGGAAATATGACCATTGGGGTTGTTAAATAGGGATCAGTACGCTTACTAGGCGTATCGAAACGACCCCTCTCCGTATCGAAACGACCAAGCCTGTTTCGATACGGGTTTTGGCAGTAACCAAACTGGGCAAAAAAGGTATCAATACGGGTTAGACCGTATCGGTACATATACTTTGAAAACACAAGTTTGGCTTTTTAAATGCATGAGAAATATTACCAAAAACCTTTTAAAATGCCTCAAACATAAATTCAAGTTGTTTGGACTTAAAACCAAGTTTTAAATTCTTTTCAAATTAGTCCAAAACATTTTTCAATTATTATATCAAAACACTAGTTCTACAGAAGGGAAAAGTGAAGTGGAGCTCAACAGATAGAGCAAATTAAGCCGGTCTGTCGTGGGCCACTCATATATTTTTCTGAGCCCTAGATCAGAATGAAGGCCAAGCCCAAAGTTCAAGGAAGAAACTCAAAGCAAGAAAAGAGGACGAATTAAAAGCATCTTCTTTGGAGATTTAATCTTAATTAGAGTTGTACTTTAGTTTGAACTTGTATTCTTACCTTATTAGAAAACTTGAACCCAAGGCCTATATAAAGGCATGTAATTCGACCTAGGAAATGATATCTCTCTCTAGCCGTCTTCCCCAAAACCCTAGTCGTTTCCCCCCTTCTCATCATGTTCTAAACTTCCCCTAGGGCTAAGGGTTGATTCTGTAAAGTAGTTGCAAGGATTGTACTGTTTTTAGGAATTTTCTGTTCAATAAAATAAACTTCAAGTTTGCTTATTCTGGCTTCAACATCTTGCAAGAGTATCGGGAGAGCATTGCGAGATTATCTATTTACTTAATATCGGGAGAGTTAAGTATACGAAAGGAATAAGTGCAGGTTCTCCAGTTTATGGTTGAACTATCTCGGACCTAGGGATAGGACGAGGTTAAGTGGCTAAGGAAGAATTCAACAACATCGGTGTTCATCCTTCGATTCACGCCGGGAGGTATCATCCAAGATGTGTTCATCGATAGTACTTGGACCTAGGGATAGGATAAGTCACAGCAGGGATTCTTGCCAAGCTTGAAGTACAGAGTTGTGTGATCGCTGCCGCGACAACAACAGACCGCTGCCGCGACAGAGACGACGACAGAACAAGAATTCGTATACAGCGCAACACCTGCACTACCAAGCAGATCAATACCGGCCTATTTCTTAACCCTGAAAACTCCGTTATTTTATATCCAGTATTCTTCAATATTATTTCTCAATAAATTAAACTCTTTTCTTTCTCTCTTGTGCAGCAATCCAAGGATAAAGCTATTTCCAGTCCATGTGGATTCGACATCCGATACTTTGAGTATCACTTTACTACTTGCGTCGTGTACACTTGCACTCTATTGCGATAGACTATCTTACACGTAACAAGTTTTTGGCGCCGTTGCCGGGGACTGGTAACATATCTTTACCCTTACCTTTACTGCACTTTCTTTTTAATTTTTCTATTTTTATTGGGACTGTTTCCCCTGTGCTTTTCACAAGGTTTTTCGTTTGCTTATGCGCAGATCAAGACGAGGCAAAGAACCTGAGTACAAACTAGATCCTGAAATCGAACGCTCGTGCAACCTCAGGAACCGGGTCCGTCTTTTGATAGCCAGAACGATTATCTTGAGAAACAATTAGAAGCTATGCATAACGGGAGAAACAATCCGAGGAATCCTGAAGATCCTCTCGTCGATGACGGGAATGGACAGCCTGTTGCCGTGGCCGTACGTCGATCCTGCCGTGATTACATGATCAATGATCATGTGGAACTGGAGACCACCTTGCCAGATGTAGAAGCTGAAAATTTCGAGCTGAAACCTGTGATGTCCAGCATGATCAATTCCGCTGGCCAATTTAGTGGTGCTGCTAATGAGGATGCCCGGGAACATCTAAAAACGTTCCAGGAAATCTGTGGATCATTCAGATTACCAGGAGTAAATTCAGAGATACTGAGGCTCCGAATTTTTCCTCATTCACTGAGGGACAGAGCGAAAACTTGGTGGAATAAACTAACGCCGGGTTCAATACGAACTTGGGCAGATCTCACTCGTGAATTTTTATCTCTTTTTAATCCTTCCCATTTATCTGAGCGATTACGTAATGAAATTTCTACTTTTCAACATGAAGATGACGAGCCAATGCACGAGGCATGAGACATGTTTACCACTCTTCTTAGGAATTGCCTGATGCACGGATTCCCCGTTTGGAATCAAGTCATCAAATTCTACAATGCTGCCAATACACACACCCGTATGAGAATAGATTCAGCAGCAAATGGATTGTTGTTGGACAAAGATCCAGACGAAGCCATGGTAGTATTGAAAAATCTAGCAAAGAATGAAGAGCAATTTCCCACAGTGAGGAGAGGTAAATGAGTGCTAGCTGTGAAAGACTATGAAACGGACAATTCCCTAAAGACACAGGTTGCGCACCTCACAAAGGCATTAGAAAATTTGCTAAAGAAAGATTCAAAACCTGTCTACTCTGCATAAGAGGTATGTGACACTTGCAGTGGGAATCACAGTTCGTAAGACTGCCCGCTACAGCTAGAGGAAGGGATGTATGTTGGAAACTATAACAAGCCGAGAAATTACGACACCAACAATTACAATCCCAACTGGAGAAAAGACCCCAAGTTCTCCTGGAGTAACCCAAACAATGCACTGAATCCTCAAGTGCAGAACACTCAAAACCAAGGGGCACCCAGAATCCTAACACGGCAGTAACCGCAATAGCAGCCGACAACCACACCTAGTATAATGAAGCAAACTTTGGCCACATTTATGTCATAGACAGGAGCTTACATGGCAAACATGTATCACTTCGTCAAGAAGACTGAGTCATTCATGGACAAAACGGAGATGAGAATGACTAACCATGAGGCTACACTGAAATCTCTGGAAACACAGATGGGTTAGGTTTCCCAGCATATTAAGCCAAGGCAGAAAGAAGGATTCCCTAGCGATACTGAGGTCGCTAGACAAACCACACATGAGCAGTGCAAGGCAATTACAACTAGGAGTGGGAAACAACTGCAAGAGCCGAAGATGAAAACCAAATCGATCGAGGAACCAGCCCTAGATACACCTGCCGCGAACACTGCCCCTCCAGAAGAGGAAAAACTTGCTGCCGACACACCTGTCACGGCAGCAGAAGGGACAGAGGAGAAAGACAAAGACCCTGAAGAACCTAAGCCTCCTCAGATCCAAATACCATGTGAAGGACGAATTGAAGATTATCGTCCTCCACCTCCTTTTCCACAGCGGTTACAAAAGCAGAAACAGGAGTACTAGCTCAAAAAGATCTATGATATTTTTAATCAGGTTCACATCAACATACCGTTGTTAGACGCCATCAAGCAGATGCCCGGTTATGCAAAATTTCTCAAGGATGCTATGTCGAAAAGATCCAGACTTGGGGAATTCGAAACGGTAAAAATGACAGAGGGATGCATAACTATCTTGCACAGGCATCCACCCCAGAAAAAGAAGGATCATGAGAGCTTCATCATACCTTGCATAATTGGTGACAAATTCGTGGGTAAAGCACTTTGTGATCTAGGTGCTAGTATTAATTTAATGCCAAAATCTGTATTTCATAAATTAGGTATTGGACGAGCACGGCCCACGACAGTCATGTTGCAGCTGGCAGACCGCTCTTACGTACAACCAGAAGGGAAGATCGAAGATATTCTGGTAAGAGTGGATAAGTTCATTTTTCCTCCTGACTTTCTTGTTTTAGATTGTGAAGTAGACGAGAACGCACCAATCATCCTGGGGCAACCCTTCCTAGCCACAGCCAGATCACTGATTGATGTAGAGAAGGGAGAACTAACAATGAGAGTAAATGATCAAGAGATCAAGCTCAATGTTCTCCAGGAAATTAAACATGCTGATGCAGAAGAAGAATGCAAGGCCATCACTGAAGTAATCCTTGTTCAACCCTGTATCAGGTCGAGCTGACATGACATTAAATTTGGTCACTGCCACAGCAGCCATCTGGAAGACTGTCACGGCAGCAACGACGACAACAACTCCTCTGATTCAGACACATATGACACTAAAGGTCATGAGGAGGTAAACTGGATAGGAAATCGTCCAGGTAAGTTATTCGAGCCCCTAAACTATACCTCAAATGAACACATAATCCAAAAGCCTTCAACTGTAGAACCACCTGTTTTAGACCTTAAGCCCCTGCCAGGGCAGCTTAAATATGTTTTTCTTGGTTTAAATGATACGTTGCCCGTAATCATATCTTCCAAGTTGATGCAGAAACAGGAACAACATCAAATAGGGATGTTGCAGCAGCATAAAAGGCTATTGGATGAACGATAGCTGACATCAAAGGCATTAGTCCAGCACTATGTATGCACAAAATTCTCTTAAAAGATGATCAAAAGCCGACAATTGATGCCCAGAGATGCTTGAACGACGCTATGCGAGAAGTGGTGAGAAAAGAAATTATCAAATGGCTTGAAGCTGAGATAATTTATGCCATCTCAGATAGTAAGTGGGTGAGCCCAGTGCAGTGTGTCCCTAAAAAGGGAGGAATAACCGTGGTGACCAATGAAGAGAACGAACTAATCCCAACCAGGACTGTGACCGGTTGGAGGGTTTGTATGGATTACCGGAAGCTTAACAAAGCTACCCGAAAAGACCATTTCCCCTACCTTTTATTGATCAAATGCTTGATAGATTAACGGGGAAACCTTATTATTGTTTTCTTGATGGTTACTCAGGTTATAACCAGATAGCTATTGCATCGGAGGATCAAGAGAAAACGACCTTCACTTGCCCATATGGAACTTAAGCTTTTCAGAGAATGCCATTTGGCCTATGCAATGCACCAGCAACCTTCCAAAGGTGTATGATGGCGATATTCTCTGACATGGTGGAGGACTTCCTGGAAATATTCATGGACGATTTTTCCGTCTTTGGAGACAGTTTTGAAGGTTGTTTAAGCAACATGCAGAAAGTGCTCGAAAGATGCGAGAAAGTGAACTTGGTCTTAAACTGGGAAAAATGTCACTTCATGGTGGATGAGGGGATAGTCCTAGGCCACAAGGTAAGCTGCCGCGTCATAGAGGTCGACAGAGCAAAGATAGAAGTGATTGAAAAGCTGCCGCCACCCACCACAGTCAAGGGAATTTGGAGTTTCTTAGGGCATGCTGGGTTTTATTGAAGGTTTATTGCAAATTTTTCGAAGATTACCAAGCCTTTATGCCACCTACTGGAACAGAATCATCCCTTTGACTTTAATACTAAATGTACTGAGGCATTCAAAATCCTGAAAGAAAAACTGGTAACAACCCCGATTGTACAACCACCAGACTGGAGTTTGCCATTTGAAATTATGTGTGATGCCAGTGACTATGCTATAGGGGCATCACTTGTGCAGAGAAAGGACAAGATGTTCCACGTAATTTATTACGCCAGCAAAACACTAAACGATGCCCAAGTAAATTACACCACAACAGAAAAGGAACTGTTAGCAGTGGTGTTTTCGATTGACAAGTTTCGTTCGTACATACTTGGGACGAAGGTGGTGGTCCATACAGACAACTCAGCACTGAAGTATCTGTTCGCTAAAAAAGATGCAAAACCTAGACTGATACGTTGAATTCTGCTACTGCAAGAGTTCGACATTGAAATCAAGGATAAAAAGGGGACAGAGAACCAAGTTGCAGACCACTTGTCAAGATTAGAGATGGGAAAAATTCTACCGACAGACAAGACCCACATACTGGAGACTTTCCCTCACGAGCAGCTGTTTGCTGCCACAAGCACTGCCGCGACAGCCATGGCGGCAGGTAAGCTTTCTGAACTTCCTTGGTACGCTGATTTTGTTAATTACATAGTTAGCAGAGTACTACCTTCTGAACTTAATTATCAAGCAAGGAAGAGGTTCCAAAATGATGCAAAACATTATTATTGGGACGAACCTCTTCTTTTCAAACTTTGTGCAGATCAAATTATCATGAGGTGTATACCACAGGATGAGCAGGAAGATGTGCTTCACCACTGTCATGCTTCCCCATATGAAGGACACTTAGGTGGAAACAAGACCGCTGCCAAGGTTTTGCAATCTGGTTTTTATTGGCCCTCATTGTTCAAGGATGCCCAAGCATTCTACAAAAGATGTGACAAGTGCCAACAGACTGGGAACATCTCAAGAAGATATGAGATGCCACTGCAAAACATATTAGAAGTCGAAATCTTCGATGTATGGGTGATTGATTTCATGGAACCATTCCCAGCATCATGTGGGAACCTCTACATCCTACTGGCAGTGGATTATGTATCCAAATGGGTGGAAGCAATCGCCACACAGAAAAATGATGCCAAGACTGTTCAGAGATTTCTGCACAAGAACATTTTCTCCAAGTTTGACATACCTAAGGTGATCATCAGTGATGAAGGGAGACATTTCGACAATAGGGTAATCGCTACTACCTTAAGAAAATACGGCGTAAAGCACCGGATTGCAACAACATATCACCCTCAAACCAATGGACATGCCGAAATATCCAACAAGGAAGTAAAGAACATTCTTGAGAAGATGGTTAAACCTACTCGAAAGGACTGGTCTTTACACCTCAATGATGCACTCTGGGCCTATAGAACAACATTCAAGACACCATTGGGAATGTCACCCTACAGGCTTATATATGGGAAAACATGCCATTTACCTGTCGAGATAGAGCACAAAGCTTATTGGGCTATCAAGGAAGTAAACATGGACTTAGATAAGGCAGGACAGAAGAGGCTACTCGATTTGAATGAAATTGAAGAAATTCGAGCAATGACCTATGGCAACGCAAAAATTTACAAGGACAAAACCAAGAGGTGGCATGACAAGAAATTGCTGCCACGACAGTTCTGCCCAGGGCAGCTTGTGTTGTTGTTTAACTCTAGGTTGAAACTTTTCCCAGGAAAGCTTAAATCTAGATGGTCTGGCCCATTCCAAGTTGTGCAGTTTTTCCCCATGGTGCCATCACGATCAAATCCTTAAAAGACGAGCACCAATTCAAAGTCAACAGACAGAGACTAAAGCATTATCAGGGGACTGAAGCCCCAAGGATGCAGGAAGTGGTTACTTTAGGAGATGCCCCTCAAGGCATCCCTAATTTAACTTATTTTTATTTTTATTTATTTATTTTATTTTTCTTTTATTTAATTATTAGGAATTAAGAATTATTTTATTTTTAGGAACTAAAGTTTTATTTCAATTATTTTTAGGAAATAAGGGAAACAAGGAGAGGAGAAGAAGTGAAACAACCCACCATCTCAACAGCAGCCCAAAAAGCCCAACGGAGGAGTCTGTCGTCACAGCCTGACAATAGCTGTCGCGGCAGATGTGGAAAATACAGCCTGTCACCACGCTATCGCGGAAGACACGCAAACGCGTAACAGACATGCAACATACACGAAAACGCGTGACAGACGCGTCAGAAACCGCGTAACAGCTGACCCCGTTATTCGCGCCTACCATTACAGCTCCAACGGGCAGAAAACCATTCATCTATATAAACCCCATTTACTATTCATTTTTCACATCACTTTTACTCTCTCAACTTGCTTCCTCTCTAGATCTCAATTTTCTTTTTATCTTCCACAACCTTGCAACTATGACTACCAGAAAGACTCGTAGAAGTGCTGCCTCCAGCTCTGCTGCTGTAGTCAGCACACCCAGCCACAGTGCCATCCCAAACCGCTTCACCTCCACCGACTCCGCCGTCAGATATTACCGCTCCTTCCAGAAGAGGGAGATGTGGGAAGAACGAGGGTTTCTTTACACCAAACGCACGGAAGACCTCGGGCTGGAACCTTTCATTGCCCGAAAAATCAAGGCTCTCAAATGGCAGATGTTTGCTGCCCAGCCAAAAGAGATGAATATCGCGTTAGTCCGGGAATTTTATGCTTCTGTCGACAGTAAGGATACCAAGACCATGACAGTGCGAGGCAAAGAACTTACTTTCGAGCTTACTTACATCAACACCCTCTATGGTCTCTATATCAGCAAGAAGGAGAACGGGCATAAGAGATTCGTCAACAGTCTGTCGCCGGAAGACTATGATACTGTGATGGCAGAGGTAACGGAGGAGGGGACAGAATGGAACACCGACCCCAAGCATCAGTGAACGGTGAAACGAACTCAACTCACTCCCGAGGCGAAATTATGGAACCACTTTGTTAAGAAGAGAATCATGCCTTCCTCACATAACAGCACGGTCGACCGACCCAGGTTAGCAATTGTCCATTCCATTCTTAATGAAAGACCTATTAATGTCGGCAAGTACATAAGCGAAGGGATTTTGGAATGTGCTCTCCGACTTTCAGGACCTCTTGTCTTCCCGTATCTCATCACCGAAATCTGCCGAGGCCACAACGTCCCAGAAATCGCCGAAGACTTCAAAGCCCGAGGGAAGGGATGGACGGAGCTTAACATTTTCAGCCTTATGGAGCTGAAGGCAGCAACACCGCTCTCCTACTTCAACCCGTCTGCCACAGTAGAGGAGCTGGCAGGCACCAATCAGCCCGAACCTGCCGCAGCAGAGCAGCAGCCCCTCCAGCAGATTACTCCACTCAGATTCTGGCCACACTAAAAAAGATAGAGGAACGACAGCTTGGTCTGATGAGTTCCGTCAGAGACTTCACGGCAGCCACAATACATTTTATTCAGAATAATTTAAATTTTGCAAATGTACAATTTCCTGCCTTCCCAGAGCAATACTTTGCTGCCCCTACACCTACACCTACTCCCACTCCTGCTGCCACACCAAAAACACCATCAGCTGCATCTACTCCAACTCCGTACACGACAGCTGAAGGCGGCAACCACACTGCCACTGCCTCTGCCAGAGGTGAAAAACGAAAGGAGGCGCTGCCAGAACTCGACGACGACTATTTCGCAGGGTTCTCCTCTTCATCCGTCTGGCAGGACTCTGATGGGGAGCCCTCTGTTGCTAGAAACCTTTCAAAGGAGTTCACTCCTATGAAAAGGAAGAAGCCCAACCAAACTGGTGAAGGACCATCCGGCCAGGGCAAGGCTGCCCGCAGCAGCAGCTCCGAAGATGAGGTGCAAGTGCTGGAAAATCTACCCCAGATCTCACCCACTCGTATCCAGCCGCCAAGGGAAGCCAAGAAGAAAACTGCCTCCGCCTCTCCTAGCATTCTGTCGGCACCCACAATGAAGTTCACCGCCCGCTGGCAGCTACAGATTAGCAGCAGCAGCGATGACAGCTCCTCTAATTAAGTTTCTATCTTGTTTTTGTTGTCCTTCTGTTTTATTATTATTGTGATGTATTTTATTTTTATTTCTTTTTCTTTTTCATCCTTGTCATCATGCATTGAGGGCAATGCAACCCTCGAGTTTGGGGGTGGCATCCCTCCAGTAATGAAGTGTCTTTTAGGTTTAAAATTGTGTCTAAATGTTAATTATTATTTAAGTTTATTTTTGTTAAAAAAATTGGCTTAAGTCTTTGAAATGAACTTACCTGCCGTGGCAGTGCCTTTAGGATTTTTTTAGGAACAGTTTAGAGTCTTACTATAGTTCTGATCTTTAAACACTTTTTGTGACTCTTATGCTGTCTAGACTCCTACCGGTAAACTAGAATAGGAAAAGCTTAAACACTTGAGTTGCCCCTAGAGGTGCCTAACACTGGCTCTAGGAAAAGAAGTTAAGAAAATTTAGACTCAATACACCCAAAGGTGCCAAAAACTGGCTCTAGGAAGTTAGCTAGAGGTGCCAAAAACAGGCTCTAGTCAAACTTAAAATAAGAAAAGAAAACCGAGTCTAAGAAAAACTAAAGGAGCCTAAGAATTGCCTCCAAGAAAATGAAAGTTGGCATAAAAATTCAAGTGAGTGGCTTAGCTATTCTAGTAAATTAAAGAAGTCTAGGCATATAATTGTTCACAAAGCATGCACACACTACACAAGAACCATAGAAAGGTTCCGAATAAATCCAGAAATGTCCAACAAGGTGTTGTTCACGACAGGGCATGAATGGTAGGTAAGAAAAGGTTCACTGATTTAAGCCAAACAATTTTTTTTTGGTTAGGTCATAATTGCTTGAGGACAAGCAAGAACTTGAGTTTGGGGGTGTGTTGAGTGTGCAAAAGTTCTACTTTTTACCCCTTATTTAACCCATATTTCTGCTGCATTCAAGCATAAATTATTGCATTTAGGTAAAGTTTCACATATACATCACAATTATATAAAATGGCACAGTTGCTACTGATTTTGGCTATTTTTGCAGGTAGCTGCTGTGGTAGACTCAGGACAGCGAAGGAGCAGAGCTGGAACACAAGATTGGAGTCGAGAAGGAAGACGCTACTGTGGCCACTGCCGTGGCAGCCATGGCGACATCAATGGTGAAGGGAAAAATGAAGTGGAGCTCAACAGATAGAGGAAATTAAGCCGATCTTTCGTGGGCCACTCCTATATTTTTCTGAGCCCTAGATCAGAATGAAGGCCAAGCCCAAAGTTCAAGGAAGAAACCCAAAGCAAGAAAAGAGGACGAATTAAAAGCATCTTCTCTGGAGATTTAATCTTAATTAGAGTTGTACTTTAGTTTGAACTTGTATTCTTACCTTATTAGAAAACTTGAACCCAAGGCCTATATAAAGACATGTAATTCGACCTAGGGAAGGATATCTCTCTTTAGCCGTCTTCCCCAAAACCCTAGTCGTTTTCCCCTTCTCATCATGTTCTAAACTTCCCCTAGGGCTAAGGGTTGATTCTGTAAAGTAGTTGCAAGGATTGTACTGTTTTTAGGAATTTTCTGTTCAATAAAATAAACTTCAAGTTTGCTTATTCTGGCTTCAACATCTTGCAAGAGTATCGGGAGAGCATTGCGAGATTATCTATTTACTTAATATCGGGAGAGTTAAGTATACGAAAGGAATAAGTGCAGGTTCTCCAGTTTATAGTTGAACTATCTCGGACCTAGGGATAGGACGAGATTAAGTGGCTAAGGAAGAATTCAACAACATCGGTGTTCATCCTTCGATTCACGCCGGGAGGTATCATCCAAGACGTGTTCATCGACAGTACTTGGACCTAGGGATAGGACAAGTCACAGCAGGGATTCTTGCCAAGCTTGAAGTACAGAGTTGTGTGATCGCTGCCGCAACAACAATAGACCGCTGCCGCGACAGAGACGACGACAAAATAAGAACTCGTATACAGTGCAACACCTGCACTTCCAAGCAGATCAATATCGACCTATTTCTTAACCCTGAAAACTCCGTTATTTTATATCCATTATTCTTCAATATTATTCCTCAATAAATTAAACTCTTTTCTTTCTCTCTTGTGCAACAATCCAAGGATAAAGCTATGTCCAGTCCCTGTGGATTCGACATCCGATACTTTGAGTATCACTTTACTACTTGCGTCGTGTACACTTGCACTCTATTGCGATAGACTATCTTACACGCAACAAGTATGATAGAAAAATCCTTAGCCTCTTTTATTTTCTTAACAATTTCAGATTTAATTGCACATGCAAACTAAAAAATTGACTCATTTGGGATGTTGTGATCAAGGTAATGAACATGAATCTCATCACTAATAATACGCCGAACATGTTATTTTGATGCAATTTCTCATTAGTACCACGGAATGTTAGATTATACTTTCCAAGAAACTTTACAATTGAAATAATTCTCAACAAGACATTTTTTCAATGTTCTTTCTCTTTCTCAAGTTGCTTTTGAGCTACTTTGTTGATAGTTATGTTCTTTTGATGTCATAAATGCAAATTATACCAAGTGGTCATATTTTGGACATGTTCCATATATGTTTTATGCTCTCTAATTCTATCAAGTTCTTTAATATACAAGCCAATCTCTATCACATTTTTCTTTATTTGAAAGTATTCAAATGAAGAATGAGGCAAAAAATTATCTTTAAATTTTATTTTTAACACCTTTCACAACATATAAATCTCTTTTAGGACATTTTACGGCTAAAGTATCAATTATTTAAGAATTTAAAGCATCCTAATTTCTTGAATCAAATATATTAAACTTATGATATGTAATATCATAAAAATATCAACATTAGTTTCATTATCATCATTAACATGCTGAACATTAGAAGAACCAACATTGTCATCAAAGACATTTTTCTCATTTACAAGAACATCTTCATCTTCATTTTTAGCATTTAAATGCACATATTTTTTTAATATTAATATCATTATCATTGACATTATCAATATTAGAATCACCAACATTTTTATTTTTAGACACTTGTGATTCTTTGATAAAAATATATCAAGCGATTCTCTTTGGGATTGAGTTAATTTATTGATTTTTTTCTTTAAACATTTTCACTTCCAAAGTCGTATTTTCTTTTATGAAATATAGTTAGATAATTAAAAATCGTAGGTAAAAACTAAAAATACAAGAAAAAACTAAAAAAATAATTAAAAAGGTAAGAGTAGGAGAAACACAACCTATTTTTTTAGCCAAATAATTTTAGAACTTAAAGGAGACTAATATGATTCTTCGGAGAACTTAGAGAGTGAAATGTTAGTTTGCAACAAGTGCATCAGAGGCAATGATAGCTCAAGTTTGAAACGAAAATGTTTCCCATTTTCTTTAATAATTTTAGTGTGCATATACTATTTTTAAGACAATTATTCTTACTATTTTTTGAATATTCAATTAATATATATTAAATAAAAATAGAATGCCTTGAAATTTAAAATATTTTAAAGGTCAATCTTAAATTTTATTGTCGTTTATTTACTTCTTAAGGCAATTTAAATTAAATCTTTTATGTTTTCCACATAATACAATTTGCTTATAATCAATTGTTTCCCGTTTGTTTTCAATAAGTTTTATAAGTTTAAAGTTTTAAAAGTTATGAATGGCGATCGCCAGCTAATGAAAAGGTGGGGCCCACATTATGTAAAAATGTCTAAAACAAATATTTATTCCCCGTTTGGTTTGTTGACAAATTTGTTTTAGGCGGTTTGATATATCTTAGTCATTTGTGTTTGGATCATGAAATTTTTACACATTTTATAAGGTCCCATGAAAATGGGACCCTAAGTAAGTGTTCAGGGTGCTCAAATTAGTAGCTGGCCCTACGAATATCAGTAGTTAAACAAAAAAAATCTTTATTATTGGATCAAGCGAAAGGAACTGTTATAAAAATGGATCGTTTTTAAGATAAATATTTATGAGTGTTACCTGAGTGATTTTTTTAGATTCAAGTTATTGATTGCATAAAAAGAGTGATTGTGGTTGTGGAGGACTTTAGGAACGATGATAAATTCTTTGAACCACCCAATTTTTCTATAGCCCGACCTTCCGTTTTAAAATACTCCTGCACATTCCATGCAACCAATCAAAATGTTAGGTTCTGTTTACTAATTCTAGTATCTTGTATGCCACTTGACAGAATGTAAGACGGCCATACAAGTCAAACTGAAGCAATGATTAAATTTTCCAATAAAATATTGTGCTTTTATTATAGTAAAATGGAAAACAAGTATGCGATTGATTAACAAAATTCATCTACATCTTTCGTGTCCATGTATATGCCCTGCTAATTAAGGAATCAAACCGATTTTACTCGAACCACTTTTCTTCAGAACTGAAAGTAATTCGAATTTCATTTTCCCAAAATTGATCTAAATCGAATATTAACCTGATTTTAACCCGAAAATTAAAGAAAGTGAATGAATAATTTTTTTACTATTATATTTTTTAACAATATACTAAATAGTAAAATATTGTACGTTTCATTATCTTTTTGCATTATACTAGTACTACTAGTTAATCACTACATTTGATAATAATTTAATGGTTCAATATCATGCTTCTTTTCTCTTTAAAAGAAAAAAATATTTTTTTGACAAACACAAGTCTTAAATAAAGAGTTCTCATTCAAAAGTAATATTTAAATATTTAACTGCAAATAAAGTCAAATATCTAAACTCAACTACTCCTACATATCAAAGTCATTAAAAAGTCTTAAATAAAGACTCTCATTCAAAATTCTTAAATAAAGAGTCTTCATTCAAAAGTAATATTTAGCTGCAAATAAAGATGAATATCTAAACTCAACTACTCCTACATATCAGATACATTGAGTAGACACAAATAATGTATGCATTAACTATTGGATTTTGTTGTAGTCAAGTCCACATAAGGGCCGACAAACTTGTCATATATCGTAGCTACATAAACAATAACAAGGAATTATTAATTTGTTTACTAGTAAAATGAGAAATTATGTAATGTAATTTTTAAGTTAAAATAAACAAATGCAATAGACTAATAGTTCAAGAAGATTGCGTAGTAAACAAGTTTTACTATAGGAATAAAAAAAATTAAGAAATAAAAAGCTTACCTTCATAACCGAACAACCAACTCCGAGATGTTACCAAAGCCTCCACATTTTTCAGGAATATAACTTCTCCACTTATTCAAAATTCGGCTTCCTATGCTAAAAATCAATTCTAAAGCAACAATTGTGAGGGAAACAATCAAAATATCCCTATCAAGATGAGAAAGCTCTCCATATCGATGCTTACATTTCTTCCAAAAATTTAGGATGTCAGGTTCTGGTTTCTTATCCATTTTGAGATCGTCTAAGTAAACATCTAATTGTGTCTTTGCATGATAAATGGATTCTCTCTTGCCATAATCCTAAAAATACATAAAAGAGATGATATAAAAATAGAATGGAAATAAACAAATAGAAGAAAAAAATTACTAATGGCTACAAATTAGAAAAACGTATAGATTGCAAAACTAGATGTTATAAACAAAATATATAAAAATGAAATATAAAAAAACAAAAATACATAAATAACACAAAATTAAAAAACAAGAAACTTACTGCAAAAGGTCGAATTTCCGTTTGTGAATTGTGATTTCCAAATGAAGTTCTCACGACATTGGAATTTGAGCTCGTTGTTAGTGATGTTTCATGGGAGACACACGTTTCTGGAGCATATTCTTTAAGTAGCATCCCTAACTTAAAACGAACATTATTAACCTTTAAACTAACTTCTAGTTCATCTTCAAATATGCTCTCATAACAATACTTGAGAAAAGATAACTTGTAACAAGGATCAAGAACCACTGCAAAAGTAAATAACATGCTATAAAAGTATTTAATGAGGGCAATGTTCGACCAGGGGAAAGCGAGGAAAAGCTTATGGGATTCGGGTATGGACTTTATTTGTGGCGAATCTACCAAATCAACTACATTGGCAAGGGGTGTGGCAGGTTTTTGATCGACATGGAGTTGTTGTCGACGTGTTCATACCTCGAAAGAGAGCGAAAGATGGCACACGATTTGGATTCGTGAGAATGGGATCGGCGATCGATGCTGATCAGGTAATTGAAAGATTGGACGGATTTTGGCTGTATGGATAAAAAATCAGAGTGAATATAGCGTATAATGGAGATCGGGATTTCATGAAACAAAGGAAATTGATGTCGACATCGGCTGGTTCACAACCTAATAGATCGATGCAATCACAAGGAATTGATGGAGGGATTAAACGGAAGGGGGACCAATCAGGATTTACAGGGGGCAAAGAAGGAAGGGAATAACGATAGAAAGTACAGAGGTAAGTCGAAAGAAGGAGGATCCATCAGACATGGCGATGCGAAAGCAAGCAATAAGGATCATCGATGCAGAAAAAAGGGAAATATTGAAGGCATGTGCTGTAGGATTCTGTCGCAAACCGTATCAAATAGCCGAATTAGCCAAAGAATTCCACAATGCAGGATTGATTGGTTTCTCAGTGATGCGTATAGCGGGATCGTTTGTCCTCTTGATGTTTGACAATCCGGGACAACGGGAGGAAATTCTGCAATCTGGAAAACTGGACCAATGGCTAGAAAGTGTGTCAGCATGGTCGTCGTCAACGACAATTCCAAGTAGAAGAGTATGGTTATCGATTAGTAGCCTTTCATTACACGTTTGGTCGGAGGAGACGTTTAGTAACATTGCGGCACTATGGGGTGTTTTGGTCCGTATCGACATTGAAACATTGGCCCCGTCCTCGTTTGAGAGAGCACGGATACAAATTGAAACGGATTGGGCATACCATATTGATGAGGTTATTGATTTGGAAGTGGAGGGTGCTATATTCCAAGTACGAGTGAGGGAGTTTGAGAAGGTGATAGGGCCTAAATGCGACTGTAGCTGTGAAGTGGAATCGAGTTCTGAAGATATGTGTAACACCCGTGTTTGAGGGTCGGGTGAAAATAATATTAAAATAATGTTCAAGTTTCCCTTTTTGGTTTAAAAATCTATTTATTATGTTGGATCCAATTTTAAATTAAATTAGAAACCAAAATTCCATGGGATTTGGAATAGTGGGGGGATGACCATCTCATTAATGGAATCCTTGTAAATAATGAGACTTGCAAAATAAAAACCCTTTTATTTTTAAAATACCCATTTGAATCATCTTCTTCCCCACCCTTCTCCATTTTTCACGTCAAGTTTCCCTCCCCCTCCTTTGTGCTTTTCCATCAAATCTTGCCTCCATTTTTGGAGCTTTTTGAAAGGTAAACACATCCACATCTTGCTCTCATCTTCCTCTACTTGAAAGTACAAATAGATTTCATTTTCATCAATGTTTTAGAATTTGGGTTTTTGAAAGATTTGAATAAAAATGATATCTTTATTGTTTTTAACTTAAGGTTTTGATGTAATATTGGTAGATATGGTGTTTATGAACCAAAGGGACCAACATATATAATTTTTGAAGTGTTTTATAAAAATTCCCGAAATTAGGTTTTGGTGGGGTTTTAGGAGGGTTTTTAGATGAGTTTTGGGTATGGTTTGTGTTGGAAATTGAGGGTTGATGTTAGGGTAATAGTTTGGGGTTGTTTTGGAAGCATTTGGAGATGCTAAATGTGTTGAAATCACAAGTTTTGGGCTGGGTATTAGGACTGCTCGGGTTTGGTGTTTTTGGGGGTTGTTCATGGCTTGAATTATTGTGTTTGTTGCTTGAATGGTGATCTGGGTTTGCTACATTAATTGGTGATTTGATTTGAGGTTGTTTTGATTGTGTTGAGGTGATTAGAAGCGAGATTTTGTGTTGATGAAGCCTCGGGAACAAATCCGGAATCGTTGGAAGCTTGATCGGCTAGTATGGTTGAGCTTGGAATTGTCGGTGAGTGGTTAAAATGTTTTAAATGGTTTTGAGCAATTGGTTCAAGCATGTGGACTAGGTTGGGATTGGTGGACCCACCTAGAGTTGGGATTAGAGTGGTAGCCTAATCCCAAGCTTTAGTTAGAGACCTTGGTTGATCTTTAAAGTGTTGATTTATGCCTCTTGTTTAATTGTGTTTATGGTGGCTATATATATGTTGTTATACATGTGTGTTGAGGCATGGCTTAATGCATTGTTATATGTATGTTGATGATAAACATGATAGAGATATACATATGTTTGAAATATGTTGTGATATTGTATTAATGATATACATGTAGTGTTGACATGTGAAATGATATTATGAGGTGATTGTATGATCCGAGGATCATGGTGAGTACATGCTAGGCATGGAAATATGGTTTGTGCATGACGGTGAGTCATGGTGAGTACGTGCTAAGCACGGAAGTTGTTACGAAATGATATTGTGAAAGATTGATGAAATGTGTAGTATTGGCACTAGTATGCTTGGGTACAAATGATCGATCATTAGGATGCTTAGTGTGCACACGTGAGTCAAAATGCGCGCGTGGTCTTGATGATGGTAGTCATCAAGATGGAGTACGGGTTCGCCCGGAAATCTTCTTATATATATAATAGTCGGTGATGAGTGGAATCCCACCGACGGGCGTGAGGATGGGTGGAATCCCCTCCACGTGAACGGTGATGAGTGTAATCCCACCGTCAGGTAATGGTTGTGTTGTTGGATGTGAGTTCCAACGGTTATCCGTGTATTCGAGTTATAGCTAGGTGCCAATACGGATTGTGGTTTATGTTGCCCATATGTGATTATTTGTGAGCCAATGTGATTTGGGATGTGTTGCTAACATGGTTTAATATGTGTGATTACATATGTTGTGGATTTAAACATGTTGGGCATGGCATGATATTGAATATATGTTCATGCATCATGTGTAGATTGGCTTATGTGGATCAAAGGTAAGATCATGCATTGTACCTTGGTTGTAAGCCCGTGCTTGAACCCTGCATTGTCGAGGTTTGTTTTATGAGCTACCCTCACTAAGCTTTTACGCTTACGCTCTTTTTTGTTCGACAATGTAGATCAATAGCTTGTGGGTGGCAAGGGCAAGGAAAGGCCTCCAAGTGTTGCTTACGGTTAGCTCAAGTATGATATTTAAAGTTAAAGATTGTAATAGTAAAGCAATGGGATAGGTGTCGTTGTTTGAGCCTTTTGAACTATGTTATGTTGTTGTGTAGGAGCATGTTAGACTCCCTTTATATGTTTGTTAATTTGGCTTTTGAGATGCATGCCCTTGCTTGTAAACCTTGTTGGTATTTGCTACCTTACATTGCCTAAGTATTGTCTATGTTGAAATATGCTTTCGGTGATGCCTTGATTGGATGTTTCTTTATATGTCATGGGTGTTGAGCATGTTTGCCTTAGGATCCATGCCTCTAGATCATATATGTTTTTGCTGAATATTGTTTGGGGTCGTTTAGGGCCCCTAGAGTTGTTGAGAGATGCCTAAGTCTGATTTTCGAAGGTTGCAGATAGCCCGCGTTTCGAAACGAGCTGGGTCGTTTTGGAACGGGTAAGGCTTCAGGGACCCCATATCGGAACGCGTATCGATACGGTTTGGCCTGTGAATCCCCTGTTCCGAAACGGGTATCGGAACGTTTTGGCTACTGGAAATCTGAGAAAATGATGAGATGAAAGCGTTTCGAAACGGGTCTAAGGGTTTCGAAACGGTCAAAATCTCGTTGACCACGAGAAGTTGACCTTGGAGGGTGTTTCGGAACGGTTGACCTCCGTTCCGATACGGCCTCTTCGTATAGGCTTAGAACCGTTGACCAGGTCAAGGCGTTTCGATACACCTTGAAGGTGTTTCGAAACGGCCTGCTTAATCAGTTAAAAATGGACTGTTTTGCTTAGGTTGATCGAGTTATTGTTTTATGAATGCTTGTCTTTCCGCGGTCGTGGTCACATAGGATTTAAATGTGCCTCTAGAGAAGATTAAATTAAAAGAAATTCTTAGGGTTGCTAACCGAGGTGGAACCTTAACGGGTTTCGCTTCGGTTTTCCCCGTGTGGCCCACTCGGACCGGTCAAGCGTCCGGACCGGGACGAGGGGGTTACATTTGTTGGTATCAGAGTCTAAGGTTTCCGAGACCTTGGGCAGGTAAGTGAGGTAAGTTTAGTTCTTGTATTGAAATTGCGCGGTGTTTGCTTGCCATGTAAGCATGTTGCTTGTTATTCGTGTATGATGTGGTGTGTGATTGTTGGATTGTGAATGTATGTTGTTTGATCGTACGCGTATGTTGTTTGAAGCATGTTGAGTAGAGTCCCATTGCTTCTATTACATCGGAAAAAGAGGTTTTAAGTGAGGGAATCATACTTGAGCCACTTGGACCCTTCCCTTTGCTAACCCAGTTTGTATGTTAAATTGTTGCTGTTGTTAATTTATGGCTTTCTAGTAAGTTTGAGGCCAAGGTGTGGGCCGTAAATCGTTAAGTAGAAGTTGTGGTTTCTGAGAATGTGGATGATGTTGAGGGAGATCATTGCTATAGTCAGGGAAGTGCGGTTGTACCAGAGTTGAGGTGCAATTAGTTTGTTTAAGTCAGTATGTATATGGGTTGATACCTTTTTATGAGGGACGATGTGATCGATTCTGGCATTAGTTGGTAAAAAGAAGTGAAGACCTATGAGTGGGAGTCAGAGTGGTATCGATGTTATAGTAGATAAGCCTTGGTACAATTTTGGGTTTGTTTCCTCCGGTTGATTCTGAATCTGTACTTCTGTATGTTGTTAGCAAGTATGCAAGTTTGGATATGCCCGGTGAAGTGTTAGAGGTAGGTCTGAGTACCTTAGTTTTTTTGGCGAGATCAGGGTAAGGTTCTCGTGTGAGTAATCTGAACCTTAGAAATGTTAGTTGGTGATCGATGGAGTTCGACCTATGGTTTTAATACAAGACAGTCGGTCAGTATCTGTGGGTGAGAGTCAATTTGTGTACTTGGGCCAGTGTACGTCTGAGTTGTCTTCCAGCAAGAAGGAGAGATGAATGTCACTTCCGATATAGTTGAGCCGAGAAGGGAGTCTTAAGCTTTGGCTTTAGATTGTTGGTAGTAGAATGTTTGGAGTCGCCAGGACCGGCGTTATAGAACAAGTCCAAGCATGGTTGTTTGTGTGTGTAATCAGAACTGAATTTTGAAGTTTCGAGATGCTCTAAGAACAGTTTAGAAAGGTCAGATATTGTTGAAGGGGCAGCCTGAAAACAAGAGGACCGAAGACTATCGGCTGTGCACATGGGTAGTTGCAGTTCTGTGGATTCTTCCTTTTGTGTGAGCATGCGAAGAAAATTTGATGTACGTGTTGAGATTTTAGACGTAGGAATGCATGCGACTAGTCCTTCTAGTGAGATAGGGGTGATCAGAAAGAGGTACGAAAGGTGGTTGTTGATGGTTCAGAGTTACGTGTTTTTAGTAAATGTGAAGTGTTTGTATTTTATTACAGTATCGATGTACCTTTTGACATGGTTTGGCTTGTAGAACACCGAGTTAGGGTGTACGTTGAGACAAAGGGATAGTTGCCTTGAAGTTGCAGATTTCTGTGAGACTGTAGTGGTAGGTGAGGATGTGAACTTTTATCGAATGTTGATCAAGCTTAGAGGTCGAAGATTGATTGAGTTTAGTTGACAGGCTTGCCTAGAAAATGTGATTGATTTGATTTTTAAATGAAGATTAGACCGCAGAATGTTAGAATAATTTGTGTTTTTCCCTAAAGGTGTTTGGAAGAATTGTCGGTTTGTCTCCTGACAGAGAAGAAGAGTTTGTTATTGATACCGTCTCCGAGCTTGCTCCTATTTTGATTTCTCTGTATCTTATAGTTCCCGAAAGAATTGAGAGTGTTGAAGAATCAACTATGAGTTTGTTAGACCTTAGATTCATTAGGCCTGGCACATCATCTTAGAGTGTGACAGTGGAATTTGTGAAGAAGAGAGAAGACAATATGAGAATGTGTTCAGATTACATACAATTGAGACATTTGACAGTGAATAATTAGTATCCATTTCTGAGTGTCAGTGATCTGTTGATCAGTTAGTGTGTGCTTCAGTCTTTTCGAAGATTAAAATTGAGATCCGATTTCTACTAGTTGAAAGTGAGAGAGGTTGATGTACCGAAGACAGTTTCCGGGGCAAGATGTGATCGCTTTGAGTTCCGAGTTATGCCGCTTTGTTTGACTAGTGTGTTAGTTACTTTTATAGAGATGTTGAGCAGAATATTTCCTGAACTCCTTGATCAGTTTGTAGTAGTCCTCATAGATGATACATAGGTATATTCAAGTACCGAAGAAGACCATGACAAGCTTTGGGGTTAGTGTTGTAGATCCTATTAGAGAATTAGTGGTATGCCAAGTTGAGCAAAAGTGAACTCCGAGTTAATGAAGATGTCCTCCTAGGACATGTAGATCAGCCGAGTGTATTAGAGTAAATCCCAAGTAGGCAGAAGAAGGTGTGAGTTGGAAGAAATCGAAGACAGTGACAGGTATCTATAGTTCCTAGGGCTAGCATTGTTACTATTGGAGGTTTGTAAATGATCTGTTGGAAGATAGTTGCCCCTTTTGATAGATTGCTACATAAGAATGTTCAGTTTGTATGGTTAGATGCGGGACAGTGAGCCCTTGAGAAACCGAAATAAACTTTGATGAGAGCTTCGACCTTGATCCACCCATTGTCAGAGAAAGAATTTGTGAACTGTTGTGATACGTCACATGTAGGGTTAGGTTGTGTGCTTATGCAAGACATAAGATTGTGGCCTTTTCGTCGAGATATTTGAAAGACCTTGAAAAGAATTATCCAACACTAGACATAGAGTTAATTACAGTTGTATTTGCCACGAAGACTTAGAGACAAAGCTTGTGTAGTAAAGGATGCACAGTATATGCACTTATCGCCAGAACTTGAAATATTAGACGACTTAGGAAGGGTTGAAACTTGAACAACATGAGTTGTTAGAACGGCTTGAAGACCGTAACCCAAGATTGAGTACTATCCGAAGAGAGTGGGCGTAGTAACCGATGTTCTGAGTTATATTTGTTGATATATTAGTAGTTGGGTTGCGAGATGTATTTGCCGAATTCAGTTTACCGAATGATAGTAGTTTTGTGGCCGAGTTTCATGATTAAGCCTACATTGAGTCAGATACTTAAAGAGAAACAGTTGTAAGACATATTCTTGGCACCTCACGTGCAAGACATAATGGAAGGAAGACCTTCAGAATACAGTTTCAGAGATGATAGAGTTTTACATTTCAGAGACAGAATAGTTGTTCCAATTGACATAGTGTTTTGAGACGTATTTTTTTGGCCGAAGCACTTGGCAGTTCGTTTGTATTGCATCTGAGTAGTATGACGACGTATTGTGGGTCGAAGAGGAGTATTTCTGGATTGAGTTGATGAAGAATGTGGTTCAGTACGTGAGTAAGTGTATAGTTTGCCAGCGTGTCAAGACCGAGCATCAGTTTTCTTCTAGTATGTTACATCCGCGAGAGGTCCTTAATGAAAGGGGGTAATAGAGATTCAAGATTTCTGCTAGATTTTTGAAGACGTACGCATAGTGTTTGGTTGCATGTGGAGGACATATGATCAGTCGGAGAAAGTTATGGGTCCAGTATTCAAACAGTGTTGTATGAGATTGCAAATCGGGCTAGTTCAGTTGTTTATTTGTTGCGGTTACCACCAGAGTTAGTAAGGGGTTTGTGATATGATTTGTGTATCTATGATTCGGAAATATGAAGCTGGTCTGTCTCGTGTTATGTTTGTTGAAGAACTTGAGTCGAGTTTGAAATTGGCATGCATTGAAGAACTCGTTGAGATCTTAGCATCAAATAGCTAATGTTGTGTGGTAAGTCTATCGAGATTGGTTAGTGTGCTGTAGAAAGGAAGAAAAGTGCGTAAGAGCAGATTTTGTGGTAATTCCTGTCCGATGAATTTCGGGGACGAAATTCCTTAAGTGGGGGAGAGTTTCAACACTCGGACCGGTCAAGCGTCCGGACCGGGACGAGGGGGTTACAATATGGACATTGCAAAGGACCGGGAAATTGCTTGGAAGACAAACTCCGAATACAATGATAAGGAGTCATCGATGGATGGTACAGTGGTGCCGAATTCAGTTTCAATAGAGGACACAAAAGCGAAAGAGGAAATCGTGGTCGATAGGAGCTATTTGGAACGTATCTGGAAAGAAAATTAGTTATCGGATTGGAGAGTGGTGGAGACGTCGAGTTGGATGGATGATGAACAAGTGGGAATGTTGAATCAGGATGTTGGCGAGCGATCAAGTTGTGAGGTGTTGGGTGCCGTAGAGGATATCGATAGATTGTGTGAGGTGCAATCAAGTGAAAAACGGATTGAGACAAGCCCGACGTGGGATGAGCCACGGGTTGAATTGCCAAGGGTGAATAAAGCAATTTTAATTGAAGTGAATGGGGAACAAAGAAGGGTTAGACAGTTAACGGAGATTGAGGCAAGCCTGGCACCGATAGGGGATAAATCTACAGCTGAACAACTCACAAAACGTGGGCGTGGGCGTCCAAGAAAGAATAAAAAGGAGTCGGAAACAGTACCGACGACGATCGTGAATGGCTCATTGTTGGATTCCAATTTTGTGTGCCGTAAACAGGTGATATTACGGGAGGCTCGCGAGACAGTGGGGCTGGGAAAATTGATAGGAGCAGTAACGGAGGGAAGAGAAGAAGCGATAGTTAAAGACATAGCGCGTTTGATCGAAGCGCGCGAGCACAAAACCTAGCAACGAACTATGAAGGTGTTGTCGTTGAATGTCCGGAGGATTGGCGCGGTGTCAAAACGACGCTCTATACAGCCCATTATACGTCAACACAAATGCGTTTTGGCTCTACTTCAAGAGACCAAAACGGAGGTGATTACGGAAAGAGTTGTACGACAATTATGGTATGAGGATTCGTTTGAGTTCTGCTTTGCTCCATTGGAGGGGAGAGCAGGCGGTGTTGTTGCAATTTGGGACCCAAAAGGCTTCAAAGTGGAAGTGAAAGAATGGCGAAAGATTTTGATCATTTTAGTCGGACGATGGTTGCGTGAAGACTGGTCGGCTGGTTTTGTGGGTGTTTATGCACCATGTGTGATTGCAGATCAAGGGGCCTTTTGGGAGGAGATAGTGCAAGTGGTCCGAGCAAGGCAAGTCGAGTGGTGCGTGGGAGGTGATTTCAACATGGTGACAAAGGCGATGAAGAGAACGGGCAGTGTACAACTAGCTCGAGGTATGCGTCAATTTTGTGAATTTATCGAACAAATTGCTTTGGTAGATGTTCCGATGCAGGGGAAACGCTTCACATGGTTTGGTCCGGGGGGGAAGGGGAGCTGGCTTGATCGTTTTTTAGTCTCGCAAGGTTGGGTGAATCGCTTTGAGGCTTTCACGGTGCTGAATTTGCCGAAGGAACTATCGGACCATTCCCCCATTGTTCTTGTAGGCGACGTGTTTGATAGTGGTCCGAAGCCATTTCGGTTCTTTAACTTTTGGCGAAAGGACATTCGATTGATGGAAAATGAATGGAGGCGTTTATCGTTGCTTGATGGGGAGGCTGCGATCTCGACAAAATTAAAAGGGCTAAAAGAGATGCTTAAGGATGGAACCGACAAGGTGTAAATGTGATAGAAGAACAGTATAAAAGCGTAGTGGTTGAATTGGAGCAGCTAGATGCAAGAGTCGGGTCCGAGGTGCAATCTGCGGAGGAGAAATTAAGGACGAAAGAGCTTTATGCGAGGTTTGGAAATTGGCCAAGTTGAGAGAATCAATTTGGAAACCGAAATCAAGGGTGCTGTGGTTGGCGGAGGGGGATCGTAACACAAGCTTTTTTCATAAAGCGACTAAAATTCGCCAAATGCAGAATTATATACCTGGTATTCAAGTGGATGGTTGTTGGGTGACTCTTCCTAAGAGAATGAAATTTATGTTTAGGAGGGAGTTTCAGAAACATTTCGATAAGCCGTATGCCGCGGGTACTTTCTTGCCGAATGTAGAATTTGAAGTATTGTCGAATGAACAGCGGCGGGGGCTTGAAGAGATGTTCACGGAGGAAGAGGTGAAATGTGCGATTTGGAGCTGTGAGGGTGCGAAGGCACCGAACCCGGATGGATTTCCATTCGAGTTTTTCAAACAGGGGTAGGAATTTTTAAAATCTGATATCATGAGGTTTATGGCTGAATTTTTTGAATCAAGCAAGTTATCGAGGGGGTGAATTCAACATTTGTGGTCTTGATAGCGAAGAAGGACAGCCCGAGAGTAATTGGGGACTATCGCCCAATTTGTTTGCTAAATTCCGTGTATAAGATATTGGCGAAATGTTTGGCGAAGAGGTTACAAGGGGTCTTACCTATGCTGATCTCTGATGTGCAAGTTGCGTTTATCAGGGGTCGACAGATTTTAGACGGTATTCTGTTAGCAAATGAGGTAATTTACTCCATGAAGAAATGTAAATTTGCGAATGGGGGAGTGTTTCTTAAATTGGATTTCGCCAAAGCTTATGATTGTATTAGTTGGGCTTGTTTAGATCGAATTATGTGCCGAATGGGATTTGGGGAGAGGTGGCGTGGTTGGGTGATGGAGTGTGTGAGCACAGCTCGTTTGTCGATATTGATAAACGGTAGTCCGACGAGAGAATTCCCGATGCGGAGGGGCATTCGCCAAGGAGATCCCCTATCGCCTCTATTGTTTGTGATAGTGGCAGAGTTTTTACATCGATTCATGGTTAATGCGAAAAAATTGGGTTTGATCAAGGGAGTGAGAGTGGTGGGTGACATATTTCTGTCCCACCTACAGTTCGCGGATGACACAATTATATTTCTGCAGGGAGAGGTTGAGTTAGCGTGTAACCTGAAAAGGGTACTGACGTGCTTCGAGTATGCTTCAGGACTACAGATTAATTTCGAAAAATCACGCCTTTTCGGAATTGATATAGAAGGGGAGATGCTTATGGAATTTGCGTCGGTCATGGGTTGTCCGATTGGTGATTTGCCGATACACTACTTGGGCATTCCTTTGGGAGTATATCCGCGTGGTATAGAAGTATAGGAACCGCTTATCAGAAGGTTTCGTAAGCGACTTTCAGGTTAGAAACGAGATTCCTTATTGTTTGCGGGTCGGTTGTTATTAATTAATACAGTTCTGTCCGCGCTGCCGGTATTTTACATGGGGTTTTCTTGGTGCCGAAACGTATTATGCTGAGAATTGATCGTATTAGGCGCAACTTCCTTTGTGGTGGTAAGGAGGATAGGGTAAAGATGAGTCGGATAAATTGGGATGTGGTGTGTAAACCGAAGCGAGTGGGAGGGCTTGGGGTGGTGAACCTAAGATCACGAAATTTAGCGTTGCTTGCGAAGTGGGCATGGAGATTTGCACAAACGGAGGAATCATTGTGGAAGTCTATAATTGTGGCGAAATATGGTACGGATGTGAGAAGTTGGCGAATTCAGCAAAAGGGGAAGATACACATGTCGGTGATGTGGAAACAAATTGTAGAGGTACAGAATGACGAGTATGTTGATAAATTTTTAAACGCTAATCAATTTATGTGGATTGTGGGCGATGGCGGTAGTGTGATGTTTTGGTGGGATTGTTGGGTATTAGACGAAACTTTGAAAAAAGTGTTTTCGCGGTTGTTTGGCTTGGCATCGAATAAAATGGCATTTGTACGGGAGGTTTTGAGTTTGCCGAGAGAGGAATTGGAGAGTCATTTCCGACGTGATTTGCGGTCCTTCGAGGTAAAACAATTAAATGAATTAAAAGCTTGCTTGGCAGGGATTCATTTGCGTGGTCGAGTTGCGGATAGGCTGATTTGGAGGCATTCTAAATCAGGGCTATTTTCGGTGGGTAAGTTGCACAGTTTAATGTCCTCATTTGGTATGTCAGAACCATTGACTGTAAGTATGGTGTGGAATATACCGTTATTGCCAAAAATTAAATGTTTTGTGTGGTTTATTATGGTGGATCGGTTACCGACGCTTCGTATGTTATTTGATCGTGGAATTCCCCTATCAAACCCATCTCTAAATTGCCGTTGGTGTAGTGTGGGAGAGGATAATTGTGATCATATTCTTTGGTTGTGTGAAATAGCTTATTATGTGTGGACTGACTTTTTGATGTGGTGGGATGTTACGATGGTTAGACCTCGTCGTATTGGTGAGTTTCTTACTCAATGTTGGAAGGATTGTTTTAGTGGGGATATTCGAGCATGGTGGATGATTGGATGCGCAAGTGTAGCTTGGTCGCTTTGGGTGGCGAGGAATGAACTTATGTTTAAGGGGTGTCGCGCAACGAGACAATCGATATTTTTTCTTGTTCAGCTCCGGGCATTATATTGGACCCGGGCGTATGTGGGTGCAGCGTGTATAAATGAGGCATCGTGGTGGTCATGCCCGATGCAGTGCTGGTCGGTGCAAAGCACGAGTAAAGTGGCTCGCCTGAACGTGGAATGGGTGCCTCCCTTGGAGGGAGTGTGGAAATTCAACGTTGATGGGGCGGCACGGGGAAAGCCGGGATTGGCAGGATGTGGGTGTATTCTACGAGATTGGAATAGTCGTATTGTGGCGATTTTCTCTGGATCGATTGGGATAGCTGATTCCAATGTTGCGGAAATTCGGGTGATTGCTTACGCATTGCGGATGCTACGTAAGATGAGTTTGGGTATGATAGCATCGATAGTGGTGGAATCGGATTCGATGGTGGCAATTTCGTGGATGCATAGTGTTGATCGTCGGCCTTGGCAGCTATGGCGATGGTTCCAGCAGATTGATGAGGACTGTCCCGTGCTACCATGCGTGTGTTTCAACCACATTTTCAGAGAAGCAAATGGCGTTGCAGATACATTGGCCAAGAGTGGTGTTGATAGAGCCAATTGGGTGTGGTTGTTCATGGAGTGACTTGGTCGATTTGTTCTTTGTACACACACATTGGTACTCTTTTCCTCTATTTAGGATTAGAGAGGTTTTTAACGAGGCCGGTGTGGGGTGTGATTATGTATGATTGCTATTCTAAATAAAATCATACTTTCGTCGTGCAAAAAAAACATGCTATAGTCATCCTCACTTGAATTGAACCAATACTTATCAATATTTTTTTATTTCTATTACCATTTTTTTCAAAACTACATCATTGCTTTTTGTCGATTCTCTCAAAAATATAAAAATTCTCTTAATATTTTCAAAATATAAATTTGCAGTAGGATAATTACTTCCTGAAAATAACACGGTTATATCAAAGAATGGTTCTAAAATATCTCAAATTTTCTCAAGCATTTCCCACATTTCAGTGCTTGGACAATGATGAAAAGAAGAATCAACAACAACCATTTGCTTAAAAGCTTTACGATATAAAATAGCTCTATCAAGCATCAAATAAGTAGAGTTCCATCTTGTGGGAACATCAAGCCACAATGCTTTAGTTTCTTCTATTTTCGTTAATTTTACACTACGTCGAAAAATATTTTTCTTGATTCTGACCACTTGATATACTTCACACAGTCCTTTATCTTGACAACAATATGTTCAAGGACTTTAAGTCTATCCTTAACAATAAAATTCAACACATATACAACACATCAGACATGAAAGTATGCTTCTCCATATATTAAAGCCCCTCGTGCAATAAGAGTGTCCTTCAAATAGTCTTGTATTTTATCATTGCTAGATGCATTGTCCAACGTTATAGAAAAAAAATCTTATAGTCAATATCGCAATCTTGAAGCAAGTCTAGCAAAACATTATACATAGTACTTTTGTTGTGCGATGAATCAATGTGACAGAAGTTCAAAATTTTACTATTTAACTTTCAATTATCATCTATGTAATGAGCATTCAAACATAAATATCCCTGAGTTTGACAAGATGTCCACATATCACACGTCAAAAAAATACGACCATAAATATTACGAAGAGTTTTATTTAAGTTATTTTTCAAACTTTTATGCAATTTCAAACAATAAGCTTTTGCAGTATTTCTACATATTCTTCTAACTTGATTGTTCAAATAAGCATGAATTATTCTATTACCTTCATGTTCAACCCAAGAAAAAACATATACATGCTTTATAATTGTTGTAGCTACCAACTCTTTGTAGACCTTTTGGTCGTAAACATTATCTTCTGGTACTTTTCCATCAACTCCCAAATTATTCTTATATGCATAATAGTGTTTACATTTTGCAGAATGCTTCTGCATGTTGAGGTTTCATCATGTGAGTTGGAAATGAATGAAGCTGTTTTGCAATATTTGCAAAGTGGCCTTTCTTTTCCACCTTTAGTCTCTATCGAATCAAGACAGAGAAAATGTTTCCAAACCTTGCTTCGCCTCTTCGAAAAACATTTTGGTTTCGGTGCAATAACTGGTTTAGTATCAATTTGAACCCCACTTGCATTAGCATTTGATTTCATGGCTGCTAAAACAAAGAACATAAATTATGAATATGAAATCTTATATAATTAATATTTAAATAAATAAAGGGACTGACATGGACTATAGTCCATAAAGGATTCATACGGTCATACAAATCCATACATTAACTCTAGTATAATATATTCATATTGATAACAACAACGAAAAGTGCATGTACACAAACCTTCAACATTAAAAGAAGTGAGCACCTACAATAAAAATTACAGTAACAACTGTCCAATAATACAAATCAACACTAAAATATGTTTATTAGTAATAATTTTTTTGCTAAGCTAATAAAATTAAAAACCTCATCCCGATGTTATAATTTTAAAATGATAGAAAGCTTAGAACAGAGACGCCTCAAAAGATAAACACCTACAAGTGCTGGGCACGCCTAAAAAATTACTTACAATAACAACGCATTTTAAAGCTGCCCTATTTTGAATTCAAAGATTAGATAACGGACTGTTTCTAAAATGTTAGGTGTAACAAATAAAAACTTGGTTAGATTCACGTTTAAAGCAAGCTAAGGTGTTGTTTTGAATGTTTACATAAGATGCTTTGTTTTGTTGCAATCTTAGCCAAAGTTCATGCTTAAATGACTTAAAGAGATTGTAGATACATATAAACTGGTATAAGGGTTGTTTCGATTAGAAATTATGAATTAAGGACCGCCCTACATTTATAGGAATGTCAGGAAATGTTTTGGATTGGTTTAGATGATTAATGGGGCTGTTCTAGCCGTGTTAAAGCTGGGCGGAGCTGTTTTGTACCATTATACGAAACTGTTTTTATACCTTAATTAAAGGATTGTATTGTAAGTTGTAAAGTGAAACCATATATGCCATTGATAATTTATAATTGTGATTATAAGATTATATTGGCAGAATTGCATGTATATGGGCCTGAGGAACTGATTTAAGCATGAATTGGTACTTATATAAAAATTGGACGTCATAGTAGTTATATAATATGGTATGGGCTGTTTTGAGATTCATGTATAAGTACACACAATAAGGGACTGTTTTTGCATAAAATATATTTAAATGTATTGTTTTGATGTTATATATGAGTGTTGGTTAGTGATTAGTTTCCGTAAATAGTTGAAATTAGATTGATTCTAACATGTAGATATATTTGTTGCTAATTAGACTAAGAAGAAGGTAGGCAGGATTTGTTATATAGCAAGATAAATCGAGCATTTAGGTATTTTGTAAGTTCGAGATAACAAGTGAGCTTAATTAAAATCTCGGTATAGGCTTGTGACCTTCCCGAGCATTTCTTGTTGAATCATAGTTACATTTAATTAATTGATATAAATGGGAAATAAGCAAGCTTGGATTGAGGTAAGTCATCTTAAGTTGAGTGTGATAATGTGCCTTTTGACTCATATCAAGTTTATGTGAGATTGTAGATGGGCTAATGATGGAATGTTATGTTATCTTGTCTATGTTTGAATGGGGTTGCTATTTTATGAAATAGTTGTTGTAAATAAGATATGGAATTAGTTTGAAATGAATCATAATCAGATTAAGACTTGAAGAATAGAGATGTTACTTGCTTGTAAAGAAAACAAATGTTAAATTTATACTTGAATGTGAACACCGATTGTATATTTGAAATTATAAAGAGAGTAACTCCTATTATGGTCTAATCGAATGGAACAAATACTGCAGTAAATATGAATTTGAGTTAGAACTCGGTATGCTATTGGAAATTTCATGATGCTTAAGAGATTTTAAAATGACATATATGATTTGAATGGATAGTACTTCGAAAAGGTTAAACCCTCTTGTGATATTGATAATTAAAATAAGAAAGAATGTTTTGTATATATTTTGAGTGTAATCTAGTATAGGGATAAGCCATGGCAGTCCAATTCCATCTAAATATTGAATTTTAATAAGGATTAACGTGTGTTCTTTTAGCTAAATTTAAGCTCTTGAACGAATACTATATGAGGTGAATATCTTGAGGTAAATTGAGTTAGTTAAATTGATTGATTCGGATTATACTTTCCTAGTTACCTTGAGACTAGATTTTGATGTGAATTGAATGAAATAAAATAATGATTTAAGGCACAATGCCTCTTGATTGAAATGATTAATAGTAAAAGCAATAAAGCCTTGATTCTAGTTATTTAGACGCAACTGGCATGCCATAGAGTCCGTCGAGCTCGCTAGTCTGGACTACGGTCCCTTGTTATCAAGATCAAGTGATTTTTTGGTACAAACTGGTACCCTTGTTCAATATTTAGATAGATTCGGTATTTTGTGTACCCTTATTGTGGTACTTTATGTACCCTTGTTGTTGTTACACTTATTGTGGATTCATGTGTCTAGTAACTTGTCAATCAAAGCTCAAGATAATTGAATTATTCATACTAATGAATCGTGTCACCGCGAATTGAATAAATGGACTATGTTCCTCTGGTATTGGATTAATTGAAATCCCTCGATGTGAAAATAGACTATATGTTCCTTGTAGTGACTAGATTTATGCTTGATTATGAAATTCTTTGGACATACGATAATGGATTTCATGTTTGATAAAGTTATTAATATGGAAATGTCATGGTAGCTTAAACTGGAAAAAAATTGGACTATCTTCCCTTGATGTTTAACTGGATTATAATCCCTTGAATGAAAATTAGAAAATGTAACCCAAGTAAAGGCTCAAAATGTGCTTACTTGTAATAGTATTTAAAAAACATGAAATGTTTTCATTGTACTAATTAAATTGCCTTGGAAATGAATAGAATGATGGATTACGTCTCCTTGCTTAATCGTTGGACTATGTTCCCATGTTAAATTGTTGGATCATGCTTCCTTGATAAGATGGGTTAGACATCTTAACTAGAAATCAAGAATGTTGAGTTTTATATGAGATCAATAATTTGATGTAATATTTTAATTAGTAAGGAATTGTTAATCTTATCGAAGGTTCAAAGAATATGCATGAACCTTGCTTGGTCATGTGTTAAGTAAGTTGAATGAGTTATGAATGAATAAAGTGATGTGAAAGTAAAGAATTTCCCTTGTTTTTATGAATGTTGAAGAATTTGAATGAGCTACTGATTTGCTTGCTAAAAGAATGAGAAATGTCATGTTTTGTCAAGTACTACAAGAACATTTATAAATTGTGTAACAACTGAAATCTAAATAAACTATTGGTGATATGTTTGATTCAAGTGTTATGTATTATATAATTGATATGCCTGGTCGAAATTGAAAAGAAATGATATTTGTGGGGTGAAGATCGAATACTAAGTGATTTTGCAATTGATACACTTGAATCGAATGTTGAGAGTATTCTTAAAAATGCCATATTTGATTCAAGGTCTAATGAATGTGATAATGTTAGGTTTTGGGATAGTTTCTTCATGGTCAATTAAGTATCTAACTTGCTCGAAATATATATATATATATATATTCTCTTAATTTTGAAGAATACGATTAAGGAACCTTTTTAATTGAACATACTTGGTTAATCTATAAATGGTAGCTTATATGATAATGTAACCTTTTGTAAAAAGAAGGAAGTTTCAAGAAAAGGGTATTCATGTATGAAATCTTTAGAGTTTATGAAAGGTGTTAGCACACTAGTAGATATTGTAATGGATATCGAGTGAGAAATCCTTTGAGAAAACAGAAATTCTTAATGGGACATCTAGGTCTCTAAATGAAAGGATCGATTAAATGGTCTGGTTTAGAAATAGTTAAGTATTCGACTATAAATGTTATTACTTGATGGATGTTATATCTTTATAAGGGTGAATGAACATCATTAAAGTTTTATATACGAATGACTAGTGAAAACATCCTTGTTTGTAGAGAAAGTTAAATTAAGCAGATTAAATTCTAAAGATCAAGCTTATAATGTTTACTCAAGTGATAAACTTTAGAACAATAAAAAAATAGAAATAGATTCTTATTTTATTAGGCCTTAACTGTAACACCCCTCACCTGGTTTAGTCGTAAAACGGCTAAAGAATGCTACTCAAGCAACAAAAACACGAATAATCAAAAATTTTTTCCTAACTTACCCTATTTGATAAGTTAGACTCCTAATACGTGTTTACACAATCAACATAACTTGTTAACACATTTCATACTTCAATTATTAACACGATTCAATCAATAATCAATTCGTAACAATTAAAGTTAACTTAGACACATATTACAAGCATAGAATGTAAACTAGATCATTTCACCTAAACATCATGGCATTCAAAACATAAATAACTATATCCAAAGTATCAATACTAATTCATGACTTAATCATATGATCCAAGTAACAAGAATGCATAGCTTATTTCACCTAAATCTTAAGCATTGAATCAACTAACTACATTAAGCTTTTTACCTATACCATTTGAATGACATCTTTACAAACAACATGGTATAATTCACACTATCATGAACTTAACCTTTACATTCATTCGAATAGAATGCCAAGGCAATTCAACCAAACAATCACACTATCATGTACCTAATTCATGAACTCAAACATACTTAAGCATTATTCAATCTATTCGAATGTACTAGGGGTCCATGAATTCATCTATGCACTTCAACTTATTCAATTAACATGTTATACATATCAAACATTTAATCACACTAACATGAACCTAAACATGTCTCCTTTTCACAAGACAACATTCCACATGTTAAGCAAGTCATCCAAACATAGATATAACATCAAAACTTCCAACCAAAGTATGTATTAACATCACATGTTGCCTAGCTTAACTAAGCTATTAACCAAGATATTAACCCAACCATGTTATCAAGTTATACAAACCATGATATCTCAAATATATATACATAGCCAAACATAGGCTCAAATTGCATGAACATGTATCTAATTACAAAGCTAAGGCAACCATCTAGAAGTTTACAAAAAGGTGAGTTCATACTTAGAGCTATAGCTTGTCTTGCCTTGCCTCCAATCGAGCTAGTTTGCAATCTACGAACATGTAGTTTGGGAAGAACGAAACGAGAGTGATAAGTACGGTTAAGTACTTAGTGAAGTAGCAACCTAGGCTAGGCTAGCATATTCATTTAACATGTGTATTTTAGATCAAGGAAGGCCTAGCTCGATTCACAAGAATCATGCATGTACAAGGCTTGTATTCAATTGATCATATTTAGACATATTTTCATATCATTTCATTTAAGTTATTCTAACCTTTAAACATGGAAAATCAAGGTCACATGAGTACATATATCGACACGACCTTTCAACCAATCAACTACATGTTATATATAAGAAGTATAATGTAACCCCCTCGACCCGGCCTAGCCACCAAACCGCATCAAACGAGTTACACTGGGAAAACCAAAGAGAAACCCGTTAAGGCTTCACTCCGATTAGCGACCATAATTTTTTTAATATTAAATTATTATAATTCAGTCATGTCTAAATGTCATTTTAAAACCTATGTGAGGAGACTAGCAGCGGAAAAGCAAAACACAAGCAAGAACCACTCGAAAAGAGCTTTTGAGGCTACGTGTACAGTTTTAAAACAAGCCGTATCGATACGCTCGGGCCCGTATCGATACGCCTTCAACGGTAAAAAATCCCAAGTCAACCTCAAGAGGTCGTTCTGATACGCTCAAAGACTGTACCGATACGGGCGTATCAAAACTGTCTCGAGGGTTTCGGAACATCAGCCCGTATCAAAACACCCTTGAAATGTTTCGGAACCGCAAATTCCAGTGGAAAATCATACCGATACGCGCTCAACCCGTATCGATACGCCAAGGCCCTTTCAGGTCCCCCGTTTCGATACCACCTCGACTGTATCGAAACGGTAGGCCTGAAATGGCTGAATTTACTGGTTTAAGCCAATTTGAAACCACCGAAAGGCATCCCAACAACATACAACACTCACCAAACTCAAGGAAACCAATGGTACTCATCAAGACATGCTAGAAACACATCATGGCAAAACTTAACATAACAAGATTCAAAAGGAAAGCCATACTTTGCATAAAATCCAACAAACAACCAAAACTCACAACAAGTCACACTTCAACATAATAAGATCCCTTACAAGTCTATATAGGCATATTAACATATCCCAAACAACAAGGAGTTCTAGCAACATCTCCAAAACAAAAGGCCCTATCCCATTGCTATATACTGGTTATTATGTCGAAAACCATACTTGAGCAAAAATGACCTCCTTGGTCACTCCCTTGTTCCCTTGGTTGCATCGAGACACTACAGATCTGCAATGTTGGAAACAGGAGCGTAAGCAAGAATGCTTAGTGAGCGGTGCTCAAAATAGTAGCTACAACAATGCAGTTTTAAAACCATAGTTTGCTTGAAACCAAAAACCATTTCCAAATCATTTCCCTCATGCTTGAACACATTACAACCATGCATTTAAAATCTCGTGCATTTACTGAATGCATCCACAAGCCACAAGCTTACCTCATGCTCATTCTCATCATTCATACAACGTAACCAACTACATGCATAAACATAAATGGAAATGAACAATATAACATGCTTGACATTAGAATTTAGAGCACTAGGGGTATATTGACATTTAACACTTTTACTCAGATATGCGGATAGTTCTCAAAACCACTAGACACTTCCAGTGGAATCTCACATCACCGTACTCACTCGTCTAGTAAAACATAGTTTCCGGTGGAATCTCACATCATCGTACTCCTCCTTAGTGGAATCTAGCATCACTAAGGCCACACGTGAATTTTACCCCGAGTGCACTCTCATCCTATTGGTCGACCAACTATATTCGGTAATAAGATTTCACAATGTCAATAATCCACCAAACCAACACTTACCTCGTGTTCTCATGGTCACAACCATAACCAATATGGGATCAATTAAAGCAATCGTATGCATAACACAAGGATATTCATGGCAAACATGCACTATGGAAATCATTCATAACACATAGTAGAACTTATCAAAAATAAAGATTAAAATGCTTAAATCTTACTCTTGAGCTTAGATTGGCTTATCAAGCTCAATCTAAACCCCAAAACATATCCTTAACCAAGTTAAGGCTTAGAAAACATTTCCACTCACCAACCAACACACAAGCAATAGTCGAAACATCGATTCAAGCCCCTAAATCACCTGGTATCGTGTCCGAAGAGCCCAGATTTGTTTCCCCTATTTCTAACCAATTCAAAAATGGAGCATTAGACCCAATTCAAGCCCCCAAACTTGTAGCAACACAGAAACTCAACATCTATCATCAAAACCAATCGATTTACAACCGAAAACACTTGGAAACATCGTCAAAACGACTCAAACCAACTAGCAGCCAAAACCCTACGAAATTACCATCAAAACCACATCTTTCAACATCCAAAACACTTACCCATAGTCTAGGAACCATCAACCTAAAGTTCTTCACAAGAACAAACCAAAAACCCAAATTTTCAACAACAAAAACCTCTCATTTTTGTTATTTTTGGGTTTCCTATTATTAAGCCAATATCCCAACATTATTTGAACATCAAAGCAAGGTTAAAAACACTTTTAAACCTAGCATCAAACAACCGAAACAAAAATTCCCTCATTTTCTTCTTTTCCCAACATAAAGCATTTTGGAAACAAACTTAGACAATGAGTTATGGAAAGATTTTATCAACAACTACTTTAAGGAAGAGAAAGTCAAAACAAGGAAAAGATTACCTTGAAAGCTTGCTTAGATGAAATGCTTGAATCAATGGAATAGTGAAAAATGGTGTTTTGGGAAGATTACGTGAAAATGAGTTGTAGGAAGATGATGACTATTTTCAAAAAACCTTTCTAATTTCAAAATTCACTTTTTACCCTTTTTATTTAAAATCCTTAAAGTAGTTTATTATAAATGGTTCCCCCAAATTAGTTTAACCCGAACTGGTTTAACCAAACCCGATTATCTCCCGGGCCCTAAACTCGGGCCTTACAACTCTCCCCCACTTAAGAAATTTCGTCCTCGAAATTTACCTGACGGAAAGAGGTACGAAAACTATTTTTTCATGTCATCTTTTCTCTCCCAAGTGGCTGCTTCCACTCCTCGGTGTCGCCACTTCACTTTGACCAACTCAATGGTCCTTCCTCACAACACTTTGTTGTTCGAAGCCAAAATCTCAATTGGTTCTTCGTCGTAGGTCAAATCCAGATTCAATTCTATCTCTTCAACTGGCATAACATGTGACGGATCTGATCTATACCTCCGAAGCATCGAAACATGAAACACATCGTGAATCTTTTCTAACTCGGTCGGCAATCTCAATCTATAAGCAACGGGACCAACTCGCTCAACTATCTTATACGGGCCAATGAATCTAGGACTCAACTTACACTTCCTACCAAATCTCATCACCTTCTTCCAACGTGAGACTTTCAAGAACACTTTGTCGCCCATGGCATACTCTATATCTCTTCTTTTCAAATCAGCATAAGACTTCTGTCTATCTGAAGCTGCCTTCAAACGATTACATATCAACTACACTTTCTCGGTAGTAACCTTAAGCATATCAGGCAAGGGTATCAATTTTTGTCCCGCTTTGGCCCAACAAACATGTGTTCTACGTTTTCTACCATACAGAGCTTCATAAGGTGCCATATGAATACTTGGTTGATAACTGTTATTGTACGCAAACTCTACTAATGGTAGATGCTTCTCCCATGAACCCTGAAATTCAATAATGCAACATCTCAACATGTCTTCCAACACTTGTATGACTCTATTCGACTGACCATCGGTCTGAGGATTATACGAAGTGCTGAAATTCAATCAAGTTCCCAAAGCACTATGCAAACTCTCCCTAAATCTAGCTGTGAATCTCGGATCTCTGTCTGACACTATAGACTTCGGTATGCCATGCAATCTCACAATCTCACTGATATAAAAATCGGCCAACTTATCTAAGGTATAAGTAGTGTGAACAACCAAGAAGTGTGCACATTTGGTAAAACGATCAACGATCACCCAAACAGAATTCTTCTTAGAAAGAGTCAACGGCAAACCCGTTACGAAATCCATGGCAATTCTCTCCCACTTCCACTCGAGAATTCTCAACGGTTGTAATAAACATGAACTGATGCTCGGCCTTAACTCGCTGACAAACCATACACTTACTCACAAACTCGGCAACATCTTTCTTCAAACCAACCCAGAAGTACTCATCTTTCAAATCGTGATACATCTTCGTACTTCCCGGATGCATAGCAAACGAACTACTATGTGCTTCGGTTAGAATGGTGCGTCTCAACTCAACATCATCCAGAACAACTACTCTACTTTTGAAACACAAGATTCCATCACTACTAAAACAGAAATCTGCATGTTTACCCCCCGCTATGTCTTGCACATGAGATGCCAAAGTCCCATCTTGTAACTGTTTCTCTCTAATCAACTGAATCAACGAAGGTTTAACTTGCAATTCTGCCACTAAACCACCATCTTTAGACAAACTTAGCCTAGCAAACATAGCTCGCAACTCCACTGCCACTACATTGGCTTTACCCGGATGGTACTCAATCGTGAGATCATAGTCCTTAAGTAATTCTATCCATCTACGTTTTCTAAGGTTCAATTCCTTTTGCGTCATCAAATACTTCAAGCTCTTATGATCGGTGTACATTGTGCATTTCTCGCCGTAAAGGTAATGTCTCTAGACTTTCAAAGCAAAAACCACTGCAGCCAATTCTATGTCGTGTGTAGGGTAATTACGCTCATGAGTCTTTAACTGTCTAGACGCATTGGCCACTACTCTTCCCTCTTGCATAAGCACACAACCTAAGCCAACATACGATGCATCACTGTAGATTACGAACTCTTTCCCTGACACGGGCTGAATCAAAATAGGAGGTTTTGTCAAGGCTTCTTTCAATTTCTCAAATGTTTGTTGTCTTGCATCAGTCCACTCAAACCGAACATCCTTCTGTAGTAATTTAGTCAAAGGAGCTGCAACCTTTAAGAAACCCTCAATAAAATGTCTATAGTAACCGGCCAAGCCTAAGAAACTACGAATTTCGGTCACAGACTTCGGTTGCTTCCAATTCACAACTGCCTCAACTTTCTTAGGATCCACTTAGATTCCCTCGGCTGACACAATATGACCTAGGAAGACTACTTCTCTGATCCAAAACTCACATTTTCTCAACTTGGGATACAAGTGGTTGTCTAACAATTTCTGCAATACCAAACGCAAATGTCGATCCTGATCCTCCTCGGTACGAGAGTACACTAAGATATCATCAATGAATACTACCACAACTGATCCAAGTACTCATGAAACACCCTATTCATCATATCCATAAAAGTTGTTGGTGCATTCGTCAAACCAAAGGGCATCACTAAGAATTCATAATGTCCATAACGAGTGCGGAAAGCTGTCTTCGGTACATCTTGATCTCTTACATTCAACTAATAATAATCGGATCTCAAATCTATCTTCGAAAACACTGAAGCACCTCTCAACTAATCAAACATGTCGTCAATCCTCGGTAAAGGATATTTGTTCTTCACTGTCAACTTATTCAACTGTCGATAATCGATACACATCCTCAAAGTGTCATCTTTCTTTTTCACAAACAACACTGGTGCACCCCAAGGTGAAATACTCGGACGAATGAATCCTCAGTCTATTAGTTCCTCAAGTTGTGTCTTCAACTCTTTCATTTCTTTAGGAGAAATTCGGTACGGAGCAATCGATACTAGAGCAGAATCAGTATAAGTCTCTATAGCAAACTCCACCTCTCTATCAGGCGGTAAACCAGACAATTCTTCCAGAAATACCTTGGGAAATTCACAAACAGTTCTGATGTCTTGCGGTTGTGCCTCACTCATATTTGGATTCATAACATAGGCTAAGTATGCCTGACAACCAACATCCATTAACTTCCGAGCCTCTAAAGCTGAAACAACATTGGACAAGAACTTAACGTTCTCGCCCACTACTACTACCTCATAATCATCTGAAAGCCTCAAGGACACACGCTTTGTCTCGAAATCTACCCTAGCCTTATGTTTCACGAGCCAATCCATGCCCAAAATTACATCAAAACCATAAAATGACAATTCCATCATATCCACAGGAAAAACATGACCCTGAACCATCAAAAGACATCTCATGTACATCTTTCTAACTACAACTGTCTCACCAAAAGAACTCGTGACACTCATACCCACATTTAATATCTCAACTGGAATATCTAACAGCTTCGCAGGCTCACTCAATATATATGAATGTGTAGAGCCATAATCAATCAAAGAAAGCAAAGTCAAAGACTGTAACAAGAAATTACCTGCAATCACATTTTTGTCATTCTTGTCCTCAAGATGCGCATACACTCTAGTCGGTCCACCTCTCTCGAGCTGAACTACCACAACATGAGCCATATTCCTCTGACCATCATTCCTATGCTGAAAGTTACCTCGACCGCACCCGCGGCCTCTCTGGTGCTCGACAGCTCGTGCTGGAACCTGTCCGTCCCTAGCCGGATATGGACAATCACGCTTCAAGTGCGCTCAAGACCCGTAGTTCCAACATGATCCATAAGTGCCCCAACACTTGCCGAAATGACGTCTACCACACTTGGTACACTCAAGAGTGCGATTTTCAACCCCTTGGCCGTGATAGCCTCGCCCCGGATTACCACTTCCACGCCTATGATCATGATGGGGTCTTCTATCCTTGTGTCTCTTTGCACGGTCTCTATCCCACTCGATGGTCCTTTTCCCTGAACTAGATCCACCTCTACGATCAGCAAGTCCGAAAGATTGTTCAATGTCCTTGGCCCTAGCGACCAATACATCAAAATCCATATAGTCAGAAGCCAACATGTAGGTCTTCACCTCCTGGATCAAACCATATCGAAAACGCTCACATCGTTCCCTCTCAGTAGGAACCAACTCAGAAGCGTACTGACTAAAACGTACAAATTGTACCTCATACTAAGACACGGTCATGGTACCTTGAACTAGAGCCATGAACTCTCTCTTTTTCTCGTCTAGGTATCGAGGACCTAGATACTTCTTACGAAAAGCAGTCTTAAAGAATTCCCAAGTAACCTCGGCCTCTGGCAAACCCGTTGTGATGGTAGTCCACCAAGTATAGGTATCTCCCTGAAGCAAAGAGACGATGCAACCTAGCTTACGTGCATCAGAGGACTCTGTCTATCCCAAACTATGAACTGAGCTCTCAAACCATGCCTCTGAACCCTCGGGTGACAATCCCTGAAACTCGACTCTGCCCAAGCTACGAAGTCGTTCTAACGGCAGACTAGAACTTGCATCCTGAGGCGGTGCTGCAACCTGAAAACCCGCTAAAGCTGTCTGAATAGCCCCATCTATAGCCTGAATCAACGAATTCACATCAATGTCATCCTGTCCCTGACCAACTTGGGGTCCAACACCTCCGACATTCACTCCACCACCACCCGGAGGAGAAGGAGAAGGAGGAGGAGGCAAGTTCTCACCTTGCACATCCTAAACATTCTCAATCTGCTCAACCCTAGAATTATTCATTTTGGGCCTTCCCCTCGGTCTCACCATGCTAACAGGTGCAAAGCTAAACAATAAACACAACAAGTAAAATGATTTGGGGTCAGCAAGAAACAAGGTCCAAGGCGCTCAAGTCTCTAAACTTAAAACCACTTACAATAATAGTATACTAGCAATGGGTGCCTTTAACTATCTGCCAACCAACACAAAAGAAAGCCATAAGCATGCTTACAATCACCGTGCATCACAACCAACAACCATACATAATAAAACTTACCTCACTTACCTTTCGGCTTTGCGGAAACTCAACGAACCTAAGCTCTGATACTAACAAATGTAACCCCCTCGACTCGGCCTAGTCACTAGACTGCATCGAACGGGTTACACGGGGAAAACCGAAGAGAAACCCATTAAGGCTTCATTCCTATTATCGACCCTAATTTTTTTCAATATTAAATTATTATAATTCAGTCTTGTCTAAATGCCATTTTAAAACCCATGTAAGGAGACTAGCAGCGGAAAAGCAAAACACAAGCAATAACCACTCGAAACGAGCTTTTGAGGCTACTTCTATAGTTTTAAAACAGGTCGTATCGATACGCTCGGGCCCGTATCAATACGCCTTTAACGGTAAAAAATCCCAAGTCAACCTCAAGAGGTCATTCCGATACGCTCAGAGACTGTACCGATATAGGCGTATCGAAACAGTCTCGAGGGTTTCGAAATGCCAGCCCGTATCGAAACACCCTTGAAATGTTTCGGAACTGTAAATTCTAGTTGCAAAACGTACTGATACGCGCCCAACCTGTATTGATACGCCAAGGCCCTTTTAGGTCCCCCGTTTCGATACCACCTTGATCGTATCAAAACGGTAGGACTGAAATGACTGAATTTGCTGGTTTAAGCCAATTTGAAACCACCAAAAGGCATCCCAACAACATACAACACTAAACAAACTCAAGGCAACCAATGGTACTCATCAAGACATGCTAGAAACACATAATGGAAAACCTTAACATAACAAGATTCAAAAGGAAAGTCATATTTTGCATAAAATCCAACAAACAACCAAAACTCACAACAAGTCATACTTCAACATAATAAGAGCCCTTACAAGTCTATATAGGCATATCAACATATCCCAAACAACAAGGAGTTCTAGCAACATCTCCAAAACAAAAGGCCATATCCCATTGCTATATACTAGTTATTATGCCGAAAACCATACTTGAGCAAAAACGACCTCCTCGGTCACTCCCTTGTTCCCTTGGCTACACCAAGACACTATAGATCTGCATTGCTAGAAAGAGGAGCGTAAGCAAGAATGCTTAGTGAGCGGTGCTCAAAACAGTAGCTATAACAATGCACTTTTAAAACCATAGTTTTCTTGAAACCAAAAACCATTTCCAAATCATTTCCCCCATGCTTGAACACATAACAACCATGCATTTAACATCTCGTGCATTTACCGAATGCATCCACAAGCCACAAGCTTACCTCATGCTCATTCTCATCATTCATACAATGTAACCAACTACATGCATAAGCATAAAGGGAAATGAACAATGTAACATGTTTAACATGAGAATTTAGAGCACCAGGGGTATATTGACATTTAACACTTTTACTCGGATATGCGAATAGTTATCAAAACCACTAGACACTTCCGATGGAATCTCACATACTGTACTCACTCGTCTAGTAAAATATAGCTTCCGGTGGAATCTCACATCACCGTACTCACTTGTCTAGTAAAACATAGCTTCTGGTGGAATCTCACATCACCGTACTCCTCCTTAGTGGAATCTAGCATCACTAAGGCCACGCGCGACTTTTACCACGAGTGCACTCTCATCCTATTGGTCAACCAATTATATCCGGTAATAAGATTTCACAATGTCAATAATCCACCAAACCAACACTTACCTCGTGTTCTCATGGTCACAACCATAACCAACATGGGACCAATTAAAGCAATCATTTGCATAACACAAGGATATTCATGGCAAACATGCATTATGGAAATCATTCATAACACATAATAGAATTTATCGAAAATAAAGATTAAAATGCTTAAAACTTACTCTTGAGCTTAGATTGGCTTATCAAGCTCAATCTAAACCCCCAAAACATATCCTTAACCAAGTTAAGGCTTAGAAAACATTTCCACTCACCAGCCAACACACAAGCAATAGTCGAAACACCGATTCAAGCCTCAAAACCACTCGGTATCGCGTCCAAAGAGCCCAAATTTGTTTCCCATGTTTCTTACCAATTCAAAAATAGAGCATTAGACCCAATTCAAGCCCCTCAAACTTACAGCAACATGGAAACTCAACCTCTATCATCAAAACCAATCGATTCACAACCGAAAACACTTAGAAACATCGTCAAAACAACTCAAACCTACTAGCAGCCAAAACCCAACGAAATTACCATAAAAACACACCTTTCTACATTCAAAACACTTACTCAAAGTCTAGGAACCATCAGCCTAAAGTTCTTCACAAGAACTAACCAAAAACCCAAAATTTCAACTCCAAAAACCTCTCATTTTTGCTAGTTTCGGGTTTCCTATTATTAAGCCACTATCCCAACATTATTTGAACATCAAAGCAATGTTAAAAACACTTTTAAACCTAGCATCAAACAACCCAAACGAAAATTCCATCATTTTCTTCTTTTCCCAATATAAAGCATTTTGGAAACAAACTTAGACAATGAGTTATGGAGAGATTTCATCAACAACTAGTTTAAGGAAGAGAAAATCAAAAAAGGAAAAGATTACCTTGATAGCTTGCTTAGATGAAATGCTTGAATCAATGGAATAGTGAAAAATAGTGTTTTGGGGAAGATAACGTGAAAATGGGTTTTAGGAAGATGATGGCTATTTTCAAAAATCCTTTCTAATTTCAAAATTCCTTTTTTTACCTTTTTTCTTTAAAATCCTTAAAGTTGTTTATTATAAATGGTTCTCCAAAATTAGTTTAACCAAACCCGATTATCTCCCGGGCCCTAAACTCGGGCGTTACATCAAATGTATAACAATCAATCAAGTTTCATGGAATAAGATATCATGTAAGCAAGCATAACAAGATCAATTTCATTTCATGTAAACACAAATTCATATCAGCAAGCTTTCTTATTAAATTTCAAGTTTAAGCCTTGGTTTATAGTTGAGTCTAGGTAATCGAGTCGCTAACCAACTGTCGCCAAAACAAATATCTGGTCATATCCTTCCTACTGTTTCCAAAGACCATAACACACATTCCTTCTTACTGTCGCCAAAACAAAGGGCCTTAGCCCGGTCCGTAGACCACCCAACACAAATGAACTCAAGACTCTATGGCATGCCATCCTACCTATGACTCTCTAGTTACCAAGGCATTATTTAATCATGTGACCAAAAATCAAGGACCATATAACAATCTAGACAGGATTCATGGCATATTCTAGTGATCAATAATCATGTATCAAGATCAAGAGCCCTTAGGCTATTGAACCATAGTTCAATTTCAAGAGAGATCATTTCATGTCATGTTTCATCAATGAACAAATCAAAACAATCAAGGCAGTAAGCAAGTTCATTTTCAAACTCATTATAGCACAAGTAACACATCAATTCACTTATTTTATCACATGTTACCATTTGTAATTAATATCATTCTTCCCTTATATGTTTACCAAGTATACTTTAAAGTCAATTTCATGGCATTATTCAAGAACATTATAAACATAAATAACTTGGTTAGGACCTAAGTTCTAACCCTAATGATAGCTACACTCACAACTCCAAGCTAATCTTGTTATTTGATAGCAATGCTCTTGTTCTTCATATTTTGTTGCCCAGCCCTTGATTCCTCCAAAATCTCTTCAAGTTCTTGATCTTTTTATTCACATACAAACATATATGAAACATATTAGAAGTCAATTCAAACAGATAAGCTCATTTACACAAATACCAACATTAACATTCAAAGCCGTTTTTCTTATCGGCAAATTGAGTACTTGTTACTAATCTGGGCATATCTTTTTACACAAATATCTAAATTTCGATTACTTTATCATTCTAGAAATCTTATTTACACAGATTTACAACCATGTATGGTACATATTTTTCTCATTTCTTAATTAATACAGTTTATTATTTAAACATAAGCCATTTTGTAGTTCTGGACAGTTTGTAGCACATCTACAATTTCAGTTCCAGATTTTTCTATAGAGATCAAATTTTAGTGCCGTTTGTTTCTAGTTAAACTAGACATACCCAAGTATTTTCTATAAAAATTTCAGGTCTAAATTCCATGTATTTTATTTTTGGTAAATTTTTAAAGGTCACTATCCACAACAGGACAGTGCTGGACAGATTACACTAATTTCTAACTTAAGATCCTTACAACTTATATTCTTAGTTTCACCACCTAATCTTATTTTACCAGCTACTTCTACATTTTCTCATAATCATATTTAACAATTTTAAACATAAATTTCCAGATCTATTATTGATCAATTTAGGCTTTGCCTTTTCAACTTCTCCAAAACAGCTCCTTAACCATTTTAACTTTGCATGCAACCGATTATTTAATTCTCATCAAATAACCCAACTAAATACATGTTTCTTATCATCTTACAACAAATTTCCAGAATCGAAATCATCATTTTCCACAAGAAAATATAGCATTTCAGGTTATACATACAACTCAGCAAGATAATTTGATAAACTAGTTGAGTAGAACACTTACATGACCTCTAGCTTCAATTCTTATGCATAAATGATGAACATGCAAGCATTTCCCTTTAACTTTCCATAGCTGGCCAGTTTTTCTTTCCCCCTTAATCTTTCTCTCTCTCTCATTCAACTGAGAATGATGATGAAGGAAGTTGTCTAAGCTAAGCATAGTTAGTGGATTAGGTAAGTTACTCTTTTGCCATTTAATCATCCTTTAAGAATTTTTCAGCTAAGGGTAATTAAGGAAAATTAGAAGTTTGGACATGTAAGTCCACATTTTTCTCACATAATTCAATTTAGTCCCCTCCCCTTTAATCCTTTAATTTGTTTTCTTCTTTTAATTAAGTCCTTAATAACCGAATATGACTAATAAAAAGGAAATTTTGTTTTAATTTAATTTAACTTCTTGACCACTTAATTCAAATAACTTTTAGGGTATATTTGAGGGTGTTACATTAACTATCTCACTAAGATTTATCTTACCTCCTTTCTCTCAACGCCTTACAGTGTAACCAAGCTTCCTACTTAGTTATCGAGCTCGGACGAGATCACAAATGTCAGGAAGTATGCTTGTAAATCCTTATGTTCTCCTAAGTGGTGGCACATGTTTATAATGTAGTCATTATGCATCATGAGCATCTTGAGTATATGTATGTTTCACGATGCTCTATATTTGTTCAATGTTATAAAGGGCCTCTATATCTATTATTCATGGTTGCTTGTCTTGCAAAAATGTTATGAATGCTTGATAGATAGGTCTTGTTAGAATCTATATCTATGATGAAAACAAGTTTAAAGTGAATGTTCGTATGATTAATAACTAGTTGGAAACCTTCCAATGGTTATAAGGTTTTAAACATGACTACTTAAAATGAAGGCCGATTACCCTTTTTATTAATGAAAATGCGAAGGTCATGGATTTGATAATCAAATAGAAATAAGAAACAAGACTAGAGACTTTATGTTGAGGTTTAATACCTTGTGCGTCGAATGCCTTCTTGTATGTTCATGTTCGCTTGAGATATTACTTAATTTGGCATATGTCTATTTTAGCATTGTGTGTATAAGTTCTTATAGAGAAAGTTTCTAGTAAGTCTTGATTCTGAATAAATAATAAGAATGGATCTTTACTTTACGTAAAGAATATTTCTTGGTAATAGACATAATTCGTTAAGTTGGATATGTAGTAAGAAATGATTTTTAACTCTCTGGATCTAATATCTCTTTGTAATCTCTCGAGTTACTAATTGGATAATAAGCTTATAACCATTAGTCATTGGTATAAGTTTATGGTTTTGAATTGTCATCTCTTATCTAATTTGATTGTATAATACTATGTGAGTAATATAAAGACTTTAAGCTCACCTTGCTTTTAGTTTCTCACGAACAACTTTGGTATAAGAGCCTTTACATGTTAAATGTCAGTTTGAGTTTGTATCTGCATTGTCTTAACTAATTGTTAAGTCAGAGATTTATTTTTAGCAAAGAAAACCCTTAATTTTTTTTAATTCACCCATGTTTTCGTAAGCTCATTCGTTAATTTTCGTGAGTAGTTCATAGAAATGTTCATTTTGTTTGCTTCGTAAAACCTTCCAATTCGGTTTACACCTTAGCCGGGTTGTGGGTGTTACAAGAATTCCCTTTAAGAAATTTTTTAATGAGTTTCTAGATATACCTTAAGATCATTTGATCTAGTAGATATGGAAGAATTTATTGTAACTCCAATCTTCATTTCTTTCGTCCATTTTTTTACAATAATATATTTATTTGGAACTTATTTGAAATTTTAAAATGAGAGCACCTTCCAAATATGAGCACATTAAATACTGACAAATTCAAATTTCTTACAATTATAATTGATTTAGAATCTGACGAGTCAAATATAATATTCCCTTTCGTCCATGTTAAATTTTCATCCATTGACTTTTCACATAGTTTTAGGGAAAAAAAATTATGTATAAGATTAATTTTGAAAAGATTAATTTTGTTTTGTTGGAAAACTAAAAAAAGGTAGAAAGAGAGATGTGCTTGGTAAAATTGTTGAGATTTTTAAATGGACAATTTAAGTAAGGCAATTTCAAAACACAAAAAGGACACGTTTAATGAGACAGATGGAATAGTATGATAAAAAAGGTTTCCCTAAAGGAATAACTTTATAACTAGTAACAGTCCTTGTACTTTCAATAATGTGCATCTTGTTATAAAAATTCTAGCTTGAGGCGGGTGAAAAGAAACCGTCCTTAAGGTTTATTTCGAAATCCCTAGGATTCAACAAGCCATTCTAAAAAATAATAATATGAATTCGGTTATGTCGATTTCGCATTATATGGGAAATTTACCATCATGATTCTAGTAAAAACTTGATAAAATAATTTTAATTTCAAAGATGAACTTGTGGGGAAGGACTATGAATGGTAGAAAGGTTTGTAAGGCGTTTAGATGAATAAGATTGAATGATTGTGGATGGACATGAATGGGACGCAATGTAAATAATGGGTTGATTAAAACAAAATGTATGGGGTTGAAGTTAGCGTGGGAACAAGGAAGAATTAACACTATGGAGAATGTTGACCTAAACCTTATATGTTATTGAACTGATAGAGAAGTGGATGGATCGTAAGCTACTAGTTACAGAAAACTAGAAACCAACGATTTAACAAATTGGGATGGGATGATGCCACAAGACTAAGCTTGAATAGTTAATAAAGTTCTTGAAGAACTATGGAAGAGAACACTCGCATGAAATTTATATAAAATCTGAATGTTTATAATGGTGAAATGAAGGCCAGTTTATAGTCTTTATGATGTAGGAATCTGAAAAGACACACTAGAAACTAGAACATTCTTCTTAATGGTAATGATGGTAAATATAAAAGCTTGTGTCGTTCTATTTTCCTTGGTAGTCAAATGGTCTGGTTGGAGCCTCTAGAATGAATGTAGGCATCTCTAAAATGTAGACATCCATTCACTTACAAGGAAGAGACTTTTGAGCTCCCACAACTTTGATTATTGCCATTCATTCTTCTTTAATGGCAGACTGGATGATTATGAAGCCTTTGAATACTTTCTACTCCTTTGCAGAATTTGAACAATCACTTTAAGATTTATGATGCCTTTGAATTCTTTCTATTCCTTGGAGAATTCGAACAATCACTTCAAGAATTATGATGTCTTTGAATGCTTCTGCTCATCACTAATTGTATCCATATTCTATTCTCTCTGATTAAAGAAATTGTATTTAGACATACCCTATAGGAACATTCTTACTTATCAAATTAAACATAAATGTCATGCAAACTAACATGCAAATTAAATGAACTAACACGCAAATTTATTCATGCAAACTTAATAATGTTCATGCAAATTCATGCACAAGTAGAAGGTTTCAATGTTCCATCGGAGTTGGTGCTTCATCCTTCAAGTTCTTCACTAATGTGAGCAGAAACAACAAAGAATAAAATAAAAAATCCAGCTTTTAATAAAAATATGATTTTTGTGCATATATAAAATAATAAATTGATTGCCACATACATACATACATGCATGCATACGCACACACACGCACAAACGCGCGCACACAGACACACACATGAAAGAGTGAGATACTTCAAGTTTAAAAACCAACCGGTACTGCATTGATCTGTTCCATAAAATTCTCAAGAATTTCAGCAAATTTAAGTTAGAAAACAATAAAAAGAATAAGTCAAATTTATTTTTATAGTAACCAATTTAACTATATTTAAGTGAGCTAAAATAAATTAATTTTAAAATAAAAATATTTTAGCAATCCAAAAAATATAAGAGTTCTTTTGTAATGCATGATTATTATGCACTCCCTCCATCACATTTAATATGTCCAGTATTGACTTTTTTGGTTAAAAATTTCAACTTTGACTCATTATTACTTTAAATTTATTATTAATAAAAATGTAAAAAAATAATTTGACAAATTATATGTTGGGTTAAAAATAAGAGTGCAGTGTTTCAAATTTGGTGTCCAATAGACTATGAACCAGAATATATATGTATGAAAAATATACGAAGTAATTAGTGAAATAATAGTTTCTATGAACTAACCCCCCACCATATATTGAAGTCTTACCTATAACATTACACTCACACAATTATGTTGTTAACACTATTTTACACTAATAGGCCATGTGTATGCTTGATTTTTCACGAGTGCTCTAGAGATTTTGTAGATATGTATATGTAATGAGTAGATTAAGTAGATATACCTATAATTCTAGTAGTGAACATTGGAATGCGCTTAATCTCCTACTAGAGTATCTTAATGGCACAATTTTTTTGAAAATTAGAATTTGTTAGATACCATCCAGTCCTTGAGGGATATTGCTATGCAAACTAGATAACAAATAATGATGAAGTACACTCATTGGAGTATGTGATATCAAAATTTATTACTCTCGAGTTTGTGAGGCATTATGTGTATCACAAACAACTATTTACGTAGCTCATAGTCAAGAACATAATAGAAAGAAAAGGCACATACGTATAATGCATGAGTTTGTGAGGCATTTAATAAGGAACATAGTACACTCATTGGAGTATGTGATATCAAAAGGGAACCTAACTAGAGGTGGCAAACGGGTCAATCGGTTCGGGTTCGGTTCGGGTTCGGTTCGGGTCATTTCGGTTTCGGTTATTTCGGGTCTGATATTTTCGGTTCAAATTCGGTTTCGGTTTCGGTTCGGTTTCGGTTCGGTTTTAGTTCGGGTCTATTATGTTTCGGGTCATTTCGGTTCGGTTGATTCCGGTTCGGTTATTTTCGGTTCGATTAATTTCAGTTCGGTTGATTTCGGTTCGGTTATTTTCGGTTCAATGAGAGATCAGTCGTTTTTAATCAAATTTTTAGGTTGGTCAGATTTTTACACCCTATATATGACTTTATAAAGTCAATATATTTGACATTTTAGTGATTTGTGCGGCTGTTCATATTTTATCTTTCTTTAGTTCTATTAATCGGGTCCATTCGGTTCGGGTCTATTCGGTTCGGGTCCATTCGGTTCGGGTCCATTCGGTTCGGGTCTATTCGGTTCGGGTCCATTCGGTTCGGGTCTATTCGGTTCGGGTCCATTCGGTTCGGGTCCATTCGGTTCAACTAAATTCGGTTCAGTTTCGGTTCGGTTTATTTCGGATTTCGGATCAAATTTTGGATTAGATTTCGGGTCAATTTCGGGTTGATTTTTGGTTTCGGTTCGGGTCTGGGTTCGGGTAATTCGGTTCGGGTTTCGGTTCTCGGGTCAAGTTTGCCAGGTCTAAACCTAACTGATCCACTTACCAATAGGTTATGTTGGAAATTGATTCTACTTTCATCGAGAGGATGAGTCTCAAGCCTATTCGTCGAGGAATTCAGAGTCTATACCCAACCTATTTAACTAAGTTTCATGGGTCAACAAAGCCATGGAAAGCTCATAGTGTACATCCTCACCTATCCCTATGACGGATAACGTATATACAAATGTTGAGCTCATTATCTTAATGAATTCACAGCCCATAGTTTGGGTGGTTCTAGTGAGAAGGACTTGATGAGTTCACCGACTTAAAATAATGAATAAATACTCTTAATTAATCTATATCCAAATTATATAGGTGGTCCTAGTGGAAAGGACTTAATGAATTCACCGACCTAAAATAATTAAATTATTCAGTTTTATGAGGTTTATATTCAAATAGTTGGGAGGTCTTATTTGAAAAAAACTTGAAAAAAAAAACATTGAGTTTTTATTATTAATGAATTTATATCCCAAGAGATTGGATGGTTCATTCAAAAAAGAATTTGATAAATTTACCTTAATATAAATGAGAGGATAAGTTTATAGAAAAACTCTTAAAGATTTCATATATCTTATTAGGACGGTCTATGTTGAGATAGACTTGATGAAATTACTTAATAAGTGTAAAGGATTAGTCACCTTCTATGGGGGGCATTGGGCTTTTTCTCTCTCTCTAGAGCACTTACTAACAACCTAAGGAATATAGGATATATTGTTTAATTTTTGCGAATTTCGGTGGACGAATGAATTTAATCGTCCATCATGAATTCACTCTTATCTTAACAAATTTTATATTCGTTCATGTGTTTAAGAGAACAATTGCTCTTTTCACTATGTATAGCTTTAGATACGTTCAATAGTCTTAAGAAGTTGATTTCATTTATTGCTCTTCTCACATTTTCAAATTCAAAATTATATTATCAGTTTTATAAAACACTACATTTGTGGGGAAATGTTAGAAATACAAAGTGATCCTATCGTGCACAAACTATCTTTTTGGAGAAATTTCGTATAGTTTCTAAGACTTTTCAATATATGTATACTCCAATCAGGGTCGGCCCTGGCCAGGGGCAGCAAGTGCCCCCGCCCAGGGCCCATTGCTCAGGAAAATTAAATATTGTATATTTTTGAATTATATTTAAAGATTTAGTTTGTTTTAATATTTGTTATTAGGGTCTATTTTTTTAATATTTGTTAATATGAGTTTAGATTTTTCCAACATTTATTATTAAAGATCTACTCTGAATATTTTTTTTCTAATACTTGTTATTAGGGGCCTATTTTTTTATATTTGTTATTAGAGACTGAGTATTTTTCAATATTTATTAGTATGAGTCTACTCTTAATATTCAATTTTTTTTCTAATACTTATTATTAGGGGCTAAGTTGTTTTCCGATATTTATTATTAGGGATCTACTCTTAATATTCAAATTTTTTTTCTAGTACTTGTTACTAGGGCTCCGGTTTTTTCCAATATTTGTTATTATGGGCATAGTTTTAAGGTAAAATTTTGATATACATGCTGGTAAAACTAATTTTACACAAGCCTGCATATTTACATTATAAAACTCAAATCCTAAATTCTAACCCTAATCCTAAAAAACTAAATCATAAACCTTAAACCTTATACCCTAAATTCTCAACACTAATCTTAAATTCTAAACCCTACAACATAACTTTAAACCCTAAACTAAAACCCTAACCCCTAAAACTAAAAGGCACATGTAAACTAAAATTTACACGATATGTGTATCAAAGTTTTTTTAATAGTTTTAAAATTTAATTTTTTCAATACTTGTTATTAGAGGACCAATTTTTTCAATACTTGTTACGATGGACCAACTCTTAAAATTTAATTTCTTTCATTACTTGTTATTAAGGACAAAGATTTAAATAGCGGCATGCAACCACAAAAACGATCGTTATATGACGGTAGTGGCATCATCTAAAACCGCGACATATGAAACCATTATGTCCACAATAACATATGTTACTAAAAAAATTTCATAACCGCGATACTCGCAATAAACAAAATAACATATATTATATCCACAATCATGATAAACACAACACAACTAAAAAAACGACTGTAACTATAATTATAATTTAAATCCTCAATTTAAAGCTTATTTTTTAAGTTCGACCCGGGCCTCCAAAAATTCAGGACCGGCCCTGACTCCAATGACTTGGACACTTTGGAATTCAAATGGGTAATTAATCACTAAAATTATGGAGAATTAATTGATTAAATCAATTACGTGATTTTAGCTTATTTTATTGTGATAGTTTTTGATTGTTTAAATCAGTTACATGATTTTAGTTGATTTTTATTTTGATTGTTTTTAATTGATTAAATCAATCACGTGATTTTAGCTGATTTGATTTTTTTATCATTTTAACTAATTAAATCAAGTGTAAATTACTTATTTAGAACTCCAATTATGCTCGTATTTCTATTTTAGTATCCCAACTATTTTTTTGATAAAATGATACATAACGTTGTGTTTTGTTTTTATTTTGGTACCTTCGCCGTTTAAATTTAACGGACATGGTGCTGTGGCTTGGTTTAATAACAGTTATAGTCCAAAAATTTATACAATCTATTAGTTTAGTCTAAATTTTTATAAATTTAAATATCATTTTAAATTTTTTGGTTAAAAATATAAGAGTGCGTTTGATTCTAAAGAATGAAGTCCATTTTTATTTTCTTGGAAAATGGAAAACGGTGAAGAGAACATGTTTAGTTGTAAATTAGAAAATGATATTTAGAAAATAAAAACAAAAATAAGTGAAAATTTAAAAACACAAACAGTTGTTTTTATTGTTTTCATCGAAAATGTTTTGGGAAAGTGGGAAAATATGAAAATAATGGTTTTTAATTTTATCCCGGGTTCAAATCCTTCTAATTCTATTTTTAAAACTTTGGTTTATTTACTCATATTTATTATTATTATTATTATTATTATTATTATTATTATTATTATTATTATTATTATTATATCTATATTTTATTTTAATTATTTAATAATTATTTTTTTCGTTTCTATTCTTAAAAGCTAGATACAAAACACTAGGGATGGCAATGGATCGGATTTGGATTGGATTGTATAAAATCCAAGTCCGAATCCGTTACAATCGGACTCGGATATTTTTTTTCGGATTTGGATTCGGATTTTTTTCAAACGGATTTGGATCGGATTGTTTTTGGATCGGATTTTTTCGGATCGGATTCAGATTTGTTTCAACCGCATTTAGATCAGAGTTTTTGGATTCGGATTAAATTGTCATCCCTAGTCTTGACCTAAGTCTGAGGGGTAGATTTGCGAATTTTAACATCTTTAGGGTATATTGTGTTTTGCCCTCTAATAATTTTATTTTAGTGCAAATCAGTCCATAATTTTGTATATTTAATTTCTTACGCATTTAATTTATGTTATTTAATTCTACACTTGTTCATTTTTATCCCTTATTTGTTGACTACATTTAATTTTTTGTGTTTATTGTTTATGCTTTTAATTTGCTTTCTATTTTAATTCATAATTTTAGCATGATATATCATAACTTTATCTATCGATTCCACATTACTTACTATTTCATTCACTAACTTCCTTATTTTTAGTAATTCATTAATATTTACATTTATTTGTTTCTCCATTGTATTTATTTTATTGTTTGTTTATCTATGACTTGATCTTGCATTTATTTTTTTCATATTTATTTATACATGCATATGGTATAAATAGATATATTACACTATATTAAGGTTAATTAATATATATATAAATCATAATAAATATTATTATTATTTAACTTACATTCTTAAGACATTTATATTTTTATTATCATTTTTAATATATATATATATATATATATATATATATATATATATAAAGTTAATTTTGTTTTTACCATTATTCCCAATTACCTAATATATACATTTATGTTCTCGTTCAAAAAATATATGTAGTTATGTTTCTTTTAATGTATTTAGTTTAATTTTTTACTTTATTTATGTTGTCTTCTTGTTTTAATGTAAATATTATACATGATATTTTGTTTTAAGGAATTAAAAGTCCTAAATGTTTTGATTCGGACTCGGATATGGATCGGATACGTCGGATACGGATCGGACATGGATTTGGATCGGATTCGGATTCGGGCTCGGATCGGATCTTGGCATGATCCATATCCAACCCATCTCCTATTAGGACTCGGACATTTTTCTCGGATTCGGATTCGAATTTTTTTCAATCGAATATGGATCGGATAAATTCTTTCGGATCGAATCGGATTCGGATCAAATTGCCATCCCTACAAAACACATTTTTACTATTTTCATTTTTGAAAACAAGTTTCAATCCATATCAACGAAACATGTTTTCTAATTTTTAAATAATTAAAAATGAAAATTATTTTCTGAAAATAAAAAAAAACAAAAACAAAAAATATTTTTTAAAACCAAAGGGACCTTAAATTTCTCTTTTTCTTCTTATTTCCATCAAAATTATGCATAAGGTTTAGGGGTTTAGGTTTGGGTTCCACCTCGCTTCCCAAGTTTCCTACCCCTCCTTCGGAGCTCCAGATAGAGTCTGCAATCAAGTAAACATCTATGATGTATCAATAAAATCCATTCATAGATCAACAATTCGATATTGTTTAAGAAAAACCCTTCAGTGTTTGTAAATTGTAACCAAATCTTTGAAAAACAACTACAAGCTCCATTAACTAAAAACCCTTCAGTGGTTCTTAATATTAAAGACTAACGCTACTATTAAAAAGGCTATACTTTTCTTTTGGGATATGTAATTACAATTCTGCAACCATCGAAGTTGTAAGAATCAATTACGTGATTTTAACTTATTTGGTTTTGACCATTAATTCGATTTTTTTTTTTTTACATTTTTGGCTCAGTCCCAAGCCTATAAATAGAGAGCTTGTTTTTATCATTTCAACACACAACATTGAAAGTCACCTTTTTCTCTTAGAAATCTTTTGAGTGTTTTTCTCCAAAATCTTTATGAAGAAGGATCATGTTAATTTTAGGGGACAATCAATTTCGAGGACTACAACAATCAAAACGAAAATTTGCTTCTAAGACAATGATTCTTCCATGACACGATCAATTCTATTCTATTTTACTTTTTATATTTTTTTAGTCAATGCTAATAGTTTCGTTTTGTTATCTTATTTTGTATATTGAATTTGTCATTTTTTTAATAAAAGAAACCCAAATCTGTTCATAAACTAAACCGAGCATTGATGATAAAGCTATAATTTTTATTGATGATTCTTTTTGAATGGTCTAAAGGTGATTAGAATGTAATATATATTCTTACATAATTTTAACCTTTTGACAATGAATTTACACCTTGTAAACAAAGCGGTTTAAACCTGTGTCTCCTAAGATGAACATCATCCGTTTTTCCACTATCAATGAACCTTTAAGTGTAATTGAATAATATGTTGGGCATATTTCTTATCAAGTATTGTTTCAGTGTGCCACCAGGGGTATACTCGACGACAGCAATGTAACACCCTATACCTGCCTATGCGTTATACCTAAGTTACAGAGAATTATCACAACATATACATTTATAACATGTATTCAGTTTTCATGAAATTCTGGCATCACTACAGAGTGATCAAGATAATAATAGGTAAACACATCCATTCGAATCAACTATCAAGTTCATAATCTAAAACCATTTTAGAGTTTGAGTTACAAAATAATGCCATCATGGTTAACTAGTAAAGTATATCTTAACAAAATATAGGCTCATGTCACCCAAAACATACAGTATGGCGGATAAGAACATTACAACAAAAGTATAGTAAGAATGTGCCGGTCCTCCAAGTGCCAAGTCCACGGGTAGCCTATCCAAAAGTATCTGAAAGGGGAAAGTTTGGGGGTGTGAGCTAGGAAGCTCAGTGTGTTCCAATAAGTGCAAGGAAACATATATATATATATATACAGTTCAGATATGCATAAGACAATACAAACATGCCATAAGAGCAACCAATGTTCCATTTTAACCTATCTACCCTCCAACCGAACACCAAAATGCAATTCCCCATGAACTGCATACCGAAGGACTTATCCTAGGCCCGAAGGCGTAGGAGCCTACCCAGAAAGTCTTACCCTAGGCCCATTGGGCGTAGGAGCTTAACCGAAGGTTTTACCAGCTAGATCAGGGTTGTACCTGCAGACACTTCAATCACATCCCCAAAGTATACCCCAAGCAGTGCAATTCAGTTCAATATACCATCAACAGAGCTCAGACAACAGACAAATAACATTTCTATCATTTAGCGATCATATATTTCTAGTTCAGATCAGACATGAGGTATACCTTCTAACATATCACAATAAACAGACTTTCATCACATTATAATTATGCTTTTCAAACAGAAGGTAATCATGCTTTTCAAAAAAAAGTCATGCTTTCCAGTAGTCATGCATTTCAAGTACAAGTACAATCTATAACATTCAGTGAATCGTAACATGACCCACATATACATATATGTATATATAACAGAAATGTAGCACACATGAAACACACCTCAAAAGCTGGTCAGAGAATCTATCGGGCTCCTGCCTCGCTACGATCTGCCACTGTGCTAGATCCTAAATCAATAAAGGATCATGGTTACTACAAGGTATACGTGAAAATTCTAATAGCTTACAAGGTTTACAGATTTATACTAGTAACTATCGGAACGCGCGAAGGAGCAGATCGGGAGGAACTAGGCTGAGCAGACGAACGGTCAGGGGAGTCTCGATTACCTTTAAACAGATACAAGCTTATATTAGCCATATATTCGATTTACATTTAACTCAAGGAAACAATTTAAACACATATGCATGGTTTGGGTTTAGGGACAGACTCAGAGGTCTTCGAGTTAGAATTTCACAAAACGGGCTTCAAATACGGACTCGGGACGTCGAAAAACATAAAATAGGGCTTTTTCAGAAATTTTGACTTTTTGGTCAAAGTCAATGCTGACGTCAGCAGGTCAACGCTGACGTAAGCAGGTCAAGGTCAATGGGGGACAGGGTCAACGCCGACGTCAGCGATCAGCAGAAAGTCAACTGAGTCGACTCAGTTAATTAAATCACTGAGTCATCTCGGGCGAGTTGACTCAACGAGTTGACTCAGTCTCGGGTCGGGTCAGACACGGGTCAGGTCGGACTCGGGTCGGGTTGGACCGGTTCAGATCGATTCTTACCCTAGGAGATCGGGCGTCGCCGGACGGTGGTTGGAAAGCTCGCCGGAGAGCTCAACGGACGCGATTCTGCCGGAAAAACATAGATCATTAGACCACAATTCCAACCCATACATTTTTAATCCGAAACAAGCCGAAAAATAGGTCGGATCTAACCTTTAAAGTTCGAAACGGTCGGAATGTTCGAAGCTCCGATGGAACCCTTCCCGGTGTCGAAACGCAGATCGGCCGGGTGGGTTTTGATCAGCTCGCAGAGGGGAGCTTCGTCGTACCGACGGCAAAGCAAAGCGACAGCGACACGGACAGGAAAATGAAAAGACAGAAGCGGTTCGACTCGCGGTGCAAAGGCTCGATTTTTAATGCAAACGGCGGCACGGGGGGCGTTACCGATGGCGAAAGGCCCGGAGCGGCAAGGTGCGTTCGCCGGCACAGGCGGTGACGCACACCGGACGGCGGTGTGGACGGCCAAAGGTTTCCGAAAACTGGGGAGAGAGATCTGTGAGGGAGATGAGGGGACGGTTCAGTTTTCGAAGATGGGTGGAAATTAATTACGGGTAGGTTGAGAGGCAGATAAAGTTTAATGGGTTCTGAGTTATTTTTAACTAAGTTAAAAAAAAAAATTGGTAAGCTTTGACAGAAATGAGCCTTTAGCTTAGCGGTAGGAACATTGGATGGTGACGGGTGAAGTCGCGGGTTCGAGCCTCCACACCCTCACCTTGATTTCTTTCTTCTTCTTTTTTTTAGCATACAAATATATATATTTATCAAGGTGTTACAAGCAACCTCTTGTCGAATCAATGCTCGTAGAGTAGCAGTTGTGATAATACCATCTTCGCCATGATCCAACATCTTAAGTACAAATCAATTAACGGTAAATGATTTGAAATAACGTGACAAATCTGCATGATAATACACGCTGATATAACATTATCATATAAACAAGGATGTTGACTTAACAAAACAACACAATAATAAAAAATAATTTTATAAATTTATATAAAATAAAAAATTATTTATGTTAAGTCATTTTAAATAGTTTTTGTTCATAAGGAAACTATTTCGGCCCAAAATAAAACGTTCGGAGATAAATTATTTTTTAAAAAATAAATATCAAAATAATTATCCAATCAAATATTATGAACATTTCATTTTGACTAGCAGTTTAATTTAACACGCCACTATCCTGATATATTGAAATCTGCAAAAGCTCGAGTACACAAAAGATAAGAGTTTTGGGGTGAGTATGAGGTGCGACAAGTTTAAGGTGTGGCTAAAAACGGAAACTTTCGAAACTTGTTCAAAAACCTAAAATGTAAGACTTTTAGATAATATTTTAGGTTGATTTTTTCGTAATTTTAGACAAGTTTAGATACTTTATCTTAGAACCTAAAATGTTATATAAAAAAACAAGTATCGAAACTTACTTTGTAGGTACCAAAACTTATCAAAAAGTACAAAAAATCAACCTAAAATATTATATAATAGTCTAATATTTTAAGTTATTGAATTTTTTTTTATAAAATTTATCGTTTTTTAGTCGCGCAACTTAAACGTGCGGCACTTAGACTCGCACAGAATTATGGTCAAACCAAACAAAAAGCCTCCACAATAGATTTATTTAGAATATGTCAGCGGTATTAAATATAGTGATCACTCATTGTTCTATTAATATATTTTGGATGATTGATTTGATGGGACCTTATTAGAGGATCACCCATATTTCCTTAACTACCCAATCTTTTCCAAATCTTTAGCCTTAAAAATCATAATTTCTTTCTTTTATTAAGAATAATTTTTATAATGTTTTTTTTTAATTTGAAGATTAATTGCATCTAATGTCTTTAAGGCATCGTTAGGATTTTTAAAAGAGTTAATTGCACTACATATCTCCAAATTATGATCTTATTTTAAAGTTGTCTTTAAACTTTTAAATATTATAATTTCATCTCCAAACTATGAATCTTGTTTCAAATTGGTCCTCAAACTTTTGATTGTTCCATTTTCATCCTTAAACTATGACCCTCATTCTAAATTGCCCCCCAAAGTTTTTGAATATTCTGATTTCATCCTCAAATTATACTTTGTACCACATTATATTATTACATAATGCACATAAGTGTTTCATTGCACTTAAAAAATTGGGTAAAATACACCGTTCATCACTCAGCTATCTTTTCACTCATATTTTGGTCACTCAACTTTCAAACTTTTCAATTTACTAACCGAACTTTCAAATTGCTCTTGTTTTTGTCACTCAGGAATATTTTATAATTATTATTTAAAATTCTTAATATTATTTGAATATAAAAATAATTTAAAATAAATAATAAAATCATATTTTATTATTATTAAATTTAAAAATATAAAAAAATCACCACCACCGTCGACCACTATTCGTCTCAAAATCGACGACTGTTTGATCCCAAATTGCACTGGTGGACTCATTTTGACATGCTGAGTCCGAATATAGTGTTTGTTTCACCGGAAAATGTCCCGAAACCCGCAAATCTTGTTTGAAACTTTTTGGTTTCTTCACTTTCAATCTTTTTTTCGTGGATTTCGGAACACTTTTTAGTAAAATGGAGATCGAATTCGGACTTAGAGGGCCGAGACAAAGCGATCGGTGAAATCTAGGATTGAACGACCACCATCTATGGTCGTCGGCAGTGGTGTCTGACGACGACGAATGGTGGTCGGCGAACAGTTGGTTTTAATTTTATATTTTAAATTATTTTTAAAATAATAATAAAAATGCCAAAAAAATTAAAAATAATAATAAAATAATCAATAGTGACAAAAACATGAGCAATCTGAAAGTTCAGTTAGTAAATTAAAAATTTTGAAAGTTAAGTGACCAAAATAGAAGTGAGAAGATAGTTGAGTTTTACCCTAAAAAAATTATAACGATTTTATTAGCATAAGATATGATTATCATGCATTGATAATTTGGGGATGAAATTAGAATGTTTAAAAAGTTTGAGGACCAATTTAGAATGAGATACATATTTTGAGGATGAAATTGGAATGCTCAAAAGTTTGGGGGACCAATTTAAAGTGAATGTCATATTTTGAGGATAAAATTTGAATGTTTAAAAGCTTAAGGGGCCAATTTAGATTGAGAATCATAATTTGGGACATGTGGTGTATAACTCTTTTTAAAAGTATTTTTTATAATTATTTATTTGTATAATTTAATTTAATGGGTAATTATATCATGCACCGGCGGTGGAAACTTTTTATTTTCACAAGTACTCTAATTTTAGGGGTTAGAGATCCAATTTAGGGTTCATAGTTTAGGGGTTTAGGTTTATGTGCTTATAATTTAGGGATTGTGGTTAGAATTTAGGAAGTATAGGTTAAAACATAAACCTAACATATTATCTTAAAATCTAAACTCTAACATATAGACCCTAAGGCTTTGCTTGGTATGAAGGATGGAAATGAAGAATGATGAAAAATTTGTTAATTAAATGGTGGAGATTCATAACCATCTTCTTACTTTGAACCTTAACCTTTTGATTAATAAATTTTCCATCCTTCCACATATCCATCCTTCATACCAAGCAAAGCTTAAATTCTAAACCCATTAACTTAAACAAATTTTTTAATCCCTAAAGTTACAGGTTGGTGGAAACAAAATATTTCTTTAATTATCTTGTTATTAAAAATAATTTAAGTTGGACCTGTTGCATCTATTATAACTTTTACCAGAGCAGGATTTTTTTTGAACGGGGAGCATGAGAAAAAAATAATATCATTTTAAAAATATCTTTATATGTTGTGAATAAAATAACGAAGAACAACGAACAAGAACAAGAAGAACAAAGAGATGAGAGAAAGAGGGAGATTTGTATTATTCTCAAAAATAGAATCGTATACAACGCCTTCAATGAATCATCTATTTATAGGCATAAGAAGTACATAATACATTAAACTCTAATTAATAGAGATAATATTCCTAATAATAAATAAATCAAACTCCTTAGATAAAGTTCTAATCATGATAGACATCCACATAGATAAATATTCATAACACTCCCCCTTGGATGTCTATGAAGATAATGTGCCTCGTTAAAACCTTACTAAGATAAAAACTCAGTGGGAAAAAAATTTCATTAGTGAAGGAAAAAGAGTACACACATCTTTAATACGCATAACATGTTGCCTCATTAAAAACCTTACCAGGAAAACCCATTGGGACAAAACCTCGGTTAAGGGAAAAAGAGTGCAACGCGTATTTCCTCCCTCTCATGAAAATATCACAGAAGATCTTTGAATCTTCATAATTCAATCTTGAATATTATTTTTCTAAAGATCTTGAGGAATGAAACATTAGAGTAATATGTTTCACGATGTATCCGCCTTTCAATTGAGATATACATCTTGCATTATCTCTACACAAAATAGCTTCATACCATATCTTGTGAAAGTAAATCTACATATCTTCTGGATATGTTGGGTCAATGATTTTAGCCAAACACATTTTTGGCTTGCCTTGTGCATAGCAATTATTTCTACAAAATTTGAGGAGGCATCGACGAATGTTTGAAGATCTAAATGTAATGATCTTTGTATATCCATGGATATTGCTTGACCAACTAATATATAGTGCTTCAAAACCAAGAAAAGATATAATTATCTTTATTCACATCCAACAATCTTACAACTATTGGGATACTCAATAGATATGCTCTATTCATATTGAATCTTCTTTAAGATTCTTTCAGCTTATGTCTATTCATAGACAAAAGGAAATATATAAAAATGCTCGATCTTCAGGTCGAGATAAACTTGATGTCAAGATTCAAGTACTTGTATTGAAAGTACTTCACGAGTTTCCAATTTGAAGCTCTTTAGGAGTTCTAAAATTATCATAATGGATCTTGATCCAAACTCCTTTATAAAATACATCAGGAAATCTGATCATTCTTATAGTATTTGATCAATTAGTATTCACTAAGGCGATTATACCAAATGCGCCAAAATATTCATGAGACATGTCTAAATAAATTTCCTCGGAAATTTTCAAATGCTTCTAGCATTTTAAATCCTTCAAGGATAAATATGGATCCACAAATAATTAGACGCATGCAAAATTTTTCATAACTGCCAAAGTAATTGCATCCACCATGAAGTAATTAAAACTTTTCATAAATCATAGTTTAAGTCGTATTTACGACTACTTATTTGTGCCTCACTTGCATTACACCTTTAGGTGTTTGGACTGCTGGTCCAAATACTTCTATTTTAGAAGTTCAAAGCGTCTTTCAACATAGACCAATTCAATATCTATACTTCTGGATAGATTTTATACAAGATCCTCGATTTCTTTCTTTACTTCTATAGAAGTATTTTATGTAAAATTGTTTGTAAAATCGTTGTCGACAACTTTTCAATTTTCTGGTTCCATTCTCGTAATGACATAACTCATCGAGATCTCTTCAAGATTTCAATCTTTATTTCAGGTACCTGAAACTCTTCAAGAGTTTTATTATTAGTTATGTCTTGGGTCTCTTCAGGAGCACCCGCCTCTAATATATGACCATCTCATATTACTTTCTATTTACGAGAATTTTGATCATTGGAACCATTTCAACTATCATGCTTCAGGCATGATTTACATTCTCTCGCTCTAACATGTAATTTAAACTTAGAGCGTTTCAGCTGGTATATGAGACTTAATTACTCTCATTGGGTCAATAAATATGTCTGGCAGTTGACATGTAATAACCTGAATTATCTTATGAACTTCTAGTTCATATACGAGGATCTAGATAATGATAATTCATTTTCCTCTATCCAGCTGATTATTATCTCCCCCTAATGTTGAGAAAAATCATGTCATAAATGATTCTCCAATTAATGTTTAAGAATTTAAACATAAAAGGAGACTCGTACTCAATATATATTCTCAACCTTTTTTATTTACCCATTTTGTGCGTTGTGGTGGAGCAATTCATATCGCACATTCAAAAATCATAAAATGGGAAATGTATGGTTTCTGACCAAAAACCAATCATAACGGGGAGTTTATTATAACTCGTTGGCTTGATGCGTATAAGTGTTGCTATATGGTAACACCATATAAATAATAACTTTCCACATTTTGCTATTAAATAGGAGGCATCCAATTGAAATTTTGCTAAACTATATTTTTCATAATCAATAGGCTTTGTAACAACTGATATAGCCTAAAATGTAAACCCACTAGCTTTTCAAGACGAATAGTCTAACTGCATAATCTGAATCTTTTTAGAATCAATCTCACAAACTTCTGGTTGTAAGTCGATAAAACAATGTAGATGCATCTACTAAAATCATATAAAACTTTCCACATTTGTGGATATATGAGCTCATATTTCGTTCAGATATGCAAGACATACAGTCTTAACTTCAGTACAAAAACTTTAAGTTCTAATTCTTTTGGTAAGTGGGATCATCTATATCATTTGAGAACAAACAACACAAGAACTTCATGTTCTTTTAGTAAGTAGAATTTAATCAATTCCTTTAAGCAACACAAGAACTTCACGTTCTTTAATAAGTGGAATTTAATCCATTCCTTTGAGAATAAGCACCACAAGAACTACAGGTTCTTTTAATACATGTGCATGTAAATCTCAATAATTTCTGCACCATTATTGATCAGGATGGTCTAACCGATCATGCCAACTATATATATGTGTGTATATATCTCTGAATTTGTAAACTTCTTGTTTACCATAACATGTAATTCAATCTTACTCGTACATGTCTAGTACGACCATCAAAATTGTTCCTTTAAATAGGAATATATTTAGCTCTTTCGGAGCTTTCAATTGAAATTATCTTTTGGTAGCAAATATATAGCTCTCCTAGAGCTTTCAACTGACTTTTTGGCTACCAGAACTTATATCCATATTGACTTATTTCAAATGCCAATTGATAACATATGTTATCTATAATTCCCAAAGGGATAGTTTGCGAACTCATATTGCTCTCTTTATGACTTTGACGAGTATAACGCACTGTGAATATGGAATAAAGTTCCATTTGACAATAACATATTTGCTCAACCAGAGCCTTTTGTGATATTAGTACTTTCGGATATAGTACTCATATTATTCCCTTGCATTTTAATCGAGAAATGCATAATTGTGCACCTTTCAAAATGTGCTTTGTTTCATTTACTTCAGGTAATGAAAATATGTACTTTGTATCATTCACTTCGAGGAATGAAAAATATAAAATATAGCACATCATATCAAGTCGATTATCTCTCTATCAGAGATAAACTTTCAAGTGCTCTTCCAAAGTATTGATATTTTAGTACTTTGAGAAATACTACTCATATTTCCCCTTGCATTTAAATGGGAAAAATATTTCTTATGCTTAAGTACAATATGAGTACTTGCATTATCTGCTAGGCATAAATAGCCACAATTCTAGGCATAAATAGCCACAATTCATTGTATATTTTATTCCGGAAGTAATCATATTCTTCAAATAATAAATTAACATAAAACGTAAATAAATAATATGTGAAATAAATAAACATAAAGCAAACTAACATAAATAAATAATAAATAAAACGAATTAACATAAAAAAATAAAAAATAAAAAAAACCCAATTATTCCTGTTATGAGAAAATTAACAATATCCAATTGAGTTGGACCAATAACGCCATAATTATTTTCGCCATAAACAAATTTTGTTTATATTTTATTTCATTTATCATTCATGATTATGGATAAAGTCCATAGTACTTTTGCGTTTGACAAGTACGAAACCAATAGTTTATAACATCACATTGGTAAAATGATTTCACTTCCTTAGAATGATCTTTATCACTCTTGTCATCCTTATAACTTCGCTACCAGTGGGTAGAAGTATTCTTAAAACGACTATATTTTTCATGTGTATATTCATAGCCTCGACCACGACCACAACTTTTAATGTGATTTTTTATTCCTTCCATAATATAATCTCACATTCACTTCAAGGAATGGAGTAGAGCCAGTGGGCCTTTAAAACCTTTTTCACATATCCTTGTCACAGAGAACAAAGATTTAATCCTCGTACGCGGCATTGTTAAACCTGTCCACAAGGTCCTTTAAAAACCTCCTTTGAGACCAGTAGCCTCGCAGAACGGGATGTCCAGCCAATTATACTTGGATTATATCGAAATTATGTCTCTAATTGAATAATGATTTACTATGTTTGCATTCACTTCAGGGAATGAAACAGATCCAATAATCGCATGGAATAAACATCATGCTTGCATTCACTTCAGGGAATGCCCCATCATTGATAATTGCATGGAATAAACATCATGCTTGCATTCACTTCAGGGAATGCCCCATTATTGATAATCGCATGGAATAAACATCATGCTTTGCATTCACTTCAAGGAATGTCTCCCATAAAACTTTTTGGATCAAGAAGAATTTTCGTAACTTGAAATTAGGAGAAGTCTATGGTCAAGTTTTTCAACGAAGAAGAAATATTGCTTTCGAGCAAATATAGACTTTATAATAATCTTCTCGTAAATTCAAAATCATCATGATTGATCGCACTTTAAAATAATAATATAAAGAATAAAAATAAAACCAAAATTTACCGATATTGATTTTTCTCTCGTGGACAATGGAGACATAGCATATGACCGAGATAGCTTCTCATAGTCCCTTTATATCACATCTTTTTCCAAGTCATTTAAGCATATCATGTAAAACTCAAAACACGGTTAAAAATATTAACTTTTACCAAATAAAATGACATAAATAATAATATGAAAAATATCAAATATAATCATATAAGTAAAAGTATGAATAAGCATACCGCTAATTAACCCTTTTAGGAACAAGAGAAAACACACGTAATTTACACCAAACACAACCTCTTCGTCTCTGTCGATTCGTCTTTTGGTTTGTGAGAAGCCACAAATTTATCTCTTTCCAATGTTCGAATAAAATTAAACATACTTCCAAACTTTTCAAAAATTAAAACCAAGTTAAAATATAAAGAGAAAGACAATCGGTAACTAAAAAAAATAAGGAGAAAAAAAAACTTATCTTTGGTTCATTCTATAATCGAATTCTTCCCGATAACTTCTTTTGAATTCGAACGATGAAGACCTCAGTTGATTAGAGTCTCGTGCTGATAACGTGTTGTGAATAAAATAACGAAGAACAACGAACAAGAACAAGAAGAACAAAGAGATGAGAGAAAGAGGGAGATTTGTATTATTCTCAAAAATAGAATCGTATACAATGCCTTCAATGAATCATCTATTTATAGGCATAAGAAGTACATAATAGGTTAAACTCTAATTAATAGAGATAATATTCCTAATAATAAATAAATCAAACTCCTTAGATAAAGTTCTAATCATGATAGACATCCACATACATAAATATTCATAACATTATAGTATTTATCAAAAAAATGTATATATATACAATAATTCTTTGTCTCGCAGGATAAAAAAAACTAATATAACATAATTATTAAACAAAAATACTATAAATAAAACTTTCTTATATAATAATATGTGAAAAATAAAATTGTGCCCATCACTTGGGCATGTAACTGCACTAAATGACGTGTGAGATGAGAAAATCTGTCGTCCAATGTTATATTCGACTTGTTCTACGCCCAGATACATTACATAGACCATAGTAGATGCGGGATTTAAATTGTGATGGTATATATTTATAACTATTTTTAATTTTTTGATAATGAGTATGTATTATGTAGACAAAATGATTTAGATCCATGTCATCTAAAAAGAACATCATCTGCTTTTCTACTAAAATACTTGTTGAATTCATAATTGTATAAATTTGTTTTTATTGTATTTTTAGTTATGGATACTACACATAAGTAATTATTATAGTTTTTTTTTTTTGAAAAACAAAAGATTTTATTAGAAACAGGAATACCATACACAACATCGACTTAGGCCTCGTTAAAAAACCTCCCTAGCCCTAGAATGGAGGAAAAAGAGTGCACTAAGTCGATGTCTACAACAGAAACCTTAGGTTGAGTACAAAGTAGATACAACACCTTACCACCACCTTGTCTCACTACATTCGAACCTTCTGCATTCGATCTCGCATCACTGGAACAACTAAAACGAGGTCACTTTCAAACTTCCCTCCACCTCTCTACAACAGCACCATTTGAAAGCAGCCAGCCACTTCACGCATCATCATTTACTCCATACTCAAGTACTTAACTAGACTCCAAAACTCCACATCCACTGCACCAGACTATATACCACTTTCATACTTCACAAAACTAAATTAAATCAACAGTTCTAGCAATACCTTTTTTTGGCAAAGCTATCGGCAAGACAATTAGCCTCCCTTGAGATGCACTTTATTTACCAATTCAATCCTTCAAACGTTACCAAAATACTCTCTATAATACCTCTGTACGCCAAAGGGGATTGGATAACATTGTTAATCCAGTACACGACATTACTGCAATCACTTTCAACGATCAGCTTGGTCGAATCAGCCCCATAAGAAGATTTGAATAACATCCCAGCTTCTTTGAGCGCTAGAAGCTCCACTGTTGGAGCGTTCACCACACCCACATTCTTCGAGAAATAACACAACATTTTTCCGAGATGATTTCTCAGCACTCCCCCTATTCCTGCTGGTCTGAAACTACCACTTACCGCCCCGTCAATATTAAACTTTAAGAAACCTTGATCAGGACATTCCCATTCTCCGACGACACTCCTCCCTCGATCAAAGGAGATAGTCTTTAACGCCTCACCGCTAGCCATAATTATTGAGGTTGAAGGAAAACCAGCATCCCATTTAGCTTTGCCCCATCTACATACCCGCAAGAATGATAGCTGGAACATACTGTTTATTTCAACCACCGCTTCTCGAAATACAACTTCATTCCTGGATAGTCATACATTCCAAACTATACTAAAAAAGATCATCATCCAAATCCCTGATTCCTTGAACTCTATGGAGGCTTGCTCTCAGTAGCATAGCATATTCATAAGATTGTTTGAAATTACTAAATTCAATCCCCACAAATTACACCATCTCATCCACAAGCACCAAGAAATATGGCATTCACAAAATAAATGGTTAACCGTTTCAGGGAGACAACAACCAAAAGAACAACTTACATTTTGGATCGATGAAGAGCCTCTTTTTCTGAGCTTGACTTTTGTTGGAATGCGCCCATGGATTAGCTTCCAAACGAAAGCCTCGACTCGGGAAGGAACCACATTTGACCAAACCAATTTCCAAACCTGATCAAACTTTCCCACATTTGTGGCTAACAGTTTGCAGAAGCTAGCTGGTGTATAGCAACCATTAGAACTAGCAATCCATCGAATCGAGTCTTCTCCCGTTAAGCCAAGTCTGAAGCTATCAAGAAAGGTATTTAGCCCATTACAGGCATCTTTTTCCCAATCAAATAATCTTCTTCTCAAGCTAATTGACCATTTCTATTCCCCGTTCTCAAACTCGCGAAACTGTGCTATAGAACCATGTTTACTCTCAGCTAAAGCGAAAATTCGAGGAAAAGAGATTTTCAAAGGTTGCGAAAGAGCCCAACTATCACTCCAGAAATCAACCATATTGCCATTGCCAACTATGAAACTGATGTGTTTTGAGAAGGTTCCCAACTGCGACACCAAAGGTTTAGTGATCTGCCTCCAAACCCATGACTTGTTGGCTTTCTGAATATTGCGTGGCATCAAACTTTTCGAATTTCTTTCATACTTGGCATTAATGACCCTACGCCAAAGTTTATCATACTCAGTCCCATACCTCCACAACCACTTATTGAGGAGAGCAATATTTTTTGTCCCAAAGTCGCACAATCCTAAACCCCACAGTGCTTTGGTTTGCTTAACGTAGACCAACTTAACCAATGTATAGTTTTGTGGTCTAAACCGCCCCAAATGAATCTAGCAACTAATCTATTTAGATGGGAACTCACCGCTGCAGGCATATGAAACAAGGCCATGTAGAAAACTAGAAGATTTGCTAACACCGACTTGACTAGCACAATCCTCCCTCCGAGAGACAGCAGCTTGGTTTTCCATCCCGCGAATCTCTTTTTGAAGTTGTCGATAACCAGAGCCCATAGAGCAACTGAGTTCTTAGGACTACCAAGAGGAAGTCCTAAATATTTACATGGAAAATCTTCACATCGACACCCTATGGAATCTGCCCAGGATTAGACTATCGGAGCCTCGACGTTAACTCCAAGTAATGATGATTTTGATAAGTTTAATTTCAAACCCGACGCAATCTCGAAACCACGAAGAACTCAGATAATATTACGGATTTCTCTCCCATTTGCTCCACAGAAGATTATCAAATCATCTGCGAACTGTAGATGCGTAACAGATAACCCTTGATCCCCAATGCTCACTCCGCTGAAAAAACCAGACGCTGCTCCTTTCTTAAACAAGGCGCTCAGTGCTTCTGCAACTAAATTAAATAATAGAGGGGATAGGGGACACCCTTGACGCAACCCCCTTTTTATTTTGAAGCTTCTAGACGGAGGTAATTATTATAGTTAATCACCAAAAATATAAATCATACAAATCAATAGACTAATAGCAAAGGTATTGTTAATTCTAAGGGTGTTAATTTTAATAATTCGTTTTTATAAATAAGGTGTTTTTAAATTATTATAATTTTTATTTTTAAATAATAAAATTATATTTAAAAAATTCAGGATGTTAATAAGGAGGACTAACTTGTGAATCACTACAAAAAAATGACATATACCGACGGACACAAATATGTTAGTAAAACACTCAAAAGTCGTCGATATATGGTCTAAACCCTTTTACCGACGGACAAAAGGGAAATTCCGACAGACAAAATGTTGTCGGTAATACGCTTGTCGGTATAAAGTTATACCGACGGGCAAACTCGATGGTATAGATATTTTTAACCTATACCGACGGACCGCACTGTAGGTATAGGTATGAACTACCCCGACAAATTAGGGTATCTATTCCGACAGATTTCGCCTGTCGGTAAATCTTTAATCTATACTGACGGTGTATTTGTCGGTATATCAGTCACCTATACTGACGGTTCGTCCGTCAGTATAGCTCGTAGCTTTTATCTATACGGACGGTTGTCCGTCGGTATAGCTTTTATCTATAGTGACGGTGTATCCGTCGGTATAGCTCCTAGCTGTTATCTTTACTGACGGTTTTTATCCGTCGGTATAAGTGTAATTGGTATTTTTTTAATATTAATTGGTATTCCATTATTTTTATTTAATATTTTTTTTATTTTAAATATTAAAATTACTAGAACTATTATAACAAAAATTATTTCGTTTTAAAGGGGAAATATTAGATTTGATGTTCGAATAAAAAAAATATCTAAAACATAAACATTAAAATATGTACCTACGAGTTTAGTACATACAGAAGAAATATGCAAGTAAATATTTTTGTTTCTTAATAACTTACATAATAAAAGCTAGAAATAATTTAAGATCCTCCTCTATTGTCTGCTTGGATCATTTCCATTTAGATTTTGTTGATTTGTTGAAGGCAAGGATCGACTGAAACAATTGATTGGTGCTGAAGCACTACCAGCATCAGGAGTTGCCTATTAAAAGCAATTAAAATAATGAATTAAAATAAAAAAAACGAATGAAGTAATAAGAAATAAAAATATTTTGAATACCTCTGTATCGACCATACGAAGCAAAGAATTCATATCAGGCACATGTAGATCTGGACGTTGCTGTTGAAAGTAGGGTAGAAAGCAAGTTTCAAAAAGTTTTTCTAATTTCGCAACCTTAGATTTCAACCCTTCCACTTCTTCACTATTTTGAACTGATTGTGAAGGTCCAGATTCCTGAAAAGAACGGGTGTTAACCGCCCCTACACAACGAACACATCTTCTTCTTTCTGGTCCCTTAACTTGAGCAAACACATCATTTGACCATGAAGTCTATGATAAATTCTCAAAAGACGAGCTTTCATTTCTCTTCTCTTGAATACGTTCCTAAGAATATAAGCAATTTAAACATATAATATAATAAATATATTATATTTATACCAAACACATATACAAGACTTAATAATAATAATAAATTACCACAACAATCGCAGCCTTAGGATTCACGATGCTTCCATCTTTGTGTGTACGGGATCGAACATATACATCAGCTTGTGTTGGTGGGATTCCATTAGATTCTGAAGTCTGACATTAAGAAAACAACAAGAGATATTAGAAACAAATTTTCAAATGAATGGTAATAATAAAGAAAATTATACGCACCAAGTCTTCAACAATCCTAGGGAAAGATCTTGTTCCTGTACAATGTGGTTCACTTAGCTTTGACCTATTTGATCTATTTGTGGCACTTTGTTCCTATTCGAATTATAAGTAAAAACTTGTTAATAAAAGTTTAAATATTAAAGTTATAGAAATTATAAAACTGTAGTATTTTTACCATTGCCTTTGAGGACAACCGATATTCAACAAGTGTCTTCAATTGGTCCAAATTCACTCGTGGATCCTTGCAATTTTTGACGATCTGCTCTACAATTTGGTTCTCATCAAACATTTGAGATTTTAATTCATTTTTCCACTGCCTCCATTTGGTATTCATATCTGAGAGAACCCATTTCTTCACATGTTTTAGTGTGGCTTCATCAACGTCTTCCTCCGAGTCAAATAGTTGGAATTGAAATTTTAATTGCATTAACAAAATAGAGGGTATTACAATTCAAGAACAACCTTGTTTTATTTCTAAAGTTAGTGTTTTATTATCCAAAGGTAAGCATGCAATATGCTCATGGATACAAAAAGTAACATGTTAGTAATATGTAATGATCAAAATCAACCATACTGCTTTCAGCATGCCACAAACAACCATTATCATCTCAAACATTTTAGACACAAAACAAAATTTTAATCCAAATAAAATACTCCATAAATCACAACACTCTCTACCTATAGGGTGCATCCATTCATGACTCCTAATTCTATATATATTCATGCTATTTCTAAATCTAAAGTGGGAATAAAAAAAGACATTGTTTCTATAAAACCAATGTTTGTTTTCTCAAAGTCAAAAGATAATCCAAAACAGATCATGTAATTCTAAGAGAGAACTTAAAGAATAAAAGCATATTGTGTATGTATAAGTACAACCTTGTTTCTAAGAATTAACTTCATTTTAATATAACTAGATTTCAAATGTTTTTATAAAAGCAATACTTGTTTTCCTGGACATTTACTTTTGAAATAGCAGCATGTAGAAAGGTTTATAATAGCATGAAACATTTACTTTTGAAAAGTATTCAATTAGTGCACATACCTCGATTGTGGACCACATTTTTTCTTTCTTATTGTTCGGCATCTCATGCCAATTCAAATAACTAATTGGCGCAAACTCATCCTTTCGTGCCATCGTTCCAATAAAATGACATAAGCAAGTCGATTCTTCACCCACAGGTTGATATAAATTGTAAATTTTGACATTAACACGTCCCTCTGGCAGCTCCCAAATATCTGGCATAAGTGTTGCTCCTCGAACTTTCTTACGATTAATGTTCTCTACATGAATATGATTAAGTGTAAATGAAACTTAAACAAATAATTGTATTTGAACCATTGATTTGAAGTGAACATATCATACCTGATGAAGCTTGTGATTGTTCTTCACGAGATTATTCTCCACCTACTCCTTGAACTTCTTCAGATTGTTGTGATTGTTGTGCTTGAGATTGTTCATGACACTGCGCAGATATTGCCCGTTGTTCTCCACTTTGAGCACGGGATTCAGAGTTTCTGATTGTTGAAACAATGTTAAGACGTTTTCGTTTCGCCATGTTATTCAAAGTCCTGCAAAATTCAATATAAAATTTGAGTAAACTTATATTTTAGCAACATCTTATTGTCAGCAAATCTAGCATTAAAAACTTATATTGTAATTGCAGAAAAAACTAACAATAAAGTACTACATTCACTTACTTAATATAGTATTAAATAACACAAAAGTACCAAGTTTAGATTCAGATTTCTTACTAAAACTAAATTTATGAAAAAAAATAACAATAAAGTAACACATTCAATTACTAATAAGTTCTCATATTGTAATTGTAGAAAATGATCAATAAAAGATAACATCCAATCAATTAGCCCATGATTACAATAGAACATGTACAAAAGATGACATATAACTCTAAAACATGTCTTCTCCATTTTCTTCATTAATTGGATATTCCTCTATATTTTCATTTTCCATATCTGGAGTGACATCCAATCCATTAGCACCATCATCATTTCTGATCCAACTTGAGAAACTAGTGTTGGTAGAATCATCTGAAATCAATTGTTCAAGTTCCTCATCTTTGTTAAAGGATGACGCATCACCCATATCGAACACATCTCTAAGCTTAGCATGTTTGACGATTTGCCAACCGGGTTGTCTTTCATCCTTAACAAAGTAAACTTTCTTAACTTGTGATGCTAACACAAATGGATCATCAATTAAATTGTTCCCTCTGTGCGCCAAATGCGAGAAATTCACAAGCGTGAAACCAAAATTTTCTTTCTTGCAACCTCTATTGATATCAACCCAATCACATTTAAACAATACAACTTTAAATCGACCTGAATAATTCAATTGAACCAGAGTAGTGGTCCCTCAATTCAAAGAGAGAGGAAGGTGTGAAAAGTACAGGTGGCCTGAAAAGTTATGGTTGTTTGGTCCTGAATATTGTCAAGCCATGTTTATAAATTGACTCAAAAACCCAGTTTATTTCTCGTGCCTTGTTTGAGTTTTTTTTTTGAAGCTTTCTTTCTCTAAACTCTAAGCCCTTTACTAGAAGCCTCTTAACAGGGTAAACACACATATATTGCCAAGCATAACATTACTTCAGCTAATACAGAAACCTAGCGAATACAAAGTCATCAAGACACAACTGCATATGGTTTTCATAATATTATAGATAATAGTCTAAGTTTCAAAATGCAGAAAAAATTACGATTACCACTAAAAATAAAAGAGTATGCAAAAAGAAAATCGCTTACCTATAAATTTGCCGTGAAGTTAAAATCAATAGCGATTACCAATGACTCAGGCTTGCAAAATCCGAAGAAACCTTCACTAATTAGAAAAGAAAATCAAACTTCAGAGGCGATTGAGAAAAGAAAATCAAACCTTCACACCACAACAATTATTCACATTTTATCATATTTGCCTAACCAGTTTTGAGTTGTCTGTGGAATATTACTTGAATATTGTAATGATAAAAGTATTTGCAAAAAACAATCCAACAGGAAAAATTTAATTTGCAAACGACAAACTGACAACTAAAAACTGGTTCCCATCGTGCATTCTTCTCCACGTATTTGCCTAACCAGTTTTGAGTTGCAAATTTAATTTTCCTTTTGTTTTCAATAATCTGAAAAATTCAATAGCAAAGCTAACTAAAAAAACAAAAAAGCAAAGGTAATGTCAAAATCTGTGGGAACACCAACGCTATTTTTACCTGAATATTATCGTTGTCAAAGAGGGAGGAACACCGACGCTATTGACGGCCCTGGCAATAGAGATTTGAGGGGAATTTTGTTGAGTGTAAATGTTTTAAAAAGTAGAAAATAGATTAAAGAAAGGGGAAAAGCACATAGAAGACAAACGACATATACACTAACCTAGATTATCGGCGACGACAATGGAGAATTGTTAGTCCTGACGACGGTGTCGGTGTAGACAAGAAACCTTCAATCGTCGTTGATTGAGAGGATTTAGAGGCGATGGAGAAAATTGAGAGGCGACGGAGACGACAAAGAGGAAATTAAGGATTCAAAGGTTTAGTTTGGGTGGACTTAAAATGCAGTGTTTTATTAAAGTATTAAAAAAATATCTATTTATACCGACTGACATAGAAAGCCATCGGTATATGACCTACCTATACTGACGAACAATATATTAACCGTCGGTACAGATCAAAATTATACCGACAAAAAAATAAACCATCGGTATAACTTCTATTTATACCGACACATTAAAACAACCATCAGTATATGGTATATCTATACTGACGGTCCCTATACTCCATCGGTATAAGTTACCTCTATACGGACGGTTTCTTGTCGTCCGTCAGTATATACGTTGTCTACACTGACGAATATTGTACCCGTCGGTACAACTAAGAACTTCTTGTGACACTGTTATTTTCTGTCGGTATGTAGCGCATATACCGGCGACCTATGTCCGTCGGTATAAATAGGCGTCGATATATGTACATTTTTTTGTAGTGAATGCACATTAAGGGACTAGTGTGGTCCAAAAAATAGTAAGGGATCAGTGTGAGAAATAATAAAATTAAAGATTAAATCACGTTTTATCCCAAATCAATAGTGAAAAAAAAGGGTAATCTTCACCAGTGGTCCCTTTCGTTTAGGGTGTGTTCTATTTTGGTCACCAAAATTCAAAAATGATTATTCTGGTCACTTACGTTTAAAATCGTTTCTATTTTGGTCACTTGGCCGTTAGTTTCCGTTAATTAAAAATAATAATTTCTAATTTAACCCCCAAACTTTCAAAATTTTATTTTTCACCATTTTCCCCAAAAAATTATAAAACTAAAACTCAAAATTAATTTTTTTGAAGAGAATAGAATCAGTTTGGGGGTTAACCAATGGACGCCTGAGGTAATTCTTTGTTTCCCTTATCTCTTCGTATATATACAAAATTCACGTCTTCTCCTTCTCCTGCTCCTTGTTTCCTTTAAACTCGGCACTGCCTTATCACAATCAAACAACACTCGTTGTTGCTGCTCTTCTTCAAAGGAACCACTGTTATCAATGGGGTTTTACTGAAGAAAACAAAGTTTTGTTTTTTAAGCACCCAGTGAGGAATCGGGAAGGAAATAAGAAAGAAAGAGGATGTATTGTCCTGTTTACTGCCACAGTTCAAGTGCCAACCTGACACTTTCTTTATCAATTTCAGGACTCACCATTGTAAGTTTTCATACTCAAAACAATTCCTTTCTTAAAAAAAGAATTCAAATGGTCAGATTCAATCATAACTGAACTGGATGTGATTTCTTTTGTTTTTCACTAGTTCTGAATTTGGCTAAGTCTTATTACTCGTAAATGCATTTGTTTTGCATTAGTTAGAATTGAGACTATTGAACCCAAAGTGAAAAGTGTGTGCTTTTGGATTTGTTTCAACCTGAATCTTAATGTGTTTGCTTTAGTTTTGGTAGTAATTTTAATGCCATAAATCTCAATCTATGCTGCTTGGACTCGGTCGAATCTCAAATATGGGTATGTGTTTGGCAATGGACATCAGTATGCTCAATGTTTACTAAGTTTTGGATGATCAAACCCCATCACATGTCAGACTATGTCTAACCAGTGTTGGACTTGGGTACTTCAAGTTTGAGTAACATAGATCCCGATTGCGCATGTGAACTGTAACAATCTCAAATGGGGCTAGTAAAATTTAAGAATTTTTGGGAGATTTAATCTTCTTTTTCCCTAAAATAATAAGTTTTGGGACTTAATTGAATGAATTCAGGTTTGGGAAGCTTGATTTATAAGGAATTGATGACCAATTTGAAAATGGAATAAAGTTTGGAGACAAAAGTGTGAACTCCCCAACAATTAAATGGCTAAGAGTGTAATTTGACCTTTTTTCTTTGAAGGATAATATATCTGCCAAGTTTAAGCGTTCGCAGAAGGAAAAAAAAAAAGAGAAAGAAAAATGAAAGTGAGAAAGAAAGAAATAGGTAGAGATTCAATCTCAGATCTACCGAGATCCGACCGTTCATTTTCGACACCTCCACCACCATTTCGTTCATCATGTCGAGTCGAGTTCACCGGTACCAACGACATCATCATCGGAGTCACCGTTGGAGGGGGTGTTTGTTTATCGTCGGAAAACTTAAAAGGTTAGTATTCGAACTTTGAGTTTGAATTTTGAAAATCCGAGGCCACCACCGTGTTCAGAAGGTCGAAAACTATCGGCCTGTAAAATTTGGTGGCCAACGGCCGCCCACAGCCGCCGCACGCGCCCCACGCGCCGCCGGCCGCGAGTGGGATTCGTCTGGGTTGACCGAGCCGGTTGACCGAGCCACTAAGCCGGTTGACCGAGCCGGTTGACCGAGCCGCCGAGCCGATTGACCGAGCCACTAAGCCGATTGACCGAGCCGGTTGACCGAGCCGCCGAGCCAGTTGACCGAGCCACTAAGCCGATTGACCGAGCCGGTTGACCGAGCCGCCGAGCCGGTTGACCGAGCCGCCGAGCCGTTTGACCGAGCCGCCGAGCCGGTTCCGACCAGTGACGTCAGCATGACGTCAGCGTTGACCGTTGACTTTGACCGTTGACTTTGACCAAAAAGTCAAATTTTCCGAAAACTCATATTTTATGTTTTTCGACGTCCTGAGTCCGTTTTTGAAGCCCGTTTTGCAAAATTCTGACCCGAAGGCCTCCGAATCTGACCTTGAACCCGAAAGTGTTAAATTTTGTTAAGAGCTCTACGGATAAGAACTGAAATGTTAATTTGTGTATTTGAAGGTATGCAAGTATCTTGGTATTCGAAATGTCATGGGACATCCAGTCCGGATTCGAATGCGATCGAACGTAGTATCATGAGTCAACCGGTATAACTCGAAATTAAGGTAATACACTACTACCTCTTGTATGCTTTATGAGCATGTTGGTATGTGTTAATGCATGCATAAAAATGATGATAAGTACAGTTAAATCTGCTCAAGAAAAATTTTAATGTAGAAATCTCTGAATGCCTGGTTGGATTAGACCTGGCAAACTTGACCCGAGAACCGAAACCCGAACTGAATTACCCGAACCCAGACCCGAACCGAAACCGAAAATCAACCCGAAATTGACCCGAAATCTGATCCGAAACCCGAAATAAATTGAACCGAAACTAAACCGAATTTAGTTGAACCGAATGGACCTGAACCGAATAGACCTGAACCGAATGAACCCGATTAATAGAAATAAAGAAAGATAAAATATAAACAGCCGCACAAATCACTAAAATGTCAAATATATTGACTTTATAAAGTCATATATAGGGTGTAAAAATCTGACCAACCTAAAGATTTGATTAAAAACGACTGATCTCTCATTTAACCGAAAATAACCGAACCGAAATCAATCGAACTGAAATCAACCGATCCGAAATGACCCGAAACACAATAGACCTGAACTAAAATCGAACCGAAATCAATTGAACTGAAATCAACCGATCCGAAATGACCCGAAACACAATAGACCTGAACTAAAACCGAACCGAAATCAATCGAACTGAAATCAACCGATCCGAAATGACCCGAAACACAATAGACCTGAACTAAAACCGAACCGAAATCAATCGAACTGAAATCAACCGATCCGAAATGACCCGAAACACAATAGACCTGAACAAAACCGAACCGAAACCGGACCAGAACCGAAACCGAATCTGAACCGAAAATATCAGACCCGAAATAACCGAAACCGAAATGACCCGAACCGATTGACCCGTTTGCCACCTCTAAGTTGGATACCCGATGAGCAACTAGAATTTCTGAGCTACCGTTTACGTCTTGTTAGTATAAATTATCAAAATGCCCGCATATGATAAAACAACCATAATGCCTTATAAGTAAATGACTAAATCACTCATGAAATGCCTAAACTCTCAAGAATTTGATGTATCATCTCCTGACTGTCTGGTTTAAATTGTTAGTTCAAAACCCCTCTTTTAATAGGGGCCTTGTTTCAAAGATCCATTCAACTGTCAAAAGTTAATATTGTTTTACATGATTATATTATATGTGTGATACATCATAGTTTTGATTGAACAATATGCTTCTGATTACCGTTATATGAAAAATACATGTCTATTTTATATCTACCGAAATTTCAGTTGTTATTGATAACCGAACCGTTACATAAATTGTTACTGGGGTACTTGGGATAAAATATGAAGTGACCGTAGGTTCAACCCTGATCCAGGGTAATTCCTCACCGTTACCGTTACAGGTTCCTATGCTTCGGCTAGGGTAATTCCTCACCGTTACCGTTACAGGTTCCTATGCTTCGGCTAGGGTAATTCCTCACTGTTACCGTTACAGGTTCCTATGCTTCGACTAGGGTAATACCTACCATACCGTACCGTACTGTTCCTAAGATGAGGGTTGATAAAAGATTAAACCGTACCGTATTGTTACTTGAACTTTATGTTTTTGAACTGAAAATGTATATTATACTGTTGTTGTACATGTTTTACCTGCACCGTTTGGAACACACTAGAAACCGAACTCTCTCTAATTCCACTACCGTATATTATTAGCCTACAATTCCCGTCAAATTCTCAATAATAAATAAAGAACAAGTACCGTTATTCTCGAGTTTGATGCAACCTCGAAATAGTAGAAAAAGAAACAAAGACTGTTACCGCGATGAACATCATGAAAATGTTATGCCTACCATATATCTGCATGAGCTTATAGTATCTCTTGGTAGTTTTGTATTACTGAGCTTTTCCAAGCTCACGTTATTTTTACCATCGCAGGTTAAAGGGATATATCATGGTATAACGTTTGACATCAGTGTTCGGAGTTTTCTCGGCGTTGCTTTTGGAGTACGGTACCGACATATTTAGTGGGCATGCAAATCATTATTGTTTCATGATAGTGTCTGTAAAATGTTTTCTGAAATCCTGTTATATGTTTAAATGCTTTCATGAAAGAGTATTTTCAACTAAAGTTACTGTTATAATCTAATATGTATTTTTCAGAGAAAATGTTTTATGTGTATTTTTACCGTGGGTCGCTCCTGTGACCCTAATGTGGCTTCCTAAGATCTGTCATAACGCATAGGCGGGTCTAGGGGGTTACATTTAGTGGTATCAGAGCTTAGAGTTGCGTCTTTCTGGGTTGATCGGCCGATCGTCTGTCGTAAGGTGTCTGGTCTGTGCATGCCCCTAGATCTTAACCGTACTCCATCAAGCCGAGACTCCGATGTCGAATCATTTCCTGTGATAAGTGCAATTAACCGTTCTGTCCATAATAGCTTGATCTATACTGGAAAGGAATATTAGTAATGTCTGTCTACGAATTGGATTAAATTGATGGATTTGAATCTGGATAGAGAACCTGAGATGGTTTATGCATGTGAAATAGAAGATCTGAAACAAATTAAGAATAAATGTTTGATCGAACGAGGAAACCGATATAAGATTACAAGTAAAGTAGCTCGGTGATAATGAGTGTGATTGAGAATGTTCTGACAAAAATTTGATAAAAGTATTACGAATTTAAAAGAAAAGTGTCTGTGAGATCGGTGGAAGTATAGATTATGTGGTGGCTCTGTTATGCACGAAGGAAACAATTATCGGAGTATTTTAATGAATGTAAGAGATATTCGTTTAAAACCTTTGTTATACTTGTCCGGTATGAAGAAAGACATTTTGGGGAAAAGTGACGCAATGTACCGTTATGTGTATCATACTTATGGAATTTTATTGTTTACATCTTGATTTTGGAAGACTCTCTTTGGGGCCTTGAATACTTGTCTAAGCTACAGTTACAGACGTTCATCCGCAAACCGTTAGTTAATTCGTATGAGTTATGTCTATTATAGAAAATACGCAATGGGTCGTATGAGTGACCTCTGTAATAGTAGGAAAGGTTTTCTATCCCCGACCGAGTCTGTTTAAAATAAAAGTTATGAGACAAATATTTTCTTGGCACCGTACAAGATTCCGTATGGGTGCAATTACCGTATTCTGATAAACAGGTCTGAGATGAATTTGAATATAAAGTTACTTCGCGTGATTAAGGATATAACCGTCTGTGAGACACGAGGAATAACCATAATCTGATGGACAAGTTTCAGCGGGTAAAAAAAAACGGAATTACAGTTTTGCTTTGATCCAACTCTGGTAAATTTCGAGGACGAAATTTCTTTTAAGGGGGAGAGAATTGTAACAATCTCAAATGGGGCTAGTAAAATTTAAGAATTTTTGGGAGATTTAATCTTCTTTTTCCCTAAAATAATAAGTTTTGGGACTTAATTGAATGAATTCAGGTTTGGGAAGCTTGATTTATAAGGAATTGATGACCAATTTGAAAATGGAATAAAGTTTGGAGACAAAAGTGTGAACTCCCCAACAATTAAATGGCTAAGAGTGTAATTTGACCTTTTTTCTTTGAAGGATAATATATCTGCCAAGTTTAAGCGTTCGCAGAAGGAAAAAAAAAAAGAGAAAGAAAAATGAAAGTGAGAAAGAAAGAAATAGGTAGAGATTCAATCTCAGATCTACCGAGATCCGACCGTTCATTTTCGACACCTCCACCACCATTTCGTTCATCATGTCGAGTCGAGTTCACCGGTACCAACGACATCATCATCGGAGTCACCGTTGGAGGGGGTGTTTGTTTATCGTCGGAAAACTTAAAAGGTTAGTATTCGAACTTTGAGTTTGAATTTTGAAAATCCGAGGCCACCACCGTGTTCAGAAGGTCGAAAACTATCGGCCTGTAAAATTTGGTGGCCAACGGCCGCCCACAGCCGCCGCACGCGCCCCACGCGCCGCCGGCCGCGAGTGGGATTCGTCTGGGTTGACCGAGCCGGTTGACCGAGCCACTAAGCCGGTTGACCGAGCCGGTTGACCGAGCCGCCGAGCCGATTGACCGAGCCACTAAGCCGATTGACCGAGCCGGTTGACCGAGCCGCCGAGCCAGTTGACCGAGCCACTAAGCCGATTGACCGAGCCGGTTGACCGAGCCGCCGAGCCGGTTGACCGAGCCGCCGAGCCGTTTGACCGAGCCGCCGAGCCGGTTCCGACCAGTGACGTCAGCATGACGTCAGCGTTGACCGTTGACTTTGACCGTTGACTTTGACCAAAAAGTCAAATTTTCCGAAAACTCATATTTTATGTTTTTCGACGTCCTGAGTCCGTTTTTGAAGCCCGTTTTGCAAAATTCTGACCCGAAGGCCTCCGAATCTGACCTTGAACCCGAAAGTGTTAAATTTTGTTAAGAGCTCTACGGATAAGAACTGAAATGTTAATTTGTGTATTTGAAGGTATGCAAGTATCTTGGTATTCGAAATGTCATGGGACATCCAGTCCGGATTCGAATGCGATCGAACGTAGTATCATGAGTCAACCGGTATAACTCGAAATTAAGGTAATACACTACTACCTCTTGTATGCTTTATGAGCATGTTGGTATGTGTTAATGCATGCATAAAAATGATGATAAGTACAGTTAAATCTGCTCAAGAAAAATTTTAATGTAGAAATCTCTGAATGCCTGGTTGGATTAGACCTGGCAAACTTGACCCGAGAACCGAAACCCGAACTGAATTACCCGAACCCAGACCCGAACCGAAACCGAAAATCAACCCGAAATTGACCCGAAATCTGATCCGAAACCCGAAATAAATTGAACCGAAACTAAACCGAATTTAGTTGAACCGAATGGACCTGAACCGAATAGACCTGAACCGAATGAACCCGATTAATAGAAATAAAGAAAGATAAAATATAAACAGCCGCACAAATCACTAAAATGTCAAATATATTGACTTTATAAAGTCATATATAGGGTGTAAAAATCTGACCAACCTAAAGATTTGATTAAAAACGACTGATCTCTCATTTAACCGAAAATAACCGAACCGAAATCAATCGAACTGAAATCAACCGATCCGAAATGACCCGAAACACAATAGACCTGAACTAAAATCGAACCGAAATCAATTGAACTGAAATCAACCGATCCGAAATGACCCGAAACACAATAGACCTGAACTAAAACCGAACCGAAATCAATCGAACTGAAATCAACCGATCCGAAATGACCCGAAACACAATAGACCTGAACTAAAACCGAACCGAAATCAATCGAACTGAAATCAACCGATCCGAAATGACCCGAAACACAATAGACCTGAACAAAACCGAACCGAAACCGGACCAGAACCGAAACCGAATCTGAACCGAAAATATCAGACCCGAAATAACCGAAACCGAAATGACCCGAACCGATTGACCCGTTTGCCACCTCTAAGTTGGATACCCGATGAGCAACTAGAATTTCTGAGCTACCGTTTACGTCTTGTTAGTATAAATTATCAAAATGCCCGCATATGATAAAACAACCATAATGCCTTATAAGTAAATGACTAAATCACTCATGAAATGCCTAAACTCTCAAGAATTTGATGTATCATCTCCTGACTGTCTGGTTTAAATTGTTAGTTCAAAACCCCTCTTTTAATAGGGGCCTTGTTTCAAAGATCCATTCAACTGTCAAAAGTTAATATTGTTTTACATGATTATATTATATGTGTGATACATCATAGTTTTGATTGAACAATATGCTTCTGATTACCGTTATATGAAAAATACATGTCTATTTTATATCTACCGAAATTTCAGTTGTTATTGATAACCGAACCGTTACATAAATTGTTACTGGGGTACTTGGGATAAAATATGAAGTGACCGTAGGTTCAACCCTGATCCAGGGTAATTCCTCACCGTTACCGTTACAGGTTCCTATGCTTCGGCTAGGGTAATTCCTCACCGTTACCGTTACAGGTTCCTATGCTTCGGCTAGGGTAATTCCTCACTGTTACCGTTACAGGTTCCTATGCTTCGACTAGGGTAATACCTACCATACCGTACCGTACTGTTCCTAAGATGAGGGTTGATAAAAGATTAAACCGTACCGTATTGTTACTTGAACTTTATGTTTTTGAACTGAAAATGTATATTATACTGTTGTTGTACATGTTTTACCTGCACCGTTTGGAACACACTAGAAACCGAACTCTCTCTAATTCCACTACCGTATATTATTAGCCTACAATTCCCGTCAAATTCTCAATAATAAATAAAGAACAAGTACCGTTATTCTCGAGTTTGATGCAACCTCGAAATAGTAGAAAAAGAAACAAAGACTGTTACCGCGATGAACATCATGAAAATGTTATGCCTACCATATATCTGCATGAGCTTATAGTATCTCTTGGTAGTTTTGTATTACTGAGCTTTTCCAAGCTCACGTTATTTTTACCATCGCAGGTTAAAGGGATATATCATGGTATAACGTTTGACATCAGTGTTCGGAGTTTTCTCGGCGTTGCTTTTGGAGTACGGTACCGACATATTTAGTGGGCATGCAAATCATTATTGTTTCATGATAGTGTCTGTAAAATGTTTTCTGAAATCCTGTTATATGTTTAAATGCTTTCATGAAAGAGTATTTTCAACTAAAGTTACTGTTATAATCTAATATGTATTTTTCAGAGAAAATGTTTTATGTGTATTTTTACCGTGGGTCGCTCCTGTGACCCTAATGTGGCTTCCTAAGATCTGTCATAACGCATAGGCGGGTCTAGGGGGTTACATGAACGGTTTCTAATCGGTAACCGAATGAGTTTTTTTGCTGGTTTTGTGTATTTTCATATAATAGCACCTTTCTTTATCTCAAACAGGAGAGAGTTTAATGCAACTTTGTCGCTTTTACAACCTATGTTGCTTGGTCTGACTCTTGAATTTTCTTAAGGTACTCGTGTTTGGCGGACATAGGTATGGGATACAATCATCCAAAAATCTTGAAAAGAATTTGATCAAACCCATTTTGGATATATATTTATGTTCAACACTCACATCCGAGTCCAAGTAACATAGTTTTCAACCATTTAAATTATGCCAATACCAGCTTCATTTTACTGATTCTATTCTCTTCAAAAAAATTAATTTAGGGGTTTTAGTTTTATAATTTTTGGGGAAGATGGTGAAAAATAAAATTTTGAAAGTTTGGGGGTTAAATTAGAAATTATTATTTTTAATTAACGGAGACTAACGGCCAAGTTACCAAAATAGAAACGATTTTAAACGTAAGTGACCAGAATAATCATTTTTGAATTTTGGTGACCAAAATAGAACACACCCTAAACGAAAGGGACCACTGGTGAAGATTACCCAAAAAAATCAAAATCATTAAATAATAATCGCAAACATAATGTTGCAACCGTTAATTAAATCAAAGTAAATAATCCCAAGTTTCACATGGAATTGTAATTGTGGGTAGAAAAACTTAAATCGATTCGGAATTTTTGCATTGGTGTTGGTTGACATTTGGGACAATGGTTTTCATGACTTTCTTTATGGCTTCACAGTGTGCATTTTCCTGCAATATTGCATGGTCAGGAACTCAGGATTATTACCGAAACCCACTTTTCCAACCTGTTAAATTCAAGTTGGAAAAAATCAAAAGCCTTTCACATGTTTGCATTTATGACCAGACCGTGCTGGTAATTATATACACATAGGTTTGGGGTAAACAATATTCTGAGACATAATCCAAGGAAAAAAAGTTTCAGAAATAGTAAGGATCTTGTGACATTTTGGGTTGTTTATGATCTGGCCATGATCAATGTTTAACCAAAACATTATAAATATTGAAATTCGAAGTTAAAATATTATAAATATTGAACTTTGAAATCCAATTCTATTGTCACCTTGTAAGAGGTGTTACAATTTTAAAAAAATAATTATTGAAAAAGAATATTACAATATTTTGTATAGTTCAAAATTTTTCATCACACCAAACATTTCTTACAAGTCACTTGCATGTATAGGTGAGGATTTAATTGAGTTGAGTCAAAAATTTTGAGTTTGTCGAGTTGACAAGTCCTATTTTATTATTTAAACTTTATTTGGGATTTTTTTTGAGTCGGGTTGTTCGAGTTTTGTATAAATTTAAAACGATTCTCTTATTATTATGCATGTCATGTCTTAGTCTAAAATCCTTAACGCTATAAAAAACACTTGCTGGTAAATAGAGTTTTTTTATGATGTTAGTGATTTTACTAAGGAATAACATTAATAATAGCCTCAAGTTGAAAATAGTAAAAGAGCCTAAATAATAATTTGACCTATAAATTACAACATTCCTAACTATATTTAAAATAATATCTAGAGATTTTGTTGGTCGTTTGAGTTTCATCCACACAAAAATGTGGAACTAGGAAAAGATCATGCAATATTTTTATTAATTGATGGGAAAATAATTTATAAAGAATTATAGTCAATGGATCAAATTGAATAAAATGAAAATTTGATGGATTAAATTGAAAATAGAGAAATTTTGTTTTCAAAAAGAGTAAATGAAGTTACATAGTTATTCTATAGTGATTGAGGAGTATTTGATTCAAATTTGGTAAATAAATGAACTTAAAACAAATGCGGAAATGAATAAACAAATAAATCATGCAAAGTTAAGGGACTAAATTGTAAAATATAAATTTTGTTGTCAAAATGAGAAATAAAAGTTGCATAGATATTCTAAGGTGGTTGAGGAGTATGTGGTTCAAATTTTGTAAAATGAACATAAAACGGAGGGGGAATTAAAGAAACAATAAAATTAAGGACCAGATTGCAAAATATGGAAATTTGATTTTGTTTAGTTTTTCAAATTCATAAAATCTGATTTTGGTTCAAACTTAAAAATTAAACTACTAAATCAAGTTGATTGAAATAACTTGAAATTAAAAATAATTTCTTGGTTGAATCGAGTTTTACTACTCCCTACATACATGAATTAACTAGAATAAAGGTAAGACAATTGTAACCAAGAAACTAATTGTATGTATCTTCTCTTGGTTTTAATTTTTCCTAAACTTGGGAATTTACTTCAAAATAACTTGTTAAACAAGGTTGAAGGCCAACCTAATTAATGGCTAACATTTACTCTGATTAACTCTCAATCAAACAAAAAGCAACTGCAACACATTAGCATTAGGTAGTTGACTTTGTTTTATCATGGGTCATGAAAATGAACAGCATCACAAGAAAGCAAGTCAAACTTTAATTCCTCATTTTGACAAAAAAAATAACTTTAATTCCTCAGCACATCCAATAAATTGGAGGCTGTGTGTGCCATTAATAAGTTGTTGATTCATTTAAATGTTGTATTTTCCCCTCTCTTTTTAATTTTTTTCCCATTAAAATAAAAAGAAAAAACTATTAATGACAAGTTTCTATAGTAATTGTTCATCTTATAACTCCAGATTCAAGATTTTACAAAGCTGATAAACCATTGCCTGAGGAGATTAACATAATATAAGTCTGGAATTACTTATTAACAACAGAAGTGAAAATTTACACTTGTGTTCTACCACTAAAGGGGGTTGACTATGAAAAAAATAAGCCAAGATCAAAGAATCCCAGAAAGCTCCTAAAACGATATCTCAAATCCCCCTGCCCCCCAAATTTAGAATAAAAACATAGGATTTTCAGCTAATGTGATATCAGTGAGTTGGCAATCTTTCCCATGATTTGCAGCATCATCAAAAAGCCATTTCTCCAGCAGTGAAAGTTGGCCTGCATGGGGAACAAGATCCGGCTTAGTTTCATCTTGCAAACTAAGGCTTGCCTCGGTTGACATAGATTGTGAGAAATCATTGGAGTTTGAAGAATCAAAAGATTCAAATGCAAACAATGGCTCAAAAGCCTCAGACATTCCCTTGCTGCACCTTTCTTCTTCTTCCTTCCTGGAATGATCATCAGCCCCTGTTGAGCCAGGCTTTAATGGAGTCTTTCTCATCCACCCTTTTAACATCTTAGCTATGTTCTCAGTGCTCGATGCATACCCTCCAAAGGGTTTCAACTCAGTTAAACTTGAACCACTTGATTTCTCAGGGGACAAAGCATCTGACAAAGCCTGCTTAGCCATATTTATATCAGTCTGCAGCTTCCTCTCCCATTGACCACGAGAAATCTGGTCTGATGATGAAAACCCATGTCTGCAATAACCTCCACTGCCATGGAGTTTCTTAAGCTTCTTCTTCAAATGAGTGTTCCAATAGTTTTTAATGTCATTGTCTGTCCTTTGAGGCAGGTAAGATGCTATTGCCGCCCATCTGCAACAACATCGCATATGAACCAACAATAAAAACACATTAAACACCACTTCAAAGGTCGATAATTTACCTGTTGCCTAAAAGAGCTTGAAGGTGGATTATCATTTTCTCTTCTTGTTCTGTAAAGTTACCCCTTTTAATCCCTGGCCTCAAATAATTAGTCCACCTGAGCCTGCAACTCTTGCTACATCTGAGCAACCCTGGTAAACAAGAACCCAGAAAAGAAAAACAAAGATTCATTAATAACTTCACCTAGTACAATTGCACGACCAATTAACCCAAAGATAAAAACAAAACCTGTATTGGTTGGAACATCCCTCCAATTCCCAGGACCATGTTCTTGAATATAAGACACCAAGATGATGTCTTCTTCAGGAGTCCATGGCCCTTTCTTCACACCGGATTTGTCGCAGCAAGGTGGTCTCCCCATTATCACTCACCCGTTGAAACCTCAACAACAACAACAAATTGTATGCGATTTTGTGTGTTAGCTTTAAGACAAGGGTCTAAGGCAAAGTGTGTGGGTTGAGAATAAATAAGGGGAAAAGGGAGCAGAAAGGGGGGGCATTTTCCAACCCCCTGGTTCCTAAGAGTCAATGACAGCAAGGGGCATTAATTAAATGAAATGCCGAAGTCAGCTCAGCAGCTATGCCAATGCCTCTTCTGCCTCACAAAACCGCGTTGCATTCAATGTGGTTTCTGCTGTAAAGGAAACCTATACATACTCCCATTTTTATTGTTGTAAATAATAATAATAGAATCAACTAACTCAGTTTCTTCAACTTAACCAAACATTTATGAAACAGGGATGGAATAAAATATAAAGATTAAGGGGGTTTAAGTATAATTAAATATAAAAATAAGGTGTAAAATTAATAAATTGAAAACTTGGGGTCTAAACAGGTAATTTCTCCATTGTATTTTTCAGTATAAAAAAATAAGGGCACAACCATAAGTCATAGTCACAACAACAATTAGGGTTGGACGTTCGATCGAGTCGAGTCAAAAAGTATCGAGTTATTTGAGTTTAGAAGTCCTATTTTACGATTCAAACTTTATTTGATATTTTTTCGAATCAAGTCAAGTTTATGAAATTCCCGTCGAGTCGAGTTTCCATACAAATTTAATTACAATTATTTATAATGTTATAGTACATATTGATTCCAATTTAAACGACTTTCTATATTCATATATGATATAAATATATATTTCTTCATATTTTCACATATGATATACATAATATATCATGTAGAATTGACAAATTCAATTCGAACTTGAAATTTGATCAACCATTTAATAAAAATTTCGAGTTATTCAAATTTTTATTTTATAACTCAAACTTTATTTGAATATTTATCGAGTCGAATCGAGTTTATAAAATTCCGAGTTTATTTTTTTCACGTCGAGTCGAGTTTTGCCCACCCCTAACAACAATCCTTTGTCCCATTTCAGTGCCCTTATATACATATCAACACTAAAAAATCAAACCCTACACTCTAATTCTAAAGCCTAAATCTTAAACTTTAAATCCTAAAAACTAAATCATACCCCTTAAATCTCAAACCCTAAGTCCTAAAAACTAACTACAAACCCTAAACACGATTTTTTAGTGTGTTAGTATATAAGAACATCGAAAAAGGGTAGGAGATTACTATTCCCGTGATTCACACCAAAATAATAACCAATGATAAACGAACAAAATACTTATGCCATTTTTTTATACTCCTATGTCTTTAACTCTAAAAAATAAACTCTAAATTTTAAATTCCTAATCTTAAAAGCTAAATCTTAAACTCTAAAAACTAAACCATATATTCAACCCTAAATCTAATTATTTTAACATTGAAACATATATAAAAACAATAAAAAAGTAAAAGATTTATTAATGATAAACGGTGTGATTTAAGTCTCTAATCCAAATCTTGCAAAATGCAATTGAAATTTTATATAAAAAAATGGTAATTAATGCAGAACGATTAAGTTTAAAAAGCAAATACATGGTTAAAGAAAGAACACCGGTTTTTTTTATATATACAAATCCTACTTAATCGTAATTTTACTTAAAGCTGGAGACTCTAAAGAGGAGGTGCTCCTAGTGAGTCTATTTTTAAAAATATATATATATTTAATTAAAATTCAACAAGTGTCACAGTAAAAAAATGAATGATGTTCATCCTATGAGACAATTGTTCAAATCGCTTTGTCTACAAAGTTAATGTCCATTGTCAAAAGGTTAAAAATATGTATGAACATATATTATCTTGTAATCACTTTTAGACCATTAAAAATGCGTTTAATTAATATAATAATGTATCTAATTCCAAGGTGGACCCCTATGGAAGTGGGACCTTGAAATCTAAATTTTTACAAATTGATATTTAGTCCTTTAAATCTTTTTCAAATTTTAATTTTAACCTTTCAAAACTTTTGATTATATTTCAAATGTTTAAATATATTAATTAAATCTAGTTCTAAAATTTTTAAAAATTCTCATTAAAACTCAATTAAAAAATAGTTACCCTAAACTTTTATGAGAACTTTAAATTAAATTCTTTAAATTTTTTTAAAAATTTAATACAAGCTTCTAAATTTGTTAAAAATTTCAAATCTACCCTCTCAAATTAGATTTCTAAGATCCACACCTGTCCAACCCAAATAACAAAGATTGGATATAAATCAGGATAAAAATATAAAATCGAGTTCTAATTCTATTAATTTTTAATATTTTAAATATGAGTTTAACTTTCGTGAGGAAGATTATAAGTTAAAGTTTTGAGCGTTCAATAATAATATGGCGCCTGGTTCAAAATAAAGATAATAATATGGCGCATTATATTTGTTATGTTTGTCATTAATAGATTGATTACGTTCATCAATGCATATCATATTAATTCTCATTAATTCTTCTTCAATTCTAATTAATAAACGAACAAAACCGAATGCCCCAACCCTACATTATAACCCTGATCCAAAGCCTTAAAATCATACCCTACGTCCTAATTTTAATTGTAAATCTGAAATCATAAAACTTAACAAAGTAAAGTTTGAATTTTTTTAGTTGCCCTTGTGGTTCTTAGGATTTTTCTCTAGTTAATTTGGACCGACTTGTGTCGCACACCTGGTTTCGGTGGGTGAGCCTTCTAGAGTAAACTTTAATTTTAAAACCTAAATTTTAACCTTAAACACTAAATCTTAAGTTTTGAATCCAAAAAATTGATTTATCGTTATTTAACACAAAAATATGGTTATTTGGCTTAATATATTGTATTGTTAAAAAGAATTGTGATTGCATGCCATTAATTAACCATTTTTTAAATGTGAAGTTAAATATTTTATTATTGCTAAAAAAAACAAAATTTTAAATCATCTATCCCTTCAAAAAAAATTAAACAATTATTAAAATATGGTAATGTTTATAGTTTGTGAGAAAAATCGAACCCTTGCTTAACTAAATAAAGTCGGGGTGAAAATATACATATACTAAAGAAGCATTATGTAGTAATATAGACATGTAAATTTTTGTAATTTTTTGAATAGGTAAATTTGTGTGTTTTTAAATATATTGTGTTATTGGACTTTTATCATATTATAATTTCAATTAAATTTAAAACTGAAAGTTTGTATTAGATATTGATTAACACCAAAGTAAGGTTGGAGTTTAAACATCTTACCTCTGCGACTAATAAAAACATACGATACATTTTCATAAATTTTAGGGTAAAGTACAAAAATGTCACTAAACTATGATAAAATGTTCATTTTGGTCACTCAACTTTCAAAAATTAAAAAATGTCATTAAATTTTAATTTTTGTTACAACATGGTCATCGAGACATTAATTTCCATTAAGGGGATGGCGTGGCGATTAATAAAATATGTATAATAGCACATTTAATCCTTTATATTTACACATTTAATTAATTTAGTCTTAATTCGAAAAAATTCAATAAATTTTACCATAATTATTTACAAATTCTATCAATTTGGTCCTTTTTACAAATAAATTATTTTTAATTAAAAATAAGACCAAATTGATAGAATTCATAAAAATGAGGATTAAATTTATTAAAAATTTTCAAATTAGGACTAATTGATTAAATGTGTAAATATGAAGGACTAATTGTACTAGTGTAGAACTAAATGTTTTGATATAATAATTGAAAAAAGTTTTGGACTAAATTGAAAAGAATTTAAAATATGTTTTTAGTCAAAAACAACTTGAAAATATGTTTAAGGGTTTTACAAGGCTTTGGAATGATTTAAAGTGTATTTAAAGTAGTCAAAACCATGTTTTAAACATAACTGTACCTATACGGTGTGGTACCGTATCGATACCCTTTAAGGTTTTAACTACAATGATTTTCCAGTAGCCAAAACTCGTACCGATACGTTTTGCCGTATCGATACGGTGTGCTTTAAAATACCCAACGGCTAGTTCGTGTACCGATACACCCAACTACCCCCAATGGTCATTTTCTCAACGATCTTTTAATTTGCAAGACCGTACCGATACGCTTGCCACGCGTATCGATACGCACCAGCTGAAGTGCTCAACAGATATTTCCTTATCGGGACCGTATCAATACAGTTTGAGGAGTATCGATACGCCAAGCTGCAGAACTGTATTTATGGTGGGAAATAAAGGCTTCAACGGCTTTAATTCAACCCCAACGGTCCTCAACGGCTACAAACTCAATTAGAAGTATAAAAGGGACCTTCAAGCATCAAGGAAAGGCTAATGCTTCAATTGTCAACAACATTATGATGAAAGATTGTCTTTAGAGCTTAATTGTACATTTCTTGTATAAACAACACTTGTGAGCTAAACATTGTCAAATTTGCTCAAGTGTTTAGGTTTTGGGTGAGTTCTTATAGTTGCGAACATATACCTATTAGAGGGATTTCTAGTTTGCTTTGAATTTCTCTTGTAAGAAAGTGCTTGATCAAGCTTTGGGTAGAAAGCTTGATCGTTGTAAAGGTTTCCTCCTCATTCGAGAAAAGGGGACGAAATTCTTAGTGAAATTGGTTGAAATCTTTAATAGGAAGCTAAGGTAGTGGATGTAGGCTTTGGGTTTGAAAGTCGAACCACTCTAAATTCTTGTGTTCAAATTTTACATTTTTAACTTCCACAAAAACACCCAAAAATCCAATCTTCTCCACACCTGACAAGCATTTCGGTTGTGACCATCGAGCTCAACAACTAGTATACAAAGTTTCTTAACTGCCTTGTCATTCCCTTATCGGTAACAAAAACCAACGTTTAATAACCGTCTTGTAACTTTTGAAAATTGGGGTGACCGAAATAAACATTTTAGCACAGTTTAGTGACCATTTGTGTACTTTATCCTAAATTTTAATACACTAACAATTTTAAATGGGCTTAACAATCGAAAGGTGCCCAACATATACCATTTTTTTTCCAATTTGGTGCCTAAGGTTTTTTGGGCCACTTTGGTGCCTAATGTTTCATTCTGTAACTCAATTTAGGTTTTTCCGTCAACGACCGTTAAAAAAATATCGTCATCCAATTATAACATGACATGTGGTCTAGTTTGTTTGTTTATTTATTTAATTTATAAATTTATTTAAAAATAAGAACTTTTTAAATAACCCAAAGTTTTAATTTCATTCGATCAAGCCTTCAAATCACATCTTCCTCACCGTCCGACATCTTCCACACGTCGGCGGTTCACCATTCACCACCCAAGCGTTGTGCACCTCACTGTTCAACTTCCCCCACCCTTTAGCCGTCGGTTAGAAGCCCAATCAGTCTCTTTTTTTCTTCATCGTTGGATGTTCGTGGATGGAGCAATCGACGATTTACGATGACGGGATGATGGGGTTTTCAGTCGTGGGGCAACAAAGGCAAAAGTGGCCGGTGGTGGTTGAATCGATAGTGGGAGGGGAGGAATTTTGGGATTTTGGGTTTGGGTCTGGGAGGTTTAGAGAAATTAAAGATTTTGAGTTTTTTTTTTTTTTATAAAATTAAAGAAAATACAAGAAATATGCCATGTGTCGTGTTTTTATTGGCTAACAAATTTTTTTAACGTTTGTCACGAAAATACCTTATTTGAGTTACAGAATGAAACGTTAGGCCCCAAAGTGACCCGAATAAAACGTTAGACACCAAAATAAAATAAAGTTTAGGTTAGACTTTTTTTACTGTTAAGCCTTTAAAATGTAGGGTAAACTACATAAATAGTCTCCCGATTATGACCAAATTCTTTGTTGAGTCCCATGACTATGAGAAGTTACAAATAGGTCCCTCGACTAATCACGACTAACAAATCGGTCCAATTCCGTTAAAAATAAATGGTTGATGATGTGACAATTAATAAAATTTGTATAATAATAGATTTAACCCTCAAATTTTACATTTTATTTTAATTTGGTCCTAAATTTAATTTTCCATCTCTCAATATTTAAATAGTACAACATTTTAGTCTCTTAAATCCTAAACTTCATCTTCTTCCCTTCTAAAAAAACAAACCTCCATTAATGTTAATGGTAGCCATCTACAACCCCATTTGTATGAGATGCATACCTTTTATTTTTAGAACGGAAGAAGAAGAAGTTTAAGATTTAAGGGAATAAAATGTTGTAATATTTAAATGTTGATAGCTAAAATTTTAAATTTAGGACCAAATTAAAATAAATGCAAAGGTTAAGGGTTAAATTTGTTTATTATACAGATTTTATTAACAGCCACATCATCGGCCATTTATTTTTTTAACGAAATTGGACCAATTTGTTAATCGCAATTAGTCAGAAGACTTATTTGTAATTTCTCATAATCAGAGGACTCAACAAAGAATTGGGTTATAGTCGGATGACCATTTATATAGTTTACCCTAAAATGTATTCATAACTTTACGTGGGATGTTGTATAACGAAATGCCACCGTCAAACAAATGCAGGGCCTACATGCACATAAAAACCTATACCACCGTCCTACAAAAATACATCAACTTCATTGTCAAACTCACTAGAAGTCCAGCATCAGACTACAAAGTCAAATACAATACATCACGATATAACACACAGGTCGCCATGAAAAACAGCAAATGTTTGAGACAATCAACCACTCCTCAGAACATTAAACATTTTTGCATTTCCCAAATGAATCCACAAGAACATGTATTTTTTGTGCCCATTCATTATAAATGGAAAGGTTTTATTTTTTTAAAAGAACATGTGGAGACAGACAAGAAACATGGTAATCTTGTTAAATGCTTCTTTTTTTTCGATCCAACGTTCATCTTCATCCTCTCTTTTAAGACTATTGCTGCATGAATTAGTATCTCTCGAGTACAATTCTTCTGAGTATGATTGTGAAAATTGGATCGGACTGATCAGTTAAACCGGTAGAATAAAAAAATGTTTGATTTGATAGGGTAAGTATGTAAAAATGAACTAAAAATTAGTAAACTGGTAAAAAAAACACTAGAAATTAAGAGTATAAATATATTAAAAATCAATAATATCGTTTTTTTTAAGTGTATCCATGTTGAGTACATATTATTATTCTACTCAACTAACGTGTGCATAACGTAGGAGAGAATATAAACCTAGAATGATATCCAAAAGATTAAGAAGCAACTCATTACTGAGTTATATGAATTCAGGAATGGATTGAGAGGCGGTAAAGGGCAATCATACTCTTTAAAAATTTCAAATTTTTATATATTTAAAAAAATTATATTTTATATTTATAATCTAATATCACACTCTTTAAAATTTTTAAATTCCAATATAATTTTATTAAGAATAAAAATTTACATTTTTAACATAAAATCATTCATCCCTCATTTTTAAGTTCAATAAATTAACATGAAATAACGTGGAAATTTTCGACACACTAGCCCTTCTGGAATCTTGAATTATGGGGGCTTGGACCCATCATTTATCACCCTTTCAATTATGAAAAGGATAGGCTAATTGGGTGAAAACTTTGCTTTACCACTAATCCACATCTATGCTCCCCTAAACCATAATGCCAAATTTTCATTCCCATCCAATTGTAATTTAAGGATAAACTGTGAATTTCATCGCTCAACTTTTTTTTTTTCACTCTTATTTTTTAAAAAAAATAATTTAATCATTAAATTTTCGATTTGCTCCTATTTTAGTCATCCATGCATTAAATTAGAAACGAATATGTGGCATGACAGCCATATGTTATCCACACCATTTTCCATTTTTCTTTCTTCTCCAAAGATGAAAGTTCTATATATAGTTTCGTCCAGGGATAGTTCAAAGATTACATGAGCCCTGTGCAATTTATTAAAATGGGACCCTTAATTTATAATCATTAATAGATATTTTTTTTCAAAAAAAACACCTTAATACAAAAGGTATTATTAGATTATCCTCTTGAGCAACAAAAAATAAACTTATAAACATCTAAAAACCAAACATTTTCACTTAAAAAATGTCATTCTTTTTTCATGTTTTAAGTTTTATATTATTGTTATATATATACACACATAATTATATACCGCTCTGTCCAAATTTTTTTTGTCCCTTTTGTGTTTTAAAATTGTCTCCCTTAAATTATCTCATTGAAAATCTCAACAACTTTTACTATGCACATTTTCTTTTCTACCCTCTTTTTAGTTTTTAAACAAAAAAACTTTAACTTTTCAATGATAAAATTGTCATGTTAGTTATTTTACAATACATCTAGGATCTTACACAATCTTTTTCTCCTAAAACAACGTAAAAGTGTCAATAAGGGACAAATTTTGTGGGATGGGGAGTATATAAATTTATAAATTTTTATAAATAATTTAATTTAGGTTCTCTATTTTTAGGGCCCTCTCTCTTGGGGGCCCTGTGCGGTCGCTCCTATCGCGCTTATCCAGAACCCCACTGGTTTCGTCCATATGTCACGCCAATGCTGAAATCACCATTCTTTTGAGTATTCTTTGACCACTCACGACATCGAAAAACTCGCCTCATCGTCTCCGACCACTCTATTAGCTTTGATTTTTTTAAAATCACTTTAAAACTTGTGAAACTCAATCCAAAACCTAAAACTCACAAAACTTCAAACCACTCTAATATATAATATTCACCATTTGATCAACATAGAATCATGATATACAACTCACTACCTTCTCCTCTACCTCCCCACCGTTGAGATTTGAAAAAGATGTCTCGTCATCAAGAAATCAAAGAAAATATGAAATCATAATTTTTTTTTTAAAAAATAATTAAGTTTTGGAGTCATTTCATAATTTTTAAAACATGGATGTCGTTGAGTATTTAATAGTAAAGTCACTAAAATAGGAGCAAATTGAAAGCTTAGTGATTATTTTTTTTAAAAAATAATGATCAAAATAGGAGTGGAAAAAATATTAAGTGATGAAATTGTAATTTACTCATAATTTGGACAAACAAATATTACCGTGAAATTATATCATAATATGAAAAACAAGACAAACTTGGAAAACAAAATTTTAGTAATTTTTTGAATGGTCTAAAAGTAATTATAAGGTAGTATCTGTTCATATATATTCTTAACTATCTGACAATGTACATACACTTTATAGACAAAGCGATTTGAACTCTTCTCCCTTAAGATGAACATCATCCGTTTTTTTACTGTAACACTTGTTGGATTCTTGAATAAAAAATTCTAATAATTGAATTAATTGCAAAATTAATGTTGCCGGCTGCTGCAATAATAATTTGACCTTCTGTGCATTAATGGGCATATAAATATATTAAATAATTAAATATTTATTATTGTTTGTTCACCGTCACTTTATAAATTTAATTCTTTTTCAAAAATCCGCTTAAACGAATTTAATGATAAATTTATTGTGTTTGAAGGTCCGAAGAAATAAGTTTTAGAGTTCTACATAGAAATTAGCATGTGTGTGCAAAATAGGATTTGGTTAATCGGAAAGTTCGAGTCAGTTAATTTCCGACCTTAAACCGTAACCATTCAACTAGTTAACTGTTTATTTGATTAACTAAAAAATTCGGTCCGTTCAGTTCGGGTAACGGCTTTTTTTTATTTGGTTTATTAAAAATATAAATTTTAATAATGTGTTAGAAAAAAAAAATACTTTTAAAAGCCGATACATTATATTAGTATCTTTTTAATACTAGAAAGGTAAATACTTAAACTTTATAAAATGAAATTATGATTTTATTTTTAAGAAATGAGAAAATAAAATAAAATCTAATTTTTTAATATAAAATATTAAAATGGCATATAATATAATAATATATTATATAACCGGTCCGTTCAGTTACCCGGTTTGTCCTAAAATCGTAAACCATAACCAAACCGGTTTCTTTTAAAATAAAAAAACCCAAATCGAAATTGAATTTTTCGGTTTGATTTTTTTCGAGTTTCGGAATCGATTTTGGTTATTTGATTCTTTTGCACATCCCTAAAAATTAGGGTAAACTACACCAATAATCCTCTGACTATAACACTTTTAGTTGAATTCATTAAAAATTTTAACACATATCACGTGATAGTTAATAAAATTGTCATGATAACATATTTAACCCTCAAAATATATATTTTATTTTAATTTGATCTTATTTTAAAAAAAGTAACACTCAACATTTTAATATTATACAGATTCAATCCTTCTTCTAACTCCCAACTAGTCGTACATGATCACATTTGTTGTTACTTTCATCCCGTGGGGTCCGACAAGGGGAGTAATATGAGCGACTGATCAGAGCTTCACCTTCTATCTTCATAATTTTACAGCTTTTTTAAGTGGCAATCAAGTAAGTTGGTCGTTGCCGCTTAATTTTTTAGTTGTATTCATGGTGTTTTCTTGACAAAACAATAAAAATAACGTGTTTGATAAATTTTAATCATGTTTCTATGGTTTATGAATGAAATATTAAATTAATTGTTTAAAGTAATGAAACATATTTTCGATCTATAAGGATTCATTCTTGAATTTTCGCTCAAGACCCCGAAAATGTCGCTTTCATCAAATTATGCATCTTGAATGCACCCTCTCATTGTTCACCATAACCAAATTTTACTATCCATCAGTTCATCAAATCAATCCCACAAACGTAAAGTCCATTGCTCCAAACAAAATTTTTGATTTGTGCAATAATCAAACCTCAGTTCATCACGCACAACAATGGTTTGTGCAAATTCAATGTCGCATCCAACACGTTTAAGTGCAGATTTGTAAAAACTTCCATTTCTCTAAATCAATTATAGCTTCATAATGCTGAATGATTAATCGGAAAATGGGAAACAATGAAAGCATGTTAATCATTTAATGATGGGCCAACCAAAAGCATCGACAACAGTTTGATTTCCTTTTTCTTTTTTAATTCAATTTACGCAGAACATCAAACATCTCCTGCTCTTTTTGGTTTTTCTGGAAGCATATGTATTATTGATGAAAAACTCAAAAATTATAGGGATAATGACATCAATGTCCATGTACTTTATTAAATTTGTCAATATAATGTCTCTATTTTGTAAATATTAAATGTGCAACATGTACCTTATTTTCGTCTTCTAAAATGTCTCTACTTTGTAAAAACCAACGCTGCAAAGATTGATACGAATGAGGATTAACGAGTAGAATTCACAAAATCTATTTAATGAGGAAAAAATGACAAACATTATGTAACAACGGGGAGTCGCGACCAATCCATTATTTACTTTAGGTGAGATTGGATCACCTGAAAACCCAGTTATTTTAATAAAATTTATTTTATCGTTTTTATTAAAATAACGAGTTTGGGTTTGCGAAACCAGAAAATAGGTTCGGTTACGTGTGGGGAAGAGTGAGCACCCCCACAACGCCCAAAAATTGGTACCTAGTCGATTACATATTGTTTCAACGATAGAAATTATGAATTCGAATTTAATTTAGAAACTATGATCCCTTAATTTAAAATAATATTTAAAAATGTATGTTTAAGAAAGGAAAGGTACACTCCAACGCCCGAAGCATAATTTCCGTTAGATTTTCGAATAGGGAAAATCTATTTTGAAAATTATAATTTAGAAAAAATGATATTTTATATTTGAAGGGAAGAAATTTACACCCCTACGCTCGGGGTATAATTTCTGTTAGACTCTTGACTGAAGGGAGCCTATTTTGAAAATTAAGATTTAGAATAAAAAATATTTTTAATAGAGACTATCGGAAAGTGGCACCCTTACGCTCAGGGTACGTTTTTCACAATAATCCATACTAAAAGGTTTTAATTTAAAATTCAAAGCATAAATAAATATATCTTATTGACATACAAAATAAAATCTACAAACATAGCATATAAAATAAAAACATACCAACAAATATAAGAACATCTTATATTTCATACAAAAATATTTAGTACAAAAAGCTGACATTAAAATAAATACAAAGATAAAGATCAAAATTTACCCTACTAGAAGCTCGAATGAAAAACTTCGACCGACCCCTAGCAAGATCCTCGGATCATCTCACAATGACTCAAAAATTAATTCGAACGAACTTCGACAGGGCTTCCTATCAAACCAACTGTTCTAACCATCAAAAGGGCACTGCCCCTAAACCTTGCGCCATTTCCATGGCATTTGTTAGCCATTTCTATGGCTTTGCCGTTGATTCTGTGTTGCAAAGGCTCCCCCTCCCCTATTTATAGTGCTTTGGAGGAGGGATGAGTCAATTGGTCATTTGGCGTGGATGCCTTGCATGGCATCCATGGATTACAACATTATCTTTTTCCTACAACATTATCTCTCTCTCTTTTTTAATAAATAATATTATTCGAACAAAAATAAACGATTATAGCCCGGACATAAAATGTGTATTACAGCTGCCCCCTTCGCTTATTGATGTTAACATGAATAGAGCAAAGACAAAATAATAACCATTTTATGTTCAGTCGGGTCCATGTTCCTTTCTCTAGCCATCGCTCTTTCTTAGGCTTCACTTGATCTGCTCGGACGCTCTTGTAGGTAAAATCTTAAAAATAGGGTGATCCGTTGGAGAAGGAAAAATGAGTTTGGCTTGCTACGGCTCTGACGGCGGCGCAACACTTGGAGAAAATTTGACCTAGTTGCAACAATGATGAAGAAGCAAGGTCTACAAAACTTGATCTGGCTGCAACACTAACGAAGAAACAGATCAGAGGATGAAGCTTCAAACAGTTGATCTGAGGAGACATGATGAAGGCTCCAGTGTTTAATCCAACTACAGCACTGATGAAGAGACAAAGTCAGAAGATGAAGGTTCTGACATTGGATCCAAAAAATACCACTAGCTTGGCTCTAGATATTTTTTTGGTTGCATTTTCCCAAATGCACATGGATCAACGGTTTTGACTTGCCTTTACCGATAGCTGTTGGCTCCGGGCTAGTTGTACCATTCTCCTGGGTACAATCAGTTTATACCAATCATGAGATTGGATTTTTCTAAAGGATTTATTTTCCTTTCACCATTCGTGAAAATGGATTTTTGATGGACATTTGAATTATCCATTGCCTTAAACTTTACCGTGTTTAAGCACGTTGTGCCGACATTTCTGTCGGACTTGTCAAAATAGCTTTGATCCTTATGGAAGGATGAAATTAAAAAAATTATGTTTTAAGAAAAATTGATCCTTATGAAAGGATGAAATTAAGGGATTCTTGTTTCGAGAAAAACTATCCTTAAGAAATGATGGAATTAAGCAATTCCTTTTTTAAGAAAAACTATCCTTAAGAAAGGATGGAATTAAGAAATTCATGTTTTGAAAGAAAAAAAACGATCCATATGGAAGAATGGATTTAAGCAATTCTTGTTTTCAGAAAAATGATCCTTAAGAAAGGATGAAATTAAGCAATTCCTTTTGCATTTTCCCAAATGCACAAGGATCAACGATTTTGACTTGCCTTTATCGGTAGCCGTTTGCTCCGGGCTAGCTGTACCATTTCCCTGGTTACAATCAGTTTATGCCAATCATGACATTGGATTTTTCCAAAGGATTTATTTTCCTTTAACCATTCGTAAAAATGGATTTTTGATGGACATTTGAATTATCCATTGTCTTAAACTTTTCTGTGTTTAAGCACGTTGTGTCGACATTTCTGTCGGACTTTTCAAAATAGCTTTGATTCATCTGCAATTCTGACGAAGGAACAAGATCTGACGAACATTTCTCTCTCTTTTTTGGGTGAGGGGATAGATTTGAAAATCATTAATTTTTGACCAAGCTACAACACCGACGAAGAGGCATAGTCTGAAATCATTTTGATCCAGCTACAACACCGATGAGGAGGCAAGATCGAAAGTTAGTGAATTTGGTCTAGCTACAACACTGATGAGGAGGCAAAACCGAGAATTGAACGAGCCACGATACCTGATGAAGAGGCACGATCTGAAGTTGTTTTGATACAGCTACAACACTGACGGGGAGGCAAGATCGAGATTTTGAGTTTGGTCTAGCTACAACACCGACGAAGAGGCGTTACTAGGATTTGACCGAGTTGCGACACCGACGAAGAGGCGCGGTTTAAAGTGGTTTTGATCCAGCTACTACACTGACGGGGAGGCAAGATCAAGAGTTCGATTTCGATCAAGCTACAACCCTGGTGAAGAGACATGATCTGGGAGTTTGATTTTGATCAAGCTACAACTCTGACAAAGAGGCATGATCTGAAAGTTCGATTTCGATCAAGCTACAACCCTAATGAAGAGGCATAATCTGAGAGTTTGATCTACTACGGCTCTATCGTCGTAGTGTAATCTGGATTTTGATCTAGTCGCACCTATTATGGTGAAACTAGACCTGGAAAAACAATTGGCCTACTGCGACTCTGACGAAGCAGCATGATCTAAGGTTTGATCTACTACGGCTTTATTGGCGTAGTGTAATCTGGATTTTTGATATAGTTGCACCTATTACGGCGAAACTAGACCTAGAAAAACAATTAGCATGTCGCGACTCTGACGAAGCGGCATGATCTGAGGTTTGATCTACTACGGCTCTATTATCGTAGTGTAATCTGGATTTTGATCTAGTCGCACCTATTACGCAAAACTAGACCTGGAAAAACAATTGACCTACCGCGGCTCTGACAAAGCGGCATGATTTGAGGTTTGATTTGCTACAACACTGGTGAAGAAACATGACCTTTGAAGATAATTTGTAGACATATTGCACCATGTTACGGGTGAGATAGGACATGTCAAGGATGTTGGATCATTTGTTCCTTCTTGATTGAAGACGCCAGATCATATCTTCATATTTGTTCCAATTCTTCGAGTCAAGGCCGTTGGAATTTATCTGTTCCTTTTCGGTTGCAGATGTCAGACCTGTAAAATTTTTTGTCCTTAAGAAAGGATTAGATATCTTTAAGAAAATATTGAGTTGACTTAAGAAAAGATCTTTGAGAAAAGATCCAATTTTTTTAAGAAAAAAACATTCTTATGAAAGGGTTGAATTTAGAAATTCATATTTTTGAGGAAAGCGTCCTTGGGAAATGATGAAATTAAGGGATTCAGATTTTGAGAAAAAGTATCCTTATGGAAGGATAAGAATAAGGAATTCTTGTTTTCAGGGAAACGTCCTTATAAAAGGATGGAGTTAAGAAATTCCCGTTTTGAGAAAAACTATCCTTATAAAAGGATGGAATTATGAAACTCCTAGTTTGAGAGAAACTATCCTTAAGAAAGGATGGAATTAAGAAATTCTGAGTTTGAGAAAAAAAGTGTCCATAAGAAAGGATGGAATTAAGAAATTCCGAGTTTGAGAAAAAGTATCCTTAAGAAATGATGGAATTAAGAAATTCTGAGTTTGAGAAAAAGTGTCCTTATGAAAGGATGGAATTAAGAAATTTCGAGTTTGAGAAAAAATATCCTCAAGAAAGGATGGAATTAAGAAATTCTGAGTTTGGAAAAAAGTATCCTTAAGAAAGGATGAAATTAAGAAATTCTGAGATTGAGAAAAAGTATCCTTAAGAAAGGATGGAATTAAGAAATTCCTAGTTTGGGAAAAAGTGTCCTTAAAAAGGATGGAATTAAGAAATTCTGAGTTTGAGAAAATGTGTCCTTATGAAAGGTATGATTTTAGAAATTTTTTGAGTAACAAGTGTAAAGTTATTTTTCGGCAATGTAGTTATGCAAATGATATGCATGTGCATGCTTTTGTGGTGATGCAAAGATGCATGAAATTCTTGTCAGGATGTTCAAGTTATGAATGTTTAATGAAAAATTAGATGCCATGATGTATGAACATGTTTGGATGATGCAATGATGCATATGCTTTTATGTATGTTCTCATGGGGATGCATGAAATTCTTGTAGAAGTCTTCTTCTTCTGGCTTAGGTTGGTCTTCTGATTTTTGTTCAAAATTTGCCCCAGCAGAAGTTTGCCCCCCAAATTTCATTTTCCTTATTCTTTTCTGGATAAGATGAATGACCCTGGCGTCATCTTCTTCTTTCTTTTTTTCAAGGGAAATTGACTTCGCCCACCACCATCGACGGAGGCGAGAAAGGTTGATTCTGGAACTTCATGACATGAAGTTATGACCTGAAAATAGAATATTAGTTAGTAATCTACTCGAAATTTTTTTATTGTTTTGTAGAACTAAGTGTTTTGATATAATAATTGAAAAATGTTTTGGACAAATTTGAAAAGAATTTAAAACATGTCTTTAAGTCCAAACAACTTGAAAATATGTTTGAAGTACTTAAAAAGGTTTTTGACAAAGTTTTTAATGTTTTAAAGTAGTCAAACTTAACAGTTCAGCAAGCCCGCACCGATACAGTACACCCCGTATCGATACCTTTTTCATCAAAGTTTGTTTCTGCCAAAACCCGTACCGATAGAGGCTTGCTCATATCGATACAGATAGGGGTCTTTTCGATACGCCTCTTAAGCGTACCGATCCCTACTTTAACAACCCCCAACGACTATTTCTAAACGGTCTTTTAAATTGCAGACCGTACCGATACGCTCTCAAGCGTATCGATACGCATAGGCTGACAAAGAGCCCAACGGCTAGTTTTGAAGAAGGGCGTACCGATACGTCTCCACGTGTACTGATACGGTAGGCTGCAGAACTGCATTTATGGTGGGAAATAAAGTCTCTAACGGCTCCAATTCAACCCTAACGACTAGTAACGGCTACAAACTCAATTAGGAGTATAAAAGGGACCTCCAAGCTTCAAGAGAAGGCTAATGCTTTAATTGTAAAACATCATATTATCAAAAATATGTCTTAGTGCCTAATTGTCAATTTCTTGTATAGACAAACACTAATGAGCCAAAATTGTCATATTTGCTCAAGTGTTCTAGGTTTTGGGTGAGTGCTTAGATTTGCAAACACATACCTATTAGAGGGATTTCTTGTTTGCTTTGAATTTCTCTTGTAAAGAGTTTTTACTCAAGCTTTGAGTAGAAAGCTTTGAGGGTTGTAAAGGTTGCCTCCTTAGCCTAGAAAAGGGGACAGAATTCATAGTGAATTTGTTTGAAATCCTTGGTATGAAGCTAAGGTAGTGGGTGTAGGCTTTGGTTAGAAAGCCAAACCACTCTAAATCATTGTACAAAACTTCTATCTTTTTGCTTCCACCACCATCACCCAATATTCCACTTCTCCACCACTTGGCGAGCAATTCAGTTGAAAGAAATCGAGCATCATAAAACCTAACAATTGGTATCAGAGCGATGCTTAATCGAAGAGGATTAACATCCTATTGAGGTAATCCGGGAAGCTCGATACAACATATCAACCAACCGGTCAAATGGTGCAATCCATCGACAAGATACCATTCTTCGACGGAACACACTATGCCTATTGGAAGAAAAGAATGAAGTTTTTTATAAAGTCCAAGGACTACAAGCTTTGGGACATAATAGAAGACGGTCCGTTCGTGCCACAACGAAGGAGACCATGGGGCACATATGATCGCAGGATGATGGAGCTCAATTGCAAAGCCTTGCACATCATCTTTTGTGCATTGAGCCCCAACATCTACGAGAAGATGTCTTCTTGTGAAGATGCCAAGGAGGTATGGGACAAGCTTGAAGTCACATACGAAATAACTAATGAAGTAAAGGAGACCAAGATTGGACTTCTAAACCACGAGTATGAGAACTTCAAGATGGATCCGGAAAAGGGCATTGGGAAGATGTTCGATAGGTTCTCCATCATCACCAATGGACTCAAAAGTTATGGAGAAGCCATCTCGGAAGAGAAGCTTGTCCGAAAGCTCATCTACTCCCTTCCCGAGTCATGAGACTCAAAAAGGACTACCATCATTGAGGCCAAGAATCTCAAGACTTTGAAGATTGATGAGCTCATGGGGTCACTTCTCACTCACCAAATAATGAAAAAAAATAAAGAAGAGGAGAAAAAGAAGGAAAAGATTAGAGATATGGGGGAGAAGAAGCTCAAAGGGCTTGGCATAAACACAAATGACATGGCTCTCAAGTCCTCCAAGTGCAACCATGTTGATACAAGTGAGGAGGAGGATGAAAAAGAAGAGATAGTTCATCTCTTCAAAAAGTGTGCCCATTTCATGAAGAAAATCATAAAAGATCTCGAACGAGAATCCTTGAAGAAGAAGAGGGCAAGCACTTCAAGTCATAAGAAGAAGGCATATGTGGCTACATGGAGTGATGAAGACTCCACCGATGATGAACACGCCAATCTTTACCTTATGGTCATCAAAGAAGATTCAAGGGTAACTTCTAATTCATCTACTTCATGTTCATACTCTTTTGATGAATTACAAGATGCTTATAACAATTTGGTTTTAGAATTTAAAAATCACATTTCGAAAAGCAAGAAAGTGATTTCAAATTTGAAAATTCAAAATAACTTGATTTCTAAAACCAAAATTGAACTTGAAGCAAAACTCGAAGAGTTTGAACAAAAAATTTTCGATTCACAAATTTTGCTTCATAAAGTTCAAGAAGAAAAATATTTGATTTCCAAAGAGCTTGAAAAGAGAAATAATGTTGGAAAATCAAAATTTTATGTAAGACAATCTAGTGCCCATAGATTTGTAAATGGTAAAATTTTTAGAAGTATTTGGGTCCTAAAAGGACTAAGTACTTCAACTAAAAAGGATGAAATTGAAAAATGGATTCCTAAGAGGACTAAATTTTGTGCTACTAACGTCTATGGATCCAAAGCAATTTGGATACAAAAATTACTTGATTGTCTTATGATAGGTGTGATGGAGATTGACCAACAAGTCAAATATTAAGGGGGAGCTCCATGCACACAAAGAAGAACACTTGAAGAGGAAGGCTTCACATCCTCCATTGGATTCAAGTGTTGGCAAAATTAGTTGAATTCCTTTATTTAGTTTTATTTTTTAAAATTCAACTAGTTTAATCATATATGTTGAACTAACTTTTGCTTGATGATGCTTTGAGTAAGGGGAGCCACTTTTAAAACCCAACAACAATTTAATAATTTCAAAATTTAAACCTCCATTGTTATTTTGAGCTTAAAAGTGTTTTAAATTCTTTTTGATATAACAAAAAAGGGAGAAATGGTTTGAAAAATTGAATTTTCAAATGAATAAGGGGGACCTTTAATTGATTTTGAATATTAATTATCTTATTCAAAATTTATTTCACAAAGGGGGAGAAATCCCAAACAATTTTTCAAGTTGGTTTTATTATATCAAAAAGGGGGAGATTGTAGAACTAAGTGTTTTGATATAATAATTGAAAAATGTTTTGGACAAATTTTAAAAGAATTTAAAACGTGTCTTTTAAGTCCAAACAACTTGAAAATATGTTTGAAGTACTTAAAAAGGTTTTTGGCAAAGTTTTTAATGTTTTAAAGTAGTCAAGCTTAACTTTTAGCAAGCCAATATCGATACTGTACACCCCGTATCGATACCTTTTCTCATCCAAGTTTGTTTCTGCCAAAACCCGTACCGATACAGGCTTGCCCGTATCGATACAGATATGGGTCGTTTCGATATGCCTCTTAAGCGTACCGATTCCTGCTCTAACAACCCCAATGACTATTTCCCAACGGTCTTTTAAATTGCAGACCATACCGATACGCTCCCAAGCGTATCGATACGCATAGGCTAACAAAGAGCCCAACGGCTAGTTCTGAAGAAGGGCGTACCAATACGCCTCATCGTGTACCGATACGGTAGGCTGCATAACTACATTTATGGTGGGAAATAAAGTCTCAAACGACTCAAATTCAACCCTAACGACTAGTAACGACTACAAACTCAATTAGGAGTATAAAAGAGACCTCCAAGCATCAAGTGAAGGCCAATGCTTCAATTGTTAAACATCATGTGATCAAAAATATGTCTTAGTACCTAATTGTCATTTTCTTGTATAGACAAACACTAATGAGCCAAAATTGTCATATTTGCTCAAGTGTTCTAGGTTTTGGGTGAGTGCTTAGATTTGCAAACACATACCTATTAGAGGGATTTCTTGTTTTCTTTGAATTTCTCTTGTAAAGAGTGTTTACTCAAGCTTTGGGTAGAAAGCTTTGAGGGTTGTAAAGGTTGCCACCTTAGCCTAGAAAAGGGGACAGAATTCATAGTGAATTTGTTTGAAATCCTTGGTAGAAAGCTAAGGTAGTGGATGTAGGCTTTGGTTAGAAAGCCGAACCACTCTAAATCATTGTGCAAAACTTATATCTTTTTGCTTCCACCACCATCACCCAATATTCCACTTCTCCACCACTTGGCGAGCAATTCGGTTGAAGGAAATCGAGCATCATAAAACGTAACATGTTTTTATCTAGATGTTTGAGCTTTTTGCGTAATCGGCCTCCTTCAGGGCTAAATGTTGGTGATTATGTTGTTGCCCCCACCATTGAGGTTTTTCGGTCTCTTCCCTGGACCTGTTTGTACGTTCAAGCAAAAAAAATGTTATGGATGCACCTAAATTTGTGCTTAATGCATACGTCTAGCCTAAATGCATGATGACTTGTACGATGCATGCGAATGAGAGATTCTGTTTTGCCCCTCAAAGGGATGCCCCCGACTCTATGGTGGTCAGACCTTTGCTTCTAATTTAAAGAGTGCTTGGTGTCTTGTATGTAAGGATGCCCCAACCTTCATTGGGTTCGATCATCTTTCTCTGAAGTTACTCGAACGAACACAAAGCTTGAAGTATGTTTTTGCCTTTTCTTGAAGGGATTTCATTGTTCCCACGACCGCGCCATGTTGCCCCACGGCCGAGTTTATAAATTTGTTGTATTAGTTCATGGCAGCTCATTACTTTCGGCTTTGGCGAAGTGTTAGGGTCAATGACTGGTGTAGTCATCTATGGTGCAAAAGTCTAACTCGGCATCGAAAGCTCACTTTCTGGACTCGTCGAGGAATTCTCTCAAGTTGGGTCCTTGTAGAGGCATGGTGTCTGTATGAGCGTAGAGGTTATTCTCAAAAAATGCCCTTAGACTAGTTTCTTTGCATAAGTTTAGTATGGTGCTAGATCGATCGAATTTGATTTACCCGGTATTTGCTGGTGTGGGGCATCACAAGGATCGATTTCAAAATTTTGAAATGCATGCATGTAAATGCAAGGTACATGTCCTAGATGTGAAGGTACTGATTCAAAAATAGAATGTATGCATGTAAATGGAAGATGCATGTCCTAGATGAGAAGGCACTGATTCAAAAATGGTTCTTGTGGCTCAATTTCTGAATTTATAGGATTTATTCGCAACTTTTGAATGTTGCATTGATATCTAGGGTACTAGATTTTCTCTCGATGACAGATTTTTTTCAAATTAAGAATTAGTCGTGAATCAATACTTCATGCTAGTGAAATGCAAAAATTAAAACGTTGTAATGGTGTCATGAGAATAATGTGAAATGAATGACTTAATGCAATGTGATCATCAAAAGGAAAAAAAAAATCAGTTCACAATAAAAAAATCAAATGAATAAATCGAATGATGAATAAGATAAAAATTAATAATAAAGAAATTTGTACCTAAATGGTAAATGAGGGCATAAAACCTAAATAGGGCGTCTGTTAATGGGCAGAGATTTGGTATGGCTCTAAAGGGTTGGCTCCTATGGTTCACTACATGTGGTTTTGGTTATAAAGTAACGATACCCAAACTGTCACTAGGACATCGATTCGGGAGGATACATTTCCCTAGGTCTGCACGAAGATGAAAATCTCATGAAGACAAAGGTGCAGATGTATCCCGAAAGCGATCCACCATCCTACACGGAGGGAGTACCTCACGAAGGAGTAGCTTCTCGCTCCCACTTAAAAGGGTCAGAGCTCAGGTACAGAGCTCATGACATGAAAGTTCAGAAAATAAATTTTATAAGAAGTTTTGTAAGGAATTCGGTAAAAAGAGCAGGGATCACAAAGTCAAATTAAATCGAAGTCATAATTTCCATCTTATTGAAACAAAAGGTAATCGACTTGCGGCTTGACTCTCTAAAAAATAGACCCCAACGGAGTCGCCAAGCTGTAACAACGGGGGAGTCGCCACCAGTCCGTTGTTTACTTTAGGTGAGATTGGATCACCTGAAAACCCGTTTATTTTAATAAAAATTGTTTTATCGTTTTTATTAAAACAACGAGTTTGGGTCTGCAAAACTAGAAAAATAGGTTCGGGAGTCGGTTACGTGTGGGGAAGGGTGAGCACCCCCACAACGCCCAAAAATTGGTACCTAGTTGATTACATATTGTTTTAACGATGAAAATTATGAATTCGAATTTAATTTAGAAATTATGATCCCTTAATTTAAAATAATATTTGAAAAGGTATGTTTATGAAAGGAAATGTACACTTCAACGCCCGAAACATAATTTCCGTTAGATTCTGGAATAGGGAAAATCTATTTTGAAAATTATAATTTAGAAAAATGATATTTTATATTTGAATGGAAAAAATTTATACACATACGCTCGAGGCATAATTTCTGTTAGACTCCCGACTGAAGGGAGCCTATTTTGAAAATTAAGATTTAAAATAAAAAATATTTTTAATAAAGACTATAAGAAAGTGGCACCCTTACGCTCAGGTCCTCAGGATACGTTTTTCACAATAATCCCTACTAAAAGGTTTTAATTTAAAATTCAAAGCATAAATAAATATATCTTATTGACATACAAAATAAAATATACAAACATGGCATATAAAATAAAAAGCATACCAACAAATATAAAGAACATCTTATATTGCTTTGTTGCAAGGCTTCCACGCATTACAATATTATCTTTTTTTTACAACATTATCTCTCTCTTTGTTTTTAATAAATAATATTATTTGAACAAAAATAAACGGTTATAGCCCGAACATAAAATGAGTATTACACATTCTTTGCGTCTCCATAGTTTGAACCCAAAATTAGATTCGTTCTTTTGGCAAAAGAAGATTACTTTATTCAACTATTGTAGGTGTAACATAAAACATTAATTCTTACTTCTTAAATTCCTTTAACCACAAATGCCAGTAACATAGACGTATTCAGTTTGGTTTAAACTGAAAAATTAAAACTTCAAACAAAATTTAAAATTATATCCGAATGAACTCGTCCGAATTTTCATGGGCGCCTGCTGCTAGGGTTTCCCGAGGGAGGAGGAGAGAAAAAGTAAAGGAAAAGGGGGAAATAAAAAAGGAATGAAAAATGGGTAAAATTGTAACAATACCCTTATTTTTTTCTTTTTGTCATAAAAAGAAAAAAAAAGATAAAATTATAACCATGCCCCTATATTTTCCTCTCTTTTCTTGAAAAAATGACATGTGGCAGCCTGAGAGAGTGTTATGTCATCATTTAACATCGTTAGTCTCAAGAGCATTTTAAAAGACAAAAACAAAGTATAGGAGACATATTGAACTTTTACAAAGTAGAGGCATCACATTAATAAATTTAATAAAATACGGGGGCATTAGTGCCATTATCCCTAAATTATATGATGCGTGATCATCTCCTGAGAGTAGGTTTTGCAAGCTTATCTACGTATTCATTTGTAGATCTAAGGAACAAAACCAACTTTCCAACATTTGTTCTTTGAAACATATGAAACGTGAAATATCTTTTACCCCCAAATCTTTCTTCTTAAAAACTCGTTAAACCACTAATCCTTTCTCATTTAGTAGTGGCAAACGTGTCATTCGGTTCGTGTTCAGGTTCGGTTCTGGTCATTTCGGTTTTAATTATTTCAGGTCTGATATCATTCGGTTCAAATTCGATTTTGGTTTGGTTTAGTTTTATTCCAGGTCTGTTTTGACCTGGGTCGGTTAATATCGGTTCAGTTGATTTAGGTTCGGATCAATGGGAGATCGATCGGTTTTAATTGAGTTTTTAGGTCGGTCAGTTTTTATACCCTATATATGGCTTTATAAAGCCAATATATTTGACTTTTTGGTGGGTTGTGTGACTGTTCATATCTCATCTTTCTTTATTTCTATTCATATCTTTTCTTTATTTCGGGTTGTCTTCGTTTCGGGTGCATTCGGTTCGGTTGAAAATTGGTTCGGGTCTATTTTGGTTTAGCCAAAATTCGGGTCGGTTTCGGTTCGGGTCGATTTGTTTCAGGTTTCGGATCAAATTTTGGGTTATCATGTTCGGGTTGATTTCACGTCTTAATTTAGGTAATTCAATTCGTGTCTCGGGTCAAATTTACCAGCTCATTTGAATTCTATGAACTTGTGATTTTTTTCTTCAAAAGACTTAATTATACTATTTGTAATTGAGAACCGTAAAACCTAAAATAAGAACATTGTTTTCAAAAACCTAAAAATCATTTTCAAACATCAAATTCTCATTAAATTCAACCCTTATTATTGCAGGGTTCTTAAACATGAAACTATTCGAAAATCCAATCTGGTGAAAAAAATCAAACCAGTAGAAAGAAAAGGGGGAAGCAATGCTCTTGGTTGGTGCCTAAACATCGAGGAGCCATTGGATAGCGAAGATGCTAATATGAGTGATGACCATCACAGTTTGGGAGAAGAATAGTTTTGAAGTTTAAAATTAGGACCAAATAACAATAAAGTGTAAACACTGCAGCAAAACAGTTCTTTAGCGGCGTTTTTTTAACCCTACAGCGGCGTTTTTTAGCGCCGCTAAAAACTTTCCCGGCGCTTAAGAAAACGCCGCAAGAAATGCCGCTTAAAGCAGCGCCGCAATAGTTCGCGGCGTTTTTAGATAAAAACGCCGCAAAAAGTCAAGTTCTGTAGCGGCGTTTGTATTTACAAACGCCGCGAATGCCTGACCTATAGTGGCGTTTTCTTTTACAAACGCCGCAAAAAGTCAAATTCTGTAGCGGCGTTTGTAAGTACAAACGCCGCGAAAGCCTGACCTATAGTGGCGTTTTCTTTTACAAACGCCGCAAAAGCCTGACCTATAGTAGCGTTTTCTTTTACAAACGCCGTAATAGCCTGACTTTTAGTGGCGTTTTGTTTTTCAAACGCCGCTAAACTTGATTGTAGGGGAAATAAAATAATAATAAAAATTATTTTTTCCCTGTTTCTATTTCGCCAAAAAATGTAAATTACAAATTAAAAATATTTGTTAAATAAAATATTTATTTCATCCCAAAAATATATTGTCACAAATAACTTAAAATATTGGTTAAATAAAATATTTATTTCATTACAAAAGTACATTTTGTCACAATTTAATCTCTCTACATATTTCGTTCTTATGCATCTCTTTCCCGATCCACTACCTCTTGGTCAACACTACTACCGACCACCATCTCGAATCCCTATATAAAAAAAAAAGTTAGATATGAGAAGTCACTCTGCAAATAGATCGAGGCAAAAAGGTTTTAAAATGAGAAATCTAGGCAGAAATATGAAGAAAAGACAAAGCCTTTTGTCTTTGCCTTTTTTTTTGGCAGAAATATGAAGTTGGATTTCATGCTCACATGCAAATTTGAAAGGAAAAATAATGGAAGCTTGCTATGACAATGGTTGCTTATTTATCTGTTCAATAAATAGAATGACTGTAATGGACAACTAAGAGAAACTCTCTACCAGTAAATCTAGCGGTAAAGTTTACATATATTACACACAAATTTAGTTGGAGAGAGATTGAAAAGAGTACCATAAAATAAAGCTGATTCAAATGTGTATGCAAGCAGGACTATCTAAGAAACAGTGACATTAAAGATTTTATAACTTACCCTAGCAAACTTCAAAAGTTGAGACCATGTGTCCCTAGAGATTGCTTTGTTATGTCGAGCCTGGTTTGAATGGCATCATAGAAGAAAATCCAATTAGAAAACAACTAAAAGTAGAGATTGATGCATAAGAAATGCAAGAAACCTTATAAAATTTTACAATATTCGGAAAACCTAGATATGCAGAAGGATCGTGCATGCAATTTTATGGAGCTTGTTATCAATGCAAAAATTGCATCTTTTATGAAAGAAGCAATGAAAAGTGAAAAAGCACACCAAGTTCTAATTTTTCAGCTAAAATTTCATGGTAAAAATAATCCTAGAAAAACGGCTATCTAAGAGATCGACTTAATTATAAGAATAGACCTTTGAAATTATGAATTATCACCTTTTGCCGCAGAAATGTCACATCATATCTGTTTAGAATTTAATTTAAATCTAAACAATGAAAAATATTATACCTTAGAATTATTACATAAGAGACTAAAATTTAATTTATTGCAGGTCAACTACAAATTATTACTCCCAAATTAGTGATTATGACTATGAAGGAAAGAGCACAATATGTTTCTAAGGTACTTGTAAGAACTGGCACCAATGATCCACCCAATGGCCACGACTTCTCAGCAAACAACAATTGCTACATACCAATTACAGTATCCAATGCCAAAGACTTCTGACCCTGAGACAGATAATAAAATATTAGTACATGCATACAGCTTAAGTACCCATTGCTATCAGGTCAATGCATCTTTTCAGCACAATGATATTCTAGTTGATTTTGAAAGCATATAATTCATCAAGTTCAAAGTACACTTATTTTTAAATACATAGCAGAGAAACAAAACGAACAACATTCCAAAAAATCAGCATGCACACAAATTTTACTAAAACCATTCACTCGATTAGTGGAAACCCTCTCTCTGCCTAGAGAAAAATCACTATTAAAGATTATTGACATGAAAAGATGGTATACCTTTTCTTTTGCCCAGCCAAATGCAAAGTTATATATCTCACTGAACTTTTCTGCAGTCAAAATAAGCAAAGATGAAAACAAGTGTGCATCACCAACAACACAATATGTTTACTTTTGAGAGTCACGGCATAATAATAACCAAACCTATTTTACAAGCTAATTGTCTGCATACATGTGTGTGACAAGCTAAAATATATTTTTTAAATTGAACACTGAAATTATACTCTATGAAGCATTGATCGTACGTTCATCTTTAAGTTCAGAGCACATGAATGATATCCTCTCACGAAACTTCTAATACATAGGCTAGTGGGTGCAACAACTACCACAGCCTGGACTGATCCCTAAACTGATTTAGAGTGAAATAACACCATTTTTATAGCAACCAAATCCTATAAAACCCCTGTCCCTCACATTCCCTCCCTCAAACCAAAGGCGCGGTTGAATCATATCTAGCCAATTAGCTAGCACTGCAGCTACTGATGGAGATTCTAAACAACTTTTCCACCATTTCCCTTGCCTTTTTCCTTTTTATTTCTTCTGCATTATTAGTCAGTACGAGTTATAACACTCAATTCAAAAACTCACCGTTTCACCTATACCGACGTTTGTAAAATTAAACGTCACTATTACAACATCTTTTGCAGCGTTTTTAAAACTAAACGCCACAAATACAACACCTTTTGCGGCGTTTTTGAAACAAACGCCACCAATACGACGTTTTTGAAAAAATGCCACCAATACGACGTTTTTTGCGGCGTTTTTGAAAAAATGCCACTAAAAACGAAACCCATTGTAGCATTTACACTGAATAAGACGCCTATTGCGGCGTTTTTATAATAAAACGCCACTAAAGTATGAGCTATTGTGGCGTTTTTCCTAAAACGCCGCGAAATATGTCATTTTGTGGCGTTTTTCTCCTAAACGCCGCTATATGTTTAAATTTAGTGGCGTTTGATACAAAAACGCCGCGACAAACGCCGCTATATACCAAACTTGGTGTAGTGTTGTAATGATAAAAACAGATGTTAATGGAACCCAGAAACAGGTGAAATGCAATAATGCCATTTGGGACGAGAAAGGAACACGAAAAGTACTGAAGGAAGAGCCATCCAATTTGCAAATGGAGAGACTGAGGGTCTCTTCGGGAAGCTTAGAATAATGAAAAGTTTTTCGAGAGGAACCATTGTCAACCTCCAGGGGTTGCAATGTCGTTGGTGTCTTCTCCGAAGTAAAATTTTCCCCCACTTCGACCCCCAACATGCTGTCAATATGTCAAGAAAAAACTCAGAAGAAGAACAAAAGAAAAAAAGGGTAATGAGAAAGACATACAAAAAAGAACTAGCAGTAGAGAATACTATGTTTTATCTCTAAAAAGACAAGATGTCACACAGGCTGACTCAACCGGTTTTAGAGAGAGAAAATCTTGGTTCCTTAGAAAAGGGAAATAATTTTTGGGAAGATGGTGAAAAATAAAATTTTGAAAGTTTAGGGGTTAAATTAGAAATTAATTTTTTTAAGTAACAGAGACTAACGGCCAAGGGACCAAAATAGAAACGATTCTAAACGAAAGTGACCAAAATAATCTTTTATGAATTCTGGTGACCAAAATAAAACTCACCCTAAACGAAATGGACCACTAGTGAAGATTACCCTATATAATATAACCTATATATATAACATGAATACATATATGATTAAGCGATAGCCCAAATAAGCATGTTATTATAAAATGAAATGAAAAAATTCTCCGGACAAAATTAGTGATTACAAATATTAAATAAAAATAAATTAAAATAAATTTTCCAATCGGGTGATGACACGTGTCTTCACCTGATTGGATGATTAATTTTAATTAATTAAATTAAAATTTGGACCAAATTAATATAATAGGTAAATAACATGAACTAAATGTGTAATTTTACAAATTTCTGTTAACTATCACGTCACCCCTCCGTTATTTTTTAACGGCGGTGGTCAAAATAGGTCTATTTAATAAGTTTGGTGGTCTGATTGACGAGTTCGATAATTCGGTGGTCAAAATAGGTACGCCCCTAAAGTTTGGTGGTCATTAGAGTAGTTTACCTTATATTTTTAAGGCTTATATCACAAATAAATATAAAAAAGTATATAATTTTTTCATTTAAGTACTTAGTATTTTTTGTGACGATAAATACTTAAAGTATACATTTAGGTACAAATAAAATTGTTCTAAGTGGTAAGCAGCTTAGTATCGCTTAAGTAAGTTTTGAGTTCAAGGCCTCAAGGGTGGAACCAGGATTTGGGTTGAGGGACAAAACATAAATGTTTGTAAGTGGGGAGCCAAATTCAAAAATAAACCAATTTTAATATATATATATATATATATATATAGGAGGAAAAAGCTAGAAAAAATTTCTTGGGTGGGGAGGGGCAACATACCTTCGTCACTGCGAGGCCTTGTGTATGCAAAAAATCTTCACTAGGAGACTTATCACTAAAGTCAGGTAAGCAACGCGGGTCGGTCCGAATTAGTCAGGCAAAATCCTAGAGACAGGGAGGGCAACCAAAACAGAGTATACTTTTTGGTCAAAATATGTACCTAAAGTATTTTTTGGTCAAATGCATAAAGTATACTTTTTGGGTAAAGTACTCAAATGGTCACTAAACTATCCAACAAATATAAAATGGTCATCGAACTTTCAAAAGTTACATAATGGGTATTAAACTTAAGTTTTTGTTACAAAATGGTCATTGAGCCGTTAGATGCCGTTAAATGGAGGATATGATAGTTACGAAAATTTGTATGATAACACATTTAACCCTCCATATTTACACATTTAATCAATTTAGTCCTAATTTAAAAAAATCATTAATTTTAGCCCTTATTATTTATAATTTCTTTCAATTTGGTCCATATCTTGGTTCATCATCTCCATTACCATGACTTAAACGTTCATGAGTTGTGTTTTATGGTCTAGCATTCAATGCTACCAAAGTTTGAATGGGACCTTGTAAGGTTGCCTCCATGAAGGAAATCAATGCAGACAACTCTAGAAGAGTTAAAGTCTTCTCTTGCTCAATTTCCGTATTATGATCAGTTCATGACATCATGAAACTCACAACAAGGAAAAAACAAAACAAAAACATCACCGTTAATCACTCCAAGGAAAGAATATGCTTTAAGAGACAACTTAGCTGATCTTATATGTCTTTAAAACTGTCTTTCCACAATTATCAACCACTCTTCAATGGTGAATAACCCTAACAATGAACCCTAAAGCTTTATGAGTCCAATGAAAAGCTTGATACCAAGTGAATTTAATTGCAAGGGGGAAGGAGTTTTTTTTACATCTTTTATATTCCTACTAACACAAGGAATAAAAAGTGTTAGGTGATGTAAAATGAACAAGAAAAAGGTGAAAATAAATAGAATCCTAAACGTAAAAGTGAAAAAAAATTTGAAAAACTTCCCCAAAACTAGAACCGAAAGACACAACTTGAAAGTGCGTCGTCACTGAAAGAAGCTATGCGTCCAATGTTGTCTTCTTGATGCTAGATTTTGTGTTTCTTCCTTCTCTTCTTTCTTTTTTTCTCTCTTGCAATCTTTTTTTTTTGTTTCTTTTCTCTTTTTTCCCTTTTTTGAATATTTTGCAAAAACAATAAATAATACGGGAGAAGAAAAACGTAAACTAGGCTAAAATTGAAGATAAAATGCAAGTGTTAAAACAACCCCTACTCGCCTGAAATTGCATCAAACAACAAGAACCACCAAAAACACGTTGAAATCACGTATGGAGGCACAAGAAATAGCTTCAAATGACATCTTTGGAGACTTAACACTTAAGTCATGATGTCAAGATTAAAGGATGAATACCACATGAAATGACAAGAATCCATGCCAAAAAAGAACAAGGACCTAGAGTTGGTTTCCACCATGATGCTTAGATCGGTTCGTAGAGATGGGAGGTGAATCTAAAGAAGGTAAATATTTGTGCAAAGGTTGCTCAATATATTAGAAAAGTACAAGGACTTAAAGTAGATTGTTTACAAAGATGAAGATGAGAGAGATTTCTGAGCAAAGAAAGAAGACTTAAACAGATGTTCATCCAGGCAATCTTTCGGTGATGACACATTGTGATATTGTTTGTTACCAAAATCAAGTGGAATGATTTCAAATTAATATCATTCATGCATGATGTAGTTAGGCATCCATAAGTTAGGATCATGCATCATATGTTACCAAAAGACGAAAGCTCAATCAAGTGGTCCTCAATTGATATCAATCATGCATCATATATAGTTAGACATCCATAAGTCAAAACCATGCTAACTCATACAATCAAAGCATTTCTATATATTTTTATAAGAATTCAACAAAAGCCAATAAAGATTAGAAAAGATTTCAATATGCTATTTTAGGATTGAAGGATCATCAGTAAGACCTTAAATGCATGATTTCAAATCCTTCGGCCTATCAGTAAGACTTTTAGGGCATGATGTTAAAATCTTCGTGCCATTAGTAAGACCCTCAATACATGATGATTCAGGCCATCACCTTCAAGAATGATGAAAAATTTTAAAAATTTAAATCCTCCGAGCCATCAGTAAGCCCCTAAGTGCATGATGATTTGGACCATTAGTAAGACCTTCAGTGCATGATGATTCGAGCCATCACTTTAAAGAAATATGAGAACCTTTTTTAGTGTCTTCACAATAAAAAAATGAGATGCAATTTTAAATTCTCCGAGCCATTTGTAAAATCCTCAATGCATGATGATTCGGGTCATCGCCTTCAGGTCATATACCCTTAAGCATGGACGAAAAAATATCGTAGCCTCAAGAAGAAGACGAAGAAAAACGGTGCAAAAAGAGAAAGAACGATAAAATTTTGAAACAATTGGCTAATGATAAACATTTTTATTTTTGCAGATCATTTGAAGCATCAAGATGGAGGGCCGAAGACTTAGCATCGTTTTAAGACAACTTGCACGAAAGAAAACTAAATTTTAGTAGAAAAATAAAATGAAAGTGAATGAATTGATAATGCTTGTCTGATTTCCATTTCAGGTCATGTCTTTCTAGAAAATGAGAAAGCAAAGCTCAACAATATTTCTAGAAGGTGGAGAGTTCATAATGAGAAGAACTGTTGAATGTATCTTGTCTTTGAGTTACTTCTTGTGATCGGGCCAAGTGGGAAAGTAAGCCCATTAGGTGCACTTAAAAATAATTAAAGTCCTTCAATAAGGTGGTCACCACAAAATTAAATAATTAATTTATTTTTATTAAATTAAAATTAGGACCAAATTGATAGAATATGTAAGTAATGGAGACTAAATGTATAATTATACAATCTTTTGTTAATTGTCAAGTCACCCTTCCCGTTAGGTTTAACGGTAAGTGACTTGATTGATATCACTTAAATAATTAAGTGATTATAATGAAAAAAAATTGAAACCACCCTCATAGTTTGGTGGTCATTTAAGTAGTTTGCCCTAAAAAATAAAAAGCATGATGCCAAAAAATACTCTTAACGCTTGACAGAATAGTCGTTTTGGCTCTTATTCTTTTTTGAAGCACTTTAACACTCAACGTTTCATTTTGGACCAATATGGCCCCTTCTGTGGATGGAAACTGTTATTCGATTAATGATCAATGCCTTGAATTGACTTGAAAAAATGACACGTCAGCCAAAAAATAATTTTATAAAATAATTTTTTGAATATCATATCATTCTTTCATGTCAGCATCTTTGTCCATATGACATTACCATGTTAGCTATGACATGTAGGTTTGACACATCATTTCAAGACGTTGACTAACGATTTTCATCTACGGAGGGATTATTTTGGTCCAAACTGAAACGTTGAGGATTAAAGTACATAAAAAAGAATATAGACCAAAGTGACTATTCAGTCAAACGTTATGAGCATTTTTTGACATTATGTCAAACTAAATAGCTTATGTCGTAGAATACTTTTGTCAACGTCTTATAAAATAAACACTTCAAATATTTTATAAATAATATATTATTTAGAAATTCTAAGAATTATGATTTAATTTTTAGGCTAAACTGCATAAATAATCTCTCGACTATAGAATATTTTTTAAGTCTTATGACTATAAAAAGTTACAAATTGATCATTCAACTTAAAAACAGTAAGAAATCAATCCATTTTCGTTAAAAATTTAAAAGCATATGACATGATAATTATTAAAGTTGACAAAATAATATATTTAGCCATTGTGTTTTCACTACACCAAGTTTGGTATATAGCGGCGTTTGTCGCGGCGTTTTTGTATCAAACGCCACTAAATTTAAACATATAGCGGCGTTTAGGAGAAAAACGCCACAAAATGACATATTTCGCGGCGTTTTAGGAAAAACGCCACAATAGCTCATACTTTAGTGGCGTTTTATTATAAAAACGCCGCAATAGGCGTCTTATTCAGTGTAAATGCTACAATGGGTTTCGTTTTTAGTGGCATTTTTTCAAAAACGCCGCAAAAAACGTCGTATTGGTGGCGTTTTTTCAAAAACGCCGCAAAAGGTGTTGTATTTGTGGCGTTTAGTTTTAAAAACGCTGCAAAAGATGTTGTAATAGTGACGTTTAATTTTACAAACGTCGATATAGGTGAAACGGTGAGTTTTTGAATTGAGTGTTATAACTCGTACTGACTGAGAATTTGTGGAAAGAGAATGAACCACAACCCGCAATCCAGCGATGGGAAGCACGACGACGACTCTGCCCTCTCCGATTTCCTTGCCTCTCTCATGGATTACACTCCCACCGTACCCTTTCTTCTTCAAAATCCAACTTCCTTTTAACTAGCAATTTCTTCTCTTTTCTTAGGTTTCTAACGATTTCCCAACCTTCGCTGTGGCAGATACCTGACGAATTGGTGGAACATTACTTATCCAAGAGTGGTTTTCAATCTCCCGATGTTCGATTGTAAGTACTTCTCCCCTTTTTTGATCTTTGAATGCCTAAACAGAGATCTTTGAATGCCTAAACAGAGGTTAGTTGTCTTTCGTTTAGTTGATTCTAGGGTTCCAAAAAAAATTCAATCTTTAATGTTAGTTATTGTTTCCCCCGAGTTGGCGTTGAACAAAATTTAAGTAATTTGTGACGAAAATGAGACGTTTATACAGACTGCTTGCTTCCTGTACTTGATAAAATGGAACCAAAACGAAATAAACAAGAAAAAGGCTTTTGCCTTTTATAAGCTAGCTTGTCTATTTTTGAGTTATTTTCTTTAATTTGAGCATTCTTTTACAGTACACAAGATGCTTTGAGGTTCACATCGTCGATGTTTTTTCCTGTTTGATTCTTATTGGACATTTGCAGAATAAAGGCTTGTTGCTGTTGCCACTCAGAAGTTTGTTGCAGAGGTTGCGAGTGATGCACTTATGTATGGCACCCGAAACTTTTAAATTATATCCCTTTTTGTTCTTTAAACTACGAATAACAGAAACTTTGAAATGAAAAGGGATAAGCAGCAAAAGGTGGTCTACTTATGTTTGTTTTTAAAGATTCCTGATCTCTTTTGGCTTGTTTGACTCTCTGTTGGAACATGAATATTTTACTTAGTGTGAATATTTTAAAATAAACAAGAAACTAATGCAGAAGGGAAGAAAACAAGACATTCGACAAATTGATGTCGATGAATCTCTCTGCTGGTTAAGGAAAATAATGCAGAAGAAATAAAAAGGAAAAAGGCAAGGGAAATGGTGGAAAAGTTGTTTAGAATCTCCATCAGTAGCTGCAGTGCTAGCTAATTGGCTAGATATGATTCAACCGCGCCTTTGGTTTGAGGGAGGGAATGTGAGGGACAGGGGTTTTATAGGATTTGGTTGCTATAAAAATGGTGTTATTTCACTCTAAATCAGTTTAGGGATCAGTCCAGGCTGTGGTAGTTGTTGCACCCACTAGCCTATGTATTAGAAGTTTCGTGAGAGGATATCATTCATGTGCTCTGAACTTAAAGATGAACGTACGATCAATGCTTCATAGAGTATAATTTCAGTGTTCAATTTAAAAAATATATTTTAGCTTGTCACACACATGTATGCAGACAATTAGCTTGTAAAATAGGTTTGGTTATTATTATGCCGTGACTCTCAAAAGTAAACATATTGTGTTGTTGGTGATGCACACTTGTTTTCATCTTTGCTTATTTTGACTGCAGAAAAGTTCAGTGAGATATATAACTTTGCATTTGGCTGGGCAAAAGAAAAGGTATACCATCTTTTCATGTCAATAATCTTTAATAGTGATTTTTCTCTAGGCAGAGAGAGGGTTTCCACTAATCGAGTGAATGGTTTTAGTAAAATTTGTGTGCATGCTGATTTTTTGGAATGTTGTTCGTTTTGTTTCTCTGCTATGTATTTAAAAATAAGTGTACTTTGAACTTGATGAATTATATGCTTTCAAAATCAACTAGAATATCATTGTGCTGAAAAGATGCATTGACCTGATAGCAATGGGTACTTAAGCTGTATGCATGTACTAATATTTTATTATCTGTCTCAGGGTCAGAAGTCTTTGGCATTGGATACTGTAATTGGTATGTAGCAATTGTTGTTTGCTGAGAAGTCGTGGCCATTGGGTGGATCATTGGTGCCAGTTCTTACAAGTACCTTAGAAACATATTGTGCTCTTTCCTTCATAGTCATAATCACTAATTTGGGAGTAATAATTTGTAGTTGACCTGCAATAAATTAAATTTTAGTCTCTTATGTAATAATTCTAAGGTATAATATTTTTCATTGTTTAGATTTAAATTAAATTCTAAACAGATATGATGTGACATTTCTGCGGCAAAAGGTGATAATTCATAATTTCAAAGGTCTATTCTTATAATTAAGTCGATCTCTTAGATAGCTGTTTTTCTAGGATTATTTTTACCATGAAATTTTAGCTGAAAAATTAGAACTTGGTGTGCTTTTTCACTTTTCATTGCTTCTTTCATAAAAGATGCAATTTTTGCATTGATAACAAGCTCCATAAAATTGCATGCACGATCCTTCTGCATATCTAGGTTTTCCGAATATTATAAAATTTTCTAAGGTTTCTTGCATTTCTTATGCATCAATCTCTACTTTTAGTTGTTTTCTAATTGGATTTTCTTCTATGATGCCATTCAAACCAGGCTCGACATAACAAAGCAATCTCTAGGGACACATGGTCTCAACTTTTGAAGTTTGCTAGGGTAAGTTATAAAATCTTTAATGTCACTGTTTCTTAGATAGTCCTGCTTGCATACACATTTGAATCAGCTTTATTTTATGGTACTCTTTTCAATCTCTCTCCAACTAAATTTGTGTGTAATATATGTAAACTTTACCGCTAGATTTACTGGTAGAGAGTTTCTCTTAGCTGTCCATTACAGTCATTCTATTTATTGAACAGATAAATAAGCAACCATTGTCATAGCAAGCTTCCATTATTTTTCCTTTCAAATTTGCATGTGAGCATGAAATCCAACTTCATATTTCTGCCAAAAAAAAAGGGCAAAGACAAAAGGCTTTGTCTTTTCTTCATATTTCTGCCTAGATTTCTCATTTTAAAACCTTTTTGCCTTGATCTATTTGCAGTGTGACTTCTCATATCTAACTTTTTTTTTATATAGGGATTCGAGATGGTGGTCGGTAGTAGTGTTGACCAAGAGGTAGTGGATCGGGAAAGAGATGCATAAGAACGAAATATGTAGAGAGATTAAATTGTGACAAAATGTACTTTTGTAATGAAATAAATATTTTATTTAACCAATATTTTAAGTTATTTGTGACAATATATTTTTGGGATGAAATAAATATTTTATTTAACAAATATTTTTAATTTGTAATTTACATTTTTTGGCGAAATAGAAACAGGGAAAAAATAATTTTTATTATTATTTTATTTCCCCTACAATCAAGTTTAGCGGCGTTTGAAAAACAAAACGCCACTAAGAGTCAGGCTATTACGGCGTTTGTAAAAGAAAACGCTACTATAGGTCAGGCTTTTGCGGCGTTTGTAAAAGAAAACGCCACTATAGGTCAGGCTTTCGCGGCGTTTGTACTTACAAACGCCGCTACAGAATTTGACTTTTTGCGGCGTTTGTAAAAGAAAACGCCACTATAGGTCAGGCATTCGCGGCGTTTGTAAATACAAACGCCGCTACAGAACTTGACTTTTTGCGGCGTTTTTATCTAAAAACGCCGCGAACTATTGCGGCGCTGCTTTAAGCGGCATTTCTTGCGGCGTTTTCTTAAGCGCCGGGAAAGTTTTTAGCGGCGCTAAAAAACGCCGCTGTAGGGTTAAAAAAACGCCGCTAAAGAACTGTTTTGCTGCAGTGCAATGTTGAAGATTTAAAATCAGCTATCATTGCGGATCTCAAGGTAGGAGTGCAGAATGTTTTTAATCATTTTCCAAACGGTCCCGACAAGATTTCATGGTAACTTCTCCACTTATATCATTGTTTGAAACCTGTTCTCTTTCCTACAACCGATTTTAGGTCGGATTCTTAATATAGTATTGACATTAAATTGCTGGTTTGTGATATGAATCTGCATTGTGCATCGTGGAGGGTACATGTCTGGGGACACTTTTGCTTGTCTTATGGTGATCAGAAGTTGATCAAAGACACTGACCTTATTGTAAATTATGGCATCAAGGATTCTGACCAGGTTGTACCATGTTTCCTCCTCTTACAGTATCATCTTACATTCTACTTATGTCCCACAATTAGCTGCATTAATCTTTACATATATATTCTCTTCAGCTTCATTTCATTAGGCATGTCTCCAGCTGCACGAACTCGAAAAAGATTTTGAAGAGTAAAGAGATTGTTCCTCAAGATCATTCATACCAGTAAGCTTCATTTCAACAAGGGCGATCTTTGGGGTTTTAGTTTTATAATTTTTGGGGAAGATTGTGAAAAATAAAATTTTGAAAGTTTGGGGGTTAAATTAGAAACTAATTTTTTTAAGTAACGGAGACTAACGGCTAAGGGACCAAAATAAAAACGATTCTAAACGTAAGTGACCAGAATAATCTTTTTTGAATTCTAGTGACCAAAATAGAACACACACTAAACGAAAGGGACCACTGATGAAGATTACCCTATTATATATTATTATGTAAGTTATGATTTTGGTGTATGTGTTTGATTGAATATTTAGGCATGAATGCAGGTTTACATGTATGTGGTGTATGAGCGTATGAAAAAGGTGTACGCGTATGCTTGTGTATCACATATAATGTGTGTTCGTGCTTATTATTATTGTAATGAGTGTGTGGATAAGTGTTGCATGTATTATGTATATCTGTTAATGCTTTTATATATGTAATATGTATATGTGCATGTATATTACATAGTATTATTATTGTTATCAGAATTAATAATAAACAAAAAGATTATAAGATAATTAAATAAAAGCCCGTCTTTATTAAACTATACTAAACTGCCCATGTATAAATAAAAGCCCAAGTTTTTTTTTTTAAATTTAACAGTCCATTAACAATTAAAAGACCCAAATCTTAAACACACTTTGGCCCGATAAGGGCCCAACACTGAAACCCTAGCCCTAATTTGATACATTCTAATCTTTTGCGCAGCCCATCCTTCACCGTCAGATCTAATCCAGATCTGACGACCCAAATGGAGTCTCGAATGAAACCCTAGGAGCCTCTCAAGCTTTTCAGCACCGCTCCCATCTCGTCCATTGGATCGAAGCCACATCAACGACCCAAATGGAGTCTCGGATGAAACCATAGGAGCCTCTCAAGCCTTTCAGCGCCGCACCCATCTCGTCCGTCGGATCAAAGCCACATCAACGGCCAGATGAAGTCTATAGTGAAACCCTAGAAGCCTCTCGAAGCCTCCAGCGCCGCACCCATCTCATCCATTCAATCAAAGCCACATCAACGACCCAGGTCCGAGGCAGGGGAACCTTCTAGATCTACCACGCGCCTCCGCGTGACACTTGGGATCACTCACGCGCACACGACACTCTAGCTCTCCCCACGCGCGCGTACAACTCACCCGATCGCCCTTTCGACTCCCCAAAGCCACGACCGTTACCACGTGGGCAAAGGGAACCAGTGGCTCGACGCCACGTCACTGTTTTGGCACGACAACAGCCACGCCCGAGGCCGACTCAGCATCAACGTCCGCCCCTCATCTCCGCCGTACGAGCCACGCATGCAAGACAAAAAAGAAAATTAGAATGAATACGAGGCAAAACAAAAATAGAAAGGGGCAGAAGAATAACAAAAAAAAATCAGAGCAGAGCCGCGCATGAATCCGGCCAAAAACTTGTACGAACCAATAGTGTATTTTCATTTCATTTTCATGTAAATGATAAATCGTGTAATTCCTGCTATAAAGCCGAATCGAAACCAAAATGTAAAGAGGCTTTTTGAAAGCGAAAAAGGAAATACAAGCAAGAGCAACTTTCAGAGGTATCATCTCGTTGTTTTCATTACCGCATCGCATAAACACAAACAAAAAAAACAAGTTTTTTCTTTTTTACATCTTCGTTTATCTTCTCGAAACGGTTTCTGGTTCCTCTCTCGCCAACGATAATCCTCTCCGAGCCCCTCGAGGCTTTGCATGGTGAGTTGGTTGAGAGGGGCATGAAAAGCTTCTTACTTTTTGCTTCTATTTTGTTTTCGATTCTAAAAAGGGGTGTCTTTTGGGTTTCTGGTTTTCTCAAAACAAAGATGAAGGAGTTTTTTTTGGGTAGTTTTCGTCGTCTAGGGTTTCAAAACACGAAAAGGGGTTTTTTGGGTCGTTTTTGTGTTCACCGAACGGAGATTAGCGTCGGCCGGTGTCTTAGGGCGTCTAGGTTTTGGGGTGTTTGAGTCTGAGTTTAGAGAGGCAAAAGGGTCTGAAATGGCTAAGGGGGGTTTATATTGTTTTTAGGTTTTAGGTGAAGGTCTAATTAGGGTTTAATCCCTCCGCGTCGCGCCTTTTGCGTATTAGGGATTTCTGCGTTTTTAAATCTCGCCTTAGGTCCTTAGGGTTTTAGTTTTCTTTGCATTTTCGTCCTAAATCCAGTCTTGCAATGGTTCAATCGTACGTCCCCTCCCTCTTAGTTTGCGTCTATGTCAATTTGGTCCTTATCGTGGTATTTCCCGTTTTTCATGCATTTTAATTTTGCCACAGCTTTTTTAATTTCTTCAATTTCAGCCCTGCTTTTGGTTTTTGTTATGAATGTGAAATGTATGATTATTTGTGATGTTGAGTTTGCTTGATATTGTGAGTTGTATGTTGTTATGTATGTGGAATAGGTTTTAAATGTGAAATTTGTATAATCTAAAATGTTAAGTTTAAGGTTCTTTGATATAAAATATAGTATGACCTATATGGTAACATTTAGTTTAAAATGTGAAATTTAATGTTTCAATGGAGCGTTTTTAGCATGATATATGGTTATGTATAAGGATATGCTTTACGAAAAATGCAACAAAACAACATTATGTTTTTATAAAATGGATGCACATGTCATGAGTATTTTCTTAAAATAGTTTAGTAAATAAATGGTATGTTATTTTGGTTGTTAATGTTGATTGCTTTTGTATCCTTTTTAGTTTGGGCTTTAGGGCTTTAGGTTGCTAAAGTTAGGTTTGTGGTCTTTTTAGCTTAGGTGGTGTCCTATGCTCCTATGGATGCACACCCGTTCTGGTTTTGTGGTGTTCGGCCTACCTTAGTGGCCGGTGGCGACTCCAAATATTTTACCGTTCTCTAAAACACGAATTTTAAAAAGAAAAATCCCCTTTTTAACAAATCTTTTTCAAAAAAAGTGGAACACGTAAAGTTTTTTTTTTCAAAAAAAAGAGGTTATTACAGCTTGGCGACTCCGCTGGGGAAGAATTTTTGTTTTTATAAAACAAAAAAGAGAGTTAAGCCAGTAAAACACTTGTTGCCTTTAATCGATAGAAACTACTTAAAGTTTAAAGTGAATTTAATAAGTTTGTTCTTCCTTGAAAACATGACTTAAATTGTACGGGCTTTGAAAATTTGTGGCATTCGAATTAATTCCTCATTTAATTTCTAAGGAGTCACTGACATGTGTTGCATCATGATCATCAAGCTCTATACCCGAGCTTTATCCCTTAAGTGGGAGTGAAACGCCCATACCCACGTGAGTATCCCTCTACGGGTCGATAATTCACTTTCAGAATCCACGCCTTTGACACGTAAGCTGCCCTCCACGTTATTAGGTCGTGCTTTCCCTCGAACCGAAACCAATTCACAAGCTTGTAATGAGCCAGAATTGGGATTCTTGTTGCCTTAGTAGGTGATGAGATAGGTTCGGGTACCCTTGTTAGAACCAAACTCATGTGTGAGAATATAAGAAGCCCTCCCCCATTAGAGCCATGTGGATAACCATAGAGCTTAGATTTAGAATGTCTAGGGTCGTCTTGTTACTTGCTTGCCTTCATTATTTTGCTTGTACTTAATTTTCCTTGCTTTCTAATTTATGTTTACCTTGTAACTAACGCGTTTTCCTTTTTGTTCTTTCCCCTTTATTTTGCATATTTCATCATGGCATAAAAGAGCACATTGAGTTAGAAATAGTCTGAAATTAAAGGCAAAATCAATGGTGTAACACCCGGGTTTGGGGGTCGGGTGAAAATAATGTTTTAATATTATTTTAGGTTCGGTTTTATAATTTAAATAAATAAAATAATGGTTCAGGTTTTGTTTGCAAATAAAACAAAGGTGTTGGACCCAATTTTTAAACCAAAACCCAATAGCCATTTCATTAATGGCAGTTTCGTAAATACGTGGCCTTGTAAAATAAAAAACCCCTTTAATTTCAAAACACCCAAAATTTGTGTCATCTTCTACCTCCCAACCAAAAACCAACGTGAAACCCCACCAACCATTGAAGTTTCTATTTCATCTCCTCCACCCTTCATCCTTGATGATTTTTAAAAGGTAATGGCACTTTTGAGCTGTCCTCACCTTCCTCTTTCTCTCCATGTATTTAGTTTTTCATAAAACCCATTGTTTTGTGTTTTGAGTTTTTGAACTTTTAAGTTAAAAATCCCAACTTTGTTGTCCAATGTTGAAGCTTTTGAATTTTTATTATTATGTGTGTTATTCGTAGCCCGAATGGTCCAACATATATGATTTTTACTTGATTTTATTAAGAAATCCGTAGTTGGGTTTAAGTGGGGTTTTAGGAGGGTTTAGAAGTGAGTTTTAGGGCTGTTTTATGTTGGAAAATGAGGGCTGATGGTTGTATGATAGTTAGGGGGGTTGTTTTGGAAGCTATTAGGTGTGTTAAAAGAGTTGGAATCAATGGTTTTCGGTTGTGCATAAGGGCTGCTCGGGAATGGCATTTTGGGGTTGTTCTTGGCTCGAAAAACATGTGTTTTGTGCTTGGGTTGTGTTTCGGGTTGCTACATTGTTTTGTGGACTGATTTGAGGTTAATTTACTTGTGTTGAGACGATTAGAAGCAAGGATTTGTGTTGGTAAAGCTTTGGGATCGATTTCAGAAGTCATGGAGGCTTGAGTCGGCTTTGCTTGATTTGCTTAAGGAAGTAAGGTGAGTGGTTAATGTTTTAATTTGATTTTCAAAGGTTGGTTCAAGCATGTGGATGTGGAAATGTTTTCAAGAATCGTTTTGGTTCAAAGATGGTTTTGAAAAAGTTTAGATTGGGCTTGAAGAGTCAATCTAAACTCAAGAGTAAGTTGATGTGTCTCGCCTCTTTAATTTCCCCTTTTATCATTTGTTTTTCATTGCTTGAAATGATATTTTGATATGCATGAAATTCCAATACTTTGGGAAGAAGCATGTTGCTTAATATTATATCGTTGATCATGTATGGTGGTAATAATGGTGATGTTGATATACCTTGTAAGATGTGTGTGAGTTGGTGCAGGTTGTGCACGAAAATGGTGAGTAAGACCATTTATGATTGGTAAGATTGTAAGTAGTAAGTGATGCCTAATTGTGGATTTTGTTACAACTTGTTTTGGTTGTACATGATATAGTGAGTACATATCGCATGATAGTGATTGTATATCGTGTTGCATGGTTGGTGTCGAACCTCACGTGATGGTTGTCGTTACTCCGGTGATGTGTAGTCCCACCGGTAGCGAGTGGTATAAGACTCCGGTGATGTGTAGTCCCGCCGGTAGTGACTAGTAGAAGAGTACTTTGATGTGTAGTCCCATTGGAAAACTACTAGTCGAAACGGTGATGTGTAGTCCCACCGTGTGTGTTTTGGTTATGTGTGTGCATACCATGTGTTGTTCATGTTGCGTCTCACTATATCATTCTCTTTTTATGGCTTTGCTTTAATCTAGGATTATGTCTTTATGCAACCATGAAGTGTAATGCCATGATGAATACATATATTGTTGACTTGTGGTTGAACTTCTTTGTGTTGGCCTTTACTTTTAAAGAAAGCTTTGAACCCTGCATTGTCGTTGTTATGTTTTCGAGCTCCGCTCACTAAGCTTTATGCTTACGCTCTCCTTTTTCCGACAATGCAGATCATTAGCTTGGAGTTAGCAAGGAGCAAGAAAGGGAGTCCAAGCGTGTAGTGGTTTGCTCAAGTATGGTTTATTAAATAATGTAGTAGTTTAGCAATGGGAAATGCTACGTGTTTTAGGAGCGTGCATATAGATTCCTTTGTGTTGGCTTTATGTTGTTAATGCCTTATGTTGATGGATTTGTAAACCATGTTTATGTGGATGCCTAAGTGTTTGTTGGGAGGCTTATAGCCATGTCTTTTGGATGCTTGTGTTGCTTTGGCTTTTGGATGTCATGCTTGACTTGTAAAACCATGTCTAGATTGCCTTATATGAATGTTTTATGTTTGTTTGCCAAGGCATGAAACTCATGTATGCTATGTATGCCTTCTTTGAATGATTACGTGAATCCCTTGGTTGAATGATGTTTGTCCATGTTGGGTGCTTGTATGACTAGATCTTGGTTGGTAAGTGTTGTATGTATGTTCGTATGTGGCTAGGGAGGTCTTATTATGCATCTAGAGTGTAAATCTTGTATGCTTGTGCTGAAAATGGAGAATTGCAGAGCAGGGCGTATCGGTACGCCTAAGGGCCGTATCGATACGGTCTTGCCTACAGGACTCAGTTTTTAGCTGGGCGTATCGATACGCGGGGGTGTATCGATACGGTTTTTGCTCACTAGAATTCTGAGATTTTGGTGAGTTAATAGCGTATCGGTACGGTTCCATCTCGTTGAACTCGAAATATTGACCGAGAGGGGCGTATCTATACGCTCAAGGGATGTATCGATACGGTCTTCCCTGAGTTGACTGAGAGGGTTGACTTTGGTCAAGGCGTATCGATACCCTCTGTAGGTGTATCGATACGGCCTGCTTAATAAGGAAAATTGGGCTGTTTAATTGCATGTCTTGTGGATTTTGTATCCGTGTTTGTTCACTGCGTGTCCCATCACATAGGATTTAATAAAGGCATCTAGAAAAGATAAAGAAAAAAATAGGGTTGCTAACCGAAGGGGAACCTTAACGGGTTTCACTTCGGTTTTCCCCGTGTGGCCCACTCGGACCGGTCATCCAGCCATACCGGGGCGAGGGGGTTACAAATGGGGGACATAGTCCGAAGTAATGATGAGAAGAATTCCGATTTGCAAGTATGGTCCGAAGGGGAGCAACAACATGAGGGGGATAGTATTTCAGCCGGGTTTAGATCAGAAATGTCAAATGAGACCTTCATGAATACATAGTTTAATGATGTGTCCGAATTAAAGCATGTTTGGAACAGTTGGGACTTTGAGACGAGGAATGCCTTCAAAAGTTAATATGGTGACATTACATATCCGTTATATGTTCCAGTCGATCAGTCACTACTTCAGGCTTTGGTAGGTTTTTGGAACGCGGCTTATAGTTGTTTCACGATCGGTGACTTGGATTTAACCCCAACGATTGAGAAGTATCGGGATCTTATGAATTGCAAGAAGATTAAGGTGAATCGTGTCTACTCTAAAACTAGCAAGAACAAGCCCTTCCGAGTGAAGCTTCAGAAATTTTCACACTTTGATATCATGGGTCGGGTAACAACTTGGAACAAGGAGTATCTTAAGGTGGAAGGGATTTTGGCTTTAGCATCAGTACATCCCGCGGGGCGAGTTCAGCGTAACCTTTTCGAACTCTTGATTTACGGATTGATGCTTTTCCCTAAGGCTTTAAGCCTCATTCACCCAGCAATTTTGGACTTATTTGACCGTTTGGTTGAAGGGGATAATCCAGTGCCTGTGATCTTGTCAGAAACTTTCCGATCTTTGAGGTTCTGTAGGAAGCATGGTGGAGGCTGTTTCTTAGGGTGTCCCCAACTCTTGACCGTTTGGTTCTATAGCTATCTTTGGACTGATGTCAACTTCTCGAGACCTGTCTACGATTGTAAATTTTCACCCTTGAAGGAGTTCTTGCGAAAAGATGATTGGCCCACGAAAAGATCCGAGGAGATTTGGCTAGATGTTCTCCAGAATTTGAGTGACAAAGACATAGTTTGGAAGGCTCCATGGCTGTCAGCAAGGAACATCCTTTATAGGTGTGGGATGTACTCTTGGGTACCGTTACTTGGTCTTTTGGGGCATACAGCTTACGCACCCCTTTTGGTTTTGAGACAGTATGGATCAAAACAATTTGTACCGGCCATGAATGGTTTAAAGTAATTCAACATAGACTATGAGAGACAGAAGTGTTACAAAGGAATGGCGTATAATGCTTCCTCGGCTTGGAACAACACAAGACGGGTTAGGATTTTGAATGCTCCTTACATGGTTACTCCTGAATATGAGGTGTGGAGGTTTAATCGCATTGACAATAATGTTCCTCAACTGAACCCGGATGGGAGAAGAACCATCGGAGAAAGGTTAGCCTCACTTCCCACTGAAGCAGATCTGATGAGAAGACAACTTGAAGAAGAGCAAAAGTAGTATGAACAACTCGAGGAGAAGGCTAAGAGGGAAAGGTTCCACTTCGAGTTGGAAAAGGTGCGATTTGAGGGAGACATCAAAGGTTTGCAAAGAAGAAACGAGGAGTTAGAGCTTGAACTCATGCTAGAAAAAGAGGAGATTCAAAAGCTGCAAAGGCTAAACAAGGGTAAGAGAGTTGCGGAAGGTGGACCGAGCCAAGGACTAGAGCTCTGCCTTAGAGAGGAAAGAGCAAGAGCCAAGAATTACAAAAGGGGGTATCATGAGTATAAAAACCAAGTGCATACTTTGACGCAAGAATTGAAGAACTTACGGACCGAGTACTCCAAACAGCTCGAAAGGGAACAACATCAAAATGGAACTTTGAAAGATCAAGTAAAGAATTTGGAGAGAACTCTTTTCAAACACAAGGGATCCACCAGTAAACTCAAGGCCAGTGGATTAGAAAACCAAGCTTTGAAGGGTCGTGTCGATGAATTGGAAACCGAAGTCCAACAGCTCAAGGACCGTATCAAGAGCCTTAGAGGGGCCATCTAAGTGCGTCCAATATCGACTTTAGAACGACTGCATTTTGCTGCTTATACTATTTTGAGGCAAGAACAAGAACTAGCATAATGGACTGTTCGGATGCAAGAGGTTGCCGCGAAGATACAGTTTTTGGCCGAGGACGCTACCAAGCTTGATGATTGTGTGGATGACTCGAAAGATACGGGGGAAAAGGTTGTTTGGATTTTGAGGGAGATCGTCGACTTAGGCGCCAAGTTGGACCAATATGTGTAAATGGGAAGGCGATGCATTTAAGAAAAGAATGAGCGTTAGGGTTTTGAGGGAGATCCTCAACATAGATGCTAGTTTAGGACCGTATGAGTAGCTAGTTTTCTTTAATCATTGTAACAAGACAATGTTCCAATTAATGCAAGTCGTTTAATGATGATATTTTCCAAACTCAGTGTTGCTCTTTGCATTCATGCATTACGCATTTATTTGCATATTTTGTTTAAATATTTGAATTTAATTAAAAGACTTTTTATTTTTAGAGAGAAAATTACATTTTGGTTCTTTAAATTTTCAACCATTCCTCATTCCTACGGAACCCGATCATAGTCTCGAGTTATGGAGGATAGACTAGCTAAGGTGGAGCAAGGTCAGAAATACCTTGAAAACCATTTGGATGGGGTCAATAAGAGTATCAGTGACTAGATTGCACAGTCACAAGTGTCTATCATCGCCCAAATGACCAGTTTGGTAGCCAAAATGAAGGGTAAAAAAGGGATTTCTGTGGATAGTTCGAACGTGGAAGAACATGAGGGTGCTGCGTCTCACACAAAAGTTCACCTAGATGTGCCAGAGCAAGGGAAAAGAGTCTATATCAATCTCGTTGGAGCATCTGCTAGCCGTCCCGGGGGAGCCTCAGCGAATCAGCCCATTGATTTAGGGACCAATCAAGAAAATGAAGTACCATACCTGATTATGATGGAGGAAGTTGAAAAGATCAGGGCAGAAATAGAAAGAAAGTACGAAGAGAAGTTTCGGTCTTTTGAGGAAAAGCTCAAAACCATAGAAGAGGTAGATGAGCAAGGTAACAAAGCAAGTGACTTGAGTTTGGTGGCGGACTTGATGCTCCCACCCAAGTTCAAGGTGCATGATTTTGACAAGTACGATGGTGCTACTTGCTCGTCGGCTCACATCACTATTTATTGTCGAAAAATGGCCGCCTTTGTGAAGGATGAGAAGCTGCTTATCCACTGTTTCCAAGGCAGCCTGACTGGTTTTGCAACTCGGTGGTACACCATGCTTAGCCGAGTAAATGTCAAGTCATGGAAAGACCTTTCGAAAGCCTTCATAGAACACTACAAGCATGTGACCGACATGACTCCCAACTAGATTATGTTAGAAGGAATGGAACAAAGAGAAAATGAAAATCTGCGCCAATATGCTCAGAGGTGGGGGTGATGTAGCTGCTCAAATTAAACCCCCGATCTCGGAGCATGAAATCACTCTGATGTTCATCAATACGTTGAGGGGAGCGTTGTTTGATCATTTGATAAACAACACCACCCTGAATTTTGCAGACATGGTAAATACTGGAGAATCCATTGAGGTAGCTATAAAAAGCGGAAGAATTGACAGTGGGTAGAACACTCGAAAGAATTACAAGAGAAAGGACAATAGGGTAAATACAGTGAACACCTTTACGGCCCCGAAGAGCTTTACTCTTTCAGCACCGCAAGTCACAGTCAGAGGAGGACAAAGCTCGAACGAAAAGGAGACTAGGGCCCCGAAGAAAGAAAATGAGAAGATGACTTTCACCCCTACCCCAGTATCGTATGCTAATCTGTATTCTTACTTGCATGAGGCAGACTTGGTCTGACCTTATTATGTCACTCCTTTTAAGCTGTCGTTCCCGGCTTGGTATGATAAGAAGGCAAATTGCGATTATCATGGTAGTGTCCCGGGACATTCAATTGAGATCATCATTGCATTTAAGAAGTTTGTGCAGAATCTGATAAAGACCGGGGTGTTGCAATTAGATGAGCTGAATACTGGTACTAACCCGCTACCAAATCACGCGGGTCAAAATATGAATGCGATCGAGGAAGAGTATACTAGGAGGGCTAAAGTAAGTGTGTCTGAATTCAGGTCTCCCCTAAGGTGGGTGTTTCAACAGTTGTGTATGGCACGCCCGACTGACTGGGGCATGTAGATCGTGTTAGAAGGTTGCGGACCGTATTGTGAGTACCATCAGCAAGAGGGTCATGATATTCAGTGTTGTGAAGAGTTTAAGCGAGTAGTCCAAGGGATGATGGATAATAAAGAGATCGAGTTCTTTGAGAAAGAAGAAGGGAAGGAGTTAGACGTGTGTGCATCTGACATCTCTAAAGTTAAGTGCGTGTTGGACAGGTCGTTTGTCTTATCGTGTAAGACGAAGGAAGAAGGCTTACCTAAAAGAGAAAGTTCGAAGTTGACTCTGAAGCTTAGAATATCTCCTCAGACTTCTTTTCCTTTCAAGGATGAACAAAAAGTTCCATGGAACTATGCTGCCCATATCTCAGTACCAGGAAATACAGACCCGATGAAAAAGGACAAGCTACCCGACGAGAAAGAGTCTGAGAAAAAGGAAAGTTCGATGGAATCAGAGAACGAGGTAGTGAATGAAGTGGGAAATTTCATGAGGAGCGGGAGGTGTTATTCCCCGGAAACTCCAAAGGTGGTGGAACCGAAAGGTAAAGAGAAACCTGCCGAACTTGAAGTTGAAAAGATGTTTGGTGAGAAACCTGCCGAACTTGAAGTTGAAAAGATGTTTGGTGAGAAACCTCCTCCGAAGATTAATGAGCCAGTAACGGAGGCATGGGTGAAAGAGTTCTTAAGGTTCTTGAAACACAGTGAGTACAGTATTTTCGAACAACTCCGAAAACATCAAGCTCAGATTTCGGTGTTAGAGTTGTTGTTGAGCTCTGAAAAACATCGTGATGCACTGTTGAAGGTGTTGAATCAGACATTCGTCCCAGATGACATCTCAGTTAGCAAGTTAGACCGGATAGTGGGCCACAGTGCTGCCGATAACTTTATCACCTTTAGTGATGACGAGATTCCAGACGGGCTATGGGATCGACCAAGGCCTTAAACATAACCACCAATTGTAAGAGATATGTCTTGCCATGAGTACTTGTCGATAACGGGTCAACTTTGAATGTGATGCCAATGGCGACTTTGCAAAGGTTGCCTATAGACAATTCACATATGAAGCCGTGCCAGAACTCTGTCAAAGCAATTGATGGGACTCAGAGAGACGTCATCGGTAAAATCAAAGTACTGTTGTTAATCGGGCCTACCGAATACGTGGTTGAATTTGTAGTAATGGATATCATGCCGACTTACAATTGCCTGTTAGGGAGGCCATGAATCCATTCAGCGGGGGCCGTACCTTCATCACTGCACCAGAAATTGAAGTTTGTTATTGAAGGAAAATTAGTAAGCGTGGTCGCCGAGCAAGACATTATAGCTTTCGTGACTACTGATGCTCCATATGTCCAGGCCGATGAGGAGGCAGTTGAGTGTTCCTTCAGGGCTTTAGAATTTGTGAATGCTACATTTATGGCGGGATGAAGCAAAATCCCATGCCCGAAGTTATCAAATTGCGCCAAGATGCAAGTTTGGCAGACCATGGGACGAGGAGCCAAGAAAGATGTTGAGTGGATCGATTGAATGATCAAGACCAAGAGGAGGGGTGAAATGGGATTTTAGAACTTTGTGGGAGTGAATGGACAATTAAAAATGAAGAACAAAGGATTTTAGAGTGGTTCAAGTTCCAAATGAACTCTACATCCACTACCTTAGCTACTACTAAGGATTTGTAACAATTCACTATTTGTTCTTCCCCTTTTCAAGGCTTAGGAGGTAACCTTTACACAACCGGTCAAATTTTCTACCCAAAATTTGACCAAACCCTCACAAATGAACAAAGAAGAAATTGGACAAGAAGTATATCTCTCAAATACAATTTTGTCCCTTGAAGTACAACACTCAACCCAAAATTGAAGATAGAATATGAATTGAATACAACTCAATTTGGGGATTACAAGAAATTGGAAAATAAGCACACTTGAGGTTGGATTTTTTCTTGGATGTTTGTCTTTAATGCAATAGTTGTTGTTGGTCATCAAAGAGCTTCAATTTAGACCCCCTCTATCAATTCTAGCCGTTTGGGTGGTTAGGGAATTGATTATAGCCGTTGGGACCCTCTCTTTCCACCATAAATATACTTCTGCAGCTATCCGTATCGGTACACGGGGAGCCGTATCGATACTTGTCTCAAAACAGAAAGAGTCGTTGTATATAATAAAAAGGGCGCATAGAAATGCGAGTAAGCATATCGGTACGGGACAGAGAGTGTTTCGATACGGAAGAGACCGTATCGATACCCTTTTCTCAACTTAGCTCACTAGAAGTTTTCGTTTCGATACGAGGGTTTACCGTATCGATACGGGTCAACTGCCACTTTAAATGTTAGTTACCTAACGAATGACACCAACGGTCGAAAACATTTAAACCATCTCGAATTAAAAATTCAATTAAAACCATATCGATACGGGTGAAGCCGTATCGGTACACCATTCAAACTCCTTCAGTTTTTGCAGAGGGGCGTATCGATACAGATGGAATCTGTTTCGATACGCTATTTCGATACGGTTAAGAGCGTATCAAAACGCGTCTTTCCAGTAGCCAACTTTGTAAAAAAGGTATCGATACGGATGGAAGCGTATCGATACACCTGGACGGTTTTCAATACTTTGGCCTTGGAACACTTAGAAAATATTTGGAGTTTGAGTTTTTCAAATCAGTTTTAAAGTGTTGGTGATTTATAAATTATTAAAGGGACTTAGAAATCAATTTCAAGTTTTCAATTTAATCCTAAACAATTTAATTATATCAAAATCAAACATAGGTTTTACAATCTCCCCCTTTTTGATATAACAAAACCAAAACTTGAAATTTTTGACGCTTTGAAAAACTTTGCAAAATTAACTCCCCCTTAATATTAGCTAGGTAACTTTTAAGTTGAAAATCAAAATTTTTAAGTGTTGTGAGCTTCCCTCTCCCCCTTTTTGTTAGATCAAAAATAATTGAGACAATGTAAAGTGCATAACTTTGGCAAAAGGTATAAATAGGCAAGCAACATAAATATCATTAAGTTCAAATAAAGCATAACATCAACTTAAAAATCCAAAATAACAGAAAATCAAAGCATAGGTTTAAAATAATTCAAACTTAATCCTAAAAACATGAAGCAAAAGGTGCATAAATTAAATATCCTAGATGATATGCATGGAATGCAAAGAGAGGCTATTATGCATCATCATCGCCTTCTTCGTCATCTTCATCTCCATCCTCAATTGGATCATCATTCCTCAAGCTATTGCGCCACTCATCATTGAAAGCGGTGAGAGAGATATTCATAGAATTGTGACCGCCTTCAAGAGAGGTGAGTCGACTCTCCACGTTCGTCATACGTTGTTCAAGGCTTGTGAAACGAGTATAAATCGTGGTAAACCCCGAAGCCATGTCCGTACGCAATCCCGTGAATTGCTCATTGAGGAAAGTCATTAGAGCATCCATGGAAGGTGGAGGAGGAGGAGGAGCTTGAGGTACTTGTTCAACTTGAGGATTAACAAATTGTTTCGCGGCCTCGGTAGGGAGCTCGGATAGACGTAACCAACTACCATTAAAATAATGAAACTTACCCCTTGCAAGAGAGCGTTCATCGATGGGATCGGTGAGGGGAGTTGGGAAGTCATGTGAGCAATCAATCTCCTTTTGTAGGAAGAAGTAGCTTAGGGTCGTGCCATAGGTGAAAGAAGTGACAAGTGTGGTGTGGCGATGTTGCACGAGATAGACGACCTTCGCAAACATGATACGAGCAAGGTTCGGATGGTTTCTCTCACGGAAGCATCGAATCCAAAAGTCATCTACTTGAAGGATAGTAGAATACTTCCTTCCGGAGGGCCTAAACCACCAAGAGACCATCAAATGGAGGATCCGATCCTGAGCATTTAGGGCGGTGACGGAACCACTAAGAACATGGCCAAGAGCATTCTCATCATCAAGGCCTTCATCCTCCAACTTAAAGACCTCACAAATAGATCTAACATCTATAGTGACTTTCTTACCCATAAGATAGGAATTGACCGCGGTAACAACATCATCTCGATTGGCACAACATTTGGCATTAGCATAAAAGATTAAAACCAAAATACGAAAGTAAAACCCGGGAATAGAGAGAAAGTCCATGAACTTCCATTCTTGGAGCAAAGGTAGATATGCAAACTTGAAACACTCCGAGTCAAGAAAAGGAATAGAGATTACCCTCTCTGGACGGATCTTGTAGTTTTGGAATTGACGAAAATAGGTGAGAGCTCCAGTGGTTTGAAAAGAATGTTGATAGATTTGAGTGAGATTCGGACGAGCACCATCTCCGGGATTTGATGCTTCACCGGTTTCATTAAGACGAGATCTCTTCCTAGAAGGTACCATGAACTAGAGAAAACAATGTATGCATTAAGGTTTCTTCATTCAACTCATTGAAAAACCAAGAATCAAGGTTAAAAAAAATTTAAAAAGAAATTTTGAAAAGAAATTTTAAAACCAAGTTTGGTTAAGAAGACAAAAAATAAAAAAACAAAACAAAAAGGTTTGAAAACGAAAATAAAAAGAAAGATTAAAAGAAAAAGAAAGGGTTTTACCTTGATAATGAGTAGAGAGGAATGGAAGAAAAGCCTAACACCAAATTGATGAAAAAGCCTTAGAGCTTTGCTTGATTTAAAACCCTCTTGGTGTTTTTGAGTTGTGGTGTGAAAATTTGAGGGAGGAAAAGGCTATTTATAGGCTGAAAACGGCTAGGGTTTTTAGGGTTTTGAGAAATTTTAATTTTGGTAAAAGTTGAACTCTTTAAATGCCAATTTAAAAGCTGTCTGCGCAATCGCGTATCGATACGCCTGAGGGTGTATCGATACGGAGGTAAAACGTAATTCCAATAAAAATGCCCGTTGAAGGATCGTATCGAAACAGATGCAATCCGTATCGAAACGGATGTAATCCGTATCGAAACGATTGTAGCTCATATCGAAACGAGTTTAACCGTATCGATACCCGTTTAAGGCAAAAAGAATTTTGGTAAGCTAATGAAGTACTCGTATCGATACGCGTAGAGCCGTATCGATACCCTAAGCCCAAAATTACATTTTAGGCCTAAAGAACAACCAAAAGCTCGATTCTAATACCTCATAAAGGAATGCAAATTATGAATGAGCAGTTCTAAGCATATTTTAACATAATCATACTTCCCCTAGCTATAGGCATGGATATTTTCAAGAGTTACAACACACAAACATGCAATTTCACAAGATCAAGCAATTTTAAGCACAAAAGAGGTCCTAAAAGGTCAAGATAGGCTAGTTAGACCTAACTCTCTCCTAAGAGACCAAAAACACTATTTATCTAAAGGTTTTGTAAAGATGTCCGCTAATTGATTTAAGGTGTCAACATACTCTATAACAACATCTTCTTTAAGGACATGATCTCTAATGAAATGATGCCTTATTTCTATATGTTTGGTTCTAGAGTGTTGGATGAGATTTTTTGTCAAACATATGACACTAGTGTTATCACACTTAAGGGGTATGGTTTCAACTTTAATACCATAATCTAAGAGTTGTTGCTTCATCTAAAGGACTTCAGCACAACAACTCCCTAAGGATATGTACTCGGCTTCGGTGGTAGATAAGGCTACACTATTTTGTTTCTTAGAGAACCAAGATATGAGCATACTACCTAAGAATTGACAAGTTCCCGGAGTACTTTTCCTATCGATTTTACACCCCCCATAATTCGCATTCCAATAAGCATGAAGGTTGAAGGTGGAGTCTCTAGGGTACCAAAGGCCCAAACAAGGAGTATCTCTAAGGTACCTAAAGATTCTCTTAACGGCTATAAGGTGAGACTCTCTAGGACTAGCTTGAAACCTAGCACACAAGCAAACACTAAACAAGATATCCGGTCTACTTGCGGTAAGGTAAAGCAATGATCCAAGCATAGAACGGTAAAGCTTAGAGTCAACACACTTACCTCCTTCATCTTTGTCAAGCTTTGTAGATGAGCTCATAGGTGTGGGTTGAGGCTTTGCATTCTCCAAGCCAAACTTCATGAGCATATCCTTGATGTACTTTGCTTGATTGATGAAGGTGCCATCCTTCCTTTGCTTGATTTGGAGTCCCAAAAAGAATGAGAGCTCCCCCATCATACTCATCTCGAATTCACCTTGCATTAGCTTAGCAAACTTTTTGCAATGACATTCGTTAGTAGAACCAAAAATAATATCATCAACATAAATTTGTACTACTAAGATGTCATTTTTATACCTTTTTTATGAAAAGTGTAGTGTCCACCTTACCTTTTTCAAAACCTTTTTCAATTAAAAAGTTTGAAAGTCTTTCATACTAAGCTCTAGGGGCTTGTTTTAAACCATAAAGAGCTTTAGTGAGTTTGAAAACACGATTTGGAAATTTTGAGTCTTCAAAACCCGGTGGTTGTTCCACATACACTTCCTCATTTATAAAACCATTTAAAAATGTGCTTTTAACATCCATTTGAAAAAGCTTGAAATCATGATAACATGCATATGCAAACAACATCCTAATGGCTTCCATTCTAGCTACGGGTGCATATGTTTCATCAAATCTATTCCCTCTTCTTGAGTGTAACCTTGTGCTACTAATCTAGCTTTATTTCTTACAATGTTACCACTCTCATCTAGTTTGTTCCTAAAGACCCATTTAGTTCCTGTAGTAGATTGATTACTAGGCCTATCAACTAATGTCCAAACATTACTTCTCTCAAATTGATTTAACTCTTCTTGCATAGCCATAATCCAAAAATCATCTTTCAATGCTTCTTTTATATTCTTAGGCTCTATGCATGAGATAAATGCAACATGATTCATAAGTTTAAGAGAAGATCTAACGGTTACCCCCTTGGATGGATCACCCAATATTTCAGCATCTTTGACATAGTTGAACTCCCTTGGGTAGCTCACTTCCTTTTCCTCAAGAGCCAAGTCCTTCAAGGCTTCAAGAGGTGGATCTTGTGTGTCCTCTTCTTTTGTTGGAATCTCATCCTCCTTTATAGTTTGTCCTCCATCAAAGGCATTTATGATTCCTACATCATCATCATCACAAGAATCCTTCCTTGGAAGGAGGTTATCATCGAATACAACATGTATAGATTCTTCTACTACTAAAGTTCTCTTGTTAAATATACGATAGGCTTTAGAGGTTAAGGAATATCCTATGAAAATAGCTTCATCACTTTTTGTATCAAATTTACCTAAGTTGTCTTTTCCATTATTTAAAACAAAACACTTGCAACCAAGTGGATGAAAATAGCTAATGTTAGGCTTTTTAGATTTTAAAATCTCATAAGGTGTTTTCTTTAAAATTGACCTAATCATTACTCGGTTTACAATGTAGCAAGCGGTGTTTATGGCTTCCGCCCAAAAATATTTAGGTAAATTGTTTTCAAAAAGCATGGTTCTAGCCATTTCTTGTAAAGTTCTATTTTTCCTCTCAACTACCCCATTTTGTTGAGGAGTTCAAGGAGCCGAAAAATTATGGCTAATACCATTTTCATTCAAAAACTCTTCAAACCCTAAGTTTTGAAATTCGGTTCCATGATCACTTCTAATATGTGAAATTCTAAGTTCAAGATCATTTTTGGTTAGTTTTGGAAATGTGATGAATTTTTCTAAAGCCTCATCTTTAGCACTTAAAAATAGAACCCAAGTAAATCTAGAAAAATCATCAACAAGAACAAATGCATAAGATTTACCACCCAAGCTCATAGTCCTAATTGGCCCAAATAAATCCATATGGATAAGTTGTAAACACCTACTTGTAGAAACATCATTAATGGATTTAAAGGATGACTTATGTTGTTTACCCTTTGAGCATGCATCAAAAATTTTATCGTTTGAGAACTTAATCTTGGGTAAACCTCTAACTAGATCAAGGGAAACTAATTTTTCTAAAACACTAATGCTAGCATGTCCTAGTTTCCTATGCCATAGCCATGCATCATTTTCATTTTGAGCTACTAAACATGCATGGGATGTATGTATGTCATCTAGATGCACCATGTAAATGTAAATGTTACCTAAACATTAAATCCTTTATCACATAATTGGCTTATGCTCAACAAATTATGTTTAAGACCGTCGACATACAAGACATTTTCAATAAGAATAGTAGAGTGATTACCTATGGAGCCAATATCTTTAATGTGGCCTTTGGAGTTGTCACCAAATGTCACCACTCCTCCACTTTTTGGCTTTAAATCCATGAATCTAATCTTGTCTCCGGTCATATGCCTCGAGCATCCACTATCAAGGTACCATGAGTTTGACTTTGTGCTTTGGCCTTGTAGCAATGCTCCCCCTACAAACAAAGATATTAAACTTTTGTTTTTGGTACCCAAATCATTTTGGGTCCACGAGTGTTAGCTCCCAATAGCTTGGTTCCCTTAGGAATCCAAGGTGACATAGCAACAATATTATTAGATTTTACAAGTTCCTTAGGAACCCATACACTTCTAACTTTTTTAGTTCTACTATGTCTAGGAAAGCTACTTTGTTTGTAGTTATTAGTCTTTTTCTTAGGTTGATTTGTTTTAGAAGATTCACCTTTTTCATGCTTCACATTACCAACATATTTTAAAGACTCTTTGAGCTTGTTAAGCTCATCTAACACCTTTTGGTGTTCACTATTGCATTGAGAAAGAAGATTATTTAGGTCAACATTTTCATCTTGGAAGAATTTAAGTTCATCTTTCAAACCTAAAATCTTTTTCTCAAATTTCAAGTTAGCTTGAGAAAGTGAGTCATTTTTATCATTTAATTCCGAAATAATTTTCTTATTCCTAATGACCGACTCCTTGTATTTCTCAACTAACTCGTCATAAACCTCTTGCAACTCATCATATACATCATTTAATTCATCATATGTAAAATCTAAAGATGATGAGTTAGAGGTTACCATGGAGGAATCTTTCTCAAGTTCCATGAGGCAAAGGTTGGCCACTTCTTGTTCGTCATCCTCGGATGACTCCTCATCACTCCAAGTAGCAAGCTTGGCTTTGAGCTTCTTCTTCTTCTCAAAGCCCTTCTTGAGTTGAGGACACTCCGAACGAATGTGACCGGGCTTATTGCACTCGAAGCAAATGATTTGATCCCTCACTTCTTCTTTGTTTTTACCTTTGAGGTCCATCTTTCTTTGAATTTTTCTTCCATGGTTGGACCTCATGAATCGAGAGAACTTTTTGGCTATTATACCCAATTCTTCAAGGTCATCCTCCTCACTAGAAGAGCTCTTCTCAAGTAATGAAGCTTTGAGAGCTATTCCTATTTTCTTCTTCTTTTCCACATCTAGCTTCTCTACTCTCTTCTCTTCCTTCTTCTTTTCTTCTTCCCTTCCTTGCTTCATAATCTCATGAGTAAGGAGAGAACCCACTAGTTCATCAAGTTTTAGAGTCTTCAAATTTTTGGCCTCTATGATGGCGGTTCTCTTCCCATCCTAAGATTCGTGAAGTTAGTAAAGTAGCTTCCGGACAAGCTTGTCTTCCGGAATAGTCTCTCCAAATCCTTTAAGCCCGTTGACTATGGTTGAGAAGCGATCAAACATCTTGGACACCGTTTCGTCGAACTTCATCTTGAAATTCTCATAGCTAAGATTGAGAATTCCAATCTTGGTTTCCTTCACATCATTGGTTCCTTCATAGGTGGTCTCAAGAGTATCCCACACTTCCTTGGCACTCTCAATGGATAAGACTTTGGAGTAGATGTCGGGACTGAAAGAACAAAAAACCATGTGAAGAGCTTTGTCATTTATTTGGATCTTCTTCCTCTCTTCTTCACTCATCTCCATCTTTTTCTTTAGAACCATCCTTCCTTCATTATCTTGCTTCAATGGAATGTAGGGACCATATTCAATGACATCCCAAACCAAGTAATCATTGGACTTGATGAAGAGGCGCATCCGATTCTTCCAAAACGAATAGTTGTCATCATTGAAGAAAGACGGTTTTGTAGTGGATTGAGACTCGTACATGCTAGATCCGGAGGTAGATGTCATATCTTGATTTTTGGATGATCACACTCATCCTAGGAACTCCTCTTGTGGTTGTGAATCTTTCAAAGAGGTATGCTCTGATACTAATTGTTGAGTGGATCGATTGAATGATCAAGAACAAGAGGGGGTGAATTGGGATTTTAAAACTTTGTGGGAGTGAATGGACAATTAAAAATGAAGAACAAAGGATTTTAGAGTGGTTCAAGTTCCAAACGAACTCTACATCCACTACCTTAGCTACCACTAAGGATTTGCAACAATTCACTATTCGTTCTTCCCCTTTTCAAGGCTTAGGTGGTAACCTTTACACAACCAGTCAAATTTTCTACCCAAAATTTGACCAAACCCTCACAAATGAACAAAGAAGAAATTGGACAAGAAGTATATCTCTCAAATACAATTTTGTCCCTTGAAGTACAACACTCAACCCAAAATTGAAGATAGAATATGAATTGAATACAACTCAATTTGGGGATTACAAGAAATTGGAAAATAAGCACACTTGAGGTTGGATTTTTGCTTGGATGTTTGTCTTTAATGCAATAGTTGTTGCTGGTCATCAAAGAGCTTCAGTTTATACCCCCTCTAACAATTCTAGCCGTTTGGGTGGTTAGGAAATTGATTATAGCCGTTGGGACCCTCTCTTTCCACCATAAATGCACTTCTGCAGCTATCCGTATCGGTACACGGGGAGCCGTATCGATACATGTCTCAAAAAAGAAAGAGCCGTTGTACATAATAAAAAGGGCGTATCGAAACGCGAGTAAGCGTATTGGTACGGGACAGGGAGTGTTTCGATACGGAAGAGACCAAATTGATGCCCTTTTCTCAACTTAGCTCACTGGAAGTTTCTGTTTCGATACGAGGGTTTACCGTATCGATACGGGTCAACTACCACTTTAAATGTTAGTTACCTAACGACTGACACCAACGGTCGAAAACATTTAAACCATCTCGAATTAAAAATTCAATTAAAACCGTATCGATACGGGTGAAGCCGTATCAGTACACCATTCAAACTCCTTCAGTTTTTGTAGAGGGGCGTATCGATATAGATGGAATCTGTTTCGATACGCTGTTTTGATACGGTTAAAAGCGTATCGAAACGCGTCTTTCCAGTAGCCAACTTTGTAAAAAAGGTATCGATACGGATGGAAGCGTATCGATACACCTGGACGGTTTTCAATACTTTGGCCTTGGAACACTTAGAAAATATTTGGAGTTTGAGTTTTTCAAATCAGTTTTAAAGTGTTGGTGATTTATAAATTATTAAAGGGACTTAGAAATCAATTTCAAGTTTTCAATTTAATCCTAAACAATTTAATTATATCAAAATCAAACATAGGTTTTACAAAAGAGAAGAGACTTGGAAGAAACTTACAAGGGTGTCTGCGTGTCAAGAGTGTCATCAACAAGCAAGACCAGTTTGGGCTCGGCCATAAGCCCACTTTTCAGTAAAGGAAGTTAGAATGGAAGAAGAGGGCAGAACGAAGGAAAACTAGACTTAGGGGTGAGGACATGATATGGGAACCCATTGTTTATGCCGACATGAGGGACATCTTTGTGTCAAGAGGGGTAATCAATCTCGAACAGATGGTGCACGAGGCTAATATGGAGAACGTTAGGCTCATTGAGGAGGAAAAGCTTAGTGAAGCATTTGAAGGGATGGATGTTAACATGATATCCAAGAACGAGGAAAGCACCAGCTTTTTAGTAGGAATCCGCCCTTGTCTCCCGGGAGAAGTGCTTGACAATTGGACTAGTTCAGATTTGCCTGTAGTCTTTAGACCTGAATCAGAGTAATGCTCATAACCCACCCTATTCGCTTTTGCCCGCGAGCAATAGGGATCTTTTGTAAAGGGCTTCTATGTTAATCTGCTCGCTTTTAATTCAATAAAAAGACGCTTTCCAAAATTTCAAACATCATATTCATTACATTCATTTATTCATCATTCGTTTATTATTTATTATTTTATTCCCTTCGTAATAATATATGTATGTTCATCTTCTCAATACACGTTCATTTCATAAATGTTGCAGGGTCCCTATCATTGACTCTTTGAATGATTTTGAATCTAATCCTGAGATGGATTTTGAGCAACCTTTGTATTTAGCCGAAATTGATGAGGAGGAGAGTGATGGGTAGAGTATGAGGTCCCGAAAGAATTGCTCAGATTAATGGAAAGTGAGGATAAACAGATAGTACCCCATTAAGAAGAGGTTGAAGTTCTTAACTTGGGAAATGGTGAGAAACGAAGGGAGGTGAAGATTGGCACAACTCTCTCCTCTAAGATCAGGCTTGAGTTGGTGAATCTGTTGCTAGAGTTTAGAGACATTTTTGCATGGACTTATCAGGACATGTCGGGTCTGGACACAAGTATTTTAATGCACAAACTACCTATCAGGCCAGAATGTCAGCCAGTCTAACAGAAATTAAGGAGAATGAGGATAGACACATTGTTGAAAATCCAAGATGAAGTAAAGAAGCAGTACCTGTAGGAATATATATCCCTTACTTTAAGAGATTCTGTAAATTTATTTCCTTTGATTCTGTAAATATCTTTTATAATCCCTTATTCTAAGGGATTATATTTCCTAGGATTAGTTTCTTTCCTAAACTTAGAGTTTCCTAAGATAGAGATAAAGTTTGTGTATATATGTAATATAATCTGAAATGAATAAGTAGAGAAAATTACTCTGATTTCTACATGGTATCAGATTAGGTCGATCCTCTCCATTTTTTTCCGATCAAATCTCTAAATCTCCATGGAATCTGACTCTAAAGTCAGTTCTCTCCCCAACCATCGTTCTTTTGATATTCAAATGTCAGAACATTCTTATTCTGCGATAACATCCTACAAACTTCATGGCAAACCTGTTGATTGGAAATCCAAGCCATCTCCAGACACTCAATCTACTTCATCTTCACCATCTACATTTTCTAGTTTTACTAAGGAACAAATTGCGGATCTGCAAAGGTTATTTAACAAGTTCACTAGACCTCGAGAGGGTAATCTTGTCATAGCCGAACCAGAAGGTATACCCTTTCCTAAAGCCCTTCTTTCTCAACAGTTAAACCCTACTTGGGTTCTTGACTCCGGGGCCTCAGATCATATGACAGGAAACAGGAACTTGTTTCACAGTTTTTCAATTACATTTGGTAGGAATATTAAGACTGCAGATGGGTCTCTTTCACCAATTCAAGGACATGGTTATGTCTTACTAAATTCGAATCTGGTTCTTGATGGTGTCCTTTTTGTCCCAAATCTTGCATGCAATCTTATATCTGTCAGTAAACTTTCGAAAGATTTGAATTGTAATTTCACGTTTGATGGCACTGGTTGTACTTTGCAGGCACTGGACATGAAGAAGACGATTGTCAATGCTAGCTTGCACAATGGCCTCTATATCCTTAATGAACCTTCAACAACTCCAAACCAGCCATCTACTTCGTTTACTATCTCTAATACTATTGATCCTATTATGTTATGGCATTTTAGACTAGGTCATCCTAGTTTTACTTATTTAGCAAAATTACATCCTTCTCTTTTCGTTAATAAAAAGCCACATTTGTTTAAATGCCATATTTGTTATCTTGCAAAACAAACCAAGGCGTCATACAAACCCTCACAATATAAACCTTCTAGCCCTTTTTCTTTGATACATAGTGACATTTGGGGCCCATCGAGAGTGAAAAATGCTAATGGTTGTAAGTGGTTTATTACTTTCATAGATGATCATAGTAGGCTGACTTGGACATATTTGATGAAAGACAAATCCGACACCTCTTCCATTTTTACCAGATTTTATACCATGGTTGAAACTCAATTCAATTCTAAAATCAAAATTTTTCATTCTAATAATGGGAGTGAATTCTTTGCTAATTCTTTGGGTGATTTTTTCAGAACCAAAGGAATTGTTCACATCAGTTCTTGTGTTAACACCCCACAACAAAATGGGATTGCCGAAAGAAAAAATCGCCATCTACTTGATGTTACTCGTTCTCTTTTATTCACTAATAATGTTCCTACATATTTATGGGGAGAGGCTTTGTTAACTGCCACTTACTTGATAAACAGAATGCCTAGTAAGGTTTTAAATTTTCATACTCCTCAATCAATTTTCTTAGAATCCTATCCTCACTTTAAGCCAATTTCTTCTATTTTACCTCTTAAAGTGTTTGGATGCACTGTTTTTGTCCACAATTCTGCCCCTAATAGGTCCAAGTTAGACCCTAAATCACTTAAATGCATCATGGTTGGGTATTCTTCACTCAAGAGGGGTTATAAATGTTATCATCCACATACTAAGAGAATTTATGTTACTATGGATCTAACATTTTTTTAACAGGAATCTTATTTCACTAAATATAATTTTCAGGGGGAGCCATGGGTTGATTCTCAACCTTATTCTTCCAATCCAACAATTTCTCCTGATTTTCCAGAATTTTTGCCAACAATTCCTACTGTTCATCTTCCTACTTCAAGTCCTACTACCAATCTTACACCACCTATTCCTTCCACTTTGAAACTACCAGAAACTATACCTCCCAATCCACTTCTGGTTTACCAAAGAAAAAAGAAACCTTTACCTGAGGCTATTCTGCAATCTAACACCTGCCGAAAGTTGGATTTTAGTCCAGCTGTCGTGATGGAAGAAGAAGGTGCTACATCTAGTAAGTCCAATTCTCAGTCTCTTAATGATCCTATTGCAATTAGGAAAGGAATATGACAGTGCACTCAACATCCTATTCAGAAATTTGCTGGTTATAGTTCTTTGTCGCCATCTTTCCAAGCATTTACAGCCAGATTAGATGAAGCATATATTCCCTCCACTATAGATAAAGCTTTAAGGGATCCAAAATGGAGGAAAGCTGTTGAAGACGAACTTAGTGCACTTGAACAGAATGCTACATGGACCTTAACAGATCTTCCACAAGGTAAAAAACCTGTTGGTTGTAAATGGATCTTTGCTATTAAATATAACTCTAATGGCAGTGTACAATGATATAAAGCGAGACTCGTAGCTAAAGGGTACACTCAAACATATGGAGTTGATTTTAAAGAGACATTTGCACCTGTGGCCAAGCTCAATACTGTTAGGGTCCTACTCAGCCTTGCTGTCAACAATGACTGGAAATTGCATCAACTTGATGTGAAAAATGCCTTTCTCAATGGCAAACTTGATGAGGAGGTCTTTATGAAGGTTCCACCTGGTCTCAAATCTACTACAGACAAAAAAAAGGTTTGCAAACTCAACCGGTCTCTCTATGGTCTAAAACAGTCTCCTCGAGCCTGGTTTGAAAGATTTACTACAGTTATCCTGCATAATGGATATCAGCAATCTCTTGATGATCATACTTTATTCATAAAACAAACTTCTGGGAAGAAGAAAGCTATTCTCCTTGTATATGTGGATGATATCATCCTCACTGGTGATGATGATGAAGAAATCCAAAGTTTAAAAACACTTCTTAACAGGGAATTTGAAACTAAAGACCTTGGCAAGTTGAGATACTTCATCGACATGGAAGTTGCAAGATCCAAAGAAGGACTTGTGATCAATCAACGAAAATATGTCCTCGATTTACTAAATGAAGCTGGTTTTTTAGGATGTAAACCAACAGATACACCTATGGAAGCCAACCTCAAATTCACTAAGGAGGCAGCAACTTCATCGGTAGATAAAGAACAATATCAGAGGTTAGTTGGTAAGCTCATATACTTGTCTTTAACTAGACCGGATATAGCTTTTTCTGTTAATATAATTAGCCAACACATGGCTAATCCATCTGAAGAACACTTGGCAGCAGCTCATAGAATACTAAGGTACTTGAAGAAAACCCCTGGACATGGTTTACTGTTCAAAAAGTCTAGCGACAAATCTGTGAAAGTTTTTACAGACTCTAGTTGGGCAGGGGACTTAACAGAGAGGAGATCTACTAGTGGCTATTGCACATTTGTGTGGGGTAATCTTGTAACTTGGAGAAGTAAGAAACAATCAGTTGTTTCACGTAGCAGTGCTGAAGCAGAATTTCGAGCATTGGCTCTAGGAATTTGTGAAGGTATATGGATAATGAAGCTGCTCAAAGATTTGTTTATGGACTACGAAGCATGTTTTAAAGTAATGTGTGATAATCAATCAGCAATTCAAATTGCCAAAAATCCAGTTCAACATGATCGCACTAAACATGTTGAAATTGATCGACATTTCATCTCCGAGAAAGTTCACAAAGGGATAGTTGTTCTCTCTTACATTCCTTCTACGGGTCAACTAGTAGACGTATTCACCAAGGCCTTATCTAAACATGTTTTTGATGATTTTGTATCCAAGCTGGGATTATACACCGTATATTCTCCAGCTTGAGGGGGTGTGTAGGAATATATATCCCTTACTTTAAGAGATTCTGTAAATTTATTTCATTTGATTCTGTAAATATCTTTTATAATCCTTTATTCTAAGGGATTATATTTCCTAGGATTAGTTTCTTTCCTAAACTTAGAGTTTCCTAAGATAGAGATAAAGTTTGTGTATATATGTAATATAATCTGAAATGAATAAGTAGAGAAAATTACTCTGATTTCTACAGTACCAGGCCAGATTCTTGAAAGTCGTTGAATATTCGGAGTGGGTAGCAAACATAGTCCTCATCCCGAAGAAAGATGGAAAGGTCCGCATGTGTGTAGACTACAGAGATCTTAATAAGGCAAGCTCTGAAGTTAATTTTCCTCTACCCCATATTGATACCATGGTCGACAACACTGTCAGACATTCATGGTTTTCCTTTATGGATGGCTTCTCGGGGTATAACCAGATAAAGATGGATCCTGATGACATGACAAAAACAACGTAGGGAACGTTCTGTTACAAAGTAATGCCCTTCGGTTTGAAGAATGCCAGGGCAACTTATCAAAGAGCCACAGTACATGATGCACAAAGAGATCGAGGTATACGCAGATGATATGATAGCCAGGGCCTAGACTGAGGAGGAGCACATTCAAAACTTAAGAAAGCTGTTCCAAAGATTAAGGAAGTATTAGTTGAAACTCAATCCGGTAAAGTGCACCTTCGTCGTGACGTCCGGTAAACTTCTAGACTTTTTGGTTAGCCGAAGAGGAATTGAAATAGACCCCGATAAAGTGAAAGCTATCCAGAACCTTCCGCCACCTCAGACCCAGAAAGAAGTTCACATTTTCTTAGGAAGGCTAAATTACATATCTCGCTTCATTTCTCAGCTGACCGACAAATGCGACCCTGTTTTTAGATTACTTCGGAAGAACAACCATGGGGTTTGGGATGAAGAATGTCAAGAAGCCTTAGAAAAAATTAAGAAGTATTTAACTAATGCCTCGATCTTAGTAGCTCCAGTACCGGGTAGACCGTTAATCTTATACTTGACGGTCTTTGAAAACTCGATGGGATGTGTCCTGGGGCAACATGACGACACCGAAAAAAAAAGAAAGGGCGGTTTACTACTTGAGTAAGAAGTTTACCGAATGCGAAACGCAATACCCCTAGATCCAGAAATTGTGTTGTGCCCTAGTGTGGGATACAAAGAGGCATTGGCAGTATATGTTGTACCATATCACATGGTTAATATCCAAGTTGGATCCGTTAAAGTTCCTGATGGAGGTACCGGCACTCACCGGAAAAATGGCCCATTGGCAAATGCTGTTGTCTGAATTTGACATCCTGTATGTAAGTCAGAAAGCGGTGAAAGGAAGCGCTATAGTGAATTTCCTAGCAAGTCAAGCTTCAAATGATTATAAATCATTTAACTTCAATTTTCTTGATAAAGACTTAATGTGTATAACTATGGGGGAAGGGGATACTTTTGAAGATGAGTCGTGGAAGTTGTACTTTGATGGGGCATCTAATACCCTAGGCCACAGGATTGGGGCAATGTTAATCTCTCCGGAGGGGGTTCATTGCCCTTTCACTTGTAGGTTGGAATTCTTCTGCACCAACAATCTGGCTGAGTATAAGGCTTGCATTATGGGGTTGCGCGCAACCATTGAAAGAAGGATCAAGAAGCTCTAGGTTTTTGGGGATTCTTCTTTGGTGATATACCAGCTCAGAGATGAATGGGAGACAAGAGTCCCAAAGCTGATCAAGTATTATGACATGGTCCAAAAACTAATCAAGAATTTCGAAAAGATTAGTTTTACTCTTCACCTGAGTGAAGATAACCAGATGGCAGATGCTCTAGCGACTTTGGCTGCTACATTCAAAGCAATCTTAGAAGCAGAGATGAGACCTGTTAAGATGAAAACGTTTGAGGTACCAACTCACTATTATAACCTAAAGGAAGAGACAGATGGCAACCCATGGTATCATGACATCTTACAGTACATTAAGTTCTAAGCATACCCCAAGGAGGCTAATGAAAACGATAAAAGGACCATTAGAAGAATGACAGCGGGATACGTCCTAGATGGGGAGATCTTGTATAAAATAGGGAAAGACCAGATACTATTGAGGTGTGTTAATGCTCGAGAAGCCAAGAGCATTTTAGCAGAAGTTCATGATGGGTTGTGTGGAACGCATGCCAACGATTTCTCGATGGCCCGAAAAATCATGAGATACATGTACTTTTGGTCAACCATGGAGGGAGATCGTATTGATTATACCAAGAAATGTCATAAATGTCAAGTATATTCTCACAAGATACATTCTTCACCGTTACCTTTACATACCATAAATTCACCTTGGCCCTTTGCCGTGTGGGGAATGGATGTCATTTGTCAGATCCACCCTAAGGCATCCAATGGACACCGCTTTATCCTCGTTGTCATTGACTACTTCAATAAATGGGTGGAAGTCGCCTCCTACGCCAATGTTACAAGGGAAACAATGTGCAAGTTCCTAAAGAAGGGGATCATTTGTCGTTACGGGTTGCCAAAGAGAATTATTACTGACAATGCTTCCAATTTGAATAATGCAATGATGGATGAGGTATGCGAGCAATTCAAAATAAAGCATCATAACTCCACTTCTTATCGCCCAAAGATGAATGGGGCAGTGGAAGTAGCAAACAAGAACATCAAGAAGATTATAGCCAAGACTACAGATACGTTCAGAGATTGGCATGGGAAGTTTTCGTTTGCTCTTTTTGCTTACCGAACGTCTATACGTACCTCGACCGGAACGGCACCATACTCTTTGGTTTATGGCACGGAAGTAGTACTACCTATGGAAGTAGAAATCCCGTCACTTAGAATCATGAACGAAGTGAAGTTGGAAGAGTCTGAATGGGTACAAGCCCGGTTCGATCAGCTGAACCTCATTGAGGAGAAACGATTAAAAGCCATTTGCCACGGTTAGATGTATCAGAAAAGAATGATGCGAGCTTATGACAAGAAAGTTCGTCCGAGAGAGTTTCGAGAAGGAGATTTAGTACTTCAAAGGGTTTTGTCCACCCAAAGAGATTTTCGTGGAAAGTGGATGCCGAATTGGGAAGGACTTTATGTGGTTAAAAAGGCCTTTTCCGAAGGAGCCTTGATCCTAACAGAGATGGATGGGAAGGAGCTAAGCAATCTAGTGAATTCGGATTCAGTCAAGAGATACTACGTGTAAAAAAAAGTGGGGTGAAAACCCGAAAGGGCACTTCACAATAAATAAATACCTAGAGTGAAAACCCGAAGATGGCGCTTTAGATATCAAAAAAAGAAAAAGAAGAAAAAAGAAAAAAGAAAAGGGAGAAAAAGGGGGAGGTTTTAAGATGAAAACCCGAAGAGGGTGTCTTGAAACCAAAGGAGGATTTGAGAACCGAAAAGAGCATCCGAGAGGAATAGTGGTAACTATGATTGGCGAATGGGGCACTTCTGGAATTCAGGGATACTAGTGGAGTACTTTTAGCAAAGGATTCACCTTGGTTGATGGATTTTCACATCATTCACATAACAGATATTTAGGACATTGCATCATCTTCATTTCTCTCCTTAACTTTCATGTTCGCCATGAGTTTTAATTTTTCATAAGTTTCAAAATATATATTATTTGGCGTCTTCATTCCTCTCTTTTCACAAAGAATTATGCGAGCAGTTTAATACAGGCTTATCAAAAGCAAAAGATTTCTCGACATTTCTATGATTTGATCTCTTGAGCGCAGGTAACCGGAAAGCGAACCAGGTCCCGACACAAAAGATCGTTACAAGGACATATGTCAAGAACCAAAAAATAGAAGAATTTCAGATGGCAGATCATAGCCATGCATTGAGAAGAAGGAATAAGTGTCACTCGCGCTAAAATTCGAATCCATCACCAAAAGGATTACAAAGACGAGTGCACTTACAAAAGAGGAAAGAAAGGAAGAAAAAGAAAGGAAAAAGAAAAAAAAGAGAAAAAAGAAAGAGAAAGAGAAAGGAAAAAAGAAAAAGAAAAAGAAAAAAGAAAGAAAAAAAGGGGAAACCAAAGTGAAAACATGAAAAGACGCTTTGGGGGGAAAGAGCTCAAGGCTAGAATCTGCAAAGGGCATCTGACGGTTGAACCCAAGTGTGAGAGAAGCATCATCATTGAAAAGAAGAATGAAGCAGATAAAGGATCAAGAGAGATCGACAAAAGAGCCGTGGCGCTGGACTGTCATTCGGCATTCCCATTCATGCATCATGTTAGCTAAGCGTACTTATGCTAGGATCATGCTAACTCATAGCATCATAGCATTTTTTTTACAGATATATGAAACCATTCGCTCTTGAAAAGAGAAACAAACAACATAATGAAAAACAAACTTCGGGCGAAGGATTCTAGACTGGCCACATCAGATTTTCCAAGAAAGAGAGGCCGATACTCGTAGCTCAAGGTGAAGAATTACAGACTCACCATAATCATGACTTCCGAGCAAGAGAGATAGATACTCGTAGCTCAAGGTGAAGAATTACAGACTCACTATAATCAGGACTTTCGAGCAAGAGAGATAGATACTCGTAGCTCAAGGTGAAGAATTACAGACTCACCATAATCATGACTTCTGAGCAAGAGAGACAGATACTCATAGCTTAAGGTGAAGAATTTCGAATTCACCATAATCAGGGCTTCTAAGAAAAAGAAACAGATACTCATAGCTCAAGGCGAAGATTTCAAATTTGCCACGTCAAGTTTTCAAAGCGAAGGAGACAGATACTCAAAGCTTAAGGACTTCAGGCGAAGGATTTCGAACTCGCCGCGCCAGGATTTACGAGCGAATGAGCTCAAGGTTTTTCATGTAGGAAAACCGGAAGACCTAGCCAGTTTTTCTGCCGTTTTGGGAAAACAATTTGTTTGTTCACTGCTGCTTCGGAGGAGCAAATCGCCCAAACAGGGAAGTTGGACAAAATTAGTGCTTATGGTCTTTGCTTTATTCTTGTTCCACAAGTACAAGCAAAGAGGGGCAACTATAATCACTAATTTTGTCCGGGGAACTTTTTTCATTTCATTTTATAATAACGAGCTTATTTGGGCTATCGCTTAACCATATATGTATTCATGTTATATATATAGGTTATATTATATATTATTATGTAAGTTATGAGTTTGGTGTATATGTTTGATTGAATATTTAGGCATGAATGCGGGTTTACATGTATGTGGTGTATGAGCGTATGAAAGGTGTACGTGTATGCTTGTGTATCACATGTAATGTGTGTTCGTGCTTATTATTATTGTAATGAGTGTGTGGATAAGTGTTGCATGTATTATGTATATCTATTAATGCTTTTATATATGTAATATGTATATGTGCATGTATATTACATAGTATTATTATTGTTATCAGAATTAATAATAAACAAAAAGATTATAAGATAATTAAATAAAAGCTCATCTTTATTAAACTAAACTAAACTGCCTAGGTATAAATAAAAAGCCCGTTTTTTAAAAAAAAAAAATTAACAGTCCATTAACAATTAAAAGACCCAAATCTTAAATACACTTTGGCCCGATAAGGGCCCAAAATTGAAACCCTAGTCCTAATCTAATACATTATAATCTTTTCGCAACCCATCCTTCACCGTCAGATCTAATCCAAATTTGACGGCCCAAATGGAGTCTCGGATGAAACCCTAGGAGCCTCTCAAGCCTTTCACCGCCGCTCCCATCTCGTTCTTCGGATCAAATCCACATCAACGGCCCAAATAGAGTCTCGGATGAAACCCTAGGAGCCTCTCAAGCCTTTCAGCGCCGCACCCATCTCGTCCGTCGGATCAAAGCCACATCAACGACCCAGATGAAGTCTCGAGTGAAACCCTAAAAACCTCTCGAAGCCTTCAGTGCCGCACCCATCTCATCCGTTCGATCGAAGCCACATCAACGGCCCAGGTCAGAGGCAGAGGAACCTTCCAAATCTATCACGTGCCCACGCGTGACCCTTGGGATCACTCACGTGCACGTTCAATCTACGCACACGACACTCCAGCTCCCCTCACGCGCGCGTACGGCTCACTCGGTCGCCCTTTCGACTCCCCAAAGCCACGGCCATTACCACGTGGGCAAAGGGAACCAGTGGCTCGACGCCATGTCACTATTTTGGCACGACAACAGCCATGCCCGAGGCCGACTCAGCATCAACGTCCGCCCCTCGTCTCCGTCGTACGAGCCACGCATGCAAGACGAAAAAGAAAATCATAATGAATACAAGGCAAAACAAAAACGGAAAGGGGCAGAAGAATAACAAAAAAACAGAGCAGAGCCGCGCATGAATCTGGCCAAAAACTTGTACGAACCAATAATGTATTTTCATTTCATTTTCATGTAAATGATAAATCGTGTAATTCCGGCTATAAAGCCGAATCGAAACCAAAATGTAAAGAGGCTTTTTGAATGCGAAAAAGGAAATACAATCAATAGCAACTTTCAGAGGTATCATCTCGTTATTTTCATTATCCCATCGCATAAACAAAAACAAAAAAACAAGTTTTTTTCTTTTTTACATATTCGTTTCTCTTCTCGAAACAGTTTCTGGTTCCTCTCTTGCCAACGACAATCCTCTCCGAGCCCCTCGCGGTTTTGCATGATAAGTTGGTTGAGAGGGGCATGAAAAGCTTCTTACTTTTTGCTTCTGTTTTGTTTTCGATTCTAAAAATGGGTGTCTTTTAGGTTTCTGGTTTTCTCAAAACAAAGATGAAGGAGTTTTTTTGGGTAGTTGTCGTCGTCTAGGGTTTTAAAACATGAAAAATGGGTTTTTTGGGGTCGTTTTCAAGTTCACCGGACGACGATTAGCGCCGGCCGGCGTCTTAGGGCATCTAGGTTTTGGGGTGTTTGAGTATGAGTTTAGAGAGGCAAAAAGGTTTGAAATGGCTAGGGGGTTTATATTGTTTTTAGGTTTTAGGTTAGGGTCTAATTAGGGTTTAATCCCTTAGTGTCGTGCCTTTTGCGCATTAGGGGTTTTCGCGTTTTTAAATCCCGCCTTAGGTCCTTATCGTTTTAGTTTTCTTTGCATTTTTGTCCTAAATCCAGTCTTGCAATGGTTCAATCTTCCGTCCCCTCCCTCTTAGTTTACGTCTATGTCAATTTGGTCCTTATCGTGGTATTTCTCGTTTTTCATGCATTTTAATTTTGCCACTGTTTTTTTTATTTCTACAATTTCAGACCTGCTTTTGCTTTTTGTTATGAATGTGAAATGTATGATTATTTGTGATGTTGGGTTTGCTTGATTTTGTGAGTTGTATGTTGTTATGTATGTGGAATAGGTTTTAAATGTGAAATTTGTATAACCTAAAATGTTTAATTTAGGGTTCTTTGACATAAAATATAGTATGACCTATATGATAATGTTTAGTTTAAAATGTGAAATTTAATGTTTCAATGGAGCATTTTAGCATGATATATGGTTATGTATAAGGATATGCTTTACGAAAAATACAACAAAACAACAATTTGTTTTTATAAAATGTATGCACGTGTCATGTGTATTTTCTTAAAATATATTAGTAAATAAATAGTATGTTAATTTGGATGTTAATGTGGATTGCTTTTGTATCCTTTTTAGTTTGGGCTTTAGGTTGCTAAAGTTAGGTTTGTGGTCTTGCTTAGCTTAGGTGGGCTTGGGCTAGTTAATTTGGTCATTTTGGTGTTTAATTTGATCGATTTATTTGTTTCTAATCGTGTGCCCGTCTCATAGGGGCACAATTTGTACAATTAAGTCGGTTTAGGTTTAGAGCTTGAAACGAGTTTAGTCTATGGTGTTGGTTTAGTCTATGGTCCGGTGTACCGTCATCCTTATTAATTAAATGCTCAATTAATTCTAAAGTCACGATTTGATAAAGCCCATACCATTTAAGTCAAATTTTCACTTAAGAACATCTAATTAAATTCACTTTAAATCTTAAATAATTTCTATCGATTAAAGGCAACAAGTATGTATTTTGGTACCAATTTTCGGGCGTGATGGGGTGCTAATCCTTCCTCACACGTAACCAACTCCCGAACCCTTTTTAAACCGAACCTCTGGTTTTGTGGTATTCGACATACCTTAGTGGCCGGTGGCGACTTCAAATTTTCTATCGTTCTCCAAAATACGAATTTAAAAAAAATCCTCTTTTTAACAAATATTTTTCAAAAAAATAGAACACGTAAAGTTTTTTTTTCAAAAAAAAGTTGTTACAATATTTAATATATTTTACTCTCCAACCAGGTGATGACATGTGTCACCGCCTAGTTAAAAGAAATTGAAAAGAAATGATGAGTTTGGCGTTGATTGAAGGTTAAAAGCCCAATGTGTTTGCCACTACTCCAATCCATCTTTAGTTTAATGTATTGCACCATTCAACTTACGACAATATTCAATAACCATAAATAAGGTATTGATACATTCTCAGTGCATCCAAATATACTATTCTTCAGTAATTCCACTGATAAATTTAACTTACAACAATTGAATTTCAGAGCAAAGTTCAACATTGAAGCATTAAACATACAACGAAATTTAAAAATTAGAATTGCAAATTATTTTACATTCAAAATATAATACTCATAATAACATGTTTTCCTATAATTTCTCTATTTCTCAACAACCTACCAATAAATAAACAATATAAAAAAAAGGTAAATGAGAAATTGAAAAATTGGGCGTACAGAGAGGGAGGAAGCACGCGAGCTGAAGTGGCGCACGTGGGAAGACCGGCGGAGAGAATCGCCACCGTCCAAATCATGCTTGTTATTGTGGTGACTGAGATGATTCCGGCGATGATAATTCCGTTCCGTCAAGGACCCAATCCCTGAATCCGAATCGGGTCGGTCCACTCTCGACCTTCGAGTGTAGAATAACTCCGAAGCTCTCGTCATTCAACTAAAACCCCAAATAATTTTACTTATCCACAAAAGAAATGAAAACCCAGACTATTTTGAATTGATTTCCTTAAAAAGAATTTCTCTCTTTTTCAATCGAAAAAATAATTAAATACACCATCAAAAATTCCAATTATATTTTGGATTACGAAAGAGAAGCTTCTGAATTCTACGAACAAACGCTGGAGAAATTTGCGGCGAAGAAAAATCGATGGCCATAGCAAAGAGAGAATTTAATCGCGGGGGAAGTTTACTGTTTTATATATATATTAAATTAAAATTTAGGCCAAATTGATTTAATAGGTAAATAACAGAGACTAAATGTGTAATTTTACAAATTTTCGTTAACTACCATATCACCCCCTCCAGTTTTTTAACGACGGTGGTCAAAATAGGTCAATTTAATAAGTTTAGTGGTCTGATTGACGAGTTCAATAGTTCAATAATCAAAATAAGTACGCCCTTAGAATTCGGTGGTCATTGGAATAGATTACCCAAAAATATACGTTCTACACTACCCGATCCATGATAGAAAGCCCCAAAATATAAGCTTAGGATCTAGGGCTTCCTCCAAAAGAACCCATATTTATACCTCGTTTTCTCCGACGCAAACTCGCTTTGTCTCTCTTCGGTCTTTCCATAAAATAGAGCAGAGAAGGTAAAACCCAAAGCTTGGAAACCAACAAAAATGGTTCAAAGACTCACTTATCGGACTCGCCATAGCTACGCTACTAAATCCAACCAACACCGAGTGGTTAAGACCCCTGGTAAGTCTGGAAATTTATAAAATGGACCCGATTTGGGTTGCTCTAATTTCCAATTGAAATTCATGCTCTCTCTTTTTTTCTTTTAAAGGCGGGAAATTGGTTTATCAGACTACTAAGAAGAGAGCAAGCGGGCCTAAGTGTCCTGTTACTGGAAAGAGAATTCAGGGTGTAAGTACTTTTCTTTTCTGAATTCAAATTCAGTTTTTTGTTTGGGCGGATTTTGTGTATATTGTTGGTTTGATCCAATGAGTATGTAATTTAGATTCCCTTTTGCTTATAATGATAGAGGAAACGACTAATGGTTTATATTCATTTTGTTGTTTGCTTCAGGATTTTATGTCCCAAATTAAGAGTTGTAGACGCTGATGTCAAATTTGTTGTTCAGGAGTTTTAAATCTTAAGATATGGATGTTTTCATCAATTCATTTAGGAATTGACAGTAACTCTCGATCATCAGGAATTTAAGTTTGATGTGTTCTCGATCTGAGCAGTGCTTATCGCTGTTGTGGATATAATGTAAGCTATAGCAGTGCATTGCTGTAACGTTGTATGATGGAACCCACTATTGCATTTCACTTGGATGCCACTTTAGATAAGCATGTTGTCTGTATATTAAGTTCAAAGGTTTTTGTAAATCTTTTGGACCAAAATAGAATTATGGGGGTACTTTTTTAGATTTAATAATTTTATGTTTACTTACTAAACTAGGGTCTTACTGAACATTTGGTTGATTAGACTCTAAGTTGTGAAGTTTTTGAGGTTGTTCTTATGCATCTCTTACATGGGTTCACTGCAGATTCCTCACTTGAGACCTGCTGAATACAAGAGGTCTAGATTGCCGAGGAACCGCCGGACTGTGAATCGAGCTTATGGTGGCGTTTTGTCGGGAAGTGCTGTCAGAGAGAGGTATAAATTATAAACTCCGGCATTGTTTATTTTCTGTTACATGATAATAATGGATGCTAACTTTGGTCTTTGTTGGTTGTCCTTGACGCAAATCTGATTGTTTTCTTTTCATTGTCTAAAGGATAATTCGAGCCTTCTTGGTCGAAGAGCAGAAAATTGTGAAGAAAGTTCTGAAGATCCAAAAATCCAAGGATAAGCAAGCTTCTAAGAGCTAAGAATTTAGATGTCGAATATTTGGCGAAGGTAATTCGGTTGTTAGTAAGGCGATGATGAAATATTGAACTGAATTTCTGCAAATTTGATTTTTAGTTTTGATCAATACTTTTGATTATTTTGCTACTTTGTTTCACTCGATGACAAGTCAATTGCCCAGTTATTGTCTTTAATGATGGTCTTATATTGAGCTGATTTCTTTCATTTGGCTCTTGTTTATAACAATGGAATTCGAAGTTAGCCTGACGAGGATCGAATATCATTAAATTTTTGCACAATCACTGAATAGTTTGTTATTGGGTTGGATATCGGTGTTTATAAAAAAATAACAATTACTGCTTATGAAAAGTACTGTTTATGTATAGCATTTGGCTTTTAAGTAGTGGAAGTTTCACTTGGAAATTGAGGTGAATCCCATGGTAGACTAGGCTTCCATGAATCGAGCACGTTTGGCGACAAGCTAAAAGGAAATCCCATTGATTGGATTGTCCTCCAATGGCTGTCGTCAAGGGATTCATTCGAGGTCTTCCCCGTGCCTTGCTTATCTTGTGGCGAGCTTATTGAGAAGCCATTGAAATCCTGTTGTTGCCCTTCAAAATCTATACTCGTGGAGTTGTTCATAACTTCACCGGCAACCATCATCATCATCGCCTGCGGGCTCAATACCGTGGAAGAAGCGTTGACCATACATTGTGAAAACATGAAGTTGTGAAGGTCTTTGTTGGAAAGAGGCAACGGAGATGGTCTCCATTGTTGTGCATGTTGCAGCTCATTGTTGCAGCAAGAACTGTTGTCCGAATGGAACCGATTGCAAGGGACCCCACTGTGGAGTAACGAGGGTATCAAAGTACGAGAAAGAGCTCTTTGAGACATGGAATTGATCTTTCTAAATATCCTACAAATAGCCCACGAATCCTGTAATGAAAACAAGGCAAATTTTAGACGGTTCCTACAAAAAAATACATTAGACGATGGATTCAATGATATCATTACATTTGCGGAAAGGGTTTTGTCTGAGAGTGAAGGTAGTCGAAATTCATGCATCATCCAATCTGTTTTAATTCCTTTGGAGGCTCTTCCTCGATAGAACACTAGGGATTTCTTTAAACCAATGCATTTGGTGCCATCGGAGGTGTAAACAGGCCTATCAGTTCCGGTCGCCTTCCAAAATCCGGCTCTTGTTACTCTGTTCGGCCTTGCACTGTTTCGGTATTTACGGTCTCTAGGACAGTAAAAATACCACTCTTTCTCGCCAGATGCGGCTAGCTCTAAGAAAATGAGAGAAAAAGTATCCAGAATGAGTTTTACATACACATATGTTGTCGAGTACCTCCCAGTGTAGTAATAGAGTAAAGAAATGACGAGAACTCACTTGGGAGATCCCAGGGTTCATATTTGTAAATGTCAAGTTGCTTGATGATCTCAATGGGTAAAGATTTCTTCTCTATCTTTTTGTTGAGATAAAATCCGACAAGCTCTTCGTCGGTCGGATGAAATCGAAAGCCAGGCAGCATCTCATCTTCCACCTCATCCATCGAACAAGCTTCGAACAAGTTGTTGGACATGGGAGTTAAAGGTTCAGTTGTAGCTTCCGGGGAGATTACAAGGGAGATGAGTTTGGTGAAAACTTGAGCTTAAAGACTGGGTTTTAATGGGAGCTCAAGTCAAAGGTGATGGGAAATTAATTGAACAACTTCCCTTTCAGTTTCAATCCAATTTAACGGTTTGATCTGACTATAAAACCAACTTTTTTTTGAAGATCAAATTGTTTTCACACACTCAAATTCAATTCATGGGAAGCTTTTTGTCTTTTCTCCTGAATAAATAAAAAATACATGATGACAAAGCAACCTTCCAATATTTTACCTTGAAATCAGTCTTAATTTGCTTGAATACTTTCTTTTCATAGAAATGGCGAGTGGTGTATTCAAATTGGTCAAAATCTCTCAATCTAACATAGTAAACTTGACCCGACACTCGAAATTTGATTTGAAATCCAAAATAAATCGAATCGAACTAAAATTGACTCGAATTTTAATTGAACCGAAATGGACTCGAACCGATTTTCAACCAAACTGAATAGACTCGAACCGAAAATAACCCGAAATAAACAAAAGATATGAATAGAAATAAAGAAAGATGAGATATGAACAACCACACAACCCACCAAAAAATTAAATATTTTGTCTTTTTAAAGTCATATATAGGGTATAAAAAATTGACCGACCTAAAAACTTGTTTAAAACCGATCGATCTCTCATTGACCCGAACTGAAAATAATTGAACTGATATTAACCGACTAAAAAATGAATCGACCCGAAACGACCTGAATCACAACAGACCCAGAATAAAATCAAAGCGAACAAAAACTAAATTTAAACTGAATAATATCAAACCCGAAATAACTGAAACTGAAATAACCCGAACCGAATGTCACCTCTAACCAATATTCCTTTCTTTTCTTTGAATTGGGTTAGGCCGAACTCGGCCCTTAAATGTTAGAGTTCGATTCCGATCTATATTTTGAACAAGTCTATCTTTTGTACATATCTATTTTTAGGTTTTTTTTTTTTTGGTTCAAAAGATAACTTTCATTACTAAGCATAAGAAACGATACAGACTCGACTACCAAACAAACAAGACCACTTCAAACTTAGAAACATTCCAAAGATAAGAACCAAAAACTGCATTAAACAAGACCATAAAAGAACGGCAAGAAACACCAGAGAACAACAGAAATCAACCGAAAATAACCGCCCTAGCCAAAGGACCAAACAGCCGTGTCCACCAATATCAGAGTGGAGATCTCGGCAAACCAAAACAAGCCTGGAAGCCTTATGCTGGTGACAAAACGAGTCTTCCAAAAAGCCTGGCAGAACAACACCACCATGTCTTCGCCTGAGAGCTCTATCCAGAGGCAGGCTTCCGTTACGTCGGTAACGGCCCTTGTCAAGGCAACCGGCACGATGAATCTCAACCAAACTCCATCCAGAAAACCAAGACCCCAGCTGCTTCCAAATTGCAATACCCGTGACAACACCCATAACTAAACCAAATAAAAAGAAAGAAAAACGCGACAAAGACGATAAGACCCATTGGAGGGGGTTGAAACAGACCACCGAAATTCGATCCCCCCTATCGAAAGTGGTGGCAACATCGGGGATCATTTCTGAAGCGGATAACCCCCGCCGGAGTTATCCGCCTGCTTGATAGATATGGTCCAAACGCCCGTGAGGATATTCCATCGAATATAAGCTGATTAGCTGAACACCTCTTAAAACTCCTTGACAGAAAAAGTGATTCGATCACAGCAATAAAAATCGTACGATAAATCTCGTGAATATTGACCCTAAGCTGAAAGTGGGAGGACCAAAACCTGTCAAAACCAAACTTTTGCTGTTGTAGGTCCCAATAACCAAGGTCTGCACTTTCCAAAAGAGGAAAGGGACAAGACAGCACGAGAAAAAATCTTGTTGACCCTATCATCAAACCCAACATCCCACGAAAACCGAAAGGCTCCGCCGGAGTATCTTCTTGCCCTATTCCGGTCATTAGTAAGGAAGCTTGAAGACCATCGTTACCTTTGGACAGAGAGAGACGAATGGAGCCTTTGCCTTTGCTAACAAGAGATTTCCGTTGGAATTCTCCCAAAGAAACATATGGTATCGTGGCTCCCTTCCGTTCGTCAAAGGGTTCCGGACAGCTCCATGGGGATATAACACGGGAAAGACAGCAGGTCACCCCTTTCTTCAAAGACCACTTTCCAGTGGCGGATACTCGAATATCCGGATACTCGAATATCCTCGTATTCTTATTTTCGCACTTTATCTATTTTTTCTGGTAAAATAGTACCTGACGTTGAGTTTCATTTTCAAATTGATATTTCTCTCGTTTAAAACTAACGATCCTTTCTCCTAGTCAGTTGTTCATGTAATATTTTTATAATACAAAGCGTGGTTTCTCCTTGCACCTATTGAGATTCAATCTTATGCCCATTGGAAGAAAGGACAAGCACTAAACTACCAAGCCAACTAGCTCTACTTGATACATTCTCACTAATATATATATATAACTTATACCCTAAACCCACAACAAATTAAAAAACAAGTCATATGCATGCTAAGATTTGATCCATACCCTTTGGAAGCAAATACAGATATTGAACCATTAACCCAACCAACAATACTTGTTATATTTCGGCAAATATCTATATTCACATAAACATTTGTATATTTTCATAAATTTAATATTAAATTATTATAAATAAATATTATAAATATAAAATATTTTTTATAAAAATATAAACTTCAAATTTTAAATTTTATAAATTAAATAAATATTATTAATAAATTAAATAAAATATAATTTTGTAGAAAATGATTTAATAATTATTTTATAAAATATTTATTTTATATTAATAAAATTTAAAATTTTTATTTTTATTTTTATAAAATTTATATGTTTATAAATTTTAATTAATTTTAAAAAATAAAAGTCATATTTTATCACTATAAATTTATTTTCAATGATTTAATATTATTTTTTATGAAAATATATAAATATTTATTTAAATATTTAATTTTATTTTCAAATAAAAAAGAAGAACTAATTTTAGCTTGATATTTAGTTTAGCGATAAATAAAGTAAATACTAACATTAGTGGAATTTATATAAAATTATAGTTAGCTTAGTGGCATAATATCTTTTTATTTTAGTAAAAAGTCTCTGGTTCAAATTCTTGTGAAAATTATTTTTAATTTGTAATGAGAACATTGTATAAGTTAAATATAGATATTTTTGGAAATGTATTAGGTAGTGATTGTTGGCATGGTAGTCTAATTTTGTTGCTTTGAAAGGGTGTGAGATGGAATCTTAGTGTTCGCAAACCTTGTTTTCTAAATTGTGAGTTTAGGAAATAAGTTTAATAAAAATATAAGTGAAAATGCATCAAGTGGAGTTAGTTGATTTCGTGGTTTAGTGCTCGTCCTTGTTTCTAAAGGGTATCCTTTAGGTGTAAAGAGATTTTTAAACCTTGTTTTTTTTTTTGTTTATGGTGGTGACACGTGTCACCGCCTCATTGGTTGAAAAAAAAACACTATAAAATACCACATGGACCGCTGATTAGGAGAGAGGAAATAGAAAAAATAATAAAAAAATACCACATCAACTTTGCCGTTAGTTTTAAACGGCAGAGGTACCATTTTGCCAGAAAAAATAGGTGGTGTACTAAAATAGAAATACAGGAATAGGTAGGGTACTGAAGATGTAGTTATAAACATAAGGATTTGAACCCATGTCTTCTAGGATGAACATCATCCGTTTTTTCACTAAGACAATTGTTAGATTCGACTTTGCTGAATAGTTAACCCTTAAATAAGTTTATTAAATCAATTTTGAAAAAAAAAATCACTCATACTTAGTAATATAGGAAAAAAGCATCGATGTGATATTCAACATTGTAAATATATATATTTTTAAACAAATTAATCATTTGGCCTATTTCATCGAGATATACAAAATGCATTCTATCATAACACATTTATGACAAGAAAAATAATATTGTTAACTTGATTAAACCTAAATTTAACTAAAACAACAAAAGAAAAAAGAGTTTGTAAAGTTATTGTTACTCAAAATGTGATATATAAATTGGACACAAGAAAATAAAAACACGTGTAATAAAATAAAAGATCATATAATACCATGAACCCTGACCAAGGCAACAACACCCCGTAACAGAATGCATAAACAGCCAAAAAGAAAAGAAAAATATGAACGCAGAGCAACTCACACACATCAGAAAGCAGACACTAATTCATGACATGTGTTATTTTTGGCCGAAAATATGTGACATGAGTCGTGTTTTGTCGTTGCAATAATTCTTAAAATGTAATATTGTAATTTAAATCCTATTAGTGCTCAATGTTTGTAGAGTCTATGTTAGGCTTTGTAACAATGCTCGAATCGATCACCGAGATCCGTTAAGAGGGTTAATTTTACTCCTTAGAAGAATTGGCTAAAAAACGAAATAAAGATGGACAATTTGCACAAGAATTTTAGAGTGGTTCGACTACACAACCAAGTCTACATCCACTACTTTAGCACACCACTAAAGATTTCCCAATTCACTACGAATTCGTCCCCTTTTCAAGGCTTAGGAGGAAACCTTTACAATCCTATCTTTTAACGGCTAAGATAGAACCACTCTAGTTTTTGTCTAAGGCTAAATTTGAACATCTCATTTTACAAGGGATAAGATGTAAACAAATTAACCTCACAAGGTGGGTGTTTACAGAAATTTTAGCTCACAAGACCGTAGAAAATTTACAATAAAAGCACTCTCTTAAACACTATTTACAAGAGAAAAGAAAATATGAGAATTGAACTCAAATTCTCCTGATCATGTTGCTTGGATGTGTTCTCTAACCATCTTCAAGTGTTCCAAGGCTTGTATTTATGTTTGGAATGAGTTTCTAGCTGTTGGTGACCATTGGGATTGATTTTCATACAAATTTTTCACTCCTGGTGCCTTCGGTATCGATACTCGTGTGGGCATATCGATACGGTGCCTGTTATGAAAATAAACATTAAAGGCTGAAAGACCAGGCTGGTTTCGATATCATCAAGGTGGTTTCGATACCACTAGCCCTGTATCGATACTGTAGAAGCTATATCGGTACGAGTTTTGCTTACTTGAATTGGTTTTCAAAAATAGTATCGATACGGACCAAGGTGTATCGGTACGTGCCTTGTAAAAATGATATTTTAGTCATTTAAAAAGCGTTTAAAACATGTTAAAAACCTATGAAACCATTTCAAACATATTTTTAAGTTGTTTTGACTTTAAATAAGTTTTCAAAATATTCAAACAAGTTCAAAAACATTTTTCAAATTATTATATCAAAACAAATATCCTAACAATATCCTTTTTTGATATAATAAAACCAACTTGAAAAAATATTTTTTTATAATTCTCCCCCTTTGTAAAAATAAATTTTGAATAAGAGAATATAGATTCAAAAGAGTTAATAACTCCCCCTTATTCATTTAAAAATTTAATTTTTCAAACCATTCTCTCCCTTTTTGTTATATAAAAAATGATTTAAACCAAAGTTTGAAAGCTTTTAAGCCCATAACAATGAAGAGTTTTAAAATAAATTTTTACAAAATAAGAATTTTGTTTAAAATGACTCCCCCTTACTCAAAACATTCCAAAAAAAATTGGAATAGAAGCAAGGGCAAGGGTCCAAGTGGCTCAAGTATGTTCCCTCACTTAAAATCCTTTTTCCGATGTAATAGAAGCAATGCGGCTCTACTTAACATGCTTCACACAACATACATATACAATCAATCAAGAAAACATCAAAGCATACTTGATAAACAAGCAAACACCGTGCAATTTCAATACGAGAATTTAACTTACCTCACCTACCTGTCCAAGGTCTCGGAAACCTTAGGCTCTGATACCAACAAGTGTAACCCCCTCGTCCCGGTCCGGACGCTTGACCAAACCAAGTGGGCTACACGGGGATAACCGAGGCGAAACCCGTTAAGGCTCCACTTCGGTTACCGACCCAAGAAAACTTTTTCATTTAATATTATCTTGTCTAGATGTATTGTTATATCCTATGTGAAAAAGGCAACAGCGGAAGAAAACAAGCGAGGCGAAACAACGAACAGATAATTAAAACAGCCCATTTTAACTTCATAGCAGGCCATATCGATACACTAAGAGAGGGTATCGATACGCCTTGACTAGGTCAACAACCCAAGGTCAACCCAAGGAGACCGTATCGGTACACAGGTTGACCGTACCGATACGCCCTGACTGGTCAACTTCTCACGGTCAACAATACAAGATCGTATCGATACACCCTGGACCCGTACCGATACGTCAAAATCTCGTCAAAATCTCAGATTTCCGGAGAGGATTTGGCGTATCGATACACCCAGTGTATCGGTACGCTAGACCAAACTTGAGTCCCAAAGTGTAGGACCGTATCGATACGACCCTGAGGCGTACCGATACGCCATGCACTGCAACACTCAAATTTGCAGCGAAAGACTCCAAAACACAACTCTAGATGCATTTTAAGACTTCCCTAGTCACATACAAACATACATACAACATCTATGGAACAACATATGAGTCAACCAAAACAATCAAGGAACACACATTCAAAGGATTCAAGCATATACTCAAAAAGAGACATACATTGCACTTACAAGGTCTCATGCTTTAAACAACCATACATAAAGCATTCATAAAGAGACACAAAAGCCAAAACACTAGGCAAGTAACCTCAAACATATCATCCACAAATAAGGAGTCTAAACATGCTCCTAAAACCATACATCACCACACATCAAAAGCTCAAATCAACATCACATATCCCATTTCTTGACTATTACATCTTATAACTAAAAAGTCCATACTTGAAAGCTAAGATAGCACCACAAGCACACTTGGAGGCCCTTTTCTTGCACTAGCAACCCACGAACTACGGGTCTACATTGTCGAACAAAAGAGAGCGTAAGCATAAAGCTTAGTGAGGGTAAGCTCATAAAACAAACCTCGACAATGTAGGGTCCAAGCACGAGCAACAACCAAGGTAGAATGCATGATCTTACCTCCAAATCCACATGAGCCAAAAATATCAATGATGCATGAACATAAACTCATATTATGCCATGTTCAACAAGTCATAAGCTCAACACATGAAAATACATATATCAATGTATTAACAACCACATGTATCAATCCATATTGACACCTAGCTATGACTCGAATACGCGGATAACCGTTGGAACTCACATCCAACACAACCATTACCTTACGGTGGGATTACACTCATCACCGTTTCACGCGGAGGGGATTCCACTCATCCTCACGCCCCGTCGATGGGATACACTCATCACCGACTAACATATATAAAAATATTTTCTGGGCGAACCCTGTACTCCATCTTGATGACTACCATCACCAAGACCACGCGCGCATTTGACTCACGTGTGCACACTAAACATCCTAATGATCGATCATTGTACCCAAGCATACTAGTGCCAATACTAAACACAATTCATAGCCTTTCACAACACCATTTCATATCAACTTCCGTGCTTAGCACGTACTCACCATGATTACCATCATGCACAAACCATTTGCATATATCAATGCATCAAATCCATGCCTCAACATACATGTATAACACAATATACATAGCCACCATAATCACAATTTAAACATGAGGCATAAACAACAATTAGAGTTCAACCAAAGTCTCTAACTAAAGCTTGGAATTAGGCTACCACTCTAATCCCAACTCTAGGTGAGTCTACCAAGCCCAACCTAGTCCACATGCTTGAACCAACACTTGAAAATCATTTAAAAGCATTTAACCACTCACCGACTATTCCAAGCTCAACACACTAGCCGATCAAGCTTCAACGATTCCGGATTTGTTCCCGAGGCTTCACCAACACAAATTCTTGCTTCTAATCAACTCAACATAATCAAAACAACCTCAAATCAGTTCACAAATCAATGTAGCAAACCCAGAACACTAATCAAGCATAAAACACAAGATTTCAAGCTAAGAACAACTCCCAAAACCTCAATCCCGAGCAGCCATGAAACACAACCCAAAACCATTGATTCCAAAGCCTTTAACACCTCTATAAACTTCCAAAACAACCTTTATACATAGCCTAACCATCAGCCAACAAATTCCAACATAAAACACCCCCAAAACTCAACTTAAAACCCTTCAAGAACTCCTCTAAAACCCAAATCCGAGAATCTTCATAAAACCCTTTAAAATTCATATATGTTGGACCTTATGGTTTACAAACAACTTATCTAACAACAATAAATCAAAAACTTAGTTAAAAGTCCATAAAGCTTCAACCTTTGACAAAATCTTTGAAAAACCCAAAACCCAAAATACTTGGTTTTATTGAAAACTAATGGTACCAAAATGAAGAGGAAGGTAAAGACAGGTCAAAAACGTATTTACCTTTCGAAAATCACCAACAAAGAGCAAAGGAGATGATGGAATAGTGATTTGGAGAAGAAGAGCTCTTTTGTCGTGAGAAATGAAAATGGGGGAGAGAGGGAAGAAGATGACAAGGGCTATTTTAAATAAAAAGGGGTTTTAATTGAAAGACCACTTAATTACACTTTTTCCATTAATGAGATGACAATCTCATAAACTCTAAAATCCATGGAATTTGAGTTTCAAATCAATTTAAGTCCAACATGAAATGTTTGTTTTGAAAATACGAAGCCCAAATAATATTTTATTATTTTAATTATGAAACCGAGACCCGAAACATTATTTTAATATTATTTTCACCCGACCCCCAAACCCGGGTGTTACACACCTGCCCTATATTGATACTGCAGAAGCTGTATCGATACGAGTTTTGCTTACTGGAAATGATTTTCAAAAATGGTATCGATACGGGCCAAGGTGTATCGGTACGAGCCTTGTAAAAATGATAATTTGATAATTTAAAAAGCGTTTTAAACATGTTAAAAACGTATGAAACAATTTCAAACATATTTTCAAGTTGTTTGGACTTTAAATAAAATTTTAAAATATTGAACAAATCCAAAAACATTTTTCAAATTATTATATCAAAATAAATATCCTAACAATCCCATGTAACAAAAAAACAAGCATAGGTGCTCAGTTCAATATAGGCTCAGTACAAGGAAAGGCAACATAAACCTAATAAATAAACCAAGTGCAAAGTGCAAAGACTAGAGGGATCCTGAAATCCAAGCATGGTAAAAAAGAAAGTGGGCAGCGTAGGCCAATGACATCAGTTGGAAGAGCTAAAACGTTAACAATTGTCCACCCAATGAGAGAGCCTCGGGGGTGGGATAAATTCGACGGGTATTCTGAGAACAACAAGACCAAGCACCAAAGGACGTCCACCGCTGGAGAAGACATACAAGACTAATAAGCACCGAAAAACCACATCATTAGACTCTCAAGTCTCACCAGAAAAAATCCGACGAAGGAGCCGAAAAACCTGCCATCAGAACTCAGAAGACCCACACCACAAAAAAATCACAGTGAACAAAAGGAGGATGAGGGGAGAGAAAGGTGAAGCTCCTTCTCGACTGCAAATCAATCAGCCTCCTCGCACAAAGAGATCCATGGCCATTGAAGGAGGTCTCAAACGAATGACCAAATGATGAAATAAAACACCGCTTTTGGAGAAGAAAGAGAGGAAAGCAAAACCTCAAAAACGAGAAAAGAAACAGAGGGAACAAACAAAGAAGGCCAACCACCGTAAAACCTGAGGCTGGCCGACTCCAAAAAGGGTTTCTGGGGAGTCTAGAGCGTTTGAACCTCCACTACTTTTTTTTAGTCTACATGTGTATAGGTTATGTTGTTGGAACCTAACTCATTTAGAAGAAATATTTTATCTTTTACAATTAGGATTCATCATCATTATGTATTCTTTAAATCTGCATGTAAATCAAAATTGTGTACACATTCAAACAAGAATCAAAATTTATGTTTATAATTACACCATATCAAAGTTAATTACCAAAATTATGTGTAAATTTAATATATACCCCTTTAATATATAGGCCGAATTTCAATTCAGGAGAAACCTTCAGATTTCTTTCTGAAAAATCAAATACAAGATGAGAAAGCAACCTTCCAATATCATATGCTCTATTTTTTTATCCTTGAAATTAGTCTTATTGATTTGCTTCAATATGTATAAATTAAATTCTTTAGAAGTAATTTAAATTTCAGTAAAAGCTCAACAACTAATAATCATCAGACTAAGTGTACTACTAAAGATTCAGAAGTAAAAGAAAGCAACATATAAAATCCAAATATGTATCTAATTTTGCTTTTGGGGTCCATAATGTTTTGCAGAACAAATACTAGTCATAAATAAATTATTACTGTGAAACGAAACAAAGTGTAAACCATAGACATAAAGATGAAAGATAGATATTTATTCAGGCAGCTACATGAGCCTGAGCTTTAATGTCCTTTTCAACCTCATCAAAGTGATCCTCTCGGGCATTATCGGCCAACATAAGGGCAACTAACCAGAAGAGGGCTGAATCCAGGGACAGAAACGCACCGCCACCAAGGAGTCCAGTCTTAGCAGTCGGGCATTGGGTGTCCATATTGTGATGAACTTTGCGAGTCAAGTGAAGATGCTCGGTGATCGTCGGCCACAACAGCAGAGTGGCCGCTAAGCCACCGGTAAACCTGCCCATAACAGATCAAAATTGTAATAACAAGGATGTCCATAAGTTTTATATAGGACTAAAAGAGAGGGAGAGAAGTGCTGACAAGGCAACGTTGAAGAAGACGAAGAAACTGGTGTTCTGGAAGAGAACAGATTGCGGAACTGATTTTCCTTTGTAAGGGTAAAACAGAAACCAATAGCCGGCGAAAGAGGATAGTATGAGGAATGCAACCGACAAGTAGCCGAGAGGCACGGAGGGATCCCATGGATACTTGCAGATAACCACGTCTTTTCCAGGGATTGGGGTTCCGGCAGCAGGCTTCTTGTTCTCCGCAATGACTCCGAAGAAGAAAGATAAGACGCCGAGGAAAGCAACGATGAGGGCAGCTTTCTTGATGGTCACAGCCATGATCGATTTTGATTACTCGAAAGATGGAAGAGATGGGAAATATGGAGTATTATTATACATGGGGGTCAATGATAGCCAAAATATAGGTAAATAAGATAACACCGGACTGATCGAATATTCGAATTGCAATTCTTTAATATCTTTCTCCTAAATTGTAGCCATTAATTAAATCTTTAATAGAATATTTAAGGACAATTTTATTTCAATGTTAAATCTGTTTGACAGTGGTAGTATTCCACTAACACACAAGCACACGTACTAAAATGATGTAAAAAAATTGAGTATGCTAGAGAAGCATTGATGAGCACCACTAACGACGAGCATCGATGAACATTATTAATCTAATTTATAAAAATTTAAAATTTAAAAGACTTAACATATAATTTTAATTTTTTGAAAAATCAAAAGGTAATTTTATTAATTTTTTTTTATTTTTCATATTATTTTAAAAATTATTAAATCAAATTTTCTATCCTCAAATTCCCAAAACCCTAGTTTTGGTCGTCTACCACAACGTCACCGCTTATAGCCACCACCGCCGATCACATTCTCACCGTCCTATCGTCTCCTGTTTGTGGCCGCCGTTGAACTCCGCCGCCGTTCCCCTTCTCCGATGCAATTAGATAATTTATATCTAATTCCCCATTTGATCTCTAAAGATATTTTTGAAATTATGCCACTTTAGAACCCTAATTCCCAAATTGAGTATTCTAATTCCCATATTATAACCCCAATTACTTTACAAGTATCCTAATTTGTTTGTTAAAACCCTAAATCTCATGTCCGATTCGAAATCCCCAAATCGCAGTTCGTCGGCCGTACTGGTACGATGGTTTTAGTCAACTGGTACGCGGGTTTATGCGTATCGGTGCTGGTTGTGTATCGATACAAGAAGATGTTACTGGAATTTTATTCCAGCATAGTGTACCGGTAAGGAAAAATTATCGTACCGGTACGGTATGCTCGATCCTTCAAAATTGTTGGTTTAAGTTCGATGCATGCATGCTTAGTTTTTAACTCTTTAACATAGACGATGGATCTAAACTTAACGCCTTCAAAACAAGTTACGATGATAGAGTGCAAGCGTCGTATCGACATGTGCTCGGAGAAGACAAACAACGAGGTACATTCATTATAATTACCTGAAATTTCAATAATAGTGTTAATTTTTTTGTTAAGAATATTATTTTATACACGTATAGGAAAAAGCTAAAGTTGTACATGAGGAAAACATAAGAACTCCTTGTTAGAGTGATCACAAGTTCGGGACTCTCATTCATTCGTTGCAAAATATTGAAAAGGAATTTGTTAAAATGAATGGTCAATTTGAAAAATTAGTAACCATATTTGCATCGAGTAATGTTAAAAGTTCAATACAAGATGGCAATTTAGTAAAATGAGAAGATATACATAATAAATCATTAAAGGAGGATGGTCCAAAAAATAGATCAGAACATATTAATTTATATAGCGGTCCTTTGAAAGATGAGGGTTTAGAAAATAAATCTCACAAGGAAGAAGGATTAACTGTGTAACACCCCACATCCGGGTTAGGAGCGAAAGGCGTTACGCAAACAAAACAAATAACACATAACATATATAAACATGTAATCAGAGAATCGAACATGTGAACATATAAAACCATATTAACATATATAACATTACATGTACGTGGACTAACAAAAATTATCTTTTAATCTATCAAAACATATCATGTTAACCACTTTGACATATCAACTTTATAATTTAATCATGTTAAACACAAAACATTACCAACTTGGGCTAACTTACTAATCATATTAAAACATGTTTACAAATCAAAACAATCATCTAAGAACCAATTTGAACCAATTCATACATAATAAGCATTCGGCTAACATATTACCTAACATATATAATCAAGAAATCACTTATCGTAGCATATTATAACTTTTAACCATGTATACATTCATATTCATTAACAATCAACCTATTCATATAGAGATTATGTTTGAACTATAACAAAACCACATAGATATTCGAATGAAACATATCAACCATATTGATTCATTTCAATTCAACATCTAGATACATATATGATCATAAGTTTATAACACCCTAACATATACAAGCTATATCATCATAAACCATTCTAATACACCATATACTTAAACAACATGTAACAATTTCCAAGGTTTACTTTAAGTCATAATCAACCATACTCATATATAAACATCATCCAAAACATGGTCATACAACTTGTTTACTATTAACATATCAAACATCATGTTTTAACATATCTTATCTGATTACAATCTAAACTAGCATATCCAAATACCCAAAATGCATGTGACATTCTAACATGTAACTATGCCACCATCTAGGAGTCTAAGCAAAACAATATCATACTTGTTTCTTGGCTTGTGATTACTTCCGGATCAAAATAGATAGCTTTCGGATATCAAAGACTTGTTATTTTGGAAGAAGGAAACAAGAGGTGGTAAGTACGTTATGTACTTAGTGAGGTAGTTTCTATAATTTTCTAATTCAATCTTTCAATATGTTATTCATACCATTAAGGTTACCTAGCTTGGCTTAACACTAACAAGTCCCTCCTAGCGAGCTTATCTTATGCTCAAGTAGACTTAGCTAGTTTCATTCATATCATATCGTCAAGTCATATAAACATACATACATTCAATGTCAAACAAACATACCAATGTATAACACCACCAAAGAACAAGAATCATATATCAATGTCAAACATACATACATTCATGAGTCAAGTCATTCAAACATAGTATCATGTCATTTGTACAATCCGAATAGATATTCTTCCATAATATCATGTTCAATTCATGTTGTCATGTAAATTACAAGATCATATCATACCATTGATCACATTTTCATATCATTCAAATAGGGTCATTACACATATCAATCATATCATTTCATATATCATGTAACCATATATCATTTCACTATTTCATTGATCAATAACATCTTATTGTGAGTTTATTAAGTTTTACCTTGGATGATTAAGTGGACTAGGTAATCAAGTTAATAGGTACCGAGTACCAACATATAAAAGTAGATGCTCAAAGCACCAAATATCTGTAGATACACATGTATCGAGGTGTCTAACTACACCATTCAACTTGTAACTTGTAATAGTAGATGCTCAAAGCATCACTAGGTGACTAACCACCTTTAAATCAGTAGAGCTCAGACTCTAAGGCATGCCCTTCTACCTAAGGACCACTAGTCAACCAAGGACTTGTAATGTCTTTGAAATTTTCATTCAATTCAAGCAAGAGTTTTACAACCACCAAACAAGGTCATATAGACATATCATTTAAGCATTTCATCAATATCATTCAAGCTCGCTTATCATTTCATTTTCAGTAAACATATGTCATCCATATCATTCACTCCATGCTTAATAACAATAGCATATCAGCATATGATCATCCATATCCAAGGCCACAATCAGTATCGAACCATACAAATTGCAATGTACACTAATAGCTAACACTAGCGGCAAACATTATCATCTAAATTCATTTCCTTTTAATCCTTCTTCCTATTCCATTTTAATTTACCAACTATAATTTAGATTCATTTCATACATCATATGTGTCATCTTATAACATAAAGTGGTTAAGACACTATTTTTAACCCTAAAGGCAACCACACTCACTATACTCCAAAGCTTAGTTGGAATCCTTGATTAGCAAGCATTTCCCCTCTTGTTAGCTTGATCAAGCCTTGATTCCTCCAACAAATCTTCTCCAATTTGATATTAAACAACCAACAATCAACATAAAACACATATTAGAATTCATCCCAATCATATTCAATCATATAAACCAATATAAACTCAATGTATTATGAAACTGCCTACTATTTTGGCAGTTTTGAGCACCTTACACTAATCTGTCAATAATTTTTTACACACAACTCTAAATTATGAGTTCTTTACCAATATAGAAAGCTTATTTACACAAATTTAATTCTATATATGGATCATATTTTTCCCATTCCCACATCAATACAGTTTAATACTTTAATACAAGGCATTTACAGTGGCCTAATATGTCCATTGTTTGCAACATAAAACTTTAGTGACCATTTGACCTATGATCCATTACACATTTGATTCTAAGTTTTTAACCACTTTTAAACACATCTAATATCATTATTATCAAGTTCCAATAGCTTCAAAACAGGGCATTAAGGTCCCTTAATTAACCATTTTTCCATATTAGGCCAAACTAGTCATTTAATCATATTATCAACTTTAAACACTAATTCCAAGTTATTAATCACCTTAAGCATGTTACTAATCAAACATTACTAGATTCCTCTATTTCTTAACAATTTTACAAAATCTTATAAACATCAAATTAGCCCTTAAACATTTCCATAATTATATTTTAACCCAGACAGTCTTCAGTTTCAATTCAAACATAACCCGTTTACTTCTAACAAAATTTCCAAACATTCTAGCAACATTTTCAGACATGTGAGACCTCTATCTTATACTCCCTCAGTCCCACACTTTTTGTCCCTTATTGACTTTTTTTGGGTCAATTTTTTTCAATTTTGACTCATAATTATTTAAAATGTATCATTGATAAAAATATGAAAAAAATATATTTTAAAAACCTCTAATCGAGTAGTTTTCAAATATATATTTTATAAATTTTAATTATTTAAAATATTCAATATAATGATAGTCAAAGTTTAAAAATTTTGACTTTCAAAAAGTCAATAAGGGACATTTTTTATGGGACGGAGGGAGTAGTATTTTTCATCCTCTACAACTTTGCTCTTCATAAGTTTTTTTTCTAATTCGAACTCTAACATGGCCAAAAACCCGTTTTAATCCAGGTGCTCCTTTTAGTACGAAACTGGACAAATTCATGTTCTAAGTTTCATGCATGCAAATTTCCAGATTTCTAATCAATCTAATATGTTCTAACTACTTACAACACATCATTAAACATTTCGAAACATGGATTTCAACATAATCAAACCAATAATTCAACCAAAAATCATCAAGAACATCAAACAATAATGTTGGACAGAATCGATACTTACATATACACATGCATGAATACTTTAAGCTATTCCACTTAATTTTCCTTCACATGCATGATCTTTCTCACACTAGATTTCCAGATTTTGAGCTCTTAAAATTCTCTCTCTTTTGTTTTGTTTAGAACCGGTGGAAATGAATGGAAAAGATGGAGATGAAGCTAGTGGTTTACACATGTTTTGTTTTTAATATTAGTTGGCTGGTTCTCACTTGAATAAAGGACACTTGGATAGATTTATCACCATATATTTATCCACTCAAATCCCACTATGGCCTTATTATATTATTTTTTAATTCCCACTAATAACCTATTTTCTTGGCCCTTTAACTTCTCAAAGTCGTTTCACATTTTAGGCTACAACCTCTTTTGTACCATATTTCAGGTTACACTTCACTCGCACCATATTTTAGGTTACAACCCATTTTTACACTACATTTCAGGTTAAACAATACTCATACTACATTTTAGGTTACAACCTATCTTTTACACCATATTTCAGGTTGCACTATTCTCGCACCACATTATAGGTTACAACCTATTTTTGTACTACATTTTAGGTTACAACTTATGTTTATCTTCTATATTAACTAATTTAGGGATTTTCAACTAGGATAGTTTTAGGGTGTTACAACCCCCCCTCCATTAAAAAGAAATTCACCCTCGAATTTACCTGAATCGAACAGATGAGGATATTGCTTTTTCATCATGTCCTCAGGTTCCCACGTCACTTCTTCGACGTTATGATTCCTCCATAAAACTTTAACGAGGAGAACGTTCTTATTTCGAAGTCTTTTGACTTCTCGATCAAGAATTTGGATAGACTTTTCTTCATAAGAAAGGTCGGGATTAAGCTCAACTTCTTCAGGCTCAAGAATGTGGGTTGGATCGGATCTATATCTCCGTAGCATCGATACATAGAAAACATTGTGTATCTTATCGAACTCGGGAGGAAGTGTGAGTCGATAAGCTATAGAACCAATTCTTTCGATTACTTCAAATGGTCTGATAAACCGAGGACTTAGCTTTCCTCTTTTGCCGAATCGAAATACTTTCTTCCACGGGAAGACTTTAAGAAACACTTTGTCTCCAATTTCAGGTTGGATATCCTTACGCTTCAGATCAGCGTACGACTTTTGACGATCGAAGGCTTGTTTCAACCGAGAATGAATAACTTGAACTTATTCTTTGGTTTCCCGAAGTAATTGTGGTCCTAACACCTTGTTATCTCCGAGTTCAGACCAACATATGGGTGTTCTGCATTTTCTTCCATACAATGCTTTGAAGGGGGTCATTTGGATAGAAGACTGATAGCTATTGTTGTAAGCGAATTCTACCAATGGTAGCGATTTCTCCCAGTTCTTTCCGAAGTCGATGATACAGGCTCTAAGCATGTCTTCAAGCACTTGAATCACTCGTTCAGATTGTCCGTCGCTTTGCGGATGGAAAGTTGTGCTAAGATTCGGTTTAGTTCTGAGAGCTTTATGTAGCGCCTTCCAGAATCGAGCCGTGAACCTGGGATCTCGATCGGAGACTATAGAAGTTGGAACTCCGTGTAAACGAATTACTTCCCGAATGTACAATTTGGCCAAGGCTTCAAGACTGAGATTCATTCGTATCGGGATGAAATGTGCTGACTTGGTGAAACGATCAATGATCACCCAGATAGCGTCGCACTTTCTTGGCGTACAAGGAAGGCCGGTCACGAAATCCATTATGATCCGTTCCTATTTCCATTGTGGAAATTCGAGAGGTTGAAGCAATCCGGTAGGGATGCGGTGCTCGGCTTTCACACGTTGGCAATTCAAACACTTCGAGACATAGTCGTTGATAGCCGATTTCATTCCGGGCCACCAATATAAGGGCTTGAGATCCTTGTACATCTTAACCGATCCAGGGTGGATCGAGAAAGAACTTTGATGTGCTTCTTGTAGGATTTCATCTTGTAATGCCTTATCATTAGGAACACATATTCGATCTTTGAAGTATAGAAGACTGTTTGATTTAACAGAGAAATTAGGCTTAAACTCAAGCTTAGAAATGATTTCCTGAAGTTCCTGATCAACTTGTTGAAGTTCTTTGATCCTTGAAATCAAAGTTGATTGGATTTGAAGTTCATTCAGATAATCAACACATATAATCAACTATCATATATAACCAAGATAATCCCAAGATAAAGTATCATATATAATCAACATATATAATCTAAAAATAAAATATAGAAGCAATCCATATATAATATCTGAAGTAATCCCACATAATACAAAGCAATCCATAGAATAAAGCTAAGCCTCCGGTGCATCATCCCCGCCATCAACATCATCGTCGGCATCATCCTGAAGAAGCTGAACTGAATACTCCAAGATCTCTAGACGCTCATCAACTGAATCAAAACAATGCATAATGGACCCTCCATCTGAGTGATCAACTCCGACGGTGATGCCAAAGAGACATCCCCTTCGGGTACTGGAGCAACTGGATGACGAGTCGCTAGAGGAGCTGGAGCTGTCCGTGGGAGAAGAGGAATCCATTCGCCGTTGGCAAGATCGAAATGAGCCATTCGAAGAGATGAAGCATCAATCTTATGTCCTAGATGGAAGGGAATATATATGGAGCAATTTATGCCCTCATTCTCAAAGATATGGTTGAGGACGCAACTGTAATAAAAAAAGTTGACCATAGAGCTGCGACGGTGGTTGATGATGTAAACTAGGTCAGCAAAAATTATCTGAGCAAGATTGATATGTTGGTCAGTGCGGAAGCACTGAATCCACCAAGCATCGACAGTCCTAATGGTAGAATATTTACCTCCGGATGGCCGAAACCACCAAGTGACAATGAGATAAAGAAAGCGATCATGAGCATCTAGAGAAGTAACAGCGCCGGTGGCTGGAGAACCAGGAATATATTCATCCTCATTATCAAGATCGGTGTTTTTTAGACCTAGATGATTGGCAATTATTTCTGTGTCTAGCACAAAGGTCTTCCCCATAAGGTAAGACTCTATGGCAATAACAGTCTTACTAATTTCATCAACAACACACCGAGCGCTGGAAAAGAAAATTCAGGTTAAAGTGGGATAATATTTGGGATTGAGCTGAAGCATGGTACAAAATTTCTATCCCCTTATAAGACTAAGGTAAGGAAACATAAAACTAGGATCGGACATAAATCCAAAATCTACAACACGCTTATCTCGAATAATGAAAAATTTGAACATTTGAAAGTTTTCCCTTTGGTGTTGTACTTCAGGTTCATCAAAACATGTATCAAATGAGGTAGGTAAAATAGGTTGAGGTTTAGGATCGACTACGGACTGACTTGCAGAAGCTGCACTCGTGCGACGACGTTTTGTCACAAGTTTAGATTTTGGTGCCATTTCAAATAAGAAAAAAAAAAGATTTAATGTTCTAGACACACTAAGGAAAATTCAAACTCTTGCAAAAACAATATGCACAATGTATACAAAAATCATCAATTTCAGTCCATAATGTAAAAATACCTACAAACTAAGATGCATTATTTTAAGGTTCTATAAACTAATATGAACAAATCAAATAAAAATAAAATTTTACACCAATAACTTATATACATTACATTTTAAGGTTATACAGCATTTTAAGGGTACATTATATGAACAAAACACTAATAAATGTGTGTTCAAACATAATAAATCATGGGTTTTACACTAAGGAGTTTTAAAATTTTACTCAAACTCTAGCAACCAATACAATCAAACTATTTAATGAAATCAACAGCATGCCAAAACCTTAACAAATCATAAGAATCAAAATAAAAAAACACACTAAAACCTTAAAAAAACCTAAAATTCGAAACAATTTAAATTAAAAGGGTAAAAATTTAAAATACCTCTAAACAACCGTGAAATAGACGAAATAAGTGATGGGTATGAACGATCGTTGATGGGAGATGAAATCCTTACAATAGTCGGGATGATTGGGTGAAAATGGGTAAATTTTATAGAGGAAACGGTGGTTTTGGGGGGCTAGGGTTTGTTTGAATTGGGGAAATCGGATAACAGGGTGTTTATACCCCCAGTCAAAACGTGTATTGGTAGGCTCATTAAAGTTGTATCGGTACGGGCGTACTAGTACGCGTGTACATTGTACCGATACGGTATGTTCGAAAATAAATTCTAGTAGCCTTATCTAGTAGCGATACGAATACTGTTTCAGTATGCAAATAACACTTGTACCGATACGGTCTGTTTTACCGTATCGATACACCTTAAAACTTATATTGAAAAATTGACGCTAATATGGTTACAGTTTGGAAAATTTTCATGAAAAACAAAAAAATTGTAATTATAATCTCATTTTATCCGTACAATTTGATCATTAAACGTCTCATCAAATTTTACCCCAAATCATTCGTATATATACATGCATATATAGATATGTTTTTAATGTAAGTATACAAATAACATTTATAAAAAATAAGTCCAAAATCAACTTCATACGATCCAAAATATTAAAATATTAAAACGAAACATTATTTCTTGCATGTAACTAGTATTTTTTGTATGTATAACTAGAATAACATAACTAAACTAAATCTTCCAATGAAAATGTACTATAGAGAAAACTGCGACCCTCATCCACCATGCGATAGTTAATTTGAATGTTGATATGTTATCGAGGCATGCTTAAAGGTAGTCTTATTTATCATGAGAGGGGAAAATTGTAGAAATTAAGATTAGCAATCACAAAAAACAAATAAACTAAAACATATTTTTAAATCAATGAATGCTTAACTTACAAGAACAAAGAGTATAATTTTTAGACGAGCCCGCACACTATCAATTCTTCTGTGGTTTCCAATTCAAAATAGTTGGATCTTTTTTCATATTTTTCAATATATTACTATATGCAGGCTGCGTAAAAACTATATTATCAATATACATAACAACAAACCATAATTATTATTATATTTCATATTTAATTACCTCAGATATGTCGTTTTCTTTGTATGTGTTGGGCATGTATCCAGCTAGTTTTGATTTCTAAAGTGCATCAGTATGCCTCGTATCCTGATCAAAAGGCTTGTTCAGAAAAGGTTCATCCATTATTTTGTCCGAGTCCAATGAGACATCTTCATCATATGAAACACGTGTTGGGTTGGACGATGAAGCTTAACGCTTAGTTCTTTTGAGTTTTTCTCTTCTTGTTTCAATAACTATAGGATCACCAATTCGAACAATATTTTCGCCTTTAGTGGTTCTTTTTTTACATCCCACTTTAACTGCTTGCAATTTAAGACTCAGTTTTGCAAATTAATCTTTAACCTCATTGAAAGTCTTGTATGTCTGTGATGCACGGTGACATATAGTCATACAATAAGAGGCTAGAGTGGAATATCGGGCTTGAACTGTTGCTGGATTATTATCTTCGACATTTGCATTCTTATTTTCAAATCTAACATCTTTCTTCGCATAAATAGTCCATCATTTCATTATACATCCTTGGAGTATTTCTTTTGCCTTTTCATATTTCAACATGACAAACATATGGCGACATGGAAATCCAACAGACTCCAACTTCATACAACAACAGTACATGTTATCATTTGTAGTGTCTTTAACTACAATATACCATTTACCCTTTTTCAACATGCTCTAACTAATAAAACATGCACAAATTATGTACTTCACTTTTTTGACCAAATAATAACCCTCATAGGACATTTCTTTGCACAATGTAGCAAAAGAATTTCTCGTATATACTTGAGCTGCATTACGTTTTAAAGCTCTCAACACACCGTCATAGTGCGGTTGTTCATCCATTATTTTGTAGTCTTGATGACCTTCCTTCCATCTTAGAGATTGAAGTCTTTTATGATAGTTCTCAACAAATCGGTATAACATTATCTTTTTGTCCAACCAAGTTTTTAATGTTCTATTCATTGACTCGCACCGTTGAGTAGTCCTCATTGCTCCACACCAAAAATGTTTAATAATTTAGTTCAATACAATAAATATATATAATATTATATACAAAAATGTTTAATGTTCTATTGCAAATATGCTTATACCCATTTCTCTTTATCTCTGTACAATTCTCCTATCTATCTCTTTCATTTAACTTTGTGCTTGTTCACTAATTCTTTCCAAGCATTTTCAAAATCTGATGTTGTTCTACACATGTAAACGCATATCATAAATCCATCAAGAAAAGTGTGTTCAGCATGAGATTGCACGTTCCTCATGACATGCCATAAATACAATATATGTTTTGCCTCGGGTAGTACTTGAGAAATAACATTTGCCATTGCCTTATCTCTATCAGTAATAACAGTAAGTGGTTTGTAGACATCTCCTACTTTAATCAATTGTTGTAATACCCATACATAGGTGTAATCACTAATTTTGCCCGGGTTAACATCTTTTATTTCGTTTTATAATAATGGACTTATGAGGGCTTTTTCATATTATTGTCACTATCTAAATAAAAATATATTGTGGGCTTTGCTTAACTTAAATTAATTTATATATGTATGTTATACTATTTTATAAAACCCCTAAATATTATTAGTATATTATTCATATGTTATCTTATATCAATCCTATATTGATAATATTACAATTATATGTCACCCGCAATGTTGATAACCTATTATTATTATTATTATTATTATTATTATTATTATTATTATTATTATTATTATTATTATTATTATTTATCTATTATTACTAGTATTATTATTTATTATTATTTTCTATATTATTATCATATACCACTATTATTCTTATTACTACTATCCTTTATTATTACCATCTATTATGATTACTATAAGTGTTATATATTACTATTATTATTATTGTCTATCATATTACTATTTTATTATCATTATCTTACCCTTATTAATTTATTATCATCGTTATTTATATTAATATTACTATTAGTATTATCTACTTATTACCACTATTATCTTCCATTATTATTATTATTATTATGTATTATTTATACCTTTTATTTATCTACTATATTATATATATTATATTATTATTATTATTATTATCACTATTATCATTTTTATTACCTTATCATCTTATTATTATTACCATTATTATTATTATTATTATTATTATTATTATTATTATTATTATTATTATTATTATTATTATTATTATTATTAAATTTGGAAAACAAAACACTAATATAAATAAAGCTCAAAACATATTAATAAATAATGCAAGCCCAGTTTATAATGAGGTCCATTTAAAATCAGTTAAGAAACCCAAATAATACACAGCCCATTTGGCCCAAAAATCTAATACCCTAATCTGATAATAAGTGAAAACTCTAATGGTCCTTATGTCTTGCGCAGCCGGCTCCTAGCCGTTAGATCTGGGATAGATCTAACGGCCCAAATCGAGCTTCGGACAAAAAAACCCTAGAAGCCACATTTTGCCCCAGCGCCGCATCAACATCTGCCGTTAGATCCGGATCGAGATCAACGACCACAATCGAGGGGAGAAGCATCTAGAACCTCCACGTGCCGCACGTGCAGCTCCCCAACTCCTTCACGCGCGTGTATGGACCACACCCGACCGCTCAGCTTCCCACGTGCACCGTTCGATCAATCCGAGCCCGTCCAGATCCAATCAACGGCACGCACAACCGGCCACGTCCCAGCCGTCCTCTGGTCCCCCTCGTACGAGACTCACATGCAGCAAAGAATAACCAAAATGTCATGCAAAAAAAATGCAACCGAAATTCAGGAAATGCAGAGGCAATGACAGATTTCAACAGAGGTGAATACAAACAAATCAGAGCAACCAATAACAGATTTTCGACGGATTTATATAAATGCACAAAAATGTAATATTCGGGCTATATAAACCCGAGAGACCAGAGAGGGGGATTCAGAGAGAAAAATTGTAATCAGAGGTTTTTTCGGAGAGACTTGTAATCAAAGCTTCAATCAATACAAGCAAAAAGAGATTCACAAAGGTATCATATTCATTTTTGCATTTCGAAACAAAGAAAAAATAGGGTTTTTTTTATTTACCTTCGCGATAGTCGTCTCTCCTCCCAATTGTCTCCGTTCGCCCGCCGGTGATAATCCCCTGGTCTTCTGGATCGCACGGGTAAACCGACGATGATCGGAGATGTGCAAACGAAGGGTTTTCAAAGTTAGGGTTCGTATATGTTTTTTGGGGGGTTTTAAAAGAAGGGTCTTTTTTTGGAATCGGAGGTAGGATCTGGGCTTAGGTTAGGACGAGTCTCGGTTTTTGGGTGTTTAGGGCTCGCCGGTCGTCGATTAGCGACGACCGACGTTTAGAGAGTTGAAAGAGAGAGAGTTGTAGAGTCTGGCGGCTAGGGTTTTCCGAGGGAAAAAAAGGGGTCTCTGTTGAGTTAGGGTGAGCTTTTATAGAGTTTTTAGGTTTTAATTTTGAGGTAATCTCGTATTTGGTCCCTCTGTGTCGCGTCCTTAGCATATTAGGGGTCTTCGCCTTCCTAAATTGTGTCTTAGGTCCTTAGGGTTTTATTCCTTCTTACAATCTCGTCCCAAGTCGAGTCACCCCTGGTCTAATCGTCTGTCCCGTCCACCTTGTTTTGCTCCGTTTTCAATTTAGTCCCCAGTTCCAGTTTTAAACTCCTCTTGCGTTATTTATGATTTTGCCACTGTATATTTGAATCTTTTACATTTCGGTACTATTTTTGTCTCTTTTTTAATTAATATGTCTTTAATGTATGCTTTTTAATGCCATGAGTTATTTTTTAGTCGAATATGTATGTTGGCACGATATGCTCATTATAATCTTGTGGGTCTCGCATGGTCCGTTTTATCGCTTGATTACCTTTTTATCGAATATATGTCGTGTTGTTTAAGTCTCGTGGGGTTTTGTAACCCCCTCGTCCCGGTCTGGCCGGATGACCGGTCCGAGTAGGCTACACGGGGAAAACCAAAGCGAAACCCGTTAAGGTTCCCCCACGGTTAGCAACCCTAAAAATTTTCTTTCATTTTATTCTTATCTAAAGGCGTATTAAATGCTAGGTGATCACGTCAGTGGAAAACATTAATTAGGAAACACGTTCGAACCACAAACCATACATTAAACTACTCATTTTACACATACAGGGCAGGCCATATCGATACACCAATCAAAGGTATCGATACGCCCTGACTTGGTCAACCCAAACAGTCAACTCGGAGAGGACCGTATCGATACAGCCCTTAAGCGTATCGATACGTCCTTCTCAGTCAACATCTCGTGGTCAACGAGATAAACTCGTACCGATACGCCCCATCATCGTATCGATACGCCAAAAACTCCCCAATTTCTCAAAATTCCAGTGAGAAAAAATCGTATCGATACACCCCCGCGTATCGATATGCCCAGCCAAAATTGAGCTCTGCAGGCAAGACCGTATCGATACGGCCCTTAGGCGTACCGATACGCCCTGCTCTGCAATGCTCCAATTTCAGCAAAAACCCTCAAGACCCAACTCTAGATGCATATAGGGACTCCCTAAGCCACACTCAACCAGTCATACCACATGCTACGACCATGGACTAACATGTAGAGCAATCAAGATGATCAACAAGGCATAGATTGAAACATTTAATCATGGCACTCATAGAAAAGGGCAATTTTAGCATATAAGGTCATACATGAAAGCTCAAAAGGCCAAAATGGCACAAGTTAGCACATATGAGGTTTGAACCCACCAACAAGGCAACCTAAACACCTAAAGGCATGCCATCACACACAACCATTCATCAAGGCATATCATGCTTTACAAACCAAAGTCAATCCAAAACATCAACACATAAAGGAGTCATGCATAGCTCATACAAAACACCCTTGCCATATTGCTAAACTACTACATAATTGTTAACCGTACTTGAGCAACAAAACTTGGAAAGCCCTTCTTGCCTTGCTCCGAGCTAACACCACGCTAATGATCTGCATTGTTGAAAATGAGAGCGTAAGCTATAAGCTTAGTGAGGATGCTCTAAAACCGAAAACATCAACAATGCAGGGTTCAAGCATGTATTCCCTAATTCTCATTTCTATCATACATAGGTAAAGTGACAAGTAGACCTAGCTAGTCTTTCAAGAGGCATAATATGGCATCTTACATCATACTAAGCTCAAACATCACATATCAATGTCATGCATCACAAGTATAAGAACAAATTCAATTGGCCACTATTAGATTACCCGGATGTGCGGATTTAACCTCAACATTCACATTACCTCGGTGGGATTACACTCATCACCGGACCTTGCATGGGCGGGATTGCACTCATCGCCACATGCCCTACGGATGGGATTCCACTCATCATCCCGTAGAATATAATATAAGCTTCTGGTGGAATATTACATCACCGTACTCCTCCTTGATGACTCAATGCCATCAAGGCCATGTACGTTTTGACTCAATTTGTGTGCACACTAATCCTAATGATCGATCATTTAAACCTGGTAAGTTAATTAGTGCCAATTTTCATTTACCACATCACTTAATCCATCAACCACATCTCATGCTCATCACATATACATATCATGGTATACATGTGCAAAACAACTACGTATCACGAGAGCATAAATAGGCAAACACAAAACATTTAATGGAAATCAAGAGCTTAAGTTAACAATTTAAATCCACATGGAAATGGCCTACCAAGCACATTTCAACTCATACACTACACACACTCGAACCAAACTTTAAAACACATTTAAAGTCACTCACCACCCTTTCTTAGCAACCAAAGCAAGCCTCCTACAAGCACGGATTCGATCCCGATGCCTCTCCCACGCTTCCTCTTGCTTCTAGCCAAACAAAACACATTCATTACTTCACAAATCAATGCTAAAGCTCAACCATCATCTCACTTCATAAGTACAAGCCAACTTCAACCAATTTCCAATCCAAATAACCACCCAAAATACCCATTTTCGTGCTCCCCCAAAACCTAGCTGAAAATTCCATTTTCAGTCATCCAAATGACACCCAAAAGATCCCAAATCACCTTCCTAACATACCTAAACCATCAGCCCTTCAATTCCACCCTAAAACCCACCAAAAATCAAGTTTTTGACATCTTAAAAATTGCCTCAAGAACCCATTTCGGGTTTTCACCCAAACCTAACCCCAAAACCCGGGTGTTACAGGTTTGATATGATGCATGCCTAAATTACAATATTAATGGTTTGAATGTGCTAAAATGTTAGCTTGGTATATTTGTTGTTAGCTCTCATGTTCGATTGGTTGAACCGATATGATTTGTTCCTAAAGACACGAAGCGTAATTTGGGCTTAATAAAAGCATGCTTTATTTATTATGAATTTTGGGCCTTTTGGGATTTTGTTGGTTTTTTCATGACATGCATATATATACTTGTCATTCATGAGGCCCAATTGTCAAGTATGATAACCGGACTTAAAAATATACCCCAAGAGAGGTATTAATTAACCCTGGTATCCGAAAAACGACAGTCCTAGCTTAATGGATGTCGATCGAATATTTGGGTTAATTTTCACCGTCTCTAGGTAAGCGAAAGCGTAAAATGAAAATAACACACATCATCGTTTACTTGCTTGCACCATGCATAAAGGTGACGTACGGGATCCGAACCCTAAACTAACACGGCAGTCAGTCTTATATGATGTTGGTTTAGTCTATGGTCTGGTGTACCGTCATCCTTTCTAATTAAACGCTTAATTAATTCCAAAGCCACAATTCGATAAAGCCCGTACAAATTAAGCCATATTTTCATTAAAGAACATCCTTATTAAACCCACTTCGGATTTAAATAATTTCTATCGATCAAAAGGCAACAAGCAATTTGGTACCGATTTCCGGGCGTGATGGGGGTGCTAATCCTTCCCCACACGTAACCAACTCCCGAACCCGTTTTTTATGAATCTCTGGTTTTGTGATGTCCGGCCTACCTTAGTGGCTGGTGGCTACTCCAAAATTTTCATCCTTTTTATAAATCCGAATTTCCCCCTTTTTTTAAATAAAACCCATTTCAAGAAGAGATAGTGATAAGGCCTTAGTTAGCGGTTTTCTCAAAAAACCTTATCACAATAGGTATCCTCTTTCTCGTTTACTACCAATGCACATCCAAATGGCACAATGTTTCGATAATGATTGAAACCAACCAAAACAACGAACGACTTGTTGTATGCGTTTCACTTGTAAGTCGTATCAAATGCGAGTACATGACTGAATTATTTATAGTCGGCGCTTGATATACCATCGCACCAGAACAACTTCTCCAAGTGTCTAAATTCATCCCTCATGTGCCTCACAAAAAGAAAGGATCAGATTCTTGTTTTTCATATAAATATGTCATCACCGTTTCAACATCACCATATTCCATTTCTTCTCATTTAATTCTATATAGATAATTGTACAAATCATTATGTAGAAAACCAACATTCTCAATTAAACCGGCTTCGTTCATGAAATTACACATCATCTTACTTAGAGTAATTCCAGAGTGGTGCATGCTCTTAATCTTAATTTCGTCTAATTGACGAATTTTCCGGAATGACCTACAAAATAAATCATTACAAACATTAAATATATATATAAGCTAGAAGTTAGTATGTAACAATTTACTTATCGATGAATTACATACCTGATATAAGCAACTTGTGTTGCCTGAACCATATCATGGTTATGTTCTGCTTGGAATTTGACAACTTTGCAATATTGATATCGTTCATCCAATTTGAATCTAATAAATGACCCACATCCAACTCTGTTGGTTGGTCTTTCTTCACGTTTTCTGTTTGGCAAATTACTCCAATTTTCTGCTCTATATCTCTCATTACGGCACACCAGTTTTTTACAATTATTTGATCACCAGTTCGACTTTTCACTGTTTGGTCGATTCGAATGCCAAAACCTTTCACTTTGGCATAGGTATGATAAAATTCAATGCAATCATCTAAAGTCTTTCACTTCAGCATACTCATATCAGTCGTATCGTAATCTTTCAATTGTTTCCTAATCTTGTCCCATATGCTTTCATCAATGAAGTTGTCAAGGGTCTTCTCGTCATCTATATGTTTGTCATCATCAACAAGATAATCAGTTTGTTCTTCTTCGGTATCAATTCCACAATATGGTTCACTATTATAACGATCCTTATCCTGATTATGCTCATCTTCATCCTCATTATAAAGCGCCAACTCTATAGTTTGAATTTTGGTATCTTCGTTATCAACCATATTGACAAAATCTATAATTTAACAAAATTAAAGAAAAGAAACATGATTATAATGGTACATGACAAGGGAAACGAACTTAACTCAAAATTTTAAAAATATAATTACATAAAGAAAATCGAACTTAAACCAACAATTTTGAAGGATCGAGCAGACCGTATCGGTACAATAATTTTTCCGTACTGGTACACTATGCTGGAATAAAATTCCAGTGACATCTTCTAGTATAGATACGCAACCAACAACGATACGCATAAACTAGCGTACTGGTACGCTAAAACCACCGTGCCGGTACGACCGATGAACTACGATCTGGGAATTTCGAATTGGACATGAGATTTAAGGTTCTAATAAGCAAATTAGGATACCTGTAAAGTAATTGGGGGTTCTAATATGGGAATTAAAATACTTAATTTGGAAATCAAGGTTCTAAAGTGGTATAATTTTAAAAATATATTTAGGGATCGAATGGGGAATTGGGGATAAATTACCTAATTGTGCTCATCCCCTTGTGTCCTGGTGGCAAAGGTAGATGTTTATCATCCCTTGGGACCCGAGTTCGAGCACCAGTAATGTCATGATGTGTGTGCCGTCTTTGAAAAGACTAAGAAAGTTGAATAGATGCTACTTTTGCATCACACCAGCATATTAAAAAAAATACCTAATTGTAACGAAGGAGGGGAATGACGGCAGAGTTCAACGGCGATCACGGACAAGAGACAGCAGGATGGTGAGGATGTGACCGGCAGCGGCAGCGTTGTGGTAGACGACCAAAACTAGGGCTTTGGGGATAAAAATTTTGATTTAATAATTTTTAAAATAATAGAAAAAATAAAAAAATAAATTTAATAAAATTACCTTTTGATTTTTCAAAAATAAATAAATTATATGCTAAGTACTTTTTTTTTGAAAAGTGTCGGGCCTCGTTAAAAACCCCCTCTAAACCTAGGTAGGGGAAAAGAGTGCCCTATTTATTGATCACAAACACGAGATCAGTTCGATACATCAATGCGAATACTTTGCTGGGATAACGCATAAATCAAAACCAAATGCACCTAACCGACTCCAAGGCCAAAGGCCAATCGAATCGCTACGCGTAAAAGCATGGATACCACTAACTGTCGAAGATCATCCACCGTCAGCCAGCAATAAAATGCACTCCTTGAGGGACGGTTCCCGACCATGAATGGAGTACCTACAGCGAAAACAAAGCCACTCCAGCATAACCAAGTGCAAATAGAACCAAAAAACCTCACAAGTGAACCACATCCTGCAGCCAAACATATCTTCCCCTTAAGCCAATTAATCCGATGGTTAAACAATTCTGCAGTGGTTTGGGAATCTTACGAAATCCAAAATTGAGGGGATTGAATTCGGCCACTTACTCTTGCACCAATGCCCGATTCTTAACGCCGTGGACTCACGAAGGGTATTCTCACACAGCCTTCTCTTATTAAAAATGATTTAGATTTTAAATCTTTATAAATTAAATTAATGGTGCTCGTCGTTAGCGGTGCTCATCGATACTCGACGAGCGTTGTAGAAATTTTCAAAAAAATAGTTATATTTAATTAGTTATATTCTTAAATCACGAATTTGATCATAAAATGATGTCTTAATACAATAAAATTCTTCCATCGTATGGCCAATTTGGAGAACAAGAAACCCATGGGAGACAGTGCCGGCGGGAGGGAGTATGAAGGGAAAGGGAAGATTGAATCAATTAGGAACAGGGGTTGGACGTTATTTGTGAATAATCTTTCGAATCAAATTCATTGGAAAGGACTATGGCAGGTCTTTGATAGACATGGACAGGTATTAGATGTGTTTATTCCAATGAAAAAATCGAGAAGGGGCGAGCGATTTGGATTCGTGAGAATGAAATCGAAAATGGAAGCGCAACGGGTGCGAGATAGATTGAATGGTGCTTGGATCTATGGGGCAAGGATAACGGTAGCATTTACGAAAGAAGTGTCGATAGGGTTTGGGGAGCGAAAATGGAAATTAGACAATGGGCAATCAAGAATGAGGGATTTTGGAGAGAGGAAGGCGACAAAATTAAATTGGGGTGCTGATGAGAGACATGAGCATAAGGAGGAAGTTATTCATGGAACTATTGATGAGGGTAAATGGGAAACACTACAAAATTGCGCGATCGGATGGAGTAGAAAATCTAAAGGGATAGCTACCATGGCAAAAGAATTACAATCGGCGGGATTGAAAGATTTATCAATAATGCATATTGCAGGGTCCAGATTACTGCTAATTTTTGAGAATTCAGCGAAAAGAGACGAGTACATTAAGGAGGGGAAATTATCGACATGGTTTAGTAAGGTGCAAAGATGGCAGCCGGAGATCGATAGAGGGGATAGAAGGGCATGGATAGCTATACGTGGACTGCCCATACACGCTTGGTCGAAAGAAACTTTTGAACGGATAGTAGCAAAGTGGGGACGAATAGTTCGATGTGAGGATTCCGTGACGGAACCGACATCTTTTGAGAGAGGCGAGGTGATGGTGGAGACGGAGTACATGGATCAAATTAATGAAATGGTGGAGGTTCACGTTGGACAAAATAAATACAAGGTGGGAGTAATGGAATTTGAGCCGATGGTTGCTGAAATGCGGTGTCGACTTTGTATGGAGGAAACAGATTCGGAACAAGGTGAGGAGGATGAATTAATATCGGAAAAAAGAGGGGGTGAGACGAATTCAAAGGATAAAAATGGAGGAAATGTAGGTCATACAACATCGAAAAATAATAAGGAAAAAGAAAAGGAGGTGGAAGGTAGTTCTTCAAAATTTGATTCGTCTAAGGATGTGTCGGCACAATCCGGTTGGATGTCAGATGCGGATGTTGGGGTAGTTCAACGGGGGAGAGAGGTACAGGGAGATGTACGGGGGAGATTGGAGGGACAAGATATATGTTTGTTTGAGTGCCCGATTGAGGTGGAAGTGGGAGAGAAGTTGGAGCAGGCGCAAGCTGTCCGCGTTGAGGTGCTGGAGTAGGTGCAAGCTGTCCGCGTTGAGGTGCTGGAGCAGGTGCAAGCTGCCCACGTTGAGGTGCTACATCCGGACGGGTCAGGGACACATGGGGCTGGGGAAGTTGAGTCCAATTGGGACTCTACAATTTGTGTTGAATTGGAAGATGTGCACACTGCCAACACTGGGCGGTGCGATAGGGGGAGGGGGGTGAACACAGCGCATCATTTTCCATTTGGAACAGCAGCAAAATTACATTTAAAAGAAGCAAAGGATACGTTGAATTTATGTAAATTGATTGGGGTAGAGACCATTGGTAACGAAGAGAGGATTGTGTCTGATATTGCCGGCTTATTACAGCGGCAAGACAATCGACAATAGATCCTTAGGAGGATGAAGGTGTTGTCGTGGAACGTTAGGGTGTTGGGAACGAGTTCGAAGTGTAGAGCGGTTCAAAGGCTTTTACGACAACATCAAGCGGAGATGGTATTTCTTCAAGAAACGAAATTAGAGTTGATCACGGATCAAAGTGTAAAGAGGGTGTGGCATTCGGACAGATTTGAATTTGTATATGCGGCAGCGGTTGGTCGATCAGGGGGCTTACTAGTGGTTTGGGAGGCGACGAGGTTTCAATTGGAGGCGACCGAGGTGCAGCAACATTATATTGCTTTCTATTGATGTTTGATCGTGTGCAGGGGGGTGTAGGGGAGTGGATTGGTTGGGTTAGAGTGAGGTGGGATAGAAGTGGATGGGAGGGGCAGCAATGGGGATGGGGTTCGGTGAGAGCAGGGGTTGGGGTGGGGAAATGAAACGCAGGGGGGGCTGATTTTGGTTGAGAGCAGTATGGCTGGGGGTGGGGTTCGATAGACTGCTGAGCTTGATTGGGGGTCGGGTACATTTTATATTTGTTTTTTTTTTTGGTGTTTTATCGCGATTCAACATTTACATGTCGTACTCTTTTCCTCCGTTAGGATATAGGGAGGTTTTTAACGAGGCGCATGTAAATGTTTCATGGATGTATGATTTGTGTCTTAATAAAATCATACTTTTCAGATCAAAAAAAAATTCTTCCATCGTATTTTCAAATGAAATCAGTAAAAATAAAAGGAATTTCGTATCAACCTATTATTTCGCCGCAAATTGAATAATTTTTTTAAATTATATTAATATATTCAATAAAAGATACAAAATTACCTAATTTCCTATTTTTTCCCATGATGAGGAAATGATCAAGATATGGAAATTAATTAATTAATTTTAATTACTTGATTAATGGAATTGATCAATGTCATTTTGATTTTTTAAGTTTTAGATTCCAACACTGTTTCAGTGGAAGCAAAAAAGGAAACCGACAAAGCGTTTTTTTTAGGCTTAATACACATTTTACCCCCTAAACTTTACATGTTTTCTCAACTTGCCTTCTAAACTACGTTTTGCCCACTTTTTCCCTCTAAAGTACTCGTCGTTACCCATTTTGTTCCATTCCGTTATCCTTTGCCGTTAAAAAAATTTCAGCCAATAACATTTTGCCACGTCATCAACTCATTGACTAAGTCAATCTGTCTGGTTTATTTAAAGGGTAAATGACATGTCAAGTCTGTCAGGTTTGTTTTTTGTTCAATTTAGTCACTGAAAAGTCTATTTTTACCTTAAATTGACCCCTATTTGTTTCTAATTTTTATAATTTAGTCCATTATTTGTTATTATTAATAATATTATTTTATTAAAATGTTAATATTTAATAAAATAAATAAAATCAAATATTTTAATACTAAATTAGTAATTTTTTAGATTAATTAAATTCTTTTTTGAGAAAAATTCAAATCATATTCTGATTCTATTTGAATTTTGCTAAATTTGAATTGTATTTTTGAGCAAAATTCGAATTATATTTGAATTCCAATTACATTCTAATTTCACTATATTTGAATTATAGTTTTTGAGTAAAATTCAAATTATATTCGAATCATGTTCGTATTATATTCGGATTATTAATTCGAATTTTGCTATATTCGAAATATATTTTTTTGAGCAAAATTCAAATTATATTAGAATTATATTTTAACTATGTCTATATTATATTCGAATCATATTCAAATTATTTTCGAAATATAATTTGAATATGATATTTCGAATGTAATTTGAATATGATTCGAATATAATATGAACATGATTCGAATATAATTCTAATATAATTACCTATTTTTTCAACTATTATATTCGAATCATGTTCATAGTATATTCGAATCATGTTTAACAGGTAATTATATTCGAATCATGTTCATATTATATTCCAATCATATTCAAATTATTTTCTAAATATAATTTGAATATGATATTTCGAATGTAATTTGAATATGATTCGAATATAATATGAACATGAATCGAATATAATTCTAATATAATTACATGTTTTTTCAACTATTATATTCAAATCATGTTCATAGTATATTCGAATCATGTTTAACAGGTAATTATATTCGAATCATGTTTAACAGGTAATTATATTCGTATCATGTTCATATTATATTCGAATCATATTCAAATTTGAATATGATTCGAATATAATATAGACATAGTTCAAATATAATTCTAATATAATTTGAATTTTGCTCAAAAAATATATTTCGAATATAGTAAAATTCGAATTAATAATTCAAATATAATTTGAAGATGATTCAAATATAATTTGAATATGATTCGAATATAATATGAACATGATTCCAATATAATTTGAATTTTACTTAAAAACTATAATTCAAATATAATGAAATTAGAATTAATAATTAGAATATAATTGGAATTCGAATTAAATAGAATCAGAATATGATTTGAATTTTTCTCAAAAAAGAATTTAATTTATCTTATAAAATTACTAATTTAGTATTAAAATATTGATTTTATTTATTTTTATTAAATATTAAAATTTTAATAAAATAATATTATTAATAATAACAAATAATGGACTAAGTTATAAAAAATAGAAACAAATATGGGTCAATTTAAGGTAAAAATAGACTTTTTAGTGACTAAATTGAACAAAAAACAAACATGACAGACTTGACATGTCATTTACCCTTTAAATAAAACCAGACGGATTGACTTAGTCAATGAGTTGATGACGTGGCATGATGTTATTGGCTAAAAAAATTTTAACGGCAAAGGGTAACGGAATGGGGCAAAATAGGTAACAACTAATACTTTATGAGGAAAAAGTGGACAAAACGTAGTTTAGGGGAGAAATCTGTATTAAGCCTTTTTTTAATCTAATATATATTTTTATAATATTATTTATTAGATCAATATTTTTTAAAAATTATTTATCGAAATCACACTCATTTCTTACCCATAGGATAAAGATGTGTATGATTGGACAAGCTTTCGCTAATTTGGTACGATACTAGGAAGGTGTGGCTTGACGAAGCAAGCCTTTGTTATGTTTACGCGATACATATGTAAGTCATCATGTTAAGGACACATAAAGACAAAAACAACACATGTATAATAGACATGAAGTACAACAAACATCTTGAAAAATTCAATATCGCAATTGCGCGTTACATTTTTTGGGGAAACAAACTTTTAGAGTTAATCGTACCACACATTCTCAAACTATGACCTTTATTCTAAATTAGTCCCTAAACTTTTAAATATTCTAATCTTATCTTCAAATTATGGCTCTCTTTCTAAACTTGTCTCCAAACTTTTGAATGTTTCATTTTCTTCCCTAAACTATGACCCTCATTTTAAATTGGTCCCAAAACTTTTTGAGTGTTCTAATTTCATTCTCAAATTATCGTTTATACCACATCATATTATTACATAATATACATAAGTTTTTTATGCCAATTAACAATTTTTATTAACAGTTTTATTAACATAAGATATGATTAGCATATACTGAGAATCTGGGATGAAATTAAAGTATTCAAAAAGTTTGAGAACTGATTTAGAATGAGACTCATAGTTTGAGGATGAAATTGAATGCTTAGAAAATTGGGTCTAATTTAGAATGAATGACATAGTTTGAGGATGAAATTAGAATGTTCAAAAGTTTGAGGACTAATTTAGAATAAAGGTCATAGTTTGAGAATATGTGGTGCAATTAAGTCTAAATTTTCTTTTTTTCCTTTCTTTTAATTTGGTCTTTTACAGTATCACCTTACGTGTGTCACGTAAAATAAATTAAAAGAAAAATTATTACATGGTCTTACACCACCGCGTCATCCATGGTTCCTCCCACTAAAAATCAGCCACATAATTTTTTCCATGTCATTTTTTTCAAAAACGAATCTTCCTTTTTATGCCATGTAAATAGGGAGTGGTGTTACATGAAAAAGAAAAAAAATTTATGTGGCTGATTTTTAGTGGATGAGGACCATGAATGGCGTGGTGGGCCGGGACCATAAAATAATTTCTCCAATTAAAAGGTGTATTTTGTCGAAAAACTATTATATGGTCTAGGCCCACCACGTCATTCATGGTCTCGTCCACTAAAAATCAACCAATTAATTTTTTTTTTACATTGTCATTTTTTCCTGAAGATGAATGTTCACTTTTTTATGCCATATAAATAAGGAGTGGGTGGTTGCATAAAAATTGCTTATGAATATATTAGTGACATGAAAAAATTTAGTTAATTAATTTTTTTTTGGTAAACATGAGCTAGCAATTACAGTAAACTACGAGCCACCAAGTGCATCCGTATGGAGCAGCATAGTAGCCTCTGCAGGCGGTTCCTCAAACACTCGAGTTCCGATCGGAGCCCCACGGGCCGTTCTAGCCAATGCATCCGCCACCTTGTTTGCGTGTCGCCGGACATGCCGAATCCTTACATCCCACGGACGAGTCAAGAAACTACGAATCAGATGCAGTAATGCAGTACCTTTGAAAGCCAAGGAGGTCCCTTGCATAATCCTCGAAACCTCGACATTATCCGTCTCCAAATCTATCCTCCTATAACCCTTCAACCATGCTATGTGCAATCCATCATGTACCGCCCACAATTCAGCGCCCAGCACCGAGCACACACCTAAACTTCGCGCGCAGCCAGCAAGCCAATTCCCAGCAGCATCCCTCAGTACCACTCCAGTCGCAGCCGAGCCATCACTAGGAGAGACCGCCGCATCTACATTAACTTTGATACGCCCTTCGTCCGGGCGTCTCCAAAGCTCACCTTCCATGGCCCCGGCCGCTGATGGTTGCGACCGTGACGTACTTGCCTGCAGGATCTCATCAACAAAAAGATGGCAACTCTCAATGAAATCTCCACGCTCCACATACGTAGGCTCCAGCACATAACTGCATCACCGCTTCCAAAGCCTCCAGCAGATAACAGCAAACCAAACTCTCCAATCCGGTCGAAATGCTGCAGCGCTAGAAGCTGCAATGTTGACAGTCAGCCAAGCAGGCCACTCCAACTGCATGAACCAGCGAAAACTACCAGCCAGAACCACACGAGACCATACCATGCGTGCCTTGGGGCAGTCCCGTAATACATGACTTATACTCTCCTCCGCACCACCACAGACAGTACAAACACTGGAAATAGCTAGGTGCCGTCGTAACCGCTCCTTATTTGTCATCAGATTACCTTTCAGTGCCAACCAAAGAAACATTCGGACGCGTTGTGGGACCGGTAATCTCCAAATCAGCTTCCAATTGTGTGACGTTCCAATACTAGCAGTCGGGGTTAACGCCTTATAGGCTGATTTCGTTGTAAACAGCCGTGTTTCCTCCCCCTTCCAGCCAACCGTATCACCCCCCGCAGTATCGAACGGAGAACAAATCGCAGCCACATGCGGTAACACACTCTGCGGTAAGACTTGCATGAGTAGCTCCCAATTCCATTGTCCACTAGCGGCAACAAGATCCCGTACCTTCATTGGTGCCGGAGTGGGTGTATGGATATGGAAACTAGCCAAAGGCATAGCAAGATTCAGCCAATTATCATACCACGCATCTGTTGTCGCCCCATCATTGACATTCCATACGATGTTGTTATAAATGTCATTCCATACGTGGGACAAGCCAAGCCAAAGCCGAGAACAATGAGTCCGTCGCAAGGTTTGTGGAATCACTGTACCCCAACCATACTTACCCTTAAGGACCTTAACCCATAGCTTATCCTCACCCGTTATAAGTTGGAAGCCAATCTTCATAACTAACGCTTTATTATGGACGTGCATGTCACGAAACCCGAGCCCACCTCCCTCAATCGGCAACTTTAAATCATTCCAATTAACAAGTGGCAACCCTCGATTGTTACTTCCGTTACCCCACACAAATCTCCTTATTAGATTTTCAAGTTCCATACAAAAACCTTTAGGCAACCAAGTGGATTGCATAGCGTAAGTAGGAATAGCTTGTAGCACCGATTTCGCAAGCGTCACCCGCCCCGCTAGCGATAAAGACCGTGCCGCCCAACCGGTGAGATAGCCCCGAACTTTATCTATGAGGTAGGCATACGTGTTCTTAGTAACTTTCGAATGGAGAAGCGGCATACCTAAATACTTGCCAAGATCATCTACTTCCTCAAACCCCAATCCGGCACCAATACTTTCTCGTATGGAAGCTATGGTATTACTAGAGAAGTAAATTTGCGTTTTAGCAATGCTTACTCTATGGCCCGACCCACGACAAAAGCCATCCAACACCTTGTGAACCACCCGCATCTGATCAACGGACGCTTCCAAAAATAATACAAGGTCATCCGCGAAGAATAGGTGTGATATATCCGGACCATTGCGCGATAACCTTATCGGCTTCCAACTTTCTTCCTCAACACATTGAAAAATCGACTGGGACAACCGATCCATACATAGGACAAATATATAAGGAGAAAGGGGGTCACCTTGCCGTATCCCTCGCGTAGGTCTAAAGCTTTCCGATGCCTCCCCATTCCATAGGATTTGCATTGAAACCGAGCGGATACAAGTCATGATGCGGTCAATCAGAGTAATTGGCATACCAGTTAGCTCGAGAGTTTCCTGAATATAGTCCCATTCAAGTCTATCATAGGCCTTCTCGAGATCCACCTTCAACGCCATCCAAGCCGTTCGGCCTTTTTTGGTACTCATCGAGTGGATTACTTCTTGCGCTAGAATGATGTTATCCGTTATTTGTCTTCCCGGAACAAAACTCGCCTGAGTTGGCGCAATCCATTTGGTCAAGAAAGGCTTAATGCGATCAACAAGAACTTTAGAAATCACCTTATACGCCACATTACAGAGGCTTATTGGCCGGAACTGATTAATTCGTGTGGGAGAATCCATCTTCGGAATTAGCACAAGAAGGGTTCTATTCAACCATTCCTCCAAGCAGCCGGTCGTCCAAAAATTCAAAACCGTATCAACCAACGTGCCTCCCACAACACTCCAATTACGTTGGTAGAAGAGCACTGGTAATCCGTCATGACCTGGAGCCTTCAATGGCGCCATGCCGAAAATGATCCGCCTAATCTCTTCCGGCAGTATAGGAGCCATCAGCCCTCGCATCTCTTCCTGTGCAAATTGGAAAAAATCATTCCGGTTGTACACGTTACATTGCTGCCGTGGTTCCGCAGTAAATAAGCCTTGGAAGAAATCCGAGGCATGTTGCCGAAGGATGGTTGCATCAGCACACCATGTTCCCTCCGCCACTTCAAGTCGACGGACCGCATTTTTCTTCCTCCGTACCATCGCACATGCATGGAAGTAAGAGGTATTACGATCACCATCATTTATCCACTTTGCTCGAGATTTTTGGTACCACAGTTTCTCTTCTTGAACGAGTACCATATCAAGTTCGGCTCTCAACGTTTCTTCTAAATTTAAGAGGAAAGGTGATTCTCGCTGTTCTAACACTTTCTCTATGCCTTTCAAACGAGCCAGAAGGTGGTTCTTCCGCTTCCCAATATGCCCGAAGATAGAGCTGTTCCACGCATTGCTGGCCGCTTGGAACTCTCAGATATTTGTCTCAAGGGGTGCAGCCGCCACCCAAGCGTCTTCCAGCATCCTTTGAAAGTCCGCATGCTCCAACCACGGAGCCATGAATCGGTACGGCCGGTTGCCACCTTCCAGCACAACCTCCCTCGTATCAAGTAAGATAGGCCGATGATCGGATCCCAGCCGTTGCAAGTGTAAGACCTCCGAGTTCGCAAAAACCTCAAACCAATCCTTATTGCAAAGATAACGATCTAATCGTTGAAATAAGTCCCCCCTCTTCCATGTAAATTTAGGTCCGCTAAAGCCCATGTCCATTAAACCACTGTCAAAAAGAAACGACGTAAAATGCGGACATACCCCAGTTCGGCGTTGGGAGCCCCCACTCCGCTCAGAATTGCTTGCAATAGCATTTAAGTCGCCACCAATCGCCCAAGCCTTACCAATCCCCGGATCAATGGCCCTCAAATGCCACCATAACTCACGGCGCTTCAAGGCACAAGGGCTTGCATAAACAAAGGTAAAAAAGAAACTTCGCTTTGTCGACTGAACCGTGCAAAAGGCATGAATAAACTGTGAGGTAACGGCCACCACATCGATCTCTATAGTCGAATTCCACATAAGCCAGATTCCACCCGAAAAACCCTCTGCTTCGACTCTATATGAAGACTCAAAGCCCGAACGACGAATAAAACTATCCGCCTTGATACCTCCAATCCGAGGTTCAAATATAGCAAAAACATCTGGCCGCTTACTACGTACATGTAGTCTAAAATAACGATTAAAAGCAGGGTCTAGAGCACCCTGAGAATTCCATAATATGAACTTAACCATTAAAATAATAATGACATTCAAGAAACCAAGAATACCGCACTCATTCCTGCATATCAGCATGTGCCTCAGCCGAGGTATCCCCCTCCTCAATCGATGCATCCGCCATTACTCCCGAAGCTTCGAACACACCTTGGGCATGGTCAAGTTCCGAAGATAAAGATGTTACCAATTCCTGAAGTGCCGGCTGATTTTGTTGCTTGCTTGATTTCTTTTTCAGCTTTGCACGAGCAACACCCGGGATAACTACTTTGTTCCTTTCATTTCCCTTTCCGGCAGGGTTCAAAATAGAGGCCGGTAAGATTCGCCCATTCCTCTCGCGCAATACTGGTCTCTCGGTCGAATCCAACACTTGGACTGCCCCATGACTACGACTGTCCAACGTCGTGGAAGCAGGCAATATGTTCTCCTTTGACAAAGAAGCAACTTCTTTCCCTCGCACTCCCCTCACATCCGTAGCACGACTTGCTGCACCAACAACCATTTGCACCGGAGTCGATGTATTTACGACCACCTTAGTCTTTCGCTCATTCACACGTGCACCTTGTTTGCTAGAGCCCACATGGCCACTCCCCACTTGTTCCCCACGAGCCAAAGCCGCATGTACCGGCTTATTACGCACTACATTACCACCTCCATCCTCCGTTACTACCTCTCTACTATCAGTCTCCACCCCATTCAAAACAGCAAAACGAGAGCCAATAGCATTTCCAGCTCCAGCACTTGCTTTCGGCTGGGGACCATTCTCTCGCTTAGACGCCGGCACCTTCCTTCTCCTATTGGAAACCTGCATCCACGGGCCATAGACTTCCTTGTCAGACGGTCCGGGTTCTTGTGGAGTCTTGGCGGCCGTATCCGCACCCAATATGCCACAATACTCCTTTACGTGCCCATACTTACCACAGCCGAAACATATCGACGGTAATCCTTCATATTCAACTACCTGGCGTTTTCCATCTATTATAATTCCACTCTTCAGCGGCTTGTCAAGATCAACCATCAACGCCAACCGGGCAAACTTACCCCGACATCCTTCCGAGGTATTATAGTCAATACGAACTACTGTGCCTAGAGAGCTAGCAATGCGACTAAACAGACTTCTTGTATAATACCTGTATGGCAAACCCGGTATGCGAATCCACACCATGATCTTCGACGGATACTCCTTGTCTGTCGAGAAATCCCGGCTCCAAGGCTGAACGGTGAGATAAGCTCCATAGATTACCCATGGTCCTCCAGACAACACTTTCTCACAATCCTCCGTCTTCGCAAAACGCACCAAGTAGTATTCGTTATCCAGATCAACAAGTTGCATCCCCCCGGTTGGTTTCCACAGTGCCTCAATCCTGGTAAGTAACGCTTTATAGCCTATTGATTTCCCCAACAACCGCACAATCACCGAATTCTCAAGCCTCTTATCGATTGCATCATGCACCCTATCAGAAAAAGTGATCTCCGGAATTGCGCCATCCGTCTTCACACGAACATCTTCGTCGAGGACCACTACATCCAATTCATCAATAACATTAAGCTCGTTTGAATCCTTTGTCTGACCGACTATGATATCCCGGAAGGACATCTTCCTCCCATCGCTCCCAGTGCCTTCCGAAACCCCATGTACTGCCACAGCCGGTTGACTCCCCTCCTGGTTCTTACCCTCATCCGGCTCTGCAGTCTGCTGTGAAGTACTAGGGTCCTCCTCCATATTCTCAACAGTACGATCAGGATTGTTCTTGTTCGCTTGGTCCACGACCATCATCGCCCCCTGAACAACATTCCCCGGCTGCATCCTTTCCTTCTCTCCCTCCCTACCATCTACTTTGGGTCTGTCGTCTCCACTAGGCGGGTCCGGTGGACGTCCATCGGCGCCGTTCAGACCAGTAACCATAGGGTTACCAGCGCTTGGAGGGTTTCCGTTAATTTCGGTACTCATTAGGGTTTTAATATTTTAGTTAATTAATTTTTAGTGGATGAAGACCATAGATAACATAATAATCCGAATTTATAAAATAATTTTTCATGTTTCGCCAGTCTGGTCTTTTCAGGATCGCGTTACATAAGCAAAAGCGCATCTATTCAATCGTAATTTTCCCATGATTTTAACATCACATATTCAAAAGTGTGTCTAATCGCGCCTTCTCAAAGTTTCAAAGGATTCCATTCCAATAAATAATTGGAGATGGATACTATTTAGATATTTAATCTTTAAAAATAATATGTATTGGTAAATTGCCAAAAGGCAACACATAAATAAAATACACAAAATGCAATACTTTTTTTTAAAAAAAAGTTGACCTTAAGAATTTGATTAACTGGTTTTACATCATTCTTTTATTCTTCCTTTTTTTCACCATTCATACCAAACAAGGTTAAAAACTTTAAATTATTAACTTAGTTTTAGAAAATATAAATGCATTAAATAATTTAAATTAATAATTTAAAAATGATCATGAAAATATATGTGATGTGATTTTGGAGACAAACATCTTATGAAAATCGCATAATTACCACAATATTAATTAATATAAGGGTAATTATTTAATACACCGTAAGTGAATTTTTTCACAAGCAGACTTCTAAAGCTGTCATACGTCCCTTTTAGGAGTGTAACGACACGAAATTTGAGATAGTTATTCGGATTTTGGATCCGGGTTTGGGTATTTTAATATTAAGAATTAATTAATAGGAATTGTGTTTAAGGAAGATTAATGATGAAAATTTAAAGAAATAAAGTTCATAAGTTTAAAGTGAAAACAATGGAAGAGTTTGACTCTTTAATGAAAAATTTACCCAAAATAGTTAAGGAAGCCTTTACAGGCAATTGTTTTGGGCCATTGGATTTTGATGGATATTACATCTTTAAAATGGACCATTGGATTCAATTAATATGTGTGGATTTTTAAATTTATTTTAAATGAAAAAGTAGTTTTATATTTATGTGGATAAAGGAAGAAAAGAGGAGAGAGCTTTAGGCATCTTGTGAAACTAATATTTGATTTTGATATAACAAGTAATTCAAGGACTAAATTAAAAAGTAAATAAATTTTTAAGTAATCAAAATACTTGATTTTGACAAGTACAATTTATACTTAAAATGTTTTGAAGTCAAAACTTAAACCCCATAAAATTTTCTAAATGTTTCAAAGCCAAATCATAGAAAATTGCCCAGGCGTTTCGAAACACCCTCAAAGTGTTTCGACGCGTTTTGCCACTGGAAACGTCTGTTTCGAAACGGATCACACTCGTTTCGATACGACCTTCATATGGGTTTTTGATTTTTAAGTATTGTTTCGAAACGGCTCACACCCGTTTCGATACAGGGGTCAAGTAATTTTAAAATTGGGCATTAAATGAACTAGTCGTTACTTGTCAAAAACTGATTTTTGAAGATTTGGTTAAGTGTTTTGATACACCCCCTAAGTAGTTTCGAAACACCAATTTAAAGTTTCAAAATGTTTCGATATTGCCCTTATACATTTTGATACAGCCTTTTTTTTGCACTTTACTATTTCGATATGGCCTATAACCGTTTCGATACAGGCCCATTTTACACATAACGACTCCTTTTTTTAGCATTCATTTCGATATAGGGGTAGCGTGTTCCAATACAGGTAGTTGCAGAACTACATTTATGGAGGGAAGAGAGAGCCCCAATGGCTCTATTGATGATCTCAACCACCCAAACAACTAGAAATCAATGAGAAGGTATAAAAACAAGTCTCAAAAGCTACAACAACAACTATTGAGCCTTCAAGCAACATCAAAGCATTCAAATTCAAACCTTAAGCATCTTAGAGTTAAATTTTTGTACCAAACTCAATTGAGTCTGTCATTGTAAATTTTATTGAGAGTTTGGGGTGTGATTAATTGCATTTGGGTAAACATCAACCTTTGAAAGGTAATTGTAAGGTTTACCAAACTTCTTATTTGTAAAGAGTGAGTTGGATTAAGCTTTGGGTAGAAAGCTTAATCGGTCTTGTAAGGTTTCCTCCTCATTCAAGAAAAGGGGAAGAATCAATTAGTGGATTGATTGAAAATCCTTAGTGTGAGCTAAGGTGGTGAAGGTAGAGTTCATTTAGGAACTTGAACCACTATAAATTGCCTTGTGTTCAATTTTTCATTCATCCATTTTCTCCCTTCAAATTTTAATCGTCAATTCACCCCTCTTGGTCATTTGCAATCGATTGATCAACTCAACAATTGGTATCAGAGCCACACTCATTGGAAGGATTACAACCCTCTTGAGTCGATTCTAGGAGAGTTTGATCAACAACAAATTGAAGCAATGACATCCACCTCTGATCCCAACCTCTAAGAGTCTCAATCCACCACCAAACCACCATTCTTCAATGGGGATAACTACCCGTATTGGAAGAATCAGATGCGACCCTTCAACAAATCCAACGACTACATGGTATGGGATGTTGTAGAAGACGGGCCAAGCCTTCTTATGAAGAGAGATGGTGAAGGAAGATTAGTCCCAAAGATCAAAGCCGAGATGACCGATGAAGATAGAAGACGATTGTAAGTCAGTGATAAAGCCTTGCATATGATCTTTTGTGCTCTCGGTCCCGATATCTCTTCAAATGTGTCTTCAATCGAAAGCGCTAAGGAAGTTTGGGATACCCTTGAGACCACATATGGGGGAACTAGCGATATTAAAGAGACGAAGATCGGGCTTCTCAATTTAAGTTATGAAAATTTCAAGATGGAACCCGATTAAAGCGTCTCCAAGATTTTTTATCGTTTCTCAGTCATCGTCAACGGACTAAAAGGGCTTCGATGAATTCATTCTCGAAGACAAGTTAGTTCGGAAACTACTATATTCTCTTTCGGATTCTTGGGATGGAAAAAGAACGACCATCATCGAAAGCTAGAGATTTGAAGACTCTCAAGCTTGATGCCCTTATTGGATCTCTACTCACTCATGGGATCATGAAACAAGGGAGGGGATAAGAGAAGAAGGAGGTTGAAAAGAAGAAGATTGGAATCACACTTAATGCTTCATACAACGATAGCGATTCTAGTGAAGAGGAAGATGAGGAGATGATCATGTTGGCCAAAAGATTCACACGATTCATGAAGTCCAATCGAGGAAGAAAATTCAATAGAAAAGGGGACTTCAAGAATATTAGTAAAGAAGAAGAGAATGACCAAATCACTTGTTAAGAGTGCAAGAAGACCAGCCATATCCGATCTTAGTTCCCTCAATTGAGAAAGAAAAGCTTTGGGAAGAAGAACAAACTCAAAGCTCAAGTGGCAACTTGGAGTGATGACGAGTCATCCGAAGAGGAGGAGAAAGTGGCCAACCTTGTCTCATAGCTAGGGGTGATAACGAGCCGAGCAGAGCTCGAGCCTGGCCATGCTCGATCTTGGCTCGAAAATAATACTATTGGGTTCGGCTCAGGCTCGAAGCTCGTCAGGCTTGGCTCGGGCTCGTCAGGCTTAGCTCGAATCGAAATGAAAAATTTTGCTATAGTTTTTTTATATAGATTCGTTAAAAATTCCTTTCATAACCAACACTAAAACGAAATTCAATGACCAGAAAGGGGGGAAAGTGCCAAAAATTAGATTAATCTAAATCATCAATAAATATTCTTATAATACAGACACATAATTAAAGAAAATATAAAATCAAACAACAACCAACTAAAAAATGCCAATTTATTTTAGTTAATTTACTTTTTAGTAGATTTTTTCTAATCTATTTTATTGCTTTTCTTTTGCTAAATATATTACTTTTAGTGCATATGTAGATTTCGAGCCTGTTCACGAGCTTTTCGAGCCGAGTGGGTAGGCTCGGCTCGGCTTGTTAAGATTTCAAGCTGAGCCCGAGCCGAGCTTTCACCGAGCTTTGACCGAGCCGAGCCCGAGTAGCTCGCGAGCTGGTGAGGCTCATTATCACCCCTACTCATGGCATTTGAGGAGGAACCAATGGTAAACCCTAACTCATCATCTCTTACTTACAATGAATTATATGATGCCTATGATGAGTTACAAGGTGTTTATGATGAGTTGGTTGAAAAATACAAAGAGTCTATTTTGAAAAATGAGAAAAATATTTTCAATTTGAAAAATCTAAATGAGTCTCTATTGTCACTAGATTTTCACCTCATTTATTTATTTATTTTATCAATTTATTTTATTTTAAAAAAGGAAAAATAAAAAATAAAACATTTTTTGTTATAGAATAAGGTCCATCCTATTTTTAATAAGGGTCCATTTTAAACCCATTTTCTTTAATAATAAAGAGTCCATTTCAATAAAATAAAGCCCACTTAAAATAATAGGTAAGAAATCCATCTTTATTTTAAAGGGGCCCAAATTAACCTATTTATGTTGTTTTTGTGCATGATTAATAGGGGCCATTGGATTAAGGGAAGGAAAATCAAAGGGCTATGATGGATCAAAATTAAAAAAAAAGAAGGAAGGGCCACCCGCACCCACGCGCCTGGCCCGTGGGTGGATCCTTTCTCCTCCAGTTCGAACAGCAGTAGCCAAAGGGAGGGGGAGTCGACCGGCTACCACTGGCCATGGCTGCCACCATCGTTGGTGACGGTCGACTCCCCATGGTCTTGCCGTCGTGATGCCGCCACCACCGCCTTAAGCCGTCGCCAATCTCCTGCAAAAAGGGGGAAAGGAGGTCAAATCCTATTCGAATTTAAGGAGATTTTTATCTGAAAATCCCCAAATTCGAGCCATTTTTTATCTGTAAAATCAGAAAAAGGTTGAATTCATGTGTTAGCTTGAGATTAGGGGTTTGAAAACGGATTTTGGGGGAAGAAATCAAGGATTAATGTTGAAGATCAAGCATTCTTGTACCTATAAAAGCCTTGTAATTCTCATGTATGAATCACCAAGAAGAATCCGAAAAAAAAAGAAAAAAAAGAATCATTAGAAAGCTTTAGAAATTTCAGTAGTTTTGTGGAAGAAAAGTTCGAATTTCCCGGTGAAGTTGTAATAAAATTCCTTGGAATCAAAGAAAGCAAGTTCATCTTTTTGGTAATATGTTCTTCCCTTGTTTTTCATTATTATTATGAGTTTTGATTCTTAATTTATTAATTTGATGTTAATTTTTTCTTGTAGTGTTGAAAAATAGTTGTTCTTAAACCCGGATTTGTTTATTCGAATTAAAACTAATTTTGAGCTTTTTTTTAGTTGATTTTCGGGAAAAAATAAAATGGGTGTTCTTCATTCTTGAAGAACACCAAGAACATGCTTGATTTTTAGTTTCACTTTTGAGTTTGATCCATTGGAATCAAGGAAAGATTTTAAAATATGTTTTTGGGCCTTAATCCAATTTTTGAAAGAAAGAACAAAATTTTGGGCTTTAAAAAAATTGTTTTTTGGACCATTTTATATCAAGCTTTAGTAATATTTTTTTAAGTTAATAAAACTAATTTTTCTAAAAAAATATTTCTTTTCCTAAAAATGCTTAATAAATTTTTTAAGTTACTTTTCGAATAATAAATCAAGAGATAATTTTTTTGTAAATAAATGTCTTTATCGAAAAAATTTATAAATAAAATTTGTTTGTTTCTCGTTTTTAGCCTTAGGGTTTATGGTCTAAAAAAACTTAGATAGAGCCTTTCTTTTTGAATAAAATATCTTTTCATAGAAAATAAAACACACTTAAGCAAACTTAAACCTTTAATTAGGAATAAAAGACTTAGACCTTTTTAGGTTAATAATTTCGAACTTAGAATAAATAAAAAAATGCTCAACACATCGAATTTTCTTTGTTGTTTGAAAAAGTAAAATTAATTTAATGCGGTGTCTTATCAAACGAGAATGACGGGTTAGCGCCAGAAATGTTGGCGGCGATTAAAGTTCATCTTCCGGGCGATAAGGCCGTTAAAATAGACTAATATTCATTAAATGGACAAGTAAAGTCGAACCTTCGTGAACTTGCAAATTCCAATTTTGAAAACAATTTTAAAATCAATTAGGTACCAATTTTGGGCGCGTGGGGGTGCTAACCCTTCCCCACGCGTAACCAACCCCGAACCTATTTTCTATTTTTCGCAGACCAAAACCGTTGTTTTATTAAAACAAAATATTTTATTAAAATAACCCTGTTTTAAAGTGATCCAATCACACTTTTTAAAAAGATTGGTGGCAACTCCGTTGATTTAAAAGTTTTTCCAAAACGTTGAAGCCTCCTAAAAGGGGGTTGCGACAGTCTCTTTCAAACACCAATTTCGAATTGGATAAGAAGGTTTTGTATTTGATTAATCATTCAAATGATCTCAAGAAGAAAAACATTGATTTAGAAAAGTTCTTTCCAATTTTCAAGATTATCACACCAGGAGGTGGACAATATTAAAACTTCTCTTACTATTGGGAAAATGATTTCAAAAAGGGAAATTCTTCTAAAACCCAATATGTAAAGAGAAAATCTTTTTGCCCCAAACAAAGAAGCTTTCAAAAGCAATCTAAAGTAAAAAGAATTAGGAGTATATGGGTTCCTAAGGAACTGTAAAGTGCTTATAAGTCCTATATTTTGTATGCATTTCATCTCATATTATTGTTGTTCTTAAGTACATTTTAGGCATATTTAGGTGCATGCATGCATTATTTATAATATTCTTTACTTTGTCTTGTTTCTATTGAATATCTTTAATTTGGTAAGAAAAGATACTATTTTATTTTAGTTTTAGTTTCAGGTGCTAGAGGCTGTCAGGAGGAGGAGAAAGCTGAGGAACTGATGCTGAGACAGCAAGCTAAGGAGTTGTAATGAAGCAGCTCAACACACAGATAGATGTTACCGAGTAGCTGCCTCCGCCATACCTGCCGCCCAAGGCAGCAACCAAAAGATTTGGTGAATTAGAGTGTGATTGGAAGAGCATAATCCACGCAATTTACTGATGTCGGAAACAGCAGACCGAGCCGCCCAAGGGGAAATTATCCAAGGTAGCTTAAGGTTACTTATGGCACAAGGAGTCCAACTTCAAGTCAAAGAAGTCAGAATTTAAAGGATGCATTCAATGAAAAAGCTACTTTATCATGAGGAAGACTTCTACTCCAAGGAGGACTTAACCTAGGCCAAAGCCCTATATATACCCGACCATACTTTGTATTTTAGACAACTGATAGTCGGTATAGCTTAGGTTTCTCTTGTGTTTTCTTGCTGCCACTATGTTCTAAATTCTCTAGGGTTTGAGTTATGTTGTAAAGTAGTTGTGAGAACGGTTGTTTAGGTTTAAGTTTGTTTTTGCAATAAATTCAAGATTTGCTTATTTCATGTTGTTTATTGTTTTCAATTGAGTTTGAAAGATCGATTGAGAGCAATCCATTTGTTTGGTATCGAGAGAGTCAAACTCACGAAAGAAGTAAGCACGACCTCATCAATACCAGGTGTTGATCAATCCAGCTTAGACATAGGTTAAGGTTTAAGGTGGCTAAAAGGGGACGAACCAAAGGTTGTTGTTCATTGTAAGATTCACGCCGACGGGTATCATCTGCAGTGGGCAACAAGAGCATTCTGACTTAGACATAAGCATGATCATTATCGAAGCGTTCTGCCGAGCCTTGAAGGACTGTGGAGTTTGCCGCCGAGCCAATCGTTCGTTCCACCTGCCAAGGCAGGGAAAGTGTCGAAGCACCAATCTGCCATCTTCCGCCGAGGCAGCAAAGTCTGGCAGCGCAATACAACTTAACCTATTCAACGCAGTTTCACACTACGAAGCAGCATAACCCGACCCATTCTATCACTCTGATATCGTCTATCAATTATTTGTGTTTGTTTACTTTTTCTTCTTTTACAAACTAAAATTTACTTGTGCATTTAATTTTCCTTGTGCAGGAATTGACATTCGAATTAGCTGTCCAATCCTCGTGGGAGATGATATCTTTTATACTATAACTTGACAAGAGTGTGCACTTGCGCTCAAATTTAGAAAACACCCAAACGCTCTACAGGAATTTATTGTTTCTAATAATGTAAATGATATTGCTTCTTGGATTCCTAATGGAACCAAGCTTTTGGGAGCTAACACTTATGGACCCAAAATGATTTGGGTACCAAAATCAAAGAATTAATCTTTGTTTGTAAGGGGAGCATTGCTACAAGGTCAAAGCTTCAAGTCAAAACACATGGTACCTTGATAGCGGATGCTCAAGACACATAACCGGAGACAAGAGTAGATTCTTTGAGCTTAAACCAAAAAGTGGAGGATGTGTGACATTTGGTGACAACTCCAAAGGGCACATTGAAGGCATAGGCTCCATTGGTAATCTCTCATCTACATTCATTGAAAATGTGTTATATGTCAATGGTCTAGAACATAATCTTTTGAGAATTAGTCAACTTTGTGATAAAGGCTTTAATGTTTATTTTGATAAAAATGGGTGTAAAATTGTGAAAATTTAAAAAAATAAAATAATGCTCATTGGTCATCGCATAGGAAATATTTATATGGTGCATTTAGATGACATACATTCATCTCATGCATGTTTAGTTGCACATGATGAGAATGATGCATGGTTGTGGCATAGGAAACTTGAGCATGCTAGCATAAGTGTTATAGAAATATTGGCTTCCCAAAATCTAGTTAGAGGTTTACCCAAACTAAAATTTTCATTAGATAAAATATGTGATGCTTGTGCTAAGGGTAAACAAAAGAGACTTCATTTAAACCCATTAATGATGTTTCGACTAGTAGGGTATTACAACTAATCCACATGGATTTATTTGGGCCTATTAGAACTATGAGCTTGGGAGGTAAGTCATATGCATTTGTATTGGTAGATGACTTTTCTAGATACACTTGGGTTCTATTCTTAAGTACTAAGGATGATGCTTTAGAAAATTTTATTACATTTACAAAAATTACCCAAAATGATCTTGATCACAAAATTTCACACATTAGAAGTGATCATGGAACCGAATTTCAAAATATAGGTTTTGAATATTTTGTAAAGAAAATGGTATTAGCCATAATTTTTCGGCTCCTCGCACTCCTAAAAAAAATAGAGTAGTTGAGAAGAAAAATAGAACTTTAGAAGAGATGGCTAGGACTATGCTTTGTGAAAACAACTTACCTAAGTAGTTTTGGGCGGAAGCCACTAATACGGCTTGTTATATTATTAATAGAGTAATGATTAGACCTATTTTAAAGAAAACACCTTATGAGATTTTAAAATCCAAAAAGCCTAACATTAGCTATTTCCACCCATTTGGTTGTAAATGTTTTGTTTTAAACAATGAAAAAGACAACTTAGGTAAATTTGATGATAAAATTGATGAAGTAATATTTTTGGGTTATTCTCTAAATTCTAAAGCCATTAATGGTGGACAAACATCAAAGGTGGGTGAGATTCCAACCAAAGAAGAAGATGCACAAGATCCACCTCTTGAAGCCTTGATGGACTTGGCTCTTGAGGAAAAGGAGGTGACATACCCAAGGGAGTTCAACTATGTCAAAGGTGGTGAAATCTTGGGTGATCCATCCAATGGGGTAACTACTAGATCCTGTCTAAAACTAATGAACCATGTTGCATTTATTTCATGCATAGAGCCTAAAAATATCAAAGAAGCATTAAAAGATGATTTTTGGATTTTGGCCAAGAACTTAATCAATTTGAGAGAAGTAAAGTATGAACATTAGTTGATAGGCCTAGTAATCAATCTACTATAGGAACTAAATGGGTCTTTAAGAATAAACTAGATGAGAGTGGTAACATAGTGAGAAACAAGGCTAGGTTTGTTGCTCAAGGTTACACTCAAGAAGAGGGAATTGATTTTGATGAAACATATGCACCCGTAGCTAGAATGGAAGCTATTAGGATGCTTCTTGCATTTGCATGCTATCATGATTTCAAGCTTTTTCAAATGGATGTAAAAAGTGCTTTTCTAAGTGGTTTTATAAATGAAGAAGTGTATGTTTAACAACCACTCGGTTTCGAAGATCCAAACTTTCCAAACAATGTTTTAAACTATCTAAAGCTTTATACAGTTTGAAACAAGCTCCTAGAGCTTGATATGAAAGACTTTCAAACTTTTTAATTGAAAAAGGTTTTGATAAAGGCAAGGTGAATACTACACCTTTCATTAAAAGATATGGCAATGACACTTTAGTAGTTCAAATATATGTTGATGATATTATTTTTGCTTCTACTAATGAATTTTATTGCCAAGAATTTTCTATGCTAATGCACGGTGAATTTGAGATGAGCATGATGGGTGAGCTATCATTTTTCTTGGGGTTCCAAATTAAGAAAAGGAAAGATAGCACCTTCATAAATCAAGATAAATACATCAAGGATATGCTCAAGAAGTTTGGCTTGGAGAACGTAAAGCCTCAAGCCACTTCTATGAGCTCATCAATTAAGCTTGACAAGGATGAATGAGGTAAGTGTGTTGATTCTAAGCTTTATCGTTCTATGATTGGATATTTTCTTTACCTTATCGCAAGTAGACCTGATATCATGTTTAGTGTTTGCTTGTGTGCTAGGTTTCAAGATAGTCCTAGAGAATCACACCTAGTTGCCATTAAGAGAATCTTTAGATACCTTAGAGATACACTTTGTTTAGGTCTTTGGTATCCTAGAGACTACTCCTTTGACCTTCATGTCTTCTCCGATGTGGATTATGGGGGATGTAAGATAGATAAGAAAAGTACCTCCGGAACATGTCAATTCTTAGGTAGTATGCTCGTATCTTGGTTCTCTAAGAAACAAAATAGCGTAGCCCTATCTACCACAAAAGTGGAGTACATATCCTTAGAGAGTTGTTGTGCTCAAGTCCTTTGGATGAAACAACAACTCTTAGATTATGGTGTTCAAGTTGATACCATACCCCTTAAGTGTGACAACACTAGTGCCATTTGTCTTACTAAGAATCTCATCCAACACTCTAGAATCAAGTATATAGAAATTAGACATCATTTCATTAGAGATCATGTCTTGAAAAACGATGTAGTTCTAGAATATGTTGATACCTTGAACCAATTAGCGGATATATTTACCAAACCTTTAGATAAATAGCGTTTTTGGACCCTTAGAAGAGAGTTAGGTTTAATTAGCCTTCCTTGACCCTTTTAGGTCCAAAATGGCCAAAATTTGCTTGAATTTTGAATGATGATCATGCTTATGTGATTTTGCTTCTTAATGCATCTATGTTTGTTGCTAGGGGAGTATGCATTAATTTTAGCCATTAAATCTTGCTCATATATCATTCACATGCATTTAGGCTCGATCTAAGTTGGCTCTTTGGACATGAAACTGCCCAAAATTCAGTTTCTGGTAAGGGTGTATCGAAACAGCTAAATTTTTTATACGAGCTTAATCTAAGGTGATTCTAATAGTGAATCGTATCGAAACGAGCTCTTCGCATTTCGACACGGGTTCGTGGTGTTGTTCCAAAACATGGTCAACCTATATCGAAACGTGTCTGGTACTGAAACGGCTCGATAGCGTTTCGAAATGGTCATTCCAATATACCAAGTGGCGTATCGAAACAGGATCGCACAAATTGCTTTAAATAGACATTAAAAGGTATCAAACTTTAATTAAAATGCCAACTCTCTTTTTCTCTCAAACCCTAACCGCAAAACCCTATAAAAACTCTTCAAATCACTTGATTTTTCACATCAAAACCTAAAATTTTTTGAGAGTTTTCAATCTACATATCAAGTCTAGAGCTTTGCAAGCAATTTGATGCATCAATCATCCCTCATTCATCATTATCCCATATCAAGGTATAAAATATTTCTTTTTTATTTTCAATTTTCGTTTAAAATTATAGGTTATTTTTAATTCCTTTTTGTATAAAACATAATCATATAGTATAGTTTTTCAAGTTTTTTGCAAAAAAAATTCAAAATCTGAACATTTTTAATTCGAATATAAATTTATAGAGTATAATAATTTAATCTATTTTTTAAATTCTTTTCACAAAAACTTTTTTTGTTTATATATATTTTTAAAACTATAGTGTATAGTTTTTAACAACACCTTGATTATCGGAATGTATATTGGATTGAATTTGGTTGATTTACGCATACATATGTTTTTGTCTTGATTTCATTCTAGATTTCAAATATGAGTTCTAGGAAGAGAGTTAGAACCAATGAGGCTGGTGGAAGCTCCAACATTGATGACGACTCTATTTGTCCAAATCTTACTTTGCTCTACCAAAAGTCTCTTTGAAACAAAGATGCCTACACTATTTTCAAGCTATTTCAAGATCATGCTATCTGACGTGAGTGTATCGTTTCTCTTTCTTTTTTGGATTCCGAGTGTTTTCAATTCTGCTATCTTGACTTATTAAGGCGTTAGAATTTTATATCTTTTTTGGGCTTACCCGGTACTTTGTACCGTAACATGATGCTTCTATTTTATGCCAATGCTCGTTGCATCTCCAATGTCGATCAAATGGTTGTCATTGAGTCCTATCTCATGGGGAAGAAGTTTAGGGTTGATTTGGAAACTTTGGTCAATGTGTTCGGGTTTGAAGATGAGAGAATCTCGGATGAGAACTCGTTGGGTCATAACCTTGGTGGCTCCGTCACGGTCCTTGATGCTCATGATCATATCCTACATCTCATGGTCTCGTGGTGGTTTCGCCCTTCCGAAGGCAAGTTCTCCCACATTAGGCAAGTGGATGATTTTTGGATTCGATGCTTTCGTGGGGGACGTCGACCGAATCTCTGTCAAATCATGTTTGCCGAGATGGTGTACCTTTTCCAAAATCGCAACTCCGATCTTGTCACCTCCTTCACCTATGGCACGACTTTGAGCTACTTGTTCTCTAAGTTGGGGATTGATTGCTCGCTTGACTATCCGGAACCTCTCAAAGATCTCATCGATGAGCGCACACTTTTCCGGAGCAAATTTCATTTTATTGATAGAGAGTGGACTCGTATCGAGAATCCTCCACAAGTTGCAATCCCCGAACCTCAACCTCAAGTTGCACCGCAAAACAACGAAGCCCTCATGATCTTCCTTACCGAGCAGTTTAACGGCTTGCTCACCCACATGGACTCCAGTTTTGCTACTCTTGATACTCGCCTCACTTCCGTGGAGAGACATATCCAAAATGTTGAGAATCGCCTCACCTCGGTTGAAACTTAACAAACCTCTATGGACATATCCTTTACCGGCTTCTATGGTGAATGGAGACAATTTCGAAGGAGCAATGCAAATGATGAAGATGACAATGATGATGAGCCTTAGAACATTGCATTCCATTGCATCTCATCTAGCTTAGGATTTCCCTATTTTTATGCACCTATTTATATTTTTACTTTAAGACTTATGCTTTGATTTATGTTTGGATGTTATGGTTTGTATATTATATTTCGAACTTATGAACTTATTTTGCTTTGGTTTCTAATGATTAATGATATTATGTTGCTTTAATTGTGGTTTGACTTGTGCTATATTGCTATATTATTTCATTGATTTTGATCTAATAAAAGTGTGGAGAAAGGGCTAAGCTAAATTTTTAAAATCTTTTTCAAAACCTAGCTTAAATTTAGGGGGAGTTTACTTAAAAAATTTACTTTGATTTTGTTATATCAAAAATGGGGAGATTGTAAAACTAACATTTGATTTTGATATAACAAGTAATTCAAGGACTAAATTACAAAGTAAATAATTTTTTAAGTAATCAAAATACTTGATTTTGACAAGTACAATTTATACTTAAAATGTTTTGAAGTTAAAACTTAAACCATAAAATTTTCTAAGTGTTTCAAAGCCAAATCATACAAAATTGCACATGCGTTTTGAAACACTCTCAAAGTGTTTCGATACGTTTTGCCACTAGAAACGTCTGTTTCGAAATGGCTCACACTCGTTTTGATACGACCTTCATCTGGGTTTTTTACTTTTAAGTATTGTTTCGAAACGGCTCACACCCGTTTCGATACAGGGGTCAAGTAATTTTAAAATTGGGCATTAAATGAACTTGCAGTTACTTGTCAGAAACTAATTTTTGAAGATTTGGTTAAGTGTTTCGATACACCCCTAAGCAATTTCGAAACACCAATTTACAGTTTCAAAACGTTTCGATACTGCCCTTATTCGTTTTGATAAGGCCTTCTTTTTGCACTTTACTGTTTCAATACGACCTATAACCATTTTGATACGGTCCCATTTTACACATAACAACTCTTTCTTTTTTAGTGTTCGTTTCGATACATGGGTACCGTGTTCCGATAGGGGTAGTTGTATAACTGTATTTATGGACGGAAGAGAGAGCCCAATGGCTCTATTGATTATCTCAACCACCCAAACGACTAGAAATCAATGAGAAGGTATAAAAACAAGTCTCAACAGCTACAACAACAACTATTGAGCCTTCAAGCAACATCAAAGCATTCAAATCCAAACCTTGAGCATCTTAGAGTCAAATCTTTGTACCAAACTCAATTGAGTCTTTCATTGTAAATTTTATTGAGAGTTTGGGGTGTGATTAATTGTATTTGGGTAAACGTAAACCTTTGAGGGGTAATTGTAAGGTTTACCAAACTTCTTCTTTGTATAGAGTGAGTTGGATTAAGATTTGGGTAGAAAGCTTAATCGGTATTGTAAGGTTTCCTCCTCATCCAAGAAAAGGGGAAGAATCAATTAGTGGATTGATTGAAAATCCTTAGTGTGAGCTAAGGTAGTGGAGGTATAGTTCATTTGGGAACTTGAACCGCTATAAATTACCTTGTGTTCAATTTTTCATTCATCCATTTTCTCCCTTCAAATTTTAATCGACAATTCACCCCCCTCTTGGCCATTTGCAATCGATTGATCAACTCAACACATATTCCTCCCCCATTTCCAACATGAGTTAGAAGAAATAAGAGGTAAGATATTTTTCTTCATTTTCCATCCATTTTAGTTAGATTTTGACTTCATATGTAAAATACAAAGTTGTTTATTTTTTCATTCTCTATAAGATGAGTATAATATTCAAGGTTTTTAGTTTAGTTATAGAAAACCCCCAAATTCTATAGAAATCGTAGAGTGAGAAAGCTTGGGTTTAGTTAGAGAAATATAAATTGAGGGTAAATGGTGAAAGGAAATAAGTTTTGAGTTTAGTTTTGGATTAAACCCTAAAATGATCTATAAAGTTTTTTTAAAAGAGCTAATTGTGGGTTTTAAGATGATTGGTTTGATTTTAAAGAGGGGTTCAAGTTTAGTATGGGTAATCAAATTATTTAGTTATCTTTATTAAATATTTAGGAGGATAGTAATGCATTATTGCACTCGATTGATTTGTGCAAGAGACTTGGAGTGGTTTCGCATTCATTAAAGGAAGATGGGAAGTTGGAGGAAGCTTGTCTAAAGTGAGATTTCGAGATTTTTGCATAAGGTTAGTACACCTCGAACTCCTATCACTTCATGAGCATCATAAATGTGATTGTCTTGTGTGTTAGTGTCTGCAAAGTATGTTGTTGATAAATACGCATGTTGTGTACCGATAGTATGAGACTTGTATGTATGAAATTGACGATGAATCCGTGAATATGATGTGACTTGTGGAGGCTTTAGAGACTGTGTAATGTCGTTCGAGATGCTCGTATGATTATTCGATAATTGTTTGATTGATTGAAATAATTGTGATGCTTTGTAGCAAGATTGATAGATTGGTTGTTTGAATGCTTGAGTCCTTGAGTTTTAAGCTAATAAGAAAAGATATGATAGTGGGAAATCTAAATAAATAAAGTCTTAATTAATAAAAGAGATTGATTCTTGATCCAATACGTCCAAAATAATGGAAATATCCATAAAAGTGGGCTTAGTCCCAGATTTGGTTCAATAAATCAGATTCTTCATGTTAAAAACCAGATTCACATCAGTCACAAGGCGTGGTCAAGCCTTACTAAAGATGAGCTTTTGCTCAGTTCTATTTTCTTCCAAACGATTTGATTTTTATATGGGAAGCTAAAAACACGCTTTTGAGCCAATTTTCACCATTTCATCCATATTTCACCTCCTAAATCAAAACAAACATAATTTCCCCAATTAAGAAGATATTATAACTAGAATATATAGATTTTAATCACACCAAAATTTATACTTATAACCTATCAGTCTTCATCTATGGAAAATCTTAATTTGGTGTTAATAAGGTTTAAAAATGGTAGGAAACCACTTAAACTACCTTCCATAAATTGTATGTTTGATTTGGGATCTTGCCTTTGGGTTTGGGTTACTTGTTTGTAATAGCAACCATAGGGGTCTTTGTTGGATCATGTGTGGTTACGTGCCAAGTAAGGGCACTTGTATGGTTGGGACTTCTTAATTGGTGGGATTCGAATACCCAGAGGAAGAGTGTTGCAACACTATGGTTAGAGATGCCGAATATACGTTCTTGAAACTATGTGGCACCAGGTCTTATTCGAAGATTGTCGATGAGAGATTCCGAGCATGGGTGTACGTTCTCGAAGTTGTGTGGCACCGAGTCTCACCCAAAGATTGTATGTTCCTGAAGTTGTGTGACATCGGGCCTCACTCAGAGTGTACGTTCCCAAAGCTGTGTGGCACCGAGTCTCACTCTATGTTTGTGGTTATGGCTTTGTGTGTTTTAGCTCGGACGATTTGGTGAGATCCCGAGTATGGTTGGGCCATATGGGCCATGTATGATGATTGCTATGAGGAGAGCATGTGTTTACGCGACTAGTAGTAGCGCCACATGTTTATTTATCTCTCCTTATTGCTCGTACTAGCATGCATGCTTATGATTATGATTAACATGAAGTATAGTAGAGTAGATGTGTACCACTGAGCTTTGTAAGCTCAGGGCTCGGAATCATTGTTTTCGTACGTAGGTTGATCGTCGGATTGTGGGTTCAAGGAGCGCTATCAGTACACAATTCTAGCATGTAGAGCTTATTAGAGTATAATACTTGTGTTTAGTGCGCTATGTATTCATAAAACCTTACGTGGCAGAGTCTGTAACTCTTATTATTTTGAATCGTATTAATCAAACTGAATGTTAAAATGTTTTAAATCTAAATTGGAGCTCATTTGTATCGTTTTAATTGTTTATCTATATTTTCAACTGTTGGCTTTAAATATTTTTGGAAACTATTTTATTTGGGCTAAACCCAGTTTGAAAATTTTATGGTTTTTGGGTTTGGCTTAAGGCCCAATTGTGACTTCTGGGTCGAGAATGTTACAAGGAGCCCTAAATCTTAACCACTAAACTTTAAACCATAAAATATATTCTCAAACCTTAAAACACAACCACAAACAATAAAACTATAACACTAAACTCTAATCTGTAACATCTAAACCTTAAAAACTAGGTACTTGTGGAAAACAAATTTTCTACCGCCAATTCATAGAATATTTTAATTTATCTCAAATGATGATTTTTAGTTGTTTAGTGAAATATATTTAAAACCTTTTGTAAAATGTAATTTTATAGCAATTAAAATTAACTATTAATAAAAATCAATAGATAAATACGAATAAAATCACTGAAAAACAATTCTCAGAAAATGTTTTTAGAAAAAAAATACTTATCAAACAGTGTAAAATGAATTACACAGCATCATCCAAACACTTGAAAATACTTTCCGAAATTTGTTTTCCAAAAAATGTAATTCATTTTCCGAAATCTGTTTTACATGAATCAAACATACCCTTAATGTAATATGTCATTTGTTATAAACAAGTCATTTTTTTAAAATTTATAATTTAGTCATTCAATTAAAATTTTGTTACAAACATGTTACTATATTGTTAAAATTGAAGCGAATATCTAACATGGCTTGGTGTAATAACATTTTCAGTCCTGAAAACGTATATATTCTATTAATTTGGTCTTAATTCAAAATAATTCAATAGTTTTAACCTTCATATTTAAAAATTTCATTAGTGAAATGAATGAAACTACTAGCAGATGATGTTAGGGCCATAATGTGTTTGTTTCACTAGTCTATCAACTATCTAGTAGTGATGTAATTGTGCTTGTCGAACTATCTCATATGTTAGTTATCGAGCTAATGATAGTAGTATGGAGTGTAATAAGTGGTTGGATAGTGTATTAAGAGGGTCAAATGTCGAAAATTTTAAATATGATAGGTTAAATTTATTAAATTATTTTCTGAAATATGATCAAAATGATATAATGTATAAGTTTTGGGGGACTAAAACTGCTATTGTATCAAGTCATGTTTCAGACATGTGTATAACATTTTTAATTGAGTGACCAAATTGTAACTTCTGAAAAATGACATGTTTGTAACCGAACAAATAATTGAATGACATAAAATGTATTTTACCCTAAATAAATAGATAGTTTAATGGTTGTTATAAAAGTAATTTCATTGGATCTATTGGGTCTAAATAAAACGGAAAGACATTCATTCAAATTCAATTAAAACGGTCATAACAAAATTCAAATTTTAGTGTCTATTTTATAAATTCTGAAAGTTTAGTACCAAAAAAATTATTTTAAGGTAATTTTGTGACCATATGAGAATTTACTTCTTTTAATCTTTTTGGTTGCTTTATGATCACCCTTTCTGTGGTTTAGGGTTTCAGCTGGAAGTTAAGCTAATTTTCTTTTTTTTTTATAAAAGAGGGAAAATATACATAGGCCTCGTTAAAACTTCCCTAAACCTAAATGGGGAAAAAGTACCTATGATAGCCTTTTACATAGACATACTAAGAGATAACACTCAGTCAAAAAGCCACAAACTACATACTATCTACTAACGTCAGCATGTAAAATATCTAACACCTCAGCATGAGGGTACAAGAATAAGAACGTCTCAAAAGAATCGATAAAAAACAAACGTGTCATCGCATCTGCCACCCGGTTAGCTTCTTGATATAGAACACAACATTGCAATGACATGTGGCCAACGAATAGATCGATCCCAGCAAAAAGGAATGAACGTTCCTCTGCCCTTGATCCGTCAAAACACAAATCACATTTAGACTATCGGATTCCACAATCACCTTTCTCACAGTTAAATTCATGGCACACTTGAGACCTTCATACACGTCCCAAAGATAAATTTTTTTAATATTCTTAATTGCTAGATGTTTAAATGTGAAACTTGACCAAAAGCGGAGGTTGAATGGTAGTGGTGTTATAGATTTTAGGCTTTTATCAGATCACATTGTATCTTGGGGTTAAGAACTGTTCCTCTTAACTTTTGTTAGATGTAATAGAGTCAGATCAAGCTCAGACTGTAAAATATCCAAACTCGACTAAAATTTCATGGCTTTAAAGTTGGTGAAAGTTGAATTAAGCTCCACGGTTAATCTATAACTCTTTTTTTGGTTATATGTATGTCCGTGTTACAGTCCATGTTAGGGGTGCGAGGCCGCCCCTCCCAACAATGTCGTCTCCAAGATTCAAACTTACGTCCTCTCCTTAAGAGTGCAATGTGCCTTACCAATGCACCCAACACTTATTGGTTAATTTTTAACTCTTTGACATAAAAGAATAAACAACTAAATCTAGTAAAAAAATATAATGTCTCATTTATTTGAGATAAAGATCAAATGGTTTAAGCGCTTAAATAGTCAATAGATTCATCTATCCAATATCATCTTGAAGAACAATGGTTTGTGTTTGAACTCCGATCCAAATTGAAAGTATTTAATCTATTAAAAATGAAAAAAATACAAAATATATATTTGAGGTCAGGGACAGGGCTAGGATTAATGGTTAGGAGACAAAACATAAATGTTTGAAAGTAAGAGGTAAATTTATTATTAGTCCATTTAAAAAAAAATTGTAAATAAAAGGCTAACAAAAATGTGTACCTTGGGAGGCAAGAGCCCCTCCCACTTATCAAAGGGTCTCGTCTCTGCTTCAGTTACTTCAAAATTTAATATTTAAATTTGATTAGTTTAATATCTCGGACGTAAATTAATAATCAAGAGCGTGTTTTTCAAGTATTTCTCAAACATCTATGAAATAGATGTGTTATACTTATAATATTCTCTGTCATAACCCCTTCGTACTATATCCCTTGACTTATCAAGTTCTTCAAAAAAATACTCCCCCGAAACCATCCATCCGGCTATGCTTAAAATAGGAACAACTAAACAGTCATCCGAAACACGAGACACTGAAGTCCTCTGGAACAACCTTATCAAGATGTTACAACTCAAAGTGTTTATGGATGGTTAATCGTGTCGACACAGCTTATCGGTACGGTTACTAAAATTTTCGATTCGACAGTTTGATGAACTGTTATCGTCTCGTTTAAACCGGTTAGCGCTTAAGCGATTAACCAGTTTATTCGGTACGGTTACTCGGTTAATTATGAACCGTTTTACATCTAATTTTATAAATAATAAACATATTGTTGTAACTTGAATAAGTTAGTGCAGTTAGAGTTTGTTCAAGTAGTTAGATGGTTAGTTAGATTAGCCAACTAATTATTTTTGTGTATATAAAGCCATGTAATCATTTGTTTCATATATGAAAATATATCCAGAAACCATTATTCAACATGGTATCAGAGGCCATTTTTTGAGTCTGGGCCGTTATTCTTTTTTCGTCTGGGCCCGTTTCTCTATTCCGTTTCATTCTCTTGGTCTTGCGTTTCATTCTCCGATTTTCCCCTTTCGCAAACCTAGGGTTTTTTCTTGATTCTCTTGATTTCGTGCTATGGCGGCCGATATCGATTTCACTCACCCCCTGTATCTTCATCCCTCCGATACTCCGGGCGTTCTCTTGGTGTCCCATCAGCTCGTCGGACTGGATAATTACTGCGTCTGGAGTCGTTCAATGCGTATTGCGCTGCTTGCCAAGAATAAACTTGGCTTTATCGATGGTGACTGCAAAAAGGATAGTTACGACGGCGATTTGCAGAATCAATGGGAGCGTTGTAATGCCATCGTTCTGTCATGGATTCTTAATTCCGTCAGTAAGGAGCTCTCGGCCGGCATCGTTTTCACTTCCAACGCGGCCTTGGTTTGGAAGGATCTAAAGGAACGCTTTGATAAGGTGGACGGCTCTCGGATCTACTTCCTCCACCGTGAGATCACCACTCTTGTTCAAGGTGATATGTCCATTTCGGCTTATTTCACCAAGTTGAAGCTCCTTTGGGACGAATATCAAACCCTTGTTCCTTTTGCTGTGTGTGAGTGTGAATCGTCACGCGATAATCTGAAGCTTCTGGTTCAACAGAAGCTTTTTCAGTTTCTCATGGGTCTTACTGACTCTTATTCTGCAATCCGGAGTCAGATCTTGCTCATGCAACCGTTGCCAACCGTCAACCAGGCCTACTCGATGCTGGTCCAAGAGGAATCTCAGCGCTCTCAATTGTCTGTGGTGCCTCCGTTCTCTGAAGCTCTCTTTTCTGCGGCGGGTTCTAGTTCGCGCCGGCATTTCAATGGTCTCTGTGATCATTGTAAAATCAAGGGCCACAAGAAGGAGAATTGCTATCGTCTTATCGGGTATCCTCCTAACTTCAAATTTACTCGAAAGAAGCCTCCTCCATCTGCATCGTTCAACTCTTCCGTTGCGGCTCAATCTTTCTCTCGTCCCTTGGATGAAGTGTCTCCGAATTCTTCCGTTGCTGCTCCAGCATTGACTCAGGCTCAATATGCTCAACTTCTCCATTTGCTGAACCCGGCTCCTTCTGTTGAGTCTTCTGCAAACGTGGCAGGTATATCCCACTGTCTTTCAGTCTCTGGTTCTAGTTGGATCTTGGATACGGGTGCTACGGATCACATGATATCCGATTTTCGGGGCCTCTATTCTCGTATTTCATGTGCTAGTGACTCTCGTACAGTTCACCTTCCAAATGGTAATATTGTTCCTGTTCAGTCTATTGGTAGTTATCATTTTGATCCTTCTCACTCTGTTTCAAATGTCCTTTATATTCCTAGCTTTCAGCATAATCTTTTGTCTGTCTCCAAATTAACTCGTGACTTCAATTGTTCTATTACATTTTTTCCTAACTTCTGTGTCTTACAGGGTCTCTCCGATGGCAAGATGATGGGGATTGGTAAAGAATCTCGCGGCTTGTATTTGTTTGATTCCTCAAGTCTGCTCTCTGGTTTGCCTAATCCTGTTTTGCCTGATCCTGTTTTGTCTAATTCTGTTTCTGGTTTTGATTCTTTTTCTCATTCTGTTGCTATTGAATGTATGTCCTCTGTGACTTCTAATAATACAAGTCTCTGGCATGCTCGATTGGGGCATGTGGCTTCTTCTAAATTGCATCATGTTCCTTTTTTACATTCTCTGTTTTTTGATGCTGCTTTGACTCATGACTGTTCTATATGTCCTTTAGCTAAGCAAACTCGTAAGCCTTTTCCTCATAGTACTTCTAGGTCCACTGTTCCTTTTGCTATGTTACATCTTGACATTTGGGGACCCTATAGGGTTTCCACCCATAGTGGTCATAGATTCTTTCTGACAATTGTGGATGACTACTCTAGGATGACTTGGGTATACCTGTTGAAGCATAAGACTGAAGTTCCTTTCCACCTTAAGAATTTTCTTGCTCTTATTAAAACTCAGTTCTCTGCAGTTGTTAAAACTATCCGTAGTGACAATGGTTCTGAGTTTTTTAGCTCAGACTGTTCTTCTCTATTCACTAGTCTTGGTATAGTCCATCAAAGTTCCTGTGTTTACACACCTCAGAAAAATGGGGTTGCTGAGCGTAAACACAGGCACCTTCTTGAGGTTGCTCGTGCATTAAAGTTTCAGTCTTATATTCCTATCAAATTCTGGGGGGAGTGTATTAAAACAGCTTGTTATCTTATCAATCGCCTGCCCTCTTCTATTCTTCATAACAAGAGTCCTTTTGAACTTCTTTTCCATAAGCCTCCTAATCTTTCTCACCTTCGAGTGTTTGGCTGTCTTTGTTATGCCACTCAACCTAATTACAAAGACAAATTTTCCCCCAAAGCTATTCCTTCTGTTTTCATGGGGTATTCTTCCACTCAGAAAGGCTACATTTTGTTTAACCTTGCTACCAAGTCCTTCTTTGTTAACCGTGATGTTCATTTTCATGAGTCTGTTTTTCCCTTTCAATATTCTTCTTCTTCATCCTCCTTGTTTTTCCCTACCAATGTTACCATTCCTGACTCAGATTTTTTATTTTTTCATCCACCAACTGATACTCCTGCACCATCTGTTAACCCTGAACCTCATGATCCCTCTGCATCCTCTACTATCCCTACACCACCTGTTACTCATGCATCTGAAACTGAAACTGAAACTGTTAACCCTGACACTGTTACTACTGCACCTATTAACCCTGCACCTGTTGTTAATCTTGAACCTTCTGTTGTTTTACCTCCTGTTGTACCTATTATTCCCCTTCATTCTGATGCTTCAACACTTGTCCCCAGTTGTCCTTTAGTTTCTTCTCGACGTTCTTCTAGGGTTTCTAGGCCTCCCTCCTGGTTGAATGACTATGTCTCTTCTTCCTCTGCTTCCTCAGTTGCTTATCCTATTTCTTCTAATATTTCCTATTCTCATCTTCCTGTTTCTACTCAAGCTTTTCTTACTGCAACCTCTTCTTTGGTTGAACCTTCTTCTTATACTGAAGCTGTTAAACATCCTGTCTGGGTTACAGCCATGAAAGAAGAGATTCAGGCCCTGGAATCGAATAACACTTGGTCAGTGGTTTCCCTTCCTCCAGGCAAGACTCCCATAGGCTGCAAATGGGTTTATAAGATTAAGTACAAGGCTTCTGGGGAGGTTGAACGCTATAAGGCTCGTTTGGTTGCTAAGGGGTATAGTCAAAAGGAGGGTATTGACTACACTGATACTTTTTCCCCTGTTGCTAAATTGGTCACTGTGCGTTCTGTTTTGGCATTGGCTTCCATCTTTCATTGGCCCCTCTTTCAGATGGATGTCTTTAATGCCTTCCTTCAGGGTGACTTGTTTGAGGAAGTCTACATGGAGTTACCTTCTGGATTTTGCAGTCAGGGGGAGCGTTCTGTTTGTCGACTGCAAAAATCTCTTTATGGGCTCAAACAAGCCTCTCGGCAGTGGAATTTGAAACTGACTCAGGCATTGCTTGCTTCTGGTTTTCAACAGAGTAAGCATGACTATTCCTTATTTACCAAGAAATGTGGTGCCAAGGTGGTCATATTGTTGATATATGTTGATGATTTAATCTTGGCTGGGAATGATAATTCTCTGATTGAAGAGTTAAAAGGAATTCTAAATCAGAATTTTAAGATGAAGGATTTGGGTTCCTTGAAATATTTCCTTGGTTTTGAGATTCTTAGATCTCAAGAAGGGATACTGTTAACTCAACGCAAGTATGCCCTGCAATTAATTGAAGACAGTGGGCTAGGGGGAGCCAAACCTGCCACAACTCCTTTAGAACAGAATAAAAGACTTACTTCGTTTGAATATGATCAAGGGTTAGTGCAGCAAGAATGTGATCCTTTATTGGAAGACAAGTCAGTTTATCAAAGGCTGATTGGGAGACTGTTATATCTGACACATACAAGGCCAGATATAATGTTTGCAGTTCATTGTTTAAGTCAATTCATGCAGCAACCCAAGGAGTCACATTGGCAATCTGCTCTAAGGGTGATCAGGTATATTAAGAGCAATCCTGGTCAGGGTGTTTTACTGAGTTCTTCAAGTGCTTGTCAGTTAGTTGCTTACTGTGATTCGGATTGGGCATCATGTCCGATGTCAAGGAAGTCGGTTACAGAATTTTGCATCAAGATAGGCGACTCGTTGATTTCTTGGAAAGCAAAGAAACAAAACACGGTTGCTAGATCATCTGCCGAAGCAGAATACAGAAGCATGGCAGCAACTACTTCAGAAATTGTCTGGTTAAGTGGGTTGTTAGATGAGTTGGGAGCTAAATTGATCAAGCCTTCCAAGATGTTTTGTGACAGCAAAGCAGCACTTCAAATTGCGGCTAATCCCGTTTTCCACGAGCGCACCAAGCACATCGAGATAGACTGCCACTTTGTTCGAGAGAAGATTCAAGAAGGGTTGATACAAACTGAACATGTTTCTTCAGAAGATCAACTAGCAGACATAATGACAAAGGGTCTCGGCATTCAGCAACATGGATATCTTGTATCCAAGTTAGGAGTCAAAGATGTATTTCAAACTCTAACCTGAGGGGGAGTGTTGTAACTTGAATAAGTTAGTGCAGTTAGAGTTTGTTCAAGTAGTTAGATGGTTAGTTAGATTAGCCAACTAATTATTTTTGTGTATATAAAGCCATGTAATCATTTGTTTCATATATGAAAATATATCCAGAAACCATTATTCAACACATATTTATTACTATTTTTTTACAAAGAAATATCTAAATTTATTATATCATTAAAAATTATATTAGTATTTTTTGTAAAAAAAAAAATATTAGTTTCCATGCCTTGTAATTAAAATTCTAGTTAAGAAGAAATTTCAGCCATTAATTTAATGCATATTTTCTGTATACCAATATTGCAGACAAAATAATCAAATGTTAAGATGCAACTGTGGAATGAAAGCCAACTTACTAAATTCTCTAAAACTAGATACATGGTTTAAAATTGCAACGAGACTTCTCAAAATATTTGAGCAGCTAAAATGATAAATCAAAATTCTCATGATAATTATAGATGGAATTTACTCGTGCTTCACTATCGCATTGCTTGATCATGTAATTAAGTAAAATAATGTGAAATTCTACTGTATCTAGTAATATAAATTATTATGTTCAATCCTAATATTTAATTTTATAATATCAATGAATCATGACAAATTTAAAAAAAATGTATCGAACTTTGTTCTTCCTTCGGTCGTTGAATTTTTGTAGCTTAGAGGTAGGGAGAAGGAGAAGGAGTTATCGTCTTATCGAGAGATTTAGAGGGTGGGTAAATTACTATATTAGATAACCCCTAAAATTACTAATGAGTTTTTCATCTTTTTCTTTGGAATAATTGTAAGGGACAAAAATTTAGTAGGAGGAACAAAGTCTTTTTGGGCTAATTGAATGAGCTAGAACTCTAAAATCTTATAGATTTTTTTAATTTTGGCAGTTTTTTCGGTTAACCATTTCCTAAAAAATTGTAATTGTTACCGTACCGTTTAACCATTAATTTTACCTATAAGTTTACCGTACCATTTTGACTAATTTTCTGTTTCGGTTACCTGCACTTTAATTCAGTTTTTTGGATTTTTCGATACGGTATATTAGTTCGAATTTTTATAAACTCCCCTAGTTACAACATTATTGACAAGACATACGTCAAGTCTGCCTGGACCACTAGCTAAACCTATCAACTGACAACCAAGATTACTATGTTGCATCCATCATATCCTACAAGACGTAGACTTGACACTACAGTCAGACCCCTCACAACATAACCACGATAGAGGCCATCAACTTCCCTAAGCTGAATCTCACTCTCAAGATCAAACCACAATTTATCTTTTTCATATTCTCCATCAACCACGACCGTCATTGACTGCAATTCTCCGCTCAAATCATAAAAGATGAACATCCCGAAAACCTTTAACCATCATCATCTCATTTCGCTCATCAACAATTAATGTGCTGGGTGTGGACAACTTCCATATCAAGATAACCAGTGATGATGAATTCCCAAGAGAAACATCCTCATTTTTAGTCTTATATGGCTTTCTCGTACAATGGTGCCAAAACGACCAGTGTTCCATAGTTCAGGTAACACCCTTTGTACATACAACATCAAAACTCTCAAGCAAGATAACCATAATGATGATATACGAACAAATGGGGGACAAACCCTAGTACATGTAACATGTACCCTAACTTGTTGATTTAGGGGAAATAATAAAATTAGAAGAAAAGATGGAACAACAACATTTTACCAAGCACGCAAGCGGGCAATAGCGTAGAGGCTATAGGAAAACAATCTCTTACCTGATGTTTTGGCTGTTTCAGGGTTGATGTCTTATAAAGCCTACAATCGTGAGAAAATCGTATCATTTATTCTGGAGGAAAGAGTATGAGAACTCACCTGAGCCAGATGCATTGACAGAAAGAGCAATACATAGACCTAGATTTGCTATTCCACGAAACGTTCACCATTTTTTGTATTTATCCCCAGCCACACAAAGGGCAATTTAAAGAGGATGGAACCTAAAAGCACCAAAGTAGGTCTCTCCAAATGCGTGAAAAACATAAATCATCCTCTACGAAGCTTTTACATTTTCCGCGCCACTAATGTATAAAAATTTCAGGAAATTTTACATTATTATATTCCCATGTAAAATATTGTAAAAAGATGATAAAATCATCTGATTAATAAGCTCTGAAGTGCTGCAAAGCCTTCGCACTAAACTTACGGCATGGACAAACCGCAGCTCAACCAATAGGATTCGCAGAGACATCGTACCATGTAAACAACTTAGGTAATTTTATTTGTAGAGCACTTAAACATAGTAGAATAGTGTATAAACATAGCTCTTGCATACACTACTATAGTTTTTACTACTGCTACTATAAGGCGTTGATACTCTCCGTCATACTTCTAGCTTACAATACAATTCAACTCCATAGCTAGAACTACTAAGAATATCTCTACGATATCCTCCGCCCCAAGAGATGAGATAGACTAGCTTAAAGACCAAAATCCACCTCAAGAAGTGTAAAGATAGATTAACTCGTAGACTTTCCTCCGTCCCAAGAGGCGTTGAGAGAAACTAGCGCATAACTCATACTCTGCTTCGATAATTTATTATATGCTTCTACATAGGTATTGATATACCTCTACCCTTATAACAATGAATGTTTACATTGTCGCATAATTATTGCCAAAACAATTTACAATCCTCCACCCATGAGGCGCTAAGACATAAGACATTATATGAATTTTTATTTGTACTTATATGGATTATTATGTATTTTTATGTTTTGCTTCTACAAAGGCGTCAAGATACTTCTGTCTCATATTCATAATTTGTCTTACATTTTGATTGCAATTTGTTTTTACAAAGGCGTCGAGATACCTCCATCTTATTGTAACAAACAATCTATTCCATTCTAACGAAGAACGTCGAGTCAAACATACTAAATTTATATCTCAAAAAACATAAATGATTTATAAGAGTGTCGAGATCCTCTACCCCTAAGAGGTTTTGAGATGTCTCCACTCAGTCACTCAACATTAATATAAGTACTTTTTATCTAAACTGTCTTGTCCATCACACATAGAGATTCACCATCCATATAATTATACTTATACCTGACAGATAAATGTTTAGTTGCTACCATACACGTTCAAATTGGTTTACAATCAAATTTGGTACTAACATATCAGAGTGTAGAAAACTTATTGTCAATTCATAACAACAACTAAAATAAATAAATTCGTAAAAGAATATGGTTTATTGTTCAAAGATGTTTGTATTGATTCTGATATCTATATTGACATCTGGGTTTAACCAGGAGGCAAGAACAATCATTCAATTAATGCTCAAAAGATTTAATTCTAAAACAAGCTCTAGATCTTTTTCTTCATTGTCCTTCTATGTGTCTTATTAGGGTAATCACAAGTTGATATTAACAAAAATTCAAATGTCACTCATATTAAACTATTAGTCTATGTTGAAATTTGAGTAAAACCAAAAAGCTATGAACAATTATTCACTAGGGATTCCACAAATCCACATATAAAGCATAATTCAATCCTCTTATAACATTCTTTCAAAAGCCACTAACCTATTCATATATTCAAAGTTTCACAAATCTGATCAGAACTTCAAAGTCTATTTATTTCAGTTCGTTCTCCTCCAATTATGGGAACAAGTAGGCAAACCAATAGCAATCACTTTCTTACATTAAACATGAATTACATCTTCACATACAATTGAGTCTTTTACAAAAGCAAGATAATTTTCTTACGGTGTTGTCGAGCCAGATTGAGTACATGAATTTTCAAGTTGTAGTGTAGTCAGGTTCTATTTCTTTTGGTTCACACTAAGATTTTGGGTACTTACGAAAGAATATTTAGTGTCTATCTAACACAATATATTGACTCTATAACCAAAATATTAAAAGAGAATTAATTGTTTGTGTCGGCATCAGTCTCGAAACTTTACAAAAATAGTTTTCAAAATATTTCAAGTGGGTTTGTGTCTAAAACCTTTCCTTAAGTCAAATCAAAATCGTTTTAGAAATCAATTTACAGAAAATTTAATCAATGGACCCCATAGTTTGAGTTTTCAAACCTGGCTCTGATACCACTAAATGTAACACCTTAAACCTCGTCAAGAAGTTATGACCGAATCTAGAAGGTCACCGGATGAAAACGAAAAATTAAATTTCAGAAGAAAAAAAATTATTAGTCCAAAACCACATATCAGTTTAAAGCCAAAATTCTAAAATTATTTAACTTACGAAATAAAATAATACTTATAAATCAATAACTATTTAGAAATTAAAGACTCTCCGAGTGATGCCGAATCCAGACTTAGAGTATCAATTAATCTAAAAATTAAAAAGAAAATAAAGAATTAGCTATAAAGTTTAGTGCGTTCTTTAAGTGCAAAAAGTAACCGAAAAGCATACATGTTACATAATTTAACCAAAGTTCATACTGAAATCAGAAATGCAACCAAACATCCAATTATTCATTCGGAATAAGACAAGATAGAACACATACAAAATCAAACAGTACATAACATATACAAAACCAAGTTATACAGAATAGATATAGAAGCAGACAATACAGAACAAATACATAATCGAATAATACAAAAAAATTAAACTCAGACAAGACAGAACGGATGTAGACTCAGAAGGATAAATACAGACAAGACAGAACAGATACGGACTCAAGCTGATAGGTCTCTAGCAACCCATCCATCTGATACACATCATTCACGACTTATCCCAAAACTCGGATCCAACCATACACATCAACAAATAGTATTTAAAATCCAAATTAATTTCAGAAATATATATATATATATATATATATATATATATATATATATATATATATATATATATATTAGCGTTGCAAAAGCAATTTCAGGTAATACTTCATCCTTTACATGATGTAAAAATTTCAGAAACATTATCCCAATCCCCATGCAGAATGCTATACAGACTGACTTTTGGAATGTGGAAGAGATGCCAGACTTTCAAAATAGAACATACGCACCAGGCTTTCAGAACATAACAAATGTACCAGACTATCAAATTACATAACAGATGTACCAGACTTTCAGATTACAAAACATCTACAGATTATTCAGAAGTTCATTATATTCATACAGACAAAGTAGACGCACGTATTTTAAAGTATAGTATAAATATATAGATTATTCAAAAATACGAGTTATTCAGAAACGCAATCTATTCGATAATATAAATTATTCAGTCAAATCGACTATTCAATCAGGTTCATCAGATTCAAGCATTTACACAAAACAGTGCAAGCATAGATATCAAACGAAATCATATAAAAATATGCCTTTAAAAATTAAAGTATTTACCTTAGTAGTCATACACCCTGAACTTATCGTACAAGCATAACAATAACTATCACATAATTCAAGAATTTATTGCATAGAATATTTTAGCACAAACGAGACACAAACTTGTTTTCACATTAGTAAGCATTTACTGAATCAGAGTTTCTCGTCGGTCTCTAGCGATACTTAAATTAGATACAATAATTTTACAATATTATTTATATCTATCGATTTATGAAATTATGTTATAGGATTTGAATGGTTGGATGAGATTGAAGAATATGAGGTCAAGGCTAATGACAATTGACAATGGAAGATTTTCATTGGATGTTTTATGATTACGTTATTATGTCTCGATTTATTATATTTGTGTTTGAACTTTGATAGTTTAAAAAGACTTTTTTTTTTTTTGTTTAGCATGCGTATAGTTTAAAGCATGCTTGGTGGTATTTTTATTTATTTTATTTTATGTTTTTGAATAATAAAAATAATAAAATATTATTTTTCGGGTCATGTCGAATTTTGTATCATAAAAATCAGGTCGGGTAGAAGCTCTCTTAACTCGGGTCATGTTGGGTGGTGGGTGAAAACTTTCGGGTTAGGTTTGGGTGGGTCAAAAATTCAACCTGACCCAACTCGTGCCCATCTCTAATAGTGTTGTAGATGTCCCAACTCTGAAAGTGATGAACGTCGAGATCCTCCACCTCAAGTGGCGTCGAGATGCCTTTGCGTCGACACTACAAATTTATCTTAAACATCTACAAGAGCGTTGAGAAATAATCCCAGCGTCGAGACCCTTAGCCGTCTTTTCAGTATCAAGATACCCCCATTGACGAGTACTTTAACTCACGAAAGTATACATAAGCCTCAACTTAACACCAGATTCACGCCGCTAAAATTTTACCAAAAATACACTATAAAATCAAGATACTTCGTCTCGTGGGGCGTTAAGGTACTCATGCATCACACATATGGATGTATATCAAAAACTCTACTCCACAATACTGGAACTGGAAAATTGTTAAGAAATAATCATAGCAATAACTATAATAACGCGCGACATTAGCAATTTTTGAACAACCGAGTCAACAAAAGATACAACCACACAAACATTGAGGATAGGCCAAACGTTAAGTCCTTCCACCTTTTTTCGACGTCGAGATGCCTTCGCACCACAAAAGCAACATGTCAAATAATTATATAAGAGGCGTTGAGAGGTCTCCATAACACAATTACAGACTTACATTTAAGAGTTTGAAGAATGTATTTAAACTTTTGAATAAATAATTTGTTTAACCTTGTTAAAATGAGAATGTATTTTATATTCTAATTGGATATTTTTTAAAAAAAAAAAAAGAGAGTAGTGTATAAGTCATGTCCTAATAAAAAATTGATAATTTTTATAAAATTATTATTATTTCACGAATAAAAGCTTTTGTATATTTTTGGTTTAATTTTACATTTTTATCTCTGAACTTATACTATCTCCTCAGTCCTTGAATTTTTTATCCCACGGTGACTTTTGAATATGTATTCGTTAGAAATATAAATTCAAATATTAAAGTTGGACAAAAATTAATTTAGAGGTTATCAAGGTAGGAGAATACAAATTTAAGATAAATTTTGATAATGCCCAAAATTAAAAGACCCAAAAGCCCACCTTTTTTACAAATTAAGCAGCCCATTACAACCCCTAAATTGCAAAGATGAAAATTAGGGTTTAGGGTTTCCCTAATTTATAACGATCTAGCTTCGCCTCCTTTGTCTCCCTTGGCTTCCAGCTGTCTTTGACGAGGAGCCGGCGCAACCATGGTTCACGTCAGTTTCTACCGCAACTGTAAGTTAACGTTTCTCCCCTTTCCTCTCCTTTTTAAACCTTATCTATTGTTTCAACTGAGTTAGTGTTGTTGGATTAAAGTTTGTCCTTCCAATTTACTTATTTTTGGGTCCTTATAAATGAGTTTCTGTATTTAGCTTTCATGATTCTTTTTACTCTCGTAGTTCTGTTAATTATGTAACTGGGTTTATTTAGTTCAGTGTAGCTCTGAACGTTAGAAATGATCTTAAAGCTCGGACTTTGCTGAATTTTTGTATTTCTCAAGACTTTTTGATCTATTTCTTAGATGTTGGTTTACTTATTTTTAACACATTTTTGCAAATAAAGATTCCAACTTTGAGGTCTCGAGTTTGAAACTTGGAAACGGCAGGGTATTATTGGTTGATTAGTTTTAGGGTAATCTTGGATCCTAATCGTTAAATACTCTGTTAGGGTATTGGTGTTTGACTTCCTAAGTAATGGATATTGTTGTTTTATATTATTCAATTGATGTGTGGTTGTAGATGGGAAGACCTTTAAGAAGCCACGACGTCCATATGAGAAGGAACGATTGGATGCTGAGTTGAGGCTTGTAGGAGAGTATGGGCTCCGGTGTAAGAGGGAGTTGTGGAGGGTTCAGTATGCTTTGAGCCGTATCCGTAATGCTGCTAGGGACCTTCTCACTCTTGATGAGAAGAACCCTCGTCGTATTTTTGAAGGTGAAGCACTTCTTCGTAGGATGAACAGGTATGGGCTTTTGGATGAGAGCCAGAACAAGCTCGATTATGTCTTGGCTTTGACCGTTGAGAACTTCCTTGAGCGTCGCTTGCAAACAATAGTTTTCAAGACTGGTATGGCCAAGTCGATTCACCATGCGCGTGTGTTGATCAGACAAAGGCATATCAGGTAGTGTTTTCCTCTCATTATATTTCATGCTTCAAAATTAAGATGTTATAAATGCTCCGAATGGTATATCTGATGTTTGCTATGTTATTGATAGGGTTGGGAGGCAAGTCGTCAACATCCCATCATTCATGGTGAGGGTTGACTCACAAAAACATATCGATTTCTCTCTCACAAGTCCATTTGGAGGTGGTCGCCCCGGAAGAGTGAAGAGAAAGAACCAGAGAGCTGCTGCGAAGAAGGCTGCTGGTGGAGATGGTGATGATGAAGATGACGAGTAAAACATTAAACATAGGTTGAGTTTTGTTTCCTGAACTTTGTAGTGGATCGTGATATATGTTTTGCTTTTTCTTGGATTTGAAGTTAATTAAGTGTGCTGCTTAAGATTAAAAAAATCCAAAATTTTATAATCCATTCAATCAAGCTCTACCATTTAGATTGTTACTTAAGATTAAAAAAATCCAAAATTTTATAATCCATTCAACCAAGCTCTACCATTTAGATTGTTACTTGCATATACAGCTAACCGCAGGTGGCCTTGGTTTGGCCAAATCATGATGGAAAGTGCTCATGTCTAGATGTTGGAACATGTTTTGAAGGACCTTTCCTGGGATGTTTGGCTGCAGGCGGAACGAGCCTTTAGTGAATACCAACTTAATACCTTTATCAGTCATCTAATGCAGCCTCATCCTTGTCCGTAACCGAGGCAATGGTTCTCCCTCGGGCTCAATCAAGATCAATTGTGATGCTGCCTTCGATTCTTTCTCTGGGAAAGGCTCAGCTGCGGCAATTGCTCGGGATTGTTAGACCTGTTTATCCAAAGAATTTCAGATTCCTTTGCTGCCCAGTCCATTGTCGTGGCGAAAACTTTGGCTATCAGATTGGGTACTTCCCTGGCCCTTAGGAATGGTTTCGGCAACATCATAATTGAAATCGACTGCAAAGCCGTGATAAAAAGGCTGAACGAAGGACTATTGTCAGAGTGGACCACAACGGCTGTGGAAGAGGATATCAAATGTATTGCTAGATCCTTCACCTCCTGTACTTTTTCCTTTGTTCCTCGCTTATGTAATCAGGCTGCCAACAGCCTAGCCAAACTTGCTAAAAACTTTCGGGGTCAAACGTTGTGGGGACCTGACTCCTCCCTGTCCCACATTGTATCTGTATAATTATCTATGAAATGAAGTTATCCTTTGAAAAAAAACACTTAGTTTTGAGTATTTGTATGCTAAAATTAATTTATTTATTTTGGAAAAAAAGTTTAAAGAAAATTTCTAAGACAAAATTAGCTTAATATTAATATTATGGGTAATTGTTCTATACACAAGCGCTTGTGGAAATTTTTTTACACAAGCGTCTTAGTTTTAGGGGTTAGAGATTTCGTTTAGGGTTTAAAATTTAGGGGTATAAGTGTAGTAGTTTTGAATTTAGGGATTGTTGATAGAATTTTGGGTTTAGGGTTAAAATTTAGGGTTTATAGGTTAAAACCTAATTCCCTACCCATATTACCCTAAAACTAAACCCTAACCTAAACCCTAAATTTTAAACCTAAATCCTAAATTCTAAACATGAACCCTAAATTCTAAAACTTTACACTAAAACCCCTAAACTTTAAACCCTAACCCCTAACCCTAAACCCTATAATTGAGGCGCTTGTGGAAATAAAAAATTTCCACCGCCAGTGTATAGGATATTAATCTTAATATTATTTGGTTTAGGATGTTAATTTGTTATTATTATAGCAATAAAAATTATAATGAAATACATTAATATTTCTTGAAGTTACCATTTTAGTTCAACGAAAGTAAAATGATCCAAACACAGGAAAATCACATTAAATTGGAACGGGATAGACACCAGAATTAAGTCAGCTTCTCTGCACTGCCTAAAGTCTAGGGATGGGCACGGAACCCAGACCCGACGGGTTTCGACCCGACCCGGCCCGATCGGGTCGGGTATTTTTATTAAAAAAATCGGGTTCGGGTCGGGTCGGGTTTTTGTGTAGGGTGAGGTCGGGTCGGGTTCGGGTTTTAGGGTGAAAAAATTCGACCCGACTCGGGACTAATAGTGTAATTTTTCCTTAAATTTTTTAGGGATATTTGTAATAATACCCCTTTTTTATATATTTTTTTATAATTAGGTCCTTAAAATTGATTTTTTTATTTACAATTTAGTCCTTAAATTTATTATTTTTTACTATTAAGTCTCTTAAAATTATTTTTTTACAATTTAGTCCCTAAAATTGATTTTTTTATATAGGTCGGGTCGGAGTCGGGTTTAAGGTATTTATTTTTGGGTCGGGTCGGGTCGGGTTTTTTAAAAGATATGGTCGGGTCGGATTCAGGTTTAGGGTTAATATTTTCGGGTCGGGTTCGGGTGGGCCAAAAACCCGACCCGACCCGTGCCCATCCCTACTAAAGTCAAGCAGGCTTAAATGTCAAATAAGTGTATAAATTATATCTTTTATTCTAAATAAGTGCCTAAAGTATTTTTTGGACCAAATGTCGAATATTTTTATTATTACTGTTTTATGTGCCTGACCGTTAACGGTTGTTTAAAAAAAATTTAACCAATCAAAACATGACACGTGAAACTGATTTAAATTTTTTTATTTCTTTTAACCTAATTTCAAATTTCAGAAAATAACCTCATATCCCTATATTCCCAAATTTGGCCACTATCGCAGCCGTTCATCATGTTGTTGGCGACGTAATGAGGCCTCCTTTTGTCGCAAGAATCGAACGTCGTTTGTCGGCCATCGGCCGCCAATCGTTTCTTTTTCTTTCGCGAGTTCGACTTTATTTCGATGATAGGCATGTCGTCCGTCGATTATCGGCTACAGGAGGATGGGAAAATAATCGTGGGGGTCTAGTGACGAAAGTGATGGGCTCCCCATCGGCGATTGGCGGCGGCAAAGGCTAGAAACGGTATTTGGAATTTAGGAATTTATGAACTATTTTAGAAATGATTGAGAGTTTTAAGATATTTTTGAATTTTTTTAAGAAAATAAAAATAAACATGCCATGTGTCATGTTTTTATTGGCTAATGAAATATTTTTTAACGGTTGTAAACGACAATTCACCTAAATGATAACTTTGAAAACATTAGACATCTATTTGGCCCGAAAAATACTTTAAGCACCTATCTAAAAAAAGATGTATAATTTAAGCACTTATTTACTTATTAAGCCATTTTAAAACGAGGGACTAAGCATACTACAACGACTCAAACTAATAATTTATTGTCACGATCGAAGCAAAAGAAGAGAATTCTCTGGAATTAGGGCAAGGAATTGGGGGAAAAGGAAAGGAGGCAAACGACAGCGTATCGAGTTTGGAAGTTAATGAAGCAAACGACAACGTATTGGTTTCAAGGTTTAATGAAGGAAACGACGCCGTACATGTCCCAAAAAATGGGAATTAGCACGTGAGCCGCAATTTGGCCTGCAGGCCGTTAGAGAGAAAGACGCAGCTATGGACACTTGTCATCATTTCATTTGTGTGTGTGTGCAGCTGATTATTTACAGCTCATGCTAGGCATATTTTCATTTTATGCAATTTCTGATGTAAAGACATTTGCTTTCTCTGAAATCTAATCTTCTTTTCTCTGAAACCCTTTTCTTTTCTGCAAATTCCCATTACTTCCTTGCTAGAATCCTCACAATTGGTATCTAGAGCTTGTCCGGATCCCTGCAAATCTGGGAAAACATAAAAAGCATCATCAAATGGCACCTCAAAACGAACCCACGGATATCCAAAACACACTTATAGCTATCCAAAATAGACTAAAAGGCTTGGAAAATGAAGAAAAAGAACCTCGATGGTGGACTAAACACAGAGAAACATCTGACATGAGGATCACCACCCTGGAATCTCGCATGGATGTTACGCAAGGGTACCTGGAGAGAATCCTGGAAGCTGTGCAGAAGCAGGAAATCTCGACACATGTTACAAACAAAGGTCAGCCTGAAAATACCAGTAAGTCATCCCTAGTTGTCACCATCTTAGATGAAAAACAAAGATTTTCCTACAAACCTACTGAACCTGGAGTTTTATCATCTCACCCTGAAAATTCTTCCCACCCTGCACAGAAACTTAAGATGAAAATGGAAACACCTCATCTTGAAAACACCCTTATTTTAGAGACTCGTAACTTTTCTATAGGCATGAACACCACTAAAGGTAGCTACTTTAAACCTAAGCTTGATCTACATATGTTCAATGGCACTAATCCGAGGGGTTGGATAAAAAAATGTCAGAAATACTTCACCTTGTTAGAAATTTCTTAGGAACAGAAAATGGACTTGGTAGCCATGCACCTTGAGGGTAAGGCTGAGACTTGGTTTGATGACTATATTATGCAAAAACATAGGTTTTCTTGGCAAGAGTTCACAGCTGATTTGTGCCATAGATTTTGTGATAAAGCCTATACTGATGTGATTGAGAAGTTTAATAAACTAGTGCAGAAATTCCTTGTAGAAGACTATCAAGAGAGATTTGAGGAACTCAAGCCCTATATCCTTTAACAGAACCCTACCCTAGGAGAGACTTATTTTGTGTCCAGCTTTTTGAGTGGATTGAAAGAGGAGCTCAGACATCGAGTGAAGGTACATCAGCCTAGTTCTCTAAATGAAGCTTATAGACTAGCCAAACTCTATGAACTCTCTCTCGAGATTGAAACAAAGAAACTCAGACCAAAACCTTATACCTATTCCCAACAAAAACAAGCCCTAAAATCCTGGAACTCTTCTCCTACCTCACCACCAAAACCTATAACCCAAAGCAACACCAAACAGACATTTCTAGACTACAAAAAGGCTCATAACCTTTGCTTCAAGTGTGGTGATAAATTCACCCCAAGACACCAGTGTAAAGTTAAAAAGCTTAACTCTATGGAAGAGGAAGAGCTTACTGGGAATGATGAGGAAGAATTTGCATCTGGGGAGGCACATGAACCTAATGACAAGACTAATCCTGAGGAATTAGAGATTTCTATTAATGCCTTAACAGGCAGTGTGGGGCATAGCACCATGAGGATTCAAGGAACCAACAAAGGCAGACCTGTTTTATTAATCCTGGCTGGGCCAAGGAAGGGGTGGAAGTCTTGAACACAAACCCTCTAGTAATTACAGTGGCAAATGGTGAGAAGTTATATAGCAGTGCAAAAGTCAAACAACTGACTTGGCAAATGCAAGGGCACTACTTCATGCATGACTTTCGAGTACTGACTATGGGAGGTAGTGACATGGTGTTGGGTGTGGATTGGATGAGAACCTATAGTCCTGTTAGTTTGGATTTTAAACTAATGACAATGAGTTTTATGAAAGGTGAAGAACTCATTTCACTTCAAGGAGGGAATAAGACTGCCAAAATACAAATGATCTCTGGTGAAGAAACCATGGAAGCTAGCCCTGAATTACAACCTATACTTGCTGAATTTGAAGATGTTTTTTGTAACCCCCTCGTCCCGGTCTGGCCGGATGACCGGTCCGAGTGGGTCACACGGGGAAAACCGAGTGAAAACCCCCTTAAGGATTCCCCCTCGGTTAACAACCCTATTCTTTTTTTCATTTTAAATCTTGTTTAAATGAGTATTAAATCCTAAGTGATCAAACAGCGGAACAACATTTACGAAACAATCAAACGAACTCAAACTAACATTTAACAGCCCAATTTTAGACTTAACTGCAGGCGGTATCGATACACCTAAAGGGTGTATCGATACCCCTTGACTAGGTCAACTGGTCAGAGTCAACCCGTGGAGACCGTATCGATACGCCCAAGGAGTGTATCGATACTCTCCCCAACGGTTGACTTCTCACGGTCAACGCTAAAATGACCGTATCGATACGCCAGAGGCCCGTATCGATACCAAAATGGACAGTAGCTTCAGTGACCAAAAAGGTATCGATACTCCCCCTCGCGTATCGAAACACGAGGCATGAAACAAGGAGGCTGTATCGATACGGGACCAACCGTATCGATACCCCTGCACTGCAAAACTTCCAAACTCAACTAAAACGAACAAGACTCAGACCTAGATGCAATTTAGGACTTCCCTAGACCCAAACAAGCATTCATACAACATTTACAGGTCATTATTTAGCCATACAAACACCCAACATGTACATACATCAAGGAAAACATGTAATTAAATAAAAGATGACATTTAAGCATTCAAGTCTCATACTTCAACATTCAAACATAAAGGCAACCTCAAAAGCACATAGCCAACATTCATGCTAAGCAATTTAGGCATGGATTACAATTCAAACATGGCAACACAAGCCATACAAAAGCAAGATAACAAGGAGTCTAAGCAAGCTCCTAAACAACCAACAACTATCCATCAAAATAACACATGTCCCATTGCTTAACTATTACATGTTCAACATTAAAAACTCATACTTGATGTACTCAAAGCTAACAACCACACTTGGAGGCCCTCCACTTGCGCAAGCCACCCACGAACTAAGGATCTGCAATGTTGAACAAAGAGAGCGTAAGCAATGATGCTTAGTGAGGGTGAGCTCTTAAAAACAAACCTCAACATTGCAGGGTCCGAGCACGATCTAGCCAAGGCATTACACATATATACCAAGGATCCACAAGATCCACAAGATAAAGATGCATGAGCAATATACAATTAAATGCCTTGATCATGAGCTCAATTCCTCAACACATGTAATCACATTTAAACATCCAAATAAAGATCATAAATCTCATCACATTGATACACTTATCAATCAACATTGGCACCTAGCTATGACCCGAATACGCGGATAGACACGTTGGAACTCACATCCAACAACCACATTACCTCACGGTGGGATTACACTCATCACCGGTCTCGCGGAGGGGATTCCACTCATCCTCACGCCCCGTCGATGGGATTCCACTCATCACCAACTATATATAAATACAATTTCCGGGCGAACCCGTACTCCTCCTTGGTGACTCAACGCCACCAAGGCCACGCGCGACTTTTGACTCATGTGTACACACTAACATCCTAATGATCGATCATTTGTACTCAAGCATACTAGTGCCAACATTTTACTCATTTCACATTACTCATTTCAATCAATTCCGTGCTTAGCACGTACTCACCATAAATCATCATTATGCATGTCTCAAGCATCACAATCCATGCCTCATCTCACATGTATAACACAATATACATAAGCATTCATATCACATTTCATACGAGACAGACACATCCACATATATGAGTTCATCCAAAGGCTCTAGATCAAGTTTAGAATTAGGCTACCACCCTAATCCTAACTCTAGGTGGGTCTACCAAGCCCAACCTAGTCCATATACTCGAACCAACCATTTTAAAATCAAGTAAAACAATTAACCACTCACCTAAGCTCCCAAGCTTAAAGACCAAGCAAGCGACCACCTTCAATTTCCCGGATTTACTTCCGATGCTTCACCGATGTCCAACCTCGCTTCTAATCAATCCCAAACACACAAAAAACATCCACAATCAATAACTCATCGTCGGAACTAACCCGGATTAACGTTTTCAAGCATCCAACACTCAAAATCAAGCCCAAAATAGAATTCCCGAGCAACCCACAAAACCCACTGAAATCTTCCATTTCAAGCATCCAAACAACCATCAAATACACCCAAAGTGACCCTCATATATCATACTAACACCAGCCCCCAAAATCCAACACAAAACTACCCCAAAAACCACTTTAAAACCCTCCAAAAACCCCATGTTTACCCAAATCCGAAAATTGTTCAAAATCATTCCAAATTCACATATGTTATACCATTTGACCCCTATACATCATAACTAAACATATTAAATCAAAACGTTTCACTTAACATCATAAAGTTTCCATTTTTAATCCAAACCTTCCAAAATTCCATTTTCTAAAACCTCCATGAAAATGAAAATAAAAGGTACTTTTAAAGAAAATGAGTTGAGGGGAAGTCAAAAACATCATTACCTTTCAAAATGGAGTTGAAATGAGAGAGCTTGAAATGGAATAGTACCAAGGGGAGAGGGGTCTTGTTTTGTCGTTGAAATGAGATGGTGGAGAGAGGTAGAAGATGAGCTAAAGTCTTTCTTTATGTTTGTTTAAAATGGGGGGGGGGGCTAAAGACCACTTTGCCCTTAATGAATTGGGCTATTCACAAGGAAGGGAAATCCATGGCTAATTGGGGTTTAATCTTAAAACATGGTCAACCCAAATTAATTAATTTGAAAACAAAACCCGAAATATTATTTAAATTATAAAACTGAGCCCAAATAATATTAAAATATTATTTTCACCTAACCCCTAAACCCAGGTGTTACATTTTTCAGAAACCTAAAGGGATGCCCTCTGAAGGGTTTCATGATCATGCTATAGTGCTTAAAGAGGGTACTCAGCCTATCAACCTCAGGCCCTATAGATTTCCTCACATTCAGAAAAATGAGGTAGAGAAGCAAATATCTGAGATGCTATCTAACTCAGTGATCCAGACCAGTAAAAGCCCTTTTGCATCCCCTTGTGTGCTAGTGAAGAAAAAGGATGGGTCATGAAGGCTCTGTGTGGATTATAAACAACTCAATGCTGCCACTACCAAGAATAAATTCCCAATTCCATTGGTAAAAGACCTATTGGATGAACTCTCAGGGGCTAAATTTTTTTTCTAAAATTGACCTAAGGTTTGGTTATTGGCAAATCAGAACGAGAGTAGAGGACATATGCAAGACTGCCTTCAGAACACACCATGGGCACTTCGAGTTCAAAGTGATGCCCTTTGGGCAAACTAATGCTCCAGCAACATTTCAAGCTTTAATGGACTCTGTTTGCTGAATTTTTGCGCAAGTTTGTCCTAGTTTTTTTCGATGATATACTAATTTACAGTGCCACTATGTCTGACCATTGCTTACACTTGCAGCTTGTGCTCTCTCTCCTAAGATCTCATAAGTTGTATACTAGACGAAACAAATGCTTCTTTGGCCAGACACAGATCGATTATTTGGGCGACATCATCTCTGCCAATGGTGTTTTTACAGATACTTCTAAAATAGAGGCTATGCAGCAGTGGCCAGTTTCTAAATCTCTAAAGGCTCTAAGAAATTTTTTGGGTCTTACTGGGTACTACAGGAGATTTATCATACATTATGGTTCTATCAGCAAGCCATTGACTCAATTGCTTAAGAAGGACTCTTTTATGTGGTCAGATGAGGCTAAAGTGACTTTTCATGAATTGAAACAAGCCATGTGTCAAGCACCAGTCCTAGCATTACCAAATTTTACTAAAACCTACTACTTGGAGTCAGATGCAAGTTCAAGAGGTGTGGGTGTTGTTCTTTCTCAAGATGGGCGTCCTGTTGCATTTCTGAGTAAGGCCCTAGGTCCTAAACATAGTGATTTATCTATCTATGGGAGGGAATATATAGCTATCCTCATAGCTGTAACTAAGTGGAGACACTACTTGGAAGGGCAACCCTTTGTTATTAAGACAGATCATGAAGCTCTCAAACATCTCCTAGATCAGAAGATTACCACTGCTGTTCAGAAGAAGGGTCTAACCAAGCTACTTGGGCTAGATTATACATTCTAATATAGGAAGGGTAAACAAAATGTGGTGGTTGATTCTCTCTAGACAAGATCCTCTACTTTTTCAAATGACTGCTACTGTACTCACTCCCTTTTGGGTTAAAGACATTGACACGCGTCATATAGTGTCAAAAATAAAACCTTAAACTCAAAATAAATAAGATTTAAATTAATATAGCGAGAGTAAGGGTCGACCCGCAGGGAATAGGAACTCTAACACCTATTTTCTGATTTAGACCAATAACCTGTAGAAAATAAAGGGGGATTTTAGAATAGTGATTTGAATGAGAAAAATAATAAGAACGTAAAAATAAATATTGAGAATGAATTATAGATTAAAACAGCCTCAAGCCACGCTTTGCCACGACATCTTCGATCACTGAAGTTGATTTTTCTTCGACTTTCCTGCAGGTTACAGTCTACAAGGCCCAACCCTTGTAACTTACTTCTCGTTGGTAAATTCGACTCCCAGGGCAATCCTTGAAGTCAAACTTTAGTGAATTAGCCACGGCAATCGATGCTAACTCAAATCTGGGTTAGTGCTGGAGAAGCCCGTGCTCAGATATTCGTCTCGATGAGAATTGTTTCCGATTTTGATTCCCCTTAATGGACCGCCACTAAATTTGTTCTTAGGGAGTTGAATTGGCTACAAGCTTTTCCTCGTCCCCAACGATGGATCTAAACCACTTCAAGCCGATGCGCGCTCCCGGAATGAAACAATTGCGATGCCTAAAGATTAGGCCGATTGCCTAATCAATTTAACAGAGAATCTAAAAAGGAGTTGTTGAAGGATTGAAGTATTTTCCTAATCTCACGAGGTTTGTCGGGTTTGGCGTTGCTTTTGGCTAAAGGGAATTTAGTTAAGCATGGTTTGTGAAAAAACCATACTTAATAAAATAAATAAAGAAATGGAGAAGAAGAAATGGAGAAAAATAGAGAGCTTTATTAACTCAAGGAAGAAGAGAACAATGGAAAATGATTGATGCCTTAATTTACCCCCAAAGTGGGGTATTTATAGTAGTTGAAAACCCTAAAAACCTAAGATGATAAATCCTAAATTTAAATAAAATTACATAAGATAAATATCCAAGTTTTGAAATTTCAAATAAAAAATCGGATGATAAGCTATCTTGATAAGTGGACTGATAAGTTATCTGAGTTGCTGACGTCATCTTCTAGAAAATGCTGACGTGGCGCCCAGTCAGCATTCATGCCCTGGTTTATGCCCATGAATCTGCCCACGACTCCAGTATTTTCTGCAGCATTCCAACTTATTTCCAGCATTACGTAACCTGTACGAGAACAACATAAAAACAGCCCAATTAAGTCCTTCAAACATATATTCGATCAAAATAAGGACTAAAAACATAACCAAAATAAATACTTATCAAATTCCCCCTCACTTATTCGATGCTTGTCCTCAAGTATCTCAAAATTAAACAAACTTAAGTTCAAGTTTCCATCCGTAATCTCACGAAGTCTCAAAGATTTCAATATGATTAAGTATCTAAATATGAAAGAAAAGCTAAGGAGCAAAAATAGATAAATGGCAAGATTAATAATTTAAAGCAAAAACGACATTCTAAAACCCTACTAATATCAATGATGCAAACCAAGTACCCTCACAAGTAATCGCTCATGTCACTCAAAGTGTTTAAGGGTAGAGAAAAAAAAATCACTCGAGCCAAAGCTAATTAGAGCATAACCATAGGCTTGTGTTTAAATCTAATCTCCACTACTAACATGAATATGATGCAAAAATCAAGAGGTCTTAAAGAAGGGTTGTAATGGGGCTAAGGTAAGGGTAGGATAAAGGCTGAAAATAAGGGTTAAAATTCAAGACAAAAAATTCATCCCAAAAAATTATATTCGAAACTGTTTTTTTTTCATTCGAACTAAAACTGTTTTGCAGTGTATATTTTTTCGAACTGCACTATTTTTTTCTGTGTTTTTTTTTCTGTAGATTCGAACAATTTCCTGCACTTCTTTTTTTCTGCACTGCATATTCGAACAGTTCTGCACAGTATATTCGAACAATTCTGCACAGTTTTTTTTCTGCACAGTATATTTTCTGCTGCTTCACTGTACTTTCTCGAATCTGTTTTTTTAAGACGATTTTTTGTCTTGAAAAAGGGGACAAAAGTAATGGAATTTAAAAAAACGGATTAGGCTTAAAAATGTGGTGATCAAGAAAAAAAGGCCAAGGCTCAAAAATTGGTTCACTAGGGGAAATTAATTAAAGGGTAGGAAATTTATTTGGGAAGATAAATGGTTAAAACCTAGTGCCTCTATCATATTTAAGCATCATAATCAATCAACGTAATCTCAAAAGGAATTTAAAAACAAGTTCTAGAATGCAACTAATTTAGCTAGGCACACTCAAAGAAACAAAGAGCAAATATAATGCATGCTCATTAGGCTCAAAAAACTCACAAATATGTCTTGTGTACTTAGGTAAGCATCATGTGAATTAATAGAGAAAGAAATGTCATATAAAAGATTTTAATAAAAAATTAATCATGCCAAAATCTACCATGCAACCTAAAATTTTCTAACAAAATAGATACAAAACCATATGAAAACAGTGAGACAAGGCAAAACTAAGGATTAAACGAAGAATCTTAAATTAATAAAATCAAGAAATCAAGAGAACAACCAAAACGGATAAGCAAAATAAAAATTTGACAAGCATATCTCCCTCCCCCTCACTTAAATCATTTTGCCTCAAAATGAACATAAAATAAAATACAAAAGAGAGGATGAAAATACTCCCCGATTGCAGAAGAGCATGTTTCGGTAGTGGGCTCCGAGTCTGGTGTAGGGGCGGAGGCGAGCTAGCTCTCGAGTTCGGATCATGGTGGTGGTAATGGTGAGTGATTTAGGTTGAAGATGAAGCGAGAATGGTGGCTGGTGATATTTGTGTAGTTTAAAAAAAATATATATAAAATAAAGAAGAATGGTTTGTTGGAAAGGGACGGCTGGTGATATTGAAAAAGAATAAAATAAGGAAAAAAATGGTTTATTGGAAAGGGATTGTTGAAGAGTTGGACGTGGGTTTAAAAGCAAGTGGGGTCCAGGGGAAGATAAAATATGGGTTTAATTTTTGATTTAGTTTAAAATATGGGTGAAGTGATTGGGTGGGAAAAAAAGGATAAAGGGAAAATCCGAATTTTTATTTAAATTCTAAAAATTGGGCACACCAAATCTTGTTGAAAAAGATAGCTTCTCATCCTTTTATTCGATCTAAATTATCTGCAAATAAAATAAATAAGAGATCGGATAAGATAAAATAAAATCAAAATAAATTCTAAAAGATAAAATAATTTAAGTGAGATAAAAATAAATTCAAAAAGAGATAAGAAAATAAATTCAAAATAAATTTGATTTTTTTATTTTTTATTTTCTTTATTTTTATTTTAACTAAAGATAAAATTCAAATGACATCAATTTAAAGCAAATTAAAATGAAATAAAAATAAAATAAAAAATAAAGAAAATAAAGAAAGAAAGTAAAAATAAAATAAAATAATAAAAACAATTAAAGTAAAAAGAAGAAAAGAAATGGGTTGCCTCCCATTTAGCGCTTTATTTAACGTCGTTTAGCTCGACGACCTGGTTCAGACTACAGGCATTGCGACAAATACTTCTTCCAGTTCTTGCGCTTTATCCAACTGAGTATTTCCCTACGAGAAATTTTGCGATTATAGAGTTTTTTTACTGGAAAAATTTCTCTTTCATTCTTCAATTTATTTGGAGGTAATTTTAACTCCAAATTCAATTCCTGCAAAATGAAAGAAAACATTTTAGATTTTGATGGAGTTAGGCGTAAATCAGAATGAACAGAGGAAACATTTTTCAACTCCTTAATTCCTTTGTCGTGATCCTTCAAATCCCTGCACGAATCATCAACAGATTTAGATTCTATAAATTCTTCAACGGCGGGCTTAATAACATCTATAAAATTTATACTAGCAACATTATCAGGATGTCGCATTGCTTTGTAAACATCAAATTTTACCACCTCGCCATCGAACTCCATTGTAAGGATCCCGCTTCTCATATCGATTTTCGTATTTGCAGTACTTAAAAATGGACGACCAAGGAGGATTTCGGAAGAATTATTAGTCCGATCATTTTCCATGTCTATGACATAGAAATCTGCCAGAAAGATTAAATCTTTTACCTTTACCAGTACATTCTCTAACAATCCTTCCGGGTAAATTATGGATCTGTCTGCCAGTTGTATGGTTACTTTTGTATCCTTCAAAGGCTCAGCAGAAAGTGAGTTATAAAATGAAAGTGGCATAACATTAATAGAGGCCCCTAAGTCACACATTGCTCATTTAATACCCACTTTACCGATTTTGCAGGGAATGGCGAACATACCTTGGTCCTTCAATTTCGGTGGTAACTTTCGCTGGAAGACCGCCGATACATGCTCTCCTAGATTAACCTTCTCAATTCCAAAAAGACGACGTTTATTAGTACATAAATCTTTAAGGAACTTAGCATACCTTGGGATTTTTTGGATTACGTCGAGGAGTGGAATATTGATCTCTACTTTTTGAAACACATCTAGGATTTCTTTTTCTTCTGCTTGTTTGTCTCTTTTCATTAATCTCGACGGGAAAGGAGGTGGTGTAGCGTAGGGAGAAGGTACGGGGGTTGGATCGGGCATACCTTTTCTAGTAGGGGTGATTGCTTTTTTTCTTCCTTTTGTACGCCATCTTCTCTAGCTTTAGGTTCGATGACTGTACCGCTTCGTAGAGTGATGGCGTTCACATTCTCTCTTGGATTAGGCTCCGTTTGAGAAGGTAATTTCCCTTTGGATTCTAAGCGACTTACCGCTAAGGTCAATTGACTTATCTGTTTGTCAATTGCTTCAAAGTGAGCTTCGGTTCTTAGTTGAAATTTTTCTTGGGCTAGTGCTAACTTTTCAACAATTGACTCCAACGATGGCTTCTGCGGTTGATATTGTTGTGGTGCAATTGGTTGATAAGCTTGATTTGGCCTCTGGTTTTGCGCGTAACTGAAGTTTGATTGGTTTCTCCATCCCTGATTATATGCATTTCCTATGGCGTCGGCTTGGGCGACATCCTCTTCCTGGATCATCGGACAACAGTCTGTCGGATGTTCTGGGCTGGTACAGATTCCACAAAGTCTAGCTGTTTTTCTCTTATCTGCAACAAGAGTTTGCACTATTTCAGCTAATTTATCGATTTTGTTCTCTAATGAAATTGTACTTACCTCGCGAACCCTTCGAGATGGTTCGCTAGACTGATTGAATCTTTGAGAGTTGGCGGCCATGGTTGATATCAGTGTTTTAGCCGCTGCTGGTGTCATGTTGACTAAAGCTCTGCCACTAGCTGCATCTATTACCTTCATATCCATAGGCGTAAGTCCTTCATAAAAATACTGGAGGAGGGTTTATTCCGACAATCCATGTTGTGGACAATTTGCACACAACTTTTTAAACCTCTCCCAGTATTCATATAAAGATTCAGCCTCTCTTTGATGAATGCTCAGGATGCTGCGTCTAATTTCGTTTGCTTTCGCTGCAGGGAAGAACCTGTCAAGAAAAAGTTTAGCCATGTCAGTCCACGTTGTAACAGAATTAGGGGGTAAATCAAATAACCAATCTTTCGCTATATCAGCTAAGGAAAATAGAAATGCTCTAAGTTTGATTTGGTCATCGGATACTCCCTGTGGCTTTGTACTTAGACAAACCATGTGAAATTCCTTCAAATGTTTATGAGGATTTTCTGTTGGTAAGCCGTGAAAGGTAGGTAGGAGGTGGATCAAACCCGTTTTTAGCACAAACGGTGTTTCGCCATTTGGGAAGGTTATACACATTGGTTGTTGGCCATCGGGCGCCGCATTTAGTTGGCGAATGGTTTGATTTTCGTCTCCCATTGGATTGGGCTCGTAATTCGACTCTGCTTCGGATGTGATTTCTAGATCGCGTTCGAATCTTTGCTGTCGTCTTTTGTTTTTCTTTTCCCGAAGTGTTTGTGCGTTCAACTTTCGAGCTAGTGCTTCGATTTCCGGGATGAGTTCAAATTGTTCTCCCAGGTTGCTCCTGGTCATAAATCAAATAAAATGATATTAGTACTTTGCCGTATTCCCCGGCAACGGCACCAATTTTTGACACGCGTCGTATAGTGTCAAAAATAAAACCTTAAACTCAAAATAAATAAGATTTAAATTAATATAGCGAGAGTAAGGGTCGATCCGCAGTGAATAGGAACTCTAACACCTATTTTCTGATTTAGACCAATAACCTGTAGAAAATAAAGGGGGATTTTAGAATAGTGATTTGAATGAGAAAAATAATAAGAACGTAAAAATAAATATTGAGAATGAATTATAGATTAAAACAGCCTCAAGCCACGCTTTGCCACAACATCTTCGATCACTGAAGTTGATTTTTCTTCGACTTTCCTGTAGGTTACAGTCTACAAGGCCCAACCCTTGTAACTTACTTCTCGTTGGTAAATTCGACTCCCAGGGCAATCCTTGAAGTCAAACTTTAGTGAATTAGCCACGGCAATCGATGCTAACTCAAATCTGGGTTAGTGCTGGAGAAGCCCGTGCTCGGATGATAAGCTTTATTAACTCAAGGAAGAAGAGAACAATGGAAAATAATTGATGCCTTAATTTACCCCCAAAGTGGGGTATTTATAGTAGTTGAAAACCCTAAAAACCTAAGATGATAAATCCTAAATTTAAATAAAACTACATAAGATAAATATCCAAGTTTTGAAATTTAAAATAAAAAATCGGATGATAAGCTATCTTGATAAGTGGACTGATAAGTTATCTGAGTTGCTGACGTCATCTTCTAGAAGATGCTAACGTGGCGCCCAGTCAGCATTCATGCCCTGGTTCATGCCCATGAATCTGCCCACGACTCCAGTATTTTCTGCAGCATTCCAACTTATTTCCAGCATTACGTAACTTGTACGAGAACAACATAAAAACAGCCCAATTAAGTCCTTCAAACATATATTCGATCAAAATAAGGACTAAAAACATAACCAAAATAAATACTTATCAGACATTGAGACTTCTTCTGCTCAGGATGCCTTAGCTAAAGATAAAATTACTAAGGCCTCTATCAACCAGCACTTGCAAGACAAGTGGACCTACTCTAAGGGCATTTTAAGATACAAACAGAAGATGTATGTAGGTGATACTAGTGACTTAAGAAGCAAGCTTCTCCTCCATCTACATGATTCTTCCATTGGTGGTCACTCTGGCATTCAAGCCACCTATTGCAGACTTAAACTTTGCTTCTACTGGCCTGGTATGAAGAAGAAAGTTAAAAACTATGTCTTGAGCTGTGATGTTTGTCAAAGAACAAAGGATGAGCACATTTTGAAGCTTGGTCTCCTCCAACCTCTTCCAATTCCTTCACAAGCTTGGGAATCTATCTCTATGGATTTTATTGAGGGTCTTCCTCTGTCTAAAAGGTTCAATTCTATTCTGGTGATTATAGACAAATACACCAAATATGGACACTTCCTAGCCCTAGCACACCCATTTACTGCTACTGATGTTGCTTCCATCTATCTTGACCAAGTCTTTAAAGTACATGGCAGTCCTAAGGTGATTATCTCAAACAGGGATAAAATCTTTACGAGTCTTTTTTGAAGGAACTCATGAAGAAGTTGGGCACGGTGTCTCACCTAAGCTCTGCCTACCATCCTGAGACAGACGGTCAAACAGAGCGCTTAAACCAATGCTTGGAGCAATACCTACGCTCCTTGTGTTTCCTAAAACCTCATACTTGGGCAACCTGGTTACTAGAAGCTGAGTGGTGGTACAATTCGAATTTTCATACTGTTCTAGGTTTAACCCCATTCGAAGCACTCTATGGGTATAAACCTAACCAGTTAAATTGGTCAGAAGAATCTATTGTGCAGAGTGTTAATGAGATTCTAGCTAGCAGAGACCACACCAGGAAAATACTCAGAGATAACTTACACAGAGCTCAACAACGTATGAAATTCTATGCTGATAAAAACATATAAGAGAGAACATTCGAAGTGGGATACGAAGTTTACCTAAAATCGCAGCCCTGACGCCAATCTTCTGTTGCCCTTTGCAAGAACTTGAAGCTGGCTGCCCGTTTCTATGGCCCATACAAAATAACCAAAAAGCTTGGTTCAGTGGCATATCAATTACACCTTCCTGATACATCACGCATCCACCCAGTCTTTCACGTGAGCTTACTCAAGAAGAAAATTGGTCCGATCGTTCAACCTTCTCTCGACCCTCCTGATGTGCACGACGACGGACAATTGAAGGTGTATCCTCTCCAAGCCCTCGATAAACGAATGGTCAAACGAAACAAAATTGTTGTCACTCAAATTATGGTTCAGTGGGCAAACATGGGTCCGAAAAACGCAACCTGGGAGGATTTCTCTGTTTTTCAGTCCCAATTTCCAGAATTTGATCCTTGGGGACAAGGATCCTCTGGTGCGGGCAGTATTGTCACAATCGAAGCAAAAGAAGAGAATTTTTTGAAATTAGGGCAAGGAATTGGGGGAAAAGGGAAGGAGGCAAACGACAGCGTATCGGGTTTGAAAGTTAATGAAACAAACGACAGCGTATTGGGTTCAAGGTTTAATGAAGGAAACGACGACGTACATGTCCCAACAAATGGGAATTAGCACGTGAGCCGCAATTTGGCCTGCAGGCCATTAGAGAGAAAGACGCAGCTATAGACACCTGTCATCATTTCATTTGTGTGTGTGTGTGCAGTTGATTATTTACAGCTCATGCTAGGCATATTTTCATTTTATGCAATTTCTAATGTAAAAATATTTGCTTTCTCTGAAATCTAATCTTCTTTTCTCTGAAATCCCCTTCTTTTCTGCAAATTCCCATTACATTCTTGCTAGAATCCTCACATTTACAGTGACACCAGAATTTTCTTCCCATTCTCCATCGGCGTCGTGGTTGGTTCTCATGCTTTTATTTTTATTTTTATCAATGATAAGTTTCAAATAATAAAAAATCAAAGGTAAAAAAATTAACAAAATAAATTCAATAAAAGACAATTTTAATGAGACAAAATATAAAATTAATTTAAAATGTTTAAAATCAAATTTTAAGGTTTATAATTTGTTTCTCTATTCTAACATGAATTAAGACTTTATTTAAAAAAAATTGAACCCAATTTTAACATTGCACTTAAGTTTCTTGGTATATGTTTCCTCTATTAATATTTGTGAATTCTGCTATTAGCTGATGCATTCATTACAAATAGGTTATAGATTTAGCTATCATACTTTAATTTGATATTTTTAGTTTGTATACTCTTGAATTTTTTTTTAATTGAAAGAACACCTAAACTAGGTGGACAAAGAAACTGTAGTTTCCGGTGCAGGTTCGTCGTAATGAAGCAGTGGATCGATCCTCTCATGCGGATGCTGTAAGAGCAGGAGATCAATAGCAGCCACTTCTACAGTTTTGGCGAGCATATCAGCCACCTTATTTGTCTCGCGAGGCACCCATGTAACCTCCGTGATCCAATTCCTGCTGCGAATACTAGCGATAGCGCACACCAGTGAGAAGGTGCATTTGGCAGCATTCGGAGAACTAATAAGCTCAATAGCCTCAGCGCAATCTGAATGGACATTTAAACGCTCAATACCTTGGTTCCATGCAACATGTAGTCCAAGATAAATACCCCAAAGCTCAGCATGTAAAGGTTTACAAACCCCGACCAGCTTTTGGAAGCCTGAAATCCAACGCCCCGATTCGTCTCGAAGCACTCCACCCACCGCACCTTTACCAGAGATCCCCGATACGGCACCATCAACGTTCAAAGTAATCCATCCCGGTTTCGGACATTTCCAACAGGGTGGCGGAGCTGTTATAGGCTCAGGACGAGGGAGAATCACTCTACTGTCTCTGTAATAAACTGCCCAGGTACGAGCACGGGCAACCATTGTGGCAGTCGATGGGCAGACGTCATTGAAGACACAATCATTTCGGCGTTTCCAGAGTTGCCAAATAGTTGATATGAACAGGATGTCCCAAGGAATATCATGTGCTTCATGTGCTTCTTTATTGTTCAAGTTCGATAATATCCAAGTATGTAAGCTACCATGAAAGAAATCTTGGTTACGTACCTGTGGAAGAATCTGCTTCCATACAGCCACTGCACTGCAGCAGTCTCGTAAGACGTGCAGGATGGATTCACTTGCGGAATTGTATTGGGGGCATACCGGAGATTGCCCAATGTATCTATGGCAGCGCTCGAGGTTCGTCATGAGCTTGTTTCTAACCACAAGCCACAGGAAAACACGAAGGCGCTGGGGGACGTGCACATGCCAAACTGTTCTCCAAACTCCATTTGAAACATCCCACTGATCTTGAGTTAGAGAAATATAAGCCGATTTTGTCTCAAAATTACCTCTCAGCGTAGAACGCCATGATATACGATCCTCACCATCCGAAGGCTCAGGGCATTTAATCTCGAGGATGTGGGGGATGACGTCTGGATGAAAGATTGCAGCAAGCTTGGTGCGATCCCAGTTACCATCGGTGTCCGTGAGATCCGAGAAAGATGAAGGTAAAATCAAAGTATCCGCGATAGACAAGTGGTCCTTTAAAGGTCCCAGAGCTGGCACCCACACATCGTGCAATGGGTTGATTGTCTCACCCGATCCCAAGGACCAACAAATATTGTTGTGTAAAACTTCCCAGTATTGAGAGACTGCTCTCCAGAGGGGGGTGCAATTCGAGCGAGAAAGAGATGTTGGCAAGCGCTCTGCCACCCTGTATTTATCGCGGAGAAGTTTGATCCACATGGCGTTAGTTGCCGTGAGAAGGGAATAGCCTATTTTCATAACAAAAGCTACGTTGAATTCATGCATTCGTTTGAATCCAAGGCCTCCATGAAGAGTGGGTTGGCATATTGCATCCCAGTGGACAAGAGATAACTTTGAAGCTTCCGAATTGGAACCCCAAATAAACTTTCGGATCAGCTTTTCAATATCAAGGCAAACCCGTTTTGGCAAAAGAGTGGATTGCATAAAATATATCGGGATGGCTTGAATGACGGACTTCGCAAGGGTTATACGACCTGCGAGCGAGAGTGTACGAGCTGCCCAGCCCGAGAGACGGGCTTTAATAGCATCCAAGATGAAATCATAATCCGAGCAAGTGGCCCTTCGATTAAGGACCGGCACTCCCAAATACCGATCAAAGCAGTCCACCGGGCTAAAACCAAGGAAGGAGGAGATGCTCGATTGCAAAGTAGCATCCGTATTAGGAGAAAAATAGACTGTTGTCTTGTGAGCGTTTACCTTATGTCCGGAAGAACAACCAAAAGCATTGAGCACATGTTCGATAATATGAGCTTGAGCTAAGTCGGCCTTTGCGTACAAGATAAGGTCGTCCGCAAAGAACAAATGAGAGAGGGCCATTCCATGGCGTGTGAATCGGAAAGGCTCCCAACCACCGTTAGATACGGAATGATTAATTAAGTGGCCAAGCCTCTCCATAGCTAGCACGAAGAGGTATGGCGAGAGCGGATCACCTTGTCGGACACCTCGCTTGGGTCGAAAAGGCTTAGACAAAGAGCCATTCCATTGTACCTGAAAGGATGAGGTAGTAACACACTCTATAATTATGCGACGGATACCCGGGGGAAAGCCTGCATCAGCAAGAGAATCAGCAATGAAATCCCAATAGAGACGATCAAAAGCTTTTTCAAGATCCACTTTGATGGCCATCCATCCATTACGTCCTTTAAGGGATTTTAGGGAATGGATGACTTCCTGATTTACAATGATATTTTCCATGATAGATCTTCCTGCAATAAAACTGGTTTGGTTGTCCCCAATCAAGGATGGAAAAATTGGCTTTAACCGTCGGACAATGACCTTGGTGAGAAGTTTGTAGAGGACTGTACACAAGCTTATGGGGCGGAACTGACTAAAGGTCTCCGGTTTGTCTGATTTAGGGATAAGAACAAGGACCGTTTTATTAAGATCCTGTTCCAGATTACCTCCATTGAATACCTCACGAATCGTGTGACAAATAGAAGCACCAACCACATGCCACATTTTCTGGAAGAACTCGGCGTGTAAGCCATCCCAACCAGGCGATTTAAGTGGTCCCATTTCCATGAGGGCTGAATGGATTTCTTGATCGGTCGGGGGCATATCAAGGCCGGTAACAGCATTGTTCTCTAAAGGCGGGAAGGCACCTCGGATGGGGAAAGTAGGTGTAACCGTCTCCTCGCAGTCAAATAAGGTAGAGAAGAAATTCACAGCTTCAGCTTGCAACACTTTATCATCATCACACCATTCACCATTAGACAATTTAAGAGAGGAAATCCGGTTTCGTTGCTTCCGACAAACCGCTCGACGATGGAAGTATCGTGTATTGCGGTCTCCATTTTGGATCCAATCCGTACGGGATTTCTGTTTCCAAAGCAACTCCTCTTGGTCAAGGATGTTTTCAAGCTCAATTAAAAGCTCCGACTCAAGGCTAGAAAGGAAATGTGAGGAGCGAGAGCTTAACGCCGTTTGAATACCCCGTAGGCGAGCCATAATCGAGCGCTTCTTACTGCCAATATAACCAAAGACATATTTGTTCCAAACTTCTGCAGCCGAAATAAAGTTAGAGATAGTACCGGTCATTGTGTAGTGAGGCTGCCAATTATCAGCAACCATGCGTTGGAAGTCCTCATGACCAAGCCAGCCCGAAAAGTACTTGAAGTTAGGAGCGGTATACCTTGTACTTTGATGGCCAATCTGGAGCAAGATCGGCCGATGGTCCGATCGAAGTCTCACAAGGTGGGACACACTTGAGTCCGGAAAAGATTCGTCCCAATAGCTGTTGCATATGAACCGGTCAAGACGGGCAAAAGCTAATCCCCTTGACCATGTGAAATCAGGACCATGGTAACCCATGTCCCGTAAGCCGTAATCATAAAGAAGGTGCTGAAAAGGCTTGGAGGGCGGCTGAATGCAGCCTTTCCGATCAGACAATCCGAGGGTGGCATTGAAGTCACCAAATAAAATCCAAGGGGTGGTGATCGACGCAGCAAGCCGACGGAGATGAGGCCAAAGCAATTTTCTGCCTGAGGATGACGGACTCGCATAAACAGCAGTGGCTAGAACAGAGCAATTATCAACCTTGCCAAAGATTCGGAAGTGTATAAACTGAAAGTGGTTGGAGATGATTTCAACCGAGACAGTGTCGTACCAAGCTAACCAAATACCTCTCGCGAACCCATGAGCTTCAACCCGGTGAGAATGTGGAAAACCGAATGCTGTAATGACGGAATCTGCCTTGCGACCACTTATTCTTGGTTCAACTAAAACGATAACGTCAAGTTTATAATCACGTAAGACTTGCTTCGCGGCCGAGATAAAACGCCCATCGCCGCATCCTTGTACATTCCAAGACATTAATTTGAGATTCATCATAAAATAATAAAAAGAAACACAGGTCATTCAAGCATTGCAACTGCTTGTGAGCTTCCAGGATCGTGGGTAGCTTCCTGTCCAGCATTCGCTTGCATACTAACCAAGTTTGTCGGCGGGGAAGAAGGGCTCACAGCTCCGTCAACAGTAGGATTTTGAGGGTCTGGGGGGTCACCAGTAGGCTTAGTAGGAACAGGGGCAGGGACGTGGGGGGAAGGCACAGATGATGTAGGGATATTAGGGTTGGCATTCTCATCAACCACAATGGCCGTGTGTTTGGAAAGGTCAAGGGGTCTCGGGGGAAGGCGGGAGGCGTTCGACTTACCCGTGTGTCGAGCAAGGACCGGGAAGTCAGAGAGGGATATAACAGGCGGCTTTCTTAGAGATAAGGGCCTAGAAGCAGATGCAATTGGAACCTTTCCCTTCTGTTTCAATTTAGACCGAGGAAGCGAGGCTGCTGAACGTGCTTGCTGTATGGGAACATCGAGCAAAGTGCTATCATGGCTGTGGGGAGAGCTAGATTCCGCAATATCGGACTCGAATATCGGGTTGAAGCGTGATCCCTGGAAAACCATCCCAGTTGGTTTCGTCTGTGCCTCAGACTGCTTTCCCTGTGGCTTGCGGTTCTTGCGTTCGACCACCATCCAGGGCCCAAACGAATCGTCTTTTTTACGTTGATCACCATCAACTGGGGCCTCGTTATTAGTCTCAGACTCCGGTACAGGTTTAGCATCAGGGCATTTGATCTCAAGATGACCATATTTCCCGCAGTTAAAGCAAATCGTGGGTAGTGATTCATATTCAACAATTTGGACGTTCCCATTGATGAGCAGTTTTGAGACAAGCGGCTTGCTGAGGTCAACATACACTGCCATTCTAGCAAATCGACCACGCCTCCCGTGTTCCGTTTGGTAGTCAATACGGATCACCTCTCCAATGGACTCCCCTATTTCCGCAATTAGATTCTTTTTATACATGATCACCGGCAGACCAGGTAAACGGATCCATGCCATCACACTGCTAGGGTACGGAGTGGAAGTGGAGAATAATGGCATCCAGGGTTGGACTGTGAGATAGTGACCAAAGACAGTCCATGGCCCCTTCGTGAGAGCATTCTGATAGTCCGCTTTCGTTCGAAACGAAACAAGAAAGTAGTCATTTTCCACATCCATGAGTTTAACCGGTTGGGAGGGCTTCCATATTTCGTAAATCTTGTTCCGCAAGGTATTATAACCAATACGGCGGCCTAAGAGTTTGACCACCAGAGTCTGCTCGAAGCTTTTTTCAGCAAGCGAAATAACTCTATCGGAGAAATCAATTGAGATCATACTATCAACTTCGCTTCGGGTGACATCACCTTCCTCAATTTCGATTTCCTCTTCATCAATTATCTCCTCAGTTTCGTCTGGAATATGTGGTGTTTTGTGCATTAGGGCTTCCTTATAAGAGAAACCAGGCGGGGGCGGGTTCACAGCAGCGTTGACGGTTGTTACAGGGGCAGGCCTCCCTCGGTCTGGCGGATCATCATCGATCCGTCTGTGCTTTCTTGGGTTGTCGGGGGCGGGGGTAGGAGCGTTAGACATCTAGGGTTTCGGACGAAAATTCTTGAAATTTTTAATTAATCATACAATAATAATTAAATTTGTTATGTTAAATTATACTGTTAATTATAGATAAATTACGAACTTGATCTTTGTTTTCCAATTGAATCATTTATATATAAAATAAAATAACTTACATTTATATCAAGATTGAAGTTTCAAAATTTAACCATTAATATTCGTATCAATTCGAGGCAAGTATGTTTGGTATTCTGCAGCTGAGAAAAAAAAAGTATAGTATTCTGCTTGAAATAAGTAACTCAATCTTCATGAATGACTCTAAGCAAAATTTAGGATCCCCTTATTTATTTTCTTATTACCACTTTATTTTATAGCGTAAATAATTAATTCAATTAAATTTCGTTTCATTTTCTTTCCTTGTTTTCATTCTTCACGTCGTCATTGGTGCCTTTACGATTATTATATATTTAATAAAAAATTATTATAAAAGTCAAAGAAGAGTTCGTCAACGAAGGAAAAAAATTAAGAAAATACAAGGATGTATTGATATAATATAAATTAGAATTTTGAAAAATTAACTGAAAATTTCACAAAGTTTAATCTTTTCAGATAATCAAAATAGAAAAATTTATAATAAAAAGTGTGTTTTGCATAAAACTACTATATTATTATTATTAATGTTGATTTTACTTTTCAATGAAATCTATTAGAATGTAACTAATTTCATTCCTAATAAACTAATCATTGATTTATAGTGTTTAATATAATTAATAATTATATAAAAGAGTTTTAGGTTAGAGTTTATGACTTTAAGATTTATAGTTTTTAGGGTTTATCATTTTAGAGTTTTTAATGTTGTAATTTTTCATAGTTTATAAGGTTTATAGGTTGTGGGTTAGGGTCTAAGGTTTAAGGTTAAGTATTTTTAGGGTCAAGTGTTTTAGAGTTTAGGATGTTAATATTTAATTACATTAAACGCTGTAAATTATTGGTGTTTAATTTTTTAAGAATGTAATTAATTATATTTTAATAAATTCCATCGAAAAGTAAAATAAGCATTGATGATAAGAAACTAGCAGTTCTTATACATAGCCCTAAGTATATAGCAAAACTCTAAAAAATTAGCAAAAATGATCGATTTAATAATAAAACTGAAGTTTTGAAACTTTAATGAGTACGGGGTAGTATATGTTCATACTTTTTTAAACCTTTGATAAAATTGTTCGAACTCAGTCCCGCTAAAATAAATGTCATCATCTTTTTCACCAAAACTTATATAACCATATATAATACACATATTTCTTCCTACTAAAAATTTCCAGTTATTTAAATTTTCATTTTATCCCAAATTTTATTTGAAATTCCTAATTGAGTCAGACGGTTCAAATTTTTGCACATCAAATTAATTTAAAATTTATTCTTTCGAGTCGAGTTTTACTGACTTGTAATCGAAATTCTTTCAGATTGTTAAAAGAAAAATGAAGAGAGGTGACAATTGACTAGGGTTTTGATTTTAAATTGGATGATTAGCCCAATCTGATATTTTAGTATTTGGAGCCCAAGTACTAACAGTTTGGTGACGATACAGTTGATGAACAATCCATTACAGTTGTGAGCTCAATGGCTCGATTATCTTTAACATGGAAAACATTTCAAAACTCACAAATTTGATTAAAATTTATGAGGAAATTACTTTGGAAACAAAATTTTGAATACATCAACTTAATTTGAAAAATACGTTTCTGAAACATCAATGTAGTTCAAATAAAATCTACTTTTTTAAAAAATAGCAATTATGTTTAATTTAAAATTTCATTTAAAACCTCCATCACTATTTACAATTTTATTTTTTAACATATAGTATATCTTATTCTTTAAAAAAATCAACGAATATTGAATGAATTAATTTCTGGTTTAATTTATCATTTAAATTTGAAATTGTACAACGTAAATAGTTGAAATTAATTTGTCAGATTTATATCCTTAAATTCGTAGGCAGGAAAAATAGATTGCATTAATTTACCTTTAGCCTATGGAAAATGCCATGCTGTCCAATGAAGCGGCAGACATTATTGAAGAGGTTCAAGGAATTTCTTTTATATTTATTTATTTATTTGCTTTTTGTTTCTCTCAACTGACACGTACCACCACGTGGAAATGCCTAAAGCTATCCCATGCTCATGCTCATGTAATAATTAGATAAACCAATCCCTATGCGTTAATACACGTGTAGTCCTTGCTGCAAAATTAAATTTTATTTCTCTTTCCTATTCTTTTGATTCATTACCATATGACATAATGATAAAAATATCTTTAACATTTGATTGAATAATTGTTTTAGTTTATATTTTTAGAGTATTTTGACCCTTAACGTTTTATTTTAGATCAAAACGACCAATCAATAGATAAAAATTGTTAGTTAACTAACGGTAAACACCTTGAAATGACATAGCGAACTTACATAACATCATACGTTGAGTGATTAAAAGGCGCAAGCTATGCCTAATAAAGGCTTAGATTTGTTCTTCTCAATGTTAAATTGCATAATCTTTATAAATGTGACACTATTATGTTAGCGTATGATGTCGTGTAGCATTATCACACCATATAAAGGTGTTTATCATTAGCGAACTAATGGTTTTTATCCATTGAGGGGTCATTTTGACTCAAACTGAAGTGTTGAGGGTTAAAGTGCTCAAAAGAAGAATATGAGCCAAAATAATTATTCAGTCAAACGTTAGGGGCATTTTTAGCACTATGCTTTACTATAATTGGGTGGTGGCAAGTAGAGATGTCAATTAGATGGGGCGGGTGCGAAGGATACTCTTCTCGCTTTTATTTTCGTTAAGAATTTTCAACTCCATCTCACAACTCGTTACGAATACAAAATTTAAAAGATCATCACTGCCCCACAACCCACAAGACTAAAATTATCTTCACCCCACCGCCCATGTGGGTTCTAAAACCCATCTAATTTCCTCTTTACCCACCCCAAGATCCATCATATAACATATTTAGGCTTAAGGGTTCAATAAGCCCCTAAACTTTTGTAAAAAAAAAAGTTAATTAAGCTCCTAATTTTTTTTGAAGCTCAATTAAGCCCTCAAACTTAAGAAAAAAAATTCAATTTGACCATTTGACCAACGTTAACTGTTAACTTTAACAGTTTTTTTAATTATGACACATGTCGCAACATGATAATGTCACTTATCATTTCTTGAATTTTAAATTTAAAAAAATATTTAAAAAATAAAATAAATTCTAAAAAATAAAAAATCCTGAAAAATTATTTTAAAGATATAAAAAAATATTTTTTAATTTCGAAATTTTTTATAAATAATAAATATTAATTTTCAAAATATTAAAGTATTTTAAAAAATAAAAGATATTAAAAATTATTATTATACAATTATAAAAATAATTTAATACGTTTTAAAAATAAAATAAATTCTATTTTTTCAAATATTCTGGAAAATTCTAAAAAATATTTTTAAAATATAAAAATATTTTTAATTTCGTAATTGTATAATAGTAATTTTTAATATCTTTAATTCCTTTTAAAATACTTTCATCTTTTGAAAATTATTTTTTATTATTTATAAAAATTTTCAAAATTAAAAAATATTTTCATATTTTTTTTATTTTTTAGAATTTATTCTATTTTTTAAATATTTTTTTTAACATTTAAAAATCCTAGAAATGACAAGTGGCACTGTCATGTTGCGACATGTATCATAATTAAAAAAACAAATCGATAAAGTTAACGGTCAACGTTGGTCAAAATGCTAAATTGATTTTTTTTTCTTCTCTTGAGTTTGAAGGTTTAATTGAGTGCAAAAAAATTTAGGGGCTTAATTGATTTTTTTGTAAAAGTTTAGGAGCTTATTGAACCCTTAAGCCATGTATTTATAAGTATTAGTTAAATAAATATAAACCAAATTTGTTACGAAAAAAATATGAAATATCTTTTATTTGGGCTCTCACCACATATGTGACATTCTTCAACTGACACTATTTAAAAATAATGTCGCGACCGTTTTTTGAAAGCATGCTTTTAATTATTTGGAGCAAAAACAGCCTGACGATTAGGTTTTTGGAAAATCAAGGTTTTTGACCAATTTTATCTTGTAATTAATTAATTTTCCATTTTAGTCAAAATCCCTTTTATTTGCTTAAAAAATCATTTTGGAACCGCCACCGGCCACTTTGGTAGGCCGAACACCAAAAAAACGCACCAGAGATTCTTTTTGAAAAATTTCGGGTTCGGGAGTCGGTTACGTGTAGGGAAGGGTTAGCACCCCTACGAACGCCCGTTATCGGTACCTTATTAATTACACGTGGCATTTTTGGCATTTCGAACATCAATTTGAATTTAATTAAATCTTTTCACTGTAAAACGAATTTTATTCTGAATGGGAGTATCCTTTTGTAAGAAAATACATTTTGATCGAATATGATTATGAAACATCCAATTGCATTAGGACACTTCATCTTATATTCAAAAAATGTATATAAACACAAAAGATTTAATGCATGATTTATTATTGTCTTGTCATTTTTAAGTAAACCATAATTAGGCTCCATTAATTGCTTTAATTAAAATTCTATGAATGCTATTAATTTTGGACATAAAAGAAAACACCCAAAATAATATTGGGCACTTTCTTTATCGAGCCCAAAAATAACAACATTCCTAATTAGAATGACATTAATTATTAACCCTATTTTTATTTTACTTGTTAAATTTACCTAGTTAGTGATTTATTTCCATTTTCTAAGTTAAAGTAGAAAATTGAAACTTTTATCGGAATGCTCATTGGTTAACATCACTCTACATTGTGACACTAGCTAATATTGAGCATTCTAACATTGTTTCAAATATCTACTTATTTTCTACAATGATCTTCATATTCAATTATGATTAGGTGAACTACACTAATGGCTCTAATTTAATTTAGCATGTGATTAATTGTCTAAACAATATATGGCATGGTACTTAAAAAACATTTCAAGCATATGTATTAATTACATAATTAAATTAAAACAATTAAATAAAGCAATTAAATTCTAGAAAGACTGAATTGAATTAAATTATATCTTAGGTGACCAAATAACAAATGAATAAGGGTTGATTTATAGGCGAATAAAAATTTAAGAACTCAAATCTAAAGACCCTAAAAGACTAAGCCCGGACCCATTAACCAAGCCCAAACCGTTACCCAGGCCCAAACCCTTAATCCATTCGAATTAACAAAGCCCAAACCCAAATGCTTTAGGTCGACCGGGTCACGGACCCGTATCCAAACCCATACAGAAACGCGTGGATCCTCTGTAACCCGGCTCCCCTTTACGGCACTGTTTCTAACTCGGTATAAATGACCCTAAACCGAGTTGGAACGGTCATTCGACCATTCTCCCTCTCTCTCTCTCTCTCTTAAATCCTTTGAACCCAAACACCAAAAATTTGAAAACCCAACATATTTTCGATCAAAACCCCTATTTTTGCCTCAGTTCTTCTTTTGTTCTTCAAAAAAACCTTCATTCGATCTTCAAAAACACTAAAACCCCTTTCTAAAATTGTTTTCAAAGATCAAACATCACTTTTTTCAAGAACAAACCTAGAACACATCTAAAACCCTTCGTTTGATCCTCATTAACACCCAAACTCCCCTGAAACTCGTTCTTTAAAGATTAAAACCTTATTTTTCAAGAACTCATCAAGAATTTTTCCAAAAACATTATTTTAATCCTTATTTTTTCTTAAAACTCTTCCCCGACCTGTTTCTTGACCGCCGGGATGATATCAACCACCGGATATCATCTCCGGTCTCCTATTTTCTCTTTTCGATGACCGAACCTTCTCCAGTCATCTTTTTCGGCCAGACCTGGCTTTTCCGGCCACCGTCTGCAACTTCGACCACCACCTCTGCCGTCGCCGGAACCCTAAATCTACTCAAAAACTCATTTATAACCCTAATCCTAGATCTGAGCTCTGTTTCATCAGAAACACCCCTCTTCTCCCGATCCTAAGCTATTTACCCGAGACCAGTGACCTCTCATCTTTGTTTTTCGACTCCGACAACGATTCGAATGCTCGGTTTTTCACTCTGACGACATTTCTGACAACAGCGAAGCAAGATAAGCTCCCGATCTCTCTCTTTTATTTTTTTATTTATTTTTTTATATATTTTTAGTTTCGAAGTAGATCTGATATTTAAAGATCTAGATCTATTTTATTTTCCTTAGATCTAGGTTTTTACATGTGTTATGAACTTGACTTTTATGTTTGAGTTTGGATTTAAGACATGTTTTATGCTCGAGATCTGGTTTTAGACAGACTTAGGCTTCGATTTTTCAGGATTTAACTCGTTTTTTGTGTTTTCGAACAGGTAAGAAAGGAAAAACAAGGGACATAGGTTTGAAATACCTCGGTTCGATATTCTGATGGTTCCGGTGAGCTTCCGGCAAGGTCCCCGTGTCCGGTTATCTTCTCCGATTGACTCAGACTCCTCAGCTAACTTCTCTCTCTCTATTTTTTATTTTTTTGGCAATTATTTGTATAATTATGGCTGCATTAATTACGTTTTTCTCTCTCTTCGCATGTATTTATACCCGCGTCAAGAGTGACGTCATCCTTGTACGGCTGGCGATGCCAGCTGGTCCCAGCTCGGTAGGAATCCGAGTGAAATAGAATGGGCCAATGCCATGTTGACATGTGTCCCTTGAGGCTCAAATTCGAACGGGAAAAAGAAACACAGATGGGTTCGAAAGGGTTTTTGTGCTTGTTGGGCTGGTTATGGGCTGTTAACAGCTGTAATGGGTTGGGTCTGAGTCGTTGTGGGTTGTCAACAGTTGTAATGGATTTTAGCTTTTGGTTCGGGCTTTTGTATTGGGCCTTTTGTTATGTATTTGGACTTTGTATTGTTTTTTTACTCTAATGCATTTGGGTTTTCTTTTATTATTGCTTTGTTTATTATTATTTATACTATATATATATATATGTAAACCTGGACAAAAATCCGTTCTACAAATAATAATATACAAAATTAGATTTTGTATAACACACGTTTGAAGTAAAAATTATTATAAAGGACCAAAAAATAACATGTAAAATAATATTTCATTTGTCGTAACAAATAAACAATATAGAAAGAATTAAAAAATAATATAAAAACTTTACAAAATAAGAAAAAATACCAATAAAATTTAAATAATATACAATATTATGAAAATAAAATTAAAAGAAGTAGAAGAATAACATACCTAAGGTGAAGACTAAGGAGAATAAATCAATAAACCTAAATATTTTTTGAATAGTCTAAAGGTGATTATAATGTAATATGTGTTCATACATATTTTTAACTCTTTGACAATGCACACATACCTTGTAGAGAGAGAGTGATTGTACCTGAGTCTCATAGGATGAACATCATTCGTTTTTTCACTGGGACCACTTGTTGGGTTCAATAAATGGGTTCAATATATATATGGGTTAGGATCCACTTACATTTTGTAAAACTCAATTACTTTTACACTTTTTTGGATCGTTGGATGATGATAATAAATGACTAAGATTATTTTTTTCAAGTGACAATCTTATCATTTTCCAGTATTAATCTCATTCATTCATTTACCTTCATCCAACGATCCAAAAAAGTGTAAAACTTTTAATGTAACACCCGGGTTTAGGGGTTAGGTGAAAATAATATTTTAATATTATTTGGGCTCGGTTTTATAATTTAAATAATATTTCAGGTTTTGTGTTCAAATTTATTAATTGGGTTGACCATGTTTTTAGATTTAAACCCCAATTAGCCATGGTTTTCATACTATTGAGAATACCCCATCTCATTAGGGGTATAAAGGACTTTTGGCTCTTAAAATAAAACAAAACAAATAAAATTCACTTTTTACTCATCTTCCTCCCCTCTCTCTCTTTCAAAACTCACGACACCTTCTCCTCTCCATGAAGGGTTACTATTCCATCATCTCCTTGCTTCATCTTTGAAGATTTTTAAAAGGTAATGACATTTTTGAGTTGTCCTCATCTTCCCCTTCATAAAAGTACCCTTCTTTTTCATTTCCATGAAGTTTTTGGAAAGTAGAGGTTTTGAATATTTTGAGTAAAAATGGTGCCTTTGTGTAGCTAATCTTAATATTATGATTTATTATGGTTAGTTATGGAATGTAGGAGCCAAATGATGCTACATATGTAAATTTCAAATGATTTTAATCAATTTTCGGATTTGGGTTTCCAAGGGGTTTTTGGAGGGTTTTAGTGTGGGTTTAGGGGCTGTTAAAGGTTGGAATTTGGGGGCTGTAGGTAGTATGATATATGAGGATCATTTTGGGTGTAATTGATGCTTGTTTGGGTGTTTGAAATGGGAGAATTCAGTGGGTGTTAAGGGCTGCTCGGAAATCCTGTTTTGGGGTTGATTTTGAGTGTTGGATGCTTGCTAATGTTAATCCGGGTTGATTCCGATGATGAGATATTGATTATGAATGTTTTGTTTGTGTTTGAGATTGATTAGAACCGAGTTTGGGCATCGGTGAAGCGTTGGAAGTGAATCCGGGAATTTGAAGAACGGTCGCTTGCTTGGTCTTTGAGCTTGAGAGCTTAGGTGAGTGGTTAAATACTTTTAAATGGTTTTCAAGTGTTGGTTCAAGCATGTGAACTAGGTTGGGATTGGTAGACCCACCTAGAGTTGGGATTAGGGTGGTAGCCTAATCCCAAACTTTAGTTAGAGACTTTGGTTGCACTCCTTAATGATTGTATATGCCTCGTGTTAAATTGTGATGATGTTGATTATGTATATGTTGTATACATGTACGTTGAGGCATGTTGGATGCGTTGTTATATGCATGTTAATGATAGATATGATATGTTTATACACGTGTGCAAAATATGATGTGATATGGTTGTTAATGATATACATGAGGTGTTGTCATGTGAAATGAGTTTATGAGGTGATTGCTTGATCCGAGGATCATGGTGAATACATGCTAGGCATGGAAATGTGGTTTGTGCATGATAGTAAGTCATGGTGAGTACGTGCTAAGCACGGAAGTCGTTAATAAATGGTATTGTGGAATGTGTTAGTATTGGCACTAGTATGCTTGGGTACAAATGATCGATCATTAGGATGTTAGTGTGTACACATGAGTCAAAAGTCGCGCGTGGCCTTGGTGGCGTTGAGTCACCAAGGAGGAGTACGGGTACGCCCGGAAATTGTATTTACATTAGTCGGTGATGAGTGGAATCCCATCGACGGGCGTGAGGATGAGTGGAATCCCCTCCGCGTGGAATGAGGCGTGAGGATGAGTGGAATCCCCTCCGCATGAAATGAGGCGTGAGGATGAGTGGAATCCCCTCCGCGTGAACGGTGATGAGTGGAATCCCACCGCCAGGTAATGGTTGTGTTGTTGGATGTGAGTTCCAACGGTTATCCGTGTATTCGAGTCATAGCTAGGTGCCAATACGGATTTGTAGTTATGTTTCCATGATGTGGTTAATTGTGAGCCAATGTGACTTGGGATGTGTTGCTAACGTGGCTTAATATATGTGATTTCATGTGTTGTGGATTTAAACATGATGAGCATGACATGATATTGATTATGTGATCATGCATCATTTAGAATTATGGCTCGTGTGGACCGGAGGTAAGAACATGCATTTCATCTCGGTTGTAGCTCGTGCTTGGACCCTGCATTGTCGAGGTTTGTTTTTAAAGAGCTTACCCTCACTAAGCTTTTATGCTTACGCTCTCTTTTGTTCGACAATGCAGATAAATAGCTTGTGGGTGGCAAAGGCAAGGGAAAGTCTCCAAGTGTTGCTTTTGGTGAGCTCAACGTATGAATTTTAAGAAATAGAATGTAATAGTTAAGCAATGGGATAGGAATTGTTTATTCGAGTCTTGATGTATGTCTATGGTTGACTTGATTTGTAAGCATGATATATCTTGCCAAATGCTTGAGTGATTGTCTAAATCCATGCCTCGTATGTGTTTGTTATTAGGCTTGAGATGTATGCCCTTCTTGAACCTTATTAGTTTTGCTATCTTGAATTTGTCTAAGTGTGGGCTATGTGAATGCTTGCTCCTTTTATGATATGTATGAATGCATGGTTTGTGGTGTTTAACCTTGGAGTTTAGTCTCGTTTAGGTGGTGATAAAGCATGCTTGTAAGATGGTTTGCCATAGGATTAATTGCTAGTATGTTGTTGGAGAGTTGTTGAGTGTTTTGTCGGTGTTTTGGGGCATCCTTGTGTCTTAAAACAGTCAAATGGAGTCTGCAGGCAGGGGGCGTTTCGAAACGGGCCACCCTGTTTTGATACGGTCCCTTTGCTTTTGGCCAGCCGTTTCGGAACGGATAGGGGCTGTTTCGGTACGGTTTTGCTACTGGAATTTTGAGAAATTGACGAGATATAGGCGTACCGAAACGGGTCCTTGGTGTTCTGAAACGGTCAAATCTCGTTGACCACGAGAAGTTGACCAGGGAGGGTGTTTCGGAATGGTTGACCCCCGTTCTGAAACGGCTTCCTTGTGAAGGTTTAGTTAGGTTGACCAGGTCAATGCGTTTCGATACACCTTGAGGGTGTTTCGAAACGGCCTGTTAAATTACACAAAAATGAGCTATTTTTCGTAGGTTGTTCGAGTTGCTATTTTGCGAATGTTCGTCTTCCGTTGCCGTGATCACATAGGAATTAAGTGTGCATTTAGAGAAGAGTAAATTAAAAAGAAAAAAATATAGGGTTGCTAACCGAGGGGGAACCTTAACGGGTTTCGCTTCGGTTTTCCCCGTGTGGCCCATTCGGACCGGTCATCCGACCAGACCGGGACGAGGGGGTTACATTTGTTGGTATCAGAGCCTAAGGTTACCGAGACCTTGGGCAGGTAAGTGAGGTAAGTTCGAGTTTTGATTAATGTGCACGGTGATTGCTTGCTTCGTAAGTATGATTGCTTGTATGACAAGTATGTTGATTGCTTGTTTAAGAGCATGTTGTTTGTTATCCGTGTATGTCGTGATGAATGATTGATTGATTGAGAATGTATGTTGTCTGATCGTGCGCGTGTGTTGCTTGTTTAGCAAGTATGCCCTGTTATATGCTTGGTTAAGCATGTATGTGTGCTGATTTGTATGAAACATGTTTAGTAGAGTCCCATTGCTTCTATTACATCGGAAAAAGGATTTTAAGTGAGGGAAATCATACTTGAGCCACTTGGACCTTTCCTTTGCTCACCCAACTTGTATGTTAAATTGTTGATTGATTTATTGCTTTTAGTAAGTTTAGGGCCAGTGTGTGAGCCGTGAATCGGTAAGTGGAAGTTGTGGTTTTGATAATGTGGATGATGTGGAGGAAGTTCTTTGCTATAGTAGGGGAGTATGGTTGTACCGGAGTTGAGGTACAATTTGTTTGCTCGAGTCCGTGTGTATGTGAGTTGATTCTTGTTGGTGAGGGACGATGGGACCGATTCTAGTATTAGTTAGTGAAAAGAAGTGAAGACCTATGAGTGGGAGTCAAGGTGATATCGATGTCATAGTAGTTAAGCCCATGGTACAGCTTTGAGTTTGTCTCTTCTGATTGGTTCTGAGTTCGTACTTCCGTATGTTGTTACCAAGCATGCAAGTTTGAATGTGCTCGATGAGGTAGGTATGAGTACCTCAATTCTTTTGGCGAGGTCTAGGTAGGGGTCTCGTGTGAGTAATCTGAATTTCAGAAGTGTTAGTGGTGACCGTTGGGGTTCAACCTATGGTTTTCATACAAGACAGTCAGTCAGTATCCATGAATGGGAACCGATTTGTGTGTTTGGGGCCAGTATGCGTCTGGGTGGTTTTCCAGTATGGTTGTCTGTGTGTGCCCAGAACTGCGTTTTTGAAGTTTTGAAATGCTCTACGAATAGTCTAGAAGAGTCGGATTTTGTTGGAGAATCAGTCTGAAAACAAGAGGACCGAAGACTATCAGTTGTGTACTAGTGAAGTTACAATTTTTGCAGAATCGTCCGTTTGTGTGAGCGTGCAAAGATTTTGGCGTATCTCTGTTGAGATTTTAGACGTAGGGACGCATGTGACTAGACCTTTTGGGAGATAGTAGTGATCAGAAAGATGTACAGAAGATGTTTGTTGGTGGTTCAGAGTTACTAGTTTCTGGTAGATGTGAAGTGATTGTCTTCCTACAGTTTCGGTGTGCCTTTTTGACAAGGCTCGGCTTGAAGAGCAAATAGTTAGTGTGTATGTTGAGACAAAGAACGAGTTGAGTTGAAGTTGCAAGATTTATGTGTGACTGTAGTGGTAGATGAGGAGGTGAACTTCTTGTTGAATGTTGATCCAGTTTAGAGATCAAAGGATGATTAAGTTTAGTTGGTAGGCTTGCTTAGTAATTGTGATGAATTTGATTTTGAATGAAGACTAGACCGCATAATGTTAGGATAGTTTGTGTTCTCTTTTCCTAGAGGTGTTTGGAAGAATTGTCGGCTATCTCTTGTCTAGAGAGGAAGAGTTTGATATTGAGACCGTCTTCGAGTTTACTCCTGTTTTGATTGCTCCATATCTTATGATTTCCGGAGGAATTGAGAATGTTGAAGAAATAACTTCGAGATTAGCTGGACCTTAGACTCATTAGACCTAGTACGTCATCTTAGCGTGTGACAGTGCAATCTGTGAAGAAGAGAGAGGACAATACAAGAATATGTTTAGATTTCAGACAATTGAAACAAGTGACAGTGAATGATTAGTATCCGTTTCCGAGTGTCAGTGATTTGTTGGTCAGTTAGTGTGTGCTTCAGTCTATTTGAAGATTAGTTGAGATCCGTTTACCACCAGTTGGAAGTGAGAGAAGTTGAAGTATCGAAGACAGCTTTAGGGGCAAGATGTGACCACCTTGAGTTTCGAGTTATGCCGTATTGTCTGACTAGTGTAGTAGTTACCTTCATAGAGATGTTGAGCAGAATATTTTCCCGAGTTCCTTGAGCAGTTGTAGTAGTTCTCATAGTTGACATATGAGTATATTCACTTTTTGAGGAAGGCCATGACAAGCTTTGAAGTTAGTGTGGTAGATCCTTTTAGGGAATCAGTTGTATGTCAAGTTATGCAGCGTGAACTCCGAGTTAATGAAGATGTTCTCCTAGGACATGTAGTTCAGCCGAGTGTGTTGGAGAAAATCCCAAGTAGGCAGAAGAAGATGTGAGTTGGAAGAAATCGAAGACTGTGACAGATATCTATAGTTCCTAGGTCTAGCCTTGTTACTCTCAGAGAATTGTAAATAGACTTTTGAAGATAGTTGTTCCGTTGATAGATTGCTACAGAAGAATGTTCAGTTGTGTGGTTAGATGCGAGACATTGAACCCTTGAGAAACCAAAAGAAACTTTGAAGAGAGCTCCGACCTTGAATCAGCTTATGTCAGAGAAAGAATGTGTGAACCATAGTGATGTGTTACATGTAGAGTTAGGTTGTGTGCTTATGCAAGACAGAAGATTGTGGCTTGTTCATCAAGATAGTTGAAAGACCGAGAAAATAGTTATCTCACACTAGACTTAGAGTTAGTTACAGTTGTATTTGCTTCGAAGACTTAGAGACAAAGCTTGTATAGCAAGAATGCACGGTGAGTATGTACGAATCATCAGAACTTGAAATATTTGAAGACTTAGGAAGGGTGAAACTTGAACAGCATGAAGTGTTAGAACCGCTTGAAGACTGTAATATCAAGATTGAGTACCATCCGAAGATAGTCAACGTAGCAACCGATGTTCCGAGTTGTATTTGTTGTTAGATTAGTAGTTGGATCGCGAATTGTGTTTGCCGAATTCAGCTTACCAAATGATAGTAATTTTATGGCTAAGTTTCATGTTAAACATACCTTGAGTCAGAATGCTTGAAGAGAAACAGTTGCAAGGCAGATTCTTGGCACCTCACGTGCAAGGCATGGTAGTAGGAAGACCTTCATAATACAGTTTCAGAGATGATAGAGTTTTGTATTTCAGAGACAGAATAATTGTACCGATTGACATAATGTTATGAGACGTATTGTTTTGGCCGAAGCACACGGTAGTTCGTTTATATTGCATCCGAGTAGTATGAAGACGTATTGTGGGATGAAGACGAGTACTTCTGAATTGAGTTGATAAATAGTGTGGTTCAGTATGAGAGTAAGTATGTAAATTGCCAGCGTGTCAAGACCGAGCTTCAGTTTCTTCTAGTTTGTTACATCCGTGGAAGATTCGTAATGAAAGTGGATATTAGAGATCCGAAAATTCTGCTAGATTATTTTGAAGACGTTTGCATAGTGTCTGGTTATCCGTGGAAGGCAAATGTTCAATTAGTGAAGGTTATGATCCAAGTGTTCATACAGTGCTGCCTGAGATTGTGAGTCAGACTAGTTTCGTTGTTCGTTTGTCACGGTTACCACCAGAGTTAGGAAGAGGTTGGTGAGGTGGTTTATGTATCTATGATTCAGAAGTGTGAGTTGGATTTGTTCCATGCCATGTTGTAGAAGAGATTGAGTTGAGTTTGAAATTTGCGTGCAACGAAGAATCAGTTGAGATTTGGTGTTAGATAGCTGCTGTTGTGTGGTAAGTCTATGAGTTGGCTAATATGTTGTGGTGAGAAGGAAGTGTGGAGAGACAGCTTCTGTGATTCTTCCTGTCCGATAAATTTCGGGGACGAAATTTCCTTAAGTGGGGGAGAGTTGTAACACCCGGGTTTAGGGGTTAGGTGAAAATAATATTTTAATATTATTTGGGCTTGTTTTATAATTTAAATAATGTTTCAGGTTTTGTGTTCAAATTTATTAATTGGGTTGACCATGTTTTTAGATTTAAACCCCAATTAGCCATGGTTTTCATACTATTGAGAATACCCCATCTCATTAGGGGTATAAAGAACTTTTGGCTCTTAAAATAAAACAAAACAAATAAAATTCACTTTTTACTCATCTTCCTCCCCTCTCTCTCTTTCAAAACTCACGACACCTTCTCCTCTCCATGAAGGGTTACTATTCCATCATCTCCTTGCTTCATCTTTGAAGATTTTTAAAAGGTAATGACATTTTTGAGTTGTCCTCATCTTCCCCTTCATAAAAGTACCCTTCTTTTTCATTTCCATGAAGTTTTTGGAAAGTAGAGGTTTTGAATATTTTGAGTAAAAATGGTGCCTTTGTGTAGCTAATCTTAATATTATGATTTATTATGGTTAGTTATGGAATGTAGGAGCCAAATGATGCTACATATGTAAATTTCAAATGATTTTAATCAATTTTCGGATTTGGGTTTCCAAGGGGTTTTTGGAGGGTTTTAGTGTGGGTTTAGGGGCTGTTAAAGGTTGGAATTTGGGGGCTGTAGGTAGTATGATATATGAGGATCATTTTGGGTGTAATTGATGCTTGTTTGGGTGTTTGAAATGGGAGAATTCAGTGGGTGTTAAGGGCTGCTCGGAAATCCTGTTTTGGGGTTGATTTTGAGTGTTGGATGCTTGCTAATGTTAATCCGGGTTGATTCCGATGATGAGATATTGATTATGAATGTTTTGTTTGTGTTTGAGATTGATTAGAACCGAGTTTGGGCATCGGTGAAGCGTTGGAAGTGAATCCGGGAATTTGAAGAACGGTCCCTTGCTTGGTCTTTGAGCTTGGGAGCTTAGGTGAGTGGTTAAATACTTTTAAATGGTTTTCAAGTGTTGGTTCAAGCATGTGAACTAGGTTGGGATTGGTAGACCCACCTAGAGTTGGGATTAGGGTGGTAGCCTAATCCCAAACTTTAGTTAGAGACTTTGGTTGCACTCCTTAATGATTGTATATGCCTCGTGTTAAATTGTGATGATGTTGATTATGTATATGTTGTATACATGTACGTTGAGGCATGTTGGATGCGTTGTTATATGCATGTTAATGATAGATATGATATGTTTATACACGTGTGCAAAATATGATGTGATATGGTTGTTAATGATATACATGAGGTGTTGTCATGTGAAATGAGTTTATGAGGTGATTGCTTGATCCGAGGATCATGGTGAATACATGCTAGGCATGGAAATGTGGTTTGTGCATGATAGTAAGTCATGGTGAGTACGTGCTAAGCACGGAAGTCGTTAATAAATGGTATTGTGGAATGTGTTAGTATTGGCACTAGTATGCTTGGGTACAAATGATCGATCATTAGGATGTTAGTGTGTACACATGAGTCAAAAGTCGCGCGTGGCCTTGGTGGCATTGAGTCACCAAGGAGGAGTACGGGTACGCCCGGAAATTGTATTTACATTAGTCGGTGATGAGTGGAATCCCATCGACGGGCGTGAGGATGAGTGGAATCCCCTCCGCGTGGAATGAGGCGTGAGGATGAGTGGAATCCCCTCCGCATGAAATGAGGCGTGAGGATGAGTGGAATCCCCTCCGCGTGAACGGTGATGAGTGGAATCCCACCGCCAGGTAATGGTTGTGTTGTTGGATGTGAGTTCCAACGGTTATCCGTGTATTCGAGTCATAGCTAGGTGCCAATACGGATTTGTAGTTATGTTTCCATGATGTGGTTAATTGTGAGCCAATGTGACTTGGGATGTGTTGCTAACGTGGCTTAATATATGTGATTTCATGTGTTGTGGATTTAAACATGATGATCATGACATGATATTGATTATGTGATCATGCATCATTTAGAATTATGGCTCGTGTGGACCGGAGGTAAGAACATGCATTTCATCTCGGTTGTAGCTCGTGCTTGGACCCTGCATTGTCGAGGTTTGTTTTTAAAGAGCTTACCCTCACTAAGCTTTTATGCTTACGCTCTCTTTTGTTCGACAATGCAGATAAATAGCTTGTGGGTGGCAAAGGCAAGGGAAAGTCTCCAAGTGTTGCTTTTGGTGAGCTCAACGTATGAATTTTAAGAAATAGAATGTAATAGTTAAGCAATGGGATAGGAATTGTTGATTCGAGTCTTGATGTATGTCTATGGTTGACTTGATTTGTAAGCATGATATATCTTGCCAAATGCTTGAGTGATTGTCTAAATCCATGCCTCGTATGTGTTTGTTATTAGGCTTGAGATGTATGCCCTTCTTGAACCTTATTAGTTTTGCTATCTTGAATTTGTCTAAGTGTGGGCTATGTGAATGCTTGCTCCTTTTATGATATGTATGAATGCATGGTTTGTGGTGTTTAACCTTGGAGTTTAGTCTCGTTTAGGTGGTGATAAAGCATGCTTGTAAGATGGTTTGCCATAGGATTAATTGCTAGTATGTTGTTGGAGAGTTGTTGAGTGTTTTGTCGGTGTTTTGGGGCATCCTTGTGTCTTAAAACAGTCAAATGGAGTCTGCAGGCAGGGGGCGTTTCGAAACGGGCCACCCTGTTTTGATACGGTCCCTTTGCTTTTGGCCAGCCGTTTCGGAACGGATAGGGGCTGTTTCGGTACGGTTTTGCTACTGGAATTTTGAGAAATTGACGAGATATAGGCGTACCGAAACGGGTCCTTGGTGTTCCGAAACGGTCAAATCTCGTTGACCACAAGAAGTTGACCAGGGAGGGTGTTTCGGAACGGTTGACCCCCGTTCCGAAACGGCTTCCTTGTGAAGGTTTAGTTAGGTTGGCCAGGTCAAGGCGTTTCGATACACCTTGAGGGTGTTTCGAAACGGCCTGTTAAATTACACAAAAATGAGCTATTTTTCGTAGGTTGTTCGAGTTGCTATTTTGCGAATGTTCGTCTTCCGTTGCCGTGATCACATAGGAATTAAGTGTGCATTTAGAGAAGAGTAAATTAAAAAGAAAAAAATATAGGGTTGCTAACCGAGGGGGAACCTTAACGGGTTTCGCTTCGGTTTTCCCCGTGTGGCCCATTCGGACCGGTCATCCGACCAGACCGGGACGAGGGGGTTACATTTAAGTTTTATTGTTTAAGTATTTGATTTCGATTCAAAGTGTTTTTTTAATATTTATATATTTGTTATGATCATTCTCGAACTCAATTATATAAATATATATTGAACTTTTCATAATACCATACGATTAAGTTGATATGAATTGCTTAAACTTAATTATGATTCAAACTAATATTTTTAAAAATAGTTATATATTTAATTTGATGAATCTCAAACACAATTATGTTTTTAATAAATATTTATAATAACATATTATAAGATCTGTTGGGGCGGGCAAAGTTGATAGAAAGCGAGTGGGGATGGGGCAGATACAACGTTACATTCACGTCTATTTCCACCATCTACGAAAAATCTAATTTTTATCTTTATATCCGCTCCACGATCCATAAAATATGTAACCATCATTGCTCAATTGAATGCAAAGGTAGACAAATCCATGCAAAAACCCGCTTCACTGCCATCTCTAATGGCACAACTATAATAGTAAGCAAAACGCTAATAAAATGATTTTTTTTATTCAAACAAAAAATTGGTAGTTATATTGTATATTGACATGTAACCTATTATAGCAACAAACATCATTAAATACAATATTCATTAATGGCGTGAACAACTAATTAATGAATTTGTTAAACGCTATTAATTTCCTCTTAAAATAGAAATCACCCATTTTGTAGGTTGAAGCTAAAAAATTTATAGGGCTACTAAAGAGTTGTTGGCATGAAAATATAAGCAATTGGGATTCAGCTTTTCTACCACTCTTTGCCACTTCAAAATTTCCTAATGATGTGTAATTACTAAGAATGATGATCCCACACAATTATTATCTTTTTTAAATCATGTTTTTTGTTTAGCTTTTGTTCTTGTCAAATAGAAAAATTAACATTTGATAACAATCGTTCCGTAAAGATTAAATAAAAGGGTAAATTTTCATCATGAAAACATATAAAATATTCGTAACTCTTCCACCAACTTAAGATATATTCTTTCATTTTACTCATTATTTTTAGATAAATATCAGAGTTTTAATTATGATTTTTATAACAAATTTGCAGTTTTTTTAAGTTACAAATATGTTGTTTAATTGAAATATTACAAATATTTTTAAGGATGAGTCTACCACGTGCGACGAACACCGCTGAACACCACCAACACTAAACACTGCTAACTTAATTAATAAAGATTAAAAATATTAAGGGCTCAACATGCAATTAATAATTATTTAAAAAATCAATTAAATTATTTTTCATATATATTAATTTTTATTTTTTAAACAAGGGTAAACTACATATTTAGTACCTCACATATTTCTGTATTTCTATTTTGGTACTTAAACTAATTTTTTAGCAAAACGGTACCTAACGTTACGTATTGTTTCTATTTTGGTACCTTGACTGTTAAAAATAAACGGAAACAATGATGTTGTTTGGTCAAATAATAGTTTTAGTCCCTAAAACTTATACAATCTATCAATTTAGTCTAAAATATTATCAATTTAAACATCATTTTTAATTTTTGGATTAAAAAAGTAAGTTTATTCTTTCTTCTTCTTCTTCCATTCAAAGTATGAAAAACTAGGTATCGAACATCTTCTTCATTGTCACTACAATTTCTTTTAAATTTTCTTCGATTACTTTTTTTAATTCTTCGAAAAACAATATCGACTTTAATAACAACAACAACAAAATAAAGTATGAAAAAGTGAAAAAACAACTAAAACCTACAAGAGCAAAAAGCGTAAAAAATGATATCCACCGTGCTGTCATGGTTGATTGTCCAATGGTGTTGAGTTTCTTCAAAATTAAAATAAAATAAAATAAATTAATTCAAATTTATTTATTGGAATTCTTATTTCATCAATGTAGACATTTGCATTCGATGGGCAAAAAAATAAACTTTCATGGTTTTCATCGGTGAATGGACAAGATGTTTATGTTGGATTCCGGTTTATCTTTTCTAAGGTTTTGGGGCATCTTCGGTGAATTTCAATCTGGACCATTAATATATTGATTAGGGTCCCTTAATTTCCAGCGATTTTTGAATTGATACACAAGTTCTTAATTAGGGGACATTAATTAATAATTGTGTATTTGGATGAGCTTTTCGCGGTTAATTGTCAAATTTTTAATATGATGTCCTGCTTGACAACATTTTTATTCCACCTTGGATATAATCCCTCGGTTGCTACATTCAACTTAAGTTTGCAGGCCACTCGTATTCCTATGTTTTCAAGCAACACCGGTGCACAGAATTTCTCGATTTTTACAAGCATGCTAATTTGTGTTAGTGTATATAGGTAAGATGTGTTAGTGTAGAGACAATTTGCATAAACAATTTTCATCTTCGTTATGTTTTTTTTGAAAGAAAGAAAAAACAAGTTTTAATAATTGTAATTTGTTGGCAGGCTCGCGTGATAAACACCTCTCTGCCTCATCATAACAATTTCTAAGTGAAGTTGCAGACATTGTTTTTTGATATTAAAGTCGATATTGTTTTTCGAAGAATTAAAAAAAGTAATCGATGAAAAATTGTAGGAAACTGCAGGGACAATGAAGAAGATGTTCGAATGGAAGAAAAAAGAAAGAATAAATTTACATTTTTAATCCAAAAATTAAAATGGATAATATTTTGGACTAAATTGATAGATTGTATAAGTTTTAGGGACTAAAACTATTATTTGACCAAGGATCGTCACTGTTTCTGTTTATTTTTAATAATTATGGTACCAGAATAGAAAAAATACGCAACGTTAGGTACCACTTTGCTAAAAAATTAGTTTGGGTACCAAAATAGAAATGCGGAAATATGTGAGGTACTAAATATGTAGTTTACACTTATTTAAAAAATTCAAAAATTTAATAAAAATGTAAAATAATTTAATTGTTTTTTTAAATAATTATTAATTGTATATTGAGTCTTTAAAATTTTTAATCTTTTTTAATTAATTTAATGGTGTTCAGTGGTGTTTAACGTTAGTGGTGTTCAGCGATGTTCGTCGCACGTTGTAGAATTTTCCTATTTTTAAAAGTTACAAACATGTTACTCAATTAAAATATTGTTAATAATATGTCATTTTGTTGTTAAAATTAAAACAAACATCTAATGTCTTGACATAATAATATTTTTATTCCCAAAATTTATACATTTTATTAATTTTGTCTTAATTCAAAATAATTCAACAACTTTGTCCTTACAAATTTCATTAATTTAATTTTCTTTTGTGAAATTGTCAAAGAAAACTATCTCATTAAATCAAAGCAATGTTGGGTAACTATGTTTTTCTATAAAGCAGCCACAAGTTAATGTTAAAATGTAATTATACCAAGAAAATAATACAAAAACTATAGGAAAAGAACAAAGATTAAAATAATAAAATTTTTAAATATGAAGAGTTCATTTTATTAAATTATTTCGAATTAGAGCTATATTAACAGATTATATATATAATAAGTAATGACCAATGACCTATTCTAGCAATAATTTAATTAAGTGACATGTTTATTACCAAAACAATAATTAAGTGACATGGAATAATATTGCCTTATTTTTAATCCATTTTCAGGCATGGTTAATTAAAATGGATATTTTATTTCAAATTCAGATTTTTTTTTACATTTAATACATTTTTGTACTGAACTCATAAAAACAAATGCATTAATCACACTTTATTTGTATAAATACAAATCTTAACCAATGTTGAGGTGTATTAGTTAACTTTCTTCCATATTTCTAATCACCACTTACAAATACAACTTTCATAATTAATAAATAAGACATATGCGTATGAATGATTAAATCCCAACCCTTCCATTAATATTGTGATGCTTAGTAGAGATGGGGTCGGGTCGGGTTAGGTTTTTGGCCCACCCGAACTCGACCCGAAAATAAATATCATTTATCCGACTCGAACATATTTTTAAAAAATCTGACCTGAAAATAAATACACTAAACCTGACCCGACTTATAGAAGAAAAATTAATTTTTAGGGACCTAATTGTAAAAAAATAATTTTAAGGGATATAATCGTAAAAATTTATAAATTTAAGGATTAAATTGTAAATAAAAGTTCAATTTTAAGGACCTAATTATAAAAATATATAAAGAGGAAGTATTATTATAAATATACCTAAAAAATTTAGGAGCAAATTACACAATTAGTCTTGAGTTGGGTTGAATATGATATATTTTTACCCTAAACTTGAACTCGACCCGACTTCACCCTTAATAAAAACCCTACTCGACCCGACTTATACCCGATTTTTCATTAAAAAAGTTGACCCGATCAGGCCGGGTCGGGTAAAATACCCAGTCCAATTACTTAGGCACAAAATTCACGTTTATATATATCTTATTAACCTTGTTTTATTTCATAAATTTTCCTTTGCGTACGTATTAACCCCAATATAGTAATATACTAGAATGGGATACAACTCATTAATTTCTCTTATTCAAATACTCTCTTCGTCTCATTCATATACTTAATATTGACTTTTTGGTTTTTTTTTTAATTTTAACTTATTATTACTTTAAATGTATTATTAATAAAAATGTGAAAAATATGTTTTAAAAACTTTCAATCAAGTAGTTTTAAAAAATGTATTTTATAAAATTTAATTAATTAAAATATTTAAAATAATTATAATCAAAAATAAAAAAATTAACTTTTAAAAAGTTAATACTGGACATATTGAGTAAGACATAGAGAATATTATTTTTTAATAAAAACAATTTTTTATTTCTCATTGTCCATTTATAAATTTTCTAAGGTTCACTTGCATTATATAGTCCTTTGACGTTTTGTAAAAAAGTAAAGGAGGCTATATTTATTTTAGCCAAAATAAATATACGAAAAAAAACAATAAAAAATCAAAAAGTAAAGAAAGAGTTTATTTTAAAGTTCTTTCTCCACGCGCCTTGACAAGCAGTCTACCGCACAAACTATCGGACGACCAATATTCCTTTAAAATAGTTAGAAGAATGCATGGAGAGCCGTACGATTGATGTACAGATTCACGCGGCGTAAGCGACTGGTATTATTATTAAAAGACCGGTATTCATTTAAGCATTAATTCCCGCGTTTTGTTGACCATTGTAATTTATTCCATTTTCCACTAACAAAAACAAATTTAAAAGACGAAATTTTATAACAATTTCAATTATTGTCTTTTTATTCAAAATTCAACTTGTATAACTTTTTAGCTAAAACACTACCCTAAATTTTTTTATATATAAGTATAATAAAAGTACTTAAATGCATTGGAATTTCAAATATAATTTTTTACATATAATAAATATACTAAATTATTGCATTTAATTATATAATATCATAATTATTATAAAGTTTTTATATTTTTAAATGTGTTTTAAGGGGTCTATAATAAATAGAGCTATCACTTGAACAATTGTTTGAAGGGATGAAGCTGAGATTCAAACCAAAAAACTTTAGAATACTTAAACACTGTACACAATTGTTAAAATCATTATGTTATTGAAAATACATTTATTTGAGTAAAATTGGAATAAAAATGTTTTAGGTTAAGTTAAATAAATCAAATTAATTATATTAATCGCTCATAAGTTTTAAATTAAGTTGGAGTTTAAATCAATTACTAAATAAAATAATTTATCGTATTGTTAGAAAAAATAAATTACTTATTATTATTTTATTTATATTTTTTTGTTCTTAAATAGTCAAGTAGAGGGTGAGATTATTATAACTAAAATGAAAATCTCAAAAAATTATCTATTTTTAAAATCAACTTAAAATTAAACTAAATTCACAAAAAAAATCAAAAGTTTATACGATTCTAAATCTTTTCTTTATATTATTTATTTGAAACAAGAATCTATTAACTTTTCAATTCGATCTGTGATGCTAATTCAGAAATACTATTTGTTAGTGAAAAAACTTTTTTATTTAAATAATATATATTATATATTTCTCATTACAAGTTTACAACACCTTAATAATACTTTGTTGAAAAAAAAAACTTAAGAGTGCAACAAGCACTTAAACTTTTGGAAAAATTAATTTAGTCCTTAAACTTATTTTTACACCCAGTTAAGCCCTCGAACGAATTTTTTTATCAATTAAGCATTTGAACTAAAAAATCAGATCAATTAAGGTTTTTGACAATTTTGCCCATTAAATCTCGACAGTTTTTTCTTTAGATATTACTAACACATGATACACTATAGTTTTATTATGTTGCATTTACAAATTTTTCCAATTTTTTTATTATAAATTTTATAAGTTATTTTAGAAGGTTTAGAATTTTTAAATAGAATAATTCTATAAATGTCAAGTAGAAACACTGTGACACGACACTACACTAATATATCTAAAAAAATGTCAAGATTTAATAATCAAAGTTGATAAAAAAACTTAATTAAATGTTTTTAAAAAACTTAATTGAATGTAAAAAATTCAAAAATTTAATTAACTTTTTTTTAAAAGTTAATGAACTTATTACGCCTTAAAGCCAAAATAATAATAATAGTAGTGAAACAAAGGCAGCAGTTGTAAGAAAACTATACTAATAAATATTTATTTTTAATTATTTACTCTTTCTCGAACGACAAACAATCCATAGTAGCAAGAGGAGGTATTGTGTTTTATCATTAAAGCTCCATCTCATCTCAATTCTCAACTACAAATTCCGTTTCTCACTCTCCACGCGTTTCCAATTCCCATTTCTATTAAAAATACATGGAAATTCATCTATCAGATTCAGATGTTGAATAATCAATCTTCCTCTTAATTTTGCTTCTTTTTTGACTTTCTTTTCTATTCCCATTTTTCTTCTGTTTCTTCTCCCTTTTGTTGTTTTCTGCAGAAAGAAAAACCCATTTTTGGCTCTTTTTTCCTGAAATCTCTGCAACCCAATTCGTCTCTTCACTTTATTACTCCAATTCCTCATCTGGGTTTCCTCAGTTTTATCTTTTTCCTTGTAAACTATGAACTTCTTTTTTTCCCCTTAACTTTATTTGATTAGATAATTCTGCTGAATGATGAATAAAATCGTATCTGTGTTTTAGATCTTTCCTGCGAGAGAAGTTTCCAAGGAATTCTCTGTTTTTTTGTAATTTATTTTTTCCTTTGTTGCATCAGCATTTCTTTATTTTTACCCCCAATTTTTTATGATTTAATCTCCACCAAAACCTCACAAATCCAGCTCATCTTATCAGGGATGTCCTCTTGATCCTATTTATCAAATCACATTCCAAAAGTCCCGTGTTTTTCTTTCCAGTCCTCCCTTTTCTTTTCCCCTGTTTTTTTTTTTTTTTTATGTTATGGGTTGTGCTAGTTCCAAGCAAAAACGATGCCGCCATTGCCGGGCTCCGTTTTCTCCTGTTCCAAGAAGCTATTCGATGCACGTCCATCATCCTGCTCAGCACAAGGGCGATAGCTACCATGTCGTGGCGTTAACATCCACGACATTAGGCACTCTCAAGCTAGAAGACAACCGCCACAACAATGGCGGCACCATCAACGTCGCGGCATTCAGTGAGCACCTCGAAAACGGCTCCAAAATCAACGGGGATTTGAAGCAGGTTGAAGAAGAGAGTAAAGGGTTGGCTATGGAAGTGATTGAAGCAAAGATATGGTCCAAAATGATTGAAGATAAGATCCCAAAAGTTGTTCCCAAGACGCCTATTCGGACCCCTCCCGGAGAGCCCGAAACAATCAACACATGGGAAATGATGGCAGGGCTTGAAGATATTAGTCCCCTTCGATCTCCAGGTCATTTCAGGAGTTTCTCTTTCGATGTTCCAAAGCCTATGTGGCTTCAAATTGAAGACACCGGTGATAAGAAATCGGATTTGGGGATTACAGATTTTGATCCTGAAATCATTTCTAGCTTTAGGAAATCGATTGAACAGCTTCCCCAAGAGGGTGAAAAACAGCCAGATTTGGATACGAAAGTGAATGGGGTTGTTGTTGTTTCAGATTGCAAGCTTAAAAGGGACAAGGTTGTTCTTTATTTTACGAGTTTGAGAGGTGTTCGAAAGACATACGAGGATTGTTGTGATGTTAGAGTGATCCTCAAAAGCTTAGGGGTTCGTATCGATGAACGGGATGTTTCAATGCATTCAGGGTTCAAGGAGGAGTTGAAAGAGCTGATCGGAGAAGGGTTTAACGGTGGACTACCGAGAGTATTTGTGGGGGGAAAGTACATTGGTGGAGCTGAGGAGATAAGGCGAATGCATGAAGAAGGGGAGCTAGAGAAGGCGGTTCAAGGCTGTGAAATGGCGGAGAATGAGGGAGGCGGCAACGGTGGAGCTTGTGAAGCTTGCGGGGATGTAAGATTCGTGCCATGTGAGACTTGTTCAGGGAGTTGTAAAGTGTATTACTATTGTGAAGATGATGAAATGGAAGAACAAGATGGAAAAGCAGAGAATGGAGATGAAAAGGGTGAATGTGGATTTCAAAGATGTCCAGATTGTAATGAGAATGGACTCATTCGATGTCCAGTTTGCTGCTACTGAATAGTTGGTGAGAAACATAAAATTTTCTTTTCTTTTGTGTTTTGTGAGTTGCTTGTTGTACATAGAGGAGTTTCCGTGTTCTATGGATGTATACATATTATGTTTCCCTTCCAAAAGGAAATTTGTATGCTTTCCTATAAATGGAGATTATACTTTCTAGAGATTGCAATTATAGCTCTTTCTTTTTTGAATATTACTCCTCTACTTTTTAGCACTACAATATCATGATGCCTACTACTACTATACTTTAATCCCTATGTTGCCACTATTCCATTGTTATGCTCCTACTAGTATTTTTTTTTGTAATCACCAATATTTAATTTATTAAGTATTTAATTTTAAATCGAATATTAAAGAAACTCATTATAAAAATAATTTTTCTAATTGAATTTATTCTATTAGAACAATTGATTGTTAATATAATCTAGTCATATATATGAATCCAAGACTTAAGGGGTAAGAAACCTTTAAACTTTTGAAAAATATAAATTAATCCCCTGGATTTTATTTTTGGAGCCAATTAAGCTATTGTACAAATAAATTGAATCAATTAGGCCCTTTGAGTAATACTAACCGTTAAATCTAACGTGTTTTCTTCTTCTTCTGAAACAGTTGGTGTAACGAGTAGTGTCAAAGTGTTGCTAGTTGATATTTTTAGAATTTTTAATTTTATTTAAACTTTTTTAAAAGTGCTAAAAATTAAAAAAAGAACTTGTCAAAATTGTAAAAAATACTTATTTGTTTCTTTCTTTACAAGAACGTTCAAGAAAACCTCCATAATCTATTCTATTGATTTTGTAAGGGCAAATGGAAACAAAACCATATATATTGTTTAAGATCTTCTAGTTACGTTGATTTTAATTATTGGGAAATCAAACTCTCCCAATGCTTATTTTCTCCTTTTAGAAAGATTCAAAATCAAACTATACTTAAGGAACACAGAATTTCTTATCATCTGTAGGTAAAAAATCAAATAATTTAGTAGAACAATGAACACAATGCTGGAAGATCCCACAAGTTTTCAGTAGAATCATTGGCAGTTTCCATATATTCTTCAACTCCATTCATTGCATAAAGTGAAGCTGAAATCTGCCTTTCGACTTTCATTCTTTGGAGCTCTGTTAGCTCATTACAAGTTTCTTCACATTCGTGGGCAGATTCATGATTTCTTGGGTGCAAAGAAACCTATCAAACCCTAACTCAGAGGAAGTGTGAGTGTAATCAGGATCAAACCCTAATTCCCTTCTGCAATTGCTCATATCAGGCTTATATGCGTCATCAAACAACTGAGTATGTTGAACCATTCCACTAAGTGAAAAATTCTCATTGCTTAAGTCACTACCGCTAGGGTTAGGGCTGAAACTAATGGTACAACTTCTTGAAGGGGATACTGAGACAACAACACTTTGTTGTTGTTTAACACTTTTTTCTGTTAAGTAGATTCCGGATCCGGTACGCAAGAGGGGAATCCGAAGACGACGCCCGAGTAACGAAGTTAGTTCGAGTGTTGGAACCACAGAGAAGGCAAGTGGCTTCGTCGTAAGCTCGGGCAGCCTCTTAAGCTTCCTCGAAGCCTCGAAGGTACCGAGCCACATCCTAATCTTCTATGTTGTGTCTTTGATCTCAGCCACCCATCTACCTTTGTCTCACACCGACAAACTTGTTAACCTTGTTATCATTGTTGTTTCTCTTGTTCATGTTTCTTCTTTTTGAATTTGCACCATTTGCTAAAACTGAGTTTTGTTTGATTTTTGGTGCAGTTTCGACTGATTTTGTTGTTGAAAATGAATTTCCATGGAAGAAAAAGAAGAAAATGTTGGATTTAGAACAAAGGGGTTCAAAGTTTTACTTGAAATTAAACAAAACCTTAACGACTATAAGAGGTTGTCTATATCTACTTGGTTTTCAATGGACAATGGGATATCTAATCGGATGGAAATCCTCTACCCCTTTTCGGTGCCCCTACATATGCCCCTACGCTTAAAATTAACTTTAGGGTTTAGGGTTTTAGGTTAAGAGTTGTGGTTAGAGTTTAGGGAATTTAGGGTAGGGTGTATTTTTTAGGGTATAGGATGTATGGTTTAGGATTTAGAATTTAGGGTTAGGGCTTAGAATTTAATTTTGTAGTGTTTTTTTAGTGTTGGGGCATATGTAGGGGCACCGAAAAGGGAAGACGAATTTTATCCTATCTAATCTTCTAATTAATTAAGATTAAGAATTAGTTTAAACACGTTAGCTAACCTCAACGTCGGTTCCTCTGTGATAATCCATTGTCAACGTTTTAGCAGTACAATTTCCCTCATCGTAACAGCTTCGTACACTGTGATTGAAAATTTGCAAGGTTTTAGTTGATTTTTACATTTTCATACTTTGCTTTTGTTGTTGTTATTAAAGTCAATATTGTTTTTGAAGGAATTAAAAAAAGTAATCGATAAAAAATTGCAAGGAATTGTAGCGACAATGAAGAAGATCTTCAATACCTAGTTTTTCATACTTCAAATGGAAGAAGAAGAAAGAATAAATTTATATTTTTAATTCAAAAATTAAAAATGATGTTTAAATAATATTTTGGACTAAATTGATAGATTGATAAGTTTTAGGGGCTAAAACTATTATTTGACCAAGCAACGTCACTATTTTCATTTTTAACCGTCAGGGTACCAAAATAGAAACAATACATAATGTCAGGTACCATTTTGCTAAAATTAATTAGCTTTGGTACCAAAATAGAAATATTAAAATAGGTGATGTACTAAATACGTAGTTTACCCTTATTAAAAAATAAAAAATTTAATATATATGAAAAATAATTTAATTGTTTTTTTAATTAATTATTAATCTTTATTAATTAATTTAATGGTGTTCAACGGTGTTCGTCGCACGTTGTAGAATTTTCTAAAATTATTTTCATGTGCAAGATTAGAATTAGAATTTAGGATTAAAATATTTTAAAAAATTTAAAATATTATTATTATAAAAAATATTTTGAAAAAAATATTTTTTTTTATATTTTTTAAAATATAGTTTTAAAAATCAAAATAACTTTTATTGTTTTATATTTTTCAAATTATTTTTTTATAATTGTATAATATTTTTTATATTTTATTTTTAAATTTATTTTTTTAATAATTTTCCAGAATTTTGAAAAAAATTAAGAATTTTTATGTTTTTAGATATTTAAAAAAATAAAATTTAACAATTTTTAAAAATAACAAGTGACATTATCCTATTACGACACGTGTCAATTTTTTTAATAAAAAAAGTTAAATTTAACGGTCAATGTTAGTCAAAGGGCTACATTAAGTTTTTTTCTTGAGTTCGAGGGCTTAATTGAGTGCAAAAAAGTTTAAAGGCTTAATTGATTCTTTTAAAAAAATTTGAGGGATTATTGAACCGTTAAGCCTTCATTTTAACTTGTTTTCCTAAATAATTAGCGGGTAAACCTTTTCCCCTGATTTTTTTTTTAAAATTTAGATTCCTAAATTTAAGGGGTTATTGAGTAATTCAATCATCTAGATGACAATGAGAGGCTGACTTGTCTTTACAAACATGTATGTATACAATATGTTATGTAAAGCTTGGTTGATAGAATCAACAACCTATAACATCTTATTATAAAATTGTTTGGGTGAAGGTGGGCCGGCGAGTGGCGGAAAGAAGAGGGACAACTACAAGGAAGGTCAATCCTGTTTCTTTGGACTCTTAACGAATCAAAAGGATTGGTTGTTGGTGTGATTATTTCCAAGTTGACACCTACCTCTCAACCCCAAAACCCATTGATTCCGGTCAACAGCTTCCCACCCCAATTTATATAACGGCATGCTAGTTGGTAGGAAGGGTAGTAGAGGCTATGAATTCCAATCCTTTATTTTTTGATGTGTTGGTTTAATATTTTGACTCTTAACTACTGTACTTGAATTCAGGTCACCTAGGAGGAACAACATCAACATTTACCATTAGGACTACTCACGTTCGAATAATATATTATAATTATGTGAATGAGGGTATTAATTTCTCATTAATATATTTGAAACGTATCGATTTAAGTATAAAAAATACCATGTAAACAAATCCGATACTCTTTCATATTCCCTATTTTAGCAACATAATCAGCCTGTCAGTATCTCACTTAGTAAAGTTATTAGGTTAGTATCCAATGAATGCCATATGTATTCACCAACAAAATGACAAGAGTTCTAGCGGTTGGAGAAAAAATGATCAAAGTTTGACTGGGAATTAATAATTTCAGGCGTAGGAAGCTAAGAAATTCAAACTTATATATTTGATATTGATTTGGTGCATAGCCCTCGTCTAAGAGTCATGTGAGATGCTTTAAAAATGAAATAAGATATTAGCTCAATGCCATTAATAAAAGACATTAAACATAATACAACTATGATATGCCAAACAAATTTTGCTAATTTCTTCACTTCTTAATGTCTTATTGTAAAAACCATGTTATTATTTTCACATCAAGGGTCCCTTCTTTGCTTGAAAATTACAAGATAAGTGCCATTTTCCCCATCTAATCAATCATCCTCAAGCTTTTTCATTGTTTTTGTCGTAGGTATTTTAAAAGAATTTCATTTCTCTTGTGTAAATTTATTGACTTAATTTAAATATAAGCACTAGTTATGGACATGTGTCACATTTTAATTAGATAATTAAATTTATTGAATTAAATTAAAATTAATACCAAATTAATAGAATACGTAAATAATGTAATTGTAATTATATTATTTCTTTTAACTGCCGCATCAGCTACTCTGGGGTAAAAATCTCCTGCCCCCTAACCATGCCTCCTTCTATGCCCCTGCCTAAAAAATAGATAAAAATTAAATCTTGCCCCATAACCCTAATTTTCATATCCTAAACCCATAAACCCTAAACCCTAAAAAATATACCCTACCCCTAATTTCATACACCCTAACCCTAAGCCCCAACCTTAAACGATAAAACCTAAACCCTAAAACCACTATTTTAAAGTGGAGGCATACTTTGGGGCAGATGATTTCCATCCGCTACTCTGTTATTTTTTAACAATTAATGACTTGATTAATACAATTTAACTAATTAACTACTCTGATTGACAAAATTAAAAAAAATAATGACTAAAATAAAATTTATCCCATTATTTGGTGTTCATTTACTTTACCCAATTTAAAAATATAAAAAATGGTGTATATGTAATGATCTATTGTGGACGGACAGTCCCGTATTTTATTAAATCGACACGTTTGGTCATATACGTGACATGCTCTCTTTATTTTATGTTGTACTATAATTGAGACATGAAGCTTCACTTTTTTTTTTAATTTTTTGTTACATACACATGAAGGTTGATTAGATCTAGACGTGGTCATAACTTGGATCTGGTCACAATTTTAAAAACAAAATTTATCTTTTTAGGTTAGGCTGCTTGGTGGGAAATTTTAAAAGAAGACGAGTTTAAAAGAGGCTAAAAAGAGGTGGTATATACAATTTGTAAGTTATTTCTATTTAAATGTAAATATTAAAATAAAAATGGTTTTATTTTTATTTAAATTTGTAAGGGTTTGTGTACCGTCTTTTTTTAGTCGGCCTCTCCCTATAATCTCCATGTTTTGGTTTAAATTTGTCCAAATATTCAAATTAATTTCTAAATTGTATTAAAAATAAAACCATTTTTATTTTAATATTTACATTTAAATAGAAATAACTTTTTTATTATATAGTTAAAGTAGTAATAATAATTATTATTATTATTATTTAATCATGGCTAGCAGGCTAGCCTATATATGGGTCATGCTTATAAGTAAGTTTTTTGAACATACACTTTACAATATTTTATACCCTTTCTCTATCTACATGAGGATATTCAACGTTTAAGGTAAATGCAATATGAGTACGGATACACTTAAATTATGTGAAATTCATAAAATTTACACTAATTTAGGATTATTAGATGAGTGTAAATTAATGGTTATGATTAATTTCTCTCTCTTTCTCTTTAAATTTTTTACATTTCAAACTTTTAACCGCAATCAATAATTTACACTCATCTAATGGTCCTAAATTAGTGTAAAACTAAAAAAATATACAATATAGGACCATTAGATGGGTGTAAATGTAACACCCAAAACCAGGTCCAGTAATTTTTCCGAGTTCGATAATCGAGAAATATTTTTACGACGATTAAAATATTATTTTGGACCTTGAAATAGATGTTTAACGGACTAAAATTTAGTTTGGTTAAAAGATGGTTTGATCCGGAATTTAATCAGAGGGCCGAAAGTGATCATTGAAATTTAAAGACTAAATTGAAAAGAATGCAAAATGAAGAGGTTTGCATGGCTATTAAACCAATTGTTAGTGTAAGTGGTTTTTGATGGGATTAAAATGCTAGTTGTCATGGTGTCATGCTTTAGAAATTAGCAAGGTGATGACTAATGTATATTGATGAAGCATCTTTTAATCAAACCATGGGTCAGGGTTATGAAGATTTTTTTAACTTACTTTGATACAATATTTTATACATACCATCATCCATAAATATGTGAATATCGAACGCTTAAGCATGTTTGATTTCATGTTCTATTATTTTTTGTACTACCGATATGTCAATTAAGGTAAACTCAATCCACAGAACATATTTAATTAGGAATGAAAATAAACAAGCTTTAGTTAAGATTCACTCAAACTATGTAAAACCTACAAAGCTTTTACATTAATTTAGATGAATGTAAATTAATGCTTATGATTAATCTCCTCTATTTTCCCCTTAAAATCTCCGTATTTTCAACTTTAATTTTAATTTATTCTCATTCAATAGTGTTAAATTAATTTAAAATTAAAAAGATTTACATAGTGTATCACCATGAATGGATTACAACTCTCAAATTTTAAATCAAATTTGAATTCTTTGATAACTCTTTAGTTCGACTCTATTGTATTATTATAACCTAGTTGCTATTGAATGTCTTTTAATAGAAAACTAACATACTAGGATTCTTTTTCACACTTAAATATAGGGTATACTACACTATTGGTGACTTATGTTTTAGAAGTGTTCACTTGTACTCATCAATTTTTTTTTAAAATAATGCTTTGATCACTTATTTTATCAGTTTACAACGTTTTGGTCATTTGGGTATTAAGGGCCGTGAGTTTAATGATGTGTCACACTAGTAAAAATGAGTTTTTTTTAATTTAATTCTCAAACTTTATAAAACATTAATTTGATCCTTAAATTTTAAATAAAATATTAATTTGACCATTTAATTTTAGATAAATAATATTTCCACTCAATCCGACCACAATTATTTTCATCGGTCGCCGCTCACCATCGTTGGTCACCGTCCTAAAGCTCCAGTCCATGAATTGTTGTTCTCGAAAACAATTGAATTTTCTCTGATTTTAATTAAAACAAAGAAACAAAAAAATTGAAATCCTGGGTCGTGGCAGCAGCTAGGGGTGTTTAAATTTGGGTACCCGAAAAATTGGGTATTCAAAATTTTCGGGTAGTGAAATCTCATCTCGTTACCTGTCCCATACAAATCGGGTACCCGCAATCAGGGTACTTAAAAAACTCGAGTACCCATTAAATCGGGTAATAGGGTACAAGAAATTATGTTTTTTTAATACTTTTGTGTTTTACACGAAATAATTAAAACTATTAGTATTCTCATTCTCTTCTAAGTATAACTATACAGAAAATAAGCATAAATTTTATTCATCTAAACTATAACATATAACCATTTTCTTATTTTAATAACATGTGTTCTCGTATGATTTTAAACATGTGTTCTCGAATCAACTAATTGTAATTTGTAACTAAAATTTTTCTCGTATGTTATTTAGGATTAAAACATTAGAGTTACAAATTACAATTAGTTGATTCGAGGATGGCTCTTAAAAGGACATTTTTTGATGTTGTGTCCAGGGTTCCTATAACTTCCACACAACTTAGATTGGCCGGTCGGTTCTCGAGGAACCATATCCTCGGCACAATGAATCCTAGTTGACTTCGGGCGACCTTTTTTATTGCGTTGCAGGGATTCATTTGGCCGAATCTTAGGTTCATTTTGAACCACATGAGGATGACATTCATTTTCGATCGGAGGAAACTTGGATTAGTATACCTTGAAAATGTTTTCAAGTTTGTATACAGGATCAACGAGTGTCATTTCGTCGAGATGAATAGATGCACACGCAACAAAGACGTGAGCACACGGGTACTTGAATGTCTGAAAGACTCCGCAATCACATATTCGCTCTTGTAGATTAACAACGTAGTTGTGGTGCATAATTCCTTCAAGTGGTTGTAAAAATTCTATAACCGTAAACTTATGTTGGTGACGTGAGAAGCATGTGGCACCCATCGCGTTTGCTTGCGCACGGTATATCTGAAATTTTTGTTGGAGATCTAGATGGAACCTATGGCCACTTGCCATCCAGATCATAGCTTGTTTTCCAAGGGTTGCAAAAGGGGTAGCCAGTCGATAATATGTTACCTTCACAACTGATGTGATAGGTAAATGACGTGTTCCCTTCATAGACGAATTGATCTCCTTAGCCAAGTTCGTCATCATGTGACCATATCGACGAACCCCATCATAACATCGCAACCATTTCTCCATTGGGATATCAAGAAGATAGTCATATCCAAATTGATTTCTATCTCTCAACTCTTGTAGCAGCTCCTCAACCTGCTCTACTCAGTGTGAGTTGCCTATTCAATAGAAGACAAAATAATTAACTAGAATTAATAATAATTAGAAATTTAATTTATAATTTTGAGAGCGAAAGGCGTACCATGCGAAGAACCATTATACGCTCATCATTGTTCTTATACCTCTGATAGTAATTTGCAGCAATGTGCCATAGACAATACTAATGATGAATATATGGAGGTTCCCAAGACTGTCCCAAACGTTGGATTGATCCCCGGATCCCTGCGCCTCTGTCTGAAATAATATATATTCTGCCTGGTCTTGCCCGTAGTACCCGACGTAAGACATGGGTTCGCAGGTTGGTAAGGAAAAACGTCTACAAAGGGATATTTTCCTTTTCAACAATGGCGAACGCTACTGCAATGCATTTTTTGTTGTCGTCTTGTGCAACTACCACTAGTAAAATCTGGGTGTATCTGCCGTACAAGAATGTATCGTCAATCTGCATCATTGGCTTGCAGTGGCAGAATGCTTTAACACATTGCAAAAATGTCCAAAATAGGCAGACAAATTCGCACTCCCCGGGTACGACACGATCCCTTTCGTATCTTGGCAATGTCTCAAGTTCAACAGCAGTTCATGGGTTGTATTTCTACATACATTTGAGCTACGTTCGCAACTCGTTGTAGGATTATTCCCACTGTACACACCAGCACAGATACACGTGGATTTGCTTTCACGAGTGGACGGATATGCTCAAATAGCATATACACATCCAAGTTAGGATGGTCTTGATTTAGGCTTCCCACGAATCATGTATGAGGTCTTTCGTATTTTGTTATCTACTAGAGGTTGTTCATCCTCTTCAAACGTGGTGCATGGACCCTCCATTTACATCTATAATTCTTGTGGGGGCATTCATCAATATATTTGTCTGCTTCAGTTTTATGCACTGTGGACGTAACTGAGTTGTGTATGTTGTAATGCTTGATGGCAGCCTCCGCAAGTTTTTTAGTCATAAAGACCATCCCAACATGCAGTTCACCATTATTACGTTCGTTCAACTAGTCCAACTGTGGGTATTCTAGAAATTCTGTAGCGTAGAATCTTTCCATATCTACTGTTGTGAAGTGGGATGGTGGATCGTAATATGCTAAGGCAGTGTGAGTTCCAGTAAAACTGCCCGGGGCAACAACGTCCACAGGTTCGTCCTTTGTAATATCCTCCGCAACATCGGGTGCATCATCCTCGGCATTCACGGGCTTGTCAAGGTCTTCTGGTTCTTTTGGAAATAAACTCATTTCGTCACCTTCGGGGCCGGGTTCCCTTAATGGTTCCTCATCCCTTTCAAAATTGTATAGTTCTGATTCATCAGCAACATGTACCCTGTTAGGTTCTACAACCGGAACCCGATCAGGAGCCCTATGTCCAATATCTTGGTCGACATCAGCAGGGCATCAATGTCTCCCCATCGATGAGAAATCAACTGTGTTTGGCTCACTGAGGATATAAGTTGAGTGATGTCTGGAAGAGAAGTCGTCAAACTGGTAAAACTCTTCATGGTAGGACGATCTCATAGATGATGACGGCCCTACACCCGAGATATAAGTTGAGTGTCGCCCGTATGAGAAATCATGTACATTTGTCTGACTGGGGATATAAGTTGAGTGGCATTCATATGAGAAATCATCTACGTTTGTGTTAGTGGGGATATATGCTGAGTGACATCCAAAAGAGAAGTGATCGAATGGGTTAAACTCTTCATGGTGGGACGACCTAGTAGATGACGACGGCCCTACATCGGTACTGTATGGATTGTATGTTGAGTGTTGGGTTGGCGGCATATTCAGGTCAATGTCGAACATAGCTACAGAAGAATGCCTTGGCCTCAAAATAAGGAAGCCTGGTCATTGCTTGCACTTAGTAAGTTGAAGTCTTGTCGCAAACTCGATGTTGGACTATTAGCATTTGGGTCGAAGTCAAGATTTGCATGGATCCAATTAGGAACAACGGTTTGGAATCCGACATTTCGTTTTGAAAATGTAACAAAGAGCTCTAGAGTCCATCCCATTGAATACTGCGTATGGGTGTCGATCATCATTTGCACATCTTCGTCGTATTTGACATCGAATATTGTGAAATAAAGGGGATCTATCGACGAAGGTAGTCGACACCTCACTGAGTGTAACTCCCTCCCGGAAGCATGTGGAATCTTCCTTTTTAGCGCTCGCTTCAGCCTTTCATACGTTACTTTGTTCGAAATCTACAACGTAACATTATTGGGGGACTATAATATGACACCGATTTCGGCATCAGGGATCATCTCACCATCATAGTGAACTAGAGCATTAAATTTTTGTGGCATTGTTGAAAAAAATGAAGTAATGTTTCTTCTTCGCAGACGAAATGCTTTGAACGTTTGGAAGAAACAAGTTTGTTGGCTATAAATTTTTTCCTCCCATTTAAGAAAATGAGAGGTGGCGTGACGTGTGAGTGGAGACAATGCGTAACTCGTGTCGTATAAAACGCGAGTTGTGCCAGCTTTGTAGATTCCTGACGTGTCAGGAGAAATCACGTCGTATAAAATGCGAGTTGTGCCAGCTTTGCAGTATACGTATTGTGTCAGGGAAAATCGCGTTTTATAGAAGGCGAGTTTTGCCAGCTTTCTGATTCCTCTGATAACTCACATTTTATACAACCCGACTTTGCAATATACGAAATGGGAGGTGACGTGACGTTTGGGCAAATACAAAGAGTAACTCGCATTGTATAAAACACGAGTTGTGCCAGCTTTGCAGATTCCTGACGTGTCAGGTGAAATCACGTTTTATAGAACGCGAGTTGTGCCAGCTTTGCAATATACGTATCGTGTCAGGGTCTTAACATAGCTTCGAAAATACCAACAATGGTAGCAACTTTGACCTGCGCTATCAAATGTAACTGACACCCAGCAAAAGCTGTAACCCTGGATAAGACGGATAAAGTTCCAGCTATTGTGAATTCGTGGTACCGATCATTTGCGTGGCACCCCACCACGCGTTTCTGAATATTGTGATTTGTCGATCATCTTCAACAAACGCACAATAAAAACATCGCACCACAACAATTGATAACCATCAACAACTCAATATACCCATAACTCACAATACAAGAGTGAGTTTGCCAATAAGGTTCGTAAGGGAGGGAGGGCATATATAGCATGAAAATTGCGTCGTACAGAACATGACTTTGACAGGATTCCTGACGTGTCAGGTAAATCGTGTCTTATAGAATGCGTCTTTACCTAGTGACATGTCTGCAAAATTTATTCAAAAACTGATTTTCTGGATATTGTGATTGTTGTTATTTGTAGTTGCATATCTATGTCCATTAGATGTTAACTATTTCGTACTTTTGTTCACGATGATCGAATAAAATATAAACTAATTAAATAATAAAAACCGCAAATTTAAAAACATAGACTAGTTAATTATACAAACTCAAATAAAATACAAATCATGATTAAACTAAAATATATATTAATTAAAAAACAAAAAATATCAAGTTCAATATTTAAAATAAAATAAACAACAACAAAAAGTAATGGCACCTATGTCCACCGGTACCACAAGACGGTGTACGACGATATCGCTCCGGATTGCATTAGGGTAGAGCGTCGTCACCATCATCACCATTCTCGGTTCCAGCAGCTGCAATACCACTCGTTCCACCGGGCCCACTTAGGTAGAAAATCGATTGTGGTGGAGTTTGTTGGACAATCACGGTTCCAAATATGACTGACATCGGTGGGAACGGTATGAAGGACACGTAGGGCATATAGCCTGCAGGATAACTAGAGGCACCACTCATCATTGCTGAAAGTTGAGCAAAGTAGTATGACATAGAAGAAGGGTTTAAATAACCTTGACTCTAACTTTGAGTCAACTGTGGCCGCATTGGTGGTGGGGTAGCATCTGATGGTGGCGGTGGCGGTGGCGGTGCTGCGGAGGAAGGACCACCACTGGAGGTGTTTCGTGCTCCTCTCCCCCTCGAACGCTGAAACCGTGGGCGGTTGTGTTGCTGACGTCGATACATGACCGCTACCTCCTCTGGAGTCAGAATAGACGGCTTGCCATTCGCCCTAAACCACTCGTCGTAATCATCGCTCACCATCATATCAAATATACAATACTTAGTTCGGGGTTGCCAACGCTAATTCAGCCTGTCCCTCCAGTAAGCGATATAAGACTGGAGGTGCACCGACCAATCAACCTACTTGACAATCAAACAATTGATTTATTCTTTTGAGATATGAATTACTTTCAAATTAATAAAAGAATGTGGTAAGTATATAAATATTTTTTACCTCGAGCTTCGCTTGTCGAGTGAGTTTATGCAACTCATCCAAATTTGGAGGCTCGATTGGGATACGTTGGAAACAACCAAATTGCCGTAGAACGCGGTCGGTCGGATGTCACTCAACTGTGGCATAGCAGATGAGTGGTATAGATACTGTCCAAACAAGCTTCTTCTCGGCCAAAAAGATCGGGATGCAATGCTGCAAGTCCGTATGAGAGTACGACAACCATAAAAAGCTGTAGAATATATAAAGCGTATATTTAAAAAGGAATTATGTATAGTTAAATACAAAATTCCAGCTTCAAATAAATACACCAAAGTGTTACCTGATCTTTTGAAAAATTCTCAATATCTTGTCTGATAACCGCTAGGCACTTTGCAACACCAACATGAGTTAAACGAGCGGTCCAACTAAAAAAATAAGAAGACAATTTTAATTAATTATAATAATACGTCTATTAAAAAAATTAACAACTCTTTCCTTACCTCTGGGCTAGCGGAAAAACATATGGAGTAGGTTGCAGAAACTCAGGGCGTAAAAATGACATTCCCCACCACTCCCAGAACTGGAGCAACACCAAACAACCTCCGATGCAATACTTTTCTGGATCGGTGTTCTTGCACAGCTCCCTAAACAGAGTGGCCAAAACTACGGATCCCCAGTTCAGTTTACCGGCATCTTCAAAATTGTGCAAATAATGCAACCAGATTGTGTGAACCTTGTCCCGAGTTTTGTCAGGTATCAATACCCCGTCGATCATCTGTAAAATATAAGCGTGAGCATATGCCTACAATACGAATATATATATTATCATATGTTAAAAAATCATTATTTTAATAATATTCACTAAAAAATTATTTTTACCTTATTCACTTCTTCACTCGCGTCAACGGGTACATTACCAAAATTATTCCGCAGCCACACTAGTTGTATTTTTCTGCCGTAAAAACGCTCCGACGCAGCCCCTAGCCCACTCAAACATAGGTCTAACCAAGCATCAGAACCGGGACCACTGATAACCTCTCCATCAACATGCAAACCTAGGATATAGGACACATCCTATAGGGTAATCGTCACTTCGCCGCAAGGAAGGTGGAATGTGTGTGTCTCCAGTCTCCACCTCTCCAAAAGAGCGTTTACCAAATCAACGTCTATTTTTGCACCTCCAACAATTTTGGATGCTTGAAAAACCCGGCCTGCTCTAAGTACGGTTCTATCAAAAGGTCCGGTAATGTCGTCATCCGGTTGTAAGAAACCTCCAAACGTCGTTCCATATTCTAAAAATATGAACGGATATATAAAAATTAAATTATATAAAAATATCAAAATACGTATCTACTATTAATAAAACGAGATAAAACTTACATGTCTTCGATGATAATCGAACACATGCTTGTGATCCAACCTTATCAATCTCGCCATTATATCAATCACGAGAAATCAACCAAGAAAGAAGATTTGAGAGAGAGTTAATTTTTTTGGTGTGGGGTAGAAGGAGGGTTGGGGACCAATTTATAGTGGATATCGCGTCGGTTGGGGTGCGATTATTGAATGAAAATCGCGTCCTGTACAACGCGACTTCAGGAATCGTGTCTTACACAGCGCGACTTCTTCATAACCATATCGCGGTAATTAAATTTTCAACCGTTCCAATTTATTAACGCGGAAATCGCGGCTCACACAATGCGACTTCACCTTATCACGACGATTCGTTTGAAATTCTCATGGAAGTCGCGTCCTACAGAACGCGACTTTAATTTATTTTTTTAAATATAAATAACGGATAATATAATCCACATCGAACGGAAGTCGCTCCGTGTACAACGCGATTTTGGATCTCGCGCCTTGCATGACGCGATTTTGCCTAACGTGGGCCAAATGAGGGTATTTTTCCAAATGTTCCCCATAGGGGGTATTTTTCCAGATAATTCCGCAAAAGAAAATATCAGGACAAATTAGCGCATCACAACACCATAAGCAAATAAAAGAATAAAGAAAATGTGAAATTCATAATTAAATTAACACACCAATACAATAGCACGGTTCAAAAGAAAGGATAGTATAAATATATACATATGATATATCACAAACTGAAAAATATTGTCAAGCCTGTGCCCAGCGTGCTGGAAAAACAGTCCTGCAGGAGCACTAGGTCATCTCGTAGCACGTTCAACCTTCTTGCCTACCTGAAACACACACTAACCACAATATTAAACAGTAGAAAGTACAACTACAACAAGCAACATGTCTCAATAGGGTCTGTTTAATTCAAACAAACAAGAAAAGATTAAAACGCTACCAAAATCGTTTAAAATCAGAGGAAATTCAATTGTTTCCAAGAATAACAATTCATGGATTGGATGAGTTTTAGGAAGATTTTAGGTAACAAGCGAAGCCATAGCGAGGAGAGTATTATGGAGAGAATTAAAAAAAAGGAGTGTAAAGAAGAGGACGGTGAGCAACAACAGTGGTGAACAACAACCGACAACGGGGACCGTAGTCGAATTGAGAGGTTAAATATTTTCTCTAAAATTTAAGGGTAAAATTAATATTTTTTTTAAGTTCATAGGTCAAATTAAAAAATAAAGTCATTTTACTAATCAAACTCACAACCCTTATTGTCTTAGTGATCAAAACTTTATAAATCGATAAAGCAAGTGATCAAAATGTTATTTTTTTAATTTGGTGAGCAAAAGTGAACACTTATAAAACATAAGCGATCAATCATGTAGCTTTCTCTCTCTCTCTCTCTCTCTCTATCTATTTATCTGTCTGTCTGTTTGTCTATAATCACTTTTTGTGTATCAATAACCACATATATCGATATGCACCATTAACTATTTTTAAAAACTTTTGAAATCATAGGGGCCTAAAGCATGATTATTCTTTTTGAGAATAAAATATGTTGAAATACTTTTTTGTGTCACATTTTCAGATTTTTTATTTTTTTATTTGAAAAGAATAAATATTTATTAGAACATTAAGATCATAAACTAAAAAATCTAAAATGTGACACAAAAAGTGTTTTAGCATATTTATGTTCCATTAGATAGGGTGAATGTTAGTTATCGCCCCCGAAAAAACTTTAACCTTCGTTCTCCAACTTTCCCCAAATTGGTTTCCTTTCCTAGTGAAGTTTTGTTCGATTGGTTGCCACTGGTGTTTGGGTTCTCCCTCCCGAGCTGCTTTTTTCGGTTTCTTTGTTCGATTGGTTCGTTTTTGCATGGAATTTTTTGGGTTGATTGTTACTTGGTGTTTAGGGGTTTTTGGTTTATTGCTTTTTCTTTTCCTTCGATTTGGTGGTTCTCTCTTTGACTGCACTTTAAGGGGTGTCTCCTCCTTTTCATCTCTGTGGAATTAAGTTGCGTTTGTATTGGTTCTCTTTACTGGTTTGCTGAGATATCTGATTTGTCTTTTTACCCCTGTGTTTTCTTGATTTTATTCGAATTCTGGTCCTTCTTGGTCATCCTAACATTAGTGGTCGGTTCTTGGTTGTTCTGTGTTTAAGTTCCTATGTTGAAGGCTTTGTCGCTTGTTTTGTGTGTTTACTAGGCCGTTTCGTTCATTCGGCTATCCATACCGCTTCTGTCTATAGGAGTAGTAAGGCCATTCTAACCTGGAATATCAAAGGTCTCTGGAATTCAGATACTGTTAGAGCCGTCAAAGATGTTTTCAAATACAAACCAAGTATAATTTTCCTAAATGAAACGAAACAGAAGAAAAGATACCTGGAAAAGATTAGGAGGAAACTAAAATTTAGTGAATGTCATTATGTTGAGCCTCACGAAATTGTCGGTGGTTTAGCTCTTTGGTGGTCAAAAGATGTTAAAGTATTCATTCTCAAGTATAACCACAACCTTATCGATACTCTGGTTTCTGTCAATGGTGAAGAAGAATGGTTATGCTCCTTTATATATGCTTTTTGACACGCGTCGTTTATGCGTCAAAAATAATTCCTCCTTCCCTGATTAATGCGTCAAGTATAAAGGAAATAATACGTAGTGAAAGAGAAGTAAGGGTCGATCCCACAAGAACTCATAAAACTTCCTGATTAATGTATGTTCAATTGGTGAGCCAAGAAGAGAGTTGAATAATATTTCAGTAAAAAGGGGGTTTGCGAAATAGCAAGAACACAAAGAAATTAAAGCGAGGTTTTAAAAGAAATAGATTCAGTATTTATGAATAAGCCTTAGGCATTGGCTCTAACTCAGCATTCACGTCGGTTAATTGCCTACAAGGGTCAATGCCTTGAGGCTACGCTTTCGTAACCGAATACCCAAGTTCTATCTTTGATATCGATTTTCGAAATTGATCTAATCAACAACAATGTTGCATATCAAAACCGTTTTAAGTTCAATAAAAACCGACTCATATTATGTTGTTTCAATAACAACGGTTCCGATCTCAATTTTCTCTTAGTAATCAATTTACTAAGTGTGTTTCCAGGAAGTCGAATGCACTTCAATCTTTAGTTTCGAAATCGTTTTGGTTTAGAAATCAATATGTAGAAAACTGAAAGAAATTCCCGAAATTTTGAAAGCGCTTTTCAATCCTCCCGTTGGAATTGAGTCATTGTTTTAGCCCTCGGCTTTAAAGAAAATTAGCTAAGCATGATTATGGATGAAATTGTGCTTAGCTTATTTAAAATAAAAAAAAACTTTAAAAAGAATATAAGAACGAAGAAGAGAAAAGGAGATTTATAAATTCAAAGTAAAAATGAAACAATGAACAAGAGATGATTTTTGAGTTCACCCTAATAGGTATTTATACTAATCTAAAAACCCTAAAATTAACTTAAAATGATAAGAGATAAAAGATAAAATTTTCAAAATAAATATGTGTAACCCCCTCGTCCCGGTCCGGGCGACTGACCGGTCCGAACGGGCTACACGGGGATAACCGAGGCAAAACTTGTTAAGGCTCCACTTCGATTAACAACCCGAGAAAACTTTTTCATTTATTATCTTGTCTAGATGGATTCAATTAGACCTATGTGTGAAGCGACAACGGAAAACAAGACTCACAAGAGGACTAACATCAAACAGGGCCTAATGCCCACACTTAAGAACCTTTAGAGATGTCAAAAGCCCACTTTTCAGGCCTGTGTTTCGAAACAGGTTTGCCCGTTTCAAAACACGGGCCCAATTTAAAAAGCCAACCATCCGTACCGAAATGCCTCCACCCCGTTTCAGAACATAAGTCCATTTCGCCTAGATGTTCCGAAACACGTTCAGGAACATGCAATCACAGTAGCCAAAACGTTTCGAACCTCTTATTAGAACAAGGGTTCTCAGTAGCCAAACCGTACCGGAACGCGTTCCTGTACGGGTGTCCCTGGAGCCACACCCGTTCCGAAACAGCCTTACCCGTTCCGAAATGCATGCAGTCTGTGAGTTTCCAAAACCAGCTTTAATCATCTCTAAACGATCCCAAACGACCCCAACGACTTCAAGAAGCCAGACACGACATGTAAACACAACTCTAGAGGCATACACCATATTACAAACACGCTCAAAACACATAACATGCAAGGTAAGGGCATACATTCAAAAGAGATCAAACATTCACCATGAAGAGACATACATTGCATTTTAAGGTTTTATGCTTAGAAATAAACATACACCTAAGCATTCATGTTACGCATCATAAGCATGGTTTACAATCCAAAATAAGGTATCAACAAGCCACACCATAACATCAACATAATAAGGAGTCTAAACAAGCTCCTAACACAAAACAACAACACATATCCCATTGCTTATCTATTACATCTCATAACTTAAAAGTTCATACTTGAGGATAGCAAAAGCACAAATAGTACACTTAGAGGCCTTCTCCTTGCACAAGCAACCCACGAACTAAAGACCTGCATTGTCGAACAAAAGAGAGCGTAAGCATAAAGCTTAGTGAGGGTAAGCTCATAAAACAAACCTCGACAATGCAAGGTCCAAGCACGAACAACAAACCAAGGAAGAATGCATGTTTTCTTACCTTCGAAGCCACATGAGTCAAATATATATGATGCATGAACATAATATCAAAATCATGCCATGCTCAACATGTCCATAAACACAACCATATGGAAATACATTTAACAAACGTATTGGCACCTAGCTATGACCCGAATACACGGATAACAACCGTTGGAACTCACATCCAACAACTCAACCATTACCCTACGGTGGGATTACACTCATCACCGTTTCATGCGGAGGGGATTCCACTCATCCTCACTCCCCGTTGATGGGATTCCACTCATCACCGACTAACATATAAAAGAAGATTTCCGGGCGTACCCGTACTCCATCTTGATGACTACCATCACCAAGACCACGCGTGCATTTTGACTCTCGTGTGCACACTAAACATCCTAATGATCGATCATTTGTACCCAAGCATACTAGTGCCAATACTAACTCATTTCACAACCTTTCATAACACAAGTTCTTACCATTTCCCGTGCCTAGCACGTAGCCACCATGATTCACAATCATGTACTCACATTACCTCAACCACATGCATATCACAATGCATAAACAAATCATCATGCCTCAATAACACACATAGCCACAATGTGCATAGCAACATTAATCACAATTAACATGAGAGACATAAACACAACATTAAAAGTTCAACCAAAGGTCTCTAACTAAAGCTTGAGATTAGACTACCAATCTAATCCCATCTCTAGGTGGGTTTACCAAGCCCGACCTAGGTCCACATGCTCGAACCAACATTTGAAAACCAATTTAAAAACGTAGAACCACTCACCGACTACTCCAAGCTCAACAAACTCTAGCCGATCAAACTCCCATGCTTCTCGGATTCGAATGCGAGGCTTCACCAACAAAGTTCCTTGATTCTAAACAACCAAACACAAACCACTGCTGTAAACTCAGAGCACAAATCAAGCATATATTCGACCCAAAAACACTCTCAAAACACCATTTTTGAGCATCCCACAAACTCAGCAAAGAACCAATGTTTCCAACACTTTTAACACACCTAAAAGCTTCCAAAATAACCACTAATCATCATACAACCATCAACCATCAATTTCCAACACTAAACAGCCCCAAAACTCATCTTTAAACCCTTCTAAAACCCCCAACAAACCCATATCCGAATTTCTTAATAAAACCAAGTTAAAATCATATATGTTGGACCATTTGGGCTACCAATAACATAAATAATGATAAGGAATCAAAAGCTTTAACAATGGACAATAAAGTTTGGATTTTTAACTTAGAACTTGAAAAACTCAAAACTCAAAACAATGGGTTTTAATGAAAACTAAAGGTATAGGAATGGAGATGAAGGTGAGGACAAGTCAAAAACACAATTACCTTTCAAAAATCTTCAAAGATGAAGGAGAATGATGATGGAATAGTAACTTCAATGGAGATGGAGGATATGTCATGAGTTTTGAATGAGAGAGAGGAAGAAGATGAGTAAAAATGAGTGTTTTATTTGTTGTATTTTATTTTTAAAGTCAAAAGACTCATTTACCCTTAATGAAATGAGATATTCACAATAGTATGAAATCTATGGCTAAATGGGTTTTGATTTAAAACAAGCCCAACATAAATTTATTTGTTTTGAAAATACAAGGCCTAAAATAATATTTTAATATTTTAATTTCACCCGACCCCCAAACCCGGGTGTTACAATACGAAAGATAAATCCTAAGTTTAAAATTTAAATCTTGTTGATAAGCTATCAAAATGGACTTGATAAGCTATCACCGCCGCTGCTGACGTCATCCTCTCACTCTGATGTTACTGACATCATCATCTGTCAATGTTGACGTCATCTGCTGATGTGTCGTCTAGTCGCCACTTTCATTCCCCAATTCATGCCCACTAATCCAGCCATGAATCCAGGAAAACAAAAACTTGCAGAAATCGTCCTTTTTAGCACAGTTTCAAGAATATATTGTCCTGCATAGAAATCATGTAAAAACACCCAAATCAGCAACAATAATGAACAACCAAGGAGTATTTAAACACAAAACATAGCATAGAATATACACTAGTCACTCTTCCCTAGGTTGAAGAGAAAAAAAATTTTTGGGAAAAGCTTGCAACCTTGAGACATTCTCAAAATTGCAAATGATGCATTATTGGAGACTCCAATGTCATTGTTGAGAAGGAAGACAAATTAGGTGGGCCGTTTGATCCATCTCTAGTCTGATGGTACTATGAATTCCTCAACAACTTAGGAATGATGGAAATCCCCATCAAAGGGGGTCCTTTACATGGTCAAATCAAAGATACAAAAAAAGAAGCTATTCTTGAGAATCTGGATAGAATCATTTCTTCATGGGAATGGAGTTTGGCTTTTTCGAAAGCTGTTGGAGTGATGGATACGGTGATTGCCTCAAATCATACCCCCAATTATCCTCATCCTTGATGGGTCCAATAAGAAAAGCAAGAAATATTTGAAATTTGAGTCTCAATGGCTCTTGGAGGAAGAATCTCTGTTGAATGTTATGGAATCTTAAGAATCCATGGGGCATTCTGTCAACCCTAAATCATTTTCTAGGAAATTATTTTCTACCAGGGTTAAACTCCGCAAATGGAGCAAAGCAAATATGGTAAAAACAAAAGATCAATTGAGGTAATCAAACAAAGGTTGTTAGAACTTCAAGATTGTCTTCTTATTGATATTACTAAGGAGGAAGTCCGACTCTTGAAATTGGAGCTCAAAAAACTATAGGAAAACAAAGAAAGACATTGAAATTAGAGGGCTAGAGTAGATTGGCTCAAACTCGGTGATAAGAATACTAAGTTTTTCAATGCCATTACTTTTTAGAATATAAGGAATAACTCCATTTGTAAACTAAGAGACGACGAATGTAATTGGCTCAAGGAAGGGTGTTGAGTTGATCAAACAATTGCAAATGGCCAAGAGGGGGGTGAATTGGCAATTAAAAATTTTCGTGAAGAGAATGTTGGAAAATAAAATGACACAAGGGGTTATAGTGGTTCAAGTTCAACAATCGAACTCTACATCCACTACCTTAGCTCCCACTAAGGATTTTCCAAAACAATTCACTACTTGAATTCGTCCCCTTTTCTTGGATGAGGAGGAAACCTTACAATATCGATTAAGCTTTTCAACCCCAAGCTTAATCCACTCAAATACAAAGAAGATTTTTGGTAAACTCAAGTATTTCCTCTCAAAGGATGATTGTCTACCCACTTACAATTACAGCAACCCAAAAACTCTCAATAATATGACAAATTGAAATACAAAGAGTTGGGTACAAGAATATAGCTTTGAATAGCTCTAGGATTTGGATTTTTGCTTTGATGATGCTTGAATGTGTATTGTTGTTCTTCCTGGTGAAATGAAGCTTGTATTTATACCCTTGAATCAGTTTCTAGCCGTTTGGATCATTTTAATCATTGAAGGAGCCGTTGGGAACATTTTTCCAGCTATTAAGGCAGCTCCTCAGCACTGAGTATCGATACACGACAAGGCTGTATCGATACGCTAGTTTAAATTTCAACTAGCCGTTGTGCCTGAAAACAGAGTGTATCGATACGGTAGGCGTATCGATACGGTCCAAACTCTCTGTAAATCCCATTTAATTTGTTGCATCAAAGCGTATCGATACGGTGACCAAGCGTATCGGTACGTTATAACGGTCAAATTTGTTTTTCAAAAATTATGCTTAGCGTATCGATACGGTGATGAAGCGTATCGGTACGGTTGCCCAGATGAACACTGTATCGATACGTATGAAAGGCGTATCGATACGCTATGTCCACAAAGATTTACAGTGAGTTCCAAGTGTATCGATACTCTGAGTGTATCGATACGCATGGGCAATTTTGCATATTTTGTTTCTGAAAAACGTGAAAAAGGTTTGAGAAACTTAATGTTTTGAGATCCAATCTTCAAACATTATTTTGTAAAAACATTTTGTTAATTTTTGAAACTTGAAAGAGTTCTTAAAAATTTATTTGTTTTGCAAATTGGTCCTCAACTTTTTATGTTATATCAAAATCAATTTTAGTTTTACAAAGGGTCTGACTTTGTTGGACATATCGAGAGGCATTTCAAAAAGGTTGTTTACTAAAGACCCTTCCATTCATATTTAAGGGTTTGCTTCCTCTATTCCGAGTTTTATCTCCCCGAAAATGAATCGTTCCTTATGTAGAGGTGTTCAAGAAGAGGAAATCTGTGAAGCAGTTTTTAGTATGGGTGCCCTCAAAACTCATGGATCGGGTGGTTTCTATGGTATTTTCTATCACACCTTCTAGACTACAATTAAGAAAGACCTCATTGATATAGTGACTAATTTCTTCTCAAATGGGATTCTTGACAAGAACTTGAATCGCACCAACATTTTCCTAATTTCAAAGATGAAAAATCCCACTAGAATTACTCACTTCGGACCCATCAATCTCTACAACTTATTCTTCAAAGTGATAACTAAGATCCTTGCTTCAAGATTGAAGAGTTTTCTCCTTGATATCATTCCTCCTATGCAAACAGCCTGTGTGAATGGTCGTATGATCCAAGACAATATTATTATTGCACATGAGGCTTTCCATGCTATATAAAAGAAAGGCAAGGGCTAGTTGGGGTTATGGCGCTCAAGATTGATCTTGAGAAAGCGTATGACAAAGTGGAGTGGAATGTATTTCGGGTGATTATAGAGAGAATGGGTTTCGACGAGTGGTGGATTCAAATGGTTATGAAATGTGTATCATCTCATTCTATGTCAATGGTTGTCAATGGAGAGAGGCATAACGATTTCCTGCCTAGCCGAGGTCTTAGACCAGGTGATCCACTCTCTTCTTTTCTTTTCTTTTCCTCTTGGTTTCTAATTTGCTCTCTTGGTTCATTGAAATGGAACATCGACACCATGCTTATTATGGTTTCGGTATCAGTAGACGCTGCCATGTGATTAGTCACCTTATGTTTGTCGATGATTGTATTATTTTCAAAAAATCGGACAAGAATGACCGCGACTCTGTTTTATGTATCATAACCGATATCTACAAGGCTACTGGTCAATCGGTTAACCCGGGTAAATCTTCAATTTTCTTTTCTCTGAACATGAGTACGAATTTGAAGAGCTCTCTTACTAACCTTTTGAGTTTTTGCCCTATGGAAGAAGGTAGCAAATACTTAGGTCTCCCTTCTATATGGGACAGAGGAAAAAAAAGAAGCTCTTGGTTTTATTATGGAACGGGTTCGGTGTAACCCCCTAGATCCGCCTATGCATTACAATGGATCCTAAGAGGTCACATTAGGGTCACCAAAGCGACCCATAGTAAAAATCCACATAAAAACATTTTTTGAAACACTTACTAAACTATAAAATTAACTTCTGTTTAAAATACCCCTATTTGGAAATCATTTAAGCATATATCAGAAATGTTAAAAAGTGTTTTACAGACACTACCATAAAACAATACATGACGTACATGCCCACTAATTGTACAATACCGTACTTCAAAAGCAACACCGAGAGAACTCCAACCGCATATGTCGGTCACTATACCATGCTAGATTTTTTCTAACCTACGATAAAACACAACATGAGCTTTGGGAAGCTCAGTGATACAAAAACTACCAATGGATGCTATAATTACATGCAGGAATACGACAAGCATAACTCTATCATGATGTTCCAGGAAATAACAAGTTCCAAATTACGACTCATTTTTTGATCACCAAATATGAAGCGAGAAACTTATAAACCGGAAAATCAAAGGAGTGAATGATTAAATTAAACTAGGGAGTTTAGTGTGTGTCTCAACAGTGCTAAACTGTATCAATGTAAACATTTTATTTCACAGGCACATAATTCAAGCAACAGTAAGGTTCATTTTTAATTCTTATTTACCCTCTGACTGTACTTGTTGAGTGTGTAAAAGTTCTATAATTTACCCTCTATTTAACCCATATTTCTGCTGCATTCAAACATAATTCATTGCATTTAGGTTAGATTTCAGTTATACATCACAAATATATCAATTGGCACAGTTTCTACTGAAATTGGTTGCTTTTGCAGGTAGCTGCTGTAGCAGATGGAGGGCAGTAGAGAAGCAGACGAAGGGCAGTGAAGAAGCAGAGCTGGAACTGGATGGGCAGACATGAAGGACGATGCTTCTATAGCCGCTGCCGTGGCAGCCAAGGACAACAACGATAGTGAAGGGAAGAAGTGAAGTGGGCCTCGACAAAAAGAGAAAATTAAGACCATTTGTCGTGGAGCACCCTTATATTTTTCCAAGCCCTAGATCAGAATGAAGGCCAAGCCCAAAGTTCAAGGAAGAAACTCCAAGCAAGAAGGAATGACGAATTAAAGACTTATGCTCTGAAGATTTAGTCTTTAATAGATTTGTACATTAATTTAAACTTGTATTCTTGCCATATTAGAAAACTTGAACCCAAGGCCTATATAAAGGCATGTAATTCGACCTAGGAGAGAGGATCATCTTATTCTCTAGCCGTCTTCCCCTAAACCCTAGTCGTTTTCCCTTCCTCAACATGTTCTAAACTTCTCATAGGGCTAAGGGTTGATTTGTAAAGTAGTTGCAAGGATTGCATTTGTTTTAGGAATTTTTCTGTTCAATAAAATTACTTCAAGTTTGCTTATTCTGGTTTTCAACATCTTGCAAGAGTATCGGGAGAGCATTGTGAGATTATCTATTTACTTAATATCGGGAGAGTTAAGTATACGAAAGGAATAAGTACGGGTTCTCCGGTTTATGGTTGAACTATCTCGGACCTAGGGATAGGACGAGGTTAAGTGGCTAAGGAAGAATTCAACAACTTTGGTGCTCATCCTTCGATTCACGCCGGGAGGTATCATCAAAGACGTGTTCATCGACAGACTTGGACCTAGGGATAGGCCAAGGCACAGCAGGGATTCTTGCCAAGCTTGAAGTACAGAGTTGTGTGATCGCTGCCGCGACTAACAACAGACCGCTGCCGCGACAGGCGCAACGACAGAACAAATATTCCTAGACTTTGCAACACCTACACTACTGAGCAATTCAATACCGGCCCATTCTCTCTATCCTGATTTCAATACTCTTTTATTATCAGTATTCTTATTATTCTCGTGACAACATTTAAACTATTTCTTTTTCCTCTCGTGCAGTAACCCAAGGTGAAGCTATTAGCCCAGTCCCTGTGGAGACGATATCTGATACTTCTGTATCACTTTACTACTTGCGTCGTGTACACTTGCACTACATTGCGATAGACATTTTTACACGCAACAAGTTTTTGGCGCCGTTTCCGGGGACTGACAACATATCTTTACCCTATCTTTTATTGCACTTCCTTTACTTATCTGTTTTTACTTGGATTGTTCAACCTATACCTTTCACAAGGTCTTTTGTTTGCGTATGCGCAGATCTCAACGAGGAAAAGAACCGGAGCACCAGTTAGATCCTGAAATCGAACGAACATACAATCTCAGGAAAAGAGTTCGTTACCTCGTTGAAAGGAACGAATATCTGGAGGAACGACTAGAAGCAATGGTGAACGAAAGACGTCAAGAAAGAAGGAACGACCAAGACAATCCACAGGATAATGACAATCCTGTCGGGAATGGAGGGAACGGCCAACCTGCCGATCCTCCTGTCGCTGTCGCACGCCGGTCATGCCGAGACTACATGCTCAATGATCATGTAGAACTGGAAACAACCCTGCCAGACGTAGACGTTGACAACTTTAAGCTGAAACCTGTTATGTTCAGCATGATCAACAACTCTGGCCAATTTAGTGGTGCTACTACTGAGGATGCTAGGGAGCATCTAAAAATGTTCCAGGAAATCTGTGGTTCGTTTAGACTACTAGGAGTAAATCCGGAGATACTGAGGCTTCGGTTATTTCCTCATTCATTGAGGGACATGGCGAAAACTTGGTGGAATAAACTAACGTCGGTTCAATATGAACTTGGGTAGATTTAACTCGTGAATTCTTGTCTCGTTTTAATCCTTCACACTTATCCGAGCGATTGCGTAACGAAATTGCTACTTTTCAACAGGAAGATGACGAGCCAATGCACAAGGCCTGAGACAGATTTACCACTCTTCTAAGAAACTGCCCGATGTATGGATTTCCCGTTTGGAACCAGGTAACAAAATTCTATAATGCTTCCAATTTACAGACTCGAATGAGAATTGATTCAGCAGCAAATGGATTGTTGTTGGACAAAGACCCAGAAGATGCAATGGCAGTATTGAAAAATCTGGCGAAGAATGAGGAACAGTTCCCTACAGCAAGAAGAGGGGGTAAACGAGTTCTAGCTGTAAAAGATTATGAGGCCGACAATTCTTTAAAATCACAGGTGGCATAGCTCACTAAGGCAATGAAAAAGCTCTTGAAAGAAGATTCGCAGCCTGCCTACTCTGTTGAAGAGGTATGCGAGACTTGCGATGGAAATCACAGTTCGGAAGATTGTCCGATACAGCTAGAGGAAGGGATGTATGTTGGGAACTACAATAAACAGAACTATAATTCCAACAACTACAATCCCAACTGGAGAAAGGACCCCTCGTTCTCTTAGAGCAACCCTAATAATGCCCTGAATCCTCAAGCACAGAACACTCAGAATCAGGGGGACCTAGATTAATGACTCGGCAGCAATCGCAGCAGCAGCAACAACAACCACCTGCCACGACTAGTATACTGGAGCAAACCCTAGCTAAGTTTATGTCTCAAACAGGAACTTACATTGAGAACATGAATCACTTCGTCAAGAAGACTGAGACATTCATGGATAAAACAGAGATGCGGATGAACAACCACAAACCGATGCAGAATGGAGGATTTCCTAGCGATATTGAAAACGCTAGACAACCCACACATGAACAGTGTAAAGCCATCACTACTAGAAGTGGGAAGAAATTACCAGGGCCAGAGAAGGAAGCTGAATCAGTTAAGGAACCAGCCTTGGAGTCTACTGCCGAGAAAGCTGTCCCAGCAGCAGACAAACAGCCTACTGCCGATGAACCTGTTACGACAGCAGAAGGGACAGAGGAGAAAAATGAAGACCCAAAACCTCCTCAGATTCGAATGCAGTGGGAAGGACGCATTGCTGATTACCGTCCCCCACCTCATTTTCCTCAGCGGTTACAAAAATTGAAACAGGAATCCCAGCTTAAGAAGATCTACGATATTTTTAAGCAGGTCCATATCAATATCCCACTGTTAGATGCTGTTAGGGAAATACTTGGTTATGCCAAATTTCTCAAGGATGCCATGTCGAAGAAATTCAGACTTGGGGAATTTGAAACGGTTAAAATGACAAAGGGATGCATGAGTATTCTGCACAAGCATCCATCCCAGAAACAGAAGGATCCTGGGAGCTTCATCATACCATGCATAATCGGAGACAAATTTGTGGGTAAGACACTTTGTGATCTTGGTGCTAGTATAAATTTAATGCCCACATATGTTTTTCAGAAATTAGGTATTGGAAAAGCTCGGCCCATAACAGTAGTACTGCAGCTGGCAGACCGCTCTTATGTTCATCCAGAAGGAAAAATTGAAGATATTCTAGTAAGAGTGGATAAAGTTATTTTTCCTGCTGACTTTCTTGTCTTAGATTGTGAAGCAGATGAAAACGCACCAATCATCCTGGGGCGACCCTTCTTAGCCACAGGAAGATCACTGATTGATGTGGAAAAAGGAGAACTCACTATTAGAGTAAACGATCAAGAGATCAAGCTGAACGTTCTCCAGGCAATAAAACATGCTGATGCAGAAGAAGAAGAGTGCAAGGCCATCACTGAAATTATCTTTGACCAACCCTGCATCAGGTCGAGCTGCCACGACATCACAATTGGACACTGCCTCAGCAGCCATTTAGAAGACTGTCACGATAACACAGACGACAGTAGCTCCTCAGAGTCTGATACATCTGATACTGAAGATCAGGAGGAGGTAAATTGGATAGGCAATCGTCCAGGTAAGTTGTTCGAGCCCTTAATCTATACCTGGGATGAACATATAGTCCAAAAGCCATCAACTGTAGAGCCCCCTGTTCTAGATCTTAAGCCCCTGCCAGGGCAGCTAAAATATTTTTTCCTTGGTTTAAATGATACGTTGCCCGTAATCATCTCTTCCAAGTTGATGCAGGAACAGGAACAGCAGCTGATAGAGATGTTGCAACAACACAAAAAGGCTATTGGATGGACGATAGCTGATATCCAAGGCATCAGTCCGACACTATGCATGCATAAAATCCTCTTAGAGGATGATCATAAGCCGACCATTGAAGCACAAATACGACTGAACGATGCTATGTGAGAGGTGGTACGTAAGGAGATCATAAAGTGGCTAGATGCTGGAATAATCTATGCCATCTCGGATAGCAAGTGGGTGAGCTCGGTGCAGTGCGTTCCCAAGAAAGGAGGAATAACCGTGGTAACCAACGAAGAAAACGAGCTAATCCCAACCAGGACTGTGACCGGTTGGAGGGTTTGTATGGACTACCGGAAGCTTAACAAAGCTACCCGGAAAGACCATTTCCCCTTGCCCTTTATTGATCAAATGCTTGATAGATTAGCGGGTAAACCTTACTATTGTTTTCTTGATGGTTACTCAGGTTATAATCAAATAGCCATCGCACCGGAAGATCAAGAGAAGACGACGTTCACATGCCCATACGGTACTTATGCTTTTTGGAGGATGCCATTTGGACTGTGTAATGCACCAGCGACCTTTCAAAGGTGCATGATGGCAATATTCTCTGATATGGTGGAAGACTTCCTGGAGATATTCATGGATGATTTTTCTGTCTTTGGAGACAATTTTGAAAGCTGCCTAGGCAACCTACAGAAAGTGCTCGAAAGATGTGAGAAATCAAACTTGGTATTGAACTGGGAGAAGTGTCACTTCATGGTGGATGAAGGGATAGTCCTAGGCCATAAAATAAGCTGTCGCGACATAGAAGTCGACATAGCCAAGATCGAGGTAATCGAAAAGCTGCCGCCACCCACCACAGTTAAGGGAATCAGAAGTTTCTTAAGGCATGCTGATTTTTATCGGAGATTCATCGCGAACTTTTCGAAGATCACCAAACCCCTATGCCATCTTCTGGAGCAGAACCATCCCTTCGACTTCAACGCTGAATGTACTGAGGCATTCAAGGTTCTGAAAGAAAAGTTGGTAACAGCCCCAATAGTATAGCCACCAGATTGGAAACTGCCATTCGAGATTATGTGTGATGCTAGTGACTATGCTGTCGGGGCAGCACTTGGGCAGAGGAAAGACAAGCTTTTTCATGTCATATACTATGCCAGCAAAACATTGAACGACGCCCAAGTAAACTACACCACTACAGAGAATGAACTATTAGCTGTGGTATTCTCTATTGACAAATTTCGTTCTTATATACTTGGAACGAAGGTCATCGTCCACACAGACCACTCTGCATTGAAGTATCTGTTCACAAAAAAGATGCAAAGCCTAGACTAATACGTTGGATTCTGCTACTGCAAGAATTCGACCTTGAAATCGAGGACAAAACGGGGACAGAGAATCAAGTTGCAGATCATTTGTCAAGATTAGAGAATGGAAAGAGTCTACAGGCAGACGAGACACACATACTGGAGACCTTCCCTGACGAGCAGTTGTTCGCTGCCACAATCACTGCCGCGACAGTTACGGCGGCAGGTAAGTTTTCTGAACTCCCCTGGTATGCTGATTTCGTTAATTATTTAGTTAGTGGAATAACTCCTCCTGACCTTAATTATAAAGCTAGGAAGAGGTTCCAAAATGATGTAAAGCATTATTATTGGGACGAACCTCTTCTTTTCAAATATTGTGCAGATCAGGTTATTAGGAGATGTGTACCACAGGATGAACAAGAAGCTATACTACATCACTGTCATGCTTCACAGTATGGAGGACACTTAAGAGGTAACAAAACAGCTGCCAAGGTTTTGCAGTCGGGATTTTATTGGCCGTCATTGTTCAAGGATGCTCAAACATTCTACAAAAACTGTGACAAGTGTCAACGGACTGGAAACATCTCAAGGAGACATGAGATGCCACTGCAAAACATTCTTGAAGTTGAGATCTTCAACGTTTGGGGGATAGATTTTATGGGACCATTCCCAACTTCATGTGGGAACTTATACATCCTCATGGAAGTAGATTATGTGTCCAAATGGGTTGAAGCAATCGCTACTTAGAAAAACGATGCCAAGACGGTTCAGAGGTTTTTGCATAAAAACATTTTTTCCAGATTCGGCATCCCCAAGGCGATCATCAGTGATGAAGGGAGGCATTTCGACAATAGGGTTATAGTTGCTGCCTTGAAAAAGTATGGTGTCAAACATCGGATCGCAACAACATACCACCCTCAGACCAATGGACAAGCTGAAATATCAAACAGAGAGGTAAAGAATATCCTTGAGAAGATGGTTAAGCCAACTCGGAAGCACTGGTCTCTACACCTCAATGATGCATTATGGGCCTACAGAACAACATTCAAAACTCCATTGGGAATGTCACCCTACCGGCTGATTTATGGAAAAACCTGCCATCTACCTGTCGAGATTGAGCACAGAGCCTACTGGGCCATCAAGGCAGTGAATTTGGACTTGGAAAAGGCAGGACAAAAAGGCTACTCTATCTGAATGAGATAGAAGAAATTCGAGCAATGGCCTATGACGACGCAAGAATCTATAAAGATAAGACAAAGAAGTGACATGATAAGAAGTTGCTGCTACGACAGTTCTGCCCAAGTCAGCTTGTATTGTTGTTCAACTCTAGGTTGAAGCTCTTCCCAGGAAAGCTAAAGTCTAGGTGGTCCGACCCATTCCAAGTGGTGCAAGCTTTTCCCCATAGTGCCATAACAATCAGATCTCTAAAAGAAGGGCACCAATTTAAAGTCAATGGACAAATACTGAAGCACTATCAGGGGACTGAAGCCCCAAGAATGCAGGAAGTGGTTACTTTAGGAGATGCCCCTCCTGGCATCCCTAATTTAACCTAATTTTATTATTATTATTATTATTATTATTATTATTATTATTTATATATATATTAGGTAATTAGAGTTATTTTATTTTTAAGAATTAAAGTTTTTATTTTTATTATTTTCAGGAAATAAAGGAGACAAAGAGAAGAGGAGAAGTGAATCCAGCCCACCATCTTTCCATCAGCCCAAAAAGCCCAACTTAGGAGCCTACCGTTACAGCTGCTGCGACAGACACGGAAAATCCAGCCTGTCAACACGCTGTCGCGGCAGACACGCAAACGCGTAATAGACGCGTAGCAGACATGGAAACGCATGACAGACGCATTAGAAACCGCATAACAGCTGGCCCCGTTATTCGCGCCTACCGTTACAATTCCAACGGGCAGCAACTCCCCATCTATATAAACCCCATTTTACTATTCATTTTTCACTCACTTCTACTCTTTCTATTTATCTCCTCTAGGAAATTTTACTTGCTTTTACTTTCTTTCCACAGTCCTTGCAACATGAGTACTAGGAACACCCGCAGAAGCTCTGCCTCAGGATCTGCCCCGGCAGCATCCACTCCCAGCTCTTTCCAGATCCGTGACATGTGGGAGGAGAGAGGTTTCATTTACACGTCCAAAACAGGGAACCTGGGGCTGCAGCCGTTCATTGCCAGAAAAATCAGAGCCCTAAAGTGGCAGATATTCGTGGAGCAGCCAGAAGAGATGAACGTGACTCTTGTCCGGGAATTTTATGCTGCCATCGGCAGCAGGAACGCGACAGCAGTCACAGTCCGAGGGAAAGAGGTATCTTTCGAGCCCGAGTACATCAACACACTCTACGGGTTCTATGTGGGCAGAAACGAAGATGGCCACCAACAATTTCTAGACAGTCTAGAACCTGCCGACTATGATGATGTGATGGCAGAATTCACGAATGAAAGTACTGAGTGGAACACTGATCCAAAGCATCCAAGAACGGTAAAGAGAGTCCAACTCACCCCGGAGGCGAAGCTTTGGAATGATTTTATCAAGAAACGAATCATGCCCTCCTCGCACAACACAACAGTCAACCAACCAAGGTTAGCCCTCATCCATTCCATTTTAAATGAGAGGCCAATTAACGTTGGCAGATACGTCCGGGAGGGTATACTTGACTGTGCTTACCGGCCGTCCGGACCACTCTTCTACCCCTATCTCATCACTACCCTCTGTCGCGGCCACAATGTACCGGAAGCTGTCGAGGATTTACGAGTTTAAGGGAAAGGCTGGACCGATCGGAACATACTCAGCTTGATGGAACTCAAGGCTGCCACGCCCCTGTCATCTTTTGATCCTACTGCCACAGCAGCAGAGCCGACAGAGCCCACCGACACCGAGCCTGCTACCACAGAGTCCAGGCAGCCTACTGCAGCAGCTTCTCTAGCTGATACCTCCTTCCAAATCCTTGATGCCATACAAAAAATGGAGGAAAGACAGCTCGGCCTCATGAGTTTCATCCGAGATTTCACCACAGCCACGATACACTTTATCCACACTTCTCTTAATTTCCCCGATGCTCTGTTCCCTACCATTCCCAATCATTACTTTGTTGCCCCCACCCCTGCCCATACCCCTACACCTGCTGCCACGCCCAAAACGCCATATGCTGCGTCCACACCAACCCCTGCCACAACAGCTGCAGGCGGCAGCCGCACAGCCGACACCTCTGCCCGAGGATCCAAGAGAAGGGAGCCTGAAGACGACCTTGACAGGTATATTGCTGGTTTCTCTTCTTCTGAAATTTGGGCTGCATCCGACAACGAGCCCTCTGTCAAGAGGAACTTGTCCAAGGAGTTTACACCAGAGAAGCGGTAGAAAACAGTAGCGAACAAAGAGAAATCTGACAGCGGCAATAGCACTAGCGACAACAGCAGTGAGAGCAGCAGCAGCTCTGAGGTTCAGGTAGTGGAGAAACCACCTCATATCTCCCCTACCCGTATTCAACCTCCACGGGAGGCCAAAACCAAGAACACCTCAGCCTCTCCCATCCGACTGCCAGCACCAGCCAAGAAAGTCACTGCCCGTCGGCAAATCCAGCTCAGCAGCAGCAGTAGCAGCGGCGACGATAGCGCCTAAATTTTAAGTTTCTTATCTTATATTGTTGTCTGCCTTTTTATATTTTGTGATGTTGTTTTATTTTTCTTTTTCATCCATGTCATCTGCATTGAGGGCAATGCAACCCTCGAGTTTGGGGTTGGCATCCCTCCATTAATGGAGTCTTTTAAGTTTAAAAATTGTGTCTTTTACTTAGTTTATTTTTGCTTTAAAAATAATAATTTGCTTAAATTTTTGAACTTTTATTATCTGCTGCTGCCATCTCTGTCGTGACAGCCCCTTAAAAATATTGTAGGAAGTAAGTAGAGCCTTAGTATAGTTCTGAAAAAACCAAAACACTTTGTGACTTACTTGATAAAAGACTTTCTCTAGCATACTTAGAATAGAAAACTTAGAACTTAGAGTAGAAAGAGACTAGAAACTCAGGAAACCTAGAGGTGCCTATCACTGGCTCTAGGAAAATAACCAGAGTAAAACTTCTAGAGGTGCCTATCACCGGCTCTAGATAGTTAACTAGAGGTGCCTGAAATACTGGCTCTAGTAGAGAAGATAAAATTTCCGACAAGGAAGGTAAATAACTAGAGGTGTCCGATACTGGATCTACTGAAGAAATAAATAAATAAATTAAGTCTCGAAGGAAAACTCTAATCAAGCTAAGTATAATATTCTAGTTGCTAGGGAAGTCTATGTTCGAGTATGTTCACAATAATTGCACACACATGCACGAGAACTATACTTTTGCTCTAAGTAGATCCTTAAATATTTGAACAGGTGCTAACATGATAGGGATGGTATTGTGGATAAGGATTGTTCATTAACTTAAGCCGCAAAAAAAAATATTATATATGTATGCATGTATGTTAGTTAGGTTGCATTTGCTTGAGGGCAAGCAAAAACTTGAGTTTGGGGGTGTGTTGAGTGTGTAAAAGTTCTATAATTTACCCCCTATTTAACCCATATTTCTGCTGCATTCAAGCATAATTCATTGCATTTAGGTTAGATTTCAGTTATACATCACAAATATATCAATTGACACAGTTTCTACTGAAATTGGTTGCTTTTGCAGGTAGCTGCTGTAGCAGATGGAGGGCAATAGAGAAGCAGACGGAGGGCAGTGAAGAAGTAGAGCTGGAATTGGATGGGCAGACATGAAGGACGATGTTGCTATGGTCGCTGGCGTGGCAGCCAAGGACGACAGCGATAGTGAAGGGAAGAAGTGAAGTGGGCCTCGACAGAAAGAGAAAATTAAGCCCATTTGTCGTGGAGCACCCTTATATTTTTCCAAGCCCTAGATCAGAATGAAGGCCAAGCCCAAAGTTCAAGGAAGAAACTCCAAGCAAGAAGGAAGGATGAATTAAAGACTTATGCTATGAAGATTTAGTCTTTAATAGAGTTGTACTTTAATCTAAAAACTTGTATTTTTGTCATATTAGAAAACTTGAACCCAAGGCCTATATAAAGGCATGTAATTCGACCTAGGAGAGATGATCATCTTATTCTCTAGCCGTCTTCCCCCAAACCCTAGTCGTTTTCCCTTCCTCAACATGTTCTAAACTTCCCCTAGGGCTAAGTGTTGATTTGTAAAGTAGTTGCAAGGATTACATTTGTTGTAGGAATTTTTCTGTTCAATAAAATTACTTCAAGTTTGCTTATTCTGGTTTTCAACATCTTGGAAGAGTATCGGGAGAGCATTGTGAGATTATCTATTTACTTAATATCGGGAGAGTTAAGTATACGAAAGGAATAAGTATGGGTTCTCCAGTTTATGGTTGAACTATCTCGGACCTAGGGATAGGACGAGGTTAAGTGGCTAAGGAAGAATTCAACAACTTCGGTGCTCATCCTTCGATTCACTCCGGGAGGTATCATCAAAGACGTGTTCATCGACAGACTTGGACCTAGGGATAGGCTAAGGCACAGCAGGGATTCTTGCCAAGCTTGAAGTACAGAGTTGTGTGATCGCTGCCGCGACTAACAACAGACCGATGCCGCGACAGGTGCTGCCGCGACAGGCGCAACGACAGAACATATATTCCTAGACTTTGCAACACCTACACTGCTGAGCAATTCAATACCGGCCCATTCTCTCTATCCTGATTTCTATACTCTTTTATTATCAGTATTCTTATTATTCTCGTGACAACATTTAAACTATTTCTTTTTCCTATCGTGCAGTAACCCAAGGTGAAGCTATTAGCCCAGTCCCTGTGGAGACGATATTCGATACTTCTGTATCACTTTACTACTTGCGTCGTGTACACTTGCACTACATTGCGATAGACACTTTTACACGCAACAGTACTCCAGTATGAAATTCTGAGCTATGTCTATAAAGGTATTAACCCAAGCCCCTTGGGCGTAAGTATCATCCTAAGGGATTACCTTAGGTCCCGGGTAGAATTACACTAGCCGAAGCATATGAACCTGTAATGGTAACGATAAGGAATTACCCTAGCCGAAGCATAAGAACATGTAACAGTAACGATAAAGAATTACCTTAGCCGAAGCATACGAACCTATAACAGTGACGGTAAGGAATTACCCTAGCCAAAGCATAGGAACCTATAACGGTAACGGTAAGGAATTACCCTAGCCAAAGCATATGAACCTTATACGGGCAGAATTTCCCTCTACAAAGTAGAAGAATCGGATATGGGCGGGATTAACCTCACATAAGTAGAGGAACCGAATACGGGCGGGATTACCCTCACCGAAGAAAAAGAACTGAATACGGGCTGGATTACCAGCCTGGTTAGACTGAACCTGAAGAAACCTTCATTAATATCTGGGATGTAGTTCAGTTTTAAATTAGTAAGTAGGAATCAACTTAAGTATATATATATATATATATATATATATATATATATATATATATATATATATATATATTCTACTCACCTCATTAGAGTCATGTCCACAACCTTGACTGCGGGTACCGATCGAATAGGGGTTGTTCTTTATGCTTTAATTTCTTAACACATTATCAATAACATCATCCAGTTTTTCAGTCATCGAATTCACTTTTGAATCGAATCTCTTATATATATGGTTTCCTTAGTTGAGGTTTTAATAGGTATTCAGAGATAACCAACTTATCATTTAATTATCAAATCTTAGAAATTTATACGTGTCATATAATTCTTAATTATGTCACAAGAGTCCTTATCAATATTCTTATGTTATAATCTGCTACATTTGATATTTCATGCATTAACTATTAATTAACATGTTCGTCATAGTACACAAGAAGTAGTGGATATTACCTCGATTCCGAACTATATAGGTCAGCATTCAAAGATCCAATCGATCGCTCTCGAGCTCAAATTTGGCGTCCCTCATTATCTCAGATACATAGCAAAACAATTTTCATTAGAAACAAGTCTTAAACACGATAATAAAATGTATCTAGAAAGTAAAATGTTGAATAACAACTTATCGGGTTTTAATTTGGCGAAATAGACTTCAAAAACGGACCTGGGACATTGAAAAACCCCAAAATAGGAGTTTTCGGGAAAAGTTGACTTTTTGTCAAAGTCAACGGTCAACGGGCAAGTCAACGGTGAACGTTGACATCAGCGGTCATCGATGATGTCACTGGTCAACAAGATTATCTCACTGAATTGACTCGGACAACGGGTTGACTCACTGAGTTAACTGGGTCAACATGTTGACTCACTGAGTTGACTCAGTCAACGGGTTGACTCACTGAGTTGACTCGGTCAACGGGTTGACTCGGGTCGATTCAGACCTGTTCAGATTCGGGCTGGACTTAGGCATGGGTTCGAGTCGGTTATGGGTTTCATACCCAAAGCCATTGGGCCCTTAAACAAGTAGACCTACTTAAAATAACATAAGGGTTATTAGACCGATTTGGGGTTTTGGGTCGAGTTGTTGACTCAGTTCAAGGCCAGACCGGGTCCAAAGCCGGTCTGCCCAGCTCAGTTCAAAGCATGTCGTCCATGGTCTCCGTATTTCGCCAGAGATGGCGCGTGAAAACCACGTGCAACCTAAATGGTCAGAAAACACCATAAAATATGTTGAAAAACCCACGCTGGCGTCCACGTCGTGACGGGGAGGGAGATCAGCGGCACGACAGAGAAGAAGAAGATTCAGAGACTTTTTTCAAAATTCTCGATTCATCTTATGTTTTTCAAATCTAAGATGGGTGCATTCAATACGATAGGTAAGGCTGAAACAAACTCTTTAGGTATTATTATTATTATTATTATTTTGAATCAGCTCAATAAAACACAATTCAAAACGAAGTCGGTGCAAGAGTTAACATATATTGGACCTTAGCCCAACTGGTTAAGTTTTAGGTTTATAATTCTAAGGGTTAAGAGTTCAACTCCCTTTGGCAGCAATTATCCATTTTTTTCATTCTTTCATTTTATTTCCATTTTTTATTCATTTAGATTCCAATTAATAAAACATTAAGGATGTTACAACTCTCCCCCTCTAAAAAGAAATTTCATCCTCGAAATTTACCAGAGTTGGAGAAATGCACAATCTATTCTTTCACCCATTCTCGTACTGAAACTTATATATTAGAGTATCGTTGTTTTCTCGGGACTCTCAGTCGGTCACAGATCAATCTAATAGTGTTCTCAATCAATCGAACTGGCTTTGGACCCAAAATCATCCCATATTATATCTTAGACCAACTGATCAAAATACAATACTTGAATACATACTGAACGCCATATTGTGCCAAATAAATACTTGTCTCTTAACTTTTATCATAAACCGTCTCAGTCAGGGATACGAAATTTTCCTAACAACCACAAAGGTTAATTATGCGACCTTGAAGTATCTCCTCTAGAATGTGAATTACTCTACTATGTTGACCATCAATTTACAGGCGAACAATTGTAACTGCAGTTCAGATAAGTACTCAAGGCCTCCAACAGGGCCTTCCAGAATTAAGATGTCAATATTAAATTTCAGATAGTAAGATACAAATGACGGTACACTATGCCACTCCCCCCAAAAAAATGTCTTTCTTCAAACCGATCAAACATAACCAAAAGTTTTAGACAGATATCACTTACCTTTAGTATAATATTCATGCAATTGTTTCCTTCATATGTAACGGAGTCACCACAAAATTTACACTTTCGTCATGTTCACGGACACCTTTCTTTATATTCATATTACTTTTATCAAATTTCTATCAAAATATTCTCAACCATAATCATTATCATTGAATAGCCTTACATGTAGTCTTATATCGGTTACCTCACATAATCAATCATTTATTGATAATCTAAATCAGATATTCAATTTCACATGAAATAACCATCTCAGGTTCTTTATCCAAATTTATCATGCTAATCCAAATCATAGACGAACATTACCAACATTCCTTGCAAGTACAGATTGAGCCATTATGGACATAACAATTAGATGCACTTATAACAGAAAATGGCTCGACATCAGAGTTCCGGCTTGGTGGAGTACGGTTAAGATCTTGGGGCATGCACAGACCAGACACCCTTTGACAGACGATCGACCGATCTACCCAGAATGACTCAACTCTAAGCTTTGATACCGCTAAATGTAACCCCCTAGACTCGCCTATGCGTTACAACGTATCCTAAAAGGTCACATTAGGGTCACAAGAGCGACCCACACCAAAAATCCACATAAAAACATTTTTTTGAAACACTTACTAAACTATAAAATCAACTTCTGTTTAAAATACCCCTTTTTGGAAATAATTTAAACATATATCATAAATGTTAAGAAGCATTTTATAGACACTACCATAAAACAATACATGACGTACATGCCGACTAAATGTACAGTACTGTACTCCAAAAGCAACGCCGAGAGAACTCCAACCGCATATGTCGGTCACTATACCATGATAAGTTTCTTCTAACCTACCATAAAAAACAACATGAGCTTTGGAAAGCTAATTGATACAAAAACTACCAATGGATGCTATAAGTACATGCAGGCATATGACAAGCATAACTCTATCATGATGTTTCACGATATAACAAGTTCCAAATTACGGCTCATTATCTGATCACCAAATATCAAGTGAGAAACCTATAAACCGGAGAATCAAAGGAGTGAATGATTAAATTAAACTAGAGAGTTTAGTGTGTGTCCCAATAATGCTAAAATATATCAATGTAAACATTTTATTTCATGGGCACATAATTCAAGTAGCAGTAAGGTTCATTTTTAATTCTTATTTACCCTCTGACTGTACTTCAGTATGAAATTCTGAGCTACGTCTATAAAGGTATTAACCCAAGCCCCTTGAGCGTAAGTATCATCCTAAGGGATTACCTTAGGTCCCGGGTAGAATTACAATAGCTGAAGCATATGAACCTGTAACGGTAACAATAAGGAATTACCCTAGTCGAAGCATAGGAGCCTGTAACGGTAACAATAAAGAATTACCCTAGTTGAAGCATAGGAACCTGTAACGGTAACAATAAGAAATTACCCTAGCCAAAGCATAGGAACCTGTAACGGTAAGGAATTACCCTAGCCGAAACATAGGAACCTGTAACGGTAAGGAATTACCCTAGCCGAAACATAGGAACCTTATATGGACAGAATTTCCCTCACCAAAGTAGAAAAACTGAATATGGGCGGGATTACCCTCACCGAAGTAAAGAAACCGAATACGGGCAGTATTACCCTCATCGAAGTAGAGGAACCGAATACGGGCGATATTACCCTCACCGAAGTAGAGGAACCGAATACGGGCGTGATTACCCTCACCGAAGTAGAGGAACTGAATACGGGTGGGATTACCCTCACCAAAGTAGAGAAACTGCATACGGGCGAGATTACCCTCTCCGAAGTAGAGGAACCGAATACGAGCAAGATTACCCTTACCGAAGTAGAGGAACCGAATACGGGCGGGATTACCCTCATCGAAGTAGAGGAACCGAATACGGACGTGATTACCCTCATTGAAGTAGAGGAACCGAATACGAGTAGGACTACCCTCATCGAAGTTGAGGAATCGAATACGGGCAGGATTACCCGCACCAAAGTAGAGGAACCGAATACGGGCGGGATTACCATCACCGAAGTAGAGGAACCGAATACAGGCGCGATTACCATCATCGAAGTAGAGGGACCGAATACATGTGACATTACCCTCATCGAAGTAGAGGAACCGAATACGGGCGAGATTACCCTCATCGAAGTAGAGGAACCGAATATGGGCGGGATTACCATCCTGATTAGACTGAACTTGAAGAAACCTTCATTAATATCCGGGATGTAGTTCGGTTTTGAATTAGTAAAGTAGGAATAAACTTAAGTATATATATTTTCTACTCATATCATTAGAGTCATGTCCACAACCTTGACTGCGTGTACCAATCGAATAAGGGTTGTTCTTTATGCTTTAATTTCTTAACACATCATCAATAACGTCATCTAGTTTGTCAGTCATCGAATTCACTTTTGAATCGAATCTCTAATATATATGGTTTCATTAGTTGAGGTTTTAATAGTTATTTAGAGATAACCTACTTATCATTTAATTTACAGATCTCAAAAATTTATACGTGTTATATAATTCTTGATTATGTCACAAGGGTTCTTATCAATATTCTTATGCTATATTCTGCTACATTTGATATTTCATGCATTAACTATTAATTAACATGTTCATCATAGTACACAAGAAGTAGTGGGTATTACCTCGACCCCGAACTACGTAGGTTAACCTTTAAAGATCCAATCGATCGCTCTTGAGCTCAAATTTGATGTCCCTCATTATCTAGGATACATGACAAAATAATTTACATGGAAAACAAGTCTTAAACACGATAATAAGATTTATCTAGAAAGTCAAATGTTGAATAACAACTTATGGGGTTTGAATTTGGCGAAACAGACTTAAAAACGGACTCGGGACGTCGAAAAACCCAAAATAGTAGTTTTTAGGAAAAAAATGACTTTTGGTCAAAGTCAACGGTTAACGGGCAGGTCAACGGTTAACGAGTAGGTCAATGGTCAATGCTGACATCAGCGGTCAGTGATGACGTCACTGGTCAACAAGATTATCTCACTAAGTTGACTCGGTCAACGGGTTGACTCACTGAGTTAACTCAGTCAATTGGTTGACTCGGGTCGGGTCGGACTCGGGCATGGGTTTGAGTCGGGTATGGGTTTCATACCCAAAGCCATTGGGCCCTTAAATAGGCCGACCCACTTAAAATAACATAAGGGTTATTAGACCGGTTCAAGGGTTTTGGATCAGGTTGTTGACTCGGTTCAAGGCCAGACCGGGTCCAAAGTCGGTCCGCCCAGCTCAGTTCAAAGCCCGTCGTTCATGGTGGCCGTATTTCACCGGCGATGGCGCGTGAAAACCATGCACAACCTAAATGGTCGGAAAACACCATAAAATATGCAAAAAAAGATGTGAAAATAAAAAACAAGTGGTTTACCAAGGCTTACCAACTCAAAACGGCTAGGAACATGACGAAGATTTAAGGAAATCATTCAATTTCTTCCTTATCCGACGACCTACAAACGATAACGAACCGACGATTGCTCGTTACGGTTTTGCTCGCCTCGGAATAGGGAGCACTAAGGCGGTGATGACGACCCACCCAAACGTCAGACGTTAACAGAAATGACTGAAAAGGCAACGAACCTTGGGTTTTCAAATGAATCTTTAAGAGGATCTCCACGGCGAACGGTGTCTGTTCACCGCGAGTGGTGGTTAGGGACGTGGTTGGGGTTGGGCGACGATCACGCTGGCGTCCACGTCGTGACGGGGAGGGAGATCAACGGCACGACAGAGAAGAAGAAGATGAGGAGACTTTTTCAAAATTCTCGATCCATCTGATGTTTTTCATATCTAAGATGGGTGCATTCAATACGGTAGGTGAGGCTAAAACAAACTCTTTAGGTATTATTATTTTTTTTGAACCAGCTCAATAAAACACAATTCAAAAAGAAGTCGGTGCAAGAGTTAACATATATTAGACCTTAGCCCAACTGGTTAAGATTTAGGTTTATAATTCTAAGGGTTAAGGGTTGAACTCCCTTTGGCAACAATTATCCATTTTTTTCATCTTTCATTGCATTTCCATTTTTTATTCTCTTATATTCTAATTTATAAAACATTAGGGGTGTTACATTCGGAGTAAACTTCATAGTAGGAAATCGAACTTCTTGTCACATGTTGGGAAGGAGATTCTTATTAAGGCTATTGTTATTGTTATCCCTTCATACGTTATGTAATTTTTTTTTGCTTCCTGTTACTTTTTGTGAAGATATTTTCTCTCTTATTGGTAATTTTTGGTGGAATAACTCTCAAGAGAAGGATAATGGGTTTCATTGGTTTAGTTGGCAGAAATTTTGCAAAGCTAAAATCTTAGGGAGGCTAAGATTTAGGGATTTGAAAGCGTTTAATAAGGCTCTTGTGACCAAGCAAGCTTGAAGAATTATTAAAAAGCCTAGACTTCTTAGTTGCTCGCATTCTACGAGGTACTTGTTTTCCTAATGGGAACATATTTTCTATTCCGAAATGTCAGAATCCACAATGGGCTTGGACTAGTTTTCGAGAGGGTATCACCGTTAGGGGTGTGCAAAAAAATCCGATCCGTTTGTCCAATAATTCGATCCGAAAATATTGATATCCGATCCGTTTTTAAATTTTCGGATAGTTCGAATCGGATACCTGGTAAATTTTTCAGATAATCGGATCAGATACGGATCGACCTAAAATAGAATTCAGATTATCTGAAAATCTGATTAAAATTTAAGCCTTTTAAGTTTTATCCCTAGCCCAAGCAGCCTGGTAAAGCCCAAACTAAAATTTTATCCCCAATTTAAATTTGCCAACCCCTTTGTTCTGCACGATAATTTCTCAAACCTATTTTCCACTCTACAGACTTCCACTGCTCCACCTCCAAGCTTCAGCCGAAACCCTCCGATGACAAATTGGTTATCCTCTCTCACGTTACAAGTCACGATCTTGTCTATGACGAGCTGAAACCCTCCACAACCTCCATCCCAATCCTTGGTAAGTTCTCTGCATTTTCTTTTTTATATTTAAATAGTATTAAAAATTTTAAATCTAAAAACACTAACTTGGATAACTGGATAAGTGTTGAAGTTTGAACAATGATTTTGGAATTGGTAGGCGGTTTGATGATTTGTTCTGTTTGTTGATTATTATGAATATTTCAAGAAAATAAAATGTTTGAACAATATAGCATTGGATTCTATATTTACTTGGGTTTAGGTAGAGTTTCTAATAATGGATATTTAGAGGAAGCAAACATCAAAATGATGTTGCTATTTCAGATACTTTTGGTAGTCTCGTCCGAACCTTTAAAGAACTACTTTATATTATTTTTATTTTTCTTGATTGCTGCTTTATCTACAGATTACTTTATACATGTATTTATTAGACTTCGATATGTTTTTTACTTCCATTATTCTTATATAGATTGCTTTCAATATAAAATTAGTCTATCATTTGAATTTATTTGAGTACAATCAAGTATTTTTTTACCATGCATCGACAGTTTCACTTAGCTAGTTATTTTTTGATTACTTATTACAATTAATACTTAATAAGTTAATATGATCTTGTTCACATGAGAATAATTATTTGGTGTCCTATAATTATTTGGTTGCAGAATGTTCCATCATCTTTTGATGAGAATGAAGATGTTGATTCTGTATTTATTGATTTGATGACGGACGAATATAATGAGGAGGAAATGCAACCACCAAAAAGGAAGAGAAATGAGACGAAAGGTCCAACAACAAGTGATGCTACTTTAGGGAAGAGGAAGAAAAAATCTAAGTGGTGGATTCATTTTTCGGTTGACGAGGAAGATCCCGCTTTTGCTTCATGTAAGTATTGCTAACAACGTATTGGTTGCTCAACTAAAAATGGAATCACTCCATTAGCAAATCACATTAATAGGTGCAAAAAATATCTCCCGAATTTAGATAAGAAGCAAAAGGTGATTTATTTTGAAACTAAAACACTAATAAATGAGGATGGAACTGCTGAAACAGTTAGTGTTCTAAAATTGTGGGAATTTGATAATGATTTGTGTAGGAAGAAGCTTGCTAAGATGCTTATTGTGGATGAACTGCCTTTTGATTTTGTTGAACGTGAAGGTTTCATTGACTTTTGCAAGGCTTTAAATCCTCTATTTAGGCTTCCTTCTCGCACTACTACCACTAGAGATTGTTATGCTCTCTTTGTTGAACAAAGAAATGAGTTGAAAGTTTCTTTTAAGAACTTGCATTCTAGGATTTGTCTAACCATCGACACATGGAAATCGGGTCAAAATTTAAGCTATATGTGTTTGACTGCCCATTTTATTGATGATGATTGGAATTTGTATAAGAGAATAATTAATTTTTGTCCTATTGCTGGTCATTCCGGACAACTTATTGGTAGAGCAGTTAAAAAATGTTTGATTGAATGGGGTTTGAAAAATATTATGACTGTGACCGTAGACAATGCTAGCTCAAACGATTTAGCAATTGATTACCTAAGGAGAAGACTTAACATTTGGGAGTCTAGTTTGTTGGAGGGTAAATATTTACATATGAGATGTGCGTCTCATATTTTGATTTTAATTGTAAGAGAGGGCTTGAAAGAACTTGATTTGCCAATTATGAAAGTTCGAGATCTTGTGAGGTATGTTCGGTCTTCTCCTGCGAGACTTCAAAAGTTTAAAACTTGCATAGAAGAAGAGAAAGAGGATGGTAAAAGTCTAGTTACTTTGGATGTTGAAACGAGATGGAACTCAACCTTTTTAATGCTTGAATCTGCTATCAAGTTTAAAAAGGCATTTGCTAGTTTATACATGAAAGATTCTTCTTGTTTCAAGGAACTTAAAAAATTTTGTGGTGGTCCCAAAGAAAATGATTGGAAGAGGGTGGGTAGTTTTTTTACCTTTCTTAGGTGTTTTTTATGATGCAACATTGAGGTTATTTGGTTCTCACTATGTGACTTGCAACTCTTATGCACATGAGATTTACGGAACTAGATTAATAATTTCGAATAACATTGGTGATGATGATGATGATGAGGGTGTTAGGAAAATGGCAGCTCAAATGATGTATAAGTATGACAAATATTATAGAAACATTGATAATATTAATGTTTTGGTGTTTGTGGCGGTGATCCTTGACCCTAGGCACAAATTGAGTTATGTTGATTGGATTGTGCGAGACTCTTATGATGAAACAAGAGCAAATCTCTTATACCTCAAGATTAAAATGGTTTTGCAATCTTTGTTTGACTCGTATGCTTCATCGATGCCTCAATCAAAGACAAATGATACATCTTCTTCGACTTCTTCTACTTTCTCCACTTTCACTCAAAGTGGGACTCAAAGTGGCAAGGTTGATCTTCAACAACTCATGACTTCAAAATATCAAAGAGATATCAATTGTTCATTAATTAATGCCAATAAAAATGAGTTGGAGAAGTATTTAGAAGATGCTTGCGAGTCTCATGCTCCAAATTTTGAAATCTTGCAATGGTGGAAAGATCAACCAAAAAGATATCCCATTCTTCATAAGATGGCTAAAGATGTGCTTGCCATACCCATTTCGACTGTAGCTTCTGAGTCGGCTTTTAGCCAGGGAGGTCGTGTCCTTGATTCTTCTCGTACTTCATTGACTCCAAAAATGATTGAAGCACTTGTTTGCACTCAAGATTGGTTACACATCTCTCGGTCGCCTCTTATAATTGAGGAAAGCTTGCTTGCCTTGGAAAAATTGGAGGAAGGTTAGTTAGTTTAGCTTTTATTATTTGTTCAATATTTTAAACATAATGCATGATTTAACTTTAGTTTATTTTATTTCTTGTGTTGTAGGCATGAAGGATCTAACTTTGGAGCAACCGAAAATCATAATTGATGAAACGAATAATAGTTTGGATGATTTCTAAAGTTTGGACCTTGGAACTTTAGAAGTGCTTAGTGATCTAATTTTATTTTGTTATTGAGACTATCGTAGTATTTTATTTTGAGTTTGAGTATTAAACTTTAATGATGATATTAAGACTTTTGTAGTATTTTATTTTGAGTATTTTAGTTGATATTAAGACTTGAATGATGCTATTACGGTCGAACACGGTATACTAGTAAATTGTTCACTGCATAATTTGTTTAAGTGCAATGTGTGATGTGTTATGAAAAATATTAAGTTAATGAAATGCTCAACTTTTGCTATTGGTCTGTTTTTGTTGTGCCATGATCACTCTTATTCTCTTAGGCATTATAAAATGTTTTATATTTTCCTAGACCTCTATTTTTATGTTAGGTTAGTTTGTTCAAGTGCATAAATTGTTGTGCCATGAAAGCTAACTGTTATATCAAATGTTAGGTTAGTTTGTTGTGCCCAGTTTTTTTTTTCTATTATGAAATGTTAGGTTAGTTTTTTTATATCAAATGTTTCTTTTGATTTTAATTATTGTTTTGAAGTTTAAAATTTTCTACTATGAAATGCTCAACTTTTGCTACTACTATGTTCTAGTTAGTTGCTCACAACGTTTGTTACTTCTCTTTTTTTTTATCAAAATGTGTACAAGTTGTAGAAAGTTTAATTTTTTTTTGTTAAATTAATCAAGAATTTCGGATTCGGATATCCGGATATTCGATTCGAAATTTCGGATATCCGATTTTTTCGGATCGGATACTATCCGTATCCGAAAATACACACCCCTAATCATTGTTATCTCAAAAGGCTCACTTTGGAGAATCGATAGTGGAAGAGATGTCTCGATATGGGAGGATAAATAGATCGTAATCTTTTTTTCAAGAGGAATAATCACGCTTTAAGTTCTTATAATTTTAAAATTTATTAAAATAATTAATAATACATATCGATACATATAATTAATAGTACCTATCGATACATAACATTTACTCTAGACTCACCCTAAAATATATACTAATACACACCAGGTTATTGCCATGTTATAGCTACAAATAGTGGTGCATAGCACTGGTACTTTGATGGTAATTCAAATAAGCTTTAAATGGGGAAGGAAAAAGTTTTATTTTAAACTTTGAACAAAAAAGGTTTTATTTTAAACTTTTAACAACCAATTATTACACAGTTTGATTAATCAAATATTTATGTTTAACAATAAAATAAAACGATGTGTTTGACTACTTTTTCGGCTTAAAATAATAAATTAAAAGAAAAAGATAATTTAATGTGGTGGCCACTGCCTTCTTGGATGGAATGTCTGTCGGCTAATTACTTCTATATATATTTTGCTCGAAGCTAATTGCTTCTAATTTAAGTTATTGGGTTTCTTCCACTAACTATATTTTATAATATTTTTATCAGGCTTATATCATAAATAAGTAATTAAAGTATATTAACTTTCTATTTAAGTATAAAATATTTTTATCAAAATAAATACTTAAAGTATATATTTTAGTCAAATTAAGTACTTAAAGTTTATTTTTTCTTAAAATAAGTACTTAAAATATTTTTTAATCAATGTCACATGACAACTTTTAGGAACCTAAATAAAAAATATGTATACTTTAGGCACCTATTTTGATCAAAAAATATTTTAAGTACATATTTTGACAAAAAAATAATGTAAATATTTATTTTAACCAAAATATACTTTAAGTACTTAAATGAAAAAAATTGATAATAATAGGAGCTATTCAAAATTGATTTTTCTTGGGTTGATATTTAAGCTAGACTGCTTTCACACATGCCAGCTAGGGGTGGGAGAAAATACCTGACCCGATTGACCCGACCCGAAAACACGATGACCCGAAATAAAAATACCGGGTAATTTCCGGAAAAAAATTACCCGACCGTGCCGGGTACCCGACGTGGCAAATTTCCCGGGACACGGGCCGAAAGTTTTCCCTTACCGGGTACCCGACCTGACCCGATAAAATTTAATATATATATTTTATATTTAAAATTATATTTTTATTTTATGTTTCTTAATATTTTCACTCTAAAATTAACTTTAAATCCCTACATTTTTTCTATGTTTGTATTATATTCTTTTAAGTTTTAAGTTTACTTTTTTTTTAAATATTTTTGTATTTAACATGTGATTTTTTTTTAATTTTAAAATAAAATAAAAAATAGGAACCGAGTACTCGGTACCCGATTACCCGGGTACCCGAATTTTGCGGGTACCCGAATCCCGGGTATCCGAATATAATGGGCTGGGACACGGGCCGTTTAATGAGGTACCCGGATGAACCGGGTACCCGACAATTCCCACCCCTAATGCCAGCTTACGCTAAATTGCACTTTCTTTAATAAAAAATACTTTGATATATAGTTTACACAAGCTTTTTCATTTTAGAATTTAAAAATTTAGGTTGTGATTTATTGAAGATTTTGAACATGTGCAAGTGGAGCAACCGCGCAGAGCCCTGAAAAGAAGGAGCCCTAAAAGAAGAACCAAACATAAAGTTAAATACTTTTATTTTTTTTCATAAATTCTTTTTCGATAACTAATAACATATGAACAAACTACACTGTACTTTAAATTAATTGAAAAATACATACAAAATATTAAAAAAAATTAACACCTTATTACAATTCTGATATATATAAAATAATAAAGATAATACTTTAATTTCAAAAAAAGAGTTTTTTTAATCTAAAAGTAACATATTGAAAATCTTAATTATTTTCAACTGATAGTGATTAAAATTTACTGAAATTTTTTGAAAATTGTTACCAAGGGGTGGTAAATGACAATGGAAAATTATTAAATATCTTTGGGAACTAAAATTGTTTTCAATGGGTATATAATAAGTTTTTAAGTTTATTTATTTTCAACGGGTATTATATATTTATATTATATATACTTTAAGTTTTGAGGATTATCTACTCTCTTCTAATATTTCTAGGAGTTAAAAAAATAAAAATATGCAATTTTTTATTTTTTATTCGATTCTTTGATTATTAGCGATTTTTTTTAAATATCTTCAATATCTATTATTACGGGGAACTCCATAATTTTACGATAATTTTTTTTCAAATTTTTTCAAATTTATGCTTTGTAATTTTAAAATAATTTATATTTATTTTTTATAGGTTGATTGTTGATCCATCTAAACTATAGTGACGTGGTTTTAACTCTCAAATAATCTGATGATACATTTTTATGGCAATTCGGGTGCTATTTAATCTCTCTATCTCTTTTTATTTAGTTATTTATTTATTTAAAATTTTACTTGGTGCTAATATGATTTGAAAATGTCCATCTGAATGTGAAAAACGTAAAAAAAAAACAGAACAATTGATTCATTCTCAAAAAGGCGCTCTAGATAATTTTTTTAAAGGAGTCTCAAGTAGGTGAAAAGTCTTCTAATGTAGAAGAAGTTGATGCAAATAACATTGAAGATGAAAATATTCAAATTGAACAACCAAAACATTTGAATGATGATGTTAATATAGAAAATACTAGAAGTTCACAAGATTACGAACAAAATAAAAAACACAATTCAGATTAAAATTCTCAAAACATTGAAGAAAATGTGACTATTTTTTTTTTTGATATTTATGGTCCAAAAAATTAAGATGCTTTAGATTCGAAATTAATTGATATTTTAGCAGTAAATGGTCATAGGCGAGATTTAACCATAGTAAAAGGCCCTAAAAATAAATTGTTTCGAAGATTCTCTTATATTTTTATATAAGACGTTTGCCTAATGATGAAACTTGTGATAGAGATTGGCTTGTTTATTCAAAGGAATTAAATAGAGCGTTTTGTTTTTGTTTTTAGATTTTTAAAAAAGAGTTTAGAAAATGTTCTTTGTGTAATGAAGGTTTTAATGATTGGTCACATCTTGGTACTAGGCTTAAAGAACATAAAACATATAGTAATCATTTGTTACATATAGGGTTGTAAAAACAAGTCAGGATCTGGAAACCTGCCTGAAACCTGCTCGAGTCAGAACCTGATTTAACCCGAGATTTCGATGATCCGAACCCGAACTGTAACTGACTGTTGCTGACCCGAACCCGAGTTGAACCTGTTACTGTAGCAACCGAACCCGATCTGTGTCCGACTGAAAACAACCCGAACCCGAATCTGACCTGGTAATTTTGACCTAAAACCCGACCTGCATCCGACTGAAACGAACCCGAACCCGAGACCGACCTGGCAAATTACCTGATATTATCCAACTGAAACGACCCGAGATTCGATTTTACCCGACCTGTTTTGAACCCGACCTGTTAATGGACCCGACCTGTTTTGAACCTGAACTGTTGTTGACCTGAACTAATGTAGACCTGTTCATTATAAACTTAATAAATTTTTAATAGATTATGTTAATTTCATTACTTAAAATTATATACTTAAAAATTTGTTTAAGTATAAAAATATATACTATGTATAATAAAATTATATACTTAAAATATTTGTCTTATTTTATACTAAATATATAATATATTAGTAATATATAATTAATATAATATATTAAACTTATATACTTTATTATGTCAAATGTCTTTCAATTGACATAATAACTTATTTTACTAAAGTTATTAACATAATAAGAAAAATCTTTTAAGTACTATATTAATTATATATTATGTTAATTGAAAGACAATTGACATAATATATACTAAGTTATTAACTTATATTTTGTCTTATTTTTCGTACTTATTATGCTTATTATATACTAAGTTATTAACTTAAATTATATAAAACATATTATGTTAACTTTATTATGTTCATAAATAAGACAATTAAGATAACTACAAAATATAAGTTAATAACTTAGTATTATGACAATTGTCTTTCAAATGATTAATATATATTATGTCTTTCAAATTGATAGTTAACTTAGATTAATCTGGATAATAACTCTATTTTGTTAACTTAATCGGGTTAACTTCTTAAATTTGTTGACAAATTGATAGTTAACTTAGATTAATATGGACAACATCTGTAATTTATTAGCTTAAATTATTTTAATTCAATTTGTTAACTTGAATATAAAGAACAAAATGAACTGAATACAAAAATGTTAATTGAACATAATGAACATAATACAAAAAACATTAACATATAATTAAAATAAAATAAGTTAATAACAAAGAGAATACAAACTTTAAGTTTACAAACAGAATAGAAGCTTACAAAATGATAAGTAAATTTGCTATCAGATCTTATAGCAAAGTCAAAAGACTTTGCTACCAGAAATATCATCATCGAGCAACAACATAAAGCTACCAACAAGTTCTAATTATGGGTAACTTAGCTATGAAAGCTAAGAAACCAGCAAAATTAAAACAAGGGCAACAAAATAAAACCAACAAACTAACAGTACTTAATACCCAGCAACCAGCAAGACAGCAACCAGAAACCAGCAAGACAACAACCAACATCCAGCAATGAACTTCAACCAGCATCAAACCCAGCATTGAACAGCAACCAGAACTAAACAACACTAACTGAAGAAAAAAACAAAGTATAAGAAAAAGTAAAATAAAAGACATGTAAATAAAGAAACAAAAAGATAAGAAATGTAAACTTACATTTTTGGGCAACATAAAAAAACAGCAACATTAGACCAAGTCCAGCAACATCAAGAAAATAACAGCAACATAAACTGTAAGTTAAAAAAACAAAAGTGAAAACAGAGACAACAGAAACTAAAATAAAAAATAGATCCAGATAATAGACTATGAAACAGAAACAAAACAAAAATAAAAACAGAGAGAGAAGAATACCTTATTCAGGAATGGGATCTTCAACAGCAACATCAGGCAGAGAAGATTCATTCACAACAGACAGATATTCATCATCTTTATCCTCAGGCTCAAAACCATACAACCAATTACGGGTTGTAACAAAAATTTCAACATTTTTGGGCAAAAGTCTAGCCCTCAACTTGTTCAAAATCCGACCTCCCATACTAAATGAGGATTCGGATGCAACAGAAGTTATTGGAATGGCTAAAACATCTCTAGCCATGAGAGAAAGAGTAGGAAATGAAACAGAATGTGACTTCCAATAATCTAATATATCAAACTCAGAATCATCAGACCGAGGGAGAAGGGGCAAAGATATGTAAGAATCAACATCAGATTTACCACTCCTAGAAGCGGCCAAATTTGCATCAAAGTTCTACAAGAAAACATAAAACGAGTTAGAAAATTGTAAGTTAAAAAAACAAAAGTGAAAACATAAGCTAAAATAAAACTGACCTGAAACAGATTTGACTTTTTGAAGGTCCGAAGCCGATTCGAACTGGAAACACTTGTACTTTGAGATGAATTGCATTGGGCAAAAGAATTAGAAGAAGATGAAGAACACAAAACAGTTCTAGAATAATAGATCTACAAATTCACAAATTTATTGTACACAAGACTAACCCTCCTCTCAACCTCATCCTCAACATAGAGGACACCATACAACTTCTTCAGAAGTTGCAACTTATAACGAGGATCAAGTAAAACAACAAAAGACAAAATAGTAGAGTGTTCAGACCAGTATTTCTCATACAACTCAAGCATAGGACCAGCCATTGCAGAAATTCCATCACAAGGATCATTGTGAGCATCACACAAAAGTTTCTCAATAGCAACAACATTAGCCAGATATAAATTAGAAGTAGGATACTTGGATCTTGAGAACAGAGTGGTAATCTCATAAAAAGACTCAAGAAAATCACAGATCAAAGATGCAGTTTCCCACTCATCCTCTAATATAATATCCAGACCATTCTCTCTATTAACAAACAAATTGATAGCTAACTTAGCATCAATAGCCCTACCTAGCATCAAATAAGTGGAGTTCCACCTAGTAGGGAGATCCAATACTAACTTACCAGAAAAATCAGAACCACAATCTCTAACAGCAGAATCAAAACCACATAGTCTAGAATCAGAAGAGTCAATAAATTTAACAATTTAACCAACTTAACAACAGAAGAATCAATTACCTTCAACCCTCTTTGAACTATCAAGTTCAGAATATGAGCAGCACATCTAATGTGAAAGTACTTACCATTGCAAGGAAGGGGAGATATGGCATGCAAATCGTCTTTGAGACGCTTAACCATTCTCTCATTAGCAGAAGCATTATCAAGGGTTATAGTAAAAACTTTCCTTTCAAGACCCCACTCACATAACAACTTCTTAACAAACTTATATATAGACTCACCATCATGGGGTGGGGGGAAACGACGAAAGTTAAGAATTTTTTACTGAAGTTTCCAATTATTATCAACATAATGTGCAGTCAGAGCAAAATATGAACGTGAAGTGCAAGCAGACCAACCATCACATGTAAAACAGATTCGACTTGAAACAGAAAGCATTGAATCAATTAACAACTTATTATGCTTCTCATGCTTTAACATGCAATGCTTAGTAACAGTATACCTAGATATATCATTGACATTAGAATTAAGATAGCGATGCAAAATCCTAAGTTTATCATGCTCAACCATGCTCAATGCATATCCATGACACAAAATAGCTTCAGCAAACAAATCACAGTAGGTTTTCTGATCAAAAGAACTTCCTAAACAACTACTGGGATTGGATACAAGGAAATCCTTATAGGCAGGGCGTTTTTCAGTGTGTCTTTTAGGGTTAGAGGTACCAATATAAGAATCAGCTTTATACCTTTTTGATTTGCAATACTTACATTCAGCAAAGAGGCCATCCTGCTCCTTAACGAAGCAATAGTGATCCCAAACAGGAGAAGTCCTTCTCCCAAACTCTGTTGATGAAGTTGTTGAAGCCCTCCTTCTAGAGGAAGGAAGAACAATAGAGGCTTGGCCATTTTCATCCGCTTCAAACAAAACATTAACAAAAATGAATTAGTGATTGATCAAATACTAAAAATGATCTTCTGAAAATAAAAAAAAAGTTAAAAGAGTATACCTCTTTGAACGGGAAACTCCAACTCGTAAGTAATATCATCCATAGGCATAGCTGTGCTAAATGAACAAAAGAAAAATATGTGAAATCCCAGAAATGAATGAAACAGCAAAAAGTACAAGTATAGAACACATTTACATAACAAAATCCAGAAACATTAAACAAACATAAAGACATAAATATATCCAGAACAAAGCAGAAACAATTAACCAAACAAAGGGTGGTTTCAGTTTAATCCTTGTACGTGGCGTTGTTTACACCGAACCCCAGGGTCCTTTAAAAACCCCCTTTGGCACCAGTAGCCCCACAGGTATGGTATTCCAGCCTAAATACTCGGATTAAACCAAGGAAACCCTAGCATGCATACTAAATCAGCAACACATAACAGAAACCAAAAGAAAAACAAAACAAAGCAGACATGCAACCAAAAAATACAAACAGAAACATACACAAAAACAACGGAGCATATCACAAAATCCAGAACCATAAACAGAAACTTTAAAACATTTAATAAACAGAAACCCTAGCATGCATACTAAACAAACAATACAGAAACAGAAACCAGAACCATGAATAGAAACTTAAAAACATTTACATAACAAAATCCAGAAACATTAAACAAACATAAAGACATAAATATATACAGAACAAAGCAGAAACAATTAACCAAACAAAGGGTGGTTTCAGTTTAATCCTTGTACGTGGCGTTGTTTACACCGAACCCCCGGGTCCTTTAAAAACCCCCTTTGGCACCAGTAGCCCCGCAGATCTGGTATTCCAGCCTATATACTCGGATTAAACCAAGGAAACCCTAGCATGCATACTAAATCAACAACACAGAAACAGAAACCCAAGAAAAACCAAACAAAGTAGACATGCAACCAAACCAAAATCCAGAACCATAAACAGAAACTTAAAAACATTTACATAACAGAAACCCTAGCATGCATACTAAACAAACAAAACAGAAACAGAAACCAAATGAAAAAGCATGCATATCAAACATAAATATATACCAGAACCACATAAACAGAAATATACCAACCAGAAGTTAGGGATTTTAGAAATATACCAACAACTGAAAATGCAGAGAAGATCCGCTCCCAGAAAATAAACATGCAAACCAAACAGAAACAAAGTTAGGATAAATCAGAGTATAAAAATAAATAAAAAATAAAAAATAAAAAATAAAAATAAAAATAAAAAGAACAGATGAGAAAAAAAACTTACCAAATCCCAGAAGATTAGGGCTTCCAGGGATATCAGAAGTCAGAAGAAGGAGAAGGGCTTCCAGGGAACTCAGAAGTCAGGAGAAGAAGAAGGGCTTTCAGGGATCTCAGAAGTCAGAAGAAGGAGAAGGGATGTTAGGGATATCAGAAGTCAGAAGAAGGAGAAGGGATGTTAGGGATCTCAGAAGTCAGAAGAAGGAGAAGGGATATTAGGCTTTTCTGAAGAAGATGAAAAGATTTTTGAATACGAATCGATTTTTGGGATAAGGATTTATGGTTGATGGATTAGGGTTTGAGGATTAGGGATTGGGGTTTAGGGTATATGTGTTAGGGTATCAAGTAATTTGGGGTTTATGGTAAAACATTTTTGATTTGGGGATTAGGGTTTTGAAGGATTGAAAAGGAGAAAGTGGAAGAACATGATGATGTTCTTGAGAAAAAGTTTGGGTTTGATCGAGAGGAAACAAGTTTAGATTGAAGTAGGATGTTTGTATAGGATCTAGAATGGTTTTGGGGAAGAACAGTGAAGAACTTGGTGAAAAAGTTTGGTTTTGATCGAGAGGAAACAGGTTTAGACTGAAGTAGGAAGTTTGTATAAGATCTGGAAGGATTTTGGGGAAGAACAATGAAGAACTTTGGGAAAAAGTGAGGTTTTGATCGAGAATAGATAGGAAATCTGGGAGAAATTGTGTTTTTCAGAGAGAGAGAAAACGAGGAGAAATTTCGGCAGAGTAACGCTAGGGTAAAATGGTATAAAATGGCTGGGGGTGAGGGTTTATTTATAGGGGTGAGCCGGGTCAAAAAGATTCGCGTGTTTTTTAACGGGTTACACGGGTCTTGCTCCGCCAGCACTCTGACTTTCAATTGTTTCAATTTAGTCCTGATTTTTGTGAAATTCAGCTTAAAATTTTATTTTATATTCGATTTGGTCCTTATTTCAGTGTTAAGGTTTAGGGTTGGGATTTAATTTAAGGTTTGGGGTTTTAATTTAGGGGTTAGGGTTATAATTTATAGTTTAAGGTTATAATTTAGGGGTAAGGTTTAAGGTTTAGTGCTACTATTTCAAATAGTGTTTGAGTTTTGGGGTTTAAGGTTTGTGGTTTAGGGTTTATGTTAAATGTTTAGGGTTTAGGGTATTGATTTAGGGTTTATGAAGCCTTTAGGTTCAGGGTTAATGGTTTTGATATTTAAGGTATGTGGTTTAGGGTTTATGTTAAATGTTTAGGGTTTAGGGTATTGATTTAGGGTTTATGAAGCCTTTAGGTTTAGGGTTAATGGTTTTGACTTTTGAATTAAGGTATCAATCATGAAACCCTAAACCCTAAACCCTAAACAATAATGAAAACTAATAAACCCTAACCCTAAACCCTAAACCTTTATTAATAATGAAAACTCATAAAGTCAGTTGTATAACCCTAAGCCTACCCTTATGGCTTATAAACCCTAAACCATAAACCATAAACCCTAAACCCTAAATTATACAATAATGAAAACTTATAGACCCTATCTCATAAACCCCTAATCCCTAAACCATAAACCCTAAACCATTAATGGTAATGAAAACTCATAAAGTCGATTGTATAACCCTAATCCTAGCCCTAAATACTAAACCCTTAACTATAAACCATGAACAAATATAATGAAAACTTATAAACCGTAAACCGTAAACCTTATGGCTTATACCATATACCCTAAACTATAAACCATGAACAATAATGAAAACTCATAAACCCAAATCTATACCCCTAAACCCTAAACCCTAGACACTAAACCCTAACCCGAAACTATAACCACTAAACAATAATGATAAGTTATAACTTAGAAACCCTAAACCCTAAACCTTACACATTATATTCTAAACCCTAACCATGAACAATAACAATAACCCTAAACACTTAAATATGAACTATGTACGGTGTCCCCTAAACCCTAAACCTTAAAGCTATAAACCATGTTGATGTAGGAATGTACTCTAATCCATAAGCAATATTGCAAAAATGAATTAATGATAACACATAAACCCTAATGCAACACCCTAAACCATAAACCATGGAACCTTAAAGTTAAACCATAAACATTAAACCCTTCAACTCTAAACCATAAACAATAATAATAGCTTGTGATCATAACACAACACCCTAAACCCTAAACCCTAAACCATCGAATATAAAGACTAACTCATAAATATAATATAATATAATATAATATAATATAATATAATATAATATAATATAATATAATATAATATAATATAATATAATCTTATAACTTATAAGTTATATAATGTATTTATAATATAATAATTAATAATTAATAATAGTTTGGGCCTTGGGCCTTTGGGCTCTTATCCCACCACCCATTTATTTTAGATGGGCCCTAAAACCTATATTGTATAAATATAATATAATATATATATATATATATATATATAAACTTATAACTTATAATTTATATAATAATTAGTAATAGTTTGGGCCTTGGGCCTTTGGGCTCTTATCCCACCACCCATTTATTTTAGATGGGCCCTAAAACCTATATTGTATAAATATAATATATATATATATATATATAAACTTATAACTTATATAATAATTAGTAATAGTTTGGGCCTTGGGCCTTTGGGCTCTTATCCCACCACCCATTTATTTTAGATGGGCCCTAAAACCTATATTGTATAAATATAATATAATATATACATATATATATATATATATATATATATATATATATATATATATAAACTTATAACTTATAATTTATATAATAATTAGTAATAGTTTGGGCCTTGGGCCTTTGGGCTCTTATCCCACCACCCATTTATTTTAGATGGGTCCTAAAACCTATATTGTATAAATATAATATATGTATATATATATAAACTTATAACTTATAATTTATATAATAATTAGTAATAATTTGGGCCTTGGGCCTTTGGGTTCTTATCCGACCACCCATTTAATTTAGATGGGCCCTAAAACCTATATTGTATAAATATAATATATATATATATATATATATATATATATATATATATATATATATATATATATATATATAAACTTATAACTTATAATTTATATAATAATTAGTAATAGTTTGGGCCTTGGGCCTTTGGGCTCTTATCCCACCACCCATTTATTTCAGATGGGCCCTAAAACCTATATTGTATAAATATAATATATATATATATATATATATATATATATATATATATATATATATATATAAACTTATAACTTATAATTTATATAATAATTAGTAATAGTTTGGGCCTTGGGCCTTTGGGCTCTTATCCCACCACCCATTTATTTTAGATGGGCCCTAAAACCTATATTGTATAAATATAATATATATATATATATATATATATATATATATATAAACTTATAACTTATAATTTATACAATGTATTTATAATATAATAATTAATAATTAATAATAATTAGTAGTAGTTTGGGCCTTGGGCCTTTGGGCTCTTATCCCACCACCCATTTATTTTAGATGGGCCCCTAAAACCTATAATGTATAAATATATATATACTTATAACTTATAATTTATATAATAATTAGTAATAGTTTGGGCCTTGGGCCTTTGGGCTCTTATCCCACCACCCATTTATTTTAGATGGGCCCTAAAACCTATATTGTATAAATATAATATATATATATATATATATATATATATATATATATATATATATATATATATAAACTTATAACTTATAATTTATATAATAATTAATAATAATTAGTAATAGTTTGGGCCTTTGGGCTCTTATCCTACCACCCATTTATAATAATTGATAATATCAATAATAAATATTAATTATTAATTGTTGGGCTTTGGACTAAATATTTTAGTTGGGCTAAATATAATAATTAATAATAATTATTAATTGTTGGGCTTTGGGCTAAAAATTTTAGATGGGCTAAATATTTTGTGGCCCTTTAAATTTTAGATGTTAAGTCCTTTAAGTTTTTGTTCAATTCAATTGAGTTCAATTCAATTTATGTATTTATGTATTTATGTATAATACATTACATATACATAAATACATTATACATACATGTTTGTATAATATATAATTATATATTGTAATTTATATACATGTGAATACATAAAAATACATATATATAATATATACACATAATCACATATATTTATACTTATAAGTTATAAAGTTATTATATTAATTAATAAGTTATATTATATTATAATAATTAATAAATAATATTAAATTATAATATATATGGGCGGGAAAATTTGATTTCAAACCGCCCAATTCTCAAATTAAATTTCAATTTGGGGTAAATTATAAATAAAGCCCTTTATATTATATAAGTTTTTTATTCAAGTCCTTTAAGTTTTAATTCAATTCAATTGAGTCCTTAAAACTTTATTTTTACTTCAAATTAACTCTTATTTATTATTTTTTTCACTATAGTCCATAAAACTTTGTTTTTATTCAAAAATGAGCCTATTATAGTCCATAAAACTTTATTTTAGTCCAAATTAGCTCTTATTTATTATTTTTTTCACTATAGTCCATAAAACTTTGTTTTTATTCAAAATTCTTCATTTCTGGTGAACCTGAATTATCCCGAACTGAAATGAACCCGGCGACCTGAAATTACCCGACCTGAAATGAACCCGACCTGAAATGAAACCAACCTGAAATGAACCCGAACTGAAATGAACCCGACCTGAAATTTACCCGACCTGCAATTTTACCTGCCAATTAACTGATTTTACCCGACCTATTTTTACCCGATCTGCAACGAGTTTGACCTGAAATGGACCCGACCTGAAAATTGACCCGACCTGAAATGGACCCGACCTGCAAATTACCCGACTGCAATGGACCTGCACCCGACCCGAGTCGAGTCAATTTTTTTTTTACCTGAAATGACCTGTATCCGATATTACCCGACCTAACAGAACCCGACCTGAAACCTGTCCGATTACCTGTTTTTACATCCCTAGTTACATATGACATCTTAGTGTGAACTTTGATATAGATTGCAACAAAATTAGACAATTAATAAAGTTGCTCAAAAACAATTTAGAAAAGAAAAAGAATATTAAAAAAAATGTGATTATTAGAATTATTGCAATTTGAAAATATCTTGCTAAAAAAATTTGGCTTTTCGTGGGAAAATGAAAAATTATATCAAAATAATAATGATAATTTTTTGAGGTTAATAGAGATGTTGGCATAATTTGATCCCGTGATGAAAGAACATGTTCAACGTATTAATAATGGAGTAATTCATCATCATTATTTGAGTAAAGATATTTAAAATGAGTTAATACTTTTACTTTCTTCTAAAATTAGATCTAACATTATTAAAAAAATTAAAGAAGCTAAATATTTTTCTGTTATGTTGGATTGTACTCCTGATGCTAGTCATCAAGAACAAATGTCATTAATTTTAAGGTGTGTGGGTGAATCTTCAAAATCCTTTAGAGTTGAAGAGTTTTTTTATTGAGTTTTTACAAGTTGATGATACGACTCGAGAAAAACTTTTTTAAGTACTAGAAAATGTGTTAAAATCTCATAATTTAGATATAGATAATGTGAGAGGTCAAGGATATGATAATGAATCTAACATGAAAGGAAAAATCAAGGTGTGCAAAAAAGACTTTTAGACTTGAATCCTAGAGCTTTTTATACTCCATGTGGTTGTCATAGTCTTAACTTGATTTTGTGTGACATTGTAAACACTTCAATAAAAACGAGAGATTTTTTAGAGTAGTCCAACACATTTATACTTTCTTTACTAATTCTACAAAGAGGTGGCATATATTAAGAGAAAATGTTAAGGGTTTAAATTTTAAATCGTTGTCGGTCACACGATGAGAAAGTCATGTCGAAAGTATTAAGGCAATAAGATTTCAAATTGTCGAAATAAGGAAAGCCTTAATCCAAGTAGCTCATGCAGATAATGATCCTAAAATACAAAGTGAGGCTAAATCTTTATCAACTAATGAACTTGATAGTTTTAAATTTTTGTTATCTACAATCATTTGGTATGAAATTTTGTTTATTGTGAACTTGGTTAGCAAAGATTTATAGCCAAAAGATATGTTGATTGATGTTGCTATTAATGAGACAAAAAGACTTATTGCATTTTTCAAAAAATATAGAGATGGTGGATTTTCAAGTTCCAGGAACACAACAAAAAAATGGCTAATGAAATTAGAATTGATCCTATGTTTCCTCAAAAGCGTATAGTACATAGGAAGAGACAATTTGATGAAATTAATTGTGAGGAAACATTAATATCTCCTGAAGAGTCATTTAGAATTGAATACTTCTTGTATATTATCGATCAAGATATTATTTCTTTAGATAAGAGATTTGAACATTATCAATTATATGAGAATATTTTTGGTTTCTTTTTTCATTCTAATAAGTTACTTTCATTGGATGATAATAATCTCAAAACTCATTGTAATAATTTTAAAAATACTTTTAAGAAAGGCGAGTTGTCCGATGTTGATGGAAATGAATTATTTATTGAACTGAAATTACTTAGAGAACTTTTGCCTAAGGAAAAAAATGGGAGCAATGAATTTATTAAGATTTTTAAAACATTTTAATTGCTTACCAAATGCGACAATTGTTTATAGAATCTTATTGACTATTCCTATTACTGTTTCTTTTGCAGAGCAAAAATTTTTAAAATTGAAGTTGTTGAAGTCATACTTACGAACAACTATGTCGCAAGGAAGGTTAAATGGACTTGCTTTGATGGAAATCGAGAGTGATCTTTTGGATGAAGTTGATATTGAAAATGTTGTAGATGATTTTGCTTCAAAACATGCAAAAAGAGCGCACTTTTAAGTGAAAATGTAAGATTTTTAAATGTTTATAAGTGAATTTTTGTTCTTAAAGAGAGTAATTAAGCAATTTTTTGTATTAAAGTAATTTTTTCAAAAAAAATCTTATGAACTATAAATTAAGGGCTCCATTTTAATAAATTGCGCAGGGCCCTCTAAATCTTTAAACCGCCTCTGGTGATTTAGGGTTTAGGTTGTAGGATGTAGAATTTAAGATTTATGGTTAGAATTTAAAGTTTAGGGTTTAAGGTTTAGGTGTTAGGGCTAGAGTTTTAGGTTTCAAATTTTATAACTTAAATATGAAGGGATGTGTAATTTTTTTTATAGCTTGTGTGTCAAAAATATAACCATTCTTTAATATATAACATTTTTCAAAACTTATGTATTTATATTCTTAAGAATTTTTATTAACTTAAATTATTTGCATTTATATATGTAGCCAATATATGGATATTAGGGGTGGGAATCAGGTGAGACAGAGACGGTTTTGCATTCCCCACTTCGTCCCCAAAACTTGCGGTTAAAGTTTTGAGGAATCCCTATTAAATTCTTCGGGGATTTTTAGTCCCCATACCTTCCCCGCGCGAATCCCCGCAGTTTCGGGGAATCCTCATCCCAAAAAATTAAATAAAATTACTATTTTACTGACCAAAATAAATGGCCAATTCAGCTCAAAATAAAATGTTTGGATACTTCGATTGGAAGCAGTTATAAAATCATAAAGATGGAAAGGATGTTATATTAAGGAAGATTTAAACGAGAGTTTTAGCTTATATCTAAAAACTAAGATAGAAACATGTTGAAAAACTTGAGTGTGGCTAGATTTGAGAGAAAGTTGAAGTGATAATAATATAGTCAGGTTTTTTTTTGTTAAGATGTATATTAGGGGTATATAGAAAAATAAGTATATATATATTTTTAAAGATCTTGTAAAATATTGGGATCCTTACAGATAATTTTTGGGATCTCCACGGTTATGGCTCGGTTATCCCCACGGTTCGGATACAACAATCCTCGTCCCGATTCCCATTTGAGCTTCGGTGATAAAACTTCCCCGTTCTCGTCCTCGTGGGTGAAGATTTCAGTTATTCCTCATCCCTATCGATTCGAATCCCCATAATTTTCGGATATTCCCCACCCCTAATGGATATAATCTTTTTAAGGTTCCATGAATGTAAATATAAAAAATATATTTTCTTAGATTTTGAGGTATATGATAATTTTTTAATATAATTATAAAATAAATATATGCATTCAACGCTCTCTTTAGATATAGGTTGGAACTAGTAAATTCTTACCACTACAATCAAAGTTATTGGTAACTATATCAACAAGAGATGAGTGCAATGGTGATACATATTACTCAATCAAAGATATTGACAATTATACCAACAATAGATGAGTACAATGGCAGGATATATTGCTCTCCCAAAGAGAGAACTCTCGAGTTCGAATCTTAGAGACGACATTATTCAGAAGGAAAGCCACAGATTCCAAACATGAACCATAAAATGGAAATGTACTTTGCCAAAAAGCTATTGACAACTATAAGATAATACACATATTATTAAGAGTAAAATTGATTATTACAAAAGGTAAAGTACACATAATTTAGATCAAAATAATTTAAATTAAGACCTCCTATTATGAAATTTAAATTAAAAATAAATTTAAATTGAATTCACCCATAAATATCAACAATATTATTTTTTATTAAGAAAAGATTATTACTATATGCCTCGTTAAAAATCTCTCTAAGCCTAAATGGAGAAAAAGAGTACATATAGTAATAATAAAATGTTCATACCCAAGGATTAACCTTGTCAAAGAAACAAACACAACTAAACATAACTAAATCACACATTAGACTCAAATGAAAAAGAAATCATAACATCCATGGGAGGATCCAAGTAACGCCAGGAAATCAAATCTGCAAACGTCGCACGTCGCACCATGCTATTCATCAAAGTGTTTTGTTCTCGGAAGATATGCTTTAACTCCACTTCCCACCCGCGTGATAGCATCTCCACAATATGAGGCACCATTTTAACCATCGAACCACCTTGCTTGTAAGCACCAATAGCTCGAATAACTTCCGCGCAATCCGATTCAAGAATCAACCGTGGGATCCCAATAGACCAAGCTGCCATTAACCCATCATAGATTCCCTAGAGTTCAACTTCAAGAACCGAACAAATACATATTCGTCTCGAGTACCCAATGATCCATTTACCAGTATCATCTCTCACTACACCGCCACATGCAACTTCACCGGACTGCCGACAGCAGGCCCTATCGGAATTCAGTTTCCACCAACCGACATGAGGTCTCGACCATGCCATCCTTTACTGCCGTAATTGAATCTGATGCGCGACTGCTCCAGGCGTAACACTCGTACATTCACGCTGCAACCGCACACTATCCTCATTCACCTACTCATTACTACGTCATACACCTTCAAAAACCAAACTATAACACCGACACCAAATGTTCCACAACAAACACCCAAAGAAAACATCCCAATGAGCACCACTAATACCAAAATTACTGGCCCGTGAAAGATTCATATGAAACCATTCCTTAAAAGGAAGACTAATGAACTGATCAAACTTTTCTCTTTTAACTATACTTTTCCAATGTAATGTCGTACCCGAACAAAGCCGAAGAACATGGTCAATATCCTCATCAAAAACACCACAACACGGACAAAGACCATCTATAGTCATATGACACCGAAGAAGCTCCTTATTAGTGAGCAATTTCTCGTGACAAGCAAGCCAGAGAAATGTCCTAATCTGTGGCAAGCCCCTAAACCTCGCAATAGTTCTCCAAATCAGCTGAAAAGGACCATGAAAAAAACCTATTTGTATCGCATAAGCGCTATTCACTAGAAATTTAATGTCGAAAGCCGGCACCCAACTAAGAAAATCCGAACCATAGTGTGCCAAGGGAGGCTTAATCGCAGTAATTCGAAGTGTCGCCTCAACCGTGATCAAAGAATCAAAACGAGTCTAGTCCCACTGCCTCTACGCATCAACAAAATCAGACACTGTTGCGCCATCATCAATCACCTACATACCCGTCTTCAAATGATGTGCAAGAATACTGAAACCTCCAAGCCACATATCGCACCAAAAATTCACACTTTGGCCATTGCCAATACGCCACGAACAATGATCATGAACATGTGGCCAAACCATACACACCCCACGCCATAATCGTGAGTAATCAGGACACAGACTCGGGCCCTCAACATTACCTCCCCACTTGTACTTCTCCCGTAACAAACAAATCCATAATTGCTCACTATTCGCCAGTAAGTGAAATGTAACCTTCATTAAGAAAGCTTCATTTTTATTCTGTAAATTCTTAAACCCAATACCTCTGGCATTCTACGATTGGCATAGAACATCCCAAGACAAAAGATGCAAACCTCAATGATCAATACTATGGCCCCATATAAAACGTCGAATAATTCGGTCAATCTCCAAACAAATTCCTATTGGCAAATATACAGTCTGCATGGTATAAAAAGGTATAGCGGACAACACCGCTTTAGCTAACACTATCCGACCAGCCAACGATAAAGCCTCAGCTGACCAAAACGCCAGTTTTGCCTTAATCTTCTCAATAAAATAGTGATACATAGCCAAATTGACCCGTTGATGCAGAATTGGTACCCCGAGGGCATTTACCCAAGTCATCGACCTCGACAAAACCAAACAAACTACCAATATTAGTGCGTAATTCCAACCCCACATTTTGAGAAAAGTGAACAGTGGTTTTAGCGATGCTAACCTTTAAACTTGAAGCGACACAGAACTTATTCAAGATATCACGAATCACTTGCATTTGCTGAACATTTGCCTCGGCAAACTGTTGGGAAATGCCAGTACACCCCATGGCGCAACGAAAAATTATCCGACGATTATCTCCAGAGATCCATGTACGAGGAATGAATTCAAGGTAAAAAGGATGAAACGTTACCTTAATAGATCTGGAAATCTGCAAGGAGTATAGGAGAATCTAAATCGAATCTGAGTCGTCACAACCACGTTCCGACCTCTACGCAGTCCACCCGAACAAAACGAACAATATTTTCTCTTCTCTAACTGTTAGAGAGGTTTTTCGAAAAGCATTTGTTGGCTACTAGACCTTATTCCTTTATATAGCATTCAAAAACCTAATTCAAATTAAATTTGGATTCATTAAATATACAATATATTTAACCGAATATAATTAAATATGTAGAATCTGATTCTACTTTAATTCGGATTCATTAAATATACAATATATTTAACCGAATATAATTAAATACGTAGAATATATTATACTTTAATTAGGTTTCTTTATATATATATATATATATTAATAGTATTTGATAATTACAATAATTATCTAATATTAATATATATATATATATATATGAGATTATCTATAATTAACATAATTATAATAATGTTGTTTTAATAATTATTATGTGTACAACAAGTTTGTACACATGCTATTTAGTCGATATTTGTTCGTTTCAATCATATGGTGTGACCATTGTAGGTTCATGTAACGTTAGTAGTAATATCTAGAACAATTCTATTATTACAAGCAATGAGTGGCATCTAGCAATACATCATTGCTACATAAGTTACATGAAGTCGTGGTTCGACTTTACCTTTTTCCATGATTAACTTTTTTTATGTATTGCATCCTTTTGTCGTCATATCTAGATCGGACACAAGTCATGGATAAGACACACTTGTATAGTCCATCTAATATTTCTTGATATCTTGAGTAGACTATTATAAACGAATAACTATGATATCTCATATCAATTTATTCGAGCATGACCATGCATTTTCTAGTCTCACTTAATCAAGTGGCCTATGATATTACTCTTATTATGTAGGAGGGACAAATCCTATCTTGATCAACCATATTTCACTATATAGATTGCGACATATCCAATGTCAGTCTTTATAGTGTAGTCAGTTACGATACACGTTTAACCGTATCAAAATATGTCACTCACGATGTTGAAATAGTGATGATCTCAAGTCTGAGGATCATTCATTTAGTTATCACCATGAGCAATGTCGTGACTATCACAAAATAATCCAAGAAGCATGCTCATAGCAGATCAGTCCATTATATCATTCTCTAACACATACTTATGTATTGATTTTGACATCTTCATGTCAATGATAACGCTTTGTCATCAATCAACTACATATTGGTCTTAATATATTGTTGTTGTTCATGCCCACAATAATACTCGACTAAGGACATTCATGAATAACTATATTATTCTAAAGACTTTATTAAAATTCAGTTTATTTATAAATGCACAGAATAAGACTAGAATAATAATAACGACTTTATATTAATAAACAAGATAAAATAAGTACGTCTTTTACAATCATCTTATGATTGATCTTTGGGCATACTCCAACACAAACAAGATCATATCGTCCGCAAAAAACAAGTGAGTTACTCCAGCCCCATTACGACGGATACGAAATAGAGACCACGCCCCTTCCTAAATTGCTATCCAAATTGCCTAACTCAATCTCTCTCTGCATAAAATGAACAAATACGAGGACAAAGGCCCCCCTCCAAATCCTACGTGATAGATTAAATGAATTCGTAATGGATCCATTCCATAAGATATGGGATGAGACCGAAAAGATACATGTCATAACGAGAGACTTTATCGACTCCGGGTACCCACATCACGTAATGTATCATCAATAAAAGTCCACTCCAAACGATCATAGACATTCTCAAAGTCAATTTTAATTGCCATCCACCCATTAGCACCCTTTTTTCGCCTCATAGAATGGATGATCTCCTGAACAATAATAATATTATCTGAAATAGAACGACCCGGAATAAAACTTGTTTGATTACACGACGTCTACTCGGATAAATACGGTTTAATCCGGTTAACAGTGATTTTCGTCACCCTCTTAAAAAGCACAAAACAAAGACTGATAGAACGAAATTGAGAAAGAGCAATCGAATTCGGTACCTTCAGCAAAAGAACAATCAGAGTCTGCTTCAAACCTCCAGCAACATACCTGAGCCAAAAATATCTAAAATCACCTGAAACACCCCATTACCGACCACCTCCCAATTCAACTGTATTGTTTTACCCAAAGCATCGTTAACTTCTTTTTATTTAAATACAAGTTAAATATTAAATATAGTAATATTTAACGAAAATGGGTTTAGTTTAAAGGTATAGATTTTAATATGTACTAGAGTATGTCTCTCACTACATGTATGGAATTAAGTTTTTGAATATAATATTACATCGATATAAATTTGTGCAATGATATAATTCTTAAAAAGTGAATTTAGAGTTAAAAATTAAGTCATTAAAATAAAGTCATAAATTCAAAAATAGCCCAACGTTATACCTTTTGCTTTTGCTGTTGTTTAAGATCTGATTTTACGACATTTTGTGTTTGCGTGTTGCCTAATTCCTGTAAGCAACGATGGGACGGTAAAGGGTCCAATCGGAGCAGATTTGTTCTCACCACCCTTTCACCAACTTCTCACCCCTTTTTCCTTTTCTTCTTCCCGATCTTCCGTATTTGCTTTGGTTGGCAGGTTTGTTTATGTCGATTCCCTAGAGTAATCAATCTTTTTAGTTTATTTGTTTTTCTTTTTGGGTTTTATCATGTTTCATTATTTTCTAGTAAACATCATATATCTTTGAATCGTCATGGTTTTTGAGTTCCAATTCTGAATGCATTAGAATTTTTTGTTTTATCTTCTGTTTTGTTCCTTCTTAAACAACCCAGAGACCAGTTAAACATCACATCCTACCGGCGAAAGACGATTGTTAACACTTGATTTCAATTTCATGATACTTGTTTTGGACTTACATGCAGCTAAGTATACTTCTTAATTTGTTTGGGGGAAATTGTTATTAGTTCAACAATAAGATAAACTGAATCATGCCAAAAGCTTCTAGTTCTTGTTTAAAGTAGTTTTGACATACACACATTTGTCACATTCATTCATTTTAAACTCATTTAGCATCGTTATATTGTCAAACTTTTCATGCACTACTTTAGTGTTTGCTTAAGTCCATATAAGGACTACACCAATTTATAGACTTTTCTTTTTGCCCTAAAGTTACATGACCCTCGTATTATTCCATGTATATTCCCTTGTCTTTTAAGAATAAGGAAATCTACAATTCTCCTATCCCAGAGTCTGAGCCCGACAAATTGGAAGCTCCTAGCATGAACCTTGTTCTCAATCTTACCACTATTGATCCTAATGATATGCTAAACATTGTATTTATGTGGAGCAACCATCATAGTTCAGAACTAGTGACTTTCTCCAAGAAGGGTGAAGACATCATTGAAGGTCTTTCTGAGATGGATATTTCACCCTTAAACAAAAGGAAACGGATCTCGGGTGAAACACTTTTTTTGCTTGCTAAAAAAGAGAGTTAAGAAATGAAATCTTCGAGGGTATTATGTTAGGGTTGTCCTTGGTTAACAGCAAAGATAATGAGAAGAAGGTGAGGAAGAAAACAGAATTTGAGAGAAGGGAGAAAGTTTCATTGATTTTTCAGATGCTCAACATCTGCTCCTTTTATTTACAAGTCAGGACAAAAAGGGAAATGCATAAAACAAATGGAATATCCGGTTGTGGTCCTCTCTTTCAGTGCAAAACGAATCCTTCTAGGGCACGTGGCACACGCCTCTCACGTATTCCTCTACGCAGCTCTGGGCCCACGCCTGCTGTGGTGTCATCCGTATTTGTGGGGTAGTTAGCCGCCTCTGGTGGTCCTTCTCCTATGTCCGTAACAGTACCCCCTTCTCGAAGAACGTCCTTGTCCTCAAGGATGAAATTGTTGTCCGTCGGTAACGCAGGTAACGGAGGCAGTGGTGTGAACTGTTGTGAGGGTTCGCCATGGCAACGTTTAAGTTGCGAAATGTGGAAAACTGGGTGGATACGAGTCTGTGCAGGTAAGTCGAGCTCGTAGGCGACTGGTCCCAGTCGTCGAAGCACTCTGTACGGACCAAAGAATCTTGGACCGAGTTTCTGGTTCCGGTGAGGGCGGAGGGAGAGGTGTCGGTATGGTTGGAAGCGGACAAAGGCCCAATCATTAATCTGCAGTTCAACCTCCCGACGCTTCTTGTCAGCCTGGTTCTTCATGCGCAGTTGAGCTTGGCTCAAGTTGTGTTTCAGTTGACGGAGAACCTCATCGCGATCTTGGAGGGCGGAGGCTACGTCTGGGTTTGTGGTCCCACCTTCCACGTATGAAACCAGAGATGGCGGATCGCGCCCATATAGTGCCTTAAATAGAGTCATGCCCGCTGAAGCTTGAAAAGCGGTGTTGTACCAGAATTCAGCCCAAGCTAAGTACGAAACCCATTTCCGTGGTTCATCGCCGGCCAAGCAACGAAGATACATTTCCAGGCAACGATTCAGCGCTTCCGTTTGCCCGTCCGTTTGTGGGTGATAGGCGGAGCTGAGGCACAGCTCAGTGCCTTGTAGTTTGGCCAGTTCGCGCCATAAGGAGCTGAGAAAGATGGGGTCTCTGTCACTAACCATGGAGCGGGGTATCCCATGCAGTTTAATAATACCGTCGACCATAATACGAGCAATGGCCGGAGCATCGTACTTTCGAGGTAAGGGAAAAAAATGTCCGTATTTTGTAAGCCGGTCCACCACGACTAAAATGGCGGCTTTGCCCTGGGAAGGTGGTAACCCAATGATGAAGTCCAGGGAGATGTCTTCAAAAACTTGTGCCGGAATAGGGAGGGGTTGAAGCAAGCCGGCCGGTGCACGGCTGTCAGACTTCATTCGTTGACAAACCTGACAAGTGGATACATACGTCTTCACATCTGCACGCATGCTTGCCCAGAAAAAATTGCTGGCCAGACGATGAAATGTTCTTGTAATCCCGGAATGGCCGCCGGCCTTGGAGCTGTGGAATTCTCGCAGCAACCTAGAACGAAGAGCACTTTCGTTGGGCACCACAATGCGACCGCGAAAAAGCAACAACCCTTGTTGAGCTGAATAACCAGGGGGAGCAGGCTGACCGTCGAGAATGGCTTGTAGCAGGGCGGTAATGGCCGTGTCGTGTTGGGAGGCGGTTCGAATATCATCCAAGACCCCATATGTGATACATGTGAAAGCCAGGAGCTGAACTTCACCTTCGCGGGAGAGGGCGTCTGCAACGGTGTTTTGTTTTCTCGGCCGATATCGAATTTCGAAATCGAACCCAATTAGCTTCACCAACCAATGTTGCTGTTCCGGCGTCTGAATCGTTTGTTGGGTCAGTGATGATGACAAAATGACGTCCTAGTAGATACTGTCGCCATTTCCGAACGGCCTGGGTGATGGCGAACATTTCACGGTGGTAGGTGGATGCTGCTTGCATGCGAGGGTTGAGTTTTTGGCTGAAGAATGCTATGGGACGTTTGTTCTGGGTCAAGACAGCTCCAATCCCGACGCCGGAAGCATCGGTTTCTACGACAAACTCCTTGTCGAAGTCTGGCAGAGCAAGGATGGGGGCAGTGCACAGGGCGGTCTTTAATGTCTCGAAGGCCAACTGGGCGTCAGAGGACCATTCAAATGAACACTCTTTCTTTAATAAATCGGTGATGGGGGATGCCAGGGTGGCATACCCTTTAACAAACCGACGGTAATACCCGGATAGACCGAGAAAGGCCCGGACCTCTCGAACCGAAGTGGGAGTGGGCCACTGTTGGATGGCTTGTACTTTTGACGGATCCATAGCGAGGCCGGCCCCAGAAACCACATGGCCCAAGTAGTCCACTGATCGTTGGCCAAATGAGCATTTGGACAGCTTGGCCACAAAGCCGTTGGACTGCAAGGTCTGTAACACCGTTCGAACATGCTGCAGATGGTCGGACCAGGAGGCACTGAAAATTAAAATGTCGTCCAAGAACACGAGAACAAATTTGCGGAGGAACGGTCGGAAGATGTCGTTCATCGTAGCCTGAAACGTTGATGGGGCGTTCGTTAGGCCAAAGGGCATAACAAGAAATTCGTAGTGGCCATCATGGGTGCGAAAAGCCGTTTTGTGAACGTCTGAGTCTCGGACACGAATCTGGTGATAGCCTGCCAATAAGTCGAGTTTGGAGAAAAAACAAGAGGCCCCGAGTTCATCAAATAATTCATCTGCTGTAGGGATGGGAAACTTATCACGCACAGTGATGGCGTTGAGAGCTCTATAATCGACGCAGAAGCGCCATGTGCCGTCTTTTTTTCGAACCAGAAGAACAGGGGAGGAGAATGGGCTTGTGCTTGGCTGTATTTGACCCATGGCCAACATCTGTTTCACTTGTTTTTCAATCTCGGACTTCTGGAAATGGGGATACCTATATGGACGAACATTCACTGGTTGGCTAGACGGAGTCAAGTGGATGGCGTGATCTGTGTTCCGGTGTGGTGGAAGTGAGGAAGGGGCTTCGAAAACCGCAGAATATTCAGACAGTAGACGCTGTAGTTCTGATGGCACACCGGAGTCAAGACGAGTGCCTGGAGTGGACATGTGTAAGTGAAAAAACGCAGCAATGGCCCCAGTATCGGCTAGTCTCCGCAGGGATTAAAGATAAATCTGTTGTGGACCCGTGTCTGAGTCCCCCTGCCAGCAATGACGTGTATCCCCATGCACAAACTCAAAGGTGAGTTTGGAAAAATCCATCGTTACGGGCCCTAACGTGGCCATCCATGCAACCCCCAAAACGACGTCGGCACCTTCAATTGGCAGAATGTAAAAATCAGTCTGGAGGGTGGTGTTTTGCACGACGACCGGCACGTCTCTGGCGCACCCTTCGTTGTGGAGACGTTGACCATTTCCCACCAAGACCGTAAAGTTGGGAGTACGAGTTATTGGTAGAGCCAAATGCTTGGCCACACGTGATTGTATGAAATTGTGTGTACTACCCCCATCAATGAGGATACGGACTGGTTTTCCGAGAATGGTACCTTCGACACGGAGTGTAGTAGGGCTGTGATAGCCTGCGAGGGCGTTAAAGGAAATAGTTGAGTGGTCACCGACCAGCTCTGATGATGGCAGTGGTGTGTCTTGCGTGGGGGACGGATCCAACTGAGTAGCCACTGTGTCCTCGAGTATACCATCATCGTCCAGCATAAATAGCTGGGGCGTTTAACACTTATGACCGGGTGTGTAACGGTCGTCGCAGTAATAGCAAAGGCCTTTCAGCCGGCGCTCACGAGCCTCGGCAGAGGAAATACGACGAACATTAGTGGGGGCCACAGAGGGAGTGTCTGCTGGTGGAGGACGGCCAGGTAGAACGCGAGGATCCATGGTTGTTGCCGGAGGAGTCGGAAGTAGCGGGGGTAACTTAGAGGTGAATGCACGAGGCGCCTGGCGTCGCTCGTGAAGGCGAGCTTCATGAAATCGTGCCAACGCCTGGATCTCGATCATGGATGTGGAGCGATGTGCAAGAACTTCATTCTTAATGTCTGTGCGCAAACCGGATGTAAAACAATCCAAGAGAAACTCTTCCGGAAGGTTGGATGTACGGAGAGCGAGGTCTTCGAAACGCGATTGGTAGTCCGCCACGGTTGTTGTCTGCAGGAGTTTCGAAAGTTGACCCGCCAGAGATTCAATCTCCATCACCAGAAATCGCTTGCGTATGGCATCGACCAAGTGTGCCCAACCAGCAAGTTGTCGTTGGCGTTGCATCCATCGGAACCACTTCCGTGCCGTTCCAGTCATACGAAAGGAGGCCATGGTGACACGGTGATGATCCTCCGTGCCGTAAAATTCAAAGAAATCCTGCGCCGCAGCCAGCCATTCCTCTGGGTCTTCGTCGGTGAAGATGGGCAACTCGACCTGGACGGGTTTTGGGGGAAATGAAAACACATTGTCGGTGTCGTTTTTGTCTTTGGGTTTGGGACGAGGGGCGGAGCTGTTGGCAGTAAAGTCGCCGCTGGCGGAGGTTGCTGCCGAAACGCCCAGCTGGGTTGATAGGTGTTGCAGCAGTAAGGACATCTCCTGGAGAGTGGCATTGGTGGCTGTGTTCCACTATTCCTGTTTGGTCAGCTGACCTTCAATGGCGGTGAGGGATTGTTCGTGACGGGCGGCCGACTCCTGAAGCGTGCGAATGGACTCCGTATTGTTGACCATGGTGGGGAGGGTCAATGAAAGCACCAATTGTTAGGGTTGTCCTTGGTTAACAGCAAAGATAATGAGAAGAAGGTGATGAAGAAAACATAATTTGAGAGAAGGGAGGAAGTTTCATTGATTTTTCAGATGCTCAACATCGTCTACAGCTGCTCCTTTTATTTACAAGTCAGGACAAAAAGGGAAATGCATAAAACAAATGGAATATCCGGTTGTGGTCCTCTCTTTCAGTGCAAAACGAATCCTTCTAGGGCACGTGGCACACGCCTCTCACGCATTCCTCTACGCAGCTCTGGGCCCACGCCTGCTGTGGTGTCATTCGTATTTGTGGGGTAGTTAGCCGCCTCTGGTGGTCCTTCTACTATGTTCGTAACATATTATGGAAGTGGAACCCGAAATTTGGAAATCAAAAGGATCTGGAATGATTGAGAACGATAAAATTGTGATATATGTTTTTCCCCTCGATCGGAGGATGGCCCTTCGAAGATCTTTTCAAGGATTTAAAATTAGTTCAAAGGAAGAGTGAGGGGATCTAAGCGCCTAAGCGGAATTAAAAGAGCATCTAGAGAAAAGTACTTTATTGAAATGGATAGAAAGCTACATGAGGATATGTGCCTGCTTGAATTTGGAAGGGATCATTTTGGCAAGCGAGTCTTTGATATCCCCTCTTTTGATTTGTCTTCTTCTCTTGTTATTGAGGAAATTGAGGAAATCAAGTCCCCATAAGATGCAAAGTTCTCCCTTTTCGCGAACGAAATTTTAAAATGTCATACGCAAGGATCATGAGTGTATGGGTTACAGCCACGATCGGGGTTGGGAAGGAACGATCAAAGTGGCTTTTTCCTATCCTCCCTGGTTTGTTAAGACGTGTTCCTTTCCTGCATTTTAATCTTCTGATCTCCTTTCCTTGCATGGAATCTCAGTTTGCTTGCGGTTTAAGGATTTTACGATCTCACTCTATGTCTTCCTCTGCTTTCATTATGGATTCTCGGCTGACGGGATGGTCCTCACCTATCCATTGTGCGTTTTTAGGACTGTAAACAAACCGAACGAACACGAACGAGGGTGTGTTCATGTTCGTTCATTTAACTTTAACCGAACGAACACGAACATAAACGAACACAAAATTTCTTGTTCGTGTTCGTTCATTAAGGAATGTACCTTGTTCGTGTTCGTTCATGTTCGTTCGTTTAAATGATAAACGAACATAAACGAACACAAATAATGTGTTAAATATTTAATATTTTGGGTTAGTTCGATTAATTCAGTTAATTAACCGGTTTTAAATCAAATTAATCGATAATTAAAATTTGAAAAAACTCTTAATCATTAACCGAAACCTAAAAGTATCTAATAGATTAACCAATTTTGTTTTGGTTCGGTTGGTTAGTTCGATTTAACTGAACAATGAACACCCCTAGACATATGTGAATAAACATAAACAAACGAACATAAATGAACATAAACGAACGAACATAAACGAACAAATTACCGAACGTTCACGAACATAAATGAACGAACAAGCCCTTTGTTCGTGTTCGTTCATTTAATTAAACGAACAAAAAATCTTGTTCATGTTCGTTCATTTAATAAATAAACGAACATAAACGAACTTTCCGCCGAACGGTTGACGAACGGTTCACTGAACGTTCGGTTCATTTACAGCCCTATGCATTTTTATGATTCGGTCCCTATATCTACCTTATGAGGAGACCCTTCTCTGACCTGGAGCTCTTTAAAAGACTCATCAATGATCTACGACAAGTGTGTGTGTCCAAGAATGTTGAAAGTCCTTTGCCCTGATTTTTTCTTTTGGTTTCATGTTTTTTATGTTTGTTGTCGGCTTCCTCCTTTTATATGTTTGTTTCGTTGCTTGGGATTCCTCTATGTTTCTCCCAGCTTTTTTTTCGGTATGTTGCCCTGGCTGGTTTTTCCAATTCGCTTTGTAAAAGCCTTGTGGCTTTGTCTTGGTCCTTGTATGGAAAACCTCCACCGTCTTTCACAGTTTCATTTTTGTATTTCTTTTTCGCGGTTTAATGAAGCCTCTATTTTTTAAAAAATGGATATATGTCAATGGTGGGAAGGGGACGGTGAAGATGATAATGTGGTGTATATATGAGAAAAAAGGTGATGACTGGATGGTGATGGTGACCAGGTAGGGGTCATTTAGGTGATGGGTTAATGATGAGTGTAGGGCACGAGAATCTAACGCATTGATTTTTTTGATTTTTTGTACTAATAATAAACAATAATAATATAATATTAAAATTTAGTAATAATACTAGTAACACCCTGACAAATATTAATACTTACAAAGTGCAACCCTATTCCTCGAATCCCCTAATCCCTAAACAAATCATATAGCTCCAAATACTCAATTTGAAACATATATTATTTAACTAAATTATTAAAATTAAAAATATATATGAGTCAATTTCGATTAAAAATAAAATTTTAGGGACTATAATAAACAAAAATATCATTATGTTTAAAACATTAGACTAGATTAGAAAATTTTAAAACAGTTTAAGGTTAATTCAGTTAAAAAATTATGGACTAATATGAACAAAAATAAACCTAAAATCCCTAAACTAATCACATAACCACAAACACTCAACTTGAAACGTTTGCACCTAAACCCCAAACCTCAACTCTTAAATCCTACAATCACTAATAATTAAAATACAAGCTTAATCCCTAAATCCCTAAACTAATCTCATAACCCCAATTCCAAACACTCAACTTGAAACATGTATTATTTATACCCCTAAACTAATCATGTTACCCAAACATTTCACTTAAACATTTATCCCTAAACCCAAAACTTGAACCCCTAAATCTTAGAAGCACTATTCACTAGTAAATAATTATTAGAGTACAAGCCTAGTCCTCTAATCCTTAAACTAATCTCATTACCCCAAACACTCCATTTGACACATTTACCCCTAATTCCTAAACTAGAACCCTTAAATCTTATAAGCATTATTCACTATTGATTAAGGTGCAAGCTCAATCCCCTAATCTCAACCCATAAATTCCTAAACTAATCATATAACCTCAAACCAATCAACTTGACACATTTACCCCAAAATTCAAACATGAACCCCTAAATCCCTAAACCAATCCTGTAACACTCAAGTTTAGGGGTCGGGAGTTGAGTGTGTGAATCGGGTTCAAGTTATTGGGCTCGTTTTAATTAAAATGAGCTTTTCTTTTAAATTAAAAAGGGCTTGATTTTCATTAAGGGCAAAAAGGTACTTTTAAAATAAAGGAAAAAGATGAGAAGAAAAGGGACTTTTATTTTAAAGTGCTCATCTTCTTCCTTGGTTCTTTTTTTTTCACGACATTGAACCCCCCAAACCCCCTAGTTACTATTCCATCAAATTCCTCCACCATTTCAAGTGCTTTCAACAAGGTAATTACATTTTTGACTTCTCCTCTTCATTCCTAACACATCCATGATTTTAGTTTTTGGTAAACACCATTGTTGAAGTTTTCAAGTTTTCAAAATTTCAAGTAAAAGGTTGGGGCTTTAATGGGTTTTCATGTAGATTTTGATTTACAAAGTTTATTTATGTTTTAATCTTGCCCTTAGATGTATTATATGTGAAAAAGGTGGGGTTTTATCAAAAACCCGAAATGAATTTTTGTGGGTATTTTAAAAGGGTGAAAATATGTGTTTTTTGAGGTAGTTAGGTGTAGGAGAGTGGGGATAATGGTATAATGATGCTTGAGGGTTGTTTTGAAGGTGTTTAATGTTTATTTGGGTGTTGGGATTAGTGGTTTTCTGCTGGGTTGTGTGTGAGCCCAAAAATGAGGATTTTTGGGTTGGTTCATGGTTTGAAATTGTGAGAATTGGCTTTGTGGTTGTAGTTTGGGTTGTGACAGTGTTTTGTGGATGATTTGGTTGAGTAATGTGTTGTTTTTGATTGGTTATAATCAAGGGAAACCGTTGGAGAAGCTTCGGGCTCGATTCCGAAAAATTTGGAGGCTTGATTCGGCTTTCTCGGTTTGCTTAAGGGTGTTCGGTGAGTGGATCATTTAAAATGGTTTTAAATTGGTTCGAGTGTGTGGTTGTGGTGTTGGATTGTGCTTGGTAAGTCAATCCAAGGTAGAGATTAAGTTGGTAGCTTAATCTCTTGTTTGCTTTATGAGTTTTGCTTAATGTGCATAATGTGGACTTGTGAAGTATGCGTTTGTTTATGCATGTTGATATACCTAATGATGTTGTATAATGATGTGGATATGTTGTGTTGCATGATTTTGATATCATGGTGTGGCTTGTATAGTATGATTGACACTAGTAATTACTGGGTATAAATGATCGATCATTAGGATGAGTGTGCACATGGTTGAGTCAAATTCGCGTGTGGCCTTGGTGACGTATAGTCATCAAGGAGGAGTACGATGAGGTAATATTCCACCAAAAATTGTTGGCATATAATGATGAGTGTAATCCCATCCATGAGTGAGAACGATGATGAGTGTAATCCCACCTGAAGGTAAATGTTGTTGAGTACGTTGGGGGTGAAAATCCCAACGGAAGTTATCCGCATATCCGAGTAAACTAATAGTTGCCAATATACTTGTTCATGTGTGGTTGATGTGCAAGACATTTGTTATATCCTTTTTTAGCATAACACGAGGTAAGATGCCATGTTCATGCACCCTTGTAATTGTGGCTATGTTGATGCATATGTATGCCTTGTGAATGTTTCATGGATGTCATGCTTGAACCCTGCATTGTCATTGTTTTGTTTTAGAGCTCCCTCGCTGAGCTTCTAGCTTACGCTCTCGTTTTCAACAATGCAAATCACTAGTGTGGAGTTAGCAAGGAGCAAGAAAAGGGCATCCAAGCGTGTGGTAGTTGCTCAAGTATGGTTTTATGAGATAATGTAGTAGTTTAGCAATGGGGATGCTACGTGTGTTAGGAGCGTGTATCTAGACTCCTATTTTGTTAATGCTTTTATGATGTGGATTGTAAACCATGTTTATGAGATGTTTGTGTGTTGTTTTTGAAAGCATGTAAATCTTGCTTCATGAATGCCTAAGTGTTTGTATTTGAAGGCTTTTAACCATGTTTTATGCTATGAGATATGGATGTATGTTTCCTTGAATGAATGACCTTGTCATGTATGTTTATATGTTTGATCATGCTTGAAGTAGGATGAAAAGCCTCTAGATTTAGTGTATGATTGTTGTTTCTTGTTCCTTGTAGTTTTAGGGTATGTTTGGGAACACTTGGAGATGTAGAAAATTGTTTTCAGGGTCACACAGGGTGCAGGTGTTTCGAAACGCATGTGGTGGTTTCGGAACGGGTGTAGCTCCAGGGATACTCGTATCGGAACGGAGGTGGAGCCGTTTTGATACGATTTGACACCGTGAGCCTCCGTTTCGGTACACGTATCGATACAATTTGCCTCTGTGAAGGCTCGTTTCGGAACGCTTTGTTATTGGGGACCCCCGTACCGGAACGGAATGGACCGTATCGATACGGTCTGGTCTGGCTTTTAAACTGGGGCCCGTGTATCGAAACGGGCAAGCCTGTTTCGAAACACAAACCTGTAAATTGGGCTTTTGGCATCTTTAAGTGTTCTCGGATGTTGGGCTTTAGTCCCGTTTGTCGTAAGCTTTCTTGTGAGCCTCGTGTGTATTGTTTAGGTATTGTTTTGGTTACGAATGCAAGCAATTGGGCATAACATGTCACTTGGTAAATTTAAATTACCGCACGTTCCGTCTGTATCGTCTGTCCTTGTTTTCCGCTGTCGTTTTCACACTTAGGACTAAACGATACTTTTAGACAAGATAAATAAAGAAAAATTTTCTAGGGTTGCTAATCGAAGTGGAGCCTTAACGGGTTTCGCTTCGATTTTTCCCGTGTAACCTGCTCACTCCGGTCTGTCGTCTAGCCCGGGACGAGGGGGTTACAAATCCCATTATCCCAATTCCCAAACACTCTTTTTGACACCTTTACCCCTAACCTCAAACATAAACCCATAAATATTACAATCATTGTTCACTAATAATTAAAGTACAAGCCCAATCCCCTAACATCAACCCTTAATCCCTCAATTAATCTCATTACCCCAAATATTCTTTTTGTCATATTTAGCCTTAAACCCCAACCATAAACACATAAATCCTTAAACTAATCACATTACCCCAAACATTCCACTTGACACATTTACCCTAATCCCTAAACTAGAACCCCTAAAGCTTAGAAGCACCATTCACTAATAATTAAAATGGAAGTCCAATTCCCTAACCTTAACCCATAATCTCATAATCCCTAAACTAACCCCATAACCCAAACAATCAACTTGATAGAATTACCCCTAACCCCAAACATCAATCCTTAAATCTTTTTTTTTGGCCGAAATAAATTGGGCCTTCAAAAGCTCGTCAAACATTTAGATTCGTGCATCGGTCGTTTTGGGTTGGGTACAACCGAAATAAGTTGGGTCTTTAAAAGATTTAATTATTAAATAGTTTTATGAAAGAGGATCTAATAAAAAGATAACTTAAACGTAAAGTTCTACGAAAACTAAACTAAAATTAGGACTAAAATAAATCAAACTAAAACTAAAAAAAAAACCTAAATGTAAAGCTCCTAAAAGTAATGACCTAAAGTGCAAATAACCCCTGAAAAATGGGCATGATTTTTCCCTCAATTGTTTTTCCCTCCAATTCTATTATATGGGCGGGTTATCAAGCACTATTATATGGTCCCAATATCAAGTGGCGAACAATTATAATAATTTTTCCTCTATTGTTTTACAATTCCTAAAGCCCAATATTAGGTGGAGAGCAATTCTATAACCCATAAATCTTACCGGTATTATTCCCTAATAATTAAGGTACAAGTCCAATCCCCTAATCTCAACACATTAATCTTTAAACTAATTCTATAACCTTAAACAACCAGCTCGACACATTTACTCCTAATCCTGAAACATGAACCCTTAAATCCCTAAACTAATCTTATTACTCCAATTCCCACACGTTCCTTTTGGCACATTTACCCCTAAACCCTAAACATGAACCCTTAAATATTACAATAACTATTAACTAATAATTAAAGTGCAAGTCCAATCCCCTAATCTCAGCCCATAATCCCTAAACTAATTCCATTACCCCGAACACTTCACTTGACACATTTACCCCTAATACTTAAATTAACCCATAATCCCCTAATAATTAAATAATTATAATTAATTATTTTTAATTAAAACTAAAATAATTTGGATATTAAATTAATTATTAAATATATATTTATAATTAAATATTAATTTAAAGTTATAATTTAAATAAATTAAATATACAATAATAATTTTAATTAAATATATTACAAGTAAATATTAATTTAAATTAAATATTAATTTAATTATATAACAAAAAAATTATTTAACACATTAAATTAATTTAAAAAATTAATAATTTACATTTGTCAACACTTTAACACTTTACAAGTGTCAACACTTTAAATTTATCAAATCATAAACTCCTCAATTAACAATTAACATGCCAGGTAAATATCAAGTCATGTCAATATCCGTTCAGGTCAATAATAGGTCGGATTCAAAACAAGTCAGGTCAATTAACAGGTCGAGTTCAAAACAGCTCAGGTCCAAAACAGGTCGGGTAAAATCAGATCTCGGGTCGATTCAGTCGGGTAATATTGGTTATCTGTCAGGTCAGTCTCGGGTTCAGGTTCGTTTCAGTCAGGTGCAGGTCGTGTTTCAGCTCCACAGTAACAAGTTCAATTCGGGCTCGGGTCATTCTCGGTCAGGTGCAGGTCGAGTTCGCTTACTACATTTACAGGTCTAACTCGAGTTCGAGTCAACAACAGTTAATTACAGACCGGGTTCGGGTCATCGAAACTTTAGGTCAAACTAAATTCTGACTTGAACAGGTTTCAGTCGAGTTTTCAAGCCGAGTCAACTTTTTACATCTCTAATCCTCATAATTTCTATTTAAAAATATTATCTTAACATCCATTTAATATACTTTTAAATTATGTAAAAGGGTAATTGCAAATATCATTCTTATTGAATTTATTCCCGATACATGAGAAAATGTATCAAAGTAATAAAGGTCTTGCATTTGTTTGTAGCCATTTAAAAGAAACCTATCTGACGTTGTACTTATAAGTTGTACAATATACTTTTATTTTCTGTTTGAAAATTCTCTTACAATTTAATGGTTTAATTTTCAGATAAAGATCCACTAATTTTCATGTATGATTTTATATAATAAAATCAATTTCACTTTTAATAGCATCATTCCACAAAGTGATTTTAGGTGAGCGTATAGTTTCATCGTAAGTTTTAGATTCCATCTTTAATATATGTTAAAAAAATCCGATCCAAAAAGACTTTTTCACAATTTCCCTTTTTAATCCTTTTTGAATATGCCTCAATTTTAACCTATTTCTGAATATGTTCTGTTTACATCAATAGTCTCTAAAATTTGTTTGGTTTAATCTCTAATTTTACAAGAGAATACATTTTCAAAGAATGTGGCATTTTTTTATTCCAATATCATATTTTGTTAGGGATTAGGTCGAGGTTTTTGCCGCTCTAGTTCCGACCCGAATATTAATATACTATACTCCACCATGCCCCGTCCCGGTACTTAGAAGCCTTCATCTTGCACCGACTCCGACCCGCCCCTAATTCAAAATCAATTTCTTCCATTCCAGACATTCATCCATTTCAGATTATCCAGAAATCATAAAAAAATTCACCAACCTATTTAACTAACAACAATTTTCAATCTTTGTTTTCTTGCTTTCTCAAACCAGAAGCCACAGATAAAATAAACCCCAAAACATAACCACTGTTTATAAATCAAAAAGTTACAAGACAAAATTTGAAAATGTTAACAACTCAAATATTAAAAGATCTTCAAGAAGAAAAATCACAAGAACAAAACGAAATAAACCTTGAAAGTTATAAACTTTACTTTTTAATAGATTCAAAGAAACATGATTTGTATATGGGAAGAGGAAGAACCTGCGAATGTGAATTGAGAAATAAAATTAAAAACCCACAAATCATACAATGTAACCAAAGAAGAAACATAGATGATAAAATTTACAAAGTGAAAAAAAGAAAGAAAGAGCAGAGGGGAAACAGCGCGCAGACAGTGGCAAAAAGAAAGAAATGAATCAAGTACAAAAAACTTAGATAACTTTTATATATAGAGTGGCACTTCTGTAAATTTATTAAAGTTTAATATAAATATACCAAGTCGGGTTGAATTTTTTTGTGCCTAAATTCGAACCCGCCCCGACTCACCCCTTCTGAATAACCCGTCCTGTCCTGACCCCAAATTTTAAAAGCAAAAACCTAATCAAGTCAAGTTGGGTCGAGTTGCGTCAGGTTAAATTGTCATCTCTAATTTTGTGAACTTCGAGATTCTTTGATTCTTGCACAAAGAATTGATATGCATTGATATGTTGTGCATAGCTAATACAAATACAATCCACCGTTATAACATTCTAAATCTGGCCTAGACGCTAAAATCGAATCGAGAGTGTTATTGAATAATCCGGCCTAGACGTTATATCATCATTTATGTTAAATGTGAGAAAGAATGAAAAATTCTGTCCCCGACCCGTGTTTGACCCGACGTTTGATCGAGTCTCAACCCATCTCCGGCAATGGCGCAACACATGTGTGGCCCAAATTTCGCAAGCATTCAAATTCACGTTATTTGTGAGCCTAAAGACTTTGGGCCTCTGGTACATTTTTAATGTATTTATTATATTTGCAGCCCATTTCTTTGGTGTTAATAAACTCATGTTTGGATATTTTTGCAATTATTATTTTCATAATTAATTTCATTTTGCATCACTTCTATCTAAATTATTATTTTTATCATTATTACTATATCTTCTATATTATTTAGTATATATATATAACATATATAGTTCGTTTTATACAGTTTACATATTATGGTTATATATGCACATATATGGTTTTATATAATCTTAATATGTACATGCACATTACATAGTTTTTATAATTATTATATACGGTATATATATATATATATATATATATATATATATATATATATATATATATATATATAGTATATATATAGTGTTTTCATATATGAAATTATATTGTATACATACTTATATAATGTGAATGTAATATATGTGTATGTACATGTACATGTACATGCACATTACATAATATTTATCCATATGATATAGTTAATAATACATAGATAGATTTATATTAGTTTCCATAATGCATACTGTATATATTACTTTATGTATGAGTTTTATAAATTCTTATTTATTTTATATATGCATGATTTGTTTGTTATAAATATTTTTATTTTATATATACACATATATAAGTAGTTTTAAGGCAATGTTCTTTCGTGAGAGTAGTTCACGAGGTAGTCTCCTAACTTAGTAGTACAATTTTGAGAATTATCCCATCAACGGAGTTGGTCCATGTGGTAAGCAGTTTTGTATCACTTAAAGATGTCTCGAATTCGAAGCGTTGTGTATACAAAAAAATTCTGCCATCGGAAAATTCAGATTTATCAAGCCGAAACTCTAAAAATCAGAAGTACATCCCAGAAAAAAAAATTCATCTTCAATGAGATTAACTGAACTTTGGTATTTCCAAATAAATTATTTGTATTTTATACGCGCCCAAAATGGTTCATTATTTCAAATAGTCCAAACTTCATTATTCTGTATTGTGCATACGCAACTTTCTCGTCATTTACAGTTATGTTGTTTCATTTGATATATCAATCTTGCACCGCATGCCAATTTCTTTTATAAAAAGTTTTAAGACTATTTTTTAATAGAGTTCAACGAGATAGTATTATAACTGATTCGAAACGATCTTCGTTAACTTCCCAAAGTTGAACGATATTATTTCTATATTCGAGTGAATTATTACGTTTTCAAAAAAGATGTAATCTTGGACTTATTTCCAAATAAAATTGACTTTTAAAATAAAAATTGCATTCATAAAGGACCGTATTTTAAAATTTAGTCTCGAACTAACAATTTTCACTATTAAGATAAACGTGTAATCAATTAAATATCAATTTTAGATGTCGTGTGATGCTAACTATTCTTCACGCGCAATTGACTCTCGACCTCGTTTGTTTTAATCTTTGATTTAAAATACATATTGCTAAAGTGATATTTTAAAAAGGCTTTTCAAAAATAGTTTAAACATGGTCCAAATGATAGATGATGGTTTCGTTTTTATTAAAAAAAATTAACTTTTCAATAAAATTCGAACAAACGTTTTCCTAAATTTGTTGAGCTTAATAATCGTTTCGATAGTTTGATGACTTTGTTGGGGACATATTGTTTTAGATGGTCGGATCACAAGTTAATTACATATTATCTTAGTGATTGAAAAATACATTTTCAAACTTAATTTTAATTTACGATTCTTTATTTTATTAATAAGACTTTTGCTTTCTTTTTGAACTTTTATTTCATTTGTACATCTTTCTTTTGTAAATAGTTGTACTGATTTATTTTTCAAAGGTTTGAGAGTCTCTCACACATATTACACGTGCATTTGTATAGTATAAGCTCGCTATTCGAGTGTTGTCATTTTAAGTGAGGTAAAAGTTACGTCTTTCGTGAGAATTATATCTCCGCAATGCATAGGCCTAGTAATTACCTTTGGGATCATGTCTTATGTAGAATTGTATCTCCGTATAGTTATAGGGAAATGAGCCCTTTCTGTTGAAGCATCTACAAAGAAGGTTATAGAAGGGTGTGTGTTTTTCTGATTAAGGTTGTCAGTCGGTTTACAACAAATTTATGGAGTGATTGTTTTTCAACAACTTTTTGGAGGAAATTAAACTCTTTGAGAGGGAAAGTATGTTATATAAATTGTGTATAAAGGCACCCTCTATCAATGATTGAAATCACGCTTTTTGAATTGTTAAAAAAATTCTCTCATCTCTCTTCTTCATCTTCTATCCTTATCTCGTTAGGGTTTATCTTGTATAGTTCAACATGGTATTAATTTTGCCCGGACGTTAACTCCTGATTCTTTGGTTGAGTTTCTCTTATGCTCTTGTTTGCCTATTACCGATGGTGCTTTTGGCTGTTGCTGATGTTGTTCCCTCCTAAGAATCACCTGAGTATTCATTCTCCAACAAGAGTATCAGTCTGAGGTTAGATGACACTAATTTTCTATTATGAAAACAACAAGTCTCATTGATGATGTGTGACCATGGTCTTGAAGGTTACCTGGATGACTCTATCTCTCCACCAAAGAAGCTCTTCCTTGGCGATAATGGTAAGCAAATCCCTAACCATGGCTATTTGAATTTTGTTAAACAAGATAGCTCTCTTGCCTCTTGACTTCTATCGACTGTTAGTCTTGGGATTCTCCCACAATTGGTCGGGGCTGAGACTACGGCCTCGATCTAGTATACCATTGTGCGTCTCTACTCCAAACTCTCTTCCACGAGAGTGACGCATCTTCACTGTCGACAACACTCCATCAAGAAAGCTAATATATCCATTGTTAGCCTATACTATGCAGATCAAGGAGATTTGTGATCTTCTTGCATCTTGCGATAGTCTTGTTTCTAATGTTGAGCATATAAACACCATTCTCAATGGCCTTCCATCTGACTACGATCCCTTTGTGGCAGTCATCTTGGCAAGCCGTGAACCATACACAGTTGATGGAATTGTCTCTATATTGGTCGATGTCGAATCACACATTTTTGATCCGTTGCGATATCTAGTTGGGATACATGTGACTAATGTAACTATAGAAAATGATAAGTCTGGGCCCTTCTCTTATTGGCGTGTTGAACCTCGTTATTCAGGGGGATGGTACAAAGGTCATCCAAGGATACGGTGCCAGCTCTATGGGAAGCTAGGTTACCTTGTTGACCGTTGTTGCACATATTTGACCAGTCCTTTAAGGGGATCTCGTTTCAGCAGCCATGTTCTAATGTTGCTACTCAGACAAATGCATACTATGCAACGAACATGTTGAGGTTGCTTATGATCCATTTGTCAGTTCCTCACCTAATGCTGAGACACCACCTTCAGGCCAATCTTTTAATACTGTGCAAATCAACTCCCTCTTTGCCTCCACCCTTGAGAGTATCACATTGTTCCCAAATTCACGTGCCTCGCACCATGCAGCTAGTACATGGGCGGTTCAAAGATTTAGAAGGCCTTGTACAATTTTTTAAAATGGGCTTTAATTTATAGTCCATAAATTTTTTTTGAAAAAATTACTTTAATACAAAAAATTGCATAATTACTATAACGCTCCGAGTTTAGAGCTGTGAGATATCAGATTAGTTAAACCGAGTTGGGTTAAAATTAAATTAGAGAAAAACTATTTTTAACACACCAAAAAGGGTTTTAAAAAACTAAAGGGCAAAAAGGAGAACTTTTAATAAAAAGAATAAAAAAGAGGATTTTGAAAGCCATTGTCTTCTTCAATTTTTCATTTCACGTTCAAAAAAACCTCTCAAAACCCTATTCACTATTCCATTGGTTTCAAGCTTCAAACCAAGAGATTTCTTCAAGGTAAATGACTCCTCAACTTAGTTTCATCTTCCTTGAGTCTTAAATGCTAATATTTTTGCAAAACTCACGGATTTAACTTGTGTTGATTTTTAAAGTTTGGGTTTTCATTTGGGTTGGTTATGGCTGAGTCTGGGTGTGTTTTAACTTTGTTTTAACACTAAAATAACATGAAAAGGATGGGTTTTTATAGAAGACCCGAAATGGGTATTGTGGGTGATTTTGGGAGTTGAAAATCTTGAGTTTTTGGTTGGGTTTTGAGTCTAAATGACAGCTGGAGGTTTGATAGCTTTAGGTTGATGTTTAGGGATGCTAAAAGATAGATTTTTGATGGTAAATTCGTTGGGCATGACTGCAAGTAATTTGTGACTGAAATTGTTATGTTTCGGGTGAAGTTTAGGCTTGAATCGATGTGTATTGTTGCAAGGTTGTTGAGTTATGGGGTTTTGATGTGTTTGTGAGTGTATTTGTGTTCTAATGTTCGATTTTGGGTTGCTCAAAATAGGAGAATTGGATTCGGGCTTTGTGGACGGAAATTCGGGTAGTTCGGAGGCTTGATTCGGCATCTTGGACATCGATTGTGTGTTGGCTGGTGAGTGGATCGATTTTAAAAGCCTTAACTTGGTTAAGGGAATGTTTTGGGGGTTTGGATTGAGCTTAAAAGGCCAATCCAAACTCAAGAGTAAGTTTTAAAGGTTTTATGCAATTAAATTGTGTTTTACGATTCTTGAGTGCAAGTTGAACATGCTATGTTGTTATGTGTTGAATTGCATTGTTATACATGCTGAGATGTGGGACTTGTGTTTGTACTTGCATTGTGAGTACATGCCTTGCATGGAAGTTTGGACATGGTAAGTGGTTCAAGCATCGATAATGCTTGTGGTTGTGAAAGAGTATATTGACACGTGTTAAGTTGTTACCGGATATAATTGATCGATCAATAGGATTAGAGTGCACTCGAGGTGAAATTCGTGCGTGGCCTTAGTGATGTTAGATTCTACTAAGGAGGAGTACGGTGATGTGAGATTCCACCGGAAATTATGCTTTTACTTGACGGGTGAGTACGGTGATGTGAGATTCCACCGAAAGTGTCTAATGGGTTTGAGAAACTATCCGCATATCTGAGTAAAAATGATAAATGTCAATATGCTCATGATGCTTTAATTCTCATGTTAAGCATGTTGTTGATTCCTTATATTTATGCTTATGCATTGTTGTTTACTTTGCTTGCGATATGAGAACGAGCATATGGTAAGCCTATGGCTTGTGGTTGCATTCGGTAAATGCACGTGAAGGTAAATGCATGTTGTTGGGTGTTAAGCATGTGGAGATGATTTGGAAATGGTTTTGGTTTCCAAGCAAACTATGTTTTAAAACTGCATTGTTGTAGCTACTGTTTTGAGCACCGCTCACTAAGCTTAAACGCTTACGCTCTCTTTTCAAACAATGCAGACCCTTAGACCTTCGAAGCAGCTCGGGGAACAAGGGAGAATTCAAGGGAGTTTGGTTTGCTCAAGTATGGTTTAGACTCCAATAACTAGTATAAAGCAATGGGATAGGAGCTTTATGTTTGAAGTGTTGTTGGCGTGTCCTTTTTTGCTTAGACAAGTTTGCTTAGATGTTTTGGGCTTGTAATGCCTTTTGCTATGATGATTTATGCTTTTGTTTAGCTTTTGGCATGTTTGTGTTTTTGAATCTAAGTGTCTTTGAGAGCCTTGGCTTGAAATCCACTTTGTTGCTTGAATGCATGTCTAATGTTGTGATTAGGATATTTTGCATCTAGAATGTATGTGTGATATGCTGCTATGTGGTTTTGATGATTTGGGACAAGTTTGGGGTCGTTTGGAGGCGTCAAAGTATGATTTTGGGCCAAACTGTGTGCATGCATTTCGAAAAGATCGATATGGTTTCGGAACGGTCGATGCTCCAGGGGTACCCGTATCGGCAGTTAAAATGGTTGAATGGCACCTTCGAAGGTTTCCGAATGTTGCATTTTAGCTTCTAATGTTTGTATGCTACATAGTTGAGTTGTATGAGCCCCTTTGTAGGTGTTTGCCTCGTACGCATGAAACTTGACTAATAGCTATTTGGTAAGTTTAAGATATCGTATACCCTGCTCGGTTCGTATCTGTGTCCGCTTTCCCGCTGTTGTTTTCACCCTTAGGATTAAATGTGGTATTTAGACAAGATAATAAAATGAAAAAAATAGGGTTGCTAATCGGAGTGAGGCCTTAGCAGGTTTCACTTCGATTTCCCCGTGTAACCCGTTCGATACGGCCTGGCGGCTAGGCCGGGTCGAGGGGGTTACATTTGTTGGTATCAGAGCCTAGGTTTCGCCTAGGTTCGTTGAGTTTCCGCAAGCCGAAAGGTAAGTGAGGTAAGTTTTATGGTGTAAGCTTGTTGATTGTGATTGCATGGTGATTGTAAGCATGTTTGTGGCTATCTTTGTGTTGGTTGAGAAATAGTTAAAGACACCCATTGCTAGTATACTATTATTGTAAGTGATTTTAAGTTTAAGGACTTGAGCACCTTGGATCTTGTTCCTTACCGACCCCATATCATTTCACTTGTTGTGTTTGTTTTTTTAGCTTTGCATCTGTTAGCATGGTGAGATCGAGGGGAAGGCCAAGAATGGATAATCCGAGGGTTGAGCGGATTGAGAATGTTGAGGATGTGCGAGGAGAGAACTTGCCTCCTCCTCCTTCTCCGGGGGGTGGAGCAAATGCGGAAGGTGTTGGACCCTAGGCTGGGCAGGGACATGCAGGTATTGATGTGAATTCGTTGATTCAGGCTATAGTCGGGGCTATTCAGACAGCTTTAGCGGGTGTTCGGGTTGCAGCACCACCTCAAGATGCAGGTTCTGGTTTACCGTTAGAGCGACTTTATAGCTTAGGCGGGGTTGAGTTCTATGGGTTGTCACCCGAGGGTTCAGAGGCATGGTTTGAGAGCACGGTTCGTATTTTGAGTTAGATGGTGTGCTCTGAAGCACATAAGTTGGGTTGCATTGTCTCTTTGCTTCAGGGAGATGCCTACACTTGGTGGACTACTATCACTACGGGTATGCCAGAGGCCGAGGTTACTTGAGAGTTCTTCAAGACTGCTTTCCGTAAGAAGTATCTAGGTCCTCGATACCTAGATGAGAAGAAGAGAGAGTTCATGGATCTAGTTCAAGGTAGCTTGACCGTGTCCGACTATGAGGTGCAGTTTGTACGTCTGAGTCAGTATGCTTCCGAGTTAGTTCCCACTGAGGCGGAACGTTGTAAGCGTTTCCGTTATGGGTTGGTTCAGGATGTGAAGACCTACATGTTGGCTTCCGACTATACAGATTTTGATGTGTTGGTCGCTAGGGCCAAGGACATCGAACAGTCTTTGGGACTTACGGGTCGCAAGGGTGGATCTAGTTCGGGAAAGAGGACTGCTGAATAGGACAGAGATCGTGCCAAGAGGCACAAGGATAGGAAACCTCATCATGATCATAGACACGGAGGTGGTAATCCGGGGCGAGGCCATCACGACCAAGGGACTGAGAATCATACTCTCGAGTGCAACAGGTGTGGTATACGTCATTACAGTGAGTGTTGGGTCACTTATGTCTCTTGTTGGAACTACAGGTCTAGGGCGCATTTGAAGCGCGATTGTCCACATCCGTCTAGGGATGGACAAGCTCCTGCACGAGCTGTCGAGCATTAGAGAGGCCGTGGGCGCGATCGGGGTAACTTTCAGCCTATGAATGACGGTCAGAGGAATGTAGCTCATCTTGTAGCAGTTCAGCTCGAGGGAGGTGGGCCAGCTAGGGTGTATGCACACTGTGAGGACAGGAATGACACAAATGTGGTTGCAAGTAATTTCTCGTTACAGTCTTTGACTTTGCTTTCCTTGATTGATTCTGGTTCTACGCATTCGTACATATTGAGTGAGCATACAAGATTGTTAGATATTTCGGTTGAGATATTAGATGTGGGTATGAATTTCACTAGTTCATTTGGTGAGACAGTTGTGGTCAGAAAGATGTACATCAGATGTTTTTTGATGGTTCAGGCTCATGTTTTTCCAGTGGGTATGATGGAATTGTCGTTTTATGGTTTTGATGTGATATTAGGCATGGACTGGCTTGTAGAGCATAGGGCTAGGGTAGATTTTGAGACAAAGCTGGTGTCCTTGAGACTTTTATAGGATCACAAGGTTGTAATAGTGGGCGAAAAAGTTAAGTTCTTGTCCAATGTAGTTTCAGCCTTAGAGGCTCAGAAGTTATTGGATGTGGGTTGTCAGACGTACCTAGCCTATGTTATGAATCCGAATATGGATGAGGCACGGCCACGAGACATTAGAACAATTTGTGATTTTCCGAGTGTATTCCCGGAAGAATTGGCTGGTTTGCCTCCAGATAGAGATGTAGAGTTTTTTATTGAGACTTATTCAGATTCAGCTCCAGTATCGATTGCACGTATCGAATATCTCCTAAAGAAATGAAAGAGTTGAAGACATAACTTCAGGAATTGATAGACCGAGGGTTCATTCGTCCGAGTACTTCACCTTGGGGTGCACCGATGTTGTTTGTGAAAAAGAAAGGCGATAGTTTGAGAATGTGTATCGATTACCGACAGTTGAATAAGTTGACAATAAAGAACAAATATCTGTTGCCGAGGATTGATGACTTGTTTGATCAGTTGAGAGGCACTTAGTGTTCTCGAAGATATATTTGAGATCCGGTTATTATCAGTTTAAAGTAAGAGATCAAGATGTACCGAAGATAGCTTTCCGCACTCGTTATGGGCATTACGAATTCTTAGTGATGCCATTTGGTTTGACTAACGCACCAAAAACTTTTATGGACATGATGAATAGAGTGTTTCATGAGTACTTGGATCAGTTTCTGGTAGTGTTCATTGATGATATTTTAGTGTACTCTCGTATCGAGGAATATCATGATCGGTATTTGCGTTTGGTGTTGCAGAAATTGTTAGACAATCAGTTGTATGCCAAGTTGAGCAAATGTGAATTTTGGATTAGGGAAGTAGTCTTCTTAGGCCATATTGTATCACTTGAGGGAATCCGAGTAGATCCTAAGAAGGTTGAGGCAGTTGTGAATTGGAAACCACCGAAGATAGTGATCGAAGTTCGTAGTTTCTTAGGTTTGGCCGGTTACTATAGACGTTTTGTTAAGGGTTTCTCAAAGGTTGCAACTCCTTTGACTAAATTGCTACATAAGGATGTTCGGTTTGAGTGGACTGATGCAAGACAACAAGCGTTTGAGAAATTGAAAGAAGCCTTAACCGAAGCTCTTATTTTGATTCAGCCCATGTCGGGGAAAGAGTTTGTAGTCTTCTGTTATGCGTCGTATATTGGCTTAGGTTGTGTGCTTATGCAAGAGGGAAGAGTAGTGGCCTATGCGTCTAGACACTTGAAGACTCATGAGCGTAATTACCCTACGCCTGATATAGAATTGGCCGCAGTGGTTTTCGCTTTGAAGGTTTGGAGACATTACTTGTATAGTGAGAAATACATAGTGTATACGGATCACAAGAGTCTGAAGTATATAATGACACAATAGAGTTGAATCTTAGACAACGTAGGTGGCTAGAATTACTTAAGGACTACAACCTCACGATTGAGTACCATCCGGGTAAAGCCAATGTAGTGGTCGATGCTTTGAGTAGAAAGGTAGCAGTGGAATTACGAGATATGTTTGCTAGATTGAGTTTGTCTAAAGATGGTGGTTTAGTGGCCGAGTTGCAAGTTAAGCCTTCGTTGCTTCAGTTGATTCGAGAGAAACAATTGCAAGATAGATCATTAGCATCTCATGTACAAGACATAGCGGAGGGTAAACCGAAAAATTTCTGTTTTAGTATTGATGGAGTCTTTTGTTTCAAGAGTAGAGTAGTTGTTCCGGAAGATGTAGACTTGAGACGCACCATCCTAACTGAAGCTCACAGTAGTCCATTTGCTATGCATCCGAGAAGTACGAAAATGTATCGCGATTTGAAAAATGAGTATTTCTAGGTTGATTTGAAGAAAGATGTTGCCGAGTTTGTGAGTAAGTGCATGGTTTGTCAGCGAGTTAAAGCCGAGCACCAGTTTCCTTCAGGTTTGTTACAACCGTTGAGAATTCCCGAGTGGAAGTGGAAGAGAATTGCCATGGATTTCGTATCGGGTTTGCCATTGACACATTCTAAGAATAATTCGCTTTGGGTAATTGTTGATCGTCTTACGAAGTGTGCGCACTTTTTGGCCGTTCACAACACTTATACTTTGGATAAGTTGGCCGACTTGTATATCAGTGAGATAGTGAGATTTCTTGGTGTATCGAAATCTAAAGTGTCAGACAGAGATCCGAGATTCACGGCTAGATTTTGGGAGACTTTGCATAGTGATTTGGGTACTCAAATAAATTTCAACACTTCATATCATCCTCAGATCGATGGTCAGTCAGAGAGAGTCATACAAGTGTTGGAAGATATGTTTAGATGTTGCATTATTGAATTTCAGGGTTCGTGGAAGAAACATCTACCGTTAGTAGAGTTTGCATATAATAACAATTATCAAGCGAGCATTCAGATTGCACCTTATGAAGCTCTGTATGGTAGAAAATGTAGAACACCTGTTTGTTGGGCCGAAGCGGGAAAAAATTGACACCTTTGCCTGATATGCTTAAGGGTACTACCGAGAAAGTGCAGTTGATTTGTGATCGTTTGAAGGCAGCTTCAGATAGACAGAAATCTTATGCAGATTTGAAAAGAAGAGAAATAGAGTATGTCGAGGGTGACAAAGTGTTCTTGAAAGTCTCACCTTGGAAGAAGGTGATGAGGTTTGGTAGGAAAGGCAAGTTGAGCCCGAGGTTTATTGGTCCGTATGAGATAGTTCAGAGAGTGGGTCCCGTTGCCTATAGATTGAGACTGCCGGCCGAACTAGAGAAGATTCATGATGTGTTTCATGTTTCGATGCTTCAGAGGTATAGATCAGATCCGTCACATGTTATGCCAGTTGAGGAGATAGAATTGAATCCGAATTTGACCTACGATGAAGAACCAGTTGAGATTTTGGCTTCGGACAGCAAAGTGTTGCGAGGAAGGACCATTGAGTTGGTTAGGGTTAAGTGGCGACACCGAGGAGTGGAAGAAGCCACTTGGGAGAGGAAGGATGACATGAGAAAGCAGTTTCCGCATCTCTTTCCACCAGGTAAATTTCGGGGACAAAATTCCTTAAGTGGGGGAGAGTTGTAACGCCCCGAGTTTAGGGCTGGGAGATATCAGATTAGTTAAACCGAGTCTGGTTAAAATTAAATTGAAGAAAAACTATTTTTAACACACTTAAAAGGATTTTAAAAGACTGAAGGGCAAAAAGGGGAACTTTTAATAAAAGGAATAAAAAAGGGGATTTTGAAAGACATTGTCTTCTTCAATTTTTCATTTCACGTTAAAAAAAACCTCTCAAAAACCCTATTCACTATTCCATTGGTTTCAAGCTTCAAACCAAGAGATTTCTTCAAGGTAAATGGCTCCTCAACTTAGTTTCATCTTCCTTGAGTCTTAAATGCTAATATTTTTGCAAAACTCACAGATTTAACTTGTGTTGATTTTTAAAGTTTGGTTTGAAATGAAAGGAAATTTTTGGGTTTTCGTTTGGGTGGGTTATGGCTGAGTTTGGGTGTGTTTTAACTTTGTTCTAACACTAAAATAACATGAAAAGGATGTGTTTTTATAGAAGACCCGAAATGGGTATTGTGGGTGATTTTAAGAGTTGGAAATCTTGAGTTTTTGGTTGGGTTTTGAGTCTAAATGGCAGCTAGAGGTTTGGTAGCATTGGATTGATGTTTAGGGATGTAAAAATGTATATTTTTGATGGTAAATTCATTGGTTGTGGCTGCTAGTAGTTTGAGACTGAAATTGTTATGTTTCGGGTGAAGTTTGGGTTTGAATTGATGTGTATTGATGCAAGGTTGTTGAGTTCCGGGTCCTTGTTGTGTTTGTGAGTGTATTAGTGTTCTAATGTTCGATTTTGGGTTGCTCAAAATAGAGGAACTGGATTTGGGCTTTGTGGACGGAAATCTAGGTAGTTTAGAGGCTTGATTCGACATCTTGGACATCGGTTGTGTGTTGGCTTGTGAGTGGATCTATTTTAAAAGCCTTAACGTGGTTAAGGGAATGTTTTGGGAGTTTGGATTGAGCTTGAAAGGCCAATCCAAGCTCGAGAGTAAGTTTTAAAGGTTTATGCAATTAAATTGTGTTTTACGATTCTTGAATGCAAGTTTGAACATGTTATGTTGTTATGTGTTGAATTGCATTGTTATGCATGTTGAGATATGGGACTTGTGTTTATACTTGCATTGTGAGTACATGCTTTGCATTGAAGTTTGGACTTGGTAAGTGGTTCAAGCATCGGTAATGCTTGTGGTTGTAATTGAGTATATTGACATGTGTTTGGTTGTTACCGGATATAATTGATCGACCAATAGGATTAGAGTGCACTCGAAGTAAAATTCGCGCGTGGCCTTAGTGATGTTAGATTCCACTAAGGAGAAGTACGGTGGTGTGAGATTCCATCGGAAATTATATTTTTACTAGACGGGTGAGTACGGTGATGTGAGATTCCACCGGAAGTATCTTGTGGGTTTGAGAAACTATCCGCATATCCGAGTAAAAACGTTGAATGTCAATATACCCATGAATGCTCTAACTCTCATGTTAAGCATGTTGTTGATTTCCCTCTATTATGCTTATATTTATGCATTGTGGTTTACTTTGCTTGCGTTATGAGAATGAGCATATGGTAAGCCTATGGTTTGTGGTTGCATTCGGTAAATGCACGCGAAGGTAAATGCATGGCATTGTGTGTTCAAACATGTGGAAATGATTTGGAAATGGTTTTGGTTTTCAAGCAAACTATGTTTTAAAACTGCATTGTTGTAGCTACCGTTTTGAGCACCGCTCACTAAGCTTAAACGCTTACGCTCTCTTTTCCAACAATGTAGGCCCTTAGACCTTCAGAGCAGCTCGGGGAACAAGGGAGACTCTAAGGAAGTTTGGTTTGCTCAAGTATGGTTTAGACTTCAATAATTAGTATTTAAGCAATGGGATATGACCTTTATGTTTGAAGTGTTGTTGGCATGTCCTTTTTGCTTAGACAAGTTTTTTTAGTTGTTTTGGGCTTGTAATGCCTTTTACCATGTTGAAGTATGCTTTTGTTTGGCTTTTGGCCTTGTTGGTGAATGCTTTGTATGCATGTCTCCCTTTAAACTCCTACCATGTTGAATGTTGCTTCGTTGAGTGTTTAAATTGCTTCGTATGTTTATCCATGGATGCCTTGTGTTATAAGCATGATTGTATGTTGCTTAAATGGTCGTTATATGCATATTGTGTTGAGTCATTGTATTTTTAGCAGCCAAAACAAGTTTTGCAGTGCAAGGCGTATCGATACGCTCAAGGGCTGTATCAATACGGTCCTTTGCTTTGGACCTTGTTTTAGGCAAGGCGTGCCGGTACGCGGGGGTGTATCGATACGCCAAATGCTCTCTGGAAATCTAAGAAATTAACGAGATTTTGGCGTATCGGTACGGGTCCTGCGGGTATCGGTACAGTCTTCGTAGTTTGACCTTGGGAAAGTTGACCGTTGAGAGTGTATCGATATGGTCTTCCAGCGTATCGATACGATCTCCCTAGGTTGACTTTAGAGTGTTGACCAAGTCTAGGCGTATCAATACGGTCCTCTAGCGTACCGATACGGCCTGTTGTAAAAGTTAAAAAGGGTTTGTCAATTGCCCGTCTTGTGCGTTATGTATCCACGTGTGTTTCCGCTGCGTGTCCTCTCACATAGGATATAATTAAACATCTAGACAAGATAACTTTAAAAGAAATTTTTATAGGGTTGCTAATCGGAGTGGAGCCTTAACGGGTTTTGCTTTGGTTTTCCCCGTGTAACCCATTTGATGCGGTCTGGCGACTAGGCCGGGTCGAGGGGGTTACAATGACTCAATGTCAATCACCTCGGTATGATCTTCATTATTATAAGAACGACATTGGAGTAGAAAATGAGGACCATATGCTTGTAGACAATGTCCGAAATGCTCAAAAAGGCCAAGAAGCTCCATTCTTGAAAGAGAGCTAGGTAGCGGAATTCAAAATGCTCGGGGTCAAGGAACGTGATATCCACAACACGCTCTCGGCGAACGGCTAAATCCATGATAATTTTGAAACGGTCCTTAGTCTCTTGATTCCGAAGACTCTTTTGAAATAGGAGGGTGAGGTTAGAACGAATGTTCGCTTGGGCTGAAGCTTCACCAGTTTGAGTCGTCTTGCGTTTCTTGTTAATGTTTTCCATGAAATTCCTAAAAACATAAAGCAAGCAAATAAAAATTTTAATGTATGCATGTAATTCCTTAATTCAATCCAATGAAAAATCACATTTAGGTTTTAAATAAAAACATTTTAAAAACATATATACATATAACAAAAAAAATTGAAGAAGAAAACAACTTTTGAAAAATAGAAAAAAATACGAGTAAAAACAAATATATTCGAATAAAAAACTTTGAGATTTTGAATTTTTTTACAAATTTTAAAAAACCCAAGTTGCAAAACATATAAACTATACAAAATTAATATTTTCTAACCTAAGATATGAATTAAGTCAAAAGAAAAAGAAAAAGATGAAAAATACCTCAAAAAGGGATTTTTGGATGAATGAGTGGAAGAAATTGCACCAATTTGTTGAAGCTTGCTTAGACTTTAGTTTGTGAGTAAAAGCCCTAAAGATTTGATGAAAAACAATGAGGTTTAGAGGGGTTTTATAGGGAAAATTGTGTTTAGGGTTTTTAGGGTTTTTTAGGAGTTTTAATGAAAACCAAAGTTTATTAATTAAAGCCCTTAAAAAGTTGTCTAGAGAGGCGTTTCGGAACAGGCATGATTGTTTCGAAACGTGTGTACCGAAACATTGACTGATGTTTCGAATCTTTTTGATCGTTCCGATACGGCTTTGAGCGTATCGAATCCCACGTGATAACCCGTATCGAAACGCTTTTAGGCCGTTTCGATACAATTCTTGGTAGAGGCAAAACGTTTCGAAACCCTTTTAGGCGTTTCGAAACACCCTGGTCATGAACCAATCTTTTAAGGTACCTGTATCGAAACAGATTCAACCGTTTCGATACGCCTCGGCTTGGAGGTGCAGATGAGGCTCTAAATTGCAGAAAAAGTAAATTCTAATAAGTTCTAGATGCATAAATGGTATGTATGAGCAAGAGAAACATGTATAAACATAAACATACTCCCCTAACTATAAGCATGGATGAAATTAGGATTAAAAACACATAAGCATGACATTTTGCAAGAAATCAAGCAATTTAAGCACAAAAAGGTCCTAAAAGGTCAAGATAGGCTAGTTAGACCCAATTCTCTCCTAAGGGACCAAAAACGATCCTTATCTAGAGGTTTTGTAAAGATGTCCGCTAGTTGATTTTTAAGGTGTCTACGAACTCTAAAACAACATCTTCCTTAAGGACATGATCTCTAATGAAATGATGCCTTATTTCTATATGTTTGGTTCTAGAGTGTTGGATGTGATTTTTGGTTAGGCATATAGCACTAGTGTTGTCACATTTAAGGGGTATGGTTTCAACTTTAACACCATAATATAAGAGTTGTTGCTTCATCCAAAGAACTTGAGCACAACAACTCCCTAAGGATATGTACTCGGCTTCGGTGGTAGAGAGAGCTACACTATTTTTTTTCTTAGAGAACCAAGATATGAGCATACTACCTAAGAATTGGCAAGTGTCGGAAGTACTTTTTCTATCAATTTTACAACCCCCGTAATCCGCATCCGAATAAGCATGAAGATTAAATGTTGAGTCTCTAGGATACCAAAGACCTAGATAAAGAGTATCTCTAAGGTACCTAAAGATCCTTTTTACGGCTATAAGGTGAGACTCTCTAGAACTAGCTTGAAACCTAGCACACAAGCAAACACTAAACAATATATTCGGTCTACTTACAGTAAGGTAAATCAAAGATCCAATCATAGAGCGATAAAGCTTAGAGTCAACACACTTACCTCCATCTTTGTCAAGCTTTGTAGATGATCTCATAGGTGTGGCTTGAGGCTTTACATTCTCCAAGCCAAACTTCTTGAGCATATCCTTGATGTACTTAGCTTGATTGATGAAGATGTCATCCTTTATTTGATTGATTTGGAGTCCCAAAAAGAATGAGAGCTCCCCCATTATGCTTATTTCAAATTCACCTTGCATCAAATTAGAAAAATCTTGACAAAGCAATTCATTAGTAGAACCAAATATAATATCATCAACATAAATTTGAACTACTAATATATCTTTGCCATTGTTTTTAATAAAAAGTGTTGTGTCCACCTTTCCTTTCTCAAAACCTTTTCCAACTAGAAAAATTAAAAGTCTTTCATACCAAGCTCTAGGAGCTTGTTTTAAACCATATAAAGCTTTTGACAATTTAAAAACATGGTTTGGAATAATTGGATCTTCAAAACCCGGTGGTTGTTCTACATACACTTCTTCATTTATAAAGCCATTTAAAAATGCACTCTTGACATCCATTTGAAAAAGCTTGAAATCATGATAACATACATATGCAAGCAACATTCTAATAGCTTCCATTCTAGCTATGGGTGCATATGTTTCATCAAAATCAATTCCCTCTTCTTGAGTGTAACCTTGAGCAACTAGCCTAGCTTTGTTTCTCACTATGTTACCACTCTCATCTAGTTTATTCCTAAATACCCATTTAGTTCCTATAGTAGATTGATTTCTAGGCCTTTCAACTAATGTCCACACTTTACTTCTCTCAAATTGATTTAACTCATCTTGCATGACCATAATCCAAAAATCATCTTTTAAAGCTTCTTTAATATTTTTAGGCTCAATGCATGAGATAAATGCAACATGATTAAGCATTTTAAGAGAAGAGCGAGTAGTTACCCCTTGGATGGATCACCCAAGATTTCATCACCTTTGACATAGTTGTACTCCCTTGGGTAGCTCACTTCCTTTCCCTCAAGAGCCAAGTCCTTCAAGGCTTCAAGAGGTGGATCTTGTGCATCTTCTTCTTTAGTTGGAATCTTATCCTCTTTTGAAGTTTGTCCTCCATCAAAGGCATGAAGGATTCCTACATCATCATCATCACAAGATTCCTTCCTCGGAAGGAGGTTATCATCTAAAACAACATGTATAGACTCTTCTACTACCAAAGTTCTTTTATTAAATACACGATAGGCTTTAGAGTTTAGAGAATATCCTAAGAAAATAGCTTCATCACTTTTAGCATCAAATTTACCTAAGTTGTCTTTTCCATTGTTTAAAACAAAACACTTGCAACCAAATGGATGAAAATAGCTAATGTTAGGCTTCTTAGATTTTAAAATCTCATATGGTGTTTTCTTTAAAAGTGGCCTAATCGTTACTCGATTTACAATGTAGCAAGCGGTATTTGTGGCTTCCGCCCAAAAATATTTAGGTAAATTGTTTTCACGAAGCATGGTTCTAGCCATTTCTTGTATAGTCCTATTTTTCCTCTCAACTACCCCATTTTGTTGAGGAGTTCGAGGTGTCGAAAAATTGTGGCTAATACCATTTTCATTTAAAAATTCTTCAAAACCTAGATTTTGAAACTCGGTTCCATGATCACTTCTAATGTGAGAAATCTTAAGCTCAAGATCATTTTGAGTTAATTTTGAAAACGTGATGAATTTTTCTAAAGCCTCATCTTTTGTACTTATAAATAGAACCCCAAGTAAATCTAGAATAGTCATCAACAATTGCAAAAGCATAAGATTTACCACTCAAGCTCATAGTTCTAATAGGCCCAAAAAGATCCATATGAATCAATTGTAAACATCTACTAGTAGAGACATCATTAATAGATTTAAAGGATGATCTATGTTGTTTACCCTTAGAGCATGCATCACATATTTTTATCATTAGAGAACTTAATCTTGGGTAAACCTCTAACTAGATTTAGGGAAACTAATTTTTCTAAAACACTAATGCTAGCATGTCCTAGTTTCCTATGCCATAACCATGCATCATTTTCATCTTGTGCAACAAAACATGCATGAGATGTATGAATGTCATCTAGATGCACCATGTATATGTTACCTATGCGATGACCAATGAGCATTATTTTATTTGATTTAATGTCAACAATTTTACACCCATTTTATCAAACAAGACATTAAACCCTTTATCACACAATTGACTAATGCTCAATAAATTGTGTTTTAGACCATTGACATACAAAACATTTTCAATAAGTATAGTAGAGTGATTACCTATGGAGCCAATACCTTCAATGTGGCCTTTGGAGTTGCCACCAAATGTCACTACTCCTCTACTTTTTGGCTTTAAATCCATGAATCGACTCTTGTCTCCGGTCATGAGCCTCGAGTATCCACTATCAAGGTACCATGAGTTTTGGCTTTGTGCTTTGGCCTTGTAGCAATGCTCCCCCTACAAACAAAGAGTTAAACTTTGATTTTTGGTACCCAAATCATTTTGGGTCCATGAGTATTAGTTTCCAAATACTTGGTTCCCTCATGAATCCAAGATGAAATGGCTACAATATTGTTAGAAACTACAAGTTCCTTAGGAACCCATACACTTCTAACTTTCTTGTTCTTATGATACTTATGGGAGCCTCTTTGTTTGTGGTTAACAAAGTTTCTCTTCACATGTTGGGATTTTGAAGAAGATGCTTTTTCAAAATCATTTTTCCCAACATTGGTTATAGAAGCTTTGAGTTTACTCACCTCCTCTTGGTGGTAAACATGATATTTTTCAAGAAGGTCATTTAAATCATTTGATTTCTTTTCAAACTCATTTGAGGAATTTTGTAAAATCAAGACCTTCTTTTCTAATTCGGAGTTGGTTTTAGAAAGGGAGTCATTTTGGGTTCTTAAAACCAAAATCATTTTCTTATTCTTTAAAACTGACTCCTTGTATTTCTCAACCAACTCATCATATAACTTTTACAACTCATCATAAGCATCTTGAAGTTCATCAAATGTAAAATCAAAAGTAGATGAGTTAGAGGTTACCATAGAGGAATCATCCTCAAAAGCCATGAGGCAAAGGTTGGCCACTTCATGTTCCTCATCCTCGGATGACTCCTCATCACTCCAAGTAGCAAGCTTGGCTTTGAGCTTCTTCTTCTTCTCAAAGCCCTTCTTCTTGAGTTGAGGGCAATCGGAACGTATGTGACCCGACTTCTTGCACTCAAAGCAAATGATTTGGTCCCTCTCTTCTTCTTTGCTTTTGTTCTTGAAGTCCATCTTTCTTTGAAATTTTCTCCCTCTGTTGGACTTCATGAACCGTGAGAATCGTTTGGCTATCATAGCCAATTCCTCAAAGTCTTCCTCCTCACTAGAAGAGCTCTCCTCATGTAGAGAGGCTTTGAGAGCAACTCCTATCTTCCTTTTCTTTTCTACCTCATGCTTCTCTATCCTTCTCTCTTCCTTCTTCTTCTCTTCCTTGCTTCATAATCTCGTGTGTAAGAAGAGACCCAACAAGCTCATCAAGCTTCAAAGTTTTTAAATTCTTTGCTTCAATGATGATCGTCCTCTTACCATCCCAAGACTCTGGGAGAGAGTATATAAGCTTCCTCACTAGCTTATCTTCGGGAATTACTTCACTGAATCCTTTAAGGCCATTGATGATGATCGAAAACCGATCAAACATCTTTGAGACGCTCTCATCGGGGTCCATCTTAAAATTCGCATAGCTAAAGTTAAGCAACCCAATCTTCGTCTCTTTCACATCACTAGTGCATTCATAAGTCGTCTCCAAAGTGTCTCACACTTCCTTTGTGCTTTCGATAGATGAAACCTTTGAGTAGATATCCGGACCAAGTGCACAAAATATGATATGTAGAGCTTTGTCGTTGACTTGCATCTTCCGTCTATCTTCCTCGATCATCTTCGACTTTACGTTCGGAACTAGTCTTCCTTCATCGATTCTCTTAACCAGAATATAGGGGCCTTCTTCCACAACATCTCAAACCATATAATCCGTTGACTTGATGAAGAGACGGATCCGATTCTTCCAATATGGGTAGTTGTCCCCATTGAAGAAGGGTGGTTTAGTGGTTGATTGTGACTCATAGAGGTTGGAGGTTGAAGTAGATGCCATGGCTTGTCTTTAGAATAGATCACACTCTCCAAGGAACTCATCTTCTGGTTGTTAATCCTTCAAAGAGGTAGGCTCTGATACCAATTGTTGAGTGGATCGAAGAATCGATATAAGTCAAGAGGGGGTGAATTGGATTTTTAGATATTTTGGTGGTAGAGTGGAAAATGAAAATTTGCTAGACAAGAGATTTAGAGTTGTTCAAGTTCCAATTAAACTCTACATCCACTACCTTAGCTTCACTAAAGATTTTCCAACAATTCCACTAGTTGATCTTCCCCTTTTCTAGGCTTAGGAGGAAACCTTTACAAAGTGGTCAATTTTTCTACCCAAAAATTGACCTAATCCTCACTCAAAGATTACAAAGAAGTTTTTGGCTAATAGCTAGTATCTCTCAATACAAATGTAACCCTTTTTACAAGCACTCAATCCAATTGAACAAATAAGATTGGAAATACAAAGTTCTACAATTGGGGTTTACAAGAAAATAGGGGATTTTAGCACAATTGCTTGAATTTGATGTTTGGATAATTCTTTTTGGATCAATAGTTGTTGCTGGTGCTTTTAGAGGTCTCTTTTATACCTTCTCATTGAATTCTAGCCGTTGGGGTTGTTGCCTTCATTATTATAGCCGTTGGGATGTTATCTTCCCTCCATAAATGCAGTCTGCAACTACCCGTTCCGAAACGCCCGACCCTGTTTCGAAACAGACCAAAATAGAAATAGTCGTTGGGGTGTAATTAATAGGCCGTACTGAAACGGACATGATCGTTTCGATACGCTAAGAGCCTATTTTGAAACGTGCTGAAGCCAGTTTCGAAACGATTTGCCAATGTCAAAACCTGTATCGAAACGCTTAAGCGTTTCGATACACCTTAACTATATCTTTAAAATCAGTTATAAAACTTCATCGGTCATATTTTGAAACCAAGTTTGAAATCCGTTTCGAAACGTTTGAGGCTGTTTCGATACTTCCGTATCGAAACGATTCAAACCGGTACGTTATTATTCATCCGTTTTGAAACACAAATAATTGTTTCGATACATCTGTATCGAAACAGGAAAGCTAGTTCCGAAACAGAGGTTAGCAATTTCAAAATGTTCCGAAATTCCCAAGGGCCATTTCGAAACGGTGACTCGAAAATCATTGTTTGGCTTGGTAAACACTTAGAAAATTTTAGATAAGTTAAAGTTTTGACTTGGACATTTTTCTTTAAACACATAGAGAGGTTTTGAGGACTTAAAAATTCATTTTCTCTTTTTCAATTTAGTCCTTAAATCCTTTGTTATATCAAAATCAATTTATTAGTTTCACAAAGGGTTATATAAAAAAATTCCAAGCATGTCATAAACTATTATGCAACCTAAAATTTCTAACAAGAAAAATATGAAAGTCATACGGAAATAAAAAGACAAGGTGAAACAAAGAAAATAAAAAATTAACTTAAATTTAAATAAAATCAAGAACAAGAGAGCAAACAATCGGACAAGCAATTATGAGAATTTGACATGGATACCCAATCCCCCTCAATTTAAGCATGATGTCCCATTATGCAAATAAAATTGAAAGAGAGGGAATGAGAAAACTCCCTGAACTAGTTACGGCCACGACCGCGCCCACGGAGTCGGAGTCGATGTGTACTTGGACGAACTATCTCGGTCCTCTTGTTACTTTTTTTCACCATCGTGGAGGAATGAAAGAGTGTGATGAAGTTTGAGGTTGGGTGGGGGTATGCGGCTAAGGGAAAAGATGGAAAATTAGGGTTTTTTTTTAAATCACGTAAGGGATATGAAATTTAAAAGGAAAAAAGTTTATTTCGTAAAAGGGGATATGGTTTATCAATTGGTGTGGGGCCCATGGTATTTAAAGTTTAAAAGAAAAGTGGGATAAAGATAATGATGGGAAATGGGATAAAAACGGTGGAGATGATATTATCACTAAGTGGGACCCACGTAAAATTTAAAAAAATGAGAATAAGATGAGTTTAGAGATTGATGGGATAATGGTGGGGGTTTAAAATTTAAAATAAATAAATAATAATAATAATAATAATAATAATAATAATAATAATAATAATAATAATAATTTAAGATATAATAATTATAAAATATACATACATATATTTATATGGCTTACGTGAATTTTAAAAGAAGTGGTGAGGGAAAAAACGGGGGTTCCCTGGGTTTAGAATTTGAGGATAATCTTGGGTTTTGTTATCACAAGCCACAAGACGGTTAATCATCAGGTGAACATTCATATTCGATTGGATTTATCTGGTGTACCTGAAAAAATTAAACAAAAATTAAAATATAAAAATAAAATTAAACGATTAATTTAGCGAATAAAAAAATGTGAAAAGAAATAAAACGAAATAAATTAAAAATGGGTTGCCTCCCAAATATCATTTTATTTAACGTCGTTAGCTCGACGACATGTGTCGCTCAGACTACAGACACTGCGACAAATACTCCTTCCAATTTATGCGCTTAATCCAACTAAGAATTTTCCTACGAGAAATTTTACGACCGTGGCATTTCTTCATTTTCCCTGAAATATTTTCTTTTTTAATCTTCAATTTATCTAGTGGTAATTTTAACTCCAAATTTGATGCCTGCAGAATGGAAGGAAATTTTTTATTTTTCGAAGGAGTTATGCTCGGTTCAGAATAAATAGAATAAATATTTTCTAACTCCCTAATTTCTTTGTCCCGGCCTTCCAATTTCCTGCACAAATTATCAGATAAGTTAGCTTCCACAAAATCATCAACTAAATGTTCATAAACACCAACGAAGCTAACATTTGCCATAGAATTCGGATGTTCCATTGCCTTATAAACATCAAATTCTACGAACTCACCATCAAATTCTATTGTTAATATACCGCTTCTCACATCAATCTTTGTATTTGTCGTACTAAGGAAGGGACGGCCAAGCAGGACTTCAGAAAAGGTGTTTGATCGATCATTTTCCATGTCAATGACATAAAAATCTGCCGAAAAATAAGTTCGTTTACCTTGACTAAGACATTTTCGAGGACTCCTTCCGGGTAGATGATAGAACGATCAGCCAACTGGATGGTGACTTTTGTTTCCTTTAAAGGCTCGTTAGAAATCATTTTATAAATAGAAAGAGGCATAGAGTTAATTGAAGCTCCTAAGTCACACATCGTGCGATTAATTAAAATGTTACATATTTTGCAAGGTATAGCGAACATACCTTGGTCCTTCATTTTTTGCGGTAGTTTCTTTGAAATACTGCAGATACATTCTCTCCTAAATTTACCTTCTCATGCCCCGTCGGCTTCCTCTTTGTGGTGTAAAGTTCCTTTAAAAATCGGGCATACCTTGGGACTTGTCGGATTGCCTCTATGAGGGGTATGTTGACTTGCACCTTTTTGAACACTTCTATGATTTCCTTCTCTTTGGCTCTTTTGTCACGTCTCACCAACCTTGATGGGAATGGTGGTGCAATTTCATGAGAAGTAGGAGAAGGAGGTGGTGGCGAAGAAGGCGTACCTAGGGAGTTTGAGGGTAGCGCTTTCTTCTCTTCCGTGGATTTTTCGGTATTCTTTTCTGGCACTTCCGGGTTTATAATTGTTCCGCTTCGAAGGGTGATAGCACTAACATTCTCTCTCGGATTTGACTCCGTTTGAGAAGGAAGTCTTCCCTACGATTCTAGCTTCCTCATAGCTTGAGCCAATTGGGACATTTTTTGTCCAGTTCTTGAAGACGGGCTTCCGTGCGGTTATGGAACTTCTCTTGGGACATTGCCAACCTTTCAATCATGGATTCTAATGATGACTTCTGATGTTGATATTGTTGTTGAGCTGGTTGTCTCTGTTGATATGACTAATTTGGCCTTTGGTTCTGTGCATAACTAAAGTTCGGATGAACTCTTTATCCAGGGTTATATGAGTTGGCATTGGGGTTATATTGTCTTTGTGGAGGTCCTGGAAAGTTTCCCATGGCATTCACTTGCGCAACATCTTCTTCTTGCACCATCGGACAGTAGTCCGTTGGATGTTCTTGGCTTGTACATATCCCGCAAAGCCTGGCTGCAATTTTTTTTTATCTACAACAAGAGATTGAACTATGTCATCCAACTTATCAATTTTATTTTCTATAACACTTACCTCATTGACTCGCCGAGACGGTTCAGTCGATTGGTGAAACCGTTGCGAGTTGGATGACATAGTTGTTATTAAGGTTTGAGCTGTAGTTGGGGTCATGTTGACAAGTGCTCCTCCACTTACTGCATCAATTACCTTCATGTCCATAGGCGTCAAACCCTCGTAAAAATACTGGAGAAGCATTTGTTCGGTCAAACCGTGTTGAGGACAGCTGGTGCATAGTTTCTTGTAGTGTTCCCAGTAGTCGTATAACGATTTGGTATCCTTTTGTCGGATACTCAAGAGACTTCGCCTAAGTTCGCTTGCATTGGCTGCTGGAAAGAACCTGTCAAGAAATAAACGAGCCATATCAGTCCAGGTCATAACAGAGTTAGAAGGAAGATCAAATAGCCAAGCTTTAGCAATATCAGATAAAGAAAAAGAAAAGGCTCGAAGTTTAATTTTATCTTCAGAAACTTCATGCGGTTTTGTACTTAGACAAACCATATAAAACTCCTTAAGGTGCTTGTGGGGGTTTTCAGAGGGCAAGCCGTTAAATTTTGGTAAAAGATGGATCAAACCGGTCTTCAATTGGAATGGCGTTGTACCGTTCGGGAACGTTATGCACAAGGGCTGATTGTCATATGGTGCTCTAGTCAGTTGCTGGATTGTTTGTTCGTATGCCATTGGATTTTGTTCTTCGTTTGTATTCTCAGAGTGCGTTGTCGTTCGGGATGCTAGCTCAAGATTTCGTTGTAACCTTTGTTGGCGCAATCTATTTTCCTTTTCTCGTTTTGCTTGTGCGTTCTGACGTCGCGCGAATGCTTCGATCTCTGGGATGTAGCGTGCTAGTTCTCCCGGATTCTTCCTGGTCATAAACAAACAAAAATAATTAGTAAAGTTTTTGCCGAAATCCCCGACAACAGCGCCAACTTGACAAGCATCGTTTTCGCGTCAAAATAATTCCTTATTCTCAATTAATAAATAAAGGAAGTTAAATGTAGTAAAAGAGAAGTAAGTGTCGATCCCACAGGGATTTAGGAAACTTCCTGATTACGATTGTTGACCTATGAGCCTTGAAGTGGATTGAGTTTTTAGGTGGGGGTGGTTGATTAAAGAAAGGTAATAAATAAAAATTGTGGTTGAAATAGTTGAAGGTAAATAAATTTATCTAAAAACTAGCCTCAGACTTTCGCTTTGACGCAATTTCTTTGGATCATTGGAGAAAGATTTTCACTTTAGGATTTACGTCGATTACTTGTCCATAAGGTTCAATCCTTGAGACTTCACTTTGTATACCGAATACCCAAGTTCTATCTTTGATATCGATATCCAAACTTGATCTTAATCAACAACAATGTTGTAGACCAAGGTCGTTTTAAGCCCAATAAAAACCGACTCGAATGGTGATATTTCAATAATAACGATTTCGATCTCAAATTTTTCTCTTAGTAATCAATTTACTAAGTGTGTTCCTAGGAAGTCGAATGTGCTTCAATAGCCTATCCTTCATCCCACATATTAACCGAAAACCATATTTCGATAAAAGTCAATCTTTTGTTTCGAAAATCGTTTTGGTTTAAAGTTTAGCTTTTGAAAATAGAGACAAGTAAAACCTGAAGTTATTTAAGCGATTTTCATTCCTCACGTTGAAATCGAGTCATCGCTACTGCCTTTGGCTATAAAAAATTTAGCTTTGCATGATTATTGAATTAACCATGCTTAACATTATTTCCGAAAAAAATAAAGTAAAAAAATAAGAGAATAAAAACTGAAGGGCGAAGAGAATTTTATAAACTAAAGTAGAATGAAGTGAAGAACAAGTGAGGATATGTTGTGAGGATTACCCCAATGGGGTATTTATAGTCCTCAAAAACCCTAAAAAACCAAAGAGATAAAATCCTAAAGATAAAAGGTAAAAGATAATTCTCAAAATTTAAATCCTAAAGATAAATGGTAAAAGACAATTCTCAAAATTTAAATCCTAAAGATAAAATGTAAAAGATAATTCCTAAAAAGATAATACAAAAAATAAATCCCCAAGTTTAAAATTCAAATGTTTGTTTGATAAGCTATCACAATGGACTTGATAATCTATCAAAATATCTAGATAAGATCTTTTGTCCGCTACTGACGTCATCACCCAACTCCGATGTTGCTAACGTGTCGCGCTCAGTCAGCATTTTCATACCTCAGTTCATGCCCACTAATCCAGCCATGAATCCCGAAAAATTGTGAAATCCAGCCTTTTTCAGTCCATTTTCCATCCTCAAAGTCCTACACCAAAATCATATGATAAACCTTAATTCAGCACCACAATTCATCCATTTAAACGTAATTAGCACTAAAATATCAACCAAACTAGCCAATCGTCACCTTCTGAGAACCTTCGTGTCTTGAGCAAGAATCTCAATAGGCTTCTCACCAAAACGCAAATCAGAGCGGATCTCAATCTCCTCCACATGCATAATATGAGACGGATCAGCTTGATAACGTCTCAACACCGAGACATGGAAGACATCATGAATGCGCTGAAGCTCTGGAAGTAGCTTAAGCTAATAGGCAACTGGTCCAACCCGACTAATAATCTGATAAGGGCCAATATAATGAGGACTTAGCTTGCCCTTCTGACCAAACCGAAGTACCTTCCTCCAAGGAGATACTTTCAAGAAAACCTCATCACCCACCTCAAACTTAACGTCCCGACGTCTCAAATCGGCATAAGACTTATGTCTGTCAAAAGCAGCCTTAAGCCGATCTTGAATCAATCTAACAGTCTGCTCAGCCTCATGAACACTGTTTGGTCCCAAGAGTCTGCACTCATTAAGCTCGGTCCATCCAATAGGTGATCGACACTTACGCCCATACAGAGCCTCATACGATGCCATCTTGATACTGGTCTAGTAACTGTTATATAAGCAAATTCTGCAAATGGTAAGAAATCCTCCCAACTACCTCTGTAATCAAGAACAAAACCTCTGAACATATCCTCAAGAATCTGAATCACGCGCTCGGACTGACCATCAGTCTGCAGATGATAAGATGTACTGAAGTTCAACCGAGTACCCAAAGCAGTATGAAGAGACTCCCAAAATTTTACAGAAAACCTCAGATCTCTGTTAGAAATAATAGACAACGGTACCCTATGAAGTCGAAAAATCTCAGAAATATAAAGTCGAGCCAACTTGCTCAAAGAATAGTTAACTCGAACAGGAATGAATTGTGTGGACTTAGTTAGACGATCAACAATAACCCAGATGGAATCCTTCTTCGACAGAGTCAAAGGAAGTCCACTAACAAAGTCCATAGTCACACGCTCCCACTTCCGCTAAGGAATCTCAATATTCTGAAGTAATCCAGACGAACGTTGATGCATAGCTTTGACTTTCTAACAAGTCAAACACCTCGATACATATCCGACGACATCTTGATTGAGACTTTTCCACCAGTACCTCTCACGAAGATTCTTATACATCTTGTCACAGACAGGATGCATAGAATAAAGACTGTCATGAGCCTCACGGAGAATAACCTGTTTCAACCAAAATTTCCTTGGAATGGAATACCGACCTCGGAAACATAGAAGATCATCCTGATCAAAAGAAAAATCCCGAGATGTACCATCTTCAACCTCTCTCATACGGTGCATAAAAAACGGATCACTAGGCTGTTCAGCTCGAATATCATAAATAAGAGTAGGAATAACCCGAAGTTCTGCCAAAAGACTACCATCATCATACAAACTCATATGGGAAAACATAGCTCTCAAATCTGAAATGGCGTTAGGACTCAAGGCGTTGACAACAACATTAGCCTTGCCTGGATAAAACTCACAATCATAATCCTTGAGAAGTTCTAACCATCGACGTTGTCTCAAATTAAGCTCCTTCTGGGTGAGGAGATATTTTAGACTCTTATGGTCTGTGTAGATATAACACTTCTCTCCGTAGAGATAGGGTCTCCAGATTTTAAGAGCAAAAATCATGGCAGCAAGCTCAAGATCATGGGTACGATAGTTACACTCATGCGGTTTCAACAGTCGAGACGCATAAGCCACTACCTTCCTATCCTGCATCATAACACATCCCAATCGGTGTATGAAGCATCACTGTAAACAGTATAAGCCTTACCAGGCTCAGGCTGAATCAGAACTGGTGCTTTAGTCAACACAAACTTAAGCTTCTCAAAACTAGACTGTTGGGCCTCATTCCAAACGAAAGGAACATCCTTCCTCAGAAGCTTAGTCGACGGAGCTGCAATAGTAGAGAAATCCTCAACAAATCTCCGATAATAGCCAGCTAAACCCAAGAAGCTTCAAACCTCAAGAATATTCTTGGGCTGTTTCTAGCTCATAATAGCCTTAACTTTCTTCGGATCAACCTGAAGGCCCTCGGCAGAAATTACATGCCCAAAAAACATAACCTCATAAAGCCAAAATTCACGTTTGCTGAATTTTGCATACAATTGTTTCTCCCGCAGAGTCTGTAACACAATCCGGAGATGTTTCTCACGTTCAGCCTCAAATTTAGAATAAATCCAGAATATCATCAATAAATACCACAACAAACTGGCCAATATAGGGTTGAAAAACCCTGTTCATCATATCCATAAAACCAACAGGGCGTTAGTCAATCCGAAAGGCATCATAAGGAACTCATAGTGACCATATCGTGTCTGGGAAGTTGTTTTGAACACATCCGAATCTTTAACCTTGAGTTGGTAGTAACCAGATCTAAGGTCTATCTTAGAGAAAATCGTAGCTCCCCGAAACTAATCAAAGAGATCATCAATGCGAGAAGGGGATACTTTTTCTTGATCGCCAGCTTATTCAGCTTCCGATAGTCGATACAGAGTCGAAGTGTCCCATCCTTCTTCTTAACAAACAGAACATGAGCTCCCCAAGGAGAAACATTGGGTCGAATGAAAACCCCGATCTAACAATTCTTGCAACTGAATTTTCAACTCTTTAAGCTCTTTCGGTGCCATCCGTTAAAGAGCCATTGACACATGAGCTGTACCCGGATAAACCTTGATGCCAAACTCAACCTCATCACGTTTTGGTGGTACCCGTGGTAATTCTTCCTGAAAAATATCTGGAAAGTCTCTCACAACACGGATCTTATCTAATCCAGAATCAGATTGTCTCGGATTAAGAATGTAAGCAAGATAAGCAATGGACCCTTTCCTGATCATTTTCTCAGTTGTGAGAACCAAGATGATATTAGACAAAGAACCTCTGCACTTTCCAACCAGAATCACCTCACGGTCATTAGAAGTTCTCAGGGTTGCCCTTTTCTTTTCACAGTCTAGAGTAACTCGGTGAGCACACAACCAATCCATACTGAGGATAAGATCGATCTCCCTAAAGGGTAACTCTATCAAATCAGCTGAAAAGATCTCCCCTTGAATCTCAAGAGGAAAATTCCTATATACTTTAGTGACCTCAAAAGGATTACCCACTGGACTATGTAAGGTAACATCACTAATAGTATCCTCAACAGAAATTTCAAGTCCCCCAGATACAGAACTCGCAACATACGAATGGGTCGAGCCATTATCAAGTAGTGCAAAATAAGAGATAGAATGAATAGAGAAAGTACATGCAATAACATCTGGCCCATCACGATCCTCGTGCCTCCTGGTAGAGTAAACTAACACTGGTTGACTCGCCCTTGATCCTACTGATCCTCTACTCTGAGCCGGTCTACCTCTACTAGCGAAACCCGAAGTAACAGATCAGGCCTGTCCTTTCCCTCTGGCAGGAGTATGTATTGATGCCTAAGACTGACTCGATGTAAAAGCTAAGGGAGACGAAATCGGACAATCTCTGAAAAGATGCTCAAAAGAACCATATATGAAACAAGCTCCATTCTATCTCCCACACTCGCATGGATGTCATTTCTTGCAAAAGAAACACTGTGGCACCCCAAGAGTACCAGTCGAATCCCCAACGCTAGCAGTCGGAACAGTAGAAATCACTAGCCTAGCTTTGGAATAACTCTGATGATGTGACTCATCCCTGGCTCTCTTCTTGGACTGATTCTCCTGATTGTACTAAACTGACACTGACGCTAGTCTCTTACCTCGATCAGAACCCTGAGACTCAAGTTGTTTCAGCTCTGCCTCATTCCGCTCAACAGTCCTAGCTCGTCGAGTAATCTCCTTATACTCCTTGTCCATATACAGAGCAACACCGGCTTTAATCCTAGGACGCAACCCTTTCAGAAACCAATCGCATTTTTCCTTTTCAATGGTCACTAACCCAAGAATATACTGAATCAATCTCATAAACCCAATCTCGTAATCGTTCACAAACATAACATGCTCCTCAACCTCCCACCAATTCTGGGCTTCACCCTACAGTAGTGATACAACAACCCTAAGCTTCAGGTCGATAGAATAATCCTTCTCAACAAATAACCTCTGAAGCTTCTTCAGCCAGTACTCTGCATCAGCTGGGTTTGTACCCGTCTTTCCATCAAACATAGTCATCCCGATAGATAAGAACTCAGTAGATATGGGTCTCCGGACACCCTCTGGCTGACAAAGATATCCCAATAACTCTATGTGTACAGTAACAACATCCATGCCCACAGTCTCACTATCCCCTGAATCATGGGGACCACTACTCTGAGCATGCTGATCATGCGGATCCCCACCACCAGTCTGTTGAGCTCCTGTCTGGTCGACAGGCTGTTCCTCCACATTCGCACCATAGACATCACCATGGACGTCACTATCTGCAGCCACGGTACGACCTTGACCACGGCCTCGACTGGCTGTTACTCTATAACTTCTCTGAGGTGGCATAGTAGTATATATACAAAAGGAAGAATCCTAAGGTTAGGGTCGGTACTTGGAGTTCCTATTCAACATATATAAAAATATTATTATTAAAAGATAACAAGTTTTTCTGAAATTCCCGTTTTACCTGAAAACATTTAATAATGCATGCAAAAATTTATTTTCGGTTTAAAATTGATTTGAGCCACCCAGGCTGAGGGTTGAACCTGGCTCTTATACCACTAAATGTAACCCCTTAAACCTGACCCAGAAGAATGAGGTCGAATGTAGGAAGTCGGGTTTGAAACTTGACCCTCAAATAAAGTAATTAGGTTAAAAACATTACATCCGTATTAAATAGTAATATCACATAAAACAAAATCCTCCAAGTAGTCCATACTGATAATATAAAATATGTCTGATAAAGAAGATCCTCCAAGTACCGTAGCCTAGGTCTAAGTATCTGAAATAAAAACTAAGGGGGAGTAGCAATAACGCTCAGTGTTTCTCTACAGTGCAAACATAATCTAACAAAGTCATACAAAGTCAAACAAAATCAAACAATATAACATCCCAATATTATTCTAAGTCCAAAAGTCATTTCAATAAATAGATATGTATGAATGTATGTGTGAGTCAACATGATATGCACCCAACTACATCACCGTCCGAAGAGTAGCTTCCCTAGAACCACTCTATGCATCGTCACCATCTGAAGTGGAACTCAGCCCGAAGGGTGGAACCACTGATCCAAAGCAGGTTTCAACCCAAAAGAAGAAATGTTAAACTTCCCCGTACAAAATCCCAACTCGATGATATGACATATTATTCGATTTTCTGATTCCGAATGCATTCTTATTTATTAAAGGAAATGCATGTTCATATGGTCTGATATTAAGCAATCTGAATCTGATACATGTTGCATGGCATACCAACATACTGAATAAGTCAAACACAACATATCAAAAGAATATATCATAAACATACAATATCAGATCATGTCATAATCACAATTCAGTCCATCAAACATATATACATGCATAGCACTGTAAAACAGATAGCACAGTAGAGAACAAACCTCAGACAGCTAAACACTCAACGCCGATGATGACGTCTCCCACGCTCAGCTCTATCACTAGGTCGGACAGAGTCATCATCTACGATAATAAATACTACATCAAATATACTAATACTATGTCAGATCACTAATAATAATACCGAACAATAATTACTAAACTCACAAGTAGATCCCGAAGATTGAGCAACAGGAGGTCGTCCAGGTGGAGGAGGAGGAAGGATCTCAATATCTGAGTCAATGTCGCCTGAACACAAGAATAACTTGAATTAATTTCTGATATTCAAGATTCTCAAAATACTAAGCATAATTGAACAAAATTGGTCAATACGGTCTTTCGGTTTCGAATTTGGGAAAACGGACAGCGGATTTGGAATCACGACGTCGAAAAATGTAAAGTTGACTTTGACCGAAAAAGTCAACTGTCAACGGCTAACGTCATCAGGTCGTCATCCGATTCGGTTCTGGAGAAGGGTATGGTCCAGTCTAACTCAGTCGGCTCGAATCAGTTTAACAATATGGACCAGTTCAGTCCGGTTCAGTCCGTTTTCCCCTTTTTTCATTCGAAAACAAATTAGGGCAAAATCCCTAATCGGTGTTCCGTCACCGACGACCCTAATGCACTAATTCCGGCCAAAATCACCATTTCAACACACGGCAAATACCACCCACACAAACCTAAACCCTTTCTTTGCTTACCCAAACTCGAAAACATAGCAAATCAACAGAAAAACAACGGCGATGCGACAGACAATTACGAATGATTTTTGAACCGTTTTCGAGCAACAGTGACCGGAGAAGAAACACGGTTGCTAGGGTTTTGGTCGCGCGGCCACGAGGAACAAGATTGCGGCTTCGGACTGAAGATCGACTGATTGCAAGGCCTTGATCGGAGGATAAACGACAAAGTCTCGGTTTGGGACTTAGATTCAGACGAGAGAAAGAGGACATGAGTTTGAAATACCAAACGGCGTAAAAACTGATTCTCGAAAGCAAAGAATTAGATTTTACCCTATTTTTATGGTAAATTACACAATAAGGGCTCCAAGAATATCTCGTTTACAAAATTACCCCCTAAAGTTCCAATTCATCACAATTAAGCCACTTAAAATCAATTTTAGAATTCCCAAATAATAGGGTTCCAGATTAGGTTTTTTAATCAATTTAGGATTTTAAATTAGGGCAAAATTTTGGGTGTTAAAACTTCAACAACTTCAATTTTGAAAAACTTCGCTATGCAGAAGAAACAGTAATAGGAATAGTTAATAAGATTCTATAAGCAATTGTCGCATTTGAGAAGCAATTAAAACATTTTAAAAATCTTAATAAATTCATTGCTCTCATTTTTTCCTTAGGCAAAAGTTCTCTAAGTAATTTTAGTTCAATAAACAATTCATTTCCATCAACATCGGACAACTCACCTTTCTTAAGAGCATTTTCAAAATTATTACAATGAGTTTTGAGATTATTATCATCGAATGAAAGTAATTTATCAGAATGAAAAAAAGAAACCAAAATCATTCTTATATAATTGATACTGTTCAAATCTCTTATCTAAAAAAATAGCTTGATCGATAATATACAAGAAGTATTCAATTCTAAATGACTCTTTAGGAGATATTAATGTTTCCTCACAATTAATTTCATCAAATTGTCCCTTCTTATGTACTATACGCTTTTGAGGAAACATAGGATCAATTCCAATTTCATTAGCCATTTTTTATGTGTCCATGGCACTTGAAAATCTATCATCTCTATATTTTTTAAAAAAAATTGCAATAAGTCCTTTTATCTCATTAATAGCAACATCAATCAACATATCTTTTGACCGTAAATCATTGCTAACCAAGTTCACAACAAACAAAATTTCATACCAAATGATTGCAGATAACAAAAATTTAAAACTACCAAGTTCATTAGTTGCCAAGGATTTAGCCTCACTTTGTATATTAGGATCATTATCTGCATGAGCTACTTGGAGTAAGGCTTTTCTTATTTCAATAATTTGAAATCTTATTGCCTTAATACTTTCGACACGACTTTCTCATCGTGTGACCGACAACGATTTAAGAGTTAAACCCTTAATATTTTCTCTTAATATATGCCACCTCTTTTTAGAATTAGCAAACAAAATATAAATGCGTTGAACTACTCCAAAAAAATCTCTCGCTTTTATTGAAGTGTTTGCAATGTCACTCAAAATCAAGTTAAGACTATGACAACCACATGGAGTATAAAAAGTCATAGAATTCAAGTCTAAAAGTCTTTTTTGCACACCTTGATTTTTCCTTTCATGTTAGATCCATTATCATATCCTTGACCTCTTACATTATCTATATTTAAATTATGAGATTTTAACACATTTTCTAGTGCTTAAAAAAGTTTTTCTCCAGTCATATCATCAACTTGTAAAAACTCAATAAAAACTCTTCAACTCTAAAAGAATTTGAAGATTCATCCACACACCTTAAAATTAATGACATTTGTTCTTGATGACTAACATCAAGAGTACAATCTAACATAACAGAAAAATATTTAGTTTCTTTAATTTTTTAATAATGTTAGATCTAATTTTAGAAGAAAGTAAAAGTATTAACTCATTTTAAATATCTTTACTCAAATAATGATGATGAATTACACCATTATTAATACGTTGAACATGTTCTTTCATCACATGATCAAATTCTGCCAACATCTCTATTAACCTAAAAAAATTACCATTATTATTTTGATATAATTTTTCATTTTCCTCGAAAAGCTAAGTTTTGTTTAGCAAGATATTTTCAAATTGCAATAATTCTAATAATCACATTTTTCAATATTCTTTTTCTTTCCTAAATTGTTCTTGAGTAACTTTGTTAATTGTCTAATTTTGTTGCAATTTATATCGAAATTTACACTAAGTTGTTACATGTAACAAATGATTACTACATGTTTCATGTTCATTAAGCCTAGCATCAAAATGTGACTAATCATTAAAATTTTCATTACACAAAGAACCTTTTTAGACCATTTTTAAAAATCTTACAATAAAAACAAAACGCTCTATCTAATTTTTTTTTGAATAAACAAGCTTTTCTACATTAGAAGACTTTTTACCTACTTCGGACTCCTTTAATTTTTTTTTATCTAGAGCGTCTTTTTGAGAATGAATCAATTGTTCTATTTGTTTTTACGTTTTTCACATCCAGATGGACATTTTCGAATCATATTAGCACCAAGTAAAATTTTAAACTAACTAAATAACTAAATAAAAAGAGATAGAGAGATTAAATAGCACCTGAATTGCCGTAAAAATATATCATCAGATTATTTAAGAGTTGAAACCACGTCACACAGTTTAGATGGTTCAACCAATCAACCTATAAAAAATAAATATAAATTATTTTAAAAATACAAAGCCTAAATTAGAATAAAATTAAAAAAACCTTACCGTAACATTATGGAGTTCCCCGTGATAAGAGAGATTGAAGATATTTAAAAAAATCGCTAATGATCAAAGAATCGAATAAAGAAGTATAAAATTGTATATTTGCATATTTTTTTTAACTCTTAGCAATATTGAAAGAGAGTAGGATAATCCTCAAAACTTAAGTATATATAATATAAATATATAATACTCGTTGGAAATAAATAAACTTTTAAACTTATTATATACCCGTTGGAAACAATTTTAGTTCCCCAAAAATTTTCAATAATTTTTCATTGTCATTTACCTCTCGTTGGTAACAATTTCCAAAAAAAATTCAATAAATTAAAATCACTATCCGTTGGAAATAATTAAGATTTTCAATATGTTAATTTTAGATTAAAAAAACGTTTTTATTTGAAATTAAAGTATTATCTTTATTTTTTATATATCAAAATTATAATAAGGTGTTAATTTTTTTTAATATTTTGTATGTATTTTTGCAATTAATTTAAAGGATGGTGTAGTTTGTTCATACGTTATTAGTTATCGAATAAAAAATTATAAAAAAATAAAAGTATTTAATTTATGTTTGGTTCTTCTTTTGGGCCCTTGTTTTTGAGGGCCCTTTTTTTTAAGGGCCATGTGCGGTTGCTCCACTTGCACATGTTCAGAACCCCCACTGAACTAAAAGCGTGTCTTCCCTTCACTCTGCATATTCCTACTCTGGTAAGGGCCAAGTTCAATTAGGTGATGGCTCTTCATTACATATTTCTCATATTGGGCAGTCTAATCTTCCTTGCTCTTCATGAGATCTTATGCTGAAATAACTTTTACATGTGCCACAAATCAATAAGAATTTAATGTCAGTTTTTAAGTTTACTCGGGACAATTTTGTCTATTTTGAGTTTCATGCTAATTCTTGTTGTGTGAAGGATAAAAGCACATGTTAAGTTCTCTTGCATTGCTCACAAGATGGAGGGCTCTACAACATTTTTGGTGATTTTTCTTCTTGTTCAATAAAGGCCTACACAACTACTACCAATATCAATTCCTCCTTTTTGGCTTTGGCATCAGCGTCTAGGACATCCTTAATTAGAGATAATAAATAGTGTAATGAATAAAAAGTTTTTATTAGAAACTCCTATTGTGTGTAAGGCATGTCAGATGGGTAAGAGTCACACTCGTCCCTACAAACATTCCAATACAATGTATTCCAGTCCTTTTGAATTAGTGAAAATTGATCTTTGAGGTCTTGCACCTATTCTTTCGTATGGTTATCGTTATTACATATCTTTTGTGAATTTTTACACTAGACACTGTTGGATTTATTTACAGAAAAATAAGTTTAATGCCTCGTTAGCCTTCTCGATCTTTTATGCTTATGTTCAGAATCAATTTCAAGCTCGTATCTTAGCTGTGCAAACCAATGGTGGAGGGAATTTCACTTCATGAAAGTTACACTGCCCAACTTAGGGTACAACATTGTGTTACATTCCCTCACTTCTCCTAGAAAAATGAAGTAGTAGAGAGGAAGCACTGCCATGTCACTGAAACATCCCTCAGGGTGCTACCACAAACTGCCCTACCTATGAAATTTTGGTCCTATGTAGTGCTTCATGCCACCTATCTGATAAATCGTTTGTCCACCAAGACACTTGGGCATGTCTTACCATTTTAGAAGCTTTATGGAAAAATCCCAGATTATTCTTCTCTTCGAGTCTTTAGGTGTGAGTGTTACCCTCACATCATACCTTTCAACCGTCACAAGCTAGATTTCCGGTCCAAGACATATATGTTCCTTAGCTTCTCTCCTAAACACCAAGGTAACTAGTGCTTGGATGATCATGGAAGAATTTTCGTTTCTCGTAATGTTATTTTTAATGAGAATTTATTTCCATGGCTGCTAGTACAACTATTCCTATAGTGGCACAACCCTCTTATCCATCGCAGCCTATGTCTGTTCATAATGACCCTTATGATACTAGAGATACTAATCATCCTGAGGAGCAACCTGGTCCTTCTACAACTCCTCCAGCTACATTTATCCCTGAGGAGCAACCTAGTCCTTCTACAACTCCTCCAGCTACATCTATCCCTGAGGAGCAACCTGGTCCTTCTACAACTTCTTCAACTGGATCTATTTTCTGAGGCACAGACATGCTCATATGGCTCATCCTTCATACCACATAAGGACACTACTGAAAATGTGGTTGAGTATAGTGTACCTTTTCATGGTCCAACGGTTGAGGAAGACCTTGGAGATGATTCACTTCACAAAGTGGTTGATTATTTTAGAGACTCTGATAAAGTTGACCATCCTCCTGTATTACATGAAATATCACTTTATGGTTGTACATCTTTAATAATCCCACTCAACAAACATTCAATGGATACTCACAGTAAATCAAGCATATTTAAACCTAAACTATTTTATGTTCAATATAACACTACCCTCACAAGTGTTCACAAACCTTTGCAGGATCCTGAATGGTCGAAAGCAATTCTAGCAGATTTTAATGCATTGAAAGACAATGGCATGTGGGATCTTGTTGAACTTCCAGTTGAAAAAAGGGACATTGGGTGCAAGTGGCTCTTCAAAATCAAACTCAATGATGATGGTACAGTTAACATGCTCAAGGCACGATTGGTGGCAAAAAGGTTCACACAGGTTCCATGCCAAGATTTCTTCAATACCTTTAGTCTTGTGGTCAGATTTTTCACTGTCAAAATTCTTTTATCTATTGATGTCACAAACTGTTGGAAGATACATCAAGAAGACGTTAACAATACCTTCCTCAAGGGTGATATGCATCAACATGTAGAGTTTGTTCTAAGCAATGCAGATGGCACACAACTTGTTTGCAAACTAAATAAAGCCTTTTATGGGCTGAGATAGGCACCCCACAACTGGTTTCTCAATTTGAAGGCTTTTTTAATTGCTCTAGGGTTTCAATCTTCTTTAGCAGATACATCACTGTTTGTTAGGCATGACAGTGTCATAGATCTGTATCTTGTGGTATGTGTAGATGATATACTACTTTCTGGTAATTATGAAATTCAAATAGCCGAGGTTAAAACTGCTCTACATACACAGTTTTCTCTAAAGGATCTTGGAGAGTTGGCATTCTTTCTCGGGATTGAAGTACTTCGTGTCAATCAAGGCCTTTTTTCTTTTGTAAAAGAAATATATTTGTGAGCTGCTACAAAAGACTGATCACATGGATGCCAAAGTTGTCAATACCCTAATGGTTGCATACCCAAAGCTCAGTAGACACGATGGTGATCCTTTGAGTGATGCACAAGGGTATAGGAGTGTTATAAGAGCGCTTCAGTATATCTGCCACACCATGCATGATATATCCTTCTCGGTGAATAAGGTTGCTCAGTTTATGCAAACTCTCACCATGGTACACTAGTTGGCTCTACAAAAAAAAAATTACGATATCTTAAAGGGGCACTTGATCATGGTCTTTGGTTTGCCCCTCAACAAACGGACTCTTTGCTTCTCATAGCTTTCTCCGACGCAGACTGTGGCAGTGATATTAACTATCGTCAACTAACTTGTAGCTACTGTGTATGTCTTGGAGCTCATCTACTTACGTGGAGTTAAAAGAAACAACGAGCAATTTCACGTTCCACGACAGAGGCCAAATACAGGAGCCTTGCAGATGCCTCGTCTGATGTTATATGGATAAAATCTATACTTTTAAACATGAAATTTACCCTACTTGACACTCCTAAAGTTTGGTGCGATAACACCAGCACGATGTCCATGGCTACCAACACAGTCCTGCATACAAAAACAAAATATGATGATCTTGATCCTCATTTCATGCATGAGAAAGTTTCTTCTAGTATCTTACAAGTCAATTATATTCTAGCTCGATTGCAGCTTGTTGATGTCCTCACCAAACCAGTTCCACCTCAACAGTTTGAAGGTTTGTGCATGAGTCTAAATGTCTTGCCACTAGCAACAATTCAAAGAGAAAAAAAGTGAGGGAAATGTTGAAGCATCTACAAACAAAAGTTGAGCTGGCAGAAGGTTATAGAAGGGTGTGTGTTTTTCATATCAAGGTTGTTAGTCGGTTTACAACAAATTTATGGAGTGGTTATTTTTCAACAACTTTTTGGAGGGAATTTGTAAAATCTATGTTTGATTTTGATTTAAGAAATTATTCAAGGACCAATTTGCAAAAGTAAATAAATTTTTAAGTACTCAAAAGTCTCACTCAAAGTCAAAACTTAAACCCCAAAATTGTCTAAGTGTTTTATGCCAAACTTAATCAAATCTCTCAAGCGTATCGATACGCTCCAAAGCGTTTCGATACGACTTTTGGCTACTGAAATTTTAATTGAACACATTGTTTCAATACGACTTAGCCCGTTTTGATACGATGTTCCGATACGGGCTTGCCCATTTCGATACGACCTTCAACCTGGGATGTTTTAAAATTATAAGTTTCAGTACGACACGTCAGTGTACCAATACGGGGTTTTAAGATTTTTAAAATCTTTGCATTAAATTTTTTGGCTGTTGTATGTAAGTTAATGCTTCAAAATTTAGTTAACTCATACCGATACGGTTATGTCCGTTTCGATACGCCTTTGTAAAAACAAGCTTTCTGTTTTGATACGCCCTTGAGGCGTACAGATGCAATTTTCCAAAGACTTTTCCCTTAGATTCTAGTGCATAAAATTCGTACCGATACGACCTAGTCGTTTCGATACGACCCCTATTTTACACTATTACCGTTTCGATACACCTTCCCGCGTATCGTTACACCCCTACATTTACTCTTGCAAGGGCTAGTTTCTATCTTACAGGTACCGAAATGGGGCTCCCGTGTACCGATACGCCGTGCCTGAGAAGTGCATTTATTGCGGGAAAAATGGTCTCCAACGGTTCTATTTATGATCTCAACTACCCAAACGGTTAGAAATCAATAAGGGGATATAAAAGCAAGCCTCAAAAGCTACAACAACAACTATTCATCAAGTGAGAAGCATTCAAGAAAAATCAAATCTCTTTGAGCCTTTTAGAGTCAAACCCTTGTACCCAACTTGTGTAATTCTATTGTAATCGTTTATTTCAAGTTTGGGGAGAGTTCACTTGTAAATTGGGAAAAATATCAACCTTTTGTGAGATCAATTTTAGTTTGCCCCAACTTCTTGTAAAAGAGTGATCTTGATCAAGTTTTGGGTAGAAAGCTTGATCGATTTGCAACGGTTCCCTCCTTAACCTAAAAAAGGTGACAAATTCAGTAGTGAATTGTTTGAAATCCTTAGTGGGGAGCTAAGGTAGTGGATGTAGAGCTTGTTAGATGCTTGAACCACTCTAAATCTTTTGTTCTTCATTTTTATCATTTCAATTTCTTTCCTTCAATTTTTAATTTGCCAATTTACCCCCTCTTGTCCATTTGTCATCGATTAATCATCTCAACAGAATTACACTCTTTGAGAGGGAAAGTCTGTTATGTAAATTGTGTGTAAAAGCACCCTTTATCAATGAATGAAATCACGCTTTCTGAATTGTTAAAGAAATTCTTTCATCTCTTTCTTTTTATTCTTATCTCGTTAGGGTTTATCTTCTATAGTTCAACACTTTCAAATTGAACTCGATTCATATGAGCATATAATTAGTGAGGGTGAGGCATTTCTTGTCACTAAGGACAGTTTGAGAACTTTTTTAAAGCCAAACCTTCATGTAGCAAACCATAAGAGCTAAACCCTATTTAGAGCTATGTCAAAACTCTGCTAGAGCTTAGCCTAAATAAGCACACGAGAGAAACAATTCCAAATCTCTGCCAGAAGTTTCCCTAAATAATCATGATTTAATTTTCACAATTAAGTGTGTGAGTGAATCACTTGATGGCCAAAAACACCACTGTATGTGGCGACTGGCGATAACCAACTCAGCAAAAGAAAAGTTTCAAAGGAAAAGAAATCGAGACAAAAAGGAGGGGACTGAAACTGAAAAAGGAAAATGATATAGGCTTAAAATTAGGGATGGCAAAAATACCCGGCCCCGACCCGACCCGAGGTGCCCCGACCCGACCCGACCGGGTATTTTTCCTAAAATTTCGGGGATCGGGGCGGGGCGGGGCGGGGCGGAAAAGGCATGAAGTCGGGGCGGGGCGGGTTCGGGTATTTGCTAGAAATTCCCCGCCCCGCCCCGCCCCGGTATATTTTTATATTTTTATATATATTTTTATTATATTTATAAAAAAATATCATTATATTTAAATATTTTTATGTGTTTTGAGCTATTTTTTGTTTTTGTTTTGGTTCGTACATTTTGTAAAATTTTGTTAGATGTTGTTCAAGTTTTGATATATTCGATTCTAACGGTCAATGATTCAAGTTTATTCTTTTAAATATGTAGTTTAACACGTGTATAATTTAAAATTGGTTTTATTTTATTTTTTTATATAAGTTTGAAGTCCCTTGAAACCATAATTTGTGATTGTGGTGGAAGATTGGTCGAATCTAACATTTACCGTCGACGAAGATTAATTTTTTTTTTAATTTTTCGGGGCGGGTCGGGGCGGGGTCGGGTTTAAGGGTTATTGTATCGGGGCGGGTCGGGGCGGGTAAATTAATATTTTTATTCGGGGCGGGGCGGGGTCGGGTATAGTATCTTATAGGTCGGGGCGGCCAAAAACCCGCCCCGCCCTGCCCCGTTGCCATCCCTACTTAAAATGGCTTTTATAACTGTGAATATGGAAAAATTCCAAGCCATGTCCTTATATTTCCCTAGGGTCTCCAAAATGGCCTCCAATTTGCATCTGTTTTCATTTAGGTCCCCAGTTTACAAAACTTAACAATTGCCCCCCCCCCCCTAAAATCTGAATTTAGTCAATTTAATACCATATAAACCCGATTAAACCTGAAAAACCCAACCCCATTATCGAGACGATGCATTAGACCTCTTAAGCAAGATCATGAGTTCGAATCTTGACGTTGTGAATGGAGTAAATTGGACTCCAAGGTTCGCTCTATATTGGGTCTCTGTCGTATCTGCTCTAAATTAGTGAACCAACAAATTGGATATTAATCGTTATATCCAAAAACATATATTTATATTTATATTTTATTCGTGTTAATTCTTTATGTTGGTCATACTTTAGTTTTTCCTTTGATATTCGTAGCATGCAATTAGTAACCTATGGTATTTGTTTTGTATATTTAAAATCTAAATTTAATGTTGGATAAATATTAAAATATAATTAACAATTAATAAAAATATACATTTATGTGCATCGTGTCTCATTTGTGTGCGTCAATTTTATAAATTTAATTATAACAAATAATCATTAAACGTGTTAAAATATTTAAATATAATAAATACATGCATTAAACGTGTTGTCTTAATTGTATTTAATGTGCCAACTGAGTATTGATAATGTTGGAATTTCCGAAGATTGTTATTTGGTTAATTTTTATTAAATAAGGTGGTTTTGTATTTTTCATACCAAAATTTGAACCCAAATAAGATGTGATAATATGAACATCCTTAATTACTAGGTCAATTAGTAGATCTCATTATCGATATTTTTTTAACAAATATATAAGGATTAGGGGTAGTTTAATGATATTATAAAAAGTATATTTACATGTGTAAATTTATATTTATTATATAATTTTTGTATTTATTTTTCTGATACACACAGAAATTACCTCATGTCATATTTAAAATTATTAGTTAGAAGATAGTTTTTCTTGTCCTTACTGTTTATACCTTTTTTTTTTTTTATCAATTTGGGCCTTATTTTCTAATTAGATTTGACCATCAGCAATTTCAGTATAGTCAAATTTAATCATCAATCTTTCAAAAACCGTTGAAACACTATTTTTAATGAAAAATATTGACTAATATGTTACTGTATACTTTATGTTTTTTGGAATTATTTTTGAAATTTTTATAACTCTTTTTGAATTTTTATTTTTGAATATTTTATAATTTTTAATTATTTGTTGAGATGAGATATATAACAAATAATGTAATCCCATAGACCCGCCTATGCGTTACAACGGATTCTAGGAAGTCACATTAGGGTCACAAGAGCGACCCACAGTAAAAATACACATAAAACATTTTTTTACTCAAACACTTATTAAACCGTAAAACCAACTTTTGTTTAAAATATCATTTCAGGAATTCATTTAAACACATAACAAAAATTTCAGAAAGTGTTTTACAGACACTATCATAAAACAATACATGAAATACATGCCCGCTAACTATACAGTACCGTACTCCAGAGGCAACGCCAAGAGAACTCCGAACACTGATTTCAAACATAATGACATGATATATTCTTTTAACCTGCGATGGTAAAAACAACATGAGCTTGGAAAAGCTCAGTAATACAGAACTACCAAAAGATGTTATAAGCTCATGCAGATATATGGTAGGCATAACATTTTCATGATGTTCCAAGCAGTTACAGTCCTCATTTCCTTTCCGCTATTTCAAGGTAACGTTATACTTGAGAATAATTGTACTTGTTCTTTATTCAGTCATCGAGTAACAAACGAGAATTATACAAGCTGATAGACTACAAAGATGGGAACAAAGAGTTTAGTGTCTAGTGTGTTCCAAAAAGTGTATATCAAAACAGACATAAATACATACCAATCATATCATAAGAACGCATAACAATTTAGTGCAAATGTTCAAGTACATACAAGGGATTACTAGTAACTACCCTCCAACCTTAATCCAAAAATATGAAGTCCCCCAGAACTGCATCCATAAGGAAATACCCTAGGCCCGATGGGCATAGGTGCCACCTAAGGGGTTGCCTTAGGTCCATAAGGATTTACTCGTACTAAAGCACCAGAACCTACCCAAGGGGAGACCTTGAGTCCATAAGGATTTACCAGCTTGATCAGGGCTGTACCAATAGAGACTTCATAATATAACCCAACAGTATACCTCATATAACAATCAGTATTCATATTCCAAACATGAGTAACAGAATACATATGGCGGGCATATTCCATTCGAGGCATCAGAAACAGAAGTTCATGCTTTTTAGACACATATATGGGCATACCATTGAGCAGACGATATCATCATTCATCATGTGTTGAGTGGATCGATTGAATGATCAAGACCAAGAGGGGGGTGAATTGGGATTTAAAAACTTTGTGGAGTGAAAAGGCAATTTAAAAATGAAGAACAAGAGATTTTAGAGTGGTTCAAGTTCCAAATGAACTCTACATCCACTACCTTAGCTACCACTAAGGATTTCAACAATTCACTATTTGTTCTTCCCCCTTTCAAGGCTTAGGAGGTAACCTTTACACAACCGGTCAAATTTTCTACCCAAAATTTGACCAAACCCTCACCAATAATCAAAGAAGAAATTGGACAAGAAGTATATCTCTCAAATACAAATTTGTCACTAGAAGTACAACACTCAACCCAAATTTGAAGATAGAATAAGAATTGGATACAACACAGTTTGGGAATTACAAGAGATTGGAAATATAGCACACTTGAGGTTGGATTTTTGCTTGAATGTTTGTCTTTAATGCAATAGTTGTTGTTGGCCTTCAAAGAGCTTCAATTTATACCTCCTCTATTAATTCTAGCCGTTTGGGTGGTTGGGGAATTGAATAGAGCCGTTGGAACCCTCTCTTACCACCATAAATGCACTTCTGCAGCTATCCGTATCGGTACTCGGGGAGCCGTATCGATACCTGTCTCAAAAAAGAAAGAGTCGTTGTACACAATAAATAGGGGGTATCGAAACGCACGTAGGCGTATTGATACGGGGGATCGAAACGAATGAGACCGTTTCGATACCTTTTTCTAGACTTAGCTCACTGGAAGTTTCCGTTTCGATACGAGGGTTTACCGTATCGATACGGGTCAACTGCCAATTTGAAATTTGGTTACCTAACAACTGACACCAACGGTCGAAAGCATTTAAAACGATCTAAATTAAAAATTCGTTAAAACCGTATCGATACGGGTGGATCCGTATCGGTACACCATTCAAACTCTTTCAGATTTTACAAAGGAGCGTATCGATACAGATTGAATCTGTTTCGATACGGTGTTTCGATACGATTAAGGGCGTATCGAAACGAATTCCTCCAGTAGCCAACTTTGTAAAAAAGGTATCGATACGGCTGGAAGCGTATCGATACACCTGGACGGTTTTCAATAGTTTGGCCTTGGAACATTTAGAAAATATTTTGAGTTTGAGTTTTTCAAATCAGTTTTAAAGTGTTGGTGATTTAAAACTTATTAAGGGACTTTTAAAAACAATTTTAAGTTTTTCAATTTGATCCTTAATGATTTAATTATATCAAAATTAAGCATAGGTTTCACAATCTCCCCCTTTTTGATATAACAAAACTCAAACTTAAAATTTTTGACACTTTGAAAAACTTTGCAAAATTAACTCCCCTTTAATATAAGCTAGGTAACTTTTAAGTTGAAAATCAAAATGTTTTTAAGTGTTGTGAGCTTCCCTCTCCCCTTTTTGTTAGATAAAAAAAATGAGACAAAGTAAAGTGCATAGCATAGGCAAAGGTATAAATAGGCAACATAAATATCATTAAGCTTATAAATAAGGCATAACATTAACTTAAAAATCCAACAAAACAGAAATTCAAAGCATAGGTTTAATAATAAAGCAAACTTAGTCCTAAGAACATGAAACAAAGGTGCATAAATATAAATATCCTAGATGATATGCATGAGGTGCAAGGAGAAGCTACTAGACATCATCATCGCCTTCATCATCATCTTCATCTTCATCTACAATTGGATCATCATTCCTCATGCTATTACGCCACTCATCATGGAAGGCGGAGAGAGAAATATTCAAGGAGTTTTGACCGCTTTCAAGAGAAGTTAGACGATTCTCCACGTTCGCCATCCTTGTTTCAAAGCTTGTTTCAAGAGTGGTTAGACGATTCCCCATATCCGTGCGCAACCCCGTGAATTGCTCATTAAGGAAGGTCATAAGAACATCCATGGAAGGTTGAGGAGGAGGTGGAGGAGCTTGATCATCTTGAAGATTTTCCAATTCTGCTGCGGCCTCGGGTGGTAGCTCGGAAAGACGTAACCAACTACCATTAAAATAATGGAACTTACCCCGTGCAAGAGAGCGTTCATCAATAGGATCGGTGAGGGGAGTTGGGAAGTCAAACGAGCAATCAATATCCTTTTTCACAAAGTAATAGCTTAGGGCCGTACCATAGGTGAAAGAGGTGACAAGAGAGGTGTGGCGATGTTGCACAAGGTAAACAATCTCCGCAAACATGATACGAGCAAGGTTTGGACGTTTTCTCTCACGGAAGCAACGAATCCAAAAATCATCTACTTGACGGATGGTAGAGTACTTTCCTCCGGAAGGCCTAAACCACCAAGAGACCATCAAATGGAGGATCCGATCTTGAGCATTGAGGGCGGTGACGGAACCACTAAGAACATGGCCTAAAGCATTCTCATCATCAAGGCCTTCATCCTCCAAATTAAAAACTTCACATATAGATTTAACATCAAGGAGGATTTTCTTGCCCATGAGATAGGAACTAACTCCGGTAACAACCCCATTACGATTAGCATGGCATTTGGCATTAGCATAAAAGATTAAAACCAAAAGACGGAAATAAAACCCGAGAATGGAGAGAAAATCCATAAACTTCCAAAGTTGAAGCAAAGGGAGATATTCAAATTTGAATCGCTCCGAGTTAAGAAAAGGAATAGTTATTACCCTTTCTGGACGAATCTTGTAGTTTTCGAATTTACGAAAATATGTGAGAGCTCCGGTGGTTTCAAAGGAATGTTCATAGATTTGGGTGTAATTTGGACAAGCACCCTCTCCGGGATTAGATGATTCACCGGTTTGAGTAACACGAGGTCTCTTCCTAGATTCCTTGGGTGCCATGAACTAGAAAAACAAATGTATACATTTAGATTCCTTCATTCAAGTCATTTAGAAATCAAAGATCAAGGTAAAATTTTTTTTGCAAAATAAAATTTTGAAGAAGAAATTTTAAAAAACAAATTTTTTTAAGAAGACAAATATAAAAACAAAACAGAAAAAAAGAAAAGAAAAAATAAAAAAGAAAAAGAAGGTGTTTTACCTTGATAGGGATTAGAGAAGAATGAAGAAAAGCCTAGCACCGAATTTGATGAGAAAAACCTTAGAGCTTTACTTGATTTGAAACCCTCTTGAAGTTTTTGAGTTGTGGTGTGAAAATATGAGGGAGGAAGAGCCTATTTATAGGCTAAAAATGGCTAGGGTTTTTAGGGTTTTAAGAATTTTAGTTTTGGTAAAAGTTGAAGACTTTAAATGCCAAAATTAAAGTTGTCTGCACAATCGCGTATCGATACGCCTGAGGGTGTATCGATACGGGGGTAAAAGCGTAATTTCCTTAAAAATGCTCGTTGAAGAATCGTATCGAAACGGATGCAATCCGTATCGAAACGATTGAAGCTCGTATCGAAACGAGTTTAACCGTATCGATACTCGTTTAAGGCAAAATGAAGTCTGGGAAGCTAATGAAGTACTCGTATCGATACGCGTAGGGCCGTATCGATACCCTATGCCCAGAAATACATTTTAGGCCTAAAGAACAACCATAGGCTCGATTTTAACACCTCCTAAAGGAATGCAAATGATAAATGAACAGTTCTAAGCATATTTGAATAGAATCATACTCCCCCTAGCTATAGGCATGGACATTTTCAAGAGTTACAACACACAAACATGCAATTTCACAAGATCAAGCAATTTTAAGCACAAAGAGGTCATGAAAGGTCAAGATAGGCTAGCTAGACCTAACTCTCTCCTAAGGGACCAAAAACGCTCTTTGTCTAAAGGTTTTGTAAATATGTCCGCTAATTGATTTAAGGTGTCTACATACTCTATAACCACATCTTCTTTAAGGACATGATCTCTAATGAAATGATGCCTTATTTCTATGTGTTTGGTTCTAGAGTGTTGGATGGGATTTTTTGTTAAACATATAGCACTAGTGTTGTCACATTTTAGGGGTATGGTTTCAACTTTAATACCATAATCTAAGAGTTGTTGCTTCATCCAAAGGACTTGAGCACAACAACTCCTTAAGGATATGTACTCGGCTTCGGTGGTAGATAAGGCTACACTATTTTGTTTCTTAGAGAACCAAGATATGAGCATACTACCTAGGAATTGACAAGTTCCCGAAGTACTTTTCCTATCGATTTTGCAACCCCCATAATCCCCATCCGAATAAGCATGAAGGTTGAAGGTGGAGTCTCTAGGGTACCAAAGACCTAAACAAGGAGTATCTCTAAGGTACCTAAAGAATCTCTTAACGGCTATAAGGTGAGACTCTCTAGGACTAGCTTGAAACCTAGCACACAAGCAAACACTAAACAAGATATCCGGTCTACTTGCGGTAAGGTAAAGCAATGATTCAATCATAGAACGGTAAAGCTTAGAGTCAACACACTTACCTCTTTCATCTTTGTCAAGCTTTGTAGATGAGCTCATAGGTGTGGCTTGAGGCTTTGCATTCTCCAAGCCAAACTTCTTGAGCATATCCTTTATGTACTTTGCTTGATTGATGAAGGTGCCATCCTTCTTTTGCTTGATTTGGAGTCCCAAAAAGAATGAGAGCTCCCCCATCATGCTCATCTCGAATTCACCTTGAATTAGCTTAGCAAACTCTTGACAATGACATTCGTTAGTAGAACCAAAAATATTATCATCAACATAAATTTGAACTACTAAGATGTCATTTTTATACATTTTTATAAAAAGTGTAGTGTCCACCTTACATTTTTCAAAACCTTTTTCAATTAAAAAGTTTGAAAGTCTTTCATACCAAGCTCTAGGAGCTTGTTTTAAACCATGAGTTTGAAAACATGATTTGGAAATTTTAAGTCTTCAAAACCCGGTTGTTGTTCCACATACACTTCTTCATTTATAAAACCATTTAAAAACGCGCTTTTAACATCCATTTGAAAAAGCTTGAAATTATGATAACATGCATATGCAAGCAACATCCTAATGGCTTCCATTCTAGCTACGGGTGCATAGGTTTCATCAAAATCTATTCCCTCTTCTTGAGTGTAACCTTGTGCTACTAGTCTAGCTTTATTTCTCACAATGTTACCACTCTCATCTAGCTTGTTCCTAAAGACCCATTTAGTTCCTATGGTAGATTGATTACTAGGCCTATCAACTAATGTCCAAACGTTACTTCTCTCAAATTGATTTAACTCTTCTTGCATAGCCATAATCCAAAAATCATCTTTCAATGCTTCTTTTATATTCTTAGGCTCTATGCATGAGATAAATGTAACATGATTCATTAATCTAAGAGAAGATCGTGTGGTTACCCCCTTGGATGGATCACCCAAGATTTCACCATCTTTGACATAGTTGAACTCCCTTGGGTAGCTCACTTCCTTTTCCTCAAGAGCCAAGTCCTTCAAGGCTTCAAGAGGTGGATCTTGTGTATCCTCTTCTTTTATTGTTGGAATCTCATCCTCCTTTGAATTTTGTCATCCATCAAAGGCATTTATGATTCCTACATCATCATCATCACAAGAATCCTTCCTTGGAAGGAGGTTATCATCGAATACAACATGTATAGATTCTTCTACTACAAAAGTTCTCTTGTTAAATACTCGATAGGCTTTAGAGGTTAAAGAATATCCTATGAAAATAGCTTCATCACTTTTTGCATAAAATTTACCTAAGTTGTCTTTTCCATTATTTAAAACAAAACACTTGCAACCAAAAGGATGAAAATAGCTAATATTAGGCTTTTTAGATTTTAAAATCTCATAAGGTGTTTTCTTTAAAATTGGCCTAATCATTACTCGATTAACAATATAGCAAGCGGTGTTTGTGGCTTCCGCCTAAAAATATTTAGGTAAATTATTTTCACAAAGCATGGTTCTAGCCATTTCTTGCAAAGTTCTATTTTTCCTCTCAACTACCCCATTTTGTTGAGGAGTTCAAGGAGCCGAAAAATTGTGGCTAATACCATTTTCATTCAAAAAATCTTCAAACCCTAAATTTTGAAACTCGGTTCCATGATCACTTCTAATATGTGAAATTCTAAGTTCAAGATCATTTTGGGTTAGTTTTGAAAATGTGATGAATTTTTCCAAAGCCTCATCTTTAGTACTTAAAAATAGAACCCAAGTAAATCTAGAAAAATCATCAACAATTACAAATGCATAAGACTTACCACCCAAGCTCATAGTCCTAATTGGCCCAAATAAATCCATATGGATTAGTTGTAAACATCTACTTGTAGAAACATCATTAATGGATTTAAAGAAAGACTTATGTTGTTTACCCTTAGAGCATGCATCACAAATTTTATCATTTGAAAATTTTATCTTGGGTAAACCTCTAACTAGATCAAGGGAAACTAGTTTTTCTAAAACACTAATGCTAGCATGTCCTAGTTTCCTATGCCACAACCATGCATCATTTTCATTTTGTGCTACTAAGCATGCATGAGATGTATGAATGTCATCTAGATGCACCATGTATATGTTTCCTATGCGATGACCTATGAGCATAATATTATTAGATTTAATGTCAACAATTTTGCATCCATTTTTATCAAATAAAACATTAAATCCTTTATCACACAATTGACTTATGCTCAATAAGTTATGTTTAAGACCATCGACATACAAGACATTTTCAATGAGAATAGTAGAGTGATTACCTATGGAGCCAATACCTTTAATGTGGCCTTTGGAGTTGTCACCAAATGTCACCACTCCACTTTTTTGCTTTAGATCCATGAATCTACTCTTGTCTCTGGTCATATGCCTTGAGCATCCACTATCAAGGTACCATGAGTTTTGACTTTGTGCTTTGGCCTTGTAGCAATGCTCCCCTACAAACAAAGATATTAAGCTTTTGTTTTTGGTACCCAAATCATTTTGGGTCCATGAGTGTTAGCTCCCAAAACCTTGGTTCCCTTAGGAATCCAAGAAGACATATCAATAGTGTTATTAGATTTTACAAGTTCCTTAGGAACCCATACACTTCTAATTCTTTTAGTTCTACTATGTCTAGAAAAGCTACCTTGTTTGTAGTAGTTAGTCTTTTTCTTAGGTTGGTTTGTTCTTGAAGATTCACCTATTTCATGCTTGACATTACCAACATTTTTAAAAGACTCTTTGAGCTTATTTAGCTCATCCAACACCTTTTGGTGTTCACTATTACATTGAGACAAAAGATTATTAAGGTTAACATTTTCATCTTGAAAAAATTTAAGTTCATCTTTCAACCCTAATATCTTTTTCTCAAATTTTGAATTAGCTTGAGAGAGTGAGTCATTTTTCTCATTTAGCTCCAAAATGATTTTCTTATTCCTAATGACCGACTCTTTATATTTCTCAACTAATTCATCATAGACCTCTTGTAACTCATCATATGCATCATTTAATTCATCATATGTAAAATCTAAAGATGATGAGTTAGAGGTTACCATGGAGGAATCTTCCTCAAGTTCCATGAGGCAAAGGTTGGCCACTTCTTGTTCGTCATCCTCCGATGACTCCTCATCACTCCAAGTAGCAAGCTTGGCTTTGAGCTTCTTCTTTTTCTCAAAGCCATTCTTCTTGAGTTAAGGGCACTCCGAACGTATGTGACCGGGTTTATTGCACTCAAAGCAAATGATTTGATCCCTTGCTTCTTCTTTGTTCTTACCTTTAAAGTCCATCTTTCTTTGAATTTTTCTTCCACAATTGGACCTCATGAATCGAGAGAACTTCTTGGCTATCATAGCCAATTCTTCAAGGTCATCCTCCTCACTAGAAGAGCTTTCCTCAAGTAGTGAAGCTTTAAGAGCTATTCCCATCTTCTTCTTCTTTTCAACTTCTAACTTCTCTACTCTCTCCTCTTCCTTATTCTTTTCTTCTTCCCTTCCTTGTTTCATAATCTCATGAGTGAGTAGAGAACCCACTAGCTCATCAAGCTTTAGAGTCTTCAAATTTTTAGCCTCTATGATGGCGGTTCTCTTCCCATCCCAAGATTCGGGAAGTGAATAAAGTAGCTTTCGGACAAGCTTGTCTTCCGGTATGATCTCTCCAAATCCTTTGAGCCCATTGACTATTGTGGAGAACCGATCAAACATCTTGGACACCGTCTCATCGGGCTCCATCTTGAAATTTTCATAACAAAGATTGAGAATTCCAATCTTAGTTTCTTTGACATCATTGGTTCCCTCATAGGTAGTCTCAAGAGTGTCCCACACTTCTTTGGCACTCTCAATGGATGACACTTTAGAATAGATGTCCGGACCGAATGAACAAAAAAACATGTGGAGAGCTTTGTCATTTATTTGGATCTTTCTCCTTTCTTCTTCACTCATTTCCACCTTTTTCTTCAAGACCATCCTTCCTTCACTATCTTGCTTCAATGGAATATAAGGGCCATCTTCAATGACATCCCAAACTAAATAGTCATTGGACTTGATGAAGAGGCGCATTCTATTCTTCCAAAATGGATAGTTGTCACCATTGAAGAAGGGATGTTTTGTAGTGGATTGTGACTCATACATGCCCGAACCGGAGGTAGAAGCCATGGCTTGATTTTTTGTTGATCTCACTCTTCCTAGAAACTCCTCTTGTGGTTGTGAATCCTTCAAAGAGGTAGGCTCTGATACCAATTGTTGAGTGGACCGATTGAATGATCAAGACCAAAAGGGGGGTGAATTGGGATTTAAAAACTTTGTGGAGTGAAAGGGCAATTTAAAAATGAAGAACAAGAGATTTTAGAGTGGTTCAAGTTCCAAATGAACTCTACATCCACTACCTTAGCTACCACTAAGGATTTCAACAATTCATTATTTGTTCTTCCCCTTTTCAAGGCTTAGGAGGTAACCTTTACACAACCGGTCAAATTTTCTACCCAAAATTTGACCAAAACCTCACCAATAATCAAAGAAGAAATTGGACAATAAGTATATCTCTCAAATACAAATTTGTCCCTAGAAGTACAACACTCAACCCAAATTTGAAGATAGAATAAGAATTGGATACAACACAATTTGGGAATTACAAGAGATTGGAAATATAGCACACTTGAGGTTGGATTTTTGCTTGAATGTTTGTCTTTATTGCAATAGTTGTTGCTGGCCTTCAAAGAGCTTCAATTTATACCTCCTCTATTAATTCTAGCCATTTGGGTGGTTGGGGAATTGAATAGAGCCGTTGGAACCCTCTATTACCACCATAAATGCACTTCTGCAGCTATCTGTATCGGTACTCGGGGAGCCGTATCGATACCTGTCTCAAAAAAGAAAGAGCCGTTGTACACAATAAATAGGGGGTATCGAAACGCACGTAGGCGTATCGATACAGGGGATCAAAACGGATGAGACTGTATCGATACCTTTTTCTCGACTTAGCTCACTGGAAGTTTCCGTTTTGATACGAGGGTTTACCGTATCGATACGGGTCAACTGCCAATTTGAAATTTGGTTACCTAACAACTGACACCAACAGTCGAAAGCATTTAAAACGATCTACATTAAAAATTCGTTAAAACCGTATCGATACGGGTGGATCTGTATCGGTACACCATTTAAACTGTTTTAGATTTTACAAAGGAGCGTATCGATACAGATTAAATCTGTTTCGATACGGTGTTTCGATACGGTTAAGGGCGTATCGAAACGAATTCCTCCAGTAGCCAACTTTGTAAAAAAGGTATCGATACGGCTGGAAGCGTATCAATACACCTGGACGGTTTTCAATAGTTTGGCCTTGGAACACTTAGAAAATATTTTGAGTTTGAGTTTTTCAAATCAGTTTTAAAGTGTTGGTGATTTAAAACTTATTAAGGGACTTTTAAAAACAATTTTAAGTTTTTCAATTTGATCCTTAATGATTTAATTATATCAAAATTAAGCATAGGTTTCACATCATGCAAGCAGAGTGTACCATTATAGGTCAAGCTAACAGATTTTACTATTACTTACATCAAGCAGACATATAATATTATCACAGATCAAATAACCATATAGCACAATCATAAACCAAGTATGCAGATCGAGCGGACTTACAACGGGTAGGCAAAAAATGTTATCATATGTCTAGTTCATCATTTCATCAAGCATATCATCGTTCATAATTAAGTCATTAGATTGTTTACTAATATGTAATAATCATACAACACATTCAACTGAAGGTAGCACACATTGAACAAATTAGATGGAATGTTTTATTTCTTGAAGATACTCGGTATATACGGAAGGGGACACATTAAACTTTTAACAATTTGGACAATTTCAAAAAATGAGATTCCTATTAAAAGGGGTTCGTACTAACGGTTCAAACCAGATATTCAGGACTTGATACATCAAGATCTTTGAGAGTTCAGATATATCATGAGTGATTCAGTCATTTGAGCCTACAAGGGCATTATGCTCATTTTGTTAAACATGGGCATTTTGGTAATTTACACCAACAAGGCATATACGGAGACTCGGGAATTCTATTTTCCCATCAGGTTTCCAACACAACATTCATGAATTTCTAAATCATGATCTTTCATGATATCGGATACATTTAGGGCTATTCCGGTCATTTTGGCCAACGAGGGCATTTTGGTCATTTGACTATCAGGGGTGATTTCGTAATTCCACATACTAAGGACAAATTAGTAATCTGCATACATGAAGATCTCCACAGTTTATCAGGTTTCCAAATTCAGTCGAACTTACGGATCTCAAAATTGTGATATTTACCAAGTATTCGAACATGGGCAGTACATGTTGAGTGTGCAAAAGTTCTACTTTTTACCCCTTATTTAACCCATATTTCTGCTGCATTCTGTTGCGTGTAAAAGAGTCTATCGCAATTATAGTGCAAGTGTACACGACGCAAGTAGTAAAGTGATACGAAGTATCGGATATCGTCTCCACAGGGATTGGGCTAATAGCTTCACCTAATTTCACTGCACGAAGTAAAGGAAATAATTGAGAGTTGTCACGAGAATAATAAAGAAAACGTAAATAAAAGAGTAGAGTAATCAAGATAGAGAGAATGGGCTGGTATTGAATTGCTCAGTAGTGAAGGTATTGTATTGCTTAGGAACTCCAGTTCTGTCGTCGCGCCTGTCGCTGGCAGCACCTGTCGCGGCAGCTGTCCGTTGGTTGTCGCGGCAGCAAACACACCAACTCAGTACGTTCAAGTTTGGCAAGAATCCCAGATCTGCCTTGGCCTATCCCTAGGTCCAAGTCTGTCGATGATCACGTCTTTGATGATACCTCCCGGCGTGAATCGAAGGATGAACACCGATGTGTATGAATTCTTCCTTAGCCACTTAACCTTGCCCTATCCCTAGGCACAAGATAGTTCAACTATAAACTAGAGAACTTGCTCTTATTTCTTTCGTATACTTAACTCTCCCGATGCTAAGTAAATAGATAACCTCACAATGCTCTCCCGATGCTCTTGCAAGATATTAAAACCAAAATAAGAGAACTTGAAGTTTATTTTATTGAACTTGGAAAATCCTAAAACAAAACAACCCTTGCAACTACTTTACAAAACAACCCGTGGCCCTAGGGGGAATTTAGAACATGTTGACGACGGGTAAACGGCGGAGGGGTTTGGTTATCGGTTATGGGGTATTATCCTCCTAGGTTAAAATCTATGCCCTTATATAAGCTTTGGGCTCAAGAATTCTAAGATAACAAGGATTACAACTTTAATTAAAAGTAAGATTCTAATAAAGACTTTAATCTTCAAGTATCCTACTTTTCAGCCGCCTCCTTGTTTCATGGGATTTCCTCTCCTTGAGCTTTGGCTTGACATATCTTTTGATCCGGGGCTTGGAAAAATATATGGTTTTCACACGACAGACGAGCATAATTTTGTCTATCTATCGAGGTCCACTTTGCTTTTCCTCTCCGCAAAACTTGCTGTCGTCATTCTGTCACGGCATATCCATGGCAGCATCGTCTTCTTCGTCTGCTTGTCCAGTTCAGCTTTCCTGCTTCTCTGCCCTGCGCCCGCCTTCACCGTCTACGATGGCAGCAACCTGCAAAATAAACCGTCTTTTAGTAGAATCCGTGTCTTTAATCCATTTGTGATGTTTTACTGTAAACTAACCTAAATGCAATGCAATGATGCTTGATTGCAGCAGAAATATGGGTTAAAAAGGGTGTAAATAATAGAACTTTTACACACTCAACACACCCCCAAACTCAAGTTTTTGCTTGCCCTCAAGCAACTAAGACCTAAAAGAAAAAAGAATATTTTTGTGTTGGCCTTCAAACAGTGACTGTCCCTTACCCGTCGCTCATTCTCTGTGGCGGCAGCAACCTGTCGGAAAGATTAGGATCTGTCCGGATTCTCACTATAGTTCTCGTGCAGTGTGTGCATGCTTGTGAACAGTTATATGCCAAGACTCTCTTAGTTTCACTAGAATATTCAACTCTTAACTCGAATTTTTATGCCAAAGTTTATCTTTTTGAAGGCACATTTTCATGCTTCTTTGATTTTCTGTTTTGACTTGCTTTTTATTTTTCAAGCTAAAGTTTCACTAGAGCCGGTTTCGGGCACCTCTAGCTAACTTCCTAGAGCCGATTTCGGGCACCTCTAGGGCTATTTTGCTAAACTTCTTTCCTAGAGCCAGTGTTAGGCACCTCTAGGGGCTATTCAAGTACTAAGCATCCTATTCTAGTTTGGCTAAAAGACATCTAAGCAATATAACAGTCACAATGGTGTTTAAGTTTTCAGAACTATAGAAAGGCTCTAAACTTCTCCTTAATCTGTCCTAAAGATGCTGTCACGACAGAGCTGTCATGACAGGTAAGTTAACTTCACAGTTTTAAGCCAACAGTTTAATTTTTTCTGATTTTTTTAAGAGAACTTAATTAAATAAAAGACACAACAAAATAATAAAAAGATGTACTAAGACTCCATTACTATGGAGGGTGCTACCCCCAAACTCGAGGGTTGCATTGCCCTCAATGCAAAATGACAGATAAAGATGAAGACATGTACATCACAAAATAAGGATAAAGCAAACAGCAAGAAAAGAGAAATAAAAGACTTAAATTTTAATCGCTGTCCTCGCTGCTGCTGCTGACACGGATCTGAAGGCGGCGTCTGGGCTGTGGAGGAGGCTGGGCAGGTTTCCCTACGAGCTGGACGTCTGAACTGCTACCGTTGTCCCACGTGCTGCTAGTGGTTGTGCTAGCCTTGGGCATCAGCTTCCTGTCTACCACGTGCGTCTGCCTCTTGACAGGCGTAAACTCCCTTTCCAAATTCCTCCTAATCAGAGGTTTTTCCTCGATGTCGGCTGTGGCTGGCCGCTTCGTTCCACGTGCGGGGCTGTCGGCCGGAGGACTCGCAGCTGCCGTCCGGGCAGGTGAAGGGGTGGAAGTAGCGGAGTGTGCATAGGGGGAGGCAGGAGGTGTAGGTGTGTGGACAGGTGTGGGGATGTGGAAAAAATGGGCAGGAAAAGTAGGGAAATTGACATCGGGATAATTTAAAGTGTTGGTAATGAAGTTTACCGTCGAATTGGTGAAATCCCATATGAAGGTCATCAATCCCATTTGTCTCTCTTCCACCCGTTGTAGCGCAGCAAGGATGTGGGCAGACTGGTCTGTCGGGGCGGTGGCGGCGGCAGGTTCAGGGGCAGGCTCCTCGGATGATTCTGTTGGGGAGCCGGCTGGGTTGAAGGAGGAGATAGGGGTTTTATAGCGGTCGAGGTGCTGCCCGTTTAATGCTGTAACGGCAGGCGTGAATAACGGAGCGACTGTTGGGATTTAGCGTGTCTGACGTGTCTGACACGCATTTATGCGTCTGCTACGCGTCTGTCACACGCTTTTACGTCTGCCGTGTCAGTCTGTTGACAGCCTGTCTTATCCGTCTGCGGCGGCAGCCGAAACGACATGTTTCAATAAATGGGCTTTGTTGGGCTGATGGATGGATGGTGGGCTTGGGTCACTTCTCCTTTTCTTCTTGACTCCTTTATTTGCTGAAAACAAAAAATATAAAAACATTATTCGAATAAAATAAACCTAATTTCCTAATAAATAATACTAAATAATAAAATAAATGAAAATAAAATTTAGGTTAAATTAGGGATGCCTTGTGGGGCATCTCCTAAAGTAACCACTTCCTGTATTCTTGGGGCTTCAGTCCCCTGATAATGCTTGAGGCGCTGTCCGTTGACTTTGAATTGATGCCAGTCTTTTAATGATTGGATTGTGATGGCACCATGGGGAAAAACTTGTACCACTTGGAACGGGCCAGACCATCTAGACTTTAGCTTTCCTGGGAAGAGTTTCAGTCTAGAGTTGAACAACAACACAAGCTGCCCTGTGCAGAACTGTCGTGGCAGCAACTTCCTATCATGCCACTTCTTAGTTTTCTCCTTGTAGATTCTTGCATTGTCGTAGGCCATTGTCCGTATTTCCTCAAGCTCGTTCAGATCTAACAGCCTTTTCTGGCCTGCCTTGTCTAAGTCCATATTCACGGCCTTGATTGCCCAATATGCTTTGTGCTCTATCTCGACAGGCAGATGACAGGTTTTCCCATAAATTAATCGGTATGGAGACATGCCTAATGGAGTCTTGAAAGCTGTCCTATATGCCCATAATGCATCATCTAGAAGTAAAGACCAATCTTTCCTGGTTGGTTTAACCATCTTTTCAAGAATGTTCTTAACTTCCCTATTAGATATCTCAGCTTGTCCATTGGTCTGTGGGTGGTATGCTGTCGCGATCCTGTGCTTGACACCATATTTCTTCAAGGCGGCAGCAATAACCCTATTGTCAAAGTGTCTCCCTTCATCACTGATAATCGCCTTAGGGATGCCAAATCTAGAAAAAATGTTTTTGTGCAAAAACTTTTGGACTGTCTTGGCATCATTCTTTTGAGTGGCGATGGCTTCAACACACTTAGAGACATAATCCACTGCTAGGAGGATGTATAGATTTCCACATGAAGATGGAAAAGGTCCCATGAAATCAATCCCCCAAACGTCGAAGATTTCGACTTCTAGAATGTTCTGCAGTGGCATCTCGTTTCTCCTCGAGATGTTACCTGTCCGCTGGCACCTGTCACAGTTCTTGTAGAAGTTCTGTGCATCTTTATACAGTGTCGGCCAGTAGAACCCTGACTGCAGCACCTTGGCAGCAGTTTTGTTGCCTCCTAAGTGACCTCCATATTGTGAAGCATGACAGTGATGGAGAATGTCTTCTTGTTCTTCTTGTGGTACACACCTCCTTATAACCTGATCTGCGCATAGTTTGAAAAGAAGAGGTTCGTCCCAATAATAATGCTTAACATCATTTTGGAACCTCTTCCTGGCTTGATAATTAAGATCAGAAGGTAGTATTCCGCTAACTATAAAATTAACGAAATCAGCATACCAGGGAAGTTCAGAAGACTTACCTGCCGCCATGGCTGTCGCGGCAGCGATTGCGGCAGCAAAGAGCTGCTCATCTGGGAAGGTCTCCAGTATGTTTGTCTCATCGATTGGTAGACTCTGTCCCTTCTCCAACCTTGACAAGTGGTCTGCCACCTGATTTTCTGTCCCTTTTTTGTCCTTGATTTCTAGATCGAATTCTTGTAATAGCAAGATCCACCGTATCAATCTAGGCTTTGCATCCTTCTTTGCGAACAAATACTTCAGGGCAGAATGGTCTGTGTGCACTATTACTTTCGTCCCAAGTATGTAAGAACGAAACTTGTCAATGGAGAACACCACCGCTAATAGCTCCTTTTCTGTGGTGGTGTAGTTCACTTGGGCGTCATTTAGTGTCTTGCTGGCATAGTATATGACATGAAACAGCTTGTCTTTGCGCTGCCCAAGTGCTGCCCCGACAACATAGTCACTAGCGTCACACATGATCTCAAATGGCTGTGTCCAGTCTGGTGGCTGTACTATGGGGGCTGTTACCAGTTTTTCCTTCAGAACCTTGAATGCTTCAGTACATTAATCATTAAAGTCAAAGGGTCGGTTCTGCTCTAAGAGATAGCATAGGGGCTTGGTAATTTTTGAGAAATTTGCAATGAATCTCCGATAAAAACCAGCATGCCCTAAAAAACTTCTAATGCCCTTGACTGTGGTCGGCGGCGGCAGCTTCTCTATGACTTCTATTTTGGCCCTGTCGACTTCTATCCCACGGCAGCTAATCTTATGGACTAGGACTATCCCTTCATCCACCATAAAGTGGCATTTTTCCCAATTCAAAACTAGATTAGCTTTTTCACATCTTTCAAGTACCTTTTGTAAGTTGCCGAGGCAGCTCTCAAAATCGTCTCCAAAGACGGAAAAATCATCCATAAATATCTCAAGGAAGTCCTCTACCATATCGGAGAATATGGCCATCATGCACCTTTGGAAGGTGGCGGGTGCATTACATAGTCCAAACGGCATCCTCCTAAAAGCGTACGTTCCGTAGGGGCAGGTGAAAGTCGTCTTTTCTTGATCCTCCGGTGCGATAGCAATTTGGTTGTAACCTGAGTAACCATCAAGAAAACAATAGTAAGGTTTACCCGCTAATCTATCAAGCATTTGATCAATAAAGGGTAAAGGAAAGTGGTCCTTTCGGGTAGCCTTGTTGAGCTTCCGATAGTCCATACAAACCCTCCAACCGGTCACAGTCCTGGTTGGGATTAACTCATTGTTCTCATTGGTTATCACGGTCATTCCTCCTTTCTTTGGAACACATTGCACCGGGCTCACCCATTTGCTGTCGGAGATGGCATAAATAATACCAGCATCTAGCCACTTTATTATCTCTTTACGCACTACCCCCTTCATCGCATGGTTTAGCCGCCTTTGGGCATCAATAGTCGGCTTATGATCTTCCTCAAGGAGGATTTTGTACATGCATAACGCCGGACTAATGCCTTGAATGTCTGCTATCGTCCATCCAATCGCCTTCTTGTGCTGCCTTAGCATGCCGATTAGCTGTCGTTCCTGTTCCTGCGGCAGCTTAGAAGAGATGATTACGGGCAGTGTGTCATTTGAACCAAGATAAGCATATTTTAACTGCCCTGGCAGGGGCTTAAGTTCTAAGGCAGGTGGTTCAATAGTAGATGGCTTTTGGATTAAATGGTTATCCGAAGTGTAATTTAAAGGTTCGAATAACTTACCTGGACGATGGCCTAACCAGTTTACCTCCTCCTGATCTTCAGTATCAGATGTATCGGAGTCAGAGGAGTTGCTGTTGTCGGTGCTGTCATCGTTGCTGTCGTGACAGGCCTGTAGGTGGCTGTCGCAGCAGTGACCAAATTTTATATCATGACAGCCCGACCTAATGCAGGGATGATCAAGGGTCACTTCAATGATGGCCTTGCATTCCTCGTCCAAATCAGCATGTTTCATTGATTGGAGAACATTCAACTTAATCTCTTGATCGTTCACTCGCATGGTGAGTTCTCCTTTCTCCATATCAATCAGTGATCTTCCCGTGGCTAAGAAGGGTCGCCCAAGGATGACTGGTGCGTTTTCATCTGCCTCACAATCTAAAACAAGAAAGTCAGCAGGAAAAATAAACTTATCTACTCTTACCAGAATATCTTCAATCTTTCCCTCTGGATGAACGTAAGAGCGGTCTGCCAGCTGCAGAGTTACTGTCGTGGGCCGCGCCTTTCCAATACCTAATTTCTGGAAAACAGACTTTGGCATTAGATTAACACTAGCACCAAGATCACAAAGTGCCTTACCCACGAATTTGTCTCCGATTACACAAGGTATGATGAAGCTCCCCGGATCCTTCTTTTTCTGAGGTGGCTGCCGATGAAGAATACTCATGCAACCATCTGCCATCCTTACCGTTTCAAATTCCCCAAGTTTATATTTTTTTGACATGACATTCTTTAGAAATTTGGCGTAACCAGGCATCTCCCTAACGACATCTAACAGCGGAATATTAATTTGAACCTGCTTAAAAATATCATAAATCTTTTTAAGTTGAGATTCCTACTTAGTTTGCTGTATCCGTTGAGGAAAAGGTGGTGGGGGACGGTAATCAGCAATACGTTCTTCCCACTGCATACGAATCTGAGGACGATGTTCTTCATTTTTCTCCTCTGTCGCTTCTGCTGTCGTGACAGGCTCATCGGCAGCAGTCTGTTTGTTACCTGTCGGGGCAGCTTCCTCGGCAGGTTGGTCTAAGGCTGGTTCCTTTCCTGTTTCAACTTCTTTTTCCGGCCCTGGTAGTTTCTTCCCACTCCTAGTAGTAATTGCCTTACACTGCTCATGTGTGGGTGGCCTAGCATTTTCAGTATTACTAGGGAATCCTCCATTCTGCCTCGGCTTAATATGTTGAGAAACCTGACCCATTTGTGTCTCCAGAGATTTCAAAGTAGCTTCATTATTTGTCATCCTCATTTCGGTTTTATCCATGAAGTTCTCTGTCTTCTTAACAAACTGATTTATATTCTCAATATAAGTACCGGTCTGAGACATAAAGGTGGCCAGAGTCTGTTCCAATATACTACTCGTGGCAGCTGGTGGCTGCTGTTGCTGCTGCGGCGGCAGGTGCTGCGGCAGCTGCTGTCGCGTCAGCAATCTAGGTCCTCCCTGATTCTGATTGTGTGCTTGCGGATTCAAGGCGTTATTGGCGTTACTCCAGGAAAATTTGGGATCCTTCCTCCAATTGGGATTATAGTTGTTGGAGTTGTAATTCGGCTTGTTGTAATTTCCAACATATTTTCCCTCTTCTAACTGTATTGGGCACTCATCCCGACTATGATTTCCCTAACAGATATCACATACTTCCTCTACAGCAAATCCTTGTTGACCATCATCATTCAATAACCTTTTCATTGCTTTAGTAAGGAATGCTACCTGTGATTTTAACGTGCTGTCGGCTTCATAGTCCTTGACAGCAAGTACCCTTTTACCCCCTCTTCTTGCGGTCGGAAACTGTTCCTCATTCTTGGCCAGATTTTTCAAAACTTGCAATGCCTCATCTGGATCTTTATCCAATAATAGCCCATTTGCTGCAGAATCAATTCGAATGCGAGTTTGTAAGTTAGCAGCATTATAGAACTTAGTTACCTGATTCCAGACGGGGAATCCATGCATTGGGCAGTTCCGAAGAAGAGTAGTAAATCTGTCACAGGCCTCGTGCATTGGCTCGTCATCTTCCTGTTGAAAAGTAGCAATTTCATTACGTAATCGCTCAGATAAATGCGAAGGATTAAAACGAGATAAAAATTCACGAGATAAATCTGCCCAAGTCATAATTGAACCCGGCGTAAGTTTATTCCACCAAGTTTTAGCTCTGTCCCTCAACGAATGGGGAAATAACCGAAGCCTCAGTATCTCCGGATTAACTCCTGGCAGTCTAAACGAACCACAGATCTCCTGGAACGTTTTGAGATGCTCCCTAGCATCTTCTGTCACAGCACCACTAAACTGTCCGACATTGTTGATCATACTAAACATGACAGGTTTAAGCTCAAAGTTATCAACTTCAATATCCGGCAGCGTGGTCTCCAGCTCTACATGATTGTTCAACATGTAGTCACGGCATGACCGTCGTCCGGTTGCTGCGGGCGGGTCGCCGGCAGGCGGTATAACAGCTCCATCTCTAGCAGCAGGATTATCTCCTCGGTATGCCATTGTCTCTAACTGTTCTTCAAGGTACTCGTTCCTGGCTAGCACGTAACGAAGTCGGTTCCTAAGATTGAATGAACGTTCAACTTCCGGATCTAATGGATACTCAGGATCTTTGCCTCTTTTAGATCTGCGCATAAACAAGTAAACCTCGTGAAAAGAAAGAGTCTAAAATACTAACGAAAAATAGAAAAAGAAAAATTAAAAGAAAAACAAAAACAAAAACGAAAACGAAAAGTGCAATAAAAGAAAGGTGTAGTTATGTTGCCAATCCCCGGCAACGGCGCCAAAAACTTGTTGCGTGTAAAAGAGTCTATCGCAATTATAGTGCAAGTGTACACGACGCAAGTAGTAAAGTGATACGAAGTATCGGATATCGTCTCCACAGGGATTGGGCTAATAGCTTCACCTAATTTCACTGCACGAAGTAAAGGAAATAATTGAGAGTTGTCACGAGAATAATAAAGAAAACATAAATAAAAGAGTAGAGTAATCAAGATAGAGAGAATGGGCTGGTATTGAATTGCTCAGTAGTGCAGGTATTGTATTGCTTAGGAACTCCAGTTCTGTCGTCGCGCCTGTCGCTGGCAGCACCTGTCGCAGCAGCTGTCCGTTGGTTGTCGCGGCAGCAAACACACCAACTCAGTACGTTCAAGTTTGGAAAGAATCCCAGATCTGCCTTGGCCTATCCCTAGGTCCAAGTCTGTCGATGATCACGTCTTTGATGATACCTCCCGGCGTGAATCGAAGGATGAACACCGATGTGTATGAATTCTTCCTTAGCCACTTAACCTTGCCCTATCCCTAGGCACAAGATAGTTCAACTATAAACTAGAGAACTTGCTCTTATTTCTTTCGTATACTTAACTCTCCCGATGCTAAGTAAATAGATAACCTCACAATGCTCTCCCGATGCTCTTGCAAGATATTAAAACCAAAATAAGAGAACTTGAAGTTTATTTTATTGAACTTGGAAAATCCTAAAACAAAACAACCCTTGCAACTACTTTACAAAACAACCCGTGGCCCTAGGGGGAATTTAGAACATGTTGACGACGGGTAAACGGCGGAGGGGTTTGGTTATCGGTTATGGGGTATTATCCTCCTAGGTTAAAATCTATGCCCTTATATAAGCTTTGGGCTCAAGAATTCTAAGATAACAAGGATTACAACTTTAATTAAAAGTAAGATTCTAATAGACTTTAATCTTCAAGTATCCTACTTTTCAGCCGCCTCCTTGTTTCATGGGATTTCCTCTCCTTGAGCTTTGGCTTGAAATATCTTTTGATCCGGGGCTTGGAAAAATATATGGTTTTCACACGACAGACGAGCATAATTTTCTCTATCTATCGAGGTCCACTTTGCTTTTCCTCTCCGCAAAACTTGCTGTCGTCATTCTGTCACGGCAGATCCATGGCAGCATCGTCTTCTTCGTCTTCTTGTCCAGTTCAGCTTTCATGCTTCTCTGCCCTGCGCCCGCCTTCACCGTCTATGATGGCAGCAACCTGCAAAATAAACCGTCTTTTAGTAGAATCCGTGTCTTTAATCCATTTGTGATGTTTTACTGTAAACTAACCTAAATGCAATGCAATGATGCTTGAATGCAGCAGAAATATGGGTTAAAAAGGGTGTAAATAATGGAACTTTTACACACTCAACACATTCAAGCATAATTCATTGCATTTAGGATAGATTTCATATATACATCACAATTATATAAAATGGCACAGTTGCTACTGATTTTGGTTACTTTTGCAAGTAGCTGTTGTAGCAGACTCAGGGCAGTGGAGAAGCAGAGCTGGAACACAGGACTGCAGTCGAGAAGAATGACGCTGTCGTGGCAGCCAATGACGACAGCCATGTTGAAGGGAAAAATTGAAGTGGAGCTCGACAGAAAAAGGAAATTAAGCCGGTCTGTCGTGGAGCACTCTTATATTTTTCTGAGCCCTAGATCAGAATGAAGGCCAAGCCCAAAGTTCAAGGAAGAAACCCAAAGCAAGAAAAGAGGACGAATTAAAGGCATCTACTCTGAAGATTTAGTCTTTAATAGAGTTGTACTTTAATTTAAACTTGTATTCTTGCCATATTATAAAACTTGAACCCAAGGCCTATATAAAGGCATGTAATTCGACCTAGGGAAGGATATCACATTCTCTAGCCGTCTTCCCCAAAACCCTAGTCGTTTTCCCCCTTCTCATCATGTTCTAAACTTCCCCTAGGGCTTAGGGTTGATTCTGTAAAGTAGTTGCAAGGATTGCATTGTTTTAGGATTTTTTCTGTTCAATAAAATAGACTTCAAGTTTGCTTATTCTGGTTTTCAACATCTTGCAAGAGTTTCGGGAGAGCATTGTGAGATTACTCATTTACTTAATATCGGGAGAGTTAAGTATACGAAAGGAATAAGTACGGGTTCTCCAGTTTATGGTTGAACTATCTCGGACCTAGGGATAGGACGAGGTTAAGTGGCTAAGGAAGAATTCAACAACATCGGTGTTCATCCTTCGATTCACGCCGGGAGGTATCATCAAAGACGTATTCATCGACAGACTTGAACCTAGGGATAGGACGAGTCACAGCAGGGATTCTTGCCAAGCTTGAAGTACAAAGTTGTGTGATTGCTGCCGCGACAAACAACAGACCGCTGCCGCCGCAGGTGCTGCCGCGACAGGAGCGACGACAGAACAAGAAGTCCTATACAGTGCAACACCTGCACTACAGAGAAAATCAATATCGGCCTATTTCTTTACCCTGAATCCTTTTAATCATTTATCTTCAGTATTCTTTAGTATTCCCTTACAAACAATTAAATTATCTTCTTTCTTTCTTGTGCAGCAATTCAAGGTTAAGGCTATTTCCAGTCCTTGTGGATTCGATATCCGATACTTCGTGTATCACTTTACTACTTACGCCGTTTACACTTGCACTCTATTGCGATAGACTCTTTTACACGCGACAAGTTTTTGGCGCCGTTGCCGGGGACTGGCAACATATCTTTACCCTACTTTTACTGCACATTCTTTTTAATTTTTCTATTTTTATTGGGATTGTTCCCCCTGTGCTTTTCACAAGGTTTTTCGTTTGCTTATACGCAGATCGAGACGAGGTAAGGAACTTGAGTATCAACTAGATCCTGAAATCGAACGCTCGTGCAATCTTAGGAACCGAGTCCGACTCTTGTTAGCCAGAAACGATTACCTTGAGGAACAATTAGAAGCCATGCATAACGGGGGGAACAACCAAAAGAATCCTGAAGGTCCTGAAGATCCTATTGGGAATGAAGGAAACGGACAACCCGCCGCTGCCGTGGCCGTACGCCGGTCCTACCGTGATTACATGATCAACGATCATGTGGAACTAGAGACCACCCTGCCAGACGTGGATGCTGAAAATTTCGAGCTGAAACCTATGATGTTCAGCATGATCAATTCCGCTGGCCAATTTTGTGGTGCTGCTACAAAGGATGCTAGAGAACATCTGAAAAATGTTCCAAGAAATATGTGGATCATTTAAACTACCAGGAGTAAATCCGGAGATACTGAGGCTTCGGTTATTTCCTCATTTCTTGAAGGACAGAGCAAAAACTTGGTGGAACAAACTAACGCCGGGTTCAATACGAACTTGGGCGGATTTAACTCGTGAATTTTTATCTCGTTTTAATCCTTCCCATTTATCTGAGCGATTACGTAACGAAATTGCTACTTTTCAACAGGAAGATGACGAGCCAATGTACGAGGCATGGGATAGGTTTACTTCTCTTCTGAGGAATTGCCCGATGCACGGATTCCCTATTTGGAATCAAGTCATAAAATTTTACAATGCTGCCAACACACGTACCCGTATGAGAATAGATTCGACAGCCAATGGATTGCTGTTGGATAAAGATCCAGATGAAGCCATGGTAGTGTTAAAGAATTTGGCGAAGAATGAAGAGCAATTTCCCACGTTGAGGAGAGGTAAACGAGTGCTAGCTGTAAAGGATTATGAGGCCGATAACTCCCTAAAGGCACAGGTTGCATACCTCACAAAGGCATTAGAGAATTTACTGAAGAAAGATTCAAAACCTGTCTACTCCGCATAAGAGGTATGTGAAACTTGCAGTGGGAATCACAGTTCGGAAGACTGCCCGCTACAGCTAGAGAAAGTGATGTATGTTGGAAACTTCAACAAGCAAAGGAACTATGACTCAAACAATTACAATCCCAACTGGAGGAAAGACCCCAAGTTCTCCTGGAGTAACCCAAACAACGCCCTGAATCCTCAAGTACAGAACACTCAAAATCAGAGGGCACCTAGAATTCTGACTCGGCAGCAACCGCAACAGCCGCCAGCAGCCACACCTAGTATACTGGAGCAGACCTTGGCCACATTTATGTCACAGACAGGAACTTACATTGCAAACATGGATCACTTCATTAAGAAGACTGAGTCGTTCATGGATAAAACAGATATGCGAATGACTAATCATGAAGCTACTCTGAAATCACTGGAGACACAGATGGGTCAAGTTTCCCAACATATTAAGCCAAGGCAGAACGGAGGATTCCCTAGCGATACTGAGGTCGCTAGACAACCCACACATTAACAGTGCAAAGCCATTACAGCAAGGAGTGGGAAACAACTGCCAGGGCCGAAGAAGAAAGATGAACCAGTTAAGAAACTAGCCCTAGAATCGACTGCCGCGAACGCTGCCCTGGCAGATGACAAACAGCCTGCTGCCACCACACCTGTCACGACAGCATAAGGAAGAGAGGAGAAGGATGAAGAACCTAAGCCTCCTCAGATCCGAATACCATGGGAAGGACGCATTGAAGATTATCGTCCTCCACCTCCTTTTCCACAGCGGCTACAGAAACAGGAGTTCCAGCTTAAAAAGATCTATGATATTTTTAAGCAGGTCCACATCAATATTCCGCTGTTAGATGCCATCAAGGAGATGCCCGGTTATTCCAAATTTCTCAAGGATGCTATGTCGAAGAAATCCAGACTTGGGGAATTTGAGACGGTTAAATTGGCAGAAGGATGCATGACTATTCTGCATAAGCATCCACCCCAGAAAAAGAAGGATCCTGGGAGCTTCATAATACCGTACATAATTGGTGATAAATTCGTGGGTAAGGCACTTTGTGATCTAGGTGCTAGTATTAATTTAATGCCAAAATCTGTATTTCAGAAATTAGGTATTGGACGAGCACGGCCCACGACAGTTATGCTGCAGCTAGCAGACCGCTCTTACGTGCAACCAGAAGGGAAGATTAAAGATATTCTGGTAAGAGTGGATAAGTTTATTTTTCCTGCTGACTTTCTTGTTTTAGATTGTGAAGCAGATGAGAATACACCAATCATCCTGGGGCGACCCTTCTTAGCCACAGGCAGATCACTGATTGATGTAGAAAAGGGAGAACTCACAATGAGAGTGAATGATCAAGAGATCAAGCTAAATGTTCTCCAGGCAATTAAGCATGATGATGCAGAAGAAGAATGCAAGGCTATCACTGAAGTAATCCTTGATCAACCCTGCATCAGGTCGTGCTGCCATGACATTAAGTTTGGTCACTACCACAGCAGCCACCTGGAAGACTGTCACGGCAGCGACGATGACAGAAGCTCCTCGGATTCTGACATATCTGACACTGAAGATCATGAGGAGGTAAACTGGATAGGTAATCGTCCAGGTAAGTTATTCGAGCCCTTAAACTATACCTCGAATGAACACATCATCCAAAAGCCCTCAACTATAGAACCACCTGTTCTAGACCTTAAGCCCTTGCCAGGGCAGCTCAACCATGTTTTTCTTGGATTAAATGATACGTTGCCCATAATCATCTCTTCCAAGTTGATGCAGGAACATGAACAGCAGCTGATAGGGATGCTGCAACAGCATAAAAAGGCTATTGGATGGACGATAGTTGATAACCAAGGCATCAGTCCGGCATTATGCTTGCATAAAATTCTCTTAGAGGATGATCATAAGCCGAACATTGATGCCCAGAGACGCTTGAATGATGCTATGCAAGAAATGGTTTGAAAAGAAATTATCAAATGGCTAGACGCTGGGATAATTTATTCCATCTCGGATAGTAAGTGGGTGAGCCCGGTGTAGTGCATTCCTAAGAAGGGAGGAATAATCGTGGTGACCAATGAAGAAAACGAATTAATCCCAACCAGGACTGTGACCGGTTGGAGGGTTTGTATGGACTACTGGCGTTAGTTTATTCCACCAAGTTTTCGCCCTGTCCATCAATGAATGAGGAAATAACCGAAGCCTCAGTATCTCCGGATTTACTCCTGGTAGTCTAAACGAACCACAAATTTCCTGGAACGTTTTCAGATGCTCCCTAGCATCCTCTGTAGCAGCACCACTAAATTGGCCAGCGTTGTTAATCATGCTGAACATAACAGGTTTCAGCTCAAAGTTGTCAACTACGTCTGGCGGGGTTGTTTCTAGTTCTACATGATCATTAGCATGTAGTCTCGGCATGATCGGCGTGCGGCAGCGACAGGAGGATCGGCAGGTTGACCGTTCCCTCCATCTCTGACAGGATTTTCAGCATCCTAGGGATTTCCTTGGTTGTTCCTTCTTTCTTCTTGCCTTTCGTTCACCATTGCTTCTAATTGTTCCTCCAGGTATTTGTTTCTTTCTACGAGGAGGCAGACTATTTTCCTGAGATTGCACGTTCGTTCGATTTCATGATCTAACTGGTGCTCAGGTTCTTTTCCTCATTGAGATCTGCGCATACGCAAACAAAAGACCTTGTGAAAGGTACAGGTTGAACAATCCAAGTAAAACAGAAAAATAAAAGAAGTGCAGTAAAAGATAGGGTAAAGATATGTTGCCAGTCCCCTGCAACGGCGCCAAAAACTTGTTGTGTGTAAAAGTGTCTATCGCAATGTAGTGCAAGTGTACACGACGTAAATAGTAAAGTGATACGTAAGTATCGGATATCGTCTCCACAAGGACTAGGCTAATAGCTTCACCTTGGATTACTGCACGAGAGGAAAAAGAAATAGTTTAAATGTTTGTCACAAGAATATAAAGAATACTGATAATAAAAGAGTAAAGGATTCAGGATAGAGAGAATGGGTCGTTATTGAATTGCTCAGTAGTGTAGGTGTTGCAAGGTCTAAGAATCTCCGTTCTGTCGTTGCGCCTGTCGCGGCAGCACCTGTCGCGGCAGCGGTCTGTTGTTAGTCGCGGCAGGGATCACACAACTCTGTACTTCAAGCTTGGCAAGAATCTCTGCTATGCCTTGGCCTATCCCTAGGTCCAAGTCTGTCGATGAACACGTCTTTGATGATACCTCTCGGCGTGAATCGAAGGGTGAACACCGATGTTGTTGAATTCTTCCTTAGCCACTTAACCTCGTCCTATCCCTAGGTCTGAGATAGTTCAACCATAAACTGGAGAACTCGTACTTATTCATTTCGTATACTTAACTCTCCCGATATTAAGTAAATATGTAATCTCACAATGCTCTCCCGATACTCTTGCAAGATGTTGAAAACCAGAATAAGCAAGCTTGAAGTCTATTTTATTGAACAGAAAAATTCCTAAAACAAATGCAATCCTTGCAACTACTTTACAAAATCAACCCTTAGCCCTAGGGGAAGTTTAGAACATGATGAGAAGGGGAAAACGACTAGGGTTTAGAAGAGAAGGCTAGAGAGTAAGATATCCTTCCCTAGGTCAAATTGCATGCCTTTATATAGGCTTTGGGTTCAAGTTTTCTAATATGGCAAGAATACAAGTTTAAATTAAAGTACAACTCTATTAAAGACTAAATCTTCAGAGCATAAGTCTTTAATTCGTCCTTCCTTCTTGCTTGGAGTTTCTTCCTTGAACTTTGGGCTTGGAAAAATATAAGGGTGCTCCACGACAGATGGGCTTAATTTTCTCTTTCTGTCGAGGCCCACTTCACTTCTTCCCTTCACTATCGATGTCGTCCTTGGCTGCCATGGCAGCATCATCCTCTTCGTTTGCACATCCAGTTCCAGCTCTGCTTCTTCACTGCCCAACGTCTGCTTCTCTACTGCCCTCCATCTGCTACAGCAGCTACCTGCAAAAGTAACCAATTTCAGCAGAAACTGTGTCATTTGATATATTTGTGATGTATAACTGAAATCTAACCTAACTGCAATGAATTATGCTTGAATGCAGCAGAAATATGGGTTAAATAGGGGGTAAAATATAGAACTTTTACACACTCAACACACCCCCAAACTCAAGTTTTTGCTTGCCCTCAAGCAATTTAGACCTAAGAAAGAAATAAAAAAAATTTGTTTGGCTTAAAACAGTGAACCTTCCCTTACCTAATTCATTCCCTATTGTGAGCAACACCTTGTCGGGTAATTCAGGATTCATCCGGAACCTTGCTATAATTCTCGTGTGGTGTGTGCATGCTTGTGAACAATTATATGCCAAGACTCCCTTAGTTTACTAGAATAGTTAAGCTTCTAACTTGAATTTTTATGCCAATTTTCATCTTTTTGGAGGCAATTCTTAGGCTCCTTTAGTTTTTATTCAGGCTCGATTCTATTTTCTCAGGCTTAAGTTTGACTAGAGCCGGTTTCAGGCACCTCTAGGTGTAAGAGTCTATTTTTCGTAACTTCTTTTCCTAAAGCCAGTGTTAGGCACCTCTAGGGGCAACTCAAGTGTTAAGCTTTCTAATCTAGTTTACTAGCAGAGTTGTAGGCAGTATAAAAGTCACAAATGGTGTTTGAGATTTAGAACTATAGTAAGGCTCTAAACTGCTCCTAAAATTATCCTAAAGGCACTGCCACGACAGAAGCTGTCACGGCAGGTAAGTTCAGTTTAAAGACTTAAGCCAAATTTTCATTTTTTTAGCAAAAATAAACTAAGTAAAAGACACAATTTTTTAAACTTAAAAAGACTCCATTAATGGAGGGATGCCACCCCCAAACTCGAGGGTTGCATTGCCCTCAATGCAAATGACAGATAAGAAAAAGAAAAATGAAACAACATCACAAAATATGACAAAAGGCAGACAACAATATAAGATAAGAAACTTAAAATTTTTAGGCGCTGTCGTCGCCGCTGCAGCTGCTGCTGCTGAGTTGAATCTACCGACAGGCAGTGAATTTCTTTGCTGGTGCTGGCAGACGGATGGGAGAGGAAGAAGTGTTCTTTGTTTTGGCTTCCCGTGGGGGTTGGATGCGGGTAGGGGAGATATGGGGTGGTTTCTCCACTACCTGAACCTCGGAGCGTGGCGGTGGTGAAGTCTCGGATGAAACTCATGAGGCCGAGCTGCCGTTCCTCCATTTTTTGTATTGCAGCAAGTATTTGTGTGGAGGTGTCTGCTGGAGGAGTTGTTGCGGTAGGCTGCCTGGGTTCTGTGGCAGTAGGCTCGGTGTCGGTGGGCTCTGTTGGCTCAGCTGCCGTGGTAGTAGGATCAAAAGATGACAGGGGCATGGCAGCTTTGAGTTCCATCAGGCTGAGTATGTTCCTGTCGGTCCAGCCTTTCCCTCGAACTCTTATATCCTCAGCAGCTTCCGGTACATTGTGGTCGCGACAGAGGGCAGTGATGAGATAAGGGTAGAAGAGTGGTCCTGACGGCCGGTAAGCACAGTCCAGTATACCCTCTCGGACGTATCTGCCAACGTTAATTGGCCTCTCATTTAAAATAGAATAGATGAGGGCTAACCTTGGTTGGTCGACGGTTGTGTTGTGCGAGGAGGGCATAATCCGTTTCTTGATAAACGCATTTCAAAGTTTTGCCTCTGGGGTGAGCTGGACTCTTTTCACCGTCCTCGAATGTTTCGAATCGGTATTCCACTCGGTACCCTCGTCTGTGAGTTCTTCCATCACAGCATCGTAGTTGGCAGGCTCTAAACTCTTGAGAAATCTTTGGTGGCCATCTTCCTTTCTCCCCACATAGAACCCGTAGAGTGTGTTGATGTATTCGGGTTCGAAAGGTACCTCTTTCCCTCGGACTGTAACTGCTGTTGCATCCCTACTGCCGATGGCAGCATAAAATTCCCGGACGAGAGTCACGCTCATTTCCTCTGGCTACTCAGCGAATATCTGTCACTGCAGGGCTCTGATTTTGCGGGCTATGAACGGCTGCAGCCCCAGGTTCTCCGTTCTGGAAGTGTAAATGAAGCCTTTCTCCTCCCACATTTCACGGATCTGGAAGGAGCTTGGAGTGGATGCTGCTGGGGCAGATCCTGAGGCAGAGCTTCTGCGGGTATTTCTAGTACTCATGTTGCAAGGACTGTGGAAAGAAAATGAAAGCAAGTAAAATTCTAGAGGAAACAAGTAGAGAGAATGAAAGTGAGTGAAAAATGAATAGTAAAACGGGGTTTATATAGAGGGGGAGTTTGTTGCCCGTTGGAGCTGTAACGGCAGGCGCGAATAATGGGGTTAGCTGTTACGCGGTTTCTAACGCGTCTGTCACGCATTTCCGCGTCTGTTACGCGTTTCCGTGTCTGCCGCGACAACGTGTTGACAGGCTGGATTTTCCGCGTCTATCGCGGCAACTGTAACGGCAGGCTCCAAAGTTTGGGCTTTTTGGGCTGATGATAAGATGGTGGGCTGAATTCACTTCTCCTCTTCTCCTTGTCTCCTTTATTTCCTGAAAATAATAAAAATAAAAACTTTAGTTCCTAAAAAATAAAATAATTCTAATTACCTAATATATATATAAATAATAATAATAAAAATAAAAATAAAAATTAGGTTAAATTAGGGATGCTAGGAGGGGCATCTCCTAAAGTAACCACTTCTTGCATTCTTGGGGCTTCAGTCCCCTGATAATGCTTCAATCTTTGTCCATTGACTTTGAATTGGTGCCCGTCTTTTAAAGATCTGATTGCGATGGCACCATGGGGAAAAACCTGCACCACTTAGAATGGGCCAGACCATCTAGATTTCAGCTTCCCTGGGAAGAGTTTCAACATATAATTGAATAACAACACAAGCTGCCCTTGGCAGAACTGTCGTGGAAGCAACTTCTTGTCATGCCACTTCTTGGTCTTGTCTTTATAGATTCTTGCGTTGTCATAGGCCATTGTTCGAATTTCTTCAATCTCATTCAAATCAAGTAGCCTTTTCTGTCCTACTTTTTCCAAGTCCATATTCACTGCCTTGATGGCCCAGTAGGCTCTATGCTCAATCTCGACAGGTAAATGGCATGTTATCCCATAAATCAGCCGGTAGGGTGACATTCCCAATGGAGTTTTGAATGATGTTCTGTAGGCCCATAATGCATCGTTGAGGTGTAGAGACCAGTCCTTCCGAGTTGGCTTAACCATCTTTTCAAGAATGTTCTTAACCTCTCTGTTCGATATTTCAGCTTGTCCATTGGTCTGAGGGTGGTATGTTGTTGCGATCCGATGTTTGACACCATACTTTTTCAAGGCATCAGCTATAACCCTATTATCGAAATGCCTCCCTTCATCACTGATGATCGCCTTGGGGATGCCAAATCTGGAAAAAATGTTTTTATGCAAAAACCTCTGAACCGTCTTGGCATCGTTCTTCTAAGTAGCGACCGCTTCAACCCATTTGGACACATAGTCCACTACCAGGAGGATATATAAGTTCCCACATGAAGTTGGGAATGGTCCCATAAAATCAATCCCCCAAACGTCGAAGATCTGACTTCTAGAATGTTTTGCAGTGGCATCTCATGTCTCATTGAGATGTTTCCAGTCCGTTGACACTTGTCACAGTTTTTGTAGAATGTTTGGGCATCCTTGAACAGTGACGGCCAATAAAATCCCGACTGCAAAACCTTGGCAGCAGTTTTGTTACCACCTAAATGCCCTCCGTATTGTGAAGCATGGCAGTGATGTAGTATAGCTTCCTGTTCATCCTGTGATACACATCTCCTAATAACCTAATCTGCACAATATTTGAAAAGAAGAGGTTCGTCCCAATAATAATGCTTAACATCATTTTGGAACCTCTTCCTAGCTTGATAGTTAAGGTCAGGAGGAGTTATTCCGCTAACTAAATAATTAACGAAATCAGCATACCAGGGGAGTTCAGAAAACTGACCTGCCGCCATGGCTGTCGCGGCAGTGCTTGTGGCAGCGAACAATTGCTCGTCAGGGAAGGTCTCCAGTATGTGTGTTTCGTCTGTTGGGAGACTCTTTCCCTTTTCTAACCTTGACAAGTGATCTGCAACTTGATTCTCTGTCCCCTTTTTTTTTCCTTGATTTCAAGGTCGAACTCTTGCAGTAGCAGAATCCAACGTATCAGTCTAGGCTTTGTATCCTTTTTGGTGAACAGATACTTTAATGCAGAGTGGTCTGTGTGGACAATGACCTTCGTTCCAAGTATATATGAACGGAACTTGTCAATAGAGAACACCACAGCTAACAGTTCCTTCTATGTTGTGGTGTAATTTACTTGGGCTTCATTCAGTGTTTTGCTGGCATAGTATATAACATGAAAGAGCTTGTCTTTCCTCTGCCCAAGTGCTGCCCCGACAGCATAGTCACTAGCATCACACATAATCTCAAATGGTAGTTTCCAATCCGGTGGCTGTACTATTGGGGCTGTTACCAGCTTTTCTTTCAGAACCTTGAATGCCTCAGTACATTCAATGTTGAAGTCGAAGGGACGGTTCTGCTCTAGAAGATGGCATAAGGGTTTTGTGATCTTCGAAAAGTTCGCGATAAACCTCCGATAGAAACCAACATGCCCTAAGAAACTCCTGATTCCCTTGACTGTGGTGGGTGGCGGCAGCTTTTCGATTACCTCGATCTTAGCTCTGTCGACGTCTATGCCGCGGCATCTTATTTTATGGCCGAGGACTATCCCTTCATCCACCATGAAGTGACATTTCTCCCAGTTCAATACCAAGTTTGCTTTCTCACATATTTCGAGCACTTTCTGTAGGTTGCCAAGGCAGCTTTCAAAATTGTCTCCAAAGACAGAAAAATCATTCATGAATATCTCCAGGAAATCCTCCACCATATCGGAGAATATTGCCATCATGCACCTTTGAAAGGTTGCTGGTGCATTACAAAGTCCAAATGGCATCCTCCGAAAAGCATAAGTACTGTATGGGCATGTGAACGTCGTCTTCTCTTGATCTTCCAGTGCGATGGCTATTTGATTATAACCTGAGTATCCATCAAGAAAACAATAGTAAGGCTTTCCCGCTAATCTATCGAGGATTTGATCAATAAAAGGCAGGGGAAAGTGGTCCTTCCAGGTAGCTTTGTTAAGCTTCTGGCAGTCCATACAAACCCTCCAACCGGTCACATTTCTGGTTGGGATCAATTCGTTTTCTTTGTTGGTTACCACTGTTATTCCTCCTTTCTTGGGAACGCACTGCACCGGGCTCACCCACTTGCTATCCGAGATGGCATAGATTATTCCAGCATCTAGCCATTTTATGATCTCCTTACGAACCACCTCTCGCATAGCATCATTTAGACGTCTCTGTGCATCAATGGTCGGCTTATGATCATCCTCTAAGAGGATTTTGTGCTGGACTGATGCCTTGGATATCAGCTATCCTCCATCCAATAGCCTTTTGTGCTGTTGCAGCATCCCTATCAGCTGTTGTTCCTGTTCCTGCATCAACTTGGAAGAGATGATTACGGGCAACGTATCATTTAAACCAAGGAAAACATATTTTAGCTGCCCTGGCAGGGGCTTAAGATCTAGAACAGGTGGCTCTACAGTTGATGGCTTTTGAACTATATGTTCATCCGAGGTATAGTTTAAGGGCTCGAAGAACTTACCTAGACGATTGCCTATCCAATTTACCTCCTCTTGATCTTCAGTATCAGATATGTCAGATTCTGAGGAGCTGCTGTCATCATCGCTGCCGTGACAGTCTTCTAAATGGCTGCTGGGGCAGTGGCCAATTTTTATGTCGTGGCAGCCCGACCTGATGCAGGGTTGGTCAAGGGTAACTTCAGTGATAGCCTTGCATTCTTCTTCTGCATCAGCATGTTTTATTGCCTGGAGAACGTACAGCTTAATCTCTTGATCGTTCACTCTCATAGTGAGTTCTCCTTTTTCCATATCAATCAGTGATCTTCCTGTGGCTAAGAAGGGTCGCCCCAGGATGATTGGTGCATTCTCATCTGCTTCACAATCTAAGACAAGAAAGTTAGCAGGAAAAATAAATTTATCCACTCTTACCAGAATATCTTCAATTTTTCCTTCTGGATGAACGTAAGAGCGGTCTTCCAGTTGCAGTACTACTGTTGTGGGCCGAGCTTTTCCAATACCTAATTTCTGAAAAACAGATTTGGGCATTAAATTTATACTAGCAACAAGATCACAAAGTGCCTTACCCACAAATTTATCTCCGATTATGCACAGTATGATGAAACTCCCAAGATCCTTCTTTTTCTGGGGTGGATGCTTGTGCAGAATACTCATGCATCCCTCTGTCATTTTGACTGTTTCAAATTCCCCAAGTCTGGATTTCTTCGACATGACATCCTTGAGAAATTTGGCATAACCAGGCATTTCCCTAACGGCATCTAACAGTGGAATATTGATGTGCACCTGCTTAAAAATATCATAAATTTTCTTAAGCTGGGATTCCTGTTTCAATTTCTGTAGCCGCAGAGGAAAAGGAGGTGGGGGGACGATAATCAGCAATACGTCCTTCCCACTGCATTCGGATCTGAGGAGGTTTAGGTTCTTCATCTTTCTCCTCTGTCCCTTCTGCTGTCATGACAGGTTCATCGGTAGCAGACTGTTTGTCCACTGCCGGGGCAGCTTTCTCGGCAGCAGACCCCAAGGCTGGTTCCTTAACTGATTCAGCTTCCTTCTCTGGCCCTGGTAATTTCTTCTCACTCCTAGTAGTGATGGCTTTACACTGCTCATGTGTGGGTTGTCTAGCGTTTTCAGTATCGCTAGGAAATCCTCCATTCTGCCTCGATTTAATATGTTGGGAAACCTGACCCATCTGTGTCTCCAGTGATTTAAGTGTAGCTTCATGATTGGTCATTTGCATCTCTGTTTTATCCATGAATGTCTTAGTCTTCTTGACGAAGTGATTCATGTTCTCAATGTAAGTTCTTGTTTGAGACATAAACGTAGCCAAAGTCTGTTCCAGTATACTAGTCGTGGCAACTGGTGGTTGTTGCTGCTGCTGTTGCGGTTGCTGCCGAGTTAATAGTCTAAGTCCTCCCTAATTTGTGTTTTGTGCTTGAGGATTCAGGGCATTATTAGGGTTGCTCCAAGAGAACTTGGGATCCTTTCTCCACTTGGGATTGTAGTTGTTGGAATTATAGTTCTGTTTATTGTAGTTCCCAACATACATCCCTTCTTCTAACTGTAGCGGACAATCTTCCGAACTGTGATTCCCATCGCAAGTCTCGCATACCAATTCAGCAGAGTAGGCAGGTTGTGAATCTTCTTTCAAAAGCTTTTTCATTGCCTTAGTGAGATATGCCACCTGTGATTTTAGAGAACTGTCGGCCTCATAATCCTTCACAGCTAGTACTCGTTTACCCCCTCATCTTGCTGTAGGAAACTATTCCTCATTCTTCACCAGATTTTTCAATACTACCATTGCATCTTCTGGATCTTTTTCCAACAGCAATCCATTCGCTGTTGAATCAATTCTCATACGAGTCTGTAAATTGGCAGCATTATAAAATTTAGTTACCTAGTTCCAAACGGGGAATCCATGTATCGGGCAGTTCCTCAGAAGGGTGGTAAATCTGTCCCATGCCTCGTGCATCGGCTCGTCATCTTCCTGTTGAAAAGTAGCAATTTCATTAGGTAATCGCTCAGATAAATGTGAAGGATTAAAACGAGGCAAGAATTCACGAGTTAAATCTGCCCAAGTTCGTATTGAACCCGGTGTTAGTTTATTCCATCAAGTTTTCGCCATGTCCCTCAATGAATGAGGAAATAACTGAAGCCTCAGTATCTCCGGATTTACTCCTGGTAGTCTAAACGAACCACATATTTCTTGGAACGTTTTCAGATGCTCCCTAGCATCCTCTGTAGCAGCACCACTAAATTGGCCAGCGTTGTTAATCATGCTGAACATAATAGGTTTCAGCTCAAAGTTGTCAACTTCTACGTCTGGCGGGGTTGTTTCTAGTTCTACATGATCATTAGCATGTAGTCTCAGCATGACCGGCGTGCGGCAGCGACAGGAGGATCGGCAGGTTGACTGTTCCCTCCATCTCCGGGAGGATTTTCAGCATCCTAGGGATTCCCTTGGTTGTTCCTTCTTTCTTCGTGCCTTTCGTTCACCATTGCTTCTAATTGTTCCTCCAGGTATTCGTTTCTTTCTACGAGGAGGCGGACTCTTTTCCTGAGATTGCACGTTCGTTCGATTTCAGGATCTAACTGGTCCTTGGGTTCTTTTCCTCGTTGAGATCTGCGTATACGCAAACAAAAGACCTTGTGAAAGGTACATGTTGAACAATCCAAGTAAAATAGAAAAATAAAAGAAGTGCAGTAAAAGATAGGGTAAAGATATGTTGCCAGTTCCCGGCAACGGCGCCAAAAACTTGTTGCGTGTAAAAGTGTCTATCGTAATGTAGTGCAAGTGTACACGACGCAAGTAGTAAAGTGATACGTAAGTATCGGATATCGTCTCCACAGGGACTGAGCTAATAGCTTCACCTTGGATTACTGCACGAGAGGAAAAAGAAATAGTTTAAATGTTTGTCACGAGAATATAAAGAATATTGATAATAAAAGAGTAAAGGATTCAGGATAGAGAGAATGGGCCGGTATTGAATCGCTCAGTAGTGTAGGTGTTGCAAAGTCTAAGAATCTCTGTTCTGTCGTTGCGCCTGTCGCGGCAGCGATCACACAACTCTGTACTTCAAGCTTGGCAAGAATCCCTGCTATGCCTTGGCCTATCCCTAGGTCCAAGTCTGTCGATGAACATGTCTTTGATGATACCTCTCGGCGTGAATCGAAGGGTGAACACCGATGTTGTTGAATTCTTCCTTAGCCACTTAACCTCGTCCTATCCCTAGGTCCGAGATAGTTCAACCATAAACTAGAGAACCCATACTTATTCCTTTCGTATACTTAACTCTCCCGATATTAAGTAAATATGTAATCTCACAATGCTCTCCCGATACTCTTGCAAGATGTTGAAAACCAGAATAAGCAAGCTTGAAGTCTATTTTATTGAACAGAAAAATTCCTAAAACAAATGCAATCCTTACAACTACTTTACAAAATCAACCCTTAGCCCTAGGGGAAGTTTAGAACATGATGAGAAGGGGAAAACGACTAGGGTTTAGAAGAGAAGGCTAGAGAGTAAGATATCCTTCCCTAGGTCGAATTACATGCCTTTATATAGGCCTTGGGTTCAAGTTTTCTAATATGGCAAGAATACAAGTTTAAATTAAAGTACAACTCTATTAAAGACTAAATCTTCAGAGCATAAGTCTTTAATCTGTCCTTCCTTTTTTCTTGGAGTTTCTTCCTTGAACTTTGGGCTTGGCCTTCATTCTGATCTAGGGCTTGGAAAAATATAAGGGTGCTCCATGAAAGATGGGCTTAATTTTCTCTTTTTGTCGAGGCCCACTTCACTTCTTCCCTTCACTATCGCTGTCGTCCTTGGCTGTCACGGCAGCGGCCATGGCAGCATCGTCATCTTCGTTTGCACATCCAGTTCCAGCTCTGCTTCTTCACTGCCCAGCGTCTGCTTCTCTACTGCCCTCCATCTGCTACAGCAGCTACCTGCAAAAGTAACCAATTTCAGCAGAAACTGTGCCATTTGATATATTTGTGATGTATAACTGAAATCTAACCTAAATGCAATGAATTATGCTTGAATACAACAGAAATATAGGTTAAATAGGGGGTAAAATATAGAACTTTTACACACTCAACAACCTTCCAGAAGTGTATGATGGCGATATTCTCCGACATGGTGGAGGATTTGCTGGAGATATTCATGGACGATTTTTCCGTCTTTGGAGACAATTTTGAAAGCTGCTTAGGCAACCTACAGAAGGTGCTCGAAAGATGCGAGAAAGCGAACTTGGTATTAAACTGGGAGAAATGTCACTTCATGGTGGATGAAGGGATAGTCCTGGGCCACAAGGTAAGCTGCCACGACATAGAAGTCGACAGAGCAAAGATAGAGGTGATTGAAAAGCTGCCACCACCCACCACATTCAAGGGAATTCGGAGTTTTTTAGAGCATGCTGGGTTTTATCGAAGGTGTATAGCAAATTTTTCGAAGATCACCAAGCCTTTATGCCACCTACTAGAGCAGAAACGTCCCTTTGACTTCAATACTGAATGTACTGAAGCATTCAAAATTTTGAAAGAGAAGCTAGTAACAGCCCCAATTGTACAGCCACCAGACTGGAGTTTGCCATTCGAAATTATGTGTGACGCTAGTGATTATGCTGTAGGGGCAGCACTTGGGCAGAGGAAGTACAAGCTATTCCACGTAATTTATTACGCCAGCAAAACACTGAATGATGCCCAAGTAAATTACACCACAACAGAAAAGGAACTGTTAGCAGTGGTGTTTTCGATTGACAAGTTTCGTTCATACATACTTGGGACGAAGGCGGTGGTCCACATAGACCACTCTGCACTGAAGTATCTGTATGCTAAAAAATACGCAAAGCCCAGACTGATACATTGGATTCTGCTGCTGCAAGAGTTCGACATTGAAATCAAGGATAAAAAGGGGACAGAGAACCAAGTTGCAGATCACTTGTCAAGATTAGAAAGGGGAAAGAGTCTTCCAACAGACAAGACACACATAATGGAGACCTTCCCTGACGAGCAGCTATTTGCTGCCACCAACACTGCCGCAACAGCCATGGCGGTAGGTAAGTTTTCTGAACTCCCCTGGTATGTTGATTTCGTTAATTATATAGTTAGCAGAATATTTCCTCTTGAACTTAATTATCAAGCCAGGAAGAGGTTCCAAAATGATGTTAAGCATTATTCTTGGGACGAACCTCTTCTTTTCAAACATTGTGCAGATCAGATCATCAGGAGCTGTGTACCACAAGATGAGCATGAAGCTGTGCTTCATCACTGCCATGCTTCACCATATGGAGGACACTTAGGTGGTAACAAAATTGCTGCCAAGGTTTTGCAGTCTGGTTTTTATTGGCCCTCACTGTTTAAGGATGCCCAAGCATTCTACAAAAGCTGTGACAAGTGTCAACGGACTGAAAACATCTCAAGGAGACATGAGATGCCGCTGCAAAACATCCTTTAAGTCGAGATATTCGATGTATGGGGGACTGATTTTATGGGACCATTCCCAGCATCATGTGGGAATTTATACATCCTTCTGGCAGTGGACTATGTGTCCAAATGGGTTGAAGCGATCTCCACACAGAAAAATGATGCCAAGACTGTATAGAGATTTCTACACAAAAATATTTTCTCCAGATTTGGCACACCTAAGGCGATCATCAGTGATGAAGGGAGACATTTCAAAAATAGGGTCAAAGCTGCTGCCTTAAAAAAATATGGCGTTAAGCATCGGATCGCAACAGCTTATCACCCTCAGACCAATGGACATGCCAAAATATCAAACAAGGAGGTAAAGAACATTCTTGAGAAGATGGTTAAACCAACTCGAAAGGACTGGTCCTTACACCTCAATGATGCACTATGGGCCTACAGAACAGCATTTAAGACTCCATTGGGAATGTCACCCTATCGGCTGATATATGGAAAAACATGCCATCTACCTGTTGCGATAGAGCACAGAGCATACTAGGCCATCAAAGCAGTGAACATGGACTTAGAAAAGGCAGGACAGAAAAGGTTACTTGACTTGAATGAGATTGAAGAAATTCAAGCAATGGCCTATGACAACGCAAGGATCTACAAGGAGAAGACAAAGAGATGGCATGACAAGAAGTTGCTGCCACGACAGTTCTACCCAGGGAAGCTTGTGTTGTTATTCAACTCTAGGTTGAAACTCTTCCCAAGGAAGCTGAAATCTAGATGGTCCGGCCCATTTCAAGTTGTGCAAATTTTTCCTCATGGTGCAATCACGATCAAATCCTTAAAAGACGGGCACCAATTTAAAGTCAACGGGCAGAGACTGAAGCATTATCAGGGGACTGAAGCCCCAAGAATGCAGGAAGTGGTTACTTTAGGAGATGCCCCTCAAGGCATCCCTAATTTAACTTAATTTTATTATTATTATTATTATTATTATTATTATTATTATTATTATTATTATTATTTACATATATATATTAGGAAATTAAATTATTTTATTTAAGGACTAAGTTTTTATTTTAATTATTTTTTAGGAAATGAGGGAAACAAGGAGAGGAGAAGAAGTGAACCAGCCCACCATCTCACCAGCAGCCCAAAAAGCCCATAGGAGGAGTCTGTCTTGACAGACGCGGAACAGCTGTCGCGACAAATGCGGAAAAGACAGCCTGTCACCATACTGTCGCGGTAGACACGCAAACGCGTAACAGACGCGCAGCAGACACGGAAACGCGTGACAGACGCGTCAAAAACTGCGTAACAGCTGGCCCCGTTATTCGCGCCTGCCGTTACAGCTCCAACGGGCAGCAAACCCTTCATCTATATAAACCCCATTTTACTATTCATTTTTCACCTCACTTTTACTCTCTCAACTTGCTTTCTTTCTAGATCTCAAATCTCTTTTATTTTCTACAGCCTTGCAACTATGAGTACCATACAAACAAGAAGAAGTGCTGCCTCCAGCTTTGCCCCAGCAGCAGGCACACCCAGGCACGACAGACTCCCCAACCGCTTTGCCACCTCATACTCAGTCGACCGCTACTACACCTCCTTCCAAAAAAGAGAGATGTGGGAAGATAAAAGGTTACTCTACGCTAAACGCACGGAAGATTTCGGCCTCGAATCGTTCATAGCTCGGAAGATTAAAGCCCTAAAATGGAAGATGTTTGTTGCCCAGCCCGAGAAGATGAATGTCACTTTGGTCCGAGAATTCTACGCTGCCATCGACAGCAAGGACACGCAGACCGTGACAGTGCGAGGTAAGAAAGTCACCTTCGAGCCAGAATACATCAATACCCTCTACGACATCTACGTCGGCGAGAAGGAAGACGGGCACAAGAGGTTCGTGGAAAGTCTGTCGCCGGTAGACTACGATTCTATCATGGCAGAACTCACGGAAGAAGGAACAGAGTAGAATGTTGATCCCAAGCACCGTTGGACAGTCAAACGCACTCAACTCACTCCAGAGGTAAAGCTATGGAACCACTTTGTCAAGAAGAGGATTATGCCTTCTTCCCACAATAACACGGTCGACAGACCCAGGTTAGCTCTCGTTCACTCCATTTTAAATAAGAGACCTATTCATGTCGGTCGGTATATACGAGAAGGAATTTCAGAGTGTGCCCTTAAGCCATCAGGACCCCTTTTCTTCCCGTACCTCATCACTGAGATCTGCCGCGGGCACAACATTCCCGAAATCCCTGAAGATTATAAGGTTCGAGGTAAAGGATGGACGGAGCAAAATATCTTCAGTCTGATGGAGCTGAAAGCTGGCACACCAATTTCCTGCTTCAACTCGTCTGCCGCCGCAGAGCAGCAGCAGCCAACACCAGCAGCTCCCCCAGCAGACTCCACCACTCAAATCTTAGCTACCCTGCAGAAGATCGAGGAACAACAGCTGGGTCTGATGAGTTTTGTCAGAGACTTCACAACAGCAATGGTACATTTCATTTAAAGTAATTTAAATTTTGCAAATGTACAGTTCCCTGTTTTCCTCGAGCACTATTATTGTCCCTACACCTGCCCATACCCCTACCCCTGCTGCCACACCAAAAACACCTTCTGCAGCGTCCACTCCAACCCCGGCCGCGACAGCTGTAGGTGACAGCCACACCGCCACTACCTCTGCTAGAGGAGAGAAATGGAAGGAGCCATCGTCCGACCTTGATGAATTCATTGCCGGTTTCTCTTCCTCCTCCATCTGGGAAGAATCTGATGGAGAGCCCTCTATCAAGAGGAACCTTTCAAAGGAGTTCACTCCGATGAAAAGGTAGAAGCCCAACACCGGTGAAGGACCATCCGGCTAGGGCAAGTCTGCCAGCAGCAGCAGCAGTGGCAGTAGTAGCAGCAGCTCATTAGAGGAGGTACAAGTGCTAGAAAGACCATCCCAAATCTCACCTACTCGCATCCAGCCCCCGAGGGAAGCTAAGAAGAAGACTGCCTCCGCCTCTCCGATCATTCTGCCGGCACCCACAACGAAAGTCACTGCCCGCCGACAGCTAGAGATCAGCAGCAGCAGCGACGACAGCACCTAAATTTAAGTTTCTATCTTATTTTTGTTGTTCTATTGTTTTATTATAATTGTGATGTATTTTGTTTTTATTTTCTGTTTTCTCTGTCATCATGCATTGAGGGCAATGCAACCCTTGAGTTTGGGGGTGGCATCCCTCTAGTAATATGAAAAGTTTTTAGGTTCAAAATTGTTTCTAAGTTTTAAGTTTTAATTAAGTTTATTTTTGTCAAAAAAATGGCTTAAGACTTTGAACTGAACTTACCTGTTGTGACAGCCTCTGTCGTGGCAGTGCCTTTAGGATATTTTTAGGAACAGTTTAGAGCCTTACTATAGTTCTGATCCTTAAACACCCTTTGTGACTTTTATACTGTCTAGAACTCTACTGGTAAACTAGAATAGGAAAAAGCTTAAACACTTGAGTTGCCCCTAGAGGTGCCTAACATTGGCTCTAGGAAAAGAAGTTAAGAAAAAGTAGACTCTATACACCTAGAGGTGCCCGAAACCGGCTCTAGGAAGTTAGCTAGAGGTGCCCGAAACAGGCTCTAGTCAAACTTAAATCGAGAAAAGAAAATCGAGTCTAAGAAAAAACTAAAGGAGCCTAAGAATTGCCTCCAAAAAATGAAAGTTGGCATAAAAATTCAAGTGAGTGGCTTAGCTATTCTAGTAAACTAAAAGAGTCTAGGCATATAATTGTTCACAAAACATGCACACACTACACGGGAATTATAGCAAGGTTCTGAATGAACCCTGAATTATCCAATAGGGTGTTGTTCACAATAGGGCATGAATGGTAGGTAAGGAAAAGTTCATTGTTTTAAGCCAAACAAAAAAAAACTATTTCTTTTTATTTATCTTTAGGTCTTAATTGCTTGAGGACAAGCAAGAAGTTGAGTTTGGGGGTGTGTTGAGTGCGCAAAAGTTCTACTTTTTACCCCTTATTTAACCCATATTTCTGCTGCATTCAAGCATAATTCATTGCATTTAGGATAGATTTCATATATACATCACAATTATATAAAATGTCACAGTTGCTACTGATTTTGGTTACTTTTGCAGGTAGCTGTTGTAGCAGACTCAGGGCAGTGGAGAAGCAGAGCTGGAACACAGGACTGCAGTCGAGAAGAATGACCCTGTCGTGGTCGCTGCCGTGGCAGCCAATGACAATAGCCATGTTGAAGGGAAAAAGTGAAGTGGAGCTCGACAGAAAGAGGAAATTAAGTCGGTCTGTCGTGGAGCACTCCTATATTTTTTTCTGAACCCTAGATCAGAATGAAGGCCAAGCCCAAAGTTCAAGGAAGAAACCCAAAGCAAGAAAAGAGGATGAATTAAAGGCATCTACTCTGAAGATTTAGTCTTTAATAGAGTAGTACTTTAATTTAAACTTGTATTCTTTCCATATTAGAAAACTTGAACCCAAGGCCTATATAAAGGCATGTAATTCGACCTAGGGAAGGATATCACATTCTCTAGCTGTCTTCCCCAAAACCCTAGTCGTTTTCCCCCTTCTCATCATGTTCTAAACTTCCCCTAGGGCTAAGGGTTGATTCTGTAAAGTAGTTGCAAGGATTGCATTGTTTTAGGATTTTTTCTGTTCAATAAAATAGACTTCAAGTTTGCTTATTCTGGTTTTCAATATCTTGCAAGAGATTCGGGAGAGCATTGTGAGATTACATATTTACTTAATATCGGGAGAGTTAAGTATACGAAAGGAATAAGTACGGGTTCTCCAGTTTATGGTTGAACTATCTCGGACCTAGGGATAGGACGAGGTTAAGTGGCTAAGGAAGAATTCAACAACATCGGTGTTCATCCTTCGATTCACGCCGGGAGGTATCATCAAAGACGTATTCATCGACAGACTTGGACCTAGGGATAGGACGAGTCACAGCAGGGATTCTTGCCAAGCTTGAAGTACAGAGTTGTGTGATTGCTACCGCGACAAACAACAGACCGCTGCCGCCGCAGGTGCTGCGACGACAGAACAGGAAGTCCTATACAGTGCAACACCTGTACTAGTGAGCAAATCAATATCGGCCTATTTCTTTACCCTGAATCCTTTTAATCCTTTATCTTCAGTATTCTTTAGTATTCCCTTACAAACAATTAAATTATCTTCTTTTTTTCTTGTGCAGCAATTCAAGGTTAAGGCTATTTCCAGTCCCTGTGGATTCGACATCCGATACTTCGTGTATCACTTTACTACTTGCGTCATGTACACTTGCACTCTATTGCGATAGACTCTTTTACACGCGACAGTACACCCAAACTCAAACCATAGTATCGAACATACCCTTAAACAGACTACTCTTACCGTTAACTATATATTTCCTCCAAACATGTCGAATATGCCTTCATATGGTATTCACTCAAATTCACATATATATCAAACGGCTGGCAAACACGAGACTTAGAGATATTTTCAGTCATTTCAGTGTTCAAAGGTTTTTCAATTATCATGAGCCTTTCGAGTCCTTCTAATTATTCATTATATTCGAGTCTCGAGGGTACATCCATCATTATGGTTAATTTGGCACCTAGTGCCCGAGGGTATTTCTGTATTTTTTTCATTATACACATTCTGACTAGTTCAGCTTTATCAGCATTTTCGGTCCTTTTAGTCATTTCAGATCAATTCAACTTTTACGCCACTTAGATTAATCTAGACATGCGAATAATTTTCTGTAGTATTATCTTCAGAGATTTATTCAGAACTCGAGAAGATCTTAGCACTTTGCAATTTTGAAGGTTTAGGCTTCGTTAACATAACGGCCGGAGCAAAATAGGGGTTTACAAATGAATCGATTGTGTTACCAGATCTAGTGAAGGTTTCTAGATCGCTTTCATTAACAAAGGTAATTTTTAGTCTTTCTTATACATCAATGTGTCTTTGTCACTTCACAACCAAACATTCTGAGCATTAGACCTTAAATCAAGAAATAGTCTGAATTGGATGTTTCGAAGTACACTGTTTTACCGATTAACCATTGAACTTGGATTGCTCATTGATCATCAATTCCTTATTCACATCAATCAAAATCTTATTCAAAATTAATTATAGAACTTCCTATCTTTTCGATTTATTCATAATATTTTTTTAATCGAATATATCATACTTAACTGAACTTTCATACTTACTTTCCGTATCTGAATTAACTCAGGTAGATTAACAATATACTTCATCATGAGCATGCAGGCTACAACCGAATACCAAAATGTTCATAAAGCATACAAGTGGTAGAAAAGTATTACCTTAACTCCGAGCTACATCGGTCGATTCACGATACCCCATTAAATTGCACTTGAACCCGAATTCGACGTCCATCAACAATTCGTATTCAAGGAGCTATGAGTACCTTCAATTACACAAATTCACATTTCAGTCCTTACTCACAGTACTCCCAATTGCAATATCAATACATATAGAATTTTGGGTTCAAGGTCAAATTTGGAGGCTTTTGAGCCAGAATTTTGCAAAACAGGCTTCAAAAACGGACTTAGGACGTCGAAAAACATAAAATAAGACTTTTCGGAAAATTTGACTTTTTGGTCAAAGTCAACGATGACGTCATCATCGGTCAACGCCGACGTAATCATTCAACAGTCAACCAAGTTGACTTGGACGGGTCAACTCACTGAGTTGACTCGGACATGTTGACTTACTGAGTTGACTCGGACGGGTTGACTCAGACCGGGTCAACGGGTCGAGTTTGCATCATGGGCCGACTGGTTTAATCGGTCTAGCCGGTTCAGACCGATTCGCTTACCCAAATTCTCAGGTCATCGGAGATCTCAAGGGATGCGATTTTGTGGAAAAACATGGATCGTTAAACTACGGTTTCAACCCATACATTAATAACGCGAAAATAGCCGGAAATATCGCCAGATCTTACCTCAAGGGTTGGAATATGCTGAAAAAACGCGGTGCTCCGATGAAACCGTTCCCGACGTCGAAACGATGATCGGTCGGGTGGGTTTTGGTCGGCTCGACGAGGGGAGCCGAGAACCATCGGCCGTTCCTCGAACGGACGCCGTGGATGGTCGGAAACTGGGGGAACAAAGAGGCGACGTTAGGGATTCGATGTAGCTTTGATCGGCTCTCTCGGGCGGACGACGGCACGGCTACGCGCGTGACCTGTGGCTGGTGGTTCGGAGTCGAGCGGCGCGTATGGTGGTGGTGGCGGTGTACGCCGTGGAGCGGCGGTGAGGCAATCAGAGGAGTGGCCGATGGGGTTAGGTGAAGGGTCGGGGAAGGCTCCCTTTTTTATCCAATATTTTCCATATTCAAAATGAATTAAAATGAGCCATATGGGTTGTTCAGTCTATAATTAGTATCAGTCAGAACACTATAGCATATTTTAAAACAAAGATGGTGCATAGATTTACTAAGAGTGGTCTTCAGCCCAAACGGTTAAGACCTAAGTTCATCAAGTGAAGGGTCAAGGGTTTGAAACCCCTTAACAACACTTTCTTCTATTCTTTTTTTTTTCTTTTTTAACCTTAAAAACTTGGGGTGTTACAACTCTCTCCCCCTTAAAAGAAATTTTGTCCTCGAAATTTACAAGAGTGAGAGGAATAGAGAGACTGCACTTTCATCTATTTTTGTACTGAAACTTTTCCATCAGAGTATCCTTATTTCTCGAGACTCTCAGACGATCAAAGGCCAATCCGATAACGCCCTCAATCACTTAGACTAACCTGGCCCAGAACTATCTCGTCTTAAACCTCAGACCAACTAATCCGAACATGGTATTCTAAACCATACCAAACTTCATATAGTGCCAAGCGAAAACTTATCTCGTATCTTTTATTATAAACAGCATTAGCCAAGAATAAGAGACATTTCGAACTACCACAGAAGTCAATCATACAACCCAAAGGTATATCTTCCAGAATCCGAATTACTCTTCCAGGTTGACCATTAGTTTACGGACGAAGAAATTTACCTGTAATTCAAGCAAGTACCCAAGGCCTCACGTAAGGCTTTCCAGAATCAAGATATAAACATCAAATTTCAGTCAGAAGTGATACATAACGGTCTACCATGCCTCAAAATTCAAAGAAAAAGTCTTTCTTCAAGCCGGGTAAACATAACCAAGATTCTAAATAAAGGTCACTTACTTTCAACAGAATGTTCAGGCAACCGTTTCTTTCGTGTATAACGGAGTCACCACATAATCTATATTTTCACCAATCTCACGGACAAATTTCCTTTAAGTTCGTAATACCTTTATCAAATTTTCATCAGAATATTCTAAAACACAATCATTATCACCAAGCTACCTTACAAGTAATCTTATATCGATTGCCTCATATGATTAAACATTTATTCTTGACCTAATTCAAATCTTCAATTTCACAAGCATAAACCATTTCAGGTTCATTATCCAGATTTAGATCAATTAAGTTAATCCAATTCACATACAAATGTTACAGACATTCCTTGCCAGTACGATTCGAGCTGCAGCGGACATAAAACTTAGATTCAGTTATTTCAGAAAAAAGGATTCGACATCAGAGTCTCGGCTTGGTAGAGTGTGGTCAGGATCTAGGGGCATGCACAAACCAGACACCCTATGTCAGACGATCGGCCGATCTACCCAGAATGGCGCAACTCTAAGCTCTAATACCACTAAATGTAATCCCCTAGACCCGCCTATGCGTTACAACGGATCCTAGGAAGTCACATTAGGGTCACAGGAGCGACCCACAATAAAAATACACATAAAACATTTTTTACTCAAACACTTATTAAACCGTAAAACCAACTTCTGTTTAAAATACCATTTAAGGAAGTCATTTAAACACATAACAAAAATTCAAAAAAGTGTTTTATAGACACTATCATAAAACAATACATGACATACATGCCCGCTAACTATACACCGTACTCCAGAGGCAACGCCGAGAGAACTCCGAACACTGATGTCAAACATAATGACATGATGTATTCTTTTAACCTACTATGGTAAAAACAACGTGAGCTTGGAAAAGCTCAGTAATACAGAACTACCAAAAGATGCTATAAGCTCATGTAGATATATGGTAGGCATAACATTTTTATGATTTTTCAAGCAGTAATAGTCCTCATTTCCTTTCCGCTATTTCAGGGTAACGTTATACTTGAGAATAACGGTACTTGTTCTTTATTCAGTCATCGAGTAACAAACGGGAATTATACAAGCTGATAGACTACGAAGATGGGAACAAGGAGTTTAGTGTCTAGTGTGTTCCAATAAATGCATATCAAAACAGACATAAATACATACCAATCATATGATAAGAACACATAACAATTCAATTCAAATATTCAAGTACATACAAGGGCTTACTAGTAACTACCCTCCAACCTTTCTCCAAAAATATACAGTCCCCCAGAACTGCATCCATATGGAATTACCCTAGGCCAATGGGCATATGTAACCCCCTCGTCTCGGCCTAGCCAACAGACCGAACCGAACGGGTTACACGGGGAAAACTGAAGCGAAACCCATTAAGGTCTCACTCCGATTAGCAACCCTATTTTTTTCTCTTTATCTTGTCTAAATATCACCTTTAGTTCTATGTGTGAAAGCAACAGCGAAAAAAAAGAAAGCGGAATACGAACAAAATAGAGGGCATTCGATAATTTAAACTTACCAAGTAGATATTAGTCAAGTTTCATGCACACAAGGCAAAACCATCACAAAGGGGCACACATAACTCATTTAGGAAGCATACGAGAATTAGGGACTAAAACGCAACATTTGGAAGCCCTCGAAGACGCCTTTTAACCATTTTAACTACCTGCGTTTCGAAACAGGCCTGCCCGTTCCGAAATGCGAGCTTCATTCAAAAAGCAACACCAAGCCGTTCTGGAACGGTCCCACCTAGTTCCGGAAAAGGAGCCTCCAGTGGCTAAACGTACCGGAATGGCCCTATATGGTTCCGAAACAGGAACCTTCAGTGGCAAATCGTACCGAAACGGCACCACCCCCGTTCCGATACGGGTACCCCTAGAGCTCGACCGTTCTGAAACCATATCAGACGTTCTGAAATACCTGGACAAAGTTTGGCCTGAAAACACATTTTGGCATCTCCAAACGCTCCCAAACTTACCCCGAAACATCACAAGAACACTTAGCTTCAAAAACACTAACAAGGCAAAACGCATAGCAATTCATCCAAGGCCACAACAAACCTCAACGTAACATGGGAACATCATTTAAAACACGCTAGCAACATTAACAAAAGCCAAACATAGGAGTTTGAACACCAACTCCCTAACATAAAAGTCTAGTAATCCCATTGTCTAAGCATTATTACAACCACAAAACCATACTTGAGCTTAGCAAGAACTCCAAGAACTCCTCCCTTGCCCACTTGCCTCTCGGAACCTCTAACGATCTACATTGTTGGAAAATAGAGCGTAAGCTTAAAAGCTTAGTGAGCGGAGCTCTAAAACACGACAACAATGTAGTTTAAAACATATATCTTAGTTTAAAAACGAAACCACTTAAGAAAGAGATACAATGTAATGGAAACATAGACGAAACATGGTTTGCATAAGCACAACCATCCCGGTGAGACTACACATCACCGTACACAACAACTAGCATTTTTCTGATAGGACTACACATCATCGTACTCATCTACTAATCACTACCGGTGGGACTACACATCACCGTAAACAACAACTAACCATCACGTGAGGCTCGACATCAACTACGACAACACAACAACATTAAAATGGGATAAAAACAATCCACAATCAACACCACAACACACATAATCTTGAACGCCAACAAACAACTAAACAAGGCGAGAATAGATAAACTTACACTCGGGTCTAGGTTAGCCCCTAAGGCTCCACCCAAACCCCATGAAACCTTCATTAAGCATATTTAAAACCTCAAAACAATTTTCACTCACCGATAGAGCCCAAAGAAAAGCCGAAACACCGATCTCAAGCCTCTATAACACCCGGTATCGCGCCTGAAGTACCTAAATCAATTTCCTCTGCTTCAAGACAACCCAAAACAGAATATTAGGATGCTAAAATACTTGTAACCCAGCAACAACCCGGAAATCCAACTCCTTGCAACCAAAACCCATCGATTCAAACCCAAACTTCACCCAAAACCTCATCAATTTCATTCTAGACAAACCCCAAACAAAATCCATTGATTTCAACCATAAAAACACATCCAAAATCATCTAGAAACATCCCTCAACATCAAAGGAACCACCAGCCACGATTTCAACCCAAAACTCACCATTTTCAACCCAAAAATCCCATTTTTAGACCCATTTTGGGTTTCCTACTATTACCCACTATTTTAGCATTTTTAAGACACCAAAACAAGATTAAAAAACCCTTAAACATGGCATCAAAAGACCCAAACGAAAATCCTTTCATTTTACTATTTTTCAAACTCAAAGCATTTTTGAAATAACTCTAAATAATGGATTTTTAAGGAAAATTTAACTAATGACAACTTAAGGGAAGAAAAAAATCAAAACAATGAAATGCTTACCTTGAAAACTTGCTTGTGGGAAAAAGGGTAGGAGCAATAGAATAGTAACAATGGAGGTTTTTGAGAAAAGCAATGGGGAAAGTGTTGGAAAGAAGAAGATGATGGTGATTTGAAATAAAAACCCTTTCTTTAAAAGTTCTCAAAACCCTTTTTTGCTCTTCTTTCTAAAAACCCCTTTTTGTTCATTAAAAATGTTTTCTTTCGATTAAATTAACCCGAACCGGTTTGACCAAACACGATTATCTCTCGGGCCCCAAACCCGGGCGTTACAACTCTCCCCCACTTAAGAAATTTCGTCCTCAAAATTACCTGAAGGAAAAAGGTACGGAAATTGTTTTCCATGTCTTCCTTCCTCTCCCAAGTAGCCTTTTCTACACCTCGGTGTCTCCATAAAACTTCGACTATCTCGATAGATCTCCCACGCGACACTTTCCTATCTGTAGCAAGAATTTCAACCGGCTCTTCATCATACGACAGGTCTGGGTTCAACTCAATCTCTTCCACTGGCATTACATGAGACAGATCTGATCTATACTTCCGAAGCATCAAAACGTGGAACACGTCGTGAATCTTCTCCAACTTTGTTAGTAGTCCCAATCTATATGCAACGGGACCAATCCTCTCAACTACCTCGTAAGGACCAATGAATCTCGGACTCAACTTACCTTTCCTACCAAACCTCATCACCTTCTTCCAAGGTGAGACTTTCAAGAACACATTTTCTCCCACGGCATACTCTATCTCCTTTCTTTTCAAATCGGCATACGATTTCTATCGGTCTGAAGCTGCCTTCAAGCGATCACAGATTAATTTTACCTTCTCGGTAGTGCCCTTAAGCAAGTCTGCCATCGGTACAAGCTTCTGTCTGGCCTCGGCCCAACAAATAGGTGTTCTACACCTCCTACCATATAGAGCCTCATATGGTGCCATCTGAATACTAGCCTAATAACTGTTATTGTACGCAAACTCTACTAACGGTGGGTGTTTCTTCCAAAAACCCTGAAAGTCAATGATGCAACACCTCAACATGTCCTCTAACACCTGAATAACTCTCTCTGACTGACCATCTGACTGTGGGTGATACGAAGTGCTGAAGTTCAACCAAGTACCCAAAGCACGATGCAAACACTCCCAAAATCTAGATGTAAACCTTGGATCTCGGTCTGATACGATCGACTTTGGTACCCCATGCAACCTCACTATCTCACAGATGTACAGATCGGCCAACTTATCTAAGGTGTAGGTAGTATGTACAGGTATGAAATGGGCACACTTAGTGAATCTGTCGACTATCACCATCACTGAATTCTTCTTCGAAGGAGTCAACGGTAAACCCGACACAAAGTCCATGGTAATATGTTCCCACTTCCATTCCGGAATCTTCAACGGTTGTAACAAACCTGAAGGAAACTGATGTTCGGCCTTAACTCACTGACATACCATACACTTACTCACAAACTCGGCCACATCTTTCTTCAACCCAATCCAGTAGTACTCTACCTTTAACCCACGGTACATCTTTGTACTACCCGGATGCATAGCAAAAGGACTGTTATGGGCTTCATTCAAGGTGGTATGCCTTAACTTAGCATCTTCTAGAACTACTATCCTATCCTTGAAACATAGGATCCCATTCACACCAAAATAGAAATCTGTCGGTTTACCCTCGGCTATATCTTGCACGTGAGGTGCCAAAGACTTGTCTTGCAACTGTTTCTCTCGAATCAACTGAACCAACGAGGGTTTAACCTTTAACTCGGCTATTAAACTGCTATCCCGTGACATACTCAATCTCGCAAACATAGCTCGCAATTCAACTACCACTTTTCTACTCAAAGCATCGGCCACTACGTTTGCCTTACCTGGATGGTACTCTATCGTAAGGTCATAGTCCTTAAGAAGTTCTATCCACCTACGATGTCTAAGGTTCAGCTCTCTCTGAGTCATCAAGTATTTCAAACTCTTGCAGTCGGTATAAACTATGCACTTCTCACCATAAAGATGATGTCTCCAAATCTTCAAGGCAAACACTACTGCGGCTAACTCAATATCATGAGTGGGATAGTTCTTCTCGTGAACCTTCAACTGTCTTGAAGCATAAGCTACAACCTTACCCTCTTGCATAAGCACACAACCTAAACATACATACGATGCATCACTGTAAATCACAAACTCTTTCCCCGGTTCAGGCTGAATCAAAATAGGAGCTTCGGTCAAAGCTTTCTTCAACTTCTCAAACGCTTGTTGTCTTGCATCTGAACACTCATATAGAACATTCTTCTGGAGCAATTTAGTCAAGGGTGTCGCAATCTTCGAAAATTCCTCGACAAATCTTCGATAATACCCTGCCAAGCTTAGGAAACTACGAATTTCGGTCACCGACTTCGGTTGCTTCCAATTCACTATGGCTTCTATCTTCTTGGGGTCCACACTAATTCCATTGGCTGAGATCACATGACCTAAGAAGACTACCTCCTTAATCCAGAATTTGCACTTACTCAACTTGGCATACAACTGATTTTCAAGAAAAGTCTGAAGCACTAGTCGCAAATGCTCATCATGCTCTTCCTCGGTCTTAGAGTACACTAAGACGTCGTCTATGAACACTACCACAAACCTATCCAAAAACTCGTGGAACACTCGGTTCATCATATCCATAAATGCAGCTGGAGCATTAGTCAAACCGAAAGGCATTACCAAGAACTCATAGTGCCCATAACGTGTACGGAAGGCTATCTTCGGTATGTCCACATCTTTCACCTTCAACTGATAGTAACCTGATCTCAAATCAATCTTTGAAAACACTGAAGCACCTCTCAACTGATCAAGCAAGTCATCTATTTGCGGCAAAGGGTACTTTTTCTTCACCGTTACCTTGTTCAACTGCCTATAGTCTATACACATCCTCATGCTGTCGTCCTTTTTTCTTCACAAACAAGACCGGAGCACCTAACGGAGAAATACTAGGCCTAATGAAACCTCTATCTGACAATTCCTGAAGTTGGGTCTTCAACTCTTTCAACTCTTTTGGTGCCATTCTATACGGAGCAATAGAAACAGGTGCAGAATCGGAATACATCTCAATAGCAAACTCAACTTCCCTATCTAGAGGCAAACTCAGCAACTCTTCCGAAAAAACACTCGGAAAATCATAAATTGTTCTGAAGTCTTGCGGTCTAACTTCACTCATATTCGGATTTATCACATAAGCCAAATACGCCAGACAACCCAAATCCATCAATCTCTGAGCTTCTAAAGTAGAAACGACATTGGACAAGAACTTAACATTCTCGCCGACCACTACAACTTCAAAATCATCCGTAAGCCTCAATGAGACTCTCTTGGTCTCAAAGTCTACCCTAACTCTATGCTCTACGAGCCAATCCATGCCCAAAATCACATCAAAACTATAGAACGCCAATTCCATCATGTCAACCGGAAACACATGGCCCTGAATCATCAAAGGACACCGCTTATACATCTTCCTAACCACCACGGTCTCACCGAAAGAACTAGTAACATTCACACCTACTTCTAACCACTCATACGGTAAACTTAGACATCTTGCATGTTCACCCAAAATGCACGAATGTGTCGAACCTGAATCTATCAAAGAAAGCAAAGTCAAAGACTATAACGAGAAATTACCTGAATTGACATTCGTGTCATTCCCAGCCTCTCACTGTGCATACACCCTAGCTGGTCTTCCACCCTCGGGTTGAACAGCCACCACATGAGCTAAGTTCCTCTGACCATCGTTCCTTGGCTGAAAATTACCTCGACCGCGCCCACGGCCTCTCTAATGCTCAAAACCCCTAGCTGGAGCCGGTTCGCCCCTAACCAGGTGTGGACAGTTACGCCTCAAATGAACTCGGGAACCACAGTTCCAACATACCCTAAAGGTACCCATACACTCACCCGGATGGCGTCTTCTACATCTAGTGCACTCAAGAGTGTGAACAATAGCTCCTTGGCCCTAATGGCCCCGTCCATGGTTACCGCCTCTATGTCTCGAATTGGGCTGATACCTCTTATCTCTATGCCTCTTGGCATGATCTCTGTCCCAATCTGCATGTCTCTTCCCGGAACCAGACCCACTAGCATGAGTACTCGAGCCTAAGTTCTGCTCAATATCTTTGGCTCTAGAGACCAAAACATCAAACTCGGTATAGTCAGAAGCGATCATAAAAGTCTTCACACCCCTAGTCAGACCATATCGGAAGCGCTCACACCGTTCCCTCCCATTGGGAACCAACTCGGGAGCATAATGGCTCAACCTCACAAAATGAACCTCATACTCAGACACCATCTTATTACCCTGAACCAAGGCCATAAATTCTCTCTTCTTTTCATCCTGATATCGGACTCCTAGATACTTCTTCTTAAAGGCAGTTCTGAAGAATTCCCAAGTGACATCCGCCTCTGCCTTACCCGAAGTAACGGTAGTCCACCAAGCATACGCATCTCTCTGAAGCAAGGAGACAACACAACCTAACTTACGAGTGTCTGAGCACTCCATCTGGCCTAAGATTCACGTAGTACTCTCGAGCCAAGCCTTTGAACCCTCGGGAGTCAAACCACGGAACTTAATTCCACCCAAACTACGAAGTCTCTCAAGGGGTAAATCAGTACCCGCACCCTGAGGTGGTGCTGTAGCATGTATACCGGCTAAAGCTGTCTGAAAAGCCCCAGCTATAGTCTGAATCAAATGAGTCATGTCTGCACCTGCCGAACCCTGACCCACATGAGCTCCATTACCCCCAACATTTGCACCGGCCTGAGGTCCATTACCATCACCTTCAGCATTCGCACCGGCCTGAGGCACATTACCTTCGCCACCCACCCCATTACCATCGGAAGCAGGAGGCACATCCTCGGGTGCCTGGTCACCCGCTCTAGGCCGTCCTCTCGGTCTTACCATAATGAAGATAAAATCTAAGATAAAAAAACACATCACACACAAGAAAACATGAGGTTAGTAAGGGCAAGAATCCAAGTTCTCAAGCTCTTTAAACCAAAACCATTTTCTAATAACAACACCTAGCAATGGGAACACTCGACTAAACCTCAACCAACAACAAGAACAATAAAACATGATTTCATACACCGTGCAATAGCAACCAATCCAAACAAACCAACTTACCTTCCCGGGAGACCTCATAACCGAGGCTCTGATACCACCAAATGTAACCCCTCGTCCCGGCCTAGCCAACAGACCGAACGGGTTACACGGGGAAAACTGAAGCGAAACCCGTTAAGGTCTCACTCCGATTAGCAACCCTATTTTTTTCTCTTTATCTTGTCTAAATATCACCTTTAGTTCTATGTGTGAAAGCAACAGCGAAAAAAACGAAAGCATAATACAAACCAAATAGAGGGCATTCGATAATTTGAACTTACCAAGTAAATATTAGTCAAGTTTCATGCACACAAGGCAAAACCATCACAAAGGGGCACACATAACTCATTTAGGAAGCATACGAGTATTAGGGACTAAAACGAAACATTTGGAAGCCCTCGAAGATGCCTTTTAACCATTTTAACTACCTGCATTTCAAAACAGACCTGCCCGTTCCGAAACGCGGACTTCATTCAAAAAGTAACACCAAGCCATTTTGGAACGGTCCCACCTGGTTCTGGAACAGGAGCCTCCAGTGGCCAAACGTACCGAAACGGCCCTATATGGTTCCAAAACAGGAACCTCCAGTGGCAAATCATACCGAAACAGCACCACCCCCGTTCCGATACGAGTACCCCTAGAGCTTGACCGTTTTGAAACCATATCACACGTTCCCAAACACCTAGACACAGTTTGGCCCGAAAACACATTTTGGCATCTCCAAACGCTCTCAAACTTACCCTGAAACATCACAAACCATATGACAACTTATTATACAAACAATCTAGGGGCAAACACCCTAAACACAACTCCTAACATGCATACACACAACAAAATGGATCTCAATCCCAAAGCTCACAATAACACTTAGCTTCAAAAACACTAACAAGGAAAAATGCATAGCAATTCATCCAAGGCCACAACAAACCTCAATGTAACATGGTAACATCATTTAAAACACGCTAGAAACATTAACAAAAGCCAAACATAGGAGTTTGAACACCAACTCCCTAACATAAAAGTCTAGTAATCCCGTTGTCTAAGCATTATTACAACCACAAAACCATACTTGAGCTTAGAAAGAACTCCTCCCTTGCCAACTTGCCTCCCGGAACCTCTAACGATCTGCATTGTTGGAAAAGAGAGCGTAAGCTTAAAAGCTTAGTGAGCGGAGCTCTAAAACACGACAATAATGCTGTTAAAAACATATATCTTAGTTTAAAAACGAAACCACTTAAGAAAAGGATACAATGTAATGGAAACATAGACGATCCACAATCAACACCACAACATTAAAATGGGATAAAAACAATCCACAATCAACACCACAACACACATAATCGCGAACGCCAACAATTAACTAAACAATGCGAGAATAGATAAACTTACACTCGGGTATAGGTTAGCCCCTAAGGCTCCACCCAAACCCCAAGAAACCTTTATTGAGCATATTTAAAACCTCAAAACAATTTCCACTCACCAATAGAGCCCAAACGAAAGCCGAAACACCAATCTCAAGCCTCTGTAACACCCGGTATCATGCCCGAAGTACCCAAATCATTTTCCTCTGCTTCAAGACAACCCAAAATAGAATATTAGGATGCTAAAATACTTGTAACCCAGCAAAAACCCAGAAATCCAACTCCTTGCAACCAAAACCCATCAATTCAAACCTAAACTTCACCCAAAAGCTCACTAATTTCATTCTAGACAAACCTCAAACTGAATCCATCAATTTCAACCATCAAAACACATCCAAAATCATCTAAAAACATCCCCCAACATCAAAGGAACCACCAGCCATGATTTCAACCCAAAACCAAGCCAAAACTCACCATTTTCAATCAAAAAATCCCAGTTTTAGACTCATTTTGGGTTTCCTACTATTACCCACTATTTTAGCATTTTTAAGACACCAAAACAAGACTAAAAACACCCTTAAACATGGCATCAAAAGACCCAAACAAAAATCCCTTCATTTTACTATTTTTCAAACTCAAAGCATTTTTGAAATAACTCTAAATAATGGATTTTTAAGGAAAATTTAACTAATGACAACTTAAGGGAAGAAAGAAATCAAAACAATGGAATGCTTACCTTGAAAACTTGCTTGTGGGAAAAAGAGTGGGAGCAATGGAATATTAACAATGGAGGTTTTTGAGAAAAGCAATGGGGAAAGTGTTGGAAAGAAGAAGATGATGGTGATTTGAAATAAAAACCCTTTCTTTAAAAGTTCTCAAAACCCCTTTTTGCCTTTCTTCCTAAAAACCCTTTTTATTCATTAAAAATGTTTTCTTTCGATTAAATTAACCCGAACCGGTTTAACCAAACCCAGTTATCTCCCGGGCCCCAAACTCGGGCGTTACAATATAGGTGCCACCTAAGGGGCTGCCTTAGGTCCATAAGGATTTACTCGTGCTAAAGCACCGGAACCTACCCAAGGGGAGACCTTGAGTCAATAAGGATTTACCAGCTTGATCAGGGCTGTACCAATAGAGACTTCATAATATAACCCAACAGTATACCCCAGATAACAATCGGTATTCAGATTCCAGACATGAGTAACAGAATACATATGGCGGACATATTCCATTCGAGGCATCAGAAACAGAAGTTCTTGCTCTTTAGACACATATATGGGCATACCATTGAGCAGACGATATCATCATTCATCATGCAAGCAGAGTGTACCATCATAGGTCAAGCTAACAGATTATACTATTACTTACATCAAGCAGACAGACAATATTATCACAAATCAAATAACCATATAGCAAATCATATACCAAGTATGCAGATCGAGCGGACTTACAACGGGTAGGCAGAAAATGTTATCATATGTTCAGTTCATCATTTCATCAAGCATATCATCATTCATAATTAAGTCATTAGATTGTTTACTAACATATAATAATCATACAACACATTCAAATGAAGGTAGCACACATGGAACACACTAGATGGAACATTTTATTTCTTGAAGATACTCGGTATTTACGGAAGGAGGCACATTGAACTTTTAACAATTTGGACAATTTCAAAAAACGAGATTCCTATTAAAAGGGGTTCGTACTAAGGGTTCAAACCAGATATTCAGGACTTGATACATTAAGATCTTTGAGAATTCAGATATTTCATGAGTGATTCAATCATTTGAGCCTACAAGGGCATTATGGTCATTTTGTCACACATGGGCATTTTGGTAATTTACACCAACAAGGTATAAACGGAGAGTCGGGAATTCCATTTGCCCATCAGGTTTCCAATCCAGCATTCAGGAATTTCTAAATCAAGATCTTTCACGATATTAGATACATTTAGGGCTATTCCAGTCATTTTGGCCAACGAGGGCATTTTGGTCATTTGACTATTAGGGGTGATTCCGTAATTCCACATAATAAGGACAAATTAGAAATCTGCATACATGAAGATCTCCACAGTTTATCAGGTTTCCAAATTTAGTCGAACTTACAGATCTCAATAATTGCGATATTTACCAAGTATTCGAACATGGGCAGTACACCCAAACTCAAACCATAGTATCGAATGTACCCTTAAACAAACTACTCTTACCGTTAACTATATATTTCCTCCAAACATGTCGAATATGCCTTCATATGGTATTCACTCAAATTCACATATATATCAAACGGCCAGCAAACACGAGACTTAGAGATATTTTCAGTCATTTCAGTGTTCAAAGGTTTTTCAATTATCCTGAGCCTTTCGAGTACTTCTAATTATTCATTCGATTCGAGTCTCGAGGGTACATCCATCATTATGGTTAATTCGGCATCTAGTGCCTGAAGGTATTTTTGTCTTTTTTGTCATTATACACATTCCGACTAGTTTAGCTTTATCAGCATTTTCGGTCCTTTTAGTCATTTCAGATCAATTCAACTTTTACACCACTTAGATTAATCTAGACATGCGAATAATTTTATGTAGTATTATCTTCGGAGATTTATTCAGAACTCGAGAAGATCTTAGAACTTTGCAATTTTGAAGGTTTAGGCTTCGTTAACATAATGGTCGGAGCACAATCGGGGTTTACAAATGAATCGATTGTGTTACCAGATCTAGTGAAGGTTTCTAGATCGCTTTCATTAACAAAGGTAATTTTTAGTCTTTCTTATACATCAATGCGTCTTTGTCACTTCACAACCAAACATTTTGAGCATTATACCTTAAATCAATAAATAGTCTGAATTGGATGTTTGGAAGTACATTGTTTTACCGATTAACCATTGAACTTGAATCGTTCATTGATCATCAATTCCTTATTCACATAAATCAAAATCTTATTCAAAATTAATTATAGAACTCCAGATCTTTTCGATTTATTCATAATTTTTTTTAATCGAATATATCATACTTATCTGAACTTTCATACTTACTTTTCGTATCTGATTTGACTCAGGTATATTAACGATATACTTCATCATGAGCATGCAGGCTACAACCGAATACCAACATGTTCATAAAGCATACAAGTGGTAGAAAAGTATTACCTTAACTCCGAGCTACATCGGTCGTTTCACGATACCCCATTCGATTGCACTCGAACCCGAATTCAACGTCCATCAACATTTCGTATTCAAGGAGCTATGAGTACCTTCAATTACACAAATTCACATTTTAGTCCTTACTCACAGTACTCCTAGTTGCAATATCAATACATATAGAAGTTTGGGTTCAAGGACAAATTCGGAGGCTTTCGAGTCAGAATTTTGCAAAACATGATTCAAAAACAGACTCTGGACGTCGAAAAACATAAGATAGGGCTTTATGGAAAATTTTGACTTTTTGATCAAAGTTAACGTTGATGTCATCATCAGTCAACGCTGACATCATCATTCAACAGTCAACCGAGTTGACTTGGATGGGTCGACTCATTGAGTTGACTCGGACGGGTTGACTCACTGAGTTGACTCGGACGGGTTGACTCAGGTCAGGGCAACGGGTCGGGTTTGCGTCATGAGCCGACTGGTTTAACCGGTCTAGCCGATTCAGACTGGTTCGCTTACCCAAATTCTCAGGTCGCCGGAGATCTCAAGGGACGCGATTCTACCGCAAAAACATAGATCGTTAAACCACGGTTTCAACCCATACATTAATAATGCGAAAATAGCCGGAAATATCGATGGATCTTACCTCAAGGGTTCGAATATGCCGGAAAATACGGTGTTAAAATGAAACCCTTCCCGACGTCGGAACGATGATCGGTCGGGTGGGTTTTGATCGGCTCGACGAGAGGAGCCAAGAACCGGCGGCCGTTCCTCGAACGGACGTCGAGGATGGTTGAAAACTGAGGGAAACAGAGAGGCAGCGTTAGGGATTCGACGTAGCTTTGATCGGCTCTCTCAGGCGGACGACGGCACGGCTACGCGCGTGACCTGTGGCTGGTGGTTCGGAGTTGTGCGGCGTGCACTGTGGTTGTGGAGGTGTACACCATGGAGCAGCGGTGAAGCAATCGGATGAGTGGCCGATGGGGTTAGGTGAAGGGTCGGGGAAGGCTCCCTTTTTATCTAATATTTTCCATATTCGAAATGAATTAAAATGAGCCATATGGGTTGTTCAGACTATAATTAGTATCAGTCAGAACACTATAGTATATTTTAAAACGAAGATGGTGCATAGATTAACCAAGAGTGGTCCTCAGCCCAAACTGTTAAGGCCTAAGTTCATCAAGTGAAGGGTCAAGGGTTTGAAACCCCTTAACAACACTTTCTTCTCTTCTTCTTTTTTCAACCTTAAAAACTTAGGGTGTTACAAATAATGTCACGTTGGCATGAAGTACATGTCGATTATCAAGTAAATTGTCATGTCAAAATAGTTAAAATTATATGTGTTATTCATTATTTTTATAAAAAAAAAATCATTTGACTATTTTTAGAAGATTAAGAGATAAATTTGACTAGGAAATAAAAGTTAAATTAACGAAAAATTATAAACATTGAAAGTTAAAATTATCTTGCATTTCCCTTTTTAAAAGACGGTGGGATTAGTTTCTTCGTGGGTTTATCTCAAACTTAATATGCATTTACCAACTTTGGGATTAGTTTTAAGGTAAACTACATTCAATGTCACTCAATTATTAGTCAAGTTATAAATGAGTTACTTTTCTTCTAAAAGTCATAATTAAGTCATTCAATTAAAATATTATTACATTCAAAGTTATCCCTCTGTTAAGAAAGAGACGAGTGTTAAACATTATCTGATATAATAACAATCACTACAAAAAAATGTACATATACCGACGCCAATTTATACCGACGGATAAAAAGCGTCGGTATAAACATCATATACTGACGGAAAATAGCACTGTCGGTATAGGTTTAAAATATACCAAAAAATAATATGAGCCGTCGGTATAGGTTAGTCATATAACAACGGTTTTGTTCTATGCGTCGGTATAGGTTAACCATATAGCGACGGTTTTGTTCTGTGCGTCGGTATAGATATAGGGTTTACCGACGATAAATATTATCCGTCGGTATAGAGTGTAAGTAAATTATATACCAACGGAATATTGTGCCGTCGGTATAAGTATGTTTAAAATTTTGGATTTATTTAAAAATAAAAAAAGAAACGAAACATAAAATACCCAAAAAAAAATTAAAATCCCTAATCCCCATTCTCTCCCCCTTTGCTCAATCGCTTCTTCTCTGCTCCTTCACCGTTGTTCAAGTCAGCGTTGCACCGGCCACCAGGTAATCATCTTATTTCTTTCTTTTCTTCACTGCTCCTTCCCCGTTCTTCTCTGCTGGTAATTTGTCTTGTCTCCTTTGCTTCTTCTCTGCTTGGATTAGATATGCCAAATTTGAGATGAAGAACGGGGAGATAGTACGGGCAAGGAATGTGTACGAACGTGCGGTGAAGAAGTTGGCGGATGAAGAAGATGCGGAGCAGTTATTTGTTGCTTTTGCTGAGTTTGAGGAACGGTGTAAGAAAACAGAACGTGCTCGTTGTATTTACAAGTTCGCTCTCGATCATATACCCAAAGGGAGGGCAGAGGACTTGTATAGAAAGTTTGTGGCTTTTGAGAAGCAATATGGAGATAATGAAGGGATTGAGGATGCGATTGTGGGAAAAAGGAGATTTCAGTATGAGGATGAAGTGAGGAAGAATCCTTTAAATTATGATGCTTGGTTTGATTATATAAAATTGGAAGAGAGTGTAGGCAATAAGGGGAGAATTAGGGAGGTTTATGAGAGGGCTATTTCTAATGTTCCTCCAACTGAGGAGAAGCGATATTGGCAGAGATATATTTACTTGTGGTGAGTTTTTGTGTGCCTAATGGTGGTAAGCTTGGTTTATTGTTGTTGTTCTGAACTAACTGAATTGTGGTTTACTTGTTATTCAGGATTAATTATGCTTTATATGAGGAGCTTGATGCTGGGGATATGGAGCGGACAAGAGATGTGTATAGGTATCTTTCTTTTCCTTCAATGTTTTATGGTTGTGTTGGTTGTTATTGTTGCTAAATTGCAAGTGAAATCAATGCTTTACTGATAAATCTTGCCAACTAAACTTTGCAAGAAATCTTCCAAATGCCAATATTTTGAATGTTTGAATATGTCTGTTTCACACCCTACATGCTTGTCCGTTTCATTATGCTTCTGGTGAATTTTTTATCTTCTCTCTCGGAATTTTGCTGATGAGAAAGGATAAAGAATGAGGAAATCTCAAATTTAATGAGATACCAATTGCAAAGGAGCTAAGTTAATGAGATACCAATTGCAAAGGAGCTAAGTTATTGATTACAGCTATCTTTATTGCACCTTTTTTTCTCATTGAGTGTTGCATTTCTCTGTTCTATCAGCATCTTCATTATTTTGATGGTTGTCTTTCCGTTTCATATTTCCTTGCTCTGTATCGGTTCTTCTCTTTGGGTTTGTCCGTGAGTAGCTCTTTATATCTAAAATGCTATGAGAAAATGATGTTTTATAAGGAAAGTGAACATTACAGAATACTTAAATTGTTTATCTTTGGCATGACCTATAATATATTTTCTCATATTTTTTTTGCAGGGAGTGCCTTAAGCTTATTCCCCACGAGAAGTTTTCTTTTGCCAAGATCTGGCTTCTTGCTGCACAGTTTGAAATAAGACAACTCAATCTCAAGGGTGCACGGCAAATTTTGGGAAATGCTATTGGAAAAGCTCCCAAAGATAAGGTAGGTGTTTAACCGATGCTGGAAGTCTATAAATTTGACCGTTTTTAACATGAAGTATTCTCATTATGTTGTTTTGTTAACATTCAGATCTTTAAGAAGTATATTGAAATTGAGCTGCAACTTGGTAATATTGATCGTTGCCGAAAACTGTATGAGAAATATCTAGAGTGGGCACCTGAGAACTGCTACGCTTGGAGCAAATATGCCGAATTAGAAAGATCATTATCTGAAACAGAGCGGGCAAGAGCTATTTTTGAGCTTGCCATCACACAACCAGCTTTGGACATGCCAGAGTTATTGTGGAAGGTATTTACCCTATCAACAGCTATTTGATGACGTTTATCCTTTTGATTAAAGCCTAGCAACCTGCTTCTCGATGCCAATTGTGATCTCAAAATTTGTGACTTTGGTCTTGCAAGAACCACCTCAGAGACCGACTTCATGACAGAGTATGTCGTTACAAGATGGTATAGAGCCCCTGAGTTGCTTCTCAATTGTTCAGAGTATACTGCTGCTATCGATATCTGGTCGGTTGGTTGTATTTTAATGGAAATAATTAGAAGGGAGCCTCTTTTTGCTGGTAAAGATTATGTTCAGCAGTTGGGGCTTATTACTCAGGTATTCATCCTTTTATTTTTGTTCAAACTCGATACCTAATTCTTTAGTTTCATAGAATAGCACTGAATATTGTATAATACTTTTTTTATTTTTATTATTTCATAAAACAGCTACTAGGGTCACCAGAAGATTCGGATCTCGGATTCCTTAGGAGTGACAATGCTCGAAAGTATGTTAAGCAGCTTCCTCGTTTTCCTAAGCAACCTTTTGCAGAAAAATTTCCAGACGTCTCCCCTGTGGCAATTGACCTTGTTGAAAAAATGCTGGTTTTTGATCCAAGCAAGCGCATCACTGGTAAACTTGGGCAATAGGATTTACAATGTTCATATTGTTTTTCCCCCTCACATTTTCATTGGTATTTATCTTATAAGAAACATCTCTTTTATACGATGCATGTAAAGTCGACGAAGCACTGAATCACCCATATCTGTCAAGTCTAAAATGAAATTATTTTTGTTATAAGAATCTAATATTTTCCCTTTAAAATGAAATTATTTTTGTTATAGTAGTTTTAGTAATTTTAATATTTAAAATAATATAATATTAAATAAAAATAATGGAATATATTAATAATTATTTAATATTTAAAAAAACAAAAAATACCAATTAAACCTATACCGACGGACAAAACTGTCAGTAAAAGATAACCGCTAGGAGCTATACCGACGGACAAACCGTCATTATAGATAACAGCTATACCAACGGACACAACCGTTGGTATAGATCTATACTTCTATACCGACGGACAAACCGTCATTATAGATAACAGCTATACCAACGGACACAACCGTTGGTATAGATCTATACCCCTATACCGACGGACAAACCGTCATTATAGATAACAGCTATACCAACGGACAACACCGTTGGCATAGCTATTCTGAGCCTATACCGACGGACCAAATGCGTCGGAATATATACCCTAATTTGTCGGGGTAGTCCACACCTATACCTACGGCTGTGTCCGTCGGTATAGGTTCAGAATATCTATACCGACGGTTTTGTCCGTCGGTATAACTTTATACCGACAAGCGTATTACCGACGGCGTTTTGTCTGTCGGAATTTCCCTTTTGTCCGTCGGTAAAAGTGTTTAGGGTATATACCGACGAATATTTGGTGTTTTACCGACAAATTTGTGTCCGTCAGTATATGCCACTTTTTTTGTAGTGAATTTTAGTCTCTAAAATAATTCAATAAATTTAACACTTTATATTTAAAAATTATTTTAAGTTAGTCATTTTCTTAATAACGTTAAAGCCGCCATAATTAAAAGAAGGTATACTAACAATTCAGGTTGGAAACCATTAGTCGATTCTTTCTATGTTCTTTTTGTGTCTCAGTGGAAAAGCGGATGATATTCATCCTAGGAGATACGAGTTCAATCACAATGTTTGCAAAGTGCATGTGCTCTGTCAAATGGTTAAATATATTTATGAACGGATACTACCTTGTAATCACCTTTAGACTGTTTAAAAAAAATGAATGGTTAGTCTTCAAAAGAGGGTTAGTCCTATTATGAATAACTTCTGGAATGATAAATATTATAAACAAAAAATTGAAATGATTGAAATAACTGCTTCAAAATAGATGTAAAGACTTTAACAATTGTAATATATTTATATTGAACAACACATACCTATATTTGACACTTACATTTAAATTTGTATAGCATAAATACACATATTTTAGTTTTATTTCAGAAAAAAAAATCTTCAGAATTCTTAGACCATAAAATTCTATGTTTCTAAAGATGATCAACTAAATTCCTAAACCAAAAAAATGTAAGTGTTAGGTATTGGAATTTTTGAAATTGATTAATATAATCTCATAAAATAGCTGTATAAATCAATTAAAGAAAACTCGTTCCATTTAAAGGTAATCAACTCCAATAAAAAGCTTAACAATCTCAGATTTCATATCAAAAGTTTAGCTTATGTAATGCAAAATATATAGTCATAGTAATTTCAGTATTAGATAATTATTTAAAGGTTTTGATTTTTTTTTACCTCCATCGGTATTCATTATAATTAATCGTAATAACATTTACTATATTCAAGACCACGATAAAAAAAACGGTTGTATTATGTAAGTTTAAGGTTCTAATCACCGATAAAATAAAATGTTAAGTATGAAATGGTAGAACCATCAATTTTAATCATTTTATTTAAAAATTATATCAGACTTGTTTTATAATAATATTAATTATCAGTTGTAAGAAATATTTGTTAGGAGAAGAACAATGAATAAATTGATAGAAATTTTAAATAAGAAGTATTAAATTTATTGAATGATTTTAAATTATGACCAAATTGATAGAATTATAAGTTTTATAGACTAAATTTTTTATTATACTAGAAAATGTTTAACATCCTTTTTCTTTTTAACGGAATATTGACTTGATTGTAGCCATATTTTAATTGAGTGACTCGATTATAACTTTTATAAAAAGTGATATGTTTGTAATTTAACTAATATTGTAATTATTTTTAATTACATTTGTTACAATTATTATTATACCATTTTGTAATTATAAGGAAATATAATTCTTTATATAATAAAAAAAACCCTAGTTTTTCTCTCTCTCAAATAGCTAAGCCGTCGCTGCACTTTCTTCATATATTTTGCATTAGCCGACGATCAGCAATCAATTAGCTTTTGGTTGTTAATCGCCGGTATTTTTTATTTTCTTGCTTTTTTGTTGTTTTTATATTTTAATAAGAATCTCTGTTTTTGTGGCACGCATTTTTCTGTCTTTGTGACACGTTTTTCTTTATTTTGTGGTTTATTTCATCCGTCTTTGTGACATGATTTCAACATACATTGGCAACCGGTTCGTACTCGCAAAAAGATCTTCATGACGCTAATATTTGATTATGGTTTTGTCGGTGGTCTTGTAAAGATGGATCCCCACTCGATTGATGGTTGGTTGCCGATGTAATCAGTCCTGGGTAGCGGAACTTTCTGCCTGATAGTTTGGGTCGCTCACCACTCTTTTTTCACCCGTTATGCGTCTCGATTGGATGGAGACAAAGAAATTCAGGAAAGCTTCTAAATTTCGATGATATGCTTATCTCATGTAAGTATTCACTTTTCTTTGTTTTGGATTGTAAGAATTTTTAGTAGATTGGTCACATTATTATTTTTCTTAAATGTGTTGTAATTGTGTTATTTTCTATAGTTTTAATAATAATTTAGTGGCTATTATTCAAAAATTAATTTTCTGTGTTTGGTTGGTAAAGTGTAATTACACACAATTCAATGATACTCGTAAATAAAAAGGTTTGAAAATCATTATGACTAATTATGCGCATAATTAACCTAAGAATTGTAGAGTGTAATTGGGGTGTTTCAATTATAAATCCAATTATTTGATGACTTTTAAAATATATATTTTTTGGACCATTATACAAATAACTTTTTAATTTAGTTTGTTTCATTCATAATATCAATATTTAATATTTTTACTTTTATTATATTATTGTAATTATCTCAATTTTAACTTGTAAAAAATTTCAAAGCAAATTAACTTTTGAAATCCTCCAAAAGTATTAACCCCTATCCTTCCAATTTCAAAGCAAATTTAACTTTTGTAATTACCTCGTTTGCATCTCCCTCGCACACTCTCAATGATAATTCGCGAGATTTACATAGAGGTTATTGTTTATAATTTAATGTATAAAATAAATATAAAATAAACAATAATAAAATTTGCTTTTTTTCCTAAATTACATGTGCTCTTTTATTATTTGCTCCCATTTAAAATTGTAACGTTATTAGCTTGAAGATCATATGTGTGTTACATAATCGTAAGTCATGGGCTAATTACACTAAAAAAAGTCAAGGGCCAAAATGTAGATTAAAGGCAAAGTCAAGGGCCAAAGTGCATAGAAAAGCAAAAGTTGGGGGCCAAATTGCACCCAAAAAAACAAGTCAAGGGCCAAAAGTGCATATCAAACCAAAGGTGAAGTTCGGGGCAAAGAGTTGATAAAGCCAAAGTCAAGAGCCAAAATATAAAAAAGGGTTTGAAGTCAAATTGCATATTATAACCAAATTAGACAAAAGAAAAACAGCTCTCGATCTGTTTATCTCATGAAGCACCTTTTTTTTTTACAATGATGCCTTAATTTTATTAAATACAAAAATAATATTATAAATACAATGCATCAAAAAAAAGAAAAAAAAAGGATTAATTTACTAAATATCACATACAAAAGTGCAAAGGAAAACACTTTTTTGAACATACAATTACGATGTTTACAGTATTCATAATCTGAACTCAATGAATAATCAAGAGAAAAAAAAAGAATATTCTTGAATTCGAACAGTTTTGTTTGTAATGTGTGCAGGAGTTTTATTAAAAGTTAAAAATTGAACAAAGACAATCATAAAACCACATTTAGAATGCTAAAAAAACTACTTACAATCCTGCCAACCCTAAATTAGAGATAATTACGCTTAAATACACTCAAATTCATGTCTAGTTGGATATTGCAATAACAACAATAATGTTTAATCCACCTCGTTAAGCTTTTATTTTAAAAATTTGTTGAAGTTTTTAATATTCTATTAAGCTAAGTAAGAGGTCTAAGTTGGGTTTTTTTTTTTTTTATTTCAAGTAAAGTGACAAAAGTTTGAAATACAAAAATATCGAAACCAGTGAACAAATTTGATAAAAAAAAATTAAAAAAAAAGACTTCAACCGTATTATTATATTATCTTATTAAATTTAATTTGAATAATAATTAAATACACCAATTCAATTTTCTATTAAATTACCGAATCTCTAGAGCAATTAGTTAAAATTCTCAGTTGACATTCTCTCTAAGATTGTGGGCTCATAACCTAATAGGAACAAATTCTCCCAACCCTCCCCTAGGTAGAAATTATTTTAAAAAAGTTATCGAATCAAATTTCATTTTCTTTTAAAGTTTACCGGATAAAATTAAAATTTCATCCCTAAATTATTACAAAATTTTAAAAGATTACATATATTTTTTTTAAATTCTATAATCAAGGCTTAATACACATTTCCCCCCTAAACTTTACATGTTTTCTCAACTTGCTCCCTAAATTACGTTTTGCCCACTTTTGCCCCCTAAACTTTTCGATGTTATCCATATAACCCTAAAAAGCTAACACTATTAAAAAATTATTTTAACCAATCAGAATGTGCCACATCATTTTCTTTATTTATTTTTAAATTTTAAAATAAAATAAATAAATATATTAAAATATTTATTAATTTAATTGTATCTCCCAAAATACCTAAAACACCCCATCTTCATCCTCCCATCATCCTCTTCATCCAAGCCTCTACCATCATCATCTCCCAAAATAATCAATCTAGTAACCTTTGAGTTTCAACCGGCCATTACCGAAAGCTCTTCCTGGTTCTTACCCCCTAAACCACACTATAAAACTAATATTTGATTTTGATATAACAAATAATCTAAGGACTAAATTGCAAAGTAAATAAAGTTTTAAGTAATCAAAAAACTTGAATTTGACAAGTAAAATTTATACTTAAAATGTTTTGAAGTCAAAACTTAAACCCCATAAAATTTTCTAAGTGTTTCAAAGCCAAAATATACAAAATTGCCCAAGCGTTTCGAAACACCCCCAAAGTGTTTCGATACGTTTTGCCACTTGAAACGTCCGTTTCGAAACGGCTCAAACCTGTTTCGATACAACCTTCATCTGAATTTTTGATTTTTAAGTAATGTTTCGAACGGCTCATACTCGTTTCGATACAAGGGTTAAGTAATTTTAAAATTGAGCATTAAATGAACTAGCCATTACTTGTCAGAAACAAACTTTTGAAAATTTAGTTAAGTGTTTCGATAAACCCCCTTGGGTTGTTTCGAAACACCAATTTACAATTTCAAAACGTTTTGATACAGCCCTTATCAGTTTCGATACGACTCTCTTTTTACATTTTACAATTTCAAACTTTTTCGATACGGCCTATAGTCATTTCAATACGGGCCCGTTCTACACACAACAGCTATTTCTTTCTTTGGTGTCCGTTTCGATACAAGACCTCATGTTCCGATACGGGTAGTTGCAGAACAACATTTATGGGGGGAAGAGAGAGCCCCAACGGCTCTACTGATGATCTCAACCACTCAAACGGCTAGAAATCAATGAGAAGGTATAAAAACAAGTCTCCAAAGCTACAACAACTATTGAACCTTTAAGCAACATCAAAGCATTCAATCCAAACCCTTGTGCCTTTAGAGTCAAATTCTTGTACCCAACTCATTTGAAAATCTTCATTGTAAACCTTTTTAGAGTTTGAGGAGTGTTTATGTGTAATTGGGTAAATAATTAGCCTTTGAGAGTTTCATACAAAGTTTGCATATCTTTCCTTTGTAAAGAGTGATATTGAGTCGATCTTTAGGTAGAGAGATTGACCGATTTGTAAGGTTTCTTCCTAAGCCGAGAAAAGGGACGAATTCAAGTTAGTGAATTGTTGAAATCCTCAGTATGGTGATGATGTAGAGCTTGTTCGAAGCTTGAACCACTCTAAAATCGCCTTGTCTTCATTTTTAAATTATCCATTTGCACCCTTCAATTTTTTATTCCACCAATTCACCCCCTCTTGGTATTTAGCCATCATTTGATCAACTCAACAATTGGTATCAGAGCTACACTCATTGGAAGGATTAACACCCTCTTGAGTAGTTCTTGGAAGATTGATCAATTGCACTTCAATCAACATCGTGTTATGGCATCCACCTCCGGCCAAAACCTCTACGAGTCTCTATGCATCACCAAACAACCATTCTTCAATGGGGATAACTATCCTTATTGGAAGAATTGGATGTGGCTCTTCATCAAATCAAATGACTACATGGTGTGGCACGTGGGAGAAGACGGTCCTACAATTCCAATGAAGAGAGATGGTGAAGGAAGACTTGTTCTGAAGACCAAAGCTGAAATAATCGATGAAGATAGAATACGTTTACAAGTCAACGACAAAGCCTTGCACATAATCTTTTGTGCTCTCGGTCCCGACATATACTCAAAGGTGTCTTCAATCGGAAGTGCTAAAGAAGTGTGGGACACCGTAGAGACTACATATGAAGGAACAAATGACGTCAAGGAGATGAAGATCGGGTTGCTCAATTTGAGTTATGAAAACTTCAAAATGGAAGCCGACGAAAGTGTCTCCAAGATGTTTGATCGGTTCTCAGTCATTGTCAATGGACTAAAGGGCTTCGGTGAAGTTATTCTCGAAGAAAAGCTAGTCCGGAAGCTACTATACTCTCTTCTAGAGTCTTGGGATGGAAAGAGGACGACCATCATCGAAGCTCGAGATTTGAAGACTCTCAAGCTAGACTCCCTTGTTAGATCTCTACTCACCCATGAGATCATGAAGCAAGGGAGAAAAGAAGAGAAGAAGAAGGAAGAGAAAATGGTAGAGAAGAAAGAGGTTGAAAAGAAGAAGCTAGGAATATCACTCAAAGCATCATACAACAAAAGCGATTCTAGTGAGGAGGAGGACAAAGAGATGGCCATGTTGGCCAAACAATTCACTCGATTCATGAAGTCCAATCGAGGAAGAAAATTCAATAGAAGAAGGGACTTCAACAATAAAGGAAAATATGAAGAAAATGATCAACTCACTTGTTATGAGTGCAAGAAGCTCGGCCATATCCAAACTGATTACCCTCAATTGAGGAAGAAGAGCTTTGGGAAGAAGAACAAGTTCAAGACTCAAATGGAAACTTGGATTGACGAGGAGTCATCTGAGAAAGAGGAGGAAGTGACCAATCTTTGCCTCATGGCCTTTGAGGAGGATCACATGGTAGACTCTAACTCATCTCTTATGATGAATTATATGATGAGTTACAAAATGTTTATGATGAATTGGTTGAAAAACATAAAGAATCTATTTTGAAAAAAAAAAATCATTTTCGATTTGAAATTTCAAAATGAGTCTCTTTCAAAAACCAATTCTGAATCGAAAAAGAAGGTTTTGTACTTGATAAATCTTTCCGATTTCCAAGATTATCACACTAAGGAAGTGGATAATCTTAAAACTTCCCTTACTATTGGGAAACATGCTCTTGAAAAGGGAAATTCTTCAAAAACTCAATATGTTAAGAGAAAATAATTTTACCCCAAACAAAGAGATTTTCAAAAGCAATCTAAAGTTAAAAGAATTAGGAGTGTATGGGTTCCTAAGGAACTCATTGTTCCTAATAATGTTAATGCAATTGCTTCTTGGATTCCTAAGGGGACCAAGCTTTTGAAAGCTAACTCTCATGAACCCAAATCATTTTGGGTACCAAAAATCAAAACTTAATCTCTTTGTTTGTAGGAGGAGCAATGCTTCAAGGTGAAAGCTTCAAGTAAGAACACGTGGTACCTTGGTAGTGGTTGCTCGAGACACATGACCAGAGACAAGAGTAGATTCTTGGAGCTTAAACCAAAAAGTGGAGGATGTGTGACATTTGGTGACAAATCCAAAGGGCACATTAAAGTTATAGGCTCCATTGATAATCTCTCATCTACATTCATTGAAAATGTTTTATATGTCAATGGTCTAAAACATAATATTTTGAGCATTAGTCAACTTTGTGATAAAGGCTTTAATGTTCATTTTGATAAAAATAGGTGTAAAATTGTGAACATTAAAACAAATAAATAACGCTCATTGTTCATCGCATAAGAAATATTTATATGGTGCATTTATATGGCATACATTCATCCCATGCATGTTTAGTTGCACATGATGAGAATAATGCATGGTTGTGGCATGTGAAACTTGGGCATGCTAGCATAAGTGTTTTAGAAAAATTGGCTTACCAAAATATAGTTAGAGGTTTACCAAACTAAAATTTTCATTAGATAAAATATGTGATGCTTGTGCTAAGGGTAAACAAAATAGAACCCCATTTAAACCCATTAATGATGTTTCGACTAATAGGGTATTACAACTAATCCACATGGATTTATTTGGGCCTATTAGAACTATGAGCTTGGATGGTAAGTCATATGCATCTGTATTGGTAGATGACTTTTCTAGGTACATTTGGTTCTATTCTTAAGTACTAAGGATGAGGCTTTAGAAAATTTTATTACATTTACAAACTGATTATGAGTGCAAGAAGCTCGGCCATATCCAAACTGATTACCCTCAATTGAGGAAGAAGAGCTTTGGGAAGAAGAACAAGTTCAAGACTCAAATGGAAACTTGGATTGACGAGGAGTCATCTAAGAAAGGGGAGGAAGTGACCAATCTTTGCCTCATGGCCTTTGAGGAGGATCACATGGTAGACTCTAACTCATCTCTTATGATGAATTATATGATGAGTTACAAAATGTTTATGATGAATTGGTTGAAAAATATAAAGAATCTATTTTGAAAAAAAAAATCATTTTCGATTTGAAATTTCAAAATGAGTCTCTTTCAAAAACCAATTCTGAATTGGAAAAGAAGGTTTTGTACTTGATAAATCTTTCCGATTTCCAAGATTATCACACTAAGGAAGTGGATAATCTTAAAACTTCCCTTACTATTGGGAAACATGCTCTTGAAAAGGGAAATTCTTCAAAAACTCAATATGTTAAGAGAAAATAATTTTACCCCAAACAAAGAGATTTTCAAAAGCAATCTAAAGTTAAAAGAATTAGGAGTGTATGGGTTCCTAAGGAACTCATTGTTCCTAATAATGTTAATGCAATTGCTTCTTGGATTCCTAAGGGGACCAAGCTTTTGAAAGCTAACTCTCATGAACCCAAATCATTTTGGGTACCAAAAATCAAAACTTAATCTCTTTGTTTGTAGGAGGAGCAATGCTTCAAGGTGAAAGCTTCAAGTAAGAACACGTGGTACCTTGGTAGTGGTTGCTCGAGACACATGACCAGAGACAAGAGTAGATTCTTGGAGCTTAAACCAAAAAGTGGAGGATGTGTGACATTTGGTGACAAATCCAAAGGGCACATTAAAGTTATAGGCTCCATTGATAATCTCTCATCTACATTCATTGAAAATGTTTTATATGTCAATGGTCTAAAACATAATATTTTGAGCATTAGTCAACTTTGTGATAAAGGATTTAATGTTCATTTTGATAAAAAAAATAGGTGTAAAATTGTGAACATTAAAACAAATAAATAACGCTCATTGTTCATCGCATAAGAAATATTTATATGGTGCATTTATATGGCATACATTCATCCCATGCATGTTTAGTTGCACATGATGAGAATAATGCATGGTTGTGGCATGTGAAACTTGGGCATGCTAGCATAAGTGTTTTAGAAAAATTGGCTTACCAAAATATAGTTAGAGGTTTACCAAACTAAAATTTTCATTAGATAAAATATGTGATGCTTGTGCTAAGGGTAAACAAAATAGAACCCCATTTAAACCCATTAATGATGTTTCGACTAATAGGGTATTACAACTAATCCACATGGATTTATTTGGGCCTATTAGAACTATGAGCTTGGATGGTAAGTCATATGCATTTGTATTGGTAGATGACTTTTCTAGGTACACTTGGTTCTATTCTTAAGTACTAAGGATGAGGCTTTAGAAAATTTTATTACATTTACAAAAATTACCCAAAATGATCTTGATCTTAAAATTTCACATATTAGAAGTGATCATGGAACCGAGTTTCAAAATATGTGTTTTGAAGATTTTTGTAATGAAAACGGTATTAGCCATAATTTTTCGGCTCCTTGCACTCCTCAACAAAATGGGGTAGTTGAGAGGAAAATTGAACTTTAGAAAAGATGGCTAGGACGATGCTTTGTGGAAACAATTTACCTGAGTATTTTTGGGCGGAAGCCACTAATACGGCTTGTTATATTATTAATAGAGTAATGATTAGGACTATTTTAAAGAAAACAACTTATGAGATTTTGAAATCCAAAAAGCCTAACATTAGCTATTTCTACCCTTTTGGTTATAAATGTTTTGTTTTAAACAATAAAAAAGACAACTTAGGTAAATTTTATGCTAAAAGTGATGAAGCAATATTTTTGGGTTATTCCCTAAACTTTAAAGCCTATCGTGTATTTAATAAAAGAACTTTGGTTGTTGAAGAGTCTATACATGTTGTTTTCGATGATAACCTCCTTCCGAGGAAGGAATCTTGTGATGATGATGATGTAGGGATCATTGAAGCCATTGATGGAGGACAAACATCAAAGGTGGATGAGATTCCAACTAAAGAAGAAGAAGCACAAGATCCACCTCTTGAAGCCTTGAAGGACTTGGCTCTTAAGGAAAATGAGGTGACATACCCAAGGGAGTTCAACTATGTCAGAGGTGGTGAAATCTTGAGTGATCCATCTAAGGGGGTAACTACTAGATCCTCTCTCAAACTTATGAATCATGTTGCATTTATCTCATGCATAGAGCCTAAAAATATCAAAGAAGCATTAAAAGATGATTTTTGGATGTTGGCTATGTAAGAGGACCTTAATTAATTTGAGATAAGTAAAGTATGGACATTAGTTGATATGCCTAGTAATCAATCTCCTATAGGAACAAAGTGGGTATTTAGAAATAAACTAGATGAGAGTGGTAACATAGTAGGGAACAAGTCTAGGCTTGTTGCTCAAGGTTACACTCAAGAAAAGGGAATTGATTTTGATGAAACATATGCACATGTAGCTAAAATTGAAGCTATTAGGATGCTTCTTGCATTTGCATGTTATCATGATTTCATACTTTTTCAAATGGATATGAAAAGTGCTTTTCTAAATGGTTTTATAAATGAAGAAGTGTATGTAGAACAACCGCCCGATTTTTAAGATCCAAACTTTCCAAACCACGTTTTTAAACTAACAAAAGCTTTAAACGGTTTGAAACAAGCTCCTAGAGCTTGGTATGAAATACTTTAAAACTTTTTAATTGAAAAAGATTTTGAAAAAGGCAAGGTGGATACTACACTTTTCATTAAAAGATACGACAATGACATTTTAGTAGTTCAAATATATGTTGATGATATTATTTTTGGTTCTACTAATGAATTTTATTGCCAAGAATTTTCTAAGCTAATGCAAGGTGAATTTGAGATGAGCATGATGGGAGAGTTCTTATTTTTCTTGGGGCTCTAAATCAAGCAAAAGAAAGATGAGACCTTCATTAATCAAGCTAAATACATCAAGGATATGCTCAAGAAGTTTGGCTTAGAGAATGTGAAGCCATAAGCCACTCCTATGAGCTCATCAATTAAGCTTAACAAGGATGAAGGAGGTAAGTGTGTTAGTTCTAAGCTTTATCGTTCTATGATTGGATCTTTGATTTACCTTACCACAAGTAGACCCGATATCATGTTTAGAGTTTGCTTGTGTACTAGGTTTCAAGCTAGTTCTAGAGAATCACACCTAGTTGCCATTAAGAGAATCTTTAGATACCTTGGAGATACACCTTGTTTAGGTTTTTGGTATCCTAGAGACTCTTCCTTTGACCTTCATGCCTTCTCTGACGCGGATTATGGGGGATGTAAGATAAATAGGAAAAATACCTCCGGCATATGTCAATTCTTAGGTAGTATGCTCGTATCTTGGTTCTCTAAGAAACAAAATAGCGTAGCCTTATCTACCACCGAAGCGAAGTACATATCCTTAGGGAGTTGTTGTGCTCAAGTCATTTGGATGAAGCAACAACTTTTAGATTATGGTGTTCAAGTAGATATCATACCCCTTAAGTGTGACAACACTAGTGCCATTTGTCTCATTAAGAATCCCATCCAACACTCTAGAACCAAACATATAGAAATTAGACATTATTTCATTATAGATCATGTCTTGAAAAATGATGTAGTTTTAGAATATGTTGATACCTTAAACCAATTAGCGGACATATTTACCAAAATTTTAGATAAAGAGCATTTTTTGACCCTTAGGAAAGAGTTAGGTTTAACCAGCCTTCTTTGACCCTTTTAGGTCCCCAAATGGCCAAAATTTGCTTGAATTTTGAATGATGATCATACTTATGTGATTTTGCTTCTTAATGCATCTATGCTTGTTTTTAGGGGGAGTATGCATCAGTTTTAGTTCATATAACATGCTCATATATCATTTACATACATTTAGGCTCAATCTAAGTTGGCTCTTTCGACATGAAACTGCCTAAAATGCATTTTCTGGTAAGGGTGTATCGAAACAGGTACATCTGTTTCGATACAGGCTTAATCTAAGATGATTCCAGTAGTAAATCGTATCGAAACAGGCTCTTCGAGTTTCGATATAGGTTCGAGGTGTTGTTTCGAAACAGGGTCATCCTGTATTGAAATGAGTTTGGTACCGAAACGGCTCGATAGCATTTCGAAATGCCCGTTCCGATACGCCAAGTGGCGTATCGAAACACGATCGCAAAGATTGCTTTAAATAGCATTAAAAGAGCATCCAACTTTAATTAACATACCAACTCTCCTTTTCTCTCAAATCCTAACCGAAAACCCTTATATAAACTCCTCAAATCCCTTGATTTTTCACATCAAAACCTAAATTTTTTTGAGTGTTTTTAATCTTCACATCAAGGCTAGAGCTTTGCAAGCAATTTGGTGCATTAATCATCCCTCATTCATCTATTATCCAATATCAAGGTATAAACCCATTTTCTTTTCTTTTTTAAAATTTTTGTTTAATTTTATTGGTTTTTTAATTACTTTTTGTATAAAACATATACATATAATATGTGTTTTCAATATTTTGCAAAAAAATCTTCAAAAACTAAATTCTTTTATTCGAATATAGAATTATACCGTATAATTTTTTAATCTGTTTTTTCGAAATTCTTTTTACCAAAAATTTATTTTATGTTTATATATGTTTCTTACACAATGTTGTATAGTTTTTTATATATACCTTGACTATTGGATTGCCCATTGGATTGAATTTGGTTGATTTACACATACATGTGTTTTTATGTCTTGATTTATTTCCAGATTTCGAATATGAGTTCTAGAAAGAGAGTACGAACCAATGAGGCTGGTGGAAGCTCTAACAACGATGACGATTCTACTCGTCCCAACCTCACTTTACTCCACCAAAAGATTCTTCGAAACAAAGACGCCTATACCAACTTCAAGCTTTTTCAAGATCATTCTATCTGTCGTGAGCGTATCGTCTCTATACCCTTTTTGGATTCCGAATGATTTCAATTTCGCTATCTTGATTTATTAAGGCGTTGGAATTTCATGTCTTTTTTTGGGCTTATCCGATACTTTGTACCGTAACATGGTTATTCTCTTCTATGTCAATGCTCGTTGTATCTCCAATGTCGATCAAGTGGTTGCCATTGAGTCCTATCTAATAGGGAAGAAGTTTAGGGTTGATCTAGAAACCTTGGTCAATTTTTTCAGGTTTGAAGATGAGGGTATTTCGGATGAGAACTCGTTGGGACATACCCTTGGTGGCTCCATCATGATCCTTGATGCTCATGATCGCATCCTTCATCTCATGGTCTCGTGGTGGTTTCATCCTTCCGGAGGAAAATTCTCCCACATTCGACAAGTGGGCAATTTTTGGATTCGATGCTTTCTTGAGGGACGTCAACCAAAGCTTTGTCAAATCATGTTTGTCGAGATGGTGTATCTTGTCCAAAACCACAACTCGAATCTTGTCACCTCTTTCACCTATGGCACCGTCTTGAGCTACTTGTTCTCAAAGTTGGGGATCAATTGCTCTCTTGACTATCCGGAACCTCTTAAAGATCCCATCGATGAGTACACACTTCTCCGGTGCAAATTTCATTTCATTAGTGGAGAGTGGACTCATGTCGAGAATCCTCCTCAATTTGCGGCCCCCGAGCCTCAACCTCAAGTTGCTTACCAAGCAATTTAATGGCTTGCCCACCCACATAGACTCCGGTTTTGCCACTCTTGATACCTGCCTCACTTCCGTGGAGGGACGTATCCAAAGTGTTGAGAATCGACTCACTTCAGTCGAAACTCAACAAACCTCTATGAACATGTCCTTTACCGGCTTCTATGGCGAATGGAGACAATTCCAAAGGATCTCCGCCAATGATGAAGATGAAGATGATGATGAGCCTTAGATCTTTGCATTCCATTGCATATCATCTAGTTTAGGATTTCCCTTTTTATGCACCTATTTATGTTTTTGCTTTAAGACCTATGCTTTGATTTATGTTTGGATATTATGTTTTAAGTATTAAGGTTTGGATATTATGTTTGGAGATTATAAATTTATTTTGCTTTGGTTTCTTATGATTAATGACATTATGTTGCTTTAATTTCGCTTTGCCTTGTGCTATATTGTTTTTATCTTTGTCTTCATTGATTTTGATCTAACAAAAAGGGGAGAATGGTTAAGCTAAATTTTTTCAAAATATTTTTCTAAACCTAGCTTCAATTTAGGGGGTTTACTTAAAAGTTTACTTTGGTTTTGTTATATCAAAAAGGGGGAGATTGTAAAGCCAATATTTAATTTTGATATAACAAATAATCTAAAGACTAAATTGCAAAGTAAATAAATTTTTAAGTAATCAAAATACTTGATTTTGACAAGTAAAATTTATACTTCAAATGTTTTGAAGTCAAAACTTAAACCCCATAAAATTTTCTAAGTGTTTCAAAGCCAAAATATACAAAACTGTTCAGGCATTTCGAAACACCCCCAAAGTGTTTCGATACATTTTGCCATTGGAAACGTCCGTTTCGAAACGACTCATACCCGTTTCGATACAGCCTTCATCTGGGTTTTTTATTTTTAAGTATTATTTCGAAACGGCTCATACCTGTTTCGATACATGGGTTAAGTAATTTTAAAATTGAGCATTAAATGAACTAGCCGTTACTTGTCAGAAACAAACTTTTGAAAATTTGGTTAAGTGTTTCGATACACCCCTAGGTTGTTTCGAAACACCAATTTAAAGTTTCAAAACGTTTCGATATAGCCCTTATCCGTTTCGATACGACCATCTTTTTACAGTTTCAAACTGTTTCGATACGGCCTAAGTCGTTTCGATACAGACCCTTTTTACACACAACGGCTCTTTCTTTTTTTGGTGTCTGTTTCGATATAGGGCCTCGTGTTCCGATACGGGTAGTTGTAGAACATCATTTATGGAGGGAAGAGAGAGCCCCAATGGCTCTATTGATGATCTCAACCACCCAAACGGCTAGAAATCAATGAGAATGTATAAAAACAAGTCTCCAAAGCTACAACAACAACTATTGAACCTTCAAGCAACATCAAAGCATTCAATCCAAACCCTTGTGCCTTTAGAGTCAAATTCTTGTACCCAACTCATTTGAATTTTTTTCATTGTAATTCTTTTTAGAGTTTGGGGAGCGTTTATGTGTAATTGGGTAAACAATTAGCCTTTGAGAGGTACATACAAAGTTTGCATATCTTTCCTTTGTAAAGAATGATATTGAGTCAATCTTTGGGTAGAGAGATTGACCGATTTGTAAGGTTTCCTCCTTAGCCGAGAAAAGGGGACGAATTCAAGTTAGTGAATTGTTGAAATTCTCATTAGGGTGCTGAGGTAGTGGATGTAGAGCTTGTTCGAAGCTTGAACCACTCTAAAATCACCTTGTCTTCATTTTTAAATTATCCATTTGCACCCTTCAATTTTTTATTCCACCAATTCACCCCCCTCTTGGTGTTTAGCCATCATTTGATCAACTCAACACACACTACAACCTCAAACTTCAATATCCACTACCCCAAACCGAGAGTCAAACTCCCCAGCTCACCCACACCGAAATACCCACATCCCATCGGTAGTCATCTTCTATCACCATCATCGATCAAACAACAACAAACAAGAACCCTTTACCTTTGCTCCATTATCGAGCCATCTCCTTTAATCCCACTCTAAACCAAAAAATCATTCATCACCCGATTTACCTTAAAATCAGTCACCAAACCTTCCATTTCAGTACTCAAAACCTAGTGCAAAGCACTCGGATTGGCAACCCACATTCAACAATCAGAGATTCAAGAAAAGAGAAAAGAAGCTTACTCATTTTGGCCATGGTGGTTTCTAACGGCCAGAGTCTTTGACCGACGATCTCAACGGTGGGGATGTTCTCCGTGGCGAGGAGAACCATATATCTCGAAACCAAATCCATCCAAATGTGGACAATACAGATACGACGCCGGTAAGGTCCAAACATTGGGGTTATTTCCATTGAATTTTGGAGAGTTTCGAGAAAATCTAAATTGAGAGAAAGGAGAAAGAGGCCGAGAGGAGCTTGTTGGTGACACCGACAACCAGAGAGCTCGCCATATGGCAGCTCTGCAAAATGGGAAGTGGCGGCTAGGGTTATCCATCTTAGAGAACTAAATTTGTGAAGAATAAGAGAAAATGGAAAATAAAATGAGGGTGTTTTGGATATTTTAAGAGCTATTATTAAATTAATAAATATTTTAATATATTTATTTCATCTTAAAATTTAAAACTAAAGAAAGAAAATGACATGCACGCTATGATTGGTCAAAATAAATTTTTTAACGGTGTTAATTTTTTGTGGTTATATGAGTAACGACGAAAAGTTTAGGGGACAAAAGTGGGTAAAACGTAGTTTAGGGGGCAAGTTGAGAAAACATGTAAAGTTTAGGGGGAAATGTCTATTAAGCCTATAACCAACAAACCAAAATTTTCCATGATCATGGTCTACTCTTTTTCTCCATTCAAGCTTAGGGATATTTTTAATGAGGTCCATGATTATGTTACAGACTTAAAATATGTATGAATATTCTTCAATGAAATCATACTACTTGTCGATAAAAAAATCAAATTGGTTGAACCTAAATTCAATTCTGATTAATCCGTTACTTATGACATTTGATTTTAATTTCTTTTGAACTTATAAGTAATCATAAGGATAAATAATATATATGTGAATAATTATGACGACAATTAATCATTATATAATATAATCAAAATATATTTAATAAGACACATATAATAAAATTTAAATCATAATAAAATATGCCACATATGATGTTTATACATTTTAGGACTCAAACTTGAGACATTAAAGAATTGAAAACTTTTTTTAGTAAATGAAGAAGAAAACTAACGGTACATCTTGACCTAATTAATACAATCGTCGTGCAGAATAGATAAACCTCATCCGCTGGGGAAAGAAAGTGATGACAAAGATCTTCCATTCTTGCAATTTTGAGCATACCATTGAGTGGCATTGACTAACCTATTGCCTTCACGAAGGATATGAACACACTGCACTTCTCATGAACGATGAAAAAGCATCGATATATGATGAGCTAGCGTCGACGTCGCTATTTAAAACAGATATTACTTGTAATCACATTAATTTTTAAAAAAAAAATAGCGTCGCGACACCATTAAGACACCATTATTATCATCAATCATCGAATAGTCTTCAGACACTCGGAGTCTCAAATAATTCGGCGGACACAATAAATTAGGCACATAACAAGTCATTATCATAATTCAGACTCAAACATTGAAGACATACCCATCAGTTTGATATATCTAATCAACCAAGGTTCGTGATCATCTCGGACTAGGGTTGTAAACGAACTAAACGTTCAACGAACCGTTCGACGAGAAGTTCATTTATGTTCATTTATTTATTAATCGAATGAACATGAACAAGATTTTTTATTCGTTTAATTAAATGAACAAATACAAACAAAGAGTTTGTTTGTTTATATACGTTCGTGAACGTTCCCGTTCGTTTAAATTTATTCACATATTTCCATTTATATTTAGGAAAAACTACACCAGTGACCACCGAAGATATTGGGGATACCTATTTGAACCACCGAACTAAAAAAACGTCAATCACACCACCAAACTTATTAAATCAACCTATTTTGACCACCGCCGTTAAAAAATTAACGGAGGGGTGACGGAAGTGCCACGTGGCAGTTAACAGGGCATTTTTAAAATTACATGTTTAGTCCCTGTTATTTACTTATTAAATCAATTTGATCCTAATTTTATTTTAATTAAATAAAAATTAATCAACCAATCAAATTATGAAACGTGTCACCACCTGGTTAAAGGAAATTTAAAGAAGAAAATGAAGATGGCGTTATGGTGGTTTGAACTTAGGACCAAGGGGATAAAACCCCAAGCTTTAACCATTGAACCAAACTGCTCTTAGTGCTATAGTTTGCACCTTTTATATACATATCTTATAGTTTAGTAAAAGTTAGGGAAAAAGAAGAGAACAAAAAAGCATTATGGTGGATTGAACCTGGGACTTAATGGATTAATTCCCAAGCTTTTACCATTGAGCCAAACTACTCTTAGTGATATTATTTGCACATTTTATATACATATCTTATAGTGCAGTTAAAGTTAGGGAAAAAGAAGTAAAAATGGTTGAAATACGACTCGAACATAGATTATTTGAGATGTGTATAATCACACAAACATCCGAATTAATTTAAAACTGAAAACTATTAAATATTAGATTTAAAAGAAAAGAAATTCGATTTAAAATATTCGAATATTTTTCCTTTTTTCATATTTAAATCGAATATCTAAAAATGAATTTGATTTAAAATATTCGAATATTTTTTCTTTTTCGTAATTTTTCTCTTTCATATTTAAATATTCGAATATTTTTTCTTTTTCATATTTAAATATTCGAATATTTTTTCTTTTTTCGTAATTTATGTTCGAATCGTTTTTTTTTAAATGTTTGAATCGTATTTAAATCGAATATTTTTTAAAATCGAATATTTAATAGTTTTCAGATTTAAATTAAATCGGATGTTTGTGTGATTATACACATCCTAAGTAATCTATGTTCGAGTCGTATTTCAACCATTTTTACTTCTTTTTTCCCTAACTTTTACTGCACTATAAGATATGTATATAAAAGGTGCAAATAATTTCACTAAGAGAAGTTTGGCTCAATGGTAAAAGCTTGAGAATTGATTTATTAAGTCCCAGGTTCGATCCACCATAATGCTCTTTTGTTCTCTTCTTTTTCCCTAACTTTTACTAAACTATAAGATATGTATATAAAAGGTGCAAATTGTAGCACTAAGAGCAGTTTGGTTCAATGGGGTTTTATCCTCTTGGTCCTAAGTTCGAACCACCATAACGCCATCTTTATTTTCTTCTTTAAATTTCCTTTAACCAGGTGGTGACACGTGTCACCACCTGATTGGAGGAAAAAATATATTAAATATTAAACAAAATAAATTAAATTAATTCAATTGGGTGATGACACGTGTCATAATTTGATTGGTTGATTAATTTTTATTTAATTAAAATAAAATTAGGATCAAATTGATTTAATAAGTAAATAACAGGGACTAAACATGTAACTTTAAAAATGTCCTGTTAACTGCCACGTGGCACTTCCGTCACCCCTCCGTTAATTTTTTAACGGCGGTGGTTAAAATATGTTGATTTAATAAGTTTGGTGGTGTGATTGACGTTTTTTTAGTTCGGTGGTTCAAATAGGTATCCCCAATATCTTCGGTGGTCACTGGTGTAGTTTTCCCTTATATTTATTATTTTTTATAACAAAAATATTATATTAAAAAAAATTAAAAATATGAAATAAACAATATTTAATGTTCGTTTATTATTTTAACTAACGAACACGAACAATATTGCGAGACCCATCCACAACATTGAACTTACAACTTTTACACCACCCTGCAGGCTGCATCGGTAAAAGTCGAGGATAGCATGCCACTATTCGCCCCAAGCATAACTGACCAAGCATACCATTATTACTACTAATTGTAACGGTCAAATATCAGTTTTTCTTTCTGGGCTATGGTTAATTTGGGCTTTCAAAGCCATATTTTATATTTTAAATTTTAAATTCAATTTCTTTCTCTAAATGATATATACAAACAAAAGGGTCATAAATAATATATTTATTCCCTTTCTGTATTTACAACTACAGGACAAAACAAAACGAGAAAAGCAAACGTTATTAGCCTGTAGGCATTGGAATAGGATAACTCAAACCCAACCAAAACTATTGTTTTTATTATACTAATATTTTCTTTTATGTTAAATTTAAACTTAGTTTTCTCAAAATTTACAAAAAACACACTCAAACTCTCACTCCTTTTCACGCGAAAATAACGCTCGTCTCTCCTTCCCCCACTTTTTTTTGGTGTTCTTGTCTTTCATTTTTAAGCTTTCAAAGTTTTTCCATTTCTCATATGCTGCATTCCTTTCCCATCTTTGAAAAAAAAAATGGAAATTTTGAACTCTTTGCTTTGCCTTCTGTTTTGTGTGTTTAAGTCTTTCTGTGTTGTTTGTAACTCTTGGGAGTAAGCTTGAGTTGAGTGTTTGGTGTTTGGTGTTAAAGTTAAACTGAAGAATCTGGGGTTATTAATTCTGGTTCTTTACTGTTTAAATTCTGGATTTCTCTTCTCTTGGGTTTCACCTTCGTTTTGAATTTTCACGTTCTTCTCTTCATTAGCTATGGATTACTGTTTTCAGTTGATTTCTTGCGTTGCATGTCCTTCTCTCTGAATATCATTTATTTTAAGACCCATTTTCCAATCTGGGTTCATGTCATTTTGTGTTGTTGTTTTTTCTTGGAATTAAGTCTTTTCAGTTTAAAACAAAATGGTATTTGTTTTCATGGGAATTCTATGATTTTTCTCTTTGTTCGGTAGATTTTAATTAAAAAGAGGGGGAAAAACTGATGTTTTGGGTGTTTTATGGTGAAATGAAGTGTTATTTAGACATGGGATTCTAGTGTAAAGATTACTTGCAAAATGGGATTAGTTCCAGGTGATATCCAGGTGGGGCCTTTGAATGTTGAGAAATCAAAAGGAAAAAAGAAGAAGGATAGTGAAGATGGTGAGCCTGGATGTTGGATTAAGTTTAGGTTTATGGGAAACTGCTTGTCTCCAAGGACAAAAATGGAGGGTTCCGCAAGTGGAACCAGCACTCCATATGGTATATCAATTTCTTGGTTTTTTCCACTGTTTATGTAGTTCTTTGTTTATGTCCATTGATCATATTCCTAATTGGTTTGTTTATGTAGATTGATTATATGGTTTTGATTCTTTGTTTTTTTTAGTTTCTCGATTGATTATTTGACAATGGGGTATTCGAATGCTGAAGTGAAATCTACTGACCTGCTTACTAGTTATTGGCTTTTCTTAGGCTTATCTGATTAGTTTTTCTTTTGTCCATCATTTGGCTTTCTAAGTGTATGCTGATATGCTAACTGTATGCATTTTGTCAACAGTCAGCACACATATTTTTTATGAAGATATACTGTTGATCGATTTGGTTTTATGCTTTAGCAATGATATTATGTCTGATTCGGTACTGATATATACCGGTTTTTCTTCCTGTACTACTTTGCAATGATTGCTTTCTTGTGCATTTCACTTGTACTTTATATTCTTTAGGATTGTCGCCTTGTAGTTTCTTATTTGTCTTCTAATGTGTAATGTTGTTGTTTTTGTCCGTCGTTTGACCTTCTAATTACTCGTTGTTATGTTTGTGGTATGCATTTTCTCCCATGTGGATGTTAAATGAATCGTATATCGTTGATTGATTTGGTTCTATGCTTTAATTAGCAATTGTCCGTTTCGGTATTGATGTTGATCTGAATCTCTTGCTGTACTACTATTGCAGTGATTATTTTCCATTTGTGCATACTTGTTGGATGGTAAATTCTCCATCTAATTCGCTTGTACTTTATGATCACCAAGATTGTCGCCTTGTAGATTATTATTCGTCGTCTAATGCATGATCAAACACGAGTTTGATTGGTGATGACCTTGAGATTTCAGCCACGTGGTCGTCCTCTTACGTTTTTTCCTCTAGTTCTGGATTTGTATAATGTGATAAGACACAAGGGTTTCTGTTTCTTTCCTATTATGATTAGTCATATCTGTTTATACACATTTTGAATAACCATGATGTTTGTGTGTGAAAATCTGTGTGATGTCTTTAAATTCACTTGTTTATGACCTGGATGATCTAATTTTTTCACTATTTTCGTGGAAATCAGCTGAAAGTAAATCAACAAATGAGTCCAATGACACCACAAATAAGTCAAATGACACCAGCAGAGGTCAACCAGTTGTTCCGGTTGCGACATCTTCAACCAATGCTGGAAGTACTCCATCGACTCCGAACTTAAGTGAGGAGCTTAAAGTTTCTTGCCGGCTTAGAAAATTCTCCTTTAACGAGCTTAAGTTGGCAACAAGGAGTTTTAGACCTGAGACTCTTCTTGGTGAAGGTGGGTTTGGTTGTGTATTCAAAGGTTGGATCAATGAGAATGGAACTGCTCCAGCAAAACCAGGCACAGGGTTGCCTGTGGCGGTCAAAACCCTAAACCATGACGGACTTCAGGGCCATAGAGAATGGCTTGTAAGAAACTGTTTCTGTAGTTTAGTATTTTATTAATGATTAAAATCGTATCAGCATCTTTTATTAACACATAGGCTTGAATTATGCTTTGGTCTCTTTTGCATGTGGCAGGCTGAAGTTAATTATCTCGGTGATCTCCTCCATTCTAATTTGGTCAAGTTGATTGGTTATTGCATTGAGGATGATCAAAGGCTACTTGTCTATGAGTTTATGCCTCGAGGAAGCTTGGAGAATCACCTATTCCGAAGTATGTAATTAAACTCACTAATAGAGATTTGTCAACTTGCCTTGCTTGTCTGCCTGTAATTGGTAAAGATTCTACCTAAGTAAGCTGATAGCCAACTCTATAGTCTATATGTAGGAAACACCCTAGCATCCAAAAGAAACAAGCTTACTTATGTCAAGCAATAAGGCTAACAACGTATCTTTTTAAGATATTTGGATATTTTTGTGCTGGAATTTGCCCTCAGTGTTGGATGCGGATTAAGCTATATAGTTGATTGCTATTATAATTCATAAACTGGATTAAGATATACAAAGTTGGAATAAGGATTGTTACTAGCATTCTTTTTCTTCGTATCATTAGTTTGTTGCGCCTCAAATTAACCGAGAATGGTACTGTGTTCAAGAAGTTTTGATCTCATTTACAAACACTAGGAAGAAATAACGATTTCAGTCATCGATAACATGGAGAGCTATAAAAGCATTTTTTAAACATAGTTTTGGTTCACAATTGCAAGCTATCTAGTGAATTAGTGATGGTTAATGGCATTCATTTTATCAGGGTCCATGCCCCTTCCTTGGTCCATCCGAATGAAAATTGCACTCGGTGCTGCGAAGGGTCTTGCTTTTCTTCACGAGGAGGCTGAACGGCCAGTAATATATCGGGACTTCAAAACATCGAATATACTGTTAGATGCGGTGTGTGACTCATATGGTATAAAAATATTTTGATGTTATATAACTTGTCCATCTTCTGAAACATTTTGAAATCTTCTCCAGGATTACAATGCCAAGCTTTCTGACTTTGGACTTGCCAAAGATGGTCCGGAGGGAGACAAGACTCATGTATCTACTCGAGTGATGGGAACCTACGGCTATGCAGCACCTGAATATGTTATGACAGGTAAATATGATTGAACATTTTTTGAAGATAATTAGACAAATGTCAACTTTCGATCTTAAACTTTAACTAGAGTGTAAGGTTCTATGAGCTGAATATGCAACTAAAGTCTGCGTTCCTTGTAAAAAGAATGGAAGAACGAAATAATATACTTTTTTACCTAATGGCATCCATATTTTTTCAGGGCATCTTACTTCGAAGAGTGACGTCTATAGCTTTGGGGTGGTTCTCCTTGAGATGTTGACGGGCCGAAGATCCATGGACAAAACCCGACCAAATGGGGAGCATAACCTGGTGGAATGGGCTCGTCCATACCTTGCTGAGAGACGGAGATTTTATCGACTTATTGATCCCTGTCTTGAAGGACACTTCTCGATAAAAGGTGCTCAGAGAGCTATTCAATTGGCGTCCCATTGCCTTAGTCGTGATCCAAAAGGTAGACCTTTGATGAGTGACGTTGTCGAAACCTTAAAGCCTCTGCCGAATCTCAAGGATATGGCTTGTACTTCTTCTCAGTTCCAAGCCATACAAATCGAACGCATAGCATCGACTTCAAAATCTAGAACCGGAAATAGAGGGCCGACAGCCTTGTCAACAAGGAATGGACAACTTGCAAGGAGCCCTCTCACTCCAAATGGTCCTCAAATCTCCCCGTATCATAATAACCATCTTAACCGGTCACCGAAACCTAATGCTGGCCAACCTCAGCATTGAGTTTGTGCTTATCCCTGGCTCTTTTTATTTCATTTACATGTTAAAATGAAACATCAGACATGGCTTGGGAAGTCCAGGCTGACATGTTCTTTCTTAACCGAGTAATTTATGGCCATCGTTGTCCTATAGGAAGGTGATCAAATAGAACAACTCCTGAGAGAAAACAATGGAGATGTTTTGGGAATAAAAGAAAGATGGTTTCATGTTCTTTACTTGTTGAGTATGCCATCTGCCTTTTAATCTAACTTTCAGTTACAATAAAAATATAATTAGTACATTATCCATTATTGGGCATAAAATCATTACAGTTCAAACCTGTAATACATTATTGCTTCGAGTTTCAGGAGATTCAACGAACACTAACAAGATGATGGGTTTTTGAAATCGAAAACTTGAACACCATAACATGCTTATAATCTTTTCCAGGATAAACAATAGTTGAAGGAAAGTTGGGATGATTAACTGAATCCGGAAAACCTTGAGTCTCCAAACACAAAGCTGCATGAGGTTGATAAACATATCCACCTTTCCCTTTCACGTCTCTCAGGCCGTTGGCTGTATAAAACTGCACACCGGGTTGATTGGTGAACAACTCCATCACTCTCCCAGATTTATCATCTTTCACCACGGCAGTTTTCTTCAGCTTCCCTGGAACACCATCGAGAGCATAGTTGATGTCGTATCCGTTTGAAAGTTTGTTGATTCGGCTTCCCACGGTGTGGGGTTTGAGGAAATCATAAGGGGTTCCTTTCACGGTGGCGATTTCGCCCGTGGGAATGAGTTGGGCGTCAACGGGAGTGTAGCGGGAAGCGAAAAGCTGGACATGTTGGGATAAGATGTGGCCACTGTTGTGGTTGCCGAGATTCCAATAGGTGTGTTGGGCGAGGTTGAGCGGTGTAGGCTTGCTTAGAGCTTTGGCTTTCATTTCCACGGTTAGTTTGTTGCCTGGGTGAAGGGTGTAGGCCACAGTTACTTCGAGTGCACCAGGAAAACCTGTGAATTATACAAAGAAATGAAATGTGAGTAAAAGTTTGTGGATTGGTAAAAAGGAAAGTGGACTGACCTTCTTCACCATCATGGCTGTGATAGGAAAACACAATGGAACCATCTTTCTTGTACTCCTTAACTTTCCAGACAACATCACTAAACCCAACAGGGCCACCTAAGACATCAAAGTTTTAGAAGAGGGAATGCTAAATGTGTATGTGTGTAATTAAGATGGAAATGGAAGGATTAATGTACCATGAAGCATGTTTTTGCCTTCATTAGGGATCAGTTTATAATGGACTCCGTTCAATGTGAACTCAGCCCCTGCTATTCTGTTTGCAACCCTTCCAACAACCGAACCAATATACGATGTATCATTCTGCCATACATCAAAGAGAGGACATAAATCAATCAAATATATACAAATCTACTACCCAGATTCAACAATTGTTCTCCCAAGAAAAAAAACTCGAGTTCGAGCCACGAATCCAAACATAAACCATAAAATGAACATGCAATTTACTAACCCTAAAATAAAGAAGAATATACTATATAATGCTCATGTGATCTTAGCCTTTCAGGCCTACCTTTGCTACAAATCCCCACCATTATTTCAGCTATGCACTGACATGTTTTTGTCTAGTATTATATATGCAAAATTATAAAATAAAAAATCCCCAAATTAAACCACAACCTGAACCTAGAAATTATGTAACTTATATGTTATTTATAGGATAAATGTCTTTAAAGCTCTCTCATTCTCTTAAGAGTTTTGAGAAGAAAAAACAATCGCCAAAAACGTAAAATACAAAGTCCAATTAAGTTATTTTACTATTTTTTATTTTTAAAATTTTAATCTTTTTCCTAATATCTGTTTAATTTCAATCTTATTTGGTGATTTGATTAATATAAAAAAATAATTATTCTATACACAAGCGCTTGTGAAAACTTTTTTACACAAGCGTCTTAGTTTTAGGGGTTATGGACTTCGTTTAGGGTTTAAAGTTTAGGGGTAAAAGTGTAGTAGTTTTGAATTTAGAGATTGTTGATAGAATTTTGGGTTTAGAGTTTATAGGTTAAAACCTAAACTCCTACCCATATTACCCTAAAACTAAATCCTAAACCCTAAACCTTAAATTCTAGCCCTAAATCCTAAATTCTAAACATGAACCTTAAATTCTAAACATCTACACCAAAACCCCTAAACTCTAAACCCTAAACCCTATAATTGGGGCGCTTGTGGAAATAAAAAAATTCCACCGTCGGTGTATAGGATAATAATCCATAAAAAAATAGACAAACATTTTTTTAAATGGTAAAATTATTTCTTTAATCCCTCCTAAAAATTGCTAATTCAATTTATTCTTTATAATACTAAAATTTTGACATTAACCTTGAATAATATATACTTTTATCTTAACCTTTAATTAAAGATTCCTAATTTCGTCAGTGCAGCCTACCATTTAAATAATTTTATGCACCGGAGACCAAAATAATAGGTAGGTCCAGATTCTTCAAAGGAATAATTGTATTTAAAGAAAAAAATTATAGAACAAATCCAGCTGTAACCATTTCATGTAATAATTATTCTTCGAGGGTATAATTGTAATTTATGGGTTTAATCAAGAGATTAGAGACAGAGACAGCCATCAGAAAGTCACGTTCAGATATTAAAAAAATACATATGTTTTGTTTTTCAAGGAAATGTTTCGTGAATTTTAATTATATTAGGGCCGGGATTTTGACTTATTCACTTCCCTCTTTGCAAATAAATAATATATTTTAGAAATAAATATTGAAAGCAATTCTCTCTCTTTTTTACTTTATTTATATGCAGAGTCCTTATACAAATAACCCTTTATACTTTTGATCACTCTTTTTTGTCATTTATAAATTTTCATATAGGTCTCTTTTACGAACATATATTTGTATTTATATGCTTCACGTGTGTACATAATGTACATAAGCTAAAATAGAGGCGGACAGTAATAGAACAAAGGGGTTGGTTCCTTAAAAAAAAATAGAGAGTTTTAAGTCTTTTAATTAATTTCCTCAGAATTTTGAAAAAATTTTGTTAAATTTTTAATATTTTAAATATGCCCTTAATTTTTTTTTAAAAAAAATTAATTAAATCTCTCATTAAAAAATAATTAAACTCCAAACTAATTTCAAAATCCGCTCAGGCTAAAAGTAAAACATTTTAAGAGTGGACTTATAATTTTAAAAGATCCGAGTGAAAGAAAAAACATTTACAAAAACTGTAGATTTAAAAAAAAAAAAAAAAAAACTCTCTATTGGATTGAACGACTTAGATTTTGCAAAGCGTAAACATGGATGAGAATCCCTCCTAAGAAGAAGTGTGATTTTCCTTTCACAGAACAAAGGAAAAGCAGGAAACCAGAAAGTGGGGAAAATAGGTAAAGAGAGAAGATTTACCATGTACTCCTTGACCGAGTCATATCCCAGAACAATGTCACCCACTTTACCTGAAAATCATCAAATACTCTGAAATGAGTGCTCAACTCCAGCAGTTGCAAGTTGAAGTTGTCAAGTTTTGGAGAGAGAATCAAAGAGAAACGAACCATATTTGTCAGGGAGGGTGAGAGAAACAATGGTTGCTCCCCAGTTGGTGAATTTGACACACATCTCTCCTTTCTTCAGCTCATATATCCCCACCTTCTCCATTCTTGCACTTGCAGTTGTAGACCCATAAGCTACTACTAGTATAAAAAAGAAAAACCAGAAGAAAGGTGCCTTTGCCATGTTTTGGAACTGAATCAAACAAGACTGATGAGTTCCTACTTCCTATTCCTAAGCTAATTTATAGGAATATAATATAAGAGATTGGTTAAGTCTTTGTTTAAGACCGAGACGATGAAAACAAAGGAAGGGTCATGAAATATTATCCAAATAAAGACATAGAACAGGCTACAATTGCTTCTCGCATACCTCTTTTGACTTGGTGAAAGGCTCCATTTTTCATTCGGTGTGTCCCCACGTTACTTATACATGTAAATGAAGATTATATCATGCGGTTGATAAAGGTAAGTGTTCGGATGGTAATTGGTTCAAGTGGTTAACAGTTTGGTATTTTTTAAGTATATTTCGAGATTAAGGCTTTGTATAAGCAGAAAATTCTTATTAGTGATTCACCCAATAAAATTAAGTGTGCGATACATGCCGGTCTACATTAGTTAGGACAAATCCATAATAAAACCCGGATAAAAAATAAAAGAAAATGCAAGTTTTCCAAATTCTGTACTTTCCAGCTCTAATTTATAAATCATTTCATAAATCAAGTAACCAAAGAATTTTGCTTTATCGTGGCTTTAGGGTCCATAATAAGACATGAAGTACACATTAGATGGTGACTTGGTGAGTTAGCAACCAATGGATACATTGGATTGAAATGGTAGGATTCCGTTAAACTCAAACCAAAGTTTGATGGTTATATGTTAATGTAACCATTGAAGGAGGACATTTACAGGAAAACAAAAACAAAACAGTTGATAGATTAATATAGCTCAAGGTTTCTGAAACACCTTATCCGGTATTGAAAAACTTTTGAGGATCATATATATATATATCCATTTACATTGTGTAAAACTCAATTACTTTTATGTTGATTTACATGCATATACATAATGGATCTATTTATATTATGTAAAACACAATTACTTTTACGTTGTGTGAAAAAAAATGTTTAATCATGTTGAAGTTGATTTTGGGCGACACCAAACAAGGGGTGGAGACGGTGCTCGGAGAAAGGTATAGGGTCGATGATGAGTGGTTCACTCGTCGTTGGATGAGCCGAGAGCCACAGAGGACCATGGTTGGTCGTTGAACTAGGCGGTTCACCCCTGGTTGACTTGGGGCCGAGAGCTGCGAACAGTGTAGAGCCGGTGGCCGGAGCCATTTGGGAGAGGAGAGAGTGATGAGCGATATTAACTCCTTGAAAGTAATGGTTTTTATGCATATTTCAGAGTGCTTTTTCTTGTCTTTAAGTATATATGTTTGCATTTAGTTGTTAAAATCATGCATTTGCATAAGGAGTTAGGCAATTATTCCTTGCCAGCGTGAAGGGTTGTTTTGCTGGCATTGATGAAGGTTAGGAGTAGGGCAGGCTTGGCAAAGCAGCGCAGGAGTAGGAAGCAGGCAAGCAGAAGAGAATTACCGAGTCGTAGTTGGCAAAGTTGGACCAGAGATTGCCAAGCTCGGCTGGCAAAGAAATGAAGTCTGATGCCCGGTCAAAGTAGCCCTTGAACCTAATACACGTCAGCCCTAAAATTCAAAAGAAGATAAAAAGATAACGCGTTTTATCCTAAGTGCGGAATCAAGTTTCAAATTCAAACCCACTCTAGGGTTTTCCATGCGTGCCTATTTAAAGGAAAAGATCGATAAGACCTAAGGGAGAGCACCGTTGTGAAAGAGGATGCTAGAGATTGTGTGGTTCGACCATCTTAGACCAAGAACTCTATAAAATTCGAAGGGCTACATCGACGGACCTCCTTCTTACTCATTCTCTTAGCTTTATTTTTATTTAAGTGATAATGTTGAGATACGATGATCTTTTGTGGATGGAACCCCCAACCATGAACTAAGTTTTTATAGTTGGTTGAGGAAGTTTGCGATTAGCGCTCAGTTTATGTTTGGTTTTTAATAATTTAATGCCTTGGCACTATTTTCTATTTGGCTAGCACTTCATTTCTTTAAATTCTTTGCCATACGACAGCTAGCATTGTTTGCTTATTATGCCTTAATATCTTAACAGACTTGAGGGGTAACGATTAGCTGCTAGGTACTAAGGATAGAAGCTTCGATAGAAGATGTTCAAGTAGAAGAGCTTACTTCGGAAGTGAATCTACCCTTAGGAGTATAGATTGAAACTTAATCGAGTTAATTAATGAAAAACTTCACTATAGACATAGGGTTTTAACATGGTTAACTTAGGGTATTTCCATCGACATAGGCAATGCCATTCTTGAAATCTACTCGGCAATAAATCCAAGGTAGGACATTATTAATAGTTGGCATAGCTAGTGTAAAATCCAGGCATCCCTTAGCAACGCTCATCATCCATTTGAAAATTCTTTTTGCCAAACTATTTTCACTTTCATTGTATTCTGTTAGCTATTATCTAAAACAAAACTTCAATCAACTCAAACATTCTTAATTCCTTTAACAAGTAAACCATTGAACAATTAAATTCTTGGTCAATCCATGTGGATACGATACTCAGCTTATTGTTGTATTACTTGCTGACCATGTATACTTGCACGCAAAAGACTCATTCTTGGCATTATTTCTTACATATTTACATTGCATTTCCACTCTTTTGCCAAGCATTAGAAAAGTAGACAGTCGATGATAGCTCATGGTAAATAATTAAGAGAGCGTCTATTTTTCCTTCGGTCTTGAGGGTATTTATATCCTTTTGGTGTTGTAGATGGAGTGGTAGTTGGTAAGATCGTGTCAGGCCTAGTGATGGTTATTCATGGGCTTGGCATGTAGTAGCTCGGCTATCAGGATGCGAGCTCAGTCGAACTTGATGGTTGTATTGTCGTGGTACGGTGATCGAGTGTAAGAGTCTCCAGGGACCGATGGGTTCAGAGATGTGAAGTCCCCCGGGGGAAGCTTCGGGCTTCGTGGTTTACCCATTCTGATGTGGGCAGAGAGCCACAATAGCTTTTCGAAGGTGTTTAGCAGAGGTACAACACCAGTCCCAATTACTCAAAGAAGTGCCATAAAGTGACACAAGCTAAGGGTTGAGATGAAGAGTCGTGCTTGGTGACGTTGTGTTGGTTGCTTCTTTTTGTTGGGTTGTTTCCTGATGAAATATGTCATCATTAGGGCTCCCGAAGTATCGCATGTGGTAAGTTATAAATTGAAGGCGGATGGGACTTCTTTTCTCATTGATTTGCTGCTAAGTGCGGGGGTAGGAATATTTTCTTGAATTTTCCTCATCTTACTTTGCTGACCAGAATGCTAATAGGGGCAGAGGCTTTAACGAGGAGGGTGGAGGCAAATCAGGCCATTAGTGTGGTCGAGCCCAAGGTTGAGTGTGTATGTTGAGTGTGAGGCGAAGAAGCTCCTAGAATGTTGTGGATTAAAATGGTCAAACTTTGAGTTCAAATTCGAGGTTCTGACGGGAACGTTTTGCCTTAATGACCACGGAGATGGAGAGGATGGGGCTATGCAATGGTTTTTTGACATTGTTTCTATTCGAATCATGGTTTCATTTACCTCTGCATTTGTTTTTCTGCGATCTATTGATCGACTATGGCGTGGCCCCAGGGCATTCAATTGGGTATCCTAATTGCTTATCATCAGAAGCCATCCGTGAAGTTTTTGAAGAAGCTATTTACCCTTACCGCGGTCCCTCAAAGCGGTCTAGGGTTCTGAGTTTCACGAAGCGGTAAGGGAAGAGAAACTTTATTGTTGACCCCATCGAGGGGTGGGGCAGCTTCGATAATCTGACCATGGATCATTCTAAGTATATTAAGGTGGCGCAGAGGTGATGCTAGAGGCTTAGCTTTCTTCTGAGATTGAGGGTGCCAGGGAGGATGCTAGGGTGTCGGTCCGTATAATGCTGAAAGCCGAAGAGAGGCAATTTTCTATTTTAAGGAAATGAAGATAGGTTGGCATAAAGAAGGATATCATCCTTCAACGGGTTTTTGAAGTGTGCCTCTAAGGGCATAGTCCTAAGGGCTATAGTACTTCGTGGCTAATAAGGATTATGTTCCCCATTCGAGCACTTTAACTAGCAAAACTACATGTCCTTACAATAGTGAAAAGGAATTGGCTCTAGTGCTCATCAGCTCTGAGCCCGAGATGGGAGATTGATTGGTCACCTATGGGTGTTGTCCTCAAAAGAAGTGGTCTTCTGCCCCGACACTTCATAAGTTAAAGGGTGGTGAGCTTGTCTCAAGCGATTCAATTTTGGTCGTCCTTTGCAGGAAAGAAAATGATGTAAGCAGGCATTTCTCCCAGTGTGGCGGAATCGGGGGTAATGAGCTCGTCTTGGTTCTAATGGCACTCCCAAATATGGACTTATCAGGTTATCGACAGGGGAGAGAATACACTCTTTTAGTCGATATCAGGAACGTTGTGGTGGTGAATCTGGGCGTATTGGCAGAATATGAGTCACGGAGGCGGTCGAGTATGAGAGCTATCTTCTTGGGTTGCAAGAGGATGAGATTGCCCCCGCTTGACGTTTCGAGGGGCGGGAGCGGTCCGATGAAGAGGGCTAAGTCGACTAGTGAGACGCCTGAGCTTATGGTGAATGTGTTAGGGGGTGTTCATCCCTTTCAGTTTCGGTGGCCCTGATGGGTGGTCACCGTTGTACGTTTGATGGTGAGAAAGTGTCAAGTACTCCATTGCCCGATCCAAGTATGTTTTCACGATTGTGTTCTGTATTTGTTTACTCGTGTTGGAGTAACCCTTATGTTGTTCACGACAGTGGGTTGTGTGAAACCATGTTTAGAGGTTGGGGAAGGTCGATCGGCTGCATGTCCAACATCAGGTGATATGCAGAGACTTTTTCATGAGGCTGGTGAGGAGATGTTCTTTGCTTTTTTCGATATGGAGGTGACTTATTCTCGTCAAGAATATGAGCTGGTCGCGAAGAAAATAGATCTCTGGGAGGCTAATAATAAAATTACCTTCATGAATGAGAACTTGGCGGCTTTTGAGACAGGAACCAGATGAGATCTGCGATTCCCTAAAAAGGTTGGGATATTGGTTGTTCCCGAGCGGGAGAGATTCGTGTTTGCTTAGAAAATTGCTCACGAGCAGAAAGAGTTGGCCATCATGATTGCCGTGTAGAAGGGTAAAACGGAAGAGATTGCTCGGATGCGAGACGAAAAGAAAGCGTTGAAGGAAAGAATCCAGTAGCATAAGAGGAATGTCAACGTGAAGGAGGTTGTGGAAGCGAAATCGGATGTGGAGTGGCAACCGACGGATATAGAGGTCTTCACGAACGGAGCTTAGTGTGCGCGATCCAGGTGGTTGTAGAGCTATTGGACTTGAGCAATTTGGATCTCCGTTGCTGTTGGGATGTTGTAGAAATGGGAGTGAATTTTGATGTATATAACCCCTCGGGCTAGTTTTGGGAGGATGCCCATGCCAAGTTATCGCCTTTTATATTTATAGAGGGTGTCGAGGATCCTTCATGTAACAACCCAGAAATTGAGTTGGGTTTCAGATTTAAAATTCAGGTTTGGTATTTTAAATTTAAGGATTTAATTTAAATAGTAATGATGGTCATTTTGAGAAAGGATGGGGGATTAGGGGCTTAAGATGCGATTTTGCCGTGATGTTTTTTAAGAGGATATTTGAATTAAAGTTGTGAGAAAGTGAGGGATGAAAAATTAGATTTTATATCCCTTTCTCTCTCCCTCTTTTTCATCTTTCTTTTTTTCTCATTTTCTCTCTTCTTTTTCAAACTTCTATCTTCGATCTACTGGGATTTGGTCGTCCATTGTCGACACCTCCAATATCATTGTGTTCATCTCGTCGAGACGAGTTCACCGGTACCAGTGACACCACCATCAGAGTCACCTTCGGAGGGGTAAGAGAGGGGAAGTTTTGGGTTGTTGAGTTGAGGGGGTTAGAGTGCTCAAAACAAAGAACAGAGGCCATCATCGTGTTCACTAGTTTGAGAACAGTTGACCGGTGAAGTTTGGTCGCCGTCCGTCGTTGGAGGCTGTTGCACGCGCCGCCGCCTGCGTGTGGGTGTGCTCTAGCAGCGGTTGGAGCTTGATAGCTGGTTGGGCCTAGGTGTTTTGGGCGTCGGGTTAGGCTAGTGGAACTGGTAATCGTGTTCGAGACGTTAAAGGTGGTTAAGAAAAATCAAGATTCGGGATGGGATAAAAATGTAGTAAAAATCTCTAAAATTATATTTAAGAGGTTGGTTAAATCAATTTTACAAAACGAGTTTTGGAAAGTGTACATTTTGAGCAGTGACCAAAATGTAAAGTTTTAAAATTGAGAAAAAAATGTGTTTTTTAAAAAGAGTTAAATTCTTAGAATCTTTAGGGAGCTTAATGGCAATTAAGTCTTTTCTCTAATTTAGCATGTATTTTAAATGATTTATTAAATATTAAAAGAGGCTTTCATTAAATTAAAGAAAAGTGGTTAAGTCGGTTAAGTAAAATTTGACGATTATTTTCATTTTTTTCATTCAGCAGAGGTACAAAAAATCACATCCACCCGTTTTACTCATTCATGATCATAAATTAGTGTAAGCTTAAATCATATATACGGGATAGATTTAAGTGCATACTTCTAGGCTTTGTTTATGGGATAAACTGTGAGATTGTTAAGTTAAAAAACGAACATATCTTGCAAGTTCGACTGCGAGTATTTTATCGACCAAGAAAACCATCAACGACAAATATTTTATCCGAAAAATTTTCAAGTGACAAACGAAAATGAGTTCCATTGCATGTGATGCCTAAAGAGCAAGCAATGTAAGAAACTGGGATACAACCATTAATTATTAAAAGCCAAGTTGAATCAGATATATATATATAGTAATCTAAGTTTCTGCTGAGTAGTACCACGTGATAATCTGACACGACAAGCATAAAGTCAGTGATGATGTTAGAACTTAGAAATGCGCATTTCTGTTTGGGTCAAATTCTTCTACGAGCCCTTTATTATTTGAAAGTTGTGAATTTAGTTCATGTATTTTAATTTGGTTGTTTTTAGTTTTATACTTTTCAAATTATGGTATTTCAGTTTTAACTTAAACAATAATTCTGAAATCCGTTAATTCATTAGTCTGTGTATTTTACGTAGCTTGTAGATTTAGTTCCTAATACTTAATTTGATCATTTTAAATTAATGGATTTGTTGATGGTCAACGTAAAATGGTGGTGGTTTTAGACCGTTCATTCCTTCTAAATTGAATGATGAGCCGCGATCTATGGTGATTCAAAGAATGAAGGATTAGAGAATGTAGTAAACAATGGTATGAAAGTTCAGAAGTTCTCTCTAGGGATTCAAATAGTGTTTCACGACTACGATAGCGGCACCGTCCGAAATCGTTATTGTGAAAAATAGCAGTAGCCAATAATTGCAATTCATTCGTAATTTCACGTCGCGATCGAAAATGCGACCGCAATCGCAATTTAAATTCATGATATTAGCTTGTGTGGGTATATAAATGCCCATTGACAAGAGAAGTCTTCTTTGGTGATTGGTGTCAAGCCTAGATTAATAGTTATTGATGGGTTCACAATGTAAACCCGACTTTATTATAATTAAAACATGTAATACAAGTTTGAACAAAAACAAAAAGAAAAAAAAAACTTGAAACAAACAAGATCCCGGTTTATTCCCTAAGAAGAAATAGAAAAGTTGAACAGCATTACATGATTGTAATCTTTTCCAGGGTAAACAATAGATGAAGGGAAGTTTGGATGATTAACAGCATCTGGAAAAGCTTGAGTCTCCAAACACAAAGCTCCATAAGGTTGATAAACATATCCACCTTTCCCTTTCACGTCTTTCAGGAACTTAGCCGAATAAAACTGCAGGCCAGGTTGATTTGTAAACAATTCCATCACTCTACCAGATTTGTTATCTCTCACCACGGCTGTTTTCTTCAGCTTTCCAGGAACACCATCGATGACATAGTTGATATTGTACCCCGTTGTAATAAGTTTGTTGATTCGACTTCCCACAATGTGGGGTTTGAGGAAATCATAAGGGGTTCCTTTCACGGGGGCGATTTCACCTGTGGGAATGGCTTCACTGTCGACCGGAGTGTAGTGGGAACCGAATATCTGGACTTGTTCGGATAAGATGTCGCCACTGTTGTGGTTGCCCAGGTTCCAATACGTGTGTTGGATTAGGTTTACCGGTGTGGCTTTGTTTAGAGCTTTGGCTTTCATCTTCACTGTCACCCCGTTACCTGGGTGAAGGGTGTAGGCCACAGTTACCTTGAGTGCACCAGGAAATCCTGTCAATTATACCAGAAATGAACAAATTTTTTAGTACAAATTCAAATATCTACTTGAATCATTTAGGCTCAGCTTCTCGATCAGATGACTTTATTTTTATTTAGCACTATAAAGGCGGTTGTAGTCGGTGGCGTAACTTGGGATAAGATTTTGGTGAGCCAACTTAAAATTTTCAAAAGATTTAGAGGTTTAAACTAAAATTTTTAAAAATTTTAAGGGTTTAATTATTTTTTAATAATTTTGAGAGATTTAATAAGAACTTTTAAAAGTTATGAGAGAGGATTTAATTAAAATTTTTGAAGTTTAATATAAATTTTTAAAATTTTTAAAGTGACTAAATTAATATTCACTTTAAAATTTTTAAAAATTTATATTAAAAGACTAAATTTTAATTTTCTGAAATTTTGAAGCCCAACCCCTAGTATCCGGCGGCTTACGCCCCTGGTTGTAGTTGGTAATTAGAAAGGGTGTAAAAGCTTTGATTTAAACCATGAACCCACTGAGTTAAGTGTATAATTGATCCTTAAGTAACTTACATAATGGCTTTATTTTTTAAAACATTTACAGAATGGCTTTGAAAACTTTAAAAAATATATTTTTCAATATATTAATATAATTATATGGTAGTATTCACTCATATAGAATAAAAATCATCTTTTTCGAAATATATACATTTAAATAATATTTAATTTTATAATATATAAAATATTTCAACTTAAATTATGATAAAAATATTATAACTTATTATTAATTTTCCATAAAATAAAATGAAAGTAAAATAATCTATATATATACATTTATGTAAACATATGAGAATACCCTTTATTTTTCACTATATTATCAATAAATTTGACATTTTAAAAAATAATTTTAAATAAACCATAATATATAATAACAATTATTGAAGATGTCAATTCATATGTTTTTTTAACAATTTCTACTTAGAAGAGGGGAAGTGGGAATTTGCTCCTAATGAGTTTAGAACCCACAAACTAAGAAAGATGGGATAGTATCAACTGAAAGCTTTAATCACTTATTCTAGTAATTGTTGACATCAATTCAAATGTGATTAAACTTGATTGGAAGTGTATGTATATAAATAAAACTTTTGTTGTACATCACAATTATTATCTTAGATTTAATTATTGCTTAATTAATGTAACAATTATATAGAAAATAAAATTAGAATTGAACATTATAAAAAACATCCATCAATATGGTATTTCAATCGAATATCATTTAAAGAAAATCAACGATAAAAAGTAGTGTTTATTCAAAGAATGCAACATTAAAGTAGTGCTTATTAACAGATTCACTATTTGGTTTAGGGGCTAAAAATGTTCAAATTATCTTATTTTGTATAAATTCGAATATTAATATGGAAACATAATGGCCCTGTTTGGTAAAGAGAAGTTTGGGCAAAAATTAGAGGTTTGAGTTATAATTAGAGGTTTGACCAGTCAAATCCGCTAATATTGTTGTTTGGTAAACAGCGGATTGAAAGAGCGGATTGGAGTGAAACCGCTAATTTTGAAAAAGCTCATAACATGAGCTTTTTGAGATTAGAGGTTTGATATTAGAGTTGTAAAGACTCTTTTACCTTTACTAGTTACCAAAAACTCAAAATAACCTAAATTAAATATTTCCTCACCCTATTTATAAGCTAATCCTATTTACTTTTTTATTATCACATATTTATATGTGTATTTAAATTTATTAATTAATTAATTAAATTATATTAAAATAATTATATAAATAATAAATTAATATATAAATAATTTGAATATGTTTAGAAAAGTTATATTAAAAATAATTTTATAGATCTAATTAATAATAATTAGATACAAAATATTGATAACTAATAAACTATTCAAACAAGTATTGAATATAATAATGTCCTTATATGTCATTTTGCTTGTTTAAATAATCTAACAGCTATCAGCTATCAGTTAATTTTACCAAACACTTTTATACAATCAGCTAATACAATCTGCTAGTCAAATCAGCTAATGCAATCAGCTATCAGCTAAGGTAATCCGCTATCAGCTATCCGTTAATTCCCAAACAGGATCAATACCTTTTATTTAATCAAAAAGTATTGCTTATTAAAGAGAATGCAACATTAAAGTAGTGCTTATTCAAAGAAAAAATTATCGTGACATGTTTTAATGACAAAGATATCAAAGAAAGATAGAGATGAAAGATCAATTAAATTGATGAGGGAGGAGATTACATTTCTTTAGTTTGTTTTATATTTGAAAGGTTAATTATAATTTGAAAGGCTGAATTGGTAAAAAGGAAAGTGGACTGACCTTCTTCACCATCATAGCTGTTATAGGAAAACACAATGAAAGGAGCATCACCATCTTTCTTGTACTCCTTAACTTTCCAGACAACATCACTAAACCCAACAATACCACCTAATAATAATAATAATAATAATAATAATTTAGAAGAGGAAATGCTAAATGAGTGTGATTAAGGTGAAAATGGTAGGATTAGTGTACCATGAAGCGTGTTGTTGCCTTCATTGGGGTTCAATTTATAATGGACTCCGTTCAATGTGAACTCAGCCCCTGATATTCTGTTTCCAACCCTTCCAGCAATGGAACCCATATACGATGTATCATTCTGTCAAAGATTAAATAAAACCATTTCTGAATTAAGTTAAATACATATGATCCTTTAAATCTCTGAATTACCCCTGTTCATATAAAAAGATTACATAAATGGATGAAATATACATCGTCAACATACTGCTGCTTTTATATTAATTGTATGAATACATACTATACAATAAAGTCTTAAAACTTTGTAATCAAAATGGATGGTGGTTCTTTAGTTTATGATTATGTTCAAATGTCCACACAAACGTGAAGGCAATAAAAAAACATAAAGGGGATTTTTGGATTGGATTTTCTAAGCTTTATCCTATTTAAACCAATACGAGCCAAGTAGTGGGGTCAATAATATAATTCTCGAAAAGAAAAGTTTTACTTTTTCAAGTCAATATAAGAGTACTTATAATTAAATAACCATATATAATAAAAAATAGCTGAATGGAATTACAATAATATACTATAATGGTCATATAATATTAATCTTGGCTTCTTAGGCCTACCTGACTATATATTTCATCATTATTTTAGCTTAAAGAATTCAGATCATTATCCCATCATATTTGGGTCAATTTAACAAAAATAAAAAAGTTCAAGGCCAAAAACAATACAAATAAAAGTTTAAGGACTAAAATAAATAAATTAATAAAACTGAGGGACAAAATAATCATTTAAACTTTTTGGAGGGTCAGATGACTCTAACCCATAGGGTCGCCCTACAGCTGTAACTGTTTAGATACCTAATTATTAATCTTAGATGATAGCCGTCGGATGATGACCCACTTTAGAATGTGAATACTTTTTTTAATGCAGGGTCGGTCATATTCAGATATAATTAGATCTCTCGATTTTTTACTTCTTATTCTGTACTATTTAAAAAAAAAATTGAAGTAGGCACTCTAATAATTTAAAAATTTTATGGGTTATATTTTGATATACAAGATATGTAAAAAAATGCAATTTTTATATTAAAGTTATAAAATTTAAAATCTAAATTTTTAACCATAACACTCAAAATCTAAAACTTAAACCCTAAACCCTCGGCTCTAAATTTTATCCATAAAAATTAAATTTTATGCCCTACAATTTAAACTCTTAAACCATAACATAATTCTCTAAACCCTAAAATTAAAAAGCTTGTGTATAAGAAAGTTTGTGTATCAAAGTATTTTTCCAATTTTCATTAAGTTTCATTATATATAAAATGTTAAAGAAACCTAATGAAAATTAAAAAATACTTTGATACACAAATTATGTAAAAAAAAAATTCATTAGACCTCACCAAATTTTAAAAATAATTAAACCTTCAAAAAATTAATTGACCAATATTATTTGGCTTATATTTTGACACAAAAGCTGTGTAAATTTTTTTTACACAACTCTTCTATAAAAATTTAAAACTTAAATCCCAAACCTTAGCACCCTAAATCTTAAACTCTAAAATTTAACCATAAACCTTAAATTCTACACCCTACCCACTAACCTAAAATTTAAAAAGCTTATGTAAACTTTCACAAGATTGTATTTTAAAGTATTTTTCATATTATTTTGCAAAGATGCACAAACTTAAAAGGTTTGTGTAAATTTTATTCTCCTAAATTTAAATCATAAATATCAAACTCTAAACTTAAGTCTATTTTTTATTTCGTGTTGGTACACAAACAAACAGGGGAAAAAAAAGCAAGGATTTCCTGGATTTTGCAAAGCATAAACATGGATGAGAATCCCTCCTAAGAAGAAGTGTGATTTTCCTTTCACAGAACAAAGGGAAAGCAGGAAACCAGAAAGTGGGGAAAGTAGGTAAAGAGGGAAGATTTACCATGTACTCCTTGACCGAGTCATATCCCAGAACAATGTCACCCACTTTACCTGAAAACCATCAAATACTCTGAAATGAGTGCTCAACTCCAGCAGTTGCAACTTGAAGTTGTCAAGTTTTGGAGAGAAAATCAAAGGGAAACGAACCATATTTGTCAGGGAGGGTGAGGGAAACAATGGTTGCTCCCCAGTTGGTGAATTTGACCGACATCTCTCCTTTCTTCAGCTCATATATCCCCACCTTCTCCATTCTTGCACTTGCAGTTGTAGACCCATAAGCTACTACTAGTATAAAAAAGAAAAACCAGAAGAAAGGTGCCTTTGCCATGTTTTGGAACTGAATCAAACAAGACTGATGAGTTCCTACTTCCTATTCCTAAGCTAATTTATAGGAATATAAGGGAGACTTTAAATCTTTGTTTAAGACAAAATGATGATGAATATATATATTATATCCAAAATGTTCCCTGTTTTGACTCTTTGAAAGGCTCAAAGTTTTTAATGCTTTTGTATTTTTTATAATTTTTATATCTTATATATTAAAAAATAGAATTGTTTTATAAATTTTATAATCTTAATAATATTTCTATATTTATAATGTTTTTTGTTTTTTATTTTAAAATATTTTTAATATCTTTACAATATATTTGTTAAGTCTTTTAAAAAAAATTACGGTTTAATGACATGATACTTCCGGTGTGTGTCACCGTCTTTATATTTTTAAATTTTAATTTTTTATCATATTTTTATAGAATTTTTTAAACATTTACGGTTTAATGACATGACACTTTCAGGGAGGTCATGTGGCATTATCTTATTGGTCATCAATGAATTAACGGTCAAAATTTGTGAATCGTTACGAGAGACCTAAATTGAGTGTGATTTAGTTATGAGGGCTAAAATTGAGTGCAAAATTTTTATAAAGACTTAATTAATTTTTTAATTTTTCGTTGAGAACTAGTTTGATATTTAAGCCTAAATATTATGATCATTCATGAACTGATTAAACAAAGGCTTTAGCTTCATCATGGTTTTAGGGTTCTTAATTAGCAAGTAATGAAGTACACGTTTGATGGTGACTTGGTGAGTTAAGACCAATTTAGTATTACTATTTCAAAAGTGTGGTAAATTTTTTTTAAAGGATTTTTTTAATAAATTCTTTTAAATTATTTGATTTTATATTGGGATAACTACATATTTAGTACTCCACCTATTCTTGAATTTTTATTTTAGTACCCCACCTATTTTTTGGCAAAATGGTACATACAGTTACGTTTTTGTTTTGTTTTGGTACCCCGACAGTTAAAAACAAACGGAGCTGATAACTTGGTTTATTTTTAATTGGAATAATCAAAGTTTTATCCCTAAAACTTTTACACTTCTATCAATTTGGTCCAAACTCTATCAATTTACTCATTATCTTAAATATTTGGATTTAAACTACAAATGTCCTCTTTTTTTCCTTTCTTCTTCCCCAAAAACCTTAACCCTTTCTTTTTCCCTTGAGCAATTTTATCCCAGAGATGATGATTCCTGCAAAAGGGACTCAAATTGACCCATGAAGGATTGGAGTGGATGCAGTATTAAAGTTGATGTAGACGCTCAATTGGAGTTCAAGTAGGCCCCCAAGAGAGCAAAATTCGAAGGTGCGGACGGTGGTGCGACCACTTGCAGTGGTGGTGGGTGGTAGTGGTGATGGTGATGATGATTCTCTGTTTCACCCATCTTTTTTCTCGCCTTCTAGTTAAAACCCTTTTCAATGATTCTTACATTTATCTTTTTTTGTTCTTCTTCACTCAAAACAGATAACTAATAGACTTTTCGGGCTTTTCTAAAAACAGGCGACTTAAAAATAGGCTAAATACAAACCAAGAAAAAAAGACCATTAGATGGAGCCGGTTTAATATAGGCCGTTGGATTGAAAAAAAACAGGAGATAAGGTTACCCGGTGAACCGGTAACCCTTTTATGATGGTATAACTTGAGGAAAAAACGACGAGCGGGAAAAGAAAAGCAAAATTTTAGGGCATCGAAACCAAGAGGACGAAGCCGGTTTTTGCATCAACCAAAGAAGAAAATCTAAAGGAAATTTGTCGAGGAGGTTGGGTTTGAGCGCGGTTTGTAGGTAAGTTCTTGCTTCCTTTTTTCGGTTTTTTTTCTTCTATTTGAGCGAAACCACATTGCAAATGATGAAGGTTTTTGTATAAATCGTTTGAATGTGGATTTCTTTGTACTTTATAATCAATATTGTAGAGGAGATTGGATTGGAAGGAATTTTTGGTGTTTTTAGTATATTTGTTGTTTAGGGTTTTTGGAAAAAAAGATAACAGTAGTTACAAGAAGTGTTTAACAGTAGTTAAAAAATATAACCAAAGAAGAAGTGTTGAACTCGTTCACTGTGTTCTTGAATAACAAAATAAATAAGGTTAAATAATTAAGTGATGTTTCAGTTAGGTTAGTTAGTGATAAACTAGTGATAAATGTTAGAAATTGTAGTTGATAAGGTACGAAAAGGAGAAAGAAATATTGTCGAGGAGATTGGATTTGTAAGAATGATTTAGTTGAAATCCATGTATTGGTTATGATTGTTGGCTGAGATGGTTCTTGTATTTGGTTTAAAAACTGGTTTGCATATTCTCTACAGTTATAGTATTGAATGTGTTGGACGATATGATTGTTTCTTAAGATCAAATAGTTGATTTGAAGTAGTATGTCAAGTTCGGAAAGTAGTATGTAAAAAAACTGGTTTCTATCTTTGATTATTTTAGGTACACGTTGCAGACAATGGAACATAAGAAGAAGTCTGATAAAGAGGATGCAAAGGCACCTAAGATATGTATAACATATTTCCATTTCTAGTAAGTTGAAGTTGAATGTATATAGAACTGTCAAATTTATTAAATATGAGTTGCATAAGCTAACAGAGAAATTATGTTTTATAGTAAAAGAGAATGTAAACGTTTGGAGGGGGAGAAGATAATGAACAACAATGTAAGTGTGTTGTGTAATGGTTTGTTAAGTGTACATGATATTTGTATTGGACTAATTGTGAGACTGATACAGGAAAGAAAAGCATTGGGTTTGAGGTGGAGGCAGATGAGTGAAGATGAAAAGGAGCCTTATAAAAAATGTTCGAGGAGCAGAAACAGGCTCTGGCTAAATGGAATGCCTCCAATGTGAAGGATATTGTAGTACCTGAGAAAGAGAAAGAGAAAAAGGTAAGTGAATTTTTGAAATTATTTATGGAGAAAGAGATGAAATTGTTCTAACATTAGGTATATTTGTGTAACAGTGAAGTAAATAATGTATTTATGAAATGTTGTAGGAGAAGTCTTCAAGATGTAGCCTCATTAAGCTGTCAGAGGTGTTTGAAGAGATGAGGAAGTTGAATATTGAGGGTGTGTTACACTAGTTAGGGTTTGGTCCTTTACTGGAAATAAAATCGAGAGCAATTCATCGCGACCTATGTCACACTTTAGTAGAGAATTTTGATGTCCAGAGGTCGATCATGGAATTTGATGGACATAAAATTCCAGTGTTGGTGGAAGATGCGGAGGCTGTTTTGGGTTTGAAGAATGAAGGAGTCGATGTTGAAATTGGAACGAGAAATGTTAATGCAAAAGAAATGGCATCGAAGTACGGAATAAAGAGGGATGCCACAGTGAAGGAACTTGAGGAGGACATACTTAGCGGTAAATTTAAGGGAGACGAGTTGAAAGCTCGCGTTCTTCTTTTCATTGTTGGTGTTTTTATAAGTCCAAATGCGAACAATATGCCTTCCTCGGAACATTTACGGTTGTTGTGCCCAGAGGGGTTGAAGGGAAATCTCAATTGGTGCAAATATGCATACAACAAGTTACTTGATGGAGTAGAGAACTGGAAAGTTCGTGGTGGTTTGGCATACATGACCGGATGCATCGCGATATTAGAGGTAATATATGTTTAAAAGTATGTTTTGTTCGGACGTAGCATATCTTTCATGGTATTGAGTTTATTGAGTTAGATTATAATGTTTTGATGAATAATAAATGTAGGTGAGGTTATTTGATTTTGGAGTGGAGTCGCGAGCAGAATAGTTGCTGCCTCTGAAGGTCGCGGTCGCATACATGCATGGGGCAACAAGAAGGAAGTAAGAAAGATTGTAAATAGCCTGAAGGAAGAAAGCCATCCAAAAAAACCCAAGGTAAGTGGGTTAAACCAACCTGGTATTATATAGGATGTTGTGGTTATATGAAATGATTTACTGATGATGTTTGCAGGTACTTGGGTATGATGATGAGAAAGTGGAAGGGGAAGAAGGGGATCGAAAGAATGGAACAAATGATGTTGTTATGGATATGCTGCAGACTGTACTGTTAGAGTTGGGTGGAATAAAAGATAGTCTACAAGCCCGTGTGGAGAAGGAAAAAGAAATCGAAGAGAGTATAAGGGAATTGAAGGAGGAATGCAAGAGTTTAAATGCGAACATGATAGAATTGCAGAAGTCGTTGAGGAAATCTGATGGAGAAATTGTTGTTCATGTTAAAGAAGAAGAAGTGGTTGACAAAGGGCAAGTCAAAGGGCAAGTCAAAGTTTCTGATCCGAACAAAGGAGTTCATATTGAGAAGGACCTAATGATGGATGACGATGTCGAGTGGTTGAATGAAGAATCCGTTGCTGTCCCGAAAACAATGAAAAAGGTATAATAAGTTCATTTGATCAATCTTTCATGAAGTTAAGGATTGAGATTATTGTTGTTGATATTGTTTGTGTTAACTTGTAGGGCAAGACAACAACAATAGCTACTGCAAAGGTTAGTGGCAAAGGAATAAGAGTATGAATCAGAACTCGGAACATGAATAAAGTCAGCCATTGAATGAAGAATGATGTGTGACAATGTTTGGTTTAAGTAGGATTTGTGTCCACAATAAATGTTGTGTGTGTATGATTACATTTATTATAGACAAATCTGGATGAAATTCTAATGTTATTCAAACTAATTGTTTAGGGGTTGAATAATTAATGAGGTTTTCTAATAAAACTTATATATTTTAACGTGTGTTACTTATTTGTGTTATTAAGTAGATTAAGTATTGCAGATACTGACATACGTCCAAGTACCAGAAGGAGTAGGCAAGTCAGCAAAAAACACTTGTGACTATATATGGAATACACCATTGCCTGAATCGTAAGCAATCTGAATCTGAAAGTAATCCTCAATGATGTTGTTCTGTTCAATATAATATGTAAGTTTTTTTGTATGGGTGCAGTAAATCAATTGCAGATTTTGGGCACTCATATTTGTCTGTAAGCGATGCAGATACGATACGACCTGGATGGTGGGTGGGTTCGATGGTTAGTAGGTTTGACTATTCCTTTTAAGCATTTTATATATATTTGAAGAAATTTAGTATGATAGTTGCTATATGTTTGTGGTTTAGGTTATAGATGCTGTTGGTTTTACCATTGTTGATGAAGATATAAGGAAGAAATCTAAAAGAAGGAGAGGGTACATCCCGTGTACATTGAGTGTAAGTTTAATATTAAAGAATCTTATGTCTATTATGAACAAGTGGATATGGTTTTGTAAGGATACATGGTTAATAATAAATGATCTATTGTAGTCTCAGCTTCTGCAAGGAGTAAATGTTGGTAAAATTGCTGAGTATTGGCGTAAGGTTGGCAATCCGTATGGCTTGTTGACGGACTGTAAAGTGGTACAAAGAAGCATTAATAAATTAAACATCCCATCCACTTTCATGTCATATGTATATTACAATGGAAATCGTTGCTTGTTTCAGCTCTTTATCCCCGTGAATGAGAACAACACTCATTGGTTTATGTGTGTCGTCGATATTGATGCTGGTGTAGTGAAGCTACTGGACAGCTTGCCAAATACCCGAGCCAATGGTGCAAGAGCGTGTATGGCCGAGAACCTGGTAATAATCGAGAACTACGAACTTTTATTCTTCTATTGTTTAAGATGTTACAGAGTATGTAAAAACAGAAAAATGTTTCTGCATGTAGACCAATAGTCTAAAAGAATGTTTAAAAGATAAGAAGTTTGTCCAAGTGTTTGGCTCACCATCAAGGCCGTTGACCGATCTGCGCGTAATGGTGGAAAAAGTCAAACATCAGGATAATGGGTACAGAGTTGTTATATTCTAGTACTTTGTGTTAATTTTGTTTAACAAATTGAGAAGGATTACTCGTGGTATTATGTTAACATGGATTTGTTTTCTAACAGAGATGATTGTGGTATGTTTTGCATCAAATGGATGCAGCTTTGGAATGATAAGCATATAGGGGAAGTGGTAAGGGTTTAGGTTAATCTTCATTCAACTTTCCTTACCTTGGTCATCTATACTATAATGCTCTTTAATAAAAGCTTAATTTGTTTGTACTTGTCTTAATAGAGCGTTGGAAAATGGGATCGGTTTATTCTTTTGTACGAACTTATCAGTCATGATAAGAATAATTTGCGGAGGACTATCAATGTTGCTGTAAGTCAATGGTTTCACATGAAGGCAAACGAACCAAAGGTTCCAAAACATGGCACCTTTCAGCGTCCGAAATGGTAAGGCTTTAGGAATGAATGCATTGTTTATTATGTATTTGAATGCATTAGGACGTGTTGTTCATTATTGTAATCTAATGCAATTTTGTTTGGTGAAGAACATGTTAGGGAAGGGGGCGGTGGTGAGTGGATGGCAATGGATTTTGACTTTTTGTTGGTGGCGTGGCATTGCGTAAAGGAACCCACTTTTTTATGGGTCGTAACCATGTTTGGATGTATATGAACTGAAAACATTTTGTAGTTGACATGTGGTGCAAGCATAAATAGGTTAGGTAAGAGTGAAATGTACACATTTTGAATGTATATTATGCAATTTCAGGGCCACGATGTGGTAAAACGCTTGTACAGAAATTTTGCAATATATGATAAATTTCAGTGGATAAAAGTAGCATATGCACATGATTTCGTATGTCTGCAGAGGATATCTTTGGTTAGGTTTTACTTACAGTGATTTGAATCACATTTGCATTATGGTTGGGACATGTCTACGTCTGAACTTGTCCCCGTAGTACCCGTTGGAAGTTGAAGCTTCAGTCCCGGGCATGTGTTCTTATTGTGTCCCTCCACTTTGCAAAATGAACATTGATTCCTCCGTTTTGTGGACGCATTAGTGTTTATTTTCTGCTTTCGTTTTGCGTCCTTATTTTGCGGGTCTCGAACGTTGTTTTGGCTTACCCTATGTGATGAGGGGTCATTGAATGTTATGGACTGCTCAAATTGAGCAGTTAGTCGTAGTAACTCATCTTTTGTGGTTTTGAAACTTTCGTCTGTTTGAGACGCAAGGTAGCACAACCGCGATGAAAGTGAGCGTAGCGAAGCAAATCGAGACATTTGTCTTATTTCAGGACAAACTTCGCTGTGAAGATAAGATGGAGCAGATACCTTAGCATTTTTTGTCCACCGCGGTAATATTAAGCAATTTGGGATGTCGGAGAAGTATTCCAACTTAAGAACGTGCAGTTGATGGCGACATAGAAGCCCGATCGTCTCAAATTTCCGACAACTGCATGTAATGTTATTTGTTGTGACATCAAGCACAACTTCATAGATGGCTTCTGGATCCTTATACTGTGTCAAATGATACGTTCGTGCACCTTCAGTCGTAAGTATCGGATGGAGAGCACGATACATTGTCTCATATTTGAGTTCCTTCTGAACTTTTTCAAAGGATGCCCGGGTGAAGATGTCAGCTGCACTCCCTTCAAGGTCATGCAATTTGGTCATTGGGAAAGGCTTCGAGGAAGAATTTTTGTATTCTTCGTTCAACTCATTTATGCGCATGTCATTTATTCCCTTCTCAATGGCACGGACAACTTCAAGATATGTCTTCTTATGTTCGAGGATAATGTTGAGGGCGGAATTCATAGATTCGCAGCGTTGTGTGGAGCGAAGATTTGCGAAGAAATGTCCTGTGAGATATGCTTGTGCCCACATACCAACCGTGTGATCCTTCTCCACAACCCACGAATGCTGCTCCACGTTAAAATCTTTCATAACTGAGCTCCACTGGCGATCGAATTCCTCAATTGTCCACCAAGAGGACATGCACCGTGTAAAGGCAGATGTAAATTTGGGATCACCTACGTTTGCTTGGGCATTTCGAGAAAGATGCCAGGAACATATGCGATGATGTGCATATGGGAACACTGTCTTGATAGCCCTGTGCATGGCCCTATCACCATCCGTGACGACTAAGACATGAGCTTTGTTAGACATTGCCTGCAAGAACTCACTAAGTACCCACTCAAATGTGTCTGCAGTCTCGTCTGCTAAAATTGCCACACCGAAGACAATGGTTTGATGGTGGTGATTAACACCAACAATAGGCATTATAGGCTGGCCATACATGTTACCCTTGTACGTTGTGTCAAATGCAATGACATCATCGAAGCATACGTAGTCGGACCTGGATGTTGAGTCGGACAAAAAAATATTATGCAACCCCCTGATTGGTCAGTGTTGAACTGCATGTACAATCCTTTATCTTGATCTTTCTTGAAGTCAAAGTAAGCAAGAAGAACATTGACATCACCGTCACGATATTCATCCGCCCTTGCTTTTTGAAGGGAGTTGTACAAGTCTTTCCGAATGAAACCAACATTGTGGAAACCACCCGACTATTGCGTGAAATAATTCATTACCTCCGACGTTCGCAAGCCAACACTTTTCAAAGCTTGTGCCTCAAGTACATCATCTTGACTAACTTCTCTACTCGACCGAAGATACGGTTGCATTATAGGTGGGCACAACGGGTGATTATGTTCACTGTGACATACTGCTATCTCCCACCTTGATTCTTCTCTGCACTTGACAATCACCTTTGCCTTGCAACCAATTCGTGTTATATCACGAGGCGCACGTTTCCGGTCGGAGTCATGAACTTTCCGTCTGCGTTGTCCTCCCCGTGAACAACAAAACTCTTGCGTATGTACATTTCTCATACCATCAGTCCTAGTTGTTGCACGACTGACACTGAACCCATTATTCTTCGCATATAGTCGATAATAGTTCCACGCCTCAACACGAGATCTAAACATCATACCAACCAAATTCTCGGAAGCACCAACTTCATTTGTTGTGCACTCATCTGGTTCACCAATTTGAGCTTCTTCAACTCTTACACCAGCCATTTTTCCACACGGAAGATGGAAAAAATGCTCTACAACGATATGTTGTTTAATCCTTCCTTTCTTACTTCTGACGTTGATGATGAAATAAGGAGAAGTAGTTGTGGAAAACCTTTAATATCAGCTGCCACTTTAAATTGCAATAACTTGACAGATGGGCTGGTAGGTAATACAATAAATGCTATAGCGTCAAATGGTTTCGATACCTTTTTACGGAGGTTTCGATACCCATTAAACATCCACTACAAATTGGCGTCTCTGGCAAAGCGGCATCGAAACCAAACGTCAAGTATCGAAACCACAATATAGAAGAATGCAATTGGGCGTCTCTACCAAAACAGCATCGAAACCACAGGTGGGGATTCGAAACCTGTTTGAAATAGTAAATAGCGGGAAATATAGACTGTAAATGAAAACGTTCCCTCTCCTTCATCTCGGAAAACACAATTTTATAACCCTAACCCTAGAATTTTAAGGCTTTTTATTTTTTTGTTCTTCGGATACCGGCCATATTCGAAACCTGAGACCGTTCGTTTCTTCTTCTTCGATTGTTTAGGGTTTTTTAAGATATTCCTACCAAAAACTCTTACATGGCTCCAAAAAACAAACCCAGTAAAGGTAAACGAGGTCGGATTGAAACAGGTGGTTCTATCCGTTCAAGTGAAGCGGACGCGCCACAACCTCCAAATATTTTGAGCCATTGTTTCCGTGATCCCGCGTGTCTTGAGCGATACCACGAAGTGTACGGGGCGAAGAAGATTAGGAAGGAGCGAACGATTGACTTGGATTTTTTGATGTCCAATGATTATCAATTCAACTTCTGGCCTTTATTTGTAGAATGGGGTTGGATCAGATATCTCGATATTAAACCCCGTGTTTATCAGAACCTGGTGAAGATCTTCTATGCAAATGCTACCCTTCAGCATGATGCCAGAACCCAACATTGTGTAGCTATCGAGTCCTATCTAATGGGAGTTGAATTTACAATCACTCCGGCAATTATTGCCCAACACCTTGGTGTGGAAGCTACTGGTGAAGAGCAAGAATTCGAGCGTGTCCCCTTGAAGTTCGATGATGACAGCCCAACTCATCTTCATATCCATGAAAGGCTTCTGCATCTAATGACAACTTGGTTCTTCCGGCCATCAGGTGGACGATGCACTCGCATGCGTCATATTGATTATTGGTGGTTGCACCAATTTCGGTCGGAAAATAAACCCGATATAGCTACAATCATCTTCAGATCTATTGCGGAAATCGTTAGCAACCCTTCAAGAGGCTCTCTCATTTATGGATGTGTGCTAAGTCATATATTTGAATGTTTAGGGATCGACACCTCCATGGACCCTGAAATTCCGCTACCGAGTAAAATTGATGAAATAACAACTAAGAAGACGGGGTGGACGTTCATTCAGGGTGAATGGGTCCATAAAAGAGATGAAGATGAAGCAAGAATTTCCAGACGAAGTGACGATGTACCCGATGCTCCACCCCCCGATAAAATTGACGCCATGTACGACACACTAAAGAACTTGGATGCATTTGTGCGCAGTAGTGTGGCAGAGGCTCATTCCCGATTTGAGAAACTAGAAGCTCGTGTTTATTCATTGGAACGTGAACGGAATCAGCATGTATTTCCACCGACATCGCCTCAGGATGCAAATGATCCTGAAGATGGTTAGGCTAGTATGCATAATATATGGATTTCTTGTATTACATGAATAAACATTTGTTGAATTTGTTAGACTACTTCATGAACATTGACTGACATTTGTTACACAACTGTCCATTTACACCTCCCTTGCATATCGTGTTGCATTCTGTTTAGTTTCATTGACAAGTTTAAGGTGTGTTCGTGCACGTAACATTGGATTGTTCTATACAGAGAATGTCACAGGTACCCCTGCTGAGGAGCAGTTTAATGCATATTCTGCACCAGGAGGCCATTATCAGGCCTCTGGCCCAACAGAAAATGTCTCATGTACTTCTGCAAACGAGAACGATGATGCATATGCTGCAGCTGCAGTTCATGATCAGGCATCTGCTCCAGCAGAAGGCCATGCTCATGCGCGTGCTTCTACGCCTCAAGTGACTCGCACTTACATGCGAAAGAAGCTTCATCGCCATGGCATAACGCCAAGTAATGAAATAGACTCTGAAATTCAGAGACCCATGCGTCCTTCTCAAATGTATGGCGACTGGTACAGGAACGTACCACCTACCACGCGAATAAGAAGCTTCTTATTCTTGATTACAATGGCGTGCTAGCCAGTGTTAGTAAAAACGGTATTCCTTTTGTGGCTCACTTTTAATACAACTGTTCATAAATTAGATTAGGAAATTTATGTTTTTCAATTGCAGATGTGGAACTCAGACCTGGTGCTTTTGAGTTTCTGTATTCTTGTTTTACTGCGTATGAGGTTGCTAATTGGTCTTCAAGGACAAGGTAATGCGGACATATGCCACCCCCTAAATCAATTCAATTACCCGATCCTTTAAGATAATTTGTGGATTTAATTTATATATGCCTAAACTGTTCATCATTGCAGAGAAAACCTACACTGGGCACTTTGGAGAATTAATGATCTTAAACCAAGACTTGCCTTCATTTGGGTAACTTCAAAGTTTATCTTCGTTAAAGCATCTAAATAGAATTTGACAAATCTGATGGACTTCATTTGAATATTGCCGGATCAATGTCACTACGAACAACATCCCTCCTATCAAAATATATATACAAAATATCTGAGGCGCGTCTGGGATAATATGCCTCAGTATAACGAAGGAAACACGCTGTTGGTTGACGACTCCGAAGCTAAAATGATTAATAATCCGGTCAGTGAAGAACGCACCTATTATGCTCTTACTTTCTTCAATATAGTCAATGAATCTGTAGAAAATAATTATGTTTTCGATTATGTTCATTTTTCAGGAGAACACCTACATCTGTCCTAAATCCTACAAGGGAGAAGATGAGACAACTCATAACGCATTAGGTACAACACCCTAAATCACACATATTCATTATAAAAATGAAGCAATGTCTTTAACTACAACCTAATTATGTACTTGCACTTGATCATAGAAATAGGTGGTTCCATTCGGGTATATTTACAAAACTTGGCCGCAGCAGACAATGTACAGGAGTACGTGAAGCATCATCCGTATTTAGATTAAATGCAGCTGAAAGCGTGGATGGCAATTGAATTAACCAATTTTTCTCTGCTAATCTCCTCTGTATTATATGTGTGATCGTCTTTTGTATCTCTCTTAATACAACATACAATGTTATATATTTAGAAATCTCATTGTGAAAATTTTTGTACTTATTACATGATACATTTACAGGTTTGTAGAAAAAACAACATCATGTACAAAGACTACGCATTTATCTACAACTCTCATTGTAAAAAAGGTCTACACTGTGTATGTCAAGATATGTGTATAGAGTATCGAAACCCCTTAAGGAGGTTTCGAAACCAATAGGCACCGAAACCCCATACGTCTGGGTTCGATGCCCCCTACGAAAACATGGCACCGAAACCCCTTATTTGTGGATTCGATACCCCCTACGAAAACATAGCACCGAAACCCATTATTTGTGGATTCGATACCCCCTACACATCATGTACAAAGAATACGCATTTCTGTACAATTGTTACTAGTACTATGTGTATACTGTACCGAAATCCCTTAAGAAGGTTTCGAAACCAGTAAAAGGAATCTGCCTTTTAGTGTTCTGTCTTTTCACTGTCATCACCTGTACCGTTGCGTGTTACCCAAAAATAAAGCTGGTTTCGATACCCCCAGAACGAGTAAGCCTTTTTCAGTTGCTGTCATCACATGCTTCAATGAACAGACATCTCATGAGGCATTTTAAACCCTAAACAATTACATGAAAGGGCTAATATTTTATGTATAATCGCATAACCTTATACAGCTTGTACGAATAAGGTAGTAACTTTTTCTGCACTTCAAACAGGCACCGAAACCCCTTTGAGATGGTTTCGATGCCCCTCAAAATGATGTACTTTGCATTTAGTTAACAATTTATGTATGTACACATTTCCTAACAATTAAATGACCCAACTTGAACCTTCGTGAAACTGTGTAATAAAGTCATGTATATACCAATTTCTTTTGGAAACTTGGACCAATCTGTGTACATTATGCTACTAATAACTGTATATAGTTTCGAAACCCCTTCAGATGGTATCGAACCTAATAAAAGGAATCTTGCTTTTTCAGTGTTCTGTCTTTTCACTATAATCACATGAACCGTTTCATCTGCCTCATCGTGTTTACAGCTAGTTTCGAAACCAAGCAAAACGATTCAGCCTTTTCAGTTTTCTGTCTTCTCATTAATGAAGGGGTTCATGTTCATGTACCTCGTTCAATGAACAGACACACAGCGTGCCTTCTCAAGAAGTAGGTACCCCTCCATAGACTTTTTCATTTTCCCTCCCAACTGAATTTCCCTATAAATTTACAACTCTTCTCTATACTCTTTACAACATCAAAAATTCGCTATACTCATCTCAACCCTTCTTTATATTCTCTTCAGAACCAAATACTTTAAACTTCCTTCCGTTAAAATGAGTTCAAGCAGATCTTCCAAAAACAATCCTCACCAATTCTCCAAGAGGAAACTAGAATTTGAGTCTGACTCAAATAGTGAGGATGATTTATATTTCGATTCTGATGAGGAGGATCAACCGAGCCATGACACTCTCAGACGAAGCAAATGGTTCAGCAACTTTTTCCAGACCATCGCTACAATGCTGACCATCACTGACCCTTCTACAAGATGGGTTTGTCCAGCCTGCCAAGGAGGTCCTGGTGCCTCTCACAAGTTTACTGGCATTCACTCCCTACTGACACATGCCAGAACGAAAGGTGGAGCAAAGCTCAGGCTCCATCGCCAATTTGCTGAGCTCTTGGATGAGGAATTGCTTACAAGGGGCACTTCTTCTATTCCTCAGGGTCAAGCTTTTGGCCAATGGACTGCTTTGAGAGATGATCCGACTGCTGCTAATACTGCCTGCCCCCTGCCTGCAAACAACGAGGTTGATGATCACCAAATACTTTGGCCGCCCATGGTCATGATAATGAACACAAGGGTGGAAAAAGATGATGCTGGGAAGGTAGTTATTTAACAAATTTTAATTATGTTTTCAGTATTATTACAATTGCTTCACTTCTAATCTCTTGCATTTTATGCTTCAGTGGACTGGTATGGGAAACCAAGAGCTTCGGAACTATTTCAGTTCCTATGATACTATTGCCAAGCCTCGCCATTCATACGGTCCAGACGGCCATCGTGGGATGAGCCTTTTGATTTTTCAGAGCACGGCAAGAGGTTATCTCGACGCTCAGCGTCTGCATAACCAGTTTGCTGCCCAAGGTTTCGATAGAAAAGCTTGGGAACAATCTCAAGGCTTCTTCTATGGTCCAGGCACAGCGCGCCAACTTTATGGTTACATGCCTACCAAAGAGGACATAGACTACTTCAACCGCCACTCTCAAGGTTGTCTCTATCATCAATTTCTTCTTTTATACAAGATGCACTTCTTCTCATACTAATGCATACATGTTTTGTTCATTAGGCAACAACAATAGGGTCAGATATGAGATCCGATCTTATGCAGAGATGGTTGGTCAGCACCAACGGGAGGCTAGTTCTAGTGCCATGGGTGGCGGAGGGCATGCAGGTCGTTTCCCGGGGCATGAATGAGGACTGAGAAGGATTTATTATGTTTCTTTTTTTAATGTCTAATGTATTTGAAAAACGTTGTTTGGAATGCATTTTATTTCTTTCATAAATTTCTTCATCTTTAGTTTTCATATGATCGTTCTCTGCTAAACCAAACCAAGTGTTAATTTTCAACTCATAAGGTTAAAGACCTTTAAATATTTTCGCGCTCAACCAGCACCGAAACCCTATATACGAGGTTTCGATGCTACACAAAAGACTAACTTTTGACCATTTTGCAAAACCAGAACCGAAACCACATTTACCTGGTTTCGATGCCATTATCATACCTTCCACGAAAGTATGTTTTTGGGTACGAATATTTGTATGTACTCATTTCCTTACAAACAAATTGGACATTTCGACGAACCAGGGAAATTTTGTGTAATAAAAAAAATATACGTACAGAGTTCTACCATTTTGTAATAAATAAGGTATATAACATTTCCTCAAACCAATTTGTACTAATCTGTGTACATTGGGTACTATTATGTGTATATTCACAACTCCTTACATAACTTTTACCAAAATATGCTTTACGGGTAAGAAATTGTGTATGTACACATTTCCTACAAGTAAATGAGCCATTTTCAACCTTCGTAACAATGTAATATATAAGGTATATACCGTTTCCTCTTACACATTTGTTCCAATTCCTGTACAATTCGTCCTATTAAGAGTATATACACAAATCTTAACAAAACTTGTAAAAAATTATGCTTTTCGGGTAAGAATTTCTGTATGTACACATTTCCCTACAAGTAAAAGTCCATTTTCAACCTTCGTGAAACCGTGTAAAAGAAAAGGTATATACCTTTTCCTCTTACAAATTTGTACCAATTTCTGTATATTTGCTACTAATATATGTATATACATAGTTCCATACCACTATTGTACCAAAATATGCTTTTCGGGTAAGAAATTCTGTATGTACACATTTCCTTACAAGTAAAAGTCCTTTTCCAACCTTCGTGAAACCGTGTAAAAGAAAAGGTATATACCTTTTCCTCTTACAAATTTGTAACAATTTTTGTATATTTGCTAGTAATATATGTATATACACAGTTCCATACAAATATTGTACCAAAGTATGCTTTTAGGTCAAAATTTGTGTATGTACACATTTCTTACACGTACATAATCCATTCAAAAATTCGTGCATGTGTTATAAAAGGGTATATACATTCTTCTATTACAAAAGTGTACTAATTTGTGTACCGCATCATGTAACAATTTGTGTACCACTTTTTAGAAGGTAAACAGTGCATCTTTTTAATAAAATATATACATTCTTCTATTACAATATTGTACCAATTTGTGTACCGCTTCATGTAACAATTTGTATACCGCTTTTTACCCGGTAAACAGGTCAGTCGTTCTTTAGCCTGTATTTAAAGGTTGTTCCCTAGAATCCCCCAAGACTTTTCAGATTCCTAGCCAAAAAGAAAAAAGCAAAATAAACGTTTTTAAAGTTTTCAAAATTAATCATTCTTTATTATATTCTCTTCTCGAAACTATCAATAAATCATCGAAAAAAACATGAATGAATAAAGAAATTACCTTTTGTATAGTTTTGATAATATTAAACAACACAATTTATTGTTAGAGGTTGTTAAGAATCTGTTGTCATTTGTTAGCTTGAGTCTATTTCATCATAAGTTGAGTTAGTGGACAAAAGAGTTTGGTCACGGTTCATTGTATAGTTTTGATAATATTAAACAACACATTAATGAATAGGGTAATCTTCACCAGTGGTCCCTTTCGTTTAGGGTGTGTTCTATTTTGGTCACCAGAATTCAAAAAAGATTATTCTGGTCACTTACGTTTAGAATCGTTTCTATTTTGGTCCCTTGGCCGTTAGTCTCCGTTACTTAAAAAATTAGTTTCTAATTTAACCCCCAAACTTTAAAAATTTTATTTTTTCACCATCTTCCCAAAAATTATAAAACTAAAACCCCAGAAAATTAAATCAATGGCTATAACCCAACACTACAACACATTCCTCCAAGATTAAAAGCGTCAGCTTCCATTGCAAATGGCTATAACCCAATACTACAACCCATTCCCCAAATGTTTTTTATCTTTGTTCTTGCCTCGCACAGGTCAGTGTGGTGGATGAGCTTGGGATTCCCGTGAAGTTTGTAGGTGTCGGTGAAGGTGTTGAAGACCTTCAACCGTTTGATGCAGAAGCATTCTTTAATGCCATATTTTCATGAGAAATATGGTTGATAAAGTCATCAAAGTACCTGTTAGGTCCATTAATACATCTCTTTTGGTAACTTCTTATCAATCACTGTATAACATTGTTGAATTAAACCGATGCATTTTCTTCCTATTTCTTAGGGATTTTATTCATTTGAGATCAGTGTGGCAACACGCCAAGCTTCTAGATGCATATTGTTGTAAGAACTCGGTCGAAGAGTATTTGTTCTCCAGCAAGTTGGGATTAAACAGGTGGATCAGATGCCTTGGAAAAAACTTCAGCACTATGATGATGCAATTTTCTGGTCTGTACACTAATTTCCTCTCCTAGTTTTTAAGCATTTTGATATTTTCTTCACCCGTGAACAAAAAAGTAAGACTAGTTTATTTTCCGTTTGAGTACATTACTTTTTACAAGAATTACAAAGTAACACCATTTTTTCTTGATTATCGGCTCATGATTATGGCATAAGAATATTTATCTGGAAATACCAATACAAGAAAATAAAATTCTTACAGGAGTTCCATTACTAGAAGAGCCACAGATGTGACCATTTTGAAAACTTCATAGCTTGGCAATGGGTGTGTTATAGATGGTAGCACGACTACTATAGAACAGTTTCTCAGTTTTCCTCATTTTGAATCCAACCTCGATTACAGTTAAACTTCTTTCACTTCTAACCACATATCCATCGACAATCAGCTCCGCTTGCAGGACGGGAACATATCGCCTCATTCTCTGCATTAAAAAGTTTGAATGATCAGAAAATTTCTAACTCGAGGTATAATGCAATCCTCTCCTCGAGCCATTCGAGAATCGAACATAGTGTTGTTTGGGGATACTAGTTTTTGATCTTTCAAGCATAACCAAGGAATCACCAATGTGATCTTTCTCTCTCCATCTTTGGCAAGATAAGCAACTCGAAACAATGGGTTAACTGCAGTCTCAGTCATCTATGATTAACTTGTTGTGGTAAAAAGTGCTATATGATGCTTTCTATCCATTCAGTCACCAGCTTTAAATTCTCAACCAACAATTCCAGCACGAAAGTTTGGGTTATAGCCATCGAAAAGGTAGTAAGATTTTAATATTGGGGATATATTCGAAAGTTTGGGGAATGAGTTGTAGTGTTTGGTTATAACCATTTGCAATGGAAGCTGAGGCTTTTAATCGTGGGGGAATGTGTTGAAGTGTTGGGTTATAGCCATTGATTTAATTTTCTGGGATTTTAATTTTATAATTTTTGGGGAAGATGGTGAAAAATAAAAATTTTAAAGTTTGGGGGTTAAATTAGAAACTAATTTTTTAAGTAATGGAGACTAACGACCAAGGGACCAAAATAGAAACGATTCTAAACGTAAGTGACCAGAATAATCTTTTTTAAATTCTGGTGACCAAAATAAAACACACCCTAAACGAAAGGGACCACTGGTGAAGATTACCCTAATGAATAAAGAGAGAAGAGTTAGAGGTGTTCTCCATTTATTTGTTTTTGTTCTTATGATTAAAACACCAACCAAGGCCGCATAGTAGAGTAAAAGTTAAGCAATCTGGTCTATCATCACAGTTCACACTCAGAACTATTTCCTTTGTCTGAAGTCTTAAAAGTTAAACACCCATGAATTGATCCCCAAATCAACATGCTTAGCCTTTTTCCTTTACCACTCTCCGGCCGTTGCTACCAGAACACCAGTTCTCCCTCTTTCATTTTTCTACCTCAACCGCTGCGAGTTCTAATCGTTTGGCAGCCTCAGAAGCGGTGTCTCCCTCCTTCAGCTCCATCGTCGGCTTTGCAGTGGGTAGTTGAGTAGCTGTGGAAGGTGGCTTGGAGTCTCTATGGTTCAGGTCCGACGTGTCCGGCGAGCAAAGGGCTCTGGATCTCGCTGAGAGTTGTTGAGTGTGAGAAGGAGGCATCCATCTTTCATCCTCCGGGCTCGGATCCCGCCGTCTCCCTCAACCCATGTTCTTTTTCGTTCCCGGACGGTGCACCGTTCCTCCTCCATACGTGGCTTGAACGTGGGTATCTCAACTTTCAGTTTATCAAAACGTTGCTGGCCTTTTGTTCTCCTCCCCTGTGTGTTGTCTCTAAAGGGCCCGGTGCCTGGATCTTTCGTTTGGTAACGATTGCCGGAGACGCTCTAATTGACGGGACTTGGCCCGGCCGTCCCTTGCGGAACAGAGGATGGGGCACCAACTCTATATACGGGAATGGTTTCCCGACTGTCGAGGTGGCGCTGCTGGCTGCCATGATCTCCGAAGATGGTTCCAGCATTTGCTTGTTCACCGGAGAGAAGCCAGCAACTAAGCCGGCGTTGATTCCCGACTCGTTTGGGGAAGATGGAAGGTTGACAGGGACAGAGTTGTCCTTTCCCATGATGGCAAATTTTTTTCTCTTTTAGAAAGGGTTGACTCAAGTTTATAGGACATCTGTGTATGCTCTGATTTCTTTAAGGCGCGGCAACCAAAAACCAGATTTGGTGGGATTTGGAATCTTTTTTTTCCAGCTTTACACCGGATTTTATGGGATCCATACCACTATTTTTAGGCCCTCGCTCTATACTCAAATTATAAGTTTTGGATGAGATCCGGGCGGTTCTACCTATACCGAAGAGATCCGATTGATGTGGTCATGCCTCTCGGTGGATCAAGTTTTCAGTATTTTCGTGGATTTGTCTCAGGACAAGTTTACCCCAGCTGCTGCGTTCCTTTCCAACTTACCGTGGTCAAAACGTAGGGGTTACGTTCCGCTTGCCTTGACAAGGCCCATCTCGATTGGAGTGGGAGCCTGCCTCCGGAGGGAGCTCTCAGGCGAGTTTCGAGCGTTTCTCTGTTATCTCAAGCCTCGGCTGAACGTTGTTGGATCACTGTTATGTTTACCGTCGTTCGGTAGTTGTCTGAAGCTATCCCTGGTTGAACCAGTTGATGCTATCTTTGTTTCAGCATCTCACGAATGCTGGCCTTATGTTTTTGTTGTTTGGTTCCCACCGAGGCTTACGGCTGGTGGGTTTGTTTTCCTTTGTTCTGTGTTGCTCGCTGCCCTAGTTTGGGGACTGTATTGCCGTTGTATGTGCCAGATTTTTATCCAATTTTAATCGAACGCTAGTTTCTTCTTGATCAAAAAAGAGAAGAGTTAGATGAAGAAAGAGATGTTTATTCCCGCAAAAGGGAAAAATATGGGTTATGGTTTTCAGGGAGGAAGAAAGAAAAAAAGAGGCATTTGCAGTTTAAATCCAAGTATTTAAGATTATGATTAAATTGATAGAGTTTAGACCAAATTGATAGAAATGTAAAAGTTTTGGGGACTAAAGCTGTGATTATCCTAATTAAAAATAAGTCAAGTCATCATCTCTGTTTTTTTAACGGTCAGGGTACCAAAACAGAACAAAAACATAACGTTAGGTGTCATTTTGCCAAAAAAAATTGGTGAGGTACTAAAATAGGAATGCGAGAATAGGTGGGGTACTGAATATGTAGTTATCCCTTTAAGATTTAAGTATTTAATATTATTATCAAAAGTGTTTTTAAAAAGATAAATGTACAACAATTTTATGAATAGTCTCAAAGTGATTATGATGTAGTATATGTTCATACATATTCTTAACCCTTAGACAGTGCACATAAATCTTGTAGACAAAAAAATTGAATCCATGTCTTCTAAGATGAACACCATTTACTTTTCCACTAGGACCACTTGTTGGGTTCAAAATATATCAATTTAAAGTATCATAAAAGTATAAAAAAACATTTTTATTAAAAATAAATAAAATTTTAATAATTATACGTATTTCATGAACTACATAAGTTTTTAAGTGGTTTTTATTTAAAATTTTGACATGAAGAGATAGAAACTTTTTAAACTCATAAATAATTTATTAATCCTATAATTATGTATCGATACAAATTATACACTTCTAAGTTGTAAAATAAACACATTATAGGATAACATAATGAATGTTAAAATTTTACTCCAAAATCACTTTTCAAATGCAAAAATGTTAAGTTTTAATTTTTTATGTTTGGGTTGGAAAGTGCATTTCAAATTTCTCCAAAAGTTACATATTTAATTTTAACTGTTATTGGTTAGGATACGAAATTTTCAAGTCTAATTATAAAAAGATTGAACTTGCATTCCTTGTGAATTGTGATACCTAAGGAGCGAACAATTTAAGAAAGAGGATACAACCATTCATTAAAAGTTTAAATTTTAGTATTGTGAATAAAATAAAATAAAATAAATATAGAGAATCGTTCTTATAATGATAATCTACAATATTTAATTCAAGTCTGTCCGTCAATTAATTTAATATTATTGATTATAAAAAACGAGTTGAATTAAATATTTTTTTTAAAAAAATCCTAATTATAATCCTATTTACAAGGGAGGAGAAGGAGACTAAAAAGGAATAGGGTGCTCCTAATGAGTTTAGAACTCTTGACCTGATGGAATATGAGGGAACAACCTGACCAACCATTAAAAAGAAAAAAAAATCCTATTTATTCTTTTAGATTTAATTTCTATATTAGTCCTCCAGCCTTTGTCTGTAATTCATTTTTAATATAATTTCATATAATTACTTATTATTTTGACCCTTTCAAATTTTATTTTCTTTCAATTTGAACCATCATCATGTTTATTTTAATTTTTATTATTTATTATTTTATTGCCTTATATATTTTATTGTTATTAAATTTTTAATTTATTATTATAAAACATTACTATTATTTTTCGGTAGTTAACATACTATTTATTACTATAACTATATTTATTGTGTAATATATAATTATATTTATTATGATTATTTTTATTATTATCACCTTCATTATTTTTATGGATTTATATTTAATACATTGTTGGTGGAAACAAAAAGTTTTCACAAATGTCATAGTTTTAGGGTTTTTAAATATAGTTTAGAGTTTAAAGTATATAGTTTAAGTTTATGAGTTTAAAGTTTAGGGTTTGTGGTTAAATTTTAATGTTTAGGATAAGAATTTGGGGTCCATAGGTTATAGTTTAAGGTTTAGGATAATATGGTTAAGAGTTTAGGTTTTAACATATAAACTCTAAATTCTAATCATAAATCCTAAATTCAAAACACGGACATTAAATTCAAAGCATTCAAACCTAAACCCCTAAAGTTTAAACCCTAAAACGAATCCATAAACCCTAAAACTAACAGTTGTGGAAACTTTTCATTTCCCCACATGTATATGGAATAATCACCCTATTTTTATTACCATGTATATTATTTTTTTACTACTATTTTATTATTTATTGTTTGGTTTATTTTTTTTAAGAATTAAGTTTATTTATAGTTATTATTTTGTTCTAGTAATTTGTAATTTAAATTTTTAATGTCTTTTCAAATGCAACTTTTAATAACTTATTCAATTTACTTTCGATTTACATGTGATTGTATTGATTGTTGGCGGTGAATCACCAAGTTTAAATTTTTAGATTCACCCTTGTGGCCAATTAGATAATTTTAAATTAGATGATTTTTTTAAATAGTCTAAAGGTGATTACATGATAGTATCTGTACACACATATTCTTAATACTTTGATAATACACACACTTTATAGATAAAACGATTAAACCCGAATATCTTAAGATGAACTTTATCTATTTTTTAGTGAGAATATTTGTGGGTTCTTAAATTAGATAATTTTGAACTTACTGTAGGCGCTCTATATATAGTAATCTAGGTTTCTACTATGTAGTACAAGGTAAGATGTGTTCTTAAATTAGATAATTGTATTGATTGCCGGATGCTAGAAATGCGCATTTTCATTTGATTTTTACATGTGTCTAAAAAAGGATCATGCATGATAATAATGGAGGAATTGATTCAAAGTCGTACTTTCAACCCTTAGATAATGCGTTGAACACGTGGCCACTTGCATTTAGAAATAATATTTTTCAATCTGCAAGGACAAATCCAAGGCAATAATTGAACGCCTGCTATCCTCTCTCTTTATATATATATATGTGTATAAAAGAGGCCGCTTACTAACATTTATTATTATTTTTCATCTTCAGCGAAAGCACGCCCTCATTATGGATTGTAGGCATCTCGACAACTTGAACAAGTGCGTAACGGTAACGCGCCCCCAAAATTTTCTCTCTTCCCAAAATTCCCGAGCCTCATTCGGTGTATTGCTGCCTGGCCCCGGTGGTATTGAACTGAGCTGTCTCTGAGCGGTTTGTCCTCTCAGTCGGCTGTCGTGCTCCGGTGAGGAGGTATCGTCCCCGGAAGTGGTTTGCTCGCGGTGTCTTTCTGGCGTCGGAGGAGATTCTGAGGGTGTGAGGGTGTACCTTGTCCTTTTGTGTTCACAGAGTCGCTGCATTCCCAGGTCGTCGAGGTTGAAGACGATGCGGGGAGTCGAGCCCCGCTCAGTGGAGAACCTGACCACTGTAAGATTCTGGTCTCATCTTGTTTTCGCCCGTTTAGTCCCGTGTCGCCCCGTTTTCTGGTGACTGTTTCCCGTTCTCCCCTCTATTTGCCCCGGTTCTGGTGACTATCCCCTTTCTCCCCTCTCCTTGCCCCGCCTCTTGTGGACTCTCCCCTTCTGTGGTTTGCTGTTGGATGAAGTGGTCTCCTTTTCTGTTTTTTATTGTTGGGTTGTTTATGACACTCAAACTCTCTTTGCTTGATGGTTCTGAGTGGTGACTCGGGGGACTGAATTCGTGCAATCCTCCTGGTTTTATTGGGGAGCCGAGAGGCTCTCTGTGTGGTGTCTGTCTTTCTGCGGAAGTGGTGCCATCGATAGTACCCGTTTCCCCTTTTTTGCCGACCAACTGTGCGGATGGCGGGGTTTGGTTTTGTTGTCAACTTTCTTTCGAGAAAGAAACGGTGGTGATCTTGTTCGAAGTTTTCAGTTGTCTGGGGTTGTCTATTGAAGCTGGGAGTGCCGTTTTTGAGTTCAGAGTTTGCTGTAGTATACCTGTGCTGCGGCAGAACTATGTCAATTCTTGCGTGGAATATCCGAGGAGTGGGAAATCGAAAATCGGTGAGGGCCCTCCATAATACTATCTTCAAGATCAAACCAAATATCATCTTCCTCAGTGAGACAAAGCAGAAGAAACGGTATCTGGAAAAAATTAAGATGAAAATGAAAATGGAGTCGTCCTTCTATGTTGAACCACAGGGGCTTGCGGGGGGACTTGCCCTTTGGTGGAATTCGGAAGCGGATGTTACTATTCTGGGTTACGACCAGAATTCCATTGACACGAAGATTAGGCTCCAGGAGGGAGACTATTGGTATAATACTTTCATTTATGGCCCTCCTAACAAAGAAGATCGGCAGGCTTTTTGGAAAAATCTTTCGAGATACAGAGAGTCTTTACAAGACAAATGGGTGATCATTGGGGACTCCAATACGGTTGCTAGTCAGGCTGAAAAAGAAGGGGGGAACCCGTTCAATCCCTCGGAAGCTAAGGGGTATGCAGAGTTTGTTGATTCAACAGGAATGATAGAGGTTCCGATCAAGGGGGGCAAATTCTCCTGGTATAATCAGAGAGGGGGGGAACATGCTATTCTTGAAAAGCTGGATCGAATTCTTTGTTCCCCGGAGTGGAGCTTCGCTTTTCCTAAAGCCACAGGAGTAATGGAACTTACCACAGCCTCTGACCACACCCCTATAGTCCTTCTAACTAAAGGACTATCCAGAAGATACAAGAAAGACTTCAAGTTCGAAACTAAATGGCTTCTGGAGGAAGACTGCCCCCAGACAGTGGCTAAAGGATGGAACATCACTCCCGGAGAAAGGGTGATGTCTAGATTCCGGAGAAAGATTCAGAGCACAAAAATTACCCTTATGAAATGGAACAAAGAAAAGATGAAGAAGAGAAACGAGAGAAAGCAGGTTCTGATGGATGGTTTAACAAAATTTCAAGGAAGGAAACTGTCGGACATGGAACTTGAAGAATATGGAAAGCTGAAGAAAGAGATCGATGCAGAATGGGAAAGCGAGGAAAGATACTGGCACCAGAGATCGAGAGTTAATTGGTTAAAATGGGGGGATAAAAACAACAAATTTTTTCACGCTACTACTATCCAGCACAGAAGGGCAAATTCGATAGTTAAAATCAAACATGGTAATGGGTCTTGGCTGGAGGATCCGGAGGAGATTGCCACTTTTCTTCTTCACCACTTCCAAAAGGTGTTCACGAAAGATCATTCCGTTGAGTTCATTCGGCTTAAAGACTACATTCCCAGGGTAGTTACAGGTGAAATGAATGCAGCTATGTGCAAGCCGATCGAAGTGGAAGAGATACAAAGAGCTGTGTTTGAGATGGGACCAACGAAAGCTCCGGGGCCCGATGGCTTTCCCGGATGTTTCTATCAGACCTTTTGGGATACTGTGAAGGATGACCTTATTGGAATGGTAACAACCTTTTTCAGGGAGGGTAAGCTGGACCCCACAATCAATAAAACCAATATAGTGCTCATCCCAAAGAAGGCAAACCCCACAGAAGTTGGCCACCTGAGACCGATCAGCTTATGCAATTTCTCATTAAAAGTGATCACCAAAGTTCTGGCAACCAGACTAAAGGTCTTTCTGCCGGATCTCATCCCGCAGTACCAATCTGCGTTCGTGAAAGGAAGGTCAATCCACGACAACATCATTCTGGCAAATGAGGCTTTCCATGCTTTAAAACGGACTAGAAAAGGAGATAAGGGTCTCATGGCTCTAAAGATTGATCTGGAAAAAGCTTATGACAAAGTGGACTGGAATCTCCTTCAATTTGTGATGAAGGAAATGGGTTTTGATAATTGGTGGATTGACAGAGTTATGAACTGTGTCTCGACACTTTCGTTCTCCTTGGTGGTTAATGGGGAACGAAAGGGTGAATTCGCTGCTGAGAGAGGTCTGAGACAGGGCGATCCGTTATCTCCATTCCTCTTCACTTTCATTTCAAGTGTTTTTTCTTGGATCATTGAATCAGAAATGGAAAGGGGAGTTTTCACAGGTCTGAGAATCAAAAGGAGGTGTCCCATTCTTAGTCACCTTTTGTTTGCAGACGACTGTCTTGTATTCGCAGAAGCAAATGAGAAAAACTGTGCGGGGCTTCTGCAAATCCTCCAGCTCTTCCAAAAGTCCACAGGTCAAACTGTTAGCCACATGAAATCCTCTGTTTTCTTCTCTCCAAATGTAAGCAACAGGCTCAAATCTCATCTCCAAAATTTCCTAGGCTTCAAGGCCATGGAGGAAGATTCAAAATACCTTGGCCTTCCGTCCTTTTGGGGACGAAGCAAAAAAGAAGCGCTGGCCTTTATACGAGAACGTGTTATCAATAGACTGAGAGGGTGGAAAACCAAATTTCTGACTAGTGTTGGGAAAGAAATTCTCATCAAAGCAGTGGCTCAGGCTGTTCCCACCTATGTAATGCAATGTTTTCTTCTTCCAGTCACTTTCTGTGATGAGGTAAGTTCCATGGTGGCCAAATTCTGGTGGAACAATTATGCAGAGAAAGAAAGGAGTATTCACTGGATAAATTGGAAGGATCTCTGTAAGCCCAAAGATAAAGGGGGAATGAGCTTCAGAAATCTCAAATTGTTTAATAAAGCTCTGGTTTCTAAGATTACCTGGAAAGTGATTCGGAACCCTGACTCCCTACTAGCTCAGGTCCTACGTGGAATCTATTTCCCTAATGGGAACATTTTTGAGGCTCCAAAGTGTTCAAACCCCTATTGGGCATGGTCTGGAATAAGGGAAGGGATAAAGGTCATCAAAAAGGGATCCCTCTAGAGAGTTGGAAATGGTAAAAGCATCTCAACCTGGTTTGATAACTGGATTCTGAAGATTAAGGGATTTCGGCTAACGACTCAACCGCCTCAGGGTTTCACTGCCCCTTCTGTTAAATCCCTCATCAGTTCTGAATGGTCATGGGATGAAACTAAAATTCTTGAACTTTGCTCTTCTTCAGAAGCGAAGGCGATCATGACGATCCCGATTGGAGGACCAAATGTTCCGGATCGGCTCATATGGGCCGGCAATAAAAATGGCGAATACTCGGCAAAGTCGGGTTATCGCTTCTTGGAAGAACAATCCTGGGAGGAAAGCAACTCTTCTTCAATCGAAGACACTTTAACCAAGAAAGTGTTTTGGAATTTAATTTGGGATCTGAAGGTCCCTTCAAAGATTCGTTCCTTCTTGTGGAGACTCAGTCATGATATCGTTCCCACAAAGAGGTCGTTGAGAGCCCGATTACATGGGAAATTCAAGGACCAGGACGTCTGTCCTCACTGCTTTCTTTCAGAGGAATCGGCAGAGCACTTGTTGTTCTTCTGTCCTTTCGCCCAAGCTGTTTGGAAAGCGTCTGGGTTTAATTATTCTCCTGCAGAAATCGGGTTCCCTGGTTTTCCCAAATGGTGGTGTATGCTACGTCAAGATAAGATTCTGGGTCTTTCTGTTGAAGGGTATGCCCACCTTGCCTTTATTCTCTGGAACATCGGGAAAGCAAAGAATGCTTTGGTGTTCGAAGGAAGGAAAGACTCCCCCTGGGATGTTTGGCTAAGAGCAGATAGAGCCTTTGTGGAATTCCAACAAGCAAACAAGCAGGATTCCTCTCCAAAACCGAAAGATGCTCCGAAGAATACAATGTGGGTTCCTCCTCCACCGGGGGTTATTAAAATTAACTGCGATGCCGCCTTTGACTTGGCCTCAGGGAAAGCATCTATCGCAGCTGTCTTCCGAGATTGCTCAAGTTCTTGCCTTCTCGGGGTCTCTGCTCCGTGCTGGGCTCCATCTGTTGCAGCGGCAGAAGCCTACGCAATTCAACTTGGTTTAAGGACTGCAAACCAAAATGCCTTTGCAAATGTTATTGTCGAGGCGGACAACAAAGCAGTCATTTATAGACTGTCTTCAGGGGACCATTCGGATTGGGTCTCTTCAGCCATTGAAGAAAATATTAAGGAGTTGACCAAGCTGTTTGAATCCTGTTGTTTTTCTTTTGTAAGTCGATCTTGTAATATGACAGCTGACTGGCTAGCCAAATTCGCGAAGACGGAACAAGCCCAAGCAATATGGAGTCCTGCTGTCTTCCCTTCACATCTGTTACCTTCTTAATTTTTCTATGATATGGAAGTATTCCTTGATCAAAAAAAAAGAAAGCACGCCCTCATTATATTTTGTATCTACAATATCAACTTAAAATATTGAAATTAAAAAGCAAAAATCCTTCTTTCCAAATACTTTAATATATGAAACAAATCTATTATTTCAAGTTCTTAATTGCTTTGTTACTGAATTAAATTGAGTGATTTTACATAGGAGTGTATAAGAATATTTGATTCGCTGATCCGATCCAATTATTTTTTAAAGCAGATATCTAATCTGGTTTTCTATTTTTTAGATCGGATACGAATTATATGAATTTAAATTTCAAATTATCCAAAAATCTGAAGAAAAAATGGGCCTTTAGGCTTTAGTCCTTTAGTTAGTCTACAAGCCTCTCACATTCTCACTCTCTCCCAATTCCAAAATCGCACGGTCTGAACCATTACAGTAAGTAAATGATAATTATTCATCGTATGCTATGTATTACAATAAGTAAATGGTAATTCTTTTTTACATTAAATGCCCCTATTGTTTTGTTGTATTTATTTTTTATAGATAAAAAAAATACTATCACAGGCCTCGTTAAAAACCCCTAAACCTAAATAGAGGAAAATAATACTATATGAAAGTATTTACAGAAAACAAACGAGACTAATGCTTGGCAAATAAAACATCATAACAAAAACTAAAAAACCATAAAGCAAAACAAAGCACCCCTAAGCAAGGCAAAAAAAAAGAAAACAAAATAATCACCCATGATTAACTATCGGTTGCACTAGGGCCCCAAGACCCGTGTCTAATCCAGCTACCTCACGAGCAGCCAGCAACGCCAACCCTGCAGGCACCACCTCAAGCAGCTCCTCTCCCACCGGTGCACCACGACTTATTGATGCAAGACGATCGACAAGCATATTACAATCCCTGCAAACATGGCCAATACTCACTCTTCACTCCCAATTGAGCATCTTGAGAGTCTCCTCCACCAAAGCGTTTCCCACCAACGCATCAGACTGACGAAGAAGAATTTTGAAGACCTCCAAATTATCAACCTCAAGCTCTACACGTCAACATCCCAACCTCCAAGCATGAGCGAGAATATAATGAGTTGCACACAGCTCAGACATAATCACAGAGCAACACCCAAGACTACGGTTATATCCAAAGATCCACGACCCTTTATTGTCTTGCAACACCCCTCCCGTGGCAACCATATTATCCGATAAACGAACAACGCCATCAGAGTTAGCTTTTACCCACCCATTAGAAGGCCTTTTCCAAATTACACTAGGCTAGTTACGCGAGCCTATAACACTAAGGTTTAGCATTAGCCACAAATTCCGCAGACAAAAGCTCCTCACTCCTCCAAATATCCTCACGTTGGAAGTAATTAGGGTCCAAAATACGACTTCACCAATGCTTCCAAAGAAGCCAACAAAACACAGCAAAATAGACATCCTAATAATCTAAAATACAAGCAAAATTACCTTGAGCACAAACATTCACATGCATCAACTCTTCAAACGATAAGGAGAGGAAATCATAGAGTTTAGTTGGCCTAACAACCTGAATCCAAAAATTGAAAGCCGCAGGGCATACACGCAAAATATGATCCAAGCTTTCCATCCCATTATGACAAAGAGAGCACTTACCTGAACTCGCAATATGTTGCCTCATACGCTCCAAATTAGTTAGCAACCGATTATGAACAGTAAGCCAAATGAAGGTCTTAACCTAGAGAGAAATGGTTAAATTCCAAATACGTTTCCACTAAAAAAACCCAAGGTGAAACTACAAGATTATCGAGATAATCGTATGTCGACTTAGTAGTACATCAGTGGTTTTTTCCCCACCTTCAACCTGGGAGGTCCGAACCAAAACAGACATGCGAAGGCCTTACAGCGGCAATCTTATGGAGAATACATTCAGGTAGAAGTTTTCCTAACCGGATCCAATCCCAAATACCATCCACATCCACCATATCACACACCATTGTAGTGGGAGTAGGTTGGTCAGAAGTAAGGCAAGAAAAAACCAAACGGATTCCAGAACCTAACCAATGATCATACCAGAAATCAGTATTGCGCCCATCCCTTATGTGCCAACAAACACTCTCCTTCACATCCTACCACATAGCACAAACGTCAGTCCAAAGCCGAAACCCATTACAACTACGAAGAGAAATAGGAACCATATCCTCCCAACCATATTTCGCCTTCATAACACGGGCCCATAATTTATCAGAATTTAGGATCAAATGGAATCCAAGCTTCATAATAAAAGCTTATTATGTTGATGTAGATTCTTGAAGCCCATATTGGCCTCATTCGGTCAAAGATGCATTGTATCCCTACGCACAAGAGACACTATACGCGTACCATTGTTGTCACCCCAAACAAGCCTATGAACTATCTTCTTCATATCATCACAAACACCTTTAGAAACCCAAGTCGATTGCATGATATAAACAAGATCGCTTGCAAAACAGATTTTGCCAAAGTAATTTTGCCTACCAAAGACAAAGACCGTGAAATCCAACCTGACAGACGAGAGGCCATCTTTTCCAAAAGAAAAGCAAAAGTTGCCTTGGTCACACGTTTATGGAATAAAGGGACCCTAAGGTATTTTCCCAAATCGAAAACCATCTCAAAACCAAAATAATTCATCAAATCAATACGTGCTTCCAAAGTGCAATTCTTAGAAAAGAAAATCTGCGTCTAGGCTATATTAACACGATGACCAGAGTTCGTACAAAAATTCTGCATAACTTCCTAAATAACATTCAACTGTGATCAACTTGCCTAAAAAATCAGGATCAAGTTATTTGCATAAAAAAGATGTGACAAGTCGGGACCATTCCGAGATAGTCAAACATGTTTCTAACATCCAATATCCACCCGCCTCCGGATATCTTGAGACAATCTTTCCATACATAACACAAATAGGTAAGGAGACATAGGATCCCCTTGGCGAATGCCTCGCGTAGATTTAAATTGGTCAAATAACTCGCCATTCCAAAGAACCTACATCGCACCGATCTCATGCAAGCCATAATGAGAGAAATAAATCTAGTCGTAATCTCAATAGAAAACAGAGTCTCTTCAATGTAATCCCATTCGAGCCGGTTGTAGGCTTTTTCAAGATCAACCTTTCTGGCCATCCAACCTTTATTACCTGTCTTATTTACCATAGAGTGAATCACCTCTTGGGCGAGGATGGTATTATCAGTTATTTGATGACCCGACACAAAACTCACTTGAGTCTCATCAATCCATTTGGATAAGAATGGTTTGAGATGGCAAACTAGAAGCTTAGAAATGATTTTGTAAAGTATTGTGCATAAGCTTATTGGTCGAAATTGGCTAATAAGCTTCAGATTCAAAATTTTTGGAATCAAAACCAAGAGGGTGTGATTCACCCACTCCTCTAAATTTCCCGTCTCAAAGAACCTTTTCACAAACTGAACCACAGAGTCTCCCACTACATCCCAGTTTCTTTGGTAAAAAGCAATAGGAAAATCAATGACCCCCAGGGCTTTTAATGCTTCCATGTCAAAAACTAAAGCACAGACCTCCTCACTAGTGACTTTAGTTAACAAAGGTCGTAATTCCACATCACTATACCAATGAAATTTGGATGCGAAATCTACAACCCCTGCACTCCGCAACTTCGAAGAAAAATGATTTTGAAAGAAAGATACAACATGATTATGAAGGATAATAGGATTCTCACACCAAGTGCCATCACCCAAACGAAGCCACCTAATAGCATTACACCTCCTCCTGGCTATAGTAACCGTATGGAAATATTTGGTTTTCGGTCCCATTTCTTAATCCAATTCACTCTCGCCTTCTGATGCCACATACTTCCCTCTTGAGAGAGAACATAATCAAGATCATTTTTCAAATTAGCCTCAAGAGCCAACAGATAAAGATTCGCCGAAACAGCAAGAGCTTTTTCGACACCACGAATACGAGCAAGAAGAGATTTCTTTCGACGACCAATATGCCTAAAAACATCAAGGTTCCAAGCCCGACTTTTGGTTTGAAAACTAGCAATATTTTGTTGTAAGGGCATATCGCTGGACCAATCATCCTGAAGCAATGAATGGAATTCAAGATGATCATTCCAAGGGACAAGATAACGATAAGGCCGTTCACCTCTAGTATTCCGGTGACTACCAATATCAAGAAGTAACGAGAGATGATCAGACCTCAGCTGCTGCAAATGAATAACCTCGGAAAGAGGAAAAACATTATACCAACCAAAACTACAAAAAGCAACGATCAAGACGCTGTGAGAGGTCACCTCGAGACCAAGTAAACTGAGGTCTATAAAAAACCATATCAATCAAGGTCGAGTCAAACATAAAATCACAAAAAAGCTGACATACCCACATCATGTGAAGAGACCCCATTGGCGTTCCAGAATGCTGCCAATAACGTTAAGATCACCCCCTAACACCCAAGGTCTACCCGTACTAGAGTCGAGGAGTTTAAGTTGTTCCCACAAAGAACGCCTCTGTCTGGCATTAGGATTAGCATAAATAAAAGTAATAAAGAAAATACAACCACTATCAGATGACGAACATAACCCATGGATAAATTGGTTCGACACCACTAAGATATCCAAATAAACCAAATCCTTCCATGTAACACCCGTGTTTTGGGGTTAGGAGTTAGATGCGTGAGTCGGTTCGAGTCGGTAAAATCGATTTTAATTAAATTAATCTTAGTTTTGATTTAATTGGGGATTAAAATAAAAGGGGTGGCAATTTTGTAAATAAGGGGAAAAGAGGAAGACCATCTTTTTGAAATTAAAAGAACAAAAAAAAGCTATCATCTTTCCCCCTTTTCTTCACTTCAACGTGAAATCAAAACCAAACCCTCCCAAACCCCTATTTACTATTCCATTTGATTTCCCCATCAATTCAAGGGCGTTTTTGAAGGTAATTTCACATTTGAACTCTCCTCATCATCCTCTTCATTTACATAGTCTTAGATTTCAAAACTATCCATTTTTGTATTTTTCAAGTTTGATGAAAGTTTGAATTTTTAATGGGTTTTTCAATTGTGGTTGATTTGTTGAGTTGGGTTTCGGTTTAATCTCAACTAAACACACTTAATATCTTGAAATGGTGGGATTTGGGTGAAAACCCGAAGTGGGTCTTTGGGGCAATTTTTGAAGTGTCTAAAATTGGGTTTTTGGTGTGTTTTAGGGTTGAGTTGAAGGGCTGATGGTATAAGGGTATTAGGGAAGTGTTTTGGGACCTTTTAGATTCCATTTGGGTGTTAGAAATCATAGTTTCAGGTGGGTATTTGGGGGAGCTCGAAAATGGAGGTTTTGTGATTAGTTGAGTTTGAAAATGGTGGAGTTTGACTTGTGTTTATGTGTTGGAGTTTGTGACTGAATTTAGCATTGAATTGGCGAGTAATGATTGTGTTTTGATTGGTTATAAGCAAGAGGAAATGTCGGAGAAGCATCGGGACCGAATCCGAGAATCGAAGAGGCTTGATTTGCTTGCTTGGTTTGCTAAGGAAGGGTGGTGAGTAAAACTTTAAATTTGTTTTAAAGTTGGTTCAAGTGTGTGTTGTGGAGGTATTGGAATGAGTTTGGTAGACCATTCCAAGGTAAAAGTTAAATTGGTAGTTTAACTTCTTGTTTGAAACGAGCTTTGATTTCCTAATGCCTATCTTGATCTTGTATGGTACGTGTTGACCTTGAATGTATATACATTGTTGTGTATGATGATAGTTGGATGATATGATTGATGATTGATGTGATGTGGTTAAAGAAATTGACCCTAATTAACTTACCGGGTGTAAATGATCGATCATTAGGATTAGTGTGCACACGATTGAGTCAAAACGCGCGTGGCCTTGATGGCGTTGAGTCATCAAGGAGGAGTACGGTGATGTAATATTCCACCGAAAATTTATTTATATTAAACGTGATTATGAGTGGAATCTCATCCGTAGGGCATGTGGTGATGAGTGGAATCCCACCCATGCAAGGTCCGGTGATGAGTGTAATCCCACCGAGGTAATGTTGTTGTTGAGAGTAAATCCGCACATCCGAGTAAACTAATAGTGGCCAATGAACTTGTTATGATGATTATGATGTTGTGATATTGGTTTATAATGTTGAGCTTAATATGATGTGAGATGCCATATTTATGACTCTTGAAATGCTAGCTAGGTTGCCTTGTTGTTGCCTATGTATGTTGTGTTCAATGTTAAGGATTACATGCTTGAACCCTGCATTGTTGTTGTTTTTGATTTTAGAGCATCCTCACTAAGCTTCTAGCTTACGCTCTCATTTTCAACAATGCAGATCATTAGCGTGGTGTTAGCAAGGAGCAAGGCGAAGGAACTTTCCAAGTTGTAGTTGCTCAAGTATGATTTAGTAATTAAAGTGGTAGTTTAGCAATGGGGCTACTATGTTTTGTATGAGCGTTGTATGACTCATAAATGTTGTTGATGTTCATGTTTTGGCTTGGATTTGTAAACCATGCTTGTCTTGATGAATGCTTGTGTTGATGAGGCTATGCCTTAGATGGTTCATGTTGTTTTGGTTGTGTATGCAAACCTTGTATGTGTTGACTTGTGCCTTATGGCTTTTTAAATCTCTTAAGCATGCCCATTTATGCAATTATTTGCCCTTTGCGTGAATGCCATGTTTGGATGTCATGTTAATCATCAAGGTTGCTCTATGTGTTAATTATTGGTTGTAGTAAGTTGCTTGAGTGGTTGCATGTGGCTAGGGGAGTCCCTATATGCATTTAGAGTTAGAGCCTTGTTGGTTTTTGCTGAAATTGGAGAATTGCAGAGCAGGGCGTATCAGTACGCCTAAGGGCCGTATCGATACGGTATTGCCTGCAGGACTCAATTTTGGCTGGGTGTATCGATACACGGGGGTGTATCGATACGGTTTTAGCTCACTGGAATTCTGAGATTTTGGGGAGTTTTTGGCGTATCGGTACTGTGTTAGGGCGTATCGGTACGGTTTTATCTCATTGACCATGAGATGTTGATTGAGAAGGGCGTATCGATACGCTCAAGGGTGGTATCGATACAGTCTTCCCTGAGTTGACTGTTTGGGTTGACTTAGTCAAGGCGTATCAATACCCTTGATTGGTGTATCGATACGACCTGCCCTGTAAGTGTAAAATAGACTGTTTGAAGTGTGGTTATGGTTCGAATGCGTTTCTTTATTGATGTTTTCCGCTGACGTGATCACTTAGGAATTAACATGCCTTTAGACAAGATTAAAATGAAAGAAAATTTTTAGGGTTGCTAACCGAGGGGGAACCTTAACGGGTTTCGCTTCGGTTTTCCCCGTGTAGCCTACTCGGACCGGACATCCGGCTAGACCGGGACGAGGGGGTTACATTTGTTGGTATCAGAGCCTGAGGTTACCGAGACCTCGGGCATGTAAGTGAGGTAAGTTGATGTATTAAGCATTTGATATGTCTTGGTGTATGCTTTGCCATGTAATCTTGTTGTTTGGTCGCTCATATGATGATTGGAAGCATGAATTGTTGCGTTTGGTGTAATGTCTAGTGCCCATTGCTACTATTACTTAATTTAAAAAGGTTTTGTAAAGGAAAGTACTTGAGCACAGTTGGACCCTTGCCTTTGCTAACTTAATCCTTATCTGTTTGTTGTTGTAGTTATTATCTTGCTAGCTGTATCATGAGACCACGTGGGAGGCCTAGGATGGTTCAGTCGGAACCACGGGCACAAGCTCCGGGAGTTGAGAAGATCGGAGGGGCGCAGGCTCCTCAACCTCCTCCTTCTCCTCCTCATCCTGCAGGAGGTGAGACGGGAGCCGAGGGTGTGGGACCCCAAGTGGGCCAAGGACCGGCCGGAATTGACTTAGCTCCCTTAGTTCAGGCGATAGCCGGGGCTTTCCAAGCTGCAGTGGCTGGGGGTCAGGCAGCGGTACAACCTCAGGGAGAGGGTACGGATTTACCTTTGGAGAGACTCCACAGTTTGGGAGGTGAAGAGTTTAGAGGGTCGACACTAGAGAGGTCCGAGATGTGGTTAGAGAAGACCGTCCGTATCTTTTCTCAGATGGGATGTACCGGGGGACGCAAGTTAGGGTGTGTTGAGTCCTTTCTTCAGGGTGATGCCTACACTTGGTGGGTCACCATCACTACGAGTATGGAAGAGGCTGAGATCACTTGGGTGTTCTTTGAGTCAGCATTCCGTAAGAAATATCTGGGTCCTCGATATCTCGATGAGAAGAAGAGGGAATTTATGGCTTTGCTTCAGGGGGTATGTCTGTGACTGACTATGATATTCGATTTGTTAGGCTGAGTCAGTATGCATCTGAGCTTGTTCCTACTGAAGTGGAACGTTGTAACCGTTTTCGTTATGAGTTGAATGAAGAAATCAAAAGGTACACTATAGCTTCGGACTACACTGATTTCGATGTCTTGGTCGCGAGGGCCAAGGACTTAGAGCACAGTTTGGGCTTGACCAAACGATCTGGTGGTTCTAGTTCTGGTAAGAGATCTAGTGACTTTGATAGAGGTGATGCCAAGAGGCATCGGGACAACCGACATCACTATAACCATCGACGTGGTGGAGGTAACCACGGTAGGGCCAACAGGGCCAGAGGACTGGTAGGAAGTTTCCCACGTGTGCTACTTGTGGGAGGAACCACACTGGTGAGTGTTGGGGGAATTTCCACTCGTGTTGGAATTGTGGAGCTAGGGACCATATTAGGCGTGACTGTCCACATCATGTGGGACAGGCACCAGCTCAGGCTCCTACTAGAGCCAATGACTTTCAGAGAGGCCGCGGGCGGGGTAGAGGTAACTTCCAGCCGAGAAATGATGGCCAGAGAAACATAGCACATGTAGTTGCAGTCCAGCCAGAGGGCGGAGACCAGGCCAGAGTTTACGCTCAGAGTGGGGATCAGCATGACACAGATGTGATTGCAGGTAACTTCTCGATACAGTCTTTGGGTTTGCTTTCTTTGATTGACTCCGAGTCTACACATTCTTATATATTGAGTGAGCATGCACAGTTGTTGAAATTTCCTTGTGAAACTTTAGAGGTAGGAGTTAGTGTTACTAGTTCCTTCGGGGACACAGTAGTAGTTAGAAAGATGTACAGAAGGTGTCCGTTGATGGTTCAGGGACACGTGTTTCCAGTGGATATGATGGAACTACCATTTTATGGCTTTGATGTAATTCTGGGTATGGACTGGCTCACTGAGCATAGAGCTAGGATAGACTTTGAAACTAAGAGGATTTCTTTGAGACTCTCAGATGATTATGAGATAGTAGTGGTGGGTGAGAACGTGAAGTTCTTGTCCAATGTAGTTTTAGTTCTAGAAGCTAAGAGGTTAGTTGAGATGGGTTGCGAAGCATATTTGGCCTATGTGATGAATCCGAACATGAGTGAGGTTAGACCTCGAGATATCCGGACAGTGTGTGACTTTCCTAGTGTGTTTCCAGAAGAGTTACCAAGTTTACCACCTGATAGAGAGGTAGAGTTTACTATTGAGACTTATTCTGATTCAGCTCCTGTTTCGATTGCTCCGTACCGCATGGCACCGAAAGAACTGAAAGAGTTGAAGACTCAGTTGTAAGAGTTGACAGATAGAGGCTTCATTCGACCTAGTTCTTCACCTTGGGGTGTACCAGTTTTGTTTGTAAAGAAGAAAGATGGAAGCATGAGAATGTGTATAGATTACAGATAGTTGAATCAGTTAACAGTGAAGAACAAGTATCCGTTGCCTAGAATTGATGATTTGTTTAACCAGTTGAGAGGGGCATCAGTCTTTTCGAAGATTGACTTGAGATCAGGTTACTACCAGCTAAAGGTAAGAGAGGTTGATGTACCGAAGACGGCCTTTAGAACTAGGTATGGTCACTATGAGTTTTTAGTCATGCCTTTTGGGTTGACTAACGCACCGGCTGCTTTCATGGATATGATGAATAGGATCTTTCATCAGTACTTAGATCAGTTTTTAGTTGTTTTTATAGATGACATCTTAGTGTATTCGCGAACCGAAGAAGACCACGACCGACACTTGAGACTAGTTTTGAAGACCTTGTTAGATAATCAGTTGTATGCGAAGTTGAGCAAGTGTGAATTCTGGATCCGAGAGGTAGTCTTCCTAGGACATGTAGTGTCAGCCGATGGGATTAGAGTTGATCCGAAGAAAATAGAGGCCATTGTTGAATGGAAGCAACCGAAGTCAGTAACAGAGGTACGTAGCTTTCTAGGCTTAGCTGGATACTATAGAAGATTCGTAGAAGGTTTCTCTAAGTTAGCTGCTCCATTGAAACAGTTGCTTCAGAAGAGTGTTCAGTTTGAGTGGGCAGATGCAAGACAGAGAGCCTTTGAGAAGTTAAAAGAAGCTTTGATCCAAGCACCGATCTTGATTTAGCCAGAGTCTGGGAAGGACTATGTAGTTTACATTGATGCTTCCTATGTAGGCCTAGGTTGTGTTCTCATGCAAGACAAGAGAGTGGTGGCTTATGCCTCAAGACAGTTGAAGACTCACGAGCGCAACTATCCGACCCATGACATAGAGTTAGCTGCAGTTGTGTTTGCTCTGAAGATTTGGAGACATTATTTGTACGGGGAGAGATGCACAGTGTACACAGATCACAAGAGTTTGAAGTACATCATGACTCAGCGAGATTTGAATCTCAGACAACGTAGGTGGTTAGAGTTGCTAAAGGACTATGATCTTACGATTGAGTACCATCCGGGTAAGGCCAATGTAGTGGTCGATGCTTTGAGTAGAAAGGTAGCTGTAGACTTGAGAGCCATGTTTGCTAGATTGAGCTTGTCCGGAGATGGTGGCTTGGTAGCTGAGCTTCAGGTTAGACCTACTCTAGGTCAGTTGATTAGGGAGAAACTGCTCCTAGATAGACCTTTGGCACCTCACGTGCAAGATGTGGCCGAGGGTAGACCTTCAGACTACAGTTTCAGTACTGATGGGGTCTTGTGTTTCAAAAATAGAATAGTTGTGCCAGAGGACAGTGACTTGAGACGTACGATCTTGACTGAAGCGCACAGTAGTCCGTTTGCTATGCATTCTGGAAGTACGAAGATGTACCGCGATTTGAAGAATGAGTACTTTTGGGTTGGCTTGAAGAGAGATGTAGCCGACTTCGTGAGCAAGTGTATGGTGTGTCAAAGAGTGAAGGCGGAACATCAGGTTCCCTCAGGTTTGTTGCAACCGTTGAGAATTCCGGAATGGAATGGGAGAATATCACCATGGATTTTGTTTCGGGTTTGCCTTTGACACCTAAGAAGAAGAACTCAGTTTGGGTTATAGTAGATCGTTTTACGAAGTCTGCTCAATTCGTGGCAGTCAATACCACCTATACTTTAGATAGATTGGCCGATCTGTACATTGGTGAGATTGTTAGATTGCATGGTGTGCCGAAGTCTATTGTGTCCGATAGAGATCCGAGGTTTACAGCTCGATTTTGGGAATGTCTGCATACAGCTTTGGGTACCCGTTTGAATTTCAGCACGTCTTATCATCCTCAGTCAGATGGTCAGTCAGAGAGAGTTATACAGATTCTAGAGGATATGTTGCGTTGTTGTATCATTGATTTTCAGGGTACTTGGGAGAAGCACTTGCCTCTAGTTGAGTTTGCTTACAATAATAGTTTTCAGTCGAGCATTCAGATGGCTCCGTATGAGACCTTGTATGGTAGGAAGTGTAGAACTCCAGTTTGTTGGGCCGAAGTGGGACATAAGTTGTTACCTATGCCGGATTTACTCAAGGGGACAACTGACAAGGTAAAATTGATTTGCGATCGATTGAAGGCTGCTTCGGATAGGCAGAAGTCCTATGCCGATTTGAAGAGGAAGGAAGTTGAGTTCTCAGTGGGTGAGAAGGTGTTCTTAAAAGTGTCTCCGTGGAAGAAAGTAATGAGATTTGGCCGAAAGGGGAAGTTGAGTCCGAGGTACATAGGACCGTATAAGATTGTGAAGAGGGTTGGTCCAGTTGCTTATCAGTTGCGTTTGCCATCCGAGCTAGAGAAGATACACGATGTATTTCATGTTTCGATGCTTCGTAAGTATAGGTCCGATCCATCGCATGTTATGCATATAGAAGAGATTAAATTGAATCCGGATTTGACTTATGAGGAAGAACTAGTTGAGATCCTAGCTTCTGACAGTAAGGTGTTGCGGGGTAGATCGATTGAGTTAGTGAAAGTGCGGTGGCAACGTCGAGGGGTAGACAAGGCCACTTGGGAGAGGAAGAAGGATATGAAAAGGCAGTTTCCTTATCTCTTTCAGTCAGGTAATTTCGGGGACGAAATTCCTTAAGTGGGGGAGAGTTGTAACACTCGTGTTTTGGGGTTAGGAGTTAGATGCGTGAGTCGGTTCGAGTCGGTAAAATCGATTTTAATTAAATTAATCTTAGTTTTGATTTAATTGAGGATTAAAATAAAAGGGGTGGCAATTTTGTAAATAAGGGGAAAAGAGGAAGACCATCTTTTTGAAATTAAAAGAACAAAAAAAAGCTATCATCTTTCCCCATTTTCTTCACTTCAACGTGAAATCAAAACCAAACCCTCTCAAACCCCAATTTACTATTCCATTTGATTTCCACATCAATTCAAGGGCATTTTTGAAGGTAATTTCACATTTGAACTCTCCTCATCATCCTCTTCATTTACATAGTCTTAGATTTCAAAACTATCCATTTTTGTATTTTTCAAGTTTGATGAAAGTTTGAATTTTTAATGGGTTTTTCAATTGTGGTTGATTTGTTGAGCTGGGTTTTAGTTTAATCTCATCTAAACACACTTAATATCTTGAAATGGTGGGATTTGGGTGAAAACCCGAAGTGGGTCTTTGGGGCAATTTTTGAAGTGTCTAAAATTGGGTTTTTGGTGTGTTTTAGGGTTGAGTTGAAGGACTGATGGTATAAGGGTATTAGGGAAGTGTTTTGGGACCTTTTAGATGCCATTTGGGTGTTAGAAATCATAGCTTCAGTTGGGTATTTGGGGGAGCTCGAAAATGGAGGTTTTGTGATTAGTTGAGTTTGAAAATGGTGGAGTTTGACTTGTGTTTATGGGTTGGAGTTTGTGACTGAATTTAGCATTGAATTGGCGAGTAATAATTGTGTTTTGATTGGTTAGAAGCAAGAGGAAACGTCGGAGAAGCATCGGGACCGAATCCAGGAATCGAAGAGGCTTGATTTGCTTGCTTGGTTTGCTAAGGAAGGGTGGTGAGTAAAACTTTAAATTTGTTTTAAAGTTGGTTCAAGTGTGTGTTGTGGAGGTATTGGAATGAGTTTGGTAGACCATTCCAAGGTAGAAGTTAAATTGGTAGTTTGACTTCTTGTTTGAAATGAGCTTTGATTTCCTAATGCCTATCTCGATCTTGTATGGTACGTGTTGACCTTGAATGTATATACATTGTTGTGTATGATGATAGTTGGATGATATGATTGATGTGACGTGGTTAAAGAATTTGGCACTAATTAACTTACCAGGTGTAAATGATCGATCATTAGGATTAGTGTGCACACGATTGAGTCAAAACGCGCGTGGCCTTGATGGCGTTGAGTCATCAAGGAGGAGTACGGTGATGTAATATTCCACCGGAAATTTATTTATATTATACGTGATGATGAGTGGAATCCCATCCGTAGGGCATGTGGTGATGAGTGGAATCCCACCCATACAAGGTCCGGTGATGAGTGTAATCCCACCGAGGTAATGTTGTTGTTGAGAGTAAATCCGCACATCCGAGTAAACTAATAGTGGCCAATGAACTTGTTATGATGATTATGATGTTGTGATATTGGTTTATAATGTTGAGCTTAATGAGATGCCATATTTATGACTCTTGAAATGCTAGCTAGGTTGCCTTGTTGTTGCCTATGTATGTTGTGTTCGATGTTAAGGATTACATGCTTGAACCCTGCATTGTTGTTGTTTTTGATTTTAGAGCATCCTCACTAAGCTTCTAGCTTACGCTCTCATTTTCAACAATGCAGATCATTAGCGTGGTGTTAGCAAGGAGCAAGGCGAAGGGACTTTCCAAGTTGTAGTTGCTCAAGTATGATTTAGTAAGTAAAGTGGTAGTTTAGCAATGGGGCTACTATGTTTTGTATGAGCGTTGTATGACTCATAAATGTTGTTGATGTTCATGTTTTGGCTTGGATTTGTAAACCATGCTTGTCTTGATGAATGCTTGTGTTGATGAGGCTATGCGTTAGATGGTTCATGTTGTTTTGGTTGTGTATGCAAACCTTGTATGTGTTGACTTGTGCCTTATGGCTTTTTAGATCTCTTAAGCATGCCCATTTATGCAATTATTTGCCCTTTGCGTGAATGCCATGTTTGGATATCTTGTTAATCATCAAGGTTGCTCTATGTGTTAATTCTTGGTTGTAGTAAGTTGCTTGAGTGGTTGTATGTGGCTAGGGGAGTCCCTATATGCATTTAGAGTTAGAGCCTTGTTGGTTTTTGCTGAAATTTGAGAATTGCAGAGCAGGGCGTATCGGTACGCCTAAGGGCCGTATCGTTACGGTATTGCCTGCAGGACTCAATTTTGGCTGGGCGTATCGATACACGGTGGTGTATCGATACGGTTTTAGCTCACTGGAATTCTGAGATTTTGGGGAGTTTTTGGCGTATCGGTACGGTGTTGGGGCGTATCGGTACGGTTTTATCTCGTTGACCACGAGATGTTGACTGAAAAGGGCGTATCGATATGCTCAAGGGCTGTATCGATACGGTCTTCCCTGAGTTGACTGTTTGGGCTGACCTAGTCAAGGCGTATCAATACCCTTGATTGGTGTATCGATACGACCTGCCCTGTAAGTGTAAAATAGACTGTTTGAAGTGTGGTTGTGGTTCGAATGCGTTTCTTTATTGATGTTTTCTGCTGATGTGATCACTTAAGAATTAACATGCCTTTAGACAAGATTAAAATGAAAGAAAATTTTTAGGGTTGCTAACCGAGGGGGAACCTTAACGGATTTCGCTTCGGTTTTCCCCGTGTAGCCTACTCGGACCGGTCATCCGGCCAGACCGGGACGAGGGGGTTACATTCCACATGACCCAAACGCCTCTAGTGAAACCAGTCGTTTAAACCCTATAAGAATAATCAAAACTAGAATTTCTATGAAGACATCAGCAAAATTACCACTAATACGAGGTTCTATAACAACGACAATATTAGGACAATTCTTCCTCACAAACAATCTGAAGTATCTGTTGAAACCGGGGTCAAGGGCCCTTTGAATATACCAAAAAATAAAGACTTAACTATTAAATAAGTTAATAAACAAAGAAAGAAGATCTGCAAGCTTACACCTGTATTGCATCTGACTCCGTCTGATCGAAGGTCGTATTCTCCACCCAAGATTGAGCATGATCCAATTCCGGAACAAGTGCCGAAACACACTCAACAAGCACATACTTCGAAGGACCGCTGTCATCCTTTTTCTCTATCTTCGATCACTTGCATCCAGGGGCCAAATCATTCTTCACGCTTACGAGCAGTCGAAAGAGAATTGCCAATATCTTCATTCACCTTTACCGAAAGGCCACAAACCTCTTTCGTATGACCAAAATTTCTGAAAAAAAAAACAAATTGAGGGCAGACCCTCATACTCAAGATCAACACACAAACCATCATTTACAATACTGGACTTCAAATGTTTATCGAGGTCGACGATAACCGCTATGCGAGCAAATCTTCCCCTACGCGCTTTCGTAGTATTGTAATCTATACGCACCACCTGACCGATAGCCCCTGCAATATGTCTAAACAGACTCTTAGTGTAATAACGATAAGGCAATTTAGGAAGACAAACACATACCATAATATGAGAGGGATAAGCTGTATCAATTGAGAAATTCATACTCCAAGGTTGAACCGTTAGGTAGCTACCGTAAATCATCCATGACCCTTTTGATAGAACCTTTGCGAATTCTTTTTCGTGAGCAAAACGGACAAGATAATATTCATTATCAAGGTCAATAAGACTAATCTCTCCTCTAGGATTCCATAGAGCCTGAATTCGATTTAGGAGTGCCCGATAACCAATAGATTTTCCCAACAAACAAATGATCATAGAATTTGCCAGCTTCGCATTAATGGCGTCATAGACTCTATCCGAAAATCTGATCTCCGAAACAATATTATCCCCCCCGAGAAGAATATCCTCCTGTCACACTTCAACATCCAAATCACTAATGCCTTTCGATTGTTTGGCCATTGTTGGTGATCGTACAAACAAATCACGAAAGGAAGGTTTGGCAGCAACGACATCAGAATTACCATTCACAGTCGGGTACACATCTGTATGACCATCCGTACCAGATCCAATTGGTACAACCCCTGCAGGGATGATCTTTTCCCGTTCAAGGTTCGTTGCCTCGATGATAACCCCCATCGAAATATTGCTTGTAATCCTAAAACTTAGTGCATCAGACTCCATACAACCATTAGAGTTATCCAAATTACGACCTTTATTCCCAACGCGGTCCTTCTCTTCAGCTAAAGGGGATCCATAGCGCTCCAGCCCCATCTGTATATCTGACACACTAATATCATCAAGGGGACGGCCTCTTGGAGCCCCGTACGGTAAAGAGGCCGATGATGAAAAATGAACGACATTTGGGTTTGCACTCATTATTATTTAATTGAATATATTTAGTTGTATTTGTTACTTCTTACATATTAATATATGATTTAATTATCATACAATGAATGGTAAGACTTTTCGGCTCCACGGTGAATGAACCCGATTCTTTATTTTTATTATACATCTTTTAATTTATAGCTCAAATTATAAGATCGTGAAACAATATTCGATTTTAGTTTTGAAGATCAACTAAAATATGTACATTGATATGAACTTTCGCTTGAATGTTAGACTTAAGAATTGAAAATTTTATTGTGTGCAAATATATATGTAAAATTTGGGTGAACATAATACCACAACATATATAATTTAAATCTATTTTTTTATTAAGTTAAATCATTTTCGGATACAGAAATCTGATCCAAAAATAAAATGCACACCCCTAGTTTTACATACACATAAAAAGTAATTTTGTGGGCAAAAAAACTTGTTTCGATCTTCAAGGACAAATCGAAGGTAAAAGAAATATGTTAGGTACCAAAATGTAAAAAGTGGTAAATATTAGGAGGCAAATTGTACATCAAACCTATACAAAACGGATTCTGTCCTTTTTGTTATAGGAACTATTTTCTCTTTTATGTGCTATAATCATTTTATGGTTTAGTTTCGGATTTTAATTTGAATTATCTCTTTGAATTTTGAAATGCAACAATTTTATTTCTGTACAAACACATGTTAGTTTGTGCCAATTGCTTCGAGCATTGACGACTATCTCACTGTTAAAATCTCTTGTAAATGGTAATGTCATCGAGCATGTTACGAGCTTGCTTGCTTGTCCAAAAGAGGGATTTTCAAGGTTCAACATTTATCTGATTATGGGGAGGACTCAAGATGTCTTCTAAGGAACTCAGGGAGAATTTGCAATAATCCCATTTTTTTAGAAAATAAGATTAATTTAATGTTAATTTCTTTTTTTTAGAAAATTTAGTTTAACGTGTAAAGATAAAAAAAATTACATACTCCTTTAAAAAATATTTTAAACTTTACATTTTAATTTTTAGATTCGTCGCTGAGAATATATCCGAAATTACAATTAAAGTTCACAACTTAGTAAACAAAACACCTAAATCCAGACATATTCATAGTAAACAAAACTAGCGTCTCGAGATCAAAAGAAGACTATACAAGGAAAAGGTAAGAACCTAACCCAAAAAATCGAAATAAAAGAAGGATACAAAAATCACCAAAATCGACGATGATAGGTAAAACCATCAACAAAAAATATAAAAATGCATATTACAATGAAGGTAAGCTGACAATAAAGTCATTACCACAACTCAATCGTGAATAAGGAACGACAAATGTAATCGTGTATCTAAATCCAATTTAAGGGTCTGAAACAGGGAGATCAACATCATAATGAAAGGAGCGCCATCGTCATTAGTCGTGATGTCGCTAGTTCCAACCTTAATAGAAAATCAAAAACAAAAAAGAAAAAAACATGCAAAAAAACAGAGAAAAACGCACTAAAAGGTAGAGTAAAATCATGACACGAGAACAGAATAATTTATTGAAAATAAAAAACAAAACAAACAAAACGATATATTCCGGCAGTCGTTTAATAAAATTAGTGGATTTTTAATTTTTCAAAAAAAAAATCGTCGCTGAGAGTAGGATTGCTCCATTCTTTCGGATGTAGTAATGTCGGGGTATTTGCTTAGCCAAGAAAAACAAGTAACCTCAGGGTACAAAAATGGATTCAAGAGCAATCACCTATGGGCCGGAATAGCTTGGCTAAGGCCTCAAGAATCACATAAAAAGATTTTATATTTTAGGAGACATATCTAAATTGGAAAAACTTGCCAAACATGACATTATTAGATCCAACCTCACCCCATAAGTTGCATAGCGCCTATAACTATAACCCTCGAGCGCTCACAAGCTAAATCGCTATAATAACGTTGTTTTAGACACTGAACTTTAAGGATGTATCAATTTTGTCACGAAATTTTAAAGCAATTGTTTTACTACTGAATATTTCAGCCACCGTTGTCGCCCAATCGTCGCCCGTCATCCGTCGCCATTCGCGGCAAGATCAATACCAAAACGCTCGCATTTCTTTCATCGTTCTTCTTATTTGATTGATTTTTCATGAAATCCACTTACAATCTACGAAAATCTATCAAAAGGTCTGACATGCTAATACTCCAATCTCCTCCTCCGATCGCTCAATGAGGCTAGTTTCAAGATATGATGTTTTTCTTCTCAAAAGAATGCTTCTCACCATTTGAATTTTTGAACGAACACCCTCGAACCCTCAAATCCAAGAAAACTCACAAAACCTCAAAATGGTGAATTTTTGTTTAATTTCATCGATTTAGAGTGAGTTTTTTGAAAAACCAATCCGGAGAGAAGAAATATGAGTAAAATATAAAAGTTTTAACATCGATATTTTTGCAAAAGGTGACTAATGTCGAGCGAAAATTGACCGACAACAGTGGTCAAAATGTTCAATGGCTAAAATATAATCATTTTAAGATTAAAAGAAAAATCGATACACCCCTAAAGTTTAGTTCATGAAACAAAATCATTTTGGACAGTAGTGGACACGCCAAAACGACATCATTTGTCAATGTCATTACATCGTTTGTATAACGGCTCATTTGTATAATTAAAGCAAAATGAAAGTTTGATGATACAATTGAAACTGCACAAATTGAAAGTTCAGTAGTATACACGATATAAATACAACGCCTAAAGTTCAATGATATTCGGATAATTTACCCTTTTTAATATTATAATATATTCCAATAATTAACTTGATAAATAGATAATATCTTATCACTTTATTCATTAATACCCATATAGTAATCTTTTTGTTATAGATCTTAGTTTGAATTGTATCTTAAGCGTTTCCTAGTTGTGTGTACTGTTTTTCTCCATTTAGGTTTAGGGAGTAATATCATGCATGAAAATAGATGAGGATAATAATCCCACATCAGAAAAGAAAAGTGAGGTCTTGGAATATATATAAGCGGTAGCGCTGCACATCCTATCAGACATGTCTTTTCGAAAGTGGGTAATGACCCCTTGACAAGTGGTATTAGAGAGACTCTTTGACTGCTCGATTTCTCTCCGAGCGCCCATGAGTGGGGTAAGCAGGGTAGACAATCGTGACAATGACCCATCACGAGTGTGGTTAACTTATGACGAGGGCCTCACGAGGTTGAGTGGGGGAGAATGTCACGCATGGGAAGAGGTGGGAACAATAATTCCACATTGGAAAAGAAAAGGGAGATCTTGGGATATATAAGTGTTGGAGCTGCACATCCTATCAAACATGTCTTTTGGGAAGAGGGTAATGGCCCAGTGAAAAGATTTTTAACGAGGCACTCATCTTAGGACTTGGGTTGTATTTCTTGGAAAAAAAACATGTTATTTTTCTTCTAAAACTTACAAACATGCCACTTAATTAAAATATTGTTACAGATAGGTCATTGGTCATTAAATATTTGACGGTAATAGTATTGTGTTTTGGTATGATAACACTTTTAGTCTTCGAAACTCATAGAATCTATTGATTTGATCTTAATTCGAAACAATTCAATAAATTTAACCCTTCATATTTAAAAATTTCTTCATTTTAGTCTTTATTCTTCCAAAAAAATGTTATATTATTTTCATGTTATTTTCCTGGTACAATAATAGTTTAATAGTAGCTTGTTGCAACTTTATGGTAGAATGCAATTATCCAACCATTGCTTTGATCCGATGGGCTCACTTGCTTTGACAGTATCGCACAAAAGACTATTGTGTGGATCAATCGATGAACAAATGGCCAAGAAGGGGGTGAATTGGCTTTTAAGAGTTTGAAGGAGGAAATTGGTAAATTATAAATGAAGGTACAAGAGATTTATAGTGGTTCAAGCTTAGAAATTCTTCCCCTTTTTCTCGGATTAGGAGGAAACCTTACAAACTAATTAAACTTTCTACCCAAAGCTTAATAAAAAATCACTCTTAACAAGAGAAGTTGTTGGCAAATGAAAATACACCTCACAAAGGTAAAATAATTGCCCCAATTACAAGTACACTCTCCCCAATCTTGAAATAAAGAATTACAAATGGATTACACAAGATGAGTACAAGAGTTTGATTCTATTTGGCTCAAATTGGATTAAATTTTTGCTTGAATTTTTTTGACTTGTTCAATAGTTGTTGTTGTAGCTTTTATGACTTGTTTTCATACCTCTTCATTGAATTCTAACCGTTTGGGTGGTTGGCATCATCAATAGAGCCGTTGGGCTCTCTTTTTCCCACCAAAAACGTACTTCTGCAACCTACCATATCGGTACTCGCGTCACCGTATCGGTACCCGTCATAAGAAAAAATAGTTGTTGTATACAAATAGCGTACCGATACGCGAAGAGGCGTATCAGTACGAAAACCATATTTTGCAAAAGGGATCAGTACGACATAGTGCGTATCAGTACTGATTTTGCTCACTGGAATCTGGAGAATTTGTTAACCAAAAAGTGTATCGGTATAGTAGTTAAGCGTATCGGTATGGTTAACCATTTTTCAAAGTGTTTGATTCCAATAAACTGAAAAGGCAACAGTAAAAAATTAAATGCCATGATTTATCAAATCTTACCAACTCGTATCGGTACGGAAATGAGCGTATCGATACGGTAAGTAATTTTTAGTATCCAAGTTTGAATGGCGTATCCGTACTGCAAGAAGCGTACCGATACCTTTTTGTGAAATTTATACTTCGAGTCTAAAAATCGTATCGATACGACAAAGAGCGTATCAGTACACTATTCATAACTCGTTTTCCAGTAGCCAAAAACCATATCGATACGGATATAATCGTATCGGTACGCCTGGACTAAACTTGAAAATTTTAGTTCAAAAATACTTAGAAAATATTTTGGATACTTGGCTTTTGATTTAGAAACACTTAAAGTTCGAATCCTTGTCATTTTGTGAGTCTTTTGAGCATTTAAAAATTTATTTCATTTTGCAATTAAGTCTTTGAAAAATATTGTTAAATCAAAATCAATTTTGGTTTTACAATCTTCCCATTTTTGATATAAAAAACTCGAATAAATTTTTAAAATTTCTCCCCCTTACTTTAAGACTAAAAGATGTAACTTTGAAAAATTTTGAAGGCTCTTGTTATTTCTCCCCCTTTTTGTTAGATCAAAATCAATGATATAAGATAATTCAAAATCAATGTAAAGTAACGTAAAGCAACATAGACTTCATTAAGCACTTAAAGCATAATAGTTCAAAGCAAAATAAAATCCAAACTCAAATCCTAAAAACATAATTCAAAAACAAATAAACAAAGCATAGGTCCAAAAGGAAATAACATAGATAGGTGCATTGTGAAACTAAAATTGATTTTGATATAACATCTAAACTTAAGGACCCATTTGAAAAACAATAAATTTTTAAGTACTCTATAAAGTCTCACCATTGACAAGTATTTTAAACAAAATAATATCTCAAGACAAGTCCTTAAAATAATAAACTTTTCTAAGTCTTTTCCTTTAAGTTTTCAAGCCAAACTATACAAAAACGCCCAGGCATATCGATACCCTTAGGCGTATCGATACGGGTTTTAGCCACTGGAATTTTAATGGACTTAGCGTACCGATACGGTATTAGCCCGTATCGATACAACATTCATCTGGGCAACTCTTTCAATGAAACCGTACCGAGACGCATTGCAACTGTATCGATACGATAAGCTTATCTTTGAAAAATCCTTGCATTTAATTTTCGACCGTTGACTTGTCAGTTGGTTGGTTTCCCAATTTTTAAAAGACCGTTATACCGTACCGATACGCTTGGTATGCGTATCGATACAATCTTTAAGAAAACCGAACTTGGGATTCCAGTGAGCAAACACCGTATCGATACGGCCCTCCGTACTGATACACCCCTTAAAACCGTACCAGTACGCCTTCTATGCGTATCGATACGCTCTGTTTTCATTCACAACGGCTCTTTCCTCTTTGATGCAGGTATCGATACGCCCTCTACGAGTACCGATACGGTAGGCTTCAGAGCTGCATTTATTGTAGGAAAAATGCTCTCAACGGCTCTATTGATGATCCCAACTACCCAAACGGCTAGAATTCAGTACAAGGGTATAAAAACAAGCTTCAATTGACAAAGCAACAACTATTGAACCTACAAGCAACATCAAAGCATTAAATCCAAACCCTAGTGCCTTTCATAGTCAAATTCTTGTACCCAACTCTTGTGTTCTTATTGTAATCTTGTATTGTGAGTTTGGGGAGTTTGAAATTGTATTTGGGTAAACATTCATCCTTTGAGAGGAACTTTTGAGTTTACAAAATTCATCTCTTTGTAAAAGTGAGTGGATTAAGCTTTGGGTAGAAAGCTTAATCAAATTGTAAGGTTACCTCCTCATCCAAGAAAAGGGGAAAATATCAAGTAGTGAATTGGTTGAAAATCCTTAGTGGGAACTAAGGTAGTGGATGTAGAGTTCATTTGGAGAACTTGAATCACTCTAACCACTTGTGTCACTTTTTATTTTTCATCTTTATCTCCTACCAAAATTTTAATTGCCAATTCACCCCCTCTTGGCCATTTGCAATTGTGTGATCAACTCAACAATTGGTATCAGAGCGACACTCATTGGAAGGATTACAACCCTCTTGAGTCGATTCTAGGAGAGTTTGATCAACAACTAGTCAAGCAATGGCATCCACCTCCAACTCCAACCTCTACGAGTCCCAATCTACTACCAAGCCACCATTCTTCAATGGGGATAACTACCCATATTGGAAGAATAAGATGAGGCTCTTCATCAAGTCTACCGACTATATGGTGTGGGATGTGGTTGAAGAAGGTCCATACATTCCCATGAAGAGAGATAGTAAAGCAAGACTTGTCCCAAAGGTGAAAGCCGAAATGTCGGAAGATGAACGAAGAAGGATGCAAGTGAATGATAAAGCTCTTCATGTCATCTTTTGTGCACTTGGTCTGGATATCTACTCCAAGGTGTCTTCGATCGAGAATGCCAAGGAGGTTTGGGACACCCTCGAGACAACATATGAGGGAACTAGCGATGTCAAGGAAACAAAAATTGGGCTACTCAATCTAAGCTACGAAAATTTTAAGATGGATCCCGATGAGAGTGTTTTCAAGATGTTTGATCGATTCTCGGTCATTGTTAACGGATTGAGGGGTTTTGGAGAGATCAGCCCTAAAGACAAGCTAGTGAGGAAATTGTTGCACTCTCTTCCGAAATCATGAGATAGCAAGAGAACGGCTATTATTGAAGCTCAAGATTTGAAGACTCTCAAGCTTGATGCTCTTGTTGGATCTCTACTCACCCATGAGATCATGAGGAAGGGAAGAGAAGAAGAAAAGAAAATGGAAGAGAAGAAGGTTGAGAAGAAGAATGTTGGAATCGCTCTTAAAGCTTCATATCATGAAAGCGATTCGAGTGAAGATGAAGATGAGGAGATGGCCATGTTGGCCAAACGGTTCACTCGCTTTATGAAGTCCAATCGTGGGAGAAAGTTCATTAGAAAAGGAGACTTCAAGAGCAAGAGTAAGGAAGAGGAGAATGACCAAATCACTTGCTATGAATGCAAAAAGCCTGGCCATATCCGTTCCGAATGTCCTCAATTTAAGAGGAAGAGCTTTGGGAAGAAGAACAAGCTCAAAGCTCAAGTAGCAACTTGGAGTGACGATGAGTCATCCGAGGAGGAGGAGGAAGTGGCCAATCTTTGTCTCATGGCCATTGATGATGAACCAAAGGTAAATCCTAACTCCTCTAATTTTGATTTTACCTTTGATGAGCTTCAAAATGCTTACGATGAATTGCAAGAGGTTTACGATGAGTTAGTTGGAAAATATAAGGAATCCATTTTGAGAAACAAGAAAAACATTTCCGATTTGAAAAATCAAAATGAAACATTTTCAAGAACTAACTCCGAATTGGAAAAGAAGGTTTTATTTTTAGTAAATCTTTCAAATGATCTTAAAACGAAAAATCTTGAACTTGAAAAACTTCTTTCCGATTTTCAAGATTATCACACAAAGGAAGTGGATAATCTTAAAACATCAATTGCTATTGGGAAAAACCATTTTGAAAAGGGAAACTCTTCTAAATCCCAATATGTAAAAAGAAAACCTTTTATTCCTAAACAAAGAAATTTTCATAAGCAATCTAGAGGTCAAAAGGTTAGAAGTGTTTGGGTTCCTAAGGAACTCATTATTTCTAATAATATGAATGCTATTGCTTCTTGGATTCCTAAGGGAACCAAAATTTTGAAGGCTAACACACATGGACCCAAATGATTTGGGTACCAAAAATTAAGGCCTAATTTCTCTTCTTGTAAGGGGAGCATTGCTACAAGGCCAAAGCTTCAAGCCAAAACTCATGGTACCTTGATAGTGGATGCTCAAGACATATGACCGGTGACAAGAGTAGATTCGTGGAACTAAAGCCAAAAAGTGGTGGAGTGGTAACTTTCGGTGACAACTCCAAAGGCCACATTGAAGGAATAGGCTCTATTGGTAATCACTCTTCTATTTTCATTGAAAATGTTTTATATGTCAACGGTCTTAAACATAACTTATTGAGCGTTAGTCAATTATGTGATAAGGGTTTTAATATTTTATTTGATAAAAGTGGTTGCAAAATTGTGAACATTAAAACAAATCAATTAATGCTCACAGGACATAGAATAGGCAATATCTACATGGTGCATTTAGATGACATCCATTCATCCCATACATGCTTAGTTGCACATGATGAACATGACTCATGGCTTTGGCATAGAAAATTAGGACATGCTAGCATGAGTGTCTTAGAGAAATTAATTTCCCTTAATCTAGTTAGAGGTTTACCCAAACTTAAGTTTTCTAATGATAAAATTTGTGATGCATGTTCAAAGGGTAAACAACATAGAACTTCATTTAAATCCATTAATGATGTCTCTACTAGTAGATGTTTACAATTGATTCATATGAATCTTTTTGGGCCTATTAGAACAATGAGCTTGGGTGGTAAATCATATGCCTTTGTACTTGTAGATGACAATTCTAGCTTTACTTGGGTTCTATTCTTAAGTACAAAAGATGAGGCTTTAGAAAAATTCATCATATTTTCTAAAATAACTCAAAATGATCTTGAACTTAAAATTTCTCACATTAGAAGTGATCATGGAACCGAATTTCAAAATCTAGGTTTTGATGAGTTTTTAAATGAAAATGGGATTAGCCATAATTTTTCCGCACCTCGCACTCCTCAACAAAATGGGGTAGTTGAGAGGAAAAATCGAACTTTAGAAGAAATGGCTAGAACCATGCTTTGCGAAAATAATTTACCTAAATATTTTTGGGCGGAAGCCACAAATACCGCTTGCTATATTATAAATCAAGTAATGATTAGGCCAATTTTGAAGAAAACACCTTATGAGATTTTAAAATCTAAGAAGCCTAACATTAGCTATTTTCACCCTTTTGGTTGCAAGTGTTTTGTCTTGAATAATTGTAAAGAAAACTTAGGTAAATTTGATGCTAAAAGTGATGAAGCTATTTTCTTAGGGTACTCTTTAAATTCTAAAGCCTATCGTGTATTTAATAAAAGAACTCTAGTAGTTGAAGAGTCTATACATGTTGTTTTCGATGATAACCTCCTTCCGAGGAAGGAATCTTGTGATGATGATAATGTAGGAATTCTTGATGCCATTGATGGAGGACAAACGTCAAAGGTGGATGAGATTCCAACTAAAGATGAGGATGCACAAGATCCACCTCTTGAAGCCTTGAAGGACTTAGCTCTTGAGGAAAATGAGGTATCTTACCCAAGGGAGTTCAACTATGTCAAAGGTGGTGAAATCTTGGGTGATCCATCTAAGGGGGTAACTACTAGATCCTCTCTCAAATTAATGAACCATTTTGCATTTCTTTCATGCATTGAGCCTAAAAATATTAAAGAAGCTTTAAAAGATGATTTTTGGATTTTGGCCATGCAAGAAGAATTAAATCAATTTGAGAGAAGTAAAGTTTGGACATTAGTTGAAAGGCCTAGTAATCAATCTACTATAGGAACTAAATGGGTGTTTAGGAATAAACTAGATGAAAGTGGTAATATAGTGAGAAACAAGGCTAGGCTTGTTGCTCAAGGCTATACCCAAGAAGAGGGAATTGATTTTGATGAGACATATGCACATGTAGCTAGGATGGAAGCCATTAGGATGCTTTTAGCATTTGCATGTTATAATTATTTCAAGCTTTTTCAAATGGATGTGAAAAGTGCCTTTTTAAACGGTTTTATAAATGAAGAAGTGTATGTTGAACAACCACCGGGTTTTGAGGATTCAAAATTTCCAAACCATGTGTTCAAATTAACTAAAGCTCTTTATGGTTTAAAACAAGCTCCTAGAGCTTGGTATGAGAGACTTTCAAATTTTTTAATTGAAAAGGGTTTTGAAAAAGGTAAGGTGGACACTACACTCTGCATAAAAACATATAACAATGACATCTTAGTAGTACAAATCTATGTTGATGATATCATTTTTGGTTCTACTAACGAATGTTATTGCAAAGAATTTTCTAAGCTAATGCAAGGTGAGTTCGAGATGAGCATGATGGGGGAGCTCTCATTCTTTTTGGGACTCCAAATCAAACAAAGGAAAGATGGCACCTTCATAAATCAAGCTAAGTACGTGAACGATATACTCAAAAAGTTCGGCTTGGAGAATGCAAAACCTCAAGCCACACCTATGAGCTCTTCCATAAAGCTTGACAAAGATGAAGGAGGTAAGTGCATTGATTCTAAGCTTTATAGATCCATGATAGGTTCTTTGCTTTACCTTAATGCAAGTAGACCGGATATCATGTTTAGTGTTTGCTTGTGTGCTAGGTTTCAAGCTAGTCCTCGAGAATCACACTTAGTTGCCATTAAGAGAATTTTTAGATACCTGAGAGACACACCTAACTTAGGCTTTTGGTATCCTAAAGATTCCTTCTTTAGCCTTCATGCTTATTCGGATGTGAATTATGGGAGGTGTAAGATAGATAGGAAAAGTACTTCCGGGACATGTCAATTCTTATGTAGTATGCTCGTATCTTGGTTCTCTAAGAAACAAAATAGCGTAGCCTTATCTACCACCGAAGCGGAGTACATATCCTTAGGGAGTTGTTCTGCTCAAGTCCCTTGGATGAAGCAACAAGTCTTAGATTATGGTGTTGAAGTAGAAACTATACCCGTTAGGTGTGACAACACTAGTGCCATTTGTCTCACTAAGAATCCCATCCAACACTCTAGAACCAAACACATAGAAATTAGACATCATTTCATTAGAGATCATGTGTTGAAAAATGATGTTGTTTTAGAGTATGTTGACACCTTGAACCAATTAGCGGATATATTCACAAAGCCTTTAGATAAAGAGCGCTTTTGGACCCTTAGGAGAGAGTTAGGTTTAACTAGCCTTTCTTGACCCCTTCTAGGTCCCAAAATGTCAAAAATTTGCTTGAAATTGTTTGTGATTCATGCTTGTGTTAACTTGACTCCTTTTGCTTCTATGCATGTTGCTAGGGGGAGTATGCATTAAGTTTAGCCATTAAAACTTGTTCATAGGACATTTACATGCATTTAGGGACGTTTAAAGTTGGATTTTTGCACTTAAATCTGTCAAAAATGCCTTATCTGGTAAAGGCGTATCGATACGGCTGAAGCGTATCGATACGAGTTCATAACTGGGAAATCTTTGAAGTTCAACGCGTATCGATACGACCCCACGTATCGATACGGTTAAGTCAAGGGAGTTAATCAAAGTCAAGTCGTACTGATACGGTCCCGCGTATCGATACGGTAGTAACGAAAAACAAAAAATTAGGGTTAAAGGGCATCGATACGCTATACACGCGTATCGATACGGTCTCGACGGAGAGGCTATTTAGGGCTGCATCTTTAAAAAAAACTTTAAAATAAAATAACCCCTATTTTCTCTTCAAAAACCTAGCCACAATCCCCTATAAAAACCCCCTCAATCCTTCAATTTTTACCATCAAACTTAAAAATTCTTTGAGGGTTTTTGATCTCCACATCAAAGCTAAGCTTTGTCAACAAATCTTGTGCATTCACATTAACACATTCATCCAATCTAAAGTTCAAGGTATAAAACTTTTCTCTTTTATTTTCTTTTATTTTCGTTTGATTTTTATAATTGTTTCAACTTAATTTTTGTACAAAACATAGTTTTATATTATGGGTTTCAACTTTTTCATCAAAATTTTTCAAAAATCATTTTTTTTCATTCGAATATATTTTCTATTCGTATTTTTTAATCTGTTTTTTCAAAACTTTTTCTCAAATTTGTATATATCTTTTTCAAATTAAATTTTGTTTTAAAATTACCTTGAATTATTAGAATTTATTGGGTTGAATAAGATGTTAATTGCATACATATTCGAATCGTTTTGATGTGTTTTCAGGGTTATGGCACCGTCCAAAAAGAGAGCTAAACATTATCTTACTACTTCTGATCCTAGTGAGGATGCCGAGGGTAACCCTAAACCTAATCTCCCTTATATTCTCCAATGTAGTTTTCCCGATGATGCCGATATGACTCGTTACAAACTATTTCAAGGCATGATCCTTAGGGAAGAACGTGTTGTGTCTGTCCCGTTTTTAAGTTCTGTCCGTTTTAAATTTCAATATCTCCCTTTAATTAAGCAATGGAAATTTTTGACTTTTTTAAGCATTCCTCCTATTCTATATAGGAATTTGGTCATCATATTCTTTTCAAATGCTTTATGTGTTCATGATGAAGCTAGAGAGAATGTCATTGCTATTGAGTCCTCTGTTATGGGAAAAACCTTTACAATTGATCAAAATGTTTTATGTACGGTTTTTGGTTTTGAAAATATTGGTATTGATGATGAGAAGTCCTTAGGTACGGGTCCTTTAGGCTCAGTCAAAGTCTTAAATGCTCATGACCGAATTCTTCATCTTCTTGTTTCTTGGTTTTTTCGTCCATCGGGAGGGAAATTTTTTACTATTCGTCAAGTCGATGATTTTTGGCTTAGGTGCTTTAGGGAGGGTCAACGTCCAAACCTTTGTCAAATTATGTTTGCCGACCTTGTCTATCTTGTCCAACATCGTCACACCGAACAAGTCAAATCTTTTTACTACTCTACGGCTTTGAGTTATCTTTTCCATTCTCTTGAAGTTGATTGTTCCCATGACTATCCTGAACCCCTTGGCCTACCCATAGATGAGCGTTCTCTAGCTCGTTCCGGTTTCTCTTATGTTGACAATGAATGGGTTCGCAACCCTCAAGCTCCTCCACAAGATGCTCCGGTTGATGCTTCTCATGCTTCTTCAAGCTCTCAACGAGCTCCGATTGACTCCTCTTCCATGGGTACTCTAATGACATTCCTCAATGAGAAGTTCACTTCCATGGAAGTCAGATTTACCGCTATGGACACTAGATTCACCTCATTGGAAGATCGTGTCAAAGGTATGGAGAAGAAAATGGAAACCATGGCTTCTCGCCAAAACTCCATGGATATCTCTCTCACCGCCTTCCATGATGCTTGGCTTAACCAAAATCAGAGAAATCAACCCACTCAAGACGATGAAGATGAAGAGGACGAGGAAGATGATGATGATGGGGTGGACGAGTAGTTTTTGCATACCATCTTATGGCATTTAGTCTTTTCTTTTCTGTTATTGCACTTTTGTTTTAGGATATAAGTTTATGCCTATTATCTATGTCTTAGGATTTAAGTTTGGATTATTATGTTGCTTTTTCTTTGAAGTTTTCTTTGAACTAATTATGTTGCTTTGAATTTTATGAATTAATTGTTGCTATTATCCTTGTGTTTATATCTGATCTAACAAAAAGGGGGAGAAGGATTATAGAGTCAATTGTTTATTTTTGAAAATCCATCTTAAATTAAGGGGGAGAAAGCTTTTCAAAAGTTTCAAAAACTTAAAAATTTATTTGTGGTTTTGTTATATCAAAAAGGGGGAGATTGTGAAACTAAAATTGATTTTGATATAACATCTAAACTTAAGGACCAATTTGCAAAACAATAAATTTTTAAGTACTCTTTAAAGTCTCACCATTGACAAGTATTTTAAAAAAAAATAATATCTCAAGACAAGTCCTTAAAATAATAAACTTTTCTAAGTCTTTTCCTTTAAGTTTTAAAGCAAAACTATACAAAAACGCCCAGGCGTATCGATACCCTCAGGCGTATCGATACGGGTTTTAGCCACTGGAATTTTAATGGACTTAGCGTACCGATACGGTATTACCCCGTATCGATACGACATTCATCTCGGAAACTCTTTCAATGAAACCGTACCGATACGCATTGCAACCGTATCGATACGATAAGCTCATCTTTGAAAATTCTTTGTATTTAATTTTCGACCGTTGACTTGTTAGTTGGTTGGTTTCCCAATTTTTAAAAGACTGTTATACCGTACCGATACGCTTGGTATACGTATTGATACGATCTTTAAAAAAACCAAACTTGGGATTCCAGTGAGCAAACACCGTATTGGTACGGCCCTCCGTACCGATACACCCCTTAAAATCGTACCAGTACGCTTTCTTTGCGTATCGATACGCTCTGTTTTCAGTCACAACGGCTCTTTCCTCTTTGATGCAGGTATCGATACGCCCTCTACGAGTACCGATACGGTAGGCTTCAGAGCTGCATTTATTGCGGGAAAAATGCTCTCAACGGCTCTATTGATGATCCTAACTACCCAAACGGCTAGAATTCAATACAAGGGTATAAAAACAAGCTTCAATTGACCAAGCAACAACTATTGAACCTACAAGCAACATCAAAGCATTAAATCCAAACCCTAGTGCCTTTCATAGTCAAATTCTTGTACCCAACTCTTGTGTTCTTATTGTAATCTTGTATTGTGAGTTTGGGGAGTTTGAAATTGTATTTGGGTAAACATTCATCCTTTGAGAGGAACTTTTTGAGTTTACAAAATTCATCTCTTTGTAAAAGTGAGTGGATTAAGCTTTGGGTAGAAAGCTTAATCAAATTGTAAGGTTGCCTCCTCATCCAAGAAAAAGGGAAGAATTCAAGTAGTGAATTGGTTGAAAATCCTTAGTGGGAACTAAGGTAGTGGATGTAGAGTTCATTTGGAGAACTTGAACCACTCTAACCACGTGTGTCACTTTTTATTTTTCATCTTTATCTCCTACCAAAACTTTTAATTTCCAATTCACCCCCTCTTCGCCATTTGCAATTGTGTGATCAACTCAACATGCATAAAAGAAAATCCTAAATGAGATGAGATGATATGATAGGATAGGTCTAAGGAGCGTCATCATCGTCTTCATCTTCCATGGCATCATCACCGAAGGTATGTCCATGCCACTCTCCACGAAAGGCAGTGAGAGTCATGTCCATTGAGGCTTGGCTAGCCTCCATAGAGGTGACTCTAGCATCCAAAGTCGTGAGATGAGTGTCAATAGAGGAGAAACCGACTTTCATGCTCACACTCATCGGAGAAAATTTCCCATTAAGATAGGTCATAAGAGTATCAAAGGAAGGCGGTGGAGGAGCAACCGAAGGAGGCGCTACTGGAACATTCTTTTCATCCTCGAGCTAAAAATGTTGAGGTAGGTCCACATTCCGAACCCATTGGTTGTTATTCTAAGTGAATTTAGCCTTATGAAGGGATTTTTCGTCAATAGGATAGGTGAGAGGAATTTCAAGATCATAGGAGCAATCAATCCCAATCTTGTGAAAGATGTAACTCAAGGCGGTGCCATAGGTGAAAGATGAGACAAAGGTCGAATGGCGGTTCTGAACAAGGTAGACGATCTCCGCAAACATAATTTGAGCAAAGTTTGGGCGCTTATCTTCCCGAAAGCATCGAATCCAAAAGCTATCAACTTGACGAATATTAGACCATTTACCACAAGATGGACGGAACCACCAAGTGATAACGAAGTGATCAAAACGGTCATGAGCATCAAGGGTGGAGACGGAGCTGAGTTGAATATTACCCAAAGAGTGTTCATCATCTACCCTAATATCCTCAACACCCAAACAATTAGCTATAACCTTAGAATCAATTCGAAAAGTTTGTCCCATGAGGTATGACTCAACAACAATAACTTCATTTTTGGTTTGTCTGCAATACACGGGCATTGGAGTAAGAGATTAAAACAAGGTTTTTATAAAAGACCCCGAGTATACTTAAAAAGGGCATGAACTTCTATTGGGTAAGTAAATCAAGATAACAAAAGTTAAATTCAGGGGAAGTCAAGTAGGGAATAGAAACCTTAAGCTCACGACGGATTTTTATAGTTTTGAAAGATTTTAAAACGATCCATCACTCGAGTGTAACCGGGCTCATTAACATTATGTTGTAAAATATATGACAAGTTTTGTTTAGTACCATTGGTGTCAGTGTTAGAAGAGGATGCAATATCTTTTTTCATACGTTTCTTAGGAGTCATATCCTGAAATCAAAATCAAACAAAAACAATATATGCATAAATCACCATATTCGATCCAATAATTAATCCAAAATTCAAGGTGATTAAAATATATACAATATAGTTTAAAAACATATACAAGTATAAAAAGAATTTCGAAAAACAATTTATACAAATATATGATATATTTTTATATTCGAATAAAAAAATTCAGTTTTGAAAGAATTTTTGCAAAAAACTTTAAAATCCATACTATATGTATATTATATAGACAAAAACTAATTAAAACAATATATAAATTTAAACGAAATTGAAAAAGATAAGAAAAGGAGTTTATACCTTGAATATGAGATTTGGGATGAATGAGGAGATGATAATGCACAAACTTGATGATAGAGCTTAGGCTTCATTTGAAACACAAAAACCCTCAAAAGATTTGAAGAATTGTGTGAGAAATCAAAGGGTTTTGATAGGTTTTTTATAGTGAATTTTGTAGCTAGGGTTTTTGGGAAAAATGGTATTTGAATTAAAGTAGGAAACCCTTATTGAATGACATTTAAACACTCCAGTGTCAACGCGTACCGGTATGCTAATAGTCGTATCAGTACCGAACTCGCAAATCGTACTGATACAATTCTACCTATACCAGTTCCTTTATGAATTCTCGTACCGGTACAGTTTTACGTGTACCGAAACCCTCATGAACATGTACAGATACGTAGTCAACCGTATCGGTACCCCATTGCTAGAAATGAAAATTTTGGCAGCAATGAGCTTAGAAATTCGATTTTAATCGAATCGATATGCATGCATGTGATATAACATAATCATGAATGATCATAAAAAGGTGTATATACTCTCCCTAGCAACAAACATAGATGCATAAAGGAGAAAAATCACAAAATCACATACATCATTTAAATTCAAGTAAGTTTTTAATCTTAAAAGGATCTAAGGGGTCGAGAAAGGCTAGTTAAACCTAACTCTCTCTTACGAGTCAAAAACGCTATTTTTCTAAAGGTTTGGTAAAGATGTACGCTAATTGGTTTAAAGTGTCAACATACTTTAGAACTACATCATTTTTCAACACATGATCTCTAATGAAATGATGTCTTATTTCTATGTGTTTTGTTCTAGAATGTTGGATGGGATTCTTAGTGAGACAAATGACACTAGTATTGTCACACCTAAGGGGTATAATACCTACATAAACTCCATAATCTAAAAGTTGTTGCTTCATCCAAAGGACTTGAGCACAACAACTTTCGGCCGATATGTACTCTGCTTCGATGGTAGATAAGGCTACACTATTTTGTTTCTTAGAAAACCAAAATAAGAGCATACTACCTAAGAATTGACAAGTTCCAAAGGTATTTTTTCTATCTATCTTACATCCCCCACAATCTGCATCCGAGAAAGCATGCAAATCAAAAGAGGAATCTCTAGGATACCAAAGTCCTAAACAATGTGTGTCTCTAAGGCATCTAAAGATTCTCTTAACAACTATAAGGTGTGATTCTCTAAGACTATCTTGAAACCTAGCACACAAGCAAACACTAAACATAATATCGGGTCTACTTGCGGTAAGGTAAAGCAAAGAGCCAATCATAGAACGATAAAGCATTGAATCAACACACTTACCTGCTTCATCTTTGTCAAGCTTTATAGAAGAACTCATTGGAGTGGCTTGAGGTTTCACATTCTCCAAGCCAAACTTCTTGAGCATGTCCTTGATGCACTTACCTTGATTCATGAAGGTGCCATCCTTCCTTTGTTTGATTTGGAGTCCCAAGAAGAATGAGAGCTCCCCTATCATGCTCATCTCAAGCTCACCTTGCGTTAACTTAGCAAACTCTTGGCAAAACAATTCATTAGTAGAACCAAAAATGATATCATCAACATGTATTTGAACTACTAACATGTCTTTGCCATTTATTTTAATAAAAAGTGTAGCATCCACCTTCCCCTTTTCAAAACCTTTTTCAATCAAGAAGTTTGAAAGCCTTTCATACCAAGCTCTTGGAGTTTGTTTTAAACCATATAAAGCTTTAGTGAGTTTAAAAACATGGTTTGGAAATTTTAGATCTTCAAAATTGAGTGGTTGTTCTACATACACTTCTTCATTAATAAAACCATTTAAAAAACACTTTTGACATCCATTTGAAAAAGCTTGAATTCATGATAACATGCAGATGCAAGAAGCATCCTAATAGCTTCCATTCTAGCTACGAGTGCATAGGTTTCGTCAAAATCAATTCTCTCTTCTTGAGTGTAACCTTGAGCAACAAGTCTAGCCTTGTTCGTCACTATGGTAACACTCTCATCTAGTTTGTTTCTAAAAACTCATTTAGTTCCTATAGCAGATTTATTACTAGGCCTATCAACTAATGTCCGAACTTGACTCCTCTCAAATTAATTTAATTCTTCTTGCATGGAAAATATCCAAAAATTATATTTTAATGTTTCTTTGATATTTTTTAGGCTCTATGCATGAAATGAATGCAACATTAATCATAAGTATAAGAGAGAATCTAGTGGTTACCCCTTTGGATGGATTACCCAAAATCTCACCACTTTTGACATAATTGAACTCCCTTGTGTAGCTCACTTCCTTCTCCTTTAGATTCATTTCCTTCAAGGCTTCTAGAGGTGGATCTTGTGATTCTTCTTCCTTGGTTGGAACCTTATCCACCTTTGATGATTCTCCACCGCCATTAGCTTCAATGATTCCTACATCATCATCATCATAAGAATCCTTCCTTCCTCGAAAGAAGGTTATCATCAAAAACCACATGAATAGACTCTTCAACAACTAAAGTTAGTTTTTTTTAAATACACGAATGACTTTAGAGTTTAAAGAGTAACCTAGAAAAATAGCTTAATCACTTTTAGCATCGAATTTACCTAAATTATCTTTTCTATTATTTAAAATAAAACACTTGCATCCAAAAGGATGAAAATAGCTAATGTTAGGCTTCTTTGATTTCAAAATCTCAAGGAATTTTCTTTAAAATTGGCCTAGTCATTACTCGGTTAATTATATAACAAGCGGTGTTTGTTGCTTCCGCCCAAAAATATTTAGGTAAAATGTTTTCACAAAGCATGGTTCTAGCCATTTCTTTTAAAGTTCGATTTTTCTCTCAACTACCCCATTTTGTTGAGGAGTGCGAGGAGCGGAAAAATTATGGCTTATACCATTTGAATTAAAAAAATCCTCAAATCCTAAGTTTTGAAATTCAGTTCCGTGATCACTTCTAATATGAGAAATTTGTTGACCAAGATCATTTTGAGAGATTTTGAAAATGTGATGAACTTTTCTAAAGCCTCATCCATAGTACTTAAGAATAGAACCCACGCGTATCTAGAGTAATCATCTACTAACACTAAAGCATATGATTTTCCACCCAAACCTATAGTCCTAATTGGTCCAAAGAGATCCACATGGATCAATTGTAATACTATACTAGTTGAAACATCATTAATAGGTTTAAAAGATACCCTTTTAGGTTTACCCTTAGCACAAGCATCGCAAATTTTATCTAGAGAAAATTTTAGCTTTGGTAAACCTCTTACTAGATCTTGGGAAACCATTTTTTCTAAAACACTCATGCTAGCATGTCCTAGTTTCCTATGTCATAACCATGAATCATGTTTATCCTTAGCTACAAAACATGCATTATAAATGTGAATGTCATCTATATGCACCATATATATTACATATGCGATGACCTACGAGCATTATCTTATTTGTTTCAATGTTCATAATTTTGCAACCATTAACATCAAAGAGAACATTAAAACTTTTATCACATAATTGACTAATGCTCGATAAATTATGCTTTAAACCATTGACATAAAGGAAATTTTCAATGAGAATGGAAGAGTGATTACCAATGGAACCAATTCCTTCAATGTAGCCTTTGGAGTTGTCACCAAACATCACTACTCCTCCACTTTTTGGCTTTAGTTGCAAGAATCTACTCTTGTCACCGGTCATGTGTCTTGAGCATCCACTATCAAGGTACCATGTATTTTGACTTGAAGATTTGGCCTTGTAGCAATGCTCCCCCTTAGGATCTTCCTCAAAAGCCATAAGACAAAGGTTGGCAACTTCTTGCTCCTCTTCATCGGATGATGATTCCTCATCACTCTAAGTAGAAACTTCCGCCTTGAGCTTCTTCTTCTTCCCGAAGCTCTTTCTTTTGAGTTGGGGGCATCCAGTTCTAATATGCCCCGGCTTCTTGCGCTCATAGCATATAAGTTGATCCTTCTCATCTTCCTTGTTCTTGAAGTCTCATTTTCTAAAGAACTTTCTTCCCCGGTTAGACTTCATGAACAAAGTGAATCTTTTGGCTAGCATAGCCATCTCTTCAAGCTCCCCCTCGCTTGAATCACTCTCTTCTTGTGAATCTCTGAGAGTAATTCCAATTTTCTTCTTCTCCACTTCATTCTTCTCAATTTCTTTCTTCTCCATCTTTTTCTCTTCTCTTCTCTTCTCTTTTCTTTTCTTCTTCTCTTCCTTTCTTCAAGATCTCACGAGTAAGGAGAGAACCTATGAGTGCATCGAGCTTCAATGTCTTCAAATCTTTTGCCTTGATGATATCGTTTCTCTTCCCATCCCATGACTCGGGAAGAAAGTAGAGTAGTTTCCGGATAAGCTTGTCTTTGGGGACGACTTCTTCGAAACCTTTGAGACCATTTACGATGACCGAGAAACAATCAAACATCTTCGTGACACTCTCATCGGGCTCCATTTTGAAATTCTCATAACTTAAGTTGATGAGTCCAATCTTGGTCTCCTTAACATCATTGGTAGCCTCGTAGGTCGTCTCGAGCGTGTCCCACACTTCTTTTGCACTTGTACAAGAGGACATCTTCGAATACATGTCCGGTCCGAGTGCACAAAAAAACATGTGCAAGGCCTTGTCATTAACTTGTAGCTTCTTTCTTTCTTCATTCGTCATTTCTTGTTTGACCTTGGGAACTTGTCTATCACCTTCTTGCGTCGTTGGAATGGATGGCTCGTATTCGATTGCATCCCAAATGAGGTAATCGTTGGATTTGATGAATAGCCTCATCCGGTTCTTCCAATATGGGTAGTTGTCCCCATTGAAGAAGGGATGTTTGGTGGTGGATTGACTCTCATACAAGTTGGTAGAAGTAGACGCCATTTCTTTGTTGTTTATTGATTGGATTGCTTCAAGGATCGCCTCTTGTAGATGTTAATCTCTCAAAGAGTTAGACTCTGATGCCAATTGTTGTGTAGATCAATCGATGAACAAATGGCCGAGAGGAGGGTGAATTGGCTTTTAAAAGTTTGACGGAGGAAATTGGTAAATTAAAAATAAAGGCGTAAGAGATTTATAGTGGTTCAAGCTTAGAACAAGCTCTACATCCACTACCTTAACTCCCACTAACGATTTTCAACCAATTTCACTAGAAATTCTTCCCCTTTTCTCGGATCAAGAGAAAACCTTACAAACCGATTAAGCTTTCTACCCAAAGCTTAATAAAAAATCACTCTTAACAAGAGAAGTTGTTGGCAAATGAAAATACACCTTAAAAAGGTAAAATAATTTCCCCAATTACAAGTACATTCTCCCCAATCTTGAAATAAATAATTACAAATGGATTACACAAGATAGGTACAAGGGTTTGACTCTATTTGGCTCAAATTGGATTGGATTTTTGCTTGAATGTGCTTGACTTGTTCAATAGTTGTTGATGTAGCTTTTATGACTTGTTTTTATACCTCTTTATTGAATTCTAACTGTTTGGGTGGTTGGCAACATCAATAGAGCCGTTTGGCTCTCTTTTTCCCACTATAAATGTACTTTTGTAACCTACCGTATCGGTACTCGCATCACTGTATCGGCACCTGTCATAAGAAGAAAAAGTCGATGTGTACAAATAGCGTATCGATACGCGAAGAGGCGTATCGGTACGAAAACCATATTTTACATAGGGGATCGGTACGGCATAGTGCGTATCAGTATTGATTTTGCTCACTAGAATTTGGGGAATTTGTTAACCAAAAAGTGTATCTATACGGTAGTTAAGCGTATCGGTACGGTTAACAATTTTTCAAAGTGTTTGGTTCTAATAAACTGACAAGGCAACAGTCAAAAATTAAATGCCAAGATTTATCAAATCTTACCAACTCGTATCGGTATGGAAAGGAGCGTATCGATACAGTAAGTAATTTTTAGTTTCCATGTTTGAATGGCATATTGGTACAACAAGAAGCGTATCGGTACCTTTTTTGTGAAATTTATACTCGGAGTCTAAAAATCTTATCGATACGACAAAGAGCATATCAGTACACTTTTCATAACTCGTTTTCCGGTAGCCAAAAACCATACCGAGACGCGTTCCGATACGGGTGACCCTGTAACCACACCCGTTCCGAAACAGTTTTAGTCGTTCCGAAACGCCTGCAACCTGTGAGTTTCCAAAACCAGATTTAAACACCATTAAACGTTCCCAAATGACCTCAACGACTTCAAGAAGCAAACACAACACGCACACATAAACTCTAGAGTCATACACCCTATTACTTACATGTTCAAAACACACAAAGATACATGATAAGTGCATGCATTTAAAGGGTCAAGCATTCACCATAAAAGAGACATACATTGCATTTTAAGGTTTCATGCCTTAGAACCAACATTCATATAAGCATTCAAGATACGCATTAAAAGCATGGTTTACAAACCAAAACAAGGCATCAACAAGCCATACCAAAGCATCAACATATCAAGGAGTCTAAACAAGCTCCTATCACAAAACAACAACATAAATCAATGAAACAAATCCCCATTGCTTATCTATTACATCCTTTAACTTAAAAGTTCATACTTGAGGATAGCAAAAGCACAACTATCACACTTGGAGGCCCTCTCCTTGCACAAGCAACCCACGAACTACGGATCTGCATTGTCGAACAAAAGAGAGTGTAAGTGTAAAGCTTAGTGAGGGTAAGCTCATTAAAACAAACCTCGACAATGCAGGGTCCAAGTACGAGCAACACAAACAAGGAAGAATGCATGATTTCTTACCTTCGAAGCCACAAGAGTCAAATATTAATGATGCATGAACATAATCTCAATTATCATGACATGCTCAACAAGTCCATAAACACAACCATATGGGAACACATTTATCAAACGTATTGGCACCTAGCTATGACCCGAATACGCAAATAACAACCGTTGGAACTCACATCCAACACACAACCATTACCTTACGGTGGGATTACACTCATCACCGTTTCACGCGGAGGGGATTCCACTCATCCTCACGCTCTGTCGATGGGATTCCACTCATCACCGACTAACATATAAAAGAAGATTTTCGGGCGTACCCGTACTCCATCTTGATGACTACCATTACCAAGACCGCGCGAGCATTTCGACTCTCGTGTGCACACTAAACATCCTAATGATCGATCATTTGTACCCAAGCATACTAGTGTCAATACTACACATTTCATAGTCTTTCACAACACAATTTCTTACCATTTCCCGTGCCTAGCACGTAGCCACCACGATTTACAATCATGTGCTCACATTACCTTAACCACATGCATATCACAATGCATCCACAAATCATCATGCCTCAATAAAACACATGTATATCACAATATACATAACAACATCAATCACAATTAAAACATGAGGCATACACAACATTTAAAGTTCAACCAAAGTCTCTAACTAAAGCTTGGGATTAGACTACCAATCTAATCCCAACCCTAGGTGGGTTTACCAAGCCTGACCTAGATCCACATGCTTGAACCAACATTTGAAAACCAATTAAACCAAGTTGAAATCATTAACCACTCACCGACTATCCCAAGCTCAACAACTCTAGCCGATCAAGCCACCAAGCTATTCCGGATTCGTTCCCGAGGCTTCACTAACACAATTTCTTGCTTCTAAACATCCCAAAACAATCAAAACAACCACATTTCAGTCCACAAATCATTGTAGCAAACCTGGAACACAATCCAAGCATAAATCACATGAATTCAAGCTAAAGATAACCCCAAAAGTGCCATTTTCGAGCTGCCCAAAAGCCAAACCAGAAAACCATGTTTCTAACCTCCCAAGTGTCATCTAATACACCCAAAACAACCCTCAAACATAGTCTAACCATCAGCCCTCAAGTTCTCACCCAAAACAGCCCCAAAAACCAATTCTAGAACACCCTAAAACCTCCATAAAACCCAAATTCGTGAATCATTGTAAAACCAAGTAAAAATCACATATGTTGGACCATTTGGGTTGCTGATAACATAAATAATGATAAGGAATCAAAAGCTTTAACAATGGACATTAAATTTTGGATTTTTTACTTTGAACTTGAAAAACTCAAAACTCAAAACAATAGATTTTAATGAAAACTAAAGGTATAGACTTGTAGAGGAAGGTGAGGACAAGTCAAAAATATGTTTACCTTTCAAAAACCTTCAAAGATGAGTGAGGATGGTGATGGAATAATAACCTTGAGGAGGAGGAAGAACTTGTCGTTGTATTTGAATGAGAGAGAGGAAGAAGATGAGTAAAATGGGTGTTTTAAATTAAAAGAGGTTTTTATTTTACAAGACCAAATATTTACAAAACTACCATTAATTAGAATGGCCATCAATCCACATTCTAAAATCCATAGATACTTGGGCTTTAAATTAAAATCAGGTCCAACATATTAAATGAATTTTAAAATGAAAAGGGAAAACCCGAAACATTATTTTATTTATTTAACTCACCCGACCCCCAAACCCGGGTGTTACAGTTAGGTTTAACTAGCCTTTCTTGACCCTTCTTAGGTCCCAAATTGTCAAAAATTTGCTTGAAATTGGTTGACATTCATGCTTATGTTAATTTGCCTCTTTTTGCTTCTATGCATGTTGCTAGGGGAAGTATGCATTAAGTTTAGCCATTAAAACTTGTTCATATGTCATTCATATGCATTTAGGGACGTTTAAAATTGATTTTTTTTCAACTCAAATTTGTCAAAAATGTCTTATCTGGTAAAGGCGTATCGATACGGCTGAAGCGTATCGATACGGGTTCACAACAGGGATATCGTAAAAGCTAAATGTGTATCGATACGACCCCGCGTATCGATACGGATAAGTCAATGGAAGTAATCCAGGTCAAATCGTACTGATATGGTCCCGCGTATTGATACGACAATAACGTCAAATAAAAAATTAGGGCAAACACGTATCGATACGCTTTACGGGCGTACCGATACGGTCTCGACGGAGAGGTTATTTAGGGCTGCATCTACAAAAACACTTCAAAATTAAAACCCCCTCTTTTTCTCCTAAAACCCTAGCCGCACCCCTCTATAAAAACCCCCCTCAATCCTTCAATTTTCCATCAAACTTAAAAATTCGTTGAGGGTTTTTGATCTCCAGGTCAAAGCTAAGCTTTGTCAACAATCTAGTGCATTCACATCAACACATTCATCCAATCTAACAATTCAAGGTATAAAACTTTTCCCTTTTTTATTTTCTTTTATTTTTGTTTGATTTTTATAATTATTTCAACTTAGTTTTTGTACAAACTATACTTTTATAACATGGGTTTCAAACTTTTTACCAAATTTTTTCAAAATCAAAATTTTTTTCATTCGAATATATTTTCTAATCGTTTTTTATCTGTTTTTTTAACTCTTTCTAAAATATGTATATATCTTTTTCACAATAAAATTGCCTTTTAAAATTACCTTGAACTATTAGAATTTATTGGTTTGGATAAGATGTTAATTGCATACATATTTGAAACGTTTTTGATGTGTTTTCAGGGTTATGGCACCAAAAAAGAGAGCTAGACGTAGTCTTGCCACTTCTGATCCTATTGAGGATGAAGAGGGTAACCTTAAACCTAATCTCCCTTATATTATCCAATGTAGTTTTCCCGACCCTTCGAATATGTCTCGTTACAAACTCTTTCAAGGTTTCACCCTTAGGGAAGAACGCATTGTGTCTATACCGTTTTTAAACTGCCCGTTTCAAATTTTAATACCTCCCTTTAATTAGGCAATGGAAAATTCTAACCTTTTTAAGTATTCCTCCCATTCTATATAGGAACTTGGTCATCATATTCTTTTCAAATGCTATATGTGTTCATGATGAGGATAGAGAACATGTCATTGCTATCGAGTCATATGTTATGGGCAAAACCATTAAAATTGATCAAGAGGTTCTTTGCAAGGCTTTTGGTTTTGAAAACGTAGGAATTAATGATGAAAAGTCCTTAGGTCAAGGTCCTTTAGGCTCCGTCAAAGTCTTAAATGCTCATGACCGTATTCTTCATCTTCTCATTACTTGGTTTTTACGTCCATCGGGAGGGAAATTTTCCACAATACGTCAAGTAGATGATTTTTGGCTTAGGTGCTTTAGGGAGGGTCACCGCCCAAACCTTTGTCAAATTATGTTTGCCGACCTTGTCTATCCAGTCCAACACGTCACACCGACCAAGTCAAATCTTTTTACTATTCTACGGCGTTGAGTTACCTCTTCAATTCCCTTGAAATTGATTGTTCCTATGATTATCCTGAACCCCTTGGCCAACCTATCGATGAACGTTCCCTATCTCGTGCTCATTTTTCCTATGTTAACAATGAATGGGTTCGTGTCCCTCATGCTCCTCAACAAGATGCTCCGGTTGATGCTCCTCATGCTCCTTCAAGCTCTCAACGAGCTCCTATTGAATCCTCTTCCATGGGCACCCTAATGACATTCCTCAATGAGAAGTTCACTAACATGGAAGCCGAATTTACCGCCATTGACACTCGATTCACCTCCTTGGAAGATCGCGTCAAAGGTATGGAGAATCAAATGAAAGCCATCGCTCTTCAACAAAACTCCATGGATATCTCTCTCACCGCCTTCCATGGTTCTTGGCTCAACCAAAATAGGAGGAATCAACCTACTCGAGACGATGAAGAGGACGAGGACGAGGAAGATGATGATGATGATGAGGCGGACGAGTGGTTTTTGCATACCATCTCATGACATTTAGTTTCTTTAGTTTTTGCACCTATGATTAGTACTTTATGCCTTTTATCTATGTTTTTGGATCTAAGTTTGGATTATTATGTTGCTTTTCCTTTGAAGTTTGCTTTGAACTATTAAGTTTGTTTTTCATTTGAAGTTTGCTTTGAAGTTTATCATATTATTGTTGCTATTATCCTTGTGCTTATGTTTGATCTAGCAAAAAGGGGGAGAATGATTATAGAGCCATTTTTTATTTTGAAAATCCATCTTAAATTAAGGGGAGAAAGCTTTTCAAAAGTTTCAAAAACTTAAAAATTTATATGTGGTTTTGTTATATCAAAAAGGGGGAGATTGTGAAACTAAAATTGATTTTGATATAACATCTAAACTTATGGACTAATTTGCAAAACAATAAATTTTTAAGTACTCTTTAAAAGTCTCACTATTGACAAGTCTTTTAAACCAAATAATATCTCAAAACAAATCTTTCTTAAATGTTAAATATTTATAAGTTTTTCCTATGTGTTTTCAAGCCAAACTTCACCAAAACGCTCAGGCGTATCGATACCCTTAGGCGTATCGATACGGTTTTTAGCCACTGGAATTTTAATAGATATAGCGTATCGATACGATATTACCCCGTACCGATACGATATTCATCTGGGCAACTCTTTCAATGATACCGTACCGATACGCTTTGCAACCGTATCGATACGACAAGCTTATCTTTGCAAAACCTTTGCATTTAATTTTCGACCGTTGACTTGTCAATTAGTTGGTATCCCAATATTTAAATGACCGTTATACCGTACCGATACGCTAAGTATGCGTACCGATACGCTTCTTATTAAAACCAAACTTGGGATTCCAGTGAGCAAATCCAGTATCGATACGCCCTTCCGTAACGATACGCCCCTTAAAACCGTACCGATACGACCTCTAAGCGTATCGATACACGATGTTTTTAGTCACAACGGCTCTTTCCTCTTTGATACAGGTACCGATACTCCCCCTAGCCGTACCGATACGGTAGGTAGCAGAGCTGCATTTATTGCGGGAAATTGCATCTCAATGGCTCTATTGATGATCTCAACTACCCAAACGGCTAGAATTCAATACAAGGGTATAAAAACAAGTCTCAATTGAATAAGCAACAACTATTGAACCTACAAGCAACATCAAAGCACTCAAATCCAAACTTTACACCTTTAGAGTCAAATTCTTGTACCCAACTCTTGTATTCTCAATTGTAATATTTTTATTGTGAGTTAGGGGAGTGTGAAATTGTAATTGGGTAAACAATTATCATTTGAGAGGAATTTGTAGAGTTTACCAAAAACTTCTCTTTGTAAAAGTGAGTGGATTAAGCTTTAAGCTTAATCAAATTGTAAGGTTACCTCATCATCCAAGAAAAGGGGAAGAATTCAAGTAGTGAATTGGTTGAAAATCCTTAGTGGGAACTAAGGTAGTGGATGTAGAGTTCGTTTGGAGAACTTGAACCACTCTAATTGCTTTGTGTCACATTCAAAATTTTCATATTCTCACCCACCAAAATTTTTATTGTCAATTCACCCCCTCTTGGCCATTTGCAATTGTGTGATCAACTCAACATATTACTACCAACCTACGAACATTATAACTCCAAAATAATTAGTGAAAGCATTTTTTTAATAGAATTAGTGAAGTATTTGAATATTTATTAAGAAATTATCGAAATAAAACCATACAAATCAAAGAAAATAATATTAAAGGACGTGTGATTGAACAAAATATAATATTAATTTCAATAATGGCAAGTACTAGCCTAAACTACAAAATTTAGAAAGGTTTAATAGCACCATTGGCCTCTAAAATATGTACTTTGTACTGAGTTGTCCCTTAAATAATTTTTCGGGATGTTTTGTCCCTAAACTTTAAATCGTGAACCCATTTACCTCCTACCGTTAACTCTCATTAAAAAAATTTATGGGCTAATCAGAACGCATCATGTGTACACTTTTTTAACAAAAAAATCAGTTGACTTTAATAAAATGGGTAAATTGCACGTTAGTCTGTCAAATTTTATTTTTGTTCAATTTAGTCCTAATAATCTTTATTTAACATGAAACTGACCCCCAATTTCTTTTTAATTTTTATATTTTAGTCTAATATGTTTAATATGATGGTATTTTTGTTCATTTTAGTCCTAAAAATCTTTATTTAACCAAAACTTGACACTTATATCTTTATAGTTTTTACAATTCAGTCCAATGTTTTTAATATAATTATATTTTAGTTCAATTAAGTCCTAAAAATCTTTATTTAACTTGAAATTAACTCTAGTTTCTTTCTAATTTTTATAATTTAGGCTAATATTTTAATATGATGATATTTTTGTTCTTTTTAGTCCTAAAACCTATTATTTAACTCGAATTTGACCACTATTTCTTCCAAACTTTTATAATTTAGTCCAATATTTTAATATAATTATATTTTTGTTCATTTTAATCCTAAAAATCTTTATTTAACCTGGAATTGACACCAATTTCTTTCTATTTTTTTAAAATTTAGTGTAATATTTTTAATATTATGATATTTTTATTTTAATCCTAAAAATCTTTATTTAACCCGAAATTGACTACTATTTCTTTCTAATATTTATAGTTTAGTCCAATATTTTTAATACGATGATATTTTTGTTCATTTTAGTTCTAAATTTCTTTATTATTCCCAAAATTGCCTCTATTTCTTTCTAATTTTTGTAATTTAGTCTGGTATTTTTGATATAATTCTATTTTTTTCATTTTAGTCCTATAATTTTTTGTTTAACCTAAAATTGACCTCAATTTCTTTATAATTTTTAATATATTCCGATATTTTTTATATAATAAATTTTTGTTCTTTCGGTCCCATAAATATATATTTAACCCAAAATTTGCCCCATTTGTTTCTAATTATTATAACTAAGTCCAATATTTTTAATATAATGATACTTTTTTTTATCATTTTAGTCTTAAAATCTTTATTTCACATGAACTTGACCCATATTTTTTTCTAATTTTTATATTTGAGTATGATATTTTTATATAATTATATTTTTTCGTTTTAGTCCTTCCTATTTTAACCCGATTTTGACCCATATTTCTTTATAATTTTATAATTTAGTCTAATATTTTAAATATAATTATATATATATATATTTTCATTTTAGTCTTTTTTATTTAACTTGATATTGACGTCTATTTCATTATAAATTTTATAATTTAGTCCAATATTTTAAATAGAATTAAATTTTTTCAATTCAATCCTAAAAATCTTTAGTTAAGTCAAAATTGACCCCAATTTCTTTATGATGATATTTTTATTTATGTTAGTCCCTAATATTTTCATATGATTATATTTTATTTATGTTAGTCCCTAATATTTTTATTTATCAAGTTAACTAAATATTTTAGGACTAAAATAAACAAAAAAAAATATTTATATTAAAAATATTGGACTAAATTTTATAAATTTATAAAGAAATAATGGGTCAAATTCAAGTTACGTAAAGATTTTTAGGACTAAAATGAACAAAATATTTCCATATTAAACTAAATTATAAAAATTAGAACGAAATACATGCAAATTTCAAGTAAAATAAAGATTTGTAGGACTAAAATAAACAAAAATGTAATTATATTAAAAACATCATATTAAATAATAAATATTAGAAAGAAATAGGGGTAAATTTTAGGTTAAATAAATATTTTTAGGACTAAAATGAACAAAAATATAATTGTATTAAAAATAGGGTTAAATACTGGAATAGTCACTTATGTTTCGCCCCAATACAGAGTTGGTCACCGATTTTCAAAAACGACCAGTAAGGTCACTTACGTTTTCGGGGTATAAATTTTTAGTCACTCAGTCGTTTGTTGTCGTTAACTTTAATGGGACGCTGATCTGAAAGAAGTATAAATTACTTAAATAGTCCCTAAATTATTACTTCAATAATATTTTGACCACCGAAATAAAAATAATTTATATAATTACACATTTAATCCTTCATATTTACATTTTTTTATTTCTTCCCCTACACCATCTTCCATACTCTTCTTCATCTAACTCAATCCCTAATTTTCTACTATATTAATCTTCAATTCACACATCAAAGTTGAATTTACCTTTCTTTTCGACGTTTAACCAAATAAGAAAAATTTAATTTTACATTTATTTCTCTTTTAATCTCAATCGAAAGTGTACAAAATTTATTTCCAAACTGTGGTCCTTTCCGCCTGAGCTAGATGCGCGCTTAATTAGCGTGCTCGTTGAAGTTGCAGATGCCAGCTAAGAAAAATTACCAGTCTGCCGCACACGTGGAACTCGAGGGACTCTTGGAGAACTATTAAGTTCTCCCTCAAGATTCATGTTTACAATCAACCCTCTCTTTTCCATGTCTTGTTTGCAGCCTTTTGGAGCAGTTCCAGTCACTTAAGATGGAGATAATGTTTTATATGGTAATTTAGATGATAGCTTCTCTTGTTCCCATTCTGTTGAGTTGTGTGGGGCTCGATTCGATCAACCAATTTAGCTCACCAAGTGGTGGAGAGATGGATTTTTGGGTGTTAGGGTTTAGGAAGCTAGAATGGAAATGGACACAATGATTTATAGTGGTTCAACCTTCTAACCAAGGTCTACATCCACTACCTTAGCTCCCCACTAAGGATTTCTCAATCAATCCACTATTGATTCGTCCCCTTTTCTAGGCTTAAGAGGTAACCCTTATACACAATCAAGCTTTCTACCCAAAGCCTTGATTGAAACCCTCTCTTACAAAGAGAAACAAGAAGCAAACTTAAAACCCTCTAATAGGTGTTTGTTTGCACAATTAAGCACTCACCCAAAACCTAAAACACTTGAGCAAATTTGACAATTTTGGCTCACTAGTGTTTGTCTATACAATAAATGACAATTTAAGCTCTAAGACAATTTTTTGATCATTTGATGTTTGACAATATGAGCATTAGCCTTCTCTTCATGCTTGAAGGTCCCTTTTATACTCCCAAATGAGTTTGTAGTCGTTACTAGCCGTTGGGATCAAATTGGAGCCGTTGAGGACTTTAATTCCCACCATAAATGCAGTTCTGCAGCTCCCCGTTTCGAAACGCTCGAAGCGGTTTCGAAACGCTCTTTAAGTAGAAAGAGTCGTTGCAGTCTATCAGGGCATCCGTATCGAAACACCCCCTTGCTGTTTCGAAACCCATATCGAAACGCTATAGGCCCGTATCGAAACGCTATAGGCCGTTTCGAAACACCTGGACAGGTTTGTGAAGTTTGGCTTTGAAAAACATGAAAAAACCTTTTAAAAACTTCCCTAAACATAATTTCAAGTTGTTTGGACTTTGGAAATGTTTTAAATACTTTTTAAATCAGTCCAAAACATTTTTCAATTATTATATCAAAACATTAGTTCTACAATCTCCCCCTTTTTGATATAATAAAACTCACTTGAAAAATTGTTTGGGATTCTCCCCCTTTAACTTTAAAAATGTGAATAAGAGATTAAAAATTTTAATTCAAATAAAGCTCCCCTTATTCATTTGAAAATTCAATTTTTCAAACCATTTCTCCCCTTTTTGTTATATCAAAAAGAATTTAAAACATTAAGTTCAAAATAACCATAGAGGTAAAAACTTTGACAAAAATAAGAATTTGGTTTTAAAATGGCTCCCCTTACTCAAAGCATCATTAAAAATGTTAGTCCAACATTTATGATCATCTAGTTGAATAAACTAAAAATAAAACAAATAAATGCTAAAACAACTAGATTTTTACCAACACTTGAACTCAAGGTAGGATGTGAAGCCTTCCTTCTTCAAGTGTTCTTCCTTGTGTGCATGGAGCTCCCCCTCAATGTTTGACTTGTTGAACATCTCCATCACACCTAGCAATAGACAATCAAGTAATTTTTGGTATCCAAATTGCTTTGGATCTATGAACATTAGTAGCACAAATTTTAGTCCCCTTTGGAATCCATTTTTCAATGTCATCCTTTTTAATTGAAGTGGTTAGTTCTTTTGGGACCCAAACACTTCTAAAATATTTACCTTTTATAAATCTAGGGGCACTAGATTGTCTAACATAAAAATTTGATTTTCCAAAATTGTTTTTCTTTTCAAGCTCTTTGGAAATCAAATCGTTTTCTTCTTGAACTTTTTGAAGCAATTTTTGTAAATCAAAACATTTTAATTCAAACTCTTCAAGTTTTGCTTCAAGTTCAAGTTTGGTTTTAGAAAGCAAATCATTTTGAATTTTTAACTTTGAAATCAATTTATTGTTTTTCAAAATGTGGCTTTTAAAATCTAAAACCAAATCGTCATAGGCATCTTGTAATTCATCAAAAGAGTAAGAACATGAAGTAGATGAATTAGAAGTTACCCTTGAATCTTCTTCGATGGCCATAAGGCAAAGGTTGGCTTGTTCATCGTCGGCGGAGTCCTCATCACTCCAAGTAGCCACATGTGCCTTTTTCTTATGGCTTGAAGTGCTTGCCCTCTCCTTTCTCTTGGGTTCTCGTTCAAGCTCTCTCAAAGCTTTCTTCATGAACGAGGCACACTTCTTGAAGAGATGAACTATCTCTTCATCTTCATCCTCCTCTTCACTTGAGTAGACATGATGACAAGTGCAGGATTTGAGAGCCATGGCACTTGCATTGATGCCAAGCCCTTTGATTTTCTTCTCTCCCATAGCTCTAATTTCTTCCCTCTTCTTCTCATCCTCTTTATTCTTCTTCATGATTTGATGAGTAAGGAGAGACCCCATGAGTTCATCAAGCTTCAAAGTCTTCAAATTTTTTGCTTCGATGATGGCGGTTCTCTTTGAGTCCCAAGACTCGGGAAGTGAGTAGATGAGCTTTCTGACAAGATTTTCTTCCGGGATGGCTTCTCCATAACCTTTAAGACCATTGGTGATGGTGTAGAACCTATCAAACATCTTCTCGATGTTCTCTTCTGGATCCATCTTGAAGTTCTCATACTCAAAGGTTAGGAGCCCAATTTTGGTCTCCTTGACTTCATCGATTCCCTCGTATGTGACTTCAAGCTTGTCCCATACCTCCTTGGCACTCTCACAAGAAGACATCTTCTCATAGATGTATAGACCAAATGCACAAAATAGAATGTGCAAGGCTTTGCAATTTAGCTCCATCTTCTTGCGATCGTCGGCACTCCACTCCGCTTTACTTCTTTGAGGCATGAATGGACCATCTTCAACTATATCCCATAGCTTGTAATCTCTAGATTTGATGAAGAACTTCATCTTAGTCTTCCAATGGGCATAGTGGGTTCCGTCAAAGAAAGGCGGTTTGTCGATGGATTGTGCCATTTGAGCCGGTTGATGAAATAGTGATCGAGCTTGTCGGATCTTCTCAATAGGATGTGAATCCCCTTCGATTGAGCCAAACTCTGATACCAATTGTTGAGTTGTGTGGGGCTCGATTCGATCAACCAATTTAGCTCACCAAGTGGTGGAGAGATGGATTTTTGGGTGTTAGGGTTTAGGAAGCTAGAATGGAAATGGACATAATGATTTATAGTGGTTCAACCTTCTAACCAAGGTCTACATCCACTACCTTAGCTCCCCACTAAGGATTTCTCAATCAATCCACTATTGATTCGTCCCCTTTTCTAGGCTTAGGAGGTAACCCTTATACACAATCAAGCTTTCTACCCAAAGCCTTGATTGAAACCCTCTCTTACAAAGAGAAACAAGAAGCAAACTTAAAACCCTCTAATAGGTGTTTGTTTGCACAATTAAGCACTCACCCAAAACCTAAAACACTTGAGCAAATTTGACAATTTTGGCTCACTAGTGTTTGTCTATACAATAAATGACAATTTAAGCTCTAAGACAATTTTTGATCATTTGATGTTTGACAATATGAGCATTAGCCTTCTCTTGATGCTTGGAGGTCCCTTTTATACTCCCAAATGAGTTTGTAGCCGTTACTAGCTGTTGGGATCAAATTGGAGCCGTTGAGGACTTTAATTCCCACCATAAATGCAGTTCTGCAACTCCCCGTTTCGAAATGCTCGAAGTCGTTTTGAAACGCTCTTTAAGTAGAAAGAGCCGTTGCAGTCTATCAGGGCATCCGTATCGAAACACCCCCTTGCTATTTCGAAACCCATATTGAAACGCTATATGCCCGTATCGAAACGCCTGCATTTAAAAGTTAGTGGGGAAAATAGTCGTTGGGGTTTATGACCATTGTGGTCAATGCCACGTAGGCGTATCGAAACGGCATAGCCCGTTTCGAAACGCTGGGCAAAAGTTCTGTCCATGGAAAGCCCGTTTCGATACAAGTATCGAAACGATTTTGCTACTGGAACCCCCTGTTTCGAAACGCCCTAAGGTGTTTCGAAACACCTGGACAGGTTTGTGAAGTTTGGCTTTGAAAAACATGAAAAACCCTTTTAAAAACTTCCCTAAACATAATTTCAAGTTGTTTGGACTTTGGAAATGTTTTAAATACTTTTTAAATCAGTCCAAAACATTTTTCAATTATTATATCAAAACATTAGTTCTACACATTTTTTCACAATTAAATAGCAAAAAATAATGGGTTTTTGTTTTCACAATTTGGGTGTTACAGAATCCCGTGCAATCATAAGGTACCATGCAGAGAAATACAGGTCACAATGGACTGAACTGCTGGGAAATACAGTAGAGGAAAGGGGACAGGTGGAAAATTGGTTGGAGGTGGAGGCACACAATTTCAACCCACACATTTACAACTTGACCCTTCAAGTCATGTTTTCATCCAAGATGGAGTTCTCTCGCGATGAGAATGTGATCAGGGAGAGTGAGGAGAAACTCAGCCGAGTGCTGGATATCTACGAGGAGAGGTTGTCCAAGAGCAAGTACTTGGCCGGTGATTTCTCCAGCCTTGCTGACCTCAGCCACCTGCCCTTCACTCAGTACTTGGTAGGTCCGATCGAAAAGGAATACATGATCACTAGCAGGAAGCATGTGAACGCTTGGTGGAACGATATCAGCAGCAGACCTTCATGGCAAAAGGTCCTCCAGCTCTACCCTACTCCTCTTTAAGAATTCATCAATATGATGCAAATATGGGTTGAGATCCTTTGAATAATGTATAGTTTAATTTCGAGTCGAGTCGGGTTTATGTTGTCTGTCATAAAAGAAGTAACTATGGTGCTTGAAGGTGTTTCTATGGTTACAGTTGTGTTGTCTTAGGTTTGATGTTATGGATAAAGATGAATTTGTATTCAGTTCTCTTAACCTTGGAAGAAAACAAGGAATATTGCTATAGAGTCCTAATATCACTCGCCAATCACCGTCCATTTCATTTTCTAAATTGTTAAACACATGCGCACAATACATGTAATCTTGGTCACCACATTATTGAAAAATTTACAGATGAAAGAAAGCTGCGATTTGAGGTTATGTGGCCCAATTTTTAATTCATTTAGATGATATCTTGCGAGATCTAAAGAAAGAATCAATTTCAGTTACTATAAAAGAAGAATTTTATATGCTCTTTTGCTGCCTTATGTGATAACTCAAGTTTATCTTCATCTCTAGGCACATCATTTGTAGAAAATTGAATAGTAGAAAATTAAATTTTTTACACTTTCGATTGAGATTAAAAGAGAAAGAATTGAAAAAATTATTTTTTTGTTTGGTTAAACGGTGAAAAGACAGATAAATCTAATTTTGATGTGTGAATTGAGGATTAATATAGTAGAAAATTGGGGATTGAGTTAGATGAAGAAAAAATGGAAGATGGTGGAGGGGAGAAGAAATAAAAAAATGTAAATATAGAAGATTAAATGTGTAATTATACAAATTATTTTTATTTAGGTGGTCAAAATAGGATTGAAGTAATAGTTTAGGGACTATTTAAGTAATTTATCCTTCTTTCATATCAGTCTCACGTTAAAGTTAACGACAACAAACGGCTGAGTGACCAAAAATTTACACCCCGAAAACGTAAGTGACCTTATTGGTCGTTTTTGAAAATCGGTGACCAACTCTGTACTGGGGGGAAACATAAGTGACCATTCCAGTAGTTAACCCTTAAAAATATCGAACTGATTTATAAAAATTAGAAAGAAATATGGGTCAATTTCAGGTTAATAAAGACTTTTAGGACTAAAATAAAAAAATATCACTATCTTAAAAATATTGCACTAAATTTAAAAAAAAATAGAAAGAAAATGGGGTAAATTTTGGGTTAAATAAAGATTTTTAGGACTAAAACAAGCAAAAATGTAATTATATTAGAAATATCAGACTAAATTATAAAAATTAGAAAGAAATATGGGTCAAATTTGAGTTGAATAAAGATTTTTAGTACTAAATGAAGAAATGTATTATCATATTAAAAAGGCTTAATACACTTCCCCCTAAACTTTACATGTTTTCTCAACTTGCCTCTAAAGTTTATTTTGACCATTTTTGCCCCCTAACATTTTCGACGTTACCTATATTACCCCCTACCATTAAAAAACATGTCATAACCAATCAAAATGTCCCACGTCATACTTAATTATTTTTTCTTATTGTTTGGTTTAATATATAAAAGAATTAAAATGATATAATAATAATAATAATAATAATAATAATAATAATAATAATAATAATAATAATATATTTAATAAACACATCTTCCCCAACCCATATTTCCCCTTCTTCTTCACCTTTCTTCTTGGAGCCTCAACCGCCATCAGATTGGCAATGCCCTTTCTCCGTATATATTTATGTATAGTATACCACTGCTATTGGCAATTGCTTCGAGGGTTGAAGTTTGCGATGAAGGTTTAAATTTCAGTAGCAAAATTGATGGTGAAGATTCTAATCCACAGATGGGTAAGCAAAGCATTCATTCTATAGTTGATATAAAATCAAACCGCGAATTGTGGTTTCGCTTTTGGAATGGTGGTGATGTAAAATCAGACCCATGGAATAATCGGGTTGCGGCGGCCAAGCCCGGACGAGCAAGAAAGGGTCGACGGTGGTGTCGGATCAAAGCTTGTTTGGTGAACTAGATTAAATATTTTTCATTTGAATACAATAGGATTAAAACAATATGGTTTAGGAAAAATGGGTTTCAATTGAATACAATAGAGATTTTTTCTATCTTCAATTTTCATTTCGGTGAATTAGTAGTTTTGGGAGAAAAAAATAAGAATATATGGAATGTGGATTTAGATTTGGAGTTTTGGGAAATAAACAAGAATATCTGGAAGTGAAGTATAGATTTGGAGAATTTGGGGATTTGGGGATGTGAGCAAGAAACAAACCCTAATATTTCCTTCTAATTTTAATTTTACCCGGTTTGGGAGAGGTATAGTTGTTGCAGCAACATGATAATTTGTTCAAGTTTGGTGGAAGAGAATGATGCTGAAAAACATTGGAAAATTGGGGAAGAATATAAGAATATTTTGGGTATTTAGAAAAATATAATTAAATTAATAAATATTTTAATATATTTATTTTACTTTAAAATTTAAAAATAAATAAGGAAGATGGCGTGGCGCGTTCTGATTGGTCAAGAACGATTATTTTTAACGGTGTTAGCTTTTTGGGGTGATGGGTAACAACAAAAAGTTTAGGGGGCAAAAGTGGTCAAAATAAACTTTATGGGGCAAGTTGGGAAAACATGTAAAGTTTAAGGGGAGGAAATCTATTAAGCCTATTAAAAATGATGGTCAAAATTATAAAAATTAGAGAAAAAAATCGTGGTTAGTTTCGGGTTAAATACATATTTTTAGGACTAAATTGAACAAAAATATAGGCCATGTTTGGTAAATAGCGGTTTGGGCAAAAATTAGAGGTTTGACTAGTCAAATCCGCTAATATTGATATTTGGTAAATAGCGGATTGAAAGAGCGGATTGGGGTGAAAAAGCTAATTTTGAAAAAGCTCCTAATATGAGCTTTTTGAGATTAAATGTTTGATATTAGAGTTGTGATGAATCTTTTACCCTTAACAATTACCAAAAATCTCCAAATAACTTAAATTAAATAATAACATTTTTAATATAAATAATAACATATTAAATATTTGACTTATTTGTTGTTACTACTAATTTATATGGTGATATTTGTAAGTTAATTCTATTTTTTATTATCACATATTTATATGTGCATATAATTTTTTAAATAATTATATAAATAATAAATTAATATATAAATCTTTCAAATATGTTTAGGAAATTTATATTAAAAATAATTTTTACAAATCTAATTAATATTTATTAGATACAAAATATTCATAACTGATAAATTATTCAAACAAGTATTGAATATAATCATGTCCTTTTATGTCATTTTGCTTGTTTAAATAATCAAACAGCTAACAGCTATCAGTTAATTTTACCAAACACTTTTATACAATCAGCTAATGCAATCCGCTAGTCAAATCAGCTAATGTAATCAGTTATCAGCTATCAGCTATCAGCTATCCGCTAATTGCCAAACAGGGCCATAATCATATTTAAAATATTGGACTAAATTAAAAATATAAAGAAATAGTGGTTAATTTCGGGCTAAATATAAATTTTTAGGACTAAAATGAACGAAAATATCACCATATTAAAAATATTAGACTAAAGTGTAAATATTAGAAATAAATTTGGGTCAATTTCCAGTTAAATAAAGATTTTTAAGACTAAAGTGAACAAAAATTTAATAGAATTAACGTTCAGTTTACCCATTTTATTAAAGTCAACTAATTTTTTTATTAATAAAGTAATGTGTGATGCTTTTTGATTGGACTATGAATTTTTTTAATAGGAGTTAACGGTAGGAGGTAAATGAAGTCACGATTTAAAGTAAGCAGTATCACCAGTGATCATGACTGAGACATAGGGGCATACTTTCAAACAAATACAGAAATCATGCTTCAAATCAAAGAGATTGCCATGTTTACAAATCAAAGATAGCTTGTATATTCTTTTAAAGTATAGAAAATATTCATGTGCACATGATTATTCAGACAATATATTTAAAATAGTAATATGCCACATAAGGAACACACCTTGCAACAAGTGTCGGTCAAAAAGGTCTATTGGGCATCTGTCTCTCTACGCTCTACAACAGTCCTCGAACCTAAGTTACAGTAGAACAAGGTTATTACGGGAGTAAAATTCTAATCATATGTCGCGCAAGGTTACAAAACCTTACGAGTAATCACAAGCTCGCATAGATGAGTTGATCAGGAGATGTTGGGCCGAGCAGACAAATAGTCAGGCGAGTCTCAAGTACTTTTAAACATATAACAATCCAAGTCAATCCTTAATTCAATTATATTGCTTTTAAATTGAATAATTAAATCCATATGCATGATCGAGTTCAAGATCAAATTCGGAGGTTTTCAAGTTAGAATTTCGCGAAGGAGACTTCAAAATCGGATTTTAGACGTCGAAAAACCCAAATAAGATATTTGGAAAAAAAAGTCAAATTTTTGTCAAAATCAACGGTGAACGATCAACTGGGTCAACTTGTCAACGGTCAATCTAGTTGAATTGGCTCGGGTAAGGTCGAACAGATATGGTTCAGGTCGAACAGGTTTGGGTCAGGCCATACAGATTTGGGTCAGACAGGTTTAGATTCAGGCTTGGTTGGGCTAAAGGTTATTGAGGCCTTAAATTGGTCGACCCAACAACAACTATAACACCCGACCCTATTGGGTGGTTATTGAGCCTGCCTAGTTCACAAGACTGGTTCAAGGGTCAGATCGGTTCAGTTTAGAGGCCAGACTGGCTCTTTAGCCGATCAAGCCGGTTCGGTTAAAGGGTGTCGTTGTGGTGGCCCGAAATCAACCCTGACGGCGCATGAAAGCCATGTGTGGCCCTAATGGCTAGAAAATACTTCCAAACGACGAAAATCGATGCTAAAAGATGAAATGGAAGGGTTTTTGAGGCTTACCGAGCTTAGAACAACAAAAATCACGATGATAATGGGAAAATCGAAATGTTTCTCGAACTTTTCAATGAACCTCTATCGGTGTCAAAATGACGATCGGTGGGCAGGGTTTTATTTGCTACAACACGAGGAGCACGATGGTGAAGACAACGACTCTCACTGACATCGCAGGACGACAAAAATGATAGAAACCGAAACGACAAGGCTTTTAAGATTTCGATGAATCTTTAAGCCAATTTCTACAGTGAACAGTGAGTGGCTGACGGGTTTTAGTTGGAGTGCAGCTATGGCTTGGATGGCGGTGGCAGTGGCAACCACGGTTGGACGATGACGAAGATCAGTCGATGAAAAGGTTTTGATGAGGTGAAGAATTGTATATCTGGCTTTCTCGAATCTTTATAAGCAATAATGACTGGTTAGTGGTTAGTGGGGTTGGTTCAGACTTATTTAATTTCAGTATAACCACCCAACAAAGCTTAAAATTAAGCTGGGTAATTCATTCCTAGAAATTGCCTTGGCTCAAATGGCTCAGGATTGAGCTTACCAAGCAAAAGCTATGGTTTTAACACCCTTTGGCAGCACTATCTACCAATGAATTGGATTGGTATCGTGCTCCATCTGCTTCCTGAATTGTTGGTTGATGTACGGAAGATGGAGCAAAAATGGTTGAACTTATCTACTCATGAGTCATGACATGCACAAGCTGGGAGCAATGCAACAGTTCTTGGCCATAGATGACCAAGTGGGGCTGACAGAAGAAAACTACTTGGCCATTTGTAGAGGCTAATCAAGTGTTGCAAGTCTATTTGGAGGCCAAAATCTTGATCGGATGATCGAAATATGAGCTTTTTAACTTTTTGAGTATAATGCGACAATCCGAATATTTTATTGAGTTTAACAAATGAGGGAAATCTCGTAACATTAGATATATATACTAAAGAAGTTATAAAAGTTCAAAGTGATTTGATTTTTTGAGAAATTTAGATAACATTACAATTTACATGTAGTTACAATTCACGTTAAAGAATTTTTAACTTTTTTAGTATATTATAGTAATACTTTCGCCACCTACTTTAAATATTGCATTAATCTTAATTTCTAAGGTTTAAATCTTATGGTTTAAGATTTCGTGTTAGAGTTTTAATGTTTGTGGTTAGATTTTAATGTTTAAAAATATATTTTATGGTTCAAATTTTAGAGTTTAGGGCTTATAATTTAAGAGTTGAGGATTATGTCTCCTAAAAGAGTATATGACTTAGAAGCTCGTTTATTGGAAACAAATTACTGATGAGACGCATCAAACAATTACCCTAACAATAAATATATACTCAAGAAGTTATACAAAGTACTAGAGTTTTGATTTTATTTGCGTGAAAGGTATGATTTCATTCATAGGAAATCATACATATGTGAACTATTAATATGAGCCTCATTAAAAATCTCCTTAATCCTAAATGGAGTAAAAGAGTACTCATATTAATAGTTTAACAAAAGACAACGGGATAACCCGACAAGAACAACACTAAACTATAAAACAATATACGCATGTAAAAGCGGATCAATCTAATCAGGAAGAACATCATAATAAATCAATTCCAAGCTATCAAGACTCGCACTCTTAGCTAATACATCTGCCATTTTATTCTTATCGCGTCTAACATGCTGGATCTACACAGTCCATTTTTGACGGAAGAGATTATCCAAATGCCCCTTAAGCGGTGCTTGTCGAAACCCACCTTCCCAAGCAAGACGAAGACCAAGATAAGCCCCCTTAAACTTCGGCATCTAACACAGAACAAATTCTAATGAACTTGGCAAACTCAAAACACAATTCCCCTAAATCATCTAGAGTTTTGATTTTTGATAAGTTTAAATAACATTACTATTTGTTACATTAACAAATTTTTCTACTGGTTGAGTTTAATTAAATTAATATTACTGTTAGTACAATATATAAAAGTACATGATATGTTCAAATTTATGAGTAAGAAAATACTTATTTAGCATAAACATTATATTAAATTATATATATATATATATTAAAAAATCGCACACCCCTATTAACTTTATCGAACTTAAAATGTAGTATGTGTGTCCAATTTTTTGGTATAACAAAAACAATAGTTTATGTTATCAATGTAAACACAATAATCTAAAACCATACAAAATGGAGAGCAAATGAACATTTTAGTCACTTGACTAATTAAAGAATTTTAAAATGTACTAATGGTTGAGGATTCGATTTTCATCTTAAGCATGAAGTAACTTAAAACTTATGACCAGCGTCTATTTTTATATGGGCGAATAGACGTGAAAGAATTAGTCACTTAATTCGATCGTTCTAATAAACACTTAAAACACTCATTTTTTAAACATAATTTATTAAAAAAATAATATTAATAAACATATAAAAACCAATATAATTAAAAAAACTTCCCGACCATTAAAACACTAATAAACTTGAAGGGAAACCTTAAACTTCGCACGTCCCTTTTGCAAAGCAAAATCATGACCCACTTGAATATACCAGAATCCATCATATATATATATATATATATTTGTCTCTATACATGATACATCCCCCAATACTTTAAAGAAATCTATATATATATATATTATCTTTCCTAAGAAAATGAAATTAAATCCCTCTGTTTCTCTTCCATTCTTGTTCGGCATTTAAAACGCCCCGTCTCATTTCCCTCTCCGATATTTCTCGCCATTACTCTGCGCCTTGCTTCCTTTCTTCTTCGCTCAATCGCATTCTCTGTTTCCCCCCGTTTTCTTCTTTTTCTAGATCTCCTTTACCTACCTGCAAGTCTCCGGATTGGCGTCCTGGCGGTGTTTGGCAGCGGAAGAGTTTCTCGTCGCGGTGTTCTTTTTGTTCGTTCAGATTATTTCTTTTTATCTTTCAGATAAAAGAAATGGGAGAAGGAGGAGGAGAAGAAGGATATGGGAAGATAATTGTTGGAGTTTGCGTCATGGAAAAGAAGGTGAAATGCGGAAGCGAGGTCCTTGTCTCTTTTGTTTGCTCAAGTTTTCTAATAAATATATGAAAATCATATATATTTTTTGAAAAAAACATTATTGGGAGGAATGCATGGTTTATTTAGTAATATAAATTATAAAGTAGTATTTATTGCTATGTTTTAATGCTTAAATTTTAAGTTTTAATCATTTTTTTCTCTTCCTTTTCCAGGCATTTTCGGCTCCAATGAGACAGATTCTTGACAGGATTAAGGCTTTTGGCGAATTTGAGGTAGATCATATATAACTTTCGAACCTTAAATTGAAATTAATCTGAATTAATACTGTTTTATTATATGTTTGAGTTTAATTTGATGTACTCATATGGATTAGTTTAGGGGAAATATAAATGGATAATCATGATTTCCAGCGATGACAAATATACTCTTTTTTTGGGTAAATTCTATTGGTGTGTTTGTCATGCTATGCGGAAGTTTGCTGTTGCACTGCAGCCTATGTTAGTCGTAGCCTATGTTACTCTAATTGGGGTTTGACTGCAGCCTATGTTATACATTCAATTTTTTTTTCTAAATTTGTTCTGAACTTTTTCTTCTTCTTCATGTTCATGTATTTGGAGGATACGTCACTGGTCATGTCCCCACAACCATGCCAGGATATGTATCAAATATGAGCCTTGAACACGTGTATTTCAAGAAAACTGTTACATTATTTTGTTCTTATGGATTGCTTGCGGAGAAATGTCTTCTTTTTTCTCTTTTTGTAGATTCTCTATTTTGGCGATAAGGTTATTCTTGAAGATCCGATAGAAAGGTACATTTTTTGCTATTTAGTTTAAGCACATTGTCTCAGATTTACATTATGATAGTGTTGATTATATTATTTACGATTGCTATTATTGGTGCCTCTATCATTTTTTATTTTAAATTTAGAAGAGAGGAACAAGAAACAAGAGGTGTGGATCTCCCTCACAGATTTGCAAATCAAATTTCCAGTTGAAAACAGTAAATAGACTGGTTTCACTTATGTTGAAAAGTTTGAAGTCTTGTTTTTTAGCTGTTCTCTTCCTACTCATTTAGTGCTTTGAGATTTGTATTTTTCTCTGAAAGATAGAGTTTGACTCTGATTGACTCTCTGATTTGAGATCAGTTCCTTATTGTCTGATATTTTACTCTTTCTTCTTTCGTTGAATGATTATATGAATTCTGGAGGGAATTAAGTCCAAGGATGTGAGAGAGAGATACCAATGTATGTGTTACTAGTGGACGAACTTCTTGATATCAAACTCTTAATGGTCAAGATTTGTGTTGTTTCTCTTACCTAATTCATTTGAGAGATCATAATTTCTCATAATTTTGCTTGTTTCAGCTGGCCACTCTGTGATTGTTTGATTGCGTTCTACTCGTCTGGATTTCCCCTTGACAAGGCTGAAGCATATGCTGATTTAAGGAAGTAAGTTCTTTTTGCATGTTCACAATAGGGAATTAAATCCTTTCCAAATTTCCGGAAATTTTAATTGATTTTAGATTCTAATATGATTACTTAATTGCAACTTTAACGGGGAAACTTAACATAAGGATTCAATTACTTTTGACTCTCATACTTTACATCTGGGAATAAATCTTCCTGGGATACTTTATGACTATTTGAGTTGTCAATTAAGCCTATCTTGCTACAAGTAATGTGCTAACTGCTAAATGTTGGCCAAATAACTTTTCAAATAATTAAAAAAAATCAAAGATAGTAGATTAAGCCTTTGATATTTTCTTTCAAAACAGGTCTTAAATGAGAGTCCATTAAAAGAAATAAAATTAATTGTTTATAGTAATTCTGATTGGATCCTGGGACTAACATACCAAGCATCAACTTCAATCCATCAATATGGAAAAGTATGAGGTCTCTATAGATTGAAATAATAGGTCTCACTTGCATATCCGTTAATGCTCAACATCAGTGGGTTACATTTTGAAAATATGAAGATAATCATGCTCGAGGTGATTGTTCCATTAATCTCTCTCTATTTACGTTGGGAAAGTCTAAAATTTGGTTCTTGCACATGATTGCAACGGGAAGTGCAGCATTACAACTATTTTATTAAGTGCCAGTGTCCTAGTATTCGAGTCTTTTATTATAGTCTAGACCTGTAGTAATTTAGCCATATACACAGTCATTTTAACTTACTTTTACCCATCCATGTATGTGAAGTTGTAACCGGATTATTCCATCTCAACTATGTTTCTTTCAGCAGAATCAATCTCTTAAAGACCAAAGGAAGTTAACTTCTGCCCAATTTTCTTAATCTATAGAATATCTACTAGTTTATTGCATTTTTTATGATCTAGTTCTTTGAATAATAACAGTTCTCTTTTTTCTATACCCAACAAGCAGTAATTAATATGTTTGCAACTGTTTCTGCTCTGTGATTCAGACCGTTCCTTGTGAATGAGTTGGAACCACAACACCTTCTTCATGATCGCCGGAAGGTATATGAGGTATACATCCTTAGCATCCATCTTGACCTGCTTTGTTTGGGATGTAGGTGTGACGCCTTAGTAGTCGTTTGGTTCTCATGTGCCCAACATAATATAGTAATTTTTGAAAATTGATTGAATATGAGATAAAGCTAGATCTATACCATAATTGGTCGATGCCTTTTTTCTTTGAGGTAAAAAATTATCCTTTGAGCTTGTAGGAGAACTGATTATATAAAATGTTGAAATGTATAATGTTATAGCAGTTGATTAACAAAGACTAACCTAGTTATTTTGGGATTCAAGCGGCTTAAAATGTTCGGTATATCTGTTCCAAGATATGCCCTTGTAAATAGAGAAGCACCGTACCAGGAGCTGGATTATTTTAGTGAAGATGAAGATTATGTTGAAGTGCATGGAAATCGTTTCTGGAAGCCATTTGTGGAGAAGCCTGTTGATGGTGAGTTTGGTCTTTATACTTTTATCTTCTTGCATCTGTTTGCTCCTCACCAGTTGAATATGAACTTAATATGGTTCTTTGTGGCATTCTTGTTTACATAAAACTTGAATTGCAACGCGAAGAGTATGTTAAAGCATATTTTCTTTTTGGGTCATGTAACAAGATCAAGTACTGGAAATTTCATCCATTGCTCATTAATTTCATTCTCATCACCAAAAATTTAATTATGTTCTGTTTGTATATAGTATGGACGAGGATCAGTAAGGTTATTGCATGTGCAATATATTTAGATCACTGTTTTCTTACAGAATATTGATTTATTGACTGGCTTGATTTATGGAGTTTAAGGGGCAGGCATTTTGTTTTTGTTTCTTGTAAAACCATTTTTCTAAGAAAATAACATAATCTATATAATGCATAAGATTGTCTTCTTATTGATTTTATGATATGTGGAATAACAGCCACCCGGCTTATGAAAATGATCAAAATATGCATCTACAAATCCCTACACTTCCATATTTTAAGTTCAAAATTATCTTCTCTGTTTAATAGGTTCTATTATTGAGAACTATGCACATTTAAGCTGCATGGAGTTGAGTCTTGAAACCTAATTCATGAAGCTTGGGAGGATTCCTGTTCTCTGGACTTCATCACTGTGCTGTAGCTCTTGCCAGACCCTTTTCCCTGTTTGCATGTATGCTAACAGCATTGTTTTCTTCTATTTTTTGAAGGGGATGATCATAGTATAATGATATATTACCCTAGCTCAGCAGGTGGAGGCATGAAAGAATTGTTTAGGAAGGTCTGAACATCTATCTTGAACTTTTGGCTACAACTTTTTGTAACTTTAGAAGCTCTGGTATGAATTTTATAAAGATCATGCATTATTCGGAGAATACTGTCAGCTTTTGGCCTGATTTAAGGGACAAACTGTTGTTTCTCATTCTATTTTTAAATGCATCTTCCATTATGTTTAATCGTCCATTATTTTTATATTCTCCTGGAAAATGTAAATTGTAATGTGGTATAACTTCTTTTTTTAGGTTGGAAACAGATCAAGTGAGTTCCATCCTGAAGTTAGAAGAGTAAGACGTGAAGGTTCTTACATATATGAGGAGTTTATGCCAACTGGAGGAACTGATGTTAAGGTTGTAAATTTGGTGTATAAAATTTGTTGTTAATTTAGTATACTTTGAGTGGTAATTATATGAAACCTGATTGTGTAATTGTTGCAAAAATTTCTGCATTCAATAGTGCACAGTGCACTCTTTGCATTTAACTCTGTTTGGGTATGAGAGTGGAGGGAAACAGCATATAAGGGTAGCCTCACATTTTCTGTTTCTGTGAATTTAATACTATTAGCTCAGATATTGAATGTTGGTTTTTAGCCATTGATACTTGCATTAGGAAGAAAGAACCATTCCATATGCACAGACCGTACAATAGGTTTGTGTGATTGTGCTGGATCATTCTTTGAGTTTCTTTTAACTTTTAACATTAGCCATGTTGCTGCTTTCTTTCCAACTGTCCATCTCTTCCTTGGAAGATTTGTCTGATCATCCTGTCAAATGAATATAGGTCTATACAGTTGGCCCTGAATACGCTCATGCTGAGGCTAGGAAGTCTCCTGTTGTTGATGGTGTTGTTATGAGAAATCCGGATGGAAAAGAAGTAAGTCTTTGGTAATATATTAATCCAAAGCATATTCTTTACTTCTATTTGATATATGTACCTGTGTACATGTTCAGAAATCCCACTATTTGATCCTTATGGTTCCTTGTCAATCACTTGTTTCTTTGTCAATTCTTGATTGCCAAGCAACCTTGTGTCCTTTATTAATGTTTTGTCTGTAGAAGGATGTTTTGTCTATGGAAAGTTAGCATGTCTTTTCAAGTTAAAACTGTGTTTTTTTATCATCTTTGGGAGTTGAAGTGGATGATGAACAATATTTGTTTAGTTGGACTCAAATTATTAGGAGATTGTTTCAGTTGGATTCTTTTATGCTAGGGAGATTAAAGTCAGGTCAGTGGGTGAAAATACATTGAAAGTCAAAGTATCCGCAACAACCATAAAAGAAGATAATCATAACTAGGACATTCTTTATGATGCACATTGTTTGAGGTGTTTTAATCTAGTGCATTAACTTAAATCATACCTTCAAGGTGCTGCTGAGTGGAAGGGCAAATAAGATACATGGTCAAGTAAATAATTTAGCAGAAATGCATATGAAAAAGATAATGGTACAAAATCATGTGCAAAAGGTTGTAATTTGAGTGTACCTTGCCCCTATCGTGGCTTATTTAATTGTTTTCATCGAGGCTAATCACTTCCATGAATTTTACAGTGAAAAGTAACGGAGGTTAATTACTATTGATGCATAGAACATTTAGCACATTGCATAATCAGCTACCTTACTGGCTACATAACTAATGCGGAAGTTTATATAGTTGTTAGTGTAGAGCATTTAGCACGTTACATAACGAGCTACCTTATTGGCTGACATAACTGATTCACTGCTATTAGATTTTCACATGGTTGGTGGAATATATGATGTTTAAGTATATCTGTGTTACCTAATTTGACAGATCAGATATCCTGTGTTGCTGACACCTAATGAGAAGCAAATGGCAAGGGAAGTTTGCATCGCATTTAGGCAAGCGGTATGTCCGTTTAATCACATTTATGAACTTTCCATTGCCCTTTTTGTTAATCTTTATGGATTGATGGCCATGTATTTTGAGCTATACGATATCTACCGCTACTACTTATATCTGTTTTGCTTTTCTTGCAACTTTGGCTTTTTGTCTTTATGTTCTCTCATGGCTTGAAGCATGAGTATTTTGAAAGAATAATGTGCTCATACAAATTCTTTTCGTCTTTTTTTGCAGTTATTGCATGAAATCAGTCTTCATAAACCAAATATATAGTAACTGTTAACATGCAAACAGTTCTTTTAATCCCATGATTTAAAGATTAATTGGAAAAGGAACTACTAAAATTTTAATATAAAGAAAAAAATCTAAGAGCTACAAATGATGGTAAAGTATATAACAAAGCAATAGGTACAAATAATATCCCAAGAATCTAATATGAAAGAGACACTCTATGCAAAAAAAAGAATCTAATATGATGTTAATAAACCCATCTTTATGTTCTCTCATGGTTATAAGAGCTATCTGATTTTCTGGCTGGCTTTGACAGAAATGCCTAACCTAACTCAAGATTTTTTTTTCTCTGTTAAGTATTATTAGATTTTCTGTGGTCTTATATTAAATTTGGGCCGCAGTGCCTGTTACTAATTGGTTTTAGGTTGGATGCATAACGTGGTATCATAGCCCATATTTTGCTATGTTGTTCTTCCTAGATAACTCCTCGTGAGCTTGATGATCCCTGGTGAGTCTGTCTATGTGTAGGCCTTGTGAGCTACATGTGAGGGGAAGTGTTTAACTGATGTTATCCAATATTTGTTAAGTTTAGGTTTCATGTGGTCTTATATTAAAGTTTGCCCCCTTCACCTATTACCAATTGATTTTAGGTTGGAATTGGATGCTTACCATTTCAATTTATAATGGTTTATATGGCATATCAATTTACTAACCAGTTTAATTTCTTGCAGGTGTGTGGATTTGATCTTTTGCGTTCCGAGGGGAGTTCATATGTTTGTGATGTGAATGGATGGAGTTTTGTGAAAAATTCTTACAAGTACTAGTTTCTCTTTAGTCCTGTGATTATACATTGTGTTGATCATATCAATATTTTCCATTTGATCATGCTACATATTGTATTGAATGCAATATCACAATTATTATTCTCTGTATCTGTGTGCGCTTGCGTAAAGTGATTTGGCGTCTTTGTTAATTAACTTTAATTATCATTATATCATGTATCATAGACGGAAAGAGGAGGAACAAAAAAATCGACGTGCATGCTGGCCTTGAATATAATGATGTCTATAGGCATTGCACCGTATGATGAAAAGTGATAAAGATGGAAAAACTGTCAATCCAATGGTTAAGCTACAAAGTATAATTATGAAACTTAACCATTGGATTAACAAATTTTCCGTACTTACTCCTCTGCATCCTTCCTACCTAGCAAAGTCTAAGTGCTTGATCTTGGTTTTCTATTTTCTTTTCTTGTCTATTCACTGTGTCTTTGTCATGTCTCCAATGGAACTTAGCTAATATTATCAGTCAACAGAACTAACTGCAATATAACATGTTCATCAAGTATTTGAACTTTTATAAAGAAATTCTTACACATATGTTATTTAAGCCAGATTCTGCTTTTGATATAAAGTAATGTATTCAAGGTGTTGATGGTAATTGCTACAAGCCAACCATGGAATTTGGTGAAACCAATTATTAGGAAGATATTTTTTTTTCCAAATTTTTGTCTCTCCTTATATATGATGGGAAAAACAAGTTCATTTAAAGCTTATGTTCATTTCGTTTTTATAAGTTTATTTAATTTCTTTTGACAGGATTTTCCTTTTACTAATGTCACATCCTCTCTTTTTATTTGTTATGAGCAAAGCATACTTTCTCTTTTATAATACAGGTATTATGATGATGCTGCTTGTGTGTTGAGGAAGATGTTTTTAGAAGCAAAAGCTCCTCATCTTTCTTCAGTAATACCGCCAACATTACCATGGAAAGTAAATGAACCAACCCTGCCTTCTGAAAGACTTACTCGCCAAGGAAGTGGAGTTATTGGCTCATTTGGACAGTCTGAGGAGCTACGTTGTGTCATAGTTGTTATTCGCCAGTATGTTACTACATTTTCCTTTCTGTTTTACCTAGGTTTGTTAGCTCTCAACTTTTCATTCTTAAATTAACTTTCCTCAATGAGCAGTGGTGATAGAACTCCCAAGCAGAAAGTAAAGTTGAAGGTTACTGAGGAAAAACTGCTAAACTTGATGCTAAAGTACAATGGGGGACGACCCAGAACTGAGGTGAATATTTCACTTTCTTTTGTCTCATATTTTTATTCCATAGGTAATTCTATTGCCTAAGCATCTATTTACTTTTTTCATTTTTCAGACAAAACTTAAAAGTGCTGTTGAGTTGCAAGATCTGTTAGATGCTACAAGGATGCTTGTACCCAGGTCATATTTCATGCTTTCTTTTTGATCTAGCAGAATCACTTTCAAATATTCTCCTCCCTGAAACTCAACATCAAAAGGAATGAAAACAAAAGTTTGTAGCCATTCTATGTTACCAGACAGGAAGAGGATTCACAACAAATTTAGTAGGATAGGTTTTGGGGTCTACTCTAAATGATGAAAATTTTGGCTATATCATGGGTGCAAACTAGTGATTTTATGCTTTAACTGGATAAGAGAAGCTGAGAAGGTAATAAGTGCTTCTTGGTTAGTTTAGAATGATTTTGAGAGCTGAAAAAAGAAAGGAGAAACAAGTTTAGCTATCGTTCTGTTATGTTATGTTATAGTACCTTTGAAGGCCTTCTTTCTTGTTTTCTTGGGAAATTGGATGGGAGGATGAATAGTACCTGAAGAAATATCTGCATATGTTATTTATTTTTAATAAGAAAAGTACATTCCAATTGGTGCTTGAATTTATTTTGAGGATTGATAATGATTCAATGTGGATTATTTATGTGAAATAGACCAGGCGTTGGAAGTGATAATGAAGCTGAAGATCTTGAACATGCTGAAAAGCTTCGTCAAGTTAAGGCAGTACTTGAGGAGGTTATCTATCTTATCTTGAAATCACTTGCTTTTTCAATCTATTAGCTCTAGGATATTCATTTTATTTTTCTCGTTACTTTGCTCTTCTAAAGATCTCTGTGTTGTGGATATACAAAATCATGATTCCTCATTCCTTCCTTATCGTACACACAATATTTCTTTATACACACAACAGACACATATATAACTATTTTCTCCCTTTTCTTTTAGTTGTTAATTTGGGCTGCTTGTCACGTGTTAAATTATTTGGTTTCCAGGGCGGGCACTTTTCTGGTATCTATAGAAAGGTTCAATTAAAGCCCCTTAAGTGGGTTAAAGTTCAAAAAAGTAATGGTGAAGGTGAAGAAGAACGGCCTGTTGAAGCTCTGATGGTTCTTAAATATGGGGGTGTTCTTACACATGCTGGGAGGAAACAGGTAATAATTCAGCTCTCAACTTATTCAAATTATTTTATAGTTATAAAGTCGCTTTTCACTTGAGGTGCTAAACTATCCTGTAAAGTTAAGAAAATTATTTCAATTTAAAGTGAGGATATTCTTGAAAAGCTAAAAATGAGATGGGCATAGTGAATTTAACGTGGACATTAGTTTTAAGACATCTAAGGTTTGGAAGGAAGGAAAGGAAGAGGGATAATAAAAATTTTAATTAAATCTCTCTCACTTCATTTGTTTGATTTCCCTTTTCTTTTCTATTTGATAATTTTTTGTCTCTCATTTCCATGCAGGCTGAAGAACTGGGTAGATATTTCCGAAATAATATGTATCCAGGTCACTACAACCAATCCTAACCTTTGAATGTTAATGGTTTTTTGCGACCTATATGAAAAGAATGTGCTCATTAAGATATTTTGATCTTTTTAGAAATTGCTTAAATTAATCTTAGCTCAAGAGATTTACGTTATACATTCCAAGTAGTTAAAATAGTGATAAATCAGATATATTCAACTTTTTGTGATGAATAGTTATAAAATTACAGGTGAAGGCACTGGCCTGCTTCGCCTTCATAGTACATATCGTCATGATCTGAAAATATACAGTTCTGATGAGGGCCGTGTGCAGGTGGGTATGCTTTGAGCAGAAAATGAGTATATATAATTTGATCTTATTATTCTCGGTTTGTCGATCAATTGCTACTTCTTCATTACGAATTCAGTTTCTAAATACTTATTGCTATTTGGAATCATTAGTAGGCTTTTAAATTGAACAGATGTCTGCAGCTGCTTTTGCTAAAGGCCTACTTGACCTTGAAGGGCAGCTAACACCAATCCTGGTTTGTAAGGTTCCCTTAACAAGTCATTCTGCCTTTTAATATTGAATTTGCATGGCTGAATTTGTTATCTTATCAAGGTCTCCCTAGTTAGCAAGGACTCCTCTATGTTGGACGGACTCGAGAATGCAAGCATTGAGATGGTAGAAGCAAAGGTTTGTATCACCTCTTGCTCTTGATTTGACTAGCTGTTTTTGTATCATATAATTCAATAAATTAGAGTTCTTGGTGTGGTAAATGGATTTATTTATCCTATCTATTCAGTACAAAGACTACTCACCTGTCTAACTTGATTTTTTAAGTATGGTTGGATCACAGGAGAGCTTTGAAGAGATTTATTTATGTTCTTGAATAGGATCGACCAAGTTTCCTCATGGACCTTTTGAAAATTTGACCTTGTATTATACTATCAATAATTTATTTTTACTATTAGATTAGTGTCGATTGAGAACTAACATAAAGTTTTCTTTTAATATTGATGACCAAAATAGGTTTTCTCAGGCACTAGGAGTGAAAAGTTACAAAAGTAAGAGGAAGCATAGGAAATTCCATGTGAATGTTAGAGTTTCAAAGTTGGAAACCTGACTTTGATGCATTCTATACTCTTTACTTACAGCCATTAAAAGGTGCATGACTATTCAGAAAAAAAGGATAAAAAACACGAGCATGCTTTTATAGGTTTGGGCAACTTAAAGGCTTAATTCAAGATTTGGCCCTTGAACTATACCCGTTTTCCCACTTTGACACCTAAACTTATTTTGGCCCTCTTTGGTACCTAATCTACCATTTTTCCCATATTACCCCCCAAAACGACAGCCAATAAGTGTCTGGCATATGGCCTGTTCTTATTGGGTGCCATGAACTTTTAGGGTTAAATGGGATGAAATGATAGTTTAGGTACGAAAGTGGGCCAAAAAAAGTGTTGGTACTAAAATGGGAAAACACGTATAATTCAGGGGGCAATTTGTGAATTCAGCCCAATTAGGAGTTCATCCCTAAGATTGTTAATGCTACTGTCTATGTTAATGCATTTCTTCCTGAATTGAATTTAAGAATCTATATAACTCCTAAAATCTTTAAGCCGTTAGTGAGGTGCTGAGGGTCCAATTTTGGGTTCTGTTTCCCTTTACTAACATGCTCCTTCATATGCACGCACAGACCTATCACCTACCTTGTGGTCAAATTTGATTCAATTAAATGTGTCTGTTGTAGAAACTCTGAATCAATTGATTAAAGAGACTTTGATACAATGTTCAAGAACAACCCAAGAGTTCTAAGTTCTAGGTGTGTGCTTAATAATGGTTTATATCGGGCATGTTATTTAGTTCTGTGGTTATTAGTTATCATCTTTGACATCTTATTCTATGTAGTACTTTGTAATATCTTCTCCGTGTGTGGGTCCCATAAGTTACTGCACTTTCCCCTAGAACAGCGGTATAAAGATAGACATGAATGATCACGCAAGGTGGTAAAACTACTGTTTCATGTTTAACAATATGCAAATCCTTTTGAGTACTACTTCAAACTATCTTTTCCGCTTTGCAGGCTAGGCTGAATGAGATTATAACTTCTGGTGTGAGGACAACTCATAGTAATGTAACATCTGAGTGTCCTTGGATGGCTGATGGGGCTGGATTGCCTTCTAATGCTTCTGAGCTACTTCCCAAACTGGTAATTCACCATATCGAGTAAATATTTGACACTGTATTGACTTCCTTAGTTCGTGTGACATAACAGTTCTAGCGCATTTCTAGGTGTTAGGTGGGGCAATACAAAATTTTATTGCATCAGTCAAGATTGATTTGCCAAGCCATTTTATTTTTTTGTTTGCCTTTTTCATTTTGTACCTCTTATATGCAGGTAACATTGACTAAGAAGGTTACTGAACAAGTCAGAATACTTGCCAAGGATGAAGATGAAAATCTTGCTGAGACAAGCCCGTATGATGTGATTCTCCCATATGACCAAGCAAAGGCACTTGGTAAGACAAATATCGACATTGATCGTATTGCTGCTGGATTGCCTTGTGGTAGCGAGGGATTCCTTTTGATGTTTGCTCGCTGGAAAAAACTTGCAAGAGATTTGTATAATGAACGTAAAGAGTTAGTATCTTCCTTTCTTCTTGATCCTAGTTGTGGTGGAAGTCTCTAAATATTGTTAGTTCTATCATATTTCCTATCATTTATATTCTATGGAGGGCTTTATCATTTTTAAGCTCTTCAAATTGTCCGTGTTGTATCTTGAAAGTCTTATCGTTTTGATGGTGTCCCTCTTAAGTTTTGGCTTAACTAACATAGGACTTTTGTGCAGACGTTTTGATATAACTCAAATTCCTGATGTTTACGACTCTTGCAAGTGAGTAATTGTTTCATTCTATTAATACAATTTAGTCAGAATAGTTGCCATGCGACTCTTAGGCTTTGCTTGGTGGAGTGGAAAGAAAATTGGAAGGATGAAAAATTAAAGGGGTAGCAAAGTTGAACAATAGAAAAATGTATTTTTCCTTTCCGTTGGTGCGCTTGGTAGTAAGGATGGTAAAATTGAAAGGAAGTGCAAATTTCTTTCCATTCATTGCTTGGTAGAGTTTAAAAATGAAAGGAAAGAAAATACAGTTTTGAAAAAAATACATAATTTTGAATTAACTCACATCTCTCTCACACTTCCTCCCCTTTCTCTTTTCTTTTCCTTCCAAATTGGAATGATTATTTTTACACAAGGATGGAAAATGATCATCCCTCAAATTTTTTTTTCCTCTCACTTCTCTTTCCTGCTAAGCACACTAAAAATTTATTTCTTCCCACTTTTCCACTTCCTCCTTCCATCTTTCCATTTTCCCACTCAACCAAGCAAAGCCTTACTCTTGCAAGTGAATTATTGTTTATTCTATTAATACAATTTTGTTAGAATAGCTACCCTGTGCCCAACAACTTTTATGATTCAGAAAGCATATGTGGAAATATCCTTTATCCCTGGTTTAAGAATCTATCTTTGCACATTGCCTCCTGTTTTCCATACTCAAAACTTAGCTTCCTCCTTATATATTCTTTGATCTATTCCTTTGAATTTGTTAAACAGAAAATCCTCCATTAACTTTATGTCTGAGGAGTTTGTTGCATGGATTTAATTGCCATTCGAACACCACTCATCAAAGTTGAAATGCACTCCATGGATTGACCCCTCAATGATGACGTTGTAGCCTATTGAGGGTGTGGGGCTTGCATTATTGCTGCATTAGATATATGCATAATACCACATAACAAGAGTTTTAATGTTTCTTAATAACTTGTTATGAAAATCTCCAAAAACTGAAACATGTTCCTATGTCCTGATTATAAAATTTTAAAACATTCATTATATAGGCCTTGACTGTTAAAAGTTTTAAAATGCTGCTTCTTTTCTTTCTGATTGCTTATGTGTTTTCCCGGTTAATTTAATTTTTGACAGATATGATCTTCTGCATAATGCTCATCTTAATCTTGAAGATTTGGATGAGCTCTTCAAAGTTGCCCAGGTACAAAACATTTACGACCATAGAGACATTTATGTTGATCTTTCATAATAGTCATAATAGCATTTTGATTGTATTTAATCTCATCTAGCTGTACTGTCTTTGATCTTCTACCTCTTTGTCTACATTATCTCATTTGCTTATTTTGATGACATCATACTGCTTTTTAAATTGGCTTTTCTGCCTTTAGGCCAATCAAATGGTTAATATTCATAACCACTTTCTTACTTTGAATCTTAACCATTTGATTAACTAATTTTTCATCCTTTGTGCCAAGCAAAGCCTTAAAGTAAAAGTTGCAGAGTTTAGGATGATGGGATTGTGGGCAAATGGAATAGGCTTCTTATCAAACATGCTTCCTTCTTGTTGACTACTAGATCATCTTTATGCCTAAACTCTGCTGTGCTATTGTTCTTGCAGCTTCTGGCAGATGGTGTCATCCCTAATGAATACGGGATTAATCCAAAGCAAAAGCTGAAAATTGGTTCAAAGGTGATTCCTTGCAGCATGTCTCATTCAAGTTAGAAAGGTTTTGAACCAAAGATTGCATTAATATGTTTACCGATTGACTGAACTAAATCAAAGCCTGAATTTGAATAGGGATACAACAACTAATTTATCAGGGATAAATTGCCTTCGCGTAACTATTGATTCCCCCTTCAACAATGTGCATTTTCAGCCTTCATAAAATGCAAATGAATTACTTTCAGTACCGATGCGTGAGAAAAGACGTCCTAATTTTTATTCTGTCCCTTTAGATTGCACGCCGTTTGTTGGGCAAAATTTTGATTGATCTGAGGAATACTCGTGAAGAAGCCCTTCATGTTGCTGACTTAAAGAGTAATCAAGACAACTGCCCAAACTCAGCCAAGGCTGCAAAGGCGGCTAATCAAGAGTTTCGACAACATTTTTCCATCAAGATTGATGACATGAGAAGATCTCATTCCACAAGTGAAATGTCAATAGATCAAGACGATAATGATAATAAAGAGACCAAATACCGTTTGGACCCAAAGTTCGTGTATAAACCTTTTTCGTGCCTCATTCTCTATATTTTAATTTATCTTACATTTTACCGATTTTCCATCAGGTATGCAAATGTCATGACACCTGAGCGCCATGTACGAACACGACTTTACTTCACATCGGTAAGTCTAAACTGTAAAAGAACTAGCAAACCTTTCTCTTTCAATGATTCAGCTAGTATTTTTGTGTGTTCTTTACCGTTTATGCTTTCTCATCAGTATTGACTTACCTGTCTTTACAAATTTGCTACATATTTACTTACAATGTTACATTACTTGGCATCAACTCTCTGACAGGAATCGCATATCCATTCCCTCATGAACGTAATTCGGTACTGTAACCTAGATGAATCTCTTCAGGGAGAAGCTGGTCTCGTTTCCCGGAACGCTTTGCAGCATTTGTATAAAACAAAGGAGCTTGACTACATGAGTCACATTGTGATAAGAATGTTCGAAAACACAGAGGTAAAGCCCTCCCTATTTTTAGTTTTATTGAAGTGTCCAAGATAGGAACTTCCACGCTATTATCCAGCAGTCTTTTCTCAGATAGCCCAAGGTCAAGTCTTTTGAGTTAACGCTGGTAGATCCAACCATGTTAATCTGGTCCTTGGTGGCTTTCACCGTCAGTTCTTGACCATTGAATGTGGAATTGAAATTACAGGTAGCTTTAGAAGACCCACGACGGTTCCGCATTGAGTTGACATTTAGCCATGGTGCAGATTCATCCCCATTGGAGGTAATAGTAATACTATCATATGTACAAAGAATAGCTATTATGGAAGAATGATCAACAATGGAAGTTAATATCAAACATACTAACGCAAACCTGAATTATAAAATGTTTATCAAAAAATTTTGGTTGTCCCTTCCCCACCTCTTTTTTTCTTCTTTCCGGGTGCATGAAACTGCAAATGATGCAATGTGCTTCATTAATTCTTTAGTATTCTTTATTGGGAGATTAATGCTCATGTGTTCAGATTGGCACTGGTTGTTTGAATGCATGATTTTAGATCCATTCTTCAGTTACTTGAGATCTATGTTGTTCAGACTCTTATTTTTCATGATGTACTTGTGGTTGACACTAAGAGGATATGATTATATTGAAAATTTAGATAAGTCTAGCTATACTCGTGTTGGATATGTACCTGTGTTTGATACTTACACTCGAGTCAGAGTAACATAACTTGGGATCATGGAAGGATACATCACCGGCTTTGATTTTTTCCGAATCAAATTCATAATTTATCTTGATGCAGTTGACATGTGGGCATTGATCTTTTGCTTTGACAGAGGAACGACGACAGTGATGCTTCACTGAAGCAGGAGCATACACTACCTATAATGGGTCCGGAAAGGCTGCAAGACGTGGCATCCTATCTCACATTAGAGAAAATGGAAAAGATGATTAGGCCGTTTGCGATGCCGGCAGAAGACTTCCCTCCTCCGACTACCCCGGCCGGATTTTCAGGCTACTTCTTGAGAAGTGCATTGGTGCTTGAGCGTCTGGTTAATCTTTGGCCTTTCCATAAGAATGCTCATACCAATGGGAAGTAGCAAGTTAGTTCTCCAATTCCCCTTTCAACCTGTTTTTCCCATTCTTTTGTTTTGCATTTTATTTATTTATATTTTTACATAAAATGTTTAAAATCGTACAGCTTTTCTGTCATCAATGCAATTTTCTAAATTGATCAAGTGTCTTGTGTGCCTAGATGCAGCAGACTATAAGTGTAAGAAAGCTCGCTGGATTGAAATTCTATCTTTAATTTTTTTCGTTAAATTATATCAAATTCAATGACCATTGTTCCACAACAGAGAGTTTGAAACATTGTTTTATTCGACATAATTAATGAAGGAAAATATAGAAACTGAAAATTCAAGGCAGTGTCATATGTTGTTCAACCAGAAAAGCCAAGAGAATAAATAAATAAATGAATAAAATATAAACGTCTTATCTATTCTCACAAACAAGCAACTTAGCTTCAAACTTGGAAATGCGTTCACATATTATAAATTTCTCTGGTTCGAGGCTAATCATGAGGAGTCTATATTAATTTTCTCAAAAGAGCATTTATAATATAAAATCTTAGTGAGTCGAATCGAATCTGTAAATTATTTTTCTTGTATTTGAGTTACACTAGCGGATCTCTGATTTGTTTATGGAAATGTTTTGAAAATGACCCGATGTGCCATCATAGATTCTACGGCTTGGCCATGTCAAGATTAGAGTCTTACATTTTACCAAATTTCATTTTTATAATTACGTATTCATTTTTAAACCTACTTAATACCTTTCTAATTGAAGTATATTTTCTTAATAAATTAGAAATTAAACTATATATATATATATTTAAAAATTTCAATAAAAACCGAATCAATAATCTCATCATTGTTAATGCTCACTAGTACCATAAAGTATATGGTATATTCATCGGTATGTTACTAATAACCTTAATATATATAATCGTGTTGAAAATATTTTTGATTTTAAATATAAAATATATTATTAATTCGTATTATACTAATTTGAAATTTATTTTTGAAAATCATTAGATATTTCCGTAATAACTTTATAGCAAGATTTTAATTGTTGAATATAAAATATGATAATTTATTTAAATAGTACTATTTTCTTCATTATTAATTAAATATTTTTTCTAAATTCATCCAAATATGTAATTTTCAACCACAGTTTAACTTTAATATTTATTTTTATTAACCATGTATTAATTGTAAAGCTTGCCCGAGTGGTTAACTTAGATGTTTGCTTATCTCAAGTCTGGGTTTGATCCCCTCTAAATCCATACAAATTTTTGTTGATAATTCTTTTTGATAAATTTTAAATTTTATCTTAATTTTACTTATAGAGGAACATAATAAGGAATTCTAGTGAAAGTAAGAAGATTACTCTTAGTGAGTCTAGAACCCATAACTTAAGAGAATATGAGAGAATAACGATGAGCAGATTTATTAACTGACTAAAAATATTTATTCAAACTTTTTTCTTAATAATTAGTTTCAATCACAGTTTAACCTAAATATTAGTTTTGGCAACTTGTAACAAATGTTAAGCTTGGTCTGGTGGTTAAGTGCTGTCTTTATCCAGATTGTGGGTTTGCTCCCTCAAATCCCATTCAAATTTCTTTAATTTTCACCAACAGGATGACACGTGTCGCACTTGTAAAAGGTTTTGCTGATTTTTGTTCAGTAATTATGAGGAGTGTATAATATAACCGGCTTAAACCAAAAATAGGTGTGTAGAGTATATTTTTTTTAATTTTAAGTGCTGAAAGTATTATTTTATAAAAATAGGTCTTCGAAGTTTTAAAAATTATAATTTTAGGTGTCTACAGTTAATGAGTGTTAATTTTTTTTATCCAATCAATGCTTGACACATAGTATATTTAATTTATTTATTTTCAAAATTTAAAATTAAAAACAAAAAAACTTTTTGTTTTTTTATAAAATCTCGAAAAATTTACAATTTTTACAAAACAGTCCTTAAATCTCTAAAATTACCCAAACTCCCAAATCGAGCCGCTTCCACCGCCCCTGAGCACACCCTTTTGGTCGCTGGACCAAGGTTGTCATTTCCCTCAACATGGCATCGTCGGAAACGGTGAATGGCGTGCAACTGAACGTCCAACACGAAATTGACGTTCGGCTCGCACGTTGTTCGCCGTTTCTAGCGACGCCGTGTTGGAGGAAATGACCGCCTTGGTCCGGCGACCAAAGGGGTGTTTTTAGGGACGGCGACCGACGGCGAAAGCGGCGGCGATTTGGGGGTTTAGGTTTGGGTAATTTTAGAAATTTGGGGACTGTTTTGTAAAAGTTTCAAAATTTTTAGATTTTATGATAAATTAGATTTTTTGGGTGTTTTGTTTAAAAAATTTTAAAAAAATCAAATTAGTATCACGTGTCAAGAATTGATCAGTTAAAAAAAATTTAACACCCATTTACGGTAGGCACCTAAAATTATAACTTTTGAAACTTCGGGCACCTATTTTTATAAAATAATACTTTAAGCATCTAAAGTTTAAAAATGCATACTTTAATCACTTATTTTTTTGTTTAAGCCTAATATAATTATGTATACTCGCTTAGAGGACTTTTTTATTATTAATAAATTTAAATTTGATTGAGAAAAAAATGTGTCATCATTTGGAGAGCTAAATTAATTTTCTTTTGAGGTGAGACTAAATTAATAGAATATATAAGTGATTAAGGTAGAAAAATTAAATTTGCAGAAAAATAGTTCAATGATTAAAAAAGAAATTTTCACGTATAATTTGCCCCGAAGCAAAGAAAGCAGAAGAAAGGGAAACCAGGCTCAGCACTGTATGTGTTGACAAGAGGGTGGAATTCAGTCGCAAAAGAGAATGGCCTGAAGGACAAGGAGGGTGATTTGATTCAAATATGGTCCTGAAGTAGGAGCCAAAGCTACTACAAAATACATACAAACCCATGCATTATATAGTTGTATATTCACCATGTCCTCTCTAATAGTCTGTACAACTTCATTCTCATTTCTAACCCCTCTCCTGCCACTTTAAGAATAAGAAGGAGCAGCAATCTATTAAGTTGATGAATTTCGTAAATAAAACATGATAAGTTAATGTCGTACTATTAAAATACTAATCAAACTATTTCAATTTTGAATTAGAGATAGTATGGTTCAATCTTCTCCCTCAAGCTTGGTTCCCGGCTCCAAACAACAAAAAATTTTAGTATAAAATGTATTAGATGGAACTTGAATGAACATTCAGACAACTGAAAATCTTGTTTTATTAAATTCTAACAGGGAAACATAATTTAACATTGCTGTTTAAAACTTCATTCAAATGGAATTGGGATGCCTTGCTTCTTGTTAACAATGGCCATTGCCGTGTAACGGGTTCCCATACCGATCGGTACCTGTTCCTCTGGCCCCTCCCAAAAGGGGGCTTCACCATCACCAACCAAACGCCAGTATCCGCTCCTCAGAGATTCAGCTTGTTCATCTGTGCTGTTTTGTAGCAGAGCTTCAACTCGGAAGTTTATTCCAAGGGAACCAAGGAACTGGGACTGAGTAATAGGGCCATGAACTGATACATCATCTAAAAGAAACGCGGGAATCATCATGAAATTAGTCATTTTCTTCTTTCACAGATTTCATTCGGACTCATTTTGGAATGAAATATGCTTAGTACAACTGGATAACAACTCGACAAATAAAACAGAGATGCAAACCTGAAGCTTCCTCCGCAGAGTGCTTGATGGATGCAAAATCAACATATGCACTAAGATCAGCACTCCCAGGGTTATCTAGTATGTTAACGAACTTGTGCTTCCGAATTGCCTGCACATATTTAGCGGTTAAGAAAATGATGCAGAAGAGGAAAAAAAAAGTGATTTTATAAACAAAAAGCTAAAATCAGTTAATTGCCCAAGATTTCATTGTATCATTAATGATGAATAATAAGGCACCTATACCTGCAGACTATCTGACACTACTCCATTCAGGCCATAATCGATAATAAGTGCTCCACCTCCATCAACGCCTATTCTCTTCGCAAGTGTATAAGTTAAGTCCATTGCTTTGGGGCAAACCTCAATTTGATTAAGCTTCTCTACTTCTTCGGGAACAGCCCATTTGCAGCGCTTCATCAGGTAAAGAGTTGCAGGTGTAGGCTGCGGGGATAGAACAAAATGGAACCTAAACCCATATACAAGAAAGTATCAAACAACAAAATTCTGTAAGCTAGGAAGGTGATTTCTATGGTAAGAGCATATGCCAAATTCTTACAATGAATCATCCGTGACATCTATCATTTTCTCACACCAGCCACGAAAACCCCTCTGCAAAGAACTTCTTAATTAAAGCAATGCAAATCAGACGACAGTATGGAGACTTCAAAATTACAAGCATTCAAACTTGTCTAACTTAAAGAGGAAGACAGCAACTCCTGACTACAAAACAATTTGACAATTTCTATACCTGGTTATCAGCAATTGTTCAAAGCATAAATCATTAACTCGCCCATGTCTTACATGACTAGATGTATATTATGTTGTACAATCTTCAAAGTGCCATGGATCTATTCATGATCTCGTATTATCAGTAATAAGACAGGATAAGAAATGTAATGGTTCTCACAATTTTCATAAACATGAAAGCAGATGTGTAATCAAGTAAGCTGCAAATTATAACAGAAACTTCGTATAATGACACTAACCCAATGAAGGCTCTCTAAAGTTAAAATATGTCAACTTTTTAAAGTTCTATGGTGCAAGGAACAACCAGCACAGGGCAACAGAAACAACAGATACTCACAGAGCCCCTAGTATTTGAATGGACAAAGACAAACCTGAAATTGATGAACTGGCAGTGCATCATAGAATTCATGGGCAATAATTATGGTGGGCACTGCAACATATGCAAGTAAATGAAAAAAACATCAAGGGAGGAACATAGCAAGTTATTGTTTAACTCAATCTGTAAACTCTATTTGTTGGTTATGCTAAGCATCCATAAACTATTTGGGATATAAAATTCAATCTGCTTTCATAAACCAAAGGTATCTAGCTATATTTTGAACAATAAAAAAAAGGTATCTAGCTATTTGTTTCCAGAGGGGGGGAAACACGAGAAGTTAATGCCATACATCCTGTTGGAACTTGTTCCAGTGTCGCATGCCACGATACAGGTGTCCCAGACAGTGTGCTTCGAGACCTTTTATCAACATCTTCAGAGGTACTATCTTCATCCACGCATTTCAAGCTTCGGTGCTGAAGTTTTTGCAGTGCTGGGCTACATTCTACCATATGTATATGCAATGACTCCGTAAAATTTTTAAATTTTGATGCACCCTATATGAGAAATAAACCAAAACTAGCTTAAAAATAAGCCAAATGAAGTCCTTACAAAACTAACAAAATAAAAACACCAAAGCACTAATTTGCATATCTTTTACATCTACAAGCAAACTTGACTGAGAAATACAAGTGACTATCATACATGAAGAAGATCGGCCATTAGGGTTCCTCGGCCAGGGCCAAGCTCAACCAAGTTTACCCTCTTTGGTTGTCCCATTTGTTCCCATAAACACATAGCCCAAACACCAACCATCTGAAATTATGCCAATGGGGAAAAAAGAATTAAATTAATTGTGTCCTTGAATATTCCTTCACGTCCACAAATTCAGTAGAAACTGAGTTACCTCTCCAAACATCTGGCTTACTTCAGGAGATGTTATGAAATCACCTTCAGCTCCAAAGACATCCCGGTTGATATAGAACCCGGCCTTGGGATTTGTTAAGACTTCTTCCATATATTCCGCCACAGATATCGGCCCACCACGAAACTGAGAAGATTTCACAAGCAGTAAAACCCAATGTTCCAAAGCACAAAAGGCACAGTTTCAACTTTCAAGTACTAAAAGGCTCATGGGTTTTTTGCTAACGAGTGTCCTAATGATACTGCAGTTAAAATGCAACAGTTGACAGGTAATCTGGACGATTTCAATGCATTCAACTGAAGATGTTGCTTAACTACAAAGTAACAAAACCCATAATTTATAACATCAAAAGAGACCCATTTTACTAACCTTAATAATTCCTTTGAGATGCTTAACGAGTTCAGAGTCTGAGGAAGGTTCATGAGAATGCTCTAAAACACCCCCACCAAAAAAAGCAAAAAAGAATTAACGAGAAAAAAAGAGTGAAATGATGGGAATATAGAGATAGAAAGAAGGCGGAAAAGTTACCAGAAGGATTGTAGAGTCCAGAACGGTCAATGGAAATGGTGCTCTTGGGTTGGTCTTGAAGCTGTTCGATGGAATTACTAAGAGGGATTTCAGGTTGCGATGATGAACAATAAGAGAAAACAGAGCATTTGTTGAGTGAAGGAAGTGTTGACTGGGTAGACAGGAATCGATAAGCTTTGGGAGTCTGTTGAAAAAGCAATTTCCTCAGCATTTTTGTCACTCAAAACTGTCAAACACCAGGAAAAACACGGTTGTGCTTATTTTCTTCCCTTTGAAAAGCGACGAAGCTGAGATGGGCGAAGTCGTCAGATAATAAGTACAACGTAGGATCTAAATATTAGTATTAATTTTTATGGGTAAACTTAGATCCGGCAAACTAGACCCGAGACTCAGAATTAACCCGAACATGATGATCCGAATTTAACCAAAAATTTAAAGTAAACCGAACTGTATTTTACTTTAACTGAAAATGGACTTGTACCGATTTTTAACTAAACCGAATAGATCCGAAGCGATTTTACTCAAACCGAAAGCAACCCGAAATAAAAAAAAAAGATATTAAAATAAAAAAAGAAAAATAGGAACTGAACTGTCGCACAAGTCACCAAAAAGTCAAATGTACATGCTATATAAAGTAAAGTCATATATTGTAAAAATTTAATTGAGCATGAAAACTTGACTGAAACCGAACGATCTCCTGTTAACCCAATATTAACCGAACAGATACTCAACCGACCCGACCTGATACTCAAACCGAAATCACCATAGACCTGAACTAAAATTGAACCAGACCCTAACCGAACTTAAAGCGAATGTAATCGAACTCGAAAGGACCTGAACCAAATGACATGTTTGCCACCTCTAAGGTAAACTACACCACAAGTCACTTAGTTATAGGTTTAGTAACAAACATGTCATTTTTTTTCTAAAAGTAACAATTAAGTCACTCAATTATAGATTTAGGAACAAACAATTACTTTTCTTCTAAAAGTAACAAAACAGTCACTCAATTATAATTCTAAGAACAAACATGTCACTCAATTAAAATTTTGTGACAAAGAAGTCACTGTCATTAAAATTGAAATAAGAGCTTGGTATAATCACAATTTTAATCACTAAAATTTATGCATTCTATTACTTTGGTCCTAATTCGAAATAATTCAATAAACTTAATCTTTCATATTAAAAAATTCCATCAGTGAAGTGATTGTGTCTACTAGCATGCAGTATTAAGGTCATAATGAGTAAAGGTGGCAAACGGGTCGTTCGAATCGAGTTTGGTTCTGGTCAGGTTCGGTTTTGACTACATTTGGTTTCGATTCAGTTCGGGTTAGATGTCCGGTTTGGTTTTAATTCGGGCTTATAATGATTCGAGTCAGGTGACACACGTCGTTTTCGCGTCAAAAATAATTCCTCCTTCTCTGATAATAAATAAAGGAAATAATACGTAGTAAAAGAAAAGTAAGGGTCGATCCCACAGGAACTCAGAAAACTTCCTGATTAATGCTTGTTCAATTGGTAGGCCACGAAGAAAGTTGAATAATATTTCAGTAAAAAGGAGGGTTGCGAAATAACAAGAACACAAAGAAATTAAAGCGAGGTTTTAAAAGAAATAGATTTAGTATTTATGAATAAGCCTTAGGCAATGACTTTGACTCAGTTTCCTCGGATCATTAGAAAAGAATTTTTACTTCAGGAAGAAGAGAAAGGAGATTTATAAATTCAAAGTAAAAATGAAACAATGAACAAAATATGATTTTTAAGTTCACCTCAAATGGGGTATTTATACTAATTTAAAAACCCTAAAATTAACCTAAAATGATAAAAGATAAAAGATAAAATATTCAAAATAAATACAAAAAATAAACCTCAAGTTTAAAATTTAAATCTTATTAATAAGCTATCGGAATGGACTTGATAAGCTATCACCGCCACTACTGACGTCATCCTCCCACTCTGCTGTTGCTGACGTCATCTTCGGACGTGTCGTCCAGTCGCCACTTTTCATGCCCAATTCATGCCCACTAATCCAGCCATGAATTCAGGAAAATAAAAATCTGCAAAAACCGTCCTTTTTAGCACAGTTTGTAGTATCTATTGTCCTGCATAGAAATCATGTAAAAACGCCCAAATCAGTAACAATAATGAACAACCAATGAGTATTTAAACACAAAACATAGCATAGAATAAACACTAGTCAAATTCCCCCTCACTTATCCTTATCCTTGGTTTCACGAAGTCTCTAAGATTAGAACATGACATGGCATCTAAACATGTATGGAATTTGAAGAAGCAATGGGAAAATGGCAATGTAAAACCTATGTTTGATTTTGATATAACAAAGTAGTTTAAGGATTAAATTAAAAAACTTGAAATAGATTTTTAAGTCTCTCAAAAGGTTTAAATCAACAAGGCTTTAATCTAGTTTGAAAACCTCAAACTCCAAAATATTTTCTAAGTGTTCCAAGGCCAAACTATCGAAAATCGCATATGCGTATCGATAAGCTCCTAGCCGTATCGATACCTTTTTACCAAACTTGGTCACTGGAGAAACGCGTTTCGATACGCCCCTTACCATATCAAAACTGTAACACCCCAATTTTGGGCTTAGAAGTTTTGGGTTTGGACCGGATCGGTCGGGTTGCGGTTCGAATATAAAAGGGTGATTTTAGGAAAGCCTAGTTCGGGTTGCATTAAAAATATGGAAAAATATCTTAAAATCTTCTTTTATTATATATAAGAGAATGGTGAAATCAATTTTACAAAATGAGGTTGGGAAGTGTGACATTTTGGTTTAGTGACTAAAATGTAATTTTCGAAAACTTGGTGACTGTTTTAAAAAGGATTGAAACTTTGAATCTTTAAGGAGCTATTTACCCAAGAAGAGTTTCTCCAGATTTTTCTTAATATTAATCAATTTATTAATGGTTTTAATTAAGGTAAAAAGGGAGGGAAGAAGATATTTTGTCATTTTAACTAACTTTCTCAAATTTTCCATTTTCTTTTCTCTCAACTTTTCTCTCAACCCAAACACATTTCTCCAGCAAAATTCCCTCTGATTTTGACAACTAAAGATTAGATTTCAACCTTCATTTGATCTCTAATCATTCCTACATCAAAACCTTAGCAATTGCTTATTGGATTTTCAAGAATCTTGGTTCCAAAAAGGGAGAAACTCAAGTTTAGAGGTATGAACGTCCTTCTCCTCTAAATTCTCAGTTCTTTACTGAAATTCCCAAGTTCTCAATCCTTGATTTGTGTTTTAATAAAGGTTTTGTAGTGGTGTTCTTGATCTTGGCTTTAAAATGCAAGTTTTGATTAGTTTTTGATGAAATTCGTATGAAATGGTTGGGCACTGTTTTGAGATGTGTTTTTGATGAAAATTGGATGTATAATTGATGAGAAATTGAGGTTTAATCAATGAAATCCCGGATAGGTTGATTTTCCTAAGTTTTGTTTGAGTTTATGATGGTTTTTGGGGTGATCTTGATGTTCTGCTATAGCTGGAGGTATAAGGACGTGTTTAGATCCTTTTTGGATGTTAATTGAGGTTTATGAATGTTTGGAATTGATGGATCTTGGCTGGGTAGTGTTGTAGAGATGTTTGGATGTGATTTCGGTTGTGTTTGGTAGCCGAAATGTGAGTGTTGATGTGAGCAGCGAGTTTAGGTGTCTTGGTTGAGGGTATTAATGCATGATGGTGCATTAATCTACTGTTTTGATGTGTTTAAAACAGGGGAGACATCTTCGGATCCTTGTGGTGTTGATCCGGAAGCTTGATTGGTGTTTCGGCAAGTGGCAAAACGGAAATCGGTGAGTGAAGTTTGGTTTTCAGCTTTGAAACCAATGTTTGAAGGTTTTGGGAGCTTAGTCTAAGTCTAAACAACTTAGCTATGCTCAAGAGTAAGTTTTCGGAAAAACTCTCTTGTTGATGAGCCATGAGTTGGTTGAATGCAAAGGGATTTGTTGCATGTTTAAATTCTGTTTTTGAAAGCATATTTTAGCATGTTTATTGCTGGTTTCATAAGCCATGTGTTGAAGGATGCTCTAGGTAAGGGATCCTTGTTTTTGTACATTGATAAATGTGGTTTTGATGCCAAGTGATGCATGATGATAATGGCTTTGTTAAATGCTTTAAAACAGTGGATTAATGTTGTTAAATGATGTATATTGGCAAGTGATGTGGTTTGTCTAAAAGTACTTGAATCGGATATAGTTAGCCGGCTATAGGATTGGGTGCACCGTGAATAAAGTCACCTTGGATGTTGAGGGGTTGTGATTGTACCATGCTCCATCCAAGTACACTAACGAGATGGTTAAGAACACCATGGTGGTTAAAAGTCCATGAGTGGGTCTTGTGTTAAGGTCATTATGGTGGTTAAAATTCCATGTGTGGACCTTGTGTATTGTTAAGGTCAAAATGGTGGTTAAAATTCCATGTGTGGACCTTGTGTTTGGTAAGATCACAATGGTGGTTTAAAGTCCATGTGTGGATCTTGTGTTGTATGTCCCGTGATCTCGTTAGTGATGTTATACAACTACCAATGAGTGATGTGGAGGGGTTGTGATTGTACCATAGTCTCCATCACGTGTGTTGAGGGGTTGTGATTGTACCATGCTCCACCTTGATATTGGTAGTGTGTATGAAGCGTAGGGACAACGCTTGTAATCCGCGTATCCGATTGTTGGTTGTAAATTGTCGTTTGTGTTTTGGAACATGGTTATGATTATCACTTGAAAGCCAATATGACATGATAATGGTTTGAAGCATGTAATGCTTGGTTTATGTACATATGTGCATGATGAAATGTTGTTGGAGCTAAAGGTTTTGAAAAAGAGTTTTTATTAATGCATTATTGTGATGTTTTAAATGAGCATTCCTCACTAAGCTATGTGCTTAATCTCTCTCTTTTCTTAAACCAATAATGCAGAGCATTGAAGTGCTTAAGGGCAGCAAGGGGGTCAAGAATCCAAGTGAAGAACTAAGCTCATGTGTGGTGAATATTTTCATAATTTGTTTAGCTTTTGGCATTTGGCAATGGGGAACCTATGTTGTTGTTTTGGGAGATGTTTTGGACTCCTTAAGTTGGTTTTATGCTTTTGATATTGTTGGAACTTGTAAATGGCCTTTATGAGGATTGTTTGGTGATTTGGTGTTTGAATGGTTTTCAATATAGGATGCATGCCTATAGAATTGGGGCTTTCCTTGTTTGATGCCATGTTTATGAATTGTTGATGCCATTATGTTCCTTAAGTATGTAATGACTTGCTGGTATAATTTGAGGGTCATCTGAATGCGTTTGATGGGTCAATTGTGCTTTAAACCAGCTAAATTTCTGCAATCTGGGCAGCCTGTTTCGGAACAGGTGCTACCGTTTCGGAACAGAGGACCTGAAATGGCCTAGGCGTTTCGAAACGGGCAGAGCCGTTCCGGAACAGTTTTGCCACTGCCAGGCCATGTTGCGCAACGGGTTTCGGAACGGTCCCGCGTTTCGGAACGGATCATCCCTGTTCCGAAACACCCGACCGTTGGGCACTGAAATTGACGATTATATGTTTTGAAACCTTTGCGTTTTGGTCCTGAACTTGGTTCATGCAATTGAATGAGTTTGAGATGTCCGTTTGAGTTGAAATTTGGCAGTGAGGCATGAAACATGACTAATTTCATAATGGTAACTCAAAAGTTGGTTAAGTCCTTGAAATTTCCAAAATTTACATTTTGGTCCCTAAACTTGTATGTTGTGCAATTGAGCCCCTGAATGTTATCCGAATGTTGTGGCTTTTGAACATGTTTGTCTCAAGTGTTCACCTAGGATTAATTTACATCTATATAAGATTAAAAAGAAAAAAAAGGGTCGTTAATCAAGGTTGACTTTCGGGTTGACTTTGGTTTTCCCCGTGTAAACTTCTTAATTCGGGTCAACCGTCTAGGCCGGGTTAAGGGGGTTACATTTGGTGGTATCAGAGCTGAGTTCTCGAGTATTTGGGAATGGTTATGTGGGTGATGAATGTATGTATGCTTTGTATGCTTGTTTAATGAGAGCATGTGGTGTGAATTGTAAGTGTGATACAATTGTGATGTATGCTATGGTGAAGCATGTTAGAGGGACCCATTGCCAAATCAAAGCTAATGAAATGAGTTGTTTTTAATTAGAAATGAGCTTGAGTACTTGGATTACTTACCTTGCTGAGCCTGACTTTGTTTATTACATTGTGATTGCATTCTTTTGTGAATGGGACCTCGTAGAGAAACGATGGGTAATATGCGAGCTATAGCTCAAAGTGAGAATGAAGAGAACGCTGAAAATGCGGTGGATTTACCTCCTCCACCTGGTGGTGGTGGTGCTGGGGGCGAAGGAGCTGGTGTTGCAGCTGGTGCTGGGGTCGCTGGACCTGAAGCTGGTCAGGGACAAGCTGTTCCTGACATGACAGTGTTGATTCAAGCTATTGCTGGAGCTTTTTGAGCAGCGGTAGCTGGAGCTCAAGGAGCTGGGCATCAAGGTGATGCTGGTGTTAGATTACCTTTGGAGCGTTTGCGCAGTCTGGGAGGGACTGAGTTCAGGGGTTTATCTGCTGAAGGTTCTGAGTCTTGGTTGGAGAGTACCAAGAGAATCTTGGGACAAATGAATTGTTCTGATGTGCAGAAGCTGGGCTGTGTGGTATCATTGTTGCAAGACGATGCATACACTTGGTGGACAACCTCTATCTCTGGAATGGAGGAAGATGATGTAACTTGGACGTTCTTTCAGAACGCGTTCAAAAGGAGCTATCTGGGAGTGCGATACCTGGATGAGAAGAAGAGGGAATTCATGTCTCTTACTCAAGGGAGCATGTCGGTGGCTGAGTACGAGGTTCAGTTTGTCCGACTCAGTCAGTATGCGCCTGAGCTTATTCCTGATGAGCGGGAGAGGTGTGAGCGGTTCCGTTATGGTTTGGTGACGGATGTAAAGACCTATATGCTGGATACTGAGTACACTGATTTTGATGTGCTGGCTGGTAGAGCAAAAGACATTGAGATGAATTTGAGTTTGTCTGCTAGAGGTGCTGGTTCTAGTGCCGGTAAACGAGTTGCTGAGTATAGTTCCGGTGGCGGACGGAACAAGAGAGGACGTGATCGGAAGTATCAGTCTTCAGCTAGGCGAGGTGGTGAAGGGCAAGGTGCGCCTGTTCAGGGGGATAAGGCAAGAGCTGATCCGAACACATGTTGGACGTGTGGATCGCGTGGACATCTGAGGCGTGATTGTCCTCGAGCAGAGAGGGTGGTTCAGGCTCCTGTTGTAGCAGTTGGTAACTCGTGCTGGAACTGTGGATCAGTGGATCACATGAGGAGGGAGTGTCCTCTGTTGGCCGGTGGTGGCCAAGGACGTGCTCCTGGAGTTGTTACACCACAGAGAGGTCGTGGGCGCGGCCGTGGTAACTTCCAGCGTAGAGAGGATGGTGGAAGGAATGTGGCTCATGTTGTAGCTGTTCGGCCTGAGGGTGGTGGCCAGGCTAGAGTGTTTGCTCAGAGGGAGGGGAGGAATGACGCGGATGTGATCGCAGGTACTTTCACTTTGCAATCCTTGTCATTACTTTCCTTGATTGATTCTGGATCTACACACTCATACATATTGCGTGAGCATGCTGAATTGCTTGGTTTGCCTGTTGAGTCCTTAGATGTTGGTATACGTGTCACAAGTTCTTTTGGTGAGACTGTAGTGACTCGAAAGCTTTATAGAAGATGTCCCTTGGTTGTGCAAGATCATGTTTTTCATGTTGATCTTATGGAGTTGCCTTTCTATGGTTTTGATGTAATCCTTGGTATGGATTGGCTTGTTGAGCATCGAGCTGTAGTAGATTGTGAAAATAAGCGAGTTTCGTTGAAGCTAGCGGATGATTACGAGGTTGTTGTGGTTGGTGAGAATGTGAAGTTTCTTGCCAATGTGGTGTCTACATTGGAGGCGAGTCGGATGCTGAGGCAAGGTTGTGAAGCTTACCTAGCCTTTGTGATGAATCCTAGCTCTAAGGAGTTGCGTGTGCAAGATATCAGGACTGTGCGAGAGTTTCCTGGTGTGTTTCCGGAGGAGTTGCCTGGATTGCCTCCTAATCGCGAAGTGGAGTTTGGGATTGAGTTGTATGAAAACACAACTCCTGTGTCCATTACCCCTTATCGAATGGCACCTAAGGAGTTGAAAGAGCTGAAGACGCAACTGCAAGAGTTGCTTGATCGTGGTTTCATTCGGCCAAGTGTGTCACCTTGGGGTGCACCGGTCTTGTTTGTGAAGAAGAAGGATGGCACTATGAGAATGTACATTGATTACCGTCAGCTTAATAAGTTGACTATCAAGAATCGGTATCCATTGCCGAGAATTGATGATCTTTTTGATCAATTTCGGGGAGCAGCTGTGTTCTCTAAGATTGACTTAAGGTTAGGGTATTATCAGTTGAAAGTGAAGGATGTGGATGTGCCAAAGACAGCTTTCAGGACGAGGTATGGGCATTATGAGTTCCTTGTGATACCGTTTGGTTTGACGAATGCTCCTGCAGCTTTCATGGACATGATGAATCGTGTATTTCATGAATACCTGGATAAGTTTGTGGTGGTATTCATTGATGATATCCTCGTGTACTCACGTACTGAGGAGGAGCATGAAGGGCATCTGAGAATTGTGCTGCAAGCTTTGTTGGAGAATCAGCTTTATGCTAAGCTGAGCAAGTGTGAGTTATGGCTTAGAGAATTGGTGTTTCTTGGTCATGTGGTTTCTACTGAAGGGATTCATGTTGATTCTCAGAAGATTGAGGCGGTGATGAATTGGAAGCCTCCTAAGTCTGTTCATGAAGTCCGTAGTTTCCTGGGTTTGGCAGGATATTATCGGAGATTCGTGGATGGGTTTTCCAAGATTGCTGCACCTTTGACGAAGTTGTTGCAGAAGGATGTTAAGTATGAGTGGACGGAAGCGAGACAGCAGGCTTTTGAGAAGCTTAAGGCAGCTTTGACGCAAGCTCCTATCTTGGTTCAACCTGAATCAGGGAAAGAGTTTGTGGTGTACAGTGATGCGTCCTATGTTGGTTTGGGATGTGTGTTGATGCAGGAGGGTAAGGTGGTGGCTTATGCATCACGGCAGTTGAAGGTGCATGAGCGCAATTATCCTACGCATGACATTGAGTTGGCTGCGGTGGTTTTTGCTTTGAAAATCTGGAGACATTATCTGTATGGTAAGAAGTGTACTGTGTACACGGATCACAAGAGTTTGAGGTATCTGATGTCCCAGAAGGAGTTGAATCTTAGGCAGCGACGTTGGGTGGAGTTGCTCAAGGATTATGATTTGACGATCGAGTATCATCCGGGTAAAGCTAATGTTGTAGCGGATGCCTTGAGTAGGAAGGTAGCTGTTGAGTTGAGGGCTATGTTTGCCAGTTTGAGTATTTCGCGTGATGGTGGTCTTGTGGCTGAGTTGCAAGTGAAACCATCTTTGGTTCAGTTGATTAAGGAAAAACAGTTGTTGGATGATTCTTTGGTGCCTCATGTTCAGGATATTGCGGAGGATAGGCCTTCGAATTTCTGCTTTAATGATGATGGAGTGTTATGCTTTGGTAGTCGGATAGTAGTGCCCAATGATGCTGAGTTGAGGCGTGCTATTCTGACTGAAGGTCATAGTAGTCCTTTTGCTATGCACCATGGTAGTACTAAGATGTATCGTGATCTTCGTGATGAGTACTATTGGGTGGGTTTAAAGAAGGATGTTGCTGAGTTTGTGAGCAAGTGCATGGTGTGTTAGCGAGTTAAGGCTGAGCATCGGTTTCCTTCGGGGTTGTTGCAACCGTTGAGGATTCCTGAGTGGAAGTGGGAAAGGATTACCATGGATTTTGTTTCTGGTTTGCCTTTGTCGCCATCGAAGAAGAATTCGGTGTGGGTGATTGTGGATCGCCTGACGAAGTGTGCGCATTTCTTGCCTGTGCATACTACGTACACTTTGGATAAGCTTGCGGAGCTGTACATTGCTGAGATTGTGCGGCTGCATGGTGTGCCAAAGTCGATTGTGTCGGATAGGGATCCGAGGTTTACATCGCGTTTCTGGCAGTGTTTGCATCAGGCTTTGGGTACACGGCTGAATTTCAGTACATCTTATCATCCGCAGTCGGATGGTCAGTCCGAGCGTGTTATTCAGGTTTTGGAGGATATGTTGAGGTGCTGCGTGATTGAGTTCCAGGGCTATTGGGAGAAACATTTGCCTTTGGTGGAGTTTGCCTATAATAATAGTTATCAGGCAAGTATTCAAATGGCACCTTATGAAGCTTTGTACGGGAGGAAGTGTAGGACTCCTCTGTTTTGGGCTGAAACGGGTCAGAAGTTGGTTTCGATGCCAGCTTTGTTGAAGGGAACCACCGAGAAGGTGAAGCTCATTTGTGAGCGTTTGAAAGCAGCTTCTGATCGGCAAAAGTCTTACGCGGATTTGAAGCGTATGGAGATTGAGTACGCGGTGGGTGACCGTGTGTTTTTGAAGGTTTCGCCGTGGAAAAAGGTGATGAGGTTTGGCCGAAAGGGTAAGTTGAGCCCTAGGTACATTGGACCATACGAGGTGGTTGAGCGTGTGGGTCCTGTTGCGTACAAGTTAAGGTTACCGCAAGAGTTGGAGAAGATCCATGATGTGTTTCATGTTTCTATGCTTCGGAAGTATAGATCGGATCCTTCACATGTGATGCCTGTGGAAGAAGTGGAATTGAATCCGGATTTGACCTATGATGAGGAACCGGTGAAGATTCTGGATTCGGATAGTAAGGTTCTTCGAGGCAAGACCATTGAGTTGGTAAAGGTGTTGTGGAAACATCGTGGTGTTGAAGAAGCCACGTGGGAACGGAAGGATGACATGTTGAAGCAGTTTCCGTACCTCTTTCCTTCAGGTAAATTTCGAGGACGAAATTTCTTAAGGGGGGAGAGTTGTAACACCCCAATTTTGGGCTTAGAAGTTTTGGGTTTGGACCGGATCGGTCGGGTTGCGGTTCGAATATAAAAGGGTGATTTTAGGAAAGCCTAGTTCGGGTTGCATTAAAAATATGGAAAAATATCTTAAAATATTCTTTTATTATATATAAGAGAATGGTGAAATCAATTTTACAAAATGAGGTTGGGAAGTGTGACATTTTGGTTTAGTGACTAAAATGTAATTTTCGAAAACTTGGTGACTGTTTTAAAAAGGATTGAAACTTTGAATCTTTAAGGAGCTATTTACCCAAGAAGAGTTTCTCCAGATTTTTCTTAATATTAATCAATTTATTAATGGTTTTAATTAAGGTAAAAAGGGAGGGAAGAAGATATTTTGTCATTTTAACTAACTTTCTCAAATTTTTCATTTTCTTTTCTCTCAACTTTTCACTCAACCCAAACACATTTCTCCAGCAAAATTCCCTCTGATTTTGACAACTAAAGATTAGATTTCAACCTTCATTTGATCTCTAATCATTTCTACATCAAAACCTTAGCAATTGCTTATTGGATTTTCAAGAATCTTGGTTCCAAAAAGGGAGAAACTCAAGTTTAGAGGTATGAACGTCCTTCTCCTCTAAATTCTCAGTTCTTTACTGAAATTCCCAAGTTCTCAATCCTTGATTTGTGTTTTAATAAAGGTTTTGTAGTGGTGTTCTTGATCTTGGCTTTAAAATGCAAGTTTTGATTAGTTTTTGATGAAATTCGTATGAAATGGTTGGGCACTGTTTTGAGATGTGTTTTTGATGAAAATTGGATGTATAATTGATGAGAAATTGAGGTTTAATCAATGCAATCCCGGATAGGTTGATTTTCCTAAGTTTTGTTTGAGTTTATGATGGTTTTTGGGGTGATCTTGATGTTCTGCTATAGCTGGAGGTATAAGGACGTGTTTAGATCCTTTTTGGATGTTAATTGAGGTTTATGAATGTTTGGAATTGATGGATCTTGGCTGGGTAGTGTTGTAGAGATGTTTGGATGTGATTTCGGTTGTGTTTGGTAGCCGAAATGTGAGTGTTGATGTGAGCAGCGAGTTTAGGTGTCTTGGTTGAGGGTATTAATGCATAATGGTGCATTAATCTACTGTTTTGATGTGTTTAAAACAGGGGAGACATCTTCGGATCCTTGTGATGTTGATCCGGAAGCTTGATTGGTGTTTCGGCAAGTGGCAAAACGGAAATCGGTGAGTGAAGTTTGGTTTTCAGCTTTGAAACCAATGTTTGAAGGTTTTGGGAGCTTAGTCTAAGTCTAAACAACTTAGCTATGCTCAAGAGTAAGTTTTCGGAAAAACTCTCTTGTTGATGAGCCATGAGTTGGTTGAATGCAAAGGGATTTGTTGCATGTTTAAATTCTATTTTTGAAAGCATATTTTAGCATGTTTATTGCTGGTTTCATAAGCCATGTGTTGAAGGATGCTCTAGGTAAGGGATCCTTGTTTTTGTACATTGATAAATGTGGTTTTGATGCCAAGTGATGCATGATGATAATGGCTTTGTTAAATGCTTTAAAACAGTGGATTAATGTTGTTAAATGATGTATATTGGCAAGTGATGTGGTTTGTCTAAAAGTACTTGAATCGGATATAGTTAGCCGGCTATAGGATTGGGTGCACCGTGAATAAAGTCACCTTGGATGTTGAGGGGTTGTGATTGTACCATGCTCCATCCAAGTACACTAACGAGATGGTTAAGAACACCATGGTGGTTAAAAGTCCATGAGTGGGTCTTGTGTTAAGGTCATTATGGTGGTTAAAATTCCATGTGTGGACCTTGTGTATTGTTAAGGTCAAAATGGTGGTTAAAATTCCATGTGTGGACCTTGTGTTTGGTAAGATCACAATGGTGGTTTAAAGTCCATGTGTGGATCTTGTGTTGTATGTCCCGTGATCTCGTTAGTGATGTTATACAACTACCAATGAGTGATGTGGAGGGGTTGTGATTGTACCATAGTCTCCATCACGTGTGTTGAGGGGTTGTGATTGTACCATGCTCCACCTTGATATTGGTAGTGTGTATGAAGCGTAGGGACAACGCTTGTAATCCGCGTATCCGATTGTTGGTTGTAAATTGTCGTTTGTGTTTTGGAACATGGTTATGATTATCACTTGAAAGCCAATATGACATGATAATGGTTTGAAGCATGTAATGCTTGGTTTATGTACATATGTGCATGATGAAATGTTGTTGGAGCTAAAGGTTTTGAAAAAGAGTTTTTATTAATGCATTATTGTGATGTTTTAAATGAGCATTCCTCACTAAGCTATGTGCTTACGCTCTCTCTTTTCTTAAACCAATAATGCAGAGCATTGAAGTGCTTAAGGGCAGCAAGGGGGTCAAGAATCCAAGTGAAGAACTAAGCTCATGTGTGGTGAATATTTTCATAATTTGTTTAGCTTTTGGCATTTGGCAATGGGGAACCTATGTTGTTGTTTTGGGAGATGTTTTGGACTCCTTAAGTTGGTTTTATGCTTTTGATATTGTTGGAACTTGTAAATGGCCTTTATGAGGATTGTTTGGTGATTTGGTGTTTGAATGGTTTTCAATATAGGATGCATGCCTATAGAATTGGGGCTTTCCTTGTTTGATGCCATGTTTATGAATTGTTGATGCCATTATGTTCCTTAAGTATGTAATGACTTGCTGGTATAATTTGAGGGTCATCTGAATGCGTTTGATGGGTCAATTGTGCTTTAAACCAGCTAAATTTCTGCAATCTGGGCAGCCTGTTTCGGAACAGGTGCTACCGTTTCGGAACAGAGGACCTGAAATGGCCTAGGCGTTTCGAAACGGGCAGAGCCGTTCCGGAACAGTTTTGCCACTGCCAGGCCATGTTGCGCAACGGGTTTCGGAACGGTCCCGCGTTTCGGAACGGATCATCCTTGTTCCGAAACACCCGACCGTTGGGCACTGAAATTGACGGTTATATGTTTTGAAACCTTTGCGTTTTGGTCCTGAACTTGGTTCATGCGATTGAATGAGTTTGAGATGTCCGTTTGAGTTGAAATTTGGCAGTGAGGCATGAAACATGACTAATTTCATAATGGTAACTCAAAAGTTGGTTAAGTCCTTGAAATTTCCAGAATTTACATTTTGGTCCCTAAACTTGTATGTTGTGCAATTGAGTCCCTGATTGTTATCCGAATGTTGTGGCTTTTGAACATGTTTGTCTCAAGTGTTCACCTAGGATTAATTTACATCTAGATAAGATTAAAAAGAAAAAAAAGGGTCGTTAATCAAGGTTGTCTTTCGGGTTGACTTTGGTTTTCCCCGTGTAAACTTCTTAATTCGGGTCAACCGTCTAGGCCGGGTTAAGGGGGTTACAAAAACAACGTATCGAAACATATTAAATATGTATCGATACGCTCTCTCTGTAAAAACTGAAGGAGTTTGAATGGTGTACCGATACGGTGTCCCCCGTATCGATACAGATTTAATGGAATTTTAAATTCGAAAGCCTTAAATGTTTTTTATCGTTGGTGTCAGTTGTTAGGTAACAAATTTTTAAAGAATTGGTTGTCCCGTACTGATACGCTCTTACCCATATTGATACGGAATCTTCCAGTGAGCTTTGATGAAATAATTGTTTCGATACGGTCTTACCCGTACCGAAACACTTCCTTAACCCGTACCGATACGCCTACACGCGTATCGATACGCCCCTCTTGTAATTGTGCAATGGCTCTTTCTGTTTTGAGATAGGTATCGATACGGGTCCCCGCATACTGATACAATAGGCTGCAGAAGTGCATTTATGGTGGAAAGAGATGGTCCCAATGGCTATATTCAATACCCTAACCACCCAAACAACTAAAATTAATGGAGAAGGTATAAACTGAAGCCAAATGAAGACTAGCAACAATGATTGCATCCAAAAGAAACATCTTTACAAAAAATTCAAGCTCAAAGTGCCTAATTTCTCATTTCTTGTAAAATCCCAAATTGTGTTGTGTTTAATTCTAATCTTGTATTCCAATTTGGGTTGAGTGTTTGTATTTAAATGGGCAAACTTGTATTGAGAGATATCTTTCTTGCCTTAAATTCTTATATGTATTCTTGTGAGGGTTTGGTCAAATTTTGGGTAGAAAATTTGACCGGTATTGTAAAGGTTACCTCCTAAGCCTTGAAAAGGGGAAGAGCAATTAGTGGATTGTTGGAAAATCCTTAGTGGTAGCTAAGGTAGTGGGTGTAGAGTTCATTTGGAACTTGAACCACTCTAAATTGTCTTGTTCTTCAATTTTTTCTATTCCACTTTCTCCAACAAATTTTAAAAACCCATTTCACCCCTCTTGGCTTTGATCAATCCATTGATCCACTCAAAAATTGGTATCAGAGCCTACCACTTTGAAGGATTAACAACTACAAGAGGAGATTCTAGGAAGAGTGTAATTAACTACAAGACAAGCCATGCCATCTACTTCAACCTCCAACCTCTATGAGTCACAATCAACCACTAAACCACCATTCTTCAACGAGGACAACTACCCATATTAGAATAATCAGGTGCGTCTCTTCATCAAGTCAACGAATTACATGGTTTGGGATGTAGTGGAAGAAGGCCCCTACATTCCGGTTAAGAGAAACGATGAAGGAAGACTAGTTTCGAAGGTGAAGTCGGAGATGACCGAGGAAGATAGACGGAAGATGCAAGTCAACGACAAATCTCTACATATCATATTTTTTGCACTTGGTCCGAATATCTACTCAAAGGTTTCATCTATCAAAAGCGCAAAGGAAGTGTGGGACACTTTGGAGACGACTTATGAGGGAACTAGTGACGTCAAGGAAACATAAATCGGGCTACTCAATCTAAGCTACGAAAATTTCAAAATGGATCCCGATGAGAGTGTTTCCAAGATGTTTGATCGATTCTCGGTCATCGTCAATGGATTGAAGGGTTTCAGTGAGATCATCCCCGAAGACAAGCTAGTGAGGAAATTGTTGTACTCTCTTCCAGAATCATGGGATAGCAAGAGAACGGCTATTATTGAAGCTCGAGATTTGAAGACTCTCAAGCTAGATGTTCTTTTTGGATCTCTACTCACCCATGAAATCATGAAAAATGGAAGAGAAAAGAAAAGAAAATAGAGGAGAAGAAGGATGTTGAGAAGAAGAACATTGGAATTGCTCTTAAAGCTTCATATCATGAAAGTGATTCTAGTGAAGATGAAGATGAGGAGATGGCCATGTTGGCCAAACGATTCACTCGCTTTATGAAAGTCCAATCGTGGAAGAAAGTTCATTAGAAAATGAGACTTCAAGAGCAAACGTAAAGAAGAGAAGAAAGACCAAATCATTTGCTATGAGTGCAAAAAATCCGACTATATCTGTTCCGAGTGTCCTCAATTGAAGAGGAAGAGCTTTGGGAAGAAGAACAAGCTCAAAGCTCAAGTAGCAACTTGGAGTGACGAGGAGTCATCCGAGGAGGAGGAGGAAGTGGCTAATCTTTGTCTCATGGCAATTGATGATGAACCAAAGGTAAACCTTAACTCATCTAATTTTGATTTTACCTATGATGAACTTCAAGATGCTTATGATGAATTGCAAGAGGTTTATGATGAATTAGTTGGAAAATATAAGGAGTCTATTTTGAGAAACAAGAAAAACATTTCCGATTTAAAAACTCAAAATGAATCTATTTCAAAAACTAACTCGGAATTGGAAAAGAAGGTTTTGTACTTAGTAAATCTTTCAAATGATCTTAAAAAGAAAAATTTTGATCTTGAAAAACTTTTTTCCGATTTTCAAGATTATCACACAAAGGAAGTGGATAATCTTAAAACATCTATTGCTATTGGGAAAAACCATTTTGAAAAAGGAAAGGTCTTCTAAATCCCAATATGTAAAAAGAAAAACTTTTGTTCCTAAACAAAGAAATTTTCCTAAGCAATCTAGAGGTCAAAGGATTAGAAGTGTTTGGGTTCCTAAAGAACTTATTATTTCTAATAACATGAATGTTATTACTTCTTGGATTCCTAAGGGGACCAAGGTTTTGAGGGCTAACACACATGGACCCAAAATGATTTGGGTACCAAAAATCAAAGCCTAATTTCTTTGTTTGTAGGGGGAGCATTGCTACAAGGCCAAAGCTTCAAGCCAAAACTCATTGTACTTTGATAGTGGATGCTCAAGACATATGACATGTGACAAGAGTAGATTCGTGGAACTAAAGCCAAAGAGTGGTGGAGTGGTAACTTTCGGTGACAACTCCAAAGGCCACATTGAAGGAATAGGCTTCATTGGTAATCACTCTTCTATTTTCATTGAAAATGTTTTGTATGTCAACGGTCTTAAACACAATTTATTGAGCATTAGTCAATTGTGTGATAAGGGTTTTAATATTTTATTTGAAAAAAGGTGGTTGCAAAATTTTGAACATTAAAACAAATCAATTGATGCTCATATGGCATAGAATAGGCAATATTTACATGGTGCATTTAGATGACATCCATACATCTTATACATGTTTAGTTGCACATGATGAACATGACTCATGTCTTTGGCATAGAAAATTAGGACATGCTAGCATGAGTGTTTTAGAAAAATTGGTTTCCCTAAATCTAGTTAGAGGTTTACCTAGGATCAAGTTTTCAAATGATAAAATATGTGATGCATGCTCTAAGGGTAAACAACATAGATCATCCTTTAAATCCATTAATGATGTTTCTACAAGTAGGTGTTTACAACTAATTCATATGGATCTATTTGTGCCTATTAGAACTATGAGCTTGGGTGGTAAATCGTATGCTTTTGTACTTGTTGATGACTATTATAGATTTACTTGGGTTCTATTCTTAGGTACAAAAGACGAGGCTTTAGAAAAATTCATCACGTTTTCAAAATTAACTTAAAATGATCTTGAACTTAAGATTTCTCACATTACAAGTGATAATGGAACCGAATTTCAAAATCTAGGTTTTGAAGAGTTTTTAAATGAAAATGGTATTAGCCATAATTTTTTGGCTCCTCGAACTCCTCAACAAAATGGGGTAATTGAGAGGAAAATAGGACTTTACAAGAAATGGCTAGAACCATGCTTTATGAAAACAATTTACCTAAATATTTTTGGGCGGAAGCCACAAATACCGCTTGCTACATTGTAAATCGAGTAATGATTAGGCCAATTTTAAAGAAAACACCTTATGAGATTTTAAAATCTAAGAAGCCTAACATTAGCTATTTTCATCCATTTGGTTGCAAGTGTTTTGTTTTAAATAATGGAAAAGACAACTTAGGTAAATTTGATGCTAAAAGTGATGAAGCTATTTTCTTAGGATACTCTTTAAACTCTAAAGCCTATCATGTATTTAATAAAAGAACTTTAGTAGTAGAAGAGTCTATTCATGTTGTTTTCGATGATAACCTTCTTCCGAGGAAGGAATCTTGTGATGATGATGATGTAGGAATCCTTGATACCTTTCATGGGGGACAAACTTCAAAGGAGGATGAGATTCCAACTAAAGAAGAAGATGCACAAGATCCACCTCTTGAAGCCTTGAAGGACTTGGCTCTTGAGGAAAAGGAAGTGAGCTACCCAAGGGAGTACACCTATGTCAAAGGTGGTGAAATCTTGGGTGATCCATCCAAGGGGGTAACTACTAGATCTTCTCTCAAACTCATGAATCATGTTTCTTTTATCTCATGCATTGAGCCTAAGAACATTAAAGAAGCATTAAAAGATGATTTTTGGATTATGGTTATGCAAGAAGAGTTAAATCAATTTGAGAGAAGTAATGTATAGACATTAGTTGAAAGGCCTAGTAATCAATCTACTATAGGAACTAAATGGGTATTTGGGAATAAACTAGATGAGAGTGGTAACATTGTGAGAAAAAAAGCTAGATTAGTTGCTCAAGGTTACACTCAAGAAGAGAGAATAGATTTTGATGAAACCTATGCACCCGTAGGTAGAATGGAAGCTATTAGGATGTTGCTTGCATATGCATGTTATCATAATTTCAAGCTTTTTCAAATGGATGTGAAAAGTGCATTTTTAAATGGTTTTATAAATGAGGAAGTGTATGTAGAACAACCACTGGGTTTTGATGATTCAAAATTTCCAAATCATGTTTTTAAGCTAACCAAAGCACTTTATGGTTTAAAACAAGCTCCTAGAGCTTGGTATGAAAGGCTTTCAAACTTTTTGATTGAAAAAGGTAAGGTGGACACTACAGTTTTCATAAAAAGATATAAAAATGACATCTTAGTAGTGAAAAGATATGTTGATGATATCATTTTTGGATCTACTAATGATTGTCATTGCAAAGAGTTTGCTAAGTTAATGCAAGGTGAATTCAAGATGAGCATGATGGGGGAGCTCTCATTCTTCTTGGGACTCCAAATCAAACAAAGAAAGGATGGCACCTTCATCAATCAAGGAAATTATGTGAAAGATATGCTCAAGAAGTTTGGCTTGGAGCAAGCAAAGCCTCAAGCTACACCAATGAGCTCATCTACAAAGCTTGAAAAAGATGAATGAGGTAAGTGTGTTGACTTTAAGCTTTATCGCTCTATGATTGGATCTTTGCTTTACCTTACCGCAAGTAGACCGGATATATTGTTTAGTGTTTGCTTGTGTGCTAGGTTTCAAGCTAGTCCTAGAGAGTCTCACCTTATAGCCGTTAAAAGAATCTTTAGGTACCTTAGAGATACTCATTATCTAGGTCTTTGGTGAAGATGTGGAGACGCGTCTCACTTCTCTTGAAGGCGGTCAAAATTCGATGAACATCACTCTTACTGCTTTTCATGATGAGTGGCGTCAATCAAGGAGAAATGATGATGCCAACGAAGAGGACGATGAAGATGATGGAGATGGCGATGGAGAAGAGTAGTAGATTATCTTTGCATTCCATTCATGTCATTTAGGATTTCTATTTATGCACTTTGATTTATGTTCTTTAGGATTAAGTTTAAAACCTATGCTTTGATTATTGTTATTTGGATTTTATTTTTGATGTTTCCTTTGTTATGAACTTAATGTTTATCTATTATATGTTGCTTAGTTATTTATGCCTTTTTCCTTTGTCTATCCATGTCTCTTATTTTTTGATCTAACAAAAAGGGGGAGAGGGAACAAGCTCACTTAAAATTTTTAACTTAAGTTTTACCTAGCTAACATTAAGGGGGAGTTGTTTTTCCAAAGTTTTTCTAAGTCTTAAAAATTTTCAAGTTTTGGTTTTGTTATATCAAAAAGGGGAGATTGTAAAACCTATGTTTGATTTTGATATAACAAAGTAGTTTAAGGATTAAATTGAAAAACTTGAAATAGATTTTTATGTCCCTCAAAAGGTTTTAAATCAACAAGGCTTTAATCTAGTTTGAAAAACTCAAACTCCAAAATATTTTCTAAGTGTTCCAAGGCCAAACTATTAAAAATCGCATATGCGTATCGTAGGAGCGTATCGATACCTTTTTACCAAACTTGGTCACTGGAGAAACGCGTTTCGATACGCCCCTTACCGTATCAAAACAACGTATCGAAACAGATTGAGTCTGTATCGATACGCTCTCTCTGTAAAAACTAAAGGAGTTTGAATGGTGTACCGATACGGTGTCCCCCGTATCAATACGGATTTAACGAAATTTTAAATTCGAAATCCTTAAATGTTTTTGACCGTTGGTGTCAGTTGTTAGGTAACAGATTTTTATAGAATTGGTTGTCTCATACCGATACGCTCTTACCTGTATCGATACAAAATCTTTCAGTGAGCTTTGATGAAATAATTGTTTCGATACGGTCTTACCCATACCGAAACACTTCCATTAACCCGTACTGATACGCCTATACGCGTATCGATACGCTCCTCTTGTAATTGTGCAACAGCTCTTTCTATTTTGAGACAGGTATCGATCTGGGTCCCCGCGTACCGATACGGTAGGCTGCAGAAGTACATTTATGGTGGAAAGAGAGGGTCCCAGCGGCTATATTCAATACCCTAACCACCCAAACAACTAGAATTAATGGAGAAGGTATAAAATGAAGTCAATTGAAGACTAGCAACAACGATTGCATCCAAAAGAAACATATTTACAAAAATTCAAGCTCAAAGTGCCTAATTTCTCATTTCTTGTAAAATCCCAAATTGTGTTGTGTTTAATTCCAATCTTGTATTCCAATTTGGGTTGAGTGCTTGTATTTAAAGGGGTAAACTTGTATTGAGAGATATCTTTCTTTCCTTAAATTCTTCTTTGTATTCTTGTGAGGGTTTGGTCAAATTTTAGATAGAAAATTTGACCGGTATTGTAAAGGTTACCTCTTAAGCCTTGAAAAGGGGAAGATCAATTAGTGGATTGTTGGAAAATCCTTATTGGTAGCTAAGGCAGTGGATGTAGAGTTCATTTGGAACTTGAACCACTCTAAATTGTCTTGTTCTTCAATTTTTGCTATTCCCTTTTCTCCAACAAATTTTAAAAATCCAATTTACCCCCTCTTGGCTTTGATCAATCCATTGATCCACTCAACAGGCAAGACTAGTGATAGTTTAACAAAGTAAAAACATTCCAATGACTTGTTAACTTCAACGAAACAAACCCTAGTACCCTCTCAAGGTTTCACTCATTCCGTTCAAAGTGTTTAGGGTAAAATTTAAAACGCTCTAGCCAAAATTTAATCAAAGCATTACCATGTGCTTGTAACTAAATCTAATCTCCTCTACTAAATGTGAATGTGATGCAAAAATCAAGAGGTCTTTTAAATGGGTTGTAATAGGGGTAAGGTTTGGGTAGGATAAAAAGGCCAAATAATGAGTTTAAAATTCAAGACAAAGAAGATTATCCCAAAGAATTATTAGAAGGGAAAAAAAGGAAAACAAGAAATCAAACGACATCATTTCTTCATTCGAACTGTTTCTCTTTTTTTTTCTTCTTTTTTTTTCGAAGCAAACTTTTTTTTCTATTTTTTTTTATTTTTTCCATTTTCACCGTCCGAACAATATATTCGAATTAAACAACATATTCGAATTGCACTGCAATGTTCTATATTTTTTCTACGCTGTATTTTTCTGTACTGTTCGAATCTATTTTTTCTGCACTGATTTTTTTTGCAGTATTCGAACAAAACTGCATTGTTTTCCTTTTTCCGGAATAACCTTAACTTTATCCTGAAAGGGTGACAAAAAGAGTGAAAAACAGAAAAATTTGTTTAGGCTAAAAATGTGGTGAATCAGAGAAAAGGTCAAGGCTCAAAATTGATTATCTAAGGGATAAATAACAAAGGGTAGGCCATTTTTTAGAAGAGAATGAGGTTAAACCCAACGTCTCTATCCTATTAACGCATCAAAGTAAAAAATGTAGTCTCAACAAGTATTATGCCACAAGTTCTAAAATACAATTGATTAAATCGACACACTCAATTGAAACAAAGAGCAAGAAGAAAAGATATGCTCATTAAGCTCAAAAACTCACATGAAGGGTTTATTTGTACCAAGGTAAGTATCATATCGATTAATCAAATCAAGGAATGTCATACGAAAATTTATAAAAACAAGTCAAGCCATTGTCTATCATGCATCCTAAAATTTAAAACAAGAAAGATACCAAGTCATATGAAAAGCGGAGAGAAAAGGCGAAATCAAGGATATGTAATAAGAGACTTTCAACTAAGGCAATCAATCAAATAAAAAAAAAAGAATTGGACCCAAATTCTATCCGTCTCAATTAAAGCATATTGTCCCAATATGTAAAATAAGAAAACAAGAGAGGAAATGGGAAACTCCATGGGCTTTGCTAATATGCGCCGAAATATTTTCCCCACTACTTATCTACGTGTATAACATATAAGATATGCTGGAATTTATTCGATCAAAAATCATGGTACCTAAAAAAATAAAACAATATAAATGAACGTGGTAAATTAAATAAAATTAATGTAAATAAACGTACTAGATTAAATAACAAAAATACATAAAACAAAAACAAAAACAATGGGTTACCTCCCATTAAGTGCTTAATTTAATGTCGTTAGCTTGACGACCCTTTTTTTAGATCGTAGGATCCTCCAATTTAATTCTTCAATTAATCCTACCGGAGCGTTATCGTAGTAAGGCTTCAACCTTTGGCCGTTTACTTTGAATCAATATTTTCACCGTCTTCAATTTCTACCGCGCCATGTGGAAATACTTGAATCACCTTATAAGGTCCGAGCCACTTCAATTTCAGCTTACCTGTAAAAACTTTAAGCTTAGAATTTAACAAAAGAACTTTTTGCCCGATAACAAATGATTTAAAAGAAATTTGTCGGTCATGATATTCTTTTAATTTTTCTTTATATATCTTGCTGTTGTCATAAGCGTTCCGTCGGATTTCTTCCAATTCTTGAATGTCTAACTTTTGTGCTTCACCACTTGCTTCCATGTCCATATTGCATAGTAACCGCCCAATATGCTCAATTTTCTAACTCAACCGGCAAATTCCATGGCTTACCGAAAACGAATCGATATGGCGACATTCCAATGGGACCTTTATAAGCAGTCCGATATGCTCATAATGCGTCGGTTAGTTTGAGACTCCAGTCTTTGCAATCCGGCTTTACAATTTTTTCAAGAATTGCTTTAATCTCACGGTTCGACACTTTCGCTTGCCCATTGGTCTACGGATGGTAGGAAGTTGCAATTCGTTGAGTAACACCAATTTTTTTCATTAAAGCATCTATAACGCGATTGATGAAATGCTTTCCCCTATCGCTTATTATCGCTCGCGGTGTTCCAAACCTAGAAAAAATGAATTCTTTAAGAAAGTTAACAATCGTTTTAGCATCGTTATTACGGGTAGCTTTAGCTTCCACCCATCTAGAAACATAATCAACATCGAGAATTATATAAAAATTGCCAAACGACGAAACAAAAGGGCCCATGTAATCAATTCCTCATACGTCAAATATTTCGCATACATAAACTGGGTTAAGTGGCATTTCATTCTTACGACTCAAATTGCCTACACGTTGACATCTTTCGCATGATTTACAAAATAAATAAGTGTCACGAAAAATATTAGGCCAAAAATTGCATTCAAGTATTTTATGTGCAGTGCGCTTGGGTCCAAAATGTCCACCACATGAATAAGAATGACAAAAGTTTAAAATTGAATTTAACATCTTCAGCGATACATTGCCTAATTACTTGATCTAAACAATGCTTCCAAAGGTATGGACCATCCCAAATATAAAAGTGGGATTCTCGCTTTAATCTATTGATTTTAGCTCTAGACAAATCTTGTGGTAACTTACTGGTGGCCAAGTAATTGACCATATCAGCGAACCAGGGTGTTGTTCCCTGCGCCAACATCAATCTTTCTTCCGAGAATTCATCGTTGACTGGCAGGTCAGACGTAGGGAGGGGTATGCAACTTAAGTGATCAGCTACGAGGTTTTAGCATCCTTTTTTGTCTTTAATCTCTTGGTTGAACTCTTGGATAAGTAGGATCAAGAGGATGAGTCTCAATTTCGCTTCCTTTTTGCTCATCAAGTATCGCAAAGCTGCTTGATCAGAAAATACAATAATTTTAGTTCCAAGTAAATATAATATAAATTTTCTAGAGCCAACATCAATCTTTCTTCCAGGAATTCATCGTTGATTGGCAGGTCAGACGTAGGGAGGGGTATGCAACTTAAGTGATCAGCTACTAGGTTTTCGCATCCTTTTTTGTCTTTAATCTCCACATTGAACTCTTGGAGAAGTAGGATCCATCGGATGAGTCTTAGTTTGGCTTCCTTTTTGCTCATCAAGTATCGTAAAGCTGTTTGATCAGTAAATACAATAATTTTAGTTCCAAGTAAATATAATCTAAAATTTTCTAGAGCAAAAACAATGGAAAATAGTTCTTTTTCTGTTGTAGAATAATTTATTTAAGATGGATCTAGCGTGCGAGATGCGTAAGCTATAACATGGGACTCTTTTCCAATCTTTTGGCCGAGGACAGCTCCAACACTTGTATCTGATGCGTCACACATTAACTCAAACGGATAATCCCAGTTTGGTGGTTGAACAATTGGTGCTGACACAAGTTTTTCCTTAAGTACATGATAAGCTCTCAAATTTGACACTTTTAATTGCTATTTTTCTAGTTTTTAGGATTTCTTGCTACCTAATCCATTTTGTTTTGCTATATTTTGCGCAAGGAACCTAATTCTGGAAAATAGCAGCAAAATGGGGCATTTTTGCAGTTTTTTTTATTATTTTGGTCATGACTGGCATCGTGGGCACGACACTGGGCACGACGCGTCTGACGTGGTAGATGCGTGGCGACTTCTGGAAGATTCTGGAACGTTCTGGAAGACCTTATCAGCTTATCCGTTTCGATTTTCTGTATTTAAATTTCAAAAACATTTGAATTGTTTATCTTTCCTTTATTATTTTGAATTTTCTTATCATTTATCTTTGTAAATCCAAGCCTATAAATACCACTCCTTGGTAAAGGCTTAGGCATCGAATTTAGTCTTAATCTTTTAGCTTGAAAACACTTGTTATTTCTAGTCTTTAATCAAAGTTCTCTTTTCTTTACTTTTATTCTTTTATGTTCTTTAATTATTTTTATAAAATCAAGTTAAGTATGATAACTAATATCATGCTTAGCTAAATCTCTTGAGCCAAGAACTAGCCAAATTAATTCAAATCGTGAGAATTGAACATTGCCTAATTTCCTTCGGGAATACATTTTTGTCTTTCAATTTAGATAGTTTGGCAATCGCCCTTACTAAAGTTTTTAATCGTTTTTCAAATCAATAAGAGCTCGTTGGTCTGGAATCGTCTAAAAACATAGTTAGGAGGAAGGATCGGCCTGTGGCAATTTCGACTTCCTGTAAACACTCTTAGCGGCGGTCCGCTAAGGAAAGATAAAATCAGAAGTGATTCTTTTTTTAAGACAATTTCTGAGTCGGGCTTTTCCTGTTTTCAAAACTAAATATTTTAACGACGATAGACGTGGTTAATTTGTTTAAGAACCAACCTTCGAAGATAGACTTGGGAGGATTGGTTACTCGAGAGAGAAGCAAGTTGCGACGGGTTGGGCCTCGCAGACTGTAACCGAAATGATCCCCGGAGTAAAAATCCATTTTAATGATCGAAAGAATTGACAAGGCTAGCTCGATGCTATTTTGCATTTTTGGACTTTCTTATTATTTTCTTTACTTCTGCATTTAATTCTACTATTTCATCTTCATTCAATATCAGATCACCCCCTTTTTTATTTTTCTTGTTTTTACAGATATTCCTGGAAGCATTAATCAAAGCAACCTTCAGTCAAGAATACCGACTAATCTCCCCGTGGATCGACCCTCTTTCCCTATAGCTACTTAATTTCTTTATTTTATTATTTATTGAAAGAGGTTAATTTATTTATTTATTTTGACGTGTAAAATGACGCTTGTCAGTACAACAAATGCATCCTTGCTTTTTTCATCGAAATTAAAGACTTGATCTTTCTGAAGAAATTGGCATAACGGTTGCGTTATTTTCGAGAAATCCTTGATGAATCTGCGATAGAAACCTACATGACCAAGAAAAGAACGAATTTCCCTTAAAGTTGTGGGGGTAAGGAAGTGAGCGTATAATGTCGATTTTTGCTTTATCAACAGAAATTCCACATAAACATCTCGCCGAATTCCATATGGTGTGCAGTAGTATGAAACCGCAAGGGGTCTTGGAAGACCAAATCAAACTACGTGCATTTCCTTTTTCCTTAGCCAGATCGGCTAAAGAATGGTTATTTTATCTTCCGCCTAACTCAATTACTACATGGACTGAACTCTCTTGTATTTTTCTTGATAGATATTTTCCTGCGGCAAAGGCGAGCGAGCTTAGGCGAAGCATCTTGGGAATCCAACAAAGGAGCGACGAATCTCTCTACGATTATTGGGAGAGGTTCAAAAAGTTATGCGCAAGTTGCCCGCAGCACGGCCTATCCGAACAAACCCTTCTTCAGTATCTCTACGAAGGGATGCTCTCAATGGATAAGAAGATGGTAGATGCCGCTAGCGGCGGCGCTCTCGTCAACATGACCCCTACTGCAGCGAGAACATTAATCTCTACAATGGCTGCCAATTCACAACAATTCGGCTCTTTAAGTGAACCTAGCCAACGGGTTCACGAAGTAAGAATTGTTTCACTTGAAGATAAAATAGATAAATTAACAGATATAGTTAATTCACTTGTTTCAGAAAAGATTGGAGCTGCAAAAGTCTGTGGAATTTGTACGATGTCGGATCACCCAACGGATCACTGCCCAATGTTACAGAATGAATCTGGCGCCCAAGTCAATGCCATAAATAATTTTCCAGGACCTTCTCAAAGGCCTTATAACCCATTCGACAACACTTATAATCCGAGATGGAGGGACCATTCGAATCTGAGCTACGGAAAAAACCAAATGGCCAACCCAAATTATCAGCCGAGACCTCATCCTTTTCCCACTCAAATGCCACAAAAAACTTCCCTTGAGACCATTGTCGAAAGGTTAGCTATTTCAAAAGAAAAATTTCAAACCCAAACACAATTCCATCTACAGGAAATTGACAAACAAATAAGCCACCTAGCTCAAACCATTGGCCGCCTAGAGTCTCAAGGACGATTGCCCTCTCAAATCGAAACAAATCCAAGGGAAAATGTGAGCGTGATTACTTTGCGAAGTGGTACAGTAATTTCACTAGAACTGTCAAAGGAGACCGAGAAAATATTCGACAAAGACAAACAAGGCACTTCTTCGAAGGACCAGGAAGGAAAATCTTCACTAACCTCAGGTAACATCCAACCCAATCCTTCTTTTTCTACTTACGAGCATGTTCCTCATTTTCCAGGTCGACTAGCAAGACGTGACAAAAAGAAAGAAGAGAAGGAAATTTTGAATATATTCAAGAAGATGGAAATCAACATTCCACTTCTTGATGTCATTCGAAAGGTGCCAAAGTATGCAAAGTTTTTGAAGGATTTATGCACAAATCGTAGATGACTATTCGGGAATGAAAAAGTTAACCTCAGAAAGAACATTTAGGCCATTTTTCAAAGACGCCTACCACCAAAATTTGAGGACCAAGGGATGTTCGCGATTCATTGCAAGATCGGAAATGTCGGAATAAAGAGGGCAATGTGCGATATAGGCACATCTATTAATGTCATGCCATTGACTGTCTACAACAAAACTTCAACTGAACCATTGAAGGAAATGCGAGTGACGATTCCGTTAGCTGATCGGTCAATTATCTACCCCGAGGGGGTACTAGAAAACGTGTTGGTAAAGGTAAACGATCTTATTTTTCCTGCTGATTTTTACATTATTGACATGGAAAATGACCGCAACAACAACGTATCAAAAATCTTGCTTGGCCGCCCTTTCTTATCAACAACACATACAAAAATCGATGTCTGTAACGGTATCTTAACTACGGTATCTTGCAGGCACCAAAGCATAAATTAGAGCAATTTAATTACGTATTTTTGGGCGAAAATGGTACCTTGCCAATCATCATATCCAACGAGCTGTCAAAAGAAGAAGATAATAGCTTAGTTGTTTCTTTGCGCACAAATAAAGAGGCAATCAAATGGACCTTATCCGACATCAAGGGGCTGAGTCCATCTACGTGCATGCATAAAATCAAGACGGAGGAAGGCGTAAAAGCGACGAGGGATGGACAACACCGCTTAGTTGAAGAACTTATTTTTGAAGAACTGAAAATTTAACACAGGTCGTCGAGCTAAACGACGTTAAACAAAGCACTACATGGGAGGCAACCCATTTATTTTCTTTCTTTTGCTTTATGTCTTATTCTTTCTTTCTTTTTATTTTATTTTCTTTCATTTACAATAATTTTTTGTTTTAAATTTTTTAGGTACATTACTCGGTTTTAAACAAGCGTCTAAGCGTAAATTTTACTCAAATAGTGCCAATTTTTGAAGCCCTTTTCGAGCAGCACTAAAACCAATTTTTGAGGCCATTTTCCACGATGGGTCGAACGCGACACCAAGGTTGCGGTCACCCTTAATCACGGGAAGTGTCCTTTACCCTTCTTTGTTCTTCATTTCTTTTATGTTTTTCATCTGAATTGGGGCAATTCACTTAAGTGAGGGGGAGGGTAGCAAACCGCTTGTCCTGCTTGTCTGCTATATGTTTGATTTTGGTTTGACTTTGAGATGACATTTTTCTTGCCATTGCTTGATGTCCAGCATGTTATAATTGTTATATTGCGTAGGAATATTTGAATGTTGACATTTTTTATAATCAAATGACATGAGCAAAATGATAGTTTGACATCTCTTTCAATTTGCCTTGATTGTGATAATTGGATCTCTCGCCTAGCTTAATCAACTTAGCCTAAGTTTGTGAGAATTTGAGCCTTCAGCATGCATCTTATTCATTATGCTCGTTTTTCCTTGCTTGAGAGTGTCATCTTGAATTTAGGAATCTAGAACTTGTGACTTGTATGCGATTTGTAACACACCATTTTAGCCCTAATTTGAAAAACCCTAATTATGAGAATTCCCAATTGTTAACCCTAGAATTTGGGGGAAAATTCGGAATTTAACCTAAATTAAATTTGGGACCTAATTGAATAAATTAAAAGTTTGGTGGTTATTTTGTTAGGTGGGCAAAGTAGAGACCCTCCTTTCGTAATTTTCCCATTTATCTAGGGTAAACACTCTTTGTTTCTATTTGAGTATCTATGCGCCGTTCTTCCTCTTTCTCTAATAAAATAATAATAAAATAATACAAGCATATCAACCCTTTCCCATTTTCTGTCGAAGTTCCAGTCAAAGGGCTAGTCTTGTCCGTTCAGAGTTTCAAGGTCGTCGGTGTGTTCACCGTGGCCGTCCGATCAAAACTGCCGTAAGGTGTTCCGTTCGCCGCCTCCCATCATCGTAACGGTGAGACGAAAGCTTCGACTCTTTGCTTTCCGCCGCCATTGTCACCGGAAACGTTTGAGTTTCCTTTGAGAACTCCTGCCGCCGCCGTCCTCTGTGAGCGCCGCTTCCGTCTCGGGATTGGGTGAGTGATGTGGTTGGGTTTGTTGGGCTTCGGGTTTACCGTTGCCGTCGTGTTGACCGTGTCCGATGTCGGGCAATGGTTGCGCCGCGTTGGTCGTGGCCGGTAGAGTCGTGGCCGCCATCGGGTTCGCTGGTAGTGTTGGAGTGGTCGGGTGCCGCCGGGGGCGTGGGGTTAGAGTTTGATTAGGGTTTGGTTTGATTATGATGGCTGTTGGATCTGAACTGAACCAGTTGGGTGTGTTGGACCGGACCGGGCGGCTGAGTTGAACCAGACCAGTGGGCTGATGCAGGCTGACGTCATCTGACGTTGTTGCTGATGTAGGCTGACGTCAGCGATGACGTCATCCTGGTCAGTGATGACGTCAGCGTTGACTTTTTGCGTTGACTTTTTCGGCTGAGTCCACCTTTATGTTTTTCGACGTTCTAGTTCCGTTGTCGTTGTCCGTTCCTTCAAATTCAAACCCGAAATACCTTTTTCGATCAAGTTTATTTGTTGAGCTCAGATTTTTGTAAAGTGTTGCATCAGAATTTGACTCGGATATTTTTGTGTTCAGGTGACGTGGACTCTGACCCCGAGACTTTACCTCCTTCTCCGCCAGGCAGACCTCCGGTGGCACAGTCTTCGAGATCTGCTAGTAAGATTTCTGTTAAGCATAGTTTATTCGATTGTGGCATAGTAGGAAGTCTTATATAGTGTTCTTTGTTTTTAGGAGCTGATTCTGTTTGACCTTCCGCTAGAGCTGAGCATGAGAGACGTCACTATCGACATTGACTATTTAGCTGCCTAAGGTGTGTTCTCTATCTGTGCTACATGTCTTTGATGTTTGAGTGCATGATATGAATGATTTATATATCTGTGTGTTATTCTGCTCTGTTATCTGATAAATATTGCATGACTCGACTATATGCTATTCTGCTCTGTTATCTGACAATAATGTATGACTCGGATGTTGTGTTCATGTTATGTAACACATATCGGAATCAGATTATTATGTACATGCATCTTAGTTATTTAACAAGATTGTATTCAAACTCTGAAATTGGATTACATGTCATATCATTGGGTTGGGATATTGTACGGAGGAAGCTCAGCGACTTCATCCTTCGGGTTGAACTTCGCTTCGGATTAGTAGTTCCATCTTTCGAGATGAGTTCTGCTTCGGACATAGTGTTGCGGTGTAGAGTGGTTCAGGGGAACCTCACTCTTCGGACGTTGATGTAGTTGGGTGCATGTCATGTTATGATATTTGTATGCCTTGTCTGTAATACTTCAGAATATCTGTTAATTCTTGATTTGTGATATTACTGTTGGATTGACTTCTGTTATGCACTTTAGAGACACACTGAGCTTTATAGTTGACTCTCCCTTAGTATCTGTTTCATATTTCCAGACTTAGGTTTCGGTACTTGGAGGACCTCGTACGAACAGTATTTGATACTATTTATCAGTATGTTTTGTTCTAGACTTATATTTATTTATTTATTTATTTAAGTTTTTTTTTCAGATTTGGTTGTAAACATGGACTTTGGACATTTATTATTTTTGGGATTTGATAAACTATTTCTAGCATGCTTGTTTTAAGATGAAACATTAAAGGTTATCACTTATATTGAATAATAATTTCGGCACAGTTTTTCATAAATAATCTTACTTGAGGGGAAAGTTTTCCAAATTGTCAATTTCAATTTGTTATAAACCCTTAGGTCAAAATTGGGGGTTACATTTAGTGGTATCAGAGCCAGGTTACACCCCTCGGCCTGTGAGGCTCGATAAAAATTTGATTTTAAAGTTTTAAAAATTTTGCATGCATAATAAATATTTTCGGAAACTACGAGATTTTCAGATAAATGTCCGAATTTTAAAGAAGTAATATATGTTTTAATTAAAGTCTCCAAGTACCAATCTTGACTTTAGGATTCTTTTTTTGTAGATAGACTACTATGCCACCCCGTAGGAGTACTAGAGTTACGGCTGGCCGAGGTCGAGGCCGTGGACGAGGTCGTACCGCTGTAAATACGAGTGACATTAATCCTCCTGAGCATTCCCCACCGCATCAGGAGGACCCACAACATGAGCAGGCTGAGGAGCAACATGAGGTTCATACGATTGGTCAACAGACTGATCACCCTGATCAGCAGACTCAAAGTGAAGTTCCCCGTGCAGCCGGTATCAGTGAGACTGCTGGAGTTGATGTGGCTGCAGTACATTTGGAGCTACTTGAGTATCTTCGACAGGGTTTTAGGAGACCCATATCTGCTGAGTTTTTGTCTGCTAGGATGTCAATTTTTGATGGTAAGACGGCTGTAGATCCGGCTGACGCAGAGTATTGGCTGAAGAAATTACAATAGTTATTTGATGAGATGGACTACCCTACTGACAGAAAATTAAGAGCGGCTGTATATTTATTGAAGGGTAAAGCCCTGAACTGGTGGGAGGCTGAGTAGACCGTTATTTCTGCTAGTCGGATCACATGGGATCATTTTCGTCAGGCTTTCCGGGACAGATATGTTGGGGCAGAGTATCTAGCCAAGTGTCGTGAGGACTTTATAAATCTGAAGCAAAATGACATGACCGTGAATCAGTATGAGATCGAGTTTTTGAGGCTGGTTCAGTACGTCCCTGGGTTAGTTACTACAGATAAAGAGAAGTGTGACTAGTTTCTGAAGGGTCTGCGACCTTCGATCAAGACTGGTGTTGCTTTGCATTTGTACAAAGAGTACAAGGATATTACCTTGCGAGCTAGGACTGCTGAACGCAATGATGCAGAGTTGAGGCAAGCTGAGTCTAAGGGTATGGATCGGGGTAAGAGGTAGTCAACCGCATCAGTTCAGTATAGCCAGGGTAACCAGACCAGGAAGAGGGAAAAAGATGAGAGTGATTATTAGAGTTATTCCAGAGCCAGACCGGTGACCACTGCTGTTCCGACTTCTAGTGTTGGAGGTTCTACTAGCACGCGGAGGGCACCGCAATGTTCTTTCTGCAAGAAATGGCATTCTGGGGAGTGCAGGAGACAGTCCGGGGCTTGTTTTCGCTGTGGGTCATTCAATCATCTTTTCAGAGATTGTCCGCTTGCACCTCCGTCAGCCCATATGACGAGTCCGTCACAGGCATCAGTACAGACTCCTGCTAGGGGTAGAGGTCGAGGTAGACTTGATTCTACAGTTTCTGCTAGTAGAGGTAGGCCAGCTCAGCGTGGAGGATCAGCTGGATCTGGGGTGAGACAACCAGGTTTGGTTTATGCTACCAGGAGACACGAGGTTCGTGATGAGCCAGATGTTATTGCTGGTACCTTTTCTATCCACTATATCTCGTATTTTGCATTATTAGATATTGGTTCTACCCATTCATATGTTGCAAGTTCGGTATCTAGGGGACTTGAAATTCCGGTTGAGAAAAATTTGAACGCGGTTTAAGTTTATAGTCTAGTGGGTGATCATGTCAAGGTTTCTAAGGTGTACAAGAATTGCCCTTTGGAAATTCAAGGGAAAATATTCTCTGCTGATTTGATGGAGTTACCTTTCAGAGAGTTCGACCTTATTCTCGGAATGGATTGGTTATCCGCTCATCGAGTCTGTTTGGATTGTGAAAAGAAAAGGGCGACTCTGAAAACCTCAGATGGGTGCGAGGTGATTATGGTGGAAGAGCGTAGAGGTTACATGTCTAATGTTGTTTCGGCTCTCAAAGCAGAAAAGATGATTCGACATGGGGCTACTGCCTATCTTGCTTATATTCTTGACTCGAGGCAGTCAGATTCTGGTTTGGATAAGATCCGGGTGGTTAGGGATTTTCCAGATGTTTTTCCGGAGGAATTGCCAGGGGTACCGCCAAAACGTGACGAGGTTGAGTTTGGAATAAATGTATATCCGGGTACAGCTCCTGTCTCTATGGCTTCTTACAGGATGGCTCCGAAAGAGCTTAAAGAATTAACGATTCAGTTGCAGGAATTGCTGGATAGGGGTTTCATCCGACCTACTATTTCCCCCTGGGGAGCCCCTGTTTTGTTTGTGAAGAAGAAGGACGGATCACTTCGGCTTTGTATTGATTATCGGAAGCTGAACAAGCTGACGATCAAGAACAGGTACCCACTTCCTCGTATTGATGACTTGTTTGACCAGTTCCGAGGAGCTACAATATTTTCTAAGATAGACCTGAGATCGGGTTATTACCAACTCAAGGTTAAGGATTCTGATGTGTTCAAGACCGCTTTTCGGACTCTTTATGGTCATTACGAGTTTCTGGTGATGCCGTTTGGATTGACTAATGCCCCTGCAGCCTTTATGGATATGATGAATAGGGTGTTTCAACCCTATCTGGACCAGTTCGTGGTAGTTTTCATTGACGACATACTGGTTTATTCTAAATCGGAGGTAGAACACGAGGAACATCTCCGGGTTGTCCTACAGACTTTGTGTGAGAAGCAGTTGTATGCAAAGTTCAGTAAATGTGAATTCTGGTTGACCTAGGTTACCTTCTTGGGACACGTGGTTTCTGCTAATGGTATTCAGGTTGATCCAAAGAAGATTGAGGCTATTTTGGGTTGGAAGCAGCCCAAGAATGTTCCTGAGATTCGAAGCTTCTTGGGTTTAGCTGGCTATTATCGGAGGTTTGTGGAAGGTTTCTCAATTATTGCAGCTCTTCTAACTAAACTTATGAGGAAGGATATTCCTTTTGTCTGGACTGAGGCTCAGCAGACCAGTTTTGAGAAGCTTAAGACCGTGTTGACTGAAGCACCCGTTCTGATTTAGCCTGAGCCTGGGAAGGCTTATACGGTATACAGTTATGCCTCCCACACGAGTTTGGGATGTTTTCTGATGCAGGAGGGGAAGGTAGTGGCCTATTCATATCGTCAGTTGAAAGTGCATGAGTGTAACTACCCGACCCATGATTTGGAGCTTGCTGCTATGATCTTTGCTCTGAAAATGTGGAGACACTATCTCTACGGAGAGAAGTGTTATATCTTCACCGATCACAAGAGTCTTAAGTATCTACTTACGCAGAAAGAGTTGAATCTGAGACAACGTCGCTGGTTGGAACTTCTCAAGGATTATGATTGCGAGATAGAATATCACCCGAGAAAGGCGAACGTGGTTGCCGACGCCTTGAGTCGTAACGCCATCTCGGATTTGAGGACCTTGTTTGCTCGGATGAGTTTGTTTGAGGATGGTAGTTTGGTGGCAGAACTTCGGGTTATTCCGACGCTGATATCTGATATTCGAGCTGAGCAGCCTACTGATCCTTTTCTTATGCATCGTATTAGAGAGGTTTCTGAGGGTACATATGTGGATTATACTATTGATCAGGATGGTGTTTTGTGTTTCCGAGGCCGGTACTGTATTCCGAGGAAATCTGGGTTGAAACAGGTTATTCTTCGCGAGGCACATGACAACCCCTATTCTATGCATCCTGGTGGTGATAAGATGTATAAGAACCTTCGTCAGAGGTACTGGTGGAAAGGTCTTAAGCGGGATGTTGTCGGATTTGTGTCTAAGTGTATGACTTGTCAGAGAGTCAAGGCAGAGCATCAGCGTCCATCTGGATTACTTCAGCACATCGAGATTCCTCAGTAGAAATGGGAGCGTGTGACTATGGATTTTGTCAGTGGTCTTCCGATGACTCCGTCTAAGAAGGAATCTGTCTAGGTTATAGTGGACCGTTTGACCAAGTCCGCGCATTTCATTCTGGTTCGAGTCAATTATCCTTTGAATAAGTTGGCTCGGCTCTATATTTCGGAAATTTTTCGACTTCATGGGGGTACCGATATCGATTATTTCTGATCGTGATCCGAGATTTACATCGAAGTTCTAGAAGGCACTTTACTTTGCTTTGGGTACCCGGTTGAACTTCAGTACATCTTATCATCCGCAGACAGACGGACAGTCCGAGCATGTGATTCAGATTCTAGAGGATATGTTGAGAGGTTGTGTTCTCAACTACAGTGGTAGTTGGGAGGATTTCTTGCCGCTCCCAGAGCTTGCATATAATAACAACTACCATGCCAGTATCAAGATGGCACCGTACGAGGCTCTGTATGGGCGTAGGTGTAGGTCACCGATTGGATGGACTGAACTTAATGAACATAGATTGTTTGGACCAAACCTAGTCCGTAAGGCCGAGCAGACAGTCAGATTGATTCGAGACCGGCTTAAGGTTGCTTTTGACAGACAGAAGTCCTATGCCGACTTGAGACGTCGAAATCTTGAGTTTGAGGTCGGTGGTGAGGTTTTCATGAAAGTATCTCCTTGGAGGAAGGTACATCGGTTTGGTCGGAAGGGCAAGCTGAGTCCTCGATATATTGGCCCTTACCGGATTCTTCGTCGGGTTGGACCTGTTGCCTATCAGCTCGAGTTACCACCAGAGCTTCAGCGTATTCATGATGTTTTCCATGTTTCTGTGTTGAGACACTACCATGCTGATCCATCTCATGTTTTGCCTGTGGAGGAGATTGAGATTCGTCCTGATTTGCGCTTTGAGGAGGAGCCTATCGAGATTCTTGCTCAAGATAAGAAAGTTCTCAGAAGGAAGACCATTAAGATGGTCAAAGTCTTGTGGCGTGGTCCCAGTCATGATGAGGCTACCTGGGAGCCCAAAGCTGTCATCAAAGCTCAGTATCCGCATTTGTTTGCTCAAGGTAAATTTCGAGGCCGAGATTTCTTTTTACGGGGGGAGAGTTGTAACACCCCATTTTAGCCCTAATTTGAAAAACCCTAATTATGAGAATTCCCAATTGTTAACCCTAGAATTTGGGGAGAAATTCTGAATTTAACCTAAATTAAATTTGGGACCTAATTGAATAAATTAAAAGTTTGGTGGTTATTTTGTTAGGTGGGCAAAGTAGAGACCCTCATTTCGTAATTTTCCCATTTATCTAGGGTAAACACTCTTTGTTTCTATTTGAGTATCTGTGCGTCGTTCTTCCTCTTTCTCTAATAAAATAATAATAAAATAATACAAGCATATCAACCCTTCCCCGTTTTCCATCGAAGTTCCGGTCAAAGGGCTAGCATTGTCCGTTCAACGTTTCAAGGTCGTCGGTGTGTTCACCGTGGCCGTCCGATCAAAATTGTCGTAGGGTGTTCCGTTCGCCGCCTCCCATCATCGTAACGGTGAGTCGAAAGCTTCGACTCTTTGCTTTCCGCTGCCGTTGTCACCGGAAATGTTTGAGTTTCCTTCGAGAAATCATGCCGCTGCCGTTCTCTGTGAGCGCCGCTTCCGTCTCGGGATTGGGTGAGTGACGTGGTTGGGTTTGTTGGGCTTCGGGTTTACCGTTTCCGTCGTGTTGGCTGTGTCCGATGTCGGGCACTGGTTGCGCCGCGTTGGTCGTGGCCGGTAGAGTCGTGGCCGCCATCGGGTTCGCTGGTAGTGCTGGAGTGGTCGGGCGGCGCCGGGGGCGTGGTGTTAGGGTTTGGTTTGATTATGGTGGCTGTTGGATTTGAACTGAACCGGTTGGGTGTGTTGGACCGGATCGAGCGGCTGAGTTGAACCAGACCTGTAACACCCCAATTTTGGGCTTAGAAGTTTAGGGTTTGGTCAGACCGGTTTGAGAAACGGTTCGAATATAAAAGGAGGTTTTAGGGAAAGCCTAGCTCGGAATGCTTTAAAAAATATAGAAAAATATCTAAAAATCCTCTTTTAATATATATAAGAGAGTGGTGAAATCAATTTTACAAAATAAGGTTTGGAAATACTACATTTCGGTGTAGTGACCAAAATGCGATTTTTGCAAAGTTTAGTAGTGATTGTTTTGTAAAGGATTGAAACTTTGAATCTTTAAGGAGCTAATTACCCAAAATGTTTTCTCCAGATTTTTCCTTAATTTGGGTGATTTAATTAATGTTTTAATTAAATAAAATAAAAGGAAAACTACCTTTTGATTTTCATAACTACCTTTTCTCTAATTTTCTCTTATTCCTTTTTCTCTCAAAATCTCATCATCCAAACACTTTTTCTCCAGCAACTTTCACATAGATTTTCACTTCAATTGATGAGATTTCCATCATCTATTGGTTCCTAATCAATCTTGCATCAAATCCTTTTGATTTCCACATTGAATTTTCAAGGAATTTGGCCCAAATCAAGGAGAAATCATCATTTAGAGGTAATATTGTTCTTCTCCTCTAAATACTCAGTTCTTTACTGAAATTCCCAAGTTGTCAATCCTTTATTAAAGTTTTATAAATGGTTTTAATGTTAGAAACATGATTTTGGCTTAAAACTCAAGATTTTGGAAGAGATCTTGAAGAATTTCATTGTGATTGATTGGGCTCTGTTTTGAGGTGGTTCCTTAATGTATTTTGGATATTAAATGATGTTATAAATGAGGTTTTATCAATCCAATCCCGAATAGGTTGTGTTTCCTAAGTTTTTGCTCAAGAAAATGGTGGTTTTGAGGTGTTCTTGGTGTTCTGTTGTAGCTGGAGGTATAAGGTCGAGTTTAGGATTGTTTTTAATGGTGATTGATGTTTAGAAATGATTAGAAGTGATGGATCTTGGCTGGGTAAAGTTTTGGAAGAGTTTGGAGGTGATTTCGGTTGTGTTTGGTAGCCGAAATGTTGGTTTTAGGAAGAGCAGCGAGTTTAGGTGTGTTGGCTGAAGATTTCAATGCATGACGATGCATTAATCCTCTGCTTTGATGTGTCTAAAACAGGGGAGACATCTTCGGACACCTTTGGAGTTGATTCGGAAGCTTAATTGGCGTTTCGGCAAGCAAACGAAACATAATTGGTGAGTGGAGTTGGTTTTCCAGCTTTGAAACGATTATTTGGAGGTTTTGGGAGCTTAGTTTAAGTCTAAACAACTTAGCTAAGCTCAAGAGTAAGTTTTCGGAAAAACTCCCTCGGATGTGCTAAGATGTGGTTTGATGCATTAGTTATGAAATGCATGTTTAATTTCTGTTTTGAAAGCATGTTTTAGCATGATTAATGCTGGTTTTGAAAGCCATGTATTGAAGGATGCTCAAGGTAAGAGATCCTTGGTGTGACATGTTATTAATTTGGTTATGATGCATGGAGATACATGATGTTAAATGGCTTTGATTAATGCTTAAAATAGTGAATTGATGATGGTATTTGATGTATATTGGCAAGTGATGAAATGGTTTTAAGTACTTGAATCGGATATAGTTAGCTGGCTATAGGATTGGGTGCACCGTAAGTAAAGTCGCATTGGATGTTGAGGGGTTGTTATTGTACCGTAAACTCCATCCAAGTACCCTAACGATTGAGGTAAGATCACAACGGTGGTTGTAAATTCCGTGTGTGGATCTTGTGTTATGTGTCCCTTACCCTCGTTAGTGGAACTATACCACTACCGATGAGTGGTGTTGAGGGGTTGAGATCGTACCATTATACTCCACCACGGGTGTCACATCAATGGAGGGATCGCTCTTGAGTGTGAACCTTGTGTAGTCCGGTAGTGTGTATGAAGCGTGTGGGACAACGCTTGTAATCCGCGTATCCGATTGTGTCTTTTGTTGAAATGGTTACGAACTATCACTTGAAAACCAATATAATGTATTTGAATGTAACGAAGCATGAGATGCTTGAAAAGTATGCAAGGTAGCATGAAAAAGAGATGAGCATGTGGTTAAAAGCTTTGTTGAAAGCGGTTTCTAAAAATGCATTGTTGTATTGATTTTACTTAGAGCATGCCTCACTAAGCATTTGTGCTTACGCTCTCTTTTACCAAAAATGCAGATAATTGAGGTGTTTAAGGGCATAAAGGAAGCTAAGCGTGTCCAAGGGAAACCAAGCTCATGTATGGTGAAGTTTTCGTACACTATTAGTTTTGATAATTTGGCAATGGGAATCTAAACTTTGTTTTGGGAGATGTATTAAACTCCCTAAGGTTGTGGCATGTGTGCCTTGGTTGATTTGAATTGTAAATGGCCTTTAATGCTTGATTTGAAGTTTGTTTGCCTACTTGGTTTTGATAATAGGAAGCATGCCTCTAGACATGTGAAATTTCATGTTTGATTCTATGAATGTGTTTAGGAGTTCTAAACATGCACCTTATATGTTTGATGACTTGTTGGTATGTTTGGGAAGTCATTAGGATGACTTTGAATGGATTTATGTATGAAAAACCAGCAAAATCTGCAGTTTCTGGGCAAACTGTATCGGAACACTCTCTGGCGTTTCGAAACGGGGGTCTGTAATGGCCTTCGTGTTTCGAAACGGCTGGAGGCTGTTTCGAAACGATTTGGCTACTGGAAGGCCTCGTTTCGGAACCAGTCTCGGAACCAACCCGCGTATCGAAACGGTCAATGCCGTTCCGATCCTGCGTTTCGATACGGCAGGTGGGTGTTTCGAAACAGGTGACCGTTGGGCACTGATTTGAATGGTGCTGAAGTTTGCAAGCTTTACATTTTAGTCCCAAATGTTGATGTTGCAATTGCTTGAGTTTGAGATGTCCATTTAAGTTGAAATTTGGCAGAGAAGCATGAAATGGGACTAATTTCATATTGATAACTTTAAAATCAGTTATGACCTTCTAATTTATAGAAATTACATTTTGGTCCCTAAACTTGTATTAAGTGCAATTGAGTCCCTCTTTGATGTTCGATCGCTGTGCCTTTCTCATATATGTTTCATGAGTACTCACTTAGGGTTAACATGAATCTAGACAAGATTAAAAAGAAAAAAAGGGTCGTTAATCAAGGTTGACTTTGGTTTTCCCCGTGTAATATTCGAAGTTCGGGTCAACCGTCTAGGCCGGGCTAAGGGGGTTACAAGACCAGTGGGCTGATGCAGGCTGACGTCATCTGACGTTGTTGCTGATGTAGGCTGACGTCATCCTGGCCAGCGATGACTTTTTGCGTTGACTTTTTCGGCTGAGTCCACCTTTATGTTTTTCGACGTTGTGGTTCCGTTGCCGTTGTCTGTTCCTTCAAATTCGAACCCGAAATACCTTTTTCGATCAAGTTTATTTGTTGAGGTCAGATTTTTGTAAAGTGTTGCATTAGAATTTGACTCGGATATTTTTGTGTTCAGATGACGTGGACTCTGACCCTGAGACTTTACCTCCGCCAGGCAGACCTCCGGTGGCACAGTCTTCGAGACCTGCTAGTAAGATTTCTGTTAAGCGTAGTTTATTCAATTGTGGCATAGTAGGAAGTCTTATATAGTGTTCTTTGTTTTTAGGAGCTGATTCTGTTCGACATTCCGCTAGGGCTGAGCGTGGGAGACGTCACTATCGACATTGATTGTTTAGCTGCCTAAGGTGTGTTCTCTGTCTGTGCTACATGTCTTTGATGTTTGAGTGCATGAAATGAATGATTTATATATATGTGTGTTATTCTGCTCTGTTATCTGATAAATATTGCATGACTCGACTGTATGTTATTCTGCTCTGTTATCTGACAATAATGTATGACTCAGATGTTGTGATCATATTATGTAACGCATATCGGAATCGGATTATTATGTACATGCATCTTAGTTATTTAACAAGATTGCATCCGGACTCTGAAATCGGATTACATGTCATATCATTGGGTTGGGATATTGTACGGAGGAAGCTCAGCGACTTCATCCTTCGGGTTGAACTTCGCTTCGGATTAGTAGTTCCATCTTTCGGGATGAGTTCTGCTTCGGACATGGTGTTGCGGTGTAAAGTGGTTCAGGGGAACCTCACTCTTCGGACGGTGATGTAGTTGGGTGCATGTCATGTTATGATATTTGTATGCCTTGCCTGTAATACTTTAGAATATCTGTTAATTCTTGATTTGTGATATTATTGTTGGATTGACTTCTGTTATGCACTTTAGAGACACACTGAACTTTATAGCTGACTCCCCCTTAGTATCTGTTTCAGATTTCCAGACTTAGGTTTCGGTATTTGGAGGACCTCGTACGAACAGTATTTGATACTATTTATCAGTATGTTTTGTTCTAGACTTATATTTATTTATTTAAGTTTTTTTCGGATTTGGTTGTAAACATGGACTTTGGACATTTATTATTTTTGGGATTTGATAAACTATTTCTAGCATGCTTATTTTAAGATGAAACATTAAAGGTTATCACTTATATTGAATAATAATTTCGGCACGGTTTTTCATAAATAATCTTACTTGAGAGGAAAGTTTTCCAAATTGTCAATTTCAATTTGTTAAAAACCCTTAGGTCAAAATAGGGGGTTACACGATTTGAGATTACACTAGAATGAGGTGCTTTAAGATGATTTAGGCATTAGGATTTAGCCATTTTCTCTCAATCATAAAAAAAACTTACATTTTTCTCATCGCTTAGTGAACCCTCTTGAAGCCTTATATCCCATTTTTCTTGGTTTAACCATCAAACCTTGTTCTTCCTTGACCAATCTTTTTGGTTGATCAAATGCTATAAACTATATTACTAGACAAATAAGGGGCTGCAATTCGAATAAGGGCAGAATTTTTCAGAAAAAATGAAAAAAAGAAGAGGAAAAATAGAATAAAAGGAAGCAATTGTTTCGAAAAAAAAGAAAAAAACAGTTTCGAGAAAAAGAAGAAAGGAAGAAAAAATATGTGTTTGCTTGCCCATTTTTAGCTCCACTTTTTGTCTTCAGTGCTTATTGTTTGAAACTTCTTGCATTGATCATCTTCTTTTGCCTTTCTTTCCATCTTTTTAACATTTCTCTAAACCCATATTACACCTTGAACAAAAGACCTAATGATTTTTGCACCTCGATTCTAATAAAGTAGTGGAGAATTGAACTTGTTACAAGCCTATGGAAACCTTTGTTCATGTATGACTTAGAGTGTTTTTGCTTCACTTCTACCTATAAACACTTTGAGTGCTCTTGAGTGTATCTTGGTGAGGATTAAGACTAGGTTAGGATTTGATTAATACTTGATAGGCAGTTGGAAGAATGAAGGGATGTTCTTTGCTTATATCCACTTGGTTTAATTTGTGTTTCTTTCATGATACTCCTTTTGCACTAGAACTCTTATAATTATGTTTGATGCTTGTGATGGCTTGAGAAATGCATTCTTGGGTTAATATCTTTTTCAGACATAATTGAGGACAAGTATGAGACAAGTGAGGGGGAATTTGATAAGCTCTCAAATGTGACACTTTTAATTGCTATTTTTCTAGCTTTTAGGATTTCTTGCTACCTAATCCATTTTGTTTTGCTATATTTTGCGCAAGGAACCTAATTCTGGAAAATAACAGCAAAATGGGGCATTTCTGTAGTTTTTTTATTATTCTGGTCATGACTGGCATCGTGGGCACGACACTGGGCACGACGCGTCTGACGTGGAAGATGCGTGGCGACTTCTGGAAGATTTTGGAACGTTCTGGAAGACCTTATCAGCTTATCCGTTTCAATTTTCTGTATTTAAATTTCAAAACATTTGAATTGTTTATCTTTCCTTTATTATTTTGAATTTTCTTATCATTTATCTTTGTAAATCCAAGCCTATAAATATCACTCCTTGGTAAAGGCTTAGGCATCGAATTTAGTCTTCATCTTTTAGCTTGAAAACACTTATTATTTCTAGTCTTTAATCAAAGTTCTCTTTTCTTTACTTTTATTCTTTTATGTTCTTTAATTATTTTTATAAAATCAAGTTAAGTATGATAACTAATATCATGCTTAGCTAAATCTCTTGAGCCAAGAACTAACCAAATCAATTCAAATCGTGAGAATTGAACATTGCTTAATTTCCTTCGGGAATACATTTTTACCTTTCGGTTTAGATAGTTTGGAAATCACCCTTACTAAAGTTTTTAATCGTTTTTCAAATCAAAAAGAGCTCGTTGGTCTAGAATCGTCTAAAACATAGTTGGGAGGAAGGATCGGCCTGTGGCAATTTCGACTTCCTATGAACACTCTTAGCGGCGGTCTGCTAAGGAAAGATAAAATCAGAAGCGATTATTTTTTTTAAGATAATTTCTGAGTCGGGCTTTTCCTGTTTTCAAAACTAAATATTTTAACGGCGATAGACGTGGTTAATTTGTTTAAGAACCAACCTTCGAAGATAGACTTGGGAGGATTGGTTACTCGAGAGAGAAGCAAGTTGCGACGGGTTGGGCCTCGCAGACTGTAACTGACATGATCCCCGGAGTAAAAATCCATTTCAATGATCGAAAGAATTGACAAGGCTAGCTCGAGGCTATTTTGCATATTTGGACTTTCTTATTATTTTCTTTACTTCTGCATTTAATTCTACTATTTCATCTTCATTCAATATCAGATCACCCCCATTTTTTATTTTTCTTGTTTTTACAGATATTCCTGGAAGCATTAATCAAAGCAACCTTTAGTCAAGAATACTGACTAATCTCTCTGTGGATTGACCATCTTTCCCTATAGCTACTTAATTTCTTTATTTTATTATTTATTGAAAGAGGTTAATTTATTTATTTATTTTGACGGGTAAAATGACGCTTGTCAGTACATCAAATGCATCCTTGCTTTTTTCATCGAAATTAAAGACTTGATCTTTCTGAAGAAATTGGCATAAAGGTTGCGCTATTTTCGAGAAATCCTTGATGAATCTGCGATAGAAACCTACATGACCAAGAAAAGAACGGATTTCCCTTAAAGTTGTGGGGGTAAGGAAGTGAGCGTATAATGTCGATTTTTGCTTTATCAACAGAAATTCCACTGGAAGAAACAATATGTCCTAATATTAATCCTTTGTCAACCATAAAATGACATTTCTCTTAATTCAGTACAAGATTAAGTTCAAGACAATGTTTTAGAACATTTGTTAGATTTAGTAAACACTCACCAAACGAATTACCGTAAACCGTGAAGTCGTCCATAAATACCTCAATTCCTTTCTCTATGTAATATGAAAATATGCTTACCATACATCTTTGAAACGTAGCTGGTGCGTTACAAAGCCCAAATGGCATCCGCCGATAGGCAAATATTCCGAATGGACATGTAAAAGTTTTTTTCTTGGTCCTCATGTGCCATAGGGATTTGGAAAAAAACCTGAAAAACCATCAAGACAACAATAGTGAGTTTTACTGGCTAAACGTTCTATCATTTGATCTATAAATGATAATGGAAAATGATCTTTTCTAGTTAAGGAGTTCAACTTCCTATAATCGATGCAAACTCGCCATCCATTCTGAACTCGTGTTGGAACTAACTCACCTTCCATATTTTTAATTACCGTAACTCTAGTTTTTTTAGGGACTACGTGAATTGGACTTACCAATTCACTATCAGAAATTGGGTAAATTATATTTGCATCAAGGAGTTTTTGTATCTCCTTTTTTACTACCTCCATCATTGGTTGGTTCAACCTGCGTTGACCTTGTCTAGAAGGTTTTACTCATTCTTCCGTTTTAAGCTTGTGCATACAAGTTGAGGGACTAAGCCTTTTTATTACTGCGATGGTCCATCTGATGGCCTCTTTGTGTGTGTGTAATACCGTCACAAGATCATCCTCTTGTTCTGTCGATAGCTTGCTTGATATAATTACCGGTAAGGTGTTGTTCTCTCCCAAAAATGCGTATTTGAGGTGATCTGGCAGTTGTTTTAATTCTATCTCTGGTGCCTACAAAATTGATGGTAACATTTTATTTTTAATGGGAGTTAAAAATAAGTCGGAATTGATAGAAGAAATATTTTCAAACTCCCTTTCTTCCTCTTTGCAACAAAGTTAAAGATCCCTATAAAAATTTATGACAAAGTTAGTTTCAAAATATTCATTAATTAAGGGATCAAAAATATCGATAGATTTAATTCTTTCGACTTGATCTGGGTACTTCATTGCTTTATATACATCAAATTATATGACCTCGCCATCAAACTCCATTGTTAATATACCACTTCTCACATCGATCTTTGTATTCGGGGTGCTTTGGAATGGTCGGCCTAAAAGTACCTCTGAACATGTGTTCGTCCTATCATTAGCCATGTCGATGACGTAGAAGTCGGCAGGAAAGATGAGAACGTCGACTTTCACTAACACATTCTTAAGTACTCCCTCTGGGTAGATAATAGATCGATCAGCCAACTGGATGGTGACTCTTGTTTCCTTCAAAGGCTCGTTATCAATCATTTTATAAACAGAAAGATGCATAACATTAATTGAAGCTCCCAAGTCACACATTTCATGTTTAATTAAAATATTTCTTATTTTGTAAGGTATAGCGAACATACCTTGGTCCTTCATCTTTGGTGGGAGGTTTCGTTGAAATACTGCGGAGACATTTTCTCTCAAATTTACCTTCTCGTTTTTGGTCAGTTTCCTCTTTGTGGTACAAAGTTCTTTTAAAAATCGAGCATACCTCGGCACTTGTCGGATTACTTCTATGAGAGGTATGTTGACTTGTACCTTTTTGAAAACTTCTATGATTTCCTTTTCTTTGGCTCTTTTGTCACGCCTTATCAACCTCGAAGGAAAGGTTGGTACGACCTCATGAGAAGGAGGAGGGGAGGTGGTGGCGATGAAGATCAAGATGTACCTTGGTCGTAAGTAGCTGGCGTTTTCTTCTCTTTCGTAGGGTGTGTGGCATTCTCTTTTAAGGGTTCAGGTGCAATAGCGGTTCCGCTTCGGAGGGTGATAGCACTAACATTCTGTTTCGGATTTGACTTCATTTGAGAAGGAAGTATTCCCTGCGACTCTAGTCTCCCCATGGTCTGAGCTAGTTGGCTTATTTGCTTGTCTATCTCCGATAAATGGGTTTCAGTTCGGTTCTAGAATTTTTCTTGGGATATTACCAACCACTCGACAATGGATTCCAACGATGACTTATGTTGTTGGTAAGGTTTTTTTCTATATGTATGATTGATTTTGCCTTTGATTCTGCGCATAGCTAAAGTTCGGATGATCTTTCCATCCATGGTCGTATGTATTGTCATTAGGATTGTATCATCTTTGGGGAGGCCCCGAAAAATTGCCCACTACATTTAACTGTACAACATCCTCTTCCTGAATCATATGGCAACAATCTATTAGATGTTATGGGCTTGTGCATATCCGACAAAGCCTGGCTGCAATTCTTTTATCTACAACGAGAGATTGTACAATTTTAGCTAATTTATCAATTTTGTTTTCTAATGAAACTGTACTTACCTCATGAACTCGTCGAGATAGTTCATTTGGAGAGTGAAATCGTTGCGAGTTAGCGGCCATAGTAGATATTAATGTTCTCGCTGCGGTTGGAGTCATGTTAACAAGTGCTCCTCCAATTGTCGCATCGATCACCTTCATATCTATAAGTGTTATCCCCTTGTAGAAGTACTAGAGAAGCGTTTGTTCTGACAAATTGTGTTGATGACAGTTGGAGCATAACTTTTTGAAATGCTCCCAGCAGTTGTATAGCGATTCAGTATCCTTTTGTCAGATACTCAGAATACTTCGCCTTAGCTGCTGGAAAGAACCTGTCAAGAAATAAACGAGCCATTTCAGTCCAGGTTGTAACAGAGCTAAAAGGAAGATCAAATAGCCAATCTTTGGTAATATCAGCTAAAGAAAATGGAAAAGCGCGAAGTTTAATTTGATCTTCAGAAACTCTATGCGGTTTTGTACTCAGACAAACCATATAGAACTCCTCAAGGTGCTTGTGGGGATTTTCAGAAGATAAGCCATGATAGGTTGGTAGAAGGTGTATCAAACCAGTTAGTTGGAATGGTGTCGTGCCATTCGGGAATGTTATGGACATTGGTTGATTATTATCCGGTGCCCTAGTCAGTTGGTGGATCATTTGGTCGTTATCTCCCATTGGATTTGGCTCTTCATTTGTGTTGTCGTTATGTGATTCTGCTTCATATGCTATTTCTAGATCATGTTCTAGTTGTCGTTGTCGTTGTCTTTGATTCTTTTCCCGAAGTGTCTAGGCATGCAATCTTCGGGCGTATGCTTCGATCTCCGGGATATACTCTTCTTGTTCTCCCGGGTTCTTCCTGGTCATAAATCAAACAAAATAATTCAGTAATTTTATCGAAGTCCCCGACAACAGCGCCAATTTAACACGCGTCGTTTTCGCATCAAAAATAATTCCTCCTTCCATGATAATAAATAAATGAAATAATACGTAGTAAAAGAGAAGTAATGGTCGATCCCACAAAGACTCAGAAAACTTCTTGATTAATGTCTGTTCAATTGGTGAGCCAAGAAGAAAGTTGAATAATATTTCAGTAAAAAGGGGGTTTGCAAATAGAAAGAACACAAAGAAATTAAAGTGATGTTTTAATAGAAAAAGATGTCAGTATTTATGAATAAGCCCTAGGCATTGGCTCTGACTCAGTTTCCTCGGATCATCAGAAAAGAATTTTTACTTTAGGATTCGCGTCGGTTAATTGCCTACAAGGGTCAATCCTTGAGGCTACCCTTTCATAACTGAATACCCAAGTTCTATCTTTGATATCAATTTCCGAAATTGATCTAATCAACAACAATGTTGCATATCAAAACCGTTTTAAGTTCAATAAAAACTAACTTGAATTATGTTGTTTCAATAACAACGGTCCCGATCTCAATTTTCTCTTAGTAACCAATTTACTAAGTGTATTCCCAGGAAGTCAAATATGCTTCAATAGCCAATCCTTCCTCCCACATATTTAACCAAAAAATAAAATTTTGACCAAAGTCAATCTTTAGTTTCGAAATCGTTTTGGTTTAGAAATCAACCCGTAGAAAACTGAAAGAGATTCCCGAAATTTTGAAAGCGCTTTTCAATCCTCCTGTTGGAATTGAGTCATTGTTGTAGCCCTGGGCTTTAAAGAAAATTAGCTAAGCATGATTATGGAAGAAATCATGCTTAGCTTATTTAAAATAAAATAAAAAAGAAAACTTTAAAAAGAAAATAAGAAAGAAGAAGAGAAAGGAGATTTATAAATTCAAAGTAAGAATGAAACAATGAACAAGAGATAATTTTTAAGTTCACCCCAAAGGGGGTATTTATACTATTCTAAAAACTCTAAAATTAACCTAAAATGATAAGAGATTAAAGATAAAATATTCAAAATAAATACAAAAGATAAATCCCAAGTTTAAAATTTAAATCTTGTTGATAAGCTATCAGAATGGACTTGATAAGCTATCACCATCGCTGTTGATGTCATCTTCGGACGTGTCGTCCAGTCGCCACTTTCATGCCCCAATTCATGCTCACCAATCTAGCCATAAATCTACAAAAATAAAAACTTGCAGAAATCGTCCTTTTTAGCACAGTTTCCAGAATCTATTGTCCTGCACAGAAATCATGTTAAAACGCCCAAATCAGTAACAATAATGAACAACCAAGGAGTATTTAAACACAAAACATAGCATATAATAAACACTAGTCATCGGGTATCTGGTCACATTGGGTCACATCAGTTCGATTTATTTACGGGTCGGTTTATTTTGGGTCGGGTATTTTTGGGTTGTTTGATTTCAGGTCGGGTCAAGATCGGTTTAATAGGAAATTGATATGTTTAATTCAGGTTTTCAGGATATATCGGTTTTTTTAAACCCATATATGGCTTTATAAAGCCAATATATTTGACTTTTTGCTAAGTTGTGCGACGGTTCACACCAAATCTTATATTATTTCTTTTTAATATCTTTTATTTATTTTGGGTTACCTTCGATTCGGGTTACTTTCGGTTCGAGTCCATTTGGTTCGCTTGAAAATCAGTTCGGGTCCATATTGGTTCAACTAAAAATCGGGTCAGTTTCGGTTCGATTTGGTTTGTTCGGGTTTCAAATCAAATTCAAATCATCATGTTTGGATCAATATTAGATCTCGGATCGGGTAAAATCATTCAGGTCTCGTGCCTCAGGTTAGTTTTCCACGTCTAAAAATAATTTTATTTCATAAGAATGTCAGTTGTTCATTAGTGAAGTGATTAAGTCTGTCGAGCTATCACATTTATTGATTATCTGAGTGATGGGCAATAACATGGAGGATGGTGCATCGTCAAAATTTTTAAATATGAAAGGTTAAGTTTATTGAATTATTTCGAATTACGATAAAATTAATAGAATATTTATTAACCGACGAAGCTAAGACAGTCCCTTTGAAAAGCGACGAAGCTGAGATGGGCAAAGTCGCCATAAAATCGAACGATCTTCTATTAACCCGATATTAATCGAATCGAAATCACCATAGACCCGAACTAAAATCGAACCAGACCCTAACCAAACTTAAAAGAATGTAATCAGACCCGAAATGACCCGAACCAAATGACATATTTGCCACCTCTAAGGTAAACTACACAACAAGTCACTTAGTTATAGGTTTAGTAACAAACATGCCATTATTTTTCTAAAAGTAACAATTATGTCACTCAATTATAGATTTAGGAACAAACACATTACTTTTCTTTTAAAAGTAACAAATCAGTTACTCAATTATAAGTCTAAGAACAAACATGTCACTCAATTAAAATTTTGTGACAAAGAACTCACTGTCATTAAAATTGAAATAAGAGCTTGGTATAATCACAACTTTAATCACTAAAACTTATGTGTTCTATTAATTTGGTCCTAATTCGAAATAATTCAATAAACTTAATCTTTCATATTAAAAAATTCCATTAGTGAAGTGATTGTGTCTACTAGCATGTAGTATTAAGGTCATAATGAGTAGAGGTGGCTAATGGGTCGTTCGGATCGGATTTGGTTTAGGTTAAGTTCGGTTTCAACTACATTCAGTTCATGTTGGGTTTTAAGGTGCTCGATTCATTCAACCATTCTTGCTCACCAAGTGGTGGATAAGTGGAATTTTGGGTGGATGTGGTGTGGAAGCTAAAAAGATAAGTGACACAATGATTTATAGTGGTTCAACCTTCTAACCAAGGTCTGCATCCACTACCTTAGCTTCCCACTGAGGATTTCCAATCAATCCACTATTGATTCATCCCCTTTTCTAAGCTTAGGAGGAAACCCTTATACACCGATCAAGCTTTCTACCCAAAGCCTTGATCAAACTCTCTTTACAAGAGAAAAGATTAGCAAACACAAATCCCTCTAATAGGTGTTTGTTTGCACAATTAAGCTCTCACCCAAAACCTAAAACACTTGAGCAAATTTAACAATTTTGGCTCACTAGTGTTTGTCTATACAAAGAAATGACAATTTAAGTACAAAGACAATTCTTGATTGAAAATTGAAGCATTAACCATTACTTGATGCTTGGAGGTCCCTTTTATACTCCTTAATGAGTTTGTACCCATTACTAGCCGTTGGGGTTGAATTGGAGCCGTTGGAGACATAATTTCCCACCATAAATGCAGTTCTGCAGCTACCCGTATCGAAACGCTCGAACCCGTTTCGATACACTCTTCAAGTAGAAAGAGTCGTTGCAGTCTGATGCAGCACCCGTATCGAAACGCTATTGGCCATATCGAAACGCCCGTATCGAAACGCCTAGTCTCGTATTGAAATGATTTGCATTTAAATGTTAGTTGGGAAATAGTCGTTAGGGTTTATGACCATTGTGGTCGATGCCACGTGTGCGTATCGAAACGGAATAGCCTGTATCGAAACGCTTGGAAAAATCCTCATCCAGAAAAGACCCGTTTTGAAACGTTTTGACACTAGAAGACCCCGTATCGAAACACCTAGAAGGTTTTGTTTAGTTTGGCTTTGAAAACATGTAAAAACCTTTGAGAACATCCCCTAAACATAGTTTCAAGTAGTTTGGACTTTGAAAATAGTTTTGAATTCTTTTTAACTTAGTCCAAAACATTTTTCAATTATTATATCAAAATATTAGTTCTACAATCTCCCCATTTTTGATATAATAAAACCAACTTGAAAAATTGTTTGGGATTCTCCCCCTTTTAGTTTAAAAATGTGAATAAGATATCAAAAAATTGAAATCAATTTGAGCTCCCCCTTATTCATTTGAAAATTCAATTTTTCAAACCATTTCTCCCCCTTTTTGTTATATAAAAAAGAATTCAAAATACTTTTAAGTTCAAAATAACAATATAGGTGAAAAAATTGACATAATTAAGAATTTGGTTTTAAAATGGCTCCCCCTTACTCAAAGCATCATAAGAATGTTAGTCCAACATATATGATCTTCTAGTTGAATTAAATGAAAAATAAAACAAATAGAAGCAAAAACAACTAGATTTTACCACACTTGAATCCAAGGGAGGATGTGAAGCCTTCTTTCTTCAAGTGTTCTTCCTTGTGTGCATGGAGCTCCCCCTCAAAGTTTGACTTGTTGTTCAATCTCCATCACACCTAGCAAAAGACAATCAAGTAATTTTTGGTATCCAAATTGCTTTGGATCCATATACGTTAGTAGCACAAAACTTAGTCCCCTTAGGAATCCATTTTTCAATTTCATCCTTTTTAGTTGAAGTGGTTAGTCCTTTTGGGACCCAAACACTTCTAAAACATTTACCATTTACAAATCTAGGGGCACTGGATTGTCTTACATAAAAGTTTGATTTTCCAAAATCATTTTTCTTTTGAAGTTCATTGGAAATCAAATCTTTTTCTTTTTGAACTTTAAGAAGCAAATTTTGTAAATCAAAACATTTTTGTTCAAAATCTTTCAATTTTGCTTCAAGTTCAAGATTTGTTTTGGAAATCAAATCATTCTCATTTTTTATTTTTGAAATCAACTTTTTGTTCTTGGAAAATGATGCCTTGAATTCCAAAAGCAAATCATCATAGGCATCTTGCAACTCATCAAATGTATATGAATTTGAAATAGATGAGTTAGAAGTTACCTTCCCCTCATTGAGGGCCATCAAGCATAGGTGGGCTACTTTATCATCAGTGGAGTCTTCATCGCTCCATGTGGCCACATATGCTTGCTTTGAAGATGACCCCCTCTTGTTGGACTTGTGGGATTCCTTCATCTTCTTCCTCGATTCATGCTTGGATTTTTCCATTTCGCTCTTCATGAACTGGGTAAATTTGTTGAAGAGATAGGCCATCTCTTCATCTTCACTTTCCTCCTCACTTGAATCTTCATGATGGTATGTGGAGGATTTTAGAGCAACGACACTTGCATTGATGCCAAGCTCCATTATTTTCTTTTTCCCCATAGCTCTAATTTCTTCCCTCTTCTTCTCCTATTCCTTGTTCTTCTTCATGATTTGATGAGTGAGAAGTGACCCCATGAGTTCATCAAGCTTTAACGTCTTGAGATTCTTAGCTTCGATGATGGCGGTCCTTTTTGAGTCTCATAACTCGGGAAGGGAGTAGATGAGCTTTCGGACAAGCTTTTCTTTCGGAATGGCTTCTCCATAGCCTTTGAGTTCATTTGTGATGGTGGAGAACCTATTGAACATCTTCTCGATGTCTTCTTCCGGATTCATCTTGAAGTTCTCATACTCTAAGGTGAGAAGCCCAATCTTGGTCTCCTTAACTTCGTCGGTTCCCTCGTATGTGAATTCAAGCTTGTCCCATACCTTCTTGGCACTCTCACAAGAAGACATCTTCTCATAGATGGTTGGGCCAAAAGCACAAAATAGGATGTGCAAGGCTTTGCAATTAAGCTCCATCTTCTTGCGATCTTCGGCACTCCATTTCACTTTGTTTCGTTGAGGCACGAACAGACCATCTTCAACTATGTCACATAACTTGTAGTCTCTTGACTTAATGAAGAACTTCATCTTTGTCTTCCAATGGGCATAGTGAGTTTCGTCGAAGAATGGCGGTTTGTCGATGGATTGCGCCATTGAGCTGGTTGTTTGAAATGATGGTCGAGCTTACCGGATCTTCTCAATAGGATGTTAATCCTCTTCGATTGAGCCAAGCTCTGATACCAATCGTTGGGTTTTAAGGTGCTCGATTCTTTAAACCGTTCTTGCTCACCAAGTGGTGGAGAAGTGGAATTTTAGGTGGATGTGGTGTGGAAGCTAAAAAGATAAGTGACACAATGATTTATAGTGGTTCAACCTTCTAACCAAGGTCTACATCCACTACCTTAGCTTCCCACTAAGGATTTCCAATCAATCCACTATTGATTCGTCCCCTTTTCTAGGCTTAGGAGGAAACTCTTATACATCGATCAAGCTTTCTACACAAAGCCTTGATCAAACCCTCTTTACAAGAGAAAAGATTAGCAAACACAAATCCCTCTAATAGGTGTTTGTTTGCACAATTAAGCTCTCACCCAAAACCTAAAACACTTGAGCAAATTTAACAATTTTGGCTCACTAGTGTTTCTCATACAAAGAAATGACAATTTAAGTACAAAGACAATTATTGATCATTTGTTGATTGACAATTGAAGCATTAACCATTACTTGATGTTTGGAGGTCCCTTTTATACTCCTTAATGAGTTTGTAGCCGTTACTAGCCGTTGGGGTTGAATTGAAGTCGTTGGAGACATAATTTCCCACCATAAATGTAGTTTTGCAGCTATTCGTATCGAAACGCTCGAACCCGTTTCGATACACTCTTCAAGTAGAAAGAGTCATTGTAGCCTGATGTAGCACCCGTATCGAAACACTGTTGGTCGTATCGAAACGCCCGTATCGAAACGCCTAATCTCGTATCGAAGCGATATGCATTTAAATGTTAGTTGGGAAATAGCCGTTGGGGTTTATGACCGTTGTGGTCGATGCCACGTGTGCGTATCGAAACGCTTGGCAAAATCCTCATCCAGAAAAGACTCGTTTCGAAACCCGTTTCGAAACGTTTTGACACTGGAAGACCCCGTATCGAAACACCTAGGGGTGTTTCGAAACGCCTGGAAGGTTTTGTTTAGTTTGGCTTTGAAAGCATGTAAAAACCTTTGAAAACATCCCCTAAACATAGTTTCAAGTAGTTTGGACTTTGGAAATAGTTTTGAATTCTTTTTAACTTAGTCCAAAACATTTTTCAGTTATTATATCAAAACATTAGTTCTACAGTTTCGGTTCAGTTCGAGTTAGATCTGGTCTAGTTCGGTTTCAATTCGGGTCTATAGTGATTCGAGTCGGGTACCGGGTCAGATCAGGTCACATCGATTTGGTTGATTCACGGGTCGGGTATTTTTTGGGTTGGTTGATTTCGGGTCAGGTCAAGATCGGTTCAATAGGAAATCAATATGTTTAAGTCGGGTTTTTAGGACGAATTAGTTTTTAAACCCATATATGGCTTTATAGAGCCGATATATTTGACTTTTTAGTGAGTTGTACAACGATTCACATCAAATCTTTCATTATTTCTTTTTAATATCTTTTCTTTATTTCTGGTTGCTTTCGGCTCGGGTTCATTTGGTTCGCTTGAAAATCGGTTCAGGTCCATATTAGTTCAACTAAAAATCGGGTCGGTTTCGGTTCGATTTGGTTTTTTTCAGGTTTCGGATCAAATTCAAATCATCATGTTTGGGTCAATATCAAGTCTCGGATCATGTAAAATCGGTTCAGGTCTCGGGCCTCGGGTTAGTTTTCTACCTCTAAAAATGAGTCCGTTTGATTAGAATGTCAGTTGTTCATTAGTGAAGTGATTATGTTTGTCGAGCTATCACATTTGTTGATTATCTGACTGATGGACAATAACATGGAGTGTGGTAAATGGTCAAAGAGTGTGTTAGGTTGGTGCAGCATCGAAATTTTTAAATATGAAGGATTAAGTTTATTGAATTATTTCGAAATTTTTAAATATGAAGGATTAAGTTTCGGGGACTAAAATTGTGATTATACCAAACATTTATTTCAATTTCAAAGAAAGTAACATGTTTGCTACAAAATTTTAATTGAGTGATATGTTTGTTCCTAAACTTATAATTGAGCGGTTGAGTTGTTACATTTTAGAAGAAAAATAATTTCTTTGTTCATAAGTCTATAATTGAGTGACTCAATCGTTACACTAAACTAATAATTAAGTGACCTCTAAGTGTATTTTACCATATTTTCACTAAATTTGTTATTTTATTTTTAGAGTATTTATCTTTCTTGCCTTCTACTTTAGTTTGTCTATTTTCCCTCCAACAAAATAATTGTTTTTTAACAATTTTAGTAACTAGACTTTTCGGCATCTTATTTTTACCTTTATTTTATGTTTAGTTTATTATAAATAAATATTTCTGCACATAAATTTGGTTTTAAGATTTAATTTAATATTTGAATATTTTTAATCAAATTAATTTAAACTTTTGTTCATGATATTTTTAGTAATTATGTCAAGTAGCTCCTTTATATCACTGTGCCGTTAACTTCTTAATGTCGTGATGACTTGGATGCTATACCAAAATAACGTCGTTTTGGTGCCGCTATTTTGATACCAAATTGCCCAAAATGATGTCGTTTTGTTGGAGAAAAACACGAAAAACCATGCACTCAATGAGATTTGAACCTGGAACCTTTAAAATCAAAAGCAACCTCCTAACTACTAAGCCAACTTAACATATTTGATTTATTTTCAGCACAAATAATATATATTCCAAGCTGCAGTTTATCATATAAATAATATAACTTTATATAAATAATATAAATATATTGTTTCTAATATAAATATATTAGAAATGTATTAGTATACATATATTAATATATAAATAATAAATAAATAAAAATATATTAATATTTTTATATTATAAATAATATTAAATATATTACTATAAAAACTAAAAGACTAATTTTCAAAAAGCCCGAAATTTTTAAAACCCTAACCCTAAACTATAAACTCTAAATCTAAAATTTTATTTATAAACATAAAATATAAAAATAAATAATATATTATTATAAAAACTAAAAAAATTTGATTTTAAAAAATCTAAAAGTTTTGAAAATTTACAAAAAAAAAAACTCCAAAAATTCACTAAAATCCTAAAGCTTAAACCCTAAATCTATCTATTTTGGGCTGCTAATGATTTATGGTTTTAGGGTTTAGTATTTATGATTTAGGGTTTATGGTTTATAGGTAAGAATTTAATGTTTTGGTGAATTTTGGGGTTTTTTAAAATTATTTTTTAGTTTTTATAATAATATATTATTTATTTATATATTTAATATTATTAATAATATAATTTTTTATTTAATACAAATATTTTATTTATTAGTTATATTGATTAATATATTATTATATTTATATTAATATTATTTTATAATATAATTATATTATTTATATAGAGTAATATTATTTATATAATAAAATAAATTGAATTAATCTCAATTGTAGTTTAAAATATATATTATTTGTGCTAAAATAAATTGGAGATATTAAGTTGGCTTTGTGGTTAGGAGGTTGCCTTTGATTTTAAAGTGTTAGGTTCAAATCCCATTGAGTGCATAGTTTTTCATATTTTTCTCTAGCGAAACGATGCCATTTTGACCAATTTAGTATCAAAATAGCGGCATCAAAATTGAACCAATTGAAAGGTTGGTGATAAAAATTGGTCACACTCAATAATTCGGTGGTATATGATGTAATTTACTCTTTTTTATTTATGGGTCCAATTAAGTATCTAAACTTGATTACTTGGTACAAATTAGTAATGTAAGTACCCATTTTAATCAAAATGTAAATTTTAGTACCAAATTGAACCAATAAATCAAGTTCAATTACCTCAAAACGGGTCGGATCATTAAAACCCTATATAATAAAGGGTAAACTATATAAATGGTCTCCCAATTATGTTCAAATTATCTTTTACATTCCCAGACTATCAGAAGTTACAAATTGATCCTCTGACTTAAAAAAAAGTAACAAATTAGTCCAATACGGTTAAAAATTTAACTGCCAGTGACGTGGAAGTTAATATAAATCGATATTATTACATAATTAGCCTTCAAGTTCTACGCTTATTTTAATTTGACCATAATTCTAAAAAAATAACTCACATAATTTTATTAATCTATCAATTTAGTTCATATATTCTTTTCTATTTCTCATCTGCTTTAATTCTTCAATTCAAACCAGTTACATGGATTGAAAAGGCTACTACCACTAAGCCAAATACTTTGTTTTCTAGACCATTTGTCCTCACCTGTATCTCCCATTTCCCCTTTTTAAAAATATTTTTATTTTTTCTTTCTTTGTATTTATATCACTTGCTAAAAGTTTCTATTTTTCCTCCATTAATTCCCTTAATCTGCTTATCGCCTTTTATAGCAGCAACCAACTTCGAAACATCAAGGAATGAGCAACCGTCGTTCTCAGTAACAAAAAAGGTAAACTAGAATGATAAATTGAATAGTAAGATAACTTTTTTTATATGGTGATCGAACCAACATTGGAGTTGACCTTTGAGTATTTCTGGATCGATGCCATTAGCTGAAAAAAATAAATGCATGATTGTTGGGAGTATGAGGTACCGTTAGAAAAGAACAAGGATCCGGTGGACAAACCATGATGAAACTGAAATTGGTGCTGATTCTTTAAGTCCAACAACTACAAGTTCATTAAATTTTTTTTTGAAGCTCAATGGCTTGCTGCAAATCAGCCTGCTCCTTCAATTTATTGTTTTCCTTGAAGTCCAAACATCATATTTTTATGTTAAGGGTTTCTGACATCTTGCACATGTCCATATATGCTGAAAAATTCAAAGGAGGAGCAAACAACAATTTTTAAACCCAAAACAATAAGTATTAAAACTCAAACATCAACAATTTAAAAAAAAAATAGTGACTTTACCTGAAATAATTTAAAATCTTTTTTTTGGAACTATTGTCAGCTGAGAATGTCAAATAAATCTGTCTAGAAATTAGATTAACTGTAGCTTCTAAACCCATGGCTGAAAAATTATTTTCGAAAAAGGAAAATGAAGCTTGAGGGTGAAATGAGACTAAATTGATAAATTATTAAAATTATGTGAATTAATTTTTTAGAATTAAGATCAAATTAAAATAAGTGTAGAACTTGAGGGCTAATTATGTGATAATATTAATTTATACTAACTGTCACGTTATCAACAGTTAAATTTTTAACGGCGTTAGACTTTGTTACATTTTTTAAGTCAGAAGACCAGTTTATAATTTCTGATAGTCAGAAGACGCAAAAGATAATTAGAGCATAGTCGAGTACCATTTATGTAGTTTACCCTATAATAAAACCCCAGATAAAACAAGGTCCGGTAATCCGATATTTTAATCCGCCAACAAACCATGTCTTACGGAGGTGCTGCGACCATGACGGCACCGGCGGCGGTTGGTGGCTCCGCCTCGGCGTCGTCGATAAAGCAAGTGAAGTTGGAGAGAGAAAGCGAGCTCAGAATCGAGGTGGGTAATGAAACGCCTCTCAAACTTCGATTACTTAACGGTTCGGCGGAGATTTTCGGCTCCGAATTGGCTCCTGAGACATGGCTCACTTTCCCTCCCCGCGTCAAATTCGCCGTAAGTTTCAAACATTCTTTTCCCATGGAAAGAAAGAACGAATCTTTAGCCGCAATATATATGTTTTAGACTTTATTTTGCAATCTTATTCTTGTTTAGCATCAAAGTTCGAAGTTGTCGAATTTTGTAAGTTAATGATAATGCGGTTATTGATAGGATTATTGTTCTGCAAATAATTTAATTAAGAAGGAATGAAAGTAAAAATTCAAAAACTTTCTTTGTTATTTAATCTTTATTTCGACGTGTTTTTGGTTTTTTCAATTGCTTTATCCAAATTGAGGGAATTATATTACAACGTGTTGCTTCCTTTCATGCATTGTTGATTTGTTAATACAGTGTGGTATTAAAGAGAATTTTGTTCATTTATAGGTTTTCACTTGGTATGGTGCTACAATTGAGATGGATGGCGCTACTGAAACTGATTATACGGCAGATGAGGTATTTATTTCTTCAATGTTAGAATCCTGGGTTTGTAATACATACATACATATATATATATATATACACTTTGTTGTAATGCAAAACGAACGTTAGTTTTCTACTTGTACATGGTAATTTCTGATGCTGTTGCAATGTCTGATTTGCAGACACCTATGGTCAGTTACGTGAATGTACATGCTGTACTAGAAGGACGGAGGAACCGTGCTAAAGCTTCGTCACCAAGTGATTCTGAGGCATCTCAGGTATTTTATCATTTCTTTCTTATAACAGAATACTTGAAAAGAATAGTCTAACTCTAGGGTTGAGAGTGAGTGTCAGATATGGCTATGGCTATATGCTCGACATGGGTATGCTTAATTTCCCCTCTAGTTATGTGTGTGTGTGTGTGTAGGATCCATACATAGCACCCAGGTTCATTGATTTGTCGACAATAGCTACAATAGATGCGCGTTTTAAAGAAAATGAAAAGTCCGGGCAGCAATTAGCATGCTTTTTCACATGTAGCTTTAACAACAAGTATGAGATTTGGTTTTAAGTTAAGACATTGCTGCTTTGGAAGGGGTTTATCTTTCTTGACTAAATCATCAATTTTATAGTCTACTATTATTATATTACCCTTATACTGACCATTTTTGGTATTAATAATACCCTTAAAGGATTTATTTTTTGTTCCTTTATTTCTCCTTTTGCTTTGGTATCTCTGTGTTTCATTCTATGTAAGTTAATAGCATTTTATTACAGCTCCATGTGAACACTAATGCACAACTTTGTTTATTTTATCTCAATGTGATTATTTTGGTGGTCCAGGGACCCAGAGTGATTGTTGTGGGGCCTACAGATTCTGGGAAGAGCACCTTATCGAGGATGCTTCTTAGTTGGGCTGCTAAACAAGGTTGGAAACCTACCTTTGTGGATTTAGATATAGGCCAAGGATCTATAACAGCTCCTGGATGTATTGCTGCTACGCCAATTGAACTGCCCATTGATCCAGTGGAAGGAATTCCTCTTGAGATGCCTCTTGTTTATTTTTACGGCCATACAACCCCTAGGTAAGTAATTTTTATTGTTTCTTTTAGTCATATACTTTCTTTGGATTAAAGACAGACTGATTGATACAAATGAGAATTTTTCTCTGGCCAAATGCTTTTGTTAGATTCAAATGTCATTACTAATTATGCTATTCATGGATCTTGCTGTTCTGCAGTAATAATGTAGATTTGTATAAAACACTTGTGAACGAGCTTGCTCAAATGCTGGAGACTCAATTTGCTCGTAATGCTGAATCTCGAGCTGCCGGCATGGTTATCAATACTATGGGTTGGATAGAAGGTACAGGCTATGAGGTAATGAAATCCGAACCTTCTAAAGATTTTAATGTCGATAAAGTGATTGATATAAAAAGTATTATTTTCTCTCTCCTTCCCTTTTGGTGTTTCCAAATGGAATTGATGGAACATATATTACTGCAGTTGCTTCTTCATGCAATTGATACATTCAAGGCCAATGTCGTCTTGGTTTTGGGTCAGGTAATGAACAACATTATCCTTTCTTCTCATCCAAACTGAGCAGTTCTTGAAGCATTGCTTTGATGTTTCAGGAGCTTATTATTATATTTATTTATTTTATTTTTAAAATATTAGAGATATTTTGGATGGCTAGGATTATAAGTTTCCTTTATGTTTTAAATCTTGGGCTAGGATTAAAACTTTCTTCGTCAGCCTAGTATAAAGAAACTGTAAACCTTCTAAACAATTATTATTATTAAAAACTAGAGCTTTCCCATAACCCAAGTTCTCTTGAGTTCCAATTTCTTTCCTATTCGTATTTCAGTCATAATTATACTGTTTTACTGCCATTTTTCTTCTTAACCACATCATCTTTTCTTTTATGGTTATGTGTTGTTTTAGACTTCCCAATTCGTAGACTTCAATACAAAGGCTATCATTGTTCATATATGGATCTTTCTTGTTTCCTAGTAGTGTTTGTTTATGAAGTAATCTTTCTAGTCTCTTCGCAGGAAAAACTTTTCAGCATGCTCAAGGCTGTTGCAAAAAGTAAGCCTAATGTGGATGTTGTGAAGCTTCAGAAGTCAGGGGGTGTTGTATCAAGGAATGCAAAGTTTCGTCAGAAGGCTAGGGGTTACAAGATAAGGGTAACTGCTACACTCATGTGGATAGATTCTTTCATATTTTTATCATAGTTTCCTTCTGTTGTATTTCACCTGAAATTCATTGTTTCATTCATGCTTGAGAGTTGTGACATGCCTTGTCAAGTGAAAACAAATATTAAGCGTGAAGAATGATAAAATGGACAACTTTGACTTTTGTTGACATCACAAATACAATGAATTATAGTTTTTGTTTCAAGTATCTGTGTTTAGACAACCAAATTTTATACTTCGTTTGAATTGCATCGTGATAGTCCAGTACTCCAGTTCATTGATGCCATGAAAGCTAGTTTCCTTCTATTCTCTATAATTTGTTCCTTCATTTAGAAGGGGGATTTCTCTTGGTTCCGTATACATTTTATTTTCATCCTCCTGACAAAGCAAGTACACACTGTCAATTCTTCCAGGAGTACTTCTACGGCCTTGCAAATGATCTTTCCCCACATTCTAATATTGCAAACTTCAGTGATCTGCTTGTCTATCGAATTGGCGGTGGTCCACAGGCACCGAGATCGGCTTTACCAATTGGTGCAGACCCTGTTGCTAACCCTCTAAGAGTAACACCTGTGACTGTCGACCGGGATTTGCTTCATATGGTTCTTGCTGTTTCATATGCCAAGGAGCCTGATCAAATTTTGTCAAGGTTTGTTGTTTTTTCTTTAATGTTTGTCTAGGCAGGACAAGTGATATTTTAGATATATGATGTATCCCGTGTATGTGATAAGGCTCAGATCAATTTTACTATTATTCTTAACGTCCCAGAATGAGCAAATTTTCTCAAGGCAAGTACAGAATGTATCAACTTAGCAATTTTATAAATGTCTAGTCTTCAATCAGTCATTGAAATAAATACTTAAGGTTTATACTGTTTTTGAGTGTTCAAATTGGACTGCTGCCACAACCACTACTTTCAATCTGTTATATAAATCTAACCTCAGTACCATTCTATGTTATTCCGACTCTTCATTTCCCTTGAAATACCCATGTCCGGCACCCTTGTTTGACGCAAAGGAATACAGGGTTATGATCCTCATGTGTAAAATAATAATACACTGTTAGCTTACACGACTACAAATTGATTGGATTGCTTTTTTTGTTGCAGTAATGTTGCTGGCTTTATTTACATCACTGACATTGATATTCAGAGGTTGGAATACTGAGGTTTGATAATCACTTTAATTATAGCTTCATTTACGTTTCTGAGTCACAATTTGTGGATTGCAGGAAGAAAATTACATACCTTGCACCATCAGGTGGGGAATTGCCGAGCAAATATCTTATTATGGGGACCTTGACTTGGCTTGAAACTTGAACATTCTTTTGATCAAATTATTGTTACAGTTGCCCAGATTCTACCTGCAAAATTCTCAATTCCCTTCCATTTGTAACAATGGAGCTTCAGGTAACAAGTCCAATGGCTGTTGTAATTCTAGCTTGTACCTTTAAAAGTGTTGTTTTATGTTTAAAAGTTGGCTAGGAGGTCTTTGGTTGCCGGTTCAATTAGTTTGATTAGTCCGAGTAGTTGAACTAAAAATAATTATTTAAATATTCAATACACATTGGTTTCATATTAATTTTGATTTAAGAGATTAAAAATCTTCAGATTGCATCATATTTAACATTCTTTTATAGACAAAAACAGTTTTAAATCGGTTTTCTTTCCTATTAGTGGCTTAATTAATTTTCACCTTTTGACGTAAATGTCTTTTACTTTTCTATTTAGCTAATTAGTACAAAAAGTTATCAGATAACCCCTTTTTAATTTGAACTCACAATAATATAGTCCATTAGTCAAACTAATCTAATTTATCAAAATGTAACTTTTCAAACACTAGTCATTAGAATATAAATTTATTTAAAGTTGAATGATCATTTAATGTAGTTTACTCTATTTTAATTATATAAATACTAATTAATTGAGTTGATCAAGTAATAAAATATTGTTTTAAAGTTCTATAAATCTTAACATTTTAAGCATTTAACATAATAAATTAATTTTATATAAAAACATAATAAATTAATTTACTTTTTAACTTACAATTTATACAACTATCTATACTAAATCAGAGGATATAGATCCTTTAAACATACTTAATCACACATTCTCTAATATATTATACCAACTGAGTTAAACTTAATTGAAAATTAATATGTTTTTTTTGAAAGACTTTAATTAATTAAGTTGATCAAATAATAAAATATTGTTTCGAAGTACTATGCATAAAATGTTATAGCATTTAGCATAATAAATTATTTTATTTTTAAAATTAATTATATATAATTTTGAGAAATATTTATTTATTATATTGTTTTTGTATAGAATTATATTAATCTGCGTAACTAAACATGAGAATTAATGAATGTTTTATAGGTTATAACATATATGTATATGAATATGATAAGTCAAATCCGAAATTCCGAGACATGAATGATCGTTGTTTGATGAATATATTCTGAAAAGAATGTGATTATTTAATGTATTAATGATGTACTATTAGTGAATATGATGATAACGCATCATCAAAAAAAGAATTTGAGTTTTAAAATTTTATGATAAATTGTTATCATTGGATACACCCACGATGTATAAAATTCTACACTGTTGTCTGTTAATTCATGAAAATATGCTGAGGAAAAGAAGAAATGAAAATCTGATGCTTTTAGCAATCACATGCATGGAGCGTGGAGAGTGGAGAGTAGTCGGCCACATGATTTGATGCACAGAATATGAAAATATTTAAGCATTTTAATCTATTCGAATCTTGGAAAGAAAATATAATAAAAGAATAGAGGTTCATTATGGATACACACCGGGACATAATTACGGTAATATATTCGACAAATTCACCACTTCTACTTTCTGTTCTATTTAATGTAGTAACTTGTATAATTTTTTTCCCAGGAAACAATCAACACTGTCAATGAATTTTCAGAATACTGAATTGGACATCTATAAATATATCATGTCCATCTATCAAACTTTCCCAGAAATTGATGTCCTGGAAAAAAAAATGCAGCATTTTCCAGGAAAAATTTTCAAAATCCTAAAAGAAGATAGTAGACCAGTGCTACAGGTAAGGCAATGAGCATACCGAAGATTACCCTGAAACAAACACCGAATCAAACCTCATTATTCAATTCAATTTTTTTAAAAAGAAGAAGATTGAAGAACTGTCTATTATGGTTACCCTGTGCTTAATATATCAGGATGAATATTGTACTCTTTGGCGAAAACAAATGGAACGACTCCTTGAGGGAGAGCAGCCTGCAATATTGTAGATTGTTTGATTATGGTGAAAAAGGAATTTAGAATGATTGCGGTTGCGGACATAACAAATACTGACCTGCACGATTGCCACTCTCAATAATCTGCCTTTAAGTCCAAGGGTGGCAGACGCTGCTGCCATTAGAGCTGGACCGGCCATGAATTTCATGGCCATGGCTACTGCTGCCATTCGAATACCACAAGCTATTATGCTTGGCCGTGATGCCATGAACAGACCTATTAACAAAGAAATATCAATTACGATCGTGTTTCAAGCAAGTGCAACTGCGGAGTTCATAAATGTTATCGTCGAGAGAGTTGAAAATCGAAACAGCATAATTCGTACCTAAGCTGAACATTGCCATCCCAAGTCCTCCACTTGATAATATTGCTATTGATTTTTCAACAATGGCAGGGAATTTAATGTCCCACCTACAACAGATTTCAGTTAATCAAGATTTATGTATTATTGAAGATGAAAATAATCATATGTTTAGGCCAACCTGAACTGAATGCTTGCCCAAATAAGACCCAGCACGGTTGCATGTGTATTTGGATTCGTCATTAGCTTCTTCCCCACGGTCATGAAAATCTGCTTTGCTTTCCATTTCTTTGCTCTGGTTTGTCCCTCTTCTCCCCCTTCTTTCCCTTGTGCTTCTTCAGGGGCCTCTTCGTCCCCTTTTTTTTTCATAATATATAAAATATTTAAGAAATTAACTATTTTACCAGATATCTAAATCATGGTTTAAATGCATTACTCTATGTTACAAATATCATACGTTTAGTTATGGATGTTACTCGGATTCGAATGTGAGTATAGATATGTGTTGGACATAGAAAACATATCCTTACTTGATACACACGTGCAAGAGGAACTGAAAAAAGAAGGCATAGAGAAAGAGAGAGATTGTAACAGAAACCTGATTATAAAACAGAGAAACCCATATGAAATTCGGACCCACTTGATTTATCTTTTGCTACTAAAGTTGACTGAAAGTAGCTTGAAATGCAAACAACCCCTGATTTTATGTAAATTAATGAATTAAAAGAAACTTTGAATGAGAATGTACCCGAGTCTTGTGAAACTGCAGCCACGGTCTCAGGGGCAGTTTTCGTAGCATTTAGCTCGAACAAAAGCAAGAGCAAATTATACCAAATTAAGCTTTGTAGAACAACAATCTGAGCCAAAAGGGTGGCCGATTTATCTCCATACATGGCCCTCAACAGTGGGATTCCGAGGATTAGAGTGTTGGGCATGGTGGATAAAGAAAGGCCGGTTATGATGGTGGGCAAGCCGCCCCGGGAGGTGAGCTTAGTGACGGCAAACAGAACAAGGAAGGCCAGCAGCTTTTGCAGGAAATCGGCGAGAATGAGTTTGAGGTTCATCTTGTAAGGGTTGTTCTCGGAGATTACTTGGAAAGACAGGAGTGGGATTGAGAATTTAGCCACGAACTTGTTGATGCCTGCGCATTGTTCTGGCGTGAACAGCTTCATCCATTTCACTGATACGTAGGCTAAAATCATGGCAAAGTATAGAGGGACAGTGGCGGCTACCACATGATAAACATCTGCCAGGGAAATCATGATCTTCTTCTTCCCTTGTCTGTTTTTAATAACCACCTTGGAAATGATTATGCATGCTCTATTGCTCTTCTTTGCCAGATTTATAAAAAGAAAGAAAAGTGAGGAAAGATCAGTTCTTGAAGAAGAAGCTTGATGAAAAAGTTTCCTTCAACTTATTCCCCAAAATGGCCTTAGGGTTTAATTAGACTGTTTCACGCTGCAAATTTCCATTATTTTAAACTCTAAACTACCGGATGCTCATTTGACCCATATTCAACATGTTCCAACTCAACACAACTTTATAAGGTCAAGATTTTTAAAGAAAATTTTTGTTTTGGGTCGGGGTTTTTGAGGACGAGGTCGGATCGGTTTGAATTTAAGATTTTATTCTAAATATTTAGATATAATTACTACAATGACTCTCTCTCTCTATATTTTTTCAATTATCTCCGTATTTTGTCTAATAAAAATAGAATGATTATTATAATGCACTCTCTTTATTTATATTTTTCAAATAAGAATAAAAAAATAATTTTTTTTAATTCATATAAGGCCGGACCGTGTCAGATTTAAATTTTTACTCTAAAATTTAATTTGAATTGGAATTAAGTAGATATTAATTTTTCGGGTCAAATGCGGGTCGAACAAAACTCCGACCCATGACCAAAACCCACTCAGATGGTTTTCTTTCATCCTCCTTTAGCTCTTCTCAAAGTATTACATAGAGATATTTCTGGATCACTTATTCCCGCCTGAAGGAGGCCTCATTTACATCCAGAAAAATATTAGTGCCAACATAAAACTTTAATTATATCAAACTCAAAACTTTGTCCGATTGATTCACGCTCTCATTAATATTTCTTTAACCCATTTCCCCAAAATGATATCGTCAAGTTACAAATCAAGATCAGCTTAAAATCAGAACTTAACTTAGTTCATATACTCATTGTATTTAATAGATTCGAACTAAGACAAAAATTTCAACATATTTTATTCGCATTTCACGAAAGACTTATTCAGTCTTTTGTATTAAAAAAAAACATTTTTATGAATATTTGGGGCACAAATAGTATACAATAGTATGAACTATCAATATGTCACATTATCGAAAATAAATTTAATTATAAAAATTTGATGATGATCATTATCTTATTCACTGAATTAAACACCCTCAGTACACTGAATATTATTCATTTCTTTCTTTCACAGAAATTAGTTGTATGTTTTAGAACGTATTATTATTATTATTTTCTTTACATGTATTTTAGTTGGCTTTATTATGAACAGAAAGTCAGGGTATTTTTGTCATCATGGATTGGAAAGGTAGATTCCAGTTTCCTTGTGGTTAAGTTTTACTGGTTCGACACTTCTTTATGGAAAGGAGGGGAGGGCTTAGACATATAGGCTAAACCCTAGAAAAGAAAAACAATATCATGGCACTAGGCTTTTGATTTTTCATTAATTCAATCTCAAAGACCAAACCAAATTTCATTTCCTTAATATATTCTTATTTTTAAGAAATTAAAGCTCATAAAAGAAACGGAAAATGACAATTCTTTACTAAATATATAAAACATCTTGAGAAAACCAAACAACTTTTCTAAGCTAAATCTAAACAAATGATTCTTGGATCATGAAAATCACACGAAACCCATGCAAACATTGTAAAAGTCTTTTTTTTTTCTTAAAATACTTAAGTAAATTGTTTACTTCACTTAGTACTTATTTTTAAACAATATTTGGATTTTTTAAGAATAAATTAAAGGTTAAGGGGCGGTTTGGGCATAATAAAGATGTATACTAAAAAGGATTACATCGTTGTATGTTCCGAAAGATCAATTACTATTTTTTTTCTCAACAACACTTTTTTCTTAATAAACACAACAAATTACATTTTGAACTTCACAAAATGAATCAACTTGTATGTGAGTAATTATTTGATACATAAACTTTGTAAAATTATACAATTATTTTTATTTGAACCTTAAATTTGACCAATGATATCAAAATAGTCAAAATTATATAAAATAAATTTTACATTGTCTATGTATACAAAAATCTTGGATAACTCTGTACAAGTGAAAAAGTCAGAAACAACCTTGAGGGATTTGTATTCTTAGCTTAGGATTTAGATTGCTTCATGGAATTTTTTGGAAGAAGGAATAAAGAAGTGAATTGCAAGGGAAGTAATTGCAAAGTACAAATGACAGAGGCATTTTTTCTAATTGTAGTTAAAAGTGTGGGAATATGTGTTGTGGTGAAATCACTTTTTTAAATGTGAAAATTTGCCATAAAAACTCATCTTGTCTCTTTCTTCATGCTGCTGTTAACCAAATTGGGAAAACTAAAAGAAGAGTTCAATGCCGCGGGATCATTTCTAAATTCTAACTTTAAAATTAGGATAATATCTTTGTCTCAAGGCTTGTAATATCTGTTCAATTTTCTTAACTCTTTAATAATTCACACACACCGTGCATAGATAGTGCTCGAACACAAATCACCTAAATAAAATATATCATCATTTTATCATTATGAGCACTCCACAAATTATTTATTATATTTCAAAATAAAGTCCAGATTTACTGGATATTAATGAATGTAATATAAAGCTATCCATCTAAATATAACCTATATTTTTACTGTCATGAATAGGAATCAAAACAATATCTTTGTCATGAATAAAATCGATTAAAGTTAATTACAAGTTTATGTACTATATTAAAAAGTTCATTTCCTTCTTCTATACAAGGAAAAATTATTAGATGAGCCTAGCTCACCACGTCATCTATGGTCTTATTCAATAAAAAATTTTTGTCTCATTTTTTTTCAAGACAAATTTTCACATTTTTCCTACATGTAATTAAAGAGTCGGTAGTTACTTGGAAGTTACACTGAAATGGGTGAATGTTATTTGATGGACCATGGATGACGTGGTGAGCCGAGTCCATCTAATAATTTCTCCTGTACAACGAACATTTTAATTTCGAACATTTGAAAAGTTAATATTTTACTCTAAAACGTTAAAGTTATAGTTAGTTGGCTTGTATATTTTACATTTTGATTTAAACACTACTCCCCTATTAAAAAAAAATACTTGAATCGATGTACATTCCAAAGTGAGTAAATAAGAACAAACTATAACAATATTGACTTTTCCGTTAGTACATGACATATGTCCAACCGTGAATGGGTGAATTTTCAAAAAAAAAAATTAATGATTTTTTTTTTCATTTTTTCAGTTAAATTATTTCTCTCCCTCTAAATCTAAAAATTCTAACTAAATTTGTTTGTTTTTTTATAATGAATTATTATTTTATTTGTTTTTATGAATTTTTATGTGAAATTTCTTAAAAATTTGTGAAATCTATATGTAAAATTAGTAAGGGTTCATAATGTTGTTTTCTATTTGTGTGCCTTTGACCATGGCTTGAAGTCATTGTTGTGGCATTGCAAATTTGTTTGGTGTATGTATCTTTTGCAATTTTTATATGTTAGATTGTATGATTAATGTATTGCGCAATCATTTTTTATTCAAATAAACTAGCTTTAAAAAAAATCATATTTTTACTTAAAGTTCATTTGTCTTGCTTGCAATAGTAATACAAACTTCAATCCAGAAGGTAATATAAAATGTCTGCTTCATGTGTTATTTCTTAGTGTGAATGTAGAAACTAGTCCATGCTGATGTTTTGACATATAATTGTATATTATTGTAAGCGAAAATAATAAAATTTGAAATTTAAACAGGAATTAATTTCGCATTTAAATTTTATAAGTGTTTAAGAAATTTTATGTATAAATTCACAATATCATAAAATTGACCGATTTAATTTTATGTTCGCTTAATGGTGATCGAGTTGGATTCGACAGTCACTGTTATTTGAGTGATGCATACTGAGAATCGGCCTTGGCAAATTTTGCATTGGTTCAGCCAGATCGATGCGGCCTGTAGGGATTTGGAGGATGTTTGTTTTCATCATGTATATCACGAGGCAAATAGAGTGGCGGATGCTCTTGCTAAGAGTGATGTGGATCGTCCTTCCTGATTTCAGACGTGTGGATAGTGGTTTTTTGATGTTTTGTTGATGGTGTTTGTTCCTTTTGTATACACTACTGTGAGTACTCTTTTTCTCCACTTAAGTTTAGGGAGATTTTTAACGAGGCTTGCGGTGATGTTGGACATGTATAATTCCTCGTTCAATAAATCATAGTTTGCTGAGCAAAAAAATAATATAAATTTAAAATATAGCCATTTATATTTTAAAAAATTAAAAATATTTGAATTTTTTTGAGTGGTCTTAGTAAAGAAAATATTGCTTTCTTTAAGAGACTTAAGTTCAAGTAAATTGTTTGGGAGGTGTATTTTATAAAAAGATTAAAAAAATAAACAAATGCTATCATGCGATGAGATCGCACAAGATATTAATTGTTTTTTAATATATTTATATCAAATATATGTATATATTTGACATATAGGTATCATTCTTTTAAAAACAGTAAACGCCCCGTTTCATGTATTGGCCCCATGAATCTTTTGTTAGTCAAACCCAGAACGTGGAGAAAGGAATGCCAAGGAATGGACCGATTAATATAAGCATTGCAAATCCATTAAAATGGCTTTTAAGTAAAGCAAAAAAATTCAATCTAACAAAAGGGTCCCAAACTTCAATTTTAGTGGGCATCTTGTCTGCTTCTTGTCTCATCTCCAATGCAGGGATATATAGCATATACATATTTATAAGGAATGGTTTTGAATTAAGAGTTTTTGTTATACGGAGTCTTAAGAGCTGTCAATATAAATTATATATGAACCTCTGATTTCGTTGTTTTCGTAAGTCATTATGGTATGCCTCAAAAAGTAAGGTTATAATTGTTAGACTTGGCAAATTTGACCTAAGATCTGAGAACCGAACCGATTTACTCGAACCGAGACCCGAAATCGACCTAAACATAATGATCTGAAACTGAAATCGAACCGATTTTGAGTTGAACCGAAATGGAACTGAACTGAATGGACCCGAACCAAAGACAACCCGAAATAAATAAAAGATATTAATAGAAATAAAGAAAGATGAGATATGAACAGTCGCACAACTCACCAAAAAGTCAAATCTATTGGCTATATAAAGTCATATGTAGGGTGTAAAAAACTAACCAACTTAAAAACTTGATTAAAATCGACACATCTCTCATTCACTTGAACCAAAATAATCGAACCGAAAATCAACCGAATCGAAATGACCTGAAGTACAATAGAATCGAACTAGAATCGAATCGAAACCGAATAATATCAGACCCAAAATAATCAAAACCGAAATGACCCGAACCGATTGACCCATTTAACACCTCTAATAATTGTGACTAACTGTAGTTGCAAACTAGTTGCTCGACCATACATGTTTACCATGACAATTGCAACAATGGCGAAAAATTCTGGTGCGTATTTCGAGGGGGATGACAAAATGTTTTGGCGGTACGTGGTTGGACCTTCAATCGTTGCTCACATTCTGATTGACACTGTGAGGCCAAACGTGTTTGTGATGTGTTTAATCGAAAACGTCACATCTAGTTATGCACAGTGTACGTAATGTTGTTGGTTGGTCTTCCACGACTATTAAAGAAACTATCTTTTCTTTTTAATGTATGTTTATATTCATATAATCCGTTTAAAAACTCTAAATATATTATGTATTGTTCCTCTAAAAGATTTATTTAAAAAGCCCTGAATCTTTAAAAGACTAAAACCTTCCATAAATCCTTATTTACTACAAACCTTATACAACTTACTTAAAACTAACAATTGATAAAATTGAGTGTCATTTTGAAAAATAATCTTTAATGAGTGTTATGTTGGTGAATAATTTTTCTGATATATTTTCGTAAAACGGCCTTCAAATTATTTCTCTAAGTCCTACACATCCCTATGATCCTAGTAATCTACGAATCTAGATATAAAAAACATAAGCCACTAAATACAAGAACCCTAAACCACCAAAATGCTCATGTTGGTTGAAGACACCTTCCTTGTAGGTGCCACGTTGATGAAAGACGCTGTTGATTGTGTGCGTCTTCTACAAAGCGATGTTGACTCAGAGTGTTTTCTTCAAAATAATGATAACTTAGAGCGCCTTCTCCTATATGGTTAAAATGAGTGAATTCGAATTGAATTCTTTTTTATTAAATAATTAATATAAGGGTTTTATTTGAGTAAAAATGGTCTTATTATTATTGATACTTAACAAAAATTAATATTTTACTCGGTTCATTTGAAGTTCAAGTAAAGCTTACAGTACCAACAACTAATTGGTCTAGTAGGATGAGGTACTAGATCCTTTAACCAAGGTCAGGTGTTTAAATCTTAACGTTGTGAATGAAAAGAAGTTAAATTGAGAGGGCTACCTTTACAAAACTCGAACTGAATTAGTTGGTTAGTGAGTTAATAACTAGTAGTTAAAAAACGAGTAAAGCTGACAATAATAACATTCCTTTTCTGGTTTATTATTATTGATTTTCTAATTTAAAACGGTTTCAGGTTTTCTAAAAATGTGCCGCGGACAGACATTCGAATAAAAGCTGAAATGCAACTGTTTCTGACTAAAGATATCCAAACTCGAAAAGTTATGGAAATATACATGTATTAATGTTATTTTTAATCCAATTTGAATTTCAACATTTACAAATCTTCTCTTAATTTCATTTTAAATTCCTTTTCGTAAAAACAAAATAAAATGCTATGACTAAAGCCACGCTTATAACATAAATTTCTCTCCTTTTTAACTCAATTTTGAAGATCACACTTTGGCTTGATGGCTGACAAGTTCTTTCCCTCCACCAACAACATTAATATTTGATTCCCACAAAGATGTTGCCAATTGCTGATTGAATGCCGAAAGTGGCAAAGATCCTCAACCTTTCCGTTTATTTTTCAGTTGGGGTAGTTGTATTTGGTTTCATTTCTGTATTAACAACGTGTATAGGGAACAACAACTTCCCTGTTGGAAGCTTTTGATGTAACATTTCATCAAAGTCTGTCTCTCATCACACATATATTAGAGAAAACTACCTAAATAGTAACCAAGCTATTGTCGAAATATCGTTTTAGTACCTTAGTTATTTTTTTTGATAAAACAATACATAACGTTACGTTTTGTTTTTATTTTGGTACCCACCGTTAAAAAATTAACTGCGTGCTGGCTAGGAGAGAAAAAATCTCATGTGGCAGGCTGCCACGTCATTTTCTCTCTCCTAATCAGCATGACATGTCGACTAAAATCATAAAAAAGCACATGTGGCATGCTGACTAGGAGAGAGAAAATGACATGGCAGTCTGCCACATGTGCTTTTTCTCTCTCCTAGTTAGCGTGTTGTTAATTTTTAACGGTGGGGTACCATTTTAAAAACGAAACATAATGTTGGTACCATTTTGCCAAAAAAAAGTTGGGTACTAAAACGATATTTCGGCAATAACTGGGGTACTATTTGAGTAGTTTTCCCTATATATTATACCCTTTTTTAAAGATTTCCCCAAGAAATGACTGACGTGGTTAACTATTTAGAGAGTCACATCGTAACGTATAAATATACGTCCGACAAGAATGTCGAGCATGAGTATTTCAAATAAAATGGAGAATCGGGGCGATGTATAATTGAAGCGATTTTTTTTGTGAGAAAACCATGAAACCAGAGAAGAAGATACCAAAAGATAGAAGTTGTCTGGGAATTTGAATAAAGCGTGTGACAGAACAAAATGAAATGCCTCTTTCTCTTCTCCACTTTGGTAAATTAAGCATCGGATTCTTGGTCACTCTCAGAATCAGTGCATTGGTGTGAGCCTCGCCCTCCGTCGTCTTTGTCAATACAAAAAGTCCTCATCCTGCATTGATTCACCATGTTTACAACACTGAAAGAGAAAGACAACCAATTGGAACATCCAGATGGAAGCTAAAATGTGAGATGTGCAGACAGTCAACAATGGTTGCTTACTTGATGTTACATGCAAGCAGTTATGAAGATGACAGTCTCAAGTAAGAAACACTTTGCCTAACTCTTGGAAAGGTCTAAATCACACATGTGGATCTTATTTGCTTTAGTCCAACAAATACCCATATTTTTACATTCTAATGCAACTACATTCGGAAAATAAACCCTAAAGTTTCCACAAACACCTTGATTTTAAGATTTAATGGTTCTGTTGTGGGTTTGACGTTTAGTATTAGAGTTTTAAAATTTAGGGTTTATAAGTTAGGGTTTAAGGTAACATAATTAAAGATATAGAGTTTAGCATATAAACTCTAAATTTTAACTATAAACCTTAAATTTTAACCACAACCCCTAAATTAAAATCCCATGAACTTAAACCCCATAAAGCCTAAACGTCAAACAAAATCTATAGACGCTCAAACCAAGACACTTGTGTGCAATGGAATAATTACTCTAACATTTGCCCAAACTAAAAAAAGGTAAAGATTGGGACAAGTAGTACTTAACCGCATTAAGCTAAAGAAAAAACATGTGTGCTTCATATACTTGGGCTACATAGAAGCTACGCATTATTGCGGTAAACACATAGGTCAAGGGCGCAGGTGGGGTTGGCAAGGCCTTGATCCCTAAAAGGCTCCTGGGCGGACGAATTCAACATGAAATTCTACTAGTATTGAGGGAACAGGTGAAATATGATTTGCTAAGGCAGTTAAATTTTTTTTGATCAATGAAATATGATTTTATTTGGGGGGGGGGGGGGGGAATCATACAACGGAAACCAAGTTGAGCCTCGTTAAAACTCCATAAACCTAGTCAGAGGAAAAGAGTACTCAACAAGGTTCTAAACGAAAACGACGAAGCCATAAAACAACACGGCACCACAAACGATCAAATAGGAAATGAAACACAAAGTAACAGCAAAATAACAACACTAAACAACATGTGCAACCACCTTTAGCTAGTGCATAACTTGGAACCACGAGGCTCGCCCAACTCCATTCTTGGCCAAAGCATCAATAAGAGAATTTGCTTCGCGAAAAAATGTGATGAAATACAACTGAGTTAAGAATACCACAAGCCTCATCAATCAACCGGAACCACCTCAATAATCTTCAAGGACGACGATTCCATTGCAACACCCACGATATAAGGACCAATGAATCAGACTCCACAACAAAATGATAACCATGACACCATTTAGACTAAAGGAGAAGAGACAACACATGTGCAATCGCTTGTAACTCCGCTTCATTTGAGTCTATTACACTAAGAGGGCCGGAGAACAAGGCTAATATACAACATGAATAATCACGGAGTACACCCCCACAACCTGCTGGCCACGGCTTGCCAATGGTGGATCCATCCACATTGAATTTTAAAACACACGACGTCGGAGCCTCCCAAGATACACCATGTCGGGCAATGGATGTAGAAATAACTCCCTCCCACAGACTAGACCACCACAGTGCTTCTAATATGTCTGGCGATATACTTGCCTTTACCCAAAAAAGAGACCACAAACGCACAAGAAAGAAGAGATCCTCCACCGAGCAATGCTTGTCATTAAAAATCAACTCATTCTGGGCAAGCCATAATGTCCAAAGCACTGCCGAGCAGCTCGCCAACCAACGCTGGCGAATGCCACCCGAGAATATCCCCAATACACACTAATGTAAAAACTCATCTAGACCCTTAGGAAAGGCTATAAAAACGTGCTACCATTGCAGAAAAGAACACCAAACTTGTCGGCTGAATTACAATTGAAAAAGATGTGATCCGCATCATCCACACCCTTCATACACCAATGACAACTCACCGTACCAACATCAAACTGAAAGCCGCAATCTTGTAGAAATTTTAACGTGGGAAGGCGAAGTACTATCATAAACCAAAGGAAACATTGCATCTTCGGAGAAACTACAATCTTCCAAATATGAAAAATGTCCACATGTTCAGGCGAGATGCCGAAAGAGCCTATAAGTGAAAACAAGTTCTTCACTGAAAAACAACCTGAGACATCATGGTGCCAAACTAAGCGATCAACAAGGCTAGGCATAATACTAAAAGGGAGAACCAAAGTATTCTACTCCCGCCATTGTTGGATTTCAAATGAACGCAACTCCATAGAGAAGAAAGACAACAAATACCCATGCTCAAAAGAGTTGTCCTTTGTATAGGCTACAACTCGCGCTAATTTATCTACAGCCAAATGGAACAATCGCGGGAATAAGACACAAAGGGGAACCTCGACACACCTTCTATCATGCCAGAAGAGAACATTTGTACCATCCCCCACTATCCAAGAGAAGCTATTTGATCTCATGTAACGCGAGACCTCCTCCAAGTCATGTACTTGTTAGAGTAAGCCCAAAGACCAATCATAAGATAATTGTAAATGACATTTGCTTTTACATTGTTTATTCATAAAGAGGCATTTCCATTATTATTTTCAGTTACAATTTTGCGTGCATAAATAAACTGAATTATAATAAAGTCTTTAGAATAATATGGTTATTCTAAAATGTCCATAGTTGAGTATTATTGTGGGCATGAACAACAATATTGCGTTAAGACTAATATGTAGTTGATTGATGACAAAGTGTTGTCATTGACATGGAGATGTCAAAATCAATACATAAGTATGTATTAAAGAACGATATACTGAACTGACTCGCTATGAGCATGTTTCTTGGATTATTATGTGACAGTCACAACATTGCTCATAGTGATAGTTACATGTATAACCCTCTGACTTGAGATCATCATTATTTCAACATCGTGAGTGGCATATTTTGATACAGTCAAACGTGTGTCGTAACTGACTACACTATAAAGACTGATATTGGACATGTCACAATCTATGTAGTGGAATAGGGTTGATCAAGATAAGATTTGTCCCTCCTACATAATAGGAGTAATATTGTAGCCACTTGATTGAGTGAGACTAGAAATGCATGGTCATGCTCGAATAAGTTGATATGAGATGTTGAGTGGATCGCAAGATCGATATTGACCAAGAGGGGGGGTGAATTGGAAATTTAAAGTTTTGTGGTGGAAATTTGCAAATAAAAAAATGATGGACAAGGGATTTAGAGTGGTTCAAGTTCCAAATGAACTCTACATCCACTACCTTAGCTTCACTAAGGATTTGCAACAATTCCACTAATTGCTCTTCCCCTTTTCTAGGACAATGAGGCAACCCTTTACAATTTCGGTTGATTTTTCTACCCAAAAATCAACCCAATCCTCACACAAGTGAACAAAGAAATTTAATGGCTAATTAGATATCCCTCAATACAAATAATAGCCCAATTACAAGCACTCAACCCAATTGAACAAGATATGAATGAAAATTACAATTGGGGTTTTAGACAAAATGGGATTTGTGCACAATTGCTTGGATTTGATGTTTGGATGTTTGCTTTTTGGATCAATAGTTGTTGCTGGTGCTTTTAGAGGTCCCTTTTATACCTTCTCATTGATTTCTAGCCGTTGTGGTTGTTGCACTCATCAATAGAGCCGTTGGGGATGTTATCTCACCACCATAAATGCAGTCTGCAACAACCCGTTTCGAAACGCGGGGTACCTGTTTCGGAACGGACTAAAATAGAAAGAGCCGTTGGGGTGCATTTAAGAGCCCGTTTCGAAACGCCTTAGGGCCGTTTCGAAACACTTTTGCCACTGTCAAGGGTCGTTTCGAAACGGTCTTAGCCCGTTTCGAAACACCTTAACAGTTTTCAGAAAATCAGTTAAAAACAACTTCAACGGTCATATTTTCAATTTAAACTTAAGAGCTGTTTCGAAACGCTTGACATCGTTTCGAAACGATTTTGCTACTGTCAAGGGTTGTTTCGGAACGGCCTTAGCCTGTTTCGAAACACCCTTTTTATCTTTAAATATTCAGTAAATATTTCAACCGTTGTGCCTTTTTAAAATCAAATATGAAGAACAGTTTCGAAACGTGAGAGACCGTTTCGAAACAGGGTCAAGTGTTTCGATACACGTTTCGGAACAGGGGTTGACAGTGATGAAAACGTTTCGAAACGCCTTAGGGCCGTTTCGAAACACGACTTTGAAAATCACTATTTTGACTTGAAACACTTAGAAAAATATTTGAAAAACTTTGTTTTTAACTTGGGCGTAATCTTAAAATTATATGGGGATATTTTGAGGACTTAAAATTCGTTTTGACATTTTCAATTTAGTCCTTAGGTTTTTAGTTATATCAAAATTAAAATATTTGTTTCACAATCTCCCCCTTTTTGATATAACAAAACCAAAGTTAGAATTTTTGAGAATTTTGAAAGTTTTGAAAATATTCTAACTCCCCCTTAATTTAAGATAGGTTTTTAAAGTTAAAAGAAAATTTTGATTTGAAATCCAAGTTGTAAAGCTTAAAAAACCTTTTAAAATTTAAAACGAATTTTAATTTGTGGCTCTTAAATTTCTTCTCCCCCTTTTTGTTAGATCAAAAAGAATAATGAAAGCTCATAGAGAAGACAAAGGATTAGTACCAATAAGCATTAATAAGCAACCATAATATTAATTCATAATATTAAAATATCCAAAACATAAACCAACATTAAGTTCATAATAAAATCCCAAATAAAAAGTCAAAAGCATAGGTTCCTAAAACATAATAAAACATAAAGATGCAATCTTAATCCTAAAATGCATAGATAATATGATATGATATGATATGAAGATCCTAGGCCTCGTCATCATCATCCGAAGTATCATCATCGCTCTTGACTTGAGAACGGTGAAACTTCGTCCATTGCCCATAGAGCGTAGAGAAGGACAAATCCAAGTTTGAATGGGAAGTCTCAAGAGTATGAAGACAATCCTCGACATTCTTCAAGCGATTGTCCATAGCAGTAAAACCCGAAGCAATGCTAGTATCCAAAGCATTGAATCGCTCGGTAATGAGAGCCGTAAGGGCTTCATTGTTTGCAACCGGAACTTGCGGTGGAGGAGTAACGGGAGGAGGAACAGCTTCTCTATCAACTCTTTCCCAAACATCATTCACATATGTGAACCCGGACTTGCGAAGGGATGACTCACCAATCTTGGTCTTGCGAGGTTCCGGAGAGTCGTAGGTACAATCGATACCAAGATCATGAAAGATGTAGCTCAAGAGTGTGCCATAGGTAAAAGACTTCAACTCATTTGTGTCAATAAGCTTAATATTATTGACTATCTCGGCAAAAATTATTTTAGGCACATTAGGGCGCTCACCTCTACGGAAACACTCAAGCCAAAAATGATCAGTTTGACGGATATGAGAGTATTTACCTCCGGAAGGTCGAATGAACCAAGAAACCATCAAGTGAAGAACGCGATCGTGCACATCCAAATTAAGTGCTTTACCGGTGAAATTGCCAAAGTGACGTTCATCCTCAAGACCCTCATCTTTAAGTTTAAAAATAGACTCCAAGAGAGCAACATTAACAACAAACTTTTTGCCCAATAAGGAAGATTCAATTCCTATAATCTCGGTTTTGGTCTCATCATAAATAAAACGAGCATTCGAGTAAAAAAGGAGTACCATGTGTTTGTAGCGAATATCCGGAATGCTCAAGAACAAGATAAGATTCCACTCACTCAAACGGTCGAGATAACGAAATAGGAATCGTTCGGAATTGAGGAAGTCAAGATCAATGACACGTTCTTTACGAATTGCGAAATCCTTGACATAAGAGAAGTGAGCACGCATCTCTGGAGTTTTAAGGGATTTCTGAAAAAGCAGAGTAAGATTCGGACGAATGCTCGAATCACCGGTTTGAACGGCCTTGCGCTTTTTGTTAGCTTGATCCGCCATCTAAAAACATTAAGCAAGTATATTTTAAAATTAAGTGTAAGCATTGATATTTAAAATCAATCCAATAATAAATCCCACTTAGGTTTTTGAAACAAAATTAAAATAAAAAAATTAAAAAAAAAACAGTAAAGAAAAAAACGACTGAAAAATTTTATATTCGAATAAAAAATTTTGGGATTTTGAATTTTTTTTACAAGATATGGAAAATCCACAAAGGAAAAACTATAATGTATACAAAAATAAAATTTTCTAACCTAAGATTCGAACATAAATTGAAGGAAAAAGAAAAGAAAAAAATTACCTTAGTTTGGGATTTTGGATGATTTGATGAAAATCCTTGCACAATGTTGATGAAACTTGCTTAGAATTGAGTTTTAGAGTAAAACACCTCACAATTTTGTGAAAATCAATGAGTTTGAGAGGGTATTTATAGAGAGGGAGGCGGTTTAGGGTTTTTAAGAGTTTGATAAAAAGTGAAATTTCACATTAAAAGCCCTAATTAAAGTAGTCCGCGATGCCGTTTCGGAACGGTCAGGACCGTTTCGAAACGAGACGACTAGGGTTTGACCGTTTAGAGACCATAGGCTGACCGTTTCGATACGGTGTTGACCGTATCGAAGCCCTGTTGACCCGTATCGAAACACGTTTCGATACACCCCTTGGCAGTAGCAAAAACGTTTCGGAACGCATTGGAGGCGTTTCGGAACGCATTGGAGGCGTTTCGAAACGTCCTTCTCTCAGAACTGATTTAAGGTATCCGTATCGAAACAGGGTCACCCGTTTCGATACACCTAGGCCTGGAAGTGTAGATGAGGCTCTAAAAGTGCAGAAAAATGAAGTTTTAATAGGCCTAACATGCATAAATGTCATGAATGAGCAGGCAAAACATATTTAAGCATAAACATACTCCCCTTGACTATAGGCATGGATGAAATTAGGAGTTTAAACACATGAACATGGCATTTCACAAAATCAAGCATATTTAAGCACAAAAGAGGTCCTAAAAGGTCAAGATAGGCTAGCTAGACCTAACTCTCTCCTAAGGGACCAAAAACGCTCTTTGTCTAAGGGTTTTGTAAATATGTCCGCTAATTGATTCAAGGTGTCTACGTACTCTATAACCACATCTTCCTTAAGGACATGATCTCTAATGAAATGATGCCTTATTTCTATGTGTTTGGTTCTAGAGTGTTGGATGGGATTTTTAGTTAAACATATTGCACTAGTGTTGTCACATTTTAGGGGTATGGTTTCAACTTTAATTCCATAATCTAAGAGTTGTTGCTTCATCCAAAGGACTTGAGCACAGCAACTCCCTAAGGATATGTACTCGGCTTCGGTGGTAGATAAGGCTACACTATTTTGTTTCTTAGAGAACCAAGATATGAGCATACTACCTAAGAATTGACAAGTTCCCGAAGTACTTTTCCTATCAATTTTGCAACCCCCATAATCCGCATCTGAGTAAGCATGAAGGTTGAAGGTAGAGTCTCTAGGATACCAAAGACCTAAACAATGAGTGTCTCTAAGGTATCTAAAGATTCTCTTAACGACTATAAGGTGAGACTCTCTAGGACTAGCTTGGAACCTAGCACACAAGCAAACACTAAACAAGATATCCGGTCTACTTGCGGTAAGGTAAAGCAAGGATCCAATCATAGAACGATAAAGCTTAGAGTCAACACACTTACCTCCTTCATCTTTGTCAAGCTTTGTAGATGAGCTCATAGGAGTTGCTTGAGGCTTTGCATTCTCCAAGCCAAACTTCTTGAGCATATCCTTTATGTATTTTGCTTGGTTGATGAGGGTACCATCCCTCTTTTGCTTGATTTGGAGTCCCAAAAAGAATGAGAGCCCCCCATCATGCTCATCTCAAATTCACCTTGCATTAACTTAGCAAACTCTTGACAATGACATTCATTAGTAGAACCAAAAATGATATCATCAACATAAATTTGAACTAATAAGATGTCATTTTTATACATTTTTATAAAGAGTGTAGTGTCCACCTTACCTTTTTCAAATCCTTTTTCAATCAAAAAATTTGAAAGCCTTTCATACCAAGCTCTAAGAGCTTGTTTTAAACCATAAAGAGCTTTGGTAAGTTTGAAAACATGATTTGGAAATTTTGAATCTTCAAAACCCGGTGGTTGTTCCACATACACTTCTTCATTTATAAAACCATTTAAAAATGCGCTTTTAACATCCATTTGAAAAAGCTTGAAATTATGATAACATGCATATGCAAGCAACATCCTAATGGCTTCCATTCTAGCCACGGGTGCATAGGTTTCATCAAAATCTATTCCCTCTTCTTGAGTGTAACCTTGTGCTACAAGTCTAGCTTTATTTCTCACAATGTTACCACTCTCATCTAATTTGTTCCTAAAGACCCATTTAGTTCCTATTGTAGATTGATTACTAGGCCTATCAACTAATGTCCATACATTACTTCTCTCAAATTGATTTAACTCTTCTTGCATAGCCATAATCCAAAAGTCATCTTTCAATGCTTCTTTTTTATTTTTAGGCTCTATGCATGAGATAAATGCAACATGGTTCATTAATCTAAGAGAAGAACGAGTGGTTACCCCCTTGGATGGATCACCCAAGATTTCACCATCTTTGACATAGTTCAACTCCCTTGGGTAGCTCACTTCCTTTTCCTCAATAGCCAAGTCCTTCAAGGCTTCAAGAGGTGGATCTTGTGAGTCTTGTTCCTTTGTTGGAATCTCATCCTCCTTTGAAATTTGACCTCCATCAAAGGCATTTATGATCCCTACATCATCATCATCACAAGAATCCTTCCTAGGAAGGAGGTTATCATCGAATACAACATGAATAGATTCTTCTACTACTAAAGTTCTTTTGTTAAATACTCGATAGGCTTTAGAGGTTAAAGAGTAACCTATAAAAATGGCTTCATCACTTTTTGCATCAAATTTACCTAAGTTGTCTTTTCCATTATTTAAAACAAAACACTTGCACCCAAAAGGGTGGAAATAGCTAATGTTAGGCTTTTTAGATTTTAAAATCTCATAAGGTGTTTTCTTTAAAATTGGCCTAATCATTACTCGATTTACAATATAACAAGCGGTGTTTGTGGCTTCCGCCCAAAAATATTTAGGTAAATTATTTTCACAAAGCATAGTTCTAGCCATTTCTTGTAAAGTTCTATTTTCCCTCTCAACTACCCCATTTTGTTGAGGAGTTCGAGGAGCCGAAAAATTATGGCTAATATCATTTTCATTTAAAAAATCTTCAAACCCTAAATTTTGAAACTCGGTTCCATGATCACTTCTAATATGTGAAATTCTAAGCTCAAGATCATTTTGGGTTAATTTTGAAAATGTGATGAATTTTTCCAAAGCCTCATCTTTAGTACTTAAAAAGAGAACCCAAGTAAATCTAGAAAAATCATCAACTAGCACAAAAGCATAAGACTTACCACCCAAGCTCATAGTCCTAATTGGCCCAAATAAATCCATGTGAATTAGTTGTAAGCATCTACTAGTAGAAACATCATTAATGGATTTAAAGGAAGACCTATGTTGTTTACCCTTTGAGCATGCATCACAAATTTTATCATTTGAAAATTTTATCTTGGGTAAACCTCTAACTAGATTTAGAGAGACTAGTTTTTCCAAAACACTTATGCTAGCATGTCCTAGCTTCCTATGCCACAACCAAGCATCATTTTCATTTTGAGCAACTAAGCATGCATGAGATGTATGAATGTAATCTAAATGCACCGTGTATATGTTTCCTATGCGATGACCTATGAGCATAATATTATTAGATTTAATGTCTACAATTTTGCATCCATTTTTATCAAATAAAACATTAAATCCTTTATCACACAATTGACTAATGCTCAATAAATTGTGTTTAAGACCATCGACATATAAGACACTTTCAATGAGAATGGTAGAGTGATTACCTATGGAGCCAATACCTTTAATGTGGCCTTTGGAGTTGTCACCAAATGTTACTACTCCTCCACTTTTTGGCTTTAGATCCATGAATCGACTCTTGTCTCCGGTCATGTGCCTCGAGCATCCACTATCAAGGTACCATGAGTTTTGACTTTGTGCTTTGGCCTTGTAACAATGCTCCCCCTACAAACAAAGATATTAAACCTTGGTTTTTGGTACCCAAATCATTTTGGGTCCAAGAGTGTTAGCTCCCAAAACCTTGGTTCCCTTAGGAATCCAAGATGACATAGCAATAATATTATTAGATTTAACAAGTTCCTTAGGAACCCATACACTTCTAATTCTTTTAGTTCTACTATGTCTAGGATAGCTACCTTGTTTGTAGTAGTTAGTCTTTTTCTTAGGTTGGTGTGTTCTAGAGGATTCTCCTACTTCATGCTTGACACTACCAACATTTTTTAAAGACTTTTTGAGCTCATTTAGCTCACCCAACACCTTTTGGTGTTCACAATTACATTGAGATAAAAGGTTATTAAGATCAACATTTTCATCTTGAAAGAATTTAAGTTCATCTTTTAATCCTAATACCTTTTTCTCAAATTTAGAATTAGCTTGAGTAAGTGAGTCATTTTTCTCATTTAATTCTAGAATAATCTTTTTATTCCTAATAACCGACTCCTTATATTTCTCAACTAATTCATCATATACCTCTTGTAACTCATCATATGCATCATTTAATTCTTCATATGAAAAATCTAAAGTAGATGAGTTAGAGGTTACCAAGGAGGAATCTTCCTCAAGTGCCATGAGGCAAAGGTTAGCCACTTCTTGTTCGTCATCCTCCGATGACTCCTCATCACTCCAAGTAGAAAGCTTGGCTTTGAGCTTTTTCCGCTTCTCAAAGCCCTTCTTCTTGAGTTGAGGGCACTCCGAACGTATGTGGCCGGGTTGTTTGCACTCAAAGCAAATGATTGGATCCTTTCCATCTTCCTTGTTCTTGCTTTTGAAGTCCATCTTCCTTTGGATTTTTCTTCCCCGGTTGGACCTCATAAAGCGTGAGAATCGTTTGGCTATCATAGCCAATTCTTCAAGTTCATCCTCATCACTAGATGAACTCTCATCATGTTGTGAAGCTTTAGCCTTGAGAGCTATTCCCATCTTCTTCTTCTTCTCAACTTCAAGCTTCTCTACTCTTTTCTCTTCTTTCTTTTTCTCATCTTCCCTTCCTTGCTTCATGATCTCATGAGTAAGGAGAGAACCCACAAGCTCATCAAGCTTCAAAGTCTTCAAATTCTTTGCTTCGATGATAGCGGTTCTCTTCCCATCCCAAGATTCGGGAAGTGAATATAGTAGCTTTCGGACAAGTTTGTCTTCCGGTATGATCTCTCCAAAGCCCTTTAGACCATTGACAATGGTGGAGAATCGATCGAACATCTTTGACACCGTCTCATCGGGCTCCATCTTGAAATTTTCATAACTAAGATTGAGAATTCCAATCTTAGTTTCTTTGACATCATTGGTGCCTTCATAAGTGGTCTCAAGAGTGTCCCACACTTCTTTGGCACTTTCAATTGATGAGACCTTTGAGTAGATGTCCGGACCGAAAGCACAAAATAGCATGTGGAGAGCTTTATCATTGACTTGAATCTTTTTCCTCTCCTCTTCACTCATCTCCACTTTCTTCTTTAACACCATCTTGCCTTCACCATCTTGCTTCAATGGAATATATGGCCCATCCTCAATGACATCCCACACAAGATAGTCATTTGACTTGATGAATAGACGCATTCTATTCTTCCAAAAGGAATAGTTATCACCGTTGAAGAAGGGAGGCTTTGTAGTGGATTGTGACTCGTACATGCCGGAACCGGAGGTTGAAGCCATCTCTTGATATTTTGATGATCACACTCTTCCAAGGATCTCCTCTTGTGGTTGTTAATCCTCAAAGAGTTAAGCTCTGATACCAATTGTTGAGTGGATCGCAAGATCGATATTGACCAAGAGGGGGGTGAATTGGAAATTTAAAGTTTTGTGGTGGAAATTTGCAAATAAAAAAATGATGGACAAGGGATTTAGAGTGGTTCAAGTTCCAAATGAACTCTACATACACTACCTTAGCTTCACTAAGGATTTGCAACAATTCCACTAATTGCTCTTTCCCTTTTCTAGGACAATGAGGCAACCCTTTACAATTTTGGTTGATTTTTCTACCCAAAAATCAACCCAATCCTCACACAAGTGAACAAAGAAATTTAATGGCTAATTAGATATCTCTCAATACAAATAATAGCCCAATTACAAGCACTCAACCTAATTGAACAAGATATGAATGAAAATTACAATTGGGTTTTAGACAAAATGGGATTTGTGCACAATTGCTTGGATTTGATGTTTGGATGTTTGCTTTTTGGATCAATAGTTGTTGCTGGTGCTTTTAGAGGTCCCTTTTATACCTTCTCATTGATTTCTAGCCGTTGTGGTTGTTGCACTCATCAATAGAGCCGTTGGGGATGTTATCTCACCACCATAAATGCAGTCTGCAACAACCCGTTTCGAAACGCGGGGTACCTGTTTCGGAACGGACTAAAATAGAAAGAGCCGTTGGGGTGCATTTAAGAGCCCGTTTCGAAACGCCTTAGGGCCGTTTCGAAACACTTTTGCCACTGTCAAGGGTCGTTTCGAAACATTCTTAGCCCGTTTCGAAACACCTTAACAGTTTTCAGAAAATCAGTTAAAAACAACTTCAACGGTCATATTTTCAATTTAAACTTAAGAGCTGTTTCGAAACGCTTGACATCGTTTCGAAACGATTTTGCTACTGTCAAGGGTTGTTTCGGAACGACCTTAGCCTGTTTTGAAACACCCTTTTTATCTTTAAATATTCAGCAAATATTTCAATCGTTGTGCCTTTTTAAAATCAAATATGAAGAACAGTTTCGAAACGTGAGAGACCGTTTCGAAACAGGGTCAAGTTTTTCGATACACATTTCGGAACAGAGGTTGACAGTGATGAAAACGTTTCGAAACGCCTTAGGGCCGTTTCGAAACAGGACTTTGAAAATCACTGTTTTGACTTGAAACACTAAGAAAAATATTTGAAAAACTTTGTTTTTAACTTGGGCATAATCTTAAAATTATATGGGGATATTTTGAGGACTTAAAATTCGTTTTGACATTTTCAATTTAGTCCTTAGGTTTTTAGTTATATCAAAATTAAAATATTTGTTTCACATGAGATATCATAGTTATTCGTTTATAATAGTCTACTCAAGATATCAAGAAATATTAGATGGACCATACAAGTGTGACTGTTCCATGACTTGTGTCTAATCTAGATATAAAGGACAAAAGGATGTAATACATAAATAGAGTTAATCACGAAAAGGTTATGTCGAATCATGATTTCTTGTAACTTAGGTGACAATGACATATTGCTAGATGTCACTCATTGTTTGTAATATTAGAAATGTTCTAATATTTACTACTAATGTTACATGAACCTACATGGTCACACCCACAGTTGAAATGAGCATATATTAAACGAATTATATATGTTCAAATTTGTTGTACACAAATTTAGTTAAATTAATATATATTTGATATATATAATTTAACTATTGGGTAAATATTAAAAGAAAAATAATTATTTTAATTATGTCTCTTTTAATATATAAATAATATAATTCGGTTTAAATCAATATATATATTCAAATCCTAATTAAGTTGAATTAGGATTATATATATTTAATATATATATATATATATATACTGAGATCCTAATTATGTTGAATTAGGATTATATATATATATATATTGAAATCCTAATTAAAGTTGAATTAGGATTATATATATTTAATATATATATTGAAATCCTAATTAAGTTGAATTGAGATTATATATATTTAATATATATATTGAAATCCTAATATGAGTTAAATTAAGATTTCAAAGGCTATATAAAGGCATGAAAGATCTAGCAGTCATTATGCTTTTTGAGAAAAAACCCTCTAAATAGTTTAGAGAGTTTTTATATGCTCGTTCCCTTCTAAATGGTTTAGAGAATTTTTATATGCTTGTTTTAACTGGGTGAACTACGTAGAGGTCGGAGCGTTATCGTTGCGGCTTAAGAATCGACATTATGGAATCGTGATTGGATATCTATCTTCTCCAATCAGAATTCCAGATTTTAAACAGGTAATTCCTCACCATATTCACCCCAATTCGTTCCTCGTACGTGGATCTCTGGTGGTAATCACTGAATAATTTTTTCGCTGCGTCATGGGGTGTACTGGCGTAACCCAACAGTGGTATTAGAGCCACTTGTACGATATGGATTCAGGTTTTAATTACTTGGGTAATGTAATTATATGTGATACATGTTATTTTTCGATTTATTTAGCGAATATGTGATATTTGTATGAGCAAATCTATTCAATCACGGTTAATCTGTTAATTCAGTTAAAAAAATGTTCCCAAGATTGATGATTAAGAGTTAATCATCAAGATCTTTGTCGATAGGGTTTGAAATATTATATGTTAATTATTAACATATTCAATATGGACTTTTAGGGTTTTAGATGTTAAGGTTAACATACACGAGTTATAGTTATATATTAGACTAATGGTTAATCTATAGATTTCGTGCGGGAAAGTAACAAGAGTTGTTTTAGTAAAACCTTGTGGATTTTAAAATCTTGAAAAATGCGATAATGTTGATAAAAATTACCAAATCACGAGGTTTTTTTACACATCAATTAAGATGTTGATCTTAAAAATTTCCCTGCTGCTGATTGTGCATCGGCAACCCCGCCAGTAGCCGTGGGCCCCTCGGAACCCACCCTGCAAGGAGCTTGACTCTTGCGTAGGAATAATCTGGTAAGACCTTAATAACAAACTGCATCGTTATTATGTTTGATATGCACGTAGTTTGAAATGCATGATTATAGCCCAATGACCCATTTAGTTTTATTTATAAGGTTTTTTCAATACGTCCTGCATGTCGTGCCTTTTTCTAGTTCTATTGTAATTCTCTTCTCATCTTACTCCCTCGTATGTAAACGAGTTTATGAAATTGTAATCTATACGAAGAAGCATGAACCTGAGGAACAAAAGTGTGGGCCGACAGAAAGATGCTTGAGAAGTGTTTTTATCCTAAAAATAATTTGGTTATCTCATTGGCTTGGGATGGGCCACCTTAGGATATGGGCTATAATTATTGCATTCATATTTACTGTATTTCACGTATGTGATAAAATGAATGTATGAGATGCATGCTAGTTAATTGATAAGATCAAATGTTAAATGGTGAGATAATAATAACAAAAACCCTCAATAAAATATTAAGTCTTTTATTGCTTCCCAATGTTAACCCTCGTTAAAGTCTAGATCGATACAATGTAGGTTCCGTTAAAGCGAGGTATTTGTATCTATCTTGGCCAAACACGAAGAATAAGCAAGTGATATTCGTTGGTTGTAATATTGGTTAAAGGCTTAACTAGGTTACTCTAATATGATTATAAAACCTAAAAGTTGGTTATTTAGATAATCATAAGATGATTATGAACAAGAGTTGTTCACCAAATGAAGGAGTTACATGAGATGTAATTAGCAATTGTTGCTTACCTAGATAGACCATAATCTTAAGAGAAAAGCTAAAGCTGACTTAAGAGAATGTGAAGTTTGGATCCTTGCCCATTAGAAAAACTTTACAAAAAATAATTTTGACATTAATATTTGAAGGTTATTAATTTTAATAAAAATAGTAGGAGTATAAAGACCTTTTATAAATAAACTTGGTAAACGTACTCAAAATTCATATTTTAATGTTGTAGACTTATTATGGCAAATACAAATTTGTTATCATTGCGATCGGTCCTTGAGAAGGACAAGTTGAACGTCATAAACTACATTGACTGGTCACTCGAAGGAAAATGTTTTCATTGTAATAAGACATATCATTGTAAAAGGAACTGCCACATTTATCTTGAAAAAGTCAAGAAGGCAAATGAAAGCAGAGTGTCTGCCTCGAATATTTATATTAATTTATCAACACCTACTTCTTGGGTATTGGATACCGGTTGTGGCTCTCATATTTTTACTTTTGTATAAAAATTACAAAAGAGTAAAAATCTGAGAAAAAGAGAGGTGGACCTACGGGTTGGTAATGGACCAAGAGTTGCTGCATTAGCTATAGGAACATATACTTTATCGTTGCCTAGTGGACTTAATTTATGTTTAGAAGATTGTTATTTTGTGTCTACTTTGACTAAAAAAAGTCATTTCGATTTCTTGTTTAGACAAGATTTGTTTCGAGACAATTATTAAGAATAATTGTTGTTCTTTTATCTCGACAATGTTTTTTTATGGCGTGACACAATTAATAAATGACCTCTATATTTTGGATCAAGAGAATTCAATTTACAACATAAATACGAAAAGATAAAAAACAAATGACTCTAATCAAACTTATCTTTGGCATTGTCACTTGGGTCACATAAGTAAAAAACGTATTTCAAAACTCCATAAAGATGGATTTTTGGATTCATTTGTTTTCGAACAACTTGATTATGCGAGCCTTGCTTATTGGGAAAGAAGACCAAAGCTCTTTTTAATGGTAAAAGTGAGCGATCAAGTGATTTATTAAGATTAATAAATAGTGATGTATGTGGACCAATGAATACACAAGGCGAGAGGAGGGTTTCAATACTTCATTACATTCACAAATAACTTCAGTAGATATGGGTACATTTACCTAATGCATCATAAATTTGAAGCCCTTGAAAAGTTCGAGAAATTTTAAAATGAAGTACAAAACCAACTAGGAAAAGGCATTAAGGCTCTTTGATCAGATCGAAGAGAAGAATACTTAAGCTTAGAGTTTGGTGAGCTTCTTAAGGAATGTGGGATTGTCTCACACCTCATGGTACTCTAAAATAGAATGGAGTTTCCGAAAAGAAGAAATCGAACACTGTTAGACATGGTTTGATCAATGATGAGTCACGTTGATCTTTCAGTTTCTTTTTGGGGACATGCACTAAAATAACTGCTTTTACACTAAATCATGTTCTATCTAAATCAGTTCAAAAGACACCAGATGCGATATGGACTAGGGAACTTCCTAGTATGTCTTTTTATGAAAATTTGAGGATGCGAAGCTTTTGTTAAACATAAGATGTCTACAAAGCTCGAACCAAATCTCATAAATGTAATTTTGTGGGTTATCGTAAATAAACTAAAGGATATTATTTCTTCAATCCCACCGAGAGAAAAGTGTTTGTTGCTCAAACAGGAATCTTCCTAGAAAGAGAATTGTTTTCCGAAAAAGGAAGTAGGAGAAATATTGAACTCAATAAAATTAGAGATCAACCACATATCATTGAACAAGAGATTGAACAACAACAAGTTCTGCAAGTTGTTGAGGAATATTCAACAGTTTTGAAAACACAATTACTACGAAGATCTTTGAGAGAATGCAATGCGCCTGAGAAATATGGATTTCTTGTCACATTGTATAGTGATGTTCTCGTCACGGATCAAGATGAGCCTAAGACTTATCAAGAAGAAGTAATGGGCCTATAATCTAAGAAATGGCTAGAGGCCATGAAATTCGAGATAGATTCCACGTCAGAAAACCAAGTTTGGACCTTGGTTGACCCACTTGAAGGGGTTAAACCCATAGGGTGTGATTGGTTTTTCAATAGAAAACCGACATGGATAGTAATGTAAAAACATACAAAGGGCGATTAGTCGCTAAGGGCTTTCGTCAAATTCATGGTACAGAATATTATGAAATCTTTTCACTTGTTGCTATGTTTAAATCCATCCGGATCTTACTTGCGGTAGCTGCATCTTTTATGAGATATGACAAATGGAAGATAAAAACCACTTTTCCTAATGGAAAAACCAAATGAGGGTGTGTACAAGACACAACCTGAAGGTTTTATCGATCCAAAAGATACCGAAAAATATGCAAGTTACAAAGGTCCATTTATGGATTGAAGCAAGCTTCTCGAATTTGGAATCTTCGTTTTAATGATGCAACCAAAGAGTTTGTTTTGATAAAAAATGAAGATGAGCCATGTGTTTTCAATAAATTAGTGAGAGCACTTTTATATTCTTGGTAATTGTAGAGTGTCCACAAGTTCTATATTTTGTACACATTCCTGCCCTTATTATTGTTGTTCTTAAGCTCATCTAGGCATATTTAGGTGCATTGCATGCATAATAACACTATTTACTCTTTCACCATGCTTTTATTGAACATTCTTTTTTTGGTTAAGAAAAGATACTGTTTTAGTTTAGTTTTCATTTTCAGGTGCTATAGCTAAGCATAGGAGGAGAGGATAGGAAGACAGGGAACAAAAATGAGCTATACTGAAGCAGTTCCAGTTGCCGCCAAGAACGCCATCGCAGCATCAGTGCCGCCGAGTGCCACCCAGGCAGGAGTTAAACTGACTTAGCCAAGATGGGTTGCGATTGAAAGAGGGAAATTCCCTGAGCCCAATGAGCCCACTCTTGCAATTTTCTGAAGCCTATAGCGGCCTGAAGAGCTTATTAAAGATTGATAAGTAGGAGTACTTATCTTTACTTGCTGAAGAGGGCAACGTCTAAAGAGTCCACATTCAAGTAAAAAAGGAGTCAACATTTAATGTAAAGTTACTTTAAGAACTCCTACTCTTAGGAGGACTCAACTTAGGCTATGAGCCCTATATATACCCATATATGTAAGGGTATAGGGGCATAGCGGAGAGGTAGAGAGATAGATTAACAGAGGTGTTGGAGGTCGCGACCCAACTCTCTTAGGGTTTAGGTTTTTGTTTGTAAAGTAGTTGTGAGAAACGGTTGTAATTGTTTAAGTGTGTTTTCAATAAAGTACTTTCAAGATTGCTTAATTCATGTTCTTCACTTTTTCAATTAGTTCCAAAAGTCCAGTTGAAGAAATCCATTTGTCGAGCACGAGAGTGTCAAACTCACGAAAGAATTAAGTACAGTCTCATCATGTCTAGGTGTTGACTAATTCAGCTTAAACATAAGTTCGAGTTTCAGCGGCTAAAAGGAGCAACCAAATTTTTCGACTGCCTGTGTTAGGTTTACGCTGAGATTGCTAGGTATTGCCTACACCACGTGGTGACAAAATCCTTGCCTAGACATAGGAAGGATCACTTCAGAATTGCTCTTCCGAACTTAGAGTATCTGTCAAACTTTCTGTCGGGACTTCTCTCCATCTCACCTGCTGAGACAACGAAAGTTTCAAGTGCAGAGTTCCGCTGTGGCAGCGAAAGTTGCCGCCGCCTCAATCCGCCATTACCCGCCAAGGCAGCAGATCGTGGCAGCACAAAACACACTTAGGCTTTACAATGCAGTCTACACACTACCGAGCTACAATTACCTTACCCAATCTATCGATCTCATCTCTCCCTATCATTTCTATCTTAATTTACTTGTGTTTTTATCTTTCCACATTCAGAAATTTAATTGTGCATTTACTAATTCCTTGTGCAGGAAAACATTCATAGTAGTTGCTCCAATCCCTGTGGGAGACGATATCTTTTATACTATAACTTGACAAGAGTGTGCACTTGCGCTCATAAATAGAGAACACCCAGACGCTCTACAAGTTTTTGGCGCCGTTGTCGAGGATTGGCAATAACAATTGTGTTTGAATTTCTACACTTCTATTTTAGTTTTTGCACTTAAATTTCCGTTTATTTTATTAAAAAAGCCTCTTGTTTGTCTTTGGTGAATGTCCCGCTAGGGCGGCAAAGATGGCAACCAGCACCCACCTGAGGAGGGGAAGGACATACCTGGACGAAAAGCCAAACGCAAAGCCCTCAGAAAGTGGTTATGTTTGGGAGATGCGCAACCCAACATGACCTAATTTTTATTTTTATGTTTAATTTATTTTTATGCATTAAGATTAGATTTAATTTTTTGTTATTTTTATTTTTAATTTTAGCATTTAATTTATTTCAGGTTAGGAAAGAAGGCAAGACCAAGAAGGATAAAGAATAAAGGAGAGGTCCAACCCAGCGGCCAAGGCAACCCAAGGCAGATGAGCATAACGGCTAGCAGCTTCATAACGGCTAGCCGCAACGGCTACATTTGCAACAGCTGGTGAAACAGATATCTGCGTAACAACTAGAATCACGTAAAACGCGCATCAATCATTACCGCTCATTAGCAGTGTACCCGCCAAGGCAGCGGAGAGTAGCAGCTATATAAGGCCAACTATTCTCTCCTCATTCCTCACTTTCCTCTCTCTTTTACTCTCAATTCTTCTTGTCATCTTTGCTTTCAAGATTTCAATTGCTTTACTTTCTTGCGTTTTCTTTCTTTACCTTAGGAAACACAACCGTTCTCACAACAATGGAAACATCAAAACAAACCGCCTCAACCTCCAAGCCAACCTTCCAAAGGTTCTTGAATGGTGATGTAGCAGCAACTTACCAGCAATACTACGCTGATCGGAAACTATGGGAAGAGATAGGCTTCCAATATACAAGGCAAGATGGGGACCTTGGCCTGGAGCCCAACATATTCGAAAGGGTTAATACATTGGGATGCGATATTTTCACACGACAACCAGAGGAGATAAACAACAACCTAGTGCGAGAATTCTATGCCCACAAACCTACCCCGGGAAACCCCCTCGTCTATGTTCGCGGCGAGGGAGTCAAGCTCACAACGGCAACAATAAAAAATTTCTATGAGATAGAAATCAGAGGGAATCCACACGAAGAATGAAGGTCGTACTAACGGCAGTAGACTATGAAAAGATTAAAAAAGACATTTGTCTGCCAAATGCCAAATGGCTGACCGACAAGAATAACGGTTCAGTTAACTGTCGCGGCCTGCTGTCAGAGGCAAATCTTTGGAGTAACTTCGTCCAGCGTCGCCTAATGCCCACTTCGCACGGATCTACAGTCAACAGGCCGCAATTGACCTTAATCCACATCATAATGAAGGGGCGGCCAATCAACGTTGGAGAAGTCATTCTTGAAGAGATCCATGCCCACGCAGAAAACTCCAACTCCAAAGGACCCATCGTCTTCCCCGCACTCATCACGGGCCTCTGCGCCAACTTCCGTGTGCCGCCGCACCCAAAAGACACCATCATTGCCGCCAAGGAAGGGTGGACAAGGAAGGCGCGACTATAAATGATGTAGGAGCCAGAGCTTGAAACGCCAACAACCGCCCAGTCGCCGTCCCAACCTGTCGCCACCCCAGCCGCAACTGGCAGTACTAATGCTTCCTTTTCCTCCACCGTGATTCCCCTACTGCGCATCCTCGTAGAAAGCTGCCAGAGAATTGAGCACAAGCAGGTAATATTTACGAAATACATTGCGGAGGTACAAGAGGCCTTTGTGGCCTACTTGCTAGACAAGTATCATGACACCGGCCCACAGTTGCCCGCCTTCCCGTCAGAGTTAACAGCTTCCAAACCAACCTAGATCACACCTCAACCAGCTACCACTCCAGCCGCCCCAGCCAGCGAGGGGCCACACATCCGCCCCAAGAGGAGGACCTCGCCTACTCCCATCCAGCCGTACAACCTCACCTCTTCGTCAGATTCTGAGAAAGAGAAGGAGACTACCGCTGCCTCCCTAGCAGCAAAGGAGGCAGCTGCCCAAGAAGCTGAGGACTCAGACATGGAGATATCTGATTTCTTCGACGATGAACCAACAAAGGCAGCAAGAAAAAGGAAGCGGCCATCCGCTGATGCCACTAAACCTAAATGTGAAGGGTATGAACCGGAACCAGAAGCACCACCTAAAAGACCCACTCCCAGCCGCATCCAGCCACCACGTGGCAAGAAGAAGAGCCCAGCCGCCAACCCTTCCACCACACGCTGTCTTGTCCTCCCTGCCTCCTCAGAATCCTCCTCCGATGAAGCAGCATCAACAGAGGGGAAATCCCCCAATCTATAGCACCAATTTTTTTTATTTTTCTTTCTTTTTTATGTTTTCTTTAATTCTCTGTTTTTCTTTTTTTTCTTTTATTTTAATATTTCTGTTTTTATTTTATGTTTTGTGTAAGGCATTGAGGACAATGCCAAACTTGAGTTTGGGGGGGTTAGTCCCCTTTGTTTTCTTTGTTTCTTTAGATGCATGTAACAACATTTAGTAGCATATGTAAATTCTGCCCTAGCACTCAATGAAATAGAAATTCTAAGTTTAAAAACTTGTGCCCATGATAATTAGCCGATTACTTCTTTTCGCACCATACTTAAAAATTAACTTAACCATGGGAAGAAGTATGAAAAATACTTAGAAAAATTTTCTTTTTGCCAATTATTCTTACACCATCTGTTAAATGCTGAGTTTTGCTTGAGTTCTAAGTTTAACACTGCCTACTTTATTTAATGAAAATTTCTTAATTGGATACAGGTTTGCCACCACGGCAGCAGCACAAAAATGTTCAAAACCCTAGAGGTGCCAGAAACAGGCTCTAGGAAGGATGTTTGATACATTAGAGGTTCCCGAAACAGGCTCTAGGAAGGATCATGTGCAAGGACACTCCGCTGCTATCAAAGTCCAAATATCTGAAATTAATTGAAGTGACGGACAAATTAGCAAGAGCTAAATGAAAGCCTTCACGGGATGACTCTATTCAAAGGGTTCGGAGTTTCATAGTGTGCATCTATCTTAGCTTCAGACCCGTAGAATAGTTGTGATGAGCTGATGCCCTTAAGGCCATGATCAGAGAAAAAGAAAAGATGTAAAACGTGCTTAACTGTGCTGCCAAGGTAGCAACTCATATCCTTTTAAGTATCAAATTATTTTTAGCATTCTTTGTTTGCTTAGTATACTCATCATGTTTAACATGGACACAAACCTACACACACTGCACTGGCACTAAGAAAATTAAATTCTAAGTTATTTCATGCTATTCCTTGTCACTAACATAAAATAGGTGCCACGACCTTAAGGCAAGAAATCAAGTTAAAGGCTAAGTTTCTGTAAATTTTGTGCAAGAGGCAGGTTTACCAGTTAGGTTGCATTGCTTGAGGACAAGCAATAGTTCAAGTTTGGGGGTGTGTAGAGTGTCCAAAAGTTCTATATTTTGTACACATTCCTGCCCTTATTATTGTTGTTCTTAAGCTCATCTAGACATATTTAGGTGCATTGCATGCATAATAACAATATTTGCTCTTTCACCATGCTTTTATTGATTATTCTTTGTTTGGTTAAGAAAAGATATTGTTTTAGTTTAGTTTTCATTTTCAGGTGCTATAGCTAAGCACAGGAGGAGAGGACAGGAAGACATGGAACAAAAAGGAGCTGTACTGAAGCAGTTCTAGTTGCCGCCAAGAACGCCACCGCAGCATCAGTGCCGCCCAGGCAAGAGTTAAACCGACTTAGCCAAGATGGGTTGCGATTGAAAAAGGGCAATTCCCTGAGCCCAGTCTTGCAATTTTCTGAAGCATGTAGCGGCCTGAAGAGCTGATTAAAGATTGACAAGTAGGAGTACTTATCTTTACTTGCTGAAGAAGACAACGTCCAAAGAGTCCACATTCAAGTAAAAAAGGAGTCAAAATTTAATGTAAAGTTACTTTAAGAACTCCTACTCCAAGGAGGACTCAACTTAGGCTATGAGCCCTATATATACCCATGTATGTAAGGGTATAGGGGCATAGCGGAGAGGTAGAGAGATAGATTAACGGAGGTGTTGGAGGTCGCGACCCAACTCTCTTAAGGTTTAGGTTTTTGTATGTAAAGTAGTTGTGAGAAACAGTTGTAATTGTTTAAGTGTGTTTTCAATAAAGTATTCTCAAGATTGCTTAATTCATGTTCTTCACTTCTTCAATTAGTTCCAAAAGTCCAGTTGAAGAAATCCATTTGTCGGGCACGAGAGTGTCAAACTCACAAAAGAATTAAGTACAGTCTCATCATGTCGAGGTGTTGACTAATTCGGCTTAGACATAAGTTCGAGTTTCAGCAGCTAAAGGAGCAACCAAACGTCGATTGTCTGTGTTAGGTTTACACTGAGATTGCTAGGTATTGCATACACCACGTGGTGACAGAATCATTTCCTAGACATAGGAAAGATCACTTCAGAATTGCTCTGCCGAACTTGGAGTATCTGCCAGACTTGCCACCGGGACTTCTCTTCATCTCACATGCCGAGGCAGTGAAAGTTGCAAGTGTAGAGTTTCGTTGTGGTAGCGAAAGTTGCTGCCGCCTCAATCCGCCATTACCCGCCGAGGCAGCAGATCGTGGCAGCGCAAAACACACTTAGGCTTTACAATGCAACTTACACACTACTAAGCTACAGTTACCTTACCTAATCTATCGACCTCATCTCTCTCTATCATTTCTATCTTAATTTACTTGTGTGTTTATCTTTCGACATTCAAAAATTTAATTGTGCATTTACTAATTCCTTGTGCAGGAAAACATTCAGAGTAGTTGCTCTAATCCCTATGGGAGACGACATCTTTTATACTATAACTTGACAAGAGTGTGCACTTGCGCTCATAAATAGAGAACACACAAACGCTTTACAGTAATGTATGTGGATGACATACTGTTAATAGGAAATGACATACCTAACTTACAGTCTGTAAAGACTTGGTTCAAAAAATGTTATTCTATGAAAGAATTAGGGGAAACAACCTATATATTAGGGGCCAAGATCTATAGAGATAGATCAAGACGACTCCTAGGACTAAGTCAAAATACATACATAGATAAAGTATTGAAAAGATTCAGTATGAAAGAATCTAAACAAAGATTCTTACCTATGAGACATGGTATTTCACTATCGAAGGAAATGTGTCCTTCAACGCCTCAAGAAAGAGAGCACATGAGTAAGATTCCATATGCTTCGGCTATTGGATCTATCATGTATGCCATTCTATGTATACGTCCGGATGTATCATATGCATTAAGTGTGACAAGTCTGTACCAAGTAGAACCCGATGAAGGTCATTGGGTTACAGTAAAAAAGATCCTTAAAGTACTTAAGAAGAACTAAGGATACATTCCTTATGTATGGAGGTGAGGAAGAGCTAAGTATAAAAAGTTATACTGACACAAAGCTTCCAAACCGATAAGGATGATTCTCGATCGCAATCGGATTTTGTGTTTTGCCTTAATGGAGGCGTTGTGAGCTGGAAATGTTCAAAGCAAGATACAATAGTTGTTTTTACAACAAAAAACTGAGTATATTGCAGCATGTGATGCTGCAAAAGATGGTGTTTGGATCAAGAAGTTCATATATGAACTAGGGGTTGTGTTGAGCATATTGAATGTTATAAATCTACGTTGTCATAACAACTTAGTCATCGCACAAGTAAAAGAACCCAAATCTCACCAATGATCCAAACACATATTTAGGCATTACCATCTCATTCAGAAAATTATAGATCGAGGAGATGTGAAAATATGTAGAATGCCAACAGATGATAACATTGTCGATCCACTGACAAAGCCTCTGATGCAGCAGAAGCATGATCGTCACACTAAGTCACTTGGTATTAGATATATGAGTGATTGGTCTTAGTGCTAGTGGGAGATTGTTAGAGTATGCCTAAAGACCAATAATAAGATGATTGTAAATGACATTTGTTTTTACCTTTTTTATTCATAAAGAGGCATCACCATTATTATTTTCAGTTAGAATTCTGCGTGCATAAATAAACTGAATTATAATAAAGTCCTTAGAATAATATGGTTATTCTAAAATGTCCTTAGTCGAGTATTATTGTGGGTATGGACAACAATAATGTATTAAGACTAATATGTAGTTGATTGATGACAAAGTGTTGTCATTGACATGGAGATGCCAAAATTCATACATAAGTATGTATTAGAGAACGACATACTGGATTGACCCGCTATGAGCATGTTTCTTGGATTATTATGTGACAGTCACAACATTGCTCATAGTGATAACTACATGCATGATCCTCTGACTTGAGATCATCATTATTTTAACATCGTAGGCCACTTGATTGAGTGAGACTAGAAATGCATGGTCATTCTTGAATAAGTTGATATGAAATATCATAGTTATTCGTTTATAATAGTCTACTTAAGATATCAAGAAATATTAGATGGACTATACAAGTGTGACTGTTCCATGACTTGTGCCCAATCTAGATATAAAAGACAAAAGGATGTAATACATAAATAGAGTTAATCACGAAAAGGTTATGTCGAATCATGATTTCTTTTAACTTAGGTGACAATGACATATTGCTAGATGTCACTCATTGTTTGTAATATTAGAAATGTTCTAATATTTACTACTAACGTTACGTGAACCTACAAGGTCACACCCACATTTGAAATGATCATATATTACTCGAATTATATATGTACAAATTTGTTGTACACAAATTTAGTTAAATTAATATATATTTGATATAAATAATTTAACTATTGGGTAAATATTAAAAGAAAAATAATTATTTTAATTATGTCTCTTTTAATATATAAATAATATAATTTGGTTTAAATCAATATAAATTAAAATTCTAATTAAGTTGAATTGAGATTATCTATATTTAATATATATATTAAAATCCTAATTAAGTTGAATTAGGATTATATATATTTAATATATAAATATTGAAATCCTAGTTAATTTGAATTAGGATTATATATATTTAATATATATATTGAGATCCTAATTAAGTTGAATTAGGATTATATATATATTTAATATATATATTGAAATCCTAATTTAAGTTGAATTAGGATTATATATATATATTTAATATATATTGAAATCCTAATTAAGTTGAACTAGAATTATATATATATTTAATATATATCGAAATCCTAATTAAGTTGAATTGAGATTATATATATTTAATATGTATATTGAAATCCTAATATGAGTTAAATTATGATTTCAAAGGCTATATAAAGGCATGAAATATCTAGCAGTCGTTAATGCTTTTTGAGAAAAAAACCCTCTAAATAGTTTAGAGAGTTTTTTATATGCTCATTCCTTTCTAAATGGTTTAGAGAATTTTTATATACTTTGTTGAGTGGATCGAAGAATCGTTATAAGCCAAGAGGGGGGGTGAATTGGATTTTTAGAAATTTTGGTGGTGGAGTGGAAAATGAAAATTTGCTAAACAAGAGATTTAGAGTGGTTCAAGTTCCAATTGAACTCTACATCCACTACCTTAGCTTCATTAAGGATTTTCCAACAACTCCACTAGTTGATCTTCCCCTTTTCTAGGCTTAGAAGGAAACCTTTACAAAGTGGTCAATTTTTCTACCCAAAAATTGACCCAATCCTCACTCAGATTACAAAGATGTTTTTTGGCTAATAGCTAGTATCTCTCAATACAAATGTAGCCCTTTTTACAAGCACTCAACCCAATTGAACAAATAAGATTGGAAATACAAACTTCTACAATTAGGGTTTACAAGAAAATATGGGATTCTAGCACAATTGCTTGAATTTGATGTTTGGATAATTCTTTTGGGATCAATAATTGTTGTTGGTGCTTTTAGAGGTCCCTTTTATACCTTCTCATTGAATTCTAGCCGTTGGGGGTTGTTGCCCTCATTATTATAGTCGTTGGAGTGTTATCTTCCCTCCATAAATGCAGTCTGCAACTACCCGCTCCGAAACGCTCGACCCTATTTCGAAACAAACCAAAATAGAAATAGTCGTTGCGGTGTAATTAATAGGTCGTACCGAAACGGACACGATCGTTTCGATACGCTAAGAGCCTGTTCCAAAACGTGCTGAAGCCCGTTCGAAACAATTTGCCACTGTCAAAACCTGTATCGAAACGGCTTAGAAGCGTTTCGATACACCTTAACTAAATCTTTAAAACCAGTTATAAAACTTCAACGGTCATATTTTGAAACCAAGTTTGAAATCCGTTTCGAAACGGTTCAAACCGTTCCGTTGTTCTTCATCCGTTTCGAAAAACAAATAGCTGTTTCGATACACCCATATCGAAACGGGAAAGGTAGTTCCAAAATAGAGGTTAACCGTTTCAAAATGTTCCGAAACGCTCAAAGGCCGTTCTGAAATGGTGACTCGAAAATCACTATTTTGGCTTAGTAAACACTTTGAGAGAGAGTATAGAAGCTTCCGAGAGAGAGTATAGAAGCTTCCTCACTAGCTTATCTTCGGGAATTACTTCAACGAATCCTTTAAGGCCATTGACGATGATCGGAAACCGATCAAACATCTTTGAGACGCTCTCATCGGGGTCCATCTTAAATTTCTCATAGCTCAAGTTTAGCAACCCAATCTTCGTCTCTTTCACATCGCTAGTGCCTTTATAAGTCGTCTCCAAAGTGTCCCACACTTCCTTTGCGCTTTCGGTAGATGAAACCTTTGAGTAGATATCCGGACCAAGTGCACAAAATATGATATGTAGAGCTTTGTCGTTGACTTGCATCTTCCGTCCATCTTCCTCGGTCATCTCCGACTTTACCTTCGGAACTAGTCTTCCTTCATCCGTTCTCTTAACCGGAATGTAGGGGCCTTCTTCCACTACATCCCACACCATGTAATATGTTGACTTGATGAAGAGACACATCCGATTCTTCCAATATGGGTAGTTATCCCCATTGAAGAAGGGTGGTTTTGTGGTTGATTGTGACTCATAGAGGTTGGAGGTTGAAGTAGATGTCATGGCTTGTCTTTAGAATAGATCACACTTTCCTAGCAACTCTTCTTGTGGTTGTTAATCCTTCAAAAAGGTAGGCTCTGATACCAATTGTTGAGTGGATCGAATAATCGATATAAGCCAAGAGGGGGGTGAATTGGATTTTTAGAAATTTTGGTGGTGGAGTGGAAAATGAAAATTTGCTAGACAAGAGATTTAGAGTGGTTCAAGTTCCAATTGAACTCTACATCCACTACCTTAGCTTCACTAAGGATTTTCCAACAACTCCATTAGTTGATCTTTCCCTTTTCTAGGCTTAGGAGGAAACCTTTACAAAGTGGTCAATTTTTCTACCCAAAAATTGACCCAATCATCACTCAAAGATTACAAAGAAGTTTTTGGCTAATAGCTAGTATCTCTCAATACAAATGTAGCCCTTTTTACAAGCACTCAACCCAATTGAACAAATAAGATTGGAAATACAAAGTTCTACAATTGGGGTTTACAAGAAAATATGGGATTTTAGCACAATTGCTTGAATTTGATGTTTGGATAATTCTTTTGGGATCAATAATTGTTGTTGGTGCTTTTAGAGGTCCCTTTTATACCTTCTCATTGAATTCTAGCCGTTGGGGTTGTTGCCTTCATTATTATAGCTGTTGGGATGTTATCTTCCCTCCATAAATGTAGTCTGAAACTACCCGTTCCGAAACGCCCGACCATGTTTCGAAACAAGCCAGAATAGAAATAGCCATTGGGGTGTAATTAATAGGCCGTATCGAAACGAACATGATCGTTTCGATACGCTAAGAGCTTGTTCCGAAACGTGCTAAAGCCCGTTTCGAAACAATTTGCCACTGTCAAAACCTGTATCGAAACAGCTTAGAAGCGTTTCGATACACCTTAACTAAATCTTTAAAATCAGTTATAAAACTTCAACGGTCATATTTTGAAACCAAGTTTGAAATCCGTTTCGAAACGGTTCAAACCGTTCCGTTGTTCTTCATCCGTTTCGAAACACAAATAGCTGTTTCGATACACCCGTATCGAAACGGGAAAGCTAGTTCTGAAACAGAGGTTAACAGTTTCAAAATGTTCCGAAACGTCCAAAGGCCGTTCCGAAATGGTGACTCGAAAATCACTGTTTTGGCTTGGTAAACACTTAGAAAATATTTGATAAGTTAAAGTTTTGACTTGGACATTTTTCTTTAAACACATAGAGAGGTTTTTAGGACTTAAAAATTCATTTTCTCTTTTTCAATTTAGTCCTTAAATCATTTGTTATATCAAAATCAATTATTAGTTTCACAATCTCCCCCTTTTTGATATAACAAAACCAAGTTTGAATTTTTAAGAATTTTGAAATCTTGAAGACATTCTAACTCCCCCTCAATGTAAGATGGGTTTTAAAGTTTTGAAGAGATTTAAAATTCAAGTGTTTGAAACTCAAAACCAAACTTGAAAAAATGGCTCTTATATTACTTCTCCCCCTTTTTGTTAGATCAAAAAAATAATAATCAAGGCTAAGCATAAGAAGAACCAAGGTTAAAAGCAAGAAACCAAACAACATAATATAGATAGAATTAAGTTCAAATTACCAAACATAAATACTTAAAGCAATAATGTTTAATCTCAATCCCAAACAACATAAGCAAAACATAGATCTATAAAGCATAAAAAATAGAAAGGTGCAAACTTATTCCTAATATGATATGCAATGGAAATCCTAAGCCTCATCATCATCGTCATCACCATCATCATCAAGAGAATCATCATTGGCTTTAGCTTGAGCACGAAAAAAGTTCCTCTAATCACCATAGAACATAGAGAAAGATAAGTCCATAGATGATTGGTGATTCTCAAGAGCGGTAAGACGATTCTCGTTTCCAAGAACACGATCCTCCAAGGATTGCAAAAGAGTGTTGATAGCACCAAAACCCGAAGCCATGTTCGTATCCATCGAGTTGAACCGCTCGGTAAGGAAAGCCATAAGTGCCTCATTGTTAGGAGCCGAATCTTGAGGTGGAGGCTCAACTTGAGGTGCCAGAGCTTGCCTATCAACATGAACCCATTGGCCAAGAGTGTAGCGAAACCCGGACTTTATGAGAGAAGATTCACCAATCTTGCGCTTGCGAGGTTCCGAAGAATCATAAGTGCAATCAATATTGAGGGTGCCAAAGACATAGCTTAAAACAACCCCATAAGTGAATGATGTAAGAGCATCGGTGGTGCGAATCTTCACATTATGGATCATCTCGGCGAACATGATTTTTACAAGGTTTGGCTGTTGTCCTCAGCGAAAGCACTCTAACAAAAAATAGTCAACCTGACGAACGTGGGAAAATATACCTCCTAAAGGAGGAATGAACCAAGAGATTATCAAATGGAGGAACCGGTCATGAGCATCCAATGTGAGAACGGATCCAGCGTGAGCACCAAAGTGGTTCTCATCCTCAATGCCATCATCTTTAAGCCCAAGAGCTTTCTCTAAAACGAATATATCAATGATGAACTTTCTCCCCAAAAGATACGACTCAATGCCAATCACCTCGATATGATCTTCGTTATCAATAAGAACGGCATTGGAGTAGAAAAGGAGGAGCATATGCTTGTAGACAATAAGAACGGATCCGGGATGCTCAATGCTTGGAGTTTCTCTAGGACTAGTAGAAAAGGAGTTTTAATGAAAAGAAAACTTTATTAATTAAATCCCTTAAAAACCTGTTCCGAGAGGCATTTTGGAACAGGCACGATTGTTCTGAAATGTGCGTATGAAAACATTGACTGGCATTTCGTATCCTTTGGACCATTCCGATACGGCTTTGACCGTATCGAAACCCACGTGGTAACCCGTATCGAAACGCTTTTGGGCCGTTTCGATACAATTCTTGGCAGAGGCAAAACGTTTTGAAACCCTTTTAGGCGTTTCGAAACACCCTAGTCATGAACCAATCTTTTAAGGTACCCGTATCGAAAGAGATTTACCCGTTTCGATATGCCTAGGCCTGAAGGTGCAGATGAGGCTTTAAATTACAGAAAAACTAAATTCTAATAAGTCCTAGATGCATAAATGGTATGTATGAGGAAGAGAAACATGTATAAACATAAACATACTCCCCCTAACTATAAGCATGGATGAAATTATGATTAAAAACACATAAGCATGGCATTTTGCAAGAAATCAAGCAATTTAAGCACAAAAAGGTCCTAAAAGGTCAAGATTGGCTAGTTAGACCTAATTCTCTCCTAAGGGACCAAAAACGCTCCTTATCTAGAGGTTTTGTAAAGATGTCTGCTAGTTGATTTAAGGTGTCTACAAACTCTAAAACAACATCTTCCTTAAGGACACGATCTCTAATGAAATGATGCCTTATTTCTATATGTTTGGTTCTAGAGTGTTGGATGGGATTTTTGGTTAGGCATATAGCACTAGTGTTGTCATACTTAAGAGGTATGTATTCAAATTTAACACCATAATCTAAGAGTTGTTGCTTCATCCAAAGAACTTGAGCACAACAACTCCTTAAGGATATGTACTCGACTTCAGTGGTAGAAAGAGCTATACTATTTTGTTTCTTAGAGAACCAAGATATGAACATACTATCTAAGAATTGGCAAGTGCCGTAAGTACTTTTCCTATCAATTTTACAACCCCCGTAATCCGCATCCGAATAAGCATGAAGGTTAAAAGTTGAGTCTCTAGGGTACCAAAGTCCTAGGCAAGGAGTATCTCCAAGGTACCTAAAGATCCTTTTTACAGCTATAAGGTGAGACTCTCTAGGACTAGCTTGAAACCTAGCACACAAGAAAACACTAAACAATATATCTGGTCTACTTGCGGTAAGGTAAACAATATATCCAATCATAGAGCGATAAAGCTTAGAGTCAACACACTTACCTCCTTCATCTTTGTCAAGTTTTGTAGATGAGCTCATTGGTGTGGCTCGAGGCTTTGTATTCTCCAAGCCAAACTTCTTGAGCATATCCTTGATGTACTTAGCTTGATTGATGAAGATGTCATCCTTCATTTGTTTGATATGGAGTCCCAAAAAGAATTAGAGCTCCCCCATCATGCTCATTTCAAATTCACCTTGCATCAACTTAGAAAAATCTTGACAAAGCAATTCATTAGTAGAACCAAATATAATATCATCAACATAAATTTGAACTACTAATATATTTTTGCCATTGTTTTTAATAAAAAGTGTTGTGTCCAGCTTTCCTTTCTCAAAGCCTTTTCCAACTAGAAAACTTGAAAGTCTTTCATACCAAGCTCTAGGAGCTTGTTTTAAACCATATAAAGTTTTTGACAATTTAAAAACATGGTTTGGAAAGATTGGATCTTCAAAACCTGGTGGTTGTTCCACATACACTTCTTCATTTATAAAGCCATTTAAAAATGCACTCTTGACATCCATTTGAAAAAGCTTGAAATCATGATAACATGCATATGCAAGCAACATCCTAATAGCTTCCATTCTAGCTACGGGTGCATAGGTTTCATCAAAATCAATTCCCTCTTATTGAGTGTAACCTTGAGCAACTAGCCTAGCTTTGTTTCTCACTATGTTACCACTCTCATCTAGTTTATTCCTAAATAACCATTTAGTTCCTATAGTAGATTGATTTCTAGGCCTTTCAAATAATGTCCATACTTTACTTCTCTCAAATTGATTTAACTCATCTTACATAGCCATAATCCAAAAATCATCTTTTAAAGCTTCTTTAATATTTTTAGGCTCAATGCATGAGATAAATGCAACATGATTAAGCATTTTAAGAGAAGAGCGAGTAGTTACCCCCTTGGATGGATCACCCAAGATTTCACCACCTTTGACATAGTTGTACTCCCTTGGGTAGCTCACTTCCTTTTCCTCAAGAGCCAAGTCCTTCAAGGCTTCAAGATGTGGATCTTGTGCAACTTCTTCTTTAGTTGGAATCACATCCTTCTTTGAAGTTTGTCCTCCGTCAAAGGCATCAAGGATCCCTACATCATCATCATCACAAGATTTCTTCCTTGGAAGGAGGTTATCATCGAAAACCACATGAATAGATTCCTCTACAACTAAAGTTCTTTTGTTAAACACACCATAGACTTTAGAGTTTAGAGAGTAACCTAGAAAAATAGCTTCATCACTTTTTGCATCAAATTTACCTAAATTGTCTTTTCCATTAGTCAAAACAAAGCACTTGCAACCAAAAGGGTGAAAATAGCTAATGTTAGGCTTTTTAGATTTTAAAATATCAAAAGGAGTTTTCTTTAAAATAGGCCTAATCATTACTCGGTTAATAATATAGCAAGCGGTGTTAGTGGCTTTCGCCCAAAAATACTTAGGTAAATTGTTTTCACAAAGCTTAGTCCTAGCCATTTCTTCTAAAGTTCTATTTTTCTCTCAACTACCCCATTTTGTTGAGGAGTTCGAGGAGCCGAAAAATTATGGCTAATCCCATTTTCATTACAAAATTCATTAAAACCCATATTTTGAAATTTCGTTCCATGATCACTTCTAATATGTGAAATTTTAAGTTCAAGATCATTTTGGGTAATTTTGAAAATGTGATGAGGTTTTTATTAAGCCTCATCCTTGGTGTTTAAAAAGAGAACTCAAGTATATCTAGAGTAATCATCAACAAGCACAAAAGCATATGATTTTCCACCCAAGCTAGTTGTTCTAATTGACCCAAATAGATCCATATGAATTAGTTGTAATCACCTACTTGTAGAAACATCATTAATGGATTTAAAGGATGATCTATGTTGTTTACCCTTAGAGCATGCATCACATATTTTATCATTTAAGAACTGGATCTTAGGTAAACCTCTAACTAGATTTAGGGAAACTAATTTTTCTAAAACACTAATGCTAGCATGTCCTAGTTTCCTATGCCATAACCATGTATCATTTTCATCTTGTGCAACAAAACATGCAAGAGATGTATGAATGTCATCTAGATGCACCATATAAATGTTACCTATGTGATGACCAAAGAGCATTATTTTATTTGATTTAATGTCAACAATTTTACACCTATTTTTATCAAACAAGACATTAAACCATTTATCACACAATTGACTAATGCTCAATAAATTGTGTTTTAGACTATTGACATACAAAATATTTTCAATGAGTATAGTAGAGTGATTACCTATGGAGCCAAAACCTTCAATGTGGCCTTTGGAGTTGTCACCAAATATCACTACTCATCTACTTTTTGGCTTTAGATCCATGAATTGACTCTTGTCTCCGGTCATATGCCTCGAGAATCCACTATCAAGGTACCATGAGTTTTGGCTTTGTGCTTTGGCCTTGTAGCAATGCCCCCCTACAAACAAAGAGTTAAACTTTGTTTTTTGGTACCCAAATCATTTTGGGTCCATGAGTGTTAGTTCCCAAATACTTGGTTCCCTTAGGAATCCAAGATGAAATGGCTACAATATTGTTAGAAACTACAAGTTCCTTAGGAACCCATACACTTCTAACCTTTTTGTTCTTATGATACTTATGTGAGCCTCTTTGTTTGTGGTCAACAAAGTTTGTCTTCACATGTTGGGATTTTGAAGAAGATGCTTTTTCAAAACGGTTTTCCCAACATTGATTAGAGAAGCTTTGAGTTTACTCACCTCCTCTTGGTGGTAAACATGGTATTTCTCAAGAAGGTCATTTAAATCATTTGATTTCTTTTCAAACTCATTTGAGGAATTTTGTAAAACCAAGACCTTCTTTTCTAATTCCGAGTTGGTTTTAAAAAGGGAGTCATTTTGGGTCCTTAAAACCGAAATCATTTTCTTATTTTTTAAAACTGACTCCTTGTATTTCTCAACCAACTTATCATATAACTCTTGCAACTCATCATAAGCATCTTGAAGTTCATCAAATGTAAAATCAAATGTACATGAGTTAGAGGTTACCATAGAGGAATCCTCCTCAAGAGCCATGAGGCAAAGGTTGGCCACTTCATGTTTCTCATCCTCGGATGACTCCTCATCACTCCAAGTAGCAAGCTTGGCTTTGAGCTTCTTCTTCTTCTCAAAGCCCTTCTTCTTGAGTTGAGGGCAATCGGAACGTATATGGCCCAGCTTCTTGCACTCAAAGCAAATGATTTGGTCCATCTCTTCTTCTTTGCCTTTGTTCTTGAAGTCCATCCTTCTTTGAAATTTTCACTCTCGGTTGGACTTCATGAACCGTGAGAATCATTTGGCCATCATAGCCAATTCCTCAAAGTCTTCCTTCTCACTAGAAGATCTCTCCTCATGTAGAGAGGCTTTAAGAGCAACTCCTAGATTCTTTTTCTTTTCTACCTCATGCTTCTCTATCCTTCTCTCTTCCGTCTTCTCTTCCTCTCTTCCTTGCTTCATAATCTCGTGTGTAAGAAGAGACCCAACAAGCTTATCAAGCTTCAAAGTTTTCAAATTCTTTGCTTCAATAATCGTCGTCCTCTTACCATCCCAAGATTCCGAGAGCGAGTATAGAAGCTTCCTCACTAGCTTATCTTCAGGAATTACTTCAACGAATCCTTTAAGGCCATTGACGATGATCGGAAACCGATCAAACATCTTTGAGACGCTCTCATCGGGGTCCATCTTAAATTTCTCATAGCTCAAGTTTAGCAACCCAATCTTCGTCTCTTTCACATCGCTAGTGCCTTTATAAGTCGTCTCCAAAGTGTCCCACACTTCCTTTGCGCTTTCGATAGATGAAACCTTTGAGTAGATATCCGGACCAAGTGCACAAAATATGATATGTAGAGCTTTGTCGTTGACTTGCATCTTCCGTCCATCTTCCTCGGTCATCTCCAACTTTACCTTCGGAACTAGTCTTCCTTCATCCGTTCTCTTAACTGGAATGTAGGGGCCTTCTTCCACTACATCCCACACCATGTAATCTGTTAACTTGATGAAGAGACACATCCGATTCTTCCAATATGGGTAGTTATCCCCATTGAAGAAGGGTGGTTTTGTGGTTGATTGTGACTCATAGAGGTTGGAGGTTGAAGTAGATGTCATGGCTTGTCTTTAGAATAGATCACACTTTCCTAGCAACTCTTCTTGTGGTTGTTAATCCTTCAAAAAGGTAGGCTCTGATACCAATTGTTGAGTGGATCGAATAATCGATATAAGCCAAGAGGGGGGTGAATTGGATTTTTAGAAATTTTGGTGGTGGAGTGGAAAATGAAAATTTGCTAGACAAGAGATTTAGAGTGGTTCAAGTTCCAATTGAACTCTACATCCACTACCTTAGCTTCACTAAGGATTTTCCAACAACTCCATTAGTTGATCTTTCCCTTTTCTAAGCTTAGGAGGAAACCTTTACAAAGTGGTCAATTTTTCTACCCAAAAATTGACCCAATCATCACTCAAAGATTACAAAGAAGTTTTTGGCTAATAGCTAGTATCTCTCAATACAAATGTAGCCCTTTTTACAAGCACTCAACCCAATTGAACAAATAAGATTGGAAATACAAAGTTCTACAATTGGGGTTTACAAGAAAATATGGGATTTTAGCACAATTGCTTGAATTTGATGTTTGGATAATTCTTTTGGGATCAATAATTGTTGTTGGTGCTTTTAGAGGTCCCTTTTATACCTTCTCATTGAATTCTAGCCGTTGGGGTTGTTGCCTTCATTATTATAGCTGTTGGGATGTTATCTTCCCTCCATAAATGCAGTCTAAAACTACCCGTTCCGAAACGCCCGACCATGTTTCGAAACAAGCCAGAATAGAAATAGCCATTGGGGTGTAATTAATAGGCCGTATCGAAACGAACATGATCGTTTCGATACGCTAAGAGCTTGTTCCGAAACGTGCTAAAGCCCGTTTCGAAACAATTTGCCACTGTCAAAACCTGTATCGAAACAGCTTAGAAGCGTTTCGATACACCTTAACTAAATCTTTAAAATCAGTTATAAAACTTCAACGGTCATATTTTGAAACCAAGTTTGAAATCCGTTTCGAAACGGTTCAAACCGTTCCGTTGTTCTTCATCCGTTTCGAAACACAAATAGCTGTTTCGATACACCCGTATCGAAACGGGAAAGCTAGTTCTGAAACAGAGGTTAACAGTTTCAAAATGTTCCGAAACGCCCAAAGGCCGTTCCGAAATGGTGACTCGAAAATCACTGTTTTGGCTTGGTAAACACTTAGAAAATATTTGATAAGTTAAAGTTTTGACTTGGACATTTTTCTTTAAACACATAGAGAGGTTTTGAGGACTTAAAAATTCATTTTCTCATTTTCAATTTAGTCCTTAAATCCTTTGTTATATCAAAATCAATTATTAGTTTCACATACTCGTTTCAACTGGGTGAACTACGTAGAGGTTGAAGCGCTATCACTGCGGCTTAGGAATCGTCATTGTGGAATCATGATTGAATATCTATCTTCTCCAAATTTAGAATTCCAAATTTTAAACATGTAATTCTTCACCCTTATTCACCCCCGATTCGTTCCTCATACATAGATCTCTGGTGATAATCGCCGGATAATTTTTCTACTACGACATGGGGTATACCGGCGTGACCCAATAGTACTGCCACCACATTGTGCCAAACATCGACATATGCAACTGGCGTGAGGCATTGAAACGCCACTCAAGACGAGAAGAGCCATATTTAAACTTGATAATAGAACGCAACATGGAAACTCGGTTCAGTAGCATATCTCCAAGACCATTTAGCTAACAAAGATAAATTACGAAGTTTCGGATCTAGAACACTTAGACCACCAAGACTCTTTGGTCGGCAAACCAATTCCCAACGAGCTCGACTCATCTTACACTTTTCTCAGAACCACCCCAAAGAAAACATCTACGGATATGGTCCATCTTTGGGATCACACCTTTCAGAACTACAAAGATTGATATGTAATATATTGGTAGAGAAGAGAGGACGAAATTTACCAACAGAAGACGTGCGGCAAAGGATAAGGAAGAGCCCTTCCAACCAGTAAGCCGCTATCGAAAACGCTGCAAAATAGGTTCCCAAACACTGGGAAAATGAGAGTTAACCCCAATCAAAATCCTTAAATACTTGAAAGAAAGATCGCCAGCCTGACACCCCAACACCTCAGCCATTTGTTCTTTGAGCGAATTAGAAATCCCTACCGTATACAATGAGGACTTATCAAAATTAATTTCCAAGCCTGAACCATACTGGAAACAAGTAAGAATAAACTTCAAATTATATGCCTCGTCAACATTCCCACGAAGGAAGTTAACCGTGTTGTCCACGAACTGTAGGTGAGAAAGTGTAAATTGTCCTGAAACACTGACACCATGAATTAAATCACACTCCTCGCCATTCACTAAGAACTGATGTAGAGCTTCAACAACTAAAAGGAAAAGCAACATCGAGAGAGGATCACCTTGAAGAACCCACCGCTGCATCGAAAATTCGCGCGAAGCACTACCATTCACAAGGAGAAACAACCAAGTCGTACTGACGCAAGTACTGATCCAAGTTCTCCACCGAGTACCAAAGCCCATACGCATCATAACTTAATCAAGAAACTCCCATCTTAAACAATCATAATACTTACCGAAATCCAGCTTTATAACTACAACGCCCTCACCTTCACGACAAGATTGCAGAGAATGGAGAACCTCGTTCGTCAACAAAATACCATCCGAGATATGTCTACCTTGGATGAAAGTCGTTTGCACATCACTCACAAAAAAACTCATCATCAGTTGTAATCGAGTAATCAAGACCTTCGAAAGAATCTTGTATGTCGAATTAAGAAGATATATAGGACGATAATCATTAACAGAAATAGGATTAGATACATTCAGAACTAAAGTGACAAACGTCGAATTTACACCTTTAGGGAGATACCCTTTATCAAAAAAATACAACAACAGATGCATAATATCATCCTTAAGGTAAAACCATTAGAGCCCGAGGTTTTCAAGCCCTCACAACTCCAGATCGCAACTTTAACCTCCTCGAATGTAAATGGAATTTCTAGCACATCACGTTGAGTCGATGTTATTGTATTAAAGTTCACCTCAGATTCTAACAAACTCGCCATTGGTACCTTCACAAAATGCTTTCGAATAGCTACACAAAACTGGTGCTTATCTCATTTGAACTAGTAATCCATCTCTCATTTACACGCAATCCCTCAATCCCATTACACATACCACGAATCTTCGCCATACGATGAAAGAACTTAGTGTTCTTATCACCCAACTTAAGACAAACACCCTCAATTTTTGACGCCAAATCGATTCTCTAAATTTCTTTTGACGCCACAATTCAGAATTAAGAGCCATATACCTCCCCTCTTGACCAGTGTGCGGAACACCTCCTAAACTAGCATCCAAGCGGTCAATTTCCAACTCTGTCTCACGGATTCGAGTGTCCACATGGCCAAAACACTCAATGTTTTCTGAAATTACTGTGGTGAATCCTCAGATATCAAACTGGGAGCTTCTTAATCTTAAACTCGGTAACCTCTTTAATTTTCTGCAGCTTGTTCTCTGAAATTACAATAGTGAATAACTCTGTTTTTGCAACATTAAGCTGTAAGCCTGACATGATGTATAATACATCCAACATTCTAGCCTTTTGCCTATAAAACTGGGTCATAGCAATTTCCAATTCATGAAGCTGATCTTGTAAACACTTCTCAGCCTTAATATTCCTCTGGTTTAAGCTGAGTTTTGCAAGTTACTACCATTCAAGCTGCTTTCTCTTCTCTGCCACTCTCCCAAAAATATCACTATAATGATTTTTGTTTAACTCTTTTAGGCAGGGTTTAAGTCTCTTTATATTAGCAAACAACACCTGCATTGGACTCCCACTTGTATGAGCAAACCATGATTTCTCCACCACAGTGCCAAACTCAGGATAATTTAACCAAAAATTAAAAAACCTGAAAGGCTTTGGTCTGTTAGCCTGCACTTCTTTTCTCAACCACATCAAAGCATGGCTATGATCAGAATTCCAGGGGCCAAAAGCTCAACATGAGAATCAAGCATAACATAAGCCCACTGAGCATTCATAAGTACCCTATCTAACTTCATGGCCAAGAAACTAGGGTTTTGCTTGTTAGAACAAGTAAAAACTGTCCCCAAGTAAGGGTGATCAACAAGACCCGACTCCTCAAGACAATCTTGAAATTCCTCCATATCCACTGTTGAATAAGGGCCAAGCCACTCAAAATTTGAGCTCTCAAACGCATTAACAAAGATATTAAAGTCTCCTCCTATGATCCAAGGAGCTGTACCCACAGTAGCAGCAACAGATTTCAAATGAGCCCATAATTCTTTCCTCTGCTGACCACCATTGCTCTCATATACTGCTGTAAGAAAGACATCATGCCTTAGTAGAGTGCCTCGCAAAGTGATAGCCTAGCTACTGGATCTCAATATTGAAAAATTCAAATATTTTTTCCACAATATTCACAATCTACCTTTCACAATATGCTCACAATTGAAGACATAATTCCACTAGTCATCACATTGAGAAATAATACTGAGAGAATTCTGCTCCCTAACTCTAGTTTCCATGAGGCAAATGACATTAACAAGTAATTTTTTTAATCTACTCATGATTCTTTTTTGCTTAACGGGTTTATTGAAGCCCTTGACATTCCAAAAACATGCTATCATTGGCAAACAATGAGAATATTACCTCTAGCTGAACCATTAGCTACCTTTGCAGTCTTTCTGGATTTATCCACAAGTTCCTTCTTTTCGAACTTTATTTCCCGCACCAAAGATTTAGAATTCTTCTTCTCCCCCTCAAGATTAGTACTTTGAAGAGTTGTCACCATGTGAGAGGAGCCAACCAAAGATTTTTCCCTTTTTAGGAGGCCTACCTCTTCCTTTTTTCTTCTGCAACAAAGCTTGCAAGGTGGGAAACTCAGTTTCTTCAAATATGTCCTTATCCTCATCTATAGTTTCCACCTGTATTTGCTATTGTGTTGGAACTGAGATTTGATGTTCATTCCTTGTGCAATCCCTATTGTCATCTAGTTCTTCACATGCTGGAATCTCTTCTGAGCCACTGTCATCATTCTTTGCTTCTTGCTCAGTCTCATTAACAGTTTCACAAAGCTCTTTTAGAACTGGGACATCAGCCATTGAAGAACCAAAACTCTGTCCAACCTCCACCTCAATCACCTACTTTTTCCATACTTGCATAACCTTCTAAGGTTTCATCGAACAAAGTTTAGACGAATGCCCAAATTGCTTACAATGAGAGCTGCTTGGTGGCATCCATGGAACTACCACTTTTACCGTTGCTATCGATTTATCCTTAAGCACCACATCAATATGATCCAGAATTTTTGCATCAATTGCCAACTCCACACAAACCTTTGCAAATTCCAATCTCTCCCTCGAAGCTGAAACCGTATCCATGTATAGTGGCAAGCCAATTACACTAGCTATGTAATTAAGCCCTAGCTTCAAGTACAACTCAAGAGGAAATAAATACAAAAATGGAGAGAGAGAGTGAGAGAGTGAGAGAGAGAGAAAGGAAAAGAGAGGGAGGTCTTGAGGCGGCGAGTGGGGGTGGCTGATGTTACCGGCGGCAGTGTGGCTGATCCTTCGCATAGGGCGGTTGGCGACAATTCAGGCAATGGATTTTCTGACGACTTAAATGTGGGCAATCGATATACCCGACCATCCTCGGAGAAAAACAAGGAGAAAGTATACGAAACGGCTGATAACAATGGGTCTATTGAAACTCAATGTTGGACACTGTTCTTTGATAATGTCAGTAAGAAAGTTCATAGGAGGGCTTTACGTGAGTTATGCAATCACTTCGGCAAAGTTATCAGAGTCTTCATTCCGGTTAACAATCAAAAGGCTAAGTATAGGGTTACGACTTTTGCTTTCGTTTCTTTGGAAAGTGAACGTGACATGTTGAACGTTATGGACAATCTGAATGGATCTCCTATTGATGGATTCCCGGTTAAGGTGTCTAGGGCCAAATATCTGAAACCTCTCCCGGCGAGGGTGGGTGCTGTGGATGAAAACTCCAAGTTTCCAGCAAAAGAGAGGTTGAAGAAAAATCGACCTAGCCCTGGGAAACCGGTAATGGAGCAGTCAAAGTGGAAAAAGGTCGAAAAACCTTTCTTTGGGCCTAAGACCTACAGAGAGGCTCTACTTGACGATCAATATGTGGCCATGGGTTCCCAGGAGTCGGACATGCCCATGGATTATGAGGAATTGGGTGAGGAACCATTACTCGAATTCAAAGTCTCTTCCGCAGACACGTTATGGTTGAAAAGTTGTTTGGTTGGGGTATTAAAGACTGGTTTTGATCGGGATTTGGTTCAGCAAGCTCTTCGACATGATGGGATTCAAGTACAATTATCCAAATGGGGTTCGTCCTGTGAGTCATACATATTGATGTTTCAGTCGATTCAACAGATGGAAGATACGTTTTCCCGCAAACAGGATGCTCTTCTCTACTGGTTCGATTTTATTAATCCCCTTTTGATTGACAATATTCCATATTATTATTGTCTCATTTCATTAGTTGGAGTCCCTCTATATTGCTGGCATGAGAGCTTTTTCAAAGCTCTGGGTGACAGATGGGGGTTATTCGTGGAATGGGATCGGTATACCGCAAAGAAATCAGACTTGGAAGAAGGCAGAATGATGATCAGAACTACTAGCATTGCGAATATCCCTGAATCTATTTTAGTCAAATCCATGGGTATTAACTATAAAATCAAGATTAAGATAGGCGGCGTGTTTGAGAAATTCGGGTATGGAGACAATTTTCGTAATGGTGCTGGGGAAGAGGATCGTTGGCCGGACTCCGACTCTGAATCGGAAAGAAGGTCAAAAGTTGGTAGTCAGCAGGTAGGAAATGACTGTTCAAATGTCAATGGTGCATCCAATAATGTGGAAGCATTCCCGAAGGAGATTTCACCTGGGGAAAATGAGACAAAAGGCTCCTCGAATGAAGAGCAGTTATGCACTGCTGCCCCTGGTGTTAATGAACCCCATCCCGAGGGGAATGTTAACGTTGAAGTGCAGGAGCATGGTTTTGATACACGGCCGGATAACGATAGGGTTGTTAATCTGGATAATGGGCCTATGAGGGGGAGCCCGGGGAATGTTGGTATTATAAACAGGCTACCATCAAGCCCATTGCTTAATGAGGAAGTGACTGAGAGCCCAGCTATTCCTAACTGTGAAATTTTACTATCAGTGAATAATATTTTAGTCAATGGCCCACAGTTATATGGATCTAATTCTCCAATTTAGAATTTATTCACGGATTCTTCAGACTTTGTGCCTGACAGCTTCGACGGTAGGGGGTCTTACTTTCTCTTCTCCGGAAAGAATCGGTAAGCACAGCAACTTTTATTCTGCCCCAATTTTCCAGAAAAGTTTATTCCGTGCCAACACTAGAAGATGCTTGCGCCGGGTCATTCGAAATTCCCTTGAAGATCCCCCGCTTATCTCAGACCATGATCCGACAGTTGAAGAATTGGGCGAGGAAATGTCAGCAATCGGGTTAGAGGCCGAGTCAGTATGGGGAATTTGCAACCTCTTGGAGATATCTTTTAAGGGTGGGAAGGATGAGGTGATAAGGAAAGTCAGGGAATTGGAGTTGGATGTTAGAAAAAGTCGGTAGCTTTTTCTATATTGAGGTTTTTCCTATCCTTTGTTTTATGGATCTGTCAATTCTTTCCTGGAACATTCGGGGCATTAGAAGGCATGAGAAACTTAGGGCGATTAAGAAAAACATCAAGAGGTTTAATTCGAATTTTGTCTTCATCCAAGAGACAAAATTGGAGGTGATACATCCATCTACAATCAAGAAAATTTGGGGGATTCGGAACATCGAATCTACAGCAGTAAAAGCCAGGGGTTCGGCAGGGGGGCTACTCTGCTTATGGAAGTCTGAGGAGTTTGAAGTTTCAGATAAGTTTTACAATGATCGATTTATTGCTCTGCATGGTCACCTGAAAAAATTCGATTTCAAATGCGGCTTCATTAACGTCTACGGTCCTTCTACGGACGCTGATAAAGAAAATTTCCTACAGGAGCTACAAGATTACATTGTTAATTGGAAAATCCCGTGGTGCGAATGTGGTGATTTTAACCTGATCTTGGATCCTTTGGAAAAGTTAGGCGGGTTTGCTTAAGAATTGAGAAGTGTGATTGGTGTCCGAAACCCTTCCGTTGCTATAATTACTAGTTGGAGGATATTGATCTAGTGGACATCATAAACAAGGGGGTGGAAACTGCATTAGGCAAGCAACCAACTTTGAGGATTGGAAACTTACTGAAAATCATCAAATTTTCAGTGAAAGATTGGAGGCTGAGAAACAATGCCAATTTGGGCATTTCGATTGAAAATCTGGAAGCCAAAATTGACGCCTTGGAGAAATCACTGCAGGGGGTAATTTTGATTCGAATAATGCGAACCAGTTATGTTCTTTAAGGGCGGAATTGTGGAACTTGTATCGAAAGGAAGAAAGTCAATGGTTGCAAAAATCTAGAGTGAGGTGGTTCGCGGAAGGGGATCGCAATACCAAATACTTTCACTCGGTGGTGAATGGTAGAAGTAAACAGAATTTCATACATTCACTGGCCATAGAGGGGTCTCTTATTTCAGAACCAGCGGCCATAAAAAATCGATCCATGAGCATTTTTCCAAAATATACAACCTCCGTACCACACTGGAAGTTTGCAAGTTGTCACTTGACTTTAAACAGCTCACCGTGGAACAGTCGCAAGAACTTCACCGACCTTTCTCAGAGGAGGAAGTTTGGTCAGTATTAGCTTCTACTTACAGTAATCTGGCGTCGGGTCCTGACGGGTTCAACATGGGCTTTTATAAGAAGTTTTGGCCAGTTTTGAGTCAGAAAATCATGGCATTTTTTGATGATACTTACAGAGGTAAGAAATGGGAGCCGGGTTTGAATCATTCTTTTATCACGCTTATCCCTAAAGTCAAGAATCCTACTTCTGTGGATGAATATCGCCCAATTAGTTTGGTAAGTGGACTTTATAAATTGTTCTCGAAGGTGTTGGCGAACAGATTGAAGAAAGTTATTAGTGGTCTGATCAGTGATTCTCAATTCGCCTTTGTACCCGGTCCTCAAATACTAGACTGCGTGCTTGTCGCTAACGAAGCAATCGACAGTGTTGTGAAATCAAAGAGCGAAGGTATCACCTTCAAAGTGGATTTCCAGAAGGCATATGACACGGTCAGTTGGGAGTTTCTTCTATTGATTCTTAAGGCTTGTGGATTCGGAAATAAATGGTGTAAATGGATCAAACTCTGCATCTCATCTGCTTCTATTTCAGTTCTAGTAAACGGCACTCCTACGGAAAAATTCTCCATATCCCGAGGACTTCGCCAAGGTTGCTCCTTATCCCCACTGTTATTTAATTTAGTTGGGGAGGCTCTGAACTTAATGTTATTAAAAGCTTCTCGGTTGGGGCTATTCGAATCGGCAAATCGGGTGACATTGTGTCTATTACTCACTTACAATTCGCCGACGATCTCCTTATTTTTTGCGGAGCCTCAGAGAATCAAATCAGGAATGTCAAAAGGGTTCTCCGGGTCTTTGAAATTGCTTCGGGGCTGAAACTTAATTTGTCTAAGAGCAAATTGTTCGGAATAAATGTTGCAAGAGAGCAGACCGAGAGCTGGGCCAATTCGATTGGTTCCCTATGGGGTGAACTCCCTACCGAGTATCTATGACTTCCTTTGGGAGCTAAACGTAATTCTGCGACTTTATGGGATCCGGTGGTACAAAATTTCCATCGACGGTTGGAAGGATGGCAACCACATCTTCTATCTATTAGTGGGCGGATTACTCTCATTAAATCCGTCCTCACCAGCCTGCCTATTTATTTTTTATCCCTTTTCCGAATCCCGTCTTCCGTCTCTAATAAGCTCAATAGCATGATGGCTGCTTTTTGTGGGGGGCTCTGCATCTTCCCGCAAAATACATTGGATCAGTTGGCAGAATATATGTTCTTCGACAACTGCTGGTGGTCTGGGTATTAATAATATCAACATCCTTAATAGGTCGCTTCTCTATAAATGGACATGGCGGTACGGCAATGAATCGAACAAGTTATGGAGAAGGGTGATTTCGGCTAGAACCAACGGTGAAAGTACTGGTTTGCTTCCTAATTCCAATAATGTTAATAATACTTCATGGATTTGGAAGAGTATTGCTAAGAACTACGCGAAAGAGGATCAATTAGGTTCTTGTTTTAGGGAGAATCTGGCCTTAGTAGTTGGGGATGGCTCTAAAATTCGATTTTGGGATGATACTTGGTGTAGCAACTCTCATCTAAAAACCTCCTTTCCTCGAGTTTATGCTTTGTCGATTGGCAAGTCGGGTTTTATCTCGGACTATGGCTTCAAATCTGAAAACGGATGGGTATGGAGCATCCCTCTACGTAGATCACATTTTGGGTGGGAGTTAGAACAGTGGGAAAGCTTTCGGAATTTTCTGAATAGCTTCCATTCGAACGGTTCGGATTCTGACTGGGTCCAATGGAAAGGGACGTGTGATGGCACCTTTCAAGTGAAGGCTTTCAGATCAGTTTTTGATAAGTCCTTGGAATCATCCCCCTTCTGGAGAAAATCAATATGGTGCGGTTTAGTTCCCCCTAGAATTGAAGTCTTTGTTTGGAGAGTGGCCTGGGGAAGGGTCCCGGTTAAAGCTGAAATTGTAAAACGTGGGTGTACAGTCTTGGCGAACCTTGAATGCTGCTTTTGTAAAGCCAATATAGAAACAATTCCCCACTTGTTCTTCGATTGCATGGTTACTTGGAGGATTTGGATGAAATTTTGTGCTAGAGCAGGGATTATGTCTGTGTTACCAAACGACCCAGTGCTGTTTCTTGAATCATGGTTCGATTTTACGAAATTAAAAGAGAATTCCTGGTTAGCTATCGTTCCCTTCGCGGTGCTATGGTCCACATGGCTTATGAGAAACGACGCTATCTTCAACAAGTCTCGCATCGATGAGATTCTTCTTGACTTTCTAATTAGAACGCGGATGGCATCCTGGTCCAAATGCAAAGCTCCTAACAGTAGTCTTTCTACTGAAGCTTTAACGGCTGACCCCTCCTTATTGGAGGGTGTTTTGTGGTCAAAAGTTGTGAAGAAACCTCCTCCGACCTGGTCTCCCCCTCCGGTTGGTTTTCTGAAACTAAACTCCGATGGAGTTGCCTCTACAGACGGTAAAATGGGTATTGGGGGGGTCATAAGAAACCCAGATGGTTGCTCTCTGATCTCTTTTTCTGAGCACGGCGGTTATGGCCCTCCGGCTCTAGCTGAACTTCTGGCCATTAAAAAGGGAGTTGACATTTTTCTGGAGTCTCGGTGGGCGACAAAGCATAGATTGGTGATCGAATCTGATTGCAAAAATGTGATTGAATGGATTAAGGGAGAGGCTACTCGTCCTCAAGCTTTCGCATCTCTGGTTTCTGATATTTGTCTCAAGATTGAGAGGTTTGGAATGGTTCTTAGACTCATTCCAAGAGCTGTAAACCTCACGGCCGACTCTCTTGCTAAAGCTGGAATTGAATGATTGTCTTTAGGTAGCTTTTGGTTTTTCGATCACTGTTTGGGGACTTAACAAGTTTATTTCCCCACTAGGATCATTTGCTGTAATGGGTTCTCTGAAACTTTCTGGTTCTGTAATATGGTTTCAAGCTCTTAATAAAATTTAGTTGGGGTACTCTTTTCCCCCTTCAATAGGAAGGGGGTTTTTAACGAGGCCCACCCCACTTTTCAAAAAAAAAGTACAACTCAAGAGGCACATTAAACCATTGAACCAAGAATGACATTCATTCCAAATCAAATTCTAATTTCATTAGATTTGGTTCCCATTTACGCAGCACCAAAGGTTTATGTTATATATACCAAGGGCCACTTTCTAGAACCCAATCCCTAATTGTGGCATTGGCAAACGAGAAAACATAGAGATTAGGACCAGCTTTACTTACCCTAATCATAGAATTCTTCCCCCATAAGCAGAGCCGTTTTTGAGATTTTAGTGGCCTAGGAGCAAATTTAAAAGTTGGGCCCCTAATAACAAGTAATAAAAAATAATTCGAAGAGTATAAAAAATAAATTAATTTATTTGTAAATTATATTTTTTACTGCGCTTAATAATTATCAAATGAAAAACATCAAGAAATTTTATTAAATACCGAACAAGTTACACAAAACAACTTCTACGAGCATTTCTAGATGCAAAATCATTAATAATAGTGTCTACATCAATATGATCTAACATATTTTTCTCAATACATAAAATGGCTAGACCATTCAACCTTTCTTGTGACATTGACGATCTCAAATAGGTTTTCAACAATTTTAACTTCGAAAAACTTCTTTCAACTGATGCAACTGTCACCGGCATAGTTAAGAGGATTCGATAAGCTATTGAAATATTTGGATAACAATCCGCAACTTTGAAAAACTTGAGAATTTCCAATGCTGACATTAACTCATTTGACAAAGTCACCTGCAACACTTTCAATTCTAAAAAAAGATCATCTACATCAATATCAGACAAATCATTATGAGAAAAAGTAGTCCTAAAATTTGTGCAAGATTTTTTTAGTTCATCGTTATCTAAAGATTTTAACCTTTTGAAATCAAATAAAAATTCAAAAATATTGTCAATAACTCTAATTGTTCAAATCTATTTTTTAAAGAAGTTATAGCCAAATCAACAACCAAAAAAATGATTTACTCTAAAAGATTCCTCCGGTGATTCTACTTCTTCTCCATTATCATTTTTGTCAAATTGTCTTCTCCTAAATACATGACGTTTTATTGGAAGTGTTGGCTCTATATTCATATCAAATGCAAGACTTTTGGCAATGTTCATGCAAGACTCAAACCTTTCACTTCTATATTTCTCAAAGAATGATGTTACATTTTTTACTTCATTAATTGTAGTCCTAATACACATAGATTTAGGTTGCAATTTCTTACTCACCTTGTTAATAGTAAATAAAATCTCATACCGAATTACTAAGCTAAGTAAGAACTCAAAACTTGCAAGAGAATTAGCTAAATTTTCCGCTTCACTTTTTGTCTTGGCATCTTCACCACTAGAATTATACAATGCCAACAAAGCTAATTTTATTTGAGGTGCTTGAAATCTAATAGCTTTAACACTTCTAATTCGACTTTCCCATCGAGTATTACACAAAGATTTCATTGTAAAACCTTTAACATTATCAACTAAAATCTTCCATTTTTTGGTAGAACTTGTAAATAATGTGTATATGCGTTGCACAATTTAAAAAAAAGGAATAGCTTTCACACAAGAATGTGCCATATCAGATATAGTGAGATTACGACTATGACAAGCACATGTCATATATAAAGCCCTTGGATTTATTTCAAGTAACCTCTTTTGAACCCCTTGATGTTTCCTTTTCACATTTGAACCATTGTCATAACCTTGACCCGTAATATCATTAACATCTAAATCAAGTGACTTGCATAGACCTAATAATTCATTAAAAACGCCCAATCCGAAAGTATCATTTACTTTTAAAAACTCTAAAACAAAACCATCTATTTTTATTTCGTTACTTGACACATTAACACATCGTACTATCAAACTCATTTATTTTTGATGGCTCACATCCAAGGTACAATCAAGAATAATAGAAAAATATTTTACCTCTTTAATAATCTTTATTATGGAAGTTCTAACATCATGAGCCAAAAGAGAAATCAACTCATTTTGAATTGTAGGCCCAAGATAGTGGTAATGAATTTTTTGGTTTTAGATACGTCTAACATGATCTTGCATTATTAAATCAAATTCAACTATCATTTCAATTAAACCTAAAAAATTACCATTACCATCTTCATAAAGCTTCCCACTACATCCACGAAAAGTTAAATTATTTTTGGCAAGACATTTTACAACGGATATAATTCTTATTAAAACTTGTCTCCAACGTTCCTTTTCTTTTGAAATTCCTTCTTGCAAATCTTTATCAATGCCTTTATTTTTTTCTAATCTTATTCTTGTTTCATTCGAAATATTCATATTAGTCATATGCTCAACACTATTTTTATGTTGTTTAAGTCTCTCACTCAAATGCTTCTAATCATCCATTCTATCATTTGCTAAAATACTTTTGTTATTTTGAGAACTGAACAATTTACAACAAAAACAATATATTTTATTCATATGTCTAGAGTAAACTAACAATTTTCTATCAAAAGTTTCTCCATCGCTTAATTTTCTAGAATAATATGAGTACGAGAAATGTCTAGAAAGACTATCCTTAGGAAATGTGAGATTCAATTCTCTAATGGGCCCTTTTCAATCAAAATGTCTCTAGATTTAGTATCAAGAACACCCCAATTTCTAGGATCATAAATATCGAAAGGAGAAATTATATGTTCATCAACATCAACATTTGACTCATCAAGTACATTATTATGCTCATTATTCAAATTAATAGTATCATTATTATTCAAATTAGCATTATCGACATTGAGGCAATTATCATCACTCAAATTTTCATTATTCAAATTTCATTAGAATGTTCAATATTATCTTCATTTATGTCCAACACATCACCGTCTAAAGATTCATCTACTTGTTTTAATTTTTTTTATCTAAAGCTCCCTTTTGTGATTCTACTAATTCTTGTGTTCGTTTTCTTTTTTTCCTTTTTTTCATTACCGGAAGCATGCTTTTTCGTTAACATTATATTATAAAAATTATAAAAAAAAAGTATAGAATGATAGCACCTGATTCTTTGTCGTTGAAGCTCTGTCTCAAACTTGGTTATAGCATATCAACAGTAAAATCTCATAAACCACAATTTCCTTGAATAAATGAGTTCCTGCCTTCTTGAAGTATCGAATCAAAAATTATAAATATCAAGTTTAAAATAAATTGTGAGAAGATAACATAAGAAAGAGAGAAAGTGGTGAGAAATTGAGATGTGAAGAGTAAGAACAATGTAAATGAAAGTATTATTTATAGGTGTATATAAATTTTTTATTCTCAATTTAAAATTTAAAAAAATTAAAATATTATTAAATTCTTAATTATGGCCCTATAATACACTCATATGTAGACTAAATATCATCACTTTTAACGGGCATTTTCAATGTTCTTTTTTTTAGTTTATTTCAAAATATAATAATAAAGAAAATAATCAAACTTAAAAGAAAATGAAATGAAGAAACAATTTGGTGTGAGGTGAGTTTAGTCCAATTCCCTAGGAGTAATAATTACACCTATACAAGTTATAATTGTTTTTTTTTTATCCAAACAAATTATAATTGTTTAACTGTAAAAAATATACTATGTATATTATTTAATTTTTTTAGTGACTGATGGGCCCTGCCGTCTTCCCTGTTGAGATCTCAACAATCTTGTACAAGGCGCTGAAGTTTGGGTCCGTACTAATGAATTGGCCAACGAGTGCGAGCTGCCACTCAGCAATTCCATCATCAAACACTTGTACAGGCAGCTCTGCTACCTCATGACCCTCAAGCGTTGCCGGCTGAAAGTAGCTAAGAGTCTACTCCTTTGCACCATATAATAATCGCTTCCAATCAAGAGTGGGCATACCAGAAAAAATATCGCAAAGTACAAAAAATCAGTAAAAAATTGAGAAAAATCGAAAGAAATTGCCTCACAGTTATAAGATTTCGGCCACATTAGGCCTTCTAACGTGCATCTGTAGAAACACTGCCATCGAGATCACACCAGTATTTGGAGGAGTTAAATTTAATTTTATGAAAAAATAAAGGGTTTTTAACCCTTTTATTATTTTTTTATCTTTTAATTTCAGATAATTAAATGTTGATTTAAATTTATTGATTAATCACGTTCAAGTTGCAAACATTGATCATATCAAATATAATTGTTATAACTAATGCAGAAGGCTAAGGCATAATTCAGGTAATATAGATGTTTTGATTTTCGAAAGAGAAAGGTTGAATTTAACACAAATAACCTGACAACATTGCGTAAATATTGAAGTTAATTTGTTTTGTTTTACAGCATCATTTCAAATAATTTATGATAGGGAAAGAAAAATTAACCATGAGTCAATGGAATGCCATTAATAAACTTTAAGACATTTTTTAAGACAAAAGTAGTGGACAGCAACAGAATTGAGAAGTTAAAACAACTGGGAGTGAATTTCTTGTTTTACTCTCCAACTTTAAATTAAATAATAGAGTTTACAAGAATATTTTGGTGGTTGATTCCATAGGAAACTCAGTCAATTATAGCCTGCCCACAGATTGATTACCCACCACAAATCAAATTATGAGAATGGGATTTATGTTTGGTAAGAGTGTGAGCATCACACTCAACCTATTGTTAGTAGGGTTGTAAAAACAGGTAATCGGATGGGTTTCAGGTCGGGTATTTTCAGGTCGGGTAAAATCGGATACAGGTCATTTCAGGTCATTTTTCTGTCTTGACTCGAGTCGGGTCGGGTGCGGGTCCATTTCAGGTCGGGTCCATTCCAGGTCGGGTCAAAACGGGTCGGGTCCGAAGCAGATAATTGACAGGTTAATTCGGGTTCGGATACACTTCAAGTCGGGTTCATTTCGGGTTCGGGTAGACTTCAGGTCGGGTTCATTTCAGGTCGGGTTCATTTCGGGTTCGGGTAGACTTCAGGTCGGGTTCATTTCAGGTCGGGTTCATTTCAGGTCGGGTTCATTTCAGGTTCGGGTTCATTTCAGGTCGGGTTCATTTCAGGTCGGGTTCATTTCAGGTTCGGGTGGACTTCAGGTCGGGTTCATTTCAGGTTGAAGTAATTTAAAAAATAATGAAAAGAAAAATAATGAAAATGGGTCAATTTGGAATAAAAATAAAGTTATGTGAAGTATAATGAACAAAAATATCAAAATAAATTTAGAAAACGTAAAAATACAATGAATATGGGTCAAATTGGAATAAAAATAAAGTTTTGGGGACTAGAATGAACAGAAATATCATATTAAAATTATAAAACATTAGGCATTCATTTGAAAAACAAATGAATATGGGTCAATTTGAAATACAAATAAACTTGTGGGGATTATAATGAAAAAAACAAATTAAAAGTATAAAACATCAGACAAATGAAAAATAATGAATATGTGTCAATTTGAAATAAAAACAAAATTTTAGTGACTATAATGAACAAATATATAAAAAATATTATAAAATACTAAAAAAGGAATTAGGGTCAATTTGGAATAAAAATAAAGTATTAAGTACTATAATGAACAAAAATATCAAATTAAAACAATGAAACATTTTAAAAATAATGAATTGTGGTCAATTTGGAATAAAAATAAAGTTTTAGGGAGTATAATGAACAAAAATATCATATTAAAATTAGAAAATATCGGACTAATTTTTTTAAAAAATGAATAGAGGTCAATTTAGAATACAAATAAAGCTTTGTAGACTATAATGGAAAAACATCAAGTTAAAAAACTAATGAAGAAATGTACCAAATTATAAATAAAAAACATTGGGTGAATATAAAAAAAATAATGAATAGGGATCACTTTAGAATTAAATAAAAGTTTTAGAGACTAACATAAAAAATATTACGATATTAAAAAGTTAAAAACAATAGTCTAAATTAAAAAAATAAAAATAAAAAGGGCTCAACTTGAAATAAAATTAGTTAATTAGATGTTAAGTACTATAAATTATAAAAAAATAAAATTAAATATATATATATATTATAATACATATGTATATAACATTATATTAATTAATGTATATGTATACACTATACATATGTATATATATTATAGGGTTTAGGGTTTTAGACTTTTAAATTCCTACGTACATTAAATAATAAATACATACATATTACATACATACATGATACATACATAATTTACATATATACATTATGATTAGTGTTTAGGGTTTCATGCGTACATGATACGTACATTGACATTATAAAACCCTAAACCTTTAAAACTAAAACACATACCCTAAAACCCTAAAATTGAATCACTAACCATAACACAAAACTATAAAACCCTAAACCTTTAAAACTAAACCATGAAACCCTAACACCATAAGCCCTAACAATAAACCCTAGACCCTAAACGTAAGATAAATGAAACCTACAAATAAAACCTTTAAAACTAAAACACATACCCTAAAATCCTAAAATTGAATCACTGACCATTAAACAAAACTATAAAACCCTAAACCTTTAAAACTAAACCATGAAACCTAACACCGTAAGCCCTAATAATAAACCCTAGACCCTAAACGTAAGATAAATGAAACCTAAAAATTAAACCTTTAAAATTAAAACACATACTCTAAAACCCTAAATTTAAATCACTGACCATGATACAAAATTATAAAACTCTAAACCTTTAAAACTAAACCATAAAACACTAACACTAAACCCTAACACTATAAGCCTTAACAATAAACCTAAACCCTACACGTAAGATAAATGAAACCTAAAAATCAAACCTTTAAAACTAAAACACATACCCTAAAACCCTAAAATTGAATCACTAACCATAAAAGGCGTTAATTTTGGTTTCTCGCTCCTCAGATTTTACCAACGAAAATCATCTAATAAGCAATGAAATTATCCGTCCATTTAATATTATATTTTGGTCTAATTTAAACGGGATTGATTGTTAATTTGTATGAAAAGGGTGTTGAAAGTGGCTTTTCCACCGAAAGCCACCGAAAGCAATTGTGGACCAAACTTGATTTGGTAATATTTTAATTCTTTTGAAACACGGATTTATAATTTTGAATCATTGTTTCTTCCTTTCTTTAACCTTTTAGTGGAGTCACTGGTATCTTTACTGCTCTGTAGAAGAATTTCGATTTCAAATCCCCTTGTTGCAGCCAGTTTATTCTAGATTTCAGACGCCAAATATCTTCTTGTAATTTTAAACAATCCCACAATTCAATCTTTTTCTATTTTAGTTCCTTCAATTGATCCGGATCCAGGTAGTTTATGTCCTCGATCTTCTCCAATTCATTAATCCGCTGCTCTAATTTAGTGTGATCGATGACTCTGCTACAATTCAGTATTTGTGAATTTTAGTTCTAAGCACTTAATGTATTAGTTTTTGCTTGATTTCAGATTGCAAATTCAGTTTTTAACACAGACATGGATTCTTTTTCATATGAGTTGGACTATCCTATTGAAAGAAGTAAGTAATAATTTTGCTTCTTAATTTCTCTTTTTCTCTTAACTTGTTATATATTTTCTAACTACAATTGCATTTTATTGTCTTTGTTCTGTACCAGACCTACCAGAAAATGAAAATGCCAATGATCAACTGTCTGAAACTGTTCATGCCTCGAAGCGGAGAGCTACATCTGCAAATTTAGGAGACTTTGGAAGAAGAACTTCTCCTGTTTGGAGTCATTATACCTTTGTTATGCTTGAAGAAGGTATGTTTGCTCAATGTAAGTACTGCAAAACCAAAACTTATAAAGCTGATTCTTATATTGGGACTTCTAATCCTAAACGGCATACTGAAAAATGCCCTGCTTACAAAGACTTTCTTGCTACTACTCCCAAAACTAGTTCAGAGAGTTCCTTTGATCAGAAAACTTACTGTGATTTATTTGCTGAGGTTATACTTTGTCATGGTTATGCATTAAGTATGGTTGAGAATGAAAAACTCAGGGCTTTGCATCAATATTTGAATCCTAATGTGAAGGATATTTCGAGGTATACTGTTACTAAATGTTGCATGTCAAAGTATGAGAAGCATAAGAAATTGGTACTTGAGTCCATGCATGCTATTCCAAGTTGAATCTGTTTTACTTGTGATGGATGGTCTGCTTGTACTTCTCGTTCTTATTTTGCTTTAACTGCTCATTTTGTGGACAATGATTGGAAACTTCAATCTAAAATACTTAACTTCCGTCGTTTCCCCCCACCCCATGATGGTGAGTCCATTTATAAGTTTGTCAAATCGATGTTGTGTGAGTGGGGTCTTGAAAAAAAGGCTTTTACAATTACTCTTGATAATGCTTCTGCTAATGAGAAAATGGTTAAGAGACTAAAAGATGATCTGCATGCAATTTCTCCCCTTCCTTGCAATGGTAAATATTTTCATGTAAGGTGTGCAGCTCATATTTTGAACTTGATAGTTCAAAGAGGCTTGAAGGTAATAGACTGTTCTGTTGTTAAATTACGTGAAGTAGTTAAGTTTATAGATTCTTCTGACTCTAGACTTTGTAGCTTTGATTTGGCTGTTAAAGATTGTGGTTCTGATTTTTCTGGGAAGTTGATATTAGATTTTCCTACTCGATGGAACTCTACTTTCTTGATGCTTTGTAGGGCACTTGATGCTAAATCAGCTATCAATTTGCTAGTCAATAGGGAGAATGACTTGAGCTTAATTACTGATGTTGAGTGGGATACAATACAGTTAATTTGTGATTTCCTTGAGCCTTTTTATGAGATTACTACTTTGTTCTCTGGATCCAACTATCCCACTTCTAACTTGTACTTAGAAAATGTTGTAGCCATTGAGAAATTGTTATGTGATGCTCATAGTGATCCTTGTGAAGGTATTTCTGCAATGGCAGGACCAATGCTTAAGTTGTATGAGAAATATTGGTCCGATCACTCAACTATTCTCTCATTTGCTGTTTTGCTTGACCCTAGATATAAATTACAACTTTTGAAAGAGTTGTATGGTGTCCTCTATGTTGAGGATGAGGTTGAAAGGAGGGTAAGCACAATTTATAATGAGTTCATTAATATGTATATATATTATTCAAAGACTGTGCTTTGTTCTTCATCAAATTCTTCTGTCCAAAGTAACTCATCCTCTCAAGGTTCAATTGTGTCGAGTTCCGGTCGGCCTCGAACATTTAAAAAATCCAATCTGTTTCAGGTAATTCTTCATTTTGATTAAGTTCACTTAGGCTTCTGTTTTTAAGTTTATTTATTGCTTGAGATTCAATTGCAGTTTATTTATAAAGTTTTTATCTATTTTATTTTAGAACTTCGATGCCAATTTAGCTGCTTCTAGGAGTGGAAAATCTGATGTTGACTCCTACATTTCCTTGCCCCTTCTCCCTCGCACTAAAGATGCTAAATTTGATATTTTACAATACTGGAAAGCTCAATCTATTTCTTTTCCAGTACTATCACAGATGGCTAGAGATATTTTAGCCATTCCGATTACTTCAGTTGCTTCAGAATCTTCCTTTAGTATGGGGGGTAGGATTTTGACCAAATTGAGGTCTAGGTTGTTGCCTAAGAATGTTGAGATGTTTGTGACCACACGCAATTGGTTGTATGGCTTTGAACCAGAGGAAAGAGATGAAGAATATCTTAGTGTTGTGAATGATTCTCCAATCTTTGATGCTTCTGGTGCAGATCCAATTATTGGTTAAGGAAGGTATATCTTATTTTTTTTATACTTATGTTTATTATTTTCTGATTTTTTTTGTGATCTATTGTTTCTGATTCTTATTCCTTGTGTAGGCCCCCTTAAACAAAGCAAGCACATTAATACTGAGTGAAATGTGGTGTGAACTTTTGTAGGATTGTGATCCTCCTGGTTAAGGTATATGGACTTTGATAGTTGTTTTTGTTTTGGATTCTGTTTGTGATTTATTTTTCTACACTTATGTTTATTGTTTCTTTTTGTTGTAAGTTTTTGTTTTCATTTTGTAGGATTCTAATTTACCTGTTGTTGCTGCTGTTATTTTGATGTTGCTGGTATGCTTTGTTTTTTTTTTGTTGCTGGACGCAAAATGTGGTTGTTGCTGGATTGTAATTTTTAATTTTGTTGCTGGATTTGTAAGTCTGATGGATTTGTAAGTCTGATGTTGGATTCCAATGTTTGTAAACTTATACACTTTTTTAGTTTCATTAATATTATTATGGGCACTCTTTTCCCCTACTTAGGTTTAGAGGGGTTTTTAATGAGGCTCTTTTCTTAAAAAAATTGTACATTTTACTTTACATTTCATTTTTACTTGTTTTGTAAGAAACAAACACCAATTACTAATTGTAGAAAACTAACAAGGAATGCCTTTTAATAAACACTACCAATTAAAAAAAATTCAAACTTAAATATTTTACAAACTTAAAACATTTTGGTGTAATGTACCTTTGTAAATTTTTATAAAAAATTTCAAGACTTAAAATAAACAATACTAATTAATCAATTAATTGAGAAAGATTTAAATTATTAATTGTAAAAATATATACTATCTATGTATTTTAGTATGCCTTAGTCTATATATTAAGAAAGAAGTTAAAATAAACAATATCAAATTAGTATGAATTAAAATATATATACTAAAATATATGCCTTAGTAAAATTTATATATGTACTATGTATTTTAGTATATATTAGATTTTTATTTATTAAAAATAAATATTTTTATTTATCAAGTTTATATTTATTTTTATTAATTACTTATTAAACAAAATTTTTATTTATTAAAAATAAATATTTTAATTATATATATAATACATTTTGTTAGATACTTAACATTTTAAACTATTCAAATTATAGATATAGACTTTTTCATAATAGTTCATAATATTACTTCATATCATATATTAAAAATATCATTATTACATATTAAGTATCAATTATCAAACCAGGTCAATATCAGTTCAGGTACAAAACAGGTCGGGTCCAAAACAAGTCGGGTCTAAAACAAGTCGGGTCTAATAACAGGTCGGGTTTAAAACAGGTCGGGTTCAAAACAGGTCGGGTTCAAAACAGGTCGGGTTTAATAACAGGTCGGGTTCAAAACAGGTCGGGTTCAAAACAGGTCGGGTTCAAAACAGGTCGGGTAAAATCGGATCTCGGGTCGATTCAGTCAGGTAATATCAGGTAATTTGCCAGGTCGGTCTCGGGTTCGGGTTCGTTTCAGTCGGACACAGATCGGGTTCGGTTGCTACGGTAACAGGTTCAACTCGGGTTCGGGTCAGCAACAGTCAGTTACAGTTCGGGTTCGGGTCATCAAATTCTCAGGTCAAATCAGGTTCTGACTCGAGCAGGTTTCAGGCAGGTTTCCAGGTTCTTACTTGTTTTTACAACCCTAATTGTTAGTCTTCATTTAAAATTCACACAATCTTATTTAATTTAATCAATGTTATTACCGTTATAATATATAAAAGGATGTAAAATCAAACATATTTAAAAATTTAAGATCTTTAATTTATGAGTGATAGGAGATTAAATAATTTAGACATTGTCTGGAAAAAATAATTTAGACATGTAACGAGACAATTTTAAAAAAAAAAACTTTATCTAATGTAATAACTTGATCTGAATTAATCAATAAATAAATTAAATATTAATAATTATAAAAAATTTGGACATAAATATATTCAAATTAAACCTCTTAATGACCCATAATTAACTAATACTTTATGAAACAAATTGACTGCCACTACTTCAAAATTAACATTTCTTAATATATAATTATTATACTTTCAAATATTTTTCAATTAACTTTTTTCCCGTTTTTGATTTTTTATGATTCAGTCATTCTCATATACACAATTATTTAAAGATAATTGGCTTTTTTTTTCTAATGATCAAACCGACTTCATGAAGCAAATTTGAAATAAACAAACCAGTTTTATACACTTGCATATAGGTTGGGAAACAGAATATGAACCTCCTAAAATTTGTACCCACGTATTTCAGATTTTTCTTATTAATTGCTCATAGAGATCATCGACACACTTGCTTTAAATCACATAATAATATATACCCTATACAACTCTATGACAAAACATGATAACTCCAAAATTGATTACCACATTATATATATATGACGACTTCTTACTGATTCCCTATAGGTAAAGAAACCATAGAAAGAAAAAAAAAAAAAGAGAAGAAGAAGAAGAAATTCGAACAATCAAGAATTCAAGATTAAGAGAGATGGATATGGAAATGATGATGGTTAACGATGAACAATACCTCGGGCTAGGACGCCACCGAAGGTGTTCCATTGACGATGAGAACGTCCAAGTCGAAACCGTAAGGTGTGCCAAAAGAAGGCGGAGAGATCCATCAGCTATGATTGATATCGACAATCTAAACGGTCATCGTCGACAAAATGATCAAGGCAATGCCGCTGTTAGTGCCACCACTGTGAAAAGAAGTTCAAGGTTTCGTGGAGTCAGCAGGTAGGCACTGCAAATTAATCAGATAATAACATACATACATTCATACCTGCAGTCAATCGTGGTAACATTTCTGACGTGATTGGAAATACTTCAGCTACTAAAATTTAGATTGGATTTGGAGATGTATTGTTTTCATACCCTTAGACGAAGTAATTTTATTGATATGAAAACGAGCAGGCATCGATGGACTGGTCGATATGAAGCCCATCTGTGGGATAAGCTCTCTTGGAATGTTACACAGAAGAAGAAAGGCAAACAAGGTAATTAAACTGTGGTTTCTAGTCAAAAATTGAATACCCTGACACTATTTGATTCAATCTTTGCTACATTTTGATGTTGTGTACTAAGATATATTAGATTTATTACAATTACATATATCTAATACATGTTCAATGGTTTTATATATGTTGATTCTTTCATTCCTGTGGTGGTCCATGCAGTTTATCTTGGTGAGTACATGTCACTTAACTGCTAATTCAAGTTTCAATTATCTTTTTTTTATACTAGTAGATAAAAATGAAAAACATTCTCTCGCTTTGGTTTTCAGGAGCTTATGATGATGAAGAAGCTGCTGCAAGAGCTTATGATTTAGCTGCACTCAAGTATTGGGGGACTTCCACTTTCACCAATTTTCCTGTATGTATAGTTTATATATAATCTCATTTTCTCATTTAACAATTGAGTATGGATATATGAACCTTCAAAGAACTTAAAATATATGATCAAATTAAAAACATCTGATCGTATGTCAAACACATAGTCGTATCTGATATTCACATCTAAATTCAACAAATAAGTTTTGTAAATAAACAACTAATCTAGCTCACTTGATATCTGCAGATATCAGGTTACAAAAAAGAGATTGAAATAATGCAAACCCTCACAAAAGAGGAGTACTTGGCCTCATTAAGAAGGTGAGTCTTTATCTTTTAACTCGGCAAACAAGATTAAGAAAAGATCATATCTCTCTTTCTTTTTTTCAAAATTAGTTGTCTTCGCCCACAGTTATTTAAGTGAACAAAATCAATTGGAATTTGGTTGTTACAGAAAGAGCAGTGGGTTCTCAAGAGGTGTATCCAAGTATAGGGGAGTGGCAAGGTACTTTTCTTCACAATGTCTGGATACTTTTAATGCCAACTCAAGATTTCTTTCAACAACAACATGCAGGCACCACAACAATGGAAGATGGGAGGCAAGAATAGGGAGAATCTTTGGAAACAAATATCTCTACCTTGGCACTTACAGTAAGTTTGGTACTTTGATTTTTCTGGACAGGCCATGTCCCATATCCGACATATTAAAAGAGTTTGTGTGATTTATAGGCACCCAAGAAGAGGCTGCTCGAGCTTACGACATTGCAGCAATTGAATATAGAGGGATGAATGCAGTGACCAACTTTGATTTAAGTAATTACGTGAGATGGTTAAAGCCTAATGAGTCAGTGGCAGTCACATTAGCAGGCCAATGCAGTAGCCCAAGAGAGGAATATTATAATAAGCCCTCTTTCAATCACTTCTTTGCTGTAGATTCATCGAATAAAGAATTTCTTGATGTAATGAAGTCAAACAAGTGTTCATCAACTACTGCGCTGGGCTTGCTCCTTCGATCTTCCGTATTTCGTGAACTGGTTGAAAAGAATGCTGCCAACGTGGCTGAAGCTGAAACATGTAGTACACATGAAGATGATGAACCCAAGAGCAAACAATTAGCGGCCACTGAGGACCAGCTTTCTGATGGAATTGCTTCTGCCTCTTTCATTTCATGATCTGCCAACAACAACCCTATAATTTGTATATATAATATTATATTACAAGGATTTGGGTGTCAGAGTCTACACTCGATATGATTACGATTGAATATATATTCAAAAATTTTCAAGTTTCTCCATGTATTTCAATATTTTTAAGTATAGTAAGGATCACAAACTAAAGCACAAAGAATAGTAAACTAAATCTATTATAATATTGAGAACTTACATACTGTTTACAATATGATTTCTCTTTATATGACAGAGGAGTTAACACTAACTGCTTAAATGATTTTTACAACTAACAACTTAAGCCAATTCTTACTTAACTGAAACTGTAACCCCTAAAACCGGCCCAAGAGAAATAGATCAAGTTTAATAAGTCACATTTGAAAACTTGTCACTCAAGAAACCGAGTTCAACTTTAAGTATTTAAAATCTTAAATAATTATTACTCAATAAATGTTTCATTTGTCACAACACAACTATTAAATTAACATTTGAAAATCAATAAAATATCTAAATAAAGAATGGAAATAGATGCTAAAATAGTCCCAAAATAGTAACAGTCCCAATGTTCGAAATTACATAATTGTCCCAAATAACATAATTATTAATTTGAAAGACTAATTAAAATAGTTCATAGTTATGATTAAATATCCGAGTAAAATACGAGATGCTCCAAATACTAAGTCACCTGTAAAGTGCTCATAAATCTTATATTTTGTATGCATTCCATCTCATATTATTGCTATTCTTAAGTGCATTTTAGGCATATTTAGGTACATGCATGCATTATTTACAATATTCTTTACTTTACCATGCTTCTGTTGAATATCTTTGATTTGGTAAGAAAAGATACTGTTTTAGTTTAGTTTTAGTTTCAGATGCTAGAAGCTGTCAGGAGGAGGAGAAATCAGAGGAGCGAATGCTGAGGCAGCAAACCAAGGAGTTGTACTCAAGCAGTTCAACACAGAGAGAGATGCTGTCGAGTAGCCACCGCCTCCATATCTGCCGCCCAGGGCAACAACTTGAGGAATTGGTGAATTGAAGTGCGGTCGATAGAGAATAATTTGCTGAGTCCATTGAGGCCATCCACTCAATTTACTGATGCCGGAAACAGCGGACATAGCCGCCAAAGGAGAATATCAAGGCTTGCTTGCGGCACAAGGCAATGACAAGAGAAGTCCAAATTAAAGTTAAAGAAGTCAGATTTAAAAGTTGCATTTAATGCAAAAGCTACTTTATCATGAGGAAGACTTCTACTCCAAGGAGGACTTAACCTAGTCCATGCCATATATATATATACTTGATCATATTTTGTATTTTGAAGAGAGAGGAGGGTTTTTCTAGTCGGTATAGCTTAGTGTTCTCTTGTCCTTCCTTGCTGCCGCTATGTTCTAATTTCCCTTAGGGTTTGGGTTGTGTTGTAGGGCAGTGTGAGAACGGTTGTTTAGGATTAAAGTTTGTATTTGCAATAAGAATTTAAAGTTTTCTTATTTCATGTTCTTCACTGTTTGCAATTAAGTTCGAAAGATTGATTGTGAGCAATCCATTTGTTTGGCATCAAGAGAGTCAAACTCACGAAAGAAGTAAGCACGATCTCATCCATACTAGGTGTTGATCAATCCAGCCTAGACATAGGTTTGGGTTTAAAGCGGCTAAGAGAGGACGAACCAAAGGTTGCTATTCATTGCACGATTCACGCGGACGGGTATTATCTGCAACGGGTATCCACAGTATTCTGACTTAGACATAAGCAGAACTTCAGAAGCGTTCTGTCGAGCCTTGAAGGACTGACGAACTTGTCGTCGAGCCATTCATCCATTCCACCTACTGAGGAAACGAAAGTTGTTCAAGCACCAATCTGCCATCATCCGCCGAGGCAACACAGTCTGGCAGCGCAATACATCTTAACCTATTCAATGTAGTTTCACACTACGAAGCAGCATAACCTGGCCCATTCTATCAACCTGACCTCTTCCTTAAATTACTTGTGTTTATTTACTTTTCTTTTAAACAAATTGAAATCTAATTGTGCATTTAAATATTCTTTGTGCAGGGATTTACATTCGAATTTGGTTGTCCAATCCTAGTGGGAGACGATATCTTTTATACTATAACTTGACAAGAGTGTGCACTTGCGCTCATAATTGGAGAACACCTAAACGCTCTACATCGCCTAAGAGAGTCTGAATATCTGAAAGAAGAACTATGAGATGTAAGCTAAATAACTTAGTGTGTCTCTAAAGTGCAAAAAAAACACAAACAAAACCGTATTTTATTTTTCTGATAAGGTTTCTTAAAAACACATTAAATCCGATAAATCCTAATCATAATGTTATGATGTCTGATGCATGACTCAATACCCAACTATCCGATATCATACAGAGTGGAGCTTGCCCTCGCCAGAGTGGAGGTTTCCCTCACTTTTTACGAACACAATTCTAATCCCATGACTCAATGATATGATTGAAAAATCATAAATCTAAACTTTTACGAGTGTCTCATTTTCGAAAATTAGATGTTTGGTTTAAAAACACAGTTTAATGTCATGCATGATGTTTCCAAACCATCACAAATCACAATTCAGATAATAAATCAAGCAAATATAAAACAACATTTATTTATAGCACAAGAAGAAACATACCTTAAGCAACAATAGCTCTAATGTCGAGAAGGATGCGTCTAATGCTCAAGCCTAGTTGAATTAGAACCTACAAGGTATGAATTCTATATTAACTATCACTAAGCCACCAACTAAAACACAACAACTAATCTGAAAACATACTCACATACGAACCTCAAAGCATCTAGGCTTAAGGTCTTGGGCTTCACAAGTCTCACTCTCAATGGTTTCACTCAATTTGTCAGGTTTACACATATCTAGGCTCACTATCAAACACGTCAGGCTCACATCAGAAAAAGCCACACACAAGGCTTAAGGTCTTGGGCTCCACAAGTCTCACTCTCAATGGTTTCACGGTTGGGCTCCCAATCACACGAACATACACTTGGTTCACAGTTGGGCTCAACCACTCACACACAACCCAACCCCCTTAACTCTTCTCAACATATCAAAGCAGCTAGGGTTTTGCAACCCATTTCGACGACGACAACAGAACCAAACGACGACGACTATTGCACAAATGACGATGGCACAACACGAAAACGGTAGGAATAGATGACGAAAGTAGAGGAGATAACGGAAAAGGCGACGACACAGATCAATAATGACGATGGCGGCTGAGAAGATACGACAAAGACAGAGGATGAGTAAGCTAAACAATGACGGTGAAGACTCTATGGCAAAGTAACCAACGGTCAAGAGACACAAAGACAAGGCTAAACAAGTTTTAAACCGAAACTGAAGGGACCAAAATATCTTACCTACACAAAAATGGTGAAACCACGATGGAGGACAAGACGGTGAATGGTGGTGCAAGGAAGAATCAAATGGTTTCTATCCGTTCTTTCACAAACGGTGGTTGATAAGGAATAACCGAAGGTTGGGGTTTACTCGCGGGTCAATGACGTTCACAGTGGTAGTGACCGTGCAAGCGACAGACTGTGGACGAAGGGTCGTCGAAGGTTTATCAGACAAGCAAAGGAGACGACGAGATAATTATTTTAGAGAGAAAAGAAAAGAGGGTTTGGTGGCTGTAGATTTAAATGAAATACGAATAGGGTTTCTTATGCTGATAAAAGAGTTTAAAAACTCAGTATAAATGAGAAAATCACTTGGGTAGCCACTGAATTGAAAGAGGGTTTGCAAACAAGCACCTAACTATTCCTAATTTACAAATTGGACCCTAAATTTCTGAATTAAGCCTCAAAATTCAGAATTTTCTCAATTAGGGTTCTAAATATAAATCCCCAAATGTTATGGTTTTGGATATAGGGATTTTAGAATTAGGTTTTTAATTTAGGGGGAAAACTTGGGGTGTTACAACTCTCTATCCTTTAAAGAAATTATGTCCTTTAAATTTTCAGACTTTGTAACAGATCTCAAAACTAACTGACACATACTTATACTTTCTCATTCTGAATTCATAATCCATCATGACCAAAATAAGAACTGTACACAACAAAAATTTACCTGTTATGTCCTCAGATGCATCCTCAAAACCATCACGAACTCCGGTAGCATCTACTAAACATGGTCGTTTAATCTCGAATCTAGCTGATATATCACTCTAAGAGGGTTTACCTCTACAAGCATTTCCTGGGGCGACATGCCTACCACGACCTGTACTTGCAACAAATACATGTGCAGATGACTTAGACTAGTTCCGTTTAACCGAAATAGTATGTGGACATTGACAATTCCTTAAGTAATAATCCTGAGAACCACATCTAAAACACGCTCCATTCATCCATCTGCACTCTCTGTTATGCTTCTTATTACATAAATTACATACAGAAACATGACAAGGAATTTTTGAATTGCCCACGCTGCTAGTCAGAACTATCGATACTACAGGTCTCACACTCTGATAACCCTGAAAAACAAACTCATTTCTAGGTCTCTTTCCGGACGGGTTGATAAAACTTGGTTGAACAGTTGTGTTTGCTTGCTTCCTAACTTAATCACTATTATGAAGTTCCTCCTCTTTCATGAGTGCATCTATCCTCTCAGCAGTCTTAGCTCGACCAACCAGTTCGCTATACACCTTATCATGATGTGTAGTTGTAACACCCTCAATTTTACCCTAGAAGACTTTGCTCAATTGTCAAATAATTAATTTAAATGAACCGAGTAATCCCTAATTAATTGAAATAAGGACCTAATTGAAAGAAAAAATAAATTAATAAAAACTCAACCATGACTAAATCGAAATATATGATAAAATGGGGACTTGCATGTTGAAAATCTGACTTCCCTATTTTGCCCTTGAGCTGAAATAAATGATAGTTAAACAAAAAGGGCAGATCGGTGATCTCCCAATCCATTAACTTAAGAGAGTGTTTTTTCCTTTCCCAATTTTCGTCTCTTCAGCCGAAAAAGAGAGAGAGCTTAGAGGGAAAGTTTTTGCTGGAGAAAACTCAAGGAGAGCTTGAAAATTTACTTACATGTTAATCATCTTGCCATAAAAATCAACTTAGAAAGCTAAGTGTTCTACTCAACTAGTTCATCAAATTATCTTTCTGAGTGGCATGTATAACCTGAAATGTTATAATTGCTTGTAGTAAATGATGATTTCGATTATGGAAATTTCTTGTAAGATGATAAGAAATATGTATTTAGTTGAGTTATTTGATAAGAATAAAAAATCGGTCACATGCAAAGAAAAGATAATAAAGGGACTATTTTGGAAAAGTTGAAAAGGCAAGGCCTAAATTGACCTGTAATAAATCTGGAAATTTAGGTTTTAAGGTGTTAAATATGGTTATGAGAAAATGTAGAAGTAGCTGGTAAAATAAAATTAGGTGGTGAAGCCAAGAATATAAGTTATAAGGAGCTTAAGATAGAAATTAGTGTAATCTGCCCAGCACTGCCCTGTTTTGGACAATGACCTTTAAAAATCCACCAAAAATAAATACCTAGAATTTAAACCTGAAATTTTGATAGAAAATACTTGAGAATGTCTATTAACTAGAAACAAACGTCACTAAAATTTGATCTCTATAGAAAAATCTGGAACCGAAATTGTGGAGGTGCTTCAAATTGTCCAGAACTGCAAAATGACCTATGTTTAAATAATAAACTTTATTGATTGAGAAATGAGAAAAATTATGTACCATACATGGTTGTAAATATGTGTAAATAAGCTTTCTAGAATGGTAAAGATTAAAATATGGATATGTGTGTAAAAAGATATTCCCAGATTAGTAACAAGTACTCAATCTGGCAATAAGAAAAACGGTTTTGAATGTTAATGTTGGCATTTGTGTAAATGAGCTTATTTGTATGAATTAACTTTTAAGACCCATTGCACAATCGAATATCAATAAACTCAAACTTAATAATCAATGATTCATTAACACATTCAAACAAGCTTTTACTTAAACTTCATATATATATATATATATATATATATATATATATATCAAAAGAGGTTAACATGTTATTCAAGTTCACACATCCATATGATTATATATTTACATAACCAAAATGACTTAGAACATTACCAACCATCAATCAAATTTTACTTACATTTCATATATATCTCTAATATAAGCCAAATGTATGAAACTTGTATAACTAGACACAAAACTAAGCCACCAACTAAGAGTTCAACAAGACATAGACAAGCTATACTCTCAATCCACTATTTAACTTAATTTCAAGCAACTTTTTTCTACATCAATTTTTCCAATTCAATACTTATCTTTCTCAATTTCTCAATTTAGCCAGAAGAGTCTATAATTCATTCGGTTATCACTTTTAATGTGATAACCCATAGTTTGATCGATTCTAACAAATTTCCTAGTTATATAAACTTAATCTAACATAGTTACCTCTTAATTCTAGTATCATGCAAGCTATCAACATGAATTAAATCAATAAAAACAACAAGAATTAAATTTTACTAATCTAACTACCTATTCGAATAGAATGAGAAGGCTGGAAGCTTACATTGCTTTGCTAGATCAATTCCTATGGCAAATTTAAGAGCATGCAAGCTTAATTCTCTCTTATCAATGATGTTTCTCTCAAAACTTGTCTCTCTATTTTTCTCTTTCAATTCGGGTAATGGGAGAAGGAATGAAGATGACAATAGTTACCATCCAATAGTGGAATTAGAAAATGTCTAATTTACCCTTTGTTTAATCCTTAATCATATAATTAATCAAGGTCAAATGGGAATTCAAGAATTTGTCATGCAATCTTATAATTTCCTACCCCATTCGTCTAGGTCACTTGAATTTGGTCACTAATTTCATTCAATATTTGAATGAAGTCCTTAGGTAACTTAATTGACTAGTTTTCCTAGTTCGATTGAGACATTAATTTGGGCGATTGGCTTTAATTCTACTAGACTAGGATTTAGGGTGTTACACAGTCCATCCTTAAAAATATGATTTTATCGTCTCGATTTATGGAAGACATCCCAATAGAAAGACATCTTCCCGAATAAGTCCATCTCACACATTTTCGGCAATTTGATCCCCATACGTTTGGATCTTGTTTTCATTGCATATATACTTCTTCCAGTACCAGGTAAATGCAAAAAAGGAAGATACTCTTCATACCTTACTTTTGCTTCAATTAGCCTACAAACCTAAGTAGGTATACCTTTGTGCATGAGCATTCTCAATCTTTCAAGCCTGACTTTGTAAAGGCTTAGAATCATGTTTGGTGGAATAGATGAAAGACGTTTTTGCAGTGTTAAGAGAATAACATCCATTTTGAAAGAAAATGATGAAAGAGAAACCAGAAGAGTGAATTTGAAAGTGAAAGTCAGAAATGAATATACAGTATCAGTTTATGGGTAGCTGATGAACCCAAAAATTGTTGAAAAAATATATAATTTAAACTTTTCATGAATAGATACAACTATTCATGAACATATGTTAATGAATGGATGCAACCATTCATCATGAATAGATGTAACCTTTGCATGATGAAAGGGTGCAAAATGAAGAGATGTAATTTTTTGAATAGCCACTAACAAGCCTATATAAATGATTGTTAGTGATGGAACAAACCATTCCAATTTTGTATTCTTGTAATAACATTCTTACTTCTCTTCCTCTCTAAAAGTCTTACAATTTCTTCCACCTATTTCTAACAAAGTGATATCAGAGTCAGGTTCGATAGTTAAAAAAAAGAGAAGAAGATGGCCAACAATGGTATGTTTCCATTTCAAACTCCTCGTCTTACAAAAGACAACTATAAAAATTGGTGTCTCCGTATGAAGGCTTTACTTGGGGCACAAGATGCTTGGGAGATCACTCACAAGGGTTATGAGTCTCCTCAAAACGAAGCGTCGTTGTCATGACAAGAAAAGGAGGCTTTGACGAAAACAAGGATGAAAGATCAACATGCTCTCACCTTCATTCACCAATGTTTGGATGATTCGATGTTTGCAAAAGTGGCAAATGCCAACACCGCAAAGGAAGCATGGGAGATTTTGCAAAATTCTCTCCAAGGAATTGACAAAGTGAAGAAGGTCCGACTCCAAGTATTACGAGGTGAGTTTGAAACCTTGCGGATGAAGGAATCCGAGTCCATTTCGGATTATTACTCAAGGGTGATGACTATTGTTAATCAAATGAAGAGATATGGAGAAACCATAGAAGATGTTCGTGTGATTGAAAAGATCCTTCGTTCTTTGACTCCAAAGTTTGATTATGCGGTTTGTGTCATTGAGTCAAAAGATTTAGACTCTATGACTATTGAAAATGTTATGGGTGATTTGCAAGCTCAAGAAGATAAATTAAATAGAAGACAAGAAGAGTCCATTGAACAAGCCCTCAAAGCCAAGGTATTTTGAAAAATAATCGAGAAGAAAAGAATCAAAAAGGACGAGGACGTGGACGAGGTCGAGGTTATGGCCAACGAGGATGTGGAAGAAGTGATCGTGAAGATCGTACATCATCAAGAAACCGAGGAAGATCAAGAGAAAGAGGAAGATTTAATTATCAAAGACCGAATGAAAAGAAGCATGACAAGTCCAATATTGAATGTTTTAATTGTCAGAAATTTGGTCATTTTTCTTGGGAATGCCAAAATGAAAGTAGAAATGAGGAGAGAGTCAATCTCATTGAAGATCAACAAGATATTGAAGAGCCAACCTTGTTGCTAGCACTGAAGAATGAGGAGAAGAATGATGCAAGCACATGGTACCTTGACAATGGAGCAAGCAATCACATGTGTGGAGATAAAGAGGCATTTGTGGAACTTGATGAGAAAGTTAAAGGCAATGTTTCATTTGGAGACTCCTCGAAAGTTCAAATTCAAGGGAAATGTACAATCTTAATTTCTCTAAAGGATGGGAGCCATAGCCTTATTACTGGGGTTTATTATGTGCCTAAGCTAAGAAGTAATATTTTGAGTTTGGGACAACTCCTTGAAAAGGGTTATGAAATTCATATGAAATATTGTTGTCTTTGGCTAAGAGATCAATGTGGAAACTTGGTGGCTAAAGTATAAATGTCGAAGAATAGAATGTTCATGTTAAATCTCAAGACGATTGGTGCAAAGTGCTTGAAGGCTAGCGTGGAAAATGAAGCTTGGTGTTGGCACATGAGATTTGGTCACTTGAATTTTGGAGCCCTCAAAATGCTTGGAGAAAAAAAGATGGTAAATGGAATTCCAACCATTAGTCACCCTAACCAATTGTGTGAAGCGTGTCTTCTAGGCAAGCATGCAAGGTTAAGTTTTCCAAAAGAAGCAACATCAAGAGCGACCGAGCCCCTTCAACTTATTCATACTGATGTATGTGGACCCATCAAGCCGTTATCATTTGGTAAAAGTAGATACTTCTTACTTTTTATTGATGATTAAAGTAGGAAGACTTGGGTGTACTTCTTAAAGCAGAAATCTGAAGCATTCGTTGCTTTTAAAAATTTTAAAGCACTCAATGAAAAAGAAAGTGGCTACGAGATAAAATCTCTAAGGTCCAACATAGGAGGCGAATTTACTTCTAATGAATTCAATGCTTTTTGGGAAGCAAATGGAATTTGTCGTCCTTTGACAGTGCCCAAATCCCCACAGCAAAATGGCGTTGCAGAACGAAAAAATAAGACCATTTTGAACATGGGAAAAAGTATGTTGAAGTCAAAGAATATGCCCAGGGAATTTTGGGCCGAAGCTGTTTCATGTGCAGTTTATCTATTCAATCGCTCACCAACAAAGAATGTGGATAATATAACTCCTCAAGAAGCTTGGAGCGGAAGAAAGCCAAGTGTAAGACATATTCGGGTGTTTGGAAGCATTGCCTATGCACATGTACCTGACCAAGGTAGATTAAAGCTTGATGATCGGAGTTCTAAATATGTTTTCATTGGCTATGATTCAAACTCCAAAGGCTACAAGTTGTACAATCCAAGCAATGGAAGGATTATCATAAGTCGTGATGTTGAGTTCGATGAACAAGCAAGTTGGAATTGGGAAGCACAAGAAGAACAATCTTATGATTTCTTTCCATACTTTGTGGAAGAACAAGATGTGACTCCAACACAAGTAATGAACCATCTGCCAGACATGACTCCTCCCCCTTCACCTGCTCCGGTCCATGAAAGTTTTGAAGAAAGCTTTAGCTCTGGAGAAAGCTCAAGTGAAACGCCACATAAATTCAGAAGTTTCGAAGATTTATACCGCTCCACTGAAGCTATCAATAACTTATTTTGTCTATTTGTAGATAACGAGCCACTTAACTTTGGTGATGTAGTGAAAGATGAGAGTTGGAGACTAGCCATGGATGAAGAAATAAAATCAATTGAGAAGAACAACACTTGGGAGCTATCAGAACTTCTAAAAGGACATGAAGCTATTGGGGTCAAGTGGATTTTCAAGAAAAAGAAGAATGTAAGAGGAGAAGTGGTGAGATACAAAGCAAGACTTGTTGTTAAAGGCTATAAGCAGAAGCATGGGATCGATTATGATGAAGTCTTTGCACCAGTTGCTCGAATTGAAACTATTCGATTGATTATTTCTCTAGCGGCTCAAAAGAAGTGGAAATCCATCAACTTGATGTGAAATAAGCATTTCTTAATGGTTTCTTAGAAGAGGAAGTTTACATTGAACAACCCATTGGATACAAAGTCAAAGGGCAAGAAAAATAAATGTCTAAGGTTGAAAAGGCATTATATAGATTGAAGCAAGCGCCTCGTGCATGGTACAGCCGCATCGACAAGTATTTTCAAGATAAAGGTTTTGATCGTTGCCTACATGAACATGCACTTTATATTAAAGTGAAAGATGGTGGAGATATCTTGATAGTTTGTCTGTACGTGGATGATTTGATTTTTACAAGCAACAATCACAACCTAATTGAAGAATTCAAGAAGGATATGTCACTTGTTTTCGAGATGACTGATGTGGTCTAATGTGTTATTATTTGGGCCTAGAAGTGGAACAATCTGAGGATGGAATATTCATCTCACTAAAGGGCTATGCAAAAGAAGTGTTGAAGAAATTCAAAATGCTCGATTGCAATCCTGTTAATACTCCAATGGAATGCGGAGTAAAGTTGTCAAAGTTCAATGATGGAGTAAAGGAAGATTCAACACTCTTCAAAAGTCTTGTGGGAAGTTTGAGATACTTGACTTGTACAAGACCCGATATCCCATTTGCAATTGGTGTAGTAAGTCGCTACATGGAAGCTCCTACATCAACTCACATGAAGGCTGCTAAAAGAATTCTTCGTTACTTAAAGGGTACTATTGACTTTGGGCTATTCTACTCCTCTTCTCATGACTTTCAACTCATGGGATTTTGTGATAGTGATTTTGCCGGTGACATAGATGATAGAAAAAGTACCTCTGGATTTGTGTTTTTCTTAGGAGATTGTTGCATCTCTTGGAGTTCAAAAAAGCAACCCATTGTGACTCTTTTCACATGTGAGTCAGAATATGTAGCAGCAACTTCTTGTACGTGTCATGCTATTTGGCTTAAAAGATTAGTTAAAGAACTTCACTTGCCACAAGAATGGCCTACTAAAATTTGCATCGATAATAAGTCTGCACCCGATATCATTTTGTTAGAGATCATATTGCCAAGAAGGAAGTGGAGCTCAAGTTTGTAAAGACTCAAGATCAAGTTGCAGACATTTTCACAAAACCTCTCAAGTTTGAAGATTTTCGAAGAATGCGTGAAAGCCTTGGTGTGATCAAGAAAAGTTAAAATTAAGAGGGAGTGTTGAAAAAATATATAATTTAAACTTTTCATGAATAGGTACAACTATTCATGAACACATGTTAATGAATGGATGCAACCATTCATCATGAATAGATGTAACCTTTGCATGATAAAAGGGTGCAAAATGAAGACATGTAATTTTTTGAATAGCCACTAACAAGCCTATATAAAGGATTTTTAGTGATGGAACAAACCATTCCAATTTTGTATTCTTGTAATAACATTCTTACTTCTCTTCCTCTCTAAAAGTCTTACAATTTCTTCCACCTATTTCTAACAAAAACTTCACAGACTAGCGTTATCCGCCATTTAATCAGGAATAATAATAATAATAATAATAATAATATAAATATATATACTAACAATATTAATATTAAATATATAATTACACCATTTTTTTAACAAGGGTCTAAAAGATAAAGAACCTCACCTTGAGTGGCTTGATTTTCAATGAAAGGTTTAAGTCTTCGTCCATTTTTACTTTAAACACATTTCTAGTCTTAGGATTTTCAATGTCAATTACTCCATAAGGATAAACATGTTTCACAACAAAAGGTCCGCTCCATCTTGATCTTAATTTTCCAGGAAACAAGTGAAGTCTTGAATTATAAAGGAGAACATTTCGCCCAACATCAAATGTTTTTCTTGAAATTCTTTTATCGTGAAAGACTTTGTTTCTTTCTTTATAAATCTTTGAATTCTCATATGCTTCATTTCTAAGTTCCTCAAGTTCATTAATTTTTAACTTTCGCGATTGCGTAGCATCATTAAGATTGGAGTTAAACATTTTAATAGCCAAATATGATTTATGTTTCAATTCAAAGGTAAATGACAAGGTTTTTCATAAACTAGTCTATAGAAGGACATCCCCAATGATTTTTTAAAAGCATTTCGATATGCTCATAAAGCATCATTAAGTCTTAAAGACCAATCTTTTTGATTTGGGTTAATTGATTTTTCAAAAATCTGTTTAATTTCCCTTTTTGTAAGTTCTACTTGTCCATTTGTTTGAAGGTGATAAGGGGTTGAAACCTTATGTGTGATGGTATATTTATTCATTAAAGATTCAAAACCCTCGTTGAAAAATGTGTTCCTCCATCACTTATAATGGATCGAGGAATTCCAAATTGACTTAAAATTTTTCCTTTAAAAATTTGATCATTGTTATGTGATCATTATTGCGACATGGATTTTCTTCTATCCATTTTGAAACATAATCAATTGAAACCAAAATGTACAAGAAACCAAAAGAAGGTGGAAATTAATCTATAAAATCAATTCTCCAACAGTAAAAAATTTCAATTACCAAAATTAGGTTTAATGGCATCATATTTCTTTTAGAAATAGATCACATGACTTGCAAAATGTATGAGCATCTTTGAATTAAGTTGGCCAATAAAATCCGCATTGCAAAAATTTTGTTATAATTTTCGAGAAATGGAAGATTACATTATTTGGTTGAGGGAATGTAAGATTACAATAATGCATATTTTCAAAAGTTTAGGGTCTAAAATAGAGAGAGAGAAGCGGGAGAGGGAGCTGTGGAGAGAGAAGCGGTCGGGAGGGTCGTTTGGCAGATTCGATCGGACAAAATGGAGATCCTCGCAGTCTCTCGGGGGCGCAAGAATAAATCGGAGATTGGGGTTCTCTGTGTTCGTCGATAATATCAGCAAAAGAATCCATAAGGAAACCTTAAAAGAGAGCCTTGCTTCAGCGGGGAAGATTTCAGACATATATGTAGCTTACAATAATCCTAAGAGAAGACTTAATCCAACGACGTTCGCCTTTGTTCGTTTTAGATCGGAGGAAGAAGGAAGAAGAGCTATCCAGGAAAATAACGGGAGGATGATGGATAGGTTCAAGATCAGAATGTTTGTAGCGTCGCCGGCCAGGACAACGCCAAGAAACCCTAAGAACTCAAAGTCATCGGGGGTGAGCAAAAACCTGTACGCGTTCAAGGACAAAAGATCCTTCAAAGAGGTCCTTCTGGGACTAGGGAAGACTACGGATGCGGATTGCGAACGGAACAGTAACAAGGTCAATGAGGAGTTGGGAAGCAAAAGCAGCAGTGAGAGGCTCATTAGGGTGGAGTTCGCGGATGGAACCCAGGATTACAGTACCGTTGCTCCTACTACAAACACCATCAAAGTTAAAAAGTCAGAGATGCCGTGGAGATCAAAGGCTCTAGTGGGCGTGATAAAAGAGTCGTTCAACCCGGACTTAGTCCAGGAAGCCCTAAGGTCGGAGGGTCTTCAGGCAACCGTCTGCCCATGGTTCGGATTAATGGTTGTAATTCGTTTCAACACAGTAAGTGAAAAGCAATGCTGTTGGGGAATGAGAAAGCAAATGCTAGACACTTGGTTCCGAGAATTGGAACTCCTGGAGGGCTTTGAGGGTAAACGAAAGATAAAGATTTGGCTAAAACTGATTGATGTTCCTCTGTCAATCTGGAGCATGGACTTCTTTGAGGCCCTGGGTAGAAGGTGGGGAACAGTCATAGACATCGATAAAGAGACAAGGAATATGAGCAGATTTGATGAAGCAAGGATGGTGCTGGAGGTGCAGAAAATCTCTGTCATCCCAAGAAGTATTTCGGTTATTGTCAACGGCCAAGTAAACAAAATACTGTTGGAAGTGAAAGAATACGAGGATGACGTTCAGTTTCTCGACGGAGGGCGGCCGGCGGGGGGAGACTGCAGGGGGTTAGAGGAACCGTTTTTCGATTTTGGGGGGGATGATCCAATTATGAGTGCATGGGAAAATAACGAGAACATTAATTGCGACCTTAGTGTTCGAGGAGGCGTCCCATCAGATCAGGTCTCTCTAGCAAAGGGGACCCCACTTTGAGAAAACAGCGCAAGATTAGAAGAGGCTGAATGTAGTGAGAATAGGCTTGTGGAGATCCCGGTCATAGAGGGGGGTGGGCCTGGGCTATCAGGTCTTGCCGAGTGGGGAAATTTTGGGCCTTGCCAACAGGGAAATGATGTAATAAACGGGTCAGGTCAATTAATTGATCCAAGTGTTGGGGCCGCTTCGTCAGACTCAAAACTCATGGATGTTCAGATAGATTTTGTCGCAGAGGGCAACGAAGTGCCTTTATCTCACCCAACAACCAGTATACCTCATACAGAAGCCCAACTACCACCTTCAGGTAGCCTGGCCCGCTACTCCCGAGATCTGCGGGCGGGGTCCAAAAGGTGCGACATAAGCATGTTTGGCCCAAAGCGGTTGATAAGGAAAAAGGGTGGTAGAAAGCAAAAAAAGAACAAAAAGAAGGGAGGAAATTCGGCTGAAAATAACATCGCGCTAGGTCTTAGCGAGCCTGAGAAATCCCCAAATTCAGCTAAAAGAAGGGAGGAAAATTTAGCTACGATTAAAGTGGGGAAATGCATAGGTTATCACTTCCAGGCGACGGAGGAAGAGATTATAAACCACATCGAGACCCTCGAAGAGAAGGAGGAAGAGTAGAAAGGTCGATTGCTGTGTCTGCGCGAGGTGAGTATCAATTTCCCTATGCAAAGTATTCTATTATCATGGAACGTGAGGGGAATGGGTAGAGCGGAGAAGATTCGAGCTATTTGTAAGCTGATTTCTGAAACCAGAGTGAAAGTGGCATTCCTCCAAGAAACGAAATTAAAGGAATTTAAGCCCTGGGTATCTAAAAGAATCATGGGACGATGGCTAGGGGGAATAGAAGTGGCGGAATCAAATGGAGCCTCTGGAGGTCTGATTAGCTTGTGGGATAAAAACTTCCTAGCGGTAGAGAGCTCATTGGTGCTACCAAGGTCGATTGTTCTGATCGGAGTTTTGAAGAAGTGGAACCTGAGATGTGCATTTATCAACATATATGGCCCAAACGAAGTAGCAGCTAAGAGGGATTTTTTCCAACAAATTTCAAACACTATCGCGCAAATTGACTTACCAGTAGTAGTGGGCGGAGACTTTAATATCGTAAAGGCTGCTGAGGAACGTTGGGGAGAGTCTTGCAGTGAGGGAAGAACATGTACCTTGGTAAATTTCATCCAAGAGAATGGGTTGATTGATTTGCCACTCCAAGGTGGTCCCTTTACATGGTCCCGTGGGGGTGTACATCCAGCAGCTAGCAGGTTAGACATAATTCTGGTGTCTCCAGAGGTCCTTTCTTGCTTCCGAAATTGCGTTCAGATTGCCTTGCCAAAGAGTATCTCCGACCATAAGCCTGTGGTACTGAAAGAAGAAGTGGTGAGAAGCCGGAATAGACCATTTAAATGGTTCAATAGTTGGGGTGACGAAGCAGATTATAGCAAGCACATTCGGGAGGTATGTGAAGCTGCATATGGGGAAGGGGCACATAAACTATTGCAGAGGGTCAAGGAAGCCACTATTTCCTGGGCAAAAGCCAGTGCGAGCAAAAACAGAAATTCTACAAAAGAGATTGAAGAAAAAATTGAAGAAAAAGACCAGGCCATTTTGGCAAACCCAGGCAGGGCTGAGTTCGTCCAGGAGGCTGCATCCCTTCGAGCTGAGTTGTGGAGCAAATTAAGGAAGGAAGAAAGAAACTGGTTGCAAAAGTCCAGACTCAAGTGGTTCACCGAGGGTGACAGAAACACGAAGTTCTTCCACCTAACGGCTACACTGCGAAGCAGGGCGAATAGAATTGATAAAATTCGCGTGGGTAGCAACTATGTTGAAGGAGAAAAGCAGATCGCAGACGTTTTCTTCAACCATTTCAAGGGGGCGTACAACTGCACTTCATCAATAGCAGTGGAGAGATTGGAACTGGAGTTTAAAAAAATCAGTGTTAGTTCAGCTGCATCACTGGAAGCTCCTTTCACGGAAGGGGAAGTGTGGGATGCGATTCATAAGACAGATGGTAATCGGGCCCCAGGGCCGGACGGCTTCAACCTAAATTTTTACAAAAAATTCTGGGGAGTGCTGAAGCAAGATGTAATGAATTTGATGAATGCCTTCTATGAGGGCAAGAGTCTGGAAGAGTCTGTAAATCACTCTTTCATTGCTTTGATCCCGAAGACAGATTGTCCGGAAAAGGTCGGGGACTATAGGCCCATCTCTTTAGTGGGGAGCCTGTACGAGATTGTAGCAAAAGTCCTATCGAACAGACTAGCTAAATGCATCACGGAAGTAATTGGAGATCGGCAATTCGCCTTCATAAAAGGTAAACATGCAGTGGACTGTGCTTTAATTGCAAATGAAGTAATAGATGAAGCTGTGCGGAAGAAGAAGAAATCGGTTATGTTCAAGGCGGACTTCCAAAAAGCCTATGATTCCGTAGAATGGAATTTCTTGGACCTCATTCAAAACTATATGGGCTTTGGAGCAAAATGGAGAGGGTGGATCATGTCGTGTGTTTCATCGGTAGAAATATCAATACTAATAAACGGGTTTCCAACAAATCGCTTCAAAATTAAGAAGGGGCTGCGGCAAGGCTGCCCACTGTCTCCCATGCTGTTTAATCTCGTGGGAGAAGCGCTAAGCCTATCTTTGAAAAAGGTAGAAGAAAAGGAGCTAATCAGAGGCATAGAAATCGGGAAGAATGGACTGAGAATTTCTCATCTGCAATTTGCAGATGATTTGGTAATTTTTCTGGATGCAAAAAAAGAATACGTGCAGAACACGAAGAGAATTCTAAAGATATTTGAGCTAGCATCGGGCCTCCGACTAAATGAGAAGAAGACAAAGTTATTTGGGATAGAAACTGAACCAAACAAAATTCAGGAATGGGCAGCGAAAGTAAACTGCAGTCATGATCAGCTACCTACATCATACCTTGGGCTCCCACTCGGTATCAAACGAAATCTAGCTAGCTTATGGAAACCGATCGTGGGAAAAATTCAGAAGTATCTATGCGGATGGAAAGGAAAACTACTATCCTTTGGTGGTAAGCTGACTCTGATTAAGTCTGTACTGTCAAACCTACCAGTGTATTTTCTATCGATATTCAAACTGCCAAAAAGAGTTGCTGCAGAATTAAACAGTATTTTAGCAAGATTCTTATGGGGGTGGCCAAAGCAAAAGTCAATTCATTGGGTGAAATGGGAAGATTGCTGTAAACCGAAACTGAATGGAGGCCTGAGTATCGTGGATATGGAAGTAAAAAATAGGTCGCTCCTGAACAAATGGGTTTGGAGGTACAGCTTGGAAGATGAGCAACTATGGAGAACCTTAATTCGAGAGAAATATGGTTACAACCAGCATGCCCTACTCCCTAAGAAAGCTCCTAGCAAAACAGTCTCGTGGATCTGGAAAGACATTGTGAAACCTCTAAATACGGAGGAGGACCTGTTCTTAAAAAAATTCAGGTGGATACTAGGTGATGGGAGTAAAATAGATTTCTGGGAAGACGAATGGGCAACCGAAAAACCACTTAAGGAGCTGTTCCCTAGAATTTTCAGTCTAGCGCTCTGAAAAAATGGGAAAGTTAGGGACTTTGGAAAACAGACAAACGGCAGGTGGATTTGGAATGTGGAACTACGAAGAACATTGTTCGAGTGGGAAAGAGAGCTGTGGGATCAATTCCTATCTGTTTTGGAAAATGCAGGGTCACCATCCAAATCTTCGGATAGGGTGATATGGGCTGGATCGACCCAGGGAATTTATAAACCAAAATTCTACTGTGAATTAGTCAACCCAGTCAAAGAGCAGAATAAGATGTGGAAACAAATATGGGCAAACCTTGCACCCCCAAAGGTTGAATTCTTTATATGGAGGGCAATACAAGGAAGAATACCCACGCTCAAGGAACTGTCAAAAAGAGGTATGGGTGGGGCAACCTCAAATATGTGTGTATATTGCAATATCTCGGAGGAAACAACGGACCATCTGCTATGTCAGTGCAAAGTCTCGTGGAGCGTATGGCAAAGATGGGCGAGCATGTGGAATCTCAAAATCACAATGCCGGGGAGCTTCCGAACACTGTTACAGGTCTGGTTCTCTCAATCTATCAGTGCGGACAAAAAACCAATATGGTTCATGGCTCTGTTTGGTATCCCTTGGACCATATGGCTATCAAGAAATGAAAGGGTATTCAGTAACAAAAGTTTGCCGATTGATCAGATTTTTGACTTGGCTGTGTTAAGAATAGGGCATTGGGCAAAATGCAAGTGGCCAAATGCGATCGCCTCCCTGTCTGACTTTCGAAGGATGCCAAATGAAGCGAGAGTTTTACCGACACCTACAGGAAGACCTAAATCAGGGTCATGGGAACCACCGAGTAATGGTTGGATGAAATTTAATGTTGATGCCGCGGTAAAAGGGAGCTTCGGCAGTGCTGGGATCGGTGGGGTGCTGAGAAATCAAGATGGGGTAATTCTATTGAAGTTCTCGAAACATATCGGTAGAAACAATCCCACAATGGCGGAGTTGCTGGGCATTGCGGAAGCATGTGAAATATATGAAAGATCGAGCTGGGGAGCTGCCCACCCAGTCTTGATTGAATCTGATAGTAGCCTAGCGGTTAAATGGATAAATAACAATGAGGATGCCCTGATCGGATTCAAAGATGTGGCGTCGACCATTAGTATAAAGTGCAGGTCAAATGGATGGAAGGTTGGTTTTGCTTATAGAGAATCAAATGACCTTGCGCACGCTATGGCAAGGGACGGTTTGTTGAGGAGGGAAACAAACTGGATCCGAAATGGTGGCTGAGCCAGCTGTAGTGAATGTGGAGCCAAACGTAAGTACCATGGGGGAAGTGTGCAGTTGAGAGTAACAAACAGCGAGGGAAAGCCTTGTTATTCGTGGGGATCAGGAAATGAATTGTGATGGAAACCAAAGTGTATCAAGCTGGGTCTGCCAGCTTTTCGTGGAATGTAAGGCAGTTTGGATGTAGACATGGATTTTATGCACTCTTTTTCCTCCATTAGGGCTAGGGAGGTTTTTTAATGAGGCATAAATCCATGTCGAAAACTTCCTGAATAAATAAACATCTCACCTTTCAAAAAAAAAAAAAACAATAATGCATATTTTACCAAATTAACCTTGTGATACATTTTCCTTTTAACAAGTTGAACATCCAGTATTGAATTAAAATATTTTTATGAAAATTCATAGAAAACCTTTTAATTTTTCTATTATTTTAATTTTTTATTTTTACAAAATTCTTACATAAATAATTTAATATATTTGATAATGTTATAGTACTATATTATATATTTTATCTATATATAATATTAATTACGACGACTTTGAAATTTCAAAATAATCAAAATCATAGAGAGAAAATTTGAGCCTATTACTTAGAACAAGAAAGAACTATATAACATTTTTAATCATTAATAAAAAGAATTATATTTTCTATGATTTTGAATTTTCATATGGAGTTCAAGACTACCGAAATCCATTATTCTTGTGTCTTATATTATAATAGGTTTGACATTAGTATATTTTTTTTAAAAATCATACGTCAAGATTGAGACCATCTCTAGTTCTGGATTGAGTATCAATTTTCGTAAATCTTGCCTTGTGGGTGTGGGGTAGAGTTCGATACTGTAAATAGAATGGCTTTGAAATGTGGATGTCAAGTGGGAAGCTTACCTTCTAATTACCTGGGAATTCCCTTGGGAGTAGACTCGAGAAAAATAAAGACTTGGGAGCCAGTAGTTGACAGGTTTCAGGAGAAATTAGGAGATGGGAAGACAATCCTATTTTGGGAAGATGCATGGTGTGATGTTTTACCATTGTGTAAACGATACTCAAGATTGTATAGGCAGGGGGCGGTCTTGAAAGAGTTGGCTACATCAACTGGGAAGATTTGTTTTCGAGGTCTTTACTGGATAGAGAAAAAGTTCAAGTGAGTTTGATTAATTCTAGAATCAAGAAAGCTTCTTTAAATCCAGAGAACCCTGATATATAGCTATGGAATCATGACAAAACTGGAATATTCTTAGTCAAGATGTTATCAGAATTAATAACCAATATGGATTTAGAGGATCCGAGTGTCGATTTTGACGTTATTTGGGAGTTGAAGGCCCCCCTAACGTTAGAAGTTTCCTTTGGGTGTTGAGACTGAACCAGATTCCTACAAAAGACTTTCTTAAAAGAAAGGGGTGCCACTTTTGGATGAAGAATGTCTGTGTTGTTGGTGTGACTCGGGGCTGGAGGATGCTGACCATTTGTTTGCTGGTTGAGGCTTTGTAAATGATTTTTGGGAACAATTCTGTGTATGGTAGGATTTAAAATGAAATCCAATATCTAATGTGCCTAGTTTGTCTGAGTTTTGTTTTTCTACTAATCTCTTAGCCATCCAAAAGAGTTTGTGGCTGGTTTCTATGGGAGTAGCAATACGGAGTTTATGGCTGTTGAAAAATGAAAAAGTGTTTAACGTGAAAGATTTCAAGGCGTCGGACATCCTATTCTACTCCAAACTCAGGGCTCTCTTTTGGATAAAGGCTTCAAAAGATGAATGGCTACCAAATATTGAAGGATGGTGAGGAAACATACTGATAATATGACAATTCGAGATTGGCACCCACCCAGTGGCGGAACTTGGTGGTAGAGTTTGAGGGGGCCAACTTAAAATTTTAAAAAATACAAGTTTAAATTAAAATTTTCAAAAATTTTGAAGAGATCAATTTACATTTTTTTTCAAAAATTTTGGGGTTTAACTAAAATTTTTAAAAATTTGAGAGGCTTGATGAGAACTTTTAAAAATTATGAGAGGGATTTAATTAAAAAAGTTCAAAAACTTTGAAGTTTAATCTGAATTTTTAAAAATTTTGTGGGGCTAAATTAAATTTTTTAAAAATTCTAAGGGTTTAAATTATAATTTTTCAAATTTTGGGGGGCCATGGCACCCACATGGCACCATTATCTTCCGCCACTGCACCCACCTTTAACTGGTTTTTTGAAATTCAACATAGATGGATTTGTTCTGGATGGAGTTGCTGGATGTGAGGTGCGTTGAGAACATAGGAGGGGCTGATCCGAGCGCTTTTTTTTACCCCATTGAGAGCCCGAGTGAAGATTTTGTAGTTTTATTAGCTATCAAGTATGCCCTAAAGACTTATGAGGATGTAATGTGGATTAAAAATGCACCTTTATTAGTAGAAACCAGTTCAAGGGTGGTCTTGAACTGGGTGAAAAATTTACTCCATCGACCTTGGAATTGGTGGCAGCACTTTGTGGAGGTGGATGAATTGATTACCAGAATTGTGAAGATCCATTTTGTTCATATAAAGAGGACCAGTAATATCATGGCAACCTGCCTTGCATGAGACAATGTGAATCGAGAGTCTTTTTTTAAAGTGTGGTGGTGATTATAGGGTATGTTTTCTTTAGGATCAGTTTATGATTTAGGGTTGCGATCGTGGTTATACTTTTGGAGAATCATTGTGTGTTGAAAGTTATCCTTTTTTTCCAGGATTGTTTTAGTTAGGAATTAAAAAGGCATTGTGTTTTGCTGTTACTTTTATTAAGTGTTCAAAAGTACTATTTTGATTACACATTTTACTCATATTATTGTTAGATTTAAGATCATTTTAGTTGCATTATTAGGTAATCATGCATGTTTTAATGATTTTCTTCCCCGTTATGCTTGAGTTCATATTTTGATTAATTTTATGGAAAAAGGGTGCTGCCGATAGTTGTTTTTATGCGTGCAAGATTAGTTTCCAGGGCAGAGCTGGAACCAGTTGCCAGAGCAATGTAGGAGGGATATGTCAAACCAGTTACCAAGGCGAACGCTGAGTCGCCGACAACTAAAGATGAGGTGAAGAGGTAGCCGAATTGATGAGCGGACAAGTCTGACTTAATCGGGATAGGTGGCGTGGAGAAAAAGATTTAGAAGTCCATGAAGAGGTCAAAAGGAGATTAAATTCTAAGAAAATAGGAGGAGTTTTAGTTGGAATAAAATTAAAAGAGATTTAATATTTCTTTTATTCAATTTAAATCCAACTTAACTTCCTCCTCAAGAAAGACTTTGACCTAGCCATCTCTTATAAATAAGAAGCATAACTGCCTACTTTGAAAGCAAGTTCAATAGAAAGGGTGTGCGATAGAGAGAGAGAATCCAAGAGAGGGGTTGTTGACTTCTTCTTCTTCTTCTTTTTTTTTTGGTTTTTTTCATGCTAAGGATATTTTATTTTGAGTTTATCTTGAACCTAGCCATGAACTAAACTCTTTTGGCTAGGATTATTGTGTTTAGTGGTTGTGAAAAAACAATTGGATTTGTTTAGATTTTGTTATGCAATTTAAGTTAAAGGTTTGTTCATTCTTGATATTTATTTATGCTTGCGATTGAATCGGGAGAGGATCTCGTGAATGCATCCATTTATCTAATATTGGGAGAGTTAGATTCAAGAAACAAATGAACATGGTTTTTGTCCAAATCGATGAAGACTAATTCGGCTTAAGAATAAATTACGAATTTCAACGGCTAAAAGAAGCGCAAGATAGGTTGGTTTTCACCTATGATTAACGCAGAGATGTATTATCAAGGCATGCACATCGACTAGAGTTTCAAATTAGGGATAAAGAGAAACCATTGAAGAACACTTTGCCGAACCTTGAAGGTTTCCGCCCAATTGCCCAGGCAATCGTTTCACTAGTTGCCCTGACAATCGCCTTACCAATTACCCAAGCAGACGTTTTGTTAATTACCCAGGCAATCGTGTTGCCTATTGCCGAAGCAATCATGCTGCCTTTGCATGCAAAACTGACACTGTCCATTCAATTTCCACACCACGACGCACTTTAATATGGCCTATTCTCTCAATCATTCAACTTCTATCGTGTTAATTTATTTGTTTTTATTTATTTTACTTGTTTATTTAATCCAAATATTATTATTTGTGTTTTTATCTTTTCAGTGCGAGAAAGTAGATTCCTGAAGTAGCACCAATCCATGTGGAGACGATATCTTTCTATACTATAACTTGTAACGTGTACACTTGCACCAATTGTGAAGCACTTAATACGGACAACAAGTTTTTGGCGCCATTGCCGGGGATTGGCAATATCGACTTTGTTTTTATTTTTTGCACTTTTATTTATTTTTACTTTTTACTGTTCAGTTTCCAAAGGGTTAACAAAATTTTGTTTTGCATTGGTGTATGACCAGGGCAAACCCGACAGCTCTAGAATATCCCTTTGATCCAGAAATTGAACGTACCTTCCAGAGACTCAGACAAAGACTAAGAGTAGCAATGGAAGATCAAGTCAGCAATAGCAATGCCAATGACAATCAGGTTACCATGGCAGGAGGTGGAGCGATTCTACCCGCTCAACTTGATAAAGCAAGGTACCGAACTGTTTGAGACTTTTTAGAGGAATATCTCAACGACCTAAACCCAAGAGTTGTCACACCTGAAATTGAAGCTGCCCACTTCGAATTAAAGCTAGTAATTTTCAACATGATTAATACAATCGCTCAATTTGGTGGATCGACAATTGAAGATGCCAGACAACATCTCAAATCTTTCCTGAAGATTTTCAACTCATTCAAACTACAAGGAGTCCATCAGGATGTTTTGAGGATAAAATTATTCTCCTATTCACTGAGGGATAGGACGAAATCATAGTTTAATAGTATTCCATCCGGATCAATAGGATCTTGGACTGATTTATGTCGTGATTTCCTTGCTAGATTTAATCTTACAAATCTAATTGACAAGTTACGTAACGAAATAATTCTTTTCGGCAGGCAAATGATGAATCCATGTACGAAGCTTAAGAGCGATATAGAGAACTGTTACATAAATGTCCCCTACACGGATTCCCAATATGGACACAAGTGACGATGTTTTACAACGTAGTAAACACACCAACAAGGATGATGCTAGATGCCTCGGGAAACGACATACTCCTAGACAAGCCACCAGAAGAAGCAATAAAGGTTTTGAATAGGCTTGCTAAAAATGATTATCAGTTCCCAACTACCAGAAGAGGAGGAGTCAGACACCATGCCATGATAAACGAGCTTGAGTCATCAGATGCAATTCTCACATAATTGGCTACTTTAACCAATTTGGTAAAAAACATGCATCGACCAAGCAACACACAAGGGGTCAAGGGAGTAGGTTAATTTTGTGATTTATGTAACGGTAACCATGATTCTTCTGAGTGTCCACAAAACCCAGAGTCCAATTTTTATGTTGGAAACTACAATTGGAACAATAATGTGATGTCAAGCACCTACAATCCAACCTGGAAGAAGCATCCAAATTTCTCATGGAGCAATCCCAACAATTCCCTCAATCAGAACAATCAGATTGCACAAACATTGGGATTCCAACAGAACATGCCTCGGCAACCGATGCCGCAGCAACAATCAACACCATCCAGTTCTTTGGAAAATTCTCTTAATGCTTTCATGTTACAAACTCAATCTTATATGGCTAATACTAATAAATTTATGGAAAGAACTGACACTTTCATTGATAGGGTTCAGATGAGAATGCAAAACCAGGAGGCAACTCTCAAATCATTGGAGATGCAATTCGGGAAATTTGTACAGATCTTGAACACGAGACCTATGGGTGGTATACCTAGCGATACTGAAGTTGTAAGAGAAGCAAACCATGAGCAGTGCAAAACAATCACCACTCAGAGTGGCCGACAATTTAAGGAAGCCCAAACCCATTTAACGGAGAACACTCAACCAAAGAAGTCATCTCGTATCCAGGAGGATGAATCCAGCAACCAAACCTCTGGCAAAACTGGTGAATCAGAAAATGCTAAGGCAAGTTCTAATGCCTCGGCAACTACAAGTGCAGATGCCTCGACAACATCAACTGCTCATGTCGCGGAAAGACCTGATGCCTTGGCAATGCCATCAATCAAGTTCCAAACCAATGAAAAGATTGGGGACATTCAACTTCCACCACCATTCCCCAAGAGGTTGAAACGGAAAAAGCAAGAATACTAGTTCAGGAAGTTCATTGACATCTTGAAGCAAGTCCACATCAACTTGCCATTGGTTGAAGCAATAGAATAAATTTCGAACTCTGCTAAGTTCTTTAAAGACATCATCTCTAAGAGAACTAGGCTAGGAGAATTTGAAACCGTTGCTGTGATGGAAGGATGCATGGCCATGTTGCATAACCGAATGCCGCCTAAGCTTAAAGACCCCGACAGTTTCACAATATCTTGTTCGATTGGAAACCACTATGTTGGGAAAGCATTGTGCGATCTTGGGCAAGCATAAATTTGATGCCCAAATCGATCTTCCAAAAATTGGGAATCGGGAAGGCAAGACCTACAACCGTCATGCAACAGCTTGCAGACAGATCCTACATTCAACCTGAAGGGAAGATCGAAGATATTTTGGTAATAGTGGATAAATTTATTTTTCCCGCTGCCTTTATTGTTGTAGATTGTGAAGCAGATGAGTTCGCACCTATCATTCTTGGATGACCATTCTTAGTAACAGGTCGAACATTGATTGATGTCAAAAAAGGAGAACTCACAATGCGAGTGAATGACCAGCAAGTTAAACTAAATGTGTATCAAACCCTGAAGCATGCCGATGATCCAGAAGAATGCAAATTCATCCATGCCACACCTGAATTCAACTTTGTCGTGAAAAAGAATTGTCTCTGCAATTTTACCGCCAAACAAGAAAAACCTGAAGAGTTCGAAAAGTCGATCTACAAAGAGCTGAACGACGAAGAGCAAGAAGAAGCAAATTGGATAACAAGTCGACCATGTACATACTTAGAACCATTGGATTATTCAGGTAAGGAAGGTAAAATCGAGAAACCCTCAATTGAACGACCTTCTATTCTTGAGATGAAACCATTGTCAGGGTAATTAAAATATGTTTACTTGGGAACTAAAAGCATATTACCCGTAATTATTTCTTTTGAGTTGCAATCTGAGCAAGGAAATAGGTTGATTGACACCTTGGAACGACACAAGAAAGGCATGAACTCAGAGATCCAGAATGAAGTTTTGGATAACAAGCTATCACCACTTGCCACGACAAGCAAAAAGAAGATTTTGCCAAAACAAGATAATGAAAAACGGTTGAAGCACTATACCGGTGCACATGCGACCCACGATAAGGAGGTTATACCTTTAGAAGATGCATGATCATGCTCTCCTTCCATATTTTTATTTTTATTAGTTTTTGTTTTGTTTTTAATTTTGGTTTTATTTCGTATTTTTATTTCCAGTTACTTTAGGATAGTTTTATTGTTGGTTGTTTTCTTTTTAGGATCTAGTAGTTTTCTTTGTTTTCCCACATCAAGACTCACAACCACCATGCCAAGGAAATCCCCTGCACTGACCACTGCCCAGGCAACAACAATTGCTACAGCAACTATGGATGCCCAAGAAAGTGAACCATCCTAGGCAAACATGGATCAAATCTAAGAGATGTTCTGCCCCTTGATACATCGATGCTATTCACGCGGTCCTAACCACACGCATCCAACCACCATGAACCGGACAAAGAATCAAGCAAACGACCCAAAGGAAATTCATCATACAAGGTGACAAACCTTTCCAACTAACTCATTTGTATTTTATTTCATCTTTAATTTTAGTACTTGAATGCATTGAGAACAATGTTTCTCTCGAGTTTGGGGAGTGCTTTTTCTAGTTAATTTCATGTCTAGTTGCCTTAATCTTTAGTAATCGCATATAGGATGCATATGTTACTTGCCATGCCTTTGATTGGATTTAATTGCTTAAGACTTGTTGAATATTCAATGATGAATTTATGCCACTGCACTAAATTGAAAGAACCTTTAAATTTTAGGATTACATGAAAAGAACTTAGAATTTTACTACGATGCTGAAATTATTTACACGGTTGTGGCTTGTTGATTGAAAGAGACTTTGTGAAGTTAGGTTGCTTAAAATTTGAGTAAATTAAAATTAAAAATGAAAAGTTAATTTCTTGCTAGAGGTGCTGAAACCGGCTCTAGTAGTTGATGCACATTAAAGAATCGCTAGAGGTGCCCAAAATTGGATCTAGTGAAAACAAAAAAACTAAATACCCCGGTAATGAAATTGTTAAAACCTAGTGTTCACATGGAATCTTGAAAAATCAACTTGTACACAACTACGCACACACATTGTCACTAGCATTATAGTTTAGTTCCGAGTAATTTGTGTGCTATCCGGAAAATTTAAAAGGTGATCATACTTTGTGCCATGGTTCTGAGGATTGAATTCAAGTTTGAAGCATGTCTTTGATGATTAAAGTCTTGGCAGGTAATTGTTAGTTTGCATTGCTTGAGGACAAGCAATAGTTCGAGTTTTGGGGTGTGTTAAGTGTTAAAAAGTACTATTTTGATTACACTTTTTTACTCATATTATTGTTACACTTAAGCTCATTTTAGTTGCATTATTAAGCATTCATGCATGTTTAATGATTTCCTTCATCGTTATGATTGAGTTCATATTTTGCTTAATTTTGTGGAAAAAGTGTGCTGCCGGTAGTCGTTTTAATGTGTGTAGGATTAGTTGCAAAGGCAGAGCAATGCAGGAGGGATATGCCAAACCAGTTGCCAAGGCAACCGCCGACAACTAAAGATGAGGTGAAGTGGTAGCCGAATTGATGAGCGGACAAATCTGACTTAATCAAGATAGGTGACGTGGAGAAAAGGAGTTGGAAGTCCATGAAGAGGTCAAAAAGAGATTAAATTCCAAGAAAATAGGAGGAGTTTTAGTTGGAATAAAATTAAAAGAGATTTAATATTTCTTTTATTCAATTTAAATCCAACTTAACTTCCTCCTCAAGAAAGACCTTGACCTAGCCATCTCCTATAAATAAGAAGCCTAGCCGCCTACTTTGAAGGCAAATTCGATAGAGAGGGTGTGCGATAGAGAGAGAGAATCCAAGAGAGGGGTTGTCGACTTCATCTTCTTCTTCCTTCTTTTTTTTGGTTTTGTTCATGCTAGGGATACTTTATTTTGAGTTTATCTTGAACCTAGCCATGAACTAAACTCTTTTGGCTAGGATTATTGTGTTTAGTGGTTGTGAGAAAACGAATGAACATGGTTTTTGTCCAAATCGATGAAGACTAATTCGACTTAGGAATAAGTTACGAATTTCAACGGCTAAAAGAAGCGCAAGATAGGTTGGTGTTCACCCATGATTAACACAGGGATGTATTATCAATACATGTACATCGACTAGAGGTTCAAATTAGGGATAAGAAGAAACCATTGAAGAACGCCTTGCTAATCCTTGAAGGTTGCCGCCCAATTGCCCATGCAATCGTTTCACTAGTTTCCCTGGCAATCGCCTTACCAATTGCCCAAGCAGACGTTTTGTTAATTGCCCAAGCAATCATATTGTTAGTTGCCCATGCAATCATGTAGCCTATTGCCGAAGCAATCAAGATGCCTCTACATGTAAAACTGCTAATGTCCATTCAATTTCCACACCACGACGCACTTTAATCCGGCCTAGTCTCTCAATCATTCAACTTCTCTTTAATTCATTCGCTTTCTTTATTTTACTTGTTTATTCATTCCAACTATTATTACCTGTGTTTTTATCTTTTCGGTACGAGAAAGTAGATTCCCGAAGTAGCACCAATCCTTGTGGATACGGTATCTTTCTATACTATAACTTGCGACGTGTACACCTGCACCAATTGCGAAGCACTTAATACGCGCAACAACTTTGTATGGTACTTTGCTATGAATTTAGCTTGTTATTTTGTGTTTTTATGTTCTCCTATATATGGCACACATCCAGAATCAAGGCATGTCGTGATTAATTCAATAATAATATCACTCTTGCCGAGAAAAAATATTTTAATCAAAATGAGTGATCAATTCATGACGGGCATTATTCACTATATGTTCCTTAGCTATAAAATTGCAATAACTTTTGAGTCGCTAAATTGAGTTACACATTTAAAATCTTCCAACCTAAAGATTAAAATTAGAATAATGATTAAATCCTAGTCCATGCTTCTTGACTTGGTGCTATCATCGTATAATAATCTTCCAAACACTTCAGGCAATAAATTAGGTATCGCTAACTTTAACAACTGAGTTGATTTTGTCACTCTCACTTGCAACCTAGTTCGTAACAAGAATAATGACATTCGATGCTTCTTGAATTGTGTCTGTCTAGTAAAGAGCCAAACATTGTAGCGTGTTTTACTATTTCTATCGATTCAACATCCTCGTATAAAGTAAGAAGTATTGTCACATTCCCTTTCGATCATCACAGCATACCGTTAGAGCAAGATATATATAGCAACATAAAATATTATATCAAGTGATCAAGATGGAACGTTGCCTTCATTTCTTTAGTGGAATCGACGAGTGCGTAAATGATCTATTTTATATGCTATTTTTACTTGTATTTTGCATGTTTTCAAGTTCATATAGTTGCATTATAATTTGCATGTAGATAGGGAGTTACACTGCCTGCGCTTAAATGCTATATATTTTGGTGCATTTTTATGGGAAATGTGGTGTTTTATGGTTCATGTATGGGATGCTGGAGCGAAAGAGTAGCAGATCTCATGGCTAGAGCTAACGAGGCATAAAAAGTTGGAAATGAATCTACTTTTACCCATGAGGAATTTCTCCTAGATACAGAACATTAAATATAGCGGGAAATCAATGGCCTTCTTTAATGAAGTCGCGCGCACTTTAGGGCTCTTAAACCCTAGTTTCACCGCCTATTTAAGAGAGACTTGGACGCCAGTTCAAAAGAGCGTGATTATAGATAACAGTCCTAGTCTGAAGCTTGCAGTGAACCACTCCGAAGCTAGAGAAATCTCCTCACGACTGACGCCGTCGAGAGAGGCTGACGGAATGGAAGCTAGGGAATTTGTCGAGGACACTCAACTCTTTTCTTTTCCTTGAATGATAAACTGTTGTACTTTAATATTTTTGTTATGGATGCTTTAGGCTCATACATGAGCTAAATACTTTAGTTGGGATTATTGCTTCCCATGATTTTATGTTTTGATTTTCTTATTTTTAATGCTATAGTTGTTTTCCCTGTATCTATTATGTTTATTGTTCTTCATGAGTAGTTATTGTAAGAGCTATCAAGATAGGCATTTTAACTATTGACATGTAGCTTAATATCTAGAGAGTTAGGTTATACAAACGTGAACAATGAGGCTAAACTATTAACTTAGTCTTAATCCGCCTTAGACATAAGTTTAGGATTTCAATGACTAAAAGGGAGTTCTTAAACAAATAATAGAGTTATTAGGGCTCACGCAGACATGTATTACCTTAGCTTCAACATTATTAACTTCTAGGCGTCGAGAGAGTTAGAAGTTCCTTTAGAAAATCCCGTTGAATAGATAAATATCCTTGTGGTTTACGCATGCATGTATTTCCAGTTGCTATAGAATTGAATAAAGTAATCAAGCATATATCCTTAGCAATAATCCCAGCTTTCATAATGATCCGTTATTTGCTACAGTTGTTCGTCTTAATCATAGATGTGTTTAGTTTTTATTGTTTTAGTTTTAATAAATCAACAATCACCATTACTTGCAAACTATTTCTAAAGCTTAATAACTTCGTATTTATTGATCCAATCCTCATGGGTTCGACACTCTACTTATCACTTTATTACTTGATTCGACAAGTATACTTTCTCTAAAGTGCATCACTATTCGACAAGCATCAAGTTTTTGGCGTCGTTTCCAGGGATTGGCAATTGATAATTATGTTGTAATTGCGCTTAGGACTTTATTTTATTTGCATTTAATTTTTGTTTTTCGTTTTTCTCAATTATGTTTCAGTGCATGATCTGAAGGTCCACATTGAATCCTATTCTTCCACTTGATCCAAAATCAAAAGAACTTTGAGGAATTTACGTAGAGAGAGAAAGAATATGGTGAACAGAAACGCTGGGGACGACCATGAGGAAGAGCGTAATCGCGACATACCGCCAGTTGATGGATAGGGAGTTGTTGGTGCAGCCCTGAATAATGGCAATGAACGACATGAGGATCCACTACCTGCCAGGCCTACACGACCTATTAGAATGAACATTGAGCCCGTTATCAACAACTTCAAACCACTGATTGTTGTGGCTAATATAGGGACAACTCACTTTGAGCTAAATCTCATTATGTTCAACATGCTCAACACCATTGGAAAATTTGGAGGATCGGCAAGAGAGGATGCTCGGGAAGACATTCAAGCTTTCTTGGAAGTTTTTGATTGCTTTCGGCAACCAGAGATTCCTGATGATGCATTACAACTCAAATTATTTCCCTACACATTGAGAGATTGGGCCAGGGCATGGTTGAAGACTTTTTCCTCAATATCTATTACATCATGTGATTACTTATGTAGCAAGTTTCTGCACATATATAATCCACCGAACGTGCACAGTCAAAAGCGGAGCGACATCATCTTCTTCCAACAATATGATGATGAATCCATGTATGAATGTTGGGACAGATACAAAGGCATGCTACGCAAGTGCTCGATCCTTGGATTACACGATTGACTATAGATCGTGACGTTCTATAATGGCGTCAATGCTCCTACAAGGATGATGATTGACTCGTCGGCCAATGGAACTTTGCTTGAAAAAGAACCTGATAAGGCCTTTGACATATTGGATCAGATAGCTAACACTGACTACCAGTTCCCAAGGGGGAGATTGAAGCCAGGACCTAAACCCTCTGGACCACTCCAGTTGGACGATTCTCAGAATGTAGCGGCTCAACTCTCCACTATCACGAATCTCCTCAAGAACATGCAAGCGACATCCAATGTTGGAGAAGCCAAGATGGTGCGGTAAACATGTGAGTATTTTGATCGGGAACATCAGTAGAGTGAATGCCCCCAACAATAAGAATCTGGATGCTACGTAGGGAACACCAAACCCTAACAACAACCCCTACTCCAACACCTACAACTCAGGATGGCGGCAACATCCAAATTTTGGTTGGGGAGACAACATGGGAAACATATGAGCACAAAAGAATGCCACAAACAAATCTCCTGGATTTCAAAAAAAGACTTAGAGGTAGAACCAGGGAGCTTCTAACTCCAACTCTAATTCTCTTGATAGTACTTATCAAAATTTTATGGAAGCCAGAGTTATCTTGCAGGATCAAGCAGTTCATCTAAAGAACCATAGTGTCATGCTCACAATGCAGGTTGCCATGTTGCAAAACCAGCAATCAATCATGCAAAACAACACCACCTTTATATGGTCCTTGGAGACACAAGTTGGGCAGATTGCCTAGATGTTGAAAGTGGGATCACCAGGCGGATTACCTAGTGATACTAAAGTCACTAAAGTCTTTAATACAGAGCAATGAAATGTCATCACACTACGTAGTGGCACGTAACTGAGGGAAAAATCCAAGTTTGGAGGAGATTCTCACGTAACTCCCATTCCAAGCAAGCCATCCACCGATGCTCCTACACCTAAGGAACTAACTCTTGTGGCTGATACAGTGAGTGACCTTGCTACTGATGGGAAGGCAGATAATACTAAGGATGCTCCCGCATCTAGTAAACCACACGATGAGCCCAGACCACCACCTTCATTCCCACAACGATTAAAAGCTAAAAAACAGGATATTTAGTACCAAAAGTTCCTAGATATGCTCAAATAGTTGCACATCAATGTCCCGCTCCTGGAAGCCATTGATCAGATGCCAATTTATGTGAAGTTTTCGAAAGAGATAGTGACAAAGAAAATAATGGCAGGCGAAGTTGAAACTGTTGTTATCGTGGGTGAATGTGTGGCTGTGCTAAGTGATTTACCACCCAAGATGAAGAACCCTGTCAGTTTTACCATTCCATGCTCAATAGGCCACAACTATTCTAATTGTGCTTTATGTGATCTCGGTGCAAGTGTTAATTTGATGCCGAAATTTTTGTTTAAACGACTAGGGATGGGAAAAGCTAAGCCCATATTGGTATTCCTTGAATTGGCCAATCGATCTCAAATCCGACCCGAGGGCAAAATTCAAATTTTCCTAGTAAAGGTAGATAGGTTGTCTTCCCGATAGACTTTATCATCCTTGATTGTAAAGCTGAAAAGAATGCTCCTATTATTCTGGGGAGACCGTTCCTGGCCACCAGGCATATTGTGATTGATTGTGAAAAAAGTGAATTCACCATGAAGATGAACGACCAAAAGATCACATTTAACGTCTTCAGCACACTCAAGTATGTGGATGACTATGAAGAATACCAGCTCATGGACACTGAAGAAGCCCTAATTCAAGAAAGTTTGCATGAGATATGTTGCAGCAATGTGCTTACCACTTTGGAGCAAGCTAACTTTGATAAGGCCATGCATGAAGCTGAAGAAGAATGTAATGTTAAGATTGAACAATACAATGATGTGCTTACCAGACCATGTATGACTTTTGAACCATTAGATTATGCTGAGTTTAAATCTCTTAGGCCATCACTTGAGCATCCACCGGTACTTAACATTAAACCTCATCCCCCACAATTAAAGTATGTATTTTTAAGGGAGAATAATACACTGTCGTTTGTTATATTTTCTTGCATAAGACCTAACGAAGAAGCTAAACTGTTGAATGTTTTCTCTCAGCATAAAAAAGATCTTGGTTGGAATATTGTTGACTTGAAGTACATAAGTCCTACTTTACGTATGTATGAGGTTTTTCTTGCAGATGACCAAAGCAGATCGAAAGAGCCACATCAAAAACTCAATTCAATTGTGAAGGTTGTGGACGAAACATAGATCATCAAATGGCATGATGGACTTATTTATCTCATCTCAGATGATTCATGGGATCACAACCTAGTGCCACTCCATGATCAACGCCTAGGCAAGCTCACCAAGGTGTTGAAATGGTTGGCGATCTATAAAGGGGTACTGGCTCATCGTGACAAATCTTCAGTCACACTACTAGATGCCTAGTGCATTCAGTTTCACCTTCTTAATTTCCTACATCTTTAATTTCTGCATTTAATTTTTAGAACTAGATTTTATTTAATGTTTGTATGTTTTGGCAATTATTACAAGGAAGAGACAATGGGTTGAATGTCCTCCTAGGAACAGGGAGAGCATATAGCCTATTTACTGGCTGCAACTTGGGTTTTTATCTATTTAAAATGAGGAAATTCCAATCTCACCCTTCATCATAACTTATAACTTCGCCACTCGTCGCATCCTCACTCCACAGACTGCCTACTCTCACTTCCCCGCTAAACGAAACAATCAGCATTAAATGTTGACTTTCCTCAATCAGTCTCAAAACCTTTTGCATCCATGACCTTCCATATCCTTCATCCTCAAGTTTCCCCCATAATAAGCAACCAAAGCTAACCGTCTGCTAAAGCAACCTTTTTGCATTCCTGTGGTATTCTCAACTACCCTCCAACAATGGCTCAGCAGCAAAAAAGCATTAGCCCACCCTTATCTCCCTCCTTTCATCAATCATCCTCGGATTTCTTTTCAGACTTTGACTCATACTCCTCTGTCTAAATTCCAACAACTCTCCAAAACTGCCTCTATTCTGCAAAATTTAAACGGAGGTATGAATCTCTTCAAAGTCAAGACATTCTCCCAGAAGAGGGGTTAGCATGACCTTCCAGATGCACCCCTCATTCGACGGTGAAGAGTTAGACATCACACATTCACTTTGATGGGAGGCCTTCTCTCGAAAGCCAGGGCCAATTAATATTGATTGGGTAAGGGAGTTTTATACTCACTTTGGCCAACACGGAGACGACTGGGTATTTTTCAAACAGTAAAGGTGGAATTTACAGCACAACTTATCGCTCGCCCATTATTAGCTGAAGATATCAGAGGGACTACACTCCGTGTTTATAGCCAACGCCACTGCAGAAACATATACAAGGGTCTTGCGAGACCTTTTTCTTACAAGAACTACTTGGGAGCCAACGTTGTCCAACGCTAAGGCGGTGAGATGGAAGAACTTCATCCTCACCGCTAAATTTTCGGCGAGGTTTATCAATACACGACTTCTACCCACCAAAAATCAAACTACATTCTCCCTCTGGTGATTGTTTCTCCTCCACTCCATCCTCCAATGTTGCTAGATTGAGCCCTACGAACTTATTTATGGGGTCATCCTGGAAAGAGTAGCGTCCAGAAAAAAGACTAGGGAATTACCCTATCCTATACTTATTATAGCTTTCTGCAAGAGGCTAGCGTGCCACAATGGGAGGGGGAAAATATTCTCAATGCACCTTTTGGATGGTTGCTTTCAGAGATCTGTGCTATAAAGAATCCACCACCAACAGCTGCCACCGCACCCACTACCAGTCGGAGACAACGCCCAGATACTAATGTTGGCGCCTACTCCCACCCTGCCAAGAAACCAACGATTTCCCGGGACAAAGCCAAGGGCATCATCATCTGGGAACCACAACCACAATAACTCCTTGCGTTAGTTTTTCTTTTTCTTTTTGATTTTTTTGGTTTAGTTTAGTTTTTCATATTGCATCTGCAATTTATCTTTTCCTTGATTTGTTTTTCTTTTTGTTTCTTTTTGCATTGGGGACAATGCTCTTCTCAAGTTTGGGGAGTACTATCCCATGTATATATTAGGTAAAATTTAGGTATTTTTTTTAAAAAAAATTAGGACATGTAAATAGCCTAATATGATTGGTAGGTTTCTTTTGCTATGATTTTATTGATTCTGAAATTGCTGCTGCGTTGATCATTACTTCCTATGATGAATCTATGTTGATGATTTGCAATGTGTTAAGAGCTTTCGTGTTTTGAACTTAACCATGAATCTGGTGTACCCCTTAAAAACACATGTTGTGTACACTCTAAAAGCTTAAGAAACCTTAGAAAACTCTAGGTCGACTCTTTGATGCTGAAGCATGAATCAATGAACTGGATGCTCAATTTAGCAAAAACAAAAGCTTAAAAACTCCTTGAAAAATCAAGAAAATTAACTAAGACTTGATAATATAAACACAATTGTTGAGGGACACTCTTCTATGCATCTTGCTATCTTAGTACACTAGGTGAGTTGTGTTTGCTCCATTTAACTTTCTCTTGTAGGAATGATAGTACTGAAAAAGAGTGAATTAAAGTCTTCACGGGATGGCATTGCTCGTAGGGATGGGTTGTTTGTTCTACTCCATCTTCAGGTCTAAAGAGTAAGTTTGATGAGCTGAAGCCTCAAGGATACAGTTTTCGAACCTTAAAGAAAAAAGGGAGTAAAACAATGTGCTGAAAAAGAAAAGAATATGCAGAGGTAATAAAAAATAGCAATCCTTTAGTTACTCTAAGACTATTAAGTGATGAATGAATATAACTTAGCACACACTACACCTATAGCGGAATTAATCCTTGGAACAAAATAGTAAGCTTTAATACATTGTATCTCATTAATATAGCTGAGGAATGAATTACTACTACATCATGACTTGGAATCCTGGTAATCATACCTTAGAGAAACCGTAGGAACTATGGGTTTTTTACTATTTTTCTTGCTTCCATTTTGCATTGCTTGATGACAAGCAACAATTCAAGTTGGGGATATTTGTCGAGTGTGTAAATGATCTATTTTATATGCCCTTTTTACTTGTATTTTGCATGTTTTCAAGTTCATATTGTTGCATTTAGGTTAGATTGTATATAATTTGCATGTAGATAGGGAGTTACACTGCATGTGCTAAAATGTTATATATTTTGGTGCATTTTTATGGGAAATGTGGTGTTTTTTGGTTCATGTATAGGATGTTGGAGGAATGCTGGAGTGAAAGAGATGCAGATCTCATGGCTGGAGCTGACGAGGCATAAAGAGTTAGAAATGAATCTACTTTTACCCATGTGGACTTTCTCCTAGATACGGAACATTAAATATAGTGGGAAATCAATTGTCTTCATTAATGAAGTTGTTAAGTGTGTAAAAGTCCTATATTTATACCCTAGTTTAGCTTAATTATTGTTGTTCTTAAGTATAGTTTAGGTTGCATTTATTAGGTAACATACACAAAATAGCATAGATTAGATAATCTGCCTTGTTTGATGAATTTAGTTGATTTTATACATATGATACTGCTCAAGTGCGTTTTCTCCTTCTGCGTAGGTACCCGCACAAGCAGATGCCGCTGAGGCAGCAAAGAGGGCAGATGAAGAGAAAGCTGGGAGCTGAAAGAGGAAATTGTTGGAGCATTAGGAGAGCTGATTGAGGAGGAAATAACTAGAATGTAAAGTTGTGCAAACCTCTGCACACCAATCCATATCCCCGTCGAGGCAGTACTTCAAAGAAGAATGGAAAATACAAAGTGGTATGCGATAAAAAGAGCTCATCAAGACCTGTTGTTAGAGACCACTTGCACGTGCATCGGAGCCCAACAGACAAACTCATTCTATATATATGTAATCGAATTGAAGGAGAGAACACAATTGATATTTGAGAGAAACTCATTCTTTTCGAAAATTTTGTGTCGTCAAAACCCCACCATGTTCTAAACCTTCCATAGGGCTAAGGGTTAGTTGCGTAGTAGTTGTGAAAGTCTTGTTGTATTCCTTTAGGATTTTAGTTTTGCAATAAAATTCAAGGTTTGTTTACTCTTGGTTCTTCATTGTCGCAATCTTTATCGAGAGAGATGAGTGCTTCAATCTATTTGTTCAATATCGGGAGAGTTGAACTCACAAAACGAGTAAACACGGTTTTATCTAACCATAGGGTAAAGCTACTTCGGCTTAGGGATAAGTTAAGAAGTTCAGCGGCTAAAAGAGGATCCATAATCGGTTGGTGTTCTCCCTTAGATTCACGTCGGGAGGTATCATCCAGGACGTGTTCGCCAATAGTACTTCAAGCTTCGAGAGAAGAGAGAGTCATAGAAGGGAGCCTTGCCGAACCTTGAATCATCACTTAACTGCCCAGGCAGTCACTTGCTCTCTGCCGAGGCGGGGGTCTACCGAGGCATAGTCGTGGGCGGCTATTAAAAGTTGTTAAGTTGATCTGCAAAACTGTACCGAGATACTACATCAATTCTCCACACTACGAAACATATAATATCGGCCCATTCTCTCACTCTTATATCTCAATTTATTTTACTTGTTTTAGTTTTAGCTTCAATCAAACCATCTCATAATATCTGTGTTTTTATTTTACTTGTACAGAAAAGTGAAATCCGAATAGCTGTCACAATCCGTGTGGAGACGATATCTCAAATACTATAACTTGACACCGTGTACACTTGCACGCTAATTGCGCATCACTTTTGCACGCAAAATGTTTTTGGCGCCGTTGCCGGGGATTGACGTACAACTTTTTGCTTTTATTTTTCTGCACTTTTCTTTTTTTGTTTAACCCCTGGTTTTCTTTGGTTTATGACCAGAGCCAACCAAAAATCATCCTTGAGAGAATACGATCCAGAGCCTGAACGTACTGCACGCAGATTAAGACAAGCAAACAAAGAAGCCATGGGTGATCAAGCAAACAATCAGGACCAGCAACTACAACCACCCCCAGGCAACGATGCCGCGACAAGCAATGACAGACAACTTCCTGTCGCCCGGCGGTTAGTTAGAGACTTCCTTGAGGAAGGTCTTAGAAGGCAGAATTCTGGCGTGATCGATCCTGAAATAGAAGCGGACCACTTCGAACTCAAACATGTCTTGTTCAACATGCTAAATACGCTTAGACAGTTTGAAGGTTCTGCCAGCGAAGATGCCCGCCAGCACATGAAGTCTTTCCTGGACATCTGCAAGTCCTTCAAAATCCATGGAGTTCTTCCATACGTGTTGCGTCTCAGATTATTTCTTAGCTCGATTTAATCATGTCAATTTGACTAATAAACTGCGGACTGACATCACTACGTTTAGACATGCAGACGATGAACCAATGTACGAGGCATGGGAGAGATACTGCAAATTGTTGAATAAATGTCCCTCCCACGGATTTCCACAATGGACACCAGTATCTATATTCTAAAACGGTGTGAACACACCAACAAGAATGATGTTGGATTCCTCTGCCAATGGTACATTGCTCGACAAGGAGCCCGCCGAAGCAATTCAAATTCTGAACATGATGGCCAAAAACGACTATCAGTTTCCTAATGTCTGCCGAGGCGACATAAGAAGGCAGGCCACAACAAACGAGCTAGGAACACCGGATGCACTCGTAGAACAAGTTGCTCGGTTGACAAAGATGGTAGAAGCAATGCAAGGGCAGAATAATACACAACAAGTCAAAGCAATTGAAGCTTTTTGCGACCAATGTGGGGGATACCATGATTCATCTGTGTGCCAACAAGGGACAGAGACCAGCTGCTTTATAAGAAACTTCAACAGGAACAACAACCCCACATCAAACACCTACAACCCTGTTTGGAAGAGGCACCCAAACTTCTCATGGAGATACCCACCAACGCTCTGAACCCAGCTACTCAGACGAATCAATCACAAGGATTTCAGCAGCCGCCGCAATAGGCAACACCCAGTGCCTTTGAGCAGACACTAAGTGCCTTCATGACTCAGACAGGTACCTATATGTCCAACATGGATTTATTTGTTAAAAAGACTGAAGCTTTTATGGACAAGACCGAGATGAGAATGTAGAATCATGAGGCAACCTTAAAGTCACTAGAGACTCAAGTGGGATAATTAGCTCAAATTTTGAACACCAGACCTATAGGAGGATTGCCCAGCGATACTGAAGTCGCAAGAAAACCCACTTTCGAGCAGTATAAGGCCATAAAATCAATCACTCTGATGGAATCAAGCAAGCCCGCCGCGGCAGACTCAAAACCATCCGCCCCGATAGACTCTTGTAGTACCACTGTGAAACATGAAGATCTTGCACAAAAGTTGAAACACCAGAAGCAGGATCACCAGTTCAAAAAAATTCTAGACATTCTCAAGCAAGCGCACATCAACATACCCTTGGTGGAAGCCATACACCAAATACCTAACTATGCAAATTTTTTGAAGGATATGGTTTCCAAAAGGAAAAGAATCAGGGAGTTTGAAACAATAGCCATGACGGAAGAATGCATGGCCATGCTGCACAACAAAACACCGCCCAAACTAAGAGATCCAGACAGTTTCCTCATACCTTGTGCTATTGGGAACCAATATGAAGGGAAGGCCTTATGCGACCTTGGGGCAAGCATCAACGTAATGCCCAAAGCGGTGTTTGAAAAATTAGGGATTGGAAGAGCTAAACCCACCACCGTCATACTCCAGCTAGCTGATCACTCTTACGTGCAACTGGAAGGAAAGATCGAGAACATCTTAGTAAGAGTAGACAATCTTATCTTTCCAGCAGACTTCTTAATTCTGGATTGCGAAGGAGACAACAAGGAACCCATCATCCTGGGAAGACCATTCCTAGCCACAAGCAAAACCCTAATAGATGTGGAGAATGGGGAGCTTACTATGAAGGTGGATGACCAAGAGATCAAATTGAATGTCCTGCAACACTTAAAGAAAGCTAAAGACAAGGAAGGAAGTCAAGACATCCATGATTCAGCAAACACCGAACCCAACATTAAGCTAGAGCACTCTAGCTACAACCGCTCGGGCGGACAACTTGGTAGCACCAAGGATCGACAGAGACACAAGAACTCGTCCTGGAAGAGGGTGAAACAGATACTGCAGCAACCCAAGAAGTGGTTATGCTGGGGAAATGCATCCAGATGCATTCCCAATATAACTTAAATTTTCTCTTATTTATTTTATTTTTATGTTTTAGGATTTAGATTTTTTCCTTGCATTTTAGGAATTAGATTTAATTTTCGTATTTGTTTTATTCTTTAATAAATTTTTATTTCAGTTTTTTAGGAGAGACAATAACCCCAGAGAAGGGAGAATAAGAAATCCCAAATCCATAAACCATCTCAAGCCCGCTCGCCAAGACTGCCGTGGCAGCAGACGTTGCTTCCCGCCAGAACTAGCCGTTCTTAGAAGCTCGCTCCGTTCCAACGACTCTCTGCCCATGCATTGTCTGCCTCGGCAGGCGAAACGGCAGCACTCTTCCTCTATTTAAACCCTTTCATTTTTTACTATTCTTTACGCTCTCTTACTTATTATCTCACAAGATTTTCTTTGCTTTCAACCTATTTCTTTTCTTTTTCCACAGTTATTTTATTCAAGCTCTAACAACTCTCTCGCAAACCCTAAAGCCCACACAAAGAATGGCAAGGACCCCCCGCCGCCGTGCTGCCCAGGCAGAATCGAAAGAGTCCCTTCATCGCTTCGCCACACCAGAAATCAAGGTCTGCCACAATGAAAGGTTTAAAGAAAGAGCAGTATGGGAGGAGCAGAGATTCTTCTATGATCCGGGAAAGAAATATCTGGGGCTCGAAAAATTCATCTACTCCAAGATCGAGCATCAACTGTGGCAAATCTTTGCCCAACAACCCAAACCAACAAATCAAACAATGGTGCACGAGTACTACGCCCATGGGCCGACGAAATACGTGCCAATAGTCAATGTTCTCGGGTGGTCGGTTTTAATTGACGAATATAAGATCAATATCTACTACGGCCTCTACATTTGCGAAGACCAGCACGCAGAGTTCCTTGCCTCCCTCACACCGGACGGATACGAGGCAATAAAGGAAGAATTGTGCAAACCAGGGACGGTTTGGAACGAGGGCAGAAACAGAGGCACTGTCAACCGGTGGAGTTTGTTGCCCGAGGCAAAGCTTTGGAACACATTTGTGAAGAGGCGGTTGTTGCCCACAACTCCACCATCGACAAAACAAGATTTGCGCTCATCCACTCCATCATAAATAAAGGTGCGTGAATGTGGGTTCGATTATTGCTGACGAAATCTACAAGTGTGGGCAGAAAACCAAGGGACAACTTTACTTCCCCAGCCTCATCATGACGTTGTGCGAGAAGGAATATGTTGCAGCCGCCCCAACCGACACCATGACACCAGAATGAACCGGGTGGACGAGAGAGATAATCCTTCGAAAGATGGAGATCATAGCTGCCACCCCAGAAAAATTTGCCTCGGCGTCAGAGATGGGCAGTCAGCAGCACTTTCAGTAACTCGCCCCGGCAACCACCATCGGCGGCTTAGCGGCACAGCTCGATCGAATGGAACGCCACCAGCTAACCTTTATGGAATATATCTGGGACTTCAACAACGCTACCGTCACAACCATCAAGGACTTATTCTCAGCCGAGATATTTGCCCTGGCAGCACCAGACACAAACGTCGCACCGTCTACCTCGGTAGTGCATCCAGCCACCGAGATCCTCTCCAGCTTCGACAACCAAAGAGACATGGCGGCAGCCCCTGTCAGAGAACAAGGGCAAACGTCCAGACCAGCCGCTGACGCACCAAGGCCCTCCGACTCCGGATACCTCAAGGACTTATTCTCAGACGACTCCGTATGGCAAGACTCGGTGCACACCTTTACAAGGAAGCTCGAACCGTTCTTTTCCCCACGAGCGAAAAGAACTCACTCTGCCACTGAAGTCTGCCCCGATAGTGAAGACGACGGCGAACACGAGGTGACACAGAAGGCTCAACCCAGTCCGTATTCCTGCCAATAGCCGCCGAGGGCGGCCAAGCGCTTCAAGATGGCAGCACGGAAAAGGGTGATCATTGGCAACGACGACAGCTCCTCCGACTCACAACCTATTTAAGCTTCTCTCCCCTTCTTCTCTTTTGTTATTCTTATCTAACCTATGCATTAATTTTGTATATGTAGGCATGCATTGAGGACAATGCTCATCTCGAGTTTGGGGGGGGGGGGAATTAGTCCTCTAATTTTGTCTTTTCTTTGTTTTTCTTTTTTTTTTTCTAGTTTTTTATGTATTTATGTTTTAATTAGGTTCTAATTCTAACATGCCTTTATTTAAAGCCTAATGAACTCTTAAGTTTGAGAAAAATTCTAGAGTATCCTTTACCCATCGCGGCAGATGGCCCGCTTAGGCGGCAACCTTAGCATGACTTTAGGTTAACGTAGAATCCTACTATGGTCTAAACTTAAAAGAAAACACTCTTTGCGACTAGTTTTGATTTTAGAACTTCTAGAAAACTTAGGTATTTCACCTAGTAAACTTGGGTAGAACTTGAAGTTTGAAAAAAATAAGACGTCCTAAAGGTGCCCGAAACTGGCTCTAGAGAAAAAAAGAGAAACTTTGAGGGAAACTCAAGGAAATTAAGGTTTCTATCGAAAGTTTACTTAGAAGCTGAAGAATCATACTTATCACAAGGAACACACACACTCACAAGATACATAGTTCGGTTCCGGGTAAATCTTTTGTCATTCGAAGGGTTGCTAATTAGGCATAAATCTACACGGTATGTAAAGGTTGCTCAAGATGCTTTCTCGACTTAGTTTGTATATGATTTTAAGTTTTGGCATGTTATCATTAGATTGCATTACTTGAGGAAAAACAATAGTTTGAGTTTGGGGGTGTGTTAAGTGTGTAAAATTCATATATTTATACCCTAGTTTAGCTCAATTATTTTTGTTCTTAAGTATAGTTTAGGTTGCATTTATTAGGTAACATACACAAAATAGCATATATTAGATAATCTGCCTTGTTTGATGAATTTAGTTGATTTTATACATATGATACTGCTCAAGTGTGTTTTCTCCTTATGCGTAGGTACCCGCCTAGGTAGATGCCGCCGAGGCAGCAAAGAGGGCAGATGAAGAGAAAGCTAGGAGCTGAAAGAGGAAGCTGTTGGGGCATCAGGAGAGCTGATCGAGGAGGAAAGAACCAGAATGTAAAGATGTGCCAACCCCTGCACACCAGTCCATATCCCCACCAAGGCAGTCAACTACTTGCCGCCGAGGCAGCACTTCAAGGAAGAATGGAAAAATATAAAGTGGTATGAGATAAAAAGAGCTCATCAAGCCCGGTTGTTAGAGACCACTTGCACGTGCATCAGAGCCCAGCAGACAAAGAAAAGCCAGGTCAAAGTCAAGTTAAAGAAAAGTCAAACGGGAATCTAGGAGTATTTAATGATCTTTTAATGAGTTGTAATCATACTTTAACTAGTATTCATGTCCTAAACAGACTTAGGCTTGGGCTCCTCCCCTATATATATGTAATCGACTTGAAGGAGAGAACTCAATTGAGATTTGAGAGAAACTTCTTCTTGTTGAAACCCTTGTGTCGTCAAAACCCCACCATGTTCTAAACCTTCACTAGGGCTAAGGGTTGGTTGCGTAGTAGTTGTGAGAGTCTTGTTGTATTCCTTTAGGATTTCAGTTTTGCAATAAAATTCAAGGTTTGTTTACTCTTGGTTCTTCATTTTCTCAATCTTTATCGGGAGAGAAGAGGGCTTTAATCCATTTGTTCAATATCGGGAGAGTTGAACTCACGAAACGAGTAAACACGGTTTTATCCAACCATAGGGTAAAGCTACTTCGACTTAGGGATAAGTTAAGAAGTTCAGCGGCTAAAAGAGGATCCATAATCGGTTGGTGTTTGCCCTTAGATACACGCCGAGAGGTATCATCCAATACGTGTTCGCCAATAGTACTTCAAGCTTCGGGAGAAGATGGAGTCATAGAATGGAGCCTTCTCGAACCTTGAATCATCACTTCTAGGCAATCACTTGCTCTCTGCTAAGGCGCCCGTCTGCCGAGGCATAGTCGTGGGCGATTGTTGAAAGTTGTTAAGTTGATCTGCAAAATTGTGCCGAGACAATGCATCAACTCTCCACACTACGAAACATCCAATACCGGCCTATTCTCTCACTCTGATATCTCAATTTATTTTACTTGTTTTAGTTTTAGCTTCAATCAAACCATATCCTAATATCTGTGTTTTTATTTTACTTGTACAGAAAAGTTAACTCCGAAAAGCTGTCACAATACTTGTGGAGACGATATCTTAAATACTATAAGTTGGCACCGTGTACACTTGCACGCTAATTGTGCATCACTTTTGCACGCAACAGAAGCCACGCGTACTTTAAGGTTCTTAAACCCTAGTTTCACGCTTATATAAGAGGGTGTTGGATGCCAATTTAAGAGAGCGTGATTATAGAAAACAGTCCTAGTCTGAAGCTTGCAGAGAACCACCAGAGTGGAAGCTAGAGAAATCTCCTCACGACTGACGCCATCGAGAGAGGCCGACGGAGTGGAAGCTAGGGAATTATCGAGGACGCTCAGCTCTTTTCTTTTTCTTGCATGATAAATTGTTGTACTTTATGTTATGGATGTTTTAGGCTCAGACATGAGCTAAATACTTTAGTTGGAATTATTGCTTCCCATTATTTTATGTTTTGATTTTCTTATTTTAATGTTATAGTTGTTTTCCCTTTATCTATTCTGTTTAAAATTCTTCATGAGTAGTCATTGTAAGAGCTATCAAGAGAGGCATTTTAACTGTTTCCATGTGGCTTAATATCGAGAAAGTTAGGTTATACAAACGTGAAAAATTGAGGGATGCTAGAGGAATGCTGGAGCTTTTATGTTATATATTTTGATGCGCTTTTATGAGAAAGGTGGTGTTTTGTGGTGCATGTACAGAATGCTGGAGGAATGTTGGAGCGGAAGAGTAGTAGATCTCATGGCTAGAGCTGATAAGGTATAAAGAGTTGGAGATGAATTTACTTTTACCCACGCGGACTTTCTCCTAGATACAGAACATTAAATATAGAGGGAAATCAATGGCCTTCTTTAATGAAGTCGTGTTTAGGGTTCTTAAGCCCTAGTTTCACCGCCTATATAAGAGAGACTTGGACGACAATTCAAGAGAGAACGATTATAGACAACAGTCCTAGTCTGAATCTTGCGGAGAACCACCAGAGTGGAAGCTCAAGAAATCTCATCACGAATAATGCCATCAAGAGAGACCAATAGAGTGGGAGACCTGCAACAACAGTTAGACGGCACAGATGGAGTTTGTCGAGGACACTCAACTCTTTTCTTTTCTTTGCTTGATAAACTGCCATACTTTAATATTTTTGTTATGAATGTTTTAGGCTCAGACATGAGCTAAATACTTTAGTTGGGATTATTTCTTCCCATAATTTTATGTTTTGATTTTATTATTTTAATACTATAGTTGTTTTCCATTTATCTATTATGTTCATTGTTCTTCATGCATAGTTATTGTAAGAGCTATTTAGTTGTAACGACTAAAAGGGAGTTCTTAAACAAATAATATAATTGTTAGGGTTCACACAGACATGTATTACCTTAGCTTCAATATTATTAACTTCTAGGCATCGAGTCGAAAGAGTTAGAAGTTCCTTAGAAAATCCCGCCGAATAGATAAATATCCTTGTAGTTTACGCAAACATGTATTGCCAGTTGCTATAGCATTGAAATAAGAAATCAAGCATATATCCTTAGCAATAATCTCAGCTTCCATAATCATCTGATATTTTCCACAGTTGTTCGTCTTAATCATAGCTATCTTTAGTTTTTTATTGTTTTAGTTTTAATAAATCAACAACCACCATTACTTGCAAACTCATTCTTAAGCATAATAACTTCGTAGTTATTGATCCAATCCTCATGGGTTCGACATTTTACTTATCACTTTATTACTTGATTCAACGAGTATACTTACTCTAAAGTGCATCATTGTTTAACAATCATCGGGGACTAACAACTCTTGCAATAGCTTGAATTCCTTAAAAAAAGAATTATTAACAACACTTACCTAAATAATAAAACACTGGCGGCAAAAAAAAAGAAACATAGTCATATGATAAAAGCAACCAACCATCAAGTTCTTTTTATATAAAAATTATAGATTTATTCTTTCAATTTTTTAATATTTTTAATCAATATTCTTTCAGTTTGAAGCAACGTTGTCTTCACATTCAACATGGATACAATTGTAATCCCAAAAAAATGAGTTTGGATTATGGTTCTACAACCAAACAAGGCATGTAATATAGGATACTAAAAATCAAGAATTCCATAGTGATGTTCATTTTAAACCCAATTGAGTCCTCATAATAGAGACAAGAACTTTAAAAGAATTTACCAATTAGTGGTCTATCCTCTTTTGAAAACTTCAAAAGAGCTTTCAATCTCTAATTATAGCCATAACAAAAACTTTGAACCAATTCCACCTATTCCCAAAACCTCGAGACAAGTAAGCAAATTTTTTTTTAAAAAATGTGATTCAATAGATAATTAGCGTAATTTGAAAGCAAGAAGCCAACGCTCAAAGAAATTGGTGAATCAATGACACAAATTATGTCACCAAGGGAAATCCTTTTGCAAGATTAAAATATAGGTCAATCATGATAGTCTTGTTTAAGTAAAATCTAGTTTCTACATTTCTCCTACAAAACGAAAGGAGAGTTAAAACTTTATCTTTTCAACATAATATTTTCACAACAAAAATGTGTTAATCATGTATTCAATACAGTTAAATCAAAGCTTAATAACAATGACAATATCTATTAGAGGATATTAGTTGACAATTAGTTAGTTAGTTAAGTGTTAGTTTCTTGATTCTTTGTACCTATATAAACCTTTGTATCCTAGTTTACTAATAAGAGAAAAGTTTATATTTTGTATTCATATTCTACTATTCTGTTTCAATAATAAAGAGTAAAGAAATGGTATCGTTTCATTTCTTCCTTGTTCAAGAACAAGATACGGTGTCGTATCTCACGCACCATTTCTTCCCCAATTTCACTTCTCAATATGGTATCAGATTCTCGAGAAGTCTCTTCCGCTCTTGAAGGATCGAGGGGATTCAAGAATGATGATCCCACAGATCCTTACTATATTCATCCCGGTGAGAATCCGGCGTTAGTCCTTACGTCGGCGTTGTTAAATGGTTCTAATTACCATCTGTGGGCACGGTCTATGAAGATGAGCCTTATTTCGAAGAACAAATTAGGGTTCGTCGACGGTTCGATTACGCAGCCCCGGTCAGATGCTCCACGGTTTGATGCATGGACGAAGTTTAACAACCTTGTGTTGTCCTGGATTCAGCGTGCCCTAAGCCCAGAAATTGCGCAGAGTGTCATATGGATTGATAGCGCTTCAAAACTCTGGACGGATCTGTTCGATCGTTTTAATTAAGGTGATGTCTTACGAATCTCGGATTTGCTCCAAGATTTCTATTCCCTTCAACAAGGTACCTTATCTGTCACCACCTTTCATACTCAGTTGAAAACAATTTGGGATGAAATTTGTAATCTGCGTCCTCTGATGGCTTGTGATTGTTCTGCGATAGAGTATAGGAAGCAAGATTTTCTTATTCGATTCTTGCGTGGTCTAAATGAAAATTATTCTGTGCAAAAATCACAAATCTTGATGATGAAACCATTGCCCAAAATTAATGAGGTTTTCTCTATAGTAGTTCAACAAGAAAGATCTTTAAACTCTGTTGTTTCTGTTGAGTCCAGTGCTTTTATGGCAAAAAATTTGGATAGTTATCATTCTAGGCAAGAAAGATCTGTTGCTTCTAAAAGAAATTTTCCTGGTAGTAAGAAACCTTTGTGTACCTATTGTGGAATGTATGGGCATAGTATAGAGAAATGCTATAAGAAGCATGGTTATCCACCAAGCTATAAGACCAGAAGTTTTAGTCAAAATAGGACTAATCAAGTTGCTTCTAGTGTTGATCATCTTGATTCTGGTAATCATGCTAGTAAAGATAGTTCCAGAGATGACAGTCCTATTCAGTTTACTAAGGAGCAGTATGAGACTATTTTAAGCCTGATCAATGACAAGTCTAGAATTGGTAGTTCTACTGGTCAGCCAGTCAGAGATTCAACTGTGAATATGCTTTTATCTTCTGTTGATCCTCAATACCATGGTGTTTTACAGACAGGTAATACATGTATAGTTCCTTCTGTTTTTTCTACTAGTTCATCTGTCAGTACAGATTTGGCCCCCTGGATTCTAGATTTAGGGGCCACTGATCACATTGTAAACAATTTAAATTGTTTCCTTGATTTTAAAAAGATTTCTGGTAAGTTTGTAAGGTTACCAAATAATCATTTGGTGCAGGTTACTCATATTGATACTGTTAAACTCAATAATTTTTTAGTTCTTCATAATGTCTTTCACATACCTGACTTTGGGTTCAATTTAATTTTTGTTTCTCAGTTGGCTAAGGATGATAACATTTCTATCATTTTTAATGCTGGTTTTTGTGTTATACAGGATATCATCCATTGGAGGATGATTGGTTTAGCTAAGCAAGCTAATGGCCTGTATTTTTTTGATATGGAGGATTCCAGCAAGGCTCATATTGTATGTTCTTCCATTTCTTTTAAGTTTTCATTTGTTCAATGACATGCTAGATTAGGAAACCCTTCTCAAGGGAGAATGAATTCTTTTGCTGATCTATATAATGATATACCTAATGGGGTCTTGTCTAGCTATGATGTTTGCCATCTAGCTAAACAGAAAAGGTTAGCTTGTCCTGTTAGTACCTCTGTTAGTGATGATATTTTTGATCTTCTTCATATGGATGTCTGGGGACCTTTTCCTATTAAGTCTATTCATGGTTTTTCTTACTTTCTCACCATAGTTGATGACAAAAGTAGATTCACATGGGTTTTTCCTATGCAGTTTAAATCTGAAGTTAACAAACATATAGTTAATTTCTGTTCTATGATTAAAACCCAGTTTTCTAGAACTCCTAAGTGTATTCGAACAGATAATGCTAAGGAATTTGAGATGCTTGAGTTTTATAATTCTACTGGTATACTGCATCAAAACTCATGTAGTTATACTCCTCAACAGAACAGTGTGGTAGAAAGAAAACATCAGCATATCCTTATGGTAGCTAGGTCTTTAAGAATTCAAGCTTCTTTGCCCTTGAATTTTTGGCTTGATTGTGTAATTCATGCTGTCTACCTTATCAACATAACACCTACTCCAATTTTAACTCAGAAATCTCTTTTTGAAATTTTGTTTGGTTCTAAACTTGTTATTGATAATTTGAAGGTGTTTGGTTGTTTAGCCTATGCTAGTGTTCTTCCTAAAGCTGCTACTAAGCTTCATCCTAGAACTACTAGGTGCATGTTTGTTGGCTATCCTAAAGCTGTAAAGGGATACATGCTTTTTAATCTAGATACTAAGAATTTCTTTGTGTCTAGAGATTTTAAGTTTGTTGAAAACAGTTTTCCTTTTTCAGAATATATCTACTCAGTCTTTGGAAAACATTGTTTTACCAAAATATGAAAACATTAAGATATGTCAGGATAATAATGATAATAATGATACTGATCTATCTGATAATTTTCATAATCAGTCTCCTATGTCTCAAAATTCTGTTGATAATCATAATTCCATTGATGATTCTACTAATACTGATACAATCAGTCCTGTTAGAACTGACCATTCTTCAAATAATCAGAATATTGCTCATGAACATTCTGCTGATACTTCTGTTCTATCTGCTACTGATGTTTTTGATGATACTATTGTCATGCCTGATGTACCTATTCATGTTAAAAATACAAGACCATCTAGAATTTCTAAGTTGCCACAAAAATACAGTGATTATCAAGTGTCTTTACCAAAACAGATTTCTAAAAGTAATTCAGTTCAAGAAACACCTCATTCTCTTGCTAATGCTATCTCTTACCAACATATTTCTGCTAATCACCTAGCATACATAAATAATGTTTCTATTCTGAAAGAACCAAAGAACTATAAAGAAATTGTTATGCATAAAGAATGGAAAACAACCATGGAGGAAGAAATCTATGCCTTAGAAAACAATAATACACGGACTTTAGTTGAACTTCCTCCTGGAAAACAAACCATAGGATGCAAATGGGTTTATAAGACAAAGCTTAAATCAGATGGAACTTTAGAAAGGTATAAAGCTAGGTTGGTAGCAAAAGGGTATACTCAACAGAATGGGGTAGATTTTCTTACTACTTTTAGTCCTGTTGCTAAATTGACCACTGTTAGGACATTAATTGCTATTTCTGCTTCTAAGAATTGGTTTTTGCAACAATTGGACATAAACAATGCCTTTTTATATGGTTTTCTTAATGAAAAAGTCTATATGATTCCTCCTCTTGGTTTTTCTACTTCAAATCCTAAGTTGGTTTGTAAGCTTAACAAGAGTCTCTATGGTCTAAGGCAGGCTAGCAGACAGTGGAATGAGAGGTTAACCACTGTTTTGCTAGAACAAGGATTTAAACAATCTTCAGCAGATACCTCTTTATTTACTAAAGGAAATGGTTCTTCTTTTATTGCCCTGGCTATATATGTAGATGATATAGTCTTGGCTAGTCCAGATATTACTGAAATTAATAAAATCAAAACCTTCTTACATGATACTTTCAGAATCAAGGACTTAGGAGAATTAAAATATTTCCTAGGCTTTGAAGTGGCTAGATCTTCTAAGGGTGTTAATCTTTGTCAAAGAAAGTATGCTATTGAATTGCTAGAAGAAACATGTTTTATAAACTGCAAACTTGTTCCCACACCTATGGTTCCTAGGAATAAACTTTCTAAATTTACTGGCACACCTCTAGAGGATATTACCTTGTATAAAAAAATCATAGGGAAGCTTCTTTACCTCACTAATACCAGACCTGATCTTGCTTATGTTGTTCAACAGCTTTCACAATATGTGTAAGCTCCTACTGATGTTCACTTATCTGCTTTACATAGGATCCTTAGATATCTCAAAGGAACAGTTGGTCAAGGGCTTTTCTTTCCAGTTAACAATCCTATACAGATTAATGCTTTTTCTGACTCAGATTGGGCATCATGCCATGATTTAAGGAAATCCACTACAGGATTTTGTGTTTTTTTAGGCACTGCTCTGATTTCCTGGAAATCTAAGAAACAGCAGACAATTTCAAGGTCTTCAAGTGAAGCTGAATACCGTGCATTGGCTTCAGTCACTTGTGAAATCCAATGGCTCATTTATTTACTCTCTGATTTACATTTTACTTTACAGCCTGCAAATATTTTTTGTGATAATCTCTCTGCTATTAAAATTGCAGAAAACCCAGTTCAGCATGAGCGTACAAAGCACATAGAGATCGATTGTCACATTGTTCGTGAGAAGTTGCAGCATCGTTTGATCAGAATTCTTCCTGTTTCTACACATAATCAGCTTGCGGATTGCTTTACTAAACCTCTAAATGCTTCTATCTTTCAGAATCTCATCTTCAAGTTGGGCATACATAACATATATGCTCCAAATTGAGGAGGCTATTAGAGGATATTAGTTGGCAATTAGTTAGTTAGTTAGTTAAGTGTTAGTTTCTTGATTCTTTGTACCTATATAAACCTTTGTATCCTAGTTTACTAATAAGAGAAAAGTTTATATTTTGTATTCATATTCTACTATTCTGTTTCAATAATAAAGAGTAAAGAAACGGTATCGTTTCATTTCTTCCTTGTTCAAGAACAAGATACGGTGTCGTATCTCACGCACCATTTCTTCCCCAATTTCACTTCTCAATAATATCCAACTAAGAGAAATAAAAAAGACAAACTCAAAGTAAATTGATGACGTAAGAAATGTAATTTCACATTCTCCCTTAAGCAATAATCCTCAGCTCATTCTCCTTTATTGATGTTTCAGATTTTGACTGCTCCGCCTTTTGGTATTGATCCATTTTCTGCATAGTAAAAAGAAAAAAAAACGCTTTAAATCTGATTTTTCTTTAGTAACCAAACAAAAGCGAAAATTGAAAACGATTTCAACTATTTAATGTCATCCCAATAAAACAAGATATAAATTGGGAAAAAGGTGAAATCGAGATCTAGGGTTAGGGAAGAAAAAGGAAAAGATACCAGGTGAACTGTATGATCGCGAGGGATTTTGAGTTGGAGTAGTTTTCAATTTTGAGATTTGATGATCGATAAAACAAAGAAAAGGGAAGATGCATGTGAAAAATTTTAGGTATTTTCGTCCTAAATGATGGGATTTGTCCAATACCTAAAGAAACTAAAGGAATAATATTCTTGGACAAAACATAAAAAGGCACTATTGTAGGGGATGTTTTATTACCCAATACATGGAATTTTCACAAACCAAACAAGGGTGATGGAAAAAGTTATTTTTCCTTAATCCAATCGCACCCTTAGTATATACCAAAGCTTCATCCTTTGACCTCAGCAACTTGACCTAGAAAGACATCATAACCATAAAGAAAATAAAATTTGATTTACAAAAATCAAACATAAGAAAGAAAATGAAAAAGAAAATTAAAAGATGAAAGAATAAAAAGTGATCTTGATTTTTTTTTAAAATACAAAGTTACACCAAAGCTACCAAGATAATTTACAAGGCAAAACTAAAGCTCATTTATAGGAAATTTGTGACGCTAGATGAAAATGGAGAGTGAATTTTCAGCCATTTTCCTTCACTTAAAAAGTCTTTCTATATATGATGATATGTTTAAAATTTTAAAAGTTGTCATCATGTTTTCACCACTTGTAAGATTCTCGCTTCAGCATTTTTTGGGTATTTCCATATTTGTTTTGGCTTCCCAATTACTTTGACCAATTTTCAAGATATGTAGCTCAAGTTATAGTCAAAATCGTGCAACATATTGAGTGCAGAAATTTAGTACGAGTTTATTGAATCTATTTTCTCAATTTAAGCATTTGTCCAATTACTTTCACCTTAGATCATCTTTGAATTCAACTTTATTTGTTTCATAAATGCAATCACCAAAATCAACATATCTAAGCCTGCAATTAACACAAAATACACTTTATTAAAAATAATTGAAAACATAATAAAAGTACTGAAATCGCAACATATCTAAAATACAAACCATAACATATAAAATAATTAAAACCTACAAATGTCAATAAAACACTTAATAAACACTGTAAATGTTCGTACTATAGATATTAAAATGAGATTATGTTGAGGACTCGTCAGAACACCTATCGTCTTTGTATGTTTCCTGGTCAGAATCAGAGTATCCTACTGATGTTGCTAGTGAGGATGTAGCTTGAAATAAAAGCCCATGGTGTATTGTCCCTTTGAGATGGGAATTTCTAATGAGAGGCGGACTAATATACGGCTAAGAAACGGTGTTACCAGAAATATTGTAAGATAAATAATAAAATAGGTAAAGCGCTACCGGATATGTTGATTTAAAATAATGTATCCGGTAGAAAACATGAAAAAATATTAAAAAAATTGGTAACCGGCAAACTTAAGTTATCGGTAGGTATCGACACAAACATAACAAAATAGGTAAAATTACTTATTTTGTTGATAAGAGTATCAACATATTAGGTAACGCCTATTATGTTATTAAAGTTTAAGCAGATGGGGCCTTGGAAATCCCACGATAACAAAATCGGTAAAACTATTTATTTTGTTGATAAGAGTATCAACATATTCGGTAGCGCTTTACATATTTTGTTATTAAAGTTTAGCTGATGGGGCCTTGGAAATCTCACGATAACAAAATCGGTAAAATTACTTATTTTGTTGATAAGAGTATCAACATATTCGGTAGCGCTTTACCTATTGTGTTATTAAAGTTTAGCTGATGGGGCCTTGGAAATCCGACGATAACAAAATCGGTAAAATTACTTATTTTGTTGATAAGAGTATCAACTTATTCGGTAGCGCCTAATTTGTTATTAAAGTTTAAGCTGATGGGGCCTTGAAAATTCGACGATAACAAAATAGGTAAAATTACCTATTTTGTTGATAAGAGTATCAACATATCCAGTAAATTACTTATTTTAAGTTGATGGTGCCTTGGAAAGTATCTATACTTTTTGAGTAAATTACTTATTTTGTTGATACTTTCGAACGTATTTATACTTTTTTAAAAGTATTCATACTTTTTAAAAAAAGTATCGATACTTTTTGTTGACACTTTTTTAAAAGTATCGATACTTTCGAGCCACATTGCAATCGGTTACATTGCTTTTTAAAAAAGTATCGATACTTTTTGTTGATATTTTTTAAAAGTATCGATACTTTCGAGCCACATTGCAACCGGTTACATTGCTTTTTTAAAAAGTATCGATACTTTTAGAAAAGTATAGATACTTTCGAAAGCATCAACAAAATAAGTAATTTACTCAAAAGTATCAGCAAAATAGGTAATTTTACAGGATATGTTGATACTCTTATCAACAAAATATGTAATTTTACCTATTTTGTTATGTTTAACCGGTCACCTATTTAACCGGTCACGCCATATATTAGTCGTATATTAACCGCCTCACAGCAAAACTGCCGCTTTGAGATACTTTAGAATATGTTTGATTGCTTTCCGCTGCTTGTTTAACGGAATATGTATGAATTAACGTTTAAAAACTATTTGTTTTTACTTCATAGTTTTTTGCTTTCAACCTTTGAACAATGATAAAGAGAAAAAATAACCTAGGATTTACCGTAAACCATTGGAGCGGTTTGGACTTGTTTTAAGATTATATAATAAAGAGGATATTGATGAAAAATTATATGAATTGGAAGATTTAATCGTACAAAAGTTAGGGGTAGATAGGGGTTTGGGCCTTGGCACATTTAGTTAATGGAAATTTTCAATTTTAATTATTCTGCACATTTAGTTAATGGAAATTTTCAATTTTAATTATGGATTAATATTTGATACACTGCCAGTGTAAAAAAAGTTTATACAAGCATGCCTATTTTCAAGCCTAAATTTAAATCCTTAAATTCTAACCTTAAAACCCTAAAAATCTAACCCCAACCCCTAAACCCCAAACACTAAATTATAGCCATAAATCCTAAATTCTAAATCATACAACCTAAACCCCTAACCTTTAAACCCTAAACTAAACCCCTAAACCCCTAAATAAACCCGCTTGTGGAAACTTTATTTTCCACTGGCAGTGTATAGGATATTAATCCTTTAATTATTCGTTAGTTAGTTTGTCGACTTCACCGTTTTTTTCAATTTCTTTTAACTTTAAACTCTCTAATATTTTTATAGTTTTATCACGACTCCTCCTAAGTTCTTGACTTTGTTCCTAGGTTTAATATAGACCGAGTATAGTTCAAGTGGGCAGTCTTAGATTACAATTAATTCTCATTTATGTATATAGGTTGATTTTGTAGGTTTGCGATTTAAGTCGGATCAACTCTAAATTATATTTTTTATTTTCAAATATAAACTACCAAATGTTATGAATATTTATCTATGTGGATGTGTATCATGATTAGAACTTTATCTAAGGAGTTTGATTTATTTATTATTAAGAATATTATCTCTATTAATTAGAGTTTAATGTATTATGTACTTCTTATGCCTATAAATAGATGATTCATTGAAGGCATTGTATATAATTCTATTTTTGAGAATAATACAAATCTCCCTCTTTCTCTCATCTATTTGTTCTTCTTGTTCTTATTGTTGTTCTTCTTTATTTTATTCACAACACGTTATCAGCACGAGACTCTAATCAACTGAGGTCTTCATCGTTCGAATTCAAAAGAAGTTACCGGGAAGAATCCGATTATAGAATGAACCAAAGATAAGTTTTTTTTTTCTCCTTATTTTTTTTAGTTACCGATTGTCTTTCTCTTTATATTTTAACTTGGTTTTAATTTTTGAAAAGTTTGGAAGTATGTTTGATTTTATTCGAACATTGGAAAGAGATAAATTTGTGGCTTCTCACAAACCAAAAGACGAATCGACAGAAACGAAGAGGTTGTGTTTGGTTTAAATTACGTGTGTTTTCTCTTGTTCCTAAAAGGGTTAATTAGCGGTATGCTTATTCATACTTTTACTTATATGATTATATTTGATATTTTTCATATTATTATTTATGTCATTTTATTTGGTAAAAGTTAATATTTTTAACCGTGTTTTGAGTTTTACATGATATGCTTAAATGGCTTGGAAAGAGATGTGATATAAAGGGACTATGAGAAGCTATCTCGGTCATATGCTATGTCTCCATTGTCCACGAGAGAAAAATCAATATCGGTAAATTTTGGTTTTATTTTTATTCTTTATATTATTATTTTAAAGTGCGATTAATCATGATGATTTTGAATTTACAAGAAGATTATTATAAAGTCTATATTTGCTCGAAAGCAATATTTCTTCTTCGTCGAAAAACTCGACCATAGACTTCTCCCAATTTCAAGTTACGAAAATTCGTCTTGATCCAAAAAGTTTTATGGGAGGCATTCCCTGAAGTGAATGCAAAGCATGATGTTTATTCCATGCGATTATCAATGGTGGGGCATTCCCTGAAGTGAATGCAAAGCATGATATTTATTCCATACGATTATCAATGATGGGGCATTCCCTGAAGTGAATGCAAGCATGATGTTTATTCCATGCGATTATTAGAACTATTTCATTCCCTGAAGTGAATGCAAACACGGTAAATTATTATTCAATTAGAGACATAATTTCGATATAATCCAAGTATATTGACTGGACATCCCGTTCTGCGAGGCTACTGGTCTCAAAGGAGGTTTTTAAAGGACCTTGTGGACAGGTTTAACAATGTCGCGTACGAGGATTAAATCTTTGTTCTCTGTGATAAGGATATGTGAAAAAGATTCAAAGGCCCACTGACTCTACTCCATTCTCTGAAGTGAATGTGAAATTATATTATGGAAAGAATAAAAGCCACATTAGAAGTTGTGGTCGTGGTCGAGGCTATGAATATAGACATGAAAATATATGGTCATTTTAAGAATATTTCTACCCACTGGTAGTGAGGTTATAAGGATGACAAGAGTGATAAAGATCATTCTATTGAAGTAAAACTCTTTTTATTACCAATGCGATGTTATAAACCATTGGTCTCGTACATGTTGTACGTTGGAAAATCAAGAATCATTGAATGATAAAAGGAAAGAAAATAGAAGCAAATTTTGTTTGCGAAACATGACGAAGATGATAATGGTCCAACTTTATTTGGACATTGTTGGTCCAACTCTTTTGGACGTTGTTGATTTTCTTATAACCCTCGAAAGGAATAAATCATCTTCTAATTATTCTCATAACTTTGAAGAGAATTATTTATTTATTTTTATTTATTTTACTTTACGTTTATTTATTTTACACACATTAATTATTTACGTTTTTATATTTATATATTATGATATATATTTATTTGTGTTTAACATAATTACTTGTCAAATACAATCTATGGTGACGATTTATGCTCAATATAAGCATAAGATATATTTTCCCATTTAAATGCAAGGAAATAATGTGAGTACTATATCTCAAAGTACTGAAAATATTGATGCTCTAGAAGAGCAATAAATTCTTGAGAGAAAGCACATTATGAAAAGTGCAGAATTGCGAATATTGCAATAATTACCACTAATGGTAATAATATCGTCACCACTATAAGTGGAAATTTTAAGAGAGCAATATGAGTTCGCAAAATATCCCTTTAGGAATTATAGATAACATAAGTTATCAATTGGCATTTGAAATAAGCCAATATGGATATAAGTTCTGGTAGCCAAAAAGTCAGTTGAAAGCTCTAAAAGAGTTATATATTGCTACCAAAAGATAATTTCATTTGAAAGCTCCGAAAGAGCTAAATATATTCCTATTTAAAGGAACAATTTTAATGGCCGTACTAGACATATACGAGTGGGATTGAATTACATGTTATGGTAAACAAGGAGTTTACAAATTCAGAGATATATACACATATATATAGTTGGCATGATCGGTTAGACCATCCTGATCAATAATGATGCAGAAATTATTGAGACATGTATTAAGAGAACCTGTAGTTCTTGTGGTGCTTATTCTCAAATGAATGGATTAAATTCCACTTATTAAAGAACGTGAAGTTCTTGTGTTACTTAAAGGAATTGATTAAATTTCACTTATTAAAAGAACCTGAAGTTCTTGTGTTGTTTGTTCTCAAAGGATGCAGATGATCCCACTTATCAAAAGAATTAGAACTTAAAGTTCTTGTACTGAAGTTGAGACTGATTGTCTTGCATATCTAAACGAAATATGGGCCCATATATCCACAAATGTGAAAAGTTTTATATGATTTTAGTAGATGCATCTACATTGTTTTATCGACTTACAACCAGAAGTTTGTGAGATTGATTCTAAAAAGATTCAGATTAAGCAATTAGACTATTCGTCTTGAAAAGGTAGTGGGTTTATATTTTAGGCTATATCAGTTGTTACAAAGCCTATTGATTATGAAAAATATAGTTTAGCAAAATTTCAATTGGATGCCTCATATTTAATAGCTAAACTATGAGAACAAAAGAGTTATTATTTATATGGTGTTTCCATATAGCAACACTTATACGCATCAAGACAACGAGTTATAATAAACTCCCCGCTATGATTGGTTTTTGGTCAGAAACCATACATTTCCCATTTTATGATTTTTGAATGTGCGATATGAATTGCTCCACCACAACGCACAAAATGGGTAAATAAAAAGGGTTGAGAATATATATTGAGTACGAATCTCCTTTTATGTTTAAATTCTTAAACATTAATTGGAGAATCATTTATGACATGATTTTTCTCAACATCAGGGGAGATAATAATCAGCTGGATAGAGGAAAATTAATTATCATTATCTAGATCCTCGTATATGAACTAGAAGTTCATAAGATAATTCATATTATTACATGTCAACTGCCAGACATATTATTGACCCAATGAGAGTAATTAAGTCTCATATACCAGCTGAAATGCTCTAAGTTTAAATTACTTGTTAGAGCGAGAGAATGTAAATCATGCCTGAAGCATAATAGTTGAAATGGTTCCAATGATTAAAATTCTCGTAAATAGAAAGTAATATGAGATGGTCATATATTGGAGGCGGGTGCTCCTGAAGAGACCCAAGACATAACTAATAATAAAACTCTTGAAGAGTTTCAGGTACCTGAAATAAAGATTGAAATATCTCGATGAGTTATGTCATTACGAGAATGGAACCAGAAAATTGAAAAGTTGTCAACAACGATTTTACAAACAATTTTACATAAAATACTTCTATAGAAGTAAAGAAAGAAACCGAGGATCTTGTATAAAATCTATCCAGAAGTATAGATATTGAATTGGTCTATGTTGAAAGACGCTTTGAACTTCTAAAATAGAAGTATTTGGACCAGCAGTCCAAACACCTAAAGGTGTAATGCAAGTGAGGCACAAATAAGTAGTCGTAAATACGACTTGAACTATGATTTATGAAAAGTTTTAATTACTTCATGGTGGATGCAATTACTTTGGCATTTATGAAAAATTTTGCACGCGTCTAATTATTTGTGGATCCATATTTATCCTTGAAGGATTTAAAATGCTAGAAGCATTTGGAAATTTCTGAGGAAATTTATTTAGACATGTCTCTTGAATATTTTGGCGCATTTGGTATAATCGCCTTAGTGAATACTAATTGAGAAAATACTATAAGAATGATCAGATTTCCTTATGTATTTTATAAAGGAGTTTGGATCAAGATCCATTATGATAATTTTAGAACTCCTAAAGAGCTTCAAATTGGAAACTCGTGAAGTACTTTCAATACAAGTACTTGAATCTTGACATCAAGTTTATCTCGACCTGAAGATCGAGCATTTTTATATATTTCCTTTTGTCTATTAATAGACATAAGCTGAAAGAATCTTAAAGAAGATTCAATATGAATAGAGCATATCTATTGAGTATCCCAATAGTTGTAAGATTGTTGGATGTGAATAAAGATAATTATATCTTTTCTTGGTTTTGAAGCACTATATATTAGTTGGTCAAGCAATATCCATGGATATACAAAGATCATTACATTTAGATCTTCAAACATTCGTCGATGCCTCCTCAAATCTTGTAGAAATAATTGCTATGAACAAGGCAAGCCAAAAAATGTGTTTGGCTAAAAATCATTGACCCAACATATCTAGAAGATATGTAGATTTACTTTCACAATATATGATATGAAGCTATTTTGTGTAGAGATAATGCAAGATGTATATCTCAATTGAAAGGTGGATACATCGTGAAACATATTACTCTAATGTTTCATTCCTCAAGATCTTTAGAAAAATAATATTCAAGATTGAATTATGAAGATTCAAAGATCTTCTGTGATGTTTTCATGAGGGAGAGTAAATACGCGTTGCACTCTTTTTCCCTTAACCGAGGTTTTGTCCCAATGGGTTTTCCTAGTAAGGTTTTTAATGAGGCAACATGTTATGCGTATTAAAGATGTGTGTACTCTTTTTCCTTCACTAATGAATTTTTTTTTCCCACTGAGTTTTTATCTTAGTAAGGTTTTAACGAGGCACATTATCTTCATAGACATCCAAGGGGGAGTGTTATGAATATTTATCTATGTGGATGTCTATCATGATTAGAACTTTATCTAAGGAGTTCGATTTATTTATTATTAGGAATATTATCTCTATTAATTAGAGTTTAATGTATTATGTACTTCTTATGCCTATAAATAGATGATTCATTGAAGGCATTGTATATAATTCTATTTTTGAGAATAATACAAATCTCCCTCTTTCTCTCATTTATTTTTTCTTCTTGTTCTTATTGTTGTTCTTCTTTATTTTATTCACAACACCAAAATAATATTTTTTTATTATAATAAATAACCTTACAAGTCTTAAATATACGGGTAAATTACACAAATGGTCACTAAATTATCCTTAAAAATAGAAAATGGTCACTAAATTTTCAAAAGTTATATAATGGGCATTAAACTTTAATTTTTATTATAAAATGATCACTGAGCCATTAACTGTTGTTAACTGGGAAACGTGCATTGACTAAAATTTGTATAATAACATATTTAATACTCAATATTTACACATTCAATCAATTTAAACATTAATAATGTGGGTTAAATTAGGAATAATTTCATTGAATGTGTCAATATAGATGCTTAAATGTTCTATTATTTAAATTTCTGTAATTGCCACGTCACTCAATTAATGACAATTAACAGCTCAATGATTATTTTGTTACAAAAAGTAAAGTGTAATGCCCATTATGCAACTTTTAAAAGTTTGATGACCATTTTATATTTTTTGGAGATAATTCAGTGACAGTTTGTGTACTTTACCCTAAATATAATATGTTTAAATGCGACTATAAATGGATTGTTAAGTAAAGGGTTAATTTCCTCCCTCCCCCAATGTCTCATGTTTTCTACCCATTATAATAAAAAAAGATAAACTATTTGGGTGACCACCCAACTATTGGGTCTGACCTGTTTTGACCATCGAACAATGAAAATTCAAAATTTGACCACCCAACTATTTAGTTAGACCTATTTTAACCACCGATCGTTAAAATTTAATAGATGAGTGACATGACTGTTAATGAAAATTTGTATAACTACACATTTGGTCCCTGCAAGTTACCTATTCTATCAATTTGATCCTAATTTTCATTTAATTTAATAAATTAATCATTCAATTAGGTGCCGACACATGTCATCGCCTTATTGGAGGAATTTAATTAATTATTTTTTATTTAATAATTTTATTTTCTCCCTCGAATCAGGTGGTGACACATGGCACCTAATTGGATGAGGAAAATAAAACTAACAAAGTTGTTGGCTTAAGTGGGAATCAAACCTAGGACCCCTTAGAGTAAATGGCACACAAGTTAACCATTGAACCAACGGGTGAGTTGTGATATAAAATACACAATGTAATATATGTTTTAGTTTTTTGTTAATGCAAGGAAAAGAAAATAAATATGGATTAAGAGGACTCGAATATGACACGCTTAAGACGCATAAAAACATTCAAACCACTATATAAATATAACATTTAAATTAAAGTAGACAACATTTTATATATATATATATATATATATATATATATATATATATATATATATAGTTAATTCATGATTTATAATAAAAATTTTAAAATTAAATTATAAATTCATTTAACGAATTCAAACTCACGAATATAACTCTAATTATAAGATAAGTTTGATTTCGTTAAATGAATTTTTAATGTAATTTTTTATTTTTTTATTTAATTAAATTAAATTTTTAATTAAATTAAAGTTAATATCATGAAAAAGGAAATAATAAGATTCACAACAAAATTAAAGTCGACTCGAATATAATTTATATTTTTAATATATATATAAATATATAAAATGATGCCAACTTTAATTTAAATATTATATTTATACAATGGTTTCAATATTTTTTATGCGTCTTAAGCGTGTCATATTTGAGTCCTCTTAATCCATATTTATTTCCTTTTCCTTGCATTAACAACAAACTAAAACATATATTACATTGTGTATTTTATATCACAACTCACCATTTGGTTCAATAATTAACCTGTGCCATTTACTCTAAGGAGTCCTAGATTCGAATCCCACCTAAGCCAAATTCCTCCAATTAGGTGGTGACACGTGTTAGCACCAAATTAAATGCTTATTTTTTTAAATTAAATTAAAATTATGATCGAATTGATAGAATATATAACTTGCAAGGTCCAAATATGTAGTTATACAAATTTTCATTAACAGCCACGTCACCCATCAGTTAAATTTTAACAGCCGATGGTCAAAATAGGTCTGATTAAATAGTTAGGTGGTCAAAACAGGTCAGCCCCAATAATTAAGTGTTGTTTACCCTTAAAAATACCATCATTCTGAAATAACATGTTATAAAACAAAGAAAATAACAAAGTAAAAGAATAAGAAATAACAGTGTGGGAATGAGGAGAAAAGTTTTTATTATTTTTTAGTATGGAACGTGCATAATATTTTTTCTAAACTTTATATTTATAGACATAAAAAATATATAATAAAAAATCTTAATTTTAATGGATCTTAAAAACCAAACCCCGATTTGGCAAAAAAAAAACCAAATCCCGAAGTTATAATAATAGTGGATTATACTTTAAAAATATTCATAGCATGGTTGATATTTTTTACAACCTTTTATTGTTTTTTTGGCAAAATCGCAAAAGATGTCCCCAATGTTTGTGTGTTTTGTCATTTAGCCCCTATTTTTTTGGAGCAAACAACCCCGAACGTTTTAATTTGGTCTAAATATGCCCCTGTTAGATAGAAACTGCCAGTCAACTGACGATCAACGATTGATTCTGTCTGGACTTGCCACACGTTAAGATCGGATGACGATATGCCACGTCAGAATTAAAAAAATTATTTTGTTATACCCTTCTTTATGGTGACACGTGGCTGGCTATCATGCTGACACGTGGCCGAACCGGATTGTGACACATGGCTAATATGACGTTGACACGTAGTGAATATGATTCTGACACGTGAGCGGATCTTAACACGTGGCAAGTTTAGTCAACACCAGCAGTTGACTGACAGTTTCCATCCAACATGGGCATATTTGGACCAAATTAAAACGTTGGGGTTGTTTGCTCCAAAAAAAAAGAATAGGGGGTCAAATGACAAAACATGAAAACTTGGGGGCATCTTTTGTCATTTTTCCTTATTTTTAAAATTATGTTATATTTAGTTTTATCCAAAACTATAAAAAATAATATAAAATATTATTTGATAACATTAATTTAAGAAATAAATCATTTTAAAAAATAGATATTTTTATAAAACAAACAACTATATTTTTTGGATAAATCAGATTTTATTATCCAAGAAAATCATCCAAAATACATCAACTTTCCACCTCTGTACAACCCATTCAACTAGCTCACTATAAAAGCAGTCCCCAACTATAATTCAAAGTAAAAGAAGCATTTACAAATTTGGTATAACCTGATAAACGCATATTAATATCTCTAACAATTCTATCTAGAATGTTATCCACAGTACGAGCCGGCCTACCATGCAATCTTGCGTTTCGCTCCTGCCATACATAATATAGCAAACAACTCCAAACTAATCTCAAAATAACAGCACACAGTCTTTTACCTTTACCATATCTGCTCATCACATCAATAACATTCACCCAATTCTCACATTGACATTGTATATCACACTTGAAGAGAATTCTATCCCAAACGGTCTTGAAAAACCAACAATCACCAAAGAGATGATCTCTAGACTCATCATTTCCTGCACAAAAAGCACATAACATCTCAACTTGACATCCCCAAGTTAACATACGGTTCTTGGTGGGCAACCTATCAAGTACCACTAACCAAGCTATGAACGAATATTTAGGGATTGAGGGACTACCCCAAACAAAAACAACTCACTCCACTTTGCCTTGCTTATGCCTTATATCTTCCCATGTGAGTTTAGCCTTGAACTGCTCATGATCAAGTTGCGAAAGCAAGGCTCGAAGCTTAAGCAGCTTCCTCCAAGCCTAGCTATGGGTGCTCTTGATTTGCATACTCTAAAGGAATTGTCCTTTGAGTATATACTTCTCCACCCAAGCAACTCAAAGGGACCCCGACTGTGCAAGAACAAGCCACAAACATCTTAGCATACATGTTTTGTTCCATGTCAGGATGTCTTTGATCCCCAAACCACCCTCACTCTTGGGATGACATATACATTGCCAGCTAACACGAACCCCCTTACAGAGATGGTCGAACCCTTCCATAAAAAAAGCATTGCAAATTACCGAGATTTGCTTTATAACCTTGGATGGCAACAAGAAAATTCTGCACCAAAAATTGTACATGCTAAAAATGACAGATTGAATGAGTTGGAGCTGACCAGCAAATGACAAGCATTTTGATGGTCATCCATTAATTCGTTGGGAAATCTTGCTAACAAGCCTCTCACAATCCATAGATGATAGGTTCCTAGTGACAAGAGGAACACCTAAGTAGCGCACAGAGACATAACCAGATTTGAATCCAGAAGCATCAATTAAAGCTTGCATTTCAGATTCTTCCAATCCAGCACAAAACAATTCCGTTTTTGAAGCATTAAGCTGTAAATCTGACATACTATAGAATGCATCCATCACCCCCTTTAATACTCAACACAGAAGAATTTTCACCCTTTTCAAATACTAACAAGTCATCAGCAAAATAAATATGAGTGAGCCCAATGTTCTTACACTTAGGATGAAACCTGAAAACATCATGAGAGAGGCAACAGAATTTAAAAGACCAGATAGGACATTCATCCCTAAAATAAACAAATAGGGGATAAGGGATCCCCTTGTCGAACACCTCGAGCTCCACAAAAATAACCAACCAAGCCACCATTTAAGCCAATTGAAAATCTCAGTTTAGTAATACAAACTTCAATCCATTTTACAAACAAGTCATGGAATCTCATCACACAAAGCACTTTTAGAATAAACTTCCAATATAAAGTGTCAAAAGCCTTCCGAAGATCAATCTTCACTCACATCTAGAAGATAAGTGCTTTCTTCCATACCCATTCACAATTTCTTGAGCCAAGAGAACATTCTCAACCAAATCGAGTCCTGCCAGAAAGGCACTTTGATTTGGCAAGATAAGCTCAGCCAAACAATGCTTCATTCGATTGGTTAAGATCTTTGTGATGCACTTATATATTGTACTGCTACAAGAATAGGTCTAAAATCAGCAGCTACTCTAGAGATTTCAATCTTAGGTACCAAGGTGAGGATAGTGGAATTGAATGCAGAAGGAAGGCTACAAGACTGAAAAAAAAAAAGAACTGAATGGCATGTATAAAGTCCTCCCCAACAATACCCCAGGCAACTTTAAAGAAGCTGGCAGGATAGCCATCCGGCCTAGGGGCCTTATTACCATTCATGCCAAACAAGATATCTCTAATTTCCTTTTTTGGTAATAGGAGCATTTAAACTAGATTGCATAGAGTCAGATAGCCCATCACCAAGAATCTCTTTAAGAAAACCATCAGGAACAAGCACCACATTACTATCAACCAGTCCCAATGTCCCAGAGAAATAACGCACAAGCTCAGTAGAGATAACATCGAACGACTCCAATTTATTGACCTTAGAATCCAAGATGGCTTGGACACTATTGTGCTTTTGCCGAATGGCCACATGCCTAAAGAAAAATCTCGAATTCTGATCCTCTTCCTTCACACTTTGAACACGAGACTTCTGCTGAAAGTACTTCTCCTCAGCCTTTCTCATCTCACCCAACTCTCGCCTAACTTCTTTCTCCTTCTGAAAGACAATTACACTTAGGTCGTTCATCAAAGACTTATACAAATCCTCAAGCTCCCTTTCTTTTTCAAGCACCCTATCCGATATACCCCCAAAGTTCTCAACATTAAACCTCTTCAAAGGTTCCTTCAGGCCTTTCAACTTAGCAAATAATACCTGCAAAGGATTCCCACAAGCTGGCTCACTCTAAGATTGGGTAACAATAGACAAGAAGTTAGGGTGATCAGCCCAAAAGCTTAAAAAAACTTAAAAGGCTTAGGCATGGAGAAAGCAGGCACACTCAGTTTTAGCAAACTAGGACAATGATCAGAACACTGTGGGGTAAGAAATTCAACTAAGGAGCCCGAAAAAGAGCTCAGCCATCCCTAATTTACCAGCACCCTGTCAAGCTTCCACGAGAGTGGATCTTCCTCTTTTCTATTGCACCAAGTAAACAAAGGACCTGTAAAAGGCTGATCCACAACATCAATATCCTCAAGACAATGAACAAAATCCAACATAGCTCATGTGGTTCGTTGAGCACTAATATTTATTTATAGAAACCGCCAAACAACAAATGGATATGCCACAGCAAACCATGATTTTTTAATAGTTCAAAGGTGATTACTAAGTACTAATATTTATTTATATATATTTTTTAATTCTTTGACAAAATATACACATCTTGCCGACAAAACGGTTGAACTCGATTCTCTTATGGTAAACATATTTTTTATGATCAAAATTTGTGTTGACACCATATTTTGTCGGTACTTGGTTTTGAATTATGGCCCTTGGAGCCATACAATGTGAGCCATTGGGGACTCCATTTTATGTTGGTTCATTAACGCCTATGTCATTTTGTTGGTAACCCTTACATCTTTGATTAAAAAAACCCTAATTATTAGGATCCATTACATTTTGACCCAGTTACAAAATCGCCCAACTCTTGCCCATTATAAACTTTACCCATTACTTACCCTAATACAACCCATTATTACAGATCCATTACCCATTACCCATTACCCGATCATCTTAGCTTGTGTTTGACAATGTTTATATGGGTTGTCAAAAACACTTATTGACAGCAAAAACAATACCAAATACTTCATTTTTATCATGAAAAATACTTTTGAAATTAAATTTTTAACCCAAATTAATGTTTCGGGCTTTTACCAGCTGCGTTCTACAAGCTCGTTTGAAATAAAAAGACAGTTTTATAGTCACGCTTATTACTAGATCAGTTTTATTTCTGCAGTCTGTTCATGTATTTTCTTTCTTTATTCTTACTTTTCTTTATGGGATTTTAACTTTAAGCTTATTTGTCTTTTGTGCCCCAATTGTGATATGATATAGAATATTGTTAAGCTTATTTAATCATTGGTATGGAACCATTTTAATGGTTTTATAATGAATAAAAATAAAAGGATAAACTACAACGGAGGTCACTCAATTATGGTAAAGTTTACATTCGGTCACTCAATTATGGGTAAGGTTACATTTGGGTCACTCAATTATTAAAGGTTACATTTGGATTATTCAATTATGTGTAAGGTTACATTTGGGTCACCCTTCATATTTTAAAAAAGTATATCAATTTGTGTATTAGATTAATTAATGATTTCAAATGAAGTACTCTAATGTTAACGAGAGATAGAAGTGATTTGGAAGAAAAAAAGACTAAATTGATATACCTTTTTAAATATGAAGGGTGACCCAAATGTAACATTATCCATAATTGAGTGACCCAAATGTAACCTTTAATAATTGGGTGACCCAAATGTAATCTTGCCCATAATTGAGTGACCCAAATGTAATCTTGCCCATAATTATGTGTAATGTTACATTTGGGTCACCCTTCATATTTTAAAAAAACATATCAATTTGTGTATTAGATTAATCAATGATTTCAAATGAAGTACTCTAATGTTAACGAGGGTATAGGAGTGATTTGGAAGAAAAAAAAGACTAAATTGATATACCTTTTTAAATATGAAGGGTGACCCAAATGTAACCTTATCCATAATTGACTGGCCCAAATGTAACCTTTAATAATTGGGTGACCCAAATGTAATCTTGCTCATAATTGAGTGACCCAAATGTAATCTTGCCCATAATTATGTGTAAGGTTACATTTGGGTCACCCTTCATATTTTAAAAAAGTATATCAATTTGTGTATTAGATTAATTAATGATTTCAAATGAAGTACTCTAATGTTAACGAGGGTATAGAAGTGATTTGGAAGAAAAAAAGACTAAATTGATATACCTTTTTAAATATGAAGGGTGACCCAAATGTAACCTTATCCATAATTGAGTGACCCAAATGTAACCTTTAATAACTGGGTGACCCAAATGTATTCTTGCCCATAATTGAGTGACCCAAATGTAATCTTGCCCATAATTGAATGACTCAAATGTAGCATTTACCATAACTAAGTGACCTCCGTTATAGTTTACCCAAAATAAAACTATATCGTTATATATATATATATATACATTTGGTTATAAAGAGAAAAAATTAAATAGTAATTGAATTGTTTTATTTTCAGTTTTTTATTTGTATTAATTTGTAAATGATTTTTTTATAAAAATTACATAAATTTTAAATATTAATGAATGTAATTTGAAATAGATCATGTATAATAATATTGATGAATTTAAAAATAATTTAAATTGATATAATTTAAACTTTACAAAAATATGTCTAGAATTATCATTTTTTCTACAATACTTTTTGAAAGCACTATTCTACAATACTTTTAAAAGTACTTTTCGAAAGCAATGTCACTAACCTAATTCCTAAGCCAGTTGAACCATAGATCCAATACATATTTGCTCGCGACTAGGGTCGGCAATTCTCCATGGATGGTGGCCCACCCGATCTAACTAAATGGACGAAAACCTGATGAAAGATGGGTTTGATCCGTTTGAAGTGGGTGGCGGATGGAGCGGGTGATGGGTTCGGGTGAACAATTTTCAACCCACCATCTGATCCGTCACCCGCTCCATCCATCGATATAATATTAATTTTAAAAAATATTTTGAACCTTAGAATTGTTTAAGCTTTTGCTTATTATTGAGAAATGGGAATTTTGTTTATGTAGGTTTTGTTGTATGTAAGATTATTTAGAAATTTAGAACTTTAAAAATAGTTGATTTTAATGTATTAAATATTAAATGTTTTAGTAAGATTTTACATGTATTTTTAACTACATTTTTCTAATAATAGAACCCATTTATGATCAAATCCACTCGCCTCATCCGCGGTTAATAGGTGGGGCGAATTTGGGTCAATGACCAAGCGTGTAACACCCGAGTTTAGGGGTCGGGAGTTGAGTGTGTGAGTCGGGTTCGAGTCGATGGGCTCGTTTTAATTTAATGGGCTTTGCTTTAAAAATTCAAATGGGCTTGATTTTCACTAATGGTAAAATTGTAATTTTGAAAATAAGGGAAAAGATGAAAAAATGGGGCTTTTGAAAATATCATCTTCATCTTCTTCCCTCTACCAAATATCACGACAACAAACCTCCCTAAAACCCCAAATACTATTACATTCATTTCCTTCACCATTTCTGTAACCCCCTAGACCCGCCTATGCGTTTCGACGGATCCTAGGAAGTCACATTATGATCACTAGAGTGACCCACAATAAGATTTCAAATAAACATATGGTTAAAGCTTTAAAATCATAAATCAAATGTAACCGCACGAGGCCCACTTATGCGATTAACCCAACTACCGGGCAGTCACAACCTAGGTAAAAACCAAAAGTATCCAGTTATAGCAAAAGCCAAAGCCCGATAAAAACCAAAAGTTAAGTCTTATCAAAATATAGGTATAAGTCACCCCAAATACAGACAGTTTGGAATATAAGATTATTACAACAGTTTAAAGCCAAATGTGCCGATTCTCCAGTTGTCGGGTCTAAAAGGAGTGGACTATCAAATATATGAAAGGGGAGGAAAAGAAAACATAAGCTAGGGAGCTCAGTGTGTTCCAAAAGTGCAGATCAAACAGGCAATGATTACATAACATTCAGATCATAAGAACACATAATAGATCAATACAAATACTCAGATGCATGTATGCGTTTACTAGTGACTACCCTCCAACCTTACACCAAATGCAGTCCCCCAGAACTGCATCCATAGGGACTTACCCTAGGCCCGATGGGCATAGGTGCCACCTAAGGGGATGCCTTAGGTCCATAAGGACTTACCCTAAGCCCGATGTGCTTAGGTGCCACTCAAGGGGAGACCTTGAGTCCATAAGGACTTACCCTAGGCCCAATAGGCATAGGAGCCACCTAAGGGAAAACCTTAGGTCCATAAGGATTTACCAGCTTGATCAGGACTGTACCGGAAGAGACTTCATATCATAACCCAACAGTATACCCCAGACAGAATCAGTGTTCAGATTTCCAAACATGGGTAACAGAATATATGTGACAGATATTGTATTCATAACATCAGAAACGGAAGAATTCATGCTTTTGACTGATAAATGGGTATAATAATGCAGAGCAGACATTTAAGTATTCATTATTCAAACAGAATGTACCATCATAGGTCAAGCAATCATATAACATGTAAACAACTGAGCAAACATGCACAATATCATTCATGATCAAATCATCATACAATCCATTTAAACAGAATGTAGCACACATGAAACACACCTCAAAGCTGATCGGATAAGGGTCTAACGGGCACCTGCCTCAGTACGCTCAGATACGGGGTCAGATCCTAGATCAAGAAAGAATAATGTCATAACGTGGAATAAGAGTTAAACTTATTCTTATACACAGGATTTAATTTCATACTGATATCCCCTGAAGTGTGAGGGTGAGCGGGTCGAGAGGAGCTAGGCTGAGCTGGTGAGGGGTCATACGAGTCTCGGGCACCTTTACACAATTAAAATACTGGTTTAGGTATTTATCTAATTTACTGATATCTGAATGGAAAATTAAGTACTTAAGCATGATTTGGGTTTAAGGTCAGATTCGGAGGCCTTCGGGTCAGAATTTTGCAAAACGGGCTTCAAAATCGGACTCAGGACGTCGAAAAACATAAAATAGGGCTTTTCGGAAAATTTGACTTTTTGGTCAACGGTCAACGGTCAAAGTCAACGGTCAAAGTCAACACTGACGTCATGCTGACGTCATGCTGACGTCACTGTTGTCCGGGTCGGGTCAACGGGTCGGGTCAACGGGTCAGTCAACGAGTCGGGTCGGGTCGGTCAACGGGTCGGGTCACTGACATCATGCTGACGTCATGCTGACGTCACTGTTGACCGGGTCGGGTCAACGGGTCGGGTCACTGACATCATACTGACGTCATGCTGACGTCACTGTTGACCGGGTCGGGTCAACGGGTCGGGTCGGGTTGCTGACGTCATGCTGACTGGGTCGGTCCGGTTCGGGCAGCTCGGTTCGAGACCAGACCGGTCTGAACTGGCCGGTCCACTGCCACCATCTAGGGTGGCCGGGAACGGCGCGTGAAGCCCACGCGCGGCTCCGAACGGCGCGTGAGGCCCACGCGCCGCCGTGGACGGCGGAGCAAAAATCAGAAATTTTCCAGAATTCTCCAAATTTGAAAATATATCACCTCATGCTCGAATTTAGTTCGAAAACTTACCCGATTATCACCGATTTGAGAAAAACCTCGATTTGTTCGAAACCTTCAACGTCAAATTAACGACAAACGGAGCGGCAGTTTGACGAGTGGATAGGGGCGTTTTGACCGGAACGTCGAGACGGTTCGTATGGTGGTCGTGGTGAACGAAACGGAACAACGATCGACGTTTGTGGATGAAACTTGATTTGGTTGATGTTTGAGAGAGTTGAGAGAACAAAGAAAAAAAATTCTAATATGATGGGAGGGATGATCTGCCGTGAATGAGAGAAGAAAAATGAGTGAAATAATTGAGAGGGGGAGGATAATATAATTAAGGTAAGTGGAGGAGTGGTTGGAGATAAGGTGGGGTGTGGTTGGAAAAGAAATAATAATAATAATAATATTATTATTATTATTATTTATATATATATATATATATATTTTTTTTTGTGTGTTACAATTCTCCCACCCTTAAGAAAAATTTCGTCCTCGAAATTTACCTTAATCAAACAGATGCGGAAATTGTTTTCTCATGAATCCTTCAATCTCCCAAGTAGCCTCAGTAGGACTCCGATTTCTCCACTGAACTTTAACCATTGGAATGCGTCGGTTTCTCAGAACTCTCTCATCAAAATCCAAGATTTGAATCGGTTCCTCCTCGTAGGACAGATCTGATCTCAACTCTACATCCTGAGCTTGAATGACATGACTAGGATCTGGATGGTATCGCCTCAACATGGACACGTGGAAGACATCATGAATACGGTTAAGCTGGGATGGCAACTCGAGCTGATAGGCAACTGGCCCAACTCTCTTCACAATACGATACGGTCCAATAAATCTCGGACTCAACTTGCCCTTTTTCCCAAACCTCAAAACTTTCTTCCATGGTGATACCTTTAGAAAAACCTGATCACCAACCTCAAACTCTATATCCCTTCTCCTCCGGTCAGCATAAGACTTCTGTCTGTCAAAAGCCTCTTTCAGACGATTTCGAATCAGTTTGACAGTCTCTTCAGTCTCTTGAACCAACTCAGGACCCAGAGTCTTCTTATCATACAACTCGGTCCAACAGATAGGAGTTCGGCATTTACGACCATACAAAGCTTCATAAGGGGCCATGCGAATACTAGCCTGATAGCTATTATTATAAGCAAACTCGGCCAAGGGCAAGAAATCTTCCCAACTACCGCGGAAGTCTATCACGCATCCTCTCAACATATCTTCAAGAACCTGAATTACTCTTTCTGACTGTCCGTCTGTCTGCGGATGGAAGGATGTACTGAAATTCAGACGGGTACCTAAAGCATTGTGCAAAGCCAACCAGAATCGAGAAGTGAACCTAGGATCCCGATCAGATATTATAGATAAAGGCACCCCATGTAGTCTGACGATTTCAGAGATGTACGTTTTTGCCAGCTTCTCCAAAGAGTAAGTGACTCGAACTGGGATAAAATGAGCTGACTTGGTGAGTCGGTCAACAATAACCCAGACAGAATCCTTTTTAGAAGGAGTTAGAGGCAACCCGGTAACGAAATCCATCGTGATACGCTCCCATTTCCACTTAGGAATCTTAATGGGCTGCAACAAACCAGAAGGATGCTGGTGCTCTGCCTTAACCTGTTGGCAAGTCAAACACCGCGATACATAATCTGAAATGTCCTTCTTCATACCTTCCCAACGATATCTCTGCCTCAGGTTTTGATACATTTTGTCCCCACCGGGATGCATAGCATAAGGGCTGTTATGAGCCTCACTGAGAATAGTCCGCTTCAGGTCAGCATCATTGGGAACACAATATCGACCCTTGAAGCACAAAACGCCATCCTGATCAAAGGCATAAGTAGAAGTAGATCCTTGTTCAACCCGCTGCATGACAGGAAGTAAGGAACTGTCTAGAAGCTGTTTGGCCCTAATTTGTTTGGTCAATGTCGGTTTAACCTGTAGCTCAGCTAGTAGACTGCCATCCCTGTATACACTCATTCTGGCAAATAAGGATCTCAAATCTGTTATAGCCTTACGACTCAAAGCATCAGCCACCACATTCGCCTTTCCTGGGTGATACTCAATCACACAGTCATAGTCTTTAAGAAGCTCAATCCAACGACGTTGTCTAAGATTGAGCTCTTTCTGAGTGAGGATGTACTTTAGACTCTTGTGATCTGTGTAAATATAGCACTTTTCTCCGTAAAGATAGTGCCTCCAAATTTTCAAGGCAAAGATCACAGCAGCTAACTCGAGGTCATGGGTTGGATAATTACACTCATGAGGTCGTAATTGACGCGATGCATAAGCGATAACCTTCCCTTCCTGCATCAGTACACAACCGAGCCCGAAATGTGAAGCATCACTATATACTGAGAAGTCCTTTCCAGACTCAGGTTGTATAAGAACCGGGGCTCGGGTCAGAGCTGCTTTGAGTTTCTCAAAACTAACTTGCTGGGCATCAGACCAAACATAAGGGACATTCTTCCTTAATAGCTTCGTCAGAGGAGTGGCAATGATGGAGAAGCCCTCGACAAAGCGTCGATAGTAACCAGCTAAACCCAAAAAGCTACGGATCTCAGAGACATTTTTAGGTTGCTTCCAATCGGTGATGGCTTCGATTTTACTTGGATCAACCTGTATGCCTCGAGCAGATACAACATGACCCAGAAATGTCACTTCTTTGAGCCAAAATTCACACTTGCTCAGCTTAGCATACAAACGATTTTGTCTCAGGGTTTGTAGTACAATCCTCAAGTGCTCGACATGCTCTGCTTCTGTCCGTGAATAGACCAAAATATCGTCGATGAAAACCACAACAAACTGGTCTATAAAGGGCCGGAACACACGATTCATCATGTCCATAAAAGCTGCAGGAGCATTTGTCAGACCAAACGGCATCACCAAAAACTCGTAATGCCCGTATCTGGTACGGATGGCTGTCTTAGCAACATCAGAATATTTTATTTTCAATTGATAATACCCAGATCGAAGATCAATCTTCGAGAAAACAGTTGCTCCCCGAAATTGATCAAATAGGTCATCAATCCTGGGTAATGGGTATTTGTTCTTCACAGTCAACTTATTTAGCTTTCTGTAATCAATACACAAACGAAGTGTACCATCCTTCTTCTTCACGAAGAGAACAGGAGCTCCCCAAGGTGAAGAGCTGGGTCGGATAAAGCCTCGGTCAAGAAGCTCTTGTAACTGAATTTTTAATTCTTTAAGCTCTTTAGGGGCCATACGATAGGGACTCATGGACACAGGCGCAGACCCTGGATAAGTCTCGATTTCAAACTCAACATCCCTGTCTGGTGGTAGCCCGGGCAATTCTTCTGGGAAAACATCAGGAAACTCGCTAACAGTGCGAATGTCCTCGATCTTAGATAAAGAGCCCTTCGTGTTCAAGAAACAGGCAATGAAAGTTTCATATCCTTTCCGGATCATCCTATCAGCAGTTAGAGAGGATACTACATTGGACAAGTAGCCCCGACGCTCTCCGACTAAGATTACGGATCGATCATCTGAAGTCTTCAAGGTAGCCTTTTTTGACTCACAATCCAAACTGACCCGATGTTCCAACAGCCAATCCATACCCAAAATCAGATCAAACTCCTCTAACGGAAGTTCCAAAAGATCGGCCAGGAAAATTTCTCCTTGAACTTCAAGAGGACACCTCCTAAGTACTTTGTCCACAATCACTGACTGTCCCACTGGGCTCATGACTGTGACATCACTTACAGTGGCTTCAAAAGGAAGCTGAAGGTTTCGGGATACAGATCTTGAAATATAGGAGTGGGTGGATCCACTATCGAGTAATGCAAAGTATGGAACAGAATAAATGGTAAAGGTACCTGCAAGAACATCTGGCTCGTCTCTGTCATCCCGACGTCTGGAGGCATACATCATTGCCGGCTGTCTAGCATCAGATAATGCTGGTCCTCCACTCTGATTTGATCGAGCTCTGGTGTCAGTCCTGGCAGCAGATTAAGAAGGTCTTCCCTGACTACGACCTTTGGCTGGAGTCTGTACAGATGTCTGTGAGCGTGTTGGGGTCTGGAAAGATGCCCGAGGTGCGGAAGATGGGACAGGACAATTCTTCAGAAAATGATCTCCGGACCCACATCGAAAACATGCACCGGTCTTCCTTCTACACTCGCCCCCATGTCGCTTGTCACAATGCACACAAAGGGGCATAGGGTTGAAACCAGACGAATCACCTCTACTAGAAACCGGGGTCGAAGAAGCATTAGGTCTGGATCCAAAATTACCTCTCTGATGACTAGCAGTGCGATTTCTCTTTCCTTGACGTGAGGAAGACTCGGGCTTAGGAGGCCTCTTAGACCACTCCCGGTCAACTCTACCTCCACCAGTAACTGCTAGCTCTACATCTTCCAGATCTTTAGCTTTCTCAACTAAAGTGTCGAAGTCCTTATCCAGATGACCAACAACATGTACACATAACTCGTATCTCAGTCCCATCACAAATTTACGGCATTTTTCCTTCTCAGTAGGCACTAAGCTAGCCCCAAATCTGAGCAAGCTCAAGAATTCTGTCTCATATTCGGATACAGACAGATCTCCCTGAGTCAAGGTCCTGAATTTTTCTTGCATCTGCCTCATGTAACGCTCACCAACAAAGCGACTCTTGAAACGCTCCTTGAAAAACTCCCAAGACAGACGGGCCGCAGGAACACTGCTAACCACAGATTCCCACCACGTACGAGCATTCCCATACAACATAGAAACGGCTCCCACATATCTCTTGGATGGCTCAAGACCCAAAGAATCCATACGTCTCTCCAGATCATGAAGCCATTCCTCTGCCTCAGTCGGGGCTCCACTAGTAGGGCCATCAAAAGTTCTCGCCCCATTTGTGATCAAGGTCTGGGAGATGGGAACTTCAGGGATAATACCAGCTGCTCTAACCGCACCAGAAATCAACTGCAAAAACTGCCTACTAAGGGCTTCGTCGGTAATAGATGTGGAAGGCTCAGAAGAAGACGGTGCTCCTCTAACTGGAGTAGACACATCAATCTCAGGGGCAGACTGAGGGGCTGTCACTACAGTAGGGCCAGATGGTATGGAGGACTCAGTAGGACCAGGGACAGAAGTTGTAGTAGGTGACTCGACCACCGGATCATCTATCGTGTCGGCAAACCGGACAGGTCTACCGCGTCTCCGAATGGGTCGACGTCCTCTTTCAGTACTCATAGCAGAAGGCTTCTACAAGGATTAAACTTAGGGTCAGTTTATAGCAATGGAGAATCGAACACAATTAAGCAGACAAAATTTGGGTGACTTAACTCATTTCAAAACACCTTTTTGTAAAACTTTTTCAAATATTGCGTAAAATGAACTCATTCACAGTCCGAGGTTTTTGAAACCAAAGGCTCTGATACCACTAAATGTAACCCCCTAGACCCGCCTATGCGTTTCGACGGATCCTAGGAAGTCACATTATGATCACTAGAGTGACCCACAATAAGATTTCAAATAAACATATGGTTAAAGCTTTAAAATCATAAATCAAATGTAACCGCCCGAGGCCCACTTATGCGATTAACCCAACTACCGGGCAGTCACAACCTAGGTAAAAACCAAAAGTATCCAGTTATAGCAAAAGCCAAAGCCCGATAAAAACCAAAAGTTAAGTCTTATCAAAATATAGGTATAAGTCACCCCAAATACAGACAGTTTGGAATATAAGATTATTACAACAGTTTAAAGCCAAATGTGCCGATTCTCCAGTTGTCGGGTCTAAAAGGAGTGGACTATCAAATATCTGAAAGGGGAGGAAAAGAAAACATAAGCTAGGGAGCTCAGTGTGTTCCAAAAGTGCAGATCAAACAGGCAATGATTACATAACATTCAGATCATAAGAACACATAATAGATCAATACAAATACTCAGATGCATGTATGCGTTTACTAGTGACTACCCTCCAACCTTACACCAAATGCAGTCCCCCAGAACTGCATCCATAGGGACTTACCCTAGGCCCGATGGGCATAGGTGCCACCTAAGGGGATGCCTTAGGTCCATAAGGACTTACCCTAAGCCCGATGTGCTTAGGTGCCACTCAAGGGGAGACCTTGAGTCCATAAGGACTTACCCTAGGCCCAATAGGCATAGGAGCCACCTAAGGGAAAACCTTAGGTCCATAAGGATTTACCAGCTTGATCAGGACTGTACCGGAAGAGACTTCATATCATAACCCAACAGTATACCCCAGACAGAATCAGTGTTCAGATTTCCAAACATGGGTAACAGAATATATGTGACAGATATTGTATTCATAACATCAGAAACGGAAGAATTCATGCTTTTGACTGATAAATGGGTATAATAATGCAGAGCAGACATTTAAGTATTCATTATTCAAACAGAATGTACCATCATAGGTCAAGCAATCATATAACATGTAAACAACTGAGCAAACATGCACAATATCATTCATGATCAAATCATCATACAATCCATTTAAACAGAATGTAGCACACATGAAACACACCTCAAAGCTGATCGGATAAGGGTCTAACGGGCACCTGCCTCAGTACGCTCAGATACGGGGTCAGATCCTAGATCAAGAAAGAATAATGTCATAACGTGGAATAAGAGTTAAACTTATTCTTATACACAGGATTTAATTTCATACTGATATCCCCTGAAGTGTGAGGGTGAGCGGGTCGAGAGGAGCTAGGCTGAGCTGGTGAGGGGTCATACGAGTCTCGGGCACCTTTACACAATTAAAATACTGGTTTAGGTATTTATCTAATTTACTGATATCTGAATGGAAAATTAAGTACTTAAGCATGATTTGGGTTTAAGGTTAGATTCGGAGGCCTTCGGGTCAGAATTTTGCAAAACGGGCTTCAAAATCGGACTCAGGACGTCGAAAAACATAAAATAGGGCTTTTCGGAAAATTTGACTTTTTGGTCAACGGTCAACGGTCAAAGTCAACGGTCAAAGTCAACACTGACGTCATGCTGACGTCATGCTGACGTCACTGTTGTCCGGGTCGGGTCAACGGGTCGGGTCAACGGGTCAGTCAACGAGTCGGGTCGGGTCGGTCAACGGGTCGGGTCACTGACATCATGCTGACGTCATGCTGACGTCACTGTTGACCGGGTCGGGTCAACGGGTCGGGTCACTGACATCATACTGACGTCATGCTGACGTCACTGTTGACCGGGTCGGGTCAACGGGTCGGGTCGGGTTGCTGACGTCATGCTGACTGGGTCGGTCCGGTTCGGGCAGCTCGGTTCGAGACCAGACCGGTCTGAACTGGCCGGTCCACTGCCACCATCTAGGGTGGCCGGGAACGGCGCGTGAAGCCCACGCGCGGCTCCGAACGGCGCGTGAGGCCCACGCGCCGCCGTGGACGGCGGAGCAAAAATCAGAAATTTTCCAGAATTCTCCAAATTTGAAAATATATCACCTCATGCTCGAATTTAGTTCGAAAACTTACCCGATTATCACCGATTTGAGAAAAACCTCGATTTGTTCGAAACCTTCAACGTCAAATTAACGACAAACGGAGCGGCAGTTTGACGAGTGGATAGGGGCGTTTTGACCGGAACGTCGAGACGGTTCGTATGGTGGTCGTGGTGAACGAAACGGAACAACGATCGACGTTTGTGGATGAAACTTGATTTGGTTGATGTTTGAGAGAGTTGAGAGAACAAAGAAAAAAAATTCTAATATGATGGGAGGGATGATCTGCCGTGAATGAGAGAAGAAAAATGAGTGAAATAATTGAGAGGGGGAGGATAATATAATTAAGGTAAGTGGAGGAGTGGTTGGAGATAAGGTGGGGTGTGGTTGGAAAAGAAATAATAATAATAATAATAATATTATTATTATTATTTATATATATATATATATATATATTTTTTTGTGTGTTACAATTTCAATTAATTTCGACGAGGTAAGCACGTTTTTGACTTGTCCTCTTCATTCCTAGCACATTGATGGTTTTAGTTTTTGGAAAACATCATTGTTGAGAATTTCAAGTTTTCAAGGTTTTGAAAGAAAATGATGAAACTTTAATTGCTTTTCATTTTGCTTTTGATTTGTAGAGTTAAGTTATGAACTAATCTTGTCCTAAGGTACATTATATCTTAAAATGGTGGGTTTTTATCAAAAATCCCGAAATGGGTTTTTGGGGTATTTTAAAAGGGTGAAAATATGGGTTTTTGGTGTGGTTTTGTGTTGGAGAGTGGGGATGATGTTATAGTAATGTTAGACAGGTGTTTTGAAGGTGTTTAATGGTGTTTTGGGTGTTGGAATCATTGGTTTTCTGCCGGGTTGTTGGGGAGTACGAAAATGAGATTTTTGGTGTTGGCCTTGGTTTGAAATTGTAAAAATTTGGCTATTGGTAGTAGTTTGGGGTTTTGACAGTGTTTGGTGATGATTTTGTTGAGTAATATATTGTTTTTTATTGGTTAGAATCAAGGGGAACCGTTGGAGAAGCTTCGGGCACGATTCCGGAAAGTGTGGAGGCTTGATTCGGCTTTTCGCAGTTTGCTTAAGGAAGTTCGATGAGTGGAATCATTTACATTGGTTTTAAATTGGTTCAAGTGTATGGTTGTGGAGTTGGATTGTGCTTGGTAGGCCAATCCAAGGTAGAGGTTAAGTTGGTAGCTTAATCTCTTGTGTGTTTTATGAGTTTTGCTTAATATGCATGGTGTAAACTTGTAAAGTATGTGTTGATTATGTATGTTGTTATATACAATGATGTATGTGGTGTTTGATATGTTGAATGCATGATGGATTGTCATGGTATGACTTGAAAGTATGATTGGCACTAGTTAATTACAGGTATAAATGATTGATCATTAGGATGAGAGTGTGCACACGGTTGAGTCAATTTACGCGTTGCCTTGGTGGCGTAAAGTCCTCAAGGAGGAGTACGGTGATGTAATATTCCACCAGAAATTATATATTATTACGTGATGATGAGTGGAATCCCATCTGTAGGGCATGTGATGATGAGTGTAATCCCATCCATGCAAGGACCGGCGATGAGTGTAATCCCACCGAAGGTAACGTTGTTGTTGAGTACGTTGGAGGTGAAAACCCCAACGGAAGTTATCTGCATATCCGAGTAAACTAATAGTTGCCAATATACTTGTTCATGGGTGGTTATTGTTAAGATAATTGTTATATCTTGTTGGGCATAACATGAGGTAAGATGCCATGTTAATGCATTCTTGTGATGTTAGCTATGATGATATGTTGATGCTTATGTATGCTTGTGGGTTGTCTTAAGGATGATATGCTTGAACCCTGCATTGTCGTTATTTTTGTTTTAGAGCACCCTCACTAAGCTTCTAGCTTACGCTCTCGTTTTCGACAATGCAGATCATTAGCGTGGAGTTAGCAAGAAGCAAGGAAAGGGGCATCCAAGCTTTAGTAGTTGCTCAAGTATGGTTTAGTAAATAATGTGGTAGTTTAGCAATGGGGATGCTATGTGTTTTGTGTGAGCGTTGTTAGACTCATATGTGTTGGTTTTGATGTTATTGCCTTTGTTGTGGATTGTAAACCATGCTTATGTTGTTTCCTAAATGATTTGTGTTTTGAAGGCTTATGACCATGTTCCATGATTGTTTATGTGTTATGTTATAAGGCATGTAAACCTTGATATGCAATGTTTATGTAAGTGTTTACCTTCTATGAATGAAATGGTTTAGTTATGTATGCCTTTATGCAAGTTTCCTATCTAAGTGCTTATCTTGTGTGGGATGCCATGTTTGTTTGGTTAAGTAACATCGTATGTTTAGCTTTGGTTTCTAAATGTTGTATGAGGATTTGTTTGTTGCTAGATGAGTCGTAAATTGCATCTAGAGTTGAGTCTTGGTGCGTTTTGCAGCTAAAATGTAGTTTGCAGTGCAGGGCGTATCGGTACGCCTAAGGGCCGTATCGATACGGTCCTACACTTTGGACTTCATTTTAGGCTTAGCGTACCGATACACGAGGGTGTATCGATACGCAAAAAGCTCTCTGGAAATCTGAGAAATTGACGAGATTTTGGCGTACCGGTACGGGTCTTAGGTGTATCGGTACGGTCTTTGTTGTTTGACCGTGAGAAGTTGGCCGTTGAGGGCATATCGGTACGGTCAACCAGTGTACTGATACGGTCTCCTTAGGTTGACTTTGGGTAGTTGACCAAGTCCAGGCGTATCGATACGGTCTTCTAGCGTATCGGTACGGCCTGTTGTAAAGGTTAAAATGGGTTGTTTAAATTACTTGTTTTGTATGCTTGTATCGTCTCGTTGTCTTTCCACTGTCGTATCACACATAGGGTGTATGAAAGCATTTAGACAATATATTGTTTAAAAGAAATTTTCTAGGGTTGCAATCCGAAGGGGAGCCTTAATGGGTTTCACTTCAGTTTTCCCCGTGTAACCTACTCGGACTGGTCAGTCGTCCAGACCGGGACGAGGGGGTTACATTTGTTGGTATCAGAGCCTGAGGTTTCTGAGACCTCGAGTAGGTAAGTGAGGTAAGTTTGAAGTGTTATGTTGTTGCTATGTCTACGTGAATGTTTTGTCATGTTTGCTTGTTAGTACGGTGTTTGAAAGCATGTGTTAGCATGAATTTGGTGTCGAAGCGTAGTGTCGAGTTCCCATTGCTACTATTACTTATTTCAAAGGATTTTGTAAAGGAATATACTTGAGCACGATTGGACCCTTGCCTTTGCTAACTTAATCCTTATGTGTTTGTTTGTTTGTTTGTAGTTGTTATCTTGCTAGCGGTGAGATGAAACCTAGAGGCAGGCCTAAGATGGTTCATCCGGAACCACGGGCAGCAGCTTCGGGAGTTAAGCCGGTTGTTGAGGCACATGCTCCTCCACCTCTACCTTCTCCTCCTCGTCAAGAGGGAGGTGAGGCGAGAGCCGATGGTGTAGAACCTCAGGTTGGCCAAGGACCGACCAAGATAGATTTGGCTCCACTAGTTTAGGCGATAGCCGGGGCTTTTCAGGTAGCAGTGGCTGGGGGTCAGGCAGTGGCACAACCTCAGGGTGAGGGCACCGGTTTGCCACTTGAGAGGCTTCGCAGTTTGGGAGGCGAAGAGTTCCGAGGGTTGGCAACCGAGAGATCCGAGACTTGGTTTTACAAGACTGTCCGTATTCTGTCACAGATTGGTTGTATTGGAGAGCGTAGACTAGGGTGTGTTGTATCTCTGCTTCAGGGTGATGCCTACACTTGGTGGGTCACTATTACTACGGGCATGCCAGATGCCGAGATCACATGGGAGTTCTTTAAGTCAGCTTTTCGCAATAAGTATCTAGGTCCCCGTTATCTCGATGAGAAGAAGAGAGAGTTTATGGCATTGCTTCAGGGGAATTTGATAGTGACCGGGTATGAGATACGATTCGCCAGGTTGAGTCAGTATGCATCTGAGCTTATTCCTACTGAGAGGGAACGTTGTGACCGTTTCTGCTATGGGTTGAGTGAAGAGATCAAGAGGTACACCTTGGCTATTGACTACAAAGATTTTGATGTCTTGGTCTCTAGGGCCAAGGACATAGAGCACAATTTTGGTTTGACCAAATGTTCTGGTGGTTCTAGTTTTGGAAAGAGGTCTGGTGACTTTGATAGAGGTGATGCCAAGAGGCATCGGGACAATAGGCATCACTTTGACCATAGACGTGGTGGTGGTAACCACGGTAAGGGCCATCAGGGCCAGAGAGCTAGTGGGCTTTTGCCCGAGTGTGCTCATTGTGGGAGGAATCACACCGATGAGTGTTGGGGGAACTATCACTCGTGTTGGAACCGTGGAGCTAGGGATCACATTAGGCGTGATTGTCCACATCAGGCGGGGTATGCACCAGGTCAGGTTCAGGCTTCATCTAGAGCCGTTGATTTTCATAGAGGCCGTGGGCGCGGTCGAGGTATCTTCCAGCCGAGAAATGATGGCTAGAGGAACATAGCACGTGTAGTTGCGGTTCAGCTAGAGGGCGGAGGTCAGACTAGAGTTTATGCTCAGCGAGAGGGTTAGAACGACACGAATGTGATTGCAGGTAACTTCTCGATAGAGTCTCTGTGTTTGCTTTCTTTGATTGACTCCGGGTCTACGCATTCTTATATTTTGAGTGAGCATGCAAAGATATTGAATTTACCTTGTGAGGTACTAGAGGTAGGTGTTAGTGTTACTAGTTCCTTTGGGGATACAATAGTAGTTAGGAGAATGTACAGAAGGTGTCCGTTAATGGTTCAAGGGCATGTGTTTCCAATGTATATGATAGAGTTACTGTTCTATGGCTTTGATGTAATTCTGGATATGGACTGGCTTACCGAACATAGAGCTAGGATAGATTTTGAGACTAAGAGGGTTTTCTTGAAGCTTGCGGATGATTATAAGATTGTGGTAGTAGGTGAGAACGTGAAGTTCTTATCGAATGTTGTTTCAGCTTTAGAGGCTAAGAGGTTAGTTGAGTTGGTTTGTGAGGCGTACTTGGCCTACATGATGAATCCGAACATGAGTGAAGTTAGACCTCAAGATATCAAGACAATGCGTGATTTTTCGAGTGTGTTTCTGGAAGAATTGTCGGGTTTATCGCCTGATAGAGAGGTAGAGTTTGCTATAGAGACTTATTCAGATTCAGCTCCTGTTTCGATTGCTCCGTACCGTATAGCACCGAAAGAACTGAAAGAGTTGAAGACTCAGTTGCAAGAGTTTTCGGATAGAGGCTTTATCCGACCGAGTTCTTCACCTTGGGGAGCTCTGGTTTTGTTTGTGAAGAAGAAAGACGGTAGTATGAGAATGTGCATAGATTACAGACAGTTGAATCAGTTGACAGTGAAGAACAAGTATCCTTTGCCGCATATTGATGATTTGTTTGATTAGTTGAGAGGGGCATCAGTCTTTTCGAAGATTGACTTGAGGTTCGGTTACTACCAGTTGAAGGTAAAAGAGGTTGATGTACCGAAGACAGCTTTTAGTACTAGATATAGTCACTATGAGTTCTTAGTTATGCCGTTTGGGTTGACTAATGCACCGGCTGCTTTCATAGACATGATGAATAGAATCTTCCATCAGTACTTAGATCAGTTTGTGGTTGTTTTCATAGATGATATTTTGGTGTATTCGCATACCAAGGAAGATCATGACGGCATTTGAGGTTGGTTTTGCGGACCTTGTTAGACAACCAGTTGTATGCAAAATTAAGTAAGTGCGAGTTCTGGATCCGAGAAGTAGTCTTCCTAGGACATGTAGTGTCAGCCGATAGGATTAGAGTTGATCCGAAGAAGATAGAAGCCATTGTTGAGAGGAAGCAACCGAAGTCTGTAACGGAGATTCGTAGCTTTCTAGGCTTAGTCGTGTACTATAGAAGGTTTCTCGAAGATAGCCACTCCTTTGAAAAAGATGCTTCAAAAGAATGTTCAGTTTGAGTGGTCAGATGCGAGACATCAAGCCTTTGAGAAATTGAAAGAAGCCTTGACCCATGCACCGATTTTGATTCAGGCAGAGTCGGGGAAATAGTATATAGTTTACAGCGATGCTTCGTATGTAGGGCTAGGTTGTGTTCTCATGCAAGACAGAAGAGTGGTGGCTTATACCTCAAGACAGTTGAAGACTCATGAGCGTAACTATCCGACACACTACATAGAGTTAGCTGCAGTTGTGTTTGCTTTGAAGATTTGGAGACATTATCTGTATGGTGAGAAATGCACAGTGTACACGGATCACAAGAGTTTGAAGTATATAATGACACAAAGAGAGTTGAACCTTAGACAGCGTAGGTGGCTAGAGTTGTTGAAGGACTATGATCTTACGATTGAGTACCATTCGGGTAAAGCCAATGTAGTGGCAGATGCTCTGAGTAGGAAGGTAGTCGTTGAGTTGAGGGTCATGTTTGCTAGTTTCAGTTTGTCCGGTGATGGTGGTTTAGTGGTCGAGCTTCAGGTTAGACCTACCTTAGGCTAGTTGATTAGAGAGAAACAGCTCTTAGATAGATCTTTGGCACCTCACGTGCAAGATAGAGCCGAGGGTAGACCATAATACTACAGTTTCAGTGTCGATGGGGTCTTGTGTTTCAGAGATAGGATAGTTGTTCCAGATGACAGTGATTTGAGACGTACGATCTTGACCGAAGCACACAGTAGCCCGTTTGCTATACATCCTGGTAGTACGAAGATGTATCACGATTTGAAGAATGAGTACTTTGGGGTTGGTTTGAAGAGAGACGTAGCCAACTTCGTGAGTAAGTGTATGGTATGTTAGAGAGTGAAGGCGAAACATAGGGTCCCTTCAGGTTTGTTGCAACCATTGAGAATTCCGGAATGAAAGTGGGAAAATATCACCATGGATTTCGTTTCGGGTTTGCCTTTGACTCCTACGAAGAAGAACTCAGTTTGGGTTATAGTTGATTGTTTCATGAAGTGTGCTCACTTCTTAGCTGTTAACACGACTTATTCCTTAGATAGGTTGGCCGATTTGTATATCGGTGAGATTGTGAGACTGCATGGTGTGCCGAAGTTAATTGTGTCAGATAGAGATCTGGGATTTACAGCCCGATTTTGGGAGTGTCTGCATCCAGCTTTGGGTACCCGTTTGAATTTCAGCACGTCGTATCATCCTCAGTCAGATGGTCAATCAGAGAGGGTTATACAAATTTTAGAGGACATGTTGCGTTGTTGCATCATTGATTTTTTCAGGGTACTTGGGAGAAGCACTTGTCTTTAGTCGAGATTGCATATAATAACAGTTTTCAGTCGAGCAATCAGATGGCTCCGTATGAGGCCTTGTATGGTAGAAAATGTAGAACTCCGATCTGTTGGGCCGAAGTAGGTCAGAAATTGTTACCAATGTCGGAATTGCTTAAGGGGACTACCGATAAGGTGAAATTGATTTGTGATCGTTTGAAGGCAGCTTCGGATAGGCAGAAGTCCTATGCAGACTTGAAGAGGAAGGAAGTTGATTATTCCGTGTGAGATAGAGTGTTCTTGAAAGTCTCTCCGTGGAAGAAAGTTATGAGATTTGGCAGAAAAGGGAAGTTGAGTCCGAGGTACATTGGACCGTATGAGATTGTGAGGCGAGTCGGTCCGGTTGCTTATCAGTTACGTTTGCCATCCGAGCTAGAGAAGATTCACGATGTGTTTCACGTTTCGATGCTCCGTAAGTATAGATCAGATCTGTCATATGTTATGCCTGTGGAAGATATTGAATTGAATCCGGATTTTATGTATGATGAGGAACCAGTTGAGATCTTAGCTTCGAACAAGAAAGTGTTGCGTGGTAGATCGATTGAGTTGGTCAAGGTGAGGTGGCAACGTCGAGGGGCGGATGAGGCCACTTAGGAGAGAAAGAATGATATGAAAAGGCGGTTTCCTTATCTCTTTCAGTCAGGTAATTTCGAGAACGAAATTTCCTTAAGTGGGGAAGACTTGTAACACCCGAGTTTAGGGGTCAGAAGTTGAGTGTGTGAGTTGGATTTGAGTCGATAGGCTCGTTTTAATTTAATAGGCTTTGCTTTAAAATTTCAAATGGGCTTGATTTTTACTAATGGCAAAATTGTAATTTTGAAAATAAGGGAAAATATGAGAAAAATGGGCTTTTGAAAATATCCTCCTCATCTTCTTCCCTCTACCAAATATCACGACAACAAACCTTCCTAAAACCCCAAATACTATTCCATTCATTTACTTCACCATTTCAAGTGATTTCAACGAGATAAACACGTTTTTGACTTGTCCTCTTCATTCCTAGAACATTGATGGTTTTAGTTTTTAGAAAACACCATTGTTGAGAATTTCAAGTTTTCAAAGTTTTGAAAGAAAATGATGAAACTTTAATGGCTTTTCGTTTTGCTTTTGATTTGTAGAGTTAACTTATGAACTAATCTTGCCCTAAGGTACATTATATCTTAAAATGGTGGGTTTTTATAAAAAAAATCACGAAATAGATTTTTGGGGGTATTTTAAAAGGGTGAAAATATGGGGTTTTGGTGTGGTTTTGTGTTGGAGAGTGGGGATGATGTTATAGTAATGTTAGACAGGTGTTTTGAAGGTGTTTAATGGTGTTTTGGGTGTTGGAATCATTGGTTTTCTGCTAGGTTGTTGGGGAGTACGAAAATGAGATTTTTGGTGTTGGCCTTGGTTTGAAATTGTAAGAATTTCGCTTGTGGTAGTATTTTGGGGTTGTGACAGTGTTTGGTGATGATTTGGTTGAGTAAGACATTCTTTTTGATTGGTTAGAATCAAGGGGAACCGTTGGAGAAGCTTCGGGCACGATTCCGGAAAGTGTGGAGGCTTGATTCAGCTTTTCTCGGTTTGCTTAAGGAAGTTCGGTGAGTGGAATCATTTAAATTGGTTTTAAATTGGTTCAAGTATATGGTTGTGGAGTTGGATAGTGCTTGGTAGGCCAATCCAAGGTAGAGATTAAGTTGGTAGCTTAATCTCTTGTGTGTTTTATGAGTTTTGCTTAATATGCATAGTGTAAACTTGTAAAGCATGTGTTGATTATGTATGTTGTTATATACATTGATGTATGTGGTGTTTGATATGTTGAATGCATGATGGATTGTCATGGTATGACTTGAAAGTATGATTGGCACTAGTTAATTACCGGGTATAAATGATCGATCATTAGGATGAGAGTGTGCACACGGTTGAGTCAAATTCGCGCGTGGCCTTGGTGGCGTAAAGTCATCAAGGAGGAGTACGGTGATGTAATATTCCACCGGAAATTATATATTATTACGTGATGATGAGTGGAATCCCATCCGTAGGGCATGTGATGATGAGTGTAATCCCATCCATGCAAGGACTAGTGATGAGTGTAATCCCACCGAAGGTAACGTTGTTGTTGAGTATGTTGGAGGTGAAAACCCCAATGGAAGTTATCCGCATATCCGAGTAAACTAATAGTTGCCAATATACTTGTTCATGGGTGGTTATTGTTAAGATAATTGTTATATCTTGTTGGGCATAACATGAGGTAAGATTCCATGTTAATGCATTCTTGTGATGTTAGCTATGATGATATGTTGATGCTTATGTATGCTTGTGAGTTGTCTTAAGGATAATATGCTTGAACCCTGCATTGTATTTGTTTTTGTTTTAGAGCACCCTCACTAAGCTTCTAGCTTACACTCTCATTTTCGACAATGCAGATCATTAGCGTGGAGTTAGCAAGGAGCAAGGAAAGGGGCATCCAAGCTTTAGTAGTTGCTCAAGTATGGTTTAGTAAATAATGTGGTAGTTTAGCAATAGGGATGCTTTGTGTTTTGTGTGAGCGTTGTTAGACTCATATGTGTTGGTTTTGATGTTATTGCCTTTGTTGTGGATTGTAAACCATGCTTATGTTGTTACCTAAATGCTTTGTGTTTTGAAGGCTTATGACCATGTTCCATGATTGCTTATGTGTTATGTTTTAAGGCATGTAAACCTTGATATGCAATGTTTATGTAAGTGTTTACCTTTCTATGAATGAAATGGTTTAGTTTTGTATGCCTTTATGCATGTTTCCTATCTAAGTGCCTATCTTGTGTGGGATGCCATGTTTGTTTGGTTAAGTAACATCGTATGTTTAGCTTTGGTTGCTAAATGTTGTATGAGGGTTTGTTTGTTGCTAGACGAGTCGTAAATTGCATACAGAGTTGAGTCTTGGTGCGTTTTGCAGCTAAAATACAGTTTGCAGTGCAAGGCGTATCGGTACGCCTAAGGGCCATAGCAATACGGTCCTACACTTTGGAATTCATTTTAGGCTTAGCGTACCGATACACGAGGGTGTATCGATACGCCAAAAGCTCTTTGGAAATATGAGAAATTGACGAGATTTTGGCGTACCGGTACGGGTCTTCGGTGTATCGGTACGGTCTTTGTTGTTTGACCGTGAGAAGTTTACCGTTGAGGGCATATCGGTACGGTCAACCAGTGTACCGATACGGTCTCCTTAGGTTGACTTTGGGTAGTTGACCAAGTCCAGGCGTATCGATACAGTCTTCTATCGTATCAATACGGCCTGTTGTAAAGGTTAAAATGGGCTGTTTAAATTGCTTGTTTTGTATGCTTGTATCGTCTCGTTGTATCACACATAGGGTGTATGAAAGCATTTAGACAAGATAATGTTTAAAAGAAATTTTCTAGGGTTGCTAACCAAAGGGGAGCCTTAACAGATTTCACTTTGGTTTTCCCCGTGTAACCTACTCGGACTGGTCAGTCGTCCAGACCGGGACGAAGGGGTTACAAAGTGGGTGGTGGGTGGGTTGGGTGACGATTTTGGATACGGATGGTCAAAAAATTCGCCTCGCCCTATTGTCATCCCTAAATTGCAGTGAAGAACTATTGAATTTACAGTTACACAAGTAGATTTCGGTTAACAAAGGGCAAAAGGTGTCATTTAGAACCCATTTTAATTGGAAGTCATTTTTCGCCTAATAAGAGCATTTCCTTGTTGCCTAAGGACAATATTCATTAGTGAACATCTCCAGCCTCACGCTTATAAAGACTTGTAAAGACAAAAACGAACCGAGGTTGATCAACGGTCACGCAAAGAGGTTCACCAAAGTGGTGCAAAATCCTTCAATCGATAGTGAAAAGACTTTTTTGAAATTTGGCAGTCAATTTCTAGCATTTGGAGAAGGTAGTCCAAAAAGGTTTTTTGTTCCAGGTCTAAGACCCTAGGAACTCTTTAGATCAAACTAAGGGGAACTTGAGTTTAGATAAAAGAAAGGAGTTCAAGACTTTAAAATTTATGGCCGCCAATGAGCAAAGGTCGAAATCGATATTCGACGATCTTCGTGACGGGCATTCATCGGGTTTTAGGTTTTTGCGTTTGTTTAGAAGAGAAGAAAACGAAGTGTTGAGTTTTTTTAAACCAATTGTAAATGAAAATTTTTGGTACTTGATCAACAAGCATGATGTTATTTGGGGGCAAGTTCCAACGCCCAAAACATCGTTGTTTTGGACGCTAATATATGCTCGATGAGCCAAACTCGTGAATAGGGGTGAAAACGAGTCGAGTTGAACCTGAGCTTGGGCAGACTCGGTTCAGAAATAGTATTAGTAGGCTCGGGTCGAGCTTGAAGCTCGTCGAGCTCAAAATTTTAGGCTCGAAGTGGACAGTTTGAGCTCAACTCATTGCTTTTCTCAAATTTCTTTTAAATATTTTTATTGAATTTTTGAAAAATAACATACGAAAAACTATTTGAGAAAAGATAATATTTATTTTTGAAGTCAACAAGTAACCATAGTACATTTCTAAATTATACAAGTCCACAAGCAGAAGGCGATTTAAAGTATTTAACCATGATAACAAGTTAACAATACTGGAACATATAATTGGATATGGAGTGTGTGTGTGTGTGTATATATTATTTCAAGCTTATTCACGAGCTTTTCGAGCCGAGCTTAGGTCGGCTCGGCTTGTTAAGGTCTCGAGCACGAGATTGAGTCGAGCTCACTCGAGCCGAGCCCGAGTAGCTTGCGAGCTGGTCAGGCTCATAATGACCCATACTCAAAGATTTGTGCGCTTTTATTAAGGCTAAATTATAAAATTCATCACGAAACTTTCTTCTCACTCGTATTTTAGTCACAGAAGTTTAAAAGTTTTTTTTAATTTAATAACTAAAATTTTGAATTATTCCTATTTTAGTCATCGTCGTTAAATAGTTAACGATGTTATGACATAGCATAAGACATCATAACGACATCATTTTGAAAAAAATTCAAATTTACATTTAAAAGGTGTCATTTTTAGATCCATATAAAAGCAAAATTTCTCTCATTTTTTTCTTCATTTCTCTCTTCCACTCTTTTCTTCTTTTTTTGTCCTCTCATTTTCTCTCATTTGCCCATATTTCGAACACCGTTCACCATGACCGGTCACCGCGTCAGCCACCGCTGGCCATTGTCGATGACAGTCGATGAGTACTAAAATTTCTTACCAGACTTGTTTCACCCTCTTGAGCACAAATATGTTGTTCGTTTAAATGGAAAACACCCTAAAATCCACCACTCTAGCATTGAATGTTTCGATTTCTTATTTTTTTTGTATCTTTATTGTCCACCATTTGATGTATTCTAAACGAAAATATGTTGCTACCTGCCCCAAGAGTGGTTTTTTCACCGTTGGAGTCTTTAAATGGAAGCTCTTATTACGAGGGATCTTCTTTTTTGTTGTTGTTTCTCGTTTTGGTTTTTCTTTTTCTAATTTTGGTTGCTACAATTAGTTTTAAGCTTTCTATATATTTCATATATACATGCTAATCTATTACGTTGGTGGACTTTGTAAAGTGATGAAAAAAATTGATGATGAATTCTGTTGTTGAACAAATTTTTTTTCTTTATTTTGATTCTCTTGAGTTTCCAAGATTGGTTGATAGTGGTAGATGATGAAGCAATTAACGATAGGAAAAGGGGAAAGGCTACTTGAACCTTTTGGAGGCAAATGGAAGTCGGCGTCGGTACTCGACACTGTGATTTGATCAGTCATGACAAACAGTGATCAGAATCTGAGTTGGTGTATGTATGGTTGAGAAATTATTAAAATAAGTCATGTCAACAGAAAATAGTTGAGAAAATACAAAAGTAACCAAAAAAGTTTAATCTTTGAAATTCAGTTATTAAATTGAAAAAAATTAAACTTGAGTGACCAAAATAGGAGTGAGAAGAAAGTTCATTGATGAATTATATAATTTACACTTTTATTAGTGTCAATATTTGTTTTTAGTCCCTCCACTTTATTTAATTATTTCAATTTTCCATTTTTTTGTTTATTTCATTTCATGCATTTTCACCCTTTATATATATATATATATATATATATATATATATTGTAAAGTGATTACAAGGTAGTATTTGTGCATACATATTCTTAACCCTTTGACAATACACACACCTTGTAGACAAAGCGATCGAACTTGGATCTCCTAAGACGAACACCATCCGCTTTTCAAATTGGGGGCACTTGTTGGGTTCATTTATATATTAGTATACTATTCTGAATAAAATTAAGAAGAACAAGAGAGATGAACAAGAACAAAGATGAGAGATAAAGAGAGAGACTTGTATTATATTCTCAATGTAGGGTTGTGTACAATGTTTTCTCCAAACTCTATATTTATAGGCATAAGATAGAAACCATAATTCTAATGGGTATTAAATCCTAATAATAAAGTACATTAAAGTCCCATTTAATATTTGGATATCCACCATAAATAAAGATATTCATAACACCCCCACTTGGATATCCATGAAGAGAATGTGCCTCGTTAAAACCTTACTAAGATAAAAACCCTGTGGGAAAAAATTCTTAGTGAATGAAAAGGAGTACACACATCTTTGATACGCATAACATGTTGCCTCATAAAAAATCTTACTAGGAAAACTCATTGGGACAAAACCTCGGTTAAGGGAAAAGAGTGAAACGCGTATTTACCCCCTCATAAAAACATCACATAAGATCTTTGAATCTTCATAATTCAATCTTGAATATAATCTTCAAATGTTGAAGTGGACTATGCAGTGGTGAATAGATCTTTCAAATTAATACTTGGAAGGGTTCATCGAATATTATTCTTCTGAAGATCATGAGGGATGAAACATTAAAGAAATGTGTTTCGTTCTGTCACATTTGATGTATCCACCTTTTGATTGAGATATAAATTTTTGCATTACCTCTACGCAAGATAGCTTGCATTCTATCTTGCGAAAGCAATTCACATATCTTCTAGATATGTTTAGCAAAACACATTTTTGGCCTTGCCTCGTGCATAGCAATTATTTACATGATTTGAAGAGGCATCAAGTTTTAAAAGATCTAAAGGTAATGGTTTCATAGCACTTAGATAGTACTTCTAGACCAACTAAGATCTGATGCATAGTAATTATTTTTAAGCTTTGCCTCGTGCTCAACGGGTGTGCGTTATGCATGTAAAGTCTATTTAAACACTTTTTCTATGTATGTCAATTGATGCACAAGAATTTTATTGTCAGGGAGATTTCTTCATGAGCCCAATGATACTCAAATCATCAACATATACAATAATAACAAATTTCGAGCTAAACCTTTTAATAAAAATGCTCGGAGAAATTGAATTATTCTTATAGTTTTTTGCTAATAAGTATTTACTGAGACGATTATACAATATCTGCCCAAATTGTTTAATCCATAAATAGATATGTTCAATTTGATTGGATATTGTTCTCAAGAACTTGAATTAACTGCTTCTGGCAATCTAAATCCTTCTGGATGTTTCATGTAAATGTTATTATCAAGAGGCATACACAAATAGGTTGTAACAACATCCATTAGGCAGAAACTAAGTCTTTCTTTTATTGCCGCACTAATAAAAGAATCTAAAAGTAGTTGTATCCACCATCGAAGAGTATGTTTCCTCATAGTCGATTTTAGGTCTTTGTGAGAATCCTTGTGCAATCAAACGAGTTTTATATCTCGCAATTTCCCATTTTTCATTTCTCTTTATCACAAAGGCTCATTTATATCTACGGGCTTTACACCTTTCAGTGTACGAACTATAGGCCCAAATACTTCTATTTTCTCTTTCCATTTTGGCCAATTATTTCTTTGTTTACATTTTCAATTGACAATGTTTCATGATACACATCATCATCCAAAATCTCTAGTGCTATATTGCGTGCAAATGTATTATCGACGTCGATTTGATTTCGATTCCACTTATTACTAGACATGACATAATTATTGAGATCTCTTTATTATCAAGTACCTGAGTCATGTCTAATGTCTCTGTTGGAGACCTTTTAATCTCTTCTATAGATTTTCATAATTCGTTAATTCCTCGATCAGACCATCATAAGATATAGCTCATGTTCTTTTTCGAGAATTTTTATCTTTAGAACCTACTTATCTACCATGATTTAGGCGTGAGTTAGACTCATTAGCAACTAGAGTTATTCCTTTTGAGACATCAACTTTAATCGGAGCATTCATGGCTGGTATATGTGACTTAGTCACTCTTTTAGGGTCAGCAAAAACATCTGGAAATTGATTTGCTAAGTTTTGCAAATGAATTATCATTTGAACTTCTTGTTCAGATTTGTTAAGTATGTGGATCAAAATGAGAGAATGATTATTCATTTCAACTTATTTCTTTTCCCGGCTATTTATTTTCTCCCTCTAATGTTGGGAAAACTGACTCATTAAAACGACATTTAATAAATCAAACTATAAATAAATTCCTCATTAGAAGCTCGAGATATTTAATGATCAAGGGGAATTTGAATCTAAGATATATTCCCAACCTCTTTTAAGGACCCATATTTGTGCTTTGTGGTGGAGCAATTAGAACATATGCCGCACACCCAAAAATTCTAAGATAAGAAATATTTGGTTCCTGACCAAAAACCATTTGTAATGGGGAGAAATTATGATAATTTATTGGCTTGATGCGAATTAATGATGATGCATGTAAAATAGCACGTCAAGTTGCGGGTTGATAACAGTGATACATATGACCATTTAGTCGATGCATTAATTAAAACCATAAAGTATCTAAATGGTCCACAAAAAGGGTGTATAGGCCCATATATATCACCTTGTATCCATTTCAGAAAACTAATAGATTCATAATTTATCTTAGCCGATGATGATCGAATAATTAGTTTGCTTTGAGAGCAAGCATCATATGAAAAACATTACTTTGAAGAATCTGTCAGTTCTTCAATGAATGACCACATGAAGTATCAATAATTTTTTGCATCATAATTGAACCGGGATGGCCTAACCGATCATGCCAAATAATAAAGTTATTAGTAAACTTCTGGTTTACAATAGCATGAGCTTTATTTTGTACTAATTCTTGTGTAATACAATCTGGATGACAGTGCATGTAGTTTTGTTAAGATTTTCTTATTGCCTTGGGTTATACCTGTAATATGGAGATAGCCAGCATCACCCTAACTAATAGTCTCAATATGATATTCATTTATGTGAATATCTTTAAAATTCAATAAGTCTTTTTGCGACTTTGCCGAGTATAACGCATTGTGAATATGGAATTGAGTTCCATTTGGTAATATCATATTTGCTCTTCTGGAGCCTTCTATGATATTAGTACTTCCTGCTATAGTACTCACATTATTCCCTTGCATTGTTAAATGGAAAAATATGCACAAATATACGCCTTTCAATATGTGTGTTGTTCCATTCACTTCGGGGAATAAAAAATATTGAATATAGCACATATCAAATTGATTATCTATCAAAGATAATGCCTCAATAATTTATTGCTCTTTCGGAGCATTGATATTTTTAGTACTTTGAGATATAGTACTCACATTTTTCCTTGCATTTGAATGGGAAAAATATTTCTTATGCTTAAGTATAGTATGAGTACTTGCACTGCATGTTAAGCATAAATCGTCGCAATTTATTGCATATTGTATTTCGAAAGTAATCATATTCTTCAAAGGATAATATGTAAAACAAATTAACATATTTAAATATATAATATGTAAAACAAATTAACATAAAGCAATATAAATAAATGTTTTAACATATTTAAATATATAATATAAAAAACATAAATAAATAATATGTAAAACAAATTAACATAAAGCAAAATAAATTAAAAGATCAATTATTCATTTTAGAGATTACAAGGAAATAAAATAAATGGCGAATTATTCCTTCAAGGGTTATGAAGAAATCAACAATATCCAATTGAGTTGGACCAACAACGCCATAATTATTTTCGTCATTTCCGTAAACAAAATTTATTTATATTTTCTTTCCCTTATCATTCATGATTGTGGATAAATGTCCATAATGCTTCGGTGTATGACAAGTATGAGATCAATGGTTTGTAGCATTGCATAAAAAATTCACTTTCTTAATGTATTCTTGTCATCTTTATAAACCCACTTCTGGTGGTTATAAACATTCTTAAAACAATCATCGTGTCCATGTCTATGTTCATGGCCTCAATTGTGACTACAATTGCTAATGTGGCATTTATTCTTTTCGGTATAAAATGTCGCATTCACTTCGAGGAATGGACCGGAGCCAATAGGTCTTTAAATCCTTTTTCTACGATATTGTGTCTGCAGAACAACATTGTTTGCATGAAAAGTGGGGTATGTTTTTCTAAAATATCCTAATTGGTTATACTTTGGCTACAAATTTTCAATTTAATTTGAAGCATTCACATAGCTGAGTTTTATTTGCTAACCATATAGTGAATTATCATGTTTGCATTCACTTCAAAGAATGAAATAAATCCAATATTGCATGTAATAAACATCATGCTTGCATTCACTTCAAGGAATGCCTCCCATAAAAATTATTGGATCAAGACGAATTTTTGTAACTTAAACTTAGGAGAAGTTTGTAGTCGAGTTTTTCAATGAAAAAAATAATTGATCAACCAATATATATAATAGTTACCAGACTTAAAAAATGAAGACGTCTGGTAAAGTACTTATATGTATCGAATTTACCTTCAGACTTTTTCTTTTGATTGAGGTTTTCAATCCTTTAAAGAACCGACTATAACCCAGTTCATTCTTTGCGAACCATGAAACAATCACACTTTTTCATCAAGGTGTAATATAAACCTTAAAAATCAAAACGTCAAATTTAGAAAAATAATAATATAAACTAATCTCAAATATATATAAAGCAAAAGTAAGTGGAAAAAATTGTTGAGGTGTATATAGCATGGGAACTCGTAAAACATCACTATTAAGTGATATATCGAATCCATCGCTTTCTTCACTTTTCTTAAAGTAGCGGTTGGTCTTTTTATCTCCATAATTTTCAAACTAAGTTGATCCGTAAGTTTCGTTGAAGGCTCGATATTTGTTCCTGGATTTATATGTATAAACTCGTTGCAACAAAACGCCATTTAATATTACAACGGAATAATAATCAAATAATAGATCAAAATACACTATCCTTAATATAAGAGTGATTAACCAACCACTATATCGATATATAAATAAGAAAACATACCAGAGTTTCTAAGATAAGTTGAATTGCCAACAAGAACAAAGATGAGACACAAAGATAGAGACTTGTATTGTATTCTCAATGTAGGGTTGTGTACAATACTTTCTCTAAACTCTATATGTATAGGCATAAGATGAAAACCCTAATTCCAATGGGTATTAAGCCCTAATAATAAAGTACATTAAAGTCTCATTTATATATATTAGTTATATTATGTATTGTATTATATTATATATATTATATGTTATACTAAATATTATAGTCTACGTAATATATTACTATATGCTCTTTCTGTCCCTTAAATGTTGTCTTTTATTGACATTTTGAAAATCACTTTTTAAACTTTTACTATAATTATATTAAATAGTTTAAATAATTAAAATTTATAAAATATATATATCTAAAAACTACTTAATTAGAGGTTTTTAAAACATATGTTTTTTATATTTTTATCAATAATAAATTTTAAATATTAATGACTCAAAGTTGGAGAAAAATAATCAAAAAATTTAATAAAAGACAATTTCAGGGGACAAAGGGAGTATTAAATATACATCTATATGCATATTATGTTGCACTGTATTTTATATCTATGTTATTTTGTTTTAAATATGATGTATATATATATATATATAACATGCCTTGTCTTATACTACATTATATATTATTTTATTTTTAAATATTATATTATATTTGAGCAAGCACATTTGGTCGGTTGGCCAAGTTGTCCATCTTTGTTTCCTCATATTTCCTTACACTACAGCAGAACGGGTTTTTGCGGCGTTTTTTAGGCCTATAGCGGTGTTTTTTTTGCGCTGCTAAAAACACTCGCGACACTAGGAAAAGTGCCGCCAAAAGAGCCGCTAGAAGCAGCGCCGCAATAGTTAGCGGCGTTTTTTTTTTAAAAAACGCCGCGATAGATTTTGATCTTTAGCAGCATTTGAATTCTCAAACGTCATTAATTGTTTTTCTACTACGGCGTTTGTTGCCAAAACGCCACTAAAATTGTCATTTTGTGGCGTGTGTCAGTTAAACGCCGGGATAAGTGAAATAGCAACGGCGTTTGTTGTGTAAACGCCACAAAAAACGCCGCTATAAAACAAGTTTGGTGTAGTGTTAGGTCATGGGTTCTAGACCCACTGGGAACACCACTTCTTTTCCCTAGAGTCTCCCCTCCCCCTCCCCTCTAGGTAAGATTAGGATTAGAATTAGAATTTATCATATACTATATTTTGTAGATATATGACATATATTTATATCTTAAAGGTTTTTTTTACATATATTATCATGTTTTAACTCTTTATTGTAGTATATTTTGTTATATCTATATTAGATATTAGTACTACATTATATATTTATTAACCTTAATATTATATATTGTATTTGTTTTATTACATGGCATTACTTCATATTATATTATATGCTTAAATGAAAAATAAGTGCCCAAACTATACCTTTTTTGTACTTTAGGTGCCCGATAGTTAACTATCGTAATAAAAAATTGTTAACCAATCAATGTTTGACATGTGGCATATTCATTTTATTTTATTTTTTAAAATTAAAGATTTAAAAAAAATAACACAAAATTTTTAAATTTTTAGAAAATCTCGAAATTCTCATTATTTTTACAAAACATCCCCTAAATCCAAAAAAAATCTCAAACCCAAACCCTCAAATTGTCACCGCTTCCGCCGCCGATCGTCGTCTCTAAGCACACTCCTTCAGACGCCGGACCTAACCGATCATTTCCCCTAACACGATGCCACCGGAAACGACGAACGACGTGCCAACCGAACGTCGAACGTGAAATCGGCGTTTGTTTGGCATGTCGTTCGTCGTTTTCGGTGACGCCGTGTTGGGTAAATGATCGGCTAGGTCCGGTGACTGGAGGGGAGTGCTCATGGGCGGCGATCGACGGTGATTTGAGGGTTCGAGTTTAGAAATTTTTAAGGATTTAAGAATTGTTTTGTAAAAAAACATTGAGAATTTCGGGATTTTCTGAAATATTAAAAGAATTTGATTTTTTTCTTTAAAAAATTAAAATAAACAAATAAACTTGTTACGTGTCAAGCATTAATCGGTTAACGAATTTTTTTTAATAGTAGTCAACCAACGGGCACCTAAAATTGTAACGGAGTAAACTTTAGCCACCTATTTTTATCAAAAAAATACTTTAGGCACCTAAAGTTCAAAAGTTGTATAGTTTAGGCACTTATTTTTCATTTAAGCCTATATTATAATATATAATTATTATATTTGATATAGTTATATCAATATATTTTCTTACCATATTACAAATGTTTATTCTTTAATTTTACAACTACATATATCATTTTCTTATTAAATACAAGGCAATTCGTGTTTTTAAAATTCGAGTGAACTTTGATGTTTAAAAATAGAATTGATCTCGGATTTATTTTCAAATAGGTGCACTCCTTTAAATAAATTTGCATTAATAAAGGATACATATTTTAAAATTGACTATCGAAGCCATAAATTGTGTTATTAAGACAACGCATAATCAACTAGGCATCAATTTTGGACGGGATACTATTACTAACCCTCTCTAACGCGTAATTGAAAATTAAACTCGGTTTTTGTCTCTCTGTTTTAAAACGAAGACTTTAAATATTATCTTTTCAAAATAATTTTTTTTTCCATAAATCATCTTTTAAAAAATAATTTTATAGGTGTTCGATTATATCCAGCCAAATTTTAACACGATTTTAAGAATCGTTTCAACAATTTGAATATTGAAGTGAAAGCTCATTTAATTTTTAAATAAGGTAATGTACCAACCCATGTTAGTCTATTGAACTGATATTTAATCATTCAACTATCATTTAATTTAAAAAAAAAAAAAAAACAAACCAAACAGGAGTAGATTGGTGGATCATCAAGTGAAGCTCATATATTGAAAGAAGAAAATGAAAGCACGTAAAAAGAGTGATGGTTTGTTGAGGGAGAAATATGGGCAGTGGGGACAATATAGGCACAGCCATAACCAAATACCAGAGCTTCCATAATCATACATGGCTCCTACTCCGCAGCAATCAACTTCCCCATTCTTTCTTGTCTTATTATCTTTTCACATATTCCAACTCTTTCTTTCTTGTTTGGATATATTTTCACTTATTCAAACTTTTTATGTGTATAATTATATACATGAAAATTATATGATGTATGGACAATGAATTTTTAAATTTTGATAATATTTAGTTTTGATGAGTTTGTTGGGGAACTTCAAGAATGATGGTAATATTTAGTTTTGATTAATAAAATTAAATTCTCTAGGTAATCTGTATTATAATTTAACTAGCATATTTATTTTTAAAATTTATTGGATTTAGCAATTATACCGAAAAATGAAAAGCTTTTACAAAATTGCGACGATGTACAAAGAAGATGAAGCTTAAGGTATTCAAAAAATGTAATTCAAAACTCAAGAAAAAGTTTGTTGCAATTTGCGTTTTGGATTTTTATCGCTTTGTTTTTCATTGATTTTTTTTTTTTTTTTTTTTTTGCAACTTGTGATGTTCTTGAATTTTGTAAAATCTATTGAGCTCTTATTCGATTTAGTAATTAATATATTTTGAGCACTCTTTTCCTCCTTTTATTGTCTCTGATATCGTCCCAGCTTTACATAGATAAGAATGTGGTTTTTAATGGAACTCATAGATTAATGAGAAACATGTGTAAAAGAATACAAATATATATAGGATTAATATCCTATACACTGGCGGTGGAAACTGAAAGTTTCCACAAGCGCCTTAGTTTTAGGGTATAAGGAGTTAGTTTAGGGTATAGGGTTTAGGGGTTTAGAATTTAGAGATAGTTGTTTCAATTTAAGGTTAGGGTTATAATTTAGGGTTTAGTTTTTAGGGTAATATGGTGAGGATTTAAGTTTTAACCTATAAACCCTAAATTATAACCCTAAACCTTAAATTGAAACAATTATCCCTAAATTCTAACCCCCTACACCTAAACCCATAAACCCTATACCCTAAACTAACTCCCTATACCCTAAAACTAATGCTTGACACGTAACTTGATAAACTAACCCCCTATCAACTTACACCGTGTAATACTCAATTACTTTTACACAGTTTTTGGACCGTTGGATGATGGTAATTAATGGCCCAGATTATTTCCTTATCTTTTTTCCCAAGTGATAATCTTCACATTTTTTACTGTTAATCTCATCCATACATTTCACTCATCCAATGGTCCTAGATTAGTGTAAAACTAAATGAGTTTTACACCATGTAACTTGATCCCATCCCTATATATATATATATATATATATATATATATATATATATATATATATATATATATATATATATATATATTCTATTTAGAAAAATTTGTTTAAATTGTAATCAATCTGTATTAGAATATTATAGTTAATACAATTAAATTTGTATAGAAGCTCGAATAACTTAACTCGAATTTTATAAACTCGATTTAACTTGAAAATTTTTCAAATAAAACTTGAATGATAAAATATGACTCGTAAACTCAACTAACTCAAAATATTTTTATTCTATTCAAATTGTCTAGATCGAATGCTCACATTTACCTTGATAGTTTTTGAATAAAAATATACCTTTAATGATGTTTATAATTTTATATACTATAAGTGAATTAAATCGCGGCACATCATTAAATTTAAAAAAAAAAATCAAGTGAGTTCATTTATGATGATATTTTAAAATATGGCTCGCTGTGAAATTATATATGATCAATACATATAAATATTTAGAAAATAAACACAATTTTAATATTTATATCATGTTTCATGTTTATTAAAAAAGACGTCAATAAAATAATTTAACAACTAAGTTTTTATATCATACAAATAATTAAATAATTTTAATTTATTTTAAATTTACGAACAGAATCTAAATAAAATAGAAAGTAAAACGCACAAGTAAAATTAAAAAATATAATTATAAAAAAATATTTTGATATACATATTATGTAAACGGAAGTTCGTTAGTTTTAGAGTTTATTTTAAGGTTTAAGAAGTGAGATTTGATATTTAAGTTTAGAGTTTAATGTTTAAACTTTAAAATTTAGAATTTACACTTTTTGGAGTTTAAAGTTAGAGACTTAAATTTTATACTTTAAAGAAGAAAGATTATGTAAAAAAAAAATACATAAATTTTATATCAAAATATAATTCTTATAAAAATAACAAAAACATAAAAAAACTAAATCAACTTTATACTAACATTGATGAATATCTCATGTGGAAAAAAGTTTCCACATGTGGGTTAATTTTAGGGGTTTTAGACTTAGTTTATGGTTTGGATGTTAATGGGTTTAAGTTTAGGGTTCATAATTTAGGGTTTATAGTAAATGTCAGAATTTAGGGTCAAAATCTAAATCCCTAATTATACTACTATAAACTCTAACCTCTAATCGTTAAATTCTAACAATAAATCCTCAATTCTACACAGTGACGGAGGTAGCCAATTTTTTTCACCTTTGTCTCCTATATAAATTTCTTCAAAAAATAGGTTTATTTTTGAATTTCCCCTTTCAAACATTTATATTTTGTCCTCCAACCTCAAATCTTGACTACATCCCTAATTCTATCTCATAAACCCAAATCAATGAATTAAAATCTTAAACCTTATAACTAACGTTCTTATAAAATCTTTTATTCTATCATTAATGCACGAAATATTTACTCATTTCAAAACTGTTATTTTAAATTCGTTAATTCAAACGATAATAATCATCCCCAAAGCACGATGTGAGACTCCACCTAGTTAGAAGGCTAAAATTAAGGTAAAATTAAATATGTTAGAAATAGTATTTATGTTGATGTCCTTGTCTCTTTTCACCTTCCATATATACATCATCTTGTTCCCCAAGATTATAACTTAATGCATATATTTAGGACATCCAGAGGTGTTATAAATGATATTTACACTGATGTTCTTTTCTTTTTACACCTTCCATGTATACATCACATTGTTTCCCAAGGTTGTAGGTTCTACTTTTTTTGTTGTTAAATATGACTTTGATGTACTTTATTATTAGGATTTTAATGTCCATAAGAATTAGAGTTTTCCTCTTATGCCCATAAATGTATAGTTTGGAGAAGATATGAATATGATATATACTTTACGTTGAGGATACAATACATAATTCTTTGTCTATCTCTCATCTCTTGTATTCTTTTTTTTTTTTTGGGTAAAAAGGTATGATTTCATATAAGGAAAACCATACATGGGAGTGTTATCACGAGCCTCATTAAAAACCTCTCTAAACCTGATTGGAAGAAAGAGTACAAATGATAACACTAATTAACTAACAAAACTAAAGAGCAAAAACAAATTGTAACAAAAAAGGGTAAGAGCTAACCAAAACCCCACGACACCTACTCCTCAACAACGGGACAATCTAAGTGCAACAGATGAGTCACCGACCTTGGGGTTCATCAAAAAATATAGACTCAATACTATTAAAGTTGGCTAGCCTAGCACAAGCACCTGCAACCTGATTCCCATCACAGCGAATATGTGTAGCCTGAATCATCCATTAACAATGCCAAAGCTAAGATAAGTGTTCATAGAGTCCATGTAAACTTGTAAATTCCTGTCGAATAATCTGAATTGCCTTATGACTATCAAGTTCAGGATAATGTGTCAAAAATCCACCTCCCAGGAAACACAAGACCAATGTAGGCTCCTCACACCTCCGCATCAACAATCGAACATATGCCAATGAACTTGGTGAAGCCGAACCGCCACTTCCCTCTACTATCCCAAGCCACACCCTTACAAGAAGGATAGCCATCCAACTCTCGACGTGCACCATCGGTATTAAGCTTGATCCAATGATTCGACGGTGGGGACCAACGCGAAGGCCCACAACTAGTACCATGGACAACAAGCCAAGACACGCGTCCCTCCTCTTGTGCCTGCATGGTTAAATCCACAAGACGACGTACAATCATCCCTCGATCGTCCTCAATAGGAGAACAACATATCCCAATTAGCAGCGCTTCTCGGAAAGCAATTTATATTCGAAAGATTAATCGATATCCATTCACGCAACTCCAAGTGCAAAGAACTCTTAAGTTTATCAGGTAGAATCAACTCCTTCCATACTAGCATAGAGGGAGGACATCGACGAAGGATATGGTATATGTTTTCAACAGCAGCCCCACACACAATGCAACTGCTATCCCCTACAATGTGTCGTCAAACGCACTCCTTGTTCGTCATTATCCGGTCCTAAAATACCAGCCATAAGAACAATTTTACCCGAGGCAACCCCTTAAACCTATGAAGAATACGACAAACAGCACTCATCGAACCACTGGACATGTAACCCCCTAGACCCGCCTATGCGCTACAACGGGTCCTAGAAAGTCACATTAGGGTCACAAGAGCGACCCACAGTAAAAATACACATGAAACAATTTTCTTTCTCATAACACTTATTAAACTGTAAAATCAACTTCTATTTAAAATGCAATTTCAGGAAATCATTTAAACACATAACAAAAATTTTAGAAAGTATTTTACAGACACTGACATGAACAATACATGACATACATGCCCACTAACTATACAGTACCGTACTCTAGGGGCAACACCGAACACTGATGTCAAATATTAAACCATGCTATATTCTTTTAACCTGCGATGGTAAAAACAACGTGAGCTTGGAAAAGCTCAGTAATACAGAACTACCAAAAGATGCTATAAGCTCATGCAGATATATGGTAGGCATAACATTTTCATGATGTTCCAAGCAGTAACAGTCCTCTTTTCCTTTCTGATATTCCAGAGTAACGTTATACTTGAGGATAACGGTACTAGTTCTTTAATTCAATCATCAAGTAACGAACGGGAATTATTCAAGCTAATAGATTACGAAGATGGAAACAAAGAGTTTAGCGTCTAGTGTGTTCCAATAAGTGCAGATCAAACAGGCATAAATACATACTAGCTATATCATAAGAACACGTAACAATTCAATGCAAATTCTCAAGTACATACAAGGGTTTACTAGTAACTACCCTCCAACCTTACACCAATATGCAGTCCCCCAGAACTGCATCCATGAGGACTTACCCTAGGCCCGATGGGCATAGGTGCCACCTAAGGGGCTACCTTAGGTCCATAAGGATTTACCCATGTTAAAGCATCGGTACCTACTCAAGGGGAGACCTTGAGTCCATAAGGATTTACCAGCTGGATCAGGGCTGTACCGACAGAGGCTTCATAATATAACCCAACAGTATACCCCAGATAGTAATCGGTGTTCAGATTCCAGACATGAGTAACAGAATACGTGTGACAGACATTCTATTCAGAGTATCAAAAACGGAAGATTCATGTTTTTGACAGATAAATGAACATACCATTGAGCAAACCAGAAATTTTCATCATTCATCATGCAAACAGATTGTACCATCATAGGTCAAGCTAACAGATCATACTATAAAGTTCATTAGTCAGTCGGACAATTCCATCACAGATCAAGCAATCACATAACAAGTATACGGATTGAGCAGACATACATCAAGTAGGCAGAGAATGTCATCATATATCCAGTTCATCATTTCATCTCATTTTCTAACATAGTGATGCACTTTCAATAACAATTAAAATATTAATCAAACATAATATTGTTTATGATTAAATCATTATGCAATTTATTCAACAGAATATAGCACACATGGAACACACTAGATAGAACAGTTTAATTCTTAAAGATACTCGGTACCTACAGAAAGGGGCACATTGAACTTTTGACAATTTGGACGAATTTCAAGAACGAGGTCCCTATTAGAAAGGGTTCGTAAAACGATTCATATCATGCATTCAAGAATTGGTACATCAAGATCTTAGAAAGTTCAGATATATTATGAGTATTTTAGTCATTTAAGCATACAAGGGCATTATGGTCATTTTATCATACATGGGCGTGTTGGTAATTTATACTAACGGGCATGAACAGTTGCTCAGGAAATTCTATTTGCTCATCAGGTTTTCAACCAGGCATTCAGAGATTTCTATGTCAAGATCTTTTACGATACCGAATACATTCAAGGCTATTTTAAATACTTTGGCCAACGAGGGCATTTTGATCAATTAACTAACAGGGGTAATTTTGTAATTTAGCCCAAAAACGATAAAATGGCGATTTACAATATTTAAGGTTTCCATACATTTTTCGAGGCTCCAAAACTATTCAAACTAACGTATCTCAACCTTGCAGTACTAACCAACCCTACTAATGTATCCAGTTGTATCGTATATCTAAACGGTTGTTTTCATATTTTACCACAAGACTTGTCACGGAGTAGTCAAACTTATGTTATGCGCGAAAAACTTCCAACCTTATATTAATATCAGGAGTGATTGACATACATGAGTCATGCTTCAACCCTTGGGGGCATTTTAGTCATTTTTAGCTTTATTGACATTTCCATAATTTTATCAAAGGCAATTTACTTCCAGCCAAGGGGTATTTTCAGTCATCTTGAAGCTCGGGATATCCACCATTTTTGTCAGATTTTGCTATATAGCACCTCTATCGTTTACGTACTCGGTAGAAATTAAGTCGTTCTAATCCTTTCGGCCCTTACAGACGGTTTACTCATTCAGAACTTAAGGGTATAATTGTCATTCTGATTAATTAAGAATTTCGGTGGTCGAAGGCACTACAGTCTTTTTGGTCATTACGATCATTCCAATTAATTCATCCATTACTATCGTAAGGATCAGCTCAAGAATACAACAATATTTCCAGTAAATTCACCTTCATGTGTTATACAGAGCTCGGGGGGAAAATCCAAGTTTCCTTTAGTATCACACACATATGAATAATGATGCCGAAGTCTTTTCAAATAAACATACATCTTAAGTAGGGTAATTTTTCAATCAGGTCGAATGCAAATTTCGGGTCACTTCCTTTATTAAGGGCAGTTTAGTCATACCTATACCTCAAGGGCATTTCTGAAATTCGCATATCCAATATCCTTTACTCCATATTATGGGCATTGAATCTTAGACACCATTGATCGAGTTGCGGATTTAACTGTATTATTTATTACTATTAACTTTCGATACTTCTGGTCTATTAGTATTCTTATTCGAATATCTTGGTTTTAATAATTTTCATACTTATTTCTCGCATCTAATTCGGCTTAAGCAGAGTTTACAAAACCCTTCATCATAAGCATGCATGCGTTAACCGGATATCGACATGTACATAAATCATACAAGGGTAGTAGTGTATTACCTTAACTCTGAGCTACATCAATCGATCCATGATACGACATTTGAATACCCTCGAACCCGAATTCGACATTCCTCAGCATCGAGCATCCAAGGAACCGAGAATACCTTCAATTACACAAATTCCAAGATCAGACCTTACTCACAAGCTCTTAACCAATAATTTAAGTACATAAACAAGTTCGGGCTTAAGGTCAGATACGGAGGCTTTCAGATTAGAATTTTGCAAAACAGGCTTCAAAAACGGACTCAGGACGTCGAAAAACATAAAATATGAGTTTTCGGAAAATTTGACTTTTTGGTCAACGGTCAAAGTCAACGCTGACGTCAGCAGGTCAACTGTCAACAGGGTCAGAGTCAACGATGATGTCAACAGGTCAACGCTGACGTCAGCAGTTAACGGGCAGAGGTCAACTGAGTTGACTCGGTTGACTCACTGAGTTGACTCACTGAGCTGACTCGGTAGATGGGTTGGGCTCGGATACGGGTCGAGTCGATTCGGGTTGGATACGGGTTTGGGTCATACAGAAATGGGTCGGGTACAGACTCGGGTTCGGGCACGGGTTCGGGTCAGATCGGACTTGGGCTTGGCAGCTGGGCTTGAACCAATTAACTAACTGGGCCGGCTTGAACCGGTTAGGCCGGTTCAACACTTACCCCTCAAGGTTTCAGGTGGTCGGGTGGTGGCCGGAATGGTCGCCGAAGGCCCGAAATACATTGTTTCTGCATAAAAACAAAAGTCGATCACACAAGGCAGCTAACCAAACCCTAAAGTATCACATTACGAGCCTCGATCTTACCGGAAAAAGCCCCAAATTCCAGATTTGGCCGGAAAATTGCGTTGCTCCGATGAGGACTCTCCCGGCGTCGGAACAACGATCGAACATATGGTTTTTGCTCTCCTTCGTACGCTGAACACGCATGCACGATCGACGCGCCTTGCCGACGACGGAGGCGGCCAGAACGGAGGAAAATCAGAGAGACGGGCTCAAGGGAATCTCGACGAAACTTCACCTCCATCTCCACGACGAACGACAACCGTTCATCGCGAGTGGTGCGCTGGGCTGGGGTCGGGGTGAGGCGGAGGACACGGTGACACCGGCGGTGACAGCCACGACGCCGCCGTGACGGAGATCTGAATGGGCACCAGTGTAGGGAAGATGAATGGTTCCGAAGAGGATAAGAATTTAGATCTAATTTCCTTTAGATTTGAATGGTGCATTTAATTTGGGGAAAAGGGGTGGTTGGATCTAGCCTGATTATTATACTCCCCGATACAATCTTATAACCAAATCTCACTACACCATAACCAAGACTTGCCTTAGACCAGATGGCTAAGCCTATTGCCCTCCATGCTATGAGGTGCGGGTTCAAAACCCCTTGACTACACATTTCATCTTTTCCTTATTTCATTCATTTTTCATTTTTTTATATAAATTTTTAGGGTGTTACAGGACACCCCACAATGCACTTTATAGGCATACTTAATAGTGAAAGCCAAATCCCTTGATCCTCGCCTTCGAACTGAGTCATTGGCCAACACATGAGTCGGACCCTTTATGGCTGCTATGCGTAGCAGAATTTCCCGTGGCAAAAGATGCTCAAACAAGTTCCACTGCCATTCCCCTCGCATGGTTCACCATATGCTCAACCGAAACTCGTGCAATACGAGGAGCCATACCAGAATTTACATAGTTATTCAACGAACCAACTTCTTCAATCCAAATGTCATGCCAGAAATCCAAATCTGTACCGGAGCCAATGTTATTACGAACATCATCCCAAACAACACTAAGCCCCTTTCATAAGCATGAACAATTTGAGTTGCGGAGAACCAAAGGAATTCCTTCAGTACACTTATACTTGGCGCGAATAAAACAGACCTAGAGAGCATTCTTACGTACAAGTAAATGGAAAGCCAACTTCATAAGAAAAGCTTCGTTCTGCTTATCCATTTTACGAAATCCCATGCCTCCATCAGGGATAGGTCGACATACATTCTCCCAACTAAGCAGATGGACCCTACCCTATTCGAAGTAATACCCCAGACAAAATGACGTATCAGGAGTTCTGAATCTACACTAGTACGCTTCAGAAGAACCGTAGTCTCATAGCATAGAGAGGGATAGTTGCAAGCACAGATTTCGCAAGAGTAATACGACCAGCTAGTGAAAGACATTTCGCCTTCCACCCACTAAATTTTTGTTGCACCATTTGAACCAAATACTGATAAGAAGCAGAAGTAACCTGACGATGTAATAAAGGAACGCCAAGGTACTTTTCGCGGTCATCCACCTCCAAGAAACCAAAACCACCACTAATATTTTGTCGCTCCTCAACCGGAACATTCTTAGAGAAAAAAATTGTATTCTTAGCATTACTGACTTTATGTCCCAACACTTGAAAAAAAACCTCTAACACTGAATGCACAACTGTCATCTGGTCAAGGGAAGCTTTCGCGAATGAGATCACATCATTTGCAAAAAGTAAATGAGCGATAGCGGGCCCATTTGTTGTAACATAGAAATGTTTCCAACTACCCCTGTCTATAGACGACTGAATCCCCTGAGCAAGTCGTTCCATGCATAACACATAAAGATAGGGCAACAACGGATCACCCTAACGAATACCGCGAGACGGCTTAAACACATATTTCATAGAGACATTCCACAATATTTGGTTAGAAACCGTAGACATGCATTGCATTATCAACGACCGTATAATATCTGATACACCAATGTCTGAAAGAGTATCATCAATGAAGTCTCACTCCAATTTGTCATACACTTTCTTTAAATCAATTTTAAGCGCCATCCAGCCCCGCATACTGGACTTCTTTCGCATCGAATGAATCACTTCCTGCGCTATAACAATGTTATCCGTAAATTAACGCCTCAGAACAAAACTGATTTGATTCCCTGAAACCCATGTTGGCAAAAAAAGGTTTCAGTCGATTAACCAGAATTTTAGACACCACCTTGTATAGCACAGAACATAAGCTAATAGGACAAAACTGGCTCATAGTTTCAGGCAATGAGACTTTTGGTAACAAGACAAGTAATGTACGATTAAGATGCTCAGGGATTACCCCTGTACGAAAAATGTGAAGAACAAATTCACAAACATAATCACCTACAATGCTTTAAATTTTTTGAACGAACCCCTCATTTAACCCATCAACGCCAGGGGCTTTAGAGGCCCCAATGTTAAAGATCGCATGAAAGACGTCCTCCCGAGTGACCGACAACCCTAAACTATCTATGAAACCTTGCGACACTTGAGGAAATAGACCCTTCACCATGGAATGTGGCCGTGTAGAATTATCACGGGTAAAGAATTTGCGGTAAAAGTTCAAAGCTAATTATGCAAGCTCCTTATTATCACGACACCAAGAACCATCATCTCGTTTGAGAGCTGATATTCTATTAGCATGCCGACATGCCATCACCAATGCATGAAAAAATTGGGAGTTACGATCCCCATACAACACCCAATTTGCACAGGCCTTCTGCCTCCACAGGCTTTCTTCTTGCGCCATCACCTCATAAAGTTCTAACTTCAATTTCTCCAATAAAGCTACTAAGGACGTCGAGTGTCAAACTAATAGAGCTTTATTGATGCCTCGTATTCGAGCCCGAAGACGCTTCTTCCGCATACCAATATGTCCAAAAATTTCCATGTTCCCAGACCCAATACCATCACGAAATTTAGCAACATTATCCTCAAGAGAACCGTCACCAAACCAAACCGACTCGAGGAACTCCTGAAAATTTGGATAGGATTGTCAAGCATCAATAAAACGGAACAGTCTATTATCTCTGGATCTCTCATCCTCTCCCAAGGAAACAAGTAAAGGGCGATGTTTCGAACCAAGCCTATCAAGATGTGCAACAATTGCTTCCATTAAATTAATATCTTTAAGATAGTCTTCTTAAAACATATTGAGAATAACTTAATTAAAAAGTAGTCCTCTAAATTATTGTCTCTATTAATTTTAGGAGACTCGGGTTCAATCCGCTTTGTCTGTAAGGTATGAGGCACATCAAAGGGTTAAGAAAAATATAAACAGATACTACTTTGTAATCACTTTAAGAGTATTAAAAAAATCGATCAAAGTATGTAATTAATATTTTATACTATTTTCACTTCTGTCTCGTCCGTCAATTCCGTCAACAATGATAATGTGTACACCATAATATATCGCATGATATCACTATAAAATGTCAAATGACATAAATATAAGGATTTTTTTCAAAAATCTCAACTATTTAAAAATATGAACTTAAAAAATTGAAATTGTAAGAAAAAAATGGAAAGATGTAAACTATAATTTTTAAAATTTAAAACTTTAAAAACATACGGTTTTTAAAAACATATTTTATATTTTTTTACTTTTAAATATACTTTTGAGTTTTTTTATATTTTCAAAATAATAAATTTATCTTTTTTATTAAATAAAGGCATATTACATTCCCATGTCATAATTCGAACCCATACAAGATGGGGCGCGATGAGCATCCTTAGTGTCACAGCCTGCTACTCCGTGACCGAGCAAGCCGCACACCAAGGGGCTTGTCTTAGCAAACCACGTGCTTCACCCGACCGAGGGACTCGAGATTATGCCAACGTCACACACCATGGGGGCCATGACCAGCACCTTATGGGGCGTGCACAACCGAAGGAGCCGAGGGAGCACACGCCACACGCGCCATGGGGCCGAGACAAGCACCCCATGTGCTGCCAAAGAGAGAGGGACTCGAGGGAGCACCTTACACGCACCCAAGGGGGCCCAGCCGAGCACCCTCCATGTCACCCAAGCCATGGAGCCCGAGACAACACCCAGCGTGCACCCCAAGGGGCCGAGACATGCCCTATCCGAGTTACCCACCTGCCTAGGGCCCGAGTCAGCACCCGACGTGCACCCCAATGGGCCGAGACACGCCCCATCCGAGTTGCCCACCTACCTAGGGCACGAGTCAGCACCCGACGTGCACCCCAAGGGGCCGAGACACGCCCCATCCAAGTTGCCACCATGACTATGGCCCAATTCAGCACCTAACATGCCACCAATGGGGTTTTGGACGAGCCAACTAGGCCTATCAATGCCCAATCCGCCCAAGAGACCAAGACTCATTGTGAGTTGTCATCTTTTGACCAAAACACATGGAAAGATATCACCATTGGAGCCATACTTGAGGAAAGTATCCATTACCAACACATTTGTGATGTCATAGCCTTTGTATTCTAGGCAATTATGTATTTGAGTGATAGTCTTTCCATGTTTAGGAGATTGTATCTTGAAGATTGATCCTTAGCCCTTGGATTGAATCTTTTTAGACTGTTAGATCGTAGGAGGTGAGGCTATAAATAGAGCCCTCCCCTCACCATTGTATTCACCTTTCATTTGGCATCTTTCTTTGAGAATAAAGAGTTTACAAATTTCTCTTAAAAATCTTCCACGTGTTTTCCTTGTGCCTTGTTCAAAGCTACCGCCAATCTAATTTCTAAGCACTCCTACTTAGTAAATTCGAATGCTGACTTAGTCATCGACTTAGCTCGACAACTAAGGCCGCACGGACCAACTAGTCAGACGCTAGCCCCGTGACAAGTGGTATCAGAGCCATTTTCTGCATCCGTTCGAGTCAGAGTTAGTGCAAGGGGGAAGGATTGTTGCAAAAAAGATGGACGTGAAGAGGTCACCGAGGTGTTGGATCTGTGATGGTCCACATAGGACAAGCAAGTGTCTAGAAACGAGTGATTACGCTACCCACAAGCGGAGAGTTGGGGAACGAGTAGAGTGCTACCGTTGTCAAGGAGCACACTAGTTTATCCATTACCCGCATAGAACCAAGCGGCCCAAGGTACTAGACGAGCCCAACGATCCTGAGGCTTCGATGCTTGATTCGTTGTGTAAAGAGCCACCAATAGGTCCGATGGATGCGTTCGAGAAACAAGAGATGCCCGATGAGACCGAGGCTACAAAGCTTGTTTCCTTGTGCAAGGAACCGCTAGTGAGTATGATGGTTGGGACATCAAACTTCGAGAGAGAAGTGTTGATGTGTGAGAAGTTGCCAGAGGGTAATGAGTGTTCGAGGGAGATGCTTGTTGCCGACCATGGAGACAATGGCGCAGATGAGTTCGATCATGGGTCATTTTCAGGAGACGAGAGTGACCGTGAGGATGAACAACCTATATTTGTAGACATAGTGTTTCTCAACATAAAGCTAAGTGCACTAGTGGATCCGAGTGCATCATCATTGCTCGTGTCCGAGCGAGTTTCCGAGTGGCTAAACCTTCAAGTTGAGAAGGTAAATGGACAATTTGATACGGTCAATTTCCAAGAAGAGCCAATTGCGGGAGTCGTAAGGGATGTGTTTCATCAAATTGGAGATTGGCGAGGTACAACCATCATCGAATTATTATCTTCTGATTTTCTTGATACCCATGAAGTTATTATTGGATTATCTTGTCTAGAACAAATTGATGCACTTGTCTTGCCGAAGGCCAATGTTGTAGATTCGCGACAACAAGGTGTTGAGACATTGGGCCATGACGAAGACAAGAAGGCCGAGGCGTTGCCAAGCATCCATCCCCACGAAGGAGTGCATGAGACCAAGATATCTAATGATGACGAGATCATGTTAGAGACCATGGAAGTTCCCGAGGCAATGGGACAAGTCCTTGAAGAGTTCAAGGACGTGAAAGCATTTGAGATTTATATCGTTGCATCCGACGATGTTATCGGAGGAATCCTTGTACAATAAGGAAACCTGATTACTTTTGTGAGCCGAAGGCTTAATGAATCCGAAGAGAGGTACTCAGATCATAAAAAGGAACTCATTGCAGTCGTGCATTGCTTGCACACTTGGAGACATCGACTACTTGGGTCAAGGTTTGTCGTCTATACCGAAAATGCTTTAAATGATTATTTTCTAACCCAAGGAAAGTTGTCTCGTAAGAAGATTCGTTGGCAAGAAATTCTTGCAAGGTTCGGATTTTCCTTGAAATGCAAACTAGGAAAGGTGAATGACATAGCCGTTGCCCTAAGCCGAGGGTACGATGCGAAGCATGCTAGGAAGCCAACAAGGAGCGAGGTGGTTCGTGAGATCGAGCAACATTCGAGCGTTGTGCCACCATCCAAAGCACAACATCGGATAGCATCATCTGAGTTTGGAGAAGTAGATCAAGCCAAAGAGGGCGAGCTAGACCACATCCGATCATCTTAGGCATCACCAAAGCTTGATGAGTTGAGCCAAGCCAAGGTGGATGAGCGAGAGACGGTGTTGCTAGACTACACCAAGTCGGTTGAGCCCGACTATGAGGCATTTTCCATCGAGGAGTCACCGATGCAAGTAAAGCATCCAATCGCTTTCAAGAGTAGAAAGTCGAGTGAGATCGAGGGAGTAATGCTTGAGAGCATCGATGAAGGGCCAATACATGACCCATATGCCAACAACACTTGCGTTGGGTATCGACAAGGCATAGTGGATCAAGCTGATAAGGACCTTGCATCTGAGGTAAATGATTCTCAATTTGAAGAATCGAGCCTTATAGATGGTCATTTGGTTGTTTGTAAGTTGCCTACAAGAATGAACGAGGGGCCAAATCGAGCCTTGGGGCGAGTAGGCAAGAATGCCAATGGATGGAAGAAGCCATCGAAGCCGAGGGAACACCTCACCCTAACTATCCTAGTCAAGTCGTGCGACAAGGATGACGAGGAACCGAGTGACAAGGTGGATGAAGCGAGCCAAGAGTCTCCAACCATCTACCAAGCCGAGGGAGAAGTGCTAGAGAGCACCGAAGGGGGCCTATTCCATGACCCCACCATCATCACTTGTCTTGAGTATCGACAAGACATAGTGAAGCAATTCGACGAGGACATTGTGTCCGAGGTAAGCGATCCAACTCTTGAAGAATTGGGTATAACTTATTGTGGTCCCGTCCACAAGTTACTTGCGAGGCCAAGCAAGGGACCGAGTCGAGACATGGAGCAGGTAGGCGAGGAGGCCTACAAGTTGGAGTTGCCACCGAGAGCGCATGAACACCGCACCAACATGCCTAAGCCGTTGGAAGAGGATGCCGATGGCCAATAGTGGGACGAGCAGAGTCATGCACCACGAGGAGTGAAGTTCTCCTACGATGAGGAGATGCCAATCATCAAGATCAAGGGAGCATCAAGGTACGAATGACTTGAGCTTTGGACGATACAACCCAAAGCCAAGTCCAACCAAAGCCTTGCCAAGGAGCCGAGAGAGTTCGAGGATGAGACTGTTGGGACTCATCATCGCCTAGCGACGAGGGCGTCGCTAGATCGAGTGGGGGAGAATGTCACATCCCGCCACTCCATGACTGAGCAAGCCGCACACCAAGGGGCTTGCCTTAGCACACCACGTGCTTCACCCGATCGAGGGACCTGAGACTATGCCAACGTTGCACACCATGTGGCCATAACCAGTACCCCATGGGGTGTGCACAACCGAAGGAGACGAGCGAGCACACGCCACGCGCACCATGGGGCTGAGACAAGCACCCCATGTTCTGCCCGAGAGAGAGGGACCCGAATGAGCACCTTACACGCACCCAAGGGGGGGCCAGCCGAGCACCCTCCATGCCACCCAAGCCATGGAGCCCGAGTCAGCACCCGACGTGCACCCTAAGGGGCTGAGACACGCCCCATTCGAGTTGCCCAACTGCCTAGGGCCCGAGTTAGCACTCGACGTGCACCCCAAGGGGCCGAGACACGCCCCATCCGAGTTGCCCACCTACCTAGGGCACGAGTCAGCACCCGACGTGCAACCCAAGGGGCCGAGACACGCCCCATCCGAGTTGCCACCATACCTAGGGCTCGATTCAGCACCTAGCATGCCACCAAAGGGGCTTTGGACGAGCTAACCGGGCCTATCAATGCTCAATCCGCCCAAGAGACCAAGACCCATTGTGAGTTGTCATCTTTTGACCAACACACATGGAAAGATATCACCATTGGAGCCATACTTGAGGAAAGTATCCCTTGCCAACACATTTGTGATGTCATAGCCTTTGTATTCTAGGCAATTATGTATTTGGGTGATAGTCTTGCCATGTTTAGAAGATCGTATCTTGAAGATTGATCCTTAGCCCTTGGATCGAATTTTCCTAGACCGTTAAATCATAGAAGGTGAAGCTATAAATAGAGCCATCCCCTCACCATTGTATTCACCTTTCATTTGCAATCTTTCTTTAAGAATAAAGAGTTTACAAATTTCTTTTAATGATCTTCCACGTGTTTTCCTTGTGCCTTGTTCAAAGCTTCCGCCGATCTAATTTCTAAGCACTCTTGCTTAGTAAATTCGAAGGCTGACTTAGTCATCGACTTAGTTCGACGACTAAGGCCGCACGGGCCAGCTAGTCAGACGCTAACCCCGTGACAAGTAGTCACTAGGCCAATTAGTGGATCTCATAGTAAATTACCTTTTAAAATTAGATAAAAATATAAAACACTAAAAAATCAAACATCATTTTGATTTTTTGAAATTTTATCAAATTAGAAAACTTAATGTAGGCTATATCTCTTAGAAATTCAAAATACAGATAAATTAACATTTTGAAAACAATTTTTTAAAATAATTAAGAATATTATGATTTTTTATAATTATTTAGATTTTTTGTATGTCTTGTCCTAGTGATTAGGGGTGTGCATTTTCGGATATCAGATCTGATTCGATCTGAAACAATCAAACATCTGAGATTTTAGATCGGTAAAATAGTGATCTGTATCCAATTCAAAAAAATTGAATATATGCTTATTCAGATATCGAATATCTGAATATATGATTTGGTTTAAATATTTTCAGATTTGGCAGTCGATTCTTTTGGAAATTTCATATTTTCTAATATAACAAGCAACAAATTGCCAAATATAAAAAGATTCGCATCTATAAAATTTTCGAATTTTCAAATTTTCGAATATAACAAGCATCGAATTACTAATTATAACAAAATTCATATCCATGGAATTTTTATTTTCAGATAATCTGAAACTTAAAATGTTGTGATATGTATCCGATCCAAAAGAAATAAAAAAGAAAATAAATATTTGATTCGAAAATAAAAACAGATCGAATATCTGAATTTTCGGATCGAATATTTTTACATACACATACTAGTGGTAATACATCGCCGGTATTGATGGAACTGACATGTGACGGGAATAGTTACAACATAAAATGTTAGGTACTTATTTGGTGATAAAAACTTTATATCTAAGGTTAATAAATTACATAATTAAGAGGGTATTTTTCCGTTAAACTAAAAATAGTCATTTTTAATAGTTTTAAGGTGATTATAAGTTGATATTTGTTCATAATTTTTTTAACCCTTTAATAAGGCATATATTTTTTCTTCTGAGATCACTTGTTCGGTAAAAAAAATCTTTTAGAAAGAAAATTGTCAAATTTGTTGAATAAAATCAAGGCATGCCCGTCCAATTTTTTTAATTTTTTGAGAAATTACATCATGGGTCATTCTTTACACGTCATCCATGGGACCAACCAATAAAAATTACTCTTTTCATTGTTTTTTTCATGTCATATTTTTACCAAGTGAATCTTCACTCATATTTACTGTAAATCAATTTTAAAAACAGTTTTTACCAAGTAAAGGTTCACTTGGTAAAAATAACATAAAAAATAATAAAAATGATAATTTTTAGTGATTGATCTATGGATAACATGACGATAATGACCCGTGAAATAATTTCTCCAATTTTTTGTATTAAAAAGTGCTGCATAAATTATGATTAAATTAGGGGAAAGTTTCCTTAAACCCATACCAGTTGTTATATATTTAAACGGTAAAATTGGGTATAAAGAAATCTTAATTTGCTCCTCAACTCATCTCTTTCACCCTCAAAATCAGAGGGGATATTTTCTTTTCTTTCCGTTTCATTGACGTCATCCCTTATCCCTCACACTGCATGTTTTGTCCAAAATAGATAACCCGTGCTTCTATTTCATATGATCAAATATTCGATCTTTTTAATTAATAAAGTATCCCACCTAATGATTTTTTTATAATTATTTCATGCACAATTACATATAAAAATTTATTTATACAAGTGTCTTAGTTTTAGAGTTTAAAATTTTTGTTTAGGGTTTATGGGTTTAAATGTAGTAGTTTTAAACTTAGGGGGTTGTTGATATAATTTCTGATTTAGGGTTAAAATTTAAGGTTGATAGGTTAAAATCTAAATCTCTAAACATATTATCATAAAACCTAAATAATAACCCCTAAACCAGAAATTCTAGCCATTAACCTAAAATTTTAAACCCCTACACTAAAACTCCTAAAATTTAAACCCTAAAATTAAAGCATCTGTGGAAACTTTTAGTTCCCGCCGCCTGTGTATGGAATAATAATCCATAATTTTTTAAATTTCGTAAATGGAAGTGAGATAAAAATTGATAGGCCAAGTGGAAAAAAGTGCCTATTCCCTTCCACTTTTCATTCACGATGAATTAACGTGAAATCGTTCAAAATGAATAAAATGTACAAGATCTTTTGTGTTCCTAAAAGGCCATGCCAAAAAAATTTTGGATTAAATTGAGTTTTTTATTAATTAAAATATTAGAAATATATATTTAGAAAAAAGCTTAATTAAGCTCATTATTCCTACCACTCGACCTTCGTGCTATTCATGTGTTTCTCACGAGTATGGAGGATTAAGTTTGAAGCTTTTTGTATGAATTTGGAACCAAACTAAAACTAAAAACAAGAACAAGCCCCCAGTTTTTTTTTTCCTTTTTTTTGCTACCCAACATTTTGGCCTTAATGTTTTTTATAATTTTTAATGTGATCTCATAACAATATTTATTCTTTTTAAGCCATAAATTCACGTACATCATACAAATAAAATTGCTCGAACTCGAATTTGAATTTCAACATTCCTTTTTTATTGTAACAATTCTTTGGTTCATTTTGACCTTATTTTTAGCTTATCTTTTTACGAAGACTAACGTTACAACTTGGAACTTTGGCCAAAAGCTAAAATATGAGTTCATTTATGCGTGTATCGTAACGCCAACCTTTGCATTTGCATGCCTTCAAAGCCAGAAATTAATTAACTACTAAAAGAAAAACAAAATCCCATTGTAAACCTTTACTGCCTCTGCCTTGTCTGTTTCTAATGCTACCTACCCTTTTTTGCACTAATTTTGCCTTTTCATTTCCAGAACTGAAAAACAACTTTAATTCCATTTCCCCTTATTATCCTTTTTCTCTTTTACCACTTCTATACTGAACTGTTATGTGTTCTTCTAAGGATAAAATAAACAACATTAGTAGTGACTAAACTTTTAAGTACGTTTTCATTATGATCTTTGAAGTTTTAAATTTGCATCATATATACTAAATTTTCAATTCACTTTCATTACTATTACGATTGTTAGTTATCATTAAAAAATTGACGTGACATGTTAAAGTCTTCTCCAAAAAATCACAAGGTTCCAAATTTACAACCGTTGTCAAGGCCAAAATTACGATGAATAGAGTTGATTTCAATCAATCCCTCTGTGAAATGGATCTGTTTGGCTAGTAGATGAAACTATATGGGGCATATTAAACGCGTCCAAAGTTTAGGCACTACATTAAATTTTTTTGTCAAATTACGGGGGCACTGATGCCATTTTCCCTTTATAAATTATAACGATTTTTTGTTCATTTTTCTTAGTTTACATCGATGTTTGGTGTAAACTTATCAAATGAGAATAACAGTTCCTTTTATAATGAAAGATTTTTTGACTCGGTTTTTTATTTGTACTAATTACTGTTGAGATTTATGGTGCTTGATTCCTTCAACCGATGTGTTTGTCAAGTTCGGAGAAGTTGGATATTTGGGTGTTTTTGTGAGAATAGAAAGATAGGCAATTGACACAAGGATTTATAGTGGTTCAATCTTCTAACCAAGGTCTACATCCACTACCTTAGCTTCTCACTAAGGATTTCCAAACAAATTCACTAAGAATTCTGTCTCATTTTTCGGCTTAGGAGGAAATCGTTACACCAATCAAGCTTTCTACCCAAAGCTTGATCAAACACTCTCTTACTCAAGAAATACTTAGCAAACTAGAAATCCCTCTACAAGGTATATGTTTGCACAAATAAAGCTCTCACCCAAAACCGAAACACTTGAGCAAATTTGACAATTAGGCTCACAAGTGTTGTCTATATAATAAATTGAACAATAAAGCCCTAAGACAAATTCTTGATCATAGTGTTGTTGACAATTGAAGCATTAGCTTTCTCTTGATGCTTGGACGTCCCTTTTATACTCCTTAATGAGTTTGTAGCCGTTACTAGCCGTTATGGTTGAATTGGGGTCGTTGGAGACTTTATTTCCCACCATAAATGCAGTTCTGTAGCCTACCGTATCGGTACACGTGGAGGTGTATCGGTATGCCCTTCTTCAGAGCTAGTCGTTGGGCTCTTTGTCAGCCTACGCGTATCGATACGCTTGAGGGCGTATCAGTACGGTCTGCAATTTAAAAGATCGTTGGGAAATAGCCGTTGGGGTTGTTAAAGCAAGGATCGGTACGCCTAAGATGCGTATCGAAATGACCCCTATCCGTATCGATACATGTAAGCATGTATCGGTACGAGTTTTGGCAGATTCAAAACTTGGGTAAAAAGGTATCGATACGGGGTATACCGTATCGGTACGAGCTTGCTGAAAAGTCAAATTTGACTACTTTAAATCAATTAAAACTTTGCCAAAAACCTTTTTAAATACCTCAAACATATTTTCAAGTTGTTTGGACTTAAATATAAGTTTTAAATTCTTTTCAAATTTGTTCAAAATATTTTTCAATTATTATATCAAAACACTTAGTTCTACAATTACCCCAATAAAAATAACTGTTCACTTGAGAATATTATTTTTTTAATTTAAAAAAAACTATTCACTTGAAATATTTTTTAAAAAAAATTTGATTTACTTTTCTTTCAAAATTTTATATATTTTTTTATAAATAATATTATCTTTAGAATACTTTTTTACAAACAAAATGGTGTGACTAATTCTAGCATAAATTAAAAAAAGCATAACCTCTCGACATTGGTATACGTTGTTTTTTTAGATAGTATTAATATGGTATTTTTTTTTTGAATGAAAGGGGCCACTACCACATGCCTCGTTAAAAAACCTCCCTAAGCCTAATGGAGGAAAAAGAGTGCACATGGTAGGGCAAATACATCAAAAAAACATCCGAAAAAACGATATCACACATGGGAGAAACATGTACGACTAAAAAAACTAAGACCTGCGGGCCAAGGAACCGCAGCAAACACCACTGCCATTTCACACAAACACCGCAGCAGCCAAAGCCCCTTGCACACCAATCACACAGTTGCAAAACGAACCATCCAACCAGCACAGTGAAAAATCAGCCGACTCCCTACACAGCAGAACCAGCAGCCTCGGCATCCAATTTCAGTAACATTCCCGCACAGCAAAACCAGCCCAGACACAACAAAACCAGCTGTTGCACTTAAACAACGCCCTGCACAGTAGAAATCATGGCGTTGTCCCTCTTAAGAGCTTCTCGAATCGCCAAGGGGGCTCGAGAAAACGATAATGGTCCAACGGAAGCTCCTTCACCAATTTTGCAAGTACATCCGCAGCCGCATTTACATCCCGCCTTACCCAGGAAAATTTGATCTCCCAAGGTCGCATCAGCATATCCTTGATATGAACACGGATATTCGATGGAAGATGTAGCGGATCCCCCATTGCCAAGCCCTCATAAACACATTTATTGTCTGTTTCGACTATGATTCGTCGAAAACCAAACACCCAAGCCGTTGAAAGGCCCTCGTATACAGCCCATAATTCCGCTTCAAAGGTAGAACAAATACCTATTTTCTTAGCGAAACCAAAACACCAAGCACCAGTCTCATCACGCCCTAAGCCACCACAAGACGCAAAGCCCGTAGCCGTGTTCCTCGCGCCATCAACGTTCAACCTAATCCAACCTGCAAGAGGTTTCGACCAGCATATACCTTGACCCGCTGGTCGTCTAACAGCCGAGACATGATCCGTTTTGGCAGCAGCCCGTGCGACCTCATCGGATAGCCTCTTCGCGCCCTGCAGCAGTGTCTCCTGGCCACCAACAGAGGATCCAAACACTGTTGCGTTTCGCTGTCTCCACGTTAACCATAATAGCGATCCGAACACCAAGACCCAATCTCGAAAATCAAGCGGATATTGCTTCACATTGGTGAGGTTAGCACAGATCCATTCCTTTATAGGTTTGCTAAAAAATTTATAAAGCATATTAGCCTTTATAACCCGAACCCACGTTGCTTTGATCACCATACAATCACGAAGAATATGCGAGATGTCTTCAGTAACAGCTCCGCACAGAACACAACTTGCATCGTCCGCGAGGTGGCGACGTACCCGTTCCGCGTTTGTCGGCATCCGACCATGGCACACCTGCCAAAGAAACATTCTTATCCGAGGCAAACCACAATACTTTGCTAACACAGCCCACACGGGGTCCTCACATGCATCATTCGATTTTATACTTAGAGAATACGATGATTTTACCGTAAACCGCCGAGACTTCTCTAATGCCCACCCCGGACAGTCCGGTACATTCCTACTCGTCGGAGGTTTAATAGCCGCTATACCATGCAGAACAGCAGTCGGCAGAACACCATTAAATTCATCCTACTTCCATTGGCCACTAGAATCCACCATATCCTGAACAGAGCAATCAGATATCCCAGGTTCATTTTCAGCAGAAACATATTGTCGAAGCGAGCCAAAATTACTCACCCAAGCATCATTCCAAAACTCAATCTGACACCCATCACCAACATCCCAAACGATATTGTGCCGAAGATCAGACCAAAGCATACGAATACCCCGCCAAAGGCGTGACCCAGTTCGATTTGGCAAAGCATGCGGTGCCAAGTCCTGTATGTCATACTTGGCGCGCATAACTCGTACCCATAGCTTACCCGGTTCCGCAAGCATACTAAACCCCAATTTTAGAAGAAAAGCTATATTCTGGGACTCAATTTGTTTAATACCCAAACCCCCACTAGAGATCGGAGAGCATACAGTCTCCCAATTCACAGCATGAATCCCCCTATCACCATTGGAATGGCCCCAGATAAAGTTCCTAATCAATCTCTCCACCTCATCGCAAACAAATTTAGGCAATCGAACTGATTGCATGGTATACATAGGAATGGAAGCAAGGACAGACTTAGCTAGAGCAATCCGTCCCGCAAAAGAAAGTAAACGAACCTTCCACCCTGCCAATCTGTCAGCAACCTTCTGAATTAAATAGCGATACGTAACTTTAGTGACCCTCCTATGAATAAGGGGAACACCCAAGTATCGCCCCAGATCAGATACACATTTAAAACCAAAAGCATCACTAATATCCTCCTGAAGAACGGCGTGAATATTATGCGAGAAAAAAATATTAGTCTTCGATATACTAACCTTATGTCCCGAACATTCGCAAAATTCCCTGAGAACCCGACTAATAACATCAAACTGGTCAAGAGATGCTTCCGCGAACAAAACCAAATCATCTGCAAAGAACATATGAGATATCAGCGGACCATTCGTCGTAACCTGGAATGCCCTCCAGTTTCCACAATCCACCTCCCGCTGAATAGCATGTGCTAATCTCTCCATACATAAGACAAAGAGATACGGAGAGAGCGGATCACCCTGACAAATTCCTCTAGAGGGTTGAAAGCTAGCAGTGGGACTACCTTTCCATAGAATCTGTGTCGACACAGAAGAAACGCAACTCATAATAAGGGACCGCAGATGAACAGGGACACCAATGTCACAGAGAGTATCATCAATAAACGACCACTCAAGACGATCATAAGCTTTCTCAAGATCCACTTTGATTGCAAACCAGCCCTTTTTTCCTTTCTTTATGCGCATGGAGTGGATGATCTCCTGGGCTACAACAATGTTATCCGTAATGGACCGACCAGGAACAAAACTAGTCTGGTTCTCTGATATCCAGTTCGGCAAGTAAGGCTTTAATCTATTCACGATAACCTTACTAAGAATCTTGTATACAACCGTGCATAAACCAATAGGCCGAAATTGAGCAATCGACTCCGGAGCCTCAATTTTTGGGATCAGCACAAGGAGAGTTCTATTCAGCTCAGGATCGACAAGCCCAGTACTGAACATGCGCTGAATCGTGCTACACACGCCATCTCCCACAATGTCCCAATGGCGCTGATAGAAAGAAGCGTGGAAACCATCCACACCCAGTGCTTTCGATGGCGCCATCTGAAATAAAGCCGTGTAAATCTCATCTCTTGAGACAGACGTATCCAAATCTATCATGTCTCTTCTATCAATCCCACGGAACAAACCACGATAGTTAAAAGAATAACCAATCGCCCCCTCGGTAGAAAATAAGGTCATGAAAAACTCCACTGCTAAATGGCGCAGCATCTTCGGGTCAGCAACCCACACACCCTGGCTATCTTTGAGTCGGAGGATAGTATTACGCTTTCTCCTTCCATTAGCTATCGCATGATAATACTTCATATTGCAATCACCATCACTAATCCAATTACACATCGCCTTCTGCCGCCAAATACCTTCCTCCATAGTAAGAATATCATCCAACTCTCGTTTAAGAGCTCTCTCAAGATCGCTAAGAGATCTAGAGTGTCTGAAACTCAACGCACGATCAATACCCTTGAGCCGGGCAAGAATTCTCTTTTTCCGCTTCCCTAACGAGCCAAAACATTGAGAGCTCCATTTTGGAAGTTCAGACTGCAAATGCGCGATATTGTCCTCATAAGAACGTGAATTATCCCAGGAATCCTTCAAAAAAGTGATAAAATCAGCCGAGTCCTGCCAAATAGGAATGAAACGGAAGGGTTTCCCCAGCTGAGCCCGCTCACAATGCTCTGTACTAAATAAAATCGGACGATGATCAGAGCCAATTCTGTCAAGATATAGAACAAGAGAACTCGGATAATACTCCAACCACTTCAGATTAACAAGACATCGATCAAGGCGTTCATACAGATCTCCACGACTCCAAGTAAACCGTGACCCCTTAAAATCCACCTCCTGTAAAGCATTCAAGAACACAAAATTCTAAAAATCTCTGCTTACACAATTACGACGAGACTGACCACCCCTACGATCATCCAAATGAAGAATTGCATTGAAACCTCCCCCAAGAAGCCACGGCTGATCCACACCAGGATTAACCGCATTCAACTGATCCCAAAGATAACGCCTATATTGCACTTGCGGGCTAGCATAGACCACTGTCACATAAACCAAATTCCGCAGAGGCATACCTTATACCGACAAATGAATAAACTGATTGGACACGGTAAGCACCTGAAGCCGTAGATCGTCGTTCCAAAGTAACCAAATACCACCACTAAACCCCTGAGCTTCCACACGGAAAGAAGATTGGAAGCCCAAACTACTCACCACACGATTCACCCGAATACCACTAATACGAGTCTCCATAAGAGCAACAACAGACGGTCTCGAAGAGCTATTAATTCTACAAAGATGGTCCCGAAACGAGGAGCAAGCAGCTCCTTGGATATTCCATAACAAAACACTAATCATTGAGATAAAAGAAAAGAAATGGACATACCAGCCTCTAGTCCACAACCATGACAGTAGGCGTGGCTAACGACGCAGCCTGTTCATCACAACTCTCCCCCATCGGCGAGACGATTTGATCCCCAGACTTGCGCAGCGGCTCCGTATTAGCACACCGCTCACTAGCCGGCATGCCACCTGCCGTGGTATCATCTGGAGGTCGCGCCAGCTGCAGCTCATCAAGGCGCGCGGACGCCGATTGTACCCATTCAGATAGCACGGCATCAAAGGAGACCGATCATTCTTCTTTCTTCCCCGCGCTTGCGGTTTAGCTAGCCCTTTACTGCTTTTCTGAACTCCTTGTACTTTAATTTTATTAGAACTCTTTTGTGAACTATGAATCTTTCGACCATCATTCTGAATGGAAATTGCCACATGACTTGGTCCAGAACTAGTCTCCTTTTGTTCAACCACAACCGGTGTAACCCCTGGAACCGTCGGATTAACCGTCACCGTCACTGAGTTACTCTTAATATTTTCTGATTGCACAACCCGACCATTCCCGCTAACATTGCCATCACCCTTCTTACCATTTCGACTTGGGTTTCGAATTGCCCTATCCGCCCCATCATTAGCAACATTAATAACCTGTTTGCCCTTATCCGAGGCTGAAGACTTACTAGTACTAGCATTTCGATCTTCATTGCCGCCATTCCGAACCACTTCCTCTTTATCAAGATCTCTCAGCACATCAAATCTAGAAGAAGCACCTCTATCGTTAGCCACCTTGGGGAAACTTCCGTTCTCGCCATTCCTCCGAGGTCGACGTCTTTTATTTCATCCACGGCCCATAATATTCAGCCCGCTCACTATCCTGGTCCGGATGCACTGTCGCTTCTGTCGTACCTTCCGTAGATTCAACTACTTTCTTTGCACAAAATTCCATCGTATGGCCATACACGCCACAGTGATAACATATAAGATTCAGGCCCTCATATTCTATTTTCTGCAAAATATTATCAATACCAATGCAAGGAAGAAGCGGTTTGGAAAGATCAATCAAAACAGCTAATCTAGCAAACTTACCTCGCTCACCAGCAACCGTATTATAGTCATCCTTAACGACCTTACCAATAACTTCAGCAATGCGCTCAAATAATCCCTTAGAATAGTAGCGGATCGGCAACCCCGGAAGCCGAACCCAAACCACAACTTGCGACGGATGAGATTGAGTCGTCGAAAATTCCCTACTCCACTGTTGGACTGTGAGATAGCTGCCAAAGATGGTCCACGGCCCTGCAGTCAACACTCGGATATAGTCCTCTTCCGATTCCAACTTTACTAGGAAATACTCATTGGCAAGATCGATCAACTGAAAGCGGCCAGCCAATTTCCACAACGCTTGGATACGGTTCCATAGAACACGGTAACTAATAGATCGACCAAGAAGTCGAACAACCACAGCCTTCTCCATACTACGATCAAACAGTTCGTGCACTCTTTCCGAAAATTTAATAACTGGGTATGGACCATCAGTAGTAATCGTAACATCTTCATCAGTAACAGTTATATCTTCCCCCGTCACGGCAGCGAAATTCTTTCCGTTGTTCTTTGTTGTACCCGTTAGAATGTTCGCATACGAGCGGGGTGCTTCAGCAACCATATCCTGAGTATCCCCGGTGCCCATAGCGACATCACTGTCAACAGCTCCCTCAAAAATCGGATTCCCAGCAACCCGCATCTGATTGTCATCTCGTTCAACAAATATACCTAAGCCGCCCGTCGCATCCAATGAACCAGATGCCGCCGTCGGTGGCCTAACATCATCCATGCCTCTTTCCCCGGCAGACACGATCCCATGCACAGGGTTATGAGACCCTAGAATGCCAGCACCAAAGCCTTCTGCCACCGACAAACCAGTGGCCTCCTGCTCCACCATCCCCGCTTGCTCTTTCTCCTTTTCCTTCCGCTCATATTGCCCCGCCGTCAAAGACCTATCACCAGCATCCACCCGCCCCAAGACCCCGGACAGAACCTCCACAACGATGTTAGGGTTCGTGTTTTCCGCGCTCTCCTGATTTCCCGGAGAGAAACCCATAGCATATTTTTTAATTCACACTTTTCTATTTAGAATAGTTTTCTCCATTGTTTCAGATTAATTACAATATGGTATTTTTATTAAATGATTATATATAGTCTTGTTTAACAATTTTGTTAAAATTATGTATTAAAATTAATTTAGTTATTAATAATATGGTATTTTATTAAATGATAAAATGACAGATAATACTGTAAAACTTTTAATATTTAAAATTCTAAAAAATGCCTCGACAAATTCCTAATTCTTAAATTTTTGTGAATAAAATGTTCACTTTTTCTTTCTTTTATTTTTCTACACTACACCAGTAAAGTTATTACATTTATATTTTCTTGTGAAAAACACCTACCCTAATTGGTAGATTAAATCTTTCCACATTTATTATAACCATTTAAATAGTTAAATTTCAAGAAAAGTTCAAATTTCTAATAGGTACAGACTTAAGATTAAACAGTGGGAGGGACAAAATAATTTAACTTCAAAATTAATAGAAACCTAATAAGTATTAAATCTAAAATTTGAGAGAAAAAAACTTAATTTGACAAACATTCAAACCAACAAAAACTTTAATAGTCGGCAAACAAAAAGTCCTTAATAAGTCGATCCCTCGTTTCAGAGACCGGGGGCATCAATTCTATGGGCAATTAGTAATTAGTTATAGCAAGTAAGATACCTTAAATATGTATAGATAATTAGATATGGATGCGAATGGTAAGTGTTCATGGTAACCCGATTAATTTATTTCAAGTTGATGACATGAGTTTAGGGTTTTCATATATTTTTTTGGTGGATTTAAATTGGATTAAACTTGAATAATAAAAACATTTATTTGCTCGAGTTTAATCTAGCTTAGAATCTCAATTTTAAAGATTTTAATAAATTAAAATATTATTTTATTTATAGTTATTTATTTTTATAATTGAATTTATATGAATACATTTTGTAAATATAAGTATAAAAGTTTCCTCTTGTCTATCATAATGAACTTATAATTATAAATATTAATTCATTCATTATTTTTTTTAAAAATCATTCATTATTAATTTCCTAGACATCAATTTCAATATCTGTGTATTTGTATTTTATTGCCAAATAAATCCATAGATAAGGTGTGTATATATATATTGGGGAAAACTTTTTAGAGCAAAGTGATGCTATTGTGAATTATATGATAATATAATATGTTGGAAAAGTTGAAATGACCGTGAAGAAGTCATAAACTATTAGAGAAATATAGGGAAGAATTAATGCTTCAAATAGCTTAGTACAACATATTTTTACCGTGGTGCACCCTAGGGTCCATTCCACCTCACATCTAGGGTCCATTTTCAGCACTCACAGAGTCCTAGTCCGTTCGGCCCATTCTGCCGCACCCATGGGGCTACGACTGAGCCGAGCCAACAGCCCGAGGGGCCTTGCCAAGCACCCTGGGCCTGTCCGTGCAGCCTTGCCCAGCCGCACCCGAGGGCCTGACCGAGCAGCACCGAGCAGCCCATCCAGCCGCACCCGAGGGCCTGTCCGAGCAGCACCGAGCAGCCCGTCCATCAGCACCCATAGGCCTGTCCGAGCAGCACCGAGCAGCCCGTCCAGCCACACCCATGAGCCTGTCCGAGTTCCACTCTTCCATGGCCATCCAAGCCCATTTCTTGGGGAATTTTCACCCCTTTGACCATGGTATTCAAGGCAAGGATCATGCACCAATATCCTTCCCGATTCATGGAGATCGACATCTATTTCACATGGAAAGAATCACTACCAAGAAGGAAGGAATCATTGATCCTATTCTCTTGCCTTTATTAGATAGATTAGGCCAATCTTGGCCATCCATTGTAATCGATAGTGACCATTAGATCGGGAGGTGCCAGGCTATAAATAGAGCCTCACCCTCTCATTTGTAATCATCCTGAATTTCCTTTGTTTTCTCATTTTCTACTATCAATAAAAGAATAGCAACGTCGAGTACTTTTTTCCCCTAACTAGGCTTAGAGGGGGTTTTTAACGAGGCTCTTCGTTTTGCAAATCACTCGAGCCATCTCTTTTACTTTCTTCTTCGCAACGCTTCCGCAACGCTTCCGCTCATCTAGCCAAGCCAAGACTTGACTTTAGGCTTACTTGGTCTCTTTCGAAGTCCTTTCCCGACCAAGTGTCGCACGTTGCTAGCCATATAAGCCTAGCCCCGTGATAAGTGGTATCAGAGCCTACGTTTTAGCGAAGAAATCTGTTCGAGATGACGAATCCAAGTGACGCTCCCATCGACGCCACCACGAAGCAAATTGAGACCCGAGGAGGAAAAACCAAGAGGGCTAGTTCGAGAGATGCCATCTCTACCTTGCAAGACAAAGTTACCCGTTTGGAGAACAACACGAATGAGTCCAGAGAGAGGCTCGATGTTGTTGAGACCCGACTAGATGCGTTGGAGTCTCAGGGTGATGGTCGCAACAAGGATGATTCCCAAGATCTCGAAGATAGACTCGAGACCGTGGAGTTAGAGAATAGATCTCTAAAAGATGGGTTAACCGAACTCGAGAAGTCGGTGAATGTGTTAAGGGCCGAGCTCAACATATATAAGTCCGCCGTGGCCAATGGAGTAGTTTCAAGCTCGAGTAGAGTGCTAGCCGATGTGCCGAAACCAAAGGAATTCAAAGGATCGAGAGATGCTCAAGAAACCGATACATTCTTGTGGAGCATGAACCAATATTTCCGCAACACCAACATCGTGGATGAATCCACTAAGGTAAATATTGCTTCTAGTTATTTTACTCACAGTGCTCTTTTATGGTGGAAATGCAGGTGTACCGAGGAGTCCGATAGAGACGTTCCCGTAGATACTTGGGAAGAGCTTCAAGACGAGATCCATAAGGCGTTCTATCCCAAGAATGCTCAAAGAGAGTTGCGCTCAAAGCTACGCCAACTCAAGCACGACAACAACATCCATGACTATGTGAAGAAGTTCATCGAGTTAAAGCTCCAAATCACCAACTTAGGAGAGGATAAAGGCTTCTCAATTTTCATGGATGGATTGAGCCGATGGGCTAATATGGAGTTGGAAAGACGTGGTGTCAAAGATCTTTCCCATGCCCTTGACGAGGCCGAGGCAATAGCCAAGTTCGAAAAGCGAGACACGCCCAAACCAAAACCGAAGTCTAAAGGTTGGGGAGATAAGAATGCCAAAGCCGGAGGTGAGAGATTTAACCACGATAGGACTTCCAACAACAATCGACAAGGCCGATCAACTAAGCTACAAGAGAGACGAGGTCTTGAATGTTTCCATTACAAAGGACCTCATCAAATTCGAGATTGCCCAAAGAGGACAAGTCTTTCTACCGTCAAAGTTAACGACGAGCCCACTGCCCAACTTGGAGCAATTGTAAGTAATCTCCAAGTGAATTCTTTATCTAACAAGCCCAAAAGTGGTCTTATGTTTGTAGAAGTCACGATTACCGAAAAACAATTGCGTGCACTTGTGGACACCGAAGCTTCTGAGCTGTTCATTTCCAAAGGAGCCGCCCAAAAACTTAATCTCAACGTATTGAAGAAAAGTGGGTGGATCAAGACGGTCAACTCGAAAGAAGAGCCCATTGCCGGAGTTGCAAGAAGGGTCGAGATCCAACTTGGAAGTTGGAAGGGCCGTGAGGATATAAAGGTAATTCCTCTTGATGATTATGATCTTGTGATTGGTTTATCTTTTTTGGACAAGATTAATGCACTTCTCTTTCCATTTGCCAATGTTTTAGTTGTACTCGACCGCGCCCAACAATGTTTGGTGCCCGTGAGTCGAGATGTAGGTATCCAATCCAAGATGTTGTCTTCCATACAGTTCCGCAAAGGTATGCGAAAGGAGGAAGAGTCTTTCCTTGCCGTGCTCAAGGAAGACGAGGTGATTAGAGCCGAAGAAGTTCCCGAAGAAGTGGAACGTGTTCTCGTGGAGTTTGAGGACACTATGCCTTCCGAATTGCCGAAGGCTTTACCACCCAAGCGTGAGGTGGATCATCGCATTGAGTTGGTGCCAAATGCCGAGCCGCCGAGCAAAGCACCTTATCGAATGGCGCCACCGGAGTTAGAGGAACTCCGAAAGCAACTTGGAGAACTCTTGGATGCCGGTTTCATTCGCCCATCCAAGGGACCGTTTGGAGCATCCATTCTCTTTCAAAAGAAGAAAGATGGTAGCTTGCGCATGTGTGTCGACTACCGCGCTCTAAACAAACTTACGGTAAAAAACAAGTACCCTATCCCTTTAATTTCCGATTTATTTGATCAACTTGGAAGTGCAAGGTTCTTCACAAAGTTAGATTTACGTTCGGGGTACTACCAAGTTCGAATAGCCGAAGGTGACGAGCTCAAAACCGCGTGCATCACAAGGTATGGTTCATTTGAGTTTATTGTAATGCCTTTTAGCCTTACAAACGCTCCAGCAACTTTTTGCACTTTAATGAACAAGGTACTTTCACCTTTTCTTGATCATTTCGTAGTTGTCTACTTAGATGACATTGTCATCTATAGTGAGACTTTTCAAGAACACTTAATGCACTTGAGGAAGGTTTTGCAGGTTCTTCGAGAAAACGAGCTTTACATCAAGCGCGAAAAGTGTAGTTTCGCTCAACAAGAAGTTCCGTTTTTAGGCCACATCATTGGAGGTGGTAAGATCCGAATGGATCCAAGCAAAGTTCGAGCCATCGACGATTGGGAACCGCCAACTAAGGTAACCGAACTTCACTCTTTTCTTGGTTTAGCTAACTATTATCGTAAATTTGTGCAAGGTTATTCCGCCATAGCCACGCCTTTGACCGAACTCTTGAAGAAGGACAAAGTTTGGGAATGGAGTCCAAGTTGTCAACAAGCGTTCGAAAGGCTTAAGCAAGCCATGGTAAGTGAACCCGTTCTAGCCTTGCCCGATCATTCCAAATCATTTGTCATCCACACCGATGCATCCGACTATTGCAATTGGTAGAGTTTTGATGCAAGAAGGCCATCCCATTGCCTTTGAAAGCCGAAAGTTGAACGATACCGAGAGGCGTTACACCGTTTAAGAGAAGAAGATGACCGTCGTCATCCATTGCCTTCGCACATGGCGACATTATAACTTGGGTTCCAGGTTTGTCGTTTTTACCGATAATTCCGCAATTTCTTATTTTCTAACCCAAAAGAAGTTGTCTCCTAAGCAAGCTAGGTGGCAAGACTTCTTGGCAGAATTTGACTTTTCGATGGAACACAAGCCCGAAAAGACCAACACCGTAGCCGATGCGCTTAGCCGCAAAGCTATTTTTGCTTCCATTAGCCAACCAAGTGGTGAGTTACTCGAATCCATCAAAGAAGGCTTGACGCACGATTCCACCGCAAAGAATTTGATCACCTTTGCCAAAGAGGGTAAGTCACGCCGTTTTTAGGTCGAAGATGATCTTCTCTTCACAAGAGGCCAACGTATATTCGTCCCCTACTTCAACAACTTGCGAAAGACATTAACGAAGGAATGTCATGATTTGAAGTGGGCGGGACATCCAGGTATGCATCGTACTTTAGCTTTACTTAATGAAAGATATTATTGGCCTCGTATGAATGAAGATGTAGAAGCATACGTGAAGACTTGTCTTGTTTGTCAACAAGACAAGATTGAAGCAAACAAACCGATGGGACTACTTCAACCATTGCCGATATCGAAAAGACCATGGGAAAGTATTTCTTTAGACTTTATTATTGGTTTTCCTTGTGTTAATAACTTTTCTAGTATCATGGTTGTAGTAGACAGGTTCTCAAAGTATGCAACGTTCATTCCCGTCAATAAGACATGCCACGCCGACGAAGCCGCCCGCCTTTTCTTAAAGCATGTCATGAAGCTTTGGGGTATTCCAAAATCAATAGTAAGTGATCGAGACGCTCGGTTCACGGGTAAGTTTTGGACCGAGTTGTTCAAGTTGTTGGGTTCCTCCTTGAACCTTTCAACGAGTTTTCATCCATAATCCGATGGACAAACCGAGAGGGCCAACGCGTTATTGGAGATTTACTTGAGGCATTTCGTTAGTGCATCTCAACGGAATTGGCCCGATTTGCTAGACGTGGCCCAATTCTCCTACAACTTGCATAGGAGCGAAGCCACGAATCAAAGTCCTTTTGAGATAGTGATGGGCCAACAACCGCTCACACCCGATGCGATCGTGACTAAGTATCAAGGTCCAAATCCCGCCGCCTTCCATGTAGTGAAGGACTTGCAAGAGCAAAGAGACTTAGCCAATGCTTGCCTCCACAAAGCAAGCAAGCGAATGAAGAAGTGGGCCGACAAGAAGCGACGCAACGTCGAATTCCAGGTAAATGATTTAGTTTTGGCTAAACTTCATCTAACTCTTCGCAATTCCTCTGTTCACAGGGCTCTTGTGAGGAAATACGAAGGCCCATTTCGTGTGATAAAGAGAGTGGGCAAGGTGGCCTACAAGCTAGACTTGCCGCCCCACATCCAAGTTCATCTCGTCTTCCACATAAGTGTTCTTAAGCCCTATCACAAGGACGAGGAAGATCCGGAAAGAAACATTTCCAAACGAGCACCCGTTGGAGTTAGGATTTCGTTCGAGAGAGAAGCCGAAGCCATCTTAGCCGATCGAGTCATTCGACGCCAAGGGTTCAACCAAGGCATGAGTACTTTGTGCTTTGGAAGGGTCTAACCGAAGCCGAAGGTAGTTGGGAGTTAGACAAGGACTTGTGGCAATTTGAAGACAAATTTGCCGATTTCGAAGCCCAACGAGCGACGAGGGTGTCGCTCAATTCGGTGGAGGAGAATGTTACCGTGGTGCACCCTAGGGTCCATTCCACCGCACACCTAGGGTCCATTTCCAGCACCCACAGGGTTTCTAGTCCGTCCGGCCCATTCTGGCGCACCCATGGGGCTACGACCGAGCCGAGCCAACAGCCCGAGGGGCCTTGCCAAGCACCCTGGGCCTGTCCGTGCAGCCTTGCCCAGCCGCACCCGAGGGCCTGACCGAGCAGCTCGTCCAGCCGCACCCGAGGGCCTGTCCGAGCAACACCCGAGAGCCTGTCCGAGCAGCACCGAGCAGCCCGTCCATCAGCACCCATAGGCCTGTCCGAGCAGCCCGTCCAGCCACACCCATGGGCCTGTCCGAGTACCACTCTTCCATGGCCATCCAAGCCCATTTCTTGGGGAATTTTCACCCCTTTGACCATGGTATTCAAGGCAAGGATCATGCACCAATATCCTTCCCGATTCATGGAGATCGACATCTATTTCACATGGAAAGAATCACTACCAAGAAGGAAGGAATCATTGATCCTATTCTCTTGCCTTTATTAGATAGATTAGGCCAATCTTGGCCATCCATTGTAATCGATAGTGACCGTTAGATCGAGAGGTGCCAGGCTATAAATAGAGCCTCACCCCCTCATTTGTAATCATCCTGAATTTCCTTTGTTTTCTCATTTTCTACTATCAATAAAATAATAGCAACGTCGAGTACTCTTTTCCCCCTAACTAGACTTAGGGGGGTTTAACGAGACTCTTCGTTTTGCAAATCACTCGAGCCATCTCTTTTACTTTCTTCTTCGCAACGCTTCCGCTCATCTAGCCAAGCCAAGACTTAACTTTAGGCTTACTTGGTCCCTTTCGAAGTCTTTTCACGACCAAGTGCCGCACGTTGCTAGCCATATAAGCTTAACCCCGTGACAATATGATTTATAGTCTTTCACCTAAAAAACGAAAATTCCACGGAATAACTTTGGACCTTTGTTGGAATAAAAAATAAATAAGAGAGATTGAATAATTAAAGAATTTTATATATATATATAACAAGAATATTACCATTACTTCATCATTACCTTCTAAACAAACCTACACGAGAAAAGCAAAACACATAAAATTATATATATAGTAACATTAAATCAATTTTGCAACTATGTTAGCAAAATCATATTTTAAAAAATTAAAATATAAACAAAAGATTAATTTTTTTATGTATGATATAATAAATAAACACGTGAATCGTTCTGTAACGTTAAATGTATTGAATCAAACTAATTTTGTTCGATTACATGCATGATTTACGCGTGTCGATTCATTTTTAAAGAGTTATATAATTTTTTAATATATTATTCCTTTTTTTTTCTATCGTTACATATATCGAATGAATCAAAACATTTACTCTCTTCATTATTATTTTAGAACAAACAGCAAAAGTGGTTGGTAATTTACGATACGAAGATTGTTAGATGTCGAGAATGAGAAATTTTGAAGTATTGATGGTATCCATAGAGTCAAAAAAATGAAGGGGTCCGGAATCCGGATATGTTTTCTTTACAAAGGAAGTTGGAGTTGGTATATAAAAATGAAGTGATTTTAAATCTGTTGGATATTCATATCACCTTTGAAGGTAAGTGTCTATAAACTTTGCTTTCCTCATTTGCAGATTGTATTCAAATTATGGTTACACCTATTTATATTTAGATAGGTTAAAGATATTATTGGTCATTTTAGCAATAAATGCTTGCAAATTTTTGCGATTAATCTTAACTTTCAATGATGATTGAGGTTCTTGAATAATGTTAAGTTTTGAGTAATACTTGTTTACATTCATGATCTTATTTTTCTTTTAGAAAAAAACCTATGATCTTATAAATAATATATTTTTCGACGGATATTCATAGATAAATTACTTATTTATCTCTATGTATTCATTTATAATTTACATTTTTTTGACATAAATATCAGAAACACATTCATTTCAACAAAACAAAAGCTACAAAAGTCCCCTCAAGTCGCGAGAGATAGCAACAACCCAATCAGAAGGGCAATAGTTAGATTAGATCGAATTGCCTTAGAAACCCATGAGTGGTAAATTTAGGATTTTCATATAGTGAGGTTAGAATAGACTTTGAGGAACGAGGATTTCCATCCATACTACTACAATATAAATATTGTTGATCTCATAACCAAATAAATAAAGTGGGGTCAATTCTAATACTTTTATCAAAAAAATTATACTAACTTATTGAAAATCTCAATTAACTCTTTAAACATAGTTTTTTTTTTTTTTTTTTTTTTGGATAAGCTCTTTAAACATAGTTGAGTGTTGTTAAAGTAACAAAAGCTTGAGGCTTAGCAGAAGTGGAGGTGAAACCGCACCACCCACAACATTAGCCCTTTTATCAACAGAGGCTTCGCAGTTAACCTTCAGAAACCAGATGACAATGGAGTCCACTGTCCACTCAATATCCTGATCAAGTGATGCTGCTTCAATTCAGAAAAACAAGATTCGGCTAAAACCCAAACCTCAAATTATTCCTTCACTTCCAAATATACCAGCACCAGGCCTTTCTCAAACTCACAACCTTGAATCGTGCCCATCAAATTAGGACAATAACTAAACCTTGAAGCTCTTCATGAGGGCAAAATAATAGAATAGGATCGATGCTCTCATTGTTGTCCCCACATCGAATGCAATCAGAGAATTTTTCTAAATTTAAAATATTTAATAATTAAGGATCAATTTAGAATAAGTGTCATAGTTTAAGGACGTGGGTTGCAAATAGCTTTTTTAATAAACATATCCTCTTTTTGAAATTCAAATTCTCCGAGAAATTTGGATTATTTCGATTTGTTTTAAAATTTCCCCCTTAGTCTTATTTCATTTAATACACACAGCTTCATTACAAAATAAAAAAATAGACTTCAAAAAACCAATTTTATTTAATTAGAATATATATTTTATATAATTAAAATATTTACAGTAAAACCTCTATAAATTAATACTCTTTAAATTAATAAATTTTATTAAATAATAAATTTTTTCGGTTCCAACTTGGGCCAACGTAAAATATTATCAAATTTTATAAGATAATAATATAATATTTTTTTAGAGATCCCTTTATAAATATAAAGGTCCCACCCAAACTATAAATTAATAATTCATAAATATTACGATTATTACTTTGGTAACTTGTTAAAATATGAATATATTGTAATCTATTTCTTTTTAAAATTCAAATCTAATTCAATTTCATCTCTAACTTTTCTAATTGCACCCACAAGTTCTAGCGTTGAGGTCTCCAATTGCAATAAAAAGTTGTTCAATGCTTCCTTTCGCGTGACTAGTTCAAGTAGTGTTGAATCATAGTAGAACTTTCAATAATATTATTTGATTACTTATCATGCATGAATATATTTAATTAAGAGTTAAACTGCTCTAAAAAATAATAAGGACCAAATAATTATTTATTTTAGATAAATAAAGACCAAATAACTATTCGATTAAATATTATAATTTTTTTTTTGCCATAAATTAATCCTCAATTACTTTTTTTTAATAAAAAATCTCAAATACTAACATTTTGGATATGTGAAATTTTGATGAATTGAATTAACACGTGTGGGGGGTAATAATAGCGTAGAATGCTAAGACAATGGAGGGTAAAACAAGGAAAAGAAAAAAAGAAAACTGGATAGTGAGAGAGAGAGAGAGAGAGAGAGAAATCCGCTGTTTGGAATTAGCCCATAGATTTGAAATTGCAGGTGGAAGTAGTATCCAAGACCAAGACCATGGCCCCTGGTTTTTCATTCTCCTCTCTTTCAAATACCAACTGTTCACTCCTCCCCTCAACCCTAGCCCACCAAACTCCTACAGAGATGCAATCTTTCACATCTCTGTCCTCAATCCCCCAAAGAAGGAAACATCAATAAACACTTTTCACTCCCCTGTTTTCATCTCTTCATCCACATTTCTGGCTTCTTCTCACTTTTTGTTTGATTCCCAGATTTTGGTTTTCAATTTTCAATTTTCAATTTTCAATACTCTTCGGAATTTAGCCTCCTTTGTCTATGCCTCTGGTAGAGTTGATTCAGAATTCTAAATGGGGAGAGCAGCTGTGGCTGATATAAAGGGGAAAGGTTTTAGTGAATTGGATAAGGAAACCAAAACAAATACAGAGGACACGAATAAAAATAGAAACACCACTTGTTCAGATAGCCGGGGAAAGAAGAGCCGACGGCAGCAAAAGAAGATGGTGCACCCGGTTCAAAGGCTTTTCAATGCTTGCAAGGACGTTTTCGCCTCTGCCGGGACTGCTTTTGTCCCTCCTCCCCATAAAATTCAACTGCTGAGCGCTCTTCTGGGTATGGTTTTATTGGATCCTAAGATTGCTTCAGTTTTTGAGTCCAAATGTAATTTGATCATACCAAAAGTCCTTAAAAATTACACTATTCATTTTCATTGAATTTTTTAGAATAATTAAGCATGGATTTCTGACATCCGTTCAGGATTTGTTTTTCCTGAACTATCTTTTCATACCCATTGATGAATTAATCATACACTTGAAAATGCCTGCATTCTCTCTCTAATATTTATTACTATTCTTTTCAAAGGGGTCACCCTTGGCAAGGAGCCATTGGCTTACTGCCCATTCACCTATCCATTTGTTTGTATATGAAGATCATAGGAATCTGATATCACAAACTACTTGCAGTTACTTTTGTCACATTTTTTAAGAAAAAACTGTAAAAAAATGTTGGCAAGTGTACCATTTCTGGTGTTTTATTGCTTTTCTTTCAAATGTTTGTTATTTATTCATGTCTGTCTGCGTAATGTGATTTTTTTTGTTTTCACTTTTTATATTAGCAAGTTGGTATCAGGTGTTTCAGATGTGAAATGTAAGATATCTCGTGCCTGTATTCGTTTTCATGCACCTTTGTTATGTGTGATGCAAACTCACCCATCATGTCTGTGTTCCAATTGTTTAATTGGATTCAGGTTTGATTATCGGATAGAGCTATATCCGGTTATGTTTTCGTTAAGTTGTTTTTTTTTTTTTACTTCGATTTTATTTTGGTACTCATATTTAACTGTGTTGGATGGAGCCAACCTGGTTGTTTAATATCTCAGGAAAATATAACTGATGAAGATATTGCTAAAGATTAGAAACTGTACGGCCTTGATTAGATAATACTGCTTATGTTAATACTAACATTGTTTCTTTTTTTTTCTTTTGTGCAGATGAAATTCAGCCTGCCGATGTTGGTCTTACCCCACAGATGCCGTTTTTCAGTCCGCAAGTGACTCAGCGAGCTCCAACAATTGCATACCTGCACATCCACGAGTGCGAGAAGTTTTCAGTAAGTACAGCTTGTATCAAGAAATGCAACCCATAATTTGTGATTTAAGACTGTCTTATCATCGATAGGACTTGAACAAATTTTCATGTAATGCAGATTGGCATCTTTTGCTTGCCTCCGTCTGGTGTCCTTCCGCTTCACAATCACCCTGGGATGACCGTATTCAGTAAGCTTCTCTTTGGGACTATGCACATCAAATCATATGATTGGGTTGTGGATGTCCCTAGCACATCAGCTGTTGTGGATCCTTCACAAAGTAAGTGTTTTTCTTTTCGAAGGTTGTTTTCCTCTTTACCATTGCTCTCTGAGCACGTATGTGTTTGTATCCGTTTTCAACGTAAAATAGCCGGGACTATAGAGGGTAGGATTCTATGTGAGCTTCATAATAGGGGTTTCGGTAGCAAATGTAAGTGATAATTTAAAAAATATATTGGTCAAGTTAAACCGAATTCTCGGCTTCTAAGGCTCATGCATTGCCATTGGTTAGGCTCCATATTCTTAGAATGCAGTATAATACTTGCTATGTTTAAGTCGTGTTATTGATGACTATTCACTATAGTCGGAAGCCTCACTACCATTTCTGCTGTAAGAGCATCATCCTAATGTACATGTAGATAAGTTACCACACCACTTTTGTTCTTGTAATGGCAGCTCAACATCCGGAAGTCCGGTTGGCTAAGGTTAAGGTCGACTCTGACTTGACTGCTCCTTGCAAGACCTCCATACTTTATCCAGCTGATGGAGGCAACATGCATTGCTTCACAGCCGTGACAGCATGTGCAGTGTTGGATGTTCTAGGCCCTCCATATTCAGATCCCGAAGGACGACACTGTACGTACTACACCGACTACCCTTTCACAAAATTCCCAGGTAATCGTTTCCCCCCTACTTGAAATCCAATTCCCCCCGCCCCAATGATATTGGTTATAAAATTAAATGACTGAATTGATGCAGCTGATGGGCAAGTATCAATACCAGAAGAAGAGAAAGATAAGGTAGCTTGGCTTCAAGAGAGGGAGAAACCTGAGGATTTGATGGTTGTTGGAGCTCTATACACTGGTCCTAAAATTATTGGAAACTGATCTCAAAGCCCTCATCACATATCTTGTATTACCCAAAACCATCATTTTTCTTATCCTTGTCTTCTAAGTGGTTGCTGTTTCAAGCATTAGAAACTTCTATTTTCCTTTGTTTTTTCCCCTCCCCTCTTAGTGGGACATGGGTTACCTTGGCTTTTTTTAACAGTCTTTTGTATATAAAAGGAAAAAAGGGGGCAAAACTGTTGTAAGTGCAGGGGATGAAGTTATTCGGTGAATGAAAAAAATGCACTGTTAAATGCACCTTCGTTTTTCCAATCTACTCCCCCCTTCTTCTAATGATTCAACTTGTTACGTTCAGATAGACCTATAACTAAGGTCAATTTCCCCCTTTTAGTACTATCCTAAAATAGTACAATTTTAGAATTTAACAATGGATGAGTCTACCACGTGCGACGAACACCGATGAACACCACTAATGATGAACATTGATGAACACTATTAAATTAATTAATAAAGATTTAAAATTTCAAGGACCTATCAAATAATTAATAATTATTTTAAAAAAATTAATTAAATTATTTTATATATATATTAATATTTTATTTTTTTAATAAGGGTAAACTATATATTTAGTACCTTACTTATTTCTGTATTTCTATTGAACCCTCATTATTTAAATATTATTTCAATTTGACCCTATTCTTTATAAAAAAATAATTTAACCCTTAACCCTCAACCTAAAACCCTAAACTATTAAACCTTAAACTCTAAACCATATACTCTTAAACCTAATGTTTTTTATGTATGGTTTAGACCTTTTTATTGAGTAGTTGTTCTGACTTTTGAGTTTCACGTTTGTGTTTTTTTTTTTTCAGATTCTAATGAAACATCATAAAGATTGCAATTTATCATATGTTGGTCTAAAGACCCAAGTGAAAATGGCAATTGCATCGAGAAATATGTATGTAGACTATACCGATCGATGTCTATCATACTTGATGATTGACTCTTCCCCATTTTATCTATCATGGTAATCATGCTTGATCCCTATTTGTTTTAGTGATGCAAATGTTCCCCTTTTATGTGCAAGTAGCCAAGACAGAAGTTCCCGAGCTGATATATATATATGAGCTCTTAAAATCTATACTCCAGCGAGTTGCAGTGTTACATCTAGAAGAAAAGTGTGAACGAGTAGTTGAATGGGCATTGAAAATTAAACCTTCCATAAAGCAACTGGTGATGTAAATTACATATATATATATATATATATATATATATATATATATATATAATGTATTAATATTATTCACTCCTGATGGTACTGGGTGTTTCTTATGGTTAATCTGCCATGGTGGTGTACCGTGACCTTGTTCCTATTTCGTTTCTTGCAGGTAGTGTCTGGAGGGGTAGCATCAAATCAATACGTTAGGGCTCGATTGGATCAGGTTGTTAAGAAGTATAGTCTGCAGCTCGTCTGTCCCCCTCCCAACCTTTGCACTGACAATGGAAGAAGCATGAATTTTCACATGTTTGTGTTGCACCAGTATGATTTACGGCCGAGGTGGCCATTAGGGGAGGAATACGCTGAAGGCAGGAGTGAGTCTCGCTTTTTAAGAAGCGCCCGGGTCCATCCATCACTGACGTCTATTGTACAAGCCTCACTGCAACAACAATGAAAATGAGTATGCATTATGCATTTACAGAGATCTGAGAGTGGTCTAAATTCAGTGTTGAAACGATCATTGATTTGATCTATCTTGATGGGTAATTGAAGTTGCTTGTTACAACGACACTGATTCGGATAGGTATCAAACATATTCATAAACCCCATTAGAGAGTTGCATATTGCCTCTGTTCTCTGTAAAACCTTTTGTTTCATCAATTAGCCATGTAATTTTTAAATGAAAGAAGAAATGTACATACTAGAAAGATGAGAAAAGACATTATTTTCAAAATTAATCTGATTGAAATTGTGATAATCTTCGACAAAAACATAAACCACTTGATTCAATAAAAAGCTATGGTTTTTCTTGTGAATTGTTATGGGTATCTGGATTAAAAAGAAAATTAATCAGATTATTTGGGTTTGCGACGTAAGTTTTTTGGGATTGGTTATTACGAGTTTGAAATATTTTAGGTTCTGATCACTTTAAGTTACTAATTCAAGTTTTTTTTTGTTTGAATAGTTTCATGTTTAAATAGTTACTAAGAGTTTAAGGGTTTAAAGATTATTAGTTTAGGGTTTTAGGTTTTGAGGTTAAGGGTTAAATTATTTTTTTTATAAAGAATAAGGTCAAATTAAAATAATATTTAAATAATGAGGGTTCAATAGAAATACGGAAATATGTGGGGTACTAAATATATAGTTTACCCTTACTAAATAAAATAAAATTGTAATATATAAAATTAATTTAATTGAATTTTTTGAAATAATTATTAATTGTATGATGGGTCCTTGAAATTTTAAATCATTATTAATTAATTTAATGATGTTCATCGGTGTTCATCGTTAGTGGTGTTCAGCAATGTTCGTCGCCCGTTGTAGAATTTTCCTTTAACAATTGGTCTCAGTAAAAAAAATGATATTTATTTTACAAGGTCAATATAATTTTAGAATCTAACAAGGGATTCTAGTAAAAAAAAACGATATTTATTTTAAGAGATCCGACTTTAAACAATTTTATTTGTAAAGTGTATATTTATTTTTATAGAGTTAATATATATAGATACAGTCTTGTAATATTTTTAAACTATTAAAAAACTAATATAATTTTATTTGTAATTAAATGTTCACTCGTAAATTGTGATTGTAAATTCAAATTGTCATAAGTTAATTCAATCCAAATTTTTTTGACAATTGAAATCTCTAATTTTCTAGACTAAATTTGATTTTCTACCTTTTAAAAATAGTGAAATCTCTAAAATTTTTTACTAAAAATACTCGTTAAAACATTAAATTTTAAGTGACATGACATTCCAAATATACTTTTATCATTTTTTGAATTTTAATGTTTTTAAAAATTATTTTTAATTTTTTTATAATTTAAATTATTTATTGACATGACATTTAATAAATGATGTCACGTTAATGTTACAGGATTAGAATTTTGCCTAGCAATCTATACGACAACAGACGGCGAACTCGAGTCGAACACTTAAGTCGGCCTATAAAAAACGTAAAAATCCAATAATTCTTCAAGACACTAAAAACCAAAAATTTAGTTGAACAAAATCGAATTAACGAGAAAGATAACAAAAAGAAAAAAGAATAAGATGCTTTTAGATTAAATGTTTTTTATTGATTTCCAATATGTGAATGATATAAATGAAGTAGAAAATATATCTCTATTGATACTTAATCCTCTTACATTCATCGGTATCAAGGTCTCCTCTTGCCCATGTAACAATAGAGATTGTTGAGTTTTATGTACTCGATTTTCTTCAACTGTTCTAGCTAGCCAAGTGCGGAGAAGATTGAATATTTGGGTGATTTTGTGGGAGATGAAAAATAGACAATATACACAAGGATTTATAGTGGTTCGGCCTTCTAACAAGCACCTACATCCACTACCTTAGCTCCCCACTAAGGATTTCAAACAAATTCACTAAGAATTTTGTCCCATTTTCTCAGCTTAGGAGGAAACCGTTACAACGATCAAGCTTTCTACCCAAAGCTTGATCAAGCACTCTCTCACAAGAGAAATTCTAAGCAAACTTGAAATCCCTCTAATAGGTATTTGTTTGCACTATAAAGCTCTCACCCAAACCTAAACACTTGAGCAAATTTGACAATGTTTAGCTCACTAGTGTTGTCTATACAAGAAATTTACAATTGAAGCTCTAAAGACATTTTGACATCATAATGTTGTTACAATTGAAGCATTAACCTATCCTTGATGCTTTGAGGTCCCTTTTATACTCCTAATTGAGTTTGTAGCAGTTGAGGACCGTTGGGATTGAATTGGAGCCGTTGAGAACTTTATTTCCCTCATTAATTGTAGTTCTGATGATGTCCGTTTCGGAACAGGCGACCCTATATCGAAACGACCTTCTTCAGAACTAGCCGTTGAAGCCTGATACAGTAACCCGTATCGAAACGTCTCTGGCCGTATCGAAAGGGTTACAAACCGTTTCGGTACGAGTGACCGTTGAGCTGCATTTAAAAAGTCGTTGGGAAATTTCGATTGTTGGGGAGGTTTTGACCGTTTGGCGTATCGAAACACCAAAGGGGTGTTTTGAAACGAAAACCCTCCGTATCGAAACGGGCAAGCCCTGTTTCGATACGAGTTTTGGCAGTTTCAAACTGTTTCGAAACAGGTTACCCTGTATCAAAACGAGTACCTTGAAAACCCTAGCTTGGCTACATAAAAAACGTTTCAAACCTTGCCAAAACCATTAAAAACATCCACAAACTTATTTTCAAGTTGTTTGGACTTAAAGGAACTTTTGAAATCTTTTCAATTTAGTCCAAAACAATTTTTTCAATTATTATATCAAAACATTAGTTCGTTAGAGATATTTAATAAAAATCAACATTTCTAAGGAAAATGAAAATAGTTTTCTTGGTCCTTTTTATATTTGTTAGAGAATGCTAATCCCATATTGGGCGGGAAAATTTTGTTGGCTTGGTTTATAAAGGAACATTTGAAGCCACCTTTGTTGAATAGTAGAGGACTATGTCTCTGCAAGCGCATGCCGCGCCGTTTGATTGGTTCGTGTTTGTGTTCTTGTTTTTGAAACGTACGCGCGCGTTCTATCATTTTATAAAAAATATGGAAGAATTTCTTTAAACTTTTTGAACTTAACTTTTATATAGACTGGTAATCAAATGTACATATTGTACGATCTGTACTACATTCGCAATTTTTAATTTTTAATTTGCTGATTAATTGACAGAATTGAAACAACAAATATTTCAGCTGTTTAAGGGATGAATCTAGACTGTTTTTAGTCTTGTATTCAAAGCTGTAATTAACGTAATTTGAGCAGACATCAAAGGAATTATTTGGCTGTTACATGTTTGGGTGTACAAACTCTCAGAGAGTCTGTGGTAATCTCAGGAGACGATCCGCCTGTAGCACCAACTACACCAATTGGGGCGAATCTGTTTCTAAGGCATTGGTTCTAACAATGACACGATTATATACATTTTACTTGGTTCATTTTTATTCATACCCAGTCAGTGCTAACCCCCTTAGTTTTGCAGTATTTTACCAATAATACTCATATAAATAAAAATGTCAGTTTTATACAAGCTTATTTCTTATCTAATAAGGCCCAAATTTAACCCGATGACTCAAATTGTCTTACTAAACCATCAAGTCCATAACACCGGTCAAAAGTTGAACTAAAAATCTAGATTAATATAGTCCCGTCAAATGTTATACACCCTTAGGAAAGTAATTAGAATTAGATGTGATTGTTTATAGTTATTGACAAGTCGATTCGCAAGGAGATTAGCTGGACTGATTGACTGAGGAATGCTTTAATTATTACTTCCAGGAATATCTGCAAAATGAGTAAATAAAATGGGGGGAAGTGATCTGATATTGGTCGAAAAATGAAATAGCAAGATTTAAATGCAGAGGTAAAAAGATTAAGAAAAACCAAGTATGTGAAATAACCTCGAACCAGCTCCTTCAATTCTTCCGATCACTGAAATAGATTTTTATTTTGGAGATCATGTCGGTTACAGTCTACGAGGCCCAACCCGTCGTAACTTGTTTCTCTCTCGAGTAATCAATCCTCCCAAGTCTATCTTCGAAAGATGGTTCTTAAATAAATCAACCACGTCTATCGCCGTTAAAGTATTTAGAATAAAAGCAGGAAAAACCCGACTAAGAAATTGTCTAAAATAGAATCGCTTCTGATTTTATCTTTCCTTAGCGGACCGCCGCTAAGAGTGTTCACAGGAAGTCGAAATTTGCCACAGGCCGATCCTTCCTCTCAACTATGTTTTTAAACGATTCCAGACTAACGAGCTCTTTTTGATTTGAAAAACGGTTAAAAACCTTTAGTAAGGCCGATTGCCAAACTATCTAAGCATAAAGATAAAAATAATTTCCCAAAAGAATTTAAGCAAGTTCAATTCTATTCTCACGAATCGAATTGACTTGGCTGGTTCTTGACTTAAAAGGTTTAGCTAAACATGATATTGATTATCATGCTTAACTTGGTTTTGAAAAAATAATTAAATAACATAAAATAAACGAAACAAAGAAAATAAAGAAAAAGAACTTTTAGTTAAAACTAGAAAAATGTTTACAAAGATAAAAAAAACTCAAAGCTAGATGATGATCCTAATTGATTCATGCCTAAGCCTTTACCAAGGAGTGGTATTTATAGGCTTGGAATTACAAAGATAAAAGATAAGAAAATTTAAAATAATAAAGTAAAGATAAAACAATTCAAATGTTTTGAAATTTAAATGCAGGAAATCTAAGTGGATAAGCTGATAAGATCTCTCCGAACGTTCCAGAAGCTTCTAGAAGTCGCCACGTCATTGCCACGTCACTGCCACGTCAGACGCGTCGTGCCCAGTGTCGTGCCCATGATGCCAGTCATGACAGAATAATAATAAAAACCGCAGAAATACCTCCTTTTCACTGCTATTTCCAAAATTAGAGGACCCAAAGAGAATTTCTTCAAGGGTACCTAAATATTTCTTTCAAAATATGTTTGCATGTAGTATTTTGGGGATTTTTTTATATCTAATGGGAAAATTGGGGGCTACTGAGGGCATTAATGTGTTCGAATATGTATATACACATTGTATGCAAGTGGTGGTCAGTGGGCTTGAAGTCGGACATTGAAGAGGATGTATTGACTATGGAGGAAAAATTGAAGAGAAGAAGAAGATAATGTCATAACAGTTTTTTTTTGCAGTTGACGACATTGGTCATAATAAAAATAAATTAAATATTCAGTGATTATATTGTAAGTTTTAAAAATTAAATTACTAAAATACAATCATCTAAAAAATTCAGAGACGATTTATGTAGGTTGTCTTAATAACAGTAATGTATTTGACTTTTATAATATACATTGAAAATTCTCATAAAAATAGTTGTGCAACATCAACTTAATATTGTTCTAAATAAGAGTCTAACCACCCTGGATGAATAATTATGTGAAAACTCTTTTAAATTAACCATGAAAAAGGCTAAACATATTTTTTTATGTGTGAAAATATTGTTGGGATCGTCAAGCCAATGATTTCTATTGTTTTCATTTCTTTGATTTCCCCCCTTTCAGACGAATATTTAATAATAAGATCAATTTAGTTGAAATGTTTACAACTCGGTTCTAACTTCCATTTTTTTGCGTGTTATTCTTTAAAAAACTGGAAATTTAACCCCCAAATTGGTCAAATTGGTGCATGAATATATATAATCTAAATCTATTGATTCAAACTTGGAAGATTAAAATACTCACCTTTTGCTAATATTTTTTAGGGTAAAAATCTTCCGCCTCCTAATCATACTCCCACACTAAAAGTCATTTAAAAATTAAATTCTAAATTCTAACCCTAATTTCTACATCCTAAACCTTACACCCTAAAAAATACACCCTATCCCTAATTCCCTAAACCCTAACCACAACCTCTAATTTTAAACCCTAAACTCTAAACTTTAAATCCACTATTTTAAAGTGAGAGCATACAAGGGTGTGCATGATAAGGGACAGTCAAAAAATTTATTAAATAATCATTCAAATTGTATCAACTCAAGTTTGAATAAAAAATATCGGGTTTCAAACTGGTCGAATAGGAGATATAACTTTATCTTTAAACATATTTGAGTAGAATTAACTCGTAAAGTTTTAAAACCTAGTCCAAAATTGCTTCTTTATTAATCTTCTTTTAAGAAATAAAGTTCATCAATAACTATGATTAGTTTAAGTTTCATTCAAGCAAAAAATATGATTAGTTTAAGTAATTAAACATGTATAAAGTAATAATATTGGTGGCAAATTAATGGTGCTATGAATATGACCTTAAATATTTTGGTAATTAAACTTTACTAGAGGTTCCTTTTGTTTAGGGCTTGTTCTATTTTGGTCACATAATTTGAAAAAAAATAATACTATTGTCACTTATGTTTTTGACGGTTACCGTTTTAGTCACTCAACTCTTATCTCCGTTAATTAATTTTTAATTTAACTCTCAAACTTTTAAAACTTTATATTTTCAACCTCTTTACACAAAAAAACCTCACTTTCTCTAAAAATTCTCAAACCCACTTATGGATAATAAGGCTTATTTTAATAACTGAGATGTCAACTCTATAAACCGAAGAGTTGAGAAATCATGTATTTTAAAATAATACAACATTTAGTATAAGATATGTTCAATTATATTTATAAAAAATCTTATAGATTAAGAAACACATTGACGCCGTGATGAATTTTATAATCCAAACCATTTATTTATTTATTTTATTGACTTAGGCTTTGATCGGGTAATTATAAAACTAAAAAATAATTGAAAAGAATAAAAATGTTAAAATAAATATATTTATCATTAATACAATTTATTTTCTTTCGCTTTTTGATTAGACTAGTTCAAATGATATTTTGTATAAAAGTTTGGTGCTAGTAATACAAGAATTTACTAAAAAGTAATTGTAATGAGTTACACTACAAGGAACTACATGACTACCAAAAAAAAGCTACAAATTGAAATAAAAGAACAAATTATACGTGAAAAATTCTTAACGAAGAAAACCATAGACAAAGAAGGAAATTTTCACTAGAATATCAAAATAGTACAAGAGAAATAAATGTGTACAACTTTTTCACTTAAAACCCCTAAAACGTGTTTGAAATTCAACATTGTTGATTGGGCTGCAAGAGGAAAGTTGGGTGTTTAGATATCACAATGTATGTGTTCTTACTTTGCTTTCGAATTTGTTTGGCATTATTGATTCCGACCAAGAGATATTATTAGCAATTCTTCATGATCTATTGTTATTTTCCTTTAGCCATATACTATCATTTTAAACAAAATTCAACCTGTGATGAGTAAAAAAAAATAATTGTATTAATTATTCATAGGATTACAAATAAAACATGTGTAGCAAGAAATCTATGCCAATAATGTTTCGTGATTTAAACCGAAGTCTAACAGAAGAAGTATAGTTATGTATGGACTAGACGCGCAACATATAACACCTTAAATCTAACTCAGACAACCTAAAAAATTTAAGATGGCACATTGGGTTATTAAAAATATGGTTTTAATGAAATGAAAATGTCTATATATATGTACCTAAATCTAGAGCAAGTTGAAGTATGGTCATGGACATTTAAGAAGTAATGGATGTGTGTGGGGACAAAGAGGCAAAAAGGTCAAAATAGCATATGCAGCGGAGTCAGAACCGTGTTAAACAAGCGTATTGACCGGAAACTTGTCAAGGAAAACAAAGGCCAAATCCACACCACTACCACTAGCAACCGTTGAAACCTCACCGCCCAAGCAACTATGGCGCTACCCATTTGAGTGAACTTTGACTCTCATTAACAATTCACTTTCGTCCATGTCCATGTGACGTCCTCTCTCTCTCTCCCTCTCCGGTCTAAACTCAAGCTTCAAATATATTTAGAATAAGGGGTATAGGCCTCTCTCTCTATTTTCAAATTGTCTGAATTCTGAGACGTTGAAGTTGATTTCTTCTCAAATGGTTTACTTTTTATATTTAAAAAAAAAGGAATAAAATAGTCTTGGAAATGTGGTTGGGGTGTTGACAGAAAGGCTAGATGACCAGTGACCACTAAGCATAGTTGAAATTTGTTTGAAACTCAGCTATTATAAGAAGGGGAAGGCAAAGCTTTTGTTTATCCTCTAAAACAAATGGAGGTTTTGTTGATGAAAATGCCATCATCAGATCCTGATGTCATTCCACAAGCTAACAAGGTATACTGCTTTGATTTGTTCTAGTTTCTGGATCCTGAATGGTTTATGATCGGATTTGAATACGTGTGTTGGTCAGGAGGATGAACTTGAATCTGCAAAAGCTGAGATGGGTGAGGTGAAGGAAGAAAACCAAAGATTGAAGAAGATGTTAGACAAGATCCAGGAGAATTACAAGTCACTTCAATTAAGTTTCTTTAAAATCCTTCAACAAGGAGCTCCCAACAAATCCACTACTTCATTACTTAATGTTTCACTTTCCCTTGGAACAACGGAGCCCATAAAACATGGCAAAACAACAAGCTCAATCAAACCCAGTTTAAGTCTTGGATTAGACTCCAAATCTCAATTGTCAACCCCAGCAAATAGTTCAGAAGAAACATGGCCACCGAGCAAGATTCAAAACACAACGAGCAGAAATGGAGATGAAGATCAACAAAACCCTGTTAAGAGAGCTAGGGTTTGTGTGAGAGCCAGATGTGATGCACCAACTGTAAGTATTGTTGTGTCAATACTTTTAGAAAAGCTTTCATTATTTGAGCATTGAGTGTTCATTTCTTCCATTACAGATGAATGATGGATGCCAATGGAGGAAATATGGGCAGAAAGTTTCAAAAGGAAATCCATGCCCCAGAGCTTACTACCGTTGCACAGTTGCACCAGGTTGTCCAGTAAGAAAACAGGTAAATTTCTTGTTCCCATAAGCCTAATCCCATCCCTGAAGATGTGTTAAGGGGCTAAAACTTGGTGATACATAATATATATATATGTAGGTTCAAAGGTGTGCTGAGGATATGTCAATATTAATCACTACTTATGAAGGGAATCACAACCATCCACTTCCAGTTTCCGCGACGGCAATGGCTTCCACCACCTCAGCTGCCGCCTCCATGCTATTATCAGGCTCTTCAAGTTCAACATCTCAACAAGGGCTCAATTCAACAGCCACAACTACTCTCCCAACTCAAGTACTCAATGGATTCAACTTCAGCCTCCATGAAAATTCAACAAAACAGTTCTACTTACCAAACTCAACCTCATCACCTTTGTTCCCAACAATTACTCTAGACCTTACCTCTTCCCCTTCATCTTCATCTACAAACTTTCCCAGTTTCCCTACAACAAGTCTCAACTTTTCTTCATCAGAATCTAGAGTATTTCCTGCAGTTTGGGGCAATGGCAATGGCTACCCTGGTTATGGTGCAAAAGTACCCTATTACCAAAACCAGATTTACGAGTCTTTCTCGGGAGACAATCTGCAAGGGCAAACTTGTCAACAGTCTTTGACAGAAACCTTAGCCAAAGCAATCACATCAGATCCAAGTTTCAGATCAGTGATAGCTGCTGCAATTTCATCAATGGTTTGTAGCAGTGCAAAATCTGGAGACCCAACTGATCAAAAAGCTGAGAAATTTGGTCAGAATTTGATGCAGGCCATAATTTCTCAAGATGGGAAAGATGAATCATCATTTTCATCAAGCTACTTTAATGGATTGGCATCTTCAACTTCTCAAACAGGAAGTTCATTGCTTCAGCCTTCATTTCCTTTCCCCATTTTCAACACTGCCTTTCAGTCGGCTTCTGATGATAAAGAACACAAGAATTAATGGAATGGGAAAAAAAGGCCCTTTGAGAATGTTGTACATATTGTTTTTGCAAATAAGAATCAATTGGGAAGAATTCTCTTAAGTGATTAATTTCATCCATTGTTCCTTACTCTTTCTTATAATTTCATTTTAGTCCTTAATCTGTGAATCTTTTAATGGTAGAGTTTTTGGTCTCTCAAATGATTAAGTTCTCTTTTTGACATAATAACTTACACCAAGTCGAAAACAAATCCTCATTCTATGTATTTTATCAAAACTAAAACTAAAATCAGAAAGATGCCCCCGTTATTAGAACTAATAAAATATGTTAGAGTCTAAAATACATTCGTGCCAATATGAGCTCAAGTTTATCCAAACTCGAGGACGATCATCATATAATATAATATGTTGTCATTAGATTTTCACCTATTATTATTATTATTATTATTATTAAAGCTCAAAAATAAAATACAAAAAAATAATAATAAAAGGAGTCCATTTGAATTAAATAAAGTGTCCTGTAATAAACCTATTTAAAATAAAGTCCACTCTAAAAAATTAAATAAATAAGAACCCATTTTAAGTTTTTTTTTGAAAAAGTCCAAATTAACCCATTTATCTTTTTTTTTTCAGGTTAAACCGGAGCCGTCTGATCTAAGGTATTTCAATCGAACGACCCTGATCAAAACAGAAAAAAAAAGTTGTAGAAAAGGGGTTGCCACGCGTCTGGTGCGTGCACTGCACGCGCGTGAGACAACCCCCAAACCCCAGCAACTGCACCAACGCCGCCCTCCTGCACCACGATTGTCGCCGCTGAAGCCGTCGGATGGTTTGTCTAGTCGCCGCCGTTTCAATGGCACCGATTTCGTCCGCCGTTGTCCTACGCCGCCACCGATATCTGCAAAATAAAATGGGAAAGAGTCAAAACCCTAGGCTCGAATCTAGGATGAGATCCGTCTTCAAATTCGAACCAAATCAGATGATTTTGGGGGTTTCAACCGAGGATCATGCCCCATGTCGGATTATGGCTTCAATTTTAGAATTGAATCCCGTTTTTCTCCTTGAATTACAAGCCCTAGCTCTAGTATAAATACCCCTCATTCTCCATTGTGTTTTTCACCCATTCACCAAGTAAATCATCTTTTAAATTTTTTTTGAAAATTCTCTGAAAATTGCTGAAAAATTGTGGAAGTTGGTTTGAGTTTGGAGAAACTTCAGTTCGAGTTTTTGAAGAGGAATCAAGCTTTTCTGGTGGCAATTGGGGTCGATTCAAGTTCGAATCTTCTTCTTTAACGGTAAAATTTTCTTTTCTTTATATTCTTTTAATTTATTTTCTGGATTGATTTTTGTTGGATTAGTTCTTGCTTTTAGGTTGCTATTTGGTGTTGAAATTGAATTTTCAAGCTTGGTAATTATTCTTTTATTTGTTTTTGATCTTTTTTTAGAAAAACATGATATGATATTTTGTCCTGATCCATTTCATTCTAAAAAATAAAAGTATTTTTTGTTTAAATAAGGTTTTTTTTAAAGTAAAATAAAACAAAGATTTCACAAAAGATTTGAATTTCAAAAAAATAATAAAGCTTTCAAACATTTTTTTTAAAAAAAAGTTTTTGTGAATAGTAAATAAATATACCTTTTAAAATTCTTAAATTGAGAGTTTCAACAAATAAATTATTTAAGAAATACTTTTTTTAATAAAAGGGTTTGAAATTTTTAAAGTCAAAAAAATTTAGGTATAAAGGTTTTTAAAAAAAAACTTAAAAAATAAAAATAAAAAAAGTTTTAAAACATAAAGATTTTGGAAACAAAAGGTTTTAAAAAAATTCAAAATGGAATAAAATTGTATTTAAAAAAAACATATCTGAAAAGCTTTTGAAATATAAAAATTAGGCTTAATACACATTTCTCTCCCTAAATTTTACCTGTTTTTTTAACTTGCCCCTTAAATTACGTTTTGCCCACCTTTTCCTCCTAAAGTATTCGTCGTTACCTATATTGCCTCATTCCGTTACTCTTTGTCGTTAAATAAAATTCTAGCCAATAACATCCTGCCATGTCATCAACTCATTAACTAAGTCTAGGGATGGACATTTTACCCGACCCGACCTGGCCCGATCGAGTCAGATTTTTTCATAGAAAATTCGGGTTCGGGTCGGGTCAGATTTTTTAAAGGGTAAAGTCGGGTCGGTTTTGGTTTAGGGTGGAAAAAATCTAACCCGACCCGGGACCAATAGTGTAATTTTCTCTTAAATTTTTTAGGGATATTCACAATAATGCTCACTCTTCATATATTTTTTTACAATGAGGTCATTAAATTTTTTTTTTACAATTAGGTCCCTAAAATTTAATTTTTTACAATTAGGTCCCTAAAATTTATTATTTTTTAATAGCTTGGGTCAGGTCGGGTCGGGTTTGAGTATATAGTTTTCAGGTCGGGTCGGGTCGTTCGGGTTTTTTTCAAGTATGAGGTCGGGTCGGGTCTAGATTTGAAGTATATATTTTCGGGCCAAGTTCGGGTGGGCCAAAAACCTGACCCGACCCGACCCGTGCCCATCTCTGACTAAGTCAATCCGTCTGGTTTTATTTAAAAGGTAAATGACATGTCAAGTCTGTCATGTTTGTTTTTTGTTCAATTTAGTCATTGAAAAGTCTATTTTTACCTTAATTGACCCATATTTGTTTCTATTTTTTATAATTTAGTCCAATATTTGTTATTATTAATAATATTATTTTATTAAAATGTTAATATTTAATAAAAATAAATAAAATCAAATATTTTAATACTAAATTAGTAATTTTTTAGATAAATTAAATTCTTTTTTGAGAAAAATTCAAATCATATTCCGATTATATTTGAATTTTGCTAAATTTGAATTGTATTTTTGAGAAAAATTTGAATTATATATTCTAATTATTAATTCTAATTTCACTATAATTGAATTATAGTTTTTGAGTAAAATTCAAATTATATCCGAATCATGTTCGTATTATATTCGAATCATATTCAAATTATATTTGAATCATCTTCTAATTATATTCCAATTATTAATTCAAATTTTGCTATATTTGAAATATATTTTTGAGCAAAATTCAAATTATATTAGAATTATATTTGAACCATGTCCATATTATATTCGAATCATATTCAAATTATTTTTGAAATATAATTTGAATATGATTCTAATATAATATGAACATGATTCGAATATAATTCTAATATAATTACATGTTTTTTCAAGTATTATATTCGAATCATGTTCATAGTATATTCGAATCATGTTTAACAGGTAATTATATTCGTATCATGTTCATATTATATTCGAATCATATTCAAATTATATTCTAAATATGATTCAAATATAATACGAATATGATTCAAATATAATTTGAATATGATCGAATATAATATGGATATAATTCAAATATAATATGAATATAATTCTAATATAATTTTAATTTTGCTCAAAAAATATATTTCGAATATAGCAAAATTCGAATTAATAATTCTAATATAATTTAAATTTTACTCGAAAAATTATTTCGAATATAGCGAAATTCGAATATAATTGGAATATGATTTGAATATAATTCAAATTTTGCTCAAAATACAATTCAAATTTAGAAAAAATCGAAGAAAATCGAATATAATTGAAATATGATTCGATTTTTTCTAAAAAAGAATATAATTTGAATAAGTAATATTATTAATAATAACAAATATTGGACTAAATTATAAAAATTAGAAATAATTAGGGGCCGATATAAGGAAAATAGATTTTTCAGTGACTAAATTGAACAAAAAACAAACTTGATAGACGTGACATGTCATTTACCCTTTAAATAAAACCAAGCGGATTGACTTAGTCAATGAGTTGATGATGTGGCAAGATGTTATTGGCTGAAATTTTTTAACGGCAAAGGGTAATAGAATGGGACAAAATGGTTAACGGCGAATACTTTAGGGGGCAAAAGTGGGCAAAATGTAGTTTAGGGGGCAAATTGAGAAAACATGTAAATTTTAGGGGGAGAAATGTGTATTAAGCCTAAAAATTATTAAAGTTTTAAAAACAAAAAAACACTTCAAATAAAAGGACAAAAGAATAAAAAAAATTAAAGCATAAAAACAAAGAAGTTTTTTTTTTTTGGTCTTGTTAGCCCTTTATGATTTTTTGAACTTTAAGGTTTAGGATCTTTGAGCTTAAATTAGAGACTTGTTTGTTTAAAAATTTTCTTCACCTTTTGAAATAAAACACACTTTAAATATTATAACTTTGGCAAATAAAATAAATTTAGACGTTCCTTAGGATTTAAACACTAAACTTTAAAAAATGACAACTCACCTAATCTTTTCTTTGGTTTGTTTGAAAAGTAAAATTTAATTAATACGGTGTCTATCAAATAGGAATGACGGGTTAGCGCCAGAAGTGTTGGTGATGATTGGAGTTCATTCCCGGGCGATAAGGCCATTAAAATAGATTCATATTCATTAAACGGACAAATAAATCGAAGCTTTCGTGAACTTGCAAATTTCAATTTTAAAAACGTTTTTTAAATCAATTAGGTACCAATTTTTAGGCATCGTGGGGGTGCTAACCCTTCCCCACGCGTAACCGACCCCGAACCTGTTTTTTTTTTTCACAGACCAAAACTGTTGTTTTAATAAAATTAAACGTTTTATTAAAATAACCCTACTTTAAAGTGATCCAATCATAATTTTTCAAAAAGATTGGTGGCGACTCTATATTTTTTTATGTCGGGCCCGAAAGGGTTGCGACATTATACAACATGGATCATCATATACATAATATTGACTATATGGTGTACGCGTAATAGTAAAAAAATACATAAATTATACTTTATTTTTCCTCGGATAGGTCTTGTCTACAATATTTTTTGACCCAAATAGGTGTCTAACGTTTTCACCGTTATCATTTTAGGTGTCTTGCCGTTAACGATCGTTTAAATAATTTCTTTAGAAATAAAAATATGACACGCGGCATGCTTTATTTTCTTTTCTTTTAAAAGAATTTAAAAATTTTAAAAATATTTTAAATTTTTTAAAAATTCTCAAAATAGTTCAAAATTCCCCAAATCCCTGAACCTTAAATTAGTCGGTTATTCCATTCAAATCCTAGCTTAATTGATAAAAAGAATTCTCTCCTTTATATTTTTCCTTCGTTTGGAAAAATTTTGAAATCTAAGTTTTGATTTTAAATTTATAGTATTTAAAGTTATCAATATTTTGATCCAAGCTTCTACTGCTCTATCATTTGGTATCACTGTCAGGCATTCTCAATTTACAGCGGTAGTCTTTTAATTCAATATGTTGAGAGTTTGATTAGTTGGGTTAAATGAATGGAAGATCTTAATTATTTTAAGAAATATAAAATAAACAATTTTAATATTACATATAGAAAATAGCAACTTTAGATTAAACGTCATAAATAAGGGTACTCAAATGTCACCCCCCATTGACACAAAACGCAAAAAGTGAGGTACCAGAAGAATAAGTTGGAATAAAAGCTCCTATATTAACCTTATATCCATTGCCAACATAAACGCATCCATTGCTCACTGACATTCCACCGTACACAGTTGCACCTGTCTCGTATGACCACAAAATTCTCCCATTTCCAGCATCCATGGCATATATAGGTCCTGTTTTATATGTTGAACCGGCAAAGACTACACCATTAGCTATGGTGACAGGCCCAGTAGCCGTGGAATTGCTTGGATCCGCCGTTGACCATACGATCTCGCCGCTGTTAGCATCCATTGCCACCCATCCACCGCCCCTCGTATTTATTTCGGATGGTCCCAAAGTAAAATTTTTGAATGCCGAGTTGGCTATGTTGGTGTAGACCCTCTTGTTATCCGTAGCTGCACCCCATGTGCCTCCACCGCCTGCTCCGCCTGGTCCGGCCTCCTGTACATCCAGGAAATATATAAATATATATATATAAAGCATTAGAAGGAAAACAATGAAGCCAACTTACAGTAGACCAAATAAGTCCACCATTATCTCGATTTAGAGCCCAAGCAAAGCCACTTTTCTGGACAGCAACGACGATATCTTGCGTAGTTCCGTTGACATCAATGCTTAGCATCATCGGCGCCTCGGCGAAATCGGCGTCAGGATTGGGGCCGGGAGGACAGTTTGGGGTGGAAAGATTGTTGCAGGCAAAGAACCAAAGATCATATCCCCCTAGCTGATGATACCATTTGATTGCACCTGTTTCCAAATCAAAAGCTAGGATTGAATTTGAGTGGTTTTCAGGCTCAATACACTTGTCTGGATCAGTTGGCACTGTTTGATTGTTCTCGGTTTCTTGGCATTGACGAATACGAAGAGGGGCCGAATAAAGGTTCCCGGTGCCAACATAGACAAGGTTTCGAGTGGTATCGATGGATGGACTGCTTCCCCAGATACCTCCTCCGGCATATTCGCCCTTCTGTCCCAAATTATCAGGTAGAGTAAAGGTTTGCCATACCACTTTGCCAGACCGGACATCTAATCTGGCGAAGCTGCCACGGAATGTGCAGCATTGCTCCAAGCTCACACTTTCTTCTTGTGAAGATGTGCCCACGTAAAAATGCCTACAAGTTTCAAACTCAATGCTAAGTTTACACAATGCACGTCCTACATGATTATCTATCCAAGATTGAATGTGCTTAATATATATAATGGCATCTATTTTAATATTCCATAAAAATAACATTAAGAATATTCACATAAAAATGCCTACAAGAATGCTAAATGTAAATGATCCATGCGATAAGTACACATGTGTTCATAATTTGATTCACGTGTTTTGAATATTCACATAAAATTCAAACATATAAATTAAATGTTAGACTGACAAAGAGACATGATTGATACAATATTAATATTTTGAGAACTCAATAAAAAAGCTTTTAAAGTTCATAAACTAATTTAAAATTTAGAAAATAATTTAGGATGTTTAGTGCAGTTAATCCTAAAAGTTATTATATTCCCTCTAGTTGACTTTTACTCAATTATATGCCTTAATATAAATAATATGTGCAGCATGTCGGCCTTGTCTAATTGATGGATTAATCAACTTTGCTCTAAAGCGTTAAACAAGGTATTTATGGCAATGTTGAATTCGTCTCATCAAATTGCATCACTACATTGCTTCTAAAGTCAGAAATGACGGTTTAAGCGTCAAATTCTAGGGGAAAATGGCATCAGTAGGTATAGATATTATGACTTTAAAAAATATAAAAGAATAAAGATGATATAAATATTCTTGCTCGTTTTTCATATATTTAAAGCTTCTAAAAATAATTAAATCTCAAAATCAATGAATATAAAAACGAGTATTTCAAATGTTATCCAGGTTTGAAGTAAGTTGACTAACCCTTTGTAGTAAGTTCCAGACATGGTGATAAGAGCAGCAGGATGGTTATCAAGCCGGGTTGACCAAAGAAGCTGAGCAGTTAATCTTTGAAGTGCAATAACAACGGCAGGCCCATAGATTCCAATGATCAGCAGATCGTCTGCAATCGTTGGCGATGCTCTTGAAACTGTCCAGTTGACATTAGCAACAAAAGCAGAGGCATTAAGCCCCGTTAGCTCCCCCAAGTTTTTCTCCCAAACAAGGGATCCATCAGAGGCATTAACAGCATACAGGTTCCCATTCCAGCTCGGGAAATAAAGGGTTCCATCGAAAATTGCCGGCGTCGCTGTTATGTCTTTTCCGGCCACGAATTCCCATTTCAGCCGCAGATCGGAAACTGTTTGAGGGCCGATTTTCCTTTCGTTCTCGGCATATCTTCGGTTGTATAAGTCCCCGCCATGGTTCAGCCAGTTTTGTGAAGATTTCGGGGCTCTGACAACCGAGTTCCACTGCAAACAACAAACATCCACCAGCGTTAATATCATTCCCATATACAGAACTTAAAACTTTGGGGAGTTTTAGCCTTTAGGATAAAACAACTTACTGCAAATCCCGCCAAGGTTGTGTTGAAAAATGGGAAAATAAATAGAAAGATGAGAATAATATTGTTTTGGCATATGGATGCCGCCATTGATCTTTGAAGTTGATATGTATATTGTATGGTATCACTCTACGAATTTATATCAAACCACATAACCAATACCAGACCAGAAATAATTGTAAATAACTCAGTATTCATCATCACAATTGGTTTGACTTTGTGGTTTTGCTTTTAAAAATTATATTTAGGGTAAAATACCTAAATCATCACTCAACTTTGCTCTTTGACCTATTTTGGTCACTGAACTTTCAAAACACTCAATTTACTCATTGAATTTTAATTTTTGACCTATTTTGATCATGGTAAATTATTTTATTAATATTTTGGCATGATGCCGCATTATTATTATTAAATATAAAAATAAATTAAAATTAAATTACTATTTTTATTTATTATTAAATACAAAAATTACAAAAATAAAACCCAAACTCCAAACACTCCAAACCTCCCCCACCTTCACCGGCATCACCCTCGTCGGCGTCACTCTTGCCATTCTCATTGTCTCATTAGCAACAACAACAATCAGTTACCGTCGTCACCTTATCTCTTTCTAATTAGCCATAACAAATCTCTTCTCCACCAATTCTCCCTTAATTTGTTTATGTTTCTCATTCTTTGGGAACAATAAAAAATAGAGCTTAGAGGTTTTTTGTTTGATCTTTTACCCTGATTTGACCCGACCTAAATTGTTTATTGTTTACTTTTTATTGGCAGGGAGATCTCATTTCTGGAGAGAAGAGAAAACAATCAAGGTAAGTTTTGTAACGCACGGGGTTTGGGGCCCGGAAGATACTCAGGTTTGGGCGTTGGGTTAAGCCGGTTCGGGTTAAACAAGTTTTGGGAAAAACCTATTAAATGGCCAAAATTTTAAAGTCTTTAAAGAAAATGGGTATTTTGGTAAAATGTAGATAAATGGATTTTGGAGAATAGGTTGTGGGTCAAAAATAAAATATATTATTTCAAAAATGACATCCCTCCTTCTTCCCCAAATATTTTTCACGTTAAACTCTCCCAAGCCATACCCACCATTCTTTTTCACCAAGTTTCATCATTTTTGGAGATTTCAAAGAGGTAAGCACTTGGTTTTATTCCCCTCTTCATTCTAATCTAGTTTTTAGCCTCTACTCTTTAAGATTTTAGGGGATTTCTCAAGTTTCAACATTTGGGTAAAAATATGATTTTTGAGGGGTTTAAGCTTTTGATGAAAACAGTGGTTTGGGTAAGTTTTAAAGGAAGTTTTGAGTGTAAAATGGTGTTAAGATATTGAGTTTAGCATGAAATCTCGGGTTTTGTAAAAATGGGTGATTTTGATAAATGGGTATTTGGGTTTTTGGCTTAGAAATGGTGGAGAAGGGTTCCTAATGCTTTAGAGTTGTTGGGTTGATGTTTTTGGAGTGTTTGAATATGGTTTGGATGATAAATTGATGGGGATATGAATGACTTGAGGTTAGAGTAGGTTTGAGGATAGTTTGGGTTAGTTTGGAGTAGAAATGAGATACTTGTTGTTAGATTTTGATGGTAATGATTTCAACAAGTTATAATGTTGAAAGATGTATTAATTCCTTGTTTTGATTTGGGTAGAAGTAGCGGATAACGGTTCGGGTCCTTCGGACGTCACACCGGAAGTTGCGGAAGCTTGAAGGAGGACCGTTAGCTTGTTTGGGTTTGTGAGCCGGTGAGTGGAAACTGTTTTGAAGCTTTAAATATGTTCAATGAAAGTTTCTTGGGGTTTGGGTGGAGCCTTAGAGGCTAACCTGGACCCAAGCGTAAGTTTATCTATTCTTGCCTTATTTACTTGATTTGTTGGTGTTCGCGTTTATGTGTGTTGTGGTGTTGATTGTGGATTGTTTTTATCTCTTTTTAATGTTGTTGTGTTGTCGTAGTTGATTTCAAGCCTCACGTGATGGTTAGTTGGTGTGTATGGTGATGTGTAGTCCCACCGGTAGTGACTAGTAGATGAGTACGGTGATGTGTAGTCCCATCGAAAAAATGCTAGTTGTTGTGTACGGTGATATGTAGTCCCACCAGGGATGATTGTGCATGTGCAAACCATGTTTCGTCTATGTTTCCATTTTATTGTATCTTTTTCTTAAGCGGTTTCATTTTTAAAACTAAGATATATGTTTTGAACTGCATTGTTGTTGTGTTTTAGAGCTCTGCTCACTAAACTTTTAAGCTTACGTTCTCTTTTTCCAACAATGTAGATCGTTAGTAGCTTCGGAGGCAAGCGGGGCAAGGGATGAGTTCTTAGAGTTCTTGCTAAGCTCAAAGTATGGTTTTGTGGTTGTAATAATGCTTAGACAATGGGAATACTAGACTCTTATGTTAGGGAGTTGGTGTTCAAACTCCTATGTTTGGCTTTGTTTAAGTTGCTAGCATGTTTTAAATGTTGACATCATATCATGTTGGGGTTTGTTATGGCATTGGATAAATTGCTTTGTGTTTTGACTTTTTGGTGTTTTTGAGCTAACATGTTCTTATAAGCTTTGGGTTTGAGATTCATTTTGTTGCGTGTATGCATGTTTGAAGTCGTGTTTAGGGTGTTTTGCCTCTAGATTGTTTGTATAATAAGTTGTTATGCGGTTTGTGATGTTTCCGGGCAAGTTTGGGGACGTTTGGAGATGCCAAAATATGTTTTCAAGCCAAACTGTGTCTAGGCGTTTCAGAACGGCCAAGCTCTAGGGGCATCCGTATCGGAACGGGGGTGGTGCCGTTTCGGTACGATTTGCCAGTGGATGCTCTTGTTTCAGAACCATGTAGAGCTGTTCCGGTACGTTTGGTCACTGGAGGCTCCTGTTCTGAAACCAGGTGGGACCGTTCCGAAACGGCTTGGTGTTACTTTTTGAATGAAGCCCGCGTTTCGGAACGGGTAGGCCTGTTTCGAAACGCAGGTAGTTAAAACGGTTAAAAGGCATATTCGAGGGTTTTCAAATGTTGCGTTTTAGTCCCTAATGCTCGTATGCTTCCTAAATGAGTTATATGTGCCCCTTTGTGATGGTTTTGCCTCGTGAGCATGAAATTTGATAAATAAGCTACTTGGTAAGTTTAAATTATTGTATGCCCTCTGATTGGTTCGTATTTCTCTTTCGCTTTTCCACTGTTGCCTTCACATATAGGATGAAAAGTGATATTTAGACAAGATAAATAAAATGAAAAAATAGGGTTGCTAATCGGAGCGAGGCCTTAACGGGTTTCGCTTCGATTTTTCCCGTGTAACCCTTTTGATTTGGTCTGTTGGCTAGGCCGGGACGAGGAGGTTACAAGTTTATATTTTTAGATTCGATGTATCAATTTTAGTTTGTTTTTATATCTGTGATTTTGTTTTGTTTTTTGGGTTTTGCTTGTAATGTCTGCAATACTGTTCATATATAGTTGGTTTTTTTTTTCTCTTTGTAAAGATTTTTGCTTTTGTTTGTTTTCCATAACATTCAAAGTTTTTTTTATAATTTCTACTTTAGATTCAAAGTTTCTTTTTTTTAGCAGCATTGTCTTTTGTTATTTTTTTTTAAGTTTAATGTGTTTGTTTGTGTTATGCAACACTTGAAGCCATTCATACGGTTGTGGATTTGTCGAGACGGTGGGTGGTCGTGGAGGTTAGTGGTTGGACGATGGGTATAGGGTATTTTAAATTATTTTTATATTTATTAAAATAAAATATTAATAAAAATAATTTATATTTATTTGGAATTATTTTTTTATATTCAATAATAATAAAATATAATATTTCATACCAAAATATTAATAAAATAATTTAGAGCGATCAAAATAGGTCAGAAAGTAAAATTCAATGAATAAATTAAACATTTTAAAAATTCAGTGACCAAAATAGATCAGAGAGCAAAATTGAGTGATGATTTAAGTATTTTACCCAAATATTTTTACCATCCTCATCTACTTGTAACCTGGAAGCAACGTGCAGTGTACAATCTCGAAATTCAAAAAGGTAAACTAGATCCATGACCACCCAACTACAAATTGGATTCTATTTTGACTACTAATTTTTCAGTTTTATCAATCAAATCACTTAACTATTTAAATGGCATCAATTAGGTGATTTGTCCTTCAAATTTAATGGGAAGGATAACGTGGCAGTTAACAAAATTTCGTATAATTACATATTTAGTCCCCATTACTTACATATTATATCAATTAGTTAAACTTTGAATATCAAACTCTTCGTGTCACCATTTAATTGGAGGAATGGATTTATTAAATTAAATTAAAATTAGGTTCAATTTGATATAATAAGTAAGTAATGGGGATTAAATATGTAATTATACAAATTTTTGTTAACTTCCATGTCACCCTATCTATTAGATTTTAACGGCAAATGGATTTCAGTTGTTAAAATTGAGTGGTCTGATTGACAAAATTAAAAGATCGGTTGTTAAAATAGATTTAGGGTTTAGTTGAGTGGTCATAGATGTAGTTTACTCAATTAAAGAATATCCGACTTTTTATTATTGTTAAATAATTATGTTCTGGATATATTCGGATATTTTTATAAATATCGATTCTTGGGATATAAACAAAATTAAATATATATATGAATTGCACAAAACCACTACTTTTAAGACATTATTTTATTGTTATTCTATGTGAAATATGATAAAAAAAGATGTTGGGAATGTAATTAAGTTTTAATTTGTTATGAACTCAACGAGTGGTCATATTGGAAAAGAAGATGTTATTCATCTTAAGAGACTCATGTTTAATTTATTTTGTCTGTAAGGTGTGTGACAACAATTTTTTAAATTGGTTTTATTATATAAAAAATGCGAGATTGTTAGGATATTTATTTTGATATAATAAATTAAAAAATATTTTTGAACTTATTTGAATATTTTGCAAACTTATATTAAAATTCAAACAACTTGAAAATATGTTTGAAATGGTTTTATATGTTTTCAACATGATTTAAAAAGCTTTTAAATGGCCAAAATGTCGATTTTGGAAGGCTCGTACTGGTACACCTTTGATTAGTACCAATACACATATGCAAACTATTTTTCCAGAAACCAAAACTCGTATCGATACAACATATGTCGTACAGGTACATGCTTGGTGGTTTCGAAAAGCCCTTGGATTTTCAGTTTTCAAAAACTAAAACTCGTACCGATACAACATCTGTCGTACAGGTACATGCATGGTGGTTTCGAAACTCCCTTGAGTTTTCAGTCTCCAAAGACTACTTTTTCAAAATAGGGTCGTACCGATACGGATACCCGAGTACCGGTGCCAATAGCATCAAAATGGAAAATTTTGCTTGAAAATCATCTCCAACGATCACCAACAACTAGAATCTCATTTTGGAGAATAAAAAAAACCTTCAAGCACCTGGAACAACTAATGATCCTCAAGTCAACAATCATATGATCAAGAAATGTCTTAGTACTCAATTTGTCATATTTCTTGTATAGACAACACTTGTGAGCTCAAATGTAAATGTATGCTTAAGTGTATTAGGTTTGAGTGAGAGCTTTAGAGTGCAAACAAACACCTTTAGAGAGGGATTTCAGTTTGCTAATTATTTTCTTGCTAATCATTTTGCTTTCACCACCTTCAGCCAAGAAACCACTTTTCCACCATTTGACAAGCAATTTGGTTGAGGATATCGAATTTTACAAGATACTATTTTGTAATCAATTTAAGACTTCAAAAAAATTAATATATTATATGCATCAAATCTTAATTTGGTTAGTATAAGAATATCACAAATTTAAATACACGTAAATATATATTAACCTTCCATTAAATAATTTGAAATTATAGATGATTTAGGTATAGTATAAAAATTAGGTCGTAACATGATCAACATTTTAGAAGACTTTTTATCCGAGTTTGATCCTCTTCTAATATTAAGTCAATAACCTATTTCATTATTAAAGGAATTATAAAATAAAATTATGTTTTATAAAAACTCGCTTAAATATATTAGAAATCTAGCTGTATAATTTTCTCTAGTGTTGGTGCTGTTATTTTTTTGCCATGTTTGGCAAAGAGAGGTGTGGGCAAAAATTAAAAGTTTGAGACATAATTAGAGGTTTAACCAGTCAAATCCGCTAATATTGTTTTTTGGTGAATAGCGGATTGAGGTGAAACCGCTAATTTTGAAAAAGCTCATAGAGTCATAATAGGAGCTTTTTGAGATTAGATGTTTGATATTAGTGTTGTAAAGACTCTTTTACCCTTACCAGTTACCAAAAATCTCAAAATAACCTAAATTAAATATTTTCTCACCCTATTCATAAACTAATTCTATTTACTTTTTTCTTTTTATTATCACATATTTATATGTGTATTTAAATTTATTTATTAATTAAATTATATTAAAATAATTATATAAATAATAAATTAATATATAAATCATTCAAATATGTTTAGAAAAGTTATATTAAAAATAATTTTATAGATCTAATTAATATTAATTAGATACAAAATATTGATAACTAATAAACTATTTAAACGAGTATTGAATATAATCATGTCCTTATATGTTGTCTTGCTTGTTTAAATAATCTAACACTATCAGCTATCCGTTAATTTTACCAAACACTTTTATAGAATCAACTAATACAATCCGCTAGTTAAATCAACTAATGCAATCAGCTATCATCTATCAGCTATCAACTAATATAATCCGCTATCCGCTATCAGCTATCAGCTAATTGCCAAACAATGCCATCTTTTTCTTTCTTTCTTTATTTTTTCTTTACTTGCCGACGGCAGTACCAATATTTATATTGATCGCTTACCGTCAAGATTCATCATTTTTTTTATTCTCTTACTTTCATCATTTGTCATATTTTTCTGATATTTTTTTAGGTTTTTAAAAAATAATTGTGCCTTTATGGCACGCTTTAATTTACCTTTTGATATGCTTCTTTAACTTTTTTGCATGTTTTTTTTTCTTTATCGTTGTTTGGTTGTTTTTTTATTTGATTTTTTTATCATAGTTGGATTTGGCGTCGCCACCATTAATTAAGATAGTGCTATTTTGGTTATCCAATTGATATATTTATTTTGGACCCTCAAGCTCAATGCCTTACTGGAATATGAATTTTTATATTGTTTTGTTGATGGTTTTATCTTTCAGCGTTGATCGTTGGTGATGTTTGTATTATTATTTTTTAGAGTTTTTGGATTAAATTTTTACATTTTCCTTGTATAATTCTGCTATAATTTTATGGTGTTAGTTTCTTGTTTTGATAGTTATATGATTATGTCCGGATGTGTTTTTATAATTTTGCAAAATATAATTAAACAGTAATAGAAGAAAGCCAAAGTTTGATTTATAATCTGGCATTCACGTGTGTGGAATCAGGATCTGAAAGTTCCATTCCCAAATTGTGATTCCATTTTATTATAATTAATTAATTCAATGGATCATTTTGCTTCCATAAAATCTAAAATAGCAATATGTTTTTACTATTTAATTATGTAAATTTTAATTCGAACTCATTAGATTATTAATTTTGTTCTTTTTTGCAAAAAAAAAAATAGAGCTATTGGCTTTATTCTTTAATCAACATTTAAAGTTATAATGTTGAAGTGGTAGTTAATCGTGCCAACGTGGTGGTCTAAAATGTTGAAATAACGATTCAAATTGAAATAACCACATGAAAACAAGGTTTAATTGTTATTTTTACCAAGTTCAATAATATAATTGAAAATTTGAGAAATAAAATAAAATTTTAAGAAATTGCTAAAAAATTTAAAAGTATAGATACTGTTGAAATATTCAAAAATTACTAAAAATAAAATACTACTAAAATATTTTAAAAAATTAAAATATCAAAAACTACAAAATAATAAATCACTAAAAATTTTAAGATTTTAAAATATTGATAAAATATTTTTTTGAATATGCTGGTGTGATGCAAGTTTAGCATATGTTCAAACTTTTTAAACTTTTTTTTAAGAAGGCACACATAACATGGCAACACTGGTGCTCGAATCCGGGTCACCAAGATGATAAGCATTATCCTTTGTCATTAGGACACAAAGAGTTGAGCAAATATTGACAAAATATTAAAAACTGTGAACACTTGCATAAAAAAAAAACTTTCTAGTGTATCTTCTCAAAATGATTTGAGTCAGATTGGCTAGAGACAATCAATGAATTTTTGTATACTGTTTAAATTTTTTAATACTCTATATTTTTTATCATTTGATGAATTCTAATGATTTTTTAATATTTAGTGTACAATGCTTTACTTTCCACGCATAAAGAAGAAAATATTGAATGTTGGAGCATTTTCAATTTCTTTTTTTTATTAACGAGGTATTATATTTTTATATCAAAATTTAAACTCATATAAAATAAAATAAAATAAGTATTTATAGCCACTTGACTAATTAATGGATAGCATATTTAATTTCATGTCCTGTTGTACATTATATGAGTAATAACTATGTCAATCAAACTGCACTCAAAGAATTTAATGATTACATTGATGTCGTGTTTAAAGTTAATTTTTTTAGAAGTAAAATAAAATATGAAAAATATAAATGCTAAATTTATTTTACAAACAGACACAACATTATCATTAATTTTAGTAATTTTTCATTAGTGGATGCATTAAAAAACATCAAGACTATTTACGCAATTTACCCATAGTTTTATGAAATTTCAATTAATAGAAATAAAAAAGTTTGTAGAGGGAAAATAGATTCCCTTAAGCAAGGTCAGGGGTTCGAGTCCTGGCATTCTGAATGGAGCGAAATAGATGGGGAATGTTGTCTCTTAATAGACCTATATAGTACTCGATCCGAATTAGTCAGCCGATGAATTGAATACTATGATTAAAAAAATAATCCAAAAATACTAGTACTAACAAATGTGCCCTTTTTGAGGAGACAACTTAATTTTGGCGCAATGGTTTTGGACCACAATATGAATGAGGCTAGATATGCTAATTGACTAGAACTAAGATAAGTGTTATACTTTTGGTACAAAAGTTAGCCTTTTGGATGAAGTCTATGGGATGTAATTTCCCATCTCTTTCATTTTTGTTCGAATTATTTACTTTTCCTATAATCAGAAATCTTTCAAAAATTTAAACACCATATAGTGTTTTGAAGTACACGTTTCGATGCCTCCAATGGAGACGGAGGGAGGGAGGGAGAGAGAGCATTTTGGGAGTTAGTAGTTATAACCTCTCTAATTGAGAGAGAGAGAGAAGAGAGAATTTGATGTGGTACTATGCTATAGATATTAAATTAAAAGTATTAAAAAAGTATTAAATATAATTATTGTAAAATTAAAAAATAACATGATAAATTTAATATTAAATAATTCTAAAATTTAAATTTAAAATATTTATATATGTAAAATATAGATATTAAATTATTGTAAAAAGTATTTAAAGTTAAATTTATCATGTTATTTTTAAAAATAACATTTAATTAGTTAGCATATATGTGAGTCACATAAAATTTATCTTAGAGTACGAAAAATATTTAATTGGTTCTTGTTGAGTGGATCGATTGAATGATCAAGACCAAGAGGGGGTGAACTGGGATTTTAAAATTTTGTTGGAGTGAATGGACAATTAAAAATGAAGAACAAAGGATTTTAGAGTGGTTCAAGTTCCAAATGAACTCTACATCCACTACCTTAGCTACCACTAAGGATTTGCAACAATTTACTAATTTGTTCTTCCCCTTTTCAAGGCTTAGGAGGTAACCTTTACATAACCGGTAAAATTTTCTACCCAAAATTTGACCAAACCATCACAAATAAACAAAGAAGAAATTGGACAAGAAATATATCTCTCAAATACAATTTTGTCCCTTGAAGTACAACACTCAACCCAAATTTGAAGATAGAATAAGAATTGGATACAACTCAATTTGGGGTTTACAAGAAATTGGAAAATAGACACACTTGAGGTTGTATTTTTGCTTTGATGTTTGTCTTTAATGCAATAGTTGTTGGTGGTCTTCAAAGAGCTTCAATTTATACATTCTCTATCAATTCTAGCTATTTGGATGGTTAGGGAATTAATTATAGCCGTTGGGACCCTCTCTTTTCACCATAAATGCACTTCTACAGCTATCCGTATCGGTACACGGGGAGCTGTATCGATACCTGTCTCAAAACAGAAAGAGTTGTTGTACATAATAAAGAGGGCGTATCGAAACGCACGTAAGCGTATCGGTACGGGACAGGGACCATTTCGATACGGAAGAGACCGTATCGATACCTTTTTCTCAACTTAGCTCACTGGAAGTTTCTGTTTCGATACGAGGGTTTACCGTATTGATACAGGTCAACTGCCACTTTAAATGTTAGTTACCTAACGACTGACACCAACGGTCGAAAACATTTAAAACACTTCGAATTAAAAATTCAATTAAAACAGTATCGATACGGGTTAAGCCGTATCGGTACACCGTTATAACTCCTTCAGTTTTGCAGAGGGGCGTATTGATACAAATTGAATCTGTTTCGATACGCTGTTTCAATACGGTTAAGAGCGTATCGAAACATGTCTTTCTAGTAGCCAACTTTGTAAAAAAAAGGTATCGATACGGCTGGAAGCGTATCAATACACCTGGACGATTTTCAATTGTAACCCCCTCGTCCTGGTCAGGGCGACTGACCGGTCCGAGCGGGCTACACGGGGATAACCGAGGCGAAACCCGTTAAGGCTCCACTTCGATTAACAACCCCAGAAAACTTTTCATTTATTTTTATCTTATCTAGATGCATTATTATGTCCTATGTGAAAAAGGCAACATCGGAAGAAACAAGCGAGGCTAACAACCAAACAACACAACAAAACAACCCATTTTAAACTTAAACTGCAGGCTGTATTGGAACGCCCAGAGGGTGTTTCGATACGCCTTGACTAGGTCAACTGGCCAAAGTTAAGCCGAGGAGACCGTATCGAAACGGGTGTTGACCGTATCGAAACGCCCTCATCGGTCAACATCTCGTGGTCACACACTACGAAGCCCATTTCGAAACGCCTAGGACCGTTTCGATACTCTGGATTTCTCGTCAAAATCTCAGATTTTCAGTAGCAAAAACGTATCGAAACGCCCCCTTTGCGTACCGAAACGCCTGACCTGAAACAAGAGGCCGTATCGAAACGGGACCAACCGTTTCGATACACCTGCTGCGAACAGACAGGTTTTAGCTGGTTTATGGCACAAGGCTGCCTCAAACACCAACTAAAACCTCCCACAACCAAACATGCATCACTCTAAGGCAAAACCACACACAACAAGCATGCTTAACACACTTCATACATACAAAAGCCATACATTGATAGGAAGCATCAAATCAACAAAGATTCATACATATCATTCAAGATAACATGCTTTAGACAAAACATACACTTAAGCATTCATAAAGGCACAAGGCCAACATACAAGGCATAAGCAAGCCTTAAACATATCATCCACATAACAAGGAGTCTAACATGCCCCTAAAACAAAATATCCACATAAGTCCCCATTGCTTGACTATTAGATCATTAACTTAAATTAGTTCATACTTGAGGATAGCAAAACCTCAACTAGCACACTTGGAGGCCCTCTTCTTGCACTAGCAACCCACGAACTACGGATCTTCATTGTCGAACAAAAAAGAGCGTAAGCATAAAGCTTAGTGAGGGTAAGCTCATAAAACAAACCTCGACAATGCAGGGTCCAAGCACGAGCACACAACCAAGGTAGAATGCACGATCTTACCATCGAACCACATGAGTCAAATTATAAAATGATGCATGAACACAATTATCAACATCATGCCATGCTTAACAACTCATAAGCTTAACACATGGAAATACATATATCAATGTATTATCAAACACATTCCACAATTCCGTATTGGCAACACATATATCAATCCATATTGGCACCTAGCTATGACCCGAATACGCGGATAACCTTTGGAACTCACATCCAACACAACCATTACCTTACGGTAGGATTACACTCATCACTGTTTCATGTGGAGGGGATTCCACTCATCCTCACGCCCCGTCGATGGGATTCCACTCATCACCGACTAACATATATATAAGAAGATTTCTGGGTGAACCCGTACTCCATCTTGATGACTACCATCACCAAGACCACGTGCACATTTAGACTCTCGTGTGCACACTAAAACATCCTAATGATCGATCATTGTACCCAAGCATACTAGTGCCAATACTAACACAATTCATAACCTTTCACAACACCATTTCATATCAACTTCCGTGCTTAGCATGTACTCACCACGACTTACCGTCATGCACAAACCACATTCCAAATCACATGCATATAACAATGCATCAATACCATGCCTCAACATACATGTATAACACAATACACATAACCACCATAATCACAATTAAACATGAGGCATACTCAACATATAAAGTTCAACCAAAGTCTCTAACTAAAGCTTGAGATTAGACTACCAATCTAATTCCAACTCTAGCTGGGTTTACCAAGCCCAACCTAGGTCCACATGCTTGAACCAACCTTGAAAACCATTTAAACCGAGTTGAAAACATTAACCACTCACCGACTATTCCAAGCTCAACCACACTAGCCGATCAAGCTCCCAACGGTTTTGGATTCGTTCCTGAGGCTTCACCAACACAAATCCTTGCTTCTAAACATCCCAACACAATCAAAATAACCTCGAATCAGTTCACAAATCAAAGTAGCAAACCCGGAACACTAATCAAGCATAAAACACATGATTTCAAGCTAAGAACAACTCCCAAAATCCTCATTCCCGAGCAGCCATGAAGCACAGTCCAAAACCAATGATTCCAACACTTAAATTACTCCCAAAAGCCTCCAAAACAACCCTTATACATAGCCTAACCATCAGCCAACAAATTCCCACATAAAATACCCCTAAAACTTAACTTAAAACCCTTCAAAAACCCCTATGAAACCCAATTTCGGGAAACACCATAAAACCATGTAAAAATCAACTATGTTGGACCTTATAGTTAGTAAACAACTTATATAACCTCAACAAATCGAAAGCTTAAGTTAAAGACAATAAAGATGACATTTTTAATCTAAACTTTCAAAACTCCAAAATACAAAAACCATGAGCTTTATGAAAAATAATGGTACTAGCTTGAAGAGGAAAGGGAGGACAAGTCGAATATGGCCTTACCTTTCAAAAATCACCAAAGATGGGGAAGAATGGTGATGGAATAGTGAAATGGAGAAGGAGAGCTCTTTGGTCGTGAAAAATGAAATGGAGGATAGGGGAAGAAGATGACAAAAAACTATTTTAAATAAAAATGAGTTTTAATTTGCAACACCACTTATTTACCATGATGCCATTAATGAAATGGCTAAAATTCTCATCTCCTAAAATCCATAGGATTGGACTTAGAAGACAGGCCCAACATAGATTTTAATTATTTTGAAAACACGAAGCCCATTATAATATTTTATTATTTTAATTATGAAACCGAAACTCGAAACATTTATTTTAATATTATTTTCACCCGACCCCCAAACCCGGGTGTTAGAACTCTCCCCCACTTAAGGAATTTCGTCCCCGAAATTACCTGACGGAAACAAGTACGGAAACTGCTCAAGCATATCAGCTTTCCTCTACCATGTGGCCTCTTCCACACCTCTATGTCTCCACAACACCTTGACCAACTCTATGGTCTTACCACGCAACACCTTGCTATCAGAAGCAAGTATCTCAACTGGTTCTTCATTGTAAGACAAGTCCGGATTCAACTCTATCTCCTCAACGGGCATAACGTGAGACGGATCTGATCTATATCTCCTAAGCATCGACACATGGAAGACAACATGGATCTTCTCTAACTCTGAAGGCAACCTCAAACGGTAAGCTACTGGCCCAATCCGCTCAACTATCTCATACGAACCAATAAACCTCGGACTCAACTTGCCTTTCCGGCCAAAACGCATTACCTTCTTCCACGGAGATACTTTCATAAACACTTTCTCACCCACTGAAAACTCAATCTCTTTTCTCTTCAAATCTGCATAAGATTTCTGACGATCAGAAGCTGCTTTCAAACGGTCACAAATCAACTTCACTTTATCAGTAGTCCTCTTAAGCAAATCTGGCATAGGTAATAATTTCTGACCCGTTTCGGCCCAACAGATCGGAGTCCTACATCGTCTACCATACAAAGCCTCATAAGGAGCCATCTGTATACTAGCCTAGTAACCGTTGTTGTAAGCAAACTCAACTAAGGGAAAATGCTTCTCCCAAGAACCCTGGAAGTCAATCACACAACAACGAAGCATATCCTCTAAAATCTGTATCACTCGCTCTGACTGTCCATCTGACTGTGGATGATAAGAAGTACTGAAATGCAAACGGATACCTAGGGCACTATACAAACAACTCTAGAACCTCGCTGTGAATCTCGGATCTCTGTCTAATACAATAGACTTCGGAACTCCATGAAGTCTCACAATCTCGTGAATATACAAACTCACCAACTTGTCTAAAGAATCTGTAGTGTTCACTGCTAAGAAGTGAGAACACTTAGTGAATCTATCAACTATCACCCAAACAGAATTCTTCTTCGAAGGAGACAACGGTAACCCCGATACAAAGTCTATAGTGATTCTCTCCCATTTCCATTCCGGAATCTTCAGAGGTTGTAACAAACCTGAAGGAACCTGATGTTCTGCCTTCACTCTCTGACAAACCAAGAAACGACTCACATACTCGGCTACATCCTTCTTCAAACCAACCTAGAAATAGTCATTCTTCAAATCACGGTACATCTTAGTACTGCCCAGATGCATAGAAAGGGGACTCGAATGTGCTTTGCTCAGAATCACACGTCTCAACTCATCATCTTCAGGTACTACATCTCTGTCTCTAAAACACAACACATTCTCACCACTGAAACTATACTCGGTCGGTCTACCTTCGGCTATGTCCTGAACATGCGGAACTAATGATACCTCTTGCAACTGTTTCTCTCTGATCAACTGAATCAAAGAAGGCTTCACTTGCAACTCTGTGATCAAACCACCATCCCCAGATACACTCAACTTAGCAAACATAGCTCGCAAATCAACTACAACTTTTCTGCTCAATACATCGGCTACTACATTTGCCTTACCCAGATGGTACTCGATAGTCAAATCATAGTCCTTCAACAGCTCAAGCCATCTTCTCTGTCTCAAGTTCAGCTCCCTCTGAGTCATCAAATACTTCAAGCTCTTATGATCAGTGTAAACTGTGCACTTCTCACCATACAAGTAGTGACGCCAAATCTTCAACGCAAACACAACTGCTGCTAACTCAATATCATGCGTAGGGTAGTTCTTCTCATGCACCTTCAATTGTCTCGAAGCATAGGCAACAACTCTTCTTTCTTGCATCAGAACACAACCTAAACCTACGTATGAAGCATCACTATAGATCACGAACTCCTTCCCTGAAACTGGTTGTACTAGCACTGGAGCATTCGTCAAAGCTTCTTTCAATTTCTCAAAAGCCTTCTGTCTCGCATCTGACCACTCAAACTTCACTCATTTTTGCAACAATTTAGTCAACGGAGCAGCTACTCTAGAGAAACCATCAACAAATCTTCTATAGTAACCGGCTAGTCCTAGGAAACTCCTAATCTCAGTCACTGCTTAGGTTGTTTCCACTCAACAATAGCTTCAATCTTCGTCGGATCAACGCGGATACCTTCAGCTGATACAACGTGGCCAAGAAACAAAACCTCTCGAATCCAGAACTCACATTTACTAAGCTTAGCATACAATTGGTTACTCATCAATCTCTGCAAAACAAGTCTCAAGTGCTCATCATGTTCTTCTTCTGATCTCGAGTACACAAGGATGTCGTCTATGAAAACAACTACAAACCGGTCTAGATAGTCTCTGAAAACTCTGTTCATCATATCCATAAAAGCTGCTGGTGCATTTGTGAGCCCAAACGGCATCACAAGGAACTCATAATGACTATATCTAGTCCTAAAGGCTGTCTTCGGAACATCACACTCTTTTACCTTCAACTGATAGTACCCTGATCTCAAATCTATCTTTGAAAACACTGAGGCACCTTTCAACTAATCAAACAAGTCATTTATACGAGGTAACAGATACTTATTCTTTACTGTCAATTGGTTCAACTGCCTGTAGTCAATACACATTCTCATACTGCCATCTCTCTTCTTTACAAACAACACGGGAGCACCCCAAGGCGAACTACTAGGCCTAATAAAACCACGATCTAACAAATCTTGAAGCTGACTCTTCAACTCTTTCAACTCCTTCGGAGCCATACGGTACGGAGCAATAGAAACTGGAGTAGACCCTAAAACAGTCTCAATCACAAACTCTACATCTCTGTCAAGAGGCAAACCTGGTAACTCTTCTGGAAATACATCCAGAAAATCACAAATTGTTCTGATATCTTTTGGTCTAACCTCACTCATATTCGGATTCATCATATACGCTAAATAAGCCCCACAACCGGAATCCATCAACCTATGAGCCTCTAAAGCTGACACAACATTCGACAAGAACTTAACGTTCTCGCCTACTACCACTACCTCGTAGTCATCAGAAAGCTTTAACGAAATTCTCTTTGTCTCAAAATCTACACTAGCTCTGTGCTCAACCAACCAATCCATACCCATAATAATATCAAAACCATAGAACGAAAGCTCCATCATATCAACATGAAACACATGACCCTGAATCTTTAACGGACACCTCCTATACATTCGTCTAACTACAACTGTCTCACCGAAGAAACTAGTCACATGCATACCTACATCTAAGATCTCAACAGGTATGTCTAACTTCTTTGCATGCTCACTCAAAATGTAAGAATGCGTAGAACCCGAATCAACTAAGGAAAGCAAAGACATGTACTGTAACTCAAAATTACCTGTTATCACATCTGTGTCATTCCCTTCCTCTCTCTGTGAGTAGACTCTAGCTGGTCCACCGACCTCTGGCTGTACTGCCACAACATGAGCAAGATTCCACGGCACCTCTATCCTAGGTGCATCTGCCCTCGGCTGGAAGTAACCACGACCGCGCCCACAGCCTCTCTGATAATCAATCGCTCTCGCAGGAGCCTGAGCTAGATTTAGTGCCTGTGCCGCTTGATGCGGACAGTCTCTCCTGAAGTGGTCTCTCGACCCACAGTTCCAGCAAGCATGAAAATTACCCCAACACTCTCCTGAATGATGTCTCCCACAACGAGCACACTCGGGTAAAAGCCCTTCAGCTTTATGGCCCTGATGGCCTCTACCATGGTGGCCACCGCCACGCCTATGGTCAAACTGATGTCCACCGCCCCGATGCCTCTTGGCATCACCACGATCAAAGTTGTTGTGCCTCTTTTCTGAACTGGATCCTCCCGAACGCTTGGTCAGCCCCAATCTATGCTCGATATCCTTGGCCCTAGCGACCAAGACATCAAAATCAGAATAATCCGAAGCCAAGGTGTACCTCTTGGCTTCCTCATGAAGTCCATATCTGAACCGATTACAACGGTCCCTATCAGTAGGAACCAACTCTGGAGCATACTGACTCAGACGGACAAAACGGATCTCATAGTCAGTCACAGTAGCATCTCCCTGAACAAGAGTCATGAACTCCCGCTTCTTCTCATCCAGATATCTCGGCCCCAAATACCTCTTTCTGAAAGCAGTCTCAAAGAAGTCCTAACCAATCTCGGCCTCAGGCACACCAGAAGTAATGGTGACCCACCAGGTGTAGGCATCACCCTGAAGCAACGATACTAAACAACCCAACTTACGAGAACCAACACACCCCATCTGAGCCAAAATACGGACTGTCTTCTCCAACCACAACTCTGACCTCTCCGGTGTAGATCCCCTAAACTCCTCTGCTCCTAGGCTACGAAGCCTTTCTAACGGTAAGCTAGCATCATCACCTCTCGACTGAGCTGCAGCCTGAGCTCCGGCAACTGCAGCCTTAAACGCTCTCGCTATAGCTTGAACTAGCGGAGCCATATCTATTCCAGCAGGACCTTGGCCACCCTGGCAAACCCGAGGTCCCGCTCCCTCAGCTCCAACCTCGCCTCCCACTTCAGGCTGAGGAGGTGGTGGTGGTGGAGAAGCTCCAACTCCAACAACAGGCTCTCCCATAGGAGCCTCTACTCCAGCCACCGGCTCATTAACAAGAGCCACAACACGTGGTTCCTGATGAACCAACCTTGGTCTACCTCTAGGCCTCGACATACGGGCTCACAAATAACAACTACAACACAACAACAACATACAAAGATAGAGTTAGCAAGGGCAAGGGTCCAAGTGGCTCAAGTATGTTTCCCTCACTTAAAAATCCTTTTTCCGATGTAATAGAAGCAATGAGACTCTACTCAACATGCTTGATAAACAAGCAAACATACTTACATGGCAAGCAAACACCATGCAATTGCAATACAAGAATTTAACTTACCTCACTTACCTGCCCGAGGTCTCGGAAACCTCTAGCTCTGATACCAACAAGTGTAACCCCCTCGTCATGGTCCGAGTGACTGACCGGTCCGAGCGGGCTACACGGGGATAACCGAGGTGAATCCCGCTAAGGCTCCACTTCGGTTAACAACCCGAGAAAACTTTTCATTTATTTTTATCTTATCTATATGCATTATTATGTCCTATGTGAAAAAGGCAACAACGGAAGAAACAAGCGAGGCTAACAACCAAACAGCCCAACAAAACAGCCCATTTTAAACTTAAACTGCAAACCGTATCGGAACGCCCAAAGGGTGTTTCGATACGCCTTGACTAGGTCAACTGGCCAAAGTCAAGCCGAGGAGACCGTATCGAAGCAGGTGTTGACCGTATCGAAACGCCCTCATCGGTCAACATCTCGTGGTCAACGCTACGAAGCCTATTCCGAAACGCCTAAGATCGTTTCGATACTCTGGATTTCTCATCAAAATCTCAGATTTCTAGTAGCAAAAACGTATCGAAATGCCCTCTTTGCGTACCCAAATGCCTGGCCTGAAACAAGAGGCCGTATCGAAACGGGACTAATCATTTCGATACATCTATTGCGAACAGACAGGTTTTAGCTGGTTTATGGCACAAGGCTGCCTCAAACTACAACTGAAACCTCCCACAACCAAACATGCATCACTCTAAGGCAAAACCACACACAACAAGCATGCTTAACACACTTCATACATACAAAATCCATACATTGAAAGGAAGTATCAAATCAACAAAGATTCATACATATCATTCAAGATAACATGCTTTAGAAAAAACATACACTTAAGCATTCATAAAGGCACAAGGCCAACATACAAGGCATAAGCAAGCCTTAAACATATCATCCACATAACAAGGAGTCTAACATGCCCCTAAAACAAAATATCCACATAAGTCCCCATTGCTTGACTATTAGATCATTAACTTAAAATAGTTCATACTTAAGGATAGCAAAAGCTCAACTAGCACACTTGGAGGCCCTCTTCTTGCACTAGCAACCCACGAACTACGGATCTGCATTGTCGAACAAAATAGAGCGTAAGCATAAAACTTAGTGAGGGTAAGCTCATAAAACAAACATCGACAATGCAGGGTCCAAGCACGAGCACACAACCAAGGTAGAATGCATGATCTTACCTTCGAACCACATGAGTCAAATTATAAAATGATGCATGAACACAATTACCAACATCATGCCATGCTCAACAACTCATAAGCTTAACACATGGAAATACATATATCAATGTATTATCAAACACATTCCACAATTTCGTATTGGCAACACATATATCAATCCATATTGGCACCTAGCTATGGCCCGAATACGCGGATAACCGTTGGAACTCACATCCAACACAACTATTACCTTACGGTAGGATTACACTCATCACTGTTTCACGCGGAGGGGATTCCACTCATCCTCACGCCCCGTCGATGAGATTCCACTCATTACCGACTAACATATATATAAGAAGATTTTCGGGCGAACCCGTACTCCATCTTGATGACTACCATCACCAAGACCACGCACGCATTTAGACTCTCGTGTGCACACTAAAACATCCTAATGGTCAATCATTGTACCCAAGCGTACTAGTGCCAATACTAACACAATTCATAATCTTTCACAACACTATTTCATATCAACTTCCGTGCTTAGCACGTACTCACTATGACTTACCGTCATGCACAAACCACATTCCAAATCACATGCATATAACAATGTGTAACACCCAGGTTTAGTGGTCAGGTGAAAATAATATTAAAACAATGTTTCGGGTTTCAGTTTCAAAATTTAAAATAATAAAATATTATGTGGGCTTAGTGTTTTTCAAAACAAACATTTTATGTTGGACTAAATTGATTTGAAACTCAAATTCCATGGACTTTAGAGTTAATGAGATTGCCATCTCATTAATGGCAAAACTGTAATTAAGTGATATTTTAAATTAAAACCCCCTTTTATTAAAAAAAGCCTTGTCATCTTCTTCTTCACTCTCCTATTCCCATTTTCACGACATTGAAGCCCTCTCCCCTCCATTTCACTATTCCATCACCATACATCTTCATCTTTGGTGCTTTTTGAAAGGTAATTTCGTTTTTGACTTGTCCTCATTTCCCTCTACAAGCTAGTACCTTTATTTTTCTTAAAGCTCCTAGTTTTTGGATTTTGGTGTTTTGAAAGTTTAGATTAAAAATGAGAACTTTATTGTCTTTAGCAAAAGCTTTTGATTATTTAATGTTAGATAAGTTGTTTATAACCCATAAGGTCCAACATATGTGAATTTTAAAGAGTTTTATGGTGATTCTCGGATTTGGGTTTAAGTGGGGTTTTTGAAGGGTTTTAAGATTGGTTTTGGGGTTACTAAGTGTTGGAATTTGAGGACTGATGTTAGGGTGATAGTTAGGGGTTGTTTTGGGAGCATTTAAGAGTGTTAAAAAGGGTTGAAATCAAGAGTTTTGGGCTGAGCTTCATGGCTGCTCGGGAATGAAGAAATTTAGAGTTGTTCTTAGCTTGAAACTTGTGTTATGTGATTGAATTATGTTCCGGGTTTGCCACATTGAATTGTGGACTGAATTATGCTTGTTTTGAATTTGTTGGGATGATTAGAAGCAAGGGACCTTGTTGGTGAAGCTTCAGGGACGAATTCGGTGGCTTGAGTTTGGGATTTTAGCTCTCTTTTGGGTAGCAACGGTGAGTAGAAATGTCGAACTTGATTTTTTTATGAATCGGAACTCTTGGGGGTTTGGGTGGGACCTTGAGGGTTCACCTAAACCCAAGTGTAAGTTAATCCTCCTACAACTTGTTATGTGTTGACGAATGGTTGTATGATGTGGTCTTGTGCATCTTGAGTTGTTTACATTGTTGTTGTTGTGTAGTCGTGTAGAAGTTGAGCGTCACGTGATGGTTGTCTAAAATACAGTGATGAGTGGTCCCACCGGTAGTGACTAGTAGTAGAGTAAGGTGATGAGTGGTCCCATTGGAAAACTACTAGTCGAACGGTGATGTGTGGTCCCACCGTGTGTATGTTGGTTGTGCTTGTGAAAGCCATGTGTAGTCTTGTGTGATGGTCATTCGTGCATTCATTGATTTCATTGTGAATTGTGAAAATTGTTTTGAAAACTGCATGCTTGTTGAATTGTAGAGCTTCTCTCACTAAGCTAGTTAGCTTACGCTCTCCTTTGTTTCCAACATGCAGATCGTTAGTGTTCGGGAGGCAAGCGGGCAAGGAAGGAGCTTTTGGAGTTTTCAATTTAGCTCAAGTATGATTTATGTATTGTAAAAATGCCTAGACGATGAGGGTGTAGAATTGTGGGAGTTGGTGTCAAACTCCTTGGTTGATGATGTGCTTGTTGAGCATGTTGGCTATGTGTATGCCTTTATGTTATGGATTGTAAACCATATTTACTTGATGCATGCTTGTCTTGTAGTTGAAACTTATATCCCTTTTATGAAGTGCTATGAGCATGTTTTTCTAAGGCTTGAATCTTGAATGTTATGCATGAATCTTATGTGGTCGTGTTGGTCCTTAAATGTATAGTCTTTAAGTGTTCGATGTGTGTTAAGCATGTTCGTATAGGATGTCTTGTATCTATGGTTGATGCTTGTGTGTTGTGTGAGGTTTTAGTTGTGTTTTGAGGAAAGCCTTGTGCCTTAAACCATCTAGAACCAATCTGCAGACAGAGAGCGTTTTAAAACGGTTGGTCCCGTTTCAATACGGCCTCTCGTTCCAGGCCTGGCGTTTCGATACGCATAGGAGCCGTTTCGGTACAGTTTTGCCACTAGAAATCTGAGAATTTGCCGATAATTTGAGGTACCGAAATGGGTCTTGGTGTTTCGAAATGGTCAATATGTCGTTGACCACGAGAAGTTGACCGTTGGTGGTGTTTTGGAACGGTTGACCACCGTTTCGATACAGTCCTCTCGTGTTGACTTAGGCCAGTTGAACAAGTCAAGGTGTTTCGATACATTTCTTGGGGGTTTTGAAACGGCCTGCTTAATAAGATAAAAATGGACTGTTTTGTAATGATGTTGAGTTGATTGCCTTGTTTGTTGCTTCCGTTGTTGACCCTTATTATAGGATTTAATAAAGCCATTTAGACAAGATAATAATAAAAGAAATTTTATAGGGTTGCTAACCGAGGGGGAGCCTTAGCGGGTTTCACTTCAATTTTCCCCGTGTAGCCTACTCGGACCGGTTGGTCATCTAGACCGGGACGAGGGGGTTACATTTGGTGGTATCAGAGCCTGAGGTTTCCGAGACCTCAAGTAGGTAAGTGAGGTAAGTTGATGTGTTATGATGTTGCCTTGTAGTGATGAGTGTTTTATCATGTATGCTCGAATGTTTGCTTGCTAGTACGGTGTTTGTAAGCATGTTTCAGTGGCTTTTCTGGTTGGGTTAAGGGCTAGTCGAATGTCCCCATTGTTAGGTGTTGTTGTCAAAAAGGAAAATTGTTTTGGTTTGACGAGCTTGAGAACCAGAGTCCTTGCCCTTTTGCTAACCTAACGTTTTCCTTGTTGTTGTGTGTTTATTGTTTTAGATCTTGTTTTGCTATGGTGAGACCGAGGGGACGACCTACAGCGGGTGACCAGGCACCCGGGGACGTGCCTCCTGCTCCTCATGCTCCCGATGGTAATGGAGTAAATGCTGGAGGTGATGGTAATGGGCCTCAGGATGATGCTAATGTGGGAGGTGACGGGGCTCCGGCGGGCCAGGGTCAGGCAGGTGCAGAAGTGGCCCATTTGATTCAGACCATAGCCGGAGCTTTTCAGACAGCTTTGGCCGGTATGCAAGCTGCAGCACCACCTCAAGGGGCGGGGACAGAATTACCCCTAGAGAGGCTTCGTAATTTAGGAGCAGTTGAGTTTCGTGGATTGACTCCCGAGGGTTCAGAGGGGTGGCTTGAGAGTGCTACTCGCATCTTGGGTCAGATGGAGTGTTCAGACGCCCGTAAGTTGGGTTGCATTGTCTCCTTGCTTTAGGGGGACGCTTATACTCGGTGGACCACTGTTACCTCTGGTCTGGCCGAGGCAGATATCACATGGGAGTTCTTCAGAAATGCTTTCAAGAGGAAGTATCTTGGAGTCCGGTACTTAGATGAGAAGAAGAGAGAGTTTATGGCTTTGGTTCAAGGTAATAGGACCGTGTCTGAATACGAGGTTCAGTTTGTGAGATTGAGCCAATATGCACCTGAGTTGATTCCTAGTGAGAAGGAACGATGCGACCGCTTCAGGTATGAGTTGACTACATATGTGAAGACCTACATGCTTGCCTCCGACTACACTGAGTTCGATGTCTTGGTCTCTAGGGCCAAGGATATAGAGCAGAACCTGGGCTCTAGAGCACGTGCTAGTGGGTCCGATTTCAGAAAGAGACATGCAAATTGGGATAGAGACCAGGCCAAGAGGCATATGGATATGAGGTACCAGCCGGATACGAGGTATAGGGGTGGTAACTATGGTTAGGGCCATCAGGGCCAAGGAGTTGTCATGCACGCACCAGAGTGCAATAGGTGTGGGAGACGCCATCAGGGTGAGTGTGCGGGTACCTTTGGGCCTTGTTGGAACTATGGATCTCGAGACCACATGAGGCGTAACTGTCCACACCCAGCTAGGGGCGGACCGGCTCCAGCTAGGGGCTTTGAGCACAAGAGAGGTTGTGGGTGCGGTAGCAGGAACTTTCAGCCAAGGAATGAGGGTCAGAGGAACTTGGCTCATGTAGTGGCAGTCCAGCCCGAGGGAGGAGGACCGGCTAGGGTGTATGCTCAGCGAGAGGCTGGGAATGACACTGATGTCATTGTATGTAATTTCTCATTACAATCTTTGAGTTTGCTTTCTTTGATAGATTTTGGGTCAACACATTCGTATATTTTGGGTAAGCACGCAAGGTCTTTAGGGTTACCGTGTGATTGGCTAGAGGTAGGTGTAAATGTTACTAGCTCTTTTGGTGATACAGTGGTAGTTAGGAAGGTGTATAGGAGGTGTCCCTTGATGGTTCAGGGCCACGTATTTCCTGTCGATATGATGGAGTTACCCTTCTACGGCTTTGATGCGATTTTGGGCATGGATTGGCTTGTAGAGCATAGAGCTAGGGTTGACTTCGAGACCAAGAGAGTCTCATTGAGGCTTACCGACGACTTTGAGGTTGTGGTAGTTGGTGAGAACGTCAGGTTCTTGTCCAATGTGGTTTCGAATTTCAAAGCTCAGAGGTTGTTGAGTTCAGGGTGTCAGGCTTACTTGGCTTATGTAATGAATCCTAATATGAGTGAGGTGAGACCTCAAAACATCAAAACAATATGTGATTTCCCTAGTGTTTTTCCGGAAGAGTTACCAGGTTTGCCTCCAGAAAGAGCAGTTGACTTTGCTATTGAGACGTATTCTGATTCAACACCAGTGTTGATTGCTCCGTATAGAATGGCACCGAAAGAGTTGAAAGAGTTGAAGACACAGCTTTAGGAGTTGATTGGTAGAGGCTTCATCAGGCCTAGTATTTCTCCGTGGGGTGCTCCGGTCTTGTTTGTAAAAAAGAAGGATGGTAGCATGAGGATGTGTATAGATTACAGGCAGTTGAATAAGGTAACAGTGAAGAACAAATATCCTTTGCCTAGGATAGATGACTTGCTAGACCAGTTGAGAGGTGCTTCTGTGTTTTCGAAGATTGACTTGAGGTCCGGATACTACCAGTCGAAGGTAAAGGATGTGGACATACCGAAGACGGCTTTTCGTACACGTTATGGGCACTATGAGTTTTTGGTGATGCCTTTTGGGTTGACTAACGCCCCAGCAGCCTTCATGGATATGATGAACCGTGTGTTTCATGAGTTCTTGGACAAGTTTGTGGTAGTGTTCATAGATGACATCTTAGTATACTCTAGGACCGAAGAGGAGCATGATGAACACTTGTGGTTAGTACTTCAGACCCTACTAGAGAATCAGTTGTATGCTAAGCTAAGAAAATGTGAGTTTTGGATTAGGGAGGTAGTCTTCCTAGGTCACGTGATCTCGGCTAGTGGGATTAGTGTGGATCCCAAGAAGGTAGAAGCTATAGTGATTTGGAAACAACCGAAGTTAGTAACAGAAATCCGCAGTTTCCTAGGTTTGGCGGGATACTATAGAAGGTTTGTTGAAGGGTTCTATAGAATAGCGGCTCTTTTGACTAAGTTACTACAGAAAAATGTTCCGTATGAGTGGTCAGATGCAATACAAGAAGCGTTTGAGAAATTGAATAAAGCTTTGACCGAAGCTCTTATCTTGATTTAGCCTGAACCGGGGAGAGAATTTGTGATTTATAGTGATGCATCCTACGTAGGGCTAGGTTGTGTGCTTATGCAAGAAGGTAAGGTGGTGGCTTATGCTTCGCGACAGTTGAAAGTTCATGAGAAGAATTACCCCACCCATGACATAGAGCTAGCCGTAGTGGTGTTCGCATTGAAGATTTGGAGACACCATCTTTATGGTGAGAAGTGCACCGTGTATACCAACCACAAGAGTTTGAAATATTTGATGTCTCAGAGGGAGTTAAACCTCAGGCAACGTAGGTGGTTAGAGCTCCTTAAGGATTATGACCTCACTATAGAGTACCATCCGGGCAAGGTAAATGTAGTGGCCGATGTATTGAGTAGAAAAGTGGTCGTTGAGTTACGGGCAATGTTTGCAAGGTTGTGTGTGTGTAAAGATGGTGAGTTGATAGCCGAGCTTCAAGTTAAGCCTTCATTAGATCAGTTAATTCGAGAGAAGCAGTTGCGAGATGAGTCTTTGGCACCTCACGTGCAAGACATAACTGAAGATAGACCTACCGAGTATTGTTTTGGCGAGAACGGGATCCTATGTTACAAGGATAGGATAGTGGTTCCAGAGGATGCCAAGTTGAGGCGTACGATCTTGAATGAAGCTCAAAATAGCCCTTTTGCTATGCATCTGGGTAGGACGAAGATGTATCGAGGGTTAAAAGAAGAGTATTATTGGGTTGGATTGAAAAAGGACGTGGCCGAGTTTGTAAGTAGGTGTATGGTTTGTCAGAGGGTCAAGGCCGAGCATTAGTTTCCCTCAGGTTTGTTACAACCGTTGAAGATTATGGAATGGAAGTGGGAGCGTATTACCATTGACTTTGTGTCAGGGCTACCGTTGACTCCTTCGAGGAAGAACTCAGTGTGGGTGATAGTGGATAGGTTTACTAAGTGTGCCCACTTCATACCAGTTCATACCACTTATACCTTAGATAAGTTGGCCGATCTGTATATCTGTGAGATAGTGAGACTACATGGGGTACCGAAGTCGATTGTGTCAGACCGAGATCCGAGATTTACAGCTAGATTTTGGGAGTGTTTGCATCGAGCTTTGGGTACTTGGTTGAACTTCAGCACTTCGTATCATCCGCAGTCAGATGGTCAGTCTGAGAGAGTGATTCAGGTGTTGGAAGACATGTTGAGATGTTGTATCATTGATTTTCAGAGGTCGTGGGAGAAACATCTACCGTTAGTGGAGTTTGCGTATAACAACAGTTTTCAGTCGAGTATTCAGATGGCTCATTATGAGGCCTTGTATGATAGGAAGTGTAGAACCCCGATTTGTTGGGCCGAAGCCGGATAGAAGCTTGTACCGATGCCTGAATTTCTTAAAGGCACCACCGAGAAGGTAAAGTTGACATGTGATCGTCTGAAGGCAGCTTCAGATCGAAAAAAGTCCTATGACAAATTAAAGAGGAAAGAGGTAGAGTATTCTGTGGGAGATAAAGTGTTTTTGAAAGTCTCACCTTGGAAGAAGGTGATGAGGTTTGGGAGGAAGGGCAAGCTAAGCCCAAGATTCATTGGGCCCTATGAAATAGTTGAGAGGATTGGTCCCATTGCGTACAAATTGAGACTCCCGACTGAACTAGAGAAGATTCATGATGTGTTCCACGTACCGATGCTCCGAAAGTATAGATCGGATCCGTCCCTTGTAATGCACGTTGAAGAGATAGAGTTGAATCCAGATTTGTCTTACAATAAAGAACCAGTTGAGATACTTGCCTCTGATAGCAAGGTGTTGCGTGGCAAGACCATAGAGTTGGTCAAGGTGTTGTGGAGACATAGAGGTGTGGAAGAGGCCACGTGGGAGAGGAAAGCTGATATGCTTGAGCAGTTTTCGTACTTGTTTCCGTCAGGTAATTTCAGGGACGAAATTCCTTAAGTGGGGGAGAGTTGTAGCACCCGGGTTTGGGGGTCGAGAAAAAATAATATTAAAATAATGTTTCGGTTTTCGGTTTCAAAATTTAAAATAATAAAATATTATTTGGGCTTAGTGTTTTTCAAAACAAACATTTTATGTTGGACTAAATTGATTTGAAACTCAAATTCCATGGACTTTAGAGTTAATGATATTGCCATCTCATTAATGGCAAAACTGTAATTAAGTGAACTTTTAAATTAAAACCCCCTTTTATTAAAAGAAGTCTTTGTCATCTTCTTCCTCACTCTCATATTCCCATTTTCACGACATTGAAGCCCTCTCCCCTCCATTTCACTATTCCATCACCATACACCTTCATCTTTGGTGCTTTTTGAAAGGTAATTTCGTTTTTGACTTGTCCTCCTTTCCCTCTACAAGCTAGTACCTTTATTTTTCTTAAAGCTCCTAGTTTTTGGATTTTGGTGTTTTGAAAGTTTAGATTAAAAATGAGAACTTTATTGTCTTTAGCAAAAGCTTTTGATTATTTAATGTTAGATAAGTTGTTTATAACCCATAAGGTCCAACATATGTGAATTTTAAAGAGTTTTATGGTGATTCTCAGATTTGGGTTTAAGTGGGGTTTTTGAAGGGTTTTAAGATTGGTTTTGGGGTTACTAAGTGTTGGAATTTGAGGACTGATGTTAGGGTGATAGTTAGGGGTTGTTTTGGGAGCATTTAAGAGTGTTAAAAAGGGTTGAAATCAAGAGTTTTGGGCTGAGCTTCATGGCTGCTCGGGAATGAAGAAATTTAGAGTTGTTCTTAGCTTGAAACTTGTGTTATGTGATTGAATTATGTTCCGGGTTTGCCACATTGAATTGTGGACTGAATTATGCTTGTTTTGAATTTGTTGGGATGATTAGAAGCAAGGGACCTTGTTGGTGAAGCTTCAGGGACGAATTCGGTGGCTTGAGTTTGGGATTTTAGCTCTCTTTTGGGTAGCAACGGTGAGTAGAAATGTCGAACTTGATTTTTTTATGAATCGGAACTCTTGGGGGTTTGGGTGGGACCTTGAGGGTTCACCTAAACCCAAGTGTAAGTTAATCCTCCTACAACTTGTTATGTGTTGACGAATGGTTGTATGATGTGGTCTTGTGCATCTTGAGTTGTTTACATTGTTGTTGTTGTGTAGTCGTGTAGAAGTTGAGCGTCACGTGATGGTTGTCTAAAATACAGTGATGAGTGGTCCCACCGGTAGTGACTAGTAGTAGAGTAAGGTGATGAGTGGTCCCATTGGAAAACTACTAGTCGAACGGTGATGTGTGGTCCCACCGTGTGTATGTTGGTTGTGCTTGTGAAAGCCATGTGTAGTCTTGTGTGATGGTCATTCGTGCATTCATTGATTTCATTGTGAATTGTGAAAATTGTTTTGAAAACTGCATGCTTGTTGAATTGTAGAGCTTCTCTCACTAAGCTAGTTAGCTTACGCTCTCCTTTGTTTCCAACATGCAGATCGTTAGTGTTCGGGAGGCAAGCGGGCAAGGAAGGAGCTTTTGGAGTTTTCAATTTAGCTCAAGTATGATTTATGTATTGTAAAAATGCCTAGACGATGAGGGTGTAGAATTGTGGGAGTTGGTGTCAAACTCCTTGGTTGATGATGTGCTTGTTGAGCATGTTGGCTATGTGTATGCCTTTATGTTATGGATTGTAAACCATATTTACTTGATGCATGCTTGTCTTGTGGTTGAAACTTATATCCCTTTTATGAAGTGCTATGAGCATGTTTGTCTAAGGCTTGAATCTTGAATGTTATGCATGAATCTTATGTGGTCGTGTTGGTCCTTAAATGTATAGTCTTTAAGTGTTCGATGTGTGTTAAGCATGTTCGTATAGGATGTCTTGTATCTAGGGTTGATGCTTGTGTGTTGTGTGAGGTTTTAGTTGTGTTTTGAGGAAAGCCTTGTGCCTTAAACCATCTAGAACCAATCTGCAGACAGAGGGCGTTTCAAAACGGCTGGTCCCGTTTCAATACGGCCTCTCGTTCCAGGCCTGGCGTTTCGATACGCATAAGGGCCGTTTCGGTACAGTTTTGCCACTGGAAATCTGAGAATTTGCCGATAATTTGAGGTACCGAAACGAGTCTTGGTGTTTCGAAACGGTCAATATGTCGTTGACCACGAGAAGTTGACCGTTGGTGGTGTTTCGGAGCGGTTGACCACCGTTTCGATACGGTCCTTTCGTGTTGACTAAGGCCAGTTGACCAAGTCAAGGCGTTTCGATACACTTCTTGGGTGTTTTGAAATGGACTGCTTAATAAGCCAAAAATGGACTGTTTTGTAATGATGTTGAGTTGATTGCCTTTTTTGTTGCTTCCGTTGTTGACCCTTATTATAGGATTTAATAAAGCCATTTAGACAAGATAATAATAAAAGAAATTTTATAGGGTTGCTAACCCAGGGGAGCCTTAGCGGGTTTCACTTCGATTTTCCCCGTGTAGCCTACTCGGACCGGTCAGTCATCCAGACCAGGACGAGGGGGTTACACAATGCATCAATACCATGCCTTAACACACATGTATAACACAATACACATAACCACCATAATCACAATTAAACATGAGGCATACTCAACATATAAAGTTCAACCAAAGTCTCTAACTAAAGCTTGGGATTAGACTACCAATCTAATCCCAACTCTAGGTGGGTTTACCAAGCTCAACCTAGGTCCACATGCTTGAACCAACCTTGAAAACCATTTTAACCGAGTTGAAAACATTAAACACTCACCGACTATTCCAAGCTCAACCACACTAGCCGATCAAGCTCCTAACGATTTCGGATTCGTTCCCGGGGCTTCACCAACACAAATCATTGCTTCTAAACATCCTAACACAATCAAAATAACCTCGAATCAGTTCACAAATCAAAGTAGCAAACCCGGAACCCTAATCAAGCACAAAACACATGATTTCAAGCTAAGAACAACTCCCAAAATCCTTATTCCCGAGCAGCCATGAAGCACAGTCCAAAACCAATGATTCGAACACTTAAATTACTCCCAAAAGCCTCCAAAACAACCCTTATACATAGCCTAACCATCAGCCAACAAATTCTCACATAAAACACCCCCAAAACTCAACTTAAAACCCTTCAAAAACCCCTCTAAAACCCAATTTCGGGAAACACCATAAAACCATGTAAAAATCAACTATGTTGGACCTTATAGGTAGTAAACAACTTATATAACCTCAACAAATTGAAAGCTTAAGTTAAAGACAATAAAGATGACATTTTTAATCTAAACTTTCAAAACTCCAAAATACAAAAACCATGAGCTTTATGAAAAATAATCGTACTAGCTTGAAGAGGAAAGATAGGACAAGTCGAATATGGCCTTACCTTTCAAAAATCACCAAATATGGGGAAGAATGGTGATGGAATAGTGAAATGGAGAAGGAGAGCTCTTTGGTCGTGAAAAATGAAATGGTGGATAGGGGAAGAAGATGACAAAAGACTATTTTAAATAAAAAAGGGGTTTTAATTTGCAAGACCACTTATTTACCAAAATGTCATTAATGAAATGGCTAAAATTCTCATCTCCTAAAATCCATGAGATTGGATTTAGAAGATAGGCCCAACATAGATTTTAATTATTTTGAAAACACGAAGTCCATAATAATATTTTATTATTTTAATTATGAAACTGAAACCCGAAACATTTATTTTAATGTTATTTTCACCCGACCCCCAAACCCGAGTGTTACATCAATACTTTGGCCTTGGAACACTTAGAAAATATTTGGAGTTTGAGTTTTTCAAATCAGTTTTAAAGTGTTGGTGATTTATAAATTATTAAAGGGACTTAGAAATCAATTTCAAGTTTTCAAATTAATCCTTAACAATTTAATTATATCAAAATCAAACATAGGTTTTACAGTTCTCTATAGTGGCAAAACATCTACCTTTGTTGGATTAGTTCCATCGAGGGGTATTCAAATCTGAGTATCCAGGTGTCGGCCCGTGTTGGTCGGGTTCTCACTAGTTGGGTACCTGAAAGTTACGAATACTCAAAAAATTGGGTAATTGGGTACCCGGATATAAAAATATGCATTTTTAATTATAAAATTAAGTATTTATTAGTTTAATATAAAAATATGTATTTATTAAATATAAAAAATAATATTTTTATTAGTTTAATATATATATTGGATATAAAAAATATTAATTTCAAATATATTCGGATACTCGAGTAACCCGGTACCCAAAAGTTTCTAATTTTGTGACTTGGGCTTGACCCAAGAAATGGCGGGCTGGGTACCCGACCCGGGTTAAAAAATTCTGGTAAATATCAAATTATTTATGTTTAGGTAGTCGGGTCGAATATTTTTAAACACCCCTAGTTCCAACTTCCAACACTACAAATTTTGGTTTTTATCTTGCTTCTCAACCTTCTCCTGGCTCCTGCCACACATTGATTTTGATATTCAGAAAAGAGTGAATATTTGATTTATTGTTAGGGTAAAAAAGTTTACACAAATATATTTATTTTCAAGTTAAAATCTAAAATTTAAATTCTTAATTTCCAAATGTTAAGATTTTAACCCTAATCCCTAAAGCTTAAATTCTAACATTAAACCCTAAATTCTAAATCATGTAACTTAAACACCTAACCTTTACACTCTAAACCCCTAGATAACCCTAATTTCTAAAAAGTTCTTTTTTTTTTATCTACGTATGTTATTTTTAAAAAATGACATTATATTATCTATTGAAAAGATGTTTTTATAAACTCAAGGTTTAATACAAAGAAAATGTTATTATTTTTAGGTGATTTGAATTTGAACAATTTGTCCACAAGGTGTATATGCGTCATTCAAAATTTAAAATCAATAAATATATATTATTCCTTGTAATCATACCAAACATTTCAAAGAAGACGTTTCATTAGTATATAAATTAATATGTATAAATTAAAAAATTTGAACTTAATCAAATTGAGTTTGTAGTTGAATATAAATTTATACTAGATAATATAAAAATATAATAATTAGACGATATGAAAAAATAAGGTAAAAGAACACAAACTGTCACTAAACTATTCTAAAAAATAAAAAAATAGTCACCAAACTTTCAAAAGTTATATAATGAACATTAAACTTTAATTTTTGTTACAAAATGGTCACTAAACCGTTAACTGTCGTTCACCGAATGACTTGACAGTTACGAAAATTTGAATAATAACACATTTAATCCTCCATATTTACACATCCAATCAATTTAGTCCTAATTTAACCCTCATTCTTGATGTTTAAATTGATTGAAATGTGTAAATATTGAGGATTGAATGTGTTGTTATGCAAACTTTCGTAACTGCTATGTCACCCAGTTAATAACAGTTAATGGTTCAGTGACTATTTTGTAACAAAAACTAAAGTTTAATGCCTATTATGTAACTTTTGAAAGTTTGTTGACCATTTTGTATTTTTTGGGATAGTTTAGTGACCGTTTGTGTACTTTACCAAAAATAACAATATTTAAATAATTGATCCACGTAATTTTTTATTTAAAGTAACTGGTTAATATAATTAAAATAATAAATTAATTTTGAATAGATATTTCAAATAATCTAAAATTTATATTATATCCTAAATAAATATAATAAAATTATTTTTTAGAATGATATAATATTAATTTTATAAAAATAAATAGTTATTTATTTAATTTATTTTATTCCCAAACAAACAGAAAAAATAATTCTAGTTTGTTTACTGTGACAATAGTTTAAATTAAATATTAATTTGGTTAAAAATACAAAAATTATGTAGCTTAGTTTAGTAATTTGAACATCAGATCTCTTTTGCATGGATTACAGATTTGATAAACCTCATTTACATTTTGATTTAATTATATGGTAATGACACAGCATAACAGTTTTTAGCTTAAGTTAGCTGTTATATATGTGGTGTTGTATAAGCGGTTTAGGGTTTGAGTTTTTTCTATACTTGTATATATTTTCTTTAGTTTTATTATTAATCAATTGACATCACATGTCACTACATATTAGTCAAATAAAATTATTGAAAAATGGCACATGAGTTGTTAATAACACTACATAACATTTTCAGCTTAAGTTAGCCATAATGTGTCGATGAATGTGAGTTCTTTAGTTGTGGAATTCGATTTCCTTGACGTTATTCGTATAATGGAGAATATCGATAATTATGTGATGAGTTTCACCCTGATTGGACACATCAAGAATTTATTAAAGTATATATGGACAATTACCTTTGTTTATGTTTTCCGGGAGGGGAACAAGGTTGCGGATGCTATGACACGGTTATGCCATCGAAATTTATTTTGAGGCCCGTTTGTTTCTTGCTTCCCGGATGAAGTTTTTAATTTAGTGCATGGTGATTACTTGAGTATTAATTATGAGAGTAATAGATCAACAGTAAAACAACTGCTGGGTTTGTTAACAGTTGGGTTTGTTATCAGTTGTTGGGTTTGTTAAACTATTGTTGGGTTGGTTAGTTGTTAACTCTCCGGGCTTTAAATACCAACCTGTACAATCATTATGGGCTAAGTTAAATAAACGACCCATTAATCAATAACAAATTTCTTTTCTTCTATGTTTACTTTTCTTGGCTTTTTCCCTTTTCTTTCCTTTTCAATATCACGACTGTTCCCTTCTTCTCTCATCGTCGTTTCCCTTTCTCACCAGAAACTTAAACTTCTAGCATGGTATCAGAGCTTTTTTCGGCAACCGTTCGTCACTCCGGTGGTTCCGATTGAGCCGTTCGTCACTCTGGTGGTTCCGATTGAGCCGTTCGTTACTCTGGTGGTTCCGATTGAGCCGTTCGTCACTCTGGTGGTTCGATTCAGCTGTTCGTCTTTCCGATTGAGTTTCTCAGTGTTTTCTTGCTGGATCTCTGTAAGTTTTTCTCATTTTTGGCCTGTTCGTTGTTGTCTCCATTTTGATGGCTTGCTGCGATGATGATATCCGAGCGTTCAAATCTCAGTCTTCGTTGTCTATTGTGAGCGTTTCTGTTTCTTTCCAGTCTGAGATGCTATTTTTCTTCAATCTGATTCTTGTTTATTGTTCATCTGGTTCTGGATCTGATTCTTCTGCTCGTCTGCATTTGTTTTGTTTAATATTCACTCCTTGATGCCTTAAATGATTTGTTTGGATCTGATTAATCTCTTCTACCCTAAAATGATGTGGTTTGGATCTGGAGTGTGCTTTGTGTTTGTATCGGTGTTGCTGCGCTGGGTTAAGCTTCTGTGATCTTAGCTGAATGTGTGTTGTTGCTTTGCTGAGTAGTGTGTGCATCGTTTTTCTTTGTATCTGTGCCTTGCTTATTGATGTGGTCTCTGTTTGGATCTGGTTTGTCTAATGGTTGGTGATACCACTGATGTTTCAAACGAAACTATTAGACAAGGTAGTTCTGATAATACCGTAGCTCATGACCCTATTGCCTCTACTGCTGCACCTAATTCTACTTCTCGTCTTTTCTCAACAAAAAAAAAATTAATGTCACTCTTGATGACCAGAATTATCTTCTCTGGCTTCAACAAGTCTTGCTAACTGTTAAAACTCATAGACTCCAGAAATTTATTGATCCTCATATTTCCCCTCCTTCTCAATATGTTTCTCGAGATGGTCAGGTGAGTATAAATCCAGAGTTTGAGGCATATGAAGAGCAAGATGGTGCTCTTGCCTCCTGGTTACTCTCTACAGTTAGTGAAGAAGTTCTACCTCATTTAATTGGTCACAACACTTCTTCAGAAATGTGGAACACCTTACTTAGGTTGTATAGTGGAAAGACCACTTCTAGATTGATGACCTATAGGAGAATGTTACATGCTCAAAGGAAAGAGGATCTCAGCATGAAAGATTTCTTAATGAAGGTTAAGTCCATTTGTGATAGTTTAGCTAGTTGTGGGGAGGTTATCACTGACCAAGAGCATGTCACAGCAATTTTAAATGGTCTTCCCCCTGAATATAAGTCTGTTGTTACTGTTATCACAACTAGTCCCACTCCTTCTGACTTAGGAGTTGTTCATACAATTCTCCTTGATGCTGATGCTAGACAGGCTGGTCTGTCATCTCAGCTTACTCCTTGTGCTCACATTGCTGTTCAACACTCTGTATCTCCCTTAAGTCATTCAGAGTCCTCCGGTCCTATATCTAATGATGTTTTGGGGTCATCTTTCACTCAAGTTGCTTCTGACTACTTGGATTCCTCAAGGTCTGATTCTAGTGGTGCTTATAGGGGCAGAGGGCGTGGTAGAAACAATAACTTCAGGCCTCAGTGCCAACTGTGAGGGAAAATTGGTCATCTTGTTGAGAGGTGCTACCAGAGATTTGATATGAACTTCAAGAATGAATCCTCCAGGCCCATCTCCAGTGGCTATAGACCTGGTTATAGACCTTTTGGTTCCTTCTCACCTCGCCCTTATATGTTTCCTCAACCACAGACTCACTTCTCTGCTTATCCCTCTCCTTTTCCTTCTTCCCATGTTCCCTTCAGTCCTATACTCTACTCCTCTAATCCATTTGTTTCACCTCATAATGGTCAACCCTCTTCACCTACTGCAGGGTCATCAAGATTTCAGTCTTCTGGTCTATATCCACATTATTTCTCTGTTCCTGTAGTTCATCCAAGTGCTCTTGTTCCTCAGTCTTACTTTGATCCTCAAGCCTATGTTGCTACACCTGAGGTTGTGGCTGATGAAGCTTGGTATCCTGATTCTGGAGCCACTCATCACTTGACCAACAATCCTGACAACCTGCAATCTGGTAATACTTGTCCTGGTACAGGTAAGGTTCAAGTAGGTAGTGGTCACACTTTACCTATACATTCAGTTGGTCAATCTGCTTTTCTTTCTAGAAATAAGTCTCTTTGCTTAAAGAATTTGCTTTATGTTTCTCAAATTACTAAAAATTTATTGTCTGTGTCTAAATTTACTCAGGACAATCAGGTTCTTGTTGAATTCTCTCCTCATCACTGTCAGGTTAAGGATTTGCATACACATCAAGTTCTCTTAACTGGCTTTGAACATAATGGTCTTTACAAGCTTGGTGTTGTTCCCATTCATAATATTGTTGCCTTGTCCACTTATGACCCTTCTTCTTCTGCTAATAATGTTGTCACTAATAATGTTCCTGCATGCCCTGTTAATGTGTCCCAGTTATGCTCTAATTGTTTTTGCAATTCTGCTGTTTCTCAGTCTGTTTCTTTTGATACTTGGCATAAAAGGCTTGGGCATCCTGCTCAGGATACTGTAGCCAAGGTCTTACATCATTGTAATATCTCTTTTGATAAGAATAATACAGAAAGTTTATGTTCTGCCTGTCAACTAGGTAAATTTCATAAGTTACCTTTTTTAAAATCTGTAACTTCTTATTCCGCACCTCTTGAATTAGTTGTGGCTAATGTTTGGGGCCCAACACCTCTTTATTCTAATGGTTACAAGTATTATGTGGCTTTTACAGATGCCTTTACCAGACATACTTCGGTTTATTTTCTTAAACAAAAATATGAGGTTAGAACTATTTTTCTTATCTTTCATAAGCATGTTGAACAATCTCTTGGTGTTAAGTTGAAAACTTTACAAACTTATGGAAGTGGGGAATTTATTGCTTTAAAATCTTACACTAATGCTCATGGTATTTTACACAGGTTCTCTTGTCCACACACATCTGAACAAAATGGCCTTGTTGAGCGTAAACACAGGTAGACAGTTGAGGTGGGACTCACTCTTCTAGCCCAAGCCAGCATGCCACTTTCATTCTGGAATGATGCCTTCGCCACAGCTGTGTTTCTTATCAATAGACTTCCAACCTCAGCATTGTCAGGTATATCTCCCTATGAAAAACTTTTTCAAAAATCCCCTGACTATACATTGTTTAAAGTGTTTGGCTGTACTTGTTATCCTTTGCTGAGACCATATAATGCTCATAAACTGCAATTTAGGTCAACTCCCTGTACTTTTATTGGCTATTCCTCTGTTCATAAAGGGTATAGGTGTCTTGATTCCTTGGGTCGAGTGTATATCTCTCGTCATGTTCGTTTTGATGAGTCTTTGTTTCCATATAAAAATTTATCTTCTTTGCACATCCTTGCTTCATCTTCTATGTTCAGTGGTTCTCAGGACAAATCATCCTCATCTTCATCTTCTTTTCCTTTGTGGCTTAATCCTACTCTGTCTTCTTCCAGTTCTTCTAGTTCTCCTATTTCTCCTTTGTCTTCTTCCACTTTTTCTAGACCTCTTAGTTCATTACATTCTACTGCAGCTCCATCTTCATCACCGTTGCTACATCATCCATCTCCTTCACCTGAACACACTTCTTCTACTACAACTCCATCTTCATCACCATTGATGCCTCCTCCATCCCCTCCATCTGAACATACCCCTTCTACTGCAGCTCCACCTTCATCACCATTGCTGCCTCCTCCATCCCCTCCATCTGAATATTCCCCCTCTACTGCAGCTCCACTTTCATCACCATTGCTGCCTCCTCCATCCCCTCCATCTGAATATTCCCCCTCTACTGCAGCTCCACTTTCATCACCATTTATGCCTCATCCATCCCCTCCATCTGAATATTTCCCCTCTACTGCAGCTCCTCTTTCATCATCATTGTTGCCTCCTCCATCCCCTCAATCTGAATTCTCCCATTTTACTGCAGCTCCATCTTCATCTCCATTGCTGCCTCCTCCATCCTCTTTCATTGATTCTATCTTGCCTCATGTGGTGCATAATGATCATCCTATGGTCACTCGTGGGAAGAAAGGGATCTTTAAACTAAAGATCTTTCATGTGGAAAGTGTTCATAAGGAGCATGTTGATGTTTATGAAGCTTTTCAAGATCCCTCCTGGGCTGCTGCTGTGCAAGTTGAATATAAGGCTCTAATGCAGAATGGTACGTGGGATTTGCAGCCCTTGCCATCTCATAGGAAGCCTGTGGGTTGTAAGTGGTTATTCAAGATTAAGAGACATCCAGATGGCTCAGTTGAGAGGTACAAAGCCAGGTTGGTGGCCAATGGGTACTCTCAACTTGTTGGTAGTGACTTCCATGAGACATTTAGCCCAGTTGTCAAAGCTGATACCATTCGCACTGTTTTAGCCACAGTTGTTATGAAGAAGTGGTGCATTAGGCAGATTGACATTAATAATGCATTCCTCAATGGTGCTTTAACTGAGGAGATATATATGCAGCAACCTCCTGGATTTAAGCAAGAAAGAGATGGTGGTTAGAAGCTAGTCTGCAAGCTGAATAAAGCTCAGTATGGGCTTCGGCAGGCTCCAAGGGCTTGGTTTGACACCCTTAAAAACTTCTTAGTATCTCACTTATCCTTTACTCCCTCCAAGTCATACTCTTCCCTATTTGTTCGAGACTTTGGGGCATCTAAGGTGCTACTCATGGTGTATGTTGATGATATTGTCATCACTAGGGAGAGTAATGTTGAGGTTGAGTCTATTATACAACAGACCAATGCTCAGTTTTCCCTCAAAGATCTTGGATAGCTTGGCATGTTTCTTGGTATGGAAGTCAATCATTATTCTGGTGGACTCAAGCTTTGTCAGAAAAAATATATTACAGATTTGTTGACCAGAGTAAATATGTTGAATACAAATCCTACACCTACACCTTTGTTGGTTGAACCAAAACTCAAAGCTAATGATGGGCAAGCCTTTGAGGATATACATCTTTATAGAAGTGTAATTGGAGGTCTACAGTATATATGTCTAACAAGGCCTGATGTAGCTTATGCAGTGAATAAAGTGTGTCAATATATGAATAATCCTTGTGATACACACTGGAGAGCAGTGAAGCGTATCCTCAGGTATTTGAAGGGTACACTTGATTATGGGATAGTGTTTAAATCCTCAGGAGTATTCTCTCTTGTCTGCTACAGTGATGCTGATTGGGCTGCATCTGTAGAAGATCGGAGGTCAACTACAAGGTATTGTGTATATCTTGGTGAGAACCCTATTGCTTGGTGCTCTAAGAAGCAGAGTGTGGTATCCAGATCGACATCTGAAGCAGAATACCGTAGTTTGGCCAACTCAGTATCTGAATTAATCTGGCTTGAACAGTTACTGGGTGAAATTGGGGTAACTTTGGATGGTAAACCTGTTGTGTGTTGTGATAATACATTCACAGTGTCTATGGCTGCGAATCCATCACATCATGCTCAGATTAAGCATGTTGAAATTGATCTTCACTTTTTACGTGAGAGAGTTATGGCTGGACAACTGTTAGTTAATTTTGTTCCTTCTGGAGATCAGAATGTTGACATTCTCACTAAACCAATTCCTCATATTGCATTTGATCATCTTCGAACACGTCTTGGTGTTGTATCTTACGAAGATGCTACTGCTATGTGAAGGTGCTGGTTCGTTTCTTTTATCTTGATGGAGAAGAAAACCAGGAGAATATGAGAGTAATATATCAATAGTAAAATAACTGTTGGGTTTGTTAACAGTTGGATTTGTTAAAAGTTATTTTAAGTTTGTTATCAGTTGTTGTGTTTGTTAAACTATTGTTAGGTTGGTTAGTTGTTAACTCTCTGGGCTTTAAATACCAACCTGTACAATCATTATGGGCTAAGTTGAATAAACGACCCATTAATCAATAACAGATTTCTTTTCTTCTCTGTTTACTTTTCTTGGCTTTTCCCTTTTCTTTCCTTTTCAATATCACGACTGTTCTCTTCTTCTCTCATCGCCGTTTCTTTTTCTCACCGAAAACTTAAACTTCTAGCATTAATACGGTTTGATTTTAGCTTTGTTTAGCTCTTGTTTGGTTGGATTTTCTTCTGTAAGTTTGTTGCTTTGATGAGTTTCCTCATTTGTTGCATATGGTTGTAATGTTACTATCAGTATTCTTTTCCTCTATCTAGGTTAAGGAAGTTTTTAATGAGGCCTTTAATAGTATCCTTTTACTAATAAAAAAGTTTAAGTTTCTTCTCTAGTTTTATATATCTTTTTTAATTTTATTATTAATCAATTGGTGTTACATGTCATTACAATATTGGTCAAATAAAATCAATGAAAAGTAGCACGTGAGTTGCTCACGACGAAAGGGAATTCATTTAGAAAATAAAAAATATCATGTCAACATCGTGATCAGATTTTTAACAGTTGATGGCTTAAATGAAAGAAAAAAAAACATAATACTACTGAAGATAATTGTCAAAAATATTAGTTTGATGACTAAATAAAGGTCATGTTTGACAATTAGCAGATATCTATTATATATAGTAAATTGTAAACATATTTGACTAGCTAATTGCATTAGCATATTTGACTAGCTGATTGTATAGATGTGTTTGGTAAAATTAGTTGATACTAGATAGTCATTTGCTTATTTGAACAAGCAAAATGACATATAAGAACACGATTATATTCTATATTTGTTTAAATAGTTTATTGGTTACCAAGATTTGATATCTATTAATATTTGTTAGATTATGAAAATTAATAATTTTTAATATAATATTACTAAGTATCTTTGAAAGATGTATATATTAAATTTCGTTTGTGGAGTTATTTTTAATATAATTTGATTGATAGTAAATTTAAATGATATTTGAAGTATATGTATTGAACTCGACAATTTAAATTATACATGAGAATACCAACAATCAATTGGTCTAGTAGGATGAGACACTAAATTCGTTAAGCAATGTTAGGGGGTTTGAATCTCGACGTTGTGAATGAAGTAAATTAGGTTGTAGGGGACTCTCCCATAACGAGCCTTTGCAATACCTGATTCCAATTATTCAACAAATGAGTTGGATACCGATATTTTAACAAAAAAAGCATATTTAAAAATATGTTTTACTTCAAATAAAAATATCATTACAACTCTTATATTCAATACTTAAGAAAACGCTCATCCTAACAACTTATTTAGTTTTAGAGATTTCACCAAATCCACAATTGTACTCATTTGCCTATTAAATAATTAAATCAATAAATTTTACTGATCAAAACTTTTGAAATGATTCAATCTTTTAATTTTAGTTAAAAACTATTTGATATGGTGAGAGTGAAAATAGTTTTGATGATTAATGATATTGTTTATCCTATTAGGTTTAAAAATTGAATTTACTAAAAAAGCTATCATTGTAAATTGCCCAGTACACCAACTCGGGAACAGTAAAAAAATAATATACAAATTCAATGGAATCATTTTCTGTTTTTACTTGGATTAAAAAAGTGCTTCTATTTTTTATATAAAAATATTGAGACCAAACGCCAAAGGCAGCCAAATTCCAATTAAATCTAAAACTTATCATCAACACTCAACAAGAATGGATCATTTTCAAATTATAAAATATTTTTAACCTGAATAAAATTACTGTTGAAATACATTTGGTATTCTCGTAAGTCATCTATGTATGTATTATTAGCCTAATTGTGTGGAATGGAGCATAACGGTATTGGTGTTGTTTTAATTTTATTTCAGAAAATTTTGACCAGCATTTGTTAATTGTTATCCTCCCGTCCTCTCTTTCTCTCCTGTGGCCTGTGGCTCCTTGTTTTGTCTGCAAGCTGTAACATGTTCTGGGACTGTAAGAGCGAAAGAAAAAGACTTCAAAACCCCAACACAAACCTTGGGTTTATTAAAACAACAACAACAACAACAAAACCCCACACCAGTTATTCTTGAATTTCTTACCTTACTGTTTGAAATTTGAAAACTAATTAATTTTATGTTTCCAACTCCCCATGTTTAAGCCCGCGTCTCACTCTCTCTTTCTTTGACTTCCTCGGTCACATCACCCCTCCTTTCCCTTGACCATCAGGCTACATTAGTTTTTTTAACCCTCTGGTATTCATTTTTTCCCACTTTCAGGCAGGTTTCTCATTTCAAACATGGATGAACAGCCTCAGAAAAATGAAAAGCTTGAAACTTTTCCCCTCACCAACACTCTCAAAGACCTTTGTTTGAACCATAACAATGTTAGCATTTCTGGGTCTGACTCTCTTATTAGTTGTAGCAGCAGTAGCGGCAGTTTTCAAGATGTTAACGTCAATAAGAACAGTGTTAGCATTAGTTTATGCAGCAGTGTTTCTGAGTCGGCTAATAATAGCAGTGTTAGTAAGAATGCTGAAAGTAGTGACTGTGAAGAGACTGAAAAGAGTAGTTTCAGGAGTTTTTGCCCATCCAAACCTCATAAAGGAAATGACAGAAGATGGGATGCCATACAGCATGTTAAGGGCAAAGATGGGGACTTGGGGTTAGCTCATTTTAGGTTGTTGAAAAAGTTGGGGTGTGGAGATATAGGGAGTGTTTATTTAGCTGAGTTAAGAGGGATGGGGTGTTTGTTTGCAATGAAGGTTATGGATAAAGGGATGTTAGCTGGGAGGAAGAAGCTGGTGAGAGCACAAACTGAGAGAGAGATACTGAGTTCATTAGATCATCCATTTTTACCAACCCTTTATTCGCATTTCGAGACTGACAAGTTTTCTTGCTTGTTGATGGAGTTTTGCAGTGGTGGGGATCTTCATATTCTCCGGCAACGACAGCCGGGCAAGCATTTCACCGAACTTGCGGCACGGTTCGTTTCTTTCTTTTAAGGTTTAACTAATACTCGTTTTTGTCTTCTTGTTTATCTATAGTTCTAGTTTTTTTTTTTTTTTTTGATCATGTTTATATATAGTTCTAGTTAAGGAAATGTTACTGAGGAGTTTTGATTATAAAGATGCATGGGTAATTTGTGTTGAACCATAGTTTGGACTTTGGAGTGGATAGATTCAACGTGCTTAGGATTATCTTGGGCAATGCGCAGGAGGTTTCGTAATTTTTCTGATAATATTTCTATCTTGTTGTTGCAGGTTTTATGCTTCACAAGTCCTTCTAGCCCTTGAGTATCTACACATGATGGGGGTGGTGTATAGGGATTTAAAGCCAGAAAATGTATTGGTGAGGGAGGATGGCCACATTATGCTATCGGATTTTGATCTGTCATTGCGATGTTTAGTCAATCCTACTCTGGTGCAGTCCTGTTCAGAGCCATCATGTACAATCGCTTCCTACTGCATTCAGCCAGCATGCAAATTACCTGTATGCGTAGAGCCTGCTTGTTTGCAGCCATCTTGCTTTAAGCCCCGGTTTCTGAGTTCCAAAACAGCCGAAAGAACAAATTTGATGAATTCAGACTCATTTCCTGTACTTATTGCGGAACCAACGAACGCCCGCTCCATGTCATTTGTGGGGACACATGAATATTTAGCTCCTGAGATTATAAGAGGAGATGGGCATGGCAGTGCTGTTGATTGGTGGACGTTTGGTATTTTCTTGTACGAATTACTTGTGGGACGGACGCCATTCAAGGGCAACGACAACCGGGAGACGTTATTCAATGTGGTTGGTCAGTCCCTAAAATTTACAGACGGATCATCAATCAGTTTTGCTGCAAAGGATTTAATCCGAGGTCTGCTTGCAAAGGATCCACACAAGAGATTAGGCTTCAAAAGAGGTGCCACCGAGATCAAGCAACACCCTTTCTTCCAAACTGTAAACTGGGCTCTTATCCGCAGCACGCACCCCCCAGAGATCCCTAAACCCCTCCATATCCCATTGCTAAACCAAGCATTTAAGTCATCTGGTCCTTACTTAGATTTTGAGTTTTTCTGAATTCTTGATGTATCTTCATGTTCTCAATGAAATCTGTATTTCCTTTTTGTCACATGACATGCCTTCTTTTTCTTTTGATGTGTTTAGTATGGAAGAGTCTCTCATTTTCACTCCCTTGCTATCCAACTTTATCAGCTAAAGAAACTGAAACATGAAACAAGACAAGAGACAAGTCATAGTAAAGGCTGTTTGTTAACTGTTTGATGCCTACGTTGCCCTTTATATTTTTATTTTTCCGACACCCGTGTTTGATACATGCTCAAGCATAGATTATGAGATTGACCCTTCAAATGCATGAGAAAATAGTCTTAGAGACATGGTTGAGGAGAATCTAGCAATGAGTAAATGTTGCGTCACTTTCCTATTGATATTTTGTTTTCAACTTTGGCTTGAATGGCTGCTTTATTTACCCAGGAAATGCACATTCTTTTCCAGAATCCAGGCTTTTCCTTTTCTTCATTTTTCTTGAAAGGAAATAAACAGCTTGAATAACATAGTCGGAAGAGAGGGTTGATAGTGATTGGAGAAGCATGAGAAAGAGTGATTCCTGACATAATTTAGACATATACAAATAACAAAAACTGATAATGTATTTGTGTTGTTGGAGTCTCTGTTAACTATTTATCTGAATTCTTTTAAACACTTAAATATCATAGTTTCAGTCATAAATGAAGTTAAAGTTTGAATCCTGCTTAAGAAATGATGCCTTGAATCATGGCGCTCCATTCAACAACTGCTCTTAGAGCCCTTAAATCTATATTAATTTATAAATTTGGCTTTAACAAACCACATGTCCATTCTTTTGACTTCTTGGGAACATTTATCTAATACAAACAAATAGGCAAATAGCAATGGTAAACTATTTTTTTTTGGCATAGTTTATGTATATTTTATGGTTCATATTTAAGATTTTAAATTCGTAGTTCTTCCTCTTAACAATGTTATTTTTAATATTTAAATTTAAATCTTTTCCTTGAAAATATAATGTGTCTTGTCATTGCATCTAACTTATGTAAACTATTTTTACATCACAAGTACCCTCACTTTTATATAAGCCTTATCCCATTTGAACTATTATTTAAATTTATATTTTATGAGTTGCTATAGGTTTCGGCTAGTTTTTTTTTATACATTTTCTAATCACTCATAAATCTTTTAAGGGTTAAGCACATAAGGCTTCTGCACTAGTAAATTTTATTAGTTACTTTAATGGTTAATTTTGTTGATATAATAGTTAATATGTGAATGATAATGTAGTAAAGAGATTTGATTGAATTTCTTAAAAATTTAAATGCTTAATTGATTATTTTGAAAAGTTAGAGGACTTATTTAATTTTTGAGAATAAAATATAAAATTTTAGGCTTAAGGGCTATTTTTGCTCTTGTAGTAGTCCAAATTTATCGATTTCGCTTTTATGGTATTTTCACATCAATTTAGTTCCTGAAGTTGTCAAATTGCATCATCGTTTGTCTCTTGATTGACGGAAGCTAACGTTGACCGTTACGACGTTGACATGGTGGTCAACGATGCTGACATGGCAGTTCATGTGTGATGACGTGGCAGTCCATGTATGAAGATGACGTGGTAGAAGGACAAAATTGATTTTTGATCGAGTTTGAGGACAAAATTAATTTTCTAATTGAGTATAATAACAAAATTGATTTTTTTAGACAAAAATATGAATTTATTAATATATGACTTAAAAATATTATAAATATTTAAGAATAAGTAAATTTTATTAAATTAAAATGGCATAAGTTAATAAATTATACATTATTCAAAAATCAAAATTTGAAAATATTTATAAATTATTAAAAACTTAAAAACCTTCATCAAACAAGTTTGGACGCTTTTGGTTTTCTTTTTCTTAAAAGAATGTAAGGAGAAAGAAAACTAAAATGATGTTAATGTGATTCTCTTAACTGAAAAAATCATCTGCCTCTTTTTGGTGCTCTTATATATGCCTCAATACTAAAAAAATAAACTCTACACTCTAACCCTAACCCTAAATTTTAAATCTCAAACCCTAAATCATAAATCTTAACTGAAAATTTTATCAATCTAAAGTGATTGTGAAACGTTAAAAAGTATTCGTATAAATTTAATTAATCAGGCAAAGGGTTTAATTTTTAAGGTTTGGGGTTTAGAATTTTGGGTTTGAGATTTAGAAATTAGAGTTACATTATAGAGTTAGAAATTTAATTAATCTAGAGTTTATTTTTTTAGTATTTGACATAGATAGAGGTATCAAAAAGGGACATGATTTTTGCTCGGTTAAGAGAATCACATTAACCATATTTTAGAGTTCTTTTCACCTTACATTCTTTCAAGAGAAAGAACACCAAAATCGTTCAAACTTGTTTGATGAAGGTTTTCGAAATTTTTAATACTTTATAAAAAAAAATTCAAAATTTAATTTTTGAATAATTTATAATTTGTTAGCTTATGTTATGAATATTTATCTATGTGGATGTCTATCATGATAAGGACTTTATCAAAGGAGATTTGAATTATTTTATCATTAGGATTATTATCTACATTAATTAGAGTTTAATGTATTATGTACTTCTTATGCCTATAAATAGATGATTTACTCAAGGCATTGTACACAAGTCAATATTCAGAATAATACAAATCTCTTTCTTTTCTCTCATCTTATTTTGTTCCTATTCCTATTCCTTCTTGTTCTTGTTTTCATATTATTCACAACACGTTATCAGCACGAGTTTGCTCAGAAGATTTTAGTTACATATCAAGCTTCTCCAAAGATTTATCTGTACATCAATGGCAAATCTTGCAAAGATTGAGTTTGTGGCTCTTGATATTTCCGGAAAGAATTATTTATCCTGGATCTTAGATGCCGAAATACACCTAGATGCTAATGGTCTGGGAAATACCATTAAAGAGGGGAATGCAGAATCTGCCCAAAATAAGGCCAAAGCCATGATACTCCTTCGCCGTCACCTCCATGAGGGGTTGAAATCAGAATATTTAACGGTGAAAGATCCTCTTATTCTTTGGAATAATCTAAAGGAACGATATGACCACCAGAAAACTGTTATTCTGCCTAAAGCTCGATATGACTGGTTGCATCTGAGATTGCAAGATTTTAAATCAGTAAGCGAGTATAACTCTGCTATGTTTCGTATTACTTCACAATTGAAGTTATGTGGTCAAATTATTACTGATGAGGATATGTTAGAGAAAACATACTCCACTTTTCATGCAAACAATGTTGTCCTTCAGACACAATATCGAGAAAATGGCTTTAAGAAATATTCTGAGTTAATTTCTTGCCTTCTTGTGGCTGAGCAAAACAATGAGCTATTGATGAAGAATCATGAATATCGCCCAACTGGCTCCGCTCCATTCCCTGAAGCGAATGTGACATTTTATAGCGGAAGAAATAAAGGTTACACCAATCATCGTGGTCATAACTATGGGCGTGGTCGTGGTCGTAGTCACGGTCGAGGACATAGGCGAGGTGGTCGTTTTAAAAATAACTATACCCACCGTAAGTGGAACAATAAAGATGACAATAGTGCAAAAGATCAATCCAAGAAAGAGGAATCTATGTGTCATCGATGTGGCAACTTAAATCATTGGGCCCGTGCTTGTCGTGTGCCAAAGCATCTTGTGGATCTTTACCAACAGTCAATCAATGGCAAAGGAAAGAAAGCTGAAACAAATTTTGTTTATATCAATGACAAAGATGAGTATGGCCTTGGCAAAGATGATTATGACATTACTGGCACTAGCAATGGCGATTATGGATTTACAGATATAGATGTTAATGATTTCCTCATTTCCCCTGAGAAGAATACTTGATTTTTTTTGTTTTGTTTTGTTTTGTTTATGTTTATTATTATTTTAGGAAAAGTTTGTTAGAAAGATATAATATTTTATTAGGAATTATATATATAAAGAATAAAAATTATGGATGTTATTTATTTAATTTATATTTTGAATATTTTTTTTAATATTTATTTTATTTTATTTTTCTTTGAAGAATATGATTCCGTCTCAAATACAATCCGCCAAAAATGGTGATGCTTTATGCTTAGCGGACAGTGCAAGTACTCATACTATACTTAAGCACAAGAAATTTTTTCCCATTTAACAATGCAAGGGAATAATGTGAGTACTATATCCGGAAGTGCTAATATTATAGAAGGCTCCGGAAAAGCAAATATGTTATTGCCAAATGGAACTCTATTTCATATTCATAATGCGCTATACTCTCCAAAGTTGCAAAGAAACTTATTAAGTTTTAAAGATATTCGCAATAATGGATATCATATTGAGAGTAGTTGCCAAGGAGATACATAATATCTTTATATTACAAGTATAACTCAAGGCAATAAGAAAGTTTTAGAAAAATTACATGCACTGTCATCTGGATTGTACTACACAAGAATCAGTGCAATTGAAGCACATGCTATTGTAAACTATAAGTTTACTAATAACTTTATTATTTGGCATGACCGGTTAGGCCATCCCGGCTCGATTATGATGCGAAAAATTATCGACAATTCATGTGGTCACTCATTGAAGAACCAACAGATTCTTCAAAGTAATGCCTTTTCATGTGATGCTTGTTCTCAAGGCAAACTAATTATTCGACCATCGCCAGCTAAAGTAAATTATGAGTCTATCAATTTTCTGGAACGGATACATGGTGATATATGTGGGCCTATACACCCTTCTTGTGGACCATTTAGATATTTTCTAGTTTTAATCGATGTATCGACTAGATGGTCACATGTATCCTTGCTATCAACCCGCAACTTGGCATTTGCGAGGTTACTTGCTCAGTTGATAAAATTACGAGCACATTTTCCAGATTCCCCTATAAAGACAATTCGTCTTGATAATGCTGGTGAATTTACTTCTCAGAGTTTTGATGATTTTTGCATGTCGATTGGAATAAGTGTTGAACACCCTGTAGCGCATGTTCATACACAAAATGGTCTTGCAGAGTCCTTTATCAAACGACTTCAATTAATTGCAAGACCGTTACTAATGAAGTCAAAACTACCGATTTCTGCATGGGGACATGCCATTTTACATGCAACATCATTGATTCGCATCAGGCCTGTAAGTTATCATAATATCTCCCCATTACAAATGGTTTTTGGTCAGGAACCAAATATTTCCCATCTTAGAATTTTTGGATGTGCGGTATATGTTCCGATTGCTCCACCACAACGCACAAAGATGGGTCCTCAAAGGAGGTTGGGAATATATGTCGGTTTTGAATCCCCTTCGATAGTTAAATATCTTGAGCCTATGACGGGGAATTTATTTACAGCTCGATTTGCCGATTGTCATTTTAATGAGTCGGTTTTCCCAACATTAGGGGGAGAAAATAAACAGCTGGGAAAAGAAATAAGTTGGAATGAATTATCGTTATCTCATTTTGATCCACGTACCCAACAATGTGAACTAGAAGTTCAAAGGATAATTCATTTGCAAAACTTAGCAAATCAATTGCCAGATGCTTTCGCTGACCCTAAAAAAGTGACTAAGTCACATATACCAGCTGTGAATGCTCCGATTAAGATTGATGTCCCAGAAGGACAAACTCTAGTTGCTAATGAGTCAAACGCACGCCTGAAGCGTGGTAGACCAGTAGGTTCCAAAGATAAAAATCCTCGAAAAAGAAAAGGAGCTATATCTTGTGATGGTCTAATCGAGGAATCAATGGATTATGAAAAATCTCGAGAAGAGATTAAAAGGTCTCCAAAAGAGACATTAGACATGAATCAAGTACCTGATAATGATGAGATCTCAATAAATTATGTCATGTCTGGTAATAAGTGGAACCGAAACAAAATCGACGTCGATAATACTTTTGCATGCAATATAGCACTAGAGATTTTGAATGATAATGTAGATCATGAACCATTGTCAATTGAACAATGTAAGCAAAGAGATGATTGGCCAAAATGGAAAGAGGCAATTGAAGCGGAACAAAAATCTCTATCAAAAAGAGAAGTATTCGGGCCTGTAGTCCGTACACCGGAAGGTGTAAAACCTGTGGGGTATAAATGGGTTTTTGTGAGAAAGAGAAATGAAAAAGGAGAAATTGCGAGATATAAAGCTCGTTTGGTTGCACAAGGATTCTCACAAAGACCGGGAATTGATTATGAAGAAACATACTCCCCAGTGGTGGATGCAACCACTTTTAGATTTTTGATTAGTCTGGCAATAAAAGAGAGACTTAATTTCCGCTTAATGGATGTTGTTACAGCCTATTTGTATGGGCCTCTTGATAATAATATTTATATGAAACTTCCGGAAGGTTTCAAACTGCCTGAAGCAGTTAATTCAGGTTCTCGAGAATATTATTCAATCAAATTGAATAGATCCCTTTATGGATTAAAACAATCTGGGCGCATGTGGTATAATCGCCTCAGTGAATACTTATTAGCAGAAGGCTATAAGAATGATCCAATTTCTCCATGCATTTTTATTAAGAGATTTAGCTCTGGATTTGTTATCATTGTTGTGTATGTTGATGATTTGAACATTATTGGGACTCCTGAAGAGATCTCATCGACAGTAGAATGTTTAAAGAAAGAATTTGAAATGAAAGATCTTGGGAAAACAAGGTTCTGTCTTGGATTACATATTGAGCACTTAAAGAATGGAATCCTTGTGCATCAATCAACATACCTAGAAAAAATGCTAAAGAAATTTTACATGCATAATGCACATCCATTGAGCACTCCTATGGTTGTTAGGTCACTTGATGTTAACAAAGATCCATTCCGTCCTCGAGAGATGGATGAAGATATTCTTGGTCCAGAAGTGCCATACTTAAGTGCTATTGGTGCATTAATGTATCTTTCTAGTCACACACGACCTGACATATCGTTTGCTGTCAATTTGTTGGCAAGATTTAGTTCATGCCCAACCCGAAGACATTGGAATGGGGTCAAACACATATTTCGTTATCTTCAAGGTACGAAAGATATGGGATTATTTTTCTCTAATCTATCCAAAACCGAATTGGTTGGTTTTGCGGATGCAGGATACTTATCTGATCCTCATAATGCTCGATCACAGACTGGTTATGTATTTACATACGGTGGTACATCAATTTCTTGGCGCTCAATGAAACAAACAATTACTGCTACTTCCTCTAATCATGCTGAGATTTTGGCTATACATGAGGCTAGTCGTGAATGTGTGTGGCTAAGGTCTGTAACCAATCATATTCGCGAAAATTGTGGTTTACACTCTGGAAAAGTAGCTCCGACGGTCTTATATGAGGATAATACGGCATGTATTTCCCAACTTAAGGAAGGATACATAAAGGGTGATAGAACAAAACACATCTCCCCAAAATTCTTCTTCACTCACGATCTACAAAAGAATGGAGACATTGATGTCCAACAGATTCGTTCATGTGATAACTTGGCAGATTTATTTACCAAGGCACTCCCTACTGCTCCATTTGAGAAGTTAATTTATAATATCGGATTGCGTCGTGTCAAAGATCTTATATGATGTATTTATGAGGGGGAGCAAAATACGCGTTTTACTCTTTTCCTTATCCATGGTTTTGTCCCATTGGGTTTTCCTGGAAAGGTTTTTAATGAGGCAACATGTTATGCGTATTAAAGATGTGTGTACTCTTTTCCTTTACTAAAGATTTTTTTTACGGGGTTTTTATCTTAGTAAAGTTTTAACGAGGCACACTGTCTTCATAGACATCCAAGGGGGAGTGTTATGAATATTTATCTATGTGGATGTCTATCATGATAAGGACTTTATCAAAGGAGATTTGAATTATTTTATCATTAGGATTATTATCTACATTAATTAGAGTTTAATGTATTATGTACTTCTTATGCCTATAAATAGATGATTTACTCAAGGCATTGTACACAAGTCAATATTCAGAATAATACAAATCTCTTTCTTTTCTCTCATCTTATTTTGTTCCTATTCCTTCTTGTTCTTGTTTTCATATTATTCACAACAGCTTATTATATTTTAATTTTATAATTTTTATTTTTTTAGATTTTTAATAATTTTATTTTTAGTCATATATTAATAAAATAATTTTAAATATTTTATTAATTTTTATCATTTTAATATTTTATTATTTTCTTAAATTCATATATTTTTCATAAAAAATCAATTTTGTCAACGTACTCAACCAGAAAATCAATTTTGCCCCTCTGCCACGTTATCTTCACACGTGGAATGCCATAACAGCACCGCTGACTACCATGTCATCACCGAAACGATCAACTTTTCTGTCAGTCAAGGGGAAAAAGGTGATGCAATTCGACTACTTAAGGGGCTAAATTGGTGTGAAAATACCATAAGGGCGAAGTCGATAAATTGGGACTACTACATGGGCAAAAGTAGCCCTTAAACCAAAATTTTAAAATATAAAATATTTTAAAAACTCAAAATAATAAATACATAGTTTTTAAACAAATAAAAATTTCAAAAAGTATTTTAAAATATTATAAAATTATTTTAAAAAATGGTCTTTACCTAGAGATGGGCACGGGTCGGGTCAGGTCGGGTTTTGGCCCACCCGAACCTGACCCGAAAATATATACTTTAAATCTAGACCCGACCTGACCTCATACTTGAAAAAAACTCGACCCGAAAATTATATACTCAAACCCGACCCGAGCTATTTAAAAAAAAATAAATTTTAGGGACTTAATTATAAAAAAAATTAAATTTTTAGGGACCTAATTGTAAAAAAATAAATTTTAGGGACCTAATTGTAAAAAAGTAATTTTAATGACCTCATTGTAAAAAATATATAAAGATTGAGCATTATTGTGAATATCCCTAAAAAATTAAAGGAAAATTACACTATTAGTCCCGGATCGGGTTTTTTCCACCCTAAACCCGAACTCGACCCGACTTTACCCTTTAAAAAACCCTACTCGAACCCGAATTTTCTATGAAAAAATCCGACCCGATCGAGTAAAATGCCCATCCCTATCTTTACCAGACAAGTCTCCGCTCTTGCCAGCTCGATCTATTATCGTTGGTCAAACATTGTTTTAGTGGAATGAACTTTGTATTGGAGCTAACTATTTCTTCTAAGGTTCTCTCATCCAGTTTAAAATTGATGGGACAGAGGCTACACACATGTGATGCTCATGACTCAAACCAATATCGTTTTACTATGTTGGTTGCTTCTAAAAACCAAATTAAGATTCATGATTAGGGCTGTAAATGAGACGAGACAGATCGCGAGCTACTCGAGCTCGACTCGGTCAAAGCTCAGTCAAAGCTCGACTCGATTGGACTCGACTCGAGCTCGAACTCGGCTCGAGTTCTTGACGAGCCAAGCTGAGCTACTTGATACCCGACTCGAAAAGCTCACGAGCTACTCGAAAATATAATATACTATTTTTTTATAATTTAAAATCTAAATTCTTAGATTTAAAACCCTAAATATAAACCTTAAATATAAGTATTAAACCCTAAAATCTAAATCTTATATTCTAAACCCAACAACTTAAACCTATAAACCCTAAACTAACACCCTAAACCCTAAAATTAACAAGCTTGAGTTTACACAACTTGTGTATCAAAGTTTTTTTTTCATAGGACTTTAATGAGACGTGACAGATGAAGAGTTACTCGAGTCCAATGCAGTCAAAGATCGGTCAATACTTGACTCGATTGGGCTCGAATTAAGCTCGAACTCGACTCGAATTCTAAACGAGCCGAGTCGAGCTCAGGTTTCTCAGGCTCGTTAGAAATTACTCAAGCTCGAACTCGACTCGAAATCTTAACGAGCCGAGCCGAGCTTAGCACTACTCGAGCTCGACTCGGCTCGTTTACACCCCTATTCATGATCACCAGTTAATTTGATTGAAAATGTGTTTAGGGAAAACAATAGAATCGAATTAAAAAAAAATTAAAACTTGTCTAATAAAAAATTTGAAAATTTTATTTTCATAGTTTTAATATTTTCTTGAATATTTTAATTACTTTCAATGAATTTTCAACTTTTTTATAATTTTTTAATAAATTTCAAAAACACTTACTTATTAGATTAAATTATTTAAATACTTTAATTTTCTTGAATATAAACTATACTTTAATTTCAATCTTCAAATGTTGAAGTAGCGTATGCACTAGTGAATAATTTTTTCAAATTATTGCTTGAATGGATTCATCGAATACCATTCTTCTGAAGATCATAGGAGACGAAACTTTGAAGAAATGTATTTTGTTTTGTCACATTTGATGTATCCACCTTTCGATTGAGATATAAATCTTATCTTGTGAAAGCAATTTACATATCTTCTCGATATGTTTAGCCAAACACATTTTTCGACTTAGCCTCGTGCATAACAATTATTTACATGATTGAAGAGGCATCAAGTTTTAAAAAATATAAAGGAAATGGTCTCGTAGCACTTAGACATTACTTTTGGACCAACAAAGATTTGATGCTTCAAGATCCAAAAAGATATGATATTTCTGGAGCAAGAATATCCTCACTCTTTTCTCTAGGGCAGAATGAATCTTTGTTTACATTAAGCGACCTAGCAACCATATAGGTGCTCAACGGATATGCGTTATGCATGTAAAGTCTCTTTAAACATTTTTCTATGTATGTCGATTGATGCACAAGGATTTCATTTTCAAGGAGATCTCTTCATGAGTCCCAATGATATCCAAATCATCAACATACGCAACAACAATAACAAATTTGGATCTAAACCTTTTAATAAAAATGGTCGGGAAAATTGAATCATTCTTATATTCTTCCGCTAATAAGTATTCACTAATGCGATTGTACAACATGCGCCCAAATTGTTTTAATCCATAAAGAGATATATTCAATTTGATTGAATAACGTTCTCAAGAACTTGAATTAATTGCTTCTGCAGTCTAAATCCTTTCGAAAGTTTCAGGTAAATGTTAATATCAAGAGACTCATTCAAATAGAATGTAACAACATCCATTAGGCAGAAACTAAGTCTTTTATTGCCAGACTAATAAAAAAAATCTAAAAGTAGTTGCATCCACCACCGAAGAGTATGTTTTCTCATAATCGGTTATAGGTCTTTGTGAGAATCCTTGTGCAACCAAATGAGATTTGTATCTCGTGATTTCCCTTTTTTTCATTTATATCTCTCACAAAGGCTCATTTATATACCACAATTTGAAAGAGATTTTAGTTTCGCCTCAATTGCCTCTTTTAATTTTTTGGTCAATCATTTCTTTATTTACATTGTCCAATTGACAAAGGTCCATGATCCACATCAAAATTTCTAGTACTATATTGCATGCAAATGTATTATCAACGTCGATTTAATTTCGGTTCCACTTATTTCCAGACATGACATAATTTGTCGAGATATCTTTATTATCAGGTACTTGAGTCATGTATAATGTCTCTGTTAGAGACCTTTTAATCTCTTCTAGAGATTTTCATAATTCGTTAATTCCTCGATCGGAGCATCATAAGATATAGCTTCTTTTTCTTTTTCGAGGATTTTTATCTTTGGAACCTACTTGTTTACCATGTTACATGCGTAAGTTAGACTCATTAGCAACTAGAGTTTGTCCTTCCGGGACATCAATTTTCAATCGAAGCATTCATAGCTGATATAGGTGACTTAGTCGCTCTTTTAGGGTCAGCAAAATCACCTGGCAATTGATAAGCTAATTTTTATAAATGAATTATCCTTTGAGCTTATAGTTCACATTGTACGTGGATCATAATGATAATTCATTCCAATTTATTTCTTTACCCAACTATTATATTTTCTCCCCTTAATGTTGGGAAAAGTGACTCATTAAAATGACAATCAGTAAATCAAGTTGTAAATAAATTTCCCATATGAAGCTCGAGATATTTAATTATTAAAGGGGATTCAAATTCGAAAATAACAATAACAAATCTGGATCTAAACCTTTTAATAAAAATGCTCGGGAAAATTGAATCATTCCTATATTCTTCCGCAAATAAGTATTCACTGATGCGATTGTACAACATGCGCCCAAATTATTTTAATCCATAAAGAGATATGTTCAATTTGATTAAATAACGTTCTCAAGAACTTGAATTAATTGCTTCTGCAGTCTAAATCCTTTCGAAAGTTTCATGTAAATGTTAATATCAAGAGACTCATTCAAATAGGATGTTGTTAGACTTATTTTGATTTTGATATAACTAAAAAATTTAACTTGCAAAAATTTGTAAACTCTATATTCAATTCAGATTTGTCAAATATAATATTTTTAACTTGAACAATTTTTTCCCAAAAGGTTTAACTTAATACCTATATGATTCTCTTTGAAAAAGTCAACAAAAGTCAAAACAGTGCATTTTTAAGTAAAGGTTTCGAAATCATCTAGGTGGTTTCGATACCGGTTTGGCAGTAAGGCCTGAAAACCTATTTTTGACTACAGGTTGTGAAACCTCCTTAGTGGTTTCGATACCAGTTTGGCAGTAAGGCCAGAAAACCTGTTTTTGACTACAGGTTTCGAAACCTCCTTAGTGGTTTCAAAACCAGTGCTTGTAACGGCTAGTTTTTCAGTTTAAATTTTTCACAGGTTTCGAAACCTCTTCAATGGTTTCGAAACCACTGTGCAGATGAGCATTTAATGCTCAATTTTAATGGCTTCCAACGGCTCCAAAGTCCCCCCAACGGCTCTCAACGGTTAGAAAACATCAAGAGGACATAAAAGAAGTCTAAGAACAGTATTGAAGCAACAAGAAAGTCCATACAAACATTCAAGCTTCCAAGAGTTCATTTTGTGCTTATTTTTCGATCTTTCTTGTAAAACACTAGAGTGTTCTTCATTGTAATTCTTGTGCTAGTGTTTCTTTGGGTGTGTGAGAGAACTTAAACTTTGCAGACACATTCCTAGTGAGGATTTCCTAGTTTGCTTATTTGTATTCGTTTTTGGGGATAAGATTCAATAGATTTTGGGGTATAAGTCTATTGAATTGTGTAAGTTTACTTCTTATCCTTAAAGGAAAGACAAATTAGTGAATTTGTGGAAAATTCTTAGTGTGGTCACTAAGGTAGTGGATGTAGACTCCAATTAAGGGAGTTGAACCACTCTAAATCTCCTTGCAATTTTTAACTTTTGCAATTAGTGTCCACCATTTCTTCAAAAATCCAATTCACCCCCTCTTGGTTTTGTTCGATCGATTGCCACTCTCTACAATTGGTATCAGAGCTTGGCTAATTGGAAGGTCTTACAACCTCTTGAGAAGATCCAAGAAGTGTGCAATCATCTACTAGGTCATCCATGGCTTCCACCTCCACCATTGAAGCTTGGGGCGATTCTCAACCCACCAACAAGCCTCCCTTCTTCAATAGAGTTAATTATGCTTATTGGAAGAACCACATGAAGCTATTCATTCAAGCTTTTGATCTTGAAGCTTGGAAGATCATCATGAGTTGTTACACCACACCGACTAGTAATATGGAGACATGGAGCAATGAAGAAAACAAGAGATTCTCTATAAATGCTAAGGCAATGCATCTCATATTTTGTGCCCTTGGCCCGGATGAGTATGGAAGGGTGTCATCTTGTTCCAAAGCTAAAGAGATTTGGGACAAACTTGAAGTTACACATGAAGGAACCAATCAAGTGATGGAGACCAAAATTGGGCTTCTCAATCTCAATTATGAAAACTTCAAGATGGACCCCGAAGAAGACATCAAAACTATGTCCGATCGATTCTCCGTGATTGTTAATGGTTTGAAGGGCTATGAAGAAGTGATCCCGGAAGAAAAACTTGCGAGGAAGATGATCTACTCTCTTCCTGATTCATGGGATTCAAAGAAAACGGTGATTATAGAAGCAAAGGACCTCAAGACTCTTAAGTTGGATGAGCTCATTGGTTCCTTGCTTACACATGAGATGATGTCAAAGGGTAAGGAAGAAAAGAATAAGGAAATGGAAAAGAAGAAATTTGGTGTTGCTCTCAAAGTATCAAAAGAAGATATTGATTCTAGTGGAGATGATGAAGATAAAGAGATGACTATGTTTGCCAAGAGATTCAAAAGATTTATGAGGTCCAACAAAATGAGAAGATTTCAAAGAGAAGAGGGCTTCAAGAATGACAACAAAGAGAAAGATCAAATTATTTGCTATGAGTGCAAAAAGCCGGGACATATCAAGTTCGATTGTCCCCAATTGAAGAAAAAGAGCTATGAGAAAAAGAAGCACAAGGCTCATGTAGCTGCTTGGAGCGATGATGAATCATCCGACGAGGACGAGAATGAAGTAGCCAACTTGTGTCTCATGGCTATCGATGATGACTCTATGGTAACCTCTAATTCATCTTTTTCAATTGATTATAATTTTGATGAATTGCAAGAGGCTTATGATGAATTAGCTTTGGAATTTGAAGAATCAATTTTGAAAAATAGAAAAATCATTTTAAAATTAAAAAATGAAAATGACTATCTTTCCAAATCTAATAAGGAACTTGAAAGTAAGGTTGAGGAAATGCAAGTTAGAATAAAAGAATTTGAAAAGAAAAATCAAGATTTGCACAACTTACTTTCAATGGTCCATGATGATCATCAAAAGAAACTTGATGATCTTAAAGCTTCTTTCAACAAAGTTGGGACAAAACAAATTGAAAAAGGTGAAAATTCAAAATCCAACTATGTTAGAAAGAACTTTAATGGATATAGATATAGTGGTTCCCAAAGATCATATAATAGAAAGATAATTAAAAGCATTTGGGTTCCAAAAGGACTCATTGCTAACAAAGAATGTGATCTCTTGTCTAAGTGGATACCAAAAGGGACTAGAATTGTAGGAACTAACTCTTATGGACCCAAAAGAGTTTGGGTACCAAAACATGCATAGTTCCTTGTTGTAGGTGTGTTGGAGCAATGGTAAGCAAAATGAAGAAATTGGAAAGCTCTAGACACACTAGAAGAAAGGACACTTGAAGAGGATATGGCCTAATCAACCTATCTTGGTTCAAGTGGTAACTTTTTATTTGACATGCAATCTTTATTCATTTATGTTAATTATATGTGTTTATGTGTTTTAAAGCATGTTTAAATGTCCCCATATTTTTTAAAATGTTTTTAGTAAAGGGGAGTTATGTGTTGCTTGGATTGCTTAATTTTGGCCCTATGTGATCTTGTATGTCTTTTGGCCTTATAATTAGCAAATTTGTTTCTAGTCATTATTTTCCATGACTTGTGTGCTTATTTGCCTATCTTGAATTGTTTTTTGTTCATGTTTGAGTGGCCTTAGTTAGGTTAGTCACTCCTTGCTTTATATGAAATTTTTAGGATCCAACCTTTAGCCTTGGACAATGTTTGTCTAAATGACATACTTCTTTGAACTTATTTCAAAGTTCCCTAAATACATATAATCGTCATAAGCTTTAAGAATGCTTTTTAGGATCATATAGAGGCATTAAAAAGCCTTTTTTGTTGTTCTAGAGCAATAGGTATCGAAACCACTTACACTGGTTTCGAAACCTTTTGAGTAGTGTTGAAAAATATGAAATCTGGGCTAGGAGGTTTCAAAACCACCCAGCTGGTTTCGAAACCAGTCGGGCAGTTTCAAGGGCTGGGTGTGTTTTTAACCAAAATTTCCCAACTTTAAAACACCCAAACCCCTATTTGTTTTCTTCTAAACGAAAAACTCTTCAAACCCTCTTAAAATTTCTTCACTCAAACTCTCACTCCTTCAAGTTTCTTATTGGATTCATCATCAACACATCTTTGGCTCTTGATTGTGATCTTCATTCAATCTTTTGGTGAGTTTTTCAAAACCCTAACCTTTTCAATTCAAATTTATTTTGTTTATTTAACATAATAGATATTCCTCTTGCTTAAAATTCTTTATAAATTATGTTTTCTTCAATATTTTCATTCTTTCAAGCATGATTTCATCAAAACTCATTGTGTTTCACAATTTTTTTTCATGATTGTGGGTATTCCGATTTTTTTCTTTAATTTTAGAGATTTTGTGTATTGAAATATTGAATTTGGGTTGAAATTTATATGGTATATCTTGTTGAAATTTGCAGGAGGTTACCCAATCTATCTCAAGCCTTTTTCAAATTTCTATCAAACCCTTGCCCACGAAGTGTTTGTTAAAATTCCCCAACCATTTTTTAAAGCTAATTTTTTTTTATCATGCCTCCTAGAACCAATCCCTCTAGAGCCAAATGTCATCGTATTGAAAGAGGTCGAGGGTCTCGTTCTAATCAACCTCATCTTCAAAACCCAAACTTCTTAAATCTTTGTTTTGAAGATAATGAAAAACTTGATCGTTTTCATCAAATTTATGAAGCCAAAGAAATTAGAGCCGAGCGAACCATTGATTTAGATTTTTTAACCTCCGAGCTCTATGAATTTGATTTTTGGCGTTTGTTTGTTGAATGGGGTTGGATGGAATTTCTTGAAATTAAACCTCGTGTTTTTCATAACCTTGTCAAAGCTTTTTATGCAAATGCTACTCTTGTTCATGATCCTTATGATAACACCAAGGTTGTTGAAATTGAATCATTCCTTATGGGTACCCATTTTACTCTTTCTACGGCAACTATTGTCGATCTTTTAGGTGTTCCCAATAGTGGTGTTTTTAATGAATCCGAAGCTGTTCCTATCCAAGATTTTCATGATCATAGTCCTACCCATCTTCATATCTACGATAGGCTTCTTCACCTTTTTATCACTTGGTTCTTTTGTCCTTTCGGTGGAAGATGCACGCGCATGCGTCATATCGACTATTGGTGGCTTCACCAACTTCGCACCGGTAACTATCCTAATATTGCCAAAATCATCTTTGCTTCTCTTGTCAGTATAATTAGAAACCCTCATAGCTTCTCTCTCAATTATGGATGTGTTCTAAGTCACATCTTTGAGAAGCTAAATATTGATACCTCCCTTGATCCCCCCATTCCTCTAAAAAGCAAGATTGATGAAACAACGACAAAAAAGTCTGGTTGGAGGTTTATTGATGATGAATGGGTTCACAAAAACGATGAAGATGAAGCCCACGTTGGTCCAAGAGATGTTTTTGCACCGGATGCTCCACCTCCCATTACCATCGAGTCCATGTATGCGGCAATGGTCACTCATTTCGATAACATTCATGCCCAACTTCGTAGCTCTCACGAGTTGCTTCGAAGCCTAGATGGTCGTGTGGCCTCATTGGAGCGTGATATGCATGATGTTCCTGGTCATCATTTTCCACCTACATCACCTCATGATGAGCCGGATTCTTAGGAGCTTATGCATTCTTATATGAATTTATGATATAGTATTTTGGACTTATTTTGATTTAGTTCCTTGGATTATGTTTTTATGCTTTTTATGCATCTTGTTGGATATTTATTTTATGTCTATGGTTCCATGTTGGATTATTTCTTGTTGAAATATTTGGATATCTTATATGGGTTATTTTGATGTTTTGGAAATTATGACTTATCGTTATTTTTTTTATACATATATCGTGTTGATCTAATGTTGTTTGCTCTTTTTGTAGCCTTTTTATTTGCCTTTTTGCTATAACAAAAAGGGGAGAAAATGAGATAAAAATTCTTTTTGCCAATAAACTAAAAATGTTTTCAAAACTTAAATTTTAAATATTCATAAAGACATTTTTCTTAGGGGGAGTTTAAATGGGAGAATAAAAGATTTGACAATTTTTTTACAAATTTTTATCAAGTGTTTTGTTATATCAAAAATGGGGAGATTGTTAGACTAATTTTGATTTTGATATACCTAAAAGATTTAACTTGCAAAAATTTGTAAACTCTATATTCAATTCAGATTTGTCAAATATAATATTTTTAACTTGAACAGTTTTTTCCCAAAAGGTTTAACTTAATACATATATGGTTCTCTTTGAAAAAGTCAACAAAAGTCAAAACAGTGCATTTTTAAGTAAAGGTTTCGAAACCATCTAGGTGGTTTCAATACCAGTTTGGCAATAAGGCCTGAAAACCTATTTTTGACTACAGGTTTCGAAACCTCCTTAGTGGTTTCGATACCAGTTTGGCAGTAAGGCCAGAAAACCTGTTTTTGACTACAAGTTTCGAAACCTCCTTAGTGGTTTCGGAACCAGTGCTTGTAACGTCTAATTTTTCAGTTTAAATTTCTCCAAGATTTCGAAACCTTTTTAATGGTTTCGAAACCATTGTGCAGGTGAGAATTTAATGCTCGACTTTAATGGCTTCCAACGGCTCCAAAGTCCCCCAACGGCTCCCAACGGTTAGAAAACATCAAGAGCACATAAAAGAAGTCTAAGAACAGTATTGAAGCAACAAGAAAGTCCATACAAACATTCAAGCTTCCAAGAGTTCATTTTGTGCTTATTTTTCGATCTTTCTTGTAAAACACTAGAGTGTTCTTCATTGTAATTCTTGTGCTAGTGTTTCTTTGGGTGTGTGAGAGAACTTAAACTTTACAAACACATTCCTAGTGAGGATTTCCTAGTTTGCTTATTTGTATTCATTTTTGGGAATAGGATTCAATAGACTTTGAGGTATAAGTCTATTGAATTGTGTAAGGTTAATCCTTATCCTTAAAGGAAAGAAAAATTAGTGAATTTGTGGAAAATCCTTAGTGTGGTCACTAAAGTAGTGGATGTAGACTCCAATTAAGGGAGTTGAACCACTCTAAATCTCATTGCAATTTTTACCTTTGCAATTAGTGTCCACCATTTCTTCAAAAATCCAATTCCCCCTCTTGGTTTTGTTCGATCGATTGCAACTATCTACAGATGTAACAACATCCATTAGGCAGAAACTAAGTCTTTTATTGCCAGACTAATAAAAAATCTAAAAGTAGTTGCATCCACCACCGAGGAGTATGTTTCCTCATAATCGATTCTAGGTCTTTGTGAGAATTCTTGTGCAACCAAATGAGATTTGTATCTCGTGATTTCCCTTTTTTTCATTTATATTTATCACAAAGGCTCATTTATATACCACAAATACTTCTCTTTTTGAAAGAGATTTTAGTTTCGCCTCAATTGCCTCTTTTAATTTTTTTGGCCAATCATTTCTTTATTTACATTGTCCAATTGACAAAGGTCCATGATCCACATCAAAATTTCCAGTACTATATTGCATGCAAATGTATTATCGACATCAATTTGATTTCAGTTTCACTTATTTCCAGACATGACATAATTTATTGAGATCTTTTTATTATCAAGTACTTGAGTAATGTATAATGTCTCTGTTGGAGACCTTTTAATCTCTTCTAGAGATTTTCATAATTCGTTGATTCCTTGATCGGACCATCATAAGATATAGCTTCTTTTTCTTTTTTGAGGATTTTTATCTTTGGAACCTACTTGTTTACCATGCTACATGCGTAAGTTAGACTCATTAGCAACTAAAGTTTGTCCTTCCGGGACATCAATTTTCAATCGGAGCATTCATAGCTGATATAGGTGACTTAGTCGCTCTTTTAGGGTTAGTAAAATCACCTGGCAATTGATAAGTTAAGTTTTATAAATAAATTATCCTTTGAGCTTATAGCTCACATTTTTGAGTACGTGGATCATAATGATAATTCATTCCAACTTATTTCTTTACCCAACTATTCTATTTTCTCCCCTAATGTTGGGAAAACTGACTCATTAAAATGACAATCAGTAAATCAAGTTGTAAATAAATTTCCCATATGAAGCTCGAGATATTTAATTATTTAAGGATATTCAAATTCGAAATATATTCCCAACCTTCTCTGAGGACCAATATTTGTACGTTGTGGTGGAGCAATTAGAATATATAACGCACACAAAAAATTCTAAGATGGGAAATATTTGGTTCCTGACCAAAAACCATTTGTAATGGGAAGAACTTATGATAATATGTTGGCTTGGTGCGAATTAGTGATGTTGCATATAAAATGACATGTCACCAGCATTATCAAGAGTGATTGTCTTTATAGGGTAATTTGGAAAATATGCTCATAATTTTGTCAATTGAGCATGTAACCTCACAAACGCCAAGTTGCGGGTTGATAACAAGGATACATACAACCATCTAGTCGATGTATCGATTAAAACTATAAAATATCTAGATGGTTTGTAAGAAGGATGTATGGACCCACATATATCACCCTATATCCGCTCTAGAAAATTAATAGATTTAAAGTTTATCTTAAACGGTGATAGTCGAATAATTAGTTTGCCTTGAGAGCAAACATCACATAAAAAAATATTTTGAAGAATCTGTCAGTTCTTCAATCAATGACCACATGAAGTGTCAATAAATTTTCACATCATAATTGAACCGAGATGGCCTAACCGGTCATGCCAAATAATAAAGTTACCAGTAAACTTTTGGTTTACAATAGCATGAGTTTCATTTTTGTACTAAATCTTGTGTAGTACAATTCGGATGACAGTGCACGTAATTTTGTCAAAAAAATTTTATTACCTTGAGTTATACTCGTAATATGGAGACAGTCAGCATCCTTTGGACTAATAGTCTCAATATGATATTCATTTTTGTAAATATCTTTAAAATTCAATAAGTGTCTTTTTGACATTGACAAGTATAACACATTGTGAATATGTAATTGAGTTCCATTTGGTAATAAGATATTTGCTCTTCCGGAGCCTTCTATGATATTAGTACTTCCGGATATAGTACTCGCACTATTCCATTACATTGTTAAATGAGAAAATATGCATAATTATGCACCTTTCAATATGTGCTTTGTTCCATTCACTTCCGTGAATGAAAAAAATGTGCTTTGTACCATTCACTTCAAGGAATGAAAAATATTAAATATAGCACATATCAAATCAATTATCTATCAAAGATAATGTCACAAGAACTTATTACTCTTCCGGAGCATTGATATTTTAGTACTTTGAGATATAGTACTCACATTTTCCCATTGCATTTAAATGATGAAATATTTCTTATGCTTAATTATAATATGAGTACATGCACTGTTTGCTAAGCATAAATCGTCACAATTCATTATATATTTTATTTCCAGAAGTAAACATTTCTTCATAGGATAATATGTAAAACAAATCAACATATTTAAATATATATAATATGTAACCCCCTCGACCCGGCCTAGCCGCTAGACCGCATCGAACGGGTTACACGGGGAAACCCGAAGTTAAACCCGTTAAGGCTCCACTCCGATTAGCAACCCTAGAAAATTTCTTTTAAAGTTATCTTGTCTAGATGCATTAATTATATCCTATGTGAGAGGACACACAACGGAAAACACACATGGATACAAAATAAACAAAACATGCAATTTAGATAACCCTTTTTAAACTTTACAACAGGTCGTATCGATACGCTAAAGGACCGTATCGATACGCCTGTACTTGGTCAACACCCCAAGTCAAACCTAGGGAAACCATATCGATACCCACAAGGATGGTATCGATACGCCCTCAACGGTCAAATTCCCTTGGTCAACTACGAAGACCGTACCGATACACCCGGGACCCGTACCAATATGCCAAAATCTCGTCAATTTCTTAGATTTTTAGAGAGCATTTTGGGTATCGATACGTCCCCGCGTACCGGTACGCCTTGCCCAAAATAAGGGACCGTATCGATACCGCTCTTGAGCGTATCGATACGCTCTGCACAGATCAACTAGTTTTAGCTGTCAATAACACAAGGGATCCAACACAAGAGGCATATAGCAAGCATTTAAACAACATACAAACTCAAATACAACACAAGGCATCCATGGATAAACATATAAAGCAATTTAATCACTCAACGATGCAACAACCAACAAGACAAGATTCTTGGAGAAAACAAGCATACATAGCATTCACCAACATAGCTAAAAGCTAAACAAAAGCATAAATCATCATGGTAAAAGGCATTGCAAGCCAAATACAACCTAGCAAACTTGTCTAAAGCAAGAGACATGTCAACAACACCTCAAAACATAAAGGTCATATCCCATTGCTTAATACTAATTATTGTAGTCTAAACTCATACTTGAGCAAACCAACTCCCTTGGATTCTCCCTTGTTCCCCGAGCTGCTCCGAAGGTCTAAGGGCCTGCATTGTTGGAAAAGAGAGCGTAAGCGTTTAAGCTTAGTGAGCGGTGCTCAAAACAGTAGCTACAACAATGTAGTTTTAAAACGTAGTTTGCTTGAAAACCAAAACCATTTTCAAATCATTTCCACATGCTTGAACACATAACAACATGCTTTTACCTTCATGTGCATTCACCGAATGCAATCACAAGCCATAGGCTTACCACATGCACATTCTCATGACGCAAGAAAAGTAACCAACAATGCATAAGCATAATAGAAGAAATCAACAACATGCTCAACATGAGAATTAAAAGCATCATGGGAATATTGACATTCATCATTTTTACTCGGATATGCGGATAGTTTCTCAAACCCACTAGACACTTCCGGTGGAATCTCACATCACCGTACTCACCCGTTTAGTAAAAACATAATTTCCGATGGAATCTCACATCACTGTACTCCTCCTTAGTGGAATCTAACATCACCAAGGCCACACCACGCGCGACTTTCACCTCGAGTGCACTCTAATCCTATTGATCGATCAATTATATCTGGTAACAACTCAACACGTGTCAATACACTCATTCACAAACACAAGCATTACCGATGCTTAAACCGCTTACCATGTCCAAACTTCCATGCAAAGCATGTACTCACAATGCAAATATAAACACAAATCATAAGTCTCAACATGTATAACAATGCAAACTAACACATAACAACATAACATGTTCAACTTGAATCAAGAATCGTAAAACACAATTTAAATGCATAAAACCTTTAAAACTTACTCTTGAGCTTGGATTGGCTTTTCAAGCTCAATCCAAACTCCCAAAACATTCCCTTAACCACGTTAAGGCTTTTAAAATCGATCCACTCACCAGCCAACACACAAACGATGTCCAAGATGCCGAATCAAGCCTCCGAACTACCCGGATTCCCATCCACGAAGCCCGAATCCAATTCCTCTGTTTTGAGCAACCCAAAACTGAACGTTAGAACACTAATACACTCACAAATACAGCAAGAACCCGGAAATCAATAACCTTGCAACAACACACATTGATTCAAGCCCAAATCTCACCCAATTTCGTTCTAATGAAACCTCAAGTTGAACCCACCATTTCTAAACATCAAAACACACCAAATATCATCCAAAAACATCCCTCAACAACAAGGGAACCATCATCCACGATTTCTCTCCAAAACCAAGCCAAAACTCACCCTTTTTCAACCCAAAAATCCCATTTTTAGACCCATTTCGGATTTCCCCAAATCCAAACATCATCCCAACATGTTTTACTACTCAAAGCTTAAATTAAAGTACACGTTTAACCTTGGATAAGCAAACCCACGAAAATCACATGAAAAATACCCATTTTTCAACCCAAACCAAAAATGCATTTTTATGGGTTTAAAGGAAAGGTTTTGATGAGAATAACTCAAATAAGTAAAAATCATAGTAAGGAAGAGATTACCTTGAGAAATCTTGCTTGGATGAAGTGTTGAAACTAATGGAATAGTGAAAATGGGTTTCTTTTGAAAAGTAACGTGAAAGACAACTTTAGGGAGATGATGGTATTTCAAAACCTTTTTCTTTAATTTCAAAACCCCCTTCTGTAAGATTACGCATAGTATAAGTTGTGTAGGAGTTAAACTCTATTTAATATAGGATTTAAATTCTATTAGAATTGTTGTATATCTAGTATCTAAAAGATAGAGTAGAAGTCTAACCTTAGTAGGACTCCTAATTAATGTTAAAGTCCTAGTCTATATAAGTTGTAAACGTCTCTTGTAATCTTATGATTTTTAATTTGATTCAATAAACAGAAAAGGTTCTGTTTATCTTCATGGTATCAGCCTAATTCGATCCTATCGAATTATTTTCTTTTTTTTTCCGATGGTCAATAGTTCCAGTTCGAGTGAACTGCAATCTCCATCCTCGTCTTTTGCTACTTCAATGGTAGATTTTTTGGAACCATCTGGTTCGTCTACCATGTGCCATAGGTTTACAGGCACAAACTACATTCCATGGTCCCAGTCTGTTAAACTCTTTCTATCGGGCGAGGCAGCCTAGGGTATGTCAATGGGAAGAACTCCAAACCTGCTGCTACTGATGCTGGTTTAGAAAAGTGGATCTAGGAGGATGGTCGAATCATGTCATGGTTAATAAACACCATGGCTCCTGAGGTTGGTTCTCAATTTCTCCTATACGAGACTGCCAAGGACATTTGGGATGCTGTCCGAGACACTTACTCCAGCACAAATAATAACTCGGAGTTATTTGGGATTGAGAGCACTGCATCTGCCTTAAAACAAGATGGTATGACTGTTACTCAATATTATACTACTCTTACTAACTTATGGCAGCAAATCGATATGTATGAAGCACATGAATGGGAGACTCCTACAGATGATGGTAGTGAGCAGAGGAGAATTTTTCAGTTTCTGAATGGTTTGCATAGAGATTTTGATCCTATCAAATCTCGCATCCTAAGCCTCACTCCACTTCCTACACTTCGAGAGGTGTTCTCAGAAATTAGAAGGGAAGAAAGCCGACGCATGTATATGATCCCTGGAGCTGTTGTGCCTGACAGTTATGCTCTTGTTACACAATCCTCTTCCTCTCCTAAGATTAAGAAAGTGCGAGTAACTTGTAATTACTGCAAAAAGCAAGGCCTTTCAAAGGAGAATAGCTGGAAATTGCATGGGAAACCCAGTGACTGGAAACCAACCAATCCTAAGGCTCCGTCAGGTTCCTCCTCAACTGAGAGTTCGAGACCTGCATCTGGTGGTTTTAATAAGCAACAGATGGTTCAGTTACAACAGATGTTTAGTAAGTTTACTGGCAATTGTGAAGGTAACTTGGCCAGTATAGAATCTGAAGGTATAAAGGAAAATTCCCACTCTACTGCTTTTCTTTCTACTTCAAATAAATCAACTTGGATTATAGATTCTGGTGCTTCTGATCACATGACTGATAACAGGGATTTATTTCTCGATTTTCATCATTTATCTTCTCAGAACTCTATTAAGATAGCTGATGGTTCTTATTACACAATTCAAGGAAAGGGTTCAGTTGTCCTTACTCAGAACCTAATTGTTAAGGATGTGTTATTTGTGCCTAACCTAAAGTGTAACTTGCTATCTGTCAGTAAATTGTCCAAGGATTTTAACTGTACTTTGGAATTTACAAATTCTAATTGTATCTTGCAGGCACTTGACAGGAAGAAGAGGATTGGTAGTGCTAGATTGCAGAATGGCTTATATGTCTTCTCCAGTACCAGATTTCCTACACCTTTGTCTTCTGCAGCTTGTTTTACTTCTTTAGGACAAGATGATGTTATGTTATGGCATTTTAGATTAGGCCACCCCAGTTTCTTTTATCTTTCTAAATTGTTTCCTCAATTATTTATTAATAAAAAACATTCTTCTTTCAAATGCCATATTTTTCCTCTTGCAAAACAAGCTAGGCAGTCTTATTTGCCTTCAACTTACAAACCCTCACATCCTTTTTTCTCTTATACACAGTGATGTTTGGGGTACTTCTCGCGTGAAGAATATCAATGGGAGTAGTTGGTTTGTGACTTTTATTGATGACCATAGTCGACTTACCTGGACATATTTATTAAAAGAAAAGTCTGAAGTTGCTAGTGTCTTTAAGCAATTTCATTGTATGGTTGAAACTCAATTTCAAGAAAAAATCTAGATCTTCAAATCTGATAATGGGGGAGAATTTTTCACTAAGTCCTTAGGAGATTTCTTTAAAAGAAAGGGCATTGTTCATATCAGTTCTTGTGTCAATACTCCCCAACAGAATGGGATAGCCGAAAGGAAAAATCGACATCTTTTAGAAGTCACTAGAGCCCTAATGTTTTCCCACAATGTCCCTAAGTATTTATGGGGTGAAGCATTATTAACCTCTACATATCTTGTTAACCGAATGCCTAGTCGAGTATTAGCCTTTCAAACACCTAGGGATGTTTTTCTTTCATACTTTCCTTTGTTTAAACCAATGACTTCCAATCTTCCTTTGCGTGTCTTTGGTTGCACTGTTTTTGTTCAGAACTTGAGTCCCACTAAATCGAAACTTGATCCCAAGTCTGTCAAATGTCTGTTAGTTGGATATTCTTCACTAAAGAAGGGCTACAAATGTTACCACCCCCTCTCAGAAATTTTTTGTTACCATGGATCTAACCTTTTTTGAACAGGAATCCTATTTTTCCAAGACTGAAATTCAGGGGGAGACTCTTGGTGATGATTTTCAGTCCATTCCTAAACATGTTTCTGCTATTTCTCCTTCTCATTATACTCCTTCACTGGAACCTCAAACACCTTCCCAAAACCAGCATACTTCACCTAATTCTTCATCAAATACACATCATTCTCCTATTACTTCTCCTGCATCTAAACACTTACCTAGATCTCCTTCCGAGCCTCCTAAACAAATGCAGGTTTATTTTCGAAAAAGGAGAACAATTCCTGAAGTTGTTTTGCAATCTGGCACTCGTCAAGAATTGGATTTCAGTTCAGCTGCTTGTGAAGAAAGTGAAGGTAATGAATCTGTTAATATTCCCTCTCATCTTCTTGAGTATGATTATGTACCTATTGCTAAAAGGAAAGGGGTAAGATAGTGTACTAAGTACCCTATCCAGAGATATGCTGCTTATGGGAATTTAATGCCCTCTTTCAAAGCCTTTACAACATGTTTAGATGAAGAACAGATTCCAAAAAGTTATGAAGAAGCACTGCAGAATCCTAAGTGGAAAAAGGCTATCGAAGAGGAAGTTGAGGCACTTCAGAAGAATGGAACATGGACAATTACTGATCTTCCCCAAGGTAAAAAAACCTGTTGGAGCTAAATGGGTATTTGCTATTAAATATAACTCTGATGGCAGCATACAAAGACACAAGGCGAGATTGGTTGCCAAAGGGTTTACTCAAACCTATGGGATCAATTTTAAAGAAACCTTTGCTCATGTTGCTAAGTTGAATTCAGTTCGGATTCTTCTAAGTTTGGCAGTGAATTGCGACTGGAAATTACATCAGTTAGATATCAAGAATGCATTCCTGAATGGCAATCTTAAAGAAGAAGTTTATATGCAAATTCCCCCTGGAGTAAAAGGTGCAGAACAATTTCAAATGGTATGTAAGCTTGTTAAATCACTCTATGGACTCAAACAATCCCCTAGAGCCTGGTTTGAAAGGTTTACCAAAGTCATACTGAAGAATGGCTTCAAACAGTCCTCAGCAGATCATACCTTGTTCACTAAGGTAACCTCATCCAATAAAAAGGTGATCTTGATTGTTTATGTGGATGACATAATAGTGACAGGAGATGATGAAGAAGAAGTGGAAAAGCTAAAGAATTTGTTGAGCAGGGAATTCGAAATTAAAGACCTAGGAAAACTGAGATATTTCTTAGGCATAGAGGTAGCAAGGACCAACAAGGGGTTGATAATTAATCAACGAAAGTATGTTCTAGATCTTCTTAAAGAATCTGGCCTACTAGGTTGCAAACCAGCAGATACACCGATGGATGTAGGGTTAAAGTTCGATAAGTTAAAACCTGGTCCCGAGGCTGACAAAGGAATTTACCAAAGGATGGTGGGTAAATTGATCTATCTATCACTCACAAGAACAGACATTGCATTCCCTGTCAATGTTATCAGTCAACATATGACAGATCCGAGGCAAGAGCACATGGAAGCAGCTAAGAGGATTTTGATATATCTTAAAGGTACACCAGGACATGGCTTATTTTCAGAAAGATTCATGACAGAACAGTTAAGATCTTTATAGATGCAAGCTGGGCAGGAGAACTCACTGATAGGAGGTCAACCAGTGGGTATTGCTCCTTTGTTTGGGGTAACTTGGAAAAGCAAGAAGCAGACAGTGGTCTCTAGAAGCAGTGTCGAGGCAGAATTCAAATCTTTAGCCTTGGGAATATGTGAGGGAATTTGGCTAGTAAAATTACTCACAGAATTGGGTATGACAAAAAATGAAAATTTTGAAGTGTTTTGTGATAACCAGTCAACTATTCAAATTGCAAAAAATCCTGTTCAACACGACAGGACTAAGCACATCGAGATTGACAGACACTTCATTGCAGAAAAACTAGCTAAAGGAACAACTTCACTGAACTACATACCGACAGAAGAACAAGTGGCATACATTCTCACAAAACCTCTGCCAAAAGCCCTTTTCGACAAATTCTTATCCAAACTGGGATTATACAATGTATACTCTCCAGTTTGAGGGGGGTGTAAGATTATGCATAATATAAGTTGTGTAGGAGTTAAACTCTATTTAATATAGGAGTTAAATTCAATTCGAGTTGTTGTATATCTAGTATCTAAAAGATAGAGTAGAAGTCTAACCTTAGTAGGACTCCTAATTAATGTTAAAGTCATAGTCTATATAAGTTGTAAACTTCTCTTGTAATCTTATGATTTTTACTTTGATTCAATAAACACAAAAGGTTCTGTTTATCTTCACCTTCTTACCCTTTTCTCTTTTAAAACACTTTCAGGTGTGTGTTAAAATTACTTTTTCTCCAATTTAAATTTTAACCCGAATCAGTTTAACTAATCCGATTATCTCCCGGCCCTAAACTCGGGGCGTTACATAATATGTAAAAAAAATTAACATAAAGTAAAATAAATTAAAATATCAATAATTCCCTTTAGAGACTATAAGGAAATAAAATAAATGGTGAATTATTCCCTTCAAGGGTTATGAGGAAATTAACAATATCCAATTGAGTTGGACCAACAACGCCATAATTATTTTCATCATTTTCATAAACAAATTTTTATATTTTCTTTCCTTTATTATTCATGACAATTCTTCGACATATGACAAGTACGAGATCAATGGTTTGTACCCTTGCATAAAAAATTTCACTTTCTTAATATATTCTTTTCATCTTTATAAACTCACTTCTGGTGGTTATAAGCATTCTTAAAATAATCATCTTGTACATATCTATGTTCATGTCCTCAATTGCGACTACAATTGCTAATGTGGCATTTATTCTTTCCACTTAAAATGTCACATTCACTTCAGAGAATGGAGCGGAGCCAATAGATCTTTAAAACCTTTTCACGATATTGTGTCTACAGGACAACAATAGCTTTGTGAAAAGTGGAGTATATTTTTTCTAACATATCCTCATCAGTAATATTTTGACCACATAAATTCAATTGTGAAGTAATTCGAAACATAGCAGAATTATACTTGCTTACTGATTTAAAATCTTACAATCTCATATACAACCAATCATATCAAGCTTTAGGAAGAATAACAGTTTTCTGGTGGTCATATCGTTCCTTTAGATTATTCCAAAGAATAAGAGGACCTTTCACCGTTAAATATTCAGATTTCAACCCCTCATGGAGGTGATGGCGAAGAAGTATCATAGATTTGGCCTTATTTTGAGTAGGTTTTGTATTTCCCTCTTTAATAGTATTTCCCACACCATCTGCATCTAGGTGTATTTCGGCATCTAAGATTTAGGATAAATAATTCTTTCCGAAAATATTAAGTGCCACAAACTCAATTTTTACAATATTTGTCAGTGATTACTATAAAAGACAAACAAACAAATTAGATCAACTATAAATTAATATAATAATGAATCTACCTAAAAAAATTTCTTTTACGTCATAGCAATATCCTTAAAAAACATATATATACAAACCAACAGAGAACAAATATTTAATCCTCGCACTACATCAAAACATGATTTTAGTGGCATTTTAGCCTTTTAGTGATGTTTTTAAGCGCTGCTAAAAACTCTCACGGCGCTAAAGAAAGTGCCGCTGGATCGAGCGCCGCAAAAAGTAGCGGCATTTTTAAACGACAAACGCCGCTAAAAACCATCACTTTTAGCGACGTTTTAAAAGACAAACGCCACTAAATGTCAATATACAACGACATTTTATTTTCCAAACGTCACTAAAAATAATGACTTTTAGCGGCGTTTTTAAAGACAAACACCACTAAATGTCAATATATAGCAACATTTTATTTTCAAAACGCCACTAAAAATTATAAATTTTAGCGGCGTTATTAAAGAAAAACGTCACTAAATGTCAATATATAGTGGCGCTTTTTTTCCAAACGCCACTAAAAGTGATGGGTGGACAACATATTTATGATATTTAATGGCGTTTTCTAATTGAAACGTCGCAAAATTTAGCGTGACTTTCAATGGCATTTTTTTATATACACCGCTAAATTGAATGATTTGCAGATATAATTTTCTACTATGTACTACACAAAATTAACATGTTAACATTATTCAATAACAGTATACTTGAATTTAATTACGGCACAAATCAAGTAGAAATACTTAACAACGAAATAAATCAAAGTCTATAAACATTAAAGTGAAATGTAATAATTCAACATCGTTAACTATAATAAAAAAATCATGAACCTCAAAAATCAACTAAGATGGTGAATTCAATGAATCTTAAAATTTGAACTTAGCAATTAGAAGCTTGCTTTTGCTGCTTTTCTCAGCCCGAAGTTGTGCCAATTTGAAGAACTGATGTTTTGATAAAATAATTGAAAAATAGTATTAGACTAAATTGAAAAGATTTCAAAAATTCCTTTAAATCCAAACAACTTGAAAACAAGTTTTTGGATGTTTTTAATGGTTTTGGAAAGGTTTGAAACATTTTTAAGTAGCCAAACCATGGTTTCTAAGGTACATGTTTCGATACAGGGTAACCTGTTTCGAAACAGTTTGAAACTGCCAAAACCCGTATCAAAACAGGGCTTGCTCGTTTCAATATGGAGGGTTTCTGTTTCGAAACACCCTTTGGTGTTCCGATATGCCCAACCGTCAAAACCTCCCCAACGGCTATTTCCCAAATGACATTTTAAATTGCAGCTCAACTGTCACTCATTCCGAAACAGGGTTGCTACCGTTTCGATACGGATCAAGGGCGTTTCGAAATGGCCATAGGCGTTTCGATACGACTTGCTGCATCAGACTTCAACGGCTAGTTCTGAAGAAGGTTGTTCCGATACGGGGTCTCTTGTTTCGAAACGGGCATTTACAGAACATCATTTATGGTGGGAAATAAAGTCTCCAACGGCTCCAAAACAACCCCAACAGTCCTCAATGGCTACAAACTCAATTAGGAGTATAAAAGGGACCTTCAAGCATCAAGAACGGGTTAATGCTTCAATTGTAAACAACATAATGATAAAGAAATTGTCTTAGAGCTTAATTGTAGATTTTCTTGTATAGAAAACACTTGTGAGCTTAATTGTCAAATTTGCTCAAGTGTTTAGGTTTTGGGTGAGAGCTTTATAGTGCAAACAAATACCTATTAGAGGGATTTTAAGTTTGCTTATAATTTCTCATGTGAGAGAGTGGTTAATCAAGCTTTGGGTATAAAGCTTGATCGTTGTAACGGTTTCCTCCTAAGCCGAGAAAAAGGGACGAAATTCTTAGTGAATTTGTTTGAAATCCTTAGTGGGGAGCTAAGGTAGTGGATGTAGGTGCTTGTTAGAAGGTCGAACCACTATAAATCCTTGTGTCTATTGTCTATTTTTCTACTCCCACAAAATCACCCAAATATCCACCTTCTCCACCACTTGGCAAGCTAGAACTGTTGAAAGAAATTGAGCAAATAAAACCCAACACAATTTTTATTGTAGTCCTGCAGAAAATGTTAGATGTCAGCTCACCAGAGCTATTTAAGCAATAAACATAGATTGACCATTAATTAACCCGCCACAATCGATAATTTTATCAGAACTTGATAGTGTAAACTAGGAAAACTAATATTTGAATTCTATGTAATACACATATATACTAAGCACTTTAACAACATTTATATCAATTGTAGTTGGAATATATTGGAAACTTTCGATAAATGATACAAAAAACTATACAAAATTTGATTCAGAAACCTTGAACTAAAAATAAAAGAAACATAATAAGTTCAAAATTAGATTCTTTCGGGAACTGATATTGTAGAAATATATGTTTTGATATAATAATTGAAAAATGTTTTGGACTTAATTGAAAAGAATTTAAAATATTCTCTAAGTCAAAAACAACTTGAAAATAAGTTTGAGGATGTTTAAAAAATGTTTTGGCAATGTTTGAAACGTTTTTAAGTAGCCAAACCAGTGCTTTTAATGTACCCGTTTCGATATAGGCATAATCTGTATCGATACATTTTGATACTACCAGAATCTATTTCGATACAGGGCCTATATGTTTCGATACGGATATGTGCGGTTTTGAAACACCCTTTGGTGTTTCGATACGCCCACGTGGCATACAACCTAACGACTATAACCACAACGTCTATTTCCCAAAGACTATTTGAATTGCATGCTGTTTCGATACGACACTAGGCGTTTTGATACAGGCGTTCCGATACGACCCAAGATGTTTCGATACGGCCTCTTCAATACGCATAATGGCCCTTTCTGTTTTAGTCGTGTTTTGAAACAGGCAGGTACTGTTTCGATACATGTAGTTGCGAAACTACATTTATAGTGAGAAATAACGTCTCCAACGGCTCTAATTCAACCCCAACGGTCCTCAACGACTAGAAACTCAATTGGAAGTATAAAATAGAACTCCAAGCATCAGGAAAAGGCTAATGCTTCAATTATCAACAACATTATGATAAGAAAATTTTCTTAGGTGCTTAATTGCTTATTTCTTGTTTAGACAACACTTGTGAGCCAAAATTGTCAAATTTGCTCAAGTGTTTAGGTTTGAGCGAGTGCTTTAGTGTGCAAACATCAACATTGTAAGAGAAATTTTAGTTTTCTTATCTTTATCTCTTGTAGAGAGGGTTTGATCAAGCTTTGGGCTAGAAAGCTTTGATCGTTGTAAAGGTTTCCTCCTAAGCTTAGAAAAGGGGACGAATCAATTAGTGAATTGGTTGTGAAATCCTTAGTGGGAAGCTAGGGTAGTGGATGTAGGTGTTTGTTAGAAGGCCGAAGCACTCTAAATTATCATGTCTTTTATCTTTTAGCTTCCTCACCTCAATCACTCAAAAATCCAACTTCTCCACCACTTGGCAATGCATAACAGTTGAAGGAAATCGAACCTATCAAGCCCAACAATTGGTATCATAGCCAAATTGTCAACAACATTATGATGATAAAATTGTCTTAGGTGCTTAATTGCTTTTTTCTTGTTTAGACAACACTTGTGAGCCAAAATTGTCAAATTTGCTCAAGTGTTTAGGTTTGTGTGAGTGCTTTAGTGTGCAAACATCAACCTTGTAATATGGATTTTAGTTTGCTTATCTTTATCTCTTGTAGAGAGGGTTTAATCAAGCTTTGTGCGATAAAGCTTTGATCGTTGTAAAGGTTCCCCCTAAGCTTAGAAAAAGGGACGAATCAATTAGTGAATTGGTTGTGAAATCCTTAGTGGGAAGCTAAGGTAGTGGATGTAGGTTCTTGTTAGAAGGCCGAACCACTCTAAATTATCGTGTCTTTTATCTTTTCGCTTTCTCACCTGAATCACCCAAAAATCCAACTTCTCCAACACTTGGCAATCCATAACGGTTGAAGGAAATCGAGCCTATCAAGCCCAACAATTGGTATGAGAGTGAGGCTCAATCGAAGGGGATTAAGATCCTATTGAGTTGATCCGAAAGCTCGATACAACAACTCAATCAACCGGTCAAATGGTGCAATCCATCAACAAGCCAACTTTCTTCGACGAGACCAATTACACTTACTGGAAGATCAAAATGAAGTTCTTCACCAAATCCAAAGATTACAAGCTTTGGGATATTTTTGAAGAGGGTCCTTTCGTGCCACAACGAAGTAAGGCAGAATGGAGTGCAGATGATCGCAAGAAGATGAAGCTTAATTGTAAGGTCTTGCACATCCTTTTTTTTGCATTTGGCCCCAGCTTCTATGAGAAGATTTCCTCTTGCGAAGATGCCAAGGAGACCAATATCGGCCTCCTCAACCACGAGTATGAGAACTTCAAGATTGAACCAGATGAAGACACCACAAAGATGTTCGATAGATTCTCCACCATCACAAATGGACTCAAAGGCTAAGGAGAAATCATTCCGGAAGACAAGCTTGTCCGAAAGCTTCTCTATTCTCTTCCCGAGTCATGGGACTCAAAGAAGACTGCCATCGTCAAAGCTAAAAATCTAAAGACCTTGAAGCTAAATGAACTCATGGGGTCTCTTCTCACTAATGAAACGATGAAGAAAGAAAAAGAAGAGGAGAAGAAGAAGGAAGAGATAAAGAAGATAGGGAATAAGAAAATCATGGAGCTAGGCATCAACGCGAGTGTCATTGCTCTCAAATCCTCTACATGCCAACACGTTTATTTGAGCGAGGAGGAAAGTGAAGATGAAGAGATGGTTCATCTCTTCAAGAAATTCTCTCGATTCATGAAAAGCGAGATGGCTAAATCCAAGCATTAATCGAAGAAGAAGAAGATGAAGGATTCCCACAAGTCCAACAAAAAGGGATCATCTTCAAAGAAAGCATATGGTGACATGGAGTGATGAAGACTCCACCGATGATGAGGTAGCCCACCTTTGCTTCACGACCCTCAATGAGGGGGAGGTAACTTCTAACTCATCTAGTTAAAATTTATATACTTTTGATGAGTTACAAGATGCCTATGATGATTTGCTTTTGGAATTTAAGGCATCATTTTCTAAAAACAAAAAATTGCTTTCAAATTTGAAAAAGGAAAATGATTTGCTTTTCAAAACAAATCTAGAGTTTGAAGCAAAAATTAAAGATTTTGAACTTAAAGTTATAGATTTACAAAACTTGCTTTAAACGATTGAAAAAGATCATCAGAAAGAAGTTGATGATCTTAAGAAGGAAAAAGATTTGATTTCCAATGAACTTCAAAAGAAAAATGTAGAACGTTTTGGGTGTACTCTAATTATGAGCACAAGTGCACACTCTTGTCAAGTTATAGTATATAAGATATTGTCTCCCACGAGGATTGGACAGCTTGGTTCGAATTGTAGTTCATGCATAAGTAAAGTAAATGCAAAAGTAAGGTGATTCTTGAGAAGAAGAGTAAACTAAAAACACAAGTAATAAAGGAAGTGATTAGGTTGATAGAGAGGGTAGGGTTATGCTGCTGCTTAGTGTGAAACCACGTTGAATAGGCCAAGTTGTTTTGCGCTACCACGATACGCTGGTAATGGCGGATTGAGGCTGCGGCAACTTTCGCCGCCACGGCAGAACTCTGCTCTTGCAACTTTCGCTGTCTCGGTAGGTGGAATGGAGATAAGTCCTAGCGGCAAGTCTGGCAGATACTCTAAGTTCGGCAGAGCAATTCTGAAGTGATCCTTCCTATGTCTAGGCAAGGATTCTGTCACCACGTGATGTAGGCAATACCTAGCAATCTCAGCCTAAACCTAACACAGACAGTTGACGTTTGGTTGCTTCTTTTAGCCGCTGAAATTATAACTTATGTCTAAGTCGAATTAGTCTACACCTCAACATAATGAGACCGTACTTAATTCTTTCGTGAGTTTGACACTCTCGTGCCCGACAAATGGATTTCTTCAACTAAACTTTTGGAACTAATTGAAGAAGTGAAGAACATGAATTAAGCAAACTTGGAATATTTTATTCAAAAGAAACTTGAAACCTAAACAACCATTCTCACAACTAATTTACAACACCCCAAACCCAAAGGAAATTTAGAACATGACGGCGGCAGAAAACTTAAACTATGTCTAGAAAAAACCTAAGATGCTTTGAATTAGAATTACAATGAGTATTTATAGACAATAGCTAGGTCTAGTCCTTCTCGAAGTAGAAGTCTTCAAAAGTAGCTTTCCACATTTAATGTGACTTTAAACTCTGACTTCTTTGAGTTGAATGTGGACTTTATCACGTTGCCTTGTCCCACAAGCAATCTTGAGATTTCACTTCGGCAGCTCTGCCCGCTGCTACAGATGTCAGAAAATCGAGTAGATGACATCGATAGAATCAGGGTTTTTAGCTCTACAAATCGCACTCCGGTTCTCCAACCCCATAATTTGTTGCTGTGGGCAGCAAGGTCGACGCCGGTAACACTCGACAGCTATTGTCTTTGTCTAGAACTGTATCAGTACAGCTCCTTGGTTCGCTGCCTCAACATTGCATCCTCAACACCTCTTTCCCTCTGTCAGTCGTTAGTACCTAAAACAAAAAATACACTAAAACAGTACCTTTCTTCACCAAATAAAAGATAATATATAAAAACAAGGTAAAACAAAGAAATACTGTAAAATGTAATGCATGGTCCTAATTATGCCTAAGATGTACTAAAAAACAACAATAATATGAGATGGTATGTGCATGAAAAATAAGACTTGTGGACACTTTACACACCCCCAAACTTGAACTATTGCTTGTCCTTAAGCAATGCAACCTAAACATACTTGCTCTAATAATAATCAGAAAGAAAAACTAGTTTTTCAACTTGATTTCATACCTCAAGGTCGTGTCGCCTATATTAAATTAGTGAGAGGAATTAAGCACAAAAATAACTCAGAATTAATTTCTAATGCCAGTGCAGTGTGTGCATGACTGTGTACAGGATGAATATGCAAAATAAATAAATAAACAAAGATGTTGTTATGATATAAGGTTGCTGCCGAGGTAGCACAGTTAAGCACAATATTTTAATCATGGCAATGAGGGCTTCGGCTGATCACAACTACTCTTCTAGGTCTGAGATTAAGATAGGAGCAAACTACAAAACCCCGAACCCTTGGAGTAGAGTCATCCCGTGAAGACTTTCATTCACTCATGCTATTTTGTCTGTCACTTCATAACTTTCAGATTCGTGGACTTTGATAGCAGCGGAGTGTCCTCGCACATGATTCTTCCTAGAGCCTGTTGCGGGTATCTCTAGGGTAAAACAACAATGTTCTTTGTTTTTACTTTTGTTGCCGTGAAAGTGCTGTATTTTTCTATCTATTTTGCCTGCCTCGGCGGCTACCTGGAATCATTGTTAGAACTTTGCAAAGAATTCTAAAAACAAGCAGACAATGTTCATCAGTTACTCTAACACATTCAGCAAGTAACAGAGGTGTTTTGACAGTTTTGGCAAAAAGAAAAAAATTCTAAGTCATTTTTCATGCTTTTCCAAAGATTAAGTTCAATTTATTATTGGTGCAAAAACAAGTAATCGGCTAATCTGTCATAGGCACAAGTTATATAATTTTCTTTTCCGAATATTACTAAGGCAAGTACAATGATGCGAGAGCTATCCCCCTAAACCCGAGATATGATATTTTTTTGTAAAATAAAATAAATATGATATTTTTTGTGAGACGGGAATAAATAATAAAGAAAATGAAACCAAATAAAACCTAGTCATAAAATCTACTCCTACTAAAGCGGTAAAGATATGATATTTTTTTTGTAAAATAAAATAAACAGAAATTTAAGTGCAAAAACTAAAATAGAAGTGCAGAAATTCAAACGCAGTTACTGTTGCCAATCCCCGGCAACGACGCCAAAAACTTGTAAAACGTTTTAGGTGTTCTTTATTTATGAGCGCAAGTGCACACTCTTGTCAAGTTATAGTATAAAAGATATCGTCTCCCACAGGGATTGGAGCAGCTACTATGAGTGTTTTCCTGCACAAGGAATTAGTAAATTGCACAATTAAATTTCTGAATAAAGAAAAACATAAAAGTAAAAACACAAATAATTTAAGATAGTGATAGGGAGAGATGAGGATGATAGATTGGGCCAGGTAGTTGTAGCTCATTAGTGTGTAGAATGCGTTGTAAAGCTTAAGTGTGTTTTGTGCTGCCACAATCTACTGCCTCAGCGGGTAATGGCGGATTAAGGCAGCGGCAACTTTCGCTGTCATAGCGAAACTCTGCGCTTGCAAATTTCGCTGTCTTGGTAGGTGAGATGGAGAGAAGTTTCGGCAGCAAGTCTGGCAGATACTCCAAGTTCAACAGAGCAATTCTGAAGTGATCATCCCTATGTCTAGGCAAGGATTCTGTCACCACGTGATGTAGGCAATACCTAGCAATCTCAGCGTAAACCTAACACAGGCAATCGAAGTTTGGTTGCTTCTTTTAGTCGCTGAAATTCTAACTTATGTCTAAGCCGAATTAGTCAACACCTCGACATGATGAGACCGTACTTAATTCTTTCGTGAGTTTGACACTCTCGTGCCCGAAAAATTGATTTCTTCAACTGGACTTTTGGAACTAATTAAAGAAGTGAAGAACATGAATTAAGCAAACTTGAGAGTATTTTATTGAAAACACAATTTAAACAAATACAACCATTTCTCACAACTACTTTACATACAAAAATATAAACCCTAAGAGAGAATTGGGTCGCGACCTCCAATACCCCCACTTAATCTATCTATCTACCTCTCCGCTATGCCCCTATACCCTCATATACATCGGTATATAAAGGGCTCATGGCCTAAGTTTGAGTCCTCCTTGGAGTAGAAGTCCTTAAAGTAACTTTACATTAAATGCCGACTCCTTTTTTATTTGAATGTGGACTCTTTGGATGTTGCCTTCTTTAGCAAGTAAAGATAAGTACTCCTACTTATCAATCTTTAATCAACTCTTCAGGCCGCTACAGGCTTCAGATAATTGCAAGGTTGGGCTCGTTGGACTCAAGAAATTGTCCTCTATTAATCGCGACCCATCTTGGCTAAGTCGGTTTAACTCTTACCTGGGCGGCAGTCGACAGTAATGCTGCTGCAACGGCGTCCTTGGCGGCAACTGGAACTACTTCAGTACAACTCCTTTTGCTCCTTGCTTTCATGTCCTCTTCTCCTCCACTCAACTATAGCACCTGAAAATGAAAACTAAACTAAAACAATATCTTTTATTAACCCAACAAAGAATATTCAATAAAATCATGGTGAAAGAGCAAATACTGTTATTATGCATGTAATGCACCTAAATATGCCTAGATGAGCTTAAGAATAGCAATAATAAGGGCAGGAATGTGTACAGAATATAGGACTTGTGAACACTCTACACACCCCCAAACTCGAACTATTGTTTGTCCTCAAGCAATGCAACCTAACTAGTAAACTTGTCCCTTGCACAAAATTTAACAGAAAACTTAGTTTTTAACTTGATTTCTTACCTCAAAGCTGTGACACCTATTTTATGTTAGTGACAGGGAATGACATGAAATAACTTAGAATTTAAGTTTCTTAGTGCCGGTGGAGTGTGTGTAGGTTTGTGTCCATGCTAAACATGCTGAGTATACTAAGTAACCAAAGAATGCTAAAAAATAATTAAATTACGAAAAAGGATATGAGTTGCTGCCTTGGCAGCACAGTTAAGCACTTCTTTTTTCTCTTTTCTTTTTTTTCCTCTGATCATGGCCTTAAGGGCTTCAGCTCATCACAACTATTCTCTAGGTCTGAAGCTAATATAGGTGCACACTACGAAACTCTGAACCCATTGAATAAAGTCATCCCGTGAAGGCTTTCATTCACTCTTGCTAATTTTTCCGTCACTTCAATTAATTTCAGATACTTGGACTTTCATAGAAGCGGAGTGTCCTTGTACATGATCCTTCTTAGAGCCTGTTTCGGCACCTTTATTGTATTAAACATCCTTCCTAGAGGCTGTATCGGGCACCTCTAGGGTATTGGACATTTTTGTGCTGCTGCCCTGTCCTGCCGTGGCGGGAAACCTACATCTAATTAAGAAATTTTCATTAAATAAAGCAGGCAGTGTTAACTTAAAACTCAAGCAAAACTTAGCAATTAACAGATAGTGTAAGAAATAATTGCCAAAAAGAAAATTTTTCTAAGTATTTTTCATACTTCTTCCCATAGTTAAAATTTTAAGTAGGGTGCAAAAATAAGTAATCGACTTAACTATCATAGGCACAAGTTTTTAACTAAGACATTCTAGTTCATTACATGCTTAGGGCAGGATTTACATATGCTCATATATGTTGCTAAATGCTACTAAAGAAACAAGAAGGACTAAACCCCTCAAACTCAAGGCTGGCATTGCCCTCAATGCCTTACACAACATATAAAATAAAATCAAAAAATTAAAAAAAAACATAAAAATAAAGAAAAATAAAGAAAAAGGGTGCTATAGACTAGGGGAGTTCCCCTCCTTTTCTACTAATGCGTCGGATGAGGACTCTGAAGAGGCGAGAAGGACGAGGCGGCGTGTGGCGGGAGACTTGGCGGCCGGTGTAGAGTGTCCATGAGTTCTATATTTTGTACACATTACTGCATGTATTATTGATGTTCTTAAGCTCATTTAGGCATATTTAGGTGCATTGCATGCATAATAACAGTATCTTCTCTTTTACCATGCTTCTATTGAATATTTAATGTTTAGTTGAGAAAAGTTACTGTTTTAGTTTAATTTATATTTTCAGGTGCTAGAGCTAAGAGAGGAGAGGACAGGACAGGACAGAAGACTAGAACCAAAGGAGCTGTACTGAAGCAGCTCAAGATGCCGCCAAGGATACTACCGAATCAGCATTGCCGCCAAGTGCTGCCCGGGTAGGAGTTACACCGACTTAGCCAAGATGGGTCGCGATTTAAAGAGAGAAACTTCCTAAGCCCAATGAGCCTAGTCTTGCAATTTTCTGAAGCCTGTAGCGGTCGGTAGAGCTGATCCAAGACCGATAAGTAGGAGCACTTATCCTTACTTGCGGAAGAAGGCAACATTCAAAGAGTCCATATTTAAGTAAAAAAGGAGTATGTATTTAATGTAAATATACTTTAATAACTTTTACTTTAAGGAGGACTCAAACCTAGGTCAAGAGCCCTATATATACCCAATGTATGTAAGGGTATATGGGCATGCAATCATACACATAGGCATATCCCGGATAGCACATCGTATATCTGAGGACGAGAGGATAGATGGGGGGATATTTAGATAGGTTGAAGATGTTAGGGGTCGCGGCCCAACTCTCCTAGGGTTTAGACACGTGTATGTAAAGTAGTTTGAGGGAAACAGTTGTGTAATTTTGAGTTGTTTTCAATAAAATTTTGAGTTTGCTTAATCTATGCTCTTGTTCGTTCAATTAGTCTAGACCAGTCAATTGAAGATAAAATCCATTTTTCGGGCACGAAAGTGTAAGGCTCACGAAAGGGTTAAGCACGGTCACAACTTACAAAGGCGTGACTAACTTGGTTCCACACTAGTCCACAAGTTTCAGCGGCTAAAAGGGATCACCCTCCGAGTTGAATAATTTGGTTCCACACTAGTCCTCAAGTTAGCATCTCAAGCATCCTAACCTAGAAATAGGAGGGATCACTGTCGACTATCCTACCGAACTTGGAATGCCTGCCAGACTTGCCGCCATGACTTCTTTCCATTCCACCTGCCGAGATAGTACACTTCTGCAGTGGCAGTGACCTGCTGCGGCCGCGTGACAGGGTCATAGTTTGTCGCCTGCCATCTCGCCGAGGCAGCGAATCATGGCAGCACAAAACAAGCTCAGCTTATGCAATGCAGTTCACATGCTACTAAGATACACTTGCCTTACCCAGCCTATCGCCCAAATCTCTCCATATCATCTCTCACATCACTATCTTTATCTTTACTTGTGTTTTTATATTTTCACATCATGAGATTTAATTGCGCATTTACTAAATCTTTGTGCAAGAAACCATTCATAGGAGTTGCTCCAATCCCTGTGGGAGACAATATCTTTTATACTATTACTTGACAAGAGTGTGCACTTGTGCTCATAAATAGAGAACACCCAAACGCTCTATAAGTTTTTGGCGTCGTTGTCGGGGATTGGAAACAACAACTACGTTTGAATTCCTGCACTCCTATTTAGTTTTTGCACAATAAATCTTTTTTCATTATTTGCTTAAAAAACCTCTTTGTTTTCTTGGTGTATGTCCCGCCATGGCAGCAAGGTTGGCAACAACATCTACCTGAGGAGGGGAAGGACATTCCCAGATGAATAGCCAAACACAAAGACCCTCAGGAAGTGGTTATGTTTGGGAAAAGCGCAGTCCGACATAGCCTAATTTTTATTTTTTTTATTTTTTATCTTTAATTTATATTTATGCATTAGGATTAGATTTAACTTTTATTTAATTCTTGTATTTAATTTATTTCAGGTTAGGAACGAAGGAAAGCTTAAGAAAGATGAAAGAATGAAGGAGAAGCCCAACTAGCGGCCAGGGCTGCCCAAGGTAGATAAGCATAACGGCTAGTGGCTTCATAACGGCTAGCCGCAATGGCTATATTTTGCCCCAGCGAGCGGAACAGATATCTACGTAACGGCTAGAATCCCGTTATTCACGCCACAATAATTGTCGCCCGTTGATAGCGTGCTCGCCAAGGCAGTGGAGAGAAACAGCTATATAAAGCCAACCATTCTCCCCCTGTTCTTCACTTTGCTTTCTTCTTTATTCTGAACTCTTTCTGCAATCTTTGCTTCCAATATTTTCTTTGCTTTCTTTCACGTTATTTCTTTTCTTTCTTTAGGAAACACAACCATCCCACAAACTATGGCCTTATCACAGCAACCCACCGCCACCTCCAAAACTTCATACAAAAGGTTCTTAAAACCTGTTGTCGAGGAGACCTACAACAAGTTCTACAGAGAAAGGCAAATATGGGAGGAGAAGGGCTTCCAATACACCTAATCTGATGGTGATTTTGGGTTGGAACCCTTCCTATTCGAAAGGATCCACAATATGGGCTGGGACCAGTTCGCACGGCAGCTAGAAGGAATCAACAACAACAATGTGCGAGAGTTTTACGCCCACCGGCCAAACTCGGAGAGCCCTTTCGTCTACGTCCAGGGAGAAGGTGTCAAGTTCACTGCTGATATGATCAACAACTTTTACAGCATAGAGGTCAGCGGTGACCCACACGGAGAGTGGGAATCATATCTGACGGGGGCTGACTACAACAAGATCAAGAAGAAGCTTTGTAAGCCAAACACCAAATGGCTGATAGGCAAAAACAATGGGTCAGTCAATCGCCGAGACTTGCTGCCAGAGGCAGCCCTTTGGAGTTACTTTGTCCAGTGCCGCCTGATGCCAACCACATATGAATCGACAGTAAACATGCCGCGGCTCGCCCTTATCTGTAGCATAATGAAGGGGCGGCAGATAAACGTTGGCGAGGTAATAATAAAGGAGATTTATGCCCACGCAAAGAAGCCAAACGTCAAAGGTCCCCGCTTCTTCCCTGCACTCATCACTGGCCTTTGTGCCAATTTTAGCGTGCTGTTGCACCCAAAAGATAAAATTCTTCCTGCCAAGGAAGGATGGACAAGAAGGGTACGCCAGCAGATGATGCATAACGCGAAGCCAGAAACACCTTCCACTGCCCAGTCGCCGTCCCAAACTGCCGCCACCCCAGCCGCAGCAGGCAATACTGAAGCTGCCCTCACGTTCGAGGTGATCCATTTACTACGCAGCCTAGTGGAAAGCTGCCATAGGATTGAGCGCAAACATGTGATATTCACCAAATATATATCGGACGTGCAGGAGGCCTTTGTGGCCTACTTGTTGGACAAGTATCAAGACGCTGGCCCACAGTTGCCCACCTTTTCGACGGAGTTAGCAGCTTCCAAGCCAATCCATATCACTCCGAGACCAGCTGCTGCTCCTACCGCCGATAACAGTAAGGGGCCACACCGCCGCCCCAAGAGAAGAACCTCTACAACCCCTATCCAACCACACGACCTCGCTTCCTCATCAGAATCAGAGGAGGAGGAAACCACTCCTGCCTCCCTAGTAGCCAAAACAGCCGCTGTCAAGGACACCGGCTACTCAGACATGGAGATTTCAGACTCCCTTGACGACGAACCGGCAGAGGCAGTCAGAAAGAAAAGGCGGGTAGCAGCAGAGCTCTGGGGTGGAGAAGCTGAAAGATAATCAAAGAAGCCCACCCCTAGCCGCATCCAGCCGCCGCGTAGCTCGAAGAAGAGCCCAGCAGAAAGACCATCCGCTACGCGCCGCCTAGTCCTGCCTGCCTTCTCAGAATCTTCCTCTAACGCGGAAGCAACAGAGGGGAACTCTCTCAGTTTATACCACCATTTTTTCCTTTTAATTTTTTTGTTTTTCTTATGTTTTATTTTTTCTGTTTTTAATTTTTCTTTTTTTATACTTTATGTTTTGTTGTTTTTAATTTTTGTTTTGTAGAGGCATTTAGGACAATGCCAACCTTGAGTTTGGGGGAATTAGTCTTCTTTGTTTTAGATTCATTTAATAGCATTTAGATGCATATGTAAATTCTGCCCCCTAGCACTTAATGAAATAGAAATCTTTAGCTTTAAAACTTGTGCCTATGATAGCTTATTCGACTACTTATATTCGCATCATTCTAAACTTTTTAAGCTAACTATGGGAAGAAGCATGAAAAACACTTAGAAATTTTTTTTCTGCCAATTATCTTTACACTTGTCTGTTAAATGCCAGATTTTTGCTTGAATTTTGAGTTTAACACTGCCAGCCTTACTTAATAAAAATTCCTTGATTGTATACAGGTTTGCCGCCACGGCAGCATAGGGCAGCACAACAAAGAAGATGTAAACCCTAGAGATGCCCGAAACAGGCTCTAGGCAGAAAGATTTAATACCCTAGAGGTGCTCGAAACAGGCTCTAGAAAGGATCATGAGCAAGGACACTTCGCTGCTATCAAAGTCCATGAATCTAAACCAAGTGACGGACAAATTAGCAAGAGTGAATGAAGGTCTTAACGGGATCTCTATTAAAAGGGTTCGGAGTTTCGTAGAGTGCACCTATCCTAGCTTCAGACCCGGAGAATAGTTGTCATGAGCTAAAGCCCTTAAAGCCATGATCAGAAAAAAGAACAAAAGTGCCCAATTGTGCTACCAAGGCAGCAACACGTATCCTTTCTAGTAATTTAATTATTTTAGGCATTCTTTGTTAACTTAATTATCTCAGGATAATTAGCATGAGCACAGACCTGCACACACTGCACTGGCATTAAGAAAATTAAAACGTAAGTATCTCATGACATTCCCTATTACTAACATTAAATAGGTGCCACGTCCTAGAGGTAAGAAATCAAGTTAAAGGCTAATGTTTCTATTAATTTTGTGCTAAGGGCGGGTTTACTAGTTAGGTTGCATTGCTTGAGGACAAGAATAGTTTGAGTTTGGGGGTGTGTGGAGTGTCCATGAGTTCTATATTTTGTACACATTCATGCATGTATTATTGTTGTTCTTAAGCTCATTTAGGCATATTTAGGTGCATTGCATGTATTATAACATTATCTTCTCTTTTACCATGTTTCTATTGAATATTTTATATTTAGTTGAGAAAAGTTATTGTTTTAGATTAGTTTATATTTTCAAGTGCTAGAGCTAGGAGAGGAGAGGACAGAACAGGACAGAAGGCTGGAACCAAAGGAGCTGTACTGAAGCAACTCAAGATGCCGCCAAGGACGCTGCCGAAGCAGCATTACCGCCATGTGCCGCCCGGGCAGGAGTTACATCGACTTAGCCAAGATGGGTCGCGATTTAAAGAGAGAAATTTCCTAAGCCCAATGAGCCCGGTCTTTCAATTTTTTGAAGCCTGTAGCGGTCGGTAGAGCTGATCCAAGACCAATAAGTAGGAGCACTTATCCTTACTTGCGGAAGAAGGCAACGCCCAAAAAGTCCATATTTAAGTCAAAGAGGAGTTTGTATTTAATGTAAATATACTTTTAGAACTTCTACTTTAAGGAGGACTCAAACCTAGGTCAAGAGCCCTATATATACTTTAGAGCATTTAGGTGTTCTCCATTTATGAGCGCAAGTGCACACTCTTGTCAAGTTATAGTATAAAAGATATCATCTCTCACAGGGATTGCAGCAGCTCCTATGAATGGTTTCCTGCACAAAAATTTAGTAAATGCGCCATTAAATCTCATGATGTGGAAATATAAAAACACAAATAAAAATAAATATAGTGATGAGAGAGATGCTAGGGAGAGATTTGGGCGATAGGCTGGGTAAGACTGGTGCAGCTTAGTAGCGTGTGGACTGCATTGCAAAGTTTGAGTATGTTTTGCGCTGCCAAGAGATGCTGCCTCAGCGGGTATGGCGGACTGCAAACTATGACCCTGTCACACGGCCACAGTAGGTCACTGCCACTGCAGGGGTGTGTACTGTCTCGACAGGTGGAATGGAGAGAAGTCCTGACGGCTCTTTTGGCAGACATTCTATGTTCAGCAGGATAGTCGACAGTTATCCCTCCTATTTCTAGGTTAGGATGCTGGAGATGCTAACTTGAAGACTAGTGTGAAACCAAATTAGTCAACCCGGTTGGTACTCCCTTTTAGCCGCTGAAACTTGTGGAGTTGTGTGAAACCAAGTTAGTCACGCCTTTATGAGTTGTGACCATTCTTAACCCTTTCGTGAGCCTTGCACTTTCGTGCCCAACAAATGGATTTTCTTTTCAACTAACTGGTGTAGACTAATTGAACGAACAAGGAGCATGGATTAAGCAAACTCAGAATTTTATTCAAAACAAGTCAAAACTATACAACCGTTTCCCTCAAACTACTTTACATACACGCGCCTAAAACCTAGGAGAGTTGGGTCGCGACCCCCAACACTCCAACCTATCTAACTACATATCGTCGTGCGGCTGCTTAGGCTCGCATCCCCTCACCCTCGTCCTCATGCCCCTATACTTTTACATACATTGGGTATATATAGGGCTCATGACCTAAGTTGAGTCCTTCTTGAAGTAGGAGTTCTAAAAGTGAATTGCATTAAATACAAACTCCTTTATACTTTAAATACAGACTCTTTGGACATTTCCTTCTTCTACAAGTAAGGATAAGTGCTCCCACTTATCCATCTTGAATAAGCTCTACCGGCCGCTACATGCTTCAGGAAATTGCAAGACTGGGCTCATTAGGCTTAGGAAATTTCTCTCTTTAAATCGCAACCCATCTTGGCTAAGTCGGTGTAACTCCTGCCCGGGTGGCTCTTGGCAGCAATGCTGCTTCGGCAGCGTCCTTGGCGGCATCTTGAGCTGCTTCAGTACAGCTCCTTCAGTTCCAAATTTTTTGTCCGGTCCTGTCCTTTCCTCTCCTCTCCTAGCTCTAGCACCTGTAAATATAAACTAAACTAAAACAGTAACTTTTCTCAACAAAACACAAAATATTCAATAAAAGCATGGTAAAAGAGAAGATATTGTTATAATGCATGCAATGCACCTAAATGGGCTTAAGAACAGCAATAATAAGGGCATGAATGTGTACAAAATATAGAACTCATGGACACTCTACATATACCCAATGTATGTAAGGGTATAGGGGCATGCGATCATACATATAGGCATATCCCGGATAGCACTCCGCATATCTGAGGACGAGAGGATAGATGGGGGATAGTTAGATAGGTTGGAGATGTTGGGGGTCGCGACCCAACTCTCCTAAGGTTTAGACGTGTGTATGTAAAGTAGTTTGAGGGAAACTGGTTTATAGTTTTGAGTTGTTTTCAATAACATTTTGAGTTTGCTTAATGTATGCTCTTTGTTCGTTCAATTAGTCTACACCAGTCAATTGAAGAGAAAATCCATTTATCAGGCACGAAAGTGTAAGGCTCACGAAAGGGTTAAGCACGGTCACAACTTACAAAGGCGTGACTAACTTGGTTCCACACTAGTCCACAAATTTCAGCGGCTAAAAGGGATCACCAACCGAGTTAACTAATTTGGTTCCACACTAGTCCTCAAGTTAGCATCTCAAGCATCCTAACCTAGAAATTAGAGGGATCACTGTTGACTGTCCTGTCGAACTTGGAATGCCTGCCAGACTTGCCGCCATGACTTCTTTCCGTTCCACATTCCAAGACAGTACACTCATGTAGTGGCAGTGACCTGCTGCGGCCGCGTGACAGGGTCGTAGTTTGTCGCCCGCCATCCCGCCGAGGCAACAAATAATGGCAGCACAAAAGAAGTTCAGCTTATGCAATGCAGTCCGCAAGCTACTAAGCTACACTTGCCTTACCCAGCCTATCGCCCAAATCTCTCTCTCATCATTATCTTTATCTTTACTTGTGTTTTTATATTTCCACATCATGATATTTAATTGCGCATTTACTAAATCTTTGTGCAGGAAACCATTCATAGGAGCTGCTTCAATCCCTGTGGGAGACGATATCTTTTATACTATAACTTGACAAGAGTGTGCACTTGCGCTCATAAATAGAGAACACTCAAACGCTCTACAGCTGGGCTTTTCTTCTTGCCACATGGCAGCTACATGCGGCTGGGAGTGGGTCGTTTCAATGGTGCTTCTGGTTCAGTATCAGACCTTTCACCTTGAGGCTTGTTCGCATCAGTGGGCCGCTTTCTTTTCCTTGCTGCCTCGGCCGGTTCGTCATTGAAGGAATCAGATATCTCCATGTCTGAGTCGTCGACTTCTTTGGCAGCTGCCTTCTTTGCTATTGGGGTGGCGGCGGTAGTCTCCTCCACTTTCTCAAACTCAAATGAGGAGGTGAGGTTGTATGGCTGGATGGGAGTGGGTGAGGTTCTCTTGGGGCGAATGTGCGGCCCTTCGCTGGTTGGGGCGGCTGGAGTGGTAGCTGGTCTAGGTGTGATCTGAATTGGTTTAGAAGCTGCTAACTCCGATGGGAAGGCTAGCAACTATGGGTCGGCGTCGTGGTATTTATCTAGCAAGTAGGCTACAAAGGCCTCTTGCACCTCCGTGATGTACTATAATTATAAGTGCAAATGCACACTCTTGTCAAGTTGTAGTATATAAGATATCGTCTCCCACGAGGATTGGACAGCTTGGTTCGAATTGTAGTTCTTGCACAATTAAAGTAAATGCACAAGTAAGGTGATTGTTGAGAAGAAGAGTAAACTAAAAACACAAGTAATAAAGGAAGTGATCAGCTTGATAAAGAGGGAAGGGTTATGTTGTTGCTTATTGTGAAACTGCGTTGAATAGGTCAAGTTGTTTTGCGCTGCCACGATATGTTGCCTCGGCTGGTAATGGCGGATTGAGGATGCGACAACTTTCGCTGCCATGGCGGAACTCTGCTCTTGCAACTTTCGTTGTCTCAAAAAGTGAAATGGAGATAAGTCCTAGTGACAAGTCTAGCAGATACTCCAAGTTCGGCACAGCAATTCTAAAGTGATCCTTCCTATGTCTAGGCAAGGATTCTATCACCTTGTGATGTAGGATATACATAGTAATCTCAGCGTAAACCTAACACAGACAGTCGACGTTTGGGTGCTCCTTTAAGCCTATGAAATTCTAACTTATGTTTAAGCCGAATTAGTCAACACCTCGACATGATGAGACCGTACTTAATTCTTTCGTTAGTTTGACACTCTCGTGCCCGACAAATATATTTCTTCAACTGGACTTTTGGAACTAATTGAAGAAGTGAAGAACATGAATTAAACAAACTTGGAATATTTTATTGAAAACAATCTTGAAACCTAAACAACTGTTCTCACAACTAATTTACAATATAAACCCAAAACCTATTGGAGATTTAGAACATGGTGGCGGCAGAAAACCTAAGCTATGCCTAAAGAAAACCTAAGATGCTTTGAATTAGAATTACAATGAGTATTTATAGACAATAGCTAGGTCTAGTCCTTCTCAATGTAGAAGCCTTCAAAAGTAGCTTTCCACATTTAATGCGACTTTAAACTCTGACTTCTTTGAGTTGAATGTGGACTTTATCGCGTTGCCTTGTCCTGCAAGCAATCTTGAGATTTCACTTCGGCAGCTCTGCCCGCTGCTACAGATGTCGAAAAATTGAGTGGATTGAATCGATAGAATCAGGGTTTTTAGCTCTACAAATTGCACTCCAGTTCTCCAACCCCATAATTTGCTACCGTGGGCAACAAGGTCGGTGACGGAAGCACTCGGCAGCTATTGTCTTCGTCTGGAACTGCATCAGTACAGCTCATTGGTTCGCTGCCTCAACATCGCATCCTCAGCTCCTCTTTCCCTCTGTCATTCGTTAGTACCTAAAACCAAAAATACACTAAAACAATACCTTTCTTCACCAAATAAAAGATAATGTATAAAAACAAGGTAAAGCAAAGAAATATTGTAAAATGCAATGCATGGTCCTAATTATGCCAAAGATGTACTCAAAAACAACAATAATATGATATGTTATGTGTATGAAAAATAGGACTTGTCCTCAAGAAATGCAACCTAAACATACTTGCTCTAATAATAATCAGAAAGAAAAACCAGGTTTTCAACTTGATTTCATACCTCAAGGCCGTGACACCTATATTAATATAGTGAGGGGAATTAAGCACGAAAATAACTCAGAATTAATTTCTAATGTCAGTGCAATGTGTGCATGACTGTGTACAGGCTGAATATGCAGAATAACTAAATAAACAAAGATGTTGTTATGATATAAGGTTGCTGCCGAGGTAGCACAGTTAAGTACAATATTTTAATCATGGCAATGAGGGATTTATCTTATCACAACTACTCTTCTAGGTATGAGATTAAGATAGGAGCAAACTACAAAACCCCGAACCCTTGGAGTAGAGTCATCCTGTGAAGACTTTTATTCACTCATGCTAATTTGTCCGTCACTTCATAACTTTCAGATTCGTGGACTTTGATAGCAGCAGAGTGTCCTCGCACATGATTCTTCCTTGAGCCTGTTGTGGGCACCTCTAGGGTAAAACATCAATGTCCTTTGTTTTTACTTTTGTTGTCGTGGCAGTGCTGTATTTTTCTGTTTCTTTTCTCTGCCTCAGCGGCTACCTGCAATCATTGTTAGAACTTTGCAAAGAATTCTAAAAACAAGCAGGCAGTGTTCATCAGAAACTCTAACACATTCAGCAAGTAACAGAGGTGTTTTGATAGTTTTGGAAAAAGAAAAAAAATTCCAAGTCATTTTTCATGCTTTTCCAAAGATTAAGTTCAATTTATTATTGGTGCAAAAACAAGTAATCGGCTAATCAGTCATAGGCACAAGTTATATAAAAAAAATTCTTTTCCGGTTATTACTAAGGCAAGTACAATGCAACCTATATGCTACTAGATATGCCTTAGTCAAATGATGCGAGAGCTATCCCCACCAAACTCAGATAGGCATTGCCCTCAATGCAAAAAACTGGAAAAATAAATAAAAAAAATAAAGGCAAGAAAAGGGGAAGAAGACTTAGGTTGCGGTCATTGGCAGGTTACGACAGTAGGATCCAACGGATCAGGCGGGGCTTTGAATCCTTCTTTGCGAAAAGGTACCCTAAGGCAGAATGATTTGTGTGGACTATCACCTTTGTGTCAATCAGGTAGGGTCGGAGCTTATCGAAGGCGAACACTACTGCCAACAACTCTTTCTCTGTAGTGGTGTAGTTTGTTTGAGCAAGATTTAGTGTTTTGCTAGCGTAGTAATTACATGAAAGATTTTATCTCTACGCTGCAGTAGGGCGGCGCCGACAACAGTATCACTCGCATCACACATAACTTCAAAGGGTTGACTCCAATCAAGGGGAACTACCATAGGTGCTGTCACTAGCTTTTCCTTTAAGGTTTTGAATGCCTCTTGGCATGCCTCATCGAAGTTGAACGGTTTGTCATGTTCTAGCAAAGTACACAACGATTTAGAGATTTTAGAAAAATTCTCAATAAATCTGCGATAAAAATCCGCGTTCCCCAGGAAACTCTGTATGCCCTTGACAGCGGTCGGCGACGGCAAGTTGGCGATTACTTCAATCTTGGCTTTTTCTACCTCTATTCCCTGTGCGAAAATTTTATGTCCCACGACTATGCCTTCATCTACCATAAAGTGTCATTTTTCCCAATTAAGTACCAGGTCTGTTTCCTCGCATCTAGTGAGTACTTTTTCAAGGTTGCCAAGGTAGCTGTCGAAGCTGCTGCTGAAGACAGAGAAGTCATCCATGAAGATTTCCATGAAATCTTCTATCATGTCGGAGAAGATAGCCATCATACATCGCTGGATTGTGGCTGGGGCGTTGCACAAACCGAATGACATTCTTCGAAAAGCATAAATGCCATATGGGCAGGTGAAGGTTGTTTTGGCCTGGTCCTCTAGTGTGATGGCGATCTGGTTATAACCTGAATATCCGTCCAGAAAGCAATAGAAGGGTTTGCCAGCAAGGCAGTCAAGCATTAGATCAATAAAAGGTAATAGAAAGTGATACTTTTTAGTTACTTTATTTAACTTGCGGTAATCCATGCATATTCGCCAACCAGTTACTGTTCTGGTTGGTATTAATTCATTATTGTCATTGCTTACCACAGTTATGTCACCTTTCTTTGGCACACATTGTACCGGGCTTACTCATTCATTGTCCGAGATAGGATATATGATACCAGCGTCTAACCACTTGATGATCTCCTTTTTGACAACTTCTCTCATGGCCTCATTTAATCTCCTCTGGGTATCTATAGTTGGCTTTTGGTCCTACTCAAGCTGGATTTTGTGCATGCAAATTTTCGGGCTTATTCCCTTTATATCTGCTATGGTCCAGCCTATTGCCTTCTTATGATGTTGCAGCAGTGCTGTCAATTGTTGTTCCCGTTTAGGCTGCAACTTGGAAGAAATTATTACTGGCAGTGTATCATTAGGTCCCAGAAAAACATACTTAAGTTGTGTAGGTAAGGCTTTTAACTCAAGAGTGGGAGGTTGTTCGGTGGATGGTTTGAATATTTTGCCCCCTTTTCTGTGTAATTCATTAGTTAAAAGTACTTACCTGGCCTGTTTGCTATCCAGTATGCTTATTCCTGATCTTTCAATTCCTGCTCTGTCCACTCATTGCGTTGTTCATCTTTTGAGCAGATATCTAAATGGCTGCCAAGGCAGCTGCCGAGGTTGCTACCCGGACAATCTTGCTGTAGGCAGGGTCTGTTAACTTCAAAGTTGAACTTTGAGGAGGCTTCCATTAGCTGGCATTCTTTCGGATCATCGGCTAGCCTCATAGACTAGAAGACGTTCAATTTTACTTGTTGATAATCTACCCTCATCGTAAGTTCACCTTTTTCCACATTAATCAGTTTCCTGCTCATAGCAAGGAATGGTCGCCCCAGGATTATTGGTGCCTTTTCATCTGCTTCACAGTCTAGTACCAAAAATTCGGCAGGGAAAATAAATTTGTCAACCTTTACAACGATGTCATCAATTTTTCCTTCCGATTGTACATATGTTCTGTCAGCCAGCTGGAGCATTATTGTTGTTGGGTGGGTGTCTCCTATTCCTAGTTTCTAGAAAATAGATTTGGGCATTAAGTTGATGCCACCCCTAAGTCACATAGTGCTCGTACGGAGTGGTTGATGCCTATTTTGCAGGGGATTATGAAGCTGCCCGGATTTTTTTGTTTGGGCGGTGCCTTATTGTGCAGCATGGTCATGCATCCTTTTGTCACTGCCACTGTTTCGAATTTCCCGATCCTTGTTCTCTTGGATACCATATCTTTTAAGAACTTGGCATAGATGGGCATTTTTTCAATCAACTCTATCCGTGGAAGATTGATTTTGACTTGCTTTAGAACATCCAAGAACTTTTTATACTGCATCTCATGTTTTTGTTTCTTTAATCTTTGTGGAAATGGTGGTGGAGGTACAGGGTTGACAGTTTTTGCTTTGATGGGCATCCTATCTTGGGAAGAGGTGATTGGTTTAGAATCTGACCGTTCATTCCTGGTGTTATCCGCCAGTTCATGTTCTGGTTCCTTATTGCTTTCGTCTAGTGATGCCGCGGCAGGTTGTCCGGCGGCTTGAACTGGTTCGACAGGTGATGCTTCTCTTGCAGCATGCATGGATGGGTCTTGTAGTGTTATCCCGCATCTGGTTGTTATAGCTTTTCACTGTTCATGGGATTTCCCTTTCGCTATTTCAGTGTCACTAGGTAATCCACCCATTGGCCTAGTACTGATAACCTGAGGAAACTTCTCATACTGAGTCTCCAGATTTTTATAGTTGCCTCTCGGTTGTTCATCCTGCTTTCCATCTTGTACATAAAAGATTCAGTTTTATCAATAAATTCATTCATATTAGAAATAAAATCATTACTACGGGATATGAAAGTATACGGGGTAGATTCTAAGGAAGAAGTGTTTGTATTCTTTTGCTGCGGAGGTAGCTGTCGTGACAGGTTCTGTTGATAATCTCCATGTTGCTGTGGTGGGTTTACAGCAGTCCTTGGTTTTCTCCAGGAGAAGTTGAGATGGTTCTTCCATCCAGGGTTGTAAGTATTCTGGGCCAGTCTGTTGTTCCTCTCATTTCCTCCCATAAAATTGGCAGATGCGGTGTAGTCAGAGGAATCATGGTTGCCCCCACATTCATCACAGAACGGTTCCACAACCTTTACCTCATATGCCTTCCCAGTAGGTTTCACGATGCTCATGACTAGCTCTGTCACCATGTCAAGGCGGGCATTGACAGATTCTGAGACTGCTACCTCGTTCACAGTGGTTGGCCGCCTAACGCCGCCTCGACGAGCTGTTGGATACTTGTAGTTGTTCTTGGCGGCTTGGTTCAGAATCCGCAGTGCCTCCTCTCGTGGTATGTCAAGGATGATCCCATTGTCTGAGGGATCAATAATCATCCGTGTTGGGTAGTTCACCCCGTTGTAGAATATTGATACCTGAGTCCAAGTCGGAAGACCATGTAGCGGGCAGTTATTCAGCATATGCTGGTACCGCTCCCATGCTTCATACATTGGTTCCTCATCCCCTTTTCTAAAGGTTGATATCTCATTCTGCAGCTTGTCTGTGACATTGGACGGGCTGAATCGATCTAGAAAATCTTTACAAAGCTCTGTTCATGTGTGGAACGACCCGGCCGGTTGGTTGTTTAACCACTGTTTTGCCCTATCCCTCAGTGAATATGGAAATAACCTCAGCCTCAGTACGTCTTGATGGATCCCATGTATTTGAACGCTCTGCAGATGTTTAGGAATCCTCTCAAATGTTGTCGGGCATCTTCTGTGGCAGTCCCTCCAAATTGCCCTAATGTGTTGATCATGTTAAACATGACGGGCTTCAATTCGAAGTGATATGCCTCGATCTCAAGTTCTGTCACTTTCGAATTGAACCCTCTAAAATCATGTTCCAGATAATCCCTAGTGGTTCAAACGTACTGTGGCTGCTTGGGCGGAATAGGGGGATCTTGTCTTGGTGGATCTTGCTAACCTCTGGGCGGCAAGTCTTGCTGCCCATCCCTGCCGTTCGCGGCATTGTTGGCAGGGTTTTCGTTTTCCATTTCTTTGTCCTTTTCTTTGTTTTTCCTTAGGACTACTCTGATCTCCTTTTTAAGTTCTCTTGCTTTACGCTCGATATCGTCGTAAAAGAGTTCTCCTTTTGGGTTCGCCCTAGTCATACAATAGCAAAGGAAACTGTAAAATCCTTTTTTTGATTAGAAATAAAAATAAAATAAAAAGAAAAGAAAAAGTGCATAAATTAAAAACGAAATTCGATGTTACCAATCCCAACAACGGCACTAAAAACTTGTATAGCGTTTTGGGTGTACTCTAATTATGAGCGCAAGTGCACAATCTTGTCAAGTTATAGTATATAAGATATCGTCTCTCACGAGGATTGGACAGCTTGGTTCGAATTGTAGTTCCTACACAAGTAAGGTGATTGTTGAGAAGAAGAGTAAAATAAAAAGACAAGTAATAAAGGAAGTGATCAAGTTGATAGAGAGGGTAGGGTTATGCTGCAGCTTAGTGTGAAACTGCGTTGAATAAGCCAAGTTGTTTTGCGCTGCCACGATATGCTGCCTCGGCTGGTAATAGTGGATTGAGGATGCGGCAACTTTCGCTGCCACGACGGAACTCTAGTCTTGCAACTTTCTCTGTCTCGGTAGGTGGAATAGAGATAAGTCCTAGCGGCAAGTCTGGCAGATACTCCAAGTTCGGCAGAGTAATTCTGAAGTGATCCTTCCTATGTCTAGGAAAGGATTCTGTCACCACGTGATGTAGGCAATACCTAGCAATCTCAGCGTAAATCTAATACAGGCAGTCGATGTTTGGTTGCTCCTTTTAGCTGCTGAAATTCTAACTTATGTCAAAGCCGAATTAGTCAACACCTCGACATGATGAGACCGTACTTAATTCTTTCGTGAGTTTGACACTCTCGTGCCCGACAAATGGATTTCTTCAACTGGACTTTTGGAACTAATTGAAGAAGTGAAAAACATAAATTAAGCAAACTTGGGATATTTTATTGAAAACAAACTTGAAACCTAAACAACCATTCTCACAACTAATTTACAACATAACCTCAAACCCAAAGGAAATTTAGAACATGACGGAGGCAGAAAACCTAACCTATGTCTAGAAAAAACCTAAGATGTTTGAATTAGAATTACAATGAGTATTTATAGACAATAGCTAGGTCTAGTCCTTCTCAAAGTAGAAGTCTTCAAAAGTAGCTTTCCACATTTAATGTGGCTTTAAACTCTGACTTCTTTGTGTTGAATGTGGATTTTATCACGTTGCCTTGTCCTGCAAGCAATCTTGAAATTTCACTTCGGTGGCTCTGCCCGCTGCTACAGATGTCAAAAAATCGAGTGGATGGCATCGATAGAATCAGATTTTTTAGCTCTACAAATCGCACTTCGGTTCTCCAACCCCATAATTTGCTGTCGTGGGCAGTAAGGTCGGCGGCGGCAACACTCGGCAGCTATTGTGTTCGTCTGGAACTGCATCAGTACAGCTCTTTGGTTCGCTGCCTCAGCATCAAATCCTCAGCTCCTCTTTCCCTCTGTCAGTCGTTAGTACCTAAAACCAAAAATACACTAAAACAATATTTTTTTCACCAAATAAAAGATAATGTATAAAAACAAGGTAAAGCAAAGAAATGCTGTAAAATGCAATGCATGGTCTTAATTATGTCTAAGATGTACTCAAAAATAGCAATAATATGAGATGGTATGTACATGAAAAATAGGACGTGTGGACTCTTTACAAAAAACAATTTGGGAAAAATCAGATTTTTGTGTTAGACAATCTAGTGTCCCTAGATTTTTGAATGAAAAAGTTTTTAGAAGTATTTGAGTCCCAAAAGGACTAAGTACTTCAACTAAAACAGATGAAATTGAAAATAGATTCCTAAGGGGACTAAACTATGTGTAACTAACGTCTATGGATCCAAAGAAATTTGGATAATTACTTGATTGTCTTGTCTAAGTGTGATGGAGAGTGATCAACAAGTCCAAATTTCAGGGGGAGCTCCATGCACACAAAGAGAACACTTGAAGAAAGATGCTTCACATCCTACCTTTGATTCAAGTGTGGTAAATTTTAGTTGAATTTATTTGTTTTTTCATTTAATTTGTTTATTTTAATTCAACTAGATTATCATATTGTTGGACTAACTATATTTGATGCTTTGAGTAGGGGGGCCAATTTTAAAACTAAAGTTTTTTAATTGTGTCAAAAATTTTAAACCTCCCCTGTTATTTTGTGCTTAATGTCTTTTAAATTCTTTTTGATGTAACAAAAAGGGGGCAAAATGGTTTGAAAAAATAATTTTTCAAAAGAATAAAGAGGAGTTTTAATCTCATTCTATTTTTTAAATCTCTTATTCAAAATTTTTAAAATACTAAAGAGGAATCCCAAACAATTTTTCAAGTTGGTTTTATCATATCAAAAAGGGGTGATTGTAGAAATACATGTTTTGATATAATAATTGAAAAATGTTTTGGACTTAATTGAAAATAATTTAAAACATTCTCTAAGTCAAAAACAACTTGAAAATAAGTTTGAGGATGTTTAAAAAGGTTTTGGCAATGTTTGAAACGTTTTTAAGTAGCCAAACCAGTGCTTTTAATGTACCTGTTTCAATACATGCATAATCTGTATCGATATGTTTTGATACTGCCAGAATTTGTTTCGATACATAGCCTATCTGTTTTGATACGGATAGGTGTGGTTTCGAAACACCATTTGGTGTTTCAATACGCCCACGTAGCATACACCCTAACGACTATAACCCTAATAGCTGTTTCCCAACGACTATTTGAATTGTAGGTTGTTCCGATACGACACTAGGCGTTTTGATATGGGCGTTCTGATACGACCCAAGATGTTTCGATACGACCTCTTCAATGCGCATAACAGCTCTTTCTGTTTTAGTCGTGTTTCGAAACAGGCAGGTACCATTTCAATACGGGTAGTGCCAGAACTGCATTTATGGTGAGAAATAAAGTCTCCAACGACTCCAATTCAACCCCAACGGTCCTCAACGGCTATAAACTCAATTTGGAGTATAAATGGGGCCTCAAAGCATCAAGAAAAGGCTAATGCTTCAATTGTAAACAACATTATGATGAGAAAATTGTCTTAGGTGCTTAATTGCTTATTTCTTGTTTAGACAACATTCGTGAGGCAAAATTGTCAAATTTGCTCAAGTGTTTAGGTTTGGGTGAGTGCCTTAGTGTGCAAACATCAATCTTGTAAGAGGGATTTTAGTTTTCTTATCTTTATCTCTTGTAGAGAGGGTTTGATCAAGCTTTGGACTAGAAAGCTTTGATCGTTGTAAAGGTTTCCTCCTAAACTTAGAAAAGGGGACGAATCAATTAGTGAATTGGTTGTGAAATCCTTAGTGGGAAGCTAAGGTAGTGGATGTAGGTGCTTGTTAGAAGGTCGAACCACTCTAAATTGTCGTGTCTTTTATCTTTTAGCTTCCTCACCCCAATCACTCAAAAATCCAACTTCTCCACCACTTGGCAATCCATAACGGTTGAAGGAAATCGAGCCTATCAAGCCCAACACATATCATATTTAAACTTTCAAACAAGGTAATTTCAATCAAGATATGGTCTATCTAATGATTTGCCAAGATATGATCTATCATATGTAAAATACTGAAACAATTTCAATCATATTTTAATGGAGTCAACATATGATCTATCTAAACAAGCAAGATAATTCACTAGAATCAAGTAAAGCTCACACAACCGAAACACTAACCTAATGATAATTCACTGCCAAAACAAGCGGTATCCATGTATATATATATATATATTCGTTGCAGTTTCCTTCTCATCTATTGATCTATTAATCAATTGGCAGCATGACAATTGACTTAACAAGGTTATAGTTTACTTGATCCATGAAACGAGTATTTCAAATCAAGTTGATATAGCATAAATGTTTAGGAAAGATATTCACTTTCTAATTTTCACTAGAAAACAAGCTTAATGTCAACTAAGTAAATAATTTTATCATGTGAAATAAGGGTATTGGTGTTCGTTAAATGGAATACGACTAGGAGAGCTGAGGCAAAGCTTTCAAAATGGTTTTATTTAAAAGGTGAAATTCACAATTCAGTTACTATCTACAGAAAAAGAGCAACTCAAAAGCATTCCAAGGAAAAATTTCATCAAGAAGTCTATTGTGGCAACGATTCAAAGAAAAGATTGATTAAATGGAATGTTGAACTTGCAAATTCTAAAGTTATACAAAACATATTTATAGCAATTAAATGAATTACTCTAAACAGTAAACATGGCCATAGCCAACTATCTAATAAACAATACAATGACACACTGACCTGGCCACCACACCACGCTTCATCCGCTCCGCATTAGGAAAAACAAACTTCAATTCCTACGAGAAACATGTCATAGGAAACCGAACTAAAGATTCAACACACATGTACAAAATAGCAAGGGAAAGTGGTATTTATCACCAAAATAAACAAATTGTAACACCCGGGTTTAGGGGTCAGGTGAAAATAATATTTTAATATTATTTTGGGCTCAATTTTATAATTAAAATAATCTTTTAAGTTTCGGGCTTCAAAAACAAATATTTGAAATTGGACCAAATTGAAGAAATTGCAAATTGAAGAGTTTTTAAAGAATAAATAAGATAGCCATTCATTAATGGTCATTTTGTAATTAGCCCAACTTTGATTTTAAATCCCCTTTATCCAACACTTTCACTATTCATCCTCTTCTTCAACCAAAAACCAACGTGAAAAGAGCTCTCCCATCTCTTTCACTTTTCCATCTCATTTCTCCTCCATTTTAGCTCGGTTTTGAAAGGTAATTACATTTCCGACTTGCTCTCATCTTCCTCTACTTGGAAGTACAAATAGATTTCATTTTCATCAATGTTTTAGAATTTGGGTTTTTCAAAGTTTTGGTTAAAGGTTGTGACTTTATGAGTTTTTATCAAGGCTTTTGGTTTATTTATGTTAGTTATGTTGTTTGTGAATCAAATAGTCCAACATATATAAATTTTAGAGCATTTTAAATGAATTCCCGAATTTGAGCATAAATGAGGTTTTTGAAGGGTTTTGGGTGAGTTTTGGGGGTTGTTTTAGGTGGGAATTGATAGGCTATTGGTAGTACTATGGTCGGGGGTTGATTTGGGATCATTTGTGGGTGCAATGGATGTTGGAAACATGGTTTTTGAACATGGTTTTGGGGCTGTCCGAGATTGCAAATATTGGGGTTTGGTCATGGCTTGCAACGTTGTAAATTGAATTTGAATTGTGTTCCGGGTTGGTCTTTCGATGTTGGGCTGATTTGGAATTGTTTGAAATGTGTTTGAGATTGTTTAGAAGCGGGAATTTGTGTTGGAGAAGCTTCGGGAAGAAATCCGAAATTTTGAGGGAGGTTGCTTGCTTGGCTTGGAGCTTGGGAGCTTAGGTGAGTGGTTAAATATTTTTAAATGGTTTTCAAGTGTTGGTTCAAGCATGTGAACTAGGTTGGGATTGGTAGACCCACCTAGAGTTGGGATTAGGGTGGTAGCCTAATCCCAATCTTTAGTTAGAGACCTTGGTTGATCTTTAAAGTGTTGAATTATGCCTCATGTTTAATCATTCTTATGGTGGTTATGCTTATGTTGTTATACATGAATGTGGAGGTATGGCTTAATGCATTGTTACATGCATGTCAATGATAAATGTGATAGAGATATACATATGCATGAAATATGATGTGATATTTGTGTTATTGAGATGCATGTGGTGTTGACATGTGTAATGATGTTATGAGGTGATTGTATGATCCGAGGATCATGGTGAGTACATGCTAGGCATGGAAATGTGGTTTGTGCATGACGGTGAGTCATGGTGAGTACGTGCTAAGCACGAAAGTTGTTATGGATTGATATTGTGATAGATTAATGAAATGTGTAGTATTGGCACTAGTATGCTTGGGTACAAATGATCGATCATTAGGATGTTTAGTGTGCACACGTGAGTCAAAATGCGCGCATGGTCTTGATGATGGTACTCATCAAGATGGAGTACGGGTTCGCCCAGAAATCTTCTTTTATATATATTAGTCGGTGATGAGTGGAATCCCATCGACGGGCGTGAGGATGAGTGGAATCCCCTCCGCGTGAAATGAGGCGTGAGGATGAGTGGAATCCCCTCCGCGTGAACGGTGATGAGTGTAATCCCACCGTCAGGTAATGGTTGTGTTGTTGGAATGTGAGTTCCAACGGTTATCCGCGTATTCGAGTCATAGCTAGGTGCCAATACGGATTGTAGTTTATGTTGCCAATGTGTGATTAATTGGGAGCCTATGTGATATGGGATGTGTTGCTAACATGGTTTAATATATGTGATTTCATATGTTGTGGAGACATGATATTGAATATATGTTCATGCATCATCTATATTTATGGCTCGTGTGGATCGGAGGTAAGATCATGCACTTTATCTTGGTTGTAGCCCGTGCTTGGACCATGCATTGTCGAAGGTTTGTTTTATGAGCTTACCCTCACTAAGCTTTTATGCTTACGCTCTCTTTTGTTCGACAATGCAGATCAATGGCTTGTGGGTGGCAAGGGCAAGGAAAGGCCTCCAAGTGTTTCTTACGGTTAGCTCAAGTATGATAGTTAAATTTAAAGATTGTAATAGTAAAGCAATAGGATAGGAGTCGTGTTATGATGCCTTTGGAATGTTGTTGTTGTTGTTGTTGTTGTTGTTGTTTAGGAGCATGTTAGACTCCTAGTACGTGTTGTTAATTTGGCTTTGGGATGTATGTTATGCTTGAACCCATGTTAGTATTTTGCTATCTAGAATTGCCTAAGTGTTGGATATGTTAAAGCTTAATATCTCTAATGACATGTATGGATGTGTGGCTAGTGATGTTGTGCCTTGGTGTTTAGTCTTGTATGATGATGTTCAAGCATGCTCGTATGATGGTTTGCCTTTAGTATTGTTGTTAGGGTGTTGTTGGAGGTTCTAGTGAGGTTTAGGGGCACCCTTGTGCCATAAATCAGCTAAAACCAGTCTGCAGGCAGAGGGCGTTTCGAAACGGGGTAGCCCGTTTCGATACGGTCCCTTTGTTTTTGGCCAAGCGTTTCGAAACGGATAGAGGTTGTTTCGGTACACTTTTGCTACTGGAATTTTGAGAAATTGGCGAGATGAAGGTGTTCCGAAACTGGTCTATGGTGTTTCGAAACGGTCAATTCTCGTTGACCACGAGAAATTGACCAGGGAGGGTGTTTCGGAACGGTTGACCCCCGTTCCGAAACGGCATCCTTGAGTGGGCTTTGAAGTGTTGACCTGGTCAAGGCGTTTCGATACACCTTGAGGGTGTTTCGAAACGGCCTGTTAATCCACATAAAAATGGGCTATTTGGTTCAGGTTGTTTGAGTCTTGGTTGCATGAATGCTTGTCTTCCGTTGCTGTAGTCACATAAGAATTAAATGTGCATTTAGGGAAGATTAAAATAAAAAGAATTTTTCAGGGTCGTTAACCGAGGAGGAACCTTAACGGGTTTCGCTTCGGTTTTCCCCGTGTGGCCCACTCAGACCGGTCATCCGACCAGACCGGGACGAGGGGGTTACATTTGTTGGTATCAGAGCCTAAGGTTACCGAGACCTTGGGCGGGTAAGTGAGGTAAGTTAAGTTCTTGCATTGTAATTACACGGTGTTTGCTTGCCATGTAAGCATGTTGCTTGTTATCCGTGTATGCTTTGACGTGTGATTGTTTGATTGAAAATGTATGTTGATTGATTGTACGCATATGTTTGCTTGTTTAGCAAGTATGCCTTGTTATATGCTTGGTTGAGCATGTATGTGTGTTGATTTGTTTGAAACATGTTGAGTAGAGTCTCATTGCTTCTATTACATAGGAAAAAGGATTTTAAGTGAGGGAAATCATACTTGAGCCACTTGGACCTTTCCTTTGCTAACCCAACTTGTATGTTAAATTGTTGATTGATTTATTGCTTTTAGTAAGTTTGGGGCTAGTGTGTGGGCCGTGAATCGGTAAGTGGAAGTTGTGGTTTTTGAAAATGTGGATGATGTGGAGGAAGTTCTTTGCTATAGTTAGGGGAGTATGGTTGTACCGGAGTTGAGGTACAACTTATTTGCTCGAGTCCGCATGTATGTGAGTTGATTCTTGTTGGTGAGGGACGATGAGACCGATTCTGGTATTAGTTGGTAAAAAGAAGCAAGGGCCTTTGAGTGAAGCTCAGGGGGTATCGATGTTATAGTAGATAAGTCCTTGGTACAGTTATGAGTTTGTTCCCTTTTGATTGATTCCGAATCTGTAATTTTGTATATTGTTAGCAAGCACGCAAAGTTGAATGTGCCCGATGAGGTGTTAGAGGTGGGTGCGAGCACCTTAGTTCCCTAGAAGAGATCAAGGTGAGGGTCTCGTGTGAGTAATCTGAAATTCAGAAATGTTAGTTGGTGATCGTTGGAGTTCGGCCTGTAGTTTTAATGCAAGATAGCCGATCAGTATCCGTGAGTGGGAATCGATTTGTACGATTAGACCAGTGTGCATCTGAGTTGTCTTCCAGCAAGAAGAAGAGACGCGGTCACTTCCGATATGGTTGAGCCGAGAAGGAAGTCTTGAGCCTTGACTCCAAATTGTTTGGTAGCGGGATGTTTTGAGTCGTCAGGACCGATGTTATAGAACAAGTTCAAGCGTGATAGTTTGTGTGTGATCAGAACTGAATTTTGAGGTTTCGAGATAATCTAAGAACGATTTAGAAGAGTTGGATTTTGTTGAAAGGACCAGCCTGAAGACAAGAGGGTCGAAGACTAACAGCTGTGTACTTGTGAAGTTGCAATTTCTGCAGATTCGTCCGTTTGTGTGAGCATGCAAAGGAATTTGATATATCTCTGTTGAGATTTTAGACGTAGGGACGCATGTGACTAGACCTTTTGGGAGATAGTAGTGATCAGAAAGATGTACCGAAGATGTTTGTTGGTGGTTCAGGGTTACTAGTTTCTAGTTTCTAGTAGATGTGAAGTGATTGTCTTCCTACGGTTTCGATGTACCTTTTTGACGGGGTTCGGCTTGTAGAGCACAAAGCCAGGATATACATTGAGACAAAGAGAGAGTTGCCTTGAAGTTGCAGATTTTTGTGAGACTGTAGTAGTAGGTGAGGATGTGAACTTCTTATTGAATGTTGATCCGGCTTTAGAGGTAAAAGGTTGATTGAGTTTAGTTGTCAGGCTTGCTCGGCATTTGTGATAGATTTGATTTTTGGAATAAAGAGTAGACCGCAGAATGTTAGAATAGCTTGTGTTTTCTTTTCCTAGAAGTGTTTGGAAGAATTGTCGGCTTATCTCTTGTTTAGAAGAGAAGAGTTTGATATTGAGACCGTCTTCGAGTTTGCTCCCGTTGTGATTGCTCTGTATCTTATGACTCCCGAAAGAATTGAGAGTATTGAAAGACCAATTACGAAGTTTGTTGGACCTTAGATTCATTAGGCCTAGTACGTCATCTTAGAGTATGACAGTACAATTTGTGAAGAAGAAAGAGTGACAGTACGAGAATGTGTTTAGATTTCAGACCGTTGAAACAAGTGACAGTGAATAATTAGTATCCGTTTCCGAGTGTTAGTGAATTGTTGACCAGTTAGTGTGTGCTTCAGTCTTTTCGAAGATTATTTTGGGATCCGATTACTACCAGATGGAAGTGAGAGAAGTTGAAGTATTGAAGACAACTTTTGGGACAAGATGTGATCTCTTTGAGTTCCGAGTTATGCCGTTTTGTTTGACTAGTGAGTTAGTCACTTTTATAGAGATGTTGAGCAAAATATTTCCTAAATTCCTTGATCAGTTGTAGTAGTCCTCATAGATGATACATGGGTGTATTCACGTACCGAAGAAGACCATGACAAGCTATGGGGTTAGTGTTGTAGATCCTATTAGAGAATCAGTGATGTGCCAAGATGAGCAAACGCGAACTCCGAGTCAAGGAAGATGTCCTCCTAGGACATTTAGATTAGCCGAGTGTATTAGGGTAAATCACAGGTAGACAGAAGAAGATGTGAGTTGGAAGAAATTGAAGACGGTGACAAGTATTTTTAGTTCCTAGGTCTAGCATTGTTACTCTCAGAGGATTGTAAATAGTCTTTTGAAGATGGTTGCTCCTTTGACAAGTTGCTACAGAAGACTGTTCAGTTTGTGTGGTCAGATGCGAGACAATGAGCCCTTGAGAAACCGAAAGAAAATTTGATGAGAACTTCGACCTTGATCCAGTCTATATCAGAGAAAGAATTTGTGAACCATATTGATGTGTTACATGTAGAGTTAGGTTGTGTGCTTATGCAAGACAGAAGATTGTGGCTTGTTCATCAAGATAGTTGAAAGACCGTGAGAAGAGTTATCCGATATGAGACATAGTGTTAACTACAGTTGTAATTGCTTCGAAGACTTGGAGACAAAGCTTGTATAGTAAGAAATGCACAGGGTGTATGCACATATCATCAGAACTTGAATTGTTAGACAACTTAGGAAGGGTTGGAACTTGAACAGCACGAGTTGTTAGAATTGCTTGAAGACTGTGATCTCAAGATTGAGTACTATCTGAAGAGAGTCTACGTAGTAACCGATGTTCTGAGTTATTTTGTTGTCAGATTAGTGGTTGAGTTGCGAGCTATGTTGCTGGATCCAATTTATCGAACGATAGTATTTTGTTGCCGAGTTTCATGTTAAACCTACTGTGAGTCAGATACTTGAAGAGAAACAGTTGCAAGACAGGTTCTTGGCACCTCACGTGCAAGACTTGGCAGAAAGAAGACCTTAAGAATACAGTTCAGAAATGATAGAGTTTGTATTGTTAGAGATTGAATTGTTGTACTGAGGGGCATAGTGTTTTGAGACGTATTGTGTTGGCCGAAGCATACGACAGTTCATTTGTATTGCATCTGAGTAGTATGAAGACGTATTGTGGGTTGAAGATAGGTACTTCTGGATTGAGTTGATGGATGACATTGTTCAGTATGAGTGTAAGTGTGTAAAATGCCAGCGTGTCAAGACCGAGTATCAGTTTTCTTCTAGTTTGTTACCTTCGTGGAAGATTCTTAGTGAAAGTGGGTAATAGAGATTCGAAATTTCAGCTAGATTTTTGAAGGCGTCTGCATAGTGTTTGGTTACTTGTTGAAGTCAGATGACCAGTCAGAGAAAGTTATGGGTCAAGTATTCAAACAATGCTGTATGAGAATGTGAATCGGGCTAGTTCTGTTGTTTAATTGTTGCGGTTACTACCAGAATCAGAAGAGGGTTGGTAAGGTGTTCTGTGTATCCATGATTCGAGAATGTGAGTCAGATCTGTCCCGTGCCACGTTTGTAGAAGAGATCGAGTTCAGTTTAAAATCGACAAGCAATGGAGAACCAGTAGAGATCTTAGCATCAGTTAGCTAGTGTTGTGTGGTAAGTTTACCGAGTTGGTGAGTATGTTGTGGTGTGAAGGAAAGTGGGTAAGAGCAGACTTAGTGGTAATTCATGTTCGATAAATTTCGGGGACGAAATTTCCTTAAGTGGGGGAGAGTTGTAACACCCGAGTTTAGGGGTCAGGTGAAAATAATATTTTAATATTATTTTGGGCTCGGTTTTATAATTAAAATAATCTTTTAAGTTTCGGGCTTCAAAAACAAATATTTGAAATTGGACCAAATTGAAGAAATTGCAAAGTGAAGAGTTTTTAAAGAATAAAGAAGATAGTCATTTTGTAATTAGCCCAACTTTGATTTTAAATCCCCTTTATCCAACACTTTCACTATTCATCCTCTTCTTCAACCAAAAACCAACGTGAAAAGAGCTCTCCCATCTCTTTCACTTTTCCATCTCATTTCTCCTCCATTTTAGCTCGGTTTTAAAAGGTAATTACATTTCCGACTTGCTCTCATCTTCCTCTACTTGGAAGTACAAATAGATTTCATTTTCATCAATGTTTTAGAATTTGGGTTTTTCAAAGTTTTGGTTAAAGGTTGTGACTTTATGAGTTTTTATCAAGGCTTTTGGTTTATTTATGTTAGATATGTTGTTTGTGAATCAAATAGTCCAACATATATAAATTTTAGAGCATTTTAAATGAATTCCCGAATTTGAGCATAAATGAGGTTTTTGAAGGGTTTTGGGTGAGTTTTGGGGGTTGTTTTAGGTGGGAATTGATAGGCTATTGGTAGTACTATGGTCGGGGGTTGATTTGGGATCATTTGTTGGTGCAATGGATGTTGGAAACATGGTTTTGGGGCTGTCCGAGATTGCAAATATTGGGGTTTGGTCATGGCTTGCAACGTTGTAAATTGAATTTGAATTGTGTTCCGGGTTGGTCTTTCGATGTTGGGCTGATTTGGAATTGTTTGAAATGTGTTTGAGATTGTTTAGAAGTGGGAATTTGTGTTGGAGAAGCTTCGGGAAGAAATCCGGAAATTTGAAGGAGGTTGCTTGCTTGGCTTGGAGCTTGGGAGCTTAGGTGAGTGGTTAAATATTTTAAATGGTTTTCAAGTGTTGGTTCAAGCATGTGAACTAGGTTGGGATTGGTAGACCCACCTAGAGTTGGGATTAGGGTGGTAGCCTAATCCCAATCTTTAGTTAGAGACCTTGGTTGATCTTTAAAGTGTTGAATTATGCCTCATGTTTAATCATTCTTATGGTGGTTATGCTTATGTTGTTATACATGAATGTGGAGGTATGGCTTAATGCATTGTTACATGCATGTCAATGATAAATGTGATAGAGATATACATATGCATGAAATATGATGTGATATTTGTGTTATTGAGATGCATGTGGTGTTGACATGTGTAATGATGTTATGAGGTGATTGTATGATCCGAGGATCATGGTGAGTACATGCTAGGAATGGAAATGTGGTTTGTGCATGACGGTGAGTCATGGTGAGTACGTGCTAAGCACGGAAGTTGTTATGGATTGATATTGTGATAGATTAATGAAATGTGTAGTATTGGCACTAGTATGCTTGGGTACAAATGATCGATCATTAGGATGTTTAGTGTGCACACGTGAGTCAAAATGCGCGCGTGGTCTTGATGATGGTAGTCATCAAGATGGAGTACGGGTTCGCCCGGAAATCTTCTTTTATATATATTAGTCGGTGATGAGTGGAATCCCATCGACGGGCGTGAGGACGAGTGGAATCCCCTCCGCGTGAAATGAGGCGTGAGGATGAGTGGAATCCCCTCCGCGTGAACGGTGATGAGTGTAATCCCACCGTCAGGTAATGGTTGTGTTGTTGGATGTGAGTTCCAACAGTTATCCGCGTATTCGAGTCATAGCTAGGTGCCAATACGGATTGTAGTTTATGTTGCCAATGTGTGATTAATTGGGAGCCTATGTGATATGGGATGTGTTGCTAACATGGTTTAATATATGCGATTTCATATGTTGTGGATTTAAACATGTTGAGCATGACATGATATTGAATATATGTTCATGCATCATCTATATTTATGGCTCGTGTGGATCGGAGGTAAGATCATGCACTTTATCTTGGCTGTAGCCCGTGCTTGGACCCTGCATTGTCGAAGGTTTGTTTTATAAGCTTACCCTCACTAAGCTTTTATGCTTACGCTCTCTTTTGTTCGACAATGCAGATCAATGGCTTGTGGGTGGCAAGGGCAAGGAAAGGCCTCCAAGTGTTGCTTACGGTTAGCTCAAGTATGATAGTTAAATTTAAAGATTGTAATAGTAAAGCAATGGGATATGAGTCGTGTTATGATGCCTTTGGAATGTTGTTGTTGTTGTTGTTGTTGTTGTTGTTGAGGAGCATGTTAGACTCCTAGTATGTGTTGTTAATTTGGCTTTGGGATGTATGTTATGTTTGAACCCATGTTAGTATTTTGCTATCTAGAATTGCCTAAGTGTTGGATATGTTAAAGCTTAATATCTCTAATGACATGTATGGATGTGTGGCTAGTGATGTTGTGCCTTGGTGTTTAGTCTTGTATGATGATGTTCAAGCATGCTCGTATGATGGTTTGCCTTTAGTATTGTTGTTAGGGTGTTGTTGGAGGTTCTAGTGAGGTTTAGGGGCACCTTTGTGCCATAAATCAGCTAAAACCAGTCTGCAGGCAGAGGGCGTTTCGAAACGGGCTACCCCGTTTCGATACGGTCCCTTTGTTTTTGGCCAAGCGTTTCGAAACGGATAGGGGCTGTTTCGATACACTTTTGCTACTGGAATTTTGAGAAATTGGCGAGATGAAGGTGTTCCGAAACGGGTCTATGGTGTTTCGAAACGGTCAATTCTCGTTGACCACGAGAAATTGACCAGGGAGGGTGTTTCGGAATGGTTTACCCCCGTTCCGAAACGACATCCTTGAGTGGGCTTTGAAGTGTTGACCTGGTCAAGGCGTTTCGATACACCTTGAGGGTGTTTCGAAACGGCCTGTTAATCCACATAAAAATGGGCTGTTTGGTTCAGGTTGTTTGAGTCTTGGTTGCATGAATGCTTGTCTTCCGTTGCTGTAGTCACATAGGAATTAAATGTGCATCTAGGGAAGATTAAAATAAAAAGAATTTTTCAGGGTCGTTAACCGAGGAGGAACCTTAACAGGTTTCGCTTCGATTTTCCCCGTGTGGCCCACTCGGACCGGTCATCCGACCAGACCGGGACAAGGGGTTACACAAACTAACCTTCACAAATTGTATAGGGGAGCACTTGGATCCCGAGATGTTGTGAGAAAAATCTTAGGGTCTCGTACGGTGGCATTAGCGTACTCATCTATATTCCTATTTTCTTACTGCTCGCTCGACTTCTGTTGATGTAGCATAAATGCTGAAATCAGCACACTTTTCAACTGAAACTCAACAATTCATAAATTTGAACACTAACATTAAAACAAATAATGAATCAATGGTACTCAGTTATGTTATAACTCAACCCATTTTATCCGAATGGGAAGAAGGGTGTCACATATCATAGTTTCGGAGAATCATACTCAATATTTAAGCAAATATTGAGATAAAAAATACTTCAAATTTAGTAACCATAAAAAACAATCAACTTCCTCATGGTAAACAAATCAAATTAAACTACAAAACAACCTTCTATTCCACAGTCATAAAAATATAAAAAAAAACAATTAAATCATTAAAATTTAACAACTTTCATGGAAATGTAAACCAAAATTGCAGAAATATTTCAAGGGTTTACAATTAAACTGTTCATTTAGTAAAATACATGCAATTGTAAAATTAGTTCATCACTAAATCTGAAACTTGATATAAAAAATCTTGATTAGCAAAACTCGTCTTCCTAAGGACTGCAAATCACCTTCTAACACTTATAACAAGCGAGCTGCAAATCACCTTCTAACACTTATAACAAGCGAGCTGCAAATCATCCTCATCATCTTCCTTTAATTCCTTTACTGCCTGATTTACAGCGAGCTGCAACACAACCATGAAATGTAAGGTTAAGATTTAAGGATATTATTATGAGTAGAGCTAATACTTATAACAAGCAAAGTATGAATTACACCGAATACAAGAGGATGTGATTTTAATGACAACCATTGTGCACTTTTATCAAACACCTAATGGGAATTGCAATAACATGCTCCTGACAATCCAAAATTCTGCAACTAAAAAAATTGAATAAAAAGAACCCTTTTCTTAAGCAATACAATAAGATTTCCGCTTTAAGAAAAACTCAATTTCCAAAGAACTACGCATTTAATTCAAAAAAAATAGGATAATTCGAAAACCCCGTGGAAACGCACACCATAACGAGGGGGAAATTTTGATTTTTCAGATGCTTACATCTTCGAGGAAGTCTTTGTCGAGCTTATCAGCAACCTTGATGGAAGTGAAAATGGTAACGGTCATGAGAGAGAAAGGTAACACTGTCGCAAAGATGTACCTGCTGGCGGGGATAGAGAAGGAGCCCTCTCATTTTCCGGTTAGAAAAGTGGCCAAAATAGTATATTGAGATCCCCAAACTTCCGGTAAAGACGGGACCTCAGGGACAACTGGAACGACCACCGACGACGAGAGAGTGGCGAGAGAGAGACAAAGATTTAGGGATTTGAAATTGTGTCTGAGAAGAGTAATAGGCAAGTGAAAACTACCGCGACGTTTGGTTAAACCAAACGCCATTAAAGTACTACAATTGTGGTGTTTGGCAAAACAAACGCCGCTAAATCATTCACTTTACCAGCGTTTTATACAAGGATAAATATTCTATACACAGGCGGTGGAAATTAAAAGTTTCTACAAGCGCTTTAATTTTAGGGTATAGAGAGTTAGTTTAGGGTATAAGGTTTAGGGGTTTAGGTGTAGGGGGTTAGAATTTAGGGATAGTTGTTTCAATTTAAGGTTTAGGATTATAATTTAGGGTTTATAGGTTAAAACCTAAATCCTCACCATATTACCCTAAAAACTAAACCCTAACTTATAAACCCTAAATTATAACTCTGAACCTTAAATTAAAATAACTATCCCTAAATTCTAAACCCCTAAACTCTATACCCTAAACCCCTATACCTTAGTTTTATCAGTCTATAGCGGCGTTTTTTGTAAACGCCGCAAAGTTTGTCATTTTGTGACATTTTTTCTTAAACGCCGCGATATGTATAAAACTAGCGGCGTTTGATTTAAGAACGCCGCGAGAAACGCCGCTCTATACCAAACTTGGTGTAGTTTCGTACGCGACATTGTTAAATCAATTCACAAGGTCCTTTAGAAACCTCATTTGAGACCAATAGCCTTGTAGAACGGGATGTCCAACCAATATATTTGGATTAAACCAACATAACAGAGAACATATTAACTAATTAAAGAACATGCTTTAGGCGTTAAATGGATATAACAAAACATTTTATAATAAAACATGTTTTAGGTGTTAAAAGAACAAAACATATAATCGATTTATTATTATTATTATTATTATTATCAATCCAATAAAGTATCGCACCGAAACATAGTTCATCCTCAGCGAACTATGAAGCAATCACACATTTTCATCACATTTTTTGTGAACCTTAAAAAATCAAAACGCCAAAATAAGACAAATAATAACAATAAATCTCAATATATATATAAAGCAAAAGTAAATGAGAAAAGAATTGTTGAGGTACATATAGTCTGTGGAACTCGAAAAATATCATTGTTAAGTGGCATATTCAATCCATCGCTTTTTTTTACTTTTTTTGAAGTAGCGCTTAGTCATTTTATCATCATATTTTTCAAACTAAGTTGATCCAGTAGATTCATTGAAGGTTCAATATTTGTTCCAATAACATGTAATACTTAAAACATGATTAAAAACACAAACTTTCATCATTAGAATAAAATAAACAAATATTGGTCATAACTAAAGAAAAAAATAATCTCAAAATAGGTGCAAAAGCACTATACGCAGGGATGGAACTATGTTGAGGGTGGGAGGGGCAATTGCTCCCCTCAACTTTGATGGTCTAATTATATTTTTAGCCATTGATAGTTTTGAAACTATTTCAATTAAGTCCTTGCCCCTCCTAAAATTATGCAGTATAATTTATTTTTAAGACCTTATCAGTTTTAAAATTAATTAAATTAAGCGTTGGCCTCAAATTTTTATGATTTAATTACTTTTAAAACCTTTTTAATTTTAAAATTAGCGAATTTAAATCCTATCTCCTTTAATATTTGGGTAAACTACACAGATGACCACTGAACTATAGGTTTAGTGTCAAAATGACCACTATATTATTTTTTGCCGCAAATGCACCACACAACTATTTAAATGGTTCCATTTTAGCCACACGCCGTTAAAAAAACGAAAAAGTTGATGGAACTGTTAAAAAATTGGTATAATTACACATTTGGTCCTCTATATTTATACATTATATCAATTTAGTCCTAATTTTAATCTAATAAAATAAATTAATTATTCAATAAGATGGTGACACGTGTCACCACCTTATTGGGGGATTTTAATTATTTTTATTTAACTAAATTAATTAATTTCCCCCTCCAATCAGGTGGTGACACGTGTCACCTTGATTGGAGTAGGAAAAATGTAAACTCAAGAACTGCCCTTGATAGGAATTAAACTTGGGACGTTGGGGGTGTAGTGTGCGTGAGTTTGCTACTGAACCAAATATATATTTGTGATATACAATACTAATAATAATATATGTGTTATACATATGGAGAAAAAAAAAAACAATATACATTAGATTTTCTGAACTTTATCTCTTCCCCTCATCCTCGTTGAAACTGTAAACCCATCTTTTAAAGGAAAAAAAATCTCACGCGCATAGGCAATTTGGTTTCTCAAACTTTGTTATGAAATTCTAAATTCTTTTTTTATGTTATAGGAAAAGCTTCAATTAGCATTGTTCCAGGCAACGAAAGGCAGCAATCTTTTTCTTGACAAGGTAAGTTTCTCTTTTTTTCTGGCAAAAATACAGTTTATATATCCCATGATTGAAATTGGAAGCAATCAAAGTAAAGGGCAAAGAGGAGACAAATTGTTCAGCTAGAATTTGGGGAATTACATTTTTTTATGTGTGCTATGATTAAGGATCGATCTTTCCTACTGCAGGTTTTTGATCTTTTTGATGAAAAGAAAAATGGTGTTATTGAATTTGAGGAATTTGTTCATGCACTCGATGTGTTTCATCCGTATGCCCCTGTAGAAGATAAAATCGATTGTAAGGGTTCTTGAGAAATCAATTGCTTTGTACCTTTACGTATAGCTTTGGCTTATCTATATCCTGTTAATTTCTCGCAGTTGCATTTAGGTTGTATGATTTGAGGCAAACAGGTTTTATCGAGCGAGAAGAAGTGAGTACGCATTTCTAAGTTCTAACCTGAATGCACTTACAGGTTTTACAGCAGCTGTTGGATTTTGGCTAATTGACTTTTGGTTGAATCATGAATGCAGGTTAAGCAAATGGTAATTGCCATTTTGATGGAATCTGAATTGAATTTGTCAGATGACCTTCTCGAGGAAATCATCGATAAAGTGAGCTCTACGAAGTTTAAATTTTTTGTTTTTCATCGTTGTGCTTTTGTAAAGCATTAAATGGCTAACTGGATCCTCATCTTTCTGCATACATTTGCCGATGCAAATGAAGGGAAGAGATAAAGTTCAGAAAATCTAATGTATATTGTTTGTTTTTTTTTTCTCCATATGTATAACACATATTATTATTAGTATTACATATCATAAATATATGCTTGGCTTAGTGGCAAACTCACGCACACTACACCCCCAATGTCCCAGGTTTAATTCCTATCAAGGACAGTTCTTGAGTTTTCATTTTTCCTTTTCCAATCAGGGTGACACGTGTCACCACTTGATTGGAGGGGAGAAATTAATTAATTTAGTTAAATAAAAATAATTAAAATCCCCCAATAAGGTGGTGACACGTGTCACCATCTTATTGAATAATTAATTTATTTTATTAGATTAAAATTAAGACTAAATTGATATATTGTATAAATATAGAGGACCAAATGTGTAATTATACCAATTTTTTTAACAGTTCCGTCAACTTTTTCGTTTTTTTAACGGCGTGTGGCTAAAACGGAACCATTTAAATAGTTGCGTGGTGCATTTGCGGCAAAAAATAATATAGTGGTCATTTTGACACCAAACACATAGTTCAGTGGTCATCTGTGTAGTTTACCCTTAATATTTTTATGGTTTAATTACTTTTTAGATCTCGATAATTCCAAAGTTAAACATCTTGCCCCCTCAGAATTCAATCCTGGCTCTATCCCTGACTACACGTATGTTCCATTGTGTTTTAAACACATGATTCTTCCCCGCTTTGTACAACCATCCCTAGAAGGTAATGATAAGAAATCACGTCATTAAAAATTCATAATCATGTATATATTTAATATTAGATATATTATCAAAGAAACAATAAATTAAAATACACTGACCTTAATTTAAGAATAATTAACCATCCACTATATCAAGATAAATAAGTAAAACATACCAGACTTTTCAAGATAACTTAAATATATGGTAGATGTAATCATCAATACCTTGTTAAAATCTTTTTCGGGAATTATCGACAAGAATCATGGTAAATGAGCGAGATCGTGCTAATAACGTGTTGAGAATAAAATAAAGAACAAGAGAGATGAACAAGAACAAAGATGAGAGATAAAGAGAGAGACTTGTATTATATTCTTAATGTAGGGTTGTATACAATGTTTTCTCCAAACTCTATATTTATAGGCATAAGATGAAAACCCTAATTCCAATAGGTATTAAACCCTAATAATAAAGTACATTAAAGTCTCATTTAATATATAAATATCTACCATAAATAAAGATATTCATAACAAGTAAAATATTTTTTATTATTAAATAAAACCTAGGTATTACTATTAGGAGTTGTTGAGTGGATCACACGAATGATAATAACCAAGAGGGGGGGTGAATTGGAATTTTAACGATGTTGTAAAGGAAATTGCAACTTAAAAATATTGACACGGGATTTTAGAGTGGTTCAAGTTCACCAACCGAACTCTACATCCACTACCTTAGTCTCACCAAGGATTTGCAACAATTTCCACTAAATTGTTCGTCCCCTTTTTCTAGGACAAGGAGGCAACCTTTACAATTTCGGTTAATTTTTCTACCCAAAAATTAACCCAATCCTCACACAAAAGAACAAAGAAATTTGGTGGCTAATAAGGTATCTCTCAATACAAATGATAGCCCAATATCAAGCACTCAACCCAATTGAACAAAATAGAAATGAAGGATACAATTGGGGTTTCTAGACAAAGTAGGATTTTTGCACAAATGCTTGGATTTGATGTTTTGATATCTTCTTGAGGTTCAATGTTGTGTTGCTGGAGCTTCTTGGACTCTTTTTATACCATCTTGATGATTTCCAACCGTTGTGGGTGTTAGCTTTAAGTTTGGAGCCGTTGGAAAGCTTTTTCTCCACTTTCTTGCACTTTTCCAGCTATGCGTATCGATACTCTATAGTGGGGTATCGATACCTGTCCCACAAGAAAATAGCCGTTGTGTACAAATAATAAAGGGGTATCGATACGCGTTCTTAGCGTATCGGTACTGGGTATCGAAACGGCACAGGCCGTATCGATACCTTTTTCTCGACATAGCTCACTGTCAAAAGAGGTATCGATACTAGGGTTAGGGGTATCGATACTGGTTTAGTGACCGTTTAAAAATCTCAACGGTTATATTTTTAAACCGACTTTTAAATTAATAATTATAAAATGGTATCGATACTGGTTGATCCGTATCGATACTGATTTCATAGCGTATCGATACTGGAGTTTGCCGTATCGATACGTGTTCCGGCAGTGGCAAACTTTGCTAAAAAGGTATCGATACTCCTTGATGGGTATCGATACTGGTTGACGTTTTTCAATATTTTTGCCTTGGAACACTTAGAAAATATTTGAGTTTGAGTTCTAATAAATCAGTTTAAAGTCTTTGGAGTTTCAAAAACTTATTAAGGGATTTGTACAAACAATTTTAAGTTCTTCAATTTGATCCTTAAAGATCTAGTTATATCAAAATCAAACATAGGTTTTACAATCTCCCCCTTTTTGATATAACAAAACCAAAACTTAAAATTTTTGACAACTTTTGAAAATTAGCTCCCCCTTAATATAAGCTTGATATTTCAATTTAGTTAAGATCAAAAATATTTCTCAAAGTCAAAATTCTTAACTCCCCCTTGATGTAAGCTTGATAAAACCAAAATTTTTTTTTTTGAATGAGCTATTCTTCTCCCCCTTTTTGTGAGATCAAAAAAAATTGTGAGAGCATAATGTGCATCAAATATCAAGAGTATAAAGATAAGCAACATAATCTTATTATATCATAAAACGGGAAATCCAAAACATAAGCAAACCTAAATCCTAAATAATCAAAGCATAGGTATTAATCCTAATAACAAACTTAATCCTAAGAACATAAAACATAGGTGCATAAAAAAATCCTAAATGATATGATATGATATGCAAGGATAGAAGTCTAGGCATTATCTTCATCGTCTTCATCATCTTCATCTTCATCTCCCAAAGGCTCATTGGTCCTCATGCTATTACGCCATTCATCGTGGAAAGCGGCAATGGAAATATTCGAGGAATTTTGCCTGCTTTCGAGGGATGTAAGGAGATTTTCCATACCCGTCATCCTCGTATCAAATGTAGTTTCTATAGAGGTAAGACGAGTATTCAACCCGGTGAATTGTTCATTTAGATAGGTCATGAGATTTTCCATATTGGGTTGAGGAACTTGGGGAGCTTGAGGAGGTGGAGGAGCTTGTTGTTCTAAGACGGCGGCGGCCTCGGGTGGAAGCTCGGTAAGACGTAGCCAATTTCCATTAAAATAATGAAATTTACTTCGAGCAAGAGAATGTTCGTCGATAGGATCGGTAAGAGTAGATGCAAGATCAAACGAACAATCAATATCCTTTTGAACAAAGTAATAGCTTAAGGCCGTACCATAGATAAAAGATGTGATGAGAGGAGTTTCACGTTGTTGAACATGATAAGCAATCTCATTGAACATGATGCGAGCAAGATTTGGGCGTTTTCGTTGACGGAAACTTCGAATCCAAAAATCATCCAATAGACGGATGGTGGAATATTTGCCTCCGGAGGGACGAAACCACCATGATACCATCAAATGTAGGATTCAATCATGAGCATTGAGGACGGTTACGGAACCGCTAAGAACATGCCCTAAGGCATTCTCATTATCTTCACCTTCATCCTCCAATTTAAAAACCTCACAAATAGACTTGACATCAAGAACAATTTGTTTCCCCATAAGATAAGATCGGATGGCAACGACTTCTCCATTACGATAGATGCATTTAGCATTAGAAAAGAAAATTAAAACCAAAAGCCGATAATAAATACCCGGAATAGTGAGAAAATCCATGAACTTCCAAAGACGAAGAAGCGGAAGATATTCAAACTTGAAGCGCTCGGAATCGAGGAAAGGGATGGATACGATCCTCTCCGCACGAATTTTGTAATTTTCAAATTGGCGGAAATAAGGAAGACCCTCGGAATGCTCAAAGGATTGGTTGTAGATTGTAGCATAATCTGGACGAGCAACCGATCCGGGAGTTGAAGAGTCTCCGGCAAGAAGAACTCTTTGACGTTTCCTTGAATGCTCTTTTGGTGCCATAGATGATAGAAATTTTGAAGAGAGAATTTTGAGAGAGAGCAAAAAGCTTTGATTCAAGGGTTTCTTTTGATTTTTGGTGAAGAATATGAAGGAGAAGAGACCTTTATATAGCCAAAAACGTTTAGGGTTAATAGGATATTAAAGAGTTTTAATTTTGGTAAAATTAGATCTCATTAAAAGCCTATTTAATGCCATCAGCGCGAAAGGGTATCGATACTCCTTAGTGGGTATCGATACGGGGATAGAATTGTCTTTCCACAAATTTGACCGTTGAAGGAGGTATCGATACTCATTAGATGGTATCGATACAGGGATAGAATTGTCTTTTCTCACTTCTGACCGTTGGAAGATGGTATCGATACGCATGTGGCGGTATCGATACGCGTGAAGCGATGAGAAATTCTGAGAAATTGAAATGAAGAACAAGTATCGATACCCATTGGGAAGTATCGATACCTTATGCCCAGAATTTTGCCTATTTGGTTAAAAATAACCAAAGACATGAACTTAACATCTCTTAAAAGTATGCAAATGATGAATGAACAGGTCTAAGCATATTTTAACAAAAACATACTCCCCCTAACTATATGCATGGAAGAAATTGGGAGACTAAACACATAAACATGGTAATTTCACAAAATCAAGCATATTTAATTTTAAAAGGAGGTCCTAAAGGTCAAGATAGGCTAGTTAGACCCAACTCTCTCCTAAGGGACCAAAAACGCTCTTTATCTAATGGTTTTGTGAAAATGTCCGCTAATTGATTTAAGGTGTCTACATACTCTATAGCCACATCTTTCTTAAGGACATGATCTCTAATGAAATGATGCCTTATTTCTATATGTTTGGTTCTAGAGTGTTGGATGGGATTTTTCGTTAAACATATTGCACTTGTATTATCACATTTAAGGGGTATGGTTTCTATTTTTACACCATAATCTAAGAGCTGTTGCTTCATCCAAAGGACTTGAGCACAACAACTCCCTAAGGATATGTACTCGGCTTCGGTGGTAGATAAAGCTACACTATTTTGTTTCTTAGAGAACCAAGATATGAGCATACTACCTAGGAATTGACAAGTTCCCGAAGTACTTTTCCTATCGACTTTGCAACCCCCATAATCCGCATCCGAATAAGCATGAAGGTTAAAGGTAGAGATTCTAGGGTACCAAAGACCTAAACAAGGAGTGTCTCTAAGATACCTAAAGATCCTCTTAACGGCTATAAGGTGAGACTCTCTAGGACTAGCTTGAAACCTAGCACACAAGCAAACACTAAATAGTATATCCGGTCTACTTGCGGTAAGGTAAAGCAAAGATCCAATCATAGAACGATAAAGCTTAGAGTCAACACACTTACCTCCTTCATCTTTGTCAAGCTTTGTAGATGAGCTCATAGGAGTGGCTTGAGGCTTTGTGTTCTCCAAGCCAAACTTGTTGAGCATATCCTTTATGTATTTTGCTTGATTAATGAAGGTGCCATCCTTCTTTTGTTTGATTTGGAGTCCCAAAAAGAATGAAAGCTCCCCCATCATGCTCATCTCAAATTCACCTTGCATTAACTTAGCAAACTCTTGACAATAACATTCATTAGTAGAACCAAAAATAATATCATCAACATAGATTTGAACTACTAAGATGTCATTTTTATACATTTTTATAAAGAGTGTAGTGTCCACCTTACCTTTTTCAAATCCTTTTTCAATCAAAAAATTTGAAAGCCTTTCATACCAAGCTCTAGGAGCTTGTTTTAAACCATAAAGTGCTTTGGTAAGTTTGAAAACATGATTTGGAAATTTTGAATCTTCAAAACCCGGTGGTTGTTCCACATACACTTCCTCGTTTATAAAACCATTTAAAAATGCGCTTTTAACATCCATTTGAAAAAGCTTGAAATTATGATAACATGCATATGCAAGCAACATCCTAATGGCTTCCATTCTAGCTACGGGTGCATAGGTTTCATCAAAATCTATTCCCTCTTCTTGAGTGTAACCTTGTGCTACAAGTCTAGCTTTATTTCTCACAATGTTACCACTCTCATCTAGTTTGTTCCTAAAGACCCATTTTGTTCCTATTGTAGATTGATTACTAGGCCTATCAACTAATGTCCATACATTACTTCTCTCAAATTGATTTAACTCTTCTTGCATAGCCATAATCCAAAAATCATCTCTCAATGCTTCTTTTATATTCTTAGGCTCTATGCATGAGATAAATGCAACATGATTCATTAATCGAAAAGAAGAACGAGTGGTTACCCCCTTGGATGGATCACCCAAGATTTCACCATCTTTGACATAGTTCAACTCCCTTGGATAGCTTACTTCCTTTTCCTCAATAGCCAAGTCTTTCAAGGCTTCAAGAGGTGGATCTTGTGTGTCTTCTTCTTTTGGTTGAATCTCATCCTTCTTTGAAGTTTGACCTCCATCAAAGGTATTTATGATTCCTACATTATCATCATAACAAGAATCCTTCCTAGGAAGGGGATTATCATCGAATACAACATGAATAGATTCTTCTACAACTAAAGTTCTTTTGTTAAATACTCGATAGGCTTTAGAGGTTAAAGAGTAACCTATAAAAATAGCTTCATCACTTTTTGCATCAAATTTACCTAAATTATCTTTTCCATTATTTAAAACAAAACATTTACATCCAAAAGGGTGGAAGTAGCTAATATTAGGCTTTTTAGATTTTAAAATCTCATAAGGTGTTTTCTTTAAGATCGGCCTAATAGTTACTCGATTTATAATATAACAAGCTGTGTTTGTGGCTTCCGCCCAAAAATATTTTGGTAAATTATTTTCGCAAAGCATAGTTCTAGCCATTTCTTGTAAAGTTCTATTTTTCCTCTCAACTACCCCATTTTGTTGAGGAGTTCGAGGAGCTGAAAAATTATGGCTAATACCATTTTCATTTAAAAAATCTTCAAATCCTAAATTTTGAAATTCGGTTCCATGATCACTTCTAATATGTGAAATTTTAAGTTCAAGATCATTTTGAATTAATTTTGAAAATGTGATGAATTTTTCCAAAGCCTCATCCTTAGTACTTAAAAAGAGAACCCAAGTGAATCTAGAAAAATCATCAACTAGTACAAAAGCATATGATTTGCCACCCAAGCTCATAGTCCTAATTGGCCCAAATAAATCCATGTGGATTAGTTGTAAACATCTACTAGTAGAAATGTCATTAATGGATTTAAAAGAAGATCTATGTTGTTTACCCTTTGAGCATGCATCACAAATTTTATCGTTCGAAAATTTTATTTTGGGTAAACCTTTAACTAGGTTTAGAGAGACTAGTTTTTCTAAAACACTTGTGCTAGCATGTCCTAGCTTCCTATGCCACAACCATGCATCATTTTCATTTTGAGCAACTAAGCATGCATGAGATGTATGAATGTCATCTAGATGCACCATGTATATATTCCCTATGCGATGACCTATGAGCATAATATTATTAGTTTTAATGTCTACGATTTTACAACCGGTTTTATCAAACAAAACATTAAAACCCTTATCACATAGCTGACTTATGCTCAATAAATTATGTTTAAGACCATTGACATATAAAACATTTTCAATGAGAATAGTAGAGTGATTACCTATGGAGCCAATACCTTCAATGTGGCCTTTGGAGTTGTCACCAAATGTTACTACTCCTCCACTTTTTGGCTTTAGATCCATGAGTCGACTCTTGTCTCCGGTCATGTGTCTCGAGCATCCACTATCAAGGTACCATGAGTTTTGACTTTGTGCTTTGGCCTTGTAGCAATGCTCCCCTTACAAACAAAGATATTTAAACTTTTGTTTTTGGTACCCAAATCATTTTGGGTCCATGTGTGTTAGTTCCTAAAACTTTGGTTCCCTTAGGAATCCAAGGTGACATAGCAATAATATCATTAGATTTAACAAGTTCCTTAGGAACCCATACATTTCTAATTCTTTTAACTTTACTATGTCTAGGATAGTTACCTTGGTTGTAGTAGTTAGTCTTTTTCTTGGGTTGGTGTGCTCTAGAGAATTCTCCTACTTCATGCTTGACACTACCAACATTTTTTAAAGACTTTTTGAGCTCATTTAGCTCACTCAACACCTTTTGGTGTTCACGTTTATTTTGAGATAAAGAATTATTAAGATCAACATTTTCATCTTGAAACAATTTAAGTTCATCTTTTAATCCTAATATCTTTTTCTCAAGTTTAGAATTAGTTTGAGTAAGTGAGTCATTTTTCTCATTTAATTCTAGGATAATTTTTCTATTTCTAATAACCGACTCCTTATACTTCTCAACTAATTCGTCATATACCTCTTGTAACTCATCATAAGCATCATTTAATTCTTCATATGAAAAATCTAAAGTAGATGAGTTAGAGGTTACCAAGGAGGAATCTTCCTCAAGTGCCATGAGACAAAGGTTCGCCACTTCTTGTTCGTCATCCTCCGATGACTCCTCATCACTCCAAGTAGCAAGCTTGGCTTTGAGCTTTTTCCTCTTCTCAAAGCCCTTCTTCTTGAGTTGAGGGCACTCCGAACGTATGTGGCCGGGTTGTTTGCACTCGAAGCAAGTGAGTGGATCCCTTCCTTCTTCTTTGTTCTTGCTTTTAAAGTCCATCTTCCTTTGGATTTTTCTTCCTCGGTTGGACCTCATAAGGCGTGAGAATCGTTTGGCTATCATAGCCAATTCTTCGAGCTCATCCTCATCACTAGATGAACTTTCATCAAGTTGGGAAGTTTTAGCCTTGAGAGCTATTCCCATTTTCTTCTTTTTCTCCCCTTCAAGCTTCTCCATTCTTTTTTCTTCTTTATTTTTCTCATCTTCCCTTCCTTGCTTCATGATCTCATGAGTAAGGAGAGAGCCTACAAGTTCATCAAGCTTTAGAGTTTTTAAATTCTTTGCTTCGATGATAGCGGTTCTCTTCCCATCCCAAGATTCGGGAAGTGAATAGAGTAGCTTTCGAACAAGCTTGTCTTCCGGTATAACTTCTCCATAGCCCTTTAGACCATTTACAATTGTGGAGAATCGATCAAACATCTTTGACACCGTCTCATCAAATTCCATTTTGAAATTTTCATAACTAAGATTGAGAATTCCAATCTTAGTTTCTTTGACATCGTTGGTGCCTTCATAGGTGGTTTCAAGAGTGTCCCACACTTCTTTGGCACTTTCAATTGATGAGACCTTTGAGTAGATGTCCGGACCGAAAGCACAAAATAGCATGTGAAGAGCTTTATCATTTACTTGGATCTTTTTCCTTTCCTCTTCACTCATTTCCGTTCTTCTTTTAAGCACCATCTTGCCATCAACATCTTGCTTCAATGGAATATATGGTCCATCCTCAATGACATCCCACACAAGATAGTCACTTGATTTAATGAATAGACGCATTTTATTTTTCCAAAAGGAGTAGTTCTCACCATTGAAGAAAGGAGGCTTTGTGGTGGATTGTGAGTCGTACATGCCGGGAGCGGAGGTTGAAGCCATCTCTTGATATTTTGATGATGATCACACTTCTTCCAAGGATCTCCTCTTGTGGTTGTTAATCCTCAAAGAGTTAAGCTCTGATGCCAATTGTTGAGTGGATCACACGAATGATAATAACCAAGAGGGGGGGTGAATTGGAATTTTAACGATGTTGTAAAGGAAATTGCAACTTAAAAATATTGACACGGGATTTTAGAGTGGTTCAAGTTCACCAACCGAACTCTACATCCACTACCTTAGTCTCACCAAGGATTTGCAACAATTTCCACTAAATTGTTCGTCCCCTTTTTATAGGACAAGGAGGCAACCTTTACAATTTCGGTTAATTTTTCTACCCAAAAATTAACCCAATCCTCACACAAAAGAACAAAGAAATTTGGTGGCTAATAAGGTATCTCTCAATACAAATGATAGCCCAATATCAAGCACTCAACCCAATTGAACAAAATAGAAATGAAGGATACAATTGGGGTTTCTAGACAAAGTAGGATTTTTGCACAAATGCTTGGATTTGATGTTTTGATATCTTCTTGAGGTTCAATGTTGTGTTGCTGGAGCTTCTTGGACTCTTTTTATACCATCTTGATGATTTCCAACCGTTGTGGGTGTTAGCTTTAAGTTTGGAGCCGTTGGAAAGCTTTTTCTCCACTTTCTTGCACTTTTCCAGCTATGCGTATCGATACTCTATAGTGGGGTATCGATACCTGTCCCACAAGAAAATAGCCGTTGTGTACAAATAATAAAGGGGTATCGATACGCGTTCTTAGCGTATCGGTACTGGGTATCGAAACGGCACAGGCCGTATCGATACCTTTTTCTCGACATAGCTCACTGTCAAAAGAGGTATCGATACTAGGGTTAGGGGTATCGATACTGGTTTAGTGACCGTTTAAAAATCTCAACGGTTATATTTTTAAACCGACTTTTAAATTAATAATTATAAAATGGTATCGATACTGGTTGATCCGTATCGATACTGATTTCATAGCGTATCGATACTGGAGTTTGCCGTATCGATACGTGTTCCGGCAGTGGCAAACTTTGCTAAAAAGGTATCGATACTCCTTGATGGGTATCGATACTGGTTGACGTTTTTCAATATTTTTGCCTTGGAACACTTAGAAAATATTTGAGTTTGAGTTCTAATAAATCAGTTTAAAGGCTTTGGAGTTTCAAAAACTTATTAAGGGATTTGTACAAACAATTTTAAGTTCTTCAATTTGATCCTTAAAGATCTAGTTATATCAAAATCAAACATAGGTTTTACAGGAGTGAACAAAATTGACATGACACGAAAAAAATGAATTAATTGAATCTATGTGAAAATACTCGATTCGTAATTTCATAAACTCTACTCGACTCGAAAAAATTTCAATTAAAGTTTGAGTTATAAAATAGAAAATTGGAATAACTCAAAAATTTTAGTAATTAATGGGTCGATTTTCAAGTTCTAGTCAAGTCTCTCAATTTTGCTGATTAAATATGAAAAAATATGAAAAATATATGTGTGTATTGTTTACGGTTATAGAAAACAATTTAAATTGTAACTAATTAGTATCATAACATTATAAATGTTTACAATTAAATTTGAATATAAACTCGAATAACTCGACTCGACTCGAATTTCATAAACTCCAATCAACAAGACTCGAATTGACTCAAATTTTATTTTAAATAAAGTTTAAGTTATAAAATAATATCTTTAACTCGATTAACTCAATTTCTCGACACTAATAGATTGAATACTTTATCCATAATTACTAGGGGTTATCCCTATAATAGCACTTTTTTAATTTTCCAAAATAACACTTGGACTCCATTATGACGAGTTCAAAAAAAATTAAAATATTTTTTTTCATGTATTAATTTAATTAATTAGAAGATAACTAAGCAAATCTTATTTGGAATTTGGCTGGCATGCACGTCGAGTTCCACTTAATTTTTTTTTTAAATCATACATTTTTACTAAAGGACGAAACTGAAGAAAATTAAACTATTAGGAACTTACTTCACATCTTCTATGCATTGAAGAATAGAAATGAAAAAAAAATTAATAAATTTAACCTTCAATTTTTACACATTGTTATAATTTAGTCATAATTCTATAAAATTTATAGCTAAGAACACTCGAACATATAAAAAAAAAGGGTGGAGGGAGGGGGTGAAGCCTAAAGAGAATCTTATTCTTCAACAGTCCCTTGCAAGTTCCACCGTGCATTCCAGTTAAAGTCCTCGACTAATTACTTCAGGAAGTTGAATATCAGATAGATATGCCAAAGTACATAGCATGCATCTAAATTTGAACATGAAAACTCAACCCTAATTTTTTATTTTTTTTATGTAACTCGGGCAAGACAGTAAGTAGCTCCAAAAATCCAGGTATAAAGCCAACTGACAATACCGCCATCTCCCATGTACAGCAATTGCAGTTCTAATCTAAAAACAAAAATAACTGAGCATATTTATTTTTTATGTAAGTTGCCTTGCTTCTAAAGTCTGTGAGTCTCTGGATTGCTTCAAAAGGAAGGAAAGGTCCAAAAGACATTGGCGGAAATTATCATAAAAGGACCTTCCTAATACTAGTCTTACTTGAGCTGGTTTTAAATAAGCAAACGATGCTGGGACGTTATGGTCACTTCTTGTAGCAGTTTACTAGGTACATTTTAATCACACAGCTCACATGAATTATGGTGTAAATAAAGAAAGGGTAAACTACTGCATTGATAACTTTTGTTTAGGGTTTGTACAGTTTTGGTCACTAATTTTCAAATTCGACCGTTATGGTCACTTACGTTTTCGATATGTAAACTTATGGTCACTGGGATGTTTCTGGCACGATAAAAAGAATGATAAATTACTTAGATAGTCCCTAAACTATTACTTCACTCCTATTTTAACCACCGAAATAAAAACAATTTGTATAATTACAATTTATTTATTTATTCTCCCCTCCACCATCTTCCACATTCTTCTTCATCTAATCAAATCCCTAATTTTCTACTATATTATTCCCCAATTCACACCTTATATGTTTTCATGTTTATTAATGCTTTATTTGATTAATTATTACAAGCAAACACTACAATTTAGACGAAAAACAAGTCTCCATCGAGCTTACTCGACTGCCTAAATTAATAGGATTCAATTATAACTATATATGAAAATTGAGGGTTAAATTTATTGAATTTATTTAAATTATGATTAAATTGGCTGAATGTGTGCGTATGGAGCACTAAATATTCTATTATATAAAAAAAAATTAAACAACCATGTCACTTCTTTAACGAGGTTAACGACACAATTACAATTTTGTAACAAAGTGATATTTTGTTACTTTAACCTAAATTATTATGTCTTGTCCTAAAAGGAAGAAGCGTCCGCAAACATTCCTTGCTTTCCCTCTCGTTTTGACATTTCCACGTAAATAACCAAAAAAAGGAAAAAGCCTTCCAGGAGCAAACCCACGGGCGCCCATTAAAATAGAAATAAAAAAACAAAGCCAATTTCTGCAAATATAAAAGTCCTCTCAGTCCCTGCCATTCTAGTACGGATTGGAGGCATTTCATTTTTGTTTTTGAATTTTTCCCATGGATTCTCGGCATTTTCTCGTTTTCCTTCATTTGTGTTTGGCGTCGGCTGAGATTAATGGATCGGTTCTTAGGATGAAAACAGGATCATCGTCGGTTCCGTTTGATCCCACTCATGTTACTCAAATCTCATGGCATCCTCGGTAAATTTAATTTCTCTCTTTTTTTCACTGTTTAATTTATTCAAAATTGGGAAATGTACGATTCATTTCCCCCCTTTTGCAGGGCTTTCATTTACAAAGGATTTTTAACGAGTGAGGAATGTGACCACCTTATTACTCTGGTAAGCGACGATATTGATTTTTTTTAATAACTTTTTGAAGATTTTATATTTATTATTTGATTTTTAAAAACATTCAGGCTAAGGATAAGTTAGAGAAATCAATGGTGGCAGATAATGTATCAGGTAAAAGCGTTGAAAGTAAGGTTCGAACCAGCTCCGGCATGTTTCTTAAGAAAGCTCAGGTATTAACCAAATTTTAGTTGAATTTTGTTTTATTTCTGGTGGTTTTAATTCTATTGGTTGAATATAAATACATGACTTTTAGTAACTATTTATATTAGATAATAAGTTTTCTTGACCATCAAGTATTTGATTCTGTAATTATGGAGTAAATCTTAACCTTTAAAAATGATTGGTAAGAATTGATATAAAAGTAATTCTTGTAATCTTATATGTGGAGTTAGACAAAAATGTCTTGTCCTACGTTAAACAGAATTGATATTTGTTTTCTATTTTTATGGTAATACATTGATATTTCACTTGAATTTGATTTCCAAAGTGTGTAGTTCATGCAATAAAGTTATTGTTGTAGTTTCGGAAGAGAGGATGAACCATCTAAGCTTGACAGGATCGATAAAAGATTATTTGTTTTTTTTTAAGTGTTCCCTTTTCCCCCTCCATTGGATGCTATAAAATCGGATACAATAGTTCAAGTATGCTCTGTTTTCATACAACTTACATTTGATATTGAAAATTTTGATTATATTAGCTAAAAGTTAGCAAAATAATTAAGAGTTTTGAACCACTTAATGGCAGAATTATCAGGCATTCTTTATTGATGTTCTGTAAGAAATTATATTCTGCTTTTACTGTCTTCTTAACGAGCCAGTTTTTGGGTGATAGTTGATGCATTGTATGATTCTGCTTTTTCCTTCATGATTCACTCAAACCTAATCTCAGGGTTTTTTTTTATCAAAATAATTTGTTTCCTCATCAAAGAACGGTCGAAAAGCTTATTACATATGAGTTACTCATAACTTACACCTTATCAAATCAACGCCTTCAAATTAATGTCATGGGTGCATTCGTGCCAGTGTTTCTTATGCGTTCATTAAGTTTAGAGATTGCTTAGTCTATGCTTTTTTTTTGTTTCGATATGCATTTTTATGTGCTGCCTTATGAACTTAAAAGGCTTATGTTATGTCTTTTGTTTCTCATTTGCAGGATGAAGTAGTTGCTGATATTGAGGCCAGGATTTCGGCATGGACCTTCCTTCCAATAGGTATGTTTTTTTACTTGTTTGTTGTTACGCTATGACTTCTTGATCGGTGTGGCCAGACTGTTTTTCTCATCGGCATTGCAAACAGAGAATGGAGAGGCCATACAAATACTACACTATGAGCATGGTCAGAAGTATGAGCCACATTTCGACTATTTTCAGGACAAGGCTAACCAAGAGCAGGGTGGTCACCGTGTTGCCACCGTATTAATGTATTTGTCCGATGTCGAGAGTGGTGGGGAAACTGTGTTTCCAAATGCAGATGTAAGCATTTGCTTGTGAAATCTAGTCCCTGTCTGTCTTTTACGCTTTCTTGGTATACGACATTGTTACATTTCCATTTTATTTAGTTCAGTGCTCTCTTTTTCCCTTCTGCAGGGAAAACTTACTCAGATCAAAGATGAAAGCTGGTCAGATTGTGCCAAAAATGGATTTGCAGGTAATGTTATCACCCTTGGAGATTTAAAGTTAGCATTTTAGATGACATGAACGTGATAGTGGAACTTTGTCCTGATTCTAAGTAATACAATCTCAGTTAAACGTTGAACAAGTATCTGAATCATCATGAATCATTTAATTACGGTAGCGGTATATGGTCCAACAACTTTGATTGGCTAGTGATCTGCTATTCCAATGAATTCCACAGATATTACTACTTAACTGCCAATCTGCCATATCTTGCACTTATTTAAGTGTTGCACTAGAACCCAACCATGTAGTTGTTGGTGTTTGACACAACTGTATTGACAATACTTGCAGTGAAACCCCGAAAAGGCGATGCATTACTGTTCTTCAGTCTACATCCCGATGCAACCACTGATACTAAAAGTTTGCATGGAAGTTGCCCAGTGATAAAGGGTGAGAAATGGTCAGCAACAAAGTGGATCCATGTGAGGGCCTTCCGTAGACAGAAACAGCATTCTAACAGGCAATCTGCAGCGGGGGATTGTGTTGATGAGAACGAGAAATGCTCTGTCTGGGCGAAGAAAGGTGAATGCAAAAAGAACCCTTCTTACATGGTGGGTACCGATGCCTCTCCCGGATATTGTAGAAAGAGCTGTAACGTATGCTCCTAGAAAGAGGCCTTTCCAGGTTCTGTGAAGAGTGATGGTTAACCATGAATAGCTGTACATATAATTGATAATTGAGTTGCGATCTGGTAAAGCGGACTTTGTTTCCAGACAGGGTAGGTTTTTCAATAATCTGGACCTTTGGTATGTGTATCAACTGCCCTCTCGTTAGCAGTTTTTGGTATTAAAGTGAAACAATAAATTCTTTATAACAAACATATAATTTTGTATGCATCACCATATTCTGCGGATTTGTCCTGATTTTACTCCATAAGGCTACACTGATACTCTAAAAAGTAAGTGGGAAATCATCAAATTCTTCTGCGAAGCCATTTACTTCAGCCATGTTTTTCAATGACTCATAAACCTGGTACATTGACCATCGGGCCTTCGGCCGAGGATTGACACAGTTAATTGGTATGGAATTGACCCTGAGAGTGTATTATTGGACAGCACAATTTGATAATTCGGAAGGGATAGGACCTGACAGATCATTGAGGGTTACTAAATAAGGTAACCAAGAACATATCTGAGGAGGGATATTACCAGAAAGATTGTTGGGCGATAGATCCAAATGCTGCAAACTCCAAAGATTGAGGTAAATGTCCCGAAAGTCTCATGTCTCTAAGTTGAAGACTTAACAGCCGGTTTTCCCTTTGGTTCCAACAAAACCAACCGAATTGTTGTGGAAACTCCAACTGCTTATTTTGCCGACCTGTGGATTCCTTCAAGGCACCTCATATCCTCCTCAGTTACAGCCGACAAAACAAGCCATGGGAGAAACATCCAACCCAAAACAACGAAGCTGGGGAATGATCTCTTCATTGTTTATCACCAACAAAATAAAAATGAAAAACCAAGAGTTTTATTTGTGATAGCAAACCCGGCGTTCGTTTTATTTTTCTTCATGCTCAAGACTTGGAGTCGGAGATAGACAAGACGGCTTTGAAGTTTGAAGGAAGCAAATTAGCGCCTACCATGAGTAGAATAGTCTTGAGAACATAAATGTCTTAAAATAAAGGGAAAACTATATATTTAGTGCCAAACTATGCTCGCATTACTGTTTTGGTACCCCAACTATTATTTTTAGCAAAATGGTACACAATGTTACGTTTTTGTTCTATTTTCGTACCCCGGTCGCTCAAAGCTAATGGAGATGATGACGTGAATTGGTATAATTACAGTTTTAGTCCAAAACATATATATATATATTATCAATTTAGCCCAAAATTTATCAATTTAAAACATCGTCTTAATTTTAATAGAATTTTGTCTCATCTCTTTCCTACCCCTCGTATTCTCGTCGGTATCCCGATCGTGGAGTTTGGGTCCTCTAGTGGACCCCGCATTAGTCCCCCATTGATCCTCAAATCCTAAAATTTTAATTGTCCCTAGAGTGTTTTTTAAAGACCAAAACCCAAAAAAGTGTTCGACTAGAAGAAGAAAAATGAGAAATTAATAATTTTAATCCAAAAATTAAAATAATGTTTAAATTGATAGAATTTAGACTAAATTGATAGATTCTATAAGTTCTGGACTAAAATTGTTATTAACCCAAGCCACATCACCATTTTCGTTAATTTTAAACAGCGAAAGTACCAAAACAGAACAAAAACGTAACGTTAAGTACTATTTTATTAAAAAAATAATAGTTGAAGTATTAAAACAATAATACAAACATAGTTAAGGTACTAAAAATATGTAGTTTTCCCTAAAATAAATTACCATACAACTACCGAACAAATATAATTGCTTTGGTTATTTGCGTTGATTAGTGAGAAAATCTTGAAATAAAAGGGTAAACTACAACAGAGGTCATTTAATTATGGGTAAAATTATATTTGGGACACCCAATTATTAAAAGTTACATTTGAGTCACTCAATTATGGGTAAAGTTACACTTGGGTCACTCAATTATGGGTAAAGTTACACTTGGGTCACTCAATTATGAGTAAGGTTATAATATCATTGCTTTGGTTATTTGTGTTGATTAGTGAGAAAATCTTGAAATAAAAAGGGTAAACTACAACTGGGGTCATTCAACTATGGGTAAAATTATATTTAGTCACTCAATTATTAAAAGTTACATTTGGGTCACACAATTGTGGGTAAGATTACATTTAGGTCACCCAATTATTCAAAGTTATACTTTGGTTACTTAATTATGGGTAAGGTTACACTTGGGTCACTCAATTATGGGTAAGGTAACATTTAGGTCACCCTTCATATTTAATATATATATATTAATTTGTGTATTAGATTAAGCTACTTTTGCCCCTGTAGTAGTCTTAATTTATCGATCGCCCCTATTGTATTTTTGCATCAATTTGGCCCCTAAAGTAGTCGAACTGCATCACCGTTTAGGGTTTATGAATACTTTTATGTTTCATAATCACTTTAGATTGATAAAAAATTATTAGGGTTCGAAACTTAGAAATTAGGGTTAGAGAATCAGTCAAGGGGCAAACGGTGATGCAATTCGACTACTTCAAGGGCCAAATTGATACAAAAATATCATATAGGCGAAATCGATAAATTGAGACTACTAAAGTGTGCAAAAGTAGACCTTAAGTCAAGAATATAAAATTATAAAACCAAATAGTAATTTTTAATTTAATTTTTAACTATACGAAAAATCATTTAATTATTTTATTTTGTTATAATTTTAATTTTTTAATTTAGCAATTTATACGCAATTAATATAATTAATTTGAACTACAATTAGGGATGGCAAATGAGACGGACGGTGCGGATATCCCCTCCCCATATCACACTCATCTAAAATTTTTATATTCACCACTTATGACGGGTAAATTCACACCCGCTCGTGCGGGTACATTCTCAAATCCATCTCGCACCCACTACCTAGCTAGAAAACCACCACCCAACATATACCCGCCTGTACTATCTTCAAAGAAAACCACTTATCTCATGATATATAACTCGAAACTCCATTATGTTTGCTCTAAAAGAAACTAGGCTCAAATTTCTTTCTAACCATATAAGGTGGTACTTCTAATTGGACTTGCACAATTTATGACGAATATTTAAAGTCACTCCCGAACTAGTATTAGGAGCAGTCTGATGCTCTATTTTTTTCTAACATTCAATCACTTAAAAAATTATAATTTTTAAATATAGATCGAAATCGATCTTCATTTGTTCTAAACAAAACTAGACTTACACGATTACAAAAATGTATGGACTTCCTAATTATTTATATAGAAGTTTTGGTAATTTATGAATTCTAAAATTTATTTTTAACTTCATTAACCATTCTAAAATTCTTCTAAATGCTTACAAATCTATTCCACATGTAGGGGGCGGAATACAAGCATGACCAATGGGGCCACGCCACACCCCCTAAATTTTGAAAAAAAAATGTCAAAAAGCCCTTAAATTTTTAATTATTTTTTATTTAGGCCCTAAATTTTTTTAAAAATTCATACTAATATTTAATATTTTAAATATTTTTAATTAAATTTCAATTCTCATTATTTTTAAAAGTTCTTATTAAATATCTTAAAGTTATTAAAAGTTTTAGTTAAACTCTCAAATTTTTTGAAAGATTTAGTTTAAGCCTCCGATTTTTTTAAAAACTTTAAGTTGACCCTCCAAATTCTTACCCCAAGTTCTGCCATTGTGCACATGGATGACGACAAACATATATATAATTATATTTTATTTTCATTAAAATAACCTTATTCATATTGTATATAGTAGGCAGGCAGTGGTTGTGAGACTGAAGGATATGGGGCGGGTAGGATCTCAAAACCATCACCTACTCACTACCCATGACAGATATGACTTTTGACATGCGCACCTGTCCGCTATCCACTAAACTCATACTCATCTCTATCCCAACTAGAGCGGATGTATAAAACCGTGAATTATACCATCTGCCATCCCAACTACGGATGGAAATCGTCTGCCCCTTATCATGCCCTCACTTTAAAATAGTGAGTTTAGGGTTTACAATTTAAAGTTTAAGATTAGAGGTTGTGGTTAGGGTTTAGGGAATTAGGGGTATGATGTATTTTTTAGGGTGTAAGATTTAGGATGTAAAAATTAGGGTTAGTGTTTAGAATTTAATTTTCAAGTGATTTTTTAGTGTGGGACATAAAATGAGGCATGATAAGGGGTAGATGATGTTTACCCAAACTACAACTTAACCTAAAACTTTTGCACAATTAATGTATTTAATTTGAATTCAAGACTTTTCGGTTTATAAGGCTTTTTTCGGGCGATGACTTGGGGTTTGAATCTTAGGTCCAACCCTCAAAGGCGAAGGCAATTATTTTTCACATTTTTTCAACTAAACACATTATAATGACATGTGTCACTAACAAAAGTTATTTGATGTTTGGTGTTTTTTTAAGATAATTGATAATTAGAATGAAAACGGAACCTAACTTTAGTGATGTGTTTGCAAAAATTTCTTTCTTAATGTCTAAAAATTAAATATTATTGGATAACCAACTGTATAATTCACTTAAAAATTAAATACGGACATTTTTTCGTACCTTGTAATTTAGCCCAATATTTGGACCCTTTTCGGCCCATGGCTAATAAAGTGAAAAGATATTTGGGAAATAAGCCTAAGCCAAGGGCATTTTTGGGAGGCTATGTGAATTCTAAACCATCTGTCATTTATTCAGCCGAAGTCAATATGATAAATCTGGACCATCCACAAGGCCATTTGTGAGAGCATGCTTGTTTTCTTCCTCTATTTGGCTATCCTAAATTTAAAAAAGAAAACACTTTTATTTTCTTAATTTAGCCTTCTAAATTATCAAATTTTCTTATTTGACACTCTGGTATTAAAAATTGTCTTCATTGTAATTCTTAAAAAAAGTTAAACTACATTCTTTGTCGATTAATTGTGAGTTTGGTAATAAGCATGCTGTTTTTTCTTTTAAAAGTTACAAATAGTTTTTTGATTAAAACATAATTCCAAATAAAAAAATCATTTATATTTAAAATTTTCATTATTTTAGTTTTTGTTCTTCTCTCACAAAAGTTGTATTACTTTCTTGGTATAATAACAATTTAACGATAACTTGTTGTTTATGGCAGAATGCAATTATCCAATCAATGTTTTGATTTGATGAGCACGCTTGTTTTGACAGTATTGAAAAAATCAACTGATAAATTTTTTGAATATGAATAATTAAATTTACTGAATTATTTTATGATAAAAATAATAGATTGTATAACTTTTGGAGACTAAAATGTTATTATATCTGGCCACATTAGACATTCATTTCATTTTAAACGTCGAAGTGACATTGTAAAACTAATGAATTGATTTTGATATAACAAAGGATTTAATGACTAAATTGAAAAAGAGAAAATGAATTTTTAAGTCCTCAAAACTTTGCTAAGTGTTTACGAAAAATATCCAAGTCAAGACCTAAGCTTACTCAAATTTTTATAAGTGTTTATCAAGTCAAAACAGTGATTTTCGAATCACCGTTTCGGAACGGCCTTAAGGCATTTCGGAACGTTTTGAAACTGTTAACCTCTGTTTCAGAACTAGCTTTCCCGTTTCGATACGGGTGCATCAAAACAAGTCTTTGTGTTTCGAAACGAATGAAGAACAACGGAACGGTTTGAACCGTTTCGAAATGAATTTCAAACTTGGTTTCAAAATATGACTGTTGAGTTTTTATAACTAATTTTAAAGATACAGTTAAAGTGTATCGAAACTCTTATAAGCCGTTTCGATACAAGTTTTGACAGTGGCAAATTGTTTCGAAACGGGCTTCAGCACGTTTCGGAACAAGCTCTTAACGTATCGAAACGATCGTGTCCGTTTCGGTACGGCCTATTTATTTTACCTCAACGGCTATTTTTATTTTGTTCTATTTCGAAACAGGGTCGATCGTTTCGGAACGGGTAGTTGCAGACTGCATTTATGGAGGGAAAAAACATCCCAATGGCTATAACAATGAAGGCAACAACCCCAACGACAAGAATTCAATGAGAAGGTATAAAAGGAACTTCTAAAAGCACCAGCAACAACTATTGATCCAAAAAGAAAGATCCAAACATCAAATTCAAGCTATTGTGCTAAAAGCCCATATTTTCTTGTAAACTCCGATTGTAGAACCTTGTATTTCTAATCTTATTTGTTCAATTGGGTTGAGTGCTTGTAAAAAGGGCTACATTTGTATTGAGAGATACTAACTATTAGCCTTAAACTTCTTTTTAATCTTTGAGTGAGGATTGAGTCAATTTTTGGGTAGAAAATTTAACCATTTTGTAAAGGTTTCCTCCAAAGCCTAGAGAATGGGAAGATCAACTAGTGGAGTTGTTGGAAAATCCTTAGTGAAGCTAAGGTAGTGGATGTAGAGTTCAATTGGAACTTGAACCACTCTAAATCTCTTGTCTAGCAAATTTTTATTTTCCACTCCACCACCAAAATTTCTAAAAATCCAATTCACCCTCTCTTGGCTTAAATCAATTCTACGACCCACTTAACAATTGGTATCAGAGCCTACCTCTTTGAAGGATTAACAACCATCAGAGGAGTTCCTAGGAGAGTGTGATCTATTCTAAAGACAAGCCATGTCATCTACTTCAACCTCCAACCTCTATGAGTCATAATCAACCACTAAACCACCCTTCTTCAATAAGGACAACTACCCATATTGGAAGAATCGGATGCGTCTCTTCATTAAGTAAACGGATTACATGGTTTGGGATGTAGTGGAAGAAGGCCTCTACATTCCGGTTAAGAGAACCGATGAAGGAAGAGTAGTTCCGAAAGTAAAGTCGGAGATGACCGAGGAAGATAGACGAAATATGCAAGTCAATGACAAAGCTCTACATATCATATTTTGTGCACTTGGTCCGGATATTTATTCAAAGGTTTCATCTATCAAAAGCGCGAAGGAAGTGTGGGACACTTTGGAGACGACTTTTGAAGGCACTAGCGATGTGAAAGAGGCGAAGATTGGGTTGCTAAACTTGAGCTATGAGAATTTTTAGATGGACCCCGATGAGAGCACCTCAAAGATGTTTGATCATTTTTCGATCATCGTCAATGGCCTTAAAGGATTCAGTGAAGTAATTCCTGAAGATAAGCTAGTGAGGAAGCTTCTATACTCTCTCCCGGAGTCTTGGGATGGTAAGAGGACGACCATTATCGAAGCAAAGAATTTGAAAACCTTAAAGCTTGATGAGCTTGTTAGGTCTCTTCTTACACACGAGATCATGAAGCAAGGAAGAGAGGAAGAGAAGAAGAAGGAAGAGAGAAGGATAGAGAAGCATGAAGTAGAAAAGAAGAAGAAGCTAGGAGTTGCTATCAAAGCCTCTCTACAAGAGGAGAGATCTTCTAGTGAGGAGAAAGATTTTGAGGAATTGGCTATGATAGCCAAACGATTCTCACGGTTCATGAAGTCCAACCGAGGGAGAAAATTTCAAAGAAAGATGGACTTCAAGAGCAAAGGCAAAGAAGAAGAAAGGGATCCAATCATTTGCTTTGAGTGCAAGAAGTCGGGTCACATATGTTCCGATTGCCTTCAACTCAAGAAGAAGGGCTTTGAGAAGAAGAAGAAGAAGCTCAAAGCCAAGCTTGCTACTTGGAGTGATGAGGAGTCATCCGAGGATGAGGAACATGAAGTGACTAATCTTTGCCTCATGGCTCTTGAGGAGGATTCTTCTATGGTAACCTCTAACCCATCTACTTTTTATTTTACATTTGATGAACTTCAAGATGCTTATGATGAGTTGCAAGAGGTATATGATGAGTTGGTTGAGAAATACACAGAGTCGGTTTTAAAAAATAAGAAAATGATTTCAATTTTAAGGACCTAAATGACTCCCTTTCTAAAACCAACTCGGAATTAGAAAAGAAGGTCTTAGTTTTACAAAATTTCTCAAATGAGTTTAAAAAAGAAATCAAATGATTTAAACGACCTTCTTGAAAAATACCATGTTTACCACCAAGAGGAGGTGAGTAAACTTAAAGCTTCTCTAACCAATGTTGGGAAAAATGGTTTTGAAAAAGCATCTTCTTCAAAATCCCAACATGCGAAGAGAAACTTTGTTGACCACAAACAAAGAGGCTCCCATAAGTATCACAAGAACAAGAAAGTTAGAAGTGTATGGGTTGCTAAGGAACTTGTAGTTTCTAACAATATTGTAGCCATTTCATCTTGGATTCTGTTGAGTGGATCAATGGATTGATCAATGCCAAGAGGGGGTGAATTGGGCTTTAAAAAATTGTTGAAGAAAAATGATAGCTAAAAATGAAGAACAGAGGATTTTAGAGTGGTTCGAGTTCCAAATGAACTCTACATCCACTACCTCAGCTACCACTAAGGATTTGCAACAATTCACTGATTTGGTCTTCCCCTTTTCAAGGCTTAGGAGGTAACCTTTACACAACCGGTCAAATTTTCTACCCAAAATTTGACCAAACCCTCACAAGTGAAACAAAGAAGAAATTAGGCAAAAAGATATCTCTCAAATACAATATTGCCCCTTTTAGTACAAACACTCAACCCAAATTTGAGGTAGGATAAGAATTGAATACAACACAATTTGGGGTTCACAAGAATATTGAAAAAATAAGCACAATGAGGTTGGATTTTTGCTTGGATGTTTATCTTTGATGCAATAGTTGTTGCTGGTCTTCAATGAGCTTCAATTTATACCTTCTCTATCAATTCTAGCCATTTGGATGGTTAGGGTATTGATTATAGCCGTTGGGACCATCTCTTTCCACCATAAATGCACTTCTGCAGCTATCAGTATCGGTACACGAAGACCCGTATCGATACTTGTCTCAAAATAGAAAGAGTTGTTGCACATAATAAATAGGGCGTATCGAAACACGTGTAAGTGTATCGGTACGAGACAGGGACCGTTTCGATACGGAAGAGACTGTATCAATACCTTTTTCTCAACTTAGCTCACTAGAAGTCTCCGTTTCGATACGGGGTACACCGTATCGATACGAGACAACTGACACTTTAAATGTTAGTTACCTAACGACTGACACCAACGGTCAAAAACATTTAAACCTCTTCGAATTAAAAAATCCGTTAAAATCATATCGATACGGGTTGATCCGTATTGGTACACCATTCAAACTCCTTCAATTTTTACAGAGGGGTGTATCGATACAGATTGAATTTGTTTCGATACGCTGTTTCGATACGGTTAAGTGGGTATCGAAACGCGTCTTTCCAATAGCTAACTTTGTAAAAAAGGTATCGATACGGCTGGAGGCGTATCGATACACCTGGACGATTTTCAATACTTTGGCCTTGGAACACTTAGAAAATATTTGGAGTTTGAGTTTTTCAAATCAGTTTAAAGTGTTGGTGATTTATAAATCATTTAAGGGACTTAGAAATCTATTTCAAGTTTTCAATTTAGTCCTTAACATACTTAGTTATATCAAAATTAAACATAGGTTTTACAATCTCCCCTTTTTGATATAACAAAACCAAAACTTGAAATTTTTGATACTTTAAAAAACTTTGCAAAATAACTCCCCCTTAATATTAGCTAGGTAACTTTTAAGTTTGAAAATAAAAAATTTTAAGTGTGAGCTTCCCTCTCCCCCTTTTTGTTAGATCAAAAATAATTGAGACATAATGGAAAGTGCATAAAGACAAAAGGTATAAATAACCAAGCAACATAATATCATTAAGTTCAAATAAAGGATAACATCAACTTAAAATCCAAATAACAGAAAATCAAAGCATAGGTTTTAGAATAATTCAAACTTAATCCTAAAAACATAAATCAAAGGTGTATAAATAAATATCCCAAATGATATGAATGATATGCAAAGATAGGCTACTATGCATCTCCATCAGCTTCTTCATCATCTTTATCATCTTCCTCAATTGCATCATCATTCCTCATAATTTGACGCCACTCGTCATGGAAAGCGGTGAGAGAGATATTCATTGAGTTGTGACCGCCTTCAAGGGAAGTGAGTCGAGTCTCCACGTTCTTCATCCGATCTTCAAGGCTTGTAAACCTTGTATCAATAGCGGTAAATCCCGAATTCATAACTTGATCGATTGAAGCCATTCCCGTGCCCAAACCCATGAATTGCTCATTGAGATAAGTCATGAGGGAGTCCATAGAAGGTGGAGGAGGAGCTTGAGGAACTTGTTCAACTTGAGGATTAACAAATTGTTCTGCGGCCTCACTAGGGAGCTCGGATAGACGAAGCCAATTACCATTAAAGTAATGGAACTTACCCCTTGCAAGAGATCGTTCATCGATAGGATCGATGAGGGGAGTTGGGTAGTCATACGAGCAATCTATCTCCTTTTGTTGGAAGAAGTAAATCAAGGTCGTACCATAGGTGAAAGAAGTGACAAGTGTGGTGTGGCGATGTTGCACGAGATAGACAATCTCCGCAAACATAATACGAGCAAGGTTCGGGCGTTTTCTCTCACGGAAGCATCGAATGCAAAAGTCATCTACTTGGCGGATAGTGAAATACTTCCCTCCCGATGACCTAAACCACCAAGAAACCATCAAATGGAGGATCTGATCCTGAGCATTTAGGGCGGTGACGGAACCACTTAGGACATGGCCAAGGGCATTCTCATCATCATAGCCTTCATCCTCCAACTGAAATACATCACAAATAGATTGAACATCTATAGTGACCTTTTTACCCATAAGATAAGAATTAACGCCCGTAACAACACCATCTCGATTTGCACAACACTTGGCATTAGCATAAAAGATCAAAACTAAAATGCGAAAGTAAAATCCGGGAATTGTGAGAAAATCCATAAACTTTCATTCTTGGAGCAAAGGGAGATATTCAAATTTGAAACGCTCCGAGTTGAGAAAAGGAATAGAGATTACCTCTCCGTACGGATCTTATATTTTTGAAATTGGCGAAAATAGGTGAGTTCTCCGGGGGACTTAAAGGAGTGTTGATAGATATGAGTGAGATTCGAGCGAGCACCACCTCCGGTATTTGATCCTTCGCCGGCTTCACTAACACGTGTTCTCTTTTTAGGAGGTGCCATGAACTAGAGAAAAGACTAAAAACAGTGTATGCATTAAGTTTTCTTCATTCAACTCATTGAAAAACCAATAATCAAGGTTAAAAAAATTTTGAAAAGAGATTTTGGTTTGAGAAGACAAACAAAAAAAATCAAAAGAAAATTTGAAACGAAAATTAAAAGAAAAATTAAAAGAAAATGAAAGAGTTTTACCTTGATATTGATTAGAGAGGAATGGGAGAAGAGCTTAGCACCCAATTGATGAAAAGCTTAAGAGCTTTGCTTGATTTTGAAAACCCTCTAGAGATTTTGAGTTGTGGTGTGAAAATATGAGGGAAAGAGAGGCTATTTATAGAGTGAAAACGGCTAGGGTTTCTAGGGTTTTGAGAAAATTCAATTTTGGTAAAAGTTGAACTCTTAAATGCCAATTGATAGTTGTCTATGCAATCGCGTATCGATACGCCTGAGGGTGTATCGATACGGGGGTAAAAACTTAATTCCATTTAAAATGCTCGTTAAAGGATCGTATCGAAACTGATGCAATCCGTATCGAAACGATTGTTGCTCGTATCGAAACGGATTTAACCGTATCGAAAACCGTTTTAGGCAAAATGAAGTATGGGAAGCTAATACAGTACTCGTATCGATACGCTTAAGGTCGTATCGATACTCTATGCCCAGAAACACATTTTAGGCTTGAAGAACAACCAAAAGCTCGATTCTAACATCTCCTAAAAGAATGCAAATGATGAATGAGTAGTTCTAAGCATATTTTAACAGAATCATACTCCCCCTAGCTATAAGCATGGATATTTTTAAAAGCTACAACACATTAACATGCAATTTCACAAGATCAAGCAATTTTAACTTTAAAAAGGGTCCTAAAAGGTCAAGTAAGGCTAGTTAGACCTAGCTCTCTCCTAAGGGACCAAAAACGCTCTTTATCTAAAGGCTTTGTAAAGATGTCCGCTAGTTGGTTTAAGGTGTCAATGTACTCTATAATAACATCTTCCTTAAGGACATGATCTCTAATGAAATGATGCCTTATCTCTATATGTTTGGTTCTAGAGTGTTGGGTGGGATTTTTAGTTAAGCATATGGCACTAGTGTTATCACACTTAAGGGGTATGGTTTCAAATTTAATACCATAATCTAAGAGTTGTTGCTTCATCCAAAGGACTTGAGAACAACAACTCCCTAAGGATATGTACTCGGCTTCGGTGGTAGAAAGAGCTACACTATTTTGTTTCTTAGAGAACCAAGATATGAGCATACTACCTAAGAATTGACAAGTTCTCGAAGTACTTTTCCTATCAATTTTACATCCCCATAATCTGCATCTGAATAAGCATGAAGGTTGAAGGTGGAGTCTCTAGGGTACCAAAGACCTAAACAAGGGGTATCTCTAAGGTACCTAAAGATTCTCTTAACAGCTATAAGGTGACACTCTCTAGAACAAGCTTGAAACCTAGCATACAAGCAAACACTAAACAAGATATCTGGTCTACTTGCGGTAAGGTAAAGCAATGATCCAATCATAGAACGGTAAAGCTTAGAGTCAACATACTTACCTCCTTCATCTTTGTCAAGCTTTGTAGATGAGCTCATAGGTGTGGCTTGAGGCTTTGCATTCTCCAAGCCAAACTTCTTGAGCATATCCTTGATGTACTTTTCTTGATTGATGAAGGTGACATCCTTCCTTTGCTTGATTTGGAGTCCCAAAAAGAATGAAAGCTCCCCCATCATGCTCATCTCGAATTCACCTTGCATTAACTTAGCAAACTCTTTGCAATGACATTCATTAGTAGATCCAAAAATAATATCATCAACATAAATTTGTACTACTAAGATGTCATTTTTATACCTTTTTATGAAAAGTGTAGTGTCCACCTTACCTTTTTCAATCAAAAAGTTTGAAAGTCTTTCATACCAAGCTCTAGGAGCTTGTTTTAAACCATAAAGAGCTTTAGTAAGCTTGAAAACATGATTTGGAAATTTTGAGTCTTCAGAACCCGGTGGTTGTTCCACATACACTTCCTCATTTATAAAACCGTTTAAAAATGCGCTTTTAACATCCATTTGAGAAAGCTTGAAATCATGATAACATGCATATGCAAGAAACATCCTAATGGCCTCTATTCTAGCTACGGGAGCATATGTTTCATCAAAATCAATTCCTTCTTCTTGAGTGTAACCTTGTGCTACTAATCTAGTTTTATTTCTCACAATGTTACCACTCTCATCTAGTTTGTTCCTAAAGACCCATTTAGTTCCTATAGTAGATTGATTACTAGGCCTATCAACTAATGTCCAAACATTACTTCTCTCAAATTGATTTAATTCCTCTTGCATGACCAAAATCCAAAAATCATCTTTTAATGCTTCTTTGATATTTTTAGGCTCTATGCATGAGATAAATGCAACATGATTCATAAGTTTAAGAGAAGATCTAGTGGTTACCCCCTTGGATGGATCACCTAAGATTTCACCATCTTTGACATAGTTGAACTCCCTTGGGTAGCTCACTTCCTTTTCCTCAAGGGCCAAGTCCTTCAAGGCTTCAAGAGGTGGATCTTGTGTATCCTCTTCTTTTGTTGGAATCTCATCCTCCTTTGATGTTTCTCCTCCATCAAAGGCAATAATGATTCCTACATCATCATCATCATAAGAATCCTTTCTTGGAAGGAGGTTATCATCGAATACAACATGTATAGATTCTTGTACTACTAAAGTTCTCTTGTGAAATACATGATAGGCTTTAGAGGTTAAGGAATATCCTATGAAAATAGCTTCATCACTTTTTGCATCAAATTTAACTAAGTTGTCTTTTCTATTATTTAAAACAAAACACTTGCAACCAAATGGATGAAAATAGCTAATGTTAGGCTTTTTAGATTTTAAAATCTCATATGGTGTTTTCTTTAAAAGTGGCCTAATCATTACTCAGTTTACAATGTAGCAAGCGGTGTTTGTGGCTTCCGCCCAAAAATATTTAGGTAAATTGTTTTCACAAAATATGGTTCTATCCATTTCTTGTAAAGTTCTATTTTTCCTCTCAACTACCCCATTTTGTTGAGGAGTTCGAGGAGCCGAAAAATTGTGGCTAATACCATTTTCATTTAAAAACTCTTAAAACCCTAGATTTTGAAATTGGTTCCATGATCACTTTTAATATGAGAAATTCTAAGTTTAAGATCATTTTGGGTTAATTTTGAAAATGTGATGAATTTTTCTAAAGCCTCATCTTTAGTACTTAAAAATAGAACCCAAGTAAATCTACAAAAATCATCAACAAGTACAAAAGCATAAGATTTACCACCCAAGCTCATAGTCCTAATAGGCCCAAATAAATCCATATGAATAAGTTGTAAACACCTACTTGTAGAAACATCATTAATGGATTTAAAGGATGACTTATGTTGTTTACCCTTAGAGCATGCATCACAAATTTTATCATTTGAGAACTTAATTTTGGGTAAACCTCTAACTAGATCTAGGGAAACTAATTTTTCTAAAACACTAATGCTAGCATGTCCTAGTTTCCTATGCCATAGCCATGCATCATTTTCATTTTGAGCTACTAAACATGCATGGCATGTATGTATGTCATCTAAATGCACCATGTAAATGTTACCTATGCGATGACCTATGAGCATAATATTATTTGATTTAATGTCAACAATTTTACACCCATTTTTATCAAATAAGACATTAAACCCTTTATCACATAATTGGCTTATGCTCAACAAATTATGTTTAAGACCATCGACATACAAAACATTTTCAATAAGAATGGTATAGTGATTACCTATGGAGCCAATACCTTTAATGTGGCCTTTGGAGTTGTCACCAAATGTCACTACTCCTCCACTTTTTGGCTTTAAGTCCATGAATCTACTATTGTCTCCGGTCATATGCCTCGAGCATCCACTATCAAGGTACCATGAATTTTGACTTTGTGCTTTGGCCTTGTAGCAATGCTCCCACTACAAACAAAGATATTAAACTTTTATTTTTGGTACCCAAATCATTTTGGGTCCACGAGTGTTAGCTCCCAATAGCTTGGTTCCCTTAGGAATCCAAGGTGACATAACAACAATATTATTAGATTTGACAAGTTCCTTACGAACTCATACACTCCTAATCTTTTTAGTTCTATTATGTCTAGGGAAGCTACTTTGTTTGTAGTTATTAGTCTTTCTCCTAGGTTGGTTTGCTTTAGATGATTCACCCTTTTTATGCTTCACATTACCAACATTTTTAAAAGACTCTTTGAGATTGTTAAGCTCATCTAACACCTTTTGGTGTTCACTATTGCATTGAGAAAGAAGATTATTTAGGTCAACATTTTCATCTTGGAAGAATTTAAGTTCATCTTTTAAACCTAAAATCTTTTTTCTCAAATTTTAAGTTAGCTTGAGAAAGTGAGTCATTTTTATCATTTAATTCCGAAATAATTTTCTTATTTCTAATGACCGACTCTTTGTACTTCTCAACTAACTCATCATAAACCTCTTACAACTCATCACATGCATCATGTAATTCATCAAATGTAAAGTCAAAAGATGATGAGTTAGAGGTTACCATGGAGGAATCCTCCTTAAGTACCATGAGACAAATGTTGGCCACTTCTTGTTCGTCATCCTCGGATGACTCCTCATCACTCCAAGTAGCAAGCTTGGCTTTGAGCTTCTTCTTTTTCTCAGAGCCCTTCTTCTTGAGTTGAGGGCAATCTGAACGAATGTGACCGAGCTTTTTGCACTCGTAGCAAATGATTTAATCCCTCTCTTCTTCTTTGTTTTTACCCTTGAAGTCCATCTTTCTTTGAATCTTCCTTCCTCGGTTGGACCTCATGAATCAAGAGAATCTTTTGGCTATCATAGCCAATTCTTCTAAATCCTCCTCCTCACTAGAAGTGCTCTCCTCATGTAATGAAGCTTTGAGAGCCACTCCCATTTTCTTCTTCTTTTCTACTTCTAGCTTCTCCACTCTTTTCTCTTCCTTCTTCTTTTCATCTTCCCTTCCTTGCTTCATTATTTCATGAGTAAGGAGAGAACCCACTAGCTCATCAAGTTTTAGAGTCTTCAAATTTTTGGCCTCGATGATGGCGGTTCTCTTCCCATCCCAAGATTCGGGAAGTGAGTAGAGTAGCTTCCGGACAAGTTTGTCTTCCGGGATTGTCTCTCCAAAGCCCTTAAGCCCGTTGATGATGGTTGAGAAGCGATCGAACATCTTGGACACCGTTTCGTCGGGATCCATCTTGAAATTCTCATAACTAAGATTGAGAATTCCAATCTTGGTCTCCTTCACATCATTGGTTCCTTCATAGGTGGTCTCTAGAGTATCCCACACTTCCTTGGCACTTTCAATGAAGGAGACTTTGGAGTAGATGCTGGGACCGAAAGAACAAAAGAGCATGTGAAGAGCTTTCGGTCTCTAGAGTATCCCACACTTCCTTGGCACTTTCAATGAAGGAGACTTTGGAGTAGATGTTAGGACCTAAAGAACAAAAGAGCATGTGAAGAGCTTTGTCATTTATTTGGATCTTCTTCCTCTCATCTTCACTCATCTCATTCTTCTTTTTTATAACCATCTTTCCTTCATCATCCCTCTTCAAAGGAATATAGGGACCATCTTCAATGACATCCCAGACAAGGTAATCGTTGGATTTGATGAAGAGGCGCATCCGGTTCTTCCAAAATGGATAGTTGTCACCATTGAAGAATGGTGGTTTTGTGGTGGATTGAGACTCGTACATGCTTGAGTCGGAGGTAGATGTCAGGGCTTGATTTTTGGATGATCACACTCTTCCTAGGAACTCCTCTTGTGGATGTTAATCCTTCAAAGAGGTAGGCTTTGATACCAATTGTTGAGTGGATCAATGGATTGATCAATGCCAAGAGGGGGTGAATTGGGCTTTAAAAATTGTTAAAGAAAAATGATAGCTAAAAATGAAGAACAAAGGATTTTAGAGTGGTTCAAGTTCCAAATGAACTCTACATCCACTACCTTAGCTACCACTAAGGATTTGCAACAATTCACTGATTTGGTCTTCCCCTTTTCAAGGCATAGGAGGTAACCTTTACACAACCGGTCAAATTTTCTACCCAAAATTTGACCAAACCCTCACAAGTGAAACAAAGAAGAAATTAGGCAAAAAGATATCTCTCAAATACAATATTTCCCCTTTCAGTACAAACACTCAACCCAAATTTGAGATAGGATAAGAATTGAATACAACACAATTTGGGGTTTACAAGAATATTGAAAAAATAAGTACAATGAGGTTGGATTTTTGCTTGGATGTTTATCTTTGATGCAATAGTTGTTGCTGGTCTTCAATGAGCTTCAATTTATACCTTCTCTATCAATTCTAGCCGTTTGGATGGTTAGGGTATTGATTATAGCTGTTGGGACCCTCTCTTTACACCATAAATGCACTTCTACAGCTATCCATATCGGTACACGAAGACCCATATCGATACATGTCTCAAAATAGAAAGAGCTATTGCACATAATAAAGAGGGCGTATCAAAACGCGTGTAAGCGTATCGGTACGAGACAGGGACCGTTTCGATACGGAAGAGACCGTATCGGTACCTTTTTCTCAACTTAGCTCACTAGAAGTCTCTGTTACGATACGGGGTACACCGTATCGATACGGGACAACTGCCACTTTAAATGTTAGTTACCTAACGATTGACACCAACGGTCGAAAACATTTAAACCTCTTCGAATTAAAAAATCCGTTAAAATCGTATCGATACAGGTTGATCTGTATCGGTACACCATTCAAACTCCTTTAGTTTTTACAGAGGAGTGTATCGATACAGATTAAATCTGTTTCAATACGCTATTTCGATACGGTTAAGTGTGTATCGAAACGCGTCTTTCCAGTAGCCAACTTTGTAAAAAAGGTATCGATACGGCTGGAGGCGTATCGATACACCTGGACGATTTTCAATACTTTGGCCTTGGAACACTTAGAAAATATTTGGAGTTTGAGTTTTTCAAATCAGTTTAAAGTGTTGGTGATTTATAAATCATTTAAGCGACTTAGAAATCTATTTCAAGTTTTCAATTTAGTCCTTAACATACTTAGTTATATCAAAATCAAACATAGGTTTTACAGATTTCTAAGGGAACCAAGTATTTGGAAACTAACACTCATTGACCCAAAATGATTTGGGTACCAAAAATCAAAGTTTAACTCTTTGTTTGTAGGGGGAGCATTGCTACAAGGCCAAAGCACAAAGCCAAAACTCATAGTACCTTGATAGTGGATGCTCGAGGCATATGACCGGAGACAAGAGTCGATTCATGGACTTAAAGCCAAAAAGTGGAGGAGTAGTGACATTTGGTGACAACTCCAAATGCCACATTGAAGGTATTGTCTCCATTGGTAATCACTCTACCATACTCGTTGAAAATGTGTTGTATGTCAATGGTCTAAAGCATAATTTATTAAGCATTAGTAAATTGTGCGATAAAGAGTTTAATGTATTATTTGATAAAAATGGATGTAAAATTGTTGACATTAAATCTAATAAAACAATGCTTATTGGTCATCACATAGGAAACATATATATGGTGCATCTAGATGACATTCATTCAACACATGCATGTTTTGTTGCTCAAGATGAAAATGATGCATGGGTATGGCATAGGAAACTATGACATGCTAGCATTAGTGTTTTAGAAAAATTAGTTTCCCTAAATATAGTTAGAGGTTTACCCAAGATTAAGTTCTCAAATGATAAAATATGTGATGCATGCTCTAAGGGTAAACAACATAGATCGTCCTTTAAATCCATTAATGATGTTTCTACAAGTAGGTGCTTGCAATTAATTCATATGGATCTATTTTGTCCAATTAGGACAACTAGCTTGAGTGGAAAATCATATGCTTTTGTGCTTGTTGATGATTACTCTAGATATACTTGGGTTCTCTTTTTAAGCACCAATAATGAGGCTTTAGAAAACTTCATCACATTTTCAAAAATAACCCAAAATGATATTGAACTTAAAATTTCACATATTAGAAGTGATCATGGAACGGAATTTCAAAATATGGGTTTTAATGAATTTTGTAATTAAAATGGGATTAGCCATAATTTTTCAGCTCCTCGAACTCCCCAACAAAATGGGGTAGTTGAGAGGAAAAATAGAACTTTAGAAGAAATGGCTAGGACTATGCTTTGTGAAAGCAATTTACCTAAGTATTTTTGGGCGGAAGCCACTAACACCGCTTGCTATATTATTAACCGAGTAATGATTAGGCCCATTTTAAAGAAAACTCCTTATGAGATTTTAAAATCTTAAAAGCCTAACATTAGCTATTTTTATCATTTTTGTTGCAAGTGTTTTGTTTTAAATAATGGAAAAGACAATTTAGGTAAATTTGATGCAAAAAGTGATGAAGCTATTTTTCTAGGTTACTCTTTAAACTCTAAAGCCTATTGTGTGTTTAACAAAAGAACTTTAGTTGTAGAGGAATCTATACATGTTGTTTTTGATGATAACCTCCTTCCGAGGAAGGAATCTTGTGATAATGATGATATAGGAATCCTTGATACCTTTGATGGAGGACAAACTTTAAAGGAGGATGAGATTCCGACAAAAGAAGAAGATGCACAAGATCCACCTCTTGAAGCCTTGAAGGACTTGGCTCTTGAGGAAAAGAAAGTGAGCTACCTAAGGGAGTACAACTATGTCAAAGGTGGTGAAATCTTGGGTGATCCATCCAAGGGGGTAACTACTCGCTCTTCTCTTAAAATGCTTAATCATGTTGCATTTATCTCATGCATTGAGCCTAAGAATATTAAAGAAGCATTAACAAATGATTTTTGGATTATGGCCATGCAAGATGAGTTAAATTAATTTGAGAGAAGTAAAGTGTGGACATTAGTTGAAAGGCCTAGAAATCAATCTACTATAGGAACTAAAAGGGTATTTAGGAATAAACTAGATGAGAGTGGTATCATAGTGAGAAACAAAGCTAGGATAGTTGCTCAAGGTTACACTCAAGAAGAGGGAATATATTTTGATGAAACCTATGCACCCGTATCTAGAATGAAAGCTATTAGGATGTTGCTTGCATATGCATGTTATCATGATTTCAAGCTTTTTCAAATGGATGTCAAAAGTGCATTTTTAAATGGTTTTATAAATGAAGAAGTGTATGTGGAACAACCACCGAGTTTTGAGGATCCAATTTTTCCAAACCATGTTTTTAAATTGTCAAAAGCTTTATATGGTTTAAAACAAGATCCTAGAGCTTGGTTTGAAAGACTTTCAAGTTTTCTAGTTAAAAAAGGTTTTGAGAAAGGAAATGTGGACTCAACACTTTTTATTAAAAACAATGGCAAAGATATATCAGTAGTTCAAATTTATGTTGATGATATTATATTTGGTTCTACTAATGAATTGCTTTGTCAAGATTTTTCTAAGTTGATGCAATGTGAATTTGAAATGAGCATGATGGGGGAGCTCTCATTCTTTTTGGGACTCCAAATCAAACAAATGAAGGATGACATCTTCATCAATCAAGTTAAGTACATCAAGGATATGCTCAAGAAGTTTGGCTTGGAAAATGCAAAGCCTCAAGCCACATAAATGAGCTCATCTACAAAGCTTGACAAAGATGAAGGAGGCAAGTGTGTTGACTCTAAGCTTTATCGCTCTATGATTGGATCATTGCTTTACCTTACCGCAAGTAGACCAGATATATTATTTAGTATTTGCTTGTGTGCTAGGTTTCAAGCTAGTCCTAAAGAGTCTCACCTTATAGCTGTTAAAAGGATCTTTAGGTACCTTAGAGATACTCCTTGTTTAGGTCTTTGGTATCCTAGACACTCAACCTTTAACGTTCATGCTTATTCAGATGCGGATTATGGGGGTTGTAAAATTGATAGGAAAAGTACTTCCGACACTTGCCAATTCTTAGGTAGTATGCTCATATCTTGGTTCTCTAAGAAACAAAATAGTGTAGCTTTATCTACCACCGAAGCCGAGTACATATACTTAGGGAGTTGTTGTGCTCAAGTCTTTTGGATGAAGCAACAACTCTTAGATTATGGAGTTAAAGTTGAAACCATACCCTTTAAGTGTGACAACACTAGTGCTATATGCCTAACCAAAAATCCCATCCAACACTCTAGAACCAAACACATAGAAATAAGGCATCATTTCATTAGAGATCATGTCCTTAAGGAAGATGTTGTTTTAGAGTTCGTAGACACCTTAAATCAATTAGCGGACATCTTTACAAAACCTCTAGATAAGGAGCATTTTTGGTCCCTTAAGAGAGAGTTAGGTCTAACTAGCCTATCTTGACCTTTCATGACCTTTTTGTGCTTAAATTGCTTGATTTCTTGCAAAATGTCATGCTTATGTGTTTTTAATCCTAATTTCATCCATGCTCATAGTTAGGGGGAGTATGCTTATGTTTTTACTTGTTTATCTTGCTCATACATAACATTTATGCATCTAGGACTTATTAGAATTCACTTTTTCTACAATTTAGAGCTTCATCTGCACATCCAGGCCTAGGCGTATCGAAACGGGTCAATCTGTTTCGATACGGGTGCCTTAAATGAATACAATATGACCAGGGTGTTTCGAAACGCTCTAAAGGGTTTCGAAACATTTTGCCTCTGCCAAGGAATATATCGAAACGACCCAAATGCGATTCGATACGGTATGTCTCGTAGGATTCGATACGGTCAAACTTGTAACGAAACGGCCAATAGGGTTCGAAACGTCAGTCAACATTTCGATACGCCTGTTTCGAAATGGTTGTGCCTGTTCCGAAATGCTTATCCAGACAGCTTTTTAAGGGCTTTAATTGCTAAAGTTTACTTTTAATTAAAATTCCCAAAAACCCTAAAAACCCTAAACCCAATTTTTCTCTTTAAAAACCCTCTAAACCTCATTGTTTTTCATCAAATCTTGAGGGTTTTTACTCACAAACTAAAGTCTAAGCAATCTTCAACAACTTGGTGCAATTTCTTCCATTCATTCATCCAAAAATCTCTTTTGAGGTATTTTTCATCCTTTTCTTTTTCCTTTGATTTTATTCGTATCTTAGGTTAGAAAATATTAATTTTGTATAAATTATATGTTTTACAACTTGGGTTCTTCAAAACTTGTAAATTTTTTTTCAAAATCTTCAATTTTTTATTCGAATATATTTGTTTTCACTCATATTTTTTTTACTGTTTTTCAAAAGTTGTTTCTTCTTCAAAAATTTTTGTTATATGTATATACGTTTTTAAAGTGTTTTTCTTTAAAACCTTAATGGGATTAAATTAAGGATTTAAATGCATAAATTTAAAAAAAATTTGCTTGCTTTGTGTTTTTAGGAATTTCATGGAAAACGTTAACAAGAAACGCAAGACTCAAATGGGTGAAGGTTCAACCCAAGCAAACATTCGTCCTAACATTACCCTCATTTTTCAAAAGAGTCTTAGGAATCAAGAGACTAAGAACCGTTTCAAAATCATCAAAGATTTAGCCATTCGCCGAGAGCGAGTTGTGGATATCGCGTTCCTTGACTGCGAGCGCTTTGAATTACGCTATCTAGCTCTCTTGCGAGAATGGAGCTTCTTGGCCTTTTTGAGCATGTTAAGTTGTAAGGAGCTCGATTCGTTCAACCGATAAGGCTCACCAAGTGGTAGAGAGGTGGATTTTTGGGTGGAAGGGTTGTGGAAGCTAAAAAGATAATTGACACAATGATTTATAGTGGTTCAATCTTCTAACCGAGGTCTACATCCACCACCTTAGCTCCCCACTAAGGATTTCTAATCAATCCACTATTGATTCGTCCCTTTTTCTAGGCTTAGGAGGAAACCCTTTACACCGATCAAGCTTTCTACCCAAAGCCTTGATCAAACCCTCTTTTACAAAGAGATAAACAAAGCAAACACAAATCCCTCTAATAGGTGTTTGTTTTCACAATTAAAGCACTCACCCAAAACCTAAAACACTTGAGCAAATTTGACAATTTTGGCTCACTAGTGTTTGTCTATACAATAAATGACAATTTAAGCTCTAGGAGGAAACCCTTTACACCGATCAAGCTTTCTACCCAAAGCCTTGATCAAACCCTCTTTTACAAAGAGATAAACAAAGCAAACACAAATCCCTCTAATAGGTGTTTGTTTTCACAATTAAAGCACTCACCCAAAACCTAAAACACTTGAGCAAATTTGACAATTTTGGCTCACTAGTGTTTGTCTATACAATAAATGACAATTTAAGCTCTAAGACAATTCTTGATCATTTGTTGATTGACAATTGAAGCATTAGCCATATCTTGATGCTTGGAGGTCTCTTTTATACTCCTTGATGAGTTTATGGCCATTACTAGCCGTTGGGATTGAATTGGAGCTATTGAGGACTTTAATTCCCACCATAAATGCAGTTATGCAGCTCACCGTTTCGAAATGCTCGAACCCGTTTCGAAACACCCTTTAGGTAGAAAGAGTCGTTGCAGTCTGACAAGGCACCCGTTTCGGAACGCCCTTGGCCGTTTCGGAACACATATCGAAACGCCTAGACCCGTATCGAAACGCCCTGCATTTAAATGTTAGTTGGGAAATAGCCGTTGGGGTTTATGACCGTTGTGGTCGAAGCCAAGTAGGCGTATCGAAACGGCATAGCCTATTTCGAAACGCTACTAAAAAATCTCATCCAGGGAAAGCCCGTTTTGATACGAGTATCGAAACGTTTTTGCTACTGGAATCCCTCGTATCGAAACACCCTAGGGCGTTTCGAAACGCCTGGACGGTTTTGTGTAGTTTGGCCTTTGAAAACATGTGAAAACCTTTTAAAAACTTCCCTAAACATAGTTTCAAGTTAATTGGACTTTGGAAATTATTTTAAATACTTTTTAAATCAGTCCAAAACATTTTTCAATTATTATATCAAAACATTAGATCTACAAAGCATTCCAGACATTTTCTACAAGCATATGGTCCTGCTATTCTACTCCAATGCCGTTCTTATTGATAATGAAGATCATACCGAGGTGATTGGCATTGAGTCGTACCTTTTGGGCAGGAAGTTCACTATTGATATACTCGTTTTAGAGAAAGCTCTTGGGCTCAAAGATGAAGGCATTGAGGATGAGAACCACTTTGGTGCTCACACCGGATCCATTCTCACATTGGATGCTCATGATCGGTTCCTCCATTTGATGATTTCTTGGTTCATCCGCCCTTCAGGAGATAAGTTTGCCCACGTTCGTCAAGTTGATTATTTTTGGTTGGAGTGTTTTCGCAAAGCACAACGCCCGAAATAGGTCAAAATCATGTTCGTAGAGATGGTCCATCAAGTGAAGATTCGCAACACCGATGCACTTACATCATTCACTTATGGGGCTGTTTTAATCTATGTCTTTGGTACCCTCAATTTTGATTGTTCTTATGATTCTCCGGAACCCTGCAAGCAAAAGATTGGTGAATCTTCTCTTATCAAGTCCGGGATTCGCTATACTCTTGGCCAATGGGTTCGTATCGATAGGCAAGCTCCGGCACCTCAAGTTGAGCCTCCACCTCAAGCTCTGGCTCCTAAAAATGAGGCACTTATGGCTTTCCTTACCGAGCGGTTCAACTCAATCGATACAAACATGGCTTCGGGTTTTGGTGCTCTCAACACTCGCATGCAATCTTTGGAGGAACGCGTCTCCTCTCTTGAGAATCAACAATCATCTATGGATATATCTTTCTCCACATTCTATGGTGATTGGAGGAACTATCGTCGTGCTTAAGATAAAGACAATGATGTTTCTCTTGATGATGGTGGTGACGATGATGATGAGGCTTAGGATTTATATTGCATATCATATTAGGATTAGGTTTGCACCTATCTATCTTTTTATGTTTTAAAGACCTATGCTTTGATTATTTTCTTTGGGATTGAGCTTAAACTCTAATGCTTTGAGTATTTGTGTTTGATTATTTGTTTCTTGAACTTAATGATATATATATTATGTTGTTTGGTTTCTTGCTTATAACCTTGTTTCTTCTCATGATTAGCTTTGATTATTATTCTTTTTGATCTAACAAAAAGGGGGAGAAGTAATATAAGAGCCAAAAAAAATTTAGTTGGTTTCAAACACTTGAATTTTAAATCTCTTCAAAACTTTAAAACCCATCTTACATTGAGGGGGAGTTAGAACGCCTTTAAGATTTCAAAATTCTTAAAAATTCAAACTTGATTTTGTTATATCAAAAAGGGGAGATTGTAAAACTAATGAATTGATTTTGATATAATAAAGGATTTAAGGACTAAATTGAAAAAAGATAAAATGAATTTTTAAGTCCTCAAAACTTTCCTAAGTGTTTAAGAATATATCCAAGTCAAGACCTAAGCTTACTAAAATTTTTCTAAGTGTTTACCAAGTCAAAACAGTGATTTTCGAGTCACCGTTTCGGAACGACCTTAAGGCGTTTTGGAACATTTTGAAACTGTTAACCTCTGTTTCGGAACTAGCTTTCTCGTTTTGATACGGGTGTATCGAAACATGTCTTTGTGTTTCGAAACGGATGAAGAACAATGGAATGGTTTGAACCGTTTCGATACGGCTGTATCGAAACGATCTCAAACATTTTGAAACGAATTTCAAACTTGGTTTCAAAATTTGACCGTTGAATTTTTATAACTAATTTTAAAGATACAGTTAAAGTGTATCGAAACGCTTATAAGCCGTTTCGATACAGGTTTTGATTGTGGCAAATTGTTTCGAAATGAGCTTCAGCCCGTTTTGGAACAGGCTCTTAACATATCGAAACGATCGTGTCCGTTTCGGTACAGCCTATTTATTACACCCAACGACTATTTTTATTTTGGTCTGTTTCGAAACAGGGTCGGGCGTTTCGGAACGGGTAGTTGCAGACTACATTTATGGAGAGGAGATAACATCCCAACGGCTATAATAATGAAGGCAACAACCCCAACGACTAGAATTCAATGAGAAGGTATAAAAAAGACTTCTAAAACACCAGCAACACCTATTGATCCAAAAAGAAAGATCCAAACATCAAATTCAAGCTATTGTGCTAAAATCCCATATTTTCTTGTAAACCTCAATTGTAGAACCTTGTATTTCCAATCTTATTTGTTTAATTGGGTTGAGTGCTTGTAAAAAGGGTTACATTTGTATTGAGAGATACTAGCTATTAGCCTTAAACTTCTTTCTAATCTTTGAGTGAGGATTGGGTCAATTTTTTGGTAGAAAAATTGACCATTTTGTAAAGGTTTCCTCCTAAGCCTAGAAAAGGGGAAGATCAACTAGTGGAATTGTTGGAAAATCCTTAGTGAAGCTAAGGCAATGGATGTAGAGTTCAATTGGAACTTGAACCACTCTAAATCTTTTGTCTAGCAATTTTTTTATTTTCTACTCCACCACCAAAATTTTTAAAAATCCAATTCACCCTCCTCTTGGCTTAAATCAATTCTACGATCCACTCAACAGACATATTTGTAACTTTGAGGGAAAAAATGGCATACTTGTTACTAAACTCATAATTAAGTGATCTTCAGTGTAGTTTATCCTAAAAAAATCTTTCAAAAAGAAACTAGATAATCTTAAAAAATGATTCTTTTATGAAGGATGATTCTTTATAAGGACATTAATTTTACTTTCAAAAAAAATAATGACATTAATTTTATATTTAAATTTTTATTATATATTTATTTAATTGTATATGTTTTTATGGTATTTTTGTCCCTATAGTAATCTCAAACCAACAATGTTACCACATCTTTTTTTTCCTTTCGGTTTACAGGGTCTTGCCCTGACTAATCCGGACCGACCAGCGTTGCACACCTGATTTTGGTAGGTGAGTCTCCAAGTGGGGATTTTCTGCATACACAACGCCTCGAACCCGAGACATTGCTTAAGTGATATCAAGCTGCTTACCACTTGGACCAACCCCTATTGGTAATGTTACCACACCTTTTTAATTGCATCAATTTAAGCCATGTAATCTTCCAAAATCATCAATGTCGTCTCTCCTTTTTAGTTTCATCAATATAGCCTCGAATTTCTAAATTGTATCAATCTCACCCTTTGACTGTCGTTGACTGACAAAAAAATTAATTTAATGATTATATATGTAAAATTATTAAAATAAATGTGTAAAATATCATTTAAATTTTTAAAAATGTTACACCTAGTTTTGTTTTAAATCTTGAAAACTATATTTTAAAATATATATACATATATAATGTTGTCAACTATAAATATTGTATTGGATTTGTTTCAGTGATTTTGGTGCTTATATGTTTTATAAATGTCTCATGTTTGAGTACCTTTAAACTACTCTAAATTTTTTTCCTGACATTCAATTCAATTTAAGCTATAATACATTAAATCTTGTAATCAATATCTTAAATGCAGTAGTTGGCCCAATGGTTATGGTGTGCCTTTACTCATGCATAGTCGAGGTTCCAATCTCACCTAGTATGTATAAATTCCTCCAATAAGGTGTCATAACTAGATTGGATGATTAAATTTATTAAATTAAATTATTATTAAATTGATAGAATATACAAGTAACATAGATCAAATATGTAATTGTATTATATTTTAATTGTGGTTTCTCCATTAACTTTTAACGATTAATGGCTTGATTGATATCATTTAAATAGTTAAGTAGTTTGATTGACAAAATTAAAATAGCAATTTTCAAAATAAAACTTCCCCACAATTGGGCATTCATGTTATTTACCATTTTATTCTCTTAAATCTCTAACTTGAATTATAATAAAAAAATTCTTTTATTTCCACCATTTAACCAAATGAAGGTTGTGAAAATTATATATTTCCTTTTTCTTTATTAATGTTAAATTATTATTTAAGAAATTGATGATGGCGGTATTTTGGCAAGTAGCCTGTCATGTGCTTTTAATTGCGGAGAAATAATTTATTCACATATTTACTCGAGTTAAAATAAAAATAATAATCTTACGGTCAATTTGATATTATTTTTGAAAAATTCGGTGAAAAGGTGTTTTTAAACTAGGCTAAAATGATATTTATAGTCAATAAACTTTCAAAAGTTACAATACAATCATTAAACCTAATAAACTATTGCAAATGATTATTTCACGTGATAAATTATAGGCTAAAGGGGTATTTTTCTCTCTAAGTTCGACCCAAATATGCAATTTCCCCCCTTGTCAAAAAGTGCACTAAATGTGGCCCTCAAGTTCATGAAATCGATCAAATTGACCCTTTGACCGACGTTGACCATTACGATGCTGACGTGGCAGTTAACGGTGATGACATGGCAGTCCATGATGCTGACGTGTCAGTACACGTGGGATGATGACGTGATAGGAGAGGCTGAATTGATTATTTTAACCAAACTCGAGGGCATAATTGATTTCCCCCCCGAGTTTAGGGGCGTAATTAAAAGTTCAATAACTTATTTAATCTTTAAGCTAAAAAAAATAAAAACTATTAATATTTAAATAATATTTAAATAATTATAAAATATTAAAATAATATAAAAACACCATAATGAATTAAATATAAGTAAAAACATTAAAATTATAAATATAAAAAAATAAAAAATATTTATAAACCATTGGAGAATCTTTCGATTATTTCTCGTTATGCTACGCGTACTAATGTTCCTTGAACATATTTTCAATTAAGACATCTTTGTATTAAAGTATTAATAAAGCCAAAACTCTCTTTCATTTCTCTACATCAAATATTAATGAGCATCAATTTGATGTAAAAAAGTGAGAAAAAATGAATTCTATTGTTACTCTAGTACAATGTTGATTCCACTAAAAAAATTTAACGAATAGTAATACTCAAAGTGACGAAGTCGATTTTTTTTCTATAAAAGTGTTTAATTTTTAATACTTTATAAAAAAATATTAAGTTTTTACATTAATTTTTATCATTTTTTAATTTATATTATATTTTAATTTATTATATAATTTTTATTTTCAGTAACTTTTAGAATATTTTATTTATTTTTATTAACTTTATGGATTTTTATAAAATAAATTGAAGAATATTTTGATCTTCTGTGAGAGTCTTCACTTTGTTTGTTTTTTTTAAATTATCCTCACTTAATAAAATTATTTATCTAGTTTTAATATTTAAAATTTTAATAATTTCATAAATTCTTATTGTTCAACTTAAATATTAAATAAATTATCGAACTTTTAATTAAAATCAATTATACCCCTAAACTCAGAGAAAAAATCAATTATACCCTCGAATTCAGTTAAAATAATCAATTCAGCCCCCTCCTGCCACGTCATCATCCCACGTGTACTGCCACGTCAGCACTGTTGACCACCACGTCAGCATCATAGATTGCCACGTCATCACCATTAATTGTCATGTCAGCACTGTAACGGTCAACATCAGTCAAAGGGTCAATTTGATCGATTTCATGGGCTGGAGGGCCACATTGAGTGTACTGTTCGGCGATGGGCGAAATTGCATATTTGGGTCGAACTCAGGGGCAAAAGTACCCCTTTAGCCTAAATTATAGTTAAATTTTGGAAAGTTTAATGATTATTTTATAATAATTCAATAATTTTAAGGGAAAACTACATATTTAGTACCAGCTATGCATGCGTTACTGTTTTGGTACCCGACTATTATTTTTGACAAAATGGTACCCAACGTTACGTTTTGGTTATGTTTGGTACCTCGGTCGTTAAAAACTAACGGAGATGATGACGTGGCTTCATATAATCACAGTTTTAGTACAAAACACTTATATATATGATCAATTTAGTCCAAAATCCATCAATTTAAAACACCATCTTATTTTTGGGGGTAAAATTACAAATTACGTTCGACTAGAAGAAGAAGAAAATGAGGAATTTACAATTTAATTTGATAGAATTTTAGACTAAATTGATAGATTATATAAGTTTTTGGACTAAAACTGTTATTAACCCAAGCCACGTCACCATTTCCGTTAGTTTTTAACGGCCGAGTACCAAAATAGAACAAAAATGTAACATGAAGTACCGTTTTGACAAAAATAATAATTGAGGTACCAAAACAATAAAGTGGGTATAGTTGGGGTATTAAATATGTAGTTTTCCCTAAATTTAATGATATTTTATAACTTCTGAAAGTTATATATATATATACATATATATATAATATTTAATATATAATATATAATAATTTCGATAAATTCAATTAATTAACCGATTTCGAACCGAATTAACCAATAACCGAAGTTTGAAAAAATCTTAACCATTAACCGATCATACCTAAAATTAGCCCACCGATTAACTGAAAAAAACTTCAGTTCAACTGGTTAATTCAGTTAAATCGAATAATGTTCACCCCTATCAATCAGGGGCATATAAATACCCACATAAGGCAAACTAGGAGAAGACTTTTTAAACTATGACACTACTGTTCATCGTCTTTCTCGACTCTCATTGTCACATCCCAAAAACCGGTCTAGTAGAAATTAGGTTCGAAATTTTTATTCGGTTTATTATTATTTTATGGAGTAAGTAAAAATTTAGTATTATTTTATGTAGTAGTTAAAATTATTATTATTTTATGTAGTAGTTAAAATTATTATTATTTTAAGGAGTAGGTATGGAGTAGTTAAAATTATTATTATTTTATTATAAAAAAAGAAAAAAAAAAGAAAAGGAGTAGTTGACGCCAAGTTTTAGTATAAATAGGGGGAGGGAATTGTTTGAATTCACAGCAAAAATTGAAGAAAAAAAAATTAGTAAGATACGATCCAATTTTTGATTGGTAGTCCGATATTTTCGATATAGTAATATCGAATTTCTGCCGACGACGGGGTAAGCTCAAATCTCTAGTTAGTTTAAGTTTCGGTATCAAGTTTGATTAATATTTATATATATATATTCGATACTGTCTTATTATTTTAATTAATTTTTATCGTAGTACACGAGGTCGATTCAGATCAACCTTCAAGCTCAATAAATAAAAATAAAGCACCGGTCTGTCAAGGTGAGTGTAGATGCATTTGTCTCGGGTGACACGGTGTCATTCCGATCTCTATTTCTTTGTTCTGATATATGAGTATAGTCGTGTCAGGGGTAGGCTCGGTGCCTTCCTATTGCATTAATTATGAATTTATTTGCATCTGGTAAGTACCCTGCATTATTTTGATATGCTTAAAAAATGATTATAATATGCTACATGTATATGAAAATAATATGAAATATTATCTGATATGGAGCTACGGCTCATCTTGCTATTTGATATGATATGATCTGAAAATCATGGACTATGTGAAATTATGTGTATTTATGGACGTTGGATACAATTGGCATGCCATAGGGTTATTCGAGCTCACCATGTAAGGGAGGACTACGGTCCAGGGCTACGGCCTATATGTGGGAGATAAAAGGATGGAAGTGTAAGGGATACATGGAGCTACGGCTCAGGGCTACGGCTCATTTATGATTCATGATATGGTGTACAGGGAATCCGCGTATCCAATGGTACCAATATAATATGTGTTCGATATGTTATACCATGACATGTTTATGATAAGATATATGATTATATTATGTTATGTTAGTGATATGGATATCTGATCATGTTATGCTTATACTGATATAGAAGCATGCAAATAAGTTAGATTAAATTTATATTTAATCATGACATTCATATTATTGTCAATTTACTATCATGACTACCTCACTAGGCTATGTAAGCCTAACATACGTGTCTCATGCATTTTCAGGACCCTGATAGATTTCCAACCTTTGATCGTGTGGTGCAGTTGCAAGTCACATCTCTACCTTATATGTATGATATCTTTCATGAACTCCTAGTAAAGTGGCATATGATCCAATTTTTGTATAAATTGTGTTTTGTAATTTAATAATGTGGTTTTATTTTAGTAATCTAGAAAAGTCCTATTAAATAAATGTTGGAACAATAATAATGATAGATACGAATAATTTTCTAATAAAAATGATTAGAAAGGACTCTAAGATTTTTTGTAAGTTGTTAGGCTCATTTAAATATGTAAAGAATTTTAGTAAGATAATAAAAAGAAATAGATTTGAATATTTTACAAAATAGTCACTAAATATTTCATAGTCTAATCAGGAAGATAAATGACCTCCGATAGTAATGAGGTTTTACAGGCTAATAACTAGAAAGTTTATTTTCAGTATATTTTCACGAATTTCAGATAAAGACCTTTAATTTGTGAAAATTACAATTTAGTCCCTAAGTTTGAAAAAGTTTAAAATTGACCCCAATTTGAGTAAGTTGTTAATAAGTTAAGTGTTAAGTCTTAAAAGAGATTAACAAAATACACTAAAATGATTTTTGAACTTTGGATTTATGTCTCCGATCTCCGCATCGTTTTCCGGTAGCGCTCTCCGACCCGGTTCTCTACCAGGCCGGGAAGGGGGTGTTACATTAGTGGTATCAGAGCTAGAGTTTAGTCGATTCTAGGACTAACCAGGCATTCGTTAACGAGTCTATGTCTCATATGCCACTTAGGAGTTGATTAAATATATATTTTGTGACTTGCAACTTACACGATTTAATTCTTATGTGTGTCTAGACCCAAAATGACTGCTCCTACTATTAGGAAAGAAACAAATGAGCCCGATCATGATTCCTCTTCCACTCGAGGGGAAAATGTGAGGCTAGAGCCAAGTACCGAACAAGTGGCTCAGAATGATCCACCCCATCTTCCACCCATGTTATCGGCTCAACAAGACTATTTCGTGTCTATGGCCGACATGATAAAACAAGTAGTGGTGTCTCTTCGACAAGAAGCACCTTCCTCATCTGCTGAAGCTGCTCAGCAGATCTCTCGAGCTCCAATAGATAAGCTAAAACGTTATCAAGTTTATACATTTACTGGCCAAGATCTGGATAATCCTGAAATCGCAGAATATTGGCTAGAAAATACTTTGAAAGTAATCAACAAGCAACTGAAGTGCCCCGAGGAGCATAAGTTGGAGTGTGCCTTAGCCCTGATTGCAGATGAAGCACAAAGCTGGTGGCACACTGTAACTCTCACTGTACCCGAACATAAAGTAACCTGGGAATTTTTCCTCCAGGAGTTTCGTAAAAAGTATATTAGTGAGCATTACCTCGCTGAAAGACGTAAAAAGTTCCTCCATTTGAAGCAAGGAGGAAGGCCAGTAGAACAGTACATTCATGATTTCTGCAAGTACGCTAGATATGGTACTGATATCATCCACACTGAAAAAGAAAAATGTAGAATGTTCATAGATGGCCTCTGCGATGAATTACGTCCTCTTTTTGTTGCTCTGGAAATCGAGGATTTTCAAATTCTGGTGAATCGAGCCATTGCAACTGAAGCTTCTCAAAGAGCCTCGGAAAGAAGGAAGGGAAACCAAGCTCGGCCTGATAAAAGATTCCGAGAAGATTCTAAACCTCCTCTATCTCAAAAAAGAGGAAGACAGTGGGACCAAAGGTCATCTGCCAATCAACAGCTACCTAACTCTAATTATGTCTCTCAATTTCCATCTGGTGGGACCACTGTTACGCGTACAACCTCAATAAATAGTACAGGAGGCTCTGCCAAAAGTTCTCAGATCCCTCTGTGTAATTTTTGTCAAAAGAGACATTTGGGACAGTGCCGTAAACAGTCAGGTTCTTGTTACCTGTGCGGAGAATCTGGTCATTTCATCCGACAATGCCCCCAAAATCCACAAGCCCCTACCTCTATAGCCTCTCATAACGTTCCAGTAAAAGGGAGAGGAATAAATCAAGCACCGTCTGGTTCTTCCGGAAGGCCCCATAACAATAATGCTCCTTCAACTAGCCGAAATCCAAAGGCTTCAGCCCAGATGTACCACGTTCGAGGCCGCGAACAAGAAGACGACCCTGATGTTATTGCAGGTATGGTGGAGTTAGGTTCTGAATTTGTTTATGCTTTGATAGATCCAGGCTCCACGCATTCCTTTATTAGTGAACCTTTGATTGAAAAATACGCCTTAAAATGTGATCATGTTGCTTCCGAAATACTTGTGTCAAACCCATTAGGAGATAGTGTAGCAATCCAAAAGATCTGTAGATCTTGTTCCTTAAAAATCCAAGGAATTCCTTTTCCGGCCAATTTGATGGTCTTACCCTTTAATGAGTTCGACCTTATCCTTGGTCTAGATTGGCTAGCTGAACATCAAGCATGGGTAGATTGTTCTAAAAAGAAATTATATCTCCGTGGACTAGGTAGAGAAAGCATCACATTAATGAAATCTAAATGTCAGAGTAGTCTTATGTGTGCCTTAGAATCTACGAAGGAACTAAAGCCTGAAGATATACCCATAATAAGAGATTTTCCTGACGTATTCCCTGAAGAACTTCCGGGACTCCCTCCTATACGTGAAGTTGAGTTTGGGATAGAAGTTCAACCTGGAACTACTCCAATTTCTATCGCTCCATACAGGATGGCTCCAATGGAGTTAAAGGAATTGAAGGCCCAAATCCAAGACCTTGAAAGTAAGGGGTTTATTCGACCGAGTTCCTCACCCTGGGGAGCACCGGTTTTATTTGTGAAGAAGAAGGATGGATCGATGCGCTTATGCATCGACTATCGACAACTGAATAAAGTAACAATAAAAAATAAGTACCCGCTTCCTAGAATAGACGACCTATTTGATCAACTAAAGGGTGCTTCTGTCTTTTCTAAGATAGACCTCCGATCTGGTTACTATCAAATGCTCGTGAAGGAACCAGATGTTTCAAAAACAGCCTTTCGAACCAGATATGGTCATTACGAATTCTTGGTGATGCCTTTTGGACTCACCAATGCTCCTGCAGCCTTTATGGATCTGATGAACCGAATATTTCGGCCTTATCTTGATAAATTTGTCGTTGTCTTTATAGACGACATTTTGATCTATTCGAAAGATTCTGTTACTCACAAAGAACATCTTCGGATTGTACTCCAAACCCTCCGTGAAAAACAGCTCTATGCCAAATTTAATAAATGCGAGTTTTGGCTGACCGAAGTATCTTTTCTCGGTCATGTGATATCTTCCGCGGGAATTCAAGTGGACCCAAAGAAGATTCAAGCCATTCTCGAATGGATACCCCCGAAGAACGTGGGAGAAATTCGTAGTTTCCTGGGTCTTGCAGGATACTATCGTAGGTTCGTTAAGGGGTTCTCCTTGATTGCTTCACCCCTAACGAAGCTTCTCCGCAAAGACATTCCTTTCATGTGGACAGTGGACCAACAACGGAGTTTTGACCAGCTTAAACAAATCCTCACCCACGCTCCTGTCCTAGTACAACCGGAGCCAGGAAAAGATTTCACAGTATACAGCGATGCATCCCATCAAGGACTGGGCTGTGTCTTGATGCAAGAGGGTAAAGTTATAGCCTATGCCTCACGTCAACTCAAACCGCATGAGCTTAATTATCCAACTCATGACCTTGAGCTAGCTGCGGTTGTGTTCGCACTAAAGATCTGGCGACATTACCTCTATGGTGAAAAGTGTTATCTTTTTACTGACCACAAAAGCCTGAAATACCTTTTGACCCAAAAAGAATTAAACCTTCGTCAGCGTCGTTGGATGGAGCTTTTGAAAGATTATGATTTGGTAATTGATTACCATCCCGGTAAAGCAAATGTGGTGGCGGACGCTCTTAGCCGGAAGCCCACTTCTTCTCCTAGATGTTTAAACGCTCACTTTCGGCTCATGAAGCGTGGCAAGTTATTAGCCGAGCTCAGGGTACAATCGACCATTGTGTCCCTGATTAAAGCACTTCAAGAAGATGATGAGGAGTTGCAACCTATTCTAGCCCGAATCAAAGATGAACCGGACCCTGATTTTGCCATAAATTCTGACGGCTTGTTATGCTTTCGTAATCGTATATGTGTTCCAAACAATGATGATCTTCGGAACCAGATCCTACGTGAAGCACATGCTAGCCCTTTTTCTATTCACCCCGGAGCTGTTAAGATGTACAAGGATCTAAAAGAGATCTACTGGTGGTCCGGTATGAAAAGTAAAATCACAGATTTCGTAGCAAGGTGTTTGACTTGTCAACGGGTTAAAGCCGAACATAAAGTACCGACGGGACTTCTTCAACCCATTGAGCTGCCACAATGGAAGTGGGAACGTATCACTATGGACTTTGTAAGCGGATTACCCCCGACTCCAAAGAAAAACAACGCAATCTGGGTCATCGTAGATCGATTTACCAAGTCAGCTCACTTTCTTCCTGTGAGAATGGACTTCAGCTTATCCAAGCTAGCAGAATTGTATATCAGCGAAGTTATACGCTTGCACGGAGTTCCAACATCAATAATTTCTGATCGAGACCCACGGTTTGCATCTCGATTTTGGAGAACCTTGCAGGAGGCATTGGGAACTAGAGTACATCTCAGTACTGCATTCCATCCCCAGACCGATGGCCAATCTGAAAGGGTTATTCAGGTAACCTCGTTATTATCTTTCTTTAAACATGAGCTAGGTATCCTATATCAATTACGATCTTCCTTGTAGATTCTGGAAGATATGCTTCGAGCATGCATTATTGATTTTGGGAAAAATTGGGAGAAATCCCTACCCTTAGTGGAATTTTCCTACAACAATAGCTATCAGTCGTCTATTCAGATGGCTCCTTTTGAAGCATTGTATGGCAGAAAATGCAGAACTCCTCTATGCTGGTCCGAACTTGGTGAAAACAAGGTGTTGGGACCACAACTGCTCAGAGAAACAGAAGAGAAAGTTCAAATCATTCACTCTCGATTGAAACAAGCTTTTGATAGGCAGAAAGCTTACGCTGATCTAAAACGAAGAGACATTCAGCATAATGTGGGAGACAAAGTCTTTCTTAAAGTCTCTCCATGGAAGAAAGTATTTCGGTTTGGAAAGAGGGGAAAGCTCAGTCCTCGTTTCATTGGACCTTTTGAAATTACTGAAAGAATTGGCCCAGTGGCTTATCGACTTGCACTTCCTAGCGAGTTCGATAAAATCCACAATGTCTTCCACGTGTCAATGCTCAGAAAGTATAGATCCGATCCATCTCACATCTTAGAGCCGGAAGAATTAGAGCTGAATCCTGACTTGTCTTACGAAGAGGAACCAATTCAGATTCTGGATAGAGAAATCAAAAGACTAAGAAACAAAAATGTTGCATTGGTTAAAGTCTTGTGGAGAAATCACAAGAGGGAAGAGGCAACATGGGAACCTGAGGACACGATGAAAAAGCAATATCCTCATCTATTCGATTCAGGTAAAAATTCGAGGACGAATTTTCTTAAGGGGGGGTGAGTTGTCACATCCCAAAAACCGGTCTAGTAGAAATTAGTTCGAAATTTTTATTCGGTTTATTATTATTTTATGGAGTAAGTAAAAATTTAGTATTATTTTATGTAGTAGTTAAAATTATTATTATTTTATGGAGTAGGTATGGAGTAGTTAAAATTATTATTATTTTATTATAAAAAAAGAAAAAAAAAAGAAAAAGAAAAGGAGTAGTTGACGCCAAGTTTTAGTATAAATAGGGGGAGGGAATTGTTTGAATTCACAGCAAAAATTGAAGAAAAAAAAATTAGTAAGATACGATCCAATTTTTGATTGGTAGTCCGATATTTTCGATATAGTAATATCGAATTTCTGCCGACGACGGGGTAAGCTCAAATCTCTAGTTAGTTTAAGTTTCGGTATCAAGTTTGATTAATATTTATATATATATATTCGATACTGTCTTATTATTTTAATTAATTTTTATCGTAGTACACGAGGTCGATTCAGATCAACCTTCAAGCTCAATAAATAAAAATAAAGCACCGGTCTGTCAAGGTGAGTGTAGATGCATTTGTCTCGGGTGACACGGTGTCATTCCGATCTCTGTTTCTTTGTTCTGATATATGAGTATAGTCGTGTCAGGGGTAGGCTCGGTGCCTTCCTATTGCATTAATTATGAATTTATTTGCATCTGGTAAGTACCCTGCATTATTTTGATATGCTTAAAAAATGATTATAATATGCTACATGTATATGAAAATAATATGAAATATTATCTGATATGGAGCTACGGCTCATCTTGCTATTTGATATGATATGATCTGAAAATCATGGACTATGTGAAATTATGTGTATTTATGGACGTTGGATACAATTGGCATGCCATAGGGTTATTCGAGCTCACCATGTAAGGGAGGACTACGGTCCAGGGCTACGGCCTATATGTGGGAGATAAAAGGATGGAAGTGTAAGGGATACATGGAGCTACGGCTCAGGGCTACGGCTCATTTATGATTCATGATATGGTGTACAGGGAATCCGCGTATCCAATGGTACCAATATAATATGTGTTCGATATGTTATACCATGACATGTTTATGATAAGATATATGATTATATTATGTTATGTTAGTGATATGGATATCTGATCATGTTATGCTTATACTGATATAGAAGCATGCAAATAAGTTAGATTAAATTTATATTTAATCATGACATTCATATTATTGTCAATTTACTATCATGACTACCTCACTAGGCTATGTAAGCCTAACATACGTGTCTCATGCATTTTCAGGACCCTGATAGATTTCCAACCTTTGATCGTGTGGTGCAGTTGCAAGTCACATCTCTACCTTATATGTATGATATCTTTCATGAACTCCTAGTAAAGTGGCATATGATCCAATTTTTGTATAAATTGTGTTTTGTAATTTAATAATGTGGTTTTATTTTAGTAATCTAGAAAAGTCCTATTAAATAAATGTTGGAACAATAATAATGATAGATACGAATAATTTTCTAATAAAAATGATTAGAAAGGACTCTAAGATTTTTTGTAAGTTGTTAGGCTCATTTAAATATGTAAAGAATTTTAGTAAGATAATAAAAAGAAATAGATTTGAATATTTTACAAAATAGTCACTAAATATTTCATAGTCTAATCAGGAAGATAAATGACCTCCGATAGTAATGAGGTTTTACAGGCTAATAACTAGAAAGTTTATTTTCAGTATATTTTCACGAATTTCAGATAAAGACCTTTAATTTGTGAAAATTACAATTTAGTCCCTAAGTTTGAAAAAGTTTAAAATTGACCCCAATTTGAGTAAGTTGTTAATAAGTTAAGTGTTAAGTCTTAAAAGAGATTAACAAAATACACTAAAATGATTTTTGAACTTTGGATTTATGTCTCCGATCTCCGCATCGTTTTCCGGTAGCGCTCTCCGACCCGGTTCTCTACCAGGCCGGGAAGGGGGTGTTACACTCATTCTTTGTCTTTCATCTTTTTAGTAACCCACCACAGATAACAGCTCTCTACCTAAATCATAATGAGTGAATCGTCGAAAACCAACATCCACTTTCACCATTGACGAACTTCTTGTAGGATTGTATGAACTTTATGTTTCGAGTAGATAAAAATTTTAATTTTTTATATAAAAAACAACTATTGATTTATATTAATAAAAAGAATAATTCAACAATTAAATTATTAAAATATAAAAAATTATGAACAAAATCATAAAAGTATACAAAACTATTTTAACTTTATACTAATGAATTGTTAAATATAAATTTCATTCATATCATAAAAAATAGTTTCCCATTATTTAAAGTTAAGTAAATAATATTTCTCAAAAAAAAAAAGTTAAGTAAATGATAAGGAATTGTTTTGTCTTTTTTCTAAATAAAAAAAAACATAAATAGTTTGGTAAAAAAATCAAAAATGGAGGGCATTATAGTAAGTAGCAATTATATAAATTGAAAGAAATAAATTTCAAGGAGTTCCATGAAATATAATTTAAGCAAGTTTCTCTATCTCTCTATTTCCATCATTTTCAGCCCTTTGATTTTCATTCTATCCGGTAATCGGTTATTTTCTCTCCCGGCGCTAATCTATTTTCCGATACACAGTTTTCTTCTTTGTCAAACACCACTAAATTATTCTCAACTTCTCACCATGGTTTCTGATTTCGCCTACAATGCTTCTCTGCCTTGCCCTTCCAAGAAGAAGAGAGTGAGTAATTTTCCTTTTTCTTATTTCTAATGATATCTGATTGTTTCTTGAGAAAATGTAGATTAGTTTCATATTTTGAGATTTTTTTGTTGATATAGACAAATAGATTGGCTAAATTGAAGCAGTGTAAGCGCGATGTTAGGCGTGAGCAATGGCTATCTCAAGGTAATCTCCTTTTTCTCTGTTGTTGTTTTTAATTTCAATGATCACATTCTTTTATTTTGAATGTGAATTTTTAATAGAAAGATTGATTTTTCCCCCTTTCACAAAGAACTCAATGGAGCATTTTTAAATGGCTTTTTTTAAGCAAAGAAGATTAATTGTTAGAATGAATCCCTTATATCGGAAGGTGCGGTGAGTACATGTGATAGGAAAATAAATTGGGTATTCAAAAACTTATTGTTAGGGTTTTTCTTTTTTCTTTTTAAACAAAACTAATGCCATTAATCGACATAGTTTTGTTGGGTTATGTCTTTCTTTTATTATTAAGCATTTAATATATATATATATATGTATACATGTATATATATATACACCTCATTGGAGGTATTGATGGATGCACATTGTGAGTATCAATACATACATAGAACGATAGGGATTGAGTTATGATAAAAGCAGAAAGCTTCTGAACCAAGGTAAATTCATTGGTGGGATCTAGGAATTAATTTGAAAGCAGTGATTTTTATCTTATTTATGGGATGAAAAGGTAAGATGGTTTTTGGGTTTGGATTGGCAAAAAATTACCAAGTTATATTTTTCCGTAAATTCATCTGTTGAGTTTATAATGGAGTCGGGTTGTAAATGCAGTAAAGAACAAGGACTGCAAGGTGGATATGAATGGGGGTGCTGGGTCTCCTCCATTCTCCACAAAGAGAGCTGATGAGCGAAACAAATCATTGCGCAATTTAGAAACAAGGTTGAGGGACGAGGAAAGTGAAGACATGAGCATCCATGACAGTGATGTGGACTCCTTGAACTGCTCCATTCAAACTGATCTGGGTAATAATGACTCAAAAGAAGCTATTAGCGCACATAGTTGTAGTGGCAGTAGCAGTGGTTCTTGTTCTGGAAGTGTCAGCGATGAAGATAAGGATGGGTGCCTAGACAATTGGGAGGATGTTGCAGATGCCTTGAGTGCAGATGACAATCAACATGACTCAGCCGTGAACTCTCCTACTAAATCTGAAACAATGGTTGAATCTGCTGGTGCTGACCAACAGTTCAAGGACCAAGGAATAGATCAGTCAAATTCAGAGAGTAGGCAAACAGTTTATGGTTCACAGGCAAATTGTCGAGCATGGAGACCTGATGATGTTTTGCGTCCTCGAAGTCTTCCCAGCCTCTTGAAACAGCATGATATTTCTTTGAATTCAGATTGGTGTAATGGCAATGGGACTATCACCTGGGTACAGAGGAGTATTATGTCTCACCCTTCGTCATGCCCTATCTGCTATGAGGACTTGGATGCCACAGACTCTAATTTTCTCCCTTGCTCATGTGGGTTTCGGCTTTGCCTCTTCTGTCACACAAGGATTCTTGAAGTGGATGGGCGGTGTCCTGGATGTAGGAAACATTATGATAGCCTAAATAGGAATATATGTTTCACTAGATGAGCTGCGCTTTTCAACTAGCCTATTCATGTAGAACGAGCCCTAGAGCAATGGAGGGATGTTTCTTTCTTCTTCCTCCTAATAAAATGCACATGTCTCATATCTCTCCATATATTAATAATGTCTAGAAACAGTTTGCTGAAGTGACCTGAAGCTGAATTAAGCTAAGATTAGTTTCATTTACTTGCGTAATGTTTTGCATGCTTTACTGTAAGAAATAGATGTGGATATCTGAATCCAAGTACTGTGGTTGGTGATCTTGATTTTATGAATCCAAGTACTGCCTTTGCTCTCTTTCTGATCCAAACAGTTTGTAATATTTTTCTGTTGCATGTTCTTATTAAATCTTTTTCAATGCATTTCATAGGAATATAGGATTTTTGCCATTGCTTTTGATGTTTTTCTTTCCTTTTTGAGTTATCATATATGGTTATACCTTTTCCTTGAATCCTTTTTCCCATAGTGGAGTTGCATCTTCCACGGTGCTACCTAGTGAATATGTTTCATCAAACCTAGCCTTCATGAATATTTCAGCGTTTGTTGTGCATATAAACATGCATTTTGTAGAGACAAGTTTGAGAATTTTACAGGTTATTACATCAGACTAGCAGGCTGAATTGTGTTTGCAGTCGCACCTTTTAATTGCTTGGTGACTAATGATGGAAGGTACCACCTCTCACCATTTTGAATCTTCCCCCTTCCATTTGAAGTTTCCTTTTTTTTTCATTTGTGTAGCCAGGAAAATGTGGGGAAGGCCAGAAAGAGGGCAGTAGAAGGGAATCCAACTTGCTTTGGCCATTTCTGTCTGATCTCTCCTTATCAGGTTGCTTTCTGCAAATTCTTATTGTGAAATAAAATTCTCCCTTTACTGACTGTTGAGAGGATTCTTAGATATTTAATCACGTTACTCTTTTTATCCGTCTCCTTTTCCTTTCTCACTTGCATTGGATACTTATGACGAGTTTGATACAAACTACAGTCGAATCATGAATAATTGTAAAGTTTGTGTTAAGATTATGTGTCGAAGCTTGTCTATATTTCTTTTCCTGTTGTGTTGTTGTGGACTTGTGGTAACCTTAATACTAAACTGAGCCAAGTAACAATCGATGAGTCAAGTCTTAACGTGTCTACGTAATAAAGTTAACGAAGATGGCTGCCTTGACTGTTTTACTTGAAATCCAGCCTCGGTGTGTTTCTCAATTTTAGAATGTATTATAGTTAAAGTCTATGTTGGTTAGATTCTTTATATTTTCTATTTTTTTAAATTCTGATGATCGACACAGGTGGTCCAACACATGTATGAGGATATGATCGTTTCAAATACATGGAAAAGATTAGAAAAATCTGAGCAAACATAAACCTTTATCCGACACTTGCACTCGATTCCGAGTAGCATGCTGCAAAAATTCTATGTTTGGCTTGTAGGATGAACTAACATTGTTGGCAGCATAGTTTTGTTGACTCTTTTGTAGGATGAAAAGGTTAATTTGTTCCATATGGTATTTGTTCAAAGATGAAAAATGGTGTAGGTAGCCATAGCCTGTCCCAACGGCTGAATGAAGAAGATTCCAGAAGGAATGAGGTTGGTCTAGAATAATCAAAGGACAATTAAAATAATAGGAAGAAATGCTTGGGATTTTTTCTTTTGTCGTCATGTATAGGAAATTCCAAGGACACAAGAAAGCCTGCAGCCATACATAGCTGCCACGTGACTGTTGGACATTAGTGGTTTTGGTTGTAGATTCAAAGTGTTGGTAGGTCTACGGTGTGACATAGCAGCGGTACGGTTACGGTGCGATACTAAATGAAAATATTACAAAATACGAAGCTGAAAATATTATACTTTTTGATAACATTTTAGGTTGGTGTCTCGCGATAGTATCGATACTTATAGACAAGTTTTGATAATTACAGAAACCTAAAATGTTATACTTACAAAAACCTAAAGTGTTATCAGAAGTGATAAGTATTGATAGTTGAAGTTAAGTTTTGATACTTAACCACCAACCGAAAATGTTACCAGAAAGTGTAATATTTTCAGTTTCGTGTTCTATGTCTTATAACATTTTTGGTTGGTAAAGCATCGTAGCCGCATTGTAGCATGCCTTACGTTAGACTAGAGATGGCCATGGGTTGGGTTGGGTCGGGTTTTTGGTCGATTTGCACCAAATCAAAAATTTAACATATCCATCCAAACTCGACTTGACTCGACATTTTATGATGTTTCACCCGAACCTGAACTCGAACCCAAATTTTAGAGTAAAAACTTGAATCCAACATAAATAAAAATGATCATTTTTATTATTATTCGATAAAATAAAGAGCTAATTAAAATAATACAAATAAAAAGGGACCGTTATAATAATTATTTCAATTTTATTAGATAAAATAGGGAGATAATTAAAATATATATGTAGAGAGAGGGACATTGTAGCAATTATATCTAAATATTTAGAATAAAATTAAACTATTATTTCGGGTCGGGTAGGGTAGGTATTCTTCACCTTAAACCTAAACTTGACCCGACCTTATTTTCAAAAAAATCAAACCTAAACACGCTTTTTTTTTAACCCAACCCTATAGAATTAGGTAGGGTCGGAACTCATCGAGTATGGGTCAAATGGCCACCCTTACGTTAGACTCACCCCTCAAAGTGTTCTGTGAAGACGGTGTTTACTTCTAATAAAAATTGATTTTTTTAGCAGTGGTAACTAGATTTCATCACTAAAAATAGCGGAAGAAATCAGAATTACAATGCACCCAAGCATAGAGAAAAAAATGGAGAAAATAATTACCAAAAAATAATACAAAATAAAAATATAAAACCCAAAGATGTGAAGAAAAAAGAAACATTCTCTTGAGAATTGAGAATGACGTCCAACATCAAAAGAACTCAATAATTTTTATATAAAAATTGTATCTGTTGAACGAGACGCTTTACGAAGTGATAAAAGACATGTGAACGAATCAAAACTTGTTACACAATTTTGATTATATCGGCAAACAACCTTTTATAAAAGAAGGTATATGATATGACTATACAAGATTACAGACAAATCAATCAGAAAATAAAAGCCGTGAGGCTGTTTGTGTGAGCATCAAAATGACTGTAAAGGTACGCGAAAAATGTACCAAAAGTCATAAGGAACGTGCCACAAGAGCAGAGAAAAAGTAAGAATGACAAAATTACCCGAACTGACCCGATCGAGTTTTAGTTTTGAATTTCAGAGGTCGAGGTGGACGGGCTTTTGAAAGTGTATGCTAAAATTTTTTCCTGATATGTATTTAAATATATATATATATATTATATTTATGAAAATATCACTATATATAAATACGTTTATGGTTGTTAAGCTTTTTTTTTAATATGTATTTTTCATGTGTGTAATTTAAAGTTGGTTTTATTTTATTTTTATATAGGTTTAAAGTCATTTGAATCTATATTTTGTGGCTGTGATGATGGATTAACCGAATTTAACTTATATCGTCGGCGAATATTAAAATTTTTTAATTTCTCAGGCCAGGGTTGGGCTTAAGAGTTGGTACATCGGGGTGGATAAATTAATACTTTAATTTGGGCTGGGTTGAGTTTAGGAATTTATAGATCGAGGCAAGTTCGGGGCGGCCAACAACTTGACCTGCTTTGTTGTCATCCCTAAAAAAACGTGCTACAAAAGCAGAAAAAAATGTCATAAAGATATAAATTTTTAAAAAAAAAACAAAAAAAAAAAAACAAATGACATGAAGTAAAAAATAGTGGGTAAACTACATAAATGACCACCATATTATTGCAAAAGTCGCGATTTGATCACCATACTTTTTTCGAAGCAATTAAACCATCATACTATTAAATTGGGTGCAATTTGACCACCAGCCGTTAAAGGTTAACGACAGGGTGATGTGTCAGTTAAAAAAATAAGGGTATAATTACACATTTGGTCCTTACTACTTACATTCTTTCAATTTAGTCCTAATTTTAATTTAATAAAATAAATTAATTATTTAATTAGGTAGTGACACGTGTCACTACCTTATTGGAGGATGAAAATAAATTTAGTCCAATCAAGTAGTGATACGTGTCATCACCTAATTAAAGGAAGAAATGGAAAAAAAATCACAAATGCATATAAGAAGGATTGAACCTGTAACCCTTAGCAACCTAAACTGTTGGCTTACCACCACACCAAATGCTGTACTGTAATATATTTTCTGTCATATATTATATTTAAATAAACATCAAAAACTGAAAAACATCATCCTCCAGCAACATTTTTCATTGCCTAGAGCTTCTCCAAATCCCCCAGAAACAAGATTCATCCATACTTGAAGAAATAATTGCTGCAAGAAATAGAGTCCTACAAGTTTGCTTTACTTTCTGTTGCAATGGTTGTGGTTCTTTTAGCTCTAACTGTTATAGCTGCTTGTAACGAGGCTAAACCTTTTTCAATCATCGCCAGCACTAACATTATAAATCTTATGGTCGACATTTTTTTCGCTGACGATGCTGAAAACTTTAATCCTTAATTCACATTCTGCTTCGACGATGGTGCTTGTTGAGGTGGAAAATGTATTTTAATGCCGCTTCCTCCTGCCTTTCTGCACGCATGTCTCTGAATAATCCAGAGGAGGGCTCTCTGGAGTTCATGGAGGTTTCGATTCGAGATGATTTTTTTGCTTCGTTAACGATGAGATATTTTATATGTTTTCTGACTTGGTTTGGAGTTGGATTATGCTTATGATGTATTTTTATGTTTTGGTTCTCTTATAATCCACTGTTTATTGTGTTATGATGGTGGCTTGTTTCGGGGATTTGGAGAAGCTCAAGGGAATGGAAAATGTTGCTGATGACGATGATGGAGCTTTTCATTTTCTGATGTTTATTTAAATATAATATATGACAAGAAATATATCACAATATAACCTTTGGTGTGGTGGTAAGCCAACAGTTTAGGTTGCTAGGTGACACGTGTCACCACCTGATTGGATGATGAAAATAAATTTATTTAATTAAATATAAATAATTAAATCTCTCCAATAAGGTAGTGACACGTGTCACCACCTAATTAAATAATTAATTTATTTTATTAAATTAAAATTAGGACTAAATTGAAAGAATGTATAAGTAGTAAGGACTAAATGTGTAATTAAACCTTTATTTTTTTAACTGACACGTCACCCTGCCGTTAACCTTTAACGGCTGGTGGTCAAATTGCACCCAATTTAATAGTATGATAGTTTAATTGCTTCGAAAAAAAGTAAGGTGGTCAAATCGTGACTTTTGTAATAATATGGTGGTCATTTATGTAGTTTACCCAAAAATAAAACAAAAGAAATAATAAACACCGTTACATGCACACAGACAATTATGATATCATGTGGTCTCAAATCATGAACAAATATCTTTATTGGCAAAATTTGGCAAATAGGCCATTTTGAATTATTATTTAGGGAAATAGGTTTCTTCACGGGATATTTGGCAAAGTATGCTAAAATCTACAGTGGCGCGCCATGTGAAGCTGGCGTGGTAAGACCTCGCCATATGCAAATAGCGAGATGTAGGGGCACTGAGCACCTAGCTTGGCAGGTAGGCTGACTCTGCAAAAGGAGAGTCAAACTTCGCCCTGTGGAGGTGGAGGTGCTGTTAGCATGCATGCAAGTACATGAGTCAGATGGTGGGTGGTGGATTGATTAAATTTTTTAAATGTTATATTATATGTATATATATAGGATATAGAGAAGATGAGTGTGTAGGGGTTGAGGAAAAAATTAAGACAATTTGAGTTGAAAATTTAGGTGATAATTTTTAAAGATATATTCGAAGACGGTGAAGATTATTGAAGTGTATTTTTCTATAGATCTTCTCGGTTTCTCAGGAGTAAGTAAGTGATTTTTTTTATTAATCTATTGTTTTTTAATTCTAGAGGGTTTATAGATTTTTGTGTGTGATTGAAGATATATTCGGATGTTAATTATTATTTTTATGTTGAAGACTTAAGATCACATTTGCACGGTTTCTCGTCAAATTCAGTAACTTCTATTTTTTTAGAATTGTAATTCATTTGCCGTTGATTATTTTTAAAATTTTAATAAGAGAACCCAAAATTTTAATCTTTTGCTTATTTTTTTAATATTTAAAGAGAATGAGTTCATCAACATACTGTGACACCGAACTCACAGTTGGTCGTTGGGGCAAATCGCTTGACGATTTCAGTGAGAATGAAGAAAATATTGTTCCTATTACAGAAGATGTTGACATGCACTTACTCGATGCCGATGATATTAATGTTGTTATGATAAATGCGTCTCAGGGTAATGGTATTGATGTTGAAGATGGTGTTTGGGCCACAGCTGTTGCTAGGCTCGGGTTGAGAAATGAACAACCAGTTTGAGGTTATGTTGAACTGGAACCCAAGCAACCGAAACCTATTTATCTAGCCTATGAACTTCCAGTAGCCCGCATATATGAGGTGGACTATATAGCAATGCGAGATCCGGAACATCAAGCCTATGTATTTGGTGATTCATCATCTTTGAACTTTAGAAAATTGGTACTGAAGGCAGAATTCGAAACAAAAGAAGCTGCCCAGCTGACAGTTAAGAAGCACTGCATCAAACGTCATACGTCATTTTCTGTTGTTGAGTCTAATAAAATTACCTATTTTGTAAGGTGTCTTCATTGGAAGAGCAAATGTCCTTGGTGGGTAAGAATTTCATACACAAAAAGGACTTGGATGTGGGAGGTGTCACGGTTCATTGAGCAGCATACCTGTTCTAATATGGCTTTATCACAAGACCACATTAATTTAGACTCTGATCTAATATGTGCTTACACCAGGGCATTGGTTGAACAGTAACCAAGAATTTCAATTGCAGTTTTAGTAGCATTTATTCGAACTCAGCTTGGATATATTCCATCTTACTACAAGGCGTGAATGGCAAAGCAGAAGGCGATGTCGCAACTGTATGGTGATTGAGATAAATCGTATAATGAGCTACTAGCTCTTTTACGAGCAATGCAAATATTCATCCCGGGAACCATGGTAGAATACAAAACAAAACCGGTGCTCAACTTACAAGGTGAATTAATTATTGGTAAAAGAATATTTAGTAAGTTATTTTGGGCATTCAATGCGTGCAATGAAGGGTTCATATTCTGCAAACGCATGATTCAAGTTGATGGTACATGGCTGTATGGGAAGTACGGTCATAAATTACTCGTGGCTGTTGCACAAGATGAAGACAATAATATATTCCCAACTGCCCTTGCCATAGTTGAAAAGGAAGACGCGGATGGATGGAAATTTTTTTTGAAGCATCTACGCAACCATGTAGTAAAAGAATATGGGATTTGCATGATTTCTGATAGGGGGACTGCGCTCTTATCAGTATCTGACAAAGAGGAGAGTTTATGGAAACCTCCACATGCATATCCAACATATTGTGTACGACATATTGCGGCAAATGCGAAGACGCAGTACGAAAGCAATCAGATTCGGAAAGAGATTTTAGGCACGGGTAAGTTGTTATTCGCTGTTTATAAAAATTTATAATTTTTTTTCAGTTGTTCATGTTAATTTATTTAACTTATTTTTTTAAATAGGGTATGAACTAGTTCAACCAAAATTCGAAGCGGGGATAAAAAGGTTGAAGCGGCATGATGTAAATGTATTTAATTTTGCCAATGGCATTCAAGGGAAAGATGGTCACAAGCCTATGATGAAGGTCGTCGTTATGGTCATATGAAAACTAACCTTGCAGAGGCTATAAACTCGGTGCTTAAAGGAACACACCATCTCCCAATTGCAAGTATTGTGTGAGAGACTTACTTCAGATTGGGTAAAGTGCTCCGAAAAAGGCCAGGAAGTTAACACCCAGATAAACAACGAACAATATTGGTCTAAAACCCTGCAGGATAGAATGATCGAACTTCAAGACAAAGCGGCCTCTATGCAAGTAAGATCATTCGACCCATATGGTTTTAAATTTTTTGTCGAAGCTACGGCCCGAGGTGAGCAAAGAATGTTCACCGTAAACCTTCATCAGAGATAGTGTGATTGTGGTGCATTCCAAGCGTTTAGATACCCCTGCTCTCACGCACACGCCGCATGTTTGCATTTTCGTCTCGACCCTTACGGGTTTGCTGATGAGTGTTATAGACAGGAGAATATTGCAAATATATACAAAATGCGGTTCAACACGATCCCAAACCAATACTATTGATCGGTAGAGCCAATATACGAAGAATGATTACCAAATTCAAAACTTCGTAGAAAGCTGAAGGGTCGACCAACGTCCACTAATATTCATACGAATATGGATGATCCAGATGATAGAGAGTGTGGAGTTCAAGTTAAACATTGTACTATTTGTAGGGAATCGGGTCATTTAAGAAACAAGTGTTTGAACAAATCCAATCTTTTCAACTATCATGTTTGCATTTTGAATTGAAATTTGAATATCGAAATTAAAGAACGAACTTAAATATTGAACCAAAGTATTAACAAAAAATAAATGTTCGAAAAATATAGTTCTAGAGAGATTTAAGCATAATATAAATGTCCAAAATTAACATTTTTGTAGAATATAAAAATTGGTTGATCTGCTCTGCTAACCTTGGAGAAATATATAGTTTTATGTTAATGTTCGAATAAAAAATAACCATTTATTTTGTTATAGTTAATATTCGAACCAACTTCAAGCCTTTCTCGTTTTTTAAAAAAGAACTTAAATTAAAAAAGAAATACCGGTAATTTCTATTTTTTTAAAAAGGAAAACCTATTTCCTATTCCCGTCTCCTCCTCAGTAATTCTCGCTGGTGGAAAGATGATGTTTGATGGTACCACTGGGGGATGAATCGTTCTTTGTGGTCGATTAGGAGCCTGCTTATCGTTGACAAATTGATCATCCATCATTGGTTGAACAGGAGGTGGTGTACAAAACATATCTTCCAGATGAAATGATGAGCTGCTAATGGTGGTAGTCGACAACAGAGATGTCATACTATCAACACCCATACCTTCCCCATATACAGATGATTGAGGTTACTGAAATCGTGGTACGTATCCTCCATCATCATTGTAAGCTGGCTGAGAAGATGAGCAAGCACCAATTGAAAAATTAATCGGTGATTGTTCCGGAACATTACTAAATCCAAATGTTTGATGAACTGATGAAATTTCTTCGAATGATGGTTGTTCCGAGACATTACCAAATGGTAGATACTCGTGTTGTATTGGTTCTTTCCAAGGATTACTGCTTACATGTCTTGGGGGATTAAGATTACACCAGAGACCATGAAGAATGCCAACCTGAAAATCTTTTCAGTGTTACGCACCACTCCCGCATTCCTCAACTAATATCTCCATATGCAAAGATATTGAACTTACATTTCTAAGTCATTGCAGATAAATGTTAGATGAATAAAATAGTCATATACAACTATAATTACAATAATACCTTATAGTAAGCGGAAACTTCATCTGTACGGGTACAAATAAAATTAGCGTCAAATAAGGCAGCTTGTACCACGCTCAGACTGCAATAAAATTTAACATTCACCCATATCTGAATTCTTCTTTTCACCATTTATAATTGTGACATTACACATTTCATAGTACAAAAATGTCAATATTGCATATCTCCAACTATATGTAGCAGTTGTGTCAAAATCAGCCAAGAACGGCAGATATTGTGTGTGAACCATATTACCAGATGTATCTGGCATCAATACCCACCAATAAATTGTAGTATATATGCTCGAGCTGCACACTCAAATTCTCATCGACCATATTCATCAGTTATCATAAATTCCTGTTGCAACCATGAAATTTTGAGACGCAGACTGTCCACACATGACTCAGGAGGAGCTTTGCGCAGGTACTGCATGCAAAGCTTATATCCATTATACTTATTTTCTCCAACCAACACTTTCCCATTTGTTGGGACACCAAGCTGTACTGCTACATCCTCCAGAGTTATTGTGCATTAGCCAAATGGAAAATGAAATGTGTGAGTTTTTGGTCTCCGCCGTTCAATCAATGCGGTAATCAACCCGGGGACTATCTTAAATCCACGGAGAAATAAAGCATTATAAAAACTAGCGCGTTGTAGGTAATAAACTAAACGATCAAAAAGTTTCTTAATCTTCGGTCCTCGACGACGTATGTTATGCTCTACATCTTATAATTAATTTATTATAATAAATTATTTCGTATTATAACTATTACACATAACCTAATAAATTTTAAATTACGACAAAATTACTTGCTTTCTCTTCGTGAATATGAGACAGAATGTGCTCATGGTCACGGTACAACAAAACTCCTCCAGATGCCATTTTCTATTTGCAGATCTGAAAAATAATTATCATTCGAATATATAAACAACCAAAAATTGTATTAACTTCAAAATTTTTGATCTATGCGAATATAAATTTTAAAAATACAAAAAGTTACCAGAATACACAATAAACCCTGTATATGTGTTCTAAAGCCTTTAACAATAAAAATAAGTAACTATCATTCGATATATTGAACACAAAAAAATCTACAAACTATTTGTAGTTAAAAAAACAACAAAAGATTAATTAAAATAAATTCGTTTACTTACTTTAATAATCTTCAATAATCTTCTTCCCGTTTTCGAATATATCACCAAAATTTTCAGCAACTAAAATTCTCTCAAATATACTCCGATTCTTACTCTCTAAAATTTTTCTCTTCTCAACCCTTATACATTTCTAATCTTCTTCTCTCCTCAATTTTCTCTATACACTCCATACACACACTCATATCTTATATATACATGCAAATAATGTACAAAAAAAAATCTTGAGCGACCAACTTTCACGTGAAAGCTGGTCTGTTTGCATGCATGGAGTCTGACGTGCACAGAACCTCGCCATGTCGAGGTGGCGTGGTTCCCTGCACCAATCCAGGCCATGTTGAGCACTGCACGCTGAGCCACTACGCTAAACCATTGCACACGCTGACTATTTCTGTAGCACCTCGCCATGTGGAGGTGGCGAACTTCTAACCTCATCAAGAATAAGTGGCGTGGCCCAGTTTTCACTGTAATTTTTGACCTTCTTTGTTAAATATCCCCTGAAAAACTATATACCCTAAATAATAATTCAATATAGCCTATTAGCCAAATTTAGCCATTTTTTATTTTTATAACTCACATCGTCACATGCACACAAACAAATTATGTTGCAAATTATAAGCAAATAACTCCTGCATTTCGAATCCACGTGAACTGAAAGGTGATAAAAAAACATTCGGTTCACAAACTGTTTGATTAACAATGAACACTGAAACCCATCGTTGGGAACTGAATTGGTTCACAGTGTGTGGCCTCCTCTAGCTAAACTCACCCTTAACTTTTACAAACCCAAAAAGAAACACCTAATTAATTCAATGGTGAATGAACCTCAACATTTGAAGCACTGGTAAACTTTTATTTATTTTTACAATAAATGAATCAGTCAAATTGACTCTTCCAATCTTCATCTTTTCATTTGGAGCCAATGCTTCCTTCTTAACGAACTTATTAAGATCCCATTTTTTTCACTTTCATGTTTGGATTTCAACAAATCCTTTTCATTATGTTCCTATCAAGATCTCTCTTTGGGGTTGTTTTCTTTTCTTCACTTCTTCTTTTCCCTGTAAATTCAGACTGTTTAAAGCTGGGATTGAATTAGATTTGTTCATGGAGGCCCCTGTGTATCAAAATGGACCTGAATACCTCAGAGGCACTATTGCAGCTATCCATTCAGTTCTCAAACACGGTTCATGCCCACAAAATGTCTTCTTCCATTTCATTGCATCGGATTCGAGCTCGGTCGACGTGAACACCTACACTCGGGTTCTGAAGTCTGCATTTCCATCATTGAGTTTCAGGGTTTATGTTTTCCGGGAAAATCTTGTCAAGAATCTCATATCATCTTCAATCCGCCAAGCTCTCGACAACCCTTTGAATTACGCAAGAAACTACTTAACCGACATACTTCAAACCTGCATTGAAAGAGTGATCTATCTAGATTCAGACACCATTGTTGTAAACGACATACAAAAGCTATGGAGCATAAAGTTGACAGGCTCAAGAATAATCGGAGCACCTGAGTACTGTGATGCAAACTTGGCCAAGTATTTCACAGGTGATTTCTGGTAAAACCCAGAACTTGCCAAGGTTATTGAAGGCAAGAGAGCTTGTTATTTCAACACAGGAGTGATGGTTATGGATTTGGGGAAATGGAGACGAGGTGATTACACAAGGGAGATTGAGAAATGGATGAGGATTCAGAAATATAAAAGGATCTACGAAGTACGAACTGGGTTCGCTTCCACCATTTTTGTTGGTCTTTGGTGGGGATGTTGAAGCCATCGAGCATAGGTGGAACTCATAGTATTAAATTGCGGTTGCGGTTGCGGTCGCGGCGGCCGTTATGATGTGATTTTTTTTAAAAATAATTATAATTTTCAATACGGTTGTGGTGTCGCGGGGACCTTTAAAACCCTTACTTCGCGTTGCGGCTGCAATTTAATACTATGTTGACAAGTGTCACCAGATTAGAGGAAGAAAAAAAATCAAGGCACATATGCCTTTGGAGTGAATCAAACCCAAGTTGGCTTGGGTAAGGCATGCAACATGCTTACCACTAGGCCGAATTTTTCATTGTAATATGTTGTACAAAACTTTATATATATATATGTTAGGATCAAGTTACACAATATAAAACTCAACTAATTTTACACTAATTTATGGCCATTAGAATGGTTAAATGAATGGATGAGATTAACTCCTTACTTTTTTTTCTCAAATGATAATCTTTTCATATCCTACTTTTAATCTCATCCATTCATTTCACTTATCCAATGGCTATGAATTAGTGTAAAACTAAATGAGTTTTAAATTGTGTAACTTGATCCCATCCCTCTCTCTCTCTCTCTCTCTATATATATATATATATATATATATATATCTTAATTTGTTGCTCATGCTAAAAAAGGAAATAAATATGAATTAAGGGGACTCGAACATGATATTTTTGGGATGCATAAAAATATCTAAACCACCGAAATAAATCGAATAATTAAATTTTTAATAATTTTATTTTTATTAATTTTTAATTAAATTATTATATTAAAAAATAAAAAAAAATCAAAAAATATATTAAAAATTTATTTAACGAATCTAAACTCACGAAGATAATTTAAATGAATTGATAGAACTTTAAAATTTATTTTTTAATATAATTTCATATATAACATAATTTAAATGAATTGATAAAAATTTAGATTTTTTTTTAAATTTTGTTCGTGAGTTTATATTCGTTAAATAAATTTTTAATATGATTTTAATTTTTATGATTCTTAATATAATAATTTAATAAAAGTTAATAAAAATAAAATTATTAATAATTTAATTATTTGATTTATTTTGGTGGTTTAGATGTTTTTACGCATCCCAAAAATGTCATGTTCGAGTCCCCTTAATTCATATTTGCTCATGCTAAAAAAGGAAATAAATATGAATTAAGGGGACTCGAACATGATATTTTTGGGATGCATAAAAATATCTAAACCACCGAAATAAATCGAATAATTAAATTTTTAATAATTTATTTTTAATAATTTTAATTAAATTATTATATTAAAAAATAAAAAAATAAAAAAATATATTAAAAATTTATTTAACGAATCTAAACTCACGAACATAATTTAAATGAATTGAACTTTAGAATTTATTTTTTAATATAATTTCATATATAACATAATTTAAATGAATTGAAAAAAATTTAGATTTTTTTTTAAATTTTGTTCGTGAGTTTATATTCGTTAAATAAATTTTTAATATGATTTTAATTTTTATGATTTTTAATATAATAATTTAATAAAAGTTAATAAAAATAAAATTATTAATAATTTAATTATTTGATTTATTTTGGTGGTTTAGATGTTTTTACGCATCTCAAAAATGTCATGTTCGAGTCCCCTTAATTCATATTTATTTTCTTTTTCCTAGTATGAGTAACAAACTAAGATATATATTAGGTTTTGTACAACATATCACAAAGATATAGTTGGCCTAGTGGTAAGCATGTTGCACGCCTTACCTAGGCTAACCCAGGTTTTATTAACGCCAAAGGCATGTGCGCCTTGATTTTCTTTTCTTCCTCCAATCTGGTGTCACCAGATTATTGGGGGAGAAAATAAAATTATTAAATTAAATATAAATAACTAAAAAGTCCTCCATCTAATTAAATAATTAATTTATTTTATCAAATTAAAGTTATGACCAAATTGATAGAATGTATAAGTAACAAGGATCAAATATGTAATTATACAAATTTATACTAACTGCCAGTCACTTGTGACACCCTAAAAGAAATTTTAAGAAAATAAAAAGAAAAGTATAAACATTTTGGTTAAGTCTAATGGAATTATAAAATTAAGGTATTAATATGTAAAATTATAGGTATAAAAAATAAGTTAACTAAAAAATATATGTTATAAAGTAATATAACTAATATATATATATATATATATATATATATATATATATATATATATATAAGTTAAATGAAATGAAAATATAAATTAGTATATATATACATATCATGCTCGGTGGTAGTAGCTACACTAAACTATATATATGTATAATATATGATAAAGGATAAAAAATATAATATAATAATAATAAAAGAAATTAAAAGCATAAATATGTTAATAATACAACCATAGTGGGATTACATGGAGAAGAAGTGATCCATGTGTCTTTTCTAAATGTGATAACCGGTCAGTTATGATAGTTTACCAAGTGTTAAGCAAAATTTGCATCCTCATTTTGCTTCATCTTCTTCACCGAACAAAGAGAGAAAAAAAGTGAGCTGAGAATCAAATAAAATCTGAAAATTTAGAACTTTAGAACTCATGCATGTTGCTGGAATTTAGAGCTAGATAGATCAATTATCCATGCATGTAGACATATTTCAAGTAAGTACAACTATAGTGTTACCCGATTGCATCTATTGTGTTTATCTTTCTTTTAAATGATTTCTGAGTTTGTTTGATTCTGGAAATTCATGTTGAAATGCTTGATTGTTCATAAATATTGTTGGGTTCATGTTAGTGTTGAAAACAAACTGGATGTAAAGCTAAAACAAGCTAGAACACATGAACTGTCCAGATTCGCACCTATAGGATACCCTGTAAAAATCTAGAATTTTGAACATGTTAGAGGCAAAAATGGAAAATTTAATATAAGATAGAGGTCTTGGATTCATGAAAATGTTCATAGGATTGTTGGAAAATGAGTTAGAACAAAATTGGTCCAGTGTAAGATTGAATTTGAAAATTCTTGGTTAATTCGATAATTCTGGAAAATTTGGGATTAATTTGCTAGCTAATAAATTCTGGAAAATTTGCTAAGAAATAGGGGATTTGATGAATGAATGGAAAATAATTTGTTTTGAATGAATTATGGCTTGTTTGATAGGTTAAAGGTGGCTAGAATGCCTAACATGCTAACATGGGCTAATCTGAAAAATGATTAAGTTACAGGACTGAATTGCCTTGTTTTGGGACCAAATAAAATATTAAAATGCATTATATAAACATGTTAAACAATGGTTAAAAGTCCATATTTAAACTAGTTATGATTCCTAGTTAAAAAGTACATTAAAGTCACCTAAAAAGATAAGTTGGCAGATTAGTCCCCTGAAAAATGCCCTATTTTCAATTGCAATTCTGTATTGATTGAAAAATGAGAAAAATATGTGCTATACATGGTTTTAAAGCTGTGTGAACAAGCTTTCTATATTGATAAAGAAATTGAAATTTGGATTTGTGGTTTAAAGGTTATGACCAGATTAGTGAGAGTTACTCAAACCGATAGATTAGGGTCAGTTTCAATTTGTCTAAGTGTTGATGTATGTATAAATGAGTATATATGATTGAATTGAGTTCTAACATGATTCTTGTATGTTGTTAAATGTTTAAGATCAAGATTGTGAGGAATATTTGGAAGATATAAGAGCTGGATATTCAAATAAGAAGAGCAAGGAAATAATGATCAAAGATTCAAACTAGCTTGGAGTATTGTGAGTGTAATTATCTTTAGGGTTAGGATTAATATCCTAACCAATGTTTTTATGTTACTTAATGAATTAACATGAAGCATGAAATGAATCTAATGAAGGTTTGGTAATTTAAAATGTAATGGAAGAAGGATTAAAGGAAATGAATAATATGTTACATGTTTAGTGCTAGTTAAGGATGTTAGTGATCTTTGTGGTTTGTTATGATATATTGGCTAACTGAGCTTCATGAGATGGATTGATATGTGATCTTAAGCTACTGTTTTGATTGTGTTATACAATAAAAGGAATGTTTGTTATGGATTATAATTATGCCTTTATGATTTGTTCATATGATATGAATGAAATTAGTTAAGACTACTTGAGCATGAAATGGATTAGCTAAGTGAGCTTTGTTTGTTCTAAGCTTAGCTAAGTAACCTCGGATATATGAAATAAGACATTAAAAGATTAAATTAGTAAATTATAGGAACTGCCTCACTAAGTACAATTTGAACTTATCACTCTTTTGTTTCCTTCTTTCAAATAACAGGTCTCTAATATTCGAAAGCTATCTATTTTGATTCGGGAGCAATCACAAGCCAAGACTCAAGTATGATATAATTTTGCTTAGACTCCTAGATGGTGGCATAGTTACATGTTAGTTGTCACTTGCATTTTGGAAATTTGAACATGTTAGTAGGATTGTACATATGAAAGATATGTTAAGTTTGATATGTTATATGTAAACGTGTATGACTATGTTTTGGATGATGTTTATATATGAAAGGTTAACTATGTCTTGATGATAATCCATAAAAGATTATTTGATGTTTAGGTATATGATAGAATGAAATGATTTGGTTGGACTGATATGAATGTTTATAGGACAATTGTATCTAGATTGATTGAATGATTATGAGATTGATTGTATACATGTTTGATAGGTCTTAAATGATATGCTAGATGATCATGTGTATGGTTTAATTGAATTCTAGGTTATATAACATGGAAGTCGAATGCTTGCAAGCTTGATTTGGGTTTAGTTTGATTGAATATTGATTAGTATGATAGTTTGGATTGATAATTGTATATGTAACACGTGTATATATATTTTATGTGCAATAGCCGAATGTAATGTAGGAATGTTTTGAATTGGATTGAGTCTTATATAGTCACATGAAATGGTAAACATGAATAATAAGTGATATGATTGCATAGCATGTTTATATGTATGCCATGTTAGTATATGATTGTTAATGTTATGTGATTAACATGTTTAAATGGTTAGGTTGATTTGAAAGTGATCACATGATTAGTATGAATGAGATGTTAAATGTTAAGTCATATGAAAGTTTTTGTTGGCTCACCTATATATATAGAAATTATATGGTTCTTATGTTGTGCACTCTGATTGCCTGATTGATTGTTATATGTTTTGATGTTCCGATTACATGTTTACATGATTGAATGATATGTTATATGTGTTCTGTTTGCGTAACGCCTCTCGCTCCTCCGTTAAGTTTTAACGGCTGGTGGTCACATTGAGTTCAATTTAATAGTTCAGTGGTTTAATTGATGCAATTAGAAGTATAGTGGTCAAATCGAGTCCAAACCCATAATATAGTGGTCATTTATGTAGTTTACCCTACTTTTTATTGCACACACACACTTATTTCACTTGTTTTCTTGTTTCTCACTTGTACACCACACACAAACAACCTAACTCTATTTATAGGTTACTAAACCGGCATAGGGAATTCTCTAGACACTAATTAAAAATTATTATAATTAGTCTTAGATTTTTCTAATATTGCCGCCTTTAGCATTTCTTTAGTTGTTAAGGAATTTTGAATGTTCTAGCTGCTGCCACACTTGGAAGGTTGAAGCTCCATGATGTTGTAACTTCTACTTGAATCAAGAAGCTTCCACACACACCCTTTGTCTTGCCGACATAGTCACTTAATTGGGTTTTGATTTCTAACACTCCTCATCAAACCCAACCTTCATTCCGAGCTTTTCTTTGAGTCTATGAAATGTATCAGCTTTCAATGGCTTTGTAAAAATGACTGCCAATTGATCTTCAGTTTTGTAGTAGGCTAGCTCTACGTTCTTATTCTTTACTTGCTCTCGAATAAAGTAATACTTGTATCAATGTGCTTACTTCGACTATGAGAGACAAGATTCTTTGCAAGAGATATGGTGGATTTGTTGCCGACATATATTGTGGGCGGTCCTTCTTGTGCAAATTTTAGCTCATCCAAAATATTTTTCAACCAAATTGCTTGATAGGTGCACGCTGCAGCGACTATGTAATCTGCTTCACATGTTGAGAGAGCTATCGTTTGTTTCTTCTTTGATGACCATGAAAATGTTACAGAGCCGATCATCAATGTCTCCCCCGTAATCATTATCGGAGTAACCGAATAACTTTGAATTTTATGAATGTGTGTAGAATAAACCATGACCCAACGTACCTTTGACATATCTCAAATTTCTCTTTGCTGCAATCCAGTGATCTTGTTTTGGATTCTCCATGAATTTGCTTACCAATCCTATAGCGTATGTTATGTCTGGTCGTGTGATAATTAGATACCTTAAACTTCCAACAATGCTTTTAAACAATGTTGGATTCACCGGCTCTTTTGTTGAATCAAGACTTAATTTTATGCTAGTTTCTGCTGGAGTGGCTACCGGCTTGCAATCTTTCATTTTGAATTTGCATAATATTTACTCTTCGTACTTCTTTTGAGATATAAATATTCCATCTTCCATTTGTTTCACCTCGACTCCAAGAAAATATGACATCTCATCGATATCTGTCATTTCAAATTCTTTAGTCATAGCTTTCTTGAAATCGTGAAACATACCTGGGTTGTTTCCGGTGAAGATCATGTTGTCCACATATAAGCACACAATCATGATATCACCATCTTTATTTCTCTTTGTATATAAGGCATGCTCCCTTGGACTCTTTATGAACCCATTATTTTGAAAATATTCATCTATTCTTGTGTTCCATGCTCTTGGTGCTTGTTTCAACCCATATAAGGCTTTCTTCAAGCGGTAGACCTTATGTTTATGTCCTTGTTTAATATACCAAGGTGGTTGCTCGATATAAACTTCTTCTTCTAGGTAGCCATTTAGAAATGCTGACTTCACGTCCATTTGATAAATCCTCCATTTGTTTTGTGTTGCAACTGCTGTGAGAAGTCTGATAGTGTCGATCCTTGCTACTATAACGAATACTTCATCATAGTCTATTCCTTGTCTTTGCTTGTAGCCTTTGGCAACTAGTCTTGCCTTGTGTTTCTCTACTTGTCCTTCTTTATTGGTCTTCGTCTTGTACACCCACTTGACTCCAATTGGATTATGTCCTTTTGGTAGGTTTGTGAGCCCCCACGTATCATTGATTTCTATCGATGTGATTTCTTCATCCATAACATTATTCCACTTGTCATCTTCGATTGCTTCTTCGTATGTTATTGGATCACTTCTTGCAAGTAAACATAAAAGGGAAATATTTTCAGTTTCATAATCCTTGTACCTTTATGACAGTCATCTTTCCCTCGTAGATCTTCGAACTTCGGTTGGTTGAACTTTAGTATTTTCTATTTCGATACTATTGTTTGATGATGACGGTTCGGCCAAATTTTGTTGAGGACCTTGATCATCACCTTGTTCATCTTGGTTGATGAAGTCGTCATTGTCTTTATCTTCGTTAAAAAATAGTACTTCAACATTCTTTTCTTTTGTGCTCTATCTCCAGTGTTATGCTTCATCGAACTCAACATCTCTTGAGATTATCAACTTCTTGGTTAAAGGATTATATAGTCTGTAAGCCTTACTTCGTTCAACATAGATGATGAAGATGCACTTATCTCCTCTATCATCAAGTTTTTTTCTTATCTGCTCAGGTATGTGAGCATATGCGATGCATCAAAAAATCTTGAGGTGGCCAACTCCTGGTTTTTTACCACTCCATGCTTCGTTCGGCGTCATGTTCCTCACTCTCTTTGTTGGGCAACGATTCAACAAGTAAACTGCACATCGAACTGCTTCAGCCCAAAAATTCCTTGGTAGATGCTTACCCTTTACCATGCTCCTTCCCATATCAAGAATCGTGCGAATCTTTCTTTTCTGCAACTCTATTTTGTTGAAGCGTGTATCTAACTGTCAACTGGTGAATGATACCATGCTCATTGCAAAAATCTTTAAATAACTTTATTGTATACTCACCTCCTCTATTAGATCTGAGTATCTTTAAGTATTGGCCGCTTTGCTTCTCCGCCATTGCTTTGGATTCTTTGAATTTATATAATACTTCTGACTTTTGCTTAAGAACATATACCCAATATTTTCTGCTACAATCATCAATAAAGGTCAGGTAGTACCTATTTCCTCCAATTGATGGTATGTCAAAAGGGCCGGCTATGTTAGTGTGGACTATCTCCAATGATTTTCTTGCACTCCAGGATTTTCCAACTTCAAACTTTTGTCTGTGATGTTTTCCTTTGATGTAGGCCTCGTACAATTGATCTGGAGGGTAGATTTCCGGTAATACATTCACCATCTTTTCTTTTGACAATAACTTCAAGCTGAAAAATCCAAGATGCCCATACCTCAAGTGCCACAACCACAAATCGTCCTTGATTGCAGTCTTCATACACTTTACTTCTCCTGACTTGATGTCAATAGTGAAGAGACGATTCCTTGTCATATTGACTTGGGCAACTAATTCTCCATTATTATTTTTGATGGCAAGCGAACGATTTTTCATATGCACTTCATACCACTTTTCTAGAAGCTGGCCAAGACTGATGATGTTGCTTTTCATAGCTGGTACATACATAGTAAACGTCTGGTATGTATTTCTTTTCTCTATTTTTCTGCGTAATCATGAAGTTGCCCTTACCTTTGACCTCTGTGTGCGAGTCGTCACCAAAACTTACTTGTCCACGTATCGTTTCATCTAACGCCACAAAAAACTCCTTTGGCCACACATGTGATTACTTGCACAATTATCGAGATACCAAATATTTTCTTTTGATTTTTTATTTCCTTTATAAGTGAGGAGTACATGAGATTCTTCGATGTTTTCTTCTTCAATTGTTGCTACATTAATTCTTTTTTCATGTTTTTGAGCTGATCTACATTCGTAGCTATAATGGCCATACTTATTACAATTATAACATTGTACCCGAGATTTATCTTTCTATTGATATCCGCCTCTGCCTCGACCTCAATATCCTCGTCCACGACTTGGTGATTGGTAATTTTCATTTCGTGGTTTCTAACATATGAACGACCTCCACATATTCCTCTTCCACGATATCCATCATAGTTTCCTTTGCCTCGTGTGTAGCTGCTGCTAGCTCCGCCTTCGTTGACGTGCAACTTGCTTTGAAAGACTTGCTCCAGATTTTCACTCTCTTCATTTAGCTTCATTTTCTGCTCATGGGCTTGGAGTGATCCCACAAGCTCATCGATAGTCATTTGAGTTAAATCTTTTGATTCTTCAATTGTAACGACCATGTAATCAAATTTTCGTACCAATGATCGTAAAATTTTCTACATCACTCGGACCTCTCCGAGTGTTTCACCATTTCTTTTCATTTCATTTGCTACGGCTTTCACACGGTTAACATAGTCATATATACTTTTCGTGTTTTTCATTTTTAACATTTCAAACTCGGCTCTGAGTGATTGGTACCTTCTTTGCTTTTTCAACTCATTGGATTGATTTTTGTAGAGTTTCCCATGCTTGCTTCGCAATTGTTGCTTTTACAATTTTTTCAAAGTTTGATTCATCTGCTGCTTGAAAAATATAGTGTAACGCCCTTTGGTCTCTTTTACGAGCATCTCTTAGCCCTATCTTCTCTTTGTTGGTTAGAGCTGCTTCTACTGTTGTATTTTCTGGCTCGACGTATCCTTTTACGACGATGTCCCAACAATCTTGCAAACCGAGTAGTGCCTTCATCTAAATACTCCAATTTCCATAATTTGTCTTCGTCAATCTCGGGATTTGTGGCTGGATCATGTTCTCCATCTTCTCGTGGCTTGAACTTGAACCAGGCTCAGATACCACTTGTTGGAAGCATTGAATAAACAGGCACCTAATTTATTACTCGAACAAATTTATTAGATTCCGAAACAAAGGTACTTGCCGCTGCAGGTTTTTTTCCACCAAAACACTTATACTTTTTATTGCACACACCCACGCTTATTTCACTTGTTTTCTTGTTTCTCACTTGTACACCACACACAAACAACCTAACTCTATTTATAGGTTACTAAACCGACTTAGGGAATTCTCTAGACACTAATTAAAAATTATCATAATTAGTCCTAGATTTTTTTAATATTGCCGCCTTTAGCATTTCCTTAATTGTTAAGGAATCTTGAATGTTCTAGATGTTGCCACACTTGGAAGTTGGAAGCTCTATGATTTTGCCAGCACATTGTGTAACACCTTGAAAATTACGCCCAAATTGTAAACCCTAAATTCATAAAATCCATAATTTAGAAATCTAATTTTAAAATATTTAAATTAAAAACCCTAATTATTCAGGAATTTTAATTCAAAACCCCTATTTGATTTTGAGGGTTAAATTGAAAAAATTCAGATTTATAAAGTTTAATATAAAAATTTAAGGTCAATTTGTAAAATTATGAAAAGTTTAGGTGCTAAATTGCAAACCCTCATAAGTTCATTGACTTCCCTTGTAACTACCCAAAACTTTGGGTATGATAACCCTATTGATTGCGTTAAGTTATGAACCTGTAGCTCTTCTCTTCCCCTCTCTGGCTCGATATATATTTCTCCTCTCCATCTGGTCGAGTAAAATTTTTTTATGCTTTGTTCGATCAAATCATGTATTTTTTTAGGGATTTCGATATAAGATCTAACATAGTTTATATATGTGTTTTAGACGACATCGATTTTGAAAAAGACGAATTACCACCTCCTTCGCCTATTCGATCTAACCGTGCACCTACCACAAGGACTTCACGTGAGTATTCTTTTAGATTAGTATTAGTATTTTTAGTTGGTGTCAAAGTGATAGATATTAATTAATATAGAGTTTATATCGTAGGTTCTGATTCAACTAGGGCCAGTGCTAGACCTGAACGAGAGAGACGTTTTTCTCGACGTTAGAGCTATTGCTGCTTGAGGTGTGTTTTCTTACTGTGCTAAATAATAATGATTTTTACAATGTGATATTATTTTATATCGTATGCATATTTTTACATGCGATGTGGCATGGTGAATTTTTCATGTATTTTTACTAGATTTGTGATTTAACTAAATATCAGATTTATCGAATTGTGTAATATCAGATTTATCGAACTATGAAATATCGAATTTATCGGACTATGTTTTGAGACTATTACTTATGTGATTTTACATCATTGTCTGCATGGGTTGGGATTGTACGGTGGAAGTAGTGGTTTTTACCACACATCGATTGGTGGATGTAGAGAGTGGTTCTTGGGAACCTTACTCTTCGGACGGTGTTGTAGTTGGGATTCATTGAATTTTTTTATAAGTTGAAGCTTTTGTGTTGTGCATCGTCATTTGTGAATTTAAAGATTTTATCGAAATAATTATGTTTTTGAGATTGAGATTTTTCTTGCACTATTAGAGACACACTAAGCTCTCTACCTTACACCCCATAGTTTCTCTTTTCAGATATACTTAAACTCTCTTAGGCGACTCGGTACTCGGAGCATCTCGTATTTTACTAAGTTAATTTATTATTAGTATGAACTTTATTTTAGACTACCAAATTATTTTAAATTTATGTTTTTGGACATTTACGTAATTCATACAGTGAGATTTTATATTTTGGGATTATGTTTTAGCATGTAATTATAGACTTCATTTTAGATATTTTATTAAATGATTGGAAATTTTTTATAAAGTTTAGGTTTTATAAACAATTGTGGTATTTTACGGTAATTATTATTATTTAATAATTATTTTATTTTATAAATTATTTAAACCTAAAATCTATTACTTGAGGGAAAAGTTTTCAACGATGACGTCCTAAATTCGGCATTTTCTTCTAGGCCGGGTTTAGGGGTTACACAGTGTTTGTAACTTCTACTTGAATCAAGAAGCTTCCACACACGCCCCTTGTCTTGCCGACATAGTCACTTAATTGGGTTTTGATTTCTAACAAGGTACTTTGTGCAAAATATAAGTTTATAAATAGTTTAATGGAGAAGAAAGTACATCACTGGGTAAACCAAAGACTATAATGTAAAAAACAATGTAGATTTTCATAAATCTTACTCTATATATAATAACCCTACAACACAACTTAGATGCAATCTGTTCTCAAATGATGACCTAATAGCATAAACTTGGCAGAAGAAAAAAACCCTTGAAATGTTACAACTCGAAAGGAAGATATCGATGCTGAAAACGCAAACAATATGCTACATTACAACGGTGGAGTGCTTATCAATCTCTATGTTACAATTCGTAAGTCAAATATAGATGAAGAAAACATAGAAAATGATAACGAGAAAAATATTTTCTCATCCATCCCTTATCTCAACAACTAAGACGTGCATACATGTGGACAATGGCATGTTTGTGCGTTTAGCACCATCTTGAGTGCAAGGAAAGCCAAATGCAACCACTGTTAGCAAATTTTAACAACTAGTACCAGAAAAGTAGCTTCGTTAGGTAATCCCGGGAAGTGCCAACCGTGCCTCAATTTTCATCAGAAGTATCTTGATGGTTTACTTTGTTCACTATCCCTGAATCCCTCATAAGCTCGTTTTTGAAGAGCCTTTGCAATAAGTTTCGAACAAGCTCGTGGATTATTTCCTCCACTTGCACTGATTCCATGACCTGGCAACAAAAATTATATGTGCTAAGAAGGTTTTCGAGTTTCATGTGAGATCAAACTAAGACAATTCAATTTCAGAACAAAATAATCTAATAACAAATTATTCCTGTTTTCAGTCATTACCATGTTAGTATCCAAGGATCTTAAATACTCTAACAAATCATTCATGTTTTCTCTTTCACATTCTATTTGATCATTTTCTTTCTTTTGTGCATTCAGTTCTTGAACCAAAATAAAACAATTAGGCATTAGTTTATATAGAGATGGTGTACAAAAGAAAGTATATTATCAACTACAAAATAATAACTAAATAAAGAATTAATGTACTTTTGGGCAAACAAACATGTATATATACTTGTATACCAACCTATTGGCAATCTGTTAAGTACTACGATCAACCAAATGGAGAAAGGATAGATTCTTGTAGATCACCATTAGTTGCTAGCTTATGCCAAACTTCATAAAACCAGCAAGAAGATGATTGACATAAACATTCTTATTAGCACATAACAAGGAAAAATAATGGCAGTGTAAAATTGATTGTGGAAACATGATTGTCATAGACCTCACAATACAAACACGACAATTGTACATATAAATAACCAGCATGACACCATTAAATACCATGATCCACCAAATGGAGGAAGGGCAGACTATTCACGATTACCATTAAGTAACTGTCATCTTATGTAAGACTTCAGGAAACCAGCATGAACATGATCAAAATAAACACTTGTTAAGTTGATCAATCGAATCGAAAATAGCTAAGAGGGGGTGAATTGGCTTTTTAAAATTGAAGGGAGCAAATTGAAAAAGGAAAAAAATTCAAGACAAGGCAATTTATAGTGGTTCAAGCTTAGAACAAGCTCTACAACCACTACATTAGCTCCCACTAAGGATTTTCAACCAATTTCACTAGAAATTCGTCCCCTTTTCTCGGATTAGGAGGAAACCTTACAACCGGTCAATCTTTCTACCTAAAGATTAACCAAGACTCTCTCAAATACAAAGATTGTTGGCAAATGGAAGATAAACCTCACAAGGTGGAATATTTGCCCCAAATTACAAGTACTCTCAACCCAAATTGATAAAAGATGAATACAATTAAAAATCACTCAATTGGGTACAAGAGTTTGACTATAATAGCTCAAAGGTTTGGATATGTGCTTGGATTGTTGCAACTAAGTTCAATAGTTGTTGTTTTAGCTTTTGAGGCTTGTTTATATACCCTTGCATTGATTTCTAGCCGTTCTGGTGGTTGAGATCATCAATAGATCCTTTGGGCTTCATTTTTCCCGCAATAAATGCACTTATACAACCTATTGTATCGGTACTCGAACAAGGGTATCGATACATGTCTCAAAATAGAAAGAGTCGTTGTGCACATTTAAGAGGGCGTATCGATATTCTATAAGGGCGTATTGGTACGGGTACAATGTAAGAAGAAGGGTGTATAGATACTCTAATAACGTATCGATACAGATTTTTCTCACTGGAATCCTGAGTAAAACTTTAGGAAAAAGTGTATCGATACGCTATATGGGCGTATCGATACAGTCCAACGACCTGTAACACCCGGGTTTAGGGGTCAGATGTTAAGTGTGTGAATCGGGTTCGAGTCGTGGGCTTGTTTTAAATTAAATTGGGCTTGGTTTTAATTAAAAAGGACTAGGAGTTTTCATTAAGGGCAAAAAGGTAACTTTTTTAAATAAAGGAAATCAGATGGTTAAAAATGGACTTTTTGAAAGTCTCCTTCATCTTCTTCCTTAAACCATTTTCACGATAAAACCTCCCCAAACCCCCAAATCACTCTTTCATTCAGTTCTTCATCGATTTCAAGGGCTTTCATCGAGGTAATCACATTTTTGACTTCTCCTCATCTTTCCAAACGTTTCCATGGCTTTAGATTTTCATAAGCTTCATTTTTAGGTTGTTCATGTTTTCAAAATTTTAAGTAAAAGGTGGGAACTTTAATGGTTTTTCTTTTAGCTTTTGATTTGTAAAGGTAATATATGTTATAATCTCACCTTTAAGTGTATCATATCTTAATTTGGTGGTGTTTTGTTGAAAATCCCGAAATGGGTTTTGTGGGTGTTTTAAAGGGTTGAAAACTTGGGTTTTTGAGGTAGTTTGGTGTATGAGAGTTGGGCTGATGTTATAGTGATGCTTGAGGGTTGTTTTGAAGGTGTTTAATGATGATTTGAGTGTTGATATTGATAGATTTTTGCTGGGTTGTGTGTGAGCCCAAAAATAAGGATTTCTGGGTTAGTTCATGGCTTGGAAATGTAGAGAAATGGCCTTGTGTTGTAATATGATATGTGACAGTGGTTTTGTGGATGATTTGTGTAGTAATATGTTGTTTTTGATTGATTAGAATCAAGTGAAATCGTTGGAGAAGCTTCGGGCTCGATTCTGGGAAATTTGGAGGCTTGATCAGCTTTCTCGGTTTGCTTTAAGGGTGTTCGGTGAGTGGAATGTTTAAAATGGTTTTAAATTAGTTAAATTGTATGGTTGAGGTGTTAGATTGTGCTTGGTAGACCAATCTAATGTGGAGATTAAGTTGGTAGCTTAATCCTTTGTTTGACTTTATGAGTTTCACGTTAATTGTGCAAATGTGGTTTGTGTGATACATGTACGTTTATGCATGTTGCTATATATGTTGATGTTTTATAATGTTGACGACATGTTGTGTTGCATTATTGTGAAATCATGGTGAGACTTGTTTAGTATGTTGACACTAGTTATAATTACCGGGTATAAATGATCGATCATTAGGATGAGTGTGCACACGGTAAGAGTCAAATTCGCGCATGGCCTTCGTGACGTGTAGTCATCAATGAGGAGTACGGTGAGGTAACATTCCACCGGAAAATGTTAGTATGTGATGATGAGTGTAATCCCATCCATGAGTGAAAACGGTTATGTGTGTAATCCCACCGGAAGGTAATGTTGTTGTTGAGTACGTTGGGGCAAAAATCCCAACGGAAGTTATCTGCATATCCGAGTAAGCTATATAGTTTCCAATATACTAGTTCATATGTGATTGATATGTAAGATGACTTGTTACATCCTTGCTTAGCATAACATGAAGTAAGATGCCATGTTCATGCATTCTTGTAACGTTTGGCTTTGTTGATATGTTGGTGTTAATGTATGCATTGTGGATGTCTTATGGATACCATGCTTGAACCCTGCATTGTCGATGTTTTTTTTTGAGCTCCCTCACTAAGCTTCTAGCTTACACTCTCGTTTTCGACAATGCAGATCATTAGTGTGGAGTTAGCAAGGAGCAAGAAAGGGGCATCCAAACACATGTGTGGTTGCTCAAGTATGGTTTCTTAAAATAATGTAATAGATAGCAATGGAGATGCTACGTGTTGTAGGAGCGTGTATTTAGACTCCTATGTGTTTGGCTTTCATGTTGTTAAATATCTATGCTTTTGTGTTGAGGATTTGTAAACCATGTTCTATGAGATGCTCATGCTTTGTATTGAAGGCATGTAACCTTGTTTATGTTATGTTTGGTAGATGCATGTTTCCTATGAATGAAATGGTTTTGTTAAGCATGCTTGATTGTTTAAATATGCTCTTGGTAGGTTGTGTTTGCCTTTAGATTGTGTGTATGTTTGCTGTTTCGTGAATATTGATGATTTGAGGCATGTTTGGAAATGTTTGGAGTTGTAGAAAATTGTTTTCTTGGTCACACAGAGTGCAGGCATTTCGGAACGCTCGTGGTTATTTCGGAACGGGTGCAGCTCCAGGGATACTCGTATCGGAACGGGGGTGGTGCAGTTTCGATACGATTTGACACTGTGAGTGCACGTTTCGATACGCGTTTCGATACGGTTTGCCTCTGGAAGTGCCTGTTTCGGAACCTATTCCGGAACGTTTTGACACTGGAGACCCCAATACCATAACGGAGTGGACCGTATCGGTACGGCCTGGTCTGGCTTTTAAACTAAAGCCCGCGTATCGAAATGGGGTAGCCTGTTTCGAAACGCAGGCATGCATTTGGGCTTTTAAGCATCTTTAAAGGTTCTCGGATGTTGTGTTTTAGTTCTGTTGGTTGTATGCTTCCTCGTTAAGTTTATATGCATCGTTTATGTATGGTTTTGCTTCGTAAGCTTGCAAAAAGGACTAACTTGATACTTGGTAAATTTATATTACCTTACGCCCCGTTTGTATCTTTTCGTTCTTGTTTTCCGCTGTCGTTTCTCAGATAGGACTAAATGATACAATTAGACAATATAATTTAAAGAAAATTTTCTAGGGTTGCTAATCGGAGGGGAACCTTAACGGGTTTTACTTCAGTTTTCCCCGTGTAACCTGCTCAGACCGATCTGTCGTCTAGCCCAGGACGAGGGGGTTACATTTGCTGGTATCAGAGCCTGAGGTTTCCGCGACCTCGGGAAGGTAAGTATGGTAAGTTTGAAGTGTTATGTTGCTATCTCGGTGTATGTTGTACGGTGAATGTTTTGCTATGTATGCTTGTTGTTCCTTTGCTTGTATGATTGTTGTGTTGAGGCGTAGTGTCGAGTTCCCATTGCTACTATTACTTATTGGAAAAGATTTTGTAAAGGAATACTTGAGCACGTTGGACCCTTGCCTTTGCTAACTTAATCCTTGAGTGTTTGCTTGTTTGTAGATTTTATCTTGCTAGCCGTAAAATGAGACCTAAAGGCAAGCCTATGGTGGTTCATCCGGAACCACGGGTAGCAGCTCCTGAAGTTGAGTCGGTTGTTGAGGCGTAGGCTTCTCCACCTCCTCCTTCTCCTTCTTGTCAAGAGGGAGGTGATGCGAGAGCTGAGGGTGTAGGACCTCAGGTTGGCCAAGGTCCGGCCGGTATAGATTTGGCTCCGTTGGTTTAGGCTATAGCTAGGGTTTTTCAAGCAGTTGTGGCTGGAGGACAGGCAGTGGCACAACCTTAGGGTGAGGGCACCAGTTTGCCGCTTGAGAGGCTTCGCGGTTTGGGAGGTGAAGAATTCCAAGGGTTGGCACCCATGAGATCAGAGGCTTGGTTTGACAAGACCGTTCACATTTTGTCTCAGATGGGTGGTACTGGAGCACGCAGTCTAGGATGCGTTGTTTCTTTGCTTCAGGGTGATGCCTACACTTGGTGGGTCACCATTACTATAGGCATGCCAGATGCCGAGATTACTTGGGAGTTCTTTGAGTCCGCTTTTCGCAAGAAGTATATGGGTCCCCGTTATCTTGATGAGAAGAAGAGAGAGTTCATGACATTGCTTCAGGGGGAACATGACAGTGACCGAGTATGAGATACAGTTCGTCAGATTAAGTCAGTATGCGTCCGAGCTAGTTCCTACTGAGAGGGAACGTTGTGACCGTTTCCGTTATGGGTTGAGTGAGGAAGTGAAGAGGTACACTTTGGCTACAGACTACACGAACTTTGATGTCTTGGTCGCTAGTGCCAAGGACATAGAGCACAGTTTGGGTTTGACCAAACGTGCAGGTGGTTCTAGTTCAGGAAAGAGATCGACTGACTTTGATAGAGGTGATGCCAAGAGGCACCATTTTGATCACAGACGTGGTGGTGGTGGTAACCACGGGAGAGGCCATCAGGGCCAGAGAGTTGGTGGGCGTTTGCCCGAGTGTACTAGATGCGGGAGGCATCACACCAGTGAGTGTTGGGGAAATTTTCATTCGTGTTGGAACTGTGGAGCTAGAGATCACCTTAGGTGTGATTGTCCACATCAGGCTGGGTATGCACCAATTCAGGTTCAGGCTCCTGCTAGAGCTATTGATTATCCGAGAGGCCGTGGGCGCGGTCAAGGCAACTTTCAGCCAAGGAACGATGGCCAGCGGAATGTAGCACATGTAGTTGCGGTTCAGTCGGAGGGCGGAGGTCAGGCTAGAGTTTATGCTCAGCGAGAGGGACAGAACAACACATATGTGATCGCAGGTAATTTCTCGATACAGTCTCTGAGTTTGCTTTCCTTGATTGACTCCGGGTCTTCGCATTCATACATTTTGAGTGAGCATGCAAAGATGTTGAATATACCTTGTGAGGTACTAGAGGTAGGTGTTAGTGTTACTAGTTCCTTTGGGGATACAGTAGTGGTTAGGAAGATGTACAGAAGGTGTCTGTTAATGTTTCAGGGGCATATATTTCCAGTGGACATGATAGAGTTACCGTTTTATGGTTTCGATGTGATTTTGGGTATGGACTGGCTTACAGAGCATAGGGCTAGGATAGATTTTGAAACTAAGAGAGTTTTCTTGAAGCTTGCAGATGACTATGAGATTGTGGTAGTAGGTGAGAATGTAAATTTTTTATCGAATGTTGTTTCAGCCTTAGAGACTCAGAGATTAGTTGAGTTAGGTTGTGAGGCGTACTTGGCCTACGTGATGAATCCGAACATGAATGAAGTTAGACCACAGGATATCAGTACAGTGTGTGATTTTCCGAGTGTGTTTCCGGAAGAATTGTCCGGTCTACCGCCTGACAGAGAGGTGGATTTTGCTATAGAGACGTATTCAGATTCTGCTCCTGTTTCTATTGCTCCATACCGTATGGCACCGAAAGAACTGAAAGAGTTGAAGACTCAGTTACAAGAGTTATCAGACCGAGGTTTTATCCGTCCGAGTTCTTTGCCTTGGGGCGCTCCGATATTATTTGTGAAGAAGAAAGACGATAGTATGAGAATTTGCATTGATTATAGACAATTGAATCAGTTAATAGTGAAAAACAAGAATCCCTTGCCGCGTATCGATGATTTGTTTGATCAGTTGAGAGGGGCATCAGTCTTTTCGAAGATTGATTTGAGATCTGGTTACTACCAATTGAAGGTAAAAGATGTTGATGTACCGAAGACAGCTTTTAGGACTAGATATGGTCACTACGAGTTCTTAGTTATGCCGTTTGGGTTGACAAATGCACCGGATGCTTTCATGGACATGATGAACATAATCTTCCATCAATACTTAGATTAGTTTTTGGTTATATTCATAGATGATATTTTGGTGTATTCGCGTACCGAGGAAGATCATGACCGGCATTTGAGGTTAGTTTGCAGACTTTGCTAGACAACCAGTTGTACGCTAAGTTGAGTAAGTGCGAGTTCTGGATCCGAGAAGTAGTCTTTCTAGGACATGTAGTGTCAGTCGAGGGAATTAGAGTTGATCTGAAGAAGGTAGAAGACGTTGTTGAGTGGAAGCAACCAAAGTCTGTGATGGAGATTTGTAGTTTCCTAGGCTTAGCATGTTACTATAGGAGGTTTATGAATGGATTCCCGAAGATAGCCGCTCCTTTGAAAATATTGCTTTAGAAGAATGTTCAGTTTGAATGGTCAGATGCGAGACAACAAGCTTTTGAGAAACTGAAGGAAGCTTTGACAGATACACCGATTTTGATTCAGCCAGAGTCGGGGAAAGATTATGTGATCTACAATGATGCTTCATATGTAGGATTAGGTTGTGTGCTCATGCAAGATGGAAGAGTGGTAGCTTATGCCTCGAGATAGTTGAAGACTCATGAGCGTAATTATCCAACACACGATATAGAGCTAGCCGCAGTTGTGTTTGCCTTGAAGATCTGGAGACATTATTTGTATGGTGAGAAATGTACAGTGTACACTGATCACAAGAGTCTGAAGTATATAATGACGCAACGAGAGTTGAACCTTAGACAACGTAGGTGTCTAGAGTTGCTCAAGGACTATGATCTCACGATTGAATACCATCCGGGTAAAGCCAATGTAGTGGCGGATGCTTTGAGTAGGAAGGTAGCCGTTGAGTTGAAAGCCACGTTTGCTAGTTTGAGCTTGTCCGGTGATGGTGGTCTAGTGACCGAACTTCAAGTTAGACCTACCTTAGGCCAGTTGATTAGAGAAAAACAACTGTTAGATAGATCTTTGGCACCTCACGTGCAAGATATAGCCGAGGGTAGACCACCAGACTACAATTTCAATGTTGATGGGGTCTTGTGTTTCAGAGACAAAATAGTTGTGTCGGATGACAGTGATTTGAGACGTACTATCTTGACCGAAGCACACAATAGCCCGTTTGCCATACATCCTAGTAGTACAAAGATGTACTGTGATCTGAAGAATGAATACTATTGGGTTGGTTTGAAGAGAGACGTGGCCGATTTCGTGAGTAAGTGTATGGTATGCCAGAGGGTGAATGCAGAACATCAGGTTCCTTCAGGTTTGTTGCAACTGTTGAGGATTCCGGAACGGAAGTGGGAAAATATCACCATAGACTTCGTTTCAGGTTTGCCTTTGACTCCTTCGAAGAAGAACTCAGTTTGGGTTATAGTTGACTGTTTCACGAAGTGTGCTCACTTTTTAGCTGTTAATACGACTTACTCCTTAGATAAGTTGGCCGATTTGTACATCAGTGATATTGTGAGACTTCATGGTGTGCCGAAGTCGATTGTGTCTGACAGAAATCCAAGATTTACAACTAGATTTTTGGAGTGTTTGCATACTGCTTTGGGTACCCGATTGAATTTCAGTACGTCGTATCATCCTCAATCAGATGGTCAGTCAGAGAGGGTTATACAGATTTTGGAGGACATGTTGGTGCTGTTGCATTATTGATTTTCAGGGTACTTCGGAGAAACACTTGCCTTTGGTTGAGTTCGCATACAATAACAGTTATCAGTTGAGCATTTAGATGGCTCCGTATGAGGCACTATATGGTAGAAAATATAGAACTCCAATTTGTTGGGTCAAAGCAGGTCAGAAGTTGTTACTGATGCCGAATTTGCTTAAAGGGACTACCGATAAAGTGAAGTTGATCTGTGATCGTTTGAAGGCAGCTTCGGATAGACAGAAATCCTATGCTGATTTGAAGAGGAAAGAAGTTGAGTACGCCGTGGGAGATAGAGTGTTCTTGAAAGTCTCTCCGTGGAAGAAAGTTATGAGGTTTGGCAGAAAAGGAAAATTGAGCCGAGTTACATTGGGTCGTATGAGATTGTGAAGCGAATCAGTCCGGTGGCTTATCAGTTACATTTGACATCCGAGTTAGAGAAGATTCACAATGTGTTCCACGTTTTGATGCTTCGTAAGTATAGATCAGATCCATCGTACGTTATGCTTGTGGAAGAGATTGAGTTGAATCCAGACTTGACTTACGATGAAGAACCAGTTGAGATCTTAGCGTCGGATAGTAAGGTGTTGCGTGGTAGACGGATAGAGTTGGTCAAAGTGAAATGGCAACTCCGAGGCGTGGAAGAGGCCACTTGGGAAAGAAAGGAAGATATGGAGAGGCAGTTTCTGTATCTCTTTCAGTCGGGTAATTTTGAGGACGAAATTCCTTAAGTGAGATAGAGTTGTAACACCCGGGTTTAGGGGTCGGATGTTAAGTGTGTAAATCGGGTTCGAGTCATGGGCTTGTTTTAAATTAAATTGGGCTTGGTTTTAAATAAAAAGGGCCAGGAGTTTTCATTAAGGGCAAAAAAGTAATTTTTTAAATAAAGGAAATAAGATGGGTAAAAAGGGACTTATTGAAAGTCTCCTTCATCTTCTTTTGTAAACCATTTTCACGACAAAACCTCCCCAAACCCCCAAATCATTGTTTCATTCATTTCTTCATCGATTTCAAAGGCTTTCATCGAGGTAATCACATTTTGACTTCTCCCCATCTTTCCAAACGTTTCCAAGGCTTTAGATTTTCATAAGCTTCATTTTTGGGTTGTTCATGTTTTCAAAATTTTAAGTAAAAGGTGGGAGCTTTAATGGTTTTTCTTTTAGCTTTTGATTTGTAAATTTAATATATGTTATAATCTCACCTTTAAGTGTATCATATCTTAATTTGGTGGTGTTTTGTTGAAAATCCCGAAATGGGTTTTTGTGGGTGTTTTAAAGGGTTGAAAACTTGGGTTTTTGAGGTAGTTTGGTGTAGGAGAGTTGGGTTGATGTTATAGGGATTCTTGAGGGTTTTTTTGAAGGTGTTTAATGATGATTTGAGTGTTGAGATTGATAGATTTCTGCTGGGTTGTGTGTGAGCCCGAAAATACGGATTTCTGGGTTAGTTCATGGCTTGGAAATGTAGAGAAATGCCCTTGTGTTGTAATCTGGTATGTGACAATGGTTTTGTGGATGATTTGTGTAGTAATATGTTGTTTTTGATTGATTAGAATCAATGGAAACTGTTGGAGAAGCTTCAGGCTCGATTCTGGGAAATTTGGAGGCTTGATCGGCTTTCTCGGTTTGCTTTAAGGGTGTTCGGTGAGTGGAATGTTTAAAATGGTTTTAAATTAGTTCAAGTGTGTGGTTGAGGTGTTAGATTGTGCTTGGTAGGCTAATCTAATGTGGAGATTAAGTTGGTAGCTTAATCCCTTGTTTGACTTTATGAGTTTCACGTTAATTGTGCAAATGTGGTTTGTGTGATACATGTACGTTTATGCATGTTTCTATATATATTGATGTTGTATAATGTTGACAACATGTTGTGTTGCATGATTGTGAAATCATGGTGAGACTTGTTTAGTATGTTGGCAGTAGTTATAATTACCGGGTATAAATGATCGATCATTAGGATGAGTGTGCACACGGTAAGAGTCAAATTCGCGTGTGGCCTTGGTGACGTGTAGTCATCAAGGAGAAGTACGGTGAGGTAACATTCCACCGGAAAATGTTAGTATGTGATGATGAGTGTAATCCCATCCATGAGTGAAAACGGTTATGTGTGTAATCCCACCGGAAGGTAATGTTGTTGTTGAGTACGTTAGGGCAAAAATCCCAACATAAGTTATCCGCATATCTGAGTAAGCTATATAGTTTCCAATATACTAGTTCATATGTGATTGATATGTAAGATGACTTGTTACATCCTTGCTTAGCATAACATGAAGTAAGATTCCAGGTTCATGCATTCTTGTAACGTTTGGCTTTGTTGATATGTTGGTGTTAATGTATGCCTTGTGGATGTCTTATGGATACCATGCTTGAACCCTGCATTGTCAATGTTTTGTTTTGAGCTCCCTTACTAAGCTTCTAGCTTACGCTCTCGTTTTCGACAATGTAGATCATTAGTGTGGAGTTAGCAAGGAGCAAGGAAGGGGCATCCAAACGCATGTGTGATTAGTCAAGTATGGTTTCTTAAAATAATGTAATAGATAGCAATTGGGATGCTACGTGTTGTAGGAGCGTGTATTTAGACTCCTATGTGTTTGGCTTTCATGTTGTTAAATACCTATGCTTTTGTGTTGAGGATTTGTAAACCATGTTCTATGAGATGCTCATGTTTTGTATTGAAGGCATGTAACCTTGTTTATGCTATGTTTGGTGGATGCATGTTTCCTATGAATGAAATGGTTTTGTTAAGCATGCTTGATTGTTTAAATATGCTCTTGGTAGGTTGCATTTGCCTTTAGATTGTGTGTATGTTTGTTGTTTCGTGAATCTATATGATTTGGGGCATGTTTGGGAATGTTTGGAGATGCAGAAAACTGTTTTCTAGGTCACATAGAATGCAGGCATTTCAAAATGCTCGTGGTTGTTTCGGATCGGGTGTAGCTCTAGGGATACTCGTATCGGAACGGGGGTGGTGCCGTTTCGATACGATTTGACACTGTGAGTGCCCGTTTTGGTACGTGTTTCGATACGGTTTGCCTCTGGAAGTGCCTATTTTGGAACGTTTCGACACTGGAGACCCCCGTACCGGAACAGAGTGGACCGTATCGGTACGGTCTTGTCTGGCTTTTAAACTGGAGCCCGCGTATCGAGACGGGCTAGCCGGTTTCGAAACGCAAGCATGTATTTGGGCTTTTAGTCATCTTCAAAGGTTCTCAGATGTTGTGTTTTAGTTCCGTTGGTTGTATGCCTCCTCGTTAAGTTTATATGCATCGTTTATGTATGGTTTTGCTTCGTAAGCTTGCAAAAAGGACTAACTTGATACTTGGTAAATTTATATTACCTTACGCCCCGTTTGTATCTTTTCGTTCTTGTTTTCCGCTGTCGTTTCTCACATAGGACTTAATGATACAATTAGATAAGATAATTTAAAGAAAATTTTCTAGGGTTGCTAATCGGAGTGGAACCTTATCGGGTTTCACTTCGGTTTTCCCCGTGTAACCTGCTCGGACCGGTCTGTCATCTAGCCCGAGATGAGGGGGTTACACGACCATTTGAAATTTTGCTGAAAACATAACTGACAAGAAACGATCAAAAACTTTAAATGCAAAGATTTATCAAATCAGATCAAATCGTATGGATACGAGTACAACTGTATCGGTACTCTATGCCTTATAGTTAAGCCTAGATAAAATACCGCATCGATACGGGTATAATCTTATCGGTACGCTTTTGTCGATTAAAATTTCAAAGCCTCATAACCGTATCGATACGATTATAACGTATCGATACGCCTTAGCGTACAAGTAGGTTTTGGGCTATAACACTTAGAAAATTTTTGCTTAAACAATTTATTTGACTTAGAAACATTTTGATTCAATTTTTCTTGTCAATTTGTGAGACTTTGAATTACTTAAAATTTTATTTATTTTTACAAATAGGTCTTTAGACACTTTGTTATATCAAAATCAAATTAGGTTTTACAATCTCCCCCTTTTTGATATAACAAAACCAAAGTAAATTTTTAAGTATTTTGAAAACTTTGAAAAGTTTACTCCCCCTTTAATTTATGATTGGTTTTCAAAAATTTGTAAAAAATTATGTTTTTACACTTCTCCCTTTTTTTGTTAGATCAAAATCAATGCAACAATTCAAGGATATAGACAAAATATAACAATAATCACAAGATAAAACATAATTAAGTAACATAATATCATTAAATTTCAAATGAAAAATCCAAAGCAAAAAAAGTTCAAAATAACTTCAAACATAAATCTAAACTTAATCCTAAAAACAAAATTAAAACATAGGGTTCCTAAAGACAAAGTTGCATAATAAAAGATAAACCCTAAAAGATATGATATATAATGATATGCTCAAAGACTACTCATCCACATCGTCTTCGTCCTCTTCCTCTTCATCATAATCACGGTTGGTCTGATACTTCCAAATATAATTGAGCCAAGCACCATGGAAGGCGGTGAGAGAGACATCCATGGAAGTTTGTTGTTGTTCAAGGGCCTTGACTCGATCCTCCAATGATGTAAAACTAGTATCAATGGCCACAAATCCGACATTCATGTTTGTATCTAAAGAAGCAATATTAGTCCCTAAAGATGTGAGTTGCTCATTTAGATACGCAATGAGTCCATCCATGGAAGATTGAGCTTGTTGGACTTGTGGACCTTGTGGAGCGACCGGAGGAGGTTGATCATCTTGAGGAGGAGGTCGATTAACATGAACCCATTCATGATCAATGTACTCAAAGTGAGCACGAGTTAGGGAGTGTTCATCGACCGACTTGCTTAGAGGCTCGACAACATCATGGGAACAATTGATCTCCAAGGAATGGAACAAGAAGCTCAAAGTCGTGCCATAGAAAAAGGACTTGGATTGATCGGTGTAACGGTGTTGAACAAGATAAACCAATTCAGCAAACATAATTTGGCAAAGGTTTGGGCGCTTACCCTCTCGGAAACAACGAAGCCAAAAAGCATCAACTTGGTGAATGGTAGAGAATTTCCCACCGGAAGGACGAATTCACCAAGAGATGATAAGTTGGAGGATACGATCATGGGCATGAAGGACGGTTACGGAGCCAAGTTGAGAATGCCTCAATGAGTGTTCATCATAAATTCCCAAATTTTCAAAATAAAAAACGTTACATAAAACACTTTGGTCAATTCGAAATTTCTTGCTCATAAGATAAGATTCAATGGAAATTACACTTTCCCTAGCTTGATCATGAATACATCAGGCATTAGCAAAGAAAATCAAAACGAGATTTCGATATAAAATTTGGAGTACACTTAGAAAATTCATAAATTTCCATTGTTGTAAGAATCCAAAATATTTGAACTTAAAACGTTCGGAGTTTAGAAAAGGGATTGAAACAAATCTTTCATCTTGGATTGAAAAAGCTTGGTATTGTTTATAATGAGCCATAGTTGAAGGGGATTGAAAACTATTTTGAATAATAAAACCGAGGTTCGGTTTAGTAATACCCTCATTTTCCGAATTAGGTTTTGGTGAACTAGAAGGCAATTATTTCCTTGATCTCTTTTTCAGCCCCATAATAACATGAAGAACATCAAAAACCATTCAAAGATAATGTATGCAATTATCATCACATTCGATCCAATAATTCAAGGTATTGTGAAAAACAATATATTTTATATGTTAAAATATATACAAGTATAAATATTAATTTTGGTAAAAATAGTTTTGAAAAAATAGTATACTAAAATATATGAAATATTTATATATTCGAAACAAAAATTTTCAGATTTTAAAGAATTTTTGCAAAAAAATCAAAAACCATATTATAAATATACTATGTATTAAAAAATTAGTTGAAAACAATAACAAAAATTAAAAAGAAAGAAAAGGGTTTTTATACCTTGAGTAATGAATTTGGATGAATGAAAGATGATAAATGCACCAAATTGATAGCAAAGCTTAGCCTTGATGTGTTGATGAAAAACCCAAAAGAATTTTGAGTTTGGTGTGAAAAATTAAGGGTTTAAGGAGGTTTTTATAGATGAAAATCGGATAGGGTTTAAGGGAAAAAGAGTTTGTGTTTTAATTAAAGTGAAACACCCATTTAAAGCCTCATTTAAACTCCAGCGACTTACTGTATCGATATGCGGACAAGGCATATCGATCCACCATATTGGTACAGTTTTCATATCGTATCGATACACGTGACCGTATCAATACAGTTAAGACGATATCAACACCCATTGAGCAACCCGTATCGATACGTTATTACTTGTATCGATACCCTTTTACCAGAAATACATTTTTGAGCTGACTTGAGTTCAAAATTTGAATTATAATCGATCCTAAATGCATGTGTATGATGAATGAGCAACATTTATGGATTAAAACATATACATACTCCCCCTAGCAACAAGCATAGATGCATCAAGAAGCAAAAACACATAAACATGGTCATCATTCAAATTCAAGCAAATTTTTTGACATTTAAGGGCTCTAAAAGGTCAAGATAGGCTAGTTAGAACTAACTCTCTCCTAAGAGTCCAAAAACGCTCTTTGTCTAATGGCTTTGTAAATATATCCGCTAGTTGGTTTGAGGTATCGACATATTCTAGAACATCATTCTTTAGGACATGATCCCTAATGAAATGGTGTCTTATCTCTATGTGCTTGGTTCTAGAATATTGGATGGGATTCTCAGTGAGACATATGGAACTAGTGTTGCCACACTTAAGGGGCATTGTACCTACATCAATTCCAGAGTCTAGAAGTTGTTGCATCATCCAAAGGACTTGAGCACAACAACTCTCGGCTGATATGTATTATGCTTCAGTGGTAGATAATGCTACACTATTTTTGTTTCTTAGATAACCAAGATATGAGCATACTACCTAGGAATTGGCAAGTCTCGGAAGTACTTTTTGTATCTATCTTACAACCCCCATAATCTGCATTGGAATTGTAAAGTGCTTAAAATTCCTATATTTTATGCCCATTTTAGCTCATATTGTTACTGATCTTAAGCTCATTCTAGTTCATATTTAGGTTTTCATGCATGTTTTATAGTATCTTTGCTTCACTCAGCTTATTAAAGTTTTTATGATTATTTATGGAGAAAAGATAACATTTTCGTTTGCATTTGCATTACATGTGATAGGAGACTGCCGCTGGTACAGTTGTCGCGGTAGCAGGAGAGAAGAATGATCAGAGAGGAAGAGAAAGCAGAATGATCACATCCAGTCACACAGGACCAACCATCTCTGCAGAGAAGAACTGTACTGACGCAATCAGAGAATACCCCGCTGAGACAAACTGCCTACCAGCACTGCTGTCGCGACGACACATTAGAGAATGACCAAAAGGGAGTGCGATCTGAAGAGGGGAATTTACTGAATCAACAGAACCAAGTCACATGAAGAATAGAGTCCATGAGCAGTCAGAGATGATGTGAGAGGATCCAAACAAGGAAGAAGCTTGCAGCCCAAGAAAGCCCAAAAGAGGAGCTATTTTGGAATAAAATACTCAGGCATTTAATTGCATTTAATTCCAACTTAACTTCCTCCCAAAGAGAGACTTCTTCCCCAATTAGGGTTTTACATGTAATCGCCTATATAAAGGCAAGGCTTGACCGCATTGAGAGGGAGATAGAGGAGAGAAGAGAGTAGAGAGCCTAGTTGAAAGTTTAGGTTAGGGTTTTTATTGTTTAGTAGTTGTGAGAAACGGTTGTAATTAGTTGAAGATTTGTTATGCACTTTTAATTCAAGGTTTGCTTATTCTTGGTTTCAAATCTTACTTGCAATTGAATCGAGAGATCTTGTTGTGAATGCATCTATTTGTCTAGCATCGAGAGAGTTAGACTCACGAAACAAGTAAGCACGATTTTCATACAATCGATGAAGATTAATTCGGCTTAGAGATAAGAACAAATTCCAGCGGCTAACAAGAACGTGAGACTGGTTGCTGCCCACCATTGGTTTACGCCGAGAGGTATTATCAAGAAGTGTGCATCAATAGAATTCTAACTTAGACATAAAGGGGAATCATTGAAGGACGTTCTGTCGAACCTTGAAGGTTGCCGATCTACCTGCCGAGACATAATCCATCTTCACCTGCCAAGGCACTGGCCCCGCCGCGACAACCACTTGTTCATTCACCCGCCGAGGTAACTAAGTCGGCATTGCGTGCAAATCTGAGACGATTTCAACGTAGTTTCCACACTACAATGCAAATTAACCTGGCCCATTCTCTCAATCTGTTTTCCCAACTCTTTATTTTAATTGCTTTCTTTAGTTTAATTGAACTTTAAAAACAAACCCCTTTACTTGTGTTTTTAATTTTACTTGTGCAGGAACTTAAAATCTTGAAGTAGCAATCCAGTTCATGTGGAGACGATATCTTTTATACTATAACTTGGCAGTAGTGTACACTTGCACTCGATTTAGAGAACTCCTTTACGCTCTACAAGTTTTTGGCGCCGTTTTCGGGGATTGGCAATAGCGACTTTGTTTTTATTTTCTTACACTGTCTTTTTTATTTTTGTTTATCTAAAAAATAAAAAGAAAAAAATAGATGTGTTACAAGTCAAAAGGACATCAACATGTCAAGAAAAACTAATCGAGAGTGGATGTGGGAATATAGGAATTACTCCAATGAAGACATTCTTTACCTATTCCTACCAGGAAAACCCAAGGAACCAAAACCGTGGAAATATCTTGCTTTTTTTGTGGAGAACATCATGTGTTTGAGGATTGCCCTCACCTCTTCGGTGTAAATGGTTACATGGAGGACCGAAGAAGAAACCAACAACAAAACTTCTCATGGTATGCTCAAACACCTTAAAAAAATTCCATGATAGTTTTGTTGTGACAACACAGATTATGCCGCAACAGATGCAGCAAAAACAGATGTTGCTGCAACAGTCAACACCCTCCAATTCCATAAAAAATGGTTTGCCCAGGGATACTGACGTCCCAAGGCAAGATGACAAAGATCAATACGAAGGAAACCCCCCGATGTGTAAGGAACGATTAGAACCTCCAAGTCAAGAGAATGCCAATAAGAGAGACTACCCAACACATGATGAATCTGTTGCCCTAAAAATGGTTGAGGAACTTGAATAGAGCAATGCCGCAACAACACTTAATGAGGTTGAGAAAAATATTGAGAATGTCGTGGCAACCACTGCCGAGGCGGCGAACACTGCCTTGGCAAGACCTGAAGCCACTGCCTCGGCACAGCTCGTCAAAGGTTGCTTACATCCATTTTCGCCATGGCCTTCACACGACCACATGCAAAAGCAACAAGATGACAATAATTCGTTAATGGAAAATGAGCAGGTAATAACCAAACCTTGTGAATTATTTAAAAACTCACCTTCTCCATTGCAGGTATTTCTTGAGGAACCAACACCAATAGAGTTGAAGCAATCAAAATCTCTACTGATGGATATTTTTGAAAGGCCTAAAGGAAACAATGGTTGGATGGATGAAGCTTTTCAGACAACTGGTTTTCCCCTTGACTTGCACCAAATTATGGCAGAAGATTACCATAGCAATTGGTTGCCGCAGTAGTTGCCACGACACCGAAGGCTACATCCAACCATGACAAAATTTGCCTAGAATGAGATATACATGGACTACAAGGGAACACGAAAGAAAGATACCTTCACTATGGTAATACAAAGGGGAGTAGTTGCGAGCACATTGGCCCAACTCTTTTTGGGAAATATTGTCACTCGATAGAGGGTGCGGATAGACTATAAGAAGTATCAGAAACGTCCCTCTTCAAGTTTTCCTGGTTATGCAGTAACCTTAGATGATGCATGAAAATGCTCTTTCTAAGAGTTTTAAATTTTTTTCACTTATTTTTATTTTCCACATCTTTGTTTTGTTATCTTCGTTTTTAGCTTTAGTCTTTATATTTTCTTATTATTTTAGGATAAGAACTCTTTTTTACATTTATCTTTGTTTCTTTTAGTTGTTTTTTATTCCAACCACAATCTCACAAAACCCAAGCCCAAAAAGATGAGACTAGCGACAAAACCAGCATGATCCTTCTGTTGCGGTAGTAGGCACATCAGCCCAAGGCGGGCCTGAAAATCATCCGGGCATCGATCCAATAATCATGCTCCAGGGTATCTACCAAAAGCTGAAACGGATGAGCATAGGGACTTAAAATTCATGGAGTCTGTGCGCAACTATTACACCGGTGTTGAGCTTTTCCTCTAGGAGAAATTTCTAGATGATGGGCTTCATTTTCCTATCTTCCCTGTGGAGATTACTGAGGCCGCCCTTGCAAGTGAGCCCATTTCAAACTCACCCACCGCGACAACACCCGAAGCCGCCTCGAAACCACAACAGGACTCTTCCTCGGCTGCAAAGACTCCTCCCATGTCCCCAACAGGTAAGTGAAAGGCGCCAACTGATGATTCCACTCCAACAGAGAAATTCTCCAGCAACTCTGATTCGGAGGATGATTCTGACAATGATGCATCTCATCCACCCGCCTCGGTGGCACCCTCCTCCTCAGCTGCAACCACCATGACATGAACATCGAGGAAATGTAAGTACCACGTCATCGCCGATGATCCAGAAGAGGAAAACTTTGATGATGATGTCGCCATTGTGCCAAAACGAACACCACCCTCTAAAATCCAGCCTCTAAGTCTATTGCAAAAACCCGCCCCGCCCTTACCTTAGCGATGGTGGGCATTGGTACTGTCCGATGGGGAAGAACCAGTAGCCAAAAACTCTACCTCTCATTCCCTTCTGAGGTAATCTTTTTTTTATTTCTTTTTCCTTTTATTTTCTATTTTTCTGTTTTTATTTTCTGTTATTTGTTTTTTTTGTTGCATTGAGGGTAATGCCCGCCTCGAGTTTCGGGAGGGAGATTCCACCTTAGTATAGTTCATATTTAGTTGCATTTTAATTCATCATCTTAGTTGAATTATACTTATCTCATCTTGAATAAAAAGAACTTGTTAAATAACTTGTACCTATGATAGAATAGCCAACATCTCGCACCATTAAAAAACACTTTAATTTTTGGGTAGCATGAAGATGACTTAGAAATTTACTATAGTGCTCTTTATCCTTAACACAATTGTGGCGGGTTGATTGATAGAATGAAGTAGTGAACATAGATTGTTTAAATATCTGGTACTTTTAATTCACATGCTTAACAGGTTGCTGCCTCGGCAGTAGAAATTGTCAAATACAAAACAGGCTGTCGCGGCAGGTAAAGAAGACGGACTATCAAATCCTAGAGGTGCCCGAAACAGGCTTTAGTGGACAAGAAAAAAATTCGCTAGAGGTGCCCGAAATTGGCTCTAGTCGAATAAAAATCACTGTTATGTTGTTTAGAGGTGCTTGAAATTGGCTCTAGCAATAAGTTAATTAATTTGACTAAGTCTTTTGTTCACTTGAAAAGTTATTGAAAATCAACTTGTACATAATTCATCACACACTTGATCACAAGCATTATAGTTTGTTTCCGAGAAAATTTATGTTATCCTACACACTAAAATGATATAGGTGCTACGGCCTTGAGGCATGAAATCAAGTTAAAGACAGGTTCTTTTTTGTTAGAGGAAGGGTAAGTACTTATTAGGTTTGCATCGCTTGAGGACAAGCAATAGTTCGAGTTTGAGGGTGTGTAAAGTGCTTAAAAGTCCTATATTTTATGCCCATTTTAGCTCATATTGTTACTGATCTTAAGCTCATTCTTGTTCATAATTAGGTTTTCATGCATGTTTTACAGTATCTTTGCTTCACTCAGCTTATTATAGTTTTTATGATTATTTTGGAGAAAAGATATTGTTTTCATTTGCATTTGCATTACAGTTTATAGGAGATTGCCGCCGGTACAGCTGCCGCGGCAACATGAGAGAAGAATGATTGGAGAGGAGGAGAAAATAGAATGATCACATCCAGCCACACAAGACCAACCATCACTACAGAGAAGAATTGTACCGATGCAGTCAGAGAATTGCCCGCCGAGACAGATTGCCTGCCAGCACTGCTACCGCGGCGGCACATTGGAGAATGACCAAAAGGGAGTGCGATCTGAATAGGAGAATTTACCGAATCAACAGAACCAAGTCACATGAAGAATAGAGTCCAGGAGCAGCCAGAGATGACGTGAGAAGATCCAAACAAGGAAGAAGCTTGCATCCCAAGAAAGCCCAAAAGATGAGTTATTTTGGAATAAAATAGACATTTAATTGCATTTAATTCCAACTTAACTTCCTCCCAAAGAGAGACTTCTTCCCCAAGTAGGGTTTTACATGTAACCGCCTATATAAAGGCAAGGCTTGACCGTATTGAGGGGGATATAGAGGAGAGAAAAGAGTAGAGAGCCTAGTCGAAAGTTTAGGTTAGGGTTTTTATTGAGTAGTAGTTGTGAGAAACGGTTGTGATTAGTTGAAGATTTGTTATGCACTTTTAATTCAAGGTTTGCTTATTCTTGGTTTCAAATCTTACTTGCAATTGAATCGAGAGATCTTGTTGCGAATGTATCTATTTGTCTAGCATCAAGAGAGTTAGACTCACGAAACAAGTAAGCACGATTTTCATCTAACTGGTGAAGATTAATTCGACTTAGAGATAAGAACGAATTTTAGCGGCTAACAAGAACGTGAGACTGGTTGCTGCCCACCATTGGTTTACGCCGAGAGGTATTATCAAGAAGTGTGCATCAAAAGAATTCCAACTTAGACATAAGGGGGAATCATTGAAGGACGTTCTGCCGAACCTTGAAGGTTGTCGATCTACCTGCCAAGACATAATCCATCTTCACCTGCCAAGGAATTGGCCCCACCGCGGCAACCACATGTTCATTCACCTACCGAGGCAGCTAAGTCAGCATTGCATGCAAATTTGAGACGAGTTCAACACAGTTTCCACACTACAACGCAACTTAACCTGGCACATTCTCTCAATCTGTTTTCCCAACTCATTGCTTTCTTTAGTTTAATTGAACTTTCAAAACAAACACCTTTACTTGTGTTTTTAATTTTACTTGTGCAGGAATTTTAACTCTTGAAGTAGCAATCCAATCTCTGTGGAGACGATATCTTTTATACTATAACTTGGCAAGAGTGTACACTTGCACTCGATTTAGAGAACTCATTTACGCTCTACAAGAATAAGCATGGAGGTTAAAGGAAAAGTCTCTAGGATACCAAAGGCCTAAACAAGGTGTGTCTCTAAGGTATCTAAAGATTCTCTTAATGGCTACAAGGTGTGTTTCTCTAGGGCTAGCTTGAAACCTAGCACACAAGCAAACACTAAACATGATATCGGGTCTACTTGCGGTAAGGTAAAGTAGAGAGCCAATCATTGAACGATAAAGCTTAGAATTGACACACTTACCTCCTTCATCTTTGTCAAGCTTAATTGATGAGCTCATTGGATAGGCTTGAGGCTTCACATTCTCGAAGCCAAACTTCTTGAGCATATCCTTGATGTACTTAGCTTGATTGATGAAGATGTCATCCTTCCTTTGCTTGATTTGGAGCCCAAGAAGAATGAGAGCTCCCCTATCATGCTTATCTCAAACTCACCTTGTATTAACCCCTTGGATGGATCACCCAAAATTTCACCATTTTTGACATAGTTGAGTTCCCTTGGGTAGCTCACTTCCTTTTCTCCAAGATTCATTTCCTTCAAGGATTCTATGGAAGGATCTTGTACTTCTTCTTCTTTGGTTGGAACCTCATCCACCTTTGATGATTGTCTACCATTATTGGCTTCAATGATTTCTACATCATCATCATCATCACAAGAATCCTTCCTCGAAAGGAGGTTATCATCGAAAACCACATGTATAGACTCTTCTACAACTAAGGTTCTTTTGTTAAACAATCGATAGACTTTAGAGTTTAAAGAATATCCTAAGAAAATAAATTCATCACTTTTTGCATCAAATTTACCTAAATGGCCTTTTCCATTATTTAAAACAAAACACTTGCATCCAAAAGGATGAAAATAGCTAATGTTAGGCTTCTTTGATTTTTAAAATCTCATAAGAAGTTTTCTTTAAAATTGGCCTAATCATTACTCGATTTATTATATAACAAAGGGTGTTTCTGGCTTCCGCGCAAAAATACTTAGGTAAATTGTTTTCCCAAAGCATTGTTCTAACCATTTCTTCTAAAGTACGGGTTTTCCTCTCAACTACCCCATTTTGTTGAGGAGTGCGAGGTGCACAAAAATTGTTGCTAATACCATTAGAGTTACAAAAATCCTCAAAACCTAGATTTTGAAATTCCGTTCCATGGTCACTTCTAATATGAGTAATATTTTGACCAAGTTCATTTTGAGTAATTTTTGAAAATGTGATGAATTTTTATAAAGCCTCATCTTTTGTACTAAAAAAGAGAACCCAAGTGTATCTAGAGAAATCATCAACTAAAACATAAGCATATGATTTTCCACCCAAGCTAGTTGTCCTAATAGGCCTAAAGAGATCCATATGGATCAATTGTAAAACTCTATTAGTTGAAACATCATTAATGGATTTAAATGAATTTTAGCTTAGGAAAACCTCTAACTAGATTTTGGGAAACCAATTTCTCTAAAACACTTATGCTAGCATGTCCTAGTTTCTTATGCCATAACCATGCATCATTTTCATTTTGAGCAACCAAACATGCATGGGATGTGTGAATGTCATCTAGATGTATCATGTATATATTACCTATGCAGTGACCAATGATCATTATCTTATTTATTTTAATGTTCACAATTTTGCAACCATTAACATCAAAAAGAACATTAAAACTCTTATCACATAATTGACTATTGCTCAACAAGTTATGCTTTAGACCATTGACATATAACACATCTTCAATAAGAATAGAAGAGAGATTACCAATGGAACCTATACCCTCAATGTGGCCTTTGGAGTTGTCACCAAATGTCACCACTCCACCACTCTTTGGCTTTAGCTCCAGAAATCTACTCTTGTCATCGGTCGCGTGTCTTGAGCATTCACTATCAAGGTACCAAGTGTTTTGACTTGAAGCTTTGGCCTTGTAGCAATGCCCCCTACAAACAAAGATTAGTTCTTGATTTTTGGTACCAAAATCATTTTGGGTCCATGTGAGTTAGCTCCCAAATACTTGGTTCTCTTAGGAATCCAAGAAGTAATAACATTAATATTATTAGAAACTACTAGTTCCTTAGGAACTCATACATTTCTAACCCTTTTACCATTAGAATGCTTTTGAGAGTTTCTTTGTTTGTAGCCACTAAAGTTTCTCTTTACATAGTTGGTTTTTGAAGAACTTGCTTTTTCAAAATCTTGTTTCCCAACTACATTAAGAGAAGCTTTAAACTCATTCACCACTTTGTGGTGATCATCATGAACTTTTGAAAGAAGGTTGTTTAAATCAACATTTTCATTTTGAAAATACTTTAAATCATCTTGTAAAACTACAATCTTCTTTTCAAGTTTCAAGTTGGTTTTGGAAAGGGAACCGTTTTGGTTTTTCAAATCGGAAATCATTTTCTTGTTTTTCAAAGCCGATTCCTTGTACTTTTCAACCAACTCATCGTAAACCTCTTGCAACTCATCATATGCATCTTGAAGTTCATCAAAAGTAAAATTGAAAGTAAATGTGTGAGGGTTTACCTTAGGATTATCATCAATAGCCATGAGGCAAAGATTAACCATTTCTTCCTCCTCTTCATCGGATGATTATTCTTCATCGCTCCAAGTGGCAACGTGGGCTTTTTTCTTTTTTTCTTATCGAAGCCCTTTTTCTTGAGTTGAGGGCAATCCGATCTTATGTGCTCTGGCTTCTTGCACTCATAACAAATGAGTTGATCCCTCTCATCTTCTTTGTTTTTGTTTTTAAAGTCTTTTCTCCTTTGGAACTTTCTTCCCCAGTTAGACTTCATGAACCGAGAGAATCTCTTGGCTATCATAACCAATCCTCAAACTCATCCTCACTAGAATTGCTTTCCTCTTGAGATGCCTTTAGAGCAATTCCTTTCTTCTTCTTCTTTACCTCTTGTTTTTCCACTCTTTTCTCTTCTCTTCTCTTTTCTTCTCCCCTTCCTTTCTTCATGATCTTATGAGTAAGAAGAGATCCTACCAACTTATCGAGCTTCAAAGTCTTCAAATTCTTAGCCTCGATGATTGTGATTCTCTTCCCATCCTATGATTCGATAAGGGAGTAAAGAAGCTTCCGGACTAGCTTGTCTTCGAAAATGATCTTATCGAAGCCCTTGAGACCATTTACAATGACAGAGAACTGATCAAACATCTTGGAGACGCTTTCATCCAGCTCCATCTTGAAATTCTCATAACTCAAATTAAGGATCCCAATCTTGGTCTCCTTTACATCGTTGGTGCCCTCGTAGGTGGTCTCTAGCTTGTCCCACACTTCCTTTGCACTTGTGCAAGATGACATCTTTGCATACATATCGGGTCCAAGTGCACAAAAGATGATGTGAAGGGCCTTGTCATTCACTTGAAGCCTTCATCAATCTTCATCAGTCATTTCCGCTCTTGTTTTAGGAACTAGCCTCTTTTCTTCATCTATCTTCATCGGAATAGTTGGTCCATCTTCCACTAAATCCCAAAAGGACATAGTCATTTGACTTGATGAAGAGCCCCATTCTATTTTTCCAATAGGGATAGTTATCTCCATTGAAAAATGGTGGCTTGGTGATCGATTGTGACTCAAGGAAGTTTTGGTCGGAGGTAGATGTCATGGCTTGATTCGAAGGTTGATTGATCTTCTTCTAGGATCTTCTCTTGTGGATGTGAGTCTCTCAAAGAGTTAGTCTATGATACCAATTGTTAAGTTCATCAATCGATAAAAAATGGCCAAGAAGGGGTGAATTGGCTTTTTAAAATTGAAGGGAGCAAATTGAAAAAGGAAAAAAATTCAAGACAAAGCAATTTATAGTGGTTCAAGCTTAGAACAAGCTCTGCATCCACTACCTTAGCTCCCATTAAGTATTTTCAACCAATTTCACTATAAATTCTTCCCTTTTCTCAGATTAGGAGGAAACCTTACAACCAGTTAATTTTTCTACCCAAAGATTAACCAATACTCTCTCAAATACAAAGATTGTTGGGAAATGAAAGATAAACCTCACAAGGTGGAATATTTGACCCAAATTACAAGTACTTTCAACCCAAATTGATAAAAGATGAAAACAATTAAAAATCACTCAATTGGGTACAAGGGTTTGACTTTAATAGCTCAAAGGTTTGGATTTGTGCTTGGATTGTTGCAACTAAGTTCAATAGTTGTTGTTGTAGATTTTGAGGATTGTTTATATTCCCTTGCATTGATTTCTAGCCGTTCTAGTGGTTGAGATCATCAATAGAGTCGTTGAGCTTCATTTTTTCCGCAATAAATGCACTTCTACAACCTACCATAATGGTACTAGAAAAAAGGGTATCGATACATGTCTCAAAACAGAAAAAGTAATTGTGCACTTTTAAGAGGGCGTATCGATACGCTATAAGGGCGTTGCGGTACGAGTACAGTGTAAGAAGAGAGGCGTATCGATACTCTAAGACCGTATCGATACAGATTTTTCTCACTAGAATCTATAGTAAAACTTTAGCAAAAAGTGGATCGATACGCTATATGGGAGTGTCGATACGGTCCAACGACCGTTTGAAATTATTCTGAAATCATAACTGACAAGCAACGGTCAAAAACTTTAAATTGAAATATTTACCAAATCAGATCAATCCGTATCGATATGGATACAACTGTATCGATATGCCATGCCTTATAGTTAAGCCCAGATAAAATATTGTCTCGATATGGGTATAACTTCCTCTGTCTCCTTCTCCATTTCCTCTACCGGTGTTGCTCTTTCCAGGTTCCTCGTCAATGAAACTCTATACTCAGCGTTCCACAACGTATAGCTAAAAATAGTTTTTTTAAGGAAAATGCAATAAAACATAAAGAATCTCACTTTTTTGAGGTAGAAAATAAAATATATTACCCTATGATGATAGAAGAGAAGAGAAGGCGATGGAGGGGAGGGGAGGTCTCGAGATGGAAACCGAAATGGAGAAGTGATCGGATGAAAGAATCCCTAACATAGTGGAGATAGTTCGCTTCATGGATTCCTTGGCGGAGTCAGAAACTCCCTTGGAAACAACGGAATTGTCGAAAGGCTCGATACTCTTCAACATATTAGAAATGACCAGTAATCCACGATCTAAATGCGATTGATGGGTTGATACAAAGTAGTCATCGTAGACTCCGCCACTGTTTAAGCATCTCAAAATTATGGCGTACAAAGGGCGATTGCGGCAGATAGGGAGGAAAAGAGTGAGAAAGGAAGGTGGGAGAGCTTTCCCTGATAAGGCGGTGATGCGAGAAAAGATGGCGGCTCGAGCGGAGGCTGTCGTCGATACCATGAGAGAGAATTGAGAGCTTCAACAACTCTTTTATTTTATTTTTTTTAATTTTTTCAGTTTTTTTACCCGTATTTTTCTTTTGGGTTGCTGCTCGCTGCTAATCTTATTTTTCTATTCTTAAAAGGAAAAAACCCATTAAGATTCTTTTTATTCAGCTACCAATAACAATTAGTCTTTTACTAAAAATGAAATGGTAAATTATTTACTTTTCTGGTTTGGTCAGTAAACTATTATTTTAGATAAAATTGTCATTAATGTTACGTTTTTCCTATTTTGGTCACTAATGTTATTTTTTTCTTGTTTTGGTCACTAATTTATTGCTTCTTTTCTATTTTGGTCACTAAACTATTTTCATCTTCCTATCTTTCATGAGTTTTTAATGACGGTTGACCAAAATAAGAAAAATGTGACACTAGTAATTATTTGCCAAAATTAATAGTTTGGTGACCAAAATATGAAAGTGAGAATAATTTAGTGACCAATGATGATATTTACCCTTACAAAAATGAAATACTCTCTCGGTAGTCTATCTCAATAAAGTTGCCACTTTTGTGTTTTAAAATTATCGCAGTTAAATTGTCACTTTGAAAAACTCAACAAGTTTTATAATATGCATTTACTTTTGGCTAAAGATGTAATTTCCCCCCAAGTTCAACTCAAATAAGCAATTTATCCTTTCACGAAAAAACAGCCAATTAGGCCCTTCAGTTCACGAATTGCATCAATTTTGCCCCTTAATCGATGTTGGCCATTACAATGTTGATGTGTCAGTTAATGGTGATGATGTGGCGGTGCACGATGCTGATGTAGTAGTACATATGTGATAATAACATAACATAACAGAGAGACTGAATTGATTTTTTTAACTAACATTGAGTGCATAATTAATTTTTTTACCGAGTTCATGAGCATAATTGAATGAGCAACAAATTTTTCGGGAGTGTCATTTCCAATTCACTCCGAGACATGCAAACCAAGTAGCACGTGCTTTCGTCTCTCAAGGTATAAAAGAATCGACTCAATTTTTTAGGTTGAAGATGCTCCTTCGACAGTCCTCGATCTAGCTGCAATAGACCGTCGAAATATTGACCCACCTTGACTCTATGTGTGATTTTTTCTTCAGGGGGTTTTATTGAATCTTTTTCATGTCGTTCAGTGTTGCTTAGTGTTTTTTATTGCTTAACTATAAAATAGCTGCTCAAACTATACTTTTTTTTGCAATAAGTGACTAAAGTTTTTTTTTGGCTAAAATAGGTGCCTAAAGTTATATTTCGTTATAGTTTTAAGGTGACACTATTAAAAAAAATTCATCACCCACTCAAAAATTGACATGTGTCTTTTTATTTATTTATTTTTAATTTTTTAAAAAACTGAAAATTTTAAAATGATTTTAAAAAATCTAAAATTTTCAAAAATCACAAAATAGTCCTAAATCCTTAACACCCAAAATCCTCAAAATTCATGTCTTTACCGCCGCTAGAAACCTCGTCGGACCCTACCACCGTTAGAGGCGGAGGCCACTGCCCATTTTCTCCAATCACCCATTGCCGGTAACCGGCGTAAGGTATGCCAATTGACCATCGAACGGTGGGAGCCTTTCGCGTTCGTCGTTCAATGTCCGATTGACAAAAAATGTCCAATTGACACGCCTCCCACCGGCTACCGGAGATAAGTGGTTGGGGGAAATGGGCGGTGGCCTCCGCCGCCGACGGTGTGGGGTTCGACGAGGCTGCCGGTGGCGACAATGGAGTGAATTTTGGGGATTTTGTGTGTTAGGTATTTAGGACTATTTTGTGACTTTTGGAAAATTTGAGATATTTTTATTTATTTTCTTTTCTCTTTATTTTTAAAATAAAAAGCCATGTGTCAAGCTATGAATGAGTTATTGTGTTTTTTACATATTAACTTTAAAACAGATTAAAATAAAACGTTAGATGCCTATTTCAGATAAAAAATACTTTAAGCACCTATTACAATAAAAAAAAGTATAGTTTAAGCAGTAGTTAAACTTTTTTTTCACAGGATCATCTCGAGAGGAGCAGAAAGCTCATCGCCGTTTTTTGGGATGCTTTAGTTTGTAGTTACAGCTGGAGTCTTTTTGGTTTCCTTTTTATGCTTCAGTTTGCTTTTTTTTTTCATTGCGTTCTTAAGTGTCTTTATGTTTTGAACTTCTTTCTATTTTGTCTTTGATTTTCGAATAAAATTCCTGCAGTAGATTAAGTTAAAAAAAAACTAGCTTAATAATAAACTAAAATCATTTCGATAATGATTGTATATAGGTTTAATATACAAATAAGTGTTTAAGTTATGCATCCTTTTAGTTTTGAGTGTCCAAATTATTTTTTGATAAAAATAATTATATAATATTTTATTTCGTTAATTTTAAATGTCTGACTGTTAATTGTCGTTAAAAAATTCGTTAACCAATTACAATATGATACATGATTTGTTTTAATTTTTTTAATTAATTTTTATTTTTAGAAAAATTTATCTAAAATACATTATTGTTATTATTTACTTTAATTTCCCAAATTACCCAACTTCATGACTGCCATTGCTGAAACTTTCTCTTCTTACAAGCCGTTAAAGACTCAAAACAGGGGCATTTTTTTCATCTTTGTCGTATGTCATGACATTCACGTCTACGGATGGCAAACGAGTGGGGGCAGGTGTGAATACCCTATCTTCATACTCACCTAAAATTTTTATGTCCATCACCTACCTACCACCCTCAACGAGTACAATTTTTAAATTCACACCCGCTTATGTGGGTATATTCTCAAATTCATCTCCACACTCACCACTCAACTAGATGCCTATTACTCATCTCGTACCCGCCTGTACCCGCCCGCTTGGTAGCAATCATATCACATAAAACATAAGTTCAAGAACAATCATAAACATAAATTCAAGCTCGATCATAAAATATCATAAACAAACCAAGGTCTTAAGTACATAAAACAAACCAAAGTCTTAAAATTCTATAAAATTTTAGGATTTATAGAATAGTTTGTGAAATTACATCTAAATTCATAATGATCCAAATTTATATGACAGGTAGGATACGGGGCGGGTAAGGTCTTAAACCCACCACCTACCCACTACCCGCGGCGGGTATAACTTTTTACATCCACACTCATCCAGTACCCATCAAACTTATACCTATCCCTATCCTAATTGAGACGGGTACAATGCGAAATCCACAAAATTGTACTCGTCTGTCATCCCTATTCACGTAACCCTCCTCATTGGTTATCTCTCCCGTGAAAAATATGGGTTTAACGAATTCCAAAAAAATGGATTTTTAAAATCTGTATGAAAATAGGTTTTGAACGGTGTAATAGAAATTTCAATGCTTCAATTTTTGTACAGGATGTGGGATTTGGGTGTTGGGTTTTTGAATTTGAAGTTATTTTGTGAATTTTGAGATGTTTAGAGTTTTTTCAAATTAAGTTAAAAAATAAAAGAAATGAAAAGTAAATTTATATTTTAAAAAATAATAATATTTAACTGTCAACACCTAAAATTAACAAAATTAAACGTTACACACTTATTTTTATTAAAAAAATCTTTTAAACACTTATTTGAATGTTAAACATTGTATACAATAATTATTCTTATTTTATTATTTTAGAAGAAACTTGATAAGAAAATAAAATCATTTTGATATTGAGCCGAGGGCACAATAATATCTGCAAATACTTCAAATTCTACGATCATGATTGTAAAGGCTTGGAAATGAATCTTCGTTCAACCTAGGCATCAGCTCTGAAATTGAGCCGAAAGACTGGGAAAATTTTACTTATTTTTGGGCCATTTTGTTTGGACACATGGATTTTGGTTTGGACCCAAAGGTTGGAATTGTTATTTAATAACATTTTCCTCAATTTGGGTAACACTATTCTATACGAATTACTATTTAATAATATATTTTATTTTAATGTAGCTTAAACATAAAACCCACTTTCTCTGCTTTTTTTTAAGTATTAGGAAAATTAAACCCACATTTCCCAATGTTTTGTTCTGCAGTAATTTTTGGCAGTTTTCAATAAATTTTTGAAGAAATTGTTCTTTTCTTCTTTTTTTTGTCGACGGTGACTTTTTGTGTGCTAATACAGTGTAAATGAAAGGAGCTTAAATCCTCCGCTCAGCATTCATGACGCCTTACACCCCACTCGGAGGCTCCAACATCCATGCATCCCCGTACTGCTGGCCCTTAAACATCCGGGAAAGGAAATTCACAACTTTGTTCCCCTCATGTCTAATATATTGGATCCTCACCTCCCACTCACGGCACAAGAAACCGAATATGAGATCAACCACCACATCACCACACAACACCGATGACTCACTTGTAAGGATCCGAACCACCTCCATGTTATCCGACTCAAGATAAATCTTCTTAAAACCCAGCTGCCATGTGTGGAATAAAACGTCATATATCGCCCATAACTCCGCCATCAACACCGAACAACTTCCAATCATACGAGCGAAGCCAAATATCCACTTACCTGTCCAACCTCGAATAACTCCTCCCACCGCAGCAACTCTCTGCTGCCCATGCACCGATCCATCTGCATTTGCTTTGATCCACCCAACTGGAGAGCATTGCCACCGATTCCTCACATCACCCAACCGTCTTGGTACAGCAGTGGTTGCAGGCACGCTATCAAACTCCTCGACGGTGGCTTTAATCATTTATTGTGCTTTTGTTTGTAAATAAATAAAAATTTATTCTTTTCAGATGAATACTCTTTTCATATTTTTAAGTTTATTTTGTTGCCTTTTTATTTGCTTTAACAAATTTATATCATATCTATTTTTTTTTTGCAGTTTTTTCATTTGCTTTTATGGCAACTTTAGTTTGTCTTTATAACAGTGTTGTCTACTTTTTAGTAGTTTAACATTCGTATGACGAATATCAATCGAGTGTTCATAGCAGCGAAGATCGGTAGTCTGTAATGCTTTTAATTCTCTTTTGTGGTTTTGCCGATATGCCAAGAACAAGTGGCGAAAGAATTTGCTTTCTTAGAGCACATGGTCAAAGTAGTTGTTTGCTGGATTTTATTCTGAAGATTGTTCAAGTCCTTGTGAAAAGCGATGACTTTTGTATTTTAATATTTTTTCACACCCTTAGAATTTTATTGTATTTATTTTTACACATTAAACTTTCAATGTTTGTGGTATGATTCCTTCGCAATCTTTTCACTTTGAATATAATTCAGTATATTTCAAAAAAAAATTGTTTAAGCATTTATTAATGACAAGTCATTTGGTTGACATCCTTTTCACTCTTCTAGGTTGTAGGTCCAATATCCATGAGACGTATATTTCTTCTATGTAAAAACTATTCAAAATGGTTCTAAAACATAATAAATATATCAACGTATAAAGAATAGAAATCTTTTACCATTTTTGTGCTCCGCATTAAAAAATAGGTTTAGAGTTTAAGGTTAGGGTTTAAAAATTTTGGGGTAGGGTGTATTTTTTAAGGTATAAAGTGGAAGATTTAATATTTAGAATGCAAGGTTAAAGCTTAAAATTTAATTTTTTATTTTTTGGTGTTAAGGCATAGAAAAGATACCGAAAAGAGAAGAGAATTTTTGTCCACTTATAATTCCTCATTTTATTATTTTTTTTAGTGGTAAAACACGTCTGCTCGAGGTATATGCTAAACATGTTTTGGAATTAAAAGCTTTTTTTTGTGATTAAATGGTGAAATTTAGTTACGAGTCTTATACGTATATATCCAAATTTTCATCAAGTACTTGACATACATGCTTTAAACAACTAATACCACCATTTTTGCTTATATATTTTAAAATCCATATGTATTAATTGGTATTTCACTATTTCAGAGTTTTAATTCAATCCAAAGATATCTTGATAAGGTGCTTATGTTTGACAGCAACATCTGAATTTTGAAATGCAAAATTATATAACATAATTTGTGTTTTATATACGTCGTATTTCACATATATACTATAAGTGACAATGCTTTTTATTTATTTGTTTATTTTGGTTAAGCTATTGAGGTTTCTTAAATGCGTCAGAAATTAACATAAAACTAGTAAAGCAATGAAAACCACCTTTTAGGTGAGAAATTGAATCTTCGCCATTAAAGGTATTTTTCTTTGCTTTATTAGTAAAGAAAAAAAAATTGTTAATCAAATAATTAAGATTTAAAATAAGGAAGTAATTGTGAATCTTCACCATTTGGTTAACAAAATTGTCATCCTTCATACCAAGCAAAGCCTAAGTGTTTAAACACGAGTGATATGTTTTTTAATGGGTACAATATAGTAGTAGTCAGTAAACTATGAAAATGATCTTTTAGGTCATTGACTTTTCAAAAGTTATAAAATGATCATTAGGTTTATCAAGTATGTACAAAATGGTCATTAAATTTATTAAATTGTCATAAAATAATTATTATATATGATAAATTTGTTTTAACATGACCATTAAATTAATCGAATTGTTATATTATTTTATAACATCTAATAATCATTTTGTAACGATTTGATAAATTTAATAAACATTTTGTAACTTTTAAAAAGCCGGGACTAAAACAATCATTTTTCATAGTGTAACTATTGCTGTACTTGATAGTTTTTTAATTAAAATACGTGGTTGTCATGTCACATTTTAATAAACTTGTGAAATTTACTAAAAAAAAAAAAGAGAGACCAAAATCAGGTCTAAGGCTGCAAGGCAGCACAAAAAGGTAGATGAATTGAAAAGCTAAGACGACAAAATATTCGCAAAGACTCAAAAGGCATGCCATATTGCAGAAAGTGGGTGCTTTGCCATATCTTTCAAAGGCATTTGTTTTTCCCCCCCTTCAAGTTGTGGTGATATGAACCCTAAAATAAAGTGATATCCTTCTCATCAAACACTCAATTTTTTTAAAGAAAATTTTAGGATGCTCTAATCTCCTAAAAAATCTGGTGAAAGAAAAACTATTTAAGCATTCAAGAGTTTGTAAGATCTTGGACAAAAAGTTCATGAATTTTAAGTTCGACATTTGATAATAAAAAGATTTTTTTGTTTAAATTCAATGATAAAATATGAAATAGTGAATAGGCTTTCTGACTTCCGTTTTTGGTTGCTGTTGTTGTCCCCAACATCTGTTTACCGATCACAGCAACCCCAAACGACCACTGATTTGGTCTCCAACGAGCGCTTTTTCACTATTTTTAACGTTAAACAAGCGTTTGAAGGCAGCTGAAAAATCTAACTTTTAACCAACGACTGTTTGCCTCTCAACCGACGTTAGGAGCAGCAACCCCAAAGGATAAGACTTGAGTTTGGGTCAAGATAAAAATAATTCAATCATGAACACCTCTAAGAGTGTATTGGTCGTCCTTTTATACGTTGTTACCCAAATATATTGAAAAATTAATTATGAAAATAATATCCTTTTAAGATCAAACCCCGGAATGATACTATTTCTTAATACATAGGATAAAAATACGATCTATCAGATACGTCTTCTTGAAAGTGTGCTTGATAGGATGTGATTTTGCTTTACATGATAGTTCAGATATTAAAGACACTCAAATTGACATGAAAAAGTAACAATTTTTAGAGTAAATAGTTAAAATTGTCAGATGACATCATTCTCTTCCTCTAGATTGTAAATTCAATATCTAGTAAAAGTGAAATTTTCATTCCCCCTCACCTAAATAGACTTTGTTAAAAAAATTAACATAAAAAATGTGGTTGAAAAAATGATCTTCTAAAATTTTAAATTTTAAAATAGATATGTGAAAAAATGTGGGAAGTGGAATGCGCCTTCCGCCCATTTATCATCCTCGTCCTTTTTCCCTTCCCCTTTTACGTAGGGTTGGGTATTCGATCGAGTCGAGTTAAAATTTTTTGAGTTATTCGAGTTGACACGTCTAATTTTGTCATTCAAACTTTATTTAAAATTTTTTCGAGTCGAGTCGAGTAAAATTTCGAGTTTCTATACAAATTTAATTGTAATTATTTATAATGTAATAACACGGATTGATTCCAATTGAAACGATTTTTCAAATAAGATTTTTAATGTTATTTAATAAGTCAAATATTATCTAAAATTATATAATACATTTACAATACATGTAATTGTAATTATTTATAATGTAAGTCAGTTCTTTAATTTACTAAACAATCAACATTGTCTTATACCAGTGTAAGTCAGTTTTTTAATTTACTAAACAATCAACAGTGTCTTACACCGGTGTAAATCAGTTCTTTAATTTACTAAACAATCAACATTGTATTACACCGATGTAAATCAATTTTTATGTAATATTAAATTATTCGGTTTTTCGGTTATTCGAACTTCCAAAATTTAGACTTGACTTGAATTTAAAATTTCAATAAGTTATTCGAGTCAACTCGAATAACTCAAAATTCGAAGAAAAAAAATTATTTTTTCTAGTCGAGTCGAATTTTGTCCAACCTTACTTCCACGTCTATAAAATATCCTTCCTCCACAACTTAAAACGCCAAGTGAAAGAAAAGAAATTGTCATTTTCATTATGAAAAAAAGAGGGGTGATTAATTAGAGTGTTTTGTAAGTTTTGATAATTTTTATTTTCAGATATTTAATTGACTAGTTATTATATTTTTAAGTGTTAGGCATATAATATTTCAAATAGTATTTAATTCTAAATTATTTATTTTTTCGTATGATTATATATATATATATTAGGATACTTGTTTTATTCCATGTTATAATTTAATATTTTGTTTAGTTAATATATTATATGTATTATATTTTCATATAGTTAATATATTTTTTTATTTTAAATAACTATTATATTTTATTTCTAGTATTACGATTTTAAAAATTATTAATCTTTTTGTGTAATTATTATATTTTGCATGTTAAAATTATTTATTTTAAAAATAATGACAATATTTGTAACATGGTACGAACCTTAAGATAAAGTAATATCTTTCTCATCAAAACACTAATACTTTTTTTTCCAAAAATGACGTGATTCATAATTTTAGGATACTCTAATCTCTAAAAAAATTTAGTCAAATTAAAACTAATTAAGTATTCAAGAGTGGTAGGATATTTGACAAAAATTCATGAATTTTAAGTTGGATATTTAACAATAAAAAGGACTTATGTTTAAATTTAATGATAAATTATTAATCCGTGATTCGGGCTTCTATGCTACGTAGGGTTGACCCGGTTGAGTTTGGGTTAGGAAATAAAAAAAAAATCCTAACCATGATTCATGAACACCTTTAAGAGTGTATTGGTTCCTCTGGGACATGCTATGGTGCGGCACCCTTAAGGTGTAGCTAAAATACAGTTAACATGGTAAAAATTTATGCAGGACAATTTAGGTAGAATCGAATTTTTTACTAATTGAGTAAAAGTTTACGTTATAACCTAAATTCTTACTAATCGGGTAATAATATAGGTAGAACTGAAATTCTTACACGAATAAACAATTGTATTACAACCCAAATTCTTACTAACTGAATAGGTGGATAAAAATTTATGTTAAATTTTATCTTAGGTAATAATTTGTGTTGAAAGTCCTTTTATTTTAACCGTACCGTAGTAGACTGCTTCACGGTAGAACTTTCCTGGTTATATTTCCAAATGGGGATGATTCGTTCTGGTCGGGGTGGAGAATGTCGTAAGCAAGCAACCACTGTTTTATGTAACCACAAAGAGTGTGCATCTGTTCCGCAGAGTGTTGTTTTCGTGTGGGATACGCTGGTATCCATGTGCCATGCTTGCGTTTTAACTTTTTAAGACAATGGAATTCTTGACTAATTAAAGAAGTTATTTATTTTAATTTATTAAAATTCAAATTTCGTATTTATTACAAATTAAATGGATAATCTAATTGGATCGTAATGTAAACTTTATTAATGATTAAAAGTGAACAAATATTGGCATGATACCATATTAAAAAGTAAAAAAAATAGTCTAATTCGATGACAATGTTAAATTTGTTCATAGAATTGACCTAAAAATTAATATTCCATCGATTTATATGAAAAAAAAACAAAAACAAATCAATATATATGTAACACCCCTGATCCGAATGTCACAATTTGAACCTCAAGCCCAAACTAAAATTTTTAAAATTTTCCAATTGGGTTTAGCCCAAACAAGTTATTTCTCAAAACAATTAAGCTCAACAGTTGAAAATATAAATAAATCATTTAAATAGTTACAAAGGAACTCCACTTTAAATCAAAACATTTAAACATTCGACTTGATAAATATAGTTTCAAAAGTAAGATTTACAGACTCGGCTGCGTAAGGTCCTATGAATACATAGCTCACTAAACACAAGTATCGTACTTTGAAAGCCTACACATGTTAAAACCTCGTACTGATAGTGCTTCTCGAACCCATGATCTGACGGTCAACCTACACACGAAAACAACGATTCCAAGCGCTGAGCTTACAAAGTTAAGTGGTACACATCTACTCTACTATAATTCATGCTAATCATAAACATAAGCAAGCAAGCTAGTACAAGAAATAAGGGAAGATAAATAAACATTTGGCGCTACCACTAGTCGCCTAAACACATGCTCTCAACATAGAAAAACATCATACATGACCCATATGGACCAACCATACTCGAGATCCCAACGGATCCACCGAGCAAACACACAAAGTCATAACCACAAACCTGGAGTGAGGCCCAGTGTTACACAACCTCGGGAACGTACACTCTGAGTGAGGCCGAATGTCATACAACCTCGGGAACGTACACTCTGAGTGAGGCCTGATGTCACACAACCTCGGGAACGTACACTCTGAGTGAGGCCTGATGTCACAGAACCTCGGGAATGTACACTCTCGATTGGGGTGAGGCCCGATGTCACACAGCCTCAAGAAAGTACACTCTCGCTTCGGGTGAGGCCCGATGTCACACAACCTCGAGAACGTACACCCATACTCGTCATCTCTCCTCGAGTATCATTGGATAAGGCCCGGTCTCACACAACCAATGGAGCTTGCAACCAGAATCTCATCAACTTGTGTAGCAACACTCTCACTGGGTATCCGGATCCCACCAATCAAATGCCTCAACCACACAAATGCCTTTACATGGTATGTGACTACACATGATCCACCGAGGATCCCCATAATTTCTATATAAACAAGTCGCTTGACATTAATCAAGTTAAATCTCGTCATATTCGTATATGCGGTTAAATTCTCGGTTTTTCAAATTTATTATTCATTTTACCTTATTAGGGGCCCACTAGGCCCTAGCCTTCGATTAATAGGTCCTTTACTGAAACTAGCCTTACTACCACAAAATTCTACCAATTATGTTGAAAAACCAAGAAAATTAGTTGCTAACGAATAAAACCAGTTGCTCACCAAGAAAATCAGTTGCTAACCAAGAAAATTAGTTGCTCACCAAAAAAACTAATTGCTAACCAAGGAAATCAGTTGCTAACCAAGAAAACCAGTTGCTCACCAAGAAAACCAATTGCTAACCAAGAAAATTAGTTGTTAACCAAGAAAACCAGTTGCTCACCAAGAAAACCAGTTGCTAACCAAGAAAATTAATTTTCGTTTATAGAGTTTGTAAACCACCCCTACGTCCCTAAAACCCAAAGGTACAACCCAAATCGAATCTACACATTATGAGAAGTAATTTAAGTAGTTTCCTACCATTTTACACTCTTTTAACACCACGTTTAGATTTTGCCATGGAAGAACACTAAGCTTAAACTTAACCAAAACATCATAAAATCAAGCAAGTAACATATCAATGATTTCCAGGAATATATAGGAGTTAGTGTACTAACCTCGAACTAAAGTTGAGAGAAGAGTGCCCAACATCAAGCCTCAAGCCTTGATCCTCCATTGGCTCTTGGATGCCTCTTCAACCTCTTTCACTCGAATTATAGATCGTTGCAAGCTGATAACACTTCTCTAAGCTGAAATTTTGAGTTTTGCTTCAAAAACTACAAAGATTGTACCTTTAACAAGGGTTCTTGAAGGAAGGGAGAAGAAGAATAAAGCAAGAGACAATGGTCATATCAGCCACCAACTTGCAAGGGATGTAATAAAGAGAGATCAACTTTTCTCTTTAAAGTTAGGAGAAATTACTCCCTTGCCCTCCCTTATTCTTCCTAACTCATCCAACCCAAACCCAAGACCAATGGAAGCAAACCTAAAAGGCCTCATTTCTTTGGTTCGAGCACGAAGCCCCTGCTTCGGGTTATACCGACCCCTCTGGATTCTAAAATCCGAGTCGTTACAACTCTCCCCTCCTTAAGAAATTTTTTCCTAAAAAATTATAGCGGTAAACCAAAGAAGATGTTATTTTTTTTGTAACTCTCTAACGTTCTCAAACATATCTCGCTGCATTACTTTGATCTCAACAACACTTTCCAAATATAACCATTGCCTTCGAACGATACAACATAATCTGAACTGATCCTTTCTCATAGAAGAAATCCATCATTGTTCAGTAAAACACAATCCAACAGACCATTTCTTTTAAAGACCTATCACTATTTAGTGCATAACCAAAGCCATAGAAGAACCCAATGGTACCTTGACCAAAGCGTTACACAAATATGTCCTCAAAGAAACTTAACTTATGTTGTAGATCCCACAAGATTATTGTACAACAAAATCCTTCCACGACTCCGTATGATCTAAAGGAACATAAGGTTGAGCAACCGTTACAACCTAACAAAACGATTCCTTATTGTGGAGGCTCCTGAAGGAGACTTTAACCTTAATGGCATCCCTTGTCAATAATATAGCTTGCCCAATACAAGACTTCTAAAAGCAGAAGACCTCTCTACATGTCTTAAGCCTGATTTTAGATCTTGACATTCTTTTCATCAAAACGGAAACTAATGCAACTCTCAAAACCTTGGTTCAAGCAAGAGTCTTACACTCCAAACTATAACATGTTCACAAAAACATGTCAAAAACCCTCACTAAAATCTTTCACCGCATAAAATCCCACCAAAGGTAAAGGCCCATCACAACCTCGAATCTCGCGTCAAAAGGTAACATGTACACACCGCAGTGTCGTACAACCTAAGCCATAACCCATCCACGTAGACTTTCTATCTGGATCTCATATTTGCCGAAAATATCAAATGATACCCACCAAGGACTATTTCATTACTCAACGTAATCCCAACAAAACTATGCACTTACAAATCCTTTACGAGGTCTATGGTTACCTACTTAATTTCCACTAAGGGACATCAAAACATCACAACAAATTTGAAGAGTTCGATGTTAGACTCCCAACTGAGGGCAAGTCAACCACTTATCACTATCTCAAATACTCGACCCCACCTTGTTTCCCAAAACATGTGGTGAAGGTTTGGTACAAACTAATCCTCAACACAAAACTTAACAATTAAACCACGTGGGTATTGACACTGGTCAAGCAGTATTGACACTAATGAAACAAATACTGGTACCGCATAAAGCTAGCATCGATACTCCTTTACACGATCATTACTCGAACTAACTCCGTACAATCTACTGCTTAACAAATTCTCTTTACTTAGGTGGTGATCAAACACACACGTCAAGGACTATTAATTACTCCGAATCACGTCGTTGTCCAAAACTCAAACTCTTTAAAGATCAAGTACCCAAAACTTCACACTATCGGGGTAAGCATACATTTCCCTCTTCTAGCACAAAATACATTCCCGAAGATACAACCAAAACATCCTCGCGATCCCAAAATCTTACTCGACTTTAATCGAGCCAACACCACTGTCACAATATAACGATCTCATGCAGCTCGAATCTCTACCAACGTTCCTCGACCCGCCTCAAAGAAACTGTCATACAACTAGAAGCATTTACGATGTCTCAAGCACTTGATTCTTTAATTGATTACACGGTAACTAACATTTATCACACTCAAGGTCCTTAAGGTAATTATATTTCTAACGCTCATGTTATCATATTTCCTTGTACATCCACACGCGTCACGCAAAGCATCAACTTATATTCGAGAGACAGCACGGTGACCCTAATTTTATCATAGCTAAAATACCTCAAACGTCATTGCAGACATCGAACTTTACCACAACATATCCTAAAGAGAGAAATCCTCATTTCAAAATTTATTTCCAAACTACAAGCCTTTAACACCTTAACCATAACCATCTTAATCTCGAACCAATCCGACAAAACACACGGTACTTCGTAAACGATTAAATGAGTCATCCACCTTAGGAGACACGTAACAGTCCCTCACTGTTACTTAACAAGCTTTCAATAGTTTAAACATCGACTCCACGAATCATCTACTTGCGAGTGAACACGCCCGATTATTCCAAGGGTGAAACACTAAGACAAAAGAAACCTATTTTGGGTTGTACCTTTGCAACTGAACCTCTGACTTTCTCAACTGGTTCGATTTTCTCTAACAAGGGCGATGGGCACTAACGTCCCACTCGACCTTATCTCAACATCTACTCACATTCTTGATAGGGAGGAAGTCCTGACGACTCCTCAAAGAAGAGTAACAAACACTCTAACAATCTGAAGGCTCTCGAGCGTCGAACTACATACATTGGCATCTACCAAATGATCAAACATGTCCTAGAATCCCGTCGTTCCATTCTTTAAACAACTACAACAAAAATTCACGATAGGAGGGAAACAGATTTAACATTCTCATTACCAAGGTTGGGTTCCCTCGAGATCTCGAAGCCTCGAGCACCACTCTCGACATTACTGGCTAGCGTCGCGTTTAATTAACCAAAACAATTTTCCAAGGTGTAACAACTACCAAGAAGGTAGCTCTCTCAAACATGTAAAACGTCTAACTTCGACCACACTCTAACGAACTAGTGGATCCCAAATCCACCATCTCCGAGAAACACCCCTAAGAAGGGTGATGATACTCTCCAAGTATCAACAAGACTCACTCTTTAAGCGAACAAGGGTCCCCCAACAAACATGCATCAACTGATTGATTCCGAATGTAACCCCCTCGACCCGGCCTAGCCGCCAGACCGCATCGAATGGGTTACACAGGGAAAACCGAAGTGAAACCCGTTAAGGCTTCACTCCGATTAGCAACCCTAGAAAATTTCCTTTAAAGTTATATTGTCTAGATGCATTAATTATATCCTATGTGAGAGGACACGCAGTGGAAAACACACATGGATAAAAAACAAGCAAAACAGATAATTAAGATAACCCCTTTTAAATTTTACAACAGGTCGTATCGATACGCTAAAGGACCATATCGATACGCCTGTGCTTGGTCAACACCACAAGTCAAACCTAGGGAAACCGTATCGATACCCTCAAGGCTGGTATTGATACGCCCTCAACGGTCAAATTCCCTTAGTCAACTACGAAGACCGTACCGATACTCTCAGGACCCGTACCGATACGCCAAAATCTCGTCAATTTCTCAAATTTCTAGAGAGCATTTTGGGTATCGATACGCCCTGCCCAAAACAAGGGACCGTATCGATACCGCCCTTGAGCGTATCGATACGCCCTACACAGATCAACTAGTTTTAGCTGCTAAAAGCATAAGGATCCCAACACTAGAGGCATATAACAAGCGTCTAAGCAATAAACAATCACACATATAACACAAGGCATTCATGGATCCACATATAAAGCAAGATAAACACATAACGAGACAACATCCAACATGATAAGATTCTTAGAGGTAACAAGCATACATAACATTCACCAACAAAGTCAAAAGCTAAACAAAAGCATAAATCAACAAGGTAGAAGGCAATGCAAGCCCAAAACAACTAAGAAAACTTGTCTAAAGAAAGAGACATGCCAACAACACTTCAAAACATAAAGGTCCTATCCCATTGCTTAATACTAATTATTGAAGGCTAAACTCATACTTAAGCAAACCAAACACCCTTGGATTCTCCCTTGTTCCTCGAGCTGCTCTGAAGGTCTAAGGGTCTGCATTGTTGGAAAAGAGAGCGTAAGCGTTTAAGCTTAGTGAGCGGTGCTCAAAACGGTAGCTACAACAATACAGTTTTAAAACGTTAATTTGCTTGAAAACCAAAACCATTTCCACATGCTTGAACACATAACAACATGCATTTACCTTCACGTGCATTTACCGAATGCAACCACAAGCCATAGGCTTACCACATGCTCATTCTCATAACGCAAGCAAAGTAACCAACAATGCATAAGCATAAGAGAAGAAATCAACAACATGCTTAACATGAGAATTAAAACATCATGAGTATATTGACATTCATCATTTTTACTCGGATATGCGGATAGTTTCTCAAACCCACTAGGCACTTCCGGTGGAATCTCACATCACCGTACTCATCCGTCTAGTAAAAACATAACTTCCAGTGGAATCTCACATCACCGTACTCCTCCTTAGTGGAATCTAGCATCACTAAGGCCACACGGGACTTTTACCTCGAGTGCACTCTAATCCTATTGATCGATCAATTATATCTGATAACAACTCAACATGTGTCAATATACTCATTCACAACCACAAGCATTACCGATGCTTGAACCACTTACCATGTCCAAACTTCCATGCAAGGCATGTACTCACAATGCAAATATAAACACAAGTCCCACATCTCAACATGTGCAACAAAGCAATTCAACACATAACAATATAACATGTTCATCATGCATTGAGGGAACATAAAACACGATTTAATTGCTTAAAACCATTAAAACTTACTCTTGAGCTTGGATTGACCTTTCAAGCTCAATCCAAACTCTCAAAACATTCCCTTAACCACTTTAAGGCTTTTAAAATCGATCCACTCACCAGCCAACACATAAACGATATCAAGGATTCCGAATCAAGCCTCCGAATTACCCGGATTTCCGTCCACGAAGCCCGAATCTGATTCCTCTATTTTAAGCAACCCAAAACTAAACATTATAACACTAATACACGCACAAACACAGCAAAAACCCGAAACTCAACAATCTTGCAACAACACACATCGACTCAAGCCCCAAATTTCACCCGAAACATATCAATTCAGTCCCAAACTACTTGCAGCCACACCCAATAAATTTACCATAAAAAATCTACCTTTTAACATCCCTAAACATCAACCCATAGCTATCAAACCTTCAGTTGTCATTTAGACCAAAAGCCCATTAAAAAATTCAAGATTTTCAACTCCCAAAATCACCCACAATACCCATTTCGGGTTTCCCATAACAACCCATCATTTTCATGTTATTTTAGAAATAAAAAAGTTAAAAACACACTCAAACTCAGCCATATCCAACCCAAACGAAAAACCCATAAACTCCCTTCCATTTCCAACCAAACTTTAAAAATCAAAACATGTTTAAACCTTAGGTTTTGCAAAAAACTTAACATTTATGACTCAAAGAAGATAAAACCAAGTTAAGGAATCATTTACCTTGAAGAAATCACTTGGATTGAGAACTTGAGGCAATGGAATAGTGAAATTGGGGTTTATGAGGGGTTTTAACGTGAAAAAGGGGTGTTTGATGAAGATGATATCATGTTTTTCAAAAACCTTTTCTTATTCCTTTTATTAAAAATTCTCGTTTTTCCCTTTACTCTTTTAAAATACTTTAGGTGTGTTAAAAATAGTTTTTCTCCAATTTAAATTTAACCCGACTCAGCTTGACTAATCCGATTATCTCCTGGCCCTGAACTCAGGGCGTTACAACTCTCCCCCACCTAAGGAATTTCGTCCCCGAAATTTACCTTGTGGAAATAGATGCGGAAACTACTTTCTCATGTCATACTTCCTCTCTCAAGTGGCTTCTTCCACTCCTCGGTGTCGCCACTTAACTTTAACCAACTCAATGGTCCTTCCTCGCAACACTTTGCTGTCCGAAGCCAAAATCTCAACTGGTTCTTCATCGTAGGTCAAATCCGAATTCAATTCTATCTCCTCAACCGGCATAACATGTGACGAGTCTGATCTATACCTCCGAAGCATCGAGACATGAAACACGTCGTGAATCTTCTCTAGTTCGGCCGATAGTCTCAATCTATAGGCAACGTGACCCACTCTCTCAACTATCTCATACGGACCAATGAATCTCGGGTTCAACTTACCTTTCCTACCAAACCTCTCCACCTTCTTCCAAGGTGAGACTTTCAAGAACACTTTGTCGCCCACGGCATACTCTATTTCTCTTCTTTTCGAGTGTGCATAAGATTTTTGTCTATCTGAAGCTGCCTTCAAACGGTCACAAATCAACTGTACTTTCTCGGTAGTACCCTTAAGCATATCAGGCAAAGGTATCAATTTCTGTTCCGCTTCGGCCCAACAAATAGGTGTTCTACATTTTCTACCATACAGAGCTTCGTAAGGTGCCATGTGTATGCTCGCTTGATAACTGTTATTATATGCAAACTCTACTAACGGTAGATGCTTCTCCCACGAACCCTAAAATTCAATAATGCAACATCTCAACATGTCTTCTAACACTTGTATTACTCTCTCTGATTGACCATCGGTCTGGGGATGATATGAAGTGCTGAAATTCAGTCGAGTACCCAAAGCACTATGCAAACTCTCCCAAAATCTAGCCGTGAACCTCGAATCTCTGTCTAACACTATAGATTTCGATACACCATGCAATCTCACTATTTCACTGATATACAAATCGACCAACTTATCTAAAGTATAAGTAGTGTGAACGGCCAAAAAGTGCGTACATTTCGTAAGATGGTCAACAATTACCCAAACCGAATTCTTCTTAGAAGGTGTCAACGGCAAACCTGATACAAAATCCATGGCAATTCTCTCCCACTTCCACTCAGGAATTCTCAACGATTGTAACAAACCTGAAAGAAACTGGTGCTCGGCTTTAACTCGCTGACAAACCATGTACTTACTCACAAACTCGACAACTTCTTTCTTCAAACCAACCCGGAAATACTCATTTTTCAAATCGCGATACATTTTCGTACTTCCGGATGCATAGATAATTAACTACTGTGAGCTTCAGTTAGGATGGTGCGTCTTAAGTCTACATCTTCCGGAACAACTACTATACTCTTGAAACACAAGACTCCATCACTACTAAAACATAAATCTGTCGGTTTACCCTCCGCTATGTCTTGTACATGAGATGCTAATGATCTATCTTGTAACTGTTTCTCTCTAATCAACTGAAGCAACGAAGGTTTAACTTGCAACTCGGCCACTAAACCACCATCTTTAGACAAACTCAATCTAGCAAACATAGCTTGCAATTCCACTTTCACCTTTCTACTCAAAGCATCAACCACTATATTGGCTTTACCCGGATGGTACTCAATCGTGAGATCGTAGTCCTTAAGTAACTCTAGCCACCTACGTTGTCTAAGATTCAACTCTCTTTGTGTCATTATATACTTCAGACTCTTGTGATTCGTATACACTGTGCATTTCTCACCATACAAGTAATGTCTCCAAACTTTCAAAGCGAAAACCATTGCAGCCAATTCTATGTCATGCGTAGGGTAATTACGCTCATGAGTCTTCAACTGTCTAGACGCATAGGCCACTACTATTCCCTCTTGCATAAGCACACAACCTAAGCCAACATACGACGCATCACTGAAGACTACAAACTCTTTCCCTGACACGGGCTGAATCAAAATAGGAGCTTCGATTAAGTCCTCTTTCAATTTCTCAAATGCTTGTTGTCTTGCATCAGTCCACTCAAACCGAACATCTTTATGTAGTAATTTAGTCAAAGGAGCTACAATCTTTTAAAAACCATCGACAAAACGTCTATAGTAACAGGCCAAACCTAAGAAACTACGAACTTCGGTCACTGTCTTCGATGGTTTCCATTTCACAACTGCCTCAACCTTCTTAGGATCCACTCGGATTCCCTCAGCTGATACAATATGACCTAGGAAGAATACTTCCCTAATCCAAAACTCACACTTGCTTAACTTGGCATAAAACTAATTGTCTAACAATTTCTGCAACACCAAACGCAAATGCCGATCATGATCTTCCTCGGTACGAGAGTACACTAAAATATCATCAATGAACACTACCACAAACTGATCCAAGTACTCATGAAACACTCTATTCATCATGTCCATAAAAGCTGCTGGTGCATTAGTCAAACCAAAATGCATCACTAAGAATTCGTAGTGCCATAACGAGTGCGGAAAGCTGTCTTCCGTACATCTTGATCTCTTACTTTCAACAGATAATAACCGGATCTCAAATCTATCTTCGAGAAGGCTGAAGCGCCTCTCAACTGATCAAACATGTCATCAATCCTCGGCAATGGATATTTGTTCTTCACTGTCAACTTATTCAACTGTCGATAATCGATACACATTCTCAAACTACCATATTTCTTCTTCACAAACAACACTAGTGCACCCCAAGGTGATGTACTCGGACGAATGAACCCTCGGTCTATCAATTCCTGAAGCTGTGTCTTCAACTCTTTCATTTCTTTAGGAGCCATTCGGTATGGTGCAATCGATACTGGAGCTGAATCTAAATAAGTCTCAATAACAAACTCTACATCTCTATCTAGAGGCAAACCAGGCAATTCTTCTGGGAATACACTCGAAAAGTCACAAACTGTCCTAATGTCTTGCGGTCGTGCCTCATCCATATTCGGATTCATAACATAGGCTAGGTATGCCTGGCAACCCACATCCAATAACTTCTGAGCCTCTAAGGCTGAAACTACATTGGACAAGAACTTAACGTTCTCGCCCACTATTACTACCTCGTGATCCTCTGAAAACCTCAAGGACACCCGCTTCGTCTCAAAATCTACCCTAGCCCTATGCTCTACAAGCCAATCCATGCCTAATATTACATCAAAACCATAAAATGACAATTCCATCATATCCACGGGAAAAATATGACCCTGAACCATCAAAGGACATCTTCTGTACATCTTTCTGACCACAACTGTCTCACCAAAGGAACTAGTGACATTCATACCCAAATCTAATATCTCAACCGAAATATCTAGCAATCTTACATGCTCACTCAATATGTACGAATGCATAGAATCAAAATTAATAAAAGAAAGCAAAGTCAAAGATTATAACGAGAAATTACATACAATCACATATGTGTCATTACTGTCCTCACGGTGTGCATACACCCTAGCTGGCCCACCTCCCTCGAGCTGAACTGCTACAACATGAGCTACATTCCTCTAACTGTCATTCCTAGGCTGAAAGTTACCTCAACCACGCCCACGACCTCTCTGATGTTCGACAGCTCGTGCAAGAGCTTGTCCATCCCTAGACGGATGTGGAAAATCGTGATTCAAATGCACCCTAAACCTGTAGTTCTAACAAGAGCCATGAGTGCCCCAACACTCACCGAAATGACGCCTACCACACTTGTTGCACTTGGGAGTACGATTCTCAGTCCCTTGGATGTGATGGCCTCGCCCCGGATTACCACCTCCGCGTCTATGATCATGATGAGGTTTCCTATCCTTGTGCTTCTTGGCACGATCTCTGTCCCATTCAACAGTCCTCTTTCCTAAACTAGATCCACCCTTGCGATCCGCAAGCCCCAAAGATTGTTCGATGTCCTTGGCCCTAGCGACCAACACATCAAAATCTGTATAGTCGGAAGCCAACATTTAGGTTTTCATCTCCTGAACCAACCCATAACGGAAACGCTCACAACGTTCCTTCTCAGTGGGAACTAACTCAGAAGCATACTGACTCAGACGTACAAACTGCACCTCATAGTCGGACACGGTCAAGCTACCCTGAACTAGAGTCATGAACTCTCTCTTCTTCTCATCTAGGTATCGAGGACCTAGGTACTTCTTACGGAAAGCAGCCCTGAAGAACTCCCAAGTAACCTAAGCCTCTGGCATACCCGTAGTAATAGTAGTCCACCAAGTGTAGGCATCTCCCTGAAGGAAAGAGACAATGCAACCCAACTTATGTTCTTCAGAGCACTCCATCTAACTCAAAATATGAACCGTGCTCTAAAACCATGCCTCTGAACCCTCGAGTGACAACCCACAGAACTCAACCCCGCCCAAGCTACGGAGTCGCTCTAACGGTAAACTAGAACCTGCACCCTAACGCGGTGTTGCAACCCGAACACCCGCTAAAGCTGTATGAATATCCTCAGCTATAGCCTGAACCAACGGATTCACATCAATACCTGCCTGTCCCAGACCAGCCTGGGGTCCAACACCTTCCACATTCACTCCACCCCCCGGAAGAGGAGGATGAGGAGGCAAGTTCTCTCCTCGCACATCCTCAACATTCTCAATCCGCTCAACCCTCGGATTATCCATTCTTGGCCTTCCCATCGGTCTAACCATGCTAACAGATGTAAAGCTAAACAACAAACACAACAAGGGAAATGATTTGGGGTCAGCAAGGAACAAGGTCCAAGGTGCTCAAGTCCTTAAACTTAAAATTACTTACAATAATAGTATACTAGCAATGGGTGCCTTTAACTATTTCTCAACCAACACAAAGATAGCCACAAGCATGCTTACAATCACCATGCAATCACAATCAACAAGCTTACACCATAAAAATTACCTCACTTACCTTTCGGCTTGCAGAAACTCAACGAACCTAGGCGAAACCTAGGCTATGATACCAACAAATGTAATCCCCTCGACCCGGCCTAGCCGCCAGACCGCATCGAATGGGTTACATGGGGAAAACCAAAGCGAAACCCGTTAAGGCTCCACTTCGATTAACAACCCTAGAAAATTTCCTTTAAAGTTATCTTGTCTAGATGCATTAATTATATCCTACGTGAGAGGACACGCAGCGGAAAACACACATGGATACAAAACAAGCAAAACGAATAATTAAGATAACCCCTTTTAAATTATACAACAGGTCGTATCGATACGCTAAAGGACCGTATCGATACGCCTGTACTTGGTCAACACCACAAGTCAAACCTAGGGAAACCATATCGATACCCTCAAGGTTGGTATCGATACGCCCTCAACGGTCAACTTCCCTTGGTCAACTACGAAGACCATACCGAAACTATCAGGACCCGTATCGATACGCCAAAATCTCGTCAATTTCTCAGATTTCCAAAGAGCATTTTGGGTATCGATATGCCCCGCCCAAAACAAGGGACCGTATCGATACCGCCCTTGAGCGTATCGATACGCCCTGCACAGATCAACTAGTTTTAGCTGCTAAAAGAACTAGGATCCCAACACAAGAGGCATATATCAAGCGTCCAAGCAACATACAATCACACATATAACATAAGGCATCCATGGATCCACATATAAAGCAAGATAAACACATAACAAGGCAACATCCAACATGATAAGATTCTTAGAGGTAACAAGCATACATAACATTCACCAACAAAGTCAAAAGCTAAACAAAAGCATAAATCAACAAGGTAGAAGGCAATGCAAGCCAAAAACAACTAAGCAAATTTGTTTAAAGCAAGAGACATGCCAACAACACTTCAAAACATAAAGGTCCTATTCCATTTCTTAATATTAATTATTGAAGTCTAAACTCATACTTGAGCAAACCAAACACCCTTGGATTCTCCCTTTTTTCCCGAGCTACTCCAAGGTCTAACGGCCTGCATTGTTGGAAAAGAGAGCGTAAGCGTTTAAGCTTAGTGAGCGGTGCTCAAAACGGTAGCTACAACAATGTAGTTTTAAACCGTTAGTTTGCTTGAAAACCAAAACCATTTCCAAATCATCTCCACATGCTTGAACACAAAACAACATGCATTTACCTTCACGTGCATTTACCGAATGCAACCACAAGCCATAGGCTTACCACATGCTCATTCTCATAACGCAAGCAAAGTAACCAACAATGCATAAGCATAAGAGAAGAAATCAACAACATGCTTAACATGAGAATTAAAACATCATGGGTATATTGACATTCATCGTTTTTACTCGGATATGCGGATAGTTTCTCAAACCCACTAGACACTTCTGGTGGAATCTCACATCACCGTACTCACCCGTCTAGTAAAAACATAACTTCCGGTGGAATCTCACATCACCGTACTCCTCCTTAGTAGAATCTAGCATCACTAAGGTCACTCGCGACTTTTACCTTGAGTGCACTCTAATCCTATTGATCGATCAATTATATCCGGTAACAACTCAACACGTGTCAATATACTCATTAACAACCACAAGCATTACCGATGCTTGAACCACTTACCATGTCCAAACTTCCATACAAGGCATGTACTCACAATGCAAATATAAACACAAGTCTCACATCTCAACATGTGCAACAAAGAAATTCAATACATAACAATATAACATGTTCATCATGCATTGAGGAAACATAAAACACGATTTAATTGCTTAAAACCATTAAAACTTACTCCTGATATTGAATTGGCCTTTCAAGCTCAATCCAAACCCCCAAAACATCCCCTTAAACACGTTAAGGCTTTTAAATTCGATCCACTCACCAGCCAACACACAAACGATGTCCAAGATGCTAAGTCAAGCCTTCGAACTACCCGGATTTCCGTCCACGAAGCCCGAATCTGATTCCTATGTTTTAAGCAACCCAAAACTGAACATTATAACACTAACACACGCACAAACACAGCAAAAGCCCAGAACTCAACAATCTTGCAACAACACATATTGATTCAAGCCCCAAATTTCACCTGAAACATATCAGTTCAGTCCCGAACTACTTGCAGCCACACCCAACGAATTTACCATAAAAAATCTACCTTTTAACATCTCTAAACATCAACCCATAGCTATCAAACCTTCAGCTATCATTTAGACCCAAAACCCATCCAAAACTCAAGATTTTCAACTCCCAAAATCACCCACAATACCCATTTCGGGTTTCCCATAACAACCATCATTTTCATGTTATTTTAGAAATAAAAAAAGTTAAAAACACACTCAAACTCAGCCATAGCCAACCCAAACGAAAAACCCATAAACTCCCTTCCATTTCCAACCAAACTTTAAAAATCAAAACATGTTTAAACCTTAGGTTTTGCAAAAATCTTAACATTTATGACTCAAGGAAGATAAAATCAAGTTAAGAAATCAATTACCTTGAAGAAATCACTTGGATTGAAAGCTTGGGGCAATGGAATAGTGAAATGGGGGTTTATGAGGGGTTTTAATGTGAAAAGGGGTGTTTGATGAAGATGATAACATTTTTTTCAAAAACCCTTTCTTATTCCTTTTATTAAAAATTCCTGTTTTGCCCTTTACTCTTTTAAAACACTTTAGGTGTGTTAAAAATATTTTTTCTCCAATTTAAATTTAATTCGACTCAGCTTGACTAATCCGATTATCTTTTGGCCCTGAACTCGGGGCGTTACACCGAAAGTGGTTTGTCCAAACCCGCACCACAAACGTTATTCTCGTATAACGATGAAGATTCTATATCACAACCCTCATAACGTACTCTTAAGGCTTCAAAACAACCACAACACTCAACGAAGACACCATTTAGGTGTAGGGATGAGGACACATCCTTGACTCTGGCATCATTCAACCAACTCAAATCTCAACAATCCAGGGCGACCCCCACCTCCCTAGAATCGCTCCTAAGAGCGAATCAACACTTAACTCGGCCCTTTTGGCCACGATCGTAACCATTTTAGCGTAGCAACATTAGATGCACAATTAGGATTCCAGTCTTAAGAAGTACGAACTTAATTTAAGGGCTTGTATTCATTCACTAGACACCTTACTAAAAACACCTATACCACCTCATGGTTTCCTAGAACATGCTAAATTTAAGCTCTGATACCACTGTTATAACACTCCATCTCAGATGTCACAATTTGGACATCAAGCCCAAACCAAAACCGTTAAAATTCTCCAACTGGGTTTATCCCAAATAAGTTATTTCCCAAAACAGTTAAGGTCAACAATTGAAAATATAGATAAATCATTTAAATAGTTACAAAGAAGCTCCACTTTAAATGAAAACATTTAAACATTCGACTTGATAAATACAATTTCAAAAGCAAGATTTACATACTCGGCCGCGTAAGGTTCTATGAATACATATGCCACTAAACACAAGTACCGTACTCTAAAAGCCTCAACATGCTGAAACTCCGTACTGATAGTGCTTCTCGAACCCACGATCCGACGGTCAACCTACGCACAAAAACAACGATTCTGAGCATTGAGCTTACAAAGCTCAGTGGTACACATCTACTCTACTATGCTTCATGCTAATCATAAATATAAGCATGCAAGCTAGTACAAGCAATAAGGGAAGATAAATAAACATTTGATGCTACCATTAGTCGCCTAAACACATGCTCAACATAGCAAAACATCATACATGGCCCACAAGGCTCAACTATACTCGAGATCCCACTGGATCCACCGAGCAAACACACAAAGTCATAACCACAAACCTAGAGTGAGGCCTCGTGTCATACAGCCTCGAGAACGTAGACTCTGAGTGAGACCTAGTGTCACACAGCCTCAAGAATGTACATTCTCTCTTGGGGTGAGGCCCGATGTCACACAGCCTCAGGAACGTACACCCATACTCAGCATCTCTTATCGAGTATCATTGGATGAGGCCTGGTGTTACACAACCCTAAGAGCTTATATCCGAAATCTCATCAACTTGTGTTGCAACACTCTCACTGCGTATCCGAATCCCACCAATCAAATAACTCAACCACACAAATGCCCTTACATGGCATGTAACTACACATGATCCACCTAGGATCTCCATAATTGCTATATAAACAAGTCGCTCGACATTAATCAAGTTATATCTCGTTATATTCATATATGCGGTTAAATTCTCGGTTTTTCAATTTTATTATTCATTTTACTTTATTAGGGGCCCAATATGCCCTAGACTTCGAATTAAAGGTTCTTTTCTAGAACTAGCCTTACTACCATGAAATTCTACCAATTATGTTGAAAAACCAAGAAAATTAGTTTCTAACGAAAACCAGTTGCTCACCAAGAAAACCAGTTGCTAACTAAGGAAATCAATTGCTAACCAAGAAAATCAATTGCTAACCAAGAAAGCAGTTGATCACTATAGGCTTGTGAAATAGTCATGCTTTGAGTGCAAGTGTACACTGATGCCTAGTTGTAATATAAAAGATATTGTCTCCACAGGGATTGGGAAATTCTTCAGAATTTATCTTCCTTCACAAGTAAAAGTAAAAACACAAGTGATTGAGATTGATTTGATTTGACTGAAACTAAAAACAAGTAAATTAAAAGGTTGAGAAATCAGATTGAGAGAATGGATCGGTATTGGAATGTGACATAGTGTAGATATTGAATGTTTTGTCTTGGTTCAAGTGCTGCAAAATCGACTCAGCTGTCTTGGCAGTTGACAAGGTGATGCCTCGGCAGATGACCCGCCACAGCAGAGAATGATATGATGCCCGGGTGGCTGAATGATGCTTCTAAATTCGGCAAGGCTTCATTTAGTGACTCCTCCTTATCCCTAAGTTGAAGTGCTATTGGAGAACACGTCTTGATAATACCTCCCGGCTTGAATCGAGGGATGAATACCAACCAATCTAAAGCCTTCTTTAGCCGCTGAACTTCTAACTTATTCCTAAGCCGAATTAGTTTCACCCCAAGTTGGATAAAACCGTGTTTACTCGTTTCGTGAGTCTAACTCTCCCGATATTAGACAAATCAATATATGCTCTCTCCTCTCCCGATTTGATTGCAAACAAGAATAATGCCAAGAGTAAACAAACTTTGAAATTTTATTGCAAACACTAAAAACCTAAACAAATACAAGCAATCTCTCACAACTACTCAACAAAACCAACCTTTAGCCCTAGGAAAAGTTTAGAACATGATGGATAGATGAAGGGAAGCACTAGGATTTTCTCCAAGAACTATCGATCCCCCTTCCTAGTCGGCTAGGTTACATATATATAGGCTTTAGCCTAGGTCAAAGTCGGTTCAGGGTAGGAGTACTAGTTAGGATCAGATTACAACTCATTAAAAGAACAAATCTCTATCATTAATTCTTTCTAGATTCCCGTTTGACTTTTTTCACCATAACTTTGACCGTGGCTTTTCTTGAGCTTTAGGACTCTGGTCCTCATGCAAGTGGTCTCTAAAAATCGGGCTTGATGTGTTCTTCAAATCGCATATCACTTTGTTTTTTTCTAGTTTCCTTAGGCTGCTGCCTTGGCGGCGCAACATCTGCTACCTCGACAGAGGTCTGTATCGATGTGAGTGGCTCAGCAGGGCTCCTTATTTCGGGCTTTTCCTCCGTAGCTTAGTCTATTCGGCTCTTTAGTAGGTACATCAACATCTTCCATCGATTGTCCAGCTCTTTTCTTCTGCCCTCCTTGCTGCCTCGGCATGGTCTGTCTGGGTGGGTATCTGCGCACAGTAAAACACATACCTGAGCAGTATCTTTTATAAATAAAACTAGTGAAATTCATCAAACAGGGAAAATTATCTAATCTATGCAATTTTGTGTGTGGTTACCTAATAAATGCAACTAAAACATACTTAAGTGCACCAATAATTGAGCTAAACTAGGGCTAAAATGTAGGACTTTTACACACTTAACACTCACCAAGAAAACCAGTTGCTAACCAAGAAACTCAATTTTCATTTATAGAGTTTCTAAATCACCCCCAACTCCCCTAAAACCCAAAGGCACAACCCCAACCCGAACCTACACATTATGAGAAGTAATTTAAGTGGTTTCCTACCATTTTTACACCTTTTTAACACAACATTTAGATTTTTCCATGGAAGAACACTAAGCTTAAACTTAACCGAAACATCATAAAATCAAGCAAGTAACATATCAATGATTTTCAGGATTACATAAGAGTTAGTAGTGTACTAACCTCGAACTAAATCTGAGAGAAGAGTCCCCAACCTCAAGCCCCAAGCCTTGCTCTTCCCTTGGCTCTTGGATGCCTCTCCGACCTCTTTCAATCGAATTATAGATCCTTGCAAGCTGATAACACTTCTCTAAACTAAAATTTCGAGTTTTACTTCAAAAACTACAAAGATTACACCTTTAACATGGGTTCTTGAAGGAAGGGAGAAGAAGAATGAAGCAAGAGACAATGGTCATATCATCCACCAACTTGCAGGGGAAGTAATAAAGAGAAATCAACTTTTCTCTTTAAAGTTAGGGGAAATTACTCCCTTGCCCTCCCCTTTTCTTCCTAACTCATCCAACCCAAACCCAAGACCCATAGAATTAAACCTACAAGGCTAACTCAAAAACAATTGGGCCTTCTTTCTTTGGTTCGATCACGAAGCCCGTGCTTTGGGTTATACCGACCCCTTTGGATTCCAAAATCCAGCTCGTTACAATATACATATAGGATGATTCTACAATAAACGTCATGTACCGCTATGTACTATTAACTATTTTATTTACTTTAAAATCATAGGGACTAAAAGCGTTATTATCCATTTTAAGAATAAAATCTAAAAAATAATTTTTATATTATTTTCAGATTTTTTTTTTCTTTTTGGGTAAAGTATACAAATGGTAACTGAATTTTGGTAAATTATTCAATTTGATAACGAAATTTTCAATTGCTTCAATGTACCATCAAACTTTAAGTTTTGCTCTAAATTGATCCCTAACATGTTAACAATCGTTAAAAGTGTGACATGGCAGTTAAAATATTTTGTATAATAACCAATTTAGTCATCCATGTTTGCACATTCAAACAATTTTATACTAATTCGGAAAAATTAATAAATTTAACCCTCGTTATTTACACATTATTTCAATTTTAGACAATTTTAATTAAAAATAATTTAACCGTAAACCCTAAATCTTAAACACTAAACATTAAACCCTAAAACTAAAATACTAAACCTTGATCCTTAAACACATAAACTCCTAAACCCCTAATTCTACATATATTTACGCTAAATTGCAAAACCAAGTTTTCTGTATATTTGGTACGCCAGGTTAGTCAGTTTAAGAGAACCTTGTAAAGCTCCAAGCTTCCGGTAAAGTTTGATTCTTCATTGGTGCGACGATGTTCTTGTTTCTCATCTAAAAACTCTCGAACACTAATAGGAAGACGAATTCTAGCTATCTCCAACATTCAAAGAATCTTTAGCTCCAATCTTTAGGGTTTATGGCATAAGGTTTAGGGTTAAATTATTTTTAATTAAAATTCTCTCAAATTGAAATAATGTGTAAATGGTAAGTGTTAAATTTATTTTTTCGAACTAGGACAAAATTGTTTGAATGTGCAAACGTGGATGACTAAATGTGTTATTATACAAAATATTTTAACTGCCATGTCTCCCTTTTAACGATTGTTAACGGATCAGTGACCAATTTGAAGCCAAACATAAAGTTTAATGGTAATATTGAAGCAATTGAAAGTTTGGTTATCAAATTGAATAGTACCCAAAATTCAGTTACCATTTGTGTACTTTACCTAAAAAAAAAACCCTAAAAAGTAATATAAAAATTGTTTTTTAGATTTTATTCTAAAAGCGGATAATAACACTCTCAATCTTCATGATTTCAAAAGTAATTAAAATAGCTAATGGTGCATACGGTACACATGATTAGTGATACATAGCGGTAGGGTAATTATTCCATACACAAGCGCTTTGTGGAAATTTTGTTTACACAAACACCTTAGTTTTAGGGTTTAATGACTCTATTTAAGGATTGGGGTTTAGGGGGTTTAAGTGTAGCAGTTTTGAATTTAGAGGTTGTTGATAGAATTTTACATTTAGGGTTAAAATATAGGGTTTATAGGTTAACACCTAAATTCCTAACCATATTGCCCTAAAACCTAAACCCTAACCATAAACCTTAAATTTTAACCATGAATCCTAAATTCTAAAGCCCTACACGAAAACTCCTAAACTCTAAACCCTAAACCATATATTATTGAAAATATATTTTTTTCTAAATTTATTTCCAATTTCCAATTTTTTGAATTTTTTCTAATTTTAATTAAATATTTGGAAATAATATAAAATAATAAAAATAACATTAATTAAAATATATAAATAAAAACTATCACTCTCAATAAATTAAAAATTAAAAATATTTTTTTAATAAATGTTATTTTTTAATAAATGTTATTTTTTATGTTATTTTCAATTAATTAATTAAAAATAAAAAATTAAAATTGAGTGAAAAAATATCAATTTTAATAATTTAAAAATATTATACTAGAAACAAAACACAAAGTTCATCTCATAAATATACTCTAATTTATGTTATAATTAAATATACTATAAACTAATTAAATTTAATAATTGGTAATAATGAATCAATATAACTAGCTAGTTTAGTGGCTTGTTGTTTTGTCCTTTCATCCAAGAGTCGTAATTTCGATTCCTCTTCCCCATTATTTTTTACTTCTTCACTTTTAAAATATTAGATAATGAATAAGAATAATAAGTGGTAATTAAATTACAAAATAGTAGCTTAGCCTAGTGTTTAGGTATTTAGCTTTTTATGCACAAAACTTTGGTTTGATTCCCACTAAACACTTATCCAAATTTTGTAATTAATTTAATAAAAAAATATTTATAATTAATTTAAAAATATTTGTAATGCCACATTATCATCTAGTTACATGTGGACATGCCACATCATCAATCTAGTTACATATTGTTGGGAGGCTCGAACGATCAACCGAGATAGCCAAGAGGGGGTGAATTGATTTTTTTCTTAGGGTGGATGAATGACTAAGTAATAAAAATTTGGACACGATAATTTATAGTGGTTCGACTTCTAAACCAAGTCTTTCCTTTCTAGTTATCCACACTAAGGATTTTTCCACAAATTTACTAATTTGACTTTCATTTTCTAAGATCAAGGAGATAACCCTCACAACTAAGACTTATACCCAAAGTCTTGAAACACTTTCTTACAAAGAGAATACAAATTAGCAAACAATGAAAAACCTTACAAGGCAAATATGTTTGCACAATTTAGCTCACACCCAAAATCCTAAAAACTTAAGCAAATGTGACAATTTGACTCACTAGTGTTTTCTACAAGAAATATGAAAAGATTAAGCTCTAGAACAGTTTCTCTATCATTAAATGTTGGTAGTTGGTTTCTTGTTGTTCCATGGTTGCTTGAAGAGGTCTTTTAAACCCTCTATTGAGTTTGTAGTCGTTACTAATCGTTGAGGTTGGTTTGGAGCCGTTAGAAACTTTATTTCCATCATTAAATGCACTTCTGGGCTCGTCGGTATCGATACGCGTGGACATGTATCAATACACCTACTCAAAATAGAAAGAGTCGTCGGGCATTTTAACACAGGGTATTGGTACTCGATGCATGTGTATCGGTACGCACCCTAGGGTATCGGTACGACCAAGCCTGTACCAGTACACCTTTTGGCTACTGAAATTTGTCAAAACTCGGGGACAAAGAGTCATATCGGTACTCGAAAAACCGTATCGGTACGGGTCAAACTATACCGGTACTCAGTGCATATTTTTGACACTTTGGCTATTTAAATTCATTTTAAATATGTCAAAAACACTTTAAAAACATTCAAACATATTTTTCAAGTTTATGGACTTTTGAATATTTTTTCAAATTTGTTTTCCAAAAACATTTTTCATTTAAGTTATATCAAAATCAAATATCTCAACACACGTGGACATGCCACGTCATCAATCTAGTCCACTTGGACGCACCACATCAGGAAAAAAGTTAACTATTAGTCAACTAACGGTTTTCATCCAAATAAGGCTATTTTGACATAAATTGAAACGTTAGAGGCTTAAAAGCTCTAAAAAATAGAATAGAGACCAAAGTGACCGAATGGTCAAACGTTGGGGGCTGATTTTAGCTTTATGCCTTATGTATTTAAATAATGTAATTATACAAATTCTCACTCCTATTTCTAAGAAATGAAATGTAATTAGTCTCCCGTTACACACAATTTAACGAGACCCACAACTTACAATGAATGTCCAAACATGCTATAGCTATATAATTACACTTAGTTACGCTCAAATCCAATTATACGATGGTTTTTCAAATGAGTTTAGATCATAGACTAATAACAAAAAAAAATTATTAGGCTAGTAATTACATTTTCTTGTAATTCCACCACATGTTTATTAGCAAAGTGTAATCATATTATAAAGATCTGCTTGGACACTACAATATAATTACATGAAAATATAAATTACATCTTTTTTCAATGGTAAACTATAATTACATCCTAATTCAATATGTTATAGTTGACGATATAAATTATAATTATATAACTAATACTGTCTAAATTCTAAAATAATATAATAAATATTGTGTAACATTAACCCTAAACCTAAAATGCCTTTAATAAAAGAACATTACGTTGTAATTTTTGAAGGAGAACCAACTTATCATTTCATACTAACTGAAATTAACATGTAACAAGAACAAAAATTGATATTCAAAATGTAAGTAATGAACAGAATGATAATAATGCGATATGTGGAAGATACAAAAGATTGCAAAAAAAAATTATCAAAAGAAAAGTGAAACATTTTTAATAACATATGAGGAGTTTATTCAAAATATTGAAGTTCACTCAAATATCGAGAAGGGTACTTTTCTGTTTAACAGATCTACGAAATCATATTCTAACGAGTAGAAAACTATTCAATGAATCATTCTCACAAAGGTACAATCCAGGAAAGGTGAACTTCTTAACTGATGCTTTAAGCCAAAGGTACAATAAGGGGTATGCTAGTTATCCACCAAGGAATTAGGTGGACCGTGAGATCGAGCACTATCCGAATGTTGTGCCATCACCCAAAGTTCGACATCAGATAGCACCATCCAACTTTAAAAAAGTGAATCAAGCCAAGGATGGCGAGCTAGAGTTTTTGCCAGATCACATCAAACCATCTGAAGCACCACATAGGATGGCACCACCAAAGCTTGATGAGTTGAAGAAAGCTGAGGTGAATGAGCTAGAGGCGTTGCTGCCAGATTGCACCAAACGATTGAGTCCAACAATGAGGCATTGAACTTTGCCATCAAATAGTTGCTGATGCAAGTGAAGCATCCAATCTGTTGAGATTTTAGGGGCTCGATTCGTTCAACCGTTCTTGCTCGTCAAGTGTGGAGAAGTTGGATAATTGGGTGTTTTAGTGGGAGGTGAAAATTTGGCAATTTGACACAAGGATTTATAGTGGTTCAACTTTCTAACCAAGGTCTACATCCACTACCTTAGCTCCCCACTAAGAATTTCCAAACAAATTCACTAAGAATTTCGTCCCATTTTCTCGGCTTAGGAGGAAACCGTTACAACGATCAAGCTTTCTACCCAAAGCTTGATCAAACACTCTCTTACAAGAGAAAGACTTAGCAAACTAGAAATCCCTCTAATAGGTATGTGTTTGCAATACTAAGCACTCACCCCAAACCTAAACACTTGAGCAAATTTGTAGAACTAATGTTTTGATATAATAATTAAAAATATTTTGGACTGATTTAAAAAGTATTTCCAAAGTCCAAACAACTTGAAATTATGTTTAGGGAAGTTTTTAAAAGGGTTTTTCATGTTTTTCAAAGCCAAACTTCACAAACCTGTCCAGGTATTTCGAAACACCTTAGGGCGTTTCGAAACAGGGGTCTCCAGTAGCAAAAACGTTTCGATACGAGTATCGAAACGGGCTTACCCTGGATGAGGATTTTTCCCAGCGTTTCGAAACGGGCTCTTCCGTTTCGATATGCCTACGTGGCATTGACCACAACGGCTATAAACCCCAACGGCTATTTTCCCAACTAACTTTCAAATGCATGCGTTTCGATACGGGCCTATAGCATTTCGATACGGGTTTCGAAACGGCAAGGGGGTGTTCCGAAACGGGTGCCCTGACAGACTGCAACGGCTCTTTCTATATAGAGAGTGTTTCGAAACGGCTTCGAGCGTTTCGAAACAGGGAGCTGCAGAACTGCATTTATGGTGGGAATTAAAGTCCTCAACGGCTCCAATATGATCCCAACGGCTAGTAACGGCTACAAACTCATTTGGGAGTATAAAAGGGACCTCCAAGCATCAAGAGAAGGCTAATGCTCATATTGTCAAACATCAAATGATCAAAGAATGTCTTAGAGCTTAAATTGTCATTTATTGTATAGACAAACACTAGTGAGCCAAAATTGTCAAATTTGCTCAAGTGTTTTAGGTTTTGGGTGAGTGCTTAATTGTGCAAACAAACACCTATTAGAGGGTTTTAAGTTTGCTTTGTTTATCTCTTTGTAAGAGAGGGTTTCAATCAAGGCTTTGGGTAGAAAGCTTGATTGTGTGTAAGAGTTACCTCCTAAGCCTAGAAAACGGGACGAATCAAATTTGGATTGATTGAGAAATCCATAGTGGGGAGCTAAGGTAGTGGATGTAGACCTTGGTTAGAAGGTTGAACCACTATAAATCATTGTGTTCATTTAAATTCTAGCTTCCTAAACCTTAACACCCAAAAATCCACCTCTCCACCACTTTGTGAGCAACATTGGTTGATCGAATCGAGCCCCACACAACTCAACAATTGGTATCAGAGCTTGGCTCAATCGAAGGGGATTCACATCCTATTGAGAAGATTCGGCAAGCTCAATCACTTTTTCATCAACCGGCTCAATGGCACATTCAATCAACAAACCGCCTTTCTTTGATGGAACTCACTATGCCCATTGGAAGACAAAGATGAAGTTCTTCATCAAATCAAGAGATTACAAGCTATGGGATGTAGTTGAAGATGGTCCATTCGTGCCTCAAAGAAGTAAAGCGGAGTGGAGTGCCGACGATCGCAAGAAGATGGAGCTTAATTGCAAAGCCTTGCACATTTTGTTTTGTGCTTTTGGCCCAACCATCTATGAGAAGATGTCTTCTTGTGAGAGTGCCAAGGAGGTATGGGACAAGCTTGAAGTCACATACGAGGGAACCGATGAAGTCAAGGAGACCAAGATTGGGCTCCTAACCTTAGAGTATGAGAACTTCAAAATGGATCCGGAAGAGAACATCGAGAAGATGTTTGATAGGTTCTCCACTATCACCAATGGTCTCAAAGGCTATGGAGATACCATCCCGGAGGAAAAGCTTGTTTGAAAGCTCATCTACTCACTTCCTGAGTCTTGGGACTCAAAGAGGACCGCCATCATCGAAGCAAAGAATTTGAAGACTTTGAAGCTTGATGAACTTATGGGGTCACTCCTTACTCATCAAATCATGAAGAAGAACAAAGAGGATGAGAAGAAGAGAGAAGAAATTAGAGCTATGGGAGAGAAGAAAATCAAAGGGCTTGGCATCAATACAAGTGTCATGGCTCTCAAGTCCTCCACTTGCCATCATGTCTATTCTAGTGAAGAGGAGGATGAAGATGAAGAGATAGTTCATCTCTTCAAGAAGTGTGCCCCGTTCATGAAGAAAGCCTTGAGAGAGCTTGAACGAGAACCTAAAAGAAAGGAGAGGGCAAGCACTTCAAGCCATAAGAAGAAGGCACATGTGGCTACTTGGAGTAATGAGGACTCCACCGACGATGAACAAGCCAACCTTTGCCTTATGGCCATCGAAGAAGATTCAAGGGTAACTTCTAATTCATCTACTTCATGTTCTTATTCCTTTGATGAATTACAAGATGCCTATGATGGCTTGGTTTTAGATTTTAAAAGCCACATTTTGAAAAACAATAAATTGATTTCAAAGTTAAAAATTCAAAATGATTTGCTTTCTAAAACCAAACTTGAACTTGAAGAGTTTGAATTAAAATGTTTTGATTTACAAAAAGAGCTTCAAAATGTTCAAGAAGAAAAAGATTTGATTTCCAAAAAGCTTGAAAAGAAAAACAATTTTGGAAAATCAAATTTTTATGTTAGACAATCTAGTGCCCCTAGATTTATAAAAGGTAAATGTTTTAGAAGTGTTTGGGATGACATTGAAAAATGGATTCCTAAGGGGACTAAAATTTGTGCTACTAATGTTCATGGATCCAAAGAAATTTGGATACCAAAAATTACTTGATTGTCTATTGCTAGGTGTGATGGAGATGTTCAACAAGTCAAACATTGAGGGGGAGCTCCATACACACAAGGAAGAGCACTTGAAGAAGGAAGGCTTCACATCCTACCTTGAGTTCAAGTGTGGTAAAATCTAGTTGCTTTAGTGTTTATTTGTTTTTTTTGTCAACTAGATGATCATATATGATGGACTAACATTTTTGATGATGCTTTGAGTAAGGGGGAGCCATTTTAAAACCAAATTCTTATGTTTGTCAATTTTTACCTCCATTGTTATTTTTGAACTTAATGTTTTAAATTCTTTTTGATATAACAAAAAGGGGGAGAAATGGTTTGAAAAATTGACTTTTCAAATGAATAAGGGGGAGCTTTATTTGAATTAAAAAATTTAATCTCTTATTCACATTTTTAAAGTTAAAGGGGGAGAATCCCAAACAATTTTTCAAGTGAGTTTTATTATATCAAAATGGGGGAGATTGTAGAACTAATGTTTTGATATAATAATTGAAAAATGTTTTGGACTGATTTAAAAAGTATTTCCAAAGTCCAGACAACTTGAAATTATGTTTAGGGAAGTTTTTAAAAGGGTTTTTCATGTTTTTCAAAGCCAAACTTCACAAACCTGTCCAGGTGTTCCGAAACACCTTAGGGCGTTTCGAAACAGGGGTCTCCAGTAGCAAAAAAGTTTCGATACGAGTATCGAAACGGGCTTACCCTGGATGAGGATTTTACCCAGCGTTTCGAAACGGGCTCTGACCCCAACGGTTATTTTCCCAACTAACTTTCAAATGCAGGCGTTTCGACACGGGCCTATAGCGTTTCGATACGGGTTTCGAAACGGCAAGGGGGTGTTTTGAAACGGGTGCCCTGACAGACTGCAACGACTCTTTCTACATAGAGAGTGTTTCGAAATGGCTTTGAGCGTTTCGAAACATGGAGCTGCAGAACTGCATTTATGGTGGGAATTAAAGTCCTCAACGGCTCCAATATGATCCCAACGGCTAGTAACGGCTACAAACTCATTTGGGAGTATAAAAGGGACCTCCAAGCATCAAGAGAAAGCTAATGCTCATATTGTCAAACATCAAATGATCAAAGATTGTCTTAGAGCTTAAATTGTCATTTATTGTATAGACAAACACTAGTGAGCCAAAATTGTCAATTTTTCTCAAGTGTTTTAGGTTTTGGGTGAGTGCTTAATTGTGCAAACAAACACCTATTAAAGGGTTTTAAGTTTGCTTTGTTTATCTCTTTGTAAGAGAGGGTTTCAATCAAGGCTTTGGGTAGAAAGCTTGATTGTGTGTAAGGGTTACCTCCTAAGCCTAGAAAAGGGGACGAATCAATAGTGGATTGATTGAGAAATCCTTAGTGGGGAGCTAAGGTAGTGGATGTAGACCTTGGTTAGAAGGTTGAACCACTATAAATCATTTTGTCCATTTCAATTCTAGCTTCGTAAACCCTAACACCCAAAAATCCACCTCTCCACCACTTGGTGAGCAACATTAGTTGATCGAATCGAGCCCCACACAACTCAACAAAATTTAACAATATTTAGCTCACAAGTGTTGTCTAAGCAAAGAATGGACAATTAAAGCTCTAGACAAATTTTGACATCATAATGTTGTTACAATTGAAGCATTAATCATTACAAGATGCTTGGAGGTCCCTTTTATACTCCCAAATGAGTTTGTAGCCGTTACTAGCCGTTGGGATTGAATTGGAGCCGTTGGAGCCTTTATTTCCCACTATAAATGCAGTTCTGCAGCTTGGCGTATCGATACTCGTCAAATCGTATCGATACGGTCTCAATGAGGAAAGAGCCGTTGGGCTTCTTCAGCTGATGCGTATTGATACGCTTACCTGGCGTATCGGTACAGTCCTGCAAATTAAAAGACCGTTGGGAAAAAGACCGTTGGGATAGTTAGGCGTATCGGTACGTGATACACCCATATCGGTACGCGATACACCCGTATCGGTACGCGATACACCCGTATCGATACGCGACTAGCCGTTGGGCTATTTCAAAACACACCGTATCGATACGGCTAAGCGTATTGGTACGGGTTTTGGCTACTGGAAAGTTCAGGTGGTTGAAATCCTAAAACGTATCGGTACGGTCCAAGACCGTATCGGTACGGTCACTTAAAAATGCTGATTTTGACCACTTTAAATGTACTTTAAACTCATTCCAAAGCCTTTCAAACCATTAAAAATATTTTCAAGTTGTTTTTGACCAAAAACATATTTTAAATTCTTTTCAATTTAGTCCAAAACATTTTTCAAATATTATATCAAAACATTAGTTCTACAATCTCCCTCTTTTTGATATAATAAAACCAACTTGAAAAATTGTTTGGGATTCTCCCCATTTATCCTTAAAAATGTGAATAAGAGATTAAAGATGTGAAATCAAATAAAGCTCCCCCTTATTCATTTGAAAATTCAATTTTTCAAACCATTTCTCCCCCTTTTTGTTATATCAAAAAGAATTTAAAAAAGACATTAAGTTCAAGATAACATAGGAGGCAAAAAAAAAATTGACACACTTAAAATTTTGGTTTAAAAATTGGCTCCCCTTTACTCAAAGCATCATAAGAATGTTAGTTCAACATATATGATTATCTAGTTGACATAAATGAAAATAAATCAAATAAACACTAAAGCAACTAGATTTTACCACACTTGAACTCAAGGTAGGATGTGAAGCCTTCCTTCTTCAAGTGTTCTTCCTTTGTGTGCATGGAGCTCCCCCTCAAAGTTTGACTTGTTGATCACTCTCCATCACACCTAGCAAAAGACAATCAAGTAATTTTTTGTATCCAAATTGCTTTGGATCCATAGACATTAGTAGCACAAAATTTAGTCCCCTTAGGAATCCATTTTTCAATTTCATCCTTTTTAGTTGAAGTGGTTAGTCCTTTTGGGACCCAAACACTTCTAAAACATTTAACATTCACAAATCTAGGGGCACTAGATTGTCTTACATAAAAGTTTGATTTTCCAAAACTATTTTTCTTTTCAAGTTCATTGGAAATCAAATCTTTTTCTTTTTGAACTTTAAGAAGCAAATTTTGTAAATCAAAATATTTTTGTTCAAAATCTTTCAATTTTACTTCAAGGTCAAGATTTGTTTTGGAAAGCAAATCATTTTAAATTTTTATTTTTGAAATCAACTTTTTGTTCTTGGAAAATGATGTCTTGACTTCCAAAAGCAAATCATCATAGGCATATTGCAACTCATCAAATGTATATGAATTTGAAATAGATGAGTTAGAAGTTACCTCCCCCTCATTAAGGGCCATCAAGCATAGGTGGCTTACTTCATTATCGGTGGAGTCTTCATCACTCCATGTGGCCACATATGCTTGTTTTGAAGAAGATCCCTTCTTTTTGGATTTGTGGGAGTCCTTCATCTTCTTCATCGATTCATGCTTGGATTTTTCCATTTTGCTCTTCATGAACCGGGCAAATTTGTTGAAGAGATAGGTCATCTCTTCATCTTCACTTTCCTCCTCACTTGAATCTACATGATGGCGTGTGGAGGATTTAAGAGCAACAACACTTGCATTGATGCCTAGCTCCATGATCTTCTTCTTCCCCATCGCTCTAATCTTTTCCTTCTTATTCTCCTCTTCTTTGTTTTTCTTCATTATTTGGTGAGTGAGAAGAGACCCCATGAGTTCATCAAGCTTCAAGGTTTTGAGATTCTTGGCTTCGATGATGGCGGTCCTCTTTGAGTCCCATGACTCGGGAAGAGAGTAGATGAGCTTTCGGACAAGCTTCTCTTCCGGAATGGCTTCTCCATATCTCTTGAGACCATTTGTGATTGTGGAGAACCTATCAAACATCTTCCCGATGTTCTCTTCTGGATTCATCTTGAAGTTCTCATACTCTAAGGTGAGGAGCCCAATCTTGATCTCCTTGACTTCATCGATTCCCTCGTATGTAACTTCAAGCTTGTCCCATACCTCCTTGGCAATCTCACAAGAAGACATCTTCTCATAGATGGTTGGGCCAAAAGCACAAAAGAGCATGTGCAAGGCTTTGCAATTAAGCTCCATCTTCTTGCGATCGTCGACACTCCATTCCGCTTTGCTTCCTTGTGGCACGAACGGACCATCTTCAACTATGTCCCATAGCTTGTAGTCTCTTGACTTCAAGAAGAATTTTATCTTTGTCTTCCAATGGGCATAGTGATTTTCGTCGAAGAAGGGCGGTTTGTCGATGGATTGCGCCATTTGAGCCGGTTGGTGAAATGTTGATCGAGCTTGCGGGATCTTCTCAATAGGATGTGAATCCCCTTCGTTTGAGCCAAGCTTTGATACCAATTGTTGAGATTTTAGGGGCTCGATTCGTTCAACCGTTCTTGCTCGCCAAGTGTGGAGAAGTTGGATAATTGGGTGTTTTAGTGGGAGGTGAAAATTTGGCAATTTGACACAAGGATTTATAGTGGTTCAACCTTCTAACCAAGGTCTACATCCACTACCTTAGCTCCCCACTAAGGATTTCCAAACAAATTCACTAAGAATTTCGTCCCCTTTTCTCGGCTTAGGAGGAAACCGTTACAACGATCAAGCTTTCTACCCAAAGCTTGATCAAACACTATTTTCTACCCAAAGCTTGATCAAACACTCTCTTACAAGAGAAAGACTTAGCAAACTAGAAATCCATCTAATAGGTATGTGTTTGCAATACTAAGCACGCACCCAAAACCTAAACACTTGAGCAAATTTAACAATATTTAGCTCACAAGTGTTTTCTAAGCAAAGAATGGATAATTAAAGCTCTAGACAAATTTTGACATCATAATGTTGTTATAATTGAAGCATTAACCTTTACAAGATGCTTGGAGGTCTCTTTTATACTCCCAAATGAGTTTGTAGTCGTTACTAGCTGTTAGGATTGAGTTGGAGCCGTTGGAGCCTTTATTTCCCACCATAAATGCAGTTCTGCAGCTTGGCGTATCGATACTCGTCAAACCGTATCGATACAGTCTCAATGAGGAAAGAGTCGTTGGCTTCTTCAGCTGATGCGTATTGATACGCTTACCTGGCGTATCGGTACGGTCCTGCAAATTAAAAGACCGTTGGGATAGTTAGGCGTATCGGTACGCGATACACCCGTATCGGTACGCGACTAGCCGTTGAGCTATTTCAAAACACACCGTATCGATACGGCTAAGCATATCGGTACGGGTTTTGGCTACTGGAAAGTTCAGGTGGTTGAAACCCTAAAGCGTATCAGTACGGTTCAAGACCGTATCGGTACGGTCACTTAAAAAGGCTGGTTTTGACCACTTTAAATGTACTTTAAACTCATTCCAAAGCCTTTAAAACCCTTAAACATATTTTCAAGTTGTTTTTGACTAAAAAAATATTTTAAATTCTTTTCAATTTAGTCCAAAACATTTTTCAAATATTATATCAAAACATTAGTTCTACACAATCGCTTTCGAGAATAGAAACCCGAGTGAGACCAAGGAGCGAGACACCATCATAGAGAAGGATGTGACTGCAAGAGCTACATGGCGAGAGCATGTTGTCAAGTTCAATGGACTCATAGAGCCCAAGCCAAGCACCATGGAGGATAGAGCAAGCCGAGAGTCTCCAACCGCCAACCAACCTGAGGGATAGGTGCTTGAGAGCACTAAAAGGGGCTTATCCCACGACTTTTTTTCCATCAACACTTGTCTTAAGTATTGACAAGACATGGTGGACAAATCCGACGAGGACATTGCGTCCGAGGTAAGAAATTCAACTTTTGAAAAATTGGGTCTAACTTATGGTGGTTTTATCCACAAGTCATTTGTGAAACCGAGCGAGGGACAATACAAGGCCTTGGAGCAAGTAGGCGAGGAGGCCTACAAAATGGAGTTGCCACCAAAACTACGAGTAGAACACACCAGCCCGCCCAAGCCATTGTACGAGGATGTCGATGACCCGGAAAGGAGCAAGCAAAGCCGAACACGGAGTAAAGCCAAGGTCTCTTATGAGAAGGAGACCCCAACCATCCTAATAGATCAAGCATCAATTCATTGCCCAAGGCACGAAGGCCTTGAACTTTGGAAGAGACATCCCAAAGACGAGAGCAATTGAGGACTTGCCGAGCAGCCGAGACAGTTCGAGAACGAGACTGCCGAGACTTGTCACCGCCTAGCGACGAGGGCGTCGCTAGATCTAGTGGGGAGAATGTCACGAGTCACCAGCCCATGACCGAGAAGACCACACACCAAAGGGCCCTTGCTAGCACACCAAGTGTCGTACTCGACCGAGGGACTTATGTTCGCACCTTGCACGTGCATCATAGGGCTGAGACAAGCACCCCATGTGTTGCCCACGAGAAAGGGACCCGAGGGAGCATGCCCATCGCACCCAAAGGGGCCCAAACGCACACTCTCCATGCTGCCCAAGCCATGGAGCCCGAGTCAGCACCCATTGTGCACACATAGAGGCCCAAACGAGCCCCATTCAAGTTGCCCACGACCCTAGGGCCCAAATCCGCATCCAACATGCCACCAAGGAGATTTTGGCCAAGAGAACCGGGCCTATCATTGTCCAATCCGCCCAAAAGACCAAGACCTTGGGCGAGAGCTCATCTTTTGACCAACATACAAGGAAAGTATCCTTTCCAACATGAGTGCTACAATCATGTAATGATTGGATATGATGTGGAGTGATTCCTCCCCCTACTTTTGACATCTTTTGTAAGATATGGATAAAGTTTCCATACACAGAGAGCGTAGATCAAGGGACAATCCCTAGCTCTTGAATTGACCTGTTTTAGACCGTTAGATTCAAGGAGGCTTGCCTATAAATAGAGGTTTTACCTCACCATTGTAAATCATCTTCCATTCCACCATTCTTTGAGTTTGAGTATTGAGTAAAGAAAGTTTATATTTCCTCTCAATCATCTTTCTTGTTTTCATTGTTGCCTTGACTTATCTTTTTTCCCACAAAGCTTCTGCCATTCTAAGTTCTAAGCATTCTTGCTTACTAATTTTGAAGGCTGACTTAGTTTTTTACTTAAGTTCATCGACTAAGGCCACACGGATTAGCTAGTTAGACTATAGCCCCGTGACAATATGCTCTTACAATCTTAATTGTTAATAGCTATGTTAAAATCAACGAAATAACAGAGATAATTAGCAGCACCATTCATAATCAAATAGCATATGAAATTATCAACACTAATTTCAATCAAACAAAAGTGACCTTTAACAGATTTAGAGGTTAGGGCTCTCAAGATAAATGAAAATTTGGATTATCAAAATTTTGGGTGTCCAAAAAAATCTCAAAGACAAAAGGAAAATAGAACAAAAAGATGTACCAAATTTTACCTGAGTTTTTCCGTCATCAAAGAGGGAGAAACACTAGTGTCAATAACGGTTTTTGGATGCAGAGATGAGAGAGTTTCATTTCACTAGTTTTCTTTTGCTTAGGAAAGTTTTGAGAAAGAAAATTTTCAAGATTTGTGATAAAAGAATGAAAACAGAGAAGACTTCACACTCACCTTAATTATTGTCATAGATGAGCGAGAGCGTCGACGCTGATAATGATGGTTCTTGCCTTTTGGATAGTAGAAGGTATCACGAGTTATATTGGGTGTCAAACATTGAAGAAGAAAGCTTGTAGAGTGTTTTACCGAGTTTAATTCGGTAAAACAAACTACATAAGAAAGCCTTATTTTTTTCTTTGATTGTAATTGAAATTGCATTGACTAAACTCATTTTCCCCTCACCAAACACCGTAAAAAGAGGAAAATGTATTCTAAAGTTGAAATTACGGTTAACAAACACAGTCTATATTGAAATCAAAGTGGAACGATTGAAGAAAAAATATCTCAAATTTAATAAAAATATATGGATCTAACTCAGATCATGAATTGCGGCTAAAATGACGTCATTTTGTACATAAACTCTAAAGTTTAAAACGACGTCGTTCGAATAAAACTCAAAAAGTTAAAAACTCAAAAACAAAATTTTCAATCGAACTAATTTTTTTACTTTTTGATATTCTCTATGAACGTCTAAGAAATCGTGAGCTCAATCACCGCACATCAAAACTAACCATCGTCCATCGACGATTGATAACCTAAAGCTCCCTACTTTTCAAATCTATCTTCTTTTTTAAGTCTGAATCCAAGCCAAAAAAAAGATCTAAAAAGGTATTTGGAGACTACCTGTTGTGCACATGACAAACGAAAAAGAAAATCAAACAAGCAAGAACACAAGAGATTTAACGAGGTTTAGCAGTGTGCTTACGTCCTCAGGGAGCAAAGAGCGGATGTTTTCTTTTATTCAATCAATGGTCCTTAAGTTTCAAATAACACATCTATTTATAGACCCGGTACAATAACAAAGATACCCCGTACCGTACCGCGGGGACTTCGCCCCCGCACTCCCAACCCACTTATTCCGAGCCCACCGAAAACTCGAGTACTCCTTTGATGGATAGATTCTCTCACTCCGCAAAGCCTAAAGAACAATTGATGAAGTACCTACTGAGGTGGGGGTAAGCCTCTTTATATAGCCCCCTACATCCAAGTCCTATTCTAACTACGATAAGGAATACTACTCCCGAAAGATTAGAACAACTGTAATCCTAGTTAAAGTAACCATCATCTGTCCTTTTACAATATATGAGTCATACTTAACAAATCTCCACCTTGGCGAATATCATGCCCTTTAAGAGATAAATCTAGAGTCTCTCATACATCAAAGTGGGTTGGGCTACCATGCTTCTCTAGCATTTGTAAACATTCAACAAGTCCAAATAATGCTTGAACTTGTCTCTAGTAACAGGCTTGGTCAACATATCAGCTGGATTGTCTGCAGTATGCATCTTTTGTAACAATATCTCACCAGATACAATCAACTCTCTAATCTTGTGAAACCTCACATCAATATGTTTAGTTCTAGCATGATACACCTGATTCTTAGCCAAATGAATAGAACTTTGGCTATCACAATGCAACTGAACTCCACCTTATCGAATACCCAATTCTTTCACTAGCCCGATAAGCCATAAGGCTTCTTTTGCAGCTTCAGCTACTGCTATGTACTCAGCTTTAGTTGTTGATAATGCCACAATAGACTGAACAGTTGACTTCCAACATATAAGCCCTTCACCAAGGGTGAAAACATACCTAGTTGTAGACCTTCTATCATCCAAATCACATGCATAGTCTGAATCCACATATCCAACAATCAAATGATCATGTCGCTGACTGCCGAAAACAATTTCATGCCCCACAGTACCCTTTAAATACCTAAAAAACCACTTGACTGCTTCACAATGTAATCTTCCTAGTTTAGACATGTATTTACAGACTTGACCAACAACATGAGCTAAATTAGGACGAGTACATACCATCGCATACATCAGGCAGACGACAACACTGCATAAGGGACCTTTGCCATCTCTTCAATTTCTTTGTCCGTCTTCGGGCACTGTTCTATAGAAAGCTTAAAGTGATTTGCCAATGGAGTGCTCACGGGCTTTGCTTTGCTCATCCCAAACCTGTCTAACACTTTCTCAACATAGCCTTGCCGAGATAACTACAGTTTCCTTGAGCCTCCATCTCTGTGAATCTACATTCCAAGAATTTTCTTTGCAGCTCCTAAGTCTTTCATATCAAATTCCTGACTCAATAAAGCTTTCAAACCGACAACATCATGCATATACTTTGCAGCCAGCAACATATCATCAACATACAGTAGCAGAAAAATAAAAGAACCATCATCAAGGCTTTTAATATAGACACAACAATCATACTCACATCGCTTGTAGCCAATCTGAATCATGCAGGAGTCGAATCGCTTGTACCATTGTCGTGGAGACTTCTTCAACCCTTACAAGGATTTCTTTAACCTGCAAACCAGATGTTCATCTCCGGATTCAATGAACCCTTCTGGCTGCTGCATATAAATCTGCTCCTCTAGATCACCATGCAAAAAAGCAGTTTTAACATCCATTTGCTCTAAATGCAAATCCAAACTAGCTACAAGTGCAAGAACTGCCCTGATTGAAGAATGTCTAACCACATGAGAAAAGATTTCATCATAATCAACTTCTTTTTTCTGTGAAAAACTCTTTGCTACCAATCGAGCCTTGAACTTTTCCCCCTTTTTTTCTAATACTACTGGTTTCCTTTTATACACCCATTTGCAACCTTTAGCCTTCTTTCCCTTAGGAAGCCTAGCTAGCTCCCACGTATGATTTTTCTGCAAAGATTTCATCTCCTCAACCATTGCAGCCATCCTTGTGCTTTTCTCCGAACTAGAGATGGCCCCTTGAAAAGTATATGGATCTTCACTACTAATGTGAAGTGAAAAAGACACCATATCTTCAAAACCCAATCTGTATGGAGCCTTTACATTGATGCGTCTCTCTCTATCTCTGGCTAAATTATAATTCTGCAACGGAACTGTATTAGAGTCACCAGAAGTTGAGTTCAAACTTTCACCTTTCTCAAATGTTACTTCTTTCTCAACAGCTCTTGGATATTGTTTGAAATCCACTAGCACCTTGTCTCGGTGCTGCTGCAACATGAATTGCTTGTCAAAAATTGCATCTCTACTAATCATTGTTTTCCTTGCAACTGGATCCCAAAACTTTTATCCTTTGACACCTTTCTTGTAGCCCAGAAAGATGCACTTCTTCGATTTTGCATCAAGTTTTGATCTCTCATCACCAGGTACATGCACATAAGTAAGACAACCAAAAATCCGTAAGTGTGAAAAATCAATTACATTGCCTATCCATACCTCTTCTGCAACTTTTCCACCCAAAGATGCCCGTGGTGACCTATTGATGAGATAACATGTCATACTCACAGCCTCTGCCTAGAAGTTTTTAGGAAGCCCTGCATTCAGTCTCAAGCACCGAGCTCGCTTAGCTAATGACATGTTCATCCTTTCAGCAACACCATTTTGTTGTGGTGTCTTTCACACTGAAAAATGTCTCTGAATCCCATGCTCCTCACATAACTTCAGAAACTGCGAATCTGTGTATTATGTGCCATTATCAGACCTTAAATACTTGATCTTTCTACCCGTTTGGTTCTTCACCTCAGCTTTCCACACCTTGAATTTGGAAAAGACTTCAAATTTTTGTTTCAAGAAATACACCCAAACTTTCTTAGAAAAATCGTCAATAAAACTAACATAATACACAGATCCACGCAAAGATGATTCTCTGGTAGGCCCTCATACATCAGAATGCACATAATCAAGAATCTCTTCAGTTTTGTGTTTTCCAGTCGTGAAACTGACTTTAGTATGTTTACCTAGAGCACAAAATTCACAAAAAATGAGCTTGCAACTTTTGACACCATGCAACAAATTTTTTTATGCAATTCAACCATTTGACGTTCACTAAGATGACCAAGACGCATATGCCACAATTTTGTATTATCATCATATGACTCAACAGAATGAGCTCCACCTACAACTGTACTCCCTAACAATTTATAGATATTCCATGTAGTTATCTTTCCTTTCATCACAGTCAATGCACCTTTAACAATCCTAATGGTTTCTCTATCCTCATCAGCTTTAGAAATTAAATCATTCTTCTGCAAAGTGCCCGAAGAAATTAGATTCTTTTTCAAATCAAGTATATGCCTAACATTACATAATTTTCTAACAGTACCATCATACATCTTAATTCTGACTTCACCAATACCATCAATATTGCAACATCTATCATCACCTAAATAAACAGAACCAGAATTAACAGACATATAGGTAGAAAACCACTCCCTATTAGGTGTTATATGATAAGAGCATCCTGAATCAAGAATCCAAGCATCCGTGAACTGAGTTGTTGAAATAGAAAGTATATCACCATCACTGCAATCCGAATTCTCATTCTGCAACACATTCACAATATTGGATGATGCATCATATTTATCATCTGACTCCTTTTTCCACTTTGGACAGTCTCGTTTCATATGTCATGGCTCCTTGCACTTGTAGCAACGAAACGTCTTCTTGCCTCTATACTTTGATCTAGAATTTTGTCTTCCAGAACCCTCGTTTTCTAACTTCCTTCCACGGTCGTGATTACCCTTAACATATAAACCATCAGCGTGAGAGCTTTCGCCTGTATTCTGCCTTCGCTGGTTGTAGGCCAACAAGGCTACAATAATCTCTTTAACTTTGATTATTTCTTTCCCATATGTAAGAGTAGTCATCATGTGTTCATAAGAAGAAGGCAACGCACACAACATAATTATTGCTTTGTCTTCATCTTCAATCTTCACATCAAGTTGAGTTAAATCGATGATTATTTGACTGAAGATATTCACGTGTTGCGCTAAATCCTGACCTTCCTGCATCTTCAGCCCATACAACTTCTGCTTTAGATACAATTTATTTGTCAAAGACTTGGACATAAATTGACTTTCCAACTTGCTCCATATCTCTCATGGAGACGTCAGATCCATAACGTGATTCATAATCTCATCTGCCAAATATAACCGTATGGTTCCAGTCGCTCGTTGCTGCAGTTCTTCCCGATCGTCATCCTCCATCGACGCTGGTTTTGTAGATCATAAAGCCTTTAAAATCCCTTGTTGCGCTAACAGATCATTTACCCTCGTCTGCCATAATCCGAAGTTACCTTCACCATTGAACTTGACCACTTCGAATTTCGCACCAGACATAGCCATCACAACCAGGCTCTTCATACCAGTTGTTGTGCACACAACAAACGAAAAAGAAAATCAAACAAGCAAGAACACAAGAGATTTAACGAGGTTCAGCAGTGTGCTTATGTCCTCGGGGAGCAAAGAGCGGTTGTTTTCTTTTATTCAATCAATGATCCTTAGGTTACAAATAACACGTCTATTTATAGACTCGGTACAATTACAAAGATACCTTGTACCGTACCGCGGGGGCTTTGCCCCCGCACTCCCAACCCACTTAATCCGAGCCCACCGAAAATTGGGTACTCATTTGATGAACAGATGCTCTCACTCCGCAAAGCCTAAAGAACAATTGATGAAGTACCTAATGAGGTGGGGGTAAACCTCTCTATATAGCCCCTACACCCAACATCTCATTTTACAATATATGAGCCATACTTAACATTACTTTTTACTGATTTCGATAAAACCACCATACGATCTTCTCAAAATGTTGCACTAGGTCATTGATATGACCAACTAGAATTTTCGAATCTTGTTAGCCCAAAATCATTAACTCGTTACTTGTAAATTCAAATTGTATATCATTAACCTAGGATGTCTTAGATTTCGAACTGTAAATAAGTTCAAATCTTTTTTCACGATTTTGTTATTTCTCTTCAACATGGCCCTGTTTGACAATTAGCGGATAACGGATAGCTGATAGCGGATTACATTAACTGATAGCTGATGGCGGATTGCATTAGCTGATTTGACTAGCGAACTGTATTAGCTGATTGTATAAAAGTTTTGATAAAATTAACTGATAGCTGATAGCTGTTTGATTATTTAAACAAGCAAAATGACATATAAGGACATGATTATATTCAATACTTGTTTGAATAATTTATCAGTTATGAATATTTTGTATCTAATAAATATTAATTAGATTTGTAAAATTTATTTTTAATATAAATTTCCTAAACATGTTTGAATGATTTATAGATTATTTTATTATTTATATAATTATTAAAAAAATTATATGCACATATAAATATGTGATAATAAAAAATAAAATTAACTTACAAATATTACCATATAAATTAGCAGTAACAACAAATAAGTCGAATATTTAATATGTTATTATTTATATTAAAAAATATTATTATTTAATTTAAGTTATTTGGAGATTTTTGGTAATTGTTAAGGGTAAAAGAGTCATTACAACTCTAATATCAAACCTCTAATCTCAAAAAGCTCATATTAAGAGCTTTTTTCAAAATTAGCTTTTTCACCCCAATCCGCTCTTTCAATCCACTATTTACCAAACATCAATATTAGCGGATTTGACTTAATTCAATTTTAATCAAATAACAAACACTCCTACTAACCTCATCATTCAAAACTCTAATCTAAGAATCCTTTAGTTGTTTTTTTAATTCAATCAGATTAAAAATGGTCTTCTAATCGTTGACTTTATCAAAACTATGAAAATTAAGTTGAATTATAGAGTGGTTAATTATTTGAATTATTCATATACTTTGAGTTGTACATTTCAAACCGAACCAAATTATTTAACTTGAACTACTTATCCAAATTAACTAAAAAATTCAAATAACTTAAACTATATAATTTAAAATTAGAAAATTTAATTGTTTTCTAACCAAATCAAAATTTTCACTTCCCTAGATATGTATAGTAACGTTGAATTTTGACTTAAGAATTCAAAATCAGCAATATTTTTTAATATACTTATGGCCTATTTAAATTCTTAATAAAATTCACATTCCATAGACTTGATTGGCAAAACTCCATATATTTGTTTGGTTAGTTTCTAGCTTATAGTAATCAAAGAATCTACCTTCTTTCATTTTCACTTGGAAAACTTAACTATGGAACACCACGTGTCAAAGATGAAGGACGTGTACCTCACATTGGTTAAACTGCTAAAATAGTTCTCTTAATGTCGACATTTTTGCCTTTCTTCCAATCATTATTCATAATTAACTTGAAAGTGGCTCTTCTTTTAGACCTGCAGACATTATCGTACCCTCATCACCTTAAATATATGTAACTTCAAATCAGATTATAATTATGAACAGTGGGTTCTGAACAGGCGCGATAAGAACGATCGCACGGGCCCCCAATAAAGAGGGCCCAAAATAGAAAACTTAAATTAAATATTTATAAAAAAAATTATAGATTTATAAATATAATTATGTGTATATATATAATTATGTGTGTATATAAGTTATTTTTTTGTATTAAGGTTTTTTTTTTAAAAATAACTTATATAACTTATTGATTATAAATTAAGAGCCATATTTTAATATATTGCACAGGGCCCCAAAATTTTTGAACCGCCCTTGAATACGAATATATACAAATAAAGGGTAAACACAGATTGTACATTAATATAAAAAACAACCAGGAGCTTGCTTTTAGAGACTATAAAGAACTGTGACTGTGAGTACTCAACCAAAGCTAAATTGTTATTTTCGACGTTTTCTGCAATAAAATCTTTTTTTTTTCTTCTTCAGAACAGACTGAAATTATTGAGTGTGGATGAAAGTAGGCTGTCTCTCTGATTGGTGTTTTAGCAGCCCCTAATTCTCTGACAATTCAGCAGCCTGTTGTGTTTTGTTTTGAATCAGTTGGCTTGGTCTTCGCATATATAATCCATTTCCATTTCGTTCAGCAGATTGTTTTCTCATTCAACATGGCTGGTGCTGGAAGAGTCCAGGGACTTTCCAGGTCATGTATTCTTCTTATAGGTAACTATATATTATCGTCCCATATATGTAGATGTATACACACGTGTGTACGTATATTATATGTTAACCTGAGGTTGCTGGTTAGCAAAAGCATGCATTTCCACATGAAACAATCTATTCATTTTCAGGACCATTATTTGAAGTAAATATTTTAAGATTTGGGCTTGTTTGTGTGTATAGTGATTGCTGGCATGGAGAGGTTTGCATTCAAAGGAGTGGCATCAAATTTGGTTACATATCTGACAGATGTTGTGAAAATGAGTAATTCCTCAGCAGCCAAGACAGTGAACAGTTGGTGCGGATTCACTTCAATGCTGCCTCTGTTGGTGGCACCCTTGGCCGACTCATTTTGGGATAGGTATTCAACCATTTTGACCTCATCTCTTCTCTATGTTTTGGTGAGTAAACTCTTCTTTTCTTTGAATCCGTTTATTTTCAGAGCCATATTTGTCCATTATCATCAAATGGGACAAAGGGGTTACTAACCTCTTAGCACTAAAGATGTTGGAGGTTGGACCCTTGCTCATCACAACTTTTTTTATTTTTCCAAAGTTTTTTAACCTGGTCAGTGGACACTTGGTATATAGTTACCAGTTTGGCCTGGTTGTAAGACACATTTATATATTCCTAAATTTAGTATTTTAGTTTATGCAATCTTTTTTAAATTTAAGGGTCTTGGAGCAGTGGCATCAACAGCAATGATATGGACATGGTCACCACCAAGCAACAGAAGCTCCCCAGCATTCCTGTTTTGGTCTCTGTGTTTGATATCATTAGGCCAAGGTGCATATAACCCATCTTTGCAAGCCTTTGGAGCTGATCAACTGGACCATGATGAAGAATTACCCTCTACCAAAGATGAAAAAAGCTCAGACAACAAGAGTTTATTCTTCCAATGGTGGTATTTTGGTGTTTGTAGTGGGTGTCTCTTAGGTGTAATACTTATGTCTTACATCCAAGACACCTTTGGTTGGGTTCTTGGATTTGCCATCCCCATGTTTGCAATGGTTATATCAGTTGCAGTTTTCATATGTGGTAGCCGAATCTATGCATATAAACCAGATAAAAACATTGACAGTCAGCCCCTTCACAACATACTTGAAGCAATCAAAGTGACAGCATCAAAGCTTGTCAATGGCAGACTCAGAAGCAGCTTGCCAGATGAGGAGCCTGATATATTGGAGCTTGAGTAAGTTCAATCATGCTGGGGTTTTGAGAAGCTTCACATGTTGTGATTTCCCATGAGTTTCTGATATCATTGTCGCTTGTTTTACAGGCTTCAAGAGAAACCTCTTTGTGATCAAAAGTTGGGCAGTTTGGACAGGAATCCGAGAAATGATACTTACCTGCTTGAGAACACAAAAGTAGTACTCAGGCTTCTGCCAATATGGACAATGCTTCTTATGTTTGCTGTAATTTTCCAACAACCTGCAACATTTTTCACGAAACAAGGCATGACAATGAAAAGGGACATAGGTAGGAACTTGAAGATCCCACCTGCGACACTACAAAGTGCAATTACATTGTCTATAATCCTATTGATGCCTTTATACGACAAAGTTTTAATCCCAATCACCCAGATGGTTACTCGAAATCAAAAAGGCATTACCGTACTGCAGAGGATGGGAGTGGGTATGTTTCTATCCATCATTGCTATGATCATAGCTGCAGTTGTCGAAACCAAGAGGCTCGAGATGAGCAGGAAGATGAGTTCCCCTGAATCAGAAACAGCGCCACTAAGCATCCTTTGGTTGCTACCTCAATATGTTCTTCTAGGAATCTCAGACATTTTCACTGTGGTCGGGATGCAACACTTCTTCTACAATGAAGTACCTGTTAGGATGCGAACAATGGGGTTCGCGCTTTATACGAGTGTTTTCGGGCTCGGAAGTTTCCTCAGTGCCTTGATGATTTCAGTCATTGAAGCCTTCACAGGTTCGGAAGGAAGACAGAGCTGGTTCTCCGATGACATGAGAGAAGACGGACTCGATAAATACTACTGCCTTTTAGCCTTAGCAAGTGCATTGAGTTTACTGTTCTATGCAATTTTCTGCAACTTCTATACAACTAGAAGTGAACTCGAAAATGGAAATTGTAAATAAGTTTTTTTTTTCTACTTTGATCTGTTTGATACCGTTTTGTTGCAACGGTTTCTGTTGATATGGAAATAAAAAAGTACTCTTCTCTGTATACATTCCTAGGTTCCCTTACAACACAGGTAGGCATGGTCATTTGAGCCGGATACCTGATCCGATCTTATAGAAGAGTTGTTTCTTTTAAGAAATTTTTAGGTTCGAGCCGGTTCTGGCTTGGGCTTAAGGCGAAAAATATCCTACCCTACCGAACTGAAGTACTCAAAATTCAATAACCAAATTTTTTTCGAAAATCTCTAATCCAACTGAAAAAAGTTTGGTTAATTCACTCGGTTTTCGAATTAACCAAAATTTGTTATAAAAATTTGGGTAAATTACACAAATGGTCACTAAACTAAGTTAAAATAATTTTTTAGCCATCGAACTTTCAAAAGTTATAAAACTGTCATTAATCTTATCGAACTATTACAAAATGGGCATTGCACGTTATTAATTAGTGATAAATATTGAAAAGTTTAATAACCATTTTATAATATACAAAAAATTTAATGATCATTTTATAAATTTTAAAAGTTCAATGACAAAAAGTAAATATATTTAATATATATAATACTTAATAAATAATAATTTCAGTTAATTAACTGATTTTGAACTGAATTAACCGATAATCGAAGTTTAAAAAAATCATTAACCGTTAACGATCGAATCTAAAATTAACAAATCGAATAACCGAAGAGAAGTTCAATTCGATCGATTAATTCGGTTAAAACCAAACTTTTAACACCCTACTCATAACTATCCCTAAACACAGGTTTTATGCGATCATCAACATCATATGCATATTCTACGTTTATACGAGGTAATGCGTTCTAGATATAACTAATTAACTGTGCAAGCCATCCAAAATCTTTATTTTCCCTAAAATATTCGTATTCAGTGTTCATATTCGATATATATTAAAATACAGATATAGATTACGAGTACGACTCTCTAAAATATGATATACGTATACATTCACCATATTCTGTACAAACCAATCCCACTTGATTTTTTGTTAAAATATATAAATAATCCCTTGATTATAAGATATATTTTTTTGGGCAGACATCCAACTATGGAAAGATAAAAAATACACTTAAAAAATAACAAATTTAACCCTTAATATTTACACATTATTATAATTTGGTTTTAATTCTAAAAATTTAACTCCCAACATTTAAATATTCTGCAATTTAGTCCCTCTCAGGATTCATTTTCTATTTCTCCTCTCTCCACCATCTGACTAAAAGAGCAAGACAAATTGCAGATGGAATTGTAAAGATTGCAACTTTACAACTTTGCTGTTTCTTAGGGCCATTTACTTTAGTTCCCATGGTGAAAGAAAGGGAGAAAAATTGGAACAGCAATGGAGGAGAGAAAGGGAAGCTGATCTAAGCTTCAATTCTGTTTACTACCACAAACGAGTAAATAGAAGAAAGAAAGACAATTTATTTTGAGAGAACTCAATCTAAGCTTATTACCAAAATATGTTCTTTTAAAACGAACACAAATATTTGTTTCCAAGTCAAAAATCTTCAACCAGCTGACCCCCAATATGTCCAATAACATGATTTTTCATTGTACTTTTTAAAATAAAGTAGAAATTTGGAAATTAAGAAAATCAAATGACTAATGAGCTGAAACTGAGATTAAAGACGCATGTTATTAGCATACTCAAAGAGGGTACAGTTGCTTTAACTACAGAGCCCATGAAGCCAGAGGAAGAGGCTACATCACTTGTCATTATTCTTTTTTGGCACAGTACATGTCCATTTCGAGATTCGTAACTTTCCTCCCCAACAATGTCGTCTCTAAAGTTTAAATTCGGTTTCTAACCTTGGGTGGTGAGTAAATTTTTCTAAATCTGTTCATATATTAGAGGAACATACCGACTCAATGCCATTTTAAATTCGAAAACTGTAATAAGATACAAGAATCATAATAAGATAGAACTCGCATTTCTCATTGAACGAAACAACAACATACAAAACATATATCAATTCGTTTATGCAAAAGTCAATCATCAATTCTTTACTACATAAGAAAACCACTAAATGTTTTACCTCAGACATGTGAACCATGGCCATTAACACTCAATTCCACACTAGCTGGCTTCTCTCTCACCAAATCATCTTCTTCCTTAATCCCGCTGTCGAGATCGTCATCGGAATCCAAAGTGAAACTCCCCACATTGTTATCCATCTGCTGCATTTCTTCCCCTAATGGCCTGTACAGCAGACCATCCCCCGACACACCGGCAGCGACACCATTTCTTTTTCGGATAACCGATAACATCCAAACAACCAGAATCACAAGCAAAGCAAGATGGCAATTAAATTGCAATGTGGCAATAGCCCTTGCTCTGTGATACTCAGGGTGACCTTTGCATTTAATAGTATAATTCCCTCTACTCTTTTCATGTAGACTACATCCATGAACCATCAAATTCGTGTAAAATGAAAACCCCATTTGCACAAACCATGTCCCCTGTAGAATCAACCCAACAGCTCGCACCGATTTCGGGTAAATCGACCCGTTTGATCTCAATTCTAGCATTGTAGAAACCACGCATATTGCTATGGGAACACATAGAAGATCAAAATATCTGTTCTCAATCCCACTCATATCCTTTCTTTGCAAGTAATAAAACAAAAATTCTTCAACAAAAGCTAAAAGCAGAACTAGTTCAAGAACAGAATCAGGCCAGAAACATGAACCTTTCTTGCTGTTTAAAAGACCCAGAGCAGAGTAAAGCAAGAAAAGCAGTGCAAGAGAGAGTACTTGTAACTGGAGCACCGACCCGACCCGATCCTTTGAACCAAGAGCATCAAAGATTGAAACCACAGAATTCAAGAAGATCAAAAGGGAAAAGATTGATACAAGGATGAAAGATGAGGAAGAGGAGGAAAATGGGGTTCCTTGGGTTTTTGAAGTAGATGTAGACTTGATCTGGGTTGAAAGTGAAGAAGATGGAAAGGGATTCGGGTTTGGGGTTGGGTTTAAGGAGTTGATGAATTCCCAGAAGCCGATCAAGATGAAACCAACGCCGGCAACGCCGTAGGTGAGAAACCCCATCCTTGTTGTTTGTACAAAGTTGAAATCTTTTACTTCTTTTATCTCTCTCTGAATTCGTGGAAGTTTTATTTTTTGCCGAATTTAAGATGCTTGAGACGGCTTTCTATTGTTTTCCCAGGGAAATTGGAATCAAAACAAACAGTCTGTCGTTGTTCCTTGGTCTGATGTCTAAATCCGATTTCTTATACTCTCTTTGACTTTTCATGTTTGAGTTTTTTGATCCAGAAAGAAATGTCAATTCTATTTCTTGGAAACTTCATGTGTTATATGGATCTTGCCTAGCCCGACCCGGGACTTTCCATTGCTGGAAGAAAGCCCAATTTTTCTTGGATTAGACCATTCTTTTGGGCTATTAATTTCTGACCTAAATAAGAATTTATATTTGGCACTGCTACTCGTAGATTTCAATTTTAAAATTTATCTTGATCAATTTTTTTTAATTGATATTTGGATTAGACCCTTCTTTTGGACTTCATTAAGGAAGGATGAGATAATTTTGTTTTAATGATCATAAAATTGTAACTAGAGCCGTGAATGAAAAAAAATAGGTCGCGAGCTATTTGAATTTAATTCAGTGAAAGTTCGATCAATACTCGATTCGATTGAACTCAACTCGAGTTTGAACTCGGCTCGAGTTCTTAATGAGCCGAACCGAACTACTTGATATCTGACTCGAAAAGTTCGCGAGCTACTCGAAAATATAATAAACTATTTTTTAATTTTTTAAATTAAAGTGAATTAAAATGTAGGTTGGGTGCTTTTGGTTGTTATGTTATGTTAGTTTAAATTTTAGTTTAACTTTCTTTATATTTTCATGTGTATTTTTTTCCTCCTAGGATTATGGGTTTTTAATGAGTCGCATGAAAAATATTTCTTTTGTATGATTCTATCTACAATAAAATCATGTAATTTGATCGATAACAACAATATTATTATCATTATTACTATTATTATGAAGAGGGTTGTAAATGAAATGAGACAGATCGTGAGCTACTCAAGCTCGACTCGATCAATATTCCACTCGTGTTCAAGCTCGATCATTATTACTATTATTATGAAGAGGGTTGTAAATGAATTGTTGAATTCTCCTAAAAAATTCAATTAAATTACTTAATAAAGATTTAAAATTTTAAGGACCCATCTTACAATTAATAATTATTTTTAAAAATTCAATTAAATTATTATATTATATATATATATATATTAAAATTTTATTTTTTAATAAGGGTAAACTATATATTTAGTACCTCACATATTTTCGTATTTCTATTGAACCCTCATCATTTAAATATTATTTCAATTTGACTCTATTCTTTATAAAAAATAATTTAACCCTCAACCTAGAACCCTAAACTATTAAACCTTAAACCTATACCCTAAACCATATACCATTAAAAATAATTTTATCATCATCGATTCAATTCAATTCAATGAATTATTGAATTCTCCTAAAAAAAATTAATTAAATTATTTTTTATATATATCAAAATTAATTAAATCTGTTTCTAATCACTGTTTGGTTTGGAACGAAGAACTCAGAGCTCCACATTGATAGTTATACTGACTCTTCATTTCCCTTGAAATACCCATGTTCGGCACCCTTGTTTGACGCAAAGGAATACAGGGTTATGGTCCTCGAAGGATCATTTTTCATGTGTAAAATAATACATTGTTAGCTTACACAACTACAAATTGATTGATGGAGCAACCTACTAACGATTGAATTACTTTTTTTGTTGCAGTAATGTTGTTGGCTTTATTTACATCACTGACATTGATATTCAGAGGTTAGAATACTGAGCTTTGATAATCACTTTAATTATAACTTCTTTTACGTTTTTGAGTCACAATTTGTGGATTGCAGGAAGAAAATTACATACCTTGCACCATCAGGTGGGGAATTGCCGAGCAAATATCTTATTATGGGGCCTTGACTTAGCTTGAAACTTGAACATTCTTTTGATCAAATTATTGTTACAGTTTAAGTTCATCCCCAAACTCAGATTCTACCTGCAAAATGTTCAATTCCCTTCCATTTGTAACAATGGAGCTTCAGGTAACAAGTCCAATAGAAATTGTAATTCTAGCTTGTACCTTTAAAAGTGTTGTTTTGTGTTTAAAAGTTGGCTAGGAGGACTACCCGATGAGGTCTTTGTTTGTGGGTTACAACGTGGCCTGCAATCAACCGTGAATCCGAGAAAAATAATTTGATTGAAATTATTTTTAATGGTATATGGTTTAGTGTATAGGTTTAAGAGTTTAAGGTTTAATAGTTTAGGGTTTTAGGTTGAGGGTTAAATTATTTTTTATAAAGAATACGGTCAAATTGAAATAATATTTAAATAATGATGGTTAAATAAAAATACGGAAATAGGTGAAGTACTAAATATATAGTTTACCCTCATTAAAAAATAAAATTTTAATATATATAATAATTTAATTGAATTTTTAAAAATAATTATTAATTATATGATGAGTCCTTGAAATTTTAAATCTTTATTAATTAATTTAATAGTATTCAACGGTGTTCAGTATTAGTAGTGTTCAGCGGTATTCGTCGCACATGACAGAGTTATCATTTATTTAAACACAAAAAAACATAGATATCACCGAAAGAAAAGACATTGATTAAATCACCAAAGAATAAATAAACTATTGTGTTTTAGTTTTGGATTGTTAAAACCCATTTCAAAGCTTGAATTATCTCGGAAATGGGTCAAGTCGGGTTGAATTGAATAAGCGGACAATGGGGCAGTTAAAAGAGGGTCAAATGCCCAAAAGCAAACTATAGTAATAATGTTGTAGAAATTAGATCAATTTAATCATATAATTAGAGGTTAATTTCCGCACACATTTTTAAATCATCACATTTATTTAAAATTTATCTTTAAAATATTGGGTTTTAATTTCAATCTCAAACTATAACTCATTTTAAATTAGTCCATACATTTATTATTATTTTAGTTTTATAATCAAACTGTGACCTTCATTCTATATTTTTCCATAAACATTTGAATATTTCAACTTCATTCTCAAATCATCATTTATGCCACATCATATTATTATATAATACAATTAAGTGTTTCATATGGTGGATAACTATTTTTATAATGGTTTTATTAACATGGGGCATGATTAATTAATATATACTGATAATTTAAGGGTAAAACTAAAATGTTCAAAATTTAAAGATCAAATTAGAATGAGGATTTTTGGATGAAATTGAAATATTCAAAAGTTCAAGACTAATTTAAAATGAGAATCATAATTTGAAGATGAAATTAAAACATTCAAGAGTTTGGGGATCAATTTAAAATGAGAGCTTGAATAGAAAATTTTCATGGTTATTTATTTATTTCTTATTTATAACATTTTCATGTTTTTTATAGAAATTTTCCTCCTAAAATTAATTTTCTTACAAAATTGTATTCGATTAAATATCGATCTAATTAAAAATAATAAATAATTTTAATTTTAATGAACTTGACACACTAGCTTGGCGAGTTCTAAAAAAATTAGAAATTACCATGTCAGTTTCACTTTAAGGGGGCTAGATATGAAAATAATTTTACATGAGTGTCAGAGTGGTAAATAAATAAATTAATGGTTACATTTGAGTGAAAATGCCAATATACATACGATAAAAATTAATTAAAACTTAAATATAATATGAATAAATAAATATCTTAATATTTTATATAAAAAGTTAAATATGACTTATCTAAATGAAAATATTTCATGCACCGGTGGTGGAAAAATTGTTTTCTACAAGTGGGTCTAATTTAAGATTTAAGAATTTATATTTTTGTGTTTAGAAGTTTAGGTTGTAGTGTTTAAAATTTAATGTTTATTGTTGCTTAAATTAAAAATAAGTGCCAATTATAATTATCGATGATAAAAAAGTGAGCTTTTTCGATAAATTTTCTGCAATTGTATACATTAACATCAAAGTCTAAATATTTCAGACATGTTTAATTATATATGAACTATATGTGTAGGAAGGGGGAAAAATCCTCTACTTTTTTTTGTGTCCTTTTGTATGACTCAACACTAAGAAATTAAATTCTTAGCACTAACTCTAAATTCTAAATCTTAAATAGTAAACGTTAAACCCTAAAAAATACACACTACCTCAAATTCCCTAAACTCTAATCATAAATCATAACATTAAATCTTGATCCTAAATCATAAACCTAAGTTTTTAGTGCGGGGCATAAATAGGGACACCAAAAAGGTAGAGGATTTCTATTCGTAGAATGGTATCTTGAGTAGAAATTTTTTTGGTGTCCTTTTTATGCCCAAATATAAAAATGGTTTACAGTTTAAGATTAGAGTTTAGGTTAGAGTTTAGGGTTTATAGAGTAATGGGTTTAGTTTCTAGGAGTTTAAGGTTTTTGAGGTAGGATTTAAAAATTATGGTTAGAGTGTAGGATTAATTTTTTTAGTATTTGACATAGAATAAAAGAAAAGAGATGAAATTTTTTTTTGGATAAATGGTACGAGAATTTCTGTTCATGGTATATGAAGAGTATACATCTTAGCAAAGATGGTGAGTTGGCAAAAGATAGAATCATAAGAAGCAAGAAGATTGTTTTACATGTGTTCTTGATAGCTTAGGATTAAAAGCAAAACACCTCCATCTTTTAAACAGTTTAGTGGCGAATCTTTGTTCAAGTAGATAACTTGAAAGCATAAACAACAACAAACGACTTCATTTGGGTAAATTTTCTTAACCTACTTTTTATGCTTTGTTTATGAAATGAAGATATTCTTCATGTTCAATCCCAACTTGGTTCCTTTCAATACCTTACACTTATATTTGATGTGCATGTGTAATGTTCGAACATTCCCCCCCCCCCCCCCCCCCACTCAATAATTGCGTTAACTTGTGCTGCAGGAATGAAAGCAATGTCCGAATATTCCCCATACTCAATAACTGCGTTAACTTGTGCTGCAGAAATGTTGTTTCATTTAGCGATAGAGTACCAGACAAAAGCACCGGTGTCCTGTATTTCTACTTGATTACGTTTGATCCGATAGCAAGATGTTAAAATGTGATGTAAAGAATTTTGCTTCTCATTTCACCATAATAATTTTACAATTGTACAATGCTTTATATATAAAGAGGATACAACTAACTCAGTTAACTGCCTAACTAATCATAACTAATATGCTAACTAACTTTTACACTCCCCTCAAGTTGGGGTACAAAGATATTTTTAATCTCGACAGAAAAACATGTTGTTGTACTCCCAAGACTTTGGTCATAATATCTGTGAGCTGCTATGATGAGGATATATATTCTGTTTCTATTAATTCTTCTTGTATCTTCTCTCTCACAAAGTAGTAATCTATTTCTATGTGCTTGGTTCGTTCATGGAACACTTGATTAGTTGCAATATGCATAGCTGCCTTACTATCACAATGGACTTTCACTGGTTTTTTATTTAACACTTCAAGTTATGCCAGCAAACCTTTTAACCAAATTATCTTGGTCGTTGTCATATCCAAGCTTCTATATTCTGCTTCTGTTGAAGAACTTGTTACAATATTGTGTTTCTTGAACTTTCAAGAGATCAATGTATCTCTAAGTTTTATAAAATGTCATGTCACTGATCTTTTCGACATGAGACATGAAGCCCAATATAAATCACAATACGCCTTCAGCTCACATGCACTTGAGGCTTTCAACAAAATGCCTTGCCCATGACTATTCTTCACATATCTAACAATCCACAATGCAGCTTCAAAATGAGACTTCTTTGGATTCTACATAAACCGACTCAAATGGTGGACTGCAAATGTAATATATGGCCTTGTGCTTGTTAAATATATAAGCTTTCCGATCAGTCTTTGAAAATTGTTTTGTCTTCTAACAAACAATCTACAAATTCTTGATGTTGCCCTTTGTTAAACTTATTTTGATTTTGATATAACTTAAATTTAATTTTCAATGACTAACGTGTAAAAAATTGCAAAGTAAAGTTCACGAAATAAATTTGTCAAAATGTTTTATAAAATGTTTGACTTTGTACCTATATCGAATATATCTTTTAAAAGTCAACAAATGGCCAAAACTTGAGTTTTTAAGGAAAAGTTTCAAAACCTTAAGTAAGGATTCGAAAACTTTCTGGGTAGAATGCCCCTGTTTTTGAAACCTTAGTGTAACGACTAGTTTTTACAAATCTCCTTTTAAGGTTTTGAAACCTCTAGTAAAGGTTTTGAAACCTCTGTGCAGGTGAGCATTTAATGCTCAGTTTTAATGGCTTCAAACAGCTCCAAACTCCCTCCAACGTCGCCCAACGGTTAGAAAAGATCAAGAGCATATAAAAATGGGTTTCCAAACAGTAATGAAGTAACAAGAATGTAACCCCCTCGACTCAGCCTAGCCACCAGACCGTATGAAACGGGTTACACGGGGAAAACTGAAGAGAAACTCGTTAAGGCTTCACTTCGATTAGCAACCCTAAACTTTTTTTTAATTTAATCTTGTCTAAAAGTCATTTTGTAACCTATGTGAACAGACGCAGAACGGAAGATACAAACACGAACATGAACCAAGAAATACAGAGATTAGAGGTTAATGTTTAACCCTCGACTCGGCCTAGCCACCATACCGTATCAAATGGGTTGCACGGGGAAAATCGAAGAGAAACTCATTAAGGCTTCACTTCGATTAGCAACCCTAAACTTTTTTTAATTTAATCTTGTCTAAAAGCCATTTTGGAACCTATGTGAACAGACACACAACAGAAGATACAAACACGAACATGAACCAAGAAATACAGACATTAGAGGTTAATGTTTAACAATTCTACTATAGGCCGTACCGATACCCCAAAGGCTAGTACCGATACGCCTTCTACGGTCAAACCCCAAAAGTCAACTTTAAGAGATTATATCGATACCCTCCTAGGCTGGTATCGATACACCCTTGATGGTCAAGCTCCCAAAGTCAACACCAGGGACCGTATCGATACACCTAAGGCTCGTATCGATACCCTAATTTCTCACCAAAACCTCAGATTTCCAATGACCAAAACATGTATTGGTACGCCCTTACGTATCGGTACGATAGGCTTAAAACATGGGACTGTATCGATATTGCCCTCGAGTGTATCGATACCCCATACCCAGAAAACAGAATTCTGCAGATTTAAAACACAAGAATGCCAGCACAAAACACACTAAGAAGCATTCATTCATCTCATAAACACACATACAACTTAAGGCAACCATGAATTCTCATTAAAACAAGATAGACATTCCACAAGGCAAGATTCATAAAGAAAATCACTCATACTTAACATTCACAAAAAGGGTCAAAAGCCAAACCAAGGCATGTTTCAACATGTTAAGAGGCATTACAAGCCATACATAACCAAACAAACTTATCTAAAGCAAAGAGACATATCAACAACCCCTTAAACCAAAAAGGTCCTATCCCATTGCTTAATAATATTTATTGAAGTCTAAGAACCATACTTGAGCAAATCAACCCTTTGGATTTTCCCTTGTTCCCCGAGCTGCTCCGAAAGTCTAAGGACATCCATTGTTGGAAAAGGAGTGTAAGCATTTAAGCTTAGTGAGCGGTGCTCAAACAATAGCTACAACAATGAAGTTTTAAAACCATAGTTTGCTTGAAACCAAAAACCATTTCCAAACCATTTCCCTCATGCTAACACATAACAAACATGCATTTAACGTCTTGTGCATTTACCGAATGCATCCACAAGCCATAAGCTTACCTCATGCTCATTTTCATCATACTTACAACGTAACCAACTACATGCATAAGCATAAATGGAAATGAACGATAAAACATGCTCAACGTGAGAATTTAGAGCACCATGGGTATATTGACATTTAACACTTTTACTCGGATATGCGGGTAGTTCTCAAAACCACTATAGACACTTGCGGTGGAATCTCACATCACCGTACTCACTCGTCTAGTAAAACATGGCTTTCGGTAGAATCTAACATCACCGTACTCCTCCTTAGTGGAATCTAGCATCACTAAGGCCACACGCGACTTTTACCCCGAGTGCACCCTCATCCTATTGGTCGACCAACTATATCCGATAATAAGATTTCACATTGTCAATAACCCACCAAACCAACACTTACCTCATGTTCTCATGGTTACAACCATAACCAACATGGGATCAATTAAAGCAATCATATGCATAACACAAAGATATTCATGGCAAACATGCAGTGTCGAAATCATTCATAACACATAGTAGAATTTTTCGAAAACAAGGGCTAAAATGCTTAAAAATTACTCTTGAGCTTAGATTGCTTATCAAGCTCAATCTAAACCCCCAAAACCTATCATTAACCAAGTTAAGGCTTAGAAAACATTTCCACTCACCAGCCAACACACCAACGCTAGCCGAAAAACCGATTCAAGCTTCCGAACTACTCAGTCTCGCGTCTGAAGTGCCCAATTCAATTTTCTCTGCTTTTAAGCGACCCAAAACAGAATATTAGGATGCTAATATACTTGTAAACCAACAACAACTCAGAATCTAACTTCTTGCAACAAAAACACATTGGTTCAAGCCCAAATTTCACCCAAAACCTCACCAATTTCGTTCTAACTAAACCCCAAATTGAACCCATCGATTTAAAACATCAAAACACATCAAATATCATCTAGGAACATCCCCAACAACTGAGGAATCAACAACCACAAAAAACCCAAAACCAAGCCAATAACTCCATATTTTCAACTCAAAAATCTTATTTTTGACCAATTTCGGGTTTCCCATTATTAAGCCAATATTCCAACATGTTTAACCACTCAAAACTTAGCTTAAAACACATGTAAAACCATGGATAATCAAACCCACGAAAATCAAGTGAAAATACCCATTTTCCAACCCAAAGCCAAAATGAATTATAATGGGTTTAGAAGGAAGGTTTCATTGATAACAAGTCAAATAAGTAAAAACCCAAGTGAATGAGAAGTTACCTTGCAATCCTTGACGAAAGGAAAGGATTTGAATTGAAGGGAGGAAAATTGTAACCCCCTCGTCCCGGTCTGGACGACTGACCGGTCCGAGTAGGCTACACAGGGAAAACCAAAATGAAACCCGCTAGGGCCCCACTTCGGTTAGCAACCCTAGGAAAATTTCTTTTTTTTTAATCTTGTCTAAAGGCATTCATATATCCTATACGTGGCACGACAGCGGAAGGACACCAAGCGATGCGAACAACCAAGCAAACAAATGAAAAGAGTCCATTTTAAGTTATCCAGCAGGCCGTATCGATACTCTTGAAGAGGGTATCGATACACCTTGACCAGGTCAACAGCTCACAATGAATGCACGAATGATTATCATAACAAGACTATACATGGCTTGCACATGCATAACCAAAATTACACACGGTGGGACCACACATCACCGTTCGACTAGTAGTTTTCCGATGGGACCACTCATCACCGTAGTTTAGATAACCATCACGTGAGGCTCGACTTCTACACGACTACACAACAACAACAACGTAAACAACTAGAGATGCACAAGACCACATCATGCAACCATTCATCAACACATAACAAAGATGTAGGAGTAGTAACTTACACTCCGGTTTAGGTAAACCCTCGAGGTCCCTCCCAAACCCCCAAGAGTTCCGTCTCGAAAAAAAATCAAAGATTAATGTTTCTACTCACCGTTGCTACCCCAAAGAAGGCCGAAAACCACGCTCAAGTCTCCAAAATCCCCGGATTTGTCCCTGAAGCTTCACCAACTAAATTCCTTGTTTCTAATCATCCCAACACAATCAAAACAACCTCAAATCAATCCACAATTCAAAGTAGTCAACCCGGAACACATACCAAGCACAAAACACATGATTTCAACTAAAAACAAAACCCAAATTCCACATTCCCGAGCAGCCCCTAAGCACAACCTAAAACCAATGATTCCAACACTTAAATTACTCCCAATAGCCTTCAAAACAACCCTTACATATAGTCTAACCATCAGCCATCATATTTCCACATAAAACACCCCGAAAACTCAACCTAAAACCCTCCAAAAACCCCTCAAAGACCCAAATTCGGGAAACTTCATAAAACTATGTAAGAATCAAGTATGAGGAACCTTTTAGGTTGTGAACATCTTATCTAACATTATTAAATCGAAATCTTAGGTTAAAGACAATAAAGGTGGCACTTTTAATAAAAAATCCCAAAACTTCAAATTTCTAAAACATGGAGAAAAATGAAAACTAAAGGTATTAACTTGAAGAGAATGACGATGACAGGTCAAAAACGAGTTTACCTTTGAAAAATCTTCAAAAATGAGCAAGATATGAGATGGAATAGTAACTTTGAGAAAGAGGGGTTTTTTGACGTTGGAAAAGGATGGAAGAGGAGAGAAGAAGAAGATGGTGAATAGTAGAGAGTTTGACAAAAGAGAGTGTTTAATTTTAAAAGTTCCAATTAATTACCATTTTGCCATTAATGAATGGCTATCACCAAAAATCCTAAAAATCCATGAGATTTGGGTTCTAATTTAATTTCAAAATTGATCCAACATATAAAATAAATTTTTAAGACAAAAAGGGAAACCAGCAACATTATTCAAATATTATTTTCAGCCGACCCCGAACCCGGGTGTTACAACTCTCCCACACTTAAGGAATTTCGTCCCCAAAATTACCGGACGGAAACAAGTACGGAAACTGCTCAAGCATATCAACTTTCATTTCCCACGTGGCCTCTTCCACACCTTTATGTCTCCATAACACCTTGACCAACTCTATGGTCTTGCCACGCAACACCTTGCTATCAGAAGCAAGTATCTCAACCGGCTCTTCATTGTAAGACAAGTCCGGATTCAACTCTATCTCCTCAACGGGTATAACATGGGACGAATCCGATCTATACCTCATAAGCATCGACACATGAAAGACATCAGGAATCTTCTCTAGTTCAGTCGGGAGCCTCAATCTATACTCAACGGGACCAATCCTCTCAACTATCTCATAAGGTCCAATGAATCTTGGGCTTAACTTGCCCTTCCTTTCAAACTTCATCACTTTTTCCCAAGGTGAGACTTTCAAAAACACTTTATCTCCCACGAAATAATTTACCTCTTTCCTCTTTAAGTCGACATAAGACTTCTGTTGATCTGAAGCTGCCTTCAAACGATCATATATCAACTTTACCTTCTCGGTGTTGCCCTTAAGCAATTCATGCATCAGTACAAGCTTCTGTCTCGCTTCGGCCCAACAAATCGGGGTTCTACACTTCCTACCATACAAGGCCGCATAAGGAGCCATCTGGATACTCGACTGAAAGTTGTTGTTATACGCAAACTCCACTAACAGTAGATGTTTCTCCCACGACCCCTGAAAATCAATGATACAACATCTCAACATATCTTCTAACACCTGAATCACTCTTTCAGACTAACCATCTGACTGCGGATGATACGAAGTGCTGAAGTTCAACCAAGTACCCAAAGCTCGATGCAAACACTCCCAAAATCTAGCTGTGAATCTCGGATCTCGGTCTGACACAATTGACTTCGGTACCCCATGTAGTCTCACTATCTCACAGATATACAGGTCGACCAACTTGTCTAAAGTATAGGTGGTATGAACTGGTATGAAGTGAGCACACTTAGTAAACCTATCCACTATCACCCACACGAAATTCTTCTTCGAAGGAGTCAACGGTAGCCCTGACACAAAGTCCATGGTGATACGTTCCCACTTCCATTCCGGAATCTTCAAAGGCTGTAACAATCCTGAGGGGAACTGATGCTCGGCCTTGACCCTCTGACAAACCATACACCTACTGACAAACTCGGCCACGTCCTTCTTCAAACCAACCCAATAGTACTCTTCTTTTAACCCTCGATACATTTTCGTGCTACCCGATGCATAGCAAAAGGACTATTATGAGCCTCATTCAAGATCGTACGCCTCAACTCGGCAACCTCCAGAACCACTATCCTATCTTTGTAACATAGGATCCCATTCTCACTAAAACAATACTCGGTAGGCCTATCTTCGACTATGTCTTGCACGTCAGGTGCCAAAGACTCATCTCGCAACTTCTTCTCTCGAATTAACTGAACTAATGAAGGCTTAGCCTGAAGCTCGGCTATCAACCCACCATCCTTAGACACACTCAACCTCGCAAACATAGCTCGCAACTCAACAACCACTTTTCTACTCAAGGCATCGGCCACTACGTTTGCCTTACCCGGATGATACTCTATAGTGAGGTCATAATCTTTAAGAAGCTATAACCACCTACGTTGCCTGAGGTTCAACTCCCTCTGAGACATTAAATATTTCAAACTCTTGTGGTCGGTATACACGGTGCATTTCTCACCATAAAGATGGTGTCTCCAAATCTTCAATGCGAACACCACTGCGGCTAGCTTTATGTCATGGGTGTGGTAATTCTTCTCATGAACTTTCAACTATCGCGAAGCATATGCTACCACCTTACCTTCTTGCATAAGCACACAACCTAGCCCTACGTAGGATGCATCACTATAAATCACAAATTCTCTCCCCGGTTCAGGTTGAATCAAGATAAGAGCTTCGGTCAAAGCTTTCTTCAATTTCTCAAACGCTTCTTGTCTTGCATTTGACCACTCATACGGAACATTTTTCTGTAGCAACTTAGTCAAAGGAGTCACTATCCTAGAAAACCCCTCAACAAACCTTCTATAGTACCCCGCCAAACCTAGGAAACTGTAGATTTTTGTCACTGACTTCGGTTGTTTCCAATTCACTATAGCTTCTACCTTCTTGGGATCCATGCTAATCCCACTAGCCGAGATCATGTGACCTAGGAAGACTACCTCCCTAATCCAAAACTCACATTTGCTTAGCTTGGCATACAACTGATTCTCTAGTATGGTCTGAAGTACTAACCGCAAATGCCCATCATGCTCCTCTTCGGTCCTAGAGTATACTAGGATGTCGTTTATAAACACTACCACAAACTTGTCCAAGAACTCATGAAACACACGGTTCATCATATCCTTGAAGGCTGCTGGAGCGTTAGTCAATCCAAAAGGCATTACCAAAAACTCATAGTGCCCACAACGCGTACGAAAGGCCGTCTTTGGTATGTCCATATCATTTACCTTCAACTGGTAGTACCCGGACCTCAAGTCAATCTTTGAAAACACTGAAGCACCTCTCAACTGGTCTAGCAAGTCATCTATCCTAGGCAAAGGATATTTGTTCTTCACTGTCACCTTATTCAACTGCCTATAATCTATACACATCCTCATGCTACCATCTTTCTTTTTCACAAACAAGACCGGAGCACCCCACGGAGAAATACTAGGCCTAATGAAGCCTCTGTCACTCAACTCCTGAAGTTGTGTCTTCAACTCTTTCGGTGCCATTCTGTACGGAGCAATTGACACTGGTGCAGAATTAGAATACGTCTCAATAGCGAACTCAACTGCTCGGTCTGGATGCAAACCCGGTAACTCTTCCAGAAAAACACTCGAAAAACCACATACTGTTCTGATGTTCTGAGGTCTCACCTCACTCATATCCGGATTCATTACATAAGCCAAATAGGCCTGACACCCCAAACTTAACAATCTCTGAGCTTCCAAAGCCAAAACCACATTGGACAAGAACCTGACGTTCTCACCAACTACCACAACCTCAAAGTCATCGGTAAGCCTCAATGAGACTCTCTTGGTCTCGAAGTCAACCCTAGCTCTATGCTCTACAAGCCAATCCATGCCCAAAATCACATCAAAACCGTAAAAAGGTAACTCCATCATATCGATCGAAAATACGTGGCCCTGAACCATCAAGGGACACCTCCTATACACTTTCCTAACTACCACTGTATCACCAGAAGAGCTAGTAACATTTACACCTACCTCTAACCAATCACATGGTAACCCTAATGACCTTGCGTGCTCACCCAATATATACGAATGTGTTGACCCCGAATCTATCAAAGAAAGCAAACTCAAAGGCTGTAATGAGAAATTACCTGCAATGACATCAGTGTCGTTCCCAGCCTCTCGCTGGGCATATACCCTAGTCGGTCCTCCTCCCTCGGGCTGGACTGCTACAACATGAGCCAAGTTCCTCTGACCCTCATTCCTTGGCTGAAAGTTTCCGCGACCACGCCCACGACCTCTATGATGCTCAAAGCCCCTAGCTGGAGCTGGTTCGCCCCTAACCGGGTGTGGACAGTTACGCCTCATGTGGTCTCGAGATCCACAGTTCCAACACGGCCCAAAGGTACCTGCACACTCGCCCTGGTGGCGTCTCCCACACCTATTGCACTCAGGTGTGTGCATAACAGCTCCTTGGCCCTGACCATAGTTACCACCCCTATGCCTCGAATTCGGCCGGTACCTCCTATCCCTATGCCTCTTGGCCTGGTCTCTATCCCAATTCGCATGTCTCTTTTCGGAATCGGACCCACTAGCACGTGCTTTAGAGCCTAGGTTCTGCTCTATATCCTTGGGCCTAGAGACCAAGACATCGAACTCAGTGTAGTCGGAGGCAAGCATGTAGGTCTTCACATCTGTAGTCAACCCATACCTGAAGCGGTCACACCGTTCCTTCACACTAGGAACCAACTCAGGTGCATACTAGCTCAATCTCACAAACTGAACATCGTATTCAGACACGGTCCTATTACCTTGAACCAAAGCCATAAGCTCTCTCTTCTTTTCATCTAAGTACCGGACTCCAAGATACTTCTTCTTGAAGGCATTTCTGAAGAACTCCCATGTGATATCTGTCTCAGCCATACCAGAGGTAACAGTGGTCCACCAAGTATAAGCGTCCCCCTGAAGTAAGGAGACAATGCAACCCAAATTACGGGCGTCTGAACACTCCATCTGACCCAAGATGCGAGTAGTACTCTCAAGCCACCCCTCCGAACCCTCGGGAGTCAATCCACGAAACTCAACTGCTCCCAAGTTACGTAGCCTCTCCAAGGGTAATCTTGTCCCCGTACCCTGAGGTGGTGCTGCAGCTTGCATACTGGCCAAAGCTGTTTGAAAAGCTCCGGCTATGGTCTGAATCAAGTGGGCCACATCTGCACCTGACTGACCTTGGCCCGCTTGAGCCTCGTTACCTCCCACATTTGCATCAACCTGAGGCCCATTACCATCACCTCCAGCATCTACCCCATTACCATCGGGAGCATGAGAAGCAGGAAGCACATCCTCGGGTGCCTAGTCACCCGCTCTAGGCCGTCCTCTCGGTCTCACCATAGCAAAACAAGATCTAAAACAATAAACTCACAACAAGCAAGAAATACATTAGGTTAGCAAAGGGCAAGGATTTAAGTTCTCAAGCTCGTCAAACCAAAACCATTTTCCTTTTTATTTTGACAACAACGCATAACAATGGGGACATTGTACCTACTCTCAAATATCAACAAGGTCATTACAGCATGCATTCATACACCGTGCTAGTAACAAATTCCAAGCATACATGGCAAAACACTCACCGAGATACAACAACATATAACATATTAACTTATCTCACTTACCTGTCCGAGGTCTCGGAAACCTCAGGCTCTGATACCACTAAATGTAACCCCCTCATCCCGTTCTAGACGACTGACCGGTCCGAGTAGGCTACACGAGGAAAACCGAAATGAAACCTGCTAGGGCCCCACTTCGGTTAGCAACCCTAGGAAAATTTCTTTTTTTATCTTGTCTAAAGGCATTCATACATCCTATACGTGGCACGACAGCGGAAGGAAACCAAGCGATGCGAACTACCAAGCAAACAAATGAAAAGAGTCCATTTTAAGTTATCCAGCAGGCCGTATCGATACTCTTGAAGAGGGTATCGATACACCTTGACCAGGTCAACAGCTCACAATCAACGTAGGGGGACCGTATCGGTACACATGTTGACCGTACCGATACGCCCTTACTAGTCAACTTCTCACGGTCAACGATACAAGACCGTACCGATACACCCTAGACCCGAACCGATACACCAAAATCTCGTCAAAATCTCAGATTTCCAGTGAGGCTTTGGCGTATCGATACACCTACGCGTATCGGTACGCTAGGCTTAAACTGAGCCCCTAAGTGCAAGGCCGTATCGATACGGCCCTTGGGCGTACCGATACGCCCTGCACTGCAATACTCAAAATTACAGCTAAGGACTCCAAACCACATCTCTAGATGCAAAATAAGACTCGCCTAGGCACAAGCAAGCATGCATACAACATTTGTCAACCAAGATTTAGCATATGAGGCATTCGAAACTAACAAAGACCATACATTCAAAGGATTCAAGCATTTACTCAAAAGGAGGCACACTTAACATCCATAAGGCTTCATGCTTAAAGCAACCATACATAGAGCATTCATAAGCCAAGTTCATAGACTTTTAAACACAAGCAATTAAGCAACAAAATAGACATGGTCCTCAATCCACGAAACTAAAACATAACACATCCAAACACAACATCAACAATTTAGCATACTCAACTAAACACAAAACATCTAAGGAGTTTGACACCAACTCCTACAAGTCTATACCTCATCGTCTAGGCATTATTACAAAATGAAAATCATACTTGAGCTAATTTGAGAACTCCAAAAGCTCCTCTCTTGCTCACTTGCCTCCCGAACTCTAACGATCTGCATGTTGGAAACAAAAGAGAGTATAAGCTAACTAGCTTAGTGAGAGAAGCTCTACAATTCAACAAGCATGCAGTTTTCAAAACACTTTTCATAATTGACAAAAAATCAATGAATGCACGAATGATTATCATAACAAGACTATACATGGCTTGCACATGCACAACCAAAATTACACACGGTGGGACCACACATCACCGTTCGACTAGTAGTTTTCTGATGGGACCACTCATCACCTTACTCTACTACTAGCCACTACTAGTGGGACCACTCATCACCGTAGTTTAGACAACCATCACGTGAGACTCGACTTCTACACGACTACACAACAACAACAACGTAAACAACTCGAGATGCACAAGACCACATCATGCAACCATTCATCGACACATAACAAAGATATAGGAGTAGTAACTTACACTCGAGTTTAGGTGAACCCTCGAGGTCCCTCCCAAACCCCCAAGAGCTCCGTCTTGAAAACAAATCAAAGATTAACGTTTCTACTCACCGTTGCTACCCCAAAGAAGGTCGAAAACCACGCTCAAGTCTCCAAAATCCCCGGATTCGTCCCCGAAGCTACACCAACTAAATTCTTTGTTTCTAATCATCCCAACACAATCAAAACAACCTCAAATCAGTCCACAATTCAAACTAGTCAACCCGAAACACATACCAAGCACAAAACACATGATTTCAACTAAAAACAAAACCCAAATTCCACAACCCTTACATATAGTCTAACCATCAGCCATCACATTTCCACATAAAACACCCCTAAAACTCAACCTAAAACCCTCCAAAAAACCCCCAAAGACCCAAAATTGGGAAACTCCATAAAACTATGTAAGAATCAAGTATGATGGACCTTTTAGGTTGTAAACATCTTATCTAACATTATTAAATCGAAATCTTAGGTTAAAGACAATAAAGGTGACACTTTTAATAAAAAATCCCACAACTTCAAATTTCTAAAACATGGACAAAAAACGAAAACTAAAGGTATTAACTTGAAGAGAATGACGAGGACATGTCAAAAACGAATTTACCTTTGAAAAATATTCAAAAATGAGCAAGATATGAGATGGAATAGTAACTTTGAGCAAGAGGGGTTTTTTTACGTTGAAAAAGTATGGAAGAGGAGAGAAGAAGATGATGATGAATAGTAGAGAGTTTGACAAAAGAGAGTGTTTAATTTTAAAAGTTCCAATTAATTATCACTTTGCCATTAATGAATGGATATCACCAAAAATCCTAAAAATCCATGAGATTTGGGTTCTAATTTAATTTCAAAATTGATCCAACATATAAAATAAATTTTTAAGACAAAAAGGGAAACCCGCAACATTATTCAAATATTATTTTCACCGGACCCCCGAACCCGGGTGTTACAAAAACCAACGTGAAAAACCCTTTGTTCAAAATGAAGATGGTAGCATTTTGTGAAAATGGCTTTTTGATACAAAATACCCTTTTTAATTTTATTTGGGAAAATTCCTCTTTTTCCATTCAAAAACCTCCAGTTTGCCCCAATATACTTTAAAAACCATTTTATTAGAAAAAGGGTCCCTGAAATTAGACCTAACCAACCAACTAACCCGGATCGAACTTGAACTGAATCTGATTATCTTCCAGACCCTAAACCCGGGCGTTATAACTCTCCCTCATTTAAAGAATTTCGCCCTCAAAATTTACCTGACGGAAAGAGATACATAAATTGCTTCTCCATGTCATCCTTCCTTTCCCAAGTGGCTTCTTCCACTCCTCGATGTCGCCACTTTACCTTGACCAACTCAATGGTCCTACCACGCAACACTTTGCAGTCTGAAGCCAAAACCTCAACTGGTTCTTCATCGTAGGTCAAATCCGGATTCAATTCTATCTCTTCGACTGACATAACATGTGACAGATCTGATCTATACTTCTAAAGCATCGAAACATGAAACACATCGTGAATCTTTTCTAACTCGGTCGGCAATCTCAACCTATAAGCAACGAGACCAACTCGTTCAACTATCTCATACGGACCAATGAACCTCAGACTCAACTTACCCTTCCTACCAAATCTCATCACCTTCTTCCAAAGTGAGACTTTCAAGAACACTTTGTCTCTCACGACATACTCTATCTCTCTTCTTTTCAAATTGGCATAAGACTTCTGTCGATCTGAAGCTACTTTCAAACAATCGCATATCAACTGCACTTTCTCGGTAGTACCCTTAAGCATATCAAGCAAGGATACCAACTTCTATCCCGCCTCGACTCAACGAACAAATGTTCTACATTTTCTACCATACAGAGCTTTATAAGGTGCCATCTGAATACTCGCTTGATAACTGTTATTGTACCCAAACTCTACCAACGGTAGATGCTTCTCCCACGAACCCTAAAATTCAATAATACAACATCTCAACATGTCTTCCAACACTTGTATGACTCTCTCTAACTGACCATCGGTCTGAGGATGATAAGAAGTGCTGAAATTCAATCGAGTTCCCAAAGCACTGCAAACTCTCACAAAATCTAGCTGTGAATCTCAGATCTCTGTTTGACACTATTGACTTCAATACACCATGCAATCTCACAATCTCACTGATATAAAAATCGACCAACTTATCTAAGGTATAAGTAGTGTGAAAAGCCAAGAAGTGTACACATTTCGTAAAACGATCAACGATCACCCAAACCAAATTCTTCTTAGAAGGTGTCAATAGAAAACTTGATACGAAATTCATGGTAATTCTCTCCCACTTCCACTCGGGAATTCTCAATGGTTGCAACAAACCTAAAGGAAAGTGATGTTCAACCTTAACTCGCTGACAAATCATACACTTAATCACAAACTCGGCAACATCTTTCTTCAAACCAACCCATAAGTACTCATCTTTTAAGCCGCGATACATCTTTGTACTTCCCGAAAGCATAGCAAACAAACTATTGTGAGCTTCGGAGAGAATGGTGCGTCTCAAATCGGCATCATTCGACACAACTACCTTACCTTTGAAACATAGAACCACGTCATCACTATAACTATAATCCGATGGTCTACCTTCTACTATATCTTACACATGAGGTGCCAAAGTCCTATCTTGCAACTGTTTCTCTCTAATCAACTGAATCAATGAAGGCCTAACTTGCAATTCGGCCACCAAACCACCATCTTGAGACAAACTTAGCCTAGCAAACATAGCTCGTAACTCGACTGCCACTTTCTTACTCAAAACATCAGCCACTACATTGGCTTTACCCAGATGGTACTCAATCGTGAGATCATAGTCCTTAAGTAATTCTAGTCATCTACGCTGTCTAAGGTTCAACTCCTTCTACGTTGTCAAATACTTCAAGCTTTTATGATCAGTGTACACTGTGCATTTCTCGCCGTAAAGATAATGTCTCCAAACATTCAAAGAAAAAACCACTACATCCAATTCTATGTCGTGTGTAGGGTAATTTCGTTCGTGAACCTTCAATTGCCTAGAAGCATATGCTACCACTCTTCCCTCTTGCATCAAAACACAACCTAAGCCAACATATGAAGCATCACTATAGATTACAAACTCTTTCTCTGACTCATGCTGAATCAAAACTAGAGCATTCGTCAAATCTTCTTTCAATTTCTCAAAGGCTTGTTGTCTTGCATCTGACCACTCAAATCTGACACTTTTCTATAACAATTTAGCCAATGGAGCAGCCACTTTAGAGAATCCATCTACAACCCTTCGGTAGTAACCGGCTAAACCTAGGAAGCTACGGATTTCTAACACTGATTTCGGTTGCTTCCAACTCACAACTGCCTCTATTTTCTTAGGATCAACTCGGATTCTCTCGACTGATACAATATGACCTAGGAAGACTACTTCCCTAATTCAAAACACATTTGCTTAACTTAGCATATAGCTGATTATTAAGCAAGGTCTGTAGCACTAACCGCAAATGCTTATCATGGTCTTCATCGGTACGTGAATACACAAAAATATCATCTATTAACACCACTACAAACCGAACCAAATATTCATGAAATACTCTGTTCATCATGTTCATAAAAGTTGTTGGTGCGTTTGTCAAACCAAAGGGTATCACTAAGAACTCGTAGTGTCTATAACGTGTGCGAAAGACTGTCTTCGGTACATCTTTCTCTTTCACCTTCAATTGATAGTAACTCGATCTCAAATCTATCTTGGAAAACACGGAAACACCTCTAAGCTGATCAAACAAATCATCGATCCGTGGCAATGGACACTTGTTTTTCAATGTCAGCTTGTTCAACTGCCTATAATCTATGCACATTCTCAAACTACCATCTTTCTTCTTTACAAACAAAACCAGTGCACCCCAAGGTGAAATACTAGGCCTAATGAAACTTCGGCCTAGTAGTTCATAAAGTTGTGTCTTCAACTCTTTCAGTTCTTTAGGAGCCATACGATACAGAGCAATCGATACTGGACCAGAACCAACATAAGTCTCTATAGAAAACTCCACCTCTCTATCAGGTGGCAAACTAGGAAATTCTTCTGGAAATACCTCAGAAAATTTACAAACATGCCTAGCAACCAACATCCATTAACTTCTGAGCCTCTAAAGCTGAAACATTGGACAAGAACTTAACGTTCTCGCCCACTACTACTACCTCATAATCATCTGAAAGCCTCAAGGACACACGTTTTGTCTCGAAATCTACCCTAGCCCTATGTTCCACAAGCCAATCTATGCTCAAAATTACATCAAAACCATAAAACAACAATTCCATCATATCCACAGGAAAAACATGATCTGAACCATCAAAGAGCATCTTCTGTACATCTTTCTAACTACAATTGTCTCACCAAAAGAACTCGTGATACTCATACCCACATCTAATATCTCAACCAGAATATCTAACAGCTTTGCATGCTCACTCAATATATATGAATGTGTAGAGCTGAAATCGATCAAAGAAAGCAAAGTCAAAGACTGTAACGAGAAATTACCTACAATCACGTATGTGTCATTTCTATCCTCACGATGCGCATACACTCTTGCAGTCCACCTGCCTCGGGCTGAACTTCCACAACATGTGCCACATTCTTCTAACCATCATTCTTGGGTTGAAAGTTACCTCGACCGCTCCCACGACCTCTCTGATGCTCGACAGCTCGTGCAAAAGCCTGCCCATCCCTAGCCGGATGTGAACAATCACGCTTCAAGTGCGCTTGAGATCCGCAGTTCCAACATGAGCCATAAGTGCCTCAACACTCACCAAAATGACATCTACCACACTTGGTACACTCAGGAGTACGATTTTCAACCCCTTGGCTGTGATGGCCTCGCCCCGGATTACCACCTCCACGCCTATGATACTTGATGGGGTCTTCTATTCTTGTGTATCTTGGCACGGTCTCTATCCCACTCGGCGGTCCTTTTCTCTAAACTAGATCCACCTTTACGATCATCAAGTCCCAAAGACTGTTCAATGTCATTGGCCCTAGTGACCAATACATCAAAATTTGTATAGTCAGAAGCCAACATGTAAGTCTTCACCTCCTGATCAAACCATGTCGAAAATGCTCACATCGTTCCCTCTCAGTATGAACCAACTCAAAAGCGTACTGACTAAGACATACGAACTGTACCTCATACTCGGACACGATCATGCTTCTGAAACTAGAGTCATGAACTCTCTCTTCTTCTCGTATAGGTATCGAGGACCTAGATACTTCTTACGAAAAGCAGTCATAAAGAATTCCCAAGTGTAGAACTAATGTTTTGATATAATAATTGAAAAATGTTTTGGACTAATTTGAAAAGAATTTAAAACTTGGTTTTAAGTCCAAACAACTTGAAATTATGTTTAAGGTATTTTTAACAGGTTTTTGGCAAGACTTTTCATGTTTTTAAATAGCCAAACTTGTGTTTTCAAAGTACCCGTACCGATACGGTCCAACCCGTATCGATACCTTTTTGCCCCAATTTGGTCACTGCCAAAACCCGTATGGAAACAGGCTTGGCCGTTTTGATACGAATTGGGATCGTTTCGATATGCCTGGTAAGCGTACCGATCCCCTTTCAACCACCCCAACGGCTACTTTCCCAACGGTCATTTAAAAGTGAACCCGTACCGATACGCCCTCAAGCGTATCGATACGCCCAGGCTAGCAAGAGCCCAACGGCTAGTTTCTGATGAAGGCCGTACCGATACGGATCCAAGCGTATCGATACGGATCCAAGCGTATCGATACGGATTGCTGTAGAACAGCATTTATGAAGGGAAATAAAGTCCTCAACGGCTCCAAATCATCCCCAACGGCTAGTAACGGCTATAAACTCATTAAGGAGTATAAAAGGAACCTCCAAGCATCTTGTAATGGTTAATGCTTCAATTGTTACAACATTATAATGTCAAAATTTGTCTAGAGCTTAAATTTTTTATTTCTTGCTTAGACAACACTTGTGAGCTTACATTGTTAAATTTGCTCAAGTGTTTAGGTTTTGGGTGAGTGCTTAGAATTGCAAACAAACACCTATTAGAGGGATTTCTAGTTTGCTAAGTCTTTCTTTGTACAAGAGAGTGTTTCCTCAAGCTTTGGGTAGAAAGCTTTGAGGGTTGTAAAGGTTGCCTCCTTAGCCTAGAAAAGGGGACGAAATTCTTAGTGAATTTGTTTGGAAATCCTTAGTGGGGAGCTAAGGTAGTGGATGTAGACCTTGATTAGAAGGTTGAACCACTATAAATCCTTGTGTCAAATTGCCTATTTTTCACCTCCCACTAAAACACCCAATTATCCAACTTCTCCATACTTGGCGAGCAAGAACGGTTGATCGAATCGAGCCCCTAAAATCTCAACAATTGGTATCAGAGTTTGGCTCAATCGAAGGGGATTCACATCCTATTGAGAAGATCCGGCAAGCTCGATCAATTTTTCACCAACCGGCTCAAATGGCGCAATCCATCGACAAACCGCCTTTCTTCGACGGAAATCACTATGCCCACTGGAAGACAAAGATGAAATTCTTCTTGAAGTCAAGAGACTACAAGTTATGGGATAGAGTTGAAGATGGTCTGTTCGTGCCTCAAAGAAGCAAAGCGGAATGGAGTGCCGACAATCGCAAGAAGATGGAGCTTAATTGCAAAGCCTTGCACATGCTCTTTTGTGCATTTGGCCCAACCATCTATGAGAAGATGTCTTCTTGTGAGAGTATCAAGGAGGTATGGGACAAGCTTGAAGTCACATACGAAGGAACCGATGAAGTCAAGGAGACCAAGATTGGGCTCCTCACCTTAGAGTATGAGAACTTCAAGATGGATCCGGAAGAGAACATTGAGAAGATGTTTGATAGGTTCTCCACTATCACAAATGGACTCAAAGGTTATGGAGAAGCCATCCCGAAAGAGAAGCTTGTCCGAAAGCTCATCTACTCCCTTCCCGAGTCATGGGACTCAAAGAGGACCCCCATCATCGAAGCCAAGAATCTCAAAACCTTGAAGCTTGATGAACTAATGGGGTCACTTCTCACTCATCAAATAATGAAGAAAAACAAAGAAGAGGAGAAGAAGAAAGAAGAGATTAGAGCGATGGGGAAGAAGAAGATCATGGAGCTAGGCATCAATGCTAGTGTCGTAGCTCTCAAATCCTCCACATGCCATCATGTAGATTCAAGTGAGGAGGAAAGTGAAGATGAAGAGATGGCCTATCTCTTCAACAAATTTGCCCGGTTCATGAAGAGCAAAATGGAAAAATCAAAGCATGAATCGATGAAGAAGATGAAAGACTCCCACAAATCCAAAAAGAAGGAATCATCTTCAAAACAAGCATATGTGGCCACATGGAGTGATGAAGACTCCACCGATGATGAAGTAGCCCACCTATGCTTGATGGCTCTCAATGAGGGGGAGGTAACTTCTAACTCATCTATTTCAAATTCTTATACATTTGATGAGTTACAAAATGCCTATAATGATTTGCTTTTGGAATTCAAGGCATCATTTTCCAAGAACAAAAAGTTGATTTCAAAAATAAAAATTGAAAATAATTTGCTTTCCAAAACAAATCTTGAACTTGAAGCAAAATTGAAAAATTTTGAACAAAAATGTTTTGATTTACAAAATTTGCTTCTTATGGTTCAAAAAGAAAAGGATTTGATTTCCAATTAACTTGAAAAGAAAAATAATTTTGGAAAATCAAAATTTTATGTAAGACAATCTAGTGCCCCTAGATTTGTGAATGGAAAATGTTTTAGAAGTGTTTGGGTCCCAAAAGGACTAACCACTTCAACTAAAAATGATGAAATTGAAAAATGGATTTCTAAGGGGACTAAATTTTGTGCTACTAATGTCTATGGATCCAAAACAATTTGGATACAAAAAATTACTTGATTGTCTTTTGCTAGGTGTGATGGAGAGTGATCAACAAGTCAAACTTTGAGGGGCAGCTCCATGCACACATAGGAAGAACACTTGAAGAAGGAAGGCTTCACATCCTCCCTTGAGTTCAAGTGTGGTAAAATCTAGTTGTTTTTGCTTTTATTTGATTAATTTTCATTTAAGTCAACTAGATAATCATATATGTTAAACTAACATTCTTATGATGCTTTGAGTAAGGGGGAGCCAATTTTAAAACCAAATTCTTATTTTTCTCAATTTTCACCTCTATTGTTATTTTGAACTTAATGTTTTAAATTCTTTTTTGATATAACAAAAATAAGGAGAAATTGTTTGAAAAATTGAATTTTCAAATGAATAAGGGGAGCTTTATTTGATTTCATATCTTTAATCTCATATTCACATTTTTAAAGTTAAAAGGGGGAGAATCCCAAACATTTTTTCAAGTGAGTTTTATTATATCAAAAACGGGGGAGATTGTAGAACTAATGTTTTGATATAATAATTGAAAAATGTTTTGGACTAATTTGAAAAGAATTTAAAACTTGGTTTTAAGTCCAAACAACTTGAAATTATGTTTGAGGTATTTTAAGAGGTTTTTGGCAAGACTTTTCATGTTTTTAAATAGCCAAACTTGTGTTTTCAAAGTACCCGTACCGATACGGTCCAACCCGTATCGATACATTTTTGCCCCAGTTTGGTCACTGCCAAAACTCGTATCGAAACAGGCTTGGCCGTTTCGATACGGATCGGTATCGTTTCGATACGCCTGGTAAGCGTACCGATCCCCTTTCAACCACCCCAACGGCTACTTTCCCAACGGTCATTTAAAAGTGAACCCGTACCGATACGCCCTCAAGCGTATCGATACGCCCAGGCTAGCAAGAGCCCAACGGCTAGTTTCTGATGAAGGCCATACCGATACGGATCCAAGCGTATCGATACGAATGGCTGCAGAACAACATTTATGAAGGGAAATAAAGTCCTCAACGGCTCCAAATCATCTCCAACGGCTAGTAACGGCTATAAACTCATCAAGGAGTATAAAAGGAACCTCCAAGCATCTTGTAATGGTTAATGCTTCAATTGTTACAACATTATAATGTCAAAATTTGTCTAGAGCTTAAATTGTTTATTTCTTGCTTAGACAACACTTGTGAGCTTACATTGTTAAATTTGCTCAAGTGTTTAGGTTTTGGGTGAGTGCTTAGAATTGCAAACAAACACCTATTAGAGAGATTTCTAGTTTACTAAGTCTTTCTTTGTACAAGAGAGTGTTTCCTCAAGCTTTGGGTAGAAAGCTTTGAGGGTTGTAAAGGTTGCCTCCTTAGCCTAGAAAAGGGGACGAAATTCTTAGTGAATTTGTTTAGAAATCCGTAGTGGGGAGCTAAGGTAATGGATGTAGACCTTGGTTAAAAGGTTGAACCACTATAAATCCTTGTGTCAAAATGCCTATTTTTCACCTCCCACTAAAACAACCAATTATCCAACTTCTCCACACTTGGCGAGCAAGAACGGTTGATCGAATCGAGCCCCTAAAATCTCAACACCAAGTAACCTCGGCCTCTGGCATACCCGTTGTAATGGTAGTCCACCAAGTATAGGCATCTTCTTGAAGCAAAGAGACGATGCAACCTAGCTTACATGCATCAGAGCACTCCATTTGTCCCAAAATACGAACGATGCTCACAAACCATGCCTCTGAACCCATCGGGTGACAATCCCCGAAACTCGACTCCGCGCAAGCTACGAAGTTGTTCTAATGGCAGACCAGAACATACACCCTAAGGCGGTGCTGCAACCTAAACGCCCGCTAAAGCTGTCTGAATAGCCCCAGTTATAGTCTGAATCAATAGATTAACATCAATGTCGGCCTGTCTCTGACCAACCTGGGGTCCAACACCTCCAAAATTCGCTCCACCACCACCTGGAGGAGGAGGTAAGTTCTCCCCTTGCATATCCTCAACGTTCTCAATCCGCTCAACCCTCGAATTATCCATTTTGGGTCTTCCCCTTGGTCTCACCATGCTAACAGATGCAAAGCTAAGCAATAAACACAACAAGTGAAATGATTTTGGGTCATTAAAGAACAAAGTCCAATGCGCTCGAGTCTTTAAACTTAAAACCACTTACAATACCAATATACTAGCAATGGGTGTCTTTAACTATCTTCCAACCAACACAAAAGAAAGCCATAAGCATGATTACAATCACCGTGCATCACGACCAACAACCATACACAATAAAACTTACCTCACTTACCTTTCAGCTTTGTGGAAACTCAGCGAATCTAGGCTCTGATACCAACAAATGTAACCCACTCAACCCGACCTAGCCACCAGATCGCATCGAACGGGTTACATGGGGAAAACTGAAGAGAAACCCATTAACGCTTCAATCCAATTAGCAACCCTAAACTTTTTTTAATTTAATCTTGTCTAAAAGCCATTTTGTAACCTATGTGAACAGACACACAACAGAAGATACAAACACGAACATGAATCAAGAAATACAGACATTAGAGGTTAATGTTTAACAATTTTACTACAGGTCGTATCGATACCCCAAAGGTTGGTGTCGATACGTCTTCTACGGTCAAACCCCCAAAGTCAGCTTTAAGAGACCGTATCGATTCCCTCCTAGGCTGGTATCGATACGCCCTCGAAGGTCAAGCTTCCAAAGTCAACACCAGGGACCGTATCGATACACCTAAGGTCCGTACCGATACCTCAATTTCTCGCCAAAATCTCATATTTCCAGTGACCAAAACAGGCATCGATACGCCCCCGCATATCGGTACGATAGGCTTGAAAGAGGGCACCGTATCGATACTGCTCTCGAGCGTATAGTTACCCCATGCCCAAAAAACAGAATTCTACAGATTTAAAACACAATGATGCCAGCACAAAACACACTAAGAAACATTCATTCATCTCATATACACACATACAACTTAAGGCAACCATGAATACTCATTAAAACAAGATAGACATTCCACAAGGCAAAATTCATAAACCAAGATTCATAAAGAAAACTACTCATACTTAACATTCACAAAAGGGTCAAAAGCCAAACCAAAGCATGTTTCAACATGTTAAGAGGCATTACAAGCCATACATAACCAAACAAACTTGTCTAAAGCAAAGAGACATATCAACAACCTCTTAAACCAAAAAGGTCCTATCTCATTGCTTAATACAATTTATTGAAGTTTAAGAACCATACTTGAGCAAATCAACCCCTTGAATTTTCCCTTGTTCTCCGAGCTGCTCCGAAAGTCTAAGGACCTGCATTGTTGGAAAAGGAGCGTAAGTATTTAAGCTTTGTGAGCGATGTTCAGACTGTAGCTACAACAATGCAATTAAAACCATAGTTTGCTTGAAACCAAAAAAACATTTCAAAACCAATTCTCTCAAGCTTGAACACATAACAAACATGCATTTAATGTCTCGTGCATTTACCGAATGCATCCACAAGCCACAAGCTTACCTCATGCTCATTCTCATCATACTTACAATGTAACCAAATACATGCATAAGCATAAATGGAAATGAACGATAAACATGCTCAACATGAGAATTTAGAGCACCATGGGTATATTGACATTTAACACTTTTACTCGGATATGCGGATAGTTCTCAAAACCACTATAGACACTTTCGATGGAATCTCACATCACCATACTCACTCGTCTAGTAAAACATGACTTCCGGTGGTATCTCACATCACCGTACTCCTCCTTAGTGGAATCTAGGATTACTAAGGTCACGCGCGACTTTTACCTCGAGTGCACCCTCATCCTATTGGTCGACCAACTATATCAGGTAATAAGATTTCACATTGTCAATAACTCATCAAACCATCACTTACCTCGTGTTCTCATGGTCACAACCATAACCAACATAGGATCAATTAAAGCAATCATATGCATAACACAAGGATATTCATTGCAAACATGCACTGTGAAAATCATTCATAACATATAGTTACCTTGCCAAAAACTAAGGAACCAACAGGCACGAAAACAACCCAAAGCCAAGTCAAAAACTCCATATTTTTTTACCAATTTCGGGTTTCCCATTATTAAGCCAATATTCTGACATGTTTAAACACTCAAAACTTAGCTTAAAACACATGTAAAACCATGGATAATCAAACCCACGAAAATCAAGTAAAAATACTCATTTTTCAAACCCAAAGCCAAAATGAAATATAATAAGTCTAGAAGGAAGATTTTATTGATGACAAGTTATATAAGTAAAAACCCAAGTGAATGAGAAGTTACCTTGCAATCCTTGACAAAAGGAAAGGATTTGGATTGAAGAGAGAAAAACCAACGTGAAAAACCCTTTGCTCAAAATGAAGATGATAGCATTTTGTGAAAATGACTTTTGATTCAAAATAACCTTTTTAATTTCATTTGGAAAAATTCCTCTTTTTCCATTCAAAAACTTTCTTTTTGCCCAAATATACTTTAAAAACCATTTTATTAGAAAAAGGGTCCCCGAAATTAGAGCTAACCAACCAACTAACTCGGACCGAACTTGAATCGGATCTGATTACCTTCTGAACCCTAAACTCAGACGTTACAAAGAAAGCCTATTCAAACATTCAAGCAATCAAAATTCAATTTGTGCTCAATTTTTTCATCTTTCTTGTAAACGCTAGTGTTGTTCTTCATTGTAATTACTTTTTCTAGTTTGCGTTTTCGGATATGGATAGTATCCGATCCGAAATTTCCGATAGTCAAAATAACAATCTGTATCCGATCCGAAAAAATCAAATATCCAAAAAACTAGATATCTGAAATTTTAGATCGAATATTCAAGTATCCGAATCCGAAAATATTACTTAGTTTAACAAAAAATTTAGATTTGAATTTTACAATTTCCACACACTTTTTTTGAATTAAAAACTCAAATATTTTCAAAAGCATTGAAAATTTAAATATATATACATATATTACACATTACACTTTTTTTTTTTTGCAAAAACCAGAGCATTAAAAAGCTTCTCAACCAAACTCCATGTCTATAAAATGAATTAGGATCACCAATGCAAGTGGTGTCATGAAGATCTCCTCTCCAGGCGGTCGACCACGAGCAAAAGAGGCTAACTTATCTACAACTAAATTCATCTCTCGTCGAACATGTCTCACCTTTATAATCCTTTCTCAGGAAAGCAACTCCAATTTCGAATCCATAATAGAATTTCTTACAAGGCCCTCGGAGTCACAATTAAGAATTCTCACAACCTCAACATTGTCAAGTTCCAAGCATGCTTTAACATTGTCACACTCCAATTCAGTACGACAGAAACCCAAGTTTCAAGCATGCTTCAATAATACATGGATTGCCCAAAGTTCAACAACAAGACATGAATATTACACACAATTTCATAACACATTTGAAATACACAAACAGTGTACAAACTGTCAATTATGAACAATAAAAACTAAATTGCCCTAACCTTAATATTCTTTTATAAACCAACTTTAGTATCATATTAAAAGAAAAAGAAACTGAGCAAATTGAGAAAACTTTAGTATCACACACATAACATATTACACTTGAACAAATTGAGAATGTGTTGTTGAACATTTTCTTCATCTTCTCTAAAATAGTAGTCCCTTGTTGTTGGAATTTTCTAAAAAAAATCTAACTAAACGCATATATGATACATATCCCATCCAACACTTACACCATAGTTGAGTAATATAGGACTTAATTAAGTGATTCAGAGGAAATTATATTGAGCAATTAAGCATGCGATCTACTGCAATTTGGGAAAACATATACCACAACTTTAAATGAATTCTTAAAGGCTATTACATGGATAAAACATCTAAAAGAACATATTTTTTCACATTGAAAGCTCAAAATTCTCTAAAAAAAAGTTGCCAATTCTCCATCTAATTTATTAGATTACAGACTTAATTTGTCCAAAAACAATAAAAGCTCAAAGTTTATATATTTTTCATAGAAAGGTTCTAATTCAACACTGTCAATAGCTTGGAAAACTTACTCGGTGCCTTTTTGTCTCAAAATTCGAAACTACTCAGGGAGAGAATAGCATGCCACTCTTCCTCATATTTCTGGGCGACCCAGAAGCAGCCATGGCGATGACCACAATCCCACGGCACCTATGCTTGCTCTGGTGAACAAACACGGCGGACCCAGATGAAGAAACAAAGCAGATAACAGCCTTTGGCGAAGAAAATAGAAATCTCAAGCAAGTATTACAAGGAAAAACAAAATTTGAAGAATTTATCAAGCATTGAGCAGTCCAGCACGATAAGCAATTAAAATTTTGGAGGACCTAAAGGATGGATTTGGGAGAAATTTCTGTTTATGAATCGTGAGAGACAGAGTGATTTGGACTTTACCATTTAGACTAGGGCTAGAGGCGTAATTTTTTTTTGGGTTTAGATAATCCGAAATTAAGTTTAGGCCGATTCGTATCCGATCCGATTATTTAAAAAAAATTAAATATTCAATCCGAATTATCCAAAATTTTAAAACCAGGTCGAATATCTATATTTTCGTATTGGATCATCGGATAAACAGATCAGATTTTTTTGCACACCCCTAGTTATAAGTCTATTGAATTGTGTAAGATTACTCATTATCCTTAAAGGAAAGACAAATTAGTGGGTTTGTTAAAATTTCTTAGTGTTGTCACTAAGGTAGCGGACGTAGACTCCATTGAGAGAGTTGAACCACTCTAAATCACCTTGCAATTTTTTACCTTTGCAATTAGTGTTCACCACTCTTCAAAAATCAATTCACCTCCTCTTGCCTTTATTCGATCAGAGGTTGACTCATTAGAAGGTCTTACAACCTCTTGAGAAGATCCAAGAAGTGTGCAATCATCTACAAGGTCATCTATGGCTTCCTCCTCCACCATTGAAGCTTGGGACGATTCTCAACCCACCAACAAGTCTCCCTTCTTCAATGGACTTAATTATACTTATTGGAAGAGCCGCATAAAGTTATTCATTCAAGCTTTTGATCTTGAAGCTTAGAAGATCATCATGAGTGGTTACACCGCACCAAATAGTGACATGGAGACGTGGAGCAATGATGAGAACAAGAAATTCTCTACAAATGTCAAGGCAATGCATGTCATATTTTGTGCTCTTGGACCAGAAGAATATGGAAGGGTATCATCTTGTTCCAATGCCAAAGAGATTTGAGACAAACTTAAAATAACACATGAAGGAACCAACCAAGTGAAGGAGACCAAAATCAGGCTCTTCAACTTCAACTATGAAAACTTCATGATGGACCCCAAATAAGATATCAAATCCATGTCCGATCAGTTCTCCGTAATTGTGAATGGATTAAAGAGCTATGAAGAGGTAACCCCGAAAGACAAACTTGTGAGGAAGATGATATACCTTCTTCCCGAATCTTGGGAGTCCAAGAAGACGACGATCATAAAAGAAAAGAATATCAAGACTCTCAAATTGGATGAACTCATTGGTGCCTTACTTACACATGAGATGATGTCAAAAGGGAAGATCGAAAAGAAGAAGAAAGTTGAAAAGAAATTTGGAATAGCTCTTAAATCAACAAAAGAAAAGAGTGATTGTGATGGAGAAAATGAAGAGAAAGAGATGACTATGTTTTCCAAGAAATTCAAAAGATTCATGAGGTCCAACAAAGGAAGAAGATTCCAAAAAGAAGAGGCTTTCAAGAATGATGTCAAAGATAAGGATCCCATCATTTTTTATGAGTGCAAAAAGCTGGGACATATCAATTTCAATTGTCCCCAATTGAAGAAGAAGAGTTTTAAGAAAAAGAAGCACAAGGCTCATGTAGTTACTTGGAGGGATAATGAATCATCCGATGGGGACGAAAATGAAGTACCCAACTTGTGTCTCATGGCAATAAAGGATGACTCTATGGTAACCTCTAATTCATCTACTTCATGTGATTATACTTTTTGATGAATTGCTATAGGCATTTGATAAATTAACTTTGGAATTTGAAAAGTCAATTTTGAAAAATAAAAAAATCATTTCAAGATTGAAAAATGAAACGACTCTCTTTCCAAATCTAATAAAGAGCTTGAAAGTAAAGTTGAAGAAATGCAAGTTAAAATGAAAGGGTGAAAATTGATGATCATCAAAAGAAACTTGATGATCTTAAAGCTTTTTTTTTAACAAAGTTAGGACAAAAAGTTTTGAAAAATGTGAAAATTCAAAACTCAAGTATGTTAGAAAAAAATTTAATGGAAACATTTATAGAGGTCTCTAAAAATCATATAATAGAAAGATAGTTAAAAGTATTTGGGTCCTTAAAGGACTCATTGCTACTAAAGATTATGATCTTTTGTCTAAATGAATTCCAAAAGAGACTAGAATTTTAGGAACTAACTCTTATGGACCCAAAAGATTTTGGGTACCAAAATATGTATAATTTCCTATTGTAGGTGTGTTGGAGCCATTGTAAGCAAAATGGAGAAATTTGAAAGCTCTTGACACACTAGAAGGAATGAAACTTAGAGAGGATGAGGCCTAATCAACTCATCTTAGTTCAAGTGGTAACATTTTCTTTTACATGCAATCTTTACTCAATCATGTTGTCTTTACTCAATGCATTTTCGGGTTTAATTAAGGCTTAAAATTGACATTTTTGTCAATTTAGGACCTAAAGTTTCTAAACCTTCATAAAGATTTCAAAACCTTCAGGGAATTCAAGATTAAGCACCATACTTGAATAAGAAGTTCTGAAACCCTTCTTAAAGCTTCCGAAACCTGGTGCTTAAAAGTTTCGAAACCTTGCACATGGTTTTGAAACCTTCATTAAATATGGCCGAACTCAATCGAGTTTTAAGCAAAAATCCCCCAATTTTTATAAACCCTAACCTTATTCTCTTTATTCCAAACAGCTACAACACCAAATCTGTGAAACCTATGTTTGATTTTGATATAACAATGTATGTTAAGAATTAAATTGAAAACTTGAAATAAATTTTTAAATCCCACAAATGATTTTTAAATCATCAAGGCTTCAATCTGATTTGAAAAACTCAAACTCCAAATATTTTCTAAGTGTTCCAAGGCCAAACTATTGAAAAACGTCCAGGCGTATCGATACGCTTCCAGTCGTATCGATACTTTTTTTGCAAAGTTGGCTACTGGAGAAACGCGTGTCGATATGCCCCTCACCGTATCGAAACAGATTGCATCTGTATCGATACGCTCTCTCTGTAAAACTGAAGGAGTTTGAATAGCATATCGATACGGTTCCACCCGTATCGATACGAATTTAATGGAATTTTAAATTCGAAAAGCTTTTAATGATTTCGACCGTTGGTGTCAGTTGTTAAGTAACCAAAATTTAAAGTGGTAGTTGTCCCGTACCGATACGCCCTTTGTCGTATCGATACGGAAACTTCCAATGAGCTCTGTTGAATTAATTGGATCGATACGGTTGTTCCCCGTATCGAAACGGTCCTTGTCCCGTATCGATACGCTTATACGCGTATCGATGCGCCCTCTTGTTATTGTGCAACGGCTCTTTCTGTTTTGAGACAGGTAATCGATACGGGTCTTCGTGTACCGATACGGTAAGCTGCATAGTGTATTTATGGAGGAAAGAGAGGGTCTCAATGGCTATAATCAATACCCTAACCACCCAAACGACTAGAATTAATAGAGAATGTATAAATTGAAGCCAATTGAAGACCAGCAACAAATATTTCATCAAAGATTAACATCCTTACAAAAATCCAAGCTCAAAATGCTTATTTTCCTATCTCTTGTAAAACCCCAAATTGTATAGTGTTCAATTCTGATCTTGTAATCAAATTTGGGTTGAGTGTTTGTACTTAAAGGGGTAATCTTGTATGGAGAGATATCTTTCTTGCATTTAATTCTTCTTTGTACTCTTGTGAGGGTTTGGTCAAATTTTGGGTAGAAAATTTGACCGGTATTGTAAAGGTTACCTCATTTTTAGCCACTCTAAAATTTCTTGTTCTTCATTTTTAGCCATTCCATTTACTCCAACAATTTTTAAAAACCCAATTCACCCCATCTTGGCTTTGATCAATCCATTGATCCACTCAACAATTGGTATCAGAGCCCACATCTTTGAAGGATTAACAACCACAAGAGGAGTTCCGAGGAAGAGTGTGATCAACTACTAAAGCAAGTCATGGCATCTACCTTCGGGTCAAGCATGTACGAGTCTCAATCAACCACCAAACCGTCTTTCTTCAACGGTTATAACTACCCCTTTTGGAAGAACCGAATGCGTCTCTTCATTAAATCCAATGATTATCTAGTTTGGGGTGCCATTGAAGATGGACCTTATATTTCGATGAAGAGAGACGACGAAGGAAGATTGGTGCTAAAGAAGAAAAATGAGATGAGTGAAGAGGAGAGAAAGAAGATTCAAATTAATGATAAAGCTCTTCACATGTTGTTTTGCTCTTTCGGTCCCGACATCTACTCCAAAGTTTCCTCCATCGAAAGTGCTAAGGAAGTGTGGGATACACTTGAGACTACTTATGAAGGAACAAGTGATGTGAAGGAGACAAAGATTGGAATTCTCAATCTTTGCTATGAGAATTTCAAAATGAAGCCCGACGAAATCGTGTCAAAGATGTTTGATCGTTTCTCAACAATCGTCAACGGGCTAAAGGGTTTTGGAGAGATAATCCCGTAAGACAAACTAGTCCGAAAGCTACTCTACTCACTTCCCGAGTCTTGGGATGGGAAGAGAACCGCCATCATTGAGGCCAAAATTTTGAAGACACTCAAGCTTGATGAGCTAGTGGGTTCTCTCCTAACTCGTGAGATAATGAAGCAAGGAAGGGAAGATGAAAGGAAGAAAGAAGAGAGAAGAGTGGAGAAGCTTGAGGTAGATAAGCAGAAGAAGATAGGAGTGGCTCACAAAACTTCTCTACATGAGGAGAGCACTTCTAGTGAGGAGGAAGCCCTAGAAGAATTGGCTATGATAGCCAAAAGGTTCTCATGGTTTATGAGGTTCAAGCGAGGAAGGAAGATTCAAAGAAAAATGGACTTCAAAACCAAAAACAAAGAAGAAGAGAGTGATCAAATCATTTGCTTTGAGTGCAAAAAACATGGTCATATTCGTTCGGAGTGCTCTCAACTCAAGAAGAAGGGCTTTGAGAAGAAGAAGAAGCTCAAAGCCAAACTTGCTACTTGGAGTGATGAGGAGTCATCTGAGGATGAGGAACACGAAGTGGCCAACCTTTGCCTCATGGCTCTTGAGGATGATTCCTCCATAGTAACCTCTAACTCATCATCTTTTGATTTTACATTTGGTGAATTGCATGATGCTTATGATGAGTTACAAGAGGTATATGATGAGTTAGTTGAGAAGTATAAAGGGTCGGTCATAACAAATAAAAATATTATTTCAGAATTAAATGCTAAAAATGACTCACTTTCTCAAGCTAACTTAAAATTTAAGAAAAAGATCTTAGGTTTACAAGATGAACTTAAATTCTTTCAAGATGAAAATGTAGACTTAAACAATCTTATTTCTCAATGCAATAGTGAACACCAAAAGGTGTTAGATGAGCTTAACAAGCTCAATGAGTCTTTCAAAAATGTTGGTAATGTGAAAAATGAGATAGGTGAATCCTATAAAACTAACCAACCTAAGAGAAAGACATATAACTACAAACAAAGTGGCTTCCATAGGCATACTAGAACTAAGAAAATTAGAACTGTATAGGTTTCTAAGGAACTCGTCAAGTCTAATAATGTTTTTGCTATGTCACCTTGGATTCTTAAGGGAACCAAGCTTTTGGGAGCTAACACTCGTGGACCCAAAATGATTTGGGTACCAAAAGTCAAAGCTTAATATCTTTGTTTGTAGGGGGAGCATTGCTACAAGGCCAAAGCACAAAGTCAAAACTCATGGTACCTTGATAGTGGATTCTCGAGGCACATGACCAGAGAGACAAGAGTCGATTCATGGACTTAAAGCCAAAAAGTGGAGGAGTAGTGACATTTGGTGACAACTCCAAAGGCCACATTAAAGGTATTGGATCCATAGATAATCACTCTACTATTCTCATTGAAAATGTTTTGTATGTCGATGGTCTAAAGCGTAATTTATTGAGCATTAGTCAATTGTGTGACAAAGGGTTTAATGTCTTATTTGATAAAAATGGGTGCAAAATTGTTGACATTAAATCAAATAATATAATGATCATTTGTCATCACATAGGTAATATATATATGGTGCATTTAGATGACATTCATACATCTCATGCATGTTTTGTTGCACAAAATGAAAATGATACATGGCTATGGCATAGGAAACTAGGACATGCTAGCATTAGTGTTTTAGAAAAAAATAGTTCCCCTAAATCTAGTTAGAGGTTTGCCCAAAATTAAGTTCTCAAATGACAAAATTTGTGATGCATGCTCTAAGGGTAAACAACATAGATCATCCTTTAAATCTATTACTGATATTTCTACAAGTAGGTGTTTACAACTTATTCACATGGATTTATTTGGGCCTATTAGAACTATGATCTTGGGTGGTAAATCGTACGCATTTGTACTTGTTGATGACTATTCTAGATTTACTTGGGTTCTATTCTTAAGTACTAAAGATGAGGCTTTAGAAAAATTTATCACATTTTCAAAATTAACTCAAAATGATCTTGAACTTAAAATCTCTCATATTAGAAGTGATCATGGAACTGAATTTCAAAATCTAGGTTTTGAAGAGTTTTTAAATGAAAATGGTATTAGCCACAATTTTTAAGCTCCTCGAACTCCTCAACAAAATGGGGTAGTTGAGAGGGAAAATAGGACTTTACAAGAAATGTCTAAAACAATGCTTTGTGAAAGCAATTTACCTAAATATTTTTGGGCGGAAGCCACAAACACCGCTTGATATATTGTAAACCGAGTAATGATTAGGCCATTTTTAAAGAAAACACCATATGAGATTTTAAAATCTAAAAAGCCTAACATTAGCTATTTTCATCCATTTAGTTGCAAGTGTTTTGTTTTAAACAATGGAAAAGATAACTTAGGTAAATTTGATGCTAAAAGTGATGAAGCTATTTTCTTAGGTTATTCTTTAAACTCTAAAGCCTATCGTGTATTTAATAAGAGAACTTTAGTAGTAGAAGAGTCTATTCATGTTGAATTCGATGATAACCTCCTTCCGATGAAGAATTCTTGTGATGATGATGATGTAGGAATCCTTGATGCCTTTGATGGAGGACAAACTTCAAAGGAGGATGAGATTCAACGAAAGAAGAGGATACACAAGATCCACCTCTTGAAGCCTTGAAGGACTTGGCTCTTGAGGAAAAGGAAGTGAGCTACCTAAGGGAGTACAACTATGAAAAAGGTGGTAAAATATTGGGTGATCCACCCAAGGAGGTAACTACTAGATCTTCTCTTAAACTCATGAATCATGTTGCTTTTATCTCATGCATAGAGCCTAAGAACATTAAATAAGCATTAAAAGATGATTTTTGGATTATGGTTATGCAAGAAGAGTTAAATCAATTTGAGAGAAGTAATGTATGAACATTAGTTGAAAGGCCTAGTAATCAATCTACTATAGAAACTAAATGGGTATTTAGGAATAAACTAGATGAGAGTGGTAACATTGAAAGAAACAAAGCTAGATTATTTGCTCAAGGTTACACTCAAGAAGAGGGAATTGATTTTGATGAAACCTATGCACCCGTAGCTAGAATGGAAGCCATTAGGATGTTGCTTGCATATGCATGTTATCATGATTTCAAGCTTTTTCAAATGGATGTTAAAAGCACATTTTTAAATGGTTTTATAAATGAGGAAGTGTATGTGGAACAACCACCGGGTTTTGAAGATTCAAAATTTCCAAATCATGGTTTCAAACTAACCAAAGCACTTTATGGTTTAAAACAAGCTCCTAGAGCTTGGTATGAAAGACTTTCAAACTTTTTGATTGAAAAAGGAAAGGTGGACACTACACTTTTCATAAAAAGATATAAAAATGACATCTTAGTAGTACAAATATATGTTGATGATATTATTTTTGGATCTACTAATGAGTGTCATTGCAAAGAGTTTGCTAAGTTAATGCAAGGTGAATTCGAGATGAGCATGATGGGGGAGCTCTCATTCTTTTTGGGACTCCAAATCAAGCATAGGAAGGATGTCACCTTCATCAATCAAGCAAAGTACATCAAGGATATGCTCAATAAGTTTGACTTGAAGAATGCAAAGCCTCAAGCCACACCATTGAGCTCATCTACAAAGCTTGACAAAGATGAAGGAGGTAAGTGTGTTGACTCTAAGCTTTATCGCTCTATGATTGGATCTTTACTTTACCTTACCGCAAGTAGATCAGATATTTTATTTAGTGTTTGCTTGTGTGCTAGGTTTCAAGCTAGTCCTAGAGAGTCTCACCTTATAGCCGTTAAGAGAATCTTTAGGTACCTTAGAGATACCCCTTGTTTAGGTCTTTGGTACCCTAGAGACTCAACCTTCAACCTTCATGCTTATTCGGATGCGTATTATGGGGGGTGTAAAATCGATAGGAAGAGTACTTCGGGAACTTGTCAATTCTTAGGTAGTATTCTCATATCTTGGTTCTCTAAGAAACAAAATAGTGTAGCTCTATCTACCACCGAAGTCGAGTACATATCCTTAAGGAGTTGTTGTGCTCAAGTCCTTTGGATGAAGCAACAACTCTTAGATTATGGTATTAAAGTTGAAACCATACCCTTTAAGTGTGACAACACTAGTGCCATATGCTTAACTAAAAATCCCATCCAACGCTCTAGAACCAAACATATAGAGATAATGCATCATTTCATTAGATACCATGTCCTTAAGGAAGATGTTGTTATAGAGTATGTTGACACCTTGAACCAACTAGCGGACATTTTTACTAAACCTCTAGAAAAAGAGCGTTTTTGGTCCTTTAGGAGAGAGTTATGTCTAACTAGCCTTCTTTGACCCTTTAGGACTCTTTTTGAGGTTAAAATTGCTTGAATTTGTGAAATTGCATGTTTATGTGTTGTTGCTCTTGAAAATATCCATGCTTATAGCTAGGGGAGTATGCTTCTATTAGAATATGCTTAGAACTGCTCATTCATCAATTACATTCATTTAGGAGGTGCTAAAATCGAGCCTCTAGTTGTTCTTAAAGCCTAAAATGCATTTCTGGGCATAGGGTATCGATACGGCCCTCAGCGTATCAATACCAGTACTGTATTAGCTTTCCAGACTGCATTTTGCCTAAAACGGGTATTGATACGGTTAAACCCGTTTCAATACGAGCTAAAAGCATTTCGATACGGACCTTCGACGAGCATTTCAAGGGAATTACGGTTTTACCCCCGTATCGATACACCCTCAAGCGTATCGATACGTGATTACTCAGACAGCTTCTTTAAGGCATTTAAAGAGTTTCACTTTTACCAAAATTGCTTTTACAAAACCTTAGCCGTTTTTCACTCTATAAAAAGTCTTTCAATCCCTCATATTTTCACACCACAACTCAAAATCTCTTGACGGTTTTCAACATCAAGCAAAGCTTTTCAAGATTTTCATCAATTTGATGCAAAGTTCCTTTCCCATTAATCTCTATCAATATCAAGGTAAAAATCTCTTTTTTATTTCATTTGATTTTCGTTCTAAATTTTGTTTTGTTTTGTTTTCTCAAAAACAAATTTCTTTTCAAACTTTTTAATTTTTGTTTTGTTTCTCAAACTTTTTCCAAAAACCTTGATTGTTGATTTTCAATGGGTTGAATGAGAAAGTTAATGCATACACTGTTTTTGATCTTTTTCTCTAGTCAATGGCACCTAAAAAGAGAGCATGTACTAGTGAAGTTGGTGAAGGTTCTAATACCGAAGATGGTACTCGCCCGAACCTCACTCTTATCTATCAACAGTGCTTCAAGACTTTCGGAGATCTCACATATTTCCTACAATTTCAAAACTACAAAATCCGTCCAAAGAGGGTAGTTTCTGTTCCTTTTTCTCAACTCGGAGCGCTTCAAATTTGTTTACTTACCGTTGCTCCAAGAATGGAAATTTATGGATTTTATTCAAATTCCCGGCTTTTTCTATCGCAATTTGGTTTTGATTTTCTACACTAATGCCAAGTGTGTCGCCAATCTATTGGGTGTTGTTACGGCTGTTAATTCCTATCTAATGGGTAAAAGATCACCATCAATGTTCAATCTATTTGTGATGTGTTCAAGTTAGAGGATGAAGGTCTTGATGATGAGAATGCTCTTGGCCATGTATTGGGAGGTTTCGTTACTGCTCTTAATGCTCAAGATCGGATCCTACATTTGATGGTTTCTTGGTGGTTTAGGCCCTCGGGAGGCAAGTATTCTACTATCCGCCAAGTTGACGATTTTTGGATTCGTTGCTTCCGTCAAAGACAACAACCAAACCTTCATCGGATTATGTTTGCGGAGATTGTCTATCTCGTGCAACATCGCCACACTACTCTTATCACTTCATTCACTTATGGAACGGCCTTGAGTTATTTCTTCACACAAAATAAGATAGATTGTTTACATGACTACCCGACTCCCCTCACCGATCCTATCGATGAAAGATCTCTTTCAAGGGGTAAGTTCATGTACTTTAATGGTAATTGGCTTCGTCTATCCGAACTCCCTAGTGATGTTATTCCGCAATAAATTGCTAATCCCCAAGCCGCTCAAGCTCCTCCTCCTCCACCATCCATGGATGCCCTCATGACCTTTCTCAACGAGCAATTCACGGGCTTGCGCGCGGGAATTGCTTCCATGGATCAAGCTATGAGTTCAGGATTTGCTGATATAGACACACGTTTTACAAGTCTTGAAGATCGTGTGAAGAATGTGGAGACGCGTTTCACTTCCCTTGAAGGCGGTCACAACTCGATGAACATATCCCTTACCGCTTTCCATGACGAGTGGCGTCAATCTCGGAGGAATGATGATGCACATGATAAGGACGATAAAGATGGCGATGGAGATGTGTAGTAGTTCATCTTTGCATATCATTCATGTCATTTAGGTTATTTATGCACTTTCGATTATGTTTTTAGAACTAAGTTTGCATTCTAAAACCTATGCTTTGATTTTCTGTTTTTTGGATTTTATGATGTTATCTTTATTTTGAACTTAATGGTTATTTATATTATGTTGCTTGGTTATTATTTATGCCTTTTGCCTATGTTTATCAATGTCTCTATTTTTGATCTAACAAAAAGAGGGAGGGGGAACAAGCTCACACTTAAAATTTTGATTTTCAACTTAAGTTTTACCTAGCTAATATTAAGGGGGAGTTATTTTGCAAAGTTTTTCAAAAGTATCAAAGATTTCAAGTTTTGGTTTTGTTATATCAAAAAGGGGGAGATTGTGAAACCTATGTTTGATTTTGATATAACAATGTATGTTAAGGATTAAATTGAAAACTTGAAATAAATTTTTAAGTCCCTCAAATAATTTTTAAATCATCAAGGCTTCAATCTGATTTGAAAAACTCAAACTCCAAATATTTTCTAAGTGTTCCAAGGTCAAACTATTGAAAAACGTCTAAGCGTATCGATACGCTATCAGTCGTATCGATACCTTTTTTGCAAAGTTGGCTACTGGAGAAACACGTTTTGATACGCCCCTCACCGTATCGAAACAGATTGCATCTGAATCGATATGCTCTCTATGTAAAACTGAAGGAGTTTGAATGGCATACCGATACGGTTCCACCCGTTTCGATACGGATTTAATGGAATTTTAAATTCGAAAAGCTTTTAATGATTTTGACTGTTGGTGTCAGTTGTTAGGTAACCGAAATTTAAAGTGGTAGTTGTCTCGTACCGATACGCCCTTTGTCGTATCGATACAGAAACTTCCAGTGAGCTCTGTTGAATTAATTGCATCGATACAGTTGTTCCCCGTATCGAAACGGTCCATGTCCCGTACTGATACGCTTACACACGTATCGATACGTCGTCTTGTTATTGTGCAACGGCTCTTTCTGTTTTGAGACAAGTATCGATACAGGTCTTCATGTACCGATACGGTAAGCTGCAAAAGTGCATTTATGGTGGAAAGAGAGGGTCCCAATGGCTATAATCAATACCCTAACCACCCAAACGGCTAGAATTAATAAAGAAAGTATAAATTGAAGCCAATTGAAAACTAGCAACAACTATTGCATCAAAGATAAACATCCTTAAAAAAAAATCCAAGCTCAAAGTGCTTATTTTCATATCTCTTGTAAAACCCCAAATTGTGTAGTGTTCAATTCTGATCTTGTAATCAAATTTGGGTTAAGTGTTTGTACTTAAAGGTGCAATCTTGTATTGAGAGATATATTTCTTGCCTTTAATTCTTCTTTGTACTCTTGTGAGGGTTTGATCAAATTTTGGGTAGAAAATTTGACCAGTATTGTAAAGGTTACCTCCTAAGCCTTGAAAAGTGAAAGACCGATTAGTGGATTGTTGGAAAATCTTTAGTGTTAGCTAAGGTAGTGGATGTAAAGTTCATTTGGAACTTGAACCACTCTAAAATTCCTTGTTCTTCATTTTTAGTCATTCAATTTACTCCAACAATTTTTAAAAATTCAATTCACCCCCCTCTTGGCTTTGATCAATCCATTGATCCTCTCAACAAAATCCTCTCAAAATCTTTACTCCTTGCAAATTTTATCAAGCTTTTGGGTTCTCATCATCATCTTCATCAATCTTTTGAGGTAATCTCATCTTAAAATTTGTCTTTTCTCTCTATTTATTTATTCCAAAATTAGATGATTATTGGGGTTCAAAATTATGATTTACATGCTTCAATTTTATATAAATCATGTTTTTTTATAGTTTTCATACATTTAAACATGATTTCAACAAAAACCCATTGTTTTTCACAAATTTTTCAAGTTTTTGGGCAATCCGGAAATTGATATGCGTCTCGATCGTTTTAAAAGCCGTTTGTGGAAAAACATTCTCGGCGATTAGAGTTTTGGAAATCGGGATTTTTCATTTTAATTTGATCTTGAAATTAGGGGTTTTTCCATTTTTAATCAAATTTTCTTCATTTTCTTAAAAATCGTTTTGGAGTCACCACCGATCACTTTGGTATACCGGACACCATAAAAAAGAACCAGATATTATTGTAATAAAATTTAGGTTCGGGAGTCGGTTACGTGTAGGGAAGGGTTAGATCCCCTACAAACGCCCGTTATCGGTACCTTATTAATTCCACATGGCATTTTGGCATTTCGAACATTAATCTAAATTTAATTTGATCTTTACTTGTTAAATAAATTCAATTTCGAATGAGAATATCCTTTTACAAGAAAATACATTTTGGATGAATATAAGTTTTGAAACGTCCAAATACATTAGGACACTTCAATTTATATTCAAAATGTTTCTCAACAGAAAATGTTTAATGCATGTCCAATTATTGTCTTATCATTTTTAAGTAAATCCTACTCAAGGCTCCATTAATTAATTAATTAATTAAGATTTTATGAATATTATTAAATTTGGGGCTTTTATGGTAACACCCAAATAATTGGACATGTAACCCCCTCGTCCCGGTCTGGTCGGATGACCGGTCCGAGTGGGCCACACGGGGAAAACCGAAGCGAAACCCGTTAAGGCCTCCCCTCGGTTGACGACCCAGAAAATTTCTTTTAACTTTAGTCTTATCTAGATGCGTATTTAATTCCTAAGTGGAACATAACAGCGGAAGATACAAACAACGAAACATTTACCGACCAAACAAAGCATAAACAGTCCATTTTACTTCATTACAGCAGGCCGTTTCGAAACGCCCTTAGGGTGTTCCGAAACGTCTAGACTAAGTCAACAGGCCAGGGTCAACCATAAGGTGACCGTTCTGAAATAGGGGTGACCCGTATCGGAACGACCTTGACGGTCAATATCTCGTGGTCAACGAGATTTGACCGTTTCGAAACATCAAAGGCCCGTTTCGGAACGGCTTCATCTCGCCAATTTCTCAAAATTCCAGTAGCAAAAACGTTTCGAAACGCCCTCATCCGTTTCGAAACGGCAGGCCATTTGCAAAGGGACCGTTCCGGAACAGGGGGACCCGTTCCGAAACACCCCCTGTCTGCAGACTCGTCTGGGCTGTTTTGAGGCACAAGGGTGCCCCAAGACACCACCAAAACACCTTACAACATCAAAACAAAACAACTTAGGGGTTAACAACTATACTAGCATGCTTCAACAACATAAGACAAGACTAATCACCAAGATAAGACTTCACCAAGCATGCATTCAATCAAACATCAATCAAACACAAAGATAGCGTTCCAAGCACCTACTAACATTCAAAAGAGCAATTTAGGCATGACTTACAATTCATCATAGCAACACCAACCATGTAAAAGAAAGATATAAGGGAGTCTAAACATGCTCCTAGCAACCAACAACAACCAACAACACATTACACATCCCATTGCTTAAACTATTACATGTCTTAGCATTAAAAATCCATACTTGATGAACTCAAGTCCAAAAACCACACTTGGAGCCTTCCACTTGCGCGAGCAACCCACGAGCTAAGGATCTGCAATGTTGAACAAAGAGAGCGTAAGCAATGATGCTTAGTGAGGGTAAGCTCTAAAAACAAACCTCAACATTGCAGGGTCCGAGCACGATCTAGCCAAAGCATTTACAACATACCAAGAATCCACAAGAGCCACAATATAAGATGCATGAACAAAGTATACAAGTGAATGTCATGATCAACAAGCTCTAACTTTCTCAACATAAATAGCCACATCAAACATCCTCACAAGGATCATTAGTCTCAACACATTGATACATATATCAAACAACATTGGCACCTAGATATGACTCAAATACGCGGATAACCGTTGGAACTCACGTCCAACAACACAACATTTACATGACGGTGGGATTACACTCATCACCGGTCTCGCGGAGGGGATTCCACTCATCCTCACGCCCCGTCGATGGGATTCCACTCATCACCGACTATATTTAAATACCATTTCCGGGCGTACCCGTACTCCTCCTTGGTGACTCAACGCCACCAAGGCCACGCGCGACTTTTAACTCATGTGTACACACTAACATCCTAATGATCGATCATTTGTATTTAAGTATACTAGTGCCAATAATTTACTCGTTCCACATTACTCATTTCAATCATTTCCGTGCTTAGCACGTACTCACCATGAACACAATCATGAACCAACACCATGCATGCTTTAAGCAATACAAATCATGCCTCATCTCACATGTATAATACAATATACATAAGCATTCATATCACAACACATACGAGGCATATACATTCATACATTCAAGTTCATCCAAGGGCTCTAGATCAAGCTTAGGATTAGGCTACCACCCTAATCCTAACTCTAGGTGGGTCTACCAAGCCCAACCTAGTCCATATACTCGAACCAACCAACTTAAAACCATTTAAAACAATTAACCACTCACCTAAGCTTCCAAGCTCAAGACCAAGCAAGCAACAACCTTCAACTTCCCGAATTCCCTTCCGATGCTTCACCGATGCCCAAACTTGACTCTAATCAATCCCAAACACAAACAAAACATCCACAATCAATATCTTGTCATCGAAACTAACCCGGATTATCATTACCAAGCATTCAACACTCAAAACAAGACCAAAAATAGGATTTTCGAGCAGCCCACTTGACCCACTGAATTCTCTCATTTCAAACACCCAAACAAGCATCAATTGCACCCAAAATGATCCTCATATATCATACTACCTACAGCCCCCAAATTCCAATCTTTAACAGCCCCCAAACCCACATTAAAACCATCCAAAAACCCTCTCAAGGCCAAATTCCGAAAATTCCCAAAATCACTTGAAATTCATATATGATATACCATTTGACTTCCTTATACCACAACTAAGTATATTAAATCAAAATACTTCGCTTAACAACTTAAAAATCACATTTTTAATCAAGATATTCAAAAATGACATTTTCTAAAACTTCCATGGAAACTAAAATGAAAGGTACTTTTACGAAGGGGGAGATGAGGGGAAGTCAGAAATACCATTACCTTTCAAAACGGAGTTGAAATGAGGAGTAGAGGTGATGGAACAGTGAACCCCCAAGGAGAGAAGAAGGTAACGGTGGTTTTCTTGAAAGAGTGAAGGGAAGAAGATGAGAAGGGTGGGTGTTTTATTTGACATGTGATAATTTTAAAGCTCAAAAGACTTGTTTGCCCTTAATGAAATGGGGCATTTACAAGGGAGGTAAATTCATGGTTGAATGTGGTTTAAATCTTAAAACGTGATTAACCCTAAATTGATTAATTTTGAAAACAACTCGAAATATTATTTAGAGTATAAAACCGAGCCCAAAATAATATTAAAATATTATTTTCACCTAACCCCTAAACCCGGGTGTTACAACTCTCCCCCACTTAAGGAAATTTTGTCCCCGAAATTACCTGGTGGAAACAGATACGGAAACTGCTCAACCATATCAGCTTTTCTCTCCCACGTGGCCTCTTCCACACCTCTATGTCTCCACAACACCTTGACCAACTCTATGGTCTTGCCACGCAACACCTTGCTATCAGAAGCAAGTATCTCAACGGGCTCTTCATTATAAGACAAATCTGGATTTAACTCTATCTCCTCAACGGGCATCACATGGGAAGGATCTGATCTATATCTCCTAAGCATAGATACATGAAAGACATCATGGATCTTCTCTAACTCAGAAGGTAACCTCAACCGATAAGCTACAGGCCCAATCCGCTCAACTATCTCATACGGACCAATGAACCTCGGACTCAACTTGCCCTTCTGGCCAAATCTCATTACCTTCTTCCACAGAGATACCTTCAGAAACACTTTCTCACCCACTGAGTACTCAACCTCTTTCCTCTTCAAATCTGCATAAGACTTCTGACGATCGGAAGCTGCTTTCAAGCGGTCACATATCAACTTCACCTTTTCTGTGGTTCCCTTAAGCAAGTCTGGCATAGGTAACAACCTCTGACCTGTCTCAGCCCAACAAATCGGAGTCCTACACCGTCTACCATACAAAGCCTCATAAGGTGCCATCTGAATACTAGACTGATAACTGTTGTTGTAAGCAAACTCAACCAACGGTAAGTGTTTCTCCCAAGAACCCTGAAAATCAATCACACAACAACGAAGCATATCCTCTAGAATCTGTATCACTCGCTCTGACTGCCCATCGGACTGCGGATGATAAGACGTGCTGAGATGCAGACGACTACCTAAAGCACTATGCAAGCAACCCCAGAACCTCGATGTAAATCTAGGATCCCTGTCTGAAACAATAGACTTCGGAACTCCATGAAGTCTCACAATCTCACGGATGTACAAGTTTGCCAACTTGTCTAAGGAATCCGTAGTGTTCACTGCTAAGAAGTGAGCACACTTAGTGAACCTATCAACAATCACCCAAACTGAATTCTTCTTCGAATGAGACAAAGGCAACCCTGATACAAAATCCATGGTGATCCTCTCCCATTTCCATTCCGGAATCTTCAAAGGCTGTAGCAAACCTGAAGGAACCTGATGTTCTGCCTTCACTCTCTGACAAACCATACAACGGCTCACATACTCGGCTACATCTCTCTTCAAACCAACCCAGAAGTAATCATTCTTCAAATCTCGGTACATCTTGGTACTACCCAAATGCATAGAAAAGGGACTCGAATGTGCTTCACTCAAAATCTGTCGTCTCAAATCAACATCTTCCGGTACAACAATTCTATCTCTGAAGCACAACAGACTCTCACCACTGAAACTGTACTCGGTCGGTCTTCCTTCGGCTATGTCTTGAACATGAGGGACTAGGCTCGTATCTTGCAACTGTTTCTCTCTAATCAACTGAATCAAGGAAGGCTTCACTTGCAACTCGGTGATCAGACCACCATCATCGGACACACTCAACCTAGCAAACATAGCTCTCAACTCAACGGCCACTTTTCTACTCAAAGCGTCGGCCACAACATTTGCTTTACCCGGATGGTACTCAATGGTCAAATCATAGTCCTTTAGCAAATCTAACCACCTTCTCTGTCTCAAGTTCAACTCTTTCTGTGTCATCAGGTATTTCAAGCTCTTGTGATCGGTGTAAACTATACACTTCTCACCATACAAATAGTGACGCCAAATTTTCAATGCAAATACAACTGCGGCTAGTTCTATATCATGAGTAGGATAATTCTTCTCATGAATCTTCAACTGTCTAGAAGCATAAGCAACGACTCTTCTATCTTGCATCAAAACACATCCTAAGCCTACGTAGGAAGCATCACTGTAGATCACAAACTCCTTACCTGAAACAGGTTGCACTAACACTGGAGCATTCGTCGAAGCTTCTTTCAATTTCTCAAAGGCCTTCTGTCTTGCATCTGACCATTCAAATTTGAGTCCCTTTTGCAACAACTTAGTCAAGGGAGCAGCTACTCTAGAGAATCCATCAACAAACCTCCTATAGTAACCGGCTAATCCTAGGAAACTCCTAATCTCGGTTACGGACTTAGGTTGTTTCCACTCAACAATAGCCTCGATCTTCGATGGATCAACACGGATACCTTCGACCGAAACAACATGGCCAAGAAATACAACCTCCCGAATCCAGAACTCACATTTACTAAGCTTCGCATACAACTGATTGCTCAACAATCTCTGTAAAACAAATCTCAAGTGCTCATCATGCTCTTCTTCTGTGTTCGAGTACACAAGTATATCATCAATGAAGACAACCACAAACCGGTCTAGATAGTCTCTGAAAATTCTGTTCATCATGTCCATGAATGCTGCCGGTGCATTCGTGAGCCCAAACGGCATCACAAGAAACTCATGGTGACCATACCTAGTCCTAAAAGCTGTCTTCGGAACATCACACTCTTTCACCTTCAACTGATAGTACCCGGATCTCAGATCTATCTTCGAGAACACTGAAGCACCTCTCAACTGATCAAACAAATCGTCTATACGAGGCAACGGATACTTGTTCTTCACAGTCAACTGATTCAGCTGTCTATAGTCAATACACATACGCATGCTACCATCTTTCTTTTTCACAAACAACACGGGAGCACCCCACGGAGAACTACTAGGCCTAATGAAACCACGGTCTAATAACTCTTGCAACTGACTCTTCAATTCTTTCAACTCTTTCGGAGCCATGCGATACGGAGCTATCGAAACTGGGTTAGACCCTGAAACTGTCTCAATCACAAACTCAACATCTCTGTCAGGAGGCAAGCCCGGCAACTCTTCAGGAAACACATCTGGAAAGTCACACACTGTCCTGATATCTTTCGGTCTAGCTTCACTCATATCCGGATTCATAACATAAGCTAAATAAGCCCCACATTCTGATTCCATTAACCTATGAGCCTCTAAAGCTGACACCACATTAGACAAGAACTTAATGTTCTCGCCTACTACTACTACCTCGTAGTCATCAGAAAGCTTCAAAGAAATTCTCTTTGTCTCAAAATCCACACTAGCCCGATGCTCAACCAACAAATCCATACCCAATATAATATCAAAACCGTAGAAAGGAAGTTCCATCATGTCAACTGAGAATACATGACCCTGAATCTTCAGTGGACACCTCCTATACATACGTCTAACCACAACTGTCTCACCAAAGGAACTAGTAACATGCATACCTACATCTAAGATCTCAACAGGAATATCTAACTTCTGTGCATGCTCACTCAAAATGTAGGAATGCGTAGAACCCGAATCAACCAAAGAAAGCAAAAACATAGACTGTAACTCGAAATTACCTGCTATCACATCGGTGTCGTTCCCGGCCTCTCTCTGAGCATAAACTCTCGCTGGCCCTCCCGCCTCTGGCTGCACAGCCACAACATGAGCAAGGTTCCTCTGAGCATCTCCCCTAGGTGCATCAGCCCTAGGTTGGAAGTAGCCACGACCGCGCCCACGGCCTCTCTGAAAATCGTTACCTCTCGCAGGAGCCTGAGCAATGTTCGGTGCCTGAGCTGCCTGACGTGGACAGTCCCTCCTAAAGTGGTCCCTCGAACCACAGTTCCAACAAGCATGGAAGTTACCCCAACACTCACCAGTGTGCTGCCTCCCACACTGTGCACACTCGGGCAAACGCCCTCCTCCTCTATGGCCCTAATGGCCTCTACCATGGTGGCCACTGCCACGTCTCTGATCAAACTGATGTCTGCCACCTCTGTGCCTCTTAGCATCTCTACCATCAAAGTTGTTGTGCCTCTTACCAGAACTAGATCCCCCAGAACGCTTGGTCAGCCCCAAGCTATGCTCAATGTCCTTGGCTCTAGCAACCAATACATCAAAGTCAGAATAATCTGAAGCTAAGGTATACCTCTTAACTTCCTCATGAAGCCCGTATCTGAAACGATCACATCGAGCCCTCTCAGTAGGCACTAACTCTGGAGCATACTGACTCAGACGGACGAAACGAATCTCATAATCAGTCACAGATGCATCCCCCTGAGTGAGAGCCATGAACTCTCTCTTTTTCTCATCTAGGTACCTCGGTCCTAAGTACCTCTTCCGGAAAGCAAACTCAAAGAATTCCCAATCTATCTCGGCCTCTGGAACCCCGGCAGTAATGGTGACCCACCAGGTGTAGGCATCACCCTGAAGCAATGAGATCACACAACCCAATCTACGTGCGCCCGCACAACCCATCTGAGCTAAGATACGAACCGTCTTCTCCAACCACAACTCCGACCTCTCCGGAGTAGATCCTCTAAACTCCTCGGCTCCCAAGCTACGGAGCCTCTCCAACGGTAGACTAGCATCATCACACCTAGGCTGAGCTGCAGCCTGAGCTCCCGCAACTGCGGCCTAGAAAGCTCCCGCTATCGCTTGCACTAGCGGAGTTATATCAATTCCAGCTGGACCTTGGCCACCTTGGCCACCTTGAGGTCCATCTCCTCCGGCTCCATCCTCACCTCCAGCTCCAGGTGGAGGAGGTGGTGGTGGTGGAGCGCCAACTCCCGCAGCCACCGGCCCTTCCAGATGAGCCTCCACTCCAACAGCCGGCTCAACAGGAGCCGCAACCCGTGGTTCCTGACGAACCACTCTCGGTCTACCTCTCGGTCTAGACATTGCTCTCACAAATATTAACTACAACCACAACAACAAAACATACAAGTTGGGTTAGCAAGGCAAGGCTTCCAAGTGTTCAAGTACGTTCCCTCACTAAAACAAAACCACTTTTCAATGTAATAGTAGCAATGGGACTCACACACACATGCTTTGAATAAAACAAGCAACATACTCGTCAAACAGGCAACCATTCTTACAAGCAAGCAAACACCGTGCATATCAAGCAAAAACTTGAACTTACCTCACCTACCTGCCCAAGGTCTCGGTAACCTTAGGCTCTGATACCAACAAGTGTAACCCCCTCGTCCCGGTCTGGTCGGATGACCGGTCCGAGTGGGCCACACGGGGAAAACCAAAGCGAAACCCGTTAAGGCCTCCCCTCGGTTGACGACCCAGAAAATTTCTTTTAACTTTAGTCTTATCTAGATGCATATTTAATTCCTAAGTGGAACATAACATCGGAAGATACAAACAACGAAACATTTACCGACCAAACAAAGCATAAACAGTCCATTTTACTTCATTACAGCAGGCCGTTTCGAAACGCCCTTAGGGTGTTCCGAAACGTCTAGACTAAGTCAACAGGCCAGGGTCAACCATAAGGTGACCGTTCCGAAACAGGGGTGACCCGTATCGGAACGACCTTGACGGTCAATATCTCGTGGTCAACGAGATTTGACCGTTTTGAAACATCAAAGGCCCGTTTCGGAACGGCTTCATCTCGCCAATTTCTCAAAATTCCAGTAGCAAACACGTTCTGAAACGCCCTCATCCGTTTCGAAACGGCAGGCCATTTGCAAAGGGACCGTTCCGGAACAGGGGGACCCGTTCCGAAACACCCCATGTCTGCAGACTCGTCTAGGCTGTTTTGAGGCACAAGGGTGCCCCAAGACACCACCAAAACACCTTACAACATCAAAACAAAACAACTTAGGGGTTAACAACTATACTAGCATGCTTCAACAACATAAGACAAGACTAATCACCAAGATAAGACTTCACCAAGCATGCATTCAATCAAACATCAATCAAACACAAAGATAGCGTTCCAAGCACCTACTAACATTCAAAAGAGCAATTTAGGCATGACTTACAATTCATCATAGCAACACCAACCATGTAAAAGAAAGATATAAGGGAGTCTAAACATGCTCCTAGCAACCAACAACAACCAACAACACATTACACATCCCATTGCTTAAACTATTACATGTCTTAGCATTAAAAATCCATACTTGATGAACTCAAGTCCAAAAACCACACTTGGAGCCTTCCACTTGCGCGAGCAACCCACGAGCTAAGGATCTGCAATGTTGAACAAAGAGAGCGTAAGCAATGATGCTTAGTGAGGGTAAGCTCTAAAAACAAACCTCAACATTGCAGGGTCCGAGCACGATCTAGCCAAAGCATTTACAACATACCAAGAATCCACAAGAGCCACAATATAAGATGCATGAACAAAGTATACAAGTGAATGTCATGATCAACAAGCTCTAACTTTCTCAACATAAATAGCCACATCAAACATCCTCACAAGGATCATTAGTCTCAACATATTGATACATATATCAAACAACATTGGCACCTAGATATGACTCAAATACGCGGATAACCGTTGGAACTCACGTCCAACAACACAACCTTTACCTGACGGTGGGATTACACTCATCACCGGTCTCGCGGAGGGGATTCCACTCATCCTCACGCCCCGTCGATGGGATTCCACTCATCACCGACTATATTTAAATACCATTTCCGGGCGTACCCGTACTCCTCCTTGGTGACTCAACGCCACCAAGGCCACGCGCGACTTTTGACTCATGTGTACACACTAACATCCTAATGATCGATCATTTGTATTTAAGTATACTAGTGCCAATAATTTACTCGTTCCACATTACTCATTTCAATCATTTCTGTGCTTAGCACGTACTCACCATGAACACAATCATGAACCAACACCATGCATGCTTTAAGCAATACAAATCATGCCTCATCTCACATGTATAATACAATATACATAAGCATTCATATCACAACACATACGAGGCATATACATTCATACATTCAAGTTCATCCAAGGGCTCTAGATCAAGCTTAGGATTAGGCTACCACCCTAATCCTAACTCTAGGTGGGTCTATCAAGCCCAACCTAGTCCATATACTCGAACCAACCAACTTAAAACCATTTAAAACAATTAACCACTCACCTAAGCTTCCAAGCTCAAGACCAAGCAAGCAACAACCTTCAACTTCCCGAATTCCCTTCCGATGCTTCACCGATGCCCAAACTTGACTCTAATCAATCCCAAACACAAACAAAACATCCACAATCAATATCTTGTCATCGAAACTAACCCGGATTATCATTACCAAGCATTCAACACTCAAAACAAGACCAAAAATAGGATTTTCGAGCAGCCCACTTGACCCACTGAATTCTCTCATTTCAAACACCCAAACAAGCATCAATTGCACCCAAAATGATCCTCATATATCATACTACCTACAGCCCCCAAATTCCAATCTTTAACAGCCCCCAAACCCACATTAAAACCCTCCAAAAACCCTCTCAAGGCCAAATTCCGAAAATTCCCAAAATCACTTGAAATTCATATATGATATACCATTTGACTTCCTTATACCACAACTAAGTATATTAAATCAAAATACTTCGCTTAACAACTTAAAAATCACATTTTTAATCAAGATATTCAAAAATGACATTTTCTAAAACTTCCATGGAAACTAAAATGAAAGGTACTTTTACGAAGGGGGAGATGAGGGGAAGTCAGAAATACCATTACCTTTCAAAACGGAGTTGAAATGAAGAGTAGAGGTGATGGAACAGTGAACCCCCAAGGAGAGAAGAAGGTAACGGTGGTTTTCTTGAAAGAGTGAAGGGAAGAAGATGAGAAGGGTGGGTGTTTTATTTGACATGTGATAATTTTAAAGCTCAAAAGACTTGTTTGCCCTTAATGAAATGGGGCATTTACAAGGGAGGTAAATTCATGGTTGAATGTGGTTTAAATCTTAAAACGTGATTAACCCTAAATTGATTAATTTTGAAAACAACTCGAAATATTATTTAGAGTATAAAACCGAGCCCAAAATAATATTAAAATATTATTTTCACCTAACCCCTAAACCCGGGTGTTACAGGACACTACACATATTAGGCCCAAAAATAATAATATTCATAACTTTAGTGATACTAATTGTTTCTATTTTAATTTTATTTAAATTAATTATATGTGATTTCCATTTTCTATGTTTAAATGAAACGTTGAATCTATTACTCAAATATTCCCTTAATTAACACCACATTGCAATGTGATACTAATTAACTTAGAATATTTGAGCTTTATTCAACATCCATTTACTTGTCTACAATGTCCTCTCCTATTGAATTAACTTGATTTAATTAAAGGATCTAGTCTTAAAAGGCTTTAATCCTATTTTGCTAAATGTATTAGATTTACTTAATCATATATGCTATATGGTTGTTTTAAATCATGCATCAAATAAACAATAAGTACAGCAATTAAAATAAAGAAATTAATCTGTCAGGACTAAATTGAATTAAATTCAAAATTATAGAGCCAATTTACAAGGAAATGGTGACTAATCTGTAAGAAAGAGTAAACTTGAGAGCCCAAGTCTAATTCCTCTTAAATGTTAGCCCAAACCCGTTTAAACTAGGCCAAAAAACCAGCCCAATCCCAGACTCGACCGGGTTACGGACATGTATCCGGATCCGCTCAAAAGAGCGCAAATCCTCCTCACGACCCAACACCAAAATGGTGTCGTGCCGACTCATGTATAAAAGGAAATCGACCGGGCCAACTCGGTCATTTGTCTCATTTACACACACTCTCTCTCTCTAAATTCTCTGCACTCGAACACTTCCAAACATAGATTTCCCTTATGTTTCCGATCAAAACCGCCATTTCATCAGAAAATCATCTTTAATTCATTATTTTTTCCGAGTTTAATCCCCATAAACCCCAAAACCTCATCCATTTTTTGTTCTTGAATACCAAAATCCCAAAAAAACTTAAGAACACCACATGAACTTCTCATTTTTAACCCATTTGATACTAAATCATCGTCCTAACCTTTCCCGATATGTTTCTCGGTCGCCAGAGGCAACGTTGGTCACCGACCGTCGTCTCTGGTTATCCTTAACCTTTTTTCGATGACCGAAACTTCTCCAATCTTCTTCTCCGGCCAGCTTGTATTTTCCAATCACCTTCTCCGGTTGACCTGCAACTCCAATCATCCATGTCCTAACTCTAGTGACCGATCACCGCTATAAGGTAATTTCTGGCCACCATCCTTCACCGCTGAAAAATCCCAAAAAACCTCATTTTTTTCTCCTTTTTTAAGCCTCAACCCTAAACTAGTCATGGATTCATCAAAATCGACCCCCTTCGCCCAGTCCTAAACTAATTACCCGAAAACTGAACCCTAAAACTACCCTCTTCGACTCCGGTAGAAGCTTTGAAGCTTCACAAAAAATCTATAACAGCTTCGCAAATCTCAGATAAGCTTCGGATCTTATTTTAATTTTCCTAGATCTAGGTTTTAGTTTTTTTAAGTTACTATTTTTCTTAATTTCAGAGTTTAAATCTAATCTATTTGTGTTTTTAATGTAGGAATGCGAATAGAGGAGAGAAAATATTACCTTCTGATGTATTTCAGCGATGTAGCGGTGGCTTCGATCGTCTTCTCTGGCGAATGGCGCGACTTTTCGGCTCCATGTAACCTTTCGTCTCCCCTTTCTCTCTCCTTTATATTATTACTAGCAATGATTGCGCCATTATTTCCTAATTATTATTTATCTCTCTCCATTTATACTTGAGTGCGGTGTGACGTAAACGTTGATGTTCGCAGAGACAGCTGGATCCAGTTGGGGAGCAATTTGCACGAACATGGAATGGACGAATAGAAGGATGACATGTGTCCATTGGGTCTCGTTTTGGGCAGGAAATAAAAACACAAACGGGCCAGTGTGTTTCTTTGCCCGGTTTAACAAGGAGAACTAGTGTATTGGGCTTTTTTATTTTGGGCTTTTAGTGTAATTTGGATTTTTTACAAGAGAATGACTCTAGTAATGTATTTTGGACTCTTTGGACTATTTTATTTTTTTGGGTTTATTTAATATACTTATTTTGGCTTTATTTATAGTGAACTATATGTGTGTGTGTGTGTACTCGGACAAAATTTGGGTATTACAATATGTTTTTGGGCGAATTTTTACTTAGATTTAACTCTTTGGATTGCTTTATTTATATGCTATACATCATGTTTTTGCAGAAGGTATCACCCAATCCATTTCAAACCTTTTTCTAAACTTTGTTTAAAGTCTTGCCCACAAAGTGTTTGACAAAATTCCTTAACCAAAATTTTCAAGCCAAAACTCATTTTTTTGCCTTAATCATGCCTCCTATAACCATGCCTTTTAGAGCCAAACGTACTCGTGTTGAAAGAGGTCAACATTTCGGTTCTAATTAACATGTCCCTATTCCTAATCCCAATCATCAATTTGAGGATATTTATTTTAGAGATGATATTCATCGTAATAGATACCTTAGTGTATATGAATCCAAAGAAGTAAAGAGCCGAGCGAACCATAGACTTAGCCATTCTTATGTCTCCCGAGCATAACTTTGATCTTTTTGAATTATTCACCGAATGGGAATGGCTTGACTACTTGAGTATTCCACCTTATACACATCATAGGTTAGTCCGTGCTTTTCCTGCCAATGCCGAATTTATTCAATCTCCTAATGGCACTAATACTATTATTGGTATTCGATATTTTTTATGGGTACCGAGTTTGAGTTGACACCTCAATCCATTTCCAACCATTTAGGTGTTCCTCTTGGTGGAAAACCCAATGAGTATGAGCCTCATAATATTCCTACATTTTCGGATGGTCGCCCCACTCATCTTCCTCTCAATGAATCTTCCCACTACTTGGGTTTTTTCGTTCTTCCGACAAAAAAAACCCGCTTCTATGAGGGTTATTGATTATTGGTAGCTTCGCCAATATCATAATAGGACTCGACCCGATATTGCTACCATCATTTTCCTTAACCTCGTGAAAGTCATATCCAACCCTACCTCATTTTCTCTTTCCTTTGGATGTGTGCTTAGCCACATCTTTAAGAATCTCAACATTGATACCTCTCTTGATCCTCAAGTGAAGAACAAGAGTAAGATTGATATCAAATCTTGCCACAAAGGTCAATGGTATCTTGGAGTTAACGGTTGGGTTCACCGAAGAGGAGTAGAGGAGGTCGACTAGGAGGCTCCCGAGGATCCGTTAGATGGGATGCACCGGCTCCCGTGACTATGGAGTCCATGTTTATGGCCATGGTCGCCCGCTTTGACAATATGGATGGCTATCTACGTAGTTCTCATGCGGAGACCACCGGTTTGCTTCGTGGCTTGGACGGACGTGTGACATCTCTTGAGCACGATATGCATCTTGTCTGTGGTCATCTTTTCCCACCTTCAACGCCTCATGATGCACCAGATGCTTGAGATTTTATGCATTCTAGTATGTCTTTATGGTATTATTATGGTACTTTTGGACTTATTTTGATTTAGGATTTCGATTTTTGTCTTTAGGCATTCTATGCACTTTATTGGATATCGTTATGCCAATGTTTTTATGTTGGATTTTATATTTGATCTTTTTATTAGATTTTATGATGGATGATATGTTTGATATGAATATTATGGTTTATCTTTTTCTTGGTGTTTGGATAATGCCTTATTGCTCTAATAACGTTTGTTATTTTTCTAGCATTTTGTTCTTTTTGCTATAATAGAAAGGGAGAGAAAATTAGAATTAAACAAATTTTTTTCTCAAATTTCTTCAAAACTTAATTCTCATAGATTTTACAAAGACATTTATTAAGGGGGAGCTTATGTGGGAGATTTGTAAATTTGACAAATTTTTGCAAAAAGTTTTGTTATATCAAAAGGGGGAGAATGTTAAACTTATTTTGATTTTGATATAACTTAAATTTAATTTTCAAGGACTAACGTGTAAACATTTATAAAGTAAAGTTCACGAAATAAATTTGTCAAAAACTTGATTCAATCTTGTCAAAATGTTTTATAAAATGTTTGACTTTGCTCCTATATCGAATGTATCTTTTAAAAGTCAACAAATGGCCAAAACTTGAGTTTTTAAGGAAAAGTTTCGAAACCTTAAGGAAGGTTTTGAAACCTTTTTGGGAAAAATGCCCCTATTTTTGAAACAGTAGCAAAGGTTTTGAAACCTTTCTGGACAGAATGCCCCTGTTTTTGAAACCTTCGCAAAGGTTTAAAAACTTGTAACGGCTAATTTTTACAAATCCCCTCTTAAGGTTTCAAAACCTCTAGTAAAGGTTTCGAAACCTCTGTGCGGGTAAGCATTTAATGCTCAGTTTTAATGGCTTCCAACGGCTCCAAACTCCTTCCAACGTCTCCCAACGGTTAGAAAAGATCAAGAGCATATAAAAGGGGTCTCCAAATAGTAATGAAGTAAAAAGAAAGCCTATTAAAACATTCAAACAATCAAAATCCAATTTATGCTCAATTTTTTCATCTTTCTTGTAAACACTAGTGTTTTTCTTCATTGTAATTATTTTTCCAGTGTTTTTTGGGTGTGTGAGAGAGCTTATATTGTGCAAACACCTTCCTTGTGAGGATTTCCTAGTTTGCTTCTTTGTATTTGTTTTGGGGAAATGATTCAATAGACTTTGTGGTATAAGTCTATTGAATTGTGTAAGGTTACTCATTATCCTTAAAAAAGACAAATTAGTGGGTTTGTGGAAAATCCTTAGTGTGGTCACTAAGGTAGTGGATATAAACTTCATTGAGGGAGTTGAACCACTCTAAATCACCTTGCAGTTTTCTACCTTTGCAGTTAGTGTCCACCACTCTTCAAAAATCCAATTCACCTCCTCTTGGCTTTATTCGATCGATTGCAACACTCATCACCCTTAATCAAACTTAACTATTAGTTTTAAATTTTGCTCAAGAGGTGTAATTGCTGGTTTTGAACCTGCCAACCCAGTACTTTCAATCAGCTCCATGGTATATTTTCTTTGGTTTATCAAAATTCCTTCTTTGGATCTTAAGATTTCCAAACCAAGAAAGAACTTAAGTTCTCTCAGATCCTTCATCTTGAAGCTTTGGTTCAGGATCCCTTTGAGCTCACTGATCAACTCAACATCATTTCCAGTGATCATGAGATCGTTTGCATAAATAAGCATCACAACTAGCTTGTTCCCTAATTTATTAGTGAACAAAGAATAGTCATGCTTGCTTTGTTTGTAACCAGAAGCTAATAATGTTTTAGTTAACTTCACATTCCACTGTCGCGAGGCTTGCTTGAGTCCATATAGTGACTTTTTGCAGCCTAGAAACCATACGCTCCCCCTGGATGCAAAAACGTTCAGGCAGTTGCATATAAATTTCTTCATCAAGAGAGCCTTGCAAGAAGGCATTATGCACATCCATCTGATGAAGAGGCCAGTCGAACATTGTAGCAAGAGACAAAACAGTGCGAATAGTGACCATTTTGGCTATAGGGGAAAAGGTGTCACCATAATCAATACCTTCCCGCTGTGTAAATCCCTTGGCAACAAGGTGAGCTTTATACATTTCAAAAGCTCCAGATTCCTTGTATTTAACACGGAAGACCCACTTGTAACCAATGGGGTTCTTGCTTGGAAGCAATGGAACAACTACCCATGTATCATTAGACTCTAATACTGATATTTTTTCTTTCATAGCCTGAATCCACAAAGAGTTTTTAATAACTTCTGAATAAAAAGTGGGTTCAACAATAGAAGAGGTGGAAGAAAGAAAGATTTGGGTGTGATGTGGTAAATAAGAATTAAAGATGTGTTGAATGTCCAAAACATGAGGTGAAGAACTTGAAGTAGTGTTAGGATGACAGGGAACACTTATTGGGTGAGAAAAAGGAAGAATCAATTTGTTCATGAAAAGAGACATCCTTGCTAACAAATAATTGTTTGGAATCAAGATTAAAAAGTTTGTAGCCTTTTTGGGTAGAAGAATATCCCATAAAATAAGAAGGGATGGCACGAGGAGAAAAATTATCATGGTTATTTAATTTGGTAGCATAAGAAAGACAATTAAACACTCGCAAGTGAGAAATATTTGGTGGTTTATTATAAAATACTCCAAATGGTGATTTTCAAGAAAGAATGGAAGATGGTAATCTATTTATGAGGTAATATGCATTAGAAATGCATTCACCCCAAAATTTAAGGGGTAGATTTGATTGAAAGCTAAGGACACGAGTAACCTTAAAGAGAAGCCTATGTTTTCTTTTAGCCACACCATTTTGTTGGGGTGTGTGAGTACAAGTACTTTGGTGAATGACACCATGAGAAGAGAATAGACTAAAACATTCAGAGCTAAAAAACTTTGAACCATTGTCACTCATAATGGTTAAAACAAAAGCAAAATATTGTGTCTTAACCAGAGAGAAAAATATCTTTTAAGTACAAGATAGAGTCAGACTTTAACTTCAACAAGTATACTCATGTTATCTGACTAAAGCCATCTATAATGGTGAGAAAATACTTATGACCAGAGTGTGTGGAGACCTTATAAGGGCCCCACAGATCAATGTGTATTAATTCAAAAGGTTTAGTTAATCTAGAATGACTTCAGGGAAAAGGAATTCTAGTTTGCTTAGCTAAGGGGCAAACAGAACATGTATCAATATCAATGGCATTGAATTTGAAATCATAAATCAAAGACAATTTATGCATTTTATTGATTGTGGCACGGGCATGCCAAAGTTTAGTGGAAGCAATATAAGACTGACATACAATAGATGACAAAGTAGTAAAGCAAGGAAATTGAAAATTGGGCGAAATAGGAATCTTATAGGAGTCAATTTGTGAAGCAAGGGAAGATGACTCAAACAGGTACAAGCCTTCAAGCCGCCTACTAATCCCCTTCATCTTTCCAGAGGAGAGATCATGGAGAAAATAAAGATCAGGGTAAAAAAAGCACAATGCAGTTAAGATCAGTGGTAAGCTTAGAAATGGATAAGAGATTATACTGAAATTCTGAGACAAATAAGAAATTAGGAATAATAATGAGATGGTGTAAGGGCACAAGAACCAACATGAGTAACGGGGACTGTATTACCATTTGGGAGACGAACAACACGAGAATTCAAGGCACATGAAACATGATTTATCAAACAAGAGAGATCAGATGATACGTGGTTAGTTACACCAGTGTTTAGGATTCAAGTGCTAGTACAAGTGCTAGTACAAGAGTCAGGCGTACGAGAGAAAACATGCTGAATTATCGTTTATGGATTGATAGCAAATTTCTATGTTACCCCATTTTAAAGGGATATCTATTTTATACAGTTTTGCTTGATTTTTTTAATATTTTATGCTCGTATTTATGTTCAAATATAAATATTGTAAGGGACAAAAGGAGTTTAACCAACATTGGTAAATTTTGAGCATACAGGCAGTATATAGATGATAGATCACTGAGTCATGGTTTTCTGAAATAACTGTTCCTTTTACTTGATCATATCGTTGTTTCAATATATGTTAAGTCTATCTTTAAATAAATAAATAAACCCTAGGAGTTATTTTCATCCCGTTTCTTCTTCTTTGTATGCATTTTGGGTTGACTTTGTCTGTCATCATCTCTGGTTGTGGATATTCGATTACATATGTTAACATTACAACAAAACCTGCTTTTTTTTGTGGGGGGAGGGGGGGATACATTTTGAAGCATTTATAATTATAGATGTTATTAAGGGTGTGATTGGTTGATCGAACCTTGCATTAATGTTTGTGATGTTATTTCTCGTAATAATAACATTCTAATCATTTTACGAATCCAACGTGTGACTCTTTAGTAAAAAAAAGAATATTATTTATTTTAAGAGATTTAAATTTGAGCATTATGCATACAAAATATGTGTTATTGAAAAATTAGAACAAATACTATCGTATAATTCCATCAATATATTTAAAAAACAATCTAGTAATCTAATAACCTCTTAATCATGAATAGTGTCAATATGTCGTACTATAGAGTGAATCTAATAACCTCTTAAATTAGGTTTAATTTTAGGCATAATGTTAAAAATGCCTTTAATGTTTGACTGAATAGTCATTTTAGCTCATATTTTCTTCTCTTTTTTTTAAACTAATTTAACCTCCAACGTTTTATTTTGGGTCAAAATGGCCCCTTTACGGATGAAAATTGTTAATTAATTGGCGATAAAAAGCTTGAAATGACTTGACAAACCTACATGACAGTGTAAGTTTTGGTAAAATTGTCATATAGACAAATATGCTAACTTTACATAATGATACACCAGTTAAAAAATATTTTTATAAAATTGTATAAAATATAAATATTTTTTTTCTGGCGCGTCATTCTGTCGTCATTTCAAGTTGTGTATCGTCAGTTGACTAACAGTTTTCATCCGCAGAGAGGTTATTTTGACCCAAAAATGAAACGTTGAAGGTAAATTGGTTCAAAAAAAATAGGGGTCAAAATGACTATTCAATCAAACGTTAAGGGCATTTTTTTGGCTTTATGCCTTAATCTTATTGTCGTAATATAGAGTGAATCTTATGGATGGAAATCGTTTGTCCCTTAACTATGTCTCTTTTGGTGCCCCACTTACAAAAGTGGGTTTAGGCTTTAAAGTTAGGGTTTAGGGAATTAGGTGTATATTGTATTTTAGGGTTTATGATGTGGAATTTAGTGTTTATGATGTGGAATTTAGTGTTAAGGTTTAGAATTTAATTTTTAGTGTTTTTTAGTGTAGGGCATAGAAAGAGGCATAATTAGGGAACAAAATATTTTTGTTTGATCTTATAACCTCGTAATATGTCGTAATATAGAATGAGTTTAATCTTACATTTTTAATTAATTTAAATTTATTTTATAATTTTAATCAGTTTAATTTATTTTTCCAAAAAATCTAATTAAAAATAAAATTTTATTTTTTTTATAAATTATATGTCCATTTATGGTCTATGTTCAGAATTTACGACTCTCACTCCCAATAATATATTCTCCAAAGATCTAACTCAAGTCCTCTCATTAAAAGAGCAGTGTGCCTTGCCATTGCACCAAACACTTAATGATATAAAATTTCGTTTTTTCAAAACAGTAAAACAATTGATATCTTACTTTAAAATTAGAAATATTATATTTACTCTAATTATTTATTTATTAGTAGATTAATTATTATCATAATTATAATTATGGTCGGTGATGCAATCAAATTTCATGAAAATTTATAATTATTATTTATAAATTTATTTTAACATCATATATTTTCACCCGGATATCACTTTTTTTAATCATTTAACGAATTAACACCCTTAAAAATTATTTATGAAAATATAATTTATTTGTGGGAGTTTTGACTCAAATATTGCATCAGATTTTTTTATTCCAAATTTATAGCACAATCGACTTTAATTCCTACTACTTTCTACAGTACATGTAAACTCAAATTCAGCTGAATCTGACTTTGAACAGTGAATTCTAAAAATATCCCTAAAAAGGAGTACAAGATCGAATCTAACTTCAAACAATTTTTAAGATTTTTGAAAAAATTATTGTTCATAGTCGAATTTAACTGAATCTAACTTTACATATATTGTAGAAAGTGTAATGTTGTGGGAATTAAAGTTGGTTGTGTTCAGTGGCGGAACATGGTGGTAGAGTTTGGGGGGGCCAACTTTAAACTTTTAAAAATTTAGAGGTTTAATTAAAAAAATTCAAAAATTTTGAAGGTTTAAATTTAATTTTTTTCAAAAAAAATTGGGGTTTAACTAAAATTTTTGAAAATTTGAAAAGCTTAACGAGAACATTTAAGAATTATGGGAGGGGTTTAATTAAAAATTATAAATTTCGAAGCTTAATCTGAATTTTTAAAAATTTTGTAGGGGCCAAATTAAATTTTTTAAAAATTATAAGGGTCAAAACTATAATTTTACAAATTTTAGGAGGGGCCGTGGCCCCCACCCGTCTCCATTGGGTTACGCCTCTGGTTGTGTTATAGATTTAAAATAAATAAAAAATCTGCTGCAAGTGAAAACTCCCCTATTTGTGTTTTATAGGAAAAATGCATGTACAGTCAAACGTGGTTTTTAAAAGGTGCGACTAATTGTGCGCATTTCGCCCTACATGGCACAAATATGGGAAGGCGTGCTTGAACTAGTGCCTTTTAGGTTTCTTCCACCAAGCTAGAAATTATATACGATCAATTTTAGAGTCGTTTAATTTGTAGTTTAGAGTTTTATGAAGTTTAAGCTTATTAGTATTTAGTATTTTGCTATTTAGGGTCTAAAAATTTAATTTATGAGGTTTAAAACATTTTGATACCATTTTGGGTATAATGAAATTTACGTAAAACAATATATTTTTTTAAATCAAGAGGGATAATTCATTAATTAAAATGGAAATACACCCAAAAAACAAACGGGTACAGTCCACTCGAAACCAACAAAAGCCAACAGGGCACAAAGGCTCAAAGTAGAAAACCAACTGCCATGATAGAGGGAGGCGGCGAAAGAGAAAACAGAAAACAATAAAAGTTCTCCACTTCGTCCATCGCTGACCTAACCACCTGAAAATTTTTGTCTTTCTCCACAAAAAAGCAGACTCGAGCCAGGACCTAAGTTGCCGGGAGTCGCATGCTCCGACGAACAGAAAAAGGGAGGCTATTAGAACCAAACTAACCGAAAGAAAAAAGAGAGACAAAAACTAAGAGTTTGAAAAGTAAATGAAGAAGGGGTGAAGGTCGGCCGCCGTAGAAGCGAGGAGGGATAACCGGCCTATTGGGGAAAGAGGATTTTAAGGTTTTAAAAATCTAGAGATTGAAAAGAGCGTTAAACAAGGAGAGGATCCAGTTACGTAAAACAATATTTTTGAAGCATGTAACGAGGGATTTACATTGTTTTGAGAAAATTAAATAAGATGGCTGGCAATGATTTTCTTTTCTTTTCTTTTTTATCAATGTTATAAACTAGTTAAAACTTCTAGATCAAAGAATAAAACGTATTAAAATACACTTGAATTTATATTTTTTTTTAAATTTTACAATAAATTAATTAAGTTTTTTTTGGAATAGTCTGAAGGTGGTTTACAAGGTAATATATGTTCATACATATTCTTAACTCTTTGACAATGTTCATACACCTTGTAAACGGAGCCAAATGAACTTGTGTCTCTTAAGATGAATATCATCTGATTTTCTACTGAAATGCTTGTTGGATTCACAATAAATCAATTAAGTTAAAACTCAATAAAATGTAGGAGTAATTGAATCTTGAATATGATGTGGCTTCAATACGGACTATTGAGCATGCTTTTGTCATGTTTTTCATCAATTTATCAGTTGCATAGAAAATTTCCATCAATTTGACTTGAGGATTTACTTAAATATTGCTTTAGAATTCTTTTTAAATATGGTCCTTCGCATTTTAATTCACGAAATATTACATTTGTTATAATATTTTAGAAGTCGAATTCAGCTGAATCTAATTATGAACAGTTTTTTTCTTAAAAAAAATTCAACAATGCTCAAAGTCGGAACCTCCTGAACCTGACTTTAGGAGTATTTTTGAGATTTTTAGCCTAAAGTACTGTTCAAAATCGGAGTTACTTAAACCAATTTTTAAGGTATTATAGCAATTACATTATTTTAGGAGGAAAAAAGAGAAAAAATTATATCTCGAGAAAAAACAAACTAAAATAATATTTATAAATTTCCTCCAATTTGACGAGCTATTTGTTCAACAATTTCGGTGAAAGAATTTTCTTATGACAAACGTTGGAAAGAACGTGTTACACATTCATATTTCCAAGTACAACATTACTTTTAACTGCTTAACTGTTTGGTTAGCAGCCACTGATCGGATTTGGAGAGTAAAAATTCTCTCCCCTTTGTATGTACCATATTAAAATTTTAAATTTTAAATTTATGGTTAAAGATTATGATTAAAGTTCATGAAATTTTAAGTATAGTGTATTTTTAAAATTTATAATTTAAAGTTTAAAATTTAAAGTTAGAGTTTAAAATTTATTTTTTAGTGTTAAAATAGAAATAATATTAAAAAGGGACATAAATTTTTGGCTAATTGGTTTGGATATTCCCCTTAGGGAAATTAATGGGAAAAGTACCTCCTTCAGTCCGTTACTTGGAAAAATACACCTTTTATGCTATGTAGGACAAATTCGCGTCATGGAAAATGAGAATTCGGAATTCGCGTTACATAGAACGCGAATTCCTGTGCCATGTCAGTAAAACAAAATCCGCGTCCTGCGTGACGCGAATTCAACGATATTTACCCTCAACTTCTCGCAGTAAATTGGGAGTAAATTAGGACGGTTGGGGAACTGAATTCACGTTCTGCATAACGCGAATTTGCGTTATTATAGGGAATTCGCGTTCTCCAGGACGCGAATTCGGTTTGAATTCTCTCCCTCCATAACACGTTTTCTCTATAAATTGGGTTAGATCGGGAGAGAATTTTCACCCCTGAAAATTCTCTCTCAAATTTTACTAGAACACTTCACATATTCTACGGGTGCGATAATGGTGGGTTTGCTGAGGTTAGATGAAGAACACACATGCAATTATCGTCGAAATAATGTAAGATTTTTATTTGTTACTTTAATTCGAATATGTAAATTTAATTTAGTGTTGTCGACATGATTTGAATATGTAAATAGTATTTATTTTTAGAGTAAAAAAATAGTAAAATTCGAATACGTCTTTAGATTTTATTTTTAGACTAAGAAAATTAGTTAAATTAGAATATATCTTTGGTATTTACTTTTAGACTAAAAAAATTATTGCTACAGTAGAATATGTGATTAGTATTTACTTTTAGAGTAAGACAATGAGTGAACATTCAAATATGTATTTAGTATCAACTTTTAGACATAAAAAATGTAGTGTGCATTCGAATATGTGTTTAGTATTTAATTATAGACTAAAAAATAGTTAATTTTAGACATAAAAAACAATTTTGATTCAAATATATCGTTAGTATTTAATTGTAGAATAGTGAACATTTCGACTCCTTTTTAGTATTTAATTTTAGACATAAAAATAGTGTACATTTGAATATGTGTTTAGTATTTTATTGTACACTATAAAAAATTGTGACATTTAAATATGTGATTATTAATTTGTGCGCGTCTTTAATTAGTTGTAGAATGGTGAAGAACGTCGGTTGGAGGTTTTTATCACTCGAATGAGAACGGAACCAGATCCTTGTCTAGCAAATTACATAGCTCAAGCCAGATTTGGGTATGTGTCGAGGATTGTTGGAGGAGGTGCGAAATTAGATGTTGATTTAATCAACGCATTTGTGGAGAGGTGGAGGCCAGAGACACATACTTTCACTTACCCTGTGATGAGGTGATCATAACATTAGAAGATGTGTCGCATATTCTTGGCTTGCCTGTAGATGGGGAGGCTATCACCGGTTCCGCCAATGACGACTAGGAGGGCTTGTGTCTGGAGTTGTTAGGGGTACCGCCAAACAAACTAGAGGGTAGATGTGTGTATCTGCGGTGGTTGCGTGAGAATTTCTTTAATTTACCGAATGACGTCAATGAAGATTTAAGAAGGTAAAAATAATTAATTTTTTGTTAGTAGTAATGAAATTATAAATTTATTATATTTTAATATTTTTTTCATATTGTAGGCATTTGCTCGGGCGCATATCATACAGATCATTGGGGGAATACGGGTGGCCGAAAAAACTCGCAATAAAGTTCACATGTTGTGGTTGCGGCACTTGCGGGATTTCGAAGAGGCCGGTAAATTAAGTTGGGGTTTGACAGTACTTGCATTTCTGTATAGGGAGCTGTGCAGGGCCGCGCGTGCTGATAGACACGACATCGGAGGATGTCTTTTGCTGCTTCAGGCTTGGGCGTGGTTTAGAATGTCATTTTTACGCCCTGAGTTGTCCGTGTCAGTTGCTTATGCCTATCCACTATGTTTGCGGTAAGGAACATAACCTTAACTAAATTTTATATATAAATTGGTTATTTTCCTAATATATTTTTTAAAATATTAAAGTTATATTTTGATGTTATGTAGGTGGTTCAATGCTTTAAGTCATGTTGGACTTCCTAGTATGATGCATTATATTAGGCAACATATTGACAACAAATCTGAAATGAGGTCAATATTTTAATTTTTATATTAAGTTTAATATGAATATAGTTTAGTTTACTTATTTTAAATCATTTCTATATTTAATTTACAGTTTTTGTGGACTCCGTATTCGGATTCGGAGATCAACGAGTGCCTGCCGATTTTTTCGTGCTTTCTGACGTAATCCTTCCACTCGTGAAAGCAAACCCACGTGTATTTGTGCCAGTGTGTATAGCTACCATCAAATCCATTTACAAGTACACCGTCAAATACGATAAGGCATGGTATGCAAGATATCGTGCCATCCAAACACTGTACGGGCAATGGGAGCAATCATACAACGATCTGCGATCATGGCTTCAAGTTATGCAAGAATACAATCCAGGGACAATTGTGAAATTGGAAACTGTTCTGAAGTACTACAACGATCGTGTTGTACCAGGGGAGGTCGAATTTCATTGCCTTTTCTAGATGTTCCCCCAATGCGTAAAGGCTTTCCGTCACTGCAAACCTATGCTCCAGATCGACGGTACATTTTTATACGGCAGGTACACGCAAATTTTACTAATTGCAGTTGCCCAGGATGGCAACAGAAAATGTATCCCAGTTGCTTTTGTGATTGTTGAAAAGGAAAATATCATTTCTTGGGAGTTTTTCCTTTATAACCTCCTCAAGTATGTCCTGCGCCAGGTTTTACGTACATGTAAAGATATCATCGCTATTATTTCAGATAGAGGCGCATGAATCTGGAGAGCAATTCAACGTTTGGGAGATTTATGGAAACCCCCATGTATACATCACCGGTATTGTTTGCGGCATATAGCAGCAAACTACTATCAGAGGTTCAAGAACAACGATGAACGTATAATGGTTCTCCGTATGGGTATGCAACCATTTCATTTTGTTATTCTACGTCCACCATTTTAATATTATTACCAATTAACTATTGCATGTCTTATTCAACAGGCAACGCACATCGGGTTAACCAAGTTGAAGAGCTGCTGAAGGAGTTGTAATTAAGGAATCCACAAGGGTATAACTATCTTATGGATATCCCGAAGGAGAAATAGTTGTGATGTTATGACGGGGGTCGCCGATACGGCCATATGACAACAAACTTGGCTAAGGCGATCAATTCGTCTCTTAAGGGAACACGTCATTTATCTATCACGTCCATTGTCAAAGTAACGTATTCCCGATTGGCAACCCATTTCGCAACCCTCGGGAAACAAGCAATGAACTGGATGGCATGTGGCCACATATTTCATCCAGATCTCCAGCAAAAAATCCAAGCGTCCATTGCGCATACAAACTCGATGGGTGCGTTGTGCTTCTCTCGTCGGGAACACATGTTTGAGGCCGTGGAATTTTCGCAACCTCTGCAAGGAATAACACAATACACCTAAGTGGTTGATTTGCAAAAAAGAACGCGCGATTGCGGGGTGTTTCAGACGTTCAAGTTCCCGTGTTCGCATGCTTTCGCAACATGTGCATCGGTTTATTTTGATGCAACGACACTCATTGATTCTGTCTACAGGATCGAAACCATTTTCAAGGTTTACCAAAACGAGTTCCCTCCAATCAGAAATGCACGTGACCGTCATATAATCAACAACGAACCAAAGATATGCCCAGATCCCTCCCTGCGACGAAAGAAAAAAGGCCGGCCAAAATTAACGAGGATTCACTATGCCGAGGATATGGTTCCTCGAGAAAAGACTAGACAACCTAAGCGGTGCAGTAAATGTGGGAACACTGGACATGATATTAGGAAATGTCCTCTTAGGACCGGCCCCTGAATAAACTAGATCAACCTATGTGTGATGTCTTCTGTGTACTCTTTTCTGCTTTGTGAACTTGTATTATCTGCTAATTTAATAAATCTTATGGGTACTCTTTTCCCTCTACGTAGGCTTAGAGGGGGTTTTTAACGAGGCCCTTTACCTTTAAAAAAATACGCCTATGGACACATTTTTGCTTGGAAAATGTTACTTTGATAGCATTTTTAACAACAATTTTCTCACATTTTCAGACACCGTCTTCCTCTGAACTTTAGCACCACTGTAAAATTAAGATGTACTTCTTTGTCTCCAAACTTAGAAAAAAATCAAAAAAGGTCGAAACACACCGTAAAATGCATTTAAACATGCCTATACAGTAATGTTTACTTCTAAAACATTGCAACTTGCCCATTTGCATACCATTTTCAAACATCTTAGGATGTTGTATACGCTCGTATCTTCACACCATCTTAAAGATATGTTTCAGTACGACACCGTTATAGTTCAAAAATTATAATGGGGTCCCCAAATAACCCGTTATTCGATAAAAAATATAGCTACCCAATCAATTTTTGTTGGTTTGAATGCATATTCCTCATTAATTTCTCGTGTGCGAGGTGTAATAAAACGTTGAATTCGCGTTCTACAGGACGCGAATTCTGGTTTCGAATATTCAGCCGTCCCGCTAATGATTGGATTCTAACAAGAGACTGAAATTTGCGTTCTGTGTAACGCGAATTCCGAATTCTCGTTTTCTAGGACGTGAATTTATCCTACATGACGTGAAAAGGGGTATTTTTCTAAGTAACGAACTGAGTGGTACTTTTCCTATTTATTTCCCTAAGGGGAATATCCAAACCAATTAGGCTAAATTGTTTTTCACTTTTAGACGGCCAAGTCATTTTATTTAATAGAATGAAATTGTAAAAAAAAAACGTTTTAATCATTAATGGTTGATTTCTTGCAAGGACACAATCCGCTCACTTGTCTACTAATGGACGGAACCCCGCAATTTTTATATTAATAAAACTACCATCTTTTCTCAATTTTTATATAAAAAAAATATAAAACTACCATCTTTTCTCAATTTTATTTTTGAAGGCCAATTCCATTGGGGAATTTGGTAGAATATTTTTTTTGGGAAATTATTTGGACAAATACCCTCTCTAAAAATTATTTGAAAAAAATGCCAAACGTAAGTTTACTTTGCGTGTATTAAATGAGAGTATTTTTTAAATAATTTCTGAAGAGATATATTTGTCCAAATAATTTTCTTAAGGGAAATATTCATCGAATATAGCCAATTCCATGCTGAATAAATCCAAAAATTACACTATTTGAACATTGAAAAAAAATGGTTTAAAAAATCCGTATCAGGATTAGCATTTGAAATTCAGCACCTCCCATTCCCTACTCACCAACTTTGTTATTTGAGATAATATATCCAAAGATTTACTGTAGTGTACAGGTGAGAGAATTTAATTCATGTAAATGTCGAACAGTTGATCAGCTGAATTTCACTCTGCACAAAAACATTATTATTATTCTTGCTTTGTTTGCAATGCGTAGGACGTCAGATATCACCAAAAATTTACATTAGAAAGGATGGATATTCACAAGGCAATGTTGAAGGCCATAATCTAAATTTATCTAAATATTTTTTTATTTAATCAAATACGAAACTGGTTTTTAATATTTCAAATGTTTGAATAAAAATACAAATTGTAAAAAAATAAATTGAAGTCAACAAGCTACTATTTCTCTCTTGCGGTAGAATTTTGAAATATATATTATTAATAAGGACAATTATGGACCTCAAATATATTTTTAAAATGAATAAGAACAATATATAGATAATTTTACAAAGAGTTTTATTTGAAATCATAAAAATAAAATATGACAAATATTTTGACATAAAATAAACTTAGAGTCGGCAAAAAAATGATTTTGTGTATTTAAAATTTCATCTCTTAATTTTATTTTTCAAAATTCAATTCACCTATTTTTTTAATTTTAAAATTTTAAACCCAACCATTAATATCTTTAAACAAAATTTGCTAAATTCAGATTATTATAACATCAATTTTTCGTTGCATATTGTCAAATTAGTAATTTTAATTTAAACTTGACTTTTATAAAAAGAATTTTAACAATTTTAATAATTAGATTTAAACTTTTGAAAAATATTATATTTTTAAAAAATATATACTAAAAATATATAGATTTAAAACATATTTTAATTAAAATTTGATGTTGATTTCAATTTTTTTGAATATGAGTACGTCGGTTTTATTGAAAGAGGAAAAATTCAGAAATACAATAGAGTTTATAACTTAGGTAAACAAACTTGATCCGAATATATTCTTAATAACACGAAAACTAATGTCTCTAGATCATAAGCAGGACCCAACCTAGAAAGGAAAAAAAAACCCTAATTCAAAGGCTTAAAACAAAATAGATACAAATATCACCAAAGCTCGACGATGAAAGGTAAAAACCAACAACAAACAACACTAAAAAATACATATTACAATAATAAGACACGTTGACAACACGGTCGTTACCACAATTCAATCGCAAACAAGAACGGTGACTGTGAGCTTGTATTTAAATCCAGTTCAAGGGTCCAAAACAAGGAGATTAACAAAATAATCAAAAGAGCATCACCTTGATCAGTCGTAGCAACGTCAAATTTAACTATGATAGAAAATTAAATGAAAAAGAAATAGCCAAACGACCGATTAAGAGAAGAAAAGTGTGTAAAAATATAAAAAATATAAAAAATCGTGTTACAATGACAAAATTATTAAAAATCGTGTCGAATATGCTTTGACATTAGAATGAGAGTTCTACCTAAGTGTGAAAACTCTTGTCGCTTTACTAGATTTTGTAATGTTTGTTTCAATAAAAATTAAAAAAATAATTATATATAAGCTATTTTTTTACCATAATTTATATATACGCTAGTTAAATGTAGGGTTTGAGTGAATAAAATTAATGTTGAAAACTTTGATGGCTACTTTATAGTATATAGAAGGGGGGGAGGGGGGTCTTGAGGGTTTTAATGATCTCTTTTCTTTTCTCTTATCTGACAAAAGGGAGAAGAGCACAAAAAACCTTGAATTTTCTTACTTTAATTTATTTATTTCTCTTCAAGCCAACAGCAATGATGATGAAGTCTTGTTTCTGTGTATCCTCTCCGTCGCCATCATTGTTCCCACTACACCACCTCACCTGCCTTTATGATCATTACCTTCTTCACATTCTTCAAAGCCTCTCATCATTTCATCAAACCAAAAAGAAGAAGAAGAAGAAAGAAGAAGAAGAAATCAAAAGCAGCTAAAGAAGCAAAGTTGATGTTTTCAAGTGGGGGTCGAGGAGAAGAAGAACAGCAAAGGGACTTTTTCTTGGTTTTGAGTGATGGGTCTTTTCTCTTCTAGATTTTCCATGTCTTTTTTGGGGGGAATCAAGCATCTTGGTCCGAAAGATTTGCTTCCATCGAAGCAAATTTAGTACTAGCTTATATCGTTTTTGTATGGTTTTTCTGCTTTTCTTGTTGTGTTATTGAAGACAACTAGGAACTGGAACAACTTGTGTGTTTTTTCTGTGTTCTGTTAAGAGATCTCTCTTTTCTACATATCAACTTTCTCTTTAACATACTTTCTGCGATTCATCCAGGCGGATCTTTTCTTGATCTAAACTTTCATCACCATCATATATATATATATATATATATATATATATATATATATATATATATATATATATATATGTATTGAAGTTGTTGTTTTTTTTATGCCTATATCAACAGATCTATCATGTTTATCGTACATGAAACTGTTGTGTTATAGCTTGTTTTAGGGTTTTTGCAGTTCAAGCCTATCTATGTTGTTCCAGATTTGTTTCTTAAATACCTAAAGGTATACCGTTTTGGTCTTTGATCACATGATTCATGAGCTTGACATAAGTAATTTGACAAAAACAATCATTAATCTATACACATGATATCAGATGAGTGTTTCTTTTAATTTCTTTCTTTGTGTCTATAGGATGGATAATAGGAACTATTAAATCCAGAAAAGAAATATTATGATATTACCTTTATATTTCATCTCCTTGTATGATATATAGTCTGATCTAAGTAGAAATTACCCAGGACTTTGATTTAGAAACCAAAGTGTTTAGCTTCAGTCTTATTACAAGGACTTTGTAAAGTATCCCCTTATTGGTTAAATTAAATGTCTTTTAATTTAAGTTTTTTAGAACAAGTTTACTGTTATCAAAGCTGATAATGTTCATAATAATGTTGAATTGCTTATGATTTCTTTTCTCTTGACTGTGTTTTTCCACTCTTCTCCAGTGTTTTATGGTTAATAATTGTTTTGAAGAGAGAGCAGTGCAAGGGGCCATGCATGTATGTTTCTTTTTTTCCCCCTAAAAATTCCTTCCATTATTAAAGGTGAAAAGGGAAGTACATTCAACTTCAATTATCTATACATGTCGATATTATGTTTGGGAGTGTATGTAATATTTTTGAATATGAATGGAATGGAATAGAATGAAGATTGATTAGTTATTCTATGTGCAAGATGATCTTACATAGAATTAATCTGGTTTATTCTTTTTTCTTGAATAAGGTAAATGAAAATCTATATGGATCAGTCTTTATTTTAACATTTATCTGTGCTTGTTATTCATGCTTTAGGCATATGTGGATTCTCCAAACCTTCCTTTTAATATTAATAGGGATGTTTTTGTAAACAATCAAATCATCAAGGGTTCCCCTTTCATTTGCAGCTTCCCTATCTCCCACCCTGCCCACGGGCTAATACATTCTAAACAAAGCCGAAGCCACCTCCCAAAACCATTAAAAGAAACAACTCCACACTCCACAGTATAAAATACAAGAGAAATTCATTTTTAAAATAATGATACCAAACATCACCATATATAACCCCAAACCAAGGCAACAACTCACCACTCATGAGTTTTGCAAGTTGCAACCGGCATGAAATAACATTCATCACTATAGTGTAAATGACTCTCGACTTGTTCGAAATAAAAAAGGGTTAACTACCGGGATGGTCACTTATTTTTCTCCAATATAGAGTTGGTCACCGATTTTTAAAAACGACCAGTTAGATCACTTGCGCTTTCATTCCGTCAACTTTTGGTCACTAAGACATTTGTTCTTGTTAAACTTTAACGGGAGACTGATTTGGCACAGTAAAAATAAAGATAATTTACTTAGATAGTCTCTAAACTATTAATTTACTTCTATTTTGACCATTAAAATAATTTTTTTGTATAATTACACATTTAATCCTTCATATTTACAATTTTTTTATTTTTTTTCTCTCCACTCTCTTCCATATTCTTCTTCATCTAACACAATCACTAATTTTCTACTATGTTAATTCCCAATTCACACGGTATATTTTTTACTATATTAATACCCAACAATTCAAGAATTTAAACCTTAGCCAATTCACCAATTTCGAACATGCTTTTAATAACATCGGCACCGCCGATGTACTTCCCCTTTATAAAAACCTGGGGCAGAGTCACTTTTTGCACTTTCAAGATGTTCTGAAATTCTTTCTTATAAGCAACATTAATGGAAATATCTCGTTCATCAATCCAAAGTCTGAACCCTCTGAAAATCATCTTAACAACATAACAATCCTTGAAAGTCCTTCAAATTTCACGTAAACTAGTTAAATAAACAACAATTGGATCTTTGGTTCCGGGTAATCTAATCGCAGGGTTAAAAAATCCCGAAGAAATCGATGATTTTGTGGTTCTTAAGAGCGGCTTGGGGGAAGGATCTTTAGGACTGGGTAGCCTCGATGGTGATGACGAAGGTTTGCCGGATTCGAATAAACTGCGAAGCTGTTTAACTTTACCTTTGACATAATCCATTGAATCGTGAACTTTGGCGGCGGGAGGAGCTTGATTTTGAGACTGTTGATTCTTGAGAAAAAAAATGAACTTTTGAATGATTCGAATTAACTTTCGCCAGGGCGTGCATTGTAAACGAACGATTTAAGAACTCGGAAGACGAAGACAACGACGATGATTTCGCCTTGTTCTTCCTCATTTCCGCCATAGACCCGGATTTTTTCTTCAACCAAAAATCAATTTTTTTTTGCTTCCACGAAGAATGGAATTGAAGATTTTTCAAATTTTAGTATTAATATTTAGGGTAAACTATATCATTGACCACCGAACTAATTGGGGATTCCTATTTTGACCACCGAACTAACGAACTCGTCAATCAGACCACCGAACTTATAAAATCAACCTATTTTGACCACCGCCGTTAAAAATCTAACAGTGGAGTGACGGACTGCCACGTGGCAGCTAACGGGAAAATTTTAAAATTACACATTTGGTCCCTGTTATTTACACATTCTTTCAATTTAGTCCTAATTTTAAATTAATAAAATAATAAATTATTTAATTAGGTAGTGACACGTGTCACCACCTATTTAGAGGAGGAAAACGAAATTGAGCGTAAATGGCACCCAGGGGATTCAAACCTGGGTGGTGTAGGAGGAATGGCAGTGGTTAAGCCACTGCACCAAGCCCAACAATGTGCTTTAAAACACCCAACTTAATATATAACTCTTATTGGTTTCTACATTTATAACCCAAAAGCTCAAACCCTAAACACTAATTTCACATATATAACCCTAAACCTTAAACCCTAAATATTTCAAATTAATTTTACACTCAACAATTCAAATTAATTTTACATATATAAATCCTAAACCCAAACCCTAAACTCTAAAGCCCAATTTAAAATATTTGGTGTGAAATTAATTTCACATATATAGGGGTTAGGGTTTAAGGTTTATATATGTGAAATTAATTGAAATTAAGCGTGAAATTAATTTGAAATATTTAGGGTTTGGGTTTAGGGTTTATATATGTGAAATTAATTTGAAATGTTTAGTGTAAAATTAAGTTGAAATATTTAGGGTTTAAGGTTTAGGGTTTATATATGTGAATTTAATTTGAAATTTTTAGTGTAAAATTAATTTGAAATATTTAGAGTTTAAGGTTTAGGGTTATATATGTGAAATTAATTTCACACCAAATATTTTAAATTGGGCTTTAGAGTTTAGGGTTTGGGTTTAGGGTTTATATATGTAAAATTAATTTGAATTGTTGAGTGTAAAATTAATTTGAAATATTTGGGTTTAAGGTTTAGGGTTATATATGTGAAATTAGTGTTTAGGGTTTGAGCTTTTGTGTTATAAATGTAGAAACCAATAAGAGTTATATATTAAGTTAGGTGTTTTAAAGCACATTGTTGGGCTTGGTGTAGTGGCTTAACCACTGCCATTCCACCTACACCACCCAAGTTCGAATCCCCTGGGTGCCATTTATGCTTAATTTCGTTTTCCTCCTCTAAATAGGTGGTGACACGTGTCACCACCTGATTGGAGGAGGAAAATAAATTAATAAAATTAAATCTAAATAATTAAAGTCCTCCAATAAGGTGTTGACACGTGTCACTACCTAATTAAATAATTTATTATTTTATTAATTTAAAATTAGGACTAAATTGAAAGAATGTGTAAATAACAGGGACCAAATGTGTAATTTTAAAATTTTCCCGTTAGCTGCCACGTGGCAGTCCGTCACTCCACCGTTAGATTTTTAACGACGGTGGTCAAAATAGGTTGATTTTATAAGTTCGGTGGTCTGATTGACGAGTTCGTTAGTTCGGTGGTCAAAATAGGAATCCCCAATTAGTTCGGTGGTCAATGATATAGTTTACCCTAATATTTATTGGAGCTTAATGGATTTTTATTTCATTTCTCGTTGTTTTCTGCCTTTGGAAAAAGAAATATGGTTTGAGAAACAAATGGAGGGAAAAGGAAGATGTCTGCTTTTTGTAGGAAGAGTGTAGAGAGGGGAATAAATAAAAAATTGTAAATACGAAAGATTAAATGTGTAATTATACAAAATTTTTTATTTAGGTGGTTAAAATATAATTAAATTACTAGTTTAGGGACTATCTAGATAATTTATCTTTCTTTTTATTGTGCCAGATCAGCCTCCCGTTAAAATTTAACGGGAACAAACTTCTCAGTGACCAAAAGTTTACGGATTGAAAACGTAAGTGACCTCACTGGTCATTTTTGAAAATCGGTGACCAACTCTGTACTGGAAGAAAACATAAGTGACCATCCCAGTAGTTAACCCAATAAAAAATTGTAGCTCCAGCTCAAAAGGCTCAAACTCGACTTTTGGTGATTTTCTGAGTTCAGTGCCGATGGATAAATTCTAAATAGATTTTTTAAACTTATTTTTGGCTCCATTAATCATTCCAAATTCTTATAATTGCTTACAAAAATATTACAATGAATGATCAACAATAACATGCATTGTCTGTCACCGGTTCATAAATGCTTATGCAAGGTAAACACAGGTCCTCATATGTGTTCAGAGGCGGAGAACTGTTGATTCCTAAAGGGCCTGAGCCCCTGTTGTAAATTTTATATATTGGATAAATTATGGTCTAATACTATTTTGGTTCCTGTAATTATAAGTTTTCGAAATTTTTGGTCTAATAATAATTTAAGTCTTTATAAGTTTAAATATTAAACAAATGAGATATTTTCTTTTGAATTTTGACTTTAAATACTTAATGACTTTCACTTTAGCTGGATCTACAACCAACCATATATTAAACACTGTTGGGATGTGTGGTGCTCGATTCGTTCAACCGTTCTTGATCGCCAAGTGGTGGAGAAGTGAAATATTGGGTGTAAGAGGTGTGGAAGCTAAAAATGACAAAGACAAGATGATTTATAGTGGTTTAACATTCTAACCAAGCTCTACATCCACTACCTTAGCTTCCCACTAAGGATTTCCAATCAATCCACTATTGATTCGTCCTCTTTTCTAGGCTTAGGAGGAAACCCTTACAAACCGATCAAGCTTTCTACCCAAAGCCTTGATCAAACCCTCTTTACAAAGAGAAAAGGATAAGCAAACTCAAATCCCTCTAATAGGTATTTGTTTGCACAATTAAGTTCTCACCCAAACCTAAAACACTTGAGCTAATCTAACAATTTTGGCTCACTAGTGTTTGTCTATACAATAAATGAAAATTAAGCACTAAGACACTTTTTGATCATATGTTGTATTACAATTGAAGCATTAACCATTACTAAATGCTTGGAGGTACCTTTTATACCCCTCTTTGAGTTTGTAGCCGTTACTAGCCGTTGGGGTTGAATTGGAGTCGTTGGAGACTTAATTTCCCACCATAAATGCAATTTTGCAGCTCTCTGTTTCGAAACGCTCGAACCCATTTTGAAACACTCTTCAAATAGAAAGAGCCGTTGCAGTCTATTGTAGCACCCGTATCGAAATGCTCTTAGCCGTATCGAAACGCCTGTATCGAAACGATCTGCATTTAAAAGGTAGTTGGGAAATAGCCATTGGGGGGTTTATGACCGTTGAGGTCAATGCCACATAGGCGTATTGAAACGGCAGAGGCCGTATCGAAAAGCTATGCAAAATCTCACCCAGATTAAAGCCTGTTTCGAAATTCGTTTCGAAACGTTTTGCCACTGTAATGACCCGTATCGAAACACCTAGGGGTGTTTCGAAACGCCTGGATGGTTTTGTTGGATTTGGCTTTGAAAACATGTAAAAACCTTTTAAAACATCCCATAAACATAGTTTCAAGTTGTTTGGACTTTAGAAATTGTTTTGAATTCTTTTTAACTTTGTCCAAAACATTTTTCAATTATTATATCAAAATATTAGTTCTACAATCTCCCCCTTTTTGATATAATAAAACTAACTTGAAAAATTGTTTGGGATTCTCCCCCTTTAAGTTTAAAAAAGTGAATAAGAGATGAAAAATTTAAAATAAGGTAAAGCCCCCTTATTCATTTGAAAATGCAATTTTTCAAACCAAACTCTCCCCCTTTTTGTTATATCAAAAAGAATTCAAAAGACATTAAGTTCAAAATAACTTAGGAGGTTTGAAAAGATGACAAAAATTTGGAATTTTGGTTTTAAAATGGCTCCCCTTACTCAAAGCATCATCAAAATATTAGTCCAACATATGTTATAATCTAGTTGAAAACAAATAAATCAAATTAAACAAATAAAACAATTAGATTTTTACCACACTTGAACCCAAGGGAGGATGTGAAGCCTTACTTCTTCAAGTGTTCTTTCTTTGTGTGCATGGAGCTCCCCCTCAATGTTTGACTTGTTGATCATTCTATATCACCCCTAGAAAAAGACAATCAAGTAATTTTTGGTATCCAAATTGCTTTGGATCCATAGACATTAGTAGCACAAAATTTTGTCCCCTAAAGAATCCATTTTTCAATTTCATCCTTATTAGTTGAAGTACTTAGTCCTTTTAGGACCCCAATACTTCTAAAACATTTACCATTTACAAATCTAGGGGCTCTAGATTGTCTTACATAAAAGTTTGATTTTCCAAAATTATTTTTCTTTTCAAGCTCTTTGGAAATCAAATCTTTTTTTTCTTGAACTTTGTGAAGCAAATTTTGTAAATCAAACCATTTTTGTTCAAACTCTTCGAGTCTTGCTTCAAGTTCAAGTTTGGTTTTAGAAATCAAACCATTTTGAATTTTCAACTTTGAAACCATTTTATTGTTTTTCAAAATGTGATTTTTAAACTCTAAAACCAAATCGTCATAGGCATCTTGTAATTCATCAAAAGAATATGAACATGAAGTAGATGAATTAGAAGTTACCCTTGAATCTTTTTCGATGGCCATAAGGCAAAGGTTGGCTTGTTCATCGTCGGTGGAGTCCTCATCACTCCATGTAGCCACATATGCCTTCTTCTTATGGCTTGAAGTGCTTGCCCTCTTCTTTTTCATGGATTCTCGTTCAAGCTCTTTCAAGGCTTTCTTCATGAACGGGGCACACTTCTTGAAGAGATGAACTATCGCTTCTTCTTCATCCTCCTCTTCACTTGAATCAACATGATGGCATGTGGAGGATTTGAGAGTAATGACATTTGTGTTGATGCCAAGCCCTTTGAGCTTCTTCTCCTCCGTAGCTCTAATTTCTTCCATCTTTTTCACTTCTTCTTTGTTTTTCCTCATGATTTGGTGAGTGAGAAGTGACCCCATTAGCTCATCAAGCTTCAAGGTTTTGAGATTCTTGGCTTCGATGATGGCGGTCCTTTTTGAGTCCCATGACTCGAGAAGTGAGTAGATGAGCTTTCGGACAAGATTTTCTTCTAGGATGGCTTCTCCAAAACCTTTAAGTCCATTGGTGATGGTGGAGAACTGATCAAACATCTTCTCAATGTCCTCTTCCGGATCCATCTTGAAGTTTTCGTACGCTAGGTTGAGGAGCCCGATCTTGGTCTCCTTTACTTCATTTGTCCCTTCGTATGTGACTACAAGCTTGTCCCATACCTCCTTGGAACTCTCACAAGAAGACATCTTCTCATAGATGTTTGGGCCAAATGCACAAAAGAGGATGTGCAAGGCTTTGCAAATAAGCTCCATCTTCTTGCGATCTTTGGAACTCCATTCCACTTTACTTCGTTGAGGCAAGAACGAACCATCTTCTACTATGTCCCAAAGCTTGTAGTCATTTGACTTTATAAAGAACTTCATCCTTGTCTTCCAATGGGCATAGTATGTCCCGTCGAAGAAGGGCGGTTTGTTGATGGATTGTGCCATTGAGCCGGTTGATTGAAATGATGATCGAGCTTGCCGGATGTTCTCAATAGGATGTTAATCCTCTTCAATCGAGCTAAGCTCTGATACCAATTGTTGGGATGTGTAGTGCTCAATTCATTCAACCGTTCTTGCTCGCCAAGTGGTGGAGAAGTGGAATATTAGGTGTAAGAGGTGTGGAAGCTAAAAATGATGAAGACAAGATGATTTATAGTGGTTCAACCTTCTAACCAAGGTCTACATCCACTACCTTAGCTTCCCTCTAAGAATTTCCAATCAATCTACTATTGATTCGTCCCTTTTTCTAGGCTTAGGAGGAAACCCTTACAAACCGGTCAAGCTTTCTGCCCAAAGCCTTGATCAAACCCTCTTTACAAAGAGAAAAGGATAAGCAAACTCAAATCTCTCTAATAGGTATTTGTTTGCACAATTAAGTTCTCACCCAAACCTAAAACACTTGAGCTAATCTAACAATTTTGGCTCACTAGTGTTTGTCTATACAATAAATGACAATTAAGCACTAAGACACTTTTTGATCATATGTTGTATTACAATTGAAGCATTAACCATTACTAGATGCTTGGAGGTCCCTTTTATATTCCTCTTTGAGTTTGTAGCCGTTACTAGTTGGGGTTGAATTAGAGCCGTTGGGGACTTAATTTCCCACCATAAATGCAGTTTTGTAGCTCCTTGTTTCGAAACGCTCGAACCCGTTTTGAAACACTCTTAAAATAGAAAGAGCCGTTGCAGTCTGATGTAACACCCGTATCAGAACGCCCTTAGCCATATCGAAACACCCGTATCGAAACGCTTGTCCCCGTATCAAAACGATCTGCATTTAAAAGGTAGTTGGGAAATAGACGTTGGGGGGTTTATGACTGTTGAGGTCAATGCCACATAGGCGTATCGAAACGGCAGAGGCCGTATCAAAACGCTATGCAAAATCTCACCCAGATTAAAGTCCGTTTCGAAACTTGTTTCGAAACGTTTTGCCACTGAAAAGACCCGTATCGAGACACCTAGGGGTGTTTCGAAATGCCTGGATGATTTTGTTGGATTTGGCTTTGAAAACTTGTAAAAACCTTTTAAAACATCACATAAACATAGTTTCAAGTTGTTTGGACTTTAGATATTGTTTTGAATTCTTTTGAACTTTGTCCAAAATATTTTTCAATTATTATATCAAAACATTAGTTCTACAAACACCCCATTACCCAAATACTTAATTGCATCCTTCCTAAACTCAATTATCGATTCTTTTGCCGCCAGTTTGTTTTCCTTAAATTACTGGAGAACCTTTTTCAAGTGAACCAAATGTTCATCCCAACTACGATTGTATGCCAGAATGTCGTCGGAAATTTCTCAAATAGGATGAAAGACTTCACTCATGGTTGTTTGAAATTTCAAAATTAATGGGTTTGTCCTATATTAGTTCAATCTCGACTCTATCTCTGCCCTCGATATATATTAGTCGACAGGTGTATAGTAGCCATTGGAATAAAGAATTTCATGCAAGTTTCTTGATTTCCAGAGCCAGGGGACAAACTCATCAGATGAGTGTTGCTGTTGATTAGCTGTATTGCAGACCATTTGATTTTGCAAGTGTCATCAGAGCAAAGAAAATAAACAAGTGAAAAATATCGAGATATATTCATTCATGTCCGATTCATTTCACACAAGATATAGTAACGAAGTTGAAAGAAAATGAAAGTATCACTCAATCAATTAAATGAATTGAACACGAATTCTATTAGATTAATTATTTATCAGTACTTACATTAATAATAATACAATCTTCAACTCTTTCCATAATGTAACTACGATGAACATTACACAATAAATCGAAAAATGCATCCGTAATACACTATTTATGTTATGCATTTTCAGAATAAATAACCCAACATGGTAGCAAGTGGGACCGGAAGGAGTGTGATTTTCGGGTGATTCTAGGAAGTGGCCTCTAATTGAAGGCTAAATGAAGGCCGGCCAGTTTATCGGGTAAAACATGTGTACACAATTTTTTATAAAGTTTTTACATAATTCCTTACAACAACTGTAAGAAAAACGATATATACCAAATTTACTACAAAAATTCACCATGGCCCACAATGCCTCAACCTTGTGTATGGATTTGTGTACATACACAATTTCCTACGGGAAAACATAATTTGGTACAATATAGGTGGGGATTTGTGTATGTACACAATTTCCTACAAAGTGTACACAATTACTTACAAAAGTTGTAAGAGAAACGGTATATACCGAATTTCTTACAATAACTCACCATGGCTCAAAGTGGCTCAACTTAGTGTAGAAATTTGTGTGCATACATAATTTCCTACGAGCAAACATAATTTGGTACACCAAACGTAAGGATTTGTGCAATGTACACAAATTACTACAAGGTATACACAAATTCTTACAAAAGTTGCAAGAAAATGATATGTACCGAATTTCTTACACCTACTCATCATGGCCCAAAAAGGCTAAACTTAGTGTAGGGATTTGTGTACATACAAAATTTTCTATGAGAAAACATAATTTGGTACAATATAGGCAGGGATTTGTGTATGTACACAATTTCCTACAAAGTGTACACAATATCTTTCAAAAGTTGTAAGAGAAACGATATATACCAAATTTCTTACAATAACTCACTATGGCTCAAAGTGCCTGAACTTAGAATAGGAATTTGTGTACATACACAATTTCCCACGAGAAAACATAATTTGGTACAACAAACGTAAAGATTTGTGTATGTACACAAATTACTACAAGGTGTACGCAAATTCTTACAAACGTTGTAAGAAAATTTGTTTGTACCGAATTTCTTTCACCTACTCATCATGGCCCAAAGGGGCTCAACTTAGTATAGGGATTTGTGTACATACACAATTTCCTACGAGAAAATATAATTTGGTACAAAAAACGTAAGGATTTGTGTATGTACAGAAATTACTACAAGGTATACGTAAATTCTTACAAACGTTGTAAGAAAAACGGTATGTACCGAATTTCTTACACCCACTCACCATGGCCCACATGGGCTCAACTTAGTGCAGGGATTTGTGTACATACACAATTTCCTACAAGAAAATATAATTTGGTATAACAAACGTAAGGATTTGTGTATGTACACAAATTACTACAAGATATACACAAATTCTTACAAAAGTTGTAAGAAAAACGGTATGTACTAATTTTCTTACACCCACTGACCATGGCCTAAAGAGGCTAAACATATTGTAGGGATTTATGTACACACACAATTTCTTACGAGAAAACATAATTTGGTACAACAAACGTAAGGATTTGTGTATGTACACAAATTACTACAAGGTGTACACAAATGCTTACAAAATTTGTAAGAAAAACAATATGTACCGAATTTCATACACTCACTCACCATGGCCTATGTTGAGTGTGTAAAAGTCCTATATTTTACCCCTTATTTAACCCATATTTCTGCTGCATTCAAGCACAATTCATTGCATTTAGGATATATTTTAATTATACATCACAATTATACAAAAAGGCACAGTTGCTGCTGATTTTGGTTACTTTTGCAGGCAGCTGCTGTAGCAGACTCATGGCAGCGGAGAAGCAGAGCTGGAATACTGGACTACAGCCGAGAAGAAGGATGCTGCCGTGGCCGCTGCCGCGGCAGCCAAGGACGACAACAAATGGTGAAGGGAAAAAGTAAAATGGAGCTCGACAGAAAGAGGAAATTAAGTCGGTCTGTCGTGGAGCACTCTTATATTTTTCTGAGCCCTAGATCAGAATGAAGGCCAAGCCCAAAGTTCAAGGAAGAAACTCCAAGCAAGAATAGAGGACGAATTAAAGACATCTACTCTGAAGATTTAGTCTTTAATAGAGTTGTACTTTAATTTAAACTCGTATTCTTGCCATATTAGAAAACTTGAACCCAAGGCCTATATAAAAGCATGTAATTCGACCTAGGTAAGGACATCATATTCTCTAGCCGTCTTCCCCTAAACCCTAGTCGTTTCCCCCCTTCTCATCATGTTCTAAACTTCCCCAGGGCTAAGGGTTGATTCTGTAAAGTAGTTGCAAGGATTGCTTTGTTTTAGGAATTTTCTGTTCAATAAAATAAACTTCAAGTTTGCTTATTCTGGTTTTCAACATCTTACAAGAGTATCGGGAGAGCATTGTGAGATTATACATTTACTTAATATCGGGAGAGTTAAGTATACGAAAGGAATAAGTACGGGTTCTCCAGTTTATGTTTGAACTATCCCGGACCTAGGGATATGACGAGGTTAAATGGCTAAGGAAGAATTCAACAACATCGGTGTTCATCCTTCGATTCATGCCAGAAGGTATCATCAAAGACGTGTTCATCGACAAACTTGGACCTAAGGATAGGCCAAGGCACAACAGGGATTCTTGCCAAGCTTGAAGTACAAAGTTGTGTGATCGCTGCCGCGACAACAACAGACCGCTGCCGCGACAGGTGCTGCCGCGACAGGCGCAACGACAGAACATAGATTCCTAGACTTTGAAACACCTACACTAATGAGCAAATCAATACCGACCCATTCTCTCTATCCTGATTTCCTTACTCTTTATTTTCAGTGCTCTCTATTATTTCGTGACAAACAATTAAACTTTTTCTTTTTACTCTTGTGCAGCAATCTAAGGTTAAAGCTATTAGCCCAGTCCCTGTGGAGACGATATCCGATACTTACGTATCACTTTACTACTTGCGTCGTGTACACTTGCACTCTATTACGATAGACTCTATTACACGCAACAAGTTTTTGGCGCCGTTGTCGGGGACTGACAACATATCTTTACCCTACTGTTACTGCACTTTCTTTAATTTTTCTGTTTTTACTTGGATTGTTCACCTTGTGCTTTTCACAAGGTCTTTTGTTTGCTTATGCGCAGATCTTGTAACCCCCGTAGCCCGGCCTAGACGGCTGACCCGAACTACGAAGATTACACGGGGAAAACCAAAGTCAACCCGAAAGTCAACCTTGATTAACGACCCTTTTTTTTCTTTTTAAACTTGTCTAGATGCACATTAAACCCAGGCATATTCTTGAGATAAGCATACTCAAAAATCACAGCAATCGGAAAACAATAAGGGACTCAATTGAACAAAATACGAATTTAGGGACCAATTTGTAAATTCTGGAAATTAAGAGGACTTTACCAAATTTTAAGTTACCATTATGAAATTAGTCATGTTTCATGCCTCTCTGCCAAATTTCAACTCAAACGGACATCTCAAACTCAAGCAATTGCACATACGAGAATCAGGACTAAAACGTAAAGCTTGCAAACCTCAATTTTTAAAAATTTAGCATCTATATCACAAGGGATCGATCCCATAAACCAGGGGATCGATCCTTTTGCACTTGGAGGCTGGAAGCAGAAATTGAAATGATTCTGCTAACAAAGAGATCGATCCCTTTTTCCAGGGGATCGATCCTTTTTGCCTTGGAGACTGGAAAAACAGCTTTAGTGCAAAAACGGATCATAGATGTTTTGAAAAAGATCGGCTAAAGTTAGAATCATTTAAAACATATTTTAGGAAGCAATAAAGCATATACAAACATGCAAGAACACCTATTTAAGCCAAGGAAATCATTCAAACATGGTATAATGCATTCATACATAACATTCCAATTAAAGAGCAATTTATGCATATATGGACATACATAAAATCTCAACAATACCAAAGATACAAATTAACACATAGGAGACTTAGACATATCAACTAAGCAACCTAATCATCCAAAAAGGACATGCCATCACACACAAGCATTCATCAAGGCATGCATCACTCAAGCATTCATCAAGGTATGTATCATAAGTGATATTTACAAATCAAACAAGGCATCTAAGTGCCAAACCAAATCAACACACATCAAAGCATCAAAAACAACAACACCTATCCCATTGCTTTACTATTACAATCTTTCAATTTATAAATCATACATTGAGCTCACCAAAAGCAACACTTGGAGACCTTTCCTTTCCCTTGCCACCCACAAGCTATTTATCTGCATTGTCGAACAAAAGAGAGCGTAAGCATAAAAGCTTAGTGAGGGTAAGCTCATAAAACAAACCTTCGACAATACAGGGTCCAAGCTCGAGCAATTATCATGATGAAATACATGACTTTATCTTCGATCCACATGAACAAAAATGAACATGATGCATGAACATATAATCAACATTATGTCATGCTCAACATCTCATAATCTCAACTTACAACGATATGTATATATACCTCAATGCATTAACCAAATCATATATCACTTCACATTTGAAATTCACATTTCATATCACATTGATACACATATCAATTCATATTAGAATGTATGCATAATCTCATATTGGCATAAACATACTTTCTCATATTGGCATAAACATACTTTCTCATATTGGCACCTAGTTATGACTCGAATACGCGAATAACATGTTGGAACGCATTTTCCAACATCAACCTTACCTCGGTGGGATTACACTCATCACCGGCCTTGCATGTGGAACGCATTTCCACATGCCCTACGGATGGGATTCCACTCATCATCACGTAGAATATATATAAATTTCCGGTGGAATATTACATCACCGTACTCCTCCTTGGTGCCTTAACGCCACCAAGGCCACGTACGTTTTGACTCAATTAGTGTGCACACTCATCCTGATGATCGATCATTGTACCCAAGCATACTAGTGCCAATTAATCAAATTCCACAACCTTTGATGTTCAAGAGTCATAATATGGCATCTTACATCATATTAAGCTCAACATCAAATATCTCAACAACATATTATCATAATGTCATGTTCAAGAGTAATAATATGGCATCTTACATCATATTAAACTCAACATCATCATATACAATTTACAATCCAAACCACATGCATAGCCATGTATCAAACCATGCCTCAACAACATGTATAACACATTATACATAATCATCATAACACAAATCATCATGAGGCATAACATCAATTAAAGAGATCATCCAATGTCTCTAACTAAAGTTTAGGATTAGGCTACCACCCTAATCCTAACTCTAGGTGAGTCTACCAATCTCAACCTAGTCCACATGCTCGAACCAATTGCTCAAAACCATTTAAAATATTTTAACCACTCACCGACTACTTCCTTAGCACAAGCCAACAAGCCTACCAAGCATCCAAGTTTCCGGATTCGAGCCCGAAGCTTCACCATTGATTTCTCTTGCTTCTAACCATTCAAAAACAATATATTAACCTCAAAATCAGTCACAAACCCAAAGTTTAACATCAACACACAAATCCACTTCAATTCTCACAATTCAAAGCCAAGTTCATTCTTCAATTTCTCATTTTCGTACTTCCACAAAAACCCGTCAAAAATCAGAATTGTAGTCATCCAAAACACTCTTAAACATGTTCAAAACACTGCCCAACTATAGTATATCCATCAACCCCCAATTTCCAACATTAAACACACAATTTAAGCCATGAACAATCCCCAAAATCACCAAATCCGAGCAGCCATGAAAAACAGTCCAAAACTTGTGATTTCAACATATTTAACACATTCAAACACTTCCAAAACAACCCCCAACTATTACTCTAACATAAATCCTCAAATTCCAACATAATTCATACCAAAAACTCATCTACAAACCTTCCTAAAAATCCACAAAAAATTCCATTTTCGTACTCCTATTTTACCCAACAGAAAATACCATTTTCAAACATCCAAATGACACCTAAATGGTCCCAAAACACTTTTCTAACATACATATACCATCAGCCCTTCAACCTAACTCTAAAACTCACCAAAATTCAAGTTTTAGACTATTCAAAAATGGCCATAAATACCCATTTCGGATTTTTACCCAAAATTACTCATTTTAACATATTATGTGTATTTTAACATGATTAAACAAAACCCCAACTCAATTTATCAAAATCAATTGAAAAACTCAACAAAAACTCAAATTTTCATTAAACTTGAAAATTACAAAAGTGGGTAGTTTCAAAATATAAAGCTATGTAAATGTAGAGGATGAAGAGGAGAGTTCAAATATGTAATTACCTTCAAAAACGCCCTTGATTTGATGAAGAAATCAAAGCAAATAGTAAAGAGGGTTTGGGAGAAATTTTGGAGATGGTTTACGGTGAAGAAGAAGAAAATGAGAAAGATGATAACTTATAAAGTTGTCATTATTTTTATTTTGGTTTAATTACCAAAATGATCCCTCCCTTTCTTTCTAAACTCAATTTGCTCACACTAAGGTCAATTTGATTAAAATAAATTTTACTGACTCGAACCAATTAACCCGACTAACTCCTAACCCCAAAACACGGGTGTTACAGATCTCAACGAGGGAAAGAACCTGAGCACAAGTTAGATCCTGAAATCGAACGAACATGCAACCTCAGGAAACGAGTCCGCCTCCTAGTAGAAAGAAACGAGTACCTGGAGGAACAGTTAGAAGCAATGGTGAACGGAAGACACGAAGACAAGAGGAACAACCAAGGGAATCCCCAAGGTCCTGAAGATTCTATCGGAGATGGAGGAAACGGATAGCCTGCCGATCCTCCTGCTGCTGCCGCATGCCGGACCTGCCGTGATTTTATGATCAATGATCATGTGGAACTAGAGACCACCCTACCAGACGTGGAAGCTGAAAATTTCGAGCTGAAACCTGTGATGTTCAGAATGATTAATTCCGCTGGCCAATTTAGTGGTGCTGCTACAGAGGATGCTAGGGAACATCTGAAAACGTTCCAGGAAATTTGTGGTTCGTTTAGACTACCAGGAGTAAATTCGGAGATACTGAGGCTTCGGTTATTTCCTCATTCATTGAGGGGCAGAGCTAAAACCTGGTGGAACAAACTAACGCCGAGTTCAATCCGAACTTGGGCAGATTTAACTCGTGAATTTTTGTCTCGTTTTAACCTTTCCCATTTATCTGAGCGATTACGTAACGAAATTGCTACTTTTCAACAGAAAGACGACGAGCCAATTCACGAGGCATGGGACATGTTTACTACTCTTCTAAGGAATTGCCCGATGCATGGATTCCCTGTTTGGAATCAGGTAATCAAATTCTACAATGCTGCCAACCTACAGACTCGTATGAGAATCGATTCAACAGCCAATGGGTTGTTGTTAGATAAAGATCCAGATGATGTCATGGTAGTATTAAAGAATTTGGCAAAGAATGAAGAGCAATTCCCCACATCAAGGAGAGGTAAACGAGTGCTAGCTGTGAAGGATTACGAAGCTGATAATTCCTTAAAGACACAAGTTGCATATCTCACAAAGGCAGTAGAAAACTTGCTGAAGAAGGATTCTCAACCTGTCTATGCTGCAGAATAGGTATGTGGAACTTGTAGTGGGAATCATAGTTCGAAGGACTGCCCACTACAACTAGAAGAAGGGATGTACGTTGGGAACTATAACAAACAGAAATACAATTCCAACAACTACAATCCCAATTGGAGAAAAGATCCCAAATTCTCTTGGAGCAACCCCAACAATGCCCTGAACCCTCAAGCACAAAACACTCAAAATCAGGGGGCACCTAGAATTCTTACACGGCAGCAAGTGCAACAGCAGCCGCAACAACCACAGGCAGCCACACCTAGCATACTGGAACAAACCTTGGCCACATTTATGTCATAGACAGGGACCTACATGGCAAACATAGATCACTTTGTCAAGAAGACTGAGTCGTTCATGGATAAAACAGAGATGCAGATGGCCAATCATGAAGCTACTCTAAAGTCATTGGAGACACAGATGGGTCATGTTTCCCAACATATTATGCCAAGGCAGAACGGAGGATTCCCTAGCGATACTGAAATCGCTAGAAAACCCACACATGAGCAGTACAAAGCTATCACAACTAGGAGTAGGAAGAAACTACCAGGGCCAGAGAAGAAAGCTGAACCAGTTAAGAAACCAGCCCTGGAATCGACTGCCGAGAATGCTGCCCCGGTAGACGATAAACAGCCTGCTGCAGCCACACCTGTAACGACAGCAGAAGGGACATAGGAGAATGATGAAGAACCTAAGCCTCCTCAGATCCGAATGAAGTGGGAAGGACGCATTGAAGATTATCGTCCTCCACCTCCTTTTCCACAGCGGCTACAGAAGTTGAAACAGGAATCCCAGCTTAAAAAGACCTATGATATTTTTAAGCAGGTTCACATTAATATTCCACTGTTAGATTCCGTTAAGGAGATGCTCGGTTATGCTAAATTTTTTAAGGATGCTATGTCAAAGAAATCCAAACTTGTGGAATTTGAGACGGTTAAAATGACAGAAGGATGCATGACTATTCTGCACAGGCATCCACCCCAGAAAAAGAAGGATCCTGGGAGTTTCGTCATACCCTGCATAATTGGTGATAAATTCGTGGGTAAGGCACTTTGTGATCTAGGTGCTAGTATTAATTTAATGCCAAAATATGTATTTCATAAATTAGGTATTGGACGAGCACATCCCACGACAGTTATGCTGCAGCTGGCAGACCACTCTTATGTGCAACCGGAAGGGAAAATTGAAGATATTCTGGTAAGAGTGGATAAATTTATTTTTCCTGCTGACTTTCTTGTTTTAGATTGTGAAGTAGATGAGAATGCGCCAATCATCCTGGGGCGACCCTTCTTAGCCACAGGCAGATCACTGATTGATGTAGAAAAGGGAGAACTCACTATGAGAGTGAATGATCAAGAGATCAAGCTAAATGTTATCCAAGCAATGAAACATGCTGATGCAGAAGAAGAATGCAAGGCTATCACTGAAGTAGTCCTTGATCATCCCTGCATCAGGTCGAGCTGTCATGACATAAAGTTTGGTCACTGCCACAACAGCCATTTAGAAGACTGTCACGGTAGTGACGACGACAGCAGCTCCTCAGATTCTGACATATCTGAAACTGAAGATCATGAGGAGGTAAACTGGGTAGGAAATCGTCCAGGTAAGTTATTCGAGCCCTTAAACTATACCTCGAATGAACATATCATCCAAAAGCCATCAACTGTAGAGCCATCTGTTCTAGATCTTAAGCCCCTGCCAGGGCAGCTCAAATATGTTTTTCTTGGATTAAATGATACGTTGCCCGTAATCATCTCTTCCAAGATGATGCAGGAACATGAACAACAGCTGATAGGGATGCTGCAACAGCACAAAAAGGCTATTGGATGGACGATGGCTGATATCCAAGGCATCAGTCCGGCACTATGTATGCACAAAATCCTCTTAGAGGATGATCACAAGCCGACCATTGATGCCCAGAGACGTTTGAATGATGCTATTCGAGAAGTGGTCCGAAAAGAAATTATCAAATGGCTAGACGCTGGGATAATTTATGCCATCTCAGATAGTAAGTGGGTGAGCTCGGTGCAGTGCGTTCCTAAGAAAGGAGGAATAACCGTGGTGACCAACGAAGAAAACGAGTTAATCCCAACCAGGACTGTGACTGGTTGGAGGGTTTATATGGACTACCGAAAGCTTAACAAAGCTACCCGAAAGGACCACTTTCCCCTGCCTTTTATTGATCAAATGCTTGATAGATTAGCGGGAAAGCCTTATTACTGTTTTCTTAATGGTTACTCAGGTTACAACCAAATAGCCATCGCACCGGAGGATCAAGAGAAAACAACTTTCACTTGCCCATACAATACTTACGCTTTTCGGAGGATGCCATTTGGACTTTGCAACGCACCAGCAACCTTTCAGAGGTGTATGATGGTGATATTCTCCGACATGGTGGAAGATTTCCTGGAGATATTCATGGATGATTTCTCAGTCTTTGGAGATAATTTTGAAAGTTGCCTAGGCAACCTGCAGAAAGTGCTCGAAAGATGCGAGAAAGCAAACTTGGTATTAAATTGGGAGAAATGTCACTTCATGGTGGATGAAGGGATAGTCCTAGGCCATAAGGTAAGCTGCAGCGACATAGAAGTTGACAGAGCCAAAATCGAGGTAATTGAAAAGCTGCCACCACCCACCACAATCAAGGGAATTCGAAGTTTTTTAGGGCATGCTGGCTTCTATCGAAGGTTTATAGCCAATTTTTCGAAGATCACCAAACCGTTATGCCACTTACTAGAGCAGAATTGTCCCTTTCGACTTCAACACTGGATGTACTGAGACATTCAAAATTCTGAAAGAGAAACTAGTAACAACCCCAATTGTACAACCACTGGACTGGAAGTTGCCATTCGAGATTATGTGTGATGCCAGTGATTATGCTGTAGGGGCAGCACTTGGGCAGAGAAAGGACAAGCTATTCCATGTAATTTACTATGCTAGCAAAACACTCAACGATGCCCAAGTGAATTACACCACAACAGAGAAGGAATTGTTGGCTGTGGTGTTTTCAATTGACAAGTTTCGCTCCTACATACTTGGAACGAAAGTGGTGGTCCATACAGACCACTCTGCACTGAAATATCTGTTTGCTAAGAAAGACACAAAGCCTAGATTGATTCGTTGGATTATGCTGCTGCAAGAATTCGACATAGAAATCAAGGATAAAAAGGGGACAGAGAACCAAGTTGCAGATCACTTGTCAAGATTAGAGAAGGGAAAAAGTCTCCCAACAGACGAGACACATATACTGGAGACCTTTTCTGACGAGCAGTTGTTCGCTGCCACAAGCACTGCCGCGACAGCCATGGCGGCATGTAAGATTTCTGAACTCCCCTGGTATGCTGATTTCGTTAATTATTTAGTTAGCGGAATATTTCCTCCTGACCTTAACTATCAAGCTAGGAAGAGGTTCCAAAATGATGTTAAGCATTATTATTGGGACGAACCTCTTCTTTTCAAAATGTGTGTATATCAGATCATCAGGAGGTGTGTACCACAGGATGAGCAGGAAGCTGTGCTTCATCACTGGCATGCTTCACAATATGGAGGACACTTAGGTGGTAACAAAATTGCTGCCAAGGTTTTGCAGTCTGGTTTTTATTGGCCTTCACTGTTCAAGGATGCCCAAACATTCTACAAAAACTGTGACAAATGTCAACAGACTGGAAACATCTCAAGAAGACATGAGATGCCGCTGCAAAACATTCTGGAAGTCGAAATCTTCGACGTTTGGGGGATTGATTTCATGGGACCATTCCCAGCATCATGTGGGAACCTTTATATCCTCCTGGCAGTGGACTACGTGTCCAAATGGGTTGAAGCAATCACCACGCAGAAAAATGATTCAAGACCGTCCAGAGATTTCTACATAAGAACATTTTCTCTAGATTTGGCATCCCAAAGGCGATCATCAGTGATGAAGGGAGGCATTTTGACAATAGGGTTATAGCTGCTGCTTTAAAGAAATATGGTGTTAAGCATCGGATCGCAATAGCTTACCACCCTCAGACCAATGGACAGGCTGAAATATCCAACAGAGAGGTAAAGAACATTCTTGAGAAGATGGTTAAACCAACTCGAAAGGATTGGTCCCTACACCTCAATGATGCACTCTGGGCCTACAGAACATCATTTAAGACTCCATTGGGAATGTCACCCTACCGGCTGATATATGGAAAAACATGCCATCTACCTGTTGAGATAGAGCATAGAGCATAATGGGCCATCAAAACAGTGAATATGGACTTGGAAAAGGCAGGACAAAAAAGGCTACTTGACTTGAATGAGATCAAAGAAATTCGAGCAATGGCCTATGATAATGCAAGGATTTACAAGGACAAGACAAAGAAGTGGCATGACAAGAAACTGCTACCACGACAGTTCTACCCAAGGCAGCTTGTGTTGTTATTCAACTCTAGGTTGAAACTCTTCCCAGGAAAGTTGAAATCTAGATGGTCCGGCCCGTTTCAAGTGGTACAAGTTTTTCCCTATGGTGCCATCACGATCAAATCCTTAAAAGACGGGCACCAATTTAAAGTCAACAGACAGAGATTGAAGCATTATCAGGGGACTGAAGCCCCAAGAATGCAGGAAGTGGTTACTTTAGGAGATGCCCCTCCTGGCATCCCTAATTTAACTTAATTTTATTTTTATTATTTATATATATATTTACTTATTTATTAGGTAATTAGAATTATTTTATTTTTAGGAGCTAAGATTTTGTTTTTATTATTGTTAGGAAATAAAAGAGACAAGGAGAAGAGAAGAAGTGAACTCAGCCCACCATCAGCCCAAAAAGCCCAAAATAGGAGCCTGTTGTTACAGCTACCGTGACAGACGCAGAAAATCCAGCCTGTCAACACGCTGTCGCGGCAGACACGGAATCGCGTAACAGACGCGCAACAGACACAAAAACGCGTGACATACGCGTCAGAAACCGCGTAATAGCTGGCCCCGTTATTCGCGCCTGCCGTTACAGCTCCAACGTCCATCAAACTCTTCATCTATATAAACCTCGTTTTACTATTCATTTTTCACTTCACTTTTACTCTCTCTACTTGCTTCCTCTCTAGAATTTCATTTGCTTTCAATTTTTGTTCTACAGTCCCTTGCAACCATGAGTACAAGAAACACCAGACGCAGTGCTGCCTCAAGCTCTGCCCCAGCAGCAGCCACTCCCAACTCCTTTCAGGGCAGAGATATGTGGGAGGAAAAAGGTTTCATCTACAGCAAACGAACGGAGAATCTCGGGCTCAAACCATTTATAGCCCGTAAGATCAGAGCGCTACATTGGCAGATGTTTGCCGAGCAACCTGAAGAGATGAACGTCACCCTGGTCAGAGAATTTTATGCTGCCATCGACAGCAGAGACGCAACAACAGTGACGATTCGTGGTAAGGAAGTCTCTTTGGAGCCAGAATATATTAACACCCTTTACGGACTCTACGTCGACAGAAAGGAGGATGTGCATAAGAGGTTCGTGGAGAGCCTGGAGGCAGCAGATTATGATGCTGTCATGGAAGAACTCACCGAGGAAGGAACCCAATGGAATACAGACCCCAAACACCCAAGGACGGTGAAACGAGCCGAACTCACCCCCGAAGCCAAGTTGTGGAACGCATTCGTCAAAAAGAGGATTATGCCCTCCTCACACAACAGCACGGTAGATCAACCAAGGATCTGAAAGTTCGGGGAAAAGGATGGACGGAGAGAAACATCCTCAGCTTGATGGAGCTGAAAGCCGCAACGCCAATCTCCAGCTTCAACCCGTCTGCCGCGGCAGGTGAGCCGACAGAGCCTGCCGCCACAGAACAGAGGCAGCTCCTCCAGCCGACCCCTCCACCCAAATCCTGGCTACCCTGCAGAAAATGGAGGAACGGCAACTGGGCCTGATGAGCTTCATCCGGGACTTCACAACAACAACGATACATTTCATTAAAAGCAATTTAAATTTTCTAGATGTATTGTTTCCTGCTTTCTCCGATCACTATTTTGCTGCCCCCACCCCCACCCCTTGCCCATTCCCCTACCCCTGCTGCCACACCGAGAACACCATCTGCTGTGTCCACTCCAACTCTGGCCACGACAACTGCAGGTGGCAGCTAGGGGTGTTCAATCGGTCGGTTCGGTTAACCGACCGAATCGAATTTCCAAAATTTCATTAATCGAATTTTTTTTCATATTAACCGTTAACCAAACCGAAAATTTTCAAAAATTTTTAACTGAACCGAAAAATGTTCGGTTAATTCGGTCGGTTTTCGAATTAACCGAAATTTGTTAGAAAATTTGGGGTAAATCACCCAAATAGTCACTAAACTATTTTAAAATAATCTTTTTGGTCACTAAACTTTCAAAAATTATAAAATAACCATTAAACTTATCGAACTATTACAAAATAGTCATTAACTTGCACGTTATAAATTATTGATAAATCATTTTGCGCTAATTTGATAAAGTTTAATGACCATTTTATAATATATCAAAAATTTTAATGACTATTTTATAATTTTTAAAAATTCAGTGACTAAAAATAAATATATGAAATATATAATATATAAAAATTTCGGTTAAATCGGTTAATTCGATTAATTAACCAATTTCGAACCGAATTAACCAATAACTGAAGTTCGAAAAAATCATTAACCGTTAAACGACCAAATCTAAAATTAACCGACCGATTAACCAAACAAATTTTGGTTTGTTCGGTTTGTTCGATTTTAACCGAAGTTTGAACACCCCTAGTGGCAGCCACACCGCCACAGCATCTGCCAGGGGAGAAAAGAGAAAAGAGCCCATGTCCGACCTCGATGAGTTCATAACTTGTTTCTCATCTTCCTTAATCTGGGAGGAGTCCGATGGAAAGCCCTCTGTCAAGAGGAACCTGTCCAAAGAATTCGCCCAGATGAAACGTCAGAAACCCAACACCGGAGTCGGACCATTTGACCAAGGGAAATCTGACGGCAGCAGCAGCTCTTCCGAGGAGGTTCAGGTGCTAGAGAAACCACCCCAGATCTCACCGATCCGTATCCAGGCTCCGAGGGAAGCCAAGAAAAAGACCGCCTCAGCCTCTCCAAGCCATCTGCCGGCACCAACGAGAAAAGTCACTGCTTGTCAGCAGATTCAGATCAATAGCAGCAACAGCTGCGACGAAAACGCTTAAAATTTAAGTTTCTTTTCTTATCTTTGCTGTCTGCTATCTTGTTATAATTATGATGTTGTTTTTATTTTCTTTTTATCATTTTGTCATCATGCATTGAGGGCAATGCAACCCTTGAGTTTGGGGGTGGCATCCCCCCATTAATGAAGTGTCTTTATGTTTAGAAATCATGTCTAATGTTTAGTTTATTTTTGCTTAAAAAATGAAAATTTGGCTTAAGTCTTTAAACTTCACTCACCTGCCACGACATATGCTGTCGTGACAGTGCCTTTAGGAAATTTTAGGATCTGTTTAGAGCCTTGCTATGATTCTACCCTGTAAAACACTCTTTGTGACTCTTATGCTTTTTAGATTTCTTTACCCACTGGAATAGGAAAAATAAGAAAGAAAGAAAAAAAAAATATTCAGACTCAACAGCTTGCAAAACTGCCTTGCACTTATTTTAGGAGATTTCTTTTTGAGCTAAGTTAGAAAAAACTAAAGGAACCTAAGAATTGCCTCCAGAAAAGATGCAGTTAAATAAAGAGTCAAAAAAAACTAAAGGAGCCTAAGAATTGCCTCCAGAAAAAATTGAAATGGCATAACCTCAAGTTTGTAGACATAACTATTCTAGTATACTAAGGTAGTCTAGATGCATAAGTTTTCACAAAACCTACACACACTTCACAAGAATTATAGCATGGTTCCGAACGAGTCCAGAAATGCCCGACAATGTGCTACTCTTGATAGAATACAAGTGGTAGGTAATGTAGAGTTCACTGATTTAAGCCAAAGAAATTTTTATTATTATTTTTAAGTTAGGTAATATTTGCTTGAGGGCAAGCAAAAACTTGAGTTTGGGGGTGTGTTGAGTGTGTAAAAGTCCTATATTTTACCCCCTATTTAACGCATATTTCTGCTGCATTCAAGCATAATTCATTGCATTTAGGATAGATTTTAATTATACATCACAATTATACAAAAAGGCACAGTTGCTGCTGATTTAGGTTACTTTTGCAGGTAGCTGCTGTAGCAGACTCATGGCAGCGGAGAAGCAGAGCTGGAATACTGGACTGCAGCCGAGAAGAAGGATGCTGCCATGGCCGCTGCCGCGGCAGCTAAGGACGACAGCAAATGGTGAAGGGAAAAAGTAAAATGGAGCTCGACAGAAAGAGGAAATTAAGCTGGTCTGTCGTGGAGCACTCTTATATTTTTCTGAGCCCTAGATCAGAATGAAGGCCAAGCCCAAAGTTCAAGGAAGAAACTCCAAGCAAGAAGAGAGGACGAATTAAAGACATCTACTCTGAAGATTTAGTCTTTAATAGAGTTGTACTTTAATTTAAACTCGTATTCTTGCCATATTAGAAAACTTGAACCCAAGGCCTATATAAAGGCATGTAATTCAACCTAAGGAATGACATCATACTCTCTAGCCATCTTCCCATAAACCCTATTCGTTTTCCTCTTCTCATCATGTTCTAAACTTCCCCTAGGGCTAAGGGTTGATTCTGTAAAGTAGTTGCAAGGATTGCTTTGTTTTAGGAATTTTTCTGTTCAATAAAATAGACTTCAAGTTTGCTTATTCTGGTTTTCAACATCTTACAAGAGTATCGGGAGAGCATTGTGAGATTATAAATTTACTTAATATCGGGAGAGTTAAGTATATGAAAGGAATAAGTACGGGTTCTACAGTTTATGGTTGAACTATCTCGGACCTAGAGATAGGACGAGGTTAAGTAGCTAAGGAAGAATTCAACAACATCGGTGTTCATCCTTCGATTCACGCCGGGAGGTATCATCAAAGACATGTTCATCGACAGACTTGGACCTAAGGATAGGCCAAGGCACAACAGGAATTCTTGCCAAGCTTGAAGTACATAGTTGTGCGATCGCTGCCGCGACAACAACAAACCGCTGTCGCGACAGGCGCAGCGACAGAACAGAGATTCCTAGACTTTACAACACCTACACTACTGAGCAAATCAATACCGGCCCATTCTCTCTATCTTGATTTCCTTACTCTTTATTTTCAGTACTCTCCATTATTTCGTGACAAACAATTAAACTTTTTCTTTTTACTCTTGTGCAGCAATCTAAGGTTAAAGCTATTAGCCCAGTCCCCGTGGAGACGATATCCGATACTTATGTATCACTTTACTACTTGCGTCGTGTACACTTTCACTCTATTGCGATAGACTCTATTACACGCAACAGCCTAAAAGGGCTAAACTTAGTTTAGGGATTTATGTACATACACAATTTTCTATGGGAAAACATAATTTGGTACAATATAGGTAGAGATTTGTGTATGTACACAATTTCTTACAAAGTGTACACAATTACTTACAAAAGTTGTAAGAGAAACAGTATATACCAAATTTCTTACAATAACTCACTATGGCTCAAAGTGGCTCAACTTAGTGTTTGGATTTGTGTACATACATAATTTCCTATGAGAAAACATAATTTGGTACAACAAACGTAAGGATTTGTGTATGTACACAAATTACTACAAGGTATACACAAGTTCTTACAAAAGTTGTAAGAAAAATGATATGTATCGAATTTCTTACACCTACTCACCATGGCCCAAAAGGGCTAAACTTAGTGTAGGGATTTGTGTACATACACAATTTCCTATGAGAAAACATAATTTGGTACAATATAGGTAGGGATTTGTTTATGTACATAATTTCCTACAAAGTGTACACAATATCTTTCAAAAGTTGTAAGAGAAACGATATATACCGAATTTCTTACAATAACTCACCATGGCTCAAAGTGGCCCAACTTAGTGTAGGAATTTGTGTACATACACAATTTCCTACGAGAAAACATAATTTTGTACAACAAACGTAAAGATTTGTGTATGTACACAAATTACTACAAGGTGTACGCAAATTCTTACAATCGTTGTAAGAAAACGGTATGTACCGAATTTCTTACACCTACTCATCATGGCCCAAAAGGGCTCAACTTAGTCTAGGGATTTGTGTACATACACAATTTCCTATGAGAAAATATAATTTTGTACAAAAAACGTAAGGATTTGTGTATGTACACAAATTACTACACGGTATACGTAAATTCTTACAAACGTTGTAAGAAAAACGGTATGTACCGAATTTCTTACACCCACTCACCATGGCCCAATTAGGCTCAACTTAGTGTAGGGATTTGTGTACATACACAATTTCCTACGAGAAAACATAATTTGGTATAACAAACGTCAGGATTTGTGTATGTACACAAATTACTACATGGTATATGCAAATTCTTACAAAAGTTGTAAGAAAAACGGTATGTATTGAATTTCTTACACCCACTCACCATGGCCTAAAGGGGCTAAACTTAGTGTAGGGATTTATGTACATACACAATTTCCCATGAGAAAACATGATTTGGTACAACAAACGCAAGGATTTGTGTATGTACACAAATTACTACAAGATGTACACAAATACTTACAAAATTTGTAAGAAAAAGGATATGTACCGAATTTCTTACACTCACACACCATGGCCTAAAGGGGCTAAACTTAGTGTAGGGATTTATGTACATACACATTTTCCTACGGGAAACCAAAATTTAGTATAATATAGGTAGGGATTTGTGTATGTACACAATTTCTTACAAAGTGTACACAATTACTTACAAAAGTTGTAAGAGAAACAGTATATACCGAATTTCTTACAATAATTCACCATGGCTCAAAGTGGCTCAACTTAGTGTATGGATTTGTGTACATACATAATTTCATACGAGAAAACATAATTTGGTAAAACAAACGTAAGGATTTGTGTATGTACACAAATTACTACAAGGTATAAACAAATTCTTATAAAAGTTGTAAGAAAAATGATATGTACCGAATTTCTTATACCTACTAACCATGGCCCAAAAGGGCAAAACTTAGTGTAGGGATTTGAGTATATACACAATTTCTTATGAGAAAACATAATTTGGTACAATATAGGCAGGGATTTCTGTATGTACATAATTTCTTACAAAGTGTACACAATGTCTTACAAATATTGTAAGAGAAATGATATATACTGAATTTCTCACAATAACTCACCATGGCTCAAAGTGGCTCAACTTAGCGTAGGAAATTGTGTACATACACAATTTCCTACAAGAAAACATAATTTCGTACAACAAACTTAAAGATTTGTGTATGTACATAAATTACTACAAGGTGTACGCAAATTCTTACAAACGTTGTAAGAAAAAATGGTATGTACCGAATTTCTTACACCTACAAAGGGGCTCAACTTAGTCTAGGGATTTGTGTACATACACAATTTCCTACGAGCAATTATAATTTGGTACAACAAACGTAAGGATTTGTGTATGTACACAAATTACTACAAGGTATACGTAAATTTTTACAACTCTTGTAAGAAAAATGATATGTACCGAATTGTTGGGTTTTATGGTGCTCGATTCCTTCAACCGTTCTTGCTCGCCAAGTGGTGGAGAAGTGGAATTTTGGGTGATAAATGTGTGGAAGTTAAAAAGAATAAAGAAAAGATGATTTATAGTGGTTCAACCTTCTACCCAAGGTCTACATCCACTACCTTAGCTTCCCACTAAGGATTTCCAATCAATCCACAATTGATTCGTCCTCTTTTCTATGCTTAGGAGGAAACCCTTACAAACCGATCAAGCTTTCTACCCAAAGCCTTGATCAAACCCTCTTTACAAAGAGATAAAAATAAGCAAACTCAAATCCCTCTAATAGGTATTTGTTTGCACAATTAAGCTCTCACCCAAACCTAAAACACTTGAGCAAATCTAACAATTTTGGCTGACTAGTGTTTGTCTATACAAGAAATGACAATTAAGCACTTAGACACATTTTGATCATATGTTGTATTACGATTGAAGCATTAACCAATATTAGATGCTTGGAGGTCCCTTTTATACTCCTCTTTGAGTTTGTAGCCGTTACTAGCCGTTGGGGTTGAATTGGAGCCGTTGGAGACTTTATTTCCCACCGTAAATGCAGTTCTGCAACATCTCGTTTCGAAACGCCCGACCCTGTTTCGAAACACTCTTGAAATAGAAAGAGTCATTGCAGTCTGATGCAGTACCCGTTTCGGAACGCCCTTTGCCGTATCGAAATGGGCGTATCGAAACGCTTGTCCCCGTATTGAAGCGCCCTGCATTTAAAAGGTAGTTGAGAAATAGCCGTTGTGGGTTCATGACCGTTGAGGTCAATGCCACATAGGCGTATTGAAACGGCAGAGGTTGTATCAAAACGCTATGCAAAAATCTCACCCAGATTAAAGCCAGTTTCGAAACCCATTTCGAAACGTTTTGCCACTATAAAGACCTGTATCGAAACACCTAAGGGCTTTTCGAAACGCCTAGATGGTTTTGTTGAATTTGGCTTTGAAAACACTTAAAACCTTTTTGAAATATCCCATAAATATTGTTTCAAGTTGTTTGGACTTAGAAATGGTTTTGAATTCTTTTTAACTTTGTCCAAAACATTTTTCAATTATTATATCAAAACATTAGTTCTACAATCTCCCCCTTTTTGATATAACAAAACCAACTTGAAAAATTGTTTAGGATTTCTCCCCCTTTGTGAAATAAATTTGGAATAAGAGAATTAAGATTTGAAATCAATTTAAGTTCCCCATTATTCATTTGAAAATTCAAATTTTCAAGCCATTCATTTCTCCCCCTTTTTGTTATATCAAAAAGAATTGAAACACTTTTAAGCTCAAAATAACAATAGATGTTTTAAAAATAGGACAAAATTAAGAATTTTGGTTTTAAAATGGCTCCCCCTTACTCAAAGCATCATCAAAAGATGTTAGTCCAACATAAATGATCATCTAGTTGAAAAAAATGAAAATAAATCAAATAAAAGCAAGAATAGCTAGATTTTACCACACTTGAACCCAAGGGAGATGTGAAGCTCTCTTCAAGTGTCTTTCTTTGTGTGCATGGAGCTCCCCCTCAAAGTTTGACTTGTTGATCAATATCCATCACACCTATCATAAGACAATCAAGTAATTTTTGGTATCCAAATTGCTTTGGATCCGTAGACGTTAGTAGCACAAAATTTAGTTCCCTTAGGAATCCATTTTTCTATTTCATCCTTCTTAATTGAAGTACGTAGTCCTTTTGGGACCCAAATACTTCTAAAACATTTATCGTTCACAAATCTAGGGGCACTAGATTGTCTTACATAAAAATTTGATTTTCCAACATTAATTTTCTTTTCAAGTTCTTTGGAAAACAAGTTTTTCGCTACTTGAATTTTATGAAGCAAATTTTGTAAATCAAAACATTTTTGTTCAAACTCATTGAGTTTTGCTTCAAGTTCAAGTTTGGTTTTAGAAATCAAGTCATTTTGAATTTTTAAATTTGAAATTACTTCCTTGTTTTTCAAAATGTGATTTTTAAATTCTAAAACCAAATCATCATAGGCATCTTGTAATACATCAAAAGAATATGAATATGAAGTAGATGAATTAGAAGTTACCTTGAATCTTCTTCGATGGCCATAAGGCAAAGTTTGGCTTGTTCAACGTCGGTGGAGTCTTCATCACTCCAAGTAGCAACATATGCCTTCTTTTTATGGATTGAAGTGCTTGCCCTCTTCTTCTTCATGGATTCTCGTTCAAGCTCTTTCAAGGCTTTCTTAATGTAAGGGGCACACTTCTTGAAGAGATGAACTATCTCTTCTTCTTCATCCTCCTCTACACTTGAATCTACATGATGGAATGTGGAGGATTTTAGAGCAATGGCATTGGTGTTGATGCCAAGCCCTTTGAGCTTCTTGCGATCTTCGGCACTCCAATCCGCCTTGCTTTGTTGAGGCACGAACGAACCATCTTCTAATATGTCCCAAAGCTTGTAGTCCTTTGACTTTATGAAGAACTTCATCCTTGTCTTCCAATGGGCATAGTGTGTTTCGTCGAAGAAGGGTGGTTTGTCGATGGATTGCGCCATTTAGCCGGTTGTTTGAAAAGTAGATCGAGCTTGTCGGATCTTCTCAATAGGATGTTAATCCTCTTCAATTGAGCCAAGCTCTGATACAAATTGTTGGGTTTTGTGTTGCTCGATTCCTTTAACCGTTCTTGCTTGCCAAGTGGTGGAGAAGTGGAATTTTGGGTGATAGAGGTGTGGAAGCTAAAAAGAATAAAGACAAGATGATTTATAGTGGTTCAACCTTTTAACCAAGATCTACATCCACAACCTTATCTTCCCACTAAGGATTTCAATTCAATCCACTATTGATTCATCCCCTTTTCTAGGCTTAGGAGGAAACCCTTACAAACCGTTCAAGCTTTCAACCAAAAGCCTTGATCAAACCCTCTTTACAAAGAGAATAAAATAAGCAAACTCAAATCCCTCTAATAGGTATTTGTTTGCACAATTAAGCTCTCACCCAAACCTAAAACACTTGAGCAAATCTAACAATTTTGGCTCACTAGTGTTTGTCTATACAAGAAATGACAATTAAGCACTAAGACACATTTTGATCATATGTTGTATTAGAATTGAAGCATTAACCATTACTAGAAGCTTAGAGGTCCCTTCTATACTCCTCTTTGAGTTTGAAGCCGTTACCACCCGTTTGCGTTGAATTGGAGCCGTTGAAGACTTTATTTCCCACCATAAATGCAGTTCTACAACATCTCGTTTCGAAACGCCCGAACCTGTTTTGAAACACTCTTGAAATAGAAAGAGCCGTTGTAGTCTGATGCAGTACCCGTTATGGAACGCCCTTGGCCGTATCGAAAAGACTGTATCGAAACACCCTGCATTTAAAAGGTGGTTGGGAAATAGCCGTTGGGGCTTTATGACTGTTGAGGTCAATGCCATATAGGCGTATTGAAACGGCAGAGGCCGTATCGAAACGCTATGCAAAAATCTCACCCAAATTAAAGCCCGTTTCGAAACTCGTTTTGAAACATTTTGCCACTGTAAAGACCCGTATCGAAACACCTAAGGGCTTTTCGAAACGCCTGGATGGTTTTGTTGAATTTGGCTTTGAAAACACTTAAAACCTTTTTGAAATATCCCATAAACAAAGTTTCAAGTTGTTTGGACTTAGAAATGGTTTTGAATTCTTTTTAACTTTGTCCAAAACATTTTTCAATTATTATATTAAAACATTAGTTCTACAATCTCCTCCTTTTTGATATAATAAAACCAACTTGAAAAATTGTTTAGGATTTCTCCCCCTTTGTGAAATAAATTTAGAATAAGAGAATTAAGATTTGAAATCAATTTAAGTTCCCCCTTATTCATTTGAAAATTCAAATATTCAACCCATCCATTTCTCCCCCTTTTTGTTATATCAAAAAGAATTTAAACACTTTTAAACTCAAAATAACAATAGAGGTTTTAAAAAAAGGACAAAATTAAGAATTTTGGTTTTAAAATGGCTCCCCCTTACTCAAAGCATCATCAAAAGATGTTAGTCCAACATAAATTATCATCTAGTTGAAATAAATGAAAATAAATCAAATAAAAGCTAGAACAACTAGATTTTACCACACTTGAACCCAAGGGAGATGTGAAGCCTTTCTCTTCAAGTGTCTTTCTTTGTGTGCATGGAGCTCCCCCTCAAAGTTTGACTTGTTGATCAATCTCCATTACACCTATCATAAGACAATCAAGTAATTTTTGGTAACCAAATTTCTTTGGATCCGTAGACGTTAGTAGCACAAAATTTAGTCCCCTTAGGAATCCATTTTTCAATTTCATCCATCTTAGTTGAAGTACTTAGTCCTTTTGGGACCCAAATTCTTCTAAAACATTTACCGTTCACAAATCTATCGGCACTAGATAGTCTTACATAAAAATTTGATTTCCCAACATTAATTTTTTTTTCAAGTTCTTTGGAAATCAAGTTTTTCTCTTCTTGAATTTTATGAAGCAAAATTTTTTAAATCAAAACATTTTTGTTCAAACTCATTGAGTTTTGCTTAAGTTCAAGTTTGGTTTTAGAAATCAAGTCATTTTGAATTTTTAATTTTGAAATTACTTTCTTGTTTTTCAAAATGTGATTTTTAAATTCTAAAACCAAATCATCATAGGCATCTTGTAATTCATCAAAAGAATATGAACATGAAGTAGATGAATTAGAAGTTACCCTTGAATCTTCTTCAATGGCCATAAGGCAAAGGTTGGCTTGTTCATCGTCGGTGGAGTCTTCATCACTCCAAGTAGCCACATATGCCTTCTTTTTATGGCTTGAAGTGCTTGCCCTCTTCTTCTTCATGGATTCTCGTTCAAGCTCTTTCAAGGCTTTCTTCATGTAAGGGGCACACTTCTTGAAGAGATGAACTATCTCTTTTTCTTCATCCTCCTCTTCACTTGAATCTACATGATGGCATGTGGAGGATTTTAGAGCAATGGCATTGGTGTTGAAGTCAAGCCCATTGAGCTTCTTCTCCCCCATAGCTATAATCTCTTCCTTCTTCTTCTCATCTTTTTTGTTTTTCTTCATAATTTGGTGAGTGAGAAGTGACCCTATGAGCTCATCAAGCTTCAAAGTCTTGAGATTCTTAGCTTCGACGATGGCGGTCCTTTTTGAGTCCCTTGACTCGGGAAGGGAGTAGATGAGCTTCTAGACAAGTTTCTCCTCCTAGATGGCTTCTCCATAACCTTTAAGTCCATTGGTGATGATGGACAACCATTCGAACATCTTCTCGATGTCCTCTTCCAGATCCATCTTGAAGTTTTCATACGCTAGGTTGAGGAGCCCGATCTTGGTCTCCTTTACTTCGTTTTTCCTCTTGTATGTAACTTTGAGCTTGTCCCAAACTTCTTTGGCACTCTCATAAGAAGACATCTTCTCATAGGTGTTGGAGCCAAAAGCACAAAAAAGGATGTGCAAGGCTTTACAATTAAGCTCCATCTTCTTGCGATCTTCGGCACTCCAATCCACCTTGCTTTGTTGAGGCACGAACGGACCATATTCTACTATGTCCCAAAGCTTGTAGTCCTGTGACTTTATGAAGAACTTCATCCTTGTCTTTCACTGGGCATAGTGTGTTCCGTTGAAGAAGGGCGGTTTGTCGATGGATTGTGCCTTTGAGCCGGTTGTTTGAAAAGTTGATCAAGCTTGCCAGATCTTCTCAATATGATATTAATCCTCTTTAGTTAAGCCAAGCTCTGACACCAATTGTTGGGTTTTGTGGTGCTCGATTCCTTTAACCGTTCTTGCTCGCCAACTGGTGGAGAAGTGGAATTTTGGGTGATAGAGGTGGTGAAGCTAAAAAGAATAAAGACAAGATAATTTATAGTGGTTCAACCTTCTAACCAAGGTCTACATCCACTACCTTAGCTTCCCACTAAGGATTTCCAATCAATCCACTATTGATTCGTCCCCTTTTCTAGGCTTAGGAGGAAACCCTTACAAACCGATCAAGCTTTCTACCTAAAGCCTTGATCAAATCCTCTTTACAAAGAGATTAAAATAAGCAAACTCAAATCCCTCTAATAGGTATTTGTTTGCACAATTAAGCTCTCACCCAAACCTAAAACACTTGATCCAATCTAACAATTTTGGCTCACTAGTGTTTGTCTATACAAGAAATTACAATTAAGCACTAAGACACATTTTGATCATATGTTCTATTACAATTGAAGCATTAACCATTACTAGATGCTTGGAGGACCCTTTTATACTCATTTTTGAGTTTGTAGCCGTTACTAGCCGTTGGGGTTGAATTGGAGCCTTTGGAGACTTTATTTCCCACTATAAATGCAGTTCTATAACATCTCGTTTTGAAACGCCCGACCCTGGTCCGAAACACTCCTGAAATAGAAAGAGTCTTTGCAGTCTGATGTAGTACCCGTTTCGGAACGCCCTTAACGGTATTGAAACGGCCGTATCGAAATGCTTTTCTCCGTAACGAAACCATGTGCATTTAAAAGGTAGTTGGGAAATAGCTGTTGAGGGTTTATGACCAATGAGGTCAATGCCACATAGGCGTATCGAAACGACAGAAGCCGTATCAAAACGCTATGCAAAAATCTCACTCAGATTTAATAGCCTGTTTCGAAACCCGTTTCGAAACATTTTGCCACTGTAAAGACTCGTATTGAAACACCTAAGGGCGTTTCGAAACACCTGGATGGTTCTGTTGAATTTTCCTTTGAAAACACTTAAAACAATTTTGAAACATCCCATAAACATAGTTTCAAGTTGTTTGGACTTAGAAATGGTTTTGAATTCTTTTTAACTTTGTCCAAAACATTTTTCAATTATTATATCAAAACATTAGTTCTACAATCTCCCCCTTTTTGATATAATAAAACCAACTTGAAAAATTGTTTAGGATTTCTCCCCCTTTGTGAAATAAATTTGGAATAAGAGAATTAAGATTTGAAATCAATTTAAGTTCCCCCTTATTCTTTTGAAAATTCAAATTTTCAAACCATCCATTTCTCCCCTTTTTGTTATATCAAAAAGAATTTAAACACTTTTAAGCTTAAAATAACAATGGAGGTTTAAAAAATGTCAAAATTAAGAATTTTGGTTTTAAAATGGCCCCCCTTACTCAAAGCATCATCAAAAGATGTTAGTCCAACATATATGATCATCTAGTTGAAATAAATGAAAATAAATCAAATAAAAGCAAGAACAACTAGATTTTACCACACTTGAACCCAAGGGAGGATGTGAAGCCTTTCTCTTCAAGTGTCTTTCTTTGTGTGCATGGAGCTCCCCCTCAAAGTTTGACTTGTTGATCAATCTCCATCACACCTATCATAAGACAATCAAGTAATTTTTGGTATCCAAATTGCTTTGGATCCGTCGACGTTAGTAGCACAAAATTTAGTCCCCTTAGGAATCAATTTTTCAATTTCATCCTTCTTAGTTGAAGTACTTAGTCCTTTTGGGACCCAAATACTTCTAAAACATTTACCGTTCACAAATCTATCGGCACTAGATTGTCTTACATAAAAATTTGATTTTCCAACATTAATTTTCTTTTCAAGTTCTTTGGAAATAAATTTTTTCTCTTATTTAATTTTATGAAACAAATTTTGTAAATCAAAACATTTTTGTTCAAATTCATTGAGTTTTGCTTCAAGTTCAAGTTTGGTTTTATAAATCAAGTCATTTTGAATTTTAAATTTGAAATTACTTTCTTGTTTTTCAAAATGTGATTTTTAAATTCTAAAACAAAATCATCATATGCATCTTGTAATTTATCAAAAGAATATGAACATGAAGTAGATGAATTAGAAGTTACCCTTGAATCTTCTTCGATGGCCATAAGGCAAAGGTTGGCTTGTTCATCGTCGGTGGAGTCTTCATCACTTCAAGTAGCCACATATGCCTTCTTCTTATGGCTTGAAGTGCTTGCCCTCTTCTTCTTCATGGATTCTCGTTCAAGCTCTTTCAAGGCTTTCTTCATGTAAGGGGCACACTTCTTGAAGCGATGAACTATCTCTTCTTCTTCATCCTTCTCTTCACTTGAATCTTCATGATGGCATGTGGAGGATTTTAGAGCAATGGCATTGGTGTTGATGCCAATCCCTTTGAGCTTCTTCTCCCCCATAGCTCTAATCTCTTCCTTCTTCTTCTCATCTTCTTCATAATTTGGTGAGTGAGAAATGACCCCATGAGCTCTTCAAGCTTCAAAGTCTTGAGATTCTTAGCTTCGACGATGGCGGTTCTTTTTGAGTCCCTTGACTCGGGAAGGGAGTAGATGAGCTTCCGGACAAGTTTCTCTTCCTGGATGGCTTCTCCATAACCTTTAAGTCCATTGATGATGGTGGAGAACCAATCGAACAACTTCTCGATGTCCTCTTCCAGATCCATCTTGAAGTTTTCATACGCTAGGTTGAGGAGCCCGATCTTGGTCTCCTTTACTTCGTTTGTCCCCTTGTATGTAACATCAAGCTTGTCCCAAACTTCCATGGCACTCTCACAAGAAGACATCTTCTCATAGGTGTTGGAGCCAAAAACACAAAAAAGGATGTGCAAGGCTTTGAAATTAAGCTCAATCTTCTTGCGATCTTCGGCACTCCAATCCGCCTTGCTTTGTTGAGGCACGAACGAACCATCTTCTACTATGTCCCAAAGCTTTTATTCCTTTGACTTTATGAAGAATTTCATCCTTGTCTTTCAATGGACATAGTGTGTTCCTTTGAAGAAGGGCAGTTTGTCGATGGATTGCACCATTAAGCCGGTTATTTGAAAAGTTGATCGAGCTTACTGGATCTTCTCAATAGGATGTTAATCCTCTTCAATTGAGCCAAGCTCTGATACCAATTGTTGGGTTTTGTGGTGCTCAATTCCTTCAATCGTTCTTGCTCGCCAAGTGGTGGAGAAGTGGAATTTTGGGTGATAGAGGTATGGAAGCTAAAAAGAATAAAGATAAGATGATTTATAGTGGTTCAACCTTCTAACCAAGGTTTACGTCCACAACTTTAGCTTCCCACTAAGGATTTCCAATCAATCAACTATTGATTCGTCCCCTTTTCTAGGCTAAAGAGGAAACCCTGACAAACAGATCAAGCTTTCTACCCAAAGCCTTGATCAAACCCTTTTTACAAAGAGATAAAAATAAGCAAACTCAAATTCCTCTATTATGTATTTGTTTGCACAATTAAGCTCTCACCCAAACCTAAAACACTTGAGCAAATCTAACAATTTTTGCTCACTAGTGTTTGTTTATACAAGAAATGACAATTAAGCACTAAGACACATTTTGATCATATGTTGTATCACAATTGGAGCATTAACCATTACTATATGCTTAGATGTCCCTTTTATACTCCTCTTTGAATTTGTAGCCGTTACTAGCCGTTAGTGTTTAATTGGAGCCGTTGAAGACTTTATTTCCCACTATAAATGCAGTTGTGCAACATCTCGTTTCGAAACGGCTGACCCTATTTCGAAAGACTCTTGAAATAGAAAGAGTCGTTGCAGTCTGATGCAGTACCCGTTTTGGAACGCCCTTAGCCATATCGACACGGCCGTATTGAAAAGCCTTGCATTTAAAAGGTAGTTGGGAAATAGTCGTGGGGGGTTTATGACCGTTGAGGTCAATGCCACATAGGCGTATCGAAATGGCAGAGGTCGTATCAAATGCTATGCAAAAATCTCACCCAGACTAAAGCCTGTTTCGAAACCCGTTTTGAAACGTTTTGCCACTGTAAAGACCCGTATCGAAACACCTAAGGGCTTTTTGAAACGCATGGATCGTTTTGTTGAATTTGGCTTTGAAAACACTTCAAACCTTTTTGAGATATCCCATAAACATAGTTTCAAGTTGTTTTGATTTAGAAATGGTTTTCAATTCTTTTTAACTTTGTCCAAAACATTTTTCAATCATTTTATCAAAACATTAGTTCTACAATCTCCTTTTTTTGATATAATAAAACCAACTTGAAAATTTGTTTAGGATTTCTCTCCTTTTTGAAATAAATTTGGAATAAGAGAATCAAGATTTGAAATCAATTTAAGTTCCCCTTATTCATTTGAAAATTCAAATTTTCAAACCATCCATTTCTCTCCCTTTTTGTTATATCAAAAAGAATTTAAACACTTTTAAGCTCAAAATAACAATAGAGGTTTAAAAAAATGTCAAAATTAAGAATTTTGGTTTTAAAATGGCTCCCACTTACTCAAAGCATCATCAAAAGATGTTAGGCCAACATATATGATCATCTAGTTGAAATAAATGAAAATAAATCAAATAAAAGCAAGAACAACTAGATTTTACCACACTTGAACCCAAGGGAGGATGCGAAGCCTTTCTCTTCAAGTGTCTTTCTTTGTGTGCATGGAGCTCCCCCTCAAAGTTTGACTTGTTGATCAATCTCCATCACACCTATCATAAGACAATCAAGTAATTTTTGGTATCCAAATTGCTTTGGATCCGTAGACGTTAGTAGCACAAAATTTAGTCCCCTTAGGAATCAATTTTTCAATTTCATCATTCTTAGTTGAAGTACTTAGTCCTTTTGGGACCCAAATACTTCTAAAACATTTACCGTTCACAAATCTATCGGCACTAGATTGTCTTACATAAAAATTTGATTTTCCAACATTGATTTTCTTTTCAAGTTCTTTGGAAATAAATTTTTTCTCTTATTTAATTTTATGAAGCAAATTTTGTAAATCAAAACATTTTTGTTCAAATTCATTGAGTTTTGCTTCAAGTTCAAGTTTGGTTTTAGAAATCAAGTCATTTTGAATTTTTAAATTTGAAATTACTTTCTTGTTTTTCAAAATGTGATTTTTAAATTCTAAAACCAAATCATCGTAGTCATCTTGTAATTCATCAAAAGAATATGAACATGAAGTACATGAATTAGAAGTTACCCTTGAATCTTCTTCGATGGCCATAAGGCAAAGGTTAGCTTGTTCATCGTCGGTGGAGTCTTCATCACTCCAAGTAACCACATATGACTTCTTCTTATGGCTTGAAGTGCTTGCCCTCTTCTTCTTCATGGATTCTCGTTCAAGCTCTTTCAAGGCTTTCTTCATGTAAGGGGCACACTTCTTGAAGAGATGAACTATCTCTTCTTCTTCATCCTCCTCTTCACTTGAATCTACATGATGGCATGTCGAGGATTTTAGAGCAATGGAATTGGTGTTGATGTCGAGCCCTTTGAGCTTCTTCTCCCCCATAGCTCTAATATCTTCCTTCTTCTTCTCCTCTTCTTTGTTGTTCTTCATAATTTGGTGAGTTAGAAGTGACCCCATGAGCTCATCAAACTTCAAAGTCTTGAGATTCTTAGCTTCGACGATGGCGGTCATTTTTTAGTCCCTTGTCTCAGGAATGGAGTAGATGAGCTTCTAGACAAGTTTCTCTTCCTGGATGGCTTCTCCATAACCTTTAAGTCCATTGGTGATGGTGGAGAACCAATCGAACATCTTCTCGATGTCCTCTTCCGGTTCCATCTTGAAGTTTTCATACTCTAGGTTGAGGAGCCCGATCTTGGTCTCCTTTATTTCTTTTGTCCCCTTGTATGTAACTTCGAGCTTGTCCCAAACTTCCTTGGCACTCTCACAAGAAGACATCTTCTCATAGGTGTTGGAGCCAAAAGCACAAATAAGGATGTGCAAGGCTTTGCAATTAAGCTCCACCTTCTTGCGATCTTCGGCACTACAATCTTCCTTGCTTTGTTGAGGCACGAACAGACCATCTTCTACTATGTCCCAAAGCTTTTATTCCTTTGACTTTATGAAGAACTCCATCATTGTCTTTCAATGTGCATAATGTGTTCCGTTGAAGAAGGGCGGTTTGTCGATGGATTGCGTCATTGAGCCGGTTGTTTGAAAAGTTGATCGAGCTTACCGGATCTTCTCAATAGGATGTTAATCCTCTTCAATTGAGCCAAGCTCTGATACCAATTATTGGGTTTTGTGGTGCTCAATTCCTTCAATCGTTTTTGTTCGCCAAGTGGTGGAGAAGTGAAATTTTGGGTGATAGAGGTATGAAAGCTAAAAAGAATAAAGGCAAGATGATTTATAGTGGTTCAACCTTCTAACCAAGGTCTACATCCACAACTTTAGCTTCCCACTAAGGATTTCCAATCAATCAACTATTGATTCGTCCCCTTTTCTAGGCTTAGGAGGAAACTCTTACAAACAGATCAAGCTTTCTACCCAAAGCCTTGATCAAACCCTCTTTACAAAGAGATAAAAATAAGCAAACTCAAATTCCTCTAATAGGTATTTGTTTGCACAATTAAGCTCTCACCCAAACCTAAAACACTTGAGCAAATTTAAAAATTTTGGCTCACTAGTGTTTGTCTATACAAGAAATGACAATTAAGCATTAAGACACATTTTAATCATATGTTGTATTACAATTGAAGCATTAACTATTACTAGATGCTTGGATGCCCCTTTTATACTCCTCTTTGAATTTGTAGCCGTTACTGTTGAATTGGAGCCGTTAGAGACTTTATTTCCCTCTATAAATGCAGTTCTGCAACATCTCGTTTGGAAACGCCCGACCTTGTTTCGAAAGACTCTTGAAATAGAAAGAGCCGTTGCAGTCTGATGCAATACCTATTTCGGAACGCCCTTAGCCGTATCGACACGGCCGTATTGAAACACCCTGCATTTAAAAGGTAGTTGGGAAATAGTCGTGGGGGGTTTATGATCATTGAGGTCAATGCCACATAGGCGTATCGAAACGGCAGAGGCCGTATCAAACACTATGCAAAAATCTCACCCAGAATAAAGCCTGTTTCGAAATCCGTTTCAAAATGTTTTGCCACTGTAAAGACCCGTATCGAAACACCTAAGGGATTTTTGAAACGTCTGGATGGTTTTGTTGAATTTGGCTTTGAAAATACTTAAAACCTTTTTGAAATATCCCATAAACATAGTTTCAAGTTGTTTGGATTTAGAAATGGTTTTAAATTCTTTTTAACTTTGTCCAAAACATTTTTTAATCATTTTATTAAAACATTAGTTCTACAATCTCCTCCTTTTTGATATAATAAAACCAACTTGAAAATTTGTTTAGGATTTCTCCCCCTTTGTGAATAAATTTGGAATAAGAGATTTGAAATCAATTTAAGTCCCCCCTTATTCATTTGAAAATTCAAATTTTCAAACCATCAATTTCTCCCCATTTTTGTTATATCAAAAAGAATTTAAACTCTTTTAAGCTCAAAATAACAATAGAGGTTTAAAAATGACAAAATTAAGAATTTTGGTTTTAAAATGGCTGCCCCTTACTCAAAGCATCATCAAAAGATGTTAGTCCAACATATATGATCATCTAGTTGAAATAAATGAAAATAAATCAAATAAAAGCAAGAACAACTAGATTTTACCACACTTGAACCCAAGTGTAGAACTAATGTTTTGATATAATAATTGAAAAATGTTTTGGACGGATTTAAAAAGTATTTAAAACAATTTCCAAAGTCTAAATATTCTGAAACTATGTTTAGGGATGTTTTTAAATGGGTTTTTAATGTGTTTCAAAGCCAAACTTCTCAAACCTGTCCAGGTGTTTCGAAACACCATAAGGCGTTTCGAAACAGGGGATTCCAGTAGCATATTCGTTTTGAAACGTGTTTCGAAACGGGCTTTCCCTGGACTTGATTTTTGCCCAGCGTTTCGAAACGGGCTAGGCCGTTTCGATACGCCCACGTGGCAATGACCCCAACGGTCATAAACCCCAACGGCTATTTTCCCAACCAACTTTTAAATGCAGGCGTTTCGATACGGACCTATAGCGTTTCGATACGAGTTTCGAAACGGCCAGGAGGCGTTCCGAAACGGACATGAGGCGTTCCGAAAGAGCCAGGAGGCGTTCCGAAACGGATGCCCTGACAGACTGCAACGGCTCTTTCTACATTGAGAGTGTTTCGAAACGGCATCGAGCGCTTCGAAACGGGGAGCTGCATAATGCATTTATGGTGGGAATTAAAGTCCTCAACGGCTCCAATTTGATCCCAACGGCTAGTAACGGCTACAAACTCAATTGGGAGTATAAAAGGGACCTCCAAGCATCAAGTGAAGGTTAATGCTCAGATTGTCAAACATCAAATGATCAAGAAATTGTCTTAGCACTTAAATTGTCAATTCTTGTATAGACAAACACTAGTGAGCCAAAATTGTCAAATTTGCTCAAGTGTTTTAGGATTGGGTGAGTGCAAAATTGTGCAAACAAACTCCTATTAGAGGATTACAAGTTTGCTTTGTTTATCTCTTGTAAAGAGGGTTTCAATCAAGGCTTTGGGTAGAAAGCTTGATTGGTTGTAAGGGTTTCCTCCTAAGCCTAGAAAAGGGGATGAATCAATTAGTGGATTGATTGTGAAATCCTTAGTGGGGAGCTAAGGTAGTGGATGTAGGTGCTTGTTAGAAGACCGAACCACTATAAATCATTGTGTCTTTATTCTTTCTAGCTTCCTAAACCCTTCCACCTAAAAATCCACCTCTCCACCACTTGGTGAGCATAATCGGTTGAACGAATCGAGCCCCACACAACTCAACAATTGGTATCAGAGCTTGGCTCAATCGAAGAGGATTCACATCCTATTGAGAAGATCCGGCAAGCTCGATCACTATTTCATCAACCGGCTCAAATGGCACAATCAATTGACAAACCGCCTTTCTTTGACGGAGACCACTATGCCCATTGGAAGACAAAGATGAAATTCTTCTTGAAGTCAAGAGATTACAAGCTATGGGACATAGTTGAAGATGGTCCGTTCGTGCCTCAAAGAAGTAAAGCGGAATGGAGTGCCGACGATCGCAAGAAGATGGAGCTCAATTGCAAGGCCTTGCACATCTTGTTTTGTGCTTTTGGCCCATCCATCTATGAGAAGATGTCTTCTTGTGAGAGTGCCAAGGAGGTATGGGACAAGCTTGAAGTCACATACGAGGGGACAAATGAAGTCAAGGAGACCAAGATTGGGCTCCTAACCTTGGAGTATGAGAACTTCAAAATGGATCCGGAAGAGAACATCGAGAAGATGTTTGATAGGTTCTCCACCATCACCAACGGTCTTAAAGGTTTTGGAGAAGTCATCCCGGAAGAAAAGCTTGTTCGAAAGCTCATCTACTCACTTCCCGAGTCTTGGGACTCAAAGAGGACCGCCATCATCGAAGCCAAAAATTTGAAGACTTTGAAGCTTGATGAACTCATGGGGTCTCTCCTTACTCATCAAATCATGAAGAAAAATAAAGAGGATGAGAAAAAGAGGGAAGAAATTAGAGCTATGGGAGAGAAGAAACTCAAAGGGCTTGGCATCAATGCAAGTGCCATGGCTCTCAAATCCTCCACTTGCCATCGTTTCTACTCAAGTGAAGAGGAGGATGAAGAAGAAGAGATAGTTCATCTCTTCATGAAGTGTGCCCCGTTCATGAAGAAAGCCTTGAGAGAGCTTGAACGAGAACCTAAGAGAAAGGCGAGGGCAAGCACTTCAAGCCATAAGAAGAATGCACATTTGGCTACTTGGAGTGATGAAGACTCCACCGACGATGAACAAGCCAACCTTTGCCTTATGGCCATCGAAGAAGATTCAAGGGTAACTTCTAATTCATCTACTTCATGTTCTTATTCCTTTGATGAATTACAAGATGCCTATGATGATTTGGTTTTAGATTTTAAAAGCCACATTTTGAAAAACAAAAAATTGGTTTCAAAGTTAAAAATTCAAAATGATTTGTTTTCTAAAACCAAACTTGAACTTGAAGAAAAACTTGAAGAGTTTGAATTAAAATGTTTTGATTTACAAAAATTGCTTCAAAATGTTCAAGAAGAAAAAGATTTGATTTCCAAAGAGCTTGAAAAGAAAAACAATTTTGGAAAATCAAATTTTTATGTTAGACAATCTAGTGCCCCTAGATTTAAAAATGGTAAATGTTTTAGAAGTGTTTGGGTCCCAAAAGGACTAACCACTTCAATTAAAAAGGATGACATTGAAAAATGGATTCCAAAGGGGTCAAAAATTTGTGCTACTAATGTTCATGGATCCAAAGCAATTTGGATACCAAAAGTTACTTGATTGTCTTTTGCTAGGTGTGATGGAGATGTTCAACAAGTCAAACATTGAGGGGGAGCTCCATGCACACAAGGAAGAACACTTGAAGAAGGAAGGCTTCACATCCTACCTTGAGTTCAAGTGTGGTAAAATTCTAGTTGTTTTGATTTTATTTGTTTGTTTAAATTCAACTAGATGATCATATATGTTGTGACTAACATTTGGATGATGCTTTGAGTAAGGGGGAGCCATTTTAAAACCAAATTCTTACTTTTGTCAAACTTTTACCTCTATTGTTATTTTTAAACTTAATGTTTTAAATTCTTTTTGATATAACAAAAAGGGGGAGAAATGGTTTGAAAAATTGAATTTTCAAATGAATAAGGGGGAGCTTTATTTGATTTCATATCTTTAGTCTCTTATTCACATTTTTAAAGTTAAAGGGGGAAAATCCCAAACAATTTTTCAAGAGAGTTTTATTATATCAAAAAGGGGGAGATTGTAGAACTAATGTTTTGATATAATAATTGAAAAATGTTTTGGACGGATTTAAAAAGTATTTAAAACAATTTCCAAAGTCTAAATATTCTGAAACTATGTTTAGGGATGTTTTTAAATGGGTTTTTAATGTGTTTCAAAGCCAAATTTCTCAAACCTGTCCAGGTGTTTCGAAACACCATAAGGCGTTTCGAAATAGGGGATTCCAGTAGCATATTCGTTTCGAAACGTGTTTCGAAACGGGCTTTCCCTGGACTTGATTTTTGCCCAGCGTTTCGAAACGGGCTAGGCCGTTTCGATACGCCCACGTGGCAATGACCCCAACGGTCATAAACACCAACGGCTATTTTCCCAACCAACTTTTAAATGCAGGCGTTTCGATACGGACCTATAGCGTTTCGATACGAGTTTCGAAACGGCCAGGAGGCGTTCCGAAACGGACATGAGGCATTCCGAAACAGCCAGGAGGCATTCCGAAACGGATGCCCTGACAGACTGCAACGGCTCTTTCTACATTGAGAGTGTTTCGAAACGGCATCGAGCGTTTCGAAACGGGGAGCTGCAGAATGCATTTATGGTGGGAATTAAAGTCCTCAACGGCTCCAATTTGATCCCAACGGCTAGTAACGGCTACAAACTCAATTGGGAGTATAAAAGGGACCTCCAAGCATCAAGTGAAGGTTAATGCTCAGATTGTCAAACATCAAATGATCAAGAAATTGTCTTAGCACTTAAATTGTCAATTCTTGTATAGACAAACACTAGTGAGCCAAAATTGTCAAATTTGCTCAAGTGTTTTAGGATTGGGTGAGTGCAAAATTGTGCAAACAAACTCCTATTAGAGGATTACAAGTTTGCTTTGTTTATCTCTTGTAAAGAGGGTTTCAATCAAGGCTTTGGGTAGAAAGCTTGATTGGTTGTAAGGGTTTCCTCCTAAGCCTAGAAAAGGGGACGAATCAATTAGTGGATTGATTGTGAAATCCTTAGTGGGGAGCTAAGGTAGTGGATGTAGGTGCTTGTTAGAAGACCAAACCACTATAAATCATTGTGTCTTTATTCTTTCTAGCTTCCTAAACCCTTCCACCTAAAAATCCACCTCTCCACCACTTGGTGAGCATAATCGGTTGAACGAATCGAGCCCCACACAACTCAACACCAAGGGATGATGTGAAGCCTTCCTCTTCAAGTGTCTTTACTTGTGTGCATGGAGCTCCCCTTCAAAGTTTGGCTTGTTGATCAATCTCCATCACACCTATCATAAGACAATCAAGTAATTTTTGGTATCCAAATTGCTTTGGATCCATAGACGTTAGTTGCACAAAATTTAGTCCCCTTCGGAATCCATTTTTCAATTTCATCCTTCTCAGTTGAAGTACTTAGTCCTTTTGGGACCCAAATACTTCTAAAACATTTACCGTTCACAAATCTAGGGGCACTAGATTGTCTTCATAAAAATTTGATTTTCCAACATTAATTTTCTTTTCAGGTTCTTTGGAAATCAAGTTTTTCTCTTCTTGAATTTTATGAGGCAAATTTTGTAAATAAAAACATTTTTGTTCAAACTCATTGAATTTTGCCTCAAGTTCAAGTTTGGTTTTAGAAATCAAGTCATTTTGAATTTTTTAAATTTGAAATTACTTTCTTGTTTTTCATAATGTGATTTTTAAATTCTAAAACCAAATCATCATAGGCATCTTGTAATTCATCAAAAGAATATGAACATGAAGTAGATGAATTAGAAGTTACCCGTGAATCTTCTTCGATGGCCATAAGGCAAAGGTTGGCTTGTTTATCGTCGGTGGAGTCTTTATCACTCCAAGTAGCCAAATATGCCTTCTTCTTATGGCTTGAAGTGCTTGCCCTCTTCTTCTTCATGGATTCTCGTTCAAGCTCTTTCAAGGCATTCTTCATGTAAGGGGCACACTTCTTGAAGAGATGAACTATCTTTTCTTATTCATCCTCCTCTTCACTTGAATCTACATGATGGCAACTATATGATTTTAGAGAAATGGCATTTGTGTTGATGCCAAACCCTTTGAGCTTCTTCTCCTCCATAGCTCTAATCTCTTCCTTCTTCTCCTCCTCTTCTCTGTTTTTCTTCATAATTTGGTGAGTGAGAAGTGACCCTATGAGCTCATCAAGCTTCAAAGTCTTGAGATTCTTAGCTTCGACGATGGTGATCCTTTTTGAGTCCCTTGACTCGGGAAGAGAGTAGATGAGCTTCCAGACAAGTTTCTCTTCCTGGATGGCTTCTCCATAACCTTTAAGTCCATTGGTGATGGTGGAGAACCAATCGAACATCTTCTCGATGTCCTCTTCCAGATCCATCTTGAAGTTTTCATACGCTTGGTTGAAGAGCCCGATCTTGTTCTCCTTTATTTCGTTTATCCCCTTGTATGTAACTTCGAGCTTGTCCCAAACTTCCTTGGCACTCTCACAAGAAGACATCTTCTCATAGGTTTTGGAGCCAAAAGCACAAATAAAGATGTGCAAGGCTTTGCAATTAAGTACCACCTTCTTGCGATCTTCGGCACTACAATCTGCCTTGCTTTGTTGAGGCACGAACAGACCATCTTCTACTATGTCCCAAAGCTTTTATTCCGTTGACTTTATGAAGAACTTCATCCTTGTCTTTCAATGTGAATAATGTGTTCCGTTGAAGAAGGGCGGTTTGTCGATGGATTGCGCCATTGAGCCGATTGTTTGAAAAGTTGATCGAGCTTATCAGATCTTCTCAATAGGATGTTAATCCTCTTCAATTGAGCCAAGCTCTGATACCAATTGTTGGGTTTTGTGTTGCTCGATTCCTTCAATCGTTTTTGTTCGCCAAGTGGTGGAGAAGTGAAATTTTGGGTGATAGAGGTATGAAAGCTAAAAAGAATAAAGACAAGATGATTTATAGTGGTTCAACCTTCTAACCAAGGTCTACATCCACAACTTTAGCTTCCCACTAAGGATTTCCAATCAATCAACTATTGATTCGTCCCCTTTTCTAGGCTTAGGAGGAAACCCTTACAAACAGATCAAGCTTTCTACCCAAAGCCTTGATCAAACCCTCTTTACAAAGAGATAAAAATAAGCAAACTCAAATTCCTCTAATAGGTATTTGTTTGCACAATTAAGCTCTCACCCAAACCTAAAACACTTGAGCAAATCTAAAATTTTTGGCTCACTAGTGTTTGTCTATACAAGAAATGACAATTAAGCACTAAGAAACATTTTAATCATATGTTGTATTACAATTGAAGCATTAACTATTACTAGATGCTTGGATGTCCCTTTTATACTCCTCTTTGAATTTGTAGCCGTTACTTGCCGTTAGTGTTGAATTGGAGCCGTTAGAGACTTTATTTCCCCCTATAAATGCAGTTCTGCAACATCTCGTTTGGAAACGCCCGACCTTGTTTCGAAAGACTCTTGAAATAGAAAGATCCGTTGCAGTCTGATGCAATACCTATTTCGGAACGCCCTTAGCCGTATCGACACGGCCGTATTGAAACGCCCTGCATTTAAAAGGTAGTTGGGAAATAGTCGTGGGGGTTTATGATCGTTGAGGTCAATGCCACATAAGCGTATCGAAACGGCAGAGGCCGTATCAAATGCTATGCAAAAATCTCACCCAGAATAAAGCCTGTTTCGAAATCCGTTTCGAAACGTTTTGCCACTGTAAAGACCCGTATCGAAACACCTAAGGGCTTTTCGAAACGTCTGGATGGTTTTGTTGAATTTGGCTTTGAAAACACTTAAAACCTTTTTGAAATATCCCATAAACATAGTTTCAAGTTGTTTGGATTTAGAAATGGTTTTAAATTCTTTTTAACTTTGTCCAAAACATTTTTCAATCATTTTATTAAAACATTAGTTCTACAATCTCCTCCTTTTTGATATAATAAAACCAACTTGAAAATTTGTTTAGGATTTCTCCCCCTTTGTGAATAAATTTGGAATAAGAGATTTGAAATCAATTTAAGTCCCCCCTTATTCATTTGAAAATTCAAATTTTCAAACCATCAATTTCTCCCCATTTTTGTTATATCAAAAAGAATTTAAGCTCTTTTAAGCTCAAAATAACAATAGAGGTTTAAAAATGACAAAATTAAGAATTTTGGTTTTAAAATGGCTCCTCCTTACTCAAAGCATCATCAAAAGATGTTAGTCCAACATATATGATCATCTAGTTGAAATATATGAAAATAAATCAAATAAAAGCAAGAACAACTAGATTTTACCATACTTGAACCCAAGGGATGATGTGAAGCCTTCCTCTTCAAGTATCTTTATTTGTGTGCATGGAGCCCCCCTTCAAAGTTTGGCTTGTTGATCAATCTCCATCACACCTATCATAAGACAATCAAGTAATTTTTGGTATCCAAATTGCTTTGGATCCATGCAAAATTTAGTCCCCTTCGGAATCCATTTTTCAATTTCATCCTTCTTAGTTTAAGTACTTAGTCCTTTTGGGACCCAAATACTTCTAAAACATTTACCGTTCACAAATCTAGGGGCACTAGATTGTCTTCAAAAAAAATTGATTTTCCAACATTAATTTTCTTTTCAGGTTCTTTGGAAATCAAGTTTTTCTCTTCTTGAATTTTATGAAGCAAATTTTGTAAATAAAAACATTTTTGTTCAAACTCATTGAGCTTTGCTTCAAGTTCAAGTTTGGTTTTAGAAATCAAGTCATTTTGAATTTTTAAATTTGAAATTACTTTCTTGTTTTTCATAATGTGATTTTTAAATTCTAAAACCAAATCATCATAGGCATCTTGTAATTCATCAAAAGAATATGAACATGAAGTAGATGAATTAGAAGTTACCCTTGAATCTTCTTCGATGGCCATAAGGCAAAGGTTGGCTTGTTTATCGTCGGTGGAGTCTTCATCACTCAAAGTAACCACATATGTCTTCTTCTTATGGCTTGAAGTGCTTGCCCTCTTCTTCTTCATAGATTCTCGTTCAAGCTCTTTCAAGGCTTTCTTCATGTAAGGGGCACACTTCTTGAAGAGATGAACTATCTTTTCTTATTCATCCTCCTTTTCACTTGAATCTACATGATGGCAAGTGGAGGATTTTAGAGAAATGGCATTGGTGTTGATGCCAAGCCCTTTGAGCTTCTTCTCCCCCATAGCTCTAATCTCTTCCTTCTTCTTCTCCTCTTCTTTGTTTTTCTTCATAATTTGGTGAGTGAGAAGTGACCCCATGAGCTCATCAAGCTTCAAAGTCTTGAGATTCTTAGCTTCGACGATGGTGGTCCTTTTTGAGTCCCATGACTCGGGAAGGGAGTAGATGAGCTTCCGGACAAGTTTCTCTTCCTGGATGGCTTCTCCATAACCTTTAAGTCCATTGGTGATGGTGGAGAACCTATCGAACATCTTATCGATGTCCTCTTCCGGATCCATCTTGAAGTTTTCATACGCTAGGTTGAGGAGCCCGATCTTGGTCTCCTTTACTTCGTTTGTCCCCTCGTTTGTAACTTCGAGCTTGTCCCAAATTTCCTTGACACTCTCACAAGAAGACACCTTCTCATAGATGTTGGAGCCAAAAGCACAAAAAAGGATCCGCATGGCTTTGCAATTAAGCTTCATCTTCTTGCGATCTTCGGCACTCCAATCCACCTTGCTTTGTTGAGGCAAGAACGGACCATCTTCTACTATGTCTCAAAGCTTTTAGTCCTTTGACTTTATAAAGAACTTCATCCTTGTCTTCCAATGGGCATAGTCTGTTCCGTTGAAGAAGGGCAGTTTGTTGATGGATTGCGCCATTGAGCCGGTTGTTTGAAAAGTTGATCGAGTTTGCCAGATCTTCTCAATAGGATGTTAATCCTCTTCAATTAAGCCACGCTATGATACCAATTGTTGGGTTTTGTGGTGCTCGACTCCTTCAACCGTTCTTGCTCGCCGAGTGGTGGAGAAGTGGAATTTTGGGTGATAGAGGCATGAAAGCTAAAAAGAATAAAGACAAGATGATTTATAGTGTTTCAACCTTCTAATCAAGGTCTACATCCACAACTTTAGCTTCCTACTAAGGATTTCCAATCAATCCACTATTGATTCGTCCCCTTTTCTAGGCTTAGAAGGAAACCCTTACAAACCGGTCAAGCTTTCTACCCAAAGCCTTGATCAAACCCTCTTCATAAAGAGATAAAAATAAGCAAACTCAAATCCCTCTAATAGTTATTTGTTTGCACAATTATGTTCTCACCCAAACCTAAAACACTTGAGCAAATCTAACAATTTTGGCTCACTAGTGTTTGTCTATACAAGAAATGACAATTAAGTACTAAGACACATTTTGATCATATGTTGTATTACAATTGAAGCATTAACCATTACTAGATGCTTGGAGGTCCCTTTTATACTCCTCTTTGAGTTTTTAGCCGTTACTAGCCGTTGGGGTTGAATTGGAGCCGTTGGAGACTTTATTTCCCATCATAAATGCAGTTCTGCAATATCTCGTTTCGAAACACCCGACCTTATTTCGAAACACTCTTGAAATAGAAAGAGCCGTTGCAGTCTGATGCAGTACCCGTTTCAGAACGCCCTTGGTCGTATCTAAACGGCTGTATCGAAACGCCCTGAATTTAAAAGGTAGTTGAGAAATGGCCGTTGAGAGTTTATGACCGTTGAGGTCAATGCCACATAGGCGTATCGAAACGCTATGCAAAAATCTGACCCAGATTAAAGCCCGTTTCGAAACGTTTTGCCACTGTAAAGACCTGTATCGAAATACCTAAGGGCGTTTCGAAACGCCTTGATGGTTTTGTTGAATTTGGCTTTGAAAACACTTAAAACCTTTTTGAAATATCTCATAAACATAGTTTCAAGTTTTTTGGACTTAGAAAGGGTTTTGAAATCTTTTTAGTCCAAAACATTTTTCAATTACTATATCAAAACATTAGTTCTACACGAATTTCTTACACTCACTCACTATGGCCCAAACGGGCTCAACTTAGTGTAGGGATTTGTGTACATACACAATTTCCTACGAGAAAACATAATTTGATATAACATAAGGATTTGTGTATTGTGCACAAATTACTACAAGGTATAGGCAAATTCTTACAAAAATTGTAAGAAAAACGGTATGTACCGAATTTCTTACACCCACTCACCATGGCCTAAAGGGGCTAAACTTAGTGTAGGGATTTATGTATATACACAATTTCCTACGAGAAAACATACTTTGGTACAAGAAACGTAAGAATTTGTGTATGTGCACAAATTACTACAAGGTGTACACAAATTCTTATAAAATTTGTAAAAAAACGTTATGCACCTAATTTCTTACACCTGCTCACCATAGCTCAAACGTAAGGTAACAGGTTCACCGAGTTACCTTTTATTTTTTTTCAATCTAAAGGGTATTATTAATCCCGCTTGATCCAACTGATTAAAAAAATGACCTCTTTTTAGCCGCTAATTAAAGGGCCTGTATTTAGACAAACCTTGATTTCCCAGGTTGATAAAAATAGATTTAAAGTGCATGGATTAAATGGGTGCAGGTGTAAACTGACCATGGAACATTTCAAGTTGATGATTAAAGTATAGTTTAATTATGTTTTATGAAGAGGACAAGACAACTGACCAGAGTAATAAACTCAAAATAACTAAAAATAATCCAACAGCGTTAATTCCAAAACATTAAAAAAAACATGCATCTTTTCTACTTTCAATTTATCAAATATCTCATGTTTCCAGAACCATACTCACTTAAAACTATGAAGAGCAGCAAATAAACGAGTTCAATCTGCATAAATTTAAACCAGATTTGATAATTGATACAAACAAAGACAAAAGTATACATGTTTTCAAAAACCATTGAAAGAATTGAACCAAAAAGAGAGAAAGAAGTCAGTTAACAGCATCACACCTACGCCTAATCTCGCCTTTCCTCCCAGTTTTGATCCCATAAACACTAAGCTTCTGCATAGCTCTAGCAAAATCTCGAAAGAACTTGTTTTGATCCTTAGCATACAAATCCACAAAGGGCTTTGTTCTAGGATCATTATACAGCGCATGATCTGATTCTAAAAGCCCCAAACCTTTTGGCAAATTCTGGAAATACAAGTTATCGAACTTGTTGGGACTCATAATATCATTAAAAACAGATAAAGTCGGGTTCTTTGGATAACCCGAACAAGCTTGTTTCAATGCTTGAGCAAATCTTGGATTGTAATGAGTATTATTGGCGATATTTGAGCTGAACTCTTTGCAATGTGAAAACCCAATCGTGTGCGCTCCGTTCAAGGCCACCATTTCTTGAACACTGAATCCACTTGCTGCAAAAATATCGATCATTTCTGACATTTTCATGCTGGGTTTAGGCAGTTTCCCTTCTATCGAAGAAGCTTGAGAAGATCTCGAATCTTTCCGGCCCAGATAGACATTGTAGTAGGGCCCGCCGAGCATGACGACGAGGTCACGCGTGGCCACCGAGAGGATGTCGGAGCAGGAGACTGTGTTGGGACATGAGAGTTCAAGAGCTGTCTTGACTCGGACAATGAGGTCGAAGGGATCTCCGGGGAGAGACAAGTTGATGTCGGCGTCACGTTCGGCTTTGTTGAATGGTGTAGAAGAGATGAGAATGGAGCCGTCGCAGCCATTCGGGAGACAATCGTGGAACATAAGACGGAGTGTTCCGGCGGCTGTGGTGGGGCTGATGATTTGCTTGTTGGTAACTGTTTCTTGCATGATTTGATTGAAACTTGGACAGCTTTTGGAGTAGTAATCTAAGCTCAACCTTGATTCGGAAAGCAATGCGGTGGAGGAGAGAAAGAAGAGAACAAGCAGAAGCGGCGGCGGCGCCATTGATCGAAAAGAGTTGAGTCAGTTTCAGTTTAGGTTTAGAGTGAAAAGAGACGGAAGGGTGATATTATAACTGGAGTTGGCGTCACGGGATGCCCGCCACATGCCAGGAGGGATCCAACAAGGTTTATGCATGTGATGAAATCTCAGCCGTTGATAAGTATACGATGCGACGACAAATGCGGTTCCAAATTAAACTTCATGATGCGCTCGGCAATGCCCCAATCTTTACTTTATTTTTTATTTAAATTTTGGGAGAGAAAAAGTTGTCCGAGTCGAATTTCAAATCTTATAATCAATGTGATTGGTCTAAGTAGTAAGTAATTTAGTATCACTTAAGTTAAGTGGGTCTCAGGTTTGAGTTCTTGTGTATGCAGGAAATCTCCGCTAGAAGACTTACCTATTAAAATTATGTGTACGACGCGGGTCAATTCGAATTAATCATGGCAAAGCCGTGAAACCGAGAGTGCAACAAAAATAAATTGTATGTCTAAAGATATAATTTTCTTTCCCAAAGTTTACGGGTAATTTATGTTGGTAGTCACTATATTTTTATGGCGTTTTTAATTTGACTATTGAACTTTTAAAATATATATTACATTTACTGAATTTTTAATTTATTTTTATTATAATCATTGTCGTTAGGTGTCGTTTAGAAAATACTGACATATTATGTCAACGTATTTCGTAAAACAAAACCTTGATTTTAAAAATTTGTAGTTGCTAAAGAGGCCAAATTTCTAATGATATGTTTGGTTGAAAGATTAACACAATTTTTTTTTTCAAATTGATCTAAAGGTTGACAGTGATGGATCAGAAAATTTTTACTTATATTTTCGATTAGAATTTAATTGATATTTTAGAAGATTGATATATTTTCAAACGAGTTCGAACCGTAGAAAGTGAAAAAAATTAAGTATTTTAAGTTATGACCGGTTTGATAATCCATTAAAAATTAACAATTTTAGTAGGTTAATACTTTAAGCATGTTTGATGATCTAAAACTAATCTAAGAATTTTTTAATGGCAAAGTGTGAAAAATGTTAAGCATAAGTACCACCTTAACATTTGATAGAGAGTATTTTCAATACTTTTTATTTTATTTTTTCTTTTAACTATTTATTCTTTAAAATATATTTATTAAATACTACAATTATATTCAATATTTAATCTTAATCAAAATACAAAAGATATGTGTAATTTAAATTCAACATTTAATTATTTAATATTTAATTTTGTTAACACTTGTTTTTTTTTAATTTATTAAATAACACCTTTAGATTTATTAAATTAAAACGTGGAATATTGTAACACTAAATTGATATTTAAAATTGAATTGCATCGTTAATTTGAAATCAGATTTTGAATATTTATTTTCAAAAAAAAAAGATTTTGAATATTTAATATATTTAAGATTTATACTAAAATATTTATATTTGTGCGAAGATTCGGTTGTCATACAACTGGATTATTGTATGAACCGGCGAACATGGATTGAAGCAAACGATGAGAAATTGCAATAAATTAATAGGAAAAGGAGGCAGCAAAGCAACGGTGTATTTGGCGCGTATTTCTCCTCCATCACATGCAAAATAAATTAAACTTATAGAGCAGATATCAGTCTATCTAGATATGTATACGGTCGGTTCAAGTTAGGTTTTTATTGTCTTGATACTAATTCAAAAATTAAAAGCTTTTATTTGACTTTGATCTGAACTAGAGTTTGGTGATATTTCATCTGCCCAAAATTTAGGGTAAAATTTATCTCTGACCCGATCAAAATATATTATTTTTGTTTGGTAAAGAGAGGTTTGAGTTAAAATTAAAGGTTTGATCGGTCAAATTCGTTAATTTGAATTTTTAGTAAATAACAGATTGAAATAGCGAATTGGAGTGAAACCTCTAGTTTTGAAAAAGCTGCTAATAGGAGCTTTTTAAAATAAAGATTTTGACATAAGAGTTATAAAGACCCTTTTACCCTTAACAATTATAAAAAAAATCTTCAAATAACCTAAATTTAATCATTTCTATTTTAATTCTTCAACCTCACGTATTTACATTGTGACATTTGTAAACTAATATTTTTTTATTCTCACACATTTATATTTTTATTTAAATTTAGTAATTAATTAAATTATATTAAAAATAATTATATAAGTAATAAATTAATATATAGATCATTCAAATATGCTTAGTAATGTTATATTAAAATTATTTTTCATAATCTAATTAATATAAATAGATATAAAATATTGATAACTAATAAATTATTCAAATAAATATCAAATATAATCATGCCCTTATATGTCATTTTACTTGTTTAAATAATCAAACAACTATCAGGTATCAATTAATTTTACCAAACACTTTATTACAATAAGCTAATACAATCTGCTAGTCAAATCAGTTAATGCAACCACTTATCAACTATTAGCTAATGTAATCCGTTATCAACTATTATCTATCCGCTAATTGCCAAACAAGGTCTTTTTTTTATTTGGTAAATTAGAGAGAGAATAAAAACATATAGAGTTAAGGGTAGTATAGTAATTTTAAAATAAAAAAATTATACTATTATTATCTCATATTAAAAAAATTACTTTAAACTAAAAACAATGTTTTTATTTGATAACCTAGCTCGACTTTTATCATTCACAAAAACCTACTGAACCATTTGAATAACCCATGGCTACTAGGTTTGCCTTGAGTTGATTATTGGAGCCATTTAATTGTTTTTTAACATGAACAACCTTTTGAATACTTTGCAATTTTCCGAGCCGACAATTCAACCAGGTCTCAAGTTTCATTGTTGATTAAAACATTGTATTTTCCTAAAACCGGTTCTGGCTACTCAGGGTGCACAACTACATGCTACAATTGATATACATTGGGATTAAATACCAACGTTACTCCTGTGTTACCATGTGAATTCATCCCTTACTGCTTTACTCTTGTGAGCATCCACCGTCATAATGACATAAGTTCTCGATGTATTTGCAACACCCGATCCCAGAATCTGAAATGTCACATTAAATCGCCGATTCGACTCATCACAATTCAAAATCAAGTGTAATTGATAAATTAAAATATTTCAAACATAAAACACTCGTATTATAAATTCATAAACCAAATAAGTTATAGTTACAAAAGCAAGTAGCTCCAATTTCAAAATCAGCTTATAAATAAATTATTCAATTGATAAAATATTTACAGACTCAACTTCATAAGGTCCTATGAATACACAACTCATTAAAAATAAGTATTATACTCTGATAAATATCATATGCTGAAATCCCGTACAGATAATGTTCTTCAAGCTCACAATTAAACTATTAAACTACGAACATAAATAACGATTTCGAAAGCTGAGCTTACAAAGCTTAGCAATACACGTCCACTCTATTATACTTAGAGGTGACAAACGGGTTATTCGGTTCGTTTTCAGTTCGGGCCATTTCGGGTCTGATTACATTTTGTTTAAGTTCGATTTGAGTCTGGTTCGATCTTAGTTCGGGTCTATGGTGATTTCAGTTCGGGTACCAGGCCAGGAAGTTTGTTCGGTTGATTTTCAGTTCGGTTGACTCTCGGTTCGGTTGATTTCGAGTCGGGTCAATATCGGGTTAATAGGAGATCGATCGGTTTTAGTCGAGTTTTCAGGCTGAGTTAGGTTTTTCCACCCTATATTTGACTTTATATAGCATGTATATTTACCTTTTTGGTGAGTTGTGCGACAATGCACATTTCATATTTTATTTATTTTTTTAATATTTTTTTTCGGGTTGCCTTTGGTTCGAGTTGCTTTCGATTCGAGTGAAATCGGTTCGGTTTCATTCGGTTCGGTTCAAAATTGGTTCAAATCCTTTTTTCGGTTCAACTGAAATTCGGTTCAGTTTCAGTTCAGTTTATTTCGGGTTTCAGATCATATTTGAGTCAATTTCAAGTCTCATTAGCGTAAATCGGTTCGATTTTTGGGTCTCGGGTCAAGTTTGCCATGTCTAACTATACTTCATGTAAATAAAAAATAAAAACATGCAAACTAGTAAAAGCAATAAGGCAAGGATAATAATCATGTGGCACTACCACTATTCACCTAAATTTGTGCAAGGCCCGTCCATTCACAAGTGTAGCCTATACACGTCACAGGGCCCCAAAAGTTGAAGTCCCACACTTTGAAAAAAAATCATGCTAACCCAAAAAATTATTTTTCTAAATAAACTTTTTAATTTTCCCCTTATTATCTCAAGAATTTAATTGTAAGCAATTCTTCCTAAAGAACTCACCAAATTTATGGTATTTAATAGGGATAACAGACAGGTAAAATTTCGTGGATTCTGCACCGCATCCGCCTCAATTGGGGCGGGATGGGTATAAATTTGGTGGGTAGTGGGCAGGTGTGGATGTAAAAAGTCATACCCGCCGCGGCTAGTAGGTAGATGATGAATTTAAGACCTTACCCGCCCCGCATCCTACCCGCCATATAAATTTGGACAACTATAAGTTTAAATATAATTTTAAAAACTATTCTATAAATCCTAAAATTTTATAAGATATTCCTGGTAATTTAACCAAAATTTAGGGCATAACATTTTTTACCATTCCCGTCATTTCTCAAATCTTAACTTTTAGAATAAGTTTTGTCTCTATATTCCCGATCAGTTTTTCGTTCTCTCTCTCTCTTCGCTGGTGTCTGTTCTCGTTGTCGTTTTTTTGCTGCAAACCTCCCTAGTAAGTGTTTTACCGCCCCTTTCTTTCTCTTTTTTCATGTTGTTCCATATTAACTCACATATTTGAAACTATGAATTTGTGAACTTAATTTTTATTAACCATGGATAAACTGGACTTTTCTTTTAAACAAGTATTACATGACAATTTGTTGTATCAAATATTATCAATGCTTAAACTTGATAATATGTTTCAAAAAAACATTCACCCATATTCCATCTAACTCTTTCACAACTCATGAAATTAAAAAAATTTCTATAAACATCTTCTTTATCCAAAATTCATTTCTATACATGCATTCTTTGTTGTAACTGAACTTCCATTTCTTTATTATTTTTTAGTTTTCAATTTATATACTTTTATTTTTATGCTCAATTTGTTTAATTATAAGTGTTACAAATGTCATACTTAATTTGTTTAATTATTATAGTTGATAAAGTTGAAATTATAACCCTAGGGTCTGTCATGCTTTTGTAACTAAGCTGAAATTAAAACCCTAGAGAAAATTCTTATAATTATAAGTTTCACAAATATCATGCTTAATTTGTTAAATTGTTATAGTTGGTAAAGCTAAAATTATAACCCTAGGGTCTGTCAAGCTTTTGTAACTAAGCTGAAATTATAACTCATATGTTTTCATTTCTTTGGATGCTCTATTCTCATGGTTTTTATGTGATGCTTAGTAGGGTGTTTATTACTTGAATTTGGTTTGTTGAAATTAAATTTGTTTTGTTGTTCTAGGGGTGTAAGTTTATTAATTGAATTTGGTTTGTTGAAATTAAATATGTTTTGTTGTTTTAGGGGGTGCAAGTTTATTAATTGAATTTGGTTTGTTGAAATTAAATATGTTTTGTTTGTTGAAATTAAATTCGTTTTGTGATGCTTATGTGTTTAGCATTGCTTACTTTCTCTAGCATATTCATGTTTTCAATTAATGGCAGAAAATTTAAAGAATTTGAGAATTTACTTTTGACATTTTTAAGGAACAAATGCTATCAAGTGGCAATTACTTTTTCTCTGTTTGGTTTATACTTAAAAGGCCTTATATATTTAATCAAAAAAAGACCTTATATTAACTTATGTTGTACAATATATTTAAAACATAAAGAAAAATTATTAGAATATTTCATTGGGTTGGAATATGAAGTTAATATTCATGCCAATTAGTGAATAATTAGAAATAATTATGCTTAGTAAAGTGGTAGATGTAGGTAGTAGGCAGGAAACAATTTGACATTATTATTTTTGTTACTTCAAGAGGCATTGGACTAAAGCCTTTTATTGATTTATGTATATTGTTATAGCCTTCATTTTAAAAAATATTTTTATATGAATTTGAATCATTATAATTTTATTGTATTTGTAATTGCAGAATGCATAATGACAGACGAAGGTGAAAAGAATACTACTACCACTTCATTTTCATCAATCTTAAAACCATCAACTACATCAAGTTCTACCCCAATTTCTTTGGGTGATGACAAAAGCCCAAAGCAAACTAATGCTGCAGATTTTGTGATTCTTTCTTTAACTACGAGGCATATATCAACAACTTGGACTCGTTTTACAAGAAAGCGAGTTGGAGAAAAAGTAAAAACTGAATGTAACTACTGCAATAAACAACTTGCTGGAGGACCAAGAGCGGGGACAAGTCACTTAACCGAGCATACAAAGAAATGTATCAAAAAAATGCTTGGATATTCGACAAACAAGGTTATTTGTTACACAAGGTAAAGATGATGGTTCAAATGACACTCTTTCCATGGCACCATATGAATTCCACCAAGATCATGTGAGAAGAGACTTGACAGAAATCATTAATTTGCATGAATACCCCCTTAGTATGGTTGAGCATTACGACTTTCGAAAGTACTCTAAGACACTTCAACCGGGCTTCAAAGTTCCTTGTCGCAATAAAATCAAGAAAAACATCTTAAAAATATGAGGCTGAAAAAGAGAGCATAAGTACATTGTTGAGGAAAACGAATAGTAGGCCTTGATTACCGACATGTGGACCTCAAGCAATCAAGAAAATGGATATATAGCTGTCACAACATACTTTATTGACAATGGATAGAAACTCCAAAGTCAATTACTTATGTAATATTATTTCCTTTACTTGTTTTTTTTCCTGTTCATTTTACTTGTTTTTATTTTATGTGTTCATGCATGTCACATTAATGTGATAGGTTTATGTGTGTCCCGGCATCTCACACGGCTGAGGTTCTTGTTGAACATTTGAAAAAATGCATTCACTCTTGAAATATTGATATTAGATTGTCTTTTATAAGTGTGGATAACTGTATAACTAATGATGCTATGATTGATATTTTACATCAAGAGTTTTTCTTATGGATCACTTATGTTGCATGAACGTTTTCTTCACATGCGTTGTTGTGCTCACATACATAATTTTATTGTTCAAGATGGGTTGACTGTTGTGATAAAAAGTAGTCTTAATAGAATTAGAGTTGCATTTTGGACTACTTTAGATAAACGATATCAAAAATTTGAACAAGTAGCTAAGCAAGTAGTTCCTGGATGCACAAAAAAATTACAACTTGATTGCAAGACTAGGTGAAATTCGACATATGACATGCTTATGGTTTTTTTAAAGTATAAAGAGGTATTTATTGTCTTGAGTGGCCGTAAAAATTTGTTTAAGAATCGGCCACTCAATGAGGATTGGGATAAGGTGGAGAAAATTTATGAACTATTAGAAGTGTTTAGTGATATTACACTTGTATTTTTTGCTTCTAAATTGTTGGTTAGAGACATGTAAACTATAGTAAATATTATCTTACTAAGTAGTTTTAATGTATAGTAACTCTATCCTTAGTTTAGATAAGGATTGACACTAGAGGTAGACTACTTAGAATTAAACCCAAAGTAACCAGTCTATTAAAAAGACATCATGTGTAAATTTGTTTTTTCATGAATATAGAAAAATCGACATAGAATACTATTCTTTTCTCTACAAATACCTATTATTCACATGGTATCAGTTTAGGTTTATCGATCCTTCCTCCAAATCCTAACTACCATGGTTCAAATGGAAAGTTCATATGCATCTGACTTCAATATAACATATGCTTCTTCTTCTCCTATTAATTCCTATATTGCCAAAGAAAGGTAGTATATATTTTCTTGCCAACTGTCAAACTATAGAATGGGTTGTCGTCTCTGGTGCATCAGATCATATGACAGGGAATCTTCATGTTTTTCACAAACTCAACAAAATGCAGACCACATCCTCGGTACGAATGTAACACCCCTCACCCGGTTTAGTCGTAAACCGGCTAAGGAATGTTACTCAAGCAACGAAAATACGAACAATAAAAAACTTTTGCCTAACTTACCCTATTTGATAAGTTAGACTTCTAAACATAACAACATATTCAACATAACTCATTAACAAGATTCATTCATCAACAAAACTTAACATTCATCCTTGAATTTCATGGGTACAATCTAAACAACATAAATCAAACATAGAAAACAACCTAGATCACCACCCCTATACAATCATGGCATTTGAAAATAATTAGGCAGCATGATCTACATTTCCTTATCATTCGAGCCATAGGTGCTTCATAGTCGAGATGTTAAATACTTAATCCATGATTTATACATGTGAATCATTTAACAAAGACACACAAATTTATTTTTCCTTAGCACTAAGCATTCGAATCAACATTACAACATCATGATCACCCCCTTTACAATTCAAATTATACATATATACAACAATGAATGATATACTCTATCATGAACCTAACACTTGCACCAAGACGTAACTCAATTATCCACTTCCATTCGATTAGATTAAGGGTTCATGAACTTAATCATACATTCCATACATGTTCAAGTATACTTTACATATCAAGCAATCAAGCACACTAACATGATCCTTCAACATGATTCACTAGCACTTATCAATCCACTTCTCAAGGCAGCAACCAAACATTAAACATCAATACTTTCTAAGACATGTTCCAAGCATATGAACAACTAGTAGTCACCCTAGTCAAGTAAACAAGGCATGTATCCATCATTCAACCCTTTCCAAGCTTTTAAGACATGTAAGTATTACCATAGCAACCACCCATGATTATCTCATATCATCAAAAGATACATAGATCAAATAGGCTACCAACCAAGTCATTTTATCAAGTTATACAAACCTTAACATTTCAATATATACATAGCCAAACATAGGCTCAAAATGCATGAACATGTGAACTATATACAAGACTATTGTAACACCCTTCACTCGGTTTAGTTGTAAACCGGCTAAGAAGCGTTACTCTAACAAGGAAAATTAGGAACCAACAAAAACTTTCGCATAACTTACCTCTAATAGGTAAGTTAGACTTCTAATCAAACAATCATCACGTATCATATTGCAATCAAGTCATAACATATTATCATTAGACATATTTGCTATAACATACAACCTTTAGACACATTTGCCACAACATATAATCATGAAACAATAATTGCTATAACATACGAACATTAAACATATTTGTCAGAGCATATCATTCGAACAACATGTACATGACTAAACTAACCATTTCAAATGCCAAAGCAAACCAGATATTAGACCCTTGAATTCTTAACTCAACTAATCAATTCAGACAATATCATCAAAACATGCTATAACATTTATAATTTCATTTGAGCACAACAATACTATGCTGTAGCAAGTAAGCAATCATCATTCTTAAATCATGATAAGCAATCAAAGCACGAATCAATACATATATGAATCATCAAGGCTTTCAAGACATCATATATCGCAGCATAAAACCATCCATGCTCATATACCATAACATAATACCTAGATCAACTAGGATACCAAACAAGTCACATTAGCAAGTTATACACGCCATATCATATCAATATATACATAGCCTTTCCTAGGCTCAAAATGCATGAACATGTGATCTAGATACAAGACTATGGCCACCAACTAGGAGTCTACAAAACAACATGGACCATACTTGTTTTTGAGCTTGTCTCGCCTTGTCTCAACTCAAGGATGGTTTTCAATCCACTAACCTGTAGATTTGGGAAGAATGGAAACAAGAGTGATAAGTACGGTTAAGTACTTAGTGAGGTAGCAACCTAAGCTAGGCAAGTTCATTTCATTTTTAAGTGTAACTTATTCAAGAGGAGACCTAACTAGGTTCGAATAAATCAAGACATTTTATTTTCTATAGAATTCGAAAAGTCTAGGCAAAGGATGAACATCATATCATGTAAATGAAAACCCAATAAGCATAACATTTTAGGATCATGTTTACATATTACATTTCCAATTTCAAGCCAACAAGCATTTATCTACAAGATCATGGATATATGTCAACGTAACAAGTTCATGGCGTATACATGTTTAGGCAGTTGATGCAAAGTTTATTTCAAGGCATGTAAATCAAGCAATTGGAATTAACTAGTTCCTTTGTCATGGCACGTAACAAGTTTATGATCAAGTCAAGCTTCATTTTATTTACATGTGATGACAAGCTTTACCATAACAAGATTTTACAATTAAATTCAAGTTTAGGCCTTGGTATGTGAATCAAGTATCAAGCATTTCATTTTCTTGGCAAGGAAGCATGGCTTTGATCAACATAACATAAACAAGGCCTAATCATGACATAATTTCATACCTTTAATCAATAACATGGATTGATAAACAAGGTAACAATTGTTCCTATTAACATACCAGTCAACATGATGTTACTTAAATTAACAAGACAAGTTTACAATAGTATTCAATTAATGAACATAGATTAATTAGCAAGACAAGTATTTCATGTTTAAGGCATGTAATCTAACAACCAGATGAACATGCCATGTATACCATAACAAGTAAACTATTAAACATTTTGTTAGGTATTATTTGAGCTTCAAGTCATGCTTATATCTTATTTAATACTTTGATTTATTGCTTTGATTAGTAGTTATGTCTTTTACTTGTTTGCCTTGGATAATAGATTCAATCATGAAAAACCTTGGTTCGAGCTTGACCATATAGATCCAAGCGATATTTAGCTCAGAGCACAAAGCAATGGCTAATTTCCAAGCATGTAAATCCTATCTTCACTTCTATCCAACCAAACTGTCTCCATTCTCCGTACATCTCCCCCGTTACCTCCTACTGTCGCCAATATACATGTCATGTATTAATGGGGCGTCCCTTTGAGCCGTAGCTCATGGACCGTAGTCTTAAGTAAACCAAGTATCATTTCTATTAGGGAAAACTACCCCACTGACCACCAAACAAATTGGGGATACATATTTGGACCACCGAACTATAGAAAACGTCAATCAGACCACCGAACTTATAAAATCAACCTATTTTGACCACCGCCGTTAAAAACATAACGGTGGAGTGACGGAACTGCCACGTGGCAATTGACGGAAAAATTTAAAAATTACACATTTGGTCCTTATTATTTACACATTCTTTCAAATTAGTCCTAATTTTAAATTACACTTGTCAACACTTTAGAGGAGAAAAATAAATTTCTCTTCACTTGCACTTTGGAAGATTCGAACCTGGGTCTCAACAAGGTAAAGCCAATGGCTTTACCACTGCACCAAGCACAACTTTGTACTAAAATTCTCCAGATATAATATATACCTCCTCTTAGTTTCCACATTTATAAGCTAAAAGCTCAAACCTTAAACACTAATTTCACATATATAAATCCCATACCCTAAACTCTAACCCTAAATATTTCAAATTAATTTTACGCTAAATATTTCAAATTAAACCCCAAAGCCTAAACATTTCAAATTAATTCCACGCTAAATATTTTAAATCAAACCCAAAACCTTAAAAATTTCAAATTAATTTCACGCTAAATATTTCAAATTAAACCCTAAATTAATTTGAAATATTTAGGGTTTAGGGTTTAATTTGAAATATTTAGCATGAAATTAATTTGGAATATTTAGGGTTTAGGGTTTAATTTGAAATATTTAGCGTGAATTTAAAGAGAAATTTTTAAGGTTTTGGGGTTTTGGGTTTAATTTAAAATATTTAGCGTGGAATTAATTCGAAATGTTTAGGGTTTGTGGTTTAATTTGAAATATTTAGCGTGAAATTAATTTGAAATATTTAAAGTTAGAGTTTAGGGTTTGGGATTTATATATGTGAAATTAATGTTTAAGGTTTGAGCTTTTAGCTTATAAATGTGGAAACTAATAAGAGGTATATATTATATCTAGAGAATTATAGCATAAAGTTGTGCTTGGTGCAGTGGCAAAGCCATTGGCTTTACCTTGTAGAGACCCAGGATTGAATCCTCCAAAGCGCAAGAGAAGAGAAATTTATTTTTCTCCTCTAAATTGGTGGTGACACGTGTCACCACTAAATTGAAAGAATGTGTAAATAATAGGGACCAAATGTGTAATTTTTAAATTTTTCCGCCAATTGCCACGTGGCAGTTCCGTCACTCCACCATGAGGTTTTTAACGGCGGTGGTCAAAATAGGTTGATTTTATAAGTTTGGTGGTTTGATTGACGTTTTCTATAGTTCGGTGGTCCAAATAGGTATCCCCAATTTGTTTCGTGGTCAGTGGGGTAGTTTTCCCTTTCTATTATCCAAGGACTTCCATTGATAGGGGGACTTAGATATCTTATTACTTTATCAAGTCATCATTCAAGACAAGGCTTATTTCAAGGATTTAAATCTTTATCAAGATTTTCATGATTCATGTCAAGTATGCCTTTAGGCAATGGAGCCTTAACTCACCAAATTCAAGAACTTCACAAGCTGAGTCATGTTACCATTAATCAAGTGTTACCAAGTAGCGTTTAGCAAGAATCATTTCAAGCAAGGGTATTTCAAGGGTATTTATTCTATTCGAATTGCATTATGATACTCAAACAAAGATTCCAATAACAATCAAGGTAACAAGATTCATTTCAAGCTTATGCATTGTTAAGCCATAACTCAAGCAAGGACATGTCAGGGAAATCCAATTCATTTGAATTATACATGGTTAGAAACTCATTCTAAAATAAGACAGGACAACATGATAATCATATTTGGTTAGGACTTAAGTCCTAACCCTGTGTAAGACTACACTCACCTTGTATTCCGAAGTTACGGAATACCCGAATCCTTATTTACTTCCAAATACTTGTCCATTATTTCTACCATTTTCTTAATCTAGTATTCAAACAATGCAAGCATGTATCAGAACCAAATCAAGCTTATGCCATCAAGCACATTCACACTATAACACTAAACTGTTTTATGGCAGTTTATACACATGTTACTATTTTGCTCATATCTTTTAATCTACACATTAGAATTTCAATCAGTTTATATTGTTGGAAAGATAATTCACTTATCTTTTCAACCATGTATGGCTCATATTTTTAGCCTTTCTAGATCAATACAGTTTATTATTTAAACATAGTCATTTTGCAGTTCTGGGCAGTTTGTAACACCTCCACAATTTCGATTCCAGATTTTTCTATAGAGATCAAATTTTAGTTCCATTTGTTTCTAGTTAAAATAGACATCCTCAAGTATTTTATATCAAAATTTCAGGTCTAAATTCCATGTATTTTGTTTTTGGTGAATTTTTGAAGGTCACTGTCCAAAACATGGTAGTGCTTGGAAAATTACACTAGATCACATTTTAACCTCTTAAATTTATTTACACAATGTCCTAGCATTGAATTTCAATTCACATATGTTCCTATACATGTTTAGTTAGCCCCATTATGTTTTTTTCAAGGTGACCAAAACATGGTATGATGTTCGAATTGCTTAATTAGTCATGTTTACATATTTATTACCTAGGAAACAATTTCTAGGTTGCTCTAACCTAGTTCATGCTTTTAATTTCTCATTTCCAGCAACATTATCATTCATTCAAGCATGCATACATAATTTTCCAGCAACTAGAAATTTATTTCAACATGTATACTAACTTGATTTGGGTACCTAAACATATACCCGATTAATTACACCCTTATATGTTAACTATCATCTAAGCGGGGATTTTAGTTAACCACCTACATTTCCAGAAATGAATCCAGCTTAATTAACATCTAATTTTCATGAAATAAAGGAAGGAAATGGTTCATTACATTCTTCTTTAATTGGGCTAGCCAAATCCTCAAGAAACCTTATTGGATTAAAGCTTAATCCTCCATGGATGAGCTCTTAGCTTTCTCTCTCTATTTCTCTTGTGATTCGGTGGACAATGGAATGAAGAAGATGACAAAGTGTTGTCATCCTTAACTTTCATTTAACAGATGACAAGTGTAAAGCAAGAATAACATGTGTTATCTTCATGCAATTTACATGTGTAAAGATGACAACTTTGTGTTAATTTACATGTATTTCTTTCACTTTCATTTTTATTCCTTTTAGTCATCCTATATTGGTCACTAATCTTTCCTTTCTTTTATTTAAATCACTAATTATCGTAATTGATTTAGGATCAAGCTTAATTAAGCTAGCTAATAAGGTTATTTAGCTTGATTACTTCTAGGGTACGTTTTAGGGTATCACAACTATGGCCACCAACTAGGAGTCTACAAAAGAGCATTATCATAGTTGATGCTTTAGCTTGTCTTGCCTTGCCTCCAATCGAGCTAGTTTGCAATCTACGAACCTGTAGTTTGGGAAGAATAAAACGAGAGTGATAAGTACGGTTAAGTACTTAGTGAGGTAGCAACCTAGGCTAGGCTAACATTTTCATTTAACATGTTTATTTTATAACAAGGAAGACCTAGCTCGGTTCAAAAGAATCATGCTTGTACAAGGCTTGTTTTCGAATGATCATGTTTTGTCATATTTCCATATCATTTCATTTAAGTTATTCTAACCTTTAAACATGGCAAATCAAGGTCACAAGAGTACATATATCAATCTAATTTTCAACCAATCAACTACATATTATCATCAAGAAGTCAAGTGAATAGCACTCAATCAAAATTTCATGTAACATGATATCATGTAAGCAAGTATAACAAGATCATTTCCATTTCATGTAAACACAATTTCATATCAGCAAGCTTTCTTATTCAATTTCAAGTTTAAGCCTTGGTTTATAGTCGAGTCTAGGTAATCAAGTCACCAACCAAACTGTCGCCAAATCAAGTATCTGGTCATATACACTAGTAGCTTACTAATCGAATAATCAAGACATATGTGTAGGCAAGTTCATCATGCTTAGTATGTGAATCAAGAACCAAGCATTCTAAGTATGCATAAATATCGTATTTCATGTAATATCAAGTAACAAGCAGGATCATTATAAAGGATTAAGGATATTTAGTAAACTCTATCATGAATTAACAAGCATTCTCATCACTAGGAGCATAGGGCATACAAGCATTCAAACAAGGAGCATGGATCATATAGACATGAACCAAACAAGAAATAAGCATATTCTTTCTAGGATTGATTTTAACAACATGTTGTTTACTTGAGGAGGTGGCATTCAAATTTTAAGGCAAGCATAAGAACATTCGAATAACATGCACACATAGTAAACATGATTCGATCATCAAGCAATATTCAGGAATATGGTCCTATTTATTTCAGCTAAGCAATCACTAACATTTGATCAATACTAGAAGGTAGGCAACCAATCAAGAAACAAGCACATGGCATTCAAATCAAGGGCATGTTCAAGAATAGCATGTTTAGGATCAATATAGCAAATCTAGATAGCATTTCATTTTCTTGTCAAGGAAGCATTCATATTTTAAGGCAAGCATGAGAACATTTGAATAACATGCACACATAGTAAACATGATTCAGTTATCAAGAAAAAAATCAGGAATATGGTCCCATTTATTTCAACTAAGCAAGCACTAACATTTGATCAATACTAGAAGGTAGGAAACCAATCAAGAAACAAGCACATGACATTCAAATCAAGGGCATGATCAAGAATAGCATGTTTAGGATCAATATAGCAAATCTAGATAGCATTTCATTTTCTTGTCAAGAAAGCATGACTTTGATCAACATGACATAAACAAGACATGATCACGGGCATATTACATACCTTTAATCAATAACATGGATTGATGAACAATGTAACAATTGTTTCTATTAACATACTAGTCAACAAGATGATATTTAAATCGACAAGACAAGTTCACAGTAGCATTCAATTAACATGAATTTAATAAGCATATTATGATTTAATAAGTAAGCACAAGATATCCCTTGGTTGGAACCATGAAACATAGTTAAATTACAAGACATCTTGCAAGCATGGCGAGGTTCATATTACTTTCATTTATTTATTAACATATTAGCATTCGAATCAATACAAACATGTAGGCATTCAATCAAGATAACACGATGGCATCTTACTAGACAAGGCATACTAATATTCAAGTTTGCATATCATGCAATTCAAGCATTCAAGATTATATGTCAAGCAAATTCAAGTATTCAAGTAAGCTTTAAGCTTCATTTATTTCTCATTTGATTGCTTTAGTTTATGCCTTTGATATTTCTTGTTTTCTTTCTTTAATTTGAGCCTTTGGCATTTAGATGTCTTTTACTTGTTCGCCTTGGATCATGGATTTAATCTCGAATAACTTCGTCTGAATTTAACCATTAGGTCCAAGACATACTTAGCTCAAAGCACAAAGCTAAGGCTAGTATTGAAACATGTCAAGCTAAACTTCAATCTATCCAACCAACTGTCGCCAATAACAAGTTTACATGTAATTGGGGCGTCCCCGAGCCGTAGCTCATGGACCGTAGTCCCAAGATAGACCAAGTATCACACTCCAGATCCAAGGACTTCCGTTGAAAGGGGCTTAGACATCTTATCTTATTCAGGAACCAATTCAAACAAGGTATAAGAATATCATGCTTTAGCCCTTTGGTCAATTGAGCCTTAGCTCATCATGTTCAAGAATTCACAATTAGTTTATATTAACAATATTCATGTAATATCATGTAGCACATAACAAGATTCATTTCAAGTATGTGCACTATCAAGTCATTTTTCGAGCAAGGATATGTAAAGAGAACTCAATCCATTTCGAATTGTACATTGTTTCCAAACAAGGATTTCAATAGCAATCAAGATAGCATGATTTCTTTCAAGTATATGCACGTTTAAGTTACTTTTCAAACAATTACACTTCAATGTTACACGCACTATTCGAATTGATCATGGTACATAAACAAGTATCATTTTAGTAGTCAAGGCAGCAAGTTTCAGGCACTTATACATGTATTTATCAAGTTTCAAGCAAGGCCAATATAAGAGTATTCAAGCACTCAATCTAGTCATGGCACACAACATAAGTTCAAATGACAATCAAGATAATATTCATAGCTCATGTAAGGACAAGGCCAAGCAAACACATCCACAAGTTATGTTTCAGGTAAGGATAGTCCAAGGTAACTCATATCATTTCATGTTATTCAAACAAGGAACCAATTGACAAGATAGAAAAGGTTCAAGCAAACACATTATCAAGTCATGTTTCATTAATTGTGTACTATTTATAGCATCGAGCAAGGATCAATTCAAGTGAATATATGCCGAAACATAATTTTTAGTAAGCATACTTCAAGGACAATAAACTATTTGACTTGACCAAATCATTCAAGTAAGGATTACAATAACAAATAGATAGCAAGGATCAAGCATGCATCAAGTACATAATAAATTGGCAAGAATGGATATTAAAAATTAGCATATACTATTCATTTTCAAGTTTACTGTTAGGCCATTCTTCCCTTATTTATTACCAAGTATAGAATAGTATCATTTCATGACATTTTCATAGTAACAACATAGCAAGCATATTTGGTTAGGACCTAAGTCCTAACCCTATGTCTACACTGACAACTCCAAGCTAGTCTTGCTCTTTAATAGCAATTCTCTTGTTCTTCCTATTTTGTTGCCCAGCCCTTGATTCTTCCAAAATCTCTTCAAGTTCTCGATCTTGTTATTCACATACAAACATATATGAAACATATTAGAAGTCATTTCATACAGATAAGCACATTTACACATGTGATAAGGTTCTTTTTTCTTTGGAAAACAAAAACCTTTTAAGTGTCCCCACTTTTTGAAATATTTAATTAAAAGGGGATTTCTAAAATTTCAGGTTTCAGAAAACAATCTTAAAAAATCTTTTTGGTTGGAGTCGCCACCGGCCACTGAGGTAGGCCGGACACCGTAAAAACTAAACCAGAGATTCATTTAAAAGGGTTCAGGAGTTGGTTACGTGCGGGGAAGGGTTAGCACCCCCATCACGCCCGGAAATCGGTACCAAAACAATTGTTGCTTTTAAATTGATGGAAATTATCTAAAATTTAAAATGAATTTAATTAGGGGTTCTTAATTGAAAGTTGGACTTTAATCGCACGAGCCTTATCAAATTGGCGGCTTCGAATTAATTAGAAATTTAATTAAAAAGGATGACTGTACACCGGACCAAAGACTAAACCGACATCATATAAGTCTGACTGTCGTGTTAATTTAGGGTTCGGATCCCGTACGTCACCTTTATGCATGATGCAAACATATAAGGTATGATGTCATGGTCTTGTTCGTTTTAATTATTTACGAGTTTACCTTTAGACGATGCGAATTAATCCGAATATTCGAGGAATATCCAATAAGCTAGGATACTTCGACTCGAATACACGAATTAATAAGTATCTCTTTTTTATAATTAAAATTAATTATTATGCAAATCAAAGTATCAAAATTCATATGTAATGTCAATTTAAAAATGCATGTCTCTCACACACACACACACACACACACACACACACATATATATTCAAACAATCAAAAGAAACTAAGCTATATGCACATATTAAAAAAACACATATTAAACAAGGCTATAAATAACATTCGATCATATATTATAACATAAAATGCACATGTCACATATATTATATGCATAATATATATTATTTAGAACCACATGTACACATTAAATAAACACAAATAATATGAAAAAAAACATGAATAACAAAGCATAATATAACAAAAATAAAATGTTAAGTAAACGATCCAAATGCAAACTGATAGGGACCAAAACAACAATAAAACCATTAAAAACTAATAAAAATGCAAAACAGGACAAAATTAAAAAGGTGCGGAAACCTACAAGAACTAAAAATGTAATTTGACCACTGGAAAACAAATTAAAATGAAAACAGTGACGAAATTAAAAACTTTCAAAAAGCTAGAAGGACTGTGGGGGTGGTTTAAAAATGCGGAATGGCCCGGGGCGTAATTTAAAGATCACGGAAGGGTTTAAAACGCAATTGGCCCACTTTTAAAACTTTAAAACGCTATAAAACCGGGCCTAAAAACATTTGGCCCCTTTTCCCTCATTTTGTTAACCTAAAAAAACTCTGTAACTCTCCCGTCCTCTCTGTTCTCGACGCTGGAACCCAAAACGCCGGTCGCCGCTAACCGGCAGTCGACGAACCCCTAAACCTAAAAAAAAAGCAGAACCTTTCCGAAACCCTTCGAAGCCAAGAAAACCAAAAGAAAACCCCCTTTTCCCTTTCATTTTTTAGAACAAAACAGAAAACCCAAAAAAACTAAATTGATTTTGAAAAGCCAAATCCCTAAAACGCTCACTTTTTGAGATATCGTCCCCTCCGACTCACCATGCGCAACCCCTGGAGGTTGGAAGGCTTATCATCAGGAGGGAGATCGAACCGACACAAAGGTAAAAAATGGATTCACCCACTGGTTTTTTTATTATTTTACTTTGAAATAAAAAGGAGATGTAGACGATGAAATACCTCTAAAGTTGAGGTTTGTTGCTTGTATTGATTGCTCTGGAATACTCGATTACAAATTGTTTTTTTTCCTGATTACATTGCTGGTTTCGGGTTTTTATAGCCCCGATATTACAAATTTCGGATTACATAAATCAACTTGGAAAGTCTCTATTTGCTCTGCGGGTTGTTTGTTTGTATTCATCTGTGAATTTTGGTTGCATTTTCTGACATTCTTCGTTTTCTTTGCATGTGATGGCTCGTACGAGGGGACCAAGGACGAGTGTTGCTGGCCGGACGACGCGGAGCGATCCCAGCCGTTGGTGGAAGATTTGGATGGTCGCGAAGGATCTGAATGGGCTCGGGCGTGCATCGTACGCGCGCGTGGAGGAGATGGACGGTCACGCGTGGATCTCACGCGCGAGGGGGATTGCTCCTGGCCATCCGATCGTGTGCCCGATCTAACAACCCTGATCGATGCGGCGCTAGGGCAAAGAGGGGCTTCTAGGGTTTTCTTCGTCAGAGGCCATCTAGATCGTTCGATCAAATGCCCTTGATCTGACGGTCCAGATGTGGTTGCGCAAAACACAAGAGAGGCATTAGGGTTTTTCTTATCAGATTAGGGCTAGTCAAATTGGGCCAACGGGCCTTGTGTAATAATATTATTATTTTTTGGAGTTTTTAATTGTAATGGACTGTATTAACTAAGATTTGGGCTTATATTATTATAAATAAATTGGGCTTTATTTTTATATTAATTTTCTTTTCAGATTTTTAGATATAATAATATTAATAATAATAATAAATATAATACTAATAATGATAATAATAGTAATAAATAATACCAATACTAATAATATATAGTATATGATAATAATATAAATAATAATAATAATGGATAAGAATAATAATAGTAATTGATAATAATAATAATACAGTAAATAATACATACAATAATAATAGCGTAGTAAATAATAATAACGATAATAATAGATAGTAATAGCAATGATAATATATGATAATAATAATAGTAGTAATAACATTAATAATATTAATAATATTAATAACTCTAATAGTAATAATAATATAATAAATATGTATACAATATTAATAATATATATATATATATACGGTTTGTTTTTTTTCTTTTCTACTTTCTTTTTTTTCTTTTTAATTATTCGATATATATATATAAGAGTAATAAAGCCTATTATTGTAAAAAAGAAAACAGGTTAACATCCCGGACAAAATAGGTGATTACAACTGCCCCTTTTGCTTATACTTGTGGAACAAGGATAAAGCAAAGGCCATAAGCACCAATTTTGTCCAACTTCCCTGTTCGGATCCTGAGTCACCATGCACTTGAACTACTGGCGGTTCGGAAGTCGGTACGGGAAAATGAAACGGTCGGGAGGCTTGAAGCTGTCCTTCTCATTTAGACATTATTCAACCCTTCGAGGTCCGAATAAATGCTCCGTTCTCAAAGTGCCCGAACGAATAGGCAAATTCCATTCTCCAAATGCCCGAACAGATAGGCGGATTTCCATTCTCCAAAAGCCCGAACAGATAGGCGGGTTTCATTCTCTTCATGTCTGAACGGATAGGCGGGTTCCATTCTCCTCATGCTTGAACGGATAGGCATGTTCCATTCTCCTCATGCCTGAACGGATAGGTGGGTTCTATTCTCCTCATGCCCGAATGGATAGGCAGGTTTCAATTCTCAAAAAGCCCGAACGAATGGGCAGGTTTCCATTATCAAAAAGCCCGAACGGATAGGCGGGTTCCATTCTCCTCATGCCTGAACGGATAGGCGGGTTTCCATTCTCCAAAAGCCCGAACAGATAGGCGAGTTCTATTCTCCTCATGTCTGAACGGATAGGCGGGTTCCATTCTCCAAAAGCCCGAACGGATAGGTGGGTTCCATTCTCCTCATGCCTGAATGGATAGGCGGGTTCCATTCTCCTCATGCCTGAATGGATAGGCTGGTTCCATTCTCCTCATGCATGAACGGATAGGCGTGTTCCATTCTCCTCATGCCTGAACAGATAGGTGGGTTCCATTCTCCTCATGCCTGAACGAATAAGCGGGTTCCATTCTCCTCATGCCTGAACAGATAGACGGGTTCCATTCTCCTCATGCCTGAACGGATAGACGAGTTTCCATTCTCCTTATGCCTGAACGGATAGGCAGGCTTCCTTTTACGGGAAAAGCTTTAATATACCTGTCAAAAATAGGCAAAAATGGTATGATGATGTGAGTTAGCATGCCTCTAATCCTAGGGATGCCTAACTATAAATGATGCGTGATTTATGACACCAAGATGGCTTGGACGCTTCCACTCTTCGGATCATGTCACTCTTGACCCTCTTCTTGTATTCTTCTTTTTCTCTTTTTGCCTTCTCATCTCTGCCAAATCTTCATCCTTCATCTCCTTTCGAAAGATAACTGCTGACTTCCGCTGGTCAGGATAGACGTAACACTTCTCGTAGTGTTTGTTCTCAAAACATTGCCCCCTATTCAAACTGGGTGCTCAACTATACCTCTCGTAGTGCTCGTTCTCAAAACATTGCCCCTATTCAAACTGGGTGCTCAACTATTCTCTTCGTCTTAACTCAACACGACGACTTTTGTCTTTTCTCATCATTTAGGGGAAGCACATGCCCCCAAGCCCCTGAAATTTTCTCTTAAGTTCATTAAGGTCCATTTTCATCTTCTGCACCAATCAAGACATTTCAACAGAAATTCGCTTCAAGTCCCTGAACTGTAGTTTGTAGAGACCTACTACTGTCCTCACCATGGCCACTGGTGAGCTATCATTTGCATTCATGGCATTGCATTCTAAACTTTTTCCTTGAAGCAGTGAAAGGAAATTATTTTGTGTTCACAAAAAGATTTAGATTGCAGCTTTTAATTTCAAAATGAGATGCATTTTCAAAAACTAGACTTTCTTTTCAAATTATGGATATATCAAGCTGGATTAAATACCCCGAATATCAAGTGCACGAACGACACTATTATGGCTTACCAAGGATTGCCTCAAGCATCATGTGTCTAGGACCCATCGAAAACTGAACTGATGTCTGAAAATGTAAAATACTCTCCGAGCTATTTCAACTTTTAAATCAATTAGACTTATCTTCTATAGGCTTCACCTTTATCAATTCTTTATGATTTTGAGGAAGTCAACTCATCACATTCCTTTGGCTCGAAATAAATGATGGAGCAAACAACAAAACCTCGAGCTACTCGGCATTGTCATGATTTGAAAATATTACCATCACTCATGTAGCTAAAGTTTGATTCGAATGGTGCGTAGCAACCTTATTGGTCTTTTGCTACAGCGGAGTGCCCCAAAAATTCCACACTCGTATCCGAAAATGCCTATTACCAGGCTTCGAACATTGGAGTGCTTTTGTTATGCTTTTATTATTCTCGAATTTCTTCTATTTTCTTTTTCTTTTTCCCCATTTTCTTTTTTTCTTTTTTCTTTTTTCTTTTTTCTTTTTTCTTTTCTCTTTTTCTTTCTCTTTTTATTTTTTCTTTCTTTTTTTACCATGGAAGATTTCCGGTTTTTCTCCCAAAGGCCCTAATGCTACGTGTATTCAATAGATGACCAAATTAACTCGGAGTGTAAGCCACATATTCATCATCTTCACAGCTTTCGATTTCCACAAGACAAAGGCTGCTCGAAATCAACCTTTGGGGTCAAGGACAATGTCCCTTGTGCAATTGATATACGGGGACTCAAATAGACAAATATATATACACAAAATGAAGAGATGATTGAAACAAAAAATATAATGCATCCTTTCATTGAAATTCAAAAACATGCAGTCTTAGGCCCTTACAAAAAGATCTTTGCTACCTTCGGGAAAAGGGTAGAAAAGTTGATTCCACACATTACTTCAAGAAAAAATTAAAATGCAATGAAATGAAAACAAGCAAACTGAACACAAAGCAAACTTGGATGCATAAAACCCTTGACTATCACTAGACTGGCCATCCATCCAAACCCTTAAGCTTCCTCGAGGAACTCAATCTCCTTATTGTCCAACAGTTCCTGAACCAACTGCTTAAATTCCGGAGAACTCTGAATCTCATGCCCCGGAGTCTGATGGTACTCACAAAAGGATTCATGGCCATCACATGCTCCCTTTGTACCGCTCTCAATCAAGCCTGCTGCGCACAACTGTTCGTACACCCAACTCAGAGGGGACCTGACTTTCGACACATTCATCCTTACTTTCTTCACATCAACCTCTTCGAGGGCATTCATGCCTCGTCCTCCATGGTTTGGAAGCGGATTGGTCGCCACATTGGGCCTCTCTAACTTGAGGACCCCGATGTTGATCATGTTTTGCATGAGCTTCTTGAACGCTGTGCAATTTTCTATCGTGTGCCCCGGTACTCCACCGTGGTACTCACAATGTGCTTTCTCGTCGTACCAAGAAGGGTAAGGCAGCTGGAAGGGAGTAACATGATACGGACGAACCAGATCAGCCTCGTATAAATGTTTGTACACCTCTTTGTACGACATGGGTAGAGGGGTGAAGGACATCCTCTCTTGTTCCTTCTTGGGAGCCCTACTCTCTCTTCTATGTGAGCTTTGCGTATTCCCAATTGCGTCTTGAGGCGGTGAGATTGTGAGGAGCTTAGGAGCCTCTTAGGTACTGGTGTTGTTCACCTCATGATCTTTCTTCTTAAACTGCTTCCAAGCATTCTCTCCTCTATCGATTCTACCACTCTTGATAGCTGCCTCGATACGTTCACCGATCATAACCATATCTGAGAAGTTACCGATAGGGTTATCATGCGGTCATAGAGGGTTCCATTCAAAGTATTAACAAACATAAGGGAGATCTTGTTCTCACGGAATGGAGGTTGGACTTGTGCCGCCACATCCCGCCAACGCTGGGCATATTCACGAAGGCTCTCATTGTGCCTTTGCTCCAAACTTTGTAGCATGAGTCGGTTTGGGACCATATCGATTATGTGCCTATACTGATCTGTGAAAGCCTTGGCCAAATCCTTCCACGGAATAATCTGAGCATGAGTCAACTGATTGTACCACCTCACCGCGGGCCCCGCTAAGCTGTCTTGAAAGTAGTGAATTAGCAACCTCTCATTGTCGATGAAACCGGTCATCTTTCTACAGAACATGGTTATGTGGGCAGTAGGGCAAGTCGTCCCGTCAAACTTTTCAAACTCCGGCGTCTTAAACTTGGGCGGGATTATCAGATATGGGACCAAACTGAGATCTCTAGCGTTCATCCCATATGCCCCTTCTTTCTCTTCCTTTGTTCAGAACTTCTCCTCGAGGTCCTTCCGGGTCTCTTCTAGTTGCTTCGAGAACTCCGCCTTGACCTTGTTCAAATTCTCTATCTCATCCAAGTCTGGGACACTATCCTCGACATTCTCCACATGATTAAAAACCAAACCTAATGGAGCATGGGTAGAGGCGCCCGCCTGATGCGATGTTGCCCCATCTCCTTGAGTAGCCGCTCCTTGCAAGGGCTTAGGGGTATCGGTGAAAAAACCAGGGGAATACGAGGGGTCCTTCTCCTGACTAGGGTTTCCAACAGCACCCTTTCCACTTAGATTGGCTTGTAGCAACTGCGATATCTCTTTCATCATATCTTCTTGGGACTTGATGATGGTGTCCCTCAATTCTTGCTGAGCTCGCTCTAACCAACCCCTTAAATCGGCTTCCAACTTAGCAAAACTCTGCTCCGTTTGCTTCCTTTGATGGCGAGTAAAGTGTGAGTACGGAATCTTCAGTAGTAAAAAATACTGTCATGACCCCGAACAATTAATTACATGACTTAAGATGTAATACATGCAATGTTGTACGCATAACAGAAACAAATGATTAAAGGTAATTAATTAAAAAACACAATCGAATGCAAGGAAATGTTGATTCGATGAACATCCTCGTTAAACAACTCTTCATAACGGAGATCAAGTCTTATTGCAACCAGGCTAGAAAATAAATACATAGGGTACGATTTTCAATATATTTTGCTCGTCCTCTTAATACATTCCGGAAGCTCCGTTGCCATGGAGTCTTTCTCCCGTTGTGAACGTTTTCAACTTTAGACTATTCTCGAATCAACACTTCGTATGAAAATGCGATGTATATGCAAAAATAATTATGCAAAACAAGATAGAAGGCAATTGGATTAGTCAGAAAATTAATGAATGATGAATACAATAAACGGATGAAACACATCAAAGCAGATTAACAATGCAAGACCTACTAGCATGAATTCTAATTCTACGGTTATCCACATGGATATAATCGGGGTGGGCTCCTTAAATTCTCACACATGTGGGTTCGGTTCTAACAAGGGTACCCGAACCTATCTTATCACCTACTAAGGTAACAAGCAATTCTGGCCCATTACAAGCTTGTGAATTGGTTTCGCTTCGATGAAAAGCACGACCTAGTGACGTGGAGGGATGCTCACGTGTCAAAGGCGTGGATTCCGGAAGTGAATTACCGACCCGTGGAGGGATGCTCACATGGGTATGGGCGTTTCACTCCCACTTAAGGGGCGAAGCTCGGGAATAGAGCTCGATGATCATGATGCATCACATGTCGGTGATTCCATTGAAATTAAATGAAAAATTAATTCAAAGACCACCAATTATCGAAGCTCGTATAATTCAAGTCCCATTTTCAAGGAAGAACCACCTCGCTAAAGTCAAATTAAATTCCAAAAATTTCCATCATTAAAAGCAACAATTATTATTTCTTGGCTTAACTCTCTTTTTGTTTTGTAAAACAAAATGTTGGGTTTTTCGACGCTCGATTCGATCAACCGATTATGCTCGCCAAGTGGTGGAGAGGTGGATTTTTGGGTGGAAGGGTTTAGGAAGCTGAAAGAATAAATACACGATGATTTATAGTGGTTCAACCTTCTAACCAAGGTCTACATCCACTACCTTAGCTTCCTACTAAGGATTTCGCAATCAATCCACTAATTGATTCGTCCCCTTTTCTAGGACAAGGAGGAAACCCTTTACAACCCTCGAAGCTTTCTACCCAAAGCTTGAAGGAAAACCCTCTTTACAAAGAGAAACAAAGAAGCAAACTTGAAACCCTCTAAATAGGTGTTTGTTTGCACAATTACGCACTCACCCAAAACCTAAAACACTTGAGCAAATTTAACAATGTAAGCTCACTAGTGTTGTCTAAGCAATAAATGAACGATTTAAGCTCTAGACAAGTTTTTCACTCATAATGTTGTGACAATTGAAGCTCTTCTCAATCTTGATGCTTGGAGGCCTTATTTATACTCCAAATTGAGTTCCTAGCCGTTTATGGCCGTTGGGGATGTTTCATAGCCGTTGGGGATACAAAATAGCCGTTTATTTCCCACAAAATGCATTTCATCAGCCTAGTGTATCGATACACTATACCCTGTATCGATACGGTCTTGAAAGTCTGATATAGCCGTTGAGCTTTCTGCTGATGCGTATCGATACGCATGTCTGGCGTATCGGTACGGTCCTGCAAATTCAAAAGACCGTTGGGAATTGACCGTTGGCGTATCGGTACGCGATACCACCGTATCGGTACGCGACTAGCCGTTAGGCTATTTGAAAACATACCGTATCGATACGTGTAAGCGTATCGGTACGGGTTTAGACACCGTATCGATACGCATAGCCGTATCGATACGGGTTTTAGCTACTGGAATCCAAAACCCTAATGTGTATCGATACACTATCCACTGTATCGATACTGTCACTTAAAATGCTCGGTTTTGACTACTTTAAATGTACTTTAAGTCCATTCCAGAGCTTTAAAAACCCTTAAACATATTTTCAAGTTGTTTTTGACTAAAAACATATTTTAAATTCTTTTCAATTTAGTCCAAAACATTTTTCAAATATTATATCAAAACCTTAGTTCTACAATCTCCCCCTTTTTGATATAATAAAACCAACTTGAAAAATTGTTTGGGATTCTCCCCCTTTAATTTTAAAATTGTGAATAAGAGATTTAAGATATAAAATCAAAATAAAGCTCCCCCTTATTCATTTGAAAACTCAATTTTTCAAAACCATTTCTCCCCCTTTTTGTTATATCAAAAAGAATTTAAAATGACATTTAAGTTCAAGATAACATAGGAGGCAAAAAAAAAATTTAACACTTAAAATTTTGGTTTAAAATTGGCTCCCCCTTACTCAAGGCATCATCAAATTGTTAGTCCAACATTTATGAATATCTAGTTGAATTAAAAAAAATAAATCAAATAAAATTAAAAAAACAACTAGAAATTTTTACCAACACTTGAACTCAAGGGAGGATGTGAAGCCTTCCTTCTTCAAGTGTTCTTCCTTTGTGTGCATGGAGCTCCCCCTTAATGTTTGACTCGTTGAACACTCTCCATCACACCTAGCAAAAGACAATCAAGTGATTTTTGGTCTCCAAATTGCTTTGGATCCATAAACGTTAGTAGCACAAAATTTAGTCCCCTTAGGAATCCATTTTTCAATTTCATCCCTTTTTGTTGAAGTGGTTAGTCCTTTTGGGACCCAAACACTTCTAAAACATTTTCCATTAAAAAATCTAGGGGCACTAGATTGTCTTACATAAAAATTTGATTTTCCAAAATTGTTTTTCTTTTCAAGTTCTTTGGAAATCAAATCTTTTTCCTTTTTGAGATCATCGACTTCTTTTTGATGATCTCTTTCCATCGTTTGAAGCAAGTTTTGTAAATCTAAAACTTTAAGTTCAAAATTTTTAATTTTTGCTTCAAACTCTAAATTGGTTTTAGAAAGCAAATCATTTTCGGTTTTCAACTTTGAAATCAATTTTTTATTTTTCGAAAATGAAGCCTTGAATTCAAAAACCAATTCATCGTAGGCTTCTTGTAACTCATCAAATGTATACGAATTTGAAATAGATGAGTTAGAAGTTACCTCCCCCTCACTGAGGGCCATCATGCATAGGTGGGCTACTTCATTATCGGTGGAGTCTTCATCACTCCAAGTGGCCACATATGCTTGTTTTGAAGATGATCCCTTCTTTTTGGATTTGTGGGAATCCTTCATCTTCTTCATCGATTCATGCTTGGATTTTTCCATTTTGCTCTTCATGAATCGTGCGAGCTTGTTGAAGAGATAGTTCATCTCTTCATCTTCACTATCCTCCTCACTTGAATCTACGTGATAATTTGTGGAGGATTTGAGAGCCATGGCATTGAAGCCAAGCCTCTTGATTTTCTTCTCTCCCATAGCTCTAATTTCTTCCCTCCTTTTCTCATCTTCTTTGTTCTTCTTCATGATTTGATGAGTAAGAAGTGACCCCATGAGTTCATCAAGCTTCAAATTTTTTAAATTTTTGGCTTCGATGATGGCGGTCCTCTTTGAGTCCCAAGACTCGGGAAGTGAGTAGATGAGCTTTCGGACAAGTTTTTCTTCCTGGATGGCTTCTCCATAACCTTTGAGACCATTGGTGATGGTGGAGAATCTATCAAACATCTTCTCGATGTTCTCTTCCGGATTCATCTTGAAGTTTTCATACTCTAAGGTGAGGAGCCCAATCTTGGTCTCCTTGACTTCATTAGTCCCCTCGTATGTGACTTCAAGCTTGTCCCATACCTCCTTGGCACTTTCACAAGAAGACATCTTCTCATAGATGGTTGGGCCAAAAGCACAAAAGAGCATGTGCAAGGCTCTACAATTAAGCTCCATCTTCTTGCGATCGTCGACACTCCATTCCGCTTTGCTTCCTTGAAGCACGAACGGACCATCTTCAACTATGTCCCATAGCTTGTAATCTCTTGACTTCAAGAAGAATTTCATCTTTGTCTTCCAATGGGCATAGTGATCTCCGTCGAAGAAAGGCGGTATGTTGATGGATTGCGACATTTTGAGCCGGTTGGTGAAATGTTGATCGAGCTTGCCGGATCTTCTCAATAGGATGTGAATCCCCTTCAATTGAGCCAAGCTCTGATACCAATTGTTGGGTTTTTCGACGCTCGATTCGATCAACCGATTATGCTCGCCAAGTGGTGGAGAGGTGGATTTTTGGGTGGAAGGGTTTAGGAAGCTGAAAGAATAAATACACGATGATTTATAGTGGTTCAACCTTCTAACCAAGGTCTACATCCACTACCTTAGCTTCCTACTAAGGATTTCGCAATCAATCCACTAATTGATTCGTCCCCTTTTCTAGGACAAGGAGGAAACCCTTTACAACCCTCGAAGCTTTCTACCCAAAGCTTGAAGGAAAACCCTCTTTACAAAGAGAAACAAAGAAGCAAACTTGAAACCCTCTAAATAGGTGTTTGTTTGCACAATTACGCACTCACCCAAAACCTAAAACACTTGAGCAAATTTAACAATGTAAGCTCACTAGTGTTGTCTAAGCAATAAATGAACGATTTAAGCTCTAGACAAGTTTTTCACTCATAATGTTGTGACAATTGAAGCTCTTCTCAATCTTGATGCTTGGAGGCCTTATTTATACTCCAAATTGAGTTCCTAGCCGTTTATGGCCGTTGGGGATGTTTCATAGCCGTTGGGGATACAAAATAGCCGTTTATTTCCCACAAAATGCATTTCATCAGCCTAGTGTATCGATACACTATACCCTGTATCGATACGGTCTTGAAAGTCTGATATAGCCGTTGAGCTTTCTGCTGATGCGTATCGATACGCATGTCTGGCGTATCGGTACGGTCCTGCAAATTCAAAAGACCGTTGGGAATTGACCGTTGGCGTATCGGTACACGATACCACCGTATCGGTACGCGACTAGCCGTTAGGCTATTTGAAAACATACCGTATCGATACGTGTAAGCGTATCGGTACGGGTTTAGACACCGTATCGATACGCATAGCCGTATCGATACGGGTTTTAGCTACTGGAATCCAAAACCCTAATGTGTATCGATACACTATCCACTGTATCGATACTGTCACTTAAAATGCTCGGTTTTGACTACTTTAAATGTACTTTAAGTCCATTCCAGAGCTTTAAAAACCCTTAAACATATTTTCAAGTTGTTTTTGACTAAAAACATATTTTAAATTCTTTTCAATTTAGTCCAAAACATTTTTCAAATATTATATCAAAACCTTAGTTCTACACAAAATTAGTCCCCAACGGAGTCGCCACGCTGTGACAAGGTTTTTTTTCTTTGGGAAACAAAAACCTTTTAAGTGTCCCCACTTTTTGAAACATTTAATTAAAAGGGGATTTCTAAAATTTCAGGTTTCGGAAAAAAAACCTTAAAAAAATCTTTTGGGTTGGAGTCGCCACCGGCCACTGAGGTAGGCCGGACATCGTAAAAACTAAACCAGAGATTCATTTAAAAGGGTTCGGGAGTTGGTTACGTGTAGGGAAGGGTTAGCACCCCCATCACGCTCAGAAATCGGTACGAAAACAATTGTTGCTTTTAAATTGATGGAAATTATCTAAAATTCAAAATGAATTTAATTAGGGTTTCTTAATTGAAAGTTGGACTTTAATCGCACGAGCCTTATCAAATTGGCGGCTTCGAATTAATTAGACATTTAATTAAAAAGGATGACGGTACACAGGACCAAAGACTAAATCGACATCATATAAGTCTGACTGTTGTGTTAGTTTAGGGTTCGGATCCCGTACGTCACCTTTATGCATGATGCAAACAAATAAGGTATGATGTCGCGGTCTTGTTTGTTTTAATTATTTACGAGTTTACCTTTAGACGAAGCGAATTAATCCGAATTTTCGAGGAATATTCAATAAGCTAGGATACTTCGACCCGGATAAGCGAATTAATAAGTATCTCTTTTTTATAATTAAAATTAATTATTATGCAAATCAAAGTATCAAAATTCACATGTAATGTCAATTTAAAAATGCATGTCACAAATATATATATATATATTCGAACAATCAAAAGAAACTAAGCTATATGCACATATTAAAAAACACATATTAAACAAGGCTATAAATAACATTCGATCATATATTATAACATAAAATGCACATGTCATATATTTTATATGTATAATATGTATTATTTAGAACATGTACACATTAAACAAACACAAATAATATGGCAAAAACATGAATAACAAAGCATAATATAACAAAAATAAAACGCTAAGTAAACGATCCAAATGCAAACTGATAGGGACCAAAACGACAATAAAACCATTAAAAACTAATTAAAATGCAAAACATGACCAAATTAAAAAAGTGCGGAAACCTACAAGGACTAAAAATGTAATTTGACCACTAGAAAACAAATTAAAATGAAGACAACGACGAAATTAAAAACTTTCAAAAAGCTAGAAGGACTGTGGGGGTGGTTTAAAAATGCGGAATGGCCCGGGGCATAATTTAAAGATCACAAAAGGGTTTAAAACGCAATTGGCCCACTTTTAAATCTTGATAACGCTATAAAACCGGGCCTAAAAACATTTAGCCCTTTCTTCCTCATTTTGTTAACCTAAAAAAACTCTGTAACTCTCCCGTCCTCTCTGTTCTCGACGCCAGAACCTGAAACGCCGGTCGTCGCTAACCGGCAGCCGACGAACCCCTAAACCTAAAAAAAGCAGAACCTTTCCGAAACCCTTCGAAGCCAAGAAAACCAAAAGAAAACCCTTTTTTCCCTTTCGTTTTTTAGAACAAAACAGAAAACCCCAAAAAAAACTAAACTGATTTCGAAAAGCCAAATCCCTAAAACGCTCACTTTTTGATATACCGTCCCCTCCGACTCACCATGCGCAACCCCTGGAGATTAGAAGGCTTATATTCGGGAGAGAGATCGAACCGACACAAAGGTAAAAAAGGGATTCACCCACTGTTTTTTTTATTTTACTTTGAAATAAAAATGAGATGTAGACGATGATATACCTCTAAACTCGAGGTTTGTTGCTTGTATTGATTGCTCTGGAATACTCGATTACAACTTGTTTTTTTCATGATTACATTGCTGGTTTATGGTTTTTATAGCCCCGATATTACAAATTTCGGATTACATAAATCAACTTGGAAAATCCCTATTGGCTTTGCGGGTTGTTTGTTTGTATTCATCTATGAATTTTAGTTGCATTTTCTGACATTCTTCATTTTCTTTGCATGTGACGGCTCGTACGAGCGGACCAAGGACGAGTGTTGCTGGCCGGACGACGCGGAGCGATCCCAGTCGTTGGTGGAAGATCTGGATGGTCGCAAAGGATCTGAATGGGCTCGAGCGTGCCTCGTACGCGCACGTAGAGGATATGGACGATCATGTGTGGATCTCACGCGCGAGAGGGATTGCTCATGGCCATCCGATCGTGTGCCCGATCTAACGGCCCTGATCGATGCGGCGCTAGGTCAAAGGGGGGCTTCTAGGGTTTTCTTCGTCAGGGGCTATCTAGACCGTTTGATCAGATGCCCTTGATCTGACGGTCCAAATATGGCTGCGCAAAACACAAGAGATGCATTAGGGATTTTCTTATGAGATTAGGGTTAGTCAAATTGGGCCAACGGGCCTTGTGTAATATTATTATTATTATTATTATTTTTGGTTTTTAATTGTAATGGACTGTATTAAATAAGACTTAGGCTTATATTATTATAAATAAATTGGGCTTTATTTATATATTAGTTTTCTTTTTAGATTTTCAGATTTAACAACAACAACAACAACAACAATAATAATAATAAATATAATACTAATAACGATAATAATAGTAATAAATAATACTAATAATAATAATATATAGTATATGATAATAATATAAATAATAATAATAATGGATAACAATAGTAATAGTAATTGATAATGATAATAATAATATAGTAAATAATACATACAATAATAATAGCGTAGTAAATAATAATAACGGTAATAATAGATAGTAATAGCAATGATAATATATGATAATAATAATAGTAGTAATAACATTAATAATAATAATAATAATAATAATAATAATAACATTAATAACTCTAATAGTAATAATAATATAATAAATATGTATACAATATTAATAATATATATATATACACTATTTGTTTTTTTCTTTTCTACTTTTTTTTAATTATTCGATATATATATATATATAAAAGAGTAATAAAGCCCATTATTGCAAAAAAGAAAACGGGTTAACACCCCGGACAAAATAGGTGATTACAACACAACCGCGAACATTAACATTCAAACCGTTTTTTCTTAATGGCAGATTGAGTACTTGTTACTAATCTTGGGATATCTTTTTACACACATATCCAAATTTCGATTACTTTACCATTCTAGAAAGATTATTCACAGAGCTTTTCAACCATTTATGATTCATATTTTTCTTATTTCTCAATCAATACAATTTATTATTTAAACATAAGTCATTTTGAAGTTCTGGGCAGTTTGTAGCACCTTTACAATTTCAGTTCTAGTTTTTTCTATAGAGACCAAATTTCATGTATTTTATTTTTGGTGAATTTTTAAAGGTCACTGCCCAGAACAGAGCAGTGCTGGGCAAATTTACGATCTAACTTATTTCAATCAAATTTTCCAGTTCATTTTCACTAATCTCACAAAACCAGCATTATTTAAACAAAATCAAGCATTTAACAACAAATTTCCAGCAAGATCAAATCCAGAATTTTTCAAGATAACCATATAAATTCAAGGACAGAATCGGGTAACATATTAGACACTTACTTGAATTGTATGGACATGCATGCAATCTAAATAAAATTTCCAACCCTCTAGAATCCTTTTTCAAGCTTTCTAAATTCTCCAGATTTCTTCTTTTCTCTCAACTCTCTCTCTCTCTATTTGGTTTCTTTGGTTTCGGTGGAGATATGAAAGAAAAATGATAATTCTTTTTGTTGTTATACACTTGTTAGCCATGTGTTTCCAGAGAAGGACACATGGACTTATTTTGTCTATGTATTATTCCACTAATAATCCACTATCTTAGGCTATGTGTCATATTATAGGTTATCCTACTAATAACCCACTTTCTTGGTCCTTTAACTTCCTCAAATTCGTTTCACATTTTAGGTTACAACCTCTTTTTGCACCATATTTCAGGTTACACTATACTTGTATCACATTTTAGGTTACAACCTATTTTTGCACCATATTTCAGGTTACACTATACTTGCACCACATTTTAGGTTACAACCCGTTTTCGCACCATATTTCAGGTTACACTATACTTGCACCACATTTTAGGTTACAACCCATTTTTGCACCGCATTTCAAGTTACAACATATTTTACCTTCTTTATTAACTAACTTAGGGATTTTCAACTAAGGTATTTTTAAGGTGTCACATTTAACAATAGATAGCTCATTGTCAGTCATTGTAGGGCATGGTATAGTTAAACTTAGTGAAACTATTTTCTTGCTTAATGTTCTTTATGTCCCTAATATTGCTTGCAATCTTTTGTCTGTTAGTAAATTTTCTACTGATATGCATTGTGATATCAAGTTTTCTTTGGATGTTTGTGAATTTCAGGCACAGGGTTTGGGGACTGTGATCAGCAGTGCTAGGCTCATTAATGGGCTCTACATGTTTTAATCGTGTTTTCCATATAAACAAGTCTCTTCAAGTTGTTGCCTTCAATCTACCTTGTTAGATACTAAATCTTCTAGTAATATAATGTTATGGCATTTTCAGTTAGGCCATCCCATCTTTCATTACATGGCCAAGCTCTTTCCTAATTTATTTGTGAACAAAAATCCAAAATCTCTTGTTTGTGATATATGCCAGCTTGCTAAACACACTAGAAAACCTTATCTTCTGTAACCCTCTCGACCCGTCCTAGCTGCCAGACCGCATCGAATGGGTTACACGGGGAAAACCGAAGCAAAACCCGTTAAGGCTCCACTCCGATTAGCAACTCTAAAAAATTTCTTTTAAAGTTATCTTGTCTAGATGCATTAATTATATCCTATGTGAGGGGACACGCCGCGGAAAACACATATGTATACAAAACAAGCAAAACAAACAATTAAGATAGCCCTTTTTAAATTTTTCAACAGGCCGTATCGATACGCTAAGGGACCGTATCGATACGCCTGTACTTGGTCAACACCCCAAGTCAAACCTAGGGAAACCGTATCGATACCCACAAGGTGAGTATCGGTACGCCCTCAACGGTCAACTTCCCTTGGTCAACTTTTGAAGACCGTACCGATACTCTCATGACCTATACCGATATGCCAAAATCTTGTCAATTTCCCAAATTTCCATAGAGCATTTGGGGTATCGATACGCCCCCGCGTACCGGTACGCCTTGCCCAAAACAAGGGACCGTATCGATACCGCCCTTGAGCGTATCGATACGCCCTGCCCTGCAAGACTGGTTTTTGCTGCTAAAAGCACAAGGAACTCAACACAAGAGGAATTAACAAGCATTTAAGCAACATACCAACACACATACAATACAAGGCATCCATGGATCCACATATAAAGCAAGATAAACACATAACAAGGCAACATCCAACATGATAAGATTTTAAAAGGAAACATGCATATTTAGCATTCATCAACAAGGCCAAAAACTAAACAAAAGCATATATCATCATGGCATAAGGCAATACAAGCCCAAAGCAATTAAACAAACTTGTCTAAGCAAAAAGGACATGCCATCAACACCTCAAACATAAAGGTCCTATCCCATTGCTTAATACTAATTATTGAAGTCTAAACTCATACTTGAGAAAACCAAACTCCCTTGGATTCTCCCTTGTTCCCCGAGCTGCTCCGTAGGTCTAAGGGTCTGCATTGTTGGAAAAGAGAGTGTAAGCGTTTAAGCTTAGCGAGCGGTGCTCAATACGGTAGCTACAACAATGCAGTTTTAAAACATTAGTTTGCTTGAAAACCAAAACCATTTCCAAATCATTTCCACACGCTAGAACACATAACCACATGCATTTACCTTTACGTGCATTTACCAAATGCAACCACAAGCCATAGGCTTACCACGTGCTCATTCTCATAACGTAAGCAAGTAACCAACAATGCATAAGCATAAAGAAGAAATCAACAACATGCTTAACATGAGAATTAAAGCAATCATGGGTATATTGACATTCATCATTTTACTCGGATATGTAGATAGTTTCTCAAACCCACTAGACACTTCCGGTGGAATCTCACATCACCGTACTCACCCGTTTACTAAAAACATAAATTCCAGTGGAATCTCCCATCACCGCACTCCTGCTTAGTGGAATCTAACATCACTAAGGCCACACACGACTTTCACCTCGAGTGCACTCTAATCCTATTGATCGATCAATTATATCCGGTAACAACTCAACACGTGTCAATATACTCATTCACAACCACAAGCATTACCGATGCTTGAACCACTTACCAAGTCCAAACTTCCATGCAAGGCATGTACTCACAATGCAAGTATAAACACAAGTCATAAGTCTCAACATGTATAACCATTCAAACTAACACATTATCAACATGACATGTTCACATTGCATCAAGAAACATAAAACACAATTTAATTGCTTAAAACCATTAAAACTTACTCTTGACCTTGGATTGGATTTTCAAGCTCAATCCAAACTCCCAAAACATTCCTTAACCACGTTAAGGCTTTAAAAATCGATCCACTCACCAGCCAACACACAAACGATGTCCAAGATGCCGAATCAAGCCTCTGAACTACCCGAATTTCCGTCCACGAAGCCCAAATTCAATTCCTCTATTTTGAGCAACCCAAAACTGAACATTAGAACTCTAATACACTCAAAAACATAGCAAAAACCCGGAACTCAACAATCTTGCAACAACACACATCGATTCAAGTCTAAATTTCACCCGAAACATAACAATTTCAGTCCCAAACTACTTGCAGCCACACCCAACGAATTTACCATAAAAAATCTACCTTTTAACATTCCAAAACATCAACCCAAAGCTATCAAACCTTCAGCTGTCATTTAGACCCAAAACCCATCCAAAAACTCAAGATTTTCAACTCCTAAAATCACCCACAATACCCATTTCGGATTTCCTATAACAACCCACCATTTTCATGTTATTTTAGCAATAAAACAAAGTTAAAAACACTCTCAAACTCAGCCATAGACTACCCAAACGAAAACCCATATACTCCATCTCATTTCAAACCAAACTTTAAAAATCAAAACAAGTTTAATCCATGAGTTTTGCAAAAATCTTAACATTTAGGACTTAAGGAAGGTAAAACCAAGTTAAGGAATCATTTACCTTGAAGAAATCACTTGGTGATAAGTTTTTATTTTGGTTATATTTTTAGTCCTTATTTTGATTGAATATAAGTTTGAAGGACTTAAGTGGGCTGTTTTTATGTTGTTCTCATGCAGGTTACGTGATGCTGGAAATAAGCTGGAATGCTGCAAAAAATACTGGAGTCGTGGACAGATTCATCGGCATGAACCAGGGCATGAATGCTGACTGGGCGCCACGTCAGCACCTTCTAGAAGCTGACGTCAGCAACGCAGATAGCTTATCAAGCCACTTATCAGATAGCTTATCATCCGGATTTTTATTTTAAAATTCAAACTTGGATAATTATCTTTTGTAATTTAATTTTAATTTGGGATTTATCATCTTAGTTTTTTTAGGGTTTTCAGCTACTATAAATACCCCACTTTGGGGGTGAATTAAATCATCAAGTTATTCCATTGTTCTCTTCTTCGTTGATTTTAACAAAAGCTCTCTTTTTTCTCCGTTTCCATTTTTTTCTCCATTGCTCTCTTTATTTAATTAAGTATGGTTTTTTCACCAACCATGCTTAACTAAATTCCCTTTAGCCAAAAGCAACGCCAAACCCGACTAAACTCGTGAGATTAGGAAAGTACTTCAATCCTTCAACAACTCATTTTTAGATTCTTTTTAAAATTGATTAGGCAATCGGCCTAATTTTTAGGCATCTCAATTGTTTCATTCCGAGAGAGTGCAACGGGTTGAAGTGGTTTAGATCCATCGTTGGGGACGAGGAAAAGCTTGTAGCCAATTCAACTCCCTAAGAACAAACTTAGTGGCGGTCCACTAAGGGGAATCAAAATCAGAAACAATTCTCATCGAGACGATTATCCGAGCACGGGCTTCTCCAGCACTAACTCAGATTTGAGTTAGCATCGATTGTCGTAGCTAACTCACTAAAGCTTGACTTCAAGGATTGCCCTGGGAGTCGAATTTACCCAAGAGAAGTAAGTTGCAAGGGTTGGGCCTTGTAGACTGTAACCGACAGAAAAGTTGAAGAAAAATCAACTTCAGTGATCGAAGATGTCGTGGCAAAGCATGGCTTGAGGCTAATTCAATCCATAATTCATTTTCAATATTTATTTTACGTTCTTATTATTTTTCTTTATCACTCAAATCACTTCTCTAAAATCCCTCTTTTATTTTCTACAGGTTATTGGTCTAAATCAGAACGAAAGGTGTTAGAATTCCTATTCCCTGCGGATCGACCCTTACTCTCGCTATATTATTTTAAATCTTATTTATTTGAGTTTAATGTTTTATTTTTGACACTTTACAACGCGTGTCAAAATTGGCACCGTTGCCGGGGAATACGGCAAAGTACTAATATCGTTTTATTTGATTTATGACCAGGAGCAATCTGGGAGAACAATTTGAACTCATCCCGGAAATCGAAGTACTAGCCTGAAAGTTGAACGCACAAACACTTCGGGAAAAGAAAAACAAAAGACGCCAGCAAAGATTCGAACGCGATCTAGAAATCACATCCGAAGCAGAGTCGAATTACGAACCCAATCCAATGGGAGACGAAAATCAAACCATTCGCCAACTAAATGCGGCGCCTGATGGCCAGCAACCGATGTGTATAACCTTCCCAAATGGCGAAACACCATTCGTGCTGAAAACGGGTTTAATCCACCTCCTACCTACTTTTCACGGCTTGCCAACAGAAAATCCTCACAAACAATTGAAGGAATTTCACATGGTTTGTCTAAGCACAAATCCACAGGGAGTATCCGATGACCAAATCAAACTTAGAGCTTTTCCATTTTCCTTAGCAGATATAGCGAAAGATTGGTTATTTGATTTACCCCCTAATTCTGTTACAACATGGACTGACATGGCTAAACTTTTTCTTGACAGGTTCTTCCCTGCAGCTAAAGCAAGCGAAATTAGGTGCAACATCCTGAGCATTCAACAAAAAGAAGCTGAATCTTTATATGAATACTGAGAGAGGTTTAAAAAGTTGTGTGCAAATTGTCCACAACATGGATTGTCGGAACAAACCCTCCTCCAGTATTTTTATGAAGGATTGACGCCTATGGATATGAAAGTAATAGATGCAGCAAGTGGCGGAGCTCTAGTCAACATGACACCAACAACGGCTAAAACACTGATATCAACCATGGCCGCCAACTCACAAAGATTCAATCAATCTAGCGAACCATCTCAAAGGGTTCGCGAGGTAAGTACAGTTTCATTAGAAAATAAGATTGATAAATTAGCTGAAATAGTGCAAACTCTTGTTGCAGATAAGAGAAAAACAGCTAGACTTTGTGGAATTTGTACCAGCCCAGAACATCCGGCAGACTGTTGTCCGATGATTCAAGAAGATGATGTCGCCCAAGCCAACGCCATAGGAAATGCCTATAATCCCGGATGGAGAAACCAGTCAAATTATGGGTACGCAAACAACCAAAGGCCAAATCAACCGTACCAACAAAGACAACCCTACCCACAACAAAAGACATCTCTAGAAACCTTGGTTGAACGATTAGCGGTATCCCAAGAGAAGTTCCAAAATCGTACTGAAGCCCACTTACAAGAGTTAGACAAACAAATGAGCCAGCTAGCCCAAACAGTAAGCCGTCTTGAATCCAAAGGTAAACTCCCTTCACAAACAGAGACAAACCCAAAAGAAAATGTTAATGCCATCGCTCTTTGGAGTGGCACCATTGTAGAACCCAAAACCTTGGAAGTAAACACCCAAAAAGACAAGTCAACTTTACCAGTGGAAAAAGATACACCCAATCCAATCTTTGAACCATCCCCTTATGCTGTCCGACCACCATTCCCATCGAGATTGATGAAAAGAGACAAACAAGCAGAAGAAAAGGAAATCCTAGATGTGTTCCAAAAAGTAGAGATCAATATTCCACTCCTCGACGTTATCTGAAAAATTCCAAGGTATGCTAAGTTCCTTAAAGATTTATGTACTAATAAACATCGTCTTATTGGAGTTGAAAAGGTTAATCTAGGAGAACATGTATCGGCGGTCTTCCAGTGAAAGTTGCCACCAAAATTGAAGGAACATGGTATGTTCTCCTTTCACTGCAAAATCGGTAAAGTGGGTATTAAACGAGCAATGTGTGATTTAGGGGCCTTTATTAATGTTATGCCCCTTTCATTTTATAACTCACTTTCTGCTGAGCCTTTGAAGGATACGAAGGTAACAATACAACTGGAAGACAGATCCATAATCTACCCGGAAGGATTACTGGAGAATGTCCTCGTAAAGGTAAATGATTTGATCTTTCCAGCGGATTTCTATGTTATTGACATGGAAAACGACCGGGCAAACAACTCTTCTGAGATCCTCCTTGGCCGCCCATTTTTTAGCACTACAAACACAAAAATCGATGTAAGAAGTGGGATCCTTACAATGGAATTCGATGGCGAGGTAGTAAAATTTGACGTTTACAAAGCTGTGAGGCATCCTGAAAGTGTCGCTAGTTTAAACTTTGTTGATATCATTGAACCTGCCATAATTGATTTCTTTGACACTAGTTTTACTGACTTTATGGATGATTTGTACAGAGAAATCACGGATTCCGACGAAGAAGACAGGGAGTTTGAAAATATTTGTTCAGTAAATAAAGATTTAACACTTACTGCATCTAAAACTAAACCTTTACCCTCTGTGTTGCAGGCGCCCGATATCGAACTTAAACAATTACCGGAGCATCTAAAGTATGCATTTTTAGGGGAAAGAGAGACCCTACCGGTTATCATCTCGACCAAGCTGTCAAAGGAACAAGAGGAGGATTTGCTAACAGTGTTGCGAGCGCACAAGGAAGCTATTGGGTGGACCGTTGCAGACATCAAGGGCCTTAGTCCCTCCACTTGTATGCATAAGGTAAAAACCGAAGATGGAGCTAAGCCATCTCGACAAGGACAACGCCGCCTGAACCAACCTATGATGGATGTAGTTAAAGAAGAAATACAAAAGCTTCTCGATGCGGATATAATCTATCCAATTTCGGATAGTGAATGGGTAAACCCGATCCACGTAGTCCCTAAGAAAACCAGAGTCACAGTAGTCAAGAACCCAGAAGGTGAGTTGGTCCCAACAATAGTCCAAAATGGTTGGCGAGTCTGTATAGACTACAGGAAGTTGAACTCTCTAACTCGAAAAGACCACTTTCCACTTCCTTTTATTGACCAAATGATTGAGAGATTAGCCGGTAAAACTCACTACTGTTGTCTTGACGGATTTTCAGGTTTTTTTCCAGATTCCTGTGGCGCCCGAAGATCAGGAGAGGACGACCTTTACATGTCCTTTTGGCATGTTCGCTTATCGTCGAATGCCATTCGGGCTTTGTAATGCGCTAGCCACATTCCAAAGATGCATGGTGAGCATTTTTTCATATTTCATCGAAAAAGGTATAGAGGTATTCATGGATGACTTTACAATTTACGGTAATTCCTTTGGAGAATGTCTATTAAACTTAACAAATGTGCTAAAAAGATGCCTTGAATTCAACCTTGTTTTAAATTATGAAAAATGCCATTTCATGGTAGATAAAGGGCTAATTCTAGGACATATAGTTTCCTCAAAAGGTATTACTGTTGATAAGGCTAAAACATATGTTATACGCTCACTCCCATACCCCACAGCTGTGAGGGATATTCGATCGTTTCTTAGCCATGCAGGGTTTTACCGCAGGTTTATTAAAGATTTTTCAAAATTGGCGCAACCCCTCTGCAGTCTATTGCAAAAAGACCAACCCTTCAATTTTGACGAGAAATGCAGGGAGGCATTTGACATACTCAAAGAGAAGCTTGTAAATGCACCTATCGTCCAACCACCAAATTGGAACCACCCATTCGAATTGATTGCGATGCTTCTGATTTTAGTGTTGGAGCCGTGTTAGGTCAAAGAATCGACAAGGAACTGCATGTTATAGCATATGCGTCACGTACTTTGGATCCTGCGCAGAAAAACTATTCAACAACGAAAAAATAACTCTTTGCTATTGTTTTTGCCTTAGAAAAGTTTAGATCTTATTTACTCGGTACTAAAATCATTGTCTTTTCTGATCATGCAGCTTTACACTTTTTGATGAGAAAAAAGGAGGCAAAACCGAGACTGATCCAGTGGATATTACTACTCCAGGAATTCAACCTAGAAATTAAAGATAAGAAGGGATGCGAAAACCTTGTTGCGGACCATTTGAGTCGCATCCCATTATCTACCCGAAATAATGATGCTAAAACCACAATTAAGTTTCTAAAAGAATCTATCTTTTGCAGATTTGGCACACTGCGAGCGATAATAAGTGACCGAGGGAAGCATTTCATTAACCGAGTAATTGACGCTCTCATGAAGAAGTTCGGTGTCACCCACCGGATTTCGACATCTTACCATCCGCAAACAAATGGTCAAGCGGAGGTGTCAAATCGAGAGATAAAGACCATACTCGATAAAATCGTGAAACCAGATCGCAAAGATTGGAGCGTCAAGCTATCCGATGCGTTGTGGGCATATCGTACTGCGTAGAAAGGCTCCATTGGGATGTCGCCTTACCGTCTTGTCTACGGTAAACCCTGTCACCTACCAGTCGAGCTGGAACATCGCGCATTTTGGGCAATTCAACAATGCAACATGGAAATGGATGCGATTGGAAGGGAACGCAAGTTACACATTCAAGAGCTCGAGGAAATCCGGAAACATGCCTACGATAGTGCACAAATTTTTAAAGACAAAACAAATGATTTCTATGATAAAAATATTCATTTAAATCTTTTTCCGTTGGTCAAAAAGTTCTATTATTTAATTCTAAATTCAAACTTTTTGCAGGAAAGTTGCGTTCCAAATGGCTCGGACCATTCACTGTTGTTCAAACTTTTCCACATAGAGCAGTAGAAATTCAAGATACTGAAGGACATAGCTTTAAAGTCAATGGACAACGGTTAAAACAATTTTACGAAAATGTTCCAATCGGTTTAGTTGAAGAAATTCATTTCGAGGAACCAAACACATGAATAAGGTCGTCAAGCTAGCGACGTTAAACAAGCGCTAAATGGGAGGCAACTCATATCTTTTCTTCTTTTTACTTTATTTATTTTTATTATTTTATTTTTACTTTCTTTATTTTCTTTTATTATTTTATTTTTTTCCATTTTAAATTGCTATAATTTGATGTCATTTGAATTTTTTCTTTAGTTAAAATAAACAAAAATAATAAAAAAAGAGATAAAATAAATAAAAATAAAAAAATCGAATTTATCCAAATATCATTTTAAATTTTTTTTCGAATTTTGATTTTATTCTTATCTCTTTTTCAAATTTATTTTTCAAATTTATTTTCTTATCTCTTTTTGAATTTATTTTTATCTCATTTTAATTATTTTATCTTTTCGAATTTATTTTGAATTTTATTTTATCTGATCTCTTATTTATTTTGTTTGCAGATAATTTAGATCGAATAAAGGGATGAGAAGCTATCTTTTTCAACAGGATTTTGTGGGCCAATTTTTTCAAATTAAATAATAATTTTCGGATTTTTTTATCCCTTTACTACCCAATCAGTTCACCCATATTTTTCAAACCCAACCTTATCCACCTACACAATTCCCTACTCGGTCAAACCCCCACAAATCAAACCCAATTAAAATTCTGTGGACCCCACCCAAACCCAAAGCTTTGACCTACACCCCCAACCACGTTAAAACCCATATGTTATTTGTCTTCCTCACCATCAGCCGCACAAAACCCTCAGCCCTCCCTCGACATTTTCCCTACCACCACGATGCCACGCACCCGTGACCAAGCCCGCCGGCTTCCACAGCAGCCACCACTCGTCATTGGTGGCCACCGGCACTTTCAACCGCCATAATATGTCTCCCTCCACAGCGACTCCGAGCAACAACAGCCGCCACACAACACCCCACCACCTCCCGAGCCTCCCATCATCCCAAACACCACCCAAGACTTCGACGACCATGCGTCTGCCCCACCACTGCACTGCCGTTCGCCGCGACCACCATCACCCCCGTCACCATCCTTTCACTCTCTTGAGACGCAAAGCACGTCCATGCAAACCGGTTCTGCCCACACGCACATGCCATCTTCATCGCCCCAAACCCATCTGGCCATGAGGAGGGGTACTCCATCGCACAGATCCGGACAGACCAGCACTGGCCGCGCTGCTCGCGTCACCGGCAGTGGTGAAACACTACCATCATCGCACCGCCGTTCTTCACGCCCACCATCCCCGCCACCTTCCCCCTACCACTCCTTTGCCTTTGACGCAGTGGGCGGATCACCACAGCAACACTATAAGCCCATGCCTTCACCAACCCGTGTGCCCTCATTCAACATGCACACGAACACATCCATGCATTCGGATCATTATTCTGCGGCCGATGAGGTAAATTCTGAGTATTTTCAACCATTATTAGTTTTTCACCCCATGTATGGATTTTCAGATCATGTACATGCTGAGTCCGCTGCCAATAATCGTTCGGAGACTGCTCAACCCCATTCGCCACCTCACGAACACAATGACATTCCATCGGATCATGAAGAACATCCACGGCGTGGCCAACGATTTACAACACCAAACGATGAAAGCTTGAAAGGATTCTTGCATTTTACCGGAGAAGAACTCGAAATATTTAACCGTATCCGACATCGTTCTCTTCCGGTTTGTAAGTATATCCCCACTCAAACGTTAGATCGTTTGCATTTACGTGAGTTGGTAATGTCACTTTTTGATAACATTGGTTGGCGTCGATTTCCTACAATTACCTGTGACACTTACTGCAAACTAGTACTTGAATTTTATTCTACTTTTACATTTGATCGTAGTCGTGCAAGGTCTCTTGATACACCTCATGTAATATCTTTTCGCCTCTTGGGTCAGTACTTTCGGTTATCTACTACTGAATTTAATGTTTATATGGGTTTTGTCACTAATGTTTCAGACCCTAACTATCAATCTGCCCTTTTAGACATACCGAAAGATTTCGATAACGACCTTTCCTTGGAGACTTTGACAGGTTTTGCAGGTTCTCAATACAATCCGAAATCAACAAAGGACCACAACATTCATAGCCCTGCTTTGCGATATATCCATCGCTTCCTCGTTTACAACCTTTCCGGCAGAAACGACACTCCATCAACCGTGAGTAAAACTGAGTTATTCTTTCTCTGGTGTATGCAGGTAAATATCAAGGTAAATCTTGGTTTTTGGATGGCCTACATGTTTCATCGTGTAGCGCGAACCACTAGGCCATGACGATTAATTCTTGGTCCTTACATTACTCATTTAGCTTTACGTATTTATCCTGCTACTTTTGATCCATCTCAGTTTACTTATGCTTTTTCTATGAGTGCTTTAGACGAGAGATGCCTAGATGCCATGGGCTTACTTGTAGGAACTCCTGATGCACCATATATTGTTCCCCTAGGCACTCTCCCAACTCATAGAGAACGAGTGTTTCAAAGACGAGCCCAAACACAACCAACACAAGATGACCGACCCCGAAGAGATATGGATGAGTGACTCCACTCTATCGAGACTTACTTGGCCGAGATCTTATCCTATCTTCGCCCCGGCTCTTCCCGCAGACGACGAGGCCGCGGTCGTGGCCGCAATTGATTAGGGGAGTCTCTCATTTCCTCTCTTTTACTTTAAATTTTCATTTTGGGACAAAATGCATCTAGTGAGGGGGAGGGAGCTATGCTTATCAAATTTTTATCTCGCTTATCCGTTTTGGTTGATCTCTTGATTTCTTGATTTTATTAATTTAAGTTCTTCGTTTAATCCTTAGTTTTGCTTTGTCTCACTATTTTCATATGGTTTTGTATCTATCTTATTAGGAAATTCTAGGTTGCATGGTAGATTTAACATGATTAATTTTTTTTGATTGAAATCCTTTATATGACATTTCTTTCTCTACTTCACATGATGCTTACTTAAGTACACAAGACAAATTTGTGAGTTCTGGAGCCTAATGAGCATGCATTATATTTGCTCTTTGTTTCTTTGAGTGTGACTAGCTAATTTAGTTGCATTCTAGAACTTGTGTTTAAATTCTTTTTGAGATTACATTGATTGAATATGATGCTTAAATATGATAGAGGCACTAGGTTTTAACCATTTCTCTTCCCAAATAAATTGCCTACCCCTTAATTAAATTTCCCCTAGTGAAACAATTTTGAGCCTTGACCTTTTCTTGAAAATCACCACATTTTAAGCCTAATCCACATTTTTTTTATCAATTCCATTATTTTTGTCCCCTATTCAAGACAAAATCGTCTTCAAAAAAAATATGCAGAAACTGTTTGAATATGCAGTGCAGAAAAAAAGTGCAGGAAATTGTTCGAGTCTGCAGAAAAAATAAACTGAAAAAAAAACAGTGCAGTTCGAAAAAAATATATGTACACTGCAAAACAGTTTTAGTTCGAATTAAAAAAAGAAAGAAGTTTCGAGTATATTTTTGGGATGATTTTTGTCTTGAATTTTAACCCTTATTTTCAGCCTTTATCCTACCCTTACCTTAGCCCCATTACAACCCTTCTTTAAGACCTCTTGATTTTGGCATCATATTCATGTCAGTAGTGGAGATTAGATTTAACCACAAGCCTATGGTAATGCTCTAATTAGTTTTGGCTCGAGTGATTTTTTCTCTACCCTTAAACACTTTGAGTGACATGAGCGATTCCTTGTGAGGGTACTTGGTTTGCATCATTGATGTTAGTAGGGTATTAGAATGTCATTTTTGCTTTAAATTCTTAATCTTGCCATTTATCTATTTTGCTCCTTATTTTCCTTTCATGTTTAGATGCTTAATCATATTGAAACCTTTGAGACTTCGTGAAATTAAGGATGGAAACTTGAACTTAAGTTTGTTTAATTTTGAGATAGTTGAGGACAAGCATCAGATAAGTGAGGGGGAATTTGATAAGTATTTATTTTGGTTATGTTTTTAGTCCTTATTTTGATTGAATATAAGTTTGAATGACTTAAGTGGGCTGTTTTTATGTTGTTCTCATGCAGGTTACGTGATGCTGGAAATAAGCTGGAATGCTGCAGAAAATACTGGAGTCTTGGGCAGATTCATGGGCATGAACCAGGGCATGAATGCTGACTGGGCGCCACGTCAGCACCTTCTAGAAGCTGACGTCAGCAACACAGATAGCTTATCAAGCCACTTATCAGATAGCTTATCATCCGGATTTTTATTTTAAAATTCAAACTTGGATAATTATCTTATGTAATTTAATTTAAATTTGGGATTTATTATCTTAGTTTTTTTAGGGTTTTCAGCTACTATAAATACCCCACTTTGGGGGTGAATTAAATCATCAAGTTATTCCATTGTTCTCTTCTTCGTTAGGTTTAACAAAAGCTCTCTTTTTTCTCCATTTCCATTTTTTTCTCCATTTCTCTCTTTATTTAATTAAGTATGGTTTTTTCACCAACCATGCTTAACTAAATTCCCTTTAGCCAAAAGCAACGCCAAACCCGACTAAACTCGTGAGATTAGGAAAGTACTTCAATCCTTCAACAACTCCTTTTTAGATTCTCTGTAAAATTGATTAGGCAATCGGCCTAATATTTAGGCATCTCAATTGTTTCATTCCAAGAGCGCGCATCGGGTTGAACTGGTTTAGATCCATCGTTGGGGACGAGGAAAAGCTTGTAGCCAATTCAACTCCCTAAGAAAAAACTTAGTGGCGGTCCACTAAGGGGAATCAAAATCGGAAACAATTCTCATCGAGACGATTATCCAAGCACGGGCTTCTCTAGCACTAACTCAGATTTGAGTTAGCATCTGTTGCCGTAGCTAACTCACTAAAGCTTGACTTCAAGGATTGCCATGGGAGTCGAATTTACCCAAGAGAAGTAAGTTGCAAGGGTTGGGCCTTGTAGACTGTAACCGATAGGAAAGTCGAAGAAAAATCAACTTCAGTGATCGAAGATGTCGTGGCAAAGTGTGGCTTGAGGCTAATTCAATCCATAATTCATTTTCAATATTTATTTTACGTTCTTATTATTTTTCTTTATCACTCAAATCACTTCTCTAAAACCCCCCTTTTATTTTCTACAGGTTATTGGTCTAAATCAGAACGAAAGGTGTTAGAATTCCTATTCCCTGCGAATCGACCCTTACTCTCGCTATATTATTTTAAATCTTATTTATTTGAGTTTAAGGTTTTATTTTTGACACTTTACGACGCGTGTCACTTGGATTGAAGTGTTGAAACCAATGGAATAGTGAAATGGGTTTTTGAGAGGTTTTTAATGTGAAAAGAGGTTTGGAGAAGATGATGGCTTTCAAAAATCCCCCTTTCCTTATTTCTTTTATTAAAAATTCTTGTTTTTCCGTTTGCTCTTTTAAAACACTTTAGGTGTGTGTCAAAAATAGTTTTTCCCATATTACAATTTAACCCGACCCGACTTAACTAATCAGATTATCTCCCGGCCCTAAACTCGGGGCGTTACAACTCTCACCCACTTAAGGAATTTCGTCCCCGAAATTTACCTTGCGGAAAGAGATGCGGAAACTGCTTTCTCATGTCATCCTTCCTCTCCCAAGTGGCTTCTTCCACTCCTCGGTGTCACCACTTAACCTTAACCAACTCAATGGTCCTTCCTCGCAACACTTTGTTGTCCAAAGCCAAAATCTCAACTGGTTCTTCATCGTAAGTCAAATCCGGATTCAATTCTATCTCCTCAACTGGCAAAACATGTGACGGATCTAATCTATACCTCCGAAGCATCGAGACATGAAACACATCGTGAATCTTCTCTAGTTCGTCTGGCAGTCTCAATCTATAGGCAACGTGACCCACTCTCTCAACTATCTCATATGAACTGATGAATCTCGGGCTCAACTTACCTTTCCTACCAAACCTCATCACCTTCTTCCAAGGTGAGACTTTCAAGAACACCTTGTCACCCACGACATACTCTATTTCTCTTCTTTTCAAATCTGCATAAGATTTCTATCTATCCGAAGCTGCCTTCAAACGATCACAAATCAATTGTACTTTCTCGGTAGTACTCTTGAGCATATCAGGCAAAGGTATCAATTTCTGTCCTCTTCTGCCCAACAAACATGTGTTCTACATTTTCTACCATACTGAGCTTCATAAGGTGCCATTTGAATGCTCGTTTGATAACTGTTATTATATGCAAACTCTACTAACGGTAGATGCTTCTCCCACGAACCCTGAAATTCAATAATGCAACATCTCAACATGTCTTCCAACACTTGTATGACTCTCTCTGACTAACTATCGGTCTGAGAATGATATGAAGTGCTGAAATTCAGTCGAGTACCCAAAGCACTATACAAACTCTCCCAAAATCTAGCCGTGAACCTCGGATCTCTATTTGACACTATAGATTTCGGTACACCATGCAATCTCACTATTTCATTGATGTACAAATCGGCTAACTTATCTAAAGTATAAGTAGTGTGAACGGCCAAAAAGTGCGTACATTTCATAAGACGATCAACAATTACCAAACCGAATTCTTCTTAGAAGGTGTCAACGGCAAACACGATACGAAATCCATGACAATTCTCTCCCACTTCCACTCGAGAATTCTCAACGGTTGTAACAAACCTGAAGGAAATTGGTGCTCAGATTTAACTCGCTGATAGAGCATGCACTTACTCACAAACTCGGCAACATCTTTCTTCAAACCAACCCAAAAATACTCATTTTTCAAATCGTGATACATTTTCGTACTTCCTGGATGCATAGCAAACGAACTACTGTGAGCTTCAGTTAGGATGGTGCGTCTCAAGCCTACATCTTCCGAAACAACTACTCTACACTTGAAACACAAGACTCTGTCACTACTAAAATAGAAATCTGTCGGTTTACCCTCCGCTATGTCTTGTACATGAGATGCTAATGATCTATCTCGCAATTGTTTCTTTCTAATCAACTGAAGCAACGGAGGTTTAACTTGCAACTCGGCCACTAAACCACCATCTTTAGACAAACTCAATCTAGCAAACATAGCTCGTAAATCCACTGCTACCTTTCTACTCAAAGTATCGGCCACCACATTGGCTTTACCCAGATGGTACTCAATCGTGAGGTCGTAGTCCTTAAGTAACTCTAGCCACCTACGCTGTCTAAGATTCAACTCTCTTTGTGTCATTATATACTTCAGACTCTTGTGATTCGTATACACTGTGCATTTCTCACCATACAAGTAATGTCTCCAAACTTTCAAATTGAAAACCACTGCAGCCAATTCTATGTCATGCGTAGGGTAATTACGCTCATGAGTCTTCAACTGTCTAGACGCATAGGCCACTACTCTTCCCTCTTGCATAAGCACACAACCTAAGCCAACATACGGCGCATCACTGAAGACTACAAACTCTTTCCCTGACACGGGCTGAATTAAAACAGGAGCTTCGGTTAAGGCTTCTTTCAATTTCTCAAATGCTTGTTGTCTTGCATCAGTCCACTCAAACCGAACATCCTTATGTAGTAATTTAGTCAAAGGTGCTGCAACCTTTGAGAAACCCTCAACAAAACGTCTATAGTAACCGGCCAAACTTAAGAAACTACGAATTTCGGTCACTGTCTTCGGTGGTTTCCAATTCACAACTGCCTCAACCTTCTTAGGATCCACTCGGATTCCCTCAGCAGATACAATATGACCTAGGAAGATTACTTCCCTAATCCAAAATTCACATTTTCTCAACTTGGCATACAACTAATTGTCTAACAATTTCTGCAACACCAAATACAAATGCCGATCATGATCTTCCTCGGTACGAGAGTACACTAAAATGTCATCAATGAACACTACCACAAACTTATCTAAGTACTGATGAAACACTATTCATCATGTCCATAAAAGTTGCTGGTGCATTAGTCAAACCAAAGGGCATCACTAAGAATTCGTAGTGCCCATAACGAGTGCGGAAAGTTGTCTTTGGTACATCTTGATCTCTTACTTTCAACTGAGAATAACCACATCTCAAATCTATCTTCGAGAACACTCAAGCACCTCTCAACTGATCAAACAAGTCATCAATCCTCGGCAACGTATATTTGTTCTTCACTGTCAACTTATTCAACTGTCGATAGTCGATACACATTCTCAAACAGCCATCTTTCTTCTTCACAAACAACACCGGTGCACCCCAAGGTGAACTACACGGACGAATGAAACCTCGGTCTATCAATTCCTGAAGCTGTGTCTTCAACTCTTTCATTTCTTTAGGAGCCATTCAATACGGTGCAATCGATACTGGAGCTGAATCTGAATAAATCTCAATAACAATCTCTACATCTCTATCTGGAGGCAAACCATGCAATTCTTTTGGGAATACACTCAGAAAGTCACAAAACTGTTCTAATGTCTCGCGGTCGTGCCTCATCCATATTTGGATTCATAACATAGGCTAAGTACGCCTGACAACCCACATCCAATAACTTCTGAGCCTCTAAGACTGAAACTACATTGGACAAGAACTTAACGTTCTCGCCCACTATTACTACCTCGTGATCCTCTGAAAGTCTCAAGGACACTCGCTTTGTCTCAAAATCTACCCTAGCTCTATGCTCTACAAGCCAGTCCATGCCTAATATTACATCAAAACCATAAAACGACAATTCCATCATATCCACGGGAAAAACATGACCCTGAACCATCAAAGGACATCTGTAACGAGAAATTACCTGCAATCACATCTGTGTCATTCCTGTCCTCACAGTGTGCATACACCCTAGCTGGCCAACCTCCCTCGTGTTGAACTACCACCACATGAGCTACGTTCCTCTGATCATCATTCATAGGCTGAAAGTTACCTCGACCACGCCTGTGGCCTCTATGATGCTCGACAGCTCGTGTAGGAGCTTGTCCATCCCTAGAAGAATGTGGACAATCGTGCTTCAAGTGCGCCCTAGACCCCCAGTTCCAGCAAGAGCCATGAGTGCCCCAACACTCACCGTAATAACGTCTACCACACTTGTTGCACTCGGGAGTACAGTTCTCAGTCCCTTGGTCGTGATGGCCTCGCCCCGGATTATCACCTCCGCGTCTATGATCATGATGAGGTTTCCTATCCTTGTGCCTCTTGGCACGATCTCTGTCCCATTCAAAAGTCCTCTTTCTTGAACAAGATCCACCCTTGCGATCCGCAAGTCCCAAAGACTGTTCGATATCCTTGGCCCTAGCGACCAACACATCAAAATCTGTATAGTCGGAAGCCAACATGTAGGTCTTCACCTCCTAAACCAACCCATAAGGGAAACGCTCACAACGTTCCTTCTCAGTGGGAACTAACTCAGAAGCATACTGACTCAGACGTACAAACTGCACCTCATAGTCAAATACGGTCAAGCTACCCTTAACTAGAGCCATGAACTCTCTCTTCTTCTTATCTAGGTATCGAGGACCTAGGTACTTCTTACGGAAAGCATCCCTGAAGAACTCCCAAGTAACCTCGGCCTCTGGCATATCCGTAGTGATAGTAGTCCACCAAGTGTAGGCATCCCCCTAAAGCAAAGAGACAATGCAACCCAACTTATGTGCTTCAGAGCACTCCATCTGAATCAAAATACGAATTGTGCTCTCAAACCATGCCTCTGAACCCTCAGGTGACAACCCACAGAACTCAACCCCGCCCAAGCTACGGAGTCGCTCTAACGGTAAACCAGAACCTGCACTCTGAGGCGGTGCTGCAACCCGAACACCCGCTAAAGCTGTCTGAATAGCCCCGACTATAGCCTGAATCAACGGATTCACATCAATACCTGCCTGTCCCTGACTAGCCTGGGGTCCAACACCTTCAAAATTCACTCCACCCCCCGGAGGAGGAGGAGGACGAGGCAAGTTCTCTCCTCGCACATCCTCAACATTCTCAATCCGCTCAACCCTCGGATTATCCATTCTTGCCTTCCCCTCAGTCTCACCATGCTAACAGATGCAAAGCTAAACAACAAACACAACAAGTGAAATGATTTGGAGTCAGCAAGGAACAAGGTCCAAGGTTCTCAAGTCCTTAAACTTAAAATCACTTACAATAATAGTATACTAGCAATGGGTGCCTTTAACTATTTCTCAACCAACACAAAGATAACCACAAACATGCTTACAATCACCATGCACTCACAATCAACAAGCTTACACCATAAAACATACCTCACTTACCTTTCGGCTTGCGAAAACTCAATGAACCTAGGCGAAACCTAGGCTCTGATACCAACAAATGTAACCCTCTCGACCCGTCCTAGCCGCCAGACCGCATCGAATGGGTTACACGGGGAAAACCGAAGCGAAACCCATTAAGGCTCCACTCCGATTAGCAACCCTAGAAAATTTCTTTTATAGTTATCTTGTCTAGATGCATTAATTATATCCTATGTGAGGGACACGCAACAGAAAACACACATGGATACAAAACAAGCAAAACAGACAATTAGGATAGCCCTTTTTAAAATTTTCAACAGGCCGTATCGATACGCTAAGGGACCGTATCGATACGCATGTACTTGGTCAACACCCCAAGTCAAACCTAGGGAAACCATATCGATACCCACAAGGTGAGTATCGATATGCCCTCAACGGTCAACTTCCCCTGGTCAACTTTCGAAGACCCTACCGATACTCTCAGAACCCATACCGATACGCCAAAATCTCGTCAATTTCTTAGATTTCTAGAGAGCATTTAGGGTATTGATACGCCCCCGCATACCGGTACGCCTTGCCCAAAACAAGGGACCATATCAATACCGCCCTTGAGCGTATCGATACGCCCTACCCTGCAAGACTGGTTTTTGATGCTAAAAGCACAAGGAACTCAACACAAGAGGCATTAACAAGCATTTAAGCAACATACCAACACACATACAATACAAGCCATCCATGGATCCACATATAAAGCAAGATAAACACATAACGAGGCAACATCCAACATGATAAGATTTCAAAAGGAAACATGCATATTTAGCATTCATCAACAAGGCCAAAAACTAAACAAAAGCATATATCATCATGGCATAAGGCAATACAAGCCCAAAGCAACTAAACAAACTTGTCTAAGCAAAAATGACATGTCATCAACACCTCAAACATAAAGGTCCTATCCTATTGGTTAATACTAATTATTGAAGTCTAAACTCATACTTGAGAAAACCAAACTCCCTTGGATTCTCCCTTGTTCCCCGAGCTGCTCCGTAGGTCTAAGGGTCTGCATTGTTGGAAAAGAGAGTGTAAGCGTTTAAGCTTAGTGAGCGGTGCTCAATACGGTAGCTACAACAATGCAGTTTTAAAACATTAGTTTGCTTGAAAACCAAAACCATTTCCAAATCATTTTCACACGCTAGAACACATAACCACATGCATTTACATTCACGTGCATTTACCGAATGCAACCACAAGCCATAGGCTTACCACGTGCTCATTCTTATAATGTAAGCAAAGTAACCAACAATGCATAAGCATAAAGAAGAAATCAACAACATGCTTAACATGAGAATTAAAGCAATCATGGGTATATTGACATTCATCGTTTTACTCGGATATGCAGATAGTTTCTCAAACCCACTAGACACTTCCGGTGGAATCTCACATCACCGTACTCACCCGTCTAGTAAAAACATAACTTCCGGTGGAATCTCACATCAGCATACTCCTCCTTAGTGGAATCTAACATCACTAAGGCCACGCGCGACTTTCACCTCGAGTGCACTCTAATCCTATTGATCGATCAATTATATCTGGTAACAACTCAACACGTGTCAATATACTCATTCACAACCACAAGCATTATCGATGCTTGAACCACTTACCAAGTCCAAACTTCCATGCAAGGCATGTACTCACAATGCAAGTATAAACACAAGTCATAAGTCTCAACATGTATAACCATGCAAACTAACACATTATCAACATGAAATGTTCACATTGCATCAAGAAACATAAAATACGATTTAATTGCTTAAAACCATTAAAACTTACTCTTGAGCTTGGATTGGCTTTTCAAGCTCAATCCAAACTCCCAAAACATTCCCTTAACCACGTTAAGGCTTTTCAAATCGATCCACTCACCTGCCAACACACAAACGATGTCCAAGATGCCGAATCAAGCCTCCGAACTACCCAGATTTCCGTCCACGAAGCCCGAATCCAAGTCCTCTATTTTGAGCAACCCAAAACTGAACATGAAAACACTAATACACTCACAAACATAGAAAAAACCTGGAACTCAACAATCTTGCAACAACACACATCGATTCAAGTCCAAATTTCACCCGAAACATAACAATTTCAGTCCCAAACTACTTGCAGCCACACCAAACGAATTTACCATAAAAATCTACCTTTTAACATTCCAAAACATCAACTCAAAGCTATCAAATCTTCAACTGTCATTTAGACCCAAAACCCATCCAAAAACTCAAGATTTTCAACTCCCAAAATCACCCACAATACCATTTCGGGTTTCCTATAACAACCCACCATTTTCATGTTATTTTAGCAATAAAACAAAGTTAAAAACACTCTCAAACTCAGCCATAGACAACCCAAACGAAAACCTATATACTCCCTCTCATTTCAAACCAAACTTTAAAAATCAAAACAAGTTTAATCCATGAGTTTTGCAAAAATCTTAACATTTAGGACTTAAGGAAGGTAAAACCAAGTTAAGGAATCATTTACCTTGAAGAAATCACTTGGATTAAAGTGTTGAAACCAATGGAATAATGAAATGGGTTTTTGAGAGGTTTTGAACGTGAAAAGAGGTTTGGAGAAGATGATGGCTTTCAAAAATACCCTTTTACTTATTTATTTTATTAAAAATTCCCGTTTTGCCCTTTGTTCTTTTAAAACACTTTAGGTGTGTGTCAAAAATAGTTTTTCCCCAATTACAATTTAACCCGACTCGGCTTAACTAATCCGATTATCTCCCAACCCTAAACTCGGGGCGTTACATCCTCCCTCCAAATTTAAACCCTCTTCACCCTTTTTAATAATACATAGCGACATTTGGGGCCCTTCTAATGTTAAAAACTATATTGGCTTAAGGTGGTTAATTTCCTTTATTGATGACCACTCTAGGACAACTTGGACTTTTTTGTTAAAAGAAAAATCTGAAACTGAGAGTGTCTTTAAAACATTTCATAAGATGATAGAAAACCAATTTCAAAGTACTATTAAAATTCTTAAGACTGATAATGGTAGTAAGTATTTCACTAAGAATTTAGGTTCCTATTTCAAGGAGAAGGGGATTTTACATATTACTTCATGTGTTACTACCCCTCAACAAAATGAGGTGGCTGAGAGAAAAATAGGCACCTTTTAGAGGTTACTAGATCCTTACTTTTTTCTTTTGGTGTACCTAAACACTTTTAGGGGGAAGTTTTACTCACTGCTACCTATTTAATAAATAGAATGCCCAGCAAAAGACTGAATTTCAAGGTTCCGAGAGATGTTATACTTAGTGCATTTCTTCATTATAAGCCATTGTCATCTACTCTTCCTTTTCGAGTGTTTGGTTGTACTTCATTTGTTCATATACATAATCAGTCACGAGGTAAACTTGATCCTAGAGCTATTAAGTGCATCTTCCTAGTTTATTCCTCAAGTCAGAAGGGCTACAAATGTTACTCGCCCATTACAAAAAGAATCTACACCTCTATGGATGTCGCATTTTTTGAAAACAAACCTTAATTTGATGTTTTTGAAATTCAGGGGGAGACTTTACAAGAATATCAGCTACTAGAATTTATCCAGACTATTACTTCTTTAACTCCTAACCTCACTGAGATTCAACCACAACATGTTTTTCAACCCTCTTTCTTACCTCCACAACCTGACATTACTGAATTTCAACCACAACAGGACATTCAACCTTCTTTCCAGCAGATACACTCTCCAAATACAACAAACACATCTTTACCTAGTCCTAAAACTCCGAATATTCTCAATACTCCAATTTGATCACTTACATCCTGACCAAAAACACCACAAAGAACCTTACCTCCACAGCTTGAAAATAAATAACTGAGTGTTTATAAAAGGAGAATAAGGCCACATCTAGAAAACATTACTCAGCCTAGCATTTGCTGAGAACTAGAACTGGATTCTGTAGCCTTGGAAGGTAATGATGTTCCTAAAAATTTTGCTCCTGTTATTGACACTATAGACCTTCCTATTGCCCAAATGAAAGGTTTTCAAAAATGCACATCTCAGCCCATTGAAAGGTTTATAGCCTATGGGAAATTAATGCATGGTTTCAAAGCCTTTACAGCTAAATTGGGCAGCATTGCTATTCCAAAGACAATGGATGAAGCACTAAAGGACCCCGAGTGGAAATAGACAGTAGAGGAAGAAATTAAAGCTCTCCAAATCAACTAGACACGGAGCTTGACTGAATTACCTAAAGGGAAAAAGGTAGCTGGCTGCAAGTGGGTATTTACTGTCAAGTACAAATCAGATGGCAGTGTGGAGAGATTTAAAGCTCGGTTGGTGGCAAAAGGATTCACACAATCCTATGGTGTAGAACTAAGTTTTGATATAATATTTGAAAAATGTTTTGGACTAAATTGCAAAGAATTTAAAATAAGTTTTTAGTCAAAAACAACTTGAAAATATGTTTAAGGGTTTTCAAAAGGCTTTGGAATGATTTAAAGTGTATTTTATGCAGTCAAAACCATGATTTTTAAGTGACCGTACCGATACGGTATTGGACCGTACCGATACGCCTTAGGGTTTCAAACTACCAGATTTTCCAGTAGCCAAAACCTGTACCGATACGCTTAGCCGTATCGATACGGTGTGCTTTGAAAGAGCCCAACAGCTAGTCGCGTACCGATACGGTTGTATCGCGTACCGATATGCCTAACTACCCCAACGGTCATTTCCTAACGGTCATTTGACTTTGCAGGACCGTACCGATACGCTAGGCAAGCGTATCGATACGCATCAGCTGAAGAACCCCAACAGATCTTTCCTCATTGAGACCGCATCGATATAGTTGGACGAGTATCGATACGCCAAGCTGCAGAACTGCATTTATGGTGGGAAATAAAGGCTCCAATGGCTCCAATTCAATTCCAACGGCTAAAAACTCAATTGGGAGTATAAAAGGGACCTCCAAGCATCTTGTAATGGTTAATGCTTCAATTGTTACAACATTATGATGTCAAAATTTGTCTAGAGCTTAAATTGTTTATTTCTTGCTTAGACAACACTTGTGAGCTTACATTGTTAAATTTGCTCAAGTGTTTAGGTTTTGGGTGAGTGCTTAGAAATGCAAACAAACACCTATTAGAGGGATTTCTAGTTTGCTAAGTCTTTCTTTGTACAAGAGAGTGTTCCTTCAAGCTTTGGGTAGAAAGCTTTGAGGGTTGTAACGTTTTCCTCCTCATCCGAAAAAGGGGACGAAATTCTTAGTGAATTTGTTGGAAATCCTTAGTGGGGAGCTAAGGTAGTGGATGTAGACCTTGGTTAGAAGGTTGAACCACTATAAATCCTTGTGTCAAATTGCCAAATTGTCACCTCCCACTAAAACACCCAATTATCCAACTTCTCTACACTTGGCAAGGAAGAACGGTTGATCGAATCGAGCCCCTAAAATCTCAACATATGGGTTAGACTATCAGGAAACCTTTGCACCTGTGGCAAAGTTAAATACCATTAGAGTGCTACTATCCTTAGCTGCAAATAAGGATTGGAAGCTACATCAGTTAGACATCAAGAATGCATTCTTAAATGGAATTCTTGAAGAGGAGGTATACATGCAAATTCCTCCGAGAGTTGATAATTCTTTAGGGCAGCAAGTATGCAAGCTGAATAAGTCCTTATATGGTTTAAAACAGTCTCCAAGAGCTTGGTTTGACAGGTTTGTCAAAGTTGTGGCGAGGTATGACTATAAACAATGCCAAGCATACCACACACTCTTTGCTAAAATCACATCATATAAGAGGAAGACTTTCTTGATTGTTTATGCCGATGACATAATAATCACAGGGGACAACAATGAAGAAATTGAAAATTTAAAGAGGCACTTAGTAGAGGAATTTGAAACTAAATATCTCAGGAGTCTGAGATATTTTTTTGGAATGGAGGTTGCAAGATCAACTGATGGGATCATCATTAACCAAAGAAAATACATACTGGATTTGCTTTTTGAAACTGGAATGCTTGGCTGTAAATCAGCTGATACTCCTATAGAATCAAACTTGAAGTTAAGAAGAGATGACATGGGAAGTTGTGTTAATAGAGAATCATATCAAAGGCTTGTGGGTAAATTGATCTACTTGTCCCTAACTCGGCCAGATATAGCCTACTCAATCAGCATAGTTAGCCAGTACATGTGTTAAATGTGTAAAAGTCCTATATTTATGCCCTAGTTTAGCTCAATTATTGTTGTTCTTAAGTTTTGTTTAATTGCATTTATTAGGTAAACATACACAAAACTGCATAGATTAGATATTCTGCCTTATTCGATGCACTTAATTGTTTTTTATCTAAAAGATACTACTTAGGCGTGTTTTCTAACTGTGCGCACGTACCCGCTTAGGCAGATGCCGCCGAGGCAGCAGAAAGGGCAGCAGAGGAGAAGCTGGAAGCTGATAGAGAAAGCTGATAGACCATCTAGAGAGTTGTTCGAGAGGTGATCGAGGAGGAGAAGACTAGAATGACAAGCTGTGCCAACCCCTACACACCACACCACACCTCTGCCGAGGCAGTCAACAGAGTGCTGCCGAGGCAGCAACTCAAGGAAGAGTGGAAAAATGCAAAGTGGTATGCGACTGAAAGAGCTCATCTAGCCTGATTTTTAGAGACCACTTGCATGTACATTGGAGCCCAACAGACAAAGAAAAGCCAAGGTCAAAGTCAAGTTGGAAAAAGTCAAACAAGAATCTTGGAAGACTTAATGATCTTTTAATGAGTTATATTCTAACTAGTATTACTACCCTAAACCGACCTAGATCTAGGCTTTTCCCATATATATATGTAATCGACTTGAACGAGAGAACACAATTGAGATTAGAGAGAAACTCTTTCTTGTCGAAACCCTAGTGCCATCAAACCCCACCATGTTCTAAACCTTTCCTAGGGCTAAGGGTTGGTTGTGTAGTAGTTGTGGGAGTTTGCTTGTATTCGTTTAAGATTTCAGTTTTGCAATAAAATTCAAGGTTTGTTTACTCTTGGTTCTTCATTGTTGCAATATTTATCGAGAGAGAAGAGGGCGACAATCTATTTGTTCAATATCGGGAGAGTTGAACTCACAAAACGAGTAAACACGGTTTTATCCAACCATAGGGAAAAGCTACTTCAGCTTAGGGATAAGTTAAGAAGTTCAGCGACTAAAAGAGGATCCACAATCGGTTGGTGTTCACCCTTAGATTCACACCGGGAGGTATCATCCAAGACGTGTTCGCAAATAGTACTTCAAGCTTCGGGAGAAGAGAGAGTCATAGAAGGGAGCCTTGCCGAACCTTGGATCATCGCTTAACTGCCCAGACAGTCACTTGCTTTATGCCGAGGTGGGCGTCCGCCGAGGCATAGTCGTGGGTGGCTGTTCAAAGTTGTTAAGTTGATTTGCAAAACTGTGTCAAGACAATACATCCAATCTCCACACTACGAAACATCCAATACCGGCCCATTCTCTCACTCTGATATCTCAATTTACTTCACTTGCTTTAGTTTAAGCTTTAATCAAACCAACTCCTAATATTTGTGTTTTTACTTTTATTTGTGCAAAAAGGTGAATTCCAAAGGTTGTCACAATCCTTGTGGAGACGATATCTTAAATACTATAACTTGGCAGTGTGTATACTTGCACGCTAATTGCGCATCACTTTTGCACGCAACAAGTTTTTGGCGTCGTTACCGGGGATTGTCGTACAACTTTTCATTGTTATTTTTTTGCACTTTTTAATTTTTCTGTTTAACCTCCTGGTTTTCTTTGGTTTATGACCAGAGCCAACCAGAAATCACCCTTGCGAGAATACGATCCAGAGCCTGAACGTACTGCACGCAGACTATGACAAGTAAACAAGGAAACCATGGCTGATCCAGTAGACAACCAGAACTTACCACCACCGCCCCCAGGCGACAATACCGCGACGGGCAATGGCAGGCAACCTCTTGCCACTCGGTGGCTAGTTCGTGACTACTTGGAAGAGGACCTCAGACGGCTGAACTCTGGCGTCATCGATCCAGAAATAGAAGCGGACCACTTTGAGCTCAAACTTGTCATGTTTAACATGCTGAATACGCTCAGACAATTTGGAGGATCCGCCACTGAAGATGCCCGCCAGCACATGAAATCCTTCTTGGACATCTGCAAGTCATTCAAAATCCATGGAGTTTATCATGACGTGTTGCGTCTTAGATTGTTTCCCTATTCACTAAGGGATAGGGCAAAGACTTGGTTTAACAGCCTACCATTAGAATCTATTGAATCTTGACGGAACTATGCCGAGATTTCTTAGCTCGATTTAATCCTGTCAATTTGACTAATAAACTGTGGACTGACATCACTACTTTTCGACAAGCATATGATGAACCAATTTATGAGGCATGAGAGAGATACTGCGAGTTGTTGAATAAATGCCCCTCCCACGGATTTCTAGAGTGGACATTAGTATCCATATTCTACAACGGTGTAAACACACCAACAAGGATGATGATGGATTCCTCTACCAATGGTACATTGCTTGATAAGGAGCCCGCCGAAGTAATTCAGATCTTGAACAGGATGGAGAAAAAACGACTACCAGTTTCCTAATTCCCGTCGGGGTGGCGTGAGAAGGCAGGCCGCAACAAACGAGCTAGGAACATCAGATGCACTCGTAGCACAAGTTGCTCGGTTGACAAAGATGGTAGAAGCTATGCAAGGGCAGAACAATACACAACAAGTCAAATTCATTGATGCCTTTTGCAACCAATGTGGGGGAGACCGTGACTCGTCCAGGTGCCAACAAGGAACCGAAACCAGCTGTTTTGTGGGGAACTTCAAAAGAAACAACAATTCTACATCGAACACCTATAACCCTAGTTGGAAGAGGCACCCTAACTTTTAGTGGAGTAACCCCAACATCGCTCTGAATCCAGCTAATCAGACGAATCAATCGCAAGGATTCCAGCAGGCTATGCCGCGGCAGCAGCCGCAGCAACAGGCAGCACCCAACGCTTTAGATTTTTCTTGGATTGATTTCCATTCACTCTCCTAATTTGTTTGATTCCATTTTGTCCTCGTTAATGGATGTCCTAATATTAATTTCTGCTTTTAAGCATAACTTTTTCGAATATAGACTCAACTCTCATTCTATTTCCCATAGATTAAACTTTAATTACACTGAAACTCAATTAATGTTTAAATCCAATGTCAATTTTCATTTTCCCACAAATCTCGCTTGCACATTGTCATACAGCCTTCATCTCCGAAATCTGCTCTGGACTTTTGTTTATTTCTAGATCGAATATGCTCGCTATCACCATGGAAGCTTTCGACATTTAATTTTGGATTGGAATTTCCCATAATTAAAGTTGACTCAACCTTTTTTATTTGATGTTGTACATTCAATTAAAAGGTTACAATTTTTTTGGAAACAATTCATTATATATCTTTTTTTTTCTCAACAAGATGTCGTATATTAAGATAAAATATACAACCAAACGTCACAACGGTCGCCTCGTTAAAAACCTCCCTAATTCTAACGGAGGAAAAGAGTACGACCCGTTTGTGACAACAAAACAATAAAAACAATCAGATAACAAACGAACAAAACCAGCAAACACCCGATAACGTTAACAAGCGCAAAATAAAGAAACACGCGACACTCCTTCCTTAGCTAATGCATCAGCTAAGCCATTCGCCTCCCGGAATATATGCGAGAAACACACCGAATGCAAACTACTACAAACGCTGTCAATCTCATGAAACACCTCCCAATAACTCCACAGCCGCTTATCCACATGTAGCACCCAACTAACGGCGACCATAAAATCCAACTCCACAACCAAAGGATACGATGACCAAGCCAATTGCCGAAAGAAAGTTAACGCAGAGGCAATCGCCCGCAATTCAGCCTCATTAGACTCAAGACAACCAAGCGGACCAGAGAACAAAGCCACTATCCTGCCTTGATCATCACGCAACACACCCCCGAAACCTGCAGGACCCGGCTTGCCACGCGCGGAGCCATCAACTGAAAATTTCAACGTCCCTACCATCGGTGGTTCCCAACTAATACCACTACGTATCGGCCACGAATTCGGGGATTCAGTATAGAAACTTGGGCAATCCCACCACAACGCCTCACCAATGAAAAGGTCATCTCGTAATGTCCTTATCCAATAATACGATCGCAATTTAATTAAGAAACATACCTCCGCTATCGGTAATGACTTCTTATTAAAAACCATCTCATTTCGCGCAAGCCATACTGACCAAAACAAAGCTGCCACGCACGATACCCACAAGCATCGAAGAACGCCCGAAAACGAGCAATAGAAGTCTAGTAAGAAAAAATCGGAGAATTTCTTCAGCAACGGTAAGCACACGCTCAACCAACTTCGAAACCAGTCCCAAATGCGTTGAACCAACGGACAAGAATACAATAAATGGTCAACATCCTCCTCTCGCTCCTTACACCAAATGCACAACGTACTTTGTCCCTCAAACACAATACCCCGATGTCTCAAAAACTCAAACGTGGGCAAACGACGTAACCAAACAAACCATAAAAAAACTTGTACCTTAGGTGGAACCATAATTTTCCATGTGAAACACGCCCCAAAATCGCTTTTACCCGCTCTATCAAGCATCAACATCTGGGAAATAGCTTTGACCGAAAACACTCCTTGCGCATCCGGTGACCAAATTAGCTTGTCACGGTAGCTAGCATGTAATCGAATATCACCCACCACAGACCACAATTCACGAAGCTGCCTTACCTCAAAAGAACAAAGGGAACAGCGAAAAAAATCAGCCCACCTTGAATGACGAAGTCCCCCCCTGCACCAAGTAATCCACAACCAATGCAAGACGATTAGGGGCACAAGAAAATAACCGCAGAAATATATCCTTCAAAGGCTTTTCCGCACACCATGCATCAAACCAGAAAATGACACGACTCCCATCCCCCACTTGCCACAACAATTTCTCATGCAAATTTCGTTGCACATCAGACGAACAAGATGTTTGCACTATTTGCTTCCATACAACAAACATCGCTTGCTGACGAGAAGAATTGAAACGCCACCATTGGGCAGCCTCACCATACTTAGCCACTATAATAGCCCTCTATAACGAAGATGCATCAGTGGCATATCGCCACAACCATTTAGCTAACAGAGCATTATTACGCACCTGTAAATCTGCCACCCCAAACCTCCCAAGTGACGCGACCTACACACCATCTTCCAGCTCACTCGACTCATCTTGCGATGCAAATTCACACCGCCCCAAAGAAAGGCACGTCTCAACTTATCAATTGCCGCAATGACACCTTTCGGGATTCGAAACACACCCATGTAGTAAATTGGAAGGGAAGAAAGAACAGAGTTCACCACAGTAACCCGTGCCGCAAAAGACATCGTACTGCGCTTCCACCCAGCAAGTTTCCGTCGAACATTAGCAAGGACAAGTTCCCATCCCGCCATGCTTCAAGGATTAGATCCTAACAACATCCCCAGATAAATGAAAGGAAAAGAACCACGTCGACAACCCAAAGCTTTGGCACACGACTCAACAATATCCTCCTCAACACCAATAGCAAACAACGATGATTTACTAAAATTTATTTGTAAACCTGAACAAACTTGGAAACAGCTAAGCAATCGTCGAATAGAATCAGCACATCCAGGCGAAGCTTCGAAAAATAATATAGTGTCGTCCTCGAACTACAAATGTGAAATTGGCACCCCCGGCGCAACACGCACCCCCTGAATCAAGCCTGCCGCCTCAGCCTGAACCAACAAACTATGTAAAGCCTCAACCATGATAACAAATAATAAAGGTGACAATGGACATCCCTGCCTTAACCCACGCCCCAACGGAAATTCTTTCGTAGTGCAACCATTTAACAACACTGACATACGAACAGTGGACACACATTCCAAAATCAAACGGCGCCACACCTCACAAAAACCCATGCTAGTGAGCATATAATCCAAAAAATCCCACCTCACACAATCGTAGGCTTTAGCGAAATCTAACTTGAGTACAAAACCGCCCGTCAAACTCTTGCGCAAAGAATGTATTACCTCATTTGCCAGTAAAATGCCATCAATAATTTGTCACCCACGAATAAATGCCGATTGATGCTCGCTTATCAGCGAACCCAACACCGCTTGCAATCTCTTAGCGAGCAGCTTGCAAGAAATTTATAAACATAATTCACCAGACTTATCAGCCGATAGTCACTGAGAGCCTTTGGTGAATCAATTTTCGGAATCAGTACAAGAAAAGTACAGTTCACTCCTGGAGCCAACTTACCCGCTGCATGGAACTCTCCTAAGAAACGTAACATATCTCCTTGAACTATAATCATCCGGTCCCGGCGACTTATAGCCATCACACCCGCGTATCACCTCCCAAACCTCCTCTTTACTAAACGACGCCACCAATGCTTCATTTGCCGTTCTATCAACCTGGAAAAACTCTCCCACAATGCTCCAAACACATAGCCGTTCAACGGCCTCGAAATGTGTAGAGAAAGCCGCCACAATGTAATTACGTAACTGATATACATCCGTTTCCCAACGACCATTGATCAGCAGCCCCGAAATTGAGTTCTGCATAGCTCTAAGTTTTGCCGCACGATGAAAGAACAATGTATTGCGATCCCCTAAACGCAACCAATTCGCCCTTGATTTTTGTCTCCAAAGGGATTCCTTACGCCTGATTGCCTGTCATAACCGTTGCATCCACTCTCTTTTCCACTCTATCAGCTCTAATTCAGACTCACACTGATTCCCATCCATTTCCGCAGCATCTTTATCCTCCAGCTTCGCTTGTATCGACTGAATTTCCAGCTCAATACCACCAAAAATAGTACGGTTCCAGCTACGCAAAAACTTCTTCAGAAACCTAAGCTTGACCATTATATTTTCAGTTCCAACCCCCCGTTCCGATAACCGACACCACTCTTCAGCCATTTCATGTACATGTTTCTTATCTTCCAACCAGCAATTAATAAAGCGAAATGGTTGAGGTCCCCAGTCCTGATCATCGCATAGCAATAATAACGGTGTATGATCCGAAACCCCTCTAGGCAAAGAGTGCTGAACAATATTGGAAAAGACATCTACCCATGCAGACGATAACAAGAATCTATCTATACGACTCCGCCTAAATCCCCTACCAAACCAAGTATATTGCTTCCCTTTCAACGGTAAATCCACAAGTCCAGCATTGTCAATGAAATTAGAAAAAGTTTCCATACCTGACGCCACCGAGCTGCACACTGCACGTTCCGATAACCACCGTATCGAGTTAAAATCGCCTGCGATACACCACGGACCTGAGATGTCCAGAATTAACTCTCCTAAACGTTGCCACAACAGATTTTGTGCCAACACATCGCCTGGAGTATAAACGTTCAACATACAACACTGCAACTCCTCCGCGCACCACCTCCCCTTTAGAAGGATAAAATAACGATCCACCTCCACCGAGGCTACGCTGAAACGTGAACCTTCCCATATCGTAATCAAACCCCCTGAAGCACCTATCGAAGGTGAAAACATAAATTCATATCCATCCGATACCCATAAGCTTGCAACCAATAGCGACGACACATCCTCTAACTTTGATTCTTGCAACATCACCATATCCGTTCGTTATTTTTTTACTACTTCGCACACCGCCTTACGCTTCAAACATGAACCTAACCCACTGACATTCCATGAAACCACACGCATCCTTACTGACTTTGCTTTTTCCCGGAAAAAACCTGTGTGAGATCCTTTATAATATCTGCTTCACACCCCACAATTCTGACTCCCACGATACTGCCCAATGCCACTGTCGCCACTATTTCCTTAATAAACAAATGCTGGCGATTCTGAAAATCCGAATCTGAGAGTGAAGCATTCACAACCTGCGACGAAACTTGCTGGCGTAGCGCCTGTTTTTGCGGTCTGCCCCTACCAGCACTTTGCATCGAAATCACACCCGAGAGAAGGTTTATTGACTTTGTTTTTCTACCGTTAATCCAAAGCAGAGAACTGTGATTTGCATTGTCTGAAACAGATAATTTCTCTCCACCCTTATCTGTTATTCTCTCAATATTTGAATCTGAATTATCCACCAAATCCACAGTAGTTGTGATTGGTTCAACCATCTCCACGTTGTTTGCGTTCAAATCCAAAGAAGTCGATTGTGAGTGAACTACCTCGAGCTGGTTAGCTACTGTAGGACTCTTCCCAGCCTCACCCACCACCCTATCGGAGATTTGCTCCTCCATCGGATCCGCCACACCACCTTCCTGCGTCTTAATCAAATCCGGCAGCCCCTTCGATCCAACCTCATCATGGAAGGCTTCAACATGGTCCAACCGATGATCCCACAGATTATTGCATCGCCACAACCTCTTCTCCTCCGTATGAACTTGGTCCCCGATTGGTTCCACATGCCCTATTACCTTCAATTGGTGATCATTACCCGTGTGTGGTGTCCCCCCATCCGAACCCTGTGTCGAAAGATCAGTATCCTCATCGCCAGTCTGCATCATCGTACACTCACATTCCATCCAAGGGCCAAAAGAAAACTCTCAGACTATGATAGGGAAACACACACCGTCCACCTCCAATTTCACCTTTGCATCTATGCATGACATAGATGATGTTTCGATTAACATCCATCCGCATTCAAAAGATTGGGGAGAATCAGTAGAGTCCGCTAAACGAACCAAGTTTCCCCAAATATTCGCGATACTTTCGAATGATTGTTGCGACCACGCATGGATTGGGAGGCCCTTGATCGATAACCAAACCTGTCTCGTTTCTAAACCTATCTCCGGTGACCACCGTTCTAGCCTTGTGAAACACCCTCGTATTGATTCTAACAACATCACCTTATCACGTGTTGAAGGGTCCTTGAACATGAGCAATATCATTGAGCCGGCTATACGCATAATCGACAAACCTTCTACCGCCGTCAAGTGCATTTTCGCTGCCAACTCCTTGATACTTCATGGGTGCTTGCACCACCCCACTGCACAGTTTTGCAGAATTTCCAGCTTATCCACTGCCACAAACCCCTGCACTGAATAATCGAAATTGTCGCCGTGATTGGCCTCCTCCTCCGATCGCTGCTTCAACGGCACTTTCGGTCGCAAATTCTCTGCCTGTGCCAACTGCTCTGTGCTGGTGTTGGCCTGTTTCCGTCTCCAAAACGAGTCACGTTCTCCATATTTCGCTTGAAACACAGAGATACGGGAACCGTAAATCCATTTACCATGCAAGCGTTCTATCACCCGATCAACATCCTCTCGACTACTCATTCTCACAAACTCAAATCTGGATCCGTTTCTAGCTAATTTCCGAGGAATGAACACATCCACCACCACCTCGTGACGATCAAACACCTGCCATACCCCTTATCAGTGAATGGATGTAGAGAGATTTCCCACAAATATTGTCCATACCTTCCAGTTACCAAACTCCGACGACATTCTCTCCTCAACAGATTTAATTTATTTTAAGAATAAAGGTCTCCTCCCTTTGTTACGTGTCTTTGTCATACAATAACTTCTCTTTAATTTCACCTACCTTTCCTGCTTTGCCTTTGTTACAGCAAGATCACATGGAGTCTTTAATATCCAATACCTTCTTCTTCCAGAGAGTTTCTCATATTAATTTATTTTTGACCTTCTCTCCCAATTCCGAGTTGACCTTTTCCTATTACGTTTTCCCTACTACTTTTGACTTCCTTTTCATTGCCTATCTACACCTATTTTTGGAAACAAATCCTTTAGTTTTTAAGTTATTTCTTACCCTCCTTTATACCAATATTCCTTTCTCAAGGAATAATAAAGCCTCTACTTTTGAAGTTGTTTCATTTCTACGTTTAACTTACATCCCCCTCACCTTTTTGTCTTTCTCAAAGCATCTTCCTTGTTTTCCTATGGCTTCTGAGTCAATCCTCCATCGTTTGGGTGATCTTACCTTCACTGCCGAGAAACAAGGGGTGATCTTTACACTTACTGTTAATTGGGAAGTTCCATCGGAAGACTGTGATTGTTCACTCGTTGGTAAGATCATCTCGAAAAAGATACTGGACGACAATGCAATAATATGTGCTTTCCAAGCGATTTGGAAAAATGAAAAGGTACTCTCTATCTCTGAGTTGAAACCAAATATTTTCATGATTAAATTCTCCTCGATGGAAAAACGCAATGATATCCTTAGACGAGGGTCGTGGTCTTTCAAGAAGGAATGACTTGCCCTTCTACCTTTGGACCCGACACGCTCGCTTGATGAATATTCTTTCACCACTATACGCATTTGGATCCGTATCTACCGTATACCGATTATCCTAATGGCTGATGACAAAAAGGCTATTAATATTGTTTGGTCTCTTGGATCTTGTGTTGGATTCGTTGTGGCACTGATACTCGTATTAGTGAAGGCAATATGGTCGACTTTTTACGTGTTCAGATTATTATGGACTCTACAAAACCTTCACGATGATGCGTTGCGTTGGGAGGCATGCACTAGGAATATACCAAAGCTTTACCCTCTTCAGTATGAAAGGATACCTATCTTCTGCCGTGTCTGTGGTATAATTGGTCATCCGACCCCCTCATGCCTAACAGTTAAAACTGATGAACACTCCAAATTACAATACGGAGATTGGTTGCGTGTGGAGCCTCCTAAATCTCAGAGGGGATTTCTACGATCTAAAGGTCGTATTCACTATCATCAAGTTGTGACGCCTTCGAGCGTACCAAGTTTGGCACTTGCATGGATAAAGGTAATCTTGCATCTAAAAGTGATGAAGTTATAGAAGATGGATTCGTTTGGCACATCCTTTGAGCCTGGCTACTGCCTCCACTGTCTCGGCCACCAAACCAGGACTGCCTTCGGGGCTTGCACCAGTGTCGGCTAAGACTCCTCGTGCTGCACCTGGTGGTGCGTCATCTTAGGCCCCTCGTGCTGCACCTAGCCTCACTGCTGCTTCAGGAACCAAGTTAGGGCTGTTTTCTGGGACCCCAATATCGGACGTGCCCATCCCTGTTGTGCCCATTGTTGTGATCTTCCCGGCCACCGAGTCGGTCACAACCTCCCCAACACCGACTCCTGTTGAAACTACCCCACCCTTGGCCTCGACAACCTTAGAATTTGCTGTGGCCTCTCTAGGCCCGACGCCTGCTGCACCTAGTGCTTTGACACCCTTGGCCACTGCTCCTCAATCCCAACATGTAGCGGCACCCTTACCTCCTACTGCTCCTACTGCAACGGTCGAGACTGTTGGGGATGATTTTGTGCATGGTGGTTCGGATGCTGCACCGGTCATGTTGGCTACCAAGTCTGCTGATTCCTCACTCCCTATACTTATTGAAGGCTCGGTACTCTTTGCTGATTTTACTGAGGAAAAAGGCAAAGCGGTCTCTGCTATTTTTGCCAATGACGGAAAACCTAGTCCTGCTACTTCGACCAAGTTTATTTCAACACCAGTACTTTTCCACTTTGACGCATGGTTGGCCACACAACCGTGTTCAACTATGCCTACCAAGCGTGCTAAAGAGCCAGCCATTCGAGCTCCAAAGAGAGTCTCTACTCTCGCAGAGATGGTTAAAGCAAAACGGCAACGTTCTTCGCTCTCTTCTTCTAAGGTGTCTAAGCCCTCTTCAGCTGGAATGAGCAGCTCTAAAAACTCTTCGGCGACAGTTGTCTCTCAACCCGTCAAGAAAAAGTAAATGTAATACCTCTAAATTTGGAACTAGGAATATAATGTGACCATTTTATTTGGACAAGAATTAATTAAAACATATAACCTTGGGAGGACCATTTTGATAGAATTAAGGAATGAAGGGACCAATGTTAGAGGGACTAGATTGGTATAATGTACAAATTATAGTTTTTGCATGGTAATTAAAATCTTAGGTGGGAACATTACACATGTCTTCCCTTCCTCTTACACCGATTTTAATTAGAAAAAAATGAGTGTCATCTTCCTCATTGAACTAGCCGAAACAATAGAAAGGAGGGGTAGTGTGAGAAAGTTCAAGGAGAAAAAAATCATTCGGTTGAAAGAGAGAACACATTACTTGTTAAATTTTCTTCTAAGGCTGGTAATTTTTTTCTGGATAAAATATGTGATTCGTATTTATCCTAGAAGTAGCAAAGCTACTACAGTCAATAAATCCTAAACCAAGGAGTCCCCAGCCAACTATACATTAAAGAATCACCCAAGCTCTACATAATTGCTCATTTACAGTATCAAGTCTATCTATATGACTATCACACAGTTTTGTACAAATTACATCCTTTATATTCTTAACTAACTCCACCACAACTCGAGCGGTACCCCTATGCAAGCGACAATTCCTCTCCTTACAGATGAATTAGATGAACCCACACAAAGCAAGCTTCAATACCAAAACAATGAGAGCTTTCCCCTTCAAATGCTTCATGGCCCATTCCAAATCTTCCAGCCAATCTCTAGTCTCTCTACGCAGACCACACAAATACAAAACAGTATCCAAAACAACCCTTGAGAAAGGGCATTCCGAGAACAAGTGATCCCTTGTCTCTTGAGCGTCCTAACATAATAAACATTCAACATATTGCACAACACCAAACTGTAACAACCTCGATATGGTGGGAAGTCTATCCAAAATAACAAGCCAAGTAATAAAAGAGTTTTTTTGGAATATGAGAAGAGAACCATACAATTTTCTCCCATTGCACCTTACTTCTCCTCTCCCCGATCCTCTCTGAAATCTAGGAAACCTTCACCATAGACCAGTCCTAAATTCCAACAAATAATCCTCCAGCAGCTTCTCTAAGCTTCAAAAGCTTCCTTACAATCTAGCTGTAATGAGGACTAGCATTGATGGACCAATAGCTTCCCCCCTTGAATACATATGCAGAAAGCTAAGCAACCCAAAGAGACCCCTAGTTGGCCAGAATATTCCTCACGAGGTACAAAAAGGCAAGCATCACTCCAACACTTCAAGTTCCTTAACCCCAAACCCCCCATCAGATTTCAGGGTATGTTGAACGTAATAGCTAAGGTTGCTGCAGCCTTGTTAGTTACCAGGTAGTTGTTAGGATTGTTGAGTCAGCAAACAGTTGTAACGGCTAACCAAGTCTGTTAGATGGTTAGCATGCCATTCTAGTGGCTATATATGTACAACTTCTTCATTGAGCAAATCATCTTGATCATCAATAAAACAACTTCTATCTTTCTATTCCTTTGTTATTTCAACATTGTATCTTTCGCTTGGTGATTCTGGGAGGTTATAATTGTTCTTTCACTCGCCTGAGATCTATCTTTCTTTCCCTTAAAGTTCTTGTTTGATTCAGGTTGTCTCTTCCATCATGCCTGCCTCTGGTGATGTTGCTCGTTCCAGTTCTGATTCTGGTGATTCAACCTCGACAGCCAGGATGTTCACCAACAAGAAAATCAATGTCATGCTTGACGAAACGAACTTCCTGTTGTGGAAGCAACAAGTGTTGCTCACGGTGCGTAGCCATCGTCTTGAAAGAATGCTTACTGGGCAGCTTACCCCACCGGCGGAGAAGGTTCGCAGTGATGCTGGCGAAATGGTACTCAATGACGATTATGAGATCTTTGTGGCGCAAGATAGTGCCCTCGCGTCTTGTCTTCTCTCGACGATTAGCTCAGATCTTCTTCCTCAATTTGTGGGTGCTGATACGGCACAAGATGTATGGAATACTGTGCTAAAGTTCTTTGCAAATCGATCTACGACGAGTGTTATGGGTTTACACTGTAAACTTCGATCCATAAAGAAAGGTGATGAGAGTATGAGGTCGTATCTTATGCAAATCAAGGAGGCGTATGACTCGTTGGCAGCTTGTAGAAGCACTGTCTCTGAAATTGAGCAGATTGCTACAATCTTGAATGGGCTTCCATTCGAATATCAACCTTTTATGGCTATCATTACCTCCAGTAAAGAAAAGTTTTCTTTGGATGGAGTCAAGTCTGTGCTAATGGATGCTGAGGCTCAGTTGAGGGGATTTCAGACTCCACTTCATTTGCCAATGAGTGTGAATATGGCTCAAGGTCCTGTGACTTCTCAAGAAGCTTCTACTCACATGCCACCTGCATATCACTTCAATGGGGCCAGGTCTGGTCATGGTGGTCGTGGTCGAGGAAGGTCCAGGCTTCAGTGCCAACTGTGTGGCAAACTTGGGCATTCTGCTGATCGGTGTTGGCGTCGGTTTGATCGAGAGTTTCTAGGGGTGCTGGCCTCTAAAAATGAGTTTGCTGATGTTAACTCGAGCACGTTTGAACGCTGCATGTGCCACGATTGTAATACTTCTCATGCTCATATGGTTACCCCATCTTCAAGTGGTGATAAGTGGATTATGGACACAGGTGCCACGCATCATGTGACATCTGATGCATCCAAGGTGGTGGATGGCTCCGAGTTTATTGGTCCAGGTAAGTTAACTGTTGGATCTGGTCATGTCTTAAGCATTAGTAAATCTGGGAATGCTCATCTTCCTACTGATTCGCGTACTCTATTGATTAAAGATTTGTTGCATGTGCCTGCTATTACTAAAAATCTCTTGTCTGTCTCCAAGCTTGCTAGAGACAATGTTGTTTACCTTGAGTTTCATGCGAAGGAGTGCTTAGTCAAAGAGGAAGGCTCTGGGAAGATTCTTTTACGAGGAATGGAGTGCAACGGGCTCTATCACTTTGGTGCAACTACTGAAGATTATAGTTGTCATCATGTAGAAGTAGATGTAGCTAAGAAGGTTGAGGAATGCCGACTGTGGCACATGAGGCTAGGACATCTTGCCCATTCCACCTTAGTTCAGGCTTGTAAGCATGTAGGTGTTGTAATACCTAGTCAAGTTGATAATGTTGTTGATAATACTTGTATCCCTTGTCGATTAGGCAAGAGTCACAAATTGAGTTCCAATGAATCTACATCAGTTTATGATTCACCTTTTCAGCTTGTGTTTTCTGATTTATGGGGACCTTCTCATGTGGTTTCAAATGGTTTTCGATACTATATTTTATTCGTTGATGCATTCTCTCGTCATTGTTGGGTGTATATGCTTAAGAAAAAGGACCAAGCTCTTCAGGCATTTCAATTATTTAGTCAAATGATTAAAACTCAGTTTAACACCACTATAAAGGAAATGCAAATAGATTGGGGAGGTGAATACAGAAGTATGTATCCAGTTCTAGCTTCTATGGGAATTGTTCACCGTCTTTCTTGTCCACACACCTCTGAGCAGAATGGTGTTGTTTAAAGAAAGCATCGACATATCATTGAACTTGCATTGGTGTTAATGGCACAAGCATCGTTGCCCTTTAAGTATTGGGCATATGTTGTGACTACAACTGTTTTTCTTATCAATCGATTGCCCTCTCGTGCGTTGCAAGGCAAATCTCCATTTGAAGTGTTGCATAATAGAGTACCAGATTACAAGTTCATGAAGGTGTTTGGGTCTCAATGTTTTCCACACCTTCGGCCCTATCAAAACCATAAGCTGAGCTATAGATCTCAAGCATGCACCTTTCTAGGCTATAGCCCAAGCCATAGAGGGTATCAATGCTTGGCACCAGATGGGCGTGTTTACATCTCGATACATGTTGTGTTTAATGAAAAATGTTTTCCCTTTGCAGGCAAAGAAACACAAAGGGGTACAGGGTCCAATGCTGTTAAATCCTCCAAGATGACTGTTGTGCATGGTGCGGCCAAAATATGTGCACCGTTGGCATCCTCAAGTTCTAATTCTAATTCCGCATCGATGCTGTCTGGCTCTCCTGATCAACTACACGTGTCACCAGCTACCACAGCTTCTATGAATACCAATGATCGTGTCTCTCATGCTCCTGAAGTAAGTTTTGGGTCCTCCAATGAGTTTGTTCAGCATGGTGATGAGGTGTGCAGGATAATGTGAATCAAGAGTTGGAAGAAAATGAACATGAATGTGAGAGTGGTGCTGATAATATACAACAAGAGTTGGAAAGAGAGTTACATGAAGGTGTGAGCCATGAGTCGATACCTGATGTCCCACCTGATGTACCTCCAACCCCTGTTGTCTTAGGTCATCACATGCTCACTCGAAGTAAGTGTGGCATTTTCAAACCGAAGTTGTATATGGCTGCTCATGCAATTGAAGAAACAGAACCTAGCTCAGTGTATGAAGCATTCAAGTCAACCCAGTGGAGTGCAGTTGTTCATGCTGAGTTTGAAGCATTAGAAAGAAACAACACCTGGACGCTAGTGCCCTTACTTGGAAGGATTGTTGTTAATTGTAAATGGCTATTCAGAACTAAAAAGAATGATGATGGCACAGTGCAAAGACATAAAGCAAGGTTGGTGGCTAAAGGTTTTTCTCAGGTTCCTGGTCAGGATTTTCAGGAGACATTTAGCCCAGTAGTGAAGGCAGCCACCATTAATGTTGTCCTTAGCATAGTAGCTCACAAAGGATGGCCATTGAGATAGGTGGACGTTAATAACGCCTTTCTAAATGGTGATTTCCAGGAGGATGTGTACATGTACCAACCACAAGGTTTTGAGAAAAAGGCAGATGATGGATCGATGCTAGTGTGAAAACTACAAAAGGCGTTGTATGAGCTTAGACAAGCTCCACGCAACTGGTACTCGAAGATGAAGGACCATCTTCTGAGTTTGGGGTTCAGGAGTTCTCAAGATGACACCTCAATGTTTATCAAACATGAGTAGGAGCATGTGGTATATGTGTTAGTCTACGTGAATGATATCATTGTCACAGGTAACAACACTGTTGATATCGAGGATGTGGTTAAGCAATTGGGAGAAAAGTTCTCTTTGAAAGACTTGGGGCAACTTAGTTTTTTCCTTGGCATTGAAGTAAAGCGTGTAGGGGATGTTGTTTTCTTGAGTCAAAGGAAGTACATACTGGATCTTCTAGCCAAGGCACACATAGATGGTGCTTCATCAGTTCCAACCCCCATAGTGGCGCCACTCAAGTTGTCCAAGGATGCTGGTAGCCCGTTAGTAAATACAAAGGAGTATCGAAGCCTGGTAGGATCATTACTATATGCTTGTCACACTCGCCCAGACATAGCATTTAGTGTAAATAAGCTAGCACAATTTATGCATGCTCCTTGTGAATAGCATCTTGTTGATGTCAAGAGGGTGATGAGATACTTGAATGGCACACTTGATCATGGATTGGTGTTCTCACCTACAACGGGTTCGTTTCAGTTGGTAGCATTCTCTGATGCTGACTGGGGTGGCAGTGTGGATGATCGACGGTCTATCTCTGGGAGTTGTTTGTATTTGGGAGGCAATCTGGTGATGTGGGGCTCGAAGAAACAGAAAAATGTCTCTAGATCAACCACAGAAGCTGAATATCGAAGCTTGGCAAACACAGCTTCTGATGTTACCTGGTTGAGTGCATTGTTGAATGATATGCAAGTTGATCTTCAAGCAACGCCCGTGATATGGAGTGGCAATTCGAGTGCCATAGCCATGAGTGTTAATCTAGTTTACCACACAAAGGCTAAGAACATTGAGCTAGATGTGCATTTTGTGAGAGAAAAGGTGACAAATAATAAACTGAAGGTGAATTTTGTTCCATCCGAGCATCAAGTAGCAGATGGAATGACAAAAGCATTGTCCAGAGAATACTTCAGCTTGTTCAGAAGAAGATTGGGAGTGGTTTCATTTTCAGAAATTGAAGAAGGAAAAACAGGGAGCATGTTGAACGTAATAGCTAGGTTTGCTGCAGCCTTGTTAGTTATCAGGTGGTTGTTAGGATTGCTGAGTCAGAAAACAGTTGTAACGGCTAACCAAGTCTGTTAGATGGTTAGCAGGCCATTCTAGTGGCTATATATGTACAGCTTCTTCATTGAGAAAATCATCTTGATCATCAATAAAACAACTTCTATCTTTCTATTCCTTTGTTATTTCAACAGGGTACAAACCTGACTCCAATTGACACTAGCACCTTTTGCTGGAGCATCACCACCTACCCAAAGGAATCTCATACATAACTGCTCTACCTTGCAGATAGTGGCCTTTGGAAGCACAAGTTACCTACACCAATAACTTGTCAAGCTAAACAATACAGCTTTGACAAAGCTGAAGCCTCCCTGCATGGCTTAATTTCTTCCTACCCCATACATCTAGCTTGCCCATAATTGTCTCAATTAAAATTTGACAATCCTTCTCACTTAACTTTCGAGTCATTAAGGGAACTCCAATATACCTCACAAGCAATCTTCCTATCTTGAAACCAGTAGTATAGTGAATAAGATCCAAATTGCGCCTAGAAATGCCACATGTAAACAATTCTGTCTTAGAAGCATTCAATTTTAGACCAGACAGAAGATAGAATTCCTCCAGCACACTTAATACTCTAGCAATAGAGCCAACATCTCCTCTACAAAATACTAGAAGGTCGTCAGCAAAGCACATGTGAGTGAGAGAGACCCTTTTTGCATTTAGGATGAAATTTAAAGATTCCAATAGAAGCAGCAAGTTTGAGCATGGAAGACAAAACATTCATTACCAGCACAAAGATATAGGGAGAGAGAGGGTCACCTTGCCTCACCCTCTTTTCTCTTTGAAGAACCCTATAAGGCTCCCATTGAAGGAAACTGAGAACCTTGATGCAGTAATACATGCCCTTATCCACCCTATAAATTTCTCTAGCAATCTCATTGCACAAAAGACCTAGATAATAAACTCCCACTATACATAATCAAAATCCTTCTGTAAGTCTATATTTATGGCACATCTTGGAGAGAGACCCTTTCTTGAGTATCCTCGAACCAATTCTTGTGCAAGAAGGGTATTATCAATGATGTTCCTCCGCTTAACAAAATTAGTTTGGTTCATCGAGATCATCTTCGGGAAGAAATCTGACAGTCTAGTAATAAGGATCTTAGTAACTATTTTGTATACCACTAAGCAGCAAGAGATAGGCCTAAATTCCTTAGCAAGGCAAGCATTAACAATTTTATGGACCAACACAATTGCAGTAGCATTAAACGCAGACATCAAGTTAGAAGAGTGAAAGAAGAACTTGATAGCATAAAGAAAATCCTTCTTCAAAATCTCCCAAGAGTTCTTGAAAACCCAGGCGGTATAACCATCAGGGCTTGGGCTCTTGTCATTGCCTTGACAAAAAAGGGCCTCTTGTATCTCTTTATCCGCAATCTCCCTACAAAGACTATCACAAGCTCCCCTAGGTAAGGTAAAGCCAAGAAAATCATACAAAACTTCCACAATACAACCCTTTACATTCTCATCATCTTTCGCAATCAAGTTTGTGAAGAAAGATACCATTTCAGCCGACATAGAGTCAAAATCTTCTAATATGTTCCCCAGTTCATCATACATGACCCTAATCGTGTTCTTCTTCCTCTTAAGCTAATTAGTTGATTATTAGTGGGATAATTACCCCATTAATTGGCCATGTGGCCGGCCATCTAGTGTTGAGAGCACTATCTTCATGCCATCTCACCATCTTCTCCATTCACTCTTCATTCTAGCTGAAACTTAAGAGAAAAATAGTGAGAGTGAAACTTGAGAGAGAGCCATTGTTGAAGAGGAAATCAAGCTTGCATGTTCATAATTTTCTATAGGAAATTAAGCTAGAAGCAAAGTAAGTACACTATTGTTCTTGTTATTCGAATATAAGAGAAATTTTGTTGAATTTGATTGTTTAATGCTTGTTGATGAAATTAGTTGTTGTATATGCTTGTTAGAATATTGAATGATGATAGTATTACATGAATTTGAGTAGAACATAATTAGATGATCATGTTAGAAGCAAGAACTATTGAATTTGTACATCTAGTAGTAGCCGAATGAAATTGATGATAAATTGGATTGAATTGAGTATCAATTGAAAGTAGTGATGTAATTAAATTTTAAAAACCTAGTTAAAATCGTGTGAACTGGATAATTGAGGCATTGGATAAATTAGATTGATGAAGAAATTGAATTAATGATGAAACTAGTCACCTAGCTAGCTTAAATTACTAATCTGGACTGTTTTGGAATAATTAGTGAATTTGGTTCTGAATTGAATAAGCTTAAGAACTAGAAATGTCAGTTAAAAACAGGGGAAGGATTAAAATGAATACTAGATAACTTGAATTGCATGAATTGTAGCTAAATGGATTGCTTAAAGTGTTAGCTGGCAGAATTAGTGAACTATGGATTGTTCTGGAAAAACTGTTAAATTGTGGACTGAAATGGATTGTTTAGGGACTAATCTTAACTTGTAAAAACATGGGAAACTAAGGTAAAAAGGACTAATTTGAAATTTTAAGGGTCATAGGTTGCTCACTAAAGTGAACTCAATTGTAAACTGGCAGATTCTGGACTGTAAATTTAACCTGACTTTAACTTAAAATATGTATTGATATATAAGGACTAAAATTATGAGCCATATATGGTTGAAAATATAATTGAATTAGCTTTCTAATGGTATAAATTATTTAAAATTACGACATATAGATTAAAAGATATAAACATATTAGTGAAGGGTATGCAAACTGCCAAAAACAGAAACAATTTAGTAATGTTGTGCAATAATGTGCTTGGTTGTATGAGTATATTGATGAATTGATTCTAATCATCTTTCTTGCTTGATCTATATGATTCGAATGACTCAAGAATGAATAAAAATGTGATGCTTGATACTAGTTGATGACTTGACTTGAATAATTGATAGACATTATAGTATACATGCTAGAAATTGTCTATGATTTGAATGGCCCAAGGGTGTACCTTGATCTTGATATACATGGCTTGAGACAAGAATTCTTGAATAAAACATGTCTTGAACAATACTAAAATTACTTGATTAATAAACTTGGAAATCAAATTAAGTTCTTGGTTGCTAGTTAGTCTTAGGTAGAATGGCATGCCATGGAGTCTAGAGCTCTTGTTTTAGGGTGGACTATGGTCCTAGGCTAAGGCCTTATTTAGTGACAATAGTAGGTATGAGATGTGGTCACTTGGCGACAGTAGAAGGATTTTGACCGGTACAAATGTACCATCTTGAGGCGACAGTTAGTTGGAGACTCGAATACCTAGACGAAACTAAATACCAAGGCAATTAAAGTGATAATTAAGCTTGAAATTAAAAGAACATTGCTTTTCCTTGATTGTTACTTAAAATCCAAGAAAGCTTATGATGTAATTAAACTCTTGATTGGTTACTTGCTAAATTGGCTAGTTATACATGTTACCATGTTTAATTGAACGATTCACGATCTAGCTCATTTTGCTTAGAAATTGTACTTATAATCCTTATTGTGATGTTAATGCATATCTTATGATGAAATTATTGCTACTTAATAGGTCTTGTGCAATTCGATTTCATGCTTGTCTTAATGAGTTTAGTTTACTTGATATCTTGACTATGATTGAACTTGTATCTCAAACTATGCTTGTTTACTTAAGCTTATACCCTTAAACTTGAGACAACTAATAAATTTTACATTATGACTCATGCTTGAAATAACTTGTTAGTTCAAGGACTACCTCACTAAGTACTTAACCGTACTTATCACTCTTGTTCTCGTTCTTCCCAAAATACAGGTTAGTGGTTTGAAAACTTTCCTTGAGTTGAGGTGATGAGTGGCTAGTTTAGTCGTCGTTTTATTCCTAATTGTGCTTAAATTGATGATTTGTGGATCTTAATTGTGGGATATTTCGTGTTTTCTCATGAAGGACTTGGTGGATGCAGAACAAATAGGAAAAGGCTAGGAACTGCAGGAAATCCGGATTCGTGGCTGGGATGTTGGGCATGAACTGGGGCATGAATGCTAACTAGATGCCACGTCAGCACCTTCTAGAAGCCGACGTCAACAACGTGATAACTTATCAGCCGCATATCAACTTGCTTATCAGCGGGATTTAAATTTTAAACTTTATTATTATCTTATGTACTTAATTTGAATTATTTTAGAATTTATTTTTATCACTTTTGAGTGATTTTTAGGGTTTTGGACTACTATAAATACCCCACTTTGGGGGTGAAACTCATCATGAAATTTACTCTTGTTCTTCATTTATCTTGAGCTTAAATATATCTCTTTTCTTTTACCTTATTTGGTTTTTATTTTTCTTTTCTTTTGTTAAAACTAAGTATGGTTTCTTCACCAACCATGCTTAGCTAAATTTTTCTTAGCCAAAAGCAACGACAAACCCGACTTACCTCGTGAGATTGGAAGAGTTATTCATTCCTCCAACATTTCATTTTTCGATTCTCAATAAAATTGGTTAGGCAATCGTCCTAACCTTTAGGCATCTCAATTATTTCATTTCAAAGGCGTCGTCAGATTAGAAGTGGTTCAGATCAACCGTTGGGGACGAGAACAGGCTTGTAGCAAATTCAACTCACTAAGAACAAACTTAGTGGCGGTCAACTAAGGGGAATCAAAATTGGAAACGATTCTCGTCGAGACAACTATTCGAGCACGGGCTTCTCCAGCACTAATGCAGACTTATGTTAGCATAGATGGCCGTAGCTAATCAACTTAGCACTTGATTTCAAGGATTGCCCTGGGAATTGAGTTTACCGTAGAGAAGCAAGTCACAAGGGTTGGGCCTTGTAGACTGTAACCGGCAAGAAGGTTGAAGCAAAATCCATTTCCGTGATCGAGAAGAGTTGTGGAAAAGCGATGCTTGAGGCTAATTCATTCCATAATTTATTTCAATATTTCTTTTCGCTTTTATTATACTTCCATTACTCGTATTAGTTTATTTAACCCCCATTTTTATTATTTGCAGGTTTCTTGGTCTAAGTCAAAACGAATAGGTGTTGGAACTCCCTAGTCTCGGTGGATCGACCCTTACTCTCGCTATATTATTTTTAATTATTTATTTGAGTTTAAGGATTTATTTTGACGCAAGTAACGACACGTGTCAAAATTGGCGTCGTTGCCGGGGACTACTACAAAGTTACTAATATCGTTCTTTATTGATTTATGACCAGGAGTAATCCGGGAGAACAAATTGAATACGTCTCGGAAATCGAAGCACTAGCCCGAAAAAGTGCACGCACAAACACTATAGGAAAAGAAGAACAAACAACGCCAAAAAAGACTTGAACGCGATTTAGAGATCACATCTGAAGCGGAGTCGAATTTCGATCATACCAACGAAAAACTGGATCCGATAGGAGACAGAGATCAAACTATTCGCCAGCTAAATGCGGCACCCGATGGACAACAGCTGATGTGCATTACCTTCTCGAATGGCACAACACCATTCGTGCTAAAAACGGGTTTGATTCACCTTTTGCCTATTTTCCACGGCCTGCCGAACGAAAATCCGCATAAACATTTGAAGGAATTTCACATGGTTTGTCTAAGAACAAAACCTCAGGGAGTATCCGATGACCAAATTAAACTTAGAGCTTTTCCATTTTCTTTAGTAGATATCGCAAATGATTGGTTATTTGATTTACCTCCCAACTCTGTTACAATTTGGACTGATATGGCTAAACTCTTTCTTGACAGGTTCTTCCCCGCGGCAAAAGCGAGCGAAATGAGGCGCAATATCCTGAGCATTCAACAAAAGGATACAAAATCCTTATATGAATACTGGGAGCGTTTTAAAAAGTTGTGCGCAAATTGTCCACAACATGGATTGTCGAAACAAACCCTGCTCCAGTATTTTTTATAAAGGATTGACGCCCATGGATATGAAAGTAGTAGATATAGCAAGCGGCGGGGCTCTAATCAATATGACTCCAACAGTGGCAAAAACGTTAATATCAACCATGGTCGCCAACTCACAAAGGTTTAATCAATCTAGTGAACCGTCTCGAAGGGTTCGCGAGGTAAGTACAGTTTCTCTAGAAAATAAAATTGATAAATGAGCTGAAATAGTGCAATCTCTTGTTACAGATAAAAAAAGAACATCTAGACTTTGCGGGATATGCACTAGTCCAGAACATCCGATAAACTATTGTCCGATGATACAGGAAGAAGATATTGCACAAGCAAATTCCATCGGTAATACATATAACCCGGGATGGAAAAATCATCCGAATTTCAATTATGCGCAAAACCAGAGACCAAATCAAGCTTATCAACCAACTGCACCACATCAATATCAACCGCAGAAGCCATCGTTGGAGTCAATTGTTGAAAGGTTAGCGCTAGCCTAAGAAAAGTTTCAACTAAAGACCGAAGCATACTTTGAAGCAATTGACAAACAGATGAGTCAACTAACGTTAGCGGTAAGTCGCTTAGAATCCAAAGAGAAATTACCTTCTCAAACGGAGCCCAATCCGAGAGAGAATGTGAACGCCGTCACTCTACGATGCGGTACCATCATCGAACCAAAAGCCACGGAGGAAGGCGTTCAAAAGAAAGGTAAAGAGAAATCACAATCTTCCACTGAGAAAGGCATGTCCAATCCACCTTCTTCACCATCTCCCTATGCTACTCCACCCTCTTTTCCTTCAAGGTTGGTTAAGCGTGACAAACAAGCTGAAGAGAGGGAGATTTTAGATGTATTTTGGAAAGCAGAAATTAACATTCCACTTCTAGAAGTAATAAAAAAGGTACATCGATACGCCAAATTCCTGAAGGATCTATGCACAAATAAAATATGATTTACCGGAATAGAGAAGGTAAATCTGGGAGAACACGTATCCGCAGTTTTTCAGCGACGGTTACTGCCAAAATTGAAGGACCAAGGTATGTTCGCAATTCCCTGCAAAATTGGTAAGGTTGGTATTAAACGTGCTATGTGTGACTTAGGCGCTTCAATAAATGTTATGTCACTATCTTTATATAAATCACTTTCTGCTGAACCTTCAAAAGATACAAAAGTAACTGTGCAGTTGGCAGATAGATTCATAATATACCCGAAAGGACTCCTCGAGAATGTCTTAGTCCAGGTAAATGATCTTATTTTTCCGGCGGATTTTTACGTCATAGGTATGGAAAACGACCGATCAAACTCCTCTTCAGAAATTCTTCTTGGATGTCCCTTCCTTAGTACGGAAAATACAAAAATAGATGTAAGAAGCGGAATTCCTACAATAGAGTTTGACGGTGAGATCGTTAAATTTGACGTATACAAAGCAATGCGACATCCAGATAATGTTGCTAGTATTAATTTTATCGATGTCATTGAACTTGCCGCTGATGAGATAATTTATGTAGGAAATTGGAAGGCCACAATGAAAAAATTAGGGAGTTGGAAAATATTTCATTTGTCAATTCTGATCTACACTTAACTCCTTCAAAAATTAAAAATTTCCCTTCCATTTTGCAGGCACCAGATATCGAGTTAAAATTGCCGCTAGATAATTTGAAGTGCAAATTTTTGAGTAAAAGAGATATCTCGTTGGTAATTATTTTAGACAAGTTTTCAAGGCTGAAAAATGCTCGAAGAAATTATCAAATCTACAAGTACAAAACGAATGAACTCCATAATCGTAAAATTCCTCTTAAGAAAATTCTCAGTTGGACAAAGCTCAAGAAGTGGAAAAAAGTATTTGCGCAGTGCCTGTAGTCTGAACCAGGTCGTCGAGGTAAACGATGTTAAATAAAGCGTTGAATGGGAGGCAACCCATTTTATTTTTCATCTACTAAGTTATTATTATTATTATTCGTTTTATTTTATTTTATTTTTTATTTTTATTTTTGTTTTAATTTATTTTATTTTTTAGGAACCCAAGTTTTTTTTTGAATCAAGCGTTAAACTACGGTATTGGTCGAATTAAAGCATCACGACACGTTTTTTTGCTACACGCAGTGACATGCAAAAAGAGAGACGATGACATGATGCACAATAGCACCAGAAATCACGAACCTGGATAATTCCAGTTGATATACTTGAACTTGTCGCACCATTCCTTGTTCTCATCTCTTTCACGTTCGACAACCACCAGCCGCCACCACCATGGTCCAGACCAGAGAGCAAGCTCGCCGTCTCCCCAAATGGCCGGAGCCCCTTGTCCTAGGAGGGCGTTGCCGCATGCTCTCGCCAGACTTCGTGGCTGTAACTAGTTCAAGGAGTTTCCTCATTCCCTCTCTTTCATTTTTATTTGCATAATGGGACATCATGCTTAAAGTGAGGGGGAGTGGGTATCCATGCCAAATTCTCATAATTCCTTGTTCGATTTCTTGTTTTCTTGTTCTTGATTTTATTTAAATTTAAGTTACTTTTTGGTTTCCTTTGTTTCACCTAGTCCCTTTGTTTCCGTATGACTTTGGTATTTTTCTTGTTAGAAATTTTAGGTTGCATAATAAATTATGGCATGCTTGGAATTTTTCTTATAATCATTGTCATGACATTCCTTACTTCGTTAATTGACATGATGCTTACCTATGTACACAAGACAATTCATGAGAGCTTTTTAGCCTAACGAGCATACATTATTTCAGCTCTTTGTTTCTTTGAGTGTGCCTAGCTAATTAGTTGCATTCTAGAACTTGTGGTTTAAATACTTTTCGAGATTACATTTTTTATTATGGTGCATTAATATGATAGAGGCATTAGGTTTAACCTCATTCTCTTCCCAAAAAAACCTACCCCTTGTTATTATCCCTTAGTGAAACAATTTTGAGCCTTAACCTTTTTCTTTGGATGACCTTATTATTTAACCCACACCAATTCTGTTTTCCCCCCTCTTTTGTCACCTTTTTTCAAGACAAAATTGTCTAAAAAATATTCGAATCAACACTGCAGAAAAAATCAGATTCAAATTGAGTAGTGTAAGAAAATAAAGAGCAGTTTCGAATAGTGCAGTCCAACAATGCAGAAAATACATTGCAGAAAAAAAATTAAGTACAGAAAATGGTTCGAATATGCAGCAGAAAAAAACTGCAGAAAATACAGTGCAAAATTTATTTGATCTGCACAGCAAAAAAAGAATACGCAGTGCAATTTCATAGTTTTGGTTCGAATGAAAAAAGAGAGAAAAAAACAGTTTCGAATAAGAATTTTGGGATGATTTTTGTCTTGAATTTTAACCCCTTTTTTCCGGCCTTTATCCTACTCGAACCTTACCCCTATTACAACCCTTTTAAGACCTCTTGATTTTTGCATCACATTCATACTTAGTAGTGGAGATTAGATTTGACCACAAGCCTATGGTAATGCTCTAATTAGTTTTGGCTCGAGTGATTTTTTTCTACCCTTAAACACTTTAAGTAACATGAGCGATTCCTTGTGAGGGTACTTGGATTGCATAATTATTGTTAACATGGTATTGGAATGTCATTTTTGCTTAAATTATTTCTAAGTCTTGCCATTTCTCTTTTGCTCCTTTATTTTCTTTCATGTTTAGATACTGTGAAACCAATATTTTAATTTTGATATAACTAAAAACCTAAGGACTAAATTGAAAATGTCAAAACGAATTTTTAAGTCCTCAAAACATCCTCATATGATTTTAAGATTATGCCAAAGTTAAAAACAATATTTTCAAATATTTTTCTAAGTGTTTAAAGCCGAAACAATGATTTTCAAGTCCCTGTTTCGAAACGGCCTAAGGCGTTTCGAAACGTTTTCATCACTGCCAACCTCTATTCCGAAACGCGTATCGAAACGGCTTTAGAACACTTGAAACCGTTTCGAAACGGCTTCATGCGTTTCGAAACTGTTCTTCAATTTTTGATTTAAAAACTATAACGGTTGCAACATTTTTTAACTGAATATTTAAAGATTAATAGGGTGTTTCGAAACGGGCTCAATCAGTTTCGAAACGACCCTTGACAGTAGCAAAACCATTTCGAAACGAGGCCAAGCGTTTCGAAACTATTCTTCATTTTGATTTGAAAATATGAGCGTTATAATTGTTTTTAACTGATTTTCTGAAACCGTTAGGGTGTTTCGAAATGGGCTCAGGCTGTTTCAAAACGACCCTTGACAGTGGCAAAAGTGTTTCGAAACGGCTCTAAAGCGTTTCGAAACGGGCTCTTAAATGCACCCCAATGACTCTTTCTATTTCAGTCCGTTCCGAAACAGGTACCCCGCGTTTCGAAACGGGTTGTTGCAGACTGCATTTATGGAGGTGAGATAACATCCCAACGGCTCTATTGATGAGTGCAACAACCACAACGACTAGAAATCAATGAGAAGGTATAAAAGGGACCTCTAAAAGCTCCAGCAACAACTATTGATCCAAAAGCAAACATCTAAACATCAAATCCAAGCAATTGTGCAAAAATCCCATATTGTCTAGAAACCCCAATTGTAATTTTCATTCTTATCTTATTCAATTGGGTTGAGTGCTTGTAATTGGGCTACAATTTGTATTGAGAGATACTCTATTAGCCATCAAACTCTTTGTTATCTTGTTGTGAGGATTGGGTTAAATTTTGGGTAGAAAATTTAACCGAAATTGTAAGGGTTGCCTCCTTAGCCTAGAAAAGGGGAAGATCAATTAGTGGAATTGTTGCAAATCCTTAGTGAAGCTAAGGTAGTGGATGTAGAGTTCATTTGGAACTTGAACCACTCTAAAATCCCTTGTCAATTTTTTTAATTTGCAATTTCCACCACACAATCTTTAAAAATCCAATTCACCCCCCTCTTGGTTTATATCGATCTTTCGATCCACTCAACAGATACTTAGTCGTACCGGAAACCTTGAGACTTCGTGAAATTAAGAATGAGAACTTGAGCTTAGATTTGTTTAAATTTGAGATACTTGAGGACACGCATCGGATAAGTGAGGGGGAATTTGATGAGTAGCTAGTTTAGTCGTCGTTTTATTCCTATTTCTGCTTAAATTGATGATTTGTGGATCTTAATTATGGGATATTTTGTTTTTTTCTCATGAAGGACTTGGTAGATGCAGAAAAAACTGGAAAAGGCTGGGAACTTCAGAAAATCCAGATTCGTGGCTGGGATTTGGGCATGAACTGAGGCATGAATGCTGACTGGATACCACGTCAGCACCTTCTAGAAGCCGACGTCGGCAGCGTGATAACTTATCAGCCGCATATCAACTTGCTTATCAACGGAATTTAAATTTTAAACTTTATCATTATCTTATATAATTAATTTGAATTATTTTAGAATTTATCTTTATCACTTTGGAGTGATTTTTAGGGGTTTAGACTACTATAAATACCCCCAGTTTGGTGTGAAACTCATCATGAAATTCACTCTTGTTCTTCATTTATCTTGAGCTTAAATATATCTCATTTCTTTTACCTTATTTGGTTTTTATTTTTCTTTTCCTTTGTTAAAACTATGGTTTCATCACCAACCATGCTTAGCTAAATTTCCCTTAGCCAAAAGCAATGCCAAACCCGACTTACCTCGTGAGATTAGAAAATTTCTTTATTCCTCCAACATTTCTTTTTTCGATTCTTTGTAAAATTGGTTAGGCAATCGGCCTAACCTTTAGGCATCTCAATTATTTCATTCTGAAGGCGTCATCGGATTAGAAGTGGTTCAGTTCCACCGCTGGGGACGAGAATAGGCTTGTAGCAAATTCAACTCCCTAAGAACAAACTTAGTGGCGGTCCACTAAGAGGAATCAAAATCGGAAACGATTCTCGTCGAGACAACTATCCGAGCACGGGCTTCTCCAACACTAATGCAGACTTGTGTTAGCATCGATGGCCGTAGCTAATCAACTTAGCACTTGATTTCAAGGATTGGCCTGGGAATTGAGTTTACCGTAGAGAAGCAAGTTACAAGGGTTGGGCCTTGTAGACTGTAACCGGCAAGAAGGTTGAAGCAAAATCCATTTCCGTGATCGAGAAGAGTTGTGGCAAAGCGAAGCTTGAGGCTAATTCATTCCATAATTTATTTCAATATTTCTTTTCGCTTTTATTATACTTCCATTACTCGAATTATTTTATTTAACCCCCATTTTTATTATTTGCAGGTTTCTTGGTCTAAGTCAAAAAGAATAGGTGCTGGAACTCCCTAGTCCCTGTGGATCGACCCTTACTCTCGCTATATTATTTTTAATTATTTATTTGAGTTTAAGGATTTATTTTGACGCAAGTAAGGACGCGTGTCATGAGGCAAGGCAAGACGAGCTAAAGATGAAAGTATGGTTCATGTCTTTTGTAAGCTCCTAGTTGGTGGCCTTAGTCATGTGTATATACTGGTTATCATGCATTTTGAATCCTTGAAGACTTGTATATAATTGATATATTATGGTGATATATAAACTTGATATTAAGACTTGAATTTTGTAGCCTAGTTAATCTAGGTGTTATGATATGAGATATGATTATGTTTGATTAAATTGATCTTGATCTTATGTCTTGAAAAGTTTAGATGATTGATAAATGGTCGATATATGTCTTGTATATTTGCTATGAGTTGTCTATTGAATGTTTACATGCCAAATCTTATCTTGAAATGCCATGATTGATCTTGTTGTGCTCATGTTATTCGAATGCTATGGTTGTACATGATGAAATGATATGTTTCGATTGCCATGCTACGATTGATAATATTTGCTCAAGTTGTTCGAATGCTTACTAGGAGGATTGAAATTGTTTACACTTCCATGATTGAGATTACAATGCTTAGGTTGATGTATGTAGTAATCTATGACAATGTCTATGTGTTGGTGTATGAATGTTAATTGTTTCATGTTGTTTGAGTGTTGTATTAGAAGATTAACTCACCTATTAGGGGTGAGTTGTGAAAAGTTCAAATTGGTTCGTGTTTTCCTTGCATGTTTTACACTCCTTAGCCGGTTTAGGATTAAATCGGGTGAGGGGGTGTTACACCATGTATTCTGTAACATGTTATATCGAGAGGATAATGAAGATAAAAAGGGTCACGTAGACGAGCAAGCAGATAGGCAAAAATGAGTTGTAATCCGGGATTGCTAGAAGCTCGGAGTAATCTTTTGAGTGTAGTTTAAAGTATTGGAAAGGAGTTTCACCTTTCTGAGTTTTAAATTCAGGTTGTTATCTTAAATAATAAATGATGTAATGAATATATAATTGATTTGTGGCTAGTAAGCAAGGAATGAGGTACGTATTTCTTGGGATATGCCCATATGATGCATTGATTGAATCTATGAGTAGTTGACAATTTTGTGGCCATAATATGATTCATTGTGAAATAATAAACTATCTTCTAGGTGATAATAAATGTAAAACCCTAAATCCGGCCTAGAAGTAAAGACCGAATTTAAGAAGTCGCGTTTGAAAACTTTACCCTCAAAAAATCAATTCGAATTACAATATATTAAAATAATGTAAAATAATTTTTTTTGATAATAATATAAAATATCTCATTAAATATAAAACCCGAACGTTAAAATAATAATCTTATAATTTATTAAAACATTCAAATTTAAGCCTGAAAATGTATGTAAAAACAATAAGTCTCAATATGAAATTACATTAAAATCCTAAAATAATAAATAATAATCTGAATAATTAAAAATATTTTCGTACTGAATAATAAAATAATCCGAGTGAAATGCGAGGAGCTCCAAGTACCGAGTCGCCTAAGTTCGAAGATATATGTAAGAGGAAACTATGAGGAGTAAGCTAAAGAGCTTAGTGTGTCTCTAAAGTGCAAGAAAACCATAATTATAAAATATAGTATTATTTTCTTAAAATCTTTTAGAAAATCATAACACAAATATCACATTCACAATGCAATGCACCCAACTACAACCGCCATAAAAAGAGGTAGGTTCCCCAGAACCACTCACTACATCGTTACCATCCGAAGTGGAACTCAGCCCGAAGGGTGGAACCACTGATTCGAAGTAGAATTCAGCCCGAAGGATGAAACCACTGAACTTCCTCCATACAAATCTCAACCCATGCTCATACATACATGATGATTAAAAATCAAATTTCCTAAACAAAGTTCCATAAATCTGATATTTCATAAACATACTTCATAAAACATAGTCCATAAATTCATAAATCGTAGTCCATAAATCACGGTTTGTAAATCATAGTAAAAACATATTCTAAAAACGTATGCATATGATGTCAACCATAAAAATCATAATACATATAAATAATCACATAAAGGGTAAAACACCAACAAATAGAAAAATAGCATATAATTTAATTATAGCACCGGAAGAAAAAAAACACCTTAGCCAAAGCAACCTTATCCTACTGAATGATATGATTTTCCATTATCAGAAGTATTAGATCTTAACTATATCAGTACCTTGATGCAACTTGGTGAAGGCAAAGTTAATTTGTAGGTTATATCATTGAAATTAAATAAAGGACCTGAATTTTTTTATTCGAATGAAGAGATGAAGAGAGGTGCGGTTTCCATTAATAATTTGAGGTTAAGAATCAATTCCTAATCATAGAAAAGTTTGGCGGCTATAATATGGTATAAGGTTTCAATGGCGTGCATGTATATATATGTTAAAAATATAGATGATAATAATTTAAGATTTTAATAAATAAATAAATAAAACAATAAAATGAAATGAAATGAAAGAAGAACACTGTTTGAATAAACGTATAGGGAATTAAAATTCAATTAGAAATTAAAGGGTTAAATATATATATATATATATATATATATATATATATATATATATATATATATATATATATATATTAAACAATTAAAAAACGAAAGGAAGAAATCAAAGTAAACTAAAATTTAATTTGATAAAGGGTTATTTATGGAGTCAATTTTAAACTTTCAAGAAATTTCATATTAACTTTTAAGTTTGATAAAAATTCTTATTTAGTCCCTCATAAAAAAATTAGGATTCTGAATTAAAAATTCCCATTCGTTAGGGTTTTCAATTAGGGATTTTAAAATTAGATTTCTAAATTAGGGATTTTTTAAATCTAGGATTTACAATTTAGAAGTAATTTTTTTAGTGTTACAATAAAGTACAGATCGAAACAAATCCTTATAGGGCACTTATGGATTTGCAATTGATAATGGATAGGTTAATGAAGGTCATAGAATAATTAATTAGATATTGTTTACCCTATTGTTAGTTATCGAAAGATTGGTCTTTAAAAAATGGATATAGATTATTGAATGGAATCGTTATTGCTTCATTGAAAATGATAAATTTCATTAATCATTGGCACAAGATGTGTATATTGAATTGAGTTGTACTAAAAGATTGATAACTATCAAAAAGCCTTGGTTTCGAGTCTGTCATAGATATAGTTGGCATGCCATAGAGTCTATAGAGCTCAATGTCGGGATGGAATACGGTCCGGGACAGTGGTCCCTAAATGGCGACAGTAGGAGGGAAGAGTGTGTTGGTCATTTGGCGACAGTAGGAGGGATTGACCAGTACCTTAGGTGCCATATTGTTTTCAGGCGACAGATTAGTTGGGGACTCGTTTATCTAGACTGGGATTTCGATTCACAAGGCTGAACTAAAAATTTACTTAAAGAATATAGTTAAGTATGAAATAATAATAAGCTTAGTTAACTAATGACAAAAACTAAAGTTACCTCTTATTACTGATAGTTATAGTGATGTTTGGCATAAACAATGAATTATCATAGCATTGTTGTATCAAAAGATATTGACATTTGAGTAATTAACTTGTTTTAGTAACATATGAATTAAGGATGAACTTTGCTGTTATGAAATATTGAATAATGTCAAGATGGTCTAGTTTTCGGGTGATGTATGATTGAATTAATGTAATCAATGGGCTTAATGATGTTGTTGAACCTAATAGGTCGAATGATTTGATTGTTGTTGTTGTTGCTAAGGCTATATGAATTCACATAAAGGATTGATGTAATTAGGAACTTCATTGTTATGGTTTAGATTTCTTGTACTTTAAACTTGCTCACTAAGCTTTTGCTTATTGAAGTTCCCACCTTATTGTTGAGTGTAGCAATCGATTGAGTAAAACCAAGAGGGGGTGAATTGGTTTTTTATAGATTGATGGACACTAATTGCAAAGGTAGAAAATGAAAGGTGGTTTAGAGTGGTTCAACTCCCTTAAATGGAGTCTACATCCACTACCTTAGTGACCACACTAAAGGATTTTCCACAAATCCACTAATTTGTCTTTCCTTTAAAGATAAGGAGTAACCTTACACAATTCAATAGACTTATACCCCAAAGTCTATTAAATCTTTTCCATAAAAAAATACAGAGAAGAAAACTAGGAAATCCTCACAAGGAAGATGTTAGCAAAGTTTAAGCTCTCTCACACACCCAAAGAAACACTAGCAAAAGAATTACAATGAAGAACACTCTAGTGTTTACAAGAAAGATCGAAAATTAAGCACAAATTGGACTCTTGATTGCTTGAATGTTTGTATGGACTTTCTTGTTGTTGCTAAGATGGATTTTCTTTGTTTTTGTATCCTCTCAATCAATACTAGCCGTTTGGAGCCGTTAGGGATGACATCAAGTCGTCACCTACCAAAAAATAGAGCATTTATAACACGAGGGATCGATCCTTTTATAAAGGGATCGATCTTTTTTCATAAAAATATGACCGTTACAACAAAGGTATCGATCCGATACACTAGGGGATCGATCCTTTTGCACTTTGAGACTGAAAACAAAAATTTATATGAAACTGTCCAAAAAGGGATCGATCTTTTTTGCCTTTATGTCTGGAAAACAATTTTCGTAGTGCAAAAAGGGATCATACTTGTTTTAAAAAAGATCGGCTAAGTTGGAAAACATTCAAAACGAATTTTTCAAGTTTGTTTGGACATTGAATTATTTTTGCAAGATTTAATATATTCGATTAAGTCCAAAAATATTTTTTATTTTAATTTGTTATATCAAAATATTAGTTCAACACTTACTTTACAGGTGAATCTTTGAGCCATCGAGACCAAGGAGCTTGATGAAGTCACTTCTTGCTTTATAAGAGTATGTTTAAAAGTTAATGACTCCTAGGATGGTGGCACTAATGTTTGTATTATGCTTTAATGTTTGTTTTGTAAGGCTTTAAGTTTCACATTGTATGTAAATATTAACACTTGTGTTTGTGGTTGTTTTGGTTGATGTGGTGGCATGGTTTGCAATAGATTATACTTGAGAGTAATCATGTAGTGGTCTTAAGCAAAATACTTAAAACTATGATTTGTCAATTAGGAGTAGTCATTAAGCACCCCAAAATGATATAGTATGTTTCGAATGATTGTGATTATCCCTTTTGGAAACTTTATAGAATAGGCTTGCTTTTGATTGGAATTCGATTGTTGTAGGGTTGAATCAAATAGAGATTATTTGAGTTGATAAATTATCTTGCATGAAAAACAAACAAAAACCCTTTAGGCATGGTTAAAATTTAATTGCATATTAAAATGGATCATGGTTAGCTCTTAAGCCTATGTTTGAACAGTGCTGTTTTCGAATGCTTAAATGGAGCAGTTTTGAGTGTGTAAATTACCGGGGCTGATTTAATATAAAATGAAATTTAGGGACTGATTTAAAGTGTCTAAATGTGAATTAATAGGTTAAAGGATTGTTTTCATAAGTTAGACTGATTTCGGTTATTAAACTAAGATATGTGTTAATAATCCAAAACATTGAAACAAAAGTTATGAGCCTCTCACGAGAGAACAAAGGGAGAGGGGGAAGGCGAGTGGGATTTCAGGGGAAAAGGGCGTGGATGTTATTCGTAGCGATTATACCAATCAATTACATTGGCAAGGTGTGTGGCAGGTGTTTGATCGACATGGGGTAGTCGTAGATGTATTCGTCCCAATGAAGAGAGCAAAGGACGGCACAAGATTTGGTTTTGTGAGGATGGGATCCGCGGAAGACGCTGATCGAGTAATTGGGAGATTGGATGGGTTTTGGTTGTATGGGTCAAAAATTAGAGTGATGATGGCGTATAGCGGCGATAGGGATGTTGAGAGACAACGGAAGTCGATGTCGACAAAGGGTGGATCACAGCCTAATCGATCAGAGCAGTCACAAGGAATTGACAGAGGGTTTTGGCGGAAGGAGGAAACACCTGGAAATTCAATATGTAAACAAACATCAGGGGTGATCGATAAGGAAAAGTGGGAAATCCTGAAGTCTTGCGCAGTGGGCTTCTGTCGCAAACCGTGTCAAATTGAGGACCTCGCCAAGGAATTTCACAAGGCCAATTTGAATGGTTTTTCGGTGATGCGTATAGCGGGATCTCTTGTACTATTGATGTTCGACAGTCCGTTATCACGAGAGGAAATATTGCAGTCAGGGAGGCTTGATCAGTGGCTAGAAAGTGTGACTGAATGGTCATCGTCGACGACAATCCCCAATAGGAGATTGTGGCTATCGATTAGTGGACTCCCATTACACGTTTGGTCGGAGGAGACGTTTCGTAATATAGCAGCGCTATGGGGTGAATTGGTTCCAATTGACATTGAAACGTTGGCCCCGTCCTCTTTTGAGAGAGCACGAATACAAATCGAAATGGATTGGGCGTATCATATCGATGAGGTGATCGATTTGGTGTCGGATGGAGGAATTTTCCAAGTGCGAGTTGTTGAATTTGAGGAGGCGATTGGTCCAAAATGTAACTGTAGTTGCAAAGTGGATTCAAGTTCCGACGACATTGACAGTACAAAGGATCGGGAGATCGAATGGAAGATGAATTCTGCTTATAATGATAGGGAGTCCTCTCCGGGGGATACTATTGTGCCGAACTCAGTCTCATTTATGGATACAAGAGTTAGAGATAAAATTGTGGTAGATAAGAGCTATTTAGAGCGAATTTGGAAAGAGAATCAAATGTCGGATTGGAGGGTGAAGGGGACGGCAAGTTGGATGGAGGATGACAAAGTGGGAATGCTGAATTGCGAAGTGGGCGAACGATCGAGTTGTGACGTTTTGGGTAGTGTGGACGCAGTCGATAGAGTGTGTGAGGTGCAATCACATGAGCTCGAAATTAGCCAAGCCCGATTTTGGATGGGCCGAGGGTTGAAATACCTAGGGTGCATAAGGCTTCATTAATTGAAGTGAATGGGGAACAAAGGAGAGTACGACAGATAAAAGAAATTGAAGCAAGTCTGGCACCGTTGGGGGAGACAGATACGATTGGGCAGGTAACAAAGCGAGGGCGTGGTCGTCCGCGAAAGAATAAGAAGGAGGTTGAATCTGCACCGAAGGAGATTGTGAATGGTTTGTTGGCGGATTCTGACTTTGTATGCCGTAAACAAGTGATCTTGCGGGAGGCTCGCGAGACGGTGGGGTTGGGCAAGTTGATAGGGGCAGTAACAGAGGGAAGAGAGGAGGCGATTGTGAAAGACATTGTGCGTTTGATTGAAGCGCGCGAGCATAAAACTTAGCAACAAACCATGAAAGTGTTGTCGTGGAATGCAAGAGGAATTGGCGCGGCGTCGAAACGACGATCCATACAGCGTATTCTACGACAACAAAAGTGTGTTTTGGCTCTTCTTCAAGAGACTAAAACGGAAGTGATTACGGACAGGATTGTGCGTCAATTATGGTATGAGGACTTGTTTGATTTCTGTTTTGCCCCGTCGGAGGGAAAAGCTGGAGGGGTCTTAGCGATTTGGGACCCAACGGGATTTAAGGTTGAAGTGAGGGAGTGGCAGAAGAACATGATAATTCTAGTTGGTCGTTGCGTTCGTGAAGAGTGGCAGGCTGGTTTTGTGGGAGTGTATGCTCCATGCTTGGTAACGGAGCAAGAGGCCTATTGGTAGGAAATAGTGAAGGTGGTAATGGCGAGACATGTCGAGTGGTGTATTGGAGGCGACTTTAACATGGTAACAAAGGCGACGGAAAGAACGGGCTGTGTACAGCTAGCTCGAGGTATGAGTAATTTTTGTGAGTTTATTGAATGAACAGCTTTGGTAGATGTTCCAATGCAGGGGAAACGTTTCACGTGGTTTGGTCCGGGCGGGAAAGGGAGCCGTCTCGATCGGTTTTTAGTTTCAAAAGGTTGGGTGAGTCATTTTGAGGCACTTATGGTGATGAATCTTCCGAAGGAATTATCGGATCATTCTCCCATTGTACTTGTAGGGGACGTGTTTGATAGTGGTCCGAAACCATTTCGTTTCTTCAATTTTTGGCTGAAGGATATACGGCTGATGGAACAGAATGGAAGCGGTTGTCGATGAGTGATGGGGAGGCTTCGATATCTTCTAAATTAAAGGTTATGAAAGGGATGCTAAAGGGCTGGAATCGACAGAGTATGGGTGTGATTGATAGGCAGTATAATGAAGTGGTACAAGAGCTTGAGCAGCTCGATGCACAGGTTGGGTTCGAGGGGCCTTGCACGGATGAAAGGGTTAGGAAAAAAGAGTTATATTCGCGGTTGTGGAAGTTAGCACAATTGAGGGAATCAGTTTGGAGGCAAAAATCAAGGGTGTTGTGGTTGGCGGAGGGGGATCGTAACACTAGTTTTTTTTCATAAAGCGGCTAAAATTCGTCAAATGCAAAATTTTATTCCTGGCCTTCAGGTTGACGGATGTTGGGTGACTATACCGGAGCGAATGAAATTTGTGTTCAGGAGGGCTTTTCAGAAACATTTTGATAAACCGTTTGTTGCGGGGACTTTCTTACCAGAGGTGGAGTTCGACCTGTTGTCGACCGAGCAGAGGTTGGGTCTTGAAGGTGTGTTCATGGAGGAAGAAGTGAAATGCACGGTATGGAGATGTGAGGGAGCGAAAGCACCGGGTCCGGATGGTTTTCCATTCGAATTCTTCAAACATGGATGGGAATTTCTAAAACCAGATTTAATGCGTTTTATGAACTCTTTTTTCGAATCAGGCCAATTTTCTAGGGGGTGAATTCAGCGTTTGTGGTATTGATAGCGAAGAAGGACAGTCCAAAAGTCATTGGGGACTATCGCCCAATTTGTTTGCTAAATTCTATGTACAAAATTCTAGCGAAATGTTTGGCGAAGAGGTTGCAAGGGGTATTACCTATGTTGATTAGTGATGTACAGGCCGCTTTCATCCGGGGAAGACATATATTAGACGACATTCTTCTAGCGAATGAGGTTATTCATTCCATGAAAAAATGTAGGTTTGCGGATGGTGGGGTAATTCTCAAATTAGATTTCGCAAAAGCCTACGATTGCATTAATTGGGATTGTCTGGATCGAATTCTTTGTAAAATGGGTTTTGGGATGAAGTGGCGTTGTTGGGTTAAGGAGTGTGTAGGCACGGCACGTTTGTCGGTCCTGATAAATGGCAGTCCGAAGAAAGAATTCCCTATGCGGAGGGGGCTTCACCAAGGAGATCCGTTATCGCCGCTCTTGTTCGTGATAGTGGCGGAGCTGTTACATCGCTTCATTGTTAATGCAGAGAAATTGGAATTGATCAAGGGGGTGCGGGTGGCTGGGGATATATTTATATCGCACCTGCAATTCGCGAAGGACACGATTATATTTTTGCAGTGGGAGGTGGGGTTTGTGCGCATTTTTAAAAGGGTGTTAACGTGTTTTGAGTATGCATCAGGTCTTCAAATTAACTATGATAAGTCGTGCCTATTTGGGAATGGAGTTGCCGAGGATGTGCTTGTGGAAGTTGCGAGTGTAATGGGTTGTTCAATTGGTGCTCTGGCGATACAATATTTGGGGATTCCGTTAGGTGTTCACCCACGTGGAATGGAGGTATGGGAACCTCTAACAAAAAGATTTCACAAACGGCTATCAGGTTAGAAGAGAGACTCTTTATCTTTTGCGGGACGATTGTTATTGGTGAATACGGTGCTATCCGCGTTGCCAGTGTTTTATATGGGGGTTTTCTTGGTGCCGCGACGTATTGTGCTGAAGATTGATAGGATTCGGCGTAATTTTCTTTGGGGTGGTAAGTAGGAGAGGGAAAAATGAGTCGGATAAACTGGGATATGGTGTGTAAACCGAAACGGGTGCGAGGTCTTGGGGTGGTGAATTTACGCTCCCGGAATTTAGCTTTGCTTGCTAAATGGGCATGGAGGTTTGCGCAAACGGATAACTCGTTGTGGAAGTCTATAATCGTGGAGAAATATGGTGTGGATGTCAGGTCGTGGAGAACTCAGCAAAAGGGCAAGATACACATGTCGGCAATGTGGAAGCAGATTGTAGAGGTACAAAACGATGAGTATGTCGACCGTTTCCTTAATGTATCTCAATTTGTGTGGATTGTTGGGAATGGTTTGAGCGTATTGTTTTGGTGGGATTGTTGGGTGTTAGCCGAGCCCTTGAAGAATGTGTACCCACGATTGTTTAACTTAGCATTGGATAAAATGGGGTTAGTATGTGAGTTCTTGAGTTTGCCGAGGGATGAGTAGGAGGGAAATTTTAGACGAGTTTTGCGTTCCTTCGAGTTCAACCAATTGAGGGAGTTGAAATCGTGCGTGACAGAGGTCATTTTGCAGGATCAGATTGCTGATAGACTCGTGTGGGTTCATGCAAAATCAGGACAGTTTTCAGTGAGTAAGCTCCACAGCTTGATGTCCACTTTTGGTATGCCGGAGGCCTTGAATGTAAGCATGGTGTGGAACATGCCGTTATTGCCGAAAATTCAATGTTTTGTGTGGTTCATTATTGTGGATAGGTTGCCGACACTCGTATGTTGTTTGATCGTGGAATTCCCCTATCGAACCCGTCTCTAAGTTGTCGTTGGTGTGGCGTGGGTGAGGATAATAGTGATCATATTCTTTGGACTTGTGAACTTGCTTATAATGCGTGGAACGATTTCTTGTTGTGGTGGGATATCCCAATTGTAAGGCCACAGCGAATTGGTGAATTTCTTCTCCAATGTTGGCATGGTTGTTTTAGCGGGGACATCCGAGCATGGTGGATGATAGGATGCGCGAGTGTGGTATGGTCGCTATGGATGGCGAGGAATGAGCTTATGTTTCAGGGCTGTCGTTCGATGAGGTACTCGATTTTCTTCATTGTGCAGCTACGATCGCTGTATTGGACCCGGGTGTATGTGGGTATTACGTGGTTGAGTGAGGCAGTGTGGTGGGCATGTCCGAAGCAGTGTTGGTCACTGCCGAGAGTTAGCAAGGAGGATCGCACGGGCATTACATGGTTGCCTCCTTCGGTGGGGGTGTAGAAGTTCAATGTGGATGGAGCGGCTCGGGGAAAGCTGGGGTTGGTAGGTTGTGGGGGCGTTCTGCGGGATTGGAACAACCGTATTGTGGCTATGTTCTCTGGTTCGATTGGGATAGCTGAATCCAATGTTGCGAAACTATAGGCCATTGCTTACGCTCTGCGGATGCTACGTGAGCTAAGTTGGGGTGAGGTTGTATCGGTGGTGGTGGAGTCTGATTCGACAGTGGCAATTTCGTGGATTCATAGTGCTGAACGCAGACCTTGCCAACTTTGGAGATGGTTCCATCAAATTGATGAGGATTGTGATTTCTTACCCTGTGTGTGCTTCACTAATATTTACCATGAAGGGAACGGAGTCGCGGATGCTTTGGCCAAGAGTGATGTTGATAGACCCAAATGGGTGTGGTTGTGTACGGGGTGATTATTTTTCGTGTTTTGATCCTGTTACACACACATTGGTACTCTTTTCCTCTACCTAGGATTAGAGAGGTTTTTAATGAGGCCGATGTGGTGTGTGTTTATGTATGATTCTTCTTAATAAAATCATGCATTCGTCGTTCAAAAAAAGGACTGTGTGGATTAAATGAAAATGATGATAGGTTGTTTTATAAATAAGTATGAGATTGTTTTTGTATAAATATAAGGGTAATGGACTGTTCAATTCGATTGATTGTTATGTATGTTAGACGTATCCTAGATTGAATGCTTTGCCTCAAATGAAGGTTTCTTCTATGCTAATTTTAGGATGTTACGTTAAAATTATTTCTTTGGAACTACCGAAGTCTCGGTAAGCCTCAGGCAGTTCAATCTTTAGGGCATATTGTTTCCCGTTTCAGTTCAGACATTGTTTTTTTTTCTGAGACTCGTCTGAAAAGTTCCTCTAATGAACGTTTAAAATTATCTTTACATATGAACGGTTGCATCACTGTTGATAGCAGTCGTAGTTGTGTTGGACTATCTATACTTTGGAATAATAATATTACCGTGGAATTAATTTCTTATTCTGTACGCCATATCATATTATTGTTCGAACTGCTTTAGACCACTTCCATTTTTCTGGAATATATGGTTATGTTGATACAAATCATAAGCATAAAACATGGGAATTAATTGATACTTTAACCTCTTAATCAACTCTACCTTGGCTAATTGGGGGGATCTTAATGATATACTCTCCAACAGTGAAAAACAAGGGGGATGTCGGCACCCTCGCTCACAAATTGATAATTTTCGAAATTGTTTATCCAGAAATATTTTATTCGACTGCAAACCATCTAAGGGTTGGTTCACTTGGACCAAACCCGACTCTAGTCCTATTCTTGAGCGCCTTGATCGCTTTTTAGCTACCTCCTTATGGCTTAGCACTTTATCTAGGACACAAGGTAGTTTATGAGTATAATTCGAATTCCGAGCACTGTGTCATCTTCAAGGATACTTCTCAAGTTTTGTATGAACCACGGATCATCGTGGAGGACCATATTCGGTTTGAAGACTGTTGGGCTTATGATGATCGTTGTGTTTCCACAGTCCAGAGAACTAGGGCAATGACACCTGGATCGACCTTGGAGAAAATACACGCCATTGGTGATTGCCTTAAGTCTTGGCAAGACCAACAATGCATTGACTCTAACCATCACATCACTAACTTGCACAAGCATCTTAATACTTCTATATGTGGTGCCATCTCTGATGCTAATATGCTGATCTTTCTAGCTGCCAAAACTAAGCTTCGTCGCCTACTTGATGACAAGGAAAAATATTGGGCCCAACGCACTAGGATTACTTGGCTTTCCCAGGGGGACAAGAACACGTCCTACTTCCATGCTCGTGCTTCGAGTAGGAGGAGGAAAAATAGTATCAAGGGATTGCTTGACCACAAAAATGTTTGGCGAAGAGGCTCAAATGAAATTATGGGGATAGTCACCGATTATTTTCAAAATTTATTTGCCTCATCGTTTCCACCTATGGATTCCTTTTTCCTTGGTAACATTGTTTCATCAGTCACAACTGAGATGAATTTTGTTTTAACCAAGGCTTTCTTTGAGGATGAAGTTCACTTCTCCTTTCGAGACATAAATCCAAGGAAAGCACCAGGCATTAATGGTTTTCCATGTAGCTTTATCGGTAACATTGGGATACGATCAGCCTAGATGTGGTCAAGCTTTTTTTGGAACTCCTTAATGGGGATGCGGATATGGCTTCAGTAAACCAAATAGTTCTAGTCCTAATCTTTAAAGTGTCTGAGCCTACCACTATGCGACAGTTCTGACCCATTAGTCTTTGTACAATGTTTTACAAAATTATTGTAATAGTGCTGGTTAATCGTATGAAACCTGTGATGCCCTTTTGCATTAGTGAAAATCAGACGACCTTCATTTGTGGAAGAAGCATCTCAGATAATATTTTGATTGCGAATGAGCTGATGCACTCTCTACATTCAAGTGGCAGTGGCCTTTTTCAAGGTGTTGCACTTAAACATTATACAGAAAAAGCATTTGACCGGTTTGAATGGTTTTTTTATTAAGGCAATTATGCTAAAAATGTGTTTCGCTCAATCTTGGGTGGATATCATTATGCACTGCATTTCATCTGTTTCCTTTATGGCTCGGGTAAATGGCACACTCTCTCCGGTCATCTACCACCAATGGGGTTTAAGACAAGGAGATCCCTTGTCCCCTTTTTTGTTTCTTATCTGCATGCAAGGTCTCTCAGCCACTCTTATAGCCGAAAAACAAGAAGGGCGTCTCCAGGGGCTCTGCGCTAGCCGTAATGGCCCTCGGGTTAACCATCTGCTTTTGCAGATGACAATATGAATTTCATTAAGAATAATATACAGAAAGTTGCCCATATTAAGGAAATTCTTGGGCTCTATGCTTCTTCCTCAAGACAAGCTATATATTTTGATAAACCTTCAATCTATTTTAGTCTTCGTACTACTGCAGGCTATAAGCTTGATGTTTACGGAACTCTTCGTATCCGAGAGGTGCATGATCCTGGAATTTATCCCAGCCTTCCTCCGGTTATCGGTCAAAATAAAACAGCTGCATTAGGATTTACCATAGATAAAGTGCATTCACGTCTGTCCAGTTTGAAAAATCAACTCTTTTCTTTTAGCGGCCGCGAGATCTTTATCAAAACGTTTGTTCAGTCTTTGCCTCAGTACATCATGTATTGTTATATGCTATCTTCCAATTTAATTGAAGATATATCTAGATCTGTACGAAGCTACTGGTGGTCGGGTGGAAATAATAAAAGGGGTTGGCCTATGATAGATTGGAACTCGGTATGTACCCCTAAGAATGCTGGTGGCCTTGGCTTTTGTGACGTGCATCTTTTTAATGTTGCTCTGTTTGGCAAACAAATTTTTCGTCTAAATAATGAACCTGATTCGTTGCTATCTCGTGTCTACAGGGCGCATTATTTTCCTTCTGGGAATATTTTTGATGTTGAAGCCAACAAGAAAGCTTCCTTCGCATGGAAAAGTGTTAGGCTTGATAGGCTCAATTTCCTTCAACAAATTTAGCTTGTCGAGTGGTGGAGAAGTTAAGCTATTTGGGTGATTTGTGGTGGAAGGGAAAAATAAAAAGACATGAAGATTTAGAATGGTTCGGCTTTCTAACCAAAGCCTACATCCACTACCTTAGCTTCCCCACTAAGGATTTCAACCAATTTCACTAAGAAATTCATCCCCTTTTCTAGGCTTAGAAGGAAACCCTTACAACGATCAAAGCTTTCTAACCCAAAGCTTGATCAAACCCTCTTTACAAGAGATATAGATAAGAAAACTAAAATCCCTCTTACAAAGTTGATGTTTCCACTCTTAAGCACTCCCCCAAAACCTAATACACTTGAGCATACATAAACATTTAAGCTCACAAGTGCTTTGTCTATACAAGAATGACACAATTAGACACTAAGACAAATCTTTGATCATATTGTTGTTGAAAATGGAAACGTTAGTCTTCCATGGATTCTTGGAGGTCCCATTTATACTCCTAATTGAGCTTCTAGCCACTGTGGACTGTTGGGATTGAATTGGAGCCCTTGGGGTGCATTTTTCTAGCATTCATTGCTGTTCTGGAGCTCAACGTATCGATACTCGAATGACCGTATCGATATGGCCCTCGTCAGAAACTAGTTGTTGAGCTCTTCTAGCTAATGTGTATCGATACGCTTACAAGCGTATTGGTACGGCATGCATTTCAAATAGCCGTTGGGAAAATGACCGTTGGGAGCGGTTAAGGCGTATCAGTACGCGATACAACCGTATCGGTACGCAAACTAGCCGTTAGGGAGTCTTAAAGCACTCTATATCAATACGACAAAAGCGTATCGGTACGAGTTTTGGCTACTAGAATTTCCCTATAGTTGAAACCCTAAAGCGTATTGATATGGTATATACCGTATCGGTACAGTGACATTAAAATCATATGTTTGGCTACTTAAAAAATATTTTAAGCTATTCCAAAGCCTTGTAAAAACCCTTAAACATATTTTCAAGTTGTTTGGACTTACAAAACATTTTGAAATCTTTTTCAATTTAGTCCAAATCAATTTTTCAATTATCATATCAAAACCTTAATCTTAACAATCTCCCTCTTTTTGATATAATAAAACAACTTGAAAAATTATTTGTGATTCTCCCCCTTTGTAAAATAATTTTTGAATAAGAGACATAATTTTTTACAATTTGAAGCTCCTCTTTATTCTCATTTGAAAAATCAATTTTTCAAACCATTTATCCCTCTTTTTGTTATATCAAAAAGAATTCAAAAGACTTTAAGTTCAAAATAACGTAGGAGGTTAAAGAATTTGACATAAATAAGAATTTTGGTTTTAAAAAAGGATCCCCCTTAATCAAGCATCAATAAATGTTAGTCCAAAAAATATGATAATCTAGTTGTAATAAAAATAAATCAAATAAACAAAAGAAAATCAACTAGATTTTACCACACTTGAACCCAGGGGAGGATGTGAAGTCTTCCTTCTTCAAGTGTCTTTCCTTGTGTATATGGAGCTTCCCCTCAATATTTGACTTGTTGATCATTCTCCATCACACCTAAAATAAGACAATTAAGTAATTTTTGGTATCCAAATTGCTTTGGATCCTTAGGCGTTAGTAGCAAAAATTTTAGTCCCCTTAGGAATCTATTTTGCAATTTTATCCTTTTTAGTTGAATTAATTAGTCCTTTCGGGACTAAAATACTTCTAAAACATTTACCATTTAAAAATCTGGGGCACTAGATTGTCTTTGATAAAAATTTGTTTTAACAAAATTAGATTTGGAGCATTCTCTAATTTCACATGTTTGAGCATTTTTGTAAAACAAATTCTTTTTTAGGTCATCAATTTCCCTTTGATGATCCTCTTGAGCTTTTTGAAGCAAGTTTTGTAAATCGAGGTTCTTTTTCTCAAAGGCTTCAAACCTTGCTTCAAGTTCGATATTTGTTTTGGAAAGCAATTCATTTTTAATATTTAACTTTTAACTTTGAAAGCAACTTTTTGTTTTTAGAAAATGAAGCCTTGAATTCCATAAGCAAATCATTATAGGCTTCTTGTAACTCATCAAAAGTAAATGAATTTGAACAAGATGAGTTAGAAGTTACCTCACCCTCTTGGAGGGTCATCAAACATAAGTGGGATACCTCATAATCGGTGGAGTCTTCATCACTTCATGTCGCCACATATGCTTTCTTTGAAGATGATCCATTTTTGTTGAAGCGAGGACAATCGTATTTGGTGCGCCTAGTCTCCTTGCATTCAAGACTCTTTTGGGGATCCTTCATCTTCTTCTTCGATTCATGCTTGGATTTTTCAATTTTGCTCTTCATGAACCGGGTGAACTTCTTGAAGAGATAAACCATCTTTTCATCTTCACTTTTCTCCTCACTTAATTATTCATGTTGGCATGTGGAGGATGGAAGAGCAATGACATTCACATCAATGCCTTGCTCTTTGATCTTCTTCTCCTTCTCCCTCTTCAAGGGTAGAGACATCATCTCATGGGTGAGCAAAGATCCAACGAGCTCGTTAAGTTTGAGCTCCTTCAAGTTATTTGCTTCTACAATGGCCGTCTTTTTGGACTCCCATGATTCGGGAAGTGAGTAAATCAACTTCCGAACGAGTTTGCCTTCCAGAATCTCCTCTCCAAGGCCTTTGAGTTGATTGAAGATTGTGGAGAATAGGTCGAACATCCTCTTGATGTCTTCATCTAGGTCCATCTGACTTAGATGAAGGCCGAACTTGGTCTCCTTTACTTCGTTGGTTCCTTCGTATCTGACTTCAAGCTTGTCCCATACCTCCTTGGCACTCTCACAAGAAAACATCTTCTCATAAATATTGGGACTAAATGCACAAAAGAGAATGTGCAAAGCCTTGTAATTTAGCTCCATCTTCTTGCTATCATCTACATTCTATTATGCCTTGCATATTTGTGGTACGTATGGACCATCTTCAACAACGTCCTAAAGCTTGTAATGTTTGGCCTTGATGAAGAACATAATTCTTGTATTCTAATAAGCATAGTTGGTCCCGTCAAAGAAAGATGGCTTGTCAATAGATTGTGCCATTTAACCGGTTGATTGAATTGATGTATTGAGCTTCTCGGATCGTCACAATAGGATGTTAATCCTCTTTAATTGAGTCTTGCTCTGATACCAATTGTTAGGCTTGATAGGCTCGATTTCCTTCAACCGATTTAGCTTGCCAAGTGGTGGAGAAGTTAAGCTATTTGGGTGATTGGATGTGGAAGAGAAAAATAAAAATACACAAAGATTTAGAGTGGTTCGGCTTTCTAACCAAAGCCTACATCCACTACCTTAGCTTCCCCACTAGGATTTCAACCAATTTCACTAAGAAATTTGTCCCTTTTTCTAGGCTTAGGAGGAAACCCTTAAAACAATCAAAGCTTTCTAACCCAAAGCTTGATCGAACCCTCTTTACAAGAGATATAGATAAGCAAACTAAAATCCCTCTTACAAGGTTGATGTTTGTACTCTTAAGCACTCACCCAATACCTAATACACTTAAGCATACATAAACATTTAAGCTCACAAGTGCTTTGTCTATACATGAATGACACAATTAGACACTGAGACAAATCTTTGATCATAATGTTGTTGAAAATTGAAGCATTAGTCTTCCATGGATGCTTGGAGGTCCCATTTATACTCCCAATTAAGCTTCTAGCCTTTGTAGACCATTGGGATTGAATTAGAGCCGTTGAGGTGCATTTTTCCAGCATTCATTGATGTTCAAGAGCTTACCGTATCGATACGGCCATCTTCAGGAACTAGCCGATGAGCTCTTCTAGCTAATGCGTATCGATACGCTTATGAGCGTATCGATACAACCTACATTTCAAATAGCCATTGGGAAAATGACTGTTGGGAGTGGTTACGGTGTATAGGTACGTGATACAACAGTATCGGTACGTAAACTAGCCATTGGGGAGTTTTAAAGCACTCTGTATCGATACGGCAAAAGCGTATCGGTATGGGTTTTGGCTACTGGAATTTCCCTGTAGTTAAAAGTCTAAAGCATATCGATACGGTATATACCGTATTGGTTCGGTGACAATAAAATTATAGGTTTGGCTACTTTAAAAACATTTTAATCTGTTCCAAAGCCTTGTAAAAACCCTTAAACATATTTTCATGTTGTTTGGACTTACAAAACATTTTGAAATCTTTTTCAATTTAGTCTAAATCATTTTTTTAATTATTATATCAAAACATATATCTTAACAAAAGGCATTCACCAAGCCATGCGTAAGCTGCACTCGGGCTTCTTTCGTAGACCAAGTATTGATAGTAAGATTTGTGTGCACCAAGATAACTGGGGTGGTGAGTCTGCGCTCTATTTATATAGTGGTTACACGGATAATGATGAGCTGCCTACTCGTTGCAAAGACTTTTTGATAAGAGGACAGCCCCGTTGGGATGCGGATAAAATCAATCGATACTTCGAGTTGGGTGATGCTGACACGATTCTTCACGTACCTATTACCATTGATAATCGTGAAACATTGCTTTGTAGTAATCATGACTCTGACACCTACTCTGTTCAGTCCAGTTACCTATTCTTGCAAAGGTCGTCTGCACCGATAAACCGACCCTTTCGCATATGGAAGATTCTTTCCAAGTTGCCAATCATCCCTAAAATTTGTTCTTTTGGCTAGCGGGCTAGTCATGATGCTTTGCCCACGTTCCATATACTTAATAGGGCAGACCTGGCTCTAAGTACTTACCCCCTCTACCGTATGGCTCTGAAAACATCACTTCATGCCTTACATGAATGTCCGGGTTCGGGAGAGGCATTACGCTTGGTTGGCATTTTTGATGGCCTCATTTTCATATAGGCTATATCTATGCTCACGTAGCTTGAAGAGAGAGGTTGTCTTCTTCCATACAACGTTTTTGTTCTTTTTCTTACTATCATTTGGAATTTATGGAACCGTAGGAACGATTGGTTCCACAATGATCGCCTACAACCGCCTTGGCTCACAGTACTCAATTCCCAGGTTCTGCTCCAAGATTACGTCGCTGCTACCACAACAAGGACCAGCTCTTCATCCTATGCTGCTTGTGCAACAATGTCAAGCCATGAACAGGTGTCGAAAATAACTGACCCGGTGTTTGCAAACCCACGATGAAACCCCACAGAAACAGGAAAAATCAAAATCAACACTGATAGAGCCTTCCTTGAGGGTTCCAGGGATGCAGCTATTGGTATCATTGCAAGGGATACTACTGGAACTGTCATTGGCAGATTAACCCAGTATTCGACTGGTTGCCTTAGTGCAACTTTGGCCGAACTCCAGGCTGTCATAGCCGGCATCCAGCTCGGTCGCGAGAGAGGTTGGGCAAACGTAATCATAGAAATTGATTCTACACTTGTGGTGAATAATTTGAACCAACCTAGGAATGATTTGACCTTATTGGGGCATTATTTTAAGAATGCTCATCTCTTTTTGTCTAGTTCTAATGGGTATTGTAGAACTAAATTTTTGATATAATAATTGAAAATGTTTTGGACAAAATTGAAAAGAATTTAAAGTAAGCTTTTAGTCAAAACAACTTGAAAATATGTTTAAGGGTTTTATAAGGCTTTGGAATAATTTAAAGTGCATTTAAAGTAGTCAAAACAAGCTTTTAATATAACCTTACCGATACGGTTTGTTACTGTATCGATACCCTTTAGGGTTTTAACTACAGTGATTTTCCAGTCGTCAAAACTCGTATCGATATGCTTTTTTCGTACCGATACGGTGTGTTTTAAATATATAACGACTAGTTCACGTACTGATACGATCGTATCACGTATCGATACGCCCAACTACCCCCAATGGTCAAATTCCCAACGGTCTTTTAAATTGTAGGACCGTACAGATATGCTTGCTACGTGTATCGATACGCACCAGCTGGAAGTGCTCAACGGCTATTTCCTTATCGGGACCGTATTGATACGATTTGAGGAGTATCGATACGCTAAGTTGCAGAACTGCATTTATGGTGGGAAATAAAGGCTCCAACAGCTCTAATTTAACCCCAACGGTCCTCAACGGCTACAAACTCAATTAGGAGTATAAAAGGGCCCTCCAAGCATCAAGAGATGGTTAATGCTTCAGTTGTAACAACATTATGATATCAAATTGTCTTTAGAGCTTAATTGTCATCCTCTTGTATAGACAAAACACTTGTGAGCTAAAATGTTTATGTATGCTCAAGTGTATAGGTTTTGGATGAGTGCTTAGAGTTTCAAACACATACCTATTAGAGAGATTTCTTGTTTGCTTTGAATTTCACTTGTAAGAGAGTATTTGAAAGCTAAGGGTAGATTTCTTAATCGTTGTAACGATTTCCTCCTAAGCGAAAAAAGGGGACGAAATTCTTAGTGAATTTGGAAAATCCTTGGTGGTGTTCCAAGGTAGTGGATATAGGCTTTGGGTTAGAAAGTCGAACCACTCTAAATCCTTGTGTTTAATTCTTAATTCTTGCCACAATCTCAAACACCCCAAAGGCCAGCTTCTCCACCACTTGGCAATCCATAACGGTTGAAGTAAATCGAGCCTATCAAGCCCAACAGGTATTTTGTTCATTTTGTACCTAGGGCGGCTAATTCTGCTGCACATTTGCTTGCCTCTAGAGCCATACAGTCTTTTTCTTCTATCTTTCCTTATTCGGATTATCCCAAATTCGTACGCTCTATTGTAACTGATGATATTCATTCTCTTTCATTATAATGATATTTGGGGTACTCTTTTCCCCATAGGTGGTCCCCTCCATCTTTGGCCAGTGGTGACTTTAGCGGGATTTTTAATGAGGCCTATTTTTTTCTCAAAAAAAGAATAGTAAGAGCCAAGCTAGTAAGAGCAAAGCAAAACCTGTTAATTTTTTCAGTACCAAGGGGAAATGGGTAGTGTTGAATGAGTTTGCAGAATTTGCAAAGCAAGATAATGATGAAACTCCAAAAAAATCTGATTTAGACAAGTACTTAGAAGCTGTCAACATACCACTTGTTGATGATTTTGATATTCTTAATTGGTGGAAAACAAATGGAAACAATTATCAAACTCTCCAACAAGTAGCAAGAGATATTTTGAGCATTCTTGTCTTTACTGTCCCATTAGAATCTACATTTAGTACGAGTGAACGAGTAATTAGTCCTCATCATATTCGACTACTTCTGAAGACGATTGAAGCATTAATGTGTGCTCATAATTGGCTTTGGGCTGATTTTAAAAGTAAATTTATTTTTCTAGTCTATGTTAATATGTGAAATTGTGCTTAATTATCTTATTAAAGTCTAGTTACTAATTTATTTTAGTTTTTCCTTTTATTACATATGAAGGCGGTGGTGAATTTAAAATGGAGTGTTCTCAGTTTGAGGACATAAAGGATGATTGCAATACTGAAATAATTGATATCTGACAAGAATTGGCTGAAATTTTAGAATGTTGGACTAAAGAACAAAACTATTATATGTTGCTTATTTATGCTTGTAGACTTTGATTATGTTGTTTTATGTACCTAAGACTTTGGTTTGTTTATGGTGTTATATGATCGAGCTTGAATTTATGTTTTATGTGATATGTATGGTTGCTGCCAGGCGGGTATAGGCAGGTACAAATAGGTAGGAGATGGGTAATGGGTGTCAAATTGAGTGGTGGGTGTGGGGATGGATTTGAGAATATACCTGCGCGGGTGGGTGTGGATTTGAAAATTGTACCCGCCGTGGGTGGTGGGTAGGTGGTGGATATGAAAATTTAGGTGGGCATGGAGATGGGGGATGGGGTATCCGCACCAGCCCCGCCCGTTTGTCATTCCTAGTGTTTAACGGGCTAAAAACTCTTATTTATGTTCATCCTAATTTCGAACTTCTTCAATTTCTTTAAATTCACATGCTAATTTTTAATATTCATCTTTTAATGGATAAAAAAGTTTATACTACTACTTTTAATTAGTGTTTTGAAGGTTAAATTTCTAATTGGGCAATTTGAATATTTTGAAATTTTGATCAGGCTATTGTTTCTCTTAATAGGAGATTTGAACAATACCAAGACTATGAAAAAAAATTGGGTTTTTGTTTACTTCTCATAAGTTGCAGTCACTAGATGGTGTGAGTCTAAAGTCTCATTGTGCATATTTTGAGTCTATTCTTAAGAATAGAGGACAACCTGACATTGATGGAAATGAATTGTATTTGGAGTTGAAGTTACTAAGAGAGTTCTTGCCTGCAAAAAAAATTGGGCCACTGCAAATTTTGAGATTTAGAAAGGTAACATTTTTCCTAATGCTATTATTGCATATATATTTTTTACTATTGTTGGAACAGTTGCATCCGCAGAAAGAAGTTTTTCTAAATTAAAGTTGTTGAAGACCTACATGCGCTCTACAATGTCACAAGAAAGGCTTAATGGGTTAGCAATGATAGCGATTAAGAATGATATTTTGGAGAAAGTTGACTATAAAGATTTGGTTGATGATTTTGCTACTAAGAGTGTCCGAAGGATGACACTTTCTAAATAAAATGTCATGATTATAAAGTTGTTTTGTGACATTGTCTTAGTTTCACTTGTTTGAATTTTTTATTTTGTAAAAAACAATCGTAATATGATATATTTTGATATTTCACAATTTTATATTATTATAAAATATTTTAGGGGCTCATATTTAAATGTATTACAGGGCCCGTTCATCTTTTAGGATGAGCCTGATTCGTGCTCACATCATAAAAATTATCACATGTGACACACAAAGCTCAACCATATATCCAAGATTTCATCAAATCATCAAGAAAATTACAGAAAACATTTTTGGCGAAAGGAAAATAGCTCAGTCGGATTAATTGATTTTTCAGGTCAACTGAAAAACACCCTTATTGGTAACGACTTACGGAAGAAAGTGGGTAAGTCATTCTACATACGCGCTCTTCACTCTACAATTCACACCCAAAACTAACATCCCGACTAAAGATCATCATCGATGCCTCTCCCTTATTGGTAACGATAACTTAGGGTATCTTCATTTTTCATGGGTCAAAGGTGAGACTGGCTTCATTCTTCACAGAGGCAGCAACGACGTTGTTCTTGGGTTTCTACATCCTCCACAAGGGATTTGTTTTCACCTCTCTATGTTTCATTTAATTCCCTTTTCCAGACTATTAATTCTTTTGGGCTGGCAATATTTATGTTGTTGAGGGATGGTTGTAAAATTTTTAGTTTTTAACGAGAATCAAAGTCAAGTTCTAATGATTTTCCCTCAAACTTATATAGGCTACTTTATTCATGCTAAACAAACATGAATTGGATATGAGAAGATGATTGAGATGAGTTTTCTTGGTTCTACTTCAGTCGATTGTAAGGTAAGAAAATAACAAAAAAAATTGTGTGTGTGCTGATGCTTGGGATTTGACTTTTAAATGGGGTATTTTTTATTAAAATCTTATGGATATCGAGTGCTTATTTTCCCTCCTTTATAGCTTTACAATGCAAAAATATCTAAAGGGTCGCTATGAGAAAATAGGAATAACAACTTCTCTCAATCTAACAAAGAGAAAACAATGACAATTCTCTCTTGATAAAAAGGAGAAAACAACTCTATAAAAACTCTCTAACTTCTCTAGTATTGGGAGAATATTAGAATTATTTGGGATGTGAAAGAATGGAAAATGGCTAGGCTATTAATAGTTGAGCTTTAGGGACTAACTTATAAATAACTTAAAGTTTAAGGACCAAATTATGATTTTCCTATGCCATTCTTTTCAACCTTGGCTACGACTACCATGGTAATTTTTCATAGTAAATTTTAATACAATGTCAGTGCATTAATGCACCGAATTGCTTGACTTTCAACAATCTCCCACTTGAAGATTTGATTGGAACAATCATATCTTCACACCATTCTTTCTACCTCGTACTTTCCATGTTGCTTACGTCTCTAACAAGCCACAAGAGGATCAACACCAAGTAAGCTTATCAGTGTTGATTGCTTTTGTCATGAAATCTGCTATGTTGTCATCGATGTGGATCTTCTACATATCTATCGTCCCTTCTACCACTTCCTCACGAATGAAGTGGTATTGGACCCGAATGTGTTTTGTTCTTGAGTGAAAAGCAGGATTCCTTGCACGATGCAAGGCGCTCTGACTGTCACAAAACAAAGAGACATTCTCTTGTTTGTACCCGAGCTCCTCCAATAGCATTTTCAACCATATTGCTTCTTTACTGGCTTGTGTAGCTGCTACATATTCTGCCTCCGTTGTTGACGTAGCCACAACCGATTGCAGTTTTAAAACCCAGCTTACAGCTCCACCAATAACTGTAAACACATACCCTGTTGTAGATTTGATTTTATCCAAATCTCCTGCATAGTCAGAATCGACATACCCGCTGATAAGAAAGGCTGATCCCCCGTAACATAATGCAACATTTAAGGTCCCTTTGATGTATCTCAGGATCTTTTTCACAGCATTCCAATGCTCTCTGCCTGGATTCGCCATGTACCGACTAACCACTCCCACTGCTTGTACAATGTCTGGTCTTGTACAAATCATAGCGAACATTAAGCTTCCCACTGCTGATGCATACGGTACTTGAGACATCTCCCTCCTCTCTTCTTCACTGCTAGGACTCATACTGGAGAATAATTTGAAGTTAATAGGAAGAGGGGTAGAAATTGGCTTACAATCTTGCATGTTGGATCGTGACAAGATCTTTTTCAAGTAATTTTTTTGTGAAATCCAAATCTTCCTACTACTTCTATCTCAGTGAATTTGCATCCCTAGAATCTTTTTTGCTGGTCCCAAGTCCTTCATTTCAAATTCCCTAGCCAGTCGTGCCTTTAATTCTTCAATATGATCTTTGTTGGGGCCTGCAACCAACATGTCATCTACATACAACAGCAATATAACAAAATCGTTTTCACCAAACCTCTTGAAGTAAGCACAAGGGTCTGCATTAAGTCTGTTGTATCCAAGGCTCATGATGAAGGAGTCAAATCTCTTGTACCAACACCACATCGCCTACTTTAAACCGTACAGAGATTTGTTCAACCTACAAATCAAGTTCTTCTTTTCTTTTTCTTCAAAACCTTCAGGTTGGAGCATGTAAATCTCTTCTTCAAGATCTCCATGAAGAAAAGTTGTTTTAACATCTAGCTGTTCTAGAAGTAAATTCAATGTAGCACACATTTCCAGGACAACTCGAACCATTGTTAGTCGAACCACAGGAGAAAACATTTCATTGAAATCAATACCTTCTTTCTGAGCATATCCTTTGACCACCAGTCTTGCACGATACCTCTCCACTTGATCGTCACCATTTCTCTTGATTTTGAAGACCCATTTGTTACCAATTGGCTTCCTTCCTTGTGGTTGTGGCACAAGTTCTCATGTATTATTTTTATGAAGGGCTTCGATTTCTTCTTGTATTGTCGCCATCCTCTGTGAAGCATCTGAGTTGTTCATTGCCTCCTCGAATGATGATGGGTCACCGTCCTCCGTTAAAAGGCAGTATGCAACATTACCTTCTATAACATAATCTGAGTACCAATTGGGGGGTCTTCTCACACGATCTGATTGACTAGTTGTTGGAGCTTCAGAATTCTCTGGTTCTGGTTCCTCGAGCTCTGGTTCTGCTTCAGAACAATCTCTCTGTTCAAACTCATTTTCAACATGTATCTGTGTAGTCTCTGGCTTTTCTTTATCAGTGTTATCCTCTTCTTCTTTTCTTTGCAGCTTATCTTCTACAAAAATAACATCCCTGCTGATAATCACTTTGCGGGCAGTGGGATCCCACAAGCGATACCCCTTTACTCCATTAGCATACCCCAAGAATTTACATTTTCTGGATTTTGGATCCAACTTTGAAATTTCTTAGGCATTGTACATCACGTACACAATACTTCCAAATATATGGAGGTTTGAATAATCAACTGGTTTACCAGTCCACATCTCCATCGGTGTCTTCAACTCAATTGCATTTGATGGAGCCCGATTCACCAAATAACATGCGGTATTGACTGCTTCTGCCCAAAAAGTTTTCCCTAGTCTTGCAGCTCTCAACATTGCTCGTGTTCTTTCTAACAGAGTTTTGTTCATCCGCTCTGCCACTCCATTTTGTTCAGGAGTGTATACTGTTGTGAACTGTCTTTTAATGCCTTCTTTTCTGCAGAAGTCATCAAATTCATCACTTGTATATTCACCTCCATTATCTGATCTGAAACACTTGATCTTATTTCCAGAATCAAGTTCCACCCGCGCTTTGAAGACTTTGAAGGTTGAAAACACATCTGCCTTCCTCTTGATAGGATACACCCAACATCTCCTAGAGTAGTCATCAATGAATGAGACAAAATATTTTGCTCCGCCTAGGGATGTAACCGGTGCTTGCCATACATCAGAATGAACTAATTCTAGAACAACCTTGCCTCTAGAATTTGATGTGTTAAATTTTAAACGATGTTGCTTACTTTTAATACAATGTTCACACAAAGGAAGTGATACCTTTGTTAAACCCGGAAGTAGCTTTTGCTCCACAAGGACTTTCATTCCTTGTTCTGACATGTGCCCAAGTTTTTGATGCCATAACATAGTAGAATCTAAACTACATGAGGCAACAGAAGCTTCCGCTTCTAGCAAAGTCTCCCCTTTCAGCATGTACAAATTTGCCGATATCTTTTCACCTTTCATCACCACAAACGCTCCATGGAACACCTTCATGATTCCTTTTTGTGTTTCAATCTTGCTTGCATTATTATCCAACAATCCGTAGGATAATAAGATTTTCTTCAAGCCTTTCACGTGTCGTACATCTCGAACAACTTTGATTGTCCTGTCATACATCTTCAATTTGATGGTTCCAACGCCAACAATCTCCAAGGCATGATCATTGAAGCAGTACACAGATCCTCCTGAGATTGGTTCATAATTATAGAACCATTATCTTCTTGAGGTCATGTGATATGTGGCTCCTGAGTCAATAAGCCATATGTCTGCAAATCTTTTTCTACCTTCTATGGCTGTTGATGCTTCACAACAGAGAGCATCTCTATCATTTGAAGTGTTTGCCATATTTCCTTGAGGATTGGAGTTTTTAGGTAAACTCCAACAATCCTTCTTCAAGTGACCCTTCTTTCCACAGTTGTAGCACTTTAAATTCTTCTTACTCCTTGACTTTGATCTACCATGATTGTAACTAATACTTTGGCCACGTTCTGTTGATCTTCCTCTCATCACCGTTAAGGCCTCTGCTTGTTGCAGATTTCCTTGTCTATCTTCCTTGTTCTTGCGCCGATTTTCTTCTTCCAGAACAGCAGCTGCAATGTCATCGAATACTAGATCATTGGTAAGGTTGTTGTTTGTCAAGTTGATGATGAGTTGATCATACGAATCAGGTAGACTTTGAAGCAGAAGTTCAACACGTTCTTGTGACTCTATTTTATAGCTTAGGGATGTAAGCTGAGAAAAGAGAGTATTCAACGTGTTTAAGTGCTCTGTCATTAAAGTAGATTCTGATATCTGAAGAGTGTACAATTTCCTCTTAAGGAAAATTGTATTGTGCAACGATTTGGCCTCGTATAATTTTGTGAGGTGATCCCAAATCTCCTTGGTTGTCTTCTTCTCCTCGGTGCTTGATAGTACTTCATCTGCTAATGCTAAATGAAGGTCTGCAATAGCATTCTCGTCCATCTCATTCCATTTCTTTTTATCTGTAAAATCTGTAGGTCTTTCGCTGATAGCCACTAGACATCCGTTTTTTCTTAGGATGGCCTTTATCTTCAATTTCCACAGTGAAAATTTTCTCCCATTGAACTTTTCAATATCAAATTTCGTTGCCATAGCTTCTATTTCAAATAGCTCCCACTATTTCACCTTTTTGACGTGAATAGTGCCCACCACCTTCAATGAATGAGTAATATCTAACTTACTTTCTTATGATGGAGGATCCATTTTTTAGTGGCAACCAACAGAGAATACGGTAAGTAGATATACGCACCCAAATTAGGCTCTGATACCAATTGTTACGGAATACGGTCGTCGGATAGAGCAAAAACGCAACCGATAATTTGAGAAAATAACAATGAAGATAAAGGAGACATAAATTTTACGTGGAAAACCCCTAAATAATATATGGTAAAAACTACGGACAAAGGTAGAAGAATTTCTCTATGAGAAAAAAGGAATTACAACTTCTCTCAATCTAACAAAGAAAAAACAATGACAATTCTCTCTTGATAAAAAGGAGAAAACAACTCTATAAAAACTCTCAAACTTGTCTAGTATTGGGAGGATATTAGAATGATTTGGGATGTGAAAGAATGACAAATGGCTAGGCTATTTATAGTTGAGCTTTAGGGACTAACTTATAAATAACTTAAAGTTTATGGACCAAATTGTGATTTTTCTATGCCATTCTTTTTAACCTTGGTTGCGACTACCATGGTAATTTTTCATGGTAAATTTCAATGCAATGCCAGTACATTAATGCACCGAATTGCTTGACTTTCAACATAAGCTTTGACCACCAATAAAAAAATTGAATGAGATAAAAGTTGAAGTTATATGCATTCTTAGTTTCATGCTAGCATGGCTAGCACAAGGGCACTTGTTTGGTGGTGAATTGCATTTTCTTACTCCATACAGGTTCTTGACAAATGTTTACCTTCGGGAAGAAGCTCCAAATAGTCATATTGTGGAATAATGGGTTGAACGATAAGTTTGGAGACTTCTTCCTATTTTGGTAGTGATTAATTTTAATCTTCAATTTATAGTGTGACCTTCACTTGATAGTTTTTTAGGAATTTAGTAAAGATATTATAAAATAATTGAGTAAAATCATCGTAAAGAATATTTTTTTACAAATTACACATTTAATTGAATTGAAGAGTACTAAGAAATACACCTTTAGCCGAGATGAACAATACTAAGAATTACGATCTAAATATTTCCCCATTTTATATACAGAATTCTTAAAATAATTGGTGTAGTTTTACCAATAAAAACGACCTTTTTAATTACTTATATCGTGGTTGATGGATAGATTGGAATAGCAACATAGATTTTAATGTTAAAATTGCTTATATTTTATTACTTGATTTTTTTTTTTTTTGTTAACACAGAACAATACAAGGAGGAGGCAATAGATCCAGGAAGTTTGGGTTTCAGCACTAGAGAACTTCATATACAACTCTATTTTCTATGTGACATGATTTATACAAACTGTGACACTTATTTGAGTGTGAGAATACTTTTGATAATTGTCTTAACTTTGGTCCTGTTTAATATTTATTTGTAATTTTTAGATCAATTTTCGTAGTCTTTCATTTGTTTCATGTTTTGGTTGAAACTTATTTTTACTATTCTCGATGTTTGTTTGTGGATTATGTTATTTATTTTTTTCTAGTTGTAGTTGAATGTCTTCAAAGAATATTTTGTACATTTCTTTATGTTTCATATTGCCTTGCTCTTCGTTGATTCATTTCTTTAATTTGTACATTAACATTTCTTTACATATAAAATGTTATGAGAAATGATGATTTAAAAAAAGTGAACATTTAGAATTCTCATGTTTATTTTTAACGTGAACTATAAAATGTTTTCCTATGATTTGATGAATTAGCTAGTTTTATAATAGTCTTATATGTAGTGTGGATTGTTGTTACAAATTGGTAACATGCATAACATAAATTTCTTAAAAGGATTAAATTAATTAATGAAAAGAAGTGTTTTTAATTATACAATATATAACTCACAATGAAAAAGATAAGAACAATAAAATTTAATGTAATTATTTCACTAAAACAGATTTCAAAAACTGTTTTCAAGAAAATTACCAAACAACAAAAAATGAATTACACAATATTATCCAAACACTAGAAAATGCTTTCTAGAATTTACTTTTCAGCAAATATAACTCATTTTTCTGAAATTATTTTCAGTGAAACAAATGAACCCTTGGTATTACATAGCCATGAGAACGTACACTCTAAGTGAGACCCAGAGACACACTACTTCAAAAATGTACATTTAGTATTACTTACCATAGTGTCGCAACATTCTCACTGGCTATCTGGATCTCAACAACTGAAATGACTCAACAGCCCAATGCAAAGCATACAAGCAACGATGTTAGCAAGGCATCCAATCATCACACAATTGATTATCCATATCAACATGTTCTCTTTTATTATTACCGAGTTATTAATACATTAGAGAGAAGTTCAATCTTTCTTGCAAATTATAGTCATATTAGATCACAAATCAATATTTTCATATTTTACCGATTCATTAGGCAATTAATAATATTTCTTATTAATCACTAATTACCAAGTCATTAGTACATCATGGAAGGATATTCAATTATTATTATTTAATTAAGCCTCATTAATTCATAGTATAATTTTCGAGTTCCTTATTTCATTATTACCCATTAAGCTCTGCGAGTATCGGTACTCAAGTTTGAGTATCAATATTGTTTTAAAGGGTATTAGTTTTGTACATGAGTACTGGTACTAAAAGGGCATTCGACGTTCATACAATTTAATTCAATACCATGTAACACCCGGGTTTAGGGGTTAGGTGAAAATAATATTATAATATTATTTTGGGCTCGGGTTCATAAATAAAATGATCCTTTAAAATTTCGGGTTTCAAAATAAACGATTTGAATGGGACCAAAATGATTTAGACTCAAAATTGAAGAGCTACTTTAAAGATAAGGATAACCATTCATTAATGGCATTTTGGGTAATTTACCCATCATCAAATTTAAACCCCCTTTTTCCTATCATCTTTCCACTATTCACTCTCTTCTTCATTTCCTCCCAACGTGAAAGAGCTCTTCTTCCCCTCATTACTATTCCATCCAAAAAGCTTCTCCATTTCAACTCCAATTTGAAAGGTAATAACGTTTTTGACCTCTCCTCAACTCCCTCTCTTTAAAAGTACCATTTATTTTCATTTTCATTGAAGTTTTGAAAATGGGGTTTTCAAAGGATTTGATTAAAAATGGTGCCTTTGTGTAGCTAAACTTAATATTCTGATTTATTATGCTTAGTTATGGTATATAGAAGTCAAATGGTATGATATATGTGAATTTCAAATGATTTTGGGGAATTTTCGGAATTGGGTTTCAAGGGGGTTTTTGGAGGGTTTTAAAGTGGTTTTTGGGGTTGTTTAATGTTGGTTTTTGAGGGCTGGTGTTAGTATGATATATGAGGGTCACTATGGGTGTGTTTGATGGTTGTTTGGATGTTTGAAATGGAAGAATTCAGTGGGTTATAGGGGCTGCTCGGAAATTCTGTTTTTGGGGTTGATTTTAAGTGTTGAATGCTTGATAATGTTAATCTGGGTTAGTTCCGATGATGAGTTATTGATTGTGGATGTTTTGTTTGTGTTTGGGATTGATTAGAATCGAGTTTGGGCATCGGTGAAGCGTCGGAAGTGAATCCGGGAAATTGAAGGTGGTCGCTTGCTTGGTTTTTGAGCTTGGAAGCTTAGGTGAGTGGTTAAATGTTTTAAATGGATTTAAAATGGTTGGTTCGAGTATATGGACTAGGTTGGGCTTGGTAGACCCACCTAGAGTTAGGATTAGGGTGGTAGCCTAATCCTAAACTTGATCTAGAGCCTTTGGATGAACTCATTTGTGTGGTTGTGTATGTCTCGTATGAAATGTAATATGATTGCTATGTATATTGTGTTATACATGTGAGATGAGGCATGACTTGTGATGCTTGAGACATGCATGATGATGGTTGTTGATGAGTACGTGCTAAGCACGGAATTGGTTGAAATGAGTAATGTGAAATGAGTAAATATTGGCACTAGTATACTTGAATACAAATGATCGATCATTAGGATGTTAGTGTGTACACATGAGTCAAAAGTCGAGCGTGGCCTTGGTGGCGTTGAGTCACCAAGGACGAGTACGGGTACGCCCGGGAATTGTATTTAAATATAGTCGGTGATGAGTGGAATCCCATCGACGGGGCGTGAGGATGAGTGGAATCCCCTCCGCGAGACCGGTGATGAGTGTAATCCCACCGTCAGGTAATGGTTGTGTTGTTGGATGTGAGTTCCAACGGTTATCCGCGTATTTGAGTCATAGCTAGGTGCCAATGTTGATTGATAATTGTATCAATGTGTTGTGATAAATGATCCTTATGTGGATGTTTGATGTGGCTACTTATGTTGAGGATTTTAGAGCTTGTTGATCATGACATTTACTTGTATTTATTGCTCATGCATCTTATCTTGTGGATCCTTGGTATGTTTGTGAAATGCCTTGGCTAGATCGTGCTCGGACCCTGCAATGTTGAGGTTTGTTTTTAGAGCTTACCCTCACTAAGCATTATTGCTTACGCTCTCTTTGTTCAACATTGCAGATCCTTAGTTCGTGGGTTGCTTGCGCAAGTGGAAGGCTCCAAGTGTGGGTGTTAGCCTTGAGTGCTTCAAGTATGGATTTTTAATGTTTGGACATGTAATAGTTTAAGCAATGGGACATGTGTCTTTTGATGGATGATTGTTGGTTGTTTAGGAGCTTGTTTAGACTCCTTGTTATCATGCTTTTGTATGGCTTGTGATGCCATGCTTGAATTTTATCCATGCCTAAATTGCTTATTCTAAATGTTAGCCATGTGTCCCGTGAGGTTGCCTTCATGTTTGAATGTTGATGTATGAACTTGTATGCTTGAATGCCATCTTGGGTCTATTGCATGATTTTCTTGATGTTTATAGTTGTTGAGTGTTTGTATGGCTACTTGGTGGTACGTGAATGTTGTATGTATGTTTGGTTGCGGTTAGGAAAGTCCTAAATTGCATTTAGATTCGTGTCTTGATCGTTTTTGCTGAATTTGGGAGGCCTTGTCGTGCAGGGGTATCGATACGGTTGGTACGGTATCGATACCACCTTCTTGTTCAGGCCTCGTGTATCGATACACTTGAGAGGTGTATCGATACCATTTTGGTCACTGGAGCTACTGTCCATTTTGGTATCGATACGGGCCTCTGGTGTATCGATACCTTTTTGGTCACTGGAGCTACTGTCCAGTTCGGTATCGATACCATCCCCAGGTGTATTGATACCGTGTCTTAGCTTTGACCGTGGGAAGTCAACCGTTGGGGAGGGTATCGATACACCCCTTGGGTGTATCAATACGGCCTCTACGGGTTGACTTAGACCAGTTGACCTAGTCAAGGGGTATCGATACACCCCTTAGGTGTATCGATACCACCTGCAGTATAAGCTTAAAATTGGGTTGTAACATGTTTGTTTGAGTTCGTTTGTTTGATTTGTGAATGTTGTTCCGCTGTATGACCACTTAGGATCTAATACTCATCTAGACAAGATTTAAAAATAAAAAAAAAATATAGGGTTGTTAACCGAGGGGGAACCTTAACGGGTTTCGCTTCGGTTTTCCCCGTGTGGCCCACTCGGACCGGTCATCCGGCCAGACCGGGACGAGGGGGTTACACTTGTTGGTATCAGAGCCTAAGGTTACCGAGACCTTGGGCAGGTAAGTGAGGTAAGCTTAAGTTTTTGAATTGAATTGCACGGTGTTTGCTTGTTTTGCAAGAATGATTGCTTGTGTGACAAGTATGTTGATTGTTTTATTTTAAAGCATGTGTGTAAGAGTCTCATTGCTACTATTACATTGGAAAAATGATTTTAAGTGAGGGAACGTACTTGAACACTTGGAAGCCTTGCCTTGCTAACCCAACTTGTATGTTTTGTTGTTGTGGTTGTAGTTGGTATCTGTGAGAGCGATATCTAGACCGAGAGGTAGACCGAGAGTGGTTCGTCAGGAACCACGGGTTGCGGCTCCTGTTGAGCCGGCTGTTGATGTGGAGGCTCATCTAGAAGGGCCGGTGGCCGCGGGAGTTGGCGCTCCACCACCACCTCCACCACCACCACCTCCACCACCTGGAGCTGGAGGTGAAGATGGAGCCGGAGGAGATGGACCTCAAGGTGGCCAAGGTCCAGCTGGAATTGATATGACTCCGCTAGTGCAAGCGATAGCGGGAGCGTTCCAGGCCGCAGTTGCGGGAGCTCAGGCTGCAGCTCAGCCTAGGTGTGATGATGCTAGTTTACCTTTGGAAAGGCTCCGTAGCTTGGGGGCCGAGGAGTTTAGAGGATCCACTCCGGAAAGGTCGGAGTTATGGTTGGAGAAGACGGTCCGAATCTTGGCTCAGATGGGTTGTGCGGGCGCACGTAGAGTGGGTTGTGTGATCTTGTTGCTTCAGGGTGATGCCTACACCTGGTGGGTCACCATTACTACCGGGGTTCCCGAGACTGAGATAGATTGGGATTTCTTTGAGTTTGCTTTCAGGAAGAGGTACTTGGGACCGAGGTACCTAGATGAGAAGAAGAGAGAGTTCATGGCTCTTACTCAGGGAGATGCTTATGTGACTGACTATGAGATTCGCTTTGTTCGCTTGAGTCAGTATGCTCCAGAGTTAGTTCCTACTGAAGTGGAACGTTGTAACCGATTCCGCTACGGGTTGAATGAAGAGGTTAAGAGGTACACGCTAGCTTCTGACTATTCGGCTTTGATGTATTGGTCGCGAGGGCCAAGGATTTAGAGCATAGTTTGGGTTCGGCCAAACGATCTGGTGGTTCCAGTTCTGGTAAGAGGCCTAACCACTTTGATGGTAGAGATGCCAAGAGGCACAGAGGTGGCGGACATCAGTTTGATCAGAGACGTGGCGGTGGCCACCATGGTAGAGGCCATCAGGGCCATAGAGAAGGAGGGCGTTTGCCCGAGTGTACCCGTTGTGGGAGACAGCACACTGGTGAGTGTTGGGGTAACTTCCATGCTTGTTGGAACTGTGGTTCGAGGGACCACTTTAGGAGGGATTTTCCGCATCAGGCGGCTCAGGCACCGAACATTGCTCAGGCTTCTGCGAGAGCGAATGATTTTCAGAGAGGCTGTGGGCGTGGTCGTGGCTACTTCTAGCCTAGGGCTGATGCACCTAGGGGAGATGCTCAGAGGAACCTTGCTCATGTTGTGGCTATGCAGCCAGAGGCGGGAGGACCAGTGAGAGTTTATGCTCAGAGAGAGGCCGGGAATGACACCGATGTGATAGCAGGTAATTTCGAGTTACAGTCTATGTCTTTGCTTTCTTTGGTTGATTCGGGTTCTACGCATTCCTACATTTTGAGTGAGCATGCACAGAAGTTAGATATCCCTGTTGAGATCTTAGATGTAGGTATGCATGTTACTAGTTCTTTTGGTGAGACAGTCGTGGTTAGACGTATGTATAGGAGGTGTCCACTGAAGATTCAAGGTCATGTGTTCTCAGTCGATATGATGGAACTTCCTTTCTATGGTTTTGACATTATTTTGGGTATGGACTGGTTGGTTGAGCATCGGGCTAGTGTGGATTTTGAAACAAAGAGAATTTCTTTGAAGCTTTCTGATGACTACGAGGTAGTAGTAGTAGGCGAGAACATTAAGTTCTTGTCTAATGTGGTGTCAGCTTTAGAGGCTCATAGGTTGATGGACTCAGGATGTGGGGCTTATTTAGCTTATGTTATGAATCTGGATATGAGTGAAGCTAGACCAAAAGATATTAGAACAGTGTGTGACTTTCCGGATGTGTTTCCTGAAGAGTTGCCGGGTTTGCCTCCTGACAGAGACGTTGAGTTTGTGATTGAGACAGTTTCAGGGTCTAATCTAGTTTCGATAGCTCCGTATCGCATGGCTCCGAAAGAGTTGAAAGAGTTGAAGAGTCAGTTGCAAGAGTTATTAGACCGTGAGTTCATTAGGCCTAGTAGTTCTCCGTGGGGTGCTCCCGTGTTGTTTGTGAAAAAGAAAGATGGTAGCATGCGCATGTGTATTGACTATAGACAGTTGAATCAGTTGACTGTGAAGAACAAGTATTCGTTGCCTCGTATAGATGATTTGTTTGATCAGTTGAGAGGTGTTTCAGTGTTCTCGAAGATAGATTTGAAATCCGGGTACTATCAGTTAAAGGTAAAAGAGTGTGATGTTCCGAAGACAGCTTTTAGGACTAGATATGGTCACTATGAGTTTCTTGTGATGCCATTTGGGCTCACGAATGCACCAGCAGCATTCATGGACATGATGAACAGAATTTTTAGAGACTATCTAGACCGTTTTGTAGTGGTTTTCATTGATGATATACTTGTGTACTCGAAGACGGAAGAAGAGCATGATGAGCACTTGAGATTTGTTTTACAGAAATTGTTGAGCAATCAGTTGTATGCGAAGCTTAGTAAGTGTGAGTTCTGGATTTGAGAGGTTGTGTTTCTTGGCCATGTTGTTTCGGCCAAAGGTATCCGTGTGGATCCATCGAAGATTGAGGCTATTGTTGAGTGGAAACAACCTAAGTCCGTGACCGAGATTAGGAGTTTCCTAGGATTAGCCGGTTACTATAGGAGGTTTGTTGATGGCTTCTCTAGAGTAGCTGCTCCCTTGACTAAATTGTTGCAAAAGGGAGTCAAGTTTGAATGGTCAGATGCAAGACAGAAGGCCTTTGAGAAATTGAAAGAACCTTTGACGAATGCTCCAGTATTAGTGCAACCTGTTTCAGGTAAGGAGTTTGTGATTTACAGTGATGCTTCCTACGTAGGCTTAGGATGTGTTCTGATGCAAGATAGGAGAGTTGTTACTTATGCTTCTAGACAGTTGAAGATTCATGAGAAGAACTATCCTACTCATGACATAGAGCTAGCCGCAGTGGTGTTTGCATTGAAGATTTGGCGTCACTATTTGTATGGTGAGAAGTGTATTGTTTACACCGATCACAAGAGCTTGAAGTATTTGATGACACAGAAAGAGTTGAATTTGAGACAGAGAAGATGGCTAGAGTTGTTGAAAGATTATGATTTGACCATTGAGTACCATCCGGGTAAAGCAAATGTTGTAGCTGATGCTTTGAGTAGAAAAGTGGTCGTTGAGCTGAGAGCTATGTTTGCTAGATTGAGTGTGTCCGATGATGGTGGTTTGATCACCGAGTTGCAAGTGAAGCCTTCTTTGATTCAGTTGATTAGAGAAAAACAATTGCAAGATGCGAGCCTAGTTCCTCATGTTCAAGACATAGCCGAAGGAAGACCGACTGAGTATAGTTTCAGTGGTGAGAGTTTGTTGTGCTTTAGAGATAGAATTGTTGTACCGGAAGATGTTGAGTTGAGATGTCAGATTTTGAGTGAAGCACATTCGAGTCCCTTTTCTATGCATCCAGGTAGTACCAAAATGTACCGAGATTTGAAGGATGGTTACTTCTGGGTTGGTTTGAAGAGAGATGTAGCCGAGTATGTGAGCCGTTGTATGGTTTTTCAGAGAATGAAGGCAGAACATCAGGTTCCTTCAGGGTTGCTACAGCCTTTGAAGATTCCGGAATGGAAATGGGAGAGGATCACCATGGATTTTGTATCGGGGTTGTCTTTGTCTCCTTCGAAGAAGAATTCAGTTTGGGTGATTGTTGATAGGTTCACTAAGTGTGCTCACTTCTTAGCAGTGAACACTACGGATTCCTTAGACAAGTTGGCAAACTTGTACATCCGTGAGATTGTGAGACTTCATGGGGTTCCAAAGTCCATTGTTTCAGATAGGGATCCTAGGTTTACTTCGAGGTTCTGGGGTTGCTTGCATAGTGCTCTAGGTAGCCGTTTGCATTTCAGCACGTCTTATCATCCGCAGTCCGATGGGCAGTCAGAGCGAGTGATACAGATTCTAGAGGATATGCTTCGTTGTTGTGTGATTGACTTCCAGGGTTCTTGGGAGAAGCACTTATCGTTGGTTGAGTTTGCCTACAACAACAGTTATCAGTCTAGTATTCAGATGGCACCGTATGAGGCTCTGTATGGTAGACGATGTAGGACTCCAATTTGTTGGGCTGAGACATGTTAGAGATTGTTACCTATGCCAGACTTGCTTAAGGGAACTACCGACAAAGTAAAGTTGATATGTGACCGCTTGAAAGCAGCTTCCGATCGTCAGAAGTCTTATGCAGATTTGAAGAGGAAAGAGGTTGAGTACTCAGTGGGTGAGAAAGTATTTCTGAAAGTATCTTCGTGGAAGAAGGTAATGAGATTTGGCCGAAAGGGCAAGTTGAGTCCGAGGTTCATTGGTCCGTATGAGATTGTTGAGCGGATTGGGCCTGTAGCTTATCGTTTGAGGTTACCTTCTGAGTTAGAAAAGATCCATGATGTCTTTCATGTGTCTATGCTTAGGAGATATAGATCGGATCCTTCTCATGTGATGCCCGTTGAGGAGATATAGTTAAATCCGGATTTGTCCTATAATGAAGAACCCGTTGAGATACTTGCTTCAGATAGCAAGGTGTTGCGTGGCAAGACCATAGAGTTAGTCAAGGTGTTGTGGAGGCATAGAGGTGTGGAAGAGGCCACGTGGGAGAGGAAAGCAGATATGGTTGAGCAGTTTCCGTATTTGTTTCCACCAGGTAATTTCGGGGACGAAATTCCTTAAGTGGGGGAGAGTTGTAACACCCGGGTTTAGGGGTTAGGTGAAAATAATATTATAATATTATTTTGGGCTCGGGTTCATAAATAAAATGATCCTTTAAAATTTCGGGTTTCAAAATAAACGATTTGAATGGGACCAAAATGATTTAGACTCAAAATTGAAGAGCTACTTTAAAGACAAGGATAACCATTCATTAATGGCCTTTTGGGTAATTTACCCATCATCAAATTTAAACCCCCTTTTTCCTATCATCTTTCCACTATTCACTCTCTTCTTCATTTCCTCCCAACGTGAAAGAGCTCTTCTTCCCCTCATTACTATTCCATCCAAAAAGCTTCTCCATTTCAACTCCAATTTGAAAGGTAATAACATTTTTGACCTCTCCTCAACTCCCTCTCTTTAAAAGTACCATTTATTTTCATTTTCATTGAAGTTTTGAAAATGGGGTTTTCAAAGGATTTGATTAAAAATGATGCCTTTGTGTAGCTAAACTTAATATTCTGATTTATTATGCTTAGTTATGGTATATAGAAGTCAAATGGTATGATATATGTGAATTTCAAATGATTTTGGGGAATTTTCGGAATTGGGTTTCAAGGGGGTTTTTGGAGGGTTTTAAAGTGGTTTTTGGGGTTGTTTAATGTTGGTTTTTGAGGGCTGGTGTTAGTATGATATATGAGGGTCACTTTGGGTGTGTTTGATGGTTGTTTGGATGTTTGAAATGGAAGAATTCAGTGGGTTATAGGGGCTGCTCGGAAATTCTGTTTTTGGGGTTGATTTTAAGTGTTGAATGCTTGATAATGTTAATCCGGGTTAGTTCCGATGATGAGATTGTGGATGTTTTGTTTGTGTTTGGGATTGATTAGAATCGAGTTTGGGCATCGGTGAAGCGTCGGAAGTGAATCCGGGAAATTGAAGGTGGTCGCTTGCTTGGTTTTTGAGCTTGGAAGCTTAGGTGAGTGGTTAAATGTTTTAAATGGATTTAAAATGGTTGGTTCGAGTATATGGACTAGGTTGGGCTTGGTAGACCCACCTAGAGTTAGGATTAGGGTGGTAGCCTAATCCTAAACTTGATCTAGAGCCTTTGGATGAACTCATTTGTGTGGTTGTGTATGTCTCGTATGAAATGTAATATGATTGATATGTATATTGTGTTATACATGTGAGATGAGGCATGACTTGTGATGCTTGAGACATGCATGATGATGGTTGTTGATGAGTACGTGCTAAGCACGGAATTGGTTGAAATGAGTAATGTGAAATGAGTAAATATTGGCACTAGTATACTTGAATACAAATGATCGATCATTAGGATGTTAGTGTGTACACATGAGTCAAAAGTCGCGCGTGGCCTTGGTGGCATTGAGTCACCAAGGAGGAGTACGGGTACGCCCAGAAATTGTATTTAAATATAGTCGGTGATGAGTGGAATCCCATCGACGGGGTGTGAGGATGAGTGGAATCCCCTCCGCGAGACCGGTGATGAGTGTAATCCCACCGTCAGGTAATGGTTGTGTTGTTGGATGTGAGTTCCAACGGTTATCCGCGTATTTGAGTCATAGCTAGGTGCCAATGTTGATTGATAATTGTATCAATGTGTTGTGATAAATGATCCTTATGTGGATGTTTGATGTGGCTACTTATGTTGAGGATTTTAGAGCTTGTTGATCATGACATTTACTTGTATTTATTGCTCATGCATCTTATCTTGTGGATCCTTGGTATGTTTGTGAAATGCCTTGGCTAGATCGTGCTCGGACCCTGCAATGTTGAGGTTTGTTTTTAGAGCTTACCCTCACTAAGCATTATTGCTTACGCTCTCTTTGTTCAACATTGCAGATCCTTAGTTCGTGGGTTGCTTGCGCAAGTGGAAGGCTCCAAGTGTGGGTGTTAGCCTTGAGTGCTTCAAGTATGGATTTTTAATGTTTGGACATGTAATAGTTTAAGCAATGGGACATGTGTCTTTTGATGGATGATTGTTGGTTGTTTAGGAGCTTGTTTAGACTCCTTGTTATCATGCTTTTGTATGGCTTGTGATGCCATGCTTGAATTGTATCCATGCCTAAATTGCTTATTCTGAATGTTAGCCATGTGTCCCTTGAGGTTGCCTTCATGTTTGAATGTTGATGTATGAACTTGTATGCTTGAATGCCATCTTGGGTCTATTGCATGATTTCCTTGATGTTTATAGTTGTTGAGTGTTTGTATGGCTACTTGGTGGTACGTGAATGTTGTATGTATGTTTGGTTGGGGTTAGGAAAGTCCTAAATTGCATTTAGATTCGTGTCTTGATCGTTTTTGCTGAATTTGGGAGGCCTTGCCGTGCAGGGGTATCGATACGGTTGGTACGGTATCGATACCACCTTCTTGTTCAGGCCTCGTGTATCGATACACTTGAGAGGTGTATCGATACCATTTTGGTCACTGGAGCTACTGTCCATTTTGGTATCGATACGGGCCTCTGGTGTACCGATACCTTTTTGGTCACTGGAGCTACTGTCCAGTTCGGTATCGATACCATCCCCAGGTGTATCGATACCGTGTCTTAGCTTTGACTGTGGGAAGTCAACCGTTGGGGAGGGTATCGATACACCCTTTGGGTGTATCGATACGGCCTCTAAGGGTTGACTTAGACCAGTTGACCTAGTCAAGGGGTATCGATACACCCCTTAGGTGTATCGATACCACCTGCAGTATAAGCTTAAAATTGGGCTGTAACATGTTTGTTTGAGTTCGTTTGTTTGATTTGTGAATGTTGTTCTGCTGTATGACCACTTAGGATCTAATACTCATCTAGAAAAGATTTAAAAATAAAAAAAAATATAGGGTTGTTAACCGAGGGGGAACCTTAATGGGTTTCGATTCGGTTTTCCCCGTGTGGCCCACTCAGACCGGTCATCCGGCCAGACCGGGACGAGGGGGTTACATACCAGTACTGACTCATGAGTACTGGGGCTCCCTTATATGGTATTGGTCCTTGGTCCAAGTATCGGTACCAATTATAGTTTTGATGTTCTCAATTAATTACTTAGAACCGGTATTGACCCACTCGTACCGGTACCGGATGAACAGTCTTGGTACTGCATAAAGTCAGTATCAATACTCACTCATGAGTTCATGCAACTTAGCGAAATACGGTGTTACAAAATTTTATTTTATCCTTAAAGCTTATAGAAATCATTAGGATTTGTTTACTATCGCTTATAATCAATTAACAACAGTTACCAATATTAATTCCTTCAAACATGCATTTCAATCAACAAGCTAACTGTATACAACTATTGCACCAAACAACACAACATAACAATCAATCAATAATTATACAAATATCTAAATGACCTTACACTGTTCCTAAAATACACATGATTCATCTTATATCAGCACTCATCATCAAACATCACATGGTTATCAATTTCACAATATTAGTCTCTAAATCATGCTTATTACCAATCTACCTATTTTGTAACCACTAACAAGCAAGAAATTACGCTTATGATACAAATCTTTAAGAGCCGAAATTGTAATAAGTCCGCTACCAGAAATAGAGGTGAGCAAAACTCGACTCGAAAAAATCGATACTTTTTTTTTCAATTTTGTAACACCCGGGTTTAAGGGTCGGGTGAAAATAATATTTTAATATTATTCCGGGTTTGGTTTTATAATTAAAATAATGTTCGAGTTTTATTATCAAAATAAATTGTGTTGAACATATTTAGATTTAAACCCAAATAGCCATGGATTTCCCTTCCTTTTGAATATCCCATTTCATTAAGGGCAAAATGGTCTTTGGGCCTTTAAATTAAAACAAAACAAAACACCCCATTTTACTATTCATCATCTTCATCTAACGCGAAGAAGAACTCTCTCAACCTCTCTACTATTCCATTTCATCTCTTCTCCGTTTCAACTCGTTTTTGAAAGGTAACACCATTTTTTACTTCTCCTCAACTCCATCTCTTCAAAAGTACAATTAGTTTTTATTTTCGTTAAAGTTTTAGAAATGGAGATTTCAAAAGTTTTGATTAAAAATGGTGCCTTTATGATGTTAAACTTAATATTTTGATTTAATGTTGTTAGTTATGGAATCTAGGAGCTAAATGGTTCAACATATATGATTTTTTCTTGGTTTTGAACAAATTCCCGAATTTGGGTTTAAAGGGGGTTTTTGAAGGGTTTTGGGTGAGTTTTGGGGGTTGTTTTAAGTTGGAATTGATAGGCTATTGATAGTATTATGGTTAGGGGTTGATTTGGGATCATTTGTGGTTGCAATGGGTGTTGGAAACATGGATTTTAGATGTGGTTTTGGGGCTGTCTGAGATTGCAAATATTGGGGTTTGTTCATGGCATGTAACATTGTAATTTGTGTTTGAATTGTGTTCCGGGTTGGTATTTTGGATGTTGGGCTGATTTGAGGTTATTTGAATTGTGTTTGAGGTTGTTTAGAAGTGGGAACTTGTGTTGGAGAAGCTTCGGTAAGAAATCCGGAAACTTGAGAGTGGTTGCTTGCTTGGCTTGGAGCTTGGAAGCTTAGGTGAGTGGTTAAATGTTTAAAATGGTTTTTAAATGGTTGGTTCGAGTATGTGGACTAGGTCGGGCTTGATAGACCCACCTAGAGTTAGGATTGGGGTGGTAGCCTAATCCTAAACTTAATTAGAGCCATTGGTTGAACTCGTATTTGATGAATATGCCTCGTATGACTTGTGTTATGATTGATTTATGTATAATGTGTTATACATGTGAGATGAGGCATGATTTGTGATGCTTATGGCATGCATGGAAATGGTTCATGATTGTGATCATGGTGAGTACGTGCTAAGCACGGAATTGATTGAAATGAATAATGTGAAATGAGTTAAATGTTAGCACTAGTATGCTTGAGTACAAATGATCGATCATTAGGATGTTAGTGTGCACACATGAGTCAAAAGTCGCGCGTGGCCTTGGTGGCGTTGAGTCACCAAGGAGGAGTACGGGTACGCCCGGAAATTGTGTTTATGTTAGTCGATGATGAGTGGAATCCCATCGACGGGGCGTGAGGATGAGTGGAATCCCCTCCGCGAGACCAGTGATGAGTGTAATCCCACCGTGAGGTAAAGTGGTTGTTGGATGTGAGTTCCAACGTGTTTATCCGCGTATTCGGGTCATAGCTAGGTGCCAATGTTGATTGATATGTGTATCAATGTGTTGTAGAATGTGACTTCTACTTGGATACTTATATGTGTTTACATATGTTGTGAAATAGAGCTTGTTGAGCATGACATATAATTGAATATTGTTCATGCATCTTTAACTTGTGGCTCTTGAGGATCCTTGGTAATTATGCTTTTACCTTGGCTAAGATCGTGCTTGGACCCTGCATTGTCGAGGTTTGTTTTTAAAGAGCTTACCCTCACTAAGCTTTATTGCTTACGCTCTCTTTGTTCGACATTGCAGATCCTTAGTCCGTGGGTTGCTAGCGCAGGTGGAGGGCCTCCAAGTGTGGTTGTTGGGTTTGAGTTTATCAAGTATGGGTTTTAATGCTTTGGACATGTAATAGTTAAGCAATGGGATTTGTGCTAATGTTGGTTGTTTAGGAGCATGTTTAGACTCCTTAATTATGTTGTTTTGTGTGGCTTGTTGATGCCATGTTTGGATTGTAAAACCATGTTTTAATTGCTTACCATGTGTGTTGGCCATGTGCCTTTTGAGGTTGCCTTTGTGTTTGAATGTTGAAGTATGAGACCTTGAATGCTTAAATGTCATCTTTGATCAATTGCATGATTTCCTTGATGTACGTACATGTTGGGTGCTTGTTTGGCTAAATATTGGTCTGAAAAATGTTGTATGAATGCTTGTTTGAGTCCAAGGAAGTCTTAAATTGCATCTAGGTTCGAGTCTTGTATGTTTTAGCTGAATTTGGGAGTCTTCCAGTGCAGGGTGTATCGGTACGCCTAAGGGCCGTATCGATACGGTCTTGCCTCCAGGACTCAAGTTTGGCTGGGCGTATCGATACGCGGGGTTGTATCGATACGGTTTTTGCTCACTGGAATTCTGAGATTTTGGTGAGTTATTACTGTATCGGTACGGTGTGTTAGCGTATCGGTACGGGTTTATCTCGTTGACCACGAGATGTTGACTGGGAAGGGCGTATCGATACGCTCAAGGGCTGTATCGATACGGTCTCCCTGTGTTGACCCTGGAGTGTTGACTTTGGTCAAGGCGTATCGATACCCTTAACAGGTGTATCGATACGGCATGCTTAATTACAGAAAATAGGTTGTTTTATGAATGATGCCTTGAATGGTCGATCTTTGTATTGCTCTTGTTTCCGCTGACGTGTTTCACATAGGTAATGGTAATGCATTTAGACAAGATAAATAAAAGAAATTTTCTGGGTCGTTAACCGAGGAGGAACCTTAACGGGTTTCGCTTCGGTTTTCCCCGTGTGGCCCACTCGGACCGGTCAAGCGTCCGGACCGGGGCGAGGGGGTTACACTTGTTGGTATCAGAGCCTAAGGTTACCGAGGCCTTGGGCAGGTAAGTGAGGTAAGTCGTGTTTTATGATTGATATGCACGGTGTTTGCTTATATTGTAAGCATGATTGCTTGTATGACAAGTATGTTGATTGTTTTGTTTAAAAGCATGTTGTTGGGAGTCTCATTGCTACTATTACATCGGAAAAGAATTTTTAAGTGAGGGAAACGTACTTGAGCACTTGGAAGCCTTGCCTTGCTAACCCGATCTTGTATATTTTGTTTGTTGTGGTTGTAGTTATCGTTTGGGAGCAATGTCTAGGCCGAGGGGTAGGCCGAGAGTGGTTCGTCAGGAACCACGTGTTGCGGCTCCTGTTGAGCCGGTGGTTGGTGTGGAGGCACATATAGAAGGGCCGGTGGCCGTGGGAGTTGGAGCACCTCCACCACCACCACCTCCTCCGCCTGGAGTTGGAGGCGAGGATGGAGCTGAAGGAGAGGGACCTCAAGGTGGCCAAGGTCCGACCGGAATCGATATGACTCCGCTAGTGCAAGCTATAGCGGGAGCATTTCAGGCCGCAGTTACGGGAGCTCAGGCTGCAGCTCAGCCTAGGTGTGACGATGCTAGTCTACCTTTGGAGAGGCTCCGTAGCTTGGGGGCCGAAGAGTTCAGAGGATCTACTCCGGAGAGGTCAGAGTTATGGTTGGAGAAGACAGTTCGCATCTTAGCTCAGATGGGTTGTGTGGGTGCTCGTAGATTGGGTTGTGTGATCTCGTTGCTTCAGGGTGATGCCTACACCTGGTGGGTCACCATTACTACTGGGGTTCCAGAGGCAGAGATTGGTTGTGATTTCTTTGAGTCCGCTTTCAGAAAGAGGTACTTGGTACCGAGGTACTTCGATGAGAAGAAGCGAGAGTTTATGGCCCTTACTCAGGGAGAGGCTTCTGTAACTGACTATGAGATCCGTTTTGTTCGCTTGAGTCAGTACGCTCCAGAGTTGGTTCCTACCGAAGTGGAACGATGTAACCGTTTCTGCTATGGGTTGAGCGAAGAGGTCAAGAGGTACATGTTAGCTTCTGACTACTCAGACTTTGATGTATTGGTCGCGAGGGCCAAGGACTTAGAGCACGGTTTGGGTCCGGCCAAACGAGCTGGTGGTTCTAGTTCTGGTAAGAGGCATAACCACTTTGACAGTAGAGATGCCAAGAGGCATAGACGTGGCGGTGGCCATCATGGTAGGGGCCATCAGGGCCATAGAGGAGGAGGGCGTTTGCCCGAGTGCACACGTTGTGGGAGACAGCACGCTGGTGAGTGTTGGGGTAACTTCCACGCTTGTTGGAACTGTGGTTCGAGGGACCACTTTAGGAGGGATTGCCCGCATCAGGCGGCACAGGCACCGAACATTGCTCAGGCTCCTGCGAGAGCGAATGATTTTCAGAGAGGCCGTGGGCGCGGTCGTGGCTACTTCCAGCCTAGGGCTGATGCACCTAGGGTAGATGCTCAGAGGAACCTTGCTCATGTTGTGGCAGTGCAGCCAGAGGCATGAGGACCAGCGAGAGTCTATACTCAGAGAGAGGCCGGGAACAACATTGATGTGATAGCAGGTAATTTCGAGTTACAGTCTATGTCTTTACTTTCTTTGGTTGATTCGGGTTCTACACATTCCTACATTTTGAGTGAGCATGCACGGAAGTTAGATATACCTGTTGAGATCTTAGATGTAGGTATGCATGTGACTAGTTCTTTTGGTGAGACAGTTGTGGTTAGACGTATGTATAGGAGATGTCCACTGAAGATTCAGGGTCATATGTTTTCTGTTGATATGATGGAACTTCTTTTTTATGGCTTTGATATTATTCTGGGTATGGACTGGTTAGTTGAGGACCGGGCTAGTGTGGATTTTGAGACGAAGAGAATTTCTTTGAAACTTTCTGATGACTACGAGGTAGTAGTAGTAGGCGAGAACATTAAGTTCTTGTCTAATGTTGTATCAGCTTTAGAGGCTCATAGGTTGATGGATTCTGGATGTGGGGCTTACTTAGCTTATGTTATGAATCCAAATATGAGTGAAGCTAGACCGAAAGATATTAGGACAGTGTGTGACTTTTCGGATGTGTTTCCTGAAGAGTTGCCGGGTTTACCTCCTAACAGAGATGTTGAGTTTGTGATTGAGACTGTTTCAGGGTCTAATCCAGTTTCGATAGCTCCGTACCGTATGGCTCCGAAAGAGTTGAAAGAATTGAAGAGTCAGTTGCAAGAATTATTAGACCGTGGTTTCATTAGGCCTAGTAGTTCTCATTGGGGTGCTCATGTGTTGTTTGTGAAAAAGAAAGATGGTAGTATGCGCATGTGTATTGACTATAGACAGTTGAATCAGTTGACTGTGAAGAACAAGTATCCGTTGCCTCGCATAGATGATTTGTTTGATTAGTTGAGAGGTGCTTCAGTGTTCTCGAAGATAGATTTGAGATCCGGGTACTACCAGTTGAAAGTGAAAGAGTGTGATGTTCCAAAGACAGCTTTTAGGACTAGATATGGTCACTACGAGTTTCTTGTGATGCCGTTTGGGCTCACGAATGAACCTGTAGCATTCATGGACATGATGAACAGAATTTTTAGGGACTATCTAGACCGTTTTGTGGTTGTCTTCATTGATGATATTCTTGTGTACTCGAAGACAGAGGAAGAACATGACGAGCACTTGAGATTTGTTTTACAGAGATTGTTGAGCAATCAGTTGTATGTGAAGCTTAGTAAATACGAGTTTTGGATTCGAGAGGTAGTATTTCTTGGCCATGTTGTTTCGGCCGAAGGTATCCGTGTTGACCCCTCGAAGATTGAGGCCATTGTTGAGTGGAAACAACCTAAGTCTGTGACCGAGATTAGGAGTTTCCTAGGATTAGCCGGTTACTATAGGAGATTTGTTGATGGTTTCTCTAAGGTAGCTGCTCCTTTGACCAAATTGTTGCAAAATGGAGTTAAGTTTGAATGGTCAGATGCAAGACAGAAGGCCTTTGAGAAATTGAAAGAAGCTTTGACAAACGCTCCAGTGTTAGTGCAACCTGTTTCAGGTAAGGAGTTTGTGATCTATAGTGATGCTTCCTACGTAAGTTTAGGATGTGTGTTGATGCAAGAAAGAAGATTTGTTGCTTATGCTTCTAGACAGTTGAAGATTCATGAGAAGAACTATCCTACTCATGATATAGAGTTAGCCGCGGTTGTTTTTGCATTTAAGATTTGGCGTCATTACTTGTATGGTGAGAAGTGCACAGTTTACACCGATCACAAGAGCTTAAAGTATTTGATGACATAGAAAGAGTTGAACTTGAGACTGAGAAGATGGCTTGAGTTGCTAAAAGATTATGATTTGACCATTGAGTACCATTCGGGAAAGGCAAATGTAGTATCCGATGCCTTGAGTAGAAAAGTGGTCGTGGAGTTGCGAGCTATGTTTGCTAGATTGAGTGTGTCCGATGATGGTGGTTTGATCACCGAGTTGCAAGTGAAGCCTTCTTTGATTCAGTTGATTAGAGAGAAGCAGTTGCAAGATGTGACTTTAGTCCCTCATGTTCAGGACATAGTCGAAGGAAGACCGACCGAGTATAGTTTTAGTGGTGAGAGCTTGTTGTGCTTTAGAGATAGAATTGTTGTACCAGAAGATGTTGAGTTGAGACGTTAGATTCTGAGTGAAGCACATTCGAGTCCCTTTTCTATGCATCCGGGTAGTACCAAGATGTACCGTGACTTGAAGAATGATTACTTCTGGGTTGGTTTGAAGAAAGATGTAGCCGAGTATGTGAGTCGTTGTATGGTTTGTCAGAGAGTGAAGGCAGAACATCAGGTTTGTTACAGCCTTTGAAGATTCCGGAATGGAAATGGGAGAGGATCACCATGGATTTTGTGTCGGGGTTGCCTTTGTCTCCTTCGAAGAAGAATTCTGTTTGGGTGATTGTTGATAGGTTCACTAAGTGTGCTCACTTCTTAGCAGTGAACACTACGGATTCCTTAGACAAGTTGGCAAACTTGTACATCCGTGAGATTGTGAGACTTCATGGAGTTCCGAAGTCTATTGTTTCGGATAGAGATCCTAGATTTACTTCGAGGTTTTGGGGTTGCTTGCATAGTGCTCTAGGTAGCCGTTTGCATTTTAGTACATCTTATCATCCGCAGTCCGATGGGCAGTCAGAGCGAGTGATACAGATTCTAGAGGATATGCTTCGTTGTTGTGTGATTGACTTCCAGGGTTCTTGGGAGAAACACCTACATTTAGTTGAGTTTGCTTACAACAACAGTTATCAGTCTAGTATTCAGATGGATCCCTATGAGGCTTTGTATGGTAGACGATGTAGGACTCCGATTTGTTGGGCTGAAACAGGTCAGATATTGTTACCTATGCCAGATTTGCTTAAGGGGACTACCGACAAAGTGAAGTTGATTTGTGACCGTTTGAAAGCAGCTTCCGATCGTCAGAAATCTTATGTAGATTTGAAGAGGAAAGAGATTGAGTTCTCCGTGGGTGAGAAAGTGTTTCTGAAGGTATCTCCGTGGAAGAAGGTAATGAGATTTGGCCGGAAGGGCAAATTGAGTCCGAGGTTCAATGGTCCGTATGAGATAGTTGAGCGGATTGGGCCTGTAGCTTATCGTTTGAGGTTACCTTCTGAGTTAGAGAAGATCCACGATGTCTTTCATGTGTCTATGCTTAGGAGATATAGATCGGATCCTTCTCATGTTATGCCCGTTGAGGAGATAGAGTTAAATCCGGATTTGTCTTATAATGAAGAACCTGTTGAGATACTTGCTTTTGATAGCCAAGTGTTGCGTGGTAAGACCATAGAGTTGGTCAAGGTGTTGTGGAGACATAGAGGTGTGGAAGAGGCCACGTGGGAGAGGAAAGCTGATATGGTTGAGCAGTTTCCGTCAGGTAATTTCGGGGACGAAATTCCTTAAGTGGGGGAGAGTTGTAACACCCGGGTTTAGGGGTCGGGTGAAAATAATATTTTAATATTATTCCGGGTTCGGTTTTATAATTAAAATAATGTTCGGGTTTTATTATCAAAATAAATTGTGTTGAACATATTTTGATTTAAACCCAAATAGCCATGGATTTCCCTTCCTTGTGAATATCCCATTTCATTAAGGGCAAAATGGTCTTTGGGCCTTTAAATTAAAACAAAACAAAACACCCCATTTTACTATTCATCATCTTCATCTAACGGGAAGAAGAACTCTCTCAACCTCTCTACTATTCCATTTCATCTCTTCTCCGTTTCAACTCGTTTTTGAAAGGTAACACCATTTTTGACTTCTCCTCAACTCCATCTCTTCAAAAGTACAATTAGTTTTTATTTTCGTTAAAGTTTTAGAAATGGAGATTTCAAAAGTTTTGATTAAAAATGATGTCTTTATGATGTTAAACTTAATATTTTGATTTAATGTTGTTAGTTATGGAATCTAGGAGCTAAATAGTTCAACATATATGAATTTTTCTTGGTTTTGAACAAATTCCCGAATTTGGGTTTAAAGGGGGTTTTTGAAGGGTTTTGGGTGAGTTTTGGAGGTTGTTTTAAGTTGGAATTGATAGGCTATTGATAGTACTATGGTTAGGGGTTGATTTGGGATCATTTGTGGGTGCAATGGGTGTTGGAAACATGGATTTTGGATGTGGTTTTGGGGCTGTCCGAGATTGCAAATATTAGGGTTTGTTCATGGCTTGTAACATTGTAATTTGTGTTTGAATTGTGTTCCGGGTTGGTATTTTGGATGTTGGGCTGATTTGAGGTAATTTGAATTGTGTTTGAGGTTGTTTAGAAGTGGGAACTTGTGTTGGAGAAGCTTCGGGAAGAAATCCGGAAACTTGAGAGTGGTTGCTTGCTTGGCTTGGAGCTTGGAAGCTTAGGTGAGTGGTTAAATGTTTAAAGTGGTTTTTAAATGGTTGGTTCGAGTATGTGGACTAGGTCGGGCTTGGTAGACCCACCTAGAGTTAGGATTGGGGTGGTAGCCTAATCCTAAACTTAATTAGAGCTATTGGTTGAACTCGTATTTGATGAATATGCCTCGTATGACTTGTGTTATGATTGATATATGTATAATGTGTTATACATGTGAGATGAGGCATGATTTGTGATGCTTATGGCCTGCATGGAAATGGTTCATGATTGTGATCATGGTGAGTACGTGCTAAGTACGGAATTGATTGAAATGAATAATGTGAAATGAGTTAAATGTTGGCACTAGTATGCTTGAGTACAAATGATCGATCATTAGGATGTTAGTGTGCACACATGAGTCCAAAGTCGCGTGTGGCCTTGGTTGCGTTGAGTCACCAAGGAGGAGTACGGGTACGCCCGAAAATTGTGTTTATGTTAGTCGATGATGAGTGGAATCCCATCGACGGGGCGTGAGGATGAGTGGAATCCCCTCCGCGAGACCGGTGATGAGTGTAATCCCATCGTGAGGTAAAGTGGTTGTTGGATGTGAGTTCCAACGTGTTTATCCGCGTATTCGGGTCATAGCTAGGTGCCAATGTTGATTGATATGTGTATCAATGTGTTGTAGAATGTGACTTCTACTTGGATACTTATATGTGTTTACATATGTTGTGAAATAGAGCTTGTTGAGCATGGCATATAATTGAATATTATTCATGCATCTTTAACTTGTGGCTCTTGAGGATCCTTGGTAATTATGCTTTTACCTTGGCTAAGATCGTGCTTGGACCCTGCATTGTCGAGGTTTGTTTTTAAAGAGCTTACCCTCACTAAGCTTTATTGCTTACGCTCTCTTTGTTCGACATTGCAAATCCTTAGCCCGTGGGTTGCTAGCGCAAGTGGAGGGCCTCCAAGTGTGGTTGTTGGCTTTGAGTTTAACAAGTATGGGTTTTAATGCTTTGGACATGTAATAGTTAAGCAATGGGATTTGTGCTAATGTTGGTTGTTTAGGAGCATGTTTAGACTCCTTAATTATGTTGTTTTTGTGTGGCTTGTTGATGCCATGTTTGGATTGTAAAACCATGTCTTAATTGCTTACCATGTGTGTTGGTCATGTGCCTTTTGAGGTTGCCTTTGTGTTTGAATGTTGAAGTATGAGACCTTGAATGCTTAAATGTCATCTTTGATCAATTGCATGATTTCCTTGATGTATGTACATGTTGGGTGCTTGTATGGCTAAATATTGGTATGAAAATGTTGTATGAATGCTTGTTTGAGTCTAAGGAAGTCTTAAATTGCATCTAGGTTCGAGTCTTGTATGTTTTAGCTGAATTTGAGAGTCTTGCAGTGCAGGGCGTATCGGTACGCCTAAGGGTCGTATCGATACGGTCTTGCCTCCAGGACTCAAGTTTGGCTGGGCGTATCGATACGCGGGGGTGTATCGATACGGTTTTTGCTCACTGGAATTCTGAGATTTTGGTGAGTTATTACTGTATCGGTACGGTGTGTTAGCATATCGGTACGGGTTTATCTCGTTGACCACGAGATGTTGACTTGGAAGGACGTATCGATACGCTCAAGGGTTGTATCGATACGGTCTCCCTGTGTTGACCCTTGAGTGTTGACTTTGGTCAAGGCGTATCGATACCCTTAACATGTGTATCGATACGGCCTGCTTAATTACAGAAAATGAGCTGTTTTATGAATGATGCCTTGAATGGTCGATCTTTGTATTGCTCTTGTTTCCGCCGACGTGTTTCACACAGGTAATGGTAATGCATTTAGACAAGATAAATAAAAGAAATTTTCTGGGTCGTTAACCGAGGAGGAACCTTAACGGGTTTCACTTCGGTTTTCCCCGTGTGGCCCACTCGGACTGGTCAAGCGTCCGGACCGGGACGAGGGGGTTACAAATTTCGAGTTATTCGAGTCGAGTTATTCGAGTCAACTCGATTAACTCGAAAAAATTTCGATTTCGAGTCGGTTTGGAATTTGCCCAACTCGAAAAACCGAATTTTACAGTTTTGCAATTTAGTCACTGATTTCATTTTTCTTCAATTCCTCCTTCATTTTAAGTCCATTTTTGACCAAATTTGAACCACGTGTTCCTAAACCAGCGTAGAATACGTATTTATCTTCAATTTATATTTTTGAAAATAAATTTCATATTTTTTCAATCCAGCCCCTTAACTTTGTATGATTTCCTCATTTCTTCAATATCTCCTTCGTTTTAAGTCAATTTTGACCAAAATTGAACCACATGCTCCTAAACCAATGTAGAAACTAGAATACCTATTTTGCTTCAATTCATATTTTTAAATTAAATTTCCTACTTTTGTAATTTAGCCCTTCAACTTTGAATGTTTCTCATTTCTTTAATTTCTCTTTCGTTTTAAGTCTATTTTTTTTACCAAAATTAAACCACATGATTCACTAACACTATATAATATCTATATAACTTCAATTCATATTTTTAACAAATTTATTCTTTTTTTTAATTTAGCTCTTTAACTTTATATTTTATTCAATTTGATCATTCAACCGAATTTTTTGTTAATTTTTTTCTTTACATCAATTCATTGACTCGTTTATACCTCATCAGTACTTTATCCTTAAAAGTTCCTTATTTAAAAATAATATTATAAATATTTTTAGAAGTTTAGATGATACTTTTTTATTAAATAACATTACAAATCTTTACTTATACATGTGAAAAATAATATGAAGAAATATATATATGGATAAATATTCTATACACAGGCGGTGGAAACTGAAAGTTTCCACAAGCGCCTTAGTTTTAGGGTATAGGGAGTTAGTTTAGGGTATAAGGTTTATGAGTTTAGGTGTAGGGGTTAGAATTTAGGGATAGTTATTTCAATTTAAGGTTTAGGGTTATAATTTAGGGTTTGTAGGTTAAAACCTAAATTCTCACCATATTACCCTAAAAACTAAATCCTAACCTATAAACCCTAAATTATAACCCTAAACCTTAAATTGAAACAACTATCCCTAAATTCTAACCCCCTACACCTAAAACCCTAAACCATATACCCTAAACTAACTCCCTATACCCTAAAACTAAGGCGTTTGTGGAGTGTATAAAATATTAATCCTATATATATGCATATCTTATATGAATAGAGAAAGTCGTTTAAATTGGAATCAAATCGTACTATAACATGGTAAATAATTACAATTAAATTTGTATAGAAACTCGAAAACTCGACTCGAACTCGAATTTCATAAACTCGAATCGAAAAAATTTCAAATTAAGTTCAAGTCGTAAAATATGATGCGTCAACTCGAATAACTCGAAATTTTTTGACTCAACTCGCTCGAACGCTCACCCCTAACCAGAAATGCACAGGTCATTCTCCCGGTTTGGGTCACCGCAGGTCGAGCAATGCTCAAAATGGCATCGTTTAGTATGTGTATACATTTGAAAAAATTACAAGCAGAAAAGGAAACTCATTTCATTTCCTTCTCCCCAAATCTCAAATACACAAAACATATAGGAAAATCTCTCTCCCCCTCTCTTAGTTTCAAAAACCAAAACCCTCATTCATCCTCACCGTTCATCAGCGACGGGACCTCGAGCAGTGCGAACGTTGGCTCCTTCCGACCGAAGAGATTCGACCCAGAACCTTTACAACGATCTACAAATGAAACCCAAAATTCCCTTTACAAATCGTTTATCCCGAATGAAACCCTTAGAAAAAGGGATCCCGAAATCTACGTAACAAACCGCAACCACGACGAAAATTCTCAATTCTGAATTTTCGAAGAAAAGGTGAAGTTCAAATCTTTCTTTTTCGCTCTCGGTTTTTTGTGTGTAAAATACTCTAAATTTTTTGGTGCCTCTAAATTGAAAAAAAAAATTCCCTTAATCCACTTATTTTTCCTTGCTTTATAGTTGTTCGTGAATGTATATCGTTGGTTGCGTTTCTGATTTAATTCTTTTTTTATTTGCTAGTTTCATGCTAGCATGGCTGGCACAAATGCACTTGTTTGGTGGTAGGGATGGCAAAATAACTCATCCCCAGTGGCGGATCTATATGGTCCCTTGGGTGGGCCTGTGCCCACCCTGAATTTTTCAAACCTTACACATTTGGTTTTAATTTTTATAATTTTTATGAATTAGTCCTTAAATATTATAATTTGTGCCCACCCTGAAATTTTGAAATTTTTATGATTTGTACTCATCCTAAAAAATGTTTTGATTTGTGCCCACCCTCAAAAAAAAAATCTGGATCCGCCACTGCTCATCCCTGTCGTGACCCGACTCGATAGGGACGGGTTTTTTAATTAAAAAATCAAGTTCGGGGCGGGTTATGAAAAAAAGTCGGAGCGGATTCGGGTTTAGGGTGAAATTTTTTTGACCCGACTTAATATATTTATGGGTTAACTACTGGAATAATCACTTATGTTTTCCCCCAGTATAGAGTAACAACGAAAAAATAAGGGTAAACTACTGCAATGGCCACTAAAGTTTATTCCAAGTACATTTTTGTTCCCCAGTTTTAAAAATAAACATTATGGTCACTACTGAAAATGTTTCTTTATAATTTCACACTTGAATTTTTAAAAATTCATTTTCTAACCCTAAAACTTTACAATCAATTAGTACAATAATATTATAAAGGCTTAAATGAAAAATATGTGCCCAAAGTATACCCTTTTTAAATTTTAGGTGCTCAAATTGCTCTTATTTAATAACTAAACTTTCAAATTGCTCATATTTTTCACTCTGAATTATTATTTTTATTATTATTATAACATGTAACATGTTATTTTTTATTATTATTAAATTAAAAATAATTTAAAAATAAAATAAAATCATTTTTATTATTAAATTTAAAATATTTAAAAAATATATTGCTTCTTAAAATAATTTAGGTGTCTAAAGTATTTTTTGTAAAAATAGGTGCCCAAAGTTTCCATAATTACAATTTTAGGTGTCCGGCTGTTAAATGGGTGTTGAAAATATTGTCAACCAATCGGTGTTTGACACGTGATATTAATTTTTTTTATTTTTTAATGGAAAATACTTAGATTTTTCAATTTTTATAAAATCTCAAAATTTTACAAGCTTCACAAAACAGTCCCTAAATTCGTAAAAATTTCAAAACTTCTGCCGCCGCTTCCGCCGTCGGTCGCTGTCACTGACCACGCCCACTTGGTCGTCGGACCAAGGTGACCATTTCCCCTAACACGGAGTCGTCAGAAACACCCAACGACGTGCAGCCGAACGTTAAACAAGAACGTCGATTTCATTTATACTAATTGATTGTAAAGTTTTAGGATTGAAAAATGAATTTTTAAAATTCAAGGGTAAAATTATAAAGAAACATTTTTAGTAGTGACCATAATGTTTATTTTTTAAAATTGGGGAGCAGAAATGTACATGAGATAAACTTTAGTGGCCATTGCAGTAGTTTACCCTTATTTTTTCGCTGCTAGGTCAGCAAGCCGTCAATGTTTAATGGCAACAAACGGCTGAATGACCAAAAGTTTACGCCCCGAAAACGTAAGTGACCTTACTTGTCGTTTTTCAAAATCGGTGACCAACTTTGTATTGGGGGAAAATATAAGTGATTATTCCAGTAGTTAACCCTATATTTATATATATATTTATTATATTTGTATATATTATTTTTAATATATTTATTAATTTTTTCTAAGGTGGGTTGGGTTTAGTCAAAAAAAGTTTTATTAAAATATCGGGGTTAGATTAGAGTCGGATTATATTTTTTATTATTTCGAAATGAGATACAATATATTAAAATCGAGGCGGGTAAAGGCGAATGGTTTAAATTTCAGGCCGCGGTCGGGGCTGCAGAAAACAGCCCCAACCCACCCCGTTGCCATCCCTATTCGGTGGTGAATTGCATTTTCTTACTCTTCCTATCTTGGTAGTGATTAATTTTAATCTTTAGTTGACAAGTGACTCTTCACTTGATAGTTTTTCAGGAATTAAGTGAAAATATTGTAAAATAATTGAGTAAAATCATCATAAACAATATTTTTTACAACTACACATTTAATCGAGTTGTAAAAAATACACTTTTAGTCGAGTTGAACAATACTAAAATTTACGATCTAAATATTTCCTCATTTTATATACAAAATTCTTAAAACAATTGATGTAGTTTTACCAAAGAAAAAGAGCTTTTTAATTACTTATATCGTGGTTAGAATAGCAACATAGACTTTAATGCTCAAATTGCTTATATTGTATTACTTGAATTTTTTCTTGGTTAAAACAGAACAATACAGGGAGGAAGCAATAGATCCAAGAAATGTAGGATTCAACACTAGAGAACTTCATATACAATTCTATTTTCTACCTGACATGATTTATACAACTGTGACACCTGTTTGAGTGTGAGAATACTTACGACAATTGTCTCAATTTTGGTCTTGTTTAGTATTTATTTGTAACTTTTAGACAATTTTTTATAAACTTTTATTTGTTTCATGTTTTGATTGAAACTTATTTTTCGTATTGTCGATGTTTGCTTATGAATTATGTTGTTTACTTTTCTCTTCTAGTTGTAGTTGAATGTCTTCAAAGAATACTTTGATCATTTCTTTATGTTTCATATTGCTTCGCTTTTCATTGATTCCTTTCTTCAATTTGTACATCGACAATTCTTTACATATAAAATATTATGAGAACTGATGGTTTAAAAAGATTGTTGTTACAAATTGGTAACATTACATAAATTTCTTAAAATATTAAATTAATTGATGAAAATAGTTGTTTTAAATTATAGAATATATAACTCTCAATGAAAAAGATAAGAAAAATAAAATTTGATGTATTTATTTCACTAGAAACATATTTCGGAAATTATTTTTAAGAAAATTTACCAAACAACAAAAAATGAATTACACAATATCATTCAAACACCAAAAAATACTTTCTGGAATTTACTTTCCAGAAAATGTAACTCATTTTCTAAAATTTATTTTTCAAAAACTGTTTTCAGTTAAACAAACAGACCATTGGCATTACATAACTTTGAAAACGTACACTCTAAATAAGACCCAGTACAACACTCTCACTAGTTATCCGAATCCTAACAACCAAAATGACTCAAGAGTCCAATACCCTAAAAGCATACAAGCAACGATGCTAGCAAGGCATCCAATCATCGCAGTATCGCACACGTCAGCCACACATTTGATTATCCATATCAACATGTCCTCTTTTATTATTACCAAGTTATTAATATATTATGGAGGAGTTCAATCTTTCTTGCAAATTATAGTCATATTAGCCCACAAATCATCATTTTCATATTTTACCAATTCATTAGTCCATTAATAATATTACTTATTAATCACTAATTACCAAGTCATTAGTACATTATGAAAGGATATTCAGTTATTATTATTCAATTAAACCTCCTTAATCCATAATATAATTCCCGAGTTCCTTATTTCATTATTACCCATTAATCTCTTCGAGTATCTGTACTCACGCTTGAATATCAGTATTACCTTAAAGGGTATTAGTCTTGTAAACGACTATTGGTACTAAAAGGGCATTCGACGTACATACAATTTAATTCAGTACCGATACTGACTCATGAGTACTGGTAGTCCCTTATACGTTATTGGTCTTCGATCCAAGTATCAGTGCCAATTATAGCTTTGATGTTTCTAATTAATTACTTAGTACCGATATTGACCCACTCATACCGATACTGGATGAACAATATTAATACTGCATAAAGTCAATACCAATACTCACTCATGAGTTCTTCCATCTTATCGAAATTCAATTCCTAAAGCTTATAGAAGTACATCACAACATAACAATCAATCAATAATTATAAGAATATCCAAATGACCTTACACAGTCCCTAAAGCACATACGAGTTATCTAATATCAGCACTCATCATCAAACATCACATGGTTACTAATTCCACAATATTGGTCTCTAAGTCATGCTTATTACCAATTTACCTATTTTGTAACCACTACCAAGCAAGAAATTACACTAATAATGCAAATCTTTAAGAGCCGAAACTGTAATAAGCCCACTACCAGAAACGCACGGGTCGTTTTACCGGTTCGAGTCACCGCAAGTCAAGCAATACTCAAAACGGCGTCGTTTAGTATGTATATACATATGAAAAAATTGCAAGCAGTAAAGGAAAACTCATTTCATTTCCTTCTCCCCAAATCTCAAATACACAAAACATATAGGAAAATCTCTCTTCTCCCCTCTTAGTTTCAAAAACCAGAACCCCCATTCATCCTCGGCGTTTATCGACGACGAGATCTCAAGCCGTGCGAACGTTGGCTCCTTCCGACCGAAAAGATTCGACCAAGAACTTTTACAACGATCTACAAATGAAACATCAAATTCCCTTTACAAATCGTTTATCCCGAATGAGAAAAAGAGATCTCGGGATCTACCTAACAAACCGCAACCGCGACGAACATTCTTAATTCTGAGTTTTCGAAAAGAAGGTGAAGTTCAAATCTTTCTTTTCGCTCTCGGAGTTTTGTGTGTAAAATACTCTGTGTAACCCACGGAGTCGCCACCAATCGTTTTTGTTTTTAGGTGAGATTGGATCACCTGAAAATCTGGTTATTTTAATAAAATTTGTTCTTTTTATTGTTTTTATTAAAACAACGAGTTTTGGTCTGAGCAACCAAAAAAATAGGTTCGGGAGTCGGTTACGTGTGAGGAAGGGTGAGCACCCCCACAACGCCCAAAATTAGTACCTAGTGGATTACAAATTGTTTTAATGACGAAAATTATGAACTTGAATTTAATTTAAAAATTGTGATCCCTTAATTTAAAATAATATTTAAAAATATATGTTTATGAAAAGAAAAGTACACTCCAACGCTCGGAGCATAATTTCCGTTAGATTCCTGAATGAAGAGAATCTATTTTGAAAATTATAATTTAGAAAAAAATGATATTTTATATTTGAAGGGAAGAAATTTACACCCCTACGCTTAGGGCATAATTTTTGTTAGACTCCCGAATGAAGGGAGTCAATTTTAAAAATTAAGATTTAGAATAAAAAATATTTTTAATAGAGACTATCGTAAAGTGGCACCCTTACACTCTGGGTAAGTTTTTCACAATAATCCCTAAAAGGTTTTAATTTAAAATTTAATTAAACAATACAAATGAATATATTTTATTCAAACATTGCATACAAAATAAAATTAAAATATAAAAACATGACATATAAAATAAAAAAACATACCAACAAATGTAAAAATATTTTATATTTCATATTTATTACAAAAAGACAACATTAAAATAAATACATAGATGATGATCAAAATTTACCCTACTAGAAGCTCGAGATAAAAACTTCGTCCGACCCCTAGCAAGATCTCGTCAGGGCCTCCAATCGAACCAATTATTCAGGGAAAAAATTTTAGCGCTCTCGAACTAAAAAAACTTGGCCATTTTCAATGGTTTTGCGCCATTTTATCCATGGCCTTAAGCCATTCTTGGCTTTGCCGTCTGTGTGTGTGTCCTTCACATTTGCTTTGCCTCCCTATTTATAGTCATGGGGAGGGGGGATGAGTCAATTGGCAGTTTCACGTGGATGCCTTTCATGGCATCCACGGTTTTTACCCCTTTTTTTTTTTGCTTTTTTTAATACAATAAGGTATAATAATACTACATAATACTATTATTCGAACAAAAATGAATAGTTATAGCCCGAACATAAAATGGGTATTACAGTTGCCCTCATTTGCTCATTGTTGTTTAACAAGAATAGAGCAAAGACAAAAGAATAACCATTTTATGTTCGGTCGGGTCCGGGTTCCTTTCTTTGGCCACTGCGTTTTCTTAGGCTTCAGTTGATCTGCTTGACCGCTCTTGTAGGCAAAATCTTCAAAATGGAACGATCTGCTGGGGAGGTAATCTTCAAACTACTGAGACTCGTGGGGGAAGCAAAATAAGTCCGGCTTGCTACGACTCTGACATTGACGCAATACCTGGAGAAAACTTAACCTACCCGCAACACTAATGAAGAAGCAAGGTCTGCAAAATTTGATCCGGCTGCAACATTAATGAAGAAACAGGATCGGAGAATGAAGGTTCTGACCGTTGATCTAAAAATATCTCTAGCTCGGCTTCCAGATTTGCATTTTCCCAAATGCACAGGGATCAACGAATTTGACTTGCCTTTGCCGGTAGTCGTTTGCTCCGGGCTAGTTGTACCATTCCCCCAGGTACAATCAGTTTCTACCAATCATGAGATTGGATTTTTCCCAAGGATTTATTTTTCTTTGACCATTCGTGAGAATGGATTTCCGATGGACATTTGAATTGTCCATTGTCTTAAACTTTACCGTGTTTAAGCATGTTGTGTCGACATTTCTATCGGACTTGCCAAAAATAGCTTTGATCCTTATTGAAGGATGAAATTTAGAAATTCATGTCTTAAGAAAAATGATCCTTATGAAAGGATAGAATTAAGAAATTCCAGTTTTAAGAAAAACAGTCCTTAAGAAAATGATGGAATTAAGAAATTCGTGTTTTGAGAAAAGCTATCCTTAAGCAAGGATCGAATTAAGAAATTTTGGGTTTTGAGAAAAGTTTTCTTTTGCATTTTTCCCAAATGCACAGGGATCAACTGTTTTGATTTGCCTTTACCGGTAGCCGTTTGCTCCAGGCTAGTTGTACCATTCCCCTGGGTACAATCAGTTTGTACCAATCATAAGATTGGGTTTTTCCAAAGGATTTATCTTCCTTTGACCATTCGTGAAAATGGATTTTCGATGGACATTTGAATTGTCCATTGTCTTAAACTTTACCGTGTCTAAGCATGTTGTGCCGACATTTCTGTCGGACTTACCCAAAACAACTTTAATTCAGCTGCAATTCTGACGAAGGGACAAAATCAAGGGATGAAGGTTCTGATGTTTGATCCAGCTACAACACCGACGAAGAGGCGGGATCAGGAGTTAGTGAATTTGGTCTAGCTACAACACCGACGAGGAGGCAAGACCAGGATTTGACCGGGCTACGACACCTGACGAAGAGGCACAGTCTGAAGTTGTTTTGATCCAGCTACAACACCGACGAGGAGGCAGGATCGAGAGTTCAAGTTTGGTCAAGCTGCAACCCTGACGAAGAGGCATGACCAGAAGTTAACCGAGCTACGACACCTGACGAAGAGGCACGGTCTGAAGTTGTTTTGATCCAGCTACAACACCGACGAGGAGGCAAGATCGAGAGTTCAAGTTTGGTCAAGTTACAACCATGGCGAAGAGGAATGACCAAAAGTTGATCGAGCTACAACACCTAGACCTGGCAAACTTGACCCGAGAACCGAAACCCGAACCGAATTACCCGAACCCAGACCCGAACCGAAATCGAAAATCAACCCGAAATTGACCCGAAATCTGATCCGAAATTTGACCCGAAACCCGAAATAAACCGAACCGAAACTGAACCGAATTTAGTTGAACCGAATGGACCCGAACCGAATGGACCCGAACCGAATGGACCCGAACCGAATGAACCCGATTAATAGAAATAAAGAAAGATAAAATATGAACATCCGCACAAATCACTAAAATGTCAAATATATTGACTTTATAAAGTCATATATATGGTGTAAAAATCTGACCAACCTAAAAATTTGATTAAAAACGACTGATCTCTCATTGAACCGAAAATAACCGAACCGAAATCAACCGAACCGAAATTAACCGAACCGAAAATAACCGAACCGAAATCAACCGACCCGAAATGAACCGAAACACAATAAACCCAAACTAAAACCGAACCGAAACCGAACCGAAACCGAAACCGAATCTGAACCGAAAATATCAGACCCGAAATAACCGAAACCGAAATGACCCGAACCGAACCCGAACCGATTGACCCGTTTGCCACCTCTAACAACACCTGACGAAGAGGCACAGTCTGAAGTTGTTTTGATCCATCTACAACACCGACGATGAGGCAGGATCGATGGTTCAAGTTTGGTCAAGCTAGAACCTTGAGAAAGAGGCATGATTTGAGGTTTAGATCTGCTACGGCTCTGTCATCGTAGTGAGATCTAGATCTTGATCTAGTCGCACCTATTGCGGTGAAACTAGACCTTGAAAAACAATTGGCCTGTCGCGACTCTGATATACCAGCATGATTTGAGGTTTGATCTGCTATGGCTTTGGCGACGTAGCATGATCTGGATTTTGATCTAGTCGCATCTATTACGGCGAAGCTAGACCAGGAAAATATGATCTGCTGCAGCTCTGGTGAAGTGGCATGATCTGAGGTTTGATCTGCTACAGCTTTGTCGTCGTAGCATGATCTGGTCTTTGATCTAGTCGCACCTATTGCGGCGAAACTAAACCTGGAAGATATGATCAACCGCAACTATGACGAAGCATCATGATCTGAGATTTGATCTACTACGACCCTGACGACGTAGCGTGATTTGGATTTTGGTCTAGTCGCACCTGCTACGACAAAACTAGACCTGGAATATATGACATGCTACAACTCCCACGAAGCAGCATGATTTGAGATTTGATCTACTACAGCCCTGACGACGTAGCGTAATTTGGATTTTGGTCTAGTCGCACCAACTACGGCGAAACTAGACCTAGAAAAACAATTGGCGTACCGCACCACCAATGGTGAAGCGAGCCTTGCAATATGAAGGATAATTTCAATTCGTAGCACCACGGTCGAAGATGCAGAGTCTGGATTAGATTGGCATACCACCACTGACGGAGGCGATATTGGGAGGAAGTTGATTCTGCTACTTCATGTCAGGGATACTGAAATTCGTTGGCAACTGTTTGCTTCTTCTTGTTTGAGGTTGTCAGACCTGCAAATTATTCATCCTTTAAGAAATGATTAGCTATCTTTAAGAAAATGTTGGGTTGATTTAAAAAATGATCTTTGGGAAAAGATCCAATTTTTTTTAAAAGAAAAACATCCTTATGAAAGGGTTGAATTTAGAAATTCATGTTTTGAAAAAACGTCCTTATGAAAGGATTCAAATTTTGAGAAAAAGGTTCTTGTGGAAGGATGGAATTAAAAAAATTCTTGTTTTGAGAAAAATTATTAAGAAATTCCTAGTTTGGAAAAAGTATCCTTAAGAAAGGATGGAATTAAGAAATTCCTGCTTCGAGAGAAATGATCCTTAAGAAAGGATAGAATTAAGAAATTTTGGTTTTGAGAAAAAGTGATCCTTAAGAAATGATGGAATTAAGAAATTCCTGTTTCGAGATAAACGCTCCTTAAGAAAGGATAGAATTAAGAAATTCTAGTTTTGAGAAAATTTGATCCTTAAGAAATGATAGAATTAAGAAATTTCTATTTCGAGAAAAACGATCCTTAAGAAAGGCTGGAATTTAAGAAATTCATGTTTTCAGAAAAATTATCCTTAAGAAAGGATTGATTTTCAAAAAATTTCTTTGAATAACAAGTGCAAAGTTAGTTTCTGGTAATGTATTTATACAAATGGTATGCATGCGCATGTTTCTGTGATGATGCAAAGATGCATGAAATTCTTGTCATAATGTTTAAGTTATGAATGCTTTACGACAACTAGATGTCATTATGTATGAACATGTTTGGTGATGCAATGATGCATATGTTCCCGTGTCGAAATGAATGTTTCCTGAAAAACTAGGTGCCATGTTGTATGAACATTTTCGGCGATGAAATGATTCATATGTTTTCATGTATGCCTTCATGATGCATGGAATTCTTGTAAAGGTTTTTTTTTTGTCTTTTGATTTTTGTTCAAAATTTATCCCAAAAAAAGTTTTTCCCCCAGGCTTCCTTGTCCTCATTCTTTTTTGGATAAGATGAATGACCTTGACGTCATCTTTTTCTTTGTTCAAGGGAAATTGACTTGGTCCACCACCACTGACGAAGGCGAGATCAAGAAAATTTTGATTTTAGAACTCCATGGCATGGAGTTATGACCTGAAAATAGAACATTAGTTAGTAATCTGTTCAGAAAATTTTGTCGTTTTTTCACATGGATGTTTGAACTTTTTTTGTATTCAGCCTCCTTTAGGGCTAAAGGTCGATCATCATGTTGTTGCCCCCACAGTTGGGGTCTTCGGTCTCTTTCTTGGACCTTGTACAGGCAAAAATGTGCTATAGATACACTTTGTGTCTAAATGCATGATGACTCGTACGATGCATGTAGCTAATGACGAATGGTGAATATGTGAATGAGGGATTCTAGTTTTTCCCTCAAAGGGATGCCCCTGATTCCATGATAGTCAGATCTTTGTTTCTGATTAAAGAGTGCTCGGTCCCTTGTATGTAAGGATGCCCCAACTCCCTTAGGTTTGATCACCTGGTGGATTAGTTGCTCGGGCAAATGCCTCAACATTTTCGTTCGAGACTATTCTTGAACAAACTCGAAGCTTTTTTTGGTCTCTTCTTGAAGAGCTTTAATTGTTCTTTTGACCGTGTTATGTTGCCCCTAGGTGGGTTTATAAATTTGATGTTGGTTCATGGTAGCTCATTACTTGCGGCTCTGACGAAGCGCTATAGACGATAATTGATGTAGTCGTCTAGGGTGCAGAAGTTTGACTTGGCATCGACGGCTCACTTTCTGAACTCGTTGAGGAATGCTCTCATCTTGGGGCCTTGTGGAGGCATGATGTCTGTATGAGCGCACAAGTTATTTGAAAATACCCTAGAGTGGGCTCATGCATAGGTTCATCATGATGATTGCTTTATCCGGTATTTACTGGCATGAGGCATCCCTGGGACCGGTTTAAAATTTTAAAATGTAAATGCAAGGTGCATGTCCTAGATGTGGAAGTACTTATTCAAAAATGGTTCACGTGGTTCAACTTTTAAATTTACGGGATTTATTCACAACTTTTGAATGTTGCATCGATATCTAGGGTACTAGATTTTTTCTCGATGACAGATCTTTTTTTCAGATTGGGAACCAGACGTGAATCAATACTTCATGCTGGTGAGATGCAAAAATTAAAATGTTGTAGTGGTGTGAAATGAATGATTTAATGTAGTGTGATCACCAAAAATGAAAATGAATTAGTCCAAAATAAAAGAATTGAATGAAATCAAGTGACGAATAGGGAAACAATTAGTAGTAAAGAATTTTGTACATAAATGGCAAGTAAATGCATCAAAACCTAAACATGGTGACCGCTAAGGGGCGGAGGTTCGGTACAGCTCTAAAGGGTTGGCTCCTGTGGTTCACTATATACGGTTTTGATTTTAGAGTAATGGTACCCGAACTGTCGCAGGACATCGATTCGAGGGGATACATTTCTCTAGGTCTGCACAGAAATAAAAATCTCACGAAGACAAAGGCACCTATATCCCGAAAGCGATCCACCATCCTGCACGAAGGGGGTACCTAACGAAGGAGTAGCTTCTCGCTCCCACTTAAGAGGGACGGAGCTCGGGTATAGAGCTCATGATATGCCAGATCAGGAAAAAAATATATTAAAAACTTTTTGTAAAAAAATTAAGAAAAATGAATCACAAAATAAATTAAACTGAAGTCATAATTTTCATCTGTTAAAATAAAAAATAATCGACTTGTGGCTTGACTCTCTAAAAAATGGTCCCCAGTGGACTCGCCAAGCTGTAACAACGGGGAGACGTCACCAATCTTTTTTTAGGTGAGATTGGATCACCTGAAAACCTGGTTATTTTAATAAAACTTGTTTTTTTATCGTTTTTATTAAAACAACGAGTTTTGGTCTGCGCAACCAGAAAAATAGGTTCGGGAGTCGGTTATGTGTGAGGAAGGGTGAGCACCCCCGCAACGCCCAAAATTGGTACCTAGTCAATTACAAATTGTTTTAATGATGAAAATTATGAACTCGAGTTTAATTTAGAAATTGTGATCCCTTAATTTAAAATAATATTTAAAAATACATGTTTATGAAAAGAAACGTACACTCCAACGCTCGGAGCATAATTTCCGTTAGATTCTTGAATGAAGGGAATCTATTCTGAAAATTATAATTTAAAAAAATAATATTTTATATTTGAAGGGAAGAAATTTACTCCCCTACGCTCGGGGCATAATTTTTGTTAGACTCCCGGCTGAAGGTAGTCTATTTTAAAAATTAAGATTTAGAATAAAAAATATTTTTAATAGAGACTATCGGAAAGTGGCACCCTTACACTCGGGGTACGTTTTTCACAATAATCCCTAAAAGGTTTTAATTTAAAATTTAATTGAACAATACAAATGAATATATTTTATTCAAACATTACATACAAAATAAAAATACAAACATGACATATAAAATAAAAAACATACCAACAAATGTAAGAACATTTTATATTTCATACAAAGATATTTATTACAAAAAACAACATTAAAATAAATACTGAGATGAGGATCAAAATTTACCCTACTAGAAGCTCAAGATAAGAACTTCGTCCGACCCCTAGCAAGATATTCACATCATCACACCATGTCTTAAAAATTGATTCGAACGAAGCCTCCAATCGAACCAACTGTCCAGGAAAAAAATTTCCCGGAGAGAGCACTGCTCTCGAACTAAAAAAACTTGGCCATTTTCAATGGCTTTCCGCCATTTACTCCATGGCCTTAAGCCATTCTTGGCTTTGCCGTCTGTGTGTGTCTCCTTCACATTTGCCTTGCCTCCCTATTTATAGTGATGGGGAGGGGATGAGTCAATTGGCAGTTTCACGCGGATGCCTTGCATGGCATCCACGGTTTTTACTTTTTTTTTTTTTGCTTTTTTAATACAATAAAGTATAATAATACTACATAATATTATTATTCAAACAAAAATGAATAGTTATAGCCCGGACATAAAATGAGTATTATACTCTAAATTTTTAGGTGCCTCTAAATTGAAGAAAAAAATCCCTTAATCCACTTATTTTCCCTTGCTTTATAGTTGTTCGTGAACGCATGTCGTTGGTTGCGTTTCTAATTTAATTCATTTTTATTTGCTGGTGCCGGATACGTCGTATGAGGGACCATCTCTCACGTGGCTTCTTGATGGGTATCATGGAGGGTGGATCTATTCCAACACTAAGCAATCTTGAAGATGCAATGAAAGCTGCACAAAAGGTGACTCGCTATATGTATACTTATTCGGACAGTTTAGTGTAACAAACTAGAAACTCATTTATGATTGATGGAATTCTAACAGGAATCATATGACAATTCAATGATTCTTAGGCAAGATATAAAATGTAATAATTGATGTTTTCGTTGATTCTCCCATGTATAAGGCTCCTCCCGGTATTGCACATAGAATGAGGAGATCATAATCGAGAAGGTAGTGTTTAGGGTTAAGTGTTAGGGGTTTGGGTTTAAGATAAGGTTTAGTGTTTAGGGTTTGAGTTTATGGGTTCAAGGTTTTTAATTTGGAGTTTATGGGTTTGAGGTTTTAGGTTTAGTGTTTTGGGTTAAATTATTTTGTAATTAAAAATATGATCAAATTGAAATAACATAGGTTAAATTTATTATTATTTTTCTGTTTAACCCCTTTTCCACGTTTGACATCTAAGTTTATTGATAGAGTTTTTTTTTTTATTCTACTAACGATGTAAAAATAATTACCCTTACTATTCTGCTTATTTTGTAATTTTTTTTTAAATATATAAATGGGTGAAATTAGGGGGAAAGAGAGACTTAAAAACATAAATATAACACTTCTTAACAAATTTAGAAATACTGAAATACAAAATAGTTGTATTAAAAAAAAGAAATACAAAATAGTTATGATTCTATATGTAACTACCAGACTGTTGAGAGTGACAAAGTTGAAACAGATGAGCTACGAGAAGAGACGAGAATGAAACAAGTAATTTTATTTAGTAGGCAGAGAAACATGGATTCCATGAAGTTATGCAACCGGATACGAAGCTTTCTTGGCGATGCCACATAAGGCAGCTGGGATTCTCATAAATCCATTTTGGCCCCATGAATTGTTGATCAGCCAATAGTCCAAACCTTCATCACTCGTCCCATATCCAACAATGGTGACCGCATGTGTGAGAGCATTGCTACATTCTCCCTGAAACACTCGGGGAATAAAAATCCTCCATTCTTTTTGTTTAAATGTATGTTGGACCCAAAGATTCTTTTCATTATTACTCTCTTGCTCTGATTTTCCAAGTCTCGGTCAATATTACAGAAGACAGATAGCAAACATAGTGGGATGCCAAGGCAATGATCCAATTGTGCGACTCCAGACTTTGGATCAGTTAGTTACACTAAACTGTCCGAATAAGTATACATATAGTGGAGGATGTGTCCTCCGTGGTAAAGCTGGGGTGGAGGATGTGTCCTCCGTGGTAAAGCTGGGGTGGAGGATGTGTCCTCCGTGGTAAAGCTGGGGTGGAGGAGACCAGTACCCTTGCCGTTGCTCACACGATGAGGGGCTTGGCTACGTGGCGGGATGACTGGTCTTCAACCGCTGACGGGGCTGCCGATATAGAGAAATTGGTGAGTCGCTAAATGCAAAGGGTTGGACTTAAGTGTGGAGTTTGGGGTTTAATGTATTTATTAAGCCTTCATCCTTTTATTTTTTATTTATTTTTGAATTTTGAAGTCTTGGCTTTTCCCATTGTATTCGGTCGAACCTTTCTACTGTCTTTCTTAATTTCATTTATCCGATTCTGCTGACGATATTCTTTTTTGTTAACTACAAAAATTTAAAAGGATTTGGTTTATCACATTAACAATTAATAAATGAGAGGATTTGATTTTCCCCTAGCAGAAGGAGTTTATGGTCTGAAAAGCCCACATAGCATCTTGGGTGCTTCAAAAGCCCACATAGCATCTCTGGGCACAAGAGATCTCTTGGCAGGCTTCCCCAAGCACGAACAAGGATTGCAAGAGTAGAGGAAAACTCCATTTCCCCGAGCTCAAACTCATCTTAAACCTTGTACACTCGTCTTTGTTGGACGTAGTGCTGTAAATGAGACAAGACATATCGCAAGCTACTCGAGTTCGACTCGATTGAACTCGACTCGAGTTTTTAACGAGCCAAGCTACTTGATACCTAACAAGAAACGCTCGAGCCACTTCAAATATAATACATTTAAGAGTTAGTTTAAGTATTTTTAAAATTACATGAATTTAAGGTGATAAATGAATTTAAGTATTTTTAAAAATTTTAAAATTAAAGTGAACTCAAATTAGGTTAGATGTTTTTTTGTATTATGTTATGTTAGTTTAATTTTTAATTTAACTTTATGTGTACTCTTTTCAGCAGACTAGGATTAGGAGGTTTTAACGAGACACGTGCAAAATACTTCTTTTGTATGATTTTATCTATAATGGAATCATGCAATTTGATCAATAATAATAATAATAATAATAATAATAATAATAATAATAATAATAATAATAATAATAATAATAATAATTTAACTTTATGTGTACTCTTTTCAGCAGACTAGGATTAGGAGGTTTTGTTGTTGTTGTTGTTGTTGTAGTAAATGAGATGAGATAGATCGCGAGCTACTCAAGCCGGCTCGGTTAAAACTTGAGCTCAAACTCAACTCTAGTTCTTAACGAGCCGAGTCGAGCTCAATACACTCAAACTCGGGTCAAGTTCGAACTCGACTCGAATTCTCAACGAACCAAGTCGAGTTTAGTACTTAAGCTCGACTCGACTCGTTTACACCCCTAATGGCTAGTTGGACGTGATTCCCTCAAGTTTTTGTGTTCACAGATGAAGTAGATTTGGTACGTTGCAGGCTGAAATTCCATTTTTCCAAGGCATGCATGCCTCCTTTAGATTTGTCTAAAAGAAAACCCATTAATATAAGGCTAATATGAGATCATTTATTTTAAGTCTTTGGATCTAAATGATTTAATAAGAACCGTTTGATTTAATTTTAAAAAAGAAGGGTTACCCGGTGAACCAGTTAAGATAAAAATAGAGTAAAAAAGGCTAAATGGCAAGGTTGAGCGAAAAAACAAAAGCCATTTTATTGTTTGAAAACTTGGAAGCAAGAAGAAGCGGATGAGGAAGAAAAAAGAGAATTAGGGTAGTTTTTGAGAAGGTTCGAAAAAAAAAGAAGAAGCGCTAAAACACAATCCTTGCGCGTTTTATTCGGTGAAAAATTGAAAGCATCGAAAGAAGAAGCGGTGACGAAAGAACAAAGAGGATTTTGAGTAGTTTTTGAGAAGGATATTTTTTAAAGAAGCAAGATATAAGAATGGTATTCGAAGGTAAGATTCTTGTTCGTATAATTTTTCAAAGTGTGAAATTATGGCTTTTTTTTAGATATTTGAAAATTCGGGGAAGTGTTATGGGTAATGAAAGTTACATTTTAGCTGTAAATGAAGTAGAAAATTGAATATGATACCATATTCTTAAGCTCTTAACTTAATCGAATAGTTGATGAAGTTTTGCAAATGTTAATATTGTTCACAAATGGATTTTAGCCTCTCCGGTTACGGTTTCGACTGTGATTTTCACTGCCATGGATGAAAGGAGAAATTTTTTTCTTGTTACTATATCATCACTGCCAGGGAAGTTGTAAGTGATTTTTGGAAATATAAAAATATTGGATTTTTTTGGAGTTTTATCAGGTGTTCGTTTTGGTTAAAGGTAGATATGAAACATTTGTAAATTTGATATATTAGTTAATGTTTTGCACATGTTCTAAGTGATGCAGTAGGACGAGAATAGACGGTTTATTATGCTTTACTTATGTTCTTGAGTTTAGTCAACATGAAAGAAAGTTGTACACGCATTTTCCCGAATTTTGAATATGTATATATAAGTATATATGTGAATTAGGACTGTTTTGAGCTTCTAGTAAATTGTATGGACTGTTTGAACATGTATATGTTAGTATATATACTTATATAAGATCCCTCTCTAACTTATGGAACAAGTCTTAGTATTTAATAAATCAGTAATGAGTTATGTTTATATTATGTGAATTAAGATCTTAGAGTGCTTACTTGTTATGAAATAAACATGGAAGTTTATATAAGCTTAGTTTGAATAATAGTAGAATGTATGATGTTTGAACAAATTTTACGTATTTTTTAAAAGACTTTTATGTTTTGGTTGAATGGTTACATAGTAGATCACGCATATTGTTGTTATGATAAAATCAACATAAAAACGATGAAGTATAATTTTGAATGTGTTGGGATCATGTGGATATTTGTTATTTGAATTGATGCACAATCGTGGGTTTAGTATATCGATGTGTCTGGATAATTTGGGTGATCACCCTATTGCTTAGATTTAATTTAATTTTAGGCTTGCGGTTCATATGGATTGTCACATTCTCTCTTGTTTTGTTTGTGTTTTCATCATTGTTTACTAGCCGTTGGTGTAACACCCCAATTTTTCCCCATTTTGGAAAATCACCAATTTTAGAATCCCTAAATCGGTAACCCTAGAATTTGGGGAATTTAATTCCGAAACCCTAATTAAGTTAAGGGTTAAATTGAGAAAATTTAGAATCATGAGGCTTAGTTTCAAAATTCATGGGTCAATTTGTAATTTATGGAAACTTAAGTGCTCATTTTCAAACCGTAAATAACTTTAGTGGCTCCTATTATAATTTACCCATTAAATTGGGTATTTAAGCATCATTTTCGGCAGAAGAAGGTCTTTTGGGATTCTGTAACCCCCTAGACCCGCCTATGCGTTACAACGGATCCTAGAAAGTCACATTAGGGTCACAAGAGCGACCCACAATAAAAATACACATAAAAATATTTTTTTTCAAAACACTTATTAAACTGCAAAACAAACTTCTGTTTAACAATCACTTTCATGAAATCATTTAAAAATATAACAGGATTTCAGAAAACGTTTTACAGACACTATCATAAAATAATACATAACATACATGCCCACTAACTATTTCGGTACCGTACTCCAAAAGCAACACCAAGAGAACTCCAACGCTATTGTCGGTCATCAAGCCATGTTAGGTTTCTTTTAACCTGCGGTGGTAAAAACAGTGTGAGCTTCGAAAAGCTCAGTAATACAAAACTACCAATGGATGCTATAAGTAACATGTAGATATATGGTAGGCATAACACTGTCATAATGTTTCGGGGAACAATAGGCTCCAAAAATACGGTCAGATATTTCAAAGAAACGGTATACATGAAGATAATAGAATTGTTCTTTATTCAATCACTGAGTATCCTGCTAGGAATATATAGACCGAAGAGTTATACAAGATATGGATTGCGATAGTTAAATCAGAGGCTTAGTGTGTGTTCCAACAGTGCAAGGTTAACACATACAAAGTAACGGTGTGGTGAACGCTATTTCACGGTTATATGATTTTAACGATAAGGTTCATTTTAGATTTTCTATCTACCCTCCAACCAAACTCCGGTATGCAGTTCCCCAGAACTGCAACTATCACGGGCATTAACCCAGGCCCATTGGGCGTAGGTGCCAGCCTAAGGGGATACCTTAGGTACGGTAAGGAATTACCCTAGCCGAAGCATAGGAACCTGAAACAGTAAGGAATTACCAGCCTGATCAGGGCTGAACCTACGGTAACTTCATACTCTATCCCAAAATATCCCGGTAACGGTATAGGTAGTGACAATAGTAATCGGTAGTAATCAGTGATAATCGATAATGATCGATAATAATAATATTCGGTAGCAATCATTGTTACTCGGTAATAACAGTGAATATAAAGTAAACTTTAGTTTTTGATTAAATGATAACTAGCGAGCATATATATTTTTTTATTTATTCTATTTTTTGTCTCTTATTTTTTTGTTCAGATACATAAGTATATTTCGGTTTGATAAAAGCCATATTTCGTATCGAAAGATAGCCTAGGGTTCAGAAAGGTAGAATATTTATGTGCACTTGGAACACACTAAAAGGAACCATTTATTTCTCAGAGATACTTGGTGTTTACAGTGAGAGATGAAACACTGAACTTTTGACAATTCTGAACCGATTTCAGAAACGATGTCCCTATCTCAAGGGGGCCTCGTAATCAATGTCTTCGATCAAGCATTCGAAAATTGATATGATACGATCGGTTAGGATCTCAAATAAGTCAAGATTGTTCTGATCATTTGACCAATAAGGGCATTTTGGTCATTTAACACTTCGAGACAGTTCCATAATCTGATCCCGAGGGGATATGTCAATGATTTGTCTCACTGAGGATTTTCGACAGTTAACTAGGCTTCAAAGACCATTCCACTATACTCATCTCGTCGATACATTACTTTCCAAGCATTCAATCGGTGCACTTTCCATGTGTTCACTATTTAATTTTGACTGTGTTATACATCTGTATGAATCGCTGTCACATTATCTCGAAACATGCCTCGAGAGGTTGAACATGCATTTATGCCAATTTGGGTATCAAGAAATGATTGATATACTTAACCCAAACTTCAACCCATTTGAATATTGCAATCACTTGCGTGCGATCAAAAGTTCAAGATTTCGAAGATTTACTTATCTCAGTCGAGAGGGCATCCCAATTATTTAAAGTGCAGTCGTTCACGTTCTTTCGGGCCTTTTGAACCATTTAATCATCTTAATCACTAGTTTATATCTCGTCATATGGTTAATTCGGTAGTTTTAGGTGCCCGATGGCATCTTAGTCTCTTTTAGCCAATTCGTACATGTCGGTATTTTCAATTCTTTCAATTATTTTGGTCATTTCGAACATTTTCCAACCATCCATTATTTCCAAAACACGAGGATAGACCCATCATCTCCATTAATTTAGAAATTCCAATGCCCAAGCACATCTTGTTCATTTGATGACTCGATTGAATCGGTGTTTTCAACTCTTTTACTCGATCCGGCCATTAATAACAATTATGTATCTTCTGGTAGTTTGATTGATCCGAACATATAAAGAGTTTCCCCCCACAAATTTATCTTTAGAGGTTTATTCAGGATTTACGCTAAATCCGAGTGCTTATCTTTCTTGAATGTTTAAGTCTTACTATCGCATCTCTCTGAGTAATTTGAGACTTTTAGATGAATCAATTGTTTTACAGGATTTAGTGTAGGTTTCATCACCACTTTCATTATCAGGGGTATTTTTGTCATTTTCACATCGAGGGAATTTTTGAAATTTTATATCTGAATATTTTTAACATTTGATCATTTGACAGTGATAATCGGATTTGGAGATTAGCTGCCTTACTAGTTATTTAATGAACTCTAGATCCTTACATTTATTAACTTTCTTGTTCGAGCATTTTAATTTTATCCAAGTTATCATACTCAATTTCATGTCCGGATTGACTTAAGCAGAGCTAACATCACTCCTCATCATATTTATGCATGCATTTACCGAATACCAACATGTTCATAAAACATACTAGAGGTAGTAGTGTATTACCTTTAATACTTGCTACATCAGTCAACCCTGATACTCCGTTCGATCACTTTCAAATCCGAATGCAACGTCCTCAACATCTCGGATACAAGAAACTGTGAATACCTTCAATCACACAAATTCCAATTTCAGTCCTTATTCACATTGCTCATAATTGATTATTAAAAATACATAAGCAAACCCGAGTTCAAAGACCAATTCGAAGGCTTTCGGGTTAGAATTTTGCGAAACGGGCTTCAAAATCGGACTCAGGACGTCGAAAAACATAAAATAGGACTTTTCGGAAAAAGTTGACTTTTTGGTCAAAGTCAACGCTGACGTCACTGGTCTAAGGCTGACTCGGCGAATTGACTCACTGGGTTGACTCGGGCGAGTTGACTCACTGAGTTGACTCGGACGAGTTGACTCACTGAGTTGACTCGGACGAGTTGACTCACTGAGTTGACTCGGGTCAACGGGTCGGGTCGGGTCAACGGGTCAGGTTGTTCAACGGGTCGGGTCAACGGTCTTGACCGAGCTGACCGGTTCAACCGGACCAGCCGGTTCAGACCGGTTCGATCTACACGGACCAGCTCTTACCTTTAGAACTCGGAGGTCGTCGGACGGTCGCCAGAACGGTCGCCGGAGGACCTAATCGCACCGATCCTGCCAAAAACAAGAGCTCGTCAACACGGCTATTCAACCTACTCATCAGAAACACGAAACAGCCGGAATCGAGCTGGAAATTACCTTAAATAGAACCTAGAAGGCTGAAATCGACGAAGCTCCGATGAAGCCCTTCCCGGCGTCGGACAAATGATCAGCCGGTTGGGTTTTGTTCAACTCGGGATGAGGAGCTCGCTCATGGTGACAATGCGGTGGACGGACGCTTATCGGCGCTTGGATCGATGAAAAACCGAACAGTTTCAACCCTAGGTTCGTCGAACCTTAAACCCTCGACTGGCGACGATCGGGACGGCGACTGCGCGAGTGGCTAAAGGGGTTTGGCTCAGGACTCGACGGCGAGCACTCTGGCACCGGCGATGAACGGCACGGCGTGACGGTGGGGGAGGGAGAAATGATGGTGGCCGGTTGTGTGGGTAAGGTAGAGGGTCGGTGATGGGAACATGAGGAGTTGGGTAAGGGGAGCGATTTTTCTGGAAACGTTAGATTTAAAAAGGGGTACTCTCAACGTTAGGTGGGGCAGTTAGGATATTTTGTATATTATTATTATTATTATTATTATTATTTAATTACCAGAAAAAGTTTGGTTCAAATAAAATTTCTCAGCCAACTTTAACAAAGAAATGAATTAGTCCAATTGGTTATAACGCATTCCTATATAACCAAGGGTCACGGGTTTAATCCCCCTTGGCTGCATTTCTTTTCATCACCATTTTTTTACCCATTTGCTTCCATATTTATAACCTTAATTATTTAATTAATCTGGGGTGTTACAACTCTCCCTCCCTAAAAATGAATTTTGTCCTCAAAATTTACCAGGGTCAGAGGAATGCAGAACTACTCTTTCATCAAATCTTGTACTGAACTTATCCATTAGAGCATCATTGTTTCTCGGGGCTCGCAGACAATCATAGATCAATCTGACAGTATCCTTAGTTACTCAAATTGACTTTGGACCCATAATCATCTCATCATACATTTTGGACTAATTAACCAGGATATAACAACTAAACCCATACGAACTTCATGTGGTGCCAAAGAGACACTTGTTTCATAACCTTTATAATAAATGGTCTCTATCATGGATAAAAAACTTCTCCCTGTACCACAAAAGTTAATCATACAACCCGACAGCATCTCCTCTAAAACCAAATTACTCTACGAGATTGACCATCGATTTACGAATGAAGAACTATATCTGAAATCCATACAGGTACTCAAAGGCCTCAAAGAGAGCCTTCCGAAATCAAGATGTTAACCTCAAATTTCATTTAGAATCGATATATAGGGGAACACTATGCCACTTTTTTTATAAGGCCTTTCTTCAAGACGATCAAACATAACAAAAGTTTAAACGGATGTCACTTACCTCCAGCGTAATACTCCGATAATTGTTTACTTCGTGCATAACAGAGTCACCGCATAATCTATATTTCCACCAATCTCGTGGACACCTTTCTTTTAAATTCATAATACTTTAATCAAATTTTCATCAGAATATTCTCAAACACAATCATTATCACCGAGCTACCTTACACGTGATCTTATATCGGTTACCACATATGATCAAAAATTTATTCTTAATATGATTCAGATCTTTAATTCCACATGCATAAACTATCTTAGGTTCTTTATCCAGATTCAAATCCATCAATTTAATCCTGCTCACAAACGAATGTTACATACATTCCTTGCCGGTATAGATTGAGCTATTATGGACAGAATGATTAGGTACAATTATTGTAGGAAAGGATTCGATATCTGAGTCTCGGCACTAAGGAGTACGGTTATGATCAATGAGGCATGTACAGACCAGACACCCTATGACAGACGATCGGCCGATCTACCCAGAATGACGCAACTCTAAGCTCTGATACCACTAAATGTAACCCCCTAAACCCGCCTATACGTTACAACGGATCCTAGAAAGTCACATTAGGGTCACAAGAGCGACCCACAATAAAAATACACATAAAAACATTTTTTTTCAAAACACTTATTAAACTGCAAAACAAACTTCAGTTTAACAATCACTTTCATGAAATCATTTAAACATATAACAGGATTTCAGAAAACGTTTTACATACACTATCATAAAATAATACATAACATACATGCCAACTAACTTTGTCGGTACCGTACTCCAAAAGCAACACCAAGAGAACTCCAACGCTATTGTCGGTCATCGAGCCATGTTAGGTTTCTTTTAACCTGCGGTGGTAAAAACAGCGTGAGCTTCGAAAAGCTCAGTAATACAAAACTACCAATGGATGTTATAAGTAACATGTAGATATATGGTAGGCATAACACTGTCATAATGTTTCGGGGAACAATAGGCTCCAAAAATACGGTCAGATATTTCAAAGAAACGGTATACATGAAGATAATAGAATTACTCTTTATTCAATCACTGGGTATCCTGCTAGGAATATATAGACCGAAGAGTTAGACAAGATATGGATTGCGATAGTTAAATCATAGGCTTAGTGTGTGTTCCAACAGTGCAAGGTTAACACATACAAAGTAACGGTGTGGTGAACGCTATTTCACGGTTATATGATTTTAACGATAAGGTTCATTTTAGATTTTCTATCTACCCTCCAACCAAACTCCGGTATGCAGTTCCCAGAACTGCAACTATCAAGGGCATTAACCCAGGTCCATTGGGCGTAGGTGCCAGCCTAAGGGGATACTTTAGGTACGGTAAGGAATTACCCTAGCTGAAGCATAAGAACCTGAAACGGTAAGGAATTACCAGACTGATCAGGGCTGAACCTACGGTAACTTCATACTCTATCCCAAAATATCCCGGTAACGGTATAGGCAGTGACAATAGTAATTGGTAGTAATCAGTGATAGTCGATAATGATCGATAATAATAATATTCGGTAGCAATCATTGTTACTCAGTAATAACAGTGAATATAAAGTAAAATTTAGTTTTCGATTAAATGATAACTAGCGAGCATATAATTTTTTTTATTTTTTATTCTATTTTTTGTCTCTTTTTTTTGTTCAGATACATAGGTATGTTTCGGTTTGATAAAAGCCATATTTCGTATCGAAAGACAGCCTAGGGTTCAGGAAGGTAGAATATTTATGTGCACTTGGAACACACTAAAAGGAACCATTTATTTCTCAGAGATACTTGGTGTTTACAAGGAGAGATGAAACACTTAACTTTTGACAATTTTGAACCGATTTCAGAAACGATGTCCCTATCTCAAGTGGGCCTCGTAATCAATGTCTTCGATCAAGCATTCAAAAATTGATACGATACGATCGGTTAGGATCTCAAATATGTTAAGATTGTTCTGATCATTTGACCAATAAGGGCATTTTGGTCATTTAACACTCCGAGACAGTTCCATAATCTGATCCCAAGGGGATAGGTCAATGATTTGTCGCACTGAGGATTTTTGACAGTTAACTAGGCTTCAAAGACCATTCCACTATACTCATCTCGTCGATACATTACTTTCCAAGCATTCAATCGGCGCACTTTCCCTGTGTTCACTATTTAATTATGACTATGTTATACATCTGTATGAATCGCTGTCACATTATCTCGAAACATGCCTCGAGAGGTTGAACATGCATTTATGCCAATTTGGGTATCAAGAAATGATTGAAATACTTAACCCAAACTTCAACCCATTTGAATATTGCAATCACTTGCGTGCGATCAAAAGTTCAAGATTTCGAAGCTTTTACTTATCTCAGTCGAGAGGGCATCCCAATTATTTAAAGTGCAGTCGTTCACATTCTTTCGGGCCTTTTGAACCATTTAATCATCTTAATCACTAGTTTATATCTCGTCATATGGTTAATTCGGTAGTTTTAGGTGCCCGATGGCATCTAAGTCTCTTTTAGCCAATTTGTACATATCGGTATTTTCAAATCTTTCAATTATTTCGGTCTTTTCGAACATTTTCCAACCATCCATTATTTCCAAAACACGAGCATAGACCCATCATGTCCAATAATTTAGAAATTCTAATGCCCAAGCACATCTTGGTCATTTGATGGCTCGATTCTATCGGTGTTTTCAACTCTTTTACTCGATCCAGCCATTAATAACAATTATGTATCTTCTGGTAGTTTGATTGATCCGGACATATAAAGAGTTTCCCCCACAAATTTATCTTCAGAGGTTTATTCAAGATTTACGCTAAATCTGAGTGCTTATCTTTCTTGAATGTTTAAGTATTACTATCGCATCTCTCTGAGTAATTTGAGACTTTTACATGAATCAATTGTTTTACCAGATTTAGTGTAGGTTTCATCACCACTTTCATTATCAGGGGTATTTTTGTCATTTTCACATCGAGGACATTTTCAAAATTTTATATCCGAATATTTTTAACATTTGATCATTTGACACTAATAATCAGATTTAGAGATTAGCTGCCTTACTAGTTATTTATTGAACTCTAGATCCTTGCATTTATTAACTTTCCCGTTCGAGCATTTTAATTTTATCCAAGTTATCATACTCAATTTCATGTCCGGATTGACTTAAGCAGAGCTAACATCACTCCTCATCATATTTATGCATGCATTTACCGAATACCAACATGTTCATAAAGCATACTAGAGGTAGTAGTGTATTACCTTTAATACTTACTACATCGGTCAACCCTGATACTCCGTTCGATCACTTTCAAATCCGAATCAACGTCCTCAACATCTCGGATACAAGAAACTGCGAATACCTTCAATCACACAAATTCCAATTTCAGTCCTTATTCATATTGCTCATAATTGATTATTAAAAATACATAACCAAACCCGAGTTCAAAGACCAATTCGAAGGCTTTTGGGTTAGAATTTCGCAAAACGGGCTTCAAAATCGGACTCAGGACGTCGAAAAACATAAAATATGACTTTTCGGTTAAAGTCAACGCTGACGTCAGCGGTCAAAGTCAACGCCGACGTCACTGGTCCAAGGCTGACTCGGCGAATTGACTCACTGGGTTGACTCGGGCGAGTTGACTCGGACGAGTTGACTCACTGAGTTGACTCGGGTCAATGGATCGGGTCGGGTTGGTCAATGGGTCGGATCAACGGTCTTGACTGAGCTGACCGGTTCAACCGGACCAGCCGGTTCAGACCGGTTCGATCTACACAGACCGACTCTTACCTTTAGAACTCGGAGGTCGTCGGACGGTCGCCGAAGGACCTAATCGCACCGATCCTGCCAAAACCAAGAGCTCGTCAACACGGCTATTTACCCCACTCATCAGAAGAACGAAACAAGCCAGAATCGAGCCGGAAATTACCTTAAATAGAACCGAGAAGGCCGAAATCGACGAAGCTCCGATGAAGCCCTTCCCGGTGTCAAACAAATGATCGGCCAGTTGGGTTTTGTTCAACTCGGGACGAGGAGCTCGCTCACGGTGACAATGCGGTGGACGGACGCTTATCAGCGCTTGGATCGATGAAAAACCGAACGGTTTCAACCCTAGGTTCGTCGAACCTTAAACCCTCGACTGGCGACGATCGGGATGGCGACTGCGCGAGTGGATAAAAGGGTTTGGCTCGGGACTCGACGGCGAGCACTCTGGCACCGGCGGTGAACGGCACGGCATGGCGGTGGGGGAGGGAGAAATGACGGTGGCCGGTTGTGTGGGTAAGGTAGAGGGTCGGTGATGGGAACATGAGGAGTTGGGTAAGGGGAGCAATTATTTTCAAATGTTTTTGACTTCTAGGCTGGTTTGGGGGTTACATTTAGTGGTATCAGAGCTAAGTTCAACCCACGGACTGTGAGGCCTACAACAATTATTTTCAAATGTTTTTGACTTCTGCATGCATCCAAAATATTTTGGGACAGATGGAAATTTTCTGAAAAAAAATATATTATGGTATTCTGTGATTTTGTCTTCAATGTTTTCAAAGTGTTTTAAATTCGAGACTCCAGTACCGATTCTGACTCTAGGTTATTACCTTTTTGTAGATAGTTTACTATGCCACCGCGTAGGAGTCCTAATTTATCGTTTGTTCGTGGACGTGGTCGTACTGCTACTTCTGGTAGTGATCATCCGCCTTCTGGTGGGCAAATGGGGAATCAGAATGAGATATCGAGTAATGAGATAGATCCGTTGGGAGGACATCAGATCGGAAATGATGAATCACTCGATGTTGAGGATACTGAGACAGTTCAACCAGACAGTGCAACAGTTCATCGTGAGTTGCTTCGTTATCTTAGACAGTCAGAGGTCCGAGGAAACCCATATCTACAGAATTCATAGCTGCTGGGATGAAATTGTTTGAGGGTAAAACCGATACACATCCATCCGATGCAGAGTATTAGCTAAAGAAGCTGCAACGACTGTTTGTTGATATGGATTATCTAGATAATCAGAAATTGCGAGCCGCTGTATCTTTGTTAGAGGGTGAAGCTCAGAATTGGTGGGAGTCAGTGGTTGATACTGTTCCATCTAGTCAGATTACAAGGGAGTTTTTCCGAAAGGCTTTTCAGGATCGGTATGTGGGAACTGAGTTCCTAGCGAAGTGTCGTGACGAGTTTATGAATCTGAAACAGAATAACATGTCAGTGAATGATTATGAGATAGAGTTTCGGAGGTTGGCCAAGTATGCTCCTGGGTTAGTTGCGACTGAGGAAGATAAGTGTAATTGGTTTTTGGAGGGACTTCGACTGCCAATTCAGAGAGATGTTGCAACACATCATGATAAAGTATTTAGCAACATGGTTAGTCGGGCTAAAACTGCTGAGAGAATTCTTGCACTAATGGAGAAAGAGGAACTTCAGAATTCGGACCAAGTCGTGAAGCAACCGGACATATCTGCTCAGCCTAGTTTTGTCAACACGTCTGGAAAGAGGCCTAGAGATGAGTCTTTTCCTCATAGTTATCAGAATGTAAGACCTACAGTATCGACAGTTTTGTCTGGCAGCCAGGGTAGTTCAAAAGTTCGTCGGCCTATTTCTGTATGTGGTTTTTGCAACAAAAAGCATAACAGAGAGTGCAGGTTGATGAACAGAACGTGTTTCAAATGTGGTTATCGGGATCACTACTTAAATAATTGCCCACATTCACCTATTGGTTCATCTGTACAGATTCAAAGACATGCGTCAGTTCAGGCACCTCACCGAGCTAGAGGGCAGTTTAGGTCAGTTGCTTCTGGTACTGCTAGTAGAGATAGATATGCTCCGAGTGGTGGATCAACTATATCCGAGATTAGACATCCAGGTTCAATACATCCAACCGAAGCTCGTGTTGGATACGATGATATACATGATGACATGGAAGGTACATCTTAATATGTTTCAATTCTTTTTCCAGTTCTATGTTTCAGTATTTTTGGTTATGATATATCATGAATTCAGAATGGGAAAGTATATGCGTGTTTTAGTTAGTTTTGATATCTGTTGTTAAGTCTGAAAATTTCGAGGACGAAATTTCTTTAAGGGGGAGAATTGTAACACCCCAATTTTCCCCATTTTGGAAAATCCCCAATTTTAGAATCCCTAAATTGGTAACCCTAGAATTTGGGGAATTTAATTCTAAAACCCTAATTGAGTTAAGGGTTAAATTAAGAAAATTCAGAATTATGAGGCTTAGTTTCAAAATTCATGGGTCAATTTGTAATATATGGAAACTTAAGTGCTCGTTTTTAAACCCTAAATAACTTCAATGGCTCCTATTATAATTTACCCATTAAATTGGGTATTTAAGCATCATTTTCGGTATGAGAAGGTCTTTTGGGATTCCATTTGATTTTTTTAGCCGCACCCCTTCCCATTTTCTGTCGATATCTCTCCCTCACCCCCCTTTATTCTCCGACGAAGCTCCAGCCAAACCCCTCTCGTTGTCCGATCGCCAATCTGAGAGCACGAGGTTGCTCGTCTTCTCTTTGCGACCAAAACCCAACCCTTGGTTCCCCTTCATCGGCCGTCGTTTGCTCAGAAGCAGTAGGAAAACATTCGGCTTTCCTCGTTTCATCTTCGCTGTCCGTTCCTAGATCCGATCGCGCCAAGTCACCGTCCGTTTCACAATCGGACATCTCCATCGTGACCGTCTCCTTTTCACGAGCCTAACCCTTCCATCAGATCACTCTCGCACCTCTCGCTTTCATCGAAATCTGAGGAAAACGTTGCGGTTTTCATCTCACCCTTGTTTTTTGTTCTGAGTTTGGGTAAGCATTAGATTCGTGTTTTGTTTTAGTCAATTTTTTGAGTTATGAGTGGTGTTGATTCGGATTTTGTTTATGTTTGTGACCTTGGATATTGTCGTGGTTGTAACAGCACCGCCGTGCACATTTGGGTTGTCGTCGTCGTCATAGGTTCTTGTCGCCGCTGTCTCAGTGTTGTTGAGTCGCCGCCATTGGTTGGGTTCTACAAACCCTAGATTTTGTTTGCAGCAAATAAAGTTGATTGGGCTTGTTTGTGTGAGTGTGGGTTGTGTTGGGCTTGTGAGTGTATGGTTAAGTATGGTAGTGAGCCCAATATGAATTGGATGACTTGAACCAGTTTGTAATCGGACCAAGCCTTGATTTAAACCAGTGTATTGAACCGAACCGTACCTTATCTGAACTAAGCATTGAACCGGACCAAATCATGTGTTGACTGAACCGGATTGGACTTCAGAACTGACCCGAACCGGGATTTGACTTTTGACCTTGGACTCGTTTGACCGATTTGGACATTGATTGTTTGACTTGTTGACCTTGATCAATCAAGTCAACATTGACCATTGACCTTGGACAGTTGACCTTTGTCCGACACAGTTGACTTTGACTTTGACCAAGGTTGACTTTGACCAGAGTTGACTTTTTCAAAAAATGTTCACCTTGACCTTTCTCGACGTCCTGAATCCGAATCTTCTGCCTGTTTTGTCAAATTAGATCCTGAAAGCTCCGTTTTGCTCTTTTTAAGTAATTGTTATTCGAATATGATAAGTTATGGATTTCAGAATCTAATTCAGAATATTCTCGTGTTCAGGTGCCGACCTTGAGATCGTTGGGTTACCTCCAGTTGTTCAGACCGATCGTGCATATTCTTCGAGATCTTCACGTGAGTATATCTTATTTCAGTTTTTAGTGTTTTAGTCGGTGGCTTAGTGATAGAAATAAATGCTAATATAGAATACATACCTCGTAGGTCTTGATTCAGTGAGATCCGAGCGTAAGGCTCGCCCTTCTCGAGATTAGAGCTTCTGTGGCTAAGGTGTGTTTCTTGGGGTGTTTTCAGTGAATGTTTTATTATTTCTTGATTTATTATCTGATTAATTATGATTTGAGACTATTTGAAACATTATGCATAGTATAATGAAATGTGTTTTAAATCAATCATTTGATTTTCAGAAAATATGATACTCGTAAGAGTTCGGATTTATGGTTTTACAAATCATATCATGTGTCATGGTTCAGAATTGTGTTCAGAAAAAGTGAGAGAAATCTCCACTCTGGTGAGGGAAACCTCCACTCCGGCGAGGGCAACCGCCACTCTGTATGATATTGGATATTCGGGCATTGTATCATGCATCGGACATCATAACATTTATGGTTTTGATTTATCGGATACACTCTATTTTCGGAAATGAATTTATTGGTAAATGAAATAATGTTTTGATTTTTTGTTTTGTTTAAACAAAAGGACACACTAAGCTCTTTAGCTTACACCCCTTTGTTTTTACTTTCAAATACTCAGACCTATTAGGTGACTCAGTACTTGGAGCATCTCTTGTTTATTCATATATTAATTTTCAGTATGAACTCTTTTGACTACTTTGATTTACTATTTTAATATTAATTGGAATATTCGTGTAATATGGACATTGGGAATGTTTATAATTCAGGATTATTGGATGCATGCATTTACGAACTTGTTTTTAGATATTTTAATTATTATCATAATCATATTAATTATTGAGTTTCTACTTATTTAATTAATTATTATGAATTTCATTATATTTAACCTAAATTGTTTCTTGAGGGACAAGCTTTCAAAACTAACTTCCTTGATTCGGCCCATTTCTACTGGGCCGGGTTTAGGGGGTTACAGTTGGTTCTTGTTTGGTTTGAATTTTTTTAATGAAGTAATTATCCTTTTGTATCCTTGATTCGTTTCCTTTTTCCTTCATTTATTATTTGGTTTACGTGAATTGTTTATTGGTTGTTTGGAAGTTGTTAGGAATAGTTATCTTTAATTGATTGAAGTAGTAAGGAAATTGAATTTGTTTTGGTGTATTACTATATGATGTTGAGTATTTAGCTAATTAATAAAAGCTAATGTCACATTTATTTTAGATAGAAGTAGTTGGTAATGGATGCACCTATCGAAGGCGACATAGTTGGGGTAAATGATGACATAGTTGGGGACGATGAGGCACATAAACCATTGTGTGCATATTTTAACTTCTAGTAAGTTAAAACTTAATTAATAGAGCATTCTTAAAAGTGTTACTTGGTTAGAGATATGTATTGCATACTCATAACTTTTTAATGATGTATTTACAGTATAAGTGAATGTAAAGGTCTGAAGGGAGGAAGGAAGAAAATGACCAATGCGGTAAATGAGAAATTTGAAATGCTATTATATGTTTTGTATTGGCTTGTAAAGTGTACTTATTAAAAAATTTAGAAAATATTTGGGGGAGTGATACAGGCGAGAAAAGCACTAGGATTGAAATGGACAAAAATGTTTGATGTGGAAAAAAAGCCCTACTTTGATATGCAAGTGGAACAGAAGCAGGCCTATACGGAATGGATAGCAAAAGAGAAAGTGAAGACACAAGTTAAGAAGGTAAGCGTAAGTGTATTTTTGTAGTTAGAGAAAGTGTTTAGTGTTAAAAAATTGGTACATAAAACATTTATGCATCTCATTGAAATAATTATTGTTATTTTATATGTCGTGGGAGATGGCATCAAGATGTAGCATGAAGAATGTGTCTATTTTGTTTAAAGAGATGCACAGAAGGAAGATTGACGGTGTTGTTGGGGAATTAGGCTTTAGCCCTTTACTTGGAATGAAAAGTAAAGCAATTCATCGCGAGCTGTGTTGCGAGTTAGCATCGAACTTTGATTTGGAGAGGTTAATGGTGGAATATAATTGATACAAAATTACATTAATGATAGAAGATGTCGAAGCTGTATTGGGGTTAAAGAATGAAGGTGTTGACGTTGAAGACGTACTGAGGAAATATGATGGAAAAGAACTTGCGCTGAAGTACAAGATCAATACGAATGTAAAATATCATCAACTTGAAGGGGAGAAACTTAGTGGTCACTTTGAGGGGGTGAATTGAAGGCTCGAGTCTTATTGTACATTGTTGGTGTTTTCTTATGTCCAAACGCGAACACTGTGGCTTCCTTAGAACATATGAAGTTACTGTGTTCAGCTGGGTTGAAGGGAAAACTAAATTGGTGTAAATTTACGTATGAGAGATTGATTGATGGGCTACGCAAATTTAAAGATCGTGTATGTAAGTCTTTGACAGGATGCATTGCTATCTTAGAGGTAATCCATTTTTTTAAAGGATGTTTCATTGAAGTAGAATGTAATTTATATAAATTTTGTTATGATAATAATATTGTGAGTAATATGACATGTAGGTGAGGTTCTTTGATTATTGGAGTGGAATTTCGAGCCGAGACTATACTGTTGCTGACCGTGTTGGTCGCATGCATGCTTGGGGGAAGAAGGAAGTAGGCAAGATTGTCTTCCGCTTAAAGGGAGATCGTCCCGCTATAAAAGTTAGAGTAAGTAGGTTATTAACTTTTGTATTATATATTGGAACGAAATGACGTTAAATGAATTAATGATGAATTTTACAGGAACTTAAGGAGGATTCAAAGAACGTGGTTGAGCAGGTTATTGAGTGTGCAAAAGTTCTATAATTTACCCCTTATTTAACCCATATTTCTGCTGCATTCAAGCATAATTCATTGCATTTAGGTAGAGTTTTTCATATACATCACAATTAGATAAAATGGCACAGTTGCTACTAATTTTGGTCACTTTTGCAGGTATTTGTTGTGGCAGACTCAAGGCAGCAAGGGAGCAGAGCTGGATCACAGGATTGGAGTCAAGGAGCACATGCTGCCGTGGCCACTGTCGTGGCAGTCATGACGACAGCATGGGTGAAGTGGAAAAGTAAAGTGGAGTTCGACAGATAGAGGATTTCAAGTCGGTCTGTCGTGGACCACTCCTATATTTTTCTGAGCCCGGAGGAAGAATGAAGGTCAAGCCCAAAATTCAAGGAAGATAACTCAAAGCAAGAAAAGAGGACGAATTAAAGGCAATTACTCAGAAGATTTAATCTCCAATAGAGTTGTACTTTAGTTTAAACTTGTATTCTTGCCATATTAGAAAACTTGGACCCAATGCCTATATAAAGGCATGTAATTCGACCTAGGGAAGGATATCTCATCTCTAGCCATCTTCCCTAAAACCATTGTCGTTTTCTCCTTTCTCATCATGTTCTAAACTTCCCCTAGGGCTAAGGGTTGATTTTGTAAAGTAGTTGCAAGGATTGTACTGTTTTAGGATTTTTTCTGTTCAAGCAATAAAACTTCAAGTTTATTTATTCTGGTTTTCACATCTCGCAAGAGTATTGGGAGAGCATTGTGAGGTTATCCATTTGTTTGATATCGAGAGAGTCAAGCATACGAACGGAATAAATACGCGTTTTCCAGTTTATGGTTAAACCATCTCGGACCTAGGGATAGGACGAGGTTCAGTGGCTAATAAAGAATTCATAAACATCGGTGTTCATCATTCGATTCACGCCGGGAGGTATCATCCAAGACATGTTTATCGACAGACTTGGACCTAGGGATAGGACAAGTCATAACATGGATTCTTGAAAAAAAACTTGAAGTACAGAGTTGTGTGATCGTTGCCGCGACAACAACAGACTTCTATCGCGACAGGTGCTACCGCGACAAGGAAGACGACAGAACAGAAGTTTCTATTCAGTGCAACACCTGCACTACCGAGCAATTCAATACCGGCCTATTTCTTAAACCTGATCGTTTACTCTTTTATTTCAGTTATTATTCATGATTACTTTACAATCAATTTAAACTCTCTCTCTCTTTCGTGCAGAAATTCTAGGATAAAGCTATTTCTAGTCCCTGCGGAGACGATATCTGATACTCCAAGTATCACTTTACTACTTGCGTCGTGTACACTTGCACTATTTGCGATAAGACTTTTGACATGTAACAAGTTTTTGGTGCCGTTGCCGGGGATTGGCAACATATCTTTACCTTTACTTTTACTGCACTTTTTCTTTTTAATTTTTCTGTTTTTATTGGTGTTACTTACCTTGTGCTTTTCACAAGGTTTTCTGTTTGCTTATGCGCAGATCTAGACGAGGTAAGGAACCTGAGTACGAACTAGACCCTGAAATCGAACGCACGTGTAACCTCAGGAACCGAGTCCGACTCATGATAGCAAGAAACGACTATCTTGAGGAACAGCTAGAAGCAATGCAGAACAACGGGGTAGAAGACAACCAAGGGGTTATTGGAGATCCTCCCTAAGATGCCTGAAATAGACGGCCCGCCGCTGCCGTACGACAGTCCTGCCGTGATTACATGATCAATGACCATGTTTAACTGGAGACCACCTTGCCAGACGTGGAAGCTGAGAACTTCGAATTGAAACATGTTATGTTCAGCATGATAAATTCCGCTGGCCAATTTAGTGGAGCTGCAACAGAGGATGCCCGAGAACATCTGAAAACGTTCCAAGAAATCTGTGGATCGTTTAGATTGCCAGGAACAAATCCGGAAGTACTGAGGCTCTGGTTATTTCCTCATTCACTAAGAGACATGACTAAAACTTGGTGGAATAAACTAACGTCGGGTTAAATACGAACTTGGGCAGATCTCTCTCGTGAATTATTATCTCGTTTTAATCCTTCTCATTTATCTGAGAGATTGCGTAACGAAATTGCTACTTTTCAACATGAAGATGACGAGCCAATGCATGAGGCATGGGACAGATTTACAACTCTTCTAAGGAACTGTCCGATGCATGGATTCCCAGTGTGGAATCAGGCCGTTAAATTCTACAATGCTGCCAATATACACACTCGTATGAGAATAGATTCAGCAGCAAATGGGCTATTATTGGATAAAGATCCAGACGAGGAAATGATAGTGTTGAAAAACCTAGGAAAGAATGACGAGCAATTTCCTACAGCAAGGAGAGGAGGTAAACGAGGGGTAACTGTAAAGGATTATGAAGCTGAAAATTCCCTAAAATCGCAGGTTACATACCTCATAAAGATGGTGGAAAATCTACAGCAGAAAGATTCTAAACCAGTATATTCTGCGGAAGAGGTATGTGAGACTTGCAGTGGGACTCACAATTCAGAAGACTACCCTTTACAGCTTGAAGAAGGGATGTATGTTGGGAATTACAACAAGCCAAGAAACTACGATTCCAATAATTACAATCCCAACTGGAGGAAAGGTCCTAAGTTCTCCTGGAGCAATCCGAACAATGCACTGAATCCTCCAGTGCAAAACAACCAAAATCAAGGGGCACCTAGAGTTATGTCGCGACAGCAACCACAACAGCAGCCGCAATAGCCACAGGCAGCCACACCTAGCATACTAGAGCAGACATTGGCAACATTCATGTCACAAACAGGAGCTTACATGGCGAATATGGATAACTTTGTTAAGAAAACTGAGTCATTCATGGACAAAACTAAGATGAGGATGACTAACCATGAGGCTACCCTGAAATCACTGGAGACACAGATGGGCCAGGTTTCCCAGCATATCAAGCCAAGGCAAACCAGAGGATTCCCTAGTGATACTGAGGTCACTAGAAAATCCACACATGAGCAGTGTAAAGCGATCACAACTAGGAGTGGGAAACAGTTACAAGGCCCGGAGATGAAGAGCATATCAAGTAAGGAACCGACGCTAGATTTATCTGCCGTGAACACTGCCCCGACAAAGGAAGAACAACCTGCTGCCGACATACCTGCCCCGACAGCAAAAGGGACAGAGGAGCAAATAGAGGATGCTGAAGAACCTAAACCTCCTCAGATCCGAATACCATGTGAAGGACGTCTTGAAGATTGTCATCCTCCACCCCATTTCCACAGCGGTTACAGAAACAAAAACAGGAGTACCAGGAGAAAACTACCTTTTATTGATCAAATGCTTGATAGATTAGCGGGGAAACCTTATTATTGTTTTCTTGATGGTTACTCAGGCTATAATCAGATAGCCATTGCACCGGAGGACCAGGAGAAAACTACCTTCACATGCCCGTACGACACCTATGCTTTTCGGAGAATGCCATTTGGGCTCTGCAATGCACCAGCAACCTTTCAAAGGTGCATGATGGCAATATTTTCCGATATGGTGGATGATTTCCTAGAGATTTTCATGGACGACTTTTCTGTCTTTGGAGACAGTTTTGAAGGTTGTTTAAGCAACTTGCAGAAGGTTCTTGAAAGATGCGAAGAGGCAAACCTGGTTTTGAACTGGGAAAAGTGCCACTTCATGGTGGATGAAGGGATAGTACTAGGCCACATAGTGAGCTGCCGCATCATAGAGGTGGACAGAGTCAAAATAGAAATTATAGAAAAGCTGCTGCCACCCACAACAGTCAAGGGAATTCGGAGTTTCTTAGGGTATACCGGGTTTTATCGACGATTTATTGCAAATTTCTCGAAGATTACTAAACCCTTATGCCACCTATTGGAGCAGAATCAACCCTTTGATTTCAATGCTGAATGTACTGAGGCATTCAGAATTCTGAAGGAGAAGCTGGTAACAGCCCCGATATTACAGCCACCAGACTCGAGTTTGACATTCGAGATAATTTGTGATGCCAGTGACTATGCCGTCGGGGCAGCATTAGGGCAGAGGAAGGATAAGCTCTTCCATGTGATTTACTATGCCAGCAAGACACTGAATGATGCCCAAGTGAACTACACCACGACAGAAAAGGAACTATTAGCAATGGTGTTCTCAATCGACATGTTCCGTCCGTACATACTTGGAACGAAGGTGGTGGTCCATACAGACCACTCAGCACTGAAGTATCTGTTCACGAAAAAGGATGCAAAACCGAGACCGATACGTTGGATTCTGTTGCTGCAAGAGTTCGACATTGATATCAAGGATAAAAAAGGAACAGAAAACCAAGTAGCAGACCACTTGTCAAGATTAGAGATGGGAAGGAGACAATCGACAAATAGGACCAACATATTGGAAACCTTCTCGGACGAGCAACTGTTTGCTGCCACCAGCACTGCCGCGACAGCCATGGCGGCAGGTAAGCTTACTGACATCCCTTGGTACGCTGATTTTGTTAATTACATAGTTAGTGGGGTACTACCTCCTGAACTTAATTACCAAGCAAGGAAGAGGATCCAAAATGATGCAAAACAATATTATTGGGACGAACCTCTTCTTTTCAAACACTGTGCAGATCAGATTATCAGGAGATGCGTACCACAGGATGAACAGGAAGTTGTGCTTCACCACTGCCATGCTTCCCCATATGGAGGACACTTAGGTGGAAACAAAACTGCTGCCAAAGTTCTGCAATCCAGTCTCTATATGCCCACATTGTTCAAAGATGCACAAGCCTTTTACAAGGGCTGTGACAAATGCCGAAGGACTGGGAACATATCAAGAAGGCATGAGAGGCCACTGCAGAACATATTAGAGGTCGAAACCTTCGATATTTGGGGAATCGACTTCATGGGACCATTCCCAGCATCTTGTGGAAATTTATACATCCTACTGGCAGTGGATTATGTGTCAAAGTGGGTAGAAGCGATCGCCACTCAGAAAAATAACGCCAAAATTGTTCAAAGATTTCTCCACAAGAACATCTTCTCCAGATTTGGCATCCCAAGGGCGATAATTAGTGATAAGGGGAGACACTTCGATAACAGGGTTATTGCTGCTGCCTTGAGAAAATACGGAGTAAAGCACCACATTGCAACAGCATACCACCCTCAAACCAATGGGCAGGCCGAGATATCCAACCGAGAAGTAAAGAACATACTTGAGAAGATGGTTAAACCCACTTGAAAGGATTGGTCTCTACATCTCAATGATGCACTCTGGGCCTATAGGACAGCGTTCAAAACACCATTGGGGATGTCACCCTATAGACTCATCTATGGGAAAACATGTCACTTACATGTTGAGATAGAACACAGAGCTTACTGGGCTATCAAGGCAGTAAATATGGACTGGGATAAGGCAGGACAAAAGAGGCTACTGGACTTGAATGAAATTGAAGAAATTCGAGCAATGGCCTACGACAATGCCAAGATCTACAAGGACAAAACCAAGAAGTGGCACAACAGGAAGTTGTTGCCGCGACAGTTCTGCCCACGGCAGCATGTGTTGTTGTTTAACTCCAGGTTGAATCTTTTCCCAGGAAAGCTTAAATCTAGATGGTCCGGTCATTTCCAAGTTGTCTAGGTTTTCCCACATGGTACCATTGCAATCAAATCCCTAAAGGACGGGCACCAGTTCAAAGTAAACGGACATAGACTAAAGCATTATCAGGGGACTGAAGCCCCAAGGATGCAGGAAGTAGTTACTTTAAGAGATGCCCCTCAAGGCATCCCTAATTTAACTTAGTTTTTATTTTTACTTTATTTTATTTTTTTAGGAATTAAGAGTTATTTATTTTATTTTAGGAACTAAGATGTTATTTTAATTTATTTAATTATTTATTTTTAGAAAATAAAAAGAGCAAGTTAAAGAGAAGGAATGTACCAAAAAGCCCAACGGATGAGTCTGCCGTCACAGCCTATCATCAGCTGTCGCGACAGACGCGGAGAAGAAAGCCTATCACGGAGTTGTCGGGACAGACACGCAAACGCGTAACAAACACGCAACAGACACGGAAACGCGTGACAGACGCGTCAGAAACCGCGTAACAGCTGGCCCCGTTATTCGCGCCTGTCGTTACAACTCCAACGGGTAGAAAATCACCCTCCTATATAAACCCCCACTCACTATTCATTTTTCATTTCATTCTAATTCTCTCATCTTGTTTTCTCTATTTTAGATCTCAAAAAAATTCTTTCAATTTTCTACAGTCCTTGAAAATGGCTAGCAGACAAACCCGCCGTTGTGCTGCCTCCACTTCTACCGCAGCAGTATCCACCCCAAGCCATAACGCCATTCCAGACCGCTTCGCCTCCACCGACTCTGCCACGAGATACTACAGCTCCTTCCAGAAGAGAGACATGTGGGAGGAACGAGGGTATATCTACACCGAACCCACGAGAGATCTAGGGCTCGAGAAGTTCATAGCAAAGAAAATCCAAGCCCTCAAATGACAGCAATTTGCTGCCCAACCTGAGGAGATGAACGTCACCCTCGTCAGAGAGTTCAACGTTGCCGTCGACAGTAAAGACACCAAGATAGTAACAGTTCGAGGTAAACAACTCTCCATCGAGCCTGCATACATCAATACACTCTATGGATTGTACGTGAGCAAAAAGGAGGACTGCCACAGAAGATTCGTGAATAATATGCTGCCGACAGACTACGATGCGGTCATGGCAGAGGTCACAGAAGAAGGGACAGAGTGGAACACTGACCCTAAAAACCGATGGACTGTGAAGAGAACCTAGTTGACTCCACAAGCCAAACTGTGGAATCACTTTGTCAAGAAGCACATCATGCCATCCTCCCACAACAGCACCGTCGATAGACCAAGGCTAGCCCTTGTTCATTCAATTTTAAATGAAAGACAAATTAATGTCGACCGATACATACGGGATGGAATACTTGAATGAGCCCTCCGACCGTCGGGTCCCCTTGTCTTCCCTTACCTCATCACCACCATCTGTCGGGGCCACAATGTACCGGAGATCGAGGAAGACGTCAAAGTCTAAGGAAAAAGGGTGGACACAACGAAACATTTACAGCCTAATGGAGTTGAAAGTTGCCACCCCGCTGTCATACTTCAATCCTTCTGCCACGACAGACCAGACGGCAGGCCCCAGTTCCCCAGAACCTGCCACAATAGAGCAACAGACGGCATTAGCACCTCCAGCAGACACCTCCGGACAGATCCTGTCGACGCTGAAAAGAATGGAGGAACAACAGCTCAGACTGATGAGCTTCATGAGGGATTTCACAGCAGCAACGGTAAACTTTATTCACAATGATTTACATTTTACCAATGTGCCATTTCCCTCCTTCCCAGAACAATTCTTTGCTGCCCCCACACCTACACCTACCCCTGCTACGAGCCCCAGAACTCCATCGGTTGCCTCCACACCTACCCCTGCCACGACAGGCAAAGGCGGCAGACAGTCTGCCACAGCCAGAGGAGAAAAGAGAAAGGACCCACTTCCGGAAATCGACCCCAAATATTCAGAAGGGTTCTCCTCCTCCTCCGTCTGGCAGGATTCTGATTCCGAGCCATTAGTTGCCCGAGACATCTCCAAGGACTTCCCACCGATGAAAAAGAAGAAATTGAACGAGAATGTCGAAGGACCTTCCGACCAAGGAAAATCTGCCAGCAGCAGCAGCAGCTCCGACAATGATGTAAAGGTTCTGGACAAGCCCCCACACATCTCACTGACACGTGTCTAGCCACCTCGGGAGGCAAAGAAGAAAACAACCTCTGCTCCCCCAACATCCTGCCAGCCCCTGCCATGAAAGTCACTGCCCGCCGACAGCTCTAGATTAGCAGCAGCAGCGATGACAGCTTCTCAAATTAAGTTTCGGCTGGCAGTGTCTTTTATGACAGGGTCTGGCAGGATGCTGGGGGAGGCAGAGGCTGTTTTCTTCTTTGCCTCCCGAGGTGGTTGGACACGTGTCGGTGAGATGTGTGGGGGCTTGTCCAGAACCTCAACATCATCGTCGGAGCTCCTACTGCTGCTGGCAGACTTGCCTTGGCCGGAAGGTCCTTCGACATTCTCGTTCAATTTCTTCTTTTTCTTCGATGGGAAGTTCTTGGAGATGTCTCGGGCAACTGATGGCTCAGAATCAGAATCCTGCCAGACGGAGGAGGAGGAGAACCTTTCCCAATATTTGGGGTCTATTTCTGGGAGTGGGTCCTTTCTCTTTTTCCTCTGGCTGTGGCAGACTGTCTGCCGCCTTCGTCTGTTGTGGCAGGGGTAGGTGTGGAGGCAGCAGATGGAGTTCTGGGGCTCACAGCAGGGGTAAGTGTAGGTGTGGGGGCAGCAAAGAACTGTTTTAGGAAGGAGGGTAATGGCACATTGGTAAAATGTAAATCATTGTGAATAAAGTTTACCGTTGCTATTGTGAAATCCCTCATGAAGCTCATCGGTCCGAGCTGTCATTCCTCTATTCTTTTCAGCGTCGACAGGATCTGTCCCGAGGTGTCTTCTGGAGGTGCTTCTGCCGTCTGTTGCTCTGCTGCGGCAGGTTCTGGGAACTAGGGCCTGTCGTCTGGTCTGTCGTGGCAGAGGGATTGAAGTATGACAGCGGGGGTGGCAGCTTTCAACTCCATTAGGCTGTAAATGTTCTGTTGTGTCCACCCTTTTCCTTGGACTTTGATGTCTTCCTCGATCTCCGGTACATTGTGGCCCCGGGAGATGGTGGTGATGAGGTAAGGGAAGACGAGAGGACCCGACGGTCGGAGGGCACATTCAAGTATTCCATCCCGTATGTATCAGCCGACGTTAATTTGTCTTTCATTTAAAATTGAATGAACAAGGGCTAACCTTGGTCTGTCGACGGTGCTGTTGTGGGTGGATGGCATGATGCACTTCTTGACAAAGTGATTCCACAGTTTGGCTTGTGGAGTCAACTGGGTTCTCTTCACAGTCCAACGGTGTTTAGGGTCGATGTTCCACTCTGTCCCTTCTTCTGTGACCTCTGCCATGACCGTGTCGTAGTCTGCCAGTAGCAGATTATTCACGAACCTTCTATGGGAGTCCTCCTTTTTGCTCACATACAATCCATATAGTGTATTGATGTATGCAGGCTCGATGGAGAGTTGTTTACCTCAAACTGTTACTGTCTTGGTGTCTTTTCTATCGACGGCAGCGTAGAACCCTCTGACGAGGGTGACGTTCATCTCCTCGGGTTGGGGAGCAAATTGCTGCCATTTGAAGGCTTGGATTTTCTTTGCAATGAACTTCTCGAGCCCTAGATCTCCCGTGGGATCGGTGTAGATAAACCCTCGTTCCTCCCACATGTCTCTCTTCTGGAAGGAGCTGTAGTATCTCGTGGCAGAGTCGGTGGAGGTGAAGCGGTCTGGAATGGCGTTTTGGCTTGGGTGGATACTGTTGCGGCAGAAGTGGAGGCAGCACTACGGCGGGTTTGTCTGCTAGCCATTTGTAAGGACTGTAGAAAATTGAAAGAAATCTTTTTTGAGATCTAAAATAGAGAAAACAAGATGAGAGAATGAGAATGAGATGAAAAATGAATAGTGAGTGGGGGTTTATATAGGAGGGTGATTTTCTGCCCTTTGGAGCTATAACGACAGGCGCGAATAACGGGGCCAGCTGTTACGTGGTTTCTGATGCGTCTGTCACGCGTTTCCGTGTCTGCTGCGCGTCTGTTACACGTTTGCGTGTCTATCGCGACAGCCCCGTGACAGGCTGTCTTCTCCGCGTTTTTCGCGACAGCTAATGACAGGCTGTGACGGCAAACTCGTTCGTTGGGCTTTTTGGGCTGTTGTGGATGTGGTGGTCTGGTTCATTCCTTCTCTTTGTCTTGCTCTCTTTATTTCCTAAAAATTATTAAATAAATAAATTAAAATAACATCTTAGTTCTTAAAATAAAATAAATAACTCTTAATTCCTAAAAAAATAAAAACTAAGTTAAATTAGGGATGCGTTGAGGGGCATCTCCTAAAGTAACTACTTCCTGCATCCTTGGGGCTTCAGTCCCCTGATAATGCTTTAGTCCCTGTCCGTTTACTTTGAACTGGTGCTCGTCCTTTAGGGATTTGATTGTAATGGCACCATGTGGGAAAACCTGGACAACTTGGAAAGGACCAGACCATCTAGATTTAAGCTTTCCTGGGAAAAGCTTCAACCTGGAGTTAAACAACAACACCTGCTGCCCTGGGCAGAACTGTCGCGGCAGCAACTTCCTGTCGTGCCACTTCTTGGTTTTATCCTTGTAGATCTTGGCATTGTCGTAGGCCATTGCTCGAATTTCTTCAATTTCATTCAAGTCCAGTAGCCTCTTTTGTCCTGCCTTATCCCATTCCATATTTACTGCCTTGATAGCCCAGTAAGCTCTGTGTTCTATCTCAACAGGTAAGTGACATGTTTTCCCATAGATGAGTCTATAGGGTGACATCCCCAATGGTGTTTTCAACATTGTCCTATAGGCCCAGAGTGCATCATTGAGATGTAGAGACCAATCCTTTCGAGTGGGTTTAACCATCTTCTCAAGTATGTTCTTTACTTCTCGGTTGGATATCTCGGTCTGCCCATTGGTTTGAGGGTGGTATGATGTTTCAATACGGTGCTTTACTCCGTATTTTCTCAAGGCAGCAGCAATCACCCTGTTATCGAATTGTCTCCCCTCATCACTAATTATCGCCCTTGGGATGCCAAATCTGGAGAAGATGTTCTTGTGGAGAAATCTTTGAACAGTTTTGGCGTCATTTTTCTGAGTGGTGATCGCTTCTACCCACTTTGACACATAATCCACTGCCAGTAGGATGTATAAGTTCCCACAAGATGCTGGGAATGGTCCCATGAAGTCGATTCCCCAAACATTGAAGATTTCGACCTCTAATATGTTCTGCAGTGGCATCTCATGCCTTCTTGATATGTTCCCAGTCCTTTGGCATTTGTCACAGCCCTTGTAAAAGGCTTGTGCATCTTTGAACAATGTGGGCCAATAGAGACTGGATTGCAGAACTTTGGCAGTAGTTTTGTTTCCACCTAAGTGTCCTCCATATGGGGAAGCATGGCAGTGGTGAAGCACAGCTTCCTGTTCATCCTGTGGTACACATCTCCTGATAATCTGATCTGCACAGTGTTTGAAAAGAAGAGGTTCGTCCCAATAATAATGTTTTGCATCATTTTGGATCCTCTTCCTTGCTTGGTAATTAAGTTCAGGAGGTAGTACCCCACTAACTATGTAATTAACAAAATCAACGTACCAAGGGATGTCAGTAAGCTTACCTACCACCATGGCTATCGCGGCAGTGGTGGTGGCAGCAAACAGCTGCTCGTCCGGGAAGGTTTCCCATATGTTGGTCCTATTTGTCGATTGTCTCCTTCCCGTCTCTAATCTTGACATGTGGTCTGCTACTTGGTTTTATGTTCCCTTTTTATCCTTGATATCAATGTCGAACTCTTGCAGCAACAGAATCCAACGTATCAGTCTCGATTTTGCATCCTTTTTTCGTGAATAGATACTTTAGTGTTGAAATGTCTGTATGGACCACCACCTTCGTTCCAAGTATGTACGGACGAAACTTGTCGATTGAGAACAACACTGCTAATAGTTCCTTTTCTATCGTGGTGTAGTTCACTTGGGCATCATTCAGTGTCTTGCTGGCATAGTAAATCACATGGAAGAGCTTATCCTTCCTCTGCCCTAATGCTGCCCCGACGGCATAGTCACTGGCATCACACATTATCTCGAATGGCGAACTCCAGTCTGGTGGCTGTACGATCGGGGCTGCTACCAGCTTCTCCTTCAGAATTTTGAATGCCTCAGTACATTCAGCATTGAAATCAAAGGGTCGATTGTACTCCAGTAGGTGGCATAAGGGTTTAGTAATCTTCGAGAAATTTGCAATAAATCGTCGATAAAACCCGGCATGCCCTAAGAAACTTCGAATTCCCTTGACTGTTGTGGGTGGCGGCAGCTTTTCGATAACTTCTATTTTGGCTCTGTCCACCTCTATGCCGCGGCAGCTCACTTTGTGGCCTAGAACTATCCCTTCATCTACCATGAAGTGGCACTTTTCCCAGTTCAAAACCATGTTCGCCTCTTCGCATCTTTCAAGAACCTTCTGCAAGTTGCTTAAACAACCTTCACAAATGTCTCCAAAGACAGAAAAGTCGTCCATGAAAATCTCTAGGAAATCCTCCACCATGTCGGAAAATATTGCCATCATGCACCTTTGAAAGGTTGCTGGTGCATTGTAGAGCCCAAATGGCATTCTCCGAAAAACATAGGTGCCATACGGGCATGTGAAGGTAGTTTTCTCCTGGTCCTCCGGTGCAATGGCTATTTGATTATAGCCTGAGTAACCATCAAGAAAACAATAATAAGGTTTTCCCGCTAATCTATCAAGCATTTGATTAATAAAAGGTAAGGGAAAATGGTCTTTTTGGGTATCTTTGTTAAGCTTCCGGTAATCCATACAAACCCTCCAACCAGTCACAGTCCTGGTTGGGATTAGTTCGTTTTCTTCGTTGGTCACCACGATTATTCCTCCCTTTTTAGGCACGCACTGCACCGGGCTTACCCACTTACTATTCGAGATGGCGTATATGATTCCGGCGTCAAGCCATTTGATAATCTCTTTTCTCACCACTTCTCGCATAGCTTTGTTCAAACGTCTCTAGGCATCAATAGTCTGCTTATGATCATCCTCCAAGAAAATCCTATGCATACATAATGTCGGACTGATGCCTTGGATATCAGCTATCGTCCATCCAATGGCCTTCTTATGCTGTTGTAGCATTCTGATTAGCTGATGTTCCTGTTTCTGCATTAACTTGGAAGAGATGATTACGGGCAACGTATCATTTAAACCAAGAAAAACATATTTAAGCTGCCCTGGCAGGGGCTTAAGGTCTAAAACATGTGGCTTCTCAATTGAAGGCTTCTGGATTATATGTTCATTCGAGGTATAATTTAGGAGCTCGAAGAACTTACCTGGACAATTGCCTATCTAGTTTACCTCCTCGGGACCTTTAGTGTCAGATATCTCTGAATCGGAGGAGTCTTTGTCGTTGTTGCTGCCGTGACAGTCTTCCAGGTGACTGTTGTGGTAGTGACCAATTTTTCTGTCGTGGCAGCTGGATCTGATCCAAGGTTGGTCAATGATTACTTCAGTGATAGCCTTCCACTCTTCTGCATCAGCATGTTTAATTGCTTGGAGAACATTGAGTTTGATTTCTTGATCATTCACTCTCATGGTCAGTTCTCATTTCTCCACATCGATCACAGTTCTGCCTGTGGCTAGGAATGGTCGCCCTAGGATGATTGGTGCGTTTTCATCTGCTTCACAGTCTAAGATAAGAAAGTCAGCAAGGAAAATAAATTTATCCACTCTTACCAGAATATCTTCAATCTTCCCTTATGGTTACACGTAAGAGCGGTCTGCCAGCTGCAACATGACTATCGTGGGCCGTGCTCGTCCAATACCTAATTTCTGAAACACAGATTTTGGAATTAAATTTATACTAGCACCAATATCACAAAGTGCCTTACCCACGAATTTGTCGCCAATTATGCACGTATGATGAAGCTCCCATGATCCTTCTTCTTCTGGGGTGGATGCTTGTGCAAGATAGTCATGCATCCTTCTGTCATTTTTACCGTTTCGAATTCCCCAAGTATGGACCTTTTTGACATGGCATCCTTGAGAAATTTCGCATAACTGGGCATCTGTTTGATGGCCTCTAATAGCGGTATGTTAATGTGCACCTGCTTGATGGCCCCAGGAAAGCTTAAATCTAGATGGTCCGGTCCTTTCCAAGTTGTCCAGGTTTTCACACATGTTGCCATTACAATCAAATCCCTAAAGGACGGTCACCAGTTCAAAGTAAACGGACATAGGCTAAAGCATTATCAGGGCACTGAAGCCCCAAGGATGCAGGAAGTAGTTACTTTAGGAGATGCCCCTCAAGGCATCCCTAATTTAACTTAGTTTTTATTTTTACTTTATTTTTTTAGGAATTAAGAGTTGTTATTTTATTTTAGGAACTAAGATGTTATTTTAATTTATTTATTTAATTATTTTTAGGAAATAAAGAGAGAAAGACAAAGAGAAGGAATGAACAAGACCACCACATCCATAACAGCCCAAAAAGCCCAACGAACGAGTCTGCCGTCACAGCCTGTCATCAGCTGTCGCGACAGACGCGGAGAAGACAGCCTGTCATGGAGTTGTCGCGACAGACACGCAAACGCGTAGCAGACACGCAGCAGACACAGAAACGCGTGACAGACGCGTCAGAAACCGCTTAACAGCTGGCCCCGTTATTCGCACCTTCTGTTACAGCTCCAACGGGCAGAAAATCACCCTCCTATATAAACCCCCACTCACTATTCATTTTTCATCTCATTCTCTCATCTTGTTTTCTCTATTTTAGATCTCAAAAAAATTTCTTTCAATTTTCTACAGTCCTTGCAAATGGCTAGCAGACAAACTCGCTGTAGTGCTGCCTCCACTTCTGCCGCAGTAGTATCCACCCCAAGCCATAACGCCATTCCAGACCGCTTCGCTTCCACCGACTCTGCCACGAGATACTACAGCTCCTTCCAGAAGAGAGACATGTGGGAGGAACGAGGGTTTATCTACACCGAACCCACGAGAGATCTAGGGCTCGAGAAGTTCATAGCAAAGAAAATCCAAGCCCTCAAATGGCAGCAATTTGCTGCCCAACCCGAGGAGATGAACGTCACCCTCGTCAGAGAGTTATACGCTACCGTCGACAACAAAGACACCAAGACAGTAACGGTTCAAGGTAAACAACTCTCCATCGAGCTTGCATACATCAATACACTTTACGGATTGTACGTAAGCAAAAATGAGGACTCCCACAGAAGGTTCGTGAATAATCTGCTGCCGGCAGACTACGAAGAGGTCATGGTAGAGGTCACAGAAGAAGGGACAGAGTGGAACACCGATGGAATGTGAAGAGAAACCAGTTGACTCCACAAGCCAAACTGTGGAATCACTTTGTCAAGAAGCGCATCATGCCATCCTCTCACAATAGCACCTTCGACAGACCAAGGTTAGCCCTTGTTCATTCAATTTTAAATGAAAGACAAATTAATGTCGGCTGATACATACGTGATGGAATACTTGAATGTGTCGTCCGACCGTCGGGTCCCCTCGTCTTCCCTTACCTAATCACCACCATCTGTCGGGGCCACAATGTACCGGAGATCGAGGAAGACGTCAAAGTCAAAGGAAAAGGGTAGACACAGCAGAACATTTACAGCCTAATGGAGTTGAAAGCTGCCACCCCGCTGTCATACTTCAATCCCTCTGCCACGATAGACCAGACGGCAGGCCCCAGTTCCCCAAAACCTGCCGCAGCAGAGCAACAGACGGCAGCAACACCTCCAGCAGATACCTCCGGATAGATCATGTCGATGCTGAAAAGAATGGAGGAACATCAACTCGGACTGATGAGCTTCATGAGGGATTTCACAGCAGTAACGGTAAACTTTATTCACAAAGATTTACATTTTACCAATGTGCCATTCCCCTCCTTCCCAGAACAGTTCTTTGTTGCCCCCACACCTACACCTACCCCTATTACGAGCCCCAGAACTCCATCTGCTGCCTCCACACCTACCCCTGCCACGACAGGCGAAGGCGGCAGATAGTCTGCCACAGCCAGAGGAGAAAAGAGAAAGGACCCACTCTCGAAAATCGACCCCAAATATTGGGAAGGGTTCTTCTCCTCCTCCGTCTAGAAGGATTCTGATTCCGAGCCATCAGTTGCCCGAGACATCTCCAAGGACTTCCCACCGATGAAAAAGAAGAAATTGAATGAGAATGTCGAAGGACCTTCCGGCCAAGGCAAGTTTGCCAGCAGCAGCTCCGACGATGATGTCGAGGTTCTGGACAAGCCCCCACACATCTCACCGACACGTGTCCAGCCACCTCGGGAGGCAAAGAAGAAAACAACCTCTGCCTCCCCCAGCATCCTGCCAGCCCCTGCCATGAAAGTCATTGTCCGCCGACAGCTCCAGATCAGCAGCAGCAGCGACGACAGCTCCTCAAATTAAGTTTTTTTTCTTATATTTTGCTATCTTTGTTGTTTTATCTCTTTTGTGATGTATTTTGTTTTTCTGTTTTTCTCTTTCTTTCTGTCATGCATTGAGGGCAATGCAACCCTCGAGTTTGGGGGTGGTATCCCTCCCATTAATGAAGTTGTCAGTTGTGTCTTTATTTCGTGTCTAGTTTTTACTTATTTTTAGGATTATTTTCGTGTAAAAAAATATATGAAAATAGGAACTAAATTTTGGCTTAAGTCTGTGAACTAAACTTACCTGCTGCGACATACTCTGTCGTGACAGCACCTTTAGGAAGTTTTAGGAACTGTTTAGAGCCTTGCTATAATTCTAAATTGTACAACACCTTTTTTGTGACTTATATATTGTTAAGACTTTGTTAGCAAACTTAGAATAGGAAGCTTAGCCACTTGAGTTAGATTCAGTCTTACTCCTAGAGGTGCCTAACACTGGCTCTAGGAAATTAAACTAGAGGTGCCTAAAACTGGCTCTAGGAAATCAACTAGAGGTTCCCGAAAATCGGCTCTAGTAAAAATAAGAGAAACTTTAGAAGAAAACTAGAGGTGCCCAAAGGAATTGCTCTAGTTAAAGGAATTATTTTAAAACTCAAGTAAGTTAAGTAACTATTCTAATTGCTCTAAAAAGTATAAACTCATATTTAGTCACAAAGCCCGCACACACTACACGAGAACTATAGCATGGCTCCGAATAAATTCAGAAACGCCCGACAAGGTATTGCTCGTGATAGGGCATGTGTGGCAAGTAATGAAAAGTTCACTGAATTAAGCCAAACAAAAAAATCATGTTTAGTTAGGTCATATTTGCTTGAGGGCAAGCAAGAACTTGATTTTGGGGGTGTGTTGAGTGTGCAAAAGTTCTATAATTTACCCCTTATTTAACCCATATTTTTGTTGCATTCAAGCATAATTCATTGCATTTAGGTAGAGTTTTGCATATACATCACAATTAGATAAAATGGCATAGTTGCTACTTATTTTGGTCACTTTTGCAGGTATCTGTTATGGCAGACTCAAGGCAGCAAGGGAGCAGAGCTGGATCACAGGACTGGAGTCAAGGAGCACATGCTGTCGTGGCCACTGCCGTGGCAGCCATGACGAAAGCATGGGTGAAGTGGAAAAGTGAAGTGGAGTTCGACAGATAGAGGATTTCAAGCCGGTCTGTCGTGGACCACTCCTATATTTTTTGAGCCCGGAGGAAGAATGAAGGCCAAGCCCAAAGTTCAAGGAAGATAACTCAAAGCAAGAAAAGAGGACGAATTAAAGGCAATTACTTAGAAGATTTAATCTCTAATAGAGTTGTACTTTAGTTTAAACTTGTATTCTTGCCATATTAGAAAACTTGGACCCAAGGCCTATATAAAGGCATGTAATTCGACCTAGGGAAGGATATCTCATCTCTAGCCGTCATCCCCCAAACCCTTGTCGTTTTCCCCTTTCTCATCATGTTCTAAACTTCCCCTAGGGCTAAGGGTTGATTTTGTAAAGTAGTTGCAAGGATTGTACTGTTTTAGGATTTTTTTCTGTTCAAACAATAAAACTTCAAGTTTATTTATTCTAGTTTTCACATCTCGCAAGAGTATCGGGAGAGCATTGTGAGGTTATCCATTTGTTTGATATCGGGAGAGTCAAGCATACGAACAGAATAAATACGCGTTTTCTAGTTTATGGTTAAACCATCTCGGACCTAGGGATAGGACGAGGTTCAGTGGCTAATAAAGAATTCACAAACATCGGTGTTCATCCTTCGATTCACGCCGAGAGGTATCATCCAAGACGTGTTCATCGACTGACTTGGACCTAGGGATAGGATAAGTCATAACAGGGATTCTTGCCAAAGTTGAAGTATAGAGTTGTGTGATCGATGCTGCGACAACAACAGACTTCTGCCGCGACAGGTGCTGTCGCGATAGGGACGACGACAGAACAGAAGTTTCTATTCAGTGCAACACCTGCACTACCTAGCAATTCAATATCGGCCTATTTTCTCAAACCTGGTCGTTTACTATTTTATTTCAGTTATTATTCACGATTACTCTACAATCAATTTAAACTCTCTCTCTTTCATGCAGAAATTCTAGGATAAAGCTATTTCTAGTCCCTGTGGAGACAATATCTGATACTCCAAGTATCACTTTACTATTTGTGTTGTGTACACATGCACTATTTACGATAGGACTTTTGACACGCAACACATGTTTCGGGTTTGGCTGCAAACATGATGTACATGAAGAAATGTTTGCATAAAATTGATGCTAAATTTTGCATTGGCCTTGAGGAAGTTGAAACAATGGTACAGAAAAGTGAAGGTGAAAAGGCAGACCCGAAATTTGGAGTTGATCTTGATCTTGATGTTGAAGTGATGATAGATAATGTGGCTATGGTGTTGGATGTTGTGGGTGGAAAAAAGAGAAAGGTATAATAAGTAATTAAGTGTGGAACTTTAATTTTGATGAACGTTTAAGTAATTTGGTGTACGAGATTTTTATTGATGCCAATGTTGATATTATTTTATAGGGAAAGCCAACTGTGGCAGCATCGACAAAGGTTAGTGGGAACGAAAAACGTGTACGAAGTAAAACTCGAAACATCAAATAACTATCTTGATCGTCTTCGTGTGTCTTGTTGAGGTTTTTTAAATTATGTAATGTTGAAAATAAGTTGAGTGCTTGTAATTTGAACTAAGTTATTAACTGTTAATGGCCTATGTCAATTTAGTATAACATCTTATAGATGAATGAGTGTGTTGATGTTGATTTACAATGTAAATCGTTTGTAATTGTTGATGGTATAAGTACTTTAATTACAATTGTGAGACGTTTTATATAAAATGGTTCAAGTTGTATTACTTAAAAATTTATTAAATATTATAATTGTGTAATATAGTTCAATATTTCACATGAAATTTTTAAGAGTTGTAGGTACTAAGCTATGTTGAAATAACTGATGGATTTGGGGCGACAGCTAGCGGCACATGTGATTACATATGGAATACGCCTTTGCCTAAAAGGTATGCAATACATTATAATGCTGAAATGTAGTTAGGTTGAATATAATTTTCATGTCTTTATATGTGTACAGCAAAATCCTCATAAACTTTGGCCACATGTACCTTACTGTAAGTGATGTTAATACGTTACGACCCGGATGATGGTTTAATTCAATGGTTAGTGTAGTGTAATCAATACCTTAAGGAATTATTTATGATTATGTTAAATAAATTACATACATACTCAATTTCTCATACTTTTTGTAACAAACTAGGTTTTTATGTAATAAACTATGTATGTACATAGTTTCTTACCCTTTTTTAGGTACTTTTGGTTTTGGTGATCTCATGTAATGATTTCGTACATACCGTTTTTCTTACAAATTGTGTAACAAATTACGTACAACGTTTAATAAATTACGTACATACTCAATTTCTCATACTTTTTGTAACAAATTAGGTTTTTATGTAATAAACTATGTATGTACATAGTTTCTTACCCTTGTTTGAGGTACTTTTGGTTTTGGTGATCTCATGTAATGATTTCGGTACACACCGTTTTCCTTACAAATTGTGTAACAAATAACGTACAACGTGTAATAAATTAAGTACATACTCAAGTTCTCATACTTTTTTTAACAAATTAGGGTTTCATGTAATAAAATATGTATGTACATAGTTTGTTACCATTGGTTGGGGTACTTTTGGTTTTGGTGATCTCATGTAATGATTTCGGTACGTACCGTTTTTCTTACAAATTGTGTAAACAATTACGTACAACGTTTAATAAATTACATACATACTCAATTCTTATACTTTTTTGTAACAAATTAGGTTTTTTATGTAATAAACTATGCATGTACATAGTTTCTTACCCTTGGTTGACGTACTTTTAGTTTTGGTGATCTCATGTAATGATTTTGGTACGTAGCGTTTTCCTTACAAATTGTGTAATAAATTAAGTACATACTCAATTTCTCATACTTTTTGTAACAAAATAGGTTTTCATGTAATAAAATATGTATGTATATAGTTTGTTACCGTTGGTTGGGGTACTTTTGATTTTGGTGATCTCATGTAATGATTTTGGTATGTATCGTTTTTCTTACAAATTGTGTAAACAATTACGTACAACGTGTAATAAATTAAGTACATACTTAATTTCTCAAACTTTTTGTAACAAATTAGATTTTCATGTAATAAAATATGTATGTACATAGTTTTTTACCTTTGGTTGGGGTACTTTTGGTTTTGGTGATCTCATGTAATGATTTTGGTACGTACCGTTTTCCTTACAAATTCTATAACAAATTACGTACAACGTATAATAAATTAAGTACATACTTAATTTCTCATACTTTTTGTAACAAATTAGGTTTTTATGTAACAAACTATGTATATACATAGTTTCTTACCCTTGGTTGAGGTACTTTTGGTTTTGGTGATCTCATGTAATGATTTCGGTACATACCGTTTTTCTTACAAATTGTGTAAAAAAAATTATGTACACCGTTTAAAAAATGACGTACATACTCCATTTCTCATACTTTTTGTAACAACTTAGGTTTTTATGTAATAAACTATGTATGTACATAGTTTCTTACCCTTGTTTGAGGTACTTTTAGTTTTAGTGATCTCATGTAATGATTTCGGTACATACCGTTTTTCTTACAAATTGTGTAACAAATTACGTACAACGTTTAATAAATTACGTACATACTCAATTTCTCATACTATTTGTAACAAATTAGGTTTTTATGTTATAAACTATGTATGTACATAGTTTCTTACCATTGTTTAAGGTACTTTTGGTTTTGGTGATCTCATATAATGATTCCGGTACATACCGTTTTTCTTACAAATTGTGTAACAAATTACGTACAACGTTTAATAAATTACATACATACTCAAATTCTCATACTTTTTGTAACAAATTAGGTTTTTATGTAATAAACTATGTATGTACATAGTTTCTTACCCTTGTTTGAGATACTTTTGGTTTTTGTGATCTCATGTAATGATTTCGGTACACACCGTTTTCCTTACAAATTGTGTAACAAATAACGTACAACATGTAATAAATTAAGTACATACTCAATTTCTCATACTTTTTGTAACAAATTAGGTTTTCATGTAATAAAATATGTATGTACATAGTTTCTTACCCTTGGTTGACGTACTTTTAGTTTTGGTGATCTCATGTAATGATTTCGATACGTACCGTTTTCCTTACAAATTGTGTAACAAATAACGTACAACGTGTAATAAATTAAGTACATACTCAATTTCTCATACTTTTTTGTAATAAATTAGGTTTTCATGTAATAAAATATGTATGTACATAGTTTGTTACCCTTGGTTGGGGTACTTTTGGTTTTGGTGATCTCATGTAATGATTTTGGTACATACCGTAGTACATACTTAATTTCTCATATTTTTTGCAACAAATTAGGTTTTCATGTTATAAAATATGTATGTACATAGTTTGTTACCCTTGGTTGGGGTACTTTTAGTTTTTGTGATCTCTTGTAATAATTTCGGTACGTACCGTTTTCCTTACAAATTCTGTAACAAATTATGTACAACGTGTAATAAATTAAGTACATACTTAATTTCTCATACTTTTGTAACAAATTAGATTTTTATGTAACAAACTATGTATGTACATAGTTTCTTACCCTTGGTTGAGGTATTTTTGGTTTTGGTGATCTCATGTAATGATTTCAGTACATACTGTTTTTCTTACAAATTGTGTAACAAATTACGTACAACGTTTAATAAATGACGTACATCCTCCATTTCTCATACTTTTTGTTACAACTTAGGTTTTTATGTAATAAACTATATATGTACATAGTTTCTTACCCTTTTTGAGGTACTTTTGGTTTTGGTGATCTCATGTAATGGTTTCGGTACATACTATTTTTCTTACAAATTGTGTTACAAATTATGTACAACGTTTAATAAATTACGTACATACTCAATTTCTCATACTTTTTGTAACAAATTAGGTTTTTATGTAATAAACTATGTATGTACATAGTTTCTTACCCTTATTTGAGGTATTTTTTTATTTTTGTGATCTCATATAATGATTCCGGTACATACTGTTTTTCTTACACATTGTGTAACAAATTACGTACAAGCTGTAATAAATTAAGTATCTACCGTTTTTATTATAATATTTGTAAGAAACTATGTACACTCTATAATAATCTCGGTACATATATATTCTTTGTTGTAATATTTTATGTATATACCATTTTTATTACACTTTCTATAATCAATTATGTATAAACTTATAACTTGAAGAACCGATCAGCCTTAAATTAAAAGTTTCACCCTAGAATCCATCGCCTCTTTTTAGCCCACGAAAACTCTCGTCTTTCCTTGCCTCGATTTATGCCCAACGGGGGTTTCTACGCTCTCACCTTCCCACGACTTTATCAAGTGTACTCTCCCCAATAATGCAATGCTCTTTGTAACTTACTCACCTAATCAACGTATGATGTTAGATTCATTTCTGGATTTCATTTATTTTTATCAAAGGGTTCATGTACTAGTAAATAGAATTAGACAATGTAAACTTTTTTAACCGGGTTTTAGTAAAAAAGTGGATAATATTTATTTAAAGAGACTCAGGTTCAATCGCTTTGTCTGTAAGATTGTGTGCATTGTCAAATAATTAAGAATATAAGTGAACAAATACTGCACGTAAATTTTTTATATATTTAATATCTACTATTTGAAATTCTGTTAACTTTTGTTTAATAGAGTTAATATTTTCGTTCTTTTTATGGTTTTGCTCATATTTTTTTTGTTTATAGTTTAACAGTAAATTTGATTCTATAATAATAATAATAATTTAATGTCATTTGTAAACAGTAAATTTTTAATATGTAAAAAAATCAATTATTTGATTCTATAAGGATTAAATTTGATATACTTAATAGTAAAAGGACTAATTCCTATTACAGAGGGGCTAATTTGATCCATCCAATAATAGAATGACCAATTTGAACTACTTAGTATAAGTAGGGACAAAGTTATATGTGTGGTGGAGGGGGCCATGCACTGTCAATTTTGAGTCTAATTATTTTTAGAATACTTGTATTTTTTTTTTTGTTTTTTTTATTTTTTTTTGCTGAATACTTCTAGTTTTGAAGCTAAGTAAATTAAGTTCTTCGAATAAAAAAATGAATTCAATAGTTTTTAGTTCCTCTTAATTTTGGAACTAAGCAACTAAAATCTTAGCATCCGTTTAGTTTTAGATAATATTTTTTACTTTTGTTTTTTATTTTTAATTTAATAAAATAATTTTCATTTTCAATTTTCTAAAAGTTAGAAAACATGCTTGGTTAATAGGGATGGAAGCTTGTTATCAAAAATGAAATAGTGAAAATGTGTTTGATATCTAGCTTTTCAAAATAGAAATGAAAAAATAATTATTAAATAATCAAAATAAAATATAGTTAGAAATATAATAATAATAATAATAATAATAATAATAATAATAATAATAAATAAATAAAATATAATTAAATAAATCAAAATTTAAAAAATTACATTAGAAGAATTCGAACTCGAGTTAAAATGAAGTTAAACTTAAAAACTATTATTTTTATATTTTTCACTTTCTTAAAACATTTTAAATGAAAACAATTTTTTTTGTATGTTTTCAAATTTTTACTTATTTTATTTTTATTTTTTAAAAGTTATTTTTTTTTAATTTTACAACCAATTATATTTTTTTTCATCGTTTTCAATTTATTTAATTTTAAAATTTATAAAAAAAAGTATTGTCATGCCATTTATCGGTTTAAACTTAAAAAGTATTGTCCTAGCAATTTCAAATTTAACAGATTACAAACTGACGCTTTAATTTTAAATTTTAAAATTGATGTGTTAACAATTAGACTCTAATCGTCATTTTATTATCATGGCTAAAGGGGTTTAATTTGTACCAAGTTCGACCTAAATTAGCAATGTTATCTTTCGCGCGAAAGCACGTTTAATTAGGTCATTCAGTTCGCACATTGCAGCAAACTAGCCCCTTGACTAACGTTGACCGACAGAACCGTTAATGTGGCCGTTAACTTTTAACTTTTAACAGCCAAATTAACGGGTTCAATAGACGACTGACGCATTAAAAGTTAACAGCCAAATTAACGGTTCCGTCGGTCAACGTTTGTCAAGGTACTAATTTGCTGTAATGTGCGAATTGAAGGACCTAATTAAATGCGTTTTCGCGTGAGGGGCAACATTGCTAATTTGTGTCGAACTCGGGGGCAAAATAACCCCTTTAGCCTATTATCATTTATATACGCCCCTTGAAGTTTAAGATGAGCATTCAGATTGTTCAGTCGTTCTTTCAAACTTAATTGACTTTCTCGAATAGCATGAACCAATTTGGTTCAGTGGTTAAGGGAGCGGTTGTTGTTCCTAGAGGTCACGAGTTCGAGCACCAGCAGCTGCAGCAAAGTGGTTGAGCATGCATTGTCAAATGGTTGAGAGTATATTCAAAACAAACCCACTACTTATGACGTGTATAATTTTTAAACCCACGTCCGTTCATACGTATACATTCTTAAATTCATGCCAACATCCACTGCCCAACTGAGTACCTACCACTCCGTCTATACTCGTCAAATTTATCATCTAGAAAACCACTATTGTTAAATATAAAGGAAAAAATCATTTTTAAACATTTTCAGAACTTGTGAAGTTAAATTAATTGAGTTCAATGTTTACAAACTTAACTATTAACGTAGATTCTAAATCAAACCAAGATCTTAGTAAATGAATTTAATTTTTTATATGATATATAATAGGGTTCACGAATGTGGGTGCGGGGCAGGTGGATGCGAGGTGGGGCGGGCGAATGCGGGGAGAGACGAGCGAAGATCCATCACCTACCTACCCACTACCTATGGCTAATATAACTTTTATCATCCACACCCGTTTATTACCTACCAAATTCATACCCATCCTCACCCTGATTGAGACGAATACGATATGAATCCACAAAATTGTACCTGTTTGTCATCCCTAATAACAAGAGACCTAGTAAGCATTTTCTGTAGTTTAAGGCTCCGTTCAAGAATGATTTTAGAACGAGATTTTAGGTGAAAAACGACAAAAACGGTAATTTGAGTAAAAGTTAAAATTTTCAGCATTTTTAAAAATTTAAGTTGGAGACCAAATTAGATACAAAAGCTGGTTAAAACAACAAAATTTTTGAATTTTTCGGCGCAACTTTTCAGTTGGCAACCAAAAGTTAATTTCAAACTCGTTCAAGAGTTGAGCCTAATTTTATTATGAAAATGTAAATTTGTTGTTATCCTAACCGTCGGTCCACAATGAATCATGGATGAAAACAACCATTGGTCAAAGCATTTACTATTTTCTACTTTTCCTCATTGAGCCTTTTTTATAAAATATACTGAAATAATTGAACTTACCCAAATTAAAAGCTTTTTTATTAACAGTTTTTTATTATTGACCCTCTTTTAAAAAGGATTTGCATTGATCTTGCAAAATCACCTTTTGGAAACCTTGACTTTGCCTTAACAAAAGAATGTCGGTAAAGATTTGATCATTGTTTAATGGATTATAGCTTTGGCTCCTTCCCTTTGCATTGCATATATGTCCATTCAGTGTCGGATCCACATGTTGTCTTCGGTGGGCCTGTGCCCACCCTAAATTTTTCAAACCTTACATATTTAGCTTCAATTTTTATAATTTTTATGAATTAGTCCTTAAATTTTATGACTTGTGCCCACCCTGAAATTTTGAGATTTTTATGATCTGTACCCATCCTAAAAAGTGTTTTGATTTGTGCCCACCCTCAAAAAAAATTCTGGATCCGCCACTGTGTCCATTCGGCCACATAATTAGAAAAAAATCATTAAATAGGCCTGATTTACTATGTTATCTGTCGTCTCAGTTAATAAAGTTCATTCATGTTACTTTTATCTAAGGTTAATTTTCATCTTTTTTTACATGTAAAAAAAGAATGAGTATTTATTTAGAAGTTTTTTTTTTGACATAAGTGGTCCTTATTAGCTGAGACAACAGATGACGCGGTGAGTCGAATCCATCTAATATTCTTAACATAACTAGGACCTTTAAATTTATAATATTTTATTTTTATCTTTTTTTTTCATCTAACTATAAATAAGTGCATTGAAGTACAAAAATGATAACTCTTTAAATCATTTCCACAAAATTCCAATAATTAAACAATGGAATTAAAAAAAACTCTTACGAGGTGGGGTTAAATAAGAACCTGATTAGTTAAATTATTCTAAAAATTAAAATTCCAGATTTAATGTTGATTTGACCCACCCAAAGCACACCATTTTTTAAAATGTTGCCTAATAGTGATTGAATAAATGAAAAGAAAGTGAAAGAAGCAAGTTTAAACACATTGGTGACTTTAATATAAATATGTTACAAGACAAGACCCCTTCTTAATTATTCGATAGCCCCTCATTAAAGTACACTTGTCACATCTTTTATATTAATATAAAGAAGCATACGATGAATACAAAATTCTTTTCTGACATTTTCAAGGAAAAGAAATTAAATTTGGGAGTAAAAAAGGATGAGGCGTACGTTTAGAATTCCACAAGGCGCACGTTAGCTGGACATTTGTTCACTGTAATTTTTTTCTCCTCTTTTTCCATTCAATTTTTCTTATTTGTATGTTGATTCATCACACGTCCTTGATTTTCTTTTGCTTTGTTCCATAAATTTTGATTCCTTTGTTGCTTTTTCCTGGGTTGTGAATGTCTCATTCGCAAACCGATAGACCTAATTGTTTGATGCTAGTGAAGATTAACCCATTCACTACTTCCCTCCTCAAGTTAATGATGGTGAAATCACGATTAAAGTGTTCGATAAAAGTATTCGAGTGTGATATAACTCATTAACTTCAGTTTTGATGAAAAAAATTAAACACCTAAATGAAATAAAAGAAAATTAAACACTTCAATAAAAAAAAATACCTTAAATAATTATTCTTTCTAGTAATTTGTTTATTGATAAAAGATGTATTGATTGCATTGTATTTATAGTCTTAAAAATTGATTATTGATAAAAGAATATTAATTGCTTTGAATTACCTATTTAAAGATATTTTAATTTTTTTCTTCATTTATGTCCAATCCGGTAGATGACTCCAGAAAGAAATTATCCAATACTTCCAGAAATAATTATTTCATTAGATAAAAATTGACGAGCGAATCAACCAAGTCTTGGTAATATTATTTGTTTCTTGAATTTTCCCCCACCACATCAATAATTAAATTATTTGATTTAACGTTGCCTTTGTCAAATTGAGATTAAAAAGTTAAATACAAATAAATTTCTAAATGCAAATAAAATCAGAAAGATATAACGAAAGAAAGAATGAAATAACAACCATGTAAGCATACCTTATGTGAAGAGTTGTTTACCAAATAAAAAATGATATCTTTCCATGTATTAGGAGGAATAAAATCTTAAGAAAAAGGGTGAAAGATCATCTTTTAGGTGGGTGTGGAAGGGAAAAGTAAACAATTGTCAGTTTCGAATGTGATTAGTTTCCCACAATTTAAAAAACGGTGGGTATTTCATTTTTCTTGTTTTAATATTTAATTGGGTAAATATTTTGAATTTTATTTTTTACAAATATTTTGAATTTTAACGTTTTATTTTAAATTAAAATAATCTTTTTGTGAATGAAAATTGTTAGTCAACTAACAGTGAAAAATTTGGAATGGCTTGACAGATTGACACGTCAGCAAAAAAATAATTTTACATTTTATATAATTTTATTAAATTATATTTTGATTGATGTGTCATTCTGTCAAAGCAGCTCTTTTGATCATATGACACTACTATATCAACGTGCACTGCCACATAGACTTATTTTGTCATTTCAAGTCATTTACCGATAGTTAACAAACATTTTTCATCAACGAAAGGATTATTTTGGCCTAAAAATAAAACGTTAAGGGTTAAAGTGCTCTAAAAAAGACTAGGGACCAACATAACTATCCAGTCAAACATTAGGATATTTTTTGATATTATAGAGTGTTTGACAAATGACTGATAGCTTGTAGCTGATTGCAATGACTGGTTTGACCAACTAATTTTATTAGCTGATTTGATTATCTGTTTATATAAAAGTGTTTGGTAAACTTAGCTGATAGTTGATATGAGTAAAATGACAAATAAGAGTATGATACATTTAGTTGTTAAGTACATATATGTTTTATAATACTTTACTCTTTATTGGGGTAAAACTATTCGGATAAAATACTTTTGACAATGAATTAAAAAATTCTTTAAGAAAATTAGTGAATATTTTTAAAAATTTTAAATATAATTTTTAAATTTAATATTTATAAATATTAACTTTGTATAAAATATCAACACTACAATTTTTTTACTCTCGTGTTTTGCTATATTTTCTTAATTAAAATATACTTGAAAATTTATAACTAGAAAATAGAATAATAAAATAAAATTTCACTAATTCATCATTAGATGTTGTATAAAAATCATTTTATACAAGTTCATTGAAAATAAATTAAGATTACATAAAAAATTATTTCACTATTTCATTAGATTAGGCTTAATGAAAAGGACGTAATTACCAAAATAATATGGTCAAGTACGTCATTTAACATCTTATTTTATAAACTATCCCTTTCAATCCGCTGAATTTTCTAGCATATTTTCTTTTAGCTTGCAAAATCAACTTTTTCAAAAAATGTTTACCAAATATTAAAAATATAGAATTTAACTATCAATTAACTATTTATGTCCAAATAAACTAAAAACTCTTCAAAATGTTGTTTACCAAACAGCCCTATGCTTTTTTTTTCTTTTTATGCTATATGTTTTCATATTTTAAATTTGTATTGCTTTCATTCTTTTTGAAAAAATATTAATTATCATTAATTATTGGAATAATTATAGTTATTTACTTTTATCTTTTACAAGGGTTGTTTAGGTAAATGATTAGTTGGATTGTGTTTGATCAATTCGTGACATTAGCTCAATAAAACATTTTAAGTTTAATTTTTTTCTTGATTAAATAGAGATATATTATATTCTCATATCGAGATTTGAACTCATACGAGATTAGATAAGATGAACATTCTTAGCCACTAGACCAATTAGTGGATTTCAAATTTATTTATTTTTATAAATGTCAATAAATAATTATCCTTAGAATAATAATTTATTTTTATTTTTTTAAAATATAATTATTTTTAATAAATTTTATTAATTTAAAATATCATTTTCACTCATGGAATGAATAAGATAAAATCTTAGTAGATGGTTTACGGAGTAGAAAAAATAGAAGACATATTTTTCCCAAGAAAAAAATTGAAAGGTTTGTTGATGATTACTTGATATATTCACAACTACCATGTGGGTTGAGAAGATTAAGTTATGCATGAATACGATTTTTCCTAATAGAAATTAGTAAGTTCTTTTTAAAAGAAACTTTATTTTTAAAATTATATAAAAATTCAAACTATAATATTAACGTTATATAATTTAATATTATAATTTGAAAATTTTACATTACACATATAAAATTAATAAGATATATATATCTCTTAAAATATTTTTGAAGAACTGATTATTCAGTTATTAGTAATAAGAATAAACTCGTTTAATTTATATAAAAATAAATTCATTATAATTTGTAACTTTTTTATTAGGGTACGATTGGACACAACAATATGAAAAATGTTTTCAATATCTTTATTTATGGTGGATATCCATATATTAAATGAGACTTTAATGTGCTTTAATATTAGTGTTTAATATTCATTGAAATTATAGTTTCCATCTTATGACTATAAATATAGAGTTTAGAAAAAGCATTGTACACAACTAGGGATGTAAAAACAGGTCAACAGTTGGGTTTCAGGTCGGGCTCTGTCAGGTCGGGTCAAATCGGTTACAGGTCATTTCGGGTCATTTTTTGTTTTGACTCGATTCGGTTCGGGTTCGGGTTCATTTCGGGTCGGGTTCATTTCAGGTCGGGTTCAATTCAGGTCGGGTTCATTTCGGGTCGGGTTCATTTCAGGTCGGGTTCATTTCAGGTCGGTTCATTTCAGGTCGGGTCAAAACGGTTAATTGACAGGCTGATTTCAGGTCGGTTTCGTTTCAGGTCGGGTTCATTTCAGGTCGGTTTCGTTTCAGGTCGGGTTCATTTCAGGTCGGTTTCGTTTCAGGTCGGGTTCATTTCAGGTCGGTTTCGTTTCAGGTCGGGTTCATTTCAGGTCGGTTTCGTTTCAGGTCGGGTTCATTTCAGGTCGGTTTCGTTTCAGGTCGGGTTCATTTCAGGTCGGTTTCGTTTCAGGTCGGGTTCTTTTCAGGTCGGTTTTGTTTCAGGTCGGGTTCATTTCAGGTCGGGTTCCTTCGGGTTTATGGTTTATTGTGTTATGTGTATTATATATATTGACGGATTATGATCTTTATTTTTACGATTTAGGGTTTAGGGTTTATGGTTTAGGTTTAGGGGATTACATATATGTGATATATATATATATATATATTTAGGACTATTGGATTTATTTTTATGGTTTGTGGTTTAGGGTTTAGGGTTTAGGGTTTGGGGTTTAGGGTTTATTGATCTTAAATTAATACAAACATGCCTACATTCATTATATATATAATGATGGATTATGATTTTTATGGTTTAGGGTTTACGGTTTAGGGTTTACGGTTTAGGGTTTAGGGTTTACTGATCTTAAATTAATACAAAAGTGCCTACATTAATTATATATATATATTGATGTATTATGGTTTTTAGGGTTTAGGGTTTAAGGTTTAGGGTTTAGGGTTTAAGGTATAGGGTTTACTGATCTTAAATTAATATAAACATACCTACATGTATTATATATATATATATATATATAATGGATTATGGTTTTTAGGGTTTAGGGTTTAGGGTTTAGGGTTTAGGGTTTATGGTTTAGGGTTTACTCATCTTAAATTAATACAAACATGCCTACATTAATTATATATATATTGATGGATTATGGTTTTTAGGGTTTAGGGTTTAGGGTTTAGGGTTTAGGGTTTACTGATCTTAAATTAATAAAAACATACCTACATTAATTATATATATATTGATGGATTATGGTTTTTAGGGTTTATGATTTATGGTTTGGGGTTTAGGGTTTAGGGTTTAGGATTTACTGATCTTAAATTAATACAAACATACCTACATGTATTATATATATATTAATGGATTATGGTTTTTAGGGTTTAGGGTTTACTGATCTTAAATTAATACAAACATGCCTACATTAATTATATATATATTGATGGATTATGGTTTTTAGGGTTTAGGGTTTAGGGTTTAGGGTTTACTGATCTTAAATTAATACAAACATACCTACATTAATTATATATATTGATGGATTATGGTTTAGGGTTTATGGTTTAGTGGTTAGTGGTTAGTGGTTTAGGGATTATTATTATTATTATTATTATTATTATATACTTAAATACAATTATTATTATTATTATTATATATTTACTATGCTTATTATTATTATTAGTTTTTATTATTATTATTAGTTTTTATTATTATTATTATTATTATTATTATTACTATGATTAGTAATATTATTATTATTATTACTATTATTATTATTATTATATACTTAAATACAATTATTATTATTATTATTATATATTTACTATGCTTATTATTATTATTAGTTTTATGATTATTATTATTATTATTATTATTACTATTATTATTATTTGTAATTAAATGTATATGGTTTAGGGTTTAGGATTAGGGACTATGGTTCATTTATTAAATATTAGGGTTTATGGTTTAAACCCCTAATGTCTAATTCTAAAGCATTAAACCCTAAAGCATAAGTAATTAACCCTAACCACTAAACCCTCGATCTAGGATTACGGACTAAGAGCTATAGATTAAATATTAGGGTTTTATGGTTTAGAGGGGAGTGGTTATTGCTTAGGGTTTAAGATTAGGGACTATGGTTCATTGATTAAATATTAGGGTTTAGGGTTTAAACCCCTAATGTCTAATTCTAAACCCTAAGCATTAAACCCTAAAGCATGAGTAATTAACCCTAACCACTAAACCCTCGATATAGGATTACGGACTATGAGGTATAGATTAAATATTACAGTTTTATGGTTTAGATGGTAGTGGTTATTGTTTAGGGTTTAGGATTAGGGACTGTGGTTCATTGATTAAATATTAGGGTTTAAGGTTTAAACCCCTAATGTCTAATTCTAAACCGTAAGCATTAAACCCTAATGCATGAGTAATTAACCCTAACCACTAAACCCTCGATCTAGGATTACGGACTATGAGCTATAGATTAAATATTAGGGTTTTATGGTTTAGAGGGTAGTGGTTATTGTTTAGGGTTTAGGATCAGGGACTATGGTTCATTGATTAAATATTAGGGTTTAAGGTTTAAACCCCTAATGTCTAATTCTAAACCCTAAGCATTAAATCCTAAAGCATGAGTAATTAACCCTAACCACTAAACCCTCGATCTAGGATTACAGACTATGAGCTATTAGCTATAGTATTAGGGTTTTATGGTTTAGAGGGTAGTGATTATTGTTTAGGGTTTAGGATTATGGACTGTGGTTCATTGATTAAATATTAGGGTTTAAGGTTTAAACCCCTAATGTCTAATTCTAAACCGTAAGCATTAAACCCTAATGCATGAGTAATTAACCCTAACCACTAAACCCTCGATCTAGGATTACGGACTATGAGCTATAGATTAAATATTAGGGTTTTATGGTTTAGAGGGTAGTGGTTATTGTTTAGGGTTTATCATAAGGGACTATGGTTCATTGATTAAATATTAGGGTTTAAGGTTTAAACCCCTAATGTCTAATTCTAAACCCTAAGCATTAAACCCTAAAGCATGAGTAATTAACCCTAACCACTAAACCCTCGATCTAGGATTACGGACTATGAGCTATTAGCTATAGTATTAGGGTTTTATGGTTTAGAGGGTAGTGGTTATTGTTTAGGGTTTAGGATTATGGACTATGGTTCATTGATTAAATATTAGGGTTTATGGTTTAGGGTTTAAACCCCTAATGTCTTATTCTAAACCCTAAACATTAAACCCTAAAGCATAAGTAATATTCTAAACCCTAAATTAATTAAAATAATCATAAAACCCTAAATTAATTAAAATAATCCTAAAACCCTAAACCACAACTTACATGCATTATATAAAATTAATTAAAATAATCATAAAACCCTAAATTAATTAAAATAATCCTAAAACCCTAAACCCTAAATTAATTAAAATAAACAAAAAACCCTAAATTAATTAAATGAAATATTAAACCTAAAAAATTAAATAAAATTAACCTAAAACCTTAAACATAAACCCCAAATCTTAATACCATAAACCTAAAAATAATTACACAAATCTAAACCCTAAAACTAAAATATAAAATTTAATAATATATAAAGAAAAACCCTAAACTATAACCCCAAACCCTAAATTAAATCCATACATTAAAGCTTAAAACTGCATTAATGACGAAATTGAAATGAAAACAAAATTATTAGCTCAATTTCAAATAAAAAAGGATCAAATTGAAACAATTGAAAGTCAGAGTGCTTGCGGAGCAAGACCCGTTTAACCCGTTAAACCGCGCGCGGATCTTTTTGACCCGGCTCACCCCTATAAATAAACCCTCACCCCCCAGCCATTTTACACCATTTTACCCTACTGTTACTCTGCCAAAATTTCTCCTCGTGTTCTCTCTCTCTGAAAAACACAAATTTTCCCAGATTTCCTTTCTATTATCGATCAAAACCTCACTTTTTTCCCAAAGTTCTTCATTGTTCTTCCCCAAAATCCTTCCAGATCTTATTCTAACTTCCTACTTCAGTCTAAACCTGTTTCCTCTCGATCAAAACCAAACTTTTTCACCAAGTTCTTCACTGTTCTTTCCCAAACCCATTCTAGATCCTATACAAACATCATACTTCAATCTAAACCTGTTTCCTCTCGATCAAACCCAAACTTTTTCACCAAGTTCTTCACTGTTCTTTCCCAAACCCATTCTAGATCCTATACAAACATCCTACTTCAATCTAAACCTGTTTCATCTCGATCAAACCCAAACTTTTTCTCAAGAACATCATCCTGTTCTTCCACTTTCTCCTTTTCAATCCTTCAAAACCCTAATCCCCAAATCAAAAGTGTTTTACCATAAACCCTAAATTACTCGATACCCTAACCCATATACCCTAAACCCCAATCCCTAATCCCCAAACCCTAATCCATCAACCCTAAACCCTTATCCCAAAAATCGATTCGTATTCAAAAATCTTTTCATCTTCTTCAGAAAACCCTAATATCCCTTCTTCTTCTGACTTCTGAGATCCCTGAAAGCCCTTCTCCTTCTTCTGACTTCTGAGATCCTTGAAAGCCCTTCTTCTTCTCCTGACTTCTGAGTTCCCTGGAAGCCCTTCTCCTTCTTCTGACTTCTGATATCCCTGGAAGCCCTAATCTTCTGGGATTTGGTAAGTTTTTTCTCATATGTTATTTTTATTTTTATTTTATTTTTAATTTTTTTAATTTTTTATACTCTGATTTATCCTAACTTTGTTTCTGTTTGGTTTGCATGTTTATTTTCTGGGAGCGGATCTTCTGGCATTTTCAGTTGTTGGTATATTTCCAAAATCCCTAACTTCTAGTTGGTATATTTCTGTTTATGTGGTTCTGGTATATATTTATGTTTGATATCATGCTTTTTCATTTGGTTTCTGTTTCTGTTTTGTTTGTTTAGTATGCATGCTAGGGTTTCCTTGGTTTAATCCGAGTATATAAGCTGGAATACCAGACCTGCGGGGCTACTGGTGCCAAAGGGGTTTTTTAAAGGACCCTGGGGTTCGGTGTAAACAACGCCACGTACAAGGATTAAACTGAAACCACCTGTTGTTTTATTTTCTTTTTAATGGTTGTTTTAATTTTTTACTAACTGTGGTTCCTCTTGATCTCAGGTACGTTTCTGGGTTCTGCAATGGATTCTGATTCTTTTGAGATGAACTATCCTGGTGAAACTGGTAAGGTTCTTTCTTTATTTTTATTTTCTTTGTTCTTTACTTGTTTTCAGTGTTAAAGTTACTAACTCTGTAATTGTTTTTTTGAAGGGGAAGCTAATGATCAACTGTCAATAGTTGCTCCTTCCTCTAGGAAGAGGGCTTCAACTGACATTGGGAGAAGAACTTCTCCTGTGTGGGATCACTATACATTTATTAAGAGTGCTGATGGTGTCATTGCTCAATGTAAGTATTGCAAAACTGCTAGCTATAAAGCTGATTCATATGTTGGTACTTCTACACCTAAAAGACATACTGATAAATGCCAAGCCTATAAAGATTTTCTTGCTAAAACTGTTAGTAGTAGTTCTGCATCTGTTTTTGATCAAAAAAAATATTGTGAACTGTTTGCTGAAGCTGTTCTCTGTCATGGTTATGCTTTAAGTATTGTTGAGCATGATAAACTTAGGGTTCTGCATCAGTATTTGAATCCTAATGTTAAGCATATTTCTAGGTATACCATTACTAAACATTGCATGTTAAAGCATGAAAAACATAAAAAATTGCTCATTGATTCTATGAGTTCTATTCCTAGTCGTATCTGCTTTACATGTGATGGATGGTCTGCTTGCACCTCACGTTCTTATTTTGCTTTGACTGCTAATTATGTTGATAATAACTGGAAACTTTAGTCTAAAATACTGAATTTTAGGCGTTTCCCCCCTCCACATGATGGTGAGTCTATATATAAGTTTGTGAAAAAAATGTTATGTGAATGGGGCCTTGAGAAAAAAGCCTTTACCATGACTGTTGATAATGCTTCTGCCAATGATCGAATGGTGAAGAGGCTTAAGGATGACTTGCATGCTATTTCTCCCCTACCATGCAGTGGTAAGTTCTTTCATGTAAGGTGTGCTGCTCATATTTTGAACTTAATTGTTCAAAGAGGTTTGAAGGTAATTGACTCTTCTGTTCTTAAGTTGCGTGAAATTGTTAAGTTCATTGATTCTTCTGATGCTAGACTTTGTAACTTTGACTCTGCTGTTAAAGACTGTGGTTCTTCTTTTTCTGGTAAATTAGTCCTAGATGTCCCTACTAGATGGAATCCTACTTATCTAATGCTTCGTAGGGCCATTGATGCTAAATTAGCCATAAACTTGTTTGTTAATAGGGAAAATGATTTAGATGTAATTGCTAATTCTGAGTGGGAAACTTCCCAATTAATCTGTGATTTTCTGGAGCCTTTTTTTGAAATTACTACACTGTTTTCTGGTTCTAAGTATCCTACTTCTAATCTTTATTTGGCTAATGTGGTTGCCATTGAGAAGCTGTTGTATGATGCTCACAATGATCCTTGTGAGGCCATCTCTGCAATGGCTGGACCTATGCTTGAATTGTATGAGAAGTATTGGTCTGAGCACTCGACCATTTTGTCCTTTGCTGTTTTGCTTGATCCAAGGTATAAATTACAACTCCTGAAAGAGTTGTATTCTGTCCTATATGTTGAGGATGAGGTTGAGAGAAGGGTAAGTATTGTTTACAATGAATTTGTAAACATGTATGTTTATTATTCAAAATCTGTCCTTTGCAATTCTGGATCTTCTGTTCGAAGTAACTCCTCTCAAAGTACAACCGAGTCCTCCACTGGTCGGCCTCGAACATTTAAGAAGTCTAACCTTTTTCAGGTTAGTTTTTATTTTTGTTATTTCAGTTTCCTTTATTTTATTATTTCAGTTTCAATTACTGACTTGTTTTTTTTTCTAGAACTTTGATGCTAATCTAGCTGCTTCAAGGAGTGGGAAGTCAGATGTTGACTCTTTTATTAGTTTGCCCCTTCTCCCTCATGCTGATGATTCAGACTTTGATATTTTGGATTACTGGAAAGCCCAATCTGTGTCTTTCCCTGTTCTTTCTCTCATGGCTAGAGATATCTTAGCCATTCCCATCACTTCAGTTGCTTCTGAATCATCTTTTAGCACTGGTGGTCGGATTTTAAATAAGTTGAGGGCTAAACTCCTTCCTAAAAATGTTGAGATATTTGTGACAACCCGTAATTGGTTGTATGGGTTTGAGCCTGAGGAAGAGGATGAGGAATATCTTTCTGTTATGAAAGATTGTGCAGTGGATGAAGATCCTAGTGCAGAGTAAGTTTCTGATTTGTTTAACTTGTATTTTTTTTATTTGTTTTGAATTCTGGACTGATTTGTTCTTTTTTTTGTAGGGACCTCTGAGAACAAGGAAGCATAAGGTCTGGTACGTATGTTTCTGATTTGTTGAAAGCTGGAGACGTTTGGTAAGTTGTTTTTATTCACTGTCTTTTTTTAGTTTTATATTTCTCATTGATTCTGTTTTATGTTTGCTTATATATGCATGTATGTATGTTTCTGTTTAGTTGCTCACTATGTAATGTGTATGTATGCTTCTGTTTTATGTTTGGTTCTATATGCATGTATGTTTGTATGTTTCTGTTTAGTTGTTCACTATGTAATGTGTATGTCTGCTTCTGTTTTATGTTTGGTTATATATGCATGAATGTTTGTTTCTGTTTAGTTGCTCAGTATGTAATGTGTATGTATGCTTCTGTTTTATGTTTGGTTATATATGCATGTATGTTTCTGTTTAGTTGTTCACTATGTAATCTGTATGTCTGCTTCTGTTTTATGTTTGGTTATATATGTATGTATGAATGTATGTTTATGTTTAGTTGTTCACTCTGTATTGTGTATGTATGCTTCTGTTTTATGTTTGGTTATATATGAATGTATGTATGTTTCTGTTTAGTTGTTAACTATGTAATGTCTATGTATGCTTCTGTTTTATGTTGGGTTATATATGAATGTATGTATGTATGTTTCTGTTTAGTTATATATGATTGGTTTGCATTATTTCAGTCTGTTAATGTTACTAATGATTTTAATTGCTTGTTGCAGTTTGTTGGTGGTAGCTGGTTTTCCTAGTTTTAATTATGTTGGTGACTTAGCTTTTAAAGTTAAGTTGCCCATAATTTAAACTTGGTTGCCCTTCAAAGCTCGATGATGATAATTCTGGTAGCAAAGTTTGTAAAACTTTGTTATAAGATCTGAGAGCTTTAAGTTTAAACTTTTGTATGTAAATTTTGTACTGTGAAAGTTAAAGTTTCAGTTTGTAAAGATTATTTAGTTTGTAAGTTTCAGTTTGTTGTAAGTTTCAGTTTGTAAGTTTAAACTTTTTGTAATATTCAGTAACGTTTGTAAGTTTAACAACTTAAATTATTGAATACAAGTCATTTAATGTTTTAATCTTCTTAAGTTTTACCTTATTCTTTTTTTTTACTTATAAAAAAAGTTGGAAGTGTCCCCTATTCCATCCAATGTGAACGTTTTAATATATTTAAACATGTTAACTTAATTAAGTCATTTAAGTTAATCAGTTTTTTACAAAGTCAGTAAAGTATGTAATGTTAATTAAAAAATTTCGTTAGCTTTTATTAATTTAGTATACAGATTTAGTTTAATAACTTTAAACTAATATTAGTTAAGTATAAAAAAATAATTTTAGAATGCTTATTCATTCAACTTAAATAGATTACGTAGTTTATCATAATGCAAGTTAAGTTAATTTAATAACTACTTAACTTAAAATAACTTTAAGTTAATTAAATTCATTTTTAATTTTAAGTTAAGTTAATTTAATAGCTAACTTAACTTCAATTAAAATGAATGCAAGTTAATTATTTAGCATTAATTTATTCCTATAATAAAAAATTTAAGTCATCTTATTTTAATTAAGAATATATATTTAATTTAATAATTTTTACTCATTTAACTTAATTTTATTAAGTATGAAATTTTAAATTAATAATGGTTATTCATTCCACTTAAGTTAATTAAGTATAATAGTTTATCTTTGAAGTTATTTTAAAATAATAGACAAGTTAATTAGAAATACAATTTATTAATACTTAAAATTATTATTAATTCAATTTATCTTTTAATTGAAGTTAAGTTAATTAATTTATTAATACTTGAAATTATTATTAATTTTCAAATTTTTCAATACTTGACATTATTTTATATTCATTAAATATAACTTCTTTAAATGTCAGATAATTATCATTATTAGCAAATCAAATAATAGTATTAGTTCAGGTTAATATCAGTTCAGGTCAATATCAGTTCAGGTCAAGAACAGTTCAGGTCAATATCAGTTCAGGTCAAGAACAGTTCAGGTCAAGAACAGTTCAGGTCAATAACAGTTCAGGTTCAAAACAGGTCGGGTTCAAAACAGGTCGGGTTCAAAACAGGTCGGGTTCAAAACAAGTCGGGTTCATTTCAGGTCGGGTTCATTTCAGGTCGGGTCCAAACAGGTCGGGTTAAATCGGTTATCTGGCAGGTTAGTCTCGGGTTCGGGTTCGTTTCGGTCGGGTGCAGGTCGGGTTCGGTTACTACAGTAACAGGTCAATTTCGGGTTCGGGTTCACTTCGGTCGGGTGCAGTTCGGGTTCGGTTTCTACAGTTACAGGTCAAATTCGGGTTCGGGTTCGTTTCGGTCGGGTGCAGGTCGGGTTCGGTCTTTGAATTCTCGGGTTAAACCAGGTTCTGACTCGATCGGGTTTCAGGCAGGTTACCAGGTCGGGTCAGTTTTTCACACCCCTATACACAACCCTACATTGAGAATATAATACAAGTCTCTCTTTTTGTCTCTCATATTTGTTCTTCTTTACTTTATTCACAACACGTTATCAACACTATCTCGCTCAATAACCGTAGTTCTCGTCGGTAATTCCCGAAAAAGATTTCAACAAAAATATTAGTGACTACATCTACCGTATATTCAACTTAACTTAGAAAGCCTGATATGTTTTCTTATTTATATATCGATATAGTGGTTGCCGGTTGGTTAACCACTCTAATATTAAAGTTATTGTATTTTGATATAATATTTGATTATTATTTTGTTCTAATATTTAATGACGTTTTGTTGCACCGAATTTATACACATAACTTCAGGAACAAATATCGAGCCTTCAACGAAACCTACAAGATCAACTTAGTTTGAAAATTATGGTGATAGGACGACTAACGTCTACTTTAAGGAAAGTGAATAAAGTGGTGGATTGACTATTCCACTTGACACTGATGTTTTTCGAGTTCCTCGGGCTATATGAACCTCAACAAATTTTTTCCATTTATTTTTTCTTTATATATATACAAACATATATTTGAGATTAATTTTTGTAAAACTAATATTTGATTTTTGATATAACAAATATTTCAAGGATTAAATTGTAAAGTAAATAAATTTTTAAATAATCAAAATACTTGATTTTGACCAGTAAAATTTATACTTAAAATGTTTTGAAATCAAAACTTAAACCCCATAAATTTTTCAAAGTGTTGCAAAGCCAAAATATACAAAATTGCCTAGGAGTTTCAAAACACCCCCAAAGTGTTTCGATACGTTTTGCCACTAAAAACGTCCGTTTCGAAACGACTCATACCCGTTTCGGTACAACCTTCATCTGGGTTTTTGATTTTTAAATACTGTTTCGAAACGACTCATACCCGTTTCGATACAGGGTTTAAGTAATTTTAAAATTGAGCATTAAATGTACGAGCAGTTACTTGTCAGAAACAAACTTTTGAAGATTTAGTTAAGTGTTTCGATACACCTCTAGCCTGTTTCGAAACACCCATTTACAGTTTCAAAAATTTTTGATACAGCTCTTAGCCATTTCGATACGACCCTCTTTTTACATTTTACAGTTTCAAACTGTTTCGATACAGCCTATAGCCATTTTGATACTGGCCCTTTTTACACACAACAACTCTTTCTTTTTTTGGCGTCTGTTTCGATACAAGGGCCTCGTGTTCCGATACGGGTAGTTGCAGAACTTCATTTATGGAGGGAAGAGAGAGCCCCAACGGCTCTACTGATGATCTCAACCACCCAAATAGCTACAAATCAATGAGAAGGTATAAAAACAAGTCTCCAAATCTACATCCACAACTATTGAACCTTTAAGCAACATCAAAGCATCCAATCCAAACCCTTGTGCATTTAGAGTCTAATTCTTGTACCTAACTCATTTGAAAATTTTCATTGTAAATCTTTTTAGAGTTTGGGGAGTGTTTATGTGTAATTGGGTAAACAATTATCCTTTGAGAGGTACACACAAAGTTTGCCTATCTTCCTTTGTAAAAGAGTGATATTGGGTCAATCTTTGGGGTAGAGAGATTGATCGATTTGTAAGGTTTCCTCCTAAGCCAAGAAAAGGGGACGAATTCAAGTTAGTGAATTGTTGAAATCCTCAGTAGGGTGCTAAGATAGTGGATGTAGAGCTTGTTCGAAGCTTGAACCACTCTAAAATTGCCTTGTCTTCAATTTTAAATTATCCATTTGCACCCTTCAATTTTTATTCCACCAATTCACCCCTATTGGTGATTAGCCATCATTTGATCAACTCAACAATTGGTACCAGAGCTACACTTATTGGAAGGATTAACACCCTCTTGAGTAGATCTTGGAAGAGTTTGATCAATTGCACTTCAATTAACATCGAGCTATGGCATCCACCTCCGGCCAAAACCTCTACGAGTCACTATGCATCACCAAACTACCATTCTTCAATGAGGATAACTGTAACCCTCTCGACCCAGCCTAGCCACCAGACCACATCGAATGGGTTACACGGGGAAAACCAAAGAGAAACTCGTTAAGGCTTCACTCCGATTAGCAACCCTAAAATTTTTTCTTTTAATTTAATATTGTCTAAATGCCATTTTTTAAAACTATGTGAGGAGACAAGCAGCGGAAGGCAAACACGAACATGATTCAAGCAAGGCGAACATATAGAGGTTGATTTTTAATGATTTACTACAGGCCGTATCAATACACCTAAGACCCGTATCGATACGCCTTCAACGGTCAAACTCCCCAAGGTCAACTTCAAGAGGCTGTATCGACATGGCAAGGTTCATAAAGGAAACATTCATGCTTAACATTCACCCAAGAGGTCAAAAGCCAAACTGTAGCATACTTCAACATAATAAGAGGCTTTACAAGCCAAACATAACCAAACAAACTTGTCTAAAGCAAAGAGACATGTCAACAATCCCTTAAACCAAAAGGTCCTACCCCATTGCTTAATATTAATTATTGAAGTTTAAAAATCATACTTGAGCAAATCAAACCCCCCTTGGATTCTCCCTTGTTCCCTGAGCTGCTCTGTAGGTCTAAGGGCCTGCATTGTTAGAAAAGGAGCGTAAGCATTTAAGCTTAGTGAGTGGTGCTCAAAACGGTAACTACAACAGTGCATTTTTAAAATCATAGCTTGCTTGAAACCAAAAACCATTTCCAAATCATTTCCCTCATGCTTGAACACATAACAACATGCATTTAACATCTCGTGCATTTACCGAATGCAACCACAAGCCATAAGCTTACCTTATGCTCATTCTCATCATACAAGCAAAGTAACCAACTACATGCGTAAGCATAAATGGAAAAGAACAATGAAACATGCTTAACATGAGAATTTAGAGCACCACGGGTATATTGACATTCATCACTTTTACTCGGATATGATGATAGTTCTCAAACCCACTAGATACTTTCGGTGGAATCTCACATCACCATACTCCTCCTTAGTGGAATCTAACATCACTAAGGCCACGCGCGAATTTTACCTCGAGTGCACTCACATCCTATTTGTCGACCAACTATATCCGGTAACAAGATTTCACATTGTCAATAACCCACTAAGCCAACACTTACCTTGTGTTCTCATGGTCACAACCATAACCAACATGAATCAATTTAGGCAAACAAATGCATAACACAAGGATATTCATGGGAACATGCATTATGGAAATCATTCAAAACTCATAGTAGAATTTATTGGAATTTAAGGCTAAAATGCTTAAAACTTACTCTTGAGTTTAGATTGGCTCATCAAGCTCAATCTAGACCCCCAAAACACATCCTTAACTAAGTTAAGGCTTAGAAAACAATTCCACTCACCGATACAACCCAAACGATAGTTGAAACACCGATTTCAAGCCTCTGAACTACCCGGTCTCGCGTCCGAAGTGCCCAATCCAATTTCCTCTGTTTTTAGGCAACCCAAAACAGAACATTAGGATGCTATTATAATGTAAACCAACAACAACCTAGAATCCAACTTCTTGAAACAAAAACACATTGATTCAAACCCAAACTTCACCCAAAACCTCACCAATTTCATGCTAACAAAACCCCAAGCTGAACCTATCAATTTCAAACATCAAAACACATCAAATATCATCTAAAAACATCCCCCAACAACTAAGGAATCATCAGCCACGAAATCAACCCAAAGCCAAGCCAAAAACTCCACATTTCCAAATCAAAAATCCCATTTTTGGCCAATTTCGGGTTTCCCAATATTTAGCCAATATTCCAACATGTTTAACCACACAAAATTTAGCTTAAAGCACATGTAAAACCATGGATAATCAAACCCACGAAAATCAAGTGAAAAATACCCATTTTCCAACCGAAAACCAAAATGAAATATAATGTGTTTAGAAGGAAAATTTCATTGAAGATAAGTCAAATAAGTAAAAACTGAAGTAAAGGAGAAGTTACCTTGAAAGCTTGCTTGGATGAAATGCTTGAACCAATGGAATGGTGAGAAATGGGGTTTTGAAGAAGATAACGTGAAATGAGCTTTTAGGAAGATGATGATATTTTTAAAATCCTTTTCTTTAATTTTTTTAAAATCCCCCTTTTACCCCTTTTTCTTTAAAAGCCTTAAAATTTGTTTCTTAAAGATGTTTCTCCAAAAATTAGTTTAACCTGAACCGGTTTAACCAAACCCGATTATCTCTCGGGCCCTAAACTTAGGCATTACAATAACTATCCTTATTAGAAGAACTGAATGCGACCCATCATCGAATCAAACGACTACATGGTGTGGGACGTGGTAGAAGACGATCCTATAATTCCAATGAAGAGATACAGTGAAGGAAGGGTTGTTCCGAACACCAAAGCTGAGATGACCAATGAAGATAGAAGATGTTTGCAAGTCAACGACAAAGCCTTGCACATAATATTTTGTGCTCTCGGTCCTAACATATACTCAAAGGTTTCTTCAATCAAAAGTGGTAATGAAGTGTGGGATATTCTATAGACTACATATGAAGAAAAAAGTGACGTCAATGAGACGAAGATCATGTTGCTCAATTTGATTTATGAAAACTTCAAAATGGAAGCCGACGAAAGTGTCTCCAAGATGTTTGATCGGTTCTCGGTCATTGTTAATGGACTAAAGGGCTTCGGTAAATCTATTCCTGAAGAAAAGCTAGTACGGAAGCTACTCTACTCTCTTTAAGAGTCTTGGGATGGCAAGAGGACGACCATCATTGAAGCTCGAGATTTGAAGACTCTCAAGCTAGATACCCTTGTTGGATCTCTACTCACCCATGAGATCATAAAGCAAGGGAGAGAAGAAGAGAAGAAGAAAGAAGAGAAAAAGGTAGAGAAGAAAGAGGTTGAAAAGAAGAAGCCAGGAATCGCACTCAAAACATCATACAACGAAAGTGATTTTAGTGAGGAGGAGGACGAAGAGATGGCCATGTTAGCCAAACGATTCACTCGATTCATGAAGTCCAATCAGGGAAGAAAATTCAATAGAAGATGGGACTTCAAGAATAAAGGAAAAGAGGAAGAAAAGGATCAACTCACTTGTTATGAATGCAAGAAGCCCGACCATATCTGAACCGATTGCCCTTAATTGAGGAAGAAGAGCTTTGGAAAGAAGAACAAGCTCAAGTCTCAAATGGCAACTTGAAGTGACGATGAGTCATCCGAGGAAGAGAAGGAAGTGACCAATCTTTGCCTCATGACCTTTGAGGAGGATCACATGGTAAACTCTAACTCATCTCTTACTTATGATGAATTATATGATGAATATAATGAGTTACAAAATATTTCTGATGAATTGGTTGAGAAATACAAAGAGTCTATTTTGAAAAAAAAGAAAATTATTTCCGATTTAAAATCTCAAAATGAGTCTCTTTCAAAAACCAATTCCAAATTGGAAAAGAAAGTTTTATATTTGATAAATCTTTCAAATGAGCTTAAAAAGAAAAATCTTGATATTGAAAAACTTCTTTCCGATTTCCAAGATTATCACACTAAGGAAGTGGATAATCTTAAAACCTCTCTTGCTATTGGGAAAAATGGTTTTAACAAAGATAGTTCTTCAAAAATCCAATATGTAAAGAGAAAAGATTTTAACTATAAACAAAGTGGCTCTCAAAGGCATCCTAGAGCTAAGAGGATTAGAAGTGTATGGGTTCCTAAGGACCTTGTAACTTCTAACAATATTGTTGCTATTTCATCTTGGATTCCTAAGGGAACCAATTTTTTGGGAGTTAACGCTTATAGACCCAAAATGGTTTGGGTACCAAAATCAAAGAACTAATCTTTGTTTGTAGGGGGAGCATTGCTACAAGGCCAAAGCTTCAAGCCAAAACACATAGTACCTTGATAGTGGATGCTCAAGACACATGACCGGAGACAAGAGTAGACTAATAGAGCTCAAGCCAAAGCATGGTGGAGTGGTAACTTTCGGTGACAACTCCAAAGGCTACATTAAGAGTATTGGCTCTATTGGTAATCTCTCGTCTATTCTTATTGAAAATGTCTTACTTGTCAATGGTCTAAAACATAATCTTTTGAGCATTAGTCAACTTTGTGATAAAAGTTTTGATGTTCATTTTGATAAAAATGAGTGTAAAATTGTGATCATTAAAACACATAAAATAATGCTCATTGGCCATCGCATAGGAAATATTTATATGGTGCATTTAGATGACATACATTCATCCCATGCATGTTTAGTTGCACATGATGAGAATGATGCATGATTGTGGCATAGGAAACTTGGGCATACTAGCATAAGTGTTTTAGAAAAATTGGCTTCCTAAAATCTAGTTAGAGGTTTACCCAAACTAAAATTTTCATTATATAAAATATACAATGCTTGTGCTAAGGGTAAACAAAAGAGAACCTCATTTAAACCCATTAATGATGTTTCGACTAGTAGGGTATTACAACTAACCCACATGGATTTATTTGGGCCTATTAGAACTATGAGCTTGAGTGGTAAGTCATATACATTTGTATTGGTAGATGACTTTTCTAGATACACTTGGGCTCTATTCTTAAGTACTAAGGATGAGGCTTTAGAAAATTTTATTGCATTCACAAAAATTACCCCAAATGATCTTGATCTTAAAATTTCACATATTAGAAGTGATCATTGAACCGAGTTTCAAAATATGGGTTTTGAAGATTTTTGTAATGAAAATGGTATTAGCCATAATTTTTTGGCTCCTCGCACTCTTCAACAAAATGGGGTAGTTGAGAGGAAAAATAGAACTTTAGAAGAGATGGCTAGGACAATACTTTGTGAAAACAATTTACCTAAGTATTTTTGGGCGGAAGCCACTAATATGACTTGTTATATTATTAATAGAGTAATGATTAGACATATTTTAAAGAAAACACCTTATGAGATTTTGAAATCCAAAAAGCCTAACATTAGCTATTTTCACCCTTTTGGATGTAAATGTTTTGTTTTAAATAATGGAAAAGATAACTTAGGTAAATTTGATGCTAAAAGTGATGAAGCAATATTTTTGGGTTGTTCCATAAACTCTAAAGCCTACCATGTATTTAATAAAAGAACTTTGGTTGTTGAAGAGTCTATACATGTTGTTTTCGATGATAACCTCCTTTCGAGGAAGGAATCTTGTGATGATGATGATGTAGGGATCATTGAAGCCATTGATGGAGGACAAACATCAAAGGTGGATGAGATTCCAACTAAAGAAGAATAAGCACAAGATCCACCTCTTGAAGCCTTGAAGGACTTGGCTCTTGAGGAAAAGAAAGTGACATACCCAAGGAAGTTCAACTATGTCAAAGGTGGTGAAATCTTGGGTGATCCATCCAAGGGGGTAACTACTAGATCCTGTCTGAAACTTATGAATCATGTTGCATCTATCTCATGCATAAAGCCTAAAAATATCAAAGAAGCATTAAAAGATGATTTTTGTATATTGTCTATGCAAGAGGAACTTAATCAATTTGAGAGAAGTAAAATATGAACATTAGTTGATAGGCCTAGTAATCAATCTACTATAGGAACTAAGTGGGTATTTAGAAACAAACTAGATGAGAGTGGTGACAGAGTGAGAAACAAGACTAGGCTTGTTGCTCAATGTTACATTCAAGAAGAGGGAATTGATTTTGATGAAACATATGCACCAGTAGCTAGAATGAAAGCTATTAGGATGCTTCTTGCATTTACATGCTATCATGATTTCAAGCTTTTTCAAATGGATGTAAAAAGTGCTTTTCTAAATGGTTTTATAAATAAAGAAGTGTATGTTGAACAACCACCCAATTTTGAAGCTCCAAACTTTTCGAACCATGTTTTTAAACTAAAAAAAGCTTTATACGGTTTGAAACAAGCTTCTAGAGCTTGGTATGACAGACTTTTAAACTTTTTAATTGAAAAAGGTTTTGAAAAAGGCAAGGTGGATACTGCATTTTTCATTAAAAGATATGGTAATGACGTTTTAGTAGCTCAAATATATGTTGATGATATTATTTTTGGTTCTACTAATGAATTTTACTGCAAAGAATTTTCTAAGCTAATGCAAGGTGAATTTGAGATGAGTATGATGGGAGAGCTCTCATTTTTCTTGGGGCTCCAAATCAAGAAAAGGAAAGATGACACCTTCATAAATCAAGCTAAATACATCAAGATATGCTCAAGAAGTTTGGCTTGGAGAACATGAAGCCTCAAGCCACTCATATGAGCTCATCAATTAAGCTTGACAAGGATGAAGGACGTAAGTGTGTTGATTCTAAGCTTTATCGTTTTATGATTAGATCTTTGCTTTACTTTATAGCAAGTAGACCCGATATCAATGTTTAGTGTTTGCTTGTGTGCTAGGTTTCAAGCTAGTCCTAGAGAATCACACCTAGTTTCCATTAAAAGGATCTTTAGATACCTTAGAGATACACCTTGTTTAGGTCTTTGGTATCCTAGAGACTCTTCCTTTGGCCTTCATGCCTTCTCCAATACGGATTATGGGGGATGTAAGATAGATAGGAAAAGTACCTTCGGAACATGTCAATTCTTAGGTAGTATGCTTGTATCTTGGTTCTCTAAGAAACAAAATAGTGTAGCCTTATCTACCACCAAAGCAGAGTACATATCCTTAGGAAGTTGTTGTGCTCAAGTTCTTTGGATGAAACGACAACTCTTAGATTATGATGTTCAAGTAGATACCATACCCCTTAAGTGTGACAACATTAGTGTCATTTGTCTCACTAAGAACCTCATCCAACACTCTAGAACCAAACATATAGAAATTAGACATCATTTCATTAGAGATCATGCCTTGAAAAATGTAGTTATAGAATATGTTGATACCTTGAACTAATTAGCATATATATTTACCAAACCTTTAGATAAGAAGCGTTTATGGACCCTTAGGAGAGAGTTAGGTTTAACTACCCTTCCTTGACCCTTTTAGGTCCCAAATGGCCAAAATTTGCTTGAATTTTGAATGATGATCATGCTTATGTGATTTTGCTTCTTAATGCATCTATGCTTGTTGCTAGGGGGAGTATGCATCAGTTTTAGTCATTAAATCTTGCTCATATATCATTCATATGCATTTAGGCTCGATCTAAGTTGGATCTTTGGACATGAAACTGCCAAAAATGCATTCTCTAGCAAGGGTGTATCGAAACAGTTAAATATGTTTCGATACGAGCTTAATCTAAGATGATTCCAGTAGTAAATCGTATCGATACGGGTTCGAGGTGTTGTTCCGAAATAGGGTCACCGTGTATCGAAACGAGTCTGGTACTGAAACAACTCGATAGCGTTTTGAAATGGTTGTTCCGATACGCCAAGTGGCGTATCGAAACACGATTGCGGAGATTGCTTTAAATGACATTAAAAGGTATCAAACTTTAATTAAAACACCAACTCTCTTTTTCTCTCAAACCCTAACCAAAAACCCTTATATAAACTCATCAAATCCTTTGATTTTTCACATCAAAATCTAAATTTTTTTAGGGTTTCAATCTTCACATCAAGGCTAGAGCTTTGCAAGCAATTTGGTGCATTAATCATCCCTCATTCATCCATTATCCTACATCAAGGTATAAACCCTTATTTTCTTTTCTTTTTAATTTTCATTTCATTTTAGTGGTTGTTTTTAATTACTCCTTGTATAAAACATATACATATAGTATGGGTTTTCAAGTTTTTGCAAAAAATCTTCAAAATCTGAAATTTTTTATTCAAATATAAAATTATACCATATAATTTTTTAATCTGTTTTTTTAAATTCTTTTTACCAAAAATTTATTTTATGTTTATATATATTTGTAAACTATATTGTATAGTTTTTATCAACACCTTGATTATCGGATTGCATATTGGATTGAATTTGGTTGATTTACGCATATATATGTTTTTCTGTCTGGATTTCTTTTAGATTTCGAATATGGGTTCTAGGAAGAGAGTACGAACCAATGAGGCTGGTGGAAGCTCTAACATTGATGACGATTCTACTTGTCCCAACCTCACTCTACTCTAGCAAAAAAGCCTTCGAAACAAAGATGTCTATACCAACTTCAAGCTTTTTCAAGATCATGCTATCCGTCGTGAGCGTATCGTTTTTATACCCTTTTTGGATTCCAAACGATTTCAATTTAGCTATCTTGATTTATTAAGGCGTTGGAATTTCATGTCCTTTTTTGGCTTACCCGATACTTTGTACCGTAACATGGTTTTTTTCTTCTATGCCAATGCTCGTTGAATCTCCAATGCCGGTCAAGTGGTTGCCATTGAGTCCTATCTAATTGGGAAGAAGTTTAGGGTTGATCCGGAAACCTTGGTCAATGTTTCCGGGTTTGAAGATGAGGGTATTTCGGACGAGAACTCGTTAGGACATACCCTTGGTGGCTCCGTCACGGTTCTTGATGCTCATGATTGCATCCTTCATCTCATGATCTCGTGGTGGTTTCGTCCTTCTAGAGGAAAATTCTCCCACATTCGGCAAGTGGACGATTTTTGGATTCGAAGCTTTTGTGAGGGACTTCGACCAAATCTTTGTCAAATCATGTTTGCCGAGATGATGTATCTTTTCCAAAACCAAAACTCGGATCTTATGATCTCCTTCACCTATGGCACCGCCTTGAGCTACTTGTTCTCAAAATTGGGGATCGATTACTCTCTTAACTATCCAGAACCTCTCAAAGATCCCATCGATGAACACACACTTCTCCGGAGCAAATTTCATTTCATTGATGGAGAGTGGACTCGTGTCAAGAATCCTCCTCAAGTTGCGGCCCCTGAACCTTAACCTCAAGTTTCTCCACCAAACAACAAAGCCCTCATGACTTTCCTTACCGAGCAATTTAATGGCTTGCGCACCCACATGGACTCCGGTTTTTCCACTCTTGACATTCGCCTCACTTCCGTGGAGGGACGAATCCAAAGTGTTGAGAATAGACTCACTTCAGTTGAAACTCAACAAACCTCTATGGACATGTCCTTTACCGGCTTCTATGGCGAATGGAGACAATTCCGAAGGAGCTCGGCCAATGATCAAGATGAAGATGATGATGAGCCTTAGATCTTTGCATTCAATTGCATATCATCTAGTTTAGGATTTCCCTATTTTTATGCACCTATTTATGTTTTTTGCTTTAAGACCTATGCTTTGATTCATGTTTGGATTTTATGTTTTAAGTATTAAGGTTTGGATATTAGATTTGGAGATTATGAACTTATTTTGCTTTGGTTTCTAATGCTTAATGAAATTATGTTGCTTCAATTTTGCTTTCCCTTGTGCTATATTGCTTTATCTTTGCCTTCATTGATTTTGATCTAACAAAAAAGGGGAGAAGGGATAAGCTAAACTTTTCAAAACCTAGCTTCAATTTAGGGGTAGTTTACTTAAAAATTTACTTTGGTTTTGTTATATCAAAAAGGGGAGATTGTAAAACTAATATTTGATTTTGATATAACAAATAATTCAAGGACTAAATTTCAAAGTAAATAAATTTTTAAATAATCAAAATACTTGATTTTGACAAGTAAAATTTATACTTAAAATGTTTTGAAATCAAAACTTAAACCCCATAAATTTTTCTAAGTGTTTCAAAGCCAAAATATATAAAATTGCTCAGGAGTTTCAAGATACTCCCAAATTGTTTCGATACGTTTTGCCACTGGAAACGTCTTTTTCGAAACGGCTCATACCCGCTTCGATATAGATGTTAAGTAATTTCAAAATTGAGCATTAAATGTACTAGCCGTTACTTGTCAGAAACAAACTTTTGAAGATTTAGTTAAGTGTTTCGATACACCCCTAGCCTGTTTCGAAACACCCACTTATAGTTTCAAAGTGTTTCGATACATCCTTTAGCCGTTTTGATACAACCCTCTTTTTACATTTTACAGTTTCAAACTGTTTCGATACGGCCTATAGCCGTTTCGATACAAGCCTTTTATACACACAACGACTCTTTCTTTATTTGGTGTCTGTTTGGATACAAGGACCTCATGTTTCGATACAGGTAGTTGCATAACAACATTTATGGAGGGAAGAGAGAGCTCCAACGGCTGTATTGATGATCTCAACCACCCAAACGGCTAGAAATCAATGAGAAGGTATAAAAACAAGTCTCCAAAGCTGCAGCAACAACTGTTGAACCTTTATGCAACATCAAAGCATCCAATCCAAACCCTTGTGCATTTAAAGTCAAATTCTTGTTCCCTAAACCAATTACAAAGTTTGCCTATCTTCCTTCGTAAAAGAGTGATATTGGGTTAATCTTTGGTTAGAGAGATTGATCGATTTGTAAGGTTTCCTCCTAAGCCGAGAAAAGGGGACGAATTCATGTTAATGAATTGTTGAAATCCTTAGTAGGATGCTGAGGTAGTGGATGTAGAGCTTGTTCGAAGCTTGAACATCTCTAAAATTGTCTTGTCTTCATTTTCAAATTATCCATTTGGACCCTTCAATTTTTATTCCACCAATTCACCCCCTCTTGGCGATTAGCCATAATTTTACCAACTCAACAATTATTATTATTATTATGTAACCCCCTCGTCTCGTGCTAGACGACTGACCGGTCCGAGCAGGCTACACGGGGAAAATCGAAGCGAAACCCGTTAAGGTTCCTCTCCGATTAGCAGCCCTAGAAAATTTTTCTTTAAATTGTCTTGTCTAAATGTATCATTTAGCCCTATGCGTGGAAACGACAGCGGAAAACGATAACGAGACGATACAAACAGAACGTAAGGTAACTTCAATTTACCATGTGACATATTAGTCCGATTGCATGCTTACGAACTCAAACCATTCATAAAAGATGCAAATAATTTAACAAGGCAGCCAACAAACAAACGGGACTAAAACATCACAACAGAGAACCTTTAAAGATGCCAAAAAAGCCAACTTACAGGCCTGCGTTTCGAAACAGGCTTGCCCGTTTAGATACGCGGGCTCGAGTTTAAAAGCCAGACCATGTCGTACCGATACGGTCCACTCCGTCCCAGTACGGGGGTTTCCAGTGTCGAAACGTTCCGGAACTGATTCTGAAACAGGCACTTTCAGAGGCAAAACTGTAACGAAAGGCGTACCGAAACAGGAACTCACATTGTCAAATCGTATCGAAATGGCACCACCCCCGTTCCGATACGAGTATCCCGGGAGCTACACCCGTTCCAAAACAACCACGAGCGTTTCGAAACGCCTTCACACTGAGTGACCCTGAAAACAGTTTTCTACATCTCCAAACATTCCCAAACATGCCCCAGATCAACAAGATTCATGAAACAACAATCATACACTTAATCTAGAGGCATTACACACTACTACAAGCATGATCAAACATATAAGCATACACATATAGTCCAATTCATTCATAGGAAACATACATCCACATAACATAGCATAACAAGGTTACATGCTTCTTCACACAAACACATAAACATCTCATAAAACATGGTTTACAATTCATCAACACAAAATCATTAACAACATAGGAGTCTAACACATGCTCCTACAACACATAGCATCCTCATTGCTAACTATTACATTATTCAATAAAACCATACTTGAGCAACCCCACACGGCTTGGATGCCCCTTCCTTGCTCCTTGCTAACTCCACACTAATGATCTGCATTTCCGAAAACGAGAGCGTAAGCTAGAAGCTTAGTGAGGGAGTTCAAAACAAAAAAGAGACAATGCAGGGTTCAAAGCATGGTATCCACAAGACATTTAGAAGGCATACATTTACACTAACATAGCAACATAGCCGAACGTTACAAGAATGCATGAACATGGCATCTTACCTCATGTTATGCTAAACAAGGATGTAACAAAACATCTTATCACAACCACCACACATAGACAAGTATATTGGCAACTATATAGCTTACTCGGATATGTAGATAACTTCCTTTGGGATTTTCGCCCAAACGTACTCAAACAACAATTACCTTCCGGTGGGATTACACACATCACCGTTTTCATTCATGGATGGGATTACACTCATCATCACATACTAACATTTTTCGATTGAATGTTACCTCACCGTACTCCTCCTTGGTGACTACACGTCACCAAGGCCACGCGCTAATTTGACTCTTACCGTGTGCACACTCATCTTAATGATCGATCATTTATACCCAAAAATTATAACTAGTGCCAACATACTAAACAAGTCTCACCATGATTTCACAATCATGCAGCACAACATATCATCACCATTACACAACATCAATATATACCAACATGCATAACGAACACATACTACACAAGTACACATTTATGCACATTAAGCAAGAACTCATAAAGACAAACAAGAGATTAAACTACCAACTTAATCCCCACATTAGATTGGCCTACCAAGCACAATCTAACACCTCAACCACACACTTGAACCAATTTAAAACCATTTTAAACAATCCACTCACCGAACACCCTTAGAGCAAACCGAGAAAGCCGATCAAGCCTCTAAATTTCCCAAAATCGAGCCCGAAGCTTCTCCAACGATTTCCCTTGTTTCTAATCAACAAAAAAAACATATTACTAAAAAATCATCCACAAAACCACTGTCACAAATCAGATTACAACCACAAGACTATTCTCTACATTTCCAAGCCATGAACTAACCCAAAATCTTCATTTTCGGACTCACACACAACCCAGCAGAAATCTATCGAATCCAACACTCAAATCACCATTAAACACATTCAAAGCAACCCCCAAGCATAACCATGTCATCAGCCTAACTCTCCTACACCGAACTACCTCAAAAACCTAAGTTTTCTACCCTTTAAAACACCCACAAAAACCCATTTCGGGATTTTCATCAAAACACCACCATTTTCACATATGATACACCTAAGGGCAAGAGTTTAACATAAGTTAACTTTACAAATCGAAAACCAAACAAAAATCTATCAAAGCTTCATCCTTTCTCCGAAAACTTGAAAACTTGAAAAACTTCAAAAATGGTGTTTATGAAAACTAAAACTATAGAAATGTTAAGAAAGATGAGGAGAAGTCAAAAACACTCTTACCTCGACGAAAGCTCTGGAAATCGTGAAGGAAATTGATGGAACAGTGATTTGGGGTTGGGGAGGTTTTAGATGTCGTGCTTTTAGTTTGAAAAGGGGAGGAAGAAGATGACTACTAAAAGCCCCTTTTTACTTGTTTTGCTTTTCCCATTTAGAAAATTACTCATTTGCCCTTAATGAGATCTCAAGCCCTTTTAATTAAAACCAAGCCCATTTTTAATTTAAAACAAGCCCACAACTCGAACCCGATTCACACACTTAACATCCGACCCCTAAACCCGAGTGTTACAACTCTCCCCCACTTAAGGAATTTCGTCCTCGAAATTACCTGACTGGAAGAGATACGGAAACTGCCTCTCCATATCCTCCTTTCTTTCTCAAGTGGCCTATTCCACGCCTCGGTGTTGCCACTTTACTTTGACCAACTCAATCCGTCTACCACGCAACACTTTACTATCTGAGGCTAAGATCTCAACTATTTCTTCATCGTACGTCAAGTCTGGATTCAACTCAATCTCTTCCACAGGCATAACGTGCGACGGATCTGATCTATACTTACCAAGCATAGAAACATGGAACACATTGTGAATCTTCTCTAACTCGGATGGAAAACGTAACTGATAAGCAACCGAACCAATTCGCTTCACAATCTCATACGACCCAATGTACCTCGGACTCAATTTCCCCTTTCTGTCAAACCTCATAACTTTCTTCCACGGAGAGACTTTCAAGAACACTTTATCTCCTACGGCATACTCAACTTCTTTCCTCTTCAAATCGGCATAGGATTTCTGCCTATCCGAAGCCGCCTTCAAACGATCACAGATTAAATGCACCTTATCGATAGTCCCCTTAAGCAAATCCGGCATCGGTAACAACTTCTGACCTGCTTCGGCCCAACAAATCGGAGTTCTACACTTTCTACCATATTGTGCCTCATACGGAGCCATCTCAATGCTCGACTGAAAACTGTTATTGTACGCGAACTCGACCAACGACAAGTGTTTCTCCCAAGTACCCTGAAAATCAATAATGCAATAACACAACATGTCCTCTAAAATCTGTATAACCCTATCTGACTGACCATTCGACTGAGGATTATACGACGTACTAAAATTCAATCGGGCACCCAAAGCTGTATGCAAACACTCCCAAAATCTGACTGTAAATCTCGGATCTCTGTCAGACACAATCGATTTCGGCACACCATGCAGTCTTACAATCTCACTGATGTACAAATCGGCCAACCTATCTAAGGAGTAAGTCGTATTAACAGCTAAAAAGTGAGCACACTTCGTGAAACTATCAACTATAACCCAAACTGAGTTCTTCTTCGAATGAGTCAAAGGCAAACCCGAAACGAAGTCCATGGTGATATTTTCCCACTTCTATTCCGGAATCCTCAACGGTTGCAACAAACCTGATGGAACCTGATGTTCTGCCTTCACTGTCTGACATACCATACACTTACTCACGTAGTCGTCTACGTCTTTCTTCAAACCAACCCAATAGTATTCATTCTTCAAATCACGATACATCTTTGTACTACCGGGATGCATAGCGAACGGGCTACTGTGTGCTTTGATCAAGATAGTACGTCTAAAATCACTGTCATCTGGCACAACTATCCTATCTCTGAAACACAAGACCCCATCAACACTGAAACTGTAGTCCGATGGTTTACCCTCGGCTATATCTTGCACATGAGGTGCCAAGGATCTATCTAACATATGTTTTTCTCTAATCAACTAGCCTAAGGTAGGTCTAACCTGAAGCTTGACCACTAAACCACCATCACCGGACAAACTCAAACTAGCAAACATGACTCTCAACTCAACGACTACCTTCCTACTCAAAGCATTTGCCACTACATTGGCTTTACCCGGATGGTACTCAATCGTGAGATCATAGTCCTTAAGTAACTCTAGCCACCTACGATGTCTAAGGTTCAACTCTCGTTGTGTCATTATATACTTCAGACTCTTGTGATCCGTATACACTGTACATTTCTCACCATACAAATAATGTCTCCAGATCTTCAAGGCAAACACAACTGCGGCTAGCTTTATGTCGTGTGTCGGATAATTATGCTCATGAGTCTTCAACTGTCTCGAGGCATAAGCTACAACTCTTCCGTCTTGCATGAGCACACAACCTAATCCTACATATGAAGCATCACTGTAGATCACATAATCTTTCCCCAACTCTAGCTAAATCAAAATCGATGCATCTGTCAAAGCTTCCTTCAGTTTCTCAAAGGCTTACTGTCTCGCATCTGACCACTCAAACTGAACATTCTTCTGAAGCAATTTTGTCAAAGGAGGGGCTATCTTCGAGAATCCATTCACAAACCTCCTATAGTAACCTGCTAAGCCTAGGAAACTACGAATCTCTGTCACAGACTTTGATTGTTTCCACTCAACAATGGCTTCTACCTTCTTCGGATCAACTCTAATCCCCTCGGCTGACACTACATGTCCTAGAAAGACTACCTCTCTGATCTAGAACTCACACTTACTCAACTTAGTGTACAACTGGTTGTCTAGCAAAGTCTGCAAAACTACCCTCAAATGCCTGTCATGATCTTCTTCGGTACGCGAATACACCAAAATATCATCTATGAAAACAACCACAAACTGATCTAAATACTGATGGAAGATTCTGTTCATCATATCCATGAAAGCAGCCGGTGCGTTTTTCAACCCAAATGGCATAACTAAGAACTCGTAGTGATCATATCTAGTCCCAAAAGTTGTCTTCGATACATCAACCTCTTTTACCTTCAACTAGTAATACACGGACCTCAAGTCAATCTTCAAAAAGACTGATGCCCCTCTCAACTGATCAAACAAATCATCGATACGCGGCAAAGGATACTTGTTTTTCACTGTCAACTGATTCAACTGTCTATAATCAATGCACATTCTCATACTACCGTATTTCTTCTTCACAAACAATACCGGAGCGCCCCAAGGCGAAGAACTCGGACGGATAAAACCTCTATCTGACAACTCTTGTAACTGAGTCTTCAACTCTTTCAGTTCTTTCGGTGCCATACGGCACGAAGCAATCGAAATAGGAGCAGAATCTGAATATGTCTGTATGGAAAACTCTACTTCTCTGTCAGGTGGAAAACCAGACAATTCTTTCGAAAACACACTCGAAAAATCATACACTGTTTTGATATCCTGCGGTCTAACTTCATTCATGTCCAGATTCATCACGTAGGCTAAGTACGCCTTACAACCCAACTCAACTAATCTTTGAGCCTCTAAGGCTGAAACAACATTCGACAAGAATTTCACATTCTCACCTACTACCACAATCTTATAGTCATCCGCAAGCTTCAAGTAGACTCTCTTAGTTTCGAAATCTATCCTAGCTCTATGTTCTGTAAGTCACTCCATATCCAAAATCACATCGAAGCCATAGAACGGTAACTCCATCATATCCACAGGGAATATATGCCCCTGAACCATTAACGGACACCTTCTGTACTTCTTCCTAACCACTATTGTATCCCCGAAGGAACTAGTAACACTAACACCTACTCCTAGTACCTCACAAGGTATATTCAACATCTTGGCATGCTCACTCAAAATATATGAATGCGTAGACCCGGAGTCAATCAAGGAAAGCAAACTCAGAGACTGTATCGAGAAATTACCTGCAATCACATCCGTGTCGTTCTGTCCCTCTCGCTGAGCATAAACTCTAGCCTGACCTCCGCCCTCCGGCTGAACCGCAACCACATGAGCTACATTCCTCTGGCCATCATTCCTTGGCTGAAAGTTACCTCGACCGCGCCCACGACCTCTCGGATAATCAATAGCTCTAGCAGGAGCCTGAACCTGAACTGGTGCAAACTCAGCCTGATGTGGACAATCACGCCTAAGGTGATCTCTAGCTCCACAGTTCCAACACGAATGAAAGTTTCCCCAACACTCTTCGGTGTGATGCCTCCCGCATCTAGCACACTCGGGCAAACACCCACCAGCTCTCTAGCCCTGATGGTCTCTCCCGTGGTTACCACCACCACGTCTATGATCGAAATGATGCCTATTGTCTCGGTGCCTCTTGGCATCACCTCTATCAAAGTCAGCCGACCTCTTCCCTGAACTAGAACCACCTGAGTGTTTGGTCAGACCCAAACCGTGCTCTATGTCCTTGGCCCTAGCGACCAAGCATCAAATTCTGTGTAATCCGTAGCCAAAGTATACCTTTTCACTTCCTCACTCAACCCGTAACAGAAACGGTCGCATCGTTCCCTCTTAGTAGGAACTAGCTCGGACGCGTATTGACTCAATCTAACAAACTGTATCTCATACTCGATTACAGTCATGTTACCCTAAAGCAAGGCCATGAACTCTCTCTTCTTCTCATCGAGATAACGGAGACCCAGATACTTCTTGCGGAAAGCAGACTCGAAGAACTCCCAAGTAATCTTGGCATCTGGCATGTCTGTAGTAATGGTGACCCACCAAGTGTAGGCATCACCCTAAGCAAAGAAACAATGCACCCCAGTCTGCGTGCTCCAGTACAACCCATTTGAGATAAAATACGAACGGTCTTATCAAACCAAGCCTCTGATCTCTCGGGCGCCAACCCTCAGAATTCTTCACCTCCCAAACTGTAAAGCCTCTCAAGTGGCAAACCAGTGCCCTCACCATGAGGTTGTGCCACTGCTTGTCCCCCAGCCACTGCGGCCTGAAAAGCCCCAGCTATAGCCTGAACTAACGGAGCTAGATCTATACCGGCCGGACCTTGACCAACCTAAGGTCCTACACTCTCAGCTCTCGCCTCACCTCCCTCTTGACGAGGAGGAGAAGGAGGAGGTGGAGGAGCCTCCGCCTCAACAACCGGCTCGACTTCAGGAGCTGTTGCCTTGGTTCCGGATGAACCATCCTAGGCTTGCCTCTAGGTCTCATCTTACGGCTAGCAAGATATCAACTACAAACAAACACACAAGGATTAAGTTAGAAAAGCCAAGGGTCCAACGTGCTCAAGTATTCCTTTACTCAAAATCTTTTCAAATAAGTAATAGTAGCAATGGGAACTCGACACTACGCCTCAACACATCAACAATACTAACACATGCCTTCAAACACTATGCAAGCAAGCGAACAACAAGCATACATAGCAAAGCATTCACCGTACAACATACACCGAGATATTGCAACATAACACTTCAAACTTACCTTCCCGAGGTCGCGGAAACCTCAGGCTATGATACCAACAAATATAACCCCCTCGTCTCGGGCTAGACGACAGACCGATCCGAGCAGGTTACACGGGTAAAACCGAAGCAAAACCTGTTAAGGTTCCACTCTAATTAGCAACCCTAGAAAATTTTTCTTTAAATTGTCTTGTCTAAATGTATCATTTATCCTTATGCGTGGAAATGACAGCGGAAAACGATAACGAGACGATACAAACAGAACGTAAGGTAACTTCAATTTACCATGTGACATATTAGTTCGATTGCATGCTTACGAACTCAAGCCATTCATAAAAGATGCATATAATTTAACAAGGCAGCCAACAAACAAACGAGACTAAAACACCACAGCCGATAACCTTTGAAGATGCCAAAAAAAGCCAACTTACAAGCCTGCGTTTCGAGACAGGCTTGCCCGTTTCGATACGCGGGCTCCAGTTGAAAAGCCAGACCAGGCCATACCGATACGGTCCACTCTGTTCCGGTACGAGGGTCTCCAGTGCCGAAATGTTCCAGAATTGGTTCCAAAACATGCACTTCTAGAGGCAAACCGTATCGAAACGCGTACCGAAACGGGAACTCATAGTGTCAAAACGTATCGAAACGGCACCACCCCTATTCCGATACGAGTATCCCGGGAGCTACACCCGTTCCGAAACAACCATGAGCGTTTCGAAATGCATGCACTTTGAGTAACCCTGAAAACAGTTTTCTGCATCTCCAAACATTCCCAAACATGCCCCAAATCAACAAGATTCATGAAACATCAATCATACACTTAATCTAGAGGCATTAAACCATACTACAAGCATGATCAAACATATAAACATACACATATAGTCCAATTCATTCATAGGAAACATATATCCACATAACATAGCATAACAAGGTTACATGCTTCTTCACAAAAACACATAAACATCTCATAAAACATGATTTACAATTCATCAACACAAAACATTAACAACGTAGGAGTCTAACACATGCTCCTACAACACATAGCATCCCCATTGCTAACTATTACATTATTCAATAAAGCCATACTTGAGCAACCACACACGCGCTTGGATTCCCCTTCCTTGCTCCTTGCTAACTCCACACTAATGATGTGCATTGCCGAAAACGAGAGTGTAAGCTACAAGCTTAGTGAGGGAGCTCAAAACAAAACATCGACAATGCAAGGTTCAAATCATGGTATCACAAGACATTCAGAAGGCATACATTTACACTAACATAGCAACAATATTGAACGTTACAAGAATACATGAACATGGCATCTTACCTCATGTTATGCTAAACAAGGATGTAACAAAACATCTTATCACAACCACCACACATAGACAAGTATATTGGCAACTATATAGCTTACTCGGATATGCAGATAACTTCCGTTGGGATTTTCGCCCCAACGTACTCAAACAACAATTACCTTCCGGTGGGATTACACACATCACCGTTTTCATTCATGGATGGGATTACACTCATCATCACATACTAACATTTTCCAATGGAATGTTACCTCACCGTACTCCTCCTTGATGACTACACGTCACCAAGGCCACGCGCGAATTTGACTCTTACCGTGTGCACACTCATCCTAATAATCGATCATTTATACCCGGTAATTATAACTAGTGCCAACATACTAAATAAGTCTCACCGTGATTTCACAATCATGCAACACAACATATCATCACCATTACACAACATCAATATATACCAACATGCATAACGAACACATACTACACAAGTCCACATTTATGCATATTAAGCAAGAACTCATAAAAACAAACAAGAGATTAAACTACCAACTTAATCCCCACATTAGATTGGCCTACCAAGCACAATCTAACACCTCAACCACACACTTGAACCAATTTAAAACCATTTTAAACAATCCACTCACCGAACACCCTTAGAGCAAACCGAGAAAGCCGATCAAGACTCTAAATTTCCCGGAATAGAGCCCGAAGCTTCTCCAACGATTTCCCTTGTTTCTAATCAACCAAAAACAACATATTACTAAAAAATCATCCACAAAAACCACTATCACAAATCAGATTACAACCACAAGACTATTCTCTACATTTCCAAGCTATGAACTAACCCAAAATCTTCATTTTCAGACTCACACACAACCCGGAAAAAATCTATCGAATCCAACACTCAAATCACCATTAACCACATTCAAAGCAACCCCCAAGCATAACCATGTCATCAACCCAACTCTCCTACACCAAACTACCTCAAAACCCCAAGTTTTCTACCCTTTAAAACACCCACAAAAACCCATTTCAGGATTTTCATCAAAACACCACCATTTTCACATATGATACACCTAAGGGCAAGAATTTAACATAAGTTAACTTTACAAATCGAAAACCAAACAAAAATCCATCAAAGCTTCCTCCTTTTTCCCAAAACTTGAAAACTTGAAAAACTTCAAAAATGGTGTTTATGAAAACTAAAACTATAGAAATGTTAAGAAAGATGAGGAGAAGTCAAAAACACTCTTACCTCGATGAAAGCTCTGGAAATCGTGAAGGAAATTGATAGAACAATGATTTGGGGTTGGGGAGGTTTTAGATGTCGTGCTTTTAGTTTGAAAAGGGGAGGAAGAAGATGACTAGTAAAAGCCCCTTTTTACTTGTTTTGCTTTTCTCATTTAGAAAATTACTCATTTGTCCTTAATGAGATCTCAAGCCCTTTTAATTAAAACCAAGCCCATTTTTAATTTAAAACAAGCCCACGACTCGAACCCGATTCACACACTTAACATCCGACTCCTAAACCCGGGTGTTACATATTATTTGTCTGAATTTGACATTTTGATTTTTAAAGTTCACAAAACATTATGATGAAAATGTGTGATTGTTTCATAGTTCACCGAGAATGAAAAAGGTTCCAGTGCGGTTTTTTATTGGATTGAAAATCTCAATCAAAAGAAAAACACTGAAGGCAAATTCAATATCTATTTTATTTGGTGTCTTGACTTTTAAGTCTGGTAAGTGTTATATATATATTGGTTGATCAATTATTCTTTAATAGTATGATTGTTATAAAGTCTATATTTGCTTGAAAGCAATAATTCTTCTGTGTCGAAAAATTCGACTATAGACTTCTCCTAAGTTCAAGTTACGAAAATTCATCTTGTTCCAAGAATTTTTATGGGAGGTATTCCCTAAAGTGAATGCAAGCATGATGTTTATTCCATGCGATTGTTGGATTTGTTTCATTCCCTGGAGTGAATGCAATCATGATGTTTATTCCATGCGATTATTGGATTTGTTTCATTCTCTAAAGTGAATACAAGCATGATGTGTTATTCCATGCGATTATTGAATTTGTTTCATTCCATGAAGTGAATGCAAACATGATAATTCACTCTATATTTAGTGAATAAAACTCAGTTATGTGAATATTTCAAATTAAATTGAAATTTTATGGTCAAAGTATCACTGACGAGGACATATTTGAAAAACATACTCCACTTTTCACACAATTAATTTTGTCTTGTAGACACAATATCGTGAAAAAGTTTTAAAGAACTATTGGCTCTGCTCCATTCCCTGAAGTGAATGTGACATTTTATAGCAGAAAGAATAAATGCCACATTAGTAATTGTGATCGCAATTGAAGCCACGAACATAGACATTAGAAAGATGATCATTTTGAGAATGTTTATAACCACTAGAAGTGAGTTTATAAAGATGACAAGAATATATTAAGAAAGTGAATTTTTTATGTAATTGCACAAACCATTGATCTCGTACTTGTCATACGCCAAAGCATTATGGACCTTTATCCACAATCATGAATAATAAAGGAAAGAAAATATAAACTAATTTTGTTTTCGAAAATGAAAAAAATAATTATGGCGTTGTTGGTCCAAATCAATTGGATATTGTTGATTTCCTCATAACCCTTGAAGGGAATAATTCGCCATTTATCATATTTCCTTATAATCTCTAAAGGGAATTATTGATATTTAATTTATTTTGCTTTATGTTAATTTATTTTACATATTATTTATTTATGTTTTTATATTATATATATTTAAATATATTAAAACATTTATTTATTTTTCTTTATGTTAATTTGTTTTACATATTCTCCTTTGAAGAATATGTTTACTTCCAGAATAAAATATGTAGTGAATTGTGACGATTTATGCTTAGTAGACAGTGCAAGTACTCATACTATACTTAAGCATAAGAAATATTTTTCCCATTTAAATGCAAGGAGAAAATGTGAGTACTATATCTCAAAGTACTGAAATATCAATGCTCCGGAAGAGTAATAAATTCTTGTGACATTATATTTGATAGATAATTGATTTGATGTGCTATATTTAATATTTTCATTCTCTGAAGTGAATGGTACAAAGCACATATTTTTCATTCTCTGAAGTGAATGGAACAAAGCCAGTATTGAAAGGTGTATAATTATCCATATTTTCCCATTTAACAATGCAAGGGAATAATGTGAGTACTATATCCGGAAGTACTAATATCATAGAAGGCTTTAGAAGTGCAAATATGTTATTGCCAAATGGAACTCAATTTCATATTCATATTGCATTATACTCGTCAAAGTCGCACAAAGACTTATTGAATTTTAAAGATATTCGCAGAAATGAATATCATATTGAGACTATAGTCAAGGGGATGCTGACTATCTCCATATTACGAGTATAACCAAGGCAATAAGAAAATCTTGGCAAAATTACATGCACTGTCATCCGGATTGTACTATACAAGAATTAGTACAAATTGAAGCTCGTGTTATTATAAACCAGAAGTTTATTGATAGTTTTATTTGGCATGACCGATTAGGCCATCCCGATTCAATTATGATGTGAAAAGCTATTGATACTTTATGTGGTTATTCATTGAAGAACCGATAGATTCTTCAAAGTAATGTTTTTTATGTGATGCTTGCTCTTAAGGAAAATTGATTATTCAATCATCATCAGTTAAGATAGATTATGAATCTATTAATTTTCTAGAACGAATACATGGTGATATATGTGGGCCCATACAACATTCTTATAGATCATCTAGATATTTTACAGTTTTAATCGATGCATCGACTAGATAGTCATATGTATCCTTGTTATCAACCCGCAACTTGGCGTTTGCGATGTTACTTTCTTAGTTGTTAAAATTACGAGCATATTTTCCAGATTACCATATGAAGACAATTCTTCTTGATAATGCTGATGACATGCCATTTTATATGCAGCATCACTAATTCGCATCAAGTTAACAAATTATCGTAAGTGCTCCTCATTACATATGTTTTTTTGCCATGAACCAAATATTTCTCATCTTAGAAATTTTTAGGTGTGCGGTATATGTTCTAATTACTCAACCACAATGCACAAAGATGAGTCTTCAAAGGAGGCTGGGAATATATGTCATATTTGAATCCCCATCGATAATTAAATATATGAGCTTTTGATGGGTAATTCATTTATAGTTCGATTTGTTGGGTGTTATTTTAATGAGTCAGTTTTCTCAACGTTAGAGGCAGAAAATAAATAGCTGGGTAAATAAATAAGTTTGAATGAATTATCATTATGATCAACATACTCAACAATGTGAACTATAAGTTCAAAGGATAATTCATTTATAAAACTTAGCAAATCAATTGCCAGGTGATTTTGCTGACCCTAAAAGAGTGACTAAGTCACATATACCAACTATGAATGCTCCGATTAAATTTGATGTCCTGAAAGGGCAAACTCTAGTTATTAATGAGTCTAACTTACGCTTGTAGCGTGGTAGACAAGTAGGCTCCAAAGATAAAAATTCTCGAAAAATAAAAGAAGCTATATTTTATGATGATGGTCTAATCGAGGAATCAACGTATTATAAAAATCTCTAGAAGAGATTAAAAGGTCTCCAACATAGACATTAATATGACTCATGTACATGATAATAAAGAAATTTTAATAGATTGTGTCATGTCTGGTAATAAGTGAAATCGAAATCAAATCGACGTCGATAATACATTTGCATGCAATATAGCACTATAGATTTTAATGTGGAACATGAACTATTGTCAATTGGACAATGTAAACAAAGAAATGATTGGTTAGAATAGAAAGAGACAATTGAGGAGAAACTAAAATCTCTTTCAACAGAGAAGTATTTGTGAGATATAAATGGGTCTTTGTGAGAAAGAAAAATTAAAAAGAAAAAATCACGAGATATAAGATCGTTTGGTTGCACACGAATTCTCACAGACATGAAATCGATTATGAGAAAACATATTCCTCGGTGGTGGATGCAACTACTTTTAAATTTTGATTAGTCTGGTAATAAATGAAATGACTTAATTTCTGCGTAATGGATGTTGTTACATCATATTTGAATGAACCTCTTGATATTAACACTTACATGAAACTTCCGGAAGGATTTATACTGCAGAAACAGTTAATTCAAGTTCTCGAGAACGTTATTCAATCAAATTGAACACATCTATTTATAGATTACACAATTTGGGCGCATGTTGGATAATCGCCTCAGTGAATACTTATTAGTGAAATGCTATGAGAATGATTCAATTTTTCTGAGATTTTTATTAAGAGGTTTTGCTCCGGATTTGTTATTATTGTGTATGTTGATGATTTGAATATCATTGGGACCCATGAAGAGATCTCTTTACCAATAAAATCCTTATGTATCAATCAACATACATACAAAAGTATTTAAAGAGACTTTACATGTATAACCAGTGGCGAAACTTGAAGTAAAAGTTTGAGGGGGCCAACTTGATTTTTTTTAAAAATTGGAGGATTGAACAAAAATTTTCAAAAAAAAATTGAGGGTTTAACTAAAATTTTTAATAATTTAAATAGATTTAACAAAAAAATTTAAAAATTTGAGAGAGAATTTAATTAAAAATATTCAAAGTTTTGAAGCTTAATATGAATTTTTAAAAATTCTAAGGGGGCCAAATTGAAATTTTCAAAAATTTTAAGGGTAAAATTCGATTTTTTCAAAATGGTGGGGGGACCACCGGTCCTTTAAAGCTTCTGCCACTGTGTATAACGCACATCTGTTGAGCATGAGGCAAAGCCAAAAAATAATTGCCATAAGATTATCACCTTTAGATCTTTCAAAACTCTATGCCTCTCCAAATCATGTAAATAATTGCTATGCACGAGGCAAAACATAAATATGTGTTTGGCTAAACATATCTAGAAGATATGTGAATTGCTTTCACAAGATAAGATGCAAGCTATCTTGTGTAGAGATAATGCAAAATTTATATCTCAATCAAAAAGGTGGATACATCAAATGTGATAAAACGAAACATATTTCTTCAAAGTTTCGTCCCCCGTGATCTTCAAAAGAATGATATTCAATGAATCATTGCAATCAATAATTTGGATGATTTATCCACTAGTGCATACTCTACTTCAATATTTGAAGGTTGTATTTAAGATTGAATTATGAAGATTCAAAGATCTTATGTGATATTTTCATGATGTGAGTAGATACGCGTTGTACTATTTTCTCCTTAACCGAGGATTTGTCCTAATGAGTTTTTATGGTAAGGTTTTTAATGAGGCAACCTGATATGCGTGAAGACGAATATCTTTGATACGGTGGGTGCTTCGAACGGGTTATACTCCTCTAAAAGTTACTGTGAGCAAGTTACAAAGGATGGGCGTGAAGACGAACTTTTCTGGAAATCTGTATGGGCGGGGCTGGCCCCTCCTAAGGTAGAAGCATTCGTGTGGAAAGAATGCAGCAAAGAATCCCTACAATGGATGAATTGGCAAAAAGGGGAGTGGCAAACTTGGGGTCGTTGATGTGTGTGTTTTGCAGGAATGAGGAAGAATCAGTGAATCATATAACATGTCATTGTAAAACGGTGTGGCGAGTATGGCAGAAATGGTGCTCGTTGTGGAATGTTAACCTCGTTTTTCCTGGTACGTTAAAATCTTTGCTAATTGTGTGGAATAATCAATGCATTAGAAAAGGGGCTAAATCCTTGTGGCAACTCTCTTTTTTCGGATTACTGTGGACATGTTGGATATGTAGAAATGATTGTAGATTCAATAACAAAAGTTTCAGTGTTGAACAAATTTTTGATCTCGCAACCTTGCGGATTGGGATTTGGTTCAAGAGCAAATGGTCGTCGGTAGTTCCTTCCTTAGCTGATTTCGTTAGATGCCCGAATGATTTCTCTGTTCCTATGATGCAAATGAAAAGACAGGTTGCTGATTCTTGGACTCGACCGGTTGTTGGCACTCTGAAATTTAATGTTGATGCTGCGGTAAATGGAAGCTACGGCCCTGCCGGCATTGGTGGAATTCTCAGAGACCACGCTGGATGCACTGTTGGGAGGTTCTCAATAAACATAGGTATGGCTGATCCAACTTATGCAGAACTGTGTAGTATTTTAGAAGCGTGCAAGTTGTTCGGTGAATCGGAATGGAGAAAGTTCTATTTACTGGAAATTGAATCTGATAGCATGCTTGCTGTGTCCTGGATTAATGCCCCTATCGTTGTCCCCAATAGTTTTAAAGAAATAGTTAAGGAAGTTAGAGGGTGGAAGGATATGTGCGGATGGAGAATTGGTTTCGAATACAGAGAAAGTAATGGCTCAGCTCATATGTTGGCTAAACAAGGAGTCGCCAGAGATTCAGACTTGGTGTGGTTCAAAGAATCAACGTAATGGAAGTAAACTAGTGAAGTATTGGCTTCCAGATGCTTGTTGTCAATTAAGGGCAGTTTCTATCATGCTTTTTGTACTTGTAATTTGTTTGCAATGAGATGTAATAGAAGGGATTTGGAACGTTCTTGCAGATTGTGATTCCAAATCCAAGGTGATCAATGGTAGGGATTATAGTGGCAAACTGTGATTGTTCAACATCGAGGTGGTGCACTCTTTTTCCTCCAAATTAGGTTTAGGGAGGTTTTTTAATGAGGCAGCTATTGATGTAGGGAGCTTTATTCATGAATAAAATTATTCAGTTACCTTTCAAAAAAAAAGATATGTGTACTCTTTTTCCTTCATAAATTTTTTTCCCGCCGAATTTTTATCTAAGTAAGGTTTTAACGAGGCACATTATCTTCATGGATATCCAAGGGAGTGCTATGAATATCTTTATTTATGGTGGATATCCATATATTAAATGAGACTTTAATGTACTTTATTATTAGGGTTTAATACCCATTGAAATTAGGGTTTCCATCTCATGCCTATAAATATAGAGTTTGGAGAAAGCATTGTACACAACCCTACATTGAGAATATAATACAAGTCTCTCTCTTTGTCTCTCATATTTGTTCTTGTTCGTTGTTTTTTTTTTTACTTTATTCACAATAAAAAAAATTAATTATTCCATAGTTCACGTATATTATCAAAATATAACATATTACATTAAGATTATTAAAAAAATCATATTATTCATGTGTAATTGTAGTAAATTTTAATTTCCTAAATATATTTGTCTGACCATATGTGATTGCATCAGAGATGGAATACAGTGAAGACATATTAGTCCATTAAAGTTTATAAAAATTTAATTTGTCCTACACGAAATTTTTAGAAATTCATATTAAGTTTTAATTTTTTTTTTATTTTTAATTAAATTTTCTCTATAATTTTTAAAAGTTCTCACTATGTCTCTCAAATTTTTAAAAATTTTAGTTAGACCCTAATGTTTTTGAAACATTGTAAATAAAACCAATCAATTTTTTTTTTTGAAAATTTCAATTTGAACCTCTAATTTTTTTTTTAAATTTTATGTTTAACTCCCACAAACTCTTTCGTCAAGTTCCGTCACTAGATTATATTATTTTCATGTTTGATAATACAAACTATAATCATGCAATTACAAAGTTTTAAAATAATATTAATTAGAAAGTTAGAAAATATAATTACACATACAATTAACACTATGTAATTACATTTAAATACACCTAAATCTAATTAAGCAATGACTTTTTCAAATTCACTCATACAAATTTATTAGCATATATATATATATATATGTGTGTGTGCGCGCTAGTAGATGTGAAAAATATTCTAAAGGATTGGCGCCGGGAAATCAGGTTAAAGATTGAAGACCCAGAAAACGAAATTCACATGCACTCTCCTCTTCCCCTGATCTCAGATGTAGCCACGTGTCTGATCCAACGGCTACTCTTTCCCCATTCCATCAAAGGCAAATTCCTTTTTGACCCTCCTATCACACCATTACAAGTATTACCAGATAAGTATTTTGGAATATCCGCAGAAATTAAAAATATTAATATATTTAGCATCTCAGTCAATATTTTATTTACAGCAATAATATATGTTAAATTGGGGAAGTTGTTTTTTATAATTAATGCAGAATCTGCATTGCTTCACCTTCAGAATTTTGAAAAAAGAGAACATTCTTCTTCAGACATTTATTTCATAAAATCATCGAAAAGACCCTTGTATTGTATCTCCTACTAATTTGGTGTTTACATGAAGTATTATCCTTCTTCTTCTTCATCGTCATCTTTTTATTATTTAGTACGAGAGAGATGCCTGAGCAAGGGGAGGCTTTCTCCATTTTTCATGTCCTTTGTTCTTGTAACCGTCATATTCCTACCCTTCGTCTTCTATTCTATTAACCCTTTGAATCCCATCTCCAAGCATGCCCTTGATCAAAGGCTCCCTTTGTTCAAACCTCCTCCTCGTATTAGATTCCCAGGTAAACCCAGAATTTTTCATCCACTTTTTTCACCCTACAGAATTCTGATTTTTGTTATGTTTTCTGGTGATCTTATTAGGTTATGATGATGTCATTTTGAACAAGTGTGATTTGTCTAAGGGCCATTGGGTGCCGGACCTCCATGGTTCCCGATATACCAACTCCAGTTGCACCACGATTCCCGATTCAAAGAACTGTTTCCGCCATGGGAGAGGCGACCGAGATTTTCCGAATTGGAGATGGAAACCTGAAAAATGTGCTCTTCCGAGGTTTGATCCCAACACATTCCTGGAATTTGTTAAAGGGAAGAAACTTGGATTCATTGGCGACTCTGTTGCTAGGAACCACATGGAATCTCTTCTTTGCCTCCTCTCAAAGGTTCGTTTATTTATTTGTGTTTTCTTCCAATTCGCAGCTACTTTTTAAACATCATAATTTTCATCCATTTTCATGCTTACAATTTCACCCGAAATTGAATTGCTTGCCCTGATTAAGGTTTGATTCCTTTAAATGTATTGTTTTGATATCTCTGTCCAATGGAATTTAATATCAAAATCTGAAGCCCACCTAGTTTCTGACAATTTTCCTATCTGAAATTGGACATTGTTTTTTTTTAATTTAGCAGTAATTGTCTGGAAAGTGTAGTGAAACCAGGTTTGATGATTCCAAGGATTTGGCTTAGAGAGCAATAAAACTGGCAAACTTCACGGCCTTCCAGAGAGTTTTCAGTGCATTTGATGTTAGAATTATGGAAGATGAAGCACACTTGATAAAGGGCTCAAAATGCTGTGTTTTCACATGCAAGTGATCCTTACGAATTCTGAATAATTCCTTATCTCGAATGAATTCATAATAACATTATTGCTTCATTGTCGCCATTCCATTCCTATTAGACTTATTAAAACTAAGTTGAGGCCTATAATTTTGGTCTTAAATGTAAATCTAGGACCAGATATATAAAGGTTGATTAGTTTATATATTGCAGACAGAACAGTTGACTTGGGCACGTTTAGATCATTTGAATGTCAAAAGTAGTTGGTATTTCATTTATTTGTTAATGTTAACCATTGTTATTCTTTGATTACCTATTGCTTTCATTCTTCCTCTCTGGATTAGTAAAGAACAATACTAATATTTTCAGATTTAAAGAGTTCATGTTCTAAAATCCATGAGATTAATTTAGTTGTTCAGTTTGACATGGAGTTTATGATCATTTTCGGTACCAAAAAGTTCAAGATTTTAAACTCAACTGCATATCTTTTGCAGGTTGAAACTCCCATAGATCGGTACAAAGATTCAGAAGACAGAAATCGGATTTGGTATTTTCCTAATCATGATTTCACTCTCATCATCATTTGGACTAAATTCCTTGTTCATGATGAAGAAAGAATGATCAATGGTTCATTATCTGGCACTTTCAATTTATACCTCGACAAAATTGATGAAGCATGGAGCAAGGAACTTCCTACTCTAGACTATGTCATAATCTCGGATGCACATTGGTTCTTTCGACAGGTTTACCTACATGATAGATCTGGTGTCATTGGATGTGTATACTGCAATGCCCCGAATGTAACGGATTACGGTGTTGGATTCGCCCTGAAGTTGGCACTTCGATCTGCATTGAAACACATCAACAGTTGCAAGAACTGCAAAGTGAGGGTCACCGTAGTCCGGACATTTTCGCCGGCACATTTTGAGGATGGGGGATGGAACACAGGGGGAAGATGTAATAGGACAAGCCCTCTTAGTGAATCACAGATAAACATGCGCGGCCCTGAATGGCAACTGAGGAGCCTGCAGTTGGAAGAGATTGAAAAGGCGAGGAAGGAAGGCGGTAAGCTGGGGAAAAGGTTTGGGGTTTTGGACGTGACGAGGGCAATGATGATGAGATCGGATGGTCACCCTGGTGAGTTCTGGGGAAATAAATGGATGAAGGGTTATAATGACTGTGTTCATTGGTGCATGCCAGGTCCAATTGATGTGTGGAATGATTTTTTGATGGCAGCACTGATAAAAGAAGCTTCATTTGTTTCTTAGTGAAAGGGCTTTTAGATCCAAAGTAGTTAGGGATCATATACATGATATATTCACATCTTAATAATTTGATCTCCATTTTTTTAGTTCATGTCAATACAATAAATTAATTATATAGTTTTCATTGTAATTTAATACTAGCAGATACCATTTGTTCTGCATGGAGTAATATTAAAAATACTGATGATTATACAGGGCTAAGAGTTTTTGCCTTTTGTTTTAGTTGTAATCAAGCACTCCCACTTTAAGAAGCTCAAACTCATTTTATAACTCAATGTTTGAAATTTGGGTTGAGTTTGATTTGTTTTCGAAGCTGAGTTAAATTTAAGATGAATATCAAGTTATTCGAACTCGTTTCAATTAAGCTCTTATAGAAAGCCAAATTCGAGTTTTCTTTTTTATTTTATTGAAAGTGAAAGTGTCCCTACTGGCTACTCTCCTGGGAAAAGAAATTATAAATGCTAAGATTCGAATTTCAGATTTATACTAGATTACTTTTAAAACTGAGACAGCTACGGAGGAAGAGATTTTTACCAACTGTGTTTCGTTTCTTAATGGAAGCACAAGCAATATTCAACTATTAACTTCAAACAAAAGTGGAATTTCTCCCACTTGATGAAGTTTGACATTTCAGAGACATGCCTAATTAGACGAGTTTTCTTCCCCTGCTTCTCCATTGTTTTGAGACCAAAAATAAGAAAGAAAAGAAAATGGTCCCGGTCCAAGACAAGGTCAAAAAAGAATCGATTTAACAAGACATTAAAGGGAAATGATGTAAAAACAACACTCAATTATTAGTTTCTTCAAATCATGGAATGCAAATAAACAAACTAATATCAAAATCTTGCAATGAACGACAGGTTAAGAGTAAATGTGAAAGACTTGATTCTCTAACCTATGAACACCTTCAACAAGGAAAGGAACTAAAATATCTAAGAACCAGACAATGAAGCTATAGCAAATTGTATCACATTCGAATACATTTCCGTTAAAAGTGTGTTGGGTGAGATACGCATGGTTCAGGATCCCACAACGTGTATGTGGCCAACTATGACTCTAAATCAGAAGTTAAACTCAGTTCTAAACTTGTAATTAATACTGACAAGACTACAAAATCATTCAATAAAGCTTGTAAGAAAAGATTTATCTTCCTTGCTTGGGAAAATAGAAGGAATTATGAATATGGACTAATGAACTACTGAGATGCATGAATGACAAGTGATATAGATGTGGGGAGACACAAAAAGCAGAACATTAGATGCAATCTTGTCAAATCCTCAATACATAATGTTAAACATCAAAACTGAAAACTCTTAAGCACCCAAAGCCAATTAAGATGGTCTTTTGTTTTGATTGCACATTAAAGAAAACAAAGATCATACAAGCAATTATCTAATTAAGCGTTTCCGCAATCCAGGCAAAAAGGATAGATGCTGATAAACAAAAACCTCATATAAAGATCCTAGTACAAATAAAGAACATATGCTAAATAGAACACAGGATTGTTTTAAAGATTGATCAAATACTTTAGCTGCAGTAAAACCATCATTTTGTTAAAATTATCAAATAATGTAACACAATCAAATTCCATTTGCTTATTTGAGAAAGTCAAACCTAGCAAACATGAAATTGCTGGCAATCGTAGCAACTAAAAATTACTGCTCAGACAGAAAACTTGGTAATCTGTCCTTTATAACTTCCGAAATCCAATTTATAATATTTGGCGGTGAAACTATGTATATAACCACATGTTTTCAGACATCTAAAGCAAGATAGCACGGCAATGAAAGCCAAGAAACAATCAATTTCTCTCCAAATCCAGTACATAATCTAGTCAAATCAAAGTTAAGGAAATACTCATAAATGTCAGAAATGAGACTCACATAGAAGAGATTATGCCATAGTAACAACTAAAAACTCATTACAGTTATGGAATTCCTTACAATATTCAAGTTATAATGAGACTTACATAGAAGAGATTATGCCACAGTAACAACTAAAAACTCATTACAGTTATGGAATTCCTTACAATATTCAAGTTATAATGAGACTCACATAGAAGAGATTATGCCATAGTAACAACTAAAAACTCATTACAGTTATGGAATTCCTTACAATATTCAAGTTATAATGAGACTCGCATAGAAGAGATTATGCCATAGTAACAACTAAAAACTCATTACAGTTATGGAATTCCTTACAATATTCAACTTATCTAAACATATAGACATAGATAAAAGATTAACAAGAAGTTAAGGGAAATCCCTTTTTATCCCAATTCAATGGAGAACCTTGATTATTTAATGCTAAAACATATGCTCGACAAGAAAAAAGATATCATAAGAAACAAAGTTTCAATTGGAAATCCATCATTCATAATTAAACTATAAAACCTACATTAACGACATATGTAAGCAAATTTTGAAATTGCAACAAAAAAAGCAAGAACTAATGTTGCCATTAATGACCTTCAGATCTCACGCCTCTACTGTATTTCCAAGTCCAAATGAGAAATGTTCACGAACAGGTGAAAACTCCACCAATCCAATATCCATTGCATACCCAGAAACAGGCAACTTCAACTCTCTCAACACACAAAATGCCTCCGCCATTCTTGTTTTTGGCACTTCTTGAGCTACAGCACAATAGGGAATCCAAGCGTCAGCTTTGAACTCTTCTCCAATTTCAATCCCTTCCTTTTTAATAACCTCACATAACTGAGCCTGGAACTGGAGAAGGGCCATTGTTGGAGATGGCGCAAGAAAAAGAAGATTTTTTTCATTTGGGAAAGTTCCAATGGAGGAGAAAGATAGAGCTAAAGGTTCCTGCTTTGAAACAAATGACTTTACGACAGATTCAAGCCTGGCAGGGTCGAGAAAAGGGCTTGAGAAAAGGGTAATGTGAGGCCTGGACTCAATCTCAATTAACTGAGTGCTGATCTGCCGACGAGCCAAAACATTCCAGGCTTTCAAGACTTGGTTTTCAAGTGCTGGGTCGAAGTAAAGCTCGATCGAAAAGCCTTGTGACATTGAAAATTTGGGGGAAATAAAGGAACGCAGATTTTGAATGGGAGATCTAAGAGTACCCAGATGATGAAAATTTGAATTTTATGACCAAGAAAAGGAAAAGGATTCAAAATCCTCGAATGAACACGGGAAATGAAAGATACCCAAGTTAGATTTGGTGTTCTAAAGGCCAGACGAGGAGGAAAAATTGGGGATTTTTGTGTTTTTCTCACAGAACCAGACAATAAGAGAGGAGTCTAATTTGGCAATTTTCAGAGTGAAAATCTATTATAAAAAGGATAAACTACATCAATAGTCCCTTGTTTATAGGACCATTTTTTAATTCCTCAACTATGAAAAGATACAAAATGGTCCCCAATTAAAAAATATCAAGTTGGTCCGGTGCCAGTCTGCCAGCGGCAAACGAGTCATTCGGTTCGGTTTCGGTTCGAGTTATTTTAGGTCTGACTACACTCAGTTTAAGTTCGGTTTGGGTCTGGTTCGGTTTTAGTTCGTATCTATGGTGATTTCAGTTCAAGTATCGGGTCAGGAGTCAGTTCGGTTGATTTTTGGTTCCGTTGACTTTTGGTTCGGTTGATTTCGGGTAGGAGCTCGATCAATTTTAGTCGGATTTTTAGGCCGAGATAGGTTTTCCCCCGTATATGACTTTATATAGCATGTATATTTGACTTTTTTGATGAGTTGTGCGATAGTTCACATCTCATATTTATTTATTTATTTTAATATATTTTCTTTATTTCAGGTTGCCTTCTGTTCGGGTTGCTTTCGGTTTAGTTCAAAATCAGTTCGAGTCTATTTGATTCGGTTGAAAATCGGTTCGGGTCCATTTTCGGTTCAACTAAAATTCGGTTCGGTTTATTTCGGTTTTAGGATCAAATTTGGGTCATCGTGTTCGGGACAATTTTGGGTAAATCGGTTCGTGTCTCGAATCAAGTTTGCCAGGTCTACTGCCAAATAACAAAAAAAATGGCAAAATAACACATTTAGTCCTCCATATTTATATTTTCAGAAAATCTAATCCTAATTTGAGAAAATTCTATAAATTTAATTATCTTCATTTACTCATTATATCAATTTAATTCTTTTTAAGTGAGTGATTCGAGTTATCTAAGTGTGTATTCCAAGTATGTATAGTTCTTGTTAGGGGTTAATATATTGAGTTATATGATGCGTAAAACAGATACACACCACCTGAGCAAGTGCCAATTCAATACGGTGGTTTGAGTGTGGATTATTGTGATTGCAATCCGGAGTTCAGCGATGTCGATCCTGCCATTGGAATTAGTGCTGAGCATTCGATCGAGTCGAGTTAAGTCAAAATTTTTTAAGTTATTCGAGTTTGCAAGTCCTATTTTACGATTCAAACTTTATTTAAAATTTTTTCGAGTCGAGTTTATAAAATTCGAGTCGAGTTTCGAGTTTTTGTACAAATTTAATTGTACATATATATATCTATATGCATATACGTAGCGGTGCATGTATATATTTCTCTATGCATATATTTAGAGCTAGACGTTACACATATTGATTCCAATTTCAACGGCTTTCTATATGCATATATAATATACATATATATTTCTTCATATTTTCACATGTGATATACATAACATATTAGACATAATTGATAGAATTGACTCGAACTTGAAAATTGATCAACTAATTAATAAAAATTTCAAGTTATTCGAGTTAATCGAATTTCCATTTCATAACTCAAACTTTATTTGAAATTTTTCCGATTCAAGTCGAGTTTATGTAATTATGAGTCCAGTCAAAACGAGTCGACTTTTTTCGCCTCAAGTCGAGTTGAATAATTCAGTTTTTTCGAGTCGAGTTTTACCCGCCCTTAATTGGAATGACTGTGAAACAGGGGACCAAGCGAACTGTTAAACAACAATATTTGAGGTTCGAATTTCATTGTTTCTTCGTGCTACTTGTCTTATTCACTGGTTTTAACAAAACAAATTTCATATTTGTCTACTGTGCGTTTCGTCGTTTAATACTTATCTTATTCACTTGTTAATTTTACTCTGTTTTGTTATACAAAATAAGGTTAAATTCAAAATAAATTAATAATAAACGGAAAAACAGAAATTATAAGAATTTAACTGATTTGAAATAACTGAAAATAAGATTGTTGAAGCCTGCTTGAAACACATTTTTCTTAAGACAAATTCGACCACTTCTCGGTGCTTGAGTTTTTTAGTCGTCAATCTCCAAGGATACCACAGCGGATGATCTTCGACAGCTGCACTACTCAAGAGATCACAAACAGTACTCGTGCCTTTGACTATCACCACACACACACACAAAAAAAAACAATGCAATTTTTGAGAGAAGAAAGCTTTTCGAATTGTATTTTAAAACTGAAGGGAGGCCATGTATTTATAGGGAAAATTAGGTTAAACATGGGAATCAAAATATTCCGAAAATATCCTTCATCTGATTTGTTTCGAATATTTTACGTGAATAGCAAGCATTATCTCTTTAATATTTGAAAATATTATCGTTTAATATTCGAATTTAAGGGAACCGAATATTATCCCTTTAAATTCGGAATATTCACAAAAGATATGCTATCTTAAAGGAAAAAATTAATTTGAAGTGGTAAAATGTCCGCAGACCCACGAAGAGCTCAACCAGTCCAGACATTCACGTCGCCCAGGTTGCACCCCATGCGCGCGAAGCACAATTTTCATTTAAATCATTCAATGATTACAAATTGGGTAAGTGTATATAAACACTTCCCATTCCATTTATCCCATCCATGTGGGATATAGGGGTTTCATTTTCCTTTACTCAATTCACAACTCTCTTACTTTGAGCATCAATTTCTCATTCAATACTTAGCTATTTTGAGCATATGAGATATCGTTGTAAAGGTCTTATGGAGTAGAATAAGACCCAAAAGACTCTTTATTCGAATCTCCACCTTTACCCATTCGAAATATGACTCAAAGTAACCATTTTCTTCACGTTTTTCCAACAATCCCCCACATGAATGAAATTGTTGATTTATCAAAACATTTTGACTCGATGTGGTGATAGGTTCTACAATTGGTAGTTGCATAGAATAGGTAGGTTTCCTCATTTGAATCTTCCTTTGTGAAAGTATATTTACTTTACTGGCTATTTAGTAAACGTGATGTCCTTGAACTATTCAGCCGTTTGTATAAATGATGATATACTCCACACAATTACCTCTCTGACACGAGTTTTTTGTTCTCATGGTTATGTCTATATGGTCGTGGACGTTGCCTAGTTCTGCAAGAGTTTGAGAGAACTATGCCCCAATAGTCTCCTTAAAGTGACCCCACTTCACTCTCACATAGGTGACTTATGTTGCTCAGCTCACTGACACACAATGGTCATTAAAAGCTTTTGCTTAGCCTATCCCAATTTTGTCATTGTTTACATCATATGAACGAACTAGGGAGAATAACCCCCACAGTGACCGCACAAGGTCTATGCGATTAGGTTGTCCCTTTGAACCTATATCTTGGGATCTCCGGTCAATTAGGTAGCGTTTTCCTTCACATAGCGCCTTAAATTTCTTGGGCTTTTAGTCCCATTCCTTTCGATGTTTTCTCAATTTTATCTCGATTTAACCCTTTGGTTAGTGGATTCACAACGTTATCCTTTGATTTCACAAAATCAATAGAGATAAATTCATTTGAGATCAGTTGTTTGAAGGTATTATGTCGACAACGCATATGTCTCGACTTACCGTTGTACATACAATTATGTTCCTTAGCAATTGTTACTTGGTTATCGCAATATATGCATATTGTGGGCATATGTTTTGGCCATTCAGGAATATCCTCAACAAATTACCTTAGCCATTCTGCTTCTTCTCCGAATTTATCCAAAGAAACAAACTTAGATTCAATTGTGGATCTGGTTATGATCGTTTGTCTTGAGGAATTTCACGACATGGCTCCTCTTTCCAAAGTGAAGACATATCCACTTGTGCCCTTGGTATCTTGAATATCAGATATTTAACTGGCATCAGACTATCCTTCCAACACAGCAAGATCTCTAGAATAATGTAATCTGTAGTCTCGAGTATATCTGAGATATCTTAGTATCCTCACAATTGCTTTTTAGTGGTTTTCACTTGGATTGCTTGTAAATTTGCTTAAACTGCTCACAGTAAAGGAAATATTCGGTCTAGTGTAGCTTACGAGGCACATAAGACTGCCTACAACCCATGCATATTCTACTTGGTCAACACTTTGGCCTTTATTTTTGGAGAAATGTTGGCATGTGTCTATTGGAGTTTTGGCCATACCAAAATCATCCTTGCTAAACTTCTCAAGGATCTTATCCACATAGTGTGACTGTGTTAATATGATACCTTCAGGTGACCGTTTAATTTGGATCCCCAGAATCGTATCAGCAAGTCTCATATCCTTCATGTCAAATCTCGAATTTAACATGTTTTTGGTACGTTTTATCATCTCATTGTTACTTATAACAATACACACATTTGTCACACTTTTATTTGACAATGTATTAGTTTCAATCTTTTTTTGAACGTATGAACTATTTTTCATTGGTAGTCTTTAAAGTTCGTTTCATTGAACTTGGATCAACTTTCCTAAATGTATAGAAAATATTTAAAGAAAGAGACATTCTTTGTTTTCATTATCACATTCTTGTGAATCTATTTGACCACAAAAGTTTTACATAGTCAATGAAAATATAGTCCACTTATTTTCATTTACTTTGGTAATAGAAATATTACCTTTGCAAGACACCCCACATTTTTATGTAGTTGTAGGAAGATCTTATTTCCTTTAATAACTCATATAGTGTCTTGTATTTTTTGGAAGAGGTAATTAGTTGATAGAACAACTTCCCCCACATGTTAGGTACATTTTTGAAGTTTCAATTCTTATCTTCAAAATCATTGTACCATTGGATGTTGTAGCACTACTCGCATAGAGTTTATCCCAAATTAATCAGTTTATTAAATTTGGGTTTCAACATCTTACTTATAGAGAATCATTTCTCTATAGCATCTTTGCTTTTAAGTAAAACACTAGTTTGTTCTATCATGAAGGTAATAAACTTCCTTTCAACCATTAGTATGAATTTGATCAAGCGGTTCCATACTTCTTTTAAAAATTTGAAACGAAGACTTTGTTAATTTTACTTTAACGTTTGTTTTACATTTATTCTTATAATCAATATGAAACAAATTTCATGTTAATTAGTCTACACAGAGAATCATAATTAACATGTCCATGCCATAAATTTAAACCACAAGCATGTAACCGAAAATAACCAACAATTCTTTTATTCATAATTTCTGGATTTTTACAGAGATTAAAACATATCCCCTACCCATAATCATCCAATTTTCCTAGGCATATAGATCTTCCTCCTCTACAATATTAGCCTTATTGACTTTCTTTGCATGTCTGCATCCAGAAGATCTGTATCCCACCTTGCCACAGTTGAAGCATGCTCCCTTGAATTTTTATTTTTTTGAGAAATTTCACCATTAAGCCCCAACTTTATCTTGGCTTGGTGTTGTTGGGGTTGCTTTCCCCTCATGACTTCGACAATATTTGCCTTAGCCTCCTGAAAGGTTTCTCTGTTCAACCTTTTGGCATTATCTTTATTGTCTTCTTCGATACGAAGTTTGACAATCAGTTCCTTTACTCTGACATCTTTTTTTTATGCTTCAGGTAATTCTTGAAGTCATTCCATCCGGAAGACATTTTTTTTCGTGATGGCAACTACTTGAAAGAACTTGCTTATTCGTATTCCTTCAGTAAGAATTTCGTGAATAATCAGTTGGAATTTTCCCACTTGACTTACTACTGGTTTTGAATCAACCATATAAAAATTCAAGAATTTTGTGACTAAAAATTTCTTAGCTCCAACATCTTTTGCTTTGTACTTTCTGTCCAATGCGACCCACAATTCTAATGCTTCTTTGTACACATCATATACCGGATACAACGAATCTTATAGTCCGTTAAAGATGTAATTTCGACATAAGTAGTCGTCATTTTTTCAATCCTCGGTGATGCTGAAGGCGGTGAGCTCATCCACCTCTCCTTTCGTCTCCTACCGTGACAACTGGAGGATCTTCCTTCAGATACTTTGCCAGGTTTAGCATGGTCAGATAGAAAAACATCATATGTTGTCATGTCTTGAAATTCTGCCCGCAGAATTTTGCCAGCTTCTCATTGCAGTTCATTGCCACCGCCGCTTTGCTCAGATTCATGGGCTGACTTGTCTTTTTTGACGTTTGTCGCTGTCTCACTGTTTGTGCGGACGATTTGGGTGATTTGATAATATCTCCGTTAGTAGTCATTGTTCCTGTTCACAAAGACAAGAATCAAAATTAATAATAATTCCAATAAACTGAAAATGATTTCGTTTATTTCTGATTTTGATTTTTCGCAAAATCTATAACCTTAGTTACTCCCAACGACAATTTCTGTAAAACAAATTTGTCCCGTTTATTTTCGAGATCTATGCAAACCCGTTAAAACGACATGATAATTCCTGAAATAAATTTGTTTGCTTTCTCACAACCGTACTTATTTTGAATCGCCTTGGATTTAAAGCCTGTCTTAAGATTGTTGGACAAAAAAGGTTAAATTTGAAATAAATTAATAATAAACGAAAAAAATTCTAAGAATTTAACAGATTCGAAATAACCGAAAATAGGATTGCTGAGGCCTGCTTGAAACGCAGTTTCCTTAAGGCAAATTCGGCCACTCCTCGGTGCTTGAGTTCTTTGGTCGTCAGTTTCCCCAGGATACAACAACGGATGATCTTCGACAACTGCACTGCTGAAGAGATCACGAACAGTACTCGTGCCTTTGACTATCACAAAAAAATAGTGCAATTTTTGAGAGAAGAAAGCTTTTCGTATTGTATTTTAAAACTGAAGGGAGACCATGTATTTATAGGAAAAATTAGGTTAAACGTGGGAATCAAAATATTCTGAAAATATCCTTCATCTGATTTGTTTCAAATATTTTGCGTGAATAGCAATCATTATCTCTTTAATATTCGAAAATATTATCGTTTAATATTCTAATTTAAGGGAACTGGATATTATCCCTTTAAATTCGAGATATTCACAAAATATATGTTATCTTAAAGGAAAAAATTAATTCAAAGTGGTAAAATACAAACAAGCTAATGAAGTTCTTAACTAGTCCAGACACTCGCATTGCCCACATCATGCGAGTGTGCCCCAACTTGAATAAGATTAGATTCACACCAATTGCACGCGAGACCAATTTTGATTCATATCATTCAATGATGTTAAATTGGGTAAGTGTATATAAACACTTCCTATTCCATTTATCCCACCCATGTGGGATATAGGGGTTTCATTTTCTTTTACTCAATTCACAACTCCCTTACTTTGAACATCAATTTCTCATTCAATACTCAACTATTTTGAGAATATGAGATACCATTATAAAGGTTTCATAGAGTAAAATAAGACCTGAAAGAATTTTTATTCGAATCTCCACATTTACCCATTCTAAATATGGCTTAAAGTAACCATTTTCCTCACGTTTTTCCAACATGTTTTTGCATCTTTGCGAGGAGCATGGCTGATAGCAAGTTTCTCATGGTTTTGAAATTTGTTCTTTGTCATCTTGGGTTACCCTGATGTTCTGTAGTGTGCACTGTATATTTTTCTCGTGTACCATGTCTATATTGTGGAATTTTTTACGCTCTTTATAAATTTGATAGAATGATTAAATAAAAAGAACGAGATTGATAGAATGAGTAAACAAAGATGATTTAATTTTTTTTCTTTCGAATTAGGACTAAATTAATTGAATGTGTAAATATGGATAGTTAAGTATGTTATTATGCTCAATTTTGTTAACTGCCACTCATTAACGTTAAATTAATAATACCCAACCAACTTGTTATTTTTTTTTAAAATTAGGGGACTATTTTATAACTTTCTATAGTTGAGAGATTCAATAAAAAATAGCTATAATTGGGAAACTATTTATATAGTTTACCCTATAAATATCAAAGGATAAATCAATATTTTTGGATCATATATATAACATAAAGTATAGTATAACATAACAAAATTTAAAAGTTATATGTAAAATAACATAAAATATAGTATAATATTAAGTTAGGATTCGTGAGCGTGCATTTTGGATATGAAAAATATCTGATCCGAGTGATTATATCAGATTAAAAAATAAGTATTTGTTTTTTTATACGAATTTTCAGATTGAATATTCGTATTCGATTCGTAAAAACGGATATATCATTTTTTTAGATATATGAATTTTCGAATTGGATATCCATATCTAAACATTTGACAAAAAATTTTGATTTATATTTTATAGCATTATATATATATGGGTAATTATTCTATGCACAAGCGCTCGTGAAAACTTTGTTTATACAAGCGCCTTAATGTTAGGGTTTAGGGATTTAAGTGCAGCTGTTTTAAATTTAGGGTTGTTGATAGAATTTTAGGTTTAAGGTTAAAATCTAGGGTTTACATGTGAAAACCCAAATTTATAACCATGTTACCCTAAAAATCTAAACCCTAACATTAAACCCTAAATTCTAACCCTAAACCTTAAATTCTAATCATGAGCCATAAATTCTAAACCCTAAACTCTAAACACTAAACCCCTAAATTAAGGCATTTGTCGAAACAAAATGTTTTCACCACATGTGTATGAGATAATAATCCTATAAATATATGACATAGAGTTACCATGATAAGAATAATTTGCTTCCAAGAGCCATAATCTAAAAGAGTTATATTTGATTTTTAAACCTTCCACAAAAATCATTATTCTTTTTTTTTGCTGAGCAAATTAATTTTTATTAATAAGGATGGAAAGGAGCATCCTCAAGCCTGAGTCGTGAGCCTCGTTAAAAACCTCCCTAGCCTAAAATTGGAGGAAAAGAGTACTACACAACCAGATTACAAGACAAAACAAAGCAACGAAACATCAACCACCATACAAAGCAAACCATTCCACGCTTAGACAATAGAAAGACAGCAGCAAAACAGGCCCTAAAACACCAGCTATAACAACACACGCAATGAACATTGGTTGACAACTACAAGATGCTAAACTTCAACACTTGCAGGCCCTGTTTAACCATATTTACAGTAGTACGAAATTGATTCCCTTCATGCACCTCGCCACCTACCAGTTTCGTGATATAAGGAGAAAAGGAAGAACTGATCACGACCTTGCATGGCAAAGTCAATGTCCCAACTTTATCAAGCCATAAAAACCAGTGCTGCACCAGTCGAGCAACGGATTCCACCACCTGAGTGCTTTTTCCAACCAAGCCTACCCCAATAAAAAACTCCTAAGTCAATTTTGGTTCCAGCCATTAACGCAAACACAACACTATCTCCCTTTACAGTTCCTCAGATCGTTGTTCTTATTACACCAGCAGTAAACATGAGCACTCCCCCCACGCTTAGGTCCTTTACCATAACCTTAATTTTCACCACCAGGCTTTAAACAAAGTTTGTCGGTTCATACCATCCTTCGCCAAATAGTCAGCAAGTTTATTACACGATCGAGGTGTAAAGCAAAACTGCACCTTTCCTATCCTCCTTGCGTCACTGTCAATCTTTAAAAAAAGCTCCACCACCTCCAAGGTCTCGATAAGGGGTTATTAATCTAGTTTAGAACGAGTTTGGCATCCGATTCTACGACTAGCACTCCACTTCCAACCCAGCCAGACTCTATAAAAACCTCCAGCGCCATTTTGATTGCCATTAGCTCCGCCAAATCTGCTCCAGAGCAGGTTACTGGTCCAGAGAACAAAGCCCTGATTATTCCTCCCTTTGTGCGTAAAATCCCTCCACACCCTGCATCCCCTTCCTTAAAAGCACCATCTACATTAAACTTTACCTCCCCCGGACCCGGGGGTGACCACACTTGTTGCGAAATAGCTCCAAAGCACTTCGCAGGATTCTCCCACCAAACATCAATATTGGGAACTAGATCATCTTTTGTTGCTTTCACCCATACCATTGCTCGTAACTTAGTATGGAAAAGTATCTCCTTCGCACTTTCAGTTTTACCCTAAAAAACCATGGCGTTTCTCGATATCCATATGCTCCATAGGGCTGCTGCCACTACAATCAGCCATAAGCTTCGAATGGAGCCTTTAAACTGGACTGAGAAACAAAAATCATACAAATTTGATATGTTGAGAGCCCCAACCCAACTTACATTCCACCAAACACAAAATATTCTCCAAAAATTTTGGATGATACGATAGTTGACGAATAAGTGGTCCGACTCCTCTAATCCAGTTTCACACCAGCCACACTTGCACTTGTTCGGTTCCGTGATCACACCTTTTCTCTTTAAGAAATCCTTCGTAGGTAGACGATCCTATCGAAGCAACCAAAGGAACGACTTAACTTTTGGTGGAACCTTGATCTTCCACAACCTACCAAAATCAAAATTTGGCTCCTCCACATCAGCATTCACCAGCAATTTTGTTAATTTCTTAACTGAGAAGTAACCAACTTTATCATGAACCCAAATCAGTTTATCGGCTACCCCTGTCATTACTTTGAACCTTCCAATAACCTTTTTAATTTCCTCGACCATTAATCTCTCCCTATCCAACAAGGCCCTAGTAAACATTCTATCCCAGTTAATCTTCATGAGATCAACATCTCTAGCTACAACTGCAAATACAGACCCCTTCAATCTTGCCAATCTATATAATCGAGAGAAATCCACTCGCAATGACCTCTCCCCACACCACACATCTTCCCAAAATAAGACTGCCTTCCCATCACCTAGCTGCCACCTAAAGGACTCAATGTTCATCCATCTATTTACTTCTATTTTCCTTCAGTTTTTGTCTATACCTCTCCATACAAGCGACATCTTTTTCGGATTTCTCAAACTAAAAGTCTAGTCCTTTAACGAGCAGCCATATTTAGATGTAATAACCCTCCTCCATAATGCTGATTTTTCAATCGCGAACCTCCAGCCCCATTTTGCTAACAGAGCATTATTTTTTGCTTTAAGGTTTATGACTCCAGCGCCCCCTTTTTGCCTGGGAAGGCACACCCTCGACCAACAAACCCTTGCCATTTTCTTCTTGTCGCTCGTACTCCCCCACAAGAAATTCCTCCTTATCTTTTCAATCTTCATAATGACAGTTCTCGGCACTTCAAACAGAGACATATAATATAGCAGGAGGGATGAAAGTACTGAATTAATTAAGACCACTCTCCCTGCAAATGACAAGTTCTTGCACTTCCAACCTGCCAATTTAACTTGGAATCTTTCAACGATCGGTTCCCATGTCGAAACTCTTCTCGGATCAGCTCCCAAGGGAATCCCTAGATAAGAAAAAGGCATCGAACCGACCTGGCAGCCACAAATTTGTGCTAAGTCCATAACTACCTGTCCATCCACCTCAATGCCCACAAGACAAAATTTTTGGAAGTTTATGCTCAACCCTGAGCATACTTCAAAGAACCTTAAAATTCGTTTAACATTTACCAACACCTTCTCATTCGGCTTGAGAAATAAGATTGTGTCATCGGCGAACTGAAGGTGCGAGAAGGACTGACCCGGTAAAACCTCCCTAATTCCTTCAATTAATTCGCAAGCTTCAACTTCTTCCAACAAAAGATGCAACACCTCCGTGACCATGAGAAACAAGAAGGGCGAGAGGGGATCCCCTTGCCGCAACCCCCTTTTCATTCTAAATTCTCTTGTAGGAGATCCATTTAATAGTATCGAGACTTTTGCCGAGGAAATACATTCCATGATCCATGCTCTCCACTTCAAGCCAAACCCCAACATTTGCAAAACCACGTCAAGGAACTCCCGTCGCACACAATCATATGCCTTAGAGAAATCTAATTTTAAGACTACTCCACCCGAGCCATTTCCTCCATGTTCTATCGTGTGTAGTATCTCATTTGCCACAATAATTCCATCGAAGATCTGTCTTCCTTTTAAGAATGCACATTGTGTGTCACTAATAATTGAATCCATAACCCCTCTCAATCTTCTCGATAGAATTTTCGCTATTATTTTATACACCGATCCTACCAGACTAATCGGCCTAAAATCCGCAATTGACACTGAATTACTTAATTTGGGGATGAGAGCAATGAAAGAGGAATTAACATACTGACTTAATTTTCCAGTTTTGAAGAAATCATCCATGAGGAAAGACAGTTCATCCTTTACATCCTCCCAGCAACTTTTGTAAAATTTCATATTGAATCCATCAGGCCCGAGAGCTTTCGATTCTTCACAGCTCCAAATCGCTTCCTTAATCTCCTCGATTGATAATGGTTCCTCTAGTTTACTAGCCTCCAAATCTGGAACTTGCTTGAACTTCAACTTTGGTATTGCCCTCCAACATCGATTTTTGCAGCTGAAATATTTCAAAAAGTAATCCAAAACCTGTGTTCTCAACCTCTTTGGATCATCACCCCATCTTCCTTCGAACTTCAGCCTTTGTATCATTGTCTTTTTTGCCCGAATTTTAATAGCTCTATGGAAAAAATTTGTATTTGAATCTCCCAATGAAAGCCAGTTCATTCTCGACTTCTGTCTCCACAGCTCCTCTTGAAGTCTTAGGTTCTCCCACAACTCAAGTCTACAAGCTTTTAATTCTTCTATTTCAACCTCACTCAAGCTATTCTCATTGCCCGCTTCTTCTAAGATCGAAATCCTCTCCTCTATTTCTTTCACTTTGGAGTCATAGTTGTCACAAGACTCTTTGTTCCATTTCTTCAATACCCCTTTTAATTTTCTTAACTTCAATGCCAGGCCAGATTTATTTCCTTCACATTTTCGAAATACCTCAGTGATCATATCTCTGCATTCCTTAATTTCTAACCATCCATTGAAGAGTTTGAAAGGCATAGGCCCCCAGTCCACTGATCCTGAAGAGAGAAGCACTGGTGCGTTATCTGACACTGCCCGTTTTAGACCTATTTGTGCAAAATCATATTTTTCCAATAACCACGTCTCATCCAACAGGAATCTATCAATCCTGCTTCTTCGATTCTGAGGACCAAGCCATGTAAATTTTTTCCCACTCATTGGAAGATCAATCAAATTGCAGTTACTAATGAAATCGTTAAATTCATTGCTCCCGTATTGCAAGCTCACACAACCACTACGTTCACTTCTACACCTTGTTGAGTTGAAATATCCACCCACAATCCAATTGGACGATTCAACAGTTCTCCAAGCAGATATCTCATTCCACAGATCAACTTGCTCTGAAGCTACACATGGAGCATAAACATTGAAGATTGTAGCTGTCATACCTGTTTGTAGCCATATTCCTTTTACCAAAGTATATCTCGATTTGGGCAAAATAAACCCAGCCCTGAACTTGCTCTTATCCCAAACTGTTAGCAAACCCCCTGAACGACCATCCGATGCCACTGAAACAAATTCAATGTTATCACCATACCACAACCTTCTAATTTCGCCTTCGCCCAACTTTGATTTTTTAGTCTCCTGTAAAACTAACATCTCCACTTTGTGAGCCCTTATAATCTTGCGAACTGCAGACATTTTCACCTCTCCCCCTAACCCACGCACATTCCAAGTTAGCAACAACATACTTCTCCTCCAGCGTAACGTAACTAGATAAGAAAGGTATTCCTCTTCCACCCGTCCCCCTAATTATCTTCTAGTTGAGTCAATTCCTTCACCGCCTCTTCTTCATTATATCATTTTAAAAAATAGACTGATATCATAATAACTTCAACAGTAAATTAGACAAAAAATATACAAGAATGAATAAGAAAAAGGAAATCAAAATCCAACATCAAATAATTAAAGATAAACAGAGCTTTAAATCTTTCAGAAATATTCAAGAAAAAATTTAATGAGTACTTTTAGAGGTAAATTCAAAAAAAAAACTTAATTGAAATCTTTGCTTCTCGAACTATCAAATTAATATAAAATTTAATAAAAAAATGAAAAACCCTAACGTAAATTCTGAATCCTATCCCAACCTTAATGTAGCCACCACAGGAGCGTCGATCATTGGCCATAACGGTCGTCCACCGGAGCGGATTCAACAGGTGGCCCCGATGCCGTTCCTTGAACAACCTGGGTCTCCTTTACAAAACTTCGGAACACTAAGAATAGTAAGAATGAGGATGAGGCTATCGAGTGGCACTCCCCTTCATATGCGAACATGGTGTCTAGTACATCAAAAGTGCCCGAGGGACCTCTGATTACAAGGGGTGAAGACGAAGTTGAAGTGCTTGATGAAGACTTCATTGTGAACTTGTATGGACCATTCTTGACCTTTAGATTCTCGGATCGCGTGCATGATCAGATCGATCAATGTATGCGGTATGTGCTTATTGTTCGTCTTTTGCGTAGGTCTATTGGATATAAGGCTTTGTCGGATCGTATTGCTGTACTTTGGCAGCCCGTGGGATCAATTCAGCTGATTGATTTAGCCAATAATTATTTTTTTGGTTAAGTTTACGAATGAACAAGATTACAACATGGCATTGTTGGGAGGACCTTGGACAATTTATGAGCACTATCTGATGGTGCAACTTTGGAGTCGATCATTCACTACTTTTGAGAACTATCCATCACAAGTTATAGTTTGGGTTCGCCTTCCTGAATTACCATATAGATACTATTTGAAGGGTCTATTTTGCCAAATAGCTAGCATCGTTGGAAAAGTTCTCAAGGTTGATTATAATACGCTCAGTGCTGGTAGGGGTAAGTTTGCTCGCTATTAAGTGGATCAATTGAATCGAAAATGGCCAATAGGGGGTGAATTGACTTTTTAAAATTGAAGAGAGCAAATTGAAAATGTAGAAATTGAAGAGAAGGCAATTTATAGTGGTTCCATTTTAGAACAAGCTCTACATCCACTACCTTAGTTCCTGATCAGTGCTTAAAAGTTCTATATTTTACCCATCATTTATCCTTATTTTTGCTGCACTTAAGCATGTTTAACGACATTTTAGGTTAAGTTTTGCATAAACATCACATTTAGATAAAACTGCGTAGATACTGCTAAATTTGGTTATTTTTGCAGGTATCCGCCATAGCTGACGGAGAAAGCAGGCGCTGGGCAGAGAAGCAGAAGAGCTGAACTGGACAAGCAGACAAAGAGGACGATGCTGCCATGGTGCCGCAGTGACAGCATGGTGACAGCAGTTTTATGGAGAGAAAAAGCGAAATGGACCTCGATAGATAGAGAAAATTCTATTCGTCTGTCGTGTGAAAACCATATATTTTTCCAAGCCCCGGATCAAAAGATATGTCAAGCCCAAAGTTCAAGGAGAGAAAATCCCAAGAAACAAGGAGGACGACTGGAAAGTAGATTCCTTGAAGATTAAGTCTTTATTAGAATCATACTTTTAATTAAAGTTGTAATCCTTGTTAACTTAGAATACTTGAGCCCAAAGCTTATATAAGGGCATGTATTTTAACCTAGGAGAGATATCATATCCCATAGCCGATTACCCCATAACCGACAACCAAAAACCCCTCCGCCGTTTACCCGCCGTCGATATGTTCTAAAACCCCCTAGGGCCACGGGTTGATTTGTAAAGTAGTTGCAAGGGTTGCTTTTGTTTTAGGAATTTTCAGTTCAATAAAATAAACTTCAAGTTCTCTTATTTTGGTTATTAATATCTTGCAAGAGCATCGGGAGAGCATTGTGAGGTTATCTATTTACTTAGCATCGGGAGAGTTAAGTATACGAAAGAAATAAGAGCAAGTTCTCTAGTTTATAGTTGAACTATCTCGTGCCTAGGGATAGGGCGAGGTTAAGTGGCTAAAGAAGAATTCATACACATCGGTGTTCATCCTTCGATTCACGCCGGGAGGTATCATCAAGACGCGATCATCGAAAGACTTGGACCTAGGGATAGGCCACGGCAGATCTGGGATTCTTGCCAAACTTGAAAGTACTGAGTTGAGCGTTTGCTGCCGCAACGATCAACGGACTGCTGCCGCGACAGGCGCGACGACAAAACTGGATTTCCTAAACTCTGCAATACCTGCACTACTGAGCAATTCAATACCAGCCCATTCTCTCTATCTTGATATCTCTACTCTTTTATTTAAGTATTCTTTATTATTTTCGTGACAATATCTTAATCTATTCTTTTCCCCTTGTGCAGATAGCGAAGGAAAGGGTTAGCCCAGTCCCTGTGGAGACGATATTCGATACTCCAGTATCACTTTATTACTTGCGACGTGTACACTTGCACTCAATTGCGATAGACACTTTTACACGTAACAAGTTTTTGGCGCCGTTGTCGGGGACTGGCAACACACTCTTACCCTAGCTTCTGCACTTTTCTTTTCTTTTTCTTTTTTTCTTTTTTTTTCTATTTTTATCAACAAAAAAAAGCTCAGGTGAAATACAGGTTTAAGGAGCATCAACATGCCAGGAAAAACCATTCGAGAGCTGATGTGGGAAAGTTCTTGCAATTATCGTAACGGTAATCATGCATTCGAAAGTCGTCCCTATTTTTTCGATGAATATATGGACAACCAACGAGGGAACCAACAAGAACAAGATATGCCGCCACAACAGCAACAGGGGCAGCAACTGCCGATGCCGCAGCAGCAAAATTTTTTATGGTACGATCAAAACCCGCAAATTTTTTTATACCATAACAGTTTTGCTGCAGAACCCGACATGCCCTGGCAATGTCATCATCCTCAAAAGGTGTCAAAATCCTTAGAAGACACACTGCAAGCCTTCTTGGCACTCACTCAAAAAGTGTCGGCTTCTACGAACGCAAGTATCACCAAGATGGATGAACTCTTGAGCAGACCAGTCCTCATTCATGCCACGGATGAACCTGAAATCTTGAGACAAGTGAAGGAATACCCAACACATAATGAGTCTGAGCAACAACTTGCCATGGCAATGATCGATGAGCCGAAATGGAGCAACACCGCGACAACGCTGAGTGAAATGCAAGAGAATGTCACGGCAACAACCACTTCCGAGGCAGAAACCCCAGTCAAAGCAGAAACTGCCGCCTCGGCAGCAACTGATGCTGAAGCAGCAACCAGAGGCAAATTCTACACCCACTACCTCGATTATGCCTGACCAAGATTGCACACATCCATCCCTGTCATGGCACTCGCACGACCACCTAGAAGAGCTACCCAATGACAATGCCTCGCCGATGGAATATGAGCAGGTAATAAACGAACCTTTTGAATTCTTTGAAAACTCACAAATTCCATTGCAGGTATTAGAGGAACCAAAGCCGGTGGACATAGAATCATCAAAGTCTCTACTGATGGAGATCTACGAGTGATCAACAGAATTTGGTATAGAGAGTGATGGCACTTAACAATGTCCCATTGACCTGCAAAGTAACCTGACAACGGACTGTCAAAATAACTGGCTGCCGCAGCAGCAGACACGACAGCAAGGGCTACATTCAACCACAACAACATTCAACGAAAACAAGGTAAGTTTGTGGCCGAATGTCAATTTGATTTTTTCTAATCATATATTCATGCCCTCAGAAACATTACCAAGAAGGGAGGACTTCATGGACTACAAAGGGAAGAGATAGAAAGGAGCCTCCACCATGAGAATAATCACCAGATGGAGGGTACTGATGGACTTCAAGAAGTACCAGAAACGACCTATCAAGCATCAATAGAACAGGGAGTAGTTACTTTAGGAGATGCCCCTCAAGGCACTCCTAATTTAACTTATTTTATTTTATTTTTATCTTATTTTATCTTTATTATTTTAGGAATTAGAAATTTGATATTGGTTTTTAGTTTGTTTTTGTTATTAGGTAAACAAAGAAAAACCCTTGCAATGATGATACAAGCAACCCGAGGAAGCTCTGCCTCCACCCCTGCCGCGGCAGCACTCATACTCTCAGGGCAGCACCCACAGCCCCTCCGACAAAGTTCAAAGAGACTGCCCGCCGACAGCTCCTCATCCAAAACTCCAGTAGCAGCGACGACAACCGCACAACTTATGTTTTCTTTTTCTTCTTCTCTGTCGCCTGCTATATATATTATCTTTTTGTGATGTTTAACTTTTCTGTCATTTTTTTTCTGTTTTTCATCTTTTGTGTCATGCATTGAGGACAATGCAACCCTTAAGTTTGGGGGTAGGCAGTCCTCCTAATTATTAATATAATATTGCATTTAGTTTTAATTGTGTCGCATTTATTTTATGCAAAAAAAAATGAAAATATTGAAAATTTTGGCTTAAAACTATGAACTGAACTTGCCTGTCGTGACAGCTCTGTCATGGCAGAAACTTTAGGATAGTTTAAGGAGAAGTTTAGAGCCTTTCTATAGTTCTGAAAACTTAAACACCATTGTGACTGTTATACTGCTTAGACTTCTTTTAGCCAAACTAGAATAGGAAGCTTAGCACTTGAATAGCCCCTAGAGGTGCCTAACACTGGCTCTAGGAAAGAAGTTTAGCAAAATAGACTCAACAGCCCTAGAGGTGCCCAAAACCGGCTTTAGGAAGTTAGCTAGAGGTGCCCGAAACCGGCTCTAGTGAAACTTTAGCTTAAAAAAATGAAATCGAGTCAAAACAGAAATAAAAAGGAGCATAAGAAGTGCCCTCAAAAAAGAAAAAAGAAAAAAAAGACAAACTTGGCATAAAAATTCGAGTGAAGAGCTGAATTATTCTAGTGAAACTAAGAGAGTCTTGGCATATAACTATTCACAAGCATGCACACACTGCACGAGGACTATAGTGAGATTCCGGACAGATCCTAAATTATCCGACAGGTTGCTGCCGTCACAGGGAACGAACGACGGGTAAGGGAAAGTTCACTGTTTGAAAGCCAAAACAAAAATATTTCATTTTTTCTTTTAGGTCTGAATTGCTTGAGGACAAGCAAATATTCGAGTTTGGGGGTGTGATCAGTGCTTAAAAGTTCTATATTTTACCCATAATTTATCCTTATTTTTGCTGCACTCAAGCATGTTTAACGGCATTTTAGGTTAAGTTTTGCATAAACATCACATTTAGATAAAACTGCGCAGATACTGCTAAATTTGGTTATTTTTGCAGGTATCCGCCATAGCTGACGGAGAAGGCAGGCGCTAGGCAGAGAAGCAGAAGAGCTGAACTGGACAAGCAGATAAAGAGGACGATGCTGCCATGGTGCCGCCGTGACAGCATGGTGATAGCAGTTCTGTGGAGAGAAAAAGCAAAATGGACCTCGATAGATAGAGAAATTCTGCTCGTCTGTCGTGTGAAAACCATATATTTTTCCAAGCCCCGGATCAAAAGATATGTCAAGCCCAAAGTTCAAGGAGAGAAAATCCCAAGAAACAAGGAGGACGGCTGGAAAGTAGATTCCTTGAAGATTAAGTCTTTATTAGAATCATACTTTTAATTAAAGTTGTAATCCTTGTTAACTTAGAATACTTGAGCCCAAAGCTTATATAAGGGCATGTATTTTAACCTAGGAGAGATATCATATCCCATAGTCGATTACCCCATAACCGACAACCAAAAACCCCTCCGCCGTTTACCCACCGTCGATATGTTCTAAAACCCCCCTAGGGCCACGGGTTGATTTGTAAAGTAGTTGCAAGGGTTGCTTTTGTTTTAGGAATTTTCAGTTCAATAAAATAAACTTCAAGTTCTCTTATTTTGGTTATTAATATATTGCAAGAGCATCGGGAGAGCATTGTGAGGTTATCTATTTACTTAGCATCGGGAGAGTTAAGTATACGAAAGAAATAAGAGCAAGTTCTCTAGTTTATAGTTGAACTATCTCGTGCCTAGGGATAGGGCGAGGTTAAGTGGCTAAAGAAGAATTCATACACATCGGTGTTCATCATTCGATTCATGCCGGGAGGTATCATCAAGACGCGATCATCGAAAGACTTGGACCTAGGGATAGGCCAAGGCAGATATGGGATTCTTGCCAAACTTGAAAGTACTGAGTTAAGCGTTTGCTGCCGCAACGATCAACGGACTGCTGCCGCGACAGGTGCTGCCCGCGACAGGCGCGACGACAGAACTGAATTTCCTAAACTCTGCAATACCTGCACTACTGAGCAATTCAATACCAGCCCATTCTCTCTATCTTGATATCTCTACTCTTTTATTTAAGTATTCTTTATTATTTTTGTGACAATATCTTAATCTATTATTTTCCCCTTGTGCATATAGCGAAGGAAAGGGTTAGCCCAGTCCCTGTGGAGACGATATCCGATACTCCAGTATCACTTTATTACTTGCGACGTGTACACTTGCACTCAATTGCGATAGACACTTTTACACGCAACAGTTCCCACTAAGGATTTTCAACCAATTTCACTAGAAATTCATCCCCTTTTCTCAGATTAGGAGGAAACCTTATAAACCGGTTAATCTTTCTACCCAAAGATTAACCAAGATCCTCTCAAATACAAAGATTATTGGCAAGTGAAAAATAAACCTCACACGATAGGATATTTACCCCAAATTACAAGTTCTCTCAACCCAAATTGATAAAAGATGAATACAATAAAAATTACTCAATTGGGTACAAGGGTTTGACTCTAATAGCTCAAGAATGGATTGGATTTTTTCTTTGTTGTTGTTCACTTGTTCAATAGTTGGTACTGTAGATTTAATGGTTTGCTTTTATGCCCCTTCATTGAATTCAAGCCGTTTGGGTGGTTGGCATCATCAATAGAGCCGTTGAGCTCTCCTTTTCCTACCATAAATACAATTCTGCAACATTTTGTTTCGAGACATTCGGGCTCGTATCGATACCTGACTCAAAATAAAAAGAGCCGTTGTGTGTATTAAAGAGGGTGTATCGAAACGCTCGAAGGCGTATCGAAACGGTTAGAGGCCGTATCGAAACAACTATAGGTCGTATTGAAACAATATTGCTCACAATTGAATCTATTAAAATGTGTATTGAAACACCCAAGGGGCGTATCGAAACATGTAACAAAATTTCAAATATTTTCAGATTCCAATAACTGACAAGTAATGGCTATATCATTAAATGCTCGTATTTGAAAAATCTTAACCCCCGTATCGATACGGTTAAGGCCGTATCGAAACACTGTTCAAAGACTAAATGCCTAGATGAAGGTCGTATCGAAACGGACAAGGCCGTATCGAAACGCCTGTATCAAAATGGGAACTTCCATATCGAAACTGAAATTTCCAGTATGATCTTAAGTTCAAGCTGTATCGAAACGCCTGGGCGATTTTGTGATTTTTAACTTTAAAACACTTAGAAAATTTTATGGGGTTTAAGTTTTGACTTTAAAACATTTTAAGTCTAAAATATACTTGTCAAATGTGAGTCTTTTGAGTACTTAAAAATTTATTTACTTTGCAATTAGGTCCTTAGAATATTTGTTATATCAAAATCAAACATTGGTTTTACAATCTCCCCATTTTTGATATAACAAAAAAAGTAAAATTTTAAGTAAATTCCCCCTAAGTTTAAGCTAGGTTTTGAAAAGATTTTAAAAAATTAGCTTAACCCTTCTCCCCCTTTCTGTTAGATCAAAATCGTAATAATTCAATGAGGAAATAAGCAATATAAAGCAAACAACTGAAATTTCATTAAGCATAAAAGCATAATAGTTCAAAGCAAATAGAAATCCAAACTTAAATCCTAAAAAAAGAAAGTAAAGCATAGTTCCTAAAGGGAATAACATAGATACGTGCATAAAAAGGGAAATCCTAAATGAGATGATATGCAATGCGATGCAAAGGGCTATGGCTCGTCGTCATCTTCATCATCATCATTGCTCCTTCGAAATTGCCTCTACTCTCCATAAAAGCCGGTGAAGGAGATGTCCATCGATGTTTGTTGAGTTTCAATCGAAGTAAGTCGATTCTCAACACTTTGAACTCGCGCCTCCAAGGATGTGAAACGAGTATCGATGGCGGCAAAACCAGAGGTCATGGAAGTATCCAACGAAGCAATGTTGGTTTGCAAGCTATTGAATTACTAGGTGAGAAAAGTCATGAGAGCTTCATTGTTGGGTGAAGCAACTTGACCTTGAGGTTCGGGGGCCGCAACTTGAGGAGGATTCTCAATACGAACCCAATCTCCATCAATGTAGCAAAATTTGCAACGGAGAAGAGTTCTCTCATTAATAGGATCCTTGAGAGATTCCAGAAAATCAAGAGAGTAATCGATCCCCAATTTTGGGAACATATAACTCAATGCGGTTCAATATATGAATGAAGTGACAAGATCCGAGTTACGATTTGGACAAGATATACCATCTCGGCAAACATGGTTTGGAAAAGATTTGGTTGACGTTCCTTACGAAAGCAACAAAGCAAAAAGTTGTCGACTTGGCGAATGTGTGAGAACTTTCCTCCAGATGAACGAAACCACTAAGAGACCATGAGGTGAAGAATGCGATCATGATCATCAAGAACCGTAACGGAGCCACCAAGAGTATGTCGTAAAGAGTTTTCATCCGAAATACCCTCATCTTCAAACTCAAAAACATTGAATAAAGTTCGAGGATCAATACGAAACATCTTCCCCATAAGGTAGGATTCAATGGAAATCACTTGAGAATGATCGATATTGGAAATACATCGGGCATTGGCCTAAAAGAGAATAACCATGTTACGGTATAAAGTACCAGGTAAGCTCAAAAAGTTCATGAAATTCCAACGCCTCAATAAAGGAAGATAACGAAATTTACAACGTTTAGAATTCAAAAAGGGTATAGAAGTAACACGCTCACGTCAGATTTGATGATCTTGAAAGAGTTTGAAGTTGTTGTGGGCTTCATTGGTTCGAAGATAGTTTTGAAAAAGGAGAGTGAGGTTGGGACGATGGGATTCATCATCGTTGTTTGTACTTCCCCTAGCCTCATCAGTTCTTGATCTCTTTCTAGAACACATATTCAATATTTGAAAACAAATCAAGGTACAAAACACATGTATGCATAAATCAACCAAAATCAATCCAACAAACAATCCAATATTCAAGGTATGGATAAAAGCTATACAATATAGTTTAAAAACATATATAAATATAAGACTAATTTTTGGTAAAAAGATTTTCGAAAAACAGTCTAGAAAAATAAATGATATATTTTTATATTCGAATAAAAAAAATTTCAGTTTTGAAAGAATTTTTTGCAAAATCTTCAAAAATCATACTATATATATGTTTTATACACAAGAATTACTTAAAAACAATATAGAATTTGAAACAAAATTGAAAAGAAAAAGGAAAGAGTTTTATACCCTGAGATGGGATTATGGATGAATGGATGGATGATAATGCACCAAATTGATGAACTTGCTTAAACTTGATTTGATAATCAAAAGCCCTCAAAGATTTGTATGAAAAAAAGGGATTTGATGGGTATTTATAGAAGAAAAATCTAGGGTTAGGGTTTTGAAAGAGTTTGTATTTAATAAAATTTGGTTGAAAGTTGGAAACCCTTTTTAATGCTTTATTTAGGCTGCTGTGGCTACACGTATCGATACGCCACCTGGCGTATTGAAACATGTGTATTGGAACGCTTCAAAACTGTACCGAAACACGAGTTTGTATTGGTACAAGTATAAACCATATCGAAACATGATCGATGCCCGTATCAAAACAATTTTTACCCGTTTCGATACAGATTTTTCCAGAAATGAATTTGGGTATTGTAGGGCGTGTAGGTGTTCCCTTTTTGTGAGAGCGCAAGTGCACACTCCTGCCAAGTTATAGTATAAAATATGTCGAATCCCACGAGGGTTGGACAGCTTGTTTCGTTTCGTAGTCCATGCACAAGGTAAAATAAAAGCACAAGTGAATTAATTGGTGGATTGAAGAGTAACGTAAAGTAAAGCATAAATAATAAATGAGGTGATCAGGTTGATAGAACATGCATGGTTATGCTGCTACTTAGTGTGAAACTGCGTTGTGAAGGTAGAGTTATTTTGTGCTGCCAAGATATGCTGCCTCGGCGGGTATGGCGTGTGGCAGGCTATGACCCTGTCACGCGGCTGCAGCGGGTCACTACCATTGCAACTTTTGCTGCCTCAGCAAGTGGAACGGAAATAAGTCCTGGCGGCAAGTCTAGCAGATACTCCAAGTTCGACGGGATAGTCGAGAGCTAACTTGACGTAAGCAATACCTAGCAATCTCAACGTAAACCTAACACAAGCTAGTCAACTCGGTTTGTAATCCCTCTTAGCCGCTAAAACTTGAGGACTGGTGTAGGACCAAGTTAGTCACACCTCAGCACGTTGTGACCGTACTTAACCCTTTCGCGAGCCTTGCACTTTCTTGCCCGACAAATGGATTCTCTCAACTGACTGGTGTAGAATAATTGAAAGAATGAAGTGCACAGATTAAGCAAACTTGGAATATTTTATTGAAAAATAACTCAAAACCTAAAACAACCGTTTCACAACTAGTTTACAACATAACCCTAACCCAAGTGGAGTTTAGAACATGGCGACATCAGAAAACACTAGAAAAGTCTATACAAAACCTAAGATGATTTGAACTAAGAGTACAATGGGTATTTATAGACTAATGACTAGGTTAAGTCCTTCTGAAAGTAGAAGTCCTCTAAAGTAGCTTTCCATCTTTAATATGACTTTAAACTCTGACTTCTTTGCATGGAATATGGACTTTTTCCCGTTTGCCTTAGCCTGCAAGTAATCTTGAGATTTTTGCTTCGGCATCCCTGGCCGCTGCTACAAACGTCAGAAAATCAAGTGGATGCCGACGATAGATTCAGTTTTTTTAGCTCTACAGATCACACTCCGGTTCTCCAACTTCTATAGTTAGCTATCGTGGGCAGCACGGTCGGTAGCAACTCTACTCGGCAGTAGCTGTCTTCTGCTAGAACTGCATCAGTACAGCTCCTAGGTTTGTTCTTTCAGCCTTGACTCCTCAGCTCTTTAGCTCCTCGGTTCCCTTTTTCAGCCGTTAGTACCTACAAACAAAAATACACTAAAACAATATCTCTCGTTTATCAAATAAACGATAATCTATAAAAGCAAGGTAAACCAAAGAAATACTGTAAAATGCCATGCATGCACCTACTTATGCCTAAAATGTGCTTAAAAATAGTAATAATAAGAGTTGGAATGTGCATGAAATATAGGACTTATGGACACTTTAGACACCCCCAAACTCAAACTATTGCTTGTCCTCAAGCAATGCAACCTAAAATACTTGCTCTAATAATAGTCAGAAAGAAAAACTTATTTTTAACTTGATTTTCTGCCTCAAGGCCGTGACACCTATATTAAATTAATGAAGGGAAATAAGCAAGAAAATAACTCAAAAAGAACTTTCTCATGCCTTTGTGTGTGTGCATGTCTGTAAACAGGCTGAATATGTAGAATAAATAAATAAACAAAGATGATGTTGTGATTTAAAGGTTGCTACCGAGGGAGCACAATTTAAGCACAATATTTTTAATCATGGCATTGAGGGCTTCAGCTTATCACAACTACTCTTCTAGGTCTGACATTGATATAGAAGCAAACTACAAAACCTCGAACCCTTGGAGTAGAGTCATCTCGTGAAGGCTTTCATTCACTCATGCTAATTTTTCCGTCACTTTAAGGCTTTCAGATTCATGGACTTTGATAGCAGCGGAGTGTTCTCGCACATGATTCTTCCTAGAGCCTATTGCGGGCACCTCTAGGGTAAACAACATTGTTCCTTGTTTTTGATTCTACTGTCGTGGCAGTACTGCATTTTTCTGTTTCTTTTGTCTGCCTCGGCGGCTACCTGTAATCATCGTTAGAATTTTGCAAAGAATTCTAAAAAACAAACAGGCCATGTTCATCAAATATTCTAACACATTCAACAAGTAACAGAGATGTTTAACATTTTCAGGCATAAAGAAAAAAATTCTAAGTCTTAATTCATGCTTCTTCCCAAGATTAAGTTCATTTTTAGTTAGGTGCGAAAATAAATTAATCGGCTATCCTATCATAGGCACAAGTCATAACAAATTTTTCTTTTCCGATCATTACCAAGGCAAGTACAATGCAACCTAAAAATGCAATTAAAGATGCCTAGAAAACTGATGCGAGAGCTATCCCCCCCAAACTCGAGATGGGCATTCCCTCAATGCACAAAACAGATAAGATACAAATAAAAATACAAGTTAAAGATAAAAATAAAAGAAAATAAAAAATAAAAAAAGAGAAAGAAAAGAGGACTTCTGATGAGGAGGTGTCTGCCATTGTGTTTTTCGTGCAAGTAGGGGAGAGATGCTGCCGGTTCCTCTCAGGCGAGTCTGCCATTGTGTTGGATGGGGTGGCGGCTGAATAAGTCGGAGAATGCGTAGAGGAGGGCACCTGGTGGTCAGTCTGGCGGGTAGCGGTGCCTGGTAGAGTTCTTTGTGCTTGGGCTGCTGCTGCAAGCTCCGCAGGGTATGGTGGCATGGTAGGCACATCACCGGGGAATTTCTGTAGAAAATAAGCCACAAGGGCTTCTTGGGCCTCCCCACATAGTTTATGAAGGACAACTGCTGCTTGATGCGCTTTGTGCTGTCTAGAAGGGTGTGCAGCAGTGAGGACTTCTTTGTCTAGGGCAGTGTCAGTACTACCGGGGGCGGCTGGGGTTTCAGGCTGTGTGGCTGAAGGCTGGCTGGGCGTTACTGGCTCTTTCTCCACATCCTGCATCATCTGAATGCGGACCTTTTTGGTCCAGCCCTCTTTAGCAGTTGTTAGCTCATCTGTGGGTTCTGTTGGGACACTGAAGTTGGTGCAAAGACTTGTGATGAGCGACGCGAAGTATAGCCCGCCTTTCTTCTTTTTGAAGTAGTTGTGGATTTTTGTGCAGATAATTTCCCCTACGTTTATCGACCGGTTCATCAGGATACTGTGAATTAAGGTGCGGCGCGGCCAATCAACGATTGAGTTGTGGGATGTGGGCAGTAGACACCTTTTTACAAAGGTGTTCCATAGCATGGCCTCTAGCAGCAGGTGGCGGTGCTAAACTGATCCCACATGTTTGCCTCCCAGCCGTGCGTGTTGGGCTTACAAAGTTTGGCCTTGATTTCCTCATACTCGGCAGCCGTCAGTGACTGCCTCCACTCCTCGTGAGGGTTGTCGTCCATATCAAGGTCGTAGTACCTGTTGATGACAGCAACATTTAGTTTGACCAGCTCCCCGCAGACACAGACGAATGGCTTCTCCGAGCAGGGCTGATGGGAGTATAATTCCTTGACTATAGTGATGTTCGCTATCTCTGGCTCCTGAGTGAACATTTCCCATCCCTTGTAGTGGATGGTTCGAAACAAGGCGGGCTCTAGATCACAGTCTCCCATTTTCCGTGTGTAATGGAAGCCTTGCTACTCTCATACTGCCTGCTTAGAGAACTTATTTATGTATCTCTCCTCGTCTTCCTTGCAGCAAAATCTGTTATAGATGGGTTTTTGGGTTGATGTTGATACCATGTGAATGATTGTGCTTAACTGGAACTAGAAAGAAAAGTTATGAGAGAGTAGTGGAATCAGAAAGAAGATAACAAAAAGGTGAAAGTAAAGTAAAATGAAGTGAGTGAGCGGGGTATATATAGGAGCTACCGAGAGATGCCGTGGCAGCATTAAATGCCCAACGATCTGATTTCCTTGTGCACGTTACGGATTTTTCTGCTTGTTAATTTCAGAGCCGTTGGCAGCTAGCCGTTTAAGGCCAACTAGCCGTTACGTGTTGCTGCGCGGACGGCTGTCTCGACAGGATGGTGGGCGGGCTTCTTGCTGGGCCTATTTCCTGATCCTGCACTTTTATTCTTAAACCTAAAATAAAAATATAAATAATAAAAATAATTAAATAATTTCTGAAAAATAAAATTATGAAAATTAATCTATTCCTAAAATAAAATAAATTCTAATCCTAATGCATAAAAGTAAAAAAAATAATAAAATAAAGATTAAGTTATGTTGGGAGTGCATTTGGGTGCATCTCCCAGACATAACCACTTCCTGAGGTGGTTTGACTTTTTTCTCCCTCCTGGGGGGTCCTCCTGTTCTTTCAGATGTTGTGTTACGGGGTCTTTAAGTCTACCCGTAGACCTGTCGCGGCAGTGGCTGCCCTGGCCTGTTTCCACGCTGATTTTGGAAGCTCTTGCATCCGGGCTCCCTTTTCCTTCCTCTGAGGGTTATAGCACGTTCATCTTTATGCTCTAGTCCTCTACCCTCATTGTCAGCTCCCCGGGTTCCACATCTATAAGCGTTCTGCCCGTGGCCAAGAATGGTCGCCCAAGGATGATAGGGGCTTTTTTGTCGGCCTCACAATCTAAGATGAGGAAGTCGGCAGGGAGAATTAGGTTGCCCACCTTTACCAAGATGTCTTCGATCTTTCCCTCCGGTTGTACAAATGAGTGGTCAACGAGTTTAAGCATGACGGAGGTGGGTTTGGCAGGCCCAATTCCTAGTTTATCGGAGACGGCCTTTGGCATCAGATTGATGCTGGCTCCCACGTCACACAGTGCTATGGTCTCATGTTTGCTGCCTAGCCTACATGGGATAACAAAGCTACCCAGATTTGTCTGCTTTGGCGGCAGCTTGTTATGCAGCATAGCCATGTACTCTTCAGTGACATCCACTGTCTCGAACTCCCCAATCCTCTTCTTCTTAGAAACCATGTCCATAAGATGTTTGGCATAATTTGGCATGCTTTGAATGGCTTCTACAAGAAGTATATTGATATGCACCTGTTTCAGAATATCCAAGAATTTTCTGAACTGGTGTTCTTGCTGCTGTTGCTTAAGCTTTTGGGGGAATGGTACTGGCAGACAGATGTCCTCTGCGTGCTCCTTTCTTGGGGGCTTATTCTGGGGGGGATCATCCTTTTCAGGACCGCCTTCATGTTCTGCTGCTGGGGTGGCTAGTGTTGGTGCTGCTGTGGCAGGCTTGCTTTTCTGGTCCGGTTGTACTTCTTGTTGTTCTACCATCTTGGGTTCATCCAATAACTTCCCACTCCTTGTAGATATAGCCTTGCAATATTCATAAGTGGGTTTGGCTGCTATTTGCGAGTTGTTGGATGATGCACCCATAGTCCGGCTGTTGTAGATTTTAGTGAACTACCCAAATTGGGTCTCTAGGTTCTTAATGGCAGCCTTCTGGTTGTTCATCTTCATCCCCGTCCTGTCCATAAAAGACTCAGTTTTTTTAATAAATTTATTTGTATGAACAATAAATTCACCAGTTTGCTTCATAAAAGTTTGCAGAGTTGCTTCGAGTGAATTATTATGTTGTGGCTGCTGAGTCTGCTGCCGGGACTGGTTCTGCTGGTAACCTCCCTGTAGCTGTTGTGGGTTCGCAGCTGTCTTTGGGTTGCTCCAGGAGAAGTTGGGATGGTTTCTCCATCCAGGATTATAGGTGTTCTGGGCATGCCTGCTATTTCTCTAGTATCTTCCCATATAGTTTGCAGATGCAGTGCAGGCAGAGGAATCGTGGTTGCCCCCACATTCGCCATAAAATGGCTCTACACCTTTTACTTCATAGGCCTTCCCAGGGGGTTGCACAATCTTCATAACCAGCTCCGTCAGGGTATCGAGGCAGGTGTTAATAGATTCTGAGGCTTCTACCTCATTTGCAGTGGTTGGCCGCCTTGTGCCGCCTCGGTGGGCTGTCGGGTACTTGTATTCATTTTTAGCGGCTATGTTCAGCAGCTGCAGTGCTTCCTCTGGAGGTCTGTCTAGGATGATCCCATTGACCGAGGCATCTATCATCATCCGAGTTGGGTAGTTAACCCCGTTATAGAATATAGATACCTGAGTCCAAGCCGGTAAACCGTGTAGCGAATAGTTATTCATCATCTGTTGGTACTGCTCCCATGCCTCGTACATCGACTCGTCATCCCCTTGTCCAAAGTCCGTGATCTCATTCCACAGCCTATTAGTGACATTGGACGGGCTGAAACGGTCTAGAAAATCATTGTAGAGCTCCGTTCATGTATTAAAAGATCTGACTGGCTGGTTATTCAACCACTGTTTCACCCTATCCCTCAGTGAATAGGGAAATAGCCTCAGCTATAATACATCCTGGTGAACCCCATGTATCATAAATGCTCGGCAAATGTCCAAGAATCCTCGTAAATGTTGTCGGGCATCTTCTGTGGCAGTCCCTCCAAAGTGCCCTAGTGTGTTTATCATGTTGAACATGATGGGCTTTAATTCAAAGTGGTCCGCCCCTATGTCAGGTTCCGTCACTATTGGGTCGAATCCTCGGAAGTCATGCTCAAGGTATTCTCTAGTAGTTCGAGCGGGCTGGGGTTGCCTGGGCAGATCAGGGGGATCCTGGCGTGGTAGGTCTTGCGGACCTCTGGGCGGCAAGTCTTGTTGCCTGCCCATGCCGTTTGCGGCATCATTTGGCGGGTCCTCGTTTACCATTGTTTCTTCCTTTGCTTTTCCCTTGTCTTCTTTGTTTCTCTTAAGGACTTCCCTAGGCTCCTTTTTTATCCTTCTCGTTTCACGTTCGAGATCGTCATAAATGAGGAGATTTCCTTTAGGGTTGGCCCTGGTCATACACTTGCAAAGGACACGGTAAATTATTTTTTTGATTAAAAATAAAGATAAAATAAAATGTAAATAAAAAAATAAAAATTGAAAACGAAACTTGCTGTTACCAATCCCCGGCAACGACGCCAAAAACTTGTAGGGCATGTAGGTGTTCCCTTTTTGTGAGAGCGCAAGTGCACACTCCTGCCAAGTTATAGTATAAAAGATGTCGAATCCCACGAGGATTGGACAGCTTGTTTCGTTTCGTAGTCCCTGCACAAGGTAAAATAAAAGCACAAGTGAATTGATTGTTGGATTGAAGAGTAACGTAAAGTAAATCACAACTAATAAAGGAGGTGATCAGGTTGATAGATCAGGCAGGGTTATGCTGCCACTTAGTGTGAAACTGCGTTGTGAAGGTAGAGTTATTTTGTGCTGCCAAGATATGCTGCCTCGGCGGGTATGGTGGGCGGCAGGTTACGACCCTGTCACACGGTTGCAGCGGGTCACTACCACTGCAAATTTTGCTATCTCGGCAGGGGGAACGAAAATAAGTTCTGACGGCAAGTCTGGATGATACTCCAAGTTCGGTGGGATAATCGACAGTGATCCCTCCTATTTCTAGGTAAGGATGCTCGAGAGCTAACGAGACGTAGGCTGTAACACCCCAAATTTGCCCTAATTTGAAAATCCCTAAATTTTGAAATCCCTAATTCAAAACCCTAGAATTTGGGAATTTTAATCAGGAAACCTAATGTTGTTTAAGGTCTAAATTGGAATAATTCGAAACTTTGTAGGGTTAATTAAAAAAAAGGCTTATTGAGACCCTTAGTTTGTAATTTACCCGCTAATTAGGGTATAAACCCCATATGTGGCTTTTCATCTGCCAAAAGCCTTTGCTAGCCACATCATTCCCTCTCTCCCTCAGTCTCTTTCGAGAACCATCAAACCCTCACCCTTCGTTTTTCCGTCCACGCTTCGACGTAGGTATTGTTGCCGTCCGTTCGTCAATCGGTGGCCACCATCCATCTCCCCTTCCCCGTGTGAATCAAACCCAACGTTCCAACTCTCCTTGTGCCGATGTCCTTCGTTGGAAACGATTAGAACCGTTTGAAAACCCAGCGCATTGCCGTCCCCTCCGCCTGCTCTCGTCCGAATCGGTTTGGGTAAACCTTAGATGATAGTTTTGTTGCGTGGGTTGTGAGTGGGGTGTTCGAGATTTGGGTAAATCGGCCTGAAAAGGGTCGATTTTGGTCGCCGGGGTGTAGCCGCCGGCAAGCTGCGCCGTCAAGGGTGGTAAACCCTAATATCCAAGTCTGTGCAAAGAGGGGTATGGGGTTTGGGCTTGCATTATATGATTTGGGTTCAAGCCCAAATCTGTGGTGAGCTAGGTGTGTGGAAGGCCCGAACCGGACCAAGTTGCCAAACCAAATCAGTCCATTGGACCTAACCCGAACATGATCGAACCGTTGGAGTGTAGTCGAAGCAAGCCGAACCAGAATCATCGAACTGAACCGGACCAGTGTTTGACATGAACCGAATGACTTCACTAGTGATGTGGCATATGACGTAAGCGATGACGTCAGTGCCGTTGACCGCTGACTAGTTCGACCAGAGTTGACCGTTGACCTTGGACCAGTTTGACTAGTTGACTTTAACTTTGATTATTGACCAAGAGTTGACTTTTTCAGACATCCTTCCCCTTGACCTTTCTCGACGTCTTGAATCCGATTCCGCTGCTCGTTTTGTCTAATTCGAACCCGAAAGCTCCGTTTTGTTAATTTCAATTAATTAGTACTTGGAATCTGAAGAGTTATAAATTTTAGAATCTAATTCGGAGTATTCTCATGTTCAGGTGTCGCCTCTCAGGCTGTTGAGTTACCTCCAGTTGTTCTGACCGACCTGGCATGTTTCTCGAGATTCACACGTGAGAATGCTTTCGGTTTAGTTGTTTATGTTCTTAGTTAGTGGCATAGTGTTAATATTAGTTCTGATATAGAGATCTCACTTCGTAGGTTCTGATTCAGCTACATCTAAGCGTGAGACACGCTTTTCTCGGCATTAGAGCTACTGTTGCTAAACGTGTGTCTCTTCGTGTGCTATAAACTTGTGTTTTCTTTGGTGGTATCAACGAACTTCTGTATACATTTTGTGTGCATTATTCTATTGTGATTGGTGAAAGTTTTCAGGCATCATGCATAATATGTCATATTGTAATATAACTGAAAAATCAGATTTATCGAACTATGAGATATCAGATTTTCAAGATTATGAAACATCAGATTTATAGATTTATGCAACTTGAATTTTTATCAATTCAAGCTTCGGATAAAACTCGGATTTTAAAACCAGCATCATATCATTGTGTATACATGGATCAGAATTTGTGTTCGGGGAAGTTTAGTGGTTTCACCCTTTGGGCTGAATTTCGCTTCGGATCAGTGGTTCCACCCTTCGGGCTAAGTTCCACTTTGGATGGTGACAATGGAGAGAGTAGGTTATGGGGAACCTTACTCTTCGGGCAGTGTATCAGAGTCTATTGAGTCTTCATGAGCATCAGACATCATATCATTGTGATTCAGATTTAATGTGTTTTCAAAGATTTTATTAGAAAAATAAAATAATATTTTTTGTGATTTTTTGCACTTTAGAGACACACTAAGCTCTTTAGCTTACACCACATAGTTTCTTCTTTCAGATACTCAAACTATTTTAGGCGACTCGGTACTTAGAGCTTCTCGCATTTTACTCGGATATTTTTATAATTCAGTATGAACTCTCTTTTAATTATTTCAGACTACTGTTTAGAAATATTTTAGAACATTTATGTAATTCAGACATTGGGACTATTTACCATTTTTAATTTGGGTATTATTAAATGCATGCAATTTATAAGGTTATTTTCAGAAATTTAACCAATTATCGGAATAATGTTTAAACGACTACATTTTATAATAATGAGATCTTATTGAGTTTATTTTCTTTTAATAATAATTTTGTTTTTAAGTAAGTAAACTTAAAAGGTGCTACTTGAGGGGTAAGTTTTCAAACACGACTTCCTAGATTCGGCCCATTTCTTCTGGGCCGGGTTTAGGGGGTTACATTTAGTGGTATCAGAGCCAAGTTCAACCCTCGGACTGTGAGGCTCACAAAAAGTTGTTTCCAAAATGTTTCCCAATTCTGCATGCATTAGAAATATTTTGGGTAAATGGGAATTTAAAAAAAAACTTCTATAGTTTCAGTTGACTTTTATTGAATTACTCTCTACGTATTTTTAAATTCGATACTCTAGTACCTAATCTGAATATAGGTTATTATCTTCTGTAGATAGTTACGAAGCCACCGCGTAGAAGTTCTTGTGTTGAGTTAGGTTGTTGTCGTGATGTTGCTTCTGATTATGATCATTCGTCTTATGCTAATTAGATAGAAAATTAGAATGTGATATATGATAATGATAATTGATATGTGAGAGCGGAATACAAGGTGATACGTCAAGATGATTTCATAAATCTGAAACGGAACAATGTCAGTTAATGATTATGAGATGTAGTTTATGAGGTTGATAAAATATGTTCCTGGGTCAGTTACGATTGAGAAAGATAATTGTGATTGGCTTTGAACATGCTTCTTCTACCGATCTGAAAAGATGTTGTTACGCAAAAGGATAAGGTGTTTAGCGTCCTGGTTGGTCGAGCTAAGATTGTTGTGAAGATGGATGCACTCGTTAAAGAAGATGAACGTCATAATTCTGATCAAAGTTATTGGAATGTGAGCACCGTAGTATCAACAATTCCACCTGGTAGCAAGGATGGTTCAAAAGCTCCTCGCCATATTTCTATAAGTAGTTGATGTAATAAGAAGTATAGCGGAGAGTGCTGATGGAAGAAAGAAGCGTGCTTTAGATGTGGTTCCCAGGATCATTACTTAAGAATTTGCACACGTCCACCTACGGTTCTAATTTGGTAGAACCATTCTCAGTCATCTACACGCGTATCTGTTGCAAGTAGAGGTTATCGTAAAAATGACATCTTGGGAAATGCTAGTAGAGGTGGACATGCTTAGAGTGATAGATCAGCTAGATCCGAGTTTAGATGATCATGTTTAGTTTATGCAATCGGAGCTCGTGATGGTTACAAGAATGCATCTGAGGACATAGCATATACATTTTGATGTATTCAGTTCGTATATTTGGTTATGATGGATTATGAATTCAGAATAAGAAAGTTAAGCTTATGTCAGTTTTGAGGATACGTTGTTAAGTTTGAAAATTTCGAGGACGAATTTTCTTTTAAGGGAGGGAGAGTTGTAACACCCCAAATTTGCCCTAATTTGAAAATCCCTAAATTTTGAAATCCCTAATTCGAAACCCTAGAATTTGGGAATTTTAATAAGGAAACCTAATGTGATTTAAAGGCTAAATTGGAATAATTCGAAACTTGTGGGGTTAATTTAGAAAAAGGGGCTTATTGAGGCCCTAAGTTTGTAATTTACCCGCTAATTAGGGTATAAACCCCATATGTGGATTTTCATCTGCCAAAAGCCTTTGCTAGCCGCATCATTCCCTCTCTCCCTCAGTCTCGTTCGAGAACCATCAAACCCCCACCCTTCAATTTTTTTGTCCACGCTCCGACGTGGGTATTGCCACCGTTCGTTCGTCAATCGGTGGCCACCATCCATCTCCCCTTCCCCGTCTGAATCAAACCCAACCTTCCAACTCTCCTTGCGTTGCCGTCCTTCGTCGAAAATGATTAGAACCATTCAAAAACCCAACGCATTGTCGTCCCCTCCGCCTGCTCTCGTCCGAATCCGTTTGGGTAAACCTCAGATGATGGTTTTGTTGCGTGGGTTGTGAGTGGTGTGTTCGAGATTTGGGTAAATTATCCGGAAAAGGGTCGATTTTGGTCACCGGGGTGTAGCCACCGGTGAGCTGCATCGTCAAGGGTTGTAAACACTAATATCTAGGTCTGTGCAAAGAGGGGTATGAGGTTCGGGCTTGCATTATGTGATTTGGGTTCAAGCCCAAATCTGTGGTGTGCCAGGTGTGTGGAAGGCCCGAACCGGACCAAGTTGCCAAACCAAATCGGTTCATTGGACCTAACCCGAACCGAATCTAACCGTTAGAGTGTAGTCGAACCAAACCGAACCAGAATCATCGAACTGAACCGAACCAGTGTCTGACCTAAAACGGATGACGTCACTAGTGACGTGGCACATGACGTAAGCGATGACGTCAGCGCCATTGACCGCTGACTAGTTTGACCAGAGTTGACCGTTGACCTTGGACCAGTTTGACCAGTTGACTTTGACTTTGACTGTTGACCAAGAGTTGACTTTTTTAGACATCCTTCCCCTTGACCTTTCTCGACGTCCTGAATCTGAATCCGCTGCCTTTTTTTTCTTCCAATTCCAACCCGAAAGCTCTGTTTTGTTAATTTCAATTAATTAGTACTTGGAATCTCAAGAGTTGTAAATTTTAGAATCTAATTCGGAATATTCTTATGTTCATGTGTCACCTCTCATGCCGTTGAGTTACCTCCAGTTGTTCTAACCGACCGGGCACGTTTCTTAAGATTTACACGTGAGTATGCTTTCGGTTTAGTTGTTTATGTTCTTAGTTAGTGGCATAGTGTTAATATTAGTTCTGATATAGAGATCTCACTTCGTAGGTTCTGATTCAGCTAAATCTAAGCGTGAGACGCGCTTTTCTCGGCATTAGAGCTACTGTTGCTAAAGGTGTGTTTTTTCCAGTGCTATAAACTTGTGTTTTCTATGGTGCTATAAACGAACGTCTGTATACATTTTGTGTGCATTATTCTGTTGTGATTGGTGAAAGCTTTCAGGCATCATGCATAATATGTCATATTGTAATTTAACTGAAAAATCAGATTTATCGAACTATGAGATATCGGATTTTCAAGATTATGAAACATCGGATTTATAGATTTATGCAACTTGAATTTTTATCAATTCAAGTTTCGGATAAGACTCGGATTTTAAAACCAGCATCATATCATTGTGTATACATGTATCGGGATCTGTGTTCGGGGAAGTTTAGTGGTTTCACCTTTCGGGCTGAATTCCGCTTCGGATTTGTGGTTCCACCATTCGGGCTAAGTTCCACTTCGAATGGTGACAATGGAGAGAGTAGGTTATTGGGAACCTTACTATTCGGGCAGTGTATCAAAGTCTATTGAGTCTTCACGAGCATCAAACATCATATCATTGTGATTCAGATTTAATGTGTTTTCAAAGATTTTATTAGAAAAATAAAATAATATTTTATTTTGTGATTTTTTGCACTTTAGAGACACACTAAGCTCTTTAGCTTACACCCCATAGTTTCTTCTTTCAGATACTCAGACTATTTTAGGCGACTCGGTACTTGGAGCTTCTCGCATTTTACTCAGATATTTTTATAATTCAGTATGAACTCTCTTTTAATTATTTCAGACTACTGTTTTGAAATATTTTGGAACATTTATGTAATTCAGACATTGAGAATATTTACCATTTTTAATTCGGGTATTATTAAATGCATGCAATTTATAAGGTTATTTTCAGAAATTTAACCAATTATCGAAATAATGTTTAAACGACTACGTTTTATAATAATGGGATCTTATTGAGTTTATTTTCTTTTAATAATAATTTTGTTTTTAAGTAAGTAAACTTAAAAGGTGTTATTGTAGGGGTAAGTTTTCAAACACGACTTCCTAGATTCGGCCCATTTCTTCTGGGCCGAGTTTAGGGGGGTTACATTTAGTGGTATCAGAGCCAAGTTCAACCCTCAGACTGTGAGGCTCACAAAAAGTTGTTTCCAAAATGTTTCCCAATTCTGCATGCATTAGAAATATTTTGGGCAATACCTAGCAATCTCAGCGTAAACCTAACATAGGCTAGTGAACTCAGTTTGTAATCCCTCTTAGCCGCTGAAACTTGTGGACTGGTGTAGAACCGAGTTAGTCACGCCTCAGCACGTTGTGAACGTACTTAACGCTTTTCCCGAGCCTTGCACTTTCGTGCCCGACAAATGGATTCTCTTAACTGACTGGTGTAGAATAATTGAAAAATGTAGTGCATAGATTAAGCAAATTTGGAATATTTTATTTAAAAATAACTCAAAACCTAAAACAACTGTTTCACAACTAGTTTACAACATAACCTTAACCCAAGTGGAGTTTAGAACATGGCGGCGACAGAAAACACTAGAAAAGTCTATATAAAACCTAAGATGATTTGAACTAGGAGTATAATGGGTATTTATAGACTAATTACTAGGTTAAGTCCTCCTTAAAGTAGAAGTCCTCTAAAGTAGCTTTCCATCATGAACATGACTTTAAACTCCGAATTCTTTGCGTGGAATATGGGCTTTATCCCGTTTGCCTTAGCCCGCAAGTAATCTTGAGATTTTTGCTTCGGCAGCCCCGACCGCTGCTAGACGTCAGAAAATCAAGTTGATGCCAGCGATAGATTCAAGTTTTTTAGCTCTGCAGATTACACTCCGGTTCTCCAACTTCCATAGTTAGCTGTCGTGGGTAGCACGATCGACAACAACTCTACTCGGCATCAGCTGTCTTCTGCTGGAACTGCATCAGTACACCTCCTAGGTTTGTTCTTTTAGCCTTGACTCCTCAGCTCCTCGGTTCCCTTTTTCAGCCGTTAGTACCTACAAACAAAATTACACTAAAACAATATCTCTTGTTTATCAAATAAATGATAATCTATAAAAGCAAGGTAAAACAAAGAAATATTGTAAAATGCCATGCATGCACCTACTTATGCCTAAAATGTGCTTAAAAACAGTAATAATAAGAGTTGGAATGTGCATGAAATATAGGACTTATGGACACTTTACATGTATCTTTCCTAGAGCCTGTATCGAAACACCTTTACTTGTTACGATACGCCCTAGCTAGAAAATGCACTCTGGGCAAGAAATATAGAGCCCGCATCGAAACACATGCATCTGTTTCGATACACTTGTGCAGGAAAATGCATTTTTGAACTGAATGAAGTTCAAAAATTGAAATTTAATCGATCCTAAATGCATATGTATGATGAATGAGTAATATTTATGGACTAAAACAGATACATAATCCCCCTAGAAACAAGCATAGATGCATCAAGAAGCAAAATTACATAAACATGATCATCATTCAAATTCAAGAAAAAATTTTGACACTTAAGGGCTCTAAAAGGTCAAGATAGGATAGTTAGACCCAACTTTCTCCTAAGAGTCCACAAATGCTCTTTTTCTAATGTCTTTGTAAAGATATCCACTAATTGGTTTGAGGTATCAACATATTATAGAACAACATCATTCTTTAAGAAATGATCCCTAATGAAATGGCGTCTTATCTCTATGTGTTTGGTTCTAGAATGCTGGATGGGATTTTTAGTGTTGTCACACTTAAGGGGTATGGTACCTACATCAATTCCATAGTCTAGAAGTTGTTGCTTCATCCAAAGGACTTGAGCACAACAACTTCCGAACGATATATATTTTGCTTCGGTGGTAGATAAGGCTGCACTATTTTGTTTCTTAGCGAACCAAGATATGAGCATACTACCTTGGAATTGGCAAGTGTCGGAGATACTTTTTCTATCTATCTTACAACCCCCATAATTTGCATCAAAATAAGCATGTAGGTTAAAGGAAGAGTCTCTAGGATACCAAAGACCTAAACAAGGTGTGTCTCTAAGGTACCTAAAAATTCTTTTAATGGCTATAAGGTGTGATTCTCTAAGACTAACTTGGAACCTACCACACAAGCAAACACTAAACATGATATCGGGTCTACTTGCAATAAGGTAAATCAAAGAGCCAATCATTGAGCAATAAAGCTTAGAATCAACGCACTTACCTCCTTCATCTTTGTCAAGCTTAATTGATGAGCTCATTGGAGTGGCTTGAGGCTTCACATTCTCCAAGCCAAACTTCTTGAGCATATCCTTGATGTACTTAGCTTGATTGATGAAGATGCCATTCTTCCTTAGCTTGATTTGGAGACCCAAGAAAAATGAGAGCTCCCCCGTCATGCTCATCTCAAACTCACCTTGCATTAACTTAGAAAATTCTTGGCAATAAAACTCATTAGTAAAACTAAAAATAATATCATCAACATAAATTTTTACTACTAATATGCCATTGCCATTTCTTTTAATGAAAAGTGTAGTGTCCACCTTGCCTTTTTCAAAACCTTTTTCAACCAAAAAGTTTGAAAGCCTTTCATACAAAGCTCTAGGAGCTTGTTTTAAACCATATAAAGCTTTAGTTAGTTTAAAAACATGGTTTTGATAAATTGGATCTTTAAAACCGGGTGATTGTTCAACATACATTTCTTCATTAATAAAATTATTTAAAAATGCACTTTTAACATCCATTTGAAAAAAACTTGAATTCATGATAACATGCAAATGCAAGATGCATCCTAATTGATTCCATTCTAGCTACGGGTGCATAGGTTTCATCAAAATCGATTCCCTCTTCTTGAGTATAACCTTGAGCAACAAGTATAGCCTTATTCCTCACTATGTTATCACTCTCATATAGTTTGTTTCTAAAGACCCATTTAGTTCCTATAGTAGACTTATTACTAGGCTTATCAACTAATGTCCAAACTTTACTCCTCTCAAATTGATTAAGTTATTCTTGCATGGCCAATATCCAAAAATAATCTTTTAATGCTTCTTTGATGTTTTTAGGCTCAATGTATGAAATGAATGAAACATTATTAAGCAATCTAAGAGAGGATCTATTAGTTACCCCCTTGGATGAATCACCTAAGATTTCACCATCTTTGACATAGTTGAGTTCCCTTGGGTAGCTCACTTCCTTTTCTCCAAGATTCATGTCCTTCGAGGATTCTATGGTAGGATATTGTGCTTCTTCTTCTTTGTTTGGAACCTCATCCACCTTTGATGATTGTCCACCATCATTGGCTTCAATGATTCCTACATCATCTTCATCACAAGAATCCTTCCTCGGAAGGAGGTTATCATTGAAAACCACATGTATAGACTCTTCTACAACTAAGGTTCTTTTGTTAAACAATCGATAGGATTTAGAGTTTAAAGAATATCCTAAGAAAAAAGCTTCATCACTTTTTGCATAAAATTTACCTAAATGATCTTTCCATTGTTTAAAATAAAACACTTGCATCCAAAAGGATAATAATACCTAATGTTAGGCTTCTTTGATTTTAAAATCTCATAAGGAGTTTTCTTTAAAATTGGCCTAATCATTACTCGATTTATAATATAACAAGCGTTGTTTGTGGCTTCCACCCAAAAATACTTAGGTAAATTGTTTTCAGAAAGCATGGTTCTAGCCATTTCTTTTAAAGTACATGTTTTCCTCTCAGCTACCCCATTTTGTTGAGGAGTGCGAGGTGCGGAAAAATTGTGGCTAATACCATTAGTGCTACTAAAATCCTCAAAACCTAGATTTTGAAATTTCATTCTATGGTCAATTCTAATATGAGTAATGTTTTGACCAAGGTCATTTTGAGTAATTTTTGAAAATGTGATGAATTTTTCTAAAGCCTCATCTTTTGTACTTAAAAAGAGAACCCAAGTGTATCTAGAGAAATCATCAACTAAAACATAGGCATATAATTTTCCACCCAAGCTAGTTGTCCTAATAGGCCCAAAGAGATCCATATGGATCAATTGTAAAACTCTACTAGTTGAAACATCATTAATGGATTAAATGAAGTTCGTTTTTGTTTACCCTTAGCACAAGCATCACAAATTTTATCTAAAGAAAATTTTAGCTTTGGTAAACCTCTAACTATATTTTGGGAAACCAATTTCTCTAAAACACTTATGCTAACATGGCCTAGTTTCCTATGTCATAACCATGCATCATTTTCAGTTTGAGCAACCAAACATGCATGGGATGTATGAATGTCATCTAGATGCACCATGTATATGTTACCTATGCGATGGCCAATGAGTATTATCTTATTTGTTTTAATGCCCACAATTTTGCAACCATTAATATAAAAAAGAACATTAAAACCCTTATCACACAATTGAATAATGCTCAACAAGTTATGCTTTAGACCATTGACATATAACACATCCTCAATAAGAATAGAAGAGAGATTATTAGTGAAACCTATACCCTCAATGTGCATGGCCTTTGGAGTTGTCACCAAAAGTCACCACTCCACCACTCTTTGGCTTTAGCTCTATGAATCTACTCTTGTCGCCGGTCATGTGTCTTGAGCATCCACTATCAAGGTACCAAGTGTTTTGACTTGAAGCTTTGGCCTTGTAGCAATGCCCCCTACAAACAATGATTAGTTCTTGATTTTTGGTACCCAAATCATTTTGGGCCCATGTGAGTTACCTCCCCAATACTTGGTTCCCTTAGAAATCCAAGAAGCAATAGCATTAATATTATTAGAAACTAGTTGTTCCTTAGGAGCTCATACTTTTCTAACCCTTTTACCTTTAAAATGCATTTGAGAGCTTCTTTGTTTGTGGTTCACAAAGTTTCTTTTCATATAGTTGGTTTTATAGGATTGACCTTTTTCAAAAGAATAAGTACCAACTTTGTTCAAAGAAGCTTTGAGTTCATTCACCACTTTGTGGCGATCATCATGAACTTTGGAAAGAAGATTGTTTAAATCAACATTTTCATGTTGAAAATTAAGTCATCTTGTAAAACAACAATCTTCTTTTCAAGTTTAGAGTTGGTTTTGGAAAGGAATCATTTTGGTTTTTCAAGTCAGAAATTATTTTCTTGTTTTTCAAAACCGGTTTCTTGTATTTTCTACCAACTCATCGTAAACCTTTTACAACTCATCATATGAATCTTAAAGTTCATTAAATGTGAAATCGAAAGTAGATGAGTAGGGTTTACCTTATGATCATCATCAATGGACATGAGGCAATGATTAGCCACTTCGTGCTCCTCTTCATCGGATGATGATTCTTCATCGCTCCAAGTAGCAACGTGGGCTTTGTGCTTTTTCTTCTTATCGAACCCCTTCTTCTTGAGTTGAGGGAATTTCGATCTTATGTGCCACGGCTTCTTGCACTCATAACAAATGAGTTGATCTTTCTCCTCTTCTTTATTCTTGTTCTTATAGTCTTTTCTTCTTTGGAACTTTCTTCCCCGATTTGACTTCATGAACCGAGAGTATCTCTTGCCTATCATAGCCAATTCCTCAAACTCATCCTCACTAGAATTGCTCTCCTCTTGAGAAGCTTTGAGAGCAATTCCTTGCTTCTTCTTTTCTACCTATTGTTTCTCCACTCTTTTCTCTTTTCTCTTCTCTCTTCTTTTCTTCTTCCCTTCCTTGCTTCATGAGTAAGGAGAGACTCCATTAACTCATTGAGCTTTAATGTCTTCAAGTTCTTGGCCTCGATGATAGCGGTTCTCTTCAAATCCCATGATTCGAGAAGAGAGTAAAAAAGCTTCTAGACTAGCTTGTCTTCGGGAATGATCTCACCGAGACCCTTGAGACCATTTACTATTAAAGAGAACATATCAAACATTTTAGAGACGCCCTCATCCGGTTCCATCTTGAATTTCTCATAACTCAAATTCAGGATCTCAATCTTGGTTTCCTTTCCATCGTTGGTGCCCTCGTAGGTAGTCTCTTAACTCAAATTCGAAGATAGTGGATGTAGAGTTTGTTCTAAGCTTGAACAACTATAAATTTCCTTGTCTTCAATTTCTACATTTTCAATTTGCTCCCTTCAATTTTAAAAAGCCAATTCACCTCATCTTGGCCATTTTCGATTCGATTGATCCACTTAACAATTGGTATCAGAGCCTAACTCTTTGAGGGACTCACATCCACAAGAAAAGATCCTAGAAGAAGATCAATCAACCTTCGAATAAAGTCATGGAATCTACCTCTGGCCAAAACCTCTTCGAGTCACAATCGATCAACAAGCCGTCTTTTTTAAATGGGGATAACTATCCCTATTGGAAAAATAAAATGAGGCTCTTCATCAAGTTGAATGACTATGTCCTTTGGGATGTGGTGGAAGATGGACCAACTATTCTGATGAAGAGAGATGAAGAAGGAAGGCTAGTTCCAAAAATAAGAGCGGAAATGACCGATGAAGACCGAAGAAGGCTTCAAGTGAATTACAAAGATCTTCACATCATCTTTTGTGCACTTGGACCCGACATGTATGCAAAGATGTCATCATGCACAAGTGCAAAGGAAGTATGGGACAAGCAAGAGACTTTTTTTTGCTCGGTGAAAAATAATTTATTGATAAGATTGAATCTTACAATTGTAACCTAAGTTGAGTGCCTCATTAAAAACCTCCCTAATCCTATATAGAGGAAAATAGTACACCACAACCAGGTAAGAAAACTAAATCCAAAGAGACCAGCAAGCCACAAAACATCACAACAATTAAACAATAATCCCACTCTACAAAAAAAATCGCTTATACGCTTGAAAAAACATTACGCCTAGAATGACTCGAAGCCCTTTACCATCAAACTTTAAACATCTCATATTGAATATGATCCACTAGCAAAATGGTCTTATTCCATCTCACAACACCACGCAACAAAAGAAAGACCGAACCAGCTTGCTCCCACAAAATTTGTTTCAAAACCCAATTGTGCACGACCATAACATTGACCTTCGTCTTGCAATTCGCTAGTCTCACTACACAAGATACCCATATTGCATGATTGCATCTAGATGTGAGCACAATCAGGTGTAAAAAGCTCTCTTAATCTTGAGATAACACCATCAAACTCAAGCCACGCAACAAGCTCTCTCAATCTTACATCCATATGTGAACATCAAACCTATCGAAACTCTAAAACTGAAGAAATGATCCCCATGCCATGCAAAAAGATCAACCAAAACAAGATACAACCCAATTGGAAGGAAATGCTATAAAAAAACTCTCTTAGTGCGAAACATCCCAACAATCTTCACAAAAATAATCCTCCACAAACACCCAAACTCGCGGGAAGACGACTCACACAACTAAGATAGTTTATATCATGACTAACAAACTAAAGGCCTTGCAAAAACAACTCAAAGAAAAACCATTGCTACGAGGGCAGACAGCTTGTAAAAGCAACTGAGAATGTGGGAGTGGATTCATTTTTGAAGCAGGTCAGACAACTTGTGCTGGTGTGAAGGCAGGTGGGGTAACAATTGTAAGAAATAAGCTAGAGTCTTAAGATTTGGGGGTTCCCAGTTTATCTCTTGACGTCCCCGAGGAACAGCTGGACCAAGAGGGGATATCTATCGATGTTTTAATTAGTGATGAGATGGTGAGCGATTCTCGAGCTAATCATAAAGTTTCAGCAACTTTTCATGAGGAAGTTCAAAGGTGTGCTGAGCAGTTCGACTCTCTCGAGTCAATATCAATAGAGCATGTGGAGGGTGTGAGAGTGGAGGAGTCCAGTGGTGAAAAGGTTCTTGAACCTGGGTTGAAGCATTCAGTGAATCCAGCTGGCTCGCTTCTTAATTTGGAGATTTGTGGCCATGAGAACTGCAACCCAAATGAAGTATCTGGTTGTAAAGCGACTGATATCTTGGTTAAAGAGACAACCAATTATCACTCTCAAAGTGATTCCTTGCCGGTAAGGGAGACATCAATTGATCACCAGTCTAGGATTGTTGAAGAAGACTCTCCAATCGATGGTTGTATGGATCGGGCCTTGGAGGAAGTCAACCTTATGGAACTAGAAACTGAAAGAGTTGGGTGTCAAGCTGGGACTGATGTTGAGCATGAGACTTGGGATAGTAAATTTGATAAAGTGAATAACCCTGAAGGGTTTATATCGGCTCCAACGACTAATTTTGTGTTACCCAGGGATATGTTCCCTGAAATGCAGAAAGAACCTCGTCGAAAGTTTGGCAATAAGTACGTATCTTTATTCGATCTTCAAGACAAAGCCCTCAATGATTTAGATAGAAAAAAGATTTTGAGCTTTAAAAGGAAATAAATGAACATGTAACATAAACGAGAAGGTTGAAGTTGACGGGTCATCTCCCACCAATTCTGACATATTGCAAAAGCAAATTCTTACTCGCAACGCGCACAAAGCGCTCGCTTTATGAAAAAAAACTTGGTATGGCAATTATAGGAAATGAAGAAGAAGTCGTTGATGAGTTGGTTTGTTTGGAAGAGCTAGAGTTAAAGTATTCACTGCTTCGCTGGAGGTGCCATTAGGATGCTGGAGTGTATGGTTGAGGAATGTCAGATTTTTTATTTATTGTGTGGCTAGGCGATAGGTTAGCAATGGTTCTCTTAATTCGCTAAAGGTGGTTCTTGAAGAACTAATGTTTTGATATAATAATTAAAAAATAGTTTTGCACTAAATTGAAAAGATTTCAAAAGTGCCTTTAAGTCCAAACAAGTTTGTGGATGTTTATAAATGGTTTTGGCAAGGTTTAAAATGTTTTTAAGTAACCAAACTAGAGTTTTCAAAGTACTCGTTTCGAAACATGGGGACCTGTATCAAAACATTTTGAAACTGCCAAAACCCGTACCGAAACAGGGCTTGCCCGTTTCGGTACGGAGGGTCTTCGTTTCGAAACACCCCTTTTGTGTTTCGATACGTCCAACGGTCAAAACCTCCCCAACGGTTATCTTCACAACGATAATTTAAATTACAGCTTAACTGGCACTCGTACCGGAACGGGTTGTAACCGTTTCGATACAGAATGAAGGGTTTCGAAATAGCCAGAAGCGTTTCGATACGGCCTATTTCATCAGACTTCAACGCCTAGTTCTAAAGAAGGGCATTCCGAAACGGGTTCGATTGTTTCGAAACGGACGTCTGCAGAACAACTTTTATGGTGGGAAATAAAGTCTTCAACGGCTCCAAAACAACCCCAACGGTCCTCAACGGCTACAAACTCAATTAGGAGTATAAAAGGGACCTTCAAGCATCAAGAGAAGACTAATGCTTCAATTGTCAACAACATTATGATAATAAAATTGTCTTAGAGCATTATTGTTCAATTTCTTGTATAGACAACACTTGTGAGCCTAATTGTCAAATTTTCCCAAGTGTTTAGGTTTTGGGTGATAGCTTTAATTGTGCAAACATATACCTTCTAGAGGGATTTCTAGTTTGCCAAGTCTTTCTTGTGTAAGAGAGTGTTTGATCAAGCTTTGGGTAGAAAGTTTGATAGGTGTAACGGTTTGCTCCAAAGCTGAGAAAAGGGGACATAATTCTTAGTGAATTTGTTTGGAAATCCTTAGTGGGAAGCTAAGGTAGTGGATGTAGGCTTTGGGTTAGAAAGTCGAACCACTCTAAATCCTTGTGTTTATCTCTTATTTTTAGCTTCCACCAAATCACCCAAAAAATCCAATCTTCTCCGAACTTGGCAATCACATCGGTTGAAGGAAATTGAGCATCATAAAACTCAACAGTTCTCTTGATAAAGGTACGAGTGTAGCAATGGTTTTTCTTTGAGTTGTTTTTGCAAGGCCTTTAGTTTGTTAGTCATGATATAAACTATCTTAGTTGTGTGAGCCATCTTCCCGTGAGATTGAGTGTTTGTGGAGGATTATTTCTATGAAGATTGTTGGGATGTTTCGCAGTAGGAGAGCTGTTTTGATAGCATTTCCTTCCAGTTGGGTTGTATCTTGTTTTTGTTGATCTTTATGCATAGTATGGGGATCATTTCTTCAGTTTTAGAGTTTCGATGGGTTTGATGTTCTCATATGGATGTAAGATTGAGAGAGCTTGTTGCGTGGCGTGGGTTTGATGGTGTTATCTCAAGATTGAGAGAGCTTTTTACACCTGATTGTGTTCACATCTGGATGCAATCATGCAATATGGGTATCTTGTGTAGGAGACTAATGAATCACAAGACGAAGGTCAATGTTATGGTCATGCACAATTGGGTTTTGAAACAAATTTTGCAGGAGCAAGCTAGTTCGGTCTTTCCTTGGTTGCGCGGTGCTATGAGATGGAATAAGACCATGGCGTTGGTGGATCACATTTGATATGAGATGTTTAAAGTTTTATGGTAAAGGGCTTCGAGTCAGTTTAGGCTTAATGATTTTTCAAGCGTATAAGCAATTTTGTTTGTGGAGTGGGATTACTATTTAATTGTTGTGATATTTTGTGGCTTGCTGGTTTCTTTGGATTTAGTTTTCTTACCTGGTTGTGGTGTACTCTTTTCTTCCATCTAGAATTAGGGAGGTTTTTAATGAGGCACTCAACTTAGGTTACAATTGTAAGATACAATCTTATCAATAAATTAATTTTCGCAGAGCAAAAAACAAGTCTTAGTTGGTCCATCTTCCACCACATCCCAAAGGACATAGTCATTTGACTTGATGAAGAGCCTCATTCTATTTTCCAATAGGGATAGTTATCCCCATTGAAAAAAGACGGCTTGGTGATCGATTGTGACTCGAAGAGGTTTTGGCCAGAGGTAGATTCCATGACTTTATTCGAAGGTTGATTGATATTCTTCTAGGGTCTTTTCTTATGGATGTGAGTCCCTCAAAGAGTTAAGCTCTGATACCAATTGTTAAGTACATCAATCGAATTAAAAATGGCCAAGAGGGGGTGAATTGGTTTTTTAAAATTGACGAGAGCAAATTGAAAATGTAGAAATTGAAGAGAAGGCAATTTATAGTGGTTCCATCTTAGAACAAGCTCTACATCCACTACCTTAGCTCCCACTAAGGATTTTCAACCAATTTCACTAGAATTTCGTTCCCTTTTCTCAGATTAGGATGACACTTTACAAACCGGTTAATCTTTCTACCCAAAGATTAACCAAGACCCTCTCAAATACAAAGATTGTTGGCAAATGAAAAAAAACCTCACAAGGTATGATATTTACCCCAAATTACAAGTTCTCTCAACCCAAATTGATAAAAGATGAATACAATAAAAATCACTCAATTAGGTACAAGGGTTTGTCTCTAATAGCTCGAGAATGGATTGGATTTTTGCTTTATTGTTGTTCACTTGTTCAATAGTTGGTACTATAGAATTAATGGCTTGCTTTTATACCCCATCATTGAGTTCTAGCCGTTTGGCATCATCAATAGAGCCGTTGAGCTCTCTTTTTTTCCTACCATAAATGCAATTCTGCAACATTCTGTTTCGAAACATTTGGGCACGTATCGATAGATGTCTCAAAATAGAAAGAGTCGTTGTGTGTAATAAAGAGGGTGTATCAAAATGCTCGAAGGCGTATCGAAACGGTTAGGGGTCGTATCGAAACAATATTGCTCACAATTGAATATGTCAAAATGTGTATCGAAACTCCCAAGGGGCGTATCGAAACAGGTAACAAGTTTTTAAATATTTTCAGATTCCAATAACTGACAAGTAACATCTATATCATTAAATGCTCAGATTTGAAAAATCTTAACCCCCATTTCGACACGGTTAAGGCCTATCGAAACGCTATTCAAAGACTAAATGCCCAGATGAAGGCCGTATCGAAACGCCTATATCAAAACAGAAACTTCCCTATCGAAACAAAATTTTCAGTAAGTTCTTAAGTTCAAGCTGTATCGAAACGCTTGAGCGATTTTGTGAATTTTGACTTTAAAACACTTAGAAACTTTTATGGGGTTTAAGTTTTTACTTTAAAACATTTTAAGTCTAAAATATACTTGTCAAATGTGAGTCTTGTGAGTACTTAAAAATTTCTTTACTTTTCAATTAGTTCCTTAGACTATTTATTATATCAAAATCAAACATTGATTTTACACTCGCCTTGCTATATTGGTAAACCTCAATAAGTCACTTGTGTCGTGTATAAGTATTGATGGCTTCGTGCAGAAACTAGAGTATGAAGGGCTGAATCAAATTTGTTTCTCGTATGAGATATACTGACATTCCTCTGAGGAATGTGGTGGTCATGATAATTCAAGTGCTGATGATAACCGATTTTTGAAGGAGCAACGGGCTCTGCTTGCACCAAATTTTGAGTCTCGGGATCTAATTTGTTTGTTCCTTGGATGATGGTAAATAATAGGCGTAAGAGGGTCTTAGATTCTGCTGTTGGGATAAAGAATGTGGGTAAGATTGTGGGGATTGTGGTGTCTTCCTGGTTTGCGGCTTTAGAAGTGAATGAAGAGCGACATACAAAGCATGTGGTCGAGCCAACGGCGAAAATTGAAGCTCCTCTAGGGGATGAGTAATGAACTGGTGTAGAAAGAGGGAATCACGCCAAGGGGGCCATGTCTACCAGTAACTCCACAGGTCCACCAAATACGTTTAAAAAGAATAAAGCCTATATGGCCTCAAATTCGGATAAGAAATCGAACTAGGCTAACAAAGATAGGGAAGTGATTAATGTGGTTCTTTTGGTCGAGTGGCAATAGAGTAATCTGATGGTGCATACAACTAATCATCTTAGGGGTTCTCATACATCTATGACTATAAGGGAAGCTGGGCATGGTTTAAAGGTTTCGTGGGGCTTCAAGGTCTCTAAAACTCATGGGGTTAATCACAAGGCTTTTAAGGATAATAATAATAAAGGGAATATAAATGTAAAACTGAGTTCCGGGAGGGGTTCGACTAAAACGGTGTTGACCAAATGAGCACAGTTTGAGTAGGAAAGTGCAATTCTCTTGAGTCGGACACGGAGTGATCGGCCGATGAGGATTACATGGAAGAATGTGTAGGGGTGGTGACCACGTGAATGATGGAGTAGGAGTTTGTCTAATAAGTTCGGTCTTCCATTTTCCATTTTTAATGATTAAGTATATATTTTGGAATTTCCAGGGTGCGACTAGCGCTACGTTTAGGATACATCTAAGATTCGTTTTTCGAAAGTATAGACCGTGTCTGATTGCACTTTTTGAGCCCTAGATAAGCAGAAGAAGAGTTGATAGATTGATTTCTCGGTGTTTTTGTATTGAAGCGCATCGTTTTTGTGGTGGGATTTAGTCCTTTGAAATGATGACGTTGATATGGAGATTCAACAAATCTCTAATCAGTGTTTCCATTGCCAATGTCGTCTGGTTGATAATGGTGTTTGGTTTCAATTCATGACTATTTACGCTAGTCCGACTGCTTCTCTTCGTCGCTCACTTTGGAATATTTTGTTACAGCTAGCACCTATTGATGATTGTTTGTGGGTTATGAGAGGTGACTTGAATGTTATTGGTGATCTGGATGAGAGAAAAGGTGGTGTGGATACTCGTTTAGGAGTAAGTAAAGCCTTTCTTGAGTTCTTGGCCATGTTTGGTTTGGTTGATATTGGTTTTAATGGTCCACCTTTTATATGGAACAGTGGTAATCTATTTTAGAGATTAGATCAATTCCTAGTTAATGATCATTGGGTGTCCCGATTTTTGCTTTCGAAGGTGTTTCCTCCGGATCGTCTGGTTCTGATAACTGCCCTATTCTCAGTTTTCCTAATGTGACTAATTCCACGTCTCCCCATGACCTGTTCATGCTGGATCACAGAAGGCGATCCCAACACCAAATTCTATAACGCCTCAACTATGGTTCAACGAAAGCATAATAACATATCGACGTTTTTATCCATGGATGGAACTTGGTGCACGGATGATACCGAACTTATGAGGATGGTGGTTGATTTCTTCAAATCGTTATTCAGTAGTTCGGCTTGTGATGGTTACGAGTATGAGGTGCGAGGTTGGTTTCTTATTGTTTCTAATGCACGATTGGAGGTTGTGGGTTTGTCGGTTAGCAATGACAAGATTCACAAGGTTATATTTGGCATGGAACCTTTGAAATCCCCAAGGGTGGATGATTTACATATGGCTTTTTCCCAGAAGAATTGACATATTATGGGAGAGTCAGTTTGTCGCTTTATTCGTGAGGCGTTTGAGGGGGCAATGGAATACAAACTTAAATCGTACATTTCTTGTTTTTATACCTAAGGTCACTAAGCCCGAGTATATCAACCAACTCTGCCCAATATGTTTATACAGTGTTTCCTATAAAATGATAACGAAGGTTATTGTTAATCGCTTGAAACCGACTTAACCTATGAAGAGGAGTCAAGGAACTTCGCAACAAGTGCATACCCTTGGTGAGGATGTTATGGAGAAACCACAGGGTTAAGGAAGCCACGTGGGAGGTTGAGAAAGACATGAAGCTGCTCTACCCGCATTTTTTCGAAAAGGTAAAATTTTAAGGACATAATTTCTTTAAGGACGTGAGAGTTGTAATGACCCAGATTTCAGAATTCATATGTCGATTTAAATCTGAGTTGTAGGCTCGGAGTTTTGGGCCGTGTGTTGGGCCTTATGGTGTCATATGAATGCCTTAGTGGGCTTCATCCATGTTGTTGGGCTAGAAGCTTGAGTTGAAGGGAGATGAGGGAGAGGATTTTGGGTAAATGCTCCCTTTTGAATGAGATTGGTTGAGCCAAAAGCTCATTAATGGGTTGCAAAAAGAGAGGTGGTGACTTCATCCTTGTCCCCTCTCTTCTTCCATCTTTCTTCCCCATTTTTGTTTTGAGAATTCAAGACAAAGGTGTAGTCTTTGCTGTGTAGAGTTGAAATCATGAATTTTGGCTTGAGGAGGTTAGATTTAGCATCAAAAGATCTATCATTTGAGGTAATAATGGTTAAGTTTGCTAGGGGATGGAAAATCATGAGTTTTGGGGGGAGTTGGAGTGGATGAACAGGAATGGAAGTTTAGATTCCGTTTCTTGATGTTAAACACTTCCTTTATCATCCATTTTCCATCTAGAAGGGTTGTAACTCATTTTGCAACTTTGGATTTGTATTTAAGGAGGTTGGAGAGCACTCAAAAGCTCAAGGCAAGGGTAAAGCTTGAGTCTGGTGCAAGGAGGCTCTTTTCCAGTGCTTGGAGGAAGGTTAGTACACTTCCAACTCCATTGTTTCCTGCAAATCCTAAATGTAAAGTCTTGTATGCTTGGTTGGTGTTTTTGTGCTTGCAATGTTTAAGTTGGAAGCTAATGGTGAAATTCATATTTGATGTTAAAATGAAGTAAAAATGTTAGGAAATCACTTAAACTATATCCCATAACTTGTAGGTTTGATTTGGGGCCTTAACATGAGGGTTTAGAGGTGTTTTGAAAGCTCTAAAAATTAGGTTATGGGTTCACATATTGATACTAGATGAACTGGTATCAGTACCCCCTTGTTTATAATGGAAAATTCAAGCATAGTTTAAGAGGCATATTGATACACCCATGGGAGTATCGGTACCCTCTATTCAGCCCAAATTCTAGTACCAAAATTGGGTATCAATACGCATATGTGAGTATCGTTACCCGTTGGGTGTCGATACGTGACCTTGTGTATCGATACCAGGAGTTGGTTAAACCCTTATTGTTGCAAGCAGTGTATCGATATGAATAAGTGAGTATCGGTACCCTTAGCCGCGTATCGATACCCTTAAAGGGGTATCGGTACTCGCTAGGCATTCTGCCCATAAAAGACACTTTTAGTTTGGGGACCAATAATTTGAGGACTAAGGCCCCATGGGTCTCTAATGGGGTAAAATGAATAGTAAAACTAAGAAACCAAGAACCTAACCACATATATGAATATAATGTATAATAACTTGATAAATGATGGATGACTTATTTGTAATAGTAACCACAGGGATCCTTGGTGGATTGTGTGTTGTTACGTGCTATGGAAGGACACTTGTGTGGTTGAGTTACTTGATTTATGGGATCCGGATACCCAAGATGTATTGCAACACCATGGTAAGAAATTGGTGAATGGAGGTTATCGATGCTATGTGACCCGTTCCTCATTTGCATGTACTCGAGGGGGGATTCCATGTAAGGGTGTATGTTCTGATGCTATGTGACTCAGCCTCTCCCGGAGTGTATGTTTCGATGCTGCGTGACCCAACCTTAGTCTCATGTTGTTGTGGTATTGTATTTTTAGGCCTTGTGTGCCCCTTTGATATTGTGACATGGATTTACATGTGTTTAGACGACTAGAGTAACGCCATGTACCTTTCATTTTCTATATCATCTTACTTGGCTACATGCTTATATTTATGATTTGTATAAAGCAATGTAGAGTAGAGGTGTATCCACTAAGCTTTATGAGCTTAACGTTTGAAATCGTTGTCTCCTTACGCAGGTTTTTAGGTGGTTGCGTTGCATGCGAAGGAGCCCCATCAGAGTAGGATTTCAGTTCATCGATGTGATCAAGAGTATAATACTTAGGTTTTTCGGGCAATGTATTCATAAGACCCTTGATTTATGTCTATAACACTATTTGGATTTTAATCATGTCGAATGCTTTTAATTATCTTGTTTTAATTGGAGCTCACATATAAACGATTTAACTATTTTGAATTAACTCTTTTCTAAAACGTTGTCAGATTTGTGAAATTTCTTATATTTTGGGCTAAATCTAGTTGCAAAAATTTGATCTATGGTTGGGCTTGAGGCCCAAATGTGATGACAAGTTTAGGGCGTTACAAATCCGGTAAGGGGACCTGCTTTCGCCATACTTATTTGTTCTTTGTGTGGAACGACTAGCTCAGGGAATACAGATTAAAGTTCAAGAGGGTAAATGAAAGCCTTTTCGCACAATGTTGAATGCACCTGGGATCTTGTATATGTTCTTCACGGATGATATGCTTTTATTTGATGAAGCTTCTTTGGAACAAGTTCAAGTCATTAAGGGAGTCCTTAATCGATTCTGTGAGGTTTCTAGCCAGAAAGTCAACATGCCAAAGATCATTATCTTCTTTTCTAAGAATGTGGAGGTGGGATTGTGAGAGCAAATCATCAGTAGTTTTGGCTTTACTTAGGTTTATGATATGGGTAAGTATTTAGGGGTTCCTTTACTGCATATTCGTGTTGTGAATGCGTCTTACATGTACTTGGTGAAGATGGTGCGGGATCGTCTTTGTGGTTGGTCGATGTAGTCGTTAAGTCTTGTAGGGCGTATCATTTTGGCCAAGTCTGTCCTCGCAACAATTCCTAATTATATGATGCAATCTACCTTTTGCTGAAGAAAGTTTGTTATGAGTTTGAACGTCTCATTCATTGCTTTGTTTGGGGGTACTCTTGAGAGCCGCAACATACATCTTGTGTAGTGGAAAGATGTTTGTAAACTGATTGAAGTTGGAGGATTGGGGATGCAGAATTTGGATGCATAGAATGAAGACTTCTTAATGAAAATTGCATTTAATTTGTTGGCAAAGAAGAATCAGTTGTGGTTTGATTCTTGCGTGCAAAGTATAAATGTCATGAAGGAATTCTTGAAGCTCTCAAAGGGTAGAACTATTCGCGTCTTTGGCGTGGACTTTTTATTGTTTGGTCGGATGTTCGCTCTCATCTTACGTGGAGTATTGGTGATGGGAAGGGAGTGGACTTCTAGTTCGATCCTTGGGTGGATGATTTAGGCTCGCTAATACAACATGTTAGGGCTACATGTGTGATTGGCATGTCTAGGGTCCTAATTGCTGACATGGTTGACAAGCGAGGTGAATAGCAGTGGAATGCTTTTCAACATCTCTTATCGGTTCCAATTTTACTGCAGATTGCGGGGAAGAAACCTCAATTAGACTCATTTTCTAGTGATGTGATCGGCTATAATTTAAGGGATGACCACAAATATACGGTGCGTACATCTTATGAGGTTCAATTGGGGTTAGATAGGGGTGTACCTGAGAAGGTGTGGCATATGATGCATAAGCTCTGTGGGCTACAACACAGTAAAACGTTCATTTGGTTGGCTTGTTGTGGAAAACTCATGACTAATGTCGGGAGATCACAGAGACATTTTGTACAAGACAGTAGATGTTCCATTTGTTCAGATCCGGTAGAGGACGTTAATTATGTGCTTTGGTGGTGTTCGACTGCAGTGGTCGTTTGGGCGTCACTTGTTAAGGCTGATAAACTCCTTGATTTTCTATACATGAACTTGAAACAACGCTTTGTTCAAAATTTGTCCGAGCTGAGTAGTTGGGTTCTAGATGTTAAAGATTGGGACATTATTTTGGAGCAGTCACTTGGAACTTGTGGTTGCGTCGAAATGAGATTGCTTTTGATAATGGGTCGGATGATCATCGATTGGTTATTGACCGTAGTAGATATCTCAAAGAGCTCACGTGTAGAGCCCTGGAAAGGGACCGACAGTGTGTTGTGGCTACTAGCTCCGTGGTAACTCGCATTGAAAATAGAGTTTGCCACCCGAGGGTTGGTTAAAGTTAAATGTGGATTGATCGAGAAATAACACGTCGGGTCTTGCGTGTTATAGGGGTGTTATCTGGAACCATGGGGGGCTGTGGCAAATAGGGTTCGTGTAACACCCCAAAATACGGTCTAGTTGGAATTGGTTCTAGTTATAGGAAATCTCACATCAATAAAGTCTAAATATTGTATCGGCTTGCTAAATATTTGATATTGGACTCTAATTAAGTTAAACTATCGAGTACGGGTCTTATTGAATTCATTAAAAGCTTTATAGTGACTAAATTATAGCTGTTAGGAAACATGAGAGCAAATTTATAGGGGATTGAGAGTTGAGGGACTAACCTTGTGATTAGCCCCTCCTCAATTAAAATCCCTTATACATGGGATAATTTGATGACTTTCCTTAAATTGAAGGAAATTTTTAGTGTGAAAAAGTATAAGAAAAGGGTTAGGAAAAATTTACTCGAGACTTGTTGAAGCAAACACCTCAAATAGACATCATCTTCTTCTTCTTCACCTAAGCAAGTACCTCCATTGGAGCTAGCTTCAAGCTTTGTTTTTCCTTCTTTCTATTCTTATCGAATCATTGCTAGAGATCATGTAAGCTATTCCCCTCAAACTATTATCAGAAATCCATGGTGTTTATGAGAGTAATCTCATGTTAGGTTTTGGCCATCCATGGAAATTCTTGATTAATAGTTATGTTGAGTTTAGATATCAATTTCGGTACCATTATATTGATTACGATATCATCGAATTATTCTTAACATGCTCCTATTGATTTTCTAGCTCAAGAAGTGGAGAGAGGGGTTTCGCCATCTCCGTCGAAAGCTAGAAACAATGGCGTTTTTATCCGAGAGTCGTAAGAGCATCGAATATCAAGGTGAGTGTAGTCGGAGTCTCGGGATTAGGTGAGGAGCCTTCCTGAATTCATTATTGTTGATTTTGATCAAATAACTAACATGTCTTTTAAAAAGTTGCATCGGATTGTTAAATGGATCTATTGGTAAGCATCGGTAAGTTTGGTAATGAATATCGGACATAGTTGTTGGCATCACCATCGTGCATTGTTATCGATATATTTATTGTTATTGAAACACTGTAAATGAATCATCGGACATTGACATTGGTATTGAAATCATGAGACATTGGTATTGAATCATGTTTACTAATAATAACATTGAATACATTAGTCATTGGAATTATCATTGAATATTGAATATGGATATTTTCATTGAAACCTTGGATTAAGATGGACATTGGATACAATTGGCATGCAATAGAATTCATGAGCTTAGTGTACAGGTGGACTACGTTCCTAAGGCTACGGCTAGGGTGTTCATATCCAGGTACCCAAATTTTCAGGTACCCTAAATTTTGAGTACCTAAAAGTCGGCCCGTGACCCAGCCCATAAGAGTTGGGTACCCGATTTATTATATATATATATATATATATATATATATTTATTTAAATCTATTTAAAAAAATACATATGAAACACATAAAATTTCATGATATATATTTCAAACACAAAAATGATTGATTTGAGGTAAGTTTTAAGAGAGAAATATTTGGATATATATATATATATATATATATATATATATATGTATATATATTAGTTTATTGACAAAAGAAGGTCTTAAAAATATTAATCTCGATCATGATTTTTCTTCCGACTCTCATATTGACAAATTAATATAAATATTTTTTGAAAAATTTTAAACTTAAAAAGTATATAATACAAGTATAAAAAGAAGTTTGGGATTTAAAATTAATTTTAGGGGAAATAAGAAACATATAATGAAAATAGAATTTAAAATATAAAATATATAAATATTAAAATTAACGGGTCGGGTCGGGTACCCGGTTATAAAAAATCATGGCCCTGACCCGGTCCAACTACCCAGAAAAAATTGAGGGTCGAGTACTCGACCCGAAAAATTCGGGAATTTTAAAATAAATACCCGGTAAATTTTAATCGGGTAAACGGGTCGGGGGGTCAGGTAGTTCGGGCCGAGTATTTTTGAACACCCCTAGCTACGGCCTATATTGATTTGGCGAGGCGGATGGATGTGTATTGTACTTGATCATTGGCGAGGCGGAGGGACTAGACCATTTGTTGATTTGGCGAGGCGTAGCAATTTGCGTATCCATTATCTTGATTCAATCCAAGGGTTAATAATGATTATGTTATGTTAAACATTGCATATTGGAGCATGACATTGATAATGATAAGCAGGAGTATATGTACATGCATCACTCATTGATATTTACATTGTATATGACTACCTCACTAGGCAATGTATGCCTAATGCGTCTCATCCCATGCATTTTAGGTTAAGGAATCGACCTTTGTGGAAGATCAGAAAAGTTGTAGCAAGACAAGTCACATCAAGCCGAAAGTAATGTATTTTGCTCTTATAAACTCTTAGAAAGGTGGAAAAGTAGTCGAACTAGTCTTTTGTGTCCATTTTGTTATGCTTATAATGTGTATAAGTTGAAATGTTGCTAAAGGCCTAAAAATGACTTTTAGTGATGTTAAAAGTTGGCAAAAATGACACATATGGCTCGCTTAGGTCAAAACCTAGTAAACGTATTCGTATGATTATGAAATTTGGCATGCCAATAGTTTATAGCATTGATATGTTGTGTGTAAATATTCGTTGCATTTGAACACCGTTTGGTAGGTCAATTCGATTAAAAACCAGCAAAAATCTGTCATTACAGGTTAGGCCGTATCGATACGGGGTAATAGTGTATCGATACGGTTAAGCATAATTGAACCTAAGGAACAGGGCGTATCAGTACGGTTTGGAGTTGTATCGATACGTTTTGCCACTGGAATTCCTTGTTTCGATACGGGCCTAACCTGTATCGGAACGGGTCAATAGTCAAAGTCAACCTGTACCGAAACAGGGCCTACCTGTATCGATACGGGGTATGAGCAAAGTCAACCCAAGTTGATCATCTTACACCCGTATCAAAATGGCATCAAGGTGTTTCGATACAAGGTTAGTTAAGTTGGTTAAGAGGCATAGATTGAAGGTCTGCATTGTTCACAGATTAGTCACTGAAGTTAGGATGACTCAATTGGATGAGTAAATGAACTCTGAATAGTACGAAAGTTTACAGACTTTTATTATTGTATTGAATTTCATTTTGGTATAATCAATTGCATCGAAGGACCTCTAAATTATTAGATTTATAGTTTAGTCCCTAAAACTTTTAATAGTTTAAGAATTGGTCCTAAATGATTAACTATTGTTTCATAATGGTTAAATTGGACTAGGATGTATATCTGATAATGTGTTATAAGTATAAAATTGTTCATGTTTTGTTTACTAATTGAAAATTTATTTCACTAATCCCTGAATCGCTCATCGAGTGCACCTTCCGACTCGGTTCTCGACCAGGCTGGGAAGGGGGTGTTACATTTGTGGTGTTAAAGCTAGAGTTTAGTTGATTCTAGGACTAAACCAAATCTTATTGCATTGTTGTTGTGTTACTGTGCCACCTAGGAGTTATGTATTGTGTATATTATGACTTGTCAACTAATATGATCTCCTCATAATTTAGATATGTCTCAAACTAAAGAAGCTCATATTGACGAGCTTGCCACTGGCTCCTCGACTCATTGCGAGGAGATAAGAGGAGGAGACCCTTCAAATCTTCCGAACCATCAAAACCCTCCTATTCAGAATGATGAGCCTATAACACCTACTACTCAGGCTAAATGTTATAAGAACATGGCTGATATGTTCAAGAAGTTTATGACTACAATGAGGGCTGAGCAAGTCATTCAACCCACCATTCCCGCTGTCCAACATACTCAAGCTTCTATTGATAAGCTATCTCAGTATCGAGCTTATACTTTTACCGGTCAAGATGATGATAATCCTGAAATTGCCGAGTATTGGTTGGACAACACCCTCCGGATCCTGAACAAGCAGTTGCAGTGCTCGGACAAGCACAAACTCGAGTGTGCCCTCGTGTTGCTGGCTGACGAGGCACTCCATTGGTGGGAGACTACTACTTTGACAGTTTTCGAGGATACTGTAACTTGAGAGTTCTTTCTTAAAGAATTCCACAAGAAGTACATCAGTGAGTTCTATCTCGCTGAAAGGCGAAGTATCTTTCTCCACCTCAAGAATGGTGGATGACCGATCGAGTAGTAAATCCATGACTTTTGCAAGTGTTGTAGATACGGTGCTGAATATATCAAGAAGGAGGAAGAGAAGTGTCGAATGTTCATTGAAGGGCTCAATTATGAGTTACGCCATATGTTTACTGTATTGAGCATCGTTGATTTTCAAGACCTTGTCAACCGAGTTAAGGCCACCGAAGCTGCACAGAGAGCTCAACGAAGTAGTGGGTCCAGTAAATCTGAGAAGATGTTTAGGGTTGATTCTCGACCTCCCAAGTGGAACAAGAAAGGAAAATATCAAGGCCCTAAGCAAAATGTTTATCCGCAGCCCTCCCGCTCTGGAAATCATGATAGGCCTCAATCTGTGACTTAATTCTTTGCAAAGGCAGCATCTATTGATAGCACCGGAGGATCGAATTAAAGTATTCTGCATCCAGTTTGCAACTACTGCCAGAAAAAGCATCCATCGGGTCAATGCCGTAAGTAGACTAGAGCTTGCTATTACTGTGGTGAACAAGGTCACTTCATTCGTGATTGTCCACTGAATGCAACCAAGTCTACAACCACCCCTACTAATGCTGCCTTTTCTACTCAATCCCTTTTAGGTAAGGGATCAAAGCAAGGATCAATAGGAACCTTTGGGAGATCGAGTGGTTCGGGGAAACCATTTAACAAGCAAGACACGAAAGCCTCTGCCCAGATGTATCATGTGAGAAGCAGAGAAGAGGAGGAAAAGCCTGATGTCATTGCAGGTACCATTGAGTTATATTTGTGTCCTTTATATGCATTAATTGATCCCGGTTCTACTCACTCTTTTATAAGCACCGTAATAGTCAAGAAATATGGTATGTCTTCTGAACCAATAGCATCGAGAATCTCCGTAACCAATCTTTTAGGAGATTGTGTTATCGTAAGGGTAGTATGCAAGAATTACACTTTATTAATCCAATGGATTCCTTTTTCGGCCAATTTGTTGGCTTTACCGATCCACGAGTTCAATGTTATCCTAGGTTTAGAGTGGCTTAGTGAGCATCAAGCCTGGGTAGATTGTTGTAAGAGAAAGTTGTACATTTGGGGTCTTGGCAAGGAAAGTGTTGTTCTGATGAACGCGGGGAATCCCTCATTGTGTGCTTTGACGTTAGAAGCCAAAGATGAATCTCAAGTACGAGATATTGATATTGTATATGAATTTCCTGATGTCTTTCCTGATGAACTTCCGGGATTACCCCCAACCCTTGAAGTGGAGTTTGGTATTGAGGTGCAACCTGGGACTGTCCCAGTTTCCATTGCACCATATCGTATGGCAGCTGTTGAATTAAAGGAGTTGAAAGCTCAAATTCAATAACTGTTAAGTAAAGGCTTTATTCAACCGAGCTCTTCGCCTTGGGGAGCTCCGGTCCTCTTTGTAAAGAAGAAAGATGGTTCTATTTGATTATGTATTGATTACCGACAGTTGAACAAAGTCACCATTAAGAACAAATATCTATTGCCTAGAATAGACGACTCGTTTGATCAACTAAAAGGCGCCTTTGTGTTTTCCAAGATCGATTTAAGGTCGGACTATTACCAAATGAGAGTGAAGAAATGTGACGTACCAAAAACTGCCTTTCGTACAAGATATGGACACTACGAATTCTTGGTGATGCCCTTCGGGTTAACCAATGCACCGACAGCCTTTATGGATTTGATGAATCGAGTCTTTAGAACCTATCTAGATAAATTCGTAGTGGTGTTTATAGATGACATATTAATCTATTCTAAGAATGTTGTGGAACACCGAGATCATCTTCGCATCGTGCTTCAAACCTTATAGGAGAAGCAGTTCTATGCAAAATTCTATAAGTGTGAGTTTTGGCTCACTGAAGTTGCATTCCTTGGACATATTGTGTCGGCTTCGGGTATTCAAGTGGACACGAAGAAGATTCAAGCCATCGTGGATTGACAACCAATAAAGAATATTGGTGAAGTCAGAAGCTTCCTTGGGCTTGCTGGCTATTACAGAAGAATCAACAATGGAGTTTCAATCAGTTAAAACAAGTATGGACCCATGCATCAGTCCTGACCCAATCTGAGTTTGGAAAGGACTACACAATTTATAGTGATGCATCACATCTCGGGTTAGGATGTGTATTGATGCAAGAAGGAAAAGTCATCGCGTATGCTTCGAGAAACTTAAATCGCACGAGATGAATTACCCTACTCATGACCTTGAGTTGGCTGCAGCTGTCTTTGCATTGAAAATCTAGAGATATTATCTCTATGGAGAAAAATGTTTCTCTTCACCGACCATAAAAACCTTAAGTACCTATTGACCCAAAAATAGTTAAATCTACGAAAACGAAGATGGATGGAACTTCTTAAAGATTACGATCTTGTCATCGATTATCATCCGAGCAAGGCCAGCGTTGTAGCTGATGAACTCAGCCGCAAACTTTTACCTGGTAAGTATTGACAGTGAGTATAGAGTTATATGTATTTTATGGCACATTGACTCGTTGCAATATTGTTGCCTTGTAGCCCCTCAGGCAAATAATGCTCACTTTCAATTTCAGAAGCATCGTTGTCTTGTAGCTGAACTTCAAGATCAGTCTACCATCGTTTCGCGAATCAAGGTTTTGCAAGAGCAAGATTCTGAGCTCCAATCTATTATATCTAAGTTATCAGATAACCCCAACTTCAGAATTAATTCTGAAGGGCTCTTATGTTTCCGTGACCGGATCTGTATACCTAATGATGAATCTCTTTGTATTTACATTCTCTCTTAAGCTCATTCAAGTTATTTTCCTGTTCACCCTGGATCTGTGAAGATGTATAAGGACCTTCGTGAACTCTATTGGTGGTCAGGCATGAAGTAGGCCATAGTCGATTATATATCTAAGTGTCTCACGTGCCAACGTGTTAAAGCAAAACATTGTGTTCCTAATGGACTGTTGCAACCCATTGATCCACCGCAATGGAAGTGGGAGAAGATCACTATGGATTTTGTTAATGGTCTACCTTTAACTCCTGCAAAACATGATGTCATATGGGTCATTGTAGATCATTTCACCAAGTCAGCTCATTTCCTACCAGTTAGAATGGACCACGGTCTTCCTATATTAGATGATTTGTACATTAAGGAAGTGATCCGACTCCATGGAGTACCCAAGTCCATTATCTCTAATCGAGATCCTCGTTTTGCATCTCGGTTTTGGAGGACCTTGCAAGGAGCTATGGGCACCAGAGTTAATCTTAGCACAGCTTTTCACCCTCAATCTGACGGCCAGTCAGAAAGGGTAATTTAGATCTTGGAAGATATGCTTTGAGCATGCATTATCGACTTTGGTGGAACTTGGGAGAAATCCCTACCCCTTGTTGAGTTTTCCTACAATAACAGCTACCAAGCTTTAATCCAAATGGCTCCGTATGAGGCATTGTATGGCAGACAATGCCAAACTCCATTGTGTTGGTCTGAACTTGGTGAAGGCAAGATGTTGGGCCCTGAATTACTTCGGGAAACTGAAGAACAGGTTACCATCATCCATGATCGCTTGAAAGCTGCCAATGACCGGAAGAAGGCCTATGTCGACCTCAAAAGAAGAGACATTGAGTATGAAGTTGGTGAAAAAGCCTTTCTTAAAGTCTCACTGTGGAAGAAAGTTCCGAGGTTCGGTAAAAAGGGAAAATTGAGCCCCTGATTCATTAGACCCTTTAAAGTCATCGAAAGAGTTGGCCCAATGGCGTATCGGTTATTGTTACCCTCATAATTGAGTAAAATCCACAATGTTTTCAATGTATCGATGCTCCGAAAGTACCGTTCTGATCCTTCACAAATTGTTGAACCTGAATCTGTAGAAATTCAACCAAATTTGTCCTACAAAGAAGAATCAGTTCAGATTCTTGCAAAAGAAGTAAAAAGGCTTCGTAATAAGTATGTACCATTAGTTATAGTGCTCTGGAGAAGCCACACCGTTGAAGAAGCTACCTGGGAAACTAAAGACACTATGAAACAACAATATTCGCATCTCTTCGGTTTAGGTAAAATTTGAGGACAACCTTTTCTTAAGGGGGAGAGTTATAGCACCCCAAAATCCGGTCTAGTTGGAATTGGGTTCCGGTGATCGGAAATATCACATCGATAAAGTCTAAATGTTGTATTAGCTTGTTAAATATTTGATATTGGACTCTAATTGAGTTAAACTATCGAGTAAGGGTCTTATTGAATTCATTAAAAGCTTTATAGTGATTAAATTATAGCTGTTGGGAAACTTGAGAGCAAATTTATAGGGAATTGAGAGTTGAGGGACTAACCTTGTGATTAGCCCCTTCTCAATTAAAATCCCTTATACGTGGGATAATCTGATGACTTTCCTTCAATTGAAGGAAAGCTTTAGTTTGAAAAAGTATAAGAAACAGGTTGGGAAAAACTTACCCGACACTTGTTGAAGCAAACACCTCAAATAGCCATCTTCTTCTTCTTCTTCACCTAAGCAAGCACCTCCATTGGAGCTAGCTTCAAGCTTTGTTTTTCCTTCGTTCTATTTGTAGAACTAATGTTTTGATATAATAATTGAAAATTGTTTTTGGACTAATTTGAAAAGAATTTAAAACTTGTTTTTGAGTCCAAATAAATTGAATATATGTTTGAGGTATTTTAAAAGGTTTTTGGCAATGTTTTTATTGATTTTAAATAGCCAAACTTAAGTTTTCAAGCTACTCGTACCGATACGGTCCAACCCGTAACGATACCTTTTTTGCCCAGTTTGGTCACTGCCAAAACCCGTATCGAAACAGGCTTGGCCGTTTCGATACAGATCGAGATTGTTTCGATACGCCTGGTAAGTGTACCGATCCCCTTTCTAACAACCCTAACGGCTATTTTCCCAACGGTCATTTAAATGTGAAACTGTACCGATACGCCCTCAAGCGTATCGATACGCCTAGGCTGGCAAGAGCCCAATGACTAGTTTCTAATGAAGGCCGTACCGATACGGGTCCAAGCGTATCGATACGGAAGGCTGCAGAACAACATTAATGAAGGGAAATAAAGTCCTCAACGGCTCCAAATCATCCCCAACGGCTAGTAACGGCTATAAACTCATCAAGGAGTATAAAAGGGACCTCCAAGCATCAAGTAAAGGCTAATGCTCATATTGTCAATCAACAAATGATCAAGAATTGTCTTAGAGCTTAAATTGTCATTTATTGTATAGACAAACACTAGTGAGCCAAAATTGTCAAATTTGCTCAAGTGTTTTAGGTTTTGGGTGAGTGCTAAATTGTGCAAACAAATACCTATTAGAGGGATTTAAGTTTGCTTATTGTTTCTCTTTGTAAAGAGGGTTTCAATCAAGGCTTTGGGTAGAAAGCTTGATTGGTGTATAAGGATTTCCTCCTAAGCCTAGAAAAGGGGACGAATCAATAGTGGATTGATTGGAAATCCTTAGTGGGGAGCTAAGGTAGTGGATGTAGACCTTGGTTAGAAGGTTGAACCACTATAAATCATTGTGTCAATTATCTTTTTAGCTTCCACAACCCTTCCACCCAAAAATCCACCTCTCCACCACTTGGTGAGCAACATCGGTTGAACGAATCGAGCCCCACACATCTCAACAATTGGTATCAGAGCTTGGCTCAATTAAGGAGGATTCACATCCTATTGAGAAGATCCGGCAAGCTCGATCACATTTTCTTCAACCGGCTCAAATGGCACAATCAATCGACCAACCACCTTTCTTTGATGGAACCCACTATGCCCATTGGAAGATAAAGATGAAGTTCTTCATCAAATCTAGAGATTACAAGCTATGGGATATAGTTGAAGATGGTCCGTTCGTGCCTCAAAGAAGCAAAGCGGAGTGGAGTGCCGACGATCGCAAGAAGATGGAGCTTAATTGCAAAGCCTTGCACATCTTGTTTTGTGCTTTTGGCCCAACCATTTATGAGAAGATGTCTTCTTGTGAGAGTGCCAAGGAGGTATGGGACAAGCTTGGAGTCACATACGAGGGGACCGATGAAGTCAAGGAGACCAAGATTGGGCTCCTAACCTTAGAGTATGAGAACTTCAAAATGGATCTGGAAGAGAACATCGAGAAGATGTTTGATAGGTTCTCCACTATCACCAATGGTCTCAAAGGCTATGGAGAAGCCATCCCGGAGGAAAAGCTTGTTCGAAAGCTCATCTACTCACTTCCCGAGTCTTGGGACTCAAAGAGGACCGCCATCATCGAAGCCAAGAATTTGAAGACCTTGAAGCTTGATGAACTCATGAGGTCACTCCTTACTCATCAAATCATGAAGAAGAATAAAGAAGATGAGAAGAAGAGGGAAGAAATTAGAGCTATGAGAGAGAAGAAAATCAAAGGGCTAGGCATCAATGCAAGTGCCATGGCTCTCAAGTCCTCCACTTGCCATCATGTCTATTCAAGTGAAGAGGAGGATGAAGATGAAGAGATAGTTCATCTCTTCAAGAAGTGTGCCCCGTTCATGAAGAAAGCTTTGAGAGAGCTTGAACGAGATTCCAAGAAAAAGGAGAGGGCAAGCACTTCAAGCCATAAGAAGAAGGCACATGTGGCTACTTGGAGTGATGAGGACTCCACCGACGATGAACAAGCCAACCTTTGCCTTATGGCCATCGAAGAAGATTCAAGGGTAACTTCTAATTCATCTACTTCATGTTCTTACTCTTTTGATGAATTACAATATGCCTATGATGATTTGGTTTTAGACTTTAAAAATCACATTTTGAAAAACAATAAATTGATTTCAAAGTTAAAAATTCAAAATGATTTGATTTCTAAAACCAAGCTTGAACTTGAAGCAAAACTCGAGGAGTTTGAATTAAAATGTTTTGATTTACAAAATTTGCTTCAAAAAGTTCAAGAGGAAAATGATTTGATTTCCAAAGAGCTTGAAAGGAAAAACAATTTTGGAAAATCAAATTTTTATGTTAGACAATCTAGTGCCCCTAGATTTGTTAAAGGAAAATGTTTTAGAAGTATTTGGGTCCCAAAAGGACTTAGTACTTCAATTAAAAAGGATGACATTGAAAAATGGATTCCTAAGAGGACTAAAATTTGTGCTACTAACGTTCATGGATCCAAAGCAATTTGGATACCAAAAGTCACTTGATTGTCTTTTGTTAGGTGTGATGGAGATGTTCAACAAGTCAAACATTGAGGGGGAGCTCCATACACACAAGGAAGAACACTTGAAGAAGGAAGGCTTCACATCCTCCCTTGAATTCGAGTGTGGTAAAATCTACTTGCTTTTGTGTTTATTTGTTTTATTTTCCATTTTTGTCAACTAGATGATCATATATGTTGGACTAACACTTTTGATGATGCTTTGAGTAAGGGGGAGCCATTTTTAAACCAAACTCTTATTTTTGTCAAATTTTTACCTCTATTGTTAATTTTGAACTTAATGTTTTAAATTCTTTTTGATATAACAAAAAGGGGGAGAAATGGTTTGAAAAATTGAATTTTCAAATGAATAAGGGGGAGCTTTATTTGATTTCATATCTTTAATCTCTTATTCACATTTTTAAAGTTAAAGGGGAGAATCCCAAACAATTTTTCAAGTTAGTTTTATTATATCAAAAAGGGGGAGATTGTAGAACTAATGTTTTGATATAATAATTGAAAAATGTTTTTGGACTAATTTGAAAAGAATTTAAAACTTGTTTTTGAGTCCAAATAACTTGAATATATGTTTGAGGTATTTTAAAAGGTTTTTTGGCAATGTTTTTATTGATTTTAAATAGCCAAACTTAAGTTTTCAAGCTACCGTACCGATACGGTCCAACCCGTATCGATACCTTTTTTGCCCAGTTTGGTCACTACCAAAACCCGTATCGAAACAGGCTTGGCCGTTTCGATACGGATCGGGATCGTTTCGATACGCCTGGTAAGCGTACCGATCCCCTTTAAATGTGAAACCGTACCGATACGCCCTCAAGCGTATCGATACGCCTAGGCTGGCAAGAGCCCAACGACTAGTTTCTGATGAAGGCCATACCGATACGGGTCCAAGCATATCGATACAGAAGGCTGCAGAATAACATTAATGAAGGGAAATAAAGTCTTCAAAGACTTCAAATCATCCCCAACGGCTAGTAACGGCTATAAACTCATCAAGGAGTATAAAAGGGACCTCCAAGCATCAAGTAAAGGCTAATGCTCATATTGTCAATCAACAAATGATCAAGAATTGTCTTAGAGCTTAAATTGTCATTTATTGTATAGATAAACACTAGTGAGCCAAAATTGTCAAATTTGCTCAAGTGTTTTAGGTTTTGGGTGAGTGCTAAATTGTGCAAACAAATACCTATTAGAGGGATTTAAGTTTGCTTATTGTTTCTCTTTGTAAAGAGGGTTTCAATCAAGGCTTTGGGTAGAAAGCTTGATTGGTGTATAAGGGTTTCCTCCTAAGCCTAGAAAAGGGGATGAATCAATAGTGGATTGATTGGAAATCCTTAGTGGGGAGCTAAGGTAGTGGATGTAGACCTTGGTTAGAAGGTTGAACCACTATAAATCATTGTGTCAATTATCTTTTTAGCTTCCACAACCCTTCCACCCAAAAATCCACCTCTCCACCACTTGGTGAGCAATATCGGTTGAACGAATCGAGCCCCACACAACTCAACACTATTGTTATTGAATCATTTCTAGATATCGGGTAAGATATTTCCCTCAAATTATTATCAGAAATCCATGGTGTTTATGAGAGTAATCTCAAGTTAGGTTTTGGCCATCCATGAAAAAATTGTTGATTAATAGTTGTGTTGAGTTTAGATATGAATTTCGGTATCATTATATTGATTACGATATCATAGAATTATTCTTAACATGCTTCTATTGATTTTCTAGCTCAAGAAGTGGAGAGATAGGTTTCGCCATCTCCATCGAAAGCTAGAAACAAGGGTGTTGTCATCCGAGAGCCGTAAGAGCATCAGATATCAAGGTGAGTGTAGTCGGAGTCTAGGGATTAAGCGAGGAGCCTTCCCGAATTCATTATTGTTGATTTCGATCAAATAGCTAACATGTCTTTTAAGGAAGTTGCATCGGATTGTTAAACGGATCTATTGGTAAGCATCGATAAGTTTGGTAATGAACATCGGACATAGTTATTGGCATCATCATCGTGCATTGTTATCGATTTAGTTAATGTTATTGAAACATTGTAAATGAATCATCGAACATTGACATTGACATTGAAATCATGAGACATTGATATCGAAGCATGTTTACTAATAATAACATTGAAGACATTAGTCATTGGAATTATCATTGAATATTGAATATAGATATTGTCATTGAAACCTTGGATTTGGACGGACATTGGATACAATTGACATGCCATAGAATTCATGAGCTTAGTGTACGGGTGGACTACAGTCCTAAGGCTACGGCCTATATTGATTTGGCGAGGCGGAGGGATGTGTATTGTACTTGGTCATTGGCGAGGTGGAGGGACTAGACCATTTATTGATCTGGCGAGGCGTAAGAATTCGCGTTTTCATTATCTTGATTCAATCTAAGGGTTAATAATGAATATGTTATGTTAAACATTGCATATTGGAGTATGACATTGATAAGCATGAGTATATGTACATGCATTACTCATTGATATTTACATTGTATATGACTACCTCACTAGGCAATGTATGCCTAATGTGTCTCATCCCATGCATTTCAGGTTAAGGAATTGACCTTTGCGGAAGATCGAAAAAGTCGTAGCAAGACAAGTCACTACAAGTCGTAAGTAACGTATTTTGCTCCTATAAAATCCTAGGAAGGTGGCAAAGTAGTCCGACTAGTCTTTTTTGTCCATTTTGTTATGCTTATAATGTGTATAAGTTGAAATGTTGCTAAAGGCCTAAAAATGACTTTTAGTGATGTTAAAAGTTGGCAAAAATGACACATATGGCTCACCTAGGTGAAAACCTAGTAAACGTATTCGTATGATCATGAAATTTGATATGCCAATAGTTTATAGCATTGATATGTTGTGTGTAAATTTTCGTTGCATTTGAACACCGTTTTGTAGGTCAATTCGATTAAAAACCAGCAAAAATCTGTCATTACAGGTCAGGCCGTATCGATACGGGGTAATGGCGTATCGATACGGTTAAGCATAATTGAACCTAATGAGCAGGGCGTATCAGTACAGTTTGAAGTTGTATCGATACGTTTTGCCACTGGAATTCCTTGTTTCGATACGGGCCTAACCTGTATCGGAACATGTCAATAGTCAATGTCAACGAAAGTCAACTTGTACCGAAACAAGGCCTACTTGTATCGATACGTGGTATGGGAAAAGTCAACCTAGGTTGATCATTGTACACCATATCGAAACAGCATCAAGGTCTTTTGATACAAGGTTAGTTAAGTTGGTTAAAATGCATAGATTGAAGGTTTGTATTTTTCACAAATTAGTCACTAAAGTTAGGATGACTCAATTGGATGAGTAAATGAACTCAAAATAGTATGAAAATTTACAGACTTGTTATTATTGTATTGAATTTCATTTTGGTATAATCAATTGCATCGAAGGACTTATAAATTATCATATTTACACTTTAGTCCCTAAAACTTGTACTAGTTTAAGAATTGGTCCTAAATGATTAACTATTGTTTCATAATGGTTAAATTGGACTAATATGTATATCCGATAATGTTTTATAAGTATAACATTGTTCATGTTTTGTTTATTAATTGAAAATTAATTTCATTGATCGCTGAATCGCTCATCGCGTGCACCTTCCGACTCGGTTCTCGACCAGGCCGGGAAGGGGTATTATAGTTCTCTAAATTTATTGGCGCATGCTCAGTGTTGGAGGCGGAGCTATAGCGTGTGTATATGGAATTGATTCAAGCTTGGAATTTAGGGGCTAGAAGAGTGATTGTAGAGATTGATTGTTTGGATGCTTTGAAGGATTCATGAAGTAATGTGGTGATACCTACTATTTTAAACCAGGTGAAGGATATGGGTCAATATCCTGGGGAACTTTGGTTTCAACACGTTCATTGTTATGACAATAAGGTTGCGGACGCAATGGAGAAGGAAGCTTCAAGGGATAACCTTGAGTGTTCTCGGTTTCTTATGCCGCCGACATCAATTACCTCTTTTTTGATTGCTGATCGATCAACAATGAGGGGAGCGAATGTGTGAAGACAAGATCGATCGACTTTGAGGGCCATGAATCAAGAAGTAAGTAACGTGGCGATGCCTACTATTTTAAACCATGTGAAGGATTTGAGTTGATATCCTTGGGAACTTTGGTTTCAATACGTTCATCGTAATGGCAATAAAGTTGCGGACGCAATGGCGAAGGAAGCTTCGAGGGATAACCTTGAGTTTTCTCGGTTTCTTATGCCACCGACATCAATTACCTCTTTTTTGATTGTTGATCGATCGACTATGAGGGGAGTGAATGTGTGAAGACAAGTTGCTGGTGTGGATGAAGGAAGCGCTACAGGGATGGTTTGCTGATCACCTTTGTGGTTTCTTAGTGGCTAGGTTTTGTTTTGATTGTTAAGTTTGGTTGTTGATGTATGTCGAGCTTTGTTCGCTAGTTTTTTAAATATTGTCGTGTGTATTCTTTTTTTCTGGTTAAGTTTAGGGAATTTTTATTTTTGCAGATTGATTCGATTAAATTTCAACACGGAATGTATTAACATATTCGAAGTTTCGCTAAAGAAAATACAGCGAAACCTAGTTGGTATTGGACCGTGAAGGATGAAATCATTTATTTATTCTGCAAGGCAAAGATCTTTTCTTTTGTAATGGCGAGAGGCTAATGCTCGAAAGGGATGAAGGGCTAAAGGCCCTTTTTTTTTTTTTACGAATTTTCGAATAATTCGAAATTAAAATTTTAATAATCCGTATCTGATTTAATTATTAAATTTTTTTAGACATTTTATTCGAATATCTGAAAATTTAAAAGTGAATCAGGTATCGTATTTTCGGATCGGATCATTAAAAAAATTGATTGAAGTTTTTGAACACCCCTAATATACACGATAAAATTTGAAAATTTTGTAGTTTTTATTGTTATTAAGGTTCCTAACCGAATATATTATGATAAAATAAATATAATAATGTATATGTTATACCCGTATGATGTTTACCAAAAAGCACGTGAGTAGTGAAAAGAGATTCGATTGGATAATGTTACATCCACCCAATGTGTATTCAAACTGGTCGAGGTAACGCATAATATGAGAATTGAAATAAATATAAGTGAAACAAATTTTATTTTGAAAATTTCACTAATAATACATAATAATTAATATATATTTGATCCATAAATATTTCCAAAACCATAAATGTAAATAAAAATAAGATAATTAAATTTTAAGAAATAACCTTAAATTCTAAACCATACACCCTAAATGAATACATTCCACCCTTAATTTTCTAAACATAATCTTAAACCCTAACCCTAAATAGTGCCATATCTAGGCCTGGAAAGGAGGGGCAACCGCCTAGGGCCTATAATTTTTATAGTCAATTATACTTATAAAAAAATATTTTTATATTAATTATAAGGCTCAATTTTTTCAATACTTATTATTAGGGGTGTAATTTTTTCTCAATATATATTGTTATGGGCCCAATTTTGTCCTAATATTTATTATTAAGGGCCTCGATTTTTTCGTAATATTTATTATTAGGAGTCTATTTTTAAAATTTATTTTTTTTCTAATTTTTGTTATTAAGGGTTTACTCTTAAAATTTAATTGTTTCTAATATTTGTTATTAAAGGCCTATTTTTTCTCAATATTTGTTATTATGAGCATACTCTTAAAATTCATTTCTTTTCTAATACTTGTTATTAAGGGCCTATTTTTTCAATATTTGTTATTATGAGCATACTCTTAAAATTTATTTCTTTTCTAATACTTGTTTTTAAGGGCCTAATTTTTTAATACTTGTTAGTAGAGGCTCAATTTTTTCCCAATATTTGTTATTAGGGCTCTACTCTTAAAATTCATTTTTCTTTTCTAATACTTGTTATTAAAGGTTCAATTTTCTCAATACTTGTTATTAGGGGCCGATTTTATTTTTTAATATTTGTTATTATGAGCATACTCTTGAAATTTATTTATTTTTTCAATATTTATTATTAGAGGCCTATTTTTTCAATACTTGTTATTATGGACTTACTCTTAAAATTTAATTTTTTTTCAATATTTGTTACTCGCAGTGACAGCAATAGCAACCGTTATGTCCGCAATCGCGATAAATATAATATGGCCGAAAATGCGACTGCAACCCTAATTTAAATTTCTAATTAGGAGCAAATTCTTTTGTTTCGCCCTAAGACTACCAAAATCTAAAAAACGAACTTAATTCTAAACCTACTATTTTAAGGCGGGACATAAACAAAGACACCAAAAAATCATACGATTTCAATATTTGATCCTTGTTGACTATTAAATTTAACTGTTCTTTTGGATCAGTTGGTGCAATGTGTCGTGGTACAATATTGATACTTGACATTTCCAGAATTTTTTATTTTATTTAAAAAATTTATAAAAATTAATTTTTCTAATAAATATGTAAATGTCACATGAAAAAACTCTAGTGTGTTATGTGACAGTAATATCTCAAAAGAAAAATTATCAAAAATTGATGATTAAAACTGGTCAAATAACTTGACTCGTTACATTTTTTTATTTTCAATGATAGAAAATTTTGACGCTGATTTTCTATTTTAAATTTATATTTGAATATATATATATATCTTAAAAGCTTTAAAGATAATTTTTTGATAAATTTAAAGGTAATATTTTCTTATTTACATTTACTCTAAGAGAAGGAACGAGATGCTTTTATTGGGCTAAAACCCATGACTTAAGAGAGTGTGAGGAAACAAAGTGAGCAACATGCCCAACCGATCAAATGTGCTTGATTAAAAATGTAACTTTTTAAATGTTTTTTGAACAAACAATTTGATAAAATATCAATTCTACCCAAATCTCTTCCCACTCACAAATCAAAAGATTTTAAGCATTTAAAAATATCTGAACCCCATATTCTTGTATATATTGTGTCTATAATATGTCAATCAAATTAAATTCAATTAGACCTTTTAAATATATTTTATAAAATACAATTTTTTAAAAAGAGGTTAATTTTTATAACGAACGCTAGCGTAGTGTGGCGGGTTTAGGCAGGTTATCGTTCAAGTAAACAAACATGATCTCATCTGTTAAATTGCCATATGCCTAATTAATAAAGTTGCTTGGCTTTATTACTATTGTTAGCGTCGCGTATGGATCGGGTTCGGTAAGGTTTATGTACGTCATCAATATGATACATGATTGCCTAAGAAAAGTATGGATTTTAAATTGGGTAAACTATATCCAAGATCATTTAACTATGAGCTTAGTAACAAATGATTATTTTTATTTTATTTTAAAAGTTACAAACATTTGTCAATTGAAAAATTATTACAACCAGGTTATTTCGCTTATAGACATGTCAATTAAAAATTATTACAAATATGTCACTCAATTAACATGTTGTTATAAACAAGTCATTTTTCTGCAAATACAATATGGTATGAGAATATTTTTTAGTCTCAAAACTTATACATTCTATTAATTTTATTTTAATTCAAAAATAATTCAATAAATTAAACTCTTAATATTTAAAATTCTCATCATTTTAATCTTTATTCTTCTCCTAAATTGCTTGTTCTTAATCAGAAATATTATATTACATTCTTGGTATAATAACAATTTAACAATAACTTGTTGTAGCATTAAGGCCAAATGCAGTTATCGAGCTACTGATTTGATCTGATGAGCTTACTTGCTTTGATAGTATCACAAAAAAACTAAATTGATGAAAATTTTAAATATGAAAGATTAAATTTATTGAAATGTTTTAAATTAGGACAAAAATAATATATGGTATTAGTGTTTGGGACTAAAATGTTCTTTTACCAAGAAAAATGACATGTTTGTAAGGAGAATGACTAACAATATGTTAATTGAGTGAATGTTTCTAACTTAGGTTTTTACTAGCCTATAAAGGGGCTCATATGTAAATTTGTATTCCATTGGTGCACACATCTTGTGTGGTTTCTTGGTGGGACTTGAAGCGGACCATGAGAAAGCAATTTTTACCACTCCCTTACTACCAAAACAAATATATTCCCAAACAATTACAGAAAGGTGAAGATGAATCAACTTTTGAACAAGAAGAAAGTGATAGTGAACAAACAGAAAAACTTATGAGTCATGTTGCAATAGAAAGTTGTTCACGGGAATCTCCTTCAAAGATGTTCAAAACTTTTGTGAGGGGATTATAGGAAGTGAGTTGATTCACTTAAAATCGATTGAGAGTGAAGAGGTCGAGAATAGTAAAAGTCAAATTTATGGTCCAACCTTGGTAAGAGAAAAAAAAAGATGAGGGAAAGTTAGATACGCGAAAAGTGAAACAAATAAAGAGAAAATTAAAAAGAAGATGAGAGATTCTTTGACTAACCATAACTCAAAATCTTTTAGTTATGCTATCATCGTTTTACAGGAATTTTTTGATCCATTCCGAGAGGCTCAATTGAATTACTCCACATGATTCATTTTTTTTTTATCGATATTGACAACCATTCTCTTTTTCACATTTAGATTCGAGGAAGAATCTTTTCGAAGAGTGAAGCAATGATACGAGAATAGGAGGGGTGAAACTAGTCATTTGAACAAGAAATTGAAGTTGTTTTTGAAGGTTAGAATATCAGTTGACTTGCGACGACTTTTGGGATAGGATACACGCATTTTTAATTATTATAATTTTTTAAAGTCATTGAAATTTATTTAATCTTTTTAATTAGGATAATTTTATTAATTTAGGATAATATTATCTATTTTAATTGGATAATATTTTTATCTTTTGACCGAATTATCATTTTGGCCACTAATCTTTTTTTTTTGAACCAATTTAACCTCTAATGTTTCAATTTGAGCGAAAATGACCCCTCTAAAGATGAAAACAGTTAGTTAACTAACGTAAATTGCCTAAAATGACGTGGTAAACCTATAGGGCGGTGCAAGCTGACATGGGCAATATTAAATAGACAAAACTGTTGACTTGAAAGAATGTCACATCAGTCAAAAAATAATTTTATAAAATTATAGAAAACATAAAATTATTTTTTCTGTTGACGTGTCATGCTGTCAAGTCATTTCAAGCTGTTTATCATTAGTTGTCTAATAGTTTTCATCAGTACAGGGGCCATTTTGACCCAAAATGAAACATTGGGGGTTAAATTGGTTCAAAAAAGAATATGGGTCAAAATAACTATTCAGTTAAACGTTAAGGACTTTTTTTAACATTATGACTTTAGATTAAATCAAACTTCTTTTTCTTTGTAATCTAGGGTTTACTTCCTTTGTAAAAATGATTCAATTCAATTCAATTCAACACATTTATCACTTTTAAAATATCTCAGTTGATTCTAAAAAAGATATCATTTTCCTCGGATTTACTGGCTTTCCTTTGGAAATTTGATATTCCATAGTTTATTGGGGGAGACTTTAATGTCTTCCTCCATCTAGATAAGAAAATTAGGCAAGCTATCAATTTCTTCTTGATTTATCTGTTATAAAATTTTATCCAGGATGTTAAGCTCATCAACCTACCTCTCTATGGTGGTGCCTTCACCTGGAATAATCATAAGGATCCCCCACCTTTGTCAGGTTAGAATGTTTTCTAATCTATTTTGATTTCTTCACAACTTTTCCTGATATTTCACAGAAATTGCTAGCAAGTCGTTATCAGATCACAATGCAATCATTTTATCCGAAGACAGTAAGAACTGGGGTCCCAAGCCTTTTAAGTGCTTTAATTATTGGTTTGAGAAGATGGGTTTGAAGGCATAGTTTTGACAACAATCCATCGTCATAGGTAAAGGAATCGAAGGATTGGTATTGGGGAGGACTACTCAAAGGATCTAAATTGGATATCAAGAATTTGTCAAGGTCTATAAATGATGTCTTCAAGAAGTCCATTAACTCTCTAGAAAGCAACATTTCAAAAATAGAGTAGAGAATTTAGGGTGGTGTGGGTGATCCTCATCTAGGATCTACGCTGAAGAAACTCAGGGCAGATTTATGGAAGGAACATAAAAAGGAGGAGAGAGCTTTGCTCCAAAAGTCTAGCCTAAAATGGTTCAAGGAAGGGGACAAAAATATGTGGTTCTTTCACCTTTGTTCCTCTTCGAGTGGAAGAGTTAATTTGTTGAATTATATCCAAAATGATGGACTGATAATATGTGACCCTGCTTCCATAAAGTCTTTTGTGCATGACTATTTCTTTAGAGCTTGCAACATGAAATGCGCCATTGATATAGGTGAGTTGAATATAATTTTTTCGAAAATCAACCAAGATCAAAACAATTTGTTTGAAAGGAAATTATTGGAAGAATAGCTGTAAAGTGGCATTAGTTCCTCTGATAGTAATTGTGCCCCTAGCCCAGACAGTTTCAATATGAGGTTTTATAAGAAATTATGGCCTCAACTCAAAGGTGACATCCTAAGGTTCTCCTACGACTTTTTTCATGGTCATAGATCAGAAGAAGGTATTAATCACTCTTTCATGGTCATAGATCGGAAGAAGGTATTAATCACTCTTTCATTACATTGATCCCTAAAAAACTGAATTCAACATCCCTTGATGAATACCGTCCAATTACTCTGGTGGGGAAATATATAAAATTCTCTCTAAGGTTCTCGCTAGGAGACTGAGTTCATGTTATGATTCTATTATTAGCAAGTCTCAATTCACGTTTATTTCGGGTCGACAGATTTTACGACTACTCCTTTATTGCGAATGAAGCAATGGACCACATGATTAAAACTAGATCCTCTAGAATTGCTTTTAAAATATATTTCTTCAGAGAGCGCACAATTTTGTATATTGGGATTTTCTCATTCGGGTGACGTAGAAATACGTTTTTTCAGCATCGATTTCAGTTCTTGTTAATTGTACTCCTAAGAAGAGATTTTTAATTTTGAAGGGTATTAGATATGGGTGTTCTTTATCGCCTATACTTTTCAATATAGTTGGAGAAGCTTTGAATTCATTGCTCTGACTAGTGCTTAAATTATACATTATTTTATTAATAATTACTCCTTGATTAGTTGTTTTAAGCTGCTTAGCTGGTGATTTTTTATTCTTTTCGGTGCAGGACTTTGTGGCTGGAAAATAGATTGGAAAAGGCTGGATTTCACAAGCTTTCTGGATTCATGGTTGGATTAGTAGGCATGAACTGGGGTATGAAAATACTGACTGGGCGCGACACGTCAGCAGTACGGGAGGATGGCGTCAGCTATAGCAGAATGGGAGGATGACGTCAGCAGCGACGTTGATAGCTTATCAAGTCCATTTCGATAGCTTATCAACAAGATTTAAATTTTAAACTTAGGATTTATCTTTTGTATTTAATATTTTAGGAATTATCTTTTTACCTTTTATCTTTATGATTTAAATTTAAAATTATCTTTTGTATTTTAGGATTTTATCTCTTAGTATTTTTAGGGTTTTTGAGGACTATAAATACCCCATTGGGGTAAGCCTCATAACATCTCATCATTTGTTCTTCACTTTATTTCTACTTGAGTTTATAAAATTCTCTTCGCCCTTCAGTTTTTATTCTCTCTATTTTTACTTTATTTTTTTCGAAAATTATGCTAAGCATGGTTAATTCAATAATCATGCAAAGCTAAATTTTCCTTAGCCAAAGGCGGTAGCGATGACTCGATTTCAACGTGAGGAATGAAAAGCGCTTAAATAACTTCAGGTTTTACTTGTCTCTATTTTCAAAAGCTAAAATCTAAACCAAAACGATTTTCGAAACAAAAGATTGACTTTTATCGAAATAAGGTTTTCGGTTAATATGTGGGAGGAAGGATCGGCTATTGAAGCACATTCGTCTTCCTGGGAACACACTTAGTAAATTGATTACTAAGGGAAAATTTGAGATCGAAACCGTTATTATTGAAATAACACCATTCGAGTCAGTTTTTATTGGGCTTAAAACGACCTTGGTCTTCAACATTGTTGTTGATTAAGATCAAGTTCAGATATCGATATCAAAGATAGAACTTGGGTATTCGGTATACAAAGGGAAGTCTCAAGGATTGAACCTTGTGGACAAGTAACCGACATAAATCCTAAAGTGAAAATCTTTCTCCAATAATCCAAAGAAATTGAGTCAAAGCGAAAGTGTGCGGCTAGAGTTTAGATATCAAATTTATTTATATTCAACCACTTCAACACAATTTTTATTTATTACCTTTCTTTAATCAACCACCCCCACCTAAAAACTCAATCCACTTCAAGGCTCATAGGTTAACAATCATAATCAAGAAGTTTCCTAAATCCCTGTGTGATCGACCCTTACTTCTCTTTTACTACATTTAACTTCCTTTATTTATTAATTGAAAATAAGGAATTATTTTGACGCGAAAACAACGCGTGTCAAATTGGCACCGTTGCCGAGGATTTCGGCAAAAATTCACTGATTATTTTTGTTTGTTTATGACCAGGAAGAATCTGGGAGAACTAGCAGACTACATCTCGGAAATCGAAGCATTCGCACGACGTCAGAACGCATAAACAGACCGAGAATAGCAAAATAGATTGCGCCAACAGAGATTACAACGAGATCTTGAGCTAGCATCCCAAACCGCAACGCACTTTGAGGATACCAACGAAGAACAAAATCCAATGGCAGACGAACAGACAATACAACAACTGACTAGGGCACCAGATGACAATCAGCCCTTGTGCATAACCTTCCTGAATGGTATAACGCCATTCCAGTTGAATACCAGTTTGATCCATCTTCTACCAAAATTTCACGGCTTGCCCTCTGAGAACCCCCACAAGCACCTTAAGGAGTTTCATATGGTTTGTCTAAGTACAAAACCATAGGGAGTTTCCTAAGATCAAATTTAACTTTGAGCCTTTTCTTTTTCTTTATCTGATATTGCCAAAGATTGGCTATTTGATCTTCCTTCTAACTTTGTTACGACCTGGACTGACATGGCTTGTTTATTTCTTGACAGGTTCTTCCCAGCAGCCAAGGCAAGCGAACTTAGGCGAAGTATCTTGAGTATCCAACAAAAGGATACTGAATCGCTGTACGACTACTGGGAGCACTACAAGAAGCTACGCGCCAGCTGTCCTCAAGACGGTTTGACCGAACAAACGCTTCTCCAGTATTTTTACGAAGGTTTGACGCCTATGGACATGAAGGTAATTGATGCAGTAAGTTGAGGAGCACTTGTCAATATGACCCCAACTGCAGCTCGAACCTTAATAACAGCTATGGAATCAAACTCGTAACGATTTCACCAATCGACTGAACCGTCTCAGTGAGTGAATAAGGTAGGTGTTCTGGAAAATAAAATTGATAAGTTGGCTGAAATAGTTCAATCTCTTGTTGCAGATATAAAAATTGCAGCTAGGATTTGCGGAATATGTACAAGCCCAGAACTTCCGACGAACTGTTGTCCGATGGTTCAAGAAGAAGACGTTGCACAAGTGAATGTCATGGGAAATTTCCTAGGACCTCAACAAAGGCAATATAACCCCAATACCAACTCATATAACCTTGGATGGAGAGACCACCCAAACTTCAGTTATGCGCAGAACCAAAGGCCAAATCAGTCATATCAACAGAGACAACCAACTCAACAACAATATCAATATCTGAAGTCATCATTAGAATCCATTGTTGAAAGGCTGGCAATGTCCCAAGAGAAGTTCCAGAACCGCACTGAAGCCCATCTTCAAGAACTGGACAAACAAATGTCCCAGTTGGCTCAAGCTATGGGGAAGCTAGAATCGCAGGGAAGACTTCCTTCTCAAACGGAGTCAAATCCGAGAGAGAATGTTAGTGCTATCACCATTCGAAGCAGAACAATTATAAACCCGGAAGTGCCAGAAAAGAATACCGAACAATCCGCAGAAGAGAAGGAAGCGCCACCCTCAAACTCCCTAGGTACGCCTTCTTCGCCACCACCTCCTTCTCTTACTTCTCATGAAATCGCACCACCATTCGCATCAAGGTTGGTGAAACGTGACAAAAGAGCCGAAGAGAAGGAAACCATAGAAGTGTTCAAAAAGGTGAAAGTCAGCATACCCCTCCTAGAGGTAATCCGACAAGTCCCAAGGTATGCCCAATTTTTAAAGGAACTTTGCACCACAAATAGGAAGCTGACAGGGCATGAGAAGGTAAATTTAGGAGAGAATGTATCTGCAGTATTTCAAAGGAAACTACCGCCAAAAATGAAGGATCAAGGTATGTTCGCTATACCTTGCAAAATAGATAACATTTGAATAAATCGCGCGATGTGTGACTTAGGAGCTTCAATTAACGTTATGCCTCTTTCCGTTTATAAAATGATTACTAACGAACCTTTGAAGGAAACACGTGTTACTATTCAGTTAGCCGATCGTTCAATCATATATCCGGAAGGAGTGATAAAAAATGTCTTGGTGAAAGTTGATGTTCTAATTTTTCATGCCGATTTCTATGTCATTTACATAGAGAACAATAGAACAAACACGTGCTCAGAGGTATTGTTGGGTCGACCTTTTCTAAGCACCTCCCATACCAAAATCGATGTTAGAAGCGGTATTTTAAAAATGGAATTTGATGGTGAGATAGTAGAATTTGATGTGTATAAAGCAATGAAATACCCAAAGCATGTAGAAAGAATTAATTCCATTGATATTATTGATCCCTTAATTGACAATTTCATTAAAACTAATTTTTTCGATACTTTTAATAAGGATTTTGCGGAGATAAGGGAGTTTAAAAATATATTTTATGTCAATTCTAATTTAATTCTAACTCCTTCTAAAACTAAAATGCTACCCTCTCTTTTGCAAGCACCAGAGATAGAATTAAAGCAGTTGCTGGTCCACCTCAAATATGCGTTTTTGGGAGAAAACAATACCTTGCCAGTAATTATCTCGAGCACGCTTTCGAAAGAAGAGGAAGAAGATCTTGTGACGGTGTTGCGTGCACATAAAGGATCCATCGGATGGACCATTGCAGATATCAAGGGACTTAGTCCCTCGACTTGTATGCATAAGATAAAAATTGAAGAAGGAGCAAAACCATCAAGACAAGGACATCGCAGGCTGAATCAACCCATGATGGAAGTAGTAAGGGGAGAGATACAGAAACTCTTAGATACAAATATCATCTATCCGATTTTTTATAGTGATTGGGTAAGTCCAATCCACGTGGTACCTAAAAAGACAGGGGTCACTGTAGTAAAAAATTCAGAAGGTGAGTTAGTTTTAATGCGAGTTCAAAACGGGTGGCAAGTTTGCATTGATTACAGAAAGTTGAACTCTTTAACTCGAAAAGATCATTTTTCAATACCATATATTGATCAGATGATAGAACGTTTAGCTGACAAAACTCACTATGGCTATCTTGACGATTTTTCAGGTTTTTTCCAAATACCAGTAGCACCTGAAGACCAAGAAAAAATGACATTTACATGTCCATTCAGAACTTTTGCCTATCTACGAATGCCATTTGGGCTTTGTAACGCACCAGCTACATTCCAGAGATGTATGGTAAGCATATTTTCTGATTATGTAGAAAAGGGAATCGAAGTGTTCATGAACGACTTCACAGTTTATGGTAATACATTTGGTGAGTGTTTATTAAATCTAGCTAATGTCTTAAAACGTTGTATTGAATTTAATCTTGTATTAAATTATGAAAAACGTCATTTCATGGTTAGTAAAGGGTTAATACTAGGACATATTGTCTCATCTAATGGAATTTCTGTTGATAAGACAAAAATTGACATTATACGCTTACTCCCATACCCCACAACTGTGAGGGAAATTCGTTCTTTCCTTGGTCATCCAGGCTTGTACCAATGATTTATCAAGGATTTCTAAAAAATAGCGCAACCTCTATGCCAGTTTCTTCAGAAAGATCAAATGTTTGATTTCGAGAAAAAATGCGAGGATTCCTTCAATACGCTAAAAGAGAAACTCGTGACAGCACCAATCGTTCAACCACCAAACTGGGATTATATGTTTGAACTATGTGCGATGCATCAGACACAAGTGTCGGAGCTGTTCTCGGCCAAAAGATCGGGAAAGAACCCCACATTATAGCCTACGCTTCCCGCACACTGGATTCAACTCAGAAAATTATTCCACCACAAAAAGTGCTATTTGCCATATTTTTTGTTTTAGAAAAATTTAAATCATATTTACTTGGTAATAAAATTGTTGTATATTCTGATCATGCAGCTCTAAAATACCTACTAAGAAAAAAGGAAGCAAAACCAAGACTTATCCGATGGATTCTGCTTCTTCAAGAGTTCAATATGGAAATTAGAGACAAAAAGGGATGCGAGGACTAGGTAGCTGATCACCTAAGTCGCATTCCCCTTACCACATCTGATCCACCGGTTAACGACGAGTTCTTTGAGGAAAAATTAATGATGGCACAAGAAACTATGCCATGTTTTGCAGATGTGGTCAATTACTTAGCCACGGGTAAGTTACCATACGATTTGCCGCGATCTGAAATTAGTAGACTTAAGCGAGAATCTCGATACTACATTTGGGATGATCCATATCTTTAGAGGCATTGCTCGGATCAGGTAATCCGAAGATGTGTTCTTGAAAGTGAGGTAAACTCTATCCTTAGTTTATGTCATTCTTATTCAGGCGGTGGGCACTTTGGACCGAAAAGGACTGCACATAAAATTCTTGAATGTGGTTTTTTTTGGCCTAATATTTTTCGTGATACATATATGTTCTGTAGAAGTTGTGACAACTGTCAACGCGCTAGTAATTTAAGCCGTCGTAATGAGATGCCTCTGAATCCGATTTATGTATGTGAAATCTTTGATGTTTGGGGTATTGACTACATGGGTTTTTTTGTTTCTTCTTTCAGAAATTTTTACATTATATTAGTTGTAGATTATGTGTCAAGATGCGTAGAAGATAAGGAAACTAAAAATAACGATGCTAAAACGACAGTTAATTTTCTCAAGGATTTTACTTTTTACAGGTTTGGCACGCCACGAGTAATAATAAGCGATCGGGGGACGCACTTCATCAATCGAGTAATAGGCACCCTCATGAAGAAGTTTGGCGTGACTCAGCGTATTGCTACATCATACCATCCGCAAACCAATGGTCAAGTGGAAGTGTCGAACCGTGAGATTAAAGCAATTCTCGAGAAGATTGTGAAGCCGGATCGGAAAGACTGGAATCTCAAGCTAAACGATGCATTATGGGCTTATCGGACTACCTACAAAGGTCCAATTGGAATGTCGCCATATCGACTCGTTTTCGGTAAGCCATATCATTTTCCGGTTGAGTTAGAACATCGAGCATATTGGGCTATTAAGCAATGCAACATGGACATGGAGGAAAGCGGCGAAGCACGAAAGCTAGACAATCAAGAACTAGAAGAAATTCGGAAGAACGCTTACGACAACATCAGGATATATAAAAAATTAAAAGAATATCATGACCAAAAATTTTCTTTTAAATCATTTGTTGTCGGTCAAAAAGTTCTTTTATTTAACTCCAAAATTAAAAAAATTTCAGCGAAGCTGAAATCGAAATGGCTTGGACCTTTCACGATAACTGATATTTTTCCACATGGCGCTGTAGAAATTGAAGACGATAAAAAGTATCGATTCAAAGTAAACAACCAAAGGTTGAAGCCCTACTACGATAATGCTCCGGTAGAATTAATTGAAGAGATTAATTTGGAGGATCCTGTTGTCTAAGCGAAACAGGTAGTCAAGCTAACAACGTTAAATAAAGCGCTAAATGGGAGGCCACCCATTTTTTAATTTATTTCTTTTCGCATTTTATTTCTTAAATTTCTCGCTTGATTTTATTTTAATTTTTTGTTCTGTTCTAATTTATTTATTTTTAATTTTTTTCACATTTTAATTTTTGTTTAAATTTTACTTTTCAGGTACGCCGGATAAACCCAATCGAATATGAATGTTCACCTGCTGATTAATCGTCCAGTGGCTTGTGTTAATAAAACTCAATCTTATCCTTACTTATCTCACGTTAGCCATATAAATATATCTATACTTTATAATTATATGTATATTTAAATTATAAATATATTATTATTTATTTTAAATCATGGTGGTCAATCCTTATCTTATTTATTTTTAAATTTTACCAGGTAAGTTTCTCATGATTTTTAGTTATTTATCTTTAATTATTATTATTTATTTTAAATTTTAAACCCCCACCATTATCCCATCAATCTCTAAACTCGTTTTTTTCTCATTTTTCAAATTTTACGTGGGTCCCACTTAGTGATAATAACCCACTCCTTATCCCACCTTTAATGGTAAATCACTTTATCCCAAAAACAAACTCCTATTCCTTTTTATTTTTATTTTTTTCTCCATGTAATTCTACTAAACCTAAAGAACTTTTTTTGTTATTTTTTATTATTTTATCTTTTCTCAATCCTTCCTTTATCTTTACCCTTTTATATCTTTTCTTTTAAATTTTTAACTCCATTGGACCCCACATTTTCTTGATAAACCAATTTTTTTCTCATAAAATCTGTAACACCCGGGTTTAGGGGTCGGTGAAAATAATATTTAAATAATATTTTGAGTTTCGGTTTTATAATTAAAATAATAATATATATTATTTGGGCTTCATATTTCTAAAACAGGCATTTTATGTGGGACCAAAATTGATTTGAAACTCATTTTCTATGGAATTTGCAAATAAATGAAATTGCCATCTCATTAATGGCAAAACCGTAAATAGATGGGCTTTCAAATTAAAAACCCCTTTTTTTGTTAAAACACCCCTTTGTCATCTTCCTCCTCACTTCATTTTGCTTTTCAACGACATTGAAGAGCTCTCTCACCATTTTCACTATTCAATTTCACTCTTTGCTCCTTGTTGGTGATTTTCAAAAGGTAATTGCATTTTTGGCTTGGCCTTGTCTTCCTCTTCATTTTAGTACCATTAGTTTTAATTAAAACTATGTATTTTGCATTTTGGGTTTTCAAAGTTCTTGTCAAAAGGTTGAAGCTTTATTGTCTTTAACCTAAGCTTTTGATTATTTAAGGTTAGATAAGTTGTTTACAACCCTTAAGGTCCAACATGTATGAATTTTAAAGAGTTTTACCATGATTCCCGAATTTGGGTTTTAATGGGGTTTTTGAAGGGTTTAAAGGTTAGTTTTGGGTGTGTTTGATGTTGGAAATTGAGGGCTTTTGGTTGTATGTTGGTTTAGGGTTGATTTAGAAGCTTTTAGAAGTGTTAAAAGTGTTTGAAACAAGAGTTTTGGATTGGGTTTGAGGGCTGCTCGGGTTTGAAGTCTTGGGGTTGTTCTTGGCTTGAAAATCATGTGTTTTATGCTTGAGTAGTGTTCCGGGCTTGCTACATTGATGTGTGATCTGATTTGAAGTTGTTTTGTTTGTGTTGAGATGATTAGAAGCAAGAGTTTGTGTTGGTGAAGCCTCGGGAACAAACCCGGAATCATTGGAAGCTTGATCGGCTAGTGGGTGGAGCTTGGAATAGTCGGTGAGTGGTTAAATGTTTTTAAATGGTTTTCGAGTATTGGTTCAAGCATGTGGACTAGGTTGGGCTTGGTAGACCCAACTAGAGTTGGGATTAGAGTGGTAGCCTAATCCCAAGCTTTAGTTAGAGACTTTGATTGAACTCAAATTGTTGTTTTTGCCTCATGTTTACTTGTGATTATGGTGGCTATGTATATTGTGTTATACATGTTTAATGAGGCATGGTTTTGATGCATTGAGATATGGATGTGGATTGTGCATGATGGTGATCATGGCGAGTACGTGCTAAGCACGGAAGTTGATAAATGATGTTGTGGATTGTGTTTAATTTTGACACTAGTATGCTTGGGTACAAATGATAGATCATTAGGATGTTTAGTGTGCACACATGAGTCAAATGCACGCGTGGTCTTGGTGATGGTAGTCATCAAGATGGAGTACGGGTTCGCCCGGAAAACCTTCTTATATATATGTTAGTCGATGATGAGTGTAATCCCATCGACGGAGCGTGAGGATGAGTGGAATCCCCTCCGCGTGAACGGTGATGAGTGTAATCCCACCGTAAGGTAATGGTTGTTGTTGGATGTGAGTTCCAACGTGTTATCCGCGTATTCGAGTCATAGCTAGGTTCCAATATGAGATTATGTGTGAGCCAATATGAGATTATATGTGTTGCCAATGTGGATTATTATATGTGTTTACATATGATGTGGTTGGACTTGTTGAGCATGGTATATTCTGAGTTTATGTTCATGCATCATTTATCTTTTGGCTCTTGTGGATCGAAGGTAAGATCATGTATTCTACCTTGGTTGTATGCTCGTGCTTGTACCCTGCATTGTCGAGGTTGTTTTAATGAGCTTACCCTCACTAAGCTTTATGCTTATACTCTCTTTTGTTGACAAGAGTGTACACTTGCGCTCATATTTAGAGAACACTAAAATGCTCTACAAGTTTTTAGCGTCGTTGCCGGGGATTGGTAACAGCGAAATTTGTATTTATATTTTTGCACTATTATTTTTATTTGCATTTAATTTTAGTTTTTATTATTTTTACTTTTATTTCGGAAAAAAATGTGGGAAAGTACTTATCCATGTGCACTACAAGTCGAGGGCATCAACATTTGGGAAAGTTCTTGCGAATTTTGTGAAGGCAATCATGCGTTCGAAAGTTGCCCTCATCTATTTGCAGCAGACATCACGAGAAAAACCACTTGGGAGTGGATGTCTGAATATGAACAGCAGACGTCGCCGTCGCGGCAACAAGGACAGCTGATGCCGATGCCGAAGTTGCCGCCGCAGCAGCAAGATTTTTCATGGTATGTCAAAAATCGCAAAAAAATTACCATAACAGTTTTGCTGCAGAAATCGACATACCCTGGAAATGTAATCAACATCAAGAGCAATCAAAATCATTGGAGGACACACTTCAAACTTTCCTTGCACTAACCCAAAAAGTATCAGCTGCCATGGACGCCAGCATCGCTAAGATGGATGCACGTATGAGCAATTCAGTCCTCATTAATGCGATGGATGATCCACAACAATCAAGTCTAAGGGATACTGATGTTCCAGGACAAGAGGACAAAGAGTAATTCGAGGAAAGATCTATGATGTGTGAGGAGCAATTCGAACCTCCAAGCCAAGAGGATGAAAAATATTGCCCGGGCAGCAAGATTGACAGTTGTTCTGACAGCTACCTAAAACCCTGCCCTGAAGATGAACTAACAGCACCTGAGCAAAGCTATGCCACAGCAACACCTAGTGAGGCCGAAAAAGGAATTGATGATGCCACGACAATATCACATGCTTCGGCAAATATGCCCGCCTCGACAGAAGCCTCGGTAACTATGGACTATATGTATCGAGAGGAGTCAATGCTCGTAGATTTAAAGAAATCAAAATCTCTACTGATGGAGATTTTCGAGGGGCATAAAGAAAACGGTGTTGGGAATTATGAAGTTTTTCCGAAAATTGAGTTTTCTCTTGACCTGCAAAGCATCATGATAGAAGACTGATGCAACAACTGGTTGTCGCAGCATCTGCCTCGGCAGCAAAAGCAACTTTCCACCATAATGAACTTCGACGAAGATGAGGTAAGTACATGGTTAGATAGTGATATAATTTTTCCTAATCACATGCTCATGCCTTCAGGAATAGAAACAATGAGGAAGGTTCAAATGGACTATAAGGGAACGAGGAAGGACTCCTCCACCATTAGAATAATCACTCGATGGAGGGTGCGGGTGGATTACAAGAAGTATCGGAAACGACCCTCTCAAGATCGAACAAAAAAAGGGAGTAGTTACTTTAGGAGATGCATGCCAATGCACTCCTAGAGTAACATAATTTTTATTTTTATCTTCCATATTTTTTTATACTTTTGTAGACTTAGAATTTTTAATTTTTAAATTTTTATTTCTTTCTGCATTTTATTATTTTATTCTGTTTTTTTCTTCATTTTGCAAATAAAATTCAACCGTCTCACAACCTATCAATGGCCACAACCAGCAACCAACAAGCCTTCTAGAGAATTTCGTCAGAGGCAGTCGAGCAACATTATCGATGAAAGTTTGCCGCCCGGTAGTACTAAAGCTGCCAAACAGACCCCAATACTAGCAGTACTCCCTCATCATCTCTGGAACCAGCTCAATAGGATGGAAAGGCAGCCGCTCCGATTTGTGCAATACACCAGGGATGTTCCCTGACAAGTGCAGTCCGATTCCCCATATTTCCTGCTGAAATACTTGTCTGTCGATCCCGCCCTGGCAACGCAGATCGACGCCACTGCAACTACAACTGCCCAGGGGTGCCAAGGTAACGACTACACGTGGTTCGATTATCAGATACACACATTCGATAACTACACAAGCAAACATGCCTCGAAGGAAATTCATCATGAAAGGTGACGACCTTTCTGACTAACTCATTTATTTTTCTCATGCATTGAGGACAATGCTCCAAATTGAGTTTAAGGGGTAGCACTCATTTTTTAGTCATAACTAGTCCATTTAGATTGCATAATGTACTTTCCTATAAAAATTAATCAAAAGAAAAAATATGTTATAACTTATGCCTATGATAGATAGCCGATTAATTATTTTTGCACCATTAAATAAATTGAATTTAATTCCGAGGAAAGCATGAAATATAACTTAGAATTTTTTTTAATTGCCAAAACCGTCAAACACCACTGTTACTTGTTGAATTTGTTAGAATATCTAATGAACACTGCTTGCTTTGTTTTTAGAATTCTTTGAAAAGTTCTAACAATGGTTGCAGGTAGCCGCTGAGGCAGAAAACGGAAATAGAAAAATAAAGCAAAATTGATGTTTTACCCTAGAGGTGTCCGAAACAGGCTCTAAGAAGAATCATGTGCCAAGGACACTCCACTGCTATCAAAGTCCATGAATCTAAAAATTTTACAGTGACGAACAAATTAGCATGAGTGAATGAAAGTCTTCACGAGATGACTCTGCTCAAAGGGTTTGGGGTTTTGTAGTATGCTCCTATCTTAATTTTAGACCTAGAGAGTAGTTGTGATGAGCTGAAGCCCTTACTGCCATGCTTAAATAATTGTGCTTAATTGAGCTGCCTCGGTAACAACCTTATATATCATAACAGCATCTTTGTTTCTTTAGAGTATTCTACATATTCAGCCTGTACACAGTCCTGCACTGGCATTATAGATTAATTCTGAGTTATTTCTTGTTGTTTCCCCTATCACTAATATAATGTAGGTGCCACGGCCTTGAGGTGCGGAATCAAGTTAAAAATATGTTTTTCTTTCTGATTAATATAAGGGCAAGTCTAGTTAGGTTTGCATTGCTTGAGGACAAGCAATAGTTCGAGTTTGGGGGTGTGTAAAGTGTCTAAAAGTCTTATTTTATTTACCCTTTTGAATCATATTATTGTTAGACTTAGGCACATTTTAGTTATATAATTAGGCATTAATGCATATTCTCATAATTTCCTTCACTGTTAAGCTTGATTACATATTTTAGTGTATTTTGTGGAAAATGTGCTGTTTTGGTATGTATTTTGGTGCACGCAGGAAAATTGCCCGCCAGAACCCACCGCGGCAGCAGGGTGCCGCCAGAACCCGTCGAGACAGCAGGGTGCCACCGGAACCCGCCACGATAGCAAACCAAGGAGCTGTACTGATACAATTCCAGACAGAGACAACAATTGCTGAGTAGCTGCTGCCCCCATACTTGCCGCCCAAGACAACAAGTTGTAGAATTGGAGAAGTGGAGTGTGATCTATAGAGCAGAAAATCCTGATCCTAACGATGCCATCAACTCAATTTTTGATGCCTAGAGCAGCGAACAAAGCTGCCGAAGGAGGGGGACGAGATAACTTGCGGTGCAAGGCAAGGACAAGGAGTCTACATTCAACTCAAAGAAGTCAGAATTAAAGGTTGCATTTAATGAAAAAGCTACTTCGAAGACTTCTACTCCAAGAAAGACTTGGCCTAGCTAATGCCTATATATACCCGACATATTTTGTACTTCAGTACGAAAACTTAGGTTTTCCCTTAGGCATAGTTTAGGTTTTCTTGCCGCCATTATGTTCTAAATTTCTCTTTGGGTTTGGCTTATGTTGTAATTAGTGTGAGAATGGTTGTTTAGGATTTTAAGTTTGTTTTTGCAATAAAGCTTCAAGGTTTGCTTGTTCCATGTTCTTAATAGTTTTCAATTAAGGCGAAAGATTAGTTGATTACTATCCATTTGTTCGGTATCGAGAGAGTCGAACTCACGAAATGAGTAAGTACAATTTCATCTATAGACGGTGCGATCAATCCGGCCTAGACATAGGTTAGGGTTTAAGGCGGCTAAAAGAGGACGATTTAACATTATTGTCTTTGCACAATTCACGTCGCGACTGGTATTATCTGCAATGGGAATCAACACCATTCTGACTTAAACATAAGTGGGATCACTTTCGAAGCGTTATGTCGAGCCTTGTAGTTCTGCTGAGTTTGCCGCCAAGACACAAGTCCATTCCCATTTCGAGGGAGCGAGAGCGTCTCAGCAGCCTAACTGCCATCCCCCGCTGAGGCAGCAGAGTCTGGCAGCGTAAAACAACTTTTCCTATTCAACACAGTTTCACACTAAGCAGCAGCATAACCCTGCCCATTCTATCCATCTAATTTCTTCTCTTTTATTTACTTGTGTTTTATTTTATTTTCTTCTTAAACAACCAACTTATTTGTGCAATTTACTTTTCTTGTGCAGGAACAACAAATCGAGTTAAGCTTTCCAATCCCCGTGGAAGACGATATCTTTTATACTAAAACGCTCTACAATGCAGTGAGTACTAAAACGCTATCCTTTTGTAGTTTTTTTAGAACTCGAATCACCCTTTTTTGCTTCGTTGTTAGCCCCAAAAATTTGTTTCCTTTTCTCTCTTTTTTTTAAAAAAACAACTTTTTTTTGGATACGTACCGTCCGATTCACCATGCGCGGTTCGAGAGGAAACCGATAGGCTTGTCATTAGACGGCGGGCAGAGACGACGCACAAAAAAGAAGGTAAAAGACCCGGGTTCCCTCCTTTTCTTATTTATGCCATGCGAAAAGAAAGGAAATGAGAAGATGAAAGTATCTCTGTAATTCCTTTTTTTGTTTGATCTATCTGAAAACTTTTTTTTAATTTTTTACACTACATATATATTCGATCTTTTCTGATTACAAAATCCAGCCAACATAAATGCTTTCACTATGGTTGATCTTAAATCTGACATCCCTATTTTTTTTTATTTTTTTTGCGGATTTGTGGGCGATTTGGTGAGTCGTGTAGCCGACGGATTTTCCGACGACAATCATGAACGTTGGTGACAGTGGAGACGAACGGTCTAGATGAAGCTGAAGAGGCTCGGTGTTTGGCACGCACGCGTTTCGGGTCGTTAGATCAAATTCGATCTAATGGTCGAGATGGCTTTAAGATGGAAGGTTCAGATAGAGCATGGCGAGTGATGTGGCGGCTCCAGATTCAAACACGTTGCGTGTGGAATCCCAGTAGCTGTGGCGTGCCTTACACGCGTGCGTGGGAGGTGAATGGTTAGCACGTGCATCTCACGCAGGATCCGAAGGGGTGTCGATCTTCAATCTCGACTGTTGGATCAGATCTTGATCCAACGGCTCTGGTGTGGCTACACATAGACAAGGGATTTAATTAGATTAGGGTTTTCATTATGAGTATTGGGCCAAACAAGCCTTGTAATTGTTGTAAATGGACTGGCCACTACATAATTAAATGGGTTTTAATTAATTTTCATTTGATATGTTTTTCTTCTTCTTCTTTTAATAATAATAATGATAATAAAATAAAATAAAGTAAAGCATGAGTCAATAGACTCGGATAAAATTAGTGTTTACAAGTACGAAACTATTGCTAGCTATTCAGATTACTTTTTATTATTTTGAGACATTGATGTAACTTCATACTTTGAGACTATTTATGTTTTGTGATTGTTTTTAGCATTCATCTACTATGGTTTTCATCAAGAGATTTTTATTAAATATTTGAATTTTATTTATGAAATTTTTGTTTTATATATTATAAGTGACTTATGAAATTATTTATATATATTATTTATTTTAAAATTAAAGTATAATTCTTAAATTTGGTTTTCTTGAGGTTTAAGTTTTCAAAGGTGACTTCTTAAATTCAACATTTTCTTCTAGGCCGGGTTTAGGGGTTACATGGAAGTCCAAGTCCTTGTCTTTTGGTGGTAGATTAACATTGGTGAGATTAGTTTTTATCCAATCTTTTGGTTTACTATTGACAGTATGGTCAATTTTTGACAAGTTCCGAAATTGTTAAATAAATAATGAAAATAATATAGAGAAGTAGGGTCTATCCACAAGGAATAAGGAAATTGACAGTCTTGCTTCTTGATTTGAGTGATCTGCAAAAAAAGAATAAAGGGGGGATTTTTGAGATATCATGGATAAAAAATAACTGATAAATAAAATAGAAGGTTGTAATGAATTTAATAATGACGAGATAGCCATAGGCTTTGCTAGTCTTAATTTCGATCGATCATCGAAATAGATTTTCCCTCTTTGCTAGTATGCTGGTTAAAGTCTGCGAATCCCAACCCCTACAACTAACTCGTCTCTCTGGTTAATCGAGATTTTCAAGTCTATCTCTGAAATCTGATCATTGCTGGTCTAACCACGTCTATCAACGTTAGGAAAAGCAACTTTATGTACTAAAAGAGCCCAACTCGAGTTATGGTGTCTCACAGAGAATCGAACTCAATCTTGATTTCCCTTAGTAGACTGTCGCTAAGTTTTTTCACAGGAAGTCAAATTACGACCAACTGATCCGACTCTCAAACCGCAAGCTAAAACAACTTTCAAATCAACGTCGACTTTTTAAGTTGAAGATGCAGTAACTTTTAAATAAATGACCGATTGCCACTCCTAGTTTACAGAGAATCGAAGAATAATTCTCGAAGTTGTTAAGTGCAACTCAATACTCATGATTAGAATTGAGCCATCGCAAAGCTTTAGGCTAGTGGAAATTTAGCTAAGCATGGATTGGATCATGCTTAGCATTATGATATGGAAAATAAAGGAAGAGAATGAAGTAAAATATGAAAAGAAAATAAGCTACTTTAGAATTGACCAAGGAAAATACAAAATTCAATATGAGTTCAAATGTTGAATCCTAACTGTATTTATACTTGAGAATCCTAACAAAATAAAATAATTTAAAGGCAAAAGATCAAAAGTAGCCCCCAACGTTTGACCTTTTGGTCACTTTGGCCCCTATTTTTTGTCCAAACAACCACCTAACGTTTTATTTTTGTTCAAATTTCACCCCGGTTGGATAGAAACCACTAGTCAACTAATGGTCAACACTTGAGGCTGACGTGGCATGTCTGCATGGCATGGGGAGATAACATGGCAGTGCCATGTGGCATTTTGATGACGTGGAATTTTAAAAAAATTAAAATATATTTTTAAATATTTTAACCAATCGAATGATGCCACATGGCACTTTGCTGGCGTGGAATCATCTGATTGGTTAAAAATATATATATTTAAAAAAATATTATATATATGGCAAAAGGTCAAAAGTATCCCCCAACGTTTCACATTTTGGTCATTTTAGCCCTATCTTTTTTTTGGTGCAAACAACCACCTAACGTTTCATTTTTCGTTCAAATTTCACCCTTGTTGGATAAAAACCGTTAGTTAACTAACGATCAACGCTTGAGGCCGAGTGGCATGTCTACAGTGCATGGGGAGATGATGTGGCACTGTCACGTGGCATTTTTACTGACGTGGCATTTTAAAAAAAAATTTAAAAAATAATTAATTATTTTTTAAATATTTTTAACCAATCGCCACATCAACAAAGTGCCACGTGGCAGTGCCAGGTCATCTTCTCATGCCCTGCAGACATGTCACGTCAACCTCAGGCATTGATTGTTAGTTGTCTAACAGTTTTCATCCATGAATGGTGAAATTTGAACGAAAATGAAACGTTAGGTGGTTGTTTGCACCAAAAAAAAGGATAGGGCTAAAATGACCAAAAGGTGAAACATTGGGGGCTATTTTTGACTTTCTGCATATATATATATATATATATATATATATATATATATATATATATATATATATATATATTTAAAAAGTTCCTAAAAATTTCAAATATTTTCAAACTAGACCTCAAAACCCTAAACCCTCAAATTCAGCCACTCCTGTCGGCGTTGGCCGCGTTGCCGACGATGGAATGAAGCACCCTCCCCACGCCGAATGACCCAAACACCGTTCGTCGTCCGTTTGGCCGTCGTTGGTCGTGAATCGTTGAAATGAACCATTCGACGATTTTGCCTTCGTCCGGCGTTTTGCACGATGTCGATCGACTTCTAGCGACGGGAAGGTGGGGTAAATGATCGTGATGGTCCGGCGACCGATATGGTGGGTGGCGACGTGGCAATCAGCGGCGGAATTGGCTCAAATTGAGATTTAGGTTTGGGGGAGTTAGGGATTTTGAAATTTGGGGGCTATTTTGTGAAATCTGAAAATTTTGGGGTTACTTTTAAAAAAATATTTTTTTTATTTTTTAAAATTACACGTCACCAAAATGCCATGTGGCATTGCCACATCATCTCCCCATACCATGCAGACATGCCACATTAGCCTCAGGCATTGACCATTAGTTGACTAACGGTTTCCATCCAACGGGAGTGAAATTTGAACAAAAATGAAACGTTAGGTGGTTGTTTGGACCAAAAAAAAGAATAAGGGCCAAAGTGACCAAAAGGTCAAACGTTAGGGGCTACTTTTGACCTTTTGCCTAACCAAAGAATAGGTGGTTGAATTTTTCTTTATCTTTTAAATAATCCCATATTTATCTCCCAAGCATTTATCTTTTAGATAATTTCAAATTTCCACTTTGAGTTTGTAATACCCTACATACCGGTTTAGAAGTAAGTTGAGATTTTGGATGCTAGCTTAATTGTTAGATTCGTTTTAGAATAAATTGAGAATTATGATTACATGAGCTTAGGACCTAAATTAAAGTAAAGGATAAGTAAATAGCTTTTAATAAAGGACTAAACCGAAAAGTATGACAAAATGAGAGTTTGCATGCTAAATCACCAAGAATCTAAGGGTGTGTGCATGTGTCATTGAGAGAGCATTTGAAGATGGGGTTCTCGGCCATGGTGGAAGATAATCAAAACATGGAATATCATCTTCTTCATTGGAAAGAAACCGACCCTCTAGATTAGAGAGAGAAAGCTTGTTCATCCTATTCAACTTGGAATCCTTGTTCGAATGAATTTGAGAGAAAGGTAATCACCTTTTTCTTTTCCTTTTATTCAAGTAAGATTAGTATTTTAACAATAGATTTTCATAGTCATGTGATCTTTAGAAATGTTAGAGAATCAATTTAGTACTATGCATTTTGGTGGTGATGGTTGTTTTGATTGTTTGAAGAAAATGGATAGGAGATTAGAAACCCTTCGAATGATACAATTAGGAATTTGCATGTGCTTGTAATCTTGCAATGGTTAAGGTGTTACTTTGATTATCAATGAATTCTTAGTGATTGAATTTGATTGAGCTGATGAATATTATCTTGTTGAATAAGTGAATCATACTTGAATGGGATTATAGTTACATGATTTAATAGAAGAAAATTCGTGGACTGCTTTGTTTTAAATTTGAAATCTTTGGAACTGTTTTTTTTGGTAATTAATCAAGGGTTGACTTGTATGAATTCTAAGGACTGTTTTATAAAGTTGTGGGGGCTGTTTTGATAAAATTAATGGATTGTTTTGATAATTTTTTAGGACAACTTGAAATCTGGAATTAAGGAACAACTTGTAAAGACTAGGACTGATTTGCAATGGAAATAGGGCTGTTTGCATATACATGGACATTAAAGGACTGTGTGTATCTTTATAAATGTTTATTTAGAAAATCAAGGACTGAATTGATCATATGAGTATTGCCTAATACCATTTGAGCATGAAAAAGGTTATAAAAATGAAAACAGGGCAGATTAAAGATTTCAGAAACATTAGAGACTGTTTTGAATTTATAGAAAAATTTGTGGACTGTTTTGGATTAGTATGCAGCAGGGGAGGGGCTGTTAAAGTTCCTTAGGGGCTGTTTTGAGAGGATATATGCATGATAGAGGCTGTTTCACATTGATAAAAATGTTAGTAGCTGCTTTAAAAGCATGTATGTAGAAATATACATAATCAGGACTGTTTTGCATCAAAATGGGTAATAGTGGACTGCTTTAGTATAAATAAGAAAGTATGCTAATGTTGGGGCTAATTTTACATCAATGTAAATTGTAACAAACTGTTTTATGTATAAATAAGTGGTTACATGTGTTTTAGGGACTGTTTTACATTAATACGAATCTTGATGGACTGTTTTGTTGGGTAGATGGGCGTATACTTGTGTTTTGTGTAAATTTAAATGTATTTAGATACATTGGGGACTGTCCTGCGAATATATGTATATACATACGTAACAGGCTGTGTTTGGACACGTAGAGGTAGAGGTTTATATAAGGGTCTGTTCTGTACATGAAACTGTGTAACTATGAAATGGAAATAGTTAAGCCTATACTTGAACGTTAGTGAATTGTTTAAGCATAGATATGTGTACATATACTTGAATGTGACTCTTGCGTATTAAGAACAAATAGTAAAATGTTTTGTGTGAAGATACGTGCATACATGAGTATTATAGTCGTATTGAAAATGAATGAATGATATAGGATTGTTCTAATGAATGATTGTATTATTTGCCATATTTAGATCAAGAAGGGATCGAAGAAGTAAAGACTAAAGTAGATCAAGTCATAAATAAACAAAAGGGGATGGTAAATCGGGAGCAACTCTAGCTTGGATTAACTTGTGAGTGTAGTTTAAAGTCTCGTGATATATTGAAACTATCCCGAGCATGCTATTTGTTATGCATTACATTGCTTTTCATTAAATTATACTTTGCTTGTGTGCTAAGCTTGGATATCAAGGTATGTACAAACCTCAAGTACTATGTGATAGAACATGATTAAGATGCTATGACATGCTTGTTAGTATCGAAAGTTTTATGTAGTTAAACTTGTGAGAAAGCTATGTAACAAACAATGATTACATGATGAATATAATATGGAGCAATGCTCATTCTTGACAAAAACATGAAATGTTACAAGACTATGTGAATATGGAGCTAAGCTCAATCTTGTTTCAGTTAAGATATGATAATGTGAAAAGCCTTGGTTTCGAGTCAGTCTTAGGTATAGTTGGCATGCCATGGAGTCCATAGAGCTCGTGTTTGGGGTGGACTACGGTCCTTATTTGGCAACAGTAGGAGAGAAGTTTTGTGGTCACTTGGCAATAGTAGAAGGGATTGACCAGTACTATGAGTACCCTTTTGTCGGCAACAGTTGGTTGGGGATTCGTGTACCTAGGGTGATACTTGATTTCAAGGCTATGTAAAAAAATAAAACAATGAAATTTATGATCTAAACTAAATATGCTAAGTTTGATATCTTAACATGATAAGTGATTCGTGTATGTGATTTGTAATGTCGATATTTTATTAAATAAGTAATTCAAATAGATGAAATGTTGAGTTTGATATCTTATGTGAGATGTAATACATGATCTTGAGATGATTTATTTGATAGCTTGAGCGACAAGCAATGAATGTCTATGAGAAAATATGCTTAAGAAAAATAATGAATCTTTTTAGATTAAACCATTGTACTACCCTGATAACTTGAGTAACAAGTAATAATTGTTTGCAAAATATATGTACATGAACGATTAAAGAAAGGATACTATATCTGAAACCTAGTGATTTCTTTGTCATGACATTTGAAACTATATCTGAAACCTAGTGATTTCTTTGTCATGCCATTCAAAACTATATTTGAAACCTGGTGATTTCTTTGTCATGCCATTCGAAACTATGTCTAAAACCTAGTGGTTTCTTTGTCTTGCTAATCGAATCCATGATTGAAATCTAGTGATTACATTGTATTGCTATTCGAATCCATGTTCGAATTTTTGTGACTATATCAACCTATCAATTAAACCTAGATCTGAATCAAGCTTAAATTATTGTAGTTACAATGACTTGCATATGGTCAAGTTTATCATACATGAAAATTGATAGAATTAGAATTAATGCCAGGTTCAAACCCTAAGAATAAAATGAGCTACGTTCGATTAAGCTTGTTACTTACCTAGATCCTTCATATTAAAAAAAGAAGAATAGAGTTATATCCTGAAGCTTTTAATTTATGCTTTTGGTTATTCAAACTACCTCACTAAGCCATTGCTTACTCTATTCTTTCATCACCTTTCAGGATATCCTAGCTTCCGGTTAACCTTGAGCTTGGACGAGATCACAAGTACCAAGAAGTACGTTTTGTATTCCCTTTAAGAACTCCTAGATGGTGGCACATAACCGATACGTGAACATAGTACATATAGATCATTCTTTTTTGTTACACATGTATATAAGCTTTATAAGTATTAATGTTTTGTAATGGGCCTTAATATGCTTTAAGATTGTTGTTTGATGATTTAGGTAAGGAAGTTATGAGGTTGATTGATGGTTGTCTATGAAAGTATTTATGGTGCTGCTTGTGAATGGGATAGGATTAGAATTAAATGGTTGTATATCGTGGTTTCTTGTAGATTAATTAGGTAATTCTTTTAGTGCTTGGAATGTTTGAGGTGTTTTGGAACACTCGCATGCTTTTCTAGTATTGAAGTAATCTTGATTTTAATTAGGTTCAAATAGTAATTAGATTTTCTAGTTATGCTCAAAGATAGATGTTGTCTAAGTGGTAAATACGCTATGACTTTATTAGTATCTCTAATTAAGAGAACATCATTCCATAGTTAATAAGACAATTCTAGTGGTCTTAGGTTCGGATAGTTCTCGAATGAAGCATGTAAAAGAGTAGTTGTTGTTGTCTTATCTCATAACCCTTCGTTTGGTAGGCATGAACCTGATTAGGTTTGAAACCTTGAAACTAAATAACCTATAAGCTATATCAATAATGGAGTCTCTTATAATGGAAACATTAGAAAACTAGAAACTTAGGCATTTAATAAGGCAATGATGTATATGTCTTGAATGGATAGCAGGTTATAAAGTTGAAAATCAGTTTAAGAAGTATGAAGCCACTTATTAAGGATAAATCCTATGAAACTGTAGAAGGGATTTTGTAAGCTGCGGAAATTGGAAGTTTATTAAGTAAGGTATATGCTATAAGTTATCAAATGGAGTATTATGCTTGATGGTATGAGTATATACATTTATATATGAAATGTATTTTAGAACTTAATCTATGAAAACTACTAAAAAGTTTTAAATTTCCCGGATTTCTGGTTGCTTGTTCAGTTGAGAAGTGTTTCGAAATCGTACGTTTGCATGAATGTTTGTCCAGTAACACTTCCTAAACCGGTCTAACTCTTAGACCGGGTAAGGGGTGTTATAAAGTTAATGACGATCTACCTTCTAGAAGCTGCTGATTGAACCGCCGAAATTTGCTTCCCCTTGGGCTAGGACTGCATCGTGCCTCAGGTCGTGCTCACGACTCCTGCCATGACATCTAGTGAAAATTTAAATTATGTCCTTAATAGTTGGTTTTGGGCTGACATAGTCCAATAAAGTTCTTACCTAAATAAAACCCAAAAAAGCGATTTAGGAGTATATAAATCAAGAAAATGAAGAATAAAATACATTAAAAACATACAATATTCTACACTTATCAATTTTCTATAGGAAGGCTCGATTGATAAGACGGATATCCATTGGGTGAAATGGTCTAAGGTGCGTTCTCCGGTGGCTAGTGGAGGACTTGGCATCATTGATTTGGATTTGAAAAACACGGCCTTACTCGGTAAAAGGTGGTGGAGATTTAATAACGAACATGACAGCTTGCGGAAGCTAGTCACTTGCTGCAAGTACAATCAAGATCCTTTGGCTATCTTTCCATCCAACTCGCTATCTAGGTGTCACTCTTGGATCTGGAATGGTTTTGTAAAATCCTTTTATGACACTGATTCTGTCGATTTTTGCCTATGCCGAGGGGTGGGAATCTGTCAGTTCGGGGACGGTTTTGTATTTCTCACTCTGTCCCCAACACTTACGAATATGATTGTGGGTAATCTTCATTACATGATTCGGTGAATTTTTCATCCTCATACCCATCATATCCTCACAGGTTTCGAGGAATCCTCATCCCCAAAAGTTAAACAAAATTTACAACTTTACTAACCAAAATATATGGTCGATTTCAATTTATAAGTCATTTACAAGTCATATACTCAATACACTTAAACATACGGTTAAAGGGGAACAAGATTTTTGTGTAACATGAACGGCAAAAATAGAGAGATAAATAGAATATATATTTTTAATTAAAAATAATGATAAATTACTAGAGAGGTCACCCAAATTTATAAGGTTTAAACAAAAGACACAAATATCTTGATGGACTAGAATATAGATAATAAGATAAGTAGGTATACAAGTAAATGAGAGCTAATTATATATACTTTAAAAATTTTGTAAAATATTGGGGATCTTGTGGATATTTTTCGGGGATCCCCACAGTTATTTATAAGGTTACGGTTCGGTTATTACCATGGTTCAAACATAACAATCTCTGTTCCCATCCTCATTTGAGCTTCGGTGATAAAAGTTTTTTCTGTCCCTGTGGGTGAAAGTTTCGGTTATTCTTTGTCCCCGCCGGTTCAGATCCCTACAATTTTCAGATATTTTCTACTCAATTCCCACCCTTACCTATGCCAACATATGCTGCCTAAGTTGGCGATGATAATTCAATATTTGAATATTGATAAATGTTAGCCATCACTAAAGAGTCACACTTGAGTTGTCGTAATATCATTTTATGAATGAATCATTATTGCTATATACATTTTTAACCTCGTATTGATGATGTTTTTCTTTCATCATTAACAATTATGTTTATTTGTATCTATTATTTATCTAAATTGTTTAGTTGGTCTTTAATACCTTCTTTGATTGATTATTCTTTAGTAGTTAGCTTGTGCACTATGATGATTTTAGGTGAAATGATATTTCTAGTCTATTATTATTTTGTAGAGCCTCTTGTAGTTTTAGGTATTTTCTATTTATTCAATAAAACCATCATCAACTATTATTTGTAAAAAAGAATAAAGAAATAATGTCACAACCATATTTGGTTATGTTAAATTTATTGTGGTTACAAATACAAAGCACGCTACTATGGTCGATAGTATAAATAGCGATCATAAATAATATAGAAAAACTTATTCATAAGTATAAATTAACAATCAAGTTGTAATTGGTAATTAAATTCATGGGTTGATGGCAAGTTAGTTGGAGGATGGAAGGCGAAGATACAGAGGGATGGGATTGGGAGCATTTGGAGGTGAGTCCCAAACCGAGAAAGCACTTGTCGAATTGATCCATTTCTTTGGAATTTCTGGGTAGTGGCGATCCAACACATCTTTCAAGCATTCAGTTGTATTCACCCATTCTAATCCCTTCTTTGTGTATGTTTCCTCATTGAATCCGCTTGTGAAGAACCTATCTGCTTCCAGCCTCCTGCAACATTGAGATCATTCAATTTTTCACCAAAAAATATTCAGATATAGGTATACAACTACAATTTTTATACCTAGATGACATCAGTTCGAAGATAATGAAAGCTGTCTCGCTTATGGCAAAACCTTTGATCTTCTTCTCTGCCATGAGGCCCACCATTATGTCCAGTTCTTCAACATCATCACCATAAACTTCCTTGAGAACTTCAATGACTTCCTCGTCTTGACTCAAATCTTCCCATTTAGAGATTGGTATCAACAGCAGAGCCCTACGGAATTGATTATACCTTGCAACTTCCCTCTCTCTGTCCCTATAAACTGCATCATTGATAACAAAATTGGATTCAATTTTCAATTTTTTGTTTAGTGAATTTATGGATCATAGACAGGATTTTACTTTCAAGAGCTGCCAAATCTACATGGTCAGGCCTGTCTTTGCCATCAGCATCATGTGGAACAAGATCTCGAAGCCATGCAGGATAGTTCCAAAGCTCCAATCCACCACAAGCTTGGTGGCCCATTGAAACAAATTGTCTGGTGAATCCAATTTGTGATAAAGCCTTTTCTCCTTTATGGCCTATTAAATCAGGCATAGGAACCCTGCATGTGCAGAGTACCAAGTAAAAGAATAACTATTTAGTATTCAGCCATTGTTTTATTGAAAAGAATAAAGTCTCGTAAAGCTTACTCCTCAAGCAATGGTGGAGATTTGTTTGGTCCTGGTTCGACATTGGTGTTCCTTAGGTGAAGGGAATCTGGTAAAAATTGGTGCATCCGATAGACGCTAGTAAATTCCTCAGTCAAAGAGTAAGGAACACCATGATTAACGGGCTTTCTTAGACCAACTAAACCTCCCAATATGGAATTCCCAACGTGCCCGAATGTGTCTTTGAATTTCTTTCCCAATAGCCCATACCTGTGACAAATTTGACTGCGAGTTTAATCTTGTTGTTCGAGGTTCAAATCCCAAGTATACTATAGAGGTCAGTAAAATTCTTCAAAATGAAAAGGGATTCACCAGTTAAGTCGCGTTGCAGCATGCAACGTATCAGTTTTGAGAAGTTCCACTATCAAATCAATGGTATGGATTTTGGCAATCACAGCAGAAGTTACCAGCCTCGCGTGTCGGTACAACTCTTCATCATTCAAATCCGGGTATTCCTTCTAAAATTATGTTTCATTATTTCAAACACTAATGTTTAGTAAAGTTCTCGATATGTAAATATGGAATTTGTATGAATACCTTAAGAGCATCGCAAACAGCATTGTGTTCTTTAATGAAAAGAGCCTGCAATACAGAAACGCCGGCCCAACTATTTCGAATATCTCCAGAAATGGGAATCCCGTCTTCATCTTGTTGGAGTAAGCCATCTTCTGAAATCTTTAACTTCCCATCTGTGAATGTTCTCACCTTTTGCAACCTTTCCTTATTGCTGCCATATATTACACTCCCATCCCTACAGAAATCACCTTTTTCATATCAAAACCATGCATGCATATAATTAACAAAGACAATGGAAAATCATACATTAAATTCAAACATTAATATCTGAATTTGAATTAAATAATATATTATATAATTCTTTTGAATACAAGGTAGTATATGTTCATAATTTTTTAATCCATAATCATAAATTTAATAAGATGGTCTTACCACCAAGGTGTACGGATGTTCTTGGTGCCGGTTTTGATATCGTAGAAACCAGTTGGGAACTCCTTTGTGGGATAAAACTTGAAAGAGCTGAGAGGACATTTGTTTGCTACTTCCTTAGGTGCAATCAACTCAACCTGCAAATTTGCCCAAAAACCAATGTTAGCTATCAATTCGGAGTAATATAAATGCGTATGCATATAGAATTATGGTTGAACCTGCTGGTTGGTGTTCTCCATGTGATCGATCCAATCGTGGATCATAAACTGGATCCAAGAAGCTGCAATCATGTTCAATTGCTTGCCCGTATCTTTGTACTCTCTCCGTGCCAATAGTTTTGTAGCCACAACCATTGGATCTGGCTTCATTCACTACAAAATGGTACTGTTTTAATTTTCACATCGTTTTCAACACATATATTCTTTTGTAAATAAAACTTACAACCTGTTCAACATACATATTAGGGAGCGATCTTGCAATCCATTTGTTACATTCATAACACTATATGATTCAAACCCTTGACCTTAATTAAGGAGTCTAGCGTCTCACTCACTAGACCAATTAATTGTCGGTTATGTGTGTAACTTTTAGTTGTCTATCTTTAAAAATTATATCTGTCGTTATATTGTGTAGTTTTGTTAGAAAAAAAAATTAAGAAAACATTACATTTGAGGAGGCTTGAACCCAAAAATTTAAGATGAAAGGTTTACACCAAACCACTAGGCTAACTTAAAGAATTAACATAATCTTAATGCAAATAATATATAAATAAAACTGCAGTTGTACTTTATTTCATTTATTGCATGATATAATGTTATAATATTTATAATATAATTTTATAAATATATTAACTTTATAAGTAAATATTACTTATAATTTATATTACAAAACTAAAATATTATTTATAATATATATAGATAAACTCTAACCCCAAATCCTAAACCATATATATAATTAAATCCTAAATCATAGATTTTAAACATTAAACCCCAAAGCCTAAACCATATATATAATTAAATCTTTAATCATAAATCCTAAACCCCAACCTCCGAAACTAATATATATTATTTATAATTTATATTGCAAACCCTAAATTTATATTACAAACCCTAAATTTATATTATTTATAATTTATATTACAAACCCTAATATATATTAGGGTTAAGGGTTTGGGTTTGGGGTTTAATTACATATATTTGTTAGTGTTTAAGATTTATGATTTATGATTTAATTATATACATGGTTTATGGTTTGGGGTTTAGTTATATATATGATTTAAGATTTGGGGTTAGGGTTAGGGTTTGGATATATATATATATTATACATAATATTTTTGTTTTGTAATATAAATTATAAGTAATATTTATTTATAAAGTTAATATATTTATAAAATTATATCATTGAGATAAATTAAATGAAGTACAACTGCAGTTTTATTTATATATCATTTGTGTTAGGATTATTTCAAGTCTTTAATTTGGCCTGGTGGTTTGGTGTAAACCTTTCATCTTAGATATTTTGGATATATATATTATATACATAATATTTTCGTTTTGTAATATAAATTATAAGTAATATTTATTTATAAAGTTAATATATTTATAAAATTATATTATTGAGATAAATGAAATGAAGTACAACTGCAGATTTATTTATATATCATTTGTGTTAGGATTATTTCAAGTCTTTAATTTGGCCTGATGGTTTGGTGTAAACCTTTCATCTTAAATATTTTGGGAATAAGCCTCCTCAAATGCAATGCTTTTTTTAATTTTTCTAATAAAACGACGTCGTTTTGGCTTATCTTAGGTATCAAAGCAACTATATCAAAACAATGTTGTTTTGCATTTAACTGGCAGTTACAGTTTAACGTCGGAGTGCTTGGATTGAAGTCAAAAATGAAGTTCAATGGTATAATAGTATCATTTTATATTTTCGATACAAATGTTAAAGTTCAGTGGCATTTCGTGTAGTTTACCCCTATTATTATTTAAAGGCTTAAGAGTATAAGAAGCCCTTGAACTTTTGAAAAAAAAATCAATTAAGCTCCTGAATTTTTTTTTTGCACCCAATTAAGCCCTCAACCAATAAATTGAATTAATTAAGCTCTTGAACTATGAAGTTGAATCAAGTAAGCGTTTTGACCAATTTTGACCATTAAATCTTGACAGCTTTTTTGGATATGTTGGTGCAGTGCGTCGTGTCACAGTGTCTCGACTTGATATTTTCAAAAAAAATATTTTATTTAAAAAATTCTAAAAAACTTATAAAAATATTTTTTTGAAAAAATATATAAATACAACATGGTAGAACTGTAGTGTACCATGTTCATGTAATATCTAAAGAAAAAAAATTGTCTTTAATGGTCAAAATTGATCAAAGGGCTTAATTGATTCAATTTCTTGGTTCAAGGGCTTAATTGAGTAAAAAAATCATGATTAATTTATTTTTAAAAAAATCAAAGACTTCTTAAATTCTTAAGCCTTATTTAAATGAATAGTATTCATATAATTTTTTAACAGAGATGGCATTTTGTTAACCTGCGATACTAACTCAGCCAAAGACTTAATATATAATATAGATAGTTAAATTTGAAAACAGATCGGGCCGAGCTGAGCTCAGGCCTAATATTTTTGTCCAACCGCTCTAATTATTCATTAAATTATATTTTTTAATTTAATTAATTAGATTCCATTTTTATCGGTTGTGAGCTTAAAGTTAATGTGTATACCTTATCTTTTTGATGAACCGGCATAATGTTCCTGCCAAAGAAACTTCCTTGGCTGCCAGCTCCCTCGTTGAAGGGATCATTGTAACTTCCATCAGCTGTTCTGTAGGGGTAATCCCCTGAACTAAACCGAACTCCAGACGGTGATTTTCCGACATTGATCAGATTGTACTGCTGGCAAAGATGTCGACGAATAGCCAGATACAATATTCCAAAGAAAACTGGTAACCGGGGCCATATTCTCAGTTTATCCACTGAATGCATAATCTGGTTAACGGAAAATAAAAGAGAGTTAAGTGTTAAGTAGTAGTTTTATGCTTAAAATGAAACAACTCAATAGCAATCTTAACATGATATTTTAATCGTTTTTTTATATTTTTTTGATTAATTACGATGAAACAAAAAATACGCCAATGATAGTAACGTACGTAAATATCTAAGCAAAATATAGAATATAATATATTACGAGGAAGAGAAAAGCATCGGTTATCGTCATGGAAGAGACAACTTCATGAAAATCTTCATTAATGAAACGACGTAGTATGTTACTGAAAAGTGTCCTCGTGATTGCCATTGTCTTTCCTCGAGAGAACCTAGGTTGCTTTTTTGTGTGTGTGTGTTAAAAGAAATTTCCTGTAAGAACCATAGGCATGCACATGTCTACATTTATAGATGAAATTGAGAAGAAAAAGTAAGGTTTGAGCAACACCACGTGATAAGAATTGCATAATTATACGCTGGGAATATTTCTGGTCAAGCCCAAGCTAACAATTCTATGGAAATGAACTTCAATATTATTACTTTGTAAAAAATATAAAAAATATGCCAAAACAGTTTTTAGGTTTGAAAAAAGTACATGTGTTTTTTAAAAAAAATATAAAGTCGTCGGTTATTTTAGATTAGGTATGATCAAATACCTATAAAATTATTTTTTGGAGTACACTTTCATACGAATAATTTTAGACGTTTGTGTTTGAAACAATAATAAAAATTAAATTCGGGAACTAGTTACTCTTGAGAAGATTAATGCACCCCACGATGTTCAACATTTGCACCTATTTTTTTAGAAATTATGAATATGAATTTAACTTTAACTTTTGATTCCTTAATATGAAATGTGAATGCAATATTTTTTCCCTTAGTGAATTTGTTTGAAGACAAGATCATTTACATTTTTTTTTTGAAAAATTATAAAGACATCGGTTAAAATAATTATTTGTCATGAATAATTAAAGAGTTGTTTGGTTCGCAGAAAAGATTATTACTAAGAGGAATAATCTTTTCCTAAATCAGATACCCATGTTTAGTTTAGGAGAATTCCCTATAGGGGTAATACTACGTTTCCAATAGTAGCTTCTTTTCTCCAAAATGGTGGGAATGTCATTCCTATCATATTTTAGATATTAGACAATTTCCACCACTTTGGACTAAAATACCCTTAAAATAATGTTTTTTATTCAAATAAATCATTATTTTCTATTTCTCTAACATTTTTTTGTTTTGATATGTTACAACAATTCCTTATCTAACCTAAATTGTTGCATAATAAAATATATAAACCACACTCATCATTAAAATATAATAATAAATATTAGAAATAATTTTTAATATTATTTCATCTCTAAATAATAATTTTTTATTTATATGGTAGAAATCTATATTATTCAATTTTAAATCACATTAAAAAATTTTGTTTAAAAAATTTAGATTTAAAAGAATGACTTCTGATTTTAAAAATAATGCAAATTGAGTAATAAAACATATAAACATAATATTTATAATTAATTATTAGTATATTTGATTTAGTAGCGAATGCGATGATTATTATAGAAACTTTATGATTTTTTTCTGTATATTTCAAATATATAATTATAATAAATCACAAATATTCAAATATATAATATTGTACTATAACATCAAAAATTATATTCAATTATTTGTATAAGAACTTTATAAAAAAATTATATAACTTAAAAATAATACAAAAGTATATTTCCTATAATTTTCATGCAAATATTTTTATTTTAATATTAGAAGTTTGACTAGTTAAAAAGAAAATATATCATAAGGATAATTTTGTAAAATATGCATTCAGGTAATCTTATAATTCATCAACCAAACACTGTAATTTTACTTTCCTGTCAAACAAACCAAACAAAGTAATGTAACATTTCTAATAATATGTCAAGTGATGAATCATTCCGAAAATCCTATTCCCAAGGATAATGTTACATTTCGTGAACCAAACACCCCTTAATTGTCAAAACAAATAATATTGCCTTATTTTTGCAAAAGATGTCCCCCTATTATGAATGATTAAAAAATGTTACAATCCATCTACTTTGAACACTACCCCTTAATTATAATAACAAAAGAACATTGCCCCGAATTTTGAGGAAAATAAAAATGGTGTAATGCATTGTTTTAAAAAGGCTGTCCTATCGTATGAATGATTAAAGAGATTACAATCCATCTAATTTGAACACTACCCTTAATCATGATAATTTACTCGTGAATGTGATTCGTTGGCATTTGCATTCCAGATGGGACGAAACTCATATAGGGACAGAGCTAAATGGGGTTGGGTTGGGGTTAGGTAATTTTTTTTATATTTGTCCTTTTATATAATTTATCTTAAAAATTGATTTATTTATGAATTTGACTCCTTCACTTTCAAACATTTATATTTTGCACTTTAACGCTAAATTAGTGAGGGGAGAAGGGGGCAAAATCCCCTCCGTCCCTGTTTGCATTGTGTGGTAGAAGGGTGAATCTACCTATCTATCTTCTTCCCATTCTAAGGTTACTGCCATGGAACCGCATATTAAAATGATTTGGTGCCTCAAAAGGTCAATGCACACAAATGCATGCTTCTAAAATGTAATGTTTATTGTGAAATGCATGAAGGTATTGATTTATAGAAGGCCACATGGAAAACTTTCATGAGAACATGAGATTTACTTATCCTTGTGATTCATATCTTTAGGCTTGAAATTGTTACTTCATCAAACGATTCCACTAACTGGAGTTGAGGGTGATTACGATGATGTCATTATTTCAACAAGGACAAAAATAACTTATATTAGTTTAACGGTCTATTATTGTTCCGTCACGTTTGGGTCAATTTGATGAAAATAAAAGTTAGAGAGCTAAAATGATTAAATTAATAAAGTTTAAAGACAAAAAGGTTATTTTTCATGTCCTTTTAAAATTACTATATTTGTATGCATATTTTAATATTTTAATAATTTGTATTATTTATATTTAAACGCATTTATATATTTATATGTACTTGTATTATTTTTTACATTAGTCTCCTTCATTCTAATAAGTTTCTTAGATTTTTATTTTCGGTGATCTAAATATTTTAACGTCGATTTTTTTTTACTTCAAATTTATTTTTGATAAAAATTATAAATATAGATTTTAAAACTTTAACCCGTAATTTTTTTTAAATATTTTTAACATATAGCTTGAGACAATACTTTTTTTATCTAGATCCCCATCATTCATTAATCAGATGATATTGAGCGTTTATGCATGTCTGAAACATGTCAACCTAATTAAATTTAATCGACTTTTTTTAAAAATATTTTATAAATACAAAATTTAAAACGAGGTCATTTTTTATACCGAACACTAGCCTAATTAATAAAGTTTAGGGTTCAAGTAAACAACCTAAAAATTGCCCAATGCCTAATTAATAAAGTTGCGTATGAGTCGGTTCGGTAATGTTTATGTAACATCATGTTTGGCATAATTGATTTTAAATTTTGTATAAATTCATCTATATTTACAAATATTTAATTCAATTTCATTTAAATTCTCGCATACCATTTTTATTTTTAAATATATTATTTTATTGAGCGTTTAGGCAGGTTACGTTCAAGTAAACAACCTAAAAATTGCCCTATGCCTAATTAATAAAGTTGCGTATGAGTCGGTTCGGTAAGGTTTATGTAATATCATGTTTGGCACTATGGATGTAAAAACAGGTAATCGGATGGGTTTCAGGTCGGGTATTGTCAGGTCGGGTAAAATCGAGTACAGGTCATTTCAGGTCATTTTTTTATTTTGACTCGACTCGGGTCGGGTGCGGGTCCATTTCAGGTCGGGTCCATTTCAGATCGGGTCCATTTCAGGTCGGGTCCATTTCAGGTCGGGTTCATTTCAGGTCGGGTCAAAACGGGTCGGGTCCGAAGCAGATAATTGACAGGTTAATTCGGGTTCGGATACACTTCAGGTCGGGTCCATTTCAGGTCGGGTCCATTTCAGGTCGGGTTCGTTTCAGGTCGGGTCCGTTTCAGGTCGGGTCCATTTCAGGTCGGGTTCATTTCAGGTCGGTTGCATTTCAGGTCGGGTGCATTTCAGGTCGGGTAATTTTAGGTCGGATAGTTTCAGGTCGGGTAATTCAGGTCGAGATATTTTTAGGATTGGAATTCATATTGAGTTTGAGTACGGTACAACCGTATAAGTAGTCGATAGACTTTAGGTTGACCTTCGTCAATCGTCATTAATTTGGAGTTAATTATTTAAAGTCATATCAAATTAAAATTATAAAACATTGGAGTAATTAAAAATAATGAAAATGGTTCAATTTGGACTGAAAATGGGTCAATTTGGATTAAAAATAAAGTTTCACGGATTATAATGAACAAAAATATCAAATTAAAATTATAAAACATTAGACAAATTTAAAAGAAAACAATGAAAAGGGGTCAATTTGGAATAAAAGTAAAATTTTGAGGACTGTAATGAACAAAAATATCAAATTAAAAGTATAAAAATTAGAGTAATTAAAAAAACAATAAGTAGATGTCAATTTAGAATAAAAATAAAATTTTAGGATCTAAAATGAACAAAATTTAAAATTTAAAATTATAAAACATGATGAATTAAAATATATATATGAGTCAATATGAAATTAAAATAATGTTAATGGACTAGAATGAAGAAACTATCAAATTAAAATAATAAAACATTGGACAAATTAAAAAAATAAATGTGGGTCAATTTGAAATAATAAATGTGGACAAATTAAAATAACGTTAAGGGACTAGAATGAAGAAAATACTAAAACACACATGTATACATACATACTAAAACATATATATATGCATGTATTTAAGTTTTAGTATATATATACATGTATGTATGTAAGTTTTAGTATATATATATATATATATATTGTTATAATTATATATATACATATATATGTATGTATGTAAGTTTTAGTATGCGTATATATATATACTAGAACATACATATTTGTATGTATATATGTATACCCCTAAACAATACCCATAAACCTCAATCCTTAAATTTTATAATCACTAATAATTAGAGTACAAGCTTAATCCCCTAATCCTTAAACTAATCTCATAACCCCAAATAATTAAGTTGATACATTTACCCCTAAACCCCAAACATGAATATCTAAATCTTACAGACACTATTCACTAATAATTAGAGTGCAAGTCTAATCACATAATCCCTAAACTAATCTCATAGCCCCAAACAATCAACTTGACACACTTACCCTTAAACCCTAAACATAAACTCATAAATCTAACAAACAAAATAAATTGAAACATAAAAAGGACAAATCTAAAAGTAAATTATTAATTAGAGCCCAAATCACATATGAATAAAATTATTAAACCTAATTACTTACCAAATCTTTATACGAGGACCAAATTAAATTTAAAGCAAACCAAAAATCTTAATAATTAATTAATTTATGAAACATGGCCTAATTAAATAAAATTTAAAGAAACTAAACCAAAAGTTAAGAATAAAAAAAATAAACTAAAACCTAAAAGACTTAAACCCTAACTATGTAATTAATGAAGGACCTAAAAGACAATTAACCCCTAAATAAATAAAAAATCACTCCTCCATTCTTAATTTGATTCATATGGCGCCAAAATTCCCCCCTCACCCCAATTTCTTTGACTGGCGGCAATTCCCCCCCCCCCAACCCCACCCCCAATTTTGTTTTTTTTGATATGGTGCTAAAATCTCCCCCCATTTTGTTTGATAAGGAGCCAAAATACCCTCATAATTTCTTATCAATCAAAAAACTTTTCCCCCATTAATTCAAAAAAAACTTTCCCTAAACTAAAAAATATATTTTTTATTATTTTAATAGTTATAATTAAAATTTTAATAAAATATTTCTTAAATTTAATGATCACAATTAATAAATTAATTTAAATTTTAAATAATTTGTTTTAAATTCATCCATCACAACTTATTAATTTAATAAATTTAATAAATTTTTTAAATTTTGAATAAAATAAATTTAAGTATGTTAATTCTTATTAAACTTCACAAATAATTTATATTGAACGAGTTAGTATTAAATGAATTTAATAAATTAATACTTTATATTTATCAACACTTTAAATTTATCAAATCGTAGACTTCTTCAACTATATATCAGTTAAATATCAAGTCAGATCAATATCAGTTCAGGTTAAAAATAGGTCAGGTTCAAAGCAGGTCGGGTCAATTAACAGGTCGGGTTCAGAACATGTCGGGTCCAAAACAAGTCGGGTTCAAAACAGGTCGGGTTCAAAACAGGTCGGGTCCAAAACAGGTCGGGTTCAAAACAGGTCGGGTAATATCGGATCTCGGGTCAATTCAGTGGGGTAAAATCGGTTATCTGCCAGGTCGGCTTCGGGTTCGGGTTCGTTTCAGTCGGGTGCAGGTCGGGTTTCAGGTCCACAGTAACAGGTCCAATTCGGGTTCGGGTCGTTTTCAGTCGGACGCAGGTCGGGTTCGGTCACTACAGTAACATGTCGAATTCAGGTTCCGGTCAACAACAGTCGGTTACAGATCGGGTTCGGGTCATTAAATTTTCAGGTCAAATCAGGTTCTGACTCGAGCAGGTTTCAGTCGGGTTTTCAGGTCGGGTCAGCTTTTTACATCCCTATTTGGCACAATTGATTTTAAATTTTGTATAAATTCATTTATATTTACAAATATTTAATTCAATTTCATTTAAATTTTCTCATACCATTTTATTTTTAAATATATTATTTTATTTAGTATTTAATACTTATATACACACACATCTCTTTTACCTTTCCTTAAATTTCTAAACATAAACAATTTATTTTTAAAAAATAAACAATTTAATATATTAATATATTTTCATTATACCCGTGTTTTAGGTAAAATATGTATTTCATGTAAAAGGATATTTTTAGAACTCATTCAACAATGACCATTGGTTGAGTGATAAACAATTTGTCTAATAAATCATATTGAATGAGGGTTTAGCCGTTATGTGTTGTTTGCAATTCTCTTTATTTAAAAATTATATAAAAGAATGAAAGGTAAACTTTACGGGAGATCTCCAATGTTTAAGGCATGTTCTATTTTGGTCTTCTAATTTAAAATAAAAATTATTCTTGTTACTTATATTTCGACTGCTATTGTTTTGGTCACTCGAGCGTTAATCACCGTTACTTGTGTAACGGAGATCTAACGGAGATCTAAAATGAAGTTAGGTTTTTAATTAAAACAATGGGGAATATATATGTGTCAAAATAATTGAAGTAAATGCAACAAATGACGTGTATTACACCTGGCAGAGTGTATGTAGAATATATGTGCCCCATGTCAACTTTCCGTTACCCAAGTAACGAAGGATAAATTCGAGTGATCAAAACGATAACGATAAAAAACATAAGTAGCAAAAATATTTTTTTAAAAAATTTAAGTGACCAAAATAAAACACGCCCTAAATATAAGAGATTTCCGTTGAAGTTTACCTAAGAATGAAAGATAAAAGTGTCATCAACGTAATAATAAATCTATAAGTGAACAATATTTTTGTATATTTTCAAAAGTTGATATTCGATTAATTGATGACACTAACTCAACCAGACAATCAAATATATGATATAAATAGTTAAATTTGAAAATAAACATGTTCAATTAAATATATAATGATCATGTTTGGTAAATAGCGGTTTGAGCTAAAATTAGAGGTTTGACTAGTCAAATTCGCTAATATTGATGTTTGGTGAATAGCGGATTGAGGTGAAACCTTTAATTTTGAAAAAGCTGCTAATAAGAGCTTTTTGAGATTAGAAGTTTGATATTAGAGTTGTAAAGACTCTTTTACCCTTAACAATTACCAAAAATCTCAAAATAACCTAAATTATATATTTTCTTCGATTTGTTTGATTATTTTCTACTGTTTTTTCCTTTGCGTGTTCTTTGAAATTTTTCACTTCCTGTTTCATATTTAATTATTTAGTTTAATTAAGAATAGAGGATAAATATTTGTTTAATTTTTGCATGTTTGGGGCTGTGATGATTAAGGTCTAGAATTGGTAGGTGTCTTGATTTTTTTTCTTTTTATTATCACGTATTTATATGTGTATTTAAATTTAATAATTAATTAAATTATATTAAAATAATTATATAAATAACAAATTAATATATCAATTCTTCGAATATGTTTAGTAAAGTTATATTAAAAAATAGTTTTTATAAATATAATTAATATTAATTAGATACAAAATAATGATAACTAATAAACTATTCAAACAAGTATTGAATATAATCATGTCCTTATATGTCATTTTGCTTGTTTGAATAATCTAACAGCTATCAACTATCAATTAATTTTACCAAACACATTTATACAATCCGCTAGTCAAATCAGCTAATGCAATCAGTTATCAACTATCAACTAATGTAATTCGCTATCAACTATCTGCTAATTGTCAAACAGAGCCAATATAAATAGTTAAATTTGAAAATAAACATGCTCAACTTTTTTATAAACATTCAAACCATATAATACCCTTCCCTTTTTCCCCTCTGCCCGCTTAACTTTTCATTCTTTTGTCTATTTGTTTTATTCTTTATTTTTTAGTTTTAAATTCGTTAACATTGTCTTTCTGACAAGAATTTCTCTCCCTTTTGGTATGTATTCTCTATCTTTTAACACGTTTTTTTTCTCTTTATCAGTCGTTTGGCCGTTTCTTTTTCATTTAATTTTCTATCAGGGTCGGATTTGACGTCGCCATGACTGATCAAGATGTCGCTCTTTTGATTATTATGTTGATCTCGCTGTTTTGGAACCTCAAACTAGATTTGGATACGAGCTCATAGTCATTGTTCTTATTCGTGATTGAGTTATGGTAATGGCCGTGTTGTCAGCATGCATTATTATTGTAATATGCATTTTTTAATATTTTTGTTGTTGGTTTTTACCTTTCATCGTTGAAAGTGTAAGGATTTTAAAAGGAAAGGCTGATTGCCAATCCAAATTTACAGAAAATTGAGAAAGATATATGAAGATATTAAGTGTTTTTCAATTCTCATGATCGAAATTGAGTTGTTTCTTTAGCCTTTGGCTTGTTGGAAAATTAGCCAAGCATGATTATGGTAGAAATCATACTCAACATTTTAAAAGAAAATAAATGAGAACTTAAAAATAAGAACGTAAAGAAAAAGAGAATTTTATAGAACTTAGAAAGAAAGAACAAAACTAAGAATGAGATAAGTTTCTACGTTACCCCGATGGGGTATTTGTAGCTTTTCAAAACCCTAAAAATAACCTAAAAATGATAAAAGATAATTCTTAAAAATATTCAAATTAAATCTTAAAAACAAAAGATAATTTCTAATTTAAATTTAAAATGCAACTGATCCTGCTCGTCTGCCGTCCTTTCTGACTAGACCTTTTGGAAGCTGCTGACTGGACCTTCTAGAAGCTACTGACTGGGTGCCACGTTAGACGCTTTATGCCCAAAGTCATGTGCAGAACTTTGCGTTTTAAGTGCAATCTCCAGAATTGAAGTCCTGCATAGAAAGTAGGGGTGAGCGTTCGATCGAGTCGAGTCGAGTAAAAAAATTTCGAGTTATTCGAGTTGACGAGTCATATTTTACAACTCAAACTTTATTTGAAATTTTTTCGATTCGAGTCGAGTTGATTCGAGTCGATTTTTCGAGTTCCTATAAAAATTTAACTGTAATTATTTATCATGTTATAGTATGGTTTGATTCCAATTTAAACTCCTTTTCTCTAATCATATAAGATATGCACATATATATTTTTTCACATGTGACAATATTTCTTCATATTTTTATATATCAGTATGTATATATCATAAAAAATAGAGGGACTCGTCTCGAACTTAAAAATAAATCCACTAATTACTAAAAAATTCGAGTTATTCGAATTCTATTTTACAACTCAAACTTTATTTGAAATTTTTTCGAGTTATTCGAGTTTATGAAATTTCGAGTCGAGTCAAGACGAGTCGAGTATTTTTTCCTCGAGTCGAGTCGAGTTATTCGGTTTTTTCGAGTCGAGTCGAGTTTTGCTCACCCCTATTAGAAAGCGCACAAAACATCCAAATCAGCAACATTAAAGATTCAACAAGGAGTAATTAACGATAAAATAATAAGAAAATAGAACACTCATCAAATTCCCCTCACTTAAATAGAACACTCAATTTGACAATCGTCGTAATTGTAAAATAAATTATCCTTGATCTCAAATTAAATAGATAAATAATTTAGCAATAGAGAAGAAGAGTCGATCTGCAAAGACTAACGATCTTCTAATATCTGGAGGTTTTGATTCTGAATGTATCGAGAAAATAAAGTAAATAGGAGGTTCTGGTCAAGAGAGTAGAAAATAAATGTAGAATGATAAAAGCGAAAATGCCGAAAGTAAAATTTGAAAATATAATGAATTAAATGGTATAGTCTTAGGCTTTGCTTTGCCTCAATTTCGACTGATAATCGAAGAAGATTTTACTCCAGATAAATGCCAATTACACTCTACAAGGCCCAACTCTTGTAACTTGTTTTTCTCTCCGGTAAACCGATAATCTAAAACTAATTTTTGAATTTCAGTTTTCCGGATAGACTAACCACGACTATCGCAGTTAGAATAAAATAGTTTAAAATCTGAAAACACCGACTCAAACTATGTTATCTCAATGAGAATCAAATCCGATCTCAATTTCCCTTAGCGGGCCGTCGCTAAGTGTGTTTACAGGAAGTCGAATGTGCTACAAGCCGATCCTTCCTCCCAACTATAAATCGAAACAACATTCAAACCAACATGCCTTTTTTGAATTTGAAAGTGTAAGGATTTTAAAAGGAAAGGCCGATTTCCAATCCAAGTTTGCAGAAAACTGAGAAAGATATATAAAGATATTAAGTGCTTTTCAATTCTCACGATCGAAATTGAGTTGTTTCTTTAGCCTTTGGCTTGTTAGAAAATTAGCCAATCATGATTATGGTAGAAATCATACTCAACATTTTAAAAGAAAATAAATGAAAACTTAAAAATAAGAACATAAAGAAAAAGAGAATTTTATAGAACTTAAAAAGCAAGAGAAAAACTAAGAATGAGATAAGTTTCTAGCTTACCCCGATGGGGTATTTATAGTTTTTCAAAACCCTAAAAATAACATAGAAATGATAAGATAATTCTTAAAAATATTCAAATTAAATCCTAAAAACAAAAGATAATTTCTAATTTGAATTTAAAATGTAGCTGGTCATGCTCGTCCGTCCTTGCTGACTAGACCTTTTAGAAGCTGCTGACTGGACCTTCTAGAAGTTACGATTAGATGCCACGTCAGACGCTTCATGCCCAGGGTCATGCCCACTAGCCCAACCTTGATTCCAAAAAATAAAATCGCAGAACTTTTCCTTTTAAGTGCAATCTCCAGAATTGAAGTCCTGCACAGAAAACGCATAAAAACATCCAAATAAGCAATATTAAAGATTCAACGGGTAGTAATTAACGGTAAAATAATAACAAAATAGAACACTCATTAAATTCCCCCTCACTTATTCAATGCTTGTCCTCAAGCATGCCTTAGTCAAATAAAAGAAATCTTAAGTTACGACCATTCATCTCACAATATATCAAAGAAAACCAAATGAGTCAAGATCACAACAAGTATCAGAAGCAAAGTAACAATCAAGTAAAAAGTAAAATTAGGAATGAGGGCTAACAAAACCAAGATATCCTAATAGTCCATCAATTTCAATGTAACAAAACTCAATACCTCACAAAGATTCACTCATTGTCGCTCAAAGTGTTTAAGGTAAAAGAAATCACTCAAGCCGGAATCAAATATGACATTACCATATGCTTGTAAGAAAATCAAGTCTTCACCACTAAAATGAACAAGATGCATTAATCAAAGGGTCTTTAAAAGTTGTAATGGGGCTTAGGTAAAGGTAGGAAAAAGGCCAATAATATGGGTCATCATCAAGACAAGAGATGCAAATATGTAACACCTGGGTTTGGGGGTCGGGAGAAATAAATAAATAAAATAATATCCCGGTTTTGTTTTGTAAAATTTAATTTAAGGTGTTGGACCAATTTTTGATGTTTAAGCCCAATAGCCATTTTAATGGCATTTTTGTAAATAGAGGGACTAAAAACCCTCATTTCTAATTAAAACACAAATTTCCTTCTTCTTCCTTCTTCATTCATCTTTTTCACGACAAAAAGGGGAGAGCTTCTCCATGCTACTATTCCATCTCCTTCCTCCCTCATTTTGGCTCGGTTTTGAAAGGTAAACACATCCCCATCTTGCTCTCACCTTCCTCTACTTGAAAGTACAAATAGATTTCATTTTCATCAATGTTTTAGAATTTGGGTTTTTGAAAGATTTGAATAAAAATGATATCTTTATTGTTTTTAACTTAAGGTTTTGATTTAATATTGTTAGATATGGTGTTTATGAACCAAATGGACCAACATATATAATTTTTGGAGTGTTTTATAAGAATTCCCGAAATTGAGTTTTGGTGGGGTTTTAGGAGGGTTTTTAGTTGAGTTTTAGGTATGGGTTGTGTTGGAAATTGAAGGTTGATGTTAGGGTAATAGTTGCGGATTGTTTTGGAAGCATTTGGAGATGTTAAATGTGTTGAAATCACAAGTTTTGGGCTGGGTATAAGGGCTGCTCGGGTTTGGTAATTTTGGGGGTTGTTCATGGCTTGAAATGTTGTGTTTGATGTTTGAATTGTATTCCGGGTTAGTTACTTTGATGCTTGGGCTGATTTGAGGTTGTTTTGATTGTGTTGAGGTGATTAGAAGCGAGATTATGTGTTGGTGAAGCCTCGGGAACAAATCCGGAAATTTGAAGACCTTGGTTGCTTGGTAGTTGAGCTTGGAGGTGGAGGTGAGTGGTTAATGTAACACCCGTGTTTTGGGGTTAGGAGTTAGTCTGGTTAGTTGGTCTGAGTCGGTAAAATTAATTTTAATCAAATTGACCTTAGTGTGAGCAAATTGAATTTAGAAAGAAAGGGAGGGATCATTTTGGTAATTAAACCAAAATAAAAATAAACACCACCTTATATCATCTTTTCTTCTTCATTTCTCTTCTTCACCGTGGAAACCTTACCCAAAGCTCTCCCAAACCCCAAACTTTTAATTCATCAAATTTCTTCATCAATTCAAGGGGTTTTTGAAAGAAGCAAGAGAAATCAATGGTGAAGCTTCGGGCTCGAATCCGGAAACTTGGATGCTTGGTAGGCTTGTCGTCTTGTGCTAATGGAGTAGTCGGTGAGTGGTTAAAATATTTTAAATGGTTTTGAGCAATTGGTTCGAGCATGTGGACTAGGTTGAGATTGGTAGACTCACCTAGAGTTAGGATTAGGGTGGTAGCCTAATCCTAAGCTTTAGTTAGAGACATTGGATGATCTCTTTAATTGATGTTATGCCTCATGATGATTTTTGTTATGATGATTATGTATAATGTGTTATACATGTTGTTGAGGCATGGTTTGATGCATTGCTATGCATGTGGTTTGGATTGTAAATTGTGCATGATGATGTTGAGCTTAATATGATGTAAGATGCCATATTATGACTCTTGAAAATGACATTATGATATTATGTTGTTGAGATAATTGATGTTGAGTTTAATATGATGTAAGATGCCATATTATTACTCTTGAACATGACATTATGCATGTTGTTGAGATATTTGATATTGAGCTTAATATGATGTAAGATGCCATATTATGACTCTGAATATCAAAGGTTGTGAAATTTGATTATTATTGGCACTAGTATGCTTGGGGTACAATGATCGATCATCAGGATGAGTGTGCACACTAATTGAGTCAAAACGTACGTGGCCTTGGTGGCGTTAAGGCACCAAGGAGGAGTACGGTGATGTAATATTCCACCAGAAATTTATATATATTCTACGTGATGATGAGTGGAATCCCATCCGTAGGGCATGTGGAAATGCGTTCCACATGCAAGGCCGGTGATGAGTGTAATCCCACCGAGGTAAGGTTGATGTTGGAAAATGCTTTCCAACATGTTATCCGTGTATTCGAGTCATAACTAGGTGCCAATATGAGAAAGTATGTTTATGCCAATATGAGAAAGTATGTTTATGCCAATATGAGAAAGTATGTTTATACCAATATGAGAAAGTATGTTTATGCCAATATGAGAAAGTATGTTTATGCCAATATGAGATCATGCATACATGCTAATATGAATTGATATGTGTATCAATGTGATATGAAATGTGAATTTCAAATGTGAAGTGATATATGATTTGGTTAATGCAATGAGGTATATATATACATATCGTTGTAAGTTGAGATTATGAGATGTTGAGCATGACATAATGTTGATTATATGTTCGTGCATCATGTTCATTTTGGTTCAGGTGGATCGAAGATAAAGTCATGTATTTCATCATGATAATTGCTCGAGCTTGGACCCTGTATTGTCGAAGGTTTGTTTTATGAGCTTACCCTCACTAAGCTTTTATGCTTACGCTCTCTTTTGTTCGACAATGCAGATAAATAGCTTGTGGGTGGCAAGGGAAAGGAAAGGTCTTCAAGTGTTGCTTTCGGTGAGCTCAATGTATGATTTATAAATTGAAAGGTTGTAATAGTTAAGCAATGGGATAGGTATTGTTGATTCGAGTTTTGATGTATGTTTATTTGGCTTGGCACTTGAATGCCTTGTTCGATGTGTAAATATCAATTATGATGCATGCCTTGATGAATGCTTTGAGTATGTTGGAGTACGTTTAATCTAGGACGTATGCATCTAGACTTGGGTGGTTGGTGTTGTGTGCTTTTAGCCTCTTTTAAGCTCATATGTATGGCTATGTATGATTCTAATGTGTTTTTACCATAGGAAGTCATTAGAATTAAGCAATATATGCTCCCCTGCATCTAGGTTTCGAAACTAGGGGTAAAGTTTCGAAACCTTTGCAAATTTTTGGATTCCAGAGGCCACTGCCAGCCAAAGTTTCGAAACTTTGGGGCAAAGTTTCGAAACTATGGTCAATTGAGGTTTACAAGCTTTACGTTTTAGTCCTGATTTTCGTATGTGCAATTGCTTGAGTTTGAGATGTCCGTTTGAGTTGAAATTTGGCAGAGAGGCATGAAACATGACTAATTTCATAATGGTAACTTAAAATTTGGCAAAGTCCTCTTAATTTCCAGAATTTACAAATTGGTCCCTAAATTCGTATTTTGTGCAATTGAGTCCCTTATTGTTTTCCGATTGCTGTGATTTTTGAGTATGCTTATCTCAAGAGTATGCCTAGGTTTAATGTGCATCTAGACAAGTTTAAAAAAAAATAGGGTTGCTAACCGAGGGGGAACCTTAACGGGTTTCGCTTCGGTTTTCCCCGTGTGACTCACTCGGACCGGTTATCCGGCTAGACCGGGATGAGGGGGTTACATTTGTTGGCATCAGAGCTTAAGGTTTCCGAAACCTTGGGCAGGTAAGTGAAGTAAGTTGTGTTTTATGATTGATATGCACGGTGTTTGCTTATCATGTAAGCATGTTGCTTGTTATTCGAGTATGCTGTAATGAATGATTGCTTGCTTTGTAAGTATGATTGCTTGTATGACAAGTATGTTGGTTATTTGTTTAAAAGCATGTTGCTTGTTACCCGTGTATGCGGTGATGTGTGATTGTTTGATGGAGAAGGTATGTTGTTTGATCGTATGCATATGTTTGCTTGTTTAGCAAGTATGCCTTGTAATATGCATGATTGAGTATGTATGTGTGTTGAGTTGCTTGAAGCATGTTGAGTAGAGTCCCATTGCTTCTATTACATCGGAAAAAGAGATTTTAAGTGAGGAAATCATACTTGAGCCTCTCGGACCTTTTCCTTTGCTAACCCAGTTTGTATGTTAATGTGTTTTTGTTGTTAGTTTATTACTTTTTGGTAAGTTTGAGGCCAAGGCGTGGACTGTGAATCGGTAAGTGGAAACTGTGGGTTCTGAAAATGTGAATGATGTTGAGGGAGTTCATCATCTTGGTTAGGGAGGTGTGGTTGTACCGGACTTGAGGTACAATTTGTTTGACTGAGTTAGTGTGTATGTGGGTTGGTTCCTGTTGATGAGGAACGATGTGATTGGTTCTGGTGTTAGTGGTGAAAGAGGTGACGACCTATGAGTGGGAGTCAGAGTGGTATCGATGTCATAGTATATAAGCCTTGGTACAGTTTTGAGCTTGTTCCCTTCTGGTTGATTCTAAATCTGTACATTGTTAGCAAGCATGCAAGTATGAATGAGCCGATGAGGTGTCAGAGGTAGGTATGAGTACCTTAGTTCTTTTGGCGAGATCTAGGTAGGGGTCTCGTGTGAGTGATATGAATTTCAGAAATGTTAGTTGGTGATCGTTGGGATTTAGCCTATGGTTTTAATGCAAGACAGTCGGTCAGTGTCCGTGAGTGGAAATCAAATTGTATGATTGGGCCAGTGTACGTCTGAGTTGTCTTTCAGTTAGAAGGAAGGATGAAGATACTTCTGATATAGTTGAGCCGAGAAGGAAGTCTTGAGTTTTAAATTCAGATTGTTTGGTAGTGGGATGTTATGAGTCGTCAAGACCGATGTTACAGAACAAGTTCAAGCATGATTGTTTGTGTGTGATTAGAACTGCCTTTTGAAGTTTTAAGATGCTCTAAGAATAGTCTAGAAGAATCAGATGTTGTTGAAGAACCAGTTTGAAAACAAAAGGGTCGAAGATTATCAGCTGTGCACAGGTGTAGTTACAATTTCTTCGGATTTGTCTTTTTTTCGTGTGAGCATGCGAAGAAAATTTGAGGTACGTGTTGAGACCTTGGAAGTAGGGACACATATGACTAGACCTTGTGGTGAAATAGTGATGTCCATGAAGATGTACATAAATGTTTGTTGGTGGTTCGGAGTTACTAGTTTCTAGTAGATGTGAAGTGATCGTCTTCCTACAGTTTTGAGGTACGTTTTGACAAGGTTTGGCTTGAAGAGCACAGAGTTAGTGTATACGTTGAGACAAAGAGAGAGTTGCCTTGAAGTTGCAGATTCCTGTGTGACTGTAGTAGTAGGTAAGGAGGTGAACTTATTGTCGAATGTTGATCCAGCTGTGGAGGTCGAAGATTTATTGAGTTTAGATGGCAGGCTTGCTTACCAAGTGTAATGAATTTGATTTTGAATGAAGATTAGACCGCAGAAGGTTAAAATGGTTTGTGATTCTTCCTAGAATTGTTTGGAAGAATTGCCTGGTTTGTCTCCTGACAGAGAAGAAGAGCTTATTATTGATACCGTCTCCGAGTTTGCTTCTGCTTTGATTTTTCTGTATCTTATAGTTCCCGAAAGAATTGAGAGTGTTGAAGAATCACTATGATGTTTGTTAGACCATAGGTTCATTAGGCCTAGTACGTCATATTAGAGGATGACAGCACAATTTGTGAAGAAGTGAGAGTGGCAGTACGAGGATGTGGTTAGATTCAGACAGTTGAAACCAGTGGCAGTGAATGATTAGTATCCGTTTCCAAGTGTCAGTGATTTGTTGATCAGTTAGTGGGTGCTTCAGTCTTTCCGAAGATTAATTTGAGATCCAATTATTACCAGTTGGAAGTGAGAAAAAAATTGAAGTAATGAAGACAGCTTTTGGGGCAATATATGATCACTTTGAGTTCCGAGTTATGCCGCCTCGCTTGACTAGTGCGTTAGTTACCTTATAGAGATATTGAGCAGAATATTTTCCTGAGTTCCTTGATCAGTTGTACTTGCTTCGAAGAATTGGGGACAAGCTTGTGTAGTAGGAAATATGCAGTATGTATGTACGTATCATCTGAACTAAAAAAAATAAAAAAAAATTGAAGACTTAGGAAGAGTTGCAACTTGAAGTGCATAAAGTGTTAGAACTGCTTGAAGACTGTAAAATCGGGATTGAGTACCATCTGAAGAGAGAGTTAACGCAGTAAACGATGCTCCGAGTTGTATTTGTTGTTAGATTAGTAGTTGAGTTGTGAGTTGTAATTGCCGAAATTCAGTTTACCGAAGGATAACAGTTTTGTGGCCGAGTTTCATGTTAAACCTACATTGAGTCAGAGTGTTTGAGGAGAAACAGTTGCAAGAAAAATTCTTGGCACCTCACGTGCAAGACATTGTGAAAAGAAGATTTCAGAATACAGTTCAGAAAGGATAGAGTTTGCATTGTTAGAGACAGGATAGTTGTACCGATTGACATAGTGTTTTGAGACGTATTGTGTTGGCCGAAGCAAACGACAGTTCATTTGTGTTGCATCAGAGTAGTATGAAGGCATATTGTGGGTTGAAAATGAGTACCTCCGGATTGAGATGATGTGTAATATTGTTCAGTATGAGAGTAAGTGTGAAAAGTTGTCAGCATGTCAAGACCGGACGTCATTCTTCTTCTAGTGTGTTATATTCGTGGAAGATTCTTAATGAAGATGGGTAATAGAGATTCGAGGTTTCAACTAGATTATTTTTAAAGACGTTTGTATAGTGGTGGGTTATCTGTTGAAGTCTGATGGTCAGATAGAGAAAGTTATGAGTCGAGTGTTCAAACAGTGTTGTATGAGATTGTGAATCGGGTTAGTTCAGATGTTTATTTGTTGCGGTTACCACTAGAGTTAGAAAGGGGTTGGTGATGTGACTTGGGTATCTATGATTCGGGAATGTGAGTCAGATCTATTCCGTGCTATGTTTATTGAAGAGATTGAGATGAGTTGAAATTGCGTGCAACGAAAAAAAAATCAGTTGAGATCTTAGCATCAAATATCTATAGACCTGTGGTAAGTATACCAAGTTGGTGAGTATGTTGTGGTAAAAAGGAAAGTGTGGAGTAGCATGCTCCCGTGACTCTTTATGTTCGATGAATTTCGGGGACGAAATTTCTTAAGTGGGGGAGAGTTGTAACACCCGTGTTTTGGGGTTAGGAGTTAGTCTGGTTAGTTGGTCTGAGTCGGTAAAATTAATTTTAATCAAATTGACCTTAGTGTGAGCAAATTGAATTTAGAAAGAAAGGGAGGGATCATTTTGGTAATTAAACCAAAATAAAAATAAACACCACCTTATATCATCTTTTCTTCTTCATTTCTCTTCTTCACCGTGGAAACCTTACCCAAAGCTCTCCCAAACCCCAAACTTTTAATTCATCAAATTTCTTCATCAATTCAAGGGGTTTTTGAAAGAAGCAAGAGAAATCAATGGTGAAGCTTCGGGCTCGAATCCGGAAACTTGGATGCTTGGTAGGCTTGTCGTCTTGTGCTAATGGAGTAGTCGGTGAGTGGTTAAAATATTTTAAATGGTTTTGAGCAATTGGTTCGAGCATGTGGACTAGGTTGAGATTGGTAGACTCACCTAGAGTTAGGATTAGGGTGGTAGCCTAATCCTAAGCTTTAGTTAGAGACATTGGATGATCTCTTTAATTGATGTTATGCCTCATGATGATTTGTGTTATGATGATTATGTATAATGTGTTATACATGTTGTTGAGGCATGGTTTGATGCATTGCTATGCATGTGGTTTGGATTGTAAATTGTGCATGATGATGTTGAGCTTAATATGATGTAAGATGCCATATTATGACTCTTGAAAATGACATTATGATATTATGTTGTTGAGATAATTGATGTTGAGTTTAATATGATGTAAGATGCCATATTATTACTCTTGAACATGACATTATGCATGTTGTTGAGATATTTGATATTGAGCTTAATATGATGTAAGATGCCATATTATGACTCTGAATATCAAAGGTTGTGAAATTTGATTATTATTGGCACTAGTATGCTTGGGTACAATGATCGATCATCAGGATGAGTGTGCACACTAATTGAGTCAAAACGTACGTGGCCTTGGTGGCGTTAAGGCACCAAGGAGGAGTACGGTGATGTAATATTCCACCGGAAATTTATATATATTCTACGTGATGATGAGTGGAATCCCATCCGTAGGGCATGTAGAAATGCGTTCCACATGCAAGGCCGGTGATGAGTGTAATCCCACCGAGGTAAGGTTGATGTTGGAAAATGCGTTCCAACATGTTATCCGCGTATTCGAGTCATAACTAGGTGCCAATATGAGAAAGTATGTTTATGCCAATATGAGAAAGTATGTTTATGCCAATATGAGAAAGTATGTTTATACCAATATGAGAAAGTATGTTTATGCCAATATGAGAAAGTATGTTTATGCCAATATGAGATCATGCATACATGCTAATATGAATTGATATGTGTATCAATGTGATATGAAATGTGAATTTCAAATGTGAAGTGATATATGATTTGGTTAATGCAATGAGGTATATATATACATATCGTTGTAAGTTGAGATTATGAGATGTTGAGCATGACATAATGTTGATTATATGTTCGTGCATCATGTTCATTTTGGTTCAGGTGGATCGAAGATAAAGTCATGTATTTCATCATGATAATTGCTCGAGCTTGGACCCTGTATTGTCGAAGGTTTGTTTTATGAGCTTACCCTCACTAAGCTTTTATGCTTACGCTCTCTTTTGTTCGACAATGCAGATAAATAGCTTGTGGGTGGCAAGGGAAAGGAAAGGTCTTCAAGTGTTGCTTTCGGTGAGCTCAATGTATGATTTATAAATTGAAAGGTTGTAATAGTTAAGCAATGGGATAGGTATTGTTGATTCGAGTTTTGATGTATGTTTATTTGGCTTGGCACTTGAATGCCTTGTTCGATGTGTAAATATCAATTATGATGCATGCCTTGATGAATGCTTTGAGTATGTTGGAGTAAGTTTAATCTAGGACGTATGCATCTAGACTTGGGTGGTTGGTGTTGTGTGCTTTTAGCCTCTTTTAAGCTCATATGTATGGCTATGTATGATTCTAATGTGTTTTTACCATAGGAAGTCATTAGAATTAAGCAATATATGCTCCCCTGCATCTAGGTTTCGAAACTAGGGGTAAAGTTTCGAAACCTTTGCAAATTTTTGGATTCCAGAGGCCACTGCCAGCCAAAGTTTCGAAACTTTGGGGCAAAGTTTCGAAACTATGGTCAATTGAGGTTTACAAGCTTTACGTTTTAGTCCTGATTTTCGTATGTGCAATTGCTTGAGTTTGAGATGTCCGTTTGAGTTGAAATTTGGCAGAGAGGCATGAAACATGACTAATTTCATACTGGTAACTTAAAATTTGGTAAAGTCCTCTTAATTTCCAGAATTTACAAATTGGTCCCTAAATTCGTATTTTGTGCAATTGAGTCCCTTATTGTTTTCCGATTGCTGTGATTTTTGAGTATGCTTATCTCAAGAGTATGCCTAGGTTTAATGTGCATCTAGACAAGTTTTAAAAAAAAAATAGGGTTGCTAACCGAGGGGGAACCTTAACGGGTTTCGCTTCGGTTTTCCCCGTGTGACTCACTCGGACCGGTTATCCGGCTAGACCGGGATGAGGGGGTTACAGTTAATGTTTTCAAATTGGTTTTAAGTGGTTGGTTCAAGCATGTGGACTAGGTTGGGCTTGGTAGACCCACCTAGATTTGGGATTAGGGTGGTAGCCTAATCCTAAGCTTTAGTTAGAGACCTTGGATGAACTCTTTAATTGATGTTATGCTTCATGATGATTTGTGTTATGATGATTATGTATAATGTGATATACATGTATGTTGAGGCATGGCTTAATGCATCGTCATATGCATGTTGATGGCAAATGTAATATGGATATACGTATGTGTGAAATATGATGTGATAATTGTTTGGATGATATACATGTAGTGTTGGCTTGTGAAATGAGGTTATGAGGTGGTTGCATGATTTTGAGGATCATGGTGAGTACGTGCTAAGCACGGAAATTATATTGAAATTGATGTTGTGAAAGGTTGTGGATTTTATTTAATATTGGCACTAGTATGCTTGGGTACAATGATCGATCATTAGGATGAGTGTGCACACGAGAGTCAAAGTCGCGCGTGGCCTCGGTGGCGTTAAGGCACCAAGGAGGAGTACGAGTACGCCCGGAAATCCTTATATTAGTCGATGATGAGTGGAATCCCATCGACGGGGCGTGAGGATGAGTGAAATCCCCTCCGCGAGAACCGGTGATGAGTGTAATCCCACCGCAGGTAATGGTTATGTTGGAAATGCGTTCCAACATGTTATCCGCGTATTCGAGTCATAGCTAGGTGCCAATATGAGAATGTATGTATATGCCAATATGAGATTATACATATATGCCTATATGATATGAAATGTGATTTCCAATGTGATGTGATTTATGATGTGGTTAATACATTGAGTTATGTATCATTGTATGTTGAGCTTATGAGTTGTTGAGCATGGCATAATGTTGATTATATGTTCATGCATCATGTATAATTTGGCTCTTGTGGATCGGAGGTAAGATCATGCATTCCATCATGGTAGTTTCTCGTGCTTGGATCCTGCATTGTCGAAGGTTTATTTTATGAGCATACCCTCACTAAGCTTTTATGCTTACGCTCCTTTTTGTTCGACAATGCAGATCAGTAGCTTGTGGGTGGCAAAGGCAAGGAAAGGTCTCCAAGTGTTGCTTTTGGTTAGCTCAATGTATGATCTTTAAATTGTAGGTTGTAATAGTAAAGCAATGGGATATGTGTTGTTGATTTGAATGCTTGTTGTATGTTGATGTTGGTTTGGCCTTTGGATGCTTCGTTTGGATTGTAAACCTTGTTTATGTTGCATATCTTGAATGCTTATGTATATGTTGGTCTTGTGCCTTTTGTGGATGTGCTTATGTATGCTTGTCTAAGCATGCTATCTTTAATGTCTTGAATGATCTTGTGAATGGAGGTCTTATCTTGCAATCTTATGTGTTTTAAGTGTGTTTGCAATAGGGTGCATGCCTCTTGAGTGTATTTGTATGTTGTGTATGCTTCTTGGGGGTCGTTAAGGGCGATTGGGATCGTTTGGAGATGTTTAAAGCTGGTTTTGGGAATATGCAAGTTGCAGGTGTTTCGAAACGGGCTGAGACGTTTCGAAACGGGTGTGGTTCCAGGGTCCCCCGTATCGGAACTCGTTTTGGTACGGTTTGGCCGCTGTGAGCCCCTGTTTCGAAACAAGTTTCGAAACACTTGGGCCACTGTAAGTGTCTGTTTCGAAACGGGTATCGAAACAACTAGGCAAAACGTGACCCTGTTCCGAAATGAGGTGGAGGCGTTTTGGTATGGGTGTCTGACTTTTTAAACTAGAGCTAGTGTTTCGAAACGGGCTTTGACTGTTTCGAAACACAGGCCTAAAAATGGGTTGTTTGACATCTCTATTGGGTCCCAAGGTTTGGGCTTAGGCCCTGTTTGCTGTTAGGCTTCTCGTGAGCCTTGTTTCCGCTGCCGTTTCACACATAGGTTTAATAAAAGCATCTAGATAAGATTATAATAAACGAAAAAGTTTTCTTGGGTCACTAACCGAGGTGGGACCTTAACGGGTTTCGCGTCGATTTTCCTTGTGTAGCCTACTCGAACCGGTCAGTCAACCAGACCGGGACGAGGGGGTTACATTTTTTGGTGTCAGAGCCTAAGGTTTCCGAGACCTTGGGCAGGTAAGTGAGGTAAGTTAAATTCTTGTATTGAAATTGCACGGTGTTTGCTTGCCATGTAAGCATGTTTGCTTGTTTATCAAGTATGCTTGGTGTATGTTGTTTGATTGTGAAAGTATGTTGCTTGAAGCGTGTTGAGTAGAGTCTCATTGCTTCTATTACATCGGAAAAAAGAGATTTAAAATGGGGGAATCATACTTGAGCCACTTGGACCTTTTCCTTTGCCAACCCAGTTTGTATGCTAATGTTTTGTTGTTGTTAGTTTATTGCTTTTTAGTAAGTCTGAGGCCAAGGGTGAGCCGTGAATCGGTAAGTAGAAGCTGTGGTTTCTGGAAATGTGGATGATGTTAGGGGAGTTCATCGCCGTAGTCAGGGAAGTATGGTTGTACCGGAGTTGAGGTACAATTTGTTTGTTTGAGTCAGTGTGTATGTGGGTTGATTCCTGTTGATGAGGGACGATGTGACCGATTCTGGTATTAGTTGGTGAAAGAAGTGAAGACCTGTGAATGGGATTCAGAGTAGTATCGATGTTATGGTAGATAAGCCCTTGGTACAGTTTGGAGTTGTCCCTTCTGATTGATTCTGAATTCGTACTTTCGGTATATTGTTAGCAAGCATGTAGAGTTTGAATGTGCCCGGTGAAGTGTTAAAGGTAGGTATTAGTACATTAGTTCTTTTGGTGAGATCAAAGTACGGGTCTCGTGTGTGTAATCCGAAGCTCAGAAGTGTTAGTTAGTGACCGTTGGAGTTCGGCCTGTGGTTTTAATACAAAACAGCCGGTCAATATCCGTGAGTGGGAATCGATTTGTTTGATTGGGCCAGTGTGCGTCTGAGTTGTCTTCCAGCAAGAAGGAGAGATGAAGTTGCTTCCGGTATAGTTGAGCCGAGAAGGAAGTCTTGAGCTTTAACTTCATATTGTTTGGTAGTGGAATGTTTCGAGTCGTCGGGACCGATGTTATAGAACAAGTTCAAGCATGATTGTTTGTTTGTGGTCAGAATTGAATTTTGAAGTTTCGAGATGCTCTAAGAATGGTTTTGAAGAGTTAGGTTATGTGTGAAGGACCAGCCTGAAAACAAGAGAACCGAAGACTATCAGTTGTGTACATGTGAAGTTGCAATTTCTGCGGATACATCCTTTTGTGTGAGCATGTAAGGAAGCTAGATATCTCTGTCGAGATCTTAGACGTAGGGACGCGCGTGACTAGACCTTTTGGTAAGATAGTGGTGATCAGAAGGATGTACGGAAGATGTATATTGATGGTTCAGGATTACGAGATTCCAGTAGATGTGAAGTAATTGTCTTTTTACGGTTTCGATGTAGCAGTTGGCGTGGTTCGGCTCATAGAACACAAAGCTAGGGTATACGTTGAGACAAAGAGAGAGTTGCCTTGAAGTGGAAGATTTCTATGAGACTGTAGTAGTAGGTGAGGATGTGAACTTCTTGTCGAATGTTGATCCAGCTTTAGAGGTCAAAGATCGATTGAGTTTAGTTGACAGGCTTGCCTAACAAGTGTGATGGATTTGATTTTTGAATGAAGTTTAGACCGCAGAATATTAGAATAGTTTGTGTTTTCCTAAAAGTGTTTGGAAGAATTGCCCGGTTTGTCTCTTGATAGGGAAGAAGAGTTTGTTATTGATATCGCCTCCGAGTTTGCTCCTGTTTTGATTGCTCTGTATCTTATGGTTCCCGAAAGAATTGAGAGTGTTGAAGAATCAACTACAAGGTTTGTTAGACTGTAGGTTCATTAGGCCTAGTACATCATCTTAGAGTATTACAGTGCAATTTGTGAAGAAGAGAGAAGACAATACGAGAATGTGTTTAGATTACAGATAGTTGAAACAATTGACAGTGAATAATTAGTATCTATTTCTGAGTGTCAGTGGTATGTTGATCAGTTAGGATGCGCTCCAGTCTTTTCGAAGATTAATTTGAGATTCGATTACTACCAGTTGAAAGTGAGAGAAGTTGATGTACCGAAGACAGCTTTTAGGGCAAGATGTGATCGCTTTGAGTTCTGAGTTATGCCGCTTTGTTTGACTAGTGTGTTAGTTACTTTTATAGAGATGTTGAGTGGAATACTTCTTGAGTTCCTTGATCAGTTTGTAGTAGTTCTCATAGATGATATATGTGTATGTTCAAGTACCAAAGAAGACCGTGACAAGCTTTGAAGTTAGTGTTGTAGATCCTATTAGAGAATCAGTTGTATGCCAAGTTGAGCAAACGTGAACTCCGAGTAAAGGAAGACGTTCTCTTAGGACATGTAGATTGGCCGAGTGTATTAGAGTAGATCCTAAGTAGGTAGAAGAAGATGTGAGTTGGAAGAAATCGAAGACAGTGACAGGTATCTATAGTTCCTAGGTCTAGCATTGTTACTTTCGGGGAATTGTAAATAGTCTTTTGAAGATAGTTGCTCCATCGACAGATTGTTACAGAAGAATGTTCAGTTGTGTGATCAGATACGAGACATCAAGCCCTTGAGAAACTTTGAAGAGAACTTCGACCTTGATTCAGCCTATATCAGAGAAAGAATTTGTGAACCATAGTGATGCGTTACATGTAGGGTTAGGTTGTGCACTTACGCAAGACAGAAGATTGTGGTCTATTCATTGAGATAGTTGAAAGACCTTGAAAAGAATTATCCGACACTAGGCATAAAGTTAATTACAGTTGTATTTGCTACGAAGACTTAGAGACAGAGTTTGTCTAGTAAGAAAAGCGCAGTATATAAATATCATCAGAACTTGAAATATTAGACGACTTAGGAAGGGTTGAAACTTGAACATCATAAGTTGTTAGAACTGCTTGAAGACCGTAATCTCAAGATTGAGTACCATCCGAAGAGAGTTAACGTAGTAACCAATGCTTCGAGTTGTATTTGTTGTTAGATTAGTAGTTGAGTTGCGAGCTGTGTTTGCCGGATCCAGCTTATCAAACGATAGTGGTTTTGTGGCCGAGTTTTGTGGCCAGCTAGGGTGTATGCACATCGTGAGGAGAGGAATGACATCGATGTGATTGCAGGTAATTTCTCGTTACAGTCTTTGACTTTGCTTTCCTTGATTGATTTCGGTTCTACGCATTCGTATATATTGAGTGAGCATGCAAGATTGCTAGATATTCCGGTTGAGATATTAGATGTGGGTATGAATGTCACTAGTTTCTTTGGTGAGACAGTTGTGGTCAGAAAGTTGTACAGAAGATGTCTTTTGATGGTTCATGGTCATGTTTTTCCCGTGGATATGATGGAATTGCCGTTTTATGGTTTCGATGTAATATTAGGCATGGACTAGCTTGTAGAGCATAGGGCTAGAGTAGATTTTGAGACAAAACGGGTGTCCTTGAGACTTTCAGAGGATCATGAGGTAGTAATAGTGGGCGAGAACGTTAAGTTCTTGTCCAATGTAGTTTCAGCCTTAGAGGCTCAAAAGTTATTGGATGTGGGTTGTTAGGCGTACCTAGCCTATGTTATGAATCCGAATATGGATGAGGCACGACCGCGAGAGATTAGAACAATTTGTGACTTTCCGAGTGTGTTTCCAGAAGAATTGCTTGGTTTGCCTCCAGATAGAGATGTAGTGTTTGTTATTGAGACTTATTCAGATTCAGCTCAAGTATCGATTGCACCGTATCGAATGGCTTCTAAAGAAATGAAAGAGTTGAAGACACATGTTTAGGAATTGATAGACCGAGGGTTCATTCGTCCATGTACTTCACCTTGGGGTGCACCCGTGTTGTTTGTGAAGAAGAAATATGACAGTTTGAAAATGTGTATCGACTATCGACAGTTTAATAAGTTGACGGTGAAGAACAAATATCTGTTGCCGAGGATTAATGACTTGTTTGATCAGTTGAGAGGTGCTTCAGTGTTCTCAAAGATAGATTTGAGATCCGGTTATTATCAGTTGAAAGTAAGAGATCAAGATGTACCGAAGACAGCTTTTCGCACTCGTTATGGGCACTACGAATTCTTAGTGATGCCCTTTGGTTTGACTAATGCACCAGCAGCTTTTATGGACATGATGAATAGAGTGTTTCACGAGTACTTGTATTAGTTTTTGGTAGTGTTCATTGATGATATTTTAGTGTACTCTCGTACCGAGGAAGATCATGATCGACATTTGCGTTTGGTGTTGCATAAATTGTTAGAAAATCAGTTGTATGCCAAGTTAAGCAAGTGTGAGTTTTGGATTAGGGAAGTAATCTCCCTAGGTCATATTGTATCAGCCGGGGGAATTCGAGTGGATCCTAGGAAGGTTGAGGCAGTTGTGAATTGGAAACCACCGAAGGCAGTGACTGAAGTTCGTAGTTTCTTAGGTTTGGCCGGTTATTATAGATGTTTTGTTGAGGGTTTCTCAAAGGTTGCAGCTCATTTGACTAAATTACTACATAAGGATGTTTGGTTTGAGTGGACTGATGCAAGACAACAAGCATTTGAGAAATTGAAAGAAGCCTTAACCGAAGCTCCTGTTTTAATTCAACCCGTGTCAGGGAAAGAGTTTGTAGTCTTTAGTGATGCGTCGTATGTTGGCTTAGGTTGTGTGCTTATGCAAGAAGGAAGAGTAGTGGCCTATGCATCTAGGCAGTTGAAGACTCATGAGCGTAATTACCCTACGCATGACATAGAATTGGCTGCAGTGGTTTTCACTTTGAAAGTTTGGAGACATTACTTGTATGGTGAGAAATGCACAATGTATACAGATCACAAGAGTCTGAAGTATATAATGACACAAAGAGAGTTGAATCTTAGACAGCGTAGGTGGCTAGAGTTACTTAAGGACTACGATCTCACGATTGAGTACCATCCAGGTAAAGCCAATGTAGTGGCCGATGCTTTGAGTAGAAAGATAGCAGTGGAATTACGAGCTATGTTTGCTAGATTGAGTTTGTCTAATCATGGTGGTTTAGTGGTCGAGTTGCAAGTTAAATCTTCGTTGCTTCAGTTGATTAGAGAGAAACAGTTGCAAGATAGATCATTAGACTCTCATGTACAAGACATAGCGGAGGGTAAACCAACAAATTTCTGGTTTAGTAGCGATGGAGTCTTGTGTTTCAAGAGTAGAGTAGTTGTTCCAGAAGATGTGGACTTGAGACGCACTATCCTAACTGAAGCTCACAGTAGTCCATTTGCAATGCATCCGAGAAGTACGAAAATGTATCGTGATTTGAAAAATGAGTATTTCTGGGTTGGTTTGAAGAAAGATGTTGTCGAGTTTCTGAGTAAGTGCATGGTTTGTCAGCGAGTTAAAGCCAAGCACCGGTTTCCTTTAGGTTTGTTACAACCATTGAAAATTCCCGAGTGGAAGTGGGAGAGAGTTGCCATGGATTTCGTATCGGGTTTTCTGTTGACACCTTCTAAGAAGAATTCAGTTTGGGTAATTGTTGATCGTCTTACTAAATGTGCGCACTTTTTGGCCGTTCACACCACATATACTTTTGATAAGTTGGTCGATTTGTATATCAGTGAAATAGTGAGATTGCATGGTGTACCGAAATCTATAGTGTCAGATAGAGATCCGAGGTTCACGGCTAGATTTTGGGAGAGTTTGCATAGTGCTTTGGGTACTCGACTGAATTTCAGCACTTCATATCATCCTCAGACCGATGGTCAGTAAGAGAGAGTCATACAAGTGTTGGAAGACATGTTGAGATATTGCATATAATAACAGTTATCAAGCGAACATTGAGATGGAACCTTATGAAGTTTTGTATGGTAGAAAATGTAGAACACATGTTTGTTGGGCTGAAGCGGGACAGAAATTGATACCTTTGCCTGATATACTTAAGGGTACTACCGAGAAAGTACAGTTGATTTGTGACCGTTTGAAGGCAGCTTCATATAGACAGAAATCTTATGTAGATTTGAAAAGAATAGAAATAGAGTATGTCGTGGGCGAAAAAGTGTTCTTGAAAGTCTCACCTTGGAAGAAGGTGATGAGGTTTGGTAGGAAAGGTAAGTTGAGCCCGAGATTTATCGTTCCGTATGAGATAGTTGAGAGAGTTGGTCCCGTTTCCTATAGGTTGAGACTGCCGACTGAACTAGAGAAGATTCACGGCATGTTTCATGTTTCGATGCTTTGGAGCTATAGATCAGATCCGTCACATGTTATGATAGTTGAGGAGATAGAATTGAATCTGGATTTGACCTACGATGAAGAACCAGTTGGGATTTTGGCTTCGGAGAGCAAAGTGTTGCGAGGAAGGACCATTGAGTTAGTTAAGGTTAAATGGCGGCACCGAAGTGTGGAAGAAGCCACTTGGGAGAGGAAGGACGACATGAGAGAGCAATTTCCGCATCTCTTTCCGCCAGCTATATTTCGAGGACGAAATTCCTTAAGTGGGGGAGAGTTGTAACGCCTCGAGTTTGGGGCCAGAAGATATCAGATTAGTCAAACCGAGTCGGGTTAAATTTAAATTGGAGAAAAACTATTTTTAACACACCTAACATGTTTTAAAGGAAGAAGGGCAAAAAGGGGATTTTGTAATTCCAAAAAGGTTTTTCAAAAGCCACCATCTTCTCCAGATTTACTTTTCACATTCAAAACCTCTCAAAACCCCTATTTCACTATTCCATTGCCCCAAGCTCTCAATCCAAGTGATTTCTTCAAGGTAAATGGCTCCTTAACTTCGTTTTATCTTCCTTGAGTCATAAATGCTAAGATTTTTTGCAAAACTCATGGATTAAACTTGTTTTGATTTGAAAAGAAAGGGAGTTTATGGGTTTTTCGTTTGGGTTGGTTATGGCTGAGTTTGGGTGTGTTTTAACTTTGTTTTATTGCTAAAATAACATGAAAATGGTGGGTTGTTATAGAAAACCCGAAATGAGTATTGTGGGTGATTTTGGGAGTTGAAAATCATGGGTTTTTGGATGGGTTTTTGGTCTAAATGATAGCTAAAGGTTTGATAGCTTTGGATTGATGTTTAGGGATGTTAAAAGGTAGATTTTTGATGGTAAATTCGTTGGGTGTGGTTGCAAGTAGTTTGGGACATAATTGACATGTTTTTGGTGAAATTTAGGGCTTGAATCGATGTGTGTTGTTTCAAGGTTGTTGAGTTCCGGGTTTTTTCTATGTTTGTGAGTGTATTAGTGTTCTAATGTTCAGTTTTGGGTTGCTCAAAATAGAGGAATCAAATTCGGGTTTTGTGGACAAAAATCCGGGTAGTTCGGAGGTTTGATTCGACATCTTAGACATCATTTGTGTGTTGGCTGGTGAGTGGATCGATTTTAAAAGCCTTAACATGGTTAAGGGAATGTTTCGGGAGTTTGGATTGAGCTTGAAAAGCCAATCCAAGCTCAAGAGTAAGTTTTAATGGTTTGAGGCAATTAAATCGTGTTTTATTTTTCCTCAATGCATGATGAACATGTTATATTGTTATGTGTTGAATTGCTTTGTTGCACATGTTAAGAAGTGGGACTTGTGTTTATATTTGCATTGTGAGTACATGCTTTGCATGGAAGTTTGGTCATGGTAAGTGGTTCAAGCATCAGTAATGCTAGTGGTTGTGAATGAGTATTTTGACACGTGTTGAGTTGTTACCGAATATAATGGATCGATCAATAGGATTAGAGTGCACTCGAGGTAAAATTCGTGCGTGGCCTTAGTGATGTTAGATTCCACTAAGGAGGAGTACGGTGATGTGAGATTCCACCGAAAGTGTCTAGTGGGTTTTTAGAAATTATCCGCATATCCGAGTAAAAACGATGAATGTCAATATACCCATGATGCTTTAATTCTGATGTTAAGCATGTTGTTGATTTCTTCTTTTATGCTTATGGATTGTTGGTTACTTTGCTTGCGTTATGAGAATGAGCATGTGGTAATCCTATGGCTTGTTGTTGCATTCGGTAAATGCACGTGAAGGTAAATGCATGTTGTTATGTGTTCAAGCATATGGATATGATTTGGAAATGGTTTTGGTTTTCAAGCAAACTATGTTTTAAAATTGCATTGTTGTAGCTATCGTTTTGAGCACCGCTCACTAAGATTAAATGCTTACGCTCTCTTTTCCAATAATGCAGGCCCTTAGACCTTCGGAGTAGCTCGGGGAACAAGGGAGAATACAGGGGAGTTTGGTTTGCTCAAGTATGAGTTTAGACTTCAATAATTAGCATTAAGCAATGGGATATGACCTTTATGTTTTGAGGGTTTGTTGGCATGTCTCTTGCTTTAGACAAGTTTGCTAGGTTGTTTTTGGCTTGTAATGCCTTTTACCATGTTGGTTTATGCTTTTGTTTAGCTTTTGGCTATGTTGGTGAATGTTATGTCTGCTTGTTTTCTCCGAGAATATTGTCTTGTTGGTCGTTGTATCATTACGTGTTTAAATTTCTTTATATGTATATCCATGGATACCTTGTGTTATATGTGTGAATGTATGTTGCTTGAATGTTTGTTAAATGCCTCTAGTGTTGGATTCCTTGTGCTTTTAGCAGCTAAAATGAGTTTTTCAGGGCAGGGCGTATCGATACGCTCAAGGGCGGTATCGATACGGTCCCTTGTTTTGGGCAAGGCGTACCAGTACGCGGGGGCGTATCGATACCCAAATTGCTCTATGGAAATCTGAGAAATCGACGAGATTTTGGCATATCGGTACAGGTCCTGAGAGTATTGGTACGGTCTTCGTAGTTGCCCAAGGGAAGTTGACCGTTGAGGGCGTATCGATACCAACATTGTGGGTATCGATACGATTTCCCTAGGGTTGACTCTGAGGTGTTGAAGAAGTACAGGCGTATCGATACAGTCCTTTAGCGTATCGATACGACCTGTTGCAGAATTAAAAAAAGGGGTTATCTTAATTGCCTGTTTTGCTTAATTTTGCATCCATGTGTGTTTTCCGCTGTGTGTCCCCTCACATAGGATATAATTAACGCATCTAGACAAGATAACTTTAAAAGAAATTTTCTAGGGTTGCTAATCGGAGAGGAGCCTTAACGGGTTTCGCTTCGGTTTTCCCCTGTAACCCGTTCGATGCGGTCTAGCGGCTAGGCCGGGTCGAGGGGGTTACATTCTTTTTGGTCATAAATCAAAACAAATTATTTCAGTAACTTTGCCGAAGTCCTCAACAATGATGCCAATTTGACAAGCGTCTTAATTGTCAAATAAATTATCCTTAATTTCAAATTAAATAGATTAATAATGTAGTAATAGAGAATAAGGGTCGATCTGCAAGGACTAAGGAGCTTCTGATATCTGGATGTTTTGATTCTAACAGTAGTGAGAGTAAAAAATAAATGTAGAATAATAAAAGCGAAAATGACAAAAGTAAATTTTGAAAATAAAATCAATTAATTGGTATAGCCTCAAGCTTCACTTTTCCTCAATTCCTACTGATCATCGAAGAAGATTTTAATTCGGATAAAAGTCAGTTACAATCTATAAGGCCTAACCCTTGTAACATGTTTTTCTCTCCGGTAAACCGATAATCCAAAATTAAAATTAATTTTTGAATTTCATTTTTCTGGCTAGACTAACCATGACTATCGCCGTTAGAATAAAACAATTTAAAATTTGAAAAAACCCGACTTGGAATATGTTGTCTCAAGGAGAATCAAATTCGACCTCAATTTCCCTTAACGGACCGCCTCTAAGTGTATTCACAGGAAGTCGGTTGTGCTAAAAGCCGATCCTTCCTCCCAACTATAAATCGAAACAACATTCAAACCAACGAGTCTTTTTTGAATTTGAAAGTGTAAAGATTTTAAAAGGAAATGGCGATTGCCAATCCAAGTTTGTAGAAAATTGAGAAAGATGTCTGAATATATTAAGTGCTTTTCAATTCTCACGAGCGAAATTGAGTTGTTGTTTTAGCCTTTGCCTTGATGAAAAATTAGCCAAGCATGATTATAGTTGAAATCATACTCAACATTTAAAAAAAATGAAAACTAAAAGAAAAAGAAAATTTTATAGAACTTAGAAAGCAAGAACAAAACTAAAAATGATATATGCTTTTAGCTTACTCCAAGGGGATATTTATAGTTTTCTAAAACCCTAAAAATAACCTAGAAATAATAAAAGATAATTCTTGAAAATATTCAAATTAAATCCAAAAAAGATAATTTCTAATTTGAATTTAAAATGCAGCTGATCCCGCTTGTCCGTCCTTGCTGACTAGACCTTCTAGAAGCTGCTGACTGGACCTTTTAGAAGCTGCTGACTAGATGCCACGTCGGACGCGTCATGCCCAATAGCCCAGCCTTGATTCCAGAAAATAAAACTGCAGAACTTTGCTTTTTAAGTGCAAACTCCATAATTGAAGTCCTGCATAAAAACACACAAAAACGTCCAAATCAGCAATATTAAAGATTCAAGAGGGACTAATTAACGGTAAAATAATAACAAAATAGAATACTCATCAATCGTCGAGCTTTGGTGATATTTGTATCTATTTTGTTTTAGGCCTTTGTGTTAGGGTTTTTACCTTTTTAGGTTATGTTGTGTTTATGATATAAAAACGTTAATTTTTGTGTTATTTAGAATATGTTCGGGTCAAAATTGTTTATCTAAATTGTAAGCTCTCATTGTATTTTTAAATTTTTCATCTTATATTAAAAAAACATGCTTAATTTTTGTTTTGAAAATGAGTGGAATGGAACTGATCTCAAACTTTAAATATTAAAAAGCTTCACTTTCTTTTTGAACAGTAAAATCTCGACTTCAACCTATATTTTAAATGCTCCCACTTTGTTTAAAATATTTTTTAGGCATAATGTCAAAAAAAATCTCTAAAGTTTGATTAGATAGTATAATAACAAAAAACAAATTAGGTTTTGTTGTCACTGAAATTCTTCTTCTTCTTCTTCTTCTTCTTCTTCTTCTTCTTCTTCTTCTTCTTCTTCTTCTTCTTCTTATGTAGTGTATTATTAGAATTAAAAGCGTAAAAATATATAAATAATAAAATTCATTTTCCCACCATAAAATTTAAAAAATTTCATAAAACTCATCTCTAAAAATAAAAATAATAAACTCATTTTTGTAAATAGGGACCCATTAAAATAATAGCCCACTTTAAATAAAATAAAGGATCCATTTTAAGCCCCAAAATAAATATTTTGAGCCCAACTAACCCATTTTTTATTCCCCATGTGCAAATTTAATAGGGAGCGCTGGATCTAGGGCATTAAGGATCAAGGGACCAGATTGGACTAAGTAAAAAGGGGGAAATGGGTACTAGCCCGCGCCGACCCTGTTTCGTGTCGTCGCTTGTAACTCGTTAATTTTGGGGAGAAAGGTTTCGAACCCCAATTAAATTAGGGGGCAAAATTCCCCGAATTGGAGTCAAACCTGTTGAAATTCGGATAGAATTTCAATGTAATAATGTTGGATGATCAAAAAGATGGTTTTTAGGGGGAAGAATTCAAGGATTTTGTCCTCAATTGCATTAAAACCCCCACCCCCAAAACCGTATAACCCCCCTAATGCTTCATCGTTGAACACACCAAAATTCACAATAAAAACACTTGAAAATTCATCTGAAAATTATCAAAAAATTCTCTAGATTTTTTTGGAGGTTACTGGAAATTGTTCGAGTTTTAGAGCAGCTCTGGGTCGAATTTTTAAAGGAAAAGCTTACAATTTCCTCACTATCAGTATAATTTCTCTTCCCTTTTTTTATTTCGAATTTAGTTTCTTTTGTTAAATTTTTTGTTCATGTATCAGATACATTTGATGTTAGAAGCTTGAATCTTGTGCTTTGTTTATGTTGATCTTTTAACTTAAAAAAATGATAAAAAGTTTAAACTAAAATTTAATTTGTTTTTACAATAAAACTTTGTTTGATTCATGTTCATTCTAAAAAAAACTAAAAAAATATGTTATTAAAAATAAAAATGGAAGGGAAAAGTAAATTTTTGATCCACTCTTATTCGTAAAAAAAACTAAAAAGATCTTGTAGTTGAAAATAAAAATTTTGATCCATTTTCATCCTTAAAAACTAAAAATTGAGTTGTTGAAAATAATTTTTTTTAAAAAAGAAAATTTTGGATTCAATTTAAAAAATTTTAAAGTAAAGATAGGCAATAAAAGTTATCTTTAGGAAAAGTATGAAAAAGATAAAAAAAAAATAAACATAAAAATAATCTCCAAAAAAAGAGATTTTTTTGAAACTTTAAAAAATTCTGAACGAAAATGGTTTGAAAAGAATTTTAAAAGGGTTTTTAAGCTTAAATTAAAAAAAAACATTTTCTTAAAAATAAAAAGGGTTTTGAAAAATAAAACCTTAAAAACCTAAAATCTAAATATAAAAGGACTTTAAAACATAAAGATTTTGGAAGTAAAAGGTTTTAAAAAAAACTTAAAAATAGAATAAAAAGGGCTTTAAGAAACTTTCTCAAATAGAAAAATAATTAAAATCTTAAAAAACTAAAAAACTGTTCAAATAAAAGAATAGAAATATCTTTAAAGCACAAAAACAAAGAAGATTTTTTTGTTGATAGAAATTTTAATCCTCTCAAAATAAAGTTGACCCAAGCCTGCTAGAAAACTTAAAGTTATGAATTATCTTGTCTTGTTTGCCTTTAATGATAGATTAAACTTTAGGATTAAGATCTAAGAGCTTAGATTAGAGACTTGTTTGTATAAAAATTCCTTCACAAAAAATAAAATACACTTAATAAAATTCAAATCCCTAATTAGGAATAAACGACTTAGACTCGCTTTAGGATTAATAAACTTCAATATAGAATAAATAAAAATCTTCAACGAATAATGATTTTCTGTTTGTTTTGAAAGTGGAAAATAATTAATGCGGTCTTTTATCAATCGGGAATGACGGGTTAGTGCCAGAAGTGTTGGCGATGATTAGAGTTCATTTCCAGAGCAATATGGCCGTTGTGAACTTGCAAATTCCAATTTTGAAAACGTTTTTGAAATCAATGAGGTACCAGTTTTGGGCGCTGTGGGGGTGCTGACCCTTCCCCACGCGTAATCGACCTCCGAACCTATTTTCTGGTTTTCGTAGACCGAAATTGTTATTTTAATAAATAAAACGTTTTATTAAAACAACCCTGCTTTAAAGTGATCCAATCACACTTTTTCAAAAAGATTGGTGGTGATTCCGTGTTTTTAAAGTTTTCAAAAAGTCGGGCTCGAAAGGGTTGCGACAGCTTGACGACTTCATTGGGGAAGTTTTGTTTTCTTAAAAAACGAAAGAGGGTCAGGCCACAACTTAATTTCCAATTGTTTTCAAAAGGGTTTCTTAAAAAAAGAACTAATGGAATTTGCAAGTTCACAATAGGTTTTATTTATTTGTCCGCTTAATGGATGTAATTCAATTTTACGCATTTAAGACTTAATTCCAAGCTCTATACCCGAGCTCTGTCCCGTTCTTTTAAGTGGGGGGAACACGGTTTGCTCATGTAAGAATATTGATTCTTTTTATGAGCCTAGCAAGTACCTTCGGAACTCATTCCCTTTGTCTTCGTAAGGATATTGATTCTTCGAGAAGACATCAGTGGTGAGTCCTCCTGATTTGAGCTCGATTCGTTTGAAGCCTGTAATGAGTGAGAATCAAGGGCCTTGCTACCCTTAGTATGAGACATCAAGGACAACTCGGGTACCTTTTTAGAACCGAACCAAGTTTGATAATCTAGAGCCTACCCTGTAACGCCCGAGTTTAGGGCTCGGGAGATAATCGAGTTTGGTTAAACCGGTTCGGATTAAACAAAATTTTGGAGAAATATTTTTAATAAACAAATTTTAAGGTTTTTTGGAGACATAGGGGTGTGGATGAAGCTACTTGGGAAAGACAAGTGGATATGGAAGAGCAATTTCCGTACCTCTTTCCATCAGGTAAATTTCAAGAACGAAATTCCTTAAGTGGGGGGGAGTTGTAATGCTCGAGTTTAAGGCCCAGGAGATAATCGGGTTTGGTTAAACCGGTTCGGGTTAAACAAATTTTTGGAGAAACATTTTTAATAAACAAATTTTAAGGCTTTTAAAGAAAGAGGGTAAAAAGGGAATTTTGGAATTTAAAAAGGTTTTTGAAAATACTATCATCTTCTTCAAACTCTTTCCACGTTATTAGCTCCAAATGCACCATTTCTACTATTCCATTGATTTAACCACTTTATCCAAGCAAGTTTTCAAGGTAATCTTTATCTTATTTTGATTTTCTCTTTCTTAAACTTTGTTGTTGATGAAATCCTTCCTTAAACTCAATGATTAAATTGTTTCCAAAATGCTTTGTGTTGGAAAAAGAGGAAAATGAAGGAATTTTCGTTTGGGTTGTTTGATGCTATGCTTAAAAGTGTTTTTAACCTTTCTTTGATGTTCTAAAAATGTTAGGATAATAGCTTAATGATGGGAAACCCGAAACTAGTAAAAAAGAGGGGTTTTTGGAGTTAAAATTTTGGGTTTTTGGTTTGTTCTTATGAAGAACTTCGGGCTAATGGTTTCTAGACCTTGGGTAAGTGTTTTGGATGTTGAAAGGTGTAGTTTTGTAACGCCTCGGTTTAGGGCCCAGGAGTTATCAGTTTTGATCTAGGACTAGTTCAGGTTAAATTTAGAATTAAAATGCTGATTTTATAAAGAAATACCATTAATTACCATAACACCATTAATGAATTTGAAAAGAGGATTTTTAGATTGAAGAGTCATCTTCATTTCAAAAGAACAAAACCTAAAAAGCTTTAACTTTCTCCTAAAAGCTCTCCACCACCATCTCTCCTTGACTCAAAGGTTTTCCATAGAAGATTCCCAAAGGTAATCATCACTTTTACATTGACTTTTAATTATTGAATCTCATCTTTTCGAAAACCTAACAAAGTATTGATTTTTTACTTAGGGTTCCAAAGTTTTGATGGAAAAGAGATGAGTTTATGAAATTTTCATATGAGTTTTTAATGGGTTCTTGGTGGGATATTTTTGAACTATTTTTGGTTGCTAAATAATGTTAATAAGTGGCTTAAATCCATAAAACCCGAAACTAGGGCAGTGGGTAAGTTTTGAAGGTTTAAAAAGTGGTGTTTTGGCTTAGTTTTGGGGTAAAACGAGGGCTGGAGGTATATGGATCTAGGATGGATGTTTTTAGATGATTTCGGTGTGTTTTGGATGTTTAATTTGATTGGTTATTGTTGGGTTTTGCTTAAGAACGGGTTTGATGGTATTTTGATGGATTTCGGCTTTGAATCGTTGAGAGAATGTTGTGGATTTGTGAACTGATGTTTGATAGTGAATTTATGGAAGGGTAGGGGAGTAATACTTTTTTTGGTTGTTTAGAAATAGGGGAAACGAGTTTGGGTCCTTTGGAATCGATACTAGGTGTTACAGAGGCTTGAGATCGGTGTTTCGGCTTTCGTTTAGGCTCTATCGGTGAGTGGTAATGCTTTGAAGTGGATTCTTGGGGGTTTGGGTGGAGCCTTAAGTGATAACCTAAACCCAAGTGTAAGTTTGCCTATACTTGCCTTGCTTGGTTGCTTGTTGATGTACGTGTTTATGGGTGTTGTGATGTTGATTTCGGAATGCTTTTAGTCCCATTCTAATGTTGTTGTGTAGTCGTTGTGGATGTCAAGCCTCACGTGATGGTTAGTCATTGTATACGGTGATGTGTAGTCCCACCGGTAGTGACTAGTAGATGAGTACGGTGATGTGTAGTCCCATCGGAAAATGCTAGTTGTTGTGTACAGTGATATGTAGTCCCACTGGGAATGGTTGTGCATGTGCAAACCATGTTTGGTCTATGCTTGTGTTTATTTCATCTCTTACTTAAATGGTTTTGTTTCCAAAACTAAGATTTATGTTTTGAACTGCATTGTTGTCGTGTTTTAGAGCTCCGCTCACTAAGCTTTAAGCTTACGCTCTCTTTTTCCAACAATGCAGATCGTTAGAGGTTCCGGGAGGCAAGTGGGCAAGGGAGGAATTCTCGGAGTTCTTGCTAAGTTCAAAGTATGGTTTTTATGTTTGTAATAATGCTTAGACAATGGGAATTCTAGGCTTGTTGGTATGGAGTTGGTGTTCAAACTCCTAAGTCTTGGTATTGTTAATGTTGTTAACATGTTTAAATGTTGAAGCATGTCTTATTTTGGCCTTTGACTCTTCTGGTGGATGTTAAGCATGAATGGTTGCTCATTATACCTTGGTTGATGAATTGAGCCTTGTTATGTTTTTGAATGCCTTAAATGAATGTTTCTTGTTTGCCTAAAGTTGTATGCATGTTTATATGATGATCTAATGTCTGCTTAAGTTGATTAGGATAGTCCCTCTGTGCTTAAAAGCAAAATCTGCAAACTTTTTATTCAGGGCGTATCGATACGCCCAAGGGCGGTATCGATACGGTCCCTTGTTTTTAGACCTAGCATACCGATACGTGGGGGCGTATCGATACCCAATTTGCTCTCTAGAAATCTGAGAATTTGACGAGAAATTAGGGTATCGGTACGAGCCTTAGGCGTACCGATACGGTCTTAGGGTTGACTTTGAGATTTTGACCGTTGAGAGCGTATCGATACCAGCCTTGGAGGGTATCGATACGGACTCTCAAAGTTGAATATGGGGAAGGTTGACCGTTGAAGGCGTATCGATACGGTCCTTTAGAGTATCGATACGCCCTTAGCTAAGTGGATAAAATTTGTCTTAAATTGTCAGTTTTGCTTGGATCGAATTGGTGATTGCTTTTCCGTTGTTTGCTTACCTCATGTAGGATCAAATAAAGCATTCAGATAAGATAAATTAAAAAAATAGAGTTTCTAATCGGGGTGAGATCTTAATGGGTTTCGCTTCGGTTTTCCCCGTGTAACCCATTTGGTTTGGTCTGTTGGCTAGACCGGGACGAGGGGGTTACAGGTTTTGATGATAATTTTGTTGGGTTTTGGCTGCTAGTTGGTTTGGGCCGTTTTGAACATGTTTCCAAGAGTTTACGGGTGCGAATTGATTGGTTTTGATGATATATGCTGAGTTTCTGTGTTGCAGCAAGTTTGGGGGCTTGATTTGGGTCTAATGCACCATTTTTGAATTGGTTAGAAATAGAGGAAACAAATTTGGGCTCTTTGGACGCGAGACCGAGTAGTTCAGAGGCTTGAATCGGTGTTTCGGCTTTTTCTTGTGCGTTGGATGGTGAGTGGAAATTTTTTCTAAGCCTTAGCTTGGCTAAGAATGTGTTTTGGGGTTTAGATTGAGCTTGATAAGCCAATCTAAGCTCAAGAGTAAGTTTTAATGTGTTTTAGTGTTATTTTCGAAAAATTCTAATATGTGTTTGAATAATTTTCCATAGTGTTGTTGCCATGATTATCCTTGTGTTATGCATATGATTGCTTAAATTGATTCCATATTGGTTATGGTTGTGACCATGAGAACACTAGGTAAGTGTTGGTTGGTGGGTATTGACATGTGAAATCTTATTACCAAATATAGTTAGTCGACTAATAGGATGTGAGTGCACTCAAGGTAAAAGTCGCGCGTGGCCTTAGTGATACTAGATTCCACTAAGGAGGAGTACGGTGATGAGAGATTCCAACGTAAGCTATGTTTTACTAGACGAGTGAGTACGGTGATATGAGATTCCATCAGAAGTGTCTAGTGGGTTTGAGAACTATCTGCATACCCGAGTAAAAGTGATGAATGTCAACATACCCATGGTGCTCTAAATTAACATGTTAAGCCTGTTATATTGCTCTTTTCCATTTATGCTTATGCGTGTAGTTGGTTACTTGCTTGTGTGTTGAGAATGAGCATGAGGTATGCTTGTGGCTTGTGGATGCATTCGGTAAATGCACGAGATGTTAAATGCATGTTTGTTATGTGTTCATGCATGAGGGAAATGATTTGGAAATGGTTTTTTGTTTCAAGCAAATTATGGTTTTAAAACTGCATTATTGTAGTTACCGTTTTGAGCATCGCTCACTAAGCTTACATGCTTACGCTCCTTTTTCCAACAATGCATGCCCTTAGACCTATGGAGCATCTCGGGGAACAAGGGAGAATCCAAGGGGGTTTGTTTTGCTCAAGTATGGTTTTAGACTTCAATAATTAGTATTAAGCAATGAGATAGGACCTTTTGTTCAAGGGATTATTGATATGTCTCTTTGCTTTAGACAAGTTTATTTGGTTGTGTTAGGCTTGTAATGCCTCTTAACATGTTGAAGTATGCCATGGTTTGGCTTTTGACCTTTTAGTGAATGTTATGGATGAATGTTTCCCTTTAATGAATCTTGCCATGTTGAATCTTGTTTCGTTGATTGTTTATCATGTTTAAAACGCAAGCTCATGGCTGCCTTAAGCTGTATGCATGTTTAGTAGTTGATTAAATGCTTGTTAGTGAGTTTGTGTTGGTTTTCCCTGTGCTTAAAACTGTAGAAATATGTCTTTCTAGGCAGGGCGTATCGATACGCTCAAGGGCAGTATCGGTACTGTCCCCTGTCTTTAACCTATCGTATCGATACACGGGGGCATACCAATATCGGTTATGATCAATGGAAATATGAGATTTTGATGAGAAATTGGGGTATCGGAACGGGCCTTAGGTGTATCGATACGGTCCTTGAAGTTGACCTTGGGGAGTTTGACCGTTGAAGGCATACCGATACGTGCCCTGGGTGTATCGATACGACCTGTAGAAAAATCATTAAAAACTAACCTCCAATGTCTGTCTTGCTTGGTTCATGTTCGTGTTTTCTTTTCCGCTGCATGTCACCTCACATAGGTTAAAAATGGCATTTAGACAAGATTAATTTAAAAGTAAAAAAAATTAGGGTTGCTAATTGGAGTGAAGCCTTGACGGGTTTCTCTTCGGTTTTCCTCGTATAACCCGTTTGATTTGGTTTGGTGGCTAGGCTGGGTCGAGGGGGTTACATTTGTTGGTATCAGAGCCTTGGTTTCGCCTAGGTTTGTTGAGTTTCCGCAAAGCCAAAAGGTAAGTGAGGTAAGTTTTATTGTGTAAGCTTGTTGGTTGTGATGCACGGTGATTGTAAGCATGCTTATGGTTTTCTTTCTGTTGGTTGATAGATAGTTAAATGCACCCATTGCTAGTATACTGTTATTGTAATTGATTTTAAGTTTAAAGACTTGAGCACCTAGGACCTTGTTCCTTGCTGACCCCAAATCATTTCACTTGTTGTGTTTATTGTTTATTTTTGCACCTGTTAGCATGGTGAGACAAAGGGGAAGGCCTAGAATTGATAATCCGAGGGTTGAGCGGATTGAGGACGTAGAGGATGTGCGAGGGGAGAACTTGCCTCCTCCTCCGGGTGGTGATGGAGCGAATGTCGGAGGTGTTGGACCCCAGGTTGGTCAGGGACAGGTTGGCATTGATGTGAATCTGTTGATTCAGGCTATAGCTGAGGCTATTCAAACAACCTTAGCGGGTGTTCAGGTTGTAGCACCGCTTCAGGGTGCTGTTTCTGGTCTGCCGTTAGAACGACTTCGTAGCTTGGGCGGAGTCGAGTTTCGGGGATTGACACCTGAGGGTTGAGAGGCATGGTTTGAGAGCACAGTTCGTATTTTAGGACAGATGGAGTGCTCTGATGCACATAAGTTAGGTTGCATCGTCTCCTTGCTTCAGGGAGATGCCTATACTTGGTGGACTACCATCACAACGGGTATGCCAGAGGACGAGGTTACTTGGGAATTCTTTAGGACTACTTTCCGTAAGAAGTATCTAGGTCCTCGATACCTAGACGAGAAGAAGAGAGAGTTCATGGCTCTAGTTCAGGGTAGCATGACCGTATCTGAGTATGAGGTGCAGTTCGTACGCCTGAGTCAGTATGCTTCTGAGTTGGTTCCCACTAAGAGGTAACGATGTGAGCGTTTCCGATATGGTTTGATCCATGAGGTGAAGACCTACATGTTGGCTTCTGACTATACGGATTTCGATGTGTTGGTCGCTAAGGCCAAGGACATTGAACAGTCTTTGGGACTTGTAGACCGTAAAGATGGATCTAGTTCAGGAAAAAAGACCGTCGAGTGGGATAGAGACTGTGCCAAGAGGCACAAGGATAGGAGACCCCATCATGATCATAGGCGTGGAGGTGGTAATCTGGGGCGAGGCCATCACGGCCAAGGGACTAAAAATTGTACTCCTAAGTGTACCAAGTGTGGTAGGCGTCATTTCGGTGAGTGTTGGGGAACTTATGGCTCATGTTGGAACTGCGGGTCTAGAGCGCACTTGAAGCGTGATTGTCCACATCCAGCTAGGGATGAACATGCTCCTGCGCAAGTTGTCGAGCACCAAAGAGGCCGTGGGCGTGGTCGAGGTAACTTTTAGCTTAGGAATGATGGTCAGAGGAATGTGGCTCATGCTGTGGCAGTTCAGCCAGAGGAAGGTCGACCGGCTAGAGTGTATGCGCACCATGAGGACAGGAATGACACAAATGTGATTGCAGGTAATTTCTCGTTACAGTCTTTGACTTTGCTTTCTTTGATTGATTTCGGTTCTACACATTTGTACATATTGAGTGAGCATGCAAAGTTGTTAGATATTCTGGTTGAGATATTAGATGTGAGTATGAGTGTTACGAGTTCTTTTGGTGAGACAGTTGTTGTTAGAAAGATGTATAGAAGATGTCTTTTGTTGGTTCAGGATCATGTTTTTCCCGTGGATATGATGAAATTGTCGTTTTATGGTTTTGATGTGATTTTGGGCATGGATTGACTTGTGGAACATAGAGCTAGGTTAGAATTTGAGACTAAAAGAGTTTCTTTGAGGCTTTCTAATGATTACGAGGTAGTAGTAGTTGGCTAGAACATTAAGTTCTTGTCTAATGTTGTTTTAGCGTTAGAGGCTTAGAGGATGATGGATTTGGGTTGTCAAGCTTACTTAGCCTATGTGATGAATCCGAATATGAGTGAAGTTAGACCACGAGACATCAGAACAAATTTTGACTTTCCGAGTGTTTTTCCAGAAGAATTGCCTGGTTTGCCTCCAGATGGAGATGTTGAATTTGCTATTGAGATGTATTCAGATTCTGCTCCCGTATCGATTGCTCCGTATAGAATGACACCTAAAGAGTTGAAGGAGTTGAAGACATAGCTTCAGGAACTGTCACATTGAGGTTTTATTAGGCCTAGTATTTCCCCTTGGGGTGTTCCAGTTTTGTTTGTGAAGAAGAAAGATGGAAATATGAGGATGTGCATAGATTATAGGCATTTGAATAAGGTGACAATGAAGAACAAGTATCCCTTGCCACAGATTGATGATTTTCTTGATCAGTTGAGAGGTGCTTCGGTGTTTTCGAAGATTGATTTGAGATCGGGTTACTATCAGTTGAAGGTAAAAGATGTGGATATACCGAAGACAACTTTCCGTACACGATATGGGCACTACGAGTTCTTGGTAATGCCTTTCGATTTGACTAATTCCCCAGCTGCATTTATGGACATGATGAACAGAGTGTTTCACGAGTTTTTGGATAGATTTGTAGTAGTGTTCATAGATGACATTTTAGTGTACTCCAGGACCGAGGAAGAACATGATGAGCATTTGCGATATGTCATATCTAGGTTTAGGGTGTGTGCTTATGCAAGAAGGAAGAGTTGTAGCTTATGCTTCGAGACAGTTGAAGGTTCACAAAAAGAATTACTCCACCTACGACATAGAGTTAGCGGCTGTGGTTGTTGGCTTGAAAGCTTGGAGACACTACCTTTATGGTGAGAAATGCACACTCTACACCGACCACAAGAGTTTGAAATATTTGATGACTCGGAGAGAGTTGAATCTTAGACATCGTAGGTGGTTAGCGCTTCTTAAAGACTATGACCTCACAATAGAGTACCATCCAGGTAAAGCAAATGTAGTGGCCGATGCTTTCAGTAGGAAGGTGGCAGTTGAGTTGCGAGCTATGTTTGCGAGATTGAGTGTGTCACAAGATGGCGGTCTAATAGCCGAGCTACAGGTTAAACCCTCGTTAGTTCAGTTGATTTGAGAGAAACATTTGCAAGACAGATCTTTGGCACCTCACGTGCAAAATATAGCCGAGGGTAAACCCACAGATTTCTGCTTTAGTGAGAATGGGATCTTATGTTTTAAGAATAGAGTAGTTGTTCCAGAAGATACCGAGTTGAGACGTACTATTTTGAATGAAGCTCATAATAGTCCTTTTTCTATGCATCCGGGTAGTACAAAAATGTATTGTGGATTGACAAATGAGTATTTCTGGGTTGGTTTGAAGAAAGACGTTGCCGAGTTTGTGAGTAAGTGTACGGTTTGTCAGCGAGTTAAGGCTGAACATCAGTTTCCTTCAGGTTTGTTACATCCGTTGAAGATTCCAGAGTGGAAGTGGGAGAGAATTACTACGGATTTTGTGTAAGGTTTGCCATTGACTCCTTCGACAAAGAATTCAATATGTATAATAGTTGATAGATTCACTAAATGTGCCCATTTCATACCTATTCATACTACTTACACCTTAGACAGGTTGGCTGAGTTGTATATCAGTGAGATTGTGAGGCTGCATGGTGTATCTAAGTCTATTGTGTCAAACAGAGATCAGAGATTTATAGCTAGATTTTGGGAGTGTTTGCATCGTGCCTTGGGGACTTGGTTGAACTTCAGTACTTCGTATCACCCACAGTCAGATGATCAGTCAGAGAGAGTTATCCAGGTGTTAGAGGACATGTTGAGGTGTTGCATCATCGATTTTCAGGGTTCACGGGAAAAACATCTACCGCTAGTAGAGTTTGCGTACAATAACAGTTATCAGGCTAGTACTCAGATGACACCGTATAAAGCTCTGTATGGTAGGAAATGAAGAACACCTGTTTGTTGGGCCGAAGCCGGACAGAAGCTTGTACCTATGCCAGGCTTGCTTAAGGGCACTACCGAGAAGGTAAAACTGATTTGTGATTGCTTGAAGGCAGCTTCAGACAGACAGAAATCGTATGCATATTTGAAGAGAAAAGAGATTGAGTATGCTATTGGCGACAATGTGTTCTTGAAGGTCTCCCCGTGGAAGAAGGTAATGAGGTTTGGTAAAAAGGGGAAGTTAAGTCCGAGATTCATTGGTCCTTACAAGGTAGTTGAGAGGATTGTTCCTGTTGCGTATAGGTTGAAATTTCCATCCGAGCTTGAGAAAATTCATGATGTGTTCCATGTTTCGATGCTTCGAAAGTAAAGATAAGATCCGTCTCATGTTATGCCAGTGGAAGAGATTGAATTGAATCCATATTTTTCATATGAAGAAGAACTAGTTGAGATTCTTGCTACGGATAGTAAAGTTTTGCGCGGGAGGACCATTGAGTTAGTCAAGGTTTTGTGGAGACATCGAGGTGTGGAAGAAGCTACTTGGGAGAGAAAAACGGATATGGAAAAGCAATTTCTGTACCTCTTTCCATCAAGTAAATTTCGAGAACGAAATTCCTTAAGTGGGGGGGGGGAGTTGTAACGCCCGAGTGTAGGGCCCAGGAGATAATTGGGTTTGGTTAAACCGGTTCGGGTTAAACAAATTTTTGGAGAAATATTTTTAATAAACAAATTTTAAGGCTTTTAAAGAAAGAGTGTAAAAAGGAAATTTTGGAATTTAAAAGGGTTTTTGAAAATACCATCATCTTCTTCGAACTCTTTCCACGTTATTACCTCCAAAGCATCATTTCTATTATTCCATTGATTTCACCACTTCATCCAAGCAAGTTTTCAAGGTAATCTTTCTCTTATTTTGATTTTCTCTTTCTGAAACCTTGTTGTTGATGAAATCCTTCCTTAAACTCAATGATCAAATTGTTTCCAAAATGCTTTGTGTTGGAAGAAGAGGAAACTGAAGGAATTTTTGTTTGGGTTGTTTGATGCTATGCTTAAAAGTGTTTTTAACCTTGCTTTGATGTTCTAAAAATGTTAGGATAGTAGCTTAATGATGGGAAACCCGAAACTAGTAAAAATGAGGGGTTTTTGGAGTTAAAAACTTGGGTTTTTGGTTTGTTCTTGTGAAGAACTTCGGGCTAATGGTTTCTAGTCCTTGGGTAAGTGTTTTGGATGTTGAAAGGTGTGGTTTTGATGATAATTTTGTTGGGTTTTTGCTGCTAGTTGGTTTGGGTCGTTTTGACGATGTTTCCAAGTGTTTACGGGTGCGAATTGATTGGTTTTGATGATAGATACTGAGTTTCTGTGTTGCTGCAAGTTTTGGGGCTTGATTTGGGTCTAATGCACCATTTTTAAATTGGTTAGAAACATGGGAAACAAATTTGGGCTCTTCAGACGCGATACCGGGTAGTTCGGAAGCTTGAATCAGTGTTTCGGCTTTTGCTTGTGCGTTTGTTGGTGAGTGGAAATGTTTGCTAAGCCTTTTCTTGGCTAAGAATGTGTTTTGGAGGTTTAGATTAAGCTTGGTAAGCCAATCTAAGCTCAAATGTAAGTTTTAATGTGTTTTAGTCTTATTTTCGATAAATTCTAATATGTGTTTGAATGATTTTCCATAGTGTTGTTGCCATGATTATCCTTGTGTTATGCATATGATTGCTTAAATTGATTTCATATTGGTTATGGTTGTGACCATGAGAACACAAGATAAGTGTTGGTTGGTGGGTATTGACATGTGAAATCTTATTACCGGATATAGTTGGTCGACCAATAGGATGTGAGTGCACTCGAGGTAAAAGTCGCGTGTGGCATTAGTAATGCTAGATTCCACTAAGGAGGAGTACGGTGATGTGATATTCCACTGGAAGCTATGTTTTTCTAGACGAGTGAGTACGATGATGTGAGATTCCGTCGGAAGTGTCTGGTGAGTTTGATAACTATCCGCATATACGAGTAAAAGTGATAAATGTCAATATACCCATGGTGCTCTAAATTCTCATGTTAAGCCTGTTATATTGCTCTTTTCCATTTATGCTTATACATGTAGTTGGTTACTTGCTTGTGTGTTGAGAATGAGCATGATGTAAGCTTGTGGCTTGTGGATGCATTCGGTAAATGCATGAGATGTTAAATGCATGTTTGTTACATGTTCATGCATTAGGGAAATGATTTGGAAATGATTTTTGTTTCAAGCAAATTATGGTTTTAAAACTTCATTGTTGTAGTTACCGTTTTGAGCACCGCTCACTAAGCTTAAATGCTTACGCTCCTTTTTCCAACAATGCAGGCCCTTATACCTACGGAGCAACTCGGGGAACAAGGGAGAATCCAAGGGGGTTTGTTTTGCTCAAGTATGGTTTTAGACTTCAATAATTAGTATTAAGCATTGGGATAAGACCTTTTGTTTAAGGGATTATTGATATTTCTTTTTGCTTTAGACAAGTTTATTTGGTTGTGTTAGGCTTGTAATGCCTCTTAACATGTTGAAGTATACCATGGTTTGGCTTTTGACCTTATGGTGAATGTTATGGATGAATGTTTCCCTTTAATGAATCTTGTCATGTTGAATCTTGTTTCGTTGATTGTTTATCATGTTTAAAACGTATGCACATGGCCGCCTTAAGCTGTATATGTGTTTAGGAGTTGATTAAATGCTTGTTAGTGAGTTTGTGTTGGTTTTCCTTGTGCTTAAAACTGCAGAAATACGTCTTTCTGGGCAGGGCGTATCGATACACTTAAGGGCAGTACCGATACGGTCCCCTTATCTTTAGCCTATCGTACCAATACGCGGGGGCGTACCGGTACCGATTTTGATCACTGAAAATCTAAGATTTTGAGGAGAAATTGGGGTATCGGTACAAGCCTTAGGTGTATCGATACGGTCCTTGAAGTTAACCTTGGGGAGTTTGACCGTTGATGGCGTATCAATACAGGCCCTGGGTGTATCGATACGACCTGTAGAAAAATCATTAAAATCTAACCTCCAATGTAACGTCCGTGGTTTGGGGCCCGGAAGATAACCGAGTTTGGTTAAACCGGTTCGGGTTAATTTAATTAAAAGAAAATATTTTTAATGAACAAAAAAGGGTTTTGAGAATTTTATGGAAAGGGTTTTTATTTCAAATTATCATAATCTTCTCTTTTCCAACACTTTTCACATTTGCTTTTCTCAAAAACCTCCATTGTTACTATTCCATTGCTCCCACCTTTCCCACAAGCAAGTTTTCAAGGTAAGCATTCCCTTGTTTTGATTTTTCTTTCCTTAAGTTTGTTATTAGTTAAATTTTCCTTAAAACCCATTATTTAGAGTTATTTCAAAAATGCTTTGAGTTTGAAAAATAGTAAAATGAAGGGATTTTCATTTTAGTCTTTTGATGCCATGTTTAAGGGTGTTTTTAATCTTGTTTTGGTGTCTTAAAAATGCTAAAATACTGGCTAATAGTAGGAAACCCAAAATGGGTCTAAAAATAGGATTCTTGGGTTTAAAAGGTAGAGTTTTTGGCTTGGTTTTGGGTTGAAATGGTGGCTGATGATTACCTTGCTGTTGGGGGATGTTTTTAGATGATATTTTGTGTGTTTTGATGTTTGGAAATGACGAGTTCAACTTGAGGTTTCATTAGAACGAATTTGGGTGAAGTTTGGGTTGAATGTCAATGTTTTTTGTTGCAAGATTGTTGGGTTTTGAGTTGTTGCTATGTTTGTGGGTATATTAGCATCATAATGTTCTGTTTTGGATTGCCTAAATCAGAGGAAACGGATTTGGGCTTCGTGGACGTGAATCCGGGTAGTTCGGAAACTTTAATCGGGGATTCGGCTATCTTTTGGGCTCTATTGGTGAGTGGAAATTGTTTTGAAGCTTTAAATTGTTCAATAGAGTTTTCTTGGGGTTTGGGTGGAGCCTTAGAGGCTAACCTAGACCCAAGCGTAAGTTTGTCTATTATTGCCTTGTTTGGTTGATTGTTGGCGTTCGTGTTTATGTGTGTTGTAGTGTTGATTTCGGAATGCTTTTATCCCCATTTTAATGTTGTTGTGCTGTCGTAGTTGATGTCAAGCCTCACGTGATGGTTAGTCGTTGTGTACGGTGATGTGTAGTCCCACCGGTAGTGACTAGTAGATGAGTGCGGTGATGTGTAGTCTCACCGGAAATATGCTAGTTGTTGTGTACGGTGATGTGTAGTCACACCGGGGATGGTTGTGCATGTGCAAACCATGTTTCGTTTATGCTTCCATTTATTTGTATCTCTTCCTTAAGTGGTTTTGTTTTTCTAAAACTAAGATATATGTTTTGAACTGCATTGTTGTTGTGTTTTAGAGCCCCGCTCACTAAGCTTTTAAGCTTACGCTCTCCTTTTTCCAACAATGCAGATCGTTAGTAGCTTCGAAGGCAAGCGGGGCAAGGGAGGAGTTCTTGGAGTTCTGGCTAGCTTAAATTATGGTTTTTATAGTTGTAATAATACTTATGCTATGGGAATGCTAAACCATGTTAGGGAGTTGGTGTTCAAACTCCTATGTTTGGCTTTTGTTAATGTTGCTAACATGTTTTAAATGTTGATACCATGATATGATAAGGCTTGTTATGGCCTTGGTTAAATTGCTATGTGTTTTGACTTGTTGGTGTTTTTAAACTAAAGTGTTCTTATGAGCTTTTGGGTTTGAGATCCATTTTCGCATATATGCATGTTTGAAGCTTGCCTTTAGGGTGTTTTGCCTCTAGATTGTTTGTTTAATAAGTTGCCATGAGGTTTGTGATGTTTCCGGGTAAGTTTGGGAACGTTTGGAGATGCCAAAATGTATTTTCATGTCAAACTGTGTCCAGGCATTTCGGAACGTCTGATATGGTTTCGGAACGACCAAGCTCTAGGGGCACCCGTATTGGAACAGGGGTGGTTTCGTTTCGGTACGATTTGCCACCGGAGGCTCCTGTTTCGGAACCATGATGGGTCGTTCCGGAACGGCCTGATGTTGCTTTTTGAATGAAGCCCACGTTTCAGAACGAGTAGCCCTGTTTCGAAACACAAGTAGTTAAAACGGTTAAAGAGCATCTTTGAAGGTTTCCAAATGTTACATTTTAGTCCCTAATACTTGTATGCTTCCTAAATGAGTTTATATGTATCCTTTGTGATGGTTTTGCCTCATGTGCATGGAACTTGACTAATAACTACTTGGTAAGGCTAAGTTACCATTATACTTCTGCTCGATTCGTATCCGTGTTCGCTTTTCCGCTGGTTTCCATTACACATAGGGTTCAACGTGACATTTAGACAAGATTAATAAAATGAAAAAATAGGGTTGCTAATCGAAGTGAGGCCTTAGCGGGTTTCGCTTCGATTTTACCCGTGTAACCCATTCGGTTCAGTCTGCTGGCTAGGTCGGGACGAGGGGGTTACATCCAATGTCCGTCTTGCTTGGTTCATGTTTTTGTTTGCTTTTTCGCTGCATGTCACCTCACATAGGTTAAAAATGGCATTTAGACAAGATTAATTTAAAAGTAAAAAAACTTAGGGTTGCTAATCGTAGTGAAGCCTTGACGGGTTTCTCTTTAGTTTTCCCCGTGTAACCCGTTCGATTCGGTCTGGTGGCTAGGCCGGATCGAGGGGGTTACATGCCCCAATAGAGCCATGTGCAAAGCCTAAGGTGTCGAGTCTAGTCAAAATCACTTCGCAAAAACTAATCCGCAGAGACATGTCCTGGAGTGTTGGAGTGTCTTCCCATAATTATTCGCACAATGAAATACTAACCTTTTTGTGTGTGTGTTTTGTTTTTTTTGTATATATTTATTTGCTACATACATCCCATATTTGGAGGGGATCGATTCTAAAGCATGTTGCTCAATCAGAAAAAGCTTCTGCCATGGATGGAAGGTACCTAAAAGAGGAAGACAACGCGCAAACAATGATAATTTTTCGAGTGATCATGTTGAGGAAACATCGAAGTTTGCTCACATCATAATACCATAAGTTGCAAGTGTTATGGGACCACTTCGACGATCCAACCAAGCAAAGTTTGAAGATGATCATTGGTTTGCTCGGCCTAGGGGCAACGTTAAAAGGACCCGGGTGCGAGACGAGTTCGATAGAAACATCACATCCTAAATTGAAGATGTAGCTAAGCATGTGGCGTCAAGAAGCTACATTTCTTCGCCCCACGTTAAACCGACAAGGTAGGACCAAGGCTTCAAAGGTTGATCACATAAATGAGTGCTCAGACCGAGACATATTCGTAGGACCTTCGTCATCCATTGAAAGCTACTTCTAGAGCAACACCTTAATAGAATTGATGACCCTTCTCCTGCACTCACGCTTTTGCATACATACATTTGCTTCTATGCATTTGTTTTTTTTGTTTGCATTAAATAATGTTTCGATCATTGTATTCACACATGTATAATAAAAAGATTAGTTTTGGAAAATTCCATTTAAATAGTAAAGATCTCGCGCTAGCACGATACTCGAGCTATGACTACAGAAGACAGATTGACAACACTAGAAGCAAATTAGAAGAGCATTCAGGATAAGCTTGAGAAAATTGAAAATGATCTGAAGAAAGAGACTGAGTTATCACACAGGAAAACAATCAGCCAAATCGCAGCCATGTTTAGGTTCAAAGACCCAGATGCAGTTAAAGAAGAAGAAGACACCAATACTTTGCCACTGTTCCCGGGTATGGCTTTCGCACATTCATGGATGCAAAAGGAAGTGGCCTCGCCTAAATTGAAGATTTCGCCTTATTCTGCTAAATCTTTTGCCCGAAATGAAGCTAAGGCAAATTCTGAGGAAGTTTATGAGGTACATGACCTCGATGAAATAACTGATAAGGCAAAGGTCGAGAGGAAATGTGAAGACCGCTACAAGAAGCTGGAGGAAAAGATTAAATCTTCTCAAGAAAGAATCATTTATGGTGGCATAGATGCTAGAGATTTGAGTCTAATATCTGACTTGGTGGCTCCTCCAAAGTTCAAGGCCCCCGACTTCGAGAAGTATGACGGGAGAACTTGCCCTTTGTCACACTTGACCACGTACTGTCGAAGAATGTCACCACACTTGGAAAACGAGAAATTATTTATCATTGCTTCTAAGACAGTCTATCTGGGTCTGCTATCCGGTGGTATGGTTAACCGAGTCGGATCAACATACGCACTTGGAGAGATCTGTTGAATGCTTTCCTCAAACAATTCGAGTATGTGACAGATATGGCCCCAAGCAGGATCATACTGTAGGATATGGAACAAAAGCCCAATGAGAGCTTCCGCCAGTATGCCCAGAGATGGCGAGATATGGCAGCCCAAGTACAACCTCCACTGATGGAAAATGAGGTTACTCAAATGTTTTTGGAGACTCTATATGACCCTTTCTATGACTACATGTTAAATCACGCCACCGATGGTTTTGCAGACATGATCATGAACGGGGAGTAGATATTAGCGGTTATCAAAAGTCTAAGACTCAAAGAAGAAGAATATGGCAAACGCATTTAGAATTTCGTCACGAAGTCGATAGAGGCAAGATTGGCTGGAATTCATGCTTTCCTGGAATAATGCATAATTTTCTCTAGACGGTTGGGATCATGCTTAGAACCAACCCTTTTGCTTTTGCCCGTGAGCATTAGGGATCTTTTGTAAGGGCTTCTATGTCAATTAACTTGTTTAAAGATACATTTTCTTTTTTCTTTCAAGTGACAAACATTTTTCATTTTTCATTCTTCATCCATTCCTCTTCAAGCATACATCTTCTTTGCAGAGTCCCTATTATTGATTGTATGAATGATTCTTGAACCTAATTCTGAGATAGGGGGCAATAAAGTGTGTTCAGGTTTAATATACAGATTTTGAGTGAATTTTCCTCTCAGATATTGCTGTTAGGGTCCTTGAATGAAGTGATAACTCTAAAACTTCTACCAACTGAAGACCGCTTCTCTTCGACAATGTTTGTGTGTGAAATGACATTTGGCATTCCTTCATTTCCCTTCACGAAAAGAAAATAAAAATCCATTGTTGTCCCCCTTTGAGCTTGATATTATTTTTCTTGTGATTGAACCCCAACCAAGGATCACTCCTCACACTGGGGGCAAAGAAAATGAAAAGTTGTTTGAAAAAGCATGTCAGATCAAGTTAAATGTCCTAAATTGAAAATGAAAAAGACAAAAAAAAAGAAATAAAGAAAAAATTGAAGAAGAAAAGAAAAAGAAAGAAAAAAAGAAGAAAAGAAGAAATGTGAAGGAAAATTTGAAATAAATCCTTCAAACAAAATGTGTGTCAGAAAAGTAAATAAACTCTAGGGTGAAAACCCAAAATGGGCAGTCTAGAGTGATCCAAAGAATAAAAGAAGAAGGACAAATATTTCATTAGGAAAAATTGATCCTTGGTTTAATCACCCTTAAACATGTATTGAGCCTATATACCTTACTTTGGCAACCTGAGCCTAGCCTACATTACAAGCCTTAAAAAACCATTTGGATCACACATGAATACTTAAAAAAAGGAGTTCTCCTTCAGAATACATTCCGCCTAATTGAGTTAACCTTTCTTCAGGGACCTCAAAACTTCTAATGTCTGATTGAGATTAGAAAAGTGGGAAATTTTAAATTTGGGGAGTGTGTGAGTAAAAGAGAGCCACAAAAAGTGGGGCACTATCCAGTTGATGGATTCAAGAATCATTCATGCTATGAATTTTAGAGCATCTAACTTTACCCTATTACCGTGTTTTCCATGACTTTTTTTTTCTTTCTTCCCATCTCTTAATTCATATTTCTAGTCTTTTCTTGCATCCTACAAGTAGGCTGACATAGATTCATGAAAAGCAAAAGATTTCTTGGTATTGATCCCAATCGTAGGAAACCATGAACGTGTGTTTACATCGCTTCAGGAAATAATGAAGTGGCCGATAATTGAACCTCAGTTTGAACGAGGGCATCGCCTTGCATGAGAAGGTAAAAGAGGAAAGAAGAAGAAGCACATGTGTTGAAGAGTTTTAAGTGGGTTTTGTTGTCAAGAAAGATCCACACTTAAGATTTAAGATCCCTAAAGCATAAAAAGGGATAGAGCCATGCCAAGTGGGCAAACTATTTCGTCAGATTAGGGAAAGTTATGTTGACCAAGGATTAAGGATCCCCGAATTTGATAGGCGTGAAAGGAATAGATTAAAGCGCCAACATCATGCGAAGACATTCAAGGTGAAGGTTTAGCATGCAAATGCTTCAATATGTCCTGCAGGTGCAAGAATTTGAGAATTCACAAGAAGCATTGAAGATGCTTAATATTTTAAGGGGCATATGAAGACTTGAAGCTTTCAAGACCACACAAGGAAGCCTTTCACTCAATATTGATGAATCAACTACAATGATAATAGATCTTGAGACATTTGCATACGAAGATCAGATGTTTTTGATGATGCAAAAAGGCACAAAGAATGAGAATGACGAAGCAGAGACAGATGAAGAAGTCAGTCCTTCCAACCAGGAGTACAAGATCACTAGATTAAGTGAGCAAATTTGCAAAGATCAAATGTTGTTCATGAGTCGGAAATAATACAGTGAAAATGTATAACTGCTTATCTGGATTGAGCGAGCAAACACGTGGAAAAATTAATTCTGAGAAAAAGAATTCATAAAACAAAAGAAATGAGACATGCATTTATGTTTTAGTCATCCTTAGGAGCATTGATGAGTGATTTAAATAGTTATATTCTTGTTGTTAATTACTCCTTATTTGTCTGTTTAGGTAGCTAATTTGGGCATTTCCCTTATTTTCTATGCAGGACATTGGATTCCAGAAACTGTGCTAAAAGTGGCTGGATTCTACAAGATTTTTGGATTCATGGCTGGATTAGTGGGCATGAATTGAGGCATGAAAATGTTGTCTGGACAACACGTTAGTGACTTCTAGAAGATACCACGTCAGCAACAGTTGGTAGCTTATCATCCAAGATAGGATAACTTATCAGCCAAAATTTGAAGTTTAAATTTGGGATTTATCTTTTGTGTTTTATTTATATAATTTAGGAATTACCTTCTATCTTTTTAGGTTTTTTAGGGTTTTAGGATGCTATAAATACCCCTTTGGGGTGAAACTCAAACCATCACTTGCTATTGTTCTCATTTTCACTTTGGAGTTTTATAAATTTCCTTTCTCTCCATTTTTAATTTTCTTTACTTTCCCTTTGTTAAAAAAGTTAAGTATGGTTTTTTCGCAAGTTATGCTTAGCTAAATCCCCCTTTAGCCAAAAGCTAAGATAAACCCGATTTACCTCGTGAGAATAGACAAAGTTCTTCAAAACCTTCGACTTCTTTCTTGATTTTCAGTAAAATTCGATTGGCAATCGGCCTTTCCTTTAGGCATCACGATTACTTCATTCCAAAAGCGCGCGTCGGGTTGACGTGGTTTTGATCCACCGTTTGGGACGGGATTAGGCTTGTAGCAGATTCAACTCCCTAAGAACAAACTTAGTGGCGGTCCACTAAGGGGAATCAAGATTGGATACAATTCTCGTCGAGATAATCCATCCGAGCACGGGCTTTTCCAGCACTAAACGGAGAATTTGCATTAGCATCGATTGACAAAGCTAATCAAACAAAAACTGGATTTCCAGGATTGGCCTTGATATTTAGTTTATCGTAGAGAAGCAAGTTAAAAGGGTTGGGCCTTGTACACTGTAATCGGCAAGAACTCGAAGCAATATCCCTTTCAGTGATCGAGACAAGTCGAGATGAAGCAAAGCTGGAGGCTAACTCTTATCATAATCTAATTTCAATCATTTCTTTCACTTTATTTATTTTAATCTTCTCGAATTATTTCACTTAAACCCCCCCTTTTGTTACTTCTAGATTGCTTGATAATCATCAAAATCAAATAGATATTGAGAACTCCTTAGTTCCTGCGGATCGACCCTTACTCTCACTATTCTACTTAAATTATTTATTTAATTGATTTTAAGGAATTTTATTTGATAGTTCACGACGCTTGTCAAATTGGCGCCGTTACAGGGGACTGCAGCAAAGTTACTAATATTTGTTTTGATTTGATTTATGACTAGAAAGAATCTGGGAGAACATAAAGACTATATCCTGGAGATCGAAGCATACGCCCAAAGACTACACGCTCAGACACTTCGGGAAAAGAAATAAAGAGAATGAATACAACGTTAAGAACATGATCTAGAACCAGCGTCTATGGCAGATTCGTATTTCGAGCACACCAACGAAGAACATGTTCTAATGGGATATAACGACCAAACAATTCAACAACTGACTAGGGCACCAGATGATCAACAACTGATGTGCATAACATTCCCGAATGATACAACACCATTCGTACTGAAAACGGGTTTGATACATCTTTTGCTGACTTTCCACGGCCTGCCCTGTGAAAATCCTCACAAGCACCTAAAAGAGTTCCACATGGTTTGCCATAGTACAAAACCGCAGGGAGTTTCTGAAGATCAAATAAAACTTCGTGCCTTTCCTTTTTCTCTAGATGATATTGCCAAATAATGGCTATTTGATCTTCCTTCTAATTCGGTTACAACTTGGACTGACATGGCTCGCCTATTTCTTGACAGGTTCTTTCCAGCGGCTAAGGCGAAGCATTTTGAGTATCCGACAGAAGGATACTGGATCCTTATATGAATATTGGGAGCATTTCAAAAAGTTGTGCCCTAACTATCCTTAACGCAGTTTGTTTGAGAAAACACTTATCTAGTATTTCTACGAGGGGTTAACGCATATAGACATGAATGTAATTGACGCAACAAGTTGAGGAGCACTTGTTAAAATGACCCCGACTGCAGCAAGAACCTTGATATCTACTATGGCAGCCAACTCGCAGCAATTTCACCCTTCAAGTGAACCATCTCAATGGGTTCACGAGGTAAGTACTGTTTCCCTGGAAAATAAGATTGACAACTAGCTGAAATTGTTCAATATCTTGTTTTAGATAAAAGAAACGCAACTAGACTCTTTGGAATATACACTAGTCCATAACATCCAACGGACTGCTGTCCGATAATATAGGGGGATTCTGTGCAAGCAAATGCCATGCCATAGGGAATTACGTCGGACCTTCCCAGAGACAATACAGTCCCAACGAAAACGCATACAACCCGGGATGGAGGGATCATCTAAACTTCAAATATGTGCAAAATCAAGGACCAAACCAAGCTTATCAACAGCCTGCACCACAACAATATCAACCGCAGAAGCTGTCGTTGGAGTCGATTGTTGAAAGGTTGGCGCTATCCCAAGAAAATTTTCAACTAAAGACCAAAGCTCACTTTGAAGCAATTGAAAAACAGATAAGTTAATTGACATTAGCGGTAAGTTCCTTAGTATCCAAAAGGAAATTACCTTCTCAGATGAAGCCCAATCCGAGAGAGAATGTGAATGCCATCACTCTACGAAGCGGTACCATCATCGAACCAAAAGCCACTGAGGAAGGCGTTCAAAAGAAAGGTAAAGAGAAATCACCATCTTCCACTGAGAAAGGTATGTCCAATTCACCTTTTGCACCATCTCCTTATGCTACTCCACCCCCTTTTCCTTCAAGGTTGGTTAAACGTGACAAACAAGCTGAAGAGAGGGAGATTTTAGATGTATTTCGAAAGGTGGAAATTAACATTCCATTTCTTAAAGTAATAAAAAAAGGTACCTCGATACGCAAAATTCCTTAAGGATCTATGCACAAATAAAAGACGACTTACCGCAATTTTTCAGGAACGGTTACCGCCGAAATTGAAGGACCAAGATATTTTCGCAATTCCTTGCAAAATTGGTAAGGTTGGTATTAAACATGTTATGTGTGACTTAGGCACCTCATTTAATGTTATGCCACTTTCTTTATATAAATCACTTTCCGCTGAACCTTTAAAAGATACCAAAGTGACTGTGCAGTTGGCAGATAGGTCCATAATATATCCCGAAGAAGTACTCGAGAATGTTCTAGTACAGGTGAATGAGTTTATCTTTCTGGTATATTTTTATGTGATAGACATGAAAAACGATTGTAACCCTCTCAACCCGGCCTAGTCGCCAGACCGCAACGAATGGGTTACACGGGGAAAACCGAAGCGAAACCCGTTAAGGCTCCACTCCGATTAGCAACCCTAGAAAATTTCTTTTGAAGTTATCTTGTCTAGATGTTTAATTATATCATATGTGAGAGGACACGTAGCAGAAACACACAGGGTACAAAACACGCGAAATAGACAATTGAACAAACCCTTTTTAACTTTTACAACAGGCCGTATCGGTACGCTAGAGGACCGTATCGATACGCCTGGACTTGGTCAACTCCCCAAAGTCAACCTAGGGAGACCGTATCGATACGCTAGAAGACAATATCGATACGCTCTCAACGGTCAACTTTCCCAAGGTCAAACTACGAAGACCGTACCGATACTCTCAGGACCCGTAACGATACGCCAAAATCTCGTCAATATCTCAGATTTCCAGAGAGCATTTGGCGTATCGATACACCCCCGCGTACCGGTACGCCTAGCCTAAAACAAGGTCAAAAGAAAGGACCGTATCGATACAGCCCTTGAGCGTATCGATATGCACTGCACTGTAGAACTTATTTTAGCTGCTAAGAACATAAGGACTCGACACTAGAGGCATATAACGACCATTCAAGAAACATACAAACACTCATACATCACAAGCCAACCATGGATAAACATACGAAGCAATTTAAACACTCAATGAAGCAACATTCAACAAGGTAAGATTCAAAAGGGAAACATGCATATATAGCATTCACCAACTAAGCTAAAAGTTAAACAAAAGCATACTTCAACATGGTAAAAGGAATTACAAGCCCAAAACAACTAAACAAACTTGTCTAAGGAAAAAGGACACGCCAACAACGCTTCAAACATAAAGGTCATATCCCATTGCTTAAATACTAATTATCGAAGTCTAAACCATACTTGAGCAAACTAAATTCCCTTGGAATCTCCCTTGTTCCCCGAGTTGCTCTGAAGGTCTAAGGGCCTGCATTGTTGGAAAAGAGAACATAAGCGTTTAAGCTTAGTGAGTGGTGCTCAAAGAGTAACTACAACAATGCAGTTTTAAAACATAGTTTGCTTGGAAACCAAAACCACTTCCAAATCAATTCCACATGTTTGAACACACAATGTCATGCATTTACCTTCGCGTGCATTTACCGAATGCAACCACAAGCCATAGGCTTACCACATGCTCATTCTCATAACACAAGCAAAGTAAACCATCGCGCATAAATATAAGCATAAATATAAGGAATAAACAACATGCTTAACATGAGAATTAGAGCAATCATGGGTATATTGACATTAAACATTTTACTCGGATATGCAGATAACTTTCTCAAACCCACTAGACACTTCCGGTGGAATCTCACATCACCGTACTCACTCGTCTAGTAAAAACATAACTTCCGGTGGAATCTCACATCACCGTACTCCTTAGTGGAATCTAACATCACTAAGGCCACGCGCGAATTTCACCTCGAGTGCACTCTAATCCTATTGATCGATCAATTATGTCCGGTAACAACCAAACACGCGTCAATATACTCAATTACAACCCCAAGCATTACCGATGCTTGAACCACTTACCAAGTCCAAACTTCCATGCAAAGCATGTACTCATAATGCAAGTATAAACACAATTCCCACATATCAACATACATAACAATGCAAATCAACACAAAATAACATAGCATGTTCAACTCGCATTCAAGAATCGTAAAACACAATTTAATTGCATAAACCTTTAAAACTTACTCTCGAGCTTGGATTGGCCTTTCAAGCTCAATCCAAACTCCCAAAACATTCTCTTAACCACGTTAAGGCTTTTAAAATAGATCCAGTCACCAGCCAACATACAAATGATGCCCAAGATGTCGAATCAAGCCTCCGAACTACCCGGATTTCCATCTACAAAGCCCGAATCCAATTCCTCTGTTTTGAGCAACCCAAAATCGAGCATTAGAACACAAATACACTCACAAACACATCAAAACCCGGAATTCAACATCATTGCATCAAAATGCAGCAATTCAAACCCAAACTTCACCCGAAACATAACAAATTCAGTCTCAAACTACTAACAACCACAACCAACGAATTTACCATAAAAAATATACCTTTTTACATCCCTAAACATCAATCCAATGCTACCAAACCTCCATCTATTATTTGAACTCAAAACCCAACCAAAAACTCAAGTTTTCCAACTCCTAAAATCACCCACAATACCCATTTCGGGTTTCCATTAAAAACCCACCATTTTTATGTTAATTTAGTGTTAAAACAAAGATAAAAACACTCTCAATTCAGCCTTAATCAACCCAAACGAAAACCCAAAGATTTCCTTCATTTCAAACAAAACTTTAAAAACCAAAAACAAGATAAATCCATGAGTTTTACAAAAATATCAACATATAAGACTCAAGGAAGACGAGACTAAGTTGAGGAACCATTTACCTTGAAGAAATCACTTGGTTTGGAAGCTTGAAATCAATGGAATAGTGACTAGGGTTTGGGGAGGGTTTTAGAACGTGAAATTTCAAATAGAGAAGATGATGGATTTTGTTAAAAATCCCTTTTTTTATTCATTTTTATGAAAAAAATCCCATTTTTACCCCTTTAGTCCTTTAAAACTCTTTTTGGTGTATTAAAAATAGTTTTTCCCCAATTTAATTTTAAATCCAACTGGGTTGACTAATCCGATAACTCCCGGCCCTAAACTCGGGGCGTTACAACTCTCCCCCACTTAAGTAATTTGGTCCTCGAAATTACCTGGCGGAAAGGGATGCGAAATCTGCTTTCGCATGTCATCCTTCCTCTCCTAAGTGGCTTCTTCCACCCCTTGGTGTCGCCACTTGACCTTAACCAATTCAATGGTCCTTTCTCGCAACACTTTGATGTCCGAAGCCAAAATCTCAACTAGTTCTTCATCGTAGGTCAAATCCGGGTTTAATTCTATTTCTTGAACTTGCTTGACATGTGACGGATCTGATCTATACCTCTGAAGCACCGAAACATGAAACATGCCGTGAATCTTCTATAGTTCGGCCTGAAGTCTCAATCTATAGGTAACGGGACCAACTCTCTCAACTATCTCATACGGACCAATGAATCCCGGGCTCAATTTACCTTTCCTAGCGAACCTCATCACCTTCTTCCAAGGTGAGACTTTTAAGAACACTTTGTCGCCCACATCATACTCTATTTCTCTTCTTTTCAAATCTGCATAAGATTTCTGTCTATCCGAAGCTGCCTTCAAATGGTCACAAATCAATTGTACTTTCTCGGTAGTACCCTTAAGTATATCTGGCAAAGGTATCAATTTATGTCCCGCTTCGGCCCAACAAACAGGTGTTCTACATTTTCTACCATATAGATCTTCATAAGGTGCCATCTGAATGCTCACTTGATAACTATTATTATACGCAAACTCTACTAACGGTAGATGCTTCTCCCACGAACCCTAAAATTCTATGATGCAACATCTCAACATATCTTCCAACACTTGTATGACTCTCTCTGACTGACCATCAGTCTGAGGATGATACGAAGTGCTGAAGTTCAGTCGAGTACCCAAAGAACTATGCAAACTCTCCCAAAATCTAGCCGTGATCCTCGGATCTCTATCTAACACTATAGATTTCGGTACACCATGCAATCTCACTACCTCGCCGATGGAAAAATCGACCAACTTATCTAGAGTATAAGTGGTGTGAACGGCCAAAAAGTGCGCACACTTTGTAAGACGATCAACAATTACCCAAACCGAATTCTTCTTAGAAGGTGTCAACAACAAACCCGATACGAAATCTATGGAGATTCTCTCCCACTTCCACTAGGGAATTCTCAACGGTTGTAACAAACCTGGAGGGAACTGGTGCTCGGCTTTAACTCGCTGACAGACCATGCACTTACTCACAAAATCGGCCACATCTTTCTTCAAACCAACCCAGAAATACTAATTTTTCAAATCGCAGTACATTTTCGTGCTTCCCAGATGCATAGCAAACAGACTACTGTGAGCTTCAGTTAGGATGGTGCATCTCAAGTCTACATCTTCCGGAACAACTACTCTACTCTTGAAACACAAGACTCCATCACTACTAAAACAAAAATTCGTTTGTTTACCCTCCGCTATGTCTTGTAAATGAGATGGTAAAGATCTATCTTGCAACTGTTTCTCTCTAATGAACTGAAGCAAAGAAGGCTTAACTTGAAACTCGGCCACTAAACCACCATCTTTGGACAAACTCAATCCAGCAAACATAGCTCGTAATTCCACTGCTACCTTTCTACTCAAAGCATCGGCCACTACATTGGCTTTACCCGGATGGTACTCAATCGTGAGGTTGTAGTCCTTAAGTAACTCTAGCCACCTACGTTGTCTAAGATTCAACTCTCTTTGGGTCATTATATACTTCAGACTCTTATGATCCGTATATATTGTGCATTTCTCACCATACAAGTAATGTCTCTAAACCTTCAAAGCGATAACCACTACAGCCAATTTTATATCATGCGTAGGGTAATTACGCTCATGAGTCTTCAACTCTCTAGATGCATAGGCCACTACTCTTCCCTCTTGCATAATCACACAACCCAAGCCAACATACGACACATCACTGAAGACTACAAACTCTTTCCTTGACACGGGTTGAACTAAAATAGGAGCTTCAGTTAAGGCTTCTTTCAATTTCTCAAATTCTTGTTGCCTTGCATCAGTCCACTCAAACCGAACATCCTTGTGTAGCAATTTAGTCAAAGCTGCTGCAACCTTTGAGAAACCCTCAACAAAACGTCTATAGTAACCGGCCAAACCTAAGAAACTACGAACTTCGGTCACTGCCTTCGGTGGTTTCCAATTCACAACTGCCTCAACTTTCTTAGGATTCACTCGGATTCCCTTGGCCGAAACAATATGGCCTTAGAAGACTACTTCCCTAATCCATAATTCACATTTGCTCAACTTGGCATACAATTAATTGTCTAACAATTTTTGCAACGCCAAACGCAAATGCCGATCATGATCTTCCTCGGTACGAGAGTACACTAAAATATCATCGATGAACACTACAAAAAAACTGATCTAAGTACTCATGAAACACTCTATTCATCATGTCCATAAAAGCTGTCGGTGCATTAGTCAAACCAAAGGGCATCACTAAGAATTCGTCCATAACGAGTGCGGAAAGCTGTCTTCGGTACATCTTGATCTCTTACTTTCAACTGATAATAACCGGATCTCAAATCTATCTTCGAGAACACTGAAGCAGCCCTCAACTGATCAAACAAGTCATCAATCCTCGGTAACGGATATTTGTTCTTCACCGTCAACTTATTCAATTGTCGGTAATCGATACACATTCTCAAACTGCCATCTTTCTTTTTCACAAACAACACCGGTGCACCCCAAGGTGAAGTACTCAGATGAATGAACCCTCAGTCTATCAATTCCTAAAGTTGTGTCTTCAACTCTTTCATTTCTTTAGGAGCCATTCGGTAAGGTGCAATCGACACTAGAGCCGAATCAGAATAAGTCTCAATAACAAACTCTACATCTCTATCTGGAGGTAAACCATGCAATTCTTCTAGGAATACACTCGAAAAGTCACAAACCGTTCTAATGTTTCGCAGCCCTACCTTATCCATATTTCAGGTTCATAACATAGGCTAGGTACGCCAGACAACCCACATCCAACAACTTCTGAGCCTTTAAGGCTGAAACTACATTAGACAGGAACTTAACGTTCTCGCCCACTATCACTACCTCGTGATCCTCTGAAATTCTCAAGGGCAACCGCTTTGTCTCAAAATCTACTCTAGCCCTATGCTCTACAAGCCAGTCCATGCCTAATATTACATCAAAACCATAAAACGGCAATTCCATCATATCCACAGGAAAAACATGACCCTGAACCATCAAAGGACATCTTCTGTACATCTTTCTAACCACGACTGTCTCACCAAAGGAACTAGTGACATTCATACCCACATCTAATATCTCAACCGGAATATCTAACAATCTTGCATGCTCACTCAAAATGTACGAATGCGTAGAACCGGAATCAATCAACGAAAGAAAAGTCAAAGACTGTAACAAGAAATTACATGCAATCAAATTTGTGTCATTTCTGTCCTCAAGGTGTGTATACACTCAAGCTGGCCCACCTCCCTCAGGCTGAACTGCTACAACATGAGCTACATTCCTCTGACCATCATTCATAGGCTGAAAGTTGCCTCGACCGCGCACACGGCCTCTCTGATGGTCGACATCTCGTGCAGGAGCTTGTCCATCCCAAGATGGATGTGGACAATCATGCTTCAAGTGCGCCCTAGACCCGCAGTTCCAACAAGATCCATAAGTGCCCCAACACTCACCGTAATGACGTCTACCACACTTGTTGCACTCAAGAGTACGATTCTCAGTGCCTTAGCCGTGATGGCCTCGCCCCGAATTACCACCTTCGCGTCTATGATCATGATGAGGTTTCCTATCCTTGTGCCTCTTGGCACGATCTCTGTCCCAATCAGCATTCCTCTTTCCAGAACTAGATCCACCCTTGCGATCTGCAAGTCCCAAAGATTGTTCGATGTCCTTGGCCTTAGTGACCAACACATCAAAATCTATATAGTCGGAAGCCAACATATAAGTCTTCACATCCTGAACCAACCCATAACGAAAATGCTCACATCGTTTCGCCTCAGTGGGAACAAACTCAGAAGCATACTGACTCAGACGTACAAACTGCACCTCATAGTCGGACACGGTCAAGCTACCCTGAACTAGAGCCATGAACTCTCTCTTCTTCTCATCTAGGTATCGATGACCTAAGTACTTCTTACGAAAATCATTCTTGAAGAACTCCCAAGTAACCTCGGCCTCTAGCATACCCGTAGCGATAGTAGTCCACCAATTGTAGACATCTCTCTAGAGCAAAGAGACAATGCAACCCAACTTATGTGCTTCAGAACACTCCATCTGACTCAAAATACGAACTGTGCTCTCAAACCATACCTCTGAACCCTCGGGTGACAACCCACGAAACTCAACCACGACCAAGCTACGGAGTAGCTCTAATGGTAAACCAGAACCTGCACCCTGAGGCGGTGCTGCAACCCGAACACCCGCTAAAGCTGTCTGTATAGCTCCGGCTATAGCCTGAATCAACGGAATCACTTCAATATCTGCCTTTCCCTAACCAGCCTGGGGTCTAACACCTTCCGCATTCACTCCACCACCCAGAGGAGGAGGAGAAGGAGGAGGCAAGTTCTCTCCTCGCACACCCTCAACATTCTCAATCCGCTCAACTCTCGAATTATACATTCTCGGCCTTCCTCTCGGTCTCACCATGCTAACAGATGCAAAGCTAAACAACAAAAACAACAGTGAAATGATTTGGGGTCAGAAAGGAACAAGGTCCAAGGTGCTCAAGTCCTTAAACTTAAAATCACTTACAATAATAGTATATTAGCAATGGGTGCATTTAACTACTTCTCAACCAACACAAGGATAGCCACAAGCATACCCACAATCACAATGCAAACACAATTATCAAGCTTACACTATAAAACTTACCTCACTTACCTTTCGGCTTACGGAAACTCAACGAACCTAGGCGGAACCTAGGCTCTAATACCAACAAATGTAACCCCATCGACCCGGCCTAGCCGCCAGACCGCACCAAATGGGTTACACGGGGAAACCGAAGCGAAACCCGTTAAGGCTCCAATCCGATTAGTAACCCTAGAAAATTTCTTTTAAAGTTATCTTGTCTACATGTTTAATTATATCCTATGTGAGAGGACACGCAGCGGAAACACACAGGGATACAAAACACGCGAAACAGACAATTAAACAAACCCATTTTAATTTATACAACAGGCCGTATCGGTACGCTAGAGGACCATAGCGATACGCTTGGACTTGGTCAACTCCCCAAAGTCAAACTAGGGAGACCATATCGATACACTAGAAGACCATATCGATACGCTCTCAACGGTCAACTTTCCCAAGGTCAAACTATGAAGAACGTACCGATATTCTCAGGACCCGTACCGATACGCCGAAATCTCGTCAATTTCTCAGATTTCCAGAGAGCATTGGCGTATCGATACACCCCCGCGTACCGGTACGCCTAGCCTAAAACAAGGCCCAAAGCAAAGGACCGTATCGATACAGCCCTTGAGCGTATTGATACGCCCTGCACTACATAACTTATTTTAGCTGCTAAAAACACAAGGACTCGACACTAGAGGCATATAACGATCATTCAAGAACCATACAAACACTCATACATCACAAGAAAACCATGGATAAACATACGAAGAAATTTAAACACTCAACGAAGCAACATTCAACAAGGTAAGATTCAAAAGGGAAACATGCATACATAGCATTCACCAACTTAGCCAAAAGTTAAACAAAAGCATACTTCAACATGGTAAAAGGCATTACAAGCCCAAAACAACTAAACAAACTTGTCTAAGGAAAAAGGACATGCCAACAAAGCTTCAAACATAAAGGTCCTATCCCATTGCTTAAATACTAATTATCGAAGTCTAAACTATACTTGAGAAAACTAAATTCCCTTGGAATCTCCCTTGTTCCCCGAGCTGCTCCGAAGGTCTAAGGGCCTGCATTGTTGGAAAAGAGAGCGTAAGCGTTTAAGCTTAGTGAGCGGTGCTCAAAGAGTAACTACAACAATGCAATTTTAAAACATAGTTTGCTTGAAAACCAAAACCATTTCCAAATCATTTCCACATGTTTGAACACACAATGTCATGCATTTACCTTCGCGTGCATTTACCGAAAGCAACCACAAGCCATATGCTTTCCACATGCTCATTCTCATTGTAGAACCAATGTTTTGATATAATAATTAAAAAATGTTTTGGACTGATTAAAAGAGTATTTAAAACAATTTCCAAAGTCCAAATAACTTGAAACTATGTTTAGGGATGTTTTTAAAAGGTTTTACATGTTTCTCAAAGCCAAACTTCACAAAATTGTCCAGGCGTTTCGATACGGTGCATTCCAGTAGCTAAAACGTTTCGATACTGGTATCGAAACGGGCTTTCCCTGGATAAGGATTTTGCCCAGCGTTTCAAAACGGGCTATGTCGTTTCGATACGCCTACGTGGCATTGACCACAACGGTCATAAACCCCAACGGCTATTTCCCAACTAACTTTTAAATGCAGGTCGTTTCGATACAGTGACAGGCGTTTCAAAACGGGTGTTTCGAAATGAACTAGAGCGTTTCGATACAGATCCTACGTCAGACTGCAACGGCTATTTCTACTTAAAGGGTGTTTCGAAACGGGTTCGAGCGTTTCGAAATGGGGAGCTGCAGAACTACAATTATGGTGGGAATTAAAATCCTCAACAGCTCAAATTCAATCCCAATTGCTAGTAACGGCTACAAACTCATCAAGGAGTATAAAAAGGACCTCCAAGCATCAAGTAAAGGCTAATGCTCATATTGTCAATCAACAAATGATCAAGAATTGTCTTAGAGCTTAAATTGTCATTTATTGTATAGACAAACACTAGTGAGCCAAAATTGTCAAAATTGCTCAAGTGTTTTAGGTTTTGGGTGAGTGCTTTAATTGTGCAAACAAGCACCTATTAGAGGGATTTGTGTTTGATTTATTTATCTCTTTGTAAAAGAGGGTTTAATCAAGGTTTTGGGTAGAAAGCTTGATCGGTGTAAATGGTTTCCTCCTAAGCCTAGAAAAGGGGACGAATCAATAGTGGATTGATTGGAAATCCTTAGTGGGGAGCTAAGGTAGTGGATGTAGACCTTGGTTAGAAGGTTGAACCACTATAAATCGTTGTGTCAATTATCTTTTTAGCTTCCACAACCCTTCCACCCAAAAATCCACCTCTCCACCACTTGGTGAGCCATATCGGTTGAACGAATCGAGCTCCTTACAACTCAACAATTGGTATCAAAGCTTGGCTCAATCGAAGGGGATTCACATCCTTTTGAGAAGATCCGGCAAGCTTGATCACTATTTCATCAACCAGCTCAAATGGCACAATCAATCGACAAACCGTCTTTCTTTGACGGAACCCACTATGCCCATTGGAATACAAAGATGAAGTTCTTCATCAAATCAAGAGACTACAAGCTATGGGATATAGTTGAAGATGGTTCGTTCGTGTATCAAAGAAGCAAAGCGGAGTGGAGTGCCGATGATCGCAAGAAGATGGAGCTTAATTGCAAAGCCTTGCACATCTTGTTTTGTGCTTTTGGCCCAACCATCTATGAGAAGATTTCTTCTTGTGAGAGTGCCAAGGAAGTATGGGACAAGCTTGAAGTCACATACGAGGGAACCGATGAATTCAAGGAGACCAAGATTGGGCTCCTAACCTTAGAGTATGAGAACTTCAAAATCAATCCGGAAGAGAACATCGAGAAGATGTTTGATAGGTTCTCCACTATCACCAATGGTCTCAAAGGATATGGAGAAGCCATCCCGGAGGAAAAGCTTGTTCGAAAGCTCATCTACTCACTTCCCGAGTCATGGGACTCAAAGAGGACCGCCATCATCGAAGCAAAGAATTTGAAGACTTTGAAGCTTGATGAACTCATGGGGTCACTCCTTACTCATCAAATCATGAAGAAGAACAAGGAAGATGAGAAGAAGAGGGAAGAAATTAGAGCTGTGGAAGAGAAGAAAATCAAAGGGCTAGGCATCAATGCAAGTGCCATGGCTCTCAAGTTCTCCACTTGCCATCATGTCTATTCTAGTGAAGAAGAGGATGAAGATGAAGAGATAGTTCATCTCTTCAAGAAGTGTGCCCCGTTCATGAAGAAAGCCTTGAGGGAGCTTGAACGTGATTCCAAGAAAAAGGAGATGGCAAGCACTTCAAGCCATAAGAAGAAGGCGTATGTGGCTACTTGGAGTGATGAGAACTCCACCGATGATGAACAAGCCAACCTTTGCCTTATAGCCATCGAAGAAGATTCAAGGGTAACTTCTAATTCATCTACTTCATGTTCTTATTCTTTTGATGAATTACAAGATGCCTATGATGATTTGGTTTTAGAGTTTAAAAATCACATTTTGAAAAACAACAAATTGATTTCAAAGTTAAAAATTCAAAATGATTTGATTTCTAAAACCAAACTTGAACTTGAAGCAAAACTCGAAGAGTTTGAATTAAAATGTTTTGATTTACAAAATTTGCTTCAAAAATTTCAAGAAGAAAAAGATTTGATTTCCAAAGAGCTTGAAAGGAAAAATAATTTTGGAAAATCAAATTTTTATGTAAGACAATCTAGTGCCCCTAGATTTGTAAAAGGAAAATGTTTTAGAATTGTTTGGGTCCTAAAAGGACTAACCACTTCAATTAAAAAGGATGACATTGAAAAATGGATTCCTAAGGGGACTAAAATTTGTGCTACTAACGTTTATGGATCCAAAGCAATTTCGATACCAAAAATCACTTTATTGTCTTTTGTTAGGTGTGATGGAGATGTTCAACAAGTCAAATATTGAGGGGGGGGGGCTCCATGCACACAAGGAAGAACACTTGAAGAAGGAAGGCTTCACATCCTCCCTTTGGGTTCAAGTGTTGGTAAAAATCTAGTTGTTTTTGCATTTATTTGTTTTTTTATTTAATTCAACTAGATGATCATAAATGTTGGACTAACATTTTATTGATGCTTTGAGTAAGGGGGAGCCATTTTTAAAACCAAGTTCTTATTTTTGTCAAATTTTTCCTCTATCGTTATTTTGAACTTAATGTTTTAAATTCTTTTTGATATAACAAAATGGAGGAGAAATGGTTTGAAAAATTGAATTTTCAAATGAATAAGGGGGAGCTTTATTTGAATTAAAATCTTTAATCTCTTATTCACACTTTTAAAGTTAAAGGGGGAGAATCCCAAACAAATTTTCAAGATAGTTTTATTATATCAAAAAGGGGGAGATTGTAGAACCAATGTTTTGATATAATAATTGAAAAATGTTTTGGACTGATTTAAAGAGTATTTAAAACATTTTCCAAAGTCCAAATAACTTGAAACTATGTTTAGGGATGTTTTTAAAAGGTTTTACATGTTTTTCAAAGCCAAACTTCACAAAACTGTCCAGGCGTTTCAAAACACCTTAGGGCGTTTCGATACGGTGCATTCCAGTAGCTAAAATGTTTCGATACTAGTATCGAAAAGGGCTTTCTCCGGATAAGGATTTTGCCCAGCGTTTCGAAACGGGCTATTCCGTTTCGATACACCTACGTGGCATTGACCACAACGGTCATAAACCCCAACGGCTATTTCCCAACTAACTTTTAAATACAGGTCATTTCGATACGGGGACAGGCGTTTTGAAACGGGTGTTTCGAAACGGTCTAGAGCGTTTCGATACGGATCCTACGTCAGACTGCAACGGCTCTTTCTACTTAAAGGGTGTTCCGAAACGGGTTCGAGCGTTTCAAAACGGGGAGCTGTAGAACTGCATTTATGGTGGGAATTAAAATCCTCAACGGCTCCAATTCAATCCCAACGGCTAGTAACGGCTACAAACTCATCAAGGAGTATAAAAGGGACCTCCAAGCATCAAGTAAAGGCTAATGCTCATATTGTCAATCAACAAATGATCAAGAATTGTCTTAGAGCTTAAATTGTCATTTATTGTATAGACAAACACTAGTGAGCCAAAATTGTCAAATTTGCTCAAGTGTTTTAGGTTTTGGGTGAGTGCTTTAATTGTGCAAACAAACACCTATTAGAGGGATTTGTGTTTTCTTTATTTATCTCTTTGTAAAAGAGGGTTTGATTAAGGCTTTGGGTAGAAAGCTTGATCGGTGTAAAGGGTTTCCTCCTAAGCCTAGAAAAGGGGACGAATCAATAGTGGATTGATTGGAAATCCTTAGTGGGGAGCTAAGGTAGTGGATGTAGACCTTGGTTAGAAGGTTGAACCACTATAAATCGTTGTGTCAATTATCTTTTTAGTTTCCACAACCCTTCCACCCAAAAATCCACCTCTCCACCACTTAGTGAGCCATATCGGTTGAACGGATCGAGCTCCCTACAACTCAACACTCATAACACAAGCAAAGTAAACCACAGTGCATAAATAAAAGCATAAATATAAGGAATCAACAACATGCTTAACATGAGAATTAGAGCAATCATGGGTATATTGACATTCAACGTTTTACTCGGATATACGGATAACTTTCTCAAACCCACTAGACACTTCCAGAGGAATCTCACATCACCGTACTCACTCGTCTAGTAAAAACATAACTTCCGTTGGAATCTCACATCACAATACTCCTCCTTAGTGGAATCTAACATCACTAAGGCCACGCGCGAATTTCACCTCGAGTGCACTCTAATCCTATTGGTCGATCAATTATATCCGGTAACAACCAAACACACGTCAATATACTCAATTACAACCCCAAGCATTAACGATGCTTGAACCACTTACCAAGTCCAAACTTCCATGCAAAGCATGTACTCACAATGCAAGTATAAACACAAGTCCCACATCTCAACATGCATAACAATGCAAATCAACACATAATAACATAGCATGTTCAACTCGCATTCAAGAATCGTAAAACACAATTTAATTGCATAAACCTTTAAAACTTATTCTCGAGCTTGGATTGGCCTTTCAAGCTCAATCCAAACTCCCAAAACATTCTCTTAAACACGTTAAGGCTTTTAAAATCGATCCACTCACTAGCCAACACACAAATGATGTCCAAGATGCCGAATCAAGCCTCCGAACTAAACGGATTTCCGTCCACAAAGCCCGAATCCAATTCCTCTGTTTTTGAGCAACCCAAAATCAAGCATTAGAACACAAATACACTCACAAACACATCAAAAACCCGGAATTCAACATCCTTGCATCAATACGCATCAATTCAAACACAAACTTCACCCGAAACATAACAATTTCAGTCTCAAACTACTAACAGCCACAACCAACGAATTTACCATAAAAAATCTACCTTTTTACATCCTTAAACATCAATCCAATGCTACCAAATCTCCAGCTGCCATTTGAACTCAAAACCCAACCAAAAACTCAAGTTTTCCAACTCCTAAAATCACCCACAATACCCATTTCGGATTTTCATTAAAAACCCACCATTTTTATGTTATTTTAGTGTTATAACAAAGATAAAAACACTCTCAACTCAGCCTTAATCAACCCAAACGAAAACCCAAAGATTTCCTTCATTTCAAACAAAACTTTAAAAACCAAAAACAAGATAAATCCATGAGTTTTACAAAAATATCAACATATAAGACTCAAGGAAGACGGGACTAAGTTGAGGAACCATTTACCATGAAGAAATCACTTGGTTTGGAAGCTTGAAATCAATGGAATAGTGACTAGGGTTTGGGGAGGGTTTTAGAACGTGAAATTTCAAATAGAGAAGATGATGGCTTTTGTTAAAAATCCCTTTTTTATTCCTTTTTATGAAAAATTCCCCTTTTTGCCCTTTTAATCTTTTAAAACTCTTTTTGGTGTATTAAAAATAGTTTTTCCCAATTTAATTTTAAATCTGTCTCAGTTGACTATTCCGATAACTCCCGACCCTAAACTCGGGGCGTTACAACGATCGATCAAATTCCTCCTCGGAAATACTCCTCGATCACCCATTTCTCAGTACTGCACATACCAAGAAAAACATAAGAAGTGGTATTCTTACGATGGAATTTGACGGTGAGGTCGTAAAATTTAATGTTTATAAAGCAATGAAATATCCTGACAATGTTTCTAGTTTAAACTTTGTTGATATTGTTGATCCTACCGTAGACGAATTTTTCGATTTTCACTTTGTAAATGATATGGGCAGGCAAATCGAGGAATTTGAAGATAAAGAGTTCGAAGAAGTTTCCTTCACTAATTCTGAATTACACCTCACTCAATCCAGTACTAAGCTTATACCCTCAATTTTGTAGGCACCCGATATCGAGTTAAAATTGCCGCCAGATAATTTGAAGTGCAAAATTTTGGGTAAAAGGGATATCATAATTATTTTATACAAGTTTTCAAGGCTGAAAAATATTTGAAGAAATTATCCAATCTAGAAGGACAAAACGAATGAACTCCATAATCGTAAAATTTCTCTTAAGGCAATTCTCAATTGGACAAAGCGTAAGAAGTGGAAGAAGTATTTGTCACAGTGCCTATAGTCTGAATCAGGTTGTCGAGCTTAACGACGTTAAATAAAGCGTTGAATGGGAGGCAACACATTTTATTTTTATTTTTATTTTTCTGATTCACTCACATTTCTATTTTATTTATTTATTATTCTTTCATTTCGTTTAAATATTTAGGTACCCAAATCCTAAGTACAACACTAATTATTAGGACAATTCTTGCGATGGTTATTGATGAAATTACAAGGAGCAAGTGCAAGTTAGCACAACCCAAATCCACAAGAGCGAGTTAACATTGTTTAAATTGTCGGATAAATACAAACATTCTTTCACCAATTATCCTTTTCGTTTTCCTAAAAAAACAAACCCCCACCTTAGGCCCTACCTTTTAAAGTCCCACGTGAGCCCATATATATATATATATGGGATGGGATCAAGTTACACTATGTAAAACTCATTTAGTTTTACACTAATCCATAGCCATTGGATGAGTGAAATGAATGGATGAGATTAAAAGTAGGATATGAAAAGATTATCACTTGGGAAAAAAAAGTAAGGAGTTAATCTCATCCATTCATTTAACCAATCTAATGGCCATAAATTATGTAAAACTAGTTGAGTTTTACATAGTGTAACATGATCCTAACCCTATATATATATATATATATATATATATATATATATATATATATTATTTTTAACCTCAAAACAAATTTTCTACTTTTCCTTTTATTGCAGCACGACCCTATCCTCGTCTTTTCAAACAATTCTTTCCTTTTCAAACTAAAATAGGCTCACCATGGGGCCCACACCTTTTGACCAAGCTTTAAACTCACCTTTTCCTGATTTTAACTTCCCTTAAAAGCCTTCACATGATCTTTCAAATTTATTTTCCCTTCTTTTTCCTTTCCCAAGACGCATACCCCACCCATGTTTTTTTCTATCAGTCGTCCTCAACCTTCCCCGGCTGCACCCTCCCTTTCTTCTATCTCCCTAAACCTTCGACAACCATCCCCACACCTCAAGCTTTCTGGTGAACCATGGTCTGCACAAGATAACAGCCCGCCGTCACGGCAGACATGGACATCATCTAGCCGCAACTTCACTACCGAAACATGCTCTTCTGCACTCGGGGAGTATTCTTTTTCCCTCTCTTTTACTTTAAACTTGATGTACATTTTGGGAAAAATGACTTAAGTGAGGGGTGGAATCGAACTAACTCTTGCTTATGCTTTGTGATTGAAATTGAGCTATTTCTTGGTTAGAACTTTTTATAATCTTGGTTGTCAATCTCTTGTTTTATTTAATTTCTTTGTGTTTCTTTGTGAATTGAATCTCGTTCTTGTTGGATTTAGGATGTAAGATAGCATGGCATAACTAATTGATATAATTTTTTTCTTGGTAATTTCATGAATTTGTTGATTGAATTGGATGCATGACTTAGTTCAATAAACCTTTCATGTGAGTTTTGAGCTTAATGATCATATTTTTTATTCTTGCTCTTTGTTTCAATTGAGTGTGCCAAATTAATCGATTGCATTCTAAAACTTGTAACTCAATACTTGTTGAGACTACACATTTTGATTCTGGTGCTTTAATATGATAGAGGCATTAAGATTAAACAAATTTCTCTTCCCAAACAAAATGGTCTACCCTTTATTTATTTTTCCTTTAGTGAACCATTTTTGATTCGTGCCATTTTCTTTGTTTACCACATCATTTAACCCAAACCAATTTTCTGTTTTTCACCCTTTTCGGGACGAAGTTAAGGTTATTCTGAAGCGAGAAAAGAAGAAAAAAATCAAATTCGAATCGAACAAAACAATGCAGTGCAGAAAAAAACATTGTGCAGAAAAATAAATCAGTGCAGTTTGATTCGAACAGTGCAGAAAAATACAATGCAGAAAAATTACAGAATTGTGCAGTGCAGTTTGAATATGTTGTTTGATTCGAATATACTGTTTGGACAGTGAAAATGAAAAAAAAGCAAAAAAGCAAAAAAGCAAAAAAAAAATTTGCTTCGAAAAAAAGAAGAAAAAGAACAAGAGGGAAAAAAAGAGAAACAGTTCGAATGAAAAAAATGATGTCGTTTGATTTCTTGTTTTCCTTTTTCCCTTCGAATAATTCTTTGGGATAATATTTTTCTTTGTCTTGAATTTTTAACCTCATTTTCAGCCTTTATCCTACCTGAACCTTAACCCCGTTACAACCCATTTTAATGTCCTCTTGATTTTTTCATCATTTTCATATTAAGTAGTGGATATTAGATCTAGTTACAAGTCTATGGTAATGGGTCGATTAGTTTAGGCTTGAGCGATTCTTTCACCCGAAACACTTGAGCGAAATGAGTGAACCAATGTGAGGAGCTAAGTCTTGTATTCTTTAGAATTGGTAGACGATTGAAATACCATGGTAGATTTACACTTAATTAATTATGCCTTGCTTGATTGATCTTTAAATTTCAGCATTTACTTGATTTAGTTTACTTAAGAAAACTTGGAAATTTTATTAAATTGGAGTTGGCAACTTAAGGTTTCTGACATGATAATTGAGAAATGCTTGGGGGAAAGAATTGAATAACTGAGGGGGAATTTGATGAGTGATTTAAATAGTTATATTTTTGTTGTTAATTACTCCTTATTTGTCGGTTTACGTAGCTAATTTGGGTGTTTTCCCTTATTTTCTATGCAAGACATTGGATTCCAGAAACTGTGCTAAAAGTGGCTAGATTCTACAAGTTTTCTAGATTCATGGCTGGATTAGTGGGCATGAATTTGGGCATGAAAATGCTGATTGGACGTCATGTCAGCGACTTCTAGAAGATGCCACGTCAGCAACAGTTGATAGCTTATCAGCCAAGATATGATAATTTATCAGCCGAAATTTGAAGTTTAAATTTGGTATTTATCTTTTGTATTTTATTTAAATAATTTAGGAATTATCTTCTATCTTTTTAGGTTTTTTAGGGTTTTAGGATGCTATAAATACCCTTTTGGGGTGAAACTCAAATTATCACTTGCTCTTGTTCTCATTTTCACTTGGGAGTTTTATAAATTTCCTTTCTCTCCATTTTTAATTTTCTTTACTTTCCCTTTGTTAAAAAAAAGCTAAGTATGGTTTCTTCGCAAGCTATGCTTAGCTAAATCCTCTTTTAGCCAAAAGCTAAGCTAAACTCGATTTACCTCGTGAGAATAGGCAAAGTTCTTCAAAACCTTCAATTTCTTTCTTGATTTTCAATAAAATTGGATTGTCAATCGGCCATTATTTTAGGCATCACGATTACTTCATTCCAAAAGCGTGCGTCGAGTTGACGTGGTTTTGATCCACCGTTGGGGACGAGATTAGGCTTGTAGCAGATTCAAATCCCTAAGAACAAACTTAGTGGCGGTCCACTAAAGGGAATCAAGATCGGATACAATTCTCGTCTAGATAATCCATTCGAGCACGGGCTTTTCCAGCACTAAACAGAGAATTTGCATTAGCATCGATTGACGAAGCTAATCAAACAAAAACTGGATTTCAAGGATTGGCCTTGAGATTTAGTTTACCGTAAAGAAGCAAGTTATAAGGGTTGGGCCTTGTAAACTGTAACCGGCAAGAACTCGAAGCAATATTTGTTTCAGTAATCGAGAAATTCGAGGCGAAGCAAAGCTGGAGACTAACTCTTATCATCATCAAAATCAAATAGACATTGGGAAATCCTTTTGTTACTTGCAGTTTGCTTGATCATCATCAAAATCAAATAGACATTGGGAACTCCTTAGTCCCTACGGATCGACCCTTACTCTTACTATTCTACTTAAATCATTTCTTTAATTGAGTTTAAGGAATTTTATTTGACAGATCACGACGCTTGTCAGGCATGCACATCATAATCATAGCAATATGTCTAGTTTTGACAGGTTTGGAGCATTTCTTATCCATCCGAGCACAAGAAGGATGGAACTTTTTTTAGAACCTGCTTATTCATTCGAGCATGAAGAGGATGAGACCCTTATTTTTCAGCATCTTCTTATCTATCCGAGCATGAGGAGGATGGATCCTTTTTCTAGTCTGCTTATCTATTCAAGCATGAGGAGGATAGAACCTGTTTATTCATCCGAGCATGAGGTGGATGGAGCCCCTTTAGAACCTAGCTATCTATTCAAGCATAAGGAGAATAGAACTTGTCTGTCCGTTCGGGCATTCAAATAATGGAACTTGCTTATCTATTCAAGCATAAGGAGAATAGAACCCACATATCTATTTGAGCATAAGAAGAATGGAACCCGCTTATTCATCCAAGCATAAAGAGGATGAAATCTTTCAGAAGATTCACCTATCCATTCGGGCGTAAGAAGAATGGAGGATGCTTATTCATCTAAGCATAAAGAGGATGGAATCTGTTGAAGCTTGTTTGCTTATTCATCCAAACATGAGGATGATGAAATCTTTTGGAACTCCTTATTCATCCAAGCGAAAGGAGGAGGAAACCTTTTTTTCAAAATCTGTTCATCTATTCGGGCATAAGGAGAATAGAACCTACTTATCAGTTCGGGGTTTTAAAGAATGGAATCTGCTCATCTATTCGGGCATAAGGAGAATAGAACCTGCCTATCCGTTCGGGGGCTTGGAAAATGGAATCTGCTCATCTATTCGGGCATAAGGAGAATAGAACCCGCCTATCCGTTTGGGCGTTTGGAGAATAGAATCTGCTCATCTATTTGGGCATAAGGAGAATAGAACATGCCCATCCGTTAGGGCGTTTGGAGAATGGAATTTGCTCATCTATTCAGGCATAAGGAGAATAAAGCCCGCTTATTCGTTCGAGCATTTGGAGAATGGAACCTGCCTATCCGTTTGGGCGTTTTGACTGCATATCCGTTTGGGTATTAGGAGAATGGAACCAATCAACAAATCGGTGAAAATCAGTGTCTTCTTCTTCTTCTTCTTCTTCTTCTTCTTCTTCTTCTTCTTCTTCTTCTTCTTCTTCTTCTTCTTCTTCTTCTTTTTAGAATTAAAAGTTAAAAAATATAAAAATAATAAAACTCATTTTTCCCACCATAAAATTTAAAAAGTTTCATAAAACCCATCTCTAAAAATAAAAAAATAAACCCATTTTTTTGTAAATAGGAACCCATTAAAATAAAATCCCACTTTAAATAAAATAAAGGATCCATTTTAAGCCCAAAAAAATAAATATTTTGAGCCCAACTAACCCGTATTTTATTCCCTGTGTGCAGATTTAATAGGGAGGATTGGATCTAGGGCATTAAGGATCAAGGGACCAGATTGGATCAAGCAAAAGGAGGGAAATGGGTACCAACCCGTGCCGCCACGCGCCTGGCGCGTGCGGGACTAGTGCCCCAAATCCTGTTCCAAACAGTGGATGGACGATTGTCGTCCCTGGTTGTGGTGGCTACGGGTCACGGCAGCCGGCGAGATCGGTGTCGCTTGGCTCATCTCGGCCGGCTAAACCTGATGTCGCCGACCCCGTTTCTTGCCGTCGCCTATACCTCGTTAATTTTGGGAAGGAAGGTTTCGAACCCTAATTAAATTAGGGGGCAAAATTCCCCGAATTGGAGCCAAATCTATTGAAATTCTGATAGAATTTCAATGTAATAATGTTGGCTGATCAAAAAGATGATTTTTAGGGGGAAGAATTCGGGGATTTGGTCCCCAATTGCATTAAAACCACCACCCCAAAACCCTAAAAAAACCTCCAAATGCTTCATTGTTGAACACACCAAAATTCACAAGAAAAAACACTTGAAAATTCATCTGAAAATTATCAAAAAGTTCTCTGAATTATTTTGGAGGTTACTAGAAATTGTTCGACTTTTAGAGCAGCTCTGGGTCGAATTTTTAAAGGAAAAGCTTACAATTTTCTCACTATCGATTTAATTTCTCTTCCCTTTTTATTTCGAATTTAGTTTCTTTTGTTAAATTTTTTGTTCATGTTTTAAGATACATTTGATGTTAGAAGCTTGAATTTCGTGCTTTGTTTATGTTGATCTTTTAACTTAAAAAATAATAAAAGGTTTCAACTAAAATTTCATTTGTTTTTACAATAAAACTTTGTTTGATTCATGTTCATTCTAAAAAAAACTAAAAAAATGTGTTATTAAAAATAAAAATTGGAGGGAAAAGTAATTTTTTGATCCACCCTTATTCTTAAAAAAAACTAAAAAGATCTTGTAGTTGAAAATAAAAATTTCGATCCATTTTTATCCTTAAAAACTAAAAATTGAGTTGTTGAAAATAAAGTTTTTTAAAAGAAAATTTTGGATTCAATTTCAAAAATTAAACAGTAAAGATAGGCAATAAAAATTCTCTTTAGGAAAAATAGAAAAAGATAAAAAAAAATAAACATAAAATAATCTCAAAAAAATAAAAAAAAAGTTTTTTTTTGAAACTTATAAAATTTCCGAACGAAAAGGGTTTGAAAAGAATTTTAAAAGGGTTTTTAAGCTTAAATTAAAAAAAATCTTAAAAATAAAAAGAGTTTTCGAAAAAAAACTTTAAAATAAAAAATTTAAAAATAAAAAAAAGACTTTAAAACATAAAGATTTTGAAAGTAAAGGGTTTTGAAAAATACTCAAAAATAAAATAAAAAGGGCTTTAAGAAACTTTTTCAAATAAAAAAATACGTAAAATCTTAAAAAAACTAAAAAAATACTTCAAATAAAAGAATAAAAAATATCTTTAAAGCATAAAAATAAAGAAGTTTTTTCGGTGATAGAAATTTTAATCCTCTCAAAATAAAGTTGATACAAACCTGTTAAAAAACTTAAAGTTATGAATTATCTTGTCTTGTTTGCCTTTAATGATAGATTAAACTTTAGGATTAAGATCTAAGAACTTAGATTAGAGACTTGTTTGTATAAAAATTCCTTCACGAAAAAAAATACACTTATAAAATTCAAATTCCTAATTCGAAATAAAAGACTTAGACTCTCTTTAGGATTAATAAACTTCAATATAGAATAAATAAAAATCTTCAACGAATAAATATTTTCTGTTTGTTTTAAAAGTGGAACTTAATTAATGCGGTGTCATATCAATCGAGAATGACGGGTTAGCGCCAGAAGTGTTGGCGATGATTAGAGTTCATTTCCCGAGCGATAAGATCGTTAAAATAGATTTATATTCATTAAACGGACAAAATAAAAATCGAACATTTGTGAACTTGCAAATTCTAATTTTGAAAACGTTTTTGAAATCAATGAGGTACCAATATTGGGCGTTGTGGGGTGATGACCCTTCCCCACGCGTAATTGACCCCCGAACCAATTTTCTGGTTTTCGCAGACCGAAATCGTTATTTTAATAAATAAAACGTTTTATTAAAATAACTCCGCTTTAAAGTGATCCAATCACACTTTTTTAAAAAGATTGGTGGTGACTCCGTGTTTTTTAAAGTTTTCAAAAAGTCGGGCTCGAAAGGGTTGCGACAGGTTTATTTGGAAACCCGATTTTGAATTTAAAAAATGAGAAAAATGGTGGAGTCGCCACATATCACTTGGATTAGGTAGATCGGACACCGACAGATAACCAGAGAAATATTAGGGTTTGAAAGTCGATTACGTGTGGGAAATGTTTCACACCCCACAAATGTCCAAATATCGGTACCTAGTCGATTATGTGTTGTCTTAATATAAGAATTTGCGAGTTCGAGTAAGATTTAATTTAAGATCGATCCGTTTATGAATGCAAGTTCATTTTCAAGTCCCCATTACTTGTGAAATAAACAAAGACTATCATCAATGCCTCTGGTACTAGCGGAGTTTACCCTCTAATAATGGAGCAACACATTATCAATTTATATTAGATTAAAGCATATGGTATAAACAAGATAAATGAAATGACATATAAATTATGACAAATATGAAAAATGACCATGATGCAAATATATAAGATTTAATATTTATACAAATAAATATACTAAATATATATTTCAAAAAAAATACTAAATATACGTACATAAAAAATTATATTATATAATAAATATATACTTTGCTAAATATATTATATGAATAAAAATAATATTAAACCCTTAATTCTAACCTGAAACCCTAAATTCAAACCACAATCCTTAAATTCTAAGCACATAAACCTAAACCCCTAGATTATGAACCCTAAACTAGATCTCTAACCCCTAAAATTAGGGTACTTGTGGAAACAGATAGTTTCCACCGACGTGATATAATTACTCATATTATATAGAAACAGTATAAAACTATAGCGGATCAAAATGCATGAATAGCAAGATTAAAGGCAAAAAATAAAATAAAGCGAATACATGATTTTTTGTAGGAGATTAAATGCATGAATAGCAAGATTAAATGCATAAATAGCAAGATTAATCGATTACGCATACCATGTATAATGCAGATCATATTCCGGGGCGGGTCACTGTAAAGTCATAGAACCACATACTAAAATATATGGTTTTTTATTGGAGAATAAATATGAGAATCTACAAATACATTAGATATCATATATTTCTAATGAGAGCAAGCATATTTGGTCGGTTGGCTAAGTTGTTCATCGATGTTTTTTCATATTCTCTTAAGTCATGAGTTTTAGACCCATTAGGAGCACCATCCTCCCTTCCCCTAGAGTCCCTTTTCCCCTCCCCTCTAAACAGGATTAAGATTAGAATTAAAATTAAAATTTGTCAAAAAAATATTTCTAATGTTGAACTATAGAAGATTAAATATGAGGATCCACAAACCCTAATAGATTGTTATGATTACTTATTGAAATATAAGAATCTTTCTAATGTTGGGTATAAAATATATGATTTTTTATATTAAATGACTATTAAAATCTAATCGGATAAACTACCTTATTGGTTATTAAACTATAGTTACTTTTTTGTTTTCGTCACCGATTTTTTTAGTAAAATCGTTTTTAACATTACATTTTTCTATTTTGTTCATTAGCGGTTAAACAATTGACAAAAAATTATGATGTCATGTGACTTAGTATTATAGTAGTTTTAATTCTCAAAATTTATAAATTCTATCAATTATGTTCTATTTTAAAATAACAAATGAAATATTTGGGTCAAACTCTAAATTTCGCATCATCTTTGTTCTTCCTTAGCAACCTTGTTTCTCTCTTTCCAGTCTTTTATTTAAAGAATCACCTTTTTTCCCTCAACCATACAAATTATTAGGCTTTTGTTTGCCTTCTAAACTACACCTGTGCCGCTGGCTCCCCATGCCGCACAGTGTTGTGGGAAGCACTAGGGGTTCAAATTCGGGTATTCGAACTATCGGGCAGGTGTCGAGTACTCGATTCTTCGAGTATTATATTTTTCGGCCCATAATTATATATTACCCGTTAATCAGGTACTCGGTTCATGATTTTTTTAAATTATTTAAAAAAAAATAAATCGCATAAAAACACAAAAATTAGTGTATTGAAGTTAAATTTATATATATAAGCAAATCATGTCTTTATTGAAGTTAATACAAAGAAAAAAAAGCCATGTGCAAATGGCCAGTCGCAAAACAGCAAAAAAATCAAACAGGGCTCAAAGCTACCCCAACATGCAACAACAACCAAAGAATGCAAGATACATCCCGCGAGCAACATCAACTAGAAATTCAAAACACAGCTTTGAATCAGTCGAAAAATTGCAAATTCTTTAAGCCACCTGAAAGGCCGAAACCAAGTTGATTGATACATATCAGTATATATATTAAAGTTATCACCAGAAGAATACTTTAAAAATATTAATTTTGATCGTGATTTATTCTGTCGAATCTTATATTGATAAATTAATATATATATATATATATATATATATATATATATATATATATATATATATATATATTGAAAATTTCAAAACTTCAAAGTAGGATATAAAGTTAATTTTAGTGTAAAAAATATTAATAACCTAAAATAAAAATATAATTGAAAATTTTAAAAATATATATTAAAAGTATCGGGTCAGTTATCCAGTTACAAAATAATTTTGGCCCTGACCCGGACCAACTACCCAAAAAAAAATCACGGGTTGGGTACCCAGCCTGGTCGGGTAATTTTTTTTTAAATTACCCGGGTTTTTAGTGTTCGGTCGACAGATCAACGAGCCTGGTCACTAGGGTTCCGTATTTTTGAACACCCTAAAGAGGCACGACCTTGTGTATTTGAGGCGGATATGGTGTTTTTTTTCCGTAAATATATGTAATTCATTGTTTTCCCCCCTAAATTTTTAAATGATCCCTCCAACGTATAATATTGAGTTACACCATTGGTTGTAGGGTGGATATGGTCGTATAGTCATATATACGAAGCAACGAGGTAAAAAGCATAATCTCGATTGATTAGTTTGTGATTGTTTGATGGCTATTTTGTGCATTTAAAGGCGTATTTTGTTAGATTTTGATGGGAAAACAACCAATAGCATAAAAGCTAGGTAAAGAGAGAGACGGGGGCGATCAAGGGAATTTGCCGAAGGTTAAGACATCGACCGGAAGAAAACTAACAAGCCTTGCAGTTCCTTAGGGTATGATCTTGGTTTTACCTATGGAGTGTAATAGTATGAAACAGAAAAGGAAAAATAACAACAAATTGAATAGAGCAAAAGGAGACCTCAGAAAACCTCTGATTCACATAGAGTCAAAATCCTGATATTTCTTTCGATAATCAACAACCAGATAATTCTTACAACCAAATAACCCTAATTCGGAGAAAAACGAAAACGTTTTCAAGACATAATAATAGACCCAAAATGCAATGTATCATTAAAAGGCTAAAACAACTTAAAATTTAGTTATTAAGAAAACTTAAATCAAACCAACTCCAACGACTCTTTTCCTCAGCAACTCCAGCTTGTTACAATGCCCTCATCTTCGAGCAATCCTTGACCTCAAGGATTAAATTCAGGGAACTAGATTTTCAACTGCTGTAGCACTTCCCAAGTGGCATCTTCTGGAAAAAAAATTGCCCATTCTACCAGCACCTCAGTTACTGCCTTGTTAATCCTCTTACCAGTCTTCTATCCAGAATTCTCATATGTTACTTACTTATTCCACCATCTGGACCAATTACAGGTAATTCAGACTAACTCAGATCAGCTCCAATATGCTTCTTCAACTGTGACTCATGAAAAATAGGATGCACCTTGGAATTATGAGGTAGTTGTAGTTCATAAGCTACCTTTCCCACCATGCCTAATATTAAGAAGGGACCAAACCATTTTAGGGCCAATTTTTGGAGAGAAAAAATCTTTGTTTCACTGACTGTTGTCTGTAAGGCTGCAATTTTAATTACAACCAGTCTCCTAAGTTAAACTCAAAGCCTTTTCTCCCCTTGTCTGATTGTTGTTTCATCCTTTCTCGAGCCCTTTTTCAAATGAAACTTCAACATCGTTAAGACTGCTTCCATGTGTTGTAAACTTATGTCTACAGAGGCTACCTTAGACTCCCCGGCTATGTATGGTAAGTGAGTAGAAGGAGGCTGACCATACAAGGCTTCAAAAGGTGACATTTGTATGGTAGAATGGAAAGAAGAATTGTACCACCATTCAACTAAGTGTAACCACTCCCCCATTCCTTGGGCCTTTCCCCTGTCATGCACATTAAATAGGTTTCTAAGCATTTGTTTAACCTTTCAGTTTGGCCATTTGATATTGAATGATAAGCAGTAGATGGATTGATTGCCACTCCCAAACTTCTGAACATTTCCTTCCAGAAAAAGCTCATGAATATTTTATCTCTGTCACAAATAATGTTACTTGGAAGAACATACAGTTTGAACACATTTTCTAAGAACACTTTGGCCACATCTCTGGCAGTAAAAGGGTGACTCATAGCTATAAAATGACTATATTTAGTCAACCTATCAATCACAACAAATATGGTATGTAACCCCCTCGTCTCGGTCTAGCCAACAGGCTGGTCCGAACGAGTTACACGGGGAAAACCGAAGTGAAACCCGCTAAGGCCTCACTCCGATTAGCAACTCCTTTTTTATTTATTATCTTGACTAGATATCACAATTAACCCTATGTGAGTGGATGACATCGGATATAAATACGAACGAGCAGAGGGCATACATTAATTTAAACTTACAATATAGTTGTTAGTCAAACTGCATGCATACGAGGCAAAACCATCATAAGAGATACACATAGACTCAACAATGAAGCATACAAACTCTAGGAACTAAAATACAACATTCGGAAACCTTCGAAAGTGTCATTCAAGTGTTTTAACTGCATGCGTTTTGAAACAGGCGTGTCCGTTCCGAAAAGCGGGCTCCATTTTAAAAGTGAGACCAGGTCTTTCCGAAACGGTCCCACCTTGTTTCGGAACGGAGGCTTCTAGTGACAAAATGTATCGGAGCGGGTTCCGAAACAGGTGCTCACAATGTCGAAATGGGTTCCGAAACGGGAGCCTCCAGTGGCAAAGTGTATCGAAACAGCACCACTCCGTTCCGGTACGAGTACCCCTGAAGCTGTCAACCGTTCCAAAACGGCATCGAGCGTTTCAAAACACCTGCACACATATAGGCCCGAAATCATACTTTGACACCTCCAATTTCCCCAAACTTGTTCCGAATCATCTAAACCCATATAGCAACATAACATACATACATTCTAGATGGAAGGAGTCCTAATCACAACATTAGACAAGCATTCAAACAACAAATTTGGATTTCAAGCCCTAAGCTCACATGAACTCTTAGATCCAAAAACACCAACAAGTCAATATGCATAGCAATTTATACAAGGCCACATCAAGTCTCAATTTAATATAGCACCATCATTTAAAACATGCTAGAAGCATAAACAAGCAAGTATAGGAGTTTGAACACCACTCCTTACATACAAAACTAGTAATTCTCATTGTCTAAGTGCTATTACAAAACATAAACCATACCCGAGAAACTCCTCCCTTGCCCACTTGCCTCCCATGCCACTAATGATCTGTATTGTTGGAAAAGAAGAGAGCGTAAGCTTAAAGCTTAGTGAGCGGAGCTCTAAAACAACAACAATGCAGCTTTCAAAACATAAATCTTAGATTTATAGCAAGACCATTTAAGGGAAAGACGTAATGAAACACAATCATCACAATACATGGTATGCACATGCATAACCAAAACCTGGTGGGACTACACATCACCATTCAACTAGTAGTTTTCCGATGGGACTACACATCACCGTACTCTTCTACTAGTCACTACTGGTGAGACTATACATCACCGTAGTAACGACAACCATCACGTGAGGCTCGACACCAACAACGACTACAGAACAACATTAAACGAAGAGTAAAACAATCCAAAAGCATCACCACAACACACATGTTCACGAAATCCGAAGGCCAACCAACAAACGAGATTAGATGAACTTACTCTTAGGTCTAGGTTAGTCTCTAAGACTCCACCCAAACCCCAAAACCTTCATTGAACATAATTAAAATCCCAAAACAGTTTCCAGTCACCGATAAAACCCAACACAAGCCGAAAATGTCGATCAAGCCTCCAAGTTCCCTGGAATTGAGCCCGAAGCTTCTCCAACGTTTTCCCTTGCTTCTTGATAAAATCTCTTGAAATCGTTGAGGAAGATGATGGAATGGTGTTTGGGTTGGGGGGAGGGGTTTAGGTCGTGGTTTTTTTTTGAAGGAGAAGATGATATTTTTTTCTTTTTGATTTGAAAAGTGAGATAAAAACTTTTTTCAATTTTTCATTAATGGCATTTTCATAATTAGGGGTGATTTTTATAAAATCATCATTTTAATTCTAATTCTAACCTGGACTAATCCTAGATTAACGCCGATAAACTCTCGAGCCCTAAACCGGGGCGTTACAACTCTCCCCCACTTAAGGAAATTCCGTCCCCGAAATTACCTGACAGGAAAAGATACAAAAATTGTCTTTCCATGTCCTTTTTCTCTCCCAAGTAGCCTCTTCCACACCTCGGTGTCTCCACAAAACCTTGACTAACTCGATAGACCTCCCACGCAACATTTTTTTATTCGTAGCAAGAATCTCAACCGGCTCTTCATCATATGACAAGTCGGGGTTGAACTCAATCTCTTCCACTGACATTACGTGAGACGGATCCGATCTATACTTCCGAAGCATAGAAACGTGGAACACATCATGAATCTTCTCTAATTCAGTCGGTAGTCTCAATCGATACGCAACGGGACCGGTCCTCTCAACTACCTCTTAAGGTCCAATGAATCTCGGACTCAACTTACCTTTCCTACCAAACCTCATCACCTTCTTCCAAGGTGAGACTTTCAAGAACACCTTTTCACCCATGGCATACTCTATCTCTTTTCTTTTCAAATCGACATACGGCTTCTGTCGGTCTGAAGCTGCCTTCAAGCGATCACAAATCAACTTTACCTTCTCGGTAGTGCCCTTAAGCAAATCAGGCATCGGTACGAGCTTCTGTCCGGCCTCGGCCCAACAGATAGGTGTTCTACACCCCCTACCATACAGAGCTTCGTACGGTGCCATCTGAATACTAGCCTGATAACTGTTGTTGTACGCAAACTGTACTAACGGTAGGTGCTTCTCCCAAGAACCCTGAAAGTCAATAATACAACACCTCAACATGTCCTCCAACACCTGAATCACTCTCTCTGACTGACCATCTGACTGCGGATGATACGAAGTACTGAAGTTTAACCAAGTACCCAAGGCACGATGCAAACACTCCCAAAATCTAGCTGTAAACCTCGGATCTCGGTCTGATACAATCGATTTCGATACCCCATGCAATCTCACTATCTCACTTATGTACAGATCGACCAACTTATCTAAAGTGTATGTAGTATGAACAGGTATAAAGTAAGCACATTTAGTAAATTTATCGACTATCACCCACACGGAATTCTTCTTCGAATGAGTCAACGGTAAACCCGATACAAAATCCATGGTGATATGTTCCCACTTTCACTCCAGAATCTTCAACGGCTGTAACAAACCTGAAGGAAACTGATGCTCGGCTTTAACTCTCTGACATACCATACACTTACTCACAAACTCGGCCACATCCTTCTTCAACCCAACCCAATAATACTCTTCTTTTAAACCACGATACATCTTTGTACTACCCGGATGCATAGCAAAAAGACTGTTATGTGCTTCGTTCAAGATAGTACGCCTTAACTCGGCATCTTCCAGAACAACTATCCTATCCTTGAAACATAAGATCCCGTTCTCACCAAAGCAAAAATCTGTGGGTCTACCCTCGGCTATATCCTGGACGTGAGGTGTCAAATACTCATCTTGCAACTATTTCTCTCAAATCAACTGAGCCAACGATGATTTAACTTGAAACTCGACTATCAAACCGCCATCGTTGAACACACTCAACCTCGCGAACATGGCCCGCAACTCAGCCGCCATTTTTCTACTCAAAGCATCGGCCACTACGTTTGCCTTACCCGTATGGTACTCTATCGTATGGTCATAGTCTTTAAGAAGCTCTATCCACCTACATTGTCTAAGATTCAACTCTTTCTGAGACATCAAGTACTTCAAACTCTTGTGGTCGGTATAAACGGTGTATTTCTCACCATAAAGGTGATGTCTCCAAATCTTCAAAGTAAACACTACTGTGGCTAACTCAATATCATGGGTGAGATAGTTCTTCTCGTGAACCTTTAACTGTCTCGAAGCATAAACTACAACTTTACCTTCTAGCATAAGCACACAACCCAAACCTACATATGAGGCATCACTGTAAATCACAAACTCTTTTCTCGGTTCAGGCTGAATCAAAATAGGAGCTTCGGTCAAAGCTTTCTTCAACTTCTTAAACGCGTGTTTTCTTGCATCTGACCACTCATACGGAACATTCTTTTGAAACAATTAGTCAAAGGTGCCGCAATCTTTGAAAATCCCTCGACAAACCTTCGATAATACCCTACCAAGCCTAGGAAACTACGGATTTCTATCACTGACTTCGGTTCTTTCCAACTCACTATGGCTTCTATCTTCTTGGGATCCACACTAATCCCATTGGTCGAGATCACGTGACCTAGAAAGACTACCTCCATAATCCAAAACTTACATTTACTCAACTTGGCATACAACTGATTCTCAAGCAAAGTCTGAAGTACTAGCCGCAAATGCTCATCATGCTCTTCCTCGGTCTTAGAGTACACTAAGATATCATCTATGAACACTACCACAAACCTGTCCAAAAACTCGTGGAACACTCGGTTCATCATATCCATGAATGCGACTAGAGCATTAGTCAAACCGAAAGGCATTACCAAGAACTCATAGTGCCCATAACGTGTGCGGAAAGCTATCTTCGGTATGTCCACATCTTTCAAATCAATCTTCGAAAACACTGAAGCACCTCTCAACTAATCAAGCAAATCATCTATCCGAGGCAAAGGATACTTGTTCTTCATTGTTACTTTGTTCAACTGCGTATAGTCTGTACACATCCTCATACTACCGTCCTTTTTCTTCACGAACAAGACCGGAGCACCCCACGGAGAAATACTAGGCCTAATGAAACCTCTATCTGACAACTCCTGAAGTTGTGTCTTCAACTCTTTCAACTCTTTCGGTGCCATTCTATACGGTGCAATAGACACGGGTGCAGAATCAGAATACGTCTCAATAGCAAACTCAACTTCCCTATTTGAAGGCAAACTCGGCAACTCTTCCAGAAAAACACTCAGAAAATCACAAACTGATCTGATGTCTTGCGGTCTAACCTCACTCATATTCGGATTCATCACATAAGCCAAGTACGTCTGACAACCCGAATCCATCAACCTCTGGGCTTCCAACGCAGAAACAACATTGAACGCAGAAACAACTTGATATATGTTAAGACAAAGTTATGTTATGTAATGAGATTGATGGATGATATATACATATGGTTTGATGGTATGAATGAGTTATGTTTGAGTTGTTGAAGTTGATATGGATTTTGAATATGAAATATATATATATATTGGATTCGAGTGATATTACATGTTCAAGGTTGGCATCTATGCTTGATTTAGGTGACTTACATCTAGAATTGTTTTGGTTATTGATATGGTTCAAATGGCTTATAATGTGATGAAAGTTATATATGTTATAATAATTTAAACTTAGGATTGTACATACAAATTGTTGATAGTTTGGAATTGTAATTTACCTAAATGATATAGGAACATTTGAATGTTTTGGTTGTTTAATTGTTGGTGTAATTCGGATAGGTCCTTGTAAGTATTGTTGAGATTACATGAAGTGCATAAGTAATGATGGAATATGTTGAATTGGTATGTTAGGTTACTATGTTAGTTCATATATGAACCATAAGTATGTATATATGTCTTGTTTATATGCTAGCCTAAGACGAATTTAAGTGATAACATGTTGTGAACCTTATATGTTTGAATCAAGTGTGTGTTTATGTGCTAGTTAATAGTAGAATGCTAATAGGTTGATTAAGTTATGTGATTGGTTATGTTATATGTTAAGTTGATAAGTTAGGTTATATGTTAGAAAGATTTTTGATGGCCCACCTATGTGTATATGACTTGTATATATGTTTGTATGATCAATTCTTGATTTGTTTAAATTTATATATTTAATTGATTGTTATGGTTTGCAAAGCATATGTATATGGTTATATTACATGTTACAAGCATATGTAATTGTTATACGTTTCATGTTATCTAAGTGTGACATCTCTCGCTCCTGACTCGGACGAGGGGTGTTACAGAGAACATATTTATCAGAGAGTTGTACCTGAATCACCAAGCTAATGGACTCCTCAAAAAATTGCTCTATTGATTCTGTCTGTTTAAGGGCTAGTAATTTTGCAAAAGGATCTTCAAAACCATCAGGTGCGAAACATTCCCTTAGCTTCTCCAAATATTGATCTCAGCTCCACTGACCCACTTCATTGCAACCTCGGACTAAGAACTAATGTCATTGAAGTGCCTTCCCTTCCAAGTGAAGCATCACCAATCAAATTTTACAAGATTAAGGTAATGCTTCTACTTTAAAATATTGCTCCAATTTTGACAACACGCCCTTGAAATCCGAACCATCAAATTTGGGACACATTAGCATGTAAGCCATATTTCCTGATTGTGTTGACTGGCCCATTGGTACGTCTCGGCCTGGGTCCTCTTCTACCAGTATGGGCCCACTAACCATTTGATGAAATGTTCTAGTGGATTGATATGAACTCCATTCAGACGTTTTTCGGATGAGCTCTCACCACTCCCGCTGGTTCGCCAGTAACACTAGGTTACACAGAAAGCTTCTTACCCAGTGCTATCTCCAATAGCTTTTGCAAATCTGACATCATCGAGTTCCTCAAATTCGACAACTTCGTAACAAAATTGACCCTCAACTTATCAATCTCCTGCTTCCACTCAGGCAACTGAGGAGAATCAGCTATCGTCGCTGCCGAAATCTGTGTTGTTGCGTTAACAGGTGCGAGTGCGGTCGCACTACAGGTTATTACACCGTCCACCATGGTAAGGATTGAAGTTGGAAGCTCTGATACCTTTGTAACAGGATGAAATAGAAAGGGGAAAACGAAAAAGAAATTGAATAGAGCCAAGTAAGACCTCAAAAAACCTTTGATTCACATAGAGTCAAAATATTGATATTTCTTTCAATAACCAACAACCAAATAGCCCTAACTCGGATTAAAACGGCAACGTTTTCAAGACATAATAACAAACTCAAAACACAACGTATCATTAAAAGGATAAAACAACTTAAAATCCAGTTATTAAGAAAACTTAAATCAAACCAACTCTAACGGCTCTTTTCCTCAGCAACTTCAGCTCGTTACATGGAGTAATAAGGCATAAAGAAAAGATGATGTGGAGCCAGAGGTTGATGAAGTTGTTCATCTCTTTCTCCGATTTTATGCTTGACTATCAAACTAAAATGGTAAATCTCATTAGTCGGATTAATTTAATATTTATTATTTTAATACTTAACTTGTTATAAAATTATATTGGACAAAATTATATTAAATATGGTCAATTTCAGATTAAATAAAATATTTTTAGCTATTAAACTGAACAAAAATAAAACATGGAAAACTCAAATTGTGATATATCCTTTTAATTAAAGTCAACTATATTTTCTTCGACAAACGTGCTACTTGGTGCGTTCTGATTGGTCTAGAATTTTTTTAATGGAGATAACATTTGGCAAAAGTGAGGTAACGATTTAAACTTTAAGAGCAGAACATCCCAAAACTATTTTAGGGGTAACTCGGTAAAAATGGTATAGTTTTGGGGGTAATGAGACCTTTAAGCATTTTAATTAAGAAAACAAAAAAACTAGTCATTCTCTCCCTTGTTCTTTCTTGTGTCGCTCTCATTCTAATTTTCATATTTTCATTCATCGTCGTCAATGACACCAAGCTCAAGCTAGTCATTGATCATTGACTTCTTATTTTCTTTTTCTTCCCTTCTTTCTCATTGTCTTATATAATTTATGTTATCTTATTCTAATTTATGTTATGTAACACCCCTTACCTGGTCCGGAAGAAAATCGAGTCGGATATGTCATCGAAAATCAAATCAGTGAATCAAACATTCAAATCAAAGTCAACAATGCAAAACATATACAAATTCAAAGTAAATCAATCAATCATTAAAGGACATAAGTTATTTAATTCTAATGTAATAATTAAGGACTAATTTTGCAAAGTTTCAAAAGTATAAGGACAAAAGTATAAATTTTCAAAAGATCAAAGGCTTATCTATACATTTCTATTAACCCATACTCTCAGATTTGGGTCATGTTATAGCTTACACAAGAAAGAAATTATCAACACATAAGTCAATATTTAACATTTAGAGAGTAAACAATGAAGTTTCAAAACTTTAAGGACCCGTTTGTAAATTTCTAAATATTTCAAGGACCAAACGAATGTTTATTTTATTAATATTTGTTATTCTTAATCTCATGTTCATCCTAGAAGTTAAATTAAAAAAAATGGCGATTGAATTGGAGTTCAATTAAAGAAGTTATGAAATAGTGAACATAACATAAATATTCAATATTTTAGGTACGAGTTCGAAACCTATGGAATGGTGTCGAAACCTTTGATAAAGATTCATAAAATTAACATTATGAAATAAAGGTTCTGATACCTGTTAGTATGGTTTCAAAACCTTTGTCTTGTATCACCAAAACATGTCATTAGGCCATTTTAGCCCCTAAATGTCACCTATATCAATAAATAACATCAGTATATAATCTTAACCATAAAAGACATCATACCATAACTCATCGTATATACACTCAAAAAGTTTCAAGTTCTTATATCCTTACTTACCAAACCTATAACCTAAAGGTCCAAAGTTCATACCAATATGCATACTTCATATATAAACTTATCAAATTTATGGTTATTTAATAGTTCATAATTCAACATACCCTTCGAGGATAATATATGCATGACTAAAGCACAAAAAAATATAACATGTCATACCATTTCAAAATTCCTACTTAATAGACATATTGCAAAACTTATCAAGTATAATCAAAAGAACTATACTTGATATCAAAACCAATCAAGAAATGCTAGAATGCAACATATCATACTAAGTTCATATGCCACCACTAGGAGTTTACAAAGGAGTACATTACTCAATGCTCAAAAGGGGTGACTTGCAACTGCTTTGGCATAATATCATTACTGCAAAGTCGAATAACGTGAATGTATGAAATGAGACAAAGTAAGCTTACATAGCTTAGTGAGGTAGTAAACTTAAATTTAAATGAAATGTAATGCCTTGAATTTATGTACATAAAAGAATTACAAACATAAGGTGACAACAAATCATACTTAACATCGTCATCAAAACTTCTGTAAATCATACCCATATTCTTATATATAATCAAGTTCTTATATGTACTCAATTTCATATCTTTAATCAAGAGATTTCATTATTTTTTCTTGGATCACAATTACACATAGGACGGATTCTCAACTAATTGTCTCCACATAACTAAAAAACTGAATGGTCAACCCTCCAATTGTTTCCAGTGACCAACAATCACATTCCTCCTATTGTCTCCACATAAGGGTCGTAACCTATGGATCGTAATCCAAACTCGTACATGAACTCAATAAATTCTATGACATGCCAATTGTACCCAAAGCCAACTTGTGTTTAAGGCACAAATTGCCTAATTTTATTTGTTTCTTTATTTTGAAATGATGAGGGAAAAATATATCGGCCCTGTTTGACAATTAGCGGATTACATTAGCTGATAGCGTATAGATGATTGCATTGGCTGATTTGGCTAGCGGATTGTATTAGCTAGTTGTATAAAAGTATTTGGTAAAGTTAACTGATAGTTGTTTGATTATTTAAACAAGCAAAATGACATATAAGGATATGATTATATTTTATACTTGTTTGAATAGTTTATTAGTTATCAATATTTTGTATCTATTAATATTAATTAGATTATAAAAAATAATTTTTAAAATAGGGTAAAGTACACCACATACCACTCAACTATGACCGTAAAATCGAAAATGCCACTGAACTTTAAGAAAGTTCAAAACTAACACTGAACTTTAGTTTGTGAATCGAAAATATCATTCTGTCATTAACTCTTAACACCTCGTTAAGTAAAAATGACGTCGTTTTGGTGCGGCTATTTTTAAGCCTAATTTAGCCCAAAACGGCGTCGTTTTGCTAAAGGAAAAATATTAAAACCATTTGCTTGGAAGGGTTTGAACATAAGACCTTCAAATAGGAAGGCTAAACCTTAAATACTAAACCACTTGAAATTATGTAATATTTTACCACAAATATTATATATATCAAACTACTTGAGATTAATTCAAATTATTTTATGAAATAAATAACATTATAAATAATATTAATATGTAAATAATATAAAATATATTATTTGTATATATATCAATATATATAAATAAAAGTGTATTGTTTTTATTTTTTATATAATATTTATAACATATTTATATATTAGTATTATTTATTTCATAGAATAATTTAGTTGAGCCAGATGGATAAGTTTATATAATTTAAATAAAAATATATTATTTTTATACTTTTATATGTTATTTATAATATATATTATTTTTAAAAAAATCCAAAATATCTATAACATTAATATATAAAAACCCTTAAACCCTAAATCCTAAATTCTAAAATTTAAGATTTAAGTTTGAGGGTTAGGGTTTGTGGGTTAATAGTTCAAGGTTTAGGGTTTTCATATATTATTAATAATATAAATATATTATTTTTATGAATGTTTTGGGGTTTAAAATAATACATTTATATTATTAAAAATATAAAAAATATATAAATATATATATTATATTTTTATATATTAATATCATTTATAGTATTATTTATTTCATAAAATAATTTGAATTAATGTCAAGTAATTTGACATATATAATATTTTAGTTCAGTGGTTAAAGATTAGCCCTTAGATTTAAAGGTAGTGGGTTCAAACCTCTCCAAGTGCATGGTTTTAATATTTTTCCTCCAGCAAAACGACGTCGTTTTGGGCTAAACTAGGCTTCAAAACAACCCCACCAAAATGATGTCGGTTTGACTTAACGAGGGTGTTAAGAGTTAATGGCGGAATGATATTTTCAAGTCACAAACTAAAGTTCAATATTAGTTTTGAACTTTTTTCAAGTTCGGTGACATTTTTGAGTCAACGACCATAGTTGAGTGGTATGTGATGTAGTTTATCCTTTAATATAACATTACTAAGCATATTTGAAGGATATCTATATTTTAATTCCTTATTTATAATTTTTAATAGAATTTATTGAATTATTAAATTTAAATACAAGTATGAATGTATAAGAATAAAAAGAAAAAATAAAAAAGTATTAGTTTAAAAATGTCACAATGTAAATACGTGAGGTTAAAGAATTAAAATAGAAAATGGTAAATTTAGGTTATTTGGAGATTTTTTATAATTTTTAAGGGTAAAAGGGTTTTTTATAACTCTTATGTCAAAATCTCTAATTTCAAAAAGCTTCTATCAGTAGTTTTTTTTTCAAAATTAGAGGTTTCATCTCAATCCGCTATTTCAACCCTCTCTTTACCAAACATCCAAATTAGTAGATTTGACCGGTCAAACCACTAATTTTGGCTCAAATCGCTGTTTACCATGCATACTATCATCCGGACACCAAGATGATGATTAAGCTTTGTTAAAAGTTTTTGGGCTAATCACAAACTTAGCCATCGATCTTTCAACCTATTGGGTTATAGCCATCGAGCTATGTGTTCTTTCAATTTAGTCAATAGAATAACTTTAAATATAATTACACACTTGATCCTTCCATCTTTTCATCACTTATACTAAAGTCATTTAACTTAAATTTTATTCAATTTTAATTCATGTCCTAACTTCAATCTTTACAATTTTATAATTTAGTCCTTAACATTAATGCTTCAATTTACACTTAATGAAACCAAAATTAATCAAACAAGATATTCTAAAGAGCGTTTTAATTACTTTAAAAATAAAATTCTGATTACCAGAAACTCCATTAACTACTAACTCGATTTTAGGGGTGTTACATGTTATGTTATTTTGTTTACTTGACCTTTTCTTTTCGTATGAAAATGGTAAATGTTCTATGTACTCTTATGGTACATTCTTTGTTTGCTCTCGTGACAATTTTTGTTTTCTTAGAATTGAATTTGATATCACCTCTCCAGATGAATCTTTTATGTTGACTTGTCCCTGCTTTAAACCCTCAAACTGAATATTAATATATGTTCACAATCATTGAAGATAAGTCATGATTAAGTTGTGGTAATATTAATTTGTTAACATATCATCATAGCATAATACTAAAAATGCCCTAACGTTTGACTGAATAGTCAATCTAGCCCATATTCTTTGTTACATGTTATGTTATTTTTTTGAAGCAATTTAGCCATAAACTATTAGTCAACTAATGATAAACAACTCGAAATGGCTTGACAGAATGACACGTCAGAAAAAAATTATTTTATATTTTATACAATTTTATAAAATTATTTTTTTGACTAATGTGTCATTTTATAAAATAAGAATATTTGACTACATGACATTGCTATCGCGACGCGTACTGTCATTTAGGTTTGTCACGTCATTTCAAGTCATTTATCGCGACTTGAAATGTTCTGATTAGTCATTATTACTTTTCAATAGTCACTTATAATTTTAAACATTTTTCTTTATTCAATAAAACTAGCAAACTATTATTTGTAAAAAAAAAAAGAATAAAGGATTAATGTCACAACCATATTTGGTTATGTTAAACTTATTGCGGTTACAAATACAAAGCACGCTACTATGGTCGATAGTAGTCAATATCGATCATAAATATTAGAGAAACTTAATCATAACAGTAAAATAACAATCGAGGTAATTAAATTCATGGTTTGATGGCAAGTTAATTCCAGGATGGAATGCGAAGATACAGAGGGATGGGATTGGGAGCATTTGGAGGTGAGTCCCAAACCGAGAAAGCACTTGTCGAGTTGATCCATTTCTTTGGAATTTCTGGGTAATGACGATCCAACACATGTTTCAAACTTTCAGTTGTATTCACCCATTCAAGCCCCTTCTTTGTGTATGTTTCCTCATTGAAATCACTTGTGAAGAACCTATCTGCTTCTAGTCTCCTGCAATATTGATATCATCCAATTCTTGTTATTCTATTTTTCGCCAGAAAATATTCGGATATAAGTATAAAAGTACAATTTATGTACCTAGATGCCATTATTAGGAAGATGATGAAAGCTGTCTCGCTTATTGCAAAACCTGTGATCTTCTTCTCTGCCATGAGACCCACCATTATGTCCAGTTCTTCAACATCATCACCATAAACTTCCTTGAGAACTTCAATGACTTCTTCATCTTGAGTCAAATCTTCCCATTTAGAGATTGGTATCAACAGCAATGCCCTACGGAATTGGTTATACCTTGCCACTTTTCTCTCTCTGTCCCTGTAAACTGCATCATTTTTAACAAAATTAAGTTTATCTTTCACTTGTTTGTTTAATGAGTTCATGGATCATATCAGTGCAGGTTTTTACTTTCAAGAGCTGCCAAATCTACATGATCAGGCCTGTCTTTGCCATCAACTTCCTGTGGTACAAGATCTCGAAGCCATGCAGGATAGTTCCAAAGTTCCAATCCGCCACAAGCTTGATGGCCCATTGAAACAAATTGCCTGGTGAATCCAATTTGTGATAAAGATTTTTCTCCTTTATGACCTATCAGGTCAGGCATAGGAACCCTGCATTTGTAGAGTATAAAAATAACATCAAGTTAGAGAATAAATATTTAGTATGGAGCCATTGTTTTATTGATGAAAACAAGGTCTTATGAAGCTTACTCCTCAAGCAATGGTGGAGATTTGTTTGGTCCTGGTGTAACATTGGTGTTCCTCAGGTGAAGGGAATCTGGTAAAAGCTGGTGCATCCGATAGACGCTAGTAAATTCCTCAGTCAAAGAGTAAGGAACACCATGGTTAACGGGCTTTCTTAGACCAACTAAACCTCCCAATGAGGCATCCCCAACGTGCCCGAATGCGTCCTTGAATTTCTTTCCCAATAACCCATACCAGTTAGCTCGCATTCCAGCAAGCAACATATCAGTTTTGAGAAGTTCCACTGTCCAATCTATGGTATGGATTTTGGCAATCACAGCAGAAGTTACCAGCCTCGCGTGTCGGTACAACTCTTCATCATTCAAATCCGGGTATTCCTTCTAAAATTATGTTTCATTATTTTTAAACACTAATGTTTAGTAAAGTTCTCGATATGTAAATATGGAATTTGTATGAATACCTTAAGAGCATCGCAAACAGCATTGTGTTCTTTAATGAATAGAGCCTGCAATACAGAAACGCCGGCCCAACTATTTCGAATATCTCCAGAAATGGGAATCCCATCTTCATCTTGTTGGAGTAAGCCATCTTCTGAAATCTTCAACTTCCCATCTGAGAATGTTCTCACCTTTTGCAACCTTTCCTTATTGCTGCCATATATTACACTTCCATCCCTACAGAAATCACCTTTTTCATATCAAAACCATGCATGCATATAATTAACAAAGACAATGGAAAATCATACATTAAATTCAAATATTAATATCTGAATTTGAATTAAATAATATATTATATAATTCTTTTGAATACAAGGTAATATATGTTCATAATTTTTTTTAATCCATAATCATAAATATAATAAGATGGTCTTACCACCAAGGTGTACGGATGTTCTTGGTGCCGGTTTTGATATCGTAGAAACCAGTTGGGAACTCTTTTGTGGGATAAAACTTGAAAGAGCTGAGAGGACATTTGTTTGCTACTTCCTTAGGTGCAATCAACTCAACCTGCAAATTTGCCCAAAAACCAATGTTAGCTATCAAATCCGAGTAATATAAATGCGTATGCATATAGAATTATGGTTAAACCTGCTGGTTGGTGTTCTCCATGTGATCGATCCAATCGTGGATCATAAACTGGATCCAAGAAGCTGCGATCATGTTGAATTGTTTGCCCGTATCTTTGTATTGTGTCCTTGCCAATAGTTTTGTTGCCACAACCATTGGATCTGGCTTCATTAACTACAAAATAGTATTTTTTTTAATTATTCATATTTATCTAAATCCATTTTCCCGACTTAATATTTTTATCAAGACCCTCTTAATTATTCATTAAATTAGAAAGACTTAAAATTTTTAAATGAATTAATTAGATTCCATATTTATCAGTTGTGTTCTTAAAGTTAATATTGTGTATACCTTATGTTTTTGATCAACAGGCATAATGTTCCTGCCAAAGAAACTTCCTTGGCTGCCAGCTCCCTCATTGAAGGGATCATTGTAACTTCCATCAGCCGTTCTGTAGGGATAATCCCCTGAATTAAATCGAACTCCAGACGATGATTTTCCGACATTGATCAGATTGTACTGCTGGCAAAGATGTCGACGAATAGCCAGGTACAATAATCCTAAGAAAACCGGTAGCCGGTGCCATATTCCCAGTTTATCCACTGAATGCACAATCTGGTTAACCAAAAATAAAAGAGAGTTAAGTGTTAAGCAGTGGTTTAATGTTTTAAATCAAACAACTAGATAGCAATATGTAACGGGATATTATAATCGTTTTTTTATAATTTCTGTCATTTTTATTAAAAACGACGTACAATCACAATTTAAATATCTAAGCAAATATAAGGAATATAATATATTACGAGGAATAGAAAAGCATCGGTTATCGTCATGGAAGAGACAGCTTCATGAAAATCTTCATGGATGAAACGACGCAGTATGTTACTGAAAAGTGTCCTTTTGAATGTCATATTTTTTCTCGAAAGAACCTAATAAGTTGCTTCTTGTGTTTGTGGTGAAGATATTTGTTGTAAGAACCATAGTCATGCAAATGTCTATATTTATAGATGAAATTGAGAAGCAAAGGTAAGGTTTGAGCAACAGCACGTGATAAGAATTGGATAATTATTATGCCAAGTCAATTCAATGCTTACAATTCATTGGAATTTAACTTGATTATTATTATTACAACTCGATATAAACATTTTTAAAATAATATGAATTCAAAATAGTACTACTGTATATGTATGCTCCTGGCCATGGGCTGCTACTACTCGTATACAAATCCCTCACACGTTTTCTTTTGATGTTTTTCTTATGGGAAAAGAGAAATAGTACATGCAAGGAAAAGTAAGCAGAAATCTTTCGCATCAACATCTTTCGCAAAAATTTAATTTAATTTTTTTTAATAGTTGTTATTAAAGTTCTATTCTTAACATTTCTTTTTTCCGATATTTGTTATTAGGGGTATAATTTTTTTTTCAATACTTGTTATTATAGGCTTATTTTTTCGAATACTTGTAATTAGTGGCCCATTTTTTATTGTTATTTTAATACTTGATATTAGGGTACAAATTTTTCAATACTTGTTATTATGAGGCCAATTTTTCAATACTTGTTACTAGGGGCATATCTTCTCTATTATTTGTTATTAGGGACATACTCTTAAATTTTATTTTTTCCGATACTTGTTATTACGAGTCTAATTTTTTTTCAATACTTGTTATTTATGGTCTATTTTCTCTAATATTTGTTATTACATGCATACTCTTAAATTTTATTTTTTTAATACTTGTTATTAGGGTTCCATTTTCTCTATATTTGTTATTACAAGAATTCTCTTAAAATTCATTTTTTTTTCAAAATTTGTTAATAGGACCCATTTTTTATATATCACTTGTTACTAAGGGTCTAATTTCAAATTTTATTTTTTTCTAATACTCGTTACTAGGGGAAAGGGTGAGCAAAACTCCACTCGACTCGAAAAAACTGATTTTTTTCGACTCGAATCGTCTTGACTCAAAAAAAATTTCAAATAAAGTTTGAGTTGTAAAATAAAAATTCTAATAACTCAAAATTTAGTATTTAGTAGATAAATTATTAAGTTCAAGTCGTAATGACTCGTAAACTCGCATAACATGAATTTTTTTTACTCAACTTAACTCGATCGAATACTCACCCTTAATTAGGGGCCTATTTTTAAGTTCGCCCATGGGCCACTAAAATCTCAAAAACGGGCATGACAGATACATGCATTAAGGTATTCAAAAAGATAGTGGTCCCCAATTTTTCGGTATAGTAGTATTTTATTTTTTTTAATTTAAATATTAATTAAATAAGATATTTGACTCATTTAATTTTAAAATTTAAATACTTAATTTTAATATAAAATATTTAATTTCTTTCAATATTCGATTATAACTCCGTCTCTAACTACTTGTGACCTTTCAAGTATCGTGCAATCCCTACTTGAGAAACATGCTCATGTCCATCCTTATTCGAGTGCTATCGTACACAGTAGTTTTACTTTATTTTTAGGTATAATGCCAAAAATGTCACTAATATTCGATTAGATAGTTATTTTGGTCTATATTCTTTTTTGATAAAGACCATTTTATTGAACATTTAAATACACATTTGGTGGTAAGAATGCATATAAGGCCAAGTCAAGTCAATGCTTACAATTCTTTGGAAATTAACTTGAATATTATTATTACAACTCGATATAAACATTTAAAAGATATATGAATTCAAAATAGTACTACTGTATCTGTATGCTCCTGGCCCTGGGCTGCTACTAATCTTTAACGTATTCTTGGTTGCCAATTCTTATGCAGAAATCTTTCGCATCAAAATCTTATTTATATTTATAGGATAAATAACTTGATTATAACCTAAATTTGCTCATAATTACTTAAAATTATGTTTTTTACTTTTAGTTAATGCAAAGTAAAAGAAACATGCTCGATTTGTTACTTTAAACCAAAATCTAATTGACCTTTTCTATTAAAATGTGACCGAATAATAATAACTTTTTATCTTTGAACTAATTTTTTTTACTAAATTGATCAAAATGCGACCGAACAATAACAACTTTGATAAATTGATTTTAATTATTTTGACCTTTTCTTCTATGTCCTTAAAAAAAATATTTTTTTTATCCTTATTGAAATACATGCGTCAACTATTTATAGATGAAATTAAGAAGGAAAAGTAAGGCTTGAGCAGCAGCATGTGTTAAAGCAATGGATAACTATACCAAGTTTGATCAAGTCGATGCAGGATGGAAATTGCCTGCCCCAAATTGTACCTTTTTTGGTGTCTCATTTAAAAAAATGGGTTTAAGGTTTAAAATTAGGGGTTGTAATTAGGGTTTAGAGAATTAGAGGTATGATATACTTTTTAGAGTTTAAGGTTTAGGATGTAAAAAAATAGGGTTAGGGTTTAGAATTTAATTTTTAAGTATTTTTTAGTGTGTGACATAGAAAGGTGCATGATTAGGGGCAGATGATTTTTGTTCGTCAATGCAAACAATTCTATTGAAAATAATTTGAATATTATTCTTACAACCGAATAAAAAGCTTGTGCCTTTTTAATATTTTTATATCAATGGCGGATCTAAAAATCAAAAATAAGGGTTCAAAATGATTTTTTTTCTCAAATATGGATTGCAGATTTTCAATTTTCTCCATCTACACATCAAATTAAAAAAACTTAGAAGAAATTTAACACTAAAAAAGAACTTCCCCCCCAAAATGGGGGTGGAATTACACCCTCCAAGGACATGTGGCTCCGCCACTGCTTTATATATACCTCAACAATAAAAAAAATTTATACTCTAAACTTAAATTATAAATTTAAAATTTAATTCCTAAAACTTAAAAACTAAACTTTATGTACTAAACTCTAAACCCTAAACACTAACTCTAAATTATAAATTATAATCTTAAACTCAATATTTTGACGATGGAACATATATATGAGCTCCAAAAATGAACATAAAATTTATATTCATTACAACGGGGTAAAATCGTTTAAAGACGAATATGAATTCAAAATAGTACTACTGTTAATTCCTGGGCTGCTTCCATTCTTTAACCCATTCCCGGTTGCCAATTCGTATACAAACACCATCCTTTGGTTTCTATGTCAATCACACGTTTTTTTCTTGTTAAAATGTTTTCTTCCAGAAATAGAGAAATAGTACATGCAAGGAAAAGACTATCAAGTTGTTTAGAATTAGACGTACATGTTTACTATGAAAATTAATCATGAATCTTTCGCTGCCGTATACAATTCATGTATCTGCTAGGTTCTCCACAACAATTAACAATTCTTTTCTAAAGCTTTTCAAATAATTTTTTTTCCAAATCTTTCGTCATCAGTATAATTCTTTTTTTTTTACTTTCGGTTTTTAAGACTTTGTCCTGCGTCACACACCTATTTTTTTCACAACAATTATTTTTTTGCACTAATCTGTATCGACCCGCATCACACACCTAGTTTTAGTGGGTGAGTCACACTGCAGGGTTTTTCTACATACACAACGCCTCGAACTCGAGATCTACTTAAGCGGAACCAAATTGCTTATCACTTGAACCAACCCCCGTTTGTTTGCCATTGCTATACTTTTTTATTGGTGAAATATGATTTTTGTCCCTCTAACTATACCACTTTGATCATAATAGTCTTTAAATGTTCATTGCGTCTTTTATGGCCAAACTAAATAACAATTTTTTTTTGGATAAATGGACACAAATGTGACATAACAATAACAACTCTGTTAAGCTTTCGTTAGTTATTTTGATCAATTTTGTCATGTCATCAAAAAAATATTATTTTGTCAGTATTGCAATACTTTATCATCAACTTTTTTATACAATTTGTGATTTTTGGATGATACAGTAGAAAATGATAAGACAATTGATATCATTTTAATAAGGACAAAATAATTAACATTAACATAACAATTTATTATTGTCCTATCAAATTTGGATCAATTTGACAAAAGTAAAGTTCGAGAGCTAACAAAAACGCAATCAAAGTTTGTGGGCTAAAATAATAAAAATGGTAAATTTGGAGAGTCAAAAAGGTTATTATGCCATTTTCTTTAAAATTATTATATTTTTATGCAAATTTAATATATCAATAATTTGTATTATTTAAACTTAGTATATTATATTTGTATTATTTTTTATATTAAACTTCCTCATTCTAATAAGTTCCTTCATATTTATTTTTGGTGGTCTAAATTTTATAACTCTGATTATTTTATTTTAAATTTATCCTACATAAAAATTAAATATATTTTTAAAAGTTTAAGTGTAACTTTTTTTAATATGATTACGCCAGTTTTATTAAAAGAAGAAAATTTTAAAAATACAATAGGAGTTTGTAACTTGGGTAAACAAACTTGATCCAGACATATTCCTAACAAAGCTTATGTCTCTAGATCATAAACATTCGTACAAAGAAAAGGTAAAAACCCTAACTCAAATGCTTGAAACAAAATAGATACAAACATCACCAAAGCTTGACAATAACAAAAGTAAAAAACCATAAAAAATAACATTAAAAAAGACATATTACAATAATTAGGCACATTGTCAACACGGTCATTACCACAACTCAACCGCGAACAAGAGCGGTGACTGTGAGCTCGTATCCAAATCCTGTTCAAGGGCCCAAAACATGAAGATTAACATGATAATCAAAAGAGCGTCATCTTGATCAGTCGTGGCGACATCAAATCCAACTCTGGTAGAAAAATGAAAAAGAAGCGGTCGAGCGACAAATTAACAGAAATAAAACGTGCCAAAAGGCCCTGAGCATGCTCGGAAATAATATTACTAGGCTCGGCTTGAAGCTCGTCGAGCTCAAAATTTTAGGCTCGAACTCAAGCTCGAATTAAAAATTAGGGTTAGGGTTTAGAATTTAATTTTTAAGTGTTTTTTAGTGTGTGGCATAGAAGGGTGCATGATTAGGGGCAGTGTAACACTTGAGTTTGGGGGTCGGGTGAAAATAATATTTTGAGTTTCGGTTTTATAATTAAAATAATAATATATTATTTAGGCTTCATATATTCAAAGCAAACATTTATGTTGGACTTAAATTGATTTGGAAATCAAATCCCATGAATTTTAGAATTAATGAGATTGCCATCTCATTAATGGCAAGTTTGTAAATATGTGGACTTTCAAATTAAAACCCCCTTTATATTAAAAGACAACTTTTATTTCATCTTCTCCTTCTTCCTTTTTCACTCTTCACGTCAAAAACCCCTTCCCTCTCCAAATCATTATTCTATCACCTCCCACGCTCTTTGTTGGTGATTTTTGAAAGGTAAATATATTTTTGACTTGGCCTTGCCATCCTCTACATTTTGGTACCATTAGATTTCATTAAAACTATGCATTTCATATTTTGGGTTTTCAAAGTTTTTGTCAAAAGGTTGAAGCTTTATTGTTTTCAAACAAAGCATTTGATTATTTAAGGTTAGATAGGTTGTTTATGAACCATGAGGTCCAACATATATGAATTTTGAAGTGTTTTATAAAGATTTTCGGATTTGGGTTTTGATGGGGTTTTTGAAGGGTTTAAAGGATAGTTTTAGGTGTGTTTGATGTTGGAAATTGAGAGCTATTGGTTGTATGTTGGTTGAGGGGTGTTTTGGAAGCTTTTAGAAGTGTTAAAAGTGTTTGAAACAAGAGTTTTGGATTGGGTTTGAGGGCTGCTCGGGTTTGGAGTTTTTGGGGTTGTTCTTGGCTTGAAAATCTTGTGTTTTATGCTTGATTAGTGTTCCGGGTTGCTACATTGTTGTGTGAACTAATTTGAGGTTGTTTGAATGTGTCAAAATGATTAGAGGCAAGAAATTGTGTTGGTGAAGCATCGGGAACAAATCCAGAATCGTTGGAAGCTTGATCGGCTAGTGTGTTGAGCTTGGAATAGTCAGTGAGTGGTTAAATATTTTTAAATGGTTTTTGAGTATTTGGTTCAAGCATGTGGACTAGGTCGGGCTTGGTAGACCCAACTAGAGTTGGGATTAGAGTGGTAGCATAATCCCAAGCTTTAATTAGAGACTTTGGTTGACCTTTAGTTGATGTGTATACCTCTTGTTTACTTGTGCTTATGGTGGCTATGTATAATGTGTTATACATGTTGTTGAGGCATGGTTTGATGCATTGATATATGCATGTGTTTTGGATTATGGATTGTGCATGATGATGATCATGGTGAGTACGTGCTAAGCACAGAAGTGGATGTGAAATGATGTTGTGAAAGGTTATGGTTTGTGTTTAATATTGGCACTAGTATACTTGGGTACAAATGATCGATCATTAGGATGTTTAGTGTGCACACGTGAGTCAAATGTGCGCGTGGTCTTGGTGATGGTAGGCATCAAGATAGAGTACGGGCTCGCTCGGAAAACCTTCATATATATATGATAGTCGATGATGAGTGTAATCCCATCGACGGGGCGTGAGGATGAGTGGAATCCCCTCCGCGAGAACGGTGATGAGTGTAATCCCACCGTAAGGTAATGGTTGTTGTTGGATGTGAGTTCCAACGTGTTATCCGCGTATTCGAGTCATAACTAGGTGCCAATATGAGATTATATGTGTGCCATTGCGGATTGTTATATGTGTTTACATATTATGTGGGTGAACTTGTGGAGCATGGCATATTATGAGTTCATGTGCATGCATCATTGATACATTGGCTCATGTGGATCGAAGGTAAGAACATGCATTTTACCTTGGTTGTGCTCGTGCTTGGACCCTGCATTGTCAAGGTTTGTTTTAATGAGCTTACCCTCACTAAGCTTTATGCTTACGCTCTCTTTTGTTCGACAATGCAGATCCGTAGTTCGTGGGTTGCTAGTGCAAGAAGGGGGCCTCCAAGTGTGCTAGTTGGGCTTTGAATCTATCAAGTATGGATTTTATGTTAATGATGTAATGGATAAGCAATGGGGACTTATGTGGTTGATGTTGGTTGTTTAGGAGCATGTTAGACTCCTTGTTATGATGTTGTTAGTTTGGCTTTTGTAAACCATGTTTAAGTTGCTTACCATGTATGTTGGCCTTGTGCCTTTTGTGGATGCCTAAGTGTATGTTTGTTGAAGCATGAAACTTTAAGTTCTTTATGTCCCCTTTTAGTAAATGTATGAATCCTTGAATGAATGTTGCTTGTTCGTGTTGGTTGCCTTGTATGCTGATATCTTGATGGTTAAGTGTTGTATGAATGTTTGTATGTGGCTAGGGAAGTCTTAAAATGCATCTAGAGTCGTGTTTTAGAGTCTTAGGCTGCAAAATTGAGTGTTGCAGTGCAGGGCGTATCGGTACGCCCAAGGGCCGTATCGATACGGTCCTACACTCTGGGACTCAAGTTTGGCCTAGCGTACCGATATACGAGGGCGTATCGATACGCCAAATCCTTACTGGAATCTGAGTTATTGACGAGATTTTGGCGTACCGGTATGGGTCTTGGGTGTATCGATACGATCTTGTATCGTTGACCGTGAGATGTTGACCAGTCAGGGTGTATCGGTACGGTCAACATGTGTACCGATACGGTCTCTCTGGTTTGACCTTGGGCTGTTGACCTAGTCAAGACATATCGATACCATCTTCTGGTGTATCGATACGGCCTGCTTTAAAAAGGTAAAATGGGTTGTTTTATGTCTTATGTTCGTTTGTTCGTTTTGCTTGTTGCTTCCGCTGTCGTTTGTTCACATAGGATATATAATAAAGCATCTAGAGAAGATAATTAATGAAAGTTTTTCCTTGGGTCGATAACTGAAGTGGAGCCTTAATGGGTTTCGCCTCGGTTATCCCCGTGTAGCCCACTCGGACCGGTCAAGCGTCCGGACCGGGACGAGGGGTTTACACTCGTTGGTATCAGAGCCTAAGGTTTCCGAGACCTTGGGCAGGTAAGTGATGTAAGTTGAGTTCTTGTAATGAAAATGCACAGTGTTTGCTTTCCATGTTAGCATGTTTGCTTGTTTATCAAGTAGGCCTTGTTGTATGCTTGTTTAAGCATGTATGTATGTTGTTTTATTAGAAGCATGTCGTGTAGAGTCTCATTGCTACTATTACATCGGAAAAAGGATTTTTAAAGTGATGGAACATACTTGAGCCACTTGGAACCCTTGCCTTGCTAACCCTATCTTTTGTGCTTTGTTGTTGTTGTTGTAGTTGTTGTTTGTGAGCGCGATGTCGAGGCCTAGGGGTAGACCGAGGTTGGTTCGTCAGGAACCACGAGTTGCGGCTCCTGTTAATGAGCCGGTGGCTGGAGTAGGGGCTCATGTGGACGAGCCTGCTGCTGCTGGAGTAGGAGCTCCTCCTCCACCACCTCCTCACCCTGAAGCGGGAGGCGAGGCTGGAGTTGAGGGAGCAGGACCGCAGGTTGGTCAGGGTGGCCAAGGTCCTGCCGGAATAGATATGACTCCGCTTGTACAAGCTATAGCGGGAGCATTTCAGGCCGTAGTTGTCGGGGCTCAGGCTGCAGCTCAGCCTAGAGGCGATGATACTAGTTTACCGTTGGAGATGCTTCGTAGCCTAGGGGCAGAAGAGTTCAGAGGGTCTACACCTGAGAGATCTGAGTTGTGGTTGGAGAAGACAGTCTGCATCTTAGCTCAGATGGGTTGTGTGGGTGCTCGCAAATTGGGCTGTGTGATTTCTTTGCTACAGGGTGATGCCTACACCTGGTGGGTCACCATTCCTACTGGGTTCCTGAGGGTGAGATTGGTTGGGATTTCTTTGAGTATGCTTTCCGGAAGAGGTACTTGGGGCCGAGATATCTTGATGAGAAGAAGCGAGAGTTTATGGCTCTTGTTCAGGGAGATTCTTCAGTGACTGACTACGAGATCCATTTTGTCCGTTTGAGTCAGTATGCTCTAGAGTTAGTTCCTACAGAGAGGGACCGTTGTAACCGTTTCAGATACGGGCTTCATGAGGAAGTTAAGAGGTATACCTTAGCTTCAAATTATTCAGATTTTGATGTCTTGGTTGCTAGAGCCAAGGACATTGAGCATAGCTTGGGGCTGACCAAGCGTTCAGGAGGATCTAGTTCTGGAAAGAGACATAACAACTTTGACCGTGGTGATGCCAAGAGGCATCGGGGTGGCGGACAGCAGTTTGACCATAGGCGTGGCGGTGGCCACCATGGTAGAGGCCACCAGGGCCATAGAGATGGAGAGTGTTTGCCCGAGTGTACACGTTGTGAGAGACAACATTCTGGGGAGTGTTGGGGTAACTTCCATGCTTGTTGGAACTGTGGTTCGAGGGACCACTTTAGGAGGGAGTGTCCACATCAGGCGGCACAAGCATCGAATCTTGCTCAGGCTCTTGCGAGGGCCATTGATTATCAGAGAGGTCGTGGGCGCGGTCGTGGCTACTTCCAGCCTAGGGCTGATGCACCTAGGATAGAGGCTTAGAGGAACCTTGCTCATGTTGTGGCAGTGCAGCCGGAGGCAGGTGGACTAGGGAGAGTCTATGCTCAGAGAGAGGCTGAGAACGACACAGATGTGATAGCAGGTAATTTTGAGTTACAGTCTATGTCATTGCTTTATTTGGTTAATTTGGGTTCTACGCATTCCTACATTTTGAGTGAGCATGCAAAGAAGTTAGATATACATGTTGAGATCTTAGATGTAGGTATGTATGTGACTAGTTCCTTTGGTGAGACAGTTGTAGTTAGACAGATGTATAGGAGGTGTTCGCTGAAGATTCAGGGTCATGTGTTTCCCGTTGATATGATGGAGCTTTCGTTCTATGGTTTTGATATTATTCTGGGTATGGACTGGTTAGTTGAGCACAGAGCTAATGTAGACTTTGAGACGAAGAGAATTGCTTTGAAACTTTCTGATGACTACGAGGTAGTAGTAGTAGGCGAGAACATTAAGTTCTTGTCGAATGTTGTGTCAGCTTTAGAGGCTCATAGGTTGATGGATTCCGGTTGTGGGGCTTACTTAGCTTATGTGATGAATCCGAATATGAGTGAGGTCAGACTGAAGGATATCATAACAGTTTGTGATTTTCCAGATGTGTTTCCTGAAGAGCTACCAGGTTTGCCTCATGACAGAGATGTAGAGTTTGTGATTGAGACTGTTGCAGGGTCTACTCCAGTTTCGATAGCTCTGTATCGTATGGCTCCGAAAGAGTTGAAAGAATTGAAGAGTCAGCTTCAAGAGTTGTTAGACCGTGGTTTTATTAGGCCTAGTAGTTCGCCTTGGGGTGCTCCTGTGTTGTTTGTGAAGAAGAAAGATGGCAGCATGCGAATGTGTATTGACTAGAGGCAGCTGAATCAGTTGACCGTGAAGAAAAAGTATTCGTTGCCTTGTATAGATGATCTGTTTGATCAGTTGAGGGGTGCTTTAGTGTTCTCGAAGATAGATTTGAGATCAGGGTACTATCAGTTGAAAGTAAAAGAGTGTGATGTTCCGAAGACAGCTTTTAGGACTAGATATGGTCACTATGAGTTCCTTGTGATGCCGTTTGGGCTTACGAATGCACCAACATCATTCATGGATATGATGAACGGAGTTTTCAGAGACTATCTAGACCGTTTTGTAGTTGTTTTCATAGATGATATCCTTGTGTACTCGAGATCAGAAGAAGAGCATGATGAGCACTTGAGACTTGTTTTACAGAGATTGATGAGCAACACGTTGTATTCTAAGCTTAGTAAATGTGAGTTCTAGATTTGAGAAGTTGTATTTCTTGGTCATGTAGTATCTATCGAAGGTATATGTGTTGATCCGACGAAGATTGAGGTTATTGTTGAGTGGAAACAACCTAAGTCAGTGACTGAGATTAGGAGTTTCCTAGGATAGCCGGTTACTATAGGAGATTTGTTGATGGTTTCTCTAGAGTAGCTGCTCCTTTGACTAAGTTGTTGCAAAAAGGAGTTAAGTTCGAGTGGTCAGATGCAAGACAGAAGGCCTTTGAGAAATTGAAAGAAGCTTTGACGAATGCTTCAGTATTAGTGCAACCAGTTTCAGGTAAGGAGTTTGTGATCTATAGTGATGCTTCCTACATAGGTTTAGGGTGTGTCCTAATGCAAGAAAGAAGAGTTGTTGCCTATGCTTCGAGACAATTGAAGGTACTTGAGAAGAACTATCATGCTCACGATATTGAGTTAGCCGCAGTTGTGTTTGCATTGAAGATTTGGCGTCACTACTTGTATGGTGAGAAGTGCATAGTTTACACCGATCATAAGAGCTTGAAATATTTGATGACTCAGAGAGAGTTGAACATGAGGCAGAGAAGATGGCTTGAGTTGTTGAAAGATTATGATTTGACCATCGAGTACCATCCGGGTAAGGCAAATGTAGTAGCCGATGCTTTGAGTAGAAAAGTTGCAGTTGAGTTGCGAGCTATGTTTGCTAGATTGAGTGTATCAGTGATGGTGGTTTGATCACAGAGTTGCAAGTGAAAACTTCTTTGATTCAGTTGATTAGAGAGAAGCAGTTGCAAGATGTGTCTTTAGTTCCTCATGTTCAGGACATAGCCGAAGGTAGACCGACCGAGTATAGCTTCAGTAGTGAGAATGTGTTATGCTTTAGAGACAGAGTTGTTGTACCTGAAGATGTTGATGTGAGACGTCTGATTTTGAGTGAAACACATTCGAGTCCTTTTTCTATGCATCCGGGTAGTACCAAGATGTACCGTGACTTGAAGAGTGATTACTTCTGGGTTGGTTTGAAGAAGGATGTAGCCGAGTATGTGAGCCGTTGCATGGTTTGTCAGAGAGTGAAGGCAGAACATCAGGTTCCTTCAGGTTTGTTACAGCCTTTGAAGATTCCAGAATGGAAATGGGAGATGATCACTATGGACTTCGTGTCGGGGTTGCCGTTGTCTCCTTCGAAGAAGAATTCTGTTTGGGTAATTGTTGATAGATTCGCTAAATGTGCTCACTTCTTAGCAGTGAACACCATAGATTCTTTAGACAAGTTGGCGAAGTTGTATATCCGTGAGATTGTGAGACTTCATGGAGTTCCGAAGTCGATCATATCAGACAGGAATCCGAGATTCACTTCGAGGTTCTGGAGTTGTTTTCATAGTGCCCTAGGTAGCCGTTTGCATTTCAGTACTTCTTATCATCCGCAGTCCGATGGACAGTCAAAGCGAGTGATACAGATTTTAGAGGATATGCTTCGTTGTTGTGTGATTGACTTCCAGGGTTCTTGGGAGAAGCACTTGCCTTTAGTTGAGTTTTCTTACAACAACAGTTACCAGGCTAGTATACAGATGGCTCCTTATGAGGCTTTGTATGGTAGACGATGTAGGACTCTGATTTGTTGGGCTGAAACGGGTCAGAGATTGTTACCTATGCCAGATTTGCTCAAAGGAACGACAGAAAAAGTGAAGTTGATTTGTGACCGTTTGAAAGCAGCTTCTGATCGTCAGAAATCTAATGCAGATTTGAAGAGAAAAGAGATTGAGTTCTCTGTGGGTGAGAAAGTGTTTCTAAAAGTATCTCTGTGGAAGAAGGTACTGAGATTTGGCCGAAAAGGAAAGTTGAGTTCGAGGTTTATTGGTCCGTACGAGGTAGTTGAGCGGATTGAACCAGTAGCTTACCGTTTGAGATTGCCTTCAGAGTTAGAGAAGATCCATGATGTTTTTCATGTGTCGATGCTTAGGAGATATAGATCAGATCCTTCTCATGTTATGCCCGTTGAGGAGATAGAGTTGAATCCATATTTGTCTTATAATGAGGAACTAGTTGAGATACTTGCTTCTGATAGCAAGGTGTTGCATGGCAAGACCATAGAGTTAGTCAAGGTGTTGTTGAGACATAGAGGTGTGGAAGAGGCCACGTGGGAGAGGAAAGGTGATATGCTTGAGCAGTTTCTGTACTTGTTTCCGTCAGGTAATTTCGGGGACGAAATTCTTTAAGTGGGGGAGAGTTGTAACACCCTGGTTTGGGGGTCGGGTGAAAATAATATTAAAAAAATATTTTGAGTTTTGGTTTTATAATTAAAATAATAATATATTATTTGGGCTTCATATATTCAAAGAAAACATTTATGTTGGACTTAAATTGATTTGGAAATCAAATCCCATGAATTTTAGAATTAATGAGATTGCCATCTCATTAATGGTAAGATTGTAAATATGTGGACTTTCAAATTAAACCCCCTTTATATTAAAAGACAACTTTTATTTCATCTTCTCCTTCTTCCTTTTTCACTCTTCACGTCAAAAACCCCTTCCCTCTCCAAATCACTATTCCATCACCTCTCATGCTCTTTGTTGGTGACTTTTGAAAGGTAAATATATTTTTGACTTGTCCTTGCCATCCTCTACATTTTGGTACCATTAGATTTCATTAAAACTATGTATTTCATATTTTGGGTTTTCAAAGTTTTTGTCAAAAGGTTAGATAGGTTGTTTATGAACCATGAGGTCCAACATATATGAATTTTGAAGTGTTTTATAAAGATTTTCGGATTTGGGTTTTGATGGGGTTTTTGAAGGGTTTAAAGGATAGTTTTAGGTGTGTTTGATGTTGGAAATTGAGAGCTATTGGTTGTATGTTGGTTGAGGGTTGTTTTGGAAGCTTTTAGAAGTGTTAAAAGTGTTTGAAACAAGAGTTTTGGATTGGGTTTGAGGGCTGCTCGGGTTTGGAGTTTTTGGGGTTGTTCTTGGCTTGAAAATCTTGTGTTTTATGCTTGATTAGTGTTCCAGGTTGCTACATTGTTGTGTGAACTGATTTGAGGTTGTTTGAATGTGTCGAAATGATTAAAGGTAAGAAATTGTGTTGGTGATGCATCGAGAACAAATCCGGAATCGTTGGAAGGTTGATCGGCTAGTGTGTTGAGCTTAGAATAGTCGGTGAGTGGTTAAATGTTTGTAAATGGTTTTTGAGTATTTTGTTCAAGCATGTGGACTAGGTCAGGCTTGGTAGACCCACCTAGAGTTGAGATTAGAGTGGTAGCCTAATCCCAAGCTTTAATTAGAGACGTTGGTTGAACTTTAGTTGATGTGTATGCCTCTTGTTTACTTGTGCTTATGGTGGCTATGTATATTGTGTTATACATGTTGTTGAGGCATGGTTTGATGCATTGATATATGCATGTGTTTTGGATTGTGGATTGTGCATGATGGTGATCATGGTGAGTACGTGCTAAGCACGGAAGTGGATGTGAAATGATGTTATGAAAGGTTATGGTTTGTGTTTAATATTGGCACTAGTATGCTTGGGTACAAATGATCGATCATTAGGATGTTTAGTGTGCTCACGTGAGTCAAATGCGCGCGTGGTCTTGGTGATGGTAGTCATCAAGATGAAGTACGGGTTCGCCCTAAAAACCTTCTTATATATATGATAGTTGATGATGAGTGTAATCCCATCGACGGGGCGTGAGGATGAGTGGAATCCCCTCCGCGAGAATGGTGATGAGTGTAATCCCACCGTAAGGTAATGGTTGTTGTTGGATGTGAGTTCCAACGTGTTATCCGCATATTCGAGTCATAGCTAGGTGCCAATATGAGATTATATGTGTGCCATAGTGGATTGTTATATGTGTTTACATATGATGTGGTTGAACTTGTGGAGCATGGCATATTATGAGTTCATGTGCATGCATCATTGATACATTGGCTCATGTGGATCGAAGGTAAGAACATGCATTTTACCTTGGTTGTGCTCGTTCTTGGACCCTGCATTGTTGAGGTTTGTTTTAATGAGCTTACCCTCACTAAGTTTTATGCTTACGCTCTCTTTTGTTCGACAATGCAGAACCGTAGTTCGTGGGTTGCTAGTGCAAGAAGGGGGCCTCCAAGTGTGCTAGTTGGGCTTTGAATCTATCAAGTATGAATTTTATGTTAATGATGTAATGGTTAAGCAATGGGGACTTATGTGGTTGATGTTGGTTGTTTAGGAGCATGTTAGACTCCTTGTTATGATGTTGTTAGTTTGGCTTTTGTAAACAATGTTTAAGTTGCTTACCATGTATGTTGGCCTTGTGCCTTTTGTGGATGCCAAAGTGTATGTTTGTTGAAGCATGAACCTTTAAGTGCTTTATGTCCCCTTTTAGTAAATGTATGAATCCTTGAATGAATGTTGCTTGTTTGTGTTGGTTGCCTTGTATGCTGATATCTTGATGGTTAAGTGTTGTATGAATGTTTGTATGTGGCTAGGGAAGTCTTAAAATGCATCTAGAGTCGTGTTTTAGAGTCTTAGGCTGCAAAATTGAGTGTTGCAGTGCAGGGCGTATCGGTACGCCCAAGGGCCGTATCGATACGGTCCTACACTCTGGGACTCAAGTTTGGCCTAGCGTACCGATACACGAGGGCGTATCGATACACCAAATCCTCACTTGAAATCCGAGTTATTGACGAGATTTTGGCGTACCGGTACGGGTTTTGGGTGTATCGATACGGTCTTGTATCGTTCACCGTGAGATGTTGACCAGTCAGAGTGTATCGGTACGGTCAACCTGTGTAACGATACGGTCTCTTTGGTTTGACCTTGGGCTGTTGACCTAGTCAAGGCGTATCGATACCCTCTTTTGGTGTATCGATACGGCCTGCTTTAAAAAGGTAAAATGGGCTGTTTTATGTCTTATGTTCGTTTTGCTTGTTGCTTCCGCTGTCGTTTGTTCACATATGATATATAATAAAGCATCTAGAGAAGATAATTAATGAAAAGTTTTTTCTTGGGTCGATAATTGAAGTGGAGCCTTAACGGGTTTCGCCTCGGTTATCCCCGTGTAGCCCACTCGGATCGGTCAAGCGTCCAGACCGGGACGAGGGGGTTACAGGCAGAGGATTTTTGTTCGTCAATGCAAACAATTCTATGGAAAATAATTTGAATATTGTTCTTAGAACCGAATAAAAATCGTCTGTCTTTTTGATATTTTTATATTAGTGGCGGATCTAAAAATTCAAAAATATGGGTTCAAAATAATTTTTTTCTCAGATAGGGATGCAAATTTTAAGAATAAAACTTTAATAACAACTATTAAAAAATTAAATTTTAAATAAAAAATATTAAAAAATATTAAATTCTAACTATAAATATTCGAAAAAATAGGCCCTAAGCGGTTGCCCCTATTGCCATGTCGAATGATGACCCTAGTCTATGTATGTAGACAAAGACAGTGCTTATATTGGGGACTAGGATCGAGTATGAGGGCTGCTAAGAAGGCTCGCGATGTCTAGGTTGTCTTCTTGAAGGATAACTTGCCTAAACCCACCAGTTGACGCTAGAGTTCACACACACAAAACTGACCTCATTTTGAACATTGTATTTATAAAATACATTAAAAAAGTTACATTTAATTTATTATCAAAATAAATTTACAAAAACTGACCTCAGTTTGATATCACTGAGAAGAAATTTAACACTAAAAAAAACTCCCCCCAAATAGGGGTGGAATTACACCCTCCAAGGCCATGTGGCTCTGCCACTGCTTTATATATACCCCAACATTAAAAAATTTATATTCTAAACTTAAATTATAAATTTTAAAATTTAACTCCTAAAACTTAAAAATTAAACCTTACGTACTAAACTCTAAACCCTAAACACTAACTCTAATCTTAAACTCAATATTTTGACGATGGAACATATATATGAGCTCCAAAAATGAACATAAGATTTATATTCATTACAACTTGGTAAAATCGTTTAAAGACAAATATGAATTCAAAATAGCACTACTGCGTATTCCTGGGCTGCTTCCATTCTTTAACGCATTCCCGGCTGCCAATTCGTATACAAACACCATCCTTTGGTTTCTATGTCAATCACACGTTTTTTTCTTGTTAAAATGTTTTCTTCCGGAAATAGAGAAATAGCCCATGCAAGGACAAGACTATCGAGTTGTTTAGAATTAGACGTGCATGTTTACTATGAAAATTAATCACGAATCTGTCGCAGCCGTGTCCAATTCATGTATCTGCTAGGTTCTCCACAACAATTAACAATTCTTTTCTAAAGCTTTTAAAAAAAAAATGTTTTACTAAATCTTTCGTCATCACTATAATTTTTTTTGTTGCACTTTCAGTTTTTAAGATTTTATTCTGACTAATTCGTATCGATTCGCGTTACACACCTAGTTTTAGTGGGTGAGTTTCACCACGGGGTTTTTCTGCATACACAACGCCTCGAACTCGAGATCTGCTTAAGCGGAACCAAACTGCTTACCACTTGAACTAACCCCATTTGTTCGCCATTGCTATACTTTTTTTATTGGTGAAATATGATTTTTGTCCCTCTAACTATACCACTTTGATCATTATAGTCTTTAAATGTTCATTGCGTCTTTTATGTCCAAACTATTTTTTTTGTTGCTAAATTGGCACAAATGTGACATAACAATAACAACTATGACACAAAAGTAAAGTTCGAGAGCTAACAAAGACGCAATCAAAGTCTGAGGGCTAAAATAATAAAAGTGGTAAATTTGGAGAGTCAAAAAGGTTATTATACCGTTTTCTTTAAAATTATTATATTTTTATGCAAATTTAATATATCAATAATTTGTATTATTTAAATTTTGTCTGTGATATTTGTATTGTTTTTTATATTAAACTTCCTCATTCTAATAAGTTCCCTCATATTTATTTTTGGTGGTCTAAATTGTATAACTCTGATTATTTTATTTTAAATTTATCCTACTTAAAAATTAAATATATTTTAAAAGTTTAAGTGTAATTTTTTTAATATGATTATGCCAGTTTTATTAAAAGGAAAAATTTAAAAATACAATGAGAGTTTGCAATTCGGGTAAACAAACATGATCCAGACATATTCCTAACAAAGCTTATGTCTCTCTATCATAAACATCCATACAAAGAAAAGGTAAAAACCCTAACTCAAATGCTTGAAACAAAATAGATACAAACATCACCAAAGCTCGACAATAAAAGGTAAAAATCATCAACAAACAATATTAAAAAAGACATATTAAAATAATAAGGCATGTTGACAACACGGTCATTACCACAACTCAACCGCAGACAAGAGCGATGACCGTGAGCTCGTATCCAAATCCAGTTCGAGGGCCCAAAACATGAAGATCAACATGATAATCAATAGAGCGTCATCTTGATCAGTCGTGGTGACATCAAATCCAACCCTGATAGAAAAATGAAAAAGAAGCGGCCGAGCAACCGATTAAGAGAAATAAAACGTGCCAAAAGGCCCTGAGCAGGCTCGAAAATAATATTACTAGGCTCAGCTTGAAGCTCGTCGAGCTCGAAATTTTAGGCTCGTACTCAAGCTCAAATTGGACAGTTTGAGCTCAGCCCGGCTCGTTGCTTTCCCCAAATTGCTTTTAAATATTTTTATTGAAATTTTAGAAAATAACATGTGAAAACCTGTTTGGGAGGATAAAATTTATTTTTGAAGTCCACAAGTAATCCTAGTACATTTTCTAAATTATACAAGTCTACAAGAAGAAGGGGATTTAAAGTATTTAACCATGATAACAAGTTAACAACACTGAAACATACAAGTGTGTGTGTGTGTATATGTATATATATACCGAGCATGTTCACGAGCTTTTCAAGCCGAGCTTGGGTCGACTCGGCTTGTTAAAGTCTCAAGCCAAGCTTTGACCGGGCCGAACCCAAGCAACTTGCAAGCCGGTCAAGCTTATTATCACTCCTAGAAAATACGCACCAAAAGATAATGAAATGCGTGTCACAAATACAAGATTTTTGAATTTAAAAACTAAAAAAAAAAATATCAGCGGTCAAAAACCAACACTACAGTTGGTGCCGCTGTCGACCAATAGAGAATAAAAAGTAAGAAAAATTGCAGCAATAAGGAGAGCGGCTAGGTCTTTGAAAAAGCCCTCAAACGCACGGTACAATTTTAAACGTAACTTTTTTTATTATATAGAGATATTATATTTTTATATTTAAATTCGAACTTATTTAATGTGTGTATTTTTAGTCACTAGGTCAATTAGTGAATCTCTTAAATGTAATTGTTTAAATACATTGAATAAATACAATATTTAAAATGACTTTACTTTTGGGTACTGTAACGTACTCCGGAGGGAACGTGGAAAGTGACCACTTTGTATTTTTGAACAAAATGCAACTTTTTAAATACAATTAATAAATGCAATATTCTTGGTTGCTGATCAAATATCGAAGGTATCTGATAATGCGAATGAACACTTTGGATCTACTTGTTCGAGAGCTACTGTTGTTTGACTTTGTTTTTAAGCACCACTGTTAATTTTTTTAACGGTCGGTGACCAAAATAGGAAAAGACTATAACGTTAAGAACGTTTTTGATGAAATATTTAATTTGGTGATCAAAACAAAAAAACGGGCATACTTTGGTGACTACCCGTGTAGTTTTCCTTAAAAATAACAATGAAGTTCCCATACCGCCTGCTGGGAACCAAGTTATTCAGCTTGTTGCTGATGACCTTTGTCAAACCTAATGGAGAGCATGTTGTGCGAATCCTAGATGACTTGAATCCAGGGATTATCCGTCTTCAAATTCAGGCACATTCATTCGAGCTTGAGTTCGTTATGTTTTAGTTACTCCAAGGAATTGGTCAGTACTATGGATTGCCAACTGAGGGTGCACCGTGCACGAATACATCTGGATGTTTGCGACTCATTCCATCATTAAGGTGTTCCTGAAGATGTCTTGCGACTGTAATTGTTGTTGGACGTTAGTAATAGAATAATAATTATGATAATAATCCGAAACTGAAAAGTGGGATAAAAAACTAATTATGTATTGAAAGAAATTTTAATAAAAACGGAAGAAATAACAGAGTACGAGTTGAGGCCTGTAAAATTACAGTTTTCTTTTTAAAACAAATTTGCACACTTTTGTGGTATTTGAGAAACGTTAGACGCTTATCTTTCGGGATACAATAGCATAATGATCAAAATATGAAAAATAAATGCAGGATGTTTTTAAAGAAAAACAGGGAGAGTTGATACGAAATTCTCATCACATCTTTATTTATTTTAATGTATTTTCTTTATTTTGAGTTGCCTTCATTCAAATTCATTTTCTATTCAACTGAAATTTGATTTAACTTCAATTCGATTTAATTTTAAATAAATCGATTCGGTTCTCGAGTCTCAGGATTAAGTTTATCAGGTCTACAGGTGCACCCCTAACCCAAATGGCGTTCAACAAGCCTCAGTTCATACCCTTGTGCATGCGTGTGAGGCAAAATTTTTGGTAAACTTATTCAACATCCTCGTGGTAGGTTCCATTATATATACATCTCCCGCACGTGGTCTCTAACCAATTTGAGCATTAATTTCTTCAACAATTATTGCAAGTTGTCTACTTTGAGCATTAATTTCTCATTCCTCACTTAACTAATTTGAGCATATGAGATATCGTTGCAAAGATCTTATGGAATAAAATATGAAACGATAATTTTATAATTCGATTCTCCATCTTTACCCATTGAAGATATGCCTCAAAGTTTCTAGATTATCACAATTTTTCCAACAGTTGTTTCAATATTCTCTGCGAGATAAAGCTGGTATGTGGTTGAACACATTACCATCTGGCACAATGACTTCCTGAAACGATCTTTGTCAGAAGTTTTTGCTCAGACTTAATCCATTGACAATGTAGGAAATACTAATTCCTAGATGAAGGTGTGATAAAGTTTTTTTTTAAACCTTCGGAGTGTCCTACGTTTTTAGAAAATTCGATTAAAAAAATGGGAACGACTTGTGCTTTGGAAAAAACCTTAAAAATTATTTGGAGTTGCCACCGGTCACTGAGGTAGGTCGGACACTATAAAAACAAAACCAGAGATTCATTTGAAAGGGTTCGGGAGTTGGTTATGTGTGGGGAAGGGTTAGCACCCCCATCACGTCCGGAAATCGGTACCAAAACAATTGTTGATTTTAATTGATGGAAATTATTCGAAATTTAAAATGAGTTTAATTAGGGGTTCTTAATCGAAAAATAAACTTTAATTATACGAGCTTTTCCAAATTGACGGTTTCAAATTAATTAGACATTTAATGAAAAAGGATAACGGTACACTGGACCAAAGACTAAACCGACATCATATAAGCTTGATTGTCGTGTTAGTTTAGGGTTCGGATCCCGTGCGTCACCTTTATGCATGATACAAGCAGATAAAATATGATGTCATGGTCTTGTTCGTTTTAATTTCTAATTTTACCTTTAGACGATGCGAATTAATCCGAATATTCGAGAAATATCCAATAAGCTAGGATATTTCGACCCGAATACGTGAATTAATAAGTACCTCCTGTTTAGAATTAAAAGTTAATTATTATGCAAATCAAAATATCAAAAGTCACATGAATGATTATTTAAAAATGCATGCCACAAAAACACATATTCGAACAATAAAAGGAACTAATACATATACTCATTAGAACCACATTGCATATTAAAACTATATATAAGAAAAACATACGATCATATTAAAAACATACGATCACATTAATAACATACCAACCAAAACATAATAAAAACAAAGTAAGCATATATAAAATAAATAAATAAAATAGGGGCTAAAATTTAATAAATGTAAAATGCAAGACAAAAAAAATAAAATGCATGATACAGGGACCATAACAGTAATCATACCACAAAAGAACTAAATAAAAATGCAAAACGGAACCAAATTAAAAGGACGCGAAAAGCCATAGGGACCAGAATTGTGATTTGACCACTCGGAAATCAACCAAACACAAAACAGGGACGAAATTAAAAGATTTTGGAAAGCTGAAGAGACTGGGGAAAGGATTTTAAAACGCGGAAACCCCTTGTGCGCGATTAAAGCGACACGGAGGCCCTTAAAACGCAACTAAACCAGTTTTAAAACCTTAAGACACTATAAAACCTATTCTAAAAAACACTTTAAGCCTTTTCCCCTTTTTTTACAAACCCTAGACCTGAACTCAGAGCCGTCACCCTCTCTCTGAAACTGAAACCCTAGAACGTCGTCATCGTTCCAGCCGCCGCTAGCCGGTTAAATAGGTGACCGGTTAACTAGTTATACAATTTTATCGATACAAAGGGCTCGAAAGTATCGATTCTGTTTCCACGGTACTAATAAAAAGTATCTATCCTTTAGAAGCAAATTTGACATAACCGGTAAAAAAAGGCCAAACCGGTTACATTATTAATACATATAATGTAACCGGTAAATCGTTACCAGATTGTTTGTTTGGTGTCGATACTTTTGTAAGAACATGTACAAAAGAATCGGTACAATAGAAACAAATTTGACATAACCGGTTACATTATTAATACATATAATGTAACCGGTAAATTGTTACCGGATTGTTTGTTTTGTGTCGATACTTTTGTAAGAACGTGTACAAAAGAATCGGTACAATATAAACAAATTTGACATAATCAGTTACATTATTAATACATATTATGTAACCGGTAAATCGGTACCGGATAGTTTGTTTGGTGTCGAAACTTTTGTAAGAACATGTACAAAAGAATCGATACAATAGAAGCAAATTTGACATAACCGGTAAAAAAGGCTAAACCGGTTATATTATTAATACATATAATGTAACCGGTAAATCTTTACCGGATTGTTTGTTTAGTGTCGATACTTTTGTAAGAACATGTACAAAAGAATCGGTACATTAGTAATTTAAAAGGATTTTGAAACAGAAAAGGGGTCGAAAGAATCGACACAATTCAAAAAAGTATCGACACTTGAGGTATTGTATCGATTAAATATAATTGATATAACCGGTTAAAAAGTATCTACTCTAATACAATCCTTGTATTGCATTGCATTTACAGAAAACTCTCTTAGTATTTGAAATCGAACCGATTTTGGTTGCTGTGAAATAGAAGGGATGCATTTTTGAAGTCGTGGTGTATCAGAATCGAAAGAAAAGATATGTTGTCGAAACCCTAGTTTTTTAGTAATGTAGTATTCGAAAATTGGGGTTAAGGTTTTGGGTTTAGGGATTTGGAAGTAAAAAAGGATTTCGGATCGATTATAGGTTGAAATTGTAATTATAGGTAGAAAATAAATATCAGTACTTTGTTTAGAGAACTTATAGGTAGAAATTGATTTTGTCGGTGGAAAATGAATATCGATACTTTTTTTCAGAGAACTCAAGCGAATGTAAATTGAATAAAATGTATATATATATACATATATATATATATATACATATATCCACCCATTTGATTTAATTTAATTTTGAATGTTGAAAAGGTTGTCAATGGATCATGAAAATGTTGTTCGTGAAGATGACATTGAAATGGAGTCGGAGAGTATCAAAACTGATGAAAATCGAAAGCAACCAATGGGTCGATATATGTACTTCTAGTAAGTATCAATGTATTTGTGTACTTGTTCTTGAAATGGTAATTGGATTAAAGTATTTAAGAACATTTAAAGTTTCCTATCATGATAATATAAATGAAGTGCAAAGGATGAAGGAATGTGGTACTTACAAAAGCGGTTCGGTATGTAAACTGAATTTATAATGAGTTTTTTTAGCTTTAATATTTTGATTAAGAAACGTTTATGCATAAGTTTCAGGTGATAGAAGAGGTGGTGAAGAAATGGCACTCGATGGGTGATACTGAGAAGGAACAATTTATGAAGTTGTCCAAAAAGGCGAGAGCAAAATATTCGGCTTCGAGGAAAGCACATGAAAACATTGAGAAGAAGGTATTCGTTAAACTTGTAAATACTATGATAAATGATATATAAAAACTCTAACATTATATGTAAATAATTTAGGAAGCGTCGACAAGGTGTAGCATAAAACGAGTTCACCACATAATAGAAGACTTGAAAGTGAAGGATAAAGCCAAAGTGTTGGAAGAAATGGGGTTTGGATCTCTGATTGGATTGAAGGACCGACCAATTCGGAAGGAATTGTGTCGATTGTTGATGGGAGATTTTGATTTGGAAAAGTGTAAAGTTTGCTACGGTAAATATTCTTTTCATTTTGGTGTCCGATGTGTTGAAGCCGTATTGGGGCTAGAAAATAAAGGGAAGAGTGTGCAAGAAGTAATTAAGAGGGAGGACTGGAAAAAACTTGTGAACAAGTATGACTTAAAGTCCAAGGTGACATATGCTGCACTCGAGGACAATATTAAAAGTGGCAAGTATGATGGGGATCATCTGAAGGCCCGAGTAGTACCTTGTCGCAGTATTTCTTTGTCCAACGGGTGATACATCCCCGAGCAGGGAACATATGAAGTTGATTTGCGACTCCGGGTTGAAAGGTGAATTAAATTGGGCCTCATTTGTCAATAAGAAATTATTTGATGCAATCAAGAGCTTTCAGAAGGCCGAAAACCCCACATACCTCAAAGGGTGCATAGCTGTCTTAGAGGTAAATGAGATGAAGGATGTTTTGGTTTACATAACTTTGTAAGTATAGTTATTATAGAAAATGATAAAGTTTATTATAAATGCAGGTTGCATTGTTTGATTTTTGGTCTGATTCTTCAAGTGTGCCAACTTTCCAAAGAACCGGAGTGGCACGCATCATTGCATGGGGCAAGTAAGAAGTCGCCCGAGTGATGACAAAGTTAAAGTTGGAAAGACCGAAAAAGAAAGTAAGGGTAATAAAAGTATTTATATATTAGTAAGGACTTAAAAAAGATGTTCTAATATTGTAATTTATTTTTGAAGGTTATTGGCGAGGAGGAAGAGGAAGAGGAGAAGGTAGAAGTGAAGGTGAAACAGAAGAAAGAAGGGGAAGTAAATATGACATTTTGATGTCTGAGTTGGCGGAGCTGAAAAAAGCCATTTCTGAATGTTTGCAAAGACAATCCAGAATTGAAGAGGCAATTGAGAGCATTAAGGGGGAAGTAGGGGAAAAGGTTGATGGAGTGGTGAAAGAAGTGGTGGAATTGAGGGGTGAGTTGAAGGGGGTGATTGGAGTGGTAGAAAAAAAATAGATGAGAGGAAAATTTTAAGTTCTGAAATGAAACAAATGAGGAGTTATGTTGAGCAAAAATATGACGAACTTAAAAAATATGATGAAGAAAATGTGAAAGAATTGAGTATGAGGAAGGAAAATATTGATCATTCTGATCCAGATATGAGGACACCAGATAATGTAATAGATGCAGATCTGGATTCAGAGTGTTGTGCACCAAAGAAGAAGCAGAAGGTAAAATGAATAAAAAAATTGACATCCATTTTGATTATCGTGTTGTGACTAATATCTATAATCAATATCGTAGGTTGAAAAGGTCAAAATACCAAAAGAAATTGGTTCAATGGAGGGTGCAATGTGTGAGTATGTATTGAATAGTGGGTTAGATGATAGGTAAGTATTATATATTGCTTTGTGAGTGATATTTAAATATTTATGTGAAAAAATTAATCCAAAAAATTGCTTATACAGGGATGTTGTCATAGATTTCGGTGATAAACACGCCACAGTAGGCGACGCTGCGACGTTAAAACCTAGTAAATGGGTTATTGGTCAGGTTATTGATTTGGTCGGCTGGTTTTTGGCTGACGATTCGATGAAGAAGAGATCAGGGAACTGGAAGATTTTCTATATTCCATACAACTTTGTGGTAAATTAATTTTATACATGTTGAAAAGTTGTGTTATGGCTGGTCAATTAATAGTGATTGTTTTTGGAAAAGCAGTCATCGATGTTAGAGTGCAATCCAGATGTGAAGACTATTGTAAGCTTTTGGAGTAGCATAATGGTAGAATATAATAAAATGTAAGATTGTGACACGGTAAGATATTTTTGCGTAAATGTTGTTTTGTATTTAAATAATTACAATAAATGTTCTAATTTCTTGTCTTGGGTGTGACATTTATTGTAGATCTTCTTTGCAATAAACGATAGCAAGAGTCATTGGTATCTCTTGGTGTTGGATATGGTTGAGCGTGTAGCAACGGTTCTTGATAGTCTATATTCATCTCACCGGCATAAGACAAGAGTGCAAAATTGCAAGCAATTGGTATGTGTCGATAATTTTTATAATTTATAATGCATAATTTCTTCGTAATATAATTTAATAATTTTTTTGACGCAGATGAGATGTTTAGATAAATATAATAAGGACGCGAGGTTTGTTGATGCATTTGGGAAGATGAAGGTCCCAATATTGGATTTAAAATTAGTGGACCGTAAGACGAAGGATCAAAGGAACGGGTATGAAATTTGAGTATTTAATAAGTCAAATATTTATCATGGTTAACTATTTGACATTTGCGGCAATCAATTGTTATAATAGAGATGATTGTGGAATGTATGTGATTATGTGGATGGAAGCGATTGTTGATGGGAGGTCAACAGATGATTTGGTAAGTGGTCTGAAAAAGACTTTTAAAATAAATTTTGGTCGCTCTTACATTGAATGGTTGTTGGGGAATGGGATCGTATGAGAATTTTAAATGATCTCATAAATCACGAAAGTAATAAAAGGAGAGATCAGTTGACAAATGGTTGCCTGAAACATATGAAAAAGTAATTCTTATGAAATTATAAATTCCATAATTGTTGAATTAAGATAATTTTGTATGTACTTATTTATCACAGTTAGGTTGTTGTAAATTATTTTAACATAATTTTGTATGTACATATTTAGCAAATATTTTGTTATATGTTATGAAACTATAAATGCCATTTGCATACTGGGAACAAAGTATAAATGTTATGAAACTATAAATGTTAGCATCAAATTACCGATACTTTTGAAAGAAAATGGATTGGCATAACTTACGTGAAACAAAGTGTCGAAACTTTTGTCCCGCTATAAAAACAAATTATCGATACTTTGTTAAAAATCAATGTTTCCGGTTGCAATTTGGCTCGAAAATATCGATTCTTTCTTCCCACTATTAAAAAACTTATCGATACTTTTGAAAAAATGGATTGACATAGCTTACTGGAAAGAAAGTGTCGATACTTTTTTCACGCTATAAAAACAAATTATCGATACTTTTGAAAAAATCAATGTTTCTAGTAGCAAATTTGCTTGAAAATATCGATTCTTTCTTCGTACTATGATAAAAATTATCGATACTTTTGAAAAAAAGATTGCCATAGCTTACTGGAAACAAAGTGTCGATACTTTTTTCCCGCTATGATTAAAATTATCGATACTTTTTAACAGAATCAATGTTTCCGGTAGCAAATTTGCGCGAAAATATCGATACTTTCTTTTCTCTATGAAAAAAATTATCGATACTTTTGAAAAAAAGGATTGCCAGCTTACTAGAAACAAAGTGTCGATACTTTTTTCCCGCTATGAGTAAAATTATCGATACTTTTTAACAGAATCAATGTTTCCGGTAGCAAATTTGCTCGAAAATATCGATACTTTCTTCCCTCTATGAACAAAATTATCGATACTTTTGAAAAAAAAAAGATTGTCATAGCTTACTGGAAACAAAGTGTCGATACTTTCTTCCCTTTATGAACAAAATTATCGATACTTTTGAAAAAAAATCAATGTTTCTGGTTGCAACATTACCGTTTTCATTATTGACTACGTCAATGTTACTGGTATACTTGTCAAAGTATTAGGTAGCGCTCATGACTTTGAATTTTAGGCGCGAGATCTCTTTAACCCAGTCCTAAACTTAAATCCTCCTTTTCCTAATTTTATCGATACTATACCAGAGATCTCTTCCACTCCAACGATTATCACCGTTAAGAGAAATTGCACCATTCAAGCTGCTTATAAAAACTACCCCGACGATTACTACAATCAGATTTGCAGGTAACTTAATGGTATTTTTGCGTAATTTAGGGTTAGGGATTTGAACGATTTGGGAGTAACTGTTATTCTTTTACATATAACAATTCTTCCGAAGCAAAAAAATGACGCCCAAACGTCCGAGACGTAGTTCTTCTTAGTTAAAGTATTCTTCTTCTAATTCAAGGTCTGCTGCTCAAGTAAGTTCTTCTCAAGCAAGTAATTCGTTTGATACACAAAACTTTAGAAGCAATGAAGAGAAACTAAAATATGATCACATTTTCAAAACAAGAAAGATTCGTCCAGAACGTGTTATTGACATGGACTTCTTCTTCAATGAGAAAAACAAATTTGGTTTTAAACAGACATTTACAGATTGGGGATGACTTGAATTGCTTGGTGTAGAACCAAAATATTACCCCAATCTTGTTAGAGTTTTCTACAGTAATGCTACATTAGACCGCCAGCCTAATACGGACGAAATATTAGGAATTAATACTTATATCATGGGGAAAGAGATATATATATAGATCCGAAATCTATTGCTGATGGTATAGGTGTTAAGAATACATGAGATTCCGATGAACATGTTTTAGATCATACCATTCAACATGTAGATCGGAATAGCCCCATTAATCTTGGTGTGGAGGGCAGATTGTTCCACTTTCTTGTGACTTGGTTTCTTCGGCCTTCCGGTGAAAATTTTTCACAAATTCGAGATAGTGATTATTGGTGGTTGTCTAAGTATGCATCAAAAACCGCTCCAAACATTCTAAAACTGATTTATGAGACAATTCTTAATATAGTAAAAAAGGGTGCTTCCATTACAACTTCACTACCATATGGATGTGTAATTAGCTATATATTGAGGAAGCTAGAAGTGGAATTCAATCTTAACTACCCTCTTCGATTATCCCGGAAGATCGACATGTTATCCTTGACTAATGCGGGATACGAATTTATTGAAAATGTCAGTTGGATAAACAAATCTGGCATTGGAGCGGAACAAGACAACGACCAAATGGACAACGTTGAAAAACAAGTCCACGAGCCGATGGAAGAAGATGCGATCGAAGGGGTGATTACGATGAAGTCAGTGATGGCATACATGGTTAATTTCCACCAGCATTTTGATTCTCATGTCGGCGAGATTAATGACCAAATCGGCCAAATGCGAGCAGATATTTCATCACTGCGTGATGACTTCTCCAACTTCTGTAATCAATGCCTTCAAAGAAAAGACAAATCTTTAGGTATGACAATGTTTTCAATTGACTATTGACATGCTTATAACAGAAGTGGAGAATCCAGTGGTGAATGAAGAGGTGAATGATGAAGAGGTTGACAGTTCAGATGATGATCATGAAGACCCGGACAGATATATAATTTATGCAACACCGTCTGCCAAAAAACTTGTCATTTTTTATGTCAATGGGGTCCTTGCCTATTATACAAAACAAACTCCCAGAGGTAATAAAATGGCTTCAAATTTGTTTACAGATGTTTTAACCTATAAACATACAATTGTGGTTGAATTTTTGTTCATGTTGTAGATGTTATAACGAGGCCAGGTGTATCAGAATTTATCCATTTTTGTTTAGAGAACATTGTTGTTGCCATTTTGTTCATCGAAGTTGATGTAAGCACCGTTAAGATTTTAATTGTTAATAATTTAATCTTGCTCTTAACCAATTTGATGTTTCTCGTGGAAATTGTTAACAATTTCAGGCATAACATTGATCTTGCTTTTAACCAACTACCTGTATTGTACGCCCAATATATATTCATCTGGGTAAGATGCATCTTCTTTGCGTTCTATAATTGTATTTATTTATGATTCTTATAAATTGATGTTTCACAATTTTCTATAAACATGATCAAGCAAAGTGCAAACGGAAAGAGGAATTCACCTTCTACAAATATTTGCATGACGTTTGGAATGAGTTTCCTCAATTCCACTCGAGAAATACACTGTTGGTGGATGATTCTACAGAAAAAATGATTTATAATCCAATGAGTTATATATATTTTTGCCATGCATTTTTTGTTAAGGTATATGTTCATACATTTGTTAATTGACATTTTATCTATAGCAATACAGTTACATATGTCTGCATCCCTATGACGGTTCATCTTTGAACGACAATGCTTTAGGTATGACAGTTACATATGTGACTTATTCGATTGGTTTATTAATATATTGAACATGTTGACGGTTTGCTAATTTGACTTATTTATATATCTCCTCAGAAAAAGGCAGAAGCATCCGAGAATATTTGGAAAAGTTGGCGAATGAGCCTAATGTTCGAGACTTTGTCAAAAATAACCCTTTACAAATTTGAATTTGATTTGATTTATATATTGAACATTCTTGATTTATATATTGGTGTATTGTTGAGTGCATAAAAGTTTTATATTTTACCCCTCATATACCCATATTTTCGCTGCACTCAAGTATGATTTATTGCATTTAGGATAGATTTTTGCATACACATCACAATTAGATAAAATTGCACAGATGCTGCTGAAATTGGTCACTTTTGCAGGTATTTGCCACGGCAGCAATACAGGGCAGCAAAGGAGCAGAGGCGAGTTAAGGAGCTGGAGTTGAAGGAAAAAGAGCACTGTCTGTCGTGACACCTGCCGTAGCAGTAATGACGACAGAGAGACACTGAGGTGGAAAAATGAAGTGGAGCTCGACAGATAGAGGATTTCATGCCAGTCTGTCGTGGATCACTCCAATATTTTTCTGAGCCCTGAAGCAGAAGGAAGGTCAGGCCCAAAGTTCAATGAAGAAAGTCAAAGCAAGAAAAGAGGACGAATTAAAGGCATCTATTCAGAAGATTTAGTCTTTAATAGAGTTGTACTTTAATTTAAACTTGTATTCTTGCCATATTAGAAAACTTGGACCCAAGGCCTATATAAAAGGCATGTAATTCGACCTAGGGAAGGATATCTAGTTCCTAGCTGTCTTCCTCCAAAACCCTAGTCGTGTCTCTCTCTCCATCATGTTCTAAACTTCCCCTAGGGCTAAGGGTTGATCTTGTAAAGTAGTTGCAAGGATTGTATTGTTCTTAGGATTTTTTGTTCAAGTAATAAAACTTCAAGTTTATTTACTCTGGTTTTCAATATCTCATAAGAGCATCGGGAAAGCTGTGAGGTTATCCATTTGCTTGATATCGGGAGAGTTAAGCATTCGAAAGAAGTAAATACGTGTTTTCTAGTTTATGGTTAAACCATCTTGGCTTAGGGATAAGCACAAGGTTAAGTGGCTAAAGAATAATTCACAACATTGGTGTTCACCCTTTGATTCACGCCGGGAGGTATCATCCAAGATGTGTTCATCAACAGAACTTGGGCCTAGGGATATGACAAGTCATAACAGGGATTCTTGCCAAGCTTGAAGTACGGAGTTGTTGATCGCTGTCGCGACATCAACGGACCTTTGCCGCGACAGGTGCTGCTGCGATAGGCACAACGACAGAACAACAGAAATTCCTCTGAACAGTGCAACATCTGCATTATTGAGCAAATCAATACCGGCCTATTCTCTCAATCTGATTTCCTTATCTTTTATTTTAGCTATTACTCAAGATTTCTCTAAACAATCATTTAAACTATTTCTTTTTCTTGTGCAACAATCTAAGGATAGAGTTATTTCTAGTCCTTGTGGAGACGATATCCAATACTCTAGTATCACTTTACTACTTGCGTCATGTACACTTGCACTGTTTGCGATAGTCTTATTTACACGCAACAAGTATGTTATTACCAATGTTAGCAAACATTTTGTTAGATGTGTCGGATACATTCAAGTCTCACTGATAATATATAGTAATTATAGATATTTTGTTACAATGTATGTCAGATACATACCAGATGTTATGATAGTTACAATGTATGTTGATCGGTACTTGCAGTATTCCAAATATCCTCGTTGCCATGAGACGTAATGGAGAGATTGAAATTATAAATAATCATTAACAATTTAAGACATAATTGTAGAATAGACATAGTAACTCACATTATAATCATCATCTGCGAGCCCGTACAACCATTCTGTTACGTTATCAAAAAATTATGTTGATGTAGGTTGTGTAAACGGTTCCAAACTGAGCTTTAATTTAGGACATGTTACTTTGTTATGTCCCTCACCGTTGCAGAACCCGCATTGCCTACTTTTCTTCTAGACCTTCTTCTTCTAGACTTCTTTTCGCTTTCCTTGTCTTCGTTTAGGGTCGCGAACGCCATTTACAAATTCGCTTCGGTTGCTTGAATCTTTCAAACTGAACGAGTGTTCAAATTCGGCAGTTAGTCTTTTCATCTCATCTCTTGCGGTTATGAAAGATGCATCAGTCTTTAATGCAATGTAGCATAAACGACTTGACGTTGCACGTAGGGAAGCGAACCGTGCCATTTGCATAACTTCTGGTGGTACATTGAAGTCAAGGAAACTTGGTGCAGAAGCCTTCGCATCCTTAGTCCACCTACTTATAATCAAAGACTTAGGAAGAAATGTGTAACTCAAGTGCTTCAAAACATGTAGTTGATGGCAACATGGAATTCCTACGGTCTCAAATTTCCTACACGAGCATGTGACGATTTCCGAAATGACGTCAAAACATATGTGAAACCTCTTGCTCTTTTCCTTGTATTTTGACAAAACAAAATTTTGACATTCATCTGATAAGGACTGAATTTGTTCCTCAATCCGGTACAAGGTCTCCTCTTGTAGTTCGTCTTGGAAGATCCGAAATGATTCCCGCGTATAAATTTCACCAACATGGCTTTCTAGGTCAATCAGTTTAGTGATCTGGAAGGGCTTTGTATTGGAACTTAAGTAATCCGCTTTCAACTCGTTGATACGCATTTTACTAATACCTTGTTCAATTGCATGAACAACGTCTACATATGTCTTCTTCTTTTTCAATACAATTGCGAGTGAAGCATTCAAGGACTCGCACCTTTGTGTAGAGCGAATATTCGTAAAGAAATGACCAGTTAGATATGCTTGAGCCCATAAGTTCCGAGTATTTCCCTTCTCAATCACCCATGGGTGCTTTCCAACATTGAATTCTGAAATCATTGCAGACCATTGAATATCAAATTCTTCTGTTGTCCACCAGGAACCCATACATCTAGAAAATGTTGTGCTAAATTTGTTGTCACCAATGTTAGCTTGTACATTGCGAGAAAGATGCCAAGAACATAATATGTGCTTAGCAAAAGGGATAACACATTTGATAGCCCTCTGCATTGCCCTATCCCCATCGGTGACAACTGAAAGAGGCGATTTATTCATCATTGCTTGTAAAAAATTACGCAGCACCCACTCGAATGATTGAGTCGTTTCGTCAGTGATGATTGCAGTAGCAAATACTATTGTGCTATGTTGATAATTGACACCGACAATAGGCATAATTGGTCGTCCATACAAATTACCTTTGTACGTTGTGTCGAACGCAATTACATCACTGAAGCAAGTGTAATCTGATATCGATGTTGAATCAGTCCAAATAAGATTATGCAATGCCCCTGATTCATCTGTTAAGTATGCCATAAAAAACCCCTGATCATCTTCTTTCTTATAATCAAAGTAAGCAATTAGTGCATTCACATCCCCATTGACGATTTCCTTTGCTTTACCTCTTTCAAGTGCATTGTAGAGGTCTTTACTTGTAAATCTAACATTCTGATAACCCCCTGCCCAATTCATGAAATAATTCATTACTTATGATGTCCCAACACCAACATCTTTCAATGTTGTTGCCTCATCAACATCAGCCTCACTCACAGCTCTATTTGAACGAATAAATGGTGTCATAACAGGTGTGCACAATGCATGATTATGTTCCTGAAAAGACTTACTTAGAACCTACTGATTATTTGTATTTGTTGTTGTGACCAATATTTTCACCTTGCATCCTGTTCTTGTGACTGGCATATGAGCACATTGACGATAAACAATATGGACTTTTGATGACCGAAACCCTTCTTTTGAACAACAAAATTCTTGTGTCTTCACATTCCCTTCCGTATCCAGCCGTGTTGTTCCTCGACGTGCACTAAAACCATGTTTCCTAGCGTATTCCTTGTAAAAATCCCAAGCTTCCTCATGTGAAGAAAAGAGTTGACCGAGCAACCTTTCCGACTCATCAACGGTAAATATTTCATGCCCCTCCCCGCTTGAATGAACATCGTTGGATGGAGTATCGTCCATCTTGGTAAACACGATCGGTGGAAGTGGTCCAAACAGGAGTTGTGTGTTGCTTTCAATTTCATTAGGTGGTGGTGGTTGATGGTGGTTGATGTCTGGCTACAACATTTATTTCTTAGGACAAAGTTAGTTGTGCAATAAATTATAGTAAAATGTCGATACTATTAAAGTAAATACCGGATTGTTTGTTTGGTGTCGATACTTTTGTAAGAACATGTACAAAAGAATCGGTACAATAGAATCAAATTTGACATAACCGGTAAAAAAGGATAAACCGGTTACATTATTAATACATATCATGTAACCGGTAAATCGTTACTGGATTGTTTGTTTGGTGTCGATACTTTTGTAAGAACATGTACAAAAGAATCGGTACAATAGAAGAAAATTGACATAACCGGCAAATTTAACATAATCGGTACAAAGTATAAATGTTATGAAACTATAAATGTTAGCATCAAATTATCGATACTTTTGAAAAATATGGATTGACATAGCTTACTGGAAACAAAGTGTCGAAACTTTTGTCCCGCCATAAAAACAAATTATCGATACTTTTTTAAAAATCAATGTTTCCGATTGCAATTTGCCTGGAAAAATATCGATTTTTTCTTCCCAATATGATAAAAATTATCGATACTTTTGAAAAAAATGGATTGCCATAGCTTACTGGAAACAAAGTGTCGATACTTTTTTCCCGCTATGATTAAAATTATTGATACTTTTTAAATAAAGGATTGTCATAGCTTTCTGGAAACAAAGTGTCGATACTTTTTTCCCACTATGATTAAAATTATCGATACTTTTTTAAAAATCAATTTTCCGGTAGCAAATTTGCTCGAAAATATCGATACTTTCTTCCACCTATGATAAAAATTATGGATACGTTTAAAAAAAAGGATTGCCATAGGTTACTGGAAACAAAGTGTCGATACTTTTTTCACGCTATGAATAAAATTATCGATACTTTTGAAAAAAAATCAATGTTTCCAGTAGCAAATTTGCTTGAAAATATCGATACTTTCTTCCCTCTACGAACAAAATTATCGATACTTTTGAAAAAATGGATTACCATAGTTTACTAGAAACAAAGTGTCGATACTTTTTTCCCGGTATGATTAAAATTATTGATACTTTTAAAAGAAATCAATGTTTCTGGTTGCAATGTTACCGTTTTCATTATTGACTACATCAATGTTTTCGGTTGCAATGTTACCGTTTTCATTATTGACTACATCAATTTTGCAATGTTATGTCTTTTCAATGTAATCACATGCACTGTTTACTGTTCATCCTGTATAAAGCTGGTTTCGATACCCCCAGAACGAATCTGCCTTTTCAGTTTCGTGTCTTTTCACTTGTATCACATGTACCATTTTCTGTTCATGTACCTTCAATGAACAGGCATTGTGACTTCTCAGTTTCCCTTCTTAGTTTTCACTTTCCCTCACAATTGAAATTCCCTATAAATTAACAAAGTGTCGATACTTTTTTCCCGCTATGATTAAAATTATCGATACTTTTTTAAAAATCAATTTTCCGGTAGCAAATTTGCTCGAAAACATCGATACTTTCTTCCCCCTATGATAAAAATTATCGATACGTTTAAAAAAAGGATTACCATAGGTTACTGGAAACAAAGTGTCGATACTTTTTTCACGCTATGAATAAAATTATCGATACTTTTGAAAAAAAAATCAATGTTTCCGGTAGCAAATTTGCTCGAAAATATCGATACTTTCTTCCCTCTGCGAACAAAATTATCGATACTTTTGAAAAAAAGGATTACCATAGTTTACTGGAAACAAAGTATCGATACTTTTTTTCCTGGTATGATTAAAATTATCGATACTTTTTAAAAAAATCAATGTTTCTGGTTGCAATGTTACCGTTTTCATTATTGACTACATCAATGTTTTCGGTTGCAATGTTACCGTTTTCATTATTGACTACATCAATTTTGCAATGTTATGTCTTTTCACTGTAATCACATGCACCGTTTACTGTTCATCTTGTATAAAGCTGGTTTCGATACCCCCCATAACGAATCTGCCTTTTTAGTTTCGTGTCTTTTCACTTGTATCACATGCACCATTTTCTGTTCATGTACCTTCGATGAACAGTCATTGTGCCTTCTCATTTTCCCTTATTAGTTTTCACTTTCCCTCCCAATTGAAATTCCCTATAAATTAACAACTCTTCTCTTTACTCTTTACAACATCTTCAACTTAATATACTCAACCCTTCGTTTATTTCTATAATCAATTCTCCTTCACCATATTCTATTCAATATCTTCAGATAGAATGAGTTCGAGCAGAGCTTCTAGTCACAATTCGCAGCCACTGGCAAAGAGGAAACTTGATTTCGACTCAGAATCAAACAACGATAATGATCTCTATTTTGATTTTGATGAAGAGGAGGAACAAAGTCATGAGACACTAAAAACAAGCAGATGGTTCAAGAAGTTTTTCGAGACCTTCGGTAGAATGAACACAATCAATGACCCTTCTACTCACAGGTTTCTTGGCCTTCAGTCCCTAGTGACACATGCCAAAACCAAAGGCGGACCAAAGCTCAAACTCCATCGCCAACTTGCTCAACTATTGGACGAGGAATTGCGTAGAAGGGGTACTTCGGCTGTTCCTCAAGGTCAAGCTTTTGGGGAATGAAGTGGTTTGAGAGATGATCAGAATGATGATGCTATTGTCTGCCCCCCCCCCCCCGCCTTCAAACAATGAGGAAGATGGTTACCAAATACTCTGGCCACCCATGGTGATGATAATGAACACAAGGCTTCATCAAGATGCAAATGGGAAGGTAGTTAACGATACTTTTAATATAAGTATCCATACTTTTAATATAACTTTTGAATTATGTTTTCATGAATATTACAATTCCTTAATTTCTAATGTCTTGAATTTTCTGCTTCAGTGGCTTGGTATGGGAAACCAAGAGCTTCTTGACTATTTCAGGTCCTATGATACTGTTGTTAAGGCTTGCCATTCTTACGGTCCTCAAGGCCATCGTGGGATAAGCCTTCTAATTTTTGAGAGCACGCCAAGAGGTTATTTCGATGCTCAGTGTCTGCATACCCAGTTTGCTGCCCAAGGTTTCGATAGAGAGGCTTGGCAACGTTGTCACGGCTTCTTGTATGGTCCAGCCAGACAACGCCAACTTTATGGTTATATGGCTGCCAAAGAAGACATCGACAACTTCAACCGCCATTCTCAAGGTTTTCTCTATCATTTTCTTCTTTTATACAAGATGCACTTCTGCTCATACTTATGCATACATGTTATGTTCATTAGGCAACTATAGGGTCAAGTTTGAGATGCGATCATATATAGAGATGGTTGGTCAGCATAGTTCACAACGAGAGGCTGGTTCAAGTGCCATGGGTGGCAGAGGGCATGGAGGTCGTTTCCCTGGCCAGGGATGAGGATTGAGGAGGCTCCATTCTTTTAGTTTCATTTTTTATTTCAATATGTAATTGAAGCACTTGGAACTTTAGTTTTTTTTGTTTCATAAATATACTTCATCATTCTGTCTTACTCCAAATGTTCATTTTCAACTAATAAGGGGTTTCTTGAAGTCCAAATATTTTCGTATCTGCAAAATCAGCACCGAAACCACAAAATAGGTAATTTTACCGATACTTTTTATGCAAGTACCCATACTTTTAATTTAAGTATCGAAAATTTTTATGCAAGTACCCATACTTTTATAAAAACAATGTAACCGGTCTGGCTACAACACTTATTTCTTAGGACAAAGTTAGTTGTGCAATAAATTATAGTAAAATATCGATACTATTAAAGTAATTACCAATACTTTTAATATAAGTATCCATACTTTTAATATAAGTATCCATACTTTTAATTTAAGTATCGAAACATTTTATGAAACCAGTTGTAACATGGCTAGAAAGTATCGATACTTTTAATATAAGTATGGATACTTTGGAACCACATTTGAACCAGTTACAATGTTTTTAATAAAATATCGATACTTTTCTAATAGAGTATCGATACTTATTCACTACCTATTGCGTTACACTAGTAACCGGTTTGTTTAAAGTTATAATATTAATGTAAACGATAAAATAATAACAAATTAGGCGCTACCGAATATGTTAATACTCTTATCAACAAAATAGGTGATTTTACCGATTTTGTTATCGTGGGATTTTCCAAGGCCCCATTAGCTAAACTTTAATAACAAATTAGGTGCTACCGAATATGTTGATACTCTTATCAACAAAATAGGTAATTTTACCGATTTTGTTATCGTGGGATTTTCCAAGGCCCCATCAGCTCTTTAATAACAAATTAGGCGTTACCGAATATGTTGATACTCTTATCAACAAAATAGGTAATTTTACCGATTTTGTTATCGTGGGATTTTCCAAGGCCCCATCAGCTAAACTTTAATAACAAATTAGGTGTTACCGAATATGTTGATACACTTATCAACAAAATAAGTAATTTTACCGATTTTGTTATGTTTGTATCGATACCTACCGATAACTTAAGTTTGCCGGTTACCAATTTTTTATAATATTTTTCCATGTTTTCTACCGGATACATTATATTATATCAACATATCCGGTAGCGCTTTACCTATTTTGTTATTTATCTTATAATGTTTCCGGTAACGCCATTTTTTAGCCGTATATTAGTCTGCCTTTCCTTAAAATTTCCCGGATTACGAAAGTTGGAGCCACAACGGGAATTGATGGTAGAAAAATGCTGAATTTATTGCCGCATTTATTAGGGCCACTTTGGCATTGTTTAAAAAAGAGTTTTTCTTAAAAAAAGAGTTTTTTTTGGAATAAAATATCACTTAAAAAAGTGACTTTCCACCCAACCTCAAAAGCTAAGATTTCTAGTTTTTGGGTAGAAAATCACGTTTAGATGTGAAATTACTTTTCTACCCTTAATTATTAACACTAATATTAATTTTTATATCTAATTTAAACCTTTTATTTTAATTATTTAGAAACATTTAAAGTTTATATTTTATATTTAAAAATATTAATGAATTTTCGGTTTTTATATTTTTATTATTTAAATTAATTTTTTACATATAATAATATTAATAAATTTTGTGATAATGAAGTTAAACATCATTTACGTTCATTTAATTTTACTTTACAATATCATGTCTGAAATAGACATTTTATCTTTTTAAAAGTATTTTTGACAGCAATACCAAACACTAAAAATTTTACAATTAACTTTTCAAAATCACTTTTAAAATTACTTTCTAACAGCACTTTTAAAAGCATTTTTCAAAAGCAATGTCAAACTGGTCCTCAATAGACTTAATACACATTTCTCCCCTAAATTTTACTTGTTTTTCTAACTTGCCCCTTAAATTACGTTTTTTCCACTTTACCCCCTAAACTATTTGTCGTTACCCATTTTGCCTCATTCTGTTACCCTTTACCGTTAAAAAAATTCTAGCCAATAACATCTTCCCATGTCATCAACTCATTGACTAAGTCAAGCCGCCTGGTTTTATTTAAAGGGTAAATGATATGTCAAGTCTATCAGGTTTGTTTTTTGTTCAATTTAGTCACTGAAAAGTCTATTTTTCCTTAAATTGACACCTAATTATTTTTAATTTTTATAATTTAGTCCAATATTTGTTAATATTAATAATATTAATTTATTTAAATGTTAATATTTAATAAAAATAAATAAAATAAAATATTTAATATTAAATTAGTATTTTTTTAGATAAATTAAATTACCTCAAATTGACCCCAACAATTACTTATTCGAATTATATTCTTTTTTAGAAAAATTTGAATCATATTTCAATTATATTTGAATTTTTATTTGAGTTTTTCTAAATTTGAATTATATTCAAATCATATTTCAATTATATTCGAATTTTTCCATGTTAGAAAAATATTTTTTAAGTAAAATTCAAATTATATTCGAATGATATTCGTATTATACTCGAATAATATTCATATTATATTCTAATTATATTCTAATTATTAATTCAAATTTTTCTATATTCGAAATATATTTTTTTGAGCAAAATTCAAATTAAATTAGAATTATATCCATATTATATTCGATCATATTCAAATTATATTTGAATCATATTCGTATTATATTCAAATCATGCTCGTATTATATTCGAATCATATTTCGAATATAATTACCTGTTAAACATGATTCTAATATACTATGAATATGATTCAAATATAATAGTTGAAAAAACATGTAATTATATTAGAATTATATTCGAATCATGTTCATATTGTATTCGAATCATATTCAAATTATTTTCGAAATATCACATTCAAATTATAATTTGAATATGATTCGAATATAATATGAACATAATTCAAATATAATTCTAATATAATTTGAATTTTGCTCAAAAAATTTATTCGGATATAGCAAAATTCGAGTTAATAATTGGAATATAATTAGAATATTATTCAAATATAATTTGAATATGATTCGAATATAATACGAACATGATTCGAATATAATTCAAATATAGCGAAATCCAAATTAATAATTAGAATATAATTCGAATTTTACTCAAAAATACAATTCAAATTTAACAAAATTCAAATATAATCAGAATATGATTTGAATTTTTCTCAAAAAGAATTTAATTTATCTAAAAATGTACTAATTTAGTATTAAAATATTTGATTTTATTTATTTTTATTTAATATTAAAATTTTAATAAAATAATAGTATTAATAATAACAAATATTGGACTAAATTATAAAAATTAGAAATAAATAGGGGTTAATTTAAGGTAAAAATAGACTTTTTAGTGACTAAATTGAAAAGAAAAAAAACAAACCTGACAGACTTGACATGTTACTTATCCTTTAAATAAAATCAGGCGGATTGACTTTTTTTTTGAAATATAACGGGCCTCGTTAAAAACCCCTCTAATCCTAGGTAGGAGAAAAAGTGCCCAATTTATTAAATTAAAGCATCAACAGCGTTCGAAATAATACATATTAGGGTGCAGTAGCAAAGAACCACACCCTTTTGTTTACAAAGTAAAACATCACTAAACATTCTGCCGCAAAGAAATATCAGCACTCCACACCCAATCTGACTTTCTATGAACCGCCTGTCGAGCAAGATTGTGCGTGACTCCATTCCTCTCTCTGTCCGCAAAGCATAAACACCAATGTGCATTTGAAAATAATTCACTACAATCGGTAACTAAACCAGAAAAAGAGATAGGTGGTTGACCGATTCTGTTAATCCATTGAACAACTAACAAACTATCCGACTCAACCATTAACGAAACACCCGGCTGTTGAAATGACTCAATAAAAAGACGTCCAGCTTCAAGAATTGCTAGGATTTCTGCCCTTGTCGGATCAACCATACCGATTGGTTTTGAAAATTTTAACAAGTGTGTGCCTTTATAGTCACGGAGTACACCTCCTACACCTCCAAGGCCAAAACTACCCAACACTGATGCATCAACATTAAACTTCAGTGCTCCGCGCGGAGGTGCTACCCACACTGCTGAATGAGCTTTTTTTGCTTTCGACAAGTCAATATTACAAAGGTTTGGATATCTAGTGAAATCAATTATAGAGGGTATGGAAGAAGGCCACTTGCTTCTACACCAGTAACCAATCCGTAAGACCACTGTGTCATGTAGCCTCTCTTCACAGAAACTTTTTTTATTGTACAACACCTCGTTCCTTTCTAACCATATCGACCAAACAATCCCAAAAAATGCCATGCTCCACACTGGTTTGGCTAAAGCTCTAATTGGTATGTTATCCCATAGCACCAATAAGTCTTTTAACTTAGCAGGTATAACCAAATGAATCCTCCACATATCACACCAGAATTGCCAAAGTCTCCAAGTAAACATACAATGACAAAATAAATGATCACAAATTTCTTCGCAGGTGCCGCACATTACACAAAGACCTTCACCTTGGTTCGCAATCCCTCTTCTTCTCAACGCCTGTAAAGTATGTATTCTACCTTGGACAGCTCTTCACAAGAAAGTTTCAACCTTTGGTGGTGCTAAACTTAACCAAACTAATTTTAAGACACTGTCCTCAGTCATACCTTCTGTAGAAACATTAATGCAAAAGTCTTTAGCTTTATAAATGCCACTCGACGAACCCTTCCAGCATAGGCTATCTTGAACAGATTTAGCAAACGACACCCGATTAAGGGCACTATGGAATTCGACCCAGATTTCTTCCTCCCACTGAAACAACTTTCTTCTTAGCTCAATCTTCCAGCTCCATCTTCCATTGACCACGATACCAAATTCACACACTTTTCCAACTTTGCCAGGCTGAAAATTCGAGGGAAAACAGCCTTTAAAGGCGATGGTTCAGTCCATTTATCCTCCCAGAAACTCACATTTCTACCATCACCAAGGATGCAACGAACGTTCTTCATAAAGCCATCCTCAGGATTGTTGAGAGGCTTCGAAATGTTCTTCCAAACCCAAGACTGCTTCCTCTCTACCACCTTTACATGGAGCAGTAAATTTCCAGGATAGTTGTACTTTGCATTCACTATCTTTCTCCACAATCTATCTGGTTCTTGACTGTATCTCCAAACCCATTTATTCAATAATGCACGATTCTTAAGCTTCAAGTCAACAATACCCAAGCCTCCAAAATCTTTTGGTTTCACAATGTTATCCCACTTAACCCAGTGAATGGGTCTAAGTACATTTGGTCCCCATATAAAGTGAGCAATCAACTTATTTAAAGTGTCAGCAACAGTAGAAGGCATTTGAAATAAACCCAAAAAGTAAATAGGTAAATTATTCAACACTGATCTGACTAAACACACTCTCCCTGCAATGGATAAAAACTTACCTTTCCATCCAGCTAGCTTCACCTTGACTTTGTCTACTATAGGGTTCCATATTTGAATTGTGTTTCGAGGTGCACCCAGTGGTAAACCAAGGTATGTCGACGGTAAAGTGTTTGCTTTACACCCAAGCTCCTTCGCCCAGTCTTCAACACTGCCTTGTTCCACAGTTATGTCGTACAGGCTGGTCTTTTTGAGATTAAGACTTTGTCCGGACGCTAATTCAAAAATTCTTAGAATTATTTTTATATTAATCACGTTCTCACGCTCCACTTTAGCAAAGATGGTCAGATAATCTGCAAATTGCAGATGTGAGATTTTGAAACCAACATTACCTACCTCCAGCCCTTCAATAATCTCCATGTTGATAGCTTTTCGAATCAAGGAGCTAAGAGCCTCACCAACAATGTTAAACAATAGGGGGACAACGGGCACCCTTGACGCAAGCCTCTTTTAATTGAGAACATATTCGATGGCTTTCCATTCACAATCACCAAAATCAATGCTGACGAGATACACAAAGAAATCCACTTCCTCCATCGAGCTCCAAACCCCATCTTCTGAAGGATAAAATCTATAAAGGACCAGTCTACCGTATCATAGGCTCGCCTAAATTCAGCTTTAAATACAATTGTTTCTTTCCTCCTTCTTCTCAAGTCATCGATTACCTCATTAGCGATCAACGCACAGTCGGAAATTTGTTTACCCGGTATGAATGCAAATTGACTTTCCCCCACAACTTCACTTATGCACTGACTGAGCCTCTCAGATAGAACCCTTGCTAGTATCTTGTACAGGCTGTTGACTAATGAGATTGGTCTATAATCTTCTACTGAAACTGGGCATTCCTTCTTAGGAATCAAGGTTATAAAGAAGTGGTTAAAGAAATTATCTTTCACCTTTCCTTTATAGAAATCATTGAAGAAGCACAAGACTTTGTCTTTTATACAAGGCCAGAATCTTTTGTAAAATTCTAGATTAAAACCGTCTGGTCCCGGGGCCTTATTACCATCCGCAGACCAAATTACTTCATGAATTTCTTCAACCGAGAACAGTGATTTGAGTCTCATGGCTGACGAACTGTTCAATTGATTAAGGTCACAATTGAAACATTTAACAGGAATAGTGTTGGACTTATTATAGTTTGTCTTAAATACCTCCTCAAAGACATTCAACACTTGTTCTTCCTCCGAGAACACTGTATTGTTCCATTCGACAAAATGAATTGAATTCATGCATCTGCGTACGGATGCAACTAAGTGAAAATACTTCGTATTTTTATCACCGTCCGTGAACCATTTAACTCTCGACTTTTGGTGCCATTCTCGCTCGTCTCTACGATATTGAGTCCACAACGCACTTTTTAAGCTTTTAATTTCAGAACCAATTTCAACATTGTAGCCCCCTGTACAAGCATGCTCTTCCAGCAACGAGATCCTCTCTTCTAAAACTCTGGTTGAAGCCATCTCGTTTTCTCTAAACTTTTTCACCCAATCTTTTATAGCCTCTTTAACTTTTTTCAAGATAAAACTCATCCCCTTGCCTTTCAATCCAGTTACTACACTATTGACAATGGTCACCACCTCAGGAACATCTAGCCAGTGAGAAAACAATTGAAAAGGCCTTCCACCTTCACTCTTCTTAACTTCCACTAATATCACAGGTCTATGATCAGACAGACTTCTCGGCAGCGTCCGTTGTTGGAGATTTGGGAACCACATCAGGACCTCTGGAGACATGATGAATCTGTCTATTCTACTTGCTGCGATTGAATTACCCCATCGAAACCATGTGTATTTATCTCCCTGCATCGGAAGGTCTAACAAGTTGTTTTGTAAGATAAAATTTTCCAACTTGTTGCCCGTCCCTTACCAAGTATCAGACCCAAGACGTTATACAACACATTTTACTGAGTTGAAGTCACCTCCAACTATCAATGGAGCGTTTAAATTAGCTATCAACTCTGTGACCTCATCGAAAAAATTACTTCTTTCGCTCGCTTCATTGGGAGCGTAGATGTTAAGAATCCCAAACCTTTCCCTCGTAGTCATTAAAGTACCCACAAGCAGAATCAATTTGCTTGTTATAATTGACGAGTCAATCGTGAAAAACTTAGAATCCCATGTTGAAATAAGGCCCCCAGACGCCCCAACACAAGGAGAGTACACTAACCCATCGAACCTTCTACCTTTAATCCGATTTTCCAAACCTGGATTAATACTTCCCAGTTTGGTTTCCTGCAACATACACACTTTACATCTTGCAGAAGCAATGACATTACCCAATGCCCTAATCTTTTCCCGTCTGCCCATCCCTCGAATATTCCAACTCAGAGTCAACATATTCATAAAATAGAAGAAAAAACTCGAGATAAATCCACAGACCTTACCTCATTACACCTCCTCCCTAACTTCTATGTCCACTAGATGGGCTATGGCAATTTCCATTGGGGCTGCAAAAGTGACGCCTAACGAACTCCCCGTTCTCAAGGTTGCAATTGCTTCCTCTGTTTCTTCAGAATTACTCTCCCGATTAGGGAGGGATGGTATAGGGGAATTAGGAGGCAACAACGGCAAACTCTTCGACGCTTGAACCTTCATTTTCGAACCTATTCTTGTTTTTTCGCCCATTTTTTCCCTTTTTGACTGGAGTGTTTTACCCACCATTGAACTTTATCCATACCAGCTCTTAGACCCGAGCATACACCCCCTTCGAAACGGAATATTTTATCTTTACGGCTTGGGAGCAAAGATCAACCATGGACCCATCCCTTTCTCCACCTACCAGACCCACCTCTACTTCTATTAACTTCGACCCATCCGACACTGTTGGTCTCTGAATGTCGGGCCACCCAACTGTCTTCTTAGGGCCCAAAGACAGATGCTCCAGTGGAAGAGTCTCCGCTGATTCAATTTGGACTTCGTGTAGCCCAAGTTCACTAGACTCGGACAAAACCCTTTGATCAGTATTTAAGGATTGTTGCCCTTCTGATAGCAGGGCCCTTGCATCAGTTACATTCCCCTTCTCCAATATGGTGTACTTTACAGAAGCCGTTTTTTCCACCTCGGGTTCCACATGATTATTCGACTCATCATAAATGCCTGCATCGTACCACGAAGCGTCACTCAACCCATGGTCCCTCCGATTAGCCGGACCTCTAACATCGATGAAGACGCGCTCCTCTTCAAAGTCTTTGAACTCTAGCTTAATTCACTGAATTGCTCCGTTATGCATGACACTGATTCTGCCTGGGATCGTGGACACCTTCTGGACCTCCAGAAGCATCTTAGCTTTGTCAAAACGAATTAATCTTTCAGTTTCCTAGTCTAATCTTATCACCTTACCCCACCTTTCACCAAGCTTTTTGAAGAACGCCGCGTTCCATATTTGCAAAGGCACATCCGAGAATTCTAACCATACTTTAACACGTCTCTTCCCGTCGTAACCTTGGAGGAACTCAAGCTCATCAAACCACGTACTCAAAAGTTCCTCTCGCGATGCCCACACTTGATCCCTAGTTTCCTCATTTGATGCACGGATAATGATCAGTAGGCCATACCAAGAACATACTGACACACTGTATCCATCTGATCTTAGTGCTTCTTGTACTATCTCGATGTTATACATTGACTTAATTTTTCCCACAAGGCATGACTTAAGCCACACCATATCTTCTTTCGGCATCAGAATGCTTGACTGCGTTTCAGCCCACTCTTGTGACACCACAGTTTTTTCCACCGTTACCACCCTAATGAAATCCTCCTTACCTTCATCAGCTGGGACGTGAACTCTATTCTCGTTTTTCCTTCTTTCATGGTTTAAACCCTCATCCCTATCGTATTCTAAAAGGTTTCTCCAGGGAATGTTCTTTTCTGCGACCCCCAAGAGTACATCTTTAAACGACCTGGAATCACGAAAAGCCTCCTCTCTTCTCGGTGTTTCTCTGGCACAACACCTAACCCTATTTTTCCCCCCAGACTTCTGAACTGCCAAGAACATCCTTACTCTAAAGCCATCCATAATCCTTCAATTCCCTTTCAGAATAGTTGTCTCTGCTTCGAACTTGTTGCTAAAACGAACGAACGCAAAGACGGTTGGTTTGTTTCTCCTTTTTGCATTTCCGTACGCTATGTATACGTCGACCACTGAACCATATTCTTGGAAAGCCTCTCTTAGAGTTTTCGGATGGATCCTCCTGCTAACGTTGTCCATGAAGATTGTAAACCCCAAACGTCGATGTACATTTTTTCCGGCGGTGTTCTTTACACTCCTCTCACTCACCATTTTCTTGTTAAACTAAGACTTGTATATATTAACCAAACTTAGTCAATGAGTAGATGACGTGGCAAGATGTTATTGGCTGAAATTTTTTAAAATAACAAAAGGTAACATAAAGCGACAAAATAAGTAACAGTGAATATTTTAGAAGGCAAAAGTAGATAAAATGTAGTTAAAGGGGCAAGTTAAGAAAACAAGTAAAGTTTAAGAGGAAAATGTGTATTAAGTCTTATTAATCTCAAAACAGTCCTTGTGAGATCGATATTTGGCCAACTCTCATTTATTCTACCCTATGTGGGTATTTAAATCCCTTATTTAATGAGAGGTCTCAAACCTATGAGTAGTAGGCATTAATGACTTAGCTGTGCAACTCTGACTGTTATGTGGGTGGCCAGGCACTTAGCCACTATGCTAGGCATATTACTTGTGATAAATTCACAAAAATTTATATTTAATTCATAATTTATTACAAATACAAATAAAATATTTTCCTTGGACAAAAGATTCAACCCAGGAAGTTTAAACAAACTTACGAAAGCAAAGCTACAAAGCTAGGCAACCAATTTGGAAATATTTTCCCAAAATTAATATTTAATTTACATAATTATTTAATTAAAGACTAGATAAAAATTATTTCCTCCCTTCATTTTGAAAATAAAAAGTAATTAAATAAACATTTATATATTTTTATAAAATTAATATTAAAGCATTCCAAAATTAATTTTATAATATTTATTTATGTTAGAATCTAAATTAAATAAATATAAATTTTAAAATATTTTTTATACAATCTAATTTTTTTATATTATTTAATTTTAAATATTCTAAACCATAAACTTTAAATTATATTTATGATAAATTTAAAATATTATAAAATTAAATAAATTTTATAAAAATATATCATAATAATTTAAAATTTATTTATTTTTAACTTATAAATAAACATTATAAATTTATTTTTAGAATGATTTCATGCTAATTTATATATATATATATATATATATATTCTTATTTAATATTTTTTATTCTCATATGAAGTGAGAAAATAATTTTTATTTTGTCTTTAATTAAAAAATTATATAAGTTAAATATTAATTTTGGTAAAATATTAGTTGCCTAGCTTTTTGGCTCCACTTTTGGAAGCTGGTTTAAATGTCCTGGGTCTGAATCTTTTGTCCAAGAAAAATATTTTATTTTACAAGATTGTATCGGTTCATTGTGACTCAACTCAGAAATAACCAAGGGTACAGGATGAACGCACGACACGCGCCCTCAGTTTCACCGTTCGCTTACCTCCGACGAGCCTCGGTCGATCGGTTGGACTCATCACCCCAGCTAAGATTCGTGGTTGCCTTCTTACACGAGGCGTCGTCCCCGGTAGGAGGCCCCGCTGCGCCGGGCTTAGTTGGTGACCGGCGACGCCTGGTGGATTGCTCCAAGGTGGCGGCGACACGGTTCTTCCCCGGGTGCGGTCGAGCCCATCTGCAGTCTTCGAAAGGGTCTCGCCGGAGGGTCAGTCTAGGTTTTCCACCACCGAGGCGTCAGACCGGTTTGAAGGAAGCTTTCCCCGAGCGTGACTCGGTTTTGATCTCGCCGTCACGAACTGCGCTCCGCCGGAGGTCAATTTTGAGCTTCACTACCGCCATAAGATCGAAGGTTATGGAAAAGGTAGGAGTCGGCCCGGGTTTGCAGATTCGGTGGCACCTGCCTCTTCGCTACTGTTGGTTCATTCCCCCTCTTTGGCGCTGTCGAAGTCTGAGCGTTGAACGACAACGAGATCCGGCTTTAGGCTCCTATCTGGTTGCGCTTCCCCGACAGCATCACGGTAGTGGTGGCACAATCTTCGTGAGCCCTGATCTTTATGACGGCAAGGCTGGTCTTCATGGATTTTTGATGTTTCCGAGCGTAGCCAGCGCTGAACGCTTAGTTTCCGGCCATCTCATAGCTGAAAGAGAAGGGGCAGTCACGTCCTTTTCCTTGAAAACTAGTTACTCTTTTAGGGCGAGACAGAGCTGGGCTCTCTGGTCTAAGGTTACCATTTTTAGATATTTATGCCTGGGGGAAAAGTTATTTTCCATGCACAAAGTCAATTCCCCTCTGGTTTTCAGGCTAATTGGGGCCCGCCTCTTACACAGTTTATGGCAATCTCGTACGTTGAGTTAAAGCTTAAGGTTTTCACCCTGTGTTCGTTCTAAACAAGTGACATCTCTCCTAAGAGCACAACGAATGCAGTTGATTTCCGGAGCGAAGAAGAAGGCCCGGTTTGTCTTGAACGCATAATCTTACCGGTCAAAGAAAGTGGCACCTTTTTTAGACAAGCGGATAGCCCCCCTGAGGGTTATCCGCATCACGAATGATCTCTACTGGCACCATCTCTTTCGATAGGAAGGGTCGGAAGACGGTGGTTAAATTGATTCCTTCCCCTTGGGTCGGTTGGCTTTCTGTGCTCATTTTCGATCCTTTTTGCATGTTTGTTGGTGCTAATGTCTCGGTTGTCCTGTGTTTAAGTTTTTATTTTCTCAGATGCGATAAACTAGGGTTGAGAGGAGATCTGGTGGTTTCTTGTCCTCTTCATGTATGAGGTACATGGGGTGATGCCTTGATAAGGGCCATTGTTTTTGCATTGGAAGCATGCCTCTGGATAGAGCTCTCATGCACGGATGTTGTCTTTCTTCTTGGGAAGAGTTCATGGAATCTATGTTTTGACCTTCTGCAGTATCGCCCAGGTTTATTAGTTTTGGAAACATGTTCCACGGTTATACCGTTGGTTGTGTCTTACTGGACAGGTCTAGTTCTTTTTTCGGTCTGGTTTTTTGTTGTTGTTGTTGTGTGGCCCTGCGTGGCCCCTTGGTTATCCTTGTTATTGTTGTCCTCGATGTGTGATGGTGATGCTTCGTCTTGGTTTTATCAGGTTGCATTATGGACCTGTGAGGTCCTGCGCCTGATCTCGGTTTTTCTTTGTTTGCTTCCTGGGTTTTTGGCCTCGTTTTTTAGCTGTTACGTTGGCCTTGCATGGTTTGTTCTAGGTTTGTTTTCTTCGTGCATGGCTCCAGCACGGGTGTGGAGTTTTCCCCCGGTTGTCTTCCTTTTTTCGTTTTAATGGAAAGTTATCAGTTGAACAAAAAAAAGAAAAATATTTTATTTTGTAATTGTAATAAAATACGAAATAACTACACGTTTTGATAAACTTATCACAACTTTTAGGATAATTTACATTTTAAATCATTGAACTTATCATTCATTTTTATCTACATCACAAACCTTTAAATGTACCAAATTACATCATTCAACTTTTATTATTAATAAACTAAGTCACTTATACTAATATCGTTAACAAATTCTAACTTAAAATTTGAAATTTATACTTTTACTCAATATATTTTTTACATATCATCATCAAATAATGTTTAATTGATGGTTTTGATCATTTTCTATAAGAATATTTTTGAAACATTTCATTTAGATAAATTTAAAGGGAAAATAACTATATTTTCAATAAATACGAACAAAAATATTTAAATTATACATTAAAAATTATTTATTGATTATATGTGGATATATGTTAAATAAAAGTGCCAATTTCAATTTTTTTCCGTTAGAATTATTGTAGAACTAATGTTTTGATATAATAATTGAAAAATGTTTTGAACTAATTTGAAAAGAATTCAAAACTATTTCTAAAGTCCAAATAACTTGAAATTATGTTTAAGGGATGTTTTCAAAGGTTTTTACATGTTTTCAAAGCCAAACTACATAAAACCATCCAGGTGTTTTGAAACACACTTAGATGTTTCGATACGGGGTCTTCCAGTGTCAAAACGTTTCGAAACAGGTCTTTTCTGGATAAGGATTTTGCCAAGCGTTTTGATACGGGCTATGTCGTTTCGATACGCCTACGTGGCATTGACCACAACGGTCATAAACCCCAACGACTATTTCCCAACTAACATTTAAATACAGATCGTTTCGATACGGTACTAGGCGTTTCGATACTGGAATTTCGATACGGCCAACAATGTTTCGATACGGGTGTTGCAACGGCTCTTTCTACTTGAAGAGCGTATCGAAACGGATTCGAGCATTTCGATACGAGTAGCAGCAGAACTGCATTTATGGTGGGAAATTATGTCTCCAACGGCTCCAATTCATCCCCAACGGCTAGTAACAGCTACAAACTCAAAGAGGAGTATAAAAGGGACCTCCAAGCATCAAGTAATGGTTAATACTTCAATTGTCAATCAACAAATGATCAAGAATTATCTTTGTACTTAAATTGTCATTTCTTTGTATAGACAAACACTAGTGAGCCAAAATTTTCAAATTTGCTCAAGTGTTTTAGGTTTTGGGTGAGAGCTAAATTGTGCAAACAAACACCTATTAGAGGGATTTGTGTTTGCTAATCTTTTCTCTTGTAAAGAGGGTTTGATCAAGGCTTTGGGTAGAAAGCTTGATCGGTGTATAAGGGTTTCCTTCTAAACCTAGAAAAGGGAACAAATCAATAGTGGATTGATTGGAAATCCTTAGTGGGAAGCTAAGGTAGTGGATGTAGACCTTGGTTAGAAGGTTAAACCACTATAATTCATTGTATCACATATCTTTTTAGCTTCCACACCACATTCACCCAAATTTCCACTTCTCCACCACTTAACGAGCAAGAACAGTTGAAGGAATCGAGCACCTTAAAACTCAACAATTGGTATCAGAGTTTGGCTCAATCGAAGAGGATTAACATCCTATTGAGAAGATCCAGCAAGCTCGATCATCATTTCACACAACCGGCTCAATGGCGCAATCTATCGACAAACCGTCCTTCTTTGACGGAACTCACTATGCCCATTGGAAGACAAAGATAAAGTTCTTCATCAATTCAAGAGACTACAAGCTATGGGACATAGTTGAAGATGGTTCGTTCGTGCCTCAACGAAGCAAAGCGGAGTGCAGTGTCGAAGATCGCAAGAAGATGGAGCTTAATTGCAAAGCCTTGCACATCCTCTTTTGTGCATTTGGCTCAACCATCTATGAGAAGATGTTTTCTTGTGAGAGTGCCAAGGAGGTATGAGACAATCTTGAAGTCATATACGAGAGGACGAATGAAGTAAATGAGACCAAGATTGGGCTCCTCACCTTAGAGTGTGAGAACTTCAAGATGGATTCGGAAGAAGACATCGAGAAGATGTTTGACAGGTTCTCCACTATCACCAATGGTCTCAAAGGCTATAGAGAAGCCATCCCGGAGGAAAAGCTTGTCCGAAAGCTCATCTACTCACTTTCCGAGTCATGGGGCTCAAAGAGGAACGCCATCATCGAAGCTAAAAACTTGAAAACTTTGAAGCTTGATGAACTCATGGGGTCACTCCTTACTCATCAAATAATGAAGAAAAACAAAGAAGATGAGAAGAAGAGGGAAGAAATTAGAGCTATGGGGGAGAAGAAGCTCAAAGGGCTTGGCATCAACACCAATGCTATTGCTCTTAAATCCTCCACTTGCCACCATTTAGATTCAAGTGAAGAGGAGGATGAAGAAGAAGAGATAGTTCATCTCTTCAAGAAGTGTGCCCCATTCATGAAGAAAGCCTTGAGAGAGCTTGAACGAGAATCCATGAAAAAGAAGAGGGCAAGCACTTTAAGCCATAAGAAGAAGGCATATGTGGCTACTTGGAGTGATGAGGACTCCACCGACGATGAACAAGCCAACCTTTGCCTTATGGCCATTGAAGAAGATTTAAGGGTAACTTTTAATTCATCTACTTCATGTTCTTACTCTTTGATGAATTACAAGATGCCTATGACGATTTGGTTTTAGAGTTTAAAAATCACATTTTGAAAAACAATAAAATGATTTCAAAGTTGAAAATTCAAAATGATTTGATTTCTAAAACCAAACTTGAACTTGAAGCCAAACTCGAAGAGTTTGAACAAAAATGTTTTGATTTACAAAATTTGCTTCAAAAAGTTCAAGAAGAAAAAGATTTGATTTCCAAAGAGCTTGAAAAAAAATAATTTTGGAAAATCAAAATTTTATGTAAGACAATCTAGTGTCCCTAGATTTGTAAAAGGAAAATGTTTTAGAAGTGTTTGGGTCCCAAAAAGACTAAGCACTTCAACTAAAAAGGATGAAATTGAAAAATGGATTCCTAATGGGACTAAATTTTGTGCCACTAACGTTTATGGATCCAAAGCAATTTGGATACCAAAAATCACTTGATTGTCTTTTGCTAGGTGTGATGGAGATTGATCAACAAGTCAAACTTTGAGGGGGAGCTCCATGCATACAAGGAAGACACTTGAAGAAGGAAGGCTTCACATCCTCCCTTGGATTCAAGTGTGATAAAATCTAGTTGTTTTTGCTTTTATTTATTTTATTTTTTTAACTATATTATGATCATATATGTTGGACTAACATTCTTATGATGCTTTGAGTAAGGGGGAGCCATTTTAAAATCAAATTCTTATTTTTATCATTTTTTACCTCTATTGTTATTTTGAACTTAAAAGTATTTTTAATTCTTTTTGATATAACAAAAAGGGAGAGAGATGATTTGAAAATTGAATTTTCAAATGAATAAGGGGGAGCTCAAATTGATTTAAATTTTTTAATCTCTTATTCACATTTTTAAACTTAAAGGGGGAGAATCCCAAACAATTTTTCAAGTTGGTTTTATTATATCAAAAAGGGGGAGATTGTAGAACTAATGTTTTGATATAATAATTGAAAAATGTTTTGGACTAATTTGAAAAGAATTCAAAGCTATTTCTAAAGTCCAAATAACTTGAAACTATGTTTAAGGGATGTTTTCAAAGGTTTTTACATGTTTTCAAGCCAAACTACACAAAACCATCAAGGTGTTTCGAAATACCCTTAGGTGTTTCGATACAGGTTCTTCCAGTGTCAAAACGTTTCGAAACGGGTTTCGAAACGGGTCTTTTCTAGATGAGGATTTTGCCAAGTGTTTCGATACGGGCTATGCCGTTTCGATACGCCTACGTGGCATCGACCACAACGGTCATAAACCCCAACGACTATTTCCCAACTAACATTTAAATGCAGATCGTTTAGATACAGTACTAGGCGTTTCGATACGGGCGTTTCGATACGACCAACAGTGTTTCGATACGGGTGTTGCAACGGCTCTTTCTACTTGAAGAGCGTATCGAAACAGATTCGAGCGTTTCGATACGGGTAGCAGCAGAACTGCATTTATGGTAGGAAATTATTTCTCCAACGGCTCCAATTCATCCCAACGGCTAGTAACGGCTAAAAACTCAAAGAGGAGTATAAAAGGGACCTCCAAGCATCAAGTAATGGTTAATGCTTCAATTGTCAATCAACAAATGATCAAGAATTGTCTTTGTACTTAAATTGTCATTTCTTTGTATAGACAAACACTAGTGAGCCAAAATTGTCAAATTTGCTCAAGTGTTTTAGGTTTTGGGTGAGAGCTAAATTGTGCAAACAAACACCTATTAGAGGGATTTGTGTTTGCTAATCTTTTCTCTTGTAAAGAGGGTTTGATCAAGGCTTTGGGTAGAAAGCTTGATCGGTGTATAAGAGTTTCTTCCTAAACCTAGAAAAGGGGACGAATCAATAGTGGATTGATTGAAAATCTTTAGTGGGAAGCTAAGGTAGTGGATGTAGACCTTGGTTAGAAGATTGAACCACTATAATTCATTGTGTCACATATCTTTTTAGCTTCCACACCACATTCACCCAAATTTCCACTTCTCCACCACTTGGTGAGCAAGAACGGTTGAAGGAATCGAGCACCTTAAAACTCAACAATTATTTCTAAACTCTAAATCCTAAATTCTTGCATTAAAACTTAAACCCATATACCATAAACACTAAACTAATCCTCTAAATCCTAAATTAGACCCGCATATGAAAAATAAAATTTTCACCATTACCTTTAGTGTATGAAATATTTTTTCTCTTTAAAATATTACTATTAAATACATTGCTACAAATTTAAATAATTAACAAGTTAATATATATTTCAACACTTTAATTAAATAAAATAAAATCATACTTTAATAACTATTATATTTTCATCGATATATATTATTTGAAATTTAATATTAATAATTTGTAAATGGTGAATTATTTACTTTTATTTATTTAATATTAATATATTCTAGCAATAAACTTTATTATCACATTATTTTTGTTTCAAATAATAATATTGTATTGAAAAACTTTATAAAAACATTGTTTATTTTAGGAAAGGGTCTTAGAAGCCTTTGAACTTTTTTTTGCACCCAATTAAGCCATTGAACCAAGAAATTTAATCAATTAAGCCATTAAATCAAGAAATTTAACCGATTGAGCTCTTTGACCAATTTTGACCATTAAATCTTAACAATTTTTTTCGATTTGTTGTTGTAGTGCACTATGTCATAGTGTTTCCACTTGATATTTTTTAATTTTTTTTTATTTTATTTAAAAAATTCTTTAAAAGTTCTTAAAACTTATAAAATTTATAAAAAAATATTTTTAAATTTTTTTGTAAATATATGAAAGAACTGTAGTGTATTATATGCTAGTAATATCTAAATAAATTTAATCAAAAAATAAATATTAATTCAAACATTATAAAAATAAAAAATATTTTATTTTCAGAAATGTAAAACAAACCTAGCCTATATATTTTAGTTATATTTATGAGCCATAGCCCAAATCAAAGCTAGAGCAAAAGCAGCCTAATCCAAATGGATTCTTAAAATGGTTACCAACACGTGTCGTACAGCGAGGGGCCGCTGATGGAGACAATTTGGGTTGAATCCCATCTCCTGCCCAATAGCCACCAAGCACACGTCCCTCTTCATTACATGATTCCTTACAAATATATTTGGGTAGACTACCCCAGTGACCACTGAATTATTATGACGTACTTATTTTAATCACTGAATTATCGAACTCGTCAATCAGACCACTAAACTTATCAAATCAATCTATTTTGACCACCACCGTTAAAAAACTAACGGAAGGGTGACGTGACTGTTAACGGAAATTCGTAAAATTACACATTTAATCTCTGTTATTTACTTATTAAATTTAAAGAAAAACACGAGTAGTATTAGGGTGGTTCAAACCTAGTTCCAACCGTCCGAAGGGATGAATTACAACGTCTTTACCACTGAGCCAAGCTCGTTATTAGTGACATAACTTGCACACTTTAATATACATATTTTATACCGCAGTAAATGTTAAAAGAAAATTAAAGAAAAATGGCATTGGGGCGGTTTGAACCTAAGACCAAAAAGATAAATTTTCACATTTTTATATACATATCTTATACTGCAGTACATTTAAGGAAAAAAGTAAAAATTGTTGAAAGGGGACTCGAACTTAGATCACTTGAGATGTGTATAATCACACAAACATTTGATTTAATTTAAACCTGAAAATTATTAAATATTTGATTTAAAAGAAAAGAAATTCGATTTAAAATATTCGAATGTTTCTTCTTTTTCATATTTAAATTAAAGCGAATATTTATTAAAATATTAAATATTTGATTTAAAAAAATATTTTATGTAAAAGAAAAGAAATTTGATTTAAAAAGTATTCGAATATTTAAAATATTTGAATATTTAAAGTATTTTAAATTCAATTTAAAAACTCGAATACTTTTTTAAATAAAATTTCTTTTCCTTTAAATTAAATATTTAATATTTTAATAGATATTCTATTTAATTTAAATATGAAAAAGAAAAAGAAAATATTCAAATATTTTAAATCGAAATTCTTTTCTTTTAATTCTTTTTCCCTAAATTTACTCCAGTATAAGATATGTGTATAAAAGTGTGTAATTTATACAACTAAGAGTAGCTTGGCTTAGTGGTATATGTTTGAGGATTTATCCTCTTGGAACCAGGCTCAAACCACTCCTATACCATTTTTTATTCTTTTTTAATTTTCCTTTAACATTTACTGCAGTATAAGATATGTATATTAAAGTGTGCAAATTATATCACTAATAGCTAGCTTGACTTAGTGGTAAAGACGTTGAAATTCATCCATTTGTTCCCAAGTTTAAACCACCCTAATGCCACTTTTGATTCTTTTTTAAATTTTCCTTTAACCAAGTGGTGACACGTGTCACCACCTGATTGGAGGGAAAACATATTAAATAAATAAATTAATTAAAATTTGCGTAAATTAGTCCAATTGGGCGATGACACATGTCATCATCTGTTTGGTTTGATTAATTTTATTTAATTAAAATAAAATTAGGATCAAATTGATTTAATAAGTAAATATCAGAGACTAAATGTGTAATTTTACAAATTTTTGTTAATGGCCACGTCATCCTTCCGTTGGTTTCTTAACGGCGGTGGTCAAAATAGGTTGATTTAATACATTTGGTTGTCTGATTGACGAGTTCGATAGTTCGGTGGTCAAAATTGGTACGCCCTAATAGTTCAGTGGTCACTGGGGTAGTTTACACAATATATTTCATGTATTGATATTTATTTGTTTATCCTTTCTTTTGTTATTATCGCGTTTAAATAATTTTATATTATGTAAATTTTAAATTATTTCCTTGAAGCAGATTTTTTTAATAGTCTAAAGTTGTGTAACCCCCTTAACCCGGCCTAGACGGTTGACCCGAATTAAGAAAGTCACACGGGGAAAACCAAAGTCAACCCGAAAGTCAACTTTGATTAACGACCCTTTTTTTTAAAAAAAAAACTTGTCTAGATGCACTTTAGACCTAATTGTGATCACACAAACATCATACCAAAAGATCACAAACATCAGAGATCAAACAGGGACCCAATTGAACAAGATACAACTTTAGGGACCAAATTGTAAATTCTGATAATTATAAGGACTTAACCCAAATTGAAGTTACCAACTTGAAATTAATCATGTTTCATGCTTCTCTGTGAAATTTCAGCTCAAAAGGACTTCCCAAACTCATACAATTGCAAAAACAAGTTTTAGGACCAAAATGCAAACATTCCAAAACATATAACTGCCAATGTCAGCCCCCAACGGTCACCCGTTCCGAAACAGGCATAGCCCGTTTCGAAACGCGGGGCCGTTCCGCAACGTGTACCGAAACGGGGGTCTGGCAGTAGCCTTTCCGTTTCGGAACGGCCCCTCCCGTTTCGGACGCCTGGGCACGATTAAGGCACCCGTTCCGAAACGGTAGGTGCTGTTCCGAAACACCCTGCCCAGATTGCTCCAAAACTCCACTTTAAACATGCAATTACACAACCAATCATGCTCCGAATGTCACCAAACTTTACCAGCATGCAATTCAACATATATATAACATATTAGCATCATCAATTCAACCAAACATCATCATATGCAAAAAGCCCCAATTCTATAGGCATGCTTCCTACACAAGCTAGCCATTCAAGCATAAAACTTACAAAACAAGCATATAAAGATCCAATCCAAAGACCAACAATCTTAACATCAAGAAACATACTTAGGGAGTACAAAACACCTCCCAAAACATACACATTGTTTCCCCATTGCCAAATCACCCAAAAGCTAAAATGTTTAACAAAAACCTTCCATACATTGAGCTTTACTTGCACTTGAATTCTTGCCCTTCTTGCTGCCCTCAAAAGGTCTCTAATGCTCTGCATTATTGAATTAAGGAAAACGAAGAGAGCGTAAGCAAAAGCTTAGTGAGGAATGCTCTTAAAAACCATCCAATAATGCAACTTAAAACATTTACAAAACATGCTTCAAATCCACATTTGCTCATGCTCAAAACCTTACTTAAAACAAGCAATTTCATGCTTCAACATAAACATTAAAAACAAGCACCTCATGCTTCATAATATACTTAACATGTCATATTGGCTCAAGTGATACATTTCATTTCTTAAAACAAGTTCATCAACTTCCCAAGGACTTTTAAACACCTTGGTCCCAAGGACTTTTAAACACCTTGGCCATGGACTTTTAAACACCATGAATAAGGACCACACAAGGACTTTTAACCACCTTTGTGTCCATAGCTTGAATCACCCCAAGGACTTTTAAACACCTTGGCCCCATGGACTTTTAACCACCATGGAAAAGGATCACCTAAGGACTTTTAACCACCTTAGTGTCCACAACATGAACCATCCAAGGACTTTTAACCACCTTGATGTTCATAAGTAACAAGGCTCACTCAAGGACTTTTAACCACCTTAGTGACCTTAACATTTTAAAACCTCACTTGCCAATATACATCATTTTCATCACTTACATCACTGTTTTAAAGCATAAAACCAAGCCATATTCATCATGCATTTAAAAGCATTAAACCACATCATTTCAATGTACAAAAGCAAGGAACTCCTACCTAGAGTTACCTTCAACATATGGCTTACATCATCAGCAAAAACCATGCTAAAACATGCTTCCAAAACAGTATGTAAAACATGCAATTAATCATTTTGCATCACAACAAAATCATGGCCACCACTAGAGAGAAATTCCGAAAACTTACGCTCGAGCTTAGCAAAGTTGTTTAGACTTAAACTAAGCTCCCAAGACATTGGTTTCAAAGCCGAAAACCCAATTTCACTCACCGATTCCACTTCGCCACTTGCCGAAGCACGAAATCAAGCTTCCGAATCAACAACTCTTGGATCCAAAGATGCCTCCCCTGATTAAACACATTAAAGCAGAGGTTTAATGCATCATCAAGCATCAAAAGCTTCAATGAAAGCACTCAAACTCGCTGCTCTCATTCCCACTCCAATTTCGGCCACCAAACACAACCGAAATTGCACCAAAACCACCTCCCAACAAAGCCCAGCCATAAACCATCAAAACCCTACATCCATCAACACCATAAAACATCTAAAAACAACCTACAAACATCCTTATACCTCCAGCAACAACAGATCCACAAGATCACCACAAAAACATCCAAGAAACATAAGCTAAACTTAGGAAACTCAACCTATCCGGGATTGCATTAATCAAAACTCATTTCCTTATCAATTTAGAGTTCATTTAACATCAAAAACACATCTCAAATCACAGATCAATCAGATCTAACGAAAAATCATGAAAACCATCAAATCTTGCATTATAAGCCAAGATACAATTCCAAACTCAAAAGCCTTTAATTAAACATCAATTAAGAGTTGATAACTTGGGAATTTCAGTAAAGAACTGATAGTTTAGAGGAGAAGGACGTTCTTACCTCCAAACTTGTGTTTCTCCACTTTTTGGAATGAAAATCCTTGTTGAAACACTTAGCAATTGAAGAGATTTGAAGATACAATGATTTGGAATCAAATGAGAGTTGAATGGAGGGATTTAGGTGAAGAAATCAGATCCAATTCTCTGGAAAAGTAGTGTTTGGTTTGAGAGAAAATGAGAGAAAGAAAGTTTAGCAAAGTTGGTTACAAAATCCAAAAATAGCCAAAATGGCTTCCCTCCAATTTTAATAACCTTTAAAATCAGATTTTAGACTTAAAATATCTTAGAAAAATCTGGAGAAATCATCTTTGGATTAATAGCTCCTTAAGGATTCAAAGTTTCAACTCTTTATAAAACAGTCACCAAACTTTCAAAATTTACATTTTGGTCACTAGCCAAAATGTCATACTTCCAAAACCCATTTTTCAAAATTGATTTCACAGTTCACTTAATTATATTAAAAGATGATTTTAGAACATTTTTCCATATTTTTAATGCAACCCGAACTAGGCTTTCCTAATTTCACCTCTTTAGATTCGAACAGCACTTTGACCAAACCGGTCAACGCCCAAAACTTCTAAGCCCAAAACCGGGGCGTTACAACTCTCCCCCCCTTAAGAAATTTCGTCCTCGAAATTTACCTGAAGGAAAGGGATAAGGAAACTGCTTCAGCATGTCCTCCTTTCGCTCCCACGTGGCTTCCTCAACACCGCGATGCTTCCACAGCACCTTCACCAACTCAATGGTCTTGCCACGAAGAACCTTGCTATCCGAATCCAGAACCTTCACCGGTTCCTCGTCATAGGTCAAATCCGGATTCAATTCCACTTCCTCCACATGCATCACATGCGAAGGATCAGATTTATACTTCCGGAGCATAGAAACATGAAACACATCATGAATCTTCTCCAACTCCTGAGGTAACCTCAACCGATACGCAACAGGACCCACACGCTCAACCACCTCATATGGTCCAATGTATCTAGGGCTCAACTTGCCCTTCCGGCCAAACCGCATCACCTTCTTCCAAGGCGAAACCTTCAAGAACACACGGTCACCCACCGCATACTCTATCTCCTTACGCTTCAAATCCGCGTAAGACTTCTGCCGATCAGAGGCCGCCTTCAACCGCTCACAAATGAGCTTCACCTTCTCAGTGGTCCCTTTCAGCAAAGCAGGCATCGAAACCAACCTTTGACCAGTTTCAGCCCAACAAAGAGGAGTCCTACACTTCCTCCCGTACAAAGCCTCATAAGGTGCCATCTGTATGCTCGCCTGATAACTATTGTTATAAGCAAACTCAACCAAAGGCAGATGCTTCTCCCAAGAACCTTGGAACTCAATCACGCAGCACCTCAACATATCCTCCAAAATCTGGATAACTCGCTCAGACTGACCATCCGACTGAGGATGATAGGATGTACTGAAATGCAACCTTGTACCCAGAGCTTGATGCAAACACTGCCAGAAACGCAATGTGAACCTCGGATCCCTATCCGACACAATCGACTTAGGCACACCATGCAGCCGCACAATCTCAGCAATGTACAGCTCTGCCAACCTATCCAAAGAAAACGTGGTATGCACAGGCAAGAAATGTGCACACTTCGTCAGGCGATCCACAATCACCCAGACCGAATTCTTCTTCGATGGAGACAAAAGGTAAACCAGATACAAAATCCATGGTAACCCTCTCCCACTTCCATTCAGGGATTTTCAACGGTTGCAACAAACCAGAAGGAACCTGATGTTCAGCCTTAACTCGCTGACACACCAAACACTTGCTCACGAACTCCGCAACGTCCTTCTTCAAACCAACCCAATAGTACTCATCACGAAGATCACGATACATCTTAGTACTACCAGGGTGCATAGCAAAAGGACTACTATGACCTTCAGTCAGAATAGCACGCCTCAACTCAGCATCATTGGGCACTACTATCCGACTCCCAAAACACAGCACACCATCATCATTGAAACAGAAATCCGAAGGTCTACCCTCCGCGATATCCTGAACATGAGACACCAAGGAATCATCCAACAACTGCTTATCCTTGATCAACTGAACCATAGACGGCTTCACATGCAACTCAGCCACAAGACCACCATCACGCGATATGCTCAAGCTAGCAAACATGGCTCTCAACTCAACAACTACCTTCCTACTCAAGGCATCAGCAACAACATTAGCTTTTCCAGGATGATACTCAATCGTCAGATCATAATCCTTGAGCAACTCCAACCAACGACGCTGCCTAAGATTCAACTCCTTCTGAGACATCAGATACCTCAAACTCTTGTGATCTGTGTACACAGTACACTTCTCTCCATACAGATAATGCCTCCAGATCTTCAGAGCAAAAACCACTGCAGCCAGCTCAATATCGTGCGTAGGGTAATTGCGCTCATGCACTTTCAACTGCCGCGATGCATAAGCCACCACCTTACCCTCCTGCATTAGCACACACCCCAAACCAACATAGGATGCATCACTGTAAACCACAAACTCTTTCCCTGATTCAGGCTGAATCAAGATAGGAGCTTGCGTCAAAGCCGCCTTCAGCTTCTCAAAAGCCTGCTGTCTCGCTTCTGTCCACTCATACTTAACATCCTTCTGCAACAGCTTTGTCAAAGGAGCAGCAATCTTGGAAAACCCATCCACAAACCTTCGGTAGTATCCCGCCAAACCAAGGAAACTACGGACCTCATGAACAAACTTAGGAACCTTCCAGCTCATCACCGCCTCAATCTTCTGAGGATCAACACGAATCCCCTCAGCTGAGACCACATGCCCAAGAAAAACCACCTCTCTTAACCAGAACTCACACTTGCTCAGCTTAGCATAAAGCTGATTCTCCAACAAAGCTTGCAAAACAACCCTCAAATGCTCTTCGTGCTCCTCCTCAGTACGCGAGTACACGAGGATATCATCAATGAACACCACGACAAACTTGTCCAGGTATTCATGAAACACACGATTCATCATGTCCATGAAAGCAGCAGGAGCATTTGTCAACCCAAACGACATCACAAGGAACTCATAATGCCCATACCTTATCCTGAAAGCTGTCTTAGGCACATCCACATCTTTTACCTTCAACTGATAATACCCTGACCTCAAGTCAATCTTAGAGAACACAGCAGCTCCCCAAAATTGATCAAAGAGATCATCAATCCTCGGCAAAGGATACCGATTCTTGATAGTCAACTTGTTCAGCTGACGGTAATCAATGCACATTCTCATAGTGCCATCCTTCTTCTTCACAAACAAGACCGGTGCTCCCCAAGGTGACACACTCGGCCGGATGAAACCACGATCAAGCAACTCTTGCAACTGCGTCTTCAGCTCCTTCAACTCCTTAGGTGCCATTCTATAGGGAGTAATGGACACAGGAGTTGTATTCTCATACAGCTCAATTCCAAACTCCACCTCGCGGTTAGGAGGTAAACCAGGCAACTCCTCAGGAAAAACACCAGGAAACTCCTTTACAACCCTGATATCTTGCACCCTCAACTCCTTAGAGCTAGGATTCATCACAAAAGCTAGATAGGCTTCGCAACCTTGCCTCAGCATCCTGCTCGCCTCCAAAGAAGATACCACATTGGCAAGAAACTTCACATTCTCACCAACCACCACAACTTCATAATCATCCGCAAGCTTAAGCGAAACACGCTTATTCTCACAATCCACAACAGCACGATGCTCAGTAAGCCAATCCATACCAAGGATCACATCAAAACCATAGAAGGGCAACTCCATAAGATCAACATGAAAGACATGCTCTTGAACAACCAAAGGGCACCTTCTATACAACTTTCAAGTCACAACAGTCTCACCAAAAGAACTAGTGACCCGAACACAAACATCCAAAGACTCAACAGGCAAACCAAGCAATTCAGCATGCTCACGAAGAATATATGAATGCGTAGATCCAGAATCAATCAAAGAAAGCAATGACAAGGACTGCAAAGTAAAGGTACCTGCAATCACATCTGCATCATTCCTGCCCTCTCTCTGAGCATACACCCTCGCTTGGCCTCCACCTTCAGGCTGAATAGCTACAACATGAGCTACCCCTCGGCCACCTTCCTCTCTCCTCTGGAAATTACCACGGCCGCGCCCACGACCTCTCTGTGGTGCAGCAACAACAGGAGCACGCACCTGCTCACCAGCCATCCTCGGAAAATCTCGCCTCAAGTGGTCTGCAGAACCACAACTCCAACACCCGTTACCAGCAGCCGCAACAGGAGCTTGCACCAGTCTCTCAGCACGAGGACAGTCACGCTTCATGTGACCACGTGAACCACAGATCCAACAAGCACTCGGATCAGCTCTAGCACTGCCACCCCTAGCAGGTGCACCACCACCTCTCTTGGCTGAGGACTGATACTTCTGATCACGTCCCTTCTTGTTCCGTCCACCACCGGAACTAAACTCAGCTGACCTCTTCCCAGCACTTGCTCCAGCACCTCTAGCGGACAAACCCAGATTCATCTCAATGTCTTTGGCTCGGCCCACCAAAACATCAAAATCATCATATTCAGTGGCCAGCACATACATCTTAACATCCGTCACAAGACCGTAACGAAACCTCTCGCACCTAGCCCTCTCATCAGGTATCAGCTCCGGTGCATACTGACTGAGCCGTACAAACTGTACCTCGTACTCAGCTACACTCATGCTCCCTTGGGTAAGAGACATGAATTCCCGCTTTTTCTCATCCAGATATCTCACTCCTAGATATCTTCTTTTAAACACATTCTGAAAGAATGTCCAGGTAACATCAGCTTCAGCCATTCCAGAAATGGTAGTCGTCCACCATGTATAAGCATCGTCCTGCAGCAAGGACACAACACAGCCCAGCTTTTGCACATCCGTGCAACTCATCTGACCCAAGATACGCTTGGTACTTTCCAGCCAAGCCTCAGAACTCTCAGCTGACAAACCTCTAAACTCAGTCCCTCCAAGACTGCGCAGACGCTCCAAAGGCAATCTGACTCCAGCATCTCCCTGATGCCCAGCTCCCTGAGCTCCAGCTACTGCTGCTCGAAAAGCACCCGCAATAGCTTGTACCAAAACAGACATATCAGGCATAGCTTGCCCCTGACCAACCTCTGGTCCAGCAGCTCCAGCACCAGCACCAGCTGCAGCTTCAGCTCTCGCACCTCCAGCACCACCACCAGGCGGAGGAGGGGGTAACACAGCACTACCAGTGTGCTCTTCATTCTCATTCTCGTTAGGAGCCGTAGCTCTCGCATTACCTCTTAACTCTCTACGTGGTGCCATACTTTTACCATGCAACAACAATGTAAATTAAACAAGTCAGGCCCAGCAAGGTAAGCAATTCAAGTATTCAAGCTCAATTTCATTTCAAAACAACATCTTTCCTTTAGCTTTTGTTTGGCAATGGGTACCCTCAACATGCAACATCAGAGCATACAACTCAACTGCATCAACATTTCAAACCACTGAACATGCTTTCAAACAACAAGCATTCATAGCATACATACTTCAATCATGCATACAAACATTCCCAATTACTCGAGAACCTGGCTCTGATACCACCAAATGTAACCCCCTTAACCCGGCCTAGACGGTTGACCCGAATTAAGAAAGTCACACGGGGAAAACCAAAGTCAACCCGAAAGTCAACTTTGATTAATGACCCTTTTTTTTAAAACTTGTCTAGATGCACTTTAGACCTAATTGTGATCACACAAATATCATACCAAAAGATCACAAACATCAGAGATCAAACAGGGACCCAATTGAACAAGATACAACTTTAGGGACCAAATTGTAAATTCTGATAATTATAAGGACTTAACCCAAATTGAAGTTACCAACTTGAAATTAATCATGTTTCATGCTTCTCTGTGAAATTTCAGCTCAAAAGGACTTCCCAAACTCATACAATTGCAAAAACAAGTTTTAGGACCAAAATGCAAACATTCCAAAACATATAACTGCCAATGTCAGCCCCCAACGGTCACCCGTTCCGAAACAGGCATAGCCCGTTTCGAAACGCGGGGCCGTTCCGCAACGTGTACCGAAACGGGGGTCTGGCAGTAGCCTTTCCGTTTCGGAACGGCCCCTCCCGTTTCGGACGCCTGGGCACGATTAAGGCACCCGTTCCGAAACGGTAGGTGCTGTTCCGAAACACCCTGCCCAGATTGCTCCAAAACTCCACTTTAAACATGCAATTACACAACCAATCATGCTCCGAATGTCACCAAACTTTACCAGCATGCAATTCAACATATATATAACATATTAGCATCATCAATTCAACCAAACATCATCATATGCAAAAAGCCCCAATTCTATAGGCATGCTTCCTACACAAGCTAGCCATTCAAGCATAAAACTTACAAAACAAGCATATAAAGATCCAATCCAAAGACCAACAATCTTAACATCAAGAAACATACTTAGGGAGTACAAAACACCTCCCAAAACATACACATTGTTTCCCCATTGCCAAATCACCCAAAAGCTAAAATGTTTAACAAAAACCTTCCATACATTGAGCTTTACTTGCACTTGAATTCTTGCCCTTCTTGCTGCCCTCAAAAGGTCTCTAATGCTCTGCATTATTGAATTAAGGAAAACGAAGAGAGCGTAAGCAAAAGCTTAGTGAGGAATGCTCTTAAAAACCATCCAATAATGCAACTTAAAACATTTACAAAACATGCTTCAAATCCACATTTGCTCATGCTCAAAACCTTACTTAAAACAAGCAATTTCATGCTTCAACATAAACATTAAAAACAAGCACCTCATGCTTCATAATATACTTAACATGTCATATTGGCTCAAGTGATACATTTCATTTCTTAAAACAAGTTCATCAACTTCCCAAGGACTTTTAAACACCTTGGTCCCAAGGACTTTTAAACACCTTGGCCATGGACTTTTAAACACCATGAATAAGGACCACACAAGGACTTTTAACCACCTTTGTGTCCATAGCTTGAATCACCCCAAGGACTTTTAAACACCTTGGCCCCAAGGACTTTTAAACACCTTGGCCCCATGGACTTTTAACCACCATGGAAAAGGATCACCTAAGGACTTTTAACCACCTTAGTGTCCACAACATGAACCATCCAAGGACTTTTAACCACCTTGATGTTCATAAGTAACAAGGCTCACTCAAGGACTTTTAACCACCTTAGTGACCTTAACATTTTAAAACCTCACTTGCCAATATACATCATTTTCATCACTTACATCACTGTTTTAAAGCATAAAACCAAGCCATATTCATCATGCATTTAAAAGCATTAAACCACATCATTTCAATGTACAAAAGCAAGGAACTCCTACCTAGAGTTACCTTCAACATATGGCTTACATCATCAGCAAAAACCATGCTAAAACATGCTTCCAAAACAGTATGTAAAACATGCAATTAATCATTTTGCATCACAACAAAATCATGGCCACCACTAGAGAGAAATTCCGAAAACTTACGCTCGAGCTTAGCAAAGTTGTTTAGACTTAAACTAAGCTCCCAAGACATTGGTTTCAAAGCCGAAAACCCAATTTCACTCACCGATTCCACTTCGCCACTTGCCGAAGCACGAAATCAAGCTTCCGAATCAACAACTCTTGGATCCAAAGATGCCTCCCCTGATTAAACACATTAAAGCAGAGGTTTAATGCATCATCAAGCATCAAAAGCTTCAATGAAAGCACTCAAACTCGCTGCTCTCATTCCCACTCCAATTTCGGCCACCAAACACAACCGAAATTGCACCAAAACCACCTCCCAACAAAGCCCAGCCATAAACCATCAAAACCCTACATCCATCAACACCATAAAACATCTAAAAACAACCTACAAACATCCTTATACCTCCAGCAACAACAGATCCACAAGATCACCACAAAAACATCCAAGAAACATAAGCTAAACTTAGGAAACTCAACCTATCCGGGATTGCATTAATCAAAACTCATTTCCTTATCAATTTAGAGTTCATTTAACATCAAAAACACATCTCAAATCACAGATCAATCAGATCTAACGAAAAATCATGAAAACCATCAAATCTTGCATTATAAGCCAAGATACAATTCCAAACTCAAAAGCCTTTAATTAAACATCAATTAAGAGTTGATAACTTGGGAATTTCAGTAAAGAACTGATAGTTTAGAGGAGAATGACGTTCTTACCTCCAAACTTGTGTTTCTCCACTTTTTGGAATGAAAATCCTTGTTGAAACACTTAGCAATTGAAGAGATTTGAAGATACAATGATTTGGAATCAAATGAGAGTTGAATGGAGGGATTTAGGTGAAGAAATCAAATCCAATTCTCTGGAAAAGTAGTGTTTGGTTTGAGAGAAAATGAGAGAAAGAAAGTTTAGCAAAGTTGGTTACAAAATCCAAAAATAGCCAAAATGGCTTCCCTCCAATTTTAATAACCTTTAAAATCAGATTTTAGACTTAAAATATCTTAGAAAAATCTGGAGAAATCATCTTTGGATTAATAGCTCCTTAAGGATTCAAAGTTTCAACTCTTTATAAAACAGTCACCAAACTTTCAAAATTTACATTTTGGTCACTAGCCAAAATGTCATACTTCCAAAACCCATTTTTCAAAATTGATTTCACAGTTCACTTAATTATATTAAAAGATGATTTTAGAACATTTTTCCATATTTTTAATGCAACCCGAACTAGGCTTTCCTAATTTCACCTCTTTAGATTCGAACAGCACTTTGACCAAACCGGTCAACGCCCAGAACTTCTAAGCCCAAAACCGGGGCGTTACAAGTTGATTATAAAATAAAAAATTCTTAATGATTTGATAAGGTACACACACCTTGCGGACAAAGAGAATTGAATCAAAATTTTAAATAATCATGTTATTACAACAAATTTTAGCATGTAAGTATGCAAAAAAAATAGATTTTAAGCATGTGTATTGTGTGCATTTTATACTGCGCTTTTAATTTTTTGATGCCTTTTTCATATTTTTTTGTTAAAAATACAACCTTTTTAGTTGTTGTAAACTAGCATGTAGCAGATGCAGTCGTGTTGCGCACACGACAAACGAAAAAGAAAATCAAACAAGCAAGAACACAAGAGATTTAACGAGGTTCAGCAATGTGCTTACGTTCTCAGGGAGCAAAGAGCGGCTATTTTTTTTATTCAATCGATAATGTCCGACAAAAACATTGCTTAAAGCTTAAAAAGAACAATTGATGAAGTGCCTAATGAGGTGGGGGTAAGCCTCTTTATATAGCTACCTAAATCCAAGTCCTATTCTAACTAGGATAACTACTACTCAATCATACTTTAACTAGGATTACAATTGTTCTAATCCTTCGGGGAGTAGTATTCCTTATCCTCCAAGGATTTGTACTTCTTAACCTCCAAGGATCCCTCAAGTCGGTTGGTTATTAAGTCCATATGTCCTCTTACAGTATATGAGCCATACTTAACAAATCTCCACCTTGGCGAATATCATGCTCCTTAAGAGATAAATCTAGAGTCTCTCACACATCAAAGTGGGTTGGGCTACCATGCTTCTCTAGCATTTGCAAACATTCAACAAGCCCAAACAATGCTTGAACTTGTCTGTAGTAACAGACTTGGTCAACATATCAGCTGGATTGTCTGCAGTATGCACCTTTTGTAACAATATCTCACCAAATGCGATCAACTCTCTAATCTTGTGAAACCTCACAACAATATGTTTAGTTCTAGCATGATACACCCGATTCTTAGCCAAATGAATAACACTTTGGCTATCACAATGCAACTGAACTCCACCTTGCAAAATACCCAATTCCTTCACTAGCCCGATAAGCCATAAGGCTTCTTTTGCAGCTTCAGCTACTGCCATGTACTCAGCTTCAGTTGTTGATAATGCCACAACAGACTGAACAGTTGACTTCCAACATATAGGCCATCCACCAAGGGTGAAAACATACCCAATTGTAAACCTTCTATCATCCAAATCACCTGCATAGTCTGAATCCACATATCCAACAATTAAAGGATCATGTCGCTGACTGCCGAAAACAATTACATGTCCCACAATACCCTTTAAATACCTGAAAATCTACTTGATTGCTTCCCAATGTGATCTTCCTGGTTTAGACATGTATTTACAGACTTGACCAACAACATGAGCTAAATCACATCAGGCAGTCGACAACACTGTTATAAGGGACCTTTGCCATCTCTTCAATTTCCTTGTCTGTCTTCGGGCACTATTCTGTAGAAAGCTTAAAGTGATTCGCCAATGGAGTGCTGACGGGCTTTGCTTTGCTCATCATAAACCTGTCTAACACTTTCTCAACATAGCCTTGCTGAGATAACCACAGTTTCCTAGAGCATCTATCTCTGTGAATCTTTATTCCAAGAATTTTCTTTACAGCTTCTAAGTCTTTCATATCAAATTCTCGACTCAATAAAATTTTCAAATCGACAACATCATGCATATACTTTGCAGCCAGCAACATATCATCAACATACAATAGCAGAAAAATAAAAGAACCTTCATCAAGGCTTTTAACATAGACACAACAATCATACTCACATCGCTTGTAGCCAATCTGAATCATGTAGGAGTCGAATCGCTTGTACCATTGTCGTGGAGACTGCTTTAACCCGTACAAGGATTTCTTTAACCTGCAAACCAGATGTTCATCTCCGGATTGAATGAACCCTTCTGGCTGCTGCATATAAATCTGATCCTCTATATCACCATGCAAAAAAGCAGTTTTAACATCCATCTGATCTAAATGCAAATCCGAAATAGCTACAAGTGCAAGAACTTCCCTGATTGAAGTATGTCTAACCACAGGAGAAAAGATTTCATCATAATCAACTCCTTTTTGCTGTGAAAAACCCTTTGCTACCAATCGAGCCTTGAACTTTTCCCCTTATTTTTCTAATATTGTTGGTTTCCTTTTATACACCTATTTGCAACCAATAGCTTTCTTTCTCTCAGGAAGCCTAGCTAGCTCCCACGTATGATTTTTTTGCAAAGATTCCATCTCCTCAACCATTGCAGCTATCTATTTTCTTTTCTCCATACTAGAGATAGCCCTTTGAAAAGTATCCGGATCTTCACTACTAATGTGAAGTGCAAAAGACACCATATCTTCAAAACCCAATCTGCATGGAGCCTTCACATTGGTGCGTCTCTCTCTATCTCTGGCTAAATTATAATTCTGCAACAGAACTGTATTAGAGTCACCAGAAGTTGAATTCGAACTTTCACCTTTCTCAAATGTTACTTCTTTCTCAACTGCTCTTGGATACTGCTCGAAATCCACCAGCACCTTGTCTTGGTTCTACTACAACATGAATTGCTCGTCAAAAATTACATCTCTACTAATCATTGTTTTCCTTGCAACTGGATCCCAAAACTTGTATCCTTTGACACCTTTCTTGTAGCCCAGAAAGATGCACTTCTTCGATTTTGCATCAAGTTTTGATCTCTCATCACCAGGTATATGCACATAAGCAGGACAACCAAAAATTCGTAAATGTGAAAAATCAACTACATTGCCTGTCCATACCTCTTCTGCAACTTTTCCACCCAAAGATGCCCGTGATGACCTGTTGATGAGATAACATGCCATACTCACAGCCTCTGTATAGAAGTTTTTAGGAAGCCTTGCATTCAGTCTCAAGCACTGAGCCCGCTCAGCTAATGACTTGTTCATCCTTTCAGCAACACCATTTTGTTGTGGCGTCTTTTGCATTGAAAAATGTCTCTGAATCCCATGCTCCTCACAAAGCTTTAGAAAATGCGAATCTGTGTACTCTGTGCCATTATCAGACCTTAAATACTTGATATTTCTACCCGTTTGGTTCTCCACCTCAGCTTTCCGCACCTTGAATTTGGAAAAGACTTCAGATTTCTATTTCAAGAAATACACCCAAAATTTCTTAGAAAAATTGTCAATAAAAGTAACATAATACATAGATCAACCCAATGATGATTCTCTAGTAGGCCCCTATACATCAAAATGCACATAATCAAGAATCCCTTCAGTTTCGTGCTTTCCAGTCGTGAAACTGACTTTAGTATGTTTACCAAGAACACAAAATTCACAAAAATCAAGCTTGCAACTTTTGACACCATGCAACAAATTTCTTTTATGCAATTCAACCATTCCACGTTCACTAAGATGACCAAGACGTATATGCCACAATTTTGTATTATCATCATATGACTCAACATAATGAGCTCCACCTACAACTATACTCCCTAACATTTTATACATATTCCCTACAGTTATCTTTCCTTTCATCACAGTCAATGCACATTTAACAATCCTAATGGTTTCTCTATCCTCATCAGCTTTAGGAATTAAACCATTCTTATGCAAAGTGCCCAAAGAAATTAGATTCTTTTTCAAATTCGGTATATTCCTAACATCACATAATGTTCTAACAGTACCATCATACATCTTAATTTTGACTTCACCAATGCCGACAATATTGCAACATCTATCATCACCTAAATAGACATAACCGGAATTAATAGACATATAGGTAGAAAACCACTCCCTGTTAGGCGTTATATGATAAGAACATCCTGAATCAAGAATCCAAGCATTCGTGAACTGAGTTGTTGAAATAGAAAGCATATCACCATCACTGCCATCCGAATTCTCATTCTGTACCACATTCACAGTTTTGGATGATGCATCATGTTTATCATTTGACTCATTTTTTCCACTTTGGACAGTCTCGTTTCATATGTCCTGGCTCCTTGCACTTGTAGCAACGAAACGTCTTCTTGCCTCTAGACTTTGATCTAGAATTTCATCTTCCATAACCCTCATTCTCTGACTTCCTTCCACGGCCGTGATTACCCTTAACATATAAACCATCAGCATGAGAGCTTTCGTCTGTATTCTTCCTTCGCTGGTTGTGAGCCAACAAGGTTGCAGTAATCTCTTCAACTTTGATTGTTTCTTTCTCATACGTAAGAGTAGTCACCATGTGTTCATAAGAAGAAGGCAATGAACACAACAGAATCATTGCTTTGTCTTCATCTTCAATCTTCACATCAAGTTGAGTTAAATCGGTGATTATTTGATTGAAGATATTCACATGCTGCACCAAATCCTGACCTTCCTGCATCTTCAGCCCATACAACCTCTGCTTTAGATACAATTTTTTTGTCGGAGGTTTGGACATAAATTGACTTTCCAACTTGCTCTATATCTCTCATAGAGACGTCAGATCCATAACGTGATACATAATCTCATCTGCCAAACTTAACCGTATGGTTCCAGTCGCTCGTTGTTGTAGTTTTTCCCAATCATCGTCCTCCATCGATGCTGGTTTTGTAGATCGTAAAGCCTTTAAAATCCCTTGATGGGCTAACAAATCCTTTACCCTCGTCTGCCACAATCCGAAGTTACCTTCACCATTGAACTTGACCACTTCGAATTTTGGAGCGGACATAGCCATCACAACCAGAATCTTGATACCAGTTGTTGTGCACACGACAAACAAAAAAGAAAATCAAACAAGCAAGAACACAAGAGATTTAACAAGGTTCAGTAGTGTGGTTACGTCCTCGGGGAGCAAAGTGCGATTGTTTTCTTTTATTCAATCGATAATGCCAGATAAAAACAAGGCTTAAAGCCTAAAAAGAACAATTGATGAAGTATCTAATGAGGTGGGGGTAAGCCTCTTTATATAGACCCCTACATCCAAGTCCTATTCTAACTAGAATAACTACTACTCAATCTTACTTTAACTAGGATTACAATTGTTCTAATCCTTTGGGGAGTAGTATTCCTTATCCTCCAAGGATTCGTGCTCCTTAACCTCCAAGGATCCCTCAAGTCGGTTGGTTATTAAGCCCATATGTCCTTTTACTGTATATGAGCCATACTTAACAAGTAGGTTAAACAAAGTCGTGTCTAAGGAGGATAAGAATCTGAGTCCCATAGGTGAATTCTTCCCCTATTTTGCAAGGTAATTAGCAGCCGATTAGCTTATTATGAGGTGTGAACCACTGCTATAATCCAATCATACTCAAGCAAAGTGCAAATATGACGACCCAAAGAAGATAGTCAACACAACTGGTCATCCACAAGCATTTTTCCGCGTTCAAGCTGTCAGTCTGAATCATGCAATGGCGAATCCCATGATCCCACAATAATTAGAGACCATCTAAAATAACCCAAAGCTCTACATTCAAAGTAGAACATAATCTAATGTTACGTCAAAATCCAAATAACCACTCACCAAAGCTCCTCCTCACAATGCCTCCCACAGAGGCTAGACTCGTATTAACATCCACTGAACCATCTGTATTGAGCTTAAACTTACTTGTAGTGAGAACATTCTATAACGCAATTGATCTTATTCTTGCAGTAGCCGAACTTGATGTTGCATGAGTACCACTAATAAATTTTGCCCATGAAAAAGAGGATCAAATAAGTGTAATAACTGAACCGAAAACTCCCTCAAATACAAAACAGTTTCATTGGTTCCACAACCTCCAAATAATGACCCCAAAAAAGTATGTCCAGATACAATCATTTCCTACGATGTCAATTGGATTCGTTAAATTCGCCTTAACCCACTCAACCAGATTCATAGAGAAGAACTATTCTCGAAGCCTATTTGGAACTAATTGGGACAAAAGAACTCAAGCCAAAGAGCAATCTCGCAACACATGCATAATGTCTCCAGTGGCATGTCCACATATCGCACAAGTAGGATCCAAGGAAAACCGACGAAACACTCGTTTGGAGTTGGTAAGAAGTTGATGCCTAAGCTCCCCCAAATAAAATGACGAATACTCTACGACCCATCAAAAGACCATGCCAAAGACCAAACCGCATCGGGAAAGCTCCAATGCGGTTGATGCAGTTGCCATACACCAATTTTAACAAGCATACTCCATCATCCTTCCACTTCTATACTGACAGGTCCTCACCCGCCCCCAAATACGATGTAGGGATCGCTAGCATGTAACATATCTTCTCAGTAGTGAAAAACTATCTTAGAAAATGGATATTCCAACCTCCTCGGTTATCAACTATTTCACATAATCTAAAATTTTGATCATGTATGTGATGCTCTTCAATTAATTGATGCAAAGGTCCTTATTTCTGCACCCAATTGTCCATCCAAAACCGTATGCTCTGACCATCACCTATCAACCATGAAAGGTTTTTCACATAGATATGTCCAAATTCAGCTCAATGATCTCCAAACAAAGGAGTATTGAGACATTTCAATAGACGTCAGAACCACATTCAACACTCTATACTTATAGCGTAAGACTTTTGCCCAAAGAGTTTCCTTGTCCATAAGCAAACTAAAACCAAGCTTGAAAAGAAAAGGTTCATTTGTGTCGATAATTTTGTGATATCCAAACCACCACTAACCATAGGTTGACAACAATGTTCCCAACAAACAAAAGTTGGTTTAAAATGCCCCGTCGAAGATCCCCATATAAATTGATGAGTAAACTGTTCAATTTTCTCAAAAATTCCTTTGGGTATAGCCACCGTTTGCATGAAATAATTCAGAATAGAGTGGAGGACCACCTTGTAATCACTAGAAATCAGATTTGGATTAAAATGTTAAAGATTCTCGGACTAGATTTAAAATCCATTCAAGGCCTAGAAAACTGTTAAGAGCATATATTTAAAGATATATCTTGTGTTTATTCAATCAAGAAATCACTCACATATACAAGGTTTGGTAAGATTAAATTAATGTCTAATTACATAAATCTAGCTAAAAACAATATATGTAATGTAACATGTATGGTAGTATAATAGATATGACAATAGAATATATTATTCACCCTAAACATACGCTAATACCCCCTCAAGACGGAACATGGAGATTGTAAGTGCCCAACTTGCGAAGCAAAAAATCAAACTATTGTTTCCCCAATGATGTGGTGAAAATGCCGACTAGCTTAACTCGAGTAGAAACATGTCAATGAGCTATAAATCGCTGGACAACCGCATCACATAGAAAATGACAGTCAACATCAATGTGTTTCGTGCGCTCATGAAAAACTGGGTTAGCTGCAATATGCAAAGTAGCTTGGCTGTCACATCAAATCGTTATTGGTCGAGGATGAGCAACACCGAGAAACAAGAGCGCAACCTTCAACCATTTTAACTCACAAGTAGTGAAGGCCACATATCGATATTCCGCCTTCATGGAAGAGCGAGACATGGTATGTTATTTCTTAGTCTTCCAAGATATGGGAGAATTTCCAAGAGAAATAAATCAACCAATAAGAGATCGTCTAGTCAAAGGGCATTCTACCCAATCTGAATCACACCATGCATAGAGCTATAAATCACAATCAGCCTGTGTTAATATATATTCCTTGGTCTGGATTACCCTTTAGATAGTGCACGACACACAACACGTCACCCCAGTGCTCCTACACTAGCTTTTGCATAAATTGTGCAATAATATGTACCATGTAAGAAAGTTTAGCTCTCGTAACTAAAAGATAAATTAATCGACCGACCAACTTGCAATAGCATTCTTGATTTGAAAGAGGTTTTCCCTTAGCCAAAGGAAGATGGTGAATCTGATCTAGACGAAACTTGACAGGTTTTTCTCCCAATAAGCCCACTTCAGAGATAATGTCCAACTTGCAATGAACGATTGCTAGATACTAAGGAGAGATGCTTCGAAAGAAGATGTTCAAGTAGATGAACTTACTTTGGGAGTGAAATCTACCCCTTAGGAGTAAAGAATGGAACTTAATCGAATTAGTTTATGAAAAAAAACATGCACTATATACATATAGGAGTTTTTCCATAATTGATTTAGGGCAATGCAAATCGACAGAGGCATTGCTATCTTTGAATCTGCTTGGCAAACAATGACAAGACAGAATTTATTAAAGGCTGACATGGCACAATTAGCGTGAAAACCAGGCACTCCTTGCCAACGCTCGTCATTCGCTAAGATACATTCCTTGCCTTCGACTTTACTTTATTTAATTTCTTTTCTTGTTAGTCACTTCAAAACCACTTCCAATCAAAACATTCTTTTTCACAAAGCAAGTACTTGGCTAAGCAATTAAACCCTTGAACGCAATCCATGTGGGACCGACGCTCAGCTTAACCGTTGTATTACTTGCAGACCGTGTATACTTGCACGCAATAGATTTTCTTGACATTGTTTTAACACTTTTCCAATATCATTTTACGCCCTATTACCAGCAAATAATCTGTAACCCCTCGTCCCGGTCCGGGCGACTGACCGGTCTGAGTGGGCTACACGGGGATAACCGAGGCGAAACCCGTTAAGGCTCCACTTCGGTTAACAACCCGAGGAAAAACTTTTCATTAATATTATCTTGTCTAGATACAATATTATGTCTTATGTGAACAACAACAGCGGAAGAAAACAAGCGAGGCAAACAGCCAAGAAGCAGATCAAAAACAACCCATTTTAACTTAAACTACAGGCCGTGACAACAGAGGACGACAGCAGTTTTTGAGGAGAAGAAGCAAAGTGGACCTCGACAGATAGAGAAAATTTAGCCCGTCTGTCGTGTAAAAACCTCATATTTTTCCAAGCCCCGGATCAAAAGATATGTCAAGCCCAAAGTTCAAGGAGAGAAAATCCCAAGAAACAAGGAGGGCGGCTGGAAAGTAGATTCCTTGAAGATTAAGTCTTTATTAGAATCATACTTTTAATTAAAGTTGTAATCCTTGTTAACTTAGAATACTTGAGCCCAAAGCTTATATAAGGGCATAGATTTTAACCTAGGATAACAATCCCATAACCCATAGCCGATTTCCCCTTAAATCGACAACCAAAAAACCCTCCGCCGTTTACTCGCCATCGATATGTTCTAAAACCCCCCTAGGGCCACGGGTTGATTTGTAAAGTAGTTGCAAGGGTTGCTTTTGTTTTAGGAATTTCCAGTTCAATAAAATAAACTTCAAGTTCTCTTATTTTGGTTATTAATATCTTGCAAGAGCATCGGGAGAGCATTGTGAGGTTATCTATTTACTTAGCATCGGGAGAGTTAAGTATACGAAAGAAATAAGAGCAAGTTCTCTAGTTTATAGTTGAACTATCTCGTGCCTAGGGATAGGGCGAGGTTAAGTGGCTAAAGAAGAATTCATACACATCGGTGTTCATCCTTCGATTCACGCCGGGATGTATCATCAAGACGTGATCATCGACATACTTGGACCTAGGGATAGGCCAAGGCAGATATGGGATTCTTGCCAAACTTGAAAGTACTGAGTTGGTGTGTTTGCTGCCGCAACGATCAACGGACTGCTGCCGCGACAGGTGTTGCCGGCGACAGGCGCGACGACAGAACTGGATTTCCTAAGCATTACAATACCTGCACTACTGAGCAATTCAATACCAGCCCATTCTCTCTATCTTGATATTTCTACTCTTTTATTTAAGTTTACTTTCTTATTCTCGTGGCAATTCTCAAATATTTTCTTTACTTTCATGCAGTGAATTAAGGTGAAGCTATTAGCCCAATCCATCTGGAGACGATATCCGATACTTCGTATCACTTTACTACTTGCGTCGTGTACACTTGCACTACCATTGCGATAGACTATTTTACACGCAACAAGTTTTTGGCGCCATTGCCGGGGATTGGCAACATAACTCTACCTTTTCTTTTATTGCACTTTTCGTTTTTATTTTTATTTTGTTTTTATTTTTATTTTTCTGTTTTTCTTTGGTGCATTCAACTCTTGTTTTTCACAAGGTTCCTTTTTTATGCGCAGATCGAAACGAGGTGAAGATCCTGAGTATCCATTAGATCCGGAAATCGAACGTTCATTCAATCTTAGAAACCGACTTCGTCACGTGCTAGCCAGGAACGAGTACCTTGAGGAACAGTTAGAGACAATGGCATGCCAAGGAAACAATCCTCCTGCTAGAGATGGAGCTGTTATACCGCCTGTCGGCGACCCGCCCGCCGCTGCCGGCCGACGGTCCTGTCGTGACTACATGTTGAACGATCATGTAGAGCTGGAAACCACGCTGCCGGACATAGATGTTGACAACTTCGAGCTGAAACCTGTCATGTTCAGCATGATCAACAATGCCGGGCAGTTTAGTGGTGCTGTTACAGATGATGCTAGGGAGCATCTAAAAACGTTCCAGGAGATCTGTGGTTCGTTTATACTGCCAGGAGTCAATCCGGAGATACTGAGGCTTCGGTTATTTCCCCATTCATTGAGGGACAGAGCCAAAACTTGGTGGAATAAACTTACGCCGGGTTCAATTAGAACTTGGGCAGATTTATCTCGTGAATTTTTATCTCGTTTTAATCCTTCGCATTTATCTGAGCGATTACGTAATGAAATTGCTACTTTTCAATAGGAAGATGACGAGCCGATGCACGAGGCCTGGGACAGATTTACTACCCTTTTACGGAACTGCCCAATGCATGGATTCCCCGTATGGAATCAGGTAACTAAGTTTTATAATGCTGCCAACTTACAAACTCGTATTCGAATTGATTCTGCAGCAAATGGACTATTATTGGATAAAGATCCGGACGAGGCACTGCAAGTTTTGAAAAATCTGGCCAAGAATGAGGAGCAGTTTCCGACAGCAAGAAGAGGGGGTAAACGGGTACTTGCTGTCAAGGACTATGAAGCCGGTAGCACGTTGAAATCACAAGTGGCGTATCTTACTAAGGCAATGAAAAAACTCTTGAATGATGATGCACAACAGGGATTTGCTGTCGAGGAGGTATGTGCCATTTGTGAGGGAAATCATGGTCGGGATGAGTGCCCAATACAGTTAGAAGAGGGAAAGTATGTTGGAAATTACAACAAGTCGAATTACAACTCCAACAATTATAATCCCAATTGGAGGAAGGATCCCAAATTTTCCTGGAGTAATCCTAATAATGCTCTGAATCCCCAAGCACACAATCAGAATCAGGGAGGACCTAGATTGCTGACGCGACAGCAACTGCCGACGCACCTGCCGCCGCAGCAGCAACAGCAGCCACCAGCTGCCACGAGCAGTATACTGGAACAGACTTTGGCCACCTTTATGTCTCAGACAGGTACTTATATTGAGAATATGAATCAGATTGTCAAGAAAACAGAGACGTTCATGGATAAAACAAAGATGAGGATGACAAACCATGAAGCCACTCTGAAATCTTTGGAGACACAAATGGGTCAGGTTTCCCAACATATTAAGCCGAGGCAGACTGGAGGATTCCCTAGCAATACTGAAAATGCTAGGCAGCCCACACATGAGCAGTGTAAGGCAATTACTACTAGGAGTGGGAAGAAACTACCAGGGCCGGAAAAAGAAGCTGAAACAGTAAAGGAACCAGCCTTGAACAAACCTGCCGAGGAAGCTGCCCCGACAGGTGATAAACAGACTGCTGCCGATGAGCCTGTCACGACACCAGAAGCGACAGAGGAGAAAATTGATGAACCTAAACCTCCTCAGATTCGTATGCAGTGGGAATGACGTATTGCTGATTACCGTCCCCCACCTCCTTTTCCTCAACGGATACAGCAAGCTAAGCAAGAATCTCAACTTAAAAAGATTTATGATATTTTTAAGCAAGTTCATATTAATATTCCGCTGTTAGATGCCGTTAGGGAGATGCCCGGTTACGCCAAATTTCTCAAGGATGTCATGTCAAAAAAATATAAACTGGGGGAATTTGAAACGGTAAGGATGGAAGATGGTTGCATGAGTATTCTTCATCGGCAGCCACCCCAGAAAAAGAAGGATCCGGGGAGCTTCATCATACCTTGTGTAATCGGAGACAAATATGTGGGTAAGGCACTTTGTGATCTTGGTGCTAGTATCAATTTAATGCCAAAATCTGTTTTTCAGAAATTAGGTATTGGAAAGGCGCGGCCCACGACAGTAATTCTGCAGCTTGCAGACCGCTCTTACGTTCATCCAGAAGGAAAAATCGAAGATATTCTGGTAAGAGTGGACAAATTTATTTTTCCTGCTGACTTTCTTGTTTTAGATTGTGAAGCAGACGAAAACGCACCAATCATCCTTGGGCGACCCTTCTTAGCCACGGGAAGATCACTGATTGATGTGGAAAAAGGAGAACTCACCATGAGAGTGAATGACCAAGAGATTAAGTTGAATGTTCTCCAAGCAATGAAGCATGCTGACGCAGACGAGGAATGCAAGGCTATCACTGAAGTTATCCTTGATCAACCCTGCATCTGGTCGGGCTGTCACGACATAAAAATCGGGCACTGCCGCGGCAGCCACCTACAGGGCTGTCACGACAGCACTGACGACAGCAACTCCTCTGACTCCGATACATCTGATACTGAAGATCAGGAGGAGGTAAACTGGATAGGCGATCGTCCAGGTAAGTTATTCGAACCTCTGAATTATACTTCGGATAACCATTTAATCCAAAAGCCATCTACTGTTGAACCATTTGCCTTAGAACTGAAGCCCCTGTCAGGGCAGCTAAAATATGCTTTTCTCGGTTCAAATGATACGTTGCCCGTAATCATCTCTTCTAAGCTGCCACAGGAACATGAACGGCAGCTAGTAGGCATGCTGCGGCAGCACAAGAAGGCAATTGGATGGACGATTGCTGACATTCAAGGCATTAGTCCGGCGTTATGCATGCACAAAATCCTTCTAGAGGAAGATCATAAGCCAACTATTGATGCTCAAAGGCGGCTAAACCATGCGATGAAAGAGGTGGTCCGTAAAGAGATAATCAAATGGTTAGATGCTGGTATTATTTACGCCATCTCTGACAGCAAATGGGTGAGCCCGGTGCAATGCGTTCCTAAGAAAGGAGGAATGACCGTGGTGACCAATGAAAACAACGAGTTAATCCTAACCAGGATTGTGACCGGTTGGAGGGTTTGTATGGACTATCGGAAGCTTAACAAAGCTACCCGAAAGGACCACTTTCCTTTACCCTTTATTGATCAAATGCTTGATAGATTAGCGGGTAAACCTTACTATGGTTTTCTTGATGGTTATTCAGGTTATAATCAAATTGCTATCGCACCGGAAGATCAAGAAAAGACGACTTTCACATGCCCATACGGAACTTATGCTTTTAGGAGAATGCCATTTGGATTATGTAATGCACCCGCCACCTTCCAAAGGTGCATGATGGCTATATTCTCCGATATGGTGGAGGACTTCCTTGAGATATTTATGGATGATTTTTCAGTCTTTAGAGACGATTTTGAGAGCTGCCTCGGCAATCTACAAAAGGTACTTGAAAGATGTGAAAAAGCAAACCTCGTATTGAATTGGGAAAAATGCCACTTTATGGTGGATGACGGGATAGTCCTTGGCCATAAGATTAGCTGTCGTGGCATAGAAGTCGACAGGGCCAAAATAGAAGTGATTGAAAAACTGCCGCCGCCGACCACAGTCAAGGGCATTAGAAGTTTCTTAGGGCATGCTGGTTTTTATAGAAGATTCATTGCAAATTTCTCAAAAATCACCAAGCCCTTATGTCATCTTTTGGAGCAGAACCGACCCTTTGACTTTAATGATGAATGTACTGAAGCATTCAAGGTTTTGAAGGAAAAACTGGTAACAGCCCCCATAGTACAGCCACCAGACTGGACACAGCCATTTGAGATCATGTGTGATGCTAGTGACTATGCTGTCGGGGTAGCACTTGGACAGCGCAGAGATAAGCTGTTTCATGTCATATATTATGCCAGCAAGACATTGAATGACGCCCAAGTGAACTACACCACCACAGAAAAGGAGCTATTAGCTGTGGTATTCTCCATTGACAAGTTTCGTTCTTACATACTTGGGACGAAGGTAATAGTGCACACAGACCATTATGCCCTGAAATATTTGTTCGCGAAGAAGGATGCAAAACCTAGATTGATACGGTGGATCCTGCTATTGTAAGAATTCGACCTTGAAATCAAGGACAAAAAAGGAACAGAAAATCAGGTGGCAGATCACTTGTCAAGGTTGGAGAAGGGACAGAGTCTGCCAATAGATGAGACACACATACTGGAGACCTTCCCAGATGAGCAGCTCTTTGCTGCCGCAATCGTTGCCGCGACAGCCATGGCGGTAGGTAAATCTTCTGAACTCCCCTGGTATGCTGATTTCGTTAATTTTATAGTTAGCGAAATACTTCCTTCTGATCTTAATTATCAAACCAGGAAGAGGTTCCAAAATGATGTTAAGCATTATTATTGGGACGAACCTCTTCTTTTCAAAATGTGTGCAGGTCAAGTTATAAGGAGGTGTGTACCACAAGAAGAGCAAGAAGACATTCTCCATCACTGCCATGCTTCACAATATGGAGGTCACTTAGGAGGCAACAAAACTGCTGCCAAGGTGCTGCAGTCAGGGTTCTACTGGCCGGCACTGTATAAAGATGCACAGGACTTCTACAAGAACTGTGACAGGTGCCAGCGGACAGGTAACATCTCGAGGAGAAACGAGATGCCACTGCAGAACATACTAGAAGTCGAGATCTTCGACGTTTGGGGGATTGATTTTATGGGACCTTTTCCATCTTCATGTGGAAATCTATACATCCTCCTAGCAGTGGATTATGTCTCTAAGTGGGTTGAAGCTATCGCCACTCAAAAGAATGATGCCAAGACAGTTCAAAAATTTCTACACAAGAACATTTTCTCTAGATTTGGCATCCCTAAGGCGATTATCAGTGATGAAGGGAGACATTTTGACAATAGGGTTATTGCTGCCGCCCTGAAGAAATATGGTGTCAAGCATCGAATCGCGACAGCATACCACCCACAGACCAATGGACAAGCTGAGATATCCAATAGGGAAGTTAAGAACATTCTTGAGAAGATGGTTAAGCCAACTAGGAAAGACTGGTCTTTACTCCTCAATGATGCATTATGGGCATATAGGACAGCTTTTAAGACTCAATTGGGCATGTCTCCATACCGGTTGATTTATGGGAAAACCTGTCATCTTCCTGTCGAGATAGAGCACAGGGCATACTGGGCAATCAAGGCAGTGAATATGGACTTGGACAAGGCAAGCCAGAAAAGGCTGTTAGACTTAAACGAGATTGACGAAATAAGAACAATGGCCTACGACAATGCAAGAATTTACAAGGAAAAAACTAAGAAGTGGCATGATAGGAAGTTGCTGCCACGACAGTTCTGCCCAGGGCAGCTTGCATTGTTGTTCAATTCTAGACTGAAACTCTTCCCATGGAAGCTAAAATCTAGATGGTCTGGCCCGTTCCAAGTTATACAAGTTTTTCCCCATGGTGCCATCACAATCCAATCATTAAAAGACGGGCACCAATTCAAAGTCAACGGACAGCGCCTCAAGCATTATCAGGGGACTAAAGCCCCAGGAATACAGGAAGTGGTTACCTTAGGAGATGCCCCACCTGGCATTCCTAATTTAACCTAAATTTTATTTTTATTTATTTATATTATTTATTAGGAAATAAGGTTTATTTTTATTCGAATAATGTTTTTTATGTTTATTGTTTTTAGGAAATAAAGGAGTCAAGACGAACAGGAGAAGTGAACTCAGCCCACCATCCATCCATCAGCCCAACAAAGCCCAATATTGAAGACTGTCGTTCCAGCTGCCGCGGCAGACACGGAAAAGACAGGCTGTCACCAGACTATCACGACAGATGCGGAAACGTGTGCCAGATACGTAACAGACGCGGAAACGTGTGTCAGACACGTCAGACACGCTAAAGCTCAACAGTCGCCCCGTTATTCACGCCTGCCGTTACAGCTTCAACGGGAAGCAATTCCTCTTCTATAAAACCCCGTTTCATTTTCATTTTCATTCACTTCTGTCTTTCTTACTTGCTCTCCCCCTTTTAGTTTTCATTTGCTTTCTTTTACTTTTCACAACCCTTGCACTAACATGTCTTCTAGAAAAACCCGCCGCAGTGCTGCCTCTACTTCCTCACCGGTAGCAGCTCTGATATTCAGGTTGTACAGCAACCACCCCAGCCCGCCCCAAGAACCAGAATCCGCCGCCAGATCCGCCTCAGCAGCAGCAGCGAAGACAATGCCTAAATTTAAGTTTCTTATCTTCTCATTGCTGCCTGCCATATATATTTTTTGTGATGTACTGCCTTCATATGTTTTCCTTTTTATTTTGTCATTTGCATTGAGGGCAATGCAACCCTTGAGTTTGGGGGTGGCAACCCTCCATATTAATGGAGTCCAAGTACATCTTAGTTAAATTGTTGTGTCTTTTACTTAGTTTATTTTCGTCTTAAAAAAATGAAAAAAACTGAAAATTTTGGCTTAAAACTGTGAATTGAACTTACATGTCGTGACAGCTCTGTCGTGGCAGAAACTTTAGGATAGTTTAAGGAGAAGTTTAGAGCCTTTCTATAGTTCTGAAAACTTAAAACACCATTGTGACTGTTATACTGCTTAGATTTCTTCTAGCCAAACTAGAATAGGAAGCTTAGCACTTGAATAGCCCCTAGAGGTGCCTAACACTGGCTCTAGGAAAGAAGTTTAGCAAAAGAGACTCAATAGCCCTAGAGGTGCCCGAAACCGGCTCTAGGAAGTTAGCTAGAGGTGCCTAAAACTGGCTCTAGTAAAACGTTAGCTTGAAAAATAGAAAAATCGAGTCGAAACAAAAAAAAATCAAAGGAGCATAAGAAGTACCTTCAAAGAGATAAACTTGGCATAAAAATTCGAGTTAAGAGTTGAATATTCTAGTGAAACTAAGAGAGTCTTGGCATATAACTGTTCACAAGCATGCACACACTGCACGAGAACTATAGTGAGATTCCGGATAGATCCTAAATTATCCGACAGGTTGCTGCCGCCACAGGGAAGGAATGACGGGTAAGGGAAAGTCCACTGTTTGAAAGCCAAAACAAAATTATTTCATTTTTCTTTAGGTCTTAGTTGCTTGAGGGCAAGCAAAAACTTGAGTTTGGGGGTGTGTTGAGTGTGTAAAAGTTCTATTATTTACACCCTTTTTAACCCATATTTCTGCTGCATTCAAGCATTATTCATTGCATTTAGGTCAGTTTACAGCAAAACATCACAAATATATTAAAGGCACAGATTCTACTAAAAACGGCTATTTTTGCAGGTATCCGCCATAGCTGACGGAGAAGGCAGGCGCTGGGCAGAGAAGCAGAAGAGCTGAACTGGACAAGCAGATAAAGAAGACGATGCTGCCATGGTGCCGCCGTGACAGCATGGTGACAGCAGTTCTGTGGAGAGAAAAAGCGAAATGGACCTCGATAGATAGAGAAAATTCTGCTCGTCTGTCGTGTGAAAACCATATATTTTTCCAAGCCCCAGATCAAAAGATATGTCAAGCCCAAAGTTCAAGGAGAGAAAATCCCAAGAAACAAGGAGGACGGCTGGAAAGTAGATTCCTTGAAGATTAAGTCTTTATTAGAATCATACTTTTAATTAAAGTTGTAATCCTTGTTAACTTAGAATACTTGAGCCCAAAGCTTATATAAGGGCATAGATTTTAACCTAGGATAACAATCCCATAACCCATAGCCGATTTCCTCTTAAACCGACAACCAAAAAACCCTCCGCCGTTTACCTGTCGTCGATATGTTCTAAAACCCCCTAGGGCCACGGGTTGATTTGTAAAGTAGTTGCAAAGGTTGCTTTTGTTTTAGGAATTTTCAGTTCAATAAAATAAACTTCAAGTTCTCTTATTTTGGTTATTAATATCTTGCAAGAGCATAGGGAGAGCATTGTGAGGTTATCTATTTACTTAGCATCGGGAGAGTTAAGTATACGAAAGAAATAAGAGCAAGTTCTCTAGTTTATAGTTGAACTATCCCGTGCCTAGGGATAGGGCGAGGTTAAGTGGCTAAAGAAGAATTCATACACATCGGTGTTCATCCTTCGATTCACGCCGGGAGGTATCATCAAGACGTGATCATCGACAGACTTGGACCTAGGGATAGGCCAAGGCAGATCTGGGATTCTTGCCAAACTTGAAAGTACTGAGTTGGTGTGTTTGTTGCCGCAACGATCAACGGACTGCTACCGCGACAGGTGCTGCCGGCGACAGGCGCGACGACAGAACTGGATTTCCTAAGCATTACAATACCTGCACTACTGAGCAATTCAATACCAGCCCATTCTCTCTATCTTGATATTTCTACTCTTTTATTTAAGTTTACTTTCTTATTCTCGTGGCAATTCTCAAATATTTTCTTTACTTTCGTGCAGTGAATTAAGGTGAAGCTATTAGCCCAATCCATGTGGAGACGATATCCGATACTTCGTATCACTTTACTACTTGTGTCGTGTACACTTGCACTACCATTGCGATAGACTATTTTACACGCAACAATGGTTATTCAGGTTATAATCAAATAGCTATCGCACCGGAAGATCAAGAAAAGACGACCTTCACATGCCCCTACGGAACGTATGCTTTCAGGAGAATGCCGTTTGGATTATGCAATGCACCCGCCACCTTCCAAAGGTGCATGATGGCCATATTCTCTGATATGGTGGATGACTTCCTAGAAATTTTTATGGATGATTTTTCAGTCTTTGGGGACGATTTTGAGAGCTGCTTAGGCAATCTACAAAAGGTACTTGAAAGATGTGAAAAAGCAAATCTAGTCTTGAATTAGGAAAAATGCCACTTTATGGTGGATGAAGGAATAGTCCTTGGCCATAAGATTAGCTGCCGTGGCATAGAAGTCGACAGGGCCAAAATAGAAGTGATCGAAAAGCTACCGCCGCCGACCACAGTCAAGGGTATTAGAAGTTTCTTAGGGCATGCTGGTTTTTATCGGAGATTCATTGCAAATTTCTCAAAAATCACCAAGCCCCTATGCCATCTCTTGGAGCAGAACCGACCTTTTGACTTTAATGATGAATGTACTGAGGCATTCATGGTTCTGAAGGAAAAGTTGGTAACAGCCCCAATAGTACAGCCACCAGACTGGACACAGCCGTTTGAGATCATGTGTGATGCTAGTGACTATGCTGTCGGGGCAGCACTTGGGCAGCGGAGAGACAAATTGTTTCATGTTATATACTATGCCAGCAAGACACTGAATGAAGCCCAAGTAAACTACACCACCACAGAAAAGGAGTTATTAGATGTGGTATTCTCCATTGACAAGATTCGTTCTTACATACTTGGAACGAAGGTCATAGTGCACACAGACCATTCTGCCCTGAAGTATATGTTCGCGAAAAAGGATGCAAAGCCTCGATTGATACGGTGGATCCTGCTACTACAAGAATTTGACCTTGAAATCAAGGACAAAAAAGGGACAGAAAATCAGGTGGCAGATCATTTGTCAAGGTTGGAGAAGGGAAAGAGTCTACCAATAGATGAGACAAATCTTCTGGAGACCTTCCCAGACGAGCAGCTCTTTGCTGCCGCAATCACTACCGCGACAGCCATGGCGGCAGGTAAGTATTCTGAACTTCCTTGGTATGCAGATTTCGTTAATTTCTTAGTTAGCGAAATAATCCATTCTGATCTTAATTATCAAGCCAGGAAGAGGTTCCAAAATGATGTTAAGCATTATTATTGAGACGAACCTCTTCTTTTCAAAATATGTGCATATCAGGTTATAAGGAGATGTGTACCTCAAGAAGAGCAAGAAGACATTCTTCATCACTGCCATGCTTCACAGTATGGGGGTCACTTAGGAGGCAACAAAACTGTTGCCAAGGTGCTGCAGTCAGGATTTTACTGGCCGTCACTGTATAAAGATGCTCAAATTTTCTACAAGAACTGTGACAGGTGCCAAAGGACAGGAAACATCTCAAGAAGAAACGAGATGCCGCTGCAGAACATTCTAGAAGTCGAGATCTTCGACGTTTGGGGGATTGATTTTATGGGGCCATTCCATCCTCATGTGGGAACATATATATCCTCCTGGCAGTAGATTATGTCTCTAAGTGGGTTGAAGCTATCGCCACTCAAAAGAATGATGCCAAGACAGTTCAAAAGTTTTTACACAAAAACATTTTTTCTAGGTTTGGCATCCCTAAAGCGATTATCAGTGATGAAGGGAGACATTTTGACAACAGGGTTATTGCTGCCGCCTTGAAGAAATATGGTGTTAAGCATCGGATCGCGACAACATATCACCCACAGACCAATGGACAAGCTGAAATTTCTAACAAGGAAGTCAAGAACATTCTTGAGAAGATGGTTAAGCCAACTAGGAAAGACTGGTCTTTACTCCTAAATGATGCGTTATGGGCATATAGGACAGCTTTTAAGACTCCATTGGGCATGTCTCCGTACCGATTGATTTATGGGAAAACATGTCATCTACCTGTCGAGATAGAGCACAGAGCATACTAGGCAATCAAGGCAGTGAATATGGACTTGGATAGGGCAGGGCAGAAAAGGCTGTTAGATCTGAACGAGATTGAAGAAATACGGACAATGGCCTACGACAATGCAAGAATCTACAAGGAGAAAACTAAGAAGTGGCATGACAGGAAGTTGCTGCCACGACAGTTCTGCCCAGGGCAGCTTGTATTGTTGTTCAATTCTAGACTAAAACTTTTCCCAGGGAAGCTGAAATCTAGATGATCTGGCCCATTCCAAGTCGTACAAGTTTTTCCCCATGGTGCCATTACAATACGATCATTAAAAGACGGGCACCAATTTGAAGTCAACGGACAGCGCCTCAAGCATTATCAGGGGACTGAAGCCCCAGGAATACAGGAAGTGGTTACCTTAGGAGATGCCCCACCTGGCATCCCTAATTTAACCTAAATTTTATTTCTATTTTTTATTATTATTTATTAAGTAGTTGCAAGGGTTGTTTTGTTTTAGGAATTTTCAGTTCAATAAAATAAACTTCAAGTTCTCTTATTTTGGTTATTAATATCTTGCAAGAGCATCGGGAGAGCATTGTGAGGTTATCTATTTACTTAGCATCGGGAGAGTTAAGTATACGAAAGAAATAAGAGCAAGTTCTCTAGTTTATAGTTGAACTATCTCGGGCCTAGGGATAGGATGAGGTTAAGTGGCTAAAGAAGAATTCATCCCCATCGGTGTTCATCCTTCGATTCACGTCGGGAGGTATCATCAAAGACGTGATCATCGACAGACTTGGACCTAGGGATAGGCCAAGGCACATCTGGATTCTTGCCAAACTTGAAGTACGGAGTTGAGTGTTTGTTGCCGCGACAATCAACGGACTGCTGCCGCGACAGGTGCTGCCGGCGACAGGCGCGACGACAGAACTGGATTTCCTAAACTCTGCAATACCTGCACTACTGAGCAATTCAATACCAACCCATTCTCTCTATCTTGATACCTCTATTCTTTTATTTACGTTTACTTTATTATTTTCGTGACAAACTTCTCAAATATTTTCTTTACTTTCGTGCAGTGAATTAAGGTGAAGCTATTAGCCCAATCCCTGTGGAGACGATATCTGATACTTCGTATCACTTTACTACTTGCGTCGTGTATACTTGCACTACAATTGTGATAGACTATTTTACACGCAACAAGTAGACTTGGGGAAGGGGAGTTTCTTTGTCGTGAAAAAGAAATGGAAGAGGAGAGAAGAAGATGATGAATAGTTTGGGTGTTTTGAAATAAGATTGTTTTTATTTCTCAAGTCCATTTATTTACAGGAATGCCATTAATGAGATGATTATCTCAAAAATCCTAAAATCCATGGAATTGGGCCTTAAATCAAAACAAGTCCAACATAATTTATTTGTTTTGAAAACCCGAGGCCCAAAAAAATATTTGGATATTTTAAATTCACCCGACCCCCAAACCCGGGTGTTACAACTCTCCCCCACTTAAGGAATTTCGTCCCCAAAATTACCTGACGGAAACAAGTACGAAAACTGCTCAAGCATATCAGCTTTCCTCTCCCACGTGGCCTCTTCCACACCTCTATGTCTCCACAACACCTTGACCAACTCTATGGTCTTGCCACGTAACACCTTGCTATCAAAAGCAAGTATCTCGTCAGGTTCTTCATTGTAAGACAAATCTGGATTCAGTTCTATTTCCTCAACGGGCATAACATGAGATGGATCTGATCTATATCTCCTAAGCATCGACACATGAAAAACATCATGGATCTTCTCTAACTCTGAAGGCAATCTCAAACGGTAAGCTACTGGCCCAATCCGCTCAACTATCTCATACAGACCAATAAAACTCGGACTCAACTTGCCTTTCCGGCCAAAACGCATTACCTTCTTCCACGGAGATACTATCATGAACACTTTCTCACCCACTGAAAACTCAATCTCTTTTCTCTTCAAATCTGCGTAAGATTTCTAACGATCGGAAGCTGCTTTCAAACGGTCACAAATCAACTTCACTTTGTCGGTAGTCCCCTTAAGCAAATCTGGCATAGGTAACAATTTCTGACCCGTTTCGGCCCAACAGATCGGAGTCTTACATCGCCTACCATACAATGCCTCATAAGGAGCCATATGTATACTAGCTTGGTAACTGTTGTTGTAAGCAAACTCAACTAAGGGCAAATGCTTCTCCCAAGAACCCTGAAAGTCAATCACACAACAATGGAGCATATCCTCTAATACATGTATCACTCGCTCTGACTGACTATCTGACTGTGGATGATACGAAGTACTGAAATGCAAACGGCTACCTAGGGCACTATGCAAACTACTCAAGAACTTCGCTGTGAATCTTGGATCTCTATCTGATACAATAGACTTTGGAACTCCATAAAGTCTCACAATCTCGCAAATATACAAATTCGCCAGCTTGTCTAAAGAATCTGTGGTGTTCACTGCTAAGAAATGAGCACACTTAGTGAATCTGTCAACTATTAACCAAACAGAATTCTTCTTCGAAGGAGACAACGGTAACCCCGACACAAAGTCCATAGTGATTCTCTCCCATTTCCATTCCGAAATCTTCAAAGGTTGTAACAAACCTGAAGGAACCTGATGTTCTGCCTTTACTCTCTGACAAGCCATGCAATGGCTCACATACTCGGCTACGTCCTTCTTCAAACCAACGTAGAAATAATCATTCTTCAGATCTCAGTACATCTTAGTACTGCCTGGATGCATAGAAAAAGGACTCGAATGTGCTTCGCTCAGAATCATACGTCTCAACTCAACATCTTCAGGTACTACCACTCTGTCTCTGAAACACAACACATTCTCATCACTAAAACTGTTTTCTGTCGGTCTACCTTCTGCAATGTCCTGAACATGAGAAACTAAAGATACGTCTTGCAACTGTTTCTCTCTGATCATCTGAATCAATGAAGGCTTCACTTGCAACTCGGTAATCAAACCACCATCCCCTGATACACTCAGTCTAGCAAACATAGCTCGCAACTCAACTGCAACTTTTATGCTCAACGCATCGGCCACTACATTTGCCTTACCCGGATGGTACTCAATAGTCAAATCATAATCTTTCAACAGTTCAAGCCATCTTCTTTGTCTCAAGTTCAGCTCTCTCTGAGTCATCAAATACTTCAAGCTTTTATGATCAGTGTAAATTGTGCACTTCTCACCATACAAATAGTGACGCCAAATCTTCAATGCAAACACAACTGCGGCTAACTCAATATCATGCGTAGGGTAGCTCTTCTCGTGCACCTTCAACTGTCTCGAAGCATAAACAACAACTCTCTTTTATTGCATTAGAACATAACCTAAACCTACGTAGGAAGCATCACTATAGATCACGAACTCTTTCCCTGAAACTAGCTGTACTAACACTGAGCATTCGTCAAAGCCTCTTTCAATTTCTCAAATGCCTTCTATCTCGCATCTGACCACTCAAACTTCACTCCTTTTTGCAACAATTTAGTCAATGGAGCAGCTACTCTAGAGAAACCATCAACGAACCTCCTATAGTAACCAGCTAATCCTAGGAAACTCCTAATCTTTGTCACTGACTTAGGTTGTTTCCACTCAACAATAGCTTCAATCTTCGTCGGATCAACACGGATACCTTCAGTTGATACTACATGGCCAAGAAACACAACCTCTCTAATCCAGAACTCACATTTGCTCAGTTTAGCATACAACTGGTAGTTCATCAATCTCTGCAAAACAAGTCCCAAGTGCTCATCATGCTCTTCTTCTGATCTCGAGTACAAAAGAATGTCGTCTATGAAAACAACTACAAACCGGTCTAGATAGTCTCGGAAAACTCTGTTCATCATATCCATAAAAACTGTTGGTGCATTCGTGAGCCCAAACGGCATCACAAGGAACTCATAGTGACCATATCTAGTCCTAAAGGCTGTCTTCGGAACATCACACTCTTTTACCTTCAACTGATAGTACCTTGATCTCAAATATATCTTCGAAAATACTAAGGCACCCCTCAACTGATCAAACATGTTATCTATACGGGGCAACAGATACTTGTTCTTCACTGTCAACTGGTTCAACTGCCTGTAGTCAATACACATCCTCATACTGTCATCCTTCTTCTTCACAAACAACACGGGAGCACCCCAAGGCGAACTACTAGGCCTAATAAAACCTCGGTCTAATAACTCCTGAAGCTGACTTTTTAACTCTTTCGGAGCCATACGGTACGGAGCAATAGAAATTGGAGTAGACCCTGAAACGGTCTCAATCACAAACTCTACATCTCTGTCAGGAGGCAAACCCGGTAACTCTTCTGGAAACACATTTGGATAATCACAAACTGTCATGATATCTTTCGTTCTAACCTCACTCATATTCGGATTCATCACATACACTAAATAAGCCCCACAACCGGAGTCCATCAACCTATGAGCCTCTAAAGCCGACACAACGTTCGACAAGAACTTAACGTTCTCGCCTACTACCACTACCTCGTAGTCATCAAAAAGCTTCAACGAAATTCTCTTTGTCTCAAAATATACACTAGCTCTGTGCTCAACCATCCCAAAATAATATCGAAACCGTAGAACGAAAGCTCCATCATATCAACAGGAAACACATGACCCTGAATCTTCAGCGGACACCTCCGTCTAACTACAATTGTCTCGCCAAAGGAACTAGTCACATGCATCCCTATATCTAAAATCTCAACAGGTATGTCTAACTTCTTTGCATGCTCACTCAAAATGTAAGAATGCGTGGAACCCGAATCAACTAAGGAAAGCAAAGACATGGACTGTAACTCAAAATTACCTGCTATCACATCTTTGTCATTCCCTGCCTCTCTCTGTGCGTAGACTCTAACTGGTCCACCGGCCTCTGGCTGAACTGCCACTACATGAGCAAGATTCCTCGGTGCCTCTATCCTAGGTGCATCAGCCCTCGGCTGGAAGTAACCACAACCGTGCCCACGGCCTCTCTGATAGTCGATCGCTCTCGCAGGAGCTTGAGCCTGAACCGGTGCCTGTACCGCCTGATGCGGACACTCTCTCCTGAAGTGGTCTCTCGACCCGCAGTTCCAGCAAGCGTGAAAGTTACCCCAACACTCTCCTGAATGTTGTCTCCCACAACGAGTGCACTCGGGCAACCGCCCTCCAGCTCTATGGCCCTGATAGCCTCTACCATGTAGGCCACTGCCACGCCTATGGTCAAACTGATGTCCACTTCCCTGATGCCTCTTGGCATCACCACGATCAAAGTTATTATGCCTCTTCCCAGAACTAGATCCTCCTGAACGCTTGGTCAGCCCCAAGCTATGCTCGATGTCCTTGGCCCTAGCGACCAAGACATCAAAATCAGAATAATCTGAAGCCAAGGTGTACCTCTTGACTCCCTCATGAAGTCCATATCTGAACCGATTACAACGGTCACTCTCAGTAGGAACCAACTCTGGAGCATACTGACTCAGACGGACAAAGCGAATCTCATAATCAGTCACTGATGCATCTCCCTGAATAAGAGCCATGAACTCCCGCTTCTTCTCATCCAGATATCTCGGCCCCAAATACCTCTTCCTAAAAGCAGTCTCAAAGAAATCCCAACCAATCTCGGCCTCAGGCACGCCGGTAGTAATGTTGACCCACCAGGTGTAGGCATCACCCTGAAGCAACGATACTACACAGCCCAACTTACGAGCTCCAACACATCCCATCTGAGCTCAGATATGGACTATCTTCTCCAACCACAACTCTAACCTCTCAGGTGTAGATCCTATGAACTCCTCTGCTCCTAGGCTACGGAGCCTCTCTAACGGTAAGCTAACATCATCACCTATCGGCTGTGCTACAGCCTGAGCTCCTGCAACTGCAGCTTGAAACGCTCCCGCTATAGCTTGAACTAGCGGAGCCATATCTATTCCAGCAGGACCTTGGCCACCCTGACCAACCTGAGGTCCCGCTCCCTCAGCTCCAACTTCGCCTTCCACATCAGGCTGGGGAGGTGGTGGTGGTGGAGCTCTGACTCCAACAGCAGGCTCTTCCACAGGAGCCTCTACTCCAGCCATCGGCTCATTAACAGGAGCCGCAACACGAGGTTCCTGACGAACCATCCTCGCTCTACCTCTAGGCCTCGACATAAGCGCTCACAGATAACAACTATAACACAAAAACAACATACAAGATAGGGTTAGCAAGGGCAAGGGTCCAAGTGGCTCAAGTATGTTCCCTCACTTAAAAATCCTTTTTCCGATGTAATAGAAGCAATGGGACTCTACTCAACATGCTTCAAAAAACATACATACACGATCAAATAAGCAAACACCAAAGCATACTTGTTAAACAAGCAAACAAGCTTACATGGCAAGCAAACACCGTACAATTGCAATACAAGAATTTAACTTACCTCACTTACCTGCCCAAGGTCTCGGAAACCTCAGGCTCTGATACCAACAAGTGTAACCCCCTCGTCCCGGTCCGGGCGACTGACCGGTCTGAGTGGGCTACACGGGGATAACCGAGGTGAAACCCGTTAAGGCTCCACTTCGGTTAACAACCCGGGGAAAAACTTTTCATTAATATTATCTTCTCTATATACAATATTATGTCCTATGTGAACAACAACAGCGGAAGGAAACAAGCGAGGCAAACAACCAAGAAGCATATAAAAAACAGCGCATTTTAACTTAAATTGCAGGCCGTATCGGAACGCCCAGAGGGTGTTTCGATACACCTTGACTAGGTCAACAGGCCAAGGTCAAGCCGAGGAGACCGTATCAAAACGGGTGTTGAACGTAGTGAAACGCCCTCATCGGTCAATATCTCGTGGTCAACGCTATGAAGCCCGTTCCAAAACGCCTAGGACCGTTTCGATACTCTGAATTTCTCGTTAAAATCTCAGATTTCCAATAGCAAAAACGTATCAAAACGCCCCCTTTGCGTACCGAAACGCCTGGCCTGAAACAAGAGGCCGTATCGAAACGGGACCAACCGTTTCGATACACCTGCTGCGAACAGACAGGTTTTAGCTGGTTTATGGCACAAGGCTGCACCAAACACCAACTAAAACCTCCCACAACCAAACATGCATCACTTTAAGGAAAAACCAAACACAACAAGCATGCTTAACACCCTTCATACATACAAAAGCCATACATTGATAGGAAGCATCAAATCAACAAAGATTCATACATATCATTTAAGAAATTCATGACTTAGACAAAAACATACACTTAAGCATTCAAGATAAGGGCACAAGGCCAACATACTAGGCATAAGCAAGCCTTAAACATATCATCCACATAACAAGGAGTCTAGCATGCTCCTAAAACAAAACATCAACATACATCAAAAGCTCAAATCACATTGCTTGACTATTACATGTTCATAACTTAAAATCCATACTTGATAAAACCAAAAGCTCAACTAGCGCACTTGGAGGCCCTCTCCTTGCACAAGCAACCCACGAACTAAGGATCTGCATTGTCGAACAAAAGAGAGCGTAAGCATAAAGCTTAGTGAGGGTAAGCTCATAAAACAAACCTCGACAATGTAGGGTCCAAGCACGAGCACACAACCAAGGTAGAATGCATGATCTTTCCTTTGAACCACATGAGTCAAAATAAAATGATGCATGAACACAATTATCAACAACATGCCATGCTCAACAACTCATAGCTCAACACATGGAAATACATATATCGATGTATTAACAAACACATTCCACAATCCGTATTGGCACCTAGCTATGACCCGAATACGCGGATAACCGTTGGAACTCACATCCAACCACAACCATTACCTTACGGTGGGATTACACTCATCACCGTTTCACGAGGAGGGGATTCCACTCATCCTCATGCCCCGTCGATGGGATTCCACTCATCACCGACTAACATATATTTAAGAAGATTTCCGGGCGAACCAGTACTCCATCTTGATGACTACCATCACCAAGACCACGCGCGCATTTTAGACTCTCGTGTGCACACTAAACATCATAATGATCAATCATTTGTACCCAAGCATACTAGTGCCAATACTAACACAATCCATAACCTTTCACCACACCATTCCATATCAACTTCTGTGCTTAGCATGTACTCACCATGACTTACCGTCATGTACAAACCACATGCATATAACAATGCATCAATATCATGCCTCAACATACATGTATAACACAATATACATAACCACCACAATCACAATTAAACATGAGGCATACACAACATTTAAAGTTCAACCAAAGTCTCTAACTAAAGCTTGGGATTAGACTACCAATCTAATCCCAACTCTAGGTGGGTCTACCAAGCCCAACCTAGTCCACGTGCTTGAACCAACACTTGAAAACCATTTAAACCGAGTTGAAATCATTAACCACTCACCGATTATTCCAAGCTCAACCACACAAGTCGATCAAGCTCCCAACGGTTCCGGATTCGATCCTGAGGCTTCACCAACACAAATCCTTGCTTTTAAACATCCCAACACAATCAAAATAACCACAAATCAGTCCACAATCAATGTAGCAAACCCGGAATGCAAACCAAGCACAAAACACAAGAATTCAAGCTAAAGACAACCCCAAAATCCTCATTCCTGAGCAGCTCTAAAGCACAGTCTAAAACCAATGATTCAAACACCTATAACACTCCCAAAAGCTTCCAAAACAACCCCTATACATAGTCTAACCATCAGCCAACAATTCCCCACACCAAACACACCCAAAACTCAACCTAAAACCCTTCAAAAACCTCCCTAAAACCCAATTTCGGGAAACATCATAAAACCTTGTAAAAATCAAGTATGTTGGACCTTTTAGATTGTAAACATCTTATCTAACATCAACAAACCGAAAACTTAAGTTAAAGATAATAAAGATGACATTTTTAATCAAAAACCTCAAAACTCCAAATTACAAAACTATGAGCTTTAATGAAAAATAATGGTACAAGCTTGTAGAGGAAAGAGCGGACAAGTCGAATATGGGCTTACCTTTGAAAAATCACTAAAGATGAGGGAGAATGGTGATGGAATAGTAGACTTGGGGAAGGGGAGTTTCTTTGTCATGAAAAAGAAATGGAAGAGGAGAGAAGAAGATGGTGAATAGTCTGGGTGTTTTGAAATAAGAGTATTTTTATTTCTCAAGTCCATTTATTTACAAGAATGCCATTAATGAGATGGCTATCTCAAAAATCCTAAAATCCATGGAATTGGGCTTTAAATCCAAACAAGTTCAACATAATTTATTTGTTTTGAAAACTCGAGGCCCAAAATAATATTTTGATATTTTAAATTCACCTGACCCCCAAACACGGGTGTTACATAATCATTCACGTCGAGAGTCTACAAGTTTTTGGCGTCGTTGTAGGGGATTGCAACGGATTTAATTATTTTTAGGTTTTTACTTGTTTTGTTTTTTTTTATTTCTATTTTCATTAGTGTATGCCCAGAAAACATGCGGAAAAGGAAGTTAGACCATTAGATCTTAAGATTGATCGCACCTTGCGAAGATTGAGAAAGAAGATTCGAGAGATGAATCACGAAAATCAAGAAAACGGAGGAGTAAATGGCGTTCAAAACAATTAGGAGAATCAACCAAACAATGGAGGAATACCATTACACAATAACAATGCCATCAACAATGCCGAAGAAGAGAGACCCATTCGAGAACAATAACAGTAACCAGGAGTTATTGTCAATGAGGTAAATGCATCAAATTTCGAACTTAAACCTGTAATGATCTTAACTCTTTTGAATGTAGGAAAATTCGATGGAGCACTGACTAGAGATCCAAGGCAACATTTAAAGCAATTCATGGAGATATACTAATTATCCAGCAACCGGGAGTGTCTGAGGATACTGTGAAACTGAAACTGTTCACTTTCTCTTTGAGAGATAGAGCAAAGACGTGGCTCAATTCTTTGCCACCTAGCTCAGTCACTTCCTAGGCAGATCTATGCCATAAGTTCTTAACACGATTTCAGCCACTGACACTCACTGCCAAGCTGTATGGTGAGATTATTACCTTCAGACAGGCTGAAGACGAGACCCTATATGATGCCTAAGAGAGATTTAAAGACTTGTTGAGAAGGTGTCCTATGCATGGGTTCCCAAATTGGACCCATATACAAACCTTCTACAATGGGCTGAACGCACAGACAATAACTATTGTTATTGCCTCAGCAGTCGGATCATTGCTCGACAAAAATTATACAGAAGCTGTTGGCATCCTTGAAAGGATAGCCATAAATAATGTGCCAATTATTTTGGGTAGGCCACTCCTTGCCACGGGTAGGGCACTTATTGATGTTCATAAAGGGGAACTAAGCATGCGAATGAATGGCCAACATGTTACTTTAAACGTGTTTCAAGCTTTGAAATGTGCAGATGAATCAGATGAATGTCAAGCTGAGGAGATGATGGAGGCCATTTATACTCTAGACATGGCACAATTGTGCCAGGATGTAGAATTTGGTACAAGTATGCTTGACGACATAGCTGAACTGTTTGAAGAACCTGAGGAACCAGCCTTGGAGGCTAAAGATATGAGTTACTTTGAGCCGCTCCAATTGACAGGTAGAGAGATAAATATACCTAAATTGTCAATCGAGGAACCACTAGAGTTGGAGCTTAAGACACTGCCAGAACACTTGATGTATGCCTATCTAGGTGAGCACTCAACTCTGCCGGTGATTATTGCCACTGATCTCACTAATGATCAGGAGGTAAGATTACTGGCAATATTAAAAACCTACAAGAAAGCGTTGGGTTGGACCTTGGCAGACATCCGAGGGATAAGCCCAACCATTTGTATGCACAAGATTATTTTGGAGGAATATCATGGTAAGACTATTGAAGACCAAAGGAGGTTGAACCCAAGCATGAAAGAGGTTGTAAAAAAGAGATTATTAAATGGCTTGATGTCGAAATAATCTACCTCATATCCGATAGATCTTGGGTTATCCCGGTACAGTGTGATCCAAAAAAGGGTGGCATGACTGTTGTTCTGAATATCAAGGATGAGTTAATTCCCTCCAGAACAATTATAGGATGGAGAGTGTGCATGGATTATAGGAGGCTGAATAAAGTCACGAGGAAGGACCACTTCCCTTTGCCTTTCATCGATCAGATGTTAGACAAGCTGGCAGGTAAAGCTTTCTATTGCTTTTTAGATGGTTATACAGGTTATAATCAGATAGCAATATCCCTTGATGGCCAAGATAAGACCACATCCACTTGTCCATATGGAACATTTGCCTTCAGACGAATGCTATTCGGTTTGTGCAACGCTTCAACAACGTTTCAACGTTGTATGATGTCTATTTTTTTTGACTTGATTGAGCACAACATGTAAGTATTTATGGACGCTTTTTCAGTGTTTGGTAACACATTTGAGGAATGCATTTTAAGTTTGGAGCAAGTTTTGCGGAGATGCATTGAGACCAATCTAGTCTTGAACTGGGAAAACTGCCACTTCATGGTAAGGGAGGGCATTGTCCTCGGGCAGATGGTGACCAAGAATGGACTAGAGGTTGATGTAAAGTGTGTAAAATTCTTACATTTTCACCCTTTTTCTATGACGATTATTACTAAAACTACAGTTTCTTTAGTTGCATTGTAACCTTTTTGCATCAATCGCAGTAATCTCTTGATTAATCTGCTTGACCCTTATGTTTTGATTATTTGGTGAAAAAAGAGGTACTATTTTGGTGTATTTTGTGCTTTGCAGGTTTCACCCATTGCCAAGGCAACCACTATCGCGGCAGCGAAGGAAAAAGGAGCAGTGCAGAAATCATCCCTCGATGGTCCAGAACGAGCCAGCTTCTACTGAGGGAAGCTGGACCAAGAAGTCGAAGCCTTGTTGAGCTAAGGAAATTGATAGATTACTGCCGAGGCAGCAGATGAGTCGCTGCTGTGGTAATAACCAGACAAAATTGACAAGGGCAAAAATATGCAAAGTGGGACGTGAATTGAAGAGCATAAAAATCCGGATTTTTCTACGTGCTTTGCATGAAGATTGGACTATGGGAAGAGTACGAAAAAGCCGAAGGAAGGTCAAGAGAGCATTCCACGCAAATAGGAGGAATTTAAGGAAGGAAGATATAATACTTAAAAGAAGATCTTTTCTTTTGAAGCATTTAATTCTAACTTTACTTCCTCCTCAAGAAGGACTTGACATATACATCATCTATAAATACAAGACCAATGCCATGTACTTAGATATCTTAGCTTCCATAGGAATTTGAGAGAGAGCTTTCAATTATTACCATGTTCTAATTCTCATAGGGTTAAGGTTGTGTTGTTGAGTAGTACTGAGAAAACAATTGTACTTTGTTTAAGTTTTTGTTAATGCAATTTAGTTCAAGGTTTGCTTATTCTTGGCATTGATTTTATTCTTGCAATCTCATCGGGAGAGAGTATTGTGACGTTATCCATTTGTTTAATATCGGAAGAATTAAACTCAAGAAACGAATAAGCATGGTTTTCATCCCAACGGTGGAAGCTAACTCGGCTTAAGGTTGAGTTGGAGTTTCAACGGCTAAAGGGAGCGTGAGATTGGTCGGTGTTCACTCTTGGTTCACGTTGGGAAGTATTATCAAGACTTGCACACCAACAATGTTTCGACTTAGGGATAAGAAGAAGCGACAGACGGACGTTCTGTCGAACCTTGAAAACACCATTGGTTGCCGAGGCAAGGGATTACCAAGGCAGCTACTGAGTTTCCTCTCTGCCGCGGCAGCAATGAAGGCTGTTAACAAGGCAGATTGGTTTCGTAGCATTTAAAAGCCAAGACAAGTTCAATTGGATTCCACACTATAACGCAGCACAATCTGACCCATTCTCTCATCTTGATTTCTCAACTTTTACTTGTTTACTTTAGTTCATGATTTTTAGTTTAATTAAAACCCAAAACTCCTCTACATGTGTTTTTACTTTTAATTTTCTTTTTGAGTGCAAGAGGGTAAACGAAGGAAGCCATCCCAATCCCTATGGAGACGATACTCTAATACTCATCATTATATTACTTGAGACGTGCACACTTGCACTAATTGCGGAGCACTATTTACACGCAACAAGTTGATCCAGCAAAAGTCGAAGTAATCAAGCAATTACCACCCCACAAGTGTTAAAGGTGTAAGAAGTTTTTTAGGTCATGCATGTTTTAATCAACGTTTCATTAAGAACTTTTCTAAAATTTCTAAACCTTTATGCTTGTTATTAGAAAAGGATGTCGCTTTTGCATTTGACGCTTCCTGTTTGAGAGCGTTTCAGGTCCTTAAAGAGAAGCTGGTTAATGCCCCCATAGTCGTGGCCCCGACTGGAACGAGCCTCTCGAGCTCATGTGTGATGCCAACGACTATGCCATTGGAGCAGTGCTTGGACAACGACGTGGCAGAGTTATTCATGCCATATACTATGCCAGTAGAACACTTAATGAAGCACAAATTAATTACACAACAACTGAGAAAGAATTTCTTGTAGTTGTATTTGCTTTTGATAAATTTAGACCTTATTTGATAGGTAATAAAGTTTTTGTTTTTACAGATCACTCAGCATTGAAATACCTTTTGGCAAAGAAGGATGCCAATCCGAGGTTAATTCGATGGACGCTCCTACTAAATGAATTTGATCTCGAGAACCAGGATAAGAAGGTCCTCAATTTCTACCTCTTCGGTTTCTTCAGAGTCGGGAAGGCTATCCGGAACAATGCCGAGGCAGTCGTTAGAGTGCATGCCGATGCAGAGGCCAAACTCATTGTCGAGGCAGTGTTTGCTGAGGCAAGGTGCATCGATGTCAAAGTTGAATTCAGTGGTGGCTTGCATCATTTGACATTCTTCTTGATCATCGACACATTTGAGGGTCTGGAAAACATTAAGCTTGACTTTACTTGTGTTTTTAGTTTAATTAAAACCCAAAACTCCTCTACTTGTGTTTTTACTTTTAATTTTCTTTTCAATGCGAGAAGGTAAATGAAGGAAGCCATCACAATCCCTATGAAGACGATACTCTAATACTCATCATTATATTACTTGAGACGTGTACACGTGCACTAATTGCATAGCACTATTTACACGTAACAGTTGATCCAGCAAAAGTCGAAGTAATCAAGCAATTACCACCCCTACAAGTGTTACAGGGGTAAGAAGTTTTTTAGGTCATGCAAGTTTTTATCGACGTTTCATTAAGGACTTCTCTAAAATTTCTAAATCTTTATGCTTGTTATTAGAAAAAGATGATGCTTTTGTATTTGACGATTCCTGTTTGAAAGCGTTTCAGGTCCTTAAAGAGAATCTGGTTAATGCCCTCATAGTCGTGGCCCCATACTGGAACGAGCCTCTCGAGCTCATGTGTGATGCCAGCGACTATGCCATTGGAGTAGTGCTTGGACAACGATGTGGCAGAGTTTTTCATGCCATATACTATGTCAGCATAACACTTAATGAAGCACAACTTAATTACACAACAATTAAGAAAGAATTTCTTGTAGTTGTATTTGGTTTTGATAAATTTAGACCTTATTTGATAGGTAATAAAGTTGTTGTTTTTACAGATCACTAAGCATTGAAATGCCTTTTGGTAAAGAAGGATGCCAAGTCGAGGTTAATCCGAAGGACGCTCCTACTACAGGAATTTGATCTCGAGATCCGGGATAAGAAGGGCAGCGAAAACTTAGTAGCTGATCACCTATCACGACTAGAGCATCACCGTGAGGATGACAAGATCAAAGCCATTAGAGATGATTCCCAGACGAGTATTTACTCGCAGTGGATGTCGTGCCATGGTATGCCGACATCGTCAATTACTTGGTAAGCAATGTCATGCCACCAGATTTGGACTACAATGCAGGAAGCGGTTTTTGTGTTTTGTTCGACAGTACTATTGGGATGAGCCTTTCCTATTTAAGCAATGTGCTGATCAAGTAATCTGGCATTGTGTCCCAAAAGATGAGCAGCATGCCATGCCGCGCCATATGGTGGACATTTTGTTGAACTAAAAACTGTTGCCAAAGTGCTGCAGTCAAGTTTTTACTGGCCTACGCTGTATAAGGATGCTCATGACTACACCAGGGCATGTGATCCATGCCAACGGACTGGGAATATCTCTGGCAGACATCAACCTCCACTCCAGAACATCATGTCGGTGGACTTATTCGATGTTTGGGGGATAGACTTTATGGGTCCATTACCCCCATCTTTTGCAATATATATATATATATATATATATATATATATATATATCCTAGTGGCAGTTGGTTGTGTTTCCAAATGGGTAGAGGTTGTACCCCTGCCAACAAATGATGCCAAGGAAGTTGCCAAATTTTTGCACAAGCATATCTTTATACGTTTTGGTGCTCCTAGGGTGATCATTCATGATGAGGGCACACATTTTAAATACAATCTAATTTCTAAAGCTTTGTGTAGGTATGAGATACAACAAAGGATAGCCACGACCTATCATCCACAGAAAAATGGGCAAGCTAAGATTTCTAACAAGCAAATTAAGAATACCCTAGAAAAGACTGTGAATCCTTTGAGAAAGAATTGGTCTTTGAGACTAGATGAGGCTTTGTGGGCCTATAGGATCGCCTTCAAAACTCCGTTGGGCACTTCACCTTTCAAGCTTGTATATGGTAAACCATGACATCTGCCAGTGGAGCTTGAACATAACGCCTATTGGGCAATCAGAGCACTTGACATGGCATGGGCCACAGCGGGAGAAAAGAGGATGTTAGACCTCAACGAGCTAGAAGAATTTCGCGTACTTGCTTATGAAAATGCCAAGCTATATAAGGAGAGAACCAAACATTGGCATGACAAGAGAATTCTGCCAAGACATTTTGAGGTAGGTCAACTTGTTCTTCTTTTTAACTCACAACTTAAATTGTTTTCAGGCAAGCTTAAGTCGAGATGGTCAGGCCCCTTTGAAGTAGTACAACCCTATGCCCATGGTGCCGTGAACATCAAGGATCTGAAAACCGGGGAAATTTTCAAGGTAAATGGTCAGCGCTTAAAGCATTATTTTAAGGGACAGCATGGAAATGCCAAGGGGACTGTTCTCTTGGAAGAATTACTATGACACCATCGACATGTTTGAAACTTTGTAAATATTAGGTTAGATGTTTTTCTTTTAGGACTTAGGATTTTTCATTAGATTTTCCCTTTTCTTTTAGTTTTAATTTTTCTTTTGTCGGGTTGAAAGGTTTCATTTGAGTAGATGCAGATTTGGTGTCAGAAAGATATATTCATTAAGTGGCAGGATTGAATGGTGTCGCGCCAGAAATGATGCCATCAACTGATCTTTGCGTGCGACAAGAGTAACTTTGGGGAAAAAAATTACCCTAGCTTGATTTAATTTACACCAAGAGAGAGAAAAAAATAAACCCTAGCTGCCAAAAAATTAAGGTAGTTTAAATTCAATTTAATTACCTCATCATTCTATATCTTATCACCTTAAACTTTATGCTTATCACTTATCCTTTCCCTAAACTATCACATCATCCCTTTTCCTCTCCCTTAACACACCAACTTTCATCATTACCTTCTTTAAACCCGCCATAATTAACTTTTACCCTTAACACTCAACCTTTCCATCTTTCGACCTATTCACTTTTCTTTCCTTTACTTTTCACTTCATCTTCTTTACCTAGCCGTTAATCTCTCTCTTTTCAACCAAACAAAATCAAGTTTTTGTTTCTTCTCCTTGCGAAAATCACAATGGCGTCTTCATCTAAACCTTTTCAAACCTTTTTCAACGAAGAAATCCAAAAGAAGTATGAAGACAACTTTGCTCAAACTCCTTTTGCTTCGAGAGGAATTTCAATTTTGAGCCCGAGAAAATCAAGCCTTTCCCCATGAACTCATGGAAATCATTGCCAAACACAAGTGGAAGACGTTTTGCCAACAAAAGGGTGAGATCTTTCCAAATCTTGTTTGTGAAGTTTACGCACATTTACCTACTAAAGCTAACCCATTCGTAATGATTCGAGAATGAGCATACCGAGTTTGCCGCCAACATGATCGCTGTCAAGAGGAAGATTATCTTGGAAGATTTGTGTGAACCGGGCATGAAGTGGATTGTATCCTCCAAAGGGTAACGCACGGTCAAAAGAGTAGCCCTTAAACAACAAGCAAAGGGCTGGATCATTTTCTCAAGGCAAGTCTGATGCCAACGACCCACAATGAGACTGTTTCGGAGGATCGACTGGTTTTGCTGCATTCAATTCTTATGGGCTGAAGATTAATGTTGGCCAGATTATCATTGATGAGATTTACAAGTGTGCCCTAAAGCTAACTAGAGGGTTGTTTTTTCCTTTTCTTATTTGAAATATTTGTCGGCGACACGATGTGCCTACGATAGAGGAAGGTGTTTCCCTTGAAGTGAAGGGTTACACAATTACACCGCCTGGCTATAAGAAGCTCACGAGCATTATTGTGAAGGATACGAACAAGGGTAAGGGCAAAGCTGCTATGCCAATACCCAGGGCCAAGGAACCAAAGGCAAAGCCAACAGCCTCAATGCCAGCGGAGACAACGGAAAGGCTTGCTCATATATATCTCTAGCAAGAAAAAATTCTTAGAAAATTAGAAGACGCTGAGGAGCAAAGGAAAAAGGCTTTGGCAATATGAGCGTGGCAGAGGCGCTGCCATCAAAGAGACCTTGGTGAGTTTTTCACCAGGAGTCATGCCATCATTCTCTGCCTTCATAGTGAGAATCTTTATCGATGATGATGCAATGCCAACCATCCCAGTGCCCAGTCTAGTTCGCACTTCAGTGCCCAGTCCAGTTCTGTCTAATTCTATAGAACCTATCTCCCCTCTCAAAGATGAAACTGTCAAGTCTGCTACACCACCAGTATCTGAGGATCAAAGTGAGAAGAAACATATTGCCCCTGCTGAGTCAGCTGGCACGCCAACCTCATCTGAGTCGGTGAAGGTTGTGAAAGAAACTGATGCCTCTACTACCGCTCAAGGATGGAGCAGAAAGAAAAGGATGACTCCTAACCGTGGAAGCTTCACCCAGAGAAAGACCCGAGGTAAATTAGCCGCTAAAGCTCGTGTCACTCAAGGAAGAGCCTCTTCTAAAGGGGAGTCTTCTTCTTCAAACTCTTTGCATTTCATTTACATACGTCACATGTTCATGCATTCTTATTTTTCTATTTTTGTGTATATATGTGTTGTTTCATGCATTGAAGACAATGCACATCTTAGGTTTGAGGGTGTACATTTCTTCACATTTATGCCATGCCATTCATGTTTATTTTCTGTACTACATTTTGTTTGCATGCCATGTCATATAGGTTAGATTAGGATTAATGCCATGCATACCGAACCACTAAAAAGTGAAAAAAGAAAATTTTATCTCGGCCGAATTTTGAAGCATTGTCAACATTTGTTAGGCAAGTTTGATTTGACCTAGGTGTCTGTTCGATGAGGAAATTTAAAATCTTTAGATACCTATGCCAACATGATAGTATGCCAAGATTGCTTGCCATTTGATCTCTAGTTTAGGGGATTAAATTTACACTTAACATGTGATATGCATATAATTCCCTAGAAAACTTAGGTTGTTTGAAATTATGCTCAGATTTTAAAAAAAAAGAGAATAAAATGCCAAGGTAAAAATAGTGCACCAATGTGTGCCAAATGCTGAAGGACTTTAGAACACTCATTTGCCTAGGAAAATTATTAACTTGGAGCTTCGTGGTATGATCCCTCTTAGTGCTCAAGCCAACATGACTTAAGGTATGAGTGTAATAGGTTAGTAAGTGATGTAGTCTGGACTAACATGAGTATTTGTGGTATGCTCCCTCTTATATCTCACGCCAAACAGTGCATGACACTACCCTAATCTAATGCCAACAATAGAAAGGAGTACGAACCTTTGGCAGAAAAAAGTAATAAAATAAATTAAGTTTTGGAAGTAAAATTGGCTAAGGGGTTGAAAGGATATTTGATGCATATTGCCCGCACTTCATGCACTCTTCATGATCTTAAACTAGATTTATATTGATGCTCTTGAATTATTACATGCTTGACATTACTGCACTAAGATAACTGAGGACAGACCTATGCCAACTTTTAATTGCCAGCATCGATTAACACACCAACCAAAACTTTGCCGATGTATCATTTTCATCCTTTTTTATTTTTATTCTTATTTTTATTTTTCATTACTTTAGGCCAAGCAATGAGCTAGGTGTGGGGGAGTGTTGACGCTCCAAAACTAATAAATTTTATGCTTATTCCACATGCTCTTTCTTGTCTTTTGAGTACATTTAGCTGTATTTAGGTTGTAAAATCATACGTTGCATAAAGAGTTAGGATTTGGTGTTATGCAATGTGAAGGGGTTGTTTTTGGCACATTTTTGCAGGTTGGCATAGGTGATGGCACAGTAGCTGGTAGAGCAGGAGCATGATACAATGCCAAGGAGGATGCCGAGCTGTCGTTGGTGCAGAAGGACCTTTAATGCCAAGCATCGGTCGGCAGAGAAGAACATTTGATGCTAGGCCAAGAAAATATTGACCCCGAAAAAATAAGACAAGATCATGCTGCGAAAATAGGGATCATATCAATTTTCGAGAAAATAGCGGACGAGCAGTGCCAAGCACAGTTGGCAGTTCCATGCCAATTTGCAATGCCAGAAGAGCGATGGCATGATGACGTCAGCCCTAACCTGATCAGCCTTAGGATTCAAACGTCGAATAAGATGATCAGCTTCCTTATCCCTGCACGTTCAAATTCAAATTCAAGATAATCCTAGGCTATCCATGGAGTTCTATTTAAACCTTATCAAAGCAAGATGAAGCACACGTGGAGAATCGAGGAGAGTGATCGAAGATCGGGTGCAACAAACGAGAGCCTGACCGTGAAGACCTGCATCGAGAGACCCTCTTCTAGCCCATCCTCTTTTTTGTTATTTTTCTTAGTTTTAATGATGATGGATGTTGAAAACGATTATGGTTTTTTGGTTGATACCCTCACCATGAACTGATTTCATAATTTGTGAGGGGTATTTGCGTTTGAACAATGTTTTTAATGATTAGTTTTTAATAAATCAACACTGCCTCGACATTGTTTTTCCTATCTGGCATGATCATTATTTTTAAGTGTGTTGTCAAGTGACAGTTGGCACTCCCCTTTTAAAATATTATGCCAAGCGACAGCTGGCATAGTTGGCTTATTGCAACTTAATATCATAACTGACTTGGGTGGAAATGACCGATTGCTAGATACTAAGGAGAGATGCTTCGAAAGAAGATGTTCAAGTAGATGAACTTACTTCGGGAGTGAAATCTACCCCTTAGAAGTAAAGATTGGAAATTAATCGAATTGATTTATGAAAAAACATGCACTATAGACATATAGGGGTTTTTCCATAATTGATTTAGGGTAATGCCATTGACGGATGCATTGCTATCTTTGAATCTTCTCGGCAAACAATGCCAATATAGGATTTATTAAAGGCTGGCATGGCACAATTAGCGTGAAAACCAGGCACTCCTTGCCAACGCTCGTCATTTGCTAAGATACATTCCTTGCCTTCGACTTTACTTTATTTTATTTCTTTTCTTGTTAGTCACTTTAAAACCACTTTCAATCAAAACAATCTTTTTCACAAAGCAACTACTTGGCTAAGCAATTAAACCCTTAAACGCAATCCAGTGGGATAGACACTCAGCTTAACCGTTGTATTACTTGCAGACCGTGTATAATTGCATGCAATAGATTTTCTTGAAACTGTTTTAATAAATTTCCAATATCATTTTATGCCTTATTGCTAGCAAATAATCATTCACGCCGAGAGTCTACAACAAGCTAGAATCTAGGGCTCGATATTATCTGTAACTTTGATACATGATGTAACGAGACCTTTACTTAATGGAAGTTCTCTTACGATGGTTACTCTTTGAATCAATACTTTTTTGCACACATGTCTACATCTAACATTGCATCTTTATTGCATTTTAGTAGCATATCCATTACATATTTAGCAACAATGTATTTACATTCATAAACTGAACCTAAATCATTTACGGGTTTGATGGTAGTTATCCTAGATGTGGTTGGAAATTCAACAAGTTTTCTACCAACATGGATGATGAGATGGAAGTGATCGAGCAATCGCTGGAAGAGTTACAGGAACAGTTGCAAACATATTTGTCCAAAATAAGCAAGATACAAAAGACCAAATGATAAACCAAGTATCTCAAGCATCGACTGTAAAAGGTATTGGTGAAGTAAAGGGTACTACCGTATACGAGAAGAGTCTGTCAATAGCGCCCTGCCAATCTGACACGTTGTTTCTGACTAGGGCATCAAAATCGAATTCAAGGATGATATCTCACTTCTAGACTAATGATGGTAACGTCGAACCCGACTACCCACACTTATGATTCCAACGGTACTTGTGACTTCACATGGGGGCACATAAACATTCAATCAAAAGGTCACTATGGGAGGAATAAAAAAGCTTGTTGATAATGAAGTATTAACGAAAGAATCAATTGGACAATGAAAGACAAGCTCAAGATAAGACGAGCTATCATTGGTGTTAAGGGGATCAAAAGACCATGATGAACAACTCTTAGGAGCGGTTGAGTTCCTTTTTGCCACGGGTGCTCAGTTTGCTAAGACATCCACGTAATTTAAATTTCTTTCCAAGTAATGCATAGAACCAACCTTTTGCTTAAGCCCGAAGGCAATTGGATATTTTGTAAGGGCATGTCTCTGCTTGTTTTGTTCTTCTACATTCATTTGTCAACTATTTTCTAAAACATGATTTTTACACTATTCCATTTAATTCATTATAAGTTAGTTCTTCCATACATATATACATGTACTTTTTTTAGATTCTCGTATGACGGCATCGATTTTAAATCTGACTGTTGATCCGAGCAATCTTGTGCCTAGAGGAAATTAAAAGATGTGAAGATGAGGATGATGTGACCTATCTTCCAATCTACCTTGGTCAACAAAAGGACTACTGAGAGTGCGAGGGAGTAATGGAAAGGTCCTAAACACAAATTTTGAGTGAGTGTTTCCTCTCAAGCATTGTTGTCTAAGATTTTTGAATATCTTGTTAACTCCAAACATCTATCCAACTGAAGACTACTCTTCCCCGATGATATCCGTGTAGAAGATGATATTTGTCATTTCCCAACCAAAGATTACTGCCATGCTAGGGCAAGACTTGTGAAAGGATTGTTCAGGTGGAAGATGAATAATTATGATCGTATTGAAAAGACAACGTCTACCAAGGGGAATGAAACAAGAATGTACATCGAATGCGAGAAGTAATTTGTGCTCGAAGAGCATGCCAGAAAAAATTGAGAGTCCTGAATTCAAAACACAGAATAAAAACATTGAAAAAAAGAAAATAGAATAAAAAGAAACTAAGGCAAAAAATCAAAAGAATGGCACTTTAGAAAGAGAAAGAAAAAGAAATAAAAAAGTGAATGTGCCAAATCAAAAATGAAGCCTTGAAAGGAGAAGCAAGTGCGGAATCTTTCATCCATACCTAAAAGAGATTTAGAGGATTGCTCACCTACAAAACCAAAGCAGGCACCGATGTTCGATTAGAGTACAAGTTTGCTTAAGCTGCAAGGTTCCAAAATAGAAGAAAGGGATTGAACTCTAGGGTGAAAACCCGAAAAAAGGGCAGTCTAGAATGATCCAAAAAATGAAGAGAAAAACAATGCACCTAAGCATATTCAAAGCAAGCACTGCAGAAACATCATCTCTTTCAAAATCGTAAGTTCTGGCCTACATCACATCTCTAAAGACCATCTTAATCATGCATGGATATTTGAAGCGGAAGAGTTTGTCTTCATATTACATCCCGCCTTATGGGGTTATCCTTTATTCAAAGATTTGAAACTTCCAATGCTTGATTGAGATCAGAAAAGAGGGAAGAATATAATATGGGGAGTTCGTGAGTTAAAGAGAGCCACCTAAATCAGTTAGAAATTAGGGATATGGGAAATGACCTTCTTGAAAGCCTAATAGCCTGGAAGACACTTCACATCTTCAAACATCAACACAACATTCGAGGTCCTCTAGACACAAGCTACACTTGGGACGACCATTGGCAAGTGGTTCAAAGACGTTCATGCCCTTAATATCTAGGGCACATAATTTTGGTTTTATTTTCAAATGTTTTTCATCTTGTAAAAAAATCTTATTTTTGAAAGAATAAATAATTATTCATACAAGCATCATGCATTGAAAGGAAAACATGCATACTGACATTTTAAAGAAACAAAAGATTTCTTTGCATTACTTTGTAAAGAGATTTAAATATGGGGATTCGGAAGCATATGCATCCTAACATATGATCTTGTGATCAAAAAAGGACATTGAGAGATTGATTATGCGACAAATGTTCAAGCTGGTCTTTCACCCGGAGAAGGTGGAAACATTTTTCGACAAGCAAATGAGTGCAGGAATGATGAAGACAGTTTGCACAAAATGAAATTGACAACAATACTCCTGAATAAGAGCGGTCAACAATCTAGACAAGTGTTTAACCGGCAAAATGGAACCATGGAGAATGATCCATCATTGTTGAAATCAAAGAAGAGGGTAGTTGAACCCAAATAAAAAAGGGGCATTCCTGTGGATAAACAGCTCGAGAGGAAGGAGATGCTACCTGGACAGAATATGGGGCAAATAGTTTTCCTGTAATCTGATCAGACTTGAAAAGAGGGAAGGCCTAGTAACTTAAACAAAGTTCGAGCAGTCAACGATGCCGATTTAAGGATGGATACATGATGCTCAAGATGATCTCGAAACTAAAAATTATTCATGAATGGAATTTTGCGTTCATGCTAAAATCATTCATGGATTCATTAGACATACTTAAGCTAGGATCATTTGACTCATACTAATCATAGCATCATGAATATGTTTACAAAACATGTTTTACAAATTCTAGCTCTCCAACAAATGATAGAACAAATCAACTCAAGAAGCAAGTTCATGTCCATGAGGATGCAACAGAATGAACCCAACAACAAGCATGTCTCCCTGAATTTGCAGCGGAAAAAAGCTACAACGAACTTGTCTCCCTGAATTTGCAATGGAACAGATAAAGTACAACAACAAGTTCATCTCCCTAAAATTGCAGCAGAACGAACGCAACAAATTCATCACCCTGAGGATGCAATGAAACGAATCATCTAGTTTACTTACCCCTAAAAAAGCAGAATAAAAGAGCAATTAGAGAGTTCTATTCCCTTTTAGAAGAGAAGACAAGATGATCAAAGCCCAGGAGAGTCGTGACACCCCGCCATGATGTAGTAGATCCTACCTTTTCCAGATCTCATTTTGCCTTTGATGGTGTGACTAGACCAAATATTTTCTTCAGATCTTCTCTTCGGACTTATAGTTTGTCAACAAAAATTCAAAAAAAAACAAAAAAAAAAGCCAAAAAATCCAACAACAAAAAAAACCAAAGCTCTATTCAAATCACGCCACTTTGTCAGAGTTGTAGCGGATCGAAAACTCTCAGATCATGTCTCTTCGTTAGAGTTGTAGCTTGATCAAAATCAAACTCTCGAATCATGCATCTTCGTCAGAGTTGTAGCTTAATCAAAATCATGCCTTTTCCTCATAGTTGTAGATTGATCAAAAACAAACTCTCAAACCTTGCTTCTTCGTCAGTGTTGTAGCTCGGTCAAATCCTGGTCTTGCCTATTCGTCAGTGTTGTAGCTGGACCAAATGTGCCAAAATCATGATCCCGCCTCTTAGTCTGTGTTGCAGTTGGGTCAAAATAACTTAAGCAAGGTCAAAATAACTTCAGACCCTGCCTCTTCGTCAGTGTCGTAGCTGGATCAACCTTACTAACTATAGACCTTTCCTCTTCGTCAGTGTTGTAGCTTGGTCAAAATTTACTGAATTTTAAATTTCTCTTTCCGTCTATGTCGTAGCCAAAAAAACAAAAAAGAATAAATAAAAAAAGAGAGAAAAAAAGAAAAATTAATAAAAAATATTAAAAAGGGAAAAGAAGAGAGAAAAAAAATTATGTCAGATCTCATCTCTTCCCCGGTGTTGCAGCTGGATCAAACATTAGAGCCTTAATTTTTCGATCTTGTTTCTTCGTCATTGATGCAATTAGATCAGACATCAAAGCCTTCATCATTCGATCTTGTCTCCTCATCGGTGTTATAGTCAGATCAAATGCCAAAACCTTCATCCTTTGATCCTACCTTTTTGTCGGTGTTGTAGCTGGATCAAAATTCTCAACTCCAGACCTTGATTTTTCGTCGGTGTTGTAGCTTGGTCAAATCTCGGTCTTGCCTCTTCGTCAATGTTGCGGTTGGACCAAATATGCCAAAATTTCGATCCGGTCTCTTCATCAGTGTTGTAGCTGGATCAACCTTCATCCTTCGATCTGGTATCTTCGTCGGTGTTGTAGCTAGATCCACCTTCATTCTGTCAGATATGGTCTCTTCGTCAGTGTTGCAGCTAGATCAACGTTAGAACCTTCATCCCTCGATCCGGTCTCTTCGTCGTTGTTGCAACTGAATCAAGTTTTGAAGACCTTGCCTCTTCGTCAATGTTGCAGCTAGGTCAAGTTTTCTCCAGGTATTGCGTCTTCTTCGGAGTCGTAGCAAGCCGAGCTCATTTTGTCTTTTCCAACGAATCACCACAGTTTGAAGATTTTGCTTCCCCAACGGATCTCTCATTCTGAAAATTTTGCCTACAAGAGCGGTGAGAAGATCAAGTGAAGCCTAAGAAGAAGCGGTGGCCAGAGAACGGAACTCAGACCTGAACGGACATAAAATGATTATTCTTTTATCTTTGCTCTATTCTTGTTACACATCAATGAGTAAAGAGGGGCATCTGTAATACTCATTTTATGTTCGGGCCATAATCACTCATTTTTGTTCAGATAATATTATTATATAGTATTATTATATCTTATTTTTATTAAAAATAAAAATAAAAAGAGAAAAGTATCGTGGATGCCATACAAGGCATCCACATTAACCATAATCACACCTCACCTCCCCCCAATTTCCTATAATAGGCGCGGGGGGGGGGGCATCCACATTAACCATAATCACACCTCACCTCCCCCCAATTTCCTATAATAGGCGCGGGGGAGGGGGGGGAGGCAGCCTCAAGAAAGGCACCCAAAAATCAAGCCATGGAGACATGGCAAGCAAAGCGGGCAGTGCCCCTTTAAAGTTCGAGAGTAGTGCTCTCACCGGGGAATTTTTATTTTCCCGATGGTTCGATCATTCATCCGATCGAGATCCTGCTGAGATTCGTTCGGATCGTTTTTTATGGCTAGATGATATGAAGATCTTACTAAGGGTCGGTCGAAGTTCTTCATTCGAGCATTTAGTAAGATAAATTTTGATTTTTATCTTTGTACTTATTTCGGCTTAGATATAGGATAATATGTATTTATTGGCATGTTTTTGTAATAAATATATTTAGTATGCCATGTTTCTATATTTTAAGTTCTATGAATTATTTATAATGTTCTTTTAAGGGTAAACTATGTCAGGTACCACTGAACTATAGAGGACTCGTCTTTATCATCGAACTTTAAATTGGTCTAAATTTACCACCAAATTTTATTTTTTTGACTCGTTTATACCACCTAACGCCGTGATGGCCACCAGACCAAAACGACGTCGTTTTGGTACCGCTATTTTGATACTAAATTGCCTAAAATGGCATCGTTTTGCCGGAGGAAATATGAAAAATCATGCAGACACTTAGATTCAAACTAAGAACCTTTAGAATCAAAGGCATCATCTTGACCACTAAACTAACTTAGTATCTTTGTTTTGTTTTCAGCACAAATAGTATATATTCTAAAGTGCAGTTTTATTTTCAGCAACTATACATTTTATATTGTGCTTTTAATTTTTTTCCAGTGTCTTGTTCATATTGTGTAATAGCGCGGTAGCAGCTGTTAATTGTAATCGCTGGAAATTGGATTTGGATTAAGATGTTAAATGATTTCGGGACTGTTACCAATATCTAGAGCATATGGTTAAAAGCTCTCAGACGACACTTTTCCTTCGGTATGAATTGTTCTAAAAAAAACAAAAAAAATCCGGACTGTATTTATGATCCAATCAGGGTCCAGAGAAAATAAAAGAAGAAGACAACAGTGATATTTTTCAATCCAAGACAAAAAGAAATGCAGATGATCTATTGGGGACTAATTTGATCCAAATTTTGAGGATGTTCTACATTGTCTTCCTCTTTCAACAGAGGAACCTTACCAGTAGATGAAGTGCTTTCAGGTTCATTTGCTTTTCCCCATATTACAGCATAAAATCCCATTGAGATGATAATTGCTCCAATAACACTGCAAAATTAAGCTTGAATAGTCCTATATATATACTGATTCTGCTCAACTATGAAATTATTGAGTTTTCTTTAGTACCTTCCAAGATGCAGAGAATCACCAAGAAAAATAGCACTCATAAAAGCAGCAATGGCTATGGATAGCGGACTGAAAATTGCAACGTAGACAGGCCCTTTCAAATGAAGGCCCCATGTGGCCACAAGCGAGCTGTAGGATTGGAAGACACCCTACACAAAATAGAAAAACTCAACATCAAATACTGGTAATCTTTATTACCCGAGTTGGTGCGCTTGCCGGAATACAAGTACGTGTCTAATACGGATATGTCCGCACTTCTAAAAGTTGATCATTAAGTTCTTACTGAGTATAGGACTGCAATAACAACAACACTAGGCCTCAGCATCCAAGAACTCAACTCAGATTCTACCATTAAGGAAACCGGTACCGCTATAATCGTGGCCGATAAGTTGTAAAAGAATGAAACAATGAGCACATCCGGATAAATCTCCATAACTTTGGTCTAGGAAGTTTCCGAAAATCCAAAGTTCAGTTGAGTTATTCTGAAAGTTTTCAGCATTGCAGAGGATCCAAGGAAATGTATGATTTACCTGAGCAATGTTCCAGATTGAAAACAAAATACGGGAAACAAGAAGTAAGATCCCACCAGTGACCCAATTGGAATCTGAAGATTCCAGGAGCCATTCAAGTAAATCAGGAGAGGAAAAAACTCTGGGGCCTTTGTAAAGAACAACTAGCAATGCACCCGAAATTGATGCTATGGTCCCCATGATTTTAGCTTGACTGCTCGAGCTTCTCAAGGCTACTTTTTCCAGCCTTGTTAGTTATAATATCAAATCAAAGGTAGAAACAAGAAGAAAGATGTTATAAAAACCAAACCCAATATTACAACTGGAACCGGTTTTAGGAGAAGGAGAAGGAAGAAACCTGAAAATAACAGCAAGTATGAAAGTAAAAGCTGGTGAGAGATTTCCGATTACAGAAGCAAGAGTTGGGGAGCTATAATTTATACCCTTATAAGCAAATACTTGAGCTGAAAACCTGCCCCCAGTGGGAAAAAAAAACATCTTCATATCCTTCAGGGAAACACAAAAATTGCATATATGAACACATAAGAAGAGGAAATTGACAGTATCTCAATACCCAATAAGCCCAAGAAGGAAAATTCTAGCGCCAAGGTGGAATTTCAAAGGGGGAAGAACTGCTCTACTGCATTAGAAACAATCACAATTTTGATTAGTGTGGGGGAGATGTGAAAACTGGATGAAAATAAGAAAGAAAGATGACCTGGGAAAGAAGAAGCATAAAGGGAGGAGGAGAAGGGCTCCAAGAGCATAAGAAAAAGTGATGAAGATGTAGTGGCTCATCCCCTTTGAAGTTGCTTCTTTGAATAGAATGTTTACCCCTACATTTGCTCCCTCTACTCCAACCATGGCTGTTATTGGCAGAACTTCGTTGTAACAGTACCTTCTTGCCATCTCCGAATCTCTGTTTTTTGGGAAGAAAAATGGGAAAGATCTTTACTAACCTACAACACCCAAACGGAATTCCAAAAGGGAATCTCGTTTTTCTCCTATTTGTGGAACTGAATTATTACAGAACCTGAACTCTCATGGACTAGTTTATAAATAACTGAATTTTCTTGGTCTTGAATTGTTATTTGCTTGTCTTTTACACCGAAGCGCTGCGTTTTGGATGATAGGGTTAAAACTAGGGGTGTTCATTGTCGGGTACCCGGTTCATCCGGGTACGTACTTTACCGGCCCGTTACACCCGGCTACCCGCTACTCGGGTACCCGTTAAACCTGAGTACTCGGAAAATCGGGTATCGAGTACCCGGTTTATTTTTTTAATTCTAAAATTTAAAAAATAAACACAAAAATATTTTTAAAAAGTTTAAAACTTAAAAAGTATATAATAAAAAATAGAAAGAATTTGGAGATTTAAATTTAGTTTTAGAGTAAAAATATTAAAAAATTTAAAATAAAAATTTAAAATATAAAAAATATATATTAAAAATTATCGGGTCGGGTCGGGTACCCGGTAAGGGAAACCTTCCGGCCCGTGTCCCGAAAAAATTACCCGGTCGGGTAATTTTTTTATAAGATTACCCGGCATTTTTAGATTCGGGTCGTCGGGTCGGGTCAACCAGGTCGGGTATTTTTGAACACCCCTAGTTAAAAGGGTGTATGTTGACTTTTTTATGCGTAAACTACACTGGTAGTCACTAAACTTTTAGGGTGCTTTGAATATGGTCACTGAACTTTTAAAACTTTTATTACAACCACTCAACTTTTAATTCGCTTTAATTATGGTCACTGTCGTCACCTGCCGTTAAAAAAGTCGACGTGACATGTTAAATTTAAGGGTAAACTACATTGGAAGTCAATGAACTTTTAGGGCGCTTTCAATATGATCATCGAACTTTTAAAACTTTCATTATAATCATTCAACTTTTAATTTGCTTTCATTACCGTTAGAAAAAGCTGACGTTGCTTGTTAAGTTTAAAAATAATCGTTTTCCACCCTATTTTCTCTCAATCTTATTTTCTTTTATTTTCTTTTCATCCAAACATGTTTATCTTTTTTTTTCCTTCCTTTCCATCTTCCTTTCTCCTCTGTAATCTTATAACTTATGTGGAGCTGAAATTATCCTACTGCCTACACCATTTAGAAATCTCTCAAGGCTATAGCTATCCTAGAATTTTGGGAAAAGGATACAAAAATAAAAATTATTTGTTCCGCTACTATCATTATGGTTAAGGTACTTAAAACTGAGGAGTGAAATTAGATATGAATATATATAATATTGGCATGTCACTTTTTTAATGCATTGTAAGAACCTTAGATGACCATATTTTCATGTCTTGTTAGAATATTTCTCGAAAAAGTATACTCTGAAAAAAATAAAAAAATTATGAGCAACTTGGATACTCTAAAGGTGGGCTGAATTTTTTTTTTTTTTTTTTGGTAACACTAAAGACAGGTTATGTGATTGTTATAGTCTAAAAAAAACTCTAGGATAGCTATAGCCTTGAAAGATTTCTTAATGGTGTAGGTAGTATGACAATTTCACCCCATAGAGGCTATAAGATTAAAGCGTAGAAAGAGATGATGGAGAGACAGTGAGGGTTCTGGACCGGCGCGATAGGAGCGACCGCACAGGTCCCCAATAGAGAGGGGGCCAAAAATAGAGAATCTAAATTAAATTATATTACATATTTGTAAAAAAATTATAAAAATATATATAATTATGTGCATATATAACAATAATATAAAACTTAAAATTTGCAAAAAGAATGATACTTTTGAAGTGAAAATGTTTGATTTTTAGATGTTTATAACTCAATTTTTTTTTTTTTGCTTAAGAGGGTAATCTAATAATATTTTTTATTAAGGTAAATTTTTTGAAAAAAAAATTATATATCTTGCTGATTATAAATTAAGGGCTCATTTTAATAAATTGCACAAGACCTCCAAAATCTTTGAACCGCCCATGGGGAGAGAAGGATGAAAAAGAAAGACTAGACATGTTTGGATGGCAGAAAAATGGGAAAAAATAAGAGGGGGAGAAAATAGGGTGAGAAAATGTTTATTTTTAAGCTTAACGTGCCACATCAGCTTTTTTTTAACAGTAATGAAAGCGAATTAAAAGTTGAGTGATTGTAATGAAAGTTCTAAAAGTTCGAAGACCATATTGAAAGTGCCCTAAAAGTTCAGTGTCTACCAGTGTAGTTTACCCTTAAATTTAACATGTCACGTCAGTTTTTTTAACAGTAGTTGACGACAATGACCGTAATGAAAGTGAATTAAAAGTTGAGTGACTATAATGATCGTTTTAAAAGTTCGGTGACCATATTGAAAGCTCCCTAAAAGTTCAGAGACTACCGGTGTAGTTTACCCTTTTTATCTGTAAATGTTCATGTTCGTTTGTTTGATCGGTTAAGATTAAACGAACGAACACGAACAACTAAAATAACATAATTTCTTGTTTGTGTTCGTCTGTTAAGAAATGTATCTTGTTCGTGTTTGTTCGTTAAAATGATAAACGAAAGTACACAAACGAGCACAGATAAACATTGTGTCTTGTTTCATTTTTTTCTTAAAAAGTCGAAAGTCCCGTACATTGAATATTATTTAATTTATTTTCTTTTTATTTCATATTTTTAATATATGTTTTCAAATTTTTATAAATATAATATTTTTTTATGAAAAATAATAAATATAAATGCACATATGTGAATAAATTTAAGCGAACATAAACGAACGGATTACTGAATGTTCACGAACGTATATGAACGAGGGAGTTCGTTGTTCATGTTCGCTCACTTAATTAAACAAAACAGAAAATTGTGTTCATGTTCGTTCGTTTAATAAATAAACGAACATAAATGAACTTCCGACCGAAAGATTCACGAACAATTCGTTAAGCATTCGGTTCGTTTACAACTCTATTCTCATCAGAGAAATAATGAAAATACTTTAACTGTTCTCACCTCTTTCTCTCATTTTTGTGTTTTTTTTATTCTTCCATTTTAAGTTTGTTCTCTTCAAATCACTATGTTACAAACTCCAACACTAATTGTCATTTTTTTTTACCAGGGGCGGATCTACTTGAGTCCTGTGAGTGTGAGGAGCTTTTGCCCCAGGTATAATAATTTTTTATATTTTGTTTTATATATTTTTTTAAAAATAAATTAATTATAAATTCATCACTCAACTTTTTAACATTTATGTTTTACCCAAAATCTAATAATGATTCGTCCTTGCTTTTGATGATTGTCGTCCTTTTCTTTTCTTTTAATCCAACATTAATTGTCATCCTTTTCTTTTCTTTCCTATGGATGGTGATGTGAAACAGATAGAGGGAATAACTTTATATTCCTGGTAGTCATTATGGTGCCAATGCTGTCCACCCATTTTTCTCATGGAATAGGAGAAAATTATATTAAAAAATCTTATATCTTTTTTTGAAACCATAAAAAATCTTATGTTTAAAGTTTAGATTTTTTTGGTTAAAAAAGATTTTTCATTTTGTTCTAATTATGTTATTAATCCATTTACTATTTTGAAATTTAACATTTTATCTCTTATTTTAGGTTAAACTACATTATTAGTCACCTAACTATTACATCTTTTCTATTTTGGTCACCAAACTATTTTGAAATTACGTGGTTTGGTATAATAACAATTTTAGTCCAAATTTCCCATTCTCTTCCTTCTTCCTCAACAATGAGATTAACATAGCAGGAGTTTGTGTGGCTCTTTACAGTTTTCTCAGAGAAATACACATGAAGAAAAAATGCAGAAGCTATGAAGCACCAACACGGGGAAATTCTGTTGTACGCTGGCAACACGCTGAAATATGTAGGAAAATGTTGACATGGTCAAGACAAATTTGTCTACTGGATAAACCAAGCAAAAAATTAATGAAGCAACGAAAAAGCCATATTTCTTCCTGAAAGAAAAACAATGATAAAGGAATGAAGCTGCAACCCAAGCATCTAAATGTTAAAGGAAGAAGCCAAGTTAGTTAATTAGTTGAGCCATTGTTAATTAGTTGGGCCGTTGTAACTGTTTTCCCATTTGGGCTATATAAGAGAATGTATTGGGTTAGTAACCCCACATGATATGTATTTTGTATCTCTATCCAAACTTCTTTAATAATACAAAATATGTGATTCTCCTTTGACTCTCTAAAGTCAAATCCCTAACTGTTCATAGCAGTTACACTTCATCGTCTTCCTTAATGATTGTTTCATATGGTATCATTCAATGTGTACGTCGATCATGAGTGATTTCTAGTGGAAGTGCAGTCATGTTCATCTCGATGCCTGCAAGCGGTGAAAAGTCGATTGAGAATCGTTTTGATTCTCTTTCGATTGATGATGGAATTTTCACTTATGCTTTTGCCAACAAACAGATCATGATATGTATTGTTTTCTCTTATGCTATTTGTTGAGATTGAGCAACCTGAAGCTTATGAGAAGGTATTGTAGTACATATATTTGTAGAAGCTGTTAATTTGCCTACTGCAACTGAGGAAGAACATTTGCAACCAACAACACTCATTCCATGATGACAAGAATCAAACATTGGATTTTTAAGCCCAAGGCTTATCACTTGCAAGTATAAAGCATTGTTTTCCAACAATACATGGGAGCTTGTGGAATTGCCACTTGAAAGAAAAGCCATTGGTTGCGAATGTCTTTTCAAGGTCAAAAAGAATGTAGATGGTTCAGTGGAAAGTTAAAAAGCAAGATTAGTTGCCAAAGGATATTCCCATGTAGCTGGTTTTGACTTTGTAGATACATTCAGTCATGTGGTTAAGTCATTCACAGTGAATATATTGATTTCTCTTGTTGTTACAAAGCAATAAAAGATAAGACAAGTAGATATAAACAATACCTTTTTAATGAGAAATCTTGAAGAATATGTGTATATGAAACAACCAAAAGGGTTTCAAATTGAAGAAGCTGATGGTCAATTCTTGGTGTGCAAGCTCAAACAGGCTCTGTATGGGCTTCGCCAAAACCCTAGGAACTGGTTCACAAAACTCAAGTGGGTTTCTTGAAGGCTTTGGGTTCAAGGCATCCAATGCAGATGCACCCTTGTTTGTTTATAAATTAGCAGATGTGTATTCATACATTATGGTGTATGTGGATGACATCTTGCTTACTGACTCTTCCACTCAACACATAGACAACATTATTAAGCAGCTACATCAAAAATTCTCTCAAGAACCTTGGTAATCTGAAATTTTTCTTTGGGATTGAGGCTAGGTCTGTTAAAAGTGGTTTGTTCCTAACTCAAAAGAAATACATTATGGAATTACTAGTGAAGACTGATCAACGTGACTTAAACACAACTGCCACACCCATTGTTGTTTCCCCTAAGTTAACCAAGGGTGATGGTACTCCAATTGTGGATGTGCACAAGTACATGTATAACCCCCTTAACCCGGTCTAACCGTTTGACCGACTTGAGCGAGTTACACGAGAAATATTGAAATAAAACAGTGAAGATTTACCTCAATAAATAACCTTTTCTCTTTTTATCTTTTCTAGATGCTCTTATTAATTTCTTAAGGTGATCGAGCACACAACGGATAAAGTTACGACTCGAACGAGGTTAATTGGACATCAAATTGTTTCCAAACGCGTTTTAGGGACCATTTTGTAAAAATAGATAAACATAAGGGATTAAGTTAGTTTAAGATTACCAGTCCTTAATTAGTCGCATTTCATGCTTACATGTCAAAAATCAGCTTTAAACAACATCCCAAACTCAACCAATTGCATGCTTAACATTTAGAGACTAAAACGTAACAAAAGTAAATTTGCAGATTCCAAAAACTAACATAAACAGCTAGGCGTATCGATACACCAAGGCCCATATCGATACGCATTTTTCCAGTAAGCTTTATATGTTTCAAATCCACAAACCCGTACTGATACGCCCCCGTGTATCGAAACACATAGCCTAAGCTAAGCATACTGTATCGAAACGGCTCAACCTGTATCAAAATGCCTGGACTGTTTTAGGCATACCAAACCGGTACGCTAGCCCGCGTTTCAGTATGCTTGAGTCTGTAATGTCACTTTTTACTGGTTTAACACATAATACATATCCGAAATCATTCTAATATGCTTCCAACCTAAGCACAAACATTTATGGCATAAATCCAAAAGTTTATAACACCAAAGCATGCTTCCAACGCCAACTTAACATGATTAACAAACTATATGCATGCTTCATATGCAAAACATCCATTCAAACCTCAATTGCAAACCAAACCAAATACCAGCAACTAAAGGCCATTTACAAGTTCAAATAGGCAATATAAACTTGCCACAACTCAGGGAGTTTCAAAACACAACCTCCCAAGACATATAGGTACCCTACCATTGCCACTTATTACTACTTAATAAATGTAAAACCATACTTGAGCTATGAAACGTTTCTTGAATCTCCTATTGCCTTCTTGCTGCCTCCAAATAGCTATTTCTCTGCATTGTTAGAAAAAGAAAGCATAAACATAGATGCCTAGTGAGGGCCGCTCAAATAAAAACCAACAACAATGCATTTTAAAACTATTTTTTAAATACAAATCTCTTTTCATCATGCCCAAATACAACTCATGCTTAAATCTCTTTCAAAGCAAAATCAATAATCATTTGTAAAAAATTATCATCAATCTCATGCATTTACCACAATGCAAATCTAATTGCAAGTTTCTCATGCTTGAACATCATAAAGCATTTCCCAAAATGGAATCTCATGTATAAATATCATTATATAAAACCATTAAAAACCATGATACATGTAATCTCATATATTGGCATTAAAAGTGACCCGAATGGAAATACCCCAATCCTTGGATAGCACTACCCCTATCCATTCATGTTCGGATATGCGGATACCTTGATGGCACTACCCCTATCAAGTCTCATGGTGAAACTACCCTCACCATAATCTCACTTCGGCCGAGATGGCACTACCCCCATTGCTGGTTGGTGATAGAACTACCCCTATCACTCGCAACACATAGCACTACCCCTATTGTGTAACCGAAGAATTTGTCTCACGTGCAAATTTTGTATATTATAGTGCACTTCTCATTCTATTGGTCTGTAACCCCCTCATCCCGGTCTGGTCGGATGACAGGTCCGAGTGGGCCACACGGGGAAAACCGAAGCAAAACCCGTTAAGGTTTCTCCTCGGTTAACGACCCAAAAAATTTCTTTTTATTTTAATCTTCCCTAAATGCACATTTAATTCCTATGTGATAACAGCAACGTAAGACAAGCATTCATGCAACCAAGACTCAAACAACCTGAACCAAACAGCCCATTTTTATGTGGATTAACAGGCCGTTTCGAAACACCCTCAAGGTGTATCGAAACGCCTTGACCTGGTCAACACTTCAAAGCCCACACGAGGATGCCGTTTCGGAACGGGGGTCAACCGTTCCGAAACACCCTTCCTGGTCAATTTCTCGTGGTCAACGAGAATTGACCGTTTCGAAACACCATAGACCCGTTTCGGAACACCTTCATCTCGCCAATTTCTCAAAATTCCAGTAGCAAAAGTGTACCGAAACAGCCCCTATCCGTTTCGAAACGCTTGGCCAAAAACAAAGGGACCGTATCGAAACGGGGTAGCCCGTTTCAAAACGCCCTCTGTCTGCAGACTGGTTTTAGTTGTTTTAAGGCACAAGGGTGTCCCAAAACCTCACTAAAACCTCCAACAACACACTAACAACAATTCTAAAGGCAAACCAACATACAAGCATGCTTGAGCATCATCATACAAGACTAAACACCAAGGCACAACATCACAAGCCACACATCCATACATGTCATTAGAGGTATTAAGCTTTAACATATCCAACACTTAGGCAATTCTAGATAGCAAAATACTAACATGGTTTCAAGCATAACATACATCCCAAAGCCAAATTAACAACACATACGAGGAGTCGAACATGCTCCTAAACAACAACAACAACATTCCAAAAGCATCATAACACGACACCTATCCCATTGCTTTACTATTACAATCTTTAAATTTAACTATCATACTTGAGCTAACCGTAAGCAACACTTGGAGGCCTTTCCTTGCCCTCACAAGCCATTGTTCTGCATTGTCGAACAAAAGAGAGCGTAAGCATAAAAGCTTAGTGAGGGTAAGCTCATAAAACAAACCTTCGACAATGCAGGGTCCAAGCACGAGCTACAACCAAGATGAAATGCATGATCTTACCTCCGATCCACACGAGCCATAATTATAGATGATGCATGAACATATATTCAATATCATGTCATGTTCAACATGTTTAAATCCACAACATATGAAATCACATATATTAAACCATGTTAGCAACACATGCCAAATCACATTGGCTCACAATTAATCACATATTGGCAACATAAACTACAATCCGTATTGGAACCTAGCTATGACTCGAATACGCGGATAACCGTTGGAACTCACATCCAACAACACAACCATTACCTGAGGTGGGATTACACTCATCACCATTCACGCGGAGGGGATTCCACTCATCCTCACGCCTCATTTCACGCGGAGGGGATTCCACTCATCCTCACGCCCGTCGATGGGATTCCACTCATCACCGACTAATATATAAAAGAAGATTTCCAGGCGAACCCGTACTCCATCTTGATGACTACCATCATCAAGACCACGCGCGCATTTTGACTCACGTGTGCACACTAAACATCCTAATGATCGATCATTTGTACTCAAGCATATTAGTGCCAATACTACACATTTCATTAATCTTTCACAATATCATTTCATAATACTTTCGTGCTTAGCACGTACTCACCATGACTTACCGTCATGCACTAGCCACATTCCCATGCCTAGCATGTACTCACCATGATCCTCGGATCATACAATCACCTCATAATATCATTTCACATGTCAACACCACATGTACATCATTAACAACCATATCACATCATATTTTACACATGTGTATAACCATATCATATCTATCATCAACATGCATATAACAATGCATCAAACATGCCTCAACATACATGTATACAACATATACATAATCAACACCATCACAATTTAACACGAGGCACAACCATTAAAGAGTGCAACCAAAGTCTCTAATCAAAGCTTGGGATTAGGCTACCACTCTAATCCCAACTCTAGGTGGGTTTACCAAGCCCATCCTAGGTTCACATACTTGAACCAAATACTCAAAACCATTTTAAAAATATTTAACCACTCACCTAAGCTTCCAAGCTCCAAGCCAAGCAATCAAGCACCCTCACGTTTCCGGATTTCCCCTTGATGCTTCACCAACACAAGTTCCCGCTTCTAAACAACCTCAATCACAATTCAAACAATCTCAAATCAGCCCAACATCAAAACACTAATCATGAACACAATTCAAACACAATTCACAATGTTTCAAGCCATGAACAAACCCCATTTTTAGCAAACTCGGGCAGCCCCAAAACCACCTCCAAAATCCATGTTTCCAACATCCATTGCACCCACAAATGATCCCAAAACAACCCCTAACCATAGTACTACCATTGGGCTATCAATTCCCACCTAAAATAACCCCCAAAACCCTCCAAAAACCCCATTTATACCCAAATTCGGGAATTTGCTTAAAACCATTCAAAATTCACATATGTGGTACCATTTGACTCCTATACTTCATAACTAACCATATTAAATCAAAACATTAAGCTTAACAACATAAAGTTTCCATTTTTAATCAAAATCTTCAAAACTCCATTTTCCATAACTTCAATGAAAATGAAAATAAATGGTACTTTTAAAGAGAGGGAGTTGAGGAGAAGTCAAAAACGATGTTACCTTTCAAAAATGAGTTGAAATGGATGAGCTTTTTGATGGAATAGTGATGAAGAGGAGAGAGCTCTTTTGTTCACGTTAAAAATGGATGAGAAAGAGAGTGAATAGTGTTTATTTTGTGGAAAGGGGGATTTAAATTGAAAAATGGGCAAATTACCAAAAGGCCATTAACGAATGGCTATCCCCTTTCTTCTTTAAAAGCTCTTCGATTTGCAATTTAACCAATTTGGTCCCATTTCAAATATTTATTTTTGAAACCCGAAACGTAAAGGATTATTTTAATTATAAACCCGAGCCCAAATAATATTAAAATATTATTTTCACCCGACCCCTAAACCCGGGTGTTACATGGTCAACCAATTATATTCGATAATATTAAGTCTCATCACTTTGCCAATATACACCATTAAACCATGTTACCCTAGTGTTTTCAATGCATAAACATAAATCAAATTCTCATCTCATTTCAAAAGCATAAACAATGAATAAAATTTTCTCAACAAGTTATAAAGTCTTTCAAATCATTAATTAGTTCTCATGGGATCATATGCATCAATTCTCAATGCTCAAAACATGCATAAACAGTAGGTAACAAATCTATTTCCAAAACATGAGCATGATCAATCAAAACAATGGGAAAACTAGAATACAGAGAGCGAAATCTTCCATACTTACCCCTGAGCTTAGATTAGTGTTTCAAGCTCAATCTAAACCCTCAAACCTTGCTTTCAAACCTTTGAAAAGCTTTAAAACCGTTTTCAATCACCAACAAAGCCTCGCTCCACTTGTCGAAGCGATATCAAGCCTTCAGAGCAACCAAAACCTCTTTCAAAGACATCAGATCAATCTACCCTTCTTCTAACCAAAGCAATATAGAGGATTAATGCACATTCTTTCATCAAAACCTCCAGTAACTCAACTCCACAATTCTCTCTAACAAAAACCAAGCAAACGACATCCAAAATCAACCGAAAACATCAGTGAAATCATTCTAAACAGTCTCCAGCCAATACCCAACGAGATTAACCATCAAACAAAATCATTACACATCTAAAAACATCACCTAAACATTCTTTCACCACCAGCAACAATTAAACCACATAAACAAACCATAAACTCAAAGATTTCAACCTAGAAATCTAGCAATTCACCTAGTTTCGGGATTCTATTATTAAAAGTCACATTACCACTTTATTAATCATCCAAAATATGATTAAAACCAATCCACAAACCATCAAAACAAACCCAATTCAAAAACCACAAGATTCCACCAATTAAACCTTGATTAAGCAAAATTTCATAATCAATACATTAAAACCCATTAGAAAACATATGTAAAGAGCCAAGAACTTGGGAATTTCGATAAAGAACCTTAAATTAGAGAATTAAAGTGCAACTCATCTCTAATGGATGATTTCCCCCATAATCGGATTGATTTACATGAGAAAATAAGATTAAAACTATAAGGTTTTGATAGGAAATCAATGAGAAATTATTTGACAATAAAAGATTAGAGAAATCAGAAGTTTACCTCAAGATTTTGAAGAATAAAAGAGTGTTTGGCTGGTGAGAATTGGTGAGAAAACTTTTAAAGAGAAAGTAGTTACGTAAGTTTTGTTTTAGACAATTTAACTATAAAATAAATTCTCTCAACCCATTTATTATTTCCAAAACTAATTTAAAATAGCCAATTAAGGTTAAAAGTCTAATATTAGACTTTGGGCAAATAGCTCCTTAAGGATTCAAAGTTTTGACTCTTTTTACAAAATAGTCACTAAAAACAGTTTTGCCAAAATTACATTTTTGATCACTAACTGAAATGTCTTTCTTCCAAACCTCATTTCACAAAATTGATTTTTACCAAAATTATTTATATATTAAATAATGATTTTTAACCACTTTCTCATATTTTATCTCGCTCAAAATCTTTTCAAAACAGTTTATTCTCAAAACTAGTCTAAATTGCCTAGACCAGTTCGCCTGAACCGTCTAGCCAAACCTGACAAACTTTCAAGCCCAAAATCGGGGCATTATAACTCTTCCTCACTTAGGAAATTTCATCCTTGAAATTTACCTGGTGGAAAAAGATAAGGGAATGGTGACATTGGTGTCGAAAAAACACGTTCAAGTGAGAATTTATCATATCTATATGCTAAGGCTCTTCCTTCTGCTACATTTACAATTTATTTTTTACATTGGTTGTGTCGTTCTAAAGATCTTATGTGATGCATTTATGAGAGTGAGTTGATATGCGTTGTACTCTTTTTCCTTTATGTATTGTTTTGTCTCACTGTGTTTACCTATAAAATTTTTAATGAGGTGACATGTCATGCTATTAAATATGGTGTATTCTTTTTTTTTCCACTAATTTTTTGTCCCACATGATTTTTTCTAGTAAAGTTTTAACGAGACACGCATTTTAGGACATTCAATGGAGAGTGTTATGAATATCATCGTCACGTGGATGTCCATAATCATTAGTGATTAAAAACAACATTTCATCTTCTTTTAACCATTGGTGATTCAAGACAACCTTTCGTCTTCTTGTAACCATTGGTGATACAAGACAATCTTTTATCTACTTGTAACCATTGGTGATTGAAGCCATATAAATAGTAGCTATGTACAAACTTATTAAATATGCAATAAAATCTATTTTCTCTTATGTTAAGTTCATCTTTATTCTTCTTTCATAGTTTATAATAATTTACACAAAATTGCAGTAGTTTAAGAGGCTTTTAGTATATTAGCCATTGTTTTTCAATGAAATCATTCTTTTTTTCTTTTAAATTGTGAGGAAACAAAATGAAACTTACCGAATTTAAATGTGAAAAGATCTATTATACTATGTTTTGGTGCACATGTTTGAATTCAAAGTTCCAACCATGTGTGATTAATGTCATCCATGGTTGTTGGGAATGTGTTATTATATAGGTGGTTTTTTCGGTGCCCCTACTTATGTTCCTACGCTCAAAATTAGGTTTAAGGTTTAAGGTTTAGAGTTTTATGTTAGAGTTTATGGTTAGAGTTTAGGAAATTTAGGGTAGGGTGTATTTTTTAGGGGTAGGGTTTAGGATTTAAAATTTAGGATTAGGGCTTGGAATTTAATTTTGTAGTATTTTTTAGTGTTAAGACATAAGTAGGGGCACCGAAAAGGGGCAGTGGATTTTTATCCGCTTGCAAGAGGGTGGTTTATATAGAAAAAGGTGAGTAAAGCTTGGTCTGGACTAGAAACAGTGAAAAACTGTTGAGTTCAAAACAAGCAGGAGAAAATATTGCCAAGTTAAGGAAATTCATTTGGAGAAAGTTTGAATAGATTGTTGGACTGGATATTTGGAGGGTCAAACTTTGATCTTTTGATTTGAAATTAAGGTTTTAGGAAGTTTTACCAATTGATCTTCTATGTAGATTTTCTTTCATTTTGTGTGTGTATATTGTCTTGTTGCAACATACAACTAACAAAGTGATTCAAGTAAAACCAGGTTTACCGCGACATAAAAATCCTCTCCTCTTTTCGGTGCCTTTATTTATGCTCCAACATTAAAAAACACTACAAAATTAAATTTTAAGCCCTAACCCTAAATTCTAAATGCTAAACCCTACAACCCTACCCTTAAAAAATACACCCTACCTAAAATTTCTTAAACTCTAACCTAAAATCCTAAGCTTTAAACCCTAAATCTAATTTTGAGCATGAGGCATAAGTAGAGGCACCAAAAAGGACAAGAGGATTTCCATCCCTTGCAAGCTTGCAACATCCATATTCAAACCTAAATTATATATTATTTTTCTTTACACCCTTCGAAAATATATATCCTTCTTTCATGGCCATGAAACTCAAACCATCCCTCCCTTTCGTCCACCTTATCGTTTTCTTGACCTTCTCGTTTCTGGTTTTCACCTTAGATGCCCATGCTCGTACTTTACCTCCGAATCATCCACGCCATGTTGTAAAACCGGGTGGAGGAGGGAATGGACTTCGACTCCATGAAGTTTTCCAAGTTCTCGATCTTCTGGGGATTAAGGATTCTTCCGGGCCAAGTAATGGCGGACAAGGGCATTGATATATTAGTCATCCATGGTGTGTTGTTTAAGATTAACATCTCCATTTGTCGTTTGTATTAGGGCCATATTCATAGAGGAATATATATATCAAACACGTGATACACAAGTTTCGAATTCAATTCAAAAACCATTATTTTTCATGTTGAAATCAATACAACGATGTCTGAATTTCAGTGTGCGAAACTCGTACAATCATGGTGATCGTTTGTTTGTTGTTTTGGGTTCAAGTTTTTTTCCCTGTTTTAATTTGGTCATATTCTTTGGACGGAAAAGAAAATGAGTGTATGTAGGAAGATAACAACAAAGAAAAGACACAAGATTAGAAAAGTATCGAACTGCGAAAGTACTCGCATTATGACCTATGATATCTTATAATCTGCAATCAAATTACCATCTCTGGAAAGCTATGTTCTATCATATACAACAAGAGTGGAAGAAAGAAAGAGACTGAAGTGTAAAAATATCCGTACCCGGTCTGCAAGGTATCCTTGGTTTTCCCACGCATGTGTGGCATCAACCATGACACTTTCGGGTCGAAATGAACAATACCTTGCAAGTTGAGCGCAGATCTTGACAAAAGTACATGCTAAAATTATGTTATACCAGGTAGACCATACCAACCTCTAGTGTAGATGCATGAGGAATGCTCAAGGCATAAGTTGGTCCTCTCGAGTTTCTTCTTAAGAAATCATATCCCAAATTTATCACAATTTTCTTCACCAAACTTGATCCTTTCTTTGCTCTTACATATGAATGCCCAAGAATGAATGCCATCCCAGCCTCCCTTGCTTCCATCAGTTCCCGCAATTCCTCCTTCGCGTCGTTGTCCGTCTGCGGACTTTCCGGGACAACGAACCTCACTCTCTTCCTCAACATCCTTTCAGGGGACTTTGTCACCTTTACCTCTGAAGTACATGCAATTTCAGATGAATCCTCGTCACCATCTTCATGCATTCTTACACCTAAATTCGATGATGATGTCCCGATGACTGTCATTTTTTCGTCATTTTCTGAGTCTATTGTCAGAATACTACATTCTGGTCTCTCTGATCTGATAAATTCCGCAATGCTACAAATAAGATCTCTCTCAAACTCGAGATCGTCTTTGTGAATGTCTCGATATCCATAACGCGCTATACATCGATAGAGCCGGTATTCCTTCGGACCAACTCTTCCTACTAGGAACCTTTCCTCAGGACTCACATGTGGCACTGGAACCGATTTAATGCAAAGAAACACCACAACTTGGTGGAATGCAGGGAGGTTGGTGACAAAGTGAGAAAAAATAGCTGGAATTCCGGAAACAAGCTCGGTATGTATAAGCCCGATGCCTCGGACCCGAACAATACCAAGAGTCGGACCTAGAGCAAGGAGCCAGTTGATAGAGACCTTATTCTGAACATCAAACTCATATTTCTTGAGCGTGCCATAGTGCCAAACATACATTATGGCTGAAAATATTAAAGCAAGTGCAATAGGAACCCAAGCCCCTTCAAGGAACTTGATCAGAGATGCTGAGAAATACAGTGCTTCAATGGAGCCAAAGAAGAATATAAACAATATAGCTAAGAAAACACTTTTATGCCAGCACAAGACAATAACCAGAGACATTAAACATGTTGTAACCAGCATAACTGTTATAACGGCCAAACCTGTTGAATGTAATAAGAAAATGCTGTAAGAATGATAATAACAGTGATTATGAACTCTCATTAGCAAACAAAATCCGTGGAAGATGATACCTGATGCATTTCCCATCCGTTTCGTGTCTCGGAAACCGACAGTCACCGCCAAGCATAACAGCATTAAAGTCCAGTTGATCTCTGGGATGTAAATCTGGCCATGGATTTTGGAAGAAGTGTGGATGATTTTGACCTTTGGGAAACAGCCCAAAGCAGAACATTGTTTGATGATTGAGAATGTTCCAGTAATAATGGCTTGACTTCCCACAACTGCTGCAAATATAGCTATAACCAGAACAGGCCATCTTATTTTCTCTGGTACAGAAACATAGAATCCGATGCGGTAGTCGGTTTCGAGAATATGATGCCTCGAAAGATAAGCAGCTTGTCCCATATATGCAAGGATTAGAGATGGATAAACAACGAAGGTGAAAGCAATCTGCAGGAAAATTGCAGTAAGTTAGGGAAATAACAATCAATATTAGCATTTATGAAACTAAAACATGGAAATGTTATATAAGTTACCTTGATAGAAAACTGTGAAAAGTGTCCAAGATCAGCAAACATAGCTTCAGAGCCTGAAACAGTAAGAAGATCAACATTAGAACCCGTGTACGACGACCATGCTCGAGACATATATGTTTGGATATGGGTATACTCATATCCGAAACTCACATTCCAAGATGCAGTTTTCATACAATTTTGTACCTGTTATACAAAGGAGGATCCCACCAAGTGACATCCAACCACCCTTTTGTGTCTTCTTCAAGAACTTGTACATGTAATAAGGAGAGAGAGCTTTGTAAACGTGGGGATTCCAATGGAAAATATTGTAAACCCCAATGGCACTGATGCATAAAAGCCACGTTATCACCACTGGTGCAAATAAGAACCCTACTCGATTCGTCCCATAATGTTGGAGGGCAAATAAAAATATCAGAATGGCACAAGCTGCTGGGACTTCAACATCTGCAGAATCATATAAACTCTGAGGAAACAGAATACTAAAGCACATAAGCAATGTTTCGAGTTGGAGCTTTTGAAATAAATTACATTAAACCATGTATGATGCTGTTAAATTATTGGACAATTTAGCTATAACATCATTTATCTTTTCATATGTTATTTGAACTTGATATGTGTATTGATATACGGCTATGAAATCTGAAACCAACTTGTTAGGATTATTTTATTAAAACTTTGATTCCATGACAGGAAGCTCAAACGAGTACATGTCAGCCATAAATAGAACGTGAGGAGACAGATGAAAGCCCACTTGTAAAAAGAATAAGCTAAAGCGAGAAAAGAATCAAACACGATAAAAAGGAATATAATAAGAACAACATTATCCCATTACAGTGAAGTTTTGGGAAATCAAAGTGTTCATATATCATTCAAAAGTAGATGATTTGACCACATTTTAAGTGGTGGCAGTCAAATCAGAAAATGATTGTGTCTATCTCAACCGAGTCACTCAATTCGGATGAGAACATCATGTTTAAACATGATTTATCTTTTGAGGGTCATATTTTTAAACACAATACTTTTTTAAAATACTGAAATGTATCAGAAAGGGCTTCATGCATGATGATGAATCTCTTATGGGGAAATTTCAGTCATGGTTTTCAGGTTTACTATTCTAAAGAAGAAAGTCCTGCCAAATAGAGTGATAAATGTGACACGTATGTATTCGAATATGAATATAAGATATGATTTTCAATTCGAATTAACTAACCTATGTAGTATTGTTTTTCCAGACTCTTTTTCTTTACCAAACATACCTTTTTATGGCCTTATAACGACAGATTAACATATGAAAGTTGACACTTTTCCATAATCTTTTCTCTGATTTATAAATTTAAAACTTCTTTTCTTAACCGCATGTTTCACCTTTACTTTATTTACAAATAAAAAAGCTAATCAACTTGGCATTCCACATTATGTATTTAAGCACAATTGATTAAGTTTGATGGTGAATGGAGTTTTATTAAAGCAAGGAAGCTTATGAGGGACCACTTCATTGCAGATACTTATCACAATTTTGATAACCACTTAATCATCCTTCTACACATCAACAAAAATATGAATCTGGACGATTTTCGGATACGGAAAATCGATGTTTCATCGTCTCTGCAAACAAAATAATCAAGTACTGCAATGGAAATATGAGAATTAAGCTTCTAATCTAAGGACTTACATCGATGTTGTTCCTTGGACATGGAAAGCTCCAGACCAGAAACTGCTGAAAAAACTGCAGAATTCCAGAAAATCCCAAGTTATTAAGTATAAACCCAAGAAAAATAAATGAAGGCCAGATTTCTGTTTGAAAACATACCAGAAATTGCAGGTGTGAGAACCCCATCTCCAATGACCATGCATGTTCCAATCAAAGCCAGTACAAGCAACAGCCTGTGCAATATTTTGTGTTTCTCTAAAGTGGATTTCAAACTTGAACCCAAAAGGCTCCCATTACTTGATGCCATCCCATCTTTTTTGTACTCTGATAATTCCTCATCTGCAAGCTGACAATTGGGCAAAGAACACACCCTAGCATGCCTGCAGAGCAATGAATACAAAGCAAAAGTTCCACCTTCACCATTATCATCTGCTCTGAGCACAATAAATACATATTTCAGTAATGGCATCAATGTCAGTGTCCAGAACACAAATGATAAAACCCCAAAAATCTCTTCATTTGTATCAGAGTGATGAATATCCTCAGCGAAAGCACTTTTGTATACATATAAAGGGGAGGTACTCAAATCTCCATAAACAACACCTAAGCTCTGATAAGCTAAACTCAACACTGTCTTCCATGATTCCTTCTTCTGCAACAACAAAAAAGCTGAGATTTTTGAAGAGAGAAGCAATTCAAAAGAATTAATCATTTCCACTTGTCTTACCTTGACTGGACTCCTGGGGATAACAACTTCACCTTCAAGATCCATTATAAACTGCTATAGAATCACTCAAAACCCATTTTTTTCTCTCAACATGTAAACCAAAATTAGACTCCGCCCTGTTCTATAGATCATATGCAGGAAATGTAGAATGATGTGAGATATCTATAGAGAGAGAATGGTTTTGAGAACAAGGAAAGGTGATTGGATTTAGAGCTATAAGAATAGAAGAGAATTACGGGTTCTAGTTTTATTGACAGAAAGCAAGAGAAGATGGATAGGCTGGGGAAGACAAAGAAGTGGTGGTTTTTGAAGATTACAAAACTGGGTTGTCTTTTTGGAGAAAAACAAAACAAAAAAGAATAGGAAAAGCGTTCACAAAGTTTTTTTGTTTGTTCACTGGGAAAATGAAGAGCCCTTATAAACTGGGCACTGCACTACTGAAAATTGAATTTTCTTTTTCCTTTTTATTATGAAACCTAATATTGTACACTCACTGAAACGTCTCCTTTTTTTGAAGCTTTTAATATTTTTTGTCCGATTTACTTTCAGTAAATGGGACCATCAGATTTCTGGTCAACTAGTTAGCAGAAAACTATGCATCATACATTTATCTTTATAATAATAAGATGATTAAAAAGATTAAACTTCTTATTAATTTAACTCAATCCAATCATTGAACTTAAGAAATTATATGAATTAGCTTAAGATTTAAATGTTAATACTCCATTAATCAGTTTGGTTCAACTCTGGCCTCTGGGTAACATTGAAGAAATTTGCTTTCATCAACAGAAAAGAAAGTTTATGAACAAAAACAGAAAATAAAGTTCATAAATAGTTTTATAATATATATACGCACACGGACATGTTACATAAAAGTTTGAGATTCAACAGCCCTGACATATTTATATATAATATTAATTCCGTCGATTTCTCTTATTTTGCATGAAACATTTTCATTAGTTTGACAATCATTTTAATTTGAAGCACGTGACATGATAAACCTCTTTAATTATTTTGATAATCATTTTCTTTATGACTAGCAAGATAAACTTGGCCTACACTACAACCTTAAGTAAATAACAGTAGGCTTATTCAAAATAGTTAAAAAATATATACCTAAATTAATTTTTTTAAATTAATGAGAAATTTTAAAATTTTTGAGAGAATTTAATTAAAAATATTTTATAGTTTTAAAATTTATGAAAAATTTTCTGAAAATTTAAGGAGTTAAATTAAAAAAATAAATTTTAAAAGACTAAATAATAATATTTTAAAAAAATTAGGTACTCTTCTTGCCATTACGGTCCGCATTGAGATATATTACTGAAATATTTTGTTATTTTAGAATATTTGTGAATATAATGATCCACACATATGTTTAACTCATACTGGTGATGAAAATGATTTATTATCAGAAACGGAGTTATAAAATTTAAATTATAGTGTAAAAAATTAGAAAAAAAAGTGTGAAATTTAAATTACAATGTTAAATTTTAAATAATGTAAATACTCTTTTAAAATTTTATTATTTTTATTTGTTATTATTTCAAAAAAACTAAAATATTTTAGAATGTTAACTTACACCCAATCCTTAACCTGACTTCGCCAATGCTTATTATCTTTCAAATTTATTAAAATAATTTAAAAAAATTGAAATCATACTAATATTCGATACTCATCAGAGTTTGAATAAAATTAAAAATTACTTTTTTTAAATTTAAGTTAATTGAATCATTGAATTTATTATATAATCACATATCTTAATAGTTTGCTCTAATTATAATTGTTGCTTTCATTTCGATCATTATATAGCCTAACCTAAACAAAAAAATGAAGGTCTTAATAACGATGCGGATAACAATTATTATTATTATTTTTTTGACAAATATTAATTTTAATCTTAAATTTATCTAGAAACAGTGACGGAGTCAGTATTTTCATATAGTGGGGATAGAGTAGATTTTAGGGTACGAGAATTCTCATACCATTATAATATAAATATTATTAACCTTATACCCAAATAAATCAAAGTAGAGTCATTTAATTCCATATTTCACACAAGGATTAAAGTTGATATTATTTTTTCTAAAAAATATTATTACCAGTGTATTCAAAATTGTCCTAGGGGTGGATTACACAGCAAAACCCTAATAGCGCCGCCTCTTCCTCTTCCTCTTTTGATAGCTGCCTCTTCTTCTTTTGTTTCTTAACCGGTGATCGGCAACCGGTTTTAATACTGGTTGTCGATCACCGAATTCATTATTTTCATATTTTTTGTTTTTTTTTTATATTTTTAATAAAAATCTCTGTCCTTGTGGCACGTGTTTCTCTGTCCTTGTGACACGTTTTTTTCGTTATTTTTGTGATTTGTTTCATCTGTCGTTTTTGGGCATGAATTCAGCATACCTTAGCGTTCGTTTGGTGCTCTTACAGAGATCTTCGCGGCGCTAGTTTCTGATTTTGATTCTGTCGGTGTTCATAGAAAGATAGATCCCCTCTCGGTTGATGGTCGTTTGCCGATGTAATCAGACCTGGGTAGCGGAGCAATCTGTCTGATAGTTTGGTTCGCTCACCACTCCTTTTTCACATCGTAAAGCGTCTCATTTGGATAGAGACAAGGAGGTTCAGGAAGACTTCTGAATTTTGTCTGTATGTTAATATCTATGAAAATATTTATTTTCTTTGCATCTTTGGGTTGTTTGAGATTTTAGTGTACTAGATCTTATTATTCTTTATTTTGGATGCTTTGTATTTGAGATATTTTTCATGGTTATTAATAAAATTCAGTTGTCATTATCAAAAAAAAATCAAGTAGAGTCATTTCTAATATTTTCATGAAAAATTTTATACTAACTCTTTAAAAAACCCATTTAACTCTTGAAAAATTTCATATCACAACCAATCAAGTGGGGTGAATTGACCCCTCTAAAGAATATCTGACTCCGCCACTATCTAGAAAAAAATTTAGAAAAAGGAAGATGTGTGTTCTTATTGGATTTAAAACTCATGACTTGAAGAGATATGAGAAAATAAAAATAAACAACTTAATAAACCGACGAAATATATTTTCTCAATAATTATTAACTTCATTTACGAGCTTGATAAGCAATTTTATTTTATAAGGAAAAGAAAACTCCAACAGTCTCCGCATAGCATAATTATCATAGAAAAGTATAATAGAAATAAAAGAAAATATCATATACACCGACAGGTTGAAAATTGTTTTTTAAAAGAGCATGGGTTTTAGGGTTTAAGGTTTAGTATTAAAGTTTTAGTATTTGTAGTTAAATTTTAAGGTTTAAAAATTTTATGATTTAAAGTACAAAGTTTAAAATTTAGGAGTTAAAATTTAAGATATCTAAAAAAAAAATATGACAGCTTTAAAAGTCCACTTAAATTTTTTTTACTAATAATACATAAAATAATTGGAAAATTCTACAACGGGCTACGAACATTGATGAACACCACTAACGATGAACATCGATGAACACTATTAATTTTTTTTAAAATTTTAAAAATTATAATTAAAATTATCTCTTAAAAAATAAAAATAAAATTTAATTGTTACTTTATAATATATTTTTAATAGGTTAGAATCAAATATACTCAATTCTCCTAAACCCTACCAAAATCAATCTCTTAAAAAAAATAGAAAGCAGTTTATAATTTTTCAATAGATTAGAATCAAATATACCCGCATGTTCAAATGGTTGTCGCGTCTATTAAATTTGGGTTTAAACTAATTTCTATCAAATAGATTTAAAAAAAATTGATTTCTATTTTTTAAGAGATAGATTTTGATAGGGTTTTGGAGAATTGGGTATATTTGATTCTAACCTATTAAAAAATATTATAAAGTAACTATTAAATTTGATTTATATTTTTTTAAGAGATAATTTTAATTATAATTTTAGTCCTTTAGATTTTTAAAATTTTAAAAAAAAAATTAATGGTGTTCATCGGTGTTCATTGTTAGTGGTGTTCATCAATATTCATCGCACGTGGTAGACTCATCCTAAAAAAATTATCCTAAAATTAAACTTTTTGAATTTTAAGAAACAAATTCTGTTTCTAGATTTTATGTTTCGTAAAACACAAAAATTGTCGGCCAAGTTTTGTTATTCTTTTTATATATATTCAAATATTATTATAAATTATTATCATATACGTGAGCGATAGAATAATATTATTCTACAAGTGAGATTATTTTAAGATTTAAAAATTTATTTTGAGTTTAGGGTTTATGATTATAAGTTTAAGATTTAGAATTAAAATAAGTATAGGGACAGACTTTAAGATTTAGGGTTAAGATTCAAATTTTAGATTTTAAATTTTTGGAATAATGGCAACTGAATTTTATTAAAAATAATAAAAGATACCGATGGGCTCGAATATCTTCAACCGATATAGTCAAGAGGGGGGTGAATGGGCCTTTGATGGAAGCAATAGAAATTAAAAATTATGCACAAGGATTTATAGTAGTTCGACTTCTAAACTAAGTCTACCTCCATTACCTTAGCTTCCCCCACTAAGGATTTTTCACAAATTCACTCAATATTTCATTCCTTTTAGCTAAAAGAGATAACCTTACAAACCCAAGACTTATACCTTAGGGTGCGTTTGGATCGCGAAAAAGAAGATTACAGGAGAATAAACTTTTCCAGAATCTTAAACTCGCGTTTGGTTTCCAAAGATTCCCACTAGGGGGTAATACAACATTACCAATAGTTACGCTTTTTAGGCTTTATATCGGGAATCTTATTCCCTCCGATTTCTTTGGTATTTGACAATTCCTTCTCTTTAGGACAAATTTACCCTCATAAAATATGAAAATTTCAGCCTAGTCTTTCCCTACAATATGAAAATATGAACCCTAAACCCTAAAAATTAAAAAGTATAATTTTTCATCATGTTTTTTTAACTTTGTTTTAAAAACTAATATCGTTTGATACGTAAACCCTAAAAATTAAAAGGTATAATTTTTCATCGTATTTTTAAACTTCTTTTTAAAAACTAATATCGTTTGATACGTAAACCCCAAACTCTAAACTCTAAAAATTAAAAAGTATAATTTTTCATCATATTTTTTAAACTTCTTTTTAAAAACTAATATCGTTTGATACGTAAGCCCTAAACCTTAAAATTTTAACTCTAATATAATACTCTCAACATATTTACATCGTTGTAAATAAGTTATATTTTCTCAAACTTAATTACAATTTACACCGATGTAAATCTGTTATTTTGCCAATATATATCACGCATGCTCCTTTAGGGTCTTTAAATTTTGTAGGTGACGTAGCTACCGAGATCAATGCAGTTAATTATGTCTCTCCGAGAAGTTGGTTAGCTACCTCTCATTTTATTCTAGGATTCTTCCTATTCGTGGGTCATTTATGGCGCGTGGGAAGAGCTCGCGCAGCCGAAACGAGATTTAAAAAAAAATTGATTGTGATTTTGAGCATGTTCTGTTCATGACCCCTCTTAACTGAGACAAGAGATCCAATGCTTAAGGTAAGAATAGATTTGATTATACTATATATATTGAAGGAATCAGTTGATATTTAAAAAGTATTATATTTTTCTTTCGTTTCAACTCATTTTATATCTAATATTTTTTCCTGGCTCGGCTATTCCACCCAGCCGAGCCATTACTTTTTTTTTATTAATATTAAGATTCTTAATTAAAAAGTTAAAAAAAAGCAATAAAGAGAGAAATCTATTCATCAAGCAAAAGGAGGGAAAGAGATCAAAATGAAGACTAAATAATTAAAAATGAAGACTTTACAAAACGATCTAGAAAATAATTGATACGGTTTGATTCCTCAACCCAATTAGGAGTACCCTTACAGCCTACTTCTTCCCTGTACTACGAGTGAAAGGGAAAATGCAAAGACTACCATTAAAGCAGCCCAAGCAAGACTTACTATATCCTTGTGTATTATGTCCCCATCTCTATGAATGTGAAACAAATATGAAGAAAATTTTCTATTATTGTTCACTAATAATAGTGGAATTACTGGCGCGGAGCAAAAAAGAACAGGGAATTCTGACACACCGCCATTGATGAAACACTTCAATAAATCCGCTTAGAACAATTTAAGTAATATTATATTTCTCCGACCAAACATTGTCATCTTACATTCCTGCTAAATAAACTAAACAAGGGAATATAACATTCCAGTAATATGCCAGGTAATGTTACATTCTAGTAATCTTATTCCCAGAAGTAATCATCTTTTCTGTGAACCAAACACACCTTAAAGTCTTGACAATCTCTCTCGGAAAGAAAATACAAATGAACAAACAAATGAAAACTTTGTTAGGCAATGTGTTTGAATTCTTAAGCACTAACCTAAGATCCTAAACACTTGAACAAATTTGACAATGAAGCTCATTAGTATTTGCTCACTTGAGCAAATATGATTTCTTATTGTTCCATGGATGCTTCATGGTGTCTTTTAAACCCTCTAAAGAGTGTGTGGCCGTTTATGACCGTTGGAGTTGGTTTAGAGCTGTTAGAGGCCGTTTTTTCAACCATAAATTCACTTCTGTCCAACGGGTATCGGTACTCAATAGTTGAGCATCGATACCAATACTGCATAAATGAGAGCCGTTGCAAAAATACAAAGGGTATCAGTACCCGAAGTTGGGTATCGATACATGCAATAAATTCAAACAAAAACTAGCCGTTGAAGGCTCTGCCTACCGGTACTCAAGGGTTGAGTACCGGTACAGAGCTTTGAGTATCGGTACTCGAAGGAGCATACCAGTGCCACAATTTCATACTAAAATTTTGGAAAAACATTACGTATCAATACTCGGCAAGGTCGTACCGGTACGAGCTGCTGGATATCGATACCAAGGTTAGGGTATCGGTACTCAAGGGTTGAGTATCAGTACCGGGCTTTGGGTACCAGTACTCGAAGGAGCGTTCGGGTACCAAAATTCCATACTGGAATTTTAAAAAAACACTACGTACCAGTACTCGGCAAGGTTGTACCGGTATGAGTATTTGGGTATGGATACCGAGGTTAAGATATCGGTACTCAAGGCATATTTTTTTATACTAAAAACACTTTGAAAATATTTGGTTAAGTCAAAAATACTTTGAAAAGCTTATTAAACATATTTTTCAGGAAAATTTACATAAATATTGTTGTGGGGTTTTTCTTTTACCAAAATATTGTAGATTCAATATTATTTCCCAAAATATTGCACATCACCAAAAGACCACCCCAGCTGAATCCGACTTTAAACAGGAATCGAATAAAAAACTCAAAGTCGGCACCAGCTGAATCCGACTTTAGAATAATTTCATAAAAAAAACTCAAAGTCGGAACCAGGTGAATCCGACTTTAGAAAAAAAACCTCAAAGTCGGCACCAGGTGAATCCGATTTTAGAAAAAAATCTTAAAGTTGATACCAGCTGAATCCGACTTTAGAGAAAAACCCTCAAAGTCGACGCTAATTTTATAAAAAAAAATTCAAAGTCGGTACCAGATGAATCCGAATTCAATGCACTGTTCAAACTGCCATAGTTCTGGAATTAAACTACACAGTACAATATTTTGAGAAAAAAAATTTCTCACAACAATATTAAAATAATTTGTCCTATTTTTCAAGTTGAATGGACTTTGAATTATTTTTGTAATATTACTAACAAGTCCAAAAATATTTTTCACAAATTGTTATATCAAATCAATATCTCAACATATATCACAAATGCAATGCACCCAAAAGAGAAATTTGAGGACTAAGTCCACCAAAAAACTCATACAAAAATAATTATGAAGTCCAAAAGTACAAAGAAAAATTACTCTTCCCTTGATATCGGCGTACATCATCAAGAATTTAGAAATCTTCATGTACTTTCTTATCTCTATCCAAAAGAGACGCTTTACGAAGTGAAAAAAGAATGGTGAGCGAATCAAGCGATCAGACAGATTGTTTCGCTACACAATTCTGGTTATATCAGCAAACAATCATCAAAGAGAATCAAACTCTCTATGAATACTGACAAATTCAAATAAAAAAAATGTTGTGAGGATCTTTGAGCGAACACAAAACAACCGCTACAGAATGCGAAAACCATGCTAAACGACAGTTGGCAACCAACACAAAAATTAGTACCTTACCAACAATATCTTCCCAACAATGCACCCAACACTTGTTGGTTTATTCACATAACATATGATTAAAAAAATATCACTTGATTGAGTAAAAAAAATTCAAAAATATGATTAACTTTTTTTTTCAAAGTTCAAAACTTCGAGACCTTAAATAATATTTTTTTAAAACATCTAAATATGCTGGTATAAAAAAAGCACTGATATTCTATACCCATATTTGAATTTTGAATCAATTACATTCTTATACCTTCATTTGTAATTGGTGACCGAATTCAATGAAATAAAAAAAGTGAAATCACTTTCTTCTAAATAATTCATAAAACCCAATTCATAAAAATCTGCATCTAAGAATATAACAAATTGTAAATAATTCAATAAATCCTTAAAGAATCAGATGCTTTTGAAATACCAGAGATTAAGATAAACTCGCGAATATTGATTGCATTATTCATGCTTTTGCTATTCTAACATTCTTCAGGATTCAAACTTTTTATATTCTATTTTTTAAAACTGCTAGTGCTATTCCCAACGGAATTTATAGACATTACTAGGAAAGCACTTTTTTACTGACAAAATAATTTTATCAGAAACGGTAGGCAGATTAAATTCGACTCGATTTCAAAAAATTAAAATATTCAATTCATTTAATAATAAAAATTTGATTCATTTTGATTAAAAAAATTTAAATAAAATTTGAGTTATACAACAAAAATTTAAATAACTCGAAATTTTTAGTAATTAGTTAATCAGTTTTCAAGATCGAGTCCAGTCCCTCAATTTTACCCGATATATATATATATATATGAAGGAATACATATGTGTATTGTATATGGTTATAGAAACTCGTTTAAATTGAAACTAACTAGTACCATAACATTGTTTATAATTAAATTTGAATAGAAATTCGAATAACTCGATTTGACTCGAACTTCATAAACTCAATTGGAATAAAAAATTTCAAATGACGCTTGACTTATAAAATAAGACTTGCCAACTCGACTAACTCAATTTTTTTATTCGACTTGATTGAATGTTCACACTACGAAACATATATGAAAATGCGAGTTGAATTTGAGAGTTTTTACAAAATGCCACTTTGAAATAACCTTTACTTTGGCCATAACAAAAAAACAATTTTTTTAATATGTTAGTGTGATGCAAGAGTAGCATCTGTTCAATTTTCTTAGTCTTTTCAAAGACGGCACACACATCATGCATTATTAGTGCTCAAACTCGGGTTTCAAATGATGATAAACATCTACCTTTACCACCAGGACACAAGGGGATGAGCAAAAAAAAAAAAAAAACAATTTGAACTAATATTCACGTGATTTGTCGATAAAATATTTGAAATTTTAGTTTAATATGTTTAGGATTAAATATTGTTAATATAAAATATCATTTTGAAATAGTGTATTGTAAGGTGAGCATTTGATTGTATTGAGTGAAAATTTTTAAATTAGTTAAATTGATTAATATTTTTTTAATAGTCACAAGGTGATTACAAGATAACATATGTTTTTATATAATCTTAATTCTTTAACAAAGCACAGACATTGTATACAAAACGATTTAAATATGAGTCTTTTAGGATAAACATAATCCTTTTTTTCACTGAGACCACTTGTTGAATATTAATGTTCTATTAAATCTATCGTTTTAATTTAGTTTGATGTGTAAATTTAATATCGTATATAAATAAATAAACGAATATTAGCAGTTTGAAGAACTAATGTTTTGATATAATAATTGAAAAATAGTTTTGGACTAAATTGAAAAGATTTCAAAAATGCCCTTAAGTCCAGACAACTTGAAAATAAGTTTGTGGATGGTTTTAATGGTTTTGGCAAGGTTTGAAACGTTTTTAAGTAACTAAACTAGGGTTTTCAAGGCACTCGTTTCGATATAGGCTAACTTGTTTCAAAACAGTTTGAAACTGCCAAAACCCGTACCGAAACAGGGCTTGCCCGTTTCAATACGGAGGGTTTTGGTTTCGAAATACCCCTTTGGTGTTTCAATACGCCCAACGGTCAAAACCTCCCCAACTGTCGAAATTTCCCAACGACTTTTTAAATACAGCTCAACGGTCACCCGTACCGAAACGTTTGTAACCGTTTCGATACAGCTCATACCGTTTCGATACGGCCAAAGGCATTTTGATACGGCTTGTTGTATCAGGCTTCAACAGCTAGTTCTGAAGAAGGCCGTTCCGATACGGGGTCGCCTGTTCCAAAAAGGACATCACCAGAACTGCAATTAATAAGGGAAATAAAGTCTCCAACGGCTCCAATTCAATCCCAACGGTCCTCAACGACTACAAACTCAATTGGGAGTATAAAAGGGACCTCCAAGCATCAAGAATAGGTTAATGCTTCAATTGTAACAACATTATGATAAAGAAATTGTCTTAGAGCTTATTTGTATATTTTCTTGTATAGACAACACTTGTGAGCTTAATTGTCAAATTTGCTCAAGTGTATAGGTTTTGGGTGAGTGCTTAGAATTGTAAACATACACCCATTAGAGGGATTTCAAGTTTGCTTAGAATTTCTCTTGTGAGAGAGTGCTTGATCAAGCTTTGGGTAGAAAGCTTGATCGTTGTAACGGTTTCCTCCTAAGCCGATAAAAGGAGACGAAATTCTTACTGAATTTGTTTTGAAATCCTTAGTGAGGAGCTAAGGTAGTGGATGTAGGTGCTTGTTAGAAGGCCTAACCACTATAAATCCTTGTGTCTATTCTCTATTTTTCATCTCCCTCAAAATCACCCAAATATCCAATCTTCTCCACACATGGCTAGCTAGAACGGTTGAAGGAAATCGAGCATATAAAACTCAACACAATTTAATACGGAAAGAACGTTGTGTGAAACTTGGGGGCTATGGTTTTTTTAAGTATTTTTAAAATTAAATATTACGACACTCTATTTTTTAACGGGTGACTTTTTGAGTCTGATGATCAAAAATATTAAATGAATATTTTTTACCATTCGATGTCAGGATCCATACCTTCGGAGCTTCTGGTTCATTAATTTGATTTTTGATCAGTTCAAGGAATATTAATTGGTAACTGAAACATTTGTAAAATAGTTGGAGGACTAAATTAGAAGTCTTGAAAAATGAGAGCATCACTTGGACAATTACACCATTGCTTAGTTAGTGGAAAATTATGGAGGAATAAAGGGAAAAAGTTTAGGTCCTTGGAGGAGTATTAGATGAAAATTTTGAGTTAGTGGAAAAATTCAACAACTACATTATAATACTACAAATTGTTGTGAATAAAATAACGAAGAACAACGAACAAGAATAAAAGAACAAAGAGATGAGAGAAAGAGAGAGATTTGTATTATTCTCAATATAGACTTGTGTACAATACCTTAATGGAATCATCAATTTATAGGCATAAGAAGTACATAATACATTGAACTCTAATTAATGGAGATAATATTCCTAATGATAAGGTAAATCAAATCTCCTAGATAAAGTTCTTATCATGATAGACATCCACATAGATAAATATTCATAACACTCTCCCTTGGATGCCTATGAAGATAATGTGCCTCGTTAAAACCTTACTAAGATAAAAACCCAGTGCGGAAAAAAATTCTTTAGTGAAGGAAAAAGAGTACACACATCTTTGATATGCATAACATGTTGCCTCATTAAAAACCTTACCAGGAAAACCCATTGGGACAAAACCTCGGTTAAGGGGAAAAGAGTGCAGCGCGTATTTACTCCCCCTCATGAAAACACCACATAAGATCTTTGAATCTTCATAATTCAATCTTGAATACTATTTTCTAAAGATCGTGATGGATGAAACTTTGGAGTAATATGTTCCATGATGTATCCACCTTTCGATTGAGATATACATCTTGCATTATCTCTACACAAGATAGCTTTGTATCATATCTTGTGAAAGTAAATCACATATCTTCTAGATATGTTGGGTCAATGGTCTTAGCCAAAAACATTTTTGGCTTGCCTCGTGTATAACAATTATTTCTACAAAATTTGAGAAGGCATCGACGGATGTTTGAAGATCTAAAGGTAATGGTCTTTGTATAACCATGAATATTTCTTGACCAACTAATATATGGTGTTTCAAGACAAATTATTTATTTGTTTATCTTTTTTTCGAAGATAAATTTATTCACACACAATAATCTTGCAATCATAAGGATACTCAATAGATATGCTTTATTCATATCGAATCTTCTTTAATATTTCTTTCAGCCGATGTCCATTTATAGACAAAGACACGTATTTAAATGCTCGATCTTCAGGCCGAGATAAAAATTGATGTCAAGATTCTTTTTCTCAAATACTTTCATTAAATGCATTGAAAGCACTTCATGAGTTTCCAATTTGAAGCTATTTAGGAGTTCTAATGAAATTCAAATTATCATAATGAATCTTGATCCAAAACTCCTTTATAAAATATATAAGAAAATATGATCATTCTTATAGTATTTTTCAATTAGTACTCACTGAGGTGATTATGTAATGCCCCAATTTTGGGCCTAGAAGTATTTGAGGCTGACTCGAGGTTCGTAGGACCTAGACTAGAGATCCATGTTAGTTCGAGAATGGTTCAGGGAAAACAAGGTTCGGGTTATGATAAAAATATGAGAAAATGCTTAAAAATCATTATTAATTATATAAATGATTTTGGTAAAATCAAGTTTAAGAAAATGACTTTGGAAGTGGGACATTTTGTGTTAGTGACCAAAATGCAATTTTTACAAAGTTGTTTTAGTGACTGTTTTGTAAAGGGATTGAAACTTTGAATCTTTAAGGAGCTATTTGACCTACTTGTTTTTATAAGATTTTTCTCTCAATTAGGAGCATTTTAAAGGGTTTTAATTAATCATTAAAAGGATTTAATGAAGAGAGAGTTGGTTATTTCATTAAAAACCATTTTACGTTATTTTCTCTCATTCTATTTTCTCTCAAAGTTTTCCTTCAACCAAACACTCTCCATTTTCAAGAAAATTGAGGTAAATCTCTGGATTTACTAAACTTTTGATTTCTAAAGGATTCTTTAATCTTGATTTATAAAACCTTATTGTTTTCCTTTGATTTTTCAAGAAAAACACATCCACTTGAGAGAGATTTCATCCAGTAGAGGTAAGTTTCGTTCTTCTCCTCTAATGATCAGTTCTTTATTGAAAATCCCAAGTTATCAATCCTTTACATATGTTTTCTAAGTTGTTTTGTTGAGTTAATCATGGAAATCTTGTTAAATTGTGAGTTATTGGTTGCAATCTTGTGATTTTCGTAATACTACTGTTTTGATTGATTTGAGATTGGTTTTAATCATGATTTGGATGATAAATGATGTTGAAATAAAGGTTTTGTCATAATAATCCTAAATTGGATTGGATCTCTAGTAGTTAAATGGTTAGATTTGGGGTTTTGTGAAGCCAACGAGGTTATGGTGTTGTTGGAGGTATAAGGATGAAATTAGATTTTTTGGATGTTATTTGATGATGAAAATTAGATGGAAGTGTTAGATTATGGTTGGGTTGAGTTTGTATAGTAATCGAAGGTGTTTTCAGTTGTTTCGGATGGGTGTTTTGGAGTTTTTGGGTAGAGCAGCGAGGTAGCTTTGATTGCTAGTGGTTTTAATGCATTGAGATGCATTAATCATCTGTTCTTGTGTGTTATAAATAGGGGAGAACATATCAAAAGAGATTGGTGAAGTTTCAGGAGCTCTAGAAGCTTGGTTACGCTTTGGCAAAGCGAGTGTGGCGTTGTCGGTGAGTGGAATTGGTTTTAAAAGCCTTTCAAAGACTTGAAAGCAATGTTTTGGGGTTTAGGTTGAGTTTGAAACACTAACCTAAATTCAGAAGTAAGTTTGAAATGTTTCGCTCTCGTTTCTCGATTTTTATCCCATTGGTTTTATGATCATGCTCTTGTTTTGAAGATAGAATTACACATACTATTTTATGCATGTTTTCAGAAATGATATGATGATTTTCATGATCCCATGAGATAGAATTGTTATTTCAATGAGATAGAACTATTTGAGAAAATGCTATGTATTGGAATGGGATGAGATAAATATATGTTTATGCATTCAAAAACAGTAAGTAATGATGTTTAAAATGAGTATATTGGCATGGGATGAGATTATTGTTACCGGATATAATTGGTCAACCAATAGAATGAGAAGTGCACTATAATATACAAAATCCGTACGTACTCTTTGGTTCGGGCAATGAGGGTAGTGCCATCCCGTTCCAATGTGAGAGTGTGGTGATGAGAGATTCCACCACGATAGGTCTTGATGATGGGAGATTCCATCAAGCTTTGTGACGATGAGAGATGCCGCAATGAGAGTCTGGTGATGTGAGATTTCACCAGGGTAGGACTTGACATTTTCATCATGCTATTCGTATATCCGAGTAATGTTGATAAATGCCAATATTTAAGATTTACATGTACATTGTTTATAAATGATTTAAATGAAATGAGATTGCATTTGAAATATGCACGTAAGGCTTTGGCTTGAGATTTTGCATTTTGATGAATTCATGAGATAGATGGTACATGTGGTTTAAATGATGTGGTTTTGCTTTGAAAATGATTTCAAGCATGAGATAGAAAGAGCATGATGAGATAGAGATTTTTAAGTGAGAAATGGTTTTACAATGCATTGTTGTTGTTGGATTGTTTTGAGCATCCCTCACTAAGCATTTGTGCTTACGCTCTCTTTTTCCAACAATGTAGAGAATTATCATATTTGGCCAGCAAAGAGTCAAGAAGGTTTCTAAGGAGTGGGATTAAGCTCAAGTATGATTTTACATTTACCTATTAGTAATAATGGTTGGCAATGGGAGGAAGCCTTAATGTTTTGGGAGATGTGTTTCTAAACTCCCTGTTTTGTGGAAAGTTTGTTTTGCCTTTGATGACTTGTAAATGGCCTTTTCTTGTTGGTTTATGCCTTGGTTTGTGTTTTGAATCTCGAGTGGCTATTTTTCATAGGTTGCATGCCTACAGATTCCTTTGATGCATAAGGATATGTTATGATGTTGTTTCTGCCATGTATGATTGTGGTTTGATGTTTAGATATGTTGTATGCATGTTGGAATGATTTTGTATGGATTAAAGTGTGAAAAACCAAAAAAAAGTGTCATTACAGGCCCATGTGTTTCGGTACACTCGAGCCTGTACCGAAACGGTGAGCCTGAAATGGCTCAGGGTTTTCGAAATAGGAGGAAGCGTTTCGATACATTTTGCTACTAGAATAGCCTGTTCCAAAACACCCTTGAGGGTGATTCGATACGGTCTCGTGCTTCAAGTCGCTCGGTCCTGTTTCGGTACGACTGTTTCGATACAGGGCAACCTGTATCGAAACGGTAAACCGTTAAGTTAGTTATTGGCATCTTCCGATGTTTCTTTACGTTTTAGTCCATGAATGTTGTGGATGCAATTAAATGAGCATGAATGATTATTTTGAGCTGAAATTTGACAGAGTTGCATGTAATATGATTAATTAAAGGTTGGTAACTTAAAAAGTGAAGAAGTCTCTGTAATTTGGTAAAATTACAAAATGGTCCCTAAAACGTAATTGTATGCAATTGAGTTCTAAATCGTATTCTGAGCGAATTGCAAATATTTCTGCTATAATTTTTATCACATAGGTTAATAATGAGCATCTAGACAAGATAAAAATAAACAAAATTAGGGTTGTTTATTTGAGTAAACTTCCCGGTTTACTTCAATATTCCCCGTGTGACCCGTTCGGTCTATCGTCCAGACCAGGTCGAGGGGTTACATTTGGTGGTATCAGGGCTAGGTTACGAAAGAATTGGGAGGTGAGGTTGATGGAATATTGTTGTTTGGTTGATTTCTTAATGAATGCTATGCGCGGTGAGTGATTATGTCATGTTTTGATTATTGTTTGATCTATGTGAGATACACGGTGTTTGATAACATGAATTGCAATTGTTATATGCTATTAGGAAAGAGGTTAAGGGTACCCATTGCCATATTATTACTAATGTAAAGAGAATTTTGGTTTTGAAAAGTAAAACTTGAGCACCTTAGATTCTTGCTTTAGCTAGCCTAATTGTTTTATTGTTGCATTCTTTTTAGCTATATCATTTTGATAATGGGACCAAGACGAGATATTAGAGGCAATGTGCGTAATGTGGTTGAGAATGAGATTAATGAGAACGCTGAGAATTTTCCGCCTTCTCCTCCTACGGATGGTGATGGAGCTGGAGCAGGAGCTGGTGTTGGAGGTGTTGGACCTCAAGCAGCGCAAGGGCAAGATGTTGTTGATATGACACCGTTGATTCATGCTATAGTTGGGGCTTTTGAGGCATCAATAACGGGTATGCATGTGACCGCACCTCAGCCTGATGCTAATGCTGGTTTACCTTTGGAACATTTGCGTAGTTTTGGTGGAACTGAGTTTCGAGGTCTATCTTCTGAGGGTTCTGAGGATGGTTTGAGAGCACTCGAAGGATTCTTGGTCAGATGAGTTGCAATGATGTGCAAAAGTTAGGGTGCGTTGTCTCTTTGCTTCACGGAGATGCTTATACGTGGTGGATGACCATCACTGCAGGTATGAAACCTGCTGATGTTACTTGGGAGTTCTTTGGAAATGCTTTCAAGAGAAAGTACTTGGGTTTCGCTATCTTGATTAAAAGAAGTGAGAGTTTATGTCTTTGGTGCAAGGAAACATGACTGTTTCCGAATATGAAGTTCAGTTCGTTTAGTTGAGCTAGTATGCTTCTGAACTGGTTCCCGATGAACAAAAGAGATGTGATCGTTTTTGCTATGGGCTGGTGAAGGATGTCAAGACCTACATGTTGGCTTCGGGCTATACCGACTTTGATGTCTTAGTCACTCGAGCTAAGGACATAGAGCAAAATTTAGGTTTGTCGACTCGTTCTGGTGGTTCTAGTTCTAAAAGAGGTCGGCTGAGTTTGATGTTGGTAAGGATCGTTACAAGAAGCATAAGGATCGAAGTATCAACCTGATTCTAGGCGTGGTGGTGGTAACCCTGGTCGTGGTCATCAAGGACAAAATGTCTTTATTCGTACTCCGAAATGTAACCGGTGCGATAGGAGGCACACGGGAGAGTGTTGGGGTAATCTGGGCACGTGTTGGAATTGTGGATCACGAGGACATATGAAGCGTAATTGTCAACAACTGGTTAGAGATAGACAAGCTCTGATGTGAGCTGCTGAGACACATAGAGGTCGTGGACGTGGTCGTGGTAACTTTCAGCGTAGAGGTGATGGGCAGAGGAATGTTGCTCGTGTTGTTGTTTTTCAGCCTGAGGGAGGTGGACAGGCTAGGGTGTATGCACGCCGAGAGGGAAGGAATGACATGGATGTTATCGCAGGTACCTTTACTTTGCAATTCTTGTCATTACTTTCTTTGATTGATTCTGGTTCTACTCATTCATATATTTTGCGTGAGCATTCAAAAGTGCTTGGTTTTCCTGTTGGGTTATTAGATGTTGGTATGCGAGTAACTAGTTCTTTTGGTGAAACGATTGTTACGAGGAAGTTATATAGGAGATGTCCTTTGTCTGTTCAAGGTCATGTGTTTGAGGTTGATCTTATAGAGTTGCCTTTCTATGGTTTTAATGTAATCCTTGGCATGGATTGGTTAGTTGAGCATAGGGTTGTGGTTGATTTTGAGACCAAGCGAGTTTCGTTGAAACTTGCCGATGGTTATGAGGTAGTGGTTGTAGGTGAGAATGTGAAATTCTTATCTAATGTAGTTTTAGCTCTTGAAGCGAGCTGGTTGATGCGTTCGGGATGTGAAGCTTTCCTGGCATATGTGATGAATCCAAGTATAAAGGAGGTGCGAGTACGGGGCATACGTACAATATGTGAGTTTCCAGGTGTATTTCCGGAAGAGTTGCCTAGTTTGCCACCAAACAGAGAGGTTGAGTTTGGCATTGAGTTGTATGAAAATATGACTCTGGTGTCTATTGCTCCATATCGAATGGCACCTAAGGAGTTGAAAGAGTTAAAGACGCAGTTGCAGAGTTGTTTGATCAAGATTTCATTAGGCCTAGTTTTTCACCTTGGGGTGCACCAGTCTTGTTTGCGAAGAAGAAAGATGCATGATGCGAATGTGTGTAGATTATCATCAACTAAACAAGTTGACAATAAAAAACAAGTATCCTTTGCCATGGATTGATGGTCTTTTTGATCAGTTTCCAGGTGCTTCGGTGTTTTCTAAGATTGATATGAGATCTGGATATTACCAGTTGAAGGTAAAAGATGTGGATGTGCCTAAGACTGTTTTTCGCACAAGGTACATGCATTATGAGTTTTTGGTGATGTCTTTTGGTTTGACTAATGCCCCTGTTGCGTTCATGGATATGATGAACCGTGTGTTCCATGAGTTTTTAGATAGGTTTGTGGTTGTGTTTATCGATGATATTCTTGTGTACTCTTGTACCGAGGAGGATCATGATAAGCATTTGCGGATTGTGCTGCAAGTTTTGTTGGAAAATCGACTTTATGCCAAGTTGAGAAAGTGTGAGTTTTGGCTTAAGGAAATTGATTTCCTTGGTCATGTGGTGTCGGCCAAAGGGATTAGAGTTGATCCTCAAAAGGTTGAAGCAGTGATGAATTGGAAGTCACCTAAGTCGGTTCATGAGGTGCGTAGTTTCCTTGGTTTGGCGGGATAATACCATAGGTTCGTGGATGGTTTTTCAAGGATTGCTGCTCCTTTGATGAAGTTGTTACAAAATGATGTTAAGTTTGAGTGGATGGAGGTTAGACAACAAGCTTTTGAGAATTTGAAGAAAGTGTTGACGCAGGCTCCTATCTTGATTCAACCTAAATCAGGTAAAGAGTTTGTGGTTTATATTGATGCATCCTATGTTGTTTTGGGATTTGTGTTGATGCAAGAAGGTAGGGTGGTAGCTTATGCATCTCGGCAGTTGAAGGTGCACGAACGTAACTATCCTACGCATGACATCCAGTTGGCTGCAGTGGTGTTTGCCTTTAAAATTTGGAGTCATTACCTTTATGGTGAAAAGTGTACGGTGTACACGGACCACAAAAGTTTGAGGTACTTGATATTCCCAAAAGAGTTGAATCTTAGGCAACGAAGGTGGTTAGAGTTGCTTAAAGATTATGACTTGACGATTGAGTATCATCTCGTGATGGCTAATGTTGTAGCCAATGCGTTGAGTAGGAAGGTCGCAGTAGATTTAAGGGCGATGTTTGCTCGGTTGAGTGTATCGCGAGATGGTGGTTTAGTGGTTGAGTTACAAGTGAAACCATCATGGGTGGAGTTGATTAATGAGGAGCATTTGTTCGATGATTCGTTGGTACCGCATGTTTAAGACATTGCGGAAGGAAATCCAACGAACTTTTGTTTCAATGATGATGATGTTTTGTGTTTTAAGAGTCGAATAGTTGTGCCAGAGGTTGTTGAGTTGAGTCACACTATCTTGATTGAGGCTCATAGTAGTCCTTTTGCTATGCACCCTAGTAGTACCAAGATGTATCGTGGGTTTAAGGATGAGTACTATTGGGTTGGTTTAAAGAAGGATGTTGCTGATTATGTTAGTAAGTTCATGGTTTGTCAACGTGTTAATGCTGAGCTTCAATTTTCTTTTGGATTGTTGCAACTGTTGAAGATTCTAGAATGGAAATGGGAGAGAATCACTATGGATTTCGTGACGGGTTTGCCTTTGACACCGTCTAAAAAGAATTCCATTTGGATGATTGTTGATCGTTTTACAAAGTGTGCACATTTTCTGGCCGTGCATACTACGTATACTTTAGACAAGTTGGCGGATTTGTACATCTCTAAGATTGTGAGGTTGCATGGGGTGCCTAAGTCCATTGTTTCGGACCAAGATCCGCGTTTCACAACAAGGTTTTGGGAGTGTCTTCATCAAGCGTTGGGTACGCGTTTGAATTTCAGTACCTCGTATCATCCTCAGATGGATGGTCAGTCTGAGCGAGTTATCCAAGTATGTTGCATCATTGATTTCCAAGATTCTTGGGAGAAACAATTGCCTTTGGTGAAGTTTGCTTACAATAATAGTTATCAAGCGAGTATTCAAATGGCTTCTTATGAGGCCTTGTATGGAAGGAAATGTAGAACGCCTCTTTGTTAGGCAAAAGTAGGGCAGAAGTTGGTTTCTTTGCTTAATGTGCTTAAGGGCACTACGGAAAAAGTGAAGCTTATTAATGAGAGGTTGAAAGCGGCAATGGATCGGTAAAAGTCTTACGCGGATTTGAAGCGTAAGGAGATTGAGTATGCTGTGGGAGATAAGGTGTTTTTGAAGGTTTCACCTTGGAAGAAGGTGATGAGGTTTGGTCGGAAGGGTAAGTTGAGTCCGAGGTTTATTGGACCATATGAGGTGCTTGAGCGTGTTGGACCTGTTGCTTATAGGTTGAGGTTGCCTACCGAGTTGGAGAAGATACATGATATTTTCCATGTATCTATGCTTCGGAGATATAGATTGAATCAGTCTCATGTTATGCCTGTTGAGAAGATTGAGTTGAATCCGGATTTTTCATATGATGAAGAACCAATTGAGATCTTAGATTCAAACATCAAGGTTCTTCGTGGTAAGACCATTGAGTTGGTCAAGGTCTTGTGGCGACATCGTGGTGTTGAGGAAGCCACGTGGGAAAGGAAGGATAATATGAAGAAGCAGTTTCCTTATCTTTTCCCATCAGGTAAAATTTTGAGGACGAAATTTCCTAAGTGGAGGAGAGTTGCAACGCCCCGATTTTGGGCTTAGAAGTATTTGAGGTTGACTCGAGATTTGTAGGACCTAGACTAGAGATCCGAGTTAGTTTGGGAGTTGTTCAGGGAATGCAAGGTTCGAGATATGAGAAAAATATGAGAAAATGCTTAAAACTTATTATTAATTATATACATGATTTTGGTAAAATCAATTTTAAGAAAAGGACTTTGGAAGTGTGGCATTTTGAGTTAGTGACCAAAACGTTGTTTTTACAAAGTTGTTTTAGTAACTGTTTTGTAAAGGGATTGAAACTTTGAATCTTTAAGGAGATATTTGACCTACTTGTTTTTATCATATTTTTGTCTCAATTAGGATCATTTTAAAGGGTTTTAATTAATCATTAAAGGATTTAATGAAAGGGTAGTTGGTTATTTCATTAAAAATCATTTTACGTCTTTTTCTCTCATTTTATTTTCTCTGAAAGTTTTCCTTCAGCCAAACACTCTCCATTTTCAAGAAACTTGAGGTAAAGCTCTGGATTTACTAAACTTTTGATTTCTAAAGGATTCTTTAATCTTGATTTATAAAACCTTATTGTTCAAGAAAAACACATCCAATTGAGAAAGATTTCATCCATTAGAGGTAAGGTTCGTTCTTCTCCTCTAATGATCAGTTCTTTACTGAAATTCCCAAGTTATCAATCCTTTACATATGTTTTCTAAGTTGTTTTGTTGAGTTAATCATGGAAATCTTGTTAAATTGTGGGTTATTGGTTGCAATCTTGTGATTTTCGTAATACTACTGTTTTGATTTATTTGAGATTGGTTGTAATCATGATTTGGATGATAAATGATGTTGAAATAAAGCTTTTGACATAACAATCCTGAATTGGATTGGATATCTGGTAGTTAGATTGTTAGATTTGGGGGTTTTGTGAAGATAATGAGGTTCTGGTGTTGCTGGAGGTATAAGAATGAATTTAGACTATTTTTGGATGTTATTTGATGATTAAAATTGGATGGAAGTTTTAGATTATGGCTAGGTTGAGTTTGTAGAGTAATCGAAGGTGTTTTCGGTTGTTTCGGATGGGTGTTTTGGTGTTTTTGGGCAGAGCAACGAGGTAGCTTTGATTACTGGTGGTTTTAATGCATTGAGATGCAATAATCCTCAGTTCTTGTGTGTTATAAACATAGGAGAACATATCAGAAGAGATTGGTGAAGTTCCGAGAGCTCTGGAAGCTTGGTTACGGTTCGGCAGAGCGAGCGTGGCGTTGTCGGTGAGTGGAATTTGTTTTAATAGCCTTTCAATGACTTGAAAGAAAGGTTTGGAGGTTTAGGTTGAGTTTGAAACACAAACCTTAGTCCGGAAGTAAGTTTGAGATGTTTTGCTCTCGTTTCTCGGTTTTTATCCCATTGGTTTTTTTATCATGCACTTATTTTGAAGATAGAATTACACCTACTGTTTTATTTATGTTTTGAGAAATGATACGATGATTTTCATGATCCCATGAGATAGAATTGTAACCCCCTCGTCCTGGTCCGGACATTTGACCGGTCCGAGTAGGCTACACGGGGAAAACCGAAGCGAAACCCGTTAAGGTTCCCCCTCGGTTAGCAACCCTAGAAAATTTCTTTTATTTATCTTGTCTAAATACAACATTTTATCCTATGTGGAACACGACAGCGGAAATACAAGCAACATAGAAACGACCATCCAAAACAACATTTTTAAAACAACCCATTTCTTCTTTTTAAGCAGGCCGTATCGATACACCTGACAAGGGTATCGATACGCCTTGACCAAGGTCAACGCCCAACGGTCAACACGGGAAGACCGTATCGATACAGCCCTTGAGCATATCGATACACCCTTCTCGGTCAACATCTCGTGGTCAACGAGATGAACCCGTACCGATACACCTGAACACCGTACCGATACGCCAATTACTCACCAAATTCTCAGAATTCCAGTGAGCAAAGAGCGTATCGATATACCCCCGTGTATCGATACCCCTTGCCGATTCTGTGTTCCAAGGTGTAGGACCGTATCGATACGGCCCTTAGGCGTACCGATACGCCCTGCAATGATAGACACAAAACTGCATCAAAACGACACGAACTCAACTCTAAATGCATTTGAGACTTCCCTAATCACCCTCAATCATACATACAACACTTATCAACCAAATCTAATCATACGAGGCACTCAACATGAACAAACAACATTCAACCAAGGAGTTCATGCATTTGATCAAAAGATGGCATATAAGCATTTAAGGTTTCATGCTTCAACAACCCTACACTTAGGCATCCTCAAAAAGGCACATGGCCAACACACATGGTAAGCAATTAAGATATGGTTTTACAATCCAAACATGGCATCAACAAGCCACACAAAAACAACATAACTAAGGAGTCTAAACATGCTCCTAAACAACCAACATTAGCACAAATCCCATTGCTTAACTATTACATGTCCAACATTAAATTCATACTTGATAAACTCAAAGCCAACAACCACACTTGGAGGCCCTCCACTTGCGCTAGCAACCCACGAACTAAGGATCTACATTGTCGAAGAGAAGAGAGCGTAAGCATAAAGCCTAGTGAGGGTAAGCTCTTTAAAAACAAGCCTCGACAATGCAGGGTCCAAGCACGATCTCAACCAAGGTAAATGCATGTTCTTACCTTCGATTCTCGAGAGCCATAATGCACATGATGCATGAACAATTACTCAATAGTATGTCATGCTCAACAAGCTCAAATCCACATCATATGTAAGTCCATAAATCCATCCATAAGAGAATCACATTGATACACATATCAATTCATATTGACACCTAGCTATGACTCGAATACACGGATAAACACGTTGGAACTCACATCCAACAACCACTTTACCTCACGGTGGGATTACACTCATCACCGGTCTCGCGGAGGGGATTCCACTCATCCTCACGCCCCGTCGATGGGATTACACTCATCACCGACTATCACACTATAAAGAAGAATTTCCGGGCGAACCCGTACTCCATCTTGATGACTATCATCATCAAGACCACATGCGCATTTGACTCACGTGTGCACACTAACATCTTAATGATCGATCATTTGTACCCAAGCATACTAGTGCCAATACTAACACAATCCACAATATCAATTACAACCAATTCCGTGCTTAGCACGTACTCACCATGATTAGCATCATGCCCATATCTCATGCATATAACAATGCATCACAACCATGCCTCAACATACATGTATAACACATTATACATAATCATCATATCACAAATCATCACGAGGCATAAACATCAATTAAAAGTTCAACCAATATCTTTAATTAAAGCTTAGGATTAGGCTACCACCCTAATCCTAACTCTAGGTGGGTCTACCAAGCCCAAACTAGTCCACATGCTTGAACCAAACACTTAAAAACCACTTTGAAAACATTAACCACTCACTTTCACTTTCAAGCTCAACTACCGAGCAAGCAATCACCTTCAAGCTTCCGGATTCACTCCCGAGGCTTCACCAACACACGTCCTTGTCTCTAAACAATCCCAACACAATCTAAACAACTTCAAATCAGCCCAAGCATCAAAGTAGCTAACCCGGAATACAATTCAAACATCAAACACAACATTTCAAGCCATGAACAACCCCCAAAATTACCAAACTCAAGCAGCCCATAAACCTCAATCAAAACTCATGTTTCCAACACTTTTAATACCCCCAAATGATTCCAAAACAACCCCCAACCATAGTACTAACCTCAGCCCACAAATTCAAACCCAAAACAACCCCAAAAACCACTCTAAAACCCTTCAAAAACCCAAATCCGGGAATGAGCATAAAACCATGTAAAATTTATATATGTTGCACCATTTGACTCATAAACCTCATATCTAACATCATTAAATAGAAACTTTAAGTTAAACACCATAAAGCTACCATTTTTAATCAAATCCTCTAAAAAACTCAAATTCCAAAACCTTGATGAAAATGAAAACTACTTGTACTTTTGAAGAGAGGAAGATTAGGACAAGTTGGAAATGTGTTTACCTTTCAAAAACGAGCTAAAATGAGGAAGAAAAGTGATGGAATAGTGGAAGGGGAATGAGAGCTCTCTTTGATGTTGATTTTGGGTATGAAGAAGAAGAAGATGTTAAAAGTGTTTATTTGAAATGGGTTTAGTTGGGAAGACTCGTTATTTACAAAAATGCCATTAAATGGCTATTGGGCTTATCTTCCAAATTTGATCCAACTCTTCAATTAAATTTTTGCAAAACAAAACCGAGACATTATTTTGTTTATTTAATTAGAAACTGAGACCCAAATATTATTTAAATATTACTTTCACCCAACCCCCAAACTCGGGTGTTACAAGAATTATTATTTCAATAAGATAGAACTATTTGATAAAATGCTATGCATTGTTTATGTTTTTGAAATGGGATGAGATAGATATATGTTTATGCATTGAAAAACAGTATGTAATGATGTTTAAAATGAGTATATTGGAATGAGATGAGAATATTGTTATCGAATATAATTGGTCAACCAATATGATGAGAAGTGCACTATAATATACAAAATTTGTACGCGCTCTTTGGTTCGGGCAATGGGGGTAATGCCATCCCGTTCCAAAGTGAGATTGTGGTGATGAGAGATTCAACCACGATAGGTCTTGATGATGGGAGATTCCATCAAGCTTTGTGGTGATGAGAGATGCCGCCATGAGAGTCTGGTTTTGTGAGATTCACCGGGGTAGGACTTGACATTTTCGTCAAGCTATCCGCATATCCGAGTAATGTTGCTAAATGCCAATATATAAGATTCACATGTACCTTGTTTATAAATGATTTAAATGAAATAAGATTGCATTTGAAATCATGTTTTGAGATATGCTTCATGAGATTTAAGCATGTAAGGTTTTGCCTTGAGATTTTGCATTTTGATGAATGCTTGAGATAGATGGTACATGTGGTTTAAATGATGTGGTTTTGCTTTGAAAATGATTTCAAGCATGAGATTGAAAGAGCATGATGAGATAAAGATTTTTAAGTGAGAAATGGTTTTAAAATGCATTGTTGTTGTTGGTTTGTTTTGAGTATCCCTCACTAAGCATTTGTGCTTACACTCTCTTGTTCCAACAATGCAGAGAATTAGCATATTTGGCCAGCAAAGAGGCAAGAAGGTTTCCAAAGAGTGGGATTAAGCTCAAGTATGATTTTACATTTACCTATTAGTAATAATGGTTGGAAATGGGAGGATGCCTTAATGTTTTGAGAGATGTGTTTTGAAACTCCCTGTTTTGTGGCAAGTTTGTTTTGCCTTTGATGACTTGTAAATGGCCTTTTCTTGTTGGTTTATGCCTTGATTTGTGTTTTGAATCTTGAGTTACTATTTTACATAGGTTGTATGCCTATAGATTCCTTTGATGCATATGGATATGTTATTATGTTGTTTCTGCCATGTATGATTGTGGTTTGATGTTTAGATATGTTGTATGCATGTTGGAAGCATGTTGGAATGGTTTTGTATGGATTAAAGTGTGAAAAACTAGTAAAAAGTGCCATTACAGGCCCATGTGTTTCGGTACACTCGAGCATGTACCGAAACCGTGAGCTTGAAATGGCTGAGGCGTTTCGAAACAGGAGGAAGCGTTTCGGTACGTTTTGCTACTAGAATAGCTTGTTCCGAAACACCCTTGAGGGCGTTTGGATACAGTCTCATGCTTCGAGTCGCTCGGACCTATTTCGATACGACTGTTTTGATACAGGGCAACTTGTACCGAAACAGAAAGCTGTTAAGTTAGGTATTGGAATCTTCTGAAGTTTTGTTTCTTTACGTTTTAGTCACTAAATGTTCTAGATGTAATTAAATGAGCATGGATTATTATTTTGAGCTGAAATTTGAAAGAGATGCATGTAATGTGATTAATTAAAGGTTGGTAACCTAAAAAGTGAAGAAGTGTCTGTAATTTGGTAAAATTACAAAATGGTCTCTAAAACGTAATTGTATGCAATTGAGTTCCAAATCGTAGTCTGAGCGAGTTGCAAATCGTTCCGTTGTGATGTTTATCACATAGGTTAACAATGAGCATCTAGAAAAGATAAAAATGAAAAAAAATTAGGGTTTGTTTATTGGATTAAACTTCCCGGTTTACTTCAATATTTTCCGTGTGACCCGTTCGGTGCGGTCTATCGTCCAGACCAGGTCGAGGGGGTTACAGATTATACCAAATGCGCCAAAATATAAACATTCAATTATACATGTCTAAATAAATTTCCTCGGAAATTTCCAAATGCTTCTTGCATTTTAAATCCTTTAAGGATAAATATGGATCCACAAAATAATTAAAAACATATAAAATATTTCATAATTGCCAAAATAATTGCATCCACCATGAAGTAATTAAAACTCTTCACAAATCATAATTCAAGTCGTATTTACGACTACTTATTTCTGCCTCACTTGCATTATACATTTAGGTGTTTGGACTGATGTCCAAATACTTCTCTTTTGGAAGTATTCTATGTAAAATTGTTTGTAAAATCGTTGTCGACAATTTTTCAATTTTCTGGTTCCATTCTCGTAGTGACATAACTCGCCAAGATCTCTTCAAGATTTTAATCTTTATTTCAGGTATCTGAAACTCTTCAAGAGTTTTATTATTAGTTATTTCTTTGGTCTCTTCAGGAGCACCCGCCTCCAATATATGACCATCTCATACTATTTCCCATTTACGAGAATTTTAATCATTGGAATCAATTTTCATGCTTCATGCATGATTACATTCATTCGCTCTAACATGTAATTCAAATTTAGAGCATTTCAGTTGGTATATGAGACTTAGTTACTCTCATTGGGTTAGTAAACATGCCTGGCAATTGACATGTAATAACATGGATTATCTTATGAACTTCTGGTTCATATACGAGGATCTAGATAATGATAATTCATTTTCTTTTATTCAATTGATTATTATCTCCCCCTAATGTCGGGAAAAAAACATGTCATAAATGATTCTCCAATTAATGTTTAAGAATATAAACATAAAAGGGGACTCGTATTCAATATATATTATCGACTCTTTTTATATACCCATTTTGTGCGGTTGGGTGGAGCAATTCAATTATATATCGCACATTAAAAAATTTGAAAATGGAAAATATGACTTCTGACCAAAAGTCAAATCATAATGGGGAGTTTATTATACCTCATTGGCTTGATGCGTATAAGTGTTGCTATACGTGAAATACCATATAGATAACTTTGTTCTCATAGTTTAGCTATTAAAGAGGAGACATCCAATTAAAATTTCGCTAAACTGTATTTTTCATAATCAATAAGCTTTGTAACAGTTATTTCAACCAATATAGCCTAAAATATAAACTCACAAGCTTTTATAAGAAGAATAGTCTAACTGTATAATCAGAATCTTTTTTCTAATCAATCTCACAAACTTCTGGTTGTAAGTTGATAAAACAATGTAGATGCATCTTCTAAAATTATATAAAATTTTCCAAATTTGTGGATAAATGGGCCCATATTTCATTCAGATATGCAAGACATGCAGTCTCAACTTTAGTAAGAGAACTTCAAGTTCTTTTGGTAAGTGGGATCTTAATCATTTCCTTTGAGAACAAGCAACACAAGAACTTCGTGTTCTTTTAGTAAGTGAAATTTAATCAATTCCTTTGAGATCAAGAACCACAAGAACTTTAGGTTCTTTTAATAAATGTGCATATAAATCTCAATAGCTTTTGCATCATTATTGATCATGATGGTCTAATCGATCCTACCAACTATATATGCATGTGTGTATATATATATTCCTGAATTTGTAAACTTCTGTTTTACTAAAACATGTGATTCAATATCACTTGTACATGTGGGGTACAAATTTTAAAATAGAAGTTTCTTTGAAACTTGATAATACATTGTCCACCAAAAATTATTCCTTTGAATGAGAATATATTTAGCTCTTCCGGAGCTTTCAATGAAAATTATTCTTTTGGTAGCAATATGTAGCTCTTTTAGAGCTTTCAACTGACTTTTTGGCTACCAGAGCTTATATCCATATTGGCTTATTTCAAATGCCAATTGATAACATATGTTATATATAATTCTAAAGAGATTACATCCACTTTTGGTGGTGACGATATCATTACCTTTAACGGTAAGTATTGTGATATTCACAATTATGCATATTTTATAATGTGCTTTCTCTCAAGAACTTAATTGCTCTTCCGGAGCATCAATGTTTTTAGTACTCTGAGATATAGTACTCACATTTTTCCCTTGAATTCAAATGGGAAAATATTTCTTATGCTTTTGTAAAACATAAATCGTCAACATAAATTATATTCGATAAGTAATCATGTTAAAATAAATAAATGTCATAATATATACTTATATAAACCAATAGAGAACATAGATTTAATCCTCATACGCGACATTGTTAAACCAGTTCACAAGGTCCTTTAGAAACCTTCTTTGAGACCAATAGCCTTGCAGAATGAGATGTCCAGCCAATATATTTGGATTAAACCAACAGAACAGAGAACATATTAACTAATTAAAGAATATACTTTATGTGTTAAATTAATATACAAATCGTAAATAATTAATGCGTAAAGTAAATTAAACATAAAACAAAGTAAATTAAAAGAAATAAGTAATTCTCTTCAAGGTTACGAGAATAATTAGAATATGATTTATTCCCTTCAAGGTTTATAAAGAAATCAACAACGTCTAAATGAGTTGAACCAATATCATCTTCTTCATTTTTTGCAAATAAAATTTGCTTCCATTTTCTTTTCTTTATCATTCAATGATTGTTGATTTTTCAATGTACGACAAGTACGAGACCAATGGTTTATATCATCACATTTGTAATACATAGGATTTCACTTTCTTAGAATGATCTTTATTACTCTTGTCATCATTATAACCCCACTTCTGGTGGGTATAAACATTCTTAAAATAACCATATTGTCCATGTCCATGTTCATGGCTTCAATCACGACCACAAATATTAATGTGACATTTATTCTTTCCATTATATAATCTCACATTCACTTATGAGAATGAAATGGAGCCAGTGGGCCTTTAAAACCTTTTTTTTCATGATATTGTGTATGAGGACAACATTATTTGCGTGAAAAGTGGAGTATGTTTTTATTAACATATCCTCATCATTGATAATCGCATGGAATAAAAATCATGCTTGCATTCACTTCAAGAAATGTCTCCCACAAAAATTCTTATCAAGATGAATTTTGTAACATGAACTTGGGAGAAGTCTATAGTCAATTTTCGACACGAAAGAATGATTTCCTTTGAGAAAATATATACTTTATAACAATCTTCTTGTAGATTCAAAATCATCATGATTTATCGCACTTTAAAATCGTATTTTAAAGGATAAAAATAAAAATAGAGTTCACCAATATTGATTTTCCTCTCGAAGACAAAGGAGACGTAGCAAATGAACCAACACATCTTCTCATAATCTTTTTACATCATGTCTCTTTCCAAGCCATTTAAACGCATCATGTAAAACTCAAACACGGTTAAAAATATCAACTCTTATCAATAGAATAAAATAAACAAATATTAATCTATGAGTTATGAACCAAAGAAATAAGAAAATCTCAAAATTGAATTTACAGAAGTGTAGGGACTTAACCAAGTAGATTAAAAACTTTAGGATCATGTCATAATTTTCTCTTTTCATAGCAAAGTTGCATAAGCACAACGCTGACGTAAATCAAAACTTTATTTATTTATTTATTTATTTATTATTACAGCGCAAAGAAAGAATTTGAAGAACGTACCACCATTCAAATTCTTATACCAACTTTGACTAGTGCAACCTCCCAACATTAAATTCTCGTTGCTTTGTCATCAAAATCTTCAATAGCCAATGAACTGCACAGTTGGGATTGGTATTTTAAATTTAGCTCGAACATTAAATGTTTTAGTCTTGGGCCCAAAGTTAAAAAGAAATTAAAAATCAAGTTAAAATATAAAGAGAAATAAATAATCATTAATTTAAAAGAAATTGAGGGGGGAAAACATAAATTCGATTCATCGCAGGATCAAACTTTTTTTTTGGTAACTTCTTTGGGATTCGAACAAAGAGCATCAAAATCTTTTGATAACGTGTTGTGAATAAAATAACGAAGAACAACAAACAAGAATAAAAGAACAAAGAGATAAGAGAAAGAGAGAGATTTGTATTATTCTCAATATAGACTTGTATACAATGCCTTAATCAAATCATCTATTTATAGGTATAAGAAGTACATAATACATTGAACTCTAATTAATGGAGATAATATTCTTAATGATAAAGTAAATCAAATCTCCTAGATAAAATTCTTATCATGATAGACATCCACATAGATAAATATTCATAACAAAAATGTAATTTTTAATTCATAAATCAATTTGTCATCTTTTTCTAAACCTTTAGAAAGATGGAATTCATAAACCAACATTAGAGAACTTTGAAGTCTAGAGTGAGAAAGTGTTGATTTGAAGAAGAATATCAAGTGTATGTGTTATCCAAATACATTTTTAGAATTTTTGGGGGCTTAAACTGTACATTGGTGGTTTTAGTTGTTAGTTTCAAGCAAGGTGATGGAGGAATCCTAAATCCTAAGTGGATTTTCTTTTTCTCTTTCATGTTCACATATTGCTTTGATGGAAAATTGATGATAGATTGTAGTTTGAATGTGTTTCTTGTGTACTTTGAAGCTTTGGAAGTCATGAGAACCCCCGATAATCAAAGGAAATTAAAGTCACTGATTAATCGATAATAAGAGACATATCGTAAGTTCAGATTATATAAGTGTAGTCATATGTGTGTTCATTGTGTGTTTTTTCATGGTTTGTTTAATTGTGTAGGTTTTTGATATATTTGTACTTGAAAATTAATTTCAGCCTTAAATTGAGTCTTTAGTTAAGTGTGAATTGATGATATATGTGATTTGCGCCATTGACATGGAATTTGTATTTGATGTGTTATCTATGTGAATATTATGTGTTAGGCATTTTGAATGGAAATGAAATATTAATTTGCTAATGAGAAACAATGAATAAACCGTTGTACATATGTAATGTATTCAAAGGAATTTCATGATTTTAAAAACAAATAATTTTTATTTCATTCTATAAAATAAATCAATGTAGTCAAAGAGACAATATGAAAAACTCATAATTTTAGCTTTTTTTCATTTCACCAAAATTATCTCCACATTTGTCGTGTGTTTAACAACCTAAAATGTTATCAAAAAGTATATCACTTTAGTTTAAAAAGAGGCACTTAAAAGAGAAAAAAGTGTCCGGAAATCATGGAACCCCTAGCGAAACTTCCATAGATTGCACTAGTGGTCTGCTGCCAGACCCTCCGATTCTAGTGGTGCCAGTGTTATCACTGGAGAGATCGAGATCTCCAGTCCATGCTGAAATCCAAGTAGCCTCGAAGAAGGGACGGAATCTATCTCTCCCCACTGCCCCAGAATTGACATTCCCACGGAGGAAGCGATTTTGAATGATGATCAGGAGCAATGCGTTCCTAATACTAAGGAGGGCGATAAGACTATCATGGCCCCTTCGACACCGATCCAGATTGGTTTCGTATCCAAACAGTCTTTCCATGACATGGTTACTGGAGGGATTGCAAAACATAATCAACAGACCACAATTGGTGATTGATAGTGGTTCGCTTCTCGAACAAGGTTCACAATGCCATAGATGATAAACTTGCATACACTGTCGTGGTAAGGCTATTGGAAAAAAATACGATATAGGGCCCTTCTGAATTGAGTTACTATGCTTTGGAATCGATCGTGGGAGATTAGTCTGGTGGATCTGGTAATGAATATTACATGTTGTGATTTGCTCTTGAGGAGGACTATTCCAAGGTACTTTGTGGTGGTCCATAGGTTATCTATGACAATTACTTAACAGTACAGCCGTAGAGTCGTAATTTCTCCACTACGACAGATCACCCGTCTTTGAATAATGGTGTGGGTTTTCCTTCCTGGGTTACCCTACATGTACTACACTATGAGACTTTTTCCATATATATTGAAATCAATTGGACATGTTGTGCGGATTGACTACAACACAATTAAGGGGAAGCGGAGGCGTTTTGTGTGACTCACATTGGACATTGATTTGGATGATCCATTGAAGCCAGGTCTGATCATTGATGGACAACACCAACCAATTGAGTATGAGGGCCTCCCGACTATCTGTTGCAAATGCGAGAAATATTGTCACTCAAGGAAAGTATGTGGATAATAGGCACAAGCGCGTTGGGAGGAGGAGCAAAATATGTCCAAGAATAACAATCTGGATGAATTTTATGGACCACGGATGCAAGTGGTGAACCGCGGGAGATGACCCACTCAGCAAAAGAAGAATGCACCACACACTAGAAGGTGGATGATACTTTGAATCGTAGCACAGAGTCCAGATTTGATGCTCTTAATTCAAGATTTGATGGGAGGCAAGGAAACAAGGAGGTTATTAAGGAGAATGTTATGGGTAAATCGACGCTTATGTCGAGTCTTGAACCAACATAGGTTAGAGCGATTGGATCAATGTATGCTGAGACTACTAACCAAGAGGCTTTTCAAAGAAATAACACACAAGCTCCACTGATAAGGAGGGACCAATGGGAATAGATCTAATGAAGACTAGGGTTACAGTGAATATAGAAGCGTCGCAAGTGGTCTCGGTAGAGGAAATTGTCCTAGTGGCGTCAACTTTAGATAAGACGAGACATGGTGCGGTCAAAGTAGTGGATGCTAGGATGAGTCTTGTACTTCGGAAAACAAATAGAAGGGTGCAACCTGCCTCAATCCGGGGCAGTTGAAAAACAGTGCTAAGGGCAAGGGGGTGAATAGTAAAGACCTAAAAACCAAGCAAAAATTTAACAAACTACCCTCGAAGCCAGTGTTGGATGAATTTATTACGCATATGACATCATAGTTAAATAAAGAAACTACTCAGGTACCACATCTGGATATTGCTACTGGAAAGTTGGTGTCTGATGCTCACATTCAGGTTCAATTGAGAGAAAACTAGGCATTCAATGCGACTGGGAATGCTAATGCCCAGGTCTGATCTTTCTTTGTCGCAATATCGTCAACCTTTTAATGGTTAAAATTATGTATCGGAATGCCCCTTGGCCTCTTTGTTAATTGGTATTTTAAGTTGTTTGTCAGAACTCAACGGCCAGATATTGTTGTGGTCATGGAACCACGTATTAATGGTACTAAGGCAGATAATTCCATACTTCACTCGGGCTTTGGTGCTTCTTATAGAGTTGAGGTGTTGGGTTTCTTTGGTGGGATTTGGATATTATGAAAGCAATCTGTTCATATTAATGTGGTTGCAGTCTTTAATAAGTATGTTCGTGGGTAGGTGTTACCTATGGGAATCAAAAGAAATTCTTTACTATTTTGTCTATGTGAGCCCTGACAGTACTCTCAGGCGCTCCTTGTAGCTTTGGAACCCCACAATAATACCCTTTGGATCCTTGGACGGGACTTTAACGTTTTTGTTAGCACATCTGAAAGGAGTGGGGGTTCGCAACAAAGATTTGTTGTTTCTCCTAGATTTAATGAGTTATTGTTCCAATCTCGACTTTAAGATTTGGGATTTCATGGCCCATCTTTTACTTGGACGCTTGGCTTCTTGTCTCACAGGTTAGAATGATGTTTGTGCAATAGTGAATTACTTTAGGTCTAAGGAATTTCAAAAGTTCTTCAACTCCAGCATTTAGGTTCTAACCATCGACCTATTTTATTAAGGATTTATATTCAATGCACAAGCAGTGGAAACAAAAAGTTTCTACAAACGCCTTGGTTTTAGGGTTTAGGTTTAGATTTTAGGGTTTAAAAGCTAGGCTTTATGTTTAATCGTTTAGAATTTAAGGTTTGTTGTTAGAATTTAGGGTTAAAATTTATTGTTTGAAGTGTTGCGGCCGTTTTTGAAACCTGGTTGTGGAAAAAATAGCCTGACAATTGGGGTTTTGGAAATCGAGGTTTCTCAATTTAATTCGATCTTGAAATTAGGGGGTTTTCCATTTTAAATCAAATTTCCTTTATTTTTTTAAAAAATCATTTTAGAGTCGCCACCGGTCACTTTGGTAGACCGGACACCATATAAAGCGGGCCAGAGATTCTTTTAATAAAATTCGGGGTTGGGAGTCGGTTACGTGTAGGGAAGGGTTAGCACCCCTATAAACGCCCGTTATCGATACCTTATTAATTCCATGTGGCATTTTGGCATTTCTAACATTATTCTAAATTTAATTAAATTTTTTAATTGTTAAATGGGTTACATTTCAAATGGGGATATCATTTTGTAAGAAAATACATTTTGGACGAACATAAATTTTGAAACGTCCAAATACATTAGGACACTTCAATTTATATTCAAAATGTACCTCAACACAAAAAGTTTAATGCATGTCCAATTATGTTGTTGTTCAGTTTAACTAAAACCTAATTAAGGTTCCATTAAATAATTGATTAAGATTCTATGAATATTATTAATTTTTGGGCTTTTATGGTAACACCCAAATAATTGGACACTACACATATTAGGCCCAAAAGTAATAATATTCCTAACTTTAGTGAAACTATTTATTTAATCCTATTTTCAATTTATTTAAACTAACTATATGTGATTTTCATTTTCGATGTTCAAATGAGTATTGAATCTCTTATCTAAATATTCCCTTGATTAACGTTATATTGCAATGTGATACTAATCAACTTAGAACACTTAGACTTTCATTCAATATTCATTTATTTTCTATAGTGTCCTCTCCTAGCAAATTAATTGAATTTAATTAGAGAGCTTAGTCCTAAAAGGCTCTAATTTAATTACACTAAATGAATTAAAGTCTCCTAAATAAGAATACTATATGCTTAATTAAAAATATGCATACAGGATAAATAAACAAATAAATTAGAACAATTAAACAAAGGCAATCAAACTGATTCCATGACTAAATTGCATTAAATTCAAAATTATAGAGCCAAATTACAAGGAATTGGTGGCCATTCTGCAAAAAAGGGTAAACTCAAGAGCCCGAGTCTAATTCCCTTAAGAGAATAACCCAAGCCCAATTTAAATTCGACCCAAAACTACCAACCCAACTCGAACTCGGCCCAAAATACCTAGCCCATGCTCGACCGGATCACGGACCCGTATTCAGACCCGCTTAAAACGCGAGGATCCTCTCATGACCCAACACCAAAACGGTGCCGTGTTGACTCGCGTATAAAAGGGGGGTGACCGGGCCAACTTAGCCATTTCTCCGAAACCACTATCTCTCCTCACCATCTCTCTCTCTAAACTCTCTCGACTCAAACACACCGAACCCAGAAATCCTCACCTTATCTCGATCAAAACCCCACTTTTCCCTTCAAATTCATCCTAGTTCTTCATCTTTTCTATATTTAATTCCCAAAAAACTCTTCATCTTCATTTTCTTTATTATTTCAGATCGAAATCTTTCTTTTACTCATTTTTCATCACTTGTTCTTCATTTTTTCCCATTTTGATTCAACATAAACACTAAAACACCTTCGCTTCTTGTTTCCCTCAGATCAAAACTCATTTTTATCCCGATTCTTCACAAATTCATTACCTTTTCTCCATTTGATCCAAAACCCTAGCTTCGTCCGAACTACAACATATTTCCCGGCCACTAAAGGCGACGCTGGTCACCGACCATCGTCTCCGGTTATCCCTATCCTTTTTTGATGACTGGAATCATCTTCTTCGGTCAGCATGCAACTTTCGATCATCTTCCCCGGCTAAACTTGGGTTTCCGATCATCCCCTCCGACCAAACCTGCAACTCCGACCATCGTGCTCTTCCACCGGAGCGATTCCCAGCCAGCGTCCACCGCCTTGCTAAAACCCTAAAGGCTTTATTTCTTCTTGATTTTTTTCTCCTAAACCTAAATCTACAACCCGTTTCATCAGAAACACCCATCTTCCCCTCCTAAACTAACTACTCAAACCAAAAATCATCTCATCTCTATCATTTTCGACTCCAGCCGACCCTAACTCTTCACTCTTTGACTCTGGCGATGCACAAAAGAAAGCTAAGTGACCGAAACTCTCTTGTTTTTTCATTTCAAAGTTTTAGATCTAGGTTTTGCTTCTGTTTTTCTAGTTTTTAGCTTAGGTTTGACTTATTTTTGTGATTTCAATGCAGGAATATGACAGAGGGAAAGATGAGCTACGTTCTGAAGAACTCTGGCGACGATACAGTGCTCCGTTCAACGACGACGACGTTTGATTCCAGTGTATGTTCCAATTCTGGTGAGACATTTCGGTTTCTTCAATCTCTCTAATTATTTCCGCAATTATTGTTGTAATGATTGTCCATTAATGATTTCTCTCTCCATATTTATATCAGGTGGTGGGGTGACGTTATTTCTTGCATCAGCGGAGACAGGTGGGGCTCAATCCGCGTAAACAAGAGACGAGCGAATGGGAGCATGACACGTGTCCCTTGGGTCTCGGTTTTGGGCGGGAAATAAAAACACAGATGGGCTTTGTGTTTCTTTACCCGGTTTACATATGTTTGTTGGGCTGGCAGATATATATGTATTGTAAATGGGTTGACAAAATATGTATTTCGGGTCTAATACTTGTATTTGGGCTTTACATAATAAAAAAAGGTATTGTATATGTAAAATGGACTCTATATTGTATATTTTTGACTATTTATTTATTTGGTATTCGAATATTATATATGCACACTTGACAAAATATGAGTATTACATGAAGGTTAGTGTTTAGAGTTTAGTGTAATATGGTTAGAGGTTTAAGTTTTAACCCATAAACTCTAAATTATAAACCCAATCTTGAAATTATAACCACAACCCATCAATTCTAAACTACTAAACATAAACTTGTAACTTTAAACCCTAAAATATAATCCTAGAACCTAAAACTAAGGCGCTTGTAGAAACTTTTTGTTTCCACCGCATGTGTATTGAATAATTACCCTTTTATTAAATACTTGTGACCAAAGTAACACTCAACATACTCGTCTTTTACAGTATCTTGCGGCATGGAACGGTCATTAAGACTTCTCGAGAATGTTGGCTGAGTCATGGGATAAAACTAATACCTTTGCTGAGAATATAAGATGATTTCAGGTTAATAGTCGTGCATGGAATGCAAAGACTTTTGGACATATTGGGAAACAAAAGTCACTCTTACTTGCTCGCATTAGGGGGATAGAAAAACACCTTGAAGTGGTCGATTATGATTTCCTTGCTAAACTGGAAATTGAACTAAAAATATGAGCTTCATATGGTTTTGGAACACGAATAGAGTCTCTAGCATTAGAAATCTTGCTCCGAGTGGATTGAAAAGGGTGATTGAAATACTCAATTTTTTCATTCAACAATGATGTGTAGGAGGTGCCATAACACTATCCGAGTGTTGGAATTGGAGGGCGGAACATGGTGTGATGATCTGGAAATTTTAAAGCAAATTATGGTGTCATTCTTTCACAATTTATTCTCAAGTCAATCTCGCCTACAATCTGATCCGGCTACCTTGAGCCATTTTCATCATTTTGGTAGTGATGAACTTCGGTCAATAACTGCGATAGTAACCATGGAGGAGAGGTGTGACAGGTCTTATTTAGCATGGAAGAATTGAAAGTACCTGGGTGGGATGGCCTCATTTCAGAATTATATCAGAAAAATTGGGATGTCGTTGGGCGTTCGATATATTATATTTTTCGCCAATTCTTTGAAACCTGTTGTCTTGATGATTCTTTTAATCACACGTTACTGGTCCTGGTTCCAAAGGTTGAGGCGCCAAAAAAGATTTCTCAATTTCGGCCTATCAGCCTTTGTACAGTGATTTATAAATTGATTACTAAGATCCTAGTGAATCAGATAAAGCCCTTCTTGTTGCATTGGATTTCCCAAACCCGAATGAGCTTTGTTCCAAGCAGGCAAATCATAGATAACATTGTTTTGGCACAAGAGGTTATTCATTCATTGTGTAACAAAATTGGTCGTAAGGCTTGGATGGCGATTAAGGTTGATTTGGAAAAGATCTATTGCCGTCTTGAATCGATTTCATTGAGGAGACATTGCGAGATACTAGATTACCATAGGGTATTATTTCTCTTATTATAATTTGTGTTCGGTTCATATCGACGTAAGTTCTTTGGAATGGAGATATTTTTGAGCCTTTTTACCAACTCAGGGGATTCAAAAAGGGGATCCCCTATCTGTTTGTTCTTTTTCTGGAGAGGCTCTCTCAGATGATTAATGACAAAACTTCGTCTGGCATGTGAAAGCAAATTCAGTTATCACGCAATGGACCGAGATTGTCTCACTTGTTCTTTGCTGATGATTTAGTGCTCTTTGTTGAGGCCTCTTTACATCAGATGTCATGTATACGAGGGGCGCTTGAAAGTTTTTGCCGATACTTTGGCCATCGTGTAAGTATCTCCAAAACCCAGATCTTTTTTCAAAGAATGCAATAGCGGGTATTAGAAAGTGTATTGCAAATAGTTTTGGTTTTGAGGAGGTACGTAACCTGGGCAAATATCTAGAAGTAACATTGTTGCATTTGCGAGTTACTAAAGCAACGTATGATTAATTAATTGAGAATATGCAAAAACACTTAGCTGGTTAGGTTGCACAATCTTTATCTTTGGCAGGGCGAATAACCCTTGCAAAAGCGGTTCTACATGCAATACTAATGTATGTGATGCAGCCAATGTGGATTCCTAAAGGCACTTGCGATACAATAGAATGGATTATCCGACGGTTTGTTTGGGGATCACATAATGGAAATATGGTCACTCAAGGGAAGTATGTGGCCAATTGGCACAAGCGCGTCAGGAGAAAGAGCAAAATCTGTCCAAGAATAACAATCTGGATGAATTTTATGGACCATGGATGCAAGTGGTAAACCGCGGGAGATGACCCACTCAACAAAATAAGGATGCACCACACACTAGAAGGTGGATGGTACTTTGAACCGTAGCACAGACTCCAGATTTGATGCTCTTAATTCAGGATTTGATGGGATACAAGGAAACGAGGAGGTTATTGAGGAGAATGTTAGGGGTAAATCGACGCTTATGTCGAGTCTTGAACCAACATAGGTTGGAGCGATTGGATAAATGTATGTTGAGACTACCAACCAAGGGGCTTTGCAAAGTAATATCACACAAGCTCCACTGGAGAAGAAGGGACCAGTGGGAATAGATCTGATGAAGACTAGGGTTACATTGAATTTGAGAGCATCACAAGTGGCCTCTGTAGAGGAAATTGTCCTAGTGGCGTTGACTCTAAATATGACGATACATGGTGCGGTCAAAGCAGTGGATGTTAGGATGAGTCTTGTACTTCGGAAAACAATTAGTAGGGTGCTACCTGCCTCGATCCGAGGCAGTTCTAGTTCAATGAATGTGAAAAAAAGTGCTAAGGGCAAGGGGTGAATCGTAAAGACCTAAAAAACCAAGACAAAATTTGACAAACTACCCTCGAAGCCAGTGTTCGGTGAATTTATTACGCATATGACATCGGAGTTAAATAAAGAAGCAACTCAGGTACCACATCCGAATATTGCTACTAGAAAGTTGGTGTTCGATGCTCACATTCAGGTTCAATTGAGAGAAAACTAGGCATTCAATGCGATAGGGAATGCCGATGCCTAGGTATGATCTTTCCTTGTCGTAATATCGTCAACCTTTTAATGGTTAAAATTATGTATTGGAATGCCCCTTGGACTCTCTGTTAATTGGTATTTTAAGTTCTTTGTCAGAACTCAATGGCCAAATATTGTTGTGGTCATGGAACCACATATTAAAGCAAAATATGGTGTCATTCTTCTACAATTTATTCTCAAGTCAATCTCGCCTACAATCTGATCTAGCTACCTTGGGCCATTTTCATCATTTTGGTAGTTATGAACTTCGGTCAATAACTGCGACAGTAACCATGGAGGAAGGGTGTGACATGTCTTATTCAGTATGGAAGAATTGAAAGCACATAGGTGGGATGGCCTCATTTCAGAATTATATCAGAAAAATTGGGGTGTCGTTGGGCGTCCGGTATACTCTATTGTTCGTCAATTCTTTGAAACCCATTGTCTTAATGATTCTTTTAGTCGCACGTTACTGGTCCTGGTTCCAAAGGTTGAGGCGCCAACAAAGATTTCTCAATTTCGGCCTATCAGCCTTTGTATGATGATCTATAAATTGATTGCCAAGATCCTAGTGAATCAGATGAAGCCCTTCTTCCTGCATTGGATTTCCGAAACCCAATTGAGCTTTGTTCCAAGCAGGCAGATCGTAGATAACATTGTTTTAGCACAATAGGTTATTCATTCATTGTGTAACAAAATTGGCCGTAAGGCTTGGATGGCGATTAAGGTTGATTTGGAAAAGACCTACGACCGTCTTGAATGGATTTCATTTATGAGACATTGTGAGATACTAAATTACCATAGGGTATTTTTTCTCTCATTATAACTTGTGTTCGGTCCGTATCGACACAATTTCTTTGTAATGGAGATATTTCTGAGCCTTTTTACTAACTCGGCGAATTCGAAAAGGGGATCATCCCCACATATGCTTGTTCTTTTTATAGAGAGGCTCTCTCAGATGATTAATGACAAAACTTTGTCTAGCATGTAAAGGCAAATTCAGTTATCATGCAATGGACAGAGATTGTCTGACTTGTTCTTTGCTGATTATTTAGTGCTCTTCGTTGAGGCCTCTTTACATCAGATATCCTGTATACGATAGGTGCTTGAAAGTTTTTGTCGATATTTTAGCCATCGTGTAAGTATCTCCAAAACCCAGATCTTTTTTCAAAGAATGCATCAACGAATATTATAGAGTGTATTGCAAATAGTTTTGGTTTTGAGGAGGTAGGAAACATGGGCAAATATATTGGAGTACCATTGTTGCATTTGCGAGTTACTAAAGCAACGCATGATTAATTAATTGAGAATATACATAAACACTTAGCTGATTAGGTTGCACAATCTTTATCTTTGGCAGGCGAATAACCCTTGCAAAAGCGGTTCTAGAGGCAATAACGGTGTATGTGATGTAGCCAATTTGGATTCCTAAAGGCACTTGTGATGCAATATAATGGATTATCCGACGGTTTGTTTGGGGATCACATAATGGCAATAGGTCCTTGGCTCTTGTTAAATGGGAGGATATGTAGAAACTAATTGACTATGGTGGGGTTGGCATGCGTAATCTGCATAGCAAAACATGGTGTTTATGTTGAAAATTGTCTTTCAATTGGTAATGAATGAAGAAAAGTTCTAGGTTAAGGTGTTAAAAGGGAAGTACAAGTGGCATGACACAATCTCGACAATGCTTAAAGCTTGACAGGATACCCACGAAAGAATTTCTTAGTACAAGAGGTGTGAAATTTGATGATGACTCGATCGGCTGTCCTTGGTGTGCTCTTGGGAAGGAAAACACAAACCACCTTTTGCTGGAATGCAGATTTGCGATATGTTTCTGGAAGAATTCCTATAATTGGTGGTCATTACCTTGGCCAACCTTGCTTAATATGGATGACTTTTCTCTTTTTGTTTTAAAGTTTCTTGGTCAGGGAAAGTAAGATCATTGTGGCTTATCTCAGTTGCATTCGCGGTGTGGAGCCTATGGTTAGCAAAGAATGAGAAGGTGTTTGAAGACAAAACAATTTCACAAAAGGATCTCCTATTTCTCTTAAAAATGAGAGCTCTTTTGTGGATCAAGGTTGGAAACGCATACCTTCTTGTTAATGAAGACGCTTGGTGGAAATCTCCTGTGGAATGTATCAATTCGAATGGCCCACAACATGATTGGATCCCACCAAAGGAAGGCGATGCAAACTTCAACGTAGATGGTGCCTTCAAGGACAAAGCAGCAAGGTGCGGCGGTATTTTAAGAACGACCAGTGGTGAAATAAGAGCTATGTTTTTCGGACCAGTCGAGTTAGTCAACTCTGATTTTTCAGAATTGATGGCTACAAAGACATCTCTAGAGGTTTTTGTTGAAGCAGGCTGGGTGGGACAGATGAACCTTATAGTGGAATCGAACTCCCAAACAGTTCTAAATTGGATTGGAGATAAATTTATTAGACCTTGGCGATGGTGGCAAGTGTTCGAGAAGATTGATGATTTCGCAGGTAACCTTTATGTTTGCACCAAGAGAAAAAATTCAACTCGCGGATCACCTCGCAAAAGAAGGAATGAATTGATATGAGCTTTTAAAAGCATGGTGGTAACAATCCTCGTTTTGTTATAAGATGTAATTGTTATTATGTAAGGGCGGTAGGGATCAATCTTAGTTCAACAGGTGTTGCTTCGAGTTTGTATTCAAGGATGCCAAGTTGGGGTGTACTCTTTTCCTGCACATAGGATTAGGGAGGTTTTTAATGAGGCTCCCAACTCTGGCTTTTCATTATACAAATAAATTATCTTTGCTGAGCAAAAAAAATTGTTCTTCTGCTTGCTTGATTGACTCATATGATTTATGGCATGCTATATAAAGTATGTGAATGTTTTCTATTTGAAAAATATGCAATGTCTTAGATTAATCTCCAATAATAATAATTCTTTGCAAAAATATAAAATTTATGTTGAAGTTAAACAAACTAAGAAAACATGTACTCATATAGAGAAACTAAAATTTTGATTCTTATTCATATAAAATTGAAACAAAAAATGACTGGGGTGGTAAAAAAATATTGTCACTTTTGTTGATGATTTTTCGAGATAAGCTAGCGTTTACCAACTTAGGATTAGAAAAAATTAAAAGAGTTAGATTAGACAGAGGAGGTGAATGTATTGCGCTTAATGACTATAATGAAAAATAAGACATACTGTACGGAGTCACTCCTTTTTATTCACCCGAGTTTAATGGAGTAGCGAAAAAGAAAACTAAAACATTAAAAGAAATGATAAATTGCATGCTTGTCTCTTTTAGTGCTCTTGAGAATATTTAAGGTGAAACTATTTTTTCTGCATATCATTTACAAAAAATAAATCAATCTAACATTAGGTTCTACTATTATAAATTTTTGAAAACCTGCCAAAACTGCCTATAGCCATGGCGAATCTTTGATTGAATCCAATGAAGCAACGTCATCATGAGACTCTAATATGCATGTTCCTAATATATGATTTCCGAGTAGATGAAAAGATAAAACTTTTTAGAAGAATTACGAGTACACCTCCGACCACTATTGTTCAATGGCCTGAAGGCAATTAATGGATGAACAACTTTATCTACACTATCACCTCATCGTCAACTAGGTGTATTAGACGTCTGGAAAATAAAAAAGACAATCAGGGCAGACTTCAGGCTATTTTACACGAAAAACCCATTTTAATTAATTATCTTGAAAAATGGCCCCACAGACTATTATTTAGAAAAATGACCCCTAAATCTGTCACGTATGAAGAACTCGCGTTTCGGGGGTCACGAGATACGAACTCGCGCTAAGCAAAAAGTGAGTTCTGCATATGTGGCAACACTTTTCAGAATAACGAACTTTACGAAAACTCACGTTCTGCCAAACGTGAGTTCCCCGAGAATTTCAAGAGGTGGCTGAATTTATCGTGGGGAGCTCGCTTTCTGCAGAAAGTGAGTTCTTTGCAAATATGGGTGGAAGAACAAGCTTCGATAGGCATGTTCGAGCATAATTTCGGGCTTATTAATCGAATATTTTTTTGTAAATATTCAGTTTGGGTTCGTAGTACTTGAGCGTGTCTTTCATTTGACACCAATTTATCCCAGTTCGGTCTGTTCTAAACCTAGTAAAATCCACGTCGAAAACGGTATTGTAGCTTGTTTTGTGAATGTATGAAAGTATAAGATGGCCTCATAGGCTCTTCCTGAAAGAACGACAAGTCGGAAAAAGAATTTTTAAAACGAATAAGACAAAATTTTAAAACGAATAAGACCTAGTTAATACGAGTGCCCAAGCGATTAGGAAACTTGTTCTTTTTTGTGTCCAGAAGTTTTACTTATACTGCAATGTTTCTTTTGTCCGATTTTTTCTCTATGATCTGGGCATATAGTCGGTTCAATATCAACGACATAAGGATCAATTTCATTTTCGATAGGAAGAAACTCTTTTTCGTAAACCTTGAATACCATTTCGAGTAAGTATATCAGATCAAGTAGTCTTATGTAGTTAATCCGTTGGTTTGAACAAGCAGCAATGGCGTGTGAGCATAGGTATTTGTATATTTGGAATACTCCGCAGTTGCAGGTTCTTTTCCTAAGATCTACCACGTACGCGTTGTGTTGTATGCCTTCCAACGGCCTGGAAAATTCTAAAACACGGAACAAATGTCCTCGCGAGAAGAGAGTTGCAGTCATTTCATTTGAACGACGCACTTCAATTTGCAATTTTTCGTGAAAGTCCGGGTGGACTTTGTGGCCACCTGCCATGTACTCAATTGCTTGCCTTCCCAAAGTTGCAAATAGGGTAGCCAAACGATAGTAGGTCGCTTTGACAACGGGAGTGATAGGCAAATGCCGCACTCTTTGAGTGATGAGTTGACTGCCTCAGCAAAGTTCGTTGTCATGTGACCATATCGTTTACCCTCGTCATATGATCTAAGCCATTTTCCCTCAAAATTTTGTCAAGGTAGTCCACGCCATTTTTATTTCTGGCTCTTAGTTCTTGGAACATGTCCTCTACCTCATGTACGTAATGCGAGTTACCTAGGGAATGACAGTTGAATAGTTAGGGGTGAACAACACATGCAAATATATCACAAATGAAAATGACCTAAAAGACGTACCCATTCAAAGCACAAGAGCACGTTCATCATGGTTCTTGAACTGCTGCAAGTAGTTCACCACAACGTGTTGCAGGCAGTAACGGTGGTAAATGTACGGAGGCTTCCAAGAATCGCCCAAACGTTTTATTGCCCACAAGATCGATGTGCCTCTGTTGGAAATAAGACATATCTCATCGTCCCTTGCCCGCATTATAGGAGAAAGAACGCGCTTCCGTAGGTTCTTAAGGGAGAACACCCAAGAATCGAGATCTTCCTTTTGGACAATTGTGAATGCTACAATCACGGTATTCTGATTGCCATCTTGTGCAACCGCCAGAAGTAGGACCTATGTATATTTCCCGTACAACCATGTACTATCGATTTGAACCATCGGTTTGCAGTGGTTGTGTAACACCCCAATTTTGGGCTTGGAAGTTTAGGGTCTGAACCGGACCGGTCTGGTTTTTTGTTCGAATATAAAAGGTGATTTTAGGGAAACCCTAGTTCGGGATGCATTAAAAATATGGAAAAATGTTTAAAAATCCTCTTTTAATATATATAAGAGAGTGGTGAAATAAATTTTACAAAATAAGGTTTGGAAGTGTGACATTTCGAAATAGTGACTAAAATGTATTTTTTGAAAAGTTCAGTGGTGACTGTTTTGTAAGGATTGAAACTTTGAATCTTTAAGGAGCTAATTTACCCAAGGAAGGATTTCTCCAGATTTTTCTTAATTTTAATGACTCATTTAATGTTTAATTAATTAAAAGAAAAGAGGGAAAACCATATTTTAGTTTTCATAACTAACTTTTGTTAAAATTTTCCCATTTCATTTTCTCTCAAAATTCCCTCAGCCAAACACAATTCCACAACAGCTTTTCTTTTGATTTTCACTCTAAATGATGAGGTTTCAATCATCAATTGATTCCTAAGCTTTTCTACATCAAATCATCTTCATTTGCTTATTGAATTTTCACGGGTGTTGAGGGGTTGTGATTGTACCGGTAAACTCCACCTTGTGTGTTTGGTAGTGTGTATGAAGCGTATGGGACAACGCTTGTAATCCGCGTATCCGATTGTGTTTTATGTGAAAATGGTTATGGTATCACTTGGAAGCCAATATGACATGTTAATGTTAATGAAGCATGAGATGCTTGTTGTGTATGCATTGTGGCATGAGAAATGATGTTTATGTTTTTAAAGGCCTTGGAAAGGTGTTTTATGTAGTGCATTATTGCGTTGTTTCATTAGAGCATGCCTCACTAAGCATTTGTGCTTACGCTCTCTTTCTTGAACCAATAATGCAGAGAATTGAAGTGCTTTAAGGGCAGCAAGGAGGCTAAGAATCCAAGGGAAGGCTATGCTCATGTATGTTGACTATTTTTACAACATTATTAGCTTTTGGTATTTGGCAATGGGGACCTAGGTTGTGTTGTTGGGAGATGTTTTGGACTCCCTGAGTTTGGCATGATGCCTATGATGTTTTGAACTTGTAATTGGCCATTTGGTGTTTGCTTTGATGCTTGGATGGTTTTCAATAGTAGGATGCATGCCTATAGATTGTGGTTTTTCCTAATTGATGTCATGGATGTGTTTTGTTGATGCATATATGTTCCTTGTATGCATGATGATTTGTTGGCATGATTAGGGGGTCATAGGGATGTGTTTGAGTGGTTAATTGTATGTTAAACCAGCAAAATCTGCACTTTCTGGGCAGTCCGTATCGAAACGGGCACTACCGTTTCGAAACGGGGGCCTGTAATGACCTTCGTGTATGAAACGGGTAGAGGGCGTTCCGAAACGGATTTGCCACTGTCAAGCCCTGTTTTGAAACAGGTCTCGAAACGAACCCGCGTTTCGGAACGGTCAACCCCTGTTCCGAAACACTTGACCGTTGGGCTTTGATTTGAATGTTTTAAGGTTTGCAAGCTTTACGTTTTAGTCCTGAATTTTGTGTATGCAATTGCTTGAGTTTGAGATGTCCGTTTGAGGTGAAATTTGACAGAGAAGCATGTAATGTGACTAATTTCATAATGGTAACTTTAAAATCGGTTAAGTCCTCTTAATTTCCAGAATTTACATTTTGGTCCCTAAATGTTGTAAGTTATGCAATTGAGTCCCTTATTGTTTTCCGATCGATGTGTTTTCCAAGTATGTTTTCCTCGAGGCTACGCTTAGGGTTAATATGCATTTAGAAAACATTAAAAAAAAGGTCGTTAATCAAGGTTAACTTTCGGGTTGACTTTGGTTTTCCCCGTGTAATCTGCGTAGTTCGGGTCAACCGTCTAGGCCGGGCTAAGGGGGTTACAGCTTGAATGCATTAATGCACTGGGGGAATGTCCAAAATAGCCAGTGGAATTGACAAGCACCTCGAACGACATGATTATTTTCGTATGTCAGAACCGTATGAAGTTCGACAACCATTCCGGGTATGTGTTTCTGCAGCAGGTTTAGCCACGGGCGCAACTCATTGTAATATTCCTCCCATTGGCCAAACAGTTTTTCTACGGCCCGGTTCTTTGCATACTATGCTTTATGGTATTCAAGATAGTAGATGTAGACCTGTTGAGCTGTAGCTTGACAGACGCGACCATGACCCGGGGATTTGCTTTTACCAGTGGTATGAAGGTTTTGCAGAGAACGTGCACATCAAGGTTCTTGTGACCCTGACTTACGCTAGTAACGGTGCATGTATGAGGCCCTTCCAGTTTTGTGATTCTCCACAGGTCGCCCGCCTTCTTCAATTGAGATACACAAATTTTCCACTTACATCTTTGATTCTTCTTGTGGGCGCGCACCGCCTTGTAGAAACTCACTTGTGTTTTCTCCACATTCGTCGTAATAGTGTGGCGAATGTTGTACTGCTTAATTGCGGCTACCACCAGTTCTTTTGTAAGGAATGTCACCCCAATGGCCAGTTCACCATTAGCACGATTGATTCAGCATTACAGGAGTGACTCCTAAAATATGGTAAATCATCTACGTTTGCAGCCATTACAATGAAAGTAAATGAAAGAGTGAGTTCAAACTTGAGGCAGTGGGTCTATTTATAGGGTTTAAATGAACCAATATAAATGAACCGATGTTTTTTCAAATTATTATTTTTATAGAAGACAAGCATTGAAACATGTAAAATGTTACATATGAATGCGTAATATGTAAATTAAATTTTTATTTTTCGTATATTACAAACAATTGTCACGAACACGATACAAATGTCACCAACACCGGTGTTATTCCACGATACATATGTCACCAACACCGTTACATGTGGGGGTCTTAGCATAGCTTCGAAAACACTGGAAATGGTAGAAGCTTTGACCCGCATTATCAAATGTAATCGGCACGCGCAACCGGAGAAAATCCTAGAGAAGGCACCTCAAGTTGCATCCAGCATGATTTCGCACGTGCCATCGATCCACCATGAGCCACTGCATCATCTTCTTGATTAAGCAAATGTACCCTTACACTGGCTCGCCATGTTATGTTACCTTGTACAGAAACAACAAAAGTTACCCGATATTGTGATTTATCGATCATGTTACACAAACACAAACGATACATTACAACACATATTCTACCCAATAGATTTTCTAATCATTCGAATAATCAAACTTTGCAAATCAATACAATTGCAAATATTCAGAAACGTTTGAGTATAAATTGCCCAAAGTCGTCGAATCTCAAGGCAAATCGTATTCTGCAAAGAGCGACTTTGGCAGGAATCGGATTCCTGAAGTGTGAGTGACCTCGCGTTTTGTAAACCGCGAGTTTCTAAAGACCTCGCATTTTAGAGAACGCGAGTTCGCTACACCATCACCGTCTTCTGGTTCTATAAATACCCAGCTGATCGAGGAAGGGAAGCAACACTCAATCGGGAAAAAATTGCCTTCTCAGATTGAGTGCGTGAAGTTTTGGATTGTAACTACTATTGGCAATAAATCACGTATCGGGAAAATTTATTACCAAACTAATTTCCCCAATATTGTGATTTGTCGTTATTTGTAGTTGTATATATATGTTTAGCAGATGTTAACTATTCCGACATACGCTCACGGGGATCGACTACAACAAATCACAATATCGGAGAATTAGAGGTCTTTTTGAATGTCAGGCAAGTAACAATATATCCCATAGACCTCCAAGATTCAAGACAGGTATCCAATGCAAGGCAAGATTCAAGGGCCGGTCATTAGCATCACCTTAATGATGATCATCACCGTCATAACAAGTTTCAGCTTCTTCAATAAATGTTAGTTGGTTGCAAATGCGATTTTATCATTATAATTGTAAATAAATACTCTAATCCTTTCAATTGTAATAAATAAATATTTAAATCCGATTTTAAATAGAATATATCATTTGAAATTAATTATATTATGTGAAAATGTATTAATAAATAATCAAATGTATTAATAAATATACTATACTAACAATACCATATCACAATGTATTATATTATTCAAATGTATTATATTATATTAATCAAATTTATTAATATACTATACTAATAAATAAATAAGTATAGTATAGTATAGTACATATACATATAATGATTTTATTATTATAAGTATGTATTAATAAAATAAATAAGTATGTATTAATTATTAATAAATATAGCCATTATTATAATGATTTTATTATTAGTTATTAATATATATTATATTATATATGTTAAATTTAAAAACTCCATGACCTCGCATCCTACGAAGAGCGAGTTCTTCGGAAAATCGTGCTCCGCAGAACACGAGGTCCTCTCTGCCCGTTCAGTGTACGTGCCTGTTGCGATGCCGCGTTTCTTCAATAGAACTCACGTTCTGTGTAAAGAGAGTTCTTTAGGATATCGTGTTTCGTAAAAAGCGAGGTCTCTTTAATATCGCTTCACAAGGGGCACGATTTCTTCTATAAATAGCCGGTCCCTACCCCACACAGAAATCACAAAGCGAGTTCTATTTCATCTTCTAGTCTAATATTTTTCATACTCCATACAAATGGTGGGTTTATTGCGACTAGACCAGAAACACGTTTTCGACTATTGGAGGACAACTAATGAGGTAATATTCTTTATATTTTTAATTTTTTTTACCTTATTTTATTTATTTAGTAATTTATTTATTTATTACTATTTTTTATTTATAACATATTGTTTTATTTTTTCAAGCACTACGAATGCGCATTGATGTTATACGTCAATCGTATCACCATCGCGCCGGATCTAGAGATTATGTCGTTCATTGAGGAAGCTAGTTTTGGTCACGTCGCGAAAATCGTGGGTGGTACGAAATTGAATTATTCTCTGATTAACGCCTTAATTGAACGATGGAGGCCAGAGACACACACTTTTCATTTTCCGTGTGGCGAGGTGACAATTATACTAGAAGATACCGCATACCATCTTGGCTTGCCTACGGGCGGCGATCTTATTATCGGTATAGCCGATGGTCATTGGCCAACCATGTGTCAAGACCTGTTGGGAGCGGCGTCGGACACGTTTGGCGGTGGCAAAATCTATATTACTTTTTTGGACCAACAGTTTTCAGTCCTCCCCCGATGCGGATGACGAAACAAAACGGGTAAATATTTTTTTATTATATATTTCATATTTTTTTAATAATTGAATTATTTAATATATGTTTCGTGCCTTTTTTTACTAAAATATTTTTATTATATATTTTCAAAGCGGTTTGCTCGTGCACACATACTACGCATTATTGGAGGGATTTTGATGCCTGATAAATCCCGCAACAAAGTGCATGTCATGTGGCTATATCATCTAATTAATTTTGCAGAATCAAGAGCAAAATGTTGAGGAGCAGCAGTCTTGGGCTCTCTATTCAAGGAGCTTTGCAGAACCGTCGACAATGACAGACAACCAATCGGAGGGTGTCTTTTGCTCCTTCAGTCTTGGGCTTGGTTTCGTATGCCATTTTTAAGCCCACAGCCTAGACAGCCCACCCCCTACATATTTCCACTTCTTCGGAGGTACTATTAAAATTATTTAATTGAATATGTTTTTAATAATTTCTTTAATGATTTTATTTATTTTCCATTAATAACAGGTGGGCCGATGCACTCACCCACAAAGGGCTGCCAACCAATCAACGAGACTATAGGCTTGTGATCGACAAGATGCGCCACGATATGGTAATCCGAAAATTTATTTGTAGTTCTTAATATTATTTCTCTATTCAAATTTCATATAATTAACGTTCAAGTAATTTTTTTCAGTTCGTGTGGACTTTTTACGCTAGTCTTGCGATTCGCCAGATTACTCCGTCAGACAATGCGCAGTCCTCTCACGTATGGTTGCTGCGAGTGCCACTCATCAACTACAAAATTGTCGAGTGGCATCCTACAGACCGGGTTCTGCGACAATTTGGGTACATCCAAGGGGTTCCGCATCTGCCGCCTAATTTGGACGAATTACATCGGTTGACGCGATAAGGGAAGACAAAAATTCATTGGGGCCATCATCACGCTGACTGGGTCCAGCAATGGATGGACCGATATGCCAGTCGACCACCCATCCTCGCACCCATTGTGGATTGGGCCATGTCCGTCACTTTCGACTATTTTCAGTGGTACCTCCACAATGGGAAGCCACATATACTTACTCCGGAGGAGCGCGAGCGAGAAATTGAGATGCCTCCTCAAAACCGCCCACGCCCTCAACGTCGACCCAGCTAGAGCCAGAGCCAGTTGAGGCAGCACGATCCAAGACCGCGAACTCACACTGCAGGGGCATCATCTTCTGGAACAACGTTTCAGAATTTCACTGGTCCTTCCACGTTTCAGTAGATGAGGCCTCCACCCAAGTTCGGCTTCTCAGATGCTTATTTTCCCTCCATGCCAATGAGTGGTTCTTCGGTGATCGATGTTCCACCGTTGGCATCACAGTTCGACTACAACATTGTCCAGCATACGTCGTCGGGCAGCTTGTTCTCCACCCGCCTCGGGCCCAGTAGGAGTCTGCGTTTCGAGGACATCTTTGGAGCCGATGATGATGATGATGATGATGATGCTAATGATGATGATGAGAACGACCCTGGAGCACATGACATTCGGAGGAATCCGCCACGGGATCGTCGTGCACCCCGCTGCGGAATGGGTGGACATAGACATCATTAGGGCCTTTTTCATATTTAATTATGTTTAATTATATTTATGAAAGACATTATTTTTTTTATTTTGTAATTACGCAATTTTAATTTTCTTTAGTAATTTCTTTTTATACTTTTTATAATTTATATTTAATTTCGTTTTTTAATTACTGTTATTCGATTAAAGGCAAATTCAATAAAAAAACAAACTAGGATACCGTTTTCTAAGTGAACTTAGGTCGGTTTAGAATGGACAGAAATTGCCCATATTTGTGCCATATGAAAGAGAATTTCCAGTACTACGAACCCAAACTGAATGTTTACCAAAAATATTCGATTAATAATCCCGAAATAATGCTCGAACATGCCTATCGAAGCTTGTTCTTCCACCCAGATTTGCAAAGAACTCATTTTCTGCAGAAAGTAAGCTCCCCGCGATAAATTTAGCCGCCTCTTGAAATTCTCGGGGAACTCGCGTTTGGTAGAATGCGAGTTTCCGTAAAGTTCGTTATTCTGAAAAGTGTTGTCACGTATGCGGAGCTCGCATTCTGCGTAGCGCGAGTTCGTATCTCGCGACCCCCGAAACGCGAGTTCTTCATACATGACAGATTTGTGGGTCATTTTTCTACATAATAATCTGTGCCGGACTATTTTTCTAGATAATTAATTAAAATGAGTTTTTGGTGTAAAATAGACCGTACTTCATAATGATCCTAATCTACCTACACATGACTCTCATATTTCTTAATTAATATATGATCTAAAAAATAGCAGAGGAAAATAGGCAAATTGTAGACAATAGTGGAAAGTGGTCACACCACTAAACAAATTGACGTGACACATACCGGTTTATATAGGGTCTGGAACCATATATATTTATATTTACATATTGAAACTTGTTTTATTTCTTCTCTTTTCTAATATTTAAATAGTGATGTAACTAGCGATTGAATATAATTTAATTGGTATTGTCAATTAGTATAATAAAACATTAGAGTAAATATAATCGATTATGCTTAAGTGTTTAATATATTTCGATTTATGAATAAAATATCTAATTAGTATAAATATTATACACTGAAATCTCAAAAAATAATGATGTAACTTTTGTCACATTCTCCTCTATTTCTATTTTCAACTTTATCTTTTTACAAAAATTACATATTACAATTTTTGTATGTTTATATATTTTACAACTACAACTATTTTTGAAATATCTGATGAAAGAATTTTGTTATCTTTACATAGATAAACAAGGGACACTAAAATAATTCTTTGACATATTTTAAGAAATAATCTTTATCATTTTCTTTCGAACATAGTCACTTGGTTTTTTATTTTTTCTTTGTTTAATTGGCAGCGACACTAGTCTTTGTACTGGTTGTCGGCTGCCGGTAATTCATATTTCATTTATTTTCTTTCATTTGTTTTGTTTTTTTTCCGCATATTTTGTTGCGCTTTCTCCTGTCTCTATGACACATTTTTCTCTGCCTTTACGACACGTTTCTGCCTTGTGGTACGTTTTAATGGTTATTTTTGTAGGTTTTTGGTGTTTATACGGTGACCCTCACATCGCTTGTTTCTGATTCATGTTTGACGGTGGTCGCGTAGAGTTTGGTCCCCTTTTGGGTTGTTTGATGATGTAATCTATAGCGAATCGTCGTTTTTCTAGAATAGGCGTGAAAGGTGGTTGTCGATTTTGGGGATTTCATCTATTTTGTGTTTCGAAAACTCTTTAAAGACTCTTCCTACTATGGACCGTAGAGTAGTAGTGGGTAAGACCGGGTACCCGGCCAATTTATCTAGAATTGGTCTCGGTCCCGATAAGCACCAGTTTCTAAAAACTAGAACTAGTCTCGGTTAGACCGGGTCCAAGATTTCAGGAACCGGTCCCGGTACTAGTGGGAACCAGTACCAATACTGGGTACTCGGTCATTTAGTCTATTATTAATAAAATTTGAGCACCAAGAGAAAAAATTTCAACCATCAATAATAATATTAAATAACGAAGTCATAATATTTTAGGCTTGAAGGTTGAAGTCTTAAAACGAGTCATGCTCATAATATTCATACATAAAGAGAAATAAATGAGCGCCTTCAATTGTTCCCACCCTCTTCAACGCCATTCGGTACGGGACCAGTACCGGGTACCCGGTCCCATTGGGTACCCACCGGGTACCGGGTCTAAAAACTCAGGATCCAGTCCCGGTACCTAAATTTTGAATCCAGTCCCGGTCCCACCGGAACCAATTTCGGTTAAAAATCCACCGGGTTCGGGACCGGGTAATTGGGTTTTTTACCCACCCCTACCGTAGAAAATTTTTTTTGGTACAAAGAGGAAGTGTCTATTTGAGTGGTGCAACCCTTATCTTTTCTTTTTAATTTTACTATTTTATTTTTGTTGTTGTTTTTTTAGATGTTTTAAAACTTATATTAGTTATGTTCTGATTTTATTTTATTTATCAATAAAATTACATGCGTAAAAAAAGAAAGTCATATGTATCATCATATACATTCAACAAATGAATATCCAGACTAATTGATACTAATCGTTAATTTTATATATTAAAACAAGGTAATAACCAATGACTCTTTATATTTTATGTGCAGGGACGAGGCTAAAATTAGAAGTTGAGAGTAAACTATAAATATTTAAAAGTGAGGTAAATTTATATATAAATTATTTTTAAAAAAATAAATAAATAATGAAAAAAAAATTTGAGGGTGGGGCGATTATCCCTCCCCACCCTTTAATAACTTTGTACCTGCCTATATAATCATAGCCCTTTTAAATTAATAAATATAATAAAAATATGATGTTTGCCTGTTTGGTGTAGTGACGAGTAAGAGTTCGTCTTTCAATTTGGAGGGTTCGTGCGATGAATAAGTTTAGGATCAATCTACCATGTTTGATGAGCACCGATGAATACTACTAACGACGAGTACTGATGAGCATCATTAATTTAATTTATAAAGATTAGAAATCTAAATGACTCACCGTATAATTATAAATTATTTAAAATTCAAAAGGTAAATTAATTATATTATTTTTAATTATTTTAAACATAGATCAAAATACACATTTACCCCTAAATTATAAAACCCTAATTAATTTATTTTAAATTCAAGCTATCGTCGTTGTTAATGTCGTTGTTGTTCATCGGTGAAAACTTTCCTATGAAAACGTTCTGCCATGTCAGCACGATATTGGTGTCAATGATTGGGCATTCTCATGCTAGGGATTGGGTTTTGTCTTTATAGGCGGGACCATGATTCAACCTCGTGTATCCGAGGTGGATGCCAAACTGTACTTATTACTAGGGATGTTAAAACAAGTCAGAACCTGGTAACCTGACTGAAACCTGCCCGAGTCAGAATCTGATTTGACCCGAGTTTTTGTTGACCCGAACCCGATCTGCAACCGACTGTTGTTGATCCGAACCCGAATTTGACCTGTTACTGTAGCAACCGAACCCGATCTGCGTCCGACTGAAAACGACCCGAACCCGAATTGGACCTGTTAATTTGGACCTGAAACCCGACCTGCGTCCGACTGAAAAGAACCCGAACCCGAAGCCGACCTGGCAAATAACCGAAATTACCCGACTGAATTGACCCGATATCCGATTTTACCCGACCTGAAATGGACCCGACCTGAAATGGACCCGACCTGAAAATGGACCCGACCTGGAATGGACCCGACCTGAAATGGACCCGACCTGAAATGGACCCGACTGAAATGGACCCGACCTGCTTTTAAACCCGACCTGTTAAGTGACTCGACCTGTTCTTGACCTGAGCTGAAATTAACCTGAAACCTATGACATGATGAATTAAAAAATTTATAAAAGTTGATATACCATATACATATATAATGTATATACATATAAACTTACATATATTGATATAGGTGATGTATATATATTAAGTACTAAAGTTTGAAAAAAGAATAAGTAATTGATAATTTATGAAAATAAAAAATTAAATGAAGAGTTGTTTTTAATTTTAAAGTTTATTCATTAACTTGAATAAAATTGTAAACTTACAAATTATAAAAAATTAAATAACAATTGTAAACTTATTTGTAGTTCATAAAATTTACTAAAGTTATAACATATGTATAGTATTTGTAGTTCAAAAATTTATAAGTCTACAATTTTATAAGTCTACAATTTTATTTTTTTATACTTAACAGTTAACACTTAACACTTAACAGATTCTTCAAGTTTGTAAAATTTAGTGAAATTATAACTTATGTATAACATTTATAATTGAAAAAAGATTAAGTAAATTTAGAAATTATAAAAAAATTGAAAGTCTACAACTTTAATATTTTATATTTAACAGATTCAAGTTATAAAAATTGTAAGTCTTCCTACAACTTTTGCAGTTCAAAATTGATAAAGTTATAAAATATATGATTTTACTTAATTAGAACAGATTAAGTAATTGTTGTCTTAAGTTACAAAATGTAGAATTAAGTTAAGATATAAAATAAAATTGATACACTTAAGTAAAAAATTAACAGATATAAAATAAAAATAACTAGAAATTAATTTTGAGTTAACAGACATATGTGTGATGGATGAATTTAAAAATTAATAAGTTGTGATGGATGAATTTAAAACAAATTATTTAAAATTTAAATCAATTTATTAATTGTGATCATTAAATTTAAGAAATATTTTATTTAAAAAAATTAATTATAACTATTAATATAATAAAAAAATATTTTTTAGTTTAGGGGAAATTTTTTTTGAATTAATGGGGGAATTTTTTTTTTGATTGATAGAAAATTATGAGAGGGGAGTTTTGGCACCATATCAAACAAAATGGAGGAATTTGGCACTATATGAAACAAAAATAAAATGGAGGGTTGCCGCCATTTAAACAAAATTGGGTTTGGGGGTGGTTTGCCGCCATTCAAACAAAATTGGGTTTGGGGAGGAGATTTTCCCGCCTATAAAACAAATGGAGAGAGGTGAGATTTTTTATTTATTTATGGGTTAATTATGCTTTAGGTCCTTCCTTAATTAGATGGTTAGAGTTTAGGTTTAGTTTTTTAAATTTTATTTAATTAGGTCATGCTTTATAAATTAATTAATTATTAAGCTTTTTGGTTTGCTTTAAATTTAATTTGGTCATCGTATAAAGATTTTGCAAGTAATTAGGTTTAGTAATTTTATTCGTTTGTAATTTGGGTTGTAATTAATAATTTGGTTTTAATTTATTTTTAGATATGTCCTTTTTATGTTTCAATTTATTTTGTTTGTTAGATTTATGAGTTTATGTTTAGGGTTTAATGGTAAATGTGTCAAGTTGATTGTTTGAGGCTATGAGATTAGTTTAGGGATTGTGTGATTATGCTTGCACCCTAATTATTAGTGAATAGTGTCTGTAAGATTTAGATATCCATGTTTGGGGTTTAGGGGTAAATGTGTCAACTTAATTATTTGGGGCTATGAAATTAGTTTAAGGATTAGGGGATTAGGCTTATACTCTAATTATTATTGATTATAAGATTTAAGGGTTGAGGTTTATGGGTATTGTTTAGGGGTATACATATATACATACACATATGTCTGTTAACCCATTTTGATTTTTTAATTACTCTAATGTTTTATAATTATAATTTGATATGACTTTAAATAATTAACTCAAAATTAATGACGATTGACGAAGGTCAACCTAAAGTCTATCAACTACTTATATGGTTGTACGACCGAACTCAAACTGAATACGAATTTCAATCCCAAAAATACCCCGACCTGAATTACCCGACCTGAAGCTACCCGACCTGAAATTACCCGACCTGAAATGCACCCGACCTGAAATGCACCCGACCTGAAATGAACCCGACCTGAAATGAACCCGACCTGAAATAGACCCGACCTGAAACGGACCCGACCTGAAATGAACCCGACCTGAAACGAACCTGACCTGAAATGAACCCGAACTGAAATGGACCCGACCTGAAATGTATCCGAACCCGAATTAACCTGCCAATTATCTGCTTTGGACCCGACCCGTTCTAACCCGACCTGAAATGGACCCGACCTGAAATGGACCCGGTCTGAAATGGACCCGACCTGGAATGGACCCGACCTGAAATGGACTCGCACCCGACCCGAGTCGAGTCTATTTTTTTTTTACCTGAAATGACCTGTATCCGATTTTACCCGACCTGACAGAACCCGACCTGAAACCTGACCGATTACCTGTTTTTACATCCCTACTTATTACTTCCCCACTTTATTGCAATTTTTGTCGTTGTTGTTCATCAGTGGAGAACACCGGCCATGCAGGAGGCAACATCGGCATTGGCGGCATCGATTTAAATTTTAAATGAACAAAAATTAGGGTTTTGTAATTTAGGAGGATATAGGTATTTTGATATATGTTTAAAAGAAAATTAAAAATAAAATAATATATTTTAATTAATTTATCTTTTAATTTTTAAATAATTTATAATTATACGGTGAGCCTTTTAAATTTTTAATCTTTGTAAATTGAATTAATGGTGCTCATCAGTGCTCGTCGTTAATGGTGCTCGTCAGTGCTCGTCGAACATTGCAGAATTTTCCATAAGATTATTAATAAAAAAATTGCTTATATTAACTATGTTTTTAATTTCTATTTTTTATATTTTCAACATGAGTCCCTTTACTTTTAATTCTTTTTGTTTCAGTCTTTGATTTAGTCGGTTTATATTTTTTAGTTTTTACTACTATTTTTTAAATTTGATGAAATATATTTGCAAGAATTAAATTTAAATAAATTCCGAAAATAATCAAATTAATAAATTAAAATATATAATCAAATATGAAAATATAAATCATTAAAGCAAAAGAAGGATCGAATTGAGGGAATGAAAACAATATAAGGGATGAAATTGAGGAAAACATAAACTAGAAAAGTCCTAAACTAAATTGATCAAGAAATTTCAAACATGCGTGTCATAGGATTCCACCTGATTCTCACTGTCCAAAGCCATGGGGTTTAGTATTTAAAAAAGAAATCTAAAAATAATTAAAAAGGAAGATATTGAAAATAGTTTTTAAAGACAAAGTGACAGATTATTATGAAATTATAAAACAACTTTATAAACAATATACTAATTAATAAATTTGCAAATAACACGAAATTGTAAAATTATTACGAAAACAAAGTGATAAATTATTTTGAAATTATAAAATCATAAATAACATGGAATTTAATGAAATCTTTCACCTACAAACTCTTTTTATAAATCAATTAATTTTAATATTTTCTCTCTTTTAACCTTCAAACTCTTAATATTTTTTATCAATTTGAAGTGTTTCAGTGGAAAAGCAGATGATGTTCATCTTATGAGATACAAGTTCAAATTATCACATCTAAAAGATATATGTACATTATCAAAAGCTTAAAAATATGTATAAACAGATATTCTATTTTAAAAATCAAACTATGTGTTAAATTGAATCACATCATCCCAAATCTGTTGTTGAATTTCAAGAAACTCTGGAGAAAAACTCACCATCAATCATCACTTTCCTAACTGATGGATCATAAAATCGATGTATAAGAGCAAGAACCCACCCCATTAGTTTTTCTTTTCTTTGCTAAAACCAATGGCAAAGTAGACAAACAGATATAGCATACCGAAGGGTTTAGGGTTTGGACAATGGGTGTTTATTAACTTGCACATCGCCAAACTAACGGGAGTTAACATCAAAATAGAATGTAAGTAATTTAAATCAAACGTTTTCAAAATTAGTGATGAAAACAAAAGTGACTTTACCCTTAAAAATTAGCAATGCAAGCCGAAAACAGTGCCGCGTGATCTCATATGTTATTGTGGAATAGGATTATTTTTATTAATAATATTTGTGCCTTCCTCATAGTGTTAATAAAGTGGAATGGAGAGGGGCAAAAACAGGTGGGATGAGTGAAACAGATAGCACTGCATCTGCATCTGCATCTGCATGCGTCCACATCAGATAAATAAGTATTAAGTATAGTTATAGAATCGGATCTCTCCTTCCAAACCAATCAGAGCCCATTATTAATGATTACTATAACTAATCTGAATAACAAAATTAATAACGCCATGAAGATGGAGGGAGGGAGTGAGCCCTTAGAATCCGGGTCTTATTCTGTTCCTGCTAACAGGCCACCTATTTCTTTCTTTATTATTTGCATCAAATGAGACAACTGTGACCTGTTGGGTTATTCAATCCAATTCTTTTTCTTTCTATTTTTTAATAATATATATGATTTCCATCCATTCAAAAAAATAATATATATGATTCGTATATGAATACAGATGCAGTTTTTTTCTTAAAAATATTATAAAAAATACGTATAAATGTACACTCTTTGAATTCATCCCATAATGCAAGACTAGTTGGGTTGTGGAGTATGACGATTAAGGTAAAAAGACCGCTGGAGTTTGTATGTTTAAGCTAATAAAAGGTTGAGATAGCATAATGATTAAAGATTGATCTAATTATGAATCTTTATCAATTTATTTTATGAAAATTAACAAAATAGATCGTTTACTTTGATTTATGAAAATTTGGTATTGTATCTTATCAAATTTGAGAAATTAGTCAAGTTATTGATAAACACATGAGCTACAACAAGTGATTTTTTTATTAATTTACTGTAGATAAATGGTTAAATTACTAATTTTCAAGTCAACTATCTAATGACAAAATTGAATAATGTTATCTAGTTAAATATTTTTAAAAATAATAAAATCGAAATCTGAGAAATTTAAATAAAAAAATTAAAGACTAAAAAGGGAGATTTAAAATGAAAATTAAAAAAAACAGAGCTTACATGGTGCTGGTGTCATGAGCTAGTTTTGTTGTAAAAGGAGAGGAGCCGGGGTGAGTCCAAGAGGAGTGGTCCCAAGTCCCAACCCAAGTGGTAGGGCGTGGTGAATTGATTGTACAATTACACCATAAACCTAACCTATAGGCTATAAGCCCTATATGGTATACTATAAGTTAAAAACATTCTGACTCAAACTTCAAGAGATCCGATGCTTCAAAATATCCTCCCACCCCTTACCCTGCCCTGACATCAGCTTTAAGTATTTCTGAGCATGATGTAAATGAGATGAGACAAATTGTGAATTATTTAATTTTAATATAGTCAAAATTCAATCATAGTTTAAATAGATTAAATTCTATTTTTTAAAGGAAATGAGCCTCGTTAAAAACCCACTCTAAACCTACATAGGGGGAAAATAGTGCCCTTTAAATTTATTGATCGATATCTCGGTAAATACAACAGTATCAAATTTTGGTACATCACTCAATACAAACAGAGCTCTACTCTGCCTTTATCCTTCGAATACCTGGGCCCAACGTTCACAGGCATGAAATCCCACTATGATCCCTCCATTCTATTACAAAATGAGTACAATCCAATCACCTAAAAACCTGCATCATCCAAAATACAAACAAAAAAGCAGACATATGCAGACTAGACTTACTGACTATCAAAATCCACCCATTGGTTGCACTTGACTAGTGTGGTCCCCTTCTTGGCAAGTTCATGTGCTTCAATATTCTCCTCCCTATACACAAAGGTTAAATGAATACCCAATTTAGTTATGAAGTGCTGACTTTTCTTTACCAAATCACTAAAAGCAGCAGGACACTGGGTGTTATTTTTTAACCAATTCACGCCCAGTTGGCTATCAGATTCAATGGTAAGAACAACATTATCCCTCCAACTAGTATCATTCCATAGTATACACGCTTTGAGGATGGCTTTTAGTTCAGCCCCCGTGGGATCGGACAACCCAATTTTTTCGGAGAACTTCAACAACGTGGTTCCATTGTGATCGCGCGCTAAGCCTCCGATTCCAGCTTTCCCATAGCTACCCCTCACTGCAGCATCAACATTGAACTTTACGTTTCCTTCACATGGTCGAACCCATTGTCCCTTCCTCGGTCGACTGTCCTTTACCTTAAGCTTACTGTGGTTGTATAGCGTTGGATCTCGCACAAAATCCAGCACTGAATCGGACTGTTCTGGCCATCTACATTTGCACCAAAAACCTATTCTTGCCATAGCTAAGTCGAATATACTCTGAGTATTACACAGTTTAGAATTGAAAATTAGCTCGTTTCTGCATAGCCATATTGTCCACGCAATGCCGAAAAAAGCCAACCACCAAACTTCCTTCATTTTCGAGTTATCCGAATTCACATTCCACATTAATATAAAGGCTTTAAGATTTGTCGGCATCACTAAGTTAAGGTTCCACATACCACCCCACTTTTGCCAAACGCTCCATGATATCGAGCAATGGCATAAAAGATGATCAACAGTTTCAAGGTTTAAGGAACACAGGAAACACTTACCAGCACTGGGAACATTTATTCCTCGCTTCGCTAGCTCCGAGAGTGTAGGAATTCTGTTTTGCACGGCTCTCCATATAAACGCCTCGACCTTTGGTGGGGCGAGCTTTCTCCAAACAAGGCTCTAAAAAAATTTATCCGCAACACCATTGTTTGAAGTCACTGAGCAAAATGATTTTGCGTTGTAAATGCCACTGGAATCTACAATCCATTTCAATTTGTCCTTTACACCAAGAACAGGAGTCGCGCGATCTATAGTTTCTTTGAACGAATTCCATACCCCAACTTCCCAATCGAATAATGGTCTTCTAAGCATCACTCTCCATACACGTTGCCCATCTATATTGACCCAGAAATCTGCAACCTTACCTTCTTTTTTAACTGCTAAAGCAAATATTCGAGGAAATTCCTTCCTTAGATTCTGAACTTCGGTCCACCAATCGTCAATATCCAAGAGACCTTTTTTCGATTCGATCCCCACGGAAGTAATCTATTATGATTCAACCCATACTTGGCGCAAACAATTCTTCTCCACAATCTGTCTGGTTCATTGCCGAACCTCCACAACCATTTATTCAAGAGTGCAGTGTTTTTAATTTTCAGATCGACAAAACCAAGACCTTCATTGTCTGCAGGTTTACACATACTCTCCCAACTTACCCAGTGAATCGGCCGTTGGGAATGCAATCCCCACACAAATTTGGAAAAGGTTTTATTTAATAGGTTCGCCACCTTGCAGTGCATACGAAACAACGACAGATAATATATGGGTAGGTTACTGAGAACAACTTTCACAAGCATGATACGACCAGCAAGGGATAAGAATTTACCTTTCCATCCCGCAAGTTTCGATCTCACCTTTTCAATTATCGGTTCCCATAAAGCTGGAGAATTTTTTGAATATCCAAGCGGATGCCCCAGGTATTCAGACGGAAGAGTGTCTGAATTACACTTAATGTTTGCCGCCCACTCTGTCACAAGCTGAGGAGCCACATTGATCCCGTAAATTCTGGTTTTCTTTAGATTGAGCCGTAACCCTGAGCATACTTCAAATAAAATCAGCAAGCGTTTGATGTTCACCATATTCTCAAGTGCTGCCGATCTAAATAAGATTAGATCGTCAGCAAATTGAATATGCATGATCTTAAGACCTGTGTTGCCAATTTTCACACCCTTGATAAAGCCTTGATCAGAAGCTTCCTTGATTAGAGCACTTAACGCCTCTACCACGATATTGAACAACAATGGCGAAAAAGGGCACCCTTGTCTAAGCCCGCGGCTGATAGTAAATATGTTGCTCGGTACTCCGTTGATCAGTACTGAAATGGATACGGTTTCGAGACAAAGTCTGATCCAACCTCTCCACCTATCCCCGAATCCCATGGCTTTCAAACAGTGGTCTAGAAAACTCCAATCGATGGTATCGTAGGCTTTTTTAAAATATGCTTTAAACACAAAAGCTTCAACCCTTTTCTGCTTCAATTCGTCGATAACCTCATTAGCGATTAATGCACAATCTGCTATTTGTTTCCCAGCCGTAAACGTGAACTGTGTCTCCCCCACCACCTTGTTGATCACATTAGCTAGTCTCTTTGATAACACTCTGGCTAAGATCTAGTATAGACTACTGATCAGAGAGATGGGCCTATAATCTTCAATACACTTCGGGCTTGATACTTTCGGAATGAGTGTGATAAACAAGTGATTGATATCTTTATCTTTCAATTTCCCCTGATAAACAGCTTCAAAGAATCTCATGACTTTTCCTTTTAGAATAGGCCATAAACTTTGGTAAAACTCCATCTTGAACCCGTTGGGTCCCGGCGCTTTATTTCCATCTGCGGTTTTAATGGCATGCCATACTTCTTCTTCTGTGAAACTAGATTCAATTGTTTTTGCATCCAGAATGTCCAGACAAGGTAAATTAACGCCCAAATGTTTTATAGGAATGGTGCGAGAGGTGTTGTAACACTTCCTGAAATGATTTTCGAACGCCTTGCTTATTTCTTCTGGTTCCTTCACAATGTTATTACCCAGCTGGAGCGAGTCAATTCTGTTGCGACTTCTTCTTATTGATGCCGTTAGGTGAAAGAACTTTGTATTAAGGTCTCCCTCCTTAAACCATTTAAGTCTTAGCTTTTGCAACCACTTCCTTTCTTCGTTCCTTAGAATGGCCCAATATTCTGATTTCCTAACCTTCAGAAGTTCTACTGCCCCCTGGTTGTAACCTTTAACACACAGATCTTTTTTTAATTCAACAATTTCTTTTTCCAGTGCTTCCAACGTCTTTGCATTAGCATCCCTTTTCTTGTTTGCCCATACTTTCACTACTCCTTTAACCTCTCGCAAAGTCTGCCCCATTTCTTTTTTCCTAGCTTTCTCAAAGATATTTTCAACTAGCTTCTTTACCTCTGGATCCTCCAACCAGTTTGTAAACCATTTGAATGGTTTTGGTCCGTTGTGAATTTTGGAATCTTCTAGGATTATCGGTCTGTGATCAGATGCTGCCGACTGCATCACTTTCTGCTTAACATTCGGAAACACATTCAAGATTTCTAGAGATAGTAGAAAGCAGTCAATTCTGCTTGCCGCACCCCCATTGCCTCCTTTATACCATGTGTAGTCACTCCCATGAAGTGGTAAGTCGATCAAATCGTTTGACTGTATAAACTCTGCAAAGCAGTGGATCTCACCTATGTTCATCATAGCCCCTGTCTTCTCTTCCACCTTCAACACAGTGTTGAAATCACCGCCCATTATGATAGGTATGCTAATGGACTGAATTATGCCAGTAAGATACTCGAATAACAGCTTACGCTCCTTCGGATCATTTGGAGCGTATACGTTAATGACTCCACACTAAAGGTTACTGTGAACCAAACTACCAATTAGTGCAATTGACTTGTCCGAAATCAATTTATTTTCTACCACAAAGAATGTCAGATCCCACAGTGTTATCAACCCTCCAGAGGCCCCAATCGACCCGGCTACCTCTAGGTCCTCATAGTTCCTCCCCATTAATCTCTTAGCCAACCTCGGTTTAACACTTTCTATTTTTGATTCCTGTATCAACGCCACCCTTGCCTTGATCTTAGATAAGAATTTTGTCACCGCTCGAACTTTTGCTGCACTACCCAATCCCCTTATATTCCAACTCAGAGCTAACACATTCATAAAAAATAAATTCTGCAATCTCGTAGAATCCTAACAAACCACGCAGATCAGCCATCCCTATTTTCCTCTTCCAATTCCACTAACCTTGCTATCACCCTGTTATCTGGAGCTTCGAATTGGACACCAAGACTTCTGCCCAGTTCGAAAGTATGAACTGCTTCGCTGTTTGGGTTTCATTCTTCTACGACTTCCACGGCCAGTGATTGAGTGGATGTAGGGTTGGCTTCAAGATTTCGCTCCCTGTCCACAGAAAATCTATCTTGCCGATGCATCTCCTTTGGATCGGAGGCCTTATCTCTCTTCCTTGACCCAGCTATCCCCCGATTGAAGTTGTCAAAACCCACTTTCAGACCCAAAATTCCACCTTTGTTGGCTTTGTACGCTCCGATTCTTCCTTCCCCTGGTTTGTCCCCTTTCACTTGTGCCCTTCTAGACTCTTCCCCCGTCGATGATATTTCCTCCAGATACAAAACATTAACTTCTTGTAGCCTTGAGTTATTTGAAATGGACTCTGTTTGTTCAATAGGGCCCAATGACTTAGGCCCACTATTCTCAAATGGCCTGTTATTAACTCCCCACAAACCAGAATCAGTTGAAACCACTGTTACTTTAAATAATTCATTCCTTCTCTCCTCTCTGCGACAATCACTGACTTGCCTTCCCACATGGCATTCTTTTTACGCGTCATAACTTACTTGGAGGATCTGAACAGGTTTGACGGTGCCTACATTCTGTATGGATGAATCTCGGGGAGATGACCCTGATCAGTGCTTAAAAGTTCTATATTTTACCCATCATTTATCCTTATTTTTGCTGCACTCAAGCATGTTTAACTGCATTTTAGGTTAAGTTTTGCATAAACATCACATTTAGATAAAACTGCGCAGATACTGCTAAATTTGGTTACTTTTGCAGGTATCTGCCGTGGCAGCAGTCGTGACAGCATCCAGGGCAGCAGTCGTGACAGCACCCAGGGCAGCAACCGTGACAGCACCCAGGGCAGCAGCCGTGGCAGCACCCAGGACAGCAATCGTGGCAGGCGCTGGGCAGCGATGCAGAAAATCTGGAATGAGCAGTCAAGGAGGACGTTGCTGCCATGGTTGCTGCCGTGACAACAGAGGACGACAGCAGTTTTGAGGAGAAGAAGCAAAGTGGACCTCGACAGATAGAGAAAATTCAGCCCGTCTGTCGTGTGAAAACCTCATATTTTTCTGAGCCCCAGATCAAAAGATATGTCAAGCCCAAAGTTCAAGGAGAGAAAATCCCAAGAAACAAGGAGGACGACTGGAAAGTAGATTCCTTGAAGATTTAGTCTTTATTAGGATCATACTTTTAATTAAAGTTGTAATCCTTGTTAAATTAGATAACTTGAGCCCAAAGCTTATATAAGGGCATGTATTTTAACCTAGAGGGCATATCCCATATCCCATAACCGATAACCAAAACCCCTAGCCGTTTTCCTGCCCTCGACATGTTCTAAATCCTTCCTAGGGCCACGAGTTGATTTGTAAAGTAGTTGCAATGGTTGCTTTTGTTTTAGAAATTTTCAGTTCAATAAAATAAAACTTCAAGTTCTCTTATTTTGGTTATTAATATCTTGCAAGAGCATCGGGAGAGCATTGTGAGGTTATCTATTTACTTAGCATCGGGAGAGTTAAGTATACGAAAGAAATAAGAGCAAGTTCTCTAGTTTATAGTTGAACTATCTCGGGCCTAGGGATAGGACGAGGTTAAGTGGCTAAAGAAGAATTCATCCACATCGGTGTTCATCCTTCGATTCACGCCGGGAGGTATCATCAAAGACGTGATCATCGACAAACCTGGACCTAGGGATAGGCCAAGGAAGATCTGGGATTCTTGCCAAACTTGAAAGTACTGAGTTGAGTGTTTGCTGCCGCAACAATCAACGGACTGCCGCCGTGACAGGTGCTGCCACGACGGGTGACGACGACAGAACTGGATTTCCTAAACTCTGCAATACCTGCACTACTGAGCAATTCAATACCAGCCCATTCTCTCTATCTTGATATCTATACTCTTTTATTTAAGTATTCTTTATTATTTTCGTGACAATATCTTAATCTATTCTTTTCCCCTTGTGTAGATAGCGAAGGAAAGGGTTAGCCCAGTCCCTGTGGAGACGATATCCGATACTCTAGTATCACTTTATTACTTGCGACGTGTACACTTGCACTCAATTGCGATAGACTATTTTACACGCAACAAGTTTTTGGCGCCGTTGCCGGGGACTGGCAACACACTCTTACCCTAGCTTCTGCACTTTTCTTTTCTTTTTCTTTTTCTTTTTTCTTTTTTCTTTTTTCTTTTTCTTTTTCTATTTTTATCAACAACAAAAAAAAATCAGGTGAAATACAGGTTTAAGGAGCATCAACATGCCAGGAAAAACCATTCGAGAGCTGATGTGGGAAAGTTCTTGCAATTACCGTAATGGTAATCATGCATTCGAAAGTCATCCCTATTTTTTCGATGAATATATGGACAACCAACGAGGGAACCAACAAGAACAAGATATGCCGCCATAACAGCAACAGGGGCAGCAACTGCCGATGCCGCAGCAGCAAAATTTTTTATGGTACGATCAAAACCCGCAAAATTTTTTATACCATAACAGTTTTGCTGCAGAACCCGACATGCCCTGGCAATGTCATCATCCTCAAAAGGAGTCAAAATCCTTAGAAGACACACTGCAAGCCTTCTTGGCACTCACTCAAAAAGTGTCGGCTTCTACGAACGCAAGTATCGCTAAGATGGATGAACTCTTGAGCAGACCAGTCCTCATTCATGCCACGGATGAACCTGAAATCTTGAGACAAGATGAAGATGATGCCCATGTGAAGGAATACCCAACACATAATGAGTCTGAGCAACAACTTGCCATGGCAATGATCGAGGAGCCGAAATGGAGCAACACCGCGACAACGCTGAGTGAAATTCAAGAGAATGTCACGGCAGCAACCACTTCCGAGGCAGAAACTCCAGTCAAAGCGGAAACTACCGCCTCGGCAGAAACTGCCGCCTCGGCAGCAACTGATGCTGAAGCAGCAACCACATCAGAGGCAAATTCTCAACCCACTACCTCGATTATGCCTGACCAAGATTGCACACATCCATCCCTGTCATGGCACTCGCACGACCACCTAGAAGAGCTACCCAATGACAATGCCTCGCCGATGGAATATGAGCAGGTAATAAACGAACCTTTTGAATTCTTTGAAAACTCACAAATTCCATTGCAGGTATTAGAGGAACCAAAGCCGGTGGACATAGAATCATCAAAGTCTCTACTTTTGGAGATCTACGAGTGGTCAACAGAATTTGGTATAGAGAGTGATGGCACTTACCAATGTCCCATTGACCTGCAAAGTAACCTGAAAACGGACTGTCAAAATAACTGGCTGCCGCAGCAGCAGACACGACAGCAAGGGCTACATTCAACCACAACAACATTCAACGAAAACAAGGTAAGTTTGTGGCCGAATGTCAATTTGATTTTTTCTAATCATATATTCATGCCCTCAGAAACATTACCAAGAAGGGAGGACTTCATGGACTACAAAGGGAAGAGAAAGAAAGGAGCCTCCACCATGAGAATAATCACCAGATGGAGGGTACGGATGGACTTCAAGAAGTACCGGAAACGACCCATCAAGCATCAATAGAACATGGAGTAGTTACTTTAGGAGATGCCCCTCAAGGCACTCCTAATTTAACTTATTTTATTTTATTTTTATCTTATTTTATCTTTATTATTTTAGGAATTAGAAATTTGATATTGGTTTTTAGTTTGTTTTTGTTATTAGGTAAACAAAGAAAAACCCTTGCAATGACGATACAAGCAACCCGAGGAAGCTCTGCCTCCACCCCTGCCGCTACAGCACTCATACTCTCAGGGCAGCACCCACAGCCCCTCCGACAAAGTTCAAAGAGACTGCCCGCCGACAGCTTCTCATCCAAAGCCCAGTAGCAGCGACGACAGTCGCACAACTTAAGTTTTCTTTTTCTTCTTCTCTGTCGCCTGCTATATATATTATCTTTTTGTGATGTTTAACTTTTCTATCATTTTTATTTTCTGTTTTTCATTTTTATGTCTTGTGTCATCCATTGAGGACAATGAAACCCTTGAGTTTGGGGGTAGGCAGTCCTCCTAATTATTAATATTGCATTTAGTTTTAATTGTGTCGCATTTATTTTATGCAAAAAAAAATGAAATTATTGAAAATTTTGGCTGAAAACTGTGACTTGAACTTACCTGCCGTGACAGCTCTGTCGTGGCAGCGACTTTAGGATAGTCTTTAGGAGAAGTTTAGAGCCTTTCTATAGTTCTGAAAACTTAAACACCATTGTGACTGTTATACTGCTTAGACTTCTTTTAGCCAAACTAGAATAGAAAACTTAGCACTTAGAGTAGAAAAGAGACTAGACTCTCAGGAAACCTAGAGGTGCCCACCATTGGCTCTAGGTAGATAACCAGAGAAAAACTTCTAGAGGTGCCTATCACCGGCTCTAGACAGTTAACTAGAGGTGCCTGAAATACTGGCTCTAGTAGAAAAAAAAGAAGAAGGAGAAATTAGAAAAAAAGGAAATAACTAGAGGTACCCGATTCTGGCTCTAGTAAGAAGAAGAAAGAAATCAGTCTCGTAAAAAAAAACTCTCTAAACAAGCTAAAGTATAATATTCTAGTGAAACTAAGAGAGTCTTGGCATATAACTGTTCACAAGCATGCACACACTGCACGAGGACTATAGAGAGATTCCGGACAGATCCTAGATTATCCGACAGGGTGCTGCCGTCACAGGGAACGAACGACGAGTAAGGGAAAGTTCACTGTTTGAAAGCCAAAACAAAAATATTTCATTTTTCTTTTAGGTCTAAATTGCTTGAGAACAAGCAAAGATTCGAGTTTGGGGGTGTGATCAGTGCTTAAAAGTTCTATATTTTACCCATTATTTATCCTTATTTTTGCTGCACTCAAGCATGTTTAACTGCATTTTAGGTTAAGTTTTGCATAAACATGACATTTAGATAAAACTGCGCAGATACTGCTAAATTTGGTTACTTTTGCAGGTATCTGCCGTGGCAGCAGTCGTGACAGCATCCAGGGCAGCAGTCGTGATAGCACCCAGGGCAGCAGCCGTGACAGTACCCAGGGCAGCAGCCGTGACAGCACCCAGGGCAGCAGTCATGGCAGCACCCAGGGCAACAATCGTGGCAGGCGCTGGGCAGCGATGCAGAAAATCTGGAATGAGCAGTCAGGGAGGACGTTGCTGCCATGGTTGCTGTCGTGACAGCAGAGGACGACAACAGTTTTGAGGAGAAGAAGCAAAGTGGACCTCGATAGATAGAGAAAATTCAGCCCGTTTGTCGTGTGAAAACCTCATATTTTTCCAAGCCCCAGATAAAAAGATATGTCAAGCCCAAAGTTCAAGGAGAGAAAATCCCAAGAAACAAGGAGGACGGCTGGAAAGTAGATTCCTTGATGATTTAGTCTTTATTAGGATCATACTTTTAATTAAAGTTGAAATCCTTGTTAAATTAGATAACTTGAGCCCAAAGCTTATATAAGGGCATGTATTTTAACCTAGAGGGCATATCCCATATCCCATATCCCATAACCGATAACCAAAACCCCTAGCCGTTTTCCTGCCCTCGACATGTTCTAAATCCTTCCTAGGGCCACGAGTTGATTTGTAAAGTAGTTGCAAGGGTTTCTTTTGTTTTAGGAATTTTCAGTTCAATAAAATAAAACTTCAAGTTCTCTTATTTTGGTTATTAATATCTTGCAAGAGCATCGGGAGAGCATTGTGAGGTTATCTATTTACTTAGCATCGGGAGAGTTAAGTATACGAAAGAAATAAGAGCAAGTTCTCTAGTTTATAGTTGAACTATCTCGGGCCTAGGGATTGGACGAGGTTAAGTGGCTAAAGAAGAATTCATCCACATCGATGTTCATCCTTCGATTCACGCCGGGAGGTATCATCAAAGACGTGATCATCGACAGACCTGGACCTAGGGATAGGCCAAAGCAGATCTGGGATTCTTGCCAAACTTGAAAGTACTGAGTTGAGTGTTTGCTGCCGCAACAATCAACGGATTGCCGCCGTGACAGGTGCTGCCGTGACGGGTGACGACGACAGAACTGGATTTCCTAAACTCTGCAATACCTGCACTACTGAGCAATTCAATACCAGCACATTCTCTCTATCTTGGTATCTATACTCTTTTATTTAAGTATTCTTTATTATTTTCGTGACAATATCTTAATCTATTCTTTTCCCCTTGTGTAGATAGCGAAGGAAAGGGTTAGCCCAGTCCCTGTGGATACGATATCCGATACTCTAGTATCACTTTATTACTTGCGACGTGTACACTTGCACTCAATTGCGATAGACTATTTTACACGCAACAGACCCCTCATCATTACTGTCCCATTCACACTTCTCCCCTTGGTCCGACCTCACACTCCCAAACTCATCTGAATCGTCCGCCGGGAAGCTACCGTCGATAAACTGCCTAACTTCTTCGAAAGGTTTCGTAACGACCTTGACCTGATGAATCTTACCGTTTGTGATTAACGCAATCTTATCTGGAATTATGGAAGCTTTCTGTGCTTGAATTAACACCCGGGCTACGTCAAACCTTGACAATTTCGCTGTGTCTTCATCGACTTGTATCACCTCACCCCACCTATTTGCAAGCTCCTTGAAGAACTGAACGTTCCAAACTTCCACCGGCACGTCAAAAAGATTGATCCACACCTTTTTCTTTCTTTTGCCCTCAAAACCCTCCAAGAATTGTAGTTCATCGAACCAAAGTCTTAGCAGTTCACCTCTAATCTGCCAAACACGCTCCCTTTCCTCTTTGTTGGAACATTTGATAACAGTCGTCGTCCCAAACCACAAGCAAACCGTTGCGTTGAATCCATCAGAACGTAGCGCCTCTTGGACCACTTCGATGTTATACATCAGTTTAACTCGTCCCACTAAACACCATCTTCTCCACTCCATGACTTTGTTAGGAAATGAAATCGTCTTTGGCCTCTTGTCAATCTCTGCAACCCCTACGGACTGCACCAAATCGATCACTTGGACTGATAGGTCGTTTGATTGCTTTCTTTGCTTCTCTGTACTTTCACCTTTCGTTGACTTCGCCGAAATGTGCTCGCTGCGCTCCACACCCATTAACACTTCTTTAAAGGACCTAAAGTCTCTTTGTTTCCACACGCTACTAGGGTTTTTTCGCACAGTATTACCAGGCGTTGCCGGTTTCGACTGAAACTGTTTCGCAAAGTCCACCTTAATCCGGTAGCCATCCATTCTTCTTCTGTTCGCTTCCTTCACGGCTTTATTGGCATCTTCCCAATCTTTGAAACGCACAAAGGCAAAAGTTGTAGGTTTGCCTTTTCTCTTCAGATTATTATGCGCGATGAACACGTCCACAACACTCCCATAAACCCTAAACGCCTCCCCAAGTGATTGGTGATGAATTCTGCGGCTGACATTGTTGATGAAGATGGACACTCCCCTTTTCCGTCGTTGATTGACTCTTCCACTTCCGTTCCCCTTCTCCGTCGTTGATTGACTCTTCCGTTCCCTAAACGCCCCCCCTCATGTCTATAATTAAACTTTTCAAAATAGATTAAACTCTATTTGAGTTTGACTTGAGTTTTTAATGAGTTAAGTTGAGCTTAGCTACTTGATACCGAACTCAAAGCTCGTGAGATACTCAAAATATAATATTTTTTTTATTTTTTAAATAAAAATAAACTAAAATATATGTATTAGATAGTATATTAGTTAGCAAGTTAGTTTTGGTAGTTATTCTGTTATAGTAAGAGGCTGGAGCTTTCTATATAAGCTCATATGTACGAGCTGTATTCATCCATTCATTATCATTGTAACTTTCTTTTACTTTGATAATAAAGAATCCTTTGACACCATTTCTTGGTTGTTATATGGTATCAATAGTTTTTCTTTCTGTTTCTCTTCTTCATTGAAATCATGGTGAATGTCATTGATAGCTCCATTTCCAGTGACCAATCTGATAATGGTGGTAACCCATATTACATCCATCAGTCTGACAATCCTGGTATGATGCTAGTTACACAACCTCTTGCCAATGATAATTACAACACCTGGAGACGCTCGATGTTGATGGCTCTCTCTACCAAGAATAAACTTGGTTTCGTTGATGGATCCCTATCCTCTCTTGCGTCTTCTTCCAATCAGTTCAGTGCATGGACTTGTGCCAATAATTTGGTAAACTCTTGGATCTTGAACTTTGTTTCTAAAAATATCACAGCAAGCTTGTTATAACATGCGACTGCCGCTGAAATCTGGAAAGATCTTGAAGATCGTTTCCAGCAAAACAATGGGTCTCAGATTTTTCAGTTGAAAAAGAAAATGTCTGATTTGGTTCAAAGATCCATGACTGTTAGCACGTATTATACACGGTTAAAGATTCTTTGGGTTGAATTGGTTTCGATTAAACCATCGTTTACCTATTTACAACGTTCTTGTAGGGGTCTTAAAAAGATGCTGGATGATCAACAAAGAGAATTGATAATGCTGTTTTTAATGGGATTGAATGAGTCTTTTGCACATGTTCGTGGCCAGATTCTTTTAATGGATCACATTCCTTCTGTGACTAAAGTGTTTTCTTTGGTGATTCAAGATGAGAACCAAATATCTATAAGTCTGAACAATCAAGTTGCAGAGGCTGCATTTGCTGTTAAAGTTGTGCCCAACTCTTGAAAGACTCGTCCTCAATGCAGTCATTGCCATCTCATTGGTCACACCAAAGATAAATGTTACAAACTCTACGGTTATCCTCCTGGTTATATGTCTCGGCGTCGACAATCTTAGTTTTCCACTACTCATCCTACTAATGCTCATCCTATTAATGTTGTCACTGATAATAGTACTTAGATCTCGCATGATTCTTTGTTTACCTCTCAATGTCAGCAATTAATTGCTATGCTCACTTCGCAATTGCAAGCTGCATCCTCTGTGGAGTTGCCCTCTTCTTCAATTAACTTTACCATGCAAGGAAAGATTCACTCCTATGCCAATAGTTTGAGTTCTTTTGATGATTCTAACTCTTGGATTATTGATTCAGGTGCATCAAGACATGTTTGTTGCTCTAAGGATTTGTTTAACACCTTACATCCTATTGAAGGTGGCACTATACATCTTCCAAATAATTATGTTGACTCAGTTGGTTTTTCTAGAACAATTCATATTTCCTCTAAGCTTATTCTTACAGATGTTCTATATGTTCCAGAATTCAGATTCAATCTGTTGGTAGTAAATTGTTTACTTCATGATTTTGACATCAGTATTTCTTTTTGCAAAACGAATTGTTTCGTCCAAGACCATCAAAAAGTGATTGGGGGCTGACTTTCATCGAGGATTGTATGTGATGAAAGCATATGATGTTTCCAAATTTTTTTTAATAATATGTGTTTTCAAGAATCTGTTGTTTTGATCAATTGGCATGAAAGGCTTGGACACGCTAGTGCTCATGTTTTAGATTTGTTGAAAGATGTATTACCATCTTCTATTTCTAATAAAAATGATACTTGCTTCATTTGTCCTTTAGCAAAGCAACGTAGATTGTCATTTCCTAATTCTGTGAATAATTCTAATTCACCTTTTAATTTGGTGCATTGTGACATTTGGGGATCGTATAAGACAACTATATACAATAATCATCGTTTCTTTCCAACTTTGGTTGATGATTATACTTTGACGACTTGGACCTATTTGTTACAACATAAATCAGATGTAACTACTGTCATTCCACACTTCATCAACATGGTTAAAAGACATTTTGGTTTTGAAATAAAGATTTTTCGATCAGACAATGCTTCTGAACTGATGTTTACTGATTTGTTTTCTAAGCTTGGTATTGTCCATCAGTTCTCTTGTGTTGAAACGCCTCAACAAAATTCAGTGGTTGAAAGGAAACATCAACACCTTCTCGCTGTTTCTAGAGTCATTGTTTTTTCAGTCACGAGTTCCTATAGGCTTTTGGGGTGAATGTGTACTCACAGCTACTTATTTGATCAACAGATTGCCTTCTTCCGTGTTAGGAAATAAATCACCTTATGAGTTGCTATATCCGCGTTTGCCAGATTATCATCAGCTTAAAGTATTTAGTTGCCTTTGCTTTGTATCCACTCTCAAGTCACACAAGAATAAGTTTTCAGAACGTGCTTTGCTTGGTATATTTCTTGGATATGCTCATGGGATAAAGGGTTACAAAATTTACATCTTAAAGACTCGTACAATTGTGATTTCCCGTGTTGTGGTTTTTCATGAGCAATTTTTCCCTTTCATTCGATCTCTTCTAAATGTTTGGTTTATCCTTTCTGTGATATTTCTCTTCTATCTGTTCTGCATGATGAAGTTACATCTCTTGGTACTCCAGCTGCTTCACCCTTACCAAGTGATGGTTTCATGCAAGTTCTTGGTCAACTCATGACAATGAGTATCCTGGTTCTCCTGATCAAGTTGCCTCCCCGACTGAATCTACTGGTACTGAAGTTGTTCTTATTCCTTCAACGGCTATTGATCAGTTAAATCATGTTGCAGATCAGCATGAAGTTCCTATTCAGGCTAACCCTATTGTTGATCAGAATAATGATGCTCTACATGATGTTCATGATCAGTTACCCATTGTTGATCAAAATAATGTTGTTGATCAACTAATTGTTGTTCCTCCTCGAAGATCAGCTAGAGTAGTTCAGAAACCTACTTACCTACAACATTATCAATGCAACAGTGTTGTTTCTTATCCAATTGAAGATTATATCTCTACTTCTAAGCTATCTCCTTCTTACACTGCTTTTTTTTCCAAACATTTCTTCTACTCACGAGCCTTCCTTTTATAATCAAGCAGTAAAATTTCCAGAATGGAGAGCAGCTATGGCAGATGAATTAAAAGCTATGGAATCCTTGCACACCTGGTCTGTTGTTCCATTACCTAAAGGCAAGCAAGCCATTGATTGTAAGTGGGTATATCGTATCAAACATAACGTCGATGGGAGCATTGACAGATACAATGTTGGTTTAGTGGCTAAGAGGTTTACTCAAGTTGAAGGCATTGATTATACTGACATGTTTTCTTCAATTGCAAAATTGACTTCTTTTAAAGTCTTGCTTGCTCTTGCTGCGAAACATGATTGGCATCTCCTTCAACTCAATGTGAATAACGCATTTCTTAATGGCATGCTTGATGAGGAAGTGTACATGAAGTTGCCTATTGGCTATGGTTCCCATGCATAAGGTTCCAACATGGTCTGTAAGTTACACAAGTCCATCTATGGTCTCAAATAAGCCTCCAGACAGTGGTTTAGTGCTTTTTTCACTGTGATTTTGAGTTATAGTTTTACTCAGTCGCCCTCGGATCATTCTCTTTTTTTCAAAGGCTCAGGTGATGCTATGGTATCTTTGTTGGTCTACGTTGATGACATTATCCTTGCGGGCAAGGATTTATCTTTGTTGGCAGATGTTCAGACATATCTCCAGAAGCAATTCAAGCTCAAGGACTTAGGCAATTTGAAATATTTTATTGGCTTTGAGATTGCTCGAAATTCTAAAGGAATCGCTCTCTCCCAAAGACATTATGCTTTGCAATTACTTGAGGATACATGTTTACTTGGCAAGAAACCTGTCACATTGCCCATCGTTTCTCCTCACAAGTTGAGCAAACATGAAGGTGATCTTTTGGATGATCCTCACATATATAGGCGTTTGATTGGATCATTCCCTACTCCACGCAAGCCTCATCTTTTGGACATATATCATCTCTTGGCTTATATCAAACAGGCTTCGGGTCTAGGCCTATTCTTCTCCTCGATATCCGATTTGCAGCTTAGTGCTTTTGTTGATTCTGATTACAGCTCTTGTCCGGACACATATCGTTCAACCACTGGCTACTGTACCTATCTAGGTACTAACCTTATTTCTTAGAAATCTAAAAAGTAACATACAATCAGTCGTTCTTAATGTGAACCTGAGTACAGGGCCATAGCGGCTGCCACTTGTGAATTAATCTGGATTGCTGCTCTACTATCATCGTTTCAGATTTCTATCTCCTAAGCCTTTTTATATTGTGATAACCAGCCAGCTATTCACTTAGCATCAAATCAGGTGTTTCATGAACGCACCAAACACATTGAAGTGGACTGCCATTTTCATCTGAGACAAGATTCGCGATGGTTTTATCAAGTTGTTTCATGTCAACTCTTCCAACCAGCTAGTTGATATTTTTACAAAGGCTCTTCACTTTCCTGCATTTCGTTCCTTTGTAATCAAGATGGGTCTTCTTAATATACATTTGACTCCATCTTGAGGGGGCTATTAGATAATATATCAGTTAGCAAGTTAGTTTTGGTAGTTATTCTGTTATAGTAAAAGGATGGAGCTTTTTATATAAAGCTCATATATACGAGCTATATTCATCCATTCATTATCATTGTAACCTTCTTTTACTTTGATAATAAAGAATCCTTTTACACCATTTCTTGGTTGTTATAGTATGTTATTGAATAATAATAATAATAATAATAATAATAATAATAATAATAATAATTTTATTTTACTATTATTACTATTATTATAATGATGATGAATAAGATTATAAATGAGACAAAACAGATCGCAAGCTACTTGAGTCTGACTCAGTCAATACTCGACTCGATTGGACTCGCATAAAATCGAACTCGACTCAAATTCTTAACTAGCTGAGTCGAGCTCAACACTAATAAATTCAACTTTTTAATGAGCCGAATCAAGCCCAACATTACTCGATTAGACTTGGCTCATTTACACCCCTATTCTTGAGCCGAGACGACAAGCAAGTGGCCAAGTGCTGAAAATTTCAAGTGTAACCCCCTCGACCCGGCCTAGCCACCAGACCACATCGAACAGGTTACACGGGGAAAACCGAAGCGAAACCTGTCAAGGCTCCACTCCGATTAGAAATCCTAGAAAATTTATTTTAAAGTTATCTTGTCTAGATGTTTAATTATATCCTATGTGAGAGGACACACGTCGGAAACACACATGGAAACGAAACACGCAAAACAAGCAATTAACAAGCTCTTTTTGAATTTTTCAACAGGTCGTATCGATACGCTAGAGGGCCGTATCGATACGCCTAGACTTGGTCAACACCCCAAAGTCAACCTAGGGAAACCATATTGATACCCACAAGGTGCATATCGATACGCCCTCAACGGTCAACTTTCCCATAGTCAACTACGAAGACCGTACAGATACCCTCAGGATCCGTACCGATACGCCAAAATCTCGTCAATTTCTCAGATTTCCAGAGAGCATTTTGTGTATCGATACACCCCTGCGTACCGGTACGCCTTGCCTAAAACAAGAGACAAAACAAGGGGCCGTATTGATACACCCTTGAGCGTATCGATACGCCCTGCCCTGCAAAACAGGTTTTAGCTGCTAAAAACACAAGGACTCAACAATAGAGGCACATAACGACCATTCAAGCAACATACAAACATGCATATAACACAAGGCATCCATGGATAAACATATAAAGCATTTTAAACGCCGAACGATGCAACATTCAACATGATAGGATTTTAAAGGGAGACATACATACATATCATTCACCAACATAGCCAAAAGCCAAACAAAGCATAAATCAACATGGCATAAGGCAATAGAAGCCCAAAACATCTAAGCAAACTTGTCTAAGGAAAAAGGACATGCCAACAACACATCAAACACAAAGGTCCTATCCCATTGCTTTATACTAGTTATTGAAGTCTAAACCATACTTGAGCAAACCAAACTCCCTTGGAGTCTCCCTTGTTCCTCGAGATGCTCCGAAGGTCTAAGGGTCTGCATCGTTGGAAAAGAAAGCGTAATCGTTTAAGCATAGTGAGCGGTGCTCAAAACGGTAGCTACAACAATGCAGTTTTTAAAACGTAGTTTGCTTGAAAATCAAAACCATTGATCGATCAATTATAACCACTTACCAAGTCCAAACTTCCATGCAAGGCATGTACTCACAATGCAAGTATAAACACAAGTCTCACATCTCAACATGCATAACCATGCAATTCAACACATAATAACATAGCATGTTCAACTTGCATTCAAGAATCGTAAAACACAATTTAATTGCATAAACCTTTAAAACTTACTCTTGAGCTTGGATTGGCCTTTCAAGCTCAATCCAAACTCCCAAAACATTCCCTTAACCACGTTAAGGCTTTTAAAATCGATCCACTCACCAGCCAACACACAATCGATGCCCAAAAAGCTGAAATCAAGCCTCCGAACTACTCGGATTTTCGTCCTCAAAGCTCGAATCCAATTCCTCTGTTTTGAGCAACCCAAAATCGAACATTAGAACACTAATACACTCACAAACACAGAAAGGACCGGAACTTAACAACCTTGCATCAATACACATCAATTCAAGCTCAAACTACACCCGAAACATAGCCAATTCAAAACCCAAACTACTAGCAGCCACAACCAACGAATTTACCATAAAAAATCTACCTTTTTACATCCCTAAACATCAATCCAAAGCTACCAAACCTCCATCTACTATTTAAACTCAAAACCCAACCAAAAACTCAAGATTTCCAACTCCTAAAATCACCCATAATACCCATTTCGGGTTTCCATTAAAAACTCATCATTTTCATGTTTTTTAGTGTTAAAACAAAGTTAAAAACACTCTCAACTCAGCCTTAATCAACCCAAACGAAAATCCAAAGATTTCTTTTCATTTCCAACCGAACTTTAAAAATCAAACCAAGTTTAATCCATGAGTTTTTCCAAAAATATCAACATTCATGACTCAAGGAAGATGAGACTAAGTTGAGGAACCATTTACCTTGAAGAAATCACTTGATTTGGAAGCTTGAAATCAATGGAATAGTGAATAGGGTTTGGGGAGGGTTTTAGAACGTGAAACGGGATTTGAAAAGATGATGGTTTTTTGTTAAAAACCCTCTTTTTCTTATTTCTTTTATTAAAAATCCCATTTTTGCCATTTTTCCTTTAAAACTTTTTTTGGTGTATTAAAAATAATGTCTCCAATTTAATTTAACCCGACCCAGTTCAACTAATCTGATAACTCCCGGCCCTAAACTCGGGGCGTTACAACTCTCTCCCACTTAAGAAATTTCGTCCCCGAAATTTACCTGGTGGAAAGAGATGCGAAAACTGCTTTCGCATGTCGTCCTTCCTCTCCCAAGTGGCTTCTTCCACCCCTCGGTGTCGCCACTTAACCTTAACCAATTCAATGGTCCTTTCTCGCAACACTTTGTTGTCCGAAGCCAAAATCTCAACTGGTTCTTCATCGTAGGTCAAATCCGGATTCAATTCTATCTCCTCAACTGGCATAACATGTGACGGATCTGATCTATACTTCCGAAGAATCAATACATGAAACATGTCGTGAATCTTCTCTAGTTCGGCCGACAGTCTCAATCTATAGGCAACGAGACCCACTCTCTGAATTATCTCATACGGACCAATGAATCCCGGGCTCAACTTTCACTTCCTACCAAACCTCATCACCTTCTTCCAAGGTGAGAATTTCAAGAACACTTTGTCACCCACGACATACTCTACTTCTCTTCTTTTCAAATCTGCATAGGATTTCTGTCAATCCGAAGCTGCCTTTAAACGGTCACAAATGAAATGTACTTTCTGGTAGTACCCTTAAGCATATCAGGCAAAGGTATCAATTTATGTCCCGCTTCAGCCCAACAAACAGGTGTTCTACATTTCCTATAATAGAGAGCTTCGCAAGGTGCCATGTGAATGCTCGCTTGATAACTGTTATTATATGCAAACTCTACTAACAGTAGATGCTTCTCCCACGGACCCTGAAATTCAATAATGCAACATCTCAACATGTCTTCCAACACTTGTATGACTCTCTCTGACTGACCATCGGTCTGAGGATGATATGAAGTGCTGAAATTCAGTTGAGTACCCAAAGCACTATGCAAACTCTCCCAAAATCTAGCAGTGAACCTCGGATCTCTGTCTAACACTATATATTTCGGTACACCATGCAATCTCACTATCTCACTGATATACAAATCAGCCAACTTATCTAGAGCATAAGTGGTGTGAACGGCCAAAAAGTGCGCACACTTCGTAAGACGATCAACAATTACCCAAACCGAATTCTTCTTAGAAGGTGTCAACGGCAAACCCGATACGAAATCCATGGAGATTCTCTCCCACTTCCACTCGAGAATTCTCAACGGTTGTAACAAACCTGACGGAAACTGGTGCTAAGCTTTAACTCACTGACAGACCATGCACTTACTCACAAACTCGGCAACATCTTTCTTCAAACCAACCCAGAAAATACTCATTTTTCAAGTCGCGATACATTTTCGTACTTCTCGGATGCATATCAAACGGACTACTGTGAGCTTCAGTTAGGATGGTGCGTCTCAAGTCTACATCTTCCGGAACAACTACTCTACTCTTGAAACACAAGACTCCATCACTACTAAAATAAAAATCTGTCGATTTACCCTCCGCTATGTCTTGTACATGAGATGCTAAAGATCTATCTTGCAATTGTTTCTCTCTAATCAACTGAAGCAATGAAGGCTTAACTTGCAACTCGGCCATTAAATCGCCATCTTTAGACAAACTCAATCTAGCAAACATAGCTCGTAATTCCACTGCTACCTTTCTACTCAAAGCATCAGCCACTACATTGGCTTTACCTGGATGGTACTCAATCGTGAGGTCGTAGTCCTTAAGTAACTCTAGCCACCTACGCAGTCTAAGATTCAACTCTCTTTGCGTCATTATACACTTCAGGCTCTTGTGACCCGTATACACTGTGCATTTCTCACTATACAAGTAATGTCTCAAAACTTTCAAGGTGAAAACCACTGCAGCCAACTCTATGTCATGCGTAGGGTAATTACGCTCATGAGTCTTCAACTGTCTAGAAGCATAGGCCACTACTCTTCCCTCTTGCATAAGCACACAACCTAAGCCAACAAACGACGCATCACTGAAGACTACAAGCTCTTTCCCTGACACGGGCTAAGCTAAAACGGGAGCTTCGGTTAAGGCCTCTTTCAATTTCTCAAATGCCTGTTGTCTTGCATCAGTCCACTCAAACCGAACATCCTTATGTAGCAATTTAGTCAAGGGAGCTGCAACCTTCGAGAAACCCTCAACAAATCGTTTATAGTAACCGGCCAAACCTAAGAAACTACGAACTTCGGTCACTATCTTCAGTGGTTTCCAATTCACAACTGCCTCAACCTTCTTGAGATCCACTCGAATTCCCTCGGCTGATACAATATGGCCTAAAAAGACTACTTCCTTAATCCAGAATTAACATTTTCTCAAATTGGCATACAACTAATTGTCTAACAATTTCTGCAACACCAAACGTAAATGCCGATCATGATCTTCCTTGGTGCGAGAGTACACTAGAATATCATCAATGAACACTACCACAAATTGATCTAAGTACTCATGAAATACTCTATTCATCAAGTCCATAAAAGTTGCCGGTGCATTAGTCAAACCAAAGGGCATCACTAAGAATTCGTAGTGCCCATAACGAGTGCAGAAAGCTATCTTCGGTACATTTTGATCACTTACTTTCAACTGATAATAACCGGATCTCAAATCTATCTTTGAGAACACTAAAGCACCTCTCAACTGATCAAACAAATCATCAATCCTCGGCAACAAATATTTGTTTTTCACTGTTAACTTATTCAACTGTCGATAATCGATACACATTCTCAAACTGCCATCTTTCTTCTTCACAAACAACACTGGTGCACCCCAAGGTGAAGTGCACGGATGAATGAACCCTCAGTCTATCAATTCTTGAAGCTGTGTCTTCAACTCTTTCATTTCTTTAGGAGCCATTCGGTACAGTGCAATCGATACTGAAGTTGAATCTGAATAAGTCTCAATAGCAAACTCTACATCTCTATCTGGAGGCAAACCAGGCAATTCTTCTGGGAATACACTCGAAAAGTCACAAACTGTCCTAATGTCTCGCGGTCGTGCCTCATCCATATTCGAATTCATAACATAGGCTAGGTACGCCTGACAACCCACATCCAGTAACTTCTGAGCCTCTAAGACCGAAACTACATTGGACAAGAACTTAACGTTCTCGCCCACTATTACAACCTCGCGATTCTCTAAAAGTCTCAAGGACATAGGCTTTGTCTCAAAATCTACTCTAGCATTATGTTCTACAAGCCAGTCCATGCCTAATATTATATCAAAAACCATAAAACGGCAATTTCATCATATCCACATAAAAAACATGACCCTGAACCATCAAAGGACATCTTCTGTACATCTTTCTGACCACAACTGTCTCACCAAAGTAACTAGTGACATTCATACTCACATCTAATATCTCCACCGGAATGTCTAACAATCTTGCATGCTCACTCAATATATACAAATGCGTAGAACCAGAATCAATCAAGGAAAGCAAAGTCAAAGACTGTAACGAGAAATTACCTGCAATCACATCTGTGTCATTCCTGTCCTCACGGTGTGTATACACTCTAGCTGGCCCACCTCCCTCGAGCTGAACTGCAACAACATGAGCTACATTCGTCTGACCGTCATTCCTAGGCTGAAAGTTACCTCGACCGCGCCCACGGCCTCTCTGATGCTCGACAGCTCGTGTAGGAGCTTGTCCATCCCTAGACAGATGTGGACAATCGCGCTTCAAGTGCGCCCTAGACCTGCAGTTCCAACAAGAGCCATAAGTGCCCCAACACTCACCAAAATGACGTATACCACACTTGTTGCACTCGGGAGTACGATTCTCAGTTCCTTGGCCGTGATAGCCTCGCCCCAGATTACCACCTATGCGTCTATGATCATGATGAGGTTTCCTATCCTTTTGCCTCTTGGCACGATCTCTGTCCCAATCAGCAGTCCTCTTTCTGGAACTAGATCCACCCTTGCAATCCGCAAGTCCCAAAGACTGTTCGATGTCCTTGGCCCTAGCGACCAACACATCAAAATCTATATAGTCGGAAGCCAACATGTAGGTCTTCACATCTTGAAAAAACCCTAAACAAAAACGCTCACATCGTTCCGCCTCAGCGGGAACTAACTCAGAAGCATAGTGACTCAGACGTACAAACTGCACCTCATAGTCAGATACGGTCAAGCTACCCTGAACTAGAGCCATGAACTCTCTCTTCTTCTCATCTAGGTATCGAGGACCTAGGTACTTCTTACAGAAAGCAGTCCTAAAGAACTCCCAAGTAACCTCGGCCTCTGGCATACCCGTAGTGATAGTAGTCCACCAAGTGTAGGAATCTCCCTGAAGCAAAGAGACAATGCAACCCAACTTATGTGCTTCAGAGCACTCCATCTGACTCAAGATAAGAACTGTGCTCTCAAACCATGCCTCCGAACCCTCTAGTGACAACTCGCGGAACTCAACCCCACCCAAGCTACAGAGTCGCTCTAAAGGTAAACCAGAACCTACACCCTGAGGCGGTGCTGCAACCCGGACACCCGCTAAAGCTATCTGTATAGCCCCGGTTATAGCCTGAATCAACGGATTATCATCAATACCTGCATGTCCCTGACCAGCCTGGGGTCCAACACCTTCCGCATTTGCTCCACCCCCGTAGGATGAGGAGGAGAAGGAGGAGGCAAGTTCTCTCCTCGCACATCTTCAACATTCTCAATCCACTCAACCATCGGATTCTCCATCCTCGACCTTCCCCTCAGTTTCACCATGCTAACAGATGCAAAGCTAAACAACGAAAACAACAACTGAAATGATTTGGGGTCAGCAAGTAACAAGGTCTAAGGTGCTCAAGTCCTTAAACTTAAAATCACTTACAATAATAGTATACTAGCAATGGGTGCCTTTAACAAGGTCCAAGGTGCCACAAACATGCTTACAATCACCGTGCAATCACAATCAACAAGCTTACACCATAAAACTTACCTCACTTACCTTTCGGCTTGCAGAAACTCAACGAACCTAGGCAAAACCTAGGCTCTGATACCAACAAATGTAACCCAAACGATCCGGTCTAGCCGCCAGACCACATCGAACAGGTTACACGGGGAAAACCGAAGTGAAACCCGTCAAGGCTCCACTCCGATTAGCAACCCTAGAAAATTTCTTTTAAAGTTATATTGTCTAGATGTTTGATTATATCCTATGTGAGAGGACACGCAGCGGAAACACAAATGGAAACGAAACACGTAAAACAGGCAATTAACAAACCCTTTTTGAATTTTTCAACAGGTCGTATTGATACGCTAGAGGGCCGTATCGATACACCTAGACTTGGCCAACACCCCAAAGTCAACCTAGGGAAACCGTATCGATACCCACAAGGTGCGTATCGATACGCCCTCAACGATCAACTTTCCCATGGTCAACTACGAAGACCATACCAATACTCTCTGGACCCGTATCGATACGCCAAAATCTCGTCAATTTCTCAGATTTCCAGAGAGCATTTTGCGTATCGATACACCCCCGCGTACCGGTACGCCTTGCCCAAAACAAGAGACAAAACAAGGGGTCGTATTGATACACCCTTGAGCGTATCGATATGCCCTGCCCTGCCCTGCAAAGCAGGTTTTAGCTGCTAAAAACACAAGGCCTCAACACTAGAGGCATATAACGACCATTCAAGCAACATACAAACATACATATAACACAATGCATCCATGGATAAGCATATAAAGCATTTTAAACACCGAACGATGCAACATTCAACATGATAGGATTTTAATGGGAGACATACATAGCATTCACCAACATAGCCAAAAGCCAAACAAAGCATAAATCAACATGGCATAAGGCAATACAAGCCCAAAACATCTAAGCAAACTTGTCTAAGCAAAAGGGACATGCCAACAACACATCAAGCATAAAGGTCCTATCCCATTTCTCTATACTTGTTGTAATCACTAATTTTGTCCCGGTCTTTAATTTTATTTCTTTTATGATTCTCGGGCTTTTTGGGCTAAAAGAAAAAGAAAAAAAAAGAAGGAAAAAAGAAAAGAAGAAAACTAAACATTACTAAGTATTACGTAATTTCTAGCATTAGTTGCTTTGTTATATATATTGTTATCATAGTTTATTATTGTTATATACTATCTTAATATTAGTATTATTTTTATTATTATTCGTTACTATTACTGTTGTTTTTGTTTTCACTTATTATTATTATTAATTATTTCTATTATACTTATCTTTTATTACTATTATTATATATATCATAAATAAATTAACTGATAAATAAAAAGCCCAAATCTGTTTTTAAAATAAAGTGTCCATTATATAGAACCCAAAATAAATAAATATGCAGAGCCCATTTACATAAGATTAAAGCCCAAGCAAGCCCGAATCTAGTAAACCCTAAAAGACCCTAATACATTCTCATCTTTCTCATGCAGCCGCCACTCTTCACCACCGTCAGATCTGATGAGATCAGACGGTCCAGATCAAGCTCAGGTCAAAACCCTAGGGAGCCCTCCCCTTTAGCTCCGCGCCGCGCAACCTCGACCGTTAGATCAATTCGATCTAACGGTCCCAGATGAAGGACGATGAAGCTGCCAGATCCCACGCGTGGCCTGATCCCCTCCACGCCCTCTGCCGTCTCTGACCCAGTGCACGCCAAGGCCTCCTCATTTCCGGAAAAATCGACATGGAACAGCAAGAAACAGAATAGTCAGTTACCCAAAAATGCAAAGCAAGTTAAAACTACTCCAAAATGTCAACGAGACAACAAAGAGACATCGACAGTGATCAGAAGCAAAAGCAAAAATCCTTGTAGTTTTGTTTTTTTCTTTTCTGTGACTTCGGTTATAAAAACCGTGGAAAAAATGTAGACGGGGGGTGATCAGAGAGAGAGTGAATTTTTGGAGGGATTCGAATGTCAAAGAAGGCCCCAAAATCGTTGTAACCAGTTCACAAATCAATACAAGAAAGAGTTTAGAGAAGTCTGGATCTTACTTTTTATTTATTTTTGTTTTTATTTCGAATATAAAATACCAAAAAAAACCTTTTTTACCTTCGGATCCACGGTTGCCGGCGACGAGGGACTCCGATCGACAATCCCGACGGTAAACAGAACCGTCCTGGAGCGGTGAACAACATATCTCGGCTGCGGCTCGATCCGGCGGTGGACGGCGGCTAGCCAAGGCTTTGAAACGTCGGGACTTTCATCTTCCATTCGTGGCGTTTCGGTCATCTCTGGCGAGATCCACTTGGATCAAAAGATAGAGGAGGACGAGGAGGTCACGCCGGTGGCGTCGCATGTCGGAAAAGCTCGTCGGAGCGGCCGGAACGCCGACTTTAAGGATGACGGCGGTAAGCTCGAAAGGGAAAAAAATGAAATAGAAATCTGAAGTAAATGGAAAATCCCTAAAAAAAAACGTTTTTACCCTTAATTTGGTTTTCAACATTAATTAGGTTGGTTTTTTTTCATTTTTTTGACCCGTTAATTCCCTCATTATCACCATATTTATCTAATGCCATTTTTTACTTTCCTTACATATATATGTATATATATATAATATACTCTAAAAAGTCGTTTTCCCTTTTATATTTACCATTTATATAATGATAGTGCCTTACCAATTTAAATCTATAATATGTAGGTAATTAATAATCTTACCCATAGTAATTTATGATATATTAATATTTTTTAGATTCTGCCGCATAACATATATATATGTAATATGCCCACATGTAATATCTAGTCATTATACATTCACATATGTATTGTTATATATTATATAGTTTACGTATAGTATATTATGTGTTTATCTCATGTCTTATATTTTATGCTATTCATTTATCATTGTTTGTTCGTTTTTTATTTACTCACGTTGGTTTATGTATCATCTATTTATGTTTGATATATCTTTTGTCATATGCCATGTTAAGTCACATTTAAAACATAAAAAAATGCGATATCTTTTTATTCGGAAACGAACGAGGCCAGTACCAGTCGTAGTGGTGGTGGTTCGGACGTTCGCTCTCGAATATTAGGATTTTCGAAATTCACTCGCGTGTATAACCTAGTTTCGGTTAAATTGTCACTTTAATTCGTAAAATTCGATTTTAATTAAGCGGTAAAGTTTTGGTACCAATTTTTGGGCATGTCGAGGGTGCTAACCCTTCCTCGCGTGTAACCGACTCCCGAACCCTTTCGAATCTCTGGTTTCTATTTCCGGTGTCCAGTCTACCATTTAAAGTGGCCGGTGGCGACTCCTTCTATTTTTTAAAACCTTTTTCAAATTCCCCATACTTTCAAATATTTTTTTTCTAAAACTCCCAATTTTTAAACCACCATACTTTTTTATCTATTTCAAATGAACCCTCATTTTCCAAAAATTCACCCTTTTTAACCCCTATTTCAACATTTTTAAAATACACTTCCCACCAATCCTACACATACACCTACACTATATATATACCCATATATGCTAAGTGTTTTCCAAAAAATTAGTCGCTACACTTGTTATTGAAGTCTAAACCATACTTGAGCAAACCAAACTCCCTTAGATTCTCCCTTGTTCCCCGAGCTGCTCCAAAGGTCTAAGGGTCTACATTGTTGGAAAAGAGAGTGTAAACGTTTAAGCTTAGTGAGTGGTGCTCAAAACGGTAGCTACAACAATGCGGTTTTTAAAACGTAGTTTGCTTGAAAACCAAAACCATTCCAAATCATTTTCACATGCTAGCACACATAACCACATGCATTTTACCTTCACGTGCATTTACCGAATGCAACCACAAGCCATAGGCTTACCACATGCTCATTCTCATAACGCAAGCAAAGTAAACAACAATGCATAAACATAGGCATACTAGAGGGAAATCAACAACATGCTTAACATAAGAATTAAAGCATTCATGGGTATATTGACATTCAACATTTTTACTCAGATATGCGGATGGTTGATATACTCAATTACAACCACAAGCATTACCGATGCTTGAACCACTTACCAAGTCCAACCTTCCATGCAAGGCATGTACTCACAATGCAAGTATAAACACAAGTCTCACATCTCAACATGCATAACCATGCAATTCAACACATAATAACATAGCATGTTCAACTTGCATTCAAGAATCGTAAAACACAATTTAATTGCATAAAACCTTTAAAACTTACTCTTGAGCTTGGATTACCTTTCAAGCTCAATCCAAACTCCCAAAATATTCCTTTAACCACGTTAAGGCTTTTAAAATTGATCCACTCACCACCCAACATACAATCGATGCCCAAAAAGATGAAATCAAGCCTCCGAACTACCTGGATTTCCGTTCTCAAAGCCTGAATCCAATTCCTCTATATTGAGCAACCCAAAACTAAACATTAGGACACTAATACACTCACAAACACAGCAAGGACCCGGAACTCAACAACCTTGCATCAATACACATCAATTCAAGCTCAAACTACACCCGAAACATAGCCAATTCAAAACCCAAACTACTAGAAGCCACAACCAACGATTTTACCATGAAAAAACTACCTTTTTACATCCCTAAACATCAATCTAAAGCTACCGAACCTCCAGCTACTATTTAAAATCAAAACCTAACCAAAAACTCAAGATTTCCAACTCCTAAAATCACCCATAATACCCATTTCGGGTTTCCATTAAAAACCCATCCTTTTCATGTTATTTTAGTGTTAAAACAAAGTTGAAAACACTCTCAACTCAGCCTTAATCAACCCAAACAAAAATCCAAAGATTTCTTTTCATTTCCAACCAAACTTTAAAAATCAAACCAAGTTTAATCCATGAGTTTTTACAAAATATCAACATTCATGACTCAAGGAAGATGAGACTAAGTTGAGGAACCATTTACCTTGAAGAAATCACTTGATTTGGAAGCTTGAAATCAATGGAATAGTGAATAGGGTTTGGGGAGGGTTTTAGAACGTGAAATGGGATTTGAAAAGATGATGGCTTTTGTTAAAAATCCCCTTTTTCTTATTTCTTTTATTAAAAATCCCCTTTTTGCCCCTTTTCCTTTAGAACTTTTTTTTGGTGTATTAAAAATAATTTGTCTTCAATTTAATTTAACCCGACCCGGTTCAACTAATCCGATAACTCCCGGCCCTAAACTCGGGGCGTTACATCAAGTTTCCAATGTCTAATCACAGCATGAACACATAAGCTTTTTAGATGGTCACACGTAGGTTTAAATGTCTAAGATTTTCAAACTTCTTAAAATGGGCTTGAATACTTAGGTATTCCACCAACTAGTAACAAGTTTTAGTTTTAATTTCTCCCAGAATCTATGATTTGAATTTTAACTTTTTCTTAATACTAACATTAGCTTTTGGCCGTTTTGCTGGTTCGTATATAAATAAAAGTCATCTTCTTTCGATGAATATTTATTTTCAAGTTTTTTTTTGTTTTTTAGTTTTACTTTGACAGATGCATATCACATCTGCTTTAATGACTGTCTTTTTCTCTGCTTTTGTGACAGTTCTTTCGTCTGCTTTCTAGTAGTTTTTGTTTGTCTTTAGAAAGTTAATCATTCAGGTGACGAAAATCATCGAGCGTTTTGTCAACGAAGGGCGGAAGTTTGTTTATGATTATGATTCCCATATGTGGTTTCGCCGATATGCTAAAAACAAGCGATAGAAGATTTTGCTTTCTTCATGGAGCACTCTGGTCAATGTAGTTAATAGATGGATTTCTTTCATAAGATTGTACAAGTTCTTCTCTATTGAGATGTGTGGTGCTCGATTCGTTCAACCGTTCTTGCTCGCCAAGTGGTGGAGAAGTGGAATTTTGGGTGTAAGAGGTGTGGAAGCTAAAAAGATTAAAGACAAGATGATTTATAGTGGTTCAACCTTCTAACCAAGGTCTACATCCACTACCTTAGCTTTGTAACACCCGGGTTTGGGGGTCGGGTGAAATAAAAATATTAAAATATTATTTTGGGCCTCGTATTTTCAAAACAAATAAATTTATGTTGGGTTTGTTTAGAATTAAACCCAATGGCCATGGATTTTACACTATTGTAATAATCCATGTTCATTAAAGGTAAATGAGTCTTTTGGCTTTAAAAATAAAACAAAACAATTAAAACACTCATTTTTCATCATCTTCTTCCCCACCCATTTTCAATTCCACGACATTTTCTCCATTCCCTTCAAGTTTACTATTCCATCACTTCCTTGCTTCATCTTTGAATATTTTTTAAAGGAAAATATGTTTTTGAGTTGTCCTCATCGTCCTCTTCATGTCTATACCTTTAGTTTTCATTAAAACTCATTGTTTTGAGTTTTAAGTTTTTCAAGTTCTAAGTTAAAAATCCAAACTTTATTGTTCGTTGTTAAAGCTTTTGATTTCTTATCATTAGATATGTTATTGGTAGCCCAAATGGTCCAACATATATGGTTTTTACTTGGTTTTATTAAGAATTTCGGATATGGGTTTGTAAGGGGTTTTAGAAGGGTTTAAAGATGAGTTTTGGGGCTGTTTAGTGTTGGAAATTGATGGCTGATGGTTGTATGATGGTTAGGGTTTATTTTGGAATCTATTAGGTGTGTTAAAGGTGTTGGAATCAAGGGTTTTTGGCTTTGCTAATGGGCTGCTTGAAAATGTGGGTTTTGAGAATGTCTTGGCTTGATTTTGATGCTTGATTTGTGCTCTAAGTTTACAATAGTGGTTTGTGTTTGTTTGGTGATTAATAGAGTGTGTTTGATTGTTTAGAAACAAGGAACTTTGTTGGTGAAGCCTCGCATTCGAATCCGGAACCGTTGGGAGCTTGATCGGTTGTTTGCTTGTGTTTGGAAAGTCCAGTGAGTGGTTCTTCGATTTTAAAATTGGTTTTCAAATGTTGGTTCGAGCATGTGGACCTAGGTCGGACTTGGTAGACCCACCTAGAGTTGGGATTAGATTGGTAGTCTAATCTCAAGCTTTAGTTAGAGACCTATGGATGAACTTTGAATATTGTGTGATTATGCCTCTTGTTCCATGTCTATTGTGACTGATGATATTATGTATATTGCGATATACATGTGTGATGAGGCATGATGTTTATGCATGTGATATTTGGAATGTGGCTTGTGCATGATGGTAAATCATGGTGAGTATGTGCTAAGCACGGAAATTGGTAATAATGTTGTGAGTTTGAGCTATGAAGTGAGTTAGTATTGGCACTAGTATGCTTGGGTACACTGATCGATCATTAGGATGTTAGTGTGCACACGAGAGTCGAAATGCGCGCGTGGTTTTGGTGATGGTAGTCATCAAGATAGAGTACGGGTACGCCCAGAAATCTTCTTTTATATGTTAGTCGGTGATAAGTGGAATCCCATCGACGGGGCGTGAGGATGAGTGGAATCCCCTCCGCATGAAACGGTGATGAGTGTAATCCAACCGTAAGGTAAAGGTTGAGTTGTTGGATGTGAGTTCCAACGGTTGTTATCCGCGTATTCGGGTCATAGCTAGGTGCCAATACGTTTTGTTGAATGTGTTTCATATGGTTGTGTTTATGGACATGTTGAACATGGCATGATATTTGATATTATATTCATGCATCATATATATATTTGACTATTGTGGTTTCGAAGGTAAGAAAACATGCATTCTTCCTTGGTTGTGTTGCTCGTGCTTGGACCTTGTTTTGTCGAGGTTTGTTTTATGAGCTTACCCTCACTAAGCTTTACGCTTACGCTCTCTTTTGTTCGAAAATGTAGATCCTTAGTTCGTGGGTTGCTTGTGCAAGGAGAAGGCCTCCAAGTGTGCTTTTGCTATCATCAAGTATGGACTTTTAAGTAATTGATGTAATAGTTAAGCAATGGGGATTTATGTTGTTGTTTTGTGTTAGGAGCTTGTATACACTCCTTCGATATGTTGATGTTTTGGTGTGGTTTGTGGATGCCTTATTTTGGTTTGTAAACCATGCTTATGTGTATGTTTTGTGCTAAGGCATGAAAACCTTGAATGCTATGTATGCCCCTTTTGGTGAATGCATGATCCTTTTAATGTATGACCTTTACATGTATGTTGTGTGTTGAGCATGTTGTAATAGGGTGTGTGCCTCTAGAGTTGTGTGTGCATGTTGTGTCTTGCTTCTTGAAGTTGTTGGGGTTGTTTGGGATCGTTTAGAGATGCTTAAAACTGGTTTTGGAAACTCACTGGTTGCAGGCTTTTCGGAACGAGTGTGGTTCCAAGGACACCCGTACCGGAACGTGTTCTGGTACGGTTTGGCCACTGTGAACCCCTGTTCCGATACGTATTTCGAAACGTTTTGGCTACTGTGAGGGCCTGTTCCGAAACGTGTTTCGAAACGCCTAGGCGAAATGGACCCCTGTTCCGAAACGGGGTGGATGCATTTCGGTACGGGTGTTTGGCTTTTTAAACTGGGTCCCGTGTTTCGAAACGGGCAAGCCTATTTCGATTTCGAAACACAGGCCTGAAAAGTGGGCTTTTGACATCTCTAAAGGTTCTCAAGTGTTAGGCATTAGGACCTGTTTGATGTTAGTCTTCTTGTGAGTCTTGTTAGTGATCGTTTATGCGTGTTTTGGGTCGTGTTCGCAAGAAATCGATTTAACTTGACAATCGGTAAATTTAATTTATCTTACGCTTTGGTCTTGTCCCGTCCTTGTTTTCCGCTGCGGTTTGTCTCACATAGGACTAACTAAATATCTAGACAAGATAATTTAAGAAAAAGTTTTCTAGGGTCGTTAACCGAAGTGGAGCCTTAACGGGTTTCGCCTCGGTTTTCCCCGTGTAGCCCACTCGGACCGGGACGAGGGGGTTACACTTGTTGGTATCAGAGCCTGAGGTTTTCGAGACCTCGGGCAGGTAAGTGAGGTAAGCTAAATTCTTGTATTGCAATTGCATGGTGTTTGCTTGCCATGTAAGTATGTTTTCTTGCTTATCAAGTATGTTGGTTGCTTGCTTAATTGATCGTATGTGTGTGCTGTTTGAAGCATGTTGATTAGAGTCTCATTGCTTCTATTACATCGGAAAAAGAGATTTTTAAGTGAGGGAAACATACTTGAGCCACTTGGACCCTTGCCCTTGCTAACCCGATTCTTGTATGTTGTTGTTGTTGTAGTTGTTATCTGTGAGCTGTTATGTCGAGGCCTAGAGGTAGAGTGAGGTTGGTTCGCCGGGAACCCCGTGTTGCGGCTCCTGTTAATGAGCCGGAGGTTGGAGTAGAGGCTCCTATGGAAGAGCCTGCTGTTAGAGTCGGAGCTCCTCCACCACCACCACCTCCTCCGCCTGGTGAGGGAGGTGAGGCTGGAGCAGAGGGAGCGGGACCTCAGGTTGGCCAGGGTGGCCAAGGTCCTGCAGGGATAGACATGGCTCCGCTAGTTCAAGCTATAGCGGGAGCGTTTCAGGCTGTAGTTGCCGGAGCTCAGGCTGTACCTCAACCGAGAGGAGATGATGCTAGCTTACCCTTAGAGAGGCTTCATAGCCTCGGAGCAGATGAGTTCAGGGGATCTACGCCTGAGAGATCATAGTTGTGGCTGGAGAAGACAGTCCGTATTTTGGCTCAGATGGGATGTGTTGGGGCTCGTAAGTTGGGCTGTGTAGTTTCGTTGCTCCAGGGTGATGCCTACACCTGGTGGGTCACCTTTACTACCGGCGTGCCTGAGGCCGAGATCAGTTGGAACTTCTTTGAGACTGCTTTTAGGGAGAGGTATTTGGGCCCGAGATACTTATATGAGAAGAAGCGGGAGTTCATGGCTCTTGTTCAGGGAGACACCTCAGTGACAGATTATGAGATCCGCTTTGTCTGACTGAGTCAGTATGCTCCGGAGTTGGTTCCTACTGAGAAGGACCGTTGTGATCGGTTCAGGTATGGACTTCATGAGGAAGTCAAGAGGTACACCTTGGATACTGATTATTCTGATTTTGATGTCTTGGTCGCTAGGGCCAAGGACATCGAGCATAGCTTGGGGCTGACCAAGCGTTCGGGAGGATCCAGTTCAGGGAAGAGGCACAACAACTTTGATCGTGGTGATGCCAAGAGGCATCGGGGCAGTGGACAACAGTTTGTTCATAGGCGTGGCAGTGGCCACCATGGTAGAGGCCATCAGGGCCAGAGAGCTGGAGGGCGTTTGCCCGGGTGTGCTCGATGTGGGAGACAACATTCAAAAGAGTGTTGGGGGAACTATCATGCTTGCTAGAACTGTGGATCGAGAGACCACTTCATGAGAGAGTGTCCGCATCATGCGGCACAGGCACCGAATCTGGCACAAGCTCCTACGAGAGCGATCGACTATCAGAAAGGTCGTAGGCGCGGTCGTGGTTACTTCCAGCCGAGGGCTAATGCATCTAGGATAGAGGCACCAAGGAATCTTGCTCATGTAGTGGCAGTTCAGCCAGAGGCCGGTGGACCAGCTAGAGTCTATGCACAGAGAGAGGCAGGGAATGACACAGATGTGATAGCAGGTAATTTTGAGTTACAGTCCATGTCTTTACTTTCCTTAGTTGATTCGGGTTCCATGCATTCTTATATTTTGAGTGAGCATGCAAAGAAGTTAGACATACCTGTTAAGATCTTACATGTAGGGATGCATGTGACTAGTTCCTTCGGTGAGACAGTTGTAGTTAGACGGATGTATAGGAGGTGTCCGTTGAAGATTCAGGGTCATGTATTTCCTGTTGATATGATAGAACTTCCGTTCTACGGTTTTGATATTATTTTGGGTATGGATTGGTTGGTTGAGCACAGAGCTAGTGTAGATTTTGAGACAAATAGAATTTTGTTGAAGCTTTGTGATGACTACGAGGTAGTGGTAGTAGGCGAGAACGTTAAGTTTTTTATCGAACGTTGTGTCGGCTTTAGAGGCTCATAGGTTGATGGACTCCGGTTGTGAGGCTTATTTAGCGTATGTGATGAATCCTAATATGAACTAGGTTAGACCGAAAGATATCAGGATAGTTTTTGACTATCCGGACGTGTTTCCAGAAGAGTTACCGGGTTTGCCTCCTGACAGAGATGTAGGGTTTGTGATTGAGACTGTTTCGGGGTCTACTCTAGTTTCTATTGCTCCGTACTGTATGGCTCCGAAAGAGTTGAGAGAATTGAAAAGTCAGCTTCAGGAGTTGTTAGACCGAGGTTTTATTAGGCCTAGTAGTTCGCCTTGGGGGTGCTCCCGTGTTGTTTGTGAAGAAGAAGGATGGCAGTATGAGGATGTGTATCGACTATAGGCAGTTGAACCAGTTGACAGTAAAGAACAAGTATATGTTGCCTCGTATAGATGACTTGTTTGATTAGTTGAGGGGTGCCTCAGTGTTTTCGAAGATAGATTTGAGATCAGGGTACTATCAGTTGAATGTGAAAGAATGTGATGTTTCGAAGACAGCTTTTAGGACTAGATATGGTCATTATGAGTTCCTTGTGATGCCGTTTGGGCTCACGAATGCACCAGCAGCTTTCATGGACATGATGAACAGAGTTTTCCGAGACTATCTAGACCGATTTGTAGTTGTTTTCATAGACGACATCCTTGTGTACTCGAGATCAGAAGAAGAGCATGATGAGCACTTGAGACTTGTTTTGCAGAGATTGATGAGCAATCAGCTGTATGCTAAACTGAGTAAATGCGAGTTCTGGATCAGAGAGGTTGTGTTTCTTGGCCACGTTGTGTCAGTTGAAGGTATCCGTGTTGATCCGAAGAAGATTGAAGCCATTGTTGAGTGGAAACAACCTAAGTCAGTGACCGAGATTAGGAGTTTCCTAGGACTAGCTGGTTACTTTAGGAGGTTCGTTGATGGTTTCTCTAGAGTAGCTACTCCGTTGACTAAATTGTTGCAAAAACGAGTTAAGTTTGAGTGGTCAAATGCGAGACAGAGTGCTTTTGAGAAATTAAAAGAGGCTTTGACGAATGCTCCAGTGTTGGTATAGCCAGTTTCAGGGAAAGAGTTCGTGATCTATAGTGATGCTTCCTACGTAGGTTTAGGTTGTCTTTTGATGCAAGAAAGGATAGTTGTTGCTTATGCTTCGAGACAGTTGAAGGTGCACGAGAAGAACTACCCTACGCATGACATTGAGTTAGCAGCAGTTGTGTTTGCATTGAAGATTTGGCGTCACTACTTGTATGGTGAGAAGTGCACGGTTTACACTGATCATAAAAGCTTGAAGTATCTGATGACTCAGAGAGAGCTGAACTTGAGACAGAGAAGATGACTTGAACTGTTGAAAGACTATGATTTGACTATCGAGTACCATCCGGGTAAGGCAAATGTAGTGGCTGATGCGTTGAGCAGAAAAGTTGCAGTTGAGTTGCGAGCTATGTTTGCTAGACTGAGTGTATCAGGAGACTGTGGTTTGATTACCGAGTTGCAAGTGAAGCCTTCGTTGATTCAGATGATCAGAGAGAATCAGTCGCAAGACGTGTCATTAGCTTTACATGTTCAGGACATTGAAGAAGGTAGACCGATAGAGTACAGTTTCAGTAGTGAGAATGTGTTGTGTTTCAGAGACAGAGTGGTTGTACCTGAAGATGTTGAGTTGAGACGTATGATTCTGAGTGAAGCACATTCGAGTCCTTTTTCTATGCATCCGGGCAGTACTAAGATGTATCGAGATCTGAAGAATGATTATTTCTGGGTTGGTTTGAAGAAGGATGTAGCCGAGTATGTGAGCCGTTGCATGGTTTGTCAGAGAGTGAAGGCAGAACATCAGGTTCCTTCAGGTTTGTTACAGCCTTTGAAAATTCCGGAATGGAAATGGGAAAGAATCACTATGGACTTTGTGTTAGGGTTGTCGTTGTCTCCTTCGAAGAAGAATTCTGTTTGGGTGATAGTTGATAGATTCACTAAGTGTGCTCATTTCTTAGCAGTGAACACCACAGATTCTTTAGTCAAGTTGGCAGATTTGTACATCCGCGAGGTTGTAAGGTTGCATGGAGTTCCGAAGTCTATTGTATCAGACAGAGATCCGAGATTCACAGCGAGGTTCTGGAGTTGTTTGCATAGTGCCCTAGGTAGTCGTTTGCATTTCAGTACTTCGTATCATCCGCAGTCAGATGGTCAGTCAGAGTGAGTGATACAGGTATTAGAGGATATGCTCCGTTGTTGTGTGATTGACTTCCAGGGTTCTTGGGAGAAGCATTTGCCCTTAGTCGAGTTTGCTTACAACAACAGTTACAGGGCTAGTATCCAGATGGCTCCCTATGAGGCATTGTATGGTAGACGATGTACGACTCCGATCTGTTGGGCCGAAACGGGTCAGAAGTTGTTACCTATGTCAGATTTGCTTAAGGGGACTACCGATAAGGTGAAGCTGATTTGTGACCGTCTAAAAGCAGCTTTCGATCGTCAGAAATCTTATACTGATTTGAAGAGAAAAGAGATTGAGTTTTCAGTGGGTGAGAAGGTGTTTCTGAAAGTGTCTCCGTGGAAGAAGGTAATGCGATTTGGCCGGAAAGGCAAGTTGAGTCCGAGGTTTATCGGTCCGTATGAGATAGTTGAGCGGATTGGGCCAGTAGCTTACCGTTTGAGATTGCCTCCAGAGTTAGAGAAGATCCACGATGTATTTCATGTGTCGATGCTTAGAAGATATAGATCAGATCCGTCTCATGTTATGCCCGTTGAGGAGATAGAACTGAATCCAGATTTGTCTTACAATGAAGAACCAGTTGAGATACTTGCTTCTGATAAGAAGGTGTTGCGTGGAAAGACCATAGAGTTGGTCAAGGTGTTTTGGAGACATAAAGGCGTGGAAAAGGCCACGTGGGAGAGGAAAGCTGATATGCTTGAGCAGTTTCCGTACTTGTTTCCGCCAGGTACTTTCGGGGACGAAATTCCTTAAGTGGGGAAGAGTTGTAACACCTGGGTTTGGGGGTCGGGTGAAATAAAAATATTAAAATATTATTTTGGGCCTCGTATTTTCAAAACAAATAAATTTATGTTGGGCTTGTTTAGAATTAAACGCAACGGCCATGGATTTTACACTATTGTAATAATCTATGTTCATTAAGGGTAAATGAGTCTTTTAGCTTTAAAAATAAAACAAAACAATTAAAACACCCATTTTTCATCATCTTCTTCCCCACCCATTTTCAATTCCACGACATTTTCTCCATTCCCTTCAAGTTTACTATTCCATCACTTCCTTGCCCCATCTTTGAAGATTTTTGAAAGGTAAATATGTTTTTGAGTTGTCCTCATCGTCCTCTTCATGTCTATACCTTTAGTTTTCATTAAAACCCATTGTTTTGAGTTTTTCAAGTTCTACGTTAAAAATCCAAACTTTATTGTCCATTGTTAAAGCTTTTGATTTCTTATCATTAGATATGTTATTGGTAGCCCAAATGGTCCAACATATATGATTTTTACTTGGTTTTATTAAGAATTTCAGATATGGGTTTGTTGGGGTTTTAGAAGGGTTTAAAGATGAGTTTTGGGGCTGTTTAGTGTTGGAAATTGATGGCTGATGGTTGTATGATGGTTAGGGGTTATTTTGGAAGCTATTATGTGTGTTAAAGGTGTTGGAATCAAGGGTTTTTGGCTGTGCTAATGGGCTGCTCGAAAATGTGGGTTTTGAGAATGTCTTAGCTTGATTTTGATACTTGATTTGTGCTCTGAGTTTACAGCAGGGGTTTGTGTTTGTTTTGGTGGTTAATAGAGTGTGTTTGATTGTTTAGAAACACGGAACTTTTTTGGTAAAGCCTCGCATTCGAATCTGGAACCGTTGGGAGCTCGATCGGTTGTTTGCTTGTGTTTGGAAAGTCCGGAGAGTGGTTCTTCGATTTTAAAATTGGTTTTCAAATGTTGGTTCGAGCATGTGGACCTGGGTCGGGCTTGGTAGACCCACCTAGAGTTGGGATTAGATTGGTAGTCTAATCTCAAGCTTTAGTTAAAGACCTATGGATGAACTTTCAATATTGTGTGATTATGCCTCTTGTTCCATGTCTATTGTGATTGATGATATTATGTATATTGTGATATACATGTGTGATGAGGCATGATGTTTATGCATGTGATATATGGAATGTGGCTTGTGCATGATGGTAAATCATGGTGAGTACGTGCTAAGCACGGAAATTGGTAATAATGTTGTGAGTTTGAGCTATGAAATGAATTAGTATTGGCACTAGTATGCTTGGGTACAATGATCGATCATTAGGATATTAGTGTGCACACGAGAGTAGAAATGCGCGCGTGGTCTTAGTGATGGTAGTCATCAAGATAGATTACGGGTACGCCCGAAAATCTTCTTTTATATGTTAGTCGGTGATGAGTGGAATCCCATCGACGGCGCGTGAGGATGAGCGGAATCCCCTCCGCATGAAACGGTGATGAGTGTAATCCCACCGTAAGGTAATGGTTGAGTTGTTGGATGTGAGTTCCAACGGTTGTTATCCGCGTATTCGAGTCATAGCTAGGTGCCAATACGTTTTGTTGAATGTGTTTCATATGGTTGTGTTTATGGACATGTTGAGCATGTCATGATATTTTATATTATGTTCATGCATCATATATATATATAACTATTGTGGTTTCGAAGGTAAGAAAACATGCATTCTTCCTTGGTTGTGTTGCTCGTGCTTGGACCCTGCTTTGTCGAGGTTTGTTTTATGAGCTTACCCTCACTAAGCTTTACGCTTACGCTCTCTTTTGTTCGACAATGAAGATCCTTAGTTCGTGGGTTGCTTGTGCAAGGAGAAGGCCTCCAAGTGTGCTTTTGCTATCATCAAGTATGGACTTTTAAGTAATTGATGTAATAGTTAAGCAATGGGGATTTATGTTGTTGTTTTGTGTTAGGAGCTTGTTTAGACTCCTTCGATATGTTGATGTTTTGGTGTGGTTTGTGGATGCCTTATTTTGGTTTGTAAACCATGCTTATGTGTATGTTTTGTGCTAAGGCATGAAAACCATGAATGCTATGTATGCCCCTTTTGGTGAATGCATGATCCTTTTAATGTATGACATTTACATGTATGTTGTGTGTTGAGCATGTTGTAATAGGGTGTATACCTCTAGAGTTGTGTGTGCATGTTGTGTCTTGCTTCTTGAAGTCGTTGGGGTCGTTTGGGATCGTTTAGAGATGCTTAAAACTGGTTTGGGAAACTCATTGGTTGCAGGCGTTTCGGAACGGTTCTGGCTGTTTCAGAACGGGTATGGTTCCAGGGACACCCATACCGGAACGCGTTCCGGTACGGTTTGGCTGTGAACCCCTGTTTCGATACGTATTTTGAAACGTTTTGGCTACTGTGAGGGCCTGTTCCAAAACGTGTTTCGGAACGCCTAGGCGAAATGGACCCCTGTTCCGAAACGGGGTAGATGTGTTTCGGTACGAGTGTTTGGCTTTTTAAACTGGGGCCCGTGTTTCGAAACGGGCAAGCCTGTTTCGAAACACATGCCTGAAAAGTGGGCTTTTGACATCTCTAAAGGTTCTCAAGTGTTGGGCATTAGGCCCTATTTGATGTTAGTCTTCTTGTGAGTATTGTTAGTGATCGTTTATGCGTGTTTTGGGTCGTGTTCACAAGAAATCAGTTTAACTTGACAAACGTTAAATTTAATTTATCTTACGCTTTGGTCTTGTCCCGCCCTTGTTTTCCGCTACGGTTTGTCTCACATAGGACTAACTAAATATCTAGACACGATAATTTAAGAAAACGTTTTCTAGGGTCGTTAACCGAAGTGGAGCCTTAACGGGTTTCGCCTCGGTTTTCCCCGTGTAGCCCACTCGGACCGGTCAGTCGCCCGGACCGGGACGAAGGGGTTACAAGCTTCCCACTAAGGATTTCCAATCAATCTACTATTGATTCGTCCCCTTTTCTAGGCTTAGGAGGAAACCCTTACAAATCGATCAAGCTTTCTACCCAAAGCCTTGATCAAACCCTCTTTACAAGAGATAAAAATAATTCAAACTTAAATCCCTCTAATAGGTATTTGTTTGCTCAATAAAGCTCTCACTCAATCCTAAAACACTTGAGCAAATCTAACAATTTAGGCTCACTAGTGTTTGTCTATACAAAGAATTGACAATTAAGTACAAAGACTCATTTTGATCATTATGATGTTGACAATTGAAGCATTAACCATATCTTGATGGTTGGAGGTCCCTTTTATACTCCTCAATGAGTTTGTAGTTGTTACTAGCCGTTGGGGTTGAATTGGAGCCGTTGGAGACTTAATTTCCCACCATAAATGCAGTTCTGCAACTCTCTGTATCGAAATGCTCGACACCGTTTCGAAACACCCTTCAAATAGAAAGAGTCGTTGCAGCACCCGTATCGAAATGCTAGGCACCATATCGAAACGCTCTGCATTTAAATGTTAGTTGGGAAATAGCCGTTGGGGGTTTATAACCGTTGAGGTCAATGCCACATAGGCATATCGAAACGGTATAGTCCGTATCGAAACGCTTGGCAAAATTCTCATCCAGAAAAGACTGTTTCGAAACCAGTTTCAAAACACTTTGACACTGTAAGACCCCGTATCGAAACACCTAGGGGTGTTTCGAAACATCTGGATGGTTTTGTTTAATTTTTCTTTGAAAACATGTAAAAACCTTTTAAAACATCCCCTAAACATAGTTTCAAGTTGTTTGGACTTTAGAAATAGTTTTGAATTCTTTTTAACTTTGTCCAAAACATTTTTCAATTATTATATCAAAACATTAGTTCTACAATCTCCCCCTTTTTGATTTAATAAAACTAACTTGAAAATTTGTTTGGGATTCTCCCCTTTTAACTTTAAAAATTTGAATAAGAGATGAAAATTTTGAAATCAAGTAAAGCTCCCCTTATCCATTTGAAAATGCAATTTTTCAAACCAAACTCTCCCCTTTTTTGTTATATCAAAAAGAATTTAAAAGAAACTAAGTTCAAAATAACTTAGGAGGTTTGAAACGATGACAAAAAAATAAGAAATTTGGTTTTAAAATGGCTCCCCCTTACTCAAAGCATCATAAAATATTTACCATTTACAAATCTAGGGGCACTAGATTGTCTTACATAAAAATTGATTTTCATAAATTATTTTTCCTTTGAAGTTCATTGAAAATCAAATCTTTTTCTTTTTGAACTTTAAGAAGCAAATTTTGTAAATCAAAACATTTTTGTTCAAAACCCTTCAATTTTGCTTCAAGTTCAAGATTTGTTTCGGAAAGCAAATCATTCTCATTTTTCATTTTTGAAATCAACTTTTTGTTCTTGGAAAATGATGCCTTGAATTCCAAAAGCAAATCATCATAGGCAACTTGCAACTCATCAAATGTATATGAATTTGAAATAGATGAGTTAGAAGTTACCTCCCCCTCATTGAGGGCCATCAAGCATAGGTGGGCTACCTCATCATCGGTGGAGTCTTCATCACTTCATGTAGCCACATATGCTTGTTTTGAAGATGATCCCTTCTTGTTGGACTTGTAAGATTCCTTCATCTTCTTCCTCGATTCATGCTTGGATTTTTCCATTTTGTTCTTCATGAATCGGGCAAATTTGTTGAAGAGATAGGCCATCTCTTCATCTTCACTTTCCTCCTCACTTGAATCTACGTGATGACATGTGAAGGATTTGAGAGCAACGACACTTGAGTTGATGTCAAGCTCCATGATCTTATTATTTTCCATAGCTCTTATCTCCCTCTTCTTCTCCTCTTCTTTGTTTTTCTTCATGATTTGATGAGTGAGAAGTGACCCCATGAGTTCATCAAGCTTCAAGGTCTTCAAATTCTTAGCTTCGATGATGGCGGTCCTCTTTGAGTCCCATGACTCGGGAAGGGAGTAGATGAGCTTTCGGACAAGCTTCTCTTCCGGGATGGCTTCTCCATAACCTTTGAGTCCATTGGTGATAGTGGAGAACCTATCAAACATCTTCTCGATGTTCTCTTCCGGATCCATCTTGAAGTTTTCATACGCTAAGGTGAGAAGCCCGATCTTGGTCTCCTTTACTTCATTTGTCCCCTCGTATGTGACTTCAAGTTTGTCCCATACCTCATTGGCACTCTCACAAGAAGATATATTCTCATAGATGTTTGGCCCAAATGCACAAAATAGGATGTGTAAGGATTTGCAATTAAGCACCATCTTCTTGTGATCGTCGGCACTCCATTCCGCCTTACTTTCTTGTGGCACGAACGGACCATCTTCTACTATATCCCATAGCTTGTAGTCCTTGGACTTTATGAAGAACTTCATCCTTGTCTTCCAATGGGCATAGTGAGTTCTGTCGAAGAAGGGCGGTTTGTCGATAGATAGCGCCATTGAGCCGGTTGATAGAAATGATGATCGAGCTTTCCGGATCTTCTCAATAGGATGTTAATCCTCTTCAATTGAGCCAAGCTCTAATACCAATTGTTGAGATGTGTGGTGCTCTATTCATTCAACCGTTCGTGCTCGCCAAGTGGTGGAGAAGTGGAATTTTGGGTGTAAGAGGTGTGGAAGCTAAAAAGATTAAAGACAAGATGATTTATAGTGGTTCAACCTTTTAACCAATGTCTACATCCACTACCTTAGCTTCCCACTAAGGATTTCCAATCAATCCACTATTGATTCGTCCCCTTTTCTAGCCTTAGGAGGAAACCCTTACAAATCGATCAAGCTTTCTACCCAAAGCCTTGATCAAACCCTCTTTACAAGAGATAAAAATAATACAAACTTAAATCCCTCTAATATGTATTTGTTTGCTCAATAAAGCTCTCACCCAATCCTAAAACACTTGAGCAAATCTAATAATTTAGGCTCACTAGTGTTTGTCTATACAAAGAATTGACAATTAAGTACAAAGACTCATTTTGATCATTATGATGTTGACAATTGAAGCATTAACCATATCTTGATAGTTGGAGGTCCCTTTTATACTCCTCAATGAGTTTTTAGTCGTTACTAGCCCTTGGGGTTGAATTGGAGCTGTTGGAGACTTAATTTCCCACCATAAATGCAGTTATGCAGCTCTCCGTATCGAAACGCTCGACACCGTTTCGAAACACCCTTCAAATAGAAAGAGCCGTTGCAGCACCCGTATCGAAATTTCCTTGGCCGTATCGGAACGCCCGTATCGAAACGCTAGGCACCGTATCGAACGCTCTACATTTAAATGTTAGTTGGGAAATAGTCGTTGGGGGGTTTATGACCGTTGAGGTCAATGCCACGTAGGCGTATCGAAACGGTATAGTCCGTATCGAAATGCTTGGCAAAATTCTCATCCAGAAAAGACCGTTTCGAAACTAGTTTCGAAACACTTTGACACTGTAAGACCCCGTATCGAAACACCTAGGGGTGTTTCGAAACCCCTGGATGGTTTTGTTTAATTTTGCTTTGAAAACATGTAAAAACCTTTTAAAACATCCCCTAAACATAGTTTCAAGTTGTTTGGACTTTAGAAATAGTTTTGAATTCTTTTTAACTTTGTCCAAAATATTTTTCAATTATTATATCAAAACATTAGTTCTACATTCTCAAAGTGATAGATTTTATTCTTTATGTATTTTGAACCCTTTGAATTTTATTAAGCTTTGTATTTTAATGTTTGTGGTGTGATTTTTTTGTAATCTTATCACTTTGAATTTAATCTAGTAAATTTCTATTGTTCAAAAAATTGTATTGTTCAATTAAATTATTTTATTTAAATTTGGCTCATTCAATTATTTAAGATGTGCTTGTGAATCGGAGTGAATATTTAACCGAGTCAAAAAATTCGAGTTAATCAAGTTGATAAGTAATATTTTATCATTCAAATTTTATTTGAATTTTTTTTCGAGTCGATTTTATAAAACTTGAATTGATTTGTTCAAGTTTCTTTTCAAATTTAATTGAAAATATTTAAATGTTAATATACTATTTGAATCTAATTTAAACGACTTTCCAACACCGTATACGATTTACATATATATATTTTTTGTTTTTCTCATAAGTGTGAGTAATATTTGCATTGATATTTCATAAATCAAATAGCATCTAAAATTTTATAATATTAATTTTTTTGAGAAAGGATTTTGAGGGAAAAAAAAGTATTGATGGAGTATAAAGGAGTTAAGGAATTGTTGGAAGGAAAGAACTTGCATAAAGTTATATTTAAAACACTAAATTGAATAAAATACAAAATTTATAAACTTGATGCGGTTGTCGAAGCCGTCAAAAATAAATACATGCTCAAAATAACTTGTAGTAGTGATATGCCTGATCGAATCCACAGAGAGTGGTAAGATATTAAGTTTATATAAAACAAGAAATTAAAGTAAAGGGGGAGTTTTGTGTTTTGATTGAATTAAAAGACTAAATAAATAAAAGGTAAAATACATAGATCATCACTCAACTATCTTTTTACTCTTATTTTGGTCACTCTCGATTATTCTATTATTATTTATAATTTTTTGGCATTTATTATTATTTTTAATATAAAAATAATTTAAAATATAAAATTAAATCTAACCATTTGTTGGCCACTATTCATCGTTGTTGGATGCCACCACCGACGGCCGTAGATGGTGGCCGTTTAGTCCCAGATATCATCGGTCGTTTCGTCTCAGCCCTCTGAGTCTGAATCCGACCTTCATTTTGTCGGAGAATACTCCGAAGTCCATAAAAAAGAGATCGAAAGTAGGGAAATTGAAAAGTTTCAAACGAGATTTGCGGGTTTTGGGACATTGTCCGGTGAAACAAACATCATATTCGAACTCAGCGTGTCAAAACGAGTCCACCAATACAATTTGGGATCAAACGGTCGTCGATTTTGAGACCAACGATGGTGGTGGTTTATATATATATATATATATATATATATATATATAAAGTATAATTATAATTATAATAAAATATTATTTTATTATTTATTTTAAATTATTATATATTTAATGATATTAAAAAATTGAAAATAATAATAAAATATTACATAGTGACCAAAACAAGAGCAATTGAAAGTTCAGTTAGTAAATTGAAAAGTTTAAAAGTAGAGTGACCAAAATAGGAGTGGGGAGATAGTTGAGTGATGAACGATGTGTTTTGCCAAAAAGAAAACAATTACAAAAAATAAAGAAGATTTAATAGGAGATGGATTCTAGTCAGGCTTGTTTTTGAGATTTTGGTGGCCCTAGGGCGAATAAAAAAATTGGGCCCCTAATTAAAAATTTAAATTACTATTGCGGTCGCGTTTTCGGCCACTTTGCGGACATAACGGTTGCGGACATAATGGTTTCAAACGATGCCGCTACCGCTATATAACGATCATTGTTGCAGTTGCGTACCGTTATTTAAATCTTTGTCCCTGATAACAACTATTGAAAAAATAAATTTTAAGAGTAGGTCCATAATAACAAGTATTGAAAAAATAGGCCTCTAATAACAAATATTGAAAAATTAAATTTTAAGAAAGAAAATTGAAGAGAAATTGAGATGTGAAGAACAAGAATAATACAAGGATTATTTATAGATGAACTTGAAAATTTTGTTCTTATTAAAAATAAAAAAAATAAATTATTATTAAAACTTTAATAATTACCCTAAAACCTACTAAAACCTATACTAAATTACCAACTAACGGTACCTTTTTTTTTTGCAGAAATAAAAACTAATGGTACAATATATGATATTAAATTACTTTTAATTTTGGTTAAGTTGTAATTTTTTTTAAAAAAATGGTTCAAAGTTCAAACGATTATAAAAAATTAATAATAATTTATTCAATAATAATAATAATGATGATGATGATGATGATGATGATGTGAGCCCTATGCAGTCAACTTTATTCCAATTTTCAACCGTAAAGGCTTTACTCAATTTGCATATATATATATATATTGTAGCGGTCCCTTAAAATTCTTTAAACTCACCCCAGGTCTCTAGTTAAAATATTTGGGTGTGGGCCCTGGGCAAGGCTGGGCCGTCGCCCTTATTGTCATGGCCCAGGGACGGCCCTGGTTCTAGTCAAGGTAAATCTTGATATATTAATTCAAGAATCCGCATCAATCTCAAATAGTTTGTTTATATGTTATCAGAGAAAAGCATATGTATAACTCAATCTCTCTTACTTAGTAGATAATCACTAAGATATGCATGAATGATTGCATCTTATTACCAAGATTAAAATCCTTAGATCAATACAAGTAAAAATTAAAATCAATCAAATAACTTTACCGTGTTAAGAGACCCAATGTACATAAACTATTAAAGTACTAATCCGTCAACTTATCATGAATATGAATCGATACGTTAAAATCATTTTTCTAGATTACTTACCACTTGTATCGAGAATGTCTTGATTGATTATTACATATAAAATAAATATATACTTACTGACCAAGTCCAAAAGATATAGAAATACTTAAAATAGATAAAGATGATAAAGAACAAAAAAATCTTACTAAAAACTTATATTAAAAACTGTAAAAAGATATATCTCGTAGTTTATGCTGAAGATGTCTTATAGTCTGAGCCTACCCCAAACCTTGAATATTTTAGCTTAAGAGTTTCATTACTTTAGGCTGGTCTGACTTTACAGACCTATTGATAAATCAAGAATTGAATTATTTACAACATCAAAATCTGAGGACAGTGTTCGATATCGTTTAGTACTCCTTACTAGCATCATTGACTTCGATAATTAAGGAAGAAGACTAAGTTCCCATAATTAATATGGGTAAAAATCTTATGCCCCTAATCATGCCTCCCTTTATGCCCTACACTAAAAATTACTTAAAAATTAAATTCTAAACCCTAATCCTAATTTTTATATCCTAAATTTTAAACCATACACCCTAAAAAATACACTCTACCTCTAATTCCCTAAAACCTAACTACAACCTCTAACCATAAACACTAAACTCTAAACCTTAACCCCACTATTTTAAAGTGGGAGCATAAAAGAGAGTATGATAAGGGGACAAACAATTTCCATCCAATTAATATTTAAATCACCGTCATGAGCCCCTAGTTAATATTTAAATTAACAATAAAGATATATGACGATGAATTATAATCTATAATAATATCTCTATGTATCAAATAATTATTTTATTTAAAATGTAAAATATATTTTTTATGGTTTGCTTATTTGTAATCGATGAATAATTTTTTTGATAAGGGGAAGGGAAGAATTATCCAGAATTAATCTCGAGATCTAATGCTAATCAAGACTAAAGAGATATCTTTTATCTGTATACAACAAGCTCGATCGACAAATTTATGAACAAATTTTTTAATTATTCAGAAACATGTTTTAATTGTATGTCCATGAGCATATTCAAGAATATATTCATGCGTGTTTGCTTAAATGTTTGGAACATGTACATCTAATTATGTTTAAAAAAAGTATGTTCGCAAATATTAAACAAACAAATATAAATAAATGTAATTTTAAATAAACGAGTATAAAAGAATTTCTAAAATTTTAAGAAATACGAACCAAACCTGAACAAACTTAAAAATAAATAAACAAACTTAAATAGAAATGTATTTGTTAAAGTTTGATTTATGATAGACGGAAAAAGTGTATATATATATATATATATATATATATATATATATATATATATATATATAATAACGATAGACATAATGGTCCTTAAACTATTATATAAAATGGTATTAAAACTTATTGAAATGTTGCAAAGTGATCCTTAACTTTATCAAAATTTATCATTTTTTATAACTATAGCTATCATCTTGTAACAATTCAATAATTTTAAGATAATTTTGTAATTACTGAGACTTCAATGATTATTTGTGTACTTTTCTAAAAAATAAATTACAAATCAACTATACTAATATATCAAGCTAACGATTCAACCTCAATTCACTAAAGTAGCGGTCAAGATTTATTTCAATTTAGATCGTCGCCTTGGTGGTCAAAAGCTAAACTAATTAATGAATGTGATTGCTTAATGGTAGTGGAATGGTTATTGCAGCCAAAATCAGCCCCTCTCGTGTTCAAGCCGCTTATATGTTCCTGTTTGAGACTCAGCTCAGGTGTTGATTGGCACATTTGTTATGCTCCCAGAGAATGCAACCTTTTAGCAGACAACTTGGCAAGAAAAGGAACTGCACGAACGGCTAATCTTGTTGACTGTGTTAATATCTGCAAAGGCTAATAACCCTGGTTCGAATTTTGGTTTAATTTCTTTTTATGTCTTTCGTCCGATGTTGTGGCCTTGTCTTGTTTTACTTTGCTGCAATTTCTGGTGGATAGCCTTTAACGTTAGTACGATGCACTCCTTTTCCTCCATTTAAATTTAGGGAGGTTTTTTAACGAGGCTCGTACTAATGTTCATGTGTTGTACGATGATTGCCTTTTAATCATACATCGTTTTTCAAAAAAAAAAATAATAAACAACAACCTATATTGAGCTCCACCTAATCTCAGGTTAATTACTTAGGAAGAGCCTCCAGATCTTATAAATATATCTTATATACTAGCCCTAGTTGTTAGTGTATTCTTTGCTAGGATGAGATAATTATTGAATAGATCGTTAAAGTTAATTTGAGAACATCAAACGCATTATCCTCTAGTATTTCAGTTAACCTATATGTTACCTAGGTTCATTGGCAAAACTAGAATGAAATTATGAGAATAAGTAGTTTATTTTTGAAACTGACAAAGCTCTAAAAGATAATAGCAAAAATAATAGAGGGTTGAAACTCAACTTTACTAATTTTAAGCTTAATATATCCTAAAAAGTAACTAAACAGGAAAAGTTAGAGGTAAAACTTAATTCATTTAACTTCAGAATTGATAGTCTTAAAAAATAATTAAACCATAAAATTTTGAGAGGAATCATGACTTAATTTTAATAGTTTTAGAACTTTGAAAGATTTAAATACAATTAAATCATAAAAGTTGGAATGTGTCAAATCCCCTTAGGCCCACGTAGGTTAACACCTAATCTCAAATTAGTAATTAAACCAAACATCAACCGTTAATCAAGTTTTAATCCTATTTTTAATTATTAGGGTAAACCCATCAGGTACCACCATTAAATTTTAGTTTTCGTTCCGAATGTGTCACTCCGCAGTTAACTCCAGGAGAATGATATGATGCAGGACGTGATGAGTTGAATGCTTCACCATTGAATTTGTTGTTAAGTAGAGTTATAGTCCGAGAGAGATGAGCTCCAGAAAATTCAGAAAAGATAAGAAGGCAATGTTGAGCATGTTTGTTTCGTTTCGTTCGTCTTTTCCCATCATCTGAAAGTAGGAGGCAGCAGGTGGTTTATTTGTAGCCACCCAGGCCAGCCTGTGGTCCGCTCTCAATTCTACAAGTGTGGCTGAGCCTGAGATCACATTTATGGTTGCATTATTCACAACTAAATCCAACAATCTTAATTAACAACAACCACCCATTATTATTATTGTTGTTGTTATCAAGTGTTTGGTTGTGTTTGATGTTGGCGAGGAATTAGATTTGACATACAAATGGTAACGGATACATCACTCAAACTATAAAAACAAAATACATGTGTTTGTCAACTTTTTCATAAACATGAACCTCTTGTTAAATTTGTGGTGCAACAAAACTGCTTTTCACTGTCCCTAACCGGATGCTAACGTAAAGATATTTGTGTGAGGTAGTGGAAGAACTGAAGATCCCAGTTGTTACAACATCATCGCTGTTAACTCCCACACTTCAACTGCTTAAGCTGACTGCCAACTGCACAAGTAATGGCTTGCCCATTCACGCTATTCAACTCCCTCTAACATCCATCACCTTGCCTTCCCTATTGTAACATTCGAATACATGTGTTTTTATTCTCAGTCATTAATTTACACTAATTCAATGGTCCTAGATGAGTGTAAAACTTTATAGGTTTATATAGTATGAGTGGATCTTAATCCTATAAAAGTAATTGGGTTATATGTGGTTTTATTTTGATATGTAAAAAAAGTTACACAACCTTCGTATTTAAACTGTAAAATTTAAAACCTAAATCTATAATCCTATCCCCTAAAAACTTAAACCCTAAACCCTAAACTCAAAATTATAACCACAAACGTTAAATTCTACACCCTATAATCTAAACCCTAACTTAAATCCTTAAATCCTATTATATATACATAATGTAAAACATTTTAGTTTCACACTGATTTTAGACCATGACGAGTATAAATTGATGGTTGAGCTCAAAAGTTAAAAATGATGAGATTTTTAAGAAGAAAAAACAAAATAATTTCCTCCATAAATTTACACCTGTACAATTGTCTAAAATTAGTATTAAAGTTTTACTTTTTACATTGGATAATTGAAGCCTAGAATCAAAGTACAAATTTATGATTGTATTGTCTTATTATTTAACAACAAATTTTAATATATTCATATACCTCATACGAATCCTTTTTTTTATTATTATTATCGATTTTTGGGAATCCCATCTCATCTCATTCCATGCAATACGTAGATCTCTTGGACCATTGTCCAAATTCATCGTAGCAAAAAGATTGGTATATATTGGATCTAGACACCGGATTTTGTTTAGGTTTACAATCCAAGGTCCAATAAGTCAAAACGAGCCCAATAGGTCCTAAACCAAAACTACCCAACAATTCACTGCTTAGCCCAAAAATCTATCAGCCAGTCAACACTAGTGGTGTGAAAAACTGACCCGACCTGGTAACCTGCCTGAAACTCGATCGAGTCAGAACCTGGTTTAACCCGAGAATTTAAAGACCGAACCCGACCTGCACCCGACCGAAACAAACCCGAACCCGAATTTGACCTGTAACTGTAGAAACTGAACCCGAACTGCACCCGATCGAAGTGAACCCGAACCCGAATTTGACCTGTTACTGTAGTAACCGAACCCGACCTGCACCCGACCGAAACGAACCCGAACCCGAGACTAACCTGCCAGATAACCGATTTAACCCGACCTGTTTGGACCCGACCTGTTTTGAAACCGACCTGTTTTGAACCCGACCTGTTTTGAACCCGACCTGTTTTGAACCTGAACTGTTATTGACCTGAACTGTTCTTGACCTGAACTGATATTGACCTGAACTGTTCTTGACCTGAACTGATATTGACCTGAACTGATATTAACCTGAACTAATACTATTATTTGATTTGCTGATAATGATAATTATCTGACATTTGAAGAAGTTATATTTAATGAATATAAAATAATGTCAAGTATTGATAAATTTTAAAATTAATAATAATGTTAAGTATTAATAAATTAACTAACTTAACTTCAATTAAAAGATAAATTGAATTAATAATAATGTCTAAGTATTAATAAATTGTCTTTCTAATTAACTTAACTTTTATTTTAAAATAACTTCAAAGATAAATTATTATACTTAATTAATTTAAGTGGAATGAACAATCATTATTAAATTAAATTTTTATACTTAATTAAATTAAGTTAAATGAATAAAGATTATTAAATTAAATCTCTATTCTTAATTAAGATAAGATGACTTAAATTTTTTAGTATATGAATAAATTAATGCTAATTTAACTTAAGATTAAAAATAAGTTTAATTAACTTGCATTCATTTTAAGTTAAATAATTAAACATTATTAAATCAAATTGTCTTTCTATTTAACTTAACTTTTATTTTAAAGTAACTTCAAAGATAAATTATTATACTTAATTTACTTAAGTTGAATGAATAACCATTATTAAATTAAATTTTTATACTTAATTAAATTTAGTTAAATGAATAAAGATTATTAAACTAAATATGTATACTTAATTAACATAAGATGACTAAATTTTTTTATTAACTTAACATACTTAAATGACTTAATTAAGTTAAGTTGTTTAAAACATTATAATTAACAGTGAATATATAAAAACTTACATAACTTTTACAAGAACTTAAATGTCTTAATTAAGTTATGCCGTTTAAATCATTATAATAAGCCCAATGGACTTACAAAATAAGGTTAAACTTTGGAGAGAATAATGTTTGAGTTTAACTTTGGATGGAATTAGGGTTTAAACCCTAAAAACCCTAAGCCCTAAACATGAATCCCTAAAAATAAAAACCATAATCCACCAATATATATACATATAATACATGTAAGTTATGGTTTAGGGTTTAAACCCTAAACCCTAATCTTTAATATATAACTCATAGTCCTTAATCCTAGATTAGGGGTTTAGTGCTTAGGGTTAATTACTTATGCTTTAGGGTTTACTGCTTAGGGTCGATAATTGTCCAAGGTCAAACTGGTCAAAGTCAACTGTTTAAGGTCAACTCAGGTCAAAGTCAACTCCGGTCAAACAGGTCAAAGGTCAAACTAGTCAACAATTCAGATCTGGTCAAGGTCAACAAGTCAAACGGTTCGGTTCAAGACTTATGGTTCGGTTCGGTTTGGTCCAATTTTCACTGATCCGGTTCGGTTCAATTGGAACACAAGACCGGTTCGGTCTAAGAACATATTCGGTTCATCCACCAAGGTCCGGTTCACCATTTGGGCTCTTATCCGAAATTGGTTCCACTTTTACAACAAGCCATTTATTGAATTTTGATCAACACTCACAGCTGGGCTCTCCCAAGCCACATTAACATACATAGAAGCCCAACACTCGCATAACTCAACCCATGATGCTTTTTCAACTGATATGGTTTGGGGTTTTCAGCACCTAAAACGGTGGCGACGCAGAAGCACAAACGGCGGCGGTGCAACCTCGTCGGAAACGACGCGACGTCGGCAGCGGCACAACCAAACGACAGCAACATCTTCACACTCAATCTTTCATACCACAACAGTGGTGCAGACTCAAAACGGCGGCGGCAATAGTCCGACGGCAGCGACGGCACAACCGTGACAAGGACAGCAGCGACGGCACAACCGTGACAAGGACGACATCACTCATTTAAACATGCGAAAGCAACTGCAACGATCATTCCGGCCAACAACACGAAATCAAAACAAAATCCACAACTCAAAACCATAATTTAAAACCAAAACTCGAATTTCAAGCTTACCCACACACACACACACGAACGGAGGAAGGAAGAGGAGCGGACGGCGGAGCGAGAAACGATGGAGACGAGCAACAGGAAAGCTGAACGATTTTCTACCATTTTCGACCAAACGACGACTGATAAGGTTGGTCCGGTGGATGGGGTTTGATCGTGGGTTTAAGACGGTCTCGACGGAAGTGACCGTGTGAGCTACGGAAGACTTTAGGCTGGTGAACGGAGCTTTATCGAAGCTCGTCGGAGATGGTGCGGGAGATGGGTGCTATCGAGAGAGTGTGGGGTGAGAGAGAGCGGCTGATAGATTTCCAATGGAAGCTGAATAGGGTTTTGGGTGTTATAATGGGGTATAAATACCCTTGCCAAAGGGTAAATCACATAAAAGGTCATTGAGCCTTTTAGGGTTTATAAAACGATACCAAAACTTTACCCGCATTATAAATCGACCCACAAATTTCTGAAATTAAACCTCAAATTCTGAATCTAATCAAATTAATCCCTTAATCAAATTAAGGTTTCAAGATTAAAAATTCCCAAAATTTAGGGTTTCCAAATTAGGGTTTTCAAATTTTAAATTTCCGAATTAGGGGAATTATGGGGTGTTACAATAACCACTACTCTCTAAACCGTAAAACCCTAATCTTTAATATATAACTCATAGTCCTTAATCCTAGATTAGGGGTTTAGTGCTTAGGGTCGATAATTAGACATTAGGGGTTTAAACACCAAACCTCAATCTTTAATTAATGAACCATAGTCCCTAATCCTAAACCCTAAACAATAACCACTACTCTCTAAACCATAAAACCCTAAAATTTAATCTATAGCTCATAGTCCGTAATCCTAGATCGGGGGTTTAGTGGTTAGGGTTAATTACTTATGCTTTAGGGTTTAATGCTTAGGGTCGATAATTAGACATTAGGGGTTTAAACACCAAACCTCAATCTTTAATTAATGAACCATAGTCCCTAATCCTAAACCCTAAACAATAACCACTACTCTCTAAACCATAAAACCCTAATATTTAATCTATAGCTCATAGTCCGTAATCCTAGATCGGGGGTTTAGTAGTTAGGGTTAATTACTTATGCTTTAGGGTTTAATGCTTAGGGTCGATAATTAGACATTAGGGGTTTAAACACCAAACCTCAATCTTTAATCAATGAACCATAGTCCCTAATCCTAAACCCTAAACAATAACCACTACTCTCTAAATCGTAAAACCCTAATATTTAATCTATAGCTCATAGTCCGTAATCCTAGATCAGGGGTTTAGTGGTTAGGGTTAATTACTTATGCTTTAGGGTTTATTGCTTAGGGTGGATAATTATCGACCCTAAACCCTAAACCCTAAACAATAACCACTACTCTCTAAACCTTAAACCCTAAACCCTATACATTTAATTACAAATAATAATAATAATAAGCATAGTAAATATATATAATAATAATAATAATTGTATTTAAGTATATAATAATAATAATAATAATAATAATAATGTTATGAATATTTATCTATGTGGATGTCTATCATGATTAGAACTTTATCTAAGGAGTTTGATTTATTTATTATTAAGAATATTATCTCTATTAATTAGAGTTTAATGTATTATGTACTTCTTATGCCTATAAATAGATGATTCATTGAAGGCATTGTAGATGATTCTATTTTTGAGAATAATACAAATCTCCCTCTTTCTCTCATCTCTTTGTTCTTCTTGTTCGTTGTTCTTCGTTATTTTATTCACAACACGTTATCAACACGAGACTCTAATCAACTGAGGTCTTCATCGTTATAATTCAAAAGAAGTTACCGGGAAGAATTCGATTATAGAATAAACCAAAGATAAGTTTTTTTTCTCCTTATTTTTTTTAGTTATCGATTGTCTTTCTCTTTATATTTTAACTTTGTTTTAATTTTTGAAAATTTTGGAAGTATGTTTAATTTTATTCGAACATTGGAAAGAGATAAATTTGTGGCTTCTCACAAACCAAAAGACGAATGGACAGAGACGAAGAGGTTGCGTTTGGTGTAAATTACGTGTGTTTTCTCTTGTTCCTAAAAGGGTTAATTAGCGGTATGCTTATTCATACTTTTACTTATATGATTATATTTGATATTTTTCATATTATTATTTATGTCATTTTATTTGGTAAAAGTTAATATTTTTAACCGTGTTTTGAGTTTTACATGATATGCTTAAATGGCTTGGAAAGAGATGTGATATAAAGGGACTATGAGAAGCTATCTCCGTCATATGCTATGTCTCCATTGTCCACGAGAGAAAAATCAATATCGGTAAATTTTGGTTTTATTTTTATTCTTTATATTATTATTTTAAAGTGCGATAAATCATGGTGATTTTGAATTTACAAGAAGATTATTATAAAGTCTATATTTGCTCGAAAGCAATATTTCTTCTTCGTTGAAAAACTTCACCATAGACTTCTCCCAATTTCAAGTTACGAAAATTCTTCTTGATCCAAAAAGTTTTATGGGAGACATTCCTTGAAGTGAATGCAAAGCATGATGTTTATTCCATGCGATTATCAATGATGGGGCATTCCCTGAAGTGAATGCAAGCATGATGTTTATTCCATGCAATTATCAATGATGGGGCATTCCCTGAAGTGAATGCAAGCATGATGTTTATTCCATGCGATTATTGGATCTGTTTCATTCCCTGAAGTGAATGCAAACATGGTAAATCATTATTCAATTAGAGACATAATTTCGATATAATCCAAGTATAATTGGCTGGACATCCCGTTCTGCGAGGCTACTGGTCTCAAAGGAGGTTTTTAAATGACCTTGTGGACAGGTTTAACAATGTCGCGTACGAGGATTAAATCTTTGTTCCCTGTGATAAGGATATGTGAAAAAGGTTTTAAAGGCCCACTGGCTCTACTCCATTCCTTGAAGTGAATGTGAGATTATATTATGGAAGGAATAAAAAATCACATTAAAAGTTGTGGTCGTGGTCGAGGCTATGAATATACACATGAAAAAATATAGTCATTTTAAGAATACTTCTACCCGCTGGTAGCGAAGTTATAAGGATGACAAGAGTGATAAAGATCATTCTAAGGAAGTGAAATCATTTTACCAATGTGATGTTATAAACCATTGGTTTCGTACTTGTCAAACGCCAAAGTACTATGGACTTTATCCATAATCATGAATGATAAATGAAAATAAAATATAAACAAAATTTGTTTATGGCAAAAATAATTATGGCGTTATTGGTCCAACTCAATTGGATATTGTTAATTTTCTCATAACAGGAATAATTGGTTTTTTTTATATGTTAATTCGTTTTATTTATTATTTATTTATGTTAGTTTGCTTTATGTTTATTTATTTCACATATTATTTATTTACGTTTTATGTTTATTTATTATTTGAAGAATATGATTACTTCCGGAATAAAATATACAATGAATTGTGGCTATTTATGCCTAGAATTGTGGCTATTTATGCCTAGCAGATAATGCAAGTACTCATATTGTACTTAAGCATAAAAAAATATTTTTCCCATTTAAATGCAAGGGGAAATATGAGTAGTATTTCTCAAAGTACTAAAATATCAATACTTCGGAAGAGCACTTGAAAGTTTATCTCTGATAGATAATCGACTTGATATGATGTGCTATATTTTATATTTTTCATTCCTCGAAGTGAATGATACAAAGTACATATTTTCATTACCTGAAGTAAATGAAACAAAGCACATTTTGAAAGGTGCACAATTATGCATTTCTCGATTAAAATGCAAGGGAATAATGTGAGTACTATATCCGGAAGTACTAATATCACAAAAGGCTCTGGTTGAGCAAATATGTTATTGTCAAATGGAACTTTATTCCATATTCACAGCGCGTTATACTCGTCAAAGTCATAAAGAGAGCAATATGAGTTCACAAACTATCCCTTTGGGAATTATAGATAACATATGTTATCAATTGGCATTTGAAATAAGTCAATATGGATATAAGTTCTGGTAGCCAAAAAGTCAGTTGAAAGCTCTAGGAGAGCTATATATTGCTACCAAAAGATAATTTCAATTGAAAGCTCCGAAAGAGCTAAATATATTCCTATTTAAAGGAACAATTTTGATGGTCGTACTAGACATGTACGAGTAAGATTGAATTACATGTTATGGTAAACAAGAAGTTTACAAATTCAGAGATATATACACACATATATATAGTTGGCATGATCGGTTAGACCATCCTGATCAATAATGGTGCAGAAATTATTGAAATTTACATGCACATGTATTAAAAGAACCTGTAGTTCTTGTGGTGCTTATTCTCAAAGGAATGGATTAAATTCCACTTATTAAAGAACGTGAAGTTCTTGTGTTGCTTAAAGGAATTGATTAAATTCCACTTACTAAAAGAACATGAAGTTCTTGTGTTGTTTGTTCTCAAATGATATAGATGATCCCACTTACCAAAAGAATTAGAACTTAAAGTTCTTGTACTGAAGTTAAGACTGTATGTCTTGCATATCTGAACGAAATATGGGCCCATATATCCACAAATGTGGAAAGTTTTATATGATTTTAGTAGATGCATCTACATTGTTTTATCGACTTACAACCAGAAGTTTGTGAGATTGATTCTAAAAAGATTCAGATTATGCAGTTAGACTATTCGTCTTGAAAAGCTAGTGGGTTTATATTTTAGGCTATATCAGTTGTTACAAAGCCTATTGATTATGAAAAATATAGTTTAGCAAAATTTCAATTGGAGCCTCCTATTTAATAGTTAAACTATGAGAACAAAAGAGTTATTATTTATATGGTGTTTCCATATAGCAACACTTATACGCATCAAGCCAACGGGTTATAATAAACTCCCCGTTATGATTGGTTTTTTTGGTCAGAAACCATACATTTCCCATTTTATGATTTTTGAATGTGCGATATGAATTGCTCCACCACAACGCACAAAATGGGTAAATAAAAATGGTTGAGAATATATATTGAGTACGAGTCTCATTTTATGTTTAAATTCTTAAACATTAATTGAAGAATCATTTATGACATGATTTTTCTCAACATCAGGGGGAGATAATAATCAGCTGGATAGATGAAAATGAATTATCATTATCTAGATCCTCGTATATGAACTAGAAGTTCATAAGATAATTCATGTTATTACATGTCAACTGCCAGACATATTTACTGACCCAATGAGAGTAATTAAGTCTCATATACCAGCTGAAACGCTCTAAGTTTAAATTACATGTTAGAGCGAGAGAATGTAAATCATGCCTGAAGCATGATAGTTGAAATGGTTCCAATGATCAAAATTATCGTAAATAGAAAGTAATATGAGATGGTCATATATTGGAGGCGGGTGCTCTTGAAGAGACCCAAGACATAACAAATAATAAAACTCTAGAAGAGTTTCAGGTACCTGAAATAAAGATTGAAATATTGAAGAGATCTCGATGAGTTGTGTCATTACGAGAATGGAACTAGAAAATTGGAAAGTTGTCGACAACGATTTTACAAACAATTTTACATAAAATACTTCTATAGAAGTAAAGAAAGAAATCGAGGATCTTGTATAAAATCTATCCAGAAGTATAGATATTGAATTGGTCTATGTTGAAAGACGCTTTGAACTTCTAAAATAGAAGTATTTGGACCAGCAGTCCAAACACCTAAAAGTGTAATGCAAGTGAGGCACAAATAAGTAGTCGTAAATACGACTTGAACTATGATTTATGAAAAGTTTTAATTACTTCATGGTGGATGCAATTACTTTGGCAGTTATGAAAAATTTTGCATGCGTCTAATTATTTGTAGATCCATATTTATCCTTGAAGGATTTAAAATGCTAGAAGCATTTGAAAATTTCCGAGAAAATTTATTTAGACATGTCTCATGAATATTTTGGCGCATTTGGTCTAATCGCCTTAGTGAATACTAATTGAGAAAATACTATAAGAATGATCAGATTTTCTTATGTATTTTATAAAGGAGTTTGGATCAAGATCCATTATGATAATTTTAGAACTCCTAAAGAGCTTCAAATTGGAAACTCATGAAGTACTTTCAATACAAGTACTTGAATCTTGACATCAAGTTTATCTCGACCTGCAGATCGAACATTTTTATATATTTCTTTTGTCTATGAATAGACATAAGCTGAAAGAATCTTAAAGAAGATTCAATATGAATAGAGCATATCTATTGAGTATCCCAATAGTTGTAAGATTGTTGGATGTGAATAAAGATAATTATATTTTTTCTTGGTCTTGAAGCACTATATATTAGTTGGTCAAGAAATATCTATGATTATACAAAGATCATTACATTTAGATCTTCAAACATTCGTTGATGCCTCCTCAAATGTCGTAGAAATAATTGTTATGAACGAGGCAAGCCAAAAAAAAATGTGTTTGGCTAAGACCATTGACCCAACACATCCAAAAGATATGTGGATTTACTTTTACAAGATATGATAAAAGCTATCTTGTGTAAAGATAATGTAAGATGTTTATCTCAGTTTGAAAGTGGATACATCATGGAACATATTACTCTAAAGTTTCATCCCTCACGATCTTTAGAAAAATGATATTCAAGATTAAATTATGAAGATTCAAAGATCTTCTGTGATGTTTGCATGAGGGGGAGTAAATACGCGTTGCACTCTTTTTCCCTTAACCGAGGTTTTGTCCCAATGGGTTTTCCTGGTAAGGTTTTTAATGAGGCAATATGTTATGCGTATCAAAGATGTGTGTACTCTTTTTCCTTCACTAAAGAATTTTTTTCCCACTGGGTTTTTATCTTAGTAAGGTTTTAACGAGGCACATTATCTTCATAGACATCCAAGGGGGAGTGTTATGAATATTTATCTATGTGGATGTCTATCATGATTAGAACTTTATCTAAGGAGTTTGATTTATTTATTATTAGGAATATTATCTCTATTAATTAGAGTTTAATGTATTATGTACTTCTTATGCCTATAAATAGATGATTCATTGAAGGCATTGTAGATGATTCTATTTTTGAGAATAATACAAATCTCCTTCTTTCTCTCATCTCTTTGTTCTTCTTGTTCGTTGTTCTTCGTTATTTTATTCACAACAAATAATAATAATAATAATAATAATAATAATAATAATAATAATAATAATAATAATAATAATAATAATAATAATAATAATAATAATAATAATAATAATAATAATAATAATAATAATAATCCCTAAAGCACTAACCACTAAACCCTACACTCTGAACCCTAAACAATAACCACTACTCTCTAAACCGTACAACCCTAAAATAGAAATCCTAATCCATCATTATATAGATAATAAATGAACCCTAACTTGCGTAAGTATCAATTTTTGAACACTAAACCCTAAACCCTAAACCCTAAACCCTAAACCCTACACCCTAAGCCCTAAACATTAATCCCTAAAAATAAATACCCTAATCCATCAATATATATATTAATATAATGCATGTAAGTATGCTTTAGGGTTTAGTGGTTAGGGTTCATAAGTTATGGTTTATGGTTTAATGCTTATGGTTTAGGGTTTATGGTTTAATGAGCACTAAACTCTAAACCCTAAACCCTAAACACTAAAAACAAAAACCATAATCCATCAATATATATATTACATGTACGTATGTACGTATCATTTTATGAACAGTAAACCCTAAACCCTAAACCCTAAAACCCTAAACCCTAAAAACCACAATCCATCAATATATATATATATATATAATACATGTAGGTATGTTTGTATTAATTTAAGATCAGTAAACCCTAAACCCTAAACCCTAAACCCTAAAAACAAATAATCAATCAATATATATATATATATAATACATGTAAGTATGTTTGTATTAATTTAAGATCAGTAAACCCTAAACCCTAAAAACAAAAATCATAATCCTTCAATATATATATAATACATATACGCATGTATGTACCAATTTATGAATAGTAAACCCTAAACCCTAAACCCTAAAAATAAAAACCCTAATCCGTCAATATATATATAATACATGTACGTATGTATGTACCAATTTATGAATAGTAAACCGTTAACCATAATCCATAAACCCTAAACCTTAAAAAACCCCTAATCCATCGATATAAATATAACACATGTATGTATGTACGTATCATTTTATGAACAGTAAACCCTAAACCCTAAACCCTAAAAATAAAAAACCCTAATCCAATAATATAAATACAACATATGTACGTATGTATATATCAATTTATGAACAGTATACCCTAAAACCTAAACCTTAAACCCTAAACCTTAAACCCTAAACCCTAAAAATAAACCCATAATCCCAACTATATATATATCACATATACGTAATCCCCAATCCCTAAACCCTAAACCCTAATCTGTAAACCCTAAACCGTAAAAATAAAAACCATAATCCGTCAATATATATAATACACATAACACAATAAACCATAAACCCGAAGGAACCCGACCTGAAATGAACCCGACCTGAAACGAAACCGACCTGAAATGAACCCGACCTGAAACAAAACCGACCTGAAAAGAACCCAACCTGAAACGAAACCGACCTGAAACGAACCCGACCTGAAACGAAACCGACCTGAAACGAACCCGACCTGAAACGAAACCGACCTGAAATGAACCCGACCTGAAACGAAACCGACCTGAAATGAACCCGACCTGAAACGAAACCGACCTGAAATGAACCCGACTTGAAACGAAACCGACCTGAAATCAACCTGTCAATTAACCGTTTTGGCCCGACCTGAAATGAACCGACCTGAAATGAACCCGACCTGAAATGAACCCGACCCGAAATGAACCCGACCCTAAATGAACCCGAACCTGAACCGAATCGAGTCAAAACAAAAAATGACCTGAAATGACCTGTAACCGATTTGACCCGACCTGACAGAGCCCGACCTGAAACCCAACTGTTGACCTGTTTTTACATCCCTAGTCAACACTACCACCGTCGACCACCTGAGACTAGGGGTGTTTAAAAATACCCGACATGTCGACCCGCCTACCCGATTAAAAATTATCAGGTATTTATTTGAAAATACTCAAATTTTTCGGGCTAGATATCGGATTTGTATTTTTTTCGGGTAGTCGGACCGAGTCAGGGCCGAAATTTTTATAACCGGATACCCGACCCGGTAATTTTAAAACTTATATATTTTAAATTTTAAATTATATTTTTATTTTATGTTTCTTACTATTTTCCCTAAAATTAATTTTAAATCTCTAATTTCTTTTTATACTTGTATTATATACTTTTAAGTTTTAAAATTTTCAAAATAATTATATTAATTTTTCAATATGTGATTCAAAAGAAAAATTATGTTCAAGATTAATATTCTTAATACATTCTTTCGACGATAAACTTTAATATACATATATATCCAAATATTTCTCTCTTAAAAATAACCTCAAATCAATAATTTTTTTTTTTGTGTTTGAAATATATATATCATGAAATTTTATGTGCTTCCTATGTATTTTTTTTTCAAAAAATAGATTAATATATATATATATATAGTGAACCGGATACCGGCTACCCGATTTTACAGGTACCTAAATTTTACGGGTACCCAATTTGTATAGGCTAAATAACGGGCCGAGGTTTCACTACCTAAAATATTTGGGTACTCGAATTTAAATACCCCTACTTGAGAGTCCCCTCAGTCTCAAAATCTCTCTCTCTCTCTCTCTTTGTTTCAACACCAACCTCATCTCAAACACCCAAATATCATCTCAAATTCAATATTTGTCTCCTAATATGATAATTTCTATTTAAATAGATTAAACCCTAAAACAATTACTGCCAAGGGGACATAAACCTACAAAAAATCATAAAAGAAAGGTTAGTGCAAGGAAAGAAAAAAAGAAGAAATGTTTCAAGTTAGCCACCTCAGATTTCTGGTGATCAGAGGATCTTCTTTGTGACCCGAACGGTGCATTATAGAAAGGTGGGTGAGGAATCATATACTTTAAGATCCAAAGATGGAGGAATGCATCGGAGGATCTTCTTTGTACATCGAGACATTGTTTAACAGAACGAATATGGAATCGTGATCAGGGTCGAAAAAGTATTTGATTTTTGAATTTTGACGTCGACAAGCGGTGCTCGAAAGTAACCAACAACTACGATGACGGTGGTGAAGAAGATTGAGTTGACTTCAAGAGAGAAGACAGAGAGAAAAGAGGGGAAAAAAATAAAGTGAAGAAAAATAAAAGGAATAATGCCAAAATATACCCTAATATTTGACGGAATTGTTATTTTGACCCTTATTTTTTTTAAATAATTTAACTCTTAACGTTTCATTCTGAGTCAAAATAACTTCTTTGTGGATGATAACTGTTAGTCAACTAACGGTAAATGACATAAAATGACTTGACAAACTTACATGGTAGTGCACGCCGCGATAACAATTTCATATAAGCAAATATATTGACTTTACACAATGATACATCAATCAAAAAATAATTTTATAAAATTCTATAAAATATAAAATATTTTTTTTCTTTTGACGTGTCATTCTGTCAAGTAATTTCAAGTTGTTTACCGCTAATTGACTAATAATTTTTATTCACAGATGGACCATTTTGACCCGAAATGAAACGTTGAGGCTAAATTATTTAAGAAAAATATAAATCAAAGTGATTGCTCAATCAAACGTTATGACATTTTTTTTTGGGCATAATGCGAAAGTAAAAGTGGTGTTTATAGTCTATATCCAAAATGTAATCGTTTTGGGTGGGATATCCGAGCCTCAAAACACAATCTACCAAAATTATTTTATTTTATTTTTTTAAAATGCGATTTTATGAGTGTTTAATCGCACCTAACAAAAAACAAACGATGAGGACTTCAATTTTTCGAAACATATATTTCTTTTTAAGTAAAATATTTTTCGAACCACAAAAGACTTTCGACATTCAAGGGATCAGAGTAACCGGAGTAGAAGATGTGACAAACATGGGAAGTTTCTAGGATTAATGGGTGAAATAATAGTCAACAAAACCAACCCATTAGCATTTCCATGAATATTCCAAGTCAATCCCCCGGGAAGCCTTCCATCTGTAGTAGACTTTACTCTTCACCTTCATATTGAGTTTCTGGGGAAAAAGGAATTCCAGTAGCTACAGACATGAGACATCACTACACTAGTAAGATGGAGAAATCATCAAGACTTGGATTCTTCGCCACAATCAAAGAATCCTTGAAAATCCCAACTTCATTTTCTTAACCCTCCTCACTTCCTTCCCTCTCTTCTGCTTCCTCGTTTTCTACGAAATTATCCTCCACCAAATCCTGATTGAGTCCGCAAGAATCTTGCACAAAACATCAGAGCCTTTTATCAGATTTTTTGGCAACGATTATGAAAGACTACACGAAATCGGTAACTTGTTAGGCAAAGTTTCTCCTATGGGTCTTTTACTGGGTTTCTTGTTCACAGGAACCCTCCATATCCTAGACCTTTTCAACACCACTGCAGCCGAAAATCCATGCAGGAGAAAAACCCATCACCCTCAAACACATGATTTGCAGATCCATCAACGAAACACGGTTCAAAGCTCCACTTGTCACCTCACTCTGTTCTCTCTCTTTAGCTTCCCTCCTTCTCCTTGGACTGCTCTCCTTTGCAACATACATATACATAACAATGGCAGCAGCAGGTTATTTCTTCGTGTCGATATTTGTGGTGCTTTTTATGGCTTTATTGGCAAAGTACGTGGAATGGAGTGCCATTTGGGACGTGGGGATTGTGATTTCGATCCTGGAAGATAACAGACAAGGCGATGTGGCATTGCTGGTTTCATCGTATCTCACCAGATGTAATAGGCGTGGTGGATTCTTGGCTTGGAGATTCGGGCTACGATTTGCTTTCCTTTATCAAAGATGGAACAATGGAAACAGTAGCATTGTGGGAATTACAGCACTGCACATCGGCCTAGTTTGCTCGGGGAACTTGCTAAAATGGGTGGCCCTCATGCTTTACTTCTATGATTGTAAGTAGGGATGTAAAAACAGGTCAACAGTTGGGTTTCAGGTCGGGCTCTGTCAGGTCGGGTCAAATCGGTTACAGGTCATTTCGGGTCATTTTTTGTTTTGACTCGATTCGGTTCGGGTTCGGGTTCATTTCGGGTCGGGTTCATTTCAGGTCGGGTTCAATTCAGGTCGGGTTCATTTCGGGTCGGGTTCATTTCAGGTCGGGTTCATTTCAGGTCGGTTCATTTCAGGTCGGGCCAAAACGGTTAATTGACAGGTTGATTTCAGGTCGGTTTCGTTTCAGGTCGGGTTCATTTCAGGTCGGTTTCGTTTCAGGTCGGGTTCATTTCAGGTCGGTTTCGTTTCAGGTCGGGTTCGTTTCAGGTCGGTTTCGTTTCAGGTCGGGTTCTTTTCAGGTCGGTTTTGTTTCAGGTCGGGTTCATTTCAGGTCGGTTTCGTTTCAGGTCGGGTTCCTTCGGGTTTATGGTTTATTGTGTTATGTGTATTATATATATTGACGGATTATGTTTTTATTTTCATGGTTTAGGGTTTACGAATTAGGGTTTAGGGTTTATGGTTTATGGTTTAGGGTTAGGGGATTACGTATATGTGATATATATATGTAGTTGGGACTATTGGATTTATTTTTAGGGTTTGGTGTTTAGGGTTTGGGGTTTGGGGTTTAGGGTTTACTGATCTTAAATTAATACAAACATGCCTACATTAATTATATATATATATATATATATATATATATATATTGATGGATTATGATTTTTAGGGTTTAAGGTTTGGGGTTTAGGGTTTACTGATCTTAAATTAATACAAACATGCCTACATTAATTATATATATATTGATGGATTATGATTTTTAGGGTTTAGGGTTTACTGATCTTAAATTAATACAAACATGCCTACATTAATTATATATATATTGATGGATTATGATTTTTAGGGTTTAGGGTTTAGGGTTTACTAATCTTAAATTAATACAAACATGCCTACATTAATTATATATATTGATGGATTATGGTTTTTAGGGTTTATGGTTTATGGTTTAGGGTTTAGGGTTTACTGATCTTAAATTAATACAAACATGCCTACATTAATTATATATATATTGATGGATTATGGTTTTTAGGGTTTAGGGTTAAGGGTTTAGGGTTTACTGATCTTAAATTAATACAAACATGCCTACATTAATTATATATATATTGATGGATTATGGTTTTTAGGGTTTAGTGTTTATGGTTTAGGGTTTAGGGTTTAGGGTTTACTGATCTTAAATTAATACAAACATACCTATATGTATTATATATATATTGATGGATTATGGTTTTTAGGGTTTAGGGTTTAGGGTTTAGGGTTTACTGTTCATAAAATGATACGTATATACGTACATGTAATATATATATATATATATATATATATATATATATATATATATTGATGGATTATGGTTTTTGTTTTTAGTGTTTAGTGTTTATGGTTTATGGTTTAGGGTTTAGTGGTTAGTGCTTTAGGGATTATTATTATTATTATTATTATTATATACTTAAATACAATTATTATTATTATTATTATTATTATTATTATTATTATATATTTACTATGCTTATTATTATTAGTTTTTTTTATTATTATTATTTATTTTTTGAACCCAATAATAAAAGTCCAATAAAGTATAGTCCATTTTACATTCTAAATGCTCACAAGCCCATTACAAAGCCCAAAATTCTTTTATATTTAGTTTACCGCCAATTTTAATCAAAGAAACACAAAACCCAGCGGTTTTCTCAGATTCCCGCCCAATCTGTGCCACGTGGCGGCTACTCATTGGTCAGAAGCACTTTCACCCGGATTATGGTCTTGTTGACGTCAGCAATGACGTCAACAGTCTGACTCCCCCTTATTATTATTATTATTACTATGATTATTAATATTATTATTATTATTACTATTATTATTATTATTATTATTATTATTATTATATATTTAAATACAATTATTATTATTATTATATATTTACTATGCTTATTATTATTATTAGTTTTATGATGATGATGATGATTATTATTATTATTATTATTATTATTATTATTATTATTATTATTATTATTTGTAATTAAATGTATAGGGTTTAGGGTTTAGGATCAGGGACTATGGTTCATTGAATAAAGATTAGGGTTTGGTGTTTAAACCCCTAATGTCTAATTATCGACCCTAAGCATTAAACCCTAAAGCATAAGTAATTAACCCTAACCACTAAACCCTCGATCTAGAAATACGAACTATGAGCTATAAATTAAATATTAGGGTTTTATGGTTTATAGGGTAGTGGTTATTGTTTAGGGTTTAGAATCAGGGACTATGCTTCATTGATTAAAGATTAGGGTTTAGGGTTTAAACCCCTAATGTGTAATTATCGACCCTAAGCATTAAACCCTAAAGCATAAGTAATTAACCCTAACCACTAAACCCTCGATCTAGGATTACGGACTATGAGCTATAGATTAAATATTAGGGTTTTATGGTTTAGAGGGTAGTGGTTATTGTTTAGGGTTTATGATCAGGGACTAAGCTTCATTGATTAAAGATTAGGGTTTAGGGTTTAAACCCCTAATGTGTAATTATCGACCCTAAGCATTAAACCCTAAAGCATAAGTAATTAACCCTAACCACTAAACCCTCGATCTAGGATTACGGACTATGAGCTATAGATTAAATATTAGGGTTTTATGGTTTAGAGGGTAGTGGTTATTGTTTAGGGTTTAGGATCAGGGACTATGGTTCATTGATTAAATATTAGGGTTTGGTGTTTAAACCCCTAATGTGTAATTATCGACCCTAAGCATTAAACCCTAAAGCATAAGTAATTAACCCTAACCACTAAACCCTCGATCTAGGATTACAGACTATGAGCTATAGATTAAATATTAGGGTTTTATGGTTTAGAGGGTAGTGGTTATTGTTTAGGGTTTAGGATTAGGGACTAAGCTTCATTGATTAAAGATTAGGTTTTAGGGTTTAAACCCCTAATGTGTAATTATCGACCCTAAGCGGACTATGAGCTATAGATTAAATATTAGGGTTTTATGGTTTAGAGGATAGTGGTTATTGTTTAGGGTTTAGGAAGACAATTTGATTTAATAATGTTTAATTATTTAACTTAAAATGAATACAAGTTAATTAAATTTATTTTTAATCTTAAGTTAAGTTAATTTAATAACTAACTTAACTTCAATTAAAATGAATGTAAGTTAATTATTTAGCATTAATTTATTCCTATAATAAAAAATTTAAGTCATCTTATTTTAATTAAGAATATAGATTTAATTTAATAATTTTTATTCATTTAACTTAATTTTATTAAGTATAAAATTTGATCACTTCCTCCCCTCTTTATACACTCTCTCTATCTCGAAATCCTCTCAACTCAAACAATCGAAAACCAAATTACTTCCCCTTATTTCGATCAAAATCGTCTGTTCATGCAAGATTCATGTCCCGCTCTTCATTTTTTGCCATTTTGATTCTCGACAACACCTAAACATCTTCATTTTCTTGTTTTTTTGGATTAAACCTTCGTTCTTTAAAAAAACCAGCTCGTGTTCTTCCACTCCTCCCTATTCGATCCACAACGACCACCATAGATCCATTCCGAACTGTTTGATGGCCGCTGGAGGCGGTGTCGGCCACCAACAGCCACCGTCTCAGATTATCTTCAACCTTTTCTCGGTCACCGATCTGAACCTCCGGCCACCGTCCAAACTTTCCCGGGCAGCTTCCGTCGCCGCCTCTAAACCCTAAAAATCCCAATTTTTCTAATTTTCTACCTAAAAAACCTAGATCTTAACCCAGTTCATCAGAACCACCCAAATTTCACCAACCTAGGCTACCCGAAATATCTATCATCTTCGACTCTGCCACAGCTTAACTCTCCGGCCACCGATTCAAGATAAAACACCGACCGAAACTTATTTTCTACGTATTTTATGTCACTATTTTCTTACTTTTATTTTAATCTAATGCTCTTCATATTTGTGTTGCAGGAATCAAAAGAGATGAAAGCAGATATGTATGCCTTCACAATGACAGCGCGATGATTTCTGGCGACATTTCCGGTGACTGATGAGCTTTCCGGCGACCGTTGATCTCCTATGGCGGTTCTCCGACATCCGTTCGGCTATCGACGTGAGTGGGAAATGACGTAATGCTTATGTCAGCCGAGGCCAGCTGTATCCATATCATAGGGAAAAAAACCTTTATCCGCGTGACACCCATCTGGACAAATGAGATGCCGCCACATAGACTAGTTTTGGACGGGAAAACTATTTTTAGGCTGAATGTGTGTTTGTTTACCGGTTTGAACTCTAAATAAATAGGAATTTAGGCTTTGTAAAATGTAACTTGGGCCTTGTGGGTTCTTGTATGTGTAAATGGACTTGCAGTGACTTTTGGACTATTATTTATATATTTAAGAGATTAAAAAAAAGTATAAAATTTTAATTTAATAATGGTTATTCATTCCACTTAAGTTAATTAAGTATAATAGTTTACCTTTGAAGTTATTTTAAAATAATAGTCAAGTTAACTAGAAATATAATTTATTAATACTTAGAATTATTATTAATTCAATTTATCTTTTAATTAAAGTTAAGTTAGTTAATTTATTAATACTTGAAATTATTATTAATTTTAAATTTTTTCAATACTTGACATTATTTTATATTCATTAAATATAACTTCTTTAAATGTCAGATAATTATCATTATTAGCAAATTAAATAATAGTATTAGTTCAGGTCAATATCAGTTCAGGTCAATATCAGTTCAGGTCAAGAACAGTTCAGGTCAATAACAGTTCAGGTCAATATCAGTTCAGGTCAAGAACAGTTCAGGTCAATAACAGTTCAAGTTTAAAACAGGTCGGGTTCAAAACAGGTCGGGTTCAAAACAAGTCGGGTCCAAACAGGTCGGGTTTAAAACAGGTCGGGTCCAAACAGGTCGGGTTAAATCGGTTATCTGGCAGGTTAGTCTCGGGTTCGGGTTAGTTTCGGTCGGGTGCAGGTCGGGTTCGGTTACTACAGTAACAGGTCAATTTCGGGTTCGGGTTCACTTCGGTCGGGTGCAGTTCGGGTTCGGTTTATACAGTTACAGGTCAAATTCGGGTTCGGGTTCGTTTCGGTCGGGTGCAGGTCGGGTTCGGTCTTTGAATTCTCGGGTTAAACCAGGTTCTGACTCGATCGGGTTTCAGGCAGGTTACTAGGTCGGGTCAGTTTTTCACACCCCTAATTGTAAGAAGCAAAGTTCCTATCACTTATCAGATTACTGATGCCGAAGAGGCAAAAATCCAGGAATGACGATTTGCAGTTGCAAGAAAAGAGTTTCTAATAATGTCTTGTAGATTTGGCATGAAATCTGTTTAATTGCAATGTTTTCCTTTTACATGGAATTCTTATCAGTAAAGCTTGATCTTGAAATTCCAAGTATACTTCTATTGATCTAACCAAGTGATTAAGTGCTAGTATATGTTCATGTATATTCTTAATTCTTTGACAAGGCACACTTGTTGCGTGTTTTGAGTGCACGCAAATGGTGCAAGTATACACGTCGCAAGTAATAGAGTGATAAGTATAGAGTATCATCTCTACAGGGATTGGTTTGAACCACTTTGCTCAAGTTACTGCGTTGTAAAAAAAAAATTATAGGTGCGGAATAAAAAGCAAAATAAACTAAACAAAATAAAAATAGGAGTGATCAAATTAAGAGAGTAAGTCGGATTATTGTGAGTCGTGGTGTGGTAGTCGAATGGATCGTCTTGGTAATTGAGTGCAAGAGCAACTCAATTGCCTTGGCAACTGGCGGATTGCCAGGGCAATTGGTGAAGCGATTACCTGGGCAACTGGGCGACAACCTTCAAGGTTCGGCGAAGCGTTATTCAATAGTTTCTCCTTATCCTTAATTCGAAACACTAGTTAATTGTGCATGCCTTGATAATACATGCATGCGTGAACCAAAGGTGAACAACAACCGATCTTGTGCTCCTTTTAGCCGTTGAAATTCGCAACTTAACCCTAAGTTGAATTAGTCTTCACCATCGATTGATTGAATAAAGATCATGCTCATTCGTTTCTTGAATCCAACTCTCCCGATATTAGATAAATGGATGGATTCACGAGATCCTCTCTCAATTCACTCGCAAACAAAATTAAGAACCAAGCATGAACAAACCTTGAATTAAAATTGCAAACTCAAATACCTAAACAAACTCAATCGTTCTCACAACCACAAAAACACAATAACCCAAGCCAAATAAAATTAGTTCATGGCTGACTTCGAAAGATATACAAAGAATAATCTTCCTAGCATGAAACTAATCAAACCAAGAGGAAGATGAAGAAGAATTTGAACAGCCCATTGGTTTCTCTCTCTCAATCGACTCTCCCTTTGAAGTAGGCGGCTAGGTCTTCTATTTATAGGAGATGACTAGGTCAAAGTATTTCTCGAGAAGGAAGTTAAGTTGGAATTAAATAGCATTAAAGAGATAAATCTCTTTTATTTATTTATCCTTCAAAAACTTCTCCTATTTTCATTGAATTTAATCTTCTTTTGATCTTTTCATGGAACTCTAACTCTTCTAGGATTTATCTTTACTTCACGTCATGTTGGGTTTATCCAGTCATCAATTTCGGCTACCACTTCATCTTATCCTCAATTGTAGGCGATTGCCTCGGCAACTGGTTCGGCAGGTCCTTCCTGAATTGCCTCGGCAATTTGCACTTTACCACGAAAATCCTAACATGTGCAAATAAAGCACCAAAGCAGTATCTTTTTCCACAAAAAAAACACCAAACTATGTAACAAGCTTAATTGTGAAAAGAAACATGAATTAATGCATGAATGACTAATTATGCAACTAATATGAGCCTAAGTCTAACAATAATATGAGTAAAAAGGGTAATAAAAATAGTACTTTTGCACACTCATCACACACCTTGCAGACAAAGTGATTTGAACCCGAATCTTATAGGATAAATATCATTCTCTTCTTCACTGAGATCACTTGTTGGGTTCTGATCTAACCAACTATAATTGTAAACAAGAACATATTTATGTATTTCTTATAAAATTATATATATATATATATATTATTTATTTTAGATTCATGTTCAACTTAATGTACTATTGTCTAATCAACGATGATATTAGTTTTGGTGTTAGTCGCCAACCGCCATTGACTCATATTTTTTTCGTTTTCTTAAATTTGATTCTAGTTATTATATTTTCTTTTCTTTGCACATCTTGGTGCGCTTTTCTCAGCTTTTGTGGCACATTTCCTCTGTCTTATGACTCGTCTCTGCCTTATGGTATGTTTCTATGGTTACTTTTTTGCGGGTGTTTGGTGTTCGTACATAAGGGTGGAAACAAGGCGGGTCAGGGACGATTTTGCATTCCTCATTCCGTCCTCAACACTTGTGGGTAAGGTTTTGGGGAATCCCCATAGAATGTGTGAAACTAAAATTGATTTTGATATAACGATTTAACTTAAGGACTAAATTGTAAAAAAAATAATTTTTTAAGTATTTTCAAAGACTCACATTTTGACAAGCCTTTTTTAACCTAACACTATTTCAAGTCAAAACATATTTAAAGGTTCAATTTTACCAAGTCTCTTTTCATGTGTTTTCAAGCCAAAGTTCAACAAAACGCTCAGACGTATCGATACCCTTATGCGTATCGATACGGTTTTTCAACACTAGAATTTTAATCGTTCACAGCGTACCGATACAGTCTAACCCCGTATCGATACGATATTCATCTAGGCAAGACTTTAAGCTATAGTGTATCGATACACATCAAAACTGTATCGATACAATGTTCATATAAAATATTATTCTGCTATAGCGTATCGATACGACATGTCACTGTATCCATACAATATGATGACCTTTGCAAAAATCTTTGCATTTATTATTCGAACGTTGACTTTCGTACTGATACGCTAAGGTAGCGTACTGATACGCTTTTTAGCAAAACTTAATTCATGATTCTAGTGAGCAAAATCCGTATCGCTATGGCTAACCGTATCGATACACCCCTTAATATCGTACCGATACGACCTTCAAGCGTATCGATATGCCATGTTTTTCAGTCACAACGACTCTTTCTTCTTTGAGATAGGTACGGATACGCCCACGAGCCGTACCGATATGGTAGGTTGTTGAGGAGCATTAATTGCGGGAAATTGTAGCCCAACGACTCTATTGATGATCTCAACCACCAAAACGACTAGAAATCAATGCAAAGGTATAAAAACAAATCTCAAATGCTACAACAACAACTACTGAGCCTTAAAGCAACGACAAAGCTGTTGAGTGGATCGAATGATCGATATAAACCAAGAGGGTGGGTGAATTGGGTTTTTAAACTTTTTGGTAGTGGAAATGACAAATAAAAATGGTAGACAAGGGAATTTAGAGTGGATCAAGTTCCAATCGAACTCTACATCCACTACCTTAGCTTCACTAAGGATTTTCAACAATTCCACTAATTGCTCTTCACCTTTTCTAGGCTAACGAGGTAACCGTTACAATATCGGTCAAATTTTCTACCCAACATTTGACCCAATCCTCACACAAGAATAACAAAGAAGTTTGTTGAGTGGATCGCAAGATCGATATTGACCAAGAGGGGGGGTGAATTGGAAATTTAAAAGTTTTGTGGTGGAAATTGCAAATTGAAAATAGTAGACAAGGGATTTAGAGTGGTTCAAGTTCCAAATGAACTCTACATCCACTACCTTAGCTTCACTAAGGATTTGCAACAATTCCACTAATTGCTCTTCCCCTTTTCTAGGACAAGGAGGCAACCCTTACAATTTCGGTTGATTTTTCTACCCAAAAATCAACCCAATCCTCACACAAGTGAACAAAGAAAATTGATGGCTAAAAAGGTATCTCTCAATACAAATGATAGCCCCAATACAAGCACTCAACCCAATTGAACAAAATATGAATGAAGATTACAATTGGGATTTCTAGACAAATAGGAATTTTGGCACAATTGCTTGGATTTGATGAATAGGTGTTTTCTTGAAGATCAATAGTTGTTGCTGTAGCTTTTGGATGTGTCTTTTATACCTCCTCATTGATTTCTAGCCGTTTGGGTGGTTGGGAACATAAATGGAGTCGTTGGAACCCTCTCTTACCACCATAAATGCACTTCTACAGCTACCAGTATCGGTACGCGGGAAGGTGTATCGGTACCTGTCTCAGAAAAGAAAGAGCCGTTGTGTGCATTTAATAAGGGGTATCGATATGCACGTAAGCGTATCGGTACTGGGTATCGAAACGGCAAGGGCCGTATCGATACCATTTTCTGAACTTAGCTCACTGTCCACAACCGTATCGGTACGGGGGTTAGGCGTATCGATACGGGTCAACGACCTTTTAAAATTTGGTTACCAACCAACTGACACCAACAGTCATATTTTTTAAACCGACTTAATCTTTAGAAATTACAAAGGTCGTATCGATACGAGGGTTTGCCGTATCGGTACGCTATTCAAACTCTTTGAATTTTAACACAGGGCAGTATCGATACGAGGGTTTGTGGTATCGATACTGGTTCCGACAGTAACCAAGTTTGGTAAAATGGTATCGATACGCTTGGTAGTGTATCGATACTCCTGTACGATTTTCAATGGTTTTGCCTTGGAACACTTAGAAAATATTTTGAGTTTGAGTTTTATAAATCAATTTTAAAGTGTTGGTGTTTTGAAACTTATTTAGGGACTTATAAAAACAATTTTAAGTTTTACAAATTGATCCTTAAAGATCTAATTATATCAAAATTAAGCATAGGTTTTACAAAGTTGTTGGCTAAAACAAGTATCTCTCAATACACAAAGTAGCCCAATTACAAGCACTCAACCCAATTGAAAGGATAAGAATGAAAATTACAATTGGGGTTACAAGACAATAATGGGATTTAGGCACAAATGCTTGGATTTGATGTTTGGATGTTTGCTTTTGGATCAATAGTTGTTGCTGAAGCTTTTAGAGGTCTCTTTTACACCTTCTCATTGAATTCTAGCCGTTGTGGTTGTTGCATTCATCAATAGAGCCGTTGGAGATGTTATCTTCCCTTCATAAATGCAGTCTGTAACCACCCGTTTCGAAATGCCCGATCCTATTTCGAAATAGACCAAAATAGAAAGAGTCGTTGGGGTGCATTAAAGAGCCCGTACCGAAACGGTTAAGATCGTTTCGATACGCTAAGAGCCGTTTCGATACACGTTTCGAAACATTTTAGCTACTGTCAAAGCTCGTATCGTAACGGACTGAAGGTGTTTCGATACGCCTTAACGATTAGTTAAAATCAGTTAAAAACTTCAACGGTCATATTTTTTAAATCAGACTTGAATACCATTTCGAAACGTTTGAGGTCATTTCGATACGTTGTCTCGATGTTCTTAAGCCGTTTCGAAACAAGGGTTCACAGTTTCAAAACCGTTTCGATACACGTTTCGAAACACAGGTTCACAGTTTCAAAAGTGTTCCGGAACGCCTAAGGCCGTTCCGAAATGGTGACTCGAAAATCATTGTTTTGGCTTCAAGAACACTTAGAAAAGTTTTGATAAAATAAGTTTTTAACTTAGGCATTTTCCTTTAAACATATAGAGAGGTTTGAGGACTTAAAAATTCGTTTTCTCATTTTCAGTTTAGTCCTTAAATTCTTTAGTTATATCAAATCAATATATCGGTTTCACAATCTCCCCCTTTTTGATATAACAAAACCAAAGTTAGAATTTTAAGAGTTTTGAAAATTTTGAATACATTCTAACTCCCCCTCAATTTAAGATTGGTTTTAAAGTTTTAAAAAGATTTAAATCCAAGTTTTAAAACTTAAAAACACTTAAAACGAATTTTTGCTCTTAGATACTTCTCCCCCTTTTTGTTAGATCAAAAATAATAAACAAAGCTTAAAGAGAAGAAACAAGGTTAAAAGCAATAAGTAATAACCAATAAGCAACATAATATAAATTCATAGAATTCAAATATCCAAAACATAAATCTTAAACAATAAAGTTCAAATCTTAATCCCAACAAGGTAATCAAAGCATAGGTTCATAAAACATAAAGGAAATAAAGATGCAAACTTAATCCTAATATGATAAGCTAATATGATATGACATGAGAAACCTAAGCCTCGTCATCGTCGCCATCACCATCCAAGGAATCATCATCGTTCCTAGCTTGAGAGCGACGAAAATCCATCCATTGACCATAAAAAGTGGAGAATGACATGTCCATAGATTGATGTTAATTCTCAAGGGATGTGAGTCGATTCTCCATGGATTGCAAGCGAGTATTTATAGTACCAAGACCCGCCTCCATTGTGTTGAACTGCTCGGTGAGAAAAGTCATGAGAGCTTCATTGTTGGCAACTGGAGCTTGTGGTTGAGATTCAACCTGAGGTGGAGGTGCTTCCCTATCAACTCGTTCCCATTGGCCATTGTGGACGTAATGAAATCCAGACTTGCGAAGAGAAGATTCACCAAGTTTTTGCTTGCGGGGTTCCGGAGAGTCATAAATGCAATCAAGGTTAAGCACGCCAAAGATATGACTTAAAACAGTCCCATATGTGAAGGATTTGAGAGCATCGATCTCACGAAGTTTCACATTGTTCACCATCTCGGCAAACATAATCTTAACGAGATTTGGGCGCTCTCCACGACAAAAACATTCAAGCCAAAAATAATCTACTTGACGAACGTGAGAGAATTTACCTCTGGATGGGCGAATAAACCACGAGATAATCAAGTGGAGGAACCCATCATGAGCATCCAAGGCAAGCACTGAACCGGTGTGAGAACCAAAATGAGTCTCATTCTCGATGCCTTCGTTCTTAAGACCAAAAGTAGTCTCTAAATAAGAGATGTCAATGACAATCCTCTTCCCCAAGATAAGAGACTCAATGCCAACAACTTTAGAGTTGTCTTCACTATTAATAAGTTGGGCATTCGAGTAAAATATGAGAACCATGTGCTTGTAGCAAATATCCGGGATACTCAAGAAACTAAGGAAGCCCCATTCTTGTAAACGATGGAGATAACGGAAGAGAAAGCGCTCGGAGTCAAGGAACGAGATGTCAACAACACGCTCACGACGAACGACAATCTCTTTGACATAAGCGAAACGATCCTTCATCGCGGGAGTTTTGAGACTCTTGAGAAAAAGTTGAGTAAGGTTGGGACGGATAGCGGCTTGATTTGAAGCTTCACCCGATTGAGGTGCCTTACGTTTCTTGTTAGCATGTTCCATTGAAAAATCCTAAAAACATAAAACAAGCAATTTAAAACAAAATTGAAGTGTATGCATGAAATTCCTTAATTCAATCCAATGGCAAATCCCACTTAGGTTTAAAAACAAAGTTTAGGAACAAAGATACAACAATTTTTTTTAAGAGAAAACAATTTAAAAGAAACAGTAAAAAAATATGAATGAAAAATAATATATTCGAATAAATTTTTTTAAGATTTTTGAAATTTTTTTACAAGATTTGAAAAACCCAAATAGAAAAACACATAATCTATACAAAATTAAAATTTTCTAACCTAGGATTCGAATACAAATTGAAGGAAAAAGAAAAAGATGAAAATATACCTTAGATTGGGATTTTGGATGAATATATGGAAAAACTTACACAAAATTGTTGATGCTTGCTTAGACTTGTGTTTGAGTGTAAAAGCCCTCAAGATTTGATGAAAGAACAATGAGGTTCCGAGGGTTTTTATAGGAAATATCGATATAGGGATTTTAGGGTTTTGAAGGAATTTTAATTAAAGTGAAACTTTAACATTAAAAGGCATCTTTAAAGCTGTCCGCAAACCCGTTTCAGAACAGTTTCGACCGTTCCGAAACGCGGGCACCGAACGTTGACTGACGTTTCAAGTCCAGCTGAACGTTTCGATACGGCTTTGACCGTATCGAATCCCACGTTGACTCGTATCGAAACACGTTTCGATACACCCTTGGCAGTAGCAAAAATGTTTCAAAACCCTTGGAAGGCGTTTCGAAACACCCTTCTCTCATATGGATTTTTAAGGCACCCGTATCGAAACAGTTGGACCCGTTTCGATACACCTGGGCCTGGAAGTGCAGATGAGGCTCTAAAAGTGTAGAAAAATGGATTTTAAGAAGTCCTAATTTGCATGAATGACATGAATGAGCAGGAATAACATGAGCAAACAAAAACATACTCCCCCAAACTATAAGCATGGATGAAATTAGGAGTAAAAACACATAAACATGACATTTTCAAGAGATCAAGCAATTTAAGCACAAAAAGGGTCCTAAAAGGTCAAGATAGGCTAGTTAGACCAAACTCTATCCTAAGGGACCAAAAACGCTCTTTATCTAAAGGCTTTGTAAAGATGTCCGCTAATTGATTTAAGGTGTCAACATACTCTATAACAACATCTTCTTTAAGGACATGATCTCTAATGAAATGATGTCTTATTTCTATATGTTTGGTTCTAGAGTGTTGGATGAGATTTTTGTCAAACATATGGCACTAGTGTTATCACACTTAAGGGGTATGGTTTCAACATTAATACCATAATCTAAGAGTTGTTGCTTCATCCAAAGGACTTGAGCACAACAACTCCCTAAGGATATGTACTTGGCTTCGGTGGTAGATAAGGCTACACTATTTTGTTTCTTAGAGAACCAAGATATGAGCATACTACCTAAGAATTGACATGTTCCCGAAGTACTCTTCCTATAGATTTTACATGTAACACCCGAGTTTGGGGGTCAGGTGAAATAAATAAATAAAATAATATCCCGGTTTTTGTTTTGCAAAATTAAATTTAAAGTGTTGGACCAAATTTTTGATATTTAAGCCCAATATCCGTTTAATGGCATTTTTGTAAATAGTTGGACTTCCAAATTAAAAATCCCCCATTTCTAATTAAAACAAAAAATTATCATCTTCCTCCCTCCTCATCTCTCCATTCTCGCGACAAGGGGAGAGTTTTTCTCCAAGCTACTATCCCACCTTCTTTCTCCTCCATTTTGGCTGATTTTGAAAGGTAATTACATTTTCGACTTGCTCTCATCTTCCTCTCTTCAAAAGTACAACTAGTTTTCATTTTGGTTCAAGTTTTAGAATTTGGGTTTTGGGGAGATTTGAATAAAAATGACATCTTTATTGTTTTTAACTTAAGATTTTGATTTAATATTGTTAGATATGATGTTTATGAACCAAATGGTCCAACATATATGATTTTTAGAGTGTTTTATAAGAATTCCCGAATTTGGGTTTTGGTGGGGTTTTAGGAGGGTTTTGAGTTGAGTTTTCGGTGTGTTCTATGTTGGAATTTGAGGGTTGATGTTAGGGTAATAGTTGGGGGCTGTTTTGGAAGCATTTGAGTGTGCTAAAAAGGTTAAAATCTTGAGTTTTGGACTATTTTTCATGGCTGCTCGGGTTTGGTGTTTTTGGGGGTTGTTATTGGCTTGGAATCATGTGTTTTGTGCTTGAGTAGTGTTCAGGGTTTGCTAAATTAATTGGTGAATTGATTTGAGGTTATTTTGATTGTGTTAAGATGATTAGAAGCAAGATTTTGTGTTGGTGAAGCCTCGGGAACAAATCCGGAATCGTTGGAAGCTTGATCGGCTAGTGTGGTTGAGCTTGGAATTGTCGGTGAGTGGTTAAAATGTTTTAAATGGTTTTGAGTAAATGGTTCAAGCATGTGAACCTAGGATGGGCTTGGTAGACCCACCTAGGGTTGGGATTAGGGCGGTAGCCTAATCCTAAGCTTTAGTTAGAGACCTTGATTGATCTTTAAAGTGTTGATTTATGCCTCATGTGTAATTGTGTTTATGGTGGTTATGTATATGTTTTTATACGTGTATGTTGAGGCATGGCTTGTTGCACTGCTATACGCATGTTGATGATAAATATGATGGGGATATACATATGTATGAAATATGATGTGACATTTGTATTAATAATATATATGTTGGGTTGACATGTGAAATGATATTATGAGGTGGTTGCATGATCCGAGGATCATGGTGAGTACATGCTAGGCATGGAAATGTGATTTGTGCATGACGGTGAGTTATGGTGAGTACGTGCTAAGCACATAAGTCGTTATGAAATGATATTGTGAAAGATTAATGAAATGTATAGTATTGGCACTAGTATTCTTGGGTACAAATGATCGATCATTAGGATGTTAGTGTGCACACGAGAGTCAAATTCGCGCGTGGTCTTGGTGACGGTGGTCATCAAGATGGAGTACAGGTTCGCCCGAAAATCTTTATATTAGTCGGTGATGAGTGGAATCCCATCGATGGGTGTGAGGATGAGTGGAATCCCCTCCGCGAGAAACGATGATGAGTGTAATCCCACCGTCAGGTAATGTTGTTGTTGGATGTGAGTTCCAACGGTTATCCACGTATTCGAGTCATAGCTAGGTGCCAATACAGATTGTGGTCTATGTTGCCAATATGTGATTATTTGTGAGCCAATATGACATGAAATGTGATTCCATTATGGATTGATATTTGTTGTTGATAATACATTGATATATGTATCTTCGTGTGTTGGGCTTATGAATTTTTGATCATGGCATAGTATTGATTATATGTTCATGCATCATGTATATTTTGGCTCATGTGGAACGGAGGTAAGATCATGCATTCCATCATGGTAGTTGCTCGTGCTTGGACCCTGCATTGTCGAAGGTTTGTTTTATGAGCTTACCCTCACTAAGCTTTTATGCTTACGCTCATTTTTGTTCGACAATGCAGATCAGTAGCTTATGGGTGGCAAGGGCAAGGAAAGGTCTCCAAGTGTTGCTTTAGGTTAGCTCAAGTATGATCTTTAAATTGTAGATAGTAATAGTCAAGCAATGAGATATGTGTTGTTGATGTGAATGCCTTGTTGTATGTTGATGTTGGTTTGGCTTTTGGATGCTTTGTCTGAATTGTAAACCTTGTTTATGTTGCATGTCTTAAGTGCTTATATGTTTTGTTGGCTAAGGCATGTAACCTTAAAAGCTATGTATGCTTCCTTGTGGTGCATGTATGATCTTGTGTTTGGATGCCTATCTTATATCTTGTGTACCTTGAGCATGGTTGCTATAGGGTGTATGCCTCTAGAGTGTGTTTGTATATTGTGTATGCTTCTTGGGGTCGTCTACTGCGTTTGGAATCGTTTAGAGATGTGTAAAACTTATTTTGGAAAACTGCATGCTGCAGGTGTTTAGAAACGAGTTGTGCCGTTTCGGAACGGGTGTGGTTCCAGGGTCCCCCGTATCGGAACACGTTTCGGTACGGTTTGGCCACTGTGAGCCCCTGTTTCAAAACAGGTTTCAAAACACTTTGGCCACTGTAAACGCCTGTTTCGAAATGGGTATCGAAACGCCTAGGCAAAACGTGACCCTGTTCCGAAACGGGGTGGAAGCGTTTCGGTACGGGTGTCTTGCTTTTTAAACTGAAGCCCGTGTTTTGAAACGGGTGACGTCTGTTTCGAAACACAAGCCTAAAAATGGACTGTTTGACATCTCTAATGGGTCCCAAGGTTTGGGCTTAGGCCCTGTTTGCTGTTTGGCTTCTCGTGAGCCTTGTTTCCGTTGTCTTTTTACACATAGGTTAAATCAAAACATCTAGATAAGATAATATTAAATGAAAAAGTTTTCTAGGATTGCTAACCGAGGTGGGACCTTCACGAGTTTCACATCAGTTTTCCCTGTGTAGCCTACTCGGACCGGTCAGTCGCCCAGACCGGGACGAGGGGGTTACATTTGTTGGTATCAGAGCCTAAGGTTTCCGAGACCTTGGGCAGGTAAGTGAGGTAAGTAATTTTCGTATCGAAATCGCACGGTGGTTGCTTGCCATGTAAGCATGTTGCTTGTTATTCGAGTATGTTGTGATGTGTGATTGTTTGATTGTGAATGTATGTTGCTTGAAGCATGCTGAGTAGAGTCCCATTGCTTCTATTACATCGGAAAAAGAGATTTTAAGTGAGGGAAACATACTTGAGCCACTTGGACCCTTTCCTTTGCTAACCCAGTTTGTATGTAAATTTGTTGTTGTTGTTAATTTATTGCTTTTTAGTAAGTTTGAGGTCAAGGCGTGGGCCGTGAATCGGTAAGTAGAAGTTGCGGTTTCTGAAAATGTGGATGATGTTGAGGGAGTTCATTGCTATAGTCAGAGAAGTGTGGTTGTACCGGAGTTGAGGTACAATTTGTTTGTTTAAGTCAGTGTGTATGTGGGTTGATTCCTGTTGTTGAGGAACGATGAGACCGATTTTGGTATTAGTTGGTAAAAAGAAGCGAAAACTTGTGAGTGGGATTCAGAGTAGTATCGATATTATAGTAGATAAGCGCTTGGAACAGTTTGAGTTTGTTCCCTCCGGTTGATTCTGAATCCGTATTTCTGTATATTTTTAGCAAGCATGCAAAGTTTGAATGTGCCCGGTGAAGTGTTAGAGGTAGGTATGAGTACCTTAGTTCTTTTGGCGAGATCAAGGTAAGGGTCTCGTGAGAGTAATCTAAAATTTAGAAATGTTAGTTAGTGATCGTTGGGGTCCGGCCTATGGTTTTAGTACGAGACAGCCGGTCAGTATCCGTGAGTGGGAATCAATTTGTTTGATTGAGCCAGTGTGCGTCTGAGTTGTCTTCCAGCAAGAAGGAGAGATGAAGTCGCTTCCAATATAGTTGAGCCGAGAAAGAAGTCTTGAGCTTCAACTTCAGATTGTTTGGTAGTGGGATATTTTGAGTCGTCATGACCGATGTTATAGAACAAGTTCAAGCATGATTGTTTGTGTGTGATCAGAACTGAATTTTGAAGTTTCGAGATGCTCTAAGAACGGTTTTGAAGAGTTAGGCTATGTTTGAAGGACCAGCCTGAAGACAAGAGAACCGAAGACTATCACCCGTGTACATGCGAAGTTGCAATTTCTGCGAATTCTTCCTTTTGTGAGAGCATGCAAAGAAATTAGATATACTTGTTGAGACCTTAGACGTAGGGAACGCATGTGACTAGACCTTTTGGTGAGATAGTGGTGGTCAGAAAGATGTGCGAAAGATGCTTGTTGATGGTTCAGGGTTACGTGTTTCCAGTAGATGTGAAGTAATTGTCCTTTTACGGTTTCGATGTGACATTTGGCATGGTTTGACTCGTAGAACACAAAGCTAGGGTATACGTTGAGACAAAGAGAGAGTTGCCTTGAAGTTGCAGATTTCTGTGAGACTGTAGTGGTAGGTGAAGATGTGAACTCCTTATTGAATGTTGATCTAGCTTTAGAGGTCAAAGATTGATTGAGTTTAGTTGATAGGCTTGCCTAGAAAATGTGATGGATTCGATTTTTGAATGAGGATTAGACCGCAAAATGTTAGAATAGGTTGTGTTTATCCAAAAGGTGTTTGGAAGAATTGCCCGGTTTGTCTCTTGATAGGGAAGGAGAGTTTGTTTTTGATACCGTCTCCGAGTTTGCTCATGTTTGATTTCTCTGTATCTTATAGTTCCTGAAAGAATTGAGTGTTGAAGAATCAACTACGAGGTTTGTTAGACCGTAGATTCATTAGGCCTAGTACATCATCTTAGAGTACGACAATGCAATTTGTGAAGAACAATACGAGAATGTGTTTAGATTACAGACAGTTGAAACAATTGATAGTGAATAATCAGTATCCTTTACCTAGCATCAGTGATTTGTTGATCAGTTGGGATGTGCTTCAGTCTTTTCAAGATTAATTTGAGATCTGATTACTACCAGTTGAAAGTGAGAGAAGTTGATGTACCGAAGACAGCTTTTGGGGCAAGATATGATCACTTCGAGATTTGGGTTATGCCGTTTTGTTTGACTAGTGTGTTAGATACCTTTATAGAGATGTTGAGCATAATATTTCCTAAGCTCCTTGATCAGTTCGTAGTAGTCCTCATAGATGAGATATGGGTATATTCACGTACCAAAGAAGACCATGACAAGCTTTGTAGTTGGTGTTGTAGATCCTATTAGAGAATCAGTGTATGCCAAGTCAAGCAAACGTGAACTCCGAGTCGAGAAGGATGTTCTTATAGGACATATAGATTAGCCGAGTGTAATAGAGTAAACCCTAAGTAGGCAGAAGAAGATGTGAGTTGGAAGAAATTGAAGACTGTGACAGGTATCTATAGTCCCTAGGTCTAGCAATGTTACTATCGGGGGTTTGTAGATGATCATTTGAAGATAGCTGCTCCATTGTCAGATTGCTACAGAAGAATGTTCAGTTTGTGAGGTCAGATGCGAGACAACGAGCCCTTAAGAAACCGAAAGAGACTTTGATGGAAGCTTCGACCTTGATCCAGCCTATATTAGAGAAAGAATTTGTGAATCATAATGATGCGTTACGTGTAGGGTTAGGTTGTGTGCTTATGCGAGACAGAATATTGTGGCCTATTCATCGAGATAGTTGAAAGACCTTGAAAATAATTGTCCACACGAGACATAGAGTTAACTGCATTTGTATTTGCTTCGAAGACTTAGAGACAAAGCATGTATAGTGAGAAATGCACAGTATATACATATCATCAGAGCTTGAAATATTTGACGACTTAGGAAAGGTTGAAACTTGAACATCATAAGTTGTTAGAACTGCTTGAAGACCGTAATCTCAAGATTGAGTACCATCCGAAGAGAGTCAATGTAGTAACCGATGCTTCGAGTTATATTTGTTGTTAGTAGTGAGTTGCGAGCTATGTTCGATATATTCAGTTTATCAAATGATAGTGGTTCTGTGGCCAAGTTTCAGGTTAAACCTACATTGAGTCAGAATACTTAAAGAGAAACAGTTGCAAGACAGGTTCTTGACACCTCACGTGCAAGACATAGCAGAAGGAAGACCTTCAAAATACAGTTTCAGAGATGATAGAGTTTTGCATTTTAGAGACAGAATAGTTGTGCCGAATGACATAGTGTTCTGAGGCGTATTGTTTTGGCCGAAGCACACGGCAGTTCATTTGTATTTGCATCTGAGTAGTATGAAGATGTATTGTGGGTTGAAGATGAGTACCTCTGGATTGAGTCGATGGATGATGTGGTTTGGTATGAGAGTAAGTGCGTAATTTGCTGGCGTGTCAAGACCGAGCTTCAGTTTTCTTCTAGTTTGCTACATCCGTGGAAGATTCTTAATGAAAGTGGGTAATAGAGATTCGAGATCCCAACTAGATTTTTTTGAAGACGTCTGCATAGTGTTTGGTTACATGTTGAAGACAGATGGTTAGTCAGAAAAAGTTATGGGTCAAGTATTCAAACAGTGCTGTATGAGATTGTGAATCGGGCTAGTTCTGTTGTTTATCTGTTGCGGTTACCACCAGAGTTAGAAAGGGGATTCGTAAAGTGTTTTGTGCATCTTGGATTCGAGAATGTGAGTCGGATCTATGCTATGTTTGTAGAAGAGATCGAGTTGAGTTTAAAGTCGACATGCCTTGAAGAACCCATTGAGATCTTAGCATCAGATATCTATTGTTGCGTGGTAAGTCTTTCGAGTTGGTTAGAATGTTGTGGTGAGAAGGAAAGGGGAGTGTGGAGGGGCAGTTTCAGTGACTCTTCCTGTCCGATAAATTTCGGGGACAAAATTTCCTTAAGTGGGGAAGAGTTGTAACACCCAAATTTGGGGGTCGGGTGAAATAAATAAATAAAATAATATCCCGGTTTTTGTTTTGCAAAATTAAATTTAAAGTGTTGGACCAAATTTTTGATATTTAAGCCCAATAGCCATTTTAATGACATTTTTGTAAATAGTTGGACTTCCAACTTAAAAAACCCCCCATTTCTAATTAAAACACAAAATTATCATCTTCCTCCCTCCTCATCTCTCCATTCTCACGACAAGGGGAGAGTTTTTCTCCAAGCTACTATCCCACCTTCTTTCTCCTCCATTTTGGCTCGATTTTGAAAGGTAATTACAATTCCGACTTGCTCTCATCTTCCTCTCTTCAAAAGTACAACTAGTTTTCATTTTTGTTCAAGTTTTAGAATTTGGGTTTTTGGGAGATTTGAATAAAAATGACATCTTTATTGTTTTTAACTTAAGATTTTGATTTAATATTGTTAGATATGGTGTTTATGAACCAAATGGTCCAACATATATAATTTTTAGAGTGTTTTATAAGAATTCCCGAATTTAGGTTTTGGTGGGGTTTTAGGAGGGTTTTGAGTTGAGTTTTGGGTGTGTTCTATGTTGGAATTTGAGGGTTGATGTTAGGGTAATAGTTGGGGGCTGTTTTGGAAGCATTTGAGTGTGCTAAAAAGGTTAAAATCTTGAGTTTTGGACTGTTTTTCATGGCTGCTTGGGTTTGGTGTTTTTGGGGGTTGTTCTTGGCTTGGAATCATGTGTTTTGTGCTTGAGTAGTGTTCTGGGTTTGCTACATTAATTGGTGAATTGATTTGAGGTTATTTTGATTGTGTTGAGATGATTAGAAGCAAGATTTTGTGTTGGTGAAGCCTCGGGAATAAATCTGGAATCGTTGGAAGCTTGATCGACTAGTTTGGTTGAGCTTGGAATTGTCGGTGAGTGGTTAAAATGTTTTAAATGGTTTTGAGTAAATGGTTCAAGCATGTGAACCTAGGATGAGCTTGGTAGACCCACCTATGGTTGGGATTAGGGAGTTAGCCTAATCCTAAGCTTTAGTTAGAGACCTTGGTTGATCTTTAAAGTGTTGATTTATGCCTCATGTGTAATTGTGTTTATGGTGGTTATGTATATGTTGTTATACGTGTATGTTGAGGCATGGCTTGTTGCACTGCTATACGCATGTTGATGATAAATATGATGGGGATATACATATGTATGAAATATGATATGACATTTGTATTAATAATATATATGTTGGGTTGACATGTGAAATGATATTATGAGGTGGTTGCATGATCCGAGGATCATGGTGAGTACATGCTAGGCATGGAAATGTGATTTGTGCATGACGGTGAGTCATGGTGAGTACGTGCTAAGCACGGAAGTCGTTATGAAATGATATTGTGAAAGATTAATGAAATGTATTGTATTGGCACTAGCATGCTTGGGTACAAATGATCGATCATTAGGATGTTAGTGTGCACACGAGAGTCAAATTCGCGCGTGGTCTTGGTGACGGTGGTCATCAAGATGAAGTACAGGTTCGCCCGGAAATCTTTATATTAGTCGGTGATGAGTGGAATCCCATCGACGGGCGTGAGGATTAATGGAATCCCCTCCGCGTGAAACGGGCGTGAGGATGAGTGGAATCCCCTCCGCGAGAAACGGTGATGAGTGTAATCCCACCGTCAGGTAATGTTGTTGTTGGATGTGATTTCCAACGGTTATCTGTGTATTCGAGTCATAGCTAGGTGCCAATACGGATTGTGGTCTATGTTGCCAATATGTGATTATTTGTGAGCCAATATGACATGAAATGTGATTCCATTATGGATTGATATTTGTTGTTGATAATACATTGATATATGTATCTTCGTGTGTTGGGCTTATGAATTGTTGATCATGGCATAGTATTGATTATGTTCATGCATCACGTATATTTTGGCTCATGTGGAACAGAGGTAAGATCATACATTCCATCATGGTAGTCGCTCGTGCTTGGACCCTGCATTGTCGAAGGTTTGTTTTATGAGCTTACCCTCACTAAGCTTTTATGCTTACGCTCCTTTTTGTTCGACAATGCAGATCAGTAGCTTGTGGGTGGCAAGGGCAAGGAAAGGTCTCCAAGTGTTGCTTTAGGTTAGCTCAAGTATGATCTCTAAATTGTAGATAGTAATAGTCAAGCAATGGGATATGTGTTGTTGATGTGAATGCCTTGTTGTATGTTGATGTTGGTTTGGTTTTGGATGCTTTGTGTGAATTTTAAACCTTGTTTATGTTACATGTCTTGAGTGCTTATATGTTTTGTTGGCTAAGGCATGTAACCTTAAAAGCTATGTATGCTTCCTTGTGGTGCATGTATGATCTTGTATTTGGATGCCTATCTTATATCTTGTGTACCTTGAGCATGGTTGCTCTAGGGTGTATGTCTCTAGAGTGTGTTTGTATATTGTGTATGCTTCTTGGGGTCGTCTAGGGCGTTTGGGATCGTTTAGAGATGTGTAAAACTGATTTTTGGAAAACTACAGGCTGCAGGTGTTTCAAAACGAGTTGTGCCATTTCGGAACGGGTGTGGTTCCAGGGTACCCCGTATCGGAACACGTTTCGGTACGGTTTGGCCACTGTGAGCCCATGTTTCGAAACAGGTTTCGAAACACTTTGGCCACTGTAAACTCCTGTTTCGAAACGAGTATCGAAAAGCCTAGGCAAAACGTGACCCTGTTCCGAAACAGGGTGGAAGCGTTTCGGTACGAGTGTCTTGATTTTTAAACTGAAGCCCGTGTTTCGAGATGGGTGACGTCTGTTTCGAAACACAGGCCTAAAAATGGGTTGTTTGACATCTCTAATGGGTCCCAAGGTTTGGGCTTAGACCCTGTTTGCTGTTTGGCTTATCGTGAGCCTTGTTTCCGTTCTCTTTTCACTCATATGTTAAATCAAAGCATCTAGATAAGATAATATTAAATGAAAAAGTTTTCTAGGGTTGCTAACCGAGGTGGGACCTTCACGGGTTTCACATCGGTTTTCCCCGTGTAGCCTACTCGGACCGGTCAGTCGCCCAGACCGGGACGAGGGGGTTACATTACACCCCCATAATCCGCATCCGAATAAGCATGAAGGTTGAAGGTGGATTCCCTAGGGTACCAAAGACCTAAACAATGAGTATCTCTAAGGTACCTAAAGATTCTCTTAACGGCTATAAGGTGAGACTCTCTAGGACTAGCTTGAAACCTAGCACACAAGTAAACACTAAACAAGAACAAAAGAACAAAAGAGCATGTGAAGAGCATCTCTAAGGTATCCCACACTTCCTTGGCACTTTCAATGGAGGAGACTTTGAAGTAGATGTCGGGACCGAAAGAACAAAAGAGCATATGAAGAGCTTTGTCATTTATTTGGATCTTCTTCCTCTCATCTTCACTTATCTCCATCTTCTTCTTTAGAACCAACCTTCCTTCATCATCTCTCTTCAATGGAATGTAGGGACCATATTCAATGACATCCCATACCAAGTAATCATTGGACTTGATGAAGAGGCGCATCCTGTTCTTCTAAAATGGATAGTTGTCACCATTGAAGAATGGCGGTTTTGTAGTGGATTAAGACTCGTACATGCTAGATCCAGAGGTAGATGTCATATCTTGATTTTTGGATGATCACACTCTTCCTAGGAACTCCTCTTGTGGTTGTTAATCTTTCAAAGAGGTAGGCTCTGATACCAATTGTTGAGTGGATCGAATGATCCATATAAATCAAGAGGGGGGTGAATTGGGTTTTTAAACTTTTTGGTAGTGGAATTGACAAATAAAAATGGTAGACATGGGAATTTAGAGTTGTTCAAGTTCCAATCGAACTCTACATCCACTACCTTAGCTTCACTAAGGATTTTCAACAATTCCACTAATTGCTCTTCCCATTTTCTAGGCTAAGGAGGTAACCGTTACAATATCGGTCAAATTTTCTACCCAAAATTTGACCCAATCCTCACACAAGAATAACAAAGAAGTTGTCGGCTAAAACAAGTATCTCTCAATACACAAAGTAGCCCAATTACAAGCACTCAACGCAATTGAAAAGATAAGAATGAAAATTACAATTGGGGTTACAAGACAATAATAGGATTTAAGCACAAATGCTTGGATTTGATGTTTGGATGTTTGCTTTTGGATCAATAGTTGTTGCTGAAGCTTTTAGAGGTCCCTTTTATACCTTCTCATTGAATTCTAGCCGTTGTGGTTGTTGCATTCATCAATAGAGCCGTTGGAGATGTTATCTTCCCTCTATAAATGCAGTCTGCAACCACCCGTTTCGAAACGCCTGATCCTGTTTCGAAACAGACCAAAATAGAAAGAGTCGTTAGGGTGCATTAAAGAGCTCGTACCGAAACGGTTAAGATCGTTTCGATACGCTAAGAGTCGTTTCGATACACGTTTCGAAACATTTTAGCTACTGTCAAAGCTCGTACCGAAACAGAATGAAGGTGTTTCGATACGCCTTAAATATCAGTTAAAATCAGTTAAAAACTTCAACGGTCATATTTTTTAAATCTGACTTGAATACCGTTTCGAAACGTTTGAGGTTGTTTCGATACGGTGTCTCGATGTTCTTAAGCCGTTTCGAAACAAGGGTTCACAGTTTCAAAACCGTTTCGATACACGTTTTGAAACACAGGTTCACAGTTTCAAAAGTGTTCCGGAACGCCTAAGGCCGTTCTGAAACGGTGACTCGAAAATCACTGTTTTGGCTTCAAGAACAGTTAGAAAAGTTTTGATAAAATAAGTTTTTAACTTAGGCATTTTCCTTTAAACATATAGAGAGGTTTGAGGACTTAAAAATTTGTTTTCTCATTTTCAATTTAGTCCTTAAATTCTTTAGTTATATCAAAACCAATATATCGGTTTCACAAAAGCATTCAAATCCAAACCTTGTTCATTTTAGAGTCAAATCTTTATACCCAACTCAAGTGTGTTTTCATTGTAATTTTTATTAAGAGTTTGAGGAGTGTTTGATTGTAATTGGGTAAACATCAACCTTTGAGAGGTACTATTAAGGTTTACCAAATTCCTTCATTGTAAAGAGTGTGTTGGATTAAGCTTTGGGTAGAAAGCTTAATCGTTATTGTAAGGTTTCCTCCTCATCCAAGAAAAGGGACGAATCAATAGTGGATTGTTTGAAAATTCTTAGTGGGAGCTAAGGTAGTGGAGGTAGAGTTCATTTAGGAACTTGAACCACTATAATTGCCTTGTGTCAACTTTTTCATTCTTCTAATTTTCACCCTAAAATTTTTAATCGCCAATTCACCCCCTCTTGGCCATTTGCAATCGTTTGATCAACTCAACAATTGGTATCATAGCTACAATTATTGGAAGGATTACAACCCTCTTGAGTCAATTCTAGGAGAGTTTGATCAACAACAATTTCAAGCAATGGTATCCACCTTCGGCCCAAACCTCTATGAGTCTTAATCCACCACCAAACCACCATTCTTTAATGGAGATAACTACCCATATTGGAAGAATCGGATGCGTCTCTTCATCAAATCTAACGATTACATGGTGTGGGACGTTGTAGAAGATGGACCAAGCATTCCTATGAAGAGAGATTGTGAAGGAAGATTAGTCCCAAAGGTCAAAGCTGAGATGACCGATGAAGATAGAAGACGGTTGCAAGTCAATGACAAAGCCTTGCATATGATCTTTTGTGCTTTCGATCCCGATATCTACTCAAAGGTGTCTTCCATCAAAAGCACCAAGGAAGTTTGGGATACCCTCGAGACGACATATGAGGGAACTAGCGATGTTAAAGAGACAAAGATGGGGTTGCTCAATTTAAGCTCTGAGAATTTCAAAATGGATCCCGATGAAAGCGTCTCCAAGATGTTTGATCGGTTCTCGGTCATCGTCAACGGTTTAAAGGGCTTCGGTGAAGTCATTCCCGAAGACAAGCTAGTTCAGAAACTTCTATATTCTCTTCCAAAATCATGGGATGGAAAAAGAACGACCATCATTGAAGCTAAAGATTTGAAGACTCTCAAGCTTGATGCACTTGATGGACCTCTACTCACTCATGAGATCATGAAAAAATGAAGGGAAGAAGAGAAGAAAATTGAGAAGAGGAAGGTTGAGAACAAGAAGATCGGAATCGCACTTAAAGCTTCATACAATGATAGCGATTTGAGTGAAGAGGAAGATGATAAGATGGCCATGTTGGCTAAAAGATTCACACATTTCATGAAGTCCAACCGGACAAGAAAATTCAATAGAAAGGGGGACTTCAAGAATAGAATTAAAGAAGAAGAGAAGGACCAAATCACTTGCTATGAGTGCAAGAAAACCGACCATATTCGATTCGAGTGCCCTCAATTGAGAAAGAAAAGCTTTGGAAAGAAGAACAAGCTCAAAGCTCAAGTGGCAACTTGGAGTGACGAGGAGTCATCCGAAAAGGAGGAGGAAGTGGTCAATCTTTGTCTCATGGCATTTGAGGAGGAACCAATGGTAAACCCTAACTCATCATCTTTTACTTACAATGAATTATATGATGCTTATGATCAGTTACAAGATGTTTATGATGAGTTGGTTGAAAAGTATAAAGAGTCTATTTTGAAAACTAAGAAAAACATTTCCGATTTGAAAAATCAAAACGAGTCTCTTTCAAAAACCAATTCGGAATTGGAAAAGAAGGTTTTATATTTGATGAACCTTTCAAATGATCTTAAAAAGAAAAATGTTGATTTAGAAAAACTTCTTTCTGATTTTCAAGATTATCACACCAAGGAGGTGGATAATCTTAAAACCTCTATTACTATTGGGAAAAATAATTTTGAGAAAGGAAATTCTTCTAAAACCCAATATGTGAAAAGAAAACTTTTTTATCTTAAACAAAGAAGTTTTTCAAAGCAATCTAAAAATAAATGAATTAGGAGTGTTTGGGTTCCTAAAGAACTAGTAACTTCTAAGAATTATGATGCTATGTCTCTTTGGATTCCTAAGGGAACCAAGATTTTGGAGGCTAACACACATGGACCCAAAATGATTTGGGTACCAAAAACCAAAGCCTAATTTCTTTGTTTGTAGGTGGAGCATTGCTACAAGGCCAAAGCTTCAAGTCAAAACACATGGTACCATGATAGTGGATGCTCAAGACATATGACCGGAGACAAGAGTAGATTCAAGGAGCTCAAGCCAACGCTTGGTGGAGTAGTGACATTTGGTGACAACTCCAAAGGCCATATTGAGAGTATTGGCTCCATTGGTAACCATTCTTCCATATTCATTGAAAATGTCTTATATGTCAATGGTCTTAAGCATAATTTATTGAGCATTAGTCAATTATGTGATAAAGGTTTTAATGTTCTCTTTGATAAAAATGGTTGCAAAATAATGAACATTAAAACAAATCAATTGATGCTCATAGGGCATAGGATAGGAAATATCTACATGGTGCATTTAGAAGACATTCACACATCTCATGCATGTTTAGTTGCATATGATTAACATGACTCGTTGCTTTGGCATAGAAAATTAGGACATGCTAGCATGAGTATTTTAGAGAAAGTAGTTTCCCTTAATCTAGTTAGAGGTTTACCCAAACTTAAGTTATCTAATGATAAAATATGTGATGCATGATCTAATGGTAAACAACATAGAACCTCATTTAAATCCATTAATGATGTCTCTACTAGTAGATGCTTGTAATTGATTCATATGGATCTTTTTGGGCCAATTAGGACTATGAGCTTGGGTGGTAAACCATATGCTTTTGTACTTGTTGATGACTATTCTACGTTTACTTGGGTTCTATTCTTAAGTACAAAAGATGAGGCTTTAGAAAAATTCATCACATTTTCAAAAATAACTCAAAATGATATTGAGCTTAAAATCACTCACATTAGGAATGATCATGGAACCGAGTTTTAAAATTTAGGTTTTGAAGAGTTTTTAAATGGAAATGAGATTAGCCACAATTTTTTCGCACCTCGCACTCCTCAACAAAATAGGGTAGTTGATAGGAAAAATCAAACTTTAGAAGAAATGGCTAGAACCATGCTTTGTGAAAATAATTTACCTAAATATTTTTGGGCGGAAGCCACAAATACCGCTTGCTTCATTATAAATCGAGTAATGATTAGGCCAATTTTGAAGAAAACACCATATGAGATTTTAAAATCTAAGAAGCCTAACATTAGCTATTTTCATCTATTTGGATGCAAGTGTTTTGTTTTAAACAATGGAAAAGACAACTTAGGTAAATTTGATGCTAAAAGTGATGAAGCTATTTTCTTAGGATATTCTTTAAACTCTAAAGCCTATCGTGTATTTAATAAGAGAACTTTAGTAGTAGAAGAGTCTATACATGTTGTTTTCGATGATAACCTCCTTCCGAGGAAGGATTCTTGTGATGATGATGATGTAGGGATCATTGAAGCCATTGATGGAGGATAAACATCAATGTTGGATGAGATTCCAACCAAAGAAGAAGATGCACAAGATCCACCTCTTGAAGCCTTAAAGGACTTGGCTCTTGAAGAAAAGGAGGTGATATGCCCAAGGGAGTTCAACTATGTCAAAGGTGGTGAAATCTTGGGTGATCCATCCAAGGGGATAACTACTAGATCCTCTCTCAAATTAATGAACCATGTTGCATTTATTTCATGCATTGAGCCTAAAAATATCAAAGAAGCATTAAAAGATAATTTTTGGATTTTGGCCATGCAAGAAGAACTTAATCAATTTGAGAAAAGTAAAGTATGTACATTAGTTGAAAGGCCTAGTAATCAATCTACTATAGGAACTAAATGGATCTTTAGGAATAAACTAGATGAGAGTGGTAACATAGTGAGAAACAAGGCTAGGCTTGTTGCTCAAGGTTACACTTAATTAAAGGGAATTGATTTTGATGAAACATATGCACCCGTAGCTAGAATGGAAGTTATTAGGATGCTTCTAGCATTTGCATGTTACCATGATTTCAAACTTTTTCAAATGGATGTAAAAAGTGTTTTTCTAAATGGTTTTATAAATGAAGAAGTGTATGTTGAACAAACACCGGATTTTGAGGATCCTAAATTTCCAAATCATGTTTTTAAATTAACCAAAGCTTTTTATGGTTTAAAACAAGCTCCTAGAGCTTGGTATGAAAGGCTTTCAAACTTTTTAATTGAAAAAGGTTTTTGAAAAAGGCAAGGTGGACACTACACTCTTTATAAAAAGAAATTGTAATGGCATCTTAATAGTGTAAATTTATGTTGATGATATTATTTTTGGTTCTACTAATGAATTTTATTGCAAAGAATTTTCTAAGCTAATGCTAGGTGAGTTCGAGATGAGCATGATGAGGGAGCTCTCATTCTTTTTGGGGATCCAAATCAAACAAAGGAAGGATGGCACCTTCATCAATCAAGAAAAGTATGTGAACAAAATGCTCAAGAAGTTCGGCTTGGAGAATGTGAAGCCTCAAGCCACTCCTATGAGCTCTTCTATAAAGCTTGGCAAAGATAAAGAAGGTAAGTATGTCGATTCTAAGTGTTGAGTTGATCGAACACTTGCAAATGGCCAAGAGGGGGGTGAATTGGCAATTAAAAATTTTGGTGAAGTGAAAGATAGAAAATAAAAGTGACACAAGGGGTTATAGTGGTTCAAGTTCTCCAATTGAACTCTACATCCACTACCTTAGCTACCACTAAGGATTTTCAAACAATTCACTACTAGAATTCGTCCCCTTTTCTTGGATGAGGAGGAAACCTTACAATTTCGATTAAGCTTTCTACCCAAAGCTTAATCCACTCAAATACAAGAGATATTTTGGTAAACTTAAATGTTTCCTCTCAAAGGATGATTGTCTACCCAAATACAATTTAAACAATCCCAAACTCACAATACAAATTGACAATTTGAAATACACTAGAGTTGGGTACAAAGATTTGACTCTTAATAGCTCAAGGGTTTGGATTTTTGCTTTGATGATGCTTGAAGGTTCAATAGTTGTTGCTGATGCTTTAGAGTGTCTCTTTTATACCTCTTCATTGATTTCTAGCCGTTTGGGTGGTTGGAGATGTAAATGGAGCCGTTGGAACCGTCTCTTACCACCATAAATGCACCTCTGCAGCTACGAGTATCGGTACTCGGGAATGGGTATCGATACCTGTCTCACAAAGAAAATAGCCGTTGTGTGTAATTAATGGGGCGTATCGATACGCACGTAAGCGTATCGGTACCGGGTATCGAAACGGCAAAGGCCGTATCGATACCGTTTTCTCAACATAGCTCACTGCCAAAACGCATATCGATACTGGGGTTAGGCGTATCGATACCGGTCAACGACCTTTTAAAATTTGGTAACCAACCAACTGACACCAACGGTCATATTTTTTAAACCGACTTAAATGCTTTAAAAATCTTTAAACCAGTATCGATACTGGGGTTACCGTATCGATACACTCTTCAAACTCTTTGAAGTTTAACACAGGGGCGTATCGATACGAGGGTTTTCCGTATCGATACGTGTTCCGACAGTAGCCAATTTTGGCAAAAAGGTATCGATACGCCTCCATGGGTATCGATACTCTCTGACGATTTTCAATAGATTTGGCTTGGAACACTTAGAAAATATTTTGAGTTTGAGTTTTACAAATCAGTTTTAAAGTGTTGGTGTTTCAAAACTTGTTAAGGGACTTGTAAAAACAATTTTAAGTTTTTTCAAATTGATCCTTAAAAATCTAGTTATATCAAAATCAAACATAGGTTTTACAATCTCCCCCTTTTTGATATAACAAAACCAAAACTTAAAATTTTGACACTTTTGAATAACCTTTATAAAGTAACTCCCCCTTAATATAAGCTTGGTAACCTTTGAGTTAAAATCAAAATATTTTAAAGTTGTGAGCAAGTTTCTTCTCCCCCTTTTTGTTAGATCAAAAATGCATTGAGACAATAAAGTGCATAATGAAATCAAAGGTATAATAATAATAAGCAACATAATTTTATTCATCATAGCATAAAAAAGGGAAATCCAAACAAAAACAAACAAGAAATCAAAGCATAGGTTTTTAATCCTAAAACAAACTTAATCCTAAAAACAGAAACATAGGTGCATAAAAATAGAAAATCCTAGATGATTATGAATGATATGCAAGAAGAGATGTCTAGGCATTGTCTTCGTCGTCTTCATCATCTTCATCATCATCTACCATAGGCTCATTGCTCCGCATGCTATTACGCCATTCATCATGGAAAGCGGCAACGGAAATATTCAAGGAATTTTGCCCGCTTTCAAGGGATATAAGGCGATTCTCTATACCCGTCATCCTTGTATCGAAGGTGGTTTCCATGGAGGTTAGACGAGTGTTCATGTCCGTGCGTAGCCCGGTAAATTGCTCATTGAGATAGGTCATGAGAGCATCCAAATTGGGCTGTGGGACTTGAGGAGCCTGAGGAGCTTGAGGAGCTTGTGGTTGTTCCAATACGGCTGCGGCCTCGGGTGGAAGCTCGGAAAGACGTAACCAACTTCCATTAAAGTAATGGAACTTACCCCGAGCAAGGGATCGCTCATCAATAGGATCGGTAAGAGGAGATGCAAGATCAAATGGGCAATCAATATCCTTTTTCACAAAATAGTAACTTAAAGCCGTACCGTAGATAAAAGATGTGATGAGAGTGGTGTGGCGATTTTGAACATGATAGACGATCTCATTGAACATGATTCGAGCTAGGTTTGGGCGCTGTCGTTGACGGAAACAACGGATCCAAAAATCATCCACTTGACGGATGGTAGAGTATTTGCCACCGGAGGGACGTAACCACCAAGACACCATCAAATGTAGGATTCGATCGTGTGCATTGAGGACGGTTACGGAACCACCGAGAACATGGCCCAAGGCATTCTCATCATCTAAGCCTTCATCCTCTAACTTAAAAACATCACAAATCCCTTTGACATCGAGAATGATTTGCTTCCCCATAAGATAAGAGCGGATGGCAACAACTTCCCCATTGCGAGTAATAACTTTGGCATTAGAATAGAAAATTAAAACCAAAAGACGATAGTAAATATCGGGGATAGATAGAAACTCCATGAATTCCCAATTGCAAAGCAACGGAAGATATTCAAACTTGAAGCGCTCGGAGTCGAGAAAAGGAATGGAGACGACCTTTTCCGCACGAATTTTGTAGTTCTCAAATTGGCGAAAATAGGGAAGACCCGCGGAAGTTTCAAAGGATCTGTTATAAATTGTAGCATAATCCGGGCGTGCAACCGTTCCGGGAGTTGAAGATTCACCGTCATGAGTAACCCTCGGTCGCTTCCTCGAATGTTCTTTAGGTGCCATAATCTAAAAGAAAATTAAGCAAGAAAAAAAAAGGGTTTCTTCAATTTGAGTAAAAATCAAGGTAAAAAGGATTTTTTAAGAGAAAAAAAATTTGAAAAGCAAAGAGATTTAAGAAAGCAAAGGGTTAAAAAAAAAGAGTAAAAAGAAGAGATTACCTTGAAGGAAACTTTGAAGATTGAAGAAAATCTTGAGAGAGAGCACAATTCTTTGCTTGATGCAAAAATTCTTTTAGAATTGAGTTGTAGTGTGAAAAATATGAAGGAGGAAGGGCCATTTTATAGGCAAAAACGGCTAGGGTTTGTTAGGGTTAAAGAGTTTTAATTTTGGTAAAATTAGATCTCATTTAAGAATGATTTAATGCCATCTGCGCGATAGGGTATCGATACTCCTGAGGGGTATCGATACGGGGATAGAATTGTCTTTTCTCAAAAATGCCCGTTGGAAAGTCGTATCGAAACGGTGGGGCCCGTATCGAAACGACCAGTATCGATACGATATTAAGCGTATCGATACCCGTGAAGCGAGGAAAATTCTGGGAACCAGAATGAAGAACACGTATCGATACGCGTATAGCCGTATCGATACCATATGCCCAGAAAGACCTGTTTGGTTCTAAGAACAACCAAAGGCTCGAACTTAACACCTCCTAAAAGTATGCAAATGATGAATGAACAGTTCTAAGCATGTTTTAACAGAAGCATACTCCCCCTAACTATAGGCATGGATAAAATTAGGAGTTTAAACACATAAACATGGCAATTTCACAAAATCAAGCATTTTAAGCACAAAAGAGGTCCTAAAAGGTCAAGATAGGCTAGCTAGACCTAACTATCTCCTAAGGGACCAAAAACGCTCTTTGTCTAAGGGTTTTGTAAATATATCCGCTAATTGGTTCAAGGTATCAACATATTCAATAACAACATCATTTTCAAAACATGATCTCTAATAAAGTGATGTCGAATTTCAATGTGTTTAGTTCTAGAGTGTTGGATGGGATTCTTAGTAAGACAAATGGCACTTGTGTTGTCACACTTAAGGGGTATGGTTTCTACTTTAACACCATAGTCTAAGAGTTGTTGCTTCATCCAAAGGACTTGAGCACAACAACTCCCTAAGGATATGTACTCCGCTTCGGTGGTAGATAAGGCTACGCTATTTTGTTTCTTAGAGAACCAAGATACTAGCATACTACCTAAGAATTGGCATGTCCCGGAAGTACTTTTCCTATCTATCTTACACCCCCCATAATCCGCATCCGAATAAGCATGAAGGCTAAAGGAAGAATCCTTAGGATACCAAAGGCCTAAAGTAGGTGTGTCTCTAAGGTATCTAAAAATTCTCTTAATGGCAACTAAGTGTGATTCTCTAGGACTAGCTTGAAACCTAGCACACAAGCAAACACTAAACATAATATCCGGTCTACTTGCGGTAAGGTAAAGCAAAGAACCTATCATGGATCTATAAAGCTTAGAATCAATACACTTACCTCCTTCATCTTTGTCAAGCTTTATGGATGAGCTCATAGAAGTAGCTTGAGGTTTTGCATTCTCCAAGCCGAACTTCGTGAGCATATCATTCACGTACTTGGCTTGATTTATGAAGGTGCCATCCTTCCTTTGTTTGATTTGGAGTCCCAAAAAGAATGAGAGCTCCCCCATCATGCTCATCTCGAACTCACCTTGCATTAGCTTAGAAAACTCCTTACAATAACACTCATTAGTAGAACCAAAAATAATATCATCAACATAAATTTGAACTACTAAGATGTCATTGTTATATCTTTTTATGAAGAGTGTTGTATCCACCTTTCCTTTTTCAAAACCTTTTTCAATTAAGAAATTTGAAAGTCTCTCATACCAAGCTCTTGGAGCTTGTTTTAAACCATAGAGAGCTTTTGTAAGTTTAAACACATGGTTTGGAAAATTTGAATCCTCAAAACCCGGTGGTTGTTCAACATACACCTCTTCATTTATAAAACCATTTAGAAAGGCACTTTTTACATCCATTTGAAAAAGCTTGAAATCATGATAACATGCATATGCAAGCAACATCCTAATAGCTTTCATCTTAGCTACGGGTGCATAGGTTTCATCAAAATCTATTCCCTCTTCTTGAGTGTAACCTTGAGCAACTAGTCTAGCTTTATTTCTCACAATGTTACCACTCTCATCTAGTTTGTTCCTAAAGACCCATTTAGTTCCTATTGTAGATTGATTACTAGGCCTATCAACTAATGTCCATACATTACTTCTCTCAAATTGATTTAATTCTTCTTGCATAGCCAAAATCCAAAAGTCATCTTTCAATGCTTCTTTTATATTTTTAGGCTCTATGCATGAGATAAATGCAACATGGTTCATTAATCTAAGAGAAGAACGAGTGGTTACCCCCTTGGATGGATCACCCAAGATTTCACCATCTTTGACATAGTTTAACTCCCTTGGGTAGCTCACTTCCTTTTTCTCAATAGCCAAGTCCTTCAAGGCTTCAAGAGGTGGATCTTGTGAGTCCTCTTCTTTTGTTGAAATCTCATCCTCCTTTGAAGTTTGACCTCCATCAAAGGCATTTATGATTCCTACATCATCATCATCACAAGAATCCTTCCTAGGAAGGAGGTTATCATCGAATACAACATGAATAGATTCTTCTACTACTAAAGTTCTTTTGTTAAATACTCGATAGGCTTTAGAGGTTAAAGAGTAACCTATAAAAATGGCTTCATCACTTTTTGCATCAAATTTACCTAAGTTGTCTTTTCCATTGTTTAAAACAAAACACTTGCAACCAAAAGGGTGAAAATAGCTAATGTTAGGCTTTTTAGATTTAAAAGTTCATAAGGTGTTTTCTTTAAAATTAGCCTAATCATTACTCGATTTATGATGTAGCAAGCGGTGTTTGTGGCTTCCTCCCAAAAATATTTAGGTAAATTGTTTTCACAAAGCATAGTTCTAGCCATTTCTTGTAAAGTTCTATTTTTCCTCTCAACTACCCCATTTTGTTGAGGAGTTCGAGGAGCCGAAAAATTATGGCTAATACCGTTTTCATTTAAAAAATCTTCAAACCCTAAATTTTGAAACTCGGTTCCATGATCACTTCTAATGTGTGAAATTCTAAGTTCAAGATCATTTTGGGTTGTTTTTGAAAATGTGATGAATTTTTCCAAAGCCTCATCTTTAGTACTTAAAAATAAAACCCAAGTATATCTAGAAAAATCATCAACAAGCACAAATGCATAAGATTTACCACCCAAGCTCATAGTCCTAATTGGCCCAAATAAATCCATGTGGATAAGTTGTAAGCATCTACTAGTAGAAACATCATTAATAGACTTAAAAGAAGACCTACTTTGTTTACCCTTTGAGCATGCATCACAAATTTTATCATTTGAAAATTTTATCTTGGGTAAACCTCTAACTAGGTTAAGAGAGACTAGTTTTTCCAAAACACTTATGCTAGCATGTCCTAGTTTCCTATGCCACAACCATGCATCATTTTCATTATGAGCAACTAAGCATGCATGAGATGTATGTATGTCATCTAGATGCACCATGTATATATTCCCTATGCGATGACCAATGAGCATAATGTTATTAGATTTAATGTCTACAATTTTGCATCCATTTTTATCAAATAAAACATTAAATCCTTTATCACATAATTGACTTATGCTCAATAGATTGTGTTTAAGACCATCGACATATAACACATTTTCAATGAGAATAGTAGAGTGATTACCTATGGAGCCAATACCTTTAATGTGGCCTTTGGAGTTGTCACCAAATGTTACTACTCCTCCACCTTTTGGCTTTAGATCCATGAATCGACTCTTGTCTCCGGTCATGTGCCTCGAGCATCCACTATCAAGGTACCATGAGTTTTGACTTTGTGCTTTGGCCTTGTAGCAATGCTCCCCCTACAAACAAAGAAATTAGGCTTTGATTTTTGGTACCCAAATCATTTTGGGTCCATGAGTGTTAGCCTTCAACATTTTGGTTCCCTTAGGAATCCAAGAAGCAATAGCATTTATATCATTAGAAATAATGAGTTCCTTAGGAACCCAAACACTCCTAACTCTATGACCTCTAGTTTGCTTATTAAAATTTCTTTGTTTAGGTACAAAATGTTTTCTTTTTACATATTGGGATTTAGAGTGATTTCCTTTTTCAAACTTGTTTTTCCCAATAGCAATAGATGTTTTAAGATTATCCATTTCCTTTGTGTGATAATCTTGAAATTCGGAAAGAAGTTTTTCAAGCTCAAGGTTTTTAGTTTTAAGATCATTTGAAAGATTAACTAAAAACAAAACCTTCTTTTCCAATTCGGAGTTAGATTTTGAAAACGTCTCATTTTGAATTTTTAAATCGGAAATTGTTTTCTTGTTTTTCAAAATGGACTCTTTATATTTTCCTACTAACTCATCATACACTTCTTGCAATTCATCGTAAGCATCTTGAAGTTCATCTATAGTAAAATCAAAATTGGATGAATTAGAGTTTACCTTAGGTTCATCATCGATGGCCATGAGACATAGGTTGGCCACTTCATCCTCTTCCTCGGAAGACTCATCGTCACTCCAAGTAGCTACTTGTGCTTTGATGTTCTTCTTCTTCCCAAAGCTTTTCCTCTTCAATTGAGGACACTCGGAACGGATGTGACCCGGTTTCTTGCATTCATAGCAAGTAATTGGATCCTTCTCCTCTTCCTTGCTTTTACTCTTGAAGTCTCCCTTTCTAATGAACTTTCTTCCACGATTTGACTTCATGAACCGAGTAAAGCGTTTGGCCAACATAGCCATCTCCTCATCTTCATCCTCACTAGAATCTCTTTCTTGATATGAAGCTTTTAGTGCGATTCCCACTTTCTTCTTCTCAACTTCCTTCTTCTCCTCTATCTTCTTCTCTTCTTCTCTTCCCTTCCTCATGATCTCATGGGTGAGTAGAGATCCAACAAGAGCATCAAGCTTGAGAGTCTTCAAATCTCTAGCTTCAATAATGGCCGTTCTCTTGCCATCCCATGACTCCGGAAGAGAGTATAACAATTTTCTCACTAGTTTGTCTTCGGGAATGATTTCGCCGAAACCTTTCAAACCGTTGACAATGACCGAGAAACGATCAAACATCTTGGAGACGCTTTCTTCGGGATCCATCTTGAAGTTCTCATAGCTTAGATTGAGTAGCCCAATCTTTGTCTCCTTGACATCACTAGTTCCCTCATAAGTTGTCTCGAGGGTGTCCCAAACCTCCTTGGCACTTTCGATTGAAGACACCTTGGAGTAGATATCCGGACCAAGTGCACAAAATATTACATGTAGAGCTTTTTCATTCACTTGCATCCTTCTTATATCATCATCCGTCATCTCGACTTTGACTTTAGGGACAAGTCTTTCTCCATCTCTCTTCATGGGAATGAATGGACCTTCTTCAACTACATCCCACACCATGTAGTCGGTAGACTTGATGAAAAGCCTCATCCTATTCTTCCAATAAGGATAGTTATCCCCATTGAAGAATGGTGGCTTGGTGGTGGATTGGGACTCATAGTTTGAGGTGGATGCCATTGCTTGACTTGTTGTTGATCAAACTCGCCTAGAATCGACTCAAGAGGGTTGTAATCCTTCCAATGAGTGTAGCTCTGATACCAATTGTTGAGTTGATCGAACACTTGCAAATGGCCAAGAGGGGGGTGAATTGGCAATTAAAAATTTTGGTGAAGTGAAAGATAGAAAATAAAAGTGACACAAGGGGTTATAGTGGTTCAAGTTCTCCAATTGAACTCTACATCCACTACCTTAGCTACCACTAAGGATTTTCAAACAATTCACTACTAGAATTCGTCCCCTTTTCTTGGATGAGGAGGAAACCTTACAATTTCGATTAAGCTTTCTACCCAAAGCTTAATCCACTCAAATACAAGAGATATTTTGGTAAACTTAAATGTTTCCTCTCAAAGGATGATTGTCTACCCAAATACAATTTAAACAATCCCAAACTCACAATACAAATTGACAATTTGAAATACACTAGAGTTGGGTACAAAGATTTGACTCTTAATAGCTCAAGGGTTTGGATTTTTGCTTTGATGATGCTTGAAGGTTCAATAGTCGTTGTTGATGCTTTAGAGTGTCTCTTTTATACCTCTTCATTGATTTCTAGCCGTTTGGGTGGTTGGAGATGTAAATGGAGCCGTTGGAACCCTCTCTTACCACCATAAATGCACCTCTGCAGCTACGAGTATCGGTACTCGGGAATGGGTATCGATACCTGTCTCACAAAGAAAATAGCCGTTGTGTGTAATTAATGGGGCGTATCGATACGCACGTAAGCGTATCGGTACCGGGTATCGAAACGGCAAAGGATGTATCGATACCGTTTTCTCAACATAGCTCACTTCCAAAACGCGTATCGATACTGGGGTTAGGCGTATCGATACCGGTCAACGACCTTTTAAAATTTGGTAACCAACCAACTGACACCAACGGTCATATTTTTTAAACCGACTTAAATGCTTTAAAAATCTTTAAACCAGTATCGATACTGGGGTTACCGTATCGATACACTCTTCAAACTCTTTGAAGTTTAACACAGGGGCGTATCGATACGAGGGTTTTCCGTATCGATACGTGTTCCGACAGTAGCCAATTTTGGCAAAAAGGTATCGATACGCCTCCATGGGTATCGATACTCTCTGACGATTTTCAATAGATTTGGCTTGGAACACTTAGAAAATATTTTGAGTTTGAGTTTTACAAATCAGTTTTAAAGTGTTGGTGTTTCAAAACTTGTTAAGGGACTTGTAAAAACAATTTTAAGTTTTTTCAAATTGATCCTTAAAGATCTAGTTATATCAAAATCAAGCATAGGTTTTACACTAAGCTTTATAGATCTATGATAGGTTTTTTACTTTACCTTACCGCAAGTAGACCGAATATTATGTTTAGTGTTTGCTTGTGTGCTAAGTTCCAAGCTAGTCCTAGAGAATCACACTTAGTAGTCATTAAGAGAATTTTTAGATACCTTAGAGACATACCTAACTTAGGTTTTTTTGTATCCTAAGGATTCTTCTTTTAGCCTTCATGCTTATTCGGATGCAGATTATGGGGGATGCAAGATAGATAGGAAAAGTACCTCCGGAACATGCCAATTCTTAGGTAGTATGCTCGTATCTTGGTTTTCTAAGAAACAAAATAGCATAGCCTTATCTACCACCGAAGAGGAGTACATATCCTTAGGGAGTTGTTGTGCTCAAGTCCTTTTGATGAAGAAACAACTCTTAGAGTATGGTGTTCAAGTAGATGTCATACCCCTTAGGTGTGACAACACTAGTGCTATTTATCTCACTAAGAATCCCATCCAACACTCTAGAACCAAACATATAGAAATTAGACATCATTTTATTAGAGACCATGTGTTGAAAAATGATGTTGTTCTAGAATATGTTGATACCTTGAACCAATTAGCGGATATATTTACCAAGCCTTTAGATAAAGAGCGTTTTTGGAGCCTTAGGAGAGAGTTAGAGCTAACTAGCCTTTGTTGACCCTTTTAGGTCCCAAATGGTCAAAATTTTTCTTGAAATTGGTTAATATTCATGCTTGTGTTAATTTGCCTCTTTTTGCTTCTATACATGTTGCTAGGGGTGTGACACCCTAAAAATACCCTAGTTGAAAATCCCTAAGTTAGTTAATAAAGAAGGTAAAAATAGGTTGTAACCTTAAATGTACTGCAAAAATAGGTTGTAACCTGAAATGTAGTGCAAAAATAGGTTGTAACCTAAAATGTGGTGCGAGTATAGTGTAACCTGAAATATGGTGTAAAGATAGGTTGTAACCTAAAATGTGGTGCGAGTATAGTGTAACCTGAAATATGGTGTAAATATAGGTTGTAACCTAAAATATGGTGCGAGTGTAGTGTAACCTGAAATATGGTACAAAAGAGGTTGTAACCTAAAATGTGAAATGACTTTGAGAAGTTAAAGGGCTAAAAAAGTGGGTTATTATTAGAATAACCTATAATATGATATATAACCTAAGATAGTGGGTTATTAGTTGAATAATACATGGACAAAATAAGTCCATGTGTCCTTCTCTTGAAACACATAGCTAACAAGTGTATAACACCAAAATGAATTATCATCTTTCTCACTTTAATCCACCAAACCAACATAGAAACAGAGAGAGAGAGAGAGAGAGCTTGATAGCTTGAGAAATCTGGAGATTATTGAAGGGAAAATTCACGCATGTGCTGGAAATTTAAACTAGAATATCATAGGGTTCATGCATGTTCATAGATTCATGTAAATATTCTTGTTTTAACCGATTATGCTTTGTGATTTATTCGTTGTTTGGATGTTTTATGGGTTCAATCTTGCTAGAAATCTTATTTTGAATTGTTTGATCATGTGTTATGATTATTAGGTTCATGTTAGATTAGAACCAAATCTGGAAATGTGGTTGAAATAAGTTAGAACATAAATCTGATCAGCACTACTCTGTTCTGGACAGTGACCTTTAAAAATTCACCAAAAATAAAATACATGGAATTTAGACCTGAAATTTTGATAGAAAATACTTGGCTATGTCTAGTTTAACTAGAAACAAACGACACTAAAATTTGATATCTATAGAAAAATCTGGAACCGAAATTGTGGAGGTGTTACAAACTGTCCAGAACTGCAAAATGACCCATGTTTAGATAATAAACTGTATTGATTGAGAAATGAGAAAAATATGTACCATACATGGTTGTAAAGCTGTGTAAACAATATTTTTATAACGGTAAAGTAATCCAAATTTGGACTTGTGAGTAAAAAGATATGGCCAAAATAGTGTCTAGTGCTCAAACTGCTAGATTAGGACAATTTTATATGTTTGAGTGTTTGTGGTTGTATAAATGGATTATATGGTTGAAATGGTCCCTAATATGATTTATATATGTTTTGTTTGATTGTTAAGAGCAAGAGTGTAAAGAATATTTGGAGGATTCAAGGGTTGAGCAGCCAAGAAGAAAGGACAAAGGCATAGTGATCAAGGAGCAAGTTTAGCTTGGAGTATAGTGAGTGTAGTTGATCTTAGGGTTAGGACTAGTGTCCTAACCAATGTTTATGTTTATGTGATGTATTCACATTATATATTAAATGAATCTAACACGGATTTGGTAATTAAAAATGTAAAGGAAGAAGGAGTAAAGGAAACGGGATAGTATGATACTAGTTAGTGCTAGTTGCCATTGTTGATGAATTATATGCCTTGGTATGCTTAGATGACTATATGTGCTTCATGAAATGAGCTTATATATGAGATTTAGCTACTGTTTTTTATGAATACGTGATTAAATTGATATGATATGCTTGCTGAAAATTGGTTGTTTAATGATCTTGAATGATTCTACTACAATATTGATATAGACATGTTATATGACCTTGTAAAGTGATTGCTATATACTTGGTTGATCTTGCTAAACATTAAAAGACTTAATAATTCCTTGGTTAACTAGTGGTCCTTAGGTAGAAGGGCATGCCTTAGAGTCTGAGCTCTACTGATTTAAAGGTGGTTAGTCACCTACTGATGCTTTGAGCATTTACTGCTACAAGTTACAAGTTGAATGGTGTAGTTAGACACCTTGATACATTGTGTATCTATTGATCATTGGTGCTGTGAGCATCTACTATTATATGTTGGTATTCGGTACCTATTGACTTGATTACCTAGTCCACTTAATCATCCAAGGCAAAACCTAATTGAACTTGTAATAAGACTTCACATGATCAAACGAAATGATAAAATGTTATATGATTATATGTTATATGAAGTGATATGATCAATGTGGGTAGTGACCCTATTCAAATGAATGATGATATGTGAATCATTGATATGAAATGATTAAGTGATATACATGCTTATATGACATGAACATGAGCTTGTTGGGTAATAACCCATTCAAATTGATCAAATGAAATAAGACTATGTTTTGAATGGCTTGTTTACATGATTGAACAATGACATTTATGATACACAATTTGTATACATGATTGTATTATATGATGTTATGCTTGATTTTTATTGATCATGAGTATGTTTCATGACTTTGATGGTATGATATGAATTGAATTAGCTAAGTCTACTTGAGCATGAAATGAATTATCTAGGTGTGACTTGTTTGGTGTTAAGCCTAGCTAGGTAACCTTGATTATATGAATAACAAACTTAAAAGATTGAATTAGTAAACTATAGGAACTGCCTCACTAAGTACAAATTGTACTTCTCACTCTTCTGTTTCCTTCTTCCAAAATAACAGGTCTCTAATATCCGAAAGCTATCTATTTTGATCTGGGAGCAATCACAAGCCAAGACTCAAGTATGATATAGTTTTGCTTAGACTTCTAGATGGTGGCATAGTTACATGTTTAGAGTATGTCACATGCATTTTGGAAGCATGTATACGTTAGTTTGGTTTTTATATGTTTAAGACATGATTTACATGATATGTAATGGTTGGACAAGTTAGTATGACTTTGTTGGAATGTATATACATGGCTAAGTTTGATCAAGTCTTGTTATGGTATTGCTAATGTTACATATTGTTTATATGCTTTGTCATTCGAATGGATGCATATGATCATTGTTGAATTGTTTGTTTGATAGGTGAATTGTATCTAGTGTTTATCTTGGTTATATAAGGTGATTCGAATGTCATATTATGTTACAAGTTGTATAAGTTATGGTATAATGAACTTAGGATTGTATTATTGCATCTAGATGTTTGAATGGAAATGAAGTTTAATGTGGTAATATATGTTGGATTCGAATGCCTAGGTTAATCTTAGTGTAATTCGAATATGATCTTAGTTTACTTAGGTTGTTTGAACATGATAATGGATGTATACTTGTTTAGTTGATTGGTATAGTTCAATTGTAAGTTCATATGTCATTGTACCATGATTATAGGCTATGTTAGGTTGTTAGTTTGGCTATGACGAAGGTATGTTTGAATTGGACTTGAGTTGGTGATTGGTTGTATAAGCATGTTTATATGAATGATAAGTTTGTACAAGGTTGTTAATGTTATGTTAGTAACATGTCTGATTGAATAGGTTTGATATGATACAGGAAAGTTTTTGTTGGCTCACCTATGTGTATAGATTGTTACATGAATTAATGGTTGCGCACTCTGATTGTCCTATTTTTTGTTATATGTTCTGAAGATTTATTACAAGTTTATATGTTATATGATATGTGTTTTATATGTTCTGTTGTGTAATGCCTCTCGCTCCTAACCTGGGCCTGGGGTGTTACCTAAAAGTGGCATCAGAGCTTTAGGTTATAGGTTCTAAAGTCATCCGAAACATGTCATGCATCATATAGGCTTGCACTATGCCACCTAGGAGTCTTATATCGAACTACTTGTGATTTCTCTCTCTAACTCCGATCCTGTTTAAATTCTTAATAGAATGTCTGCAACTAACTTGGCTCGGGATGATGAAAGTCCCAATAGATCATCAAATAAAAATGGGGATAGTGTTGGAATACAACCCCCCGTTAAACCCGAACAACCTCGAGAGCAACCTCGAGAACAAGTCCCTCAACAACCGGAAAATCTGACACTTCAATCAGCTCAACGAGAATGTCTCCTTAGTATGAAAATGATGTTCGATCAACTGGTACTGAACATAAGACAAGAGCAACCGGCTCCGGTTGTTGCTGCCCCGATCGACAAGCTCGAACAACATCGAGCTTTTACATTCACTGGCGAAAACAAGGAGAATTCGGAGGAAGCAAAACATTGACTCGAAAGAAAAACACAAATTCTGACCAAGCAACTTTAGTGCTCGGAAGAGCATAAACTTGATTGCACGGTCGCACTTCTAGCCGATGAAGCCCTAAGCTGGTGGGAGGCCATGACTCTGATCGCCCCTGCCGAGTCAGTTACATGAAAATTCTTTGTCGGTGAGTTCAATAAAAAGTACATCAGTGAAAAATACCTGGCTGATCACAAAAAGAAGTTCTTGTATCTAAAGCAGGCCAATTGGCCGATTGAACAATACGTCGTTGATTTCTACAAATATTGCAAGTACGGCTCAGAGTACATTAAAACCGAGAAAGACAAGTGTAAAATGTTCATTGACGGACTGAGCGATGAATTAAGTCTGATGTTTACCACTCTCGGTATTACGGACTTTCAAACCCTTGTGAATCGAGTCATCACCACCGAATCTAAAATGAGAACCGCGGAGAAACGGATGAGCGGTTATCGGGCTGACAAGAAGCGAAAAGGCGATGATAAATCTCGGTGGTCGAAGAAACCTAAACATCAGAAAGAAGCCTCCTTCACCTATATTCATGTTACTCGAAGTAACTATCCATCTAAAGCTCAACACTCGAGTAAGATGGCCATCTCGGTTGTCTCTGTTAATAGCACGGGAAATGCGGAGAAAGTTCCTACTTGCAAGTTCTGTCAGAAGTAACACTTCGGCCAATGCCGAATCCAGTCCAATCTCTGTTTTTCATGTGGTGGTGATGACCACTATATCCGGGATTTCCCGAAGAGAAATGATCAATCTTTGGCTCGACATTCTAATATGAGAACTGTGCCACCTGGCCGAAACAAGAACCCAAGACAAGCTCAGTCGGGTAATCAAGGGAAAGGCAAGGCTGCCCATTCGAAAGCTCTTACTCACCAAGAATCCCGAGCCCCAGCTCGTGTCTACCACATTTGTGGCAAGGAAGAAGAAGAATCTCCAGATGTTATCGCGGGTACAGTTGAGCTAAACTTTAAACCTGTTTACGCTTTGATAGACTCGGGATCAACACATTCATTTATCTGTTCATACCTGTTAGATGAACTTAAATTGAAACCTAAAACTGTACAAACCGGAATGATAGTTTCGAACCCTATAGGAGGTAGAATGCCTATCAATTTGATCTGTAGGGATTGTCTTGTAACTATTCGAAACATACCTTTTTCGGGTGATCTATATGTGCTACCTAAATGTGAGTTCGATCTAGTTTTAGGACTAGACTGGTTGGGAAAATATGAAGCTTGGGTAGACTGTCAAAACCGAAGGTTATACTTACGGGGTTTAGGAAAATAATCTATCTTATTGATAGACAAGAAACCAACCTCTATTTTCACCGTTATGGCACTACAAGATGAGCTTAATATCGGTTTGCTTGAAATGCCTGTTGTATCTGAATTTACCGATGTTTTTCCCAAGGAACTCCCTGGTCTTCCTCCAACTCAGGAAGTTGAATTCAAGATCGAAGTTCAACCCGGAACTAATCATGTGTCCATTATGCCCTATCGGATGGCACCTATTGAACTGAAAAAATTGAAGAAGCAAATACAAGAACTCAAGGACAAGGGATTCATCCGACCCAGCATATATCCCTAGGGTGCTCCTGTCATGTTCATGAAAAAGAAAGATGGTATGATGCAGCTTTGCATCGATTACCGGCAGCTTAACAAAGTAACCATCAAGAACAAATATCCTCTGCCAAGGATCGAAGATTTGCTCAATCAACTTAAACACGCAGCCGTATTCTCCAATATTGACCTCCGATCCGGTTACTATTAGATGAGGGTAAAAGATTAAGATGTGCCCAAAACAGCCTTCTGAACTCGATATGGACAATACGAGTTCCTAGTAATGCCATTCGGGTTAACTAATGCCCCTGTTGCATTCATAGATTTAATGAATCGAGTATTCAAGCCATATCTCGACATGTTCGTTTTTGTATTCATCGACGACATCCTTGTATACTCCCGAAACAAGGAAGAACATGCTAATCATCTTCGGATTGTACTTCAGACACTCAGAGATCACCAACTATTAGCCAAGTTCACTAAGTGTGAATTTTGGTTATCCAAAGTCTCATTCCTCGGACACGTCATTTTTGCCGATGGAATCAAAGTCGACTCCAAGAAAATTCAAGCTATTCTTGATTGGAGACCTCCGAGAAATGTGAGCGATGTCTGAAGTTTTCTCGGTTTAGCTGGGTATTACCGAAGATTTGTAAAAGGGTTCTTAGTGATTGTCGCGCCACTAACCAACTCCTCCAAAAGAACGAAACCTTCGAGTGGTCGAAAAAGTAGCAAAGAAGCTTCGACTAACTCAAACAAGCTCTGACACATGCCCCGGTTCTTATTCAACTCGAATCGGGTAAAGAGTTTGTTGTGTATAGCGATGCATCACATTCGGGCCTTGGTTGTGTTCTGATGCAAGAAGGCAATGTGATTGCATACGCCTTCCGACAATTAAATTCACACGAATTAAACTATCCTACACACGATCTCGAGCTTGCGGCCATTATGTTCGCGCTCAAAATTTGGCGGCACTACTTGTACGGTGAAAGATGCAAGTTGTTCACCTATCACAAAAGTCTAAAATATCTACTCACTCAGAAAGATTTAAATCTCAGACAAAGAAGATGGTTAGAATTACTCAAAGATTATGAACTGACCATCGACTATCATCCCAGAAAAGCCAACGTGGTTGCCGACGCCCTGAGTTGAAAACCGAACCTTTGTAAGTTACTCGAATTTATTGAAAATCCAAAAACGTTCAATCCTAAAATTTAGAGGAACCATTCGAATTCCTCTTTGGTGTTCAAGGAAGTATTCGAACACCTTCTTGTTAAATAAGAAACAATTCGAATGGTAGCTTATTCCATAAGTAACATCTTTGATTTGTTTGTTCGTAGCTTCTTTGGCTATCAACGCTCACTTCTGACTATACAAGGCTCGGAATTATCTGAATGAACTTCAAATCCAATCAACTTTGATTTCAATGATCAAAGAACTCCAACAAGTTGACCCGGAACTTCAGAAAATCATTTCTAAGCTTGAGTCTAATCCTGATTTCCCCGTTAAATCGAACGGTCTTCTATACTTCAAAGATCGAATCTGTGTTCCTAATGATAAGGCATTACAAGATGAAATCCTACAAGAAGCACATCAAAGTTCTTTCTCGATCCACCTTGGATCGGTTAAGATGTACAAGCATCTCAAGCCCTTGTATTGGTGGCCCGGAATGAAATCGGCTATCAAGAATTATGTCTCGAAGTGTTTGAATTGCCAATGTGTGAAAGCCGAGCACCGAGTCCCTACTGGATTGCTCCAACCTCTCGAATTTCCACAATAGAAATGAGAACGAATCACAATGGATTTCGTAGCCGGTCTTCCTTGCTCTCCAAAAAAGTGTGACGTTGTTTGGGTAATCGTCGATAGATTCACTAAGTCTTCCCATTTCATTCCAGTCCGTATGAACTATAGTTTGGAAATTCTGGCTGATCTCTACATCCGGGAAATCATCTGTTTGCACGGAGTTCCCATCTCAATTGTCTCCGATCGAGATCCCCGATTCACAGCTCGTTTCTGAAGGACTCTTAACCGAGCTCTTGGCACCAAGTTGAATCTGAGTATAACTTTCCATCTGCAAAGTGACGGACAATCTGAGCGAGTGATTGAAGTCTTGGAAGACATGCTTCGGGCTTGTATCATCGACTTCGGAAAGAATTGGGAAAAATCGTTACCATTAGTCGAATTCGCCTACAACATCAGTTTCTAATCTTCAATCCAAATGGCCCCTTTTGAAGCGTTATATGGCAGAAGATGCCGAACTCCTCTCTGTTGTTCTGAACTCGACGATAACAAGGTGTTAATGTAACACCCTGAAATCCGGTCTAGTCAGAATTAAATTCTGATGATTGCAAATCCTACATTGATGAAGCCTAAATATTGTATCGATTAGTTAATTATTGATATCGAACCCTAATTGAGCTAAAAGATCATCATTGAACTTTATTGAATGATATTGAACCTATATAGTGACTAAATTGGAGAAAATGCATGTTGGGAGGCTAAATCGAAATATGGTGAGAATTGAAGGACTAACCTTGTGATTAGCCCCTTCTTGATTAAATTGAAGCTTACCCGATTTCAAGAGAAAGCTAGCACCTTCATCTTCTTCATCTTCAACCTCAAGCACACACCTCTATTGGAGGAATTTTAAGCTTTGTTATTCCTTCGTTTTATTAAGATCGAATTGTTGCCATCGTTCGGGTAAGCAATAATCCTCAAACAATTGTTGGATTCCATGGATATATCGAGCTTAATCTTAAGCTAGGGTTTTGACCATCCATGGATATTTCATCAAGAGTGTTATTATTGAAGTCGGATATTGATTTTCATATCATTGAATTGATTTTGATATCGAAATATCGATCCTAATAGTTTTCTACTGATTTTCTAGCTCAAGAAGTGGAGAACGATGTTTCACCATCTCCATCTAAAGCTAGGAACAAGGGAATTGCTATCCGGAAGCCTTGAAAGCTTCGGAGTGTCAAGGTGAGTGTAGTCAGAGTCTCGGGTTTAGGCAGAAGGCTTTCTCGGATCATTATTTGACAATTTAGATTACATCGCTAACATAGCTGTTGAGGAAAATTGCATTGGATGGCTAATCGGACACTTTGGTAAGTGTCGGTAAATTGTTATTGAGCATTGGACATAGTCATTGTTATTGTCATGGTGCATTGTCATTGATATAGTCATTGTCATCGAATAATTGTATTGAGATCATTGGACATTGTTATTGACGTTGAATTATGAAATATTGATGATGAGATACATATATTTGGCATTGGTAATATTGAAATCATCGGACATCGGAATACTATTGGTTATTGAAATGGATATGAACATTGCCACCTTGGATTGGAATGAACATTGGATACAATTGGCATGCCATAGAATTCATGAGCTCAGTGTACGGGTGGACTACGGTCCTAAGGCTACGACCTATATTGATTTGGCGAGGCGGAGGGATGTGTATGGATATTGGTCATATTAGCGAGGCGGAGGGACTAGATCATTCATTGACTTGGCGAGGCGTAGGAATTCGCGTATCCACGATCTTTATTCAATCCAAGGATTAAGAATGAACATGTTTATACATTGCATATTATTGAATATCATTTATATTTGGCATGAGATTATTATTATGTATATTCATGCCATTGTTGTTATTCATGTTGTTTATGACTACCTCACTAGGCAAAGTAAGCCTAATGTGTCTCATCTCATACATTTTTTAGGTTAAGAAGGTTTGTGTGTCGGAGGATCGGATCGGCAAGCAAGACAAGTCACTACCAGCCCCAAGTAATGTGTTTTTGACTTATAGACTCCTATGAAGGTGGCAAAGTAGTCGAACTAGTCATTTGTGCCTATTTTGATGTGTTGGTTTATTGCCTAAGTTGTAATATGTTATATAGCTCTAAATGGTCTTTTAGTGAAGTTTAAAATGGGTGGAAATTGCATACATGGCTCAAAAAGGTAAAAGCATAGTAATCGTATTCATATGGTCATGAAACTTGGTATGCTGGTAGTTTATACCATTGAAATGTTGTGTGTAAAGTTTCGTTGCTTTTGGACATCATTTGATAGATTAAATTGAATAAAAATCAGCAAAAATCTGTCATTACAGGCCAGGCCGTATCGGAACGGGTGATGGCGTTTCGATACGGGTGTACAATATTGAACCTAAGGGTAAGGGTGTCTCGAAACGGAATTGAGCCGTTCCAGAACATTTTGTCTCTGGAGACCAACGTTTCGATACGGGTTCATAGCGTATCGAAACGAGTCAAAGTCAAAAGTGGTTAATCTGTTTCGATACAGGTCAAGCCTATATCGATACGGTCAAAGGGAAAAATCAACAGAGGATAATCTATGACCACCCGTTTCGGAACAACTTAAGGGCGTTTCGGTACGGGGTTAGGTAAGTTAGTTAAAGGCTTATTGAACAGATTACTTGATTCACGATTTAGTCACTAAATGTAGTAAGGTTAAATTGAATAGGTTATTGGCCTACAATTTGTATGAATTTTTGCAGACCTGACTTTTAAGTTGTGAATTTCATTATGGTCAAGTCAATTACGTAGAAGTACCCTTGGTTTGTCAGTTTTACAGATTAGTCCTTAAAACTTGTAAAAGTTATAAATTGGACCTGAATGGTTTAATGTGGCCTTTTTGTGAATGAATTGGATTAAATGTACATTGGTAACATTTTGTTTGGTGTAATTTTAATTGAGTGTTGAAAATAGAATGGAATTTATCGCACTAATCACCGAATCACTCATCGGTAACACGCTCCGACCCGGTTCTCGACTAGACTGGGAAGGGGGTGTTTTATTTGTGGTATCAGAGCTAGAGTTTAGTCGATTCTAGGACTAAACCGAAGATTATTTCATTGCTATTGTGTTACTTTTCCACCTAGGAGTTTTATATTGTGTATATTGTGACTTGTCGACTAATCCAATCTTTCATATAGATATGTTTGAGACAAATGAAGCTCATATTGACGAGCTCGCTACTGGCTCCTCGACACATGGTGAGGAGATAAGAGAAGGAAATCCTCAGAATCCACCGCAACCATAGGACCCTCCTGTTCAGGGTACTGAGTCTGCAGCACCTACCGCTCAGGCTGAATGCTATCGTAACATGGCTAACATGTTCAAACAGTTTATGGCTGTGATGTAAGCAACACCATCAGTTCAGCCTACCCCTCCTGTTGTCCAGTATGTCTGAGCCCCTGTGGACAAGCTGGCTTTGCTCCGAGCCTATTCTTGCACCAGACAAGATGATGATAATCTTGAAGTTGCCGAATATTGGCTGGACAACACGCTACGTATCTTGAATAAACAGCTGCAGTGTTCGGATGAACACAAGTTGGAATGTGATATTGCATTGTTGACCGATGAAGCTCTTATGTGGTGGGAAACTACTATTCTTACAGCTCTTGAAGAATCGGTTACCTAGGAGTTCTTTCTCCAAGAATTCCGAAATAAATACATTAGTGAGTATTATCTCGCGAAAAGGCGAAACACCTTCCTTCACTTGAGGCAAGGAGGGCGACCTATCGAGCAATATATTCATGATTTATGTAAATATTGTCGATACGATGCAGAGTTTATAAAGAAAGATGAAGATAAGTGTAGAATGTTCATAGCTGGCCTTAGCGATGAACTACGACCTATGTTTACGGCCCTTGGTATCACCAACTTTCAGGATTTGGTGAACCGAGTCAAGGCCACTGAAGCTGCCTAGAGAGCTCAACGAGCTGGTGGGTCTGGAAAATTTGAGAAGAGGTTTAGGGATGATTCGCAACCTCCGAGATGGAACAAGAAGGGGAGATATCAAGGCCCCAAGTAGAATGTCTACCCACAGCCTTCCCGTTCTGGGAATATTGAGAGACCTCAGTCTGTGACGTAGTCTTTTGCCAAAGCAGCGTCCGTTGATAGTACTGGAGGTTCAAACTGAGGCAACCAGCATCCATTGTGTAATTATTGTCAAAAAAAGCATCCGGTGGGACAATGTCGTAAGCATACTGGAGCTTGTTATTACTGTGGTGAGCAAGGTCACTTTATTCGTGATTGTCTTATAAATGCAACCAAATCTGTGGTCACACCGACTACTACTGCTTCTCCTGCTCAATCCTTCTAGGGTAAGGGATTGAAGCAGGGATCATCAGAGACTTTTAGACGATCGAGTGGTCCGGGGAAGCCCTTCAATAGACAAGATTCGAAGGCTCCTGCTCAAATGTACCATGTGAGGAGCAGGGAAGAAGAGGATAAACCTGATGTTATTGCAGGTACCATTGAGTTATATTCGCATCCTTTATATGCATTGATTGACCCTGGCTCTACTCATTCTTTCATAAGCACCAATGTAGTTAAAAAGTATAACATGTCTTCTGAACCAACGGCATCGAGAATTTCTGTAACCAATCCCCTAGGAGATTGTGTCACCGTAAGGGTAGTATGTAAGAATTGTCCCTTAATGATTCAAGGGATTCCTTTTCCAGCCAATTTGGTGGCTTTATAGATCCATGAATTCGACGCTATCCTAGGTTTAGATTGGCTTAGTGAACATCAAGCCTGGGTAGATTGTTGTAAAAGAAAATTGTATCTTAGGGGTTTGGGTAAAGAAAATGTTATACTGATGAATGCGAGGAATCCATCATTGTATGCTTTGTCATTGGAAACCAAATGTGAGCCGCAACTACGAGACATTGACACCATATGTGAATTTTCTGATGAACTTCCAAGATTGCCCCCAACCCGTGAAGTGGAATTTGACATCGAGGTGCAACCTAGGACTGCTCCGGTTTCTATTGCACCATATCGGATGGTAGTTGTGGAGCTGAAAGAATTAAAGGCTCAAATTCAAGACTTATTGAGCAAGAGTTTCATTCAACCGAGCTCTTCATCTTGGAGAGCATCAGTTCTCTTTGTTAAGAAGAAGGATGGTTCTATGCGATTGTGCATCGACTGCAGACAATTGAATAAAGTAACCATCAAGAATAAATATTCATTGCCTAGAATAGAGGACATGTTCGATCAATTAAAGGATGCCTCTATGTTTTCCAAGATCCACTTAAGGCTGAGTTACCATCAAATGAGAGTTAAAGAGTGTGATGTGCCAAAGACTACTTTCCGTACAAGATATGGACACTACGAATTCTTGGTGATGCCCTTTGGGCTAACTAATGCAACGGCAGCTTTTATGGATTTGATGAATCGGGTATTTAGACCCTATCTTGATAAATTCGTAGTGATGTTTATAGATGACATCTTGATCTATTCCAAGAATGAAGCGGAGCATCGAGATCATCTTCACATTGTACTTCAGACTCTAAGAGAGAAACAGTTGTACGCGAAGCTCTCTAAGTGTGAGTTTTGGCTCACCGAAGTTGCCTTTCTAGGGCATATTGTGTCGGCTTCAGGCATTCAAGTAGACTCGAAGAAAATTCAAGCCATTGTAGAATGGCATCCACCGAATAACATTGGTGAAGTCAGAAGCTTTCTTGGGCTTGCTGGCTATTACCGCGGATTTGTGAAAGGATTTTCTATGTTAGCCGCTTCTTTGACCAAATTATTGAGGAAAGAAACTCCTTTCATTTGGACCGAGGTTCAACAACGAAGTTTTGATCAGTTGAAACAAGTTCTGACCCACGCACCTGTCTTGACCCAACCTGAATCTGGAAAAGACTGTACAGTTTACAGTGATGCATCGCATCTTGGGTTAGGGTGTGTATTGATGCAAGAAGGAAAGGTTATTCCTTATGCTTCAAGACAACTTAAGCCACACGAGATGAATTATCCCACCCACGACCTTGAATTGGCTACAGTTGTCTTTGCTTTGAAAATCTGGAGGCATTATCTCTACGGAGAGAAATGCTATCTTTTCACCGACCATAAAAGCCTCAAATATTTGTTGACTCAAAAGAAGTTGAACCTTCGGCAACGGAGGTGGATGGAACTTCTTAAAGATTAGGATTTGGTCATTGATTACCATTAGAGCAAGGCCAATGTTGTAGCTGATGCGCTCAGCCGCAAACCTTCGCCTGGTAAGCACTGATAATAAACCTAAAGTTATAGGTATTGTGAAGTACATTAACTCATCGTAATATTGCTATATTGTAGCCCCTCGAGTAATTAACGCTCACCTCCGACTTCGGAAGCATTGTTGTCTTGTAAATGAACTCCAAGTTCAGTCTACCATCGTTTCACGAATCAAGGATTTGCAAGAGCAAGATCCTGAGCTTCAATCTATTGTCTCTAAGCTATCGGACAATCATGACTTCATAATTAATTCTGAAGGACTCTTATGCTTCCATGATCGAGTTTGTGTACCTAATGATGAATCTCTTCACACCGATATCCTTTCAGAAGCCCATTCAATTTCTTTTTCCGTTCACCCCGGTTTAGTAAAGATGTATAAAGATCTACGTGAACTCTATTGGTGGCCTGGCATGAAGCATGTCATAGTTGATTACATCTCCAAATGCCTCACGTGCCAACGTGTTAAGGCAGAACATTGTGCCCCTAATGGGTTATTACAGCCTATTGATCCACCAAAATGGAAATGGGAAAATATAAGTATGGACTTTGTTAGTGGTCTACCATTAACCCCTACAAAGCATGATGTTATATGGGTCATTGTCGACCGTTTCACGAAGTCAGCTCATTTTATACCAGTTAGAATGGACTACTGTCTTCCTAAGCTAGCTGACTTGTATATCAAGGAAGTAATTCGACTTCACGGAGTACCTAAGTCTATCATCTCCGATCGAGATCCTCGATTTGCATCTCTATTTTGGAGAACCTTACAAGGAGCTCTGGGCACCAGAGTTAATCTTAGCACAGCCTTTAACTCTCAAACTGACTGTCAGTCAGAAAGGGTAATTCAGGTAAATCATTGAACAATCTGTCCTTTGAAATCATAGAAATTTGCATTGTCACTAAATCTCTTTATACAGATCTTGGAAGACATGCTTCGGGCATGCATTATTGACTTTGGTGGAACTTGGGAGAAATCATTGCCTCTTGTTGAATTTGCCTACAATAACAGGCATTGTATGGTAGACGATGTAGAACTCCATTGTGTTGGTCGGAGCTTGGCGAGGGCAAGATGTTAAGCCCTAACTTGCTTTGGGAGGCTCAAGAATGGGTCACCATTATCCATGATCGTTTAAAGGTTGCTTTTGATCGACAAAAAGCTTACGCTAATCTTAAAAGAAGAGACATTGAATACGAAGTTGGTGAGAAGGCCTTCCTTAAAGTGTCACCGTTGAAGAAAGTCTTAAGATTTGGCAAAAAGGGGAAATTGAGTCCCCGATTCGTTGGACCCTTTGAAATCATTGAAAGGATTGGCCCAGTGGCATATCGGCTATTGCTACCCTCAGAATTGAGTAAAATCCACGATGTCTTTCATGTATCGATGCTTCGGAAGTATCGATCTGATCCCTCACACGTTGTGGAACCTGAATCTATAGAACTTCGACCAAATTTATCCTACGAGGAAGAACCGGTCCAGATTCTTGCAAGGGAAGTTAAGAGGCTTCGCAACAAAACAGTATCGTTGGTAAAAGTGCCCTTGAGGAGCCACACCGTAGAAGAAGCCACTTGTGAGCCTGAAGAGACTATGAGACAACAATATCCGCATCTCTTCAGTTCAGGTAAAAATTCGAGGACGAAATTTTCTTAAGGGGGGAGAGTTGTAACACCCTGAAATCCGGTTAGTCGAAATTAAATTCTGATGATCGGAAATCCTACATTGATGAAGCCTAAATATTATATCGATTAGTTAATTATTGATATCGAACCCAAATTGAGCTAAAAAGATCGCCATCGGACTTTACTTAATGATATTGAACCTATATAGTGACTAAATTGGAGAAAATGCATGTTGGGAGGCTAAATCGAAATATGGCGAGAATTGAGGGACTAACCTTGCGATTATCCCCTCCTTGATTAAATTGAAGCTTACGTGGATTGCCTGAGAGCTTTCCTTAAAGTGAAGGAAAGCTAGATATCTTAAAATATAGTAAAACAAGAAGTAAAAAAATGAATAATAACAAGCTTACCCGATTTCAAGAGAAAGTTAGCACCTTCATCTTCTTCATCTTCAACCTCAAGCACACACCTCCATTGGAGGAATTTTAGGCTTTGCTATTTCTTCGTTTTATTGATATCGAATTGTTGCCATCGTTCGGGTAAGCAATAATCCTCAAACAATCATTGGATTCTATGGATATATCAAGCTAAATCTTAAGCTAGGGTTTTGACCATCTATGGATATTTCATCAAGAGTGTTATTATTGAATTCAGATATTGATTTTGATATCATTGAATTGATTTTGATATCGAAATATCGATCCTAATAGTTTTCTATTGATTTTCTAACTCAAGAAGTGGAGAAAGAGGTTTCGCCATCTCCATCTCAAGCTAGGAACAAGGGAATTGCTATCCGGGAGCCTTGAAAGCTTCAGAGTGTAAAGGTGAGTGTAGTTGGAGTCTCGGGTTTAGGCGAAAGGCTTTCCCGGATTATTATTTGACAATTTAGATTACATCGCTAACATTGTTGTTGAGGAAAATTGTATTTGATGGCTAATAGAACACTTTGGTAAGTGTCGGTAAATTGTTATTGAGCATTGGGCATAGTCATTGTTATTGCCATAGTGCATTGTCATTGATATAGTCATTGTCATCAAATTATTGTATTGAGATCATTGGACATTGTTATTGACATTGAATTATGAAATATTGATGATGAGATACATATATTTGTCATTGGTAATATTGAAATCATCGGACATCGGAGTACTATTGGTTATTGAAATGGATATGAACATTGCCACCTTGGATTGGAATGGACATTGGATACAATTGGCATGCCATAGAATTCATGAGCTCAGTGTACGGGTGGACTACAGTCCTAAGGTTACGACCTATATTGATTTGGCGAGGCGGAGGGATGTGTATGGATATTGGTCATATTGGCGAGGCGGAGGGACTAGATCATTCATTGACTTGGCGAGGCGTAGGAATTCGTGTATCCACAATCTTTATTCAATCCAAGGATTAAGAATGAAATGAACATGTTTATACATTGCATATTATTGAATATCATTGATATTGTTGGCATGAGATTATGATTAAGTATATTCATGGCATTGTTGTTATACATGTTGTGTATGACTACCTCACTAGGCAAAGTAAGCCTAATGTGTCTCATCTCATGCATTTTTCAGGTTAAGAAGGTTTGTGTGTCGGGGGATCGGATCGGCAAGTAAGATAAGTAACTACTAGCCCCAAGTAATGTGTTTTTGACTTATAGACTCCTAGGAAGGTGGCAAAGTAGTCGAACTAGTCATTTGTGCCTATTTTGATATGTTGGTGTATTGCCTAAGTTGTAATATGTTATATAACTCTAAATGGTCTTTTGGTGAAGTTTAAAATGGGTGGAAATTGCATACATGGCTCAAAAAGGTAAAAACATAGTAATCGTATTCATATGGTCATGAAACTTGGTATGCTGGTAGTTTACACCATTGAAATGTTGTGTGTAAAGTTTCATTGCATTTGGAAATCATTCGATAGGTAAATCGAATAAAAACCAGTAAAAATCTGTCATTACAGGCCAGGCCGTATCGGAACGGGTGATGGCGTTTCGATACGGGTGTACAATATTGAACATAAGGGTAAGGGTGTATCGAAATGAAATTGAGCCGTTTTGAAACATTTTGTCTCTGGAGACCAACGTTTCGATACGGGTTCGTAACGTATCGAAACGAGTCAAAGTCAAAAGTGGTTAATCCGTTTTAATACAGGTCAAGCCTGTATCGATACGGTCAAAAGGAAAAGTCAATAGAGGATGATCTACGTCCACCCGTTTCGGAACAACTTAAGGGTGTTTCAGTACGGGGTTAGGTAAGTTAGTTAAAGGCTTATTGAACAGATTGCTTGATTCATGATTTAGTCACTAAATGTAGTAAGGTTAAATTGAATAGGTTAATGGCCTCCAATTTGTATGAATTTTTGTAGACCTGACTTTTAAGTTTTGAATTTCATTATGGTTGAGTCAATTATATAGAAGTACCCTTGGTTTTTCATATTTATAGATTAGTCCCTAGAACTTGTAAAAGTTATAAATTGGACCTAAATGGTTTAATGTGGCCTTTTTGTGAATGAATTGGATAAACGTACATTGGTAACGTTGTGTTTTGTGTAATTTTGATTGAGTGTTGAAAATAGAATGGAATTTATCGCACCGATCACCGAATCACTCATCGGTAACACGCTCTAACCCGGTTCTCGACTAGACCGGGAAGGGGGTGTTACAGTTAGGACCACAATTGCTTCGGGAAACCGAAGAACAAGTTCAAGTTATTCATTCTCGGTTGAAACAAGCCTTCGATCGTCAAAATTCTTACGTTGATTTGAAACGTAGAGACATTCAATATGAAGTTCGGGATAAAGTATTCCTTAAATTCTCTTCGTGGAAGAAAGTATTCTGGTTCGGCAAAAGAGGAAAGCTAAGTCCACGGTTTATCGGACCATTTGAAGTTATCGAAAGAATTGGCCTTGTGGATTATCGACTCGCACTTCCTTCCGAGTTTGATAAAATTCACAATGTCTTCCACTTCTCAATGCTACGACGCTATCGATTTTATCTGTCTCATATTCTTGAGCCTGAAGAAGTTGAACTTAATCTCGACCTTTCATATGAAGAAGAGTCTATTCAAATTCTTGATCAGGAAGTTAAAAGACTTCGAAACAAAAATGTTTCCCTCGTTAAAGTTCTATGGAGAAATCATAAAGTTAAAAAGGCTATGTGGGAACCCGAGGATACGAAGCGAAAGCAATATCCTCATATATTCAATTCAGGTAAATTCGAGGGCGAATTTATTTTAAGGGGGAGGATTTGTGACACCCTAAAAATACCCTAGTTGAAAATCCCTAAGTTAGTTAATAAAGAAGGTAAAAATAGGTTGTAACCTGAAATGTAGTGCAAAAATAGGTTGTAAACTAAAATGTAGTGCAAAAATAGGTTGTAACCTAAAATGTGGTGCGAGTATAGTGTAACCTGAAATATGGTGTAAAGATAGGTTTTAACCTAAAATATGGTGCGAGTGTAGTGTAACCTGAAATATGGTACAAAAGAGGTTGTAACCTAAAATGTGAAACAACTTTGAGAAGTTAAAGGACCAAGAAAGTGGGTTATTATTAGAATAACATATAACGTGATATATAACCTAAGATAGTGTGTTATTAGTGGAATAATACATGGACAAAATAAGTCCATGTGCCCTTCTCTTGAAACACATGGCTAACAAGTGTATAACACCAAAATGAATTATCATCTTTCTCACTTTAATCCACCAAACCAACATAGAAACAAAGAGAGAGAGAGGGAGAGCTTGAGAAATCTGGAGATTATTGAAGGGATAATTCACGCATGTACTGGAAATTTAAACTAGAAGATCATAGGGTTCATGCATGTTCATAGATTCATGTAAGTATTCTTATTTTAATCGATTATGCTTTGTGATTTATTCGTTTCTTGGATGCTTTCTGGGTTCAATCTTGCTAGAAATCCTGTTTAGAATTGTTTGATCATGTGTTATGATTATTAGGTTCATGTTAGATTAGAACCAAATCTGGAAATGTGGTTGAAATAAGTTAGAACATAAATCTGCCCAGCACTGCTCTATTCTGGATAGTGACCTTTAAAAATTCACAAAATATAAAATACATGGAATTTAGACCTGAAATTTTGATAGAAAATACTTGGGTATGTCTAGTTTAACTAGAAACAAACGACACTAAAATTTGATATATATAGAAAAATCTGGAACCGAAATTATGGAGGTGTTACAAACTGTCCAGAACTGCAAAATGGCTCATGTTTAGATAATAAAATGTATTGATTGAGAAATGAGAAAATATGTATCATACATGGTTGTAAAGCTGTGTAAATAATCTTTCTAGAATGGTAAAGTAACCCAAATTTGTACTTGTGAGTAAAAAGATATGGCCAAAATAGTATCTAGTGCTCAAACTGTCAGATTAGGACAATTTTATATGTTTAAGTGTTTGTGATTGTATAAATGGATTATATGGTTGAAATGGTCTCTAATATGATTTATATATGTTTTGTTTGATTGTTAAGAGCAAGAGTGTAAAGAATATTTGGAGGATTCAAGGGTTGAGCAGCCAAGAAGAAAGAACAAATGCATAGTGATTAAGGAGCAAGTTTAGCTTGGAGTATAGTGAGTGTAGTTGATCTTAGGGTTAGGACTAGTGTCCTAACCAATGTTTATGTTTATATGATGTATTCAAATTATCTATGAAATGAATCTAACATGGATGTGGTAATTAAAAATGTAAAGGAAGAAGGACAAAAGGAAACGGGATAGTATGATACTAGTTAGTGCTAGTTGCCATTGTTGATGAATTATATGCCTTGGTATGCTTAGATGACTATATGTGCTTCATGAAATGAGCTTATATATGAGATTTAGCTACTGTTTTTGATGAATACATGATTAAATTGATATGATATGCTTGCTGGAAATTGGTTGTTTAATGATCTTGAATGATTCTACTGCAATGTTGATATGGGCATGTTATATGACCTTGTAATGTGATTGCTATATACTTGGTTGATCTTGCTGAACATTAAAAGACTTAATAAGTCCTTGGTTGACTAGTGGTCCTTAGGTAGAAGGGCATGCCTTAGAGTCTGAGCTCTACTGATTTAAAGGTGGTTAGTCGCCTATTAAAGCTTTGAGCATCTACTGTTACAAGTTACAAGTTGAATGGTGTAGTTAGACACCTTGATACATTGTGTATCTACTGATCATTGGTGTTGTGAGCATCTACTGTTATATGTTGGTACTTGGTTCCTATTGACTTGATTACCTAGTCCACTTAATCATCAAATGGAAAACCTAATTGAACTTGTAATAAGACTTCACATGATCAAATGAAATGATAAAATGTTATATGATTATATGTTATATGAAGTGATATGATCAATGTGGGTAGTGACCCTATTCAAATGAATGATGATATGTGATTCAATGATATGAAATGATTTAAGTGATATACATGCTTATATGACATGAACATGAGCTTGTTGGGTAATGACCCATTCGAATTGATCAAATGAAATAAGACTATGTTCTGAATGGCTTGTTTACATGATTGAAAATGACATTTATGATACGAAATTGTATATATGATTGTATTATATGATGTTATGCTTGATTTTTATTGATCATGAGTATGTTTCATGACTTTGATGGTATGATATGAATTGAATTAGCTAAGTCTACTTGAGCATGAAATGAATTAGCTAGGTGTGACTTGTTTGTTGTTAAGCCTAGCTAGGTAACCTTGATTATGTGAATAGCACACTTAAAAGAATGAATTAGTAAATTATAGGAACTGCCTCACTAAGTACAAATTGTACTTATCACTCTTTTGTTTCCTTCTTCCAAAATAACAGGTCTCTGATATCCGAAAGTTATTTATTTTGATCCGGGAGCAATCACAAGCCAAGACTCAAGTATGATATAGTTTTGCTTAGACTCTTAGATGGTGGCATAGTTACATGTTTAGAGTATGTCACATGCAATTTGAAGCATTTATATGTTAGTTTGGTTTGTATATGTTTAAGACATGATTTACATGATATGTAATGGTTGGACAAGTTGGTATGACTTTTTTGGAATGTATATACATGGCTAAGTTTGATCAAGTCTTGATATGGTATTGCTAATGTTATGTATTGTTTATATGCTTTGTCATTCGAATGGATGCATATGATCATTGTTGAATTGTTTGTTTGATAGGTGAATTGTATCTAGTGTTTATCTTGGTTATATAAGGTGATTCGAATGTCATATTATGTTACAAGTTGTATAAGTTATGGTTTCATGAACTTAGGATTGTATTATTGCATCTAGATGTTTGAATTGAAATGAAGTTTAATGTGGCTATATATGTTGGATTCGAATGCCTAGGTTAATCTTAGTGTAATTCGAATATGATCTTAGTATACTTAGGTTGTTTGAACATGATAATGGATGTATACTTGTTTAGTTTATTGGTATAATTCAATTGTAATTTGATATGTCATTGTAACATGATTATAGGCTATGTTAGGTTGTTAGTTTGGCTATGACAAAGGTATGTTTGAATTGGACTTGAGTTGGTGATTGATTGATTGTATAAGCATGTTTATATGAATGATAAGTTAGTACAAGGTTGTTAATGTTATGTTAGTAACATGTCTGATTGAATAGGTTTGATATGATACATGAAAGTTTTTGTTGGCTCACCTATGTGTATAGATTGTTACATGAATTAATGGTTGCGCACTCTGATTTTCCTATTGTTTGTTATATGTTCTAAAGATTTATTACAAGTTTATATGTTATATGATATGTGTTTTATATGTTTTGTTGTGTAATGCCTCTCGCTCCTAACTTGGGCCTGGGTGTTACAGGGGGTATGGATTAAGTTTAGTCATTAAATCTTGTTCATATGTCATTCATATGCATTTAGGGACGTTTAAAGTTGGATTTTTGGACTTGAAACTATCAAAATTGCACTATCGGGTAAAGGCGTATCGATACGGCTAAAAGCGTATCGATGCGGATTCGTCAAGGGAAGTGATACAGGTCAAATTGTATCGATACGGTCAGGCATATCTATACGGTATTGAAATCAAATTTAAAATTAGGGCAAGGCGTATCAATACGCTCTACAAGCGTACCGATACGGTTTCGACGAAGACTTAAATTAGGGTTGTTTAATGAAAAATCACTTTTACACAAACTCTTCCCCTCTTTTTCTCTAAAAACCCTAGCCACAAATACCTATAAAACCCTCTCAATCTCTCAAAATTTTCACATCAAACTTCAAATTACTTGAGGGTTTTTCATCAACACATCAAGGCCAAGCTTTGTTAGCAATATTGTGCGTTCACATCACCCAATTCATCTATTCTCATAACTCAAGGTATAAAATTTTTTTAATTTTCGTTTGATTTAATTAGTTATTTTCACTTGATTTTTGTATAAAACATATATATGTGATATGGGTTTTCAAGTTTTTACAAAAACTTTTCAAAATACGAAAATTTTTCATTCTAATATAATTTTATATCGTATATTTTTATAAATTGTTTTTCGGAAAAAAATTCACCAATCTTTTCTTTTATACCTATATATATTTTTAACATTAAAATTGTTTTTCAATACCTTGAATTATTTGAATTTATTTTTGGATTGAATGAGATGATAAATGCATACATATTCGAATTGTTTTGAAGTTTTCAGGATTATGGCACCCAAAAAGAGAGTGAGGCAATACTTAGCCTCTACTTTTGATCCTATCGAGGACGATGTGGGTAATCCTAAACCTAACCTCCCTTACATAATCCAAAATAGTTTTCCACACCCTTCGGATATGTCACGTTATAAACTATTCCAAGGTTTTACTCTTAGGGAAGAACGTGTCGTGCCAATTCCTTTTTTAAACTCTGAACGCTTTAAATTTGAATATCTTCCTTTGATTCGACGATGGAAATTTATAAACTTCTTGAACCTTCCTCCTGTTTTATATCGAAATTTGGTTATAATTTTCTTTTCCAATGCCAAATGCATTCATGATGAAAAGAGGGAACATGTTGTTGCTATAGAGTCTCATCTTATGGGCACAACTTTTCGAGTCGATCAAGATGTTCTTTGTAAAGCTTTTGGTTTTGAAAATTTCGGGATTGATGATGAGAATTCCTTAGGTCATGGTCCTCTTGGTTCATTCAATGTTTTAAATGCTCATGACTGTATTCTTCATCTCATTATTTCATGATTTTTTCGTCCCTCGGGTGGAAAATTTTCAACTATCCGTCAAGTTGACAATTTTTGGCTTTGGTGTTTTTGGAGGGTAAGCGCCCTAATCTTTGTCAAATCATGTTCGCCGACCTTGTTTACCTTAATCAACACCGTCACACCGATCAAGTCAAGTCCTTTTACTATTCTACGGTGTTGAGTCATTTGTTCCACTCCCTTAAGATAGATTGTACCCATGACTATCCCGAACCCCTTGGCCTACCTATAGATGAGCAATCCCTCACTCGTGCTCACTTTGCCTATGTCAACAATGAATGCGTCCATGTCCCTCGAGCTCCTCGAAAAGATGTTTAAGTTGATGCTCTACAAGCTCCTCAAGGCTCTCAAGGTGATCTTATTGCTTCCTCCTCCATAGACACTCTCATGACGTTCCTTAATGAGAAATTCACAAACATGGAAGCCTGGTTTGCAGTCATTGACACTCGATTCACATCATTGGAAGATCGAGTCTAGGGTCTTGATACTCGCTTCACATCTTTGGAGGATCAAGTCAAAGTCGTTGCTCTTTAACAAAATTCCATGGATGTCTCTCTCACCGCTTTCCATGGTGCTTGGCTCAATCAATCTAGGAGGCATCAACCGAATCAAGATGATAAGGATAAAGAGGACGAAGATGAAGATGATGGTGGGAACGAGTAGTTATGTATATCATCACATATCATTTAGTTTTATTGTTTATGCACCTATCTCTTGGAACTCTATGCTTTTCTTTATGTTGTTAGGATTTGAGTTTGGATTTATGTTTTTGAACTATTGGTTGCTTTAAATTCTTAAGTTTGCAATTGAATTCAATAATATTTTGTTGCTATTATCCTACATTGTGCTTTTATGTGTGATCTAACAAAAAGGGGGAGAAGTATTATATATAGCCAATTTGAGCCAATAATTTTGAAAACTTGAAACTTAATTTTGAAAACCTATATTAAATTAAGGAGGAGCAAACTTTTCAAAGTTTTCAAAACTTAAAATTTTATATTTGGTTTTGTTATATCAAAAAGGAGGAGATTGTGAAACCAGAATTGATTTTGATATAACGATTTAACTTAAGGACTAAATTGTAAAACAATAAATTTTTAAGTATTTTTAAAGACTCACATTTTGACAAGCCTTTTTGAACCTAACACTATTTCAAGTCAAAACATATTTAAAGGTTCGATTTTTACCAAGTCTTTTCATGTGTTTTCAAGCTAAACTTCAACAAAACGCCCAGGCGTATCGATACCCTTATGCGTATCGATACGATTTTTTAACACTAGAATTTTAATCGTTCACAGCGTACCGATACGATCTAACCCCCGTATCGATACGATATTTATCTGGGCAAGACTTTAAGCTATAGCGTATCGATACGCATCAGAACTGTGTCGATACAGTGTTCATATAAAATATACTTCTACTATAGCGTACTGATACGGCATGTCACCGTATCGATACGATATGCTGACCTTTGCAAAAATCTTTGCATTTATTATTCGAACGTTGGCTTGTCAGTTATTGGAATCTAAAATTTTAAATGACCGTTGAACGATATCAATACGCTAAGGTAGCGTACCGATATGCTTTTTAGCAAAACTTAATTCAGGATTCTAGTGAGCAAAATCCGTATCGATATGGCTAACCGTATCGATACACCCCTTAATATCGTACCGATACGCCCTTCAAGCGTATCGATACGCCCTGTTTTTTAGTCACATCGGCTCTTTCTTCTTTGAGACAGGTAGCGATACGCCCACGAGCCGTACCGATATGGTAGGTTGTTGAGGAGCATTAATTGCGGGAAATTGCAGCCCAACGGCTCTATTGATGATCTCAACCACCCAAACAACTAGAAATCGATGCAAGGGTATAAAAACAAGTATCAAATGCTACAGCAACAACTATTGAGTCTCAAAGAAACAACAAAGCATTCAAATCCAAACCTTGTTCATTTTAGAGTTAAATCTTTGTACCCAACTCAAGTGTGTTTTCATTGTAATTTTTATTGAGAGTTTGGGGAGTGTTTGATTGTAATTGGGTAAACATCAACATTTGAGAGGTAATATTAAGGTTTACCAAATTCCTTCATTGTAAAGAGTGTGTTGGATTAAGCTTTGGGTAGAAAGCTTAATCGTTATTGTAAGGTTTCCTCCTCATCCAAGAAAAAGGGAAGAATCAATAGTGGATTGGTTGAAAATCCTTAGTGGGAGCTAAGGTAGTGGAGGTAGAGTTCATTTAGGAACTTGAACCACTATAATTGCCTTGTGTCAACCTTTTCATTCCTCTAATTTCCACCCTCAAAATTTTAATCGCCAATTCACCCCCCTCTTAGCCATTTACAATCGTTTGATCAACTCAACAGAATGTTTCAGGATTTTTTCATTCCCAATTAATCTCTTACGGATCCTCGCAGGTTTCGGTTAAACCTCATACCCAAAAAATAAACAATCTTAATATATTAAAACAAATACTCAACATTAAATCTTCAAAATTAGAAACATAAATAATAAATTTAGTTTTGTGAACAACAAACAAACCATTTCAAAACTATAACATATGACTAAAATATTAATCATTGAAATATGACAATCTGCACTACCTTTAAAAGAAAATATGTAACTAATAATCTACAGTTCTAAATCATGATTTGTTTGTTCTAAAAGAAAACAGATTTGCTAATCTTTCCAACCATATAAATTATCTCTTCTAATTTTACTCGTACGATCTATGTCGAATTTCTGAAGTCATTGTCATTGTAGTTTCTGGAAACGGTTTGTTGTCTTTTATTCTAACCTTCGCTCACTCAAAAATTAGAAACTCATAATATATAATTCGAAATCGAGAACTGTTTGTTTTAAACGAATCTAAACTTCTATATGATTATAAAAATATATGGCTCACTTGCTGATTTATCTTGTAGAATTTTTGGTGATTTTTCATAGTCACTATTAAAATGTTTTCTAAGAAATTTGCTGCCAAATTTTTATGACCTTTCAATATTCAAATATACATATATTTTGAAATATATATCAAAATCGATCATCTTGCGTTCTAAAGAAAACTAGACTGGATCACGTTTACGACGATGTATAGACCACTTTCTAATTATTTTTATAAAATTTACGGAGAATTTTTAAACTTATTACTGTCGGCCATAATTAGGGTGTGGGAGATTAAGTTTTTGTTGAAAATGGGTAAATTGCCCTTATGGCTATCCAACTATGTAAAATATCGGGGATTCCTACGGATATTTTTTGGGATGCCCGCATGATTTGTACCGGTACAATTTGATTATCCTCGCGGTTCGGGTATAGCAATACTCGTGCCCATCCCCATTTGAGTTTTGATAATAAAACTTCCCTCATCTCCATCCCCGTGGGTGAAGATTTCGATTATTCTTCATACGTGTAGGTTCGGTTCCCACGGTTTTCGATTATTCTCTACCCGATTGCCACCCCTACCCGTACGGTGACCCACATAACACTTGTTATTGATTCGTGTTTGTCGATGGTCATGGATAGTTGATCACCTTTTTGGTTGTTTGTCGATGTTATATGTAACAGACCATCGCTTTTAGAATAGGTGTTAAAGGTGGTTGTCGATTCGGGATTTCATCTAGTTCATGTGTCGACAACTCCCAGAGACCCTCCTTACAATGGACCATAGAGATTTTCTTTAGTGTAAAGAGCAAGTGTCTGATACGAACGATGCATCGCTTATCTTTTCTTTTTTTAGATTTATTGTTTTTTGTTTTTTTTATGTTTTAAAACTTCTACTCCCTCTGCCCACTAAATTTTTTTAGTATTGACTTTTAAAAGTCAAAAATTTTAAACTTCGACCGTAATTATTTTTAATATTTTAATTAATTAAATTTTATTAAATATATATTTTTAAATTGCTTGATTAAGGATTTTAAAACATATTTTTTCATTTTTTATAATAATAAATTTAAAGTAATAAGAAGTCAAAGTTAAAAAAAATGACCAAAAAAGTCAATACTTGACACATTTAGTGCAACGGGGGAGTAATAATTTTCTTTTGAAATTTACTTCTCAACTTTCTTTTGCTACAACCTCCTTCTTTTTAACCTATTTTTTCTTTGCACCATTCCTAGCGTCGCAGCCTCTTTCTTTCTTTTGTTTCTTTAGCCGGTGGTCGACAATCAGCCTTAGTATTAGTTGTCGACCATTGGGTCCATTATTTTTTTATTTTTTATACTTTTAATAAGAATCTTTGCCTTTGTGGCACGCTTTTTTTTGTTTTTGTGGTTTCGTTTCATCTATCATTTTGGCATGTTTTCATCATAAATTAGTGGCCGTTTGGTGCTCGTACAAAGATCTATACGACGCTAATTCTAATTATGATTTTGTCGGTGGTCATAGAAAGATAGATCTCCACTCAGTTGATGGTTGTGTGCCAATGTAATCAGTCATGGGTAGCGGAGCAATCTACCTGATAGTTCGGCTCACTCACCACTCTTTTTTCACCCCGTAATGCGTCTCGTTAGGATAAAGAAAAAGAGATTTATGAAGACATGTGAATTTTGACGGTATGCCAATCTCTATAAAAATATTTACTTTTCTTTGCACTTTTAAATTTTTGAATGATATTTTGGTGGACTAGTCTTCATTACTCTCATTTCTGAATACGTTGCATTTGTGACATTTTCCATAGTTTTCTAACAAAACTTAGTTGTTATTTCGAAAAAAACTTTTAATAATATAAATTATTATTTACTTTTTATCAATGAAGTTGTATGGTTGACGTGTTAAAAAAGTTGTAGTATTGTAAATTGATTTGAATGTGAGAATTAAAATTTTGATGTTATAAAATAGTAGATATTCGGCTAAATGTTCTAATAAGGATAAATTCTGTACGAGTTGCTCGTTAAGGATTTAATCTTTTAAAATATCAAATAAAGACAATATTTTCAAATGTACTAAAATAATGGCATAACTTTACAAAAACAATAAAATAAAGGCATATAATTTTTTGCAATAATTTTCTTTTTAATTGTCCAAGCTTTGTAACAAAAATTTAATGTTGTTCCAACCCAAAATTTCATATGATGGAGAAGTCAAATTACTGTTATAAAATATTAAAATAATATTAAAGTATTTGATATGGATATTTAAATAGTTTTATAACTAAATTTTAAATAAAAATAGTTTTAGCATTACATAATAGTTCAAATAATTTGAGCAGTATCCTGAGCCATTCACTTTAAATGGTTTGACGCAAATCTCTCCTGTCTTCCGTTTACCAGTTTGTCTTGCACCTTCCGTTGTAACGCCGCCACATCGATTTTTCCGTTTTCTTTTATTTAGTTTCAACGCTTTAGCCTTGTCAACTTATTTGACATAATTACAAGTTGCATTGTGTTTTCTTTTTCATCGTTCCGCTTTTTCATCCTTCTTCTTTCACCGCGGAATCGGTGTAGTATCGGAATCCGCAATGGAAGATGAATAGCATACTCCCTTCGTTCCGCTACTTACCTTCCACCCCTACCTCCATCACCACCACCACCGGTTCACGTCCACCCCCATCCAAAGCCAATGCTCCTACCGAATCCTACATCGTGTTCGACCCCACCAGCGACATTGTTTCCTCTTGGAACCATGTGTTCTTGATCATTTGCATAATGGCATTGTTCATAGACCCTCTGTACTTCTTCCTCCCATACGTCGGAGGCCCAGCATGCTTGGCCTCTGACGCCAGTATGGGAGTATTCATTACGGTTTTAAGGACTATGGCCGATCTTTTATACCTTATGAACATGCTTATGAAGTTTAGGACCGGTTTCATCGCCCCGAATTCTAGGGTTTTCGGAAAGGGTGAGCTTGTCATGGATGCAAGGGAGATTGCCCTGCGGTACTTGAAGAAGGATTTTGTCATTGATCTTGCGGCTACCTTACCACTACCTCAGGTTAGTTAATGTTTAGGACTTGAAGTAATATTAGGGGTCTCAAATCAAGTTTTAATTTGTTGTTTTTGTGACATTTGTACATGCAGTTTGTGATATGGGTATTGATTCCGACCACAAGAAACTCAAGAGCAGATCATGCAAACAGCACCATCGCTCTAATTGTTCTCCTTCAATATGTTCCAAGGCTGTTTATTATCTTCCCTCTTAACAACAAGATCATCAAAACCAATGGGATTCTAGCCAAAACTGCTTGGGCTGGTGCTGCATACAATCTCCTTCTCTACCTCCTCGCCAGCCATGTAAGAAATCCGACCTGCTTCGCTATCTATCTATTTGTTTATTTCATTTTACTCTCTCGGGTGTAGGTATTGGGAGCGGTATGGTATTTGTGCTCGATAGCGAGGCAGTTTTCGTGTTGGAAACATGAATGTGCAAGAGAGAACCACATGAGAACGCTTGCTTGCATCCCAAGTTTCCTAGACTGTAATAGCTTGAGAACACCAGAGAGGGAATATTGGGCGAATGTGACCACTGTACTGGTCAACTGCGATGCGTCCAACGAACAAGTTGATTTCAAATTCGGGATGTTTGCAGCTGCTTTAAGTAGTGAAGTTGCCTCCGAGAACTTTGTTGTCAAGTATTTGTTTTGCTTTTGGTGGGGTCTCAGAAATTTAAGGTATCGGTCAGTTTGTATAAACATTTTTCAAATCTGAATTACTATTTCCATATGTTCAATTAATCCCGCCGGTATCGTCTACAATTTTGTATTCATTGTTCAATCTTAATTTGCAGTTCGTATGGGCAGAATTTGGTGACAAGCATATACATGTGGGAGAATATTTTTGCCATTTCCATATGCTTATTTGGGATGGTTCTGTTCGCACTCTTGATTGGCAACATGCAGGTATATATCCATACTTGCTGCTAAAACTAGTTAGATATTGCATTAAGTTGGTAATCATCGATATTTTACTCGGATTCAAAATCAAGTGTAAAAACGGGTATATGTCGAAATATGAGATCATATAATTTATGTTCGAGTAGAATGAGCCTAAGACATGATAACTTTGAAGAAGAAAAAATGAAAAGTCCGGGTAAGGACATGCCATTGATGAAGTAATGAGCGTTTTGTTGTTGTTGTTTTGAAGACTTCTTTGCAATCAATAACAGTAAGAATTGAGGAATGGAGGCTAAAAAGAAAGGATACAGAGGAGTGGATGAGGCATCGTCAGTTGCCTGAAGATTTGCAGCAACGTGTTCGACGATTTGTCCAATACAAATGGCTGGCCACAAGAGGAGTCGATGAAGAGTTTATACTACAGTCATTGCCTTTGGATCTCCGTCGCGAGATTCAGCGCCATTTGTGTCTCTCCCTTGTTCGCCGTGTATGTTATCTTCTTCCCCAGCCTTGTTACTTGGTTTCCACGGCTATCGAATCACTAGTTTCTGTTTTTTTTTTTTTTTGACAACTATACTCTTGTACTTTCATTGTCTAGGTTCCTTTCTTCGCACAAATGGATGACCAACTTCTGGACGCGATGTGCGAGCGGCTAGTCTCATCATTGAGTACCGAAGGCAATTACATCGTCCGAGAAGGCGAGCCAGTCAACGAGATGCTCTTCATCATCCGAGGCCAACTCGAGAGCTCCACCACCGGGGGAGGACGATCCGGTTTCTTCAACTCCATCACCCTCCGACCGGGAGATTTCTGCGGTGAAGAGCTTCTAACATGGGCTCTGATGCCCAACTCCACCCTCAACCTCCCCCTCTCAACTCGAACGGTGCGAGCAGTATCCGAAGTCGAAGCCTTCGCACTCCAAGCGGACGACCTCCAATTCTTCGCGCATCAATTCAAACGACTGCAGAGCAAGAAACTCCAGCACGCTTTCAGGTACTACTCGCATCAATGGCGGACGTGGGGGGCGTGTTTCATAGAAGCCGCTTGGAGAAGGTTCAAGAAGAGGAAGATGGCGAAAGAGTTGACGGAAAGAGAGAACAGTTTCTATTACAGGACATTAGGCGATCAAGATGGTAACAGCTACAACACGAATAAGGTGGAAGAAGGGTTACTTGATCATGAAGGTATTGATAGCGCCGAAGGGACATCGTCTATGGAAAATCAGCAAAACCATGAGCAGCTTGGGACAACCATATTGGCACGAAGGTTTGCTAAAAACACTAAAAAGGAGTCTAAACTTACTCTTACTGATCCCTCTGCAGAGGGTTTAAAGATGCCCAAGTTGGTTAAACCAGATGAGCCTGATTTCTCTGTAGATAGACCCATTTTAATGAAAGAAAAAGAAAATAGTTAGACTGCTCCATTATCCATACTATAAAAACAGATTTTTACCAACTCTTTGTCTCTCTTTTACTTGTAGAATTTAAGGGGACAACATTATCAAAGTGTGATGTTGATTTTTAAACGCTATAACTATAAAAAAAGGAGTTAAAAGTAAACCCTATTTACATAACTCAAGTGGTTGTATTTAATTGGATAAAAAAACTATTAACTTCTGGCTCAAAGAGTATATATCCCATTTTTGTTGGAATTCAGATCACTTAAAAGGGTATAAATACCCGAGTGTCTAGTGAAAAATAGATGATATTCATCCTAGGAGACATGGGTTCAAATCACTTTTCTATAAGTAGAAGTGGCAAACCGGTCATTCGGTTCGGGTTCGATTCGGGTCATTTTAGCTTCGGTTATTTCGGGTTTGATATCATTAGGTTCGGTTTTATTTCGGTTCTGTTATGATTCGGGTTATTTCAAGTCGGTTAATAACGGTTCGGTTGATTTCAGTTCAGGTCAGTTTTAGGTCAATAGGAGATCGGTCGATTTTAATCAAGTTTTTAAGTCGGTCAATTTTTTATACCCTATATATGGCTTTATAATGCCAATATATTTAACTTTTTGGTGGGTTATGTGGCTGCTCATATCTCATCTTTCTTTATCTCTATTCATATCTTTTCTTTATTTCGAGTTGCTTTCGGTTCGGGTTTATTCAGTTCGAACCCACTTCGATTCAGCTAAAATTTGGGTCGGTTTGGTTTATTTCGGGTTTAACATCAAATTTCGAATCATCATGTTCGGGTCGATTTCGAGTCTCAGTTCGGGTAATTCGGTCTCGGGTCAAGTTTGTCAGGTTTATCTACAAGGTGTATGACCATTGTCAAAGGGTTAAGATTATGTATGAATAGATACTATCTTGTAATCACCTTTGCATAATCTGATTATATAAAAGTGTTTGGTGAAATTAACTTATAACTAATAAATATTTGATTATTTGAACCAAAAATAACATATAAAAATATGATTATATTTAATATTTGTTTAAATAATTTATTAGTTATTAATATTTTATATCTATTAATATTAATTAAATTATAAAAATTATTTTTTTAATATCATTACTAAATATATATATATATAAACAGTCGGTTACGTAGTTAACTCTTGGGATATATAAATATTAGGGTAAACTACAAGAAATACCACTCAACTTTATCATTTGACTCGAACATATCACTAAACTATAATTTGATACTATTATACCACTAAATTTAACTTTTGGCTTCAATGTAAGCACTCGACCGCTAACTTATAACGAGCCGTTAAATCTAAAACGGCATTATTTTGGTTTCGTTGTTTTGAAGCCTAAGATAGACCAAAACGACGTCGTTTTTGTTAGTAAAGAAAATAAAAAAAAACATTGCATTTTGGGAAGCTTAAACCTAAGACCTTTAAGATGAAAGGCTTATACCAAACCACCAAGCCAACTTAAATACTTAATATCATTCTAATGAAAATAATATATAAATAATACTGCAGTTGAACTTAATTTCATTTATCTCATGATATAATTTTACAATATTTATAATATAATTTTATAAATATATTAACTTTATAAATAAATATTATTTATAATTTATATTTTTTAATAGATGTTGGGTTTTTTGGGCACGCTCGAATCGATCACCGAAACCGTCAAGGAGGGTTGTAATTGCTTGGTGGTTGAATTGGCTAAAACCGAAAGAAAGGTAGAAAATTTGCACGGTGATTTTAGAGTGGTTCGACTACTCAACCGAGTCTACATCCACTACCTTAGCACACCACTAAGGATTTCTCAATTCACTCAACAATGAATTCTTCCTTTTGAGGACAAAGGGTAACCTTACAACCCTATCTTTTCAATGGCTAAGATAGAACCACTCTAGTTTTTCTCTCAAGGCTAAACTAGAACCTCTCCTTTTACAAGGGTAGAAAGATGTAAACAAATATACCTCACAAGGTGGGTGTTTACGAGAATTAAGCTCACAAGAGTGTAAAGAATAAAAACAATGAAAAACAAAACACTCTCTATACAATATTTACAAGAGAAATGAAAAAGATAAAGACTTAAACTCGATTTCTCTTGAACATTAAGCTTGGATCTTGTTTCTTGCCATCTTCAAGTGTCCTTGGGCTGTATTTATAGTGTGGAATGAGTATCTAGCCGTTTATGGCCGTTGGGAATGTTTCGGAGCCGTTGGAAGCCATTTAAGTCGAGCATTAAATGCTCTCCTGCACAATAGTTTCGAAACCTTTGAGAGGTTTCGAAACCTTAAGAGGGGTTTCAAAAAACTAGCCGTTTTATAGCCGTTACAGGGCCAAAGTTTCGAAACCTTTACAAGGTTTCGAAACCTTTGAGCCAAAGTTTCGAAACCTTGTAGAGGTTTCGAAACCTTTGCCTAGGTTTCCAAATTTTTGGCTACTGCCCTGACAAGTTTCGAGACCTTGTTTAAGGTTTCGAAACTTTACTCTAAAAACATGTATTTTGGGCATTTTTCGACTTTTAAAAGAGTAGTTCGATATAGGTATTCAATCGAACTCTTTCAAAACATTTTCAAAACATTTTCAAAACATTTTGTCACGTTTTAAGGACTTTTGAATTATTTTTGAAATCTTTAAACAAGTCCTAAAACATTTTTCACATAATTGTTATATCAAAATATTTCTCAACAATCTCCCCCTTTTTGATATAACAAAACATTTTGAAAAATTGTTTTTGACAAAAAGCTCCCCCTTAATTTTTCACTTATTTCTCCCCCTTTTTGTTATATCAAAAATAATTCAAATCTTTATAGTACATAATAACAATGGGGTTTATGTGGGAGTATCGAAACGGTTTGAAAACTTCCCTAAACATAATTTCAAGTTGTTTGGACTTTGGAAATGTTTTAAATTCTTTTTAAATCAGTCCAACACATTTTTCAATTATTATATCAAAACATTTGTTCTTCAATCTCCCCCTTTTTGATATAATAAAACCAACTTGAAAAATTGTTTGGGATTCTCCCCCTTCAAGTTTAAAATGTTTAAAAATGTGAATAAGAGATGAAAATCTGAAAAGTAAGTAGCTCCCTCTTATTCTTTTGAAAATACAATTTTTCAAACCAAATTCTCCCCCTTTTTGTTATATCAAAAAGAATTTAAAATATTTTAAGTTCAAAATAACAATGGAGGTTTAAAAAATTTGATTCAGTTAAAATTTTGTTTTAAAATTTGGCTCTCCCTTACTCAAGCATTCCATTAAATTTTTAGCACACAACTTGACACTTAAAGGCATTGAATTTCAAAATAAAATTAGATTAAGAGCATATGAAATTCAATTTTATCCAAGACTAAAAAAAATTTATGCAAACATATGAATGAAACCATTAGACTCATATGCATAAAATTTTCAAATAATGTCATGCACTTATAAATATAAATAAGCAATAACGCATGAACATTTATTATCAAAGTAAGCAACCGAATGATTTAAAATCAAATGAATTAAGATTAGAGGTTACCTATCTTCTTCACTTGTGTGACTAGAGCATTTAAGATTCTTGCTTTTCTTGCCTTTGCTCCAACACACCTACAATAGACATTTACTTCGATTTTGGTATCCAAATTGCTTTGGATCCATTAACATTAATCTCGATGTCTCTAGTTCCCTTAGGAACCCATACTTGTTTAATCCTATAAGTTTTTCTTTTCTTTATAGGACAAGTATGCAACGAATGACCATGATAATGACAATGTGAGCATTTTGCCATTACGGGATGAGATGAATTATTAGAAATGATTTCTTTTTCTTTTGTTAAGCTTTCAAGCTTAACTTTTAAATCAAAATTTTCTTTTTCTAAAACGTCTTTGCTTGTTTTTGAAAATTCTAAATCATTTTTCAAAATTTCATTTTGATTTTCAAAATCCATTTTTGTTTTTAAAAGAAAATCATTTTCAGTTTCGAGTTTTGAAATCATTTTCCTAAATTTGGAATTCATGGTCTCAAATTCCAAATATAATTCATTAAAAGCATCTTGTAACTCATCAAAAGAATGTGAATTTAATTCATCTGAGTTAGAAGATACCTCGGGCTCATCGAGAGCCAAAACACCATCCACCTTAGGTGTTGAAGGGAGGATTGCACATGATGAAGCATCATCTTTCTTCTCTTCTTTCCCATAGAATTTCTCAAGCTTCTCCCAAATTTCTTTGGCACTTTTGGATGGGGAGACCTTCTTGGAAATCTCTTCACTTAGGGCACAGAGAAGAATGTGCATAGCCTTTGCATTGAGATGGTCCTTCTTTGTGTCATTGACACTCCTTTTCTTCTTCTTCTTAGGAGCTTCCGAATGTCCATCATTGATAATCCTCCAAATGTCGAGGTTGAAGCCTTGGATGAAATACTTCATGATGTTGCTCCATTGGAAGTAACCTTCTCCTTTGAAGAGAGGAGGACACATGATAGAGCGGCCTTCTTCAAATGAAATCATTGTAGAACCGCTTGCCATTTTCTTGTACGGTGGACTACGAGCGTTGGATCTTTACTCCTGGATGTTAGTCCTTCGATGGAGACGAGGCTCTGATACCAATTGTTGGGTTTTTTGGGCACGCTCGAATCGATCACCGAAACCGTCAAGAAGGGTTGTAATTGCTTGGTGGTTGAATTGGCTAAAACCGAAAGAAAGGTAGAAAATTTGCACGATGATTTTAGAGTGGTTCGACTACTCAACCGAGTCTACATCCACTACCTTAGCACACCACTAAGGATTTCCCAATTCACTCAACAATGAATTCTTCCTTTTGAGGACAAAGGGTAACCTTACAACCCTATCTTTTCAATGGCTAAGATAGAACCACTCTAGTTTTTCTCTCAAGGCTAAACTAGAACCTCTCCTTTTACAAGGGTAGAAAGATGTAAACAAATATACCTCACAAGGTGGGTGTTTACGAGAATTAAGCTCACAAGAGTGTAAAGAATAAAAACAATGAAAAACAAAACACTCTCTATACAATATTTACAAGAGAAATGAAAAAGATAAAGACTTAAACTCGATTTCTCTTGAACATTAAGCTTGGATCTTGTTTCTTGCCATCTTCAAGTGTCCTTGGGCTGTATTTATAGTGTGGAATGAGTATCTAGCCGTTTATGGCCGTTGGGGATGTTTCGGAGCCGTTGGAAGCCATTTAAGTCGAGCATTAAATGCTCTCCTGCACAATAGTTTCGAAACCTTTGAGAGGTTTCGAAACCTTAAGAGGGGTTTCAAAAAACTAGCCGTTTTATAGTCGTTACAGGGCCAAAGTTTCGAAACCTTGTAGAGGTTTCGAAACCTTTGCCTAGGTTTCCAAATTTTTGGCTACTGCCCTGACAAGTTTCGAGACCTTGTTTAAGGTTTCGAAACTTTACTCTAAAAACATGTATTTTGGGCATTTTCCGACTTTTAAAAGAGTAGTTCGATATAGGTATTCAATCGAACTCTTTCAAAACATTTTCAAAACATTTTGTCACGTTTTAAGGACTTTTGAATTATTTTTGAAATCTTTAAACAAGTCCTAAAACATTTTTCACATAATTGTTATATCAAAATATTTCTCAACAATAGATATAATATATATAATTAAACCCTAAACCCAAACCCTAAACAATATATTAATTAAAACCTCAAACCTTAAACCATATATATAAATAAATTCTAAACCTAAACTATATATATAAATATATTAAATTTATAAATAAATATTATTTATAATTTATATATATATATGAATAGATATAATATATAATTAAACCCTAAACCCCAAAAACCAAACCTTAAACCATATACATAAATAAATCCTAAACCCTAACCCCTAAACAATATATATAACTAAACCCTAAACCTAATATATATTATAAATAATATTTTAATTTTAAGATTTTGAGTTTTGGATTTATGATTTAATTATGTTTAGGGTTTATTGTTTAGGGTTTGGGATTCATTTATATATGTGGTTTAAGGTTTTAGTTAATATATGGTTTGGGGTTTGGGGTTTTATTTAATATATGGTTTAGGGTTTGTAGTTTTTAGGATTTTGGGTTTGGTGTTTTAATCAATATTTGATTTAGGGTTTGGGTTAAATTATATATTATATCTATTAAATATATATATATATTATAAATAATATTTATTTATAAAGTTAATATATTTATAAAATTATATTGTAAATATTATAAAATTATATCATGAGATAAATGAAATTAAATTCAACTGCAGTATTATTTATATATTATTTTCGTTAAAATGATATCAAGTATTTAAGTTAGCTTTGTGGTTTGGTATAAGCCTTTTATCTTAAAGGTCTTAGGTTCAAGCTTCCCAAAATGTAATATTTTTTTATTTTCTTTACTAACAAAACGACATCATTTTGGCCTATTTTAAGCTTCAGAACGACGTTGTTTTGAATTTAACGGCCTTTTATAAGATGACGGTCGAGTGCTTACATTGAAGCCAAAAGCTAAATTTGGTGGTATAATATTATCAAATTATAGTTAATGGTATGTTCGAGTCAAATTATAATAGTATCAAATTATAGTCAAATATTAACCACATTAGTGGAACTGATCCATTCACCTAAAATGAACGAAGCCTGCATAGAATAAACTCTCTCAACCCTAACCTTATCTTCTTCCTCCTCTCTGCCGTTCTTCATCTTTAGAACAGAAATGTTATCCCCAATACTTCAATAATTCTATTTAGAACAGAAACGTTACTAGTACACTGCGATGACACTTCAAAATCAATAACTTCTCTTACCAAACCTGGCTTTCGTTTATCCTTGCAATTTCATAAAAGCTCACCAAACTAATCTTTTTCTAGATTATTATTAAAAGAATAGTTTTCAATTATATTAAAAAAATCTTACGTTGGATCAATTTTGTAGCTGCTCGGGTAATAAGGTCAGTGTATCGAAAACAAAAATCTATTTTTCAAAAAATTGTGATGTGGAGTGGCCTATTGCTTTGGCGGATAGTGGTGGCTTTGAGTTGGTGAAGGATTTAGGTACTTACCTGGGCGTGCCTTTGCTTCATAAGCGCGTCACAAGAGCAACATATCGTTTCCTCATTGATAAGATTGAGCGGCGCCTTTCGGGATGGGCCTCTCGCACGTTAGCGCTTGCTGGACGGATAACGTTAGCTAAAGCCGTTCTCCAAGCTATACCGACTTATGTCATGCAAACTGCATGGTTGCCAAAAGGGGTGTGTGATACAATTAAGAGAATTATTAGGCGTTTTGTTTGAGGTTTGACCGATGGGCATAGGGGCGTATCCCTTGTTCGATGGGATGTGGTGGCGTCGGATATGAAGGGAGGTGGTTTAGGCATACGTGATCTTGGTCGGCATAATGCAGCCCTCATCATGAAGGCGGGTTATCGACTCATTACGGACAATGACAAATTGTGGGTGCAAGTACTTCGGCACAAATACAAGTGGGAGGGGGTTGTTCCGCCATCTATTTATCGTGCCGGATGTTCTCGTTTGTAGAGAGGTATAAGCCAGATTTGGGATGGGATACGCGATGGGATATGTTGGCATATACGCAATGGTTGGTCAACCGATTTTTGGTGGGATCGGTGGCTCGATGATGTTGGGCCTCTTGCACCGTTCTGCTTGGATGATGGTGTGGTTGGCAGGGTAAAGGTTGCTGCAATGACCAATGTTGCGGGGCAATGGGATTGGGGACGCTTGTCTGCTGTCTTGTCGTCGGGTATGTTGAACCGTATTGCTGCCGCGGTTCCCCCGCATGCTTCGCTAGGCTCGAATCGGCCAGCTTGGCGTTGGAACGATATGAAGACTTTCACGACTGCCTCTGCGTACGCTGCGTTGGGTACGGACAGTGGGAGCCCTGCTGGGCGCATTTGGAGGATTATATAGGGCCTAAACGTGCCGCAGCGTGTTCGTACTTTTTGGTGGCTGGTTGCACATGGCAAGGTGCTAACGAACGCGGAACGATATCGTCGACATATCGCTACCTCAAGTAACTGTCCTGGGTGTGGTGCGGATGTGGAAGATTTGAGTCATGTCCTATGTTCTTGCCCTACTGCTCGGACAGTGTGGAACCGAGTTTTAAATCCATACATTCGTAGGGATTTTTTTGACATGCCGTTTGAGGATTGGATGGACGAGAACCTCTCGAGCAGCTCTTGCCTTTATCCGGTTAATGAAACATGGAATATTTTATTTGCTATTATTTGTTGGTTGCTGTGGAAAGGCCGTAGCAGCTCAAATGTGAGGTCGTGGGATGTGGTGGAGGATGCTAGGCGGCTGCGAGATGAATATGTTTCCGCTGCAGGGGTTGGTGGCGTCGGGAGTGCTGTGAGGAATGGGCAGGGTACACGGGTGAATGAAAGATGGAAGTTGCCTAGTCAGGGGCGTGTGAAGGTGAATGTTGATGGGGCGGTTAAGGGATCGGAGAAGGTAGCTTCGATAGGTGGTATTTTCCGCGATTCAACTGGAACTTGAATTCTCGGTTTTGCCAGGAAAGTTGGGTCTTGTACGGTGCTCATGGCAGAATTATGGGCGGTGCACGATGCTCTTACACTTGCTTGGGAGCGTGGTTTTCGCTTCGTGGATGTTGAAACCGATAGTAAAATAATTGTTGCAATCCTTAACATGGAGTCAAATATTTTGTTGGAAAACGCGCTTATTCAACGTTTGCGGAGACTTATCCTTCAGGATTGGAGTTTGTCAGTGAAGTTTATTTATCGTGAAGCAAATATGGTCGCTGATAAACTAGCGAGTTTGGCTTAAAGTCGACATTTAGGAGATTTGGTTTTTGATAGTCCACCATCTGAAGTGATTCAGCTGCTTGCAGCTGATTCTGCTTGAGGGGTGCTGTTGTGTTGTGTGTTGGTCAGATCCATGTTCTTGTAAGTAGCACCATGTGTACTCTTTTCCCCCATTTAAGTGTAGAGATGTTTTTAACGAAGCACATAGTGTTACATCCCCTTTTATATAAAAAAAAAAATCTTTGTATAAAAATTCAAGAAAATTTCTAATGTGTTAGATTGAAAGGTTCTGAAAATCTTTTTTTTTAATTATCATACACCGGAATTTTTTTTTCAAGATAAAATCATTTTCTAGATTTTTTTTGGCTTAATGCACAAAATAGCCCCTAAAGTTTACCACTTTTCCCAACTTGGTACTTAACGTTTCATTTGGGACGTTAATTCCCCTAACGTTTTCACCGTTACCCATTTTGCCCCAAACTGTTACAAAAAAGTTTTCAACCGTTAAAAAAAATTTCAACCAATGAGATTGCGCCACATCAGCTCCTCTTTGATAGAGTAACCCGCCTGATTTTATTAAAAGGGTAAATGCCATGTCAAGTCTCCTATGTTTATTTTTTTATTCAATTTAGTCACTGAAAAATCTATTTTTACCTAAAATTGACCCCTAATTGTTTCTATTTTTTTTAATTTAGCCCAATATCTGTTATTAATAATAATATTGTTTTATTTAAATGTTATTATTTAATAAAAAAATAAATTAAATATTTTAATATTAAATTAGTAATTTTTGATAAATTAATCCTTACTAATTTAATATTATATTATTTTTTGCAATTCCAAAATAAATTAGATTTATAATTTAGACCCATCAAAATAAATTTAATGTTAATCTTAAATAGTTTCCAATTATGTCCCAAAATAAATTAATTTTATAATTTAGTCCCATTACGCCCTAAATTAATAATTTGGTATTAATTTAATATTAAATTAGTCTCTTAATTTATCTAATTTACCATTAAACGATTTTTTATATAAATTACATTTTACTAATTTAAAATTAAAATATTTTTAATAAAGATAAATTAAATTAATTTTTTAAGAATAGTATTATTTTCTTTTAAAATTATTAAAAAGCAACTACAACATCAAATAAATTGCAGGAGACACCATATATATACCATGAACTACGACGCATGCAATTCACATAAAATGATTCTTTGTTGGGGATTTGCAGGGAGATTCGTTGAAATTGAAAGTGAACAAACTAATAGAAATTTATAGTTCAAATTTTGCTCAAAAAATAATACAATTTGAATAAGTAATTATTTAGGGTCAATTTCAAGTAATTTAATTTATCTAAAAAATTACAAATTTAATAATAAAATATTTATTTTATTTTATTAAATATTTTATTAAATATTAACATTTAAATAAAATAATATTGTAAATAATAATAAATATTGGACTAAAAAGAATATAATTCGAATAAGTAACGGTTGAAACAAATAGGGGTCAATTTTAGGTAAAAATAGACTTTTCAATGACTAAATTGAATAAAAAAATAAACATGAGAGACTTGACATGACATTTACCCTTTTAATAAAATCAGTCAGGTTACTCTATCAAAGAGTAGCTGATGTGGCGCAATCTTATTGGTTGAAAAAAAAAATTAACGGTTGAAAACTTTTTTGTAACGGCAAAAGTAACGGTTTGGGGCAAAATGGGTAACGGTGAAAACGTTAGGGGCTTAACGTCCCAAATGAAACGTTAAGTACCAAGTTGGGAAAAGTGGTAAACTTTAGGGGCTATTTTATGCATTAAGCCATTTTTTTTTGGATTTTGAAAATTGTTTTCAGCAAAAACATCTCACCCGATATTCAGAAATAAACTTCACACAGTAAGTTTCATAATTATTGCATAAAGCTAAGCTTAGTGCTTCAAAATCAAAGCTTAGTGTTTCAACATCAAAGCTATCCAAGCTAAGCTTATCAATTATAAAAACATTAATCTTCATCAATTCTAATCATTTAACCATTTCAATTGATATTTTCCGATGGCTAAATTTTAATTCTCGGTTAAACATCACAAAACTAAAATTAGTGAAATGGTGGGAGTAGAGATTAGAGATATTTAATGGTCTCTCATGGTACTATATAATGCTCTTATGAAATTGATTGCAAAACTAATCCCCCAACTGGGACCATTTCATTCATTTACTGACAGCTTATCTAACTGATTGTATATAACATAATATTAAAGTATGCGTTGCCCGATGCGAATGCTAAAGGTTAACTAGCAGCACTTGCCACTCGCCCCACTTCTTCAAGAGTACCATTTTAATAGTGCATTAAAAGACATGTAAAACTACAACCTAGATATGGCCAATACGAGTATATTCAACTCTGACTAGCACACAATACCAATTGTAAGCCATCACACTATATATTGTATAGATATAGTATTATGTCTGCTACGAGATTAAGCAAATTGACTGAAGCAAATTTATACCATTTTCGGAACCCAAACCCATGACAAATATGAGGAAGACAACCTAATAGAAATCCACATGCAAAGAATATCATTCGTACGATTCCGATCTGACTAATTTCTCGACCAAGATGGAAGACAACTTAATGATTCAAGAGAATTTACAAGGGAATAAAACCAAAACCAAGACAATATGAGATGACTGTAGACTCTGCTCACTAAAGCTCATATATGTGGGTAAAAATTAAAAATAGACATTACTTGCTACAAACTCATATAGAACTCACCGTTAGGAACCGATAACGAGACCTTCCCGAGTAAGGTTTGTTGTCACACGAAGCACTGCTTGTGCACTTAAAGGGGAGAGCTTTGACAGACAAAAGTCCTCCCAAGAGCCTATCTCTGGATGCTCAGATACTGCGGTTGACAGATTGTGGGATTTCTCGTATACATTTTGCAGCTCCAAAAGAAGGCTTCGAGCAGCCTCACGAGATTCCGGAAGCTGGTCGCTTAGTTGGGATGCAGCTACTTGTATTAATTTGTCAATTCCATATTCCTTAATTCCTTCAGCACCCTGATAAAATCAAATGAATCCATAAAACTTAACATAAAAGAGTGACAATACTTCAAAAAGGCAAAAAAAAAAAAGTTTTTCAGCCAAGAAGAAAAAGAAAACTATAAGACACGACATCTATCAAATCCTATAAAATAGAGCAAAAGCTCATGAAAAAAAAAGTGGACAACAAGGAAATCAGAGGCTGATTACCAAAGAGAATACGAGGAAAAGAAAATAAAAACAGTTGCTTTGAAAACCATTTATACCACAAATATCCACACATAGCTAACCACCAACTACTTTAAATGAACTTGGTTAATAGAAATTTAAATGCTTTATGTTGCTGCAAATACATTGAACAAGGGTTCCATCCAAATCAACAATTCAAATTGAACAAGATTAAGACAGGGTATCATTTGCCTACCAGACGTGGAACACTACGACTAAAGCACATTGATGCCTTTGCTCGAATTCGTGGATTTCGGTTCTTAAGATAGGGTTGCAACTTGGGCAACAACAACGTAGGAGAAACTGAAGTAGTCATTGCCTCTAAAGCTCTCACTGCTGCTTCACATACAAATCTTTTGTCTTGTGAAGACTTAAGAAGAAGCTGTACAAGCTGTATTAATCATATTTGAAAACATCAGAAAACCAAAATTTTGTTTGCTTCTCTCGCAAGATGAAGAAACATTCACAAAAGAATATAACAACAAAGATGGAAGTGCACCATCTAGAAAAGGCATAGTAGCAATCAGATTAACAAGGCAATAAATCATGGAGAATACGAAAGTACCAGGGGATCCAAAGAATCAATCAAATCATTGTTATATGCATTGAAAATATCAGTAGCTGTCATAATTGCAGTTTTACAAACAGCACTTCTTGGATTCTTCAAGGACTTAACAACAAGGGGGGTCATATCACTCCTGCACATTAAAACAAGGAAACAAATACACCAGTCAAATTAAATCTAAGGCAACAATAACTGATGGGAAAATTATATTAAAACCCCATCCTCTAGTCTTTCAGATAACCAAGTCAGAATTTGAGACTTACAGTATACAATGCATTCTTTCCTTGTGGAATATTGATAATCGGCGAACATTATTGAGTGCTTCAACAACCAGAATCCAGTCTTTAGAGTCAAGTCCAGGTAACAGGTTCTGGTATAGGTAAAGATGCGTCTCAACAAACAGTAAACAAAATATCAGAAACTGAAATGTAAAACAACCGGAAATTATACCTTAAGACATGTATCAACATCTTCTAGATCACTCAAGTTCTCAGATTCAATGTATTCTACTTCCAAATTAGCTACCTCTACTCCAACGTTTACAGCTTCACCTCCATTTATTTGAACAGAAGCAGGGATTTTCTTCAGCTGCACTTTTTCAGTTTCACCTCCATTTATTTGAACAGATGCCAGGCTTTTCCTCTGCTGCTCTTCAATATTTTCAATTGTGTTTCCATTGCAAGGCTTAGTAAAATTCCCTTTACTAGAGCTGTCATTCTTCCTCTCAGGCGCAGGTAGAGTGTTGAGATCTCTTAACGCATTCCCCGACATTATAGAAATTAAGTTTGAAACTGAAAGGCAAAGAATAGACAAACAATGACATATTCCGCTATGATGGTGATCAACGATGTACAACCTTACTAACAAACTAACAATGAAATTAAATTAATTTCTTGGGCAGTTGATTTAGAGAACTACAAACCTGAAAACAGTAAAAATCCTGTTTTCCTTCTCAGATTGACACAGCAAAACAAAGTAGTTCTAATCTAAAGCAGTAATCATATTTTTAATGCTTGCATGGTTGGTTCTACTAATCTCGTCTTATTTTTAACAGATTGTTCATATAATGCCTACAGTAAGGCCTAACTTACAACATTTTAATTTTTAACCCATATTTCGCAAATAAGACAATAATGACCCAGACAACTGCCTACTTCCACTTCAAATTATCTTTCTCTACAACACCAAGCCGATGGCACAATCTGAAAAACACCGACTCTAAAAGCCTCAAGTCAACCAAATTTAGCATTAAAAAACACCAAAAAAATCATTTAATTAAAACATTTCATATAAATTTGCATTCACAATGAAGATATAATCAGCGAAAACGAACACATCTAAGCAAATCTGAATTAACTTTGATTCAATACAGATCGAAATCCACGAATTAGCACAAATTATGAAATTTCCGCAACAAAAAAGAAAAACGAAAATCAAAGCAATTGCAAACAGAGATCTAGATGCCGAACATGTCATAACATGAAATTTTAAAATAAAACTAAACTAAATTTGTATATAGATAGACAGATCTCGCCTAGAAATGTGCTTAATTTTTCTCCGATATTTAAAATTTGCAAAACAAAATCAAGAAGAAAAAAACTAGAGAGATGAGGGAGAGAATACCAAAGAGGTAAGAGATAGAGACGAAGCGATCAGCGGGCAGTGTGACTTGCGTTGAGACCTCACCAGTGAAAATGGTGACTCTTGTATATAAAAGGAAAGAAACTGAGCCAAAACGATGTAGTTTTTTAGAGTATTTAGAGAAGAAAATCCGACCGAGGCCGGCAGGCACGGGTCTACTGCATGTGACGGCCTTTCTCCTTCTCTCTCCTCACTCTCTCGGTTGAAATTAATATTTGTTTTCTGAAAGCCCTTGCTCTGGCTTTAAATAGCGAAAATGCCACTGTTTCATTTATGTATTTATTTATTTATTTATAAGAATTACCTGAATTTTTATTTATTTTTTTGAACTTGACGCTCCAACATTAGAAAAAGAAAGTTTGATTTTTGAAAATTGAAATGATGCTTCATCATTTTGAAAATGCTTAGCTCCATTCATATGGGATTTAATTATAGATACCAATGTATTCGTTACAATTGTGTTATATCTATTGCATTTCGTGCCTAATTATTTCAAACCTTTCGAAAGTTTAAATTTAGAAATAATCGGATATAAGCCGCAAAACTTTGCTTCTTCGTAAAACTTGACTCGAATTAAAAAAATAAATATTTTTTTTATTTCGAATTATTCGAATTGAGTTGTTCGAGTAAACTCGAGTAACTCGAAAAAATTTCGAGTTTGAGTCGAGTTGAACTTTGCCCAAATTAAAAAATCGAATTTTACACTTTTGCACGTTAGTCCCTGATTTAATTTTTCTTCAATTCATCCTTCATTTTAAGTCCATTTTTGACCAAATTTGAACCACATATTCCTAAAACAACTTAGAATACTTATTTATATTTTTGAAAATAAATTTTGTATTTTTTTCAATTCAGCCCCTTAACTTTGTATAATTTTCTCATTTCTTCAACCCTCCTTCGTTTTAAGTCAATTTTTGACCAAATTTAAACTGCATGCTCCTAAACCACCGTAGAATACATATTTAGCTTCAATTCATATTTTTTAAAATTAAATTTTCAACTTTTGCAATTTAGCCCCTCAATTTTGAATGATTTCTCATTTCTTCAATTTTTCTTTCGTTTTAAGTCTATTTTAACCAAAATTAAACCACATGATTCACTAATACTATATAATATTTATATACCTTCAATTCATATTTTTAACAAATATATTCTTTTTTGCAATTTAGTCCTTTAACTTTACATTTTATTCAATTTTATCATTCAACTGAATTTTTTGTAATTTTTTTCTTCACATCAATTCATTGACACATTTATACTCTCATCAATACTCTCATCAATACTCTCATCCAACTCAATCCTGTTTGATTATCGGATCCCGAAAATTGGCACCTGCGGTGCCGGCGCCGCCATGGACAGTCCTTTGCAGATGAACGGACTCCCAATCAGCGTCTATGCCCCGGAGACAGTGGGGTGCGTTGTGGTTGACAAGGCGGGCCGATGTGCCGCCGCCACCTCAACCGGTGGGCTCATGAACAAGATGAGTGGAAGGATTGGTGACTATCCACTTATCGGTTCAGGGACCTACGCATCCGAGGTATGCGGGGTTTCGTGCACCGGAGAAGGAGAAGCAATCATCCGTAGCACACTGGCGAGAGAAGTTTTGGCGGTGATGGAATACAAAGGGTTGAATCTACATGAGGCGGTGGACTATGTGATAAAACATAGGTTAGATGAAGGCAAAGTCGGGCTCATTGCGGTGTCGAAGGACGGCGAAGTGGCTTGTGGGTTTAACACCACCGGGATGTTTAGGGGGTGCGCCACCGAGGATGGGTTTATGGAGGTTGGCGTGTGGTGAACGTCCTTGGGTTGACCCAAAGCGAGCTCTGCTTTTTTTGTGGTTTCATTGGTAATGTCACATGTGGTTCACAGTATCTCTTATTTGGTCAGTGTGTAATTGAAATTCCACCAATAATAAATCAGGATCTTCTTTATCAAAAAAATATTATAAATATATTTTAGAAGTTTAGATGATATTTTTTTTATTAAATAACATTACAAATCTTATTTATACATGTGAAAAATAATATGAAGAAACACACACACATATGTGCATATCTTATATGATTAGAGAAAGTCGTTTAAAATGAAATCAAACTGTACTATAACATGGTGTGACGCCCCTCGCCTGGGTTAGGAGCAAGGAGCGTCCAGAAACATATTAATCAAGACTTAACAGAAAAGTGGGTCAATTTAAAAAATTTCTTCTAGAATAAGAAGAACTAATCAATTAGCAACATGACAAAATTTTAATTAAACAATTTCAACATTTTAATACAAATTCAGATTCTAAGGATTCTATTCGGTTCTACACCAATATTGGACAATGTCATTTAACCAAAACAATATTAGCATTTCTAATAAAAACCTTTCATCAACACTCATCTTAATCAATTACTACTTGTAATTTCCCTAACCCAATTCAAATGGACTTATTATTATTCAAGTGACATAATTCTCATTCAACATAATCATCACTACTATCAAATTATTTATAGCATTCGAATCATTAATAGACAATAGGTATATCAATAGTTAAACAACCCAAAAGATCATGCTATTTCATTCATATTCATAGACATAAGGTTTCATAACAAGGGGCTTCCATGATCATGGTTCTTATTTACATATATATCATTTTACAACAAAAAAGATTATCATGCCTCTAGCCAAAACACCATGAGATTAACATTTACAAGATCATGGTATTCAAAAAGTTGTCATTCCAACTTCAATACACACACCTTAGGTAAAGCCTAAAGACCATCATAATGCAAAGGACTAAATCCACAATGCAAGAACCTAAGCCACCAACAATTATCAAGACATAACCAAAGCATGCCATAATATCAAGTCTTCCTACACTTGTATATATAAGCTCCAAGGTAGAGTATCTCTAAACGACCGATCATGAGTTTTGGGAAGAATAACAAACAAGAGTGGTAAGTACATGGAAGTACTTAGTGAGGTAATACACAATTGCCAATTTTCAATACATCAATTATTCAATTCCTATCGATCAAGGGTAGCTTATAATCCATTCAATTTCTACAAATAATATTTAACAAGCTCAAAACAATTCATAAAAATCAATACAAGCTTTAATTTGATACATATCAATTATCACCCAATTTCAATTCGAAACTTACAATTGTCATAAGAATCAATTTATTACATAGTATTTATCACAAAATTCAATATAATTCATAGCAAATATCTTAATATTCAATTAGGCTTTGGTACCTAGTTAATTCAAAGGTACTCGAGTCATATAATTCAAGTCGATACTTTAAGTATCTTAACAAGAAGGTGTCTTCTACACCCAAGCAAGTCGGTACGCAAAGTACCTGAAAAGTCGATACCCTTGGCATCTAACAGGAGGTGAATACATCACCAACAAAACAGTACACTTAGTACTTAACAAGTCGAGCTCTAGACTCTAGGCATGCCATACTACCTAGGAACAACTAGAACCAAGGTCTTTGTAATTCTTAACTTTAAAGTTTGTTCTCTTAAATTAATTATCAAAGATAACTAATAAAATTAATAGCACCAACAAATTAGATAATAACCTTAACCTTTTGTTGACCTTAATTCTGGGAGAATGGTTGCAAGTTTCATCGGTCATCATCAGAAAGAAGGTCGCAGGTTCGTTGGTCACCGCATGGGAGCCACAGTTTTCATCAACTTCGTCAGCAAGCATATTCATCCAGTTATACTTAGAGAAGTTTTCACAGCATATGGGAGGGTTCTCGAAGTGTACATAGCTTACCGAAATCGAAAAAGGTTGTCGAAACCACACGCCTTTGCTTTTATTAGATTTTCGGATGGGCATGAAGCAGACAAAGGTTTTAACGAATGGAATAACCGATGAATGGATGTGTTCTGGATCAAAGTTTATCATGCAAGGAGCGAGAAAGAGTATACCCCTTTTACCCGCACTCACCTTATTTCAGACAAACCTCTGAAAGCCATGAAGTCGTTTAGAGACGGAAGATCATTCAGAGAGGTCCTAACGGGAAATCCTGACCAGAGCAAGAACATCCCTATCCCACCTTCTATAATAAACGTAAAGTTGTGTCAAGAACAGGACATTAATAAGGTTCCGGTTAAAGTTATTCCTCCTCAATTAGAAACAACATGGCTAAAGTTTTGTCTCGTTGGCCAATTGAAGGGCATGTACAACGTCGATATGGTACAACAAGCATTAAGGTCAGAAGGATTTAGTTTTCAGTTATGCGAATGGTCCGGATTCTACGTTTTGATTCGTTTTGACACAATGGAATGTCTTAAAGATTTTTTGAAGTCAAATGAGGTGTTTTTAAAATCTTGGTTCACAGATTTAGATTAGCTTCACGGTTTCGAACAGAAGAAGAAACTGAAAGTCTGGATCAGCTTTTATGGCGTTCCTTTCACAATCTGGTTCGAGAGTTTCTTTAGAAACATAGCCAGTCTTTGGGGGGAGGTGATTAAGATTGATGAAGAAACGGTAGCAAAATCCAGATTCGATGTAGCTCAAGTTCTAGCAAGAGTAAGCTCAATCTCGATTATTCCACCCTCAGTGTCCATATCCGTCAACGGGAAAATTTGTTATATCAAAGTGGGCGTATCTGAATATGAAGATGAATGGACCTGGATCGACAACGGAAGTTCAAAAGACCCCATAGAAAATGAGCTTGATAGCTACTACGATGAGTCCCAAGAAGAGTTTAATGTAGAGCTTTCTTGCGTCGAGAACGTGGGAAAAGCGGCGCTCCAGGATGAATCCCCACATGGCGTGTCCATAAATGGGGGCGTGAACACATCAGCTGAACGGGGTCGCGACAATACAAGTTATTCCATTAGAGCCCAATCTCCATGCCACCAGCAGCCCAACATCATCCTTGGGCCTCTAATAGATGGGGATTTGTTGGATGTTCTAGGTAACCAAGTACAAGAGACATCAAGGATCTCCTCTAGTCAAAGCGGTTCAGTGACCCATTTCTTCGATAGTGGATCTAGGTTGTATACTATCAAGCCTAAGCTCCTCAAAAATCCAAGTGGAGGCAACCCCCTGAGTACCAGATCAAATCTTGACAGAATTCATAGTTAGGCAGCTAATTCGTTTCCTCAAGTGAGATCCAAAGGAGGAGCTTCTATCGGCAAAAATAAAAACTAGCACTCTATCTCGCGGGAAAATTTTCTAGCTTCTTACAATTTAGGGGTATTCAATTCTAGCTTTCCAATCTCAATTCAAGTGCAAAAGGGCAGTGAGTCAGCTCTTCAGTTAGAAGCCAGCAATTCAATTGAAGTGTGCAACTCCTTAGGTTTACGATTCGCGACTAATAATAGTGTCGTAGCTACGAGATTCATGGACATTGCTCGGGAGAATAGAAAAGCTGATTGAAAGTCCAGGGACAATTCTCGTGTTTTTAGGTGAGTCGATTCTAATCATGTGTTATATGGCTAAATTGACATATTACTGTATTTCGTGGAACATCAGAGGCATGGGCAGAAGAGAGAAAAAAGCTGTCGTTAGGAATCTATTAAGGGCAAATAGACCCCATGTTCTCTTTCTGCAAGAAACAAAGTTACCAAGTATTGAAGACAATCTTATCCGCTTCATCAGTGGTAGCAATCAAGACTATGGGTCGGTGTTTTCTCCATCAGAAGTCTAATCGGGTGGACTACTATCTATCTAGGACTCTAATTTCTTCATCCTGGAATCAAGTATCGTCCACAAATGCTACATCCTAATTGAATGGTGTATTCTCCCTCTAAAGATGAAATGTGTTATGGTAAATATATATGCGCCCAATGATCGTGGAGAAAGGCAAATTGTGTTTAATGAATTGAGTGTGAAATTAGAGCAGCTGAACGTCCCGATGTTAATAGGTGGGGATTTCAATATTGTTCGACATCGAGACGAGAGAAGGGGAGTCTCGACCAACAGATTAGTCATGCTTGCATTTTCAGTGTTCATAGATATCCTGAAGCTCATGGATCCCCTAGTTTAGGGTGGTGCGTTTACTTGGTCCAATTGGAGGGAGTCCCTCACTTTTAGTAGGCTTGATAAATATCTCCTCTCACTCGAATTGTGTATACAGTGGCCGAATGTTATTCAGAAGATTCTTCCCAAGAGTATCTCAGACCACAATCCTATCTCTCTCTGCAGCGTTGCCTCAATTGGGGTCCAAAACCTTTCAAGTGGTTTGACCACTGGGCAGGCGAAAAAGATGTAGCGAGCTTTATTACCAAAAGCTGCAGAGCTTCGAAAGGAAAGGGGATAGGTGCCACTCTCACAACGTGTAAAGAAGTGACCAAGAAATGGTTAGCCTCGAACAAGAAGTGTGACCTGGAGTCGATACCTATTTTAGAGTAGAAAATTTAGGAACTTGAGGTTGAATTACAAAAGGGTGGTGTGAATCAAGTGGTTGCAATGAAATTAAAAGAGTCAAGATTAAAATTTTGGGCTCGCTATAGGAGGGAGGAACGAGAATGGATCCAAAAATCCCGAGTCAAATGGTTTCGAGAGGGAGATAGAAATTCAAGGTTTTGTCACTTGATTGCTTCATCCTGTGGAAGGACAAACAACATATACTCTTTCACTGTTGACAAAAAGACCCTGGAAAGCCCTACAGACATAAAATCCTATATCGAGAAGCATTTCAAGAAAATATACAATGCCCATCCAACCATACCAGTAAGTAGCTTCGATTGCAACTTGAAGAAAATTTCTGAAGAGTCGGCTTCCTCACTAGATCGTGAATTTACTATAGAAGAAATAAAGGCAACATTATTCTCAATGGATGGCACTAGAGCTTTAGGACCCGATAGTTTTAACATCGGTTTTCTACAGAGATTCTAGGACAATTTGAAGGACGAGCTACTGGTTTTCTTCCAAGAATTCTATATAGGAAGGGTGGCGGGCTACTCATTTAATCATTCATTCATTTTTCTCATTCCAAAAAACCAGTCACCATCGACCATTGAGGATTATAGACCTTTAAGTTTAGTCGAAATTGTTTATAAGCTCTTTGAAAAGGTTCTATCCAGAAGACTTAGTGGCTGTATTGATGAAGTTATCAGTGAAACTCAATTTCCTTTTACTCCAGGAAAACAACTAATAGATTGCTTCTTAATCTCTAATGAGGTCGTTGATTAGCTCAAAAAAAAGGGTTTGCTTGGAGCCTTATTCAAGTTTGATTTCAATAAGGCGTATGATTCGGTCAATTGGGATTTTCTACTCTTGATCATGGAAAAGATGGGTTTCAGTCTGAAATGGCGTAGTTGGGTTCGACTATACATATCTACATCATCGATATTTGTTTTAATTAACGGATCCCCTACAAAATCCTTTAGGATAAGCAGAGGACTGCGCCAAGGCTGTCCTCTTTCACCCTTATTATTCAATATCGTGGCAGAGGCTCTCAATTATATTCTATATAAGGCCTGTAACACCCGGGTTTGGAGGTAGGGTGAAAATAATGTTTTAATATTATTTCGGGTTCGGTTTTATAATTTAAATAAATAAAATAATGGTTCGGGTTTTGTTTGCAAATAAAATAAAGGTGTTGGACCCAATTTTTAAACCAAAGCCCAATAGCCATTTCATTAATGGCAGTTTCGTAAATACGTGGCCTTGAATAATAAAAACCCCTTTAATTTCAAAACACCCAAATTTGTGTCATCTTCTACCTCCCAACCAAAAACCAACGTGAAACCCCACCCACCATTGAAGTTTCTATTTCATCTCCTCCATCCTTCATCCTTGATGATTTTTAAAAGGTAATGGCACTTTTGAGCTGTCCTCACCTTCCTCTTTCTCTCCATGTATTTAGTTTTTCATAAAACTCATTGTTTTGTGTTTTGAGTTTTTAAACTTTTAAGTTAAAAATCCCAACTTTGTTGTCCAATGTTGAAGCTTTTGAATTCTTATTATTATGTGTGTTATTCGTAGCCCGAATGGTCCAACATATATGATTTTTACTTGATTTTATTAAGAAATTCGTATTTGGGTTTAAGTGGGGTTTTAGGAGGGTTTAGAAGTGAGTTTTAGGGCTGTTTTATGTTGGAATATGAGGGCTGATGGTTGTATGATAGTTAGGGGTTGTTTTGGAAGCTATTAGGTGTGTTAAAAGAGTTTGAATCAATGGTTTTCGGCTGTGCATAAGGGCTGCTCGGGAATGGCATTTTGGGGTTGTTCTTGGCTCGAAAAACATGTGTTTTGTGCTTGGGTTGTGTTCCGGGTTGCTAAATTGTTTTGTGGACTGATTTGAGGTTAATTTACTTGTGTTGAGACGATTAGAAGCAAGGATTTACGTTGGTAAAGCTTTGGGATCGATTTCGGAAGTCATTGAGGCTTGAGTTGGCTTTGCTTGATTTGCTTAAGGAAGTAAGGTGAGTGGTTAATGTTTTAAATTGATTTTCAAAGGTTGGTTCAAGCATGTGGATGCGAAAATGTTTTCAAGTATTGTTGTGGTTCAAAGATGGTTTTGAAAGATTTTAGATTGGGCTTGAAAAGTCGAATTAAACTCAAGAGTAAGATGTTGTGAATTGCCTCTTTAATTTCCCCTTTTTACCGTTTGTTTTCATTACTTGTGGTGATGAATTGTTATGCATGAAATTTCAATACTTTGGGAAGAAGCATGTTGTTGTTATGATGTTGTTGATCATGCGTGATGAAAATTATTGGTGATGTTGATATGCCTTGTAGAATATGTGTACGTTGGTGCAGGTCGTGCACGGAAATGGTGAGTAAGACCATTTATGGTTGGTAAAATTGTAAGTAGTAAGTTGGTGCCTAGTTGTGGATTTTGTTACAACTTGTTTTGTTTGTGCATGATATAGTGAGTACATGTCACATGATGGTGATTGTATATCGTGTTGCATGGTTGGTGTCGAACCTCACGTGATGGTTGTCGTTGCACCGGTGATGTGTAGTCCCACCGGTAGCGATTGGTATAAGACTCCGGTGATGTGTAGTCCTACCGGTAGTGACTAGTAGAAGAGTACTTTGATGTGTAGTCCCACTGGAAAACTACTAGTCGAAACGGTGATGTGTAGTCCCACCGTGTGTGTTTGGTTATGCTCGTGCATGCCATGTATTGTGCATGTTGTGTCTCACTATATCATTCTCTTTTTATGGTTTTGCTTTAATCTAGGATTATGTTTTTATGCATACCATGAAGTGTGATGCCATGATAATTATCTATATTGTTGCCTTGTGGTTGGACATTGTATGATAGTAGAAGGATTAGGTCGTTGGATGAATTGCATGTGGTGATCTTTAGTTTTAAAGAAAGCTTTGAACCCTACATTGTCGTTGTTATGTTTTTGAGCTCCGCTCACTAAGCTTTATGCTTACGCTCTCCTTTTTTCGGCAATGCAGATCTTTAGCTTGGAGTTAGCAAGGAGCGATAAAAGGGCGTCCAAGCGTGTGTTGGTTCGCTCAAGTATGGTTTATTAAATATTGTAGTAGTTTAGCAATGGGAAATGCTACGTGTTTTAGGAGCGTGTATCTAGACTCCTTTGTGTTGGCTTGGTTCTTGTATGCCTTGTTTGATTTGTAAATATTGCTTATGATGCATGTCTTGAATGCTTGTATGTTTTGGTTGCTAAGGCATGTAACCTTAAATGCTATGTATGCTTCCTTGCGGTGAATGTATGACCTTGTGTTGGATGTCTATCTTTAATGCTCAAGTGATTGTCTTGTGAAGCATGAACCCTAATGCTATGTATGATTCACATGTTTAAGATGTTGGTTCCTTTAATGTTTGGTTCTTATATGCTTGAAGTGTGTTAAACATGTTTGTAGAAGTTCGGTCTTGCCTTAGGTTTGTGCTGGCGTGTTGTGAGAGGTTTTAGTGGGGTCTTGGGGCATCCTTGAGCCTTAAAACCAGCTAAATCTAAGCTGCAGACAGAGGGCGTTTCGAAACGGTCGACCCCGTTCCGATACGGTCCCTTTGTTTTTGGCCAGGCGTTTCGATACGCCTAAGGAACGTTTCGATACGATTTTGCCACTGGAAATCTGAGAATTTGACGATAAATTGATGTATCGAAACGGGCCTTAGCGTTTCGGAACGGCCTTTATCTCGTTGACCACGAGAAGTTGACTGTTGTGATCGTTTCGATATGGGTCACCCCTGTTTCGAAACGGACTCATCATGTTGACTTTGACCAGTTGACCAAGTCAAGGCGTATCGAAACACCCTAAGGGCGTTCCGATACGGCCTGCTGTAAAGGATTAAAATGGACTGTTTTGATGATCTATTTGGTTGTTTTGTCTCGTATGTTCTTCCGCCGTTGCTTTCCTCACATAGGATTCAATAATGCCTCTAGAAGGGATAATAATAAACGAAAAAGTTTTCTAGGGTTGCTAACCGAGGTGGGACCTTAACGGGTTTCGCTTCGATTTTCCCCGTGTAGCCTACTCGGGCCGGTCAGCCTTCCAGACCGGGACGAGGAGGTTACAAGGCCACAATGATGGGGTTTTTCACAGGCATTTTGATTGGAAACCAAGGCTTATCTATATCCCACCCCCAATTCGTAAATAATTTAATCATCTTTTGTGGTGCAAGTGAAGCGAAAATAAAAAATATATAATTTGCATCCTCCGTGGCTTTTAAATCGCTTCTGAACTAAAACTTAATGTGAACAAATCTAAAATCCTCGGGATAAACGTGGATGATACTACTGTTGCTAATTGGGCTGATTCATTACAGTGCCAAAGTGAATCTTTTCCTTGCAAATACCTTCGCTTACCTCTTAGTATTCCCAGGAATTCAGTTGCATTGTGGACGCCAATATTAGAGAAGATCGCAAAAAGGCTTGCGGGTTGGAAGGCCAAACTCCTTTCTCTGGGCGACAGGATTACTCTGGTAAAATCGGTCCTTCTTAATCTTCTCGTGTTCTATATCTCAATATTTCATATGTATGCCTCCATTAGTTCTCACCTTAACAAGCTTATTGCAAAGTTTATTTGGGGCGCATCAGATCAAAAAACAATTCATTGGCTCAGTTAGGAAACCTTGTGCAAGCCGAAACAAGGTGGTGGTCTCGGCCTTTGTGATATGAAGGCCAAAAGCAAATCTCTCTTAAATAAATGGTTGTGGAGATATGGCATAGAATATAACAGGTTGTGGCGAAAGGTCATCAATGCAAAGTACGAACGTAGTTCGCCAAGCATTCTAACTAGAAATTTCAATCAGTCAAACAGATCTTGGATTTGGAAGTGTATTACAAAGCCTCTTCAGAACCGGTCATATGTCTTCAGCCAACACATTAGGTACGTAGTGGGGAATGGCAAGGCGATAGAGTTTTGGGAGGATGAATGGACTAGTTCTTCTTCTCTGAAATCGCTATTCCCGAGAGTTTTCGCTTTGGCCACTCGAAAGCAGGGGTATATCTCAGACTTTGGATCTTTTGAGGATGGAGTTTGGTCATGGAATATTAACTTGAGGAGAAGCCTATTTGAGTGGGAAATAGAAGTGTGGAACTCGTTCATAGCTTTCATTGCGAATTTCAAATTAGGAATGCTTAAAGAAGACTCTATTAGATGGGTTGCAAATTCGATTGGTATTTACAAACCATCATCTTATTGCAAACTTTTGCATCCTCCCCTTTCATCTACAGAAGAGGTGTGGAAGCGAGTGTGGACTAATTTGACTCCACCAAAGGTGGAGGTGTTCGTTTGGAAGTTGATGCACGAGCGAGTTCCAACAATGGCCGAGTTGATGAAAAGGGGGATTTCGCCCACAAGTAACATCGCCTGCCCTTTATGCCTCAAATTCCCCGAATCTGTTAACCATTTGTTCTACGAATGTGAAGTTTCATGGTGCCTCTAGCAAAAGTGGTGTAGCTTGGGGGAATTAATCTAATTATCCCAAACAATCCCAAAAGTCTGATGTTAATATAGGATCAAGCATTTTGCGATTTCAAGGAACATTCAGTGTAGATGATGATCTTCTTTAGTATGGTATGGACAATGCGGCTATTTAGAAATGACGTGGTGTTCTGCAAAGCATCCATCGATTCGGATCAGTTATACCAGTTATCAATTTTGAGAGTGTGTAGGTGGGGAAGCGCTAAATGGGCTGCCTCATTCCCGGCTTGTTCTTGTATATTGAGTTGCTCGTCCTCCCTAAAGGAAGTGTCGCTAGCTTTAGTGAAAATAGCTCCTAGCACTTGGCTACCTCCTAGTCACAGTTCGCTGAAGTTCAATACTGATGGTGTTGTCCGAGGAAGTTTTGGAGCCATTGGTATAGGTGAAGTGCTAAGGAATCACATGGGCAAATTACTGTGCACTTTCTCGAAGAATGCTGGAACGTCTGATGTTGCTTCACGGAAATCCTAGCTATCAAAGAAGCCATTACATTATTCAAGACCTTTCATTGGGTTCGATCTCATAAACTAATCATTGAGTGCGACAACAGTAACGTGGTTCATTGGATTAACAATGACCACACCTCACCAATGAATTTTAAAGATATTATCAAGACAATTCGGAATTGTGGGAGCGGATTCTATTAGAGCATTCGATTCATTCCTAGAGAAGGAAACACTTTGGCGGATAACCTGGCTAAACAAGGTATTCATCGCATACATGATTATGTTAAATTTCATTAACAATGCTCCTGGCATTTGCCTCGAAGCTGGCTGGTTTTGGTTACAGAGACAAATGGGAAGCTATTGAGTCAGTGGCAAGGGAGGTGTTAATGGCCAATTAGTTGGAAGATCCCAGGTGTTAATAGTGGGTGCAATACAGATGCAGATCAATGAGCAAAAGCGGTATTCAATGATGGTTGGCAGAGTGATGTTAAAATTCTCATTGTTTGGACCTTGGTTATCTTGGGCGGTGTATCATCTTGTAAAAATGGCTCTATTTCTGTTCAGATGGGCATCGAGGCTTTCTATTTATGGAGTCGCGATTGGGTTGAGCAGGTGGGGTCAGTAGTTGGAAAAAGTCTGTTGCTAAGTTTTGGTTATGTCTTCGATTGGCCAGGATAAGGGCAGTAGTTTAGGGTCTCATCTTTTGCTTCTGTTCTTTAGTTTTGTTACATGGTCTGTTTGTTTATGATATGTTTCCCGGACATGGCCATTTGTGAGTAACAAACATTAACACCGTGCACTCTTTTTCCTCCATAGGATTTAGGAAGGTTTTTTAACGAGGTCGATGTTCTTGCTTTCCCTAATAAATTTCTCTTTTAAAAAAAACCAACAAATTAGATAATCATACATAAGGTTGTTTTGATTAGACAAGAGCACAATTCCAATTCTTTCAATTCATTTAACAACCATGATATTTCATAACGCTTCACAATTCAAGAAGCAATCATATACTTTCAATAACTCAAATAACATTCTAAGCTCGATTGAGCACATACACATAAATCCAACATCCAAGCCATTGAATTGCCTCTTTTCATTAATTCTCAATTGGCAGTTTTCTCAATTTGTTATATGCATATGTACTCAGTTTAGGTTCTAATTTCCAGCAACCATGTATCAGATCCACAATTCCTCAATACCAAATCAATAGGCACCAACACATGCAAAACAACCAAGAAATTACAAAAATGCACTACTCAATTCATCCACAAGTTTTAATCAAAATGTCCAATTATTAATTTAAGTTATTCTTCCCTAGTTACCAATATGTATATCCATATATATAAATCCAATTTTATATCAAAGACAAGATCAAGATAATAATTTGGTTAGAACCTAAGTTTCAACCCTAGGGAAGATTACACTCACAAGACTTCCTAGTTATTCTTAAATTTGGATGCCTTTGAGTGAGTCCATTTTGCCTAATGAAGTGCCTTCTTCGAATCCTTTTCTCCCTTGATCTAATCAAACACATGTCATGCAATAAACATTGGTTATCATCCAATTAAATAGAGTGATCTTAATGTATAAAACACCAATTGCTAAATGTCTAAACCATGTCCTGATTTGAGTAGATTGTATACCCTCTAATGTTCTATTCATATCTTTTAATCTGCAAGTCGGAATCGCGATTATTATATACTGTTAGAAAGCTTACATAACTGAATTTACAGTTATATAAGGCTTGCGTTCTAATTATTTTTCAATTAAAGTAGTTTATTCGATAAAATGTGGCCAAAATAGTGTTTCGAAATTGTCCTTAAAATTAAAAGCATACTTAAGTGGTTTGATCGATCTAAATTCCATATTGGTTCAGCTAATTTCTTTTTCTAATACAACATTTCACCTTTCAATTACATTTATATACTGGAATCAACCTTAATTAAATTCACATAAGTCCTCAATTAGACAAATTTTCTAGACTAGTCCCTATAAGCATGTTTTACATCCGAAACACCTAATTGGCTTATGTTATCTCTAATTCATTAATTCAATCCTTCTAGTATTTATTTTTATTACTCTTTAAATCATTTTCAAGGATTTCTAGTTTCCAATTTACTCAATTAAGTCTTACCTTTTCAATTTAACTACGCTAGTCCCTAAACTTTTCATTTTTCTACTTATGCTCTTAATTTCGATCCAGGGTCAAATTCATCATTTTCATCCTCATTTTTCTATGAATTAGCATTTCTATACCTTAAATCTCATAACCTCGAATAACTTCTTCTTACTGAAATTTCTCTAATTTCGAGTGAAATTTCCTAATTTTCACAACTTTCATGCAATTGCAATTCTAGAGAAATTTTAAGCAATTTTCTATGATTCGGCTAACCATTAGCTACTATTTACATCAACCAAATTATATTCTACCAGATTATAGTCCTTACATCATTCTAATCAAGTTTTTCAAGCCTTAATCTCAACTCAAATATCATGCAAGAATCGACATTTTCATGATCTAAGGTTACAATTGAACATAATTTGAAGTGGGGAGCTTACCAAGTTTTTTCTCTAAATTTTCCAAGTTAAAATTTCACTTCATGCAAAGAGAAGATGAGTGTTTTCCATGGATGTTCTCTAAATTTTTTCTCTCCTTCTTTCGATTACTTAGCCGGCTAGGAGATGAAATAGAGGTGATTTCGATAGTCTTTTTTTGCAGGAATAATTCATGGAAGTGATTCGTATAATTCACCAATTGATATTGGCATGTATATATCGTTCTTCATCACTTGTTCATTATGGGCCTTTTCATCACTTGCTCTCCACCAATTGACATTGGCAAATATATATCGTTCTTCTCTCTTTCTATTTATCTTCCTATAATTATATCAATATATTGATTTTGATAGTCTTTTTCTGCAAGAACGTGATTCATAGAAGTGATTCGGTTGAGAGTGCAAGGAAGAAAATTGCATTATGGTTCTCAGAAAGTCCTGTTAACTGGTATAGCAGTGTCCACCCCTGGATCTGAGTAGATGTTTAGAGTAAGATGTTGCAGATCATGCCATCATCATGCTAGCTTATTGTTGGTGAACTTTTTAATCAACTTTTTACTAAGTTAATTACCTTTTGTTACCGTTTAAGGTGTTTGTTTGATTGATGCATGCACTAGCAGTAACATATTTTAATAGAATTTGGTTTGTATGAATAGAATTTCAGTTGCTGATATGTTTGAATTTTATGGTTACTGAACATTTTTAAAGTGGATTTTAGTAGCTTCAATCAGTAATTCCAATGATTTTATTTTTGGTCTTATTATAAAATAAAATTTTAAATAAATGCCAATTAAACCTATACCGACGGACAAAATCGCCGGTATATGTATCTTATACAAATTTACATGATACATATACCGACAGACAACACCATTGGTAAAGGTAAAACCCTATAGCGACGGTCAAACTGTCAGTAAAAAACTAACGTTATATATGCACCATGTATACCGACGAATTGGGTTCGTCGGAATGGATACACTAATTTGTCGGGTTAGGGCATACCTATGCCTACGGATATGTCCGTCGGTATAGGGTCCCAACATCTATACCGATGAAATCAGCCGTTGGTATAGAAATATATCGACTAGCGTTTTACTGACGGTTGTTTGTCTGTCGAAATATTTTTTTGTCCGTCGATTTAAGATTTTAGATCATATACTAACGAATTTTTAGTCTTTTACCGACGCTTTTCTGTCCGTCGATATATGTCATTTTTTTTGTAGTGGATGACAAGGTGTCATACTCTAGGCCTTGATTTGTCTAAATTATCCTCTTTAATTAACTCTTACGGCTTAGGATGGTGGAGGGGCAAATTAAGGAGTCTCGGTTTTGAGACATTGAACTTCCTATCTTTAATTTTATTTAATTTACTCCTTGACTTATCCTATTCGGTAGTTTGTGGTTTTATTCAATTTAGTCTTTAATGATCGAATTGCAGGGTAATTAATAATTAATTAGGTTTGTTGATTAGCTAATAAATTCAATAATTGTTAAGGTACAATTGAGGGTGTTACAATGATAAATAATTATAATTAAATTTGTATAAGAACTCGAAATTTCGACTCAACTCGAATCGAAAAAATTTCAAATTAAGTCAAAGTTGTAAAATATATCGCAACTCGAATAACTCAAAAAATTTTGACTCGACTCGATCGAAGGCTCACCCCTAGAGGCGGCACCAATCTTTATGTTAGGTGCTTGCCGCTAATAATTTTTTCTTAATTTTTGTGTTATTATATCGTATATTTAATTTTCTTTTTAATTTTTAATAAAAATAACTCTACTTTTGTAGCATGTATTCCTCTGTCTTGTGGCACGTTTTTTGTGTTTTTTTTTCTTCTTATTATTCTCAGGGTTGGATTTGACATCGCCTCGACTGGTCAAGATTGTGTTTATTTGGTTATCATGCTGATCTTCCCTGTTTGGACCCTCTGATTGAATTTGGATATGTGATTTACATTTGTGGATGGTTTTGTCACGATGTTCGGCTCTGATTTGCGAATTTCGGTGGTCTTTCAATAATCTAATCCCCTTTTGTTGTTCGTTTACCGATACAGTCAGATCTCTTCGTATCTATCTTTTGTTCGAGTCTTTTGATTGGACTTCTAACATTTTGTTTGTTTGGTCATATATGATCTCAACTGCTTAATTCCTTATGTTAATGCTTATAGAAAATGCTCAAATTATGTGTTTAGTTTACGTTACTAATCGTAAACTCTCATTGTAATTTGGATATTTTTTTATTTTTAATAAAACTAGAGGCCCCTATAAAAAAATCAGATATAATTACATAATTATGATGCGTTTATACAAGTATCTTAATCCATTTGTAAAATCTTTTATACCACTGATGTTATATTGGATAATTATCATGTTTACATTATTACGAGAGTTTACCTAATTCAATTCGATTAATGGAGATTGAAAATTACACACCGTTGAGTTAGTGGAGGTATGATTTGTGGCCGAATGTCATTCAAAGGCTACATACGAAAAGTATCTCGGATCACAATGCCATTGAGTTAGTGGAGGTATGTAAAGGCACGGGGGTCAGCTACTTTAAATGGTTTAATTATCTTGCGGATGATAAAAAATATGTGAATGCAATAGAGAAAGAGTGTGCTTCATTTAAAGGGTTAAATCTAGGAAGAAAGCTGCAATTGTGTAAAAGAATTTCTAAAGAATGGGTGGCGAAAAACAAACTCAATGGAGAGGATGCAGTGAAAATGATTGGAAATAAATGTGCTGAACTTGAAGATAAATGGCAGTCGGGGAAGCAAGAAGAGGCTGTCCGGAGGGAGCTTTGTGAGACAAGAAAGAAATTATGGGATGCCATTAGACGTGAGGATCGAGAATGGTGGCAGAAATCTCGTATCAAATGGGCAAAGGAAGGAGATAGAAATTCCAAATTTTTTCATTCATATGCTTCGATTAGGAGGAAGCAAAATTTTATTGGGAGTATTTGGGTAGACAGCAAAGAATTCTGCAATCCAGGGGAGGTGAAAGAAAAAGTTGCTCTTCATTTCAAAAAGTTATACAATCAATCTAACACTCTACCAGTGGATTCGGCAAACTGGGATGTAAGGAAAATCTCTGTGGTTGAGGCGAGGTGGCTGGAAAGACCTTTCTCTTCAGAGGAAATATGGACAACTCTGAGTTCGATGGAATCATCTAAAGCACCCGGTCCGGATGGATTTAACATGGGCTTCCTAAAGAAGTTTTGGAGCAGCCTAAAGCCTGATATTTTGCTGTTCTTCAATCAGTTTCACTCGGGGCAAGTCAGTGATTTTGCGTTTAATCATTCGTTCATTGTCCTTATTCCAAAGAAAATCAATCCTTCAAAGATCGAAGAATATAGGCCGATTAGTTTGATGGGCTGTGTGTATAAACTCTTAGCCAAAGTTTTGGCTATGAGATTGAATGAAGTGGCTGGTAAGTTAATAGGGGAAAATCAATTCGCCTTTTTGTCGTGGCAAGCAAATGATCGACTGCTCGCTTATTGCAAATGAGACGATCGACTATGTGAGAAGCAAAGGGTTGGAAGGCGTAGTCCTGAAGTTTGATTTTTTTAAGGCGTATGACTCCGTTGATTGGAATTTTCTCATTAATTTGATGAGCTGCATGGGTTTTGGGCTGATATGGTGTAAGTGGATTCATCTATGTATTTCCACTGCGTATATATCAGTGCTGGTCAATGGTTCACCAACTCAGCCGTTCGCGATTGGTAGAGGGCTCCGACAAGGCTGCCCTTTATCGCCTTTGTTGTTTAATCTGGTTGCGGAAGGACTGAGTGTTCTTTTGAATAAGGCGCATCGGCTCGGTTTCTTTCAGGGGATTGCAATTGGTAGTAGTGATTTCATGGTGTCTCACATCCAATATGCGGATGATCTGATAGTCTTTTGCAAGGCAGGAGAAAACCAAATCAAGAATGTTTTCAGAGTGCTGAAGGGTTTTGAGGTGGCGGCTGGACTTAAACTTAACCGGAAAAAGTCAAAGATACTTGGTATTAATGTGGAATCGCAGCAACTAGTTGTGTGGGCAGATTTGGTTAAATGTCAAGTCGAATCGTTGCCCAGCACTTACTTGGGCCTTCCGTTGGGAGAGATCAGAAATTCCGCGCACATATGGTCCCCTATCCTAGATAATTTTAAGCGTAAGCTGAGCGGATGGAAATCGAAGCTACTGTCTTTTGGTGGCCGATTAACTTTGATTAAATCCGTACTTGCCAGCCTACCAGTGTTCTTCATGTCAATGTTTGCGATGCCTGCAAGCATTAACAAGCAGTTAACAGCAATCATATCAAGATTCCTCTGGGGTGCGATGGAACAAAAGAAGATTCATTGGGTGAGTAAGGAGATAGTTGCTTTGCCTAAAGAGTACGGAGGTTTGGGTTTAACTCCCTTTATCCTGAGAAATAGAGCACTGTTAAACAAATGGTTGTGGAGGTTTGGAGCGGAGGGTGATAGCCTTTGGAGGAAACTGATCAATGCTAAATACTCAGAAAATGCAGTGGATATAATCCCAAGGAACACGAGTTCATGGCGTAAATATTGGGTTTAGAAAAAAATTATCGCCCCAATGTCAAACCCAAATGACATATTTCTGCAGAACTTAGGCCTAGTGGTGGGCAATGGCCGAAGTATCCACTTTTGGACAGATGTTTGGACTGGAAGCATGACTCTGAAGGAACGGTTTCCTAGAATATTCGCGTTGGCAGTGGAAAAATCTGGGCCTATTGTTAATTTTGGTAATTTGGAGAACAACACTTGGCAGTGGCACATTAAATTGCGGAGGGAGGTTTTCGATTGGGAGGTAAATATTTGGGAGGAGTTTGTTGTAGCAATTAACGCTACTGGTTTCGGAAGGCTTCAAAGGGATTCGGTGAGGTGGAAAGGTAATGCTACTGGACTTTATAATGTTAAGAATTATTGTAACATGGTGTGTGCAGGTGGGGGAGAAAAAGGAAAAATCTGGAATTATGTATGGGCTAACATTGCTCCTCCCAACGTTGAGTTTTTTATGTGGAGACTGGTGCATAATAGACTTCCTACCAAAGTCGAGCTCGCGAGAAGAGGCGGAAGTAATCTGCAGAATTTGGTATGCCCTCTTTGTAGTATCGAATCTGAATCGGTGGATCATTTGTTCTGTCATTGCTTTGTGAGTTGGAAAGTGCTTATGTGCTGTGTAAGTTGGTGGGGTTTTCATATGGTGATGCCAAAAAATTTCAATTCTTTGCTAGTAATGTGGTATGAAAGCAAAATTGCAGGGGATATAATTGAAATATGGAAATTGATTTTATGTTGTTATTGTTGGTCTGTTTGGACATATCGTAATGAAGTGATTTTTAGAGGTAGATTGGTTGACGAAAAACAGCTTATGGACAGTATGTTGGTTCGACTAGGCTGGTGGTGCCGCTATAAGTGGCCTGAATTCTTTGTGTCGGCAGATTCGGTATTAAGAGATCATTCGATTCTGAAAGGGGGGATGTCGAGGAAGCAGGAGATGATCAGATGTGTGTGGACGAACCCCCCTGATAATGCTGTCAAATTTAACGTTGACGGAGCAGTGATAGGTGGGTTCGGAGAGGCGGGTATTGGCGGTATATTAAGGAATTGTAGGAATGTGTCGATTGCGATGTTCTCCAAGTCAATTGGTGTCTTTGATGTGACAACGGCAGAACTTTTGGCCATCAAAGAAGCGGTTTTGTTGTTTCGAAGGTTGAATTTTGAAAAACCAATGTTGCTGTTGCTCGAAACAGATTCCTCCTTATGCTGTGAGTGGATTCGGAAACCTGCCATCGCCCCTGCTCCTTTTTCTGCGATGGTGGCTGATTGTGTGCAATTGTGCGCCGGAATTGATTGGAAGATTACTTGGATTCCGAGGGAAGCAAATATAACTGCGGACAAATTAGCGAAGAAGGGAATTGAGAGACGCAAGAACTTTTGCTGGGTTAATTTGGATGCTGGCGCAAAGAGGCAAAAGGGGATATTAGAACCAGGTTGATTTTTTTGTGATTTTCCAGTGATTGAATTATGCCTTGGTCGTGTGTAATGGTTGTTATCATTTGAGATTTGTTGACATTATTAGCCATTAGCAAGTGGCACTCTTTTTCCTCCATTTAGGTTTAGAGAGGTTTTTTAATGAGGCTCTTGTTAATGGTGTCTATCTTATTTCTAATATATTATAACTTTAAAAAAAAAAGATAGTATTCTTTGAATCTTTTATTTTGAATAAAATTAATTTTTTTAATATGCTGGTGTGATGTAAGGGTAGCATCTGTTTAAATTTTTTTAATTTTTTTAAGAAGGCACACACAACATGTCAATACTGGTGTTCGAATCTGGGTCACCAAAATGATGAATACCATCCTTTGCCACTAGACACAAGGGTTGAGCCAATAAAATTAATTATTTTGCGTACATAAATTTCTTAATATATTTTTGAAAAATATTAGGGGTGTTTATTATTCGGTTAAAATCGAATTAGCCGACAAAATTTATTAGGGTTAATCGATTGGTTAATTAAGTGTCCAAACGATTAACAATTAGACTGTTTATAATTTAGTTATAGGTCGATACGATTCAAAACCAATTCATTAACTTAATTAACTACAAATATTAAAAATTTAATAATTTATATATTATACACATATATTAAGACAACAAGAAATCCAACTAATTTTTAACTCTAGAGCCATTAAGATTTTAACCTAAATAAAAAAAATACTCAAATTAATCTAATATATAGCTAAAGAAAGCACAAACCCTACAATATATTACAAAGTTTAATTATTTAAAAATGGACCGATTTAACCAAATTTTATTCAATCTAATTAATAATTTTTTGAAAAAAATTAGTTCAATTAACGATCAAAGTATAAAATTGGTTAATTTAATTTTCTTAATTTGATTCAGTCACTAACCAAGTTAACGTAATGAATAGCCTAGAAAATATATTAATTTGAGTATTATAAAATAAATTTTGTTTGTAAAAACCGTTCACATGGAGTATTGTCGGTGCACCATAAATTGGGCTGCTATTATTGAGGGGACAGAGAGGATTTTCATGGGCCTTATGTAAGCCATTTGCTCCTGTCCTATTTTCTATTATTTTCGTTTTTAGAATACTATATATTAGGTGAATATTTAATATTTTGACAGTGTAAAAAAGTACACAAACATTTTTATTTTTAAAATTTAAAATTTAAACCTTAAAATTTTAAAAAAACCTAAACTCTAAATCATAAATTTTAAATCATATACCTTAAGCCCCTAGCCTTTAAACCCCTAAATAACATCACTTGTAAAATTTTTATTTTCAAGCTTTTCCAAAGTAAATTTTATTCTATTTTTTCTATTAAACCTTTTGTTTTTATTTAAGAAAAAAAACAGCTTGAGTATTATGTATGCAAAATAATTAATGTTTTTGAAAATAAAAGATACAATTAGTGTCTTTGTCAAAAAAAAAAAAAAGAAGAAGAAGAAGATTCAAATTAGTGTATAGACTACTTGCTCAATCATCTACCTCCATTCATTAACATATTATTGCCTTCTTTTTTTCTTTTCTTTTTTCCCCATAAAAAATTTAGCATGGACTTTTTGGGTAATTATTTACCAAATTTTTAAGGTCTTTTATGAACAAAAATATAAACCAATTTTGAAAAAACAACATTTCTTTTTCAAGATTATAATAATGTTTAATGTGACAAAACTTGCAATGTCTAGCAAATTTGATTTATAAATTGATGGTATATAGTCGATATACAATTTGTATTCCGTAACATTTAAAGCACTCTCATTTTCAAAAGTAACTTATCCTTCCTCATCCTTGGTGACATATCAATGTCAACTTGATTTCTCATGATTTGGTCCACAATAAACACCAATTTGTAATTTATTATTTTTATTTGATTATTGCGTTTTCTAAATACTTCACATATTAAAAATGATGAGAATTTAAATAACAAACGTTACATTAATAAAAGGATTTCCATCAATAAATAAATAAATAAAAGGATTAATATTTAATACACATCCAGTGTAAAAAAAGTTTACACAAACATGCATATTTTCAAGCCTAAATCTAAAATCTAAATTTTTAACCTAAAACCCTAAAAATCTAACCACAGCCCTTAAAAATCTAACCACAAACCCTAAATTCTAAAAAATGTGAGGGAAGAAAGATTAATTTAGCTAACCGGCCAAATATGCTTGCTCATGATACTAATAATTAATCATTCATGTTCTGTTGATCTACATTTTCTGAATATACTCTCAACCATTTGACATTGCATGCTCAATCACCATGCGGCAATTGCTGGTGCTCGAACTCGTGACCTCTAGAAACAACAATCGTTCCCTTAACCACTCAGACAAGTTGATTCGTACTCTTTTTAATATATAACTACTTCTTTCTTGAAGTCATTAATATATAATTAATAAGAGGTGACTTTAGCTTAAAGCAATCATTTGTTTAGAACAAAAGCAGTCCACAATTGAACAAATTTTAGTTGGTATTCGGTCCATTAATAAAGTTTAAGGGTATGCATTGATTATCTATTGACTACCATAAACTTTTATTTTGATGATCCAAATATGAAATGTATTATCTTGATTATCGTTGTCCTTTTTCTGTTATTCCAATCGTACGGTAAGTAATAAGGCAATTACGATATGTTATGATGGCAATAATCATACTATTACTTAAACCTTTGACTATATCTAGATCTAACAGTTACAGTACTCAAATAATTGCATCTCAAGGGAATTTTAAGTAAAATATACCACGTGTGAATTAATTACAGACTTGCTAATAAATAAGTTATTTTTCTTCTAATATTACAACTTAGTCACTCAATTAAAATTTTGTTATAAACAAGTCACTATATTGTTAAAATTGAAACGAATAACTTGATATAATAAAAAAAATAGTCCCCAAAACTTATACATTCTATTATTTACATATTTTTAATTTAATAATTTTTATTTTGCTCCTCCAATCAGGTGGTGACACGTGTCACCAGATTGAAGGAGCAAAATTAAAGAAAAACACACCTTGCTTCAAACAAGGATCAAACCCGTGTTTACTTGGTTGAGGGAGAGTATGTTTACCACTAAGCCAAAGTTATCCTTGTGATACATTGTACAAACTTTAATATATATTTTACTTTGTTACTCATGCCAGAAAAAAAAAACAAGAAACATAATACCTCTAGCAAGATTCGAACATAAGTTTCTTGGGTTAAAAATGAGCATGCCTACCATTAAACCAATGTTATTCTTATGATACAATGTACAAAATTTATTATATAACTTAGTTTTTCGCTCATGCCATGAAAAAAGAAATAAATATAGATTAAAAAAACTCGAATATGACACTTTTGGGATGCATAAAAATATTTAAACCACTGAAATATATCTAATAATTAAATTATTAACCATTTTATTTTTTTTATTAAATTTTAATTAAATTATTATATTAAAAAATAAAAAAATTATATTAAAATTTTATTTAACGAGTCTAAACTCACAAACATAATTTATTAATTTTATATTCGTTAAATAAAATTTTAATATAATTTTTTATTTTTAATATAATAATTTAATTAAAATTTAATAAAAAAATAAAATGGTTAATAATTTAATTATTAGATATATTTCAGTGGTTTAAATATTTTTATGCATCCCAAAAGTCTCATATTCGAGTTTCTTTAATCTATATTTATTTCCTTTTTCATGGCATGAGCAACATATTAAGTTATATAATAGATTTTGTACACTGTATCAAAAGAATAACATTGGTTTAGTGTTAGGTATGCTTATTGTTAACCCAAGAAACATGGGTTCGAATCTTGCCAGAGGTATTATGTTTTTTTCCTGGCATGAGTAACAAACTAAGATATATATTAGATTTTGTACAATGCATCACAAGGATGGCTTTGGCCTAGTGTTAGACACGCTCACTCTCAACCCAGTTAACTTGGGTTTGATTCTTGTTGGAGGCAAGGTGCATTTTTCTTTAATTTTGCTCCTTCAATCTGGTGACACGTGTCCCCACCTGATTGGAGGAGCAAAATAAAAATTATTAAATTAGATATATAAATAAAGTCCTCCAATAATACGGCGACACGTGTCGTAGCCTAACTAAATAATAAAATTATTTTATTTATTAAAATTAGGACCAAATTGATAAAATGTACAAATAACAGGGATCAAATGTGTAATTATACCAATTTTATTAACTGCCATGTCACTCCTTCCGTTATTTTTTAACGGGTGGTGGTCACATTGCAACCAATTAAATAATTTGGTGATTTAATTGCTTAGAAAAAAAGTAAGATTGTCAAATCGCGACTTTACCAATAGTATGGTGCTCATTTATGTAGTTTACCCTATTTATTATTGGGGATCTACTCTTAAAATTGATTTTTTCCCTAATTCTTATTAATAGGCGCCCAATTTTTTTCCAATATTTGTTATTATAGGCACACTCGTAAAATTCAATTTTTTTTTCAATATTTTTTAGTAGATACCCAATTTTTCAATACTTGTTATTATAAACATACTCTTAAAATTAAATTTTTTCATTACTTGCTATTAGAGACATGGATTTAAATAGCGGTATGCAACTGTAACAATGACCGTTATACGGCGGTAGCGACATCATAAGAAATCTCGATACCAATAACTTTTATGTCCACAATTATGTATGTTATTAAAAATTTTCACAATCGCAATATTTGCAGTGACCAAAATAACATCTATAATATCCGCAACCACGATAAACATAACACGGCCGTAACCACAATTTAAATATTTGATTTAAGGGCATTTTTTAGACTCGCCTGGGCCACCAAAAGCATAAGACCAGCCTTGCATATCCAAAATATCACATCCAGTCTACAAGAGCAGCCCACAATTTAAAATACAAATAATTTACTTTTTTGTTAAGATAATTTGTAAAACATAAGTACCAAAATCAATTTAAGTACCAAAACATTTTTGCAGAGTTACTAATTCGATTACATAAAAGAACTAGGTGCTATGATATACATGGCACTAAATGAATAAGTACGATATTCTGAAGATAATAGCTGTTGGGACTCTTGTATGTATGAGTGTAGATGAATCGGACTTGAATGAATAAAGTTATATTTGTCGTCATTTGTTTGTTATTAAAAGTGTTTATATTCGATTTATAAAGGGTAAACTACATAAATGACCACCATACTATTAGTAAAGTCGTGATTTGACCACCTTACTTTTTTTCTAAGCAATTAAACCACCAAATTATTTAATTGGTTGCAATGTGACCACCACCCGTTAAAAAATAACGGAAGGAGTGACATGGCAGTTAACAAAATTGGTATAATTACACATTTGGTACTGTAAACTCAATCGCTAATGTTAGCAATTTGTGTTGGCTAGATTCTCACTCGCCATTATTGTCTTTTAGTGATAAAATATGATTCACTCGACTCCGAGATTTTTAGTACTGTAAACTCTCTTCCTATACCAATATCATTTCAAGCTCAATGCTCAATTCGCTCTCCAAAAATCAGAATTTCTTAGTTGCAAGGCTCTATCAATACTACAAAGATGGGCAAAGAGCTTCTTCTTTTCCTTTCCAATGTGACCAAACGTATTAACATTTCAATCCGTCACCTAGTTCGTAAAAGTCTCCAAATTGGAAAACACATTGTCATTCACATCCCAATTAGAAGCAACTAAATCCACAATCCATGGTGATCTTGCCAAGTCGCAAGGAACCAGAATACATTCGATCTATTCCGTGTTTGGAAGAGAAGTAGACAATGATCGGAGCCAAGTCTATCCAAATGCAACACAAATAAGTTCGGGAACATGAAAAGCTAACCCTCATTTAGGAGACAACTATCAAGCCTCTTATAAAGAGAGCCTCTCTTCCAAGTGAATTAACTACATCTCGAAATTGTTACGATGATGAAAGAAGAACTAAAAGAGCGAGAGAGAAGAGGAAAAAATTAGGAAATTAGCTGAAAAAGAGGGAAAAAGAAATTAAGGGAGGCACTGAGAAGAACACTTGGGAAGAGAGATTCAACTCCCTCGAGTCTCAAACAATTGAGAATAAGGGCCATCTAGAGCGTATTTTCAACTTGATGTCCAAAGAATCCGATGCGTTGACTCCTAGTCTAGACAAACAAGCTACCAACCCTTCGAAGCATACAAGTAAGCAACTTTTACAGGTAATTGTACTTCATGACACTGAAAAATATTCTTTCCAACCCGAGGCGCCAGGTATCATTGCATCCAAACCATTCTCCACTTCTCAACAATCTATTCCCCTACATCATACATCACAAAAACCATTTCAGACTACTTTCCCAACTCATAATCAACATATGAAAATGGAACTAGGAAATACTTCTATATTGCAAGAAGCCTCAAAGCAGTAGTATTTGATGCAACTACATTTCTCTGGAGACTAAGGACCAAAAACAGATTCTTTGGAAATTTCAATTAATGCCCTCACTGGCAGCGTAGGCTTCAGCACAATCAGAATTCAAGGCTCTATTAGAGCAAAACCTCTAAATATTTTAATCGACAGTGTTAGTACACATAGTTTCCTCACACCTAGTTGGGCTAAAGAAGGGGTTGAGGTTCTACAAACTCATCCTTTAATGATAACTGTGGTTAATGGAGAAAAACTTCAAAGCACTGCTCAATGTAAGCAAGTACAATGGGAGATGCAAGGTCACACATTCGAACATGATTTTCGAGTACTTCAAATGGGAGGCACTGATATAGTTTTAGGTGTTGATTGGATGTGGACCTACAGTCCTATCATCATGGATTTAAAAAAATGACTCTCAGCTTTACAAAAGGAAATCAGAATATTGTCTTTCAAGGAGGCAGCAAAACACATGCGGTCAAAATAATTTCAAAAGAGAAAATGCAGAAGAAGTTATTGTTCCAGAACCTTTACATTATTTAATTTCTGAATTTTATGACATTTTTGTTGAACTTACATGTCTACCACCACAAAGAGCTCACGGTCACGCCATTACACTCAAACCTGGAGCTCAACATGTGAATCTACGACCATATTGTTTCCCTTATCACCAGAAAACAGGAGTAGAAAGGCAAATCAAGGACATGCTGGCTGCATCCATCATTAAACAAGCAAAAGTTCTTTTGCTTCTCCATGTCTACTAGTAAAAAAAAAGATGGTTCTTAGAGATTATGCGTCGATTACAGACATCTCAATGCTATGAATGTAAAGAATAAATTTCCTATGCCTATAGTAGATGATTTATTTGATGAGCTAGCTGGTGCTTATTTCTTTTCTAAAATTGATCTTCGATCAGGCTATTGGCAGATTCGAATCAACCAAGAAGATATCCCTAAGACTGCCTTTCGAACACACCATGGTCACTTTGAATTTAAGGTAATGACCTTTGGCTTAATTAATGCACCAGCTACTTTTCAATCATTGATGAATGATTTATTTGGTCCTTATTTAATAAAATTTGTGCTAGCTTTTTTCAATGATATCTTAATCTATAGTTCTACCATGGAGGCACATTTCCAACATTTACAATCTGCTTTCAATATCCCAAGGGATAACAAACTTTTTACAAAAATGTCAAAATGTTTCTTTGGGCAGCCTCAAGTTAAATATTTAGGTCACATCATTTCTTTTCAAGGGGTAGCTACAGACCCCTCTAAAGTTGAAGCTATGAGAGATTGGCCCTTACCTAAATCTCTTAAATCTTTAAGAGGTTTTTGGGACTTACTGGATATTATAAAAAATTTATAAAACATTGTGGTGCAATCAACAAACCATTGACTGATATGCTAAAAAAGAAGGGTTTGTTTGGTCTTTGAAAGCAAAAACAAATTTTGAAATTCTGAAAGAGGCAATGTGCAATGCCCTTTTTTTGACGCTACCTAATTTTGCTATTTGTTTTAGAAGTCGATGTCTCCTCAAAAGGTATTGGAGATGTATTATCACAGGAGGGTAGGCCTATTGCCTATCTCAGTAAGGCATTGGGTCCTAAACATGCTGATATGTCCATCTATGAAAAATAATATTTAGCTATTCTTATGGCTATTTCGAAATAGAGGCATTATTTTGAAGGCCCTCCCTTTGTAATAAAGACTGATCATGAGTCTTTAAAATATTTTCTTGAGCAAAAATTTACTACCACTATTCAAAAAAGAGGACTAACTAAACTCCTTGGTTTAGATTATGTTATTTTTTATTGAAAAGGAAAATATAATGCTGCAGCAGATGTACTTTTCAGAAAATTTGAAGAATCTGCTACACTTTTTCAAATATCTACTACGGTTATTACCCCCAGTTGGGTAAATGACATAAGCTATGCAAAGGATGAAATAGCTCAAAATAATATTACAGTTCTGTCTGTAAATGGTTCTACTTTAAAGGACTAGTCCTTCACTAAAAGCATTTTAAGATATAAATAGCGGGTCTATGTTGGAGAATCTAGCCCACTACGACAGCAAATCCTGCAAATTTTGCATGACTCTCCACAAGGAGGCCACTCGGAAATTCAAGCTTCCTATCACGGAATCAAATCATTCTTCTACTAGCCTAGATTAAAAGTAGTGGTAAATGATTATGTCAGATAGCGTGACATCTGTCAGAGGATCAAATTAGAACACTTACCTAAACCAGGGCTTCTACAACCACTGCCTATTCCTCAACAAGCTTGGGAAATCATCACTATAGATTTCATCGAGGGCTTACCTAAATCCCTACACTCTAATTGCATTTTAGTAGTTATTGATAAATTTACTAAACATGCTCATTTTATTTCACTTTCTCATCCCTATACAGTAACGGAGGTTGCTCGGAAATACTTGGACCAGATCGACAAGCTTCATGGACAACCTAAAATTGCTATTTTAGACAGAGACAAAACATTCACAAGTATTTTCTGGAAAGAACTTATGAAGCAGCTAGACACCACCACCGTGTTTAGCACATCATATCACCCGAGACAGATGGCCAGTCCGAGAGACTTAACCAATGTTTAGAGCAATTTCTCAGGGGTGTTTGTTTTCTAAATCCTAACACCTGGGAAAAATGGTTGCCACAAGCAGAATGGTAGTATAATACCACCTATCATTCATCCATAAGAGTGACACCATTTGAAGTATTATACGGCTACAAACCTCCTTCAATGAACTGAAATCAAGCTTCTACAGTTCAAACAGTCCAGGAACTACTCCAACAAAGGGAACAAGTCATCAAGTCCATTCAACATCAATTGGAAAAAGCTCAAACAAGAATGAAACACTACGCTAATAAACATAGAAGTGAAATGCAATTTCAAATTGGCGATTCGGTATACCTGAAGCTCCAGCCATACTGCCAAACTTCCATAGCTTTGCGCAAGAATTTAAAACTCTTTGTTTGGTTTTATGGCCCCTACACAGTTTTGCAAAAAATTAGGCCAGTTGCTTATTTATTGGATTTACCACCATCATAAAAAATTCACCCCGTCTTTCACGTAAGTTTACTTAAAAAAAAGTGGGTCAGAATATAGTTACCTCAATTGATCCTCCTGAGATTGGAACTGATGGTCACCTTCGAGTCTACCCAGCACTGATTCTAGATAAACGAATGGTCAAAAGCATCGACCGCTACATGGGGTATTGTCACGATGATGGAAGAAGAACTGAAAGAGCAAGAGAGAAGAGGAAAGAAATTAGGAAATTGGCTGAAAAAAAGGGAAAAAGAAATTAAGGGAGGAAAATCAAAACTACAACCTGTAGAACTAATTGTTTTGATATAATAATTGAAAAATGTTTTGGACTAAATTGAAAAGAATTTAAAATATGTTTTTAGTCAAAAAAAACTTGAAAATGTGTTTAAGGGTTTTACAAGGCTTTGAAATAATTAAAGTGCATTTAAAGTAGTCAAAATCATGCTTTAAGTGTAGCCGTATTGATATTATATGGTACCGTATCGACACCCCTTAGTGTTTTAACTACAGTGATTTTCCAGTAGCCAAAACCTGTATCGATACGATTGGCCGTATCGATACGGTGTGCTTTAAAATAGCCAACGGCTAGTTCGCGTACCGATACACCCAATTACCCCCAACGGTCAATTTCCCAACAGTCTTTTAAATTGTAGGACCATACCGATACGCACTAGCTTGAAGTGCTCAACGGCTATTTCCTCATCGGGACTGTATCGATACGAATTCAAGGGTATCGATACGCCAAGTTGTAGAACTGCATTTACGGTGGAAATAAAGGCTCCAACAGCTCTAATCCAACCCCAATGATCCCCAACGACTACAAAATCAATTAGGAGTATAAAAGGGACCTCCAAGCATCAAGAGATGGTTAATGCTTCAATTGTCAACAAAATTTTGATAAAAGATTGTCTTTAGAGCTAAATTGTATATTTCTTGTATAGAAAACACTTGTGAGCTAAACATTGTCAAATTTGCTCAAGTGTTTAAGTTTTGGGTGAGGGCTTAATTGTGCAAACAAATACCTATTAGATGGATTTTGTGTTTGCATTGAATTCTCTTTGTTCAAGTGTGTCTTGGTTAATTTTTGGGTTGAAAGATTAACCGGTTTGTAAATGTTGCCTCCTTAGCCTAGAAAAAGGGAAGAATTCTTAGGGAATTGGTGAAATCCTTAGTGATGTGCTAAGGCAGTGGATGTAGGCTTTGGGTTAGAAAGCTGAACCACTCTAAATCTCAAGTTAATTTCTTTTATCTATTACCACCACCATAAACACCCAAAAATCAACCTTCTCCACCACTTGGCAAGCGCCTCGGTTGTGACCATCGAGCTCAACAATTGGTATCAGAGCAAGGCTTAATTGATCGGGATTGACATTGTAACACCCGGGTTTAGGGGTCGGGTGAAAATAATATTAAAATAATATTTCGGGTTTCGGTTTTATAATTAAAATAATAAAATATTATTATGGGCTTCGTGTTTTCAAAATAATTAAAATCTATGTTGGGGCTATCTTCTAAGTCCAATCCCATAGATTTTAGGAGATGAGAATTTTAGCCATTTCATTAATGGCATTATGGTAAATAAGTGGACTTGAAAAAATAAAACCCCTTTTTATTTAAAATAGCCTTTGTCATCTTCTTCCCCTCCCCATTTTACATTTCAACGACAACAACACCTCCCCTTCTCAATTTCACTATTCCATCACCATTCTTCCTCATCTTTGGTGATTTTTGAAAGGTAAGCCCATATTTGACTTGTCCTCCCTTCCCCCCTACAAGTTGGTACCATTATTTTTCATAAAGCTAATGGTTTTTGTATTTTGAGGTTTTGGGTTTTTAGATTAAAAATGTCATCTTTATTGTCTTTAACTTAAGCTTTTGATTTGTTGAGGTTATATAAGTTGTTTACTACCTATAAAGTCCAACATAGTTGATTTTTACATGGTTTTATGGTGTTTCCCAAAATTGGGTTTTATGGAGGTTTTTTAAGGGTTTTAGGTTGAGTTTTGGTGGTGTTTTGTGTGGGAATTTGTTGGCTGATGGTTAGGCTACGTATAAGGGTTGTTTTGGAAGCTTTTGAGAGTAATTTAAGTGTTGGAATCATCGGTTTTCGACTGTGCTTTGGGGCTGCTCGAGAATGAAGGATTTGGGGTTGTTTTTAGCTTAAAAACATGTGTTTTGTGCTTGATTAGTGTTCTGGGATTGCTACATTGATTTGTGAACTGATTTGAGGTTATTTTGATTGTGTTGGGATGTTTAGAAGCAAGGATTTTTGTTGGTGAAGCCTCAGGAACGAATCCGGAACCGTTGGGAGCTTGATCGACTTGTGTGGTTGAGCTTGGAATAGTCAGTGAGTGGTTAAATGTTTTTAAGTGGTTTTCAAGTGTTGGTTCAAGCATGTGGACTAGGTTGGGCTTGGTAGACCCACCTAGAGTTGGGATTAGATCAGTAGTCTAATCCCAAGCTTTATTTAGAGACTATGGTTGATCTTTAAAGGTTGTGTATGCCTCATGTTTATTTGTGATTATGGTGGCTATGTATAGTGTGTTATACATGTATGTTGAGGCATGGCATTGATGCATTGTTATATGCATGTGAAATGTGCATGATGGTAATCATGGTGAGTACGTGCTAAGCACGGAAGTTGATATGAAATGGTGTTGTGAAAGGTTATGAATTGTGTTTAGTATTGGTACTAGTATGCTTGGGTACAATGATCGATCATTAGGATGTTTAGTGTGCACACGTGAGTCAAAATGCGCGCGTGGTCTTGGTGATGGTAGTCATCAAGATGGAGTACGGGTTCGCCCGGAAATCTTCTTATATATATGTTAGTCGGTGATGAGTGGAATCCCATCGACGGGGCGTGAGGATGAGTGGAATCCCCTCCGCGTGAAACGGTGATGAGTGTAATCCTACCGTAAGGTAATGATTGTTGTTGGATGTGAGTTCCAACGGTTATCCGCGTATTCGAGTCATAGCTAGGTGCCAATATGGATTGATAAATGTGTTGCCAATACGGAATGTGGACTATGTTGTTAATATGTTGAATATATGTGTTTCCATATGTTGAGGTTATGGATCATTTGAGCATGGCATGATAATGATAATATGTTCATGCATCATTTATATTTTTGCTCTTGTGGTTCGAAGGTAAGATCATGCATTTTACCTTGGTTGTGCTCGTGCTTGGACCCTGCATTGTCGAGGTTTGTTTTAATGAGCTTACCCTCACTAAGTTTTATGCTTACGCTCTCTTTTGTTCGACAATGCAAATCCGCAGTTCGTGGGTTGCTAGTGCAAGAGGAGGGCCTCCAAGTGTTCTATTTGGCTTTTGAGTTTATCAAGTATGGACTTTTATGTTATGAGAATGTAATAGTCAAGCAATAGGATTTGAGCTTTTGATATATGTTGATGTTTGGTTTTAGGAGCATGTTTAGACTCCTTGTTATGTGGATGATATGTCTAAGGTTGCTTGCCTAGTATGTTCGCCTTGTGTCTTTATGAATGCCTAAGTGTATGTTCTTGTTGAAGCATGAATCTTAAATGCCATGTATGAAACATGTGTTGTTTTGTTGATCCTTTGAATGAATGGCTTTTATATGTATGTTTGGGGTTGAGCATGTTTGTTATAGGGTGCCCTGCATCTAGAGTTGTTGTATGTTTGGTTGTGTAAGGTTTTAGGTTGTGTTTGAGGCAGCCTTGTGCCAAAAACCAGCTAAAACATGTTTGTTTGCAGCAGGTGTATCGAAACGGCTGGTCCCGTTTCGATACGACCTCTTGTTCCAGGCCAGGCGTTTCGGTACGCAAGGGGGTCGTTTCGATACGTTTTTGCCACTAAAAATCTGAGATTTTGACGATAAATTGAAGTATCGAAACGGGCCTTGGCGTTTCGAAACGGTCTTCGTATTGTTGACCACAAGAAGTTGACCGCTAAGGGCGTTTCGGAACGGTTGACCAGCGTTTCGATACACTCCTTGGGTGTTTCGAAACGACCTGTAGTTTAAGTTAAAAATGGGTTGTTTTGTTGGGATGTTTGGTCGTTTGCCTCGTTTGTTTCTTCCGTTGTTGCCCTTCTCACATAGGACTTAATAATGCATCTAGATAAGATAAAATTTAATGAAAAGTTTTCCCGGGTTGTTAACTGAAGTGGAGCCTTAACGGGTTTCGCCTCGGTTATCCCCTTGTAGCCCACTCGGACCGGTCAGTCACTCGGACCGGGAAGAGGGGGTTACAGACATCATATTGAGGTGATCCGGGAAGCTCAATACATCAATCTAACCAACTGAAGCAATGGCACAATCCATCGATAAGCCACCATTCTTCGACGGGACCAACTACGCCTATTGGAAGACGAGAATGATGTTCTTTGTCAAATCCAAGGACTACAAGCTATGAGACATTATTGAGGATGGCCCATTCGTAGCATAAAGAAGCAAGGCAAAATGGAGTGCCGATGACCGTAAGAAGATTGAACTAAATTGCAAGGCTTTGCACTTCATCTTTTGTGCACTTAGTCTCAACATCTATGAGAAGATGTCTTCTTGTGAGAGTGCGAAGAAAGTATGGGACAAGCTTGAAGTCACATACGAGGGAACAAATGAAGTAAAGGAGACTAAGATCAGCCTCCTCAACCACGAGTATGAGAACTTCAAGATGGATTCGAAAGAGGACATTGAGAAGATGTTCCATCGATTCTCCGCAATCACCAATGGGCTAAAAGGCTATGGAGAAGTCATTCCGGAAGAAAAGCTTGTCCAAAAGCTCATCTACTCCCTTCGTGAGTCATGGGAATCGAAAAAGACCGCCATCATCGAAGCCAAAAATCTCAAGACCTTGAAACTTGATGAACTCGTGATGTCACTTCTCACTCACCAAATCATGAAGAAAGACAAAGAAGAAGAAGGAAGAGATAAGAAAGATGGGGAAGAAGAAGATCATGGAGCTAGGCATCAACGCAAGTGTCGTTGCTCTCAAATCCTCCACATGCCATCATGTAGAACTAAGTGAGGAGGAAAGCGAAGATGAAGAGATTCACCTGGTTCATGAAGAGCAAAATGGATAAATCCAAGCATGAATCGAAGAAGAAGATTAAGGATTCCTATAAGCCCAATAAAAAGGGATCACCTTCAAAGAAGACATATGTGGTGACATGGAGTGATGAAGACTCCACCGATGATGAGGTAGCCCACCTATGCTTCATAGCCCTCAATAAGGGGGAGGTAACTTCTAACTCATCTTTTTCAACTTTATATACATTTGATGAGTTGCAAGATGCCTATGATGATTTGCTTTTATAATTTAAGGCATCATTTTCAAAGAACAAAAAGTTGGTTTCAAAATTAAAAAAAGAAAATAATTTGCTTTCCAAAACAAATCTAGAGTTTGAAGCAAAACTTAAAGATTTTGAGCTTAAAATTTTAGACTTACAAAACTTGCTTCAAACAATTGAAAAAGATCATCAACGAAAGGTAGATGATCTTAAGAAAGAAAAAGATTTGATTTCCAAAGAGCTTGAGAAGAAAAATAGTGTTGGAAAAACAAATTTTTATGTAAGACAATCAAGTGCCCCTAAATTTTTTAATGGAAAAGTTTTTAGAAGTATTTGGGTCCCAAAAGGGCTAAGTACTTCAGCTAAAAAGGATGAAATTGAAAAATATATTCTTAAGGGGACTAAACTTTGTGCAAGTAACGTGTATGGATCCAAAGCAATTTGGATACCAAAAATTACTTGATTGTCTTGTTTAGGTGTGATGGAGAATGATCAACAAGTCCAAATTTGAGGGGGAACATCATGCACACAAAGAAGAACACTTGAAGAAGGAAGACTTCACATCATCCATTGAGTTCAAGTGTGGTAAAATCTAATTGTTTTATTTGTTTAATTTGATTTATTTTTTATTTCAACTAGATTATCATATATGTTGAATTAACATTGTTTGATGCTTTGAGTAAGGGGGAGCCAATTTTAAAACCAAAAGTTTTTAATTGTTTCATTTTTTCTCCTAAGTTATTTTGAGCCTAATGTCTTCTTAAATTCTTTTTGATATAACAAAAAAAAAGAGAAATGGTTTGAAAAATTGATTTTTCAAGAGAATAAGATGGAGCTTTAATTTCATTCAAATTTTAAATCTCTTATTCAAAATTTTAAAATACAAATGGGGAGAGAATCTCAAACAAATTTTCAAGTTGGTTTTATTATATCAAAAAGGGGGACATTGTAGAACTAACTGTTTTTATATAATAATTGAAAAAGTTTTGGACTAAATTGAAAAGAATTTAAAATATGTTTTTAGTCAAAAACAACTTGAAAATGTGTTTAAGGGTTTTACAAGGTTTTTGTTGAGTGGATCGTTGAATCAAAAAATGTCAAGAGGAGATGAATTGGATTTTTAAATTGGTTGGTAGTAAAGTGGTAAAATAAAAATTGAAGATAAATGCACTTATAGTGGTTCAAGTTCCAAATGAACTCTACACCCACTACCTTAGCTCCCACTAAGGATTTCCCAAACAACTTCACTAGTTGATCTTCCCCTTTTCTAAGCTTAGGAGGAAACCTTTACACAAATGGTCAATTTTCTACCCAAAATTGACCAAACCCTCTCACAAGTATACAAAGAAGAATGTGACAATTACAATGTATCTCTCAAGACAAATATTTCCCAAATTACAAGCACTCTACCCAATTGAATCTGAAAAAATAGTAAATTACAAAGAATGACAATTGGGGTTTTACAAAGATATAGGAATTTAAGCACTTGAGCTTGGATTTGATGTAGGATTGTTTCTCTTAGGATCAATAGTTGTTGCTGGTTGTTTTTGGACTCCCTTTTATACCTTCTCATTCAATTCTAGCCGTTGGGGTGATTGCCATCATAAATATAGTCGTTGGGATGTAATCTTCCCACCATAAATGCTCTTCTGCAACTACCCGTTTCGAAACACCTATACCTGTTTCAAAACAGACCAAAATAGAAAGAGTCGTTGGGGTGTAATTAAGAGACCGTATCGAAATGGATATGATTATTTCGATACGCTAAGAACTCGTTCTGAAACGACTTGACATCCGTTCCGAAACAATTTGAAACTGTCAAAATCCGTATCGAAACGTGCTTAAATCATTTCGATACGTCTTAATCGTTTTGTGAAAATCAGTTATAAATTGCAACGATCATAAAATTTAAATCCAAGTTCAAATCTCGTTTCGAAACGTTTGAGGTCGTTTCGATACTGCCGTATCGAAACAGTTCTGCCCGTTTCGTTGTTCATCCGTTTCGAAACATAGGGTCTTGTTTTGATACTATCGTATCGAAACGGGAGGAGTCGTTCTGAAACAAATGTTAACAGTTTCAAAACATTCCAAAACACCCAAGGGCTGTTTCGAAATGGTAACTCGAAAATCACAGTTTTGACTTGAAAAACACTTAGAAAATTTTGTATAAACATTTGGTTTTGACTTGACCACATTGCTTAAAAGTTTTGGGAAGTTTTGAAGACTTAAAATTTTATTTTCTATTTTCAATTTAGTCTTTAAATCCTTTGTTATATCAAAATCAATTCTTTGGTTTTACAATCTCCCCCTTTTTGATATAACAAAACCAAGTATAAATTTTTAAGTGTTTTCAAATCTTTTGAAAAGCTTTTAACTCCCCCTCAATTTAAGATAGGTTTTAAAGTTTTGAAAAGTTGAAATTTAAAGCACTTGAAACTTAAAAACACTTAGGCTCTTAGGAATTACTTCTCCCCATTTTTGTTAGATCAAACAAATAATCAAGGCTAAATGAGAATAAAAGAGGCATGAATCATAAACCAAATATATTAATAGCATAGATAGCATTAAGTTCATTAAACAAATTCAAACATAAAATCAAACTCAATCCTAAAAAATGAAATCAAAGCACATGTCTTAAAACAACAAAAACAAATGTAGGTGCATAAACTCAATCCTAATATGACAAAATAAGATGATATGCAATAAGCCTAAGGTGCTTCATCATCTTCATCGCCTCGAAGGTCATCCAAGAAATCATCCTTGTCCTTCTTTTGATCATTGCGAAAATGCCTCCAATCACCATAGAAGTTGGTGAAGGAGAGATCCATGGATGATTGTTAGGTTTCAAGAGAGGTAAGGCGATTCTCCGTGCCAAGAACACGATCCTCCAAGGATGTTAAACAAGTGTTGATAGCAGCAAACATGGAATCCATGTTTGTGTCCATCGTGTTGAACCTCTCAGTGAGAAAGGCCATGAGAGCATCATTGTTAGGAGCCACAACGGGAACTTGAACTTGTGGTTGAGGCTTTTCTTGAGGTGCTTGAGCTCTACGATCAACTAGAATCCATTCACCAAGTGTGTGATGAAATCCGGACCTTATGAGAGAAGACTCGCCAAGCTTTTGCTTTTGTTGTTCCAGAAAATCGTATGAGACATCAAGGCCAATGCAAACAAAGATGTAGCTCAAAAAAATCTCATAGGTGAAGGGGTGATGGAGTCGGATAGACGATGCCTCACAAGATGGACCATCTCGACAAACATTATCTTCACCAAGTTAGGTTGTTGTGCTTCTCGGAAACACTCGAGCCAAAAGGTGTCAACTTGACGGATATGGGCAAATTTTCTTCCGGATGGGCGAAAGAACCAAGATATGATCAAGTACAAGAAACGGTCGTGGGATTCCAAAGTGAGAACCGATCCAGTTTGAGATCCAAAGTGGGTTTCATCCTCAATACTCTCATCAACAAGCCCAAGAAAGTTTACTAGGGTGGATGGTTCAATGCGAAACTTCTTGCCCAAGATATAGGACTCGATAGCAATAACTTCAGAACGATTTTCATTGCTAATAAGATTTGCATTGGAGTAGAAAAGCAGTACCATGTTCTTGTAGAAAATGTCGAGAATACTCATAAAGCTTAGGAAACCCCATTGTGTCAAAAGAGGTAGGTACTTGAAGTAAAAACACTCGGAATCAAGAAATGCCATGTCTACAACTCTCTCTCGTCGAACAACGACATCTTGAAGAATTTTAAAACGATTCCTAGCCTCTTGGTTTCTAAGACTTTTGGCATAAAGAAGGGTAAGGTTTGGATGAACATTGTCATCGAGGTTCGAACCTTCTCCCCTTTCAATCTTTCTTTTCTTAGAATCCATTAAAAACACCTAAAAACAAAGCAAGTAATAAAATTTAAGTGTATGAATTAAATTATAATTTGATCCAATAATAATCCTATTAAGGTTTTTAAAAACACTTTGAAAGCATATACATAAAAATAAAATTTTGATGAAAACAAATTTGAAAAACAATGTTAAAAAATACGATTAAAATAAAATATATTCGAATAAAAAATTTGAGATTTAAAAAAAATTACAGGATTTTGAAAACCCATAATGTAAAAAAAGTATACTATACAAAACTATAATTTATTAACATAGTATTCGAACAAAATCAAAAGAAAAAGGGAAAGATAGAAAATACCTAAAAGATGGGATTTTGGAGGAATTTGTGGATGAAATTGCACAAAATTGATGAAGCTTGCTTAGATTGATGTTTAGGAGTAAAAGTCCTCAAGTTTTGATGAAAAATAAAGAGATTTGAAGGGTTTTTATAGATGAAATCGGTTTAGGGTTTTGAGGGTTTAAATAAAAAAGTCTTTTAGCATTTAAACCCTTTAAATTTGGCTTTTCCGGATACACATTTCGAAACAGGAGAGATTGTTTCGAAACAGGCATACCGAAATGCATACGAACGTTCTAAAACATGTTGACAATTTCCATACAAGTTTGACTGCATCGAAGCCCAAGGGTTGCCCGTATCGAAACATATAGGGGTCGTTTCGATACAAGTTTTAACAGAACCGAAACGTTTCGAAACCCTTTGGGGCGTTTCGAAATAGCTTGGTCCATATGTGTTCTTTAGAGGCAGCCCGTTTCGATACCAATAGCCCTGGAAGAGCAGATAAGCCACAAAAATGCAGAAAGATCGAACTTTGATCGAACCTAGATGCATGAATGAGATGTATGAGCAAGTTTAACATATCAAAACATAAACATACTTCCTCTAACTATAAGCAAGGATGCAATTAAGATCAAAAACACATAAGCATGAGATTTAACGAGAATTCAAGCAATTTTAAGCACAAAGGTCCTAAAAGGTCAAGATAGGCTAGTTAGACCTAACTCTCTCATAAGGGACCAAAAACGCTCTTTATCTAGAGGTTTGGTAAATATGTCCGCTAATTGTTTTAAGGTGTCTACATACTATAAAAAAATGTCTTCCTTAAGGACATGATCTCTAATAAAATGATGCTTTATTTCTATGTGTTTGGTTCTAGAGTGATGGATGGGATTTTTGGTAAGACATATGGTACTAGTGTTATCACACTTAAGGGGTATGTTGTCTACCTCAATTCCATAGTCTAAGAGTTGTTGTTTCATCCAAAGGACTTGAGCACAACAACTCCCTAGAGATATGTACTCCGCTTCGGTGGTAGATAAAGCTACACTATTTTTTTTCTTAGAAAACCAAGATATGAACATACTACCTAGGAATTGACAAGTGTCGTAATTACTTTTCCTATCTATCTTACAACCCCAGTAATTCGCATCCGAATAAGCATGAATGTTAAAGGTTGAGTCTCTAGGATACCAAAGGCCTAAACAAGAAGTATCTCTAAGGTACCTAGAGATCCTTTTAACGGCTATAAGGTGTGACTCTCTAGGGCTAGCTTGGAACCTAGCACACAAGCAAACACTAAACAATATATCTGGTCTATTTGCGGTAAGGTAAAGCAAAGACCCAATCATAGAACGATAAAGCTTAGAGTCAACACACTTACCTCCTTCATCTTTGTCAAGCTTTGTGGATGAGTTCATTGGTGTAGCTTGAGGCTTTGCTTGCTCCAAGCCAAACTTCTTGAGCATATCTTTGATGTACTTGACTTGATTGATGAAGATGCCATAATTCATTTGTTTGATTTAGAGTCCCAAAAAAAATGAGAGCTCCCCCATCATGCTCATTTCAAATTCACCTTGCATCAACTTAGAAAAATCTTAACAAAGCAACTCATTAGTAGAACAAAAAATAATATCATCAACATAAATTTGAACTACTAAGATATCTTTGCCATTGTTTTTAATAAATAGTGTTGTGCCCACCTTTCCTTTTTCAAAACCTTTTTCAACTAGAAAACTTGATAATCTTTCATACCAACCTCTAGGAGCTTGTTTTAAACCATATAAAGCTTTTGACAATTTGAAAACATGGTTTGGAAAAATGGGATCTTCAAAACCCGGTGGTTGTTCCACATACACTTCTTCGTTTATAAAGCCATTTAAAAACACACTTTTGACATCCATTTGAAAAAGCTTGAAATCACGATAACATGCAAATGCAAGTAACATCCTAATTGCTTCCATTCTAGCTACGAGTGCATAGGTTTCATCAAAATCAATTCTCTCTTCTTGAGTGTAACCTTGAGCAACAAGCCTAGCCTTGTTTCTTACTATGTTACAACTCTCATCTAGTTTGTTTCTAAAGACCCATTTAGTTCCTATAGTAGATTTGTTTCTAGGTCTATCAACTAATGTCCATACTTTACTTCTCTCAAATTGGTTTAACTCATCTTGCATGACCATAATCCAGTCATCTTTTAATGCTTCTTTAACATTCTTAGGCTCAATGCATGAGATAAAAGCAGCATTATTAAGCATTTTAAGAGAAGAACGAGTAGTTACCCCCTTGGATGGATTACCTAAGATCTCACCACCTTTGACATTGTTGTACTCTATTGGGTAGCTCACTTCCTTTTCCTCAAGAGACATGTCTTGCAATGCTTCTAGAGGCGGTTCTTGTGCTTCTTCCTCTTTGGTTGGAATCTCATTCACCTTTGATGATTCTCCACCATCATTGGCTTCAATGATCCCTACATCATCATCATCACAAGAATCCTTCCTCGGAAGGAGATTATCATCGAAAACCACATGAATAGATTCCTCTACAACTAAAGTTCTTTTGTTAAACACACGATAGGCTTTAGAGTTTAAAGAGTAACCTAAAAAAATAGCTTCATCACTTTTTGCATCAAATTTGCCTAAATTATCTTTTACATTGTTTAAAACAAAATACTTGCAACCAAAAGGATGAAAATAGCTAATGTTAGGCTTTTTAGATTTTAAAATCTCATAAGGAGTTTTCTTCAAGGCCTAATCATTACTCGGTTTATAATGTAGTAAGCGGTGTTAGTGGCTTCCGCCCAAAATACTTAGGTAAATTATTTTCACAAAGCATAGTCCTAGCCATTTCTTCTAAAGTTCTATTTTTCCTCTCAAGTACCCCATTTTGTTGAGGAGTGCGAGGAGCCGAAAAATTATGGCTAATCCCATTTTCATTAAAAAAATATTCAAAACCCATATTTTGAAATTCGGTTCCATGATCACTTCCAATATGTGAAATTTTAAGTTCACGATCATTTTGGGTTATTTTTGAAAACGTGATGAAGTTTTCTAAAGCCTCATCTTTGGTGCTTAAAAAGAGAACCCAAGTATACCTAGAGTAATCATCAACAAGAACAAATGCATATGATTTTCCACCCAAGCTAGTAGTCCTAATTGGCCCAAAGAGATCCATATGGATCAATTGCAAACATCTACTTGTAGAAACATCATTAATGGACTTGAAAGAGGCTCTATGTTGTTTACCTTTAGCACATGCATCACAAATTTTATCTAATGAGAACTTAATCTTAGGTATGCCTCTAACTAGATTAAGGGAAACTAATTTTTCTAAAACGCTAATGCTAGCATGTCCTAGTTTCTTATGCCATAACCATGCATGTCATTTTGTGCAACTAAGCATGCATGGGATGTATGAATGTCATCTAGATGCATCATATAAATATTGCCTATGCGATGACCAATGAACATTGTTTTGTTAGATTTAATGTCTACTATTCTACACTCATTTACATCAAACATGACATTAAACCCTTTATCGCATAATTGACTAATGCTCAACAAATTGTATTTTAGACCATTGACATACAAGACATTTTCAATAAGTATGGAAGAGTGATTACCAATAGAGCCAATACCTTCAATGTGGCCTTTGGAGTTGTCACCAAAAGTTACTACTCCTCCACTTTTTGGATTTAATTCCATGAATCGACTCTTGTCTCTAGTCATGTGTCTCGAGCATCCACTATCAAGGTACCATGAATTTTGACTTTGTGCTTTGGCCTTGTAGCAATGCCCCCTACAAACAAAGAGTTTAAACTTTGATTTTTGGTACCCAAATCATTTTGGGTCCATGAATGTTAGCTCCCAAAAGCTTGGTTCGCTTAGGAATCCAAGATGACAAGGCATTAACATTATTAGATTTTACAAGTTCCTTAGGAACCCATACACTTCTAATCTTTTTAGTCCTAGAATGCCTATAGGAGCCACTTTGTTTGTAGTTCAAATTCTTTCTTTTTGTAAAGTTGGTTTTTGAAGATTCACCATTTTCAAGTTTTGAAGAACCAACACTTTTGAAAGAATTTTTGAGCTCATTCACCAATTTTTGGTGTTCAACATAACATTGAGAAAGAAGGTTGTTCAAATCAATATTTTCTTGTTCAAAGAACTTTAAATCATCTTGCAAGCTTAAAACCTTTTTCTCAAAATCCGAGTTAGTTTTAGAAAGTAAATCGTTTTGAGCTTTCAAATCTGAAATGACCTTTTTGTTTTTCAAAACGGACTCATTGTATTCCTCTACTAACTCGTCATATACCTCTTGTAACTCACCATATGCATCATGCAATTCATCAAATGTAAAATCATAGCAAGATGAGTTAGAGGTTACCATAGAATCCTCCTCAAGAGCCATGAGGCAAGGGTTGGCCACTTCATGTTCCTCATCCTCGAATGACTCCTCATCACTCCAAGTAGGAATCTTGGCTTTGAGCTTCTTCTTCTTCTCAAAGCCCTTCTTCTTGAGTTGAGGGCAATCAGAACGAATATGACCCGACTTCTTGCACTCAAAGAAAATGATAAGATCCCCTTCTTCTTCTTTTCTTTTGTTCTTGAAGTCTCTCTTTCTTTGAAATTTCCTCCCTCGGTTAGACTTCATGAACAGTGAGAAGCGTTTGGCTATCATTGCCAACTCCTCGAAATCTTCCTCCTCACTAGAAGAGCTCTCCTCTTGTAGAGAGGCCTTGAGAGCAACTCCTAGCTTCTTTTTCTTGTCCACCTCTTGCTTCTCTATTCTCCTTTCTTCTTTCTTCTTTTTCTCTTCTCTTCTCTTCCTTGTTTCATAATCTCATGAGTAAGGAGAAAACCAACTCCTCTTGTAGAGAGGCCTTGAGAGCAACTCCTAGCTTCTTTTTCTTGTCCACCTCTTGCTTCTCTATTCTCCTTTCTTCTTTTTCTCTTCTCTTCTCTTCCTTGTTTCATAATCTCATGAGTAAGGAGAAAACCAACTAGCTCATCAAGCTTCAAGGTCTTCAAATTCTTAGCTTCGATGATGACCGTTCTTTTACCATCTCAAGATTCCTGGAGAGAATATAGAAGCTTCATAATTAGCTTGTCTTCAGGAATCACTTCACTGAATCCTTTAAGACCATTGACGATGATCGAAAATTGATCAAACATCTTAGAGACACTCTCATCGTAATCCATCTTGAAATTTTCATAACTCAAATTTAGTAGCTCGATCTTCGTCTCTTTAACATCGCTAGTTCCTTCATACGTTGTCTCAAGAGTGTCCCGCACTTCTTTGGCGCTCTCGATTGAAGAAACCTTAGAATAGATGTCCGGACCAAGTGCACAAAAGATGATGTGCAATGCTATATCGTTGACTTACATCCTTCTTCTATCTTCTTCGGTCATCTCTGATTTCACCTTCGGGGCAAGTCTTCCTTCATCATTTCTTTTCATTAGAATGTAAGGCCCTTCTTCAACTACATCCCAAACCATGTAGTCGGTGTATTTGATGAAGAGACACATCATATTCTTCCAATATTGGTAGTTGTCCCCATTTAAGAATGGTGGTTTAATGGTGGATTGAGACTCCTATAGGTTGGAGGTTGAGGTAGATGTCATGGATTGACTAGAAACTTGATCACACTCTTCTAGGATCTCCTTTTGTAGATGTTAATTCTTCAAAAGAGGTAGGCTCTAATACCAATTGTTGAGTGGATCATTGAATCGATAAATGCCAAGAGTGGGGGTGAATTGGATTTTTAAATTGGTTGGTAGTGAAGTGGTAAAATAAAAATTAAAGACAAAGGCACTTATAGTGGTTCAAGTTCCAAATGAACTCTACATCCACTAACTTAGCTCACACTAAGGATTTTCCAAACAACTTCACTAGTTGATCTTCCCCTTTTCTAGGCTTAGGAGGAAACCTTTACACAAATGGTCAAGTTTTTACCCAAAATTGACCAAACCCTCTAACAAGTATACAAAGAAGAATGTGGCAATTATAATGTATCTCTCAAGACAAGTATTACCCAAATTACAAGCACTCAACCCAATTAAATCTGAAAAATAGGAAATTACAAAGAATGACAATTGGGGTTTTACAAAGATATAGGAATTTAATCACTTGAGCTTGAATTTGATATAAGATTGTTTCTCTTGGGATCAATAGTTGTTGTTGGTTGTTTTTTGACTCCCTTTTATACATTTTCATTCAATTCTAGCCGTTGGGGTGGTTGTCATCATAAATATAGCCGTTGGGATGCAATCTTCCCACCATAAATGCTCTTCTACAATTACTTGTTTCGAAACAAACCAAAATAGAAATAGTCGTTGGGGTGTAATTAAGAAATTGTATCGAACCGAATACGATTGTTTCTATATGCTAAGAACCCGTTCTGAAACAATTTGAAACTGTCAAAATCCGTATCAAAATGTGCTTAAATCGTTTCGATACGTCTTAACCGTTTTGTGAAAATCAGTTATAAATTGCAACGGTCATAAAATTTAAATCCAAGTTCAAATCTCGTTTCGAAACACTTGAGGTCGTTTCGATACTGCCGTATCGAACTAGATCTGCATGTTCCGTTGTTCTTTATCCGTTTCGAAACATAGGGTCCTGTTTCGATACGATAGTATCGAAACAGGAGGAGTCGTTCCGAAACAAATGTTAACAATTTCAAAATGTTCCGAAACACCCAAGGATTGTTTCGAAACGGTGACTTGAAAATCACTGTTTTGACTTGGAAAACACTTAGAAAAATTTGTATAAACATTTGGTTTTGACTTGACCACTTTGCTTAAAATTTTGGGAAGTTTTGAGGACTTAAAAATTTATTTTCTATTTTCAATTTAGTCCTTAAATCCTTTGTTATATCAAAATCAATTCTTTGGTTTTACAGCTTTGAAATGATTTAAAGTGTATTTAACGTAGTCAAAACCATGCTTTAAGTGTAACCATATCAATATTGTATGGTATCGTACTGATACCCCTTAGGGTTTTAACTACAGTGATTTTCCAGTAGCTAAAACCTGTATCGATACGATTGGTCGTATCGATACGGTGTGCTTTAAAATAGCCAACGGCTAGTTCGCGTACCGATACGGTTTTATCGCGTACCGATACGCCCAACTACCCCTAACGGTCAATTTCCCAACGGTCTTTTAAATTGCAGGATCGTATCGATACGCTTAGCTAGCGTATCGATACGCACCAGCTTGAAGTGCTCAACGGCTATTTTCTCATCGGGACCATATCTATACGAATTCAAGGGTATCGATACGCCAAGCTGCATAACTGAATTTATAGTGGGAAATAAAGGCTCCAACGGCTCTAATCCAACCCCAATGGTCCTCAACGGCTACAAACTCAATTAGGAATATAAAAGGGACCTCCAAGCATCAAGAGATGGTTAATGCTTCAATTGTCAACAACATTATGATAAAAGATTATCTTTAGAGCTAAATTGTATATTTCCTGTAAAGACAACACTTGTGAGCTAAACATTGTCAAATTTACTCAAGTGTTTAGGTATTGGGCGAGGGCTTAATTGTACAAACAAATACCTATTAGAGGGATTTCATGTTTGCTTTGAATTCTCTTTGTTCAAGAGTGTCTTGGTTAATCTTTGGGTAGAAAGATTAATCGGTTTGTAAAGGTTGCCTCCTTAGCTTAGAAAAGGGGAAGAATTATTAGTGAATTGGTAAAATCCTTAGTGGTGTGCTAAAGAAGTAGATGTAGGCTTTGGGTTAGAAAGTCGAACCACTCTAAATCTCGTGTTAATTTCTTTTATCTTCTACCACCACCATAAACACCCGAAAATCAACATTCTCCACCACTTGGCAAGCACCTCGGTTGTGACCATCGAGCTCAACACAACCCCTATTGAATATTGGATAAAATACAGATCAAGTGTTGAATGATGGCCCATCAAGCATAACAAAAGTAATGGAGCTTGGTAGCCCACCGATAGAACTTGACAGCCCAACAACTCATAATATTAACAACGGGTGAAAAGGTTTGTTAAAATGGATAAGTTTTTGACAGCTATCCAAGTTAGCCGTTAGTTTTCTTTATTTAAGAACAATACTATAATGGGTGTTTTTTATGAATGAAAATCTTTGAATTTCTTTATCTCCTTCAATCTGCTTCTTAAATCATTTCTTCTAGCCTGTTAATATATCTCTACACCAAGGGATATAACAGAAACCAATTGTGAGCCATCTAACTTGTCTGATTTTCGTAGAATGGCATTGAAATCCCCTCTCAATAACAAAGCCTCATTCGAACCCGAATCAAGACCAAAAAATTTGGGACCACAAAAATCTACGCTTGGGTGCATGAGGGATAGCATAGATTGCCGTGAGAAAGAGACATTGTGTTGAATTAGCAATCTTTAATCTACCCTGAATAAAATGATTAGAGACTCAAACTGAATTGACTCTTTCCAAAAAAAAAATCAATATACCCCGTTAAAATTATGGGCTTGAATTATTAAAATTCATTCTCTAAATAACTCTGTCAATTATGTGACTATTAATCTAAGTTTCCAACAAGACTGCCATTTGTGGTTGATGTAATCGACAAAAAATGAGCATTGGTCAGGCCTTGAAAATTTCAAAATATTACTTTAATCATTATAAAAGATCGAAAAGGGTGAATAGATGAAGTTGAGTATTCTCAATGTCAAGAATCTCCATATCTGTCATATGTATATCAGTCAGCCCCTTCCACACTAGAAGAAGCATGAATAAATCAAGCAATTAAATCTCTACACTTAAATCTAATGTTGGAAACACCATTTCATATCCATTACTCAACTAAGGATCAATTTGTAAACTTCAATAGTTTGGGGTTATCCTATAATTTACTAAAACTTAAAGGATTAACTCATTTCATCATATATCATCAATCATATAAACCATATTAAGAAGTAGATCCTAAACCCATAAATCATTTATCACGTATATACACACAATTAAGGGTAATTTAATATTCCTTTAAAAGTTTGGGGGATTATATGTAATTTCTTAGAAGTTTTGGATTACCTCGTATTACCTTGTTACTATGATTTATATCACTAATAATGAAGGGAATTCATATTAACTCATCCTCATAATCCAATTATTCTATTCTAGGAATCAAATTATAATTTTAAGGACTTAGAGGCATTAAACCATGCATTTATAGTATTTTAAACCCTAAGTATCAAAACTATATACCGAGTATCGAAAATTTTCTATAGGTTACGAAACTCAGAATCATGTATAGAAATCAGTTTAACTTCGATGTTTAGAAGTATCGAAACTTTTTAACTAGTTTCAGAACTTTGGGTAGGGTATCGAAACCCAAAAAATTGATTTGAAACATTGCCCTGTTTTTGTACATTTTTATAAGTGTGTGAGATTTAAATGTCATTTAAAATTGAATATATATATATATATATATATTTAATTTACAATATCGATCATTTAAGTAATTATTTATCTTCAGAAAAAACATTTTGACAACAATGCTACATTTAAATTTTAAATCAAACTTTTAAAAATAATTTTTCACCTCACCTCTCAAAATCACTTCTCTGCCCCATGTTTCAAAAGAAATATTAAACCAATCATGAGTCGAAAATGGCCTCTTTGCAATGATTTCTCAGTTTTTTAGGGTTGGGAGTTAAACCAAGCCTGATAATTTTGAATATAATATAAAAATACAAGAACACACACACACAAAATCATTATACTAAATAGGACCACTACACGTTTAACAAGTATCATACTCATGTTTAAAATTTTAATGTGGTGCGTTTATATTTACATCATAAACTACAAAAACACCAACAATCCCCCCAAAAAAGGACTCATCATAAAATAGTATAGTTGGGTTCTTTTTCCAAGGGGGAAAAGATCATTGGTTACATCACAAATCCAAATGAGCAAAATGAGAGCTGGGACTTCAGTTAATAATCAATAATTACCAAGAAGATACGTCAAAATGGCCAAAACACCAATAATAATAATGATGTTTAGAAAATAGTTGGTTGGTAGAGCCTTATCTGGGCTTCCCCCAAATGCTTCATATTCTGCTCGAATCTTTTGCTTCATAGAATCTGATAGATCTCTCTGCCATTCCAAATATTCATTCAATTCATTTATTATAAGGCTGGCTCCTCAAATAAAAATCCATGGAAAACAAACAAAGATTTTCATGCAAAATGTAATCTGATATGGGTGGGGTTTTTTTTTATTTAAAAAAAACAAATCCCAAGATTTTCATGCATTTAGAGAGCCTCCTGTCATATTCTTGGATCCATATTCTAATATGCATTAGATATGCGTGTAAGATATAATTACTTCAAAGGAAATATCCAAATAAGGTATTTGATCTTACAACCTTTCCTGTTGAGTACTTGGCAGCTACAAACTTCTCTGGTGCAGCTTGAATGGGAGTATCATCTAACACAATACCCTGATCATCAAATGTCACAAATCAATATTAAAATCTTGGATTTGAAATTCAAAGAGTGTAAATTGAGTAATAAAATGCTTAAAATTGTATCATTCATCATTATTTCTCAAACTCATAGATTTGCTAGGTGCCTATTTAAGAACGATTTTAAAATCACTAATATAAATTTAGATTGGATCAATCCATATATTTATACTTTTTAACTATATTAATCTTAACTATCAATATCTAATATAGAGAGATCAACTAATTGACGGAATGATCAAGAATGCTCATGTTGCATAACTTGGGAATGTAAATCTCTCTCTTCTCAACCAAAAAAAAATCTAATGTATACATTTTGTTCTTATCATTTACATAGAAAATAAATCCAAATCTAACTTAAAAACACAAACCATTTTTGAAGTTTATATAAAAGAAACATAAAAGTTGCTTGCATAAGTATGTCTACATATCTATCTAATCGTAAACATATATCACAAACGTAGAGGAAAGCAACTTGATATCTTAGCATAAAATTTGTAGCCGTTAGTACCATAAAAACGAGTCACATACAATATTTCAATATCATGGGAATTTAAATAGAAAAGACCCTATCATTTTTCCTTTGGTTTATGCTAAGATATGTTATGTTGATCCATTCAGAGAAGAGTCAAGTTCTTGGAACCTAACTTGGGTGAGGAATTTACAACAAGCAATTGTATGCATGCAGATGTCCCCCAAATGTCAAAATATAACTTCATTTTGATAAATGAAAAAGTGGGGTTAATGGTAACAAAAGCCTAACACTTTTTAATAATTAAACTTTTATTATTCATAAAAGTGGCATGCAACTATCCATCACAAACAAACCTCTGGAGGATCAAATTTGGCCCCAAGGTTGCTAAGTTTGGCATGTGCCTCTGCATAATCCTTGAAGAACGCCTCTTGATCTTCAGCATATTTCTCGGCATATACCTACGAATATGAGTATTGCTTAAGCAAAAACTTGAATTATATCTTCTTTCTGGCTTAAATTAAACTCTTGGTATATTTACCTTGAAAGAAGGATCTTCAAAAAGAACAGCATCAGTTGGCAATACAAGCAGATCTTCGTCCGTTTTCGCTTTAATGTCCTGTATGGATAAATGCAAGTTGGACGCTTTTGCATGTCTTCTTACTTAAGAAAAGACACTGATTTCAAGTTCAAACCTTGAAGTATGAATTGTCAAACTTCAACCATTGCACTGTCCAAGACTGTCCTCCTGGTTCTCCTGGCCCATCTTTCTGTTATTCAAGAGGGGAAACCAGTTTAAATCCTTAATTGCTGTTAATGGTATACCGATAACTGCTAGAACCACCGGAAATCATGTTCCACATTAGGAAACATAAAATTCTAGAAATATTAAAGACATTAACATATAATACAACTGGCAACCTTTACCTCAGCAACCACGAACAATTTGCTAACTAAAATTGAAGAAAACATGAATAATATCACTTAAAAGTAAATTGTATTTAGGAAGACAACGAATTTGCAATATGGATGATATTGAAAAACAGAACTTGAAATAAAATCTTTAATTTCTTACAGTTTCAAGTTCACATTTCACATCTTAAGGCAACACCTCGAAGTAAAGTGGGATAACTATATGTCGCTAAGTCAGGAAACCAAATTCATTTTGTTTGGAGCACTCATAGCCACGGAATTTTTTATTCTCCCGAGGATTCATTGGCATGATCAGCTTTGAAAGTAACTTCAAATTTCTTTCTACTAGCTCACCTCTAGAATGTTGTCGGTGGAAGGCAAACAAAAAGTTTTGGTTAAATTTAAAAGGTAGTTCAAATAGGAACGAACGTGATTGCCAGAACCATATGATTTAGCATGCAAAATGTTATAAACAATCAATGAATGGTATTATTCTCCTGATGGTATATGTTGATGATATTGTTATCACAGGATATTGTGATATCAGAATATTAATATGGTTGTACAGCTAAAATTAGTTATGGCAGCTAAGATTAGTCTTCTTTAACTGTTTCTTTATTTCTTTTATTGTATAGATAAAGGTTGTATTATAATTTTCTAATTAATGAAAGTTTTATCATTTTATCCTTTAAACCGACTCTTCATTTCCTCTCCACACGATCTTCCAAATTCCCAAATTATCAGAAACCCTAGACTCTAACATGGTATCAGAAGACGGCAATTCACGTTCATCGGAGTCTAACTGGGTTTATCGGACCGATGATCCGACGGATGAGTTTTACATTCACCCCGACGAGAATCCGGCTCTCGTCCTCACGTCCAATCTCCTTGTTGGAAACAACTATTATAGTTGGCCACGATCGATGAAGATGTCCCTGAATTCTAAAAACAAGTTTCGTTTTGTGAACGGCTCCGTTAAAGATTCCGGTGAAGCTTCACAGTCCTTACAAACAAAACCCAATAGTCCTCAAACTCCTAAACCAAACAAAAATATTTCTCAGCCCAATGTTCAAGAAATTACTGGTCCTCTAAAGACATATTCGAGAAGGAAGATACCTATGCAGACTCAATCATCTCCTGCTCCTGCTCCTGCTCCCATTCCTATACATTTTGAGGTACATTCTGAAACTGATCCTGATCATAATGATATGAATTCTAATTATGAGTTTGAATTTCCTATTGCTATTAGAAAGGGAAAAAGAACCTGCACCACTAAACACCATTCATATTTGTTTATGACCTATAATAATCAGTCCCCGAATCACAGAACCTTTCTTACCAGCTTAAACAATATTGTCATCCCTAAAACAGTAGCCGAGGCATTAGATAATGAGAACTGGAAAAGAATAAGACCTGGGATTTAGTAAAGCTGCCAGGAGACAAAAAAACAGTGGGATGTAGATGGGTGTACACTGTAAAATACAAATCAGATGGCTCCTTGGAAAGATACAAAGCAAGGTTGGTGGCAATGGGGTACTCGCAAACCTATGGGATAGATTATCTGGAGACATTTGCACCTGTTGCAAAGATGAACACATTGAGGGTTCTACTCTCCTTAGCAGCTAACCAGGGATGGAATTTACTGCAGTTTGATATTAAAAATGCATTTTTGCATGGAGATCTCGAAGAAGAGGTATACATGGATGTTCCACCTGGGTTTAATTCGACCGTTCGACAGGTAGTTTGCAAGTTAAAAAAGGCTCTATATGGATTAAAACAGTCTCCAAGAGCTTGGTTTGGAAGATTTGCTAAGGTAATGTTAGGGCAGGGTTTCAAACAGAGTCAAGGTGACCATACCTTATTTGTGAAGCATTCATCTTTAGGGGGAGTAACCATACTATTGGTTTATGTGGACGATATCATAGTTACAGGTAATGATTCAGAAGGAATCATCAATCTAAAAAAGTGTCTTGTAAAAGAGTTTGAGGTGAAGGAACTTGGGAGATTAAAATATTTTCTGGGTATTGAGGTGGCACACTCACAATAGGTAATTTTTATATCACAGCAAAAATATACCCCGGATCTTTTAAAGAAAACTGGAAAGCTTGGATGCAAATCAGCAGAAACGCCCATAAAAGTTAACCACAAACTTGGAGATTCAAATGATATGGCAGTTGATAGGGGTTCATTTCAGAGACTTGTGGGAAGACTTATTTATTGATCACATACCAGACCAGACATAGCAAATGCTGTTGGAGTGGTGAGCCAATTCATGCACAATCCTAAGGAGTCACACCTAAGAGCTGTAATGCGAATCTTGCAATACTTAAAGGTACACCGGGTAAAAGAATCATGTTTAGAAGAGGAGGAAACTTGACTCTGGAAGCCTACACAGATGCAAACTATGCAGGGTCCAGAATGGACAGAAGATCAACTTCAGGCTACTGCACCTTCTTTGGAGGAAATTTGGTTACTTGGAGAAGCAAAAAACAGAACGTGGTAGCTAGATCCAGTGCAGAAGCTGAATTTCGAGCTATGGCTTTAGGAATCTGTGAGTTACTATGGCTGAAGGTCATTCTAGAAGATTTGAAAGTGGAATGGAATGGACCAATGATGTTGTACTGTGATAACACATCAACAATCAATATTGCTCATAATCCAGTTCAACATGACAGAACAAAGCATGTTGAAGTGGACAGACATTTTATAAAAGAGAAACTCGACAGTGGTTTGATTTGTACTCCTTATGTGACTACTGGTAATCAGATTGCAGATATTCTCACCAAGGGTTTACTTGGTAAGGATTTTCAGAATTTAACAAGCAAGCTAAGGATGGAGGACATCCATGCCCCAGCTTGAGGGGGAGTGTCAGAGATTGTTTCCTAAAGTTCAGAAGATCTGTAAATATTTTGTTATTTATTAGAATCCCTATTTATAATGGGTTGTATTTCTTTACTAGAATTAGTTTCTTTCCTAGTTAGGAGTTTCCTTAGCTAAGGCATAAGTTTATATATTTAGTCTGTAAATCAGTAGCAATTTAATAGTTGAAATATAATAAAAAGACCAGTTTTGATCAGCCTTCCGACAGTTCTAAACTTGCTTCTACACCTATTGCTACTACTAAAAGATTGTCTAAAGATGAACGTGAGAAATTACTTCTTATCGAAAGCTAGTGGGTAAACTTCTTTACTTAACAACTACAAGACCTGACATAACTTTTGCTGTTCACCAGCTATCTCAATTTATTTCTGCTCCAACTAATATTCACATGATGGCTGCCCATAGAGTTCTTAGATATCTTAAGGGAACTCTTGGTCAGGGTTTGTTTTTTCCTTCTGACAATAATCTTCAGCTTAATGCATTCTCTGATTTAGATTGGGCATCTTGTCATGATTCTAGACGTTCTACTACTGATTTTTGCATTTTTTTGGATCCTCTTTGATTTCTTGGAAAGCACTTTTAGTAAAGCATGTTGTTTAATTAAATAATGTCACATTGTTTGATTGGTTAAGGCTTGTGTTGATAGACATTGGATTCTAAGTTCAAACCCTATTGTAGGTATTTTTTTTCTTTCTTTTTAGTTATGAGTTCTTTTAATTAAACATGCTTTTATCAAAATTAGGGAGATAAATGCAGTGGATTTAGATAAACATGTTATTTGCTGTTTGATTGTAAGGAGTGCTAACTATGAAGCTGATGAGTTGGCTAAAAAAGGGATTGGGTGATGTGAGGATAGAGTTAGTTGAGTGTGGGGTTTGTTTTTGTATTGGGGTTTCAGTTGTCGTCTGATTGTAACGATGGGTATTTAATTCCCTTTTAAATAAAACTTAAGGCACTCTTTTCCTCCTTCCGCTAATTGTCTGTTCTCGTTATCAGGGGAAGGGAATAGACAGTTATAAAGGGGGTTTTAACGAGGCCTCCAATTCTTATAAAAAAAAATCAAAATATAACCCTTAATGTAATGTGGTATTGTTTTTATATAAGTACTTATAATTAGAAAAGAAAGAATAAAAATGTTTGCAATAGTTTTTGAACCCAAAATCCAATGGAATTAACTCAAGCCTTAATCTCTCGGACAAGGTGGCATCATCTAATGATCTAATAGAAAAAGCTCTTTGCTAAAAGTGTTTTCCAAAAGGGTGATATTTGGATAAATAAGCCCACAAAACAACCAAGATAGCTTAAGTAGTAGTTTCTTATATTGGTCACTCTAGCCTAATACCGGTCCACTGGAAACGAATAACTTGGACCTAAAAGGAAGGGGTTAGTGTTTCCTTCTCGTAATTTCTTTTCTGATCAAATATTGACCTTATGTGTTTGTCACTGATCACATCTCTTGACAGGTTTGGCATCAAGAACTTCTAAAGGTTGACAGGCCAGGTAAGCAGTTCCTAGCTAAAGTTCATATCTGAGAAAATATTTGGAGGTAATCGTCCAGATATTTATACTATTGATGCCAAATGCATCCAGGATTGAGGGTCTGCTTCTCTGAGGAACAGTAATTAGCTAAGTTCTACGGTAAGTATAACAGTCTAATGCTAAACATTTGCTCCAAAATCTCTAGCCTCAATCAAGAATTGGATATATCATATGACAAATAACCAACTGAACATACTAAGGACAAACGGATTTTTCCTATTAATCAAAACAGGAGCTTAATTACCGTATACTTGGTTTCTGGTTTACCCCAACCGCTACGTTCTGGTCGGGACCTCCCAAGTGTGTGTGCACCGGATAATGCAACAATTTCCTACATATCAATAGGTCAGACGATTAATAGCATTTTTTCATGATAAAGACAATTATCAAGGATATTCTACAATCAGGTTTACCTTGTCATTTAATCCCATTCGATAGAAAACATCTCGTAGATGATCAGCAGGCGAAGGTGGTCCAGCATCTAAGCAACAGAGAAATGCTATAAATGTTGGTGATCTCTAGACATAAGCATAAGTGAATATATCAATACCTATGAGGGAAAAGGAGGCAAAAGTAAGCCAAATGACTTGGATATATCCTAATAGTTCTAAAGCCTAAACAACCTAGAAGTATGAAGTCTGCCAATGATGGGCAGCTGAAAATTCACTTCATACTTTAGAGCTTCAAAATGTTGGAAGTGGTAAACTTAAAGGCTCATTACTTTCAAAATCCTAAAGCTCCCAATATTCTTATTAATCTATAATGATATCTTTTCAGGTATTTGCTATATGTTTTAGATTATAGAACGCTTAGTGGTATCCTTTATTTTTTAGATTTTCAGATAAAGAGAAATTATCTGTTAACCATGACACACTTCACATTTCACAACAATTCAATGACCCACCCAGAAATCCAGAATTAGATGGATTAATTGTCCAACCATTCAAGCAAGTTTAGTAGGCCACCCCTACACTGGATTAGGTGCCTCAAGTTTCTAGTTACATTTCTTAATTTAGGAAATCCAATACACCATGGTCTTCCACAGTTTACTTAGCCATGAAAAAAATCATGCAACAATATATGGTTCAATTACCAGGTAGCCTGCCCTCTTCAGGACACTCATTAGGACCAGAGACATCCACCCTTCCATATTTCATGGGAATTTTGGGTCCTCCAGCCTCCTGAATTTCAATTTGATTCTGAATACAACAACTACATAATGTATAAAATGCAAAGATATTATTGAAGAAGAATAGCAAGCAAGACCTCAATAGCTGTAGCACTAGCCAATTGGAACAGATCAGCGTAAGTTACACCAGAGTATTTATCCTTGATAGGCTGAATAAGACTCAATGCATTCACAAGGCCTGAAACACAAGCTTATGAGACAACGGTGCTCCCAATTGCCAACTAAGCTAATTACAAGTTAAAAATAGAAAGGAATATGTTACCAGCATTGGCAGCATGTTTTAGCTCAACTTCAAACCTAAGACTTCCATTCGCTCCACCCCTTTGTGGCCACTCCTCAATGTTCTTATTGTAGGTACCAGCGTCATGCCATCCTAGGCGAATCTGGTGTGTATAAACTATAAAATCAAATTACACTTGAAAATACACTTTTTTTCTTCACTGAACTAAGTACGATTATGCCCCAACTCACATCTCTCTCATTTCTACTCTTCTTATCATTCCAATTTGAAATAATTTATTTTTATGCATTAGGATGAAAAATAATATTATCTTATGGCTCAATCTTGTTCACCGTTTTAATTATCTTTCTCTTTCTATCCTTCTACTTTCTCATTCTACTAAGCACACCCTTAACGCCCTGCCTAAACTGTTAACTTAAGTAGTTAATTTCCTCAAAATAAATCAGGATATTATTCTTCTATGCTAAAAAATCAATTTATTAAAAAAAACAAAAAATGAAGAAATTGGAGAGGGAATGATACCAGAATAGGATGGCAGAAATTGGATTTGAGAAGTTGTTTGATATCTTCTCTAGCACTCTTCAACTGATCAGGATTCGAAGCTACACATTTCGGACTGGCTACTGAGCTGAATCCTCCGCTACTTGACACATTAACTGCAGATCTCCTCTAATAATTTATCAATATAAACAAAACTAATTAAAAAAAGTACCAGTATTAATATAAAAAAAGGAGAAAAAGGAAATGTGAAAGGAAGAATTAACCTGGTGGCGAGATAAATGAGAAGAGAGGGGAGAGAAAGAGAAAGGTTTAAAAGACGAAGAGAAAGAAAGGCGCGAAGGAGAAGAGGAGGAGGAGGAGAGATGGAAAGAAAGTCGAGCCTCGGAGGAGGAAGATGCTAAGATCGGGGAAGAGGCGGCGGTTCCTAGAGACGAAGCCATTCGCTGACGGCAGCTGCGGTGTTTGAGGAGATTGTTCGGAGCTTTTAAGTTACAGCTCAGCTGTGATAGTGGCTCTGCCATTCCCATTTGCCACTCCGCTAACCGTCTCCAGTTGTTTTGGATAAGTCGCTATTTTGAACCAATGGCAACGCCTCCCAAATCCAAATTTCCCTTTTTCTAACCCGTTTTGGTAATAGCACGTGCAATAAAAAATAGGTTAAACCACAAAGTTGGTCACTCGGTTATTACAATGTTTCTAATTTGATCACCAAACTAAAACTATTTTTTATTTAGTCACTAACATTACACAAATTGTTAATGAAATTACTGTTGTGTCTCTTTTTTATTAGTATAACAATTTTAGTCCTCAGCTGTTACGCATTCTATAAATTTAATTTTATTTTTAAATAATTCAATTAAACTTACGGTCAAAAAAAGAGTCAGAAGTAAATACGTTCTGCTTTGATGCCAGTTCGTTGGCACAAGAACTAAACAAATGTTGGATAAATGGAAAATGATGTGCAGGAGTGTGTGGAAGTGATCTCATATGCTGCACAGCATACACGCACCCTCGGCAAGTCGGCAAAGCTGGGGAGCTCATTTCCTTTTATTTGGTTGCTCACGGTTCACTCTGTTCTTAGGAGCACTTTCACTTCTAAATATATGAGAAGGGCCGTAGGGGTGTTCAAAATTTGCTACTCCGATTTCGGGTAGTTCACTTTTCAGTTTGTGTCTCAGCCCATAATTATCGGCTACTCGTAAATCGAGTACTGGGTATTCAGATTATATTTTTTATTTATTTTTTAAAATTTAATTTTTTTAAAAAAATAACATAGTAAACAGACAAAATTTAAAAGTTTATAATATATAATTTAAATATAAATATTAGTGATTTGAAATTAGTTTTAAGAGGATATATATAATAGATAATCTAAATTTGAGGGTATGTTTATTGGGGTGATTCAATCACTGTAGGGTGGGTGTTTACTGGAGGGGTAGTAAGTGCAAATGGATCAATTCGCCATGGCAAGGACCGAAGGGGCCGTTTTCAACCCAGAAAATGTCCGATGAGAAAGATAGAAACAAGTTCTTAAATTTAGGTAAGCAACTCGACTTTAAAAGTGATTATAAGGTAGTATTTGCTTATAGATATTTTTAATCATTTGACAATGCGTATACACTTTGTAGACAAAGCGATTTAAACTCGTGTCTCTTAAAATAAACATCATCCGGTTTTTTACCAGGACACTTATTGAGTTCAACATTCTTACCTAATTTGAAAATTGTGAAGTGATATTTGCACCATAATTGAATTCAAAATATTCTACATTTTTATAAATTTAATATATTAATTAACACTTGAGGCATACATATATTCGGTGTTTTGTTCTGTTAGTTTTTCTTATTTATACATTTTGGTATTGAAAAATGTTTATTTGGCAACTATCTTTATTTATTTGGTATTGAAAAATAATAATAATTATTATTATTATTACTTGAAAAGTGAAATTGCTTGATTGATATTCATCACTAAATGTAAGGAAGGGTTGTCGTATAGTGGAACCTGATATTTAAACTTGTAATTAAAGTTTTGTTAAAGAGACACCAAGTCGTTGTAGTACAATAGTGAGTATATATGTTTGTCATGTGTTTTATTTAAATTTTTAGTGATTAACTACTAGTTTTAGTCCCTATTTCTATAATACTATATTATGCGTAAATTTAAGACTATGCTTGGTAGAGAGGAAAAAAATTTGGAAGGATGAAAAATTAAAATGATGGAAAAATGAAAGGATGAAAATATATATGTTTTCTTTCTATCGTTGTGCATGGTTGAGAGGGTGAAAATTAGAAGGAAAATAAGTTTATTTCATCTCTATTACTTTGTACAATGAAAAAAGTGAGAGAAAAGAAAATTAAACTTTGAAAATTATAATTTATTTTTAATTTTTATAATTTAGTACAATATTTTTAATTTGATTTATTTTTATTCAATTCAGCCCCTAAAATTTTTTATTTAATCTAAAATTGACCCATATTTGTTTCTAATTTTAATAATTTAATCTAACATTCTTAATATAGTTTTATTTTTGTTCAATTTAATCCCTCATTTTTTCTTGAATTCAAAATTGACATATATGTATTTAAATTTTTTTATAATTGAGTCCAATATTTTTAATATGGTTTAATTTTGTCCAGTTTAATCCATAAAATTTTTATTTAACTCGAAATTAACCTCTATTTATTTCTAATTTTTATTATTTAGTCTAATATTTTTATAATCTAATCCCGAGATTTTGACTGTCACTGTTAAATAAAGTCACCCGAGAAAATAAACCTTTAAAAACTTTAGAAAATAAACAATTTAACAAAAAAACATTTTGGTAATTTTACAAGATTTGAACACAAAAAAAATTAAAAACTTAAATAAAAGTTTAATGTAAGTAGAAACATTGTATACCTCTATTTTCCTTAAAAAAAAGTTCAAATCATAAGTTGTATTTTAAGTTAAAAAGTCAATTTCAAGTCCGTTTTAGACCCATTAATTTCAATTAGACTTAATGGTAAATTTATGTTGAAATCGAATTTGAAAAAGATTGTTAATTGCAAAAAATAAATAGTTTATGGGCCATTTTGAAAACACAACATAAATACAGGGGAATTTTTTTCAAAAAGTGAAATTAAACATTCCTTTATGAAATAAATATCATCATTGACATATAGACCAAGTTTCAGGTTAATCCGAGCTAAAACATGTCTTTAATTGCAATTATAAAATTAGTGACTAAATATAAAGTTTGCTATTATAAGATAATGGACTGAATTATAAAATAGATTTCAATTCCAAGTTAAATAAAAATTTAGGGATTAAACTGAACAAAAATAAAATCATAGTAAAAATATTAGATAAAATTAGAAACAAATAGGGTTTAATTTTGGATTAAATAAATATTTTAGGGAATAAGGTGAACAAAAATATTATTATATTAATAATATTGAATTTAATAATAAAATAAAAAACAAATAAGGGTAATTTTTGATTAAATAATATTTTAGGGACTAAACTGAACAAAATAAAATTATAATATAAATATTAGACGGAATCATAAAATTTAATTATAAATACGGTTAAGATAAAATTAAAATTTTTAAACATAATTTTATTATTAAAGTGGGATGAATTTCATTTTCTTTCCTATTTCCCACCCAATTTAAGGAGCAAGAAAAACTACTCCCACTTATAATTTTCCAATCTACCAAATAATCCTTAAATTTATTTTATTTCCAATTTTCCCTTCCACTTTTCCTCTCTACAAAGTTAATTACTCATTGGGTCAAAGAACAACACTGAAACAATAAACTTGTTTCAACAAATCCAACATGGTAGTGGGACCACTATTTTGAAACCGAAGTTGAATTTTGAGCCTGAGGGGAACTCAATCCCACAAATTTTTAAATTGTAAATTTTGATTACCAGAGAATACATGTCACGGATTCTTATAGAAATCATTGGCTTGGCCCCCAACCTCATAATGGGAAGTTGGCAAAAGACGAAATCGTGTAGGAATTCAGGTAATGGCAGTGTCGGTAATATGGTACAAATCCGAGAGCAATTTAATACCCTCCAACAACAAACACTGAAACGATTTAAACGCCGCGTCTCACTGTCCCCAATTATGCAAAGCCACGACGCCATGCATTCTGCATGCACAAGAGATATTAAGCAACAAGAAAAAGAATTCTAATTAGGATTAGTGGATAGTTTGAAAAGAGGGATTTTAGTTTAAAAAGGTAAAATCTTATCTCCCAGCATTTCTACTCCAACTAAAAATCTCCATCTCCATCTCTCTCGCTTCGCTTTATATCAAATCTATTTGCACTTTGCACTCGCAGCCTTCAATCTTCGGTTCTTCTTTGTGTTTTCCCCTCTCGCCTTAGCCTTTCCAGATGGGACTTGCTCGCAATATCGTCGGCATTATCGGTAATTGATGCTTCTCTTCTTCACTTTTCGAGTTTTTTGTTGATTTCGATCGCGATTAGAGGCCGCCAGTTTTACAACTTATTCTCATCGGAGATCGCTGTTTTTTCTAGTGGCTTTTCGTTTCTTTTTGCTATCAATCAAACTAGAAGTATTTACTTTTCTATTTCTTTCTTTTTAGTTTTTTTGTTTTGTTTTAGTAGATACGAACTAAAATATTTATGTCTATTCACTAAAGATTTCGTTTCTTTTTGTTTTGATCAATGAAGATTTCGTTTTCCATTTCTTTTTAGATTTTTTTTGGATCAAATTCTTTTAGTTCTTCTTGAGGTTTAAGTTTTTACGTCAATTGATAAATCTATGTAGTCATGTAGATTGAAGACTGTAGTCTAGAGAATCTAGAGATTTCCTTGCTGTTTTTCACGGTTTATATTTATTTAATTAGTTGAGTATTTTATTTATTTTACGTCAATTGATAAATCTATTTCTTTTACAGGGAATGTCATTTCCTTTGGTCTCTTCCTTTCTCCAGTGTAATTTTCACTCTCTCCGTGTTATTTTCTTTTTCCTATTGAATTTAAAGTTATCTCTAACAATTGTTTGTTTTTGTGAATATATGAAAATAGACCGACGTTCTTTCGAATCTATAAGAAAAAGACAGTGGAGGAATTTCAACCAATCCCTTACTTGTGCACAGTAATGAACTGCATTCTTTGGTGTTTCTATGGTCTTCCCATTGTTAAGAAAGACAACCTCTTAGTTTTGACTATCAACGCCATCGGCCTTGTCATTGAATTGTTCTACCTAACCGTGTACGTCATTTATGCTAATGATCGGAAGAAAAGGGTATGTATATATCAACCATTCTCTCGGTAATTATATCAAACACCTTGTGATGTCCTTACCCCTTTGCCATAACCATATTTTTATCTTGTTATTCATTTATAAAGATTGAACGTAAGCATCAATGTTGGTAGAGTTTTAGGATGAGAGCACATGTTAGATCGAACGTAGGCATCAATATTTGGTAGGGTTTTGGATGATGTGTTTTCGCTTCCGTTGCTATGTTTAACAGTCTAGCTGGTCTTATTCTATTTGATTTAGCATTGATATTAATATTGATTTATTGTAATGGCAACTTATGTTTTCAGCAAATTGTTGGTTATGTCCTCCTTGGTGAAGCGGCTTTGGCAGCGGTGGTTGTTCTGGTGGCCATGTTAGCCTTGAAAGGCAGCCACAGAACTCTTTTTGTTGGAATTGCATCTGATATTTTCAACATTGTTATGTACGCCTCACCTCTTGCCATCTTGGTAAATCTCCTCCAACTCCATTGTCCTTCCTTCACTAAATTCACTCTTTATTTTTTTTGATAAACAATCTTGTTTACTACCATTTGCATTAACAGACAAAAGTTATCAAAACAAAGAGTGTGGAATACATGCCCTTTTGGCTTTCAGTGGCTGGATTCAGTAATGGTGTCTGCTGGACCATTTATGGCCTCCTTCCAGTTGACGTCTTCATCTTGGTAAAATGTTTAAGACTGAAATAATATTAAATCATTGATATTATTGTGAATGACAAGAAGAATAATCTGAATGATTGCAGTTTTCGAATGGGCTTGGAGCATTCTTTGGGTTTTTGCAGCTCAGTTTATATGCATATTATTACTTCAATGGAAAGGACAACAGTAGGGAGGGTAAAAAGCCTGCAGAGGTTCAGCTCTCGAATCAGCCTGGTGGAGCTGCCTGACATTTCTATTTTGAGTTCCAAAGGGAACATATCAGTTTTGCTTTCTTTTTACACTTAGGACAGAGGTGACTGACTGGATATTTGGTTATATTCTTTTGTTTGGATGTTTTTGATATAAAATTCCTTTTTTTTTTTAATTTCTTTTTTGCTTTAGGAATAATAATCTTCCGTACTCCTTTTTCTCTCCAGAGGTATTTTTAACAAGACACTTCGAACACTTGGTATTTTATAGCTGGACCAAATTGGATTCACAGTACTCTCATTCAAAGAAGAAAACGTTACAGCTCGAATAACAGATTTTGGACTCCACAATTTTCTACTTTCAGCTTCTTTCCAATTCAATGAAATATGAATAAATTGGACTATAACTTACCTCTGAAAGCATATTTAACTTAATGTGGTTACAATATCAAGGTCCTCGATTTCTCCTGAAACACAAACAACCCTGGGGTTGATCATGCGGGATCATTCCTCCACCTTTTGATGTGTCAATGGCCTCCAACATCGACACCACGTCATCCATCTCCGGCCGTTTGTCGGGATTTGCATCCCAGCATCGCTTCATTACATTAGCAAGAGAACTCGGACAGCAACGAGGTATCTCCGGCCTCAGATTCTGTAGTTTAAAGTCCATGTTATGATAATATATGGAATCATTGTAGCCATAGTTTTGCTAGGTAGAATACTTCATCGAGGATGATGATTCAATTACCTGACGGACGACAGCCGATGTCACCTCTGAGAAGCTGAGATCGGGATACGGCATGTCACAGCAGTAAATCTCCCACAAGCAGATACCAAAACTATACACATCACACTTTCTATTGTAGGGATTGCCGTTAAGAACCTGTTCCGAATTTAAGGCATTTCATGCCATCAAGAGGGAGAGACAGAAAAACTCAAGAAAAGAATAATTAATTTAGCTATATCATACCTCCGGTGCCATATAACCAAGGGTTCCGGTCTCTCCGGTCATGTCATTGGGATTTGAAGCCTCGAGACGAGCAACCCCAAAATCAGCTATTTTGACCGTTCGCGTTTTGTCCAAAAGCATGTTTTCTGTTTTGACATCTCTATGGACAATCTTTTTGGAGTGAAGATAGCTCAATCTAGAAAGTGTCGAAAGCAACAACATCAAACACAAATGATCATCGGAACTTCGGTTTAAATTACAATTTATAATTCCACATGTTATATAATTAAAAGAAAAATTATATAGACATGGCATAAGAAGCTGACCCTCGTGCAAGGTCTAGTGCCAGTTGAACAACTACTTTAAAAGCCAGCTTTCTTCTCCGATTCTTTATCAGGTACGATTTCAGTGCACCCCCAGGACAATATTCAACAATAACACAACAAACATTACTAGGCATACCAATGTGACCATTTTCCGTTTGTATGTTCAGCTCTGATGAGCCCATTGTTGCCCCTATAAACTGCATGAAAGTTTTAGAACACAGATTAAAGACAAATAAACATAAGGCATAATGATCAACAATGCCATAATGATCTCGCATAACAATATACATACAGACTTTTGTCAACACCCCCAATTACCGAGTTGACACATTTGAACAAGTAAAATAAGAGAAATAAACCAACTAAAAGCTTATGCATTAAGTCTAAACATGCAAGCTTTTTTGAAGATGGAACAAATGCAGGTTTTGCAGTTCGAGTCAAGAAGAGTAATGATACGAGATAAGAATGTGGAAAAGATTATGGACCAGAAAAAAAGGCAATGGTACAAGATAAGAAACTTTACCTTGGTTACATTAGGATGATCAAGCTTATGCCACACCGCAACTTCTTGTGTAAAAGCTGCTCGAAGTGAAGCTATCTCTGCCTCAGATCTGTGGCCCTCCTCTCCCCAATCAAGAAGTTTAACTAAGCATGATGGAAGAAACAAGAAAAGAAAGTAAACAGTTACGGTACGAAAAAAATAAACCCAAGGATGGACCATATTATGATCAATCAAAGCACTATCTAAAGGTCCCAAATCTTGTTATAGATTAATGTGGCAGTTAAACCCATGTCGGTGACTGGACATAATCCGGGTGGTATTTTTCCAGTGGATGATATAAGGTCCATTTGGCAGATTTATTGCTTAGCCAGAATATGCAAGTTCACGGTGTGAGTGAGGCTCTTTAAATTTTCTAGCTTTTTATCTCCAAAAAGTTGAGATAAGAAGTGCATACCATTACCAACAATAAATTAGGACACAAGAAAGCCTAACAAAAAGAAGAATAACATCATTTAAGTCACTGCAGCAGTGCAACTAACTGCCAGCTCGAAAGATCTCGTGAATCACGGATTCGATTTTCGGAAGTTTGATCACAAATTGCTTAGTAAAAAATCAACGGATTCACAAGGGCAAAACAGATTCAAGCAATAGGTGGGAATTGTTGTTGTTCTTAGAACTCTGGTTTCTTCTCTTTACTTGGATTTTCCCAGCAGCCAAACAAATGGAACAGTTGTAATAATATTTTCAAGAGAGAAGCAGAAGAAATGGAAACATTAAAACATTAGATCCCCTAATATGTCAAGCCAAAAAATACCCTTAAAGCTCAACACCACTCCTGCAAACCTGAGGCAGCCGCTTTGATATAAACATTAGGACTACTAATATCAAGAATCCTACGTTGTTCGGACTCTTCGTTTTGCTTGAAATACCCATGTTTGATAATTGATACCGGTCCCTAATACATTTTTTCTATGGGTACATACTCATGTTCGACACTCGCACCTGCACAACACTAACAAAATCAAGCCATACACAGTTCACCAACATTGCTTGGATGCCTAATGGCTAATGCATAGCAACACTTACATCCGGCCTAGAAAGTTAGTAATTTTCAAAGAAACCAAAAGAAGAAAAGGGGGGGAAATGCCATTCGGTGTTTCAAAAACAAATGGAAGCAAATCTTTAAGAGAAAAAAAGGGTGAATATGTACCAGCAACATCTTGGCCATCATAAACACCGCGATGAACAGTGCCAAAGGTGCCACGAGCTATAACAGTCTTGATGATAAGCTTAGAAGGTTCAATCTCCCACTCTTGTCTTCTTACGGTGTTGCTTGGCCTCAGGCTCAGGCTCAGGCTCAGCTGTTCTCCACCACCGCCTCCCTCATCTTTCATGTTCTTGTTCTTCTCCATCGTCCATGCTCTACTGAGATGCCTTTGAAGTTGTTCATCTAAGCTCTTCAGATCTATTTGATCTGCTCTTACATACCCTCCTCCTCCACCACTCTCACTTTTCTCCATTTTTTTTCAACCCCAAACTAAAGATCCCAACTTTACTCCTCCAATACCAACAAAAAAGCAACAATCTTTGAAAGCTGTTAGCTTTGTTTTTGCACTTGCTTTTCTTGTTTGAACTATTTCTGATTCTGGGTCTCTCTCCAAAATCTAGAACTCAATGATAATAATCTTAATATATATATATATGAGAAAGAAAGACAAAAATAAATAAAAAAAGAGTAGTGTTTTTATTAAGGGGTGTTAGTTTCAAACTCGCAAACAGGCATGTGGGCACATGGATTTTGGGTGGAAGACGACGTGTGTGTTGTGGTTGTTTCTGCTGACTGCTGCTTCTGGGTCTGTATATTTGTGTTTTGATTTGTTTTTTATGTTTTTAAGGAATTCACGGTCATATGTACCTTTTCCTTTATTTATTTTTGATGAGATCAGATGTACCTCTTCTTTTAAATGTTCATAAGCTCAAACAGACTGCTTACTCCTCTGCCATTCTTCCCTTCTCCTCCTATGACTTTTTTTTTTAACAAAATCAATCCACCTCTAATCATGCTTATTTTTATATTTCATACTAAAAAATTAAATTTTAAACTCTAAAATTTTACTCTTAAACTTTAAATCCTACCGTTAAAAAATACTCATTACCCCTAATTCACGTCTTCTGGCATCTTTCATTTTTATTTATTGAAATAATACTTGATATCGGAATACGACCGTCACTTGGGATGAGAGCGTGAATGATAACCTAAATTTAGAGAATATATTAAAAAATATCAAAATTCAGATTAATATAGATCTAAGAAATTTTAATAATTAAATTGTAAGAAATTATAAAACTTAATTATTAAATATTAGTTCATAACTCTATTTTGATGTCAAATTTTTCGTTTGGTTATTATTTTTTAGATATTTCGTGATGAACGTCAAAAAAATTCATTATCCAATTATAATATAACTTATAATCTAATTTTTATTTTTTGAATTAGAAAAATCATAAAATTGTACTAAAATAACACTTAAACACTTACTTCAACAACGAAAAACTTTATATGTGTATTAAAAAATATAATTTGAACAATTATTTTATTGTTAAGCCTATTACTAAAACAATGACCATGTTTGGTAAAGAGCATTTTGAGCTAAAATTAGAGGTTTGACCAGTCAAATCCGTTAATTTGGATGTTGGTAAATAGAAAATTGTAATAGCGGATTGAGGTCAAACCTCTCATTTTGAAAAAGTTCTTTTTAGGAACTTTTTGAGATAGAGGTTTAAATAAAAGACTTATAAAGACTATTTTATCCTTGATAATTATAAAAATTTCTGTAAATAACATAAATTTGATTAACTAATAAAATTAAAAAAATAATTTCATAAATAAGAAATTAATAAATACATGTAAATTTAATTATTAATAAAATTATATTCAAAATATAATTTCATAGATAAAAAATTACATTATACATCTAAATTTAATAATTATTAAAATTAAATTAAAAAGATAATTTCACAAATAAGAAATTAATATGTACATCTTCATATATGCTCAACAATGTTATTAAAAAATTAATTTTCATAATCTAATTAACATTAATAGGTATAAAATGTTAATAACTAATAAATTATTCAAACAAGTATAAAATATAATTATGTCTTTATATGTCATTTTGCTTGTTCAAATAATCAAACAGCTATCAGCTATCGGTTAATTTTACCAAACACTTTTATACAATCAGTTAATGTAATCCGCTAGTCAAATCAGCTAATATTATCAGTTATATGCTATCAACTAATATAATCCTCTATTCGCTATCAGCTATCCGCTAATTATCAAACACGCGAATAACTCCGCTAACTTATTTTATGTAATTCATTTTAAGTATATTTAATGATAGTCAATTGTTTCAGATTCATATAATATTGCATCGCAAATTATTAATAATAATTAAAGTTCATTCTCACTCTTTGTAAACCCTAACCTCTCTCTATTTTTTTCCTTTAACATAATTTTCTTCATTTATCGAACAATGTAAGTTTTATTTATTTTTTATTTAACCGACGACAGTACCGATTTTGATGCTGGTTGTCAACCACCAGATTTATTTTTTTTATTTATTTTTTTAATTTTTTAATAAAATTAATTCTGCCTTTGTGGCACATTTTTTGTCTTTTGGCATGTTTTTTCTTCTTCCTCGGTCGTTTAATCATTCTTTTATTTTATGTTTTTCTCATGGTTAGATTTGACGACGCCACGACTGATCAAGATGATGCTTATTTGTAATTCTGCTAATTGTCCCTGCTCTGGACCCTCGGATTGAATTTGGATACGCGGTTTACACTCGTGGATAGTTTCTCACGACGTTCGGCTCTGATTTGCAGTTCTTGGTGGCCTTTCAATAGCTTGATCCCCTTTTGTGATTCGTTTGCCGATGCAGTCAAATTTATTTGTGTCTATTTTTCGTTTGAGTCTTTTGGATGGGTTTTTAACCTTTTTCATGTATGGTCCTTGTATGATCTAAAGTGGCTAGTTTTAAGAAAATGTCCAAATTATATATTTAGTTTACAATGATAGTTATAAATTCTTATTGTAATTTTGGATATTTTCTCGTTTAATAAACTAGCGGCTTCTACTAAAAAAAATAATAGCCAGAAAGCTTATAGATATAAAATATATGTTGCTGAATTAAATATTATTTATTAAGAAAATTTTGCTTGTATTTGAATCAAATATGCTTGAACAATTGATCTTTAATAGTAAATATTTAGAACCATTGTCTAAATATTAGATTTTGGTTTCATTTAGTTTGTAGTTTTTGAGAATAAGTGTAGAAGGTGATTGTTGATTTTACAGATTTTATTTAGTTGTATTTTAAAACTTCCCAAAGACATTTCCTACAATAAACCATAAAAGTTTTTTTTAGTGTCTGATTTTTTTGTTTGTTATTTTTATGGATGTTTTAAAACTTTTCTTAGATTATGTTTTGATTTTATTTTTTTACTCAATAAAGTTATTTGATTGATTGATGTGTATGAAAATAAAATTATTTGAAAAAAATAGAAAGTTATTTTCATCAATTTTTATACGAATATGGACAAGATCGATAGTTGATAGACTTTAAGGTTTACTATTGTGATAATTTCGTAATAATTATATTAAATATTAGAATAAGTTTAATGATAATATAATACTAAGAGAAGATAATGTTGTTTTAAAAATTATCAAAAATGTGAGTCAAACATGTGGTGTGATGAGATTGTACCAAAAAATGTAATATGATAACAAAAATGTAATTTTTTGATGGTGAATTTTTTCACAAGTGGGCATTTAAAGTTGTTACATATCTAAAGACAGACGTATAATTTTATGTTAATAGATACAAACTGTTAGAGAGTTATATTAAAATTTTAGGGGTGTAAATTTACAAAATTTTATAGGTGCGAACTTAGATCATCGACGGAAAATATAAAGAAAAATATAAAGAAAATAGATCGATTGTATGTGAGTTTGAAAATTTTAAGGGGTGCAAGTAGATGTGGCAATCGGGTCGTTCAGTTCAGGTCGTTTCGGTTTGGGTTGTTTCGGGTCTATCTAGAATCAGTTTAGGTTCGGTTCGGGTCTAATTCAGGTCTGTGATGAGTCAGATTCGGTTCGTGTATTGGATTGGGTCAAAATCGGATCGGTTGTTTTCGGGTCGGGTCAATATCGGATCGATTGCTTTCGGTTCGGGTCAAAATCGGGTCGCTTTCGGTTCGGGTCAAAATCGGGTCGGGTCAACATTTGAATGTTCAGGTCAATTCGGTTTGAGTTGGGTTTAGGGTTTGAGGTTTAGTATTTATGGTTTAGTTTAGAGTTATTGGTGTATGAGATTAATTCTGATTCAACTTGTTAATCTATGCATTTGAATTTGATTAAATATTTAAATCAAAGCTTCATGTATCCATATCAAAATTTTGTGTATAATTATATTAAATCAAAGTTTATTATATGTAATAATAATAATAATAATAATAATAATAATAATAATAATAATAATGTCTGAAATGAATTAATTTATTAAACTTATGATCTAATTGAGTTAACTAAAATCTAGAAGCATAAATCACGGACATAATTAAAATAATTTTTAAAACAGAATGTGAAATTTCAATTAAATTAATCTAAATTGAAACTCAATTAAATTAAGAAAAAGAGAAAGAGTAAGACAATTGGTAAAAATAGAGAGAGAAAAGACAAAATTTTGGAGAGAAATAAGCCACAAATTTTTTAAGCTATATTAAAAAAAATAAAAAAAGACAATTGGTAAAAATAGAGAGGGAAAATACAAAATTTTGGAGGGAAATAAGCCACCAATTTTTTAAGCTAGAGAGTAATTACTTTTTAGGTCATGTTGCATTTAAAATATTACATTTTAGTACTAATATTCAACTTTAAGTTTTAGTTTAATTTAATTTAGTCACAAGTATCCCCACAGTTTAGACTTCGGATGTAACCCCCTCGTCCCGGTCTGGCCGGATGACCGGTCCAAATGGGCTACACGGGGAAAACCGAGCGAAAACCAATTTAGGTTCCCCCTCGGTTAGCAACCCTATTTTTTTTTCCTTTTTCTAGACGCCTGTAATAAATCCTATGTGATGGAACATGCAGCGAACAAATACGGATACAAAACTCACAAAGATGCAATTAAACAACCAATTTTCCCTTTTTAGCAGGCCGTATCGATACACCTACAGAGGGTATCGATACGCCTTGACCAAAGTCAAACCTCTCAGTCAACACAGGGAAGACCGTATCGATACACCCTTGAGCGTATCGATACGCTCCTCACGGTCAACATTTAGAGGTCAACGAGATGGATCCGTACCGATACGCTACAACCCCGTATCGATACGACCTAAACCACACCAACTCCTGAATTTCAGAGAGTTGGGACCGTATCGATACACCCTTGTGTATCGATACGCTTAGCCTGACTTGAATTTCAGAGAGTTGATACTGTATCGATACACCCCAGTGTATCGATACGCCTAGCCAAAACTGGTTTCTGCAGGCAAGACCGTATCGATACACCCTTGAGAGTATCGATACGCCCTGCTTTTCAATACTCTAATTTCATAAAAAACACATAAGGCTCACCCTCTAAATGCATAACAAGACCTCCATAGACACATCCAAGCATTCATACCACCTCTATTAACAAAATGTAGCCATACAAGACACCCAACATGGACAAACATCATTCAAAAAAACATGTTTATAAGCCTCCCAACAAACACTTAGACATTTACATAACATGGTTTACAAAATCATCAACATAAGGCATTAACAACATATCATAAGGAACATGCCATCAAAACAACCTTAAACATTTAAAAGGCGTACATATAAAGACATATTTACACAAGCAACATCTCAAGCTTAATTACAACTTTCTAAACTCTATACCCCATTGTCTAGGCAATTTATCAAAACACAAACCATACTTGTAACTAGCTTGAGAACTCCAAAAGCTCTTTCCTCACCCGCTTGCCTTCCAAACTCTAACGATCTGCACGTTGGAAACAAAGAGAGCGTAAGCCAAATAGCTTAGTGAGAGAGACTCTACAATTCACAACGTACAGTTTTTCCAAAACACGTTTATATATAAGAAGACAATGAATACACAAGAACCAATCTCATTAACAACAACACACATGGTTTGCACAAGCACAACCAACCTACAAGTACGGTGGGACTACACATCACCGTTTCAACTAGTGAGTTTCCAATGGGACTACACATCAAAGGAATACCCAACCAGTGACTACCGGTGGGACTACACATCACCAGAGTCTTATACTTTTGCTACCGGCGGGACTACACATCACCGGAGCAACGACAACCATCACGTGAGGCACGAACTAAACTCAACTACACAATTTACCACTCAAATGCACTTAAAGCTCATGAATTATAAACATTCATCAAACCACAACAACATGAGATTAGAGAGGCTTACACAAGGGTTTAGGTGACCCTTTAAGGTTCCACCCAACCCCAAGAAGATCCATATCGAGCACAATGCATAATTCAACAATTCTACTCACCGTTGCTACCCAAACGAAGATCGAAGACCAAGCTCACAAATTCCGAATCCTCAATCTGTCCCCGAAGCTTCACCAACCAACTTTCTCATTTCTACACATTTCAACACAATTTAAATAATCCCAATTCAGTCCATATTCCAAAGTAACCAACACAATTACATACTAAGCACACAACATCAAAATCCATAATCTCGAGTAGCCCCTAAACACCCCTCAAACCAATGATCTCAAACTTTAATTTACTCATAAAGCCTCCAAAACAACACTTACATATAGTCTAATCATCAGCCATCAAAATTTCACCTAAAACATCCCCAAAACTCAACTTAAAACCTCTCAAAAACCTCATTTTTCCCCAAATCCGAAAATTCCATAAAACGTTGTAAAAATCGATTTTTGTTGATCCTTTTTGAGTGTAGACAACTCATATAACTTAAACAAATAGAAAACTTGGTTAAAGACATCAAAAATAACATATTTGGATCCAAAACCCTCCAAACCTCAAATCTCAAAACATGTATAAAAATGAAAACAATTGGTATCAACATGTAGAGAATAACAATGACAAGTCAAAAACGTCCTTACCTTTGAAAAATCTTCAAAAACGGATGAGTTATGGAATGAAATAGTATCTCTAAAGGGAGAGAGATTTTTGACGTTGGTAAGAAATGGAAGAGAAGTGAAGAAGATGATCACTCAACCTTTAGTTTATAATTGTTTAAAAATTTAATGTTTAATGACCAAAATGCCCTTAAAGAAAAAGGGAAACCACAATAATGCCATCCATGGCTTTTGGGCTCAATTTAAAATTAATCCAAATCTTAAAACCCGAGGCCCAAACCATTAAAATAATAAATAAAATATTAAAGTCGAAACCCGAGACAATATTAAAATATTATTTTCACCTAGCCCCTAAACCCGGGCGTTACATCGGATATAGAAATCCCCTCCCCGTAGTGATATTTAGTCTCTAAAAATTTTCTTTTAGTTGAAATTAACTAATCTTTGTAATTTAGTCTATTAATTTAATATAATGATTTTTTTGTTCATTTTAATTTCTAAGATTTAATTTTTAGCCAAAATGACATAAAATGTTATTATACCACAACTTTGACAAGAGCAACAGTCTCTTCCATGGTATAGTACAAAAAGATAATAAAACATACTTCATTTTATTTTATTTATTATATTGTTAAAAATAGATAATATTAAAAATAAATTATTCATTTATTTTACCTTAATTTTCGGGTTAAAATCGGGTCAATATTCGGTTCAGTTTTTCGTTCGGGTCAAATCGGTTCGGGTCCATTTTGGTTCAACAAAAAATTTTGGGTCGATTTCGGTTTGATTCGGTTTATTTCAAGTTTCGGGTCAACTTCAAATCATCATGTTTGGGTCAAAATCGAGTTTCAGGTCTCGGGTCAAGTTTGCCAAGTCTAGGTGCAATTGCCCCTCCAACCTCCCTTCAGTCTATCCCTACATATACCCTTTTTATGGCCCCTAAACCTTATACCCTAAATTTTAAACTCTAAACTTTAAACTACGAAATATATTACTAAACGTTAAAACCTAACCACAGACACTAAAATTTTAACTATAAACACTAAATACTAACTTTTATACCTTAAAAATATTTTCTCATAACAAAAATATATCAATTTAATTTTGGTAATATTTCCTTTTCCCTCATAATATTAATATATATTATTCAAGAATGTACATGTCTTATCTCAATTCTACTAGTGAAATGTTATAATTAAGATGATAAATATTTAAACAATGCGACGGTCTAAATTTTATTTATGAAAATAAATTATCACATTATTGATACATGAAAACCTCATATATATATATATATATATATATATATATATATATATATATTGTGTTTGGCACATACAAATATTTAAATTCGAGTCTTTTAAAATAAATATTATTTTATTTTTCACTAAAGTACTTATTGGGTTCTATTTACACAAAATAATTAAAAAGAAAACTCAAGTATTTTTAAATTTTTGATATTGGACTAGGATATATTCATTTCTCGATTTCACTTTTAAAATTTAAAAAACAGTGTATTATCAATATACATGATAAGTATTCACAAACACACACAATGGAAAATTATGCAATTCATGCAAAATATAGCATCAATTTGTTTTTATTTATTTATTTTGGATAATGTAAAAAAATAAATATGAAGATAAGATCCAGAAGTAAATTATTAATATGATCGTCTACGTCTTATCTCTAGTTCTTAGAGAGAACGAAATGAGAATATTTTTATTAAAAAAATATGAGTAGCAGCTCTCAAGTTAGGAAAATATATTTGGTGTATGAAAACATGATAATTAAATTTGTGAATGAACGCGTCTTTTCCCCTAAAATTAAGTCTATTTACTTGCTTTTTTTAATAATATTAAAGTATTACAAACTAGTAATATTTGTTTATTTATCTACTTGTCCTTTAAAAGAAGGATAAACTACATAAATGGTCATTAAACTTTTAGGGCGCTTTTATTTTAATCACTGAAATTTTAAATTTACATTATAATCATCAAGCTTTTAGTTCATTTTTATTTTGGTCACTGAACTTTTAGGGCGCTTTCAGTATGGTCCCTCCCGTTAAAAGCTTATGATGTGGCACGCACGTTAGTTTTCTTTTTCACTGAATAAAATAATAGATAAACTACATCATTCATCACCCAACTTTCTTCAAATTCCTATTTTGGTCACTAGAGTTTAAAAATTTTCAAGTTAGTAACTCAACTTACGAATTGTTCCTATTTTTATTAGTTGCTTAAAACTGTGAATCATAACCAAATCGAAATAATTTATTTAAGAAAATTTACACTGTAATCGACTTCGATTAATCCTTAAAAATTATTTTGATTAATTATTAAATTCAAGTTATTCAATTCTCAATCTTATATTGTACCAATTAAATCGGATAATTGATTAACCAGTTAATCAGAATATTTGATTCATGTAATGATTTTTTACTTTGCTTATTAAAATATCAAATATGATAATATTGTAAATTTAATAAGTGTTCGGTTGTTATAAGCGTAAAACAACTAGAATTGCTAGACTATATTTTAATACATAAAATTTACAAATAATGTATATAAATGATCATATTAGTTAATCAATTTTGCTTAAAATTGTGAACCGTAATCGAATCGAAATAATTTATTTAAGAAAATATGGATCGTAATCGGGTTCGATTAATCCTTAAAAATATTTTGATTAGTTGGTAAATTCAGATTATTCAATTCTTGATCTTATCTTGTACCAATTAAATCAGATAATTGATTAACCAGTTAACCGAAATATTTGATTCGAATAATGATATTTTTACTTTGCTTATTAAAATATCAAATATGATAATATGATAAATTTAATAATTGTTCGGTTGTGATAAGTCTAAAAACAACTAGAATCACTAGACTATAAGATATTTTAATGCATATAATTTACAAATATGGTATATAACTTATCAGATTGGTTAATCAATTTTGCTTAAAACTTTAAACTGTAATCGAATCGAAATAATTTTTTAAGAAAATCTACCAATAATCGGGTTTAACTAATCCGTAAAAAATTATTTTGATTTATTGGTAAATTCGAATTATTAAATTCTCGATCTTATATTGTATCAATTAAATCAGATAATTGATTGACCAGTTAACAGAAATATTTTAATTCGAGTAGTGATTCGTTTACTTTACTTATTAAAATATTAAATATAATAATATGATAAATTTAATAATTGTTTGTGTTAAACCTATGTTTTTATTTTGATATAAAAAGGACTAATTGCAAATAAATAAAATTTAAGGCTATTTGAAATTACTCGCTATTGACAAGCATTTGAACTAAATTAAGTTTCTTTAAAGATAAAAATTCTTCTAAGTCAACCCTTTCAAACACAAAATATTTTTTTAAGTGTTTTGGTACTCAAATAGACCATATTAGTCAGTGAGTATCGGTACGACACTTAGCGTACCGGTACGATTTTTCGTTACTGGAAAATCAATTTGGTAAACGAGTACCGATACGACTGTAACGTGTACCAGTACGGGATTTAAAATTTCGCTTGCCAGTATCAGTACGGTAAACCCCGTACCAATACCCAATAAATCTTAAAATATTTTTGAACTAAACGAGTACTGGTACAGCGAACCTCATATCGATACGAGACTCAAGTATTTTTTCCTTGAGTACTGGTATGATCTTGAGCGTACCGATACCCTAAAGCTGCATCAAATTTCAATGAGCAATTTCTGTACCGGTACGACCCTTAATGTATTGGTACCCCTTACTCCATATCGATACGCAAGCTCGTGTACCAGTACGCTCTGTGTGTCTAACGTTTATTTCCTCTTTAGGCAGGTACTGATACGAGCTATCGCGTACCGATACTTACAGTTTTCAGACAACATTTAATGCGAGAAAAATACAGCTCAATAGTTATATTCAATTTTTCAACAACCCAAACGATTAGAAATTAATAAGGGGTATAAAAACAAGCATTCAAAGCTTCTTCAACAACAAAATAACTATTCTAAAGCACCCAAACAAAAATCTAAAAATTTTGAGAGCTTTTCATCGTAATATCTTGTACACACTTGAATGAGTTTTTGTAATTTTATTTTCCATCAATTGTTAGGGTGTTATTGAACTAAAAATTGTGCAAAAAATCTCCTTAGAAAGATTCTCAAAGTTTTTTTATTTGTACTCAATTGTAGGAAATGAGTCACTAGACTTTGGGGTATAAGTCTAGTTAATTTGTGAAGTTATCTCATTTGGCCTAAAAGATAAGACAAATTAGTAAATTTGTGAAATTTTTAGTGTGATAGCTAAGGTAGTAGATGTAGACTTTATTTAGAAGGTTGAACCATTATAAATCTTCTTGCAAAATTTTCTTTTCTTTTGTAATTTGCTCATACCATTTTTAAATTGCCAATTCACCTCATTATCCATCGATTGAGCAATTCAATAGTTATGTTGTGATAAAAAATCATAACCAATCTGATCAATTATATGATATTTGTAAATTTTATGCATTAAAATAATTTATATTCTAGTTTTTTTTTATACTCATCACAACTGAACAATTATTAAATTTACTATATTATCATATTGATATTTTAATAAGTAAAGTAAACAAAATCATTATCCGAATCAAATATTCTTGTTAACTGGTCAATATAAGACCGAGAATTGAATAATCCGAATTTACTAATTAATCAAAATTATTTTTAAGGATTAATCGAATCCTCTTACGGTGTGGATTTCCTTATATAAAATATTTCGATTCGGTTTCGGTTCACAGCTTTAAGCAATTAATTAAAACAGGAACAATTTGTAAGTTGGGTTATTAAGTTGAAAATTTTGAAACTCTAATGATCAAAATAGGAGTTAGAAGAAAGTTGGATGATGAATGGTGTAGTTTATCTATTATTTTATTAGGGAAAAAGAAAACTAATGTGCCACATCACCAGCTTCTAACGGGAGGGGCCATACTGAAAATGCCCTAAAAGTTCAGTGATCACAATAAAAACGAGCTAAAAGTTTGGCGATTATATCGCAATTTTTAAATGTTTGGTGACCAAAATGAAAGCACTCTAAAAGTTCGATGACATTTAGGTAGTTTACCCTTAAAAGAACCAATCATATAGCGCTACGCATTTGTTATTAACTTTTTTTTTCTTCTATTTCTCATATTTTTCAAATGGATTTAGATTTATTTTAAAGTTTAGGCATGAAACGAAATGCCAATCAAATACTACAAAGCTCTAAACCAAAGGAAAGGGACGGTGAAGAATGTTTTCTTCTTTTAATATTTTTAAATTATTTAATGATGAAAGAGCTGTTTGGTATGTTTTGTTTGGATTGAACCGAGCGAAATGAGGTCTCCAATGCAACAATTTTTTTACTAAAAATGGGAAATTCAGTTATATAAACATGGGAACAAATAACAATTCCATTTAAAAAAAAACTTAAATAAAAATCGAAAGTTTTTTTGACATAATAAAAATCGAAACTGTCAATTAATAAAGTAAAAATTTGTGAGGTTGATTGGTGAGGAAGGGAAGGTGTTATTCAGGGGAGAAAGAGAAGACTTTGGTTTGTCTTGAGCTCAAATAATTCAAACGACTTGAATTTTAATATACTATTTCTTACTTCAACTAACTCATAAGTCTTATCCACTTTTTAATATATTTTCATTAATTTTAAAATTTCGATAATAACAATTAAATTTCAGAAAGCGATGAAAATCAAGCTCATTTGTTTAAAGAATTAACGAATCTAGTAGAAGGAATTTAAGTAATTTCCCCTGAAATCAAATTTAATAAAATTTAATCGAGTCCGATCGATATTTAAACAGTGTTTACCACTTCAAATGGAATTGAAGATTCCAGTATAAGATTACACTCCTAATATCATTTGTATTTAGTACATGTAATACTAGCCATTAGGTATCGACAAAAAAATATTAATAGCAAAAAGAAGGGTAAAGGAGTACTCTCCGTGCAATCCAAGAATTGAACCAAAACATCTTTTTTAAGCTTTTATTTGGAACAAGTAATCATCAGAAGAAAATAAAGTATTTATAACTCAAAATATTCTCTCTTTATTTACCCAAAAATTTAGATGCCATCCCTTTAGCATTCAAGGAGGAATTATAAAGTAAATATCACTTCATATAATAGTATACAATTCAAACTCAAATACATGTTTAAATGTCATCATTAGCATTAGCATTTTCTCTATATAAAGAATAAATAAATTCATAAACAATTGAACATTCAAACACTAACGCAATACCATTGCAATTTGGGGACATAAGGTACCAACAAATAATTTCAACCGCTTACTCCTTAAGATTATTAATAAATTTTAATTATGTGTATATTAGAAATTTTAACATCTTTAAATTAAATAAACATATATAAAATAAATAACATCAACATCTTTGACTACTCGATTAGTTAGTGGATCTTTCTTATTTTACAACTAGATTAAGATATGAAAATCACTGCATTTTAAAATGTAATTAATGTAAAAAAAACATAATCATAACACAAATAATAAAAAATGTCAATCGTATAATATTTTATATAATTTAAACAAAAATTAATGACTGACTTAACTGCTGACGTAAGTTTGTATTAAAACAATTAAATTACAAAATTAATCAAGGTTACCTGAAGAAATAGTGAGACAATTAACCCCAATTTTTTCACTCATGAACTTGCTCATGTTGCTTCATCTCTGAGAAACAAATAGATGAAACGAAAAAAATCAACTCGAAACTCGTAATAATAGTTGGAGATTGTCAATCCATTACTCTAGAATTTTAGAAGGTGCTGAAAAAGATTGTTCTAGAATTTGAAGGGTCAACCTCCATCGATAAATTTTTTTAACTTAAAAAGATGTTTTGGTCGTGAGATTGATTAAGGTTAATTAGATGAAGGGCTTGACATGAACGTTTTTTTTTCCAGAAGTTTTAAAATTTTACACGAAAGAAAAAGTGCTAGATAAAACTTTTTTGGTCCCATGAATGACTTTTGGTTTTGTCTTTCTTGGGTTGATAATAAGGGAATGGCCCCCTTCCATGCTCATTCATGACTGTGCAGTGCTTTCACCCTCAAAACCATAATTGAATCAATATTATAAACATAAATATCAAATTTAAACGAAATAGAAAGACCAAAATCAGTCAAAATTACGAAAGAGGATATTTGGTTAAAGAGGCATTTAATCGACCACCCTCAAAACTACTCGGGTTTTGCTATGTGGTATAAAAGTATTTTAATAAAAAAAATTACAAATTGAATTCACATTTATCTTAATCCCTAACATGAAATTAAATGCCTTCAGCCCTAATTATATGTGTTGTAACACCAGAAGATAATACAGATACATTAGCGGGAATAGCCCCACAACATCATGCATTCTAGATTAACCAAATTCAAATGATTAGGTTTGGGTTTGCCAAATTCAACGTCTTAGATATAGTATAAGCCTCCCTCATTATCTAGCAATCGGCCCTTGAAGATGGAACAAGGGGGAGAGAAAGCCAGGAAAGTGACCCCTAAGGCTCATCTTCCCCATGAATTTAACACTATTCAGTATTCACTGCTCTACCCAAACATCATCAACCACGTGATGTTCCGCCTTTATTGACTCAATGCACAAAGCAAGCCAGCGTCAAAAGAAAAGGAAGAGGTTTTATAGAGAGGGGGTCACGGGACCAGGCCACACCAGCCGCCCCCCCAATTGATTCACCAATTTCTCCTCAAGGCAACTGGATCTGGGATGGGATATATTTAGAGACAAGCCAAAAATGCCCCTCATATTGACCCAGGAGGCTGCCTCAATGATCAAGATTCAAGACTCTAGGATCCTATCTCTCCCCCACCCCACCCAAAGACTCGTTTTATTTTATATATATCCACAACCTATGTCACAACATTGGTATGCATATGTTCAAAAAAAAAAAAAAAAAAAGAACATTGGTATGCATATGTAAGGATCCCCCGAACACTTTAAAGTTTTCAAAAAGTTAAACTATGTCCATGTAACTTGTAAGAAACAATATCCAAATCAGACACTCGATTAAATCCGAGTATCATACCTTATTTTACCAGATGTATGCAAATAATTCGCCCAAAACAAGAAAAATTGCACATCATATAAAGGAGAACAAGATAAAAATGGTACCAATAGAAAGCCTTACCATATACTCTACTCAAGCTCCTTTAATGGCAGCTCTCAACCAAAGTGTGCATACGTATATGTAGTAAACCAGAGTACTCCAATCTGCAGAAACAATAGACGTAACATGTTGGAACTTTAAGCATACATCATGCAGAAATTAATGTAGAAGTAGACGAGATTCACATTAACAATAGATACATTTTTTTATCAACATGGTATGATGTGTATACTCTTTTACCTGGCAAAAGAAAGAAACCAACTGATCTTGACAGCACCACTCTGTTTCTTGTAAATCCGATATTCTATTGATTCTCCATGATTTGTTTTTTACATTTCCTCTCCTACTGGATGTTGTTTATATTTTAAATATGTTGAGAACTCAAGGGCTCAATGGAAAATACAAGGCTAAATCTAAAAAAATACAGTGTGAGAACTTCCTTTATAAGCGCAACATGTAAAATACACAGTGCAACAGAACTCGTTCCTGAACATAAAAAACTAATCAATATTAAGCAAGCAGTAAGTTCAAAAGCCTGGAAAAATACATTTTTCCTGATGCCAAAAACAGAGATAAATTGGATCAATTGTTCACTTATACTGATAGTCATACAAAATCTCTAATAACAAATGACCAACTATACAAAACGGCCCATTTAATGTCCAAACGAGTCTGAAGGCAATGACCCATGTCATTTACTTAACAACCATCTAGTGTATAACTTCTGACCAGTATTTACTTTTTTGTGGAAAATGAAAATGTACTCTATAATTTTGATACAAAAGGGAATAACTAGGAGAATCAATCAACAAAATGTAACCTCAGAAACACGTGTCTTCTTCTTCGGTGTAGCATGCACTTGAGCTTTGAGTCCATACATTTTTAGTTGAAAATTTTCAAAAGCCTCCGAGACAGCTGTTACCTGTCCATTAGCACATAAAAAGATACGACATTATTGAGAAGAATATGAGAAAGAGAAACAAGCAATCAATACTTTCATTGCATTCACATACCAATTCAGGCTTCTTAGCGTACACCCTCACAATCATATCCTGGTAAGATGTAGGCAGCAAGTGACTGACACGATCATCAGGTATGGGAAACTTCTCCTCACTCTCATAATCCTGGTCAGAAATTATTCCTGTAAGAGTTTCGCAGATCTAAAGGAAATGGCTAAATGGTACAAGGATCCAGATTGCATAAGATTAGGAATTTCATGTCTGTTAACCAGCCAATTTAGGTCCACTTATGTTTGCATAGCCATTGAATAGGTAGAACATTTTAATTGTATATATCCGTAATATCTCCGGGGTATTTACTAAAACCCCAACCATTGAGATATTATGAAGTAATATAACTAGCATCTGGTGGTGAACATACCATAAGTAGGCTTTCTTTTTCTATGTTACTCGGACTCCGGAATGAGTGCCTGACACGGTTTAGGCATAGGTAGATAAAAAAATCCGAGTTTTTCATGTATTTAGAGAGTCCTTGGAGGTTCATATGCTCATACTCATGTTCAAAAATGTGTTGGACATGGCGCTTCGAGAATAATTGAAGGCTCGGAGCAACACAGGTTTGTTTACAATGCAATAAATATTACCCCATGTTTTAATGGAAGATATAAGATTAAACCATGATTAACATAAATCAAACAGAAATTCCAAATGTCAATAACCATCCAGCCTAGTGTTCTCTTCTTTGGTTTAGAAGGTGACGGCGTAGTTGAGAGTTTGAGCCTATGTGTTAGTGTAGAATGCATAAAGGATAAGGTGAGGAGTATGTTACACTCTAAGCGAGGAATGAATAAAACAGGCCAACTTAAAAATAGAATCAGGGTGAATCTCAGTACCTTGAAAAAGTTGATACTGCAAGTGCATCAAACAAAACAAACAGGACAAGAAAACAAAGTGTCAAAGACACAGTCAAAGATGCAACCAAGAATAGAAAGGAAAACATTTGCCTCTTAAAATTGAGAATAAAGGCCATATGATACCTTTCAAGGGGATTTTGCCTTCCACGGGTCAAATCAATTCTTACATTGCTAACAGCGATATCTTCTTCTTTTAGATTTACTCCATTTTTCTGTTAAAATGAGAATGCCTTATATAAAAAAATAGGAGACTTTACTCGACCCTTTTGCTATGAGCAGATGCATAAGATCACTTCAATAGAAAATATCATAAAAGGACCTGAGAGCAAGCAATATCCTTAGCAGTGACATTTTTGAAATGTTCTAGTTTGTCTTTTGGAATTGAATACTCGTTACAGAACTGCAACAGAAGATAAATCATCATATCATAAGCTTCCGATCATGAACAGAATAACAGCATGCTTATTTGCATGCATGCATTCTTAATAACATAAATAAGGATTGAATGTAAGCAAAGCTTTACAACCTGATACAAATTTCTCCTGCGAATGCGCAGAATCAAATCTCTAGATTCTTGGAGCTCTTTGTCCGGAGCTGTCTCAATTGTTTTGATTATAGTGTCATCTAGCTGGATTCAAACAAAAAGAAAGCACATTATGTTATTCATTTATACTCTAAATTATTAGTAACTCAAAAGAATGCTAAGAATGTTCTCCAACCTTCCAGTACTCAGAAGGATCTTGAATGGAAGAAGAAATTTCTAGATAACTGTTTGCTTTCAGCAGTGCATCTACTACCATAAGCTCGACTGCCTGAAATAAGAATGAAATGAGATGTTTTCTTCTTGATTTACAAACCCAGCCTCAATAAAAAGATAGTAAAATCAAGGTTGTAAAAAAATTGCTTGAAGTTGATGTAGAACCTATAGGGTTAATTCTCCAAATACCTTAACTTTAGAATGGGTGTAGACAGTTCGATATAGATCAGCTCGAGTAGCAAATAACTTGTGGATGCTAAGATCTAGCAAAAGCACCCATTACCCAATATGAAGCAGGAGATTTAACAAAGATAAATAATAAACAAATAATAGATGCCTTTTGCAAGTGAATAAAACAGATGATACTAACAGTCTTTAGCCCGATAGCAGATCTCATCACCTATAACACGCATACTCTCCATTAACCTGCAGGTGTAGTATGTGAAATTGAGAGGTAAAAAAAAATCCTCAACTTTTTTTTTATAATTTCTTCTTTTAACCATCTATTGGTAACAGAGGCGGTTAGCTAGATGCCTAGAATTCAGAAAGAAAAAACCTGTGGAAGTCAAAGTTACATCCCAAGCCACAAGCTCGGCTATCACGGACAATGTAGTCAAACCTACACAAATAGAATTCCCAGTTGTAATCTTTTATGTAAATTGAAGTTTGAACTCGAAAGCAGATGTGATGTACAAATAATTGAAATGCACTTACTTATCCACATCAATTCCGTTACGACCATTAGCAACAATATCATATAAGAACTGCTTCTCCTTCACACTCTTCAAAATAAGCACAAAATAATAATTGTACTGATAATAAAGAACAAGACAAACAACACCCACACTTTTTCCTGATACTAGGGCTAAAAACACTCGGTGATCAACATATGCCTATTAATTGGATCTTATAAATGAACACTTACTTTTGGTGGTGCAAACTCTGAGCTAGCTAGTATCATTTCCTGGGAAATAAATAAAAGAATATGGATGAGCATTGATTCTGGCAACATGAAATCAAAATTGTATCTCATTTCCATACACAGAGTTCTAGCTTTGTTTTATTTAGCTGAGCCTCAATTCAAATGACTTGTTTAATACATAAGGATCAAAGCAAAGTCAGAAACAAAGGAAAGGTTGCAAGCTGAAATTCGAAGGAAATGAGGAAGAAAATAAACAGATAGACATCCAGAATGCGTCTGATTCCACTCAATGGCAGAAAATATACTTTATGTAAACCTTCTGCCCACAGTTTACGACATTTCAACTGTAAATTCGAGTTAGGCAAGTAAAATGAAAAAAAAACAGAAGTGGTTAAGTATAGATGAATGTTCAAAACCATAGAATTTAGTTGCATCTAATTCCCTCATACATTGCAAGCTTATTTGGGTAGATCAGCAACACCAAAGCAAATGAATCTACATATTAAACTAATACACACAGTATAATTAGAAACACCATAGTAAAGAGAGAATCATACAGAACCGGAAAAGAAAGAAAGATTATGTTAGCAATATATTCCTGAAAAGATCAGCTTACCTTGACTCTTTTAATCATCTCAGATTCAACATCAATATGGTGCACATCAACAATGTGATCAATCAACTTTGCTGACATTTGCTCATGAGACCTAGAAAGTACACATATGACATAAAATGGATGAAAAACATAAATTTTACAAACTAACCCTAACATAACCCAAAAGAAGATGAAAAGTGATGCATTGATTAAATTTGAAAATGTCATTTAATGCAAAACACATTGGAGTGATACACACAAGATGACTGGTTGATCAACTTTTTTAAGATTAGGACTGGAAACAGTAGAAATAGTGAATAAATGGATCCTATAATATTATTCAATGTATACCATTTGAAGCCGTTAAGAACTTTGGGGAGAAACTCAGACTCAAACAAGTGGCTAAACGGTCCATGGCCAACATCATGTAGAAGACCTGCAAATGCCGGAACAAAATCCATAAAGGAACCAACTGAAGTAAAAATGAATAGAACTTTTGGTAACAAGTAGTTACCAGCAATTTTCACTGTTTGAACATCAAATGGATCAATACCAAGCTCCAAACCCTACACAAATGGTTACCTTAGAATATATATAAATAGAATGGACTAGGAACAAAACACGTGAAAAAAGGTTCTATACCTGATAGGTTTTGAGTTTTTGGATAGCTTCACCAGCAAGCCAATACACCCCAAGAGAATGCTCAAACCTGGAATGCACAGCCCCTGGATAAACCAGGTGTGTCGTTCCTGAAAACAGGTTAAAAGATAAGTCACATAATCAAGTTACAACCTGCCATGTATGCTATGCTCGCCAGACTCAAAGGTGAGTATTGGAAAGGAGTAACATGACAGAAACAAGTGTTGGACGTGATTACTTTAGTTAAAAGGAAGAGTCTTAGTTAGTAACATAGCTGTGAGCTAGGTGAATTATGGCAAACTAAATACTTCAAAGTTTTGGTAAAAATTAATACCAAAGCAGTGAAATGGTGTCAATATTGACTCTAATACAAGTACACAAACCAAGATCCTATGAATAAAGATAGAATCCTGACCGCGAATCCATTCCATCAGATAAACGGCATACAAATGAAGGAAAAACCAACTAATAAATCAATTCTACAGCAAATCAATATTTCTTCACCATGAAAAATTGAATCATCCGTTGTTAATTTATCCTTCTATGAAGCATGTGATGTATTCATCATTAAAAAAATGAAAAAGTAAAATAGAAATTGAAAGCGCAAATTTCGTATCAAAATCATAAATTCCTACTTTTCATGTCAGAAAGATACTAATACACCGCATCTCAAATAAATCCAAAATCATAATTACCGAGTTGTTTCAGCTCGCGAAGCCTGCATCATAAAAAACAATAATAATCGATAAATGAGATTTGAAATGAAAATGAAGCTAAAATAATAATGAAATAAAACTCGTCTTGCCTTTGAAATTGCTCTGTATCAATGAACTTCAACGAAATCTGCGGCCAAACATGAAATAATCAGATTGAATAAGAAATCGATTTACCATATCGAAACAGTGAACTGAATCTCGCTCCAATTAGTTAAATAGTATTAAACTAAACATTTCTCGTGAACTTTGTCTACTCGCATATCATTCAATTCACCAAATAAACGTATAAAATGACAAGAAAAAGAGAGGAAATGAAATACAGGATCGAGATAAATGTTGCCGTGAACGTTGTCATGGACGTGTTTGGACAGCCTGAGATGGTGCGAAGGAGACAAGTTGCAAGGCGAAGAGAAAGAGAGGTTTTCATTGCAATGAGCTCCCATTTTCTTGAGGCGGATTTTGAAGAAAGCGAGAGAGAAAATGAATGAAGAGATTGGAGGGATTTCAGGGGAGTGGAAGGAATAGTGGTACTGTGGCAGAGAACCGCCAAGAGTGTCGTAATGTATGGGATTTTGTGCAACTGAAGCGGGAACAATATGGAATATCCTCTATTGTAAAAAACTCATTTGACCTAGCAAACCTAGCTTGATTCCAAAAATATATTAGATTAAATTAGGGAAAAGGGTTAAAATGTTATAAATAATAGGTCAATTTTCGTTTAGAGTGTATTATATTTTGGTCACTAAAATTTAAAAAAAATTATTTTGGTCACTTACGTTTAGAATCGTTTCTATTTTGGTCTATTGGCCGTTAGTCTCCGTTACTTTAAAAAATAGTTTCTAATTTAACCTCTAAACTTTCAAAATTTTATTTTTCACCATCTTCCCCAAAAATTAAATAAAAGGCTATAACTTAACACTACAACTCATTCCTTCAAGATTAAAAGCGTTAGCTTCCATTGCAAATGGCTATAATCCAACACTACACCCCATTCCCCCAACTTTCAAATTTAATCAAAAGCAATATTTTTTTTTTGCAACAATAGATTCCTACATTCATGGATTTTCCCTTTATCATGCATGCATTTGCATACCTGGTAAATGAGATGTTAACATGCACCGTCAACTGTTGGGGCGATACGTCGCATTGGAGCAACTATGGTGCTTACTCAATTTTTTAGTTTGCTGGGTTTGGATGTTTTTTATGTAAAGGTTGCATATCGTGTATGAGCATGTCAATTACGGGACCATGCATGTGCAATTTATTTAGACCAAAAATAAAGAAATCCAGCATGGTACCATACAAGTGGATTTCATTTATTTGTATGTAATCCTTGGTAGAGTTAAACTACAACGCTCTTTATACACATATTCAATGAAGGAAGCGAAAAGAAAAGTTAAAAAAAAAGCGTTTTGCTTTGGTGCCTGAGTTGATGTTGCTAGTTAGCATTACTTGGTTGTTTTGCACCCTATCAGAGATATATTCGAAAGTTTAGGGGAATATGTTGTAGTGTTGGGTTATAGCCATTTGCAATGGAAACTGACGCTTTTAATTTTGGGAGAATGAATTGTAGTGTTGGGTTATAGCCATTGATTTAATTTTCTGGGGTTTAGTTTTATAATTTTTGGGGAAGATAGTGAAAAATAAAATTTTAAAAGTTTGAGGGTTAAATTAAAAACTATTTTTTTAAGTAACAGAGACTAACGGCCAATGGACCAAAATAGAAACAATTCTAAACGTAAGTGACCAGAATAATCATTTTTGAATTCTAGTGACAAAAATAGAACACACCCTAAACGAAAGGGACAACTGGTGAAGATTACCCTAAATCATATTATTTTTTAATAATTTTAAGTTGATTACAAGTTAATATCTATTTATAGATATTCATAACTTTTTCACAAGCCGACAAAGCGATTTGAACTTAGATTTTTTAAAGATGAATATCATCCACTTTTTCACTTGGAGCACTTGTTGAGTTCCATAAATAATACTATTTATGTGTACGTCCTTTCGTCTTTTATATTTTTTAGGGATGACAAAATTACTCGATCCTGACCCGACTCGGTATGTCCCGACTCAACTTGATTGGGTTTTTCCTCTTGAATTTTGGGGCTCAGGGCGGGTATTAAAATGCTTAGGGTCAGGGCGGGGCGGGTTCGAGTATGAGGTGAAAATTCTCCGCCCCACCCCGCCCCGGTATATTTTTTATTATATTTATTTATTTATATTATATTTATAAAAATACCACTATATATAAACACTTTTATGGGTTTCAAGTTATTTTTTTAGTTTGTGTTTGTCCTAAATTTTTGTTAGATATTGTTCGAGTTTTAACATATTTGATTCTGAAGGTCAATGGTTCGAGTTTATTCTCTTAAATATGTATTTTTTCATATGAGTAATTTAATTAGGTTTATTTTATTTTTATATAGTTTTAAAGTCCTTGAAATTTATATTTTTAAATGTGATGGTGGTTCGATTGGATCTAACATTTATCGTCGACGAAATATAATATATTTTTTAAATTTTTGGGTCCCGTCAGAATCGGATTTAAGAGTTTGTGTGTCGGGTCGAAACGAGACGGGGTCAAGTTTAAATTTTTTTAAATCAAGACAAATTCGAGGCGGCCAAAAACCCGCCTGCCCCGCTCGTTGCCGTCCCTAAATTATTTTTGTCCATTGATCTTTGTATTTTTGTTCATCTCTTTTATTGCTCTATAAATAATGACATTTTACAAACGATACAAGGTTATTTATCTCGTATTATGTTTATCTTTATGCTTTTTTTTGATAAACTTATCTTTATGTTTTTGTTTTCATAGTTTATATTTGGCTTGTATTATAAATAAGAATCTTAAGTATACTCATTTTTTCAATTAGATACTTAAAAGTATTTTTGGTCAAAATAAATATTTAAAGTATATTTTTTTTGGTTAAATCAAGTACTTAAAGTATATTTTTTGGTCAAAATAGGCATCTAAAATATTTTCTTGTCAAAATAAGTACCTAAACTATTTTTGGTCAAAATAAGTACCTAAACTATTTTTTGGTGAAAATAGGTACTTAAACTATATATGTATTTTCCCTCTATGTTTCTAAAAGTTGTCATGTGACATTGATTAAAAAATACACCAGGTACCCTTTTTAACAAGAAAAAATACTTTAGGTACCTACTTTGACAAAAAATATATTTTAGGTGCCTATTTTGACCGAAAAATATACTTTAAATACTTAATTTAACAAAAAAATATACTTTAGACACTTATTTTGACCAAAAAATATTTTAAGTACCTAAATGGAAAAATCGATATACTTTAAGTATTTATTTTTTATATATGCCTTTTATATTTCAATAGTTTTTAATACATTATCAACATCAACTCGTTCATTTATCGTGATTTTTGTTAGCAATTCTTTATAAGAATTTCGATCTGATATTGATTTTCATCTCCCCAAGAAAAGCAATACTCACTAATTTCCACTTTGACGACTTTGTTTCTAATACATTGGTTTACACCACGAGATGATTAAGCTTTGTTTTATTTCCTTCCTGTTTTAATTTTCAGAAAATGTTAATATTTTATTTTACAGCAATCTATTTTTCCCCAACAATTTAGAAACAAAATCTTAACTATTGTTAAATACGGTTATGGTTATCACTACTACAATTCGTGGTCTAAAAGAAAGGTACTTGCAATTTATTGGGAGATTAATGTTACCGATATCGACTGTTAGACGGGAAAGTAAGTTCTTTTTTATTTATCTTACATTTTCAGTTAAAAAAAGTATGCACATATGGAGAAAGCTCAAATTTCTTTTATTTGATAAGAATTTTTTTTAATAGATTTCATAAAATTATTTCTACTGTAACAATTATATGTCTTTGATCTATTCAAAAAAAATCATGTCTTTTTTTTAAAGTTAAGGTAATTACAAGTAGTATTTGTTCTGAATAATATACTCTCAACCATTTGACAGTACATGCTCAAACACTGTACTACAGCTGCTGGTACTCGAACTCGTGACCTTTAAGAACAACAACCGTTCCCTTAACCACTGAGGCAAGTTGGTTCTTGCAAAAAAAAATTATATCTCTTTGATTAGCATTAAATACATTATGATATATGTCTATAAAAAGTATTTTATTGAAGATTATTTATTATATAATAAACTCATGGTCATTTTATGATTGCTAATTAAATTTGAAGAGATATATTTATGCATTTAGACTCTTATAGGAAAAGGGCAAGTTGCTTTAATGGAATAGATTTTCTTTCGTATTTTTTATATTTTCAAACTGTGTTGAAATCATAGGGATGTATCATTTATGTATTTAACTTTAAAAATCTCAAAACGTCTATTAAATCCACAAATGTTTTTTAGTGGATGCATAGTTTCATCTTTTTAAAGTCTTAAAACGTTTATTGATTTGACTTTAAAATTCTCAAAATTGTTTTGATTATAGTAATATAAAACTCGAGCTACAATGTATGAATAAATGAAGTAATATGTAGAATCTTTTATGGTATATTTTTACATGAAAAACATTTTAGTACATTACAAGGTATGGTTATGGTATACCTCAGTACCTTTGGTTTTAATAATAATTATTAAATGATATAATTATTATCTTAAATGATGAAGCATTTTGGAAGCACAAGTAAATATTATTATAACTTGTGAGGTACAAAGATTACCAATAAATAACTTACTTTTGTGTTGGTTAAACAAATAGTGGTGTTTGGTTCACGTGGAGATAAACAATCATGTATTCTTGTGTGAGCAGAGCCGTTTCGGATATTTCAGGAGCCTCGAGTGAAATCTCAAAATAGGCCCCTATAAAATTAAAATATATTTCATCTATTTGAATTATTAATTTAAAATTTCATTAATTACCCATAAAATACAATTTAACTTTTTAGTACATTATTTTCATTGTTTTGTTAAAAAATCACTTTAAATAAAATTAAAACAATAAAGAGAAGCCGCTAAATTACAAGAATGTCACTTGAAAAAAACTCGTCCTCCTAGCATTCTTTGATGTGAATTCATCAATCAAATCCTCATAAGCAACTTCATCCAAAATATCATTCTCGAATGCCATCAAAGCAAGTCCATTAAGCCTTTCCTGTGACATCGAACTAAGCAAGTAAGATTTGAGTAACTTTAATTTTGAAAAACTTCTTTCGGATGTTGCAACTGCCACAGAAATAATTAAAATATCCTATATACAATAATTGCATTGGGAAAACAATTAACATGTTTCAAAAACTTTAAAATATCAAGAGCCCCCAACTTTTCTTTGGAGAAAAATTACTAGAGTAACTTCAACTCAACATATAAGTCATAACCATGAATATCACATTTATCACCATTCATAAGTGTATCTTCCAAACAACTACAACAAGACCTTAAACTTGAATCATCTAGTGGATGTAATTTATCAGAACAAAATAAAAAATCAAATATATTTTAATATTGTTCACATTGTTCAAACCTCCTATCAAGTGATACAATTAATTCTAAAAGATTCATATGCATATTTTGAACTCTCATCATCTAAATTTTCATCAAGTTGTTTTTTATTTGAAGCTTTTGAGAAAAAACTAGATCAATTTTTATATCAATTGCAAGTTTCTTAGCAATTTCAACAGCATTAGAAAAACCATTCTCCCTACATTCCTTAAAAAATAAAATTATTTTTTCACGTCTTCAATGGCAACAAAAACAAGCACATCTTTCAATTGTAGTTTTTTACTAACCAAATTAACATCATATAATAAATCATACCAAATGACAATAGCTACTATAAACTCAAAATTACCAAGTTCATTATTAGCTAAAGATTTAGCCTTGCTTCTTATTTTAAAATTTTTATCACTATCAGCAACTTCAAGAAAAGCTTTTTTTTATATTCGAAATTTGAAATCATATTGCTTTTACACTATCAACATGCAACCCCCTCGCCCCGGTCTGGTTGGCTGACCGGTTCGAGTAGGCTACACGGGGAAAACCGACGCGAAACCCATTTAGGTCCCTCCTCGGTTAGCAACCCTAGAAAATTTCTTTTAACTTTATCTTGTCTATAGGCATTAATAAGTCCTATGTGAAACACGACATCGGAAACACAGACAACATATCAACGACCAACCAAGGCAACACATTAACACATCCCATTTTACCTTTTTAAGCAGGCCGTATCGATACACCAATCAAGGGTATCGATACGCCTTGACCAAGGTCAACACTCTATGGTCAACACAAGAAGACCGTATCGATACAACCCTTGAGCGTATCGATACTCCACTCTCGGTCAATATCTCGTGGTCAACGAGATAAACCCGTACCGATACGCTTGGAGCCCGTATCGATACGCAAAAGTCTCACCAAAATATCAGATTTCCAGTGAGCTTTGAGCGTATTGATACACCCCCGTGTATCGATACACCAAGCCAAAACTTGAGTCATGGAGGGCAAACCATATCGATACGGCCCTTGGGCGTATCGATACGCCCTGCTCTATAAGACTCCAAATTTCAGCCAAACAACTTAGGACTCGACTCTAGATGCGATTTACGACTCCCCTAGCCACAAACAACCTTTAACCATCAAGATCTAAGCATACGAGGCAACCAACACTAACAAGCATCATCCATCCAAGAGATTCATGCATTTACCAAAAGATGACATACAACACACTTTAAGGTTCACACCATAGAAGCAAAACATATAAGCATTCAAGACATGCAACATAAACAAGGTTTACAATTCAAACAAAGCATCCAAGAGCCAAATCAAATCCACATACAACAAGGCATTCAAATCAACAACACCTATCCCATTGCTTGACTATTACAATCTACAATTTAAAGATCATACTTGAGCTAACCAAAAGCGGCACTTGGAGGCCTTTCCTTGCCCTTGCCACCCACAAGCTACTGATATGCATTGTCGAACAAAAAGGAGCGTAAGCATAAAAGCTAAGTGAGGGCAGCTCATAAAACAAACCTCGACAATGCAGGGTCCAAGCACGAGCATACAACCAAGGTAGAATGCATGAGTTCTTACCTTCGAACCGCAAGAGCCAAAAATAAAAATGATGCATGAACATAGTATCAATGCCATGTCATGCTCAACGAGTCCAGCCACACATATGGAAAACACATATATTCAACATATGAGTAACATAATCCACAATCCGTATTGGCACCTAGCTATGACTCGAATACACGGATAACCGTTGGAACTCACATCCAACAACACAACCATTACCTGACAGTGGGATTACACTCATCACCGTTCACGCGGAGGGGATTCCACTCATCCTCACGCCTCGTTTCACGCGGAGGGGATTCTACTCATCCTCACGCCTGTCGATGGGATTCCACTCATCACCGACGAATATATATAAGAAGATTTTCGAGCGAACCCGTACTCCATCTTGATGACTACCATCATCAAGACCACGCGCGCATTTGACTCACGTGTGCACACTAAACATCCTAATGATCGATCATTTGTACCCAAGCATACTAGTGCCAATACTACACATTTCATTAATCTTTCACAATATCATTTCATAACAACTTCCGTGCTTAGCACGTACTCACCATGACTTACCGTCATGCACAAACCACATTTTCATGCCTAGCATGTACTCACCATGATCCTCGGATCATGCAACTACCTCATAACATCATTTCACATGTCAACACCACATGTATATCATTAACACAAATATCACATCATATTTCATACATATGTATATCCCCATCATATTTATCATCAACATGCATATAACAATGCATCAAGCCAAGCCTCAACATACATGTATAACACATTATACATAGCCAACACAATCGCAATTAAACATGAGGCATAAACAACCATTAAAGAGTGCAACCAAAGTCTCTAATCAAAGCTTGGGATTAGGCTACCACTCTAATCCCAACTCTAGGTGGGTCTACCAATGCCAACCTAGTCCACATGCTTGAACCAATTGCTCACAACCATTTAAAACATTTTAACAACTCACCTTCACCTCCAAGCTCAACTACCAAGCAACCAAGGTCTTCAAGTTTCCGGATTTGTTCCCGAGGCTTCACCAACACAAAATCTCGCTTCTAATCACCTCAACACAATCAAAACAACCTCAAATCAATTCACCAATTAATGTAGCAAACCAAAACACTATTCAAGCAATAAACACAAGATTCCAAGCCAAGAACAACCCCCAAAAACACCAAACCCGAGCAGCCCTCAAACCCCAACCAAAATTCATAATTTTAACCTTTTTAGCACACTCAAATGCTTCCAAAAAGCCCCCAACTATTACCCTAACATCAACCCTCAAATTCCAACACAAACCACACCCAAAACTCAACTAAAAACCCTCCTAAAACCCCACCAAAACCCAAATTCGGGAATTCTTATAAAACACTCTAAAAATTATATATGTTGGACCATTTGATTCATAAACATCATATCTAACAATAACAAATCAAAAGCTTTAGTAAAAACCCATAAAGCTTTAACCTTTAGCTTGAAACTTTGAAAAACCCAAATGTAAAATACATAGTTTTAGTGAAATCTAAAAATACCAAAATGTAGAGGATAGCAAGGCCAAGTCAAAACTATATTTACCTTTCAAAAAGCTCTAAGGATGAAGGTGAAAGGGGATGAAAAAGTGAGAAGAAGAGAAACTCTTTTCCTTGTCGTTTAAATGGTGAAAAATGGGGGAAGGAAGATGACAAATTGTGTTTTAAACCAAAAATGGGGTTTTTAATTTGGAATACCATTTTATTACAAAAATGCCATTAATGAATGGCCAAAACCCACATCTCTTAAGGTCCATGTATTTTGGACCCAAGAGATAGGCCCAACATAGCCTTAACCATTTTGAAATCCCGAGGCCCATGTAAAAATATTTTATTATTTAATTAGAAAATCGAGACTTAAAATATTATTTTCTCCCGGCCCCTAAACCCCGGCGTTACAACTCTTTCCCACTTAAGGAATTTCGTCCCCGAAATTCATCGGACATGAATTACCACGAAATCTGCTCTTACACACTTTTCTTCCTTTCTTACCACAACATTCTAACTAGCTCGGTAGACTTACCACACATCATTAGCTAACTGATGCTAAGATCTCAACGGTTCCTTCAAGGCATGTCAATTTAAGACCCAACTCACACTTACGAATCACAGATACACGGAACACATCACAAACCCTTTTCTAACTCTGGTGGTAACTGCAGCAAATAAACAACAGAACTAGCCCGATTCACAATCTCATACAGCATTGTTTGAATACTTGACCCATAACCTTCTCTGACTGATCATCTGACTTCAACAGGTAACCAAACACTATGCAGACGTCTTCAAAAATCTAGTTGAAATCTCGAATCTCTATTACCCACTTTTATTAAGAACTTTCCACGGATGTAACAAACTAGAAGAAAACTGATGCTCAGTCTTGACATGTTGATAAGCTATACACTTACTCTCATACTGAACTACATCATTCATCAGCTCAATCCAGAAGTACCTATCTTCAACCCACGATACGTCTTCATACTACTCAGATGTAATACAATGAACTGCCGTGTGCTTCGGCAAAAACAATACGTCTCATAACACTATGTCAATCGGAACAACTATTCTGTCTTTGGAATACAAAACTCTATCATCTCTGAAACTGTATTCTAGAGGTCTTCCTTCCGCTATGTCTTGCACGTGAGGTGCCAAGAACCTGTCTTGCAACTGTTTCTCTTCAAGTATTCTGACTCAATGTAGGTTTAACATGAAACTCGGCCACAAAAATACCATCATTCGGTAAACTGAATTCGGTAAATACATATCGCAACTCAACTACTAATCTAACAACAAATATAACTCAGAACATCGGTTACTACGCCGACTCTCTTCGGATGGTACTCAATCTTGAGATTACGGTCTTCAAGCAGTTCTAACAACTTATGCTGTTCAAGTTTCAACCCTTCCTAAGTCGTCTAATATTTCAAGCTCTGATGATAAATATATTGTGCATTCTTTACTATACAAGCTTTGTCTCTAAGTCTTCGAAGCAAATACAGCTGTAATTAACTCTATGTCTAGTGTTGGATAACTCTTTTCATGTACTTTCTACTGTCTCAACAAATACGCCACAAATCTTCTGTCTTGCATAAACACACAACCTAACCCTACATGTAACCCCCCTCGTCCCGGTCTGGCCGGATGACCGGTCCAAATGGGCTACACGGGGAAAACTGAGCGAAAACCAATTAAGATTCTCCCTCGGTTAGCAACCCTATTTTTTTTTCTAGATGCCTGTAATAAATCCTATGTGATGGGACATGCAGCGAACAAACACGGATACAAAATCCACAAGACATGAAATTAAATAACCAAATTTATTCCTTTTAAGCAGGATGTATCGATTCACTTACATAGGGTATCGATACGCCTTGACCAAAGTCAACCCTCCCAGTCAAACTCAGGAAGACCGTATCGATACACCCTTGAGCGTATCGATACGCTCCTCACGGTCAACATTTAGAGGTCAACGAGATGGAACCGTACCGATACGCTACAACCCCGTATCGATACGACCTAAACCCACCAACTTCTCTGAATTTCAGAGAGTTGGGACCGTATCGATACACCCTTTGTATCGATACGCTCATCCTGACTTGAATTTCAGAGAGTTGATACCGTATCGATACACCCCATTGTATCGATACTCCCAGCAAAAACTGGGTTCTGCAGGCAAGACCGTATCGATACCCCTTGAGCGTATCGATACGCCCTGTTTTTGCAATACTCTAATTGCATCAAAAACACATAAGACTCACACTCTAGATGCATAACAAGACCTCCATAGGCACATCCAAGCATTCATACCACCTCTATTAACAAAATGTAGCCATACAAGACACCCAACATGGACAAACATCATTCAAAAGACATTTTTATAAGCCTTCCAACAAACACTTAGACATTTACATAACATGGTTTACAAAATCATCAACATAAGGCATTAACAACATATCATAAGGAACATGCCATCAAAACAACCTTAAACATTTAAAAGGCGTACATATAAAGACATATTTACACAAGCAACATCTCAAGCTTAATTACAACTTTCTAAACTCTATACCCCATTGTCTAGGCAATTTATCAAAACACAAACCATACTTGTAACTAGCTTGAGAACTCCAAAAGCTCTTTCCTCACCCGCTTGCCTTCCGAACTCTAACGATCTGCACGTTGGAAACAAAGAGAGCGTAAGCCAAATAGCTTAGTGAGAGAGACTCTACAATTCACAACGTACAGTTTTTCCAAAACACGTTTATATATAAGAAGACAATGAATGCACAAGTATCAATCTCATTAACAACAACACACATGGTTTGCACAAGCACAACCAACCTACAAGTACGGTGGGACTACACATCACCATTTCAACTAGTGAGTTTCCAATGGGACTACACATCAAAGGAATACCCAACCAGTGAGTACCGGTGGGACTACACATCACCAGAGTCTTTTACTTTTGCTACCGGCGGGACTACACATCACCGGAGCAACGACAACCATCACGTGAGGCACGAACTAAACTCAACTACACAATTTACCATTCAAATGCACTTAAAGCTCATGAATTATAAACATTCATCAAACCACAACAACATGAGATTAGAGAGGCTTACACAAGGGTTTATGTGACCCTTTAAGGTCCCACCCAACCCCAAGAGGATCCATATCGAGCACAATGCATAATTCAACAATTCCACTCACCGTTGCTACCCAAACGAAGATCGAAGACCAAGCTCACAAATTCCGAATCCTCAATCTGTCCCCGAAGTTTCACCAACCAACTTTCTCATTTCTACACATTTCAACACAATTTAAATAATCCCAATTCAGTCCATATTCCAAAGTAACCAACACAATTACATACCAAGCACACAACATCAAAATCAATAATCTCGAGTAGCCCCTAAACACCCCTCAAACCAATGATCTCAAACTTTAATTTACTCATAAAGCCTCCAAAACAACACTTACATATAGTCTAATCATCAGCCATCAAAATTTCACCTAAAACATCCCCAAAACTCAACTTAAAACCTATCAAAAACCTCATTTTTCCCAAATCCGAAAATTCCATAAAACGTTGTAAAAATCGATTTTTGTTGGTCCTTTTTGAGTGTAGACAACTCATATAACTTAAACAAATAGAAAACTTGGTTAAAGACATCAAAAATAACATATTTGAATCCAAAACTCTCCAAACCTCTAATCTCAAAACATGTATAAAAATGAAAACAATTGGTATCAACATGTAGAGAATAACAAGGACAAGTCAAAAACGTCCTTACCTTTGAAAAATCTTCAAAAACGGATGAGTTATGGAATGAAATAGTATCTCTAAAGGGAGAGAGACTTTTGACGTTGGAATGAAAATGGAAGAGAAGTGAAGAAGATGATCACTCAATCCTTTTTTTTATAATTGTTTAAAAGTTTATTGTTAAATGACCAAAATGCTCTTAAAGAAAAAGGGAAACCACAATAATGCCATCCATGGCTTTTGGGCTCAATTTAAAATTAGTCCAAATCTTAAAACCCGAGGCCCAAACCATTATTTTAATAAATAAAATATTAAAGTCGAAACCCGAGACAATATTAAAATATTATTTTCACCTAGCCCCTAAACCCGGGCGTTACAACTCTCCCCCACTTAAGGAATTTCGTCCTCGAAATTACCTGGCGGAAACAAGTACGGAAACTGCTCAAGCATGTCGGCTTTCCTCTCCCACGTGGCTTCTTCCACACCTCTATGTCTCCATAAGACTTTGACTAACTCAATAGTCTTGCCACGCAATACCTTGCTATCAAAAGCAAGTATTTCAACTGGTTCCTCGTTGTAAGACAAGTCCGGATTTAACTCTATTTCTTCCACTGGCATAACATGGGACGGATCCGATCTGTACTTCCTAAGCATCGACACATGGAATACATCATGAATCTTCTCCAGCTCAACTGGGAGTCTCAATCTATACGCAACCGGACCAATTCTCTCAACTATCTCATAAGGCCCTATGTACCTTGGGCTCAACTTGCCCTTTCTCCCAAATCTCATCACTTTCTTCCAAGGTGAGACTTTCAAAAACACTTTATCTCCCACGGAGTACTCTACCTCTTTCCTCTTCAAATCGGCATAGGACTTCTGCCGATCTGAAGCCGCTTTCAAGCGATCACAAATCAATTTTACCTTTTCAGTGGTACCCTTAAGCAACTCGGGCATCAGTATAAGCTTCTGTCCAGTCTCGGCCCAACAAATCGGGGTCCTACACTTCCTACACCTTAACATATCCTCCAATATCTGAATCACTCTTTCCGACTGTCCATCCGACTGCGGATGATATGAAGTGCTGAAGTTCAACCAAGTGCCCAAAGCTCGATGCAAACTCTCCCAAAATCTAGAGGTGAATCTCGGATCTCTATCCGACACAATCGACTTTGGTACCCCATGTAGTCTTACAATCTCACGAATATACAATTCAGCCAACTTGTCTAAAGTATAAGTAGTATGAACCGGTATGAAGTGAGCACTCTTGGTGAATCTATCTACAATCACCCACACTGAATTTTTCTTCGAAGGAGTCAACGGAAGTCCTGACACAAAGTCCATAGTGATACGCTCCCACTTCCACTCCGGAATTTTCAACGGTTGCAACAACCCTGAGGGAAACTGGTGCTCAGCCTTAACTCTCTGACAAACCATACATTTACTTACGAACTCGGCTACATCCTTTTTCAAGCTAATCCAATAATATTCTTCCTTCAATCCTCGATACATCTTCGTGCTACCCGGATGCATAGAAAAAGGACTATTGTGAGCATCACTCAAGATCATACGTCTCAACTCAGCATCCTCCGGAACTACTATCCTATCCTTAAAACATAGGATCCCATTCTCTCCAAAACAATACTCAGTTGGCTTATCTTCGGCTATGTCTTGTACGTGTGGTGCCAAAGACTCATCCCTCAACTGCTTCTCACGAATCAACTGGATCAATGATGGCTTAGCTTGCAGTTCGGCTACTAACCCACCATCTGTAGACACACTCAATCTTGCAAACATCGCTCGCAACTCAACGGCCACCTTTCTACTCAAGGCATCAGCCACCACATTCGCCCTGCCCGGATGATACTCTATGGTAAGGTCATAATCCTTAAGAAGCTCTATCCACCTTCGCTGCCTGAGGTTTAATTCCTTCTGAGACATCAAATATTTCAAACTCTTGTGGTCAGTATACACAATGCACTTCTCACCATAAAGATGATGTCTCCAGATTTTCAACGCAAACACCACGGCAGCCAACTCTATGTCATGTGTGGGGTAATTCTTCTCATGGACCTTCAATTGTCGCGAAGCATAAGCCACCACCTTACCATCTTGCATAAGCACACAACCTAGTCCCACGTACGACGCATCACTGTAAATCACAAACTCTCTCCCCGGCTCAGGTTGAACCAAAATAGGAGCTTCGGTCAAAGCTTTCTTCAATTTCTCAAACGCTTCTTGTCTCACATCTGACCATTCGTACGGAACATTCTTCTGTAACAATTTGGTCAATGGTGCCGCTATCTTCGAGAACCCTTCAACGAACCTTCTATAGTACCCCGCCAAACCTAAGAAACTGCGGATTTCAGTCACTGATTTCGGTTGTTTCCAATCCACAATGGCTTCTATCTTCTTGGGATCTACACTAATCCCACTAGCCGAGACCACGTGACCTAGGAAGACCACCTCCCTAATCCAAAACTCACACTTACTTAGTTTGGCATACAATTGATTCTCAAGTAGGGCCTGAAGCACTAACCTTAAGTGTTCATCGTGCTCCTCTTCGGTCCTAGAGTACACTAGGATGTCATCAATAAACACTACCACAAACCTGTCCAAGAACTTATGGAACACTCAGTTCATCATATCCATGAAGGCTGCTGGAGCGTTGGTCAACCCGAAAGGCATCACTAAAAACTCATAATGCCCGTAACGTGTACGAAAGGCTGTCTTCGGTATGTCCGCATCCTTTACTTTTAACTGATAATATCCAGACCTCAAATCAATCTTTGAAAACACGGAAGCACCTCTCAACTGGTCTAGTAAGTCATCTATCCTTGGCAAGGGATATTTGTTCTTCACGGTCACCTTATTCAACTGTCTGTAGTCTATACACAGTCTCATACTACCATCCTTCTTTTTCACAAACAACACCGGAGCACCCCACGGGGAAACACTAGGCCTAATAAAGCCTCGGTCAGTCAACTCCTGAAGCTGTGTCTTCAATTCTTTCAACTCATTAGGTGCCATTCTATATGGAGAAATCGACACCGGTGCAGAATCAGAATATGTCTCAATAACAAACTCAACAGCTCTATCGGGAGGTAAGCCTGGTAGTTCTTCCGGAAAAACACTCGGAAAGTCGCATACAGTCCTGATGTCCTGAGGTCTAACCTCACTCATATCCGGGTTCATTACGTAAGCTAAGTAAGCCTGACATCCTGCACCCAACATTCTCTGAGCTTCCAAAACCGAAACTACATTGGACAAAAACTTGACATTTTCCCCAACTACCACAACCTCAAAGTCATCGGTAAGCTTCAAAGAGACTCTCTTAGTCTCGAAGTCAACCCTAGCTCTATGCTCCACAAGCCAATCCATGCCCAAAATCACATCAAAGCCATAAAAAGGTAATTCCATCATATCGACCGGAAACACATGGCCTTGAACCATCAAAGGACACCTTCTATACACTTTCCTAACTACCACTGTATCACCAAAAGAGCTAGTGACATTTACACCTACTTCTAGCCAATCACAAGGTAATCCTAATGACTTTGCGTGCTCACCCAAAATATACGAATGTGTTGCCCCCGAATCTATTAGAGATAGCAAACTCAAGGACTGTAATGTGAAATTACCTGCAATGACATCAGTATCACTCCCAGCCTCTCGCTTGGCGTACACCCTAGACGGTCCTCCTCCCTCGGGCTGGACTGCTACAACATGAGCCAAGTTTCTCTGACCCTCATTCCTTGGCTGAAAGTTCCCACGGCCGCGCCCACGGCCTCTCTGATGCTCAAAACCCCTTGCTGGGGCTGGTCCTCCCTTAACTGGGTGTGGACAATCACGCCTCAAATGGTCTCTGGAGCTACAGTTCCAACACGGCCCGAATCTACCCATACACTCACCTGAGTGGCGTCTCCCGCACCTAGTGCACTCAGAAATGTATCCAACGGCTCCTTGGCCCTGACGACCCTGACCTTGGTTACCACCCTTAGGTCTCGTATCCTGCTGGTACCTCTTATCCTTATGCCCCTTGGCATAATCTCTATCCCAGTTCGCATGTCTTTTCCCGGAATCAGATCCACCAGCACGTGTTCTAGAGTTCAGGTTCTGCTCTATATCCTTAGCTCTAGAAACCAAGACATCGAACTCAGTGTAGTCGGAGGCCAACATGTAAGTCTTCACATCAGTAGTCAATCCATATCTATAACGCTCGCATCGTTTCGTCTCATTCGGAATCAATTCCGGCGCGTACTGGCTCAACCTTACAAACTGGACCTCATACTCAGACACGGTCCTAGTACCTTGAACCAAAGCCATGAATTCTCTTTTCTTTTCATCCAAGTACCGAGCTCCTAGGTACTTCCTCTTGAAAGCATTCCGGAAAAACTCCCATGTGATATCCACCTCGGCCATACCGGAAACAACAGTGGTCCACCAAGCATAAGCATCTCCCTGAAGTAATGAGACAATGCACCCCAACCTATGGGCATCCGAACACCCCATCTGACCCAAGATGCGAGTAGTGCTCTCTAGCCACCCTTCTGAACCTTCCGGAGACAACCCACGAAACTCTATCGCCCCCAAATTACGAAGTCTCTCTAGGGGTAGTCCTGTCCCCGCACCCTGAGGTGGTGCTGCAACATGCATACCAGCCAGAGCTGTCTGAAAGGCTCCAGCTATGGTATGAATCAGATGAGCCATATCTGGACCTGCCTGACCTTGGCCCGCTTGAGCCCCAATTCCTCCCACATTAGCCTCAACCTGAGGCCCAATACCTTCACCTCCGACGTTTCCTCCATCATCACCAGGAGCATTAAGAGCAGGAGGCGCATTTTCAGGTGCTTGGCCAACCCTCCTAGGCCGTCCCCTTGGTCGCACCATAGCAAATAAAGTAATCTATAACAACAACACACAACAGTAAAGAAACGTTAGGTTAGCAAAGGGGCAAAGGACTCCGGTTCTTAAGCTCTTTTAAACCAAAACAATTTCCATTTTTATTTTGACAACAACGCCTAACAATGGGGACTCGAGCCAACTCTCAACAATTACAAGATCACTATAGCATGCATTCATACACCATGCTTAAAGACAAAATTTAGGCATACATAGCAAAACACTAATAATACCTTATCTTTCCTCACTTACCAGCCCAAGGTCTCGGAAACCTCAGGCTCTGATACCAATAAATGTAACCCCCCCTCGTCCCGGTCTGGCCGGTCCAAATGGGCTACACGGGGAAAACCAAACGAAAACCAATTAAGATTCTCCCTCGGTTAGCAACCCTATTTTTTTTTTCTAGATGCCTGTAATAAATCCTATGTGATGGGACATGCAGCGAACAAACACGGATAGAAAATCCACAAGACATGAAATTAAATAACCAAATTTATTCCTTTTAAGCAGGATGTATCGATACACTTACATAGGGTATCGATACGCCTTGACCAAAGTCAACCCTCCCAGTCAAACTCAGGAAGACCGTATCGATACACCCTTGAGCGTATCGATACGCTCCTCACGATCAACATTTAGAGGTCAACGAGATGGAACCGTACCGATACGCTACAACCCCGTATCGATACGACCTAAACCCACCAACTTCTCTGAATTTCAGAGAGTTGGGACCGTATCGATACACCCTTTGTATCGATACGCTCATCCTGACTTGAATTTCAGAGAGTTGATACCGTATCGATACACCCCATTGTATCGATACTCCCAGCAAAAACTGGGTTCTGCAGGCAAGACCGTATCGATACCCCTTGAGCGTATCGATACGCCCTGTTTTTGCAATACTCTAATTGCATCAAAAACACATAAGACTCACACTCTAGATGCATAACAAGACCTCCATAGGCACATCCAAGCATTCATACCACCTCTATTAACAAAATGTAGCCATACAAGACACCCAACATGGACAAACATCATTCAAAAGACATTTTTATAAGCCTTCCAACAAACACTTAGACATTTACATAACATGGTTTACAAAATCATCAACATAAGGCATTAACAACATATCATAAGGAACATGCCATCAAAACAACCTTAAACATTTAAAAGGCGTACATATAAAGACATATTTACACAAGCAACATCTCAAGCTTAATTACAACTTTCTAAACTCTATACCCCATTGTCTAGGCAATTTATCAAAACACAAACCATACTTGTAACTAGCTTGAGAACTCCAAAAGCTCTTTCCTCACCCGCTTGCCTTCCGAACTCTAACGATCTGCACGTTGGAAACAAAGAGAGCGTAAGCCAAATAGCTTAGTGAGAGAGACTCTACAATTCACAACGTACAGTTTTTCCAAAACACGTTTATATATAAGAAGACAATGAATGCACAAGTATCAATCTCATTAACAACAACACACATGGTTTGCACAAGCACAACCAACCTACAAGTACGGTGGGACTACACATCACCGTTTCAACTAGTGAGTTTCCAATGGGACTACACATCAAAGGAATACCCAACCAGTGACTACCGGTGGGACTACACATCACCAGAGTCTTTTACTTTTGCTACCGGCGGGACTACACATCACCGGAGCAACGACAACCATCACGTGAGGCACGAACTAAACTCAACTACACAATTTACCACTCAAATGCACTTAAAGCTCATGAATTATAAACATTCATCAAACCACAACAACATGAGATTAGAGAGGCTTACACAAGGGTTTAGGTGACCCTTTAAGGTCCCACCCAACCCCAAGAGGATCCATATCGAGCACAATGCATAATTCAACAATTCCACTCACCGTTGCTACCCAAACGAAGATCGAAGACCAAGCTCACAAATTCCGAATCCTCAATCTGTCCCCGAAGTTTCACCAACCAACTTTCTCATTTCTACACATTTCAACACAATTTAAATAATCCCAATTCAGTCCATATTCCAAAGTAACCAACACAATTACATACCAAGCACACAACATCAAAATCAATAATCTCGAGTAGCCCCTAAACACCCCTCAAACCAATGATCTCAAACTTTAATTTACTCATAAAGCCTCCAAAACAACACTTACATATAGTCTAATCATCAGCCATCAAAATTTCACCTAAAACATCCCCAAAACTCAACTTAAAACCTCTCAAAAACCTCATTTTTCCCAAATCCGAAAATTCCATAAAACGTTGTAAAAATCGATTTTTGTTGATCCTTTTTGAGTGTAGACAACTCATATAACTTAAACAAATAGAAAACTTGGTTAAAGACATCAAAAATAACATATTTGAATCCAAAACTCTCCAAACCTCTAATCTCAAAACATGTATAAAAATGAAAACAATTGGTATCAACATGTAGAGAATAACAAGGACAAGTCAAAAACGTCCTTACCTTTGAAAAATCTTCAAAAACGGATGAGTTATGGAATGAAATAGTATCTCTAAAGGGAGAGAGACTTTTGACGTTGGAATGAAAATGGAAGAGAAGTGAAGAAGATGATCACTCAATCCTTTTTTTTATAATTGTTTAAAAGTTTATTGTTAAATGACCAAAATGCCCTTAAAGAAAAAGGGAAACCACAATAATGCCATCCATGGCTTTTGGGCTCAATTTAAAATTAGTCCAAATCTTAAAACCCGAGGCCCAAACCATTATTTTAATAAATAAAATATTAAAGTCGAAACCCGAGACAATATTAAAATATTATTTTCACCTAGCCCCTAAACCCGGGCGTTACACTACATGTAACACATCACTATGATTCACAAATTCTTTCTCTAATATAGGCTGAATCAAGGTCGAAGCTTTCTTCAAAGTTTCTTTCAGTTTCTCAAGGGCTCAACGTCTCGCATCTAACCATACAAACTGAACGTTCTTCTGTAGCAATCTGTCAAAGGAGCAACTGTAACAGTCTTCAGTTTCTTCCAACTCACATCTTCTCATGCCTACTTGGGATTTACTCTAATACACTCGACTGATATACATGTCCTAGGAGAACATCCTTCTTAACCCGGAGCTCACGTTTGCTCAACTTAGCATACAACTAATTCTCTAATAGGCTCTACAATACTAACTCCAAAGCTTGTCATGATCTTCTTCGGTACTTGAATATACCCATATATCATCTAAGATAGCTTCTACAAACTGACCAAGGAACTCAGAAAGTATCCTGCTCGACATCTATATAAAAGTAACTAACACACTAGTCAAACAAAACGACATAACCCATAACTCAAAATGATCACATCTTGCCCCGAAAGCTGTCTTCGGTACATCAACTTCTCTCACTTTCAACTGGTAGTAATTGGATCTCAAATTAATCTTCAAAAAGACTGGAGCACACCCTAACTGATCAACAAACCACTAACACTCAGAAATAGGTACTAATTATTCACTATCAAATGTCTCAACTGTCTGTATTCTAAACACATTCTCGTATTGTCATCTCTCTTCTTCACAAATTGCACTGTCATACTCTAAAATGATGCACTAGGCCTAATGAATCTACGGTCTAACAAATCTCGAAGTTGATTCTTTAACACTCTCAATTCTGTCGGGAATCATAAGATACAGAGCAATCAAATAGGAGCAAATTCGAAGACGGTCTCAATAACAAACTCTTCTTCCCTATCAAAAGACAAACCGACAATTCTTCCAAACACTTTTAGGAAAAACACAAACTATTCTAACATTCTGCGGTCTAATCTTCATTCAAAAAATCAAACCCATCACATATGCTAGGCAAGCCTGTCAACCAAACTCAATCAATCTTTAACCTCTAAAGCTAGATCAACATTCGATAAGAAGTTCACATCCTCACCTACCACTACAGTCTCACAGAAATCTGCAACTTCAAGGCAATTTTCTCTTTGTCTCAACGTATACCATAGCTCTGTGTTTTACAAGCCAACCCATGCCAAATGTTACATCGAAACCGTAAAAAGACAATTACTTCGCATCTACTAGAAACACATAACCCTGAACCATCAACAAACATCTTTCGTACATCCTTCTGACCACCACTATCTCGCCAAAAGGTCTAGTCACATGTGTCCCTACGTCTAAGATTCCAACAGATATATCAAATTTCTTTGCATGCTCACACAAAAGGACGAATCCGCTGAAATTGCAACTTCACATGCACACAGCTGATAGTCTTCGGTTCTCTTGTTTCAGACTGGTCCTTCAACAAAACCTAACTCTTCTAAACCGTTCTTAGAGCATCTAGAAACCTCAAAATTCAGTTCTGATCACACATAAACAATCATGCTTGAACTTGTTCTATAACATCGGTCCTGACGACTTAAAACATCCCACTACCAAACAACCTGGAGTTAGGGCTCAAGACTTCCTTCTCAGCTCTACTATATCAGAAGTGACTTCATCTCTCCCTCTTGCTGGAAGACAACTCAGACGTACACTGGTCCAATCGCGCAAATCGATTCACACTCACGGATACTGACCGTCTGTCTTGCATTAAAACCATAGGCCGAACCTCAACGATCACCAACTAACATTTCTAAATTTTAGATTACTCACACGAGACCCTTACCTTGATCTCGCCAAAAGAACTAAGGTACTCGTACCTACCTCTAACACTTCACCAGACACATCCAAACCTTGCTGCTTGCTAACAATATACAGAAGTACAGATTCAGAATCAACTGGAGGGAACAAACTCAAAACTGTACCAAGGGCTTATCTGTTAAAACATCGATACCACTCTGAAACTCACTCACAAGTCTTCACTTCTTTTACCCACTAATACCAGAATCAGTCTCATCGTCCCTCACCCACAAGAATCAGCCCACATACACACTGACTCGAACAAACAAATTGTACCTCAACTCCGGTACAACCATACTTCCCTAACTATAGCGATGAACTCCCTCAACATCATCCACATTCTCAGAAACCACAACTTCTACTTACCGATTCACGACCCACGCTTTGGCCTCAAACTTACCCAAAAGCAATAAATCAACCACAACAACAAATTAACATACAAATTGGGTTAGCAAAGGAAAGAGTCCAAGTGGCTCAAGTATGATTCCCTCACTTAAAAATTTCTTTTTCCGATGTAATATAAGCAATGAGACTCTACTCAACATGCTTCAAGCAACACACACGCACGATCAAACAACATACATTCACAATCAAACAATCACACATCACAGCATACTCGAATAACAAGCAACATGCTTACATGGCAAGCAACCACCGTGCAATTACAATACAAAAAATTAAACTTACCTCACTTACCTGCCCAAGGTCTCGGAAACCTTAGGCTCTGATACCAACAAATGTAATCTCCTCGCCCCGGTCTGGTCGGCTGACCGGTTTGAGTAGGCTATACGGGGAAAACCGATGCGAAACCCGTTAAGGTCCCACCTCGGTTAGCAACCCTAGAAAATTTCTTTTAACTTTATCTTGTCTATAGGCATTAATAAGTCCTATGTGAAACACGACAGCGGAAACACAGACAACATATCAACGACCAACCAAGGCAACACATTATCACATCCCATTTTACCTTTTTTAAGCAGGCCGTATCGATACACCAATCAAGGGTATCGATACGCCTTGACCAAGGTCAACACTCTATGGTCAACACAAGAAGATCGTATCGATACAACCCTTGATCGTATCGATACGCCCCTCTCGGTCAACATCTCGTGGTCAACGAGATAAACCCGTACCGATACGCTTGGAGCCTATATCGATACGCCAAAGTCTCACCAAAATATCAGATTTCCAGTGAGCTTTGAGCGTATTGATATACCCCCGTGTATCGATACACCAAGCCAAAACTTGAGTCCTGGAGGGAAAACCGTATCGATACGGCTCTTGGGCGTATCGATACGCCCTGCTCTGTAAGACTCCAAATTTCAGCCAAACAACTTAGGACTCGACTCTAGATGCGATTTACGACTCCCCTAGCCACAAACAACATACAAACAACCTTTAACCATCAAGATCTAAGTATATGAGGCAACCAACACTAACAAGCATCATCCATCCAAGAGATTCATGCATTTACCAAAAGATGACATACAACGCACTTTAAGGTTCACACCATAGAAGCAAAACATATAAGCATTCAAGACATGCAACATAAACAAGGTTTACAATTCAAACAAAGCATCCAAGAGCCAAATCAAATCCACATACAACAAGGCATTCAAATCTACAACACCTACCCCATTGCTCGACTATTACAATCTACAATTTAAAGATCATACTTGAGCTAACCAAAAACGAAACTTGGAGGCCTTTCCTTGCCCTTGCCACCCACAAGCTACTGATCTGCATTGTCGAACAAAAAGGAGCATAAGCATAAAAGCTTAGTGAGGGCAGCTCATAAAACAAACCTCGACAATGCAGGGTCCAAGCACGAGCATACAACCAAGGTAGAATGCATGAGTTCTTACCTTCGAACCGCAAGAGCCAAAAATACAAATGATGCATGAACATAGTATCAATGCCATGTCATGCTCAACGAGTCCAACCACACATATAGAAAACACATATATTCAACATATGAGTAACATAATCCACAATCCGTATTGGCACCTAGCTATGACTCGAATACGCGGATAACTATTGGAACTCACATCCAACAACACAAGCATTACCTGACGGTGGGATTACACTCATCACCATTCACGCGGAGGGGATTCCACTCATCCTCACGCCTCGTTTCACGCGGAGGGGATTCCACTCATCCTCACGCCCGTCGATGGGATTCCACTCATCACCGACGAATATATATAAGAAGATTTTCGGGCGAACCCATACTCCATCTTGATGACTACCATCATCAAGACCACGCGCGCATTTGTCTCACGCGTACACACTAAACATCCTAATGATCAATCATTTGTACCCAAGCATACTAGTGCCAATACTACACATTTCATTAATCTTTCACAATATCATTTCATAACAACTTCCATGCTTAGCACGTACTCACCATGACTTACCGTCATGCACAAACCACATTTCCATGCCTAGCATGTACTCACCATGATCCTCGGATCATGCAACCACCTCATAACATCATTTCACTTGTCAACACCACATGTATATCATTAACACAAATATCACATCATATTTCATACATATGTATATCCCCATCATATTTATAATCAACATGCATATAACAATGCATCAAGCCAAGCCTCAACATACATGTATAACACATTATACATAGCCAACACAATCGTAATTAAACATGAGGCATAAACAACCATTAAAGAGTGCTTGAACCAATTGCTCAAAACCATTTAAAACATTTTAACCACTCACCTTCACCTCCAAGCTCAACTACCAAGCAACCAAGGTCTTCAAGTTTCCGGATTTTTTCCCGAGGCTTCACCAACACAAAATCTCGCTTCTAATCACCTCAACACAATCAAAACAACCTCAAATAAATTCACCAGTTAATGTAGCAAATCGGAACACTATTCAAGCAATAAACACAAGATTCCATGCCAAGAACAACCCCCAAAAACACCAAACCCGAGCAGCCCTCAAACCCTAACCAAAACTCATAATTTTAACCTTTTTAGCACACTCAAATGCTTCCAAAACAGCCCCCAACTATTACCCTAACACCAACCCTCAAATTCCAACACAAACCACACCCAAAACTCAACTAAAAACCCTCCTAAAACCCCACCAAAACCCAAATTCGGGAATTCTTATAAAACACTCTAAAAATTATATATGTTGGACCATTTGATTCATAAACATCATATCTAACAATAACAAATCAAAAGCTTTAGTAAAAACCCATAAAGCTTTAACCTTTAGCTTGAAACTTTGAAAAACCCAAATGTAAAATACATAGTTTTAGTGAAATCTAAAAATACCAAAATGTAGAGGATAGCAAGGCCAAGTCAAAACTATATTTACCTTTCAAAAAGCTCTAAGGATGAAGGTAAAAGGGGATGAAAAAGTGAGAAGAAGAGAAGCTCTCTTCCTTGTCATTCAAATGGTGAAAAATGGGGGAAGGAAGATGACAAATTATGTTTTAAACCAAAAATGGGGTTTTTAATTTGGAAGACCATTTTATTACAAAAATGCCATTAATGAATGGCCAAAACCCACATCTCTTAAGGTCCATGGATTTTGGACCCAAAAGATAGGCCCAACATAGCCTTAACCATTTTGAAATCCCGAGGCCCATGTAAAAATATTTTATTATTTAATTAGAAAACCGAGACTCAAAATATTATTTAAATATTATTTTCTCCCAGCCCCTAAACCCGGGCGTTACACAACACGACTCTCACAACAAGTAGAAGACAATGATTTAGGAGTCAATTTTTTCACGTTTTTCTTTAAAATTTACCATCTTTTTGTAGAATTTTCAAATATAGTGTAAATACGTTGTAAAACACCAAAAAATTTCTAGCTTTTCCAGAATTGTTGGCCATGTCACACAACATTAAATTAAGGCCATGAGCACTACAAGGAGTGTAAAAATCTCTAGGATTCAATTCTAAAAATTTTCTTTGCACTCCTTGAATTGTTTCCTTTCATATTTGACACATTATAATAGGTTTGTTCACGCACATCATCTAAATATAGTTCAAGAACAAATTTATTGCCCACTTGTGTCATTCACATTCAAAAATCCTAAAAACGATTCATTTATTCCAACACAATTAGAAGAAACATTCACATATCATAAAATTAAAGATATTTGTTCTTGATGGCTAATATTGGAAGTACAATTAAGTATCACAGAAAAATGCTTAGCCTATTTTATTTTCTTAACAACTTCAGATTTAATTGCACATGCAAGCAAAAGAATCAACTCATTTTGAATGTTTTGACCAAGATAATAAACATAAATTTCATCACTAGTAATACGATGAATATGCTCTTGGATAATATGATCAACTCAGTTAACATTTCAATTAATTCCAAAAAATTCTCATTACTATTTTGATGTAATTTCTCATTAGTACCACGAAATACTAGATTATGCTTTTCAAGAAACTCCACAATTGAAATAATTCTCAATAAGACAGTTTTTTCAATGTCCTTTCTCTTTCTCAAGTTGTTTTTGAGCTACTTTGTCCATAGTTATATTCTTTTGAAGTTTTAAACGTAAATCATACCAAGTGGCCGTATTTTGAACATGTTTCATACCCGTTTCATGCTCTCTAATTCTAACACAAAGATGTGTCCAACCACTATAACTCTCATTTGCTAATTAACCTTTACCACACCCATTCTTAAATAATTTACAACAAAAACAAATTTTTTTATCAAGTTCTTTTGAATATACAAGTCAACCTCTATCACATTTTCTCCATTTGGCAATACTTTAGTGTAAAATGAGGCAGAAAATTGTCTTCCAATTTTATCTTTAACATCTTTCACAATTGATAAATCTCTTTTAGGACCCTTTATCGCTAAAATATCAATTATTTGAGAATTTAAAGCATCCCAATTTCTTGGATCAAATAAATTAAACTTATAACATGTAATATCATCAAAAATATCAACATTATTAGCATTATCAACATCATCAACATGTTCAACATTGGAAGGACCAACATCTTCACCAAATGCATTTTTCTCATTTACAAGCACATTTTCATTTTTGTAACACCCCGAAAACTAGTCTAGTTGAAATTAGGTTCCGATGATCTAAAATCCTACACCAAAAAGCTTAAGTATTGCATTTACATTAAGATTTATTATCTCTTTTAATGATGAGGGACTTTTAGTGAGTCTAAACTATTGATTTGGAATACTTTTGAATGCCTAAAATGATGTTTTTGAGCTAGGCGTTTTGATACAGTAAGACATGTACCGAAACGGCCTAGGTAAGGTGTTTCAGAAAAACTATAGAGTGTTTTGATACAATTCTAACGACTTTAACTAACTTTTAGACTTTTGCTTAGCCGTTTCGATACAGCTTCACGCTTTTCGAAATAGGTTCCTTGATTCGAATCTGTTCAAAGGTTAAATTGAAAGGAAATGAGGAGGTGATGACTCACCTGCTTATTACTGCCCCTCCCCACGTCGATGTAATCCAAAAGGATGACTTATAATCATCTTTATGATTGATATTGATAAGATATAGAAAAGATAAGAAATAATATATTGAGCTTACCCTTGGAGGATGAAAACCTTTTCATTGGCTAAGTGAGAGGTGGAGTAATAATTAAGTCTTGGCTCTTCATAAATGAACAAGAGAAAAACCCCCATCCCTTGTTTTTGAGTTCCACCGAGATCAAACACATCCCTTTTTTAAAGAAAATAAGCAAGCACCATCATTGTTGTAACACCCAAGGTTTAGGGTCTGGGAGTTTGGACCGAGACCCGAGCAAGGTTTGTAAATCGAGTTTTGGGGTTCAGGTTGACTTTAAATGAAAATGGTTTCATAAAGGAGTTTTAAACTAAATTGGATTTTTAAGAAATAGATAGTAATAATAATAAAGCAAAATAATGGATTATTTGTTAAAAAGGGGGTTTTTAAGATAAAAGGGAAGTAAATATTATATTTCAAAAAAAAGAAGAGGATATCCCCTTTCTTCTCCCCTTTTCATTTCCTTTTCACGTCAAAAACTCCTAAGTTTAGCCATCATCCATTTTCCACCAATCTTCACCATCTGGAAGGATTTTAAGAGGTAAATAACTTGGTTTTATTCTTGTCTTCTTTCCAATCTTGTTTTTGACATTTTCTTTTCAAAGTTTTGAAGATTTCTCAAGATTTCCTCATTTTGGGTAAAATGGGTTTTTGAAGGGTTTAGGCAAGCTTTTGGTAAATGACGTTTTGGGTAGGTTATAACCTAAGTTTTGGGTGTTCATAAGTGTTTAAATGGTGGGTTAAACCTAAAATCCCGAAATGGAATAAATGGGTAAAAATTTGAGTTAGGGAAATATGGGTTTTGGGTTGTTTATGGTTGGAAATGGTTCCTAAAGGGTTTGTGGATGTATGTTGATGGTTTTGAAGCTTTCAGGTATGTTTTGGATGATATTTTGATTTAGTAATAGCTGGATTTTCGTTGAATATGGGTTTTGTCTACTTCTGGGCTTGAATCGGGAAATATGTGTTGTGGGATATTTGCTATATTGATAATAGTGGGTTTTTGTGATTGGAAAGTGTGTTAATATTCTTCTTTGGTCTGGTTTGAATCAGCGGAATCGAGTTTGGGGATTTCAGACGTGTTACCGGAAGTCACAGAAGCTTAAGAGGGAGTTCGACTAGTGTGGCGTGTTACCAGTGAGTGGAAATGTTTTTGAGAGTTTAGGTTGAGCTTGAAAGGCCAACCTAAGCTTGAGAGTAAGTATTTAAATGTTTACGTTTTACTTTTTCAGAATTTCATATTTCATTCTTGTTATGCGTTGTTGATATGAGATGAATGTGTGTATTTGATTATTGAGTGTGTTATTGTTATGTTGGTTTATATGATGTTGAGTATTGGCAAATATGAGAGTCTTATCGGGTATATTTGGTCGACCATAGGATTAGAGTCCACTTGTAAAATTCGCGCGTGGCCCTAGTGATGTAAGATGCCATTAGGGAGGAGTTCGATGATGTAAGATGCCACCAGAAGCTTTATTGTTAGACCACAATGATGTAAGATGCCATCGTGAGTCTCGTTGTTCTTATAGATTCGGTGATGTGAGATGCCACCGAATCCAATCTGCGTATCCGAGTAATGTAGCCATAATTGCCATAATACTCTTGTGTTGGAAGGTTGAATGTTATCCTGGTAGATGTTGAGAGTCATGCCTTGTTGTTATATGTTGTTGCATTGCTTGATGTAAGATGCCAAGCACATGTAAGTATGTTGATAATCATGTTGATGGAATCCATACTTGTGGTTTGTTTTCATCTCATAAATGGTTTTTACTAAAATTGCATTGCTGTTGTTGTGGTTTTGAGCACCACTCACTGAGTGTAAAACCTATGTTTGATTTTGATATAATAAAGTGTTTTAAGGACCAAATTGTAAAACTTAAAATGAATTTTTAAGTCCCTCAAAAGGTTTCAAATCAATAAGGCTTTGCTCTAGTTTGAAAAAGTCAAACTCCAAAATATTTTCTAAGTGTTCCAAGGCCAAATTGCTCAAAAATGTCTATGCGTATCGATACGCTACTCAGCGTATCGATACCTTTTTTACAAACTTTGCTACTGGAGACAAACGTTTCGATACGCTCATTACCGTATCGAAATAGAGTATCGAAACAGATTGCATATGTATCGATACGCTCTCTCTATAAAATCCCAAGGAGTTTGAATCGAGTACCGATGTGGTTTCACCCGTAATCGATACGGTTTAATATGTTTTAAAAATTTAGAGCTTTAAATATTTCGACCGTTGCCTTGTCAGTTGGTAGGTAACCAAATTTTAAATTGGTAGTTAAGGAGTATCAATACGCTATAACTCGTATCGATACGAATTCCTCTAGTGAGCTATGTTGGAAAATTGCATCGATATGATCTTACCCGTATCGAAACGGTTCCCTAACCCATACCGATACGCCTCTCTTATATTTGTGCAACGTCTCTTTCTTTTTTGAGACAAGTATCGATACGCCTCTTCGAGTACCGATACGATAGGCTGCAGAAGTGCATTTATGGTGGAAAGAGAGGGTTGCAACGGCTATAATCAATTCCCTAACCACCCAAACGGCTAGACAAGGCTCTTCATATGCTATTTTGTGCTTTTAAACCGGATATCTACTCCAAAGTTCCTTCCATCGAAAGTGCTAAAGAAGTGTGGGATAGACTTGAGACAACCTATGAAGGGACAAGCGATGTGAAGGAAACAAATATTGGAATTCTCAATCTTAGCTATGAGAATTTTAAGATGGAGCCCGATGAAACTGTATCAAAGATGTTCGATCGCTTTTCAACCATCGTCAATGGGCTAAAAGGTTTTAGAGATATCATCTCAGAGGACAAGCTAGTCTAGAAGCTACTCTACTCTCTTCCCGAGTCTTGGGATGGGAAAAGAACCGCTATCATCGAGGCAAAGAACTTGAAGACACTAAAGCTTGATGAGCTAGTTGGTTCTCTCCTAACTCATGAAATCATGAAGCAAGGAAGGGAAGATGAAAAGAAGAAAGAAGAAAGAAGAATGGAGAAGCTTGAGGTAAACAAGAAGAAGAAACTAGGAGTGGCTTTCAAAGCTTCTCTACATGAGGAGAGCACTTCTAGTGAGGAGGAAGATCTTGAAGAATTGGCTATGATAGCCAAGCGGTTTATGAGGTCCAACCGAGGTAGAAAGTTTCAAAGAAAGATGGACTTCAAGAACAAGAACAAAGAATAAGAAAAGGATCCGATCATATGCTATAAGTTCAAGAAACCGGGTCATATCCGTTCCAAGTGTCCTCAACTCAAGAAGAAGGGTTTTGAGAAGAAGAAGCTCAAAGCCAAGCTTGCTACTTGGAGTGATGAGGAATCATCCGAGGATGAGGAACAAGAAGTGGCCAACCTTTGCCTCATGGCTATTGAGGAGGATTCTAAGGTAACATCCAACTCATCTACTTTTGATTTTACATATGATGAATTGCATGAAGTATATGATGAGTTACGAGAGGTGTATGATGAGTTAGTTGAGAAGTATAAGGAGTCCGTTTTGAAAAATAAAAGAGTCATTTCAGATTTGAATGCTAAAAATGATTTAATTTCTCAAACTAACTTGGAATTTGAGAAAAAGATTTTAGGTCTACAAGATGAACTTGAATACTTTTAAAAAGAAAATGTAGATTTAAATAATTATATTTCTCAATGTAACATTGAACACCAAAAGGTGTTAGATGAGCTCAATGAGCTCAAAAAGTCTTTCAAGAATGTTGGTACTTTGAAAAATGAAATAGATGAATCATCTATAACAAACCAACCTAAGAGAAAGAACTTTAACTTCAAACAAAATTGCTCTTATAGGCTACTAAAACTAAAAGAATTAGAAGTGTATGTGTTCCTAAGGAACTTGTTAAATCTAATAATGTTGATGCCATGTCACCTTGGATTTCTAAGGGAACCAAGCTTTTGGGAGCTAACACTCGTGGACCCAAAATGATTTAGGTACCAAAACTCAAAGCCTAAATTCTTTGTTTGTAGGGGGAGCATTGCTACAAGGCCAAAGCACAAAGCCAAAACTCATGGTAACTTGATAGTGGATGCTCGAGGCACATGACCGGAGGCAAGAGTCGATTCATGGATTTAAAGCCAAAAAGTGGATGAGTAGTGACATTTGGTGACAACTCCAAAGGACACATTGAAGGTATTGGCTCCATAGGTAATCACTCAACCATACTCATTGAAAATGTGTTGTATGTCAATGGTCTAAAACATAATTTATTGAGCATTAGTCAATTGTGTGATAAAGGTTTTAATATCATATTTGATAAAAAATGGGAGCAAAATTGTTGACATTAACTCTAATAAAACAATGCTCATTGGTCATCGCATAGGAAACATATATATGGTGCATCTAGATTACATACATACATCTCATGTATGTTTTGTTGCTCAAAATGAAAATGATGCATGGTTATGGCATATGAAACTAGGACATGCAAGCATTAGTGTTGTAGAAAAATTAGTTTTCCTAAATCTAGTTAGAGGTTTACCCAAGATTAAGTTCTTAAATGATAAAATATGTGATGTATGCTCTAAGGATAAACAACATAGATCATCCTTTAAATCCATTAATGATGTCTCTACTAGTAGATGTTTACAATTGATTCATATGGATCTTTTTGGGCCTATTAGAACTATGAGCTTGGGTGGTAAATCGTATGCTTTTGTTCTTGTTGATGACTATTCTAGGTTTACTTGGGTTCTATTCTTAAGTACAAAAGACGAGGCTTTAGAAAAATTCATCACGTTTTCTAAATTAACTCAAAATGATCTTGAGCTTAAGATTTCTCACATTAGAAGTGAACATGGAACCGAGTTTCAAAATCTAGGTTTTGAAGAGTTTTTAAATGAAAATGGTATTAACCACAATTTTTCGGCACCTCGAACTCCTCAACAAAATGGGGTAGTTGAGAGGAAAAATAGGACTTTACAAGAAATGGCTAGAACCATGCTTTGTGAAAACAATTTACCTAAATACTTTTGGGCGGAAGCCACAAATATCGCTTGCTACATTTTAAATCGAGTAATGATTAGGCCAATCTTAAAGAAAACACCATATGAGATTTTAAAATCTAAGAAGCTTAACATTAGCTATTTTCATCCATTTGGTTGCAAGTGTTTTGTTTTAAACAATGGAAAAGCCAACTTAGGTAAATTTGATGCTAAAAGTGATGAAGCTATTTTCTTAGGGTATTCTTTAAACTCTAAAGCCTATCGTGTATTTAATAAAAGAACTTTAGTAGTAGAAGAGTCTATACATGTTGTTTTCGATGATAACGTCCTTCCGAGGAAGGATTCTTGTGATGATGATGATGTAAGGATCATTGAAGCTAATGATGGTTGAGAATCATCAAAGGTGGATGAGATTCCAACTAAAGAAGAAGATGCACAAGATCCACCGCTTGAAGCCTTGAAGGACTTGGCTCTTGAGGAAAATGAGGTATCTTACCCAAGGGAGTTCAACTATGTCAAAGGTGGTAAAATCTTGGGTGATCCATCCAAGGGGTTAACTACTAGATCCTCTCTCAAATTAATGAATCATGTTGCTTTTATCTCATGCATTGAGCCTAATAATATCAAAGAAACATTAAAAGATGACTTTTGGATTTTGGCTATGTAAGAAGAATTAAACCAATTTGGGAGGAGTAATGTATGGACATTAGTTGAAAGGCTTAGTAATCAATCTACTATAGGAACTAAATGGGTATTTAGGAATAAACTAGATGAGAGTGGTAACATAGTGAGAAACAAAGCTAGGCTAGTTGCTCAAGGTTACACTCAAGAAGAGGGAATAGATTTTGATGAAGCCTATGCACTCGTAGCTAGAATGGAAGCTATTAGGATGTTGCTTGCATATGAATGTTATTATGATTTCAAGCTTTTTCAAATGGATGTAAAAAGTGCATTTTTAAATGGTTTTATAAATGAAGAAGTGTATGTGGAACAACCACCGGGTTTTGAGGATTTAAAATTTCCAAATCATGTTCTTAAGCTAACCAAAGCCCTTAATGGTTTAAAACAAGCTCCTAGAGCTTGGTATAAAAGGCTTTCAAACTTTTTAATTGAAAAAGGTTTTGAAAAAGGTAAGGTGGACACTACACTTTTCATAAAAAGATATAAAAAATGACATCTTAGTAGTGCAAATATATGTTGATGATATTATCTTTGGCTCTACTAATGAATGTTATTGCAAAGAGTTTGCTAAGTTAATGCAAGGTGAATTTGAGATGAGCTTGATGGGGGAGCTCTCATTCTTTTTGGGACTCCATATCAAACAAAGAAAGGATGGCACCTTTATAAATCAAGCAAAGTACGTGAAAGATATGCTCAAGAAGTTTGGCTTGGAGCAAGCAAAGCCTCAAGCTACACCAATGAGCTCATCTACAAAGCTTGACAAAGATGGAGGAGGTAAGCGTGTTGACTCTAAGCTTTATCGCTCTATGATTGGATCATTGCTTTACCTTACCGTAAGTAGACCGGATATATTGTTTAGTGTTTGCTTGTGTGCTAGGTTTCAAGCTAGTCCTAGAGAGTCTCACCTTATAGCCGCTAAAAGGATCTTTAGGTACCTTAGAGATACTTCTTGTTTAGGTCTTAAGTACCCTAGAGACTCAACCTTTAACCTTCATGCTTATTCGGATGCGGATTATGGGGGTTGTAAAATCAATAGGAAAAGTACTTTCGACACTTTCCAATTCCTAGGTAGTATGCTCATATCTTGATTCTCTAAGAAACAAAATAGTGTAACTTTATCTACCACCGAAGCCGAGTACATATCCTTAAGGAGTTGTGCTCAAGTTCTTTGGATGAAACAACAACCCTTAGATTATGGAGTTAAATTAGAAACCATACCCCTTAAGTGTGATAACACTAGTGCAATTTGTCTTACCAAAAATTCCATCCAACACTCTAGAACCAAACACATAGAGATAAGGCATCATTTTATTAGAGACCATGTCCTTAAACTTATGTTGACACCTTAAATCAATTAGCGGACATCTTTACCAATCCTCTAGACAAAGAGCGTTTTTGGTCACTTAGGAGAGAGTTAGGTCACTTAGGAGAGAGTTAGTGACTGAAATCTATAGTTTTCTAGGTTTAGACGGATACTATCAGAGGTTTGTTGAGGGGTTCTCGAAGATTGCTGCACCTTTGACTAAGCTGTTATAGAAAAATGTCTTGTATGAGTGGACAGATGCAAGGCAGCAAGCGTTCGAGAAGTTGAAGAAAGCATTGATAGAAGCTCTTATCTTGATTCAGCCTGAACTAGGGAAAGAGTTCGTGATCTACAGTGATGCGTCATATGTAGGTTTAGGTTGTGTGCTTATGCAAGAAGGAAGAGTTGTAGCTTATGCTTCAAGACAGTTGAAGGTTCACGAGAAGAATTACCCCACCCATGACATAGAGTTAGCGGCCGTGGTTTTTGCCTTGAAGATTTGGAGACACAACCTTTATGGTGAGAAATGCACATTCTATACCAACCATAAGAGTTTGAAATATTTGATGACTCAGAGAGAGTTGAATCTTAGACATCGCAGGTGGTTAGAGCTTCTTAAAGACTATGACCTCACAATAGAGTACCATCCGGGCAAAGCAAATGTAGTGGCTGATGCCTTGAGTAGAAAGGTGGTAGTTGAGTTGCGAGCTATGTTTGCGAGATTGAGTGTGTCACGGGATGGCGGTTAGATAGCCGAACTATAGGTTAAACCTTTGTTAGTCCAGTTGATTCGAGAGAAACAATGGCAAGATAGATCTTTGGCACCCCACGTGCAAGATATAGCCGAGGGTAAACCCACAGATTTCTACTTTGGTGAGAACGAGATCTTATGTTTTAAGGATAGAGTAGTTGTTCCAGAAGATGTCGAGTTGAGACGTACTATTTTGAACGAAACTCATAACAGTCCTTTTGCTATGCATCCAAGTAGTACGAAGATGTACCGTGGGTTGAAAGATGAATACTTATGGATTGGGTTGAAGAAATATGTGACCGAGTATGTGAGTAGATGTATGGTTTTCCAGCGTGTTAAGTCCGAGCATCAGTTTCCTTCAGGTTTGTTACAACCGTTGAAGATTTCGAAATGGAAGTGGGAACAAATCACTATGGATTTTGTGTTAGGTTTACCGTTGACTCCTTCGAGGAAGTATTCAGTATGGGTGATAGTTGACAGATTCACTAAGTGTGCCCATTTCATACCTGTTCATACTACTTACACCCTAGACAAGTTGGCCGAGTTGTATATCAGTGAGATTGTGAGGCTACATGGTGTGCTGAAGTTGATTGCGTCAGACCGAGATCCGGGGTTTACATCTAGATTTTGGGAGTGTTTGCATCTTGCCTTGGGGACTTGGTTGAACTTCAATACTTTATATCACCCACAGTCAGATGGTCAGTCGGAGAGTGTTATTCAGGTGTTAGAGGACATGTTAATGTGTTGCATGATCGACTTTTAGGGTTCATGGGAGAAGCACCTACTGCTAGTAGAGTTTGCGTACAATAACATTTATCGGGCTAGTATTCAGATGGCACCGTATGAAGCTCTGTATGGCAGGAAATGTAGAACACCTATTTGTTGGGCCGAGGCTGGACAGAAGCTTGTACCTATGTCGGACTTGCTTAAGGGCACTACCGAGAAGATAAAACTGATTTGTGATCGCTTGAAGGCAGCTTCAGACAGATAGAAATTGTATGCAGATTTGAAGAGGAAAGAGATTGAGTATGCCATCGGTGACAAAGTGTTCTTGAAGGTTTCCCCGTGGAAGAAGGTAATGAGGTTTGGTAGAATGGGGAAGTTGAGTCCGAGATTCATTAGTCCTTACGAGGTCGTTGAGAGGATTGGTCCTGATGCATTTAGGTTGAGGTTGCCATCCGAGCTTGAGAAGATTCATGATGTGTTCCATGTTTCGATGCTCCGAAAGTATAGATCAGATTCGTCTCATGTTATGCAAGTGGAAGAGATTGAATTGAACCCGGATTCGTCGTATAATGAAAAACCAGTCGAGATTCTAGCTACCGATAGCAAGGTACTGCGGGGTAGGACCATTGAGTTAGTAAAGGTTTTGTGGAGACATCGAGGTGTGGAAGAAGCAACTTGGGAGAGAAAGCGGACATGGAAGAGCAGTTTTCGTACCTCTTTCCATCAGGTAAATTTCGAGGACGAAATTCCTTAAGTGGGGGAGAGTTGTAACGCCCCGGGTTTAGGGTTTGGGAGTTTGGACCGATACCCGGACAAGGTTAGTAAATCGAGTTTTGGGGTTCAGGTTGACTTTAAATGAAAATGGTTTCATAAAGGAGTTCTAAACTAAATTGGATTTTTTAAGAAATAGATAGTAATAATAATAAAGCAAAATAATGGATTTTTTTGTTAAAAATGGGTTTTTAAGATAAAAGGGAAGTAAATATTAGATTTCAAAAAAAGAGAAGAGGATATCCCCTTTCTTCTCCCCTTTCCATTTCCTTTACACGTCAAAAACTCGTAAGTCTAGCCATCATCCATTTTCCACCAATCTTCACCATCTGGAAGGATTTTAAGAGGTAAATAACTTGGTTTTATTCTTCTATTCTTTCCAATCTTGTTTTTGACATTTTCTTTTCAAAGTTTTGAAGATTTCTCAAGATTTCCTCATTCTGGGTAAAATGGGTTTTTGAAGGGTATAGGCAAGCTTTTGGTAAATGACGTTTTGGGTAGGTTATAACCTAAGTTTTGGTTGATCATAAGTGTTTAAATGGTGGGTTAAACTTAAAAATCCTGAAATGGAATAAATGGGTAAAAATTTGAGTTAGGGAAATATGGATTTTGGGTTGTTTATGGTTGGAAATGGTTCCTAAAGGGTTTGCGGATGTATGTTGATGGTTTTGAAGCTTTCGGGTATGTTTTGGATGATGATTTGATTTAGTAATAGCTGAATTTTCGTTGAATATGGGTTTTGTCTACTTCCGGGCTTGAATCGAGAAATATGTGTTGTAGGATATTTGCTATATTGATAATAGTGGGTTTTAGTGATTGGAAAGTGTGTTAATCATCTTCTTTGGTCTGGTTTGAATCAGGGGAATTAAGTTTTGGGATTTCAGACGTGTTACCGGAAGTCACAGAAGCTTAAGAGGGAGTTCGACTAGTGTAGCGTGTTACCAGTGAGTGGAAATGTTTTTGAGAGTTTAGGTTGAGCTTGAAAGGCCAACCTAAGCTCGAGAGTAAGTATTTAAATGTTTACGTTTTACTTTTTCGGAATTTTATATTTCATTCTTGTTATTCTTTGTTGATATGAGATGAATGTGTGTATTTGATTATTGAGTGTGGTATTGTTATGTTGGTTTATATGATGTAACCATAATTGCCATAATTGCCATAATACTCTTGTGTTGGAAGGTTGAATGTTATCCTGGTATATGTTGAGAGTCATGCCTTGTTGTTATATGTTGTTGCATTGCTTGATGTAAGATGCCAAGCACATGTAAGTATGTTGATAATCATGTTGATAGAATCCATGCTTGTGGTTTGTTTTCATCTCATAAATGGTTTTTACTAAAATTGCATTGTTGTTGTTGTGGTTTTGAGCACCATTCACTAAGCTTTATGCTTACTCGTTCCTTTCCAACAATGCATATCGTTAGCGATCCGGGAAGCAAAGGAAGGCGAGGGAAAGGCTCCGGTGATCGTAGCTTAAGCTCAAGTATGGATTTTAAGTTGTAATAATAATTTACCAATGAGAATACTTGCTTTTGTGGTTAGGGAGGTGGTTGTAAACTCCCATGTGTTGATCATGTTGCTACATGTTTTAAATGTTGAAACCATGCTATGTTGAGGCTTGCTTTGGCTTTTAGTTAAATGCTTTCTGTTTTGGCTTGTTGGTGTTTTGAGCTAAAGTGTTCCTTATGAGCTTTTAAGTTTGAAATCCATGCTTGTGTGTATGCATGTGTGTATGCATGTTTGAAACATGATCTTAGGGTGTCTTGCCTCTAGAATGTTTGCTCAATATGTTGCTTTGTGGTTTGTGCTCTTTTGGGGTAAGTTTGGGGACGTTTAGGGATGCCAAAATACATTTTCGGGCTAATAGGTGCCCAAGAGTTTCAAAACACCTGGTATGGTTTCAGAACGGCCAGACTTTTGGGGTACCCTTATCGGAACGGAGGTGGTACCGTTTCGATACGTTTTGCCTCTAGAGACTCCCATTTCGAAACCAAGAGGAGTCGTTTTAGAACGACCTAGTTTTACTTTTTGCCGAGAGCCCGCGTTTTAAAACGGGCAACCCCTGTTTCGAAACACAGGCAGTTAAAGTGGTTAAAAGACATCTTTGAAGGTTCCCAAATGTTACGTTTTAGTCTCTAATGCTTGTATGCTTCCTAAGTGAGTTTAAATGTCTTGTTTGGGTTGGTCTTGCCTCGTGTGCTTGAAATATGACTAATAAACTATTTGGTAAGGTTTAAATTACCTTTTTGCCCTTGTTTATGTGTGGTTTTGCAAAATGGTCCTTCGTGACTGTTTGGCTCCAATTGGACATCCGATTGATGTCCGATTGAGTCGTTGTTCTTCCGATGTAACCCTTAACACCATAGGACCGTTAAGTTGCTTTAGACAAGATAAATCTTAATCTAGGGTTGTTAATCGGAGGGAAATTCTCGAATTTTTCTCCTGTTATCCCCGTGTGACTCTCTCGATTCGGTCATGCGACTAGATCGGGTCGAGGGGGTTACAATTGTCATCTTCTCCATCAAGCTTAAGCATACACCTCTCAATTTGTGATCCTTAAGCTTAAGCTTTCTTTGATTCAAGAACATCGATTCATAGCTACCGATCGGCTAAGTGGAAACCCTAAATCAATTATCGATCTTCTTGATCATTGAATGCCCAATTTCATGTTCAAAGCTTTAAGATAAGCTTTTGATCCTTAAGCTTCAAACTATGAATTTGTCTAATAGCTAGTAGCTATTCTAAGCATTGATATTGTCCTATCAATTCTAATAATCCCTTATTGTTCTTCCTAGTTCAAGAATTGGAAAAGACTAATCCATCGTCTCCATCGAAAGCTAGGAATAAAGAGATTGTCATCCGGGAGCCGTAGGAGCTGCAGACTATCGAGGTGGGTGTAGTTGGAGTTTCAGGATTTGGCGATGAGCCTTTCCAAATTCATCGTTATTGATTTCATTTGAATAGCTAACATTTTCTTAAGGTAAATTGCATTGAACCTACAAGTAGGCTCCATTGGTAAGCCGGGGTAAGTCTCGCATTGAAATCGTGTTCGAAGCATTGTTGTTGTTGTTGTTGTCATCGAAGTCATTGAAACATTGCCAAATTAATCATTGAGCATCAAACATTGACTATTTTACATTGGATATTGCATAATGCTATTGAGATACTGGTGTTGATATATGCATATTGTCATCAAATCATTGACATTGAATTATTGCTATTGTATCATTGATATTGAATCATTGTTATTAAATCACTATTGTTGAACCATTGATTGTTGAACCTTGGATTCGAGAGTATTGGATACAGTTGGCATACCATAGAATTCATGAGCTTAGTGTACGGGTGGACTACGGTCCTAGGGCTACGACCTATATTAATTTGGCGAGGCGGAGGGATGTATTGTGTATTGGTCTTATTGGCGATGTCGGCGGGTTGACCATTCATTGATTTGGTGAGGAGGTTGAATTCGTGTGTCCATATACTTTAAATCGATCCAAGGGAATTACTGGTTATTTATATTGCTTTGTCGTGGTATTAAGATATTGTCATTGATGATATGATGATTGATACTATGCTTTTAATACGAATGAGGAGCATGCCATGTTTATTATATAATTGATGTTATGATTGTCATCAAAGCATGCTAAATAGTATACCATGTTCATTCATTGTTATTGGCTACCTCACTTAGACTATGTAAGTCTAACGCATTTAATTGCATAACATTTCAGGTTAAGATTTATCGTCTCAAGATCGGAGCTAGTTGGTAAAGCGGCAAGTCACCTCGAGCCTAAAGTAAAGTATTTTGTCCCTATAAACTCCTAGAATGGTGGCAAAGTAGATAAACTAGTTGATTTTGATGGTTTGTCTATGTGTAAAAGGCTATGTGTTATATGTGGTTTAAGTGCCTTAAATGACTTGTTAAGTTTGCATAAAAATGGCCTAATATGCATATTTGGCTTAAAAAGTGAAAACATAGTAAACGTAATCGAATGATCACGAAATTTGGCATGTCAGTAGTTTATAGCATTGGAATATTGTGTGTAAAGTTTCATTTCATTTGAACATCGTTTGGTAAGTTAATTCGATTAAAAACCAGCAAAATCTGTCATTACATGTCAGACCGTATCGATACGGGGTAATGGTGTATCGATACGGTTAAGCATAATTGAACCCAAAGAACAGGGCGTATCGATACAGTTTGGAACCGTATCGGAACATTTTGCTACTGGAATTCTTTGTTCCGATACAAGTCTAGCCTGTATCGGAACAAGTCAAAGTCAATGAAAGTCAACCCGTATCGATATAGGGCTTGCCCGTATCGATACGGGTATTGGGAAAAGTCAACCCAGGTTGACCATCGTACACCCGTACCGAAACAAAGTCAAGGTGTTTTGATACATAGTTAGTTAAGTTGGTTAAAAAGGCATAATCTGAAGGTTTACATTGTTCACAGTTTGGTCACTGTATTTAGGATGATTAAATTGGATGAGTAAATGAGCTCTAAATTGCATGAAATTTGGTAGGCTGGTTTTCATTGCATTGAATTTCATTGTGGTAGGGTCAGTTGCATCAAAAGATCCCCATTTCATCAGATTTGTAGTTTAGTCCCTAAAACTTGTAATAAATACGAATTGGTCCTAAATGATTAATTATCGTTTCCTAATGAATAAATTGGACTAAGATTTAAATTCGATAATTTTTTATTATTATAACATTGGTCATATGTTGCACATTATTGAAATTTTAATCACCGACCACCGTACTGTTCACCGGTAGCACCTTCTGACCTGGTTCTCAACTAGGCCGGGAAGGGGTGTTACAATTTTCATCATTTATACGCATATTGTCATCAATATTATCATTGACATTATCGGTATTAGAATCACCAACAAAATTGTCATTTTCAAACACTTGTGATTCTTTGATAAAAATTATCAAGTGATCCTCTTTGAGATTGAGTTAATTCATCGATTCTTTTTTTTTTCTTTTTACATTTTTCACATCCAGATTCGTATTTTCTTTTATGAAACATAGTTAGATAATTAAAAATTGTATGTAAAAATTTAAAATGTAAGAAAAATCTAAAAAATGAAGTAAAAAGGTAGAGTAGGAGCAACACAACCTGATTTTTGATCTAAAAAAATTCAGAAATTGAAGGAGATTAATCTGGTTCTTCGAAGAATCGAGAGAGTGAGATGCTGGTTCGCCGTGAATGTATCAGAGGCAACGACAACTTAAGTTTGAGAAGAAAGCTTTCCCCCATTTTCTTTAATAACTATAGTGTGGATATACTATTTTAAGGTAATTACTCTTAATTTTTTTAATATTCAATTACTAGAGAATAAATAAAAATTGAATGTCTTGGAATTTATTTTTTTTAAGGTTAATCTTAAACAAAGTTACCGTTTATTTTTTTATTTAATGCAATTTGAATGGGTTTTTTTTCCCTATTTTCAAAATAATAACGTGTAATTTTTTTAAGGGAAAACTACACCGGTGACCACCGAAGATATTGGGGATACCTATTTGAACCACCGAACTAAAAAAAACGTCAATCACACCACCAAACTTATTAAATCAACCTATTTTGACCACCGCCGTTAAAAAATTAACGGAGGGGTGACGGAAGTGCCACGTGGCAGTTAACAGGACTTTTTTAAAATTACATGTTTAGTCCCTGTTATTTACTTATTAAATCAATTTGATCCTAATTTTATTTTAATTAAATAAAAATTATTCAACCAATCAAATTATGACACGTGTCATCACCCAATTGGATTAATTTAATTTATTTTGTTTAACATTTAATATATTTTTTCCTCCAATCAGGTGGTGACACGTGTCACCACCTGGTTAAAGGAAATTTAAAGAAGAAAATGAAAATGGTGTTATGGTGGTTCGAACTTGGGACCAAAGGGATAAAACTCCAAGCTTTAACCATTGAACCAAACTGCTCTTAGTGCTATAGTTTGCACCTTTTATATACATATCTTATAGTTTAGTAAAAGTTAAGAGAACATTGATTCTCCAATCTCTTAGTTAAATTGCGAACTTCATGGACCGCATTCCGATATTTGACAGCTTCATCAGGACATGAATCCCAAACCATCGTAATCTTCTCCTCTAAAATACTCAAATGATATTGTATCCCAATCTTCCCATCCTCAACCATGTCATCGTCATCCTTGATTGCAGCCATACTAGTTAATTGGCTACCAAGTTCTGCCAAGATTTTCTTCACATCTTTTGTGAGGTTCTTGTTCGAACCCAGTGCTCCCACTATATGTTTCACAGTAGCAGTTAGATTCTCCTCTCCTTCTAAATATGGAACCAGAGATTCATATCCCCCCATGGCCATAAACAAAGACAAAACAACCCAGAAATCGATAGAAATGGAGATTTTAGAAAATACCCAACAAAGCAAACAGATTAAATTTGATGTAAGAATTAAGACAAAAACAAGAAAAAAAATCTAAAGACTCAATCTTTTGCTTTACGAAAAGGCTGCATATATCTATCAAGCAGTTGCAAAGGCAAAGCAGCCGAGGATGTATAACAAAGCTATCAAAATTCAAAATCCAAAAGGAAAGAGGAATGTTGAGCGTAGGGAAGAAGGAAAGAAAAAACCAGAGAAGCAGACTCAAACGTTGGGGCTATAGCCTATGGGATTGGGAGGTTGCAGCTTTTTTATATATCTTTTACTGCTGCTTTACGATTAAAGGAAAGAGGAATGTTTTTTTATGGAAGCAGACTCAAACTATAAGATATGTATATAAAAGGTGCAAACTATAACACTAAGAGCAGTTTGGTTCAATGGTTCAAGCTTGGGGTTTTATCCCTTTGGTCCCAAGTTTGAACCACCATAACACCATCTTCATTTTCTTCTTCAAATTTCCTTTAACCAGGTGGTGACACGTGTCATAATTTGATTGGTTGAATAATTTTTATTTAATTAAAATAAAATTAGGATCAAATTGATTTAATAAGTAAATAACAGGGACTAAACATGTAATTTTAAAAAAGTCCTGTTAACTGCCACGTGGCACTTCCGTCACCCCTCCGTTAATTTTTTAACGGCGGTGGTCAAAATAGGTTGATTTAATAAGTTTGGTGGTGTGATTGACGTTTTTTTAGTTCGGTGGTTCAAATAGGTATCCTCAATATCTTCGGTGGTCACTGGTGTAGTTTTCTTTTTTTAATTGATTACCAACTGCAGAATCAATCAAAGCCTTGATTGTTGCCTTAGTTAATAAAATTTGTGGGGCCCTTGTTATAATAAAATATGTGGGGCTCGTGTTATAGAAAAATTGTTAAAAAATTCTGGTCAATTATGGTGCTTTGTATTTGTCGGACACAATAACTCATTTGTGAAAGCATCACATTTTTTTAAGCCCCAAGAGAGTGAGGGCCCTGAGCAGGCGCTCAGTGTGATCTTGCTCTTGGCCGGGTTATTATGTGGACTTATTTTCTCGTACTGATAATTTTCTTTTATGTTGAAAAATTTATAAAGGTAATTTAAAATTTTGAAGAAGTATGAAGTTGATAACATTGTAACGAAAAAGTCTTCAAATTAAATAGTTTTCAAATTATGGTTTAATACTCCTAATCTGTTGAGAATAAAGAAACAAGATCTTAAATATAAGAATTTTATTATTATCAATAATTTTTCTAAATTTATTACTTTTAGTAAATTTTAGAGACTAATCTTTTGAAATTTCCTCTAATTCTAGAATTGACAGATTTAAAAAAGGAGTTGATTCAAATAAAGTAACTCGTGAAAAAATTCCAGATCATAATGAGAAGATTAATTTTATAAGCATAGTCAGAATAGAAAAGTCTAATTGGAATTATGGTTCTACCTACGGGATCATATTACTTGTTGCTTGTTAATTCATGTTTTCATATCACATGTATTTATATTGAGTTTTAAGCTAGTCTTTAAACCTTGTGAGAATATTTTAGACTATGATAAAGACTACACTTATATTACATGTGTTCATAATTGATATTAATTAAGATACTATTGTAAGCAAAAAGATACCAAATTTAATTTACTAATATATCATAATAAGGTATTTGAGTGTGCTTGGTACATCACCTCTCTTTCTTGGAAACCTACCGAGTGCATAATAGTTATTTTTACCACTATAAGTAAAAATATGTTAATAAACAAGCGAACAATAAAAGTTCTTAAAATAGGCCTTTGCGAATTACATACAACATATGTTATCAATGAACGAATATAATAAACAAATACCGGCATACATTTTGATAACACATAATTAGTTGAAGGCTCTAGAAAAGTTAATATATTTATACCCAAAGGAACAATTGTTATGAAGAATAATGTAATATCAAGTTTTCACAAAAAAATTACTTCAAAATTACTTAAAATTTTTTGTTTGTATTATACATGTATATGTGTGAATCACATAAACATTTGTTTAAACTTAAAGTTCTTGTGTTGCTTGTTCGGAAATGAATTGATTAATTAAAACCCAACTTACAAAAGGAACATGAAGCTCTTTTACTGAAGTTGAGACAAAATGTCTTGTATATCTAAATAAAATATGAGCTCATTTACCATAATATGAAAAGTTTTGATACGATTTAGTAGATGCATCTACAAAATAATTGTATATATATTATCAACTCACAACTTGTAGTTTGTGAGATTACTTACTCGAGTAGTTAGAAAAGTGAAATGCAATATTATACAATTAAGATTATTCATCTTGCTTTAGTTAATGAGCTTATATTTTAGGCTTTTAAAGATTATATTGTATATCAGTTGAAATAATTGATATAAAGCGTGTTGTTTATGTATAAGACAATTTAACATGATTTTGATTGAATATATCTTTTTTAATAGTTATACTATGAGAATAAAATTTTTAGTATGCAACACTTAGGCGCATCCAATAATTATAACACTCCCCATTATGATTGACTTTTGGTCATAAGTCATAAATTTTCTGTTTTAAAATTATCAAACATGTGATATATGCTTGAATTGCTTCATCACAACTGTTGAGTGCATAAATGTTCTATATTTTAACCCTAATTTACCCATATTATTGATGCACTCAAGCATGTTTAGTTGCATTTTAGGATAGATTTTGCATAAATATCACAATTGGGAAATATTGCACAGATACTGCTGATTTCGGTGTATTCTTGCAAGTACCTGTCGTGGCAGTATCCAGGGCAGCAAAGGAACAAAAGATAACAACATATTGAAGTATAGGCTTCAGTCGCTGGGTTTTTCAGTTTATATTTGTTGTAACTGAATCAGTTGTTTGTTAATATTAGTTGTAACTGAATGGGCCCTATCTGGTTAGTTGGCTGATTGACTCACTAGTCATTGGCTAAAACAGATGGGCTATAAAAACCCATGTATGGGAACTAGCCCAAACTAATCTTGTTGGCCTACATTTGAATTTTTCCCAAATTCATTCTCTGTTTTTCTGTTTATCCGTTTATGTGCTTAGGTTTATTTTCCCCAAATTAAGTTCGTCTTCTCCGATCTTATTTGCTCTTTTTCCGATCTCCGATTAGTCACAATATGGTATCAGAGCTAGCGGTCACCAGTGTTTTGTTCACTGTATGTGTCTGATCTGTTCAATTCCGGTGTTCTTTGTTCTTTTCTGTTCGTGTGAGTCTCTCTGATCGTTTCAGCTGCAATATTAATGACGCCAGAAGTAGGAGCCACCGTTGACATATCAGACGATGTTGAAGCTCTTCAGATCGATCAGAGTTCGTCTAATTCAACGGTTGCAAACAAGCAGGTTAGCGTTAAACTCGATGATACTAATGTCCTTCTCTGGAAACAACAAGTGGTGTTAATGATTTGAGGGCAAGAGTTAGAACAATATCTGGACTCCGAAACCCCAATTCCACCAAAGGTTGTCAAAGATTTCACTGGGAAATTGGTTTTCAATCCTAATTTCAGAAGATTCAAGAAGGAGGATAATGCCCTAGCTTCTTGGCTGCTTTCGACCGTAAGTCTTACGGTGTTGCCTCGACTGGTAGGAGCTGAAACGCCATCTGCCATATGGTCAGCAGTTCTAAATCTCTACTCTAAATTTTCAACTACGAAAATAATGAATTTACATTTCCGATTGCGTGCGTTGAAGAAGGGATCTCTGTCGATCCGAGAATATACTGCACAAATCAAGGAGATTTGTGATTTACTGGCCACGAGTGGAAGCCCTGTTGCTGAGGTTGAACAAATAGCCATTGTCCTCAATGGGTTCACACCGAAGTTCGATCCATTTGTTGTTGATATAACTATGAGTCGTGAATCCTACACCTTGGAGTCTGTTACATCTGGTCTCATAGATGCTGAATCTAGGCTTCTTGATTCTGTTCGTGTACCTGTTGGTATCAACTTGACACAGTTCGATGATGAGAAATCCAGAATTGTGTATGAGAATGATAGGGATGTCTCGAAATTTCAGTATAATCCAAGGTAGACAAGGAACATTCAATCTGGAGGGAGATTCAGAGGTGGTCGTCCTCGTATGCAATGTCAGCTCTGTGGGAAGCTTGGCCACCTTGTAGATCGGTGCTTGCACCGTTTTGACCAGAATTTCAAAGGAGTGATGTCTCAACAGTCTAAGGAACCCAGTAGTACACAAGAAAATCTCTGTCAGTATGCAGACAATGATGATGATGTTTGTTATAATCCGTTTATGGGGATGGCACCAAGCTCCAGTGAAGTGAAAATTGAAGACACATCTGACACAGTGCAAGTCAATTCTCTCATTGCCAAAGGTGTGCTCACTGTGGATGATAGGTGGTTCCCTGACTCAAGGGCAACTCACCATGTCACAAGGAATGTTGCTGGTGTTAAGCAGACTTACACAGGGAATGGTAAGGTTTTCTTGGGTGATGGTTCAACTCTTAGCATTTCTCATGTTGGTAATTGCTCTATATCTACTGCCTCTAAGTCCTTAGTGCTTGATCAATTGTTGTGTGTTCCTAAGATTACACGAAATTTGCTATTTGTGTCACGTTTCTCATATGAAAATAATGTTTATTTTGAGTTCCATGCTGACAGATACAATGTTAAGGATGAAGTAACAGGTGAAACTCTCATTTGTGGCACTCTTGAAGATGGTCTATACTATTTTTCTCTTGCTAGTCATGCATCTCAACATGATAGTTTCTGCAATACTGTGTCTACTCATTCTGTTAATACTGATAATTCTTCATCTACACATGTTCATGCAAATAAGTCTTCTGTGCAGTCTTTGTACTGGCTGTGGCATCAAAGATTAGGCCATCCAACACATCATGTAGTTAATGCAACTTTAAATAAGTCTTTCTCTGTTGATAAAAATGTTCTCTGTAATGCTTGTCAACTAGGGAAGAGTCATAGCCTTCCTTTTTCAATATCTACTACTGTTTACACTAGGCCATTTGAACTTGTTGAGGCTGATGTGTGGGTCCCATCTCTAATCAAATCCTTAGGATATCAGTACTATGTGTCTTTTATTGATATGTACTCCAAAAATTGCTGGTTGTTTCTGTTGAAAGCAAAATCTGAAGTTCTTACTTCTTTTCATATGTTTGATGCAATTGTTGAAAATCAGTTCTCTTCCCATATAATTGCTTTGCAAACTGATGGTGGTGGTGAATTCCTTACATTATCTATTGTGTTGGCTAACAAAGGTATTCAGCATCGTGTTACTTGTCCCCATACTTCTGCTCAAAATGGTGTTATTGAAAGAAAACATAGGCACATAGTTGATACAACTCTCACCCTTTTAGCTAATGCTTCAGTTCCATTTCAGTATTGGTCTTTTGCAGACTTGAGTGTTGTGTATCTTATAAATAGGTTGCCCACTGATTGTCTAGGTGGTATTTCCCCACATGAAAAACTTTATGGGAAAAAGCCAGATTATCAGCTTCTTAAAGTATTTGGGTCTCAGTGTTTTCCATGCTTGAGGGATTATAACAAACATAAGTTTGATTTTCGATCTAAGGCCTGTGTCTTTCTAGGATATTCCCCAAAGCACCGTGGTTACCAGTGCATGGACTCTACTGGTCGTGTTTATGTGTCTAGGCATGTTAGGTTTAATGAGACTGTCTTTCCATTTGCTCTTGCTTCCACTAAGACCATATCTGGTACTGATAAATTTTACTCTTCTGCTCCTCTTGAGTTGCCTGTGTGCAACAGTTCTTTGCAAGACCAGTCTGTTGTTGGTACTGTGTATGACCAAGAAAGATCTGAATCTGATCCTATAGGTCCTGTAGAATCGAATGGTGACCTTGGTTCAGATCCTATAGGTCCTGGTGAATCGGATGGTGACCTTGATTCAGATCCTATAGGTCCCGTAGACTCGAATGGTGACTTGATGACATTGCTGCTACAACACATCTTGATTCCCCTCTTAATATTGATGCTTCAATCCCTCTTAATGTATCTACGTCTAATCCTGACCACACTGGTCTTGAAGATAGTATGGCTACATCACCAAGTATGGGCTTTATGCCTAGTTTTGTGGCTACTGATGAATCATTTGAAAATCCAGTCTCCACTACAATTGTTGAAGACAGTGCTGGTCACACTACTACTGTGCCAATTGTACCCGCTACCTTAGATGTAACTGAGCCAGGTGGTGAATTCTCCAACTTGGATGATGATCCTGTGGATAGTCCAAGTTCAGGTCAGGGTGCTGTCACATGTTCCTCTTCTGCTCCTCAAGCATCAACTAACACACACAACATGATTACAAGGAGCAAGGATGGCATTTACAAGCCAAAAGTTTACAATGCTGAACACCACTTTACCCCTGAGTCAGTTCATCAAGCTCTTGCCCATCCTAAGTGGTGTGAAGCTGTTCAATCTGAGTATGATGCCTTAATCAAGAATCAAACCTGGGAATTGGTACCCTTACCACCAGACAGAAAACCAGTTGGTTCAAAGTGGCTCTTTTGTATCAAGCTTAACTCTGATGGTTCATTCAGCAAATATAAGGCCAGACTCGTTGCAAAGGGCTATTCACAAGTTCCTGGGTATGAATTTGGTGAGACCTTTAGCCCTATTATTAAGTTTTTCACAGTCAATGTTTTCTTATCTGTGGCTGTCATTAATTGTTGGGTGGCGCATCAAGTAGATGTTAATAATGCATTTCTAAAAGGGGAACTATTAGAAGGTGTCTATATTCTGCAACCTGATGGGTTTGTTCAGAAGGCTTCAGATGGTACTGCTCTTGTTTGTAAACTTAGGAAAGCCCTTGATGGTCTTAGACATACCCCTAGGAACTGGTTTAGTAAGCTTCATGAATTCTTATGTAGTCTTGGATTTAGATGCTCCAGTGCTGATACATCTTTGTTCATTAAAAATGAGTCTGCTGTTGTTACTTATATAGCTGTTTATGTTGATGATATCTTGATTACGGGTGCATCTGAGGACTACATTAAGCATGTCATACAGGAGCTTGATATAAAATTCTCTCTTAAGGATCTTGGTTGTATTCAATATTTTTTGGGGATTGAAGCTGTTCATTGTGCTAATGGCCTCTTTCTTAGTCAGAAGAAATTTATTGAGGAACTACTTGTTAAGACCAATATGGTCAGTTCCAGATCTGTTGACACACCAATGGTGTCTCTACCTAAGTTGAGTAAAGATGAAGGTGCTGCGTTTGTAGATCCTCAGCTGTATCGAAGTACAGTGGGGGCACTTTTGTATGTCTGTCACACGCGTCCTGATGTTTCCTTTGCTGTGAATAAGGTGTCCTAGTATATACAACATCCTACTGATATACATTGGGGAGCAGTGAAGAGAATACTAAGGTATCTCAAAGGCACTCTTGAGTATGGTGTGTGGTTATCACCTCAGGCTTTACCCTTGCAACTACAAGTATTTTCTGATGCTGATTGGGGGAGTGATATTGATGATCGAAGGTCTATTTCTGGTCACTGTGTTTGCTTGGGTCTTCATCTATTATGCTGGAGTTTAAAGAAGCAACACTCTGTTTCTAGATCAACAGCTGAGGCTGAGTATCGAAACCTTGTTGATGCTACATGTGAGCTTATGTGGGTTCAGGCCATCCTGCATGATATGGGTGTTGTTCTACCTGATATTTCACAAGTTTGGTGTGACAACACAAGTACTGTGTCTATGGCTGCTAACCCAGTTCTGTATGCAAAAACTAAGCATGTAGAATTAGATTTACATTTCGTTCGAGAGAAGGTGCTTCGACGGCAACTTATGGTCAACTACATCCCAGCACAAAGTCAGTTAGCTGATATCTTCACCAAGCCTTTACCTACTGCTCGATTTCATGATCTACGGAAGATGTTGAATGTCTGGTCACTCACACAAGTTCAAGCGAAGTCAGAAAGTAGGGGAAATATTAAAGTATAGGCTTCAGCCGCTGGGTTTTTTAGTTTATATTTGTTGTAACTGAATCTGTTGTTTGTTAATATTAGTTGTAACTGAATGGGCCCTATCTGGTTAGTTGGATGATTGACTCACTAGTCATTGGCTAAAATAGATGGGCTATAAAACCCATGTATGAGAACTGGCCCAAACTAATCTTCTCGGCCTACATTTGAATTTTTCCCAAATTCATTCTCTGTTTTTCCGTTTATCCGTTTATGTGCTTAGGTTTTTTTCCCCAAATTAAGTTCGTCTTCTCCGATCTTATTTGCTCTTTTTCCAATCTCCGATTAGTCACAATACAACAGAGCTGGAGTAAAGGATTTCAGGAGATGACCTACTTCAACACTGTCGCGAAATCTGCCGTGACAGAGGAGGTGACAGTGAAGACTACGGTGATGGAAAATGCGAAGTAAAGTTTGATCGATAAAGCTTTCAAAGCCTGATTTTTGTAGACCACTTGCATAACTGTTGGAGCCAAGAAGCACAAGGAAGGCCTTGCCCAAAGTTTGAGGAAAAAGTCAAAGCAAGAAGATAGGACGAATTAAAAGACATCTACTCTGAGATTTAGTCTTTAATAGAGTTTTACTTTAATTCAAACTAGTATTCTTGGCCATTAAGAAAACTCAAGTCCAAGGCCTATATATATGAATGTAATTCGACAAGGCAAATGATATCTAGCTCCTAGCCGTCTTCCCCCAAAACCCTAGTCGTTTCTCTCTCTTCATCATGTTCTAAACTTCCCCTAGGGCTAAGGGTTGATCTTGTAAGGTAGTTGTAAGGATTGTACTGTTTCTTAGGATTTTTCTCTTCAATTCATAAAGCTTCAAGTTTATTTACTCTGGTTTCAACATCTCATAAGAGTTTCGGGAGAGCATTGTGAGATTATCCATTTACTTAATATCGGGAGAGTTAAGTATACGAAAGGAGTAAATACAAGTTTTCCAGTTTATGGTTAAACCAATTTGGCCTATGGATATGTACAAGGTTAAGTGGCTAAAGAAGAATTCACAAACATCGGTGTTCATCCTTTGATTCACACCGGGAGGTATCATCCAAGACGTGTTCATCAACAGAACTTGGGCCTAGGGATAGGACAAGTCACAACATGGATTATTGCCAAACTTGAAGTATAGAGTTGTTGGCCGCTGCCGCGACAGGTGCTGCCGCGACAGGCGCAACGACAGAAGCAAAAAAAGTTCCTCTAAACAGTGCTTTACCTGCACTACTGAGCAAATCAATACCAGCCTATTCTCTCAATCTGATTTCCTCGTTTACTTTAGTTTATATTCAAGTTTTCCAAAAATCACTTCATTTATATTATTTATTTTCTTGTGCAGAGATTCAAGGATAAAAGTATTTCCAGTCCTTGTGGAGACGATATCCGATATTTAGTATCACTTTATTACTTGCGACGTGTATACTTGCACCCAATTGCGATAGACTATTTTACACACAACAATAACGTACAAAATGAGTATATAAAAATGTTGGAAATATATTGACTACGAGTCTCCTTTTATTATTGAATATGTTGAACATTAATTAGATATTCATTTATGAGATGACTTGTCTGATATTTTTTATTTAAATAGTTTTCTCAACATCAAGGAGAATAGTTAGCTGGATGAAGAAGTTAAATGAATTATCACTATCTAGATCCCCATATATAATGATGTGAACGAGAAATTCATAAGGTAATTCATGTTACTACAAGTCAATTGTCAAATATTTTTACTAAGCTAATGAGAGTGACTAAGTCTCATATACTAATTGAAAATACTCTAAATTAAAAATTAAAATCCTAGAAGGATGACTTATTAGAGCGACTGATTGTAAATTATGGGTGTTCATGTTCATGGTAGGTTAACCGTACCGTTTAGCCTAAACGGTTTGTTAATCATTATAGCAGTTATTGAACCGTAACCTAACCATTAAGAAATGGTTAACTGTTTTAACTATTAATGATTAACCGTCAGCGGTTATCATTTTTTAACGGTTAAGTTACAAGTTAACTTATAATCTATTACAACAACGATTGAAACAAAAATTAAATTTACCAAATCATCTGGTAAGGATGCAAAATTCTTCATTGGTGCACCTGGAATTTCAATATCCTTAAAAGTTTTAGTGTCCTTCAAAGATGAATACAATTACCTCCTTGGTCTGTTTGAAGGAGACACCGTTTTTTGCTTCACACTGAAAATTCGACCTGCCATTTCCCTCCGCTTAGCGTCTTCAAGTTCAACCCTGCTGAATCTAACCAACGCAAAAGTGGTAGGTTTCAATCTTCTCTTCTGGTACTTATGGGCTATGAGCACATCCAAAACATATCCTAAACTTAACGCCGCATGATGAATTCTCAACGAAAACTGAGAAACCAAGCCGGCGGCGAAGGCCAACACTCCTCGTGGCACCCACAAAACCCATATCAATCCTGCTGCTGCATATAAAAATTATAAAATTAATCTATTAATTGAGTTACGGACAGTATTTCTCATTAAACAAATGAACTTCTATTTTTTTTCTTTGATCTAAAACAAAATTGAAACTTTACTTTTTAAGCAGAAAATTAAATTCTGGATTATCGAATTAAATAATCAACTATTCAAATATGAGTTGTTCACATAGTGAAAAGGGTAGAATATATATGTTAATTGAATGGAAAATTCTACAACGTGCGACGAACACCGATGAACATCATTAATGATGAACATCGCTGAACATCATTAAATTAATTAATAAAGATTTAAAATTTTAAGGACCCATTATACAATTAATAATTATTTTTAAAAATTAAATTAAATTATTTATATATATATATATTAAAATTTTATTTCTTTAATAAGGGTAAACTATATATTTAGTACCTCACCTATTTTCGTATTTCTATTGAACCCTCATTATTTAAATATTATTTCAATTTGACCCTATTCTTTATAAAAATAATTTAACCCTCAACCTAAAACCCTAAACTATTAAACCTTAAACCCTTAAACTCTTAAATCTATACCCTAAACCATATACCATTAAAAATAATTCCACCATCATCGATTCGATTCAATTCAATAAAAGGATGTATAGAATAGAATTCCGTGAGTTTAAGGACGATTATATAGACAATCCTCTTGAAATGAATTCCCTGAAACAAAATTGAAGACAAAATCTAAATTCAACTAATATGAATTGAGTTCATATTTTATAGAATTCCCTGAAACAAAATTGAAGACAAGGGGGTCTACCTCAAAACTAGACTTGAAAACAAAGTTAAACATATTTTTTAGTACTATAACAGGCAACCCTAAACCAACTGTTGTTTACCTTAATTTAGTTGAACTGATTTGGTTCTGGACTAATTCGTCAACAATTTTAGTGTAATCTTGAAAGAAATAAAAATCAAATGAGACACAAATAATGAGATATGCATTTATCCCGAAAGAAAACATATGACTTGTAGGACTCCAAAGTTCCTTTCCAGAGTTGAGCAAAATTCAAATATTATCTAGGATGAAAACTGAAAAAATAAAGATCTCGATCTGCTTTGTGAGAAAAATTGGAAAGAATTGAAAAATCCACTAACCTGGTTTTCGTTCAAAATCTCAGCACCGTTGATGATTTTTTCAAAATCTTGTCCTTGTCTACAAATGCAAACACGCTGTAATCTTTGCATATAGCTCTAACTTGAAATTTGATCCGAAACCTTAAGTTACCTCAATATAACATGCTAGAGTATGCTCTATGTATTATATTGAGACATGACAATACAATCTTAAAGTTCGTATCGTCCTTTCACATCGATACAATACAAAGAAATTAATAAGCATATACCTGATTAGGTATCTAAAAGTCAGGAATGCTGAAAGATTGAAGTAAATCAGAATCAGAAAATTCAATTCAATCCATATTATTAATTTTAAGGTTTAGGGATTCAATTTATAGTTAATAAAAGGGTAAACTCTCAAATTCAATTCATTGAATTGAATTGAATCGATGATGGTGAAATTATTTTTAATGGTATATGGTTTAGGGTATAGGTTTAAGAGTTTAAGGGTTTAAGGTTTAATAGTTTAGGGTTTTAGGTTGAGGGTTAAGGGTTAAATTATTTTTTATAAAGAATAGGGTCAAATTGAAATAATATTTAAATAATGAGGGTTCAATAGAAATACGAAAATAGGTGAGGTACTAAATATATAGTTTACCCTTATTAAAAAATAAAATTTTAATATATATAAAAAATAATTTAATTGGATTTTTAAAAATAATTATTAATTGTATGATGGGTCCTTAAAATTTTAGATCTTTATTATTTAATTTAATGGTGTTCAGCGGTGTTCATCATTAGTGGTGTTCATCGGTGTTCGTCGCACGTGGTAGACTCATCCTATCCATTAATACCATGATTTTGGTAGTAATAAAAAACAAGGAAAAACTACCCGAGAGGTCACCCAACTATTACATTTTTCTTGTTTTGGTCACCCAACTAATTTTTTCGTCAAAATCGTTTCTCACGTTAGATACATTTCTTATTTTAGTTTCTCTCCGTTAAAAAATTAATGGTAGCGCTGATGTGACATTTTTTAAAATATTTTTAATAATTTCTCTCTCCTCCCCACATTATTTTTGTTTAATTTTATTCAACCAATTATGTGGTGACACGTGTCTCCACCATATTGATGGAAGAAAACCCAAAGAAAAATTAAAATCCCACTTTGCAACCGTTGGGATTCGAACCTGGGCACAACAACATAAAGAGACAACAAAAAAACCAACTATGCGAGGCTAAATATTTAATACAATTCTACAAACATTTATATTTATGTATATAAGTTAGTAACAACACATGCTTAATGAATATAAAAGGTAGGGAGTGACTCAAACACAATACCTCATTGATAAAAATTTAAATATTTAACCACCAAGTTAAACTAATAAATTGTGTTAATTTTAACTTAAACATATTTTAACTAAATTGTGTTTAAAATTAAAATTCAAACTAATTTTTTTTTAACTTTGTTTGATAATAACAAAACTAATTAAATATTTATTTATTCCTATAAAATTAATATTAAATTAATAATATTTATTTATGATAAAATAGAAATTTCGTAAATTATATTTAATAAATTATTAAATGACTTAAAATTTATATCTAAATAATTATATTAAATAATATTTATTTATTATTGAATATAAAATTTAAATTATTTAAAAATAATTATTTAGATGCTAATTTTAAATCATTTAAAAATAATAAATAAATATAATTTAAAAGTCTATATTCTATCATAAATAAATAGTATTAAATTAATGTTTAAAATAATTTAATATCTAATTTTATAAAAAAATGATTATTTAATTAATTTATTATTATCGAACAAAGTGAAAAAATTGAATCTAGTTTGATTTTTAATTTAATCAAAACATAATTTAATATAATTTAATAACTTATTAGCTTAACTTGCTAGTTAAATATTTAAAATTTTATTAATGAGATTATGTTCGAGTCACTCCTTACTTTTTATATTCATTAAGCATGTGTTGTTACTTGTTACTAACTTATATACATTAAATAAAAAAGTTAGTAGAGTTAGATCAAATATTTAGCCTAGCATAGTTGGTTTTAGTGTTGGCTTTTCATGTTACTTTGCCTAGGTTTGAATCCCATTGCAAGGTGGGATTTTAATTTTTCTTCAATCAATATGGTGGAGACACGTGTCATTACATGATTGGTTGAATAAAATTATACAAAAATAATGTAGGGAGGAGAGAGAAGTAATTAAAAATATTTTAAAAAATGTCACGTCAGCGCTACCGTTAATTTTTTAACTGAGAATGACCATAATAAAAAACGTATCTAACGTGAGGGACGGTTTTGACGAAAAAATTAGTTGGATGACCAAAACAAGAAAACGGTAATAGTTGGGTGACCTCCCGTGTAGTTTTCCAAAAAACAAGGGTAAAATACAAAAATAATGACTCAACTTTTGCCTCTCTCCTATTTTACTCACTCATCTTTAAATTGAGTCGATTTAATGACTCAACTTTTAACATTGGGTTTTTATCATCACCCAACCGTTATATTATGGATGCCGTTAATGATGTGACATTTTTTATTGATTTGGCCGCCACGTAAGCACACATATCACTAACTTCTTTCCTCTCTTCCTCGCCGCCGCAACGAGCCAAGTTCAGAAGAGCCGCCACTGCGTTTTCTCTTGTTCTTTCACTGGCTCTGGTCCCTTCATCCAACAAAACACCCAAAACCCTGATCCCACCCGCTTTCCTCATCGCTTCTTCACTCTCTTCACACCCCACAATCTGCGCCAGCACCGTCGTGGCGTCTTCCACGATCCCCGTCCTCGCATCCCTGACGATCAATGCCACCAAAGCGAGAACCGTACCGAGACCCACCAAACTGGCCCGATTCAACGGAAGGAGAAGGTGAATTACTGAAAGCGTGGGAATGGAAGGGTTGAATCAGTTTCCAAGAAGATTAATGGTCGGAATGCTCGAAGAGCTCGATATGGTGCACCTAGTTGTTCAACTGGGAACAAATTTTGGCCCACAGCTAATTCCAACTCAGCCATGTCCTTGGCCATTCTCAGCTTCCCTGATTTTGAAAAGGGCCTGACAAGAGAAGCATGCCTGATAAAGAGAATCAAAACCCTTGAAGCCATGCTCCTCACAAGCCTCGTGCATATGGTTTCTGTTCCTGCAGTTATAGCATTGGCTAAAGATGGCAACAGCCTAGATAGGAACTCACGACGAAAGTGAAGAATGCAGTTTTGTAACTCCTCCATGTAAGGTGAAGCATTGTTGTCCATGGCAGCATCCATGCCAAGTGCAGAAAAGTTCTGGTCATGGATTTGCAAGATGCAAGCTTCAAGACGATCGATCATAGCCTGGAACAAGGATGTTATAGAGTCACAAGCAACACCATATATTGCACCAAGTGAAGGTGACAATACATATGCAGCAATAGTTGGAAGCCCCATGATCATAGAACTTATGCGTGTATGAATTTCTTGTAGATGCTGACATAATGCAAAGTTCTTGAGCTGAGCTGCAGTAGCAGGACCAGATACTTGGCGGGCTTCAGGACCAGTTGATATCTGCCAGTTCAACAAAGTTGAGAAAACTTAGTGTTTCATTTATGTGTGTGTTTTGCATGTAAAAATTATGTACTTTATGAAGCATGGTTGTACTCATTGATATTCTCCTATAAGATTTGGCAAGACTTTTCAGGATTTTAAGAAAAGGAAACCTTCAGGAATCAACAATGAGATTAAACTGTTCACTAAATAGCTAAATCAAGTCCATGATTAGATCAAATACAACACCAGAGAATGTCATAGGCTTAAAATGTTACTTAATGCCTAGGATATACCTTGAAACAAATTATCGCACAAAACAATGCATTTTATACTTGTAAGACAAAAATGTGACATACAGTCAGAAAAATGAAAAATGGACAGGGTAATTGTTTCAACCAGTTGCCTCACCAGATGGATCATTGTACAATTGCATAATCATTATCGGCATAAACACATTGGACTTTGTAAAGTTCATATTTTAGAAATAACAATATAGAATTGTGTTGTAACTTTTAGTGAAACTTGTTTATTTGATGATATGAAATTTAAATGTTACCCCATTTAGTTATGTCATGAATTACAAAATGATGTTGTAGAAAACATGCTATGACCACACTGCGACCTGATTTCCCAAATATACCAAAAGCTTACAATGACACGGCAGGGACGAAATACTAACAAGTTAGTCATAAACTCATATAGACAAACCATGGCAAATTAGGAAAGGCAATGAGGCAGTAACCTCCATTGTCCACCCCTACTCTGATCCTAATTTTAAATCAAGGATATAATGTACTTGGTGCATGATAATGTATAACTCCACACATAGTAGAAATTCTGCTCAATAAGAAGAAAAACAGATTTTACACAGGAAAACCAAAATACCAGATATTCAGCTCGTTCTGCAATCAGCAGCAAAACTTTACTAATTTCGCGCAGCACAAGAAGAGTCAATCGAGCATTTTTTTGGGGCAAAAACGGCGGCGAAACCATGGGCGCAAAGTCTCCATCCATACTGAACAAGCTATCTGTCACTGCCACTTTTCTCTTCATTTTACAGTTTGTTCTGTGAAAATTTAACAAAAAATAAAAAACAATTTATTGTTGTCTAGTAGCAATACAAACGAAAGGAAAATTTGTGAAAAGGAAAAAGAAATCGTACAAGAGAGCATCGAGGTGAGACATGTCGTTGTGTTTATACACCAAAAGTTCGATTCCTCCGGCTCGTTGCGCAGTTGTAAGGCCGTCGATAATGGAGGCATGGTTTAGCTTATCGGAAAATATGGCCGTCTTTTCTTCCCGCTTCCTCCAATCTGTGGCGTTCCGCTCCCCCTAATACCTCCAGGACCAAATCCGCCGCCGCCACCGGCTGAAATAGCCTTCATATCCAACGCCACACTCACACTCTTCACACCCATTCCCTTATATTTATTCACCAATTGCTCCACCATCCCTCTCAAGTCTCAACTCCCCAAGATTGTAAAACACTTGCAACCCAGTCCCCACTTCAGCCTGATTCAACCCTTCCATTCCCACGCTCTCAGTTTAACTGAGCTTACGTGGCGGCCAAATCAATAAAAAATACCACATCATTAACGGCATCCATAATATAACGGTTGGGTGATGATAAAAACTCAATGTTAAAAGTTGAGTCATTAAATCGACTCAATTTAAAGATGAGTGAGTAAAATAGGAGAGAAGTAAAAGTTGAGTCATTATTTTTGTATTTTACCCAAAAAACAATGATATACCAACCAAGAATATTTAATTTATATTATTATCGGGTTTAACTTCAACTTAAATTCTAGTAGAATGGTCTCATCTTCAACAACAAACAACAATGAGACTTGCAGCCACTATTTTATTTGGAGAAGAAAGAACGCAATCTGGAAAAGGATGGTGGCAAACCCTAGTCACATGATAATTAAATCCCAACCGCTAAATATGAATATTCAATTAGGATGAGTCTACCACGTGCGATGAACATTGATGAACACCACTAACGATGAACACCGATAAACACCATTAAATTAATTAATAAATATTTAAAATTTCAAGGACCCATCATACAATTAATAATTATTTTAAAAAATTCAATTAAATTATTTTTATATATTAAACTTTTATTTTTTTAATAAGGGTAAATTATATATTTAGTACCTCACCTATTTTCGTATTTCTATTGAACCCTCATTATTTAAATATTATTTAATTTGACCATATTCTTTATAAAAGAATAATTTAACCCTTAACCCTCACCCTAAAACCCTAAACTCTTAAACCTATACCCTAAACCATATACCAATAAAAATAATTTCACCATCATTGATTCAATTTAATTCAATGAATTGTTAAATTCTCCTAAAAAATGTTGTGAGTGGACAACCTCTTGTCCCTAGCTCTAACACTCTAAAACTAAACTTTAAACCATAAACCATGAACTCTAATTCTAACCATAAACCTTACCTTCTATTCCCTACAACCTAAACCCATAAACCACAACCTAAATATCCAAACCCTAAAGTTGAAAGGACGATGATACTTTCTTTTCGAAATCTTAAACTAAAGAACGAAAATCCAGAAAACTGAATGTCTCTACTACTAAGACTAGTGACAAGAGTGTTGAGTTATGGGTAATCGTTGTAATTCAAAGAAAGTATGATGAACCTTTTACCTTTAAGGTTGTCATTATTTCAATTCAAAGAAAGGATGTTGGATTTACAAAAAAAATGAACCAAGTTATTGATTAAGTACGTTAGCAGTTAGCACACCCATCAATCCAATTATTGAGATGTGAAATTTAGGGGATAGAAAAATCTAAGAGGAGGCTTAATCAATTTCTACTAACTAGACCTATAATGCCCTACTGCACTAGTTGACTTCAATTTGGGCAATGCATTACTCGATGTCCTTAATAGCTTCAACTGTTATTGCCCAACTCTTGCTTTAGCTTGAGCATTGCTTTGCAAGAGATTCGAATTTCTGGTAACATTCTGTATCGCATACCTCCAGGCTCCAGCTAACATCTTGATCAAGGGAACATGATCTCAAACAATATCAAATGGTATAAACAGCAAGACTATGAACATATAATCTCAAACAAAACTTGAAAAATGTCATTCCAAACAATGATTGGCCTTCAAATTAACACTCGAATGAAAATTTTAATAGTATAAAAATTAAGATATCCAAATATTCTAAACCAACTCAATTCAATTACGGATAAACCCGATCCCCAAGTTGATCGAAACTGCTAAAAGATGTTAAAAATCATTTCTCACTTCTTTTTTCTCTCTCTCAATTGCGTGGGCTGTGAAGCCTTGCTGCCGCCTTTCCAAATACCTCACTTTTTATACTTTGTAAATTAAAGTCTCATTTTCTTTAGGGTTCTTGAGATGGGTTTTGAAGAAAGAGATGGGTTGGGATGCTGTCGTTTCACGTCTACGTGTCCGAATGTTCAGTTTCGTAAGACTGTAAAACCGTCGTTAATAAATGCTTCAACTCTTTGAGAGACAACAAACACTTCATATTTTTGAGGTAATAAATATTCTAGGTGAATTTAACAATTCATTAAATTAAATTAAATCGATGATGGTGAAATTATTTTTATTGGTATATGGTTTAAGGTATAGGTTTAAGAGTTTAAGGGTTTAAGGTTTAATAGTTTAGGGTTTTAGGGTGAGGGTTAAGGGTTAAGTTATTCTTTTATAAAGAATAGGGTCAAATTAAAATAATATTTAAATAATGAGGGTTCAATAGAAATACGGAAATATGTGAGGTACTAAATATATAATTTACCCTTATTAAAAAAATAAAATTTTAATATATAAAAATAATTTAATTGATTTTTTTAAATAATTATTAATTGTATGATGGGTCCTTGAAATTTCAAATCTTTATTAATTAATTTAATAGTGTTCATCGGTGTTCATCGTTAGTGGTGTTCATCAATGTTCGTCGCCCGTTGTAGAATTTTCCATTCTCCTAAACCCTAACAAAATTAATCTCTTAAAAAAAATATACCCAATTCTCCTAAACCCTAACAAAATCAATCTCTTAAAAAAATAAAAATTAATTTATAATTTTGTAATAGATTCGAATCAAATATACCCAAATCTCCTAAACCTAAACCCTAACAAATTCGAAATTGGGGAAAATTAAAATTAGGGGTTGATTGGGATTTGATTTGGGAGAATTGGATATATTTGATTCTAACATTTTTAAAAAATATTATAAAGTAATTATTAAATTTGATTTTTATTTTTTTAAGAGATAATTTTAATTATAATTTTAGTCATTTAGATTTTTAAAATTTTAAAAAAATTAATGGTGTTCATCGTTAGTGGTGTTCAACAATGTTCGTCGTACGTGGTAGACTCATCCTAATTTAACTAATAAAACTTTGTTTTTCTTATGATTAGGACGGATTTGAAATGAAGATCTCTTTAAGATTCTAGCTTGCTTCAATTAAGGAGAAACCAAGTCGGAAGGAAAAACAACCATGGTTAACAAATTCACTATCAATGCAATTCAATCGAGTTGATATAATTGGTTAATTGAGTATCAATTTAGTTAGAAAATTGTTGAAAAGTCATTCTATAAGGCCGGCGAAAACTGCTATCCTCATGTAATAGGTAAAAAATTGCATTTGTATAGATTCATTAATTGGCATGGTAATTAAGGATGTTCATATTATTCCATCTTATATAAGTTTGAATCCCGACATGAAAATATAATATCTCTCTATTTAATAAAAAAATTGCATCCGGAGAACCGATAAAATAAGAGCACTCCAAATCTTCAACTCGAGCAAGCTTAGCCATTCCATCGGCCGTGCTTGGCGACAATTTAGCGTCTGAAGCAAACGAAGCGCATTCAAGCTATTAATTTCAACAAACTTCACAAACCTCTCATCTGCCATCGACCTTCTTGATCACGTACCACTTCTCCACATGAAGCATATCTATCATCCTTTCTACGAGCTCCATCGGTATTGACCTTGAGCCATCCATTCGAAGGTAGATTTCACTGGCTATTCCCCCGGAACCGATACACTATGCGCACACATTCTGACACCAACAATTGTAATCGCCGGACATGTGATGTCCTTAGGTGCCGACTACGTTTCAACAGTGATATGTGCTAGAAGTGACGCAAATGAAATTGTATTCCGATTTTGTTGGAAAATGTGAGGAAACAGTTACTTTGAGCTATATTTCGGATAGGTAAAAGTTGAGTTTTGAATATAGATTTGTTTGAGCCTTATTCTACTCCGTAATACCTTTACAACGATATTTCATACGTTCAAAACGGATGAGAAATTGATGCTCAAATAAGGTGGTTGTGAATTGGAAAAGGAAATGGAAACCCCAATCCCACATTGATGGGATAAAAGGAGTGGGAAGTGTTTATATACACTTACTCACCTTATGATCATTGAATGACTTAAACTAACATTGTGCCTTGTGCATAGAGGGTTCAAATCCAATCCCATTTTAGTTGGGTTGTATAGAACAATGTGGGTAATGCGAATGATCAGAGCGGGTTAGGCTTTTTGTGGGGGTACGAATCCAATCCCATTTTAGTTGGGCTGTATAGAACAATGTGGGCAATGCGAATGATCGGGGAGTTGTTAGGCTTTTCGTGGGCTTTCAAATATTTTACCCACTTTGAATTAATTTTTAAATTCAAATATTAAAAGATAATGCTAGATATTCACAGATAAATATTCTGATAATTAATGGTTAGAATTAATCCGAAATATTTTATGGTTTCTCACGTTTAACCTAACTCTTCACTATAAATACATGATTTCTCTTCAATTTTTAGAGCATATCAAAAATTGTTTTCACTCCTCAAAATTCTTTGTATTTTTTCAGTGATAGTCAAAGGCAAGTTTTTTTTTTTCATAATTTCTCCAGTAGTGCTGCTGCAGAAAAATCATCCATTGTTGTATCCTAGGAGACTGACAATCAAAGAACTCTAGCACTGAAGAGTGGTCGATTTTGTCGTCAGGAAACTGCGTTTCTGCAGGCCTTAGTCAACTATTTTGGGTTATTTTTGAATCTGTATTTCGATTAAATTTATATTTCATTTATTCTTTTATTGTTATCCATACTTATTTTCTTTGATTATTTCGAATAAACCTTGAATTGTCCAACAATCTTAAGACATATCCTTCTTCTCTTCTTTTCAAGGCAATTCGGTTTAATCATTGTTCAGAGATAAGCAAATAAGTTCGTTTTCAAGAATAATCTTGTCGTATTTAAACGGGTTTGCTTAAATCTCAATTATAAATGAGACAAATACGTCATACATAAATTTTTGTTGAGAGTAACTAAGGTTACAGATTTTGTGAAAAATCAAAATCGAAAATAAACGAAATTAATCTTTCTGCTTATCAGAATTATTACTAATTTCGAATTTTTTGTTTCTTTGTGAACATAAACAATGACTATGGGGAACAAAGATCTATGTGCTGTGATCTCTGAAGTCAACATGTTGACTCCAACCCAAGAGAATGGTGGCTAGATATTGGAGTAACACGTTATATTTGTTGTGACGAAAATTCATTTGCCGAGCTGATTCCAGTGAAAAAGGTGAGAAGCTTTATATGGGCAATGCTGCGATTTCCAAGATCAAGTCTTGAAGATGACCTCCAGCAAAGAACTCAAGCTGCAGAATGTATTGTATGTACCAGACATACGAAAAAACCTTGTATCTAGAACACTCTTAAGTGTCCATGACTTTAAAATGGTTTTTGAGTCTTAGAAATTAATTCTGTCCAAAGGAGGGATGTTTGTGGGCATGAGATATGTATTGAATGAAATGTGGAAACTCAATGCTATCTTTGTAAAATCAAAAAACATGAATAAGAATGTTGCTTCTTCTTCTGTTTATATGATTGAGTCTTTGAATTTATGGCATGATAGACTCTGTAACCCCCTCGTCCTGGTCTAGCCGACATGCCGGTCTGAACGAGTCACACGGGGAAAACCGGAGTGAAACCCGCTGAGGCCCCACTTCGATTAGAGACCCTAGAAAGTTTTCATTTAATTATCTTGTCTAAATATTACGTTTAGCTCTAAGCGCGAAGACGACAGCGGAAAACGATAACGGACAACCCAAGCAGAACATAAGGTAACTTAAATTTACCAAGTGGCAAGTTAGTCCAATTGCATGCTTACAAAGCAAACCATTCATAAAAGATACATAAGAGTTCAACAAGGAAGCGAACAAACAATCGGAAACTGAAACGCAACATCCGAGAACCTTTAAAGATGATAAAAAGCCAATTTACATACCTGCGTTTTGAAACAGGCTTGCCCGTTTCGATACGCGGGCTCCAGTTTAAAAGCCAGACCAAGCCGTACTGATACGGTACACATCGTTCTGGAACGGGGGTCAACAGTGTCGAAACGTTTCATAACTTGTTCCGAAACATGCACTCACAGTGGCAAACCGTATCGATACGCGTACTGAAACGAGAGCTCACAGTGTCAACCCGTATCGAAACGGCGCCACCCCCGTTTCGATACGTGTATCCCTGGAGCTACTACCGTTCCAAAACAACCACGATCGTTTCGAAACGCCTGCACACAGAGTGACCCGAAAACATGTTTCTACATCTTCAAACATCCCCAAACTTGCCTCGAACATCAAGGATCACAAGCAACAATCATACATACAATCTAGAGGCATCATATCCTACCACGCGTATGATCAAACATATAAGCATGCGTATGAGACATTTAACTATGAATAATCATACATCCACAAAAGAATTTCATAAACAAGGATTACATGTCTTCCACACAAAAACATAAGCATCCATAAAACATGAGTTACAATTCTTCAACACAAAAGCATAGGCATTTAACAACATAAAAGCCAACATAGGAGTCTAACAATGCTCCTACAACACATAGCATCCCCATTGCTATCTATTACATTATTTAAGAAAACCATACTTGAGCAGCAACACACGCTCTTGGGTGCCCATTCCTTGCTCCTTGCTAACTTTCACACTAATGATCTGCATTGTCGGAAATGAGACCGTGAGCTTGAAAGCTTAGTGAAAGAGCTCAAAAACAAATATCGACAATGCAAGGTCCAAAGCATGGTATCTATAAAACATCCACAAGGCATACATTAACACCAACATAACAACATAGCCAACCGCTATAGGAAATGCATGAACATGGCATTTTACCTCATGTTATGCTAAACAAGGATGTAACAAAACATCTTACACATCAACCACACATAAACAAGTATATTGGAAACTATATAGCTTATTCGGATATGCGGATAACTTCCGTTGGGATTTTCGCCCCAACGTACTCAAACAACAAGATTACCTTCCGGTGGGATTTCACACATCACCATTTTCTTTACGGATGTGATTCCACTCATCACCACACACATATACTTTCCGGTGGAATGTTACTTCACCGTACTCCTCCTTGGTGACTACACATCACCAAGGCCACGCACGAATTTGTCTCTTACCGTGTGCACACTCATCCTAATGATCGATCATTTATATCTGGTAATACAACTAGTGCCAACATACTAAGCAAGTTCTCACCATGATTCCACAAATCATGCAACACAACATAAAAACCACCATCACACAACATAAATACCTCATAACATGCATAACAGGACACTTAAAATATCTCAAAAATGGAGTTTAGGAAAAACTAAAACCATAGAAATGTTTAGGATGAAGAGGAGAAGTCAAAAACATAATTACCTTGATGAAAACACATGAAATCAATGAGGAAATGGATGGAACAGTAACTTGGGGTTGGGGAGGTTTTTGTGTCGTGGGTTTTAGATGAAGGAGGAAGAAGTTAGCTTTTCTCAAAACATTATTTTTACTTGACTTATTTCATTTATTTAGAAAATCTCCATTTTGCCCTTAATGAAAACACAAGGCCTTTTAAAATCAAAACCAAGCCCATTTTTATTTAAAACAAGCCCAAAGACCCGAACCCAAATTAATTCTCTTAACACCCGACCCCTAAACCTGGGTGTTACAACTCTCCACCACTTAAGGAATTTCGTCCCCGAAATTACCTGACTGGAAGAGATACAAAAACTGCCTCTTCATATCCTCCTTTCTCTCACAAGTGGCCTCTTCCACACCTCGGCGTTGCCACTTCACTTTGACCAACTCAATCTGTCTACCACGCAACATTTTGCTATCTGACGCCAAGATCTCAACTGGTTCTTCATCGTACGTCAAGTATGTGTTCAACTCAATATCTTCCACATACATAACGTGCGACTGATCTGATCTATACTTACGAAGCATCGAAACATGGGATACATTGTGAATCTTCTCTAACTCGAATGGCAAACGTAACTGATAAGCAACCAGACCGATTCGCTTCACAACCTCATACGGCCCAATGTATCTCGGACTCAATTTCCCTTTTCTGCCAAACCTCATAACTTTCTTCCACGGAGAGACTTTCAAGAACACTCTATCTCCCACGGCATACTCAACTTTTTTCCTCTTTAAATCGGCATAGGATTTCTGTCTATCCGAAGCTGCCTTCAAATGATCACAAATTAACTTCACCTTATCGGTGGTACCCTTAAGCATATCCGGCATCGGTAACAACTTCTGACCTGTTTCGGCCCAACAAATCGGAGTTTTACATTTTCTACCATACAGTGCCTCATACGAAGCCATCTGAATGCTCGATTGATAACTGTTATTGTATGCGAACTCGACCAACGGCAAGTGTTTCTCCCAAGTACCCTGAAAGTCAATGATACAACAACGCAACATGTCCTTCAAAATCTATATAACCCTCTCTGACTGAGGATGATACGACGTACTAAAATTCAATCGGGTACCCAAAGCAGTATGCAAACCCTCCCAAAATCTGGCTGTAAATCTCGGATCTCTGTCAGACACGATCGACTTCGGCACACCATGCAGTCTCACAATCTCACTGATGTATAAATCAGCCAACTTATCTAAGGAGTAAGTCGTATAAACAACTAAAAAGTGAGCACACTTTGTGAAGCGGTCAACTATAACCCAAACTGAGTTCTTCTTCGAAGGAGTCAAAGGAAAACCTGAAACGAAGTCCATGGTGATATTTTCCCACTTCCATTCCAGAATCCTCAACTGTTGCAACAAACCTGATGGAACCTAATGTTCTGCCTTAACTCTCTGGCATACCATACACTTACTCACGAAATCGGCTACGTCTTTCTTCAAACCAACCCAATAGTATTCATTCTTCAGGTCACGATATATCTTTGTACTACCAAGATGCATAGCGAACGGGCTGCTGTGTGCTTCGGTCAAGATAGTACGCCTCAAATCACTGTCATCCGACACAACTATTCTGTCTCTGAAACACAAGACCCCATCAACACTGAAATTGTAGTATGATGGTTTACCCTCGGCTATATCTTACACGTGAGGTGCCAAAGATCTATCTAACAACTGTTTTCTCTAATCAACTGACCTAAGGTAGGTCTAACCTGAAGCTCAGCCACTAGACCACCATCACCGAACAAAGTCAAACTAGCAAACATGGCTCTCAACTCAACAACTACCTTCCTACTCAAAGCATCTGCCACTATATTGGCTTTACCCGGATGATACTCAATCGTGAGATCATAGTCCTTAAGCAACTCTAGCCACCTACGATGTCTAAGGTTCAACTCTCTTTGTGTCATTATATACTTCAGACTCTTGTGATCCGTATACACTCTGCATTTCTCACCATACAAATAATGTCTCTAGATCTTCAAGGCAAACACAACTGCGGCTAGCTCTATGTCGTGTATCAAATAATTACGCTCGTGAATCTTTAACTGTCTCGAGGCATAAGCTACGACTCTTCCGTCTTGCATGAGCACACAACCTAATCCCACATATGAAGCATAACTGTAGATCACATAATCTTTCCCCGACTCTAGTTGAATAAAAATCGGTGCATCTGTCAAAGCTTCTTTCAGTTTCTCAAAGGCTTGCTGTCTCGCATCTGACCACTCAAACTGAACATTCTTCTGAAGCAATTTTGACAAAGGAGCGACTATCTTTGAGAATCCATCTACAAACCTCCTATAATAACCTGCTAAGCCTAGGAAACTACGAATCTCTGTCACAGACTTTGGTTGCTTCCACTCAACAATGACTTCTATATTCTTCGGATCAACTCTAATCCCCTTGGCTGATACTACATGTCATAGGAAGACTACTTTTCTGATCCAGAACTCACACTTAACTTAGCTTACAAATGGTTATCTAGCAAAGTCTGCAAAACTAACTTCAAATGCATGTCATGATCTTCCTCGGTACGCGAATACACCAAAATGTCATCTATAAATACAACCACAAACTGATCTAAGTACTGATGGAAGATTCTGTTCATCATGTCCATGAAAACAGCTGGTCCGTTTGTCAACCCAAACGACATAACTAAGAACTCGTAGTGACCATACCTAGTCCTAAAAGCTGTCTTCGGTACATCAACTTCCTTTACCTTCAACTGGTAATAAATGGATCTCAAATCAATCTTCGAAAAGACTAATGCCCCTCTCAACTGATCAAACAAATCATCGATACGCGACAATGGATACTTGTTTTTCACTATCAATTGATTCAACTGTCTATAATCGATGCACATCCTCATACTACCGTTTTTCTTCTTCAAAATAATACCAGAGCGCCCCAAGGCGAAGAACTCGGACGGATAAAACCTCTATCTGATAACTCTTGTAACTGAGTCTTCAACTCTTTCAATTCTTTCGGTGCCATACGGTATGGAGCAACCGAAACGGGAGTAGAATCTGAATATGTCTCTATGGCAAACTCTACTTCTCTATCAGGCGGCAACTCAGGCAATTCTTCTAGAAACACACTCGGAAAATCACACACTGTTCTGATATCATGCGATCTAACTTCATTCATGTTCGGATTCATCACGTAGGCCAATATGCCTCACAACCCAACTCAACTAATCTCCGAGCCTCTAAGGCTGAAACAACATTTGATAAGAATTTTACATTCTCCCATACTACCACAATCTCGTAGTCATCCACAAGCTTCAAGTAGACTCTCTTTGTTTCGAAATCTATCCTAGCCCTATGCTCTGTAAGCCAGTCCATACCTAAAATCACATCGAAGCCATAGAACGGTAACTCCATCATGTCCACTGGAAAAACATGCCCCTGAACCATTAACGGACACCTTCTGTACATCTTCCTAACCACTACCGTATCCCCGAAGAAACTAGTAACACTAACACCTACCTCTAGTATCTCACATGGTATATTCAACATCTTTGCATGCTCACTCAATATGTATGAATGCGTAGACCCGGAGTCAATCAAGGAAAGCAAACTCAGAGACTATATCGTGAAATTACCTGCAATCACATCCGTGTCATTCTGTCCCTCTCGTTGAGCATAAACTCTAGCCTGACCTCCACCCTCCGGCTGAACCGCAACCGCATGAGCTATATTCCTCTGGCCATCGTTCCTTGGCTGAAAGTTACCTCAACCGCGCCCACGGCCTCTCAGGTACTAAATAGCTCTAGCAGGAGCCTGAACCTGAATTGGTGCAAGCCCAACTTGATGTGGACAATCACGCCTAAGGTGATCTTTAGCTCCACAGTTCCAACACGCATGAAAGTTTCCCCAACACTCTCCGGTATGGTGTCTCCCGCACCTAGCACACTCGGGCAAACGCCCACCAGCTCTCTGGCCCTAATGGCCTCTCCCGTGGTTACCACCCCCACGTCTATGATCGAAATGATGCCTATTGTCTTTGTGCCTCTTGGCATCACCTCTATCAAAGTCAACAGACCTCTTCCCTGAACTAGAACCACCTGAACATTTGGTCAGACCCAAACTGTGCTCTATGTTCTTGGCCCTAGCGACCAAGATATCAAAGTCCGTATAGTCCGTAGCCAAAGTATACCTCTTCACTTCCACACTCAACCCGTAACAGAAACGGTCACATCATTCCCTCTCAGTAGGAACTAGCTCAGACGAGTACTGACTCAATCTGACAAATCGTACCTCATACTCGGTCACTATCATGTCACCCTGAAGCAAGGCCATGAACTCTCTCAATCTGTCCGTATATTCCTTCAGAATCAATGTTATAAACGAATGGTTAATTGAATCGTCAATGAGTCCCCCATTAAAGAAACTCTCGAAATATGTCATCACGTCGCTTCTCAAAATATGCTAAAATTTCTGAAAGAAATTTAGGTCGAAGCCATCTGGTCTAGGAGCACAGGATTCATCAGCTGATTTTATTGCCAGCCAAACTTCTTCAGACATGAAGGGAGCCTCAAGAGTTGCATTCGAGGCCTCACATAATATCTTAAAATCACCTTCAAATATTTTCACTAGAATGGTGGGAACTTTGTTATATGCCCCACGAGAGTGGTCCTCAAAAGCCAAGGAGATGGATTTTGAGTTTGTTATAACAGAATTTCCAACACAAATTGATGAAATATGATTAATCATGTTCCTCACCGAAGCAAATGCATGAAAAAACCTTGTGTTTCTGTCGCCCTCTTTGAACCACTTAAGTTGAGATTTTTGCAACCATTCCCTTTCTTCCCTTGTGTATTTAACCCACAAAAATAATTTAAAAGTGAAAATCTCATTTAGGATATTCAACTTGTCCCCTGCACCCATCAATGAACCTTCCAATTTGGAAATTCTTTCTTCTATTTCCCTAGTGGACTCACCTTCTTTAACTCTGTAATCTTTAGCCCAAGATTTCGACGCAGATTTAATGGCTTTCAACAAAGAGCTAGCACCAATACCCAAATTATTCTTTTTCGTGATCTTTACAACCTGCATAAAATCTGGGATATCTACCCAATGAGTAAAATACTTAAATGGTTGATACCCCCTGTCAAAACTCCATCTTTTAACAACACAAGGTTGTGATCAGATAGACTTCTTGGAAGGGCGCATTGACACATATGTGGAAAGACGAACACAAACTCCGATGATAATAGAAACCTATTCAATCTAGAAGATGTGATATTATTACCCCCTCTGAACCACGTGAATGGACTGCCAGTCATAGGGAGATCTATCATATTATTGGATTGTATAAACTCAACGAACACTTTCACAGCTTGAGCATTTACTTCAGCACTGTATTTTTCTTTAGATGATTTGACCGAGTTAGAGTCCCCTCTTACAAGAATGCGAATTTGAACAACCTCGAGAATCCCAGAAATAGACTCGAAGAAAGTCCTCCTCTCTCACAAATCGTTCGACGCATATACATTTAACAAACCGCACTAGAACTGCTTTTCGCAAATAGTACCAATCAAAAGTATAAACTTGTTATGGAAAATTTTTCTTTCAAGCCTAAAGAAATTTGGATCCCACATAAAAATAAAACCTCTAGAGGCACCTTCTAAAGGTGAAAATACCAATTTCCCTGAATTAGCACCCACAATCTGTTTATAAGCCCCTTTTTTAAGCAGTGACAAATTAGACTCTTGGAGGAAAACCACTGGAGGCCTACTTTTCGAGATGACCTCTTTCACAGTCCTAAATTTCTCTAGTTTGCACAGCCCTCTGACATTCCAGGTTAGAAAACCACAATTTTTCATTAAAGAGACATAAATAACACACTAGAAAAGTAAACCAACCCTAACCACCTTCAACACCCATCTTTTTTCTCTAGCTCAGCGAATGCCTCAAGACTCGATCTTTAGAAGCCACAAATTCAACTCCCAAACTATGCTCCATTGCAATAATTGCTGCGGCTTCCAATGAGTTACGACTGCTAAAATACTGACTGGGAGAGCCTTTAATTGGCAGATGAGATTTAGACCCCAAGATGGTCAAAGATGAAGAACATATACCCTTTTTCTTGTTGTTTCCTGCCCGCAACGGCACCTTGGCATCATATTTCCTTTTAGATATGTTTATCCACCAATTAACTTATCTATGCATGCCCTCAATCCCAAGTTCCCACCTCCATTGGTCCGATTATTTTTAGGGCCATTCCCTTCATGTGATGGACCGCAGTCTTCTTCAGCCAAGAACCCATTGAGAGATGTTGATTGGACCCCAAAAACCTCAATAAGCACCTCTTGCAGCCTAGATCCATTGGAGATGGATTGCTCTAAGAATGGGCTCCTATCCATATTAAGTTGTACCCTTCCCATTACATCTTCTGGTTGAAAATGGATCCTCAAAATATAATTGGAACATCGTGAAGCCCAACAACACTAGAGCACGACTACATCGTTTGGGGTAGGGAATCTTTACTCGATCTTGGATCCACATTCAATGTTAGTGGTTTAGAACGAAACTAAACATCGTGTAACACCCCCTTCCGGGCCTAGTCGAGAACCAGGTCGGAGTGTGTTACCGGTGAACGATATGGTGATCGGTACGATAAAATTTCAACTTATTATCAACACTTAATCAATATTACACAAACAAAACATTACCGGATGTATACATCTCAGTCCAATTCACCCATTAGGAACAACAATTTAACCAATTAGGACCAATTCATAATTATTACAAGTTTTAGGGACTATTCTATAAATCTAACAAATTATAGATCCTTCGATGCAGTTGATTATACTATAGGAAAATTCACCACAATTTTAACAACCCTGTAAAATTTCATACAATTCGAAGCTCATTTACTCGTTCAATTAATCTTTCAAAGATTCAATGACTAAACTGTGAACATTGCAATCTGTTTAACTAACTTATCTAACCCCGTATCGAAAACACCCTAGGGCTGTTTCCAAACGGGTTTACGATGGTCAACCCATGTTGACTCTACCCTTTATACCGTATCGATACGGGCAAGCCCTGTATCGAAACGGGTTGACTACCTTTGACTTTGACATGTTTCGATACGCTATGAACTCGTATCGAAACGATGGATTCCAGTGACAAATTGTTTCGAAACGGATCTAGACCGTTTCTATACGCCCTATTTTCTTAGGTTCAAATTATGCTTACCTGTATCTGTTGGGTTTTATGGTGCTCGATTTCCTTCAGCCGAATTGCTCACCAAGTGGTGGAGAAGTGGAATATTGGGTGATGGTGGTGGAAGCAAAAAGATAGAAGTTTTGCACAATGATTTAGAGTGATTCGGCTTTCTAACCAAAGCCTACATCCGCTACCTTAGCTTCCTACTAAGGATTTCAAACAAATTCACTATGAATTTCGTCCCATTTTCTAGGATAAGGAGGCAACCTTTACAACCCTCAAAGCTTTCTACCCAAAGCTTGAGTAAACACTCTTTACAAGAGAAATTCATAGAAAACAAGAAATCCCTCTAATAGGTATGTGTTTGCAAATCTAAGCACTCACCCAAAACCTAGAACCCTTGAGAAAATATGACAATTTTGGCTCACTAGTGTTTGTTTAAACAAGAAATTGACAATTAGGCACTAAGAGAAATTTTTTATCATATGATGTTTGACAATTGAAGCATTAGCCTTCTCTTGATGCTTGGAGGTCACTCTTATACTCCTAATTGAGTTTGTAGCCGTTGAGAACCGTTGGGGATGTTTTGGAGCCGTTGGAGACCTTATTTCCCACCATAAATGTAGTTCTGCTGCCTACCGTATTGGTACATAGGGACCCGTATCGGTACGCCCTTCTTCAGAACTAGCTGTTGGGCTCTTGCCAGCCTAAGCGTATCGATACGCTAGGAAGTGTATCGATACGGTCTACATTTTGAAAGACCGTTGGGAAATAGCTGTTGGAGGTTGTTAAAACAAGGATCAGTACGCTTTAAAGGCATATCAGTACGACCTCTATCCGTATTGATACGGGCAAGCCCGTATCGGTACGGGTTTTGGTAGAATCAAAACTGGAGTAAAAGGTATCGATACGGGGTATACCGTATCGGTACGGTAGAGCTGAAAAGTCAAGTTTGAGTATTTTAAAACATTCCAAACTTTGCCAAAAACCTTTTTAAATACCTCAAACTTATTTTCAAGTTGTTTGGACTTAAAAACATGTTTTAAATTCTTTTCAAATTAGTCCAAAATATTTTTCAATTATTATATCAAAACACTAGTTCTACAATCTCCCCATTTTTGATATAATAAAACCAACTTAAAAATTGTTTGGGATTTCTCCCCCTTCAAGTTTAAAATTTTGAATAAGAGATGAAAAATTTAAAAGTAAGTAAAGCTCCCCCTTATTCATTTGAAAATGCAATTTTTCAAAATTAATTCTCCCCCTTTTTGTTATATCGAAAAGAATTTAAATGACTTTAAGTTCAAAATAACTTAGGAGGTTACTAAAAATTGACACAAATAAGAATTTTGATTTTAAAATGGCTCCCCCTTACTCATAGCGTCAAGCAATGTTAGTTCAACAAACATATATGATTATCTAGTTGTAAATAAAAATAATCTAAATAAAAAAGCAACTAGAAATTTTACCACACTTGAATCCAAGGGAGGATGTGAAGCCTTCCTTCTTCAAGTGTTCTTCCTTGTGTGTATGGAGCTCCCCCTCAAAATTATACTTGTTGATAAATCTCCATCACACCTTGCAAAAGACAATCAAGTAATTTTTGGTATCCAAATTGCTTTGGATCCATAGGCATTAGTAGTACAAAGTTTAGTCCCCTTAGGAATCCATTTTTCAATTTCATCATTTTTAGTTGAAGTACTTAGTCCTTTTGGGACCCAAATACTTCTAAAACATTTACCATTAAAAAATCTAGGGGCACTAGATTGTCTAACATAAAAAATTGATTTTCCAAAATTATTTTTCTTTTCAAGCTCTTTGGAAATCGAATCTTTTTCTTTTTTAAGATCATCAATTTCTTGTTGATGATCCTTTTCTATTGTTTGAAGCAAGTTTTGCAAATCTGAAACTTTTTGTTCAAAATCCTTCAATTTTGCTTCAAACTCAAGATTTGTTTTGGAAAGCAAATCATTCTCATTTTTCAATTTTGAAATCAACTTTTTGTTCTTAGAAAATGATGCCTTGAATTCCAAAAGAAAATCATCATATGTATCTTGTAACTCATTAAATGTATATGAATTTGAAATAGATGAGTTAGAAGTTACCTCTTCCTCATTGAGGGCCATCAAGCATAGGTGGGCTACCTCATCATCGGTGGAGTCTTCATCACTCCATGTGGCCACATATGCTTGATTTGAAGATGACCCCTTCTTGTTAGACTTGTGGGATTCCTTCTTCTTCTTCCTCGATTCATGCTTGGATTTTTCCATTTTGCTCTTCATGAACCGGGCAAATTTGTTGAAGAGATAGGCCATCTCTTCATCTTCACTTTTCTCCTCACTTGAATCTACATGATGGCATGTGGAGGATTTGAGAGCAATGGCATTTGTGTTGATGCCAAGCCCTTTGAGTTTCTTCTCTCCCATAACTCTAATCTCTTCCTTCTTCTTCTTCTCTTCTTTTTTCTTCTTCATAATTTGGTGAGTGAGAAGTGACCTCATGAGCTCATCATGTTTCAAAGTCTTGAGATTCTTGGCTTCGATGATGTCGGTCCTTTTTTAGTCCCATGGTTCGGGAAGGGAGTAGATGAGCTTTCGGACAATTTTCTCTTCCGGGATAGCTTCTCCACAATCTTTAAGTCTATTGGTGATGGTGGAGACCCTATCGAACATCTTCTCAATGTCCTCTTTCGGATCCATCTTGAAGTTTTCATACTCATGGTTGAGGAGTCTGATCTTGGTCTCCTTTACTTTGTTGGTTCCTTCGTATGTGACTTCAAGCTTGTCCCATACTTCCTTGGCATCTTCACAAGAAGACATCTTCTCGTAGATCTTGGGGCTCAATGCACAAAAGATGATGTGCAAGGCTTTGCAATTGAGCTCCATCTTCTTGCGATCATCCACGCTCCAATCTGCCTTCCTTCGTTGTGGCACGAACGGGCCGTCTTCTACTATGTCCCAAAGCTTGTAGTCCTTGGACTTTATAAAATACATCATTCTTGTCTTCCAATGGGCATAATGTGTTCCGTCGAAGAATGGTGGCTTGTCGATGGATTGTGCCATTTGATCGGTGGTTGATATATTGTATCGAGCTTCCCGGATCACCTCAATAGGATGCTAATCCTCTTCGATTGAGCCTCGCTTTGATACCAATTGTTGGGTTTTATGGTGTTCGATTTCCTTCAACCGAATTGCGCGCCAAGTGGTGGAGAAGTGGAATATTGGGTGGTGGTGGTGGAAGCAAAAAGATAGAAGTTTTGCACAATGATTTAGAGTGGTTCGACTTTCTAACCAAAGCCTACATCCACTACCTTAGCTTCCTACCAAGGATTTCAAACAAATTCACTATGAATTTCGTTCACCTTTCTAGGCTAAGGAGGCAACCTTTACAACCCTCGAAGCTTTCTACCCAAAGCTTGAGTAAACACTCTTTACAAGAGAAATTCAAAGCAAACAAGAAATTCCTCTAATATGTATGTGTTTGCAAATCTAAGCACTCACCCAAAACCTAGAACACTTGAGCAAATATGACAATTTTGGCTCACTAGTGTTTGTCTATACAAGAAATTGACAATTAGGCACTAAGACATATTTTTGATCATATGATGTTTGAGAATTGAAGCATTAGCCTTCTCTTGATGCTTGGATGTCACTTTTATACTCCTAACTGAGTTTGTAGTCATTGAGGACCGTTGGGGATGTTTTGGAGCCGTTGGAGACTTTATTTCCCACCATAAATGCAATTTTGATGCCTACCGTATCGGTACACGGGGACCCATACCGGTACGCCCTTCTTCATAACTAGCAGTTGGGCTCTTGCCAGCCTAAGCGTATCGATACGCTAGGAAGCATATCGGCACGGTCTACATTTTGAAAGAACGTTGGGAAATAGCCGTTGGGGGTTGTTAAAATAAGGATCGGTACGCTTTAGAGGCGTATCGGTACGACCCCTATCCATATCGATACGGGCAAGCCGGTATCGGTACATGTTTTGGCAGAATCAAAACTGGAGTAAAAGGTATCGATACGGGGTATACCGTATCAGTACGGTAGAGCTGGAAAGTCAGTTTTGAGTATTTTAAAACATTCCAAATTTTTCCAAAAACCTTTTTAAATACCTCAAACTTATTTTCAAGTTGTTTGGACTTAAAAACATGTTTTAAATTCTTTTCAAATTAGTCCAAAACATTTTTCAATTATTATATCAAAACACTAGTTCTACAGTATCGAAACGCCATCACCCGTTTCGATACGACCTGACCTGTAATGACAGATATTTGCTGGTTTTTATTGATTTGACCTACCAAACAATGTCCAAACGCAATGAAACTTTATACACAATATTTGAATGTTATAAACTATTGTCATGCCAATTTTCATCATTATTCAAATATGTTTACTATGTTTTCACCTCTTTAGGCTAAATATGCATTTTAAGCCATTTTCAAGCAAACATAACAAGTCATTTGGAGTACTTTAACCACACAAAACACATAGCCTTTATACATTTAAACAAAACACCACCATCAACTTCTTTAACTACTTTCCCACCATTCTATGAGTTCAAAGGGACAAAAGTACTTTACATTAATCCTGTGGTGACTTGCCAAAATTCCATCTAACCCCTATCTTGATTCGGTACTCTCTTTATCCTGAAATGTATGGACAATGAATGCATTAGACTTACATAGTCTAAGTGAGGTAGTCAATAACAATAAATGCACTTGGTATGCTTTCATGCTTTGATGACAATCATAACATTAACTATACAATGATCATGGCATATTCTTTAATCATGTTGGATCATAGCATCAACAATCAATTCACCATTAACAATATCTCAATCTCATGACAATGCAATATCAATAATCATTTTATCAATGGCAATATCAATAATCAATATTCTTCCTTGGATCGATTTCAATCGTGTTTGGATACACGAATTCCACCACTACACCAACATTGAACAATGTGGTCCAATATCCTCCACTACACCGTTTTGACCAATAAAAATCGCATCCCTCCACTACACTGTATAATCTCTGTACCACTGAGCTCGTGAATTCTATGGCATGCCAATTGTATCCAATACTTCGATCCCAAGGTCCGATAACAATAGCTTGATATCAATTGTTCAATAACAATAATTCAATATCAATGATTCAATTACAATTGCTCGATATCAATGATTCAATGTCAATATTTCAATAATCATGTAATCATATCAATAGGCAATAGCAATTAAAACATATCAATGATTCTATATGTCAATACTTCAATGATTTCCATGACAATAGTAGCAATGCTATGGACAATGAATCGACGCAATACTTACCAAACTTACCAATATGGTTTTCAATGATGCTTTATACAAAGTCCCTTTAATTCAATAGTTAGTAAATCATATAAAATCAATTACGGTAAATTCGGAAGGGCTCCTCGCCCAATTCCGAGACTCCGACTACACTCATCTCGATAATATGAAGCTTCTAAGGCTCTCGGATGGCGATTCCCTTATTCCTAGCTTTCGATGGAGATGATGGATTAGTGTTTTCCACTTTTTGAACTAGGAAGAACGATAAAGGATTATTAGAATCAATATAACGATATCGATACTTGAATAGTCATTAGCTATTAGACAAAGCTTATCTTAAAGCTTGAAATCGAACATCCATTGATTAAGAGAATCGATAATAAACTTAGGGCTTTTACTTACCCGATCGATAGCTCAAGGTTGAAGAAAATGGAGGTGTGTGTCTTGTCTCTTTAGAAAAGGATGAGTTTGGTCTCGGTAGAACTCAAAAAAAATGAGAGCTTTTCTTTTTATTCATTTTAAGGGAATTATAACCTTAATCATTACCCACCTCCCATATAGCCAATAAAAAGGTTTCCCTCATCCAAGGGTAAACTATAAAAAAATATTTTATATCTTTTCTTTATCCTTTCCAATATTAACCATATAGATGACCTCTAGTCATATTTTCTGACCAAAATCACGGGGATGGTGGCAAAGAACTATGTGAGTCATCATCTCGTCATTTTCTTTTAATTTTATCCTTCAAATATATTCGAAACAGAGGACCCGTTTCGAAACGATTGAAACCGTATCGAAACGGTTGAGCAAAAGTCCAAAAGTTAGTTAAAACTGTTAGAACCGTATCGGAACGCCTACAATTGTTTCAGAACGCCTTACCTAGGCCGTTTCGGTACGAATCTGACTATATCAAAACTCCTAGTTTAAAAACATTATTTTATGCATTTTCAATGAGGTTCATAATTACGAATAAGTTCAATTAAGGTCTCTAACAATATAATCTATACTTATGCAGCAAGAATGCGACATTTGAATACCTCAACATTACTATTATGATCATCAGAATTTAATTCCGACTAGATCAGTTTTTGGGTGTTACACATCGTCTAGCTCAACAAGATTTTCCTCGAAAATAGTAGTCTCATTGGGTTCGTGTATGCATGGAGGAATTGAAACGTCCACCCCATCTTCCCTAAACAGACTGAATGGGGAGACTCCATTTATGAAACATTGATCGCTGTCATACTCCTATGTCTTTATCTTTATCCTTTTTACATTTCCATTAATGATAATGGAGATGTTATTAGGGATCATCGACACCTTCTGCACTACTAGCAGAACCTTTGCAAAGTCAAAACGGTTGAGGCTTAGTGTATTGTCATCAATATGTAAAACTTTTCTCCACCTACTTGCCAACTCCATGAAAAAACTTTTTATCCCAAACTTGAAGAGGAACGTCCTCTCCATTTTAGAGTTTGCTCTCAAGGGAAGGGAACCGAATGACAACTAGGAAACCAAACCAAGGACACACATTTGCAGTGAAACCATCAGTCCCCAAAGCTTCCCACACTATGTTTGGATTGTACATGGCTTTAATTCTCCCAACAAGACAATAATTCCACCATTTTAAATTGGCATTTGAAACGACTATTTGAGAAGACGACAACTGAACCTTCTCCTCCGAACTAAATAAGTTCTTGTTGACGATAATAACTTCAATTTCATTTTCCAAAGGACCACACTCTTTGCTTAACCTCGATGCTCCTTCTTCAACCCTCTCATGGTGCTGAACTGCAGGATTTTCCACACCTAACAAAACGTCCTTGAAAGACATCAAGTCCCTGCAAGTTGAACTACGCTTTTTGGATTTGTCGAAGGGCAAGGAAACCTTAGGTTTAGAGCTTGAGAAGGTTTTCTCGAGATAAACCCTAATTTTAAACCCATCTATTAGCTTTACAATGCCTTTTTCCATTACATTTTTTGCCTCTGCTTGGTTCCTGAATATGACAAAAGCGAAAGTAGTTGGCTTCATTATCCTCCTCGGACTCATGTGGGTGATGACACTACAAAAAAATGTGTAATTGCTGATGGAATTTTTGAGGAAATTTGTGATAGAAATTGGATTTACTAACGGAATTTCCGAGAGAAAAGAGGGGTCAGAAAAAAGCTGGTCGAAACCAACATTTCCGAGGAAAAAAGATAATCCGTCAGAAGTTTACCGACGGAAATTCGTCAGTAAATTACTGACGGAAAATCTTAAATCCGTCGGAAAATTATGAATATAATATACTTTATGTTTCTTACTAATTTAACTTTTCCGTCAGAAATTTACCGGCGGAATTCCGTCGAAAATTATAAATAAAAAATATTTTATGTTTCCGACGACATACTTTTTCCGTCGGGATATTAAAAATATTAAAAAATAATATTTTTTTTTATTTTCGATGGATTAATCTATTCCGTCGGAAAATAAAATATTATTTTTTTTTTAAAAAAAAAGGGAAATTTTCTCGGGATTCAACCCCAAAAAATTTACATTCCCTCCAATATATAAATGATTTCAAAATTTTAAATAATTAATGTACCAAAAATTTATAATTAATATGATTCAAATTATTACATTAATTTGAAATTGGATAATACTAATAATATTAGTAACAAGTTTATATTGTATTTTAGCAATGCTTTAAAAAGAAATAATAACATCCAATGAAAAATAAAATTCACTTTATTAGCAAAGATTAAATATGAATTTACTACATATATTTCACAATTCAATGTTTCTAATAAACATGATTATATGGTTGTACACTATACATAAAAATATGATATTAAAAAATAAGAAAGAGTAAAATACAAAGTTCACATACTAAAAAATTGTTATCATTTAAAAATTTCCAAGAAACCTACAAAAAAACAAAGTGAAAGATGTTAGTGATTAATTTAAAATAGTATAATAAACAAAGCTAATATTAAAAAGTTACATTGAATAAAAACTAAAACTTACATCAATATTGATAAAAGATAGCAAAAGAAAAGATGAAATTAAGAGAAGAATTTTTGATGAGAAAAAATGAGTTAAAAAGAAGTGATGAAATGAAAAGAAAGAATTGAGAGAAGGATGGGTTTAGAAAGGTTTAAATAGGAGAAAAATTAGGGTAAAAAGTGAGTGGGTTTAAAATTTTATGTTTGGATGGAGGGAAATTAGAAACGCAGGCGGAAAATTTTAAATGTTGTGACGGAAAATGTGGGCCCGTCAGAAATTTGTGACGGAAAATGTGGGTCCGTGAGAAATTTGTGTCGGAATACACGGGTCTCTCAGAAATTTGTGACAGATTGACATATTCCGTCACAAAATTATTAAGATTTTTAAATTTATCAAATAAAATTCAATATGCACATTTTTTATATTCACTTATATATCTATTGAGATTATTAAGATATTTCAATAAATGGTTCAAATGTGCACATGAAATCCTATGCAATATTTCATATCTGAATTACAAATTCGAAACTTCGCTTTTGAGAGGAAATGAATAAAATCTGGTTGGGGAAATAATAAGGGTATGACACTAGTATTTATGAAAATAATAGTCTTTATTAGAAACCACATTCCACATTTTTTAACAATCAAAAGTAAAAATTAAATCCATAATTTGATACCAAATAGAAAGAAACCAGTATTATCAAATAAAAAAGTAATCCACATTCCACATTTTTTTAACAATCAAAAGTAAACGACAATATAAACTATAATAAACTCTTAAAATCGAGATGTGAAATGGTAGATGAATAAATTACTTTTCTAACGGATCACTATATAATTTTATTGAATAAAGTTAAAAAGTTTATGATATATTTTACTTTTTAAAAAAAATTATAGTTGTATTGCATGCTTTAATAAGTGCTCCTTTGTGTTAAATACTACAAGTTTATAATGATTTTGGAAACAGATCCTATTTACTTTGTTAACATATAAGCATCCAAAGTTACGATACGTTTCAGACATCTAGATCTAAAAAAGAAAAGAAAATACATGGCATGAATTAACGAGCAAGCTAATTTAATAAGAGATATGAACAAAACTTACGCAGTGCTAAGTATGTCAGGATGAACGATATTTTCAGAAATTTTAAATTATCAAATAAAAATAGAAGAATAATGCATTTGTTTATTGTTTAAATTTTTAGTAAAATTGATAGTAATGAATTGTAATTTTAACTAGTATTATCTTAGTTTTTGTATATTCTATGTTTAAAGTAAGATATTAATTTTATATTTTTTTGTAATAAACAAGGTAGCCGTCTCTAAAAACCTCCCTCTAAATCCTAAGGGAGGAAAAGCGCACTAACCTTGTTGTCTTTCCATTGATAAGCAAATAAAAGTTTAAAAGTATTACAGTTTAAGAAAACATCAAATAATATACATTCTTAATTATAACGACAAACTGAAGTAGCCGAATTCTGAATCAAACCTTCAACGACCTGTAAATAAAAGTAAAAATGATTCATCAATAAACACTAAATTGCAGCACATAATAAACATAAGTAGCTCATTAACTAACAATCAATTAAAAAATAAAAAAAATATCTTATTTGGGTAAAAATAGATTTAGTGTAAAAATAGATTTACACTAAATTGCAGCACATAATAAACATAAGTAGCCTTTTTGAAGAACTAGCAGTTTGAGACGTGTTATAGTACATTGGAGCTGCAGACCCAACACCGGACACTCGACCCTTTGAGCTCACTCCACCAACAAGGTCCAAAAATATCTTATTTGGGTCAGCTGATGCTGTAGATGACCCATCCTCACTTGTAGCCTCATGGTTTGCTGTTAGTTTCTGCAAATACTTATTCTACAAAAAAATAATTTATTATATTAAATGAAAATAAGATATATTAGTTAACAAAAAATTATATAAATATCAAATTTTGAGAATAACGTACAGCAAATTCTCTATGATCGTCATTGATCCAACCATCATCTTTGCTGTCCTTTCTTGTATGTGTAAACTTGTAAAGAGAAAATGCACCTATTGTCTCTCCAGAACGACGTTCCTATACAGATTCATTCACATAAGTAAATTAAATATATTTAGGAGGTATTAATCATATGAAGAGTATATATTACGAGAATCATACCAGTCGTTCCTTCCACTCTATTGTGGAAATGGAACCTCCCGTATGAGAGCCTAATGGTTTTGTCTCCATATCACCACGACGACGATTTTTCTTGGCTTGTTCACTCTTTTTTTTAAACGTTGGAGAATTCCAATGATCTATGTAGGATTGCCATGTCTGTTCTGACATACATGATGGCTTTGTCTTAGTTTTGCAACGCCAATGATACAATGCCTCCGTGTATGAAACTGCAGCTGCTTTGTTCCAACATTTAATCACATGTGGCTCTTTATCAGGCTCCCACCAAAATATTTTCTACAAAATTCAATAAAGAGAACTATTAGCATATAACAAATTCGGTGCAAAAAATTAGAGTTCTGCAAAAGATAAAAAAAACATCAAAATTGAAATTTAAAATTAATTGGAATACAACAAATAATTCTTCTAAAATATTATTTTTATTGTAACGGTAAAGACAATAGTTATTTAAAATAATAAAAGTCTATGAAATCAAAGCACAACACTTAAAACTTACCTCAATTCACAAATTCGATAGAAAATTTAAAGTTCTGTAAAACTGCAAAAAAATAAAAACAAAAAAAAACATCAAAATTAAAGTTTAAAAATAATTAGAAAGACAATATTTTCCAACAAAGCATGCTTAAATGAAAGCAACCATAACAATTTTTTTATATCTATACAACAAAATATAAGTTGTTTTGTATTCTCAAAATATAATCTGTGCCACAATAACATCATTCATATATATATGTGTGTCTTAAAAGAAATAATTAAAAACATTGCATACTTTCAATCAGCATGTTATTATACTAACATTGCATACTTTCTATCGATATAATCGGTGATTGTTTTAAGTAGTACAATTTTAATGCAAATTAACTATAGGATTTTATCAAGTGAATTATAATTTTTTTTATAACCATGCGATTGTTTTAAGCATATTACTTTCGATGTTACTCTTAACATTTGTATGACTTTTTGAGGATATAATAATATATAAATCTATACACTGTTTGAAGAAAAGAAATGCAAATAATTAAATGATTTTGAATTTGTTTCTTCATTTATTTGGACATGACGCTGAAGTTTCAATTTTTTTAAATTATTTATATTTTTCATAATAATGAATAAAAAAAATTTGATTGGCAAAACGTATGAGTTTAATAAGGATAAAATCATACAAGCAATTATTATTATGAGTTTCGTTTGAAGGAAACAATTGTTAAAAACGAAAGGAATTTATTAGTGATCTTTTAAAAAAATTAAAGTAAAGAACAAATACTAACAACACTAAAATATTTAAAAGAAACGAAAAAACTTTGAGTAAAATGGATATAATTACTAAATCGATCTGCAAGTAAATGGATAGACTCTTTTAAATTTTATTAAAAATAAGTATAAAAAAATAAAGACAGATCAAGTACAATAAATCAATCAAAAACAATATTTGAATCGAGCTCGTTAAATACATAATTTAAATTATAATTTATATAGGAGTTATTTAAATTATAATCGATTAACTATAAATAATATTGAAAAACTTTTATATTTTAATATTTCACATGAATGATTATTACTTTTTGTTAAAATCAAATCATTATAATAAATTATACATTTATAAATTTACAAATCATCATTTGTTCATGTAAATAAATCGATTTAAATTTATGTCTTATAAGATAAATATTATCCATTATTCTACTGGGATACTTAACCAAACTTAAACTAAAACAAATCTTAACCTCAAAAAAATATATAAAATTTAATTAATATGTTTGATTTTCACACGCTTGATATCCGAAAATTATGTCTCGGTAACTGCTTGTTCACCCGATTACTGGAACATTTCTTCTTTATTTCAAAAGTTTGTTTGATTAAATAATTTTTTTAAAAAAGCTATTATTTAAACCATATTAATATTGGTGGAAGCGAATATTTATCTGATTTTTTTAAAAATAAGCAAATATATAATGATTTGGAATCTACAATTCGTGATTATGCATGAAAAATAGTATACTAACAAAATGAATGCAAGTTGATTTGTATTCTACAAGTTATACGGTACAAAATATATATAATTGCAGAAAAAATTAAAGTAGATTATGAGAATATAAAAATTTCAGTAAAATATTAAAGAACTCCTCTTACCTCCTAATGGTTTTGGGCACTTCTTCAAAAGTTTCTTGTAAAATTCAGTGCATTACTCTCGGTTGATAATTTGAAGAAGATGAAGTGAGTAGAAGATGAAGGCAGTTCAGAACTTGAATTCATTTTAACGTTTGTTTGATGGGGGTTGAGTAATTAATAAAAATTTAATTAATGCCATAATTGTTTACATTGGAAAGGAAATTAAGTAGATGGGGATTAGAAAGGTGGAGTCAGACATTAATATCCTTGTACTTTATTTTATTTTTTATTGTTTCCGACGGAAACAATGGTTCCATCACAAATTATATTAATATTTTTAATAGTTTCCGACGGAAATATTATTCCATCACAAATTAAATTGATATTTTAATCTTTTCCGACGGAATTATTGTTCCATCACAAATTAAATTGGTATTTTTAATTGTTTCCGACGGAATTATTATTCTGTCACATATTAAATTATAATTTTTTTTATTGAAATAAAAAAAATTTTGCGACGGAAACAATAATTCTGTCAAAAACTATAACTTAGTTTAAATTTTGTGACGGAATATTTTATTTCCATCAATAAATTGTGACGGATTTTAAAATTGTCGGAAATTTTCTGTCAGTAAATTATTTTTTTTTTTGTAGTGTGAATACGTCAAGAACATTTTCGTACACCTGGAACGAATCTCTCAAGCTCGAAAAATGGTTTCTCTTACTCACGTTATCCACAAAAAATGTAAAACCCAGACGCTGACGTAGGGTATCTTAGTTTGGGATGCTCCAGACTCCTACTGCTCTCATCCTCTCAACTTTTGAGAATATTGTTATTTGCTTCTGAATTTACTAAGGATGAGTCTAGGGATGTCAATTGGACGTGGAGGGTACGAAAGGTACTCTTCCCACACTCATCCTTGTCAAGAATTTTCATCTCTATCATCGCCCCACGACCCGTTGCAAATATAAAATCTAAAACTATCCCTGCCCCGCAACCCACAATACTAAAACGATTCCCGCCCCATCACCCACGTTGTCGTAAGATCCACCTAGTCTCTTCTTTACCCACCCCAGACTCATTCATATAATATATTTATTAATATTAGTTAAATAATTATAAATCAAATTTGTTATGAAAAGGTATGAAATATTTGTCATTTGGACTCCCACCATATGCGTGACATTATTTTAACTGTCACCATTTTGAAATGATAATATACAAAATTAAATTTTGTAAAACACAAAACTTTGGACTAAAAAGATACTAAAGTCTATTGTAAATGACCAAAAATTACCACAAATAACATGTAAAATAATATTTCAATTGTTGTAACAAATAAACAATATAAAAAAACTAACAAGAAAATAACAATGAAAAAAAACCTTTAAAAAATAAGAACTAATACCAATAGAATCTAAATAAGATACAATGTCAAGAAAATAAGATTTTAAAAATATAAGAATAACACACTTATAGTGAGGAAATGCTTAATGACAGATAATAGTAAAGAAGAAGCCAATAAACATAAATATTATATATATATTCATAAATATTCCATGATAATTCAATATAATTATTAAATATGACTCTAATTCAAATTGATATTTTAAAAAATATTTATATATTTGATTTGGTCAATCTCAAACTCAGTTATATATATATTGAATTTTTCATTAATATCTCAAGACAAGTAAATGAGAATTACCTTAAATTTGACTATGATCCAAAATGGTATTATATTTTTAATAATATTTATAATAACATGTTATAATATTTGTTGGGGCGGGTTGGGATGATGCAGGGTGGGTGGGGATGGTGCGAGGCAGGTGAGGATGAGGAGGGTACAAAGGCATATTCACCCCTTTCCTACCACCCACGGCGAATCTAATTTTTTTCTTCATCCATGCCCCACAACCTACAAAATTTATAACCATCTCTGCCCAATTGAATGCGAAGTGGGGCGAACCCCCGTAAAATATGCTCCAATGACATTTCTAGATGAGTCTAGAACGGGCGACACACACCGTTGAACTCCACTAACGCAATACCCCATTGAACATCATTAATTTTTAATAACTTTTAAATTATTATTAAAAATCTCAAATACTCGACATGCAATTAATCATATTTCAAAATAAAATTAGAAGAAATTATTCCATGAACCATTCTCACCACCTCATCCATGGTCCTACCCAATTAAATAAAACCACACCATTTTTAATTTTCCACATAATATTTTTCTTATAAATTATCATATTCTTCCTCATACTTCATATATTAATTCTAATACGTTAATGAATAAAATCCTTAAAATAAAATAAAAAACACCCAAAAGCTTAACCCGTTAATGAAAAGTGATAAAAATAAAATAATTAATTTTAATATGTTAAAAACCCTAGGATTAAATATTCGTTTGATTAAACATAATTCTAATCCACGAATTAAATTTCAAACACGAGGGCTTATAATTAAAAGAAAAAAAGAGAGACTTTTTTTTATTAAAAGAAGAAGAAAATTGAGGGCATGCTATTAAAATTTTTTAGAAATTTTTTTTAAGAAAAAGATGAGGGCATGCGAACAGTTTTTAAGGGGAAATAGGGCATGCGAACAGTTTCCTGATTAATTTGTTCGTAATTCAAATAGATGTGTTAATTTTAGGGTTTTTAACATATTAGAATGAATTATTTTATTTATTTTTTTTGATTCGTGGGTTAAGCTTTTTGGCGTGTCTTTTATTTTAAGGATTTTATTCATTAACATATTAGAATTAATATATGAGGTACGAGGAATGTTGAATAATGCTTTGATTTATTTCATATATAAAAATAAGATTACAATGTTCCTTATATATGTGTACTGCCTAGAGAAATAACTGTACAAAGTACCTGACTGACAGAAAAGAAGGTATTGTAATAGCTATCTAACTAATTACAAGGCCTCTAATTTTTACACCCCTCAAGTTGGAGGTTGAAAAATATTTTTAAACCTTAACTTGCTCAGAAGATATTGATGTTGCTGGACACTCAATGTTTTGGTCAAAATGTCTACAAGCTGCTAACTGAAGAGATGTGCTCTGTCTTGATCAATCCTTATTCTATTTTTCTCGAACAAAGTGACAGTCGATCTCTATATGTCTTGTTCTCTCATGAAACACCCAATTTACAGTAATTTGTAATGTTGCCTTGTTATCACAGAACAAACTTACTGATTTTATATCCATTATTCTCATTTCTTGCAACAAACCAGTCAACCAAACTATTTCTGGTGTCACTACAACTAGGGGTGAGCAAAATTAACTGACCCGATTGACCCGAATCCAAATACCCGATGACCCAAATTAAATTAGACGGGTAATTACTCAATTTTTTTGTTTTTTCGGGTTGGGCCTGGGCCAAAAAATTGGTTCTAGTCGGGTATCCGACTACCCGATCATATATATATTATATTTTAATTTTAATTACTTATAAATTATAATATATATATATATTATTTTTAATTAAAAAAATAGATGGGTAACTAATAAATTATGGATTTTAATATTGTTTGGGTTTGATCATTCGAATATTAAATTCTATGTTGAGATTATATAATTTGAACTTTTATTAGGTATTTACATTTTTTATAAAATTAAAAAAAGTGGTGGGTACCCGGTACCCGATTACCCAGGTACCCGAGAATCGGATACCCAGATGAGGTGGGCAGGGACACTGGCCGATGTTTGAGGTACCCGGATGAACCGGGTACCCGAAAATTTCCACCCTTAACTATAGCCATACTCCTATACTCAGCCTCCGCTGAAGACCTTGCAATAGTGTTATGCTTCTTTGACTTCTAAGAAATTAAGGAATCACCAAGTTTAACACAGTAACCAGTGACAGACTTCCTTGACATATGACATGGAACCCACTCAGAATCACAATAAGCTAAAAGTCGTCTATCAATTGAAACTTTAAACAAAACCTTTAACTTGGATTTTTCTTTACATATTTGATAACTCTTAAGGCAGCTTCAAAATGAAACCTTTTTGGTTGTTGCATAAACTGACTAAGATATTGTACAACATACACAATATACGGTCTTGTATGCGTTAAGTATATCAATTTTCTAATCTTTCTTTGTTATATTGTTATGTCTTCTAGTTCAGGATCTATGACAATAGTTTGTTGTCCTTCATCAAACTCTACTGAGGTCAATTTTATATTCTGCTCAAGAGGAGTTGGAGCTAGTTTTGCTCTCCCTAAACCTGAATCTTCAATTAGCTCCATAGCATATTCCTTTTTTGACCTTCGAACTTCAAAACCAAAGAAGAATTTTAAAGCCCCTAAGTCTTTCATCATCAAATTTTGGTTCAATATGTTCTTCAATTCTGTAATTAGAACATTACTATCACTAGTGATCAGTAAATCATCTACATAAATTACCATTATCACAATCTAATCATCATGCCTCTTTGTAAACATAGAATAATCTGAGTTGTTCTGTTGATAAACTGAGGCCAATAAAGCTTCAGTCAGCTTCATGTTCCACTGTCTTGAAGCTTGCTTCATACCATATATTGATTTTTGTAGTCTACATACATAATTCTCCTTCTAACTGCAAAAATCAGGAGGAATCTTCATATAGACTTCCTCTAACAAGTCATCTTGGAGAAATACATTATAAACGTCCATATGATAAAGAGGCCAGTCAAACGTAACAGCTACAACCAAGAGTGTTCGGACAGTAACTACTTTATCCATTGGAGATAATGTCTCACTGTAATCAATGCCCTCTTTTTTACTACACCCCTTGGCTATCATATGTGCTTTATATCTCTCAACAGCACCAGAAGTCTGATATTTGATCCAGAACACCCATTTGCAACCAATGGGAGTCTTGCCTGGAGGTAAGGGAACCAAAGACCAAGTATGATTGTTTTTCAAAGCTTGAATTTCCTCTTTCATTGCATGAATCCACAATGAATTTTGCTTAGCTTCAGAATATGTTTTAGGTCCAACAAGAATGAAAGTGGAAAAGAGAAAAGACTATGTTGTAGGGGGTAAATGTGAATAAGAAATACTATGAGAAATGGGATACTGACCTGAAAAGGGAGAGGATTGGCAAATTGATACAAAAACCTGTAACCAGTTTGGTTGTTTAGACAGTCTAGAAGTTCTCCTAAGAATAGGAGCAGAAACAATAAGTATGTAGGTGGTGGTGAAGGAACAAAATGTTCAGAATGTGCAAGTGGTGGTGAAGGAACAGAATGTTCAGATTGTGCAGGTGGTGGTGAAGAAATAGAATGTTCAGGTGGTGGTGGTGAAGGAACATAATGTTCAGATTGTGTAGGTGGTGGTGGAGGAATAGAATGTTCAGGTGGTGGTGGTGAAGGAACAAAATGTTCATGTAGTGGTGGTGAATGAACAAAATGTTCAGGTGGTGGTAGTGAAGGATGTGTTGGCAAACCTGTTGAGACTGAAGCAGGAATATGAGGTAGAATGATTAGAAAATCAAGATCAATAGAGGAAGAAACATGGGAAAAAACTTAAAGAAGAGTGTTGAGGAAACTGAAATGGAAAAATAGATTCATGAAAGAACACATCTCTATTAACAAAAAAAGGGTTTAGATTGTAAAATGAAGAGAATATAACATTTTTGGACTGGCGAATAGCCCATAAAAACATATGAAATGACCTTTAGAGAAAATTTATCAGAATGATTAGGAACAATGGCATAAAAAAGACAATAGAAGACTCTAAGGTGAGAAAGATCAAGCTTATGTTTTTGAAGAATCTCAAAAGAGGATGACCACTGAAAAACAGAGGAAGGTAATATGTTAATCAAATAACAAGCTGTTTTGAAACACTCACTCTAGAATTTTAAAGGAACTTTAGAATGAATATATAAGGTTCTAGCAACCTCAAGCACGTGTTTGTGTTTGCGTTCAGTTATTCCATTTTGTTGAGGGGTAGAGACGCAACTACTTTGATGAAGGATACCTTGAGAAGTGAAAAATTCAGAACAGGCTGAGTTGAAGAACTCAGTACCATTGTCACTACGAATGGTTTTAACTGTAGCAGAAAAATGAGTGCGGATGAAAGTAAAAAAAACTATTTAAGAAAAATAATGGTATCTAATTTCAATCTCAACAGGTACACCCATGTCATACTTGTATGGTCATCAACTATGGTAAGAAAGAACATATGCCCTTGATGAGTAGAAATCATATAAGGTCCCCACAAGTCTAAATGAAGAAGCTCAAATTGGGAGGATGATCTGGAGGAACTTAAAGGAAAAGGTAATCTGGGTTGTTTGGCTAAAGGCATATAGAGCAATGATGCACATTGTCAATGTGCAAAGGATGAGGTAAAGATAGGCTAGTCATTTTAGAATAACCAGCATGACCCAAATGGGCATGCCAAATATCAATATTATTGAAAGAAGAAAGCATACAAAAGGAATCATCATTACAAGGAAACTGCAATGAAGAAGTAAAAGCAAATGAAAAACAGAAGACAAACCAACAAATTTGTCAGGTGAAACAAACATGTAAAGGCCTGCCATCAATTTACCAATCCCTTGAATTCTTCCATTAGAGAGACCCTGAAGGAAGCAAAAATTAGGATAAAAAGGAACAACACAGTAAAAAGCTTTAGTTAGTTTAGAAATTGATAAAAGATCATGTTTAAAAGCATGAACAAAAATAACATTATGAACAAGACAACAAGAGAAACATAACCAATGTGAGTGATGGGTGCATGTTTTTCATTAAGAAGATAAACAAATATATTAGAGGATTCACATGAAATAGGATTAATCAAACTATGAAAATAGAACGTATGTGATATGTGGCTCCTGTATCCATAATCTAAGAAGAATTACCAGAAGTATCGGGAGTAGATATACCTGCCAAATGAACTGAAGCATATGAAGAAGATGCCTTGTGAAGAAGATCCAGGATTTGTTGGTACTGTGTCCGAGTAAACACAGGAGGTGCAGGTGTCAATGCATCAGCATGTGCAATAGCAGGTAAAGAAGCAAGAACCACACAAGAATCTGAATTAGTGATCATAGCAGCTTGAACCTCTTTTTTCTTTGTAAACTTGAAATTGGAAGGAAATCCTACTAAACGATAACATTGGTCCTTTATGTGACCTTTGGTCTTGCAATGATCGCAATAACCATTGAATCACCTATGAGAATTCGAACCACCAGAAGCATACATCATAATAGAATTAGAGAGTGGAGAGATTCTATTGAGTTACATCCTCTGTGATTCTTTCTGAAGAATCATTGAATATGCTTGATTTACGGAAGAAAACAGCTTCATCAGTAAGATTTGACTCCAAATAGCGAAAAAAGTCTCATTCAAGCCCACTAGAACTTCAAATAACTTTTGTTTCAAAAGAATATTCAGATTATCACGAGAAGCATCACAACTTCAAGATGAAAACAGAGCTAGAACACTTTATTCATCCCAAAGCAATTTCAAACGTGTAAAGTAAGAGGAAACCGAGAGATCACCTTGAAACGAGGTAGCAATTTCCTGATGAAGGAAGAAAATCCGAGAGCCACCAACCTTATCAAACCGCTCACGAAGATCCTTCCAAACAAGAACTGCATCGGAAGCGAATACAATCCCAACTGATAACTCTTCGAAAACAGAGTTGAGAATCCAGGATAACACAAGCGCGTTACATCGATCCTACTACGGCTGAAGAGAAACATCAAAACTTTCCCGATTGCAATTGCCATCAACAAAACTTAATTTGTTTTTGGCCAAAAGAATAAGGCACATCGACCGACTCCAAATATTGTAGGTGTCGATCCTCGTCGGTTGATGTGAAACCAAAAAAGAACCCGACGTAACAGATAGATGAAGGTAGAGGACATGATTGAAATCGACGGTGATGTTATCCGTCGGAGGCATGATTCGTAAGAAAGAGGAAAAAACGGTTACGAAAAAAAGGAGAAAAGAAAGACGGTAATGAAAGAAGAAACAAAAGAGCCCAAAGAAAGCCCAATAGATTAATAGAAAACTCGAGCGAATGATACCATGTTGAATAATGCTTTGATTTATTTCATATGTAAAAATAAGATTACAATGTTCCTTTTATATATATATATATTGCCCAGAGAAATAATTGTACAAAGTAACTGACTAAAAGAAAAGAAACTATTGTAACAACTATCTAACTAATTACAAAGCCTCTAATTTCGACAAGGAAGAAGATGATGGTTTGTAAATTTTAATTTATAAGAAAAAATTATGTGAAAAATAAAGATGGTGTGATTTTATTTAAGGGATAACTATATTTTTAGTACCCCACCTTTACCCGTTTTCTTATTTTGGTATCCTACCTATTTTTTTGGCAAAATAGTACCTAACGTTACGTTTTATTTTTATTTTGATACCCCGCCGTTAAAAAATTAACGAAAGGTTGACTAGGAGAGAGAAAATCACACGTGGCATGCTGCCACATCATTCTCTCTCTCCTAATCAGCATGCCACGTGAGCTTTTTTCATGATTTTTGTTGATGTGGCATGCTGACTATGAGAGAAAATGATGTGGCAGCATGCCACATGTGATTTTCTCTCTCCTAGTCAGCCTTCTGTTAAGTTTTTTAACGGCAGGGTACCAAAATAGAAACAAAACGTAACGTTAGGTACTATTTTGCCAAAAAAATAGGTAGGGTACCAAAATAGGAAAACGGGTAAAGGTGAGGTATTAAAAATATAGTTATCCCTTTTTTTTGAAATATGGTTAATTGCATGTCGAGCATTTGAGATTTTTAATAATCATTAAAAAAAATTAATGGTGTTCAACGGTGTATTGTGTTAGTTAGGGTGTGCATTTCGAATATCCGATTCGATCTGATCCGGTCCGAAATTTTTGGATAGGCAATTTAGCGATCCATATCCGATCCGAAAATTTCGGATATCCGAATTTATAACTTGATTTAATTATTTTTTTTTAAATTTGGCGGTCCCATCCATAAAAATTTTAGGTTTTCGAATATAACAATCAACAAATTGTTAAATATAACAAGATTTGTATCCATGAAAATTTTAATTTTTCATATATAACAAGTAAAAATATCGAATATAACAAGATTTATTTATATATATATATATATATATATATATATATATATATATATATATATATATAATTGAATTTTTGGATATCGGATATCCAGTCCAAATGTGAAATAACTATCCGTACCAAATCCGAAAATTTCGGATATCCGATCCGAATTATCTGAAAATAAAAAATGGATCGGGTATCCGAAATTTTGGATCGAATAAACGGATCAAATTTTTTTTACACACACCTAGCGTTAGTGTTGTTCAGTAGTGTTCGTCGCCCGTTCTAAAATTTTACATTTACTAAATACAATAATTTAATAAGTCAAATAAAATTTTAAAAATTTAAGATTTAAAGTATATAATATATTTAGTTACTTAAATTTAAATATGCTATGTATAGAACCCAACTAGTGTCCCGGTAGAAAAGCGGATGATGTTCAACCTAGAAGACACAAGTTCAAATTGTTTTGTCTATAAAGTGTATGCGCATTGTCAAATAGTTAAGAATATGTATGTATGAATGAATTTGAATAATAAATATACAAAACCAACTTTTCTTTCGGTAAAAGTAAAGTATATTTTTATAATGTAATGCCTGGAAATTATTATCAATATTTGCTTCGAATATGTTGTAAACAGACATTAGAATTTTTAAATTTGAATATTATTAATATTCATAATATATGATTATGTGAAAAAAAACAATTCGAATGCCCAAAAATATCTAAATTTATATATATCCTCCATTGTCATCCCATTTGAAAGAAACTTATTTAATATGTTATGTGTCCATTCATAAGGTTGTGCTTGGTACATCAGAAAATGAGTAGGATAGAAAAAAAAATAGGAAAAAAATGATTATTGTGAATACTTGGTAAAACAAAAGGTTAAAAGGAAAGAAAATAGAGAAGATAAAACTTTTCTGCGCCACTGTACAAATAACTATCCGTCCAAAAATGGACGAAAAAAAGAAGAGAAAACTGAGGGGTCTTAAATTTTAAAGCAAAAGTACTAAACTACCTTTAACTAAATCAAAATATTTCAATCTATTTTCGAAATCCTAAATCTACTTCGCAGAATATTGTACTGTACTCCTTTTGTAAGTACTCATTTCCTTTGCCAAATATTTCACTTGGGATCCCCCACTATTTTCTTATGTTTTTCAATTTTTTCATTCAAAAACTTTTCTATTATAAATACGTTGTATTTTGTTATGTATATTATTTCTGTATGTTTTTTTTAATATTTTTTCATCAAAAAGTTGTTTCTATAATTATGCTATGTTTTATTATGTATATTATTTTCATTCAAATACAATTAAATAATATGTAATAAAATTATAATTAAATACACTGAGAATTATCAATATATAAGTACAAGGATACAATGGTAGACTAAATTTTATTTCCTCATACTTTTCAATTATACCAAGTAATGGATATAAAAAAAAATCTATTTTACTTCTAGTTTTCTGTCCTCTCAACCAAGTACACTGATGGAAAGAAAACAAATGTTTTATATTCTTTTATTTTTTCACCTTCTTAATTTTTTATCATTCCAATTTTTTCCTTCGTACCAAATAAAGCCTAAAATTTTTTTAAAAAAAATGTTTGTATCCACAACATTATTAGTATAAAAATTTACAATTTTATTTTCAATAAAAAAATCATAAATACTATTGTATTAGTAGTTCAATAAATTGCATGATGTTTTCTTTTATTTGTCTCTTTTAAAAAAAACTAAAAACATAAAATAAAAGAGTCTTATCTATTTTGAGGTGATGTGGGCCATGGCAAATATATTGGGCCCACCAATAATTGGACTAAACTAGGACCGCCAAAGGGAGTAGACAAAAATAGTATGCTGCCTGTCACCGAAAACCAGCAAGAATGAGGCTGGATGTGGTCCACGTGATGTCCTATGACCCTTTGTACATGCAATCACGTCCCCCCACGTGTCCATAAGAAAGCAACATTTCGTCTTTCGCATCGGATAATTTATATTTTTTTATCATTAAATTAAATTAATTTTTTATTTAAATCACAAGTCTTTGAACTCAGGAAGTGTTCCCAGTAAAAAAACGAATGATGTTCATTCTACGAGATTCGTGTTCAGGAGCAGAGCCATGAATTTATTTAAGGGTTATTATTTTTTTGAATTGTTTCTAAGAGGAATTGATTATTTATAAAAAGATGTCATTTCATTTGTAAATGGGTGTCAATTATATATAGATTTTTTAATTTTTATATACAAATCATATAAAAAAATACAATTTTCAAAAAAAAAAAGTGGAGTGTCAATGGTCAATGTGTCTCCGCCCATGTTCGGGTTCAACCGCTTTGTCTGCAAAGTGTGTGCTTTGTCAAAGGGTAAAAAATATATATAAACAGATATTATCTTGTAATCACCTTTATACTATTAAAAAAAATTCATAAGTCTCTAATTTAATCAAACTATATCATTTAACTTTTATTATTAGTAAATTAAACTATTTATACCAACATTATTAAATAATTCTAATAAAAAAACTAAAATTGACATTTTTTACATAACATATTTCACATTTCATCATCAAATAATTTAATTTTTTGTTTACAAAAAATTAGTTTTTTTGTTTGAATTTATTTTTAAAAGTGATTTATAAAGTTCTAAAAATATTTAGAGTATAGATTAATCATTATTTTATGATGATTTGTAAAAAAAATATGAAATAGAAGTGTTAATTTTATTTTTTAGAATTACTTAATGATGTTGGCGTAAACACCATAATTTTTTAATAATAAAAATTAAATAATGTAACTTAATTAAATTAAAAGTTTATAATCTGAATAAAATTAAAATTAAATTTAATAATCTAAATATAAATTACCCTTCACATATTTTCAAGTAAAATAAAAGGTTGAAAGGCGATGTAATTTTATTTTATTTTCTAAAATTAAAAATATACACAGGCAAATAATTACCTAAAATAAAAATTTATTGATTGGCCTAGTGGCTAAGAATGTTCATCTTGTCCCTATTTTATATGTGTTTAAATCCCAATATAAGAATGTAATAGACTAATAATACTCTTTCTTTAATAAAAAAATAATTACCTAAAATACCTTAGAGTTGAAATCAATTTTTTATTATAAAAAACCTATAAAACAAATTCAAAAAGATTAATTTGGCGGTTGTAGGTGGAATGGTCAATTTTAGATTCGGCACGTATATCATAGGAAAACGAAATAACATATTTGATCTCGTTGGAGTCAGTTTTATATTGGGTACGAATATCATAGGAAAAGGAAATTACATAATAGAGGAAATATGATAAAAGAAATAACAAATAAAAATATTTTTATTAAAATAGAATTCTAATTAAATCAATTAATATCAAAGTTTAAACTCAAATTCTTAAATCTCATTCTTTTGTCGCGTGTATATTATAAAAAGATTAAGAAAAGAAAGAAAAAATGGTGGGAGAAAAGTCAGCTTCTAAGTTGCTTCAAAATTCCATCTCTTTATAACCCCGCACCAATAAATAAACAAATTATTTCAGTATCCCTTATTTTCCTTCCTAAAATGGACACCACCCCATTCCTTCATCATTATCATCTTCTTCTGCATATAATTCCCGGAGAAAAAGAAATCAGCATTTAAAACTTTGGACATTTTCTTCATTAAACACTTCTAAGTAAGGTACACAGTACACTACTCATTTCATTTATCGATTATGGTTTTCTTTCTCCCCTGTTACTGTTTTCGGTTTAGCAGAATTTAGTACATACCAGATAATAATGGAGTCGTTTTGACTTGCACATGGCTTTTTTGCTCTTGGGAATTTTGTTTTTATAATGAGAATGGAATTGAGTTATAATAATAAAAGATTTGCATTGATTTCTTATTTTTAGCAGTTTCCTAGTGCCCGGATTAGCTATGGATGCAGTGAATGGAGAAGCTGGAATTGAAGAGCATGACAATGGATTCCACAGGCTTTACAAGGACAGTTTTACGCAAGAAAGGTCTCCACGAAGTGCGTTGAGTCCACGAAGTGATTCCCTTGATTTAGCCATTGATGGTGTGGTGGCAACCTCCATTGAGCAGCTTTATCATAATGTTTATGAGATGCAAAGCTCTGATCAATCTTCATCTATGTCTAGCTATGGATCCTATGGTGAGGAGTCGAGGATCGATTCCGAATTACGCCATCTCGTCGGTGATTTTGGTGTTGTTGAAATGCCAAAGGAGGTGGTGGTAGCCGAGAAGAAAGAAGATGAAGACAGTGTTGGTGACTTGAGCATTAAGAAAGAAAATGTGGTTACTGATAAAATGCCAGTGACAAAAGGCAATGACAAGATCCAAACTCAAGGTGGTGTTAAGCATCGTCGCCGCTTGCAATTGGATTCCGAAGCATCGGCAAAAACGAGTCCAAAGAGCAAATCATCTCAAGAGAAAACTCCTGTTGAAAAGAGGTATGAGAAGAATGCAAGGAAACAAAGGAATTTTGGTTTACTCGGTGCCAAATTTCAGAATGGAACAGTGGATTCTCTAGATGCAGGGCTGGAGAATCCTGAACTTGGTCCATTTCTGCTGAAACGGACGAGGGATATGATGTCATCGGGTGAAAATCCTCGGAAAGCACTTGAATTGGCGATTCGAGCAACGAAATCATTCGAGAAATGTGCGGATGGCAAACCGAGTCTAGAGCTTGTAATGTCTTTGCATGTTTTGGCAGCATTGTACTGTCGTATAGGTCAGTACAATGAGGCCCTTCCGGTTCTTGAACGCTCGATCGAAATCCCAGTGATTGAGGATGGCCAAACTCATGCACTTGCTAAGTTTGCTGGATGCATGCAACTGGGTGACACTTATGCCATGTTGGGTCAAATTGAGAATTCTATATTATGTTACACAGCAGGTTTGGAGATTCAAAAACAAGTTTTGGGGGACACCGATCCTCGAGTTGGCGAGACGTGTCGATATGTGGCTGAAGCACATGTTCAAGCACTGCAGTTTGATGAGGCCGAGAAGCTTTGTCAAATGGCTCTTGACATCCACAGGGAGAATGGTGCTCCAGCTTCTTTTGAAGAAGCTGCTGATAGGAGACTCATGGGACTCATCTGTGACTCGAAAGAAGATTACGGATCAGCACTTGAGCATTATGTTTTAGCTAGCATGGCCATGGCAGCCAATGGACGTGAACTCGATGTTGCTTCAATTGATTGTAGCATTGGAGATGCATATTTATCATTAGCTCGGGTCGATGAGGCAGTTTTTGCCTATCAGAAAGCACTCACAGTGTTTAAATCTGCAAAAGGAGAGAACCATCCAACAGTAGCTTCGGTTTTTGTTCGGTTGGCTGATTTGTACAATAAGGTAGGAAAGTTAAGGGATTCCAGAACTTATTGTGAAAACGCACTCCGGATTTATGCAAAGCCAAATCCCGGAATTCCCTTAGAAGAGATTGCTAGTGGCCTCATTGACATTGCTGCCATCTGCCAATCTATGAATGAATTGGATCAAGCACTCAAACTACTTAAAAAGGCTTTAAGTATTTTCAGTGAAGCCCCAGGGAAACAAACCACAATTGCAGGCATTGAGGCACAAATGGGAGTCATGTACTACATGATGGGGAGCTATGCTGACTCCTACAACACCTTTAAAAGTTCCATCTCGAAGTTTCGAGCTGGCGGAGAGAAGAAGTCTGCTTTGTTCGGGATTGCTCTCAATCAAATGGGGCTTGCCTGTGTACAAAGGTACTCGATAAACGAGGCAGCCGATCTGTTCGAAGAAGCAAGGAGCATTTTAGAGAAGGAATATGGTCCTTATCACCCTGATACATTAGGGGTATATAGCAATCTGGCTGGCACCTATGATGCAATGGGAAGGTAAAACTTAGAAAACACCCCTTTTGATATACATATCCATATTCAACCCTCACAGTCGAATGCGAGTCAAATAGGTTCTTGTGTTTCTTTCTTATGATTCTATGTTTGACAGGTTAGATGATGCCATTGAAATCCTGGATTATGTTGTTGACATGAGAGAAGAGAAGCTTGGAACAGCAAATCCTGATGTCATTGATGAGAAAAGAAGGTTGAGTGAATTATTGAAGGAAGCAGGCAAGGTCCGGAGCAGAAAATCAAGAGCATTAGTCACCCTCCTTGACACCAGCACTCAAATGATAAAAGATGATGGCATTAAGGTATCATAATCCTGTTTGTAGGTAAATACTGTAAAAAAAAAAATTCATTGTATAAGAGAGGATTAAATGGCTGTTTTATCTGATTCCCTGTCACATGTATAAAAAAAGCCTGGTTTCAGTAGTTGTGTTGAGGGGTCAAAAGAAAATTGTATGGTTCATTGGTTATGGAATTGTTGTCATTCAATGGTGACATTTCTTATTTGTATGTTTCAATCTTTTGAATAAAGAAATGGCCGCATTTTGGTTGTTAGTTTCTATCACATTAAAGTAAGAAACCCACCATTGATCTCTGCAACAGCAACTTGCATCCAATCCTAGGCTACTCGGATTCGGGTATTATTCATTTTTATACTTGTATTTGAATAGTATCGAGGCCGAATGTCGATATCAAGTCACATCAGCTCATTGTTTGAAGTTCCTTGGCCTTTCAAGCCTTGTAAATGGCAGTGGGTGGCACTGGTAAATCAAGGTTATATGGTGAAAGTGAAAGACTTGACTAGTCAGCCAGAGTTGAATGGAATGTATGAACCATACTTCACCTTCCCTTCTTTATAAGTAATCAAGGTTAGATTGTTGCACAGCACCAAACAAAACCATTGAACAACATGGAATATGCTAATATGACAGAAGCATCACAATCTTATATAATGATGAGAAAGTGACCCATTGAACAACATGGAATATGCTGACAGACAGCTACAATGCTTGCCTGCATTGAATGTCACTTGGATAAATCCTGTAACTGTTGCTTATGTTCCATTCATGGTTTCTTGTTTGGGCCAAATATTGATTCTTCTCGAGGAATGCCTCTGAGAAGCTACACGTGATTGTTCTGGACGTGGAAAATGACCAAACAGATTGTAATGAAACCAATGCTGCTCTGCTTTTATCAGGAATCTTGGCTCAACTTACTCTGATTTTTCATTGTCCGTCTGCCACATGATTTAACATGGATATAAACGTATAAACTTTCTTTCTTTCTTTTTGTTTGAATTAAGGTATCCACCGCCGATAGCAGTGATTAATTTTGTTGTCGTCAGTATTCTCACTAAGAAATAAACGGTCGATCATGAACTATACTCCATTCTCATGGGTAGGGATTGAACCCCTTACCTTATTATTAAGGACGAGGGTATAAACTTTGAATTGTAGATAACATTTCTTTTTTCTTTATATATAAATATGCTGGTGTAATGCAAGGAACGTAACATTTACTTTAAAACTCGAATAACAAGAGTCCAATATTAAAAGTGGATAACGGGTCTCAAAATTGCACGTCAAACCCTTTTGAGTTGTAAAGACAGGACCCACTTCACCAATGATGGTCTGGCCTAAGTTGACAGAAAAGGCCCGAAAGGGTTGAATTCAAAACCTCAACCATTATCTATCATAACGGGTGTAAATGAACCGGAATTAAATAAATAAGCTTATGTTTACTTATTTATTTTTGAATGTAATTATGTTTGGTTTATGTTCGTTTAAATTTTTAATATTGTATTTATGTTTTTTAAGGTGTTAGTGTCCTGCTCGTTTAATGTTCACGGACATTTTCATTTATATGTTATGTCACTAGTCCTTAAGCTTCTTAGTCTTCGCAGTTTGTAACACCCGTGTCTTGGGCCTAGGAGTTAACCGGATTGTTGTTCGGATCAATTAAAATCTAATTAAAATAAACCAACTTTGAAAAATGGCCTATTTGAATCTTAATAAAGAGGGGGGACCAAAGTTGTGATTTACCCAATTTTAAAATAAAGGAAGACAACTTTTATGGAAAAGTTGTCATCTTCCTCTTCATTCTCTCCTTTCCCAATTTCAAAACCCTCCCCCATTTTCACACACTCCTAAACCCTAGTTACTATTCCATTGGCTTTGCAAATCGATTTCAACACCAAATTAAAAGGTAAATGTATTTTCTTAACCTCCTCTCTATTCTCTACTTATCTATTGTTTTAGATTTCAAAAATAGTGAGTTTTGAAAATTAGGGTTCATATGGAAATTTGGGTTTTTGATGGGGGTTTTCAATTTGTTTTGAGGAATTGTTTTGGGATTATGTTTAATCATAATAAAAGAGACAACATATCTTAATTTGGTTGATTTTGGGTGAATTTTCGTAGTGGGTCTTTAGGGCAAATTTTAAAGTATGAAAAATTGGGTTTTTGGGAGGTTTAGGGTTGGAATTGAAGGGCTGATGGCCTACCTATGTTAGGAGGGTGATTTGGGATATTTTGGGAGTCATTTGGGTGCTTGGAATTGGGAATTTCAGCCCTTGGTTGTGGGAGTCCGAAAAATTTGGTTTTTGGAGATGCTATGTGATTTGGAACTTGTGGAAACTTAGTTGTGTTTTGCAAGGTAGATTGATGGTTGAATTAGCATTGATTTGGGAAGTAATGTATGTGTTTTGTTTGGCTAGAAGCAAGGGGAAACGTGGAAGAAGCATCGGGAGTGAATCCGGGGAATTGAAGACAATCGCTTGTTTGGTTCTTGAGCTTGGAAGCGTAGGTGAGTGGTTAATTGTTTTAAACGGTTTTAAATTGGTTGGTTTGAGTATGTGGACTAGGTTGAGCTTGGTAGACCCACCTAGAGTTAGGATTAGGGTGGTAGCCTAATCCTAAACTTGATCTAGAGCCTTTGGTTGAACTCATTATATGGTTGTGTATGTCTCGTATGAATTGTGGCATGAATGTCTATGTATATTGCTTTATACATGTGAAATGAGACTTGGACTTATGTTGCTTGAGACATGCATGATGATGGTTGTTGGTGAGTACGTGCTAAGCACAAAGTTATTGAAATGAGTAATGTGAAGTGAGTAAATATTGGCACTAGTAAACTTAAATACAAATGATCGATCATTAGGATGTTAGTGTGTACACATGAGTCAAAAGTCGCGCGTGGCCTTGGTGGCCTTGGTGGCGTTGAGTCACCAAGGAGGAGTACGGGTACGCCCGGAAATGGTAATTAAATATAGTCGGTGATGAGTGGAATCCCATCGACGGGGCGTGAGGATGAGTGGAATCCCCTCCGCGAGACCGGTGATGAGTGAAATCCCACCGTCAGGTAATGGTTGTGTGTTGGACGTGAGTTCCAACGGTTATCCGTGTATTTGAGTCTTAACTAGGTGCCAATGTTGATTGATATGAGTATCAATGTGTTGAGATATATGAACTGTTTGGATGTTTATATGTGATTACATGTATGGTAGTATTGAGCTCATAATTGTGGCATACATGTGATATATTGCTCATGCATCTATACCTTGTGGACTCTTGGTTTATGTAAATGGCCTTGGTTAGATCGTGCTCGGACCCTGCAATGTTGAGGTTTGTTTTTAGAGCTTACCCTCACTAAGCATCATTGCTTACGCTCTCTTTGTTCAACATTGCAGATCCTTAGTTCGAAGGTTGCTTGCGCAAGTGGAAGGCTCCAAGTGTGGTTTTGGACTTGAATTTATCAAGTATGGTTTTAATGCTAAGACATGTAATAGTTTAAGCAATGGGATGTGTAAGGTTTTGTTGATTGTTGTTGGTTGCTAGGAGCATGTTTAGACTCCATGTTATGTCGCTTTTGTGTGGCTTGTGATGCCATGTTTAAGTTGTAATCCATGCCTAATTGCTTACTTTGGACATTAGCCTATGCCTTAAGAGTTTTTTACATGTGTTTGAATGTTGTTTGAATGAATGCATGTTGTGGATTGTTGCCTTAGTATTAGACATGTTTAAGTCTTGTTAAAGTATGATGATATTGTTGGTTTAAATTGGGTTCAATCGAATTGCTGTTGTATGGTGTTTTGGTGGTGTTTTGGGGCACCCTTGTGCCTCAAAACAGTCCAGACGAGTCTGCAGACAGGGGGCATTTCGGAACGGGTCCCCCTGTTCCGGAACGGTCCCTGTGTAAATGGCCTGCCGTTTCGAAACGGATGAGGGTCGTTTCGGAACATTTTGGCTACTGGAATTTCGAGAAATTGGCGAGATGTAGCCGTTCCGAAACGGGCCTTTGGTGTTTCGAAACGGTCAAATCTCGTTGACCACGAGATATTGACCGTCAAGGTCGTTCCGATACGGGTCACCCCTGTTTCGGAACGATCACCCTATGGTTGACCCTGGCCTGTTGACTTAGTCAAGCCGTTTCGGAACACCCTAGGGGCGTTTCGAAACGGCCTGCTGTAATAAAGTAAAATAGACTGTTTATGCTTTGTTTGGTCGGTAAATGTTTCGTTGTTTGTATCTTCCGCTGTTATGTTCCACTTAGGAATTAAATATGCATCTAGACAATATTAAAGTTAAAGAATTTTTTCTAGGTCGTTAACCGAGGGGAAGCCTTAACGGGTTTCGCTTCAGTTTTCCCTGTGTGGCCCATTCGGACCGGTCATCCGACCAGACCGGGATGAGGGGGTTACACTTGTTGGTATCAGAGCCTAAGGTTACCGAGACCTTGGGTAGGTAAGTGAGGTAAGTTCAAGTTTTTGCTTGATATGCACGGTGTTTGCTTGCTTGTAAGAATGGTTGCTTGTTTGACGAGTATGTTGCTTGTTTTATTCAAAGCATGTGTGCGTGAGTCCCATTGCTACTATTACATTGAAAAATGGTTTTGTTTTAGTGAGGGAACGTACTTGAACACTTGGAAGCCTTGCCTTGCTAACCCAACTTGTATGTTTTGTTGTTGTGGTTGTAGTTAATATTTGTGAGAGCAATGTCTAGACCGAGGGGTAGACCGAGAGTGGTTCGTCAGGAACCACGGGTTGCGGCTCCTGTTGAGCCAGCTGTTGGAGTGGAGGCTCATCTGGAAGGGCCGGTGGCTGCGGGAGTTGGCGCTCCACCACCACCTCCACCACCTCCACCTCCTCCACCTGGAGCTGGAGGCGAGGATGGAGCCGGAGGAGATGGACCTCAAGGTGGCCAAGGTGGCCAAGGTCCAGCTGGAATTGATATGACTCCGCTAGTGCAAGCGATAGCGGGAGCTTTCCAGGCCGCAGTTGCGGGAGCTCAGGCTGCAGCTCAGCCTAGGTGTGATGATGCTAGTCTACCGTTGGAGAGGCTCCGTAGCTTGGGAGCCGAGGAGTTTAGAGGATCTACTCCGGAGAGGTCGGAGTTATGGTTGGAGAAGACGGTTCGTATCTTAGCTCAGATGGGTTGTGCGGGCGCACGTAGATTGGGTTGTATGATCTCACTGCTTCAGGGTGATGCCTACACCTGGTGGGTCACCATTACTGCCGGGGTTCCAGAGGCCGAGATAGATTGGGAATTCTTTGAGTTTGCTTTCCGGAAGAGGTACTTAGGACCGAGCTACCTAGATGAGAAAAAGAGAGAGTTCATGGCTCTCACTCAGGGGGATGCATCTGTGACTGATTATGAGATTCATTTCGTCCGTCTGAGTCAGTATGCTCCAGAGTTAGTACCCACTGAGAGGGCTCGATGTGATCGTTTCAGATACGGGCTTCATGAGGAAGTTAAGAGGTATACCTTAGCTTTAGATTATTCTGACTTTGATGTCTTGGTTGCTAGAGCCAAGGACATTAAGCATAGCTTGGGGCTGACCAAGCGTTCTGGGGGATCTAGTTCTGGTAAGAGGCACAACAACTTTGATGGTAGAGACGCTAAGAGGCACAGAGGTGGCGAACATCAGTTTGATCAGAGACGTGGCAGTGGCCACCATGGTAGAGGCCATCAGGGCCATAGAGGAGGAGGGCGTTTGCCCGAGTGTGCACAGTGTGGGAGGCAGCACACTGGTGAGTGTTGGGGTAACTTCCATGCTTGTTGGAACTGTGGTTCGAGGGACCACTTTAGGAGGGACTGTCCACGTCAGGCAGCTCAGGCACCAAACATTGCTCAGGCTCCTGCGAGAGGTAACGATTTTCAGAGAGGCCGTGGGCGCGGTCGTGGCTACTTCCAGCCTAGGGCTGATGCACCTAGGGGAGATGCTCAGAGGAACCTTGCTCATGTTGTGGCTGTGCAGCCAGAGGCGGGAGGGCCAGCGAGAGTTTATGCTCAGAGAGAGGCCGGGAACGACACCGATGTGATAGCAGGTAATTTCGAGTTACAGTCTATGTCTTTGCTTTCTTTGGTTGATTCGGGTTCTACGCATTCCTACATTTTGAGTGAGCATGCACAGAAGTTAGATATTCCTGTAGAGATCTTAGATGTAGGTATGCATGTTACTAGTTCCTTTGGTGAGACAGTTGTGGTTAGACGTATGTATAGGAGGTGTCCACTGAAGATTCAGGGTCATGTATTCTCAGTTGACATGATGGAACTTCCTTTCTACGGTTTTGATATCATATTGGGTATGGATTGGTTGGTTGAGCATCGGGCTAGTGTGGATTTTGAGACAAAGAGAATTTCTTTGAAGCTTTCTGATGACTACGAGGTAGTAGTAGTAGGCGAGAACATTAAGTTCTTGTCTAATGTGGTGTCAGCTTTAGAGGCTCATAGGTTAATGGACTCAGGATGTGGGGCTTATTTAGCTTATGTTATGAATCCGGATATGAGTGAAGCTAGACCGAAAGATATCAGGACAGTGTGTGACTTTCCAGATGTGTTTCCTGAAGAGTTGCCGGGTTTGCCTCCTGACAGAGATGTTGAGTTTGTGATTGAGACAGTTTCAGGGTCTAACCCAGTTTCGATAGCTCCGTATCGCATGGCTCCGAAAGAGTTGAAAGAATTGAAGAGTCAGTTGCAAGAGTTATTAGACCGTGGGTTCATTAGGCCTAGTAGTTCTCCGTAGGGTGCCCCAGTGTTGTTTGTGAAAAAGAAGGATGGTAGCATGCGTATGTGTATTGACTATAGACAGCTGAATCAGTTGACTGTGAAGAACAAGTATCCGTTGCCTCGTATATATGATTTGTTTGATCAGTTGAGAGGTGCTTCAGTGTTCTCGAAGATAGATCTGAGATCCGGGTACTATCAGTTGAAGGTGAAAGAGTGTGATGTTCCGAAGACAGCTTTTAGGACTAGGTATGGTCACTATGAGTTTCTTGTGATGCCATTTGGGCTCACGAATGCACCAGCAGCATTCATGGACATGATGAACAGAATTTTTAGGGACTATCTAGATCGCTTTGTAGTTGTCTTCATTGATGATATACTTGTGTACTCGAAGACAGAAGAAGAGCATGATGAGCACTTGAGGTTTGTTTTACAGAGATTGTTGAGCAATCAGTTGTATGCGAAGCTTAGTAAGTGTGAGTTCTGGATTCGAGAGGTTGTGTTTCTTGGCCATGTTGTTTCGGCCGAAGGTATCCGTGTTGATCCATCGAAGATTGAGGCTATTGTTGAGTGGAAACAACCTAAGTCCGTGACTGAGATTAGGAGTTTCCTAGGATTAGCCGGTTACTATAGGAGGTTTGTTGATGGATTCTCTAGAGTAGTTGCTCCCTTGACTAAGTTGTTGCAAAAGGGAGTCAAATTTGAATGGTCAGATGCAAGACAGAAGGCCTTTGAGAAATTGAAAGAAGCTTTGACGAATGCTCCAGTGTTAGTGCAACCTGTTTCAGGTAAGGAGTTTGTGATCTACAGTGATGCTTCCTACGTAGGCTTAGGATGTGTTCTGATGCAAGATAGGAGAGTTGTTTCTTATGCTTCTAGACAGTTGAAGATTCATGAGAAGAACTATCCTACTCATGACATAGAGCTAGCCGCAGTAGTGTTTGCATTGAAGATTTGGCGTCACTATTTGTATGGCGAGAAGTGTATAGTTTACACCGATCACAAGAGCTTGAAATACCTGATGACACAGAAAGAGTTGAACTTGAGACAGAGGAGATGGCTAGAGTTGTTAAAAGACTATGATTTGACCATTGAGTACCATCCGGGTAAAGCGAATGTAGTAGCCGATGCTTTGAGTAGAAAAGTGGCCGTTGAGTTGAGAGCTATGTTTGCTAGGTTGAGTGTGTCCGATGATGGTGGTATGATCACTGAGTTGCAAGTGAAGCCTTCTTTGATTCAGTTGATTAGAGAGAAACAGTTGCAAGATGCGAGCCTAGTTCCTCATGTTCAAGACATAGCCGAAGGAAGACCGACCGAGTACAGTTTCAGTGGTGAGAGTCTGTTGTGCTTCAGAGATAGAATTGTTGTACCGGAAGATGTTGAGTTGAGACGACAGCTTTTGAGTGAAGCACATTCGAGTCCCTTTTCTATGCATCCGGGTAGTACCAAGATGTACCGAGATTTGAAGACTGATTACTTCTGGGTTGGTTTGAAGAGAGATGTAGCCGAGTATGTGAGCCGTTGTATGGTTTGTCAGAGAGTGAAGGCAGAACATCAGGTTCCTTCAGGTTTGCTACAGCCTTTGAAGATTCCGGAATGGAAATGGGAGAGAATCACCATGGATTTTGTGTCAAGGTTGCCTTTGTCTCCTTCGAAGAAGAACTCAGTTTGGGTGATTGTTGATAGGTTCACTAAGTGTGCTCACTTCTTAGCGGTGAACACTACAGATTCCTTAGACAAGTTGGCAAACTTGTACATTCGTGAGATTGTGAGACTTCATGGAGTTCCGAAGTCTATAGTTTCGGATAGAGACCCTAGATTCACCTCGAGGTTCTGGAATTACTTGCATAGTGCTTTAGGTAGTCGTCTGCATCTCAGCACGTCTTATCATCCGCAGTCCGATGGGCAGTCAGAGCGAGTGATACAGATTCTAGAGGATATGCTTCGTTGTTGTGTGATTGATTTTCAGGGTTCTTGGGAGAAACACTTACCGTTGGTTGAATTTGCTTACAACAACAGTTATCAGTCTAGTATCCAGATGGCACCGTATGAGGCCTTGTATGGTAGACGGTGTAGGACTCCGATTTGCTGGGCTGAGACAGGTCATAGATTATTACCTATGCCGGACTTGCTTAAAGGAACTACAGAAAAAGTGAAGTTGATTTGCGACCGTTTGAAAGCAGCTTCCGATCGTCAGAAGTCTTATGCAGATTTGAAAAGGAAAGAGATTGAGTACTCAGTGGGTGAGAAAGTGTTTCTGAAAGTATCTCCGTGGAAGAAGGTGATGAGATTTGGCCGTAAGGGCAAGTTGAGTCCGAGGTTCATTGGTCCGTATGAGATAGTTGAGCGGATTGGGCCTGTAGCTTATCGGTTGAGGTTACCTTCTGAGTTAGAGAAGATTCATGATGTCTTTCATGTGTCTATGCTTAAGAGATATAGATCAGATCCTTCGCATGTGATGCCCGTTGAGGAGATAGAGTTGAATCCGGATTTGTCCTATAATGAAGAGCCCGTTGAGATACTTGCTTCTGATAGCAAGGTGTTGCGTGGCAAGACCATAGAGTTGGTCAAGGTGTTGTGGAGACATAGAGGTGTGGAAGAGGCCACGTGGGAGAGGAAAGCGGATATGGTTGAGCAGTTTCCGTATTTGTTTCCACCAGGTAATTTCGGGGACGAAATTTCCTTAAGAGGGAGAGAGTTGTAACACCCGTGTCTTGGGCCTAGGAGTTAGCTGGATTGTTGTTCGGGTCAATTAAAATCTAATTAAAATAAACCAACTTTGAAAAATGGCCTATTTGAATCTTAATAAAGAGGGAGGGACCAAAGTTGTGATTTACCCAATTTTAAAATAAAGGAAGACAACTTTTATGGAAAAGTTGTCATCTTCCTCTTCATTCTCTCCTTTCCCAATTTCAAAACCCTCCCCCATTTTCACACACTCCTAAACCCTAGTTACTATTCCATTGGCTTTGCAAATCGATTTCAACACCAAATTAAAAGGTAAATGTATTTTCTTAACCTCCTCTCTATTCTCTACTTATCTATTGTTTTAGATTTCAAAAATAGTGAGTTTTGAAAATTAGGGTTCATATGGAAATTTGGGTTTTTGATGGGGGTTTTCAATTTGTTTTGAGGAATTGTTTTGGGATTATGTTTAATCATAATAAAAGAGACAACATATCTTAATTTGGTTGATTTTGGGTGAATTTTCGTAGTGGGTCTTTAGGGCAAATTTTAAAGTATGAAAAATTGGGTTTTTGGGAGGTTTAGGGTTGGAATTGAAGGGCTGATGGCCTACCTATGTTAGGAGGGTGATTTTGGGATATTTTGGGAGTCATTTGGGTGCTTGGAATTGGGAATTTCAGCCCTTGGTTGTGGGAGTCCGAAAAATTTGGTTTTTGGAGATGCTATGTGATTTGGAACTTGTGGAAACTTAGTTGTGTTTTGCAAGGTAGATTGATGGTTGAATTAGCATTGATTTGGGAAGTGATGTATGTGTTTTGTTTGGCTAGAAGCAAGGGGAAACGTGGAAGAAGCATCGGGAGTGAATCCGGGGAATTGAAGACAATCGCTTGTTTGGTTCTTGAGCTTGGAAGCGTAGGTGAGTGGTTAATTGTTTTAAACGGTTTTAAATTGGTTGGTTCGAGTATGTGGACTAGGTTGGGCTTGGTAGACCCACCTAGAGTTAGGATTAGGGTGGTAGCCTAATCCTAAACTTGATCTAGAGCCTTTGGTTGAACTCATTATATGGTTGTGTATGTCTCGTATGAATTGTGGTATGAATGTCTATGTATATTGCTTTATACATGTGAAATGAGACTTGGACTTATGTTGCTTGAGACATGCATGATGATGGTTGTTGGTGAGTACGTGCTAAGCACAAAGTTATTGAAATGAGTAATGTGAAGTGAGTAAATATTGGCACTAGTAAACTTAAATACAAATGATCGATCATTAGGATGTTAGTGTGTACACATGAGTCAAAAGTCGCGCGTGGCCTTGGTGGCGTTGAGTCACCAAGGAGGAGTACGGGTACGCCCGGAAATGGTAATTAAATATAGTCGGTGATGAGTGGAATCCCATCGACGGGGCGTGAGGATGAGTGGAATCCCCTCCGCGAGACCGGTGATGAGTGAAATCCCACCGTCAGGTAATGGTTGTGTGTTGGACGTGAGTTCCAACGGTTATCCGTGTATTTGAGTCTTAACTAGGTGCCAATGTTGATTGATATGAGTATCAATGTGTTGAGATATATGAACTATTTGGATGTTTATATGTGATTACATGTATGATAGTATTGAGCTCATAATTGTGGCATACATGTGATATATTGCTCATGCATCTATACCTTGTGGACTCTTGGTTTATGTAAATGGCCTTGGTTAGATCGTGCTCGGACCCTGCAATGTTGAGGTTTGTTTTTAGAGCTTACCCTCACTAAGCATCATTGCTTACGCTCTCTTTGTTCAACATTGCAGATCCTTAGTTCGAGGGTTGCTTGCGCAAGTGGAAGGCTCCAAGTGTGGTTTTGGACTTGAATTTATCAAGTATGGTTTTAATGCTAAGACATGTAATAGTTTAAGCAATGGGATGTGTAAGGTTTTGTTGATTGTTGTTGGTTGCTAGGAGCATGTTTAGACTCCATGTTATGTCGCTTTTGTGTGGCTTGTGATGCCATGTTTAAGTTGTAATCCATGCCTAATTGCTTACTTTGGACATTAGCCTATGCCTTAAGAGTTTTTTACATGTGTTTGAATGTTGTTTGAATGAATGCATGTTGTGGATTGTTGCCTTAGTATTAGACATGTTTAAGTCTTGTTAAAGTATGATGATATTGTTGGTTTAAATTGGGTTCAATCGAATTGCTGTTGTATGGTGTTTTGGGGCACCCTTGTGCCTCAAAACAGTCCAGACGAGTCTGCAGACAGGGGGCGTTTCGGAACGGGTCCCCCTGTTCCGGAACGGTCCCTGTGTAAATGGCCTGCCGTTTCGAAACGGATGAGGGTCGTTTCGGAACATTTTGGCTACTGGAATTTCGAGAAATTGGCGAGATGTAGCCGTTCCGAAACGGGCCTTTGGTGTTTCGAAACAGTCAAATCTCGTTGACCACGAGATATTGACCGTCAAGGTCGTTCCGATACGGGTCACCCCTGTTTCGGAACGGTCACCCTATGGTTGACCCTGGCCTGTTGACTTAGTCAAGCCGTTTCGGAACACCCTAGGGGCGTTTCGAAACGGCCTGCTGTAATAAAGTAAAATGGACTGTTTATGCTTTGTTTGGTCGGTAAATGTTTCGTTGTTTGTATCTTCCGCTGTTATGTTCCACTTAGGAATTAAATATGCATCTAGACAAGATTAAAGTTAAAGAATTTTTTTCTGGGTCGTTAACCGAGGGGAAGCCTTAACGGGTTTCGCTTCGGTTTTCCCCGTGTGGCCCACTCGGACCGGTCATCCGACCAGACCGGGACGAGGGGGTTACACAGTTTGAATTTCAAAGTTCACCATGGGTTCAATTTAGCGTCTACTTTCACCAATATTTAAAATGTAAAAAAAAGGGGAACCGGATAAATAAACTTGTTCGTAAACATAATCGAACCGAACAAATATTTTTTCGTGCTCGTTCGTTTATTAAATGAGCATAAAAATTTTGTTTATACTCGTTTATATAGCTTAATAAAGGAATGTTATACGAAGACATTACGCATCATAAGTACTTCTCTATCCGAATGCTGATCATTAAACAACACTGTTTGAATAAATGTTGCTTCTAAGACAATAAAATGATAAGCTTCTGTCTCAAGAAATCACATGTTTGTTAAATGATAGCAAGCACTTTGAATGGAAACAGGTGGATCAGAGAATGAGCCATTCATAATTCGCTCTGCAACCCACAGATTGGCTGCCTCACTGTAATGTATGCCATCCCAGCTAATGTGCTTTGATGGATGATTGCAAGGACTGCCATAAACTGTTCCATTTTTCCGACAATTCCCGCAACAAATGTTAACTGCTTCCACAAAACCTGCACCATAAGACCCAAAACTGCAGTGTTAAATCTCCATTCCGATGCCTGCAAATTGCAATACTGATACTTTCTCAAACATGCTTACCTAGACTTGTCGCACCGCTAATGAGCGCGTATTTGGCCGAATAGACATCGACATATGTGAATCTAGCAAAAGGGAGTTGAGCCCTTAACTGGTAAATCTTATCCTTAAGCTGTCTGTTAAACTCCATAGCCACTTCATTTTGAAGCTTCACACATCCATTCTTATCTAAATTCCAAGGCTTCGGTTTTTCGTACAAAACCGAAACCGGCAAGCAACCAATGGGGCCTGTATTATGAACCCAAAAGAACCTTGCCCCTTCATTGTATAGTATCTGAAAAACCAGGAAAAAAATGACAGTACTAATTAGTTCAACTATAATTTTACAGACACTTTCAGTTCAAGAATTAGTGTTTCTTACATGAAGAGCTTGGGACAATTGGCCTATGATGTCGGGGATTGATGCTAAAACTTGTTTTACTGTCGTGTATTGGAAACCATGAGCAAGATCATTTTGTCCGGCATCAAATGTGTATAAAGCCTGTGAGAATTCTGCAGGCCTTGGTATATTGCTAATGGTTAAAGGAATTCCTCCTAGAGAAAAAATATCGGATTTCGGTGTGAGTATCGTGTACGAATAAAATACACAGGAAATTATAAAGGACTTACTGTTGAGGTTAAGTTGAGTGTAGAGAGCAGTAGTGCGAGCTTTAAATTGAATGAACTGTGAAATCTGAACCCCAAGATTGAATGGACTATAACCAGGTGGCCTGATAGATGAGCCACCAGTTGCATAATTTGCACCATGCCTAAAATTTGTTCCGACCGAGTCCAAATATGCACTAAGATATGGTAACTTCAGATTCTCAGCTGCAAAACAAGCAACAGAATCGGAAATCAAAACATAAACTATCACTCGACAGTCGATACTCGCACACCCGAGTCCGTACAGAGGACATGATGTAAACTTGCCTATGAAGTCTATGATGAGGCGACCATCACAGGCTCTTCCAGCAGGATGTCCAAAGAAGGTTTCTCCATTTGGCGAAAGGATCTCATAGATTGCTGCAGATATTCCACCGGTGTCAGAATTCGAGTCCCCGAAATTGTATATTGCTGGAAAACTACATGAAAATGAACCAGCACTGCCTTCCACAATTCCCCATTGGTCTGCAAATCCAAAAAACAGTATCCCAAATACATAAAACAGTTTACAGTAGCTCTCCATTATGTTCCTTGGCCAGAAGCTAAAGCCCCCGTGATAGGGATAGGATATATATAAGTTTGAAAAATGAAGTGAGATGTTTGTGGAAGTCTAAGTTTTGGGGTGGTGATACTGGCATGGTTAAAATGATCATAATCCATCATTTGCATTAAACCAGAAGCATCGGCGTGCACTTTGATGTTGATGAGCATGGGGGATGGTCCACCAATTTAAATACTTGGGGCTCAAGGTAATCTGTTTTATGTAATGTTGTGTTTCATATTCATGATTAATCATATACACAGACCACAGTTCAAGTCGGTGAAATCATGGTGGAAACTTCCCTTTACTATCAAACGTTAACTTTAAATCATAACATATTAAAAATAGGAAAATATTAAAGTTTACACAAGTCTTTTAATTTTTAGTGTTTAGAGTTTTATGTTAGAGTTTAGGGTTTAAGAGTTTAGTGTGTATGGTATATAATTTAAAATTTATGGTTAAAATTCAGAGTTTAGGGTTTAGAATTTAAGGTTTAAGTTTTAGGGTGCTAGGGTTTGAGATTTAGGTTTTAAATTTTATAGAAGAGTTGTGTAAATTCTTTTTACACAACTTGTGTATCAAAATATAACTCATAAAGGAAAATACTTTGATACACAAGCTTGTGTAAACTTTAATTTACACAAGCCCTTTAATTTTAGGGCTTAGGGATTTAGGTTGGGGTTTATGGTTTAGAAGTTTAAGTTGTAGGCCGTAAAATTTAGAGTTTAGGGTTTAAGTTTTAGGGTGTCAGAGTTAGAAATTTAGGTTTTATATTTTATAGTTTAAATATGAATGATTATATAATTTTTTTTTATAAAACTTGTGTATCAAAATATAACTTCTTTTTATATTTTAAATATATTTTTTGTTTTTATGATTTTTTTAATTTTTATAACACGTTATAATTGGTTTAATTAATTCTTTTTAACATGAAATATCATTTGGTTAACAAAAAAGGTAAAATAAATGGGTAATTTTTTGATACATTGGCAGTGGAAACCAAAAGTTTCCACAAACGCCTTATTTATGGTTTAGAGATTTAGTTTAGGGTGTATGATTTAGGGGTTTAGGTGTATGAGTTTTGAATTTAGGGATAGTGATTGAAATTTACAATTCATGGTTATAATTTAAGGTTTATAGATTAAAACTTAAATCCTCACCATATTACCCTAAAAACTAAACCCTAACCTATAAATCCTAAATTCTAACCATAAACACTAAATTTTAACCACTACCCCTAAATTCTAAATCCCTACACCTAAACCCCTAAACCCTAAATCTAAGGCGCTTATGAAAACTTTTAAATTAAATTTGATGCACATTGTCTACATAAATTTGTTTTACACAAATATGTCTATTTAAACTCGACGATATAAAATTTAAATTCATAACCATAAATTCTAAACACAAACTCATAAATTATAAACTCTAATCTCTAATGTTAAACTTCAAATAAAAAACCTTAAAATATAATCCCCTAAATCCTAAAATTAAACTAAAATCTAAATTAAACTCAATGTGAAAAATAAAATATTCACCACTGATATATAAAATATTTTCTTCAGTAATAATATAGTATGAATAACACAACACAATAATAATACAAGAAATAACTCATTGTACAAGCCTGATAAAATTGATTACTATTTAATAACAAGATAACGATATAATATTTTAAGGATAAACTACTCAAGGTGACTAATGAACTGTTTGAGCGTACTTATTTTGATCACCGAACTAAACAATTCGTCAACCATACTATCTGTAACGACCCGAACTTCAGGTTAGTGAATTGGGTCTCAAACCGAATTTTGGGCCTTTATATTGGAAGCTCAATTAATGAGTTTGGGCCTAGTGGCAAAAAGGAAGAATGGGGTTTCAAACTTTTAGTTAAATGGTATCATCTTTTATTTTGGAGAATTTGAAATTGAAAAGATAAAATAAAAATAAAGGAAGAAAGAAGATAGGGGGTGGTAGGTGGAAAAAGTAAAAGAGGATATGATAGAGAGAATATGAAAAGGAAGAGAGAAAAATGGAAAAGTGAAGGAGAAGAGCTTTGAAGCTCTATCTACCGCCGCTTAAGCATTCGTTCGCGACATAACTGGTACCGTTGGAAAGCTCTCATCGAGAAGAGTCAGTCGATGGTCGTCAAGTTGTCGTTTCCTCCGCTGTTCGCCATGGTGAGGGAAAGTAAGTTTGGCCAAGTACAAGATAAAGCATTTTCGGCCGCCAAAAATTAGAAATGGAGGTCACCGACGTGCTCACCGGCTAGAGTATTGCCGATCTGGAGTCGGCCACTATCATTCAACCACTGGAAGGCCTCCCACGCGCCTTCACGTGCCACCGACGAGGATGGGTGTGGTTCAGCCTAAACGGGTGCACCATGCTGCGGTGTACCGCACCACACTAGATTGGTGTCACCCGAGTGCACTGAAGCCTTGGTGCACCTGCACACACTGGATTTGGCTCTTTACGGTGCACCAAAGACTCTATGCACCTGGGCACACATGATTATGTTCCTAGGGTGCACCATAGCTCCCGTGCACATGCATCGCACCGTATCACTAGGCCTTGAACAGAATTGACCAGGCCGTTGACCGACTGTTGAGTTTTTCTGGGGGATCATACCTGGGGGTTTCTCAAGGTTTTGGATCCAATGGCGCAGTTCGTTTTGCCAAATTCAAAACTGGTAAGTTGTTTTTATACATTTTACCTTGTGATTTGATTAGGGGATGCATGAATTAATATAGTTTCGTATTCTTTGGTATACGAGGATTATTCGGGATCGGTATCGAGTCAAGTGGAATATTTGGGAAACTTGGATGAGGATTTTAGTGATATCAGCATAAGGTTAATACACCTCAAACTCCTATTGCTTCATGAGCATCATAAGCGTAATTGTCTTGCTTGTTAGTTGTTGCAAAATAGGTTGATGATAGATAAGCATGAGTAGAGATCGACTATATATGACTCGATATTTTGAGATGTATGATGATGTTACGGTTATGATGGGACTGCTAGAGGCTTTAGAAACCGTGCAGGGTTGTTTGTGATGCCAATATGATTAATTGATGATTGTTGGATTGATTGAGATAAATGTGACATTCTGTGTGCTTGTTTGAATGGACTGATGTGATTTGATGGAAAACTGTGTAATAGATGAATAATGGTTACATTCGAATAAATGAGTATAAAGCTGTTAATTAATATTAATTGATTAAATACGGTAGTAAACCAACTTTAATGACTCTCATAAGCTTTAGGGATCAAGTAAGCTTCGTAAGCTCGTAATGCAAGTTAAGGATGGAAACTGGTTTTCTTGGTCACCAACTTGTTTTTTTGGTCACCAACCTGTTTTCTTGGTCACCAAGCTGTTTTCTTGATCACCAACTTGTTTTCTTGGTCAACAACTGGTTTTCTTGGTTTTTCTGCATAACAGATAGAATTTCATAGTAGTAAGGCTAGTTCCAGTAAAAGACCTAAATTCGAAGGCTAGGACCTAGTGGGCCCCTAATAAGGTGAAATGAATAGTAAAACTGAAAAATCGGGAATTTAACCGTATATACGAATATAACGAGATATAACTTGATTAATGTTTAGTGACTTATTTGTAATAGCAACCATAGAGTCCTTGGTGGATCATGTGTGGTTACGTGCTAAGTAAGGGCACTTGTGTGGTTGGGTCTTCTTGATTGATGAGATCCGGATACCCAGGGGAAGAGTGTTGCAACACCATGGTTAGAGATACCGAATGTACATCCCTGAAGCTGTATGGCCCCAAGTCTCACTCGAAGATGCTCGACGGGACATTTCGAGCATGGATGTACGCTTCTGAAGCTGTGTGGAATCGGATCTCACTCAGAGTGTATGTTTTCGAAGTTGTGTGGCACTGGGTTTCACTCCAAGTTTGTGGTTATGGTATTGTGTGTTTTGCTCGAGGGATCCGGTGGGATCTCGAGTATGGTTGGGCCTTGTGGGTCATGTATGATGTTTTGTTGTGATGAGAGCATGTGTTTAGGCGACTAGTGGTAGCACCATATGTTTATTTATCTCTCCTTATTTCCGGAACTAGCTTGTATGCTTATGTTTATGATTAACACGAAGTATAGTAGAGTAGATGTGTAGCACTGAGCTTTGTAAGCTCAATGCTCGGAACTATTTTTTCCGTGCGTAGGTTGATCGTCGGATCATGGGTTCGAGGAGCACTATCGGTTTGGGATTCCAGCATGTGGAGGCTTTTAGAGTATGATACTTGTGTTTAGTGGACTATGTATTCATAGGGCCTTACGTAGTTGAGTCTGTATTTCTTATTTTGAAATTGTATAAATCAAATCAAATGTTTAAACGTTTTAAATTAAATTGGAGCTCTTTTGTATTGTTTTGATTATTTAATTATATTTTCAACTATCGACTTTAAATGCTTTTGAGAAATAACTTGTTTGGGCTAAACCCAGTTTGAGAATTTTAAATGGTTTTGGCTTGGGCTTGAGGCCCAAATTTTGACATCCGGGTCGGGGTATTACAACAATGGTATCAGAGCTTACGTTTAGCCAGTTCTAGGAAACCCCATGGCGGTATAGGTGTTTTGGTAAGGTGTCTAGTGAATACAAGCCCTTAAATTAAGTTCATACTCCTTTAGACTGGAATCTTGGTGGTGCGTCTAATGTTATGATGATAAAATGGTTGCGAATCATGGCTGAGAAGGCCGAGTTAAGTGTTGAGCCGCTCATGGGAGCAAGGCCGAAGGTGAACTCTTCTCGGATTGTTGAGAAATGAGTTAGTGGAATGATGCCGGAGTCGAGGATGTGTCCTCCTCCCGCCACCCGAATGGAGTCTTCGTTGCGTGTTGAAGACGTTCCAAAGCCTTTAGAGTATGTTATGAGAGTTGTGCAAGAAATCTTCATCGTTATGTGAGAATAACGTTTGTGAAGCAAGTGTTGATAATTCGCTTCCGAATTCGATCAGTGGATACATGTTGGTTAGAGGACCCTCTGTTGGCTTAAAAAACGAGTCTTGCTGGTACTTGGAGGGTATCCTTGCCCTTCTCAGAGGCATTTCTCAGAGGTAGTGGATTTGGGACACACTAGTTCGTCAGAGTATGACCGAAGTTGGATGTTCTTCGGGTTAGATAGAGCTATCTTCTTGTGAGTTATGGGAAATTGATTGGGTTAATCAAGTGAGATGCTAGCCGGTAATGTCGAGAGTTGTGCTCGAGGCCTTGAGACCTCGAGGGAACCCAACCTTGGTAATGAGAATGTTGAATCGTCACCCTTCTACCATGGTCTTCGTAGATGTTATTTTGGAGGATTATACAACGGGGTCGTGAGCAATGTTTCACCAGTCGATTGATGCTATGTGGGCAGTTCGACGCTCGAGAGCTTTCGGACTGTTAGAGAGTATATCGTGCTTCTTGGAGGAGTCGTCAGGACTTCCGCCCTAACAAGAACATGAGTGGATGTTGAGGTAAGATTGAGTTGGATGTCTGTTCCTATCACCGTTGTTAGAGGACACCGAACCAATTGAGAAAGTAAGAGGTTCAGTTGAGAAGGTGCATCTCAAACAAGGTTTCTTTTGTCTAAGTGTTTCGCCCAAGTGAGAACCAGGCTTGTTAGCTAATAAGAAGTTGGTTCATTGAGGTGGTGCTTAAACCGTTGATGGCCTGTTATGTGGTAGTGAAGGACTGTTATGTGTCTCCCAAGTGTAACAACGAAGTCGCCATCGGTCCCTTTTATTATATTAGGCGGACCGGAAACCTAAAAAACCAATCATATCGAGGGTTCAGGGGCACGGTTACTTGTGGGGAAGGATTAGCACCCCCATCACACCCGTAGGACGACGCTTACTTGATCACTAATATTTTTCTTATAATCTGAATGTGTGCATGCAAGGATTAATGCAAAAATCCACGAAGTTCTAAAATTGGCTCGAATTCGCTCACGGCTGAGAAAACCCGAGTCAATTTAGACGCAAAGAGATTAAGGCATTAATCCCTAAAATCCAAAAATATCATCTCGCATAGGAGTTTCGATCATTCCCACAACAACTAGGTGAAAATCAAATTAACCCTAATTGAGAAGACACTTCGCTTTTCATGATGCAATTTGAATGATGTTTTACTTATCCATTTATTAATTTCTAGACCCTAAATATCATTTATTAAGTGTTTTAAGTAGCTAATCCTAAAAAGCTCTACTTTGACAGAATTTTAACTTAACTATATATTTAGATTTTCTATCCACATGATTACCAAATTAGTTAGAAGAATGAATTATTTAAAAGAACCTAAACCTATGAGGCTAATTGCTACATATTATTAAAATTAATTAAATTAAATTCACCCTACACATTTACACGTATTTAAATAACTTAGGCTAAAATGTTTATTTTAAATATTGTACAAAATTTTAATTACAGAGAAAACCATGTTATTAAGTGGAATGAATTCTCTTTAACCTACAATTTTTATGAATGTTTGGTAAATAAAGCAAACAACATGCTAGATATAAATAAAATAACGAAAGGGTTAAATTGCATAGAAGTAAAAAAAAATAAGAACTGAATTAAAAATAAAAAGGACTAGAGTGTAGAAATTGCAAACAGTAGGGTAAAATCGCGAATTTGACGAAGAAAGGGAGCGCATGTCGAGCTTTGACGTGGGTCGGTTTTAGATCTCACACATGTCGAATATAAGGCTCCAAAAAATCAGAAACAATCCTTATTCTTACCTTCTATTGTTTTATGAACCAAATACCCTCTAAAAATATCCTATGAAAGGCATCACCATCATTGCCCAGAAGCAAGCCGCGCACAGCCACACGCCACGACACCGACCACCGAGGATCAACGCCGATGATGGTTCGTCAGCCCTTGCTCCTTCTGGTTTTGACCTCCACTTTCAGCTCCTCCTATGGATGGTAACACTCGCGCCCCTCTCCCTTGATTCGAACAGATGCACAAAATATAGATAAAAAAATGAATTTGAGTATAATACCTCAAGAATTTTGACTGAGAATTGCTTGTATTGCTTAAAAAATTGTGTGTTACATTGGATGAATTGGTGGCTTTTTATAGCCAATTACAATTTGTATATACAAGGAATTAAAAATCCAAGATTAAACTCTTTCGATTTGGCTTTGATTCTTGCCAGATATACTTTGATTCTTGCTTGATCTTTATGCCAATCTAGTTTGGTCAAAATTGGCCGATTTCTTGTCTTATTTTCTTTCCCTTTTGTTTAGATTCAAATGCTAATCCCTTATTTTTGCTTGTATGTCACGACTGAGATGAGAAGATGATGAACGACAAAGTGCGGCGGCGTTTAGTGACCGGTGATGGTTGCATCAGCGGGCATGAGAACTAAAGAGGCTAGAAAGTCGGGCACGTGGGAGGCACGTACGAGTGATGATCCGCGTGAAGCCTCCCTGCACAATTTGGGCCGTCAGATCCTTCTCGATCGAGCGGTGCTGAGATGTGCGGCGCCATGTCTTGAGGAGCTAGGGTTTGGATGCACGAATCTAGACCGTTAGATCAAGTTTGATCCAACGGTAATGAGGAGTTGCGGCTTATGAAGTAAAGAGCTAGGCTTTAGGTTTTTTATTATGTAGGGCCAAATTGGGCTTTGTATTGGACCTCTTTTAATAAATTGAATGAGTTATCATATATATATATTGGGGTTTACGCATTTTCTTTGTTTTTATTTTTGGGCTCTAATATATACAAAAACCAAATAAAGTGGGGCTGGATAAAATAAGTGACTACAGTTGCCCCTATTTTCTCATTCTGGTGAAACGTGAATAGGGCAAAGAACAAAAGGCGTTGATTTTATCTGGCTAGGACAAGTGCGGCAGCGGACATTTCTTCAAATGATGCAACTCGTTTCTCCGGAGTGGCAGAAACAAACCGGGCACCACTAACTCGTCTTTCTGAAGTGGCAATGAACTAAGCAATTCTTCAAATGACCTATTCCTCTGAAGCGATAGTGAATAAATCAAATGACTTTATGTAACACCCTGATTTGAATGTTACTAGAATGACTAAATGTGTGTGTGTTCAATAGGGGATTAAATTAAAAGGGTTGTGTAATTAAAGTATCAAATTGAACTGACTACTTTGATCATTTGACAAATTCTGAGTGGTGCATGCTAAGTCAATTTTTAAAGGGGATTTGTACATGTGGCATTGCAAGGGTCGGTACACATAGGATTGTTATCCCTAGTGGAAAGTGATACTAAACAAAAAAAACACTATCATCTTCTCCATTCAAGCTTTTAGCTGAAACAAAGAGAATTAGAGAGCGAACAGAATTGTCTTATGGATTGTTAGAAGATTGAAGGTCTTGAATACTTGATTATGGTCTAAATTGTCAATGTAAGTAAGTTTTCCTCTTTGTAAATCCTCTAATTCGAAGCTTGCATGAAATAGTAGAGAGGTAAGGTTCAGTTATTGTTTTAGTTGTGGTAATGCTTGGTTCATAGGAAATGGTTGATGAATTTAGATTAAGGTTAGAATTAAGGATAGTTGGAGTATGAATTGATATTTAAAGTAATGGTAAGGTGAAGATTTATGCATTTAGAATGGCCTAAAGTGATGATAATTTTAGATTTGAACTTATTAGATTAGGTAAGTAAATTGAATTAGAACATGGAAAATACTTGGTTATGAATCTGTCCAATAAGAAAACCGTATAGTTAGCAAGTTAAAAATATATTAAATTCATGTTTTGGCACCAAGTTAGGTGGTTGTTGGGAAGTAAGATTTAATAGAATTGAAGAAATGTGTTATATTAAGCCTTAATGGCAGCTTAAACAAATTAAAAGAGAACCAAGACTGCCCTATTTTAGGAACAGAACATAAGGGACCGATTTGAGGGAAAATGGACTAGTTAAATTAGAGTTAGGACATAAACAAGTGCTGCTAATGATCCTATTAAAATGTGTATGTTGGTTAATAATTTATTCGATATTGGATGCTTAACATTGATGGTTGTTTAATCCAAATGAAATAGGGGCATGAGGATCATGGGAGCAGTTTTTGAATGGGGAAAATGATGTATTGATGACATGCTTTACTTTACCCACAAATTGATTATTATAGATAGTAATTAAGGTGTTGTTTAAGCAACCACATAGGCAAGTCATATAAATGCAACCTTAAATCTTGTTTGTGCTTGTGTGCTTGTATATTAACAATTTACCAATTATTGATTTAAGGATTGATCTTAATATATATTGTCACCTTATTGACAAAATAGATAAAAGAGGGAACGATCAAGGGGATGAACGACTCAAGGGAGTAGTGATACAAGACAAGGAATAGCTCGGGAAAATATTGTGAGTGTATTTATGTTTAAGTAAGCAAAGATTATTCAAATGCTTATCGTTGATTGAATTTGTTATGAGGCATAAACTGCTTAGATTCTTTTGGGTTGGTAATGCTAAATAAGGTAAGAAACCGAGGTATGTGTGGATGACTAATTGTGTTAAATTCGAACATATGGTTATATATATGTAGATTGGATATTGCTATGTCTGATGTAGTATCTTGTACATGAAGTATGTATTTGAATTGTTCATGAAATATGTTAGTGAAACACCATAGGGTCATAGAGCCTTGATTAGTGTTACCTAGTCTGATTGGCATGCCAATGTAGTTTCTGAGCTCAATCTGAATTGGACTAAGGTCCTCTGTGTGGTACTAAGGTACCTCTGATTAAACTAAAAAGAATACTTATCTCAATGGTACTAGTTACCATTGTCTGACATTGATCGTATGGTTTTGTATCCCTAGATTAACAACTAGTCAAGGCCATATGTTCAACCAAGATTGCTGGAGATTGTGTGATATGTTAGATAATTAAATTATGTATTGTATCACTTGTCTAAATTATTGAACATGGTATTCTTCTTATAGAAGTTTGCTACGGATATGAACTCGAAACTTGGTCAAGCAATACGATTTTGACAAAAGGATGAGCTTGCTAAACATATCTAATACTCGGTTGATTGATTTATTATAGTCTAATATTCCTTGTTTATGAGTACATATGTATATATGTATTGATGTTCTGAAATTTGCATTCTGACTACTCACTCTGTATACTTTCAGGTCACGTTGATCGTTAGACTAATTTTGGAGAGTCTACGCAAGGTCATCAAAGCTCTAAAGTATGTTTATTTTGTCTAAGTTAACTTCTAGAATGTGGCACTAGTATTATACTATGTTTAAGTTAGATCGATTTCAAAAGGGGTATGTAAATAACAAGTGTTACTAATGTTTGTGTGTATATATATTAAGCTCGGTTGTTCATGATTGGATGGTTTTAAATGATCAATTTCGATTAAGCTAGACAATTTATTAGTCCATTGATGTATGCTTGATGATGGCTCCTTATGGTTGTTAGTTCTTGCATGCTAATTAAGGTACTTGATTGATAATAGCTTGGACATGTATTTAAGTTAATGGTTAGGCTCGTTCTTCTTGATTATAGTTAGAAGTCTTATGTGCTTAATGACTTGAACTTGTTGATCCTATAAAAGGTTTGAAAATTAGATAGTTGTTTCGAAACCTTGTGTCAACAAATTTGTATGCCTTGTCAATATAGTGGTTGAGATCAAATACCTTAGTTAGATTCTTAATGTCATCTACTTATTTTCTATGTTAAAATCACAACTTGATTGCTTCCGTGCACTTCATGCCTTATTCGAATGTTTACAAGCATTTTAAGTGAACAAATCTAATAGTGATGCAACTCATATCCCCATGGATACCGAGTCAGTGGAATAGCATGTTTCTCTAGAGCGGCAGAAACATCTCTTCAAATGGTGCGAAGCGCTAAGTTTCATGCTTCATCTACATCTGATCTTTGCATATTTGCTCACTCAATCCAGTAATCTTAAACTTCTGATGAATGAAGTAATCTTCTTGACTTTTCAAAGCTTCTTATGAACACTTTTGAGTTTCTTGCATGGGAATCTTTGCAGCAAAGCTTATTTCCACCTTCAATGTCTTGAAATGATATTTAATGCTCAAGGAGTTTTTCCCAAAAAGGGTGACTCTCGCCCCTGCGGGCACTAAATTGATAAGTTTCTTTTCCCCGTGAGCTTGGACGGATAGGCTATAAAGGTTTCCATTCTCCATGAGCCTGAACGGATAGGCTATAAAGATTTCCATTCTCTATGAGCCTGAATGGATAGGCTTCGAATCGAAAATTGATATACTTCTTCTAAGGATGGCGAGAAATGTGATTTGCTCATTCAAAGTGACACGGCGTATCTTCCCCCTGGAGTGATAGGGTATTTTGTTCATATTGCTTCTACTGAAAGTGATGCGAAGTGGCATAGGGTGCCTTGCGCCTATGACCTCCTCTGGAAGACGGTGAAAGGTGTCTTGCCCTAGAAGAGGCATAGGGTATCTTGCACCTACGACCTCTTCTATAAAATGGTATGTTAGGCTTGATTGGCTCGATTTACTTCAACCGTTATGGATAGCCAAGTGGTGGAGAAGTTGGATTTTTGGGCGTTTGAGTTGGTGGCACAAATTGAGAATTAAACACAAGGATTTAGAGTGGTTCGGCTTTCTAACCCAAAGTCTACATCCACTACCTTGGAATGCCACCAAGGATTTCCCAAATTCACTAAGAATTTCGTCCCTTTTTCTCGGATGAGGAGGAAACCGTTACAACGATTAAGCTATCCACCCTTAGCTTAATCAACCACTCTCTTACAAGTGAAATTCAATGTAAACAAGAAATCCCTCTAATAGGTATGTGTTTGCAACTCTAAGCACTCACCCTAAACCTATACACTTGAGCATACATAAACATTTTATCTCACAAGTGTTTTTTCTATACAAGAGAATGGCAATTAAGCTCTAAAGACAATCTCTCATCATAATGTTGTTGAAAATTGAAGCATTTTCCTTTCCTTGATGCTTGGAGGTATCTTTTATACTCCCAATTGAGTTTGTAGCCGTTGAGGACCGTTGGGATTGAATTGGAGTCGTTGGAGACTTTATTTCCCTTATTAATTGCAGTTCTGGAGCTGTCCCTATCGAAAAGGCCTTCTTCAGAACTAACCGTTGAAGTCTGATGTAGAATGATGTATTGAAACACCTGGGGCCGTATTGAAACGCTTTGTGTTGTATCGAAACGTCCTGCAATTCAAATGACCGTTGGGAAATAGTCGTTGGGGTGTCTGCCATGTAGGCGTATCGAAATACCAAAGCTGTTTCGAAACAGAACCCCCTCCTTATCGAAACGGGCAAGCCCTATTTCGGTACGAGTTTTGGCAGTTTCAAAACGTATCGATACAAATTATGTCTGTATTGAAACGGGTAAATTAAAAGCACTGGTTTGGCTACTTACAAAAATTCAAACATTGCTAAAACCTTTTTAAACAACCTCAAACTTATTTTCAAGTTATTTTTTACTTAGAGAATATTTTAAATTCTTTTTAATTTAGTCTAAAACATTTTTCAATTATTATATCAAAACATATATTTCTACATGGTCCGTTTCTTAAATCTCGCTCACCTCATTCTATTTGAGTTTTGCCTTCTGAGGAGTCAACTCAATCTTCATGTCCCAACAAGCTATTACCCCAGAACTTTGAAATTTCCGAGCTCTTTCATTGCTCAAGTTGTTTTCTACTTCATCTTGTCTGTTCGCACGTGAACTCATCTTGTCGTTCCATGGGTAATGATGCCCCACTACTAAAGGTTCTGGGAGGAACTCCTTCCGACCTCTTCAATCTGGCTGGTCTTAGGCATCCTATCATGGCTTGCTCGTAGAGGGAATCTCTTCCCCACTCTTGCATTTTTGAGATCTTTTAAACATGAGCTTTTCTTCTAACACGCATGCCCCTTACGCGAGGTAATGCCTCATTCGACCTTAACCGCAGTTATCTTCAACATGATCAAGTCGTCTCTTGATTTGGTTCATGATGGCTATACCATTTCTTGATCTCCATTTTCAGTAGCAAATGAATTCTTTCAGCAACGCCTCCTTCATGCGAGTGTGGACAATTATAAGTCATACCAAGAAATCTTTTGTTTTTTCATGAATCCATGTTAATCTACTTGTAAGATGCTTGTGAATAAACAAGGTAAAAACTTGAAATGAAAATTTAAAGGAAATTTAAAAATTCATGGCAAACATGGAAAAGGTAAAATCAAGAAACAAAGTTAGATGCCCTCGAATTCATAGCATGAATGATTCATGAGCCCATCGGCCGAATTGTATTCTTAATTTCTACCCATTTAGGTGGCTCTCTTTGACTCACCATTTCCCCAAATTAATTTCCCTCTTTTCTAATATCAAACAAACATTAGAAGTTTTGAAGTCCTTGGAAAAAGGTGAACTCAATTAGGCGGGATGTGTTCTAAAAACAAACACCTCTTTTCAGATATCCCTATATGATCGAAATGGTCTTTCAAGGCTTGTAATGTGGCTAAGGTTCAAGGTTGCAAAAGAAAGGATATATAGGCCCAAATAAGTGTTTGAGGGTGATTAAACCAAGAATCAATTCTTCTTGATGAAGTCCCTGCTTTGTATTGCTTCATTAACTTCCTCTTTTCTTTTCCTTTCTGGATCGCTCTAGACTGCACGTTTTTGGGTTTTCATCCTGGAGTTCATCTCATTCTTTTTGCTTCGAGAATCTTCAACTGACACATGGTTCATGCGACGCTTTCTTGAAAACTTGTACTTTTCAACTTGGTGCTTCCTCCAATGGGGATATTTTCAACATTTTCCTTTCACAAATTTTTTCTTCTTTTTTCTTTTCTCTTTTTTTGGATATCCATCTTGGCCTACATGTAATTTTGCTCACGTTCCTTGCGTCCAATGCACTCATTCTTGTTACCTTCATAGCATGGTAAGAACTAGTCATCTTTGTCATGAAAATAGACTTTCATCACTTTTGCCCCCCCAGTGTGGGGAGTGATCCTTGGTTAGGGTTTAAAGAAAAAAATCAGGCTAAAAAAGGTCAACAATGGGTAATTTTTCTTTCTTTTTTTGCGAAGGGAAAAGAAGGAATGCCAAATCTCCTATCGTACATGGATATCATTGAAGAAAAGTTGTCATCAGTTGGTAGATGTTTTAGAGTTATCACTTAATCCAAAAATCTTAAACAACAATGTTTGAGAGGAAATTTCTCTCAAAATTTTCATTTAGGATCTTTCTTATTAATCCTGAGCATATTTTGTTTTCCCTCTATCGCGAGATTAGACTCAAGAATCATTCATGCAATCAATAATAGGGGCCCTGCAAAAAGGATATGTTTTTAAGAGGAATGGATGTAATGAATGAAAGAAATTAAATGTTTGCCACTTGAGAAAATAAAGGAAATCCATCTTTAAAACAAGTAAAATAACATAGAAGCCTGTAGAGCGTTTAGGTGTTATCCATTTATGAGCGCAAGTGCACACTCTTGTCAAGTTATAGTATAAGAGATATCGTCTCCCATAGGGATTGGAGTAGCTCCTATGAATTGTTTCCTGCACAAAGATTTAGTAAATGCGTTATTAAATCTCATGATGTGGAAATATAAAAACACAAGTAAAGATAAAGATAGTGATGAGAGAGATGATAGGGAGAGATTTGGGTGATAAGCTGGGTAAGACCGGTGCAGCTCAGTAGCTTGGGGACTGCATTGCAAAGTCTGAGTATGTTTTGCGCTGCAATGAGTTGCTGCCTCGGCGGGTATGGCGGGTGGCAAACTACAACCCTGTCATGCGGCCGCAGCAGGTCACTGCCACTGCAGGGGTGTGTTCTGTCTCGGCAGGTGGAACGAAAAGAAGTCCTGGCGGCTCGTCTGGTAGACATTCTAAGTTCGGCAAGATAGTCGACAATGATCCCTCCTATTTCTAGGTTAGGATGCTCGAGATGCTAACTTGAGGACTAGTGTGGAACCAAATTAGTCAACCCGATTGGTACTCCCTTTTAGCCACTGAAACTTGTGGACTCGTGTGGAACCAAGTTAGTCACGCCTTTGTGAGTTGTGACCGTGCTTAACCCTTTCGTGAGCCTTGCACTTTCGTACCCGAAAAATGGATTTTCTCTTCAACTGACTGGTGTAGACTAATTGAACAAACAAGGAGCATATATTAAGCAAACTCAGAATTTTATTAAAATCAACTCAAAACTATACAACAGTTTCCCTCAAACTACTTTACATACACGCGCCTAACCCTGGGAGAGTTGGGCCGCGACCCCCAACACTCCAACCTATCTAGCTATCTCCCCATCTATACTCTCGTCAACAGATGCCATTGATCCCTCACGACATGCCCCTATACCCTTACATACATCGGGTGTATATAGGGCTTGATGGTCTAAGTTTGAGTCCTCTTTGAAGTACGAGTTCTAAAAGTAATTTACATTAAATACAGACTCCTTTATACTTTAAATACAAACTCTTTGGACGTTGCCTTCTTCCATAAGTAAGGATAAGTGCTCCTACTTATTGATCTTTAATCAGCTCTACCGGCCGTTACAAGCTTCAGGAAATTTCAAGACCGAGCTCATTGGGCTTAGGAAATTGCCCTCTTGAAATCGAAACCCATCTTGGCTAAGTAGGTGTAACTCTTTCCCGAGTGGCTCTTGGCGGCAATGATGCTTCGGCAGTGTCCTTGGCGGCATCTTGAGCTGCTTCAGTACAACTCCTTTAGTTTCAACTTTCTTGTCCGGCCATGTCCTTTCCTCTCCTCTCCTAGCTATAGCACCTTAAAATATAACTAAACTAAAACAATAACTTTCCTCAATCAAACATAAAATATTCAATAGAAGCATGGTATAAGAGAAGATACTGCCATAATGCATGCAATGCACCTAATTATGCAACAACAATAATAAGGTCAAGAATGTGTACAAAATATAGAACTCATGGACACTCTACACACCCCCAAACTCGAACTATTGCTTTTCCTCAAGAAATGCAACCTAACTAGTAAATATGCCCTTAGCACAAAGTTAATAGAAACAAAAGCCGTCAACTTGATTTCTTACCTCAAGCCTGTGGCACCTATTTAATGTTAGTGATAGGCATCGACATGAATTAACTTAGATTAATTTCTCTTAATGACAGTGCAATGTGTGCAGGTTTGTGTTCATGCTAAACATGCTGAAGTTACCAAGCTAACAAAGTATGCCTAAAATAATTAAGTTACTTGAAAGGATACGAGTTGCTGCCTTGGCAGCATAGTTGGGCACTTTTAGTCTTTTTTCTGATCATGGCTTGAAGGGCTTCGGCTCATCACAACTATTCTCCGGGTTTGAAGCTAAAATAGGTGCACTCTACAAAACTCTGAACCCTTTGAATAGAGTCATCCCGTGAAGACTTTTATTAACTCTTGCTAATTTGTCCGTCACTTGACTTATATTCATGGACTTTGTTAGCAGTGAAGTGTCCTTGCTCATGATCCTTCCTAGAGCCTGTTTCGGGCACTTCTAGGCTATTTACTCTTTCTGCCTAGAGCCTATTTTGGGCACCTCTAGGGTTTTTAATCTCTCTGCCTAGAGCCTATTTCAGGAACCTCTAGTATTTTCATCTTCTTTGTTGTGCTGCCATGTGCTGCCGTGGCAGCAAACCTGCATTCAATCAAGAAACCTTTATTAAGTAAGGCAGACAGTGCTAATCTAAGAACTTAAGCAATAATTCAGCATTTAACAGACAAGTGTAAAGATAATTGGCCAAAAGAAAAATTTTCTAAGTATTTTTCATGCTTCTTCCTGTAGTTAGATTAGAAGATTTTTTTAATGGTGCGAATATAAGTAATCGGCTAAGCTATCATAGGCGTAAGTTTTTAAGCTAAAGAATTCTATTTCATTATGTGCTTAGGGGGCAGAATTTACAAATGCATCTAAATGCTATGAACCTAAAACAAAGAGGACTAATTCCCCCCAAACTAAAGGTTGGCATTATCTTCAATGCCTCTACAAAATAAAAATAAAAAATGAAACATAAAATATAAAAAAGAAAAAAAATTAAAAAAAAGAAACATAAAAAGGAAAATAAAATAAAACAAAAAAGAAAAGAAAAGAAAAGAAAAAATTAAATGGTGTTATAGGATGGAGGAGTTCCCCTCTGTTGCTGCCGCGTCAGAGGAAGATTCTGAGGAGGCAGGCAGGACAAGGCGGCGCGTAGCGGATGGTCTTTCTGCTGGGCTCTTCTTCGAGCTACGCGGCGGCTGGATGCGGCTGGGGATGGCTTTCTTGGTTTGTCTTTCAGCTTCTCCACCCTGGGGTTCTGTTGCTGGCCGTTTTCTCCTTTTGGCTGCCTCTTCATCAAAGGAGTCTGAGATCTCCATGTCTGAGTAGCCGGTGTCCTTGGCAGCAGTGGCTTTGGCTACTGGGGACGCAGTTGTGGTTTCCTCCTCCTTCTCTGATTCTGATGAGAAAGAGAGGTCGTATGGTTGGATAGGGGTTGGAGAGGTTCTTCTCTTAGGGCGGCCCCTCGCTGTCGTTGGCGGCAGGAGCATCGGCTGGTCTTGGAGTTATCCGGATTGGCTTGGACGCTGCTAACTCCGTGGGAAAGAAAGGGTAACTGTGGCCCGGCGTCCTGGTATTTTTCCAGCAGGTAGGCCACGAAGGCCTCCTGCACGTCTGCTACATATTTGGTGAAGATTACCTGCTTATGCTCAATCCTCTAGCAGCTTTCCACTAGGCTGCGAAGTAGAGGTATTGCGGCAGACGGGAGGGCAGCATCAGTACTACCTGTTGCGGCTGGGGTGGCGGCAGCTTGGGACGGCGGCTGGGCGGTGGAAGGTGTTTTTGGCTCCATACTGTGCATCATCTGTTGGCGTACCCTTCTTGTCCATCCTTCCTTGGCTGGAAGAATTTTATCTTTTGGGTGCAGCGGCACGCCAAAATTGACATATAGGCCAGTGATGAGTGAAGGGAAAAAGAGTGGACATTTGACATTTGGCTTCTCTGCGTGGGCGTAGATCTTCTTTAGTATTACTTCGCCAACGTTGATCCGTCGCCCCTTCATAATACTACTGATAAAGGCGAGCCGCGGCCTGTTTACTATTGATCCATGCGAGGTGGGCACCAGGCGGCGTTGGACAAAGTAACTCCAAAGGGCTGCCTCTGGCAGCAAGTCTCGGCGATTGACTGACCCATTGTTTTTGCATGTTAGCCATTTAGTGTTTGGCTTACAGAGTTCCCTTTTGATCTTGTTGTAGACAGCCCCTATCAGATATGATTCCCACTCTCCATGCTGGTCGTCGCTGATCTCTATGCTATAAAAGATGTTGATCATGTCAGCGATGAACTTGACACCTTCTCCCCAGACGTAGACGAAAGGGCTCTCTGGGTTTGGCCGGTGGGCATAAAACTCTCGCACATGGCTGCTGTTGATTCCTTCTGACTGTCATGCGAATTGATCCCAGCCCATATTGTGGATCCTCTCGAATAGGAAAGGTTCCAACCCAAAATCACCATCAGATTGGGTGTATTGGAAACCCATCTCCTCCCATAGTTGCCTTTCTCTATAAAACTTCTTGTAGGTCTCCTCGACATCAGGTTTCAAGAACCTCTTATATTGGGTTTTGGAGGTGGTGGCGGGTTGCTGTGATGAGGCCATAGTTTGTGGAATGGTTGTTTATCCTAAAGAAAGCAAAAAGAATGTGAAAGAAAGTAAAACAAAGAAATCTTAGAAGCAAAGATTGTAGAAAGAATTCAGAGTAAAAAGAGAGCAAAGTGAAGAATAGGGTGGGAGAATAGTTGGCCTTATATAGCCGTTTCTCTCCACTGCCTTGGCGGGCAAGCTGTAAACGGGCGGCAATTATTGCAGCGCGAATAACGGGGTTCTAACCGTTACACGGATATCTGTTCCGCTCGCTGGGGCAAAATATAGCCGTTGCAGCTAGTCGTTATGAAGCCACTAGCCGTTATGCTTATCTGCCTTGGACTGCCTTGGCCGCTAGTTGGGCCTCTTCTTTATTCTTTCATCTTCTTTGATCTTTCCTTCATTCCTAAACCTGAAATAAATTAAATACAAAAATTAAATCTAATCCTAATGCTGAAAAATAAATTAAAATTAAAAATAAAAATAAAAATTAGGTTACGTTGTTCTGCGCTTTTCCCAAGCATAACCACTTCCTGAGGGTCTTAGTGTTTGGCTAGACGTCTGGGCATGTCCTTCCCCTTCTTAGGTGGATGTTGCTGCCAACCTTGCTGCCCTGGCGGGACATACACAAAAAAAACAAAGAGGCTTTTTTTGCAAATAGATAAAAAGAGATTTAATGTGCAAAAACTAAATAGGAGTGCAGAAATTCAAATATAATTGTTGTTGTCAATCCCCGGCAACGACGCCAAAAACTTGTAGAGCGTTTAGGTGTTCTCCATTTATGAGCGCAAGTGCACACTCTTGTCAAGTTATAGTATAAAAGATATCGTCTCCCACAGGGATTGGAGCAGCTCCTATGAATGGTTTCCTACACAAAGATTTAGTAAATGGGCCATTAAATCTCATGATGTGGAAATATAAAAACACAAGTAAAGATAAAGATAATGATGAGAGAGATGATAGGGAGAGATTTGGGCGATAAGCTGGGTAAGACCGGTGCAGCTCAGTAGCTTGGGGACTGCATTGCAAAGTCTGAGTATGTTTTGCGCTGCAATGAGTTGCTGCCTCGGCGGGTATGGCAGGTGGCAAACTACGACCCTGTCATGCGGCCGCAGCAGGTCACTGCCACTGCAGGGGTGTGTTCTTTCTCGGCAGGTGGAACGGAAAGAAGTCCTGGCGGCTCGTCTGGCAGACATTCTAAGTTCGGCAGGATAGTCTACAATGATCCCTCCTATTTTTAGGTTAGGATGCTCGAGATGCTAACTTGAGGACTAGTGTGGAACCAAATTAGTCAACCCGGTTGGTACTCCCTTTTAGCCACTGAAACTTGTGGACTCGTGTGGAACCAAGTTAGTCACACCTTTGTGAGTTGTGACCGTGCTTAACCCTTTTGTGAGCCTTGCACTTTCGTACCCGACAAATGGATTTTCTCTTCAACTGACTGGTGTAGACTAATTGAACAAACAAGGAGCATAGATTAAGCAAACTCATAATTTTATTAAAATCAACTCAAAACTATACAACAGTTTCCCTCAAACTACTTTACATACACGCGCCTAACCCTAGGAGAGTTGGGCCGCGACCCCAACACTCCAACCTATCTAGCTATCTCCCCATCTATACTCTCGTCAACAGATGCCATTGATCCCTCACGACATGCCCCTATACCCTTACATACATTGGGTATATATAGGGCTTCATGGCCTAAGTTTGAGTCCTCTTTGAAGTAAGAGTTCTAAAAGTAAGTTACATTAATATAGACTCCTTTATACTTTAAATACAGACTCTTTGGACGTTGCCTTCTTTCGTAAGTAAGGATAAGTGCTCCTACTTATCGATCTTTAATCAGCTATACCGGCCGCTACATGCTTCAGGAAATTGCAAGACCGGGCTCATTGAGCTTAGGAAATTGCCCTCTTGAAATCACAACCCATCTTGGCTTAAGAACAGCAATAATAAGGGCAGGAATGTGTACAAAATATAGAACTCATGGACACTCTACAAAGCCCTTAAAAAGATCCCTAATGCCCGTGGGAAAAAGCAAACGGGTTGATTTTTTGTATGATTTTACAACAGCAGGAAAGTCATCTATTGTTGAATTGTTAAGCGCTGCTCTTGGAAGGCATAAGTGAATTCTAGCCAAGCTTGCCCCCACAACAAGATTTCATTGTTCGAGTAGTTCAAGTTGTGGGTGCTCATCATATTCACTTAGTATCCCATCGAGACACCCGCACGCCGTAGAAGAGGTTGATTCTATCGGCGTCAATCTGAACTTGCCACCCTCTAACATTCACAGTTGAGTTTTCAGCTATCGGCCCATGGGCATAGAACTCGCGGACTACTGTCTGGGCTTGATTCTTCTCTCTTCCTTTGGGTTTTGTTTCTCCTAAAATAAACTGAAATAAAATTATTAGTGCTTGAAAAATAAAATGCATGCTAAAATTAAATCTAATGCCTAAAAACAGAAAATTAGAAATAATGTGTTTGAAAAATAAAATAAATGCAAGAAATTTAAATCTAATTTCTAAAACAAAAAATTGAAAACAGAAAAAAAAATTAGGTTGCATTAAGAGTGCATTTTGATGCATCTCCTAACATGACCACTTCTTTGTCTATTGCAACATGAGTTCATGTGTAGTGCTTTAACATCTGCCCATTCACTTTAAATTCATGCCCATCCTTGGTAGATTTGATCGTGACTGCACCATGTGGGAATGCTTTAACTACCTCGAACGGGACAGACCACCTTGACTTCAACTTACTTGGGAATAGTTTCAATCGAGAATTGAAGAAGAGTACCTACTGCCCGGGCATAAACTGCCTTGCCAGCAACTTTTTGTCATGCCATTTTTGGTTTTCTCCTTGTATATTCTCGCGTTGTCATATGCCAAGGCTATGAATTCTTCGATCTCATTCAGGTCCATGAGTCTCTTTTGCCCGGCATTGTCCTAGTCTAGGTTTACTGCCTTGATGGCCCAGTATGCCTTTTGTTCAATCTCAACAAGCATGTGGCAGGTTTTTCCATACACGAGCCGATAGGGTGACATGCCCAATGGGGTCTTATATGTTGTTCTATATGCTCATAATGCATCATGGATTCGAAGAGACCAGTCTTTCCTAGATGGATTAACCACCTTTTTGAGAATGCTCTTCAATTCCTTGTTTGATATTTTAGTCTGCCCATTGGTCTGAGGGTGGTATGATGTGGTAACTTTGTGTGTGACACCGAATATCTTCAATGTCGTGGCAATCAGTTTGTTGTCAAAGTGTCTCCCCTCGTCACTTATGATGGCTCTAGAGATTCCAAACCTTGTAAAGATATGCTTCTCGAGAAATTTCAGAACGATTTTGGAATCATCCTTTTGTGTAGCAATGGCTTCCACCCACTTGGACACATAATCCACTACTAGCAATATGTATAAGTTCCCACAAGATAATGGAAACGGGCCCATGAAGTCGATTCCCCATACATCGAACAGTTTGACTTCTAGAATATTCTACATTGGCATCTCGTTCCTCCTTGAGATGTTGCCCGTCTATTGGCATCTGTCACACTATTTGTAGTATGCCTGGGCATCTCTATATAGTGTCGGCCAGTAGAGTCCTGATTGGAGAACCTTGGCAGCAATTCTGGTTCCTCCAAAATGTCCCCCATATGGTGAGTTGTGGCAATGGTGGAGGATTTCTTGTTGTTCTTCCTCTGGTACACATCTCCGAATCACCTGGTCTGCACATTGCTTAAACAAAAGAGGTTCGTCCCAATAATAATGTTTTGCATCATTTTGGAACCTCTTTTTCCCTTGGTAATTCATGTTATGAGGAAAAATACCACTAACCAACAAGTTTACAAGATCAGCGTACCAGGGTGTGGTGGAGGTCGTCAAGGCTGCCAGAGGTTCTGCCGTGACAGCTATGGTATATGCTGCCTGGGCGGCTGCGAAGTCTACTTCTGAGGTGGCTAGGATCTGCTTATCTGGGAAGTTTTCCTGAATTTCAGTCGTGTCTGTGGGTCTTCCCTCTAGTCATGACAGATGATCAGCCACTTGGTTCTCTGTCCCTTTTCTATCTTTGATTTCTACGTTGAATTATTGTAGGAGAAAAATCCAACGTATCAATCTTGGTTTTGCATCTTTCTTGGAGAAAAGGTATTTTATGGCTGAATGGTCTGTGTGCACAGTCACCTTTGTTCCGATAAGATAGGCTCGAAACTTATCAAAAGCAAAAACTACCGCTCACAGCTCATTCTCAGTGGTGGTATAATTAACTTGGGCCTCGTTGAGCGTCTTGCTAGCATAGTAGATGACATGGAGGATTTTGTTTTTCCTCTGCCCCAACGGCATAGTCACTGACATCACACATTATCTCAAAAGGCAGTGTCCAGTCTGGTGGTACTACAATGGGAGTGACTATAAGTTTCTTCTTCAGGGTTTCAAATGCCTCAATGCATTTGTCATCAAAGTTAAAGGGTTTCAAATGCCTCAGGGTTTCAAATTTCTTCTTCAGGGTTTCATGAATCATGTTCAAGCAAAGAACACAATGGTTTAGTTATTTTCGAATTTTTTTCAATGAAACGTCTATTAAAACCAGCGTGTCCCAGAAAACTCTTGATCCCTTTAACAGTGGTAGGTGGCGGCAGTTTTTCGATAACATCGATTTTGGCTCTATCAACCTCGATGCCACAGCAGGAGATTTTATGGCCCAGAACAATGCCCTCATCTACCATAAAGTGGCATTTCTCCCAATTTAAGACCATGTTAGATTCTTTACATCTTTCGAGTACTTTTTCCAAGTTGCTGAAGCATTTGTCAAAGCTGTCTCCAAAAACTGAAAAATCATCCATGAAGATTTCCAAGAAATCTTCTACCATATCAGAGAAAATGGCCATCATACACCTTTGAAAGGTCGTCGGTGCATTGCAAAGTCCAAACGGCATCCTTCTGAATGCGTATGTTCCGTATGGGCATGTGAAGGTAGTTTTTTCTTGGTCCCCGGTGCGATTGCAATCTGATTGTAACCTGAGTATCCATCAAGAAAACAATAGTAAGGTTTTTCGGCCAATCTATCTAATATTTTATCTAATAAAGGTAAGGGGAAGTGGTCCTTTCGAGTTGCTTTATTCAGCTTTTGATAGTCCATACAAACCCTCCAATCGGACACAGTCCGGGTTGGGATTAACGCGTTGTCTTCGTTCGTGATTACTATCATCCCTCCTTTCTTAGGCATACATTGGACCGGGATTACCCATGTGCTGTCGGATATGGGATAAATGATGTCGGCATCAAGCCATTTGATCACTTCTTTTCTTACCACATCCCTCATGGCCTCATTTAGCCGTCTTTGGGCGTCAATGGTTGGTTTATGGTCGTCCCCTATGAGGATCTTATGCATGCAAACCGCAAGGTTGATTCCTTTCAGTTCAACGATGGTCCATCCAATGGCTTTTTTGTGCCACCCGAGCATCTCAACCAATTGATGTTCCTGTTCCTGTGTCAACTTGGAAGAAATAATTACGGGCAAAGTGTCATTTTATCTAAGATAACATATTTAAGCTGCTCGGGAAGTGGTTTAACTTCCAGTTTGGGTGGCTGCTCAATAGATGGTTTTTCAACAGTATTCTCTTTTGTTGTGTATTTAAGAGGTTCAAAATACTTACCTGGACGAGTACTAGTCCAGTTTACCTCTTCAAGATCACTAGGGTAGTCTTCAGGCTGGCTGCCGAGGCAGGTGTCTAGGTAGTCGTTTAAGTAGCTGTCGAGGCAGTGTCCAGAATCTCTTCCTGGGCAGTGGCTGCTGAGGCAGGGGGCATCCTGTGTGAGATTTACCTCTATGGTTGCCTGGATCAGCTGGCACTCCTCTTTGCTATCAGCTTGCTTGAGGATCTGAAGTACATTGAGCTTTATGTGCTGGTCGTTTACCCTCGTGGTTAATTCTCCCTTCTCCATGTCGATTAGAGTTTTGCTCGTGGCTAGGAATGGTCTTGTAACGCCCCGGTTTTGGGCTTGGAAGTTTTGGGTTTGGACCGGACCAGTCGGGTTGCGGTTCGAATATATAAAGGTGAAATTAGGAAAGCCTAGTTCGGGTTGCATTAAAAATATGGAAAAATGTCCTAAAATCCTCTTTTAATATATAAAATTGAACTGTGAAATCAATTTTACAAAATGAGGTTGGGAAGGGTGACATTTTGGCTAGTGACCAAAATGTAATTTTTGAAAGTTGCGTGACTGTTTTAGAAAGGATTGAAACTTTGAATCTTTAAGGAGCTATTTACCCAATGGGAGTTTCTCCAGATTTTTCTAAAATATTAAAGGTTTATTAAATGGTTTTTAAATAAAAGAAAAGTGGAGGGAAGATATTTTGTCATTTTCTAACTAACTTTTCTCTCAATCTTCTATTTTCTTTTCCCTCATTTTCTCTCAACCCAAACATCTTTTCTCCAGAGATTTTCTTCTGATTTTGTCACCTAAACATCTCTTTTCAATTCTCTTTTGATCTCTAATCATTTCTTCAACAAAACCTCACCATTTGCTAAGTGGAATTTTCAAGATTTTGGTTCCAAAAAGGGAGAAACTCAAGTTTGGAGGTAAGAACGTCCTTCTCCTCTAAACTCTCAGTTCTTTACTGAAATTCCCAAGTTCTCAATCCTTGAATTATGATTTATTAAAGGTTTTACAATGGTAATCTTGATTTTGGCTTTAAAATGCAAGATTTGGTGATTTTTGGTGAAATTTCGTGAGATCTATTTGGGCAGTGTTTTGAGGTGTCAAATTGATGTTAAATGAATGTTAAATTGATAAGGAATTGAGGTTTTATCAATGCAATCCCGAATAGGTTGAATTTCCTAAGTTTTGCTTGATGTTTTTGGTTGTTTTTGGGGTGTTTTTGATGATCTGTTACAGCTGGAGGTATAAGGACGTGATTGTGATCATTTTGGATGTTAATTGATGTTTAAAAATGGTTAGAAGTGATGGATCTTGGCTGGGTTAAGTTTCGGAAGTGTTTGGTGGTGATTTCGGTTGTGTTTGGTAGCCGAAATGTTGGATTTGTGATGAGCAGCGAGTTTAGTTGTGTTGCTGGTGTTTTTAATGCATAATGATGCATTAATCTTCTGTTGTTATGTGCTTGAAACAGGGGAGGAAGATCCGTGAGCATTTGAGGTGGTGTGGAAGGTTTCGGATGCTTGGAAGGCTTGTTGGCTAGCCTTGTTTTATGTATCGGTGAGTGAAGTTGGGTTTTCAGCTTTTAAACCAAGGTTTGAAGGTTTGGGAGCTTAGTTTAAGTCTAAACAACTTTGCTAAGCTCAAGAGTAAGTAAATGGATTTTCGCTCTTGGTTTGTGTTGTGAATTGGCTTTTTAAGCAATTGTGATTGATGGTTGCAATGCATATGATTTGCATGTTTTAAATTCTGTTTGGAAGCATGTTTTAGCATGGTTTAATGCTGGTTTTGAAAGCCATATGTGAAGGATGCTCAAGGTAAGAGATCCTTGGTTTTGTACATGGAAATTGTGGTTTTGATGCATGGTGTTGCATGTTGTTTAATGGCTTTGTGTAATTCTTTAAAAACAGTGAATTGATGATGGTAAATGATGAATTTTGCATTATGGTTATGCATGTGAATTAAAGGATTAATGTGGTAAGATGGTTATATTGGTAAGTGATGTAAGTGGTTCTTGGTTCTTTGATCGGATATAGTTAGCCGGCTATAGGATTGGGTGCACCGTGAATAAAGTCACCTTGGATGTGGAGTGGTTAAGTGTGAACCGGTAAACTCCATCCAAGTATCCTAACGAGATGGTTAAGGTTATAATGGTGATTGGAATCCCATTCGAGGACCTTGGGTAAGCAAAGGTAATAATGGTGGTTAAAATTCCATTGGTGGACCTTGTGCTTGTTAAGATCACAATGGTGGTGTAAAGTCCATGTGTGGATCTTGTATAGGGTGTCCCGGATCTCGTTAGTGATGTTATACAACTACCAATCGGTGATGCTAAGGTTATATGGTGTTTAAAAGTCCATATATGGGAACCTTGTGCATGTTAAGGTTGTATGGTGGTTAAAAGTCCATACATGGGAACCTTGTGAAAGTTAAGGTTGTATGGTGTTTAAAAGTCCATACATGGGAACCTTGTGAAAGTTAAGGTTGTATGGTGGTTAAAAGTCCATACATGGGAACCTTGTGAAAGTTAAGGTTGTATGGTGTTTAAAAGTCCATACATGGGAACCTTGTGAAAGTTAAGGTTGTATGGTGTTTAAAAGTCCATACATGGGAACCTTGTGAATGGTAAGGTCAAATGGTGTTTAAAAGTCCATTTGGGGACCTTGGATTGGTAGGGTGTATGAAGCGTGGGGACAACGCTTGTGATCCGCGTATCCGATTGGATGTTGAGTTGAAAAGTGGATTTGGTTGATCACTTGGAAGCCAATATAATGTTCTTGAATTTAATGAAGCATGAGATGCTTGAATTGATGCATGGTTGCATGAGATTTGCTTAATGTATTATGAATGCATGTGTACTTGTTAGTTTGAACAAGAGTTGATTATCTATTGAGGATGGTGCATGTGTGCATGAGATCTCTTTAGTGCATTGAAGTCTTGTGAAGACTTGTTTTCAAAAGCATGAGTTGCAAATATTGATGTTGTGGTTCATATGTTGCATTTGTAATGCATGTGTTTTAATGAATGAGAAAATGGTTTAAAAGGTTTATTGCTTAAAGTGATAATCAAGGATGAGAAAGGTATGTTGTGAATTGGAAGTGACTTCCAAGGGTTTGAATTTAACCTTGCATATGGTGTTTATGCATGGTGTGGTTAAATTGATGGTTTTGCAAGTTTATGTTTTGAAAAGGCTTGCTTAGCTTTCTAAGCTAAGGATTGGTTTTCATGATTGAGCAATGCATGGTTTTAAGCACGTTGTTGAAAAGGGGTTTTCAAACAATGCTTTGGTTTATGAAATCGAGTTGCTTTTAAAAGTGGTTTTATGATTCGCTGCATTGATGGTGTTTTGGTTTTGAGCATTCCTCACTAAGCATTATGTGCTTACGCTCCTTTTTGTCCATCAATGCAGACATTTGAAGTTGGAGCAGCGAGAAGCAAGGGATTCAAGGGGGAACTCCACTTGAGATGTATGTCTTGGTTAATAGCTAAAGATAATAAAGGCAATGGGGGAAGAATCTCTTATATTGTTGTTTAGAGAGGATTTGTATGTTGGACAAGTTTGGTTTATGATTTTGAACTATGTGGTGTAAGCTTGCAACGTTTGAATCTTCTTATGCTTAAGTTGTTATGCTATGCTTCTTGTTTGAAAAGCATGATTGAGTGTTGGATGTGTTGAATGAGTTGGTGCATCTAGGGGTGGTTTTGTATCTAGATTTTGATGCAAATTGGTAGGTTTGATGTTTGGCATGTTGTTGATTTATTGTGGAATGGTTTGGAGCACGTTTGATGGGGTTTAAAGGTGTTAAAACAGGCCAAACTGCTGTTTCTGGGCAGGGTGTTTCGAAACACCCTTGCCTGTTTCGAAACAGGCCCTTGTTTTGGCTAGGGTGTTCCTGAACGGCCTAGCCCGTTTCTGAACACTTTGGCTACTGCCAAGGGGTGTTCCTGAACGGCCTAGACCCGTTTCTGAACACCTGATGGTTTGCAAGCTTTACGTTTTAGTCCCGTTTCTTGTTTGTGCAATTGCTTGAGTTTGAGATGTCCGTTTGAGATGAAATTTTGCAGAGAGGCATGAAACATGACTAATTTCATAATGGTAACTTAAAAATTGGTAAAGTCCTCTTAATTTTCAGAATTTACAATTTGGTCCCTAATTTCGTATTTTGTGCAATTGGGTCCCTTATCGTTTTCCGATTGCTGTGATTTTTGAGTATGCTTATCTCAAGAGTATGCCTAGGTTAAATGTGCATCTAGACAAGTTTAAAAAGAAAAAAAGGGTCGTTAATCAAGGTTGACTTTCGGGTTGACTTTGGTTTTCCCCGTGTAATCTTCGTAGTTCGGGTCAACCGTCTAGGCCGGGCTACGGGGGTTACAGGTCTTCCCAGTATGATCAATGCATGCTCATCTACCTCACAATCCAAAACATGGAAGTCAACAGGGAATATAAATTTATCCACTCTTACCAGGATATCTTCGATTTTTCCTTCATAGTGTACGTAAGAGCGGTCAGCCAGCTGGAGCATGACAATAGTCAGCTGAGCTTTCCCAATGCCTAGCTTTTCAAACACTGAATTGTGCATTAAGTTGATGATTGCCTCAAGATCACATAGAGCCTTTCCTACTTAATGATTTCCGATGGCACATGGAATGAGGAAGCTGCCTGGATCTTTTAGCTTAGGTGGGGCTCGGTTGTGTAGCATTGCCATGCAACCTTGTGTCATGGAAACAGTTTCGAATTCTCCTATCCTTGCTCGTTTTGATACCATCTCTTTAAAGAACTTAGCATAATTTGGCATTTGTTCTATGGCCTCAACAAGTGGTATGTTTATGTGTACTTGTTTAAGAATATCGATGAACTTCTTAAACTGGTACTTCTGCTTCTTCTGCTTAAGCCGTTATGGAAATGGAGGGGGCGGCCGGATGTTTTCTATACCCTCTTTGTATTTAAACCTGATTTGAGGGAGAGTAAGATGTTTAGATTTGTCTGCTTTTTCATTGATTCTGTCAGGGGTATTAGCAGGTTTAGTTGCCGAAATAGAGGACCCTGGTTCTGCCGAGGCAGTAGCATCAACGTCTGCCGAGGCGGCTGGCTCCCTTGGTTGTTTCTCTTTTGATTCTTCAGCACTGATTTCTTCAAGTTGTTTTCCACTTCTAGTTGTGATTGTTTTGCACTGCTCATGAGTGGGTCTCATTGCGACTTCATTATCGCTGGGCAGTCCTCTTGTTGGTCGAGTGTTCATTAGTTGTGCAAACTGCCCCACCTGAGTTTTTAGTGACTTTAGAGTCGCCTCATAGTTTTGCATCCTCATCTCTGTCCTGTCCATGAAAGCATAAGTTTTTTAACAAATGAATCCATGTTAGACATATATGTACTAGTTTGAGACATAAAAGCATTTAAAGTCTATTATAGAGAACTGAGGGCTGCTAGCTGCTGCTACAGCGGCTGTTGCCGTGGCAGATTCTGCTGGAATCCTTGGGGTTGATTCGTCTGTTTGGGCGGATTCCGGGCATTATTGGGGTTGCTCCAAGAAAAGTTCGGATGCCTCTTCCAACCAGGATTGTATGTGTTCGATGCTGGGTTATTGCTTCTATTGTAGTTTTCTACAAAATAGCTAGTTTCCTGGAATTGCTGGCATTCTGAGGAGTCATGGTCTCCCCTAAGTTGTTCACAAAGGCATCAACAACTTTAACATGTTGGGTTTTGTTCTGCCTTTGCATTGCTTCCACCATTTTTGTTAGATGAGCCAACTGTTCTGTGACTGCATCGGATGTTCCTAGCTCATTGACAGTGGCTCGTCGCCTTACTCCGCCTCGACGAGCGGTAGGGAACTGGTAGCCATTTTTTGTCATCATGTTCAATACCTGAATTGCTTCTGCAGGCTCTTTATCAAGAAGTGTATCGTTTGCTGAGGCATCCAACATCAGTCTTGTTGGAGTGTTGAAACCATTGTAGAACATCGTGACTTGTGTCCACTCCAGGAATCCATAGAGTGGGCATTTGTTTAGCATATCACAAAATCGTTCCCATGCCTCATACATCGGTTCATCACCAGCCTGTCGAAAAGTAGTGATTTCAGTTCGCTATTTATCAGTTAAATTAACAGGGTTAAATCTGGCTAGAAAATCACGACATAATTCTGTCCAAGACTCAATGGACTCAGATGGTAGACTATTAAACAAGGATTTTTCCCTATCCTTTAGTGAATTGGGAAATAGTCTGAGTCTTAGCACATCTAGTTGAACTCTCTGTATCTTGAAGGATTTATAGATGTCTACGAAGGATTTCATATGTTGTTTGGCATCCTCGGTGGAGGATCCTCCAAACTGTCCAAGTGTGTTAAGCATGTTAAACATGACAGGTTTGAGTTTAAAATGGTTCGCTTCTATCTCAGGATCGACAACACCAGTGTTCAACTTCCTAAGGTCCTCTTCCAAGTAATCACGGACTTTCGGTCGGGGTAGGTGGATTTTCTCTAATGTCGTTGGGCGGTTGAATGCCGTCAGCGGGTTGATTGCCGCGGGCATTGGCTTCGCCAACCTGATCCATTATTCTGATGTTTCCTTGTCGAAGCCTGCGTGCGGTCCTTTCAATTTCAGGATCAAGTTTTCTTAGTGGTGATGTTGGATTCACTCTGGTCATAAACCAAAGAAAACCATGAGATTAAAAATAAAATTAAAATGCAAGAAAATAAAAACAAAAGATATTTAACGCCAATCCCTGGCAACTGCGCCAAAAACTTGTAGGCTGTCAAATAGTCCTGCTTTAAGTGCAAGTGTACATTGATGCCTAGTTGTAATATAAAAGATATCATCTCCACAGGGATTGAGAAATTCTTCAGAATTTATCTTCCTGCACAAGTAAAAGTAAAAACACAAGTGATTGAGATTTGATTTGATTTGACTAAAACTAAGAGCAAGTAAATTAAGAGGTTGAGAAATCAGATTGAGAGAATGGGCCGGTATTGGAATGCGTCGTAGTGTGGATATTGAATGTTTTGTCTTGGTTTAAATGCTGAAAAATTGACTCAACTGTCTTGGCAGTTGTCAAGGTGATGCCTCGGCAGATGATCCGCCGCGACAGAGGATGATGCGCTGCCCGGGTGGCTGAGTGATGCTTCAAATTTTGACAAGGCTTCCTTCAATGACTCCTTATCCCTAAGTCCAAGTGATATTAGTGAACACATCTTGATAATACCTCCCGGTGTGAATTAAGGGATGAACACCAACCAATATTAAGCCTCCCTTAGCCGCTGAACTTTTAACTTATTCCTAAGCCGAAGTAGTTTCACCCCAAGTTGGATAAAATCGTGTTAACTCATTTCATGAGTCTAACTCTCCCAATATTAGACAAATCAATAATTGCTCTATCCTCTCCCGATTTGATTGCAAACAAGAATAATGCCAAGAGTAAACAAACTTTGAAGTTTTATTGCAAACACTAAAAACCTAAACAAATACAATCAATCTCTCACAACTACTCAACAAAACCAACCCTTAGCCCTAGGAGAAGTTTAAAACATGATAGATGAATGGAGCACTAGGGTTTTCTCAAAAATCACTCGATCCCCTATCTTTGTCGGCTAGGTTACATAAATATAGGCCTTGGCCTAGGTCAAAGTCGGTTTAGGGTAGGAGTACTAGTTAAAATCAGATTACAACTCATTAAAAAATCTCTATCATTAATTCTTCCTAGATTCTCGTTTGACTTTTTCCACCATACCTTTGACCATGGCTTTTCTTGGGCTTTTGGGCTCCGATCTGCATGCAAGTGGTCTATAAAAATCGGGCTTGATGTGTTCTTTCAATCGCATACCACTTTGCATTTTTCCAGTTTCCTTGGGTTGCTGCCTCGGCGGCGCACCATCTGCTGCCTCGGCAGAGGTCTGTGTTGGTTTGAGTGTCTCAGCAGGGCTCTTTACTCTGGGCTTTACCTCTGTAGCTTAGTTTGGTCAGCACTTCAGCGGATACATCAGCATCTTCCCTCGATTGTTCAGCTCCTTCCTTCTGACCTCCTTGCTGCCTCGGCATTGTTTGTCTGGGCTGGTATCTGCGCACAGTAAACACATACCTGAGCAGTATCTTTTATAGAGAAAAATAGTGAAATTCATCAAATAGGGAAGATTATCTAATCTATGCAATTTTGTGTATGGTTAACTAATAAATGCAACTAAAACATGCTTAAATGCAACAATAATTGAGCTAAACTAAGGCTAAAATGTAGGACTTTTACACACTTAACAACTGCTAGTATCAACTCTCCACTCGTGACCATATCTGCGAAGCGCTCGGTGGCATGGTTTAACATACGGTCATAGAAGGGACCATTTAAATTCTCTGCAAACATTGGAGTAATCTTGTTCCCCAACAGTGGTGGCTGAACCTGGGCAGTCACGTCTCACCATCTTTATGCATATTGACGGAAGCTTTCATTGGCTCTTTGTTCCATTTCTTGCAACACAAGCCGGTTTGGAGCCATATCAGTGACATGTTTATATTGTTCGATGAAAGCACTTGATAGATCTATCCATGTCATTATATTGGTTCGACTCAGTTGAGTGTACCAACGGAAGGAAGACCAGACAAGCTTTCTTGAAAATAATGTATAAGTAGCTTCTCGTTGTCAAGGTAATAGGACATCTTCCTACAGTACATATTCAAATGTGTTGAAGGGCAATTATTTCCTTTGTACTTCTCGAAATTGGGTGTAAGGAACTTGGGGGGAATGACCAGATTTGACACCAAGTTGAGGTCTCTTGCGTCTATGCCGCGACGAATGCTGACTCTTTGTAGGGCTTTGACAATTCCCTCTAGTTTGTCCTAACGATCTTATAATTTCTTATCTGCCTTGATCTTGTCGACCATCTCGTCAAGGTCTAGAACTTCAATGCCTTGATCATCGCCTCAACCTGCCCCGGACTCCACCAGAGCAGTGGTCGAGGTTCTTATAAGATGGGTTTGAACTATCCCTTTGAGTGCTTCACGATTCACTTCTTGTGGGGGTATCGCCGTATTTGCGTTCTTACAGACATTGACAGCTTTAAGGTTTTTATAGCCAAGCATGACCGCTATCTGGAGTACAGTGTTCTCTTGGGAATTGGTGATTTCTTCCTTCAGATACTTCTCGATCTTCGCAAGTTGGTCTTGAACACCTTTCAAGCTGACTTCTATAGTCGCCATTCTGTTTTCCATGTCCATTTTTCGAGTCTGAGAGCGAGTACATGTTAAGTGTGTAAAAGTACTATCATTTCACCCATTTTTTCTATGACAATTATTGCTAAATCTACACACATTTGAATAATATTGTAGCCCTCCATGCATCAATCACATTGACTTCATCTTTATTATTCTTGACCCTGATATTTAGTTTATTTGATGGAAAAGATATTGTTTATGTGTGTGTTTGGTGTGTATGCAGATTTCGTTACTCACTGCCCGGGCAAGCATTGCTGCGACAGTGAAGGAAAGAAAGGGGCGGTGCATAATCATCTCCCAACGGTCCATATCAAGCTAGTTGTGGATGTCAGTTTCTACTGAAGGAAGCTGAAACATGAGACAGAGCCCTGCTGAGCAGAAAATACAGACAGATGTTTGCCGAGGCAATAGCCAAGCTACTACCGAGGCAATGACCTGACACACTCGACAATGGATAAAATATGCAAAGTGGAGTGTGTTTTGAAGAGCATGAAAAGCTAAACTTTTCTACGCACTTTGCATAAAGATCAGATCATGGAAAGATCATAAAAACGCTGAAGGAAGGTCAAGAGAAGATTCCACGCAACTGGGAGGATTTTAAGGAAGAAAGTTATAATACTTTAACAGAAGAAATTTTCTTTTAATGTGTTTATTCTAACTTAACTTCCTCCTCAAGAAGGACTTAACCTAAACCTCCTCTATAAATAAGAAGCCAAAGCCGGCCATTGACATTATAGAATTGAGCAATCGAGAGTTGAGAGAATTTGTAGCGAGCTTACATCAACATTATGTTCTAATTTATTCTTAGGGTTTAGATTGTATTGTTTAGTAGTTGTGAGAAAACGATTGGATTTTGTTTAAGTTTTTGTTAATGCAATTTTAGTTCAAGGTTTGCTTATTCTTGGTTCTTTATCTTGTTGCGAGTGAATTGGGAGAGGATCTCGTTAACTATCTATTTGGCTAATATCGGGAGAGTTAGACTCATGAAACGGATAACCATGGTTTTCATCCCAATCGGTGAAAACTAACTCAACTTAGGGATAGGTTCTAGTTTCAACGGCTAAAAAAAGCGTAAGATTGGTTGGTGTTCATCCTTGGTTCACGCTGGGAGGTATTATCAAGGCCTGCACATCAGTACGGTTTCAACTTAGGGATAAGGTGGAGCCACTGAAGGACGTTTTGTCGAACCTTGATGTTGTTCGTTGCTGCCTAAGCAAAGGATTGTCGAGGCAGTTACTTAACCCGTTGTCGCGGCAGTGACTTTGGTCTTTGCCGAGGCAATCCGGTGTTTGTTGCATTCAAAGACCGAGACAGTCCAATTGATGTCCACACTACGACACAATATAATATGGCCCATTCTCTCATCTTGATTACTCAATTCTTTAGTTTACTGGCTTATTTTATTGTCTGTTTATTAGATTACTCTAAAAACCCAATCAATCACTTGTGTTCTTTACTTTTATTTCCTTTTCTGTGCGAGAAGATAACATTGAAGGTTTCACCAATACCTGTGGAAACGATACTCAATACTCATCACTTTATTACTTGAGACGTGTATACTTGCACAATTGCGGGGCACTTTCTGCACACAACAAGTTTTTGGCGCCATTGCCGGGGATTGACAATAGCAACTTTTAATTTTATTATCTTGAACATTTTATTTTTAGTTTTTCAAGCGCTAATCAAATTTGGTTTTGCATTGGTGTATGACCAGGGCAAACCCGAAGAATCCATTATACGAACTTGATCCAGAAATCGATCGTACTTGCCAAAGACTCAAACAAAGGATAAGAGAAGAGATGGCACATAGACATGGGAATGAGAATGCCCATGGCAATCAGATTGCCGACGGTAATCAGAATGTCGTGGCAGGAGATGGAGAAATCCCCCCACTGCAATTTTCTCCAGTACGAAACCCATCTGTCCGAGGTTACTTAGAAGAAGATCTGAACAGACTAAATCCAGGAGTTGTCACACCTGAAATAGAAGCTGCCCGTTTTGAACTAAAGTCTATCATGTTCAACATGATCAATACCATGAGACAATTTGGTGGCTCAGCAACTGAAGATGCTAGACAACACCTCAAATCCTTCCTTCAGATTTGCAATTCATTCAAAATACAAGGAGTCCACGAGGATATTTTGAGGCTGAAATTGTTTCCCTATTCACTGAGGGATAGGGCAAAAACCTTGTTAAATAGCATTCCAGCAGGGTCAATAGGATCTTGGAGTGATTTATGTCGTGATTTCCTTGCCAGATTTAATCCTACGAATTTAACTGATAAATTGCGTAATGAAATCACTTATTTTTGGTAGGCTGATGATGAATCCATGTACGAGGCTTGGGAGCGATACAGAGAGCTATTACATAAATGCCCCTTATACGGATTCCCATTGTGGACACAGATGACAATGTTCTACAATGTTGTAAACACGCCAACGAGGATGATGCTTGATGCCTCGGCAAATGGCATACTCCTAGACAACAACCAGAGGAAGCAATAGAGATCCCGAATAGGCTGGCCAAAAACGACTATCAATTCCCAACAGCCAGAAGAGGAGGAATCATACGCCAACCCATAGTAAACGAAATAGAGTCCTCAGACTCGATTTCAACCCAAATAGCCACCTTGACCAAGTTTGTCATGAACATGCAAAAGCAAAATAATCATCAGGAGGTCAAGGTAATGGATCTATTTTGTGAAAACTGTGGAGGTAACCATGTTTCTTTTAAATGTCCACAGAATCCAGAGTCGAGCTTTTATGTTGGAAACTAAAACCGAAACAACAATGCGATGTCCAACACCTATAACCCGGCCTAGAGAAAACACCCCAACTTTTCATGGAGCAACCCTAACAATGCCCTGAATCAGAACGATCAGAATGCTCCAGCACAGGGATTCCAGCAAAACATGTCGCGGTAACAAATGTCGTAGTAGCAGAAAATGACAGCCAGTTCCTTGGAACAGTCCTTAACTACTTTCATGTCACAAACTAGTGCATATATGTCTAGTAATGATAGATTTATAAAGAAAACTGAGGCTTTTATGGACAGGACTGAGATGAGAATGCAAAACCATGAAGCAACCCTGAAAGCACTAGAGACCCAAGTGGGGCAATTTGCCCAGATCCTAAACACTAGACCAATGGGAGGGTTGCCAAGGGATACTGAAGTTGCCAAGGGAGCATCATATGAGCAATGCAATGCCATAACCACTCACAGTGGTAAACAACTCAAGGAGAACCAAGCTAGCAACACATGGGAGAAAACATCCAAATAGTCAATTGCCTCGGCAATACCCAAAAACATTGCCCTGGCAACACCAAAGAACACTACCTCGGCAAAGCCCAATAACATTGCCTCAGCAACCCCTGAAGACACTGCCTCGACAGTACTCGTAGCAGCACACGCGGCAGAGCCAGAAGTCGATGTCTAGGCAATCTCTTAAATCAAATTTCCATGCAAAGAAAGAATAGAGGACATTAAACTACCTCCACCATTCCCACAAAGACTGAAACAACAGAAGCAAGAGTACCAATTCAAGAAGTTCCTAGACATATTGAAGCAGGTACACATCAACCTACCCTTGGTGGAAGCGATCAAAAAGATCCTGAATTATGCCAAGTTCCTCAAGGACATTGTCTCTAAACGAAAAAGGATAGGGGAATTTGAAATTGTTGCCGTGACAGAAGAATGTATGGCTATGCTACACAATCGGACACCACCCAAGCTCAAGGACCCCGACAGTTTTGTCATACCATGTGCAATTGGAAATCACTATGTCGGGAGAGCAATGTGTGATTTAGAAGCAAGCATAAACTTGATGCCTAAGTCAATGTTCCAAAAATTGGGAATTGGAAAGGCCAGACCTACCACCGTAATGCTGCAGCTTGCCGATAGATCCTATGTGCAACCAGAAGGGAAAATTGAGGACATATTGGTAAAAGTTGATAAATTTATTTTCCCTGCTGACTTTCTTATCTTGGATTGTGATGCAGATGAAAACGTACCAATCATCCTAGGGAGACCATTCCTAGCTACCGGGAGGACCCTGATTGATGTCAAAAAGGGAGAGCTAACAATGAGAGTAAACGACCAACACGTGAAACTCAATGTACTAAATACAATGAAACATGTTGATGATCCAAAAGAATGTCCGGCAATCCAGGCTGTAACTGAGTCAAACATTGACATAGAATCGCACTGCCTCGGTAAAGAATCTAAACACTGCCTCAGCAGATACTCTGGCCACTGTCGCGGCAGTAGGATGATAGAACATGGAGATACAGAGACAAAAGAACAAGATGATCAAGAATACAAAAATAATGGGCAAAAACAAATGCAATACACTGGAACCCATGTTCATAGGGATAAGGAGATGCATCCATATGCACTCCTTTAGTATTTTTATTTTTATTTTATTTTCCACATCTTTAATTTTTGTTTAGGAATAAGGTGTTATTTTAATTTGATGTTATTTATTTTATTTTAGGAAGGAGATAAAGAAATAAAGGAAGAGTTGGGCCGACACCCTACAACATATCCCCCTGCTCACACGGCAAAAAGACAACAACAGCTAGTGGAAAAGAGTCTCATACCAGCACGACAATGTTCTACCCAACGGCATGCAAGCCGCAACGGACAGAAGCCGCAATGGCTAGCACAACGAATGTACGGCATAACGGCTATGTAACGGGACACCTTGCCGCACGTGCATTAATTGCCGCAACAACTATATCATGCCATAGCCTATATAACCCCCTTCCCCCTATCAGCTTTCCTCCATCAAACCCTTTTCTTCTCTAATATTGACTTCCTAAGTATTCTTGTATTTTTCTTTACTTTCCTTTTCTACCAATTTATGTTTCTCACAACTACTCTCAGATGGAACTAAAACTCAAGAAAGAAGAAAGCTCGAGACCCATCGAGGAACCGGCCTTCAAAAGATTCGCACCATCGGAGGTCGACCGGCGATTCCACAAATACTTCATTGGACGACAAGTGTGGAAGGAGAAAGGCTTTCAATATTCCAACTCCGCCTCTGAATTTGGCCTCGATCACTTCATCTTCAACAAAATTGCTCACCAGAAGTGGCAAATATTTTGCCACCAACCGGAACCGGTGAATGTGACATCGGTGAGGGAGTTCTATGCCCACTCCCCAAATCCCAACAATCTTTTTGTGTGCGTTAGAGGCAAGGCCACCCCCGTGGATCCTGAGTCCATCAATCTCTATTACGACATCTACGTGGAAAAGGATGAGCACAAGGCATTCAAAGACCAGCTCACGGACACAGATTACAATGAAATCAAAGAGGAGCTTAGTATTGTCGGCACGACATGGAATGCCGGCGCACACAAGGGGACGGTAAATCACCGAAGGCTTCGGACCGAGGCAAAATCATGGAATACCTTTGTAAAACGCTGCTTAATGCCTACCTCTCATAATAGCACTGTAGATAAACCTAGGCTTGCACTTATACACTCTATTTTGCACAATAGAACAGTTAATGTGGGTGACATAATTTGCAATGAGATGTACCAGTGCAGCCTAAAAGAGAGAGGTGTTCTCTACTTCCTGATGCTCATCACCGACCTCTGCAAAGAAAATAAGGTCCCCACCGATCCGGTCGATGAATATACGCCAAAGAGGAAGGGGTGGGAAAAGGAAACCTACTACAAAATGATGCAGATAGCCGAAGCCAAGACGTTCTCTACACCGATACAAGGCACTGCCGTGGAGGCATCCTCGGGCGACATCCCAGAAACGCCTGCACCCTCTGCCTCGGTAGTGACCCTTCAGCATATCGCCCAGAAACTGAAGGAGATGGACAAAAGGCAATGACGGTTCATGCAGTTCACGAAGGACTTCACCCACTCCATCACCCAAGTACTCAAAGAGAAGTTCTCGGAAAGCACCGTGTCATTCCTGCCGACCTCACTGCCGAGGCCGCCCCAGATCCCTCTGCCGCGGTAATCCCGACCTTCTCCGCCACGACAAAACATGCATTTTCTGCCTCGCCATTCCCTGATCCTCCAGTTACCACAGCCACGCATAGAGAAGGCAAAGCTCCAGTTGATGAGCCGATCTGCACCGAGTCCTTATTTGTATGGTCCGACACCATCTGATCCATTCTCCATAAGTTTTACAAAGTCGCCTCTCAATCAAACAAGTGCAAGGCAACCACAACCGAAGAGATTTGCCTTGACACGAACGAGGAAGAAGAAGTGACTACCAAAGCCAAACCGACTCCTCCAACTCGCACCCAACCACCCAGAGCCACCAAACGGGTCAAGCACATGGCAACGAGAATATTGATCATCCAAAGTGACGACGACTCCTCTAAGTCTCCGCCAATCTAGTTTTTTTCTTCTTCTCTTACATTTTATTTTCCCTTTATATTTTGTGATTTTTGTTGATGCATTGAGGGCAATGTTTGATTTGAGTTTGGGGGTGTAGGTTACTGCCGAGGCAACTACTACCGCAACAGTTCATTATCTAAAAGCAATGTAGTTTTTCTTTAATTATAATACTTGCCTAGTTCTTTAATTTGACTTAGAATTACCTAGATTTGCAAACTCTTCCAGTGATGAAACTACCTTAACACTTAAAAATACACTTTAAAGGTTAGGATGACTATTAGGAAACACTTAAAGTCACACTATGGGCTGAAAACGAAACTAAACTTTTGTGACTTGAATGATTTAAGGAGTTCTAGAAACTTAGGACATAAACTTTCTTAGAAAGAAAATTTTGGGTAAAAAGTTAGAGGTGACTAACACCGGCTCTAGCTTAAGGAAGCCCTAGAGGTGCCCGAAATTGGATCTAGGCTAATCACTAGAGGAGCCCGAAATTGGCTCTAGTCGATTAGATTGCTTATAAAAAAATTTACCCAAGTTAAATAGGTTAATGCTTAAGTGTTTACTTAGAACCTGGAAAATAATCTTGTTCACAAAGCATGTACACACTCACAAGCATCATAGTTTGATTCTGGGTAACTCCTTTAGTCGTCCGAAAAATTTAATCATGTATTTTCAAGTGCTAGGTCATGAGGAAGAAGGTGAATTAGAGCAATCTCTATGAAGATTAAGGACTTTGGCAAGTAATTATTTTTTCTACTAGTTGCATTGCTTGAGAACAAGCAATAGTTCGAGTTTGAGGGTGTGTTAAGTGTGTAAAATTACTATCATTTCACCCTTTTTCTATGACAATTATTGCTAAATCTACATCCATTTGAATCATATTGTAGCCCTCCATGCATCAATCACATTGACTTCATCTTTATTATGCTTGACCATAATATTTAGTTTATTTGATGGAAAAGATACTGCTTATGAGTGTGTTTGGTGCGTATGCAGATTTCGTTACTCACTGCCTGGGCAAGCACTGCCGCGGCAGTGAAAGAAAGAAATGAGCGGTGCAGAATTATCTCCTGACGGTCCAGATCAAGCTAGCTGTGGATGTCAGTTTCTACTGAAGGAAGCTGAAACATGAGACAAAGCCCTACTAAGCGGAAAAGACAGATAGACTGTTGCCGAGGCAACAGCCAAGCCACTACCGAGGCAATGACTTGACACACTCGACAATAGAGAAAATATGCAAAGTGGAGTGCGTTTTGAAGAGCATGAAAAGCTGAACTTTTCTACGCACTTTGCATAAAGGTCAGATCGCAGGAAGATCATAAAAATGCTGAAGGAAGGTCAAGAGAAGATTCCACACAAATGGGAGGATTTTAAGGAAGAAAGTTATAATACTTTAAAATAAGACCTTTTCTTTTAATATGTTTGATTCGAACTTAACTTCCTCCTCAAGAAAGACTTTACCTAAACCTATTCTATAAATAAGAAGCCAAACCCGACCATTGACATCTTAGAATTGAGCAATCGAGAGTTGAGAGAATTTGTAGCGAGCTTACGTCAACATTATTTTCTAATTTCTTCTTAGGGTTTAGATTGTATTGTTTAGTGGTTGTGAGAAAACGATTAGATTTTGTTTAAGTTTTTGTTAATGCAATTTTAGTTCAAGGTTTTCTTATTCTTGGTTCTTTATCTTGTTGCGAGTGAATTGAGAGAGGATCTCGTTAACTATCTATTTGTCTAATATCAGGAGAGTTAGACTCGTGAAATGGATAAGCATGGTTTTCATCCCAATCGGTGAAAACTAACTCAACTTAGGGATAGGTTCAAGTTTCAACGGCTAAAAAAAGTGTAAGATTGATTGGTGTTCATCCTTGGTTCACGCTGGGAGGTATTATCAAGGCCTGCACATTAGCACAGTTTCGACTTAGGGATAAGGAGGAGCCAGTGAAGAATGCTTTGCCGAACCTTGATGTTGTTCGTTGCTGCCTAAGCAAGGGATTGTCGAGGTAGTTACTTAACTCGTTGCCGCGACAGTGACTTTGGTCTTTGCCGAGGCAATTCGGTGTTTGTTGCATTCAAAGACCGAGACAGTCCAATTGATTTCCACACTACGACACAATATAATATGGCTCATTCTCTCATCTTGATTACTCAATTGTTTAGTTTACTGGCTTATTTTATTGTCTGTTTATTAGATTACTCTAAAATCCCAATCAATCACTTGTGTTCTTGACTTTTATTTCCTTTTTAGTACGAGACGATAACATTGAAGGTTTCAACAATCCCCGTGGAGACGATACTCAATACTCATCACTTTATTACTTGAGACGTGTATACTTGCACAATTGAGGGGCACTTCACACACGCAACAGTACCATATGGGTGTATGAATACAAATGCAAATGTATGCTCTAAGGAGTCAAAAAAAGTGTTAGTACCTATAAATAATGAAATAAAATACAATAAATAACAATAACACAGAAAATAAAACATATTACTTCACAAGGATCTGATGGGGCGAACATACATTCATGCAGGTTTAGATCTAGAAAAGGTTCTCGAACCGTCCTTACCCTCTACTCCAATGTGGATAAGATGTTCAATTTTGGCCCATCACAAGCTTGCAAATCGAACACAGCTCGAGAGGATATATTTTTGTTATGCTCGTGCGGGGGGTTACTCACAAAAGTATAAGTACTCTGGACCTCGTAAGACTTTCACTAGCCCATGCGGAGGGTTACTAAGGAAGGCATATCTATTTTCTTCCACTTAAGTTGAATAAATCTCGGGTAGAAGGCTTATGTTTATGATGCAATGATAGTTTATAACATCAAGAATGCACACAAAAAATGCAACGAACAACTAAAGAAAATACTTTGCGATCAAGTAAAAGTTGTGCCTTCTTAAACATTCCCCAGAAGAGTCGTCAAGCTATAACAACGGAGTCGCCACTGGTCTCTTTTATTATATTAGGTTGACTGAAAACAAAAAATCAACCAGATCGAGGGTTCGGGGGCACGGTTACGTGTGGGGAAGGATTAGCACCCCCATCACGCCCACAAGACGGCGCTTACTTGACCACTAATATTTTTCTTATAATTTGAATACGTGCATGCAAGGATTAATGCAAAAATCCACGAAGTTCTAAAATTGGCCTGAATTTGCTCACGACTGAGAAAACCCGAGTCAATTTAGACGCAAAGGGATTAATGCATGAATCTCTAAAATCCAAAAATATCGTCTCGCATAGGAGTTTCAATCATTCCCACAACAGCTAGGGGAAAATTAAATTAACCCTAACTGGGAAAACCTTTTTTAAATGATGTTTTATTTATCCATTTATTAATTTCTAGACCATAAATGTCATTTATTAAGTGTTTTAAGTAGCTAATCCTAAAAGGCTCTACTTGACAAAATTTTAACTCAACTATAAATTTAGATTTTCTATTCACAAGATTACCAAATTAATTAGAAGAATGAATTATTTAAAAGAACCTAAACCTATAAGGCTAATTTCTATATATTATTAAAATTAATTAAATTAAAGTTACCCTACATATTTGCACGCATTTAAATAACTTAGACTAAAGTGTTTATTTTAAATATTGTACAAATTTTTAGTTATAGAGAAAACCATGTTATTAAGTGGAATGAAGTCTCTTTAACCTATATTTTTTATGAATGTTTGGTAAACAAAGCAAACAACATGCTAGATCTAAATAAAATAACAAAATGGTTAAATTGCATGAAAGTAAAAAAATAAGAACTAAATTAAAAATAAAAAGGACTAGAGTGTAGAAATTGCAAACAGTGGGGTAGAATCACGAATTTGACGAAGAAAATGGGCGCTGGTCGAGCTTTGATGTGGGTCAGTTCTGGATCTCACACGGGTCGAATATAAGGCTCCAAAAAAACCCAGAAACAATCTTCATTCTTACCTTCTATTGTTTTATAAACCAAATACCCACTAAAAATATCCTCTGAAAGGCATCACCACCATTGCCCAGAAGCAAGCAGCACACAGCCACACGCCACGGCACCGGCCACCATGGATCAACATCGGCGATGGTCCGTCAGCCCTTGCTCCTCCTAGTTTTATCTGATTGTAAAGTACTTGTGTGTTTTTTCGAGATTGGTTCAAGATCAAGATGGTTGTTGTAAAGTGTCAAAGGCTTGTGGTTGAAATGAACATTGGAATAAGGATTTCTCTCTCTAAAGTGTGTTGTGGTAACGATTGATGTCGGTAGTGATGCTGAAGTGCTTCGGAGATGATAAAATGGGGGCCGCCATAGTGTCACTCGAATATAAGTTTGATGCTTTGCGTGACATGTGTGAATGTATAAGGAACAAGAAAGTTGAACATTGGTAAGACAATTACCTTAATGGCCTTGTGTATGAGAATGATTAGTTACAGTGTAATCAGTTCGGGAAGCAAGGGTTTGAGACTTCGTAAATGTTTTTGGTTGTATCACAATTTCTTGAGGCAAGTCGAGGAATGTGGGTAGGAATCCGAATTGCGTGAGACCGTTATGTTGTGACAGTGGTGTTGAACCAATTAAAGTCGAGTAAGATTTCGAGACCTCGATGATGTTTTGTTGTATTGTCAGGATTGCAGTATTTTTGTGCTTGAAGAGGGAATGTTGTGTTCACCCCAACAATGTGAATTTTGGGTATTTGATCTTTAAAGAAATTGAGTTTTGGACGACGTCGTGAGTCGAAGAAATTGAGAATTGTTGATCATGGGATCGATCACCACCTAAGTAAAGTGAGCTTGATAAGTGAAATATTGTACGAAGTTAGTTCGGGTTAGAATATCATGATGCCTATGTAGGGTGATCGAGGATCACAAGTGATGGTCATGTAAGGGAGTATCGATTCCAACTCCATGCGATACTAATACTCGTTTCTTTTGGTGTTGTTATTGATCGGTCAGCGTTGATGCATGTGTGGTTGTTATTGTCAAGCTTCATATTGAGGATCAGTTAGTTTTGGAAGCCGTGAGAAGTATCGGTTGCTTATAATTAAGTGGGTTCAATGTTATAGTTGAATTTTAGGTCAGATGGTTTCTGATGGACCATGAGATCTTGTTGTGGGTGTTTTTAAGAAAGACATGCCAAGGAAAGAGATTCTTCTTATATAGTACTAAACGCTCTTATTTGGTACTTGTGTATTTTGTTAGCAGAGCTTCGAGTTAAGGGTTGATTTGCCTTGGAAACCGCGAGAAGAACATTTGATTGTTTTTTAATGGGTACAATGTTAAGATTATATGTAAGCTCGATGGCTTTCGTTGACCTCGAGATCTTTTAAGTGTGCTTTAAAGATCAATGTATTAGTGTATAAGTTCTCCGATGTAGTCTTGTGGTCAGTACATGGTAAATTTTTGTAACGAAAGTTGTACCTAGCTTTTCTACGTATTTTGAGAGACAATGTGGAGTCATGTGTTTGAGAAAGTGGTAAGTGTTGACTTGCCGTCAGTTGGAAGTCTAACATCGAGTTCTTCAGAGTTGTTGTGATGCATTGATGTTCCTTAGTAGAATTAAACAGACGACTGTGGATTTTGTAAGGGATTGTGAGCGCGTAGTTTCAATGAATTTATTTGAGTAATGAAATAGTCCTTGGTGGGTATCGTTTGACATCTTCGACAAATATGAGATCTAGGTAGAAAGTCTAATTAGATTTGTTGCGGGTTAGGTTGTACGACACTATGGTGTGTACATGCTACCTTTTGGGTACGAGATTCGAGGGTTGTGTTGGAACCTTATCCCTTGGTGGGATTGCATGTGATGGAAGATTCGGTGGAGGGTATAGAGGACATGTTTTCCGAACATGTGATAGTTTGAAGTGTAAGATCCTCGTGTGAACCAAGTTAATGCAGGATGCTTTAGTTGCCTATATGAGTTATCATGTCGAGTCTAAGGTAAGTTCTTGAGGCGTGTTGGGGCGTCGTTCGTTTTCAGAAATCTTGCATTAGGCAAGCAATGATTTTGGTAAAGGATGCCATTCGAGTTAGAGTCTCCTTTAGAGAGTCGTCACGTGATGAACCTCTTTATTTTGGTTACAACGATTGTGTAACCTCCCGTTCTTTTAGATCATGTGGAGTTGCGGAAAGATTTTGTTGTGCAACAATCTTTTGGGTTCTACAATGTAAGTTAAGTTTCCTTGATGACGTTTTCGTGTGACATCTTTGTTGGGGTATCGTTGGGTTTTACAAGTCGTCTGTGATGTATCGAGTGAAGATGACTTCCTTCTAAGAGGAAGAATCAGTTGAGATTTTGTTTGTGTCCTTAGAAGACAATGGTCATTGTTGATGAGTGTTGTAAGAGATCAGAGTATCGCAGCGAGATAGGTTTGAGAATGTTGGAAAGTTATAAAAGTTTTGGCATTTTCTCTAGTTTACCTGTATAAATTTTAAGGACGAAATTTCTTTTAAGGTGGGGAGAGTTGTAACGACCCGAACTTCGGGTTAGTGAATCGGGTCTCAAACCAGATTTTGGGTCTTTATGTTGAAAGCCCAATTAATGAGTTTGGGCCTAGTGGCAAAAAGGAGGAATGAGGTGTCGGGCTTTTAGTTAAATAACATAATCTTTTATTTTTGGAGAGTTTAAAATTGAAAAGATAAAATAAAAATAAAGGAAGAAAGAAGATAAAGGGGGTAGGTGGAAAAAGTGAAAAGGGGATATGATGGAGAGAGAGGAAATGAAAAGGAAGAGAGAAAGGTAGATAGAGAGAGAAAAATGGAAAAGTGAAGGAGAGGAGCTTTGAAGCTCGATCTACCACCACTCGAGCATCCATTCACGACACCACTGGTACCGTTGGAAAGCTCTCATCAAGACGAGTCGACTGGTGGTTGCCAAGTCGTCATTGCCACCGTCGTTTGCTAGGATGAGGGAAAAGAAGTTCGGCCAAGTATAAGATGAAGCATTTCTGGCGACCAAAACTGGAAATGGAGGTCACCAGCATGCTCACCGGTCGGCGTATTGCCGATCTAGAGTTGGCCGCTACTGTCAAACCACCGGAAGGCATCCCACGCACCCTCACGCGCTGGCGAGGATGGGCATGGTTCAGCCTGGGCGGGTTCACCATGCTGTAGTGCACCGTGCCACACCAGATTGGCCTCACCTGAGTTCACTAAAGCCTTGGTGCACCTGCGCACACTAGATCTGGCTCCTTATGGTGCACCAAAGACTTCATGCACCTGGGCACACAGGATTCCGTTCCTAGGGTGCACCATAGATCCTGTGCACATGCGTCGTACCGGATCACTAGGCCTTGACTAGAGTTGACCGGGTCGTTGATCGACCGTTGACTTTTTCCAAAGGACCTTACTCGGAGGTTTCTCGATGTTCTGGATCCAATGGTGTAGTTTGTTTTGCCAAATTCGAACCCGTAAGTTGTTTTACGCTTTTGACCATGTGATTTGATTAAGGGATGCATGAACTAATATAGTTTCGTATTCGTTGGTATACAAGGATTATTCGGGATCGGGTATCGGGTCAAGTGGAATATTTGGGAAGCTTGGATGAGGATTTTAGCAATATCAGCTTAAGGTTAGTACACCTCGAACTCCTATTGCTTCATGAGCATCATAAGCGTAATTGTCTTGCTTGTTAGTGGTTGCAAAATAGGTTGATGATAGATAAGCATGAGTAGAGACCGATTGTATGTGACTCGATATTTTAAGATGCATGATGATGTTACGGATATGATGGGACTGTTAGAGGCTTTAGAGACCGTGTAGGGTCGTTTGTGATGCAAGTATGATTAATTGATGATTGTTGGATTGATTGAGATAAATGTGACGTTTTGTATGCTTGTTTGAATGGATTGATGTGATTTGATGAAAAACTGTGTAATAGATAAATAATGGTTACATTTGAATAAATGAGTATAAAGCCGATAATTAATATTAATTGATTAAATATAGTAGTAAACCAACTTTAATGACTCTCATAAGCTTTAGGGATCGAGTAAGCTTCGTAAGCTTGTAATGCAAGTTAAGGATGGAAACTAGTTTTCTTGGTCACCAACATGTTTTCTTGGTCACCAAACTGTTTTCTTGGTCATCAACTTGTTTTCTTGGCCACCAACCGATTTTCTTGGTTTTTCTGCATAACAGATAAAATATCGTGGTAGTAAGGCTAGTTCCAGTAAAGGACCTAAATTCGAAGGCTAGAGCCTAGTGGTCCCCTAATGAGGTAAAATGAATAGTAAAACTGAAAAACCAAGAATTTAACCTCATATACGAATATAACAAGATATAACTTGATTAATGTTAAGTGACTTGTTTGTAATAGCAACCATAAGGGTCCTTGGTAGATCATGTGTGGTTACGTGCCAAGTAAGGGCACTTATGTGGCTGGGTCTTGTTCATTGATGGGATCCAGATACCCACAGGAAGAGTGTTGCAACACCATGGTTAGAGATGCCAGATGTACGTTCCTAAATCTGTGTGGCACCAGGTCTCATTCGAAGATGCTCGACGGGACATTCCGAGCATGGGTGTGCATTCCCGAAGCTGTGTGGCACCGGGTCTCACTTAAGGAGTGTACGTTTCCAAAGTTGTGTGGCACCGGATCTCACTCAGAGTGTAAGTTCCCAAAGCTGTGTGGCATCGGGTCCCACTCCAGGTTTGTGATTATGGTATTGTGTGTTTTACTCGAGGGATCCGGTAGGATCTCGAGTATGGTTGGGCCTCGTGGGCCATGTATGATGTTTTGTTGTGATGAGAGCATGTGTTTAGGCGACTAGTGGTAGCACCATGTGTTTATTTATCTCTCCTTATTGCTCGTACTAGCTTGCAAGCTTATGTTTATGATTAGCACGAAGTATAGTAGAGTAGATGTGTACCACTGAGCTTTGTAAGCTCAGCGCTCAGAATCGTTGTTTTCGTGCGTATGTTGATCGTCGAATCGTGGGTTTGAGGAGCACTATCAGTTTGGGATTCCAGCATGTGGAGGCTTTCAGAGTACGATACTTGTGTTTAGTGGGCTATGTATTCATAGGGCCTTACATGGTTGAGTCTGTATTTCTTATTTTAAAATTGTATAAATCAAACCAACTGTTTAAATATTTTAAATTAAATTGGAGCTCTTTTGTATTGTTTTGATTATTTAATTATATTTTCAACTATCGACTTTAAATGCTTTTGAGAAATAGCTTGTTTAGGCTAAACCCAGTTTGAGAATTTTAAATGGTTTTGGTTTTGGCTTGAGGCCCAAATTGTGACTTCTAGGTCGGGGTGTTACACTATCAAACTTTTAAATTGGTCCTATTTTGACCACCGCCATTAAAAAACTAACGAAGGGGTTGGTTCCTATTATTTACCTATTATATAATGATCTTGAGATGGATTGAACTTAAAACTTGAGGGATATACCAAAGCCTTTACCACCACATAACCTAATCTTGATAATATGAATTGCACTCTTTTATATACATATCTTATAATGCAATAAATGTTAGGAAAAAAAGTAAAAATAGTTGAAAGGTGACTCGAACCTAGATCACTTGGGGCGTGTAAAATCGCACAAGACACCAAATAAAATCAAATAATTAATTAAAAATGAAACATTTTAAATATGTTTAAAGCAGTTAAAGCAAGATTTAAAATGAAAATAGATTTATAATTTTTATTTTTAAATTAAATCGAATATTTTTTTCATGTTTATTTTAGTAATATCATATATATATATAATGTTGAATCGAATTATTTAATTTATTTACTAATTTTAATTTTTTATTGAATATCTTAATTAAATTAAAATATAATTTTAATATATTTATTGAATTATTTCTATTTAAATTAAAGTATAATTTTAATAGATTTAATGAATTAAGATATTCAATAAAAATAGAATTATTAATTAATTAAATCAAATAACATTATATATATGAAATTACTAAAATAAATATGAAAAATATTTAAATTAATTTAAAAATAAATTTTTTATTTTTATTTTAAATCTTGATTTAACTATTTTAAACATATTTAAAATATTATAATTTTTATTTAATTATTTGATTTGATTTGGTGGTTATTAACAAGATAACGAAATAATATTATAAACTTACAAAAAAAAATCAACTAACAAAAAGATAATTAAAGAGAGAGAGAGAGAGAGTGAGTGAAATTAGCGATATAATTCCTGTGAGTTGTCGAAGCCAGAAAAAGAGAAATGGCAGCTTATTCAGTCCTTTCCACACTTTTCATTCGGTCCTCATCTCTTCCCTCCCCATCTTCTCGCTTCCCAAACAGAACCCAAAAGCTCCTTTCCACCTCAAAACCCTCTTTTCTCTTCCCCCTCCGCAGTCTTGTTTCGAATCAAACCAAAAACAATGCCAGCCTCAAGTCTGATACCGATCCTCTTGTTTCTTCAGCTTTAGATTCCTTGTTTCTTCTCTGCACCTCCCTTGCTCTATCTTTCTCCTTGTTTGTAACCGATGTGGGATCCGCCTCTGCCTTTGTGGTAACCACTCCCAGGAAGTTACAGACCGATGAGTTGGCTACGGTTCGTCTTTTTCAAGAGAATACTCCATCTGTTGTTTATATCACCAATCTCGCCGTCAGGTTCACTCAAAATTTCCCCTTTCTATTTTGGGTAGTTGCCATTTTTGCTGTTTTTTAAGGTTTTTATTGGGTAATTGTTTTTCTAGGCAGGATGCTTTTACATTGGATGTGCTAGAGGTACCACAAGGATCCGGGTCGGGTTTCGTTTGGGATAAAGAGGGTCACGTTGTCACCAATTATCATGTGATTCGTGGTGCTTCTGATCTCAAGTTCGTTTTTTAATTTAATTTATTGTTTCCTGTTTTCTGTGTTTGCTGTAATGATTGGGATCGAATAATTGTAGAACGGTAGTGAATATAACTATAGGTGATTATTATCCATATTTTTTATGAATATATTTTGTACAATGGAAATGTAGACCGCGACATAGGAATGGGGGAGGGGGAAGGGGATGCGGATGCTGAAATTTGAATCTCAAACAATGTCTCCTCTAAGAGATGGTTGCTTGAACCAACTGAGCTGAGCTCTGGGTTCGGATTTTTATATATGTTGATGGAATTAGACATTTTCTTGGTTTGAAGTGCTGGGGATGGGTAGGAAAAGCATGGAATTTTGTTATCTATTTTTGTCTCTAAGCTTTTTATTTTGAAGGACAAATATGTAAGGCAACGTGGAATCATTTTTTTGAGTTGGAGGAGGGGGTGATGTTTGCATTAGAATGGCGTCCGTGACATGATCTTGATGGTGTTGTTGGTTTTTCTTGATCGAGCATTGGTAGGGTGCATTATGTAATTGGGATGAATTTCATGACTGCTTTTGGAGGTTTAAGACTTGCTTTAGGTTGTTGTTAACATTGGTTCTAAGTCTCTAAAGCAGTCTCATACGGAAAACTGTGAGCTAACCTTGGAAACTACGTGGCCTCTACCCTGGGGATGTACTAGATAAAGATGCTTTTAAACTTCTTGCCCAGGATGTGTTTATTTCATTTTATTTATTTATTGGCAGGGGGTATTTAGGCCTATTTGTCATTGGAGCAAAATTGGGCTTGTGACGCTTTCTTGATGGCATCTTTATTTTGATCTTGTGGGATGGAATACTTGATTGATTTTGGAGGTTTTGCACTTACTTTAGGTTTTTGTTTACATAGGGATTTTGCCGCTAAAGTAATGTTACACTGAAAATGTGAGCTAACCTTGTAAATTACCTGGCCTTGGGCCCTGGGGATATAATGGATAATAATTATTTTAAACTGTCGTGAATGTTTAAGTTTTTAAGTTGGTGCTAATCACTTGCAGGGTTACTCTTGCTGATCAGACAACGTATGATGCAAAAGTTGTTGGATTCGACCAAGACAAGGATGTTGCTGTATTGCGTGTTGATGCACCCAAAGACAAACTAAGACCTATACCTGTTGGTGTCTCGGCAGATTTGCTTGTTGGACAAAAAGTATATGCTATTGGTAACCCGGTGAGTAAAGTGTTTATTATATTACACTGAATTATGACCCATAGCCATCAATATTTCATTTGTTTTATTTCATTGGAAATTGTCTGTGGTGAGGCCAGATATGAACATATTTATCCACGTAACTTTAGAAAATAATTTGACCTCTTATTTCCTAGGAATGAACGGGTTTTTTTTAACCTTTTGTGCATGGTATATCTTATGTTTTATTTTCTGATACACCATATGAAATGGATTGCTTTCTCCAAACACATTTCTTATGAATGTATAAAAGGATTGTCATGGAAAAGAAAGTTGCTTTTCAATTTGCATACGTACTAAATTAAGGCCTAGCAGATCTATTTATTTGATTGTGGAAAAAGTTGTCTTTGCTGGTAATCATGGGCGGAGCCACCTTGGCTAGAGGGGTGTCACATGACACCCTAAAAATTTTGGAGAAAATTTTTTCCCCTATAAATTTAAATAAAATAATATTAAAAAAATTAACACAATTTTAAATGAATATTGATACCCCTTAAAAGGAAGTTGACACCCATCGTTTGTTTCTACCTACTTAAAAAAATCATTCATAAAAAAAATTAAATTCTGACACCCCAAACTAAATTTTCTTGCTTCGCCTCTGCTAGTAATGCAGTTTGTAAGTGCCTCATGAAGACTTCAGTGATCGTGTTCTTTTACTGCTAGTATCGGAGCTCTCTTTGATTGCTTCTTCAAGTGGGTTTCCTAAATTTTGATTTTTGGTTTTTATGCTTTTGCAGTTTGGACTTGATCATACTCTTACAACAGGCGTTATCAGGTTCCAAAGACCAACGATTGTGGTCGATATGTCTGATTTTTATTTCCTCCTACTTATGCTGGTTTTTATGTGCATTAGGGTTTTGCTAATGGATCTTTTATATTGCCTATAGTGGGCTTCGTAGAGAAATCAGTTCTGCTGCCACTGGTCGCCCAATCCAAGATGTTATACAAACAGATGCTGCCATTAATCCTGGTAATAGTGGAGGGCCGCTCCTAGACAGTTCTGGAAACCTTATCGGGATAAATACTGCTATATATTCTCCTTCTGGTGCATCTTCTGGTGTAGGATTTTCAATTCCTGTTGATACAGTGAGTATTACCGCAGACCTTGTATTTCATTTTATCTGATGTGTGTATTCTGAAATGCGAGTATTTATTTGTTTTTCTTTGCTTGGAATAATTCATCCACTCATTCCTACATTTCCAGGTCAGTGGCATTGTTGATCAGTTGGTGAAGTTCGGGAAGGTGACGAGACCTATTTTAGGCATTAAATTTGCACCAGATCAATCTGTCGAACAGTTGGGAGTAAGTGGTGTACTTGTCTTAGATGCTCCTGCAAATGGTCCGGCTGGCAAGGCGGTATGCTTACTATATTTTTTGTGTTCAACTTTAATGTCTTGTTGAAATGTACTACAGTGTTCATATCGGTAGTCATAAACTAATGGCAATGGTTTGTACAGAATTCTTGATCAATGCTTCAATGACATGTTGAAGATTCTTTTGTTTCTATTTGCAGAGCTAACCTTTTAATATATTACAGGGTCTGCTACCGACAAAGCGTGATGCTTATGGTAGACTCGTTTTGGGTGATATAATAACATCTGTTAATGGGATGAAGGTCACTAATGGCAGTGATTTGTACAGAATTCTTGATCAATGCAAAGTTGGCGAAACGGTATAGCATTGAATAATACTTATATCCATTTTTTCCTCTCTATATATGTTAAATAATTTTGATGTAGAAACTTTTCCATAATCTTAATTGTTAGGTTACCGTGGAGGTGTTGCGCGGAGATCACAAGGAGAAGATCCCTGTTGTACTCGAGCCAAAGCCGGACGAGTCGTGAAATGTCTTTGGGTATGTTGTGGAACATGTAGATATACAAGGAAATGTCATTATCATCTATTTTACTGGAAATGATTCTGTTGTACATATGCCATCAACTTGTATCATCTTTGACACATTGTGAAGCAGAAGGCATTAACATTTGTAAAAGATGCACCCATCCCAATCTATTCATGTTAATTGGTTGGAGAAGTGCAAACCCTGTGTTACTTTGACTTCGCTCCGCTGTGAGTGTCAGAAATATGTGTTCTATACGGATATGTTCAAGGTTTTTTCTTTTCCCTCGTATTCGGAGGATCATATGCTCAGACTTGTATAGAACAAGTGTCGAGCACAATGTTGAATACGAACACTCAAAAGAGAATGAGTTGTCAATGCAAAGCTCGAAAAAGAAGTATATTTTTCTGTGAGGTTGATCACACAGCCATGCCATGCAAAGGGGCAATTTTGGGGCAAAAACCCCCTTTTAAAAAATATTAAGGAAAATAGCTCCCAAAAAATATTATTTGAGAAAATGACCCCAAACTTGTCACGTCGCTGAACCTCGCGTTATGTAGGAAGTGAGGTTTGATATCGCGTGCTATATAACGCGAGTTCAGTCTACGTGGCCTTGTTTGTGTTAACGGTTTTACAGAACCTTACGTTCTGCAGAACGCGAGGTCCACGAGAATTTGAAAGGGCAGTTGAATATATCGCACAGACCTCGCGTTCTGCGGGACGCGAGTTCTGTGCAACTCTGGGCTGAAGAACTAGGGAAAACAAGTGTGGGTAGGCCTGTTCGAGCCCAATTTCGGGCGTGTAAATCGTATATTTTTAGCGAACATCGAGTTTGGGGTCGTAGTACTGGAAATTCTCTATCGTATGACACCAACACGGTTAATTTTCGTTCATTCTACACTGATTTAAAATGGCTTCCAAAACCCTATGATATCATCCTTTTTTGAATGAAGTTGTCTTTGAACAAATGTCGATTTTCGGTTTAGTAATCGCATAAAATTTATTCAAAATTGAAATTAAATAAACATTTTAAAGTTTAATTATAATAGATAAACACAATTATAATACGACATTATAAAAAATAAATGTTTGGAATGTAAATATTAAAAACATAAGTACATATCAATAAAAAAAAGACTAATGACGCCTATGTCCACCTGTTCCGCAGTCGGGTGGACGACGATCACGATCTGGATACCTCCGAACATCATGTGGTGGTTCATGGTCCCCATCATCGTCACCATCGTGTGCGATACGCGAATCTGTGCTGGGCCCAGGCGGGGAGTATAACAAGCTACCCACCGGCGTATGATCCACAATGCTAAAGTCATACTGAGATCCAACGGTGGAAAATCGATAAGCGAAAGGTCAGTCGTCGGCATATGGGGACGGTAAGCATCAGAGGAGCCGAACTGGGGTTGAGGCATCATCTGCTGGAAACTCGAAGGACCGCTATAAGTATGAAATGTTGTGCCAGAAGATGAGGCCCCTGCAGTTTCATGTCGTGGTCTCGGACCGCGCTGCCTCGACTGGCTCTGCCTCTGGCTCTGGGTCGCTCGACGGGTGCCGCGTGGGCGGTTTTGGGGAGGCTGGGGAAGCTCTTCCTCGCGCTCGGCCTGAGTAAGGATATATTGCTTCCCATTGAGTGCATACCACTGGAAGTAATTGAAATCGACCGAATCAGCCCCTTCGATAATGGGTCGGAGAATGGGTGGGCGTTGGGCAAATCGATTAGCCCAAACCGCTATCCAGTGAGCGTGGTACTCGGACCAATCAACCTCTGTCTTCCCCTGGCGCGTCAGATGGTGGAATTGGTCCATATTTTGTGGAACTAGGGGTGGAATATTTTGGACGAACCCGAATTGTCGGAGAACCCTATTCGTAGCATGCCACACAATAATTTTGTAGTTGAGCAGCGGCACTACGGAAATCCGTACCTGTTGGTCACGCAAAATCTCGGGTGGAGTAATCTGTTGAATATCCTCTGAAGCGTAGGGCCTCCACACGAACTAAAAAAAATGAAAACGTTTGTAACGGTTATATGAAATATTATTGGAAAAAATAGTATGAAAAAATTCAAATTAATTTTCGAATTACTTGGTCGTGCCTCAACTTATCCAAAACAAGCCTGAATTGTTTTTGGGTCTTCGGCAGGCCGTTGTGGGTCAGTGTTCCGCTCCACCTATCAATAATGAAAAAAAATTCGTTAAATAAAATAATTTAAAAATAGGAAAAATTTAGTAGATTACGTAGTACCTCCGTAGAAGCGGAAATAAAATAGCGGTGGGCTGTCTAAGCTGTGGGCTTAAAATAGGCATCCGAAACCAAACCCAAGACTGAAGGAGTAAACAACATCCTCCCATCGATGATCTAGATTCTTCCACGTTTCTGCAGAGCTCTCTGTAAAGAAACGCCAAGATAGCTGCTCCCCAAGATAAAGACATCCTAAATATTTAATAAAGACATCCTAAATATTTCATAAAGGCATCTTAATGTTGAAATAAATATTTGTAATTTCATCCTAAATTTAATAAAAGCATCCTAAATATTTAATAAAGACATACTAATTTTTAAATAAATGAAATATATTAAAAATATATAAAATAGTGAAAAAATCGAAAAAATACCTGAAGTGTAACTTCATCCGTATTGGGGGGAGGGTTTCCAAATTCAGCCTCCAAATATGATAATTCTATTTTTCCACCGTCTCACACTTCCTCAGGGGGCATCAGGCCCATTTGTTCAGCAAATATAGTTGGCCAATGCCCCATAGCGACACCCGTAATAACGTTGTCGTCTGTAGGCAACCCTAGATGGTAGGCAACATCCTCCAGCGTGATTGTTGCCTCGCCAATCGGGAGATGAAACGTGTGCGTCTCTGGCCTCCACCGTTCTATCAGCGCGCTGATCAACGATGGGTTACACTTCACCCCATATATATCTTACTATGTGGCCAAAACCAGCGCGCTCAATCCACGCCATAACAACATCAACTGGTGGGTTGTTGATACGGTTAAGGTAACATTGTAACTAACGTTTCATCTCCCGTAATAACGTTGTCGTCTGTAGGCAACCCTAGATGGTAGGCAACATCCTCCAGCGTGATTGTTGCCTCGCCAATCGGGAGATGAAACGTGTGCGTCTCTGGCCTCCACCGTTCTACCAGCGCGCTGATCAACGATGGGTTACACTTCACCCCCTATATACCTTGCTATGTGGCCAAAACCAGCGCGCTCAATCCACGCCATAACAACATCAACTGGTGGGTTGTTGATACGGTTAAGGTAACATTGTAACTGACGTTCGTATCCCTTCAAAAATAAAATAAAATAGTTAGTAAAATAAAAAAAATTAAAAATTTAATTTTTTTTAAAAAATTTAAAGGAAAAAGTAATACCTATTGAGTTGTTCTCCAATAATGATTGTAGTGATTCTGTTGAGTTGTGTGGGGCTCGATTCGTTCAACCGATGTGGCTCACCAAGTGGTGGAGAGGTGGATTTTTGGGTGGAAGGGTTGTGGAAGCTAAAAAGATAATTGACACAATGAATTATAGTGGTTCAACCTTCTAACCAAGGTCTACATCCACTACCTTAGCTCCCCACTAAGGATTTCCAATCAATCCACTATTGATTCGTCCCCTTTTCTAGGCTTAGGAGGTAACCCTTATACACAATAGAGCTTTCTACCCAAAGCCTTGATTGAAACCCTCTCTTACAAAGAGAAACAAGAAGCAAACTTAAAACCCTCTAATAGGTGTTTGTTTGCACAATTAAGCACTCACCCAAAACCTAAAACACTTGAGCAAATTTGACAATTTTGGCTCACTAGTGTTTGTCTATACAATAAATGACAATTTAAGCTCTAAGACAATTCTTGATCATTTGATGTTTGACACTATGAGCATTAGCCTTTACATGATGCTTGGAGGTCCCTTTTATACTCCCAATTGAGTTTGTAGCTGTTACTAGCCGCTGGGATTGAATTGGAGCCGTTGAGGACTTTAATTCCCACCATAAATGCAGTTCTGCAGCTCTCCGTTTCGAAACGTTCGAACCCGTTTCGAAACACTCTCTAAGTAGAAAGAGCCGTTGCAGTCTGTTAGGGCACCCGTATCGGAACGCCTCCTGGCCGTTTCGGAACACGTATCAAAACGCTCTAGACCTGTATCGAAACACCTGCATTTAAAAGTTAGTTGGGAAAATAGCCGTTGAGGTTTATGACCGTTGTGGTCAATGCCACGTAGGCGTATCGAAATGGCATAGCCCGTTTCAAAATGCTGGGCAAAATCCTCATCCAGGGAAAGCCCGTTTCGATACTTGTATCGAAACGTTTTTGCTACTGGAATCCCCTATTTCGAAACACCTTAGGGCGTTTCGAAACGCCTGGACGATTTCGTGAAGTTTGGCTTTGAAAAACATGTAAAACCTTTTTAAAAGCTTCCCTAAACACAATTTCAAGTTGTTTGGACTTTGGAAATGTTTTAAATACTTTTTAAATCAGTCCAAAACATTTTTCAATTATTATATCAAAACATTAGTTCTACAATCTCCCCCTTTTTGATATAATAAAAATCACTTGAAAAATTGTTTGGGATTCTCCCCCTTTAACTTTAAAAATGTGAATAAGAGATTGAAGATATGAAATCAAATAAAGCTCCCCCTTATTCATTTGAAAATTCAATTTTTCAAACCATTTCTCCCCCTTTTTGTTATATCAAAAAGAATTTAAAACATTAAGTTCAAAATAACAATAGAGGTAAAAATTGACAAAAATAAGAATTTGGTTTTAAAATGGCTCCCCTTTACTCAAAGCATCAATAAAATGTTAGTCCAACATTTATGATCATCTAGTTGAATAAAATAAAAATAAAACAAATAAATGCTAAAACAACTAGATTTTTACCAACACTTGAACCCAAGAAAGGATGTGAAGCCTTCCTTCTTCAAGTGTTCTTCCTTGTGTGCATGGAGCTCCCTCTCAATGTTTGACTTGTTGAACATCTCCATCACACCTATCAAAAGACAATCAAGTAATTTTTGGTATCCAAATTGCTTTGGATCCATGAACATTAGTAGCACAAATTTTAGTCCCCTTAGGAATCCATTTTTCAATGTCATCCTTTTTAATTGAAGTGGTTAGTCCTTTTGGGACCCAAACACTTCTAAAATATTTTCCTTTTACAAATCTAGGGGCACTAGATTGTCTTACATAAAAATTTGATTTTCCAACATTGTTTTTCTTTTCAAGCTCTTTGGAAATCAAATCCTTTTCTTCTTGAACTTTTTGAAGCAAATTTTGTAAATCAAAACATTTTAATTCAAACTCTTCGAGTTTTGCTTCAAGTTCAAGTTTGGTTTTAGAAATCAAATCATTTTGAATTTTTAACTTTGAAATCAATTTATTGTTTTTCAAAATGTGATTTTTAAACTCTAAAACCAAATCATCATAGGCATCTTGTAATTCATCAAAAGAGTAAGAACATGAAGTAGATGAATTAGAGTTACCCTTGAATCTTCTTCGATGGCCATAAGGCAAAGGTTGGCTTGTTCATCGTCGGTGGAGTCCTCATCACTCCAAGTAGCCACATGTGCCTTCTTCTTATGGCTTGAAGTGCTTGCCCTCTCCTTTTTCTTGGAGTCTCGTTCAAGCTCTCTCAAGGCTTTCTTCATGAACGGGGCACACTTCTTGAAGAGATGAACTATATCTTCATCTTCATCCTCCTCTTCACTTGAGTAGACATAGTGGCAAGTGGAGGATTTGAGAGCCATGGCACTTACATTGATGCCAAGCCCTTTGATTTTCTTCTCTCCCATAGCTCTAATTTCTTCCCTCTTCTTCTCATCTTCTTTATTCTTCTTCATGATTTGATGAGTAAGGAGTGACCCTATGAGTTCATCAAGCTTCGTGGTCTTCAAATTCTTGTCTTCGATGATGGCGGTCCTCTTTGAGTCCCAAGATTCGGGAAGTGAGTAGATGAGCTTTCGAACAAGCTTTTCCTCCGGGATGGCTTCTCCATAGCCTTTGAGACCATTGGTGATAGTGGAGAACCTATCAAACATCTTCTCGATGTTCTCTTCCAGATCCATTTTGAAGTTCTCATACTCTAAGGTTAGGAGCCCAATCTTGGTCTCCTTGACTTCATCGGTTCCCTCGTATGTGACTTCAAGCTTGTCCCATACCTCCTTGGCACTCTCACAAGAAGACATCTTCTCATAGATGGTTGGGCTAAAAGCACAAAACAAGATGTGCAAGGCTTTGCAATTAAGCTCCATATTCTTGCGATCGTCGGCACTCCACTCCGCTTTGCTTCTTTGAGGTACGAACGGACCATCTTCAACTATATCCCATAGCTTGTAATCTCTAGATTTGATGAAGAACTTCATCTTGTCTTCCAATGGGCATAGTGGGTTCCGTCAAAGAAAGGCGGTTTGTCGATTGATTGTGCCATTTGAGCCGGTTGATGAAATAGTGGTCGAGCTTTCCAGATCTTCTCAATAGGATGTGAATCCTCTTCGATTGAGCCAAGCTCTTATACCAATTGTTGAGTTGTGTGGGGCTCAATTCGTTCAACCAATGTGGCTCACCAAGTGGTGGAGATGTGGATTTTTGGGTGGAAGGGTTGTGGAAGCTAAAAAGATAATTGACACAATGAATTATAGTGGTTCAACCTTCTAACCAAGGTCTACATCCACTACCTTAGCTCCCCACTAAGGATTTCCAATCAATCCACTATTGATTCGTCCCCTTTTCTAGGCTTAGGAGGTAACCCTTATACACAATCAAGCTTTTTACCCAAAGCCTTGATTGAAACCCACTCTTACAAAGAGAAACAATAAGCAAACTTAAAACCCTCTAATAGGTATTTGTTTACACAATTAAGCACTCACCCAAAACCTAAAACACTTGAGCAAATTTGACAATTTTGGCTCACTAGTGTTTGTCTATACAATAAATGACAATTTAAGCTCTAAGACAATTCTTGATCATTTGATGTTTGACAATATGAGCATTAGCCTTTACTTGATGCTTGAAGGTCCCTTTTATACTCCCAATTGAGTTTGTAGCCGTTACTAGCCGTTGGGATTGAATTGGAGCCGTTGAGCACTTTAATTCCCACCATAAATGTAGTTCTGCAGCTCCCCGTTTCGAAACACTCTCTAAGTAGAAAGAGCCGTTGCAGTCTGTCAGGGCACTCGTATCGGAATGCCTCCTGGCCGTTCCGAAACACGTATCGAAACGCTCTAGACCCGTATCGAAACGCCTGCATTTAAAAGTTAGTTGGGAAAATAGCCGTTGGGGTTTATGACCGCTGTGGTCAATGCCACGTAGGCGTATCGAAACGGCATAGCCCGTTTCGAAACGCTGGGCAAAATCCTCATACAGGGAAAGCCCGTTTCGATACTTGTATCGAAACGTTTTTGCTACTGGAATCCCTTGTTTCGAAACACCTTAGGGCGTTTCGAAACGCCTGGACGGTTTTGTGAAGTTTGGCTTTGAAAAACGTGTAAAACCTTTTTAAAAGCTTCCCTAAACACAATTTCAAGTTGTTTGGACTTTGGAAATGTTTTAAATACTTTTTAAATCAGTCCAAAACATTTTTCAATTATTATATCAAAACATTAGTTCTACAGATTCGTCTCGTTGCGTAGTAAGCTTTCCATTATATCGAATGTAAGATAAGGATTGCCGAAAATTTGTTGTAAAAAAGCTAAAGAACTCGCGTTCTGTGGTTGATATGGGGGTAAGGCCTTCAATTTATAGAAGATCTCGCGCCCTTTAGGATGCGATGTAAATGAACCTCGCGTTCTGTAGAACGCGATATCCGTATACCTCTGGTTCCACAGGACGCGAGGTTCATTGAAAAGCCGCGTCACGGAACAGACGCGTGAACTGAACGGGCAGAAGTGACCTCGCGTCCTGTGGAACGCGAGTTTCAAAACACCTCGCTTTCTACAGGACGCGAGGTCGTGGGGTTTTTTAAAAGATGACTTCCCAGGCGGGAAAGTCATTTAATAACTATATTAAATATAAAAATTATTATTATTATATATTTAATTACAAATAATAATAATAATAATAATCATAATAACAATAATCATAATACTAATAATAATTAAAATCATAATAAAAATAATAATACTAATAATAGTAAATATATAATAATAATAATAATAATAATAATAATAATAGTAATTGTAATTAAATATATAATAATAATAATAATAATAATAATAATAATAATAATAATAATAATAATAATAATAATAATAATAATAATACACGATATGTTGTCATTAGTAACTACAAATAACGACATAGCGCAATATTCGAGAAATTAGTTTGAAAAAAACTTCTCAAATACACGCTATGTTGCCATTAGTAGCTGCAATCGAAAACTGCTTACATGGATATGATGACGTATATACACAACTACAAATAACGACATAGCGCAATATTCGGGAAATTAGTTTGAAAAAACTTCCCAAATAGGAGTAATGTTGCCATTAGTAGCTGCGATTGAAAATTTTTAGACATGATTTCTGTGGGTGGTCCTTGCCTCCCCAAGAGTTTGCTATTTATAGATGGAGGTGAATCTGCTGACATGGCAAACTCGCGTTCTGTAGGACACGAGGTCCTATAAACCTTGCGTTGTACAGAACGCGAGGTCACTTAGAGGTTGGTATATATATATGCACGGCGATGGATTTTCGTAACCAGTGAAGTTTTTTTCAGTTGAATATGATTTCCTGTTATGCTGCGTTTTTTGCAGTTGAATTTTTTTTTGTATTTTTTGTTCCATTATGATAGTTGGAGTTCACTTAAAGATATGTGTTCCGCGGAGTACATACCCCCGCATGATACATTGATTGAATAATATTTACCGACATATCGCAATATTCGGGAGGTTGTGGGCGGCTGCGTCCCCTTCAATGGAAGCTTCTGTAGCCGCCGTCGAGAGGATCCTCGGCTACATTTTTAAAACGAAACGACTTTTAGAAAGTGTCTGGAAAGTTTCCAGTAAAACTTTCGAGGCACTTCTTGGAGGCTCTTTTCTAAAGTACGCAGCTTGCCCGCACAATCTGCAAAAAGTCTAGAGTTAAAGAAGCGAGGGCGGATTTAGATCGACCATACTGCCAAAGCAGCCCTATTTTGTGAATGCGGCCGGTGCCGATTACATTTGCTAATGTGGATCAAAGCTGCTACCATTTCAGAAGAAATATGATTATCGCGCTCTGCTTCTTTCACTCGGGACCTCCGATCACATTTGCCCACCGACATATCGCAATATTCGGGAGCTTGTGGGCGGCTGCCATTTACCGCCAAATAGTGCCTTGAGAGTTTCCAGTAAAACTTTCGAGGCACTTCTTGGGGACTCTTTTCTTAAATTCGCAGCTTGCCCGCACAATCTGCAAAAAGTTCGGAGTTAAAGAAGTGATGACAAAGACCAGACCTTTGCTTTCTTTTCTAAGCAGACCTCCAATCACATTTGCCCACCGGACTTTTTGCATATATTGTTTCGACTTTTGTAGATATTTTATCGAGTTGTCTCAATTTACTTATTAAAGAATACATGTTGAAAGTTGAAAGTTTTGTTAAATGAAATGCGAATTAAAGTTTTCATTCGAGTTAAATTTACTTATGTTGCATTTTTCCTTTATTATAAATACTCACGAATTCCACTATCATTTACTATAAATATCGAACAATTCCACCATCATTTCGAATCAACGATAACATAGAAAATGTCACTTATGTTGGGAGCTAGCGTTAAATGACTTACCGACATCTCCAATTGTCTGAAATATTCAAACATGTTTTCAATTATTCAAACATAACATGTGTATACAGTAGGACTATTATTAACTCTGAGAAAAGGGAACTCGCGTTCTATAGAACGCGAGGTCTCAAGGAACTCGCGTTATACAGAACGCGAGTTCACTGTGGTTCTGTGGATCTCGCTTCATTCAGAACGCGAATTTGATCTATATATTTGCATGCGGATGGATTTTCGTAACCAGTGAAAGTTTTTCATGATTTCATGTTTTGCTGTGATTTTGAAGTTGTAATTTTTTTGTATTTTCTGTTCGTTCATGATAGTTGGAGTTCAATCATGATTTTGTGTTCAGTTGGGTTGAGACCCCCGCATGATACGTTGATTGAAGAATACTTACCGATATATTGCAATATTCGGGAGCGTGTGGTTGTCTATCGTTGTTCGTCAAGAAGTGCCTAGAGAGTTTCCAGTAAAACTTTTCTAGAGCCTCTTGAGGAATATTTTGTGAAATCCGCTGCTTTCCCTAACCATCTAGAAGACTCTTGGTGACTTCTTTCTGAAGTCCAGAGTCAAAGAAGCAAGGGCGGATTCAGATCGACCAGAGTGAAAGAAGCCGTTGTCGATTATATTTCTCCACCTAGACTTTTTGCATATACTGTTTCGACTTTTTGTAAATATTGTATCTAGTTGTCTCAATTTATTTATTAAAGAATACTTGTTGAAAGTTTTGTTAAATGAAATGCGAAATAAAGTTTTCATTCGAGTTAAATTTACTTATGTGGTGTTTTTCATTGACTATAAATACCCACGAATTCCACCATCATTTACTCATTCCAATTTCTCCCTAAACACCCAATCTTTGCTCCCCTTATGGAAAAATTGCAGGCAACATTTTATTTTCTCGATACTTATTTTGAATCAACAATCACCAGCAAAATGTCACTGAAAGATTTAATACATTTGACAGCAAGCGAGGTTAGTAAACGCACCGACAAACAAATTTCTTCCTTGGAATGTCGAATCCCAACACCGTCAGCAAACGAAACGCACTACCTTATGAAGCTTACAAACGAAACAAACGTTCATAACATGTATGATCGGCTCAATTCCGTTGGAGCTAAATACGTCGATTTAAATGTTAAGTTTGATGAGGTCAACACCGACGAAGGTAGTACGTCTGCACCCGGACAACCTACTCCGAACAATGAACACGCACCGTCTTCACCAGATGTTGATGCGGCTGCCGACGAGCTGCAGCTTTTTATGTACAAGCGTAGACAAAGAAAACAACAGCTGGTCGAAGAACTAAACCTAAGTTCAGACGTGTCCACTGACTACGATGATTCAGATTAACCATAAACTTCTAAAATTATCATCCAATTATGTTATATGACGTCTTTTTTCATCCTTTATTAATGTTCAAGGGACCTCACATTATGTAGAACTGCTAGTATTCAATTATATTACTAGACTACAATTGTCTCAGTTATTCAAACAGAAAATGAGTACATAGTACGAGTTTTATTAATTCTGACGGAATCTCTGTCTTAATATATATAAAGGGACATCGCGTTATGTAGCACTTGTAGTATTCAATTACATTATCAGACTACAATTGTCTCAATTATTCAAACATGTTCTCAATTACACAAACAGACAAGGAGTACACAGTACGATTATTATTACTTCTAACGGAATATCTGCGACAAAGAAATTAAAGGGACCTCACGGTCTATAGAACGTGATATTCAAAAGAACTCGCGTTCTACAGAATGCGAGGTCCTGCTTATCGCATTCTGTAGAACGTGATCTTCTCAAAGCTGCCTCCCGATACCATTATTTCCCTTACACACCCGAATTCTCCGGGATTTCATGTGGCAATAATAACCCATAACTGTCTCCTTATATGAAGCAGAACCATAAAACGTAAATATATGTTTGAATTGCCAAAACAATTCCTCAAAATTTTCAAGTATTAAAAATTCACAAGTCTTTGACAAAATATTCAAATGGCGAGACGAGGAGTTAGTACTCTAGTTTACTACGATGGGCAGATATTCAACGATCCCGAACTCGGCGTCATTTTTCACTGCGAAGATCCAGTAACGCTAAAGATTCCAAGGAGATTATCGTTCAAGAAGTTGGTAAAGGAACTGGAGACAAATGTCCCTTATTTTGAAAACCATCGTTTGTCTGACGTGAAGTATCGGGTGCCAACATCTATAGCCCCTTTAAGGTACTTTGTATGCAGCATTGCAGAAACTGCTGATGTGAAGATGATGCTGGAAACCCACTTCGACTATTCATTGGGGGGGCCCTCGAGCTGTATGCATCGTTCTCAGAGTATAATCCAGTTATCGAAATACCAAGCTGGGGTCGGGCGAATTTCGACTTCGATCCGAATGCCAACGTTGATAGCCCGACCGCAAGTCTACGACATGATTTTAACCTACTGTGCCAAGACAACAAAGTTTGGTACATCATCATCTGCTGTGCCAAGGCAGTCGTGCGTAGCTAGTATCGGATTCGACCTGAACCAACCCCCAAACGATGAATTCGATGCACCAACAAATGCATCATACAATCCATACAATCTGTATGGTTTTGGAGGGGAGGGAACGTCGTCTACTTATATTGCGCACGACCATGAAGCATCATATGGCCGACACTCAATGTATGTCCCTGGCACGGACTACGGTCAACCATCTATGGGGATACATTCTTCTTTTGGAGGTAAGGGAGCGTCGTCCTCTTACGCTATGCACGACCATGATTCCTCATATAGACGACACTCAACGTATGTCCCTAGCACGGAGTACGTTCAACCATCTATGGGGAGACATTCTTCTTATAGTGATCTTGATTTTGGTCATGGAAATGCGGTCCGTGAGCGATCTCGTGAGAGGTCTCCCGATCGTCGACCCCCATCCTCGCCTCCAAGGGTAGTGATCGACGAAGCTCTACTATTCCAACTCCCGGAGCATGCTTCTGACGAAGAACTGATTAGAGAACTCGGGCCCGACGGAGACGAGCTTGGGCCATTCTATGATTAACCAGAAGACTTGACAGTTCCACCGGAAGAAGATACCATTCAACCAACAGATTTCGACGAACAGCCGGCTGCCACCAACTTTCCTGTAGACGCAACACCAATTTCTATGTTCCAGCCACCATCCCACTTCATAACGTTTGATATGGATGCCATGTACGTCCCTGATTTTTCGCATGACGACACAATAGACGGCAGAGTCAACCGTTCTGATGGTGAACTGGAATTGGTATGATGTTCTTGACAAAGGATATTGCGGTGGCGGCAGTTAAGCAGTACAACATTCGTCAGAATGTTGAGACGATAGTGAAGAAAACCCAAGCTAGATACTACAAGGCTCACTGCATCCAAAATGATCAAGGCTGTAAATGGAAAATCCGTATATCACAATTGAAGAGGGAAGGCGACCGTTGGAAAATAACAAAACTTGAAGAGCCCCATACATGCACCGTTGCTAGCCTCAGCCAGGATCACAAGAACCTTGATGCAAAGTTCCTCGCCGACATCTTTATGCCACTGGTGAAAACAAATCCCACAGTGTCGGTCCCCACATGTCAGGCTGCAGCTCAAACTGTCACCGGCTACCGTCCTGAATATTACAAAGCATGGTATGCAAGGAAGCGGGCCAAACAGGAAATGTATGGCCGATGGGAGGAATCTTACAAAGAGTTGCGCCCGTGGCTAAATCTCCTGCAGAAACACATCCCCAGAATGGTTGTCAAACTTGATACGGTTCTAGTATACGAAAATGATCGTGTCGTCCGAGGTGTTTGTCAATTCCACCGGTTATTTTGGACTTTCCCCCAGTGCATCAATGCATTCAAGCACTGCAAACCGATGGTCCAAATCGACGAAACATGGTTGTACGGAAGATATACACAGACCCTACTTCTAGCTATTGTACAGGACGACAATCGAAAATGTGTTCCTGTTTCATTCGCAATCGTCCAGAAGGAGGATTTGGAGTCTTGGAAGTTCTTCCTTCGGAACCTACGAAAATATGTCATTGATCCTATAATACGATCAAGGGAAGGAGGGGTATGTGTTATTTTTGACAGAGGCACAGTGCTGTTGTGGGCGATAGACCGTTAGGGTGACTATTGGAAGCCTTCATACATTCACCACCGTTTTTGCTTGCGGCACATAGCCGCAAACTACCTACAGCAATTCAAGAACCGTGATGAACGTCAAATGGTGCTCAATATGGGTACGTCCTTTATGTCATTTTCATTTACTATATTACTTGTTGCTCGCTTTAATTTACGACCTTTTTGCATGTGTTTTTCGCTCATAATTATTCAACTGTCATCCCGTAGGCAACTCGCACTACAAACAAGAGGTGGATGACCTGCTCGAGGAATTGAGAGCGATAAACAAACATGGCGCAGATTACCTTGAAAAAATCTCGAGGGAAAAATGGCTTTGATCGTATGACGAGGGTAAACGCTATGGTCACGTGACAACAAACTTGGCTGAGGCAGTGAACTCATCACTAAAGGGTGTAACACCACAATTTTGGGCTTAGAAGTTTAGGGTCTGAACCGGGCAGGTCTGATTTTCGGTTCGAATATAAAAGGAGGTTTTAGGGAAAGCCTAGTTCGGGATACTTTAAAAATATGGAAAAATATCTAAAAATATTCTTTTAATATATATAAGAGAGTGGTGAAATCAATTTTACAAAACAAGGTTTGGAAATACAACATTTTGGAATAGTGACTAAAATGCGATTTTTGAAAAGTTCAGTGGTGACTGTTTTGTAAGGATTGAAACTTTGAATCTTTAAGGAGCTAATTTACCCAAAAATGATTTCTCCAGTTTTTTCCTTAATTTAAGTGATTTAATTAATGTTTAATTAATTAAATGAAAAAGGGAAACCACTTTTTAGAATTTCATAACTAACTTTTCCTAAAATTTTCTCATCTCTTTTTCTCTCAAAATTCCATCATCCAAACACTTTTCTCCAGCAACTTTTCCATTGATTTTCACTCCAATTGATGAGATTTCAATCATCAATTAGTTCCTAATCCATCTTACATCAAATCCTTTTGATTTGCTCATTGGATTTTCAAGAAAATTGGCTCAAATCAAGGAGAAATCACCATTTAGAGGTAAGGTTGTTCTTCTCCTCTAAATACTCATTTCTTTACTGAAATTCCCAAGTTATCAATCCTTAATTCAAGTTTTATAAATGGTTTTAATGATATGAACTTGATTTTGGCTTAAAACTCAAGATTTGGAGGAAATCTTGAAGAATTTCGTTGTGATTGTTTGGGCTCTGTTTTGAGATGATTCTTAAATGTATTTTGGATGTTTAATGATGTGAAAATGAGGTTTTATCAATGCAATCCCGAATATGTTGTGTTTCCTAAGTTTTTGCTTATGAAAATGGTGGTTTTGGGGTGATCTTGGTGTTCTGTTATAGCTGGAGGTATAAGGACGAGTTTAGGTTCATGTTGGATGTTAATTGATGTTTAGAAATGGTTAGAAGTGATGGATCTTGGCTGGGTTAAGTTTTGGAAGAGTTTGGAGGTGATTTCGGTTGTGTTTGGTAGCCGAAATGTTGGCTTTGGTTAGAGCAGTGAGTTTAAGAGTGTTGGCTGAAGATTTCAATGCATGATGATACATTAATCCTCAGCTTTGATGTGTTTAAAATAGGGGAGACATCTTCGGATACTTGTGGTGTTGATCCAGAGGCTTGATTGGCGTTTCGGCAAGCTTGCGAAACAGAATTGGTGAGTGAAGTTGGATTTCCAGCTTTGAAACAAATGTTTGAAGGTTTTGGGAGCTTAGTTTAAGTCTAAGCAACTTAACTAAGCTCAAGAGTAAGTTTTCGGAAAAATTCTCTTAGATGAACCATGAAGTGGTTAGATGCATTGTTCATAATATGCGTGTTTAAATTTTGTTTTGAAAGCATATTTTAGCATGGTTAATGCTGGTTTTGAAAGCCTTATGTTGAAGGATGCTCAAGGTAAGAGATCCTTGGTTTAACATGTTGTAAATGTGGATTTGATGCATAGTGTTGCATTAGGTTAAATGGCTTTGTTTAATGCTTTAAAACAGTGAGTTGTTGATGTTATATGATGTATATTGGCAAGTGATGTAATGGTTTAAAGTACTTGAATCGGATATAGTTAGCCGGCTATATGATTGGGTGCACCGTGAATAAAGTCGCCTTGGATGTTGAGGGGTTGTAATTGTACCGTAAACTCCATCCAAGTACACTGACGAGTAAGGTAAGATCATAACGGTGGTTAAAAGTTTGTGTGTGGATCTTGTGTTGTGTGTCCCGTGTACTCGTTAGTGGAGTTATACAACTACCGATGAGTGATGTTGAGGGGTTGTGATTGTACCGTTAAACTCCATCATGGGTGTTGAGGGGTTGTGCTTGTACCGGTAAACTCCACCTTGTGTTGTTCGGTAGTGTGTATGAAGCGTGTGGGACAACGCTTGTAATCCGCGTATCCGATTGTGTTTTATGTTGTAAATGGTTATGGATGATCACTTGAAAGCCAATATGACATGTTGATTTTAATGAAGCATGAGATGCTTGTTATGTATGCAAGGTTGCATGAATAATGATGATTATGTGATGGAAGGCTTTGTTTAAAGTGTTTTATAAAAAAACATTATTGTGTTGTTTCTTTAGAGCATGCCTCACTAAGCAATTGTGCTTACGCTCTCTCTCTTGAACCAATAATGCAGATAATTGAAGTGTTTGAGGGCAACAAGGAGGCTAAGAGTCCAAGGGAAACTAAGCTCATGTATGGTGATGTTTTCATAACACTATTAGTTTTTGATATTTTGGCAATGGGAACCTAAGATGTGTTTTGGGAGATGTTTTGGACTCCCTAGTTGTGGCATGATGCCTTTGATGTTTTAGGATTTGTAATTGTCCTTTTGATGCATGATTTGGTGTTTTGTTGGTTGTTTGGTTTTGGATATTAGAATGCATGCCTATAGACTTGTGGGATTCCATGTTTGATGCTATGAATGTGTTTTGAAGTTGCATACATGTACTTTGTATGTGTGATGACTTGTTGGCATGATTAGGAAGTCATTAGGATGTGTTTGAGTGGTTTTATGCATGTTAAACCAGCAAAATCTGCAGCTTCTGGGCAACCCGTATCGATACACTCATAGGCGTTTCGAAACGGGGGCCTGTAGTGGCCTTGGTGTTTCGAAACGGCTGGTGACCGTATCGAAACGGTTTGGCCACTGGAAGGCACTGTTTCGAAACAAGATTCGAAACGAACCCGTGTTTCGGAACGGTCAACACCGTTACGAAACAGGTGACCGTTGGGCACTGATTTGAATGGTTTTGAGGTTTACAAGCTTTACGTTTTAGTCCCGAAATTTGTAATTACAATTATATGAGTTTGAGATGTCCGATTAAGGTGAAATTTGACAGGGAAGCATGTAATATGACTAATTAAGTATTTGTAACCTTAAAATCAGTTAAGACCTCCTAATTTCCAGAATTTACATTTTGGTCCCTAATATTTGTATTTTGTGCAATTGAGTCCCTCATGTTGTTCGATCGATGTGCTTTTCACCTGTATGTCTCGTGCGTGCTCACATAGGGTTAATGAGTATCTAATAAGACTAAAAAGAAAAAAAGGGTCGTTAATCAAGGTTGACTTTCGGGTTGACTTTGGTTTTCCCCGTGTAATCTTCGTAGTTCGGGTCAACCGTCTAGGCCGGGCTAAGGGGGTTACAAAGGGAGTGCGGTAGTTGCCTATCACTTCCATTGTGAAAGCGACCTATTATCGTTTGGTTACCCTTTTTGCAACCTTGAGAAGGCAAGAAACTGAGTACATGGCAGGTGGACACAAAGTCCATCCGGATTTCCGCACAAAACTGCATACTCAATTGGGCCAATCAAGACAGATGACTGCAACTCTCTTCTCGCGAGAAGAACACAAGTTTCGTGTTGCAGAATTTTCCAGGCGGTTGGAAGGTATTCAGCACAACGCGTACGTGGTAAATCTAAGGGAAAGAACCTGCGAGTGCGGAAGTTTCCAAACATTCAAATACCCGTGCGCACACGCCATTGCTGCTTGCACTAACCAACGGATACAATACATGCATATGGTTGATCCGTTATGCTTACTCGAAACGGTGTTCAAGGTTTACGAAAAAGAGTTTCTTCCAATCGGAAATGAGGTTGATCCGAATGCCATGGACACTGAACCGGCCATACGCCCAGATCCAGCACTACTAAGAGCCAAAGGACGTCCACGGTCTACAAGAATACACTGTGCCGAGGATATGGTCGAACATCGAGAAAAAACCGGACAAAGGAAGCATTGTAGTGTATGCCTAAATCCTAGACACACAGCTCCTAAGTGTCCTAATCGCTCAGCCCCTCGTCTTAATTAATTATTTGTAATTTGTATATGCGAGTTCTCCCATGACAATCAAATCAATAAAGTCAGTCTACTTCGATTTATACAGTAGGTCATCTTATATTTTCAATCATTCAAAAAAATATGTTATGATAGCATTTTCGAAGCCATTTTAAACTAGTGTAGCATGGACGGAAATTAATCGTATTGGTGTCATACGATAGAGAATTTCCAGTACTACGACCACAAACTCGATGTTAGCTACAAATTTACAATTTAGACGTATGAAATTCTGCTCGAACATGCCTATCGACATTTGTTCAAAGGCAACTTCATTCAAAAAAGGATGATAGCATAGGGTTTTGGAAGCCATTTTAAACCAGTGTAGGATGGACAGAAATTAACCGTGTTGGTGTCATACGATAGAGAATTTCCAGTACTACGACCCCAAACTCGATGTTCGCTAAAAATATACGATTTACACGCCCGAAATTGGGCTCGAACAGGCCTACCCACACTTGTTTTCCCTAGTTCTTAAGCATAGAAGAGCACAGAACTCGCGTCCTGCAGAACGCGAGGTCTGTGCGATATATTCAGCCGCCATTTTAAATTCTCGGGAACCTCGCGTTGTAGAACGCGAGGTTCTGTAAAACCGTTAACACAAACAACAAGACCATGTAAACTGAACTCGCGTTATACAGAACGCTATATCAAACCCCGCGTCCTACAAAACGCGAGATTCTTCGACGTGGCAAGTTTGGGGGTCATTTTCCCAAATAATAGTTTTTGGGAGCCATTTTCTCTAATACTTTTTTAAAAGGGGTTTTTGCCCCAAAATTGCCATGCAAAGGTTTATATATATATATATCATAAAAGTTAATCAAATATTTGAAGATTCCTTTGGAGGTATGGAAATGTTGAAATCTTTTCCTTATCTTTTGTCCTCCTATTTCTTTCCTTTACATGTATAAATGACCACTATACTATGATTTTAGACTCGATTTGACCACTATACTTTTAATTGAAGCAATTAGACCACCATACTATTAAAATTGACTCAATATGACCACCTGCCGTTAGAACTTAACTGAGGGAGTGATGTGGCAGTTAGTAAGAATTTGTATAATTACACATTTGGTCATTGTTACTTATAAACTCTATCAATTTGGTCCTAATTTTAATTTAATAAAAAATTTAATTATAAGCAACGAGGACTAAATTAAAATTAGGACCAAATTGATAGAGTTTATAAGTAACGAGGACCAAATGTAAAATTATACAAATTCTTACTAACTGCCACGTCACTCCCTCAGTTAAGTTCTAACGACAGGTGGTCAAATCGAGTCTAAAACTATAGTATAGTGGTTATTTATGTAGTTTAACCTTTTCCAAATAGTGAGGTACTTTTGCAATTAATTATAAAAAAATGAATATAGCCAAATAGGATATGCCAGCTAAGCTAAGCTGAGCACAGCACAGCAAAGTGTATAGGTGGAAGTTTAGAAAAGAGGAAGGGGAAATTGATTGTCCCAGAAAGCAAGAGATGGCCTTAGCACATAGGCATTGGTGGGGTTTCCAATTTTAGAGAAATGTGCATTTGTTAAGGTCCTATTCTCCTGCATGCACACTGACGTGTTAAGGCAGGCAGTTGTTGCTCATTTATTATGTAGCTTAATTCTACAGTCTACTACTCCTAATATTTGAAGCCTTTTAATTTTTACTCCATGAGAATGAAGTTGTCTAACTTTTAAAAAATGTAAACCAGACTAAAATGAATTCAAGCTCTAACCCTAGTACCCTACCTAGCTCATCAACCTTTAAAACAAGAAGTTGGGGTTTACACCTTTTGTTTAGCTCACAAAATATATAAAGATGTGTGCCAAAAGCTACTAAACCAAATCTGCCATCTCATCCCATCATCGCCTCAATCATTATCTCAATATGTGTATATAAAACCAGGAGCCTATCCTTTGTCATTTTCTACAGATATCAAACAACAACAAGAATGACCATGAAAAGAGAAGGTGAAATTCCTTACAAAAAAGGGTTATGGACAATGGAGGAAGACAAATTACTCATTGATTATGTCAAGGTCCATGGAAAAGGACAGTGGAATAAAATTGCCAACAGAACAGGTTCTTAACAACACACACACTCTTCATTCTTTTCTTCTTTGCTATAAATTTCTGTGTTTTTTCCTTGCAGGTTTGAAGAGATGTGGGAAAAGTTGTCGGCTAAGGTGGATGAATTATCTGAGCCCCAACATTAAAAAGGGCGAATTCTCTGAGGAAGAAGAAGACCTTATCATTAGACTTCACAGGCTTCTTGGAAACAGGCACAACTCTCGACTCCAAATCTTTTATTACAGTCTGTTCTTTGAGTCCAGTCATTAATCATTCATCCGGCTTGCAATGTTTTATGTTTTGCAGGTGGTCTTTGATTGCGAAACGAGTTCCAGGACGAACTGATAATCAAGTGAAGAATTACTGGAACAGTCATTTGAGGAAGAAACTAGGAATCAAGAATCAAAACGAGAAAAGGGTCGATTTTTGTCAAAGTTCAAAGCAAGTGAAAGAATGTGATTATCATCATCAGGCCGCCATGGATTCAAGTCCCGGAGATGGCACCACTGAAATAACAGTGGATCAAACAAACCAGCAAGCCATTGAACATAAGGTCTTAAACAACACTCAAGAATCAATGCTCAGCACCAGTTATATGAACACCTTCTGGCTTCCTGACGATGATTGTGAGCTAAGTACACTTGCCATGTTTGACCAATTCGAAGAATATTCTTCCTTTGATCTTGCTTAATAGCTACAAACTGTCATTATTATTTTCGGACATTAAAACCACTTGTTTAACCTTTAAACCATTTTCATTCCAGTTGTTTGAAGATTAAAATGTTAAATAGATTGAAACCCCTAAAAGGCCTAATAAATCTTTACTCGATATATATTCACTTTGTGTCAGATTCAATTACTATTTTTTTTTTCTGTAGATGCAGTATACATTTATAGAGACGGTATTGAATGAAAATTTTGTTCATTTGAATTTGGGTGGGTTTCAGTTTTGAATGTGTTTGGCTTAAATATCTTTATATCCGAATATATAGGACATAGTCAGAAAATTTAAATTACGGCATCAAGATTTAAAAGATTTTATAATGGGCTTTTTTAGATGGAGGGGAGCAAATGGTAGGTGTTATTTTCCTTTTAAGGGATATCATTATTGGGTCTCAATTGACATTCTATCCAAAGATTGCCTTTGCCCATGCGGACTTATGTCAATACATATATCAAACACTAGTATATAAAATTCATTTAGTTTTATACATTTTTCAGATAGTTGGAAGAGGATAAATAGATGATTGAAAAGATTTTTTTCTTTTGTAAAAGAATTCTTAATTCGTACGGTTAATCTCAATTATACATTTACCCTAACCAACTATCCAAAAAGTGTAAAACTTAAAAATTCTATAAGGTAAAAAATTGTATCTTAATATATATAATTAATTAAAGGGGTTTTGATCGATTTATACCATTGAAGAAAAACATGTCCACATGACTGTCTTCAATGGCAATTAAAACTGCTCCAAGTTCTTGAATGAAGAAACAGCAGAGAAACCAATATCTTATTCAATGATGTGCAATAATGGAAGAGTGAGAAAGATGAACATTACTAGAAGAGAATGAAGGACCCGAAAGTCCTTGAATTTATTGTAATTAGTAGATACGAACTCCATTGATACGTTTATTGTGATTTATTAGCTCAGAAAGACACAAGCATACATAGTACATTGCAGTAAAAAAAAAGACAGTAATTCCGGAACACCACAAAGAGGGTGTCACTGATGATGGTCATGGTTGGTTGTTTCAAACGGAGAGAGGCGGTGAGAGCTCGAAATTGAGACTCCAGAGCTCGAAAGTTCCTTTGACGAAATCGTAGTAACCACCCTTGAGTGCTAGAGTCTTGTTTGCCAATCCATCCCTCACAAACGGATAACTTAGCAGATTTCCAAGTGATACATTCACTGCTTCCTGCAAATCATAATGCACCCTTCATTAGTTATAAGCTTGTATGTATGTATGTATGTATGTATAGAGAAGCTGAGGGATAAGGTATGTATGTATGTATGTATGTATGTATGGAGAAGGTGAGGGATAAGGTACCTTCTCACAATGTGTACATTGAGCTCCCAAAGGCTCGCTACCGTGTTGTGCTACAACCTTTTTCTTAGCGGGTATTCCAATCTTAACCCAATCTTCTATGAAATCACTGCAAATACCAATCAGATTACAGTAAATTTGTTGTTGGTAAATGTAGAAAGTTGTTTTGTAAAGCAACAACGCACATACGTAGAGGTGGTTCCATCAAATGGGAAAGACATGAGCCCTTTGATTCCACCACAGGCACTGTGCCCGATGACCACAATTTCTTGGACCTGAGAAAGGTGTTTAACACTTTGAATCACTCTGAGATTCCAAGAAATTATAAACTGTTGTTGATTTTCACGTGTTTTACCTTGAGATGCAAAACTGCATATTCAACAGCAGAACCAGTTCCAGCGTATTTAATCTGTCATAACGCAGACAATGAGTCAAGAACCTGATGGAATTTTAACTCAGTTCAACATCTGTAACTCGCTCTTAAGTCTTAACCGGAGGGATAAAAGAGTTACCTGATCGTATGGTGGCACCATGTTAGCAACATTGCGGACCACAAAAGCTTCCCCGGGTTGAATGTCCAGCACATGCGATGGGCACACCCTGGAGTCCGAGCAGGCAACAATCATGTACTGCAATAAATGATACCAACATTTAGTACTACAAAGTTGAAACCTGAAATTAATGGAAGTATTGCAGCAATTCATACCTTGGGGCTTTGGCCCTTGGCAAGCTCAGCGTACAAAGCAGGATTCTTTCTGCAAAAGTTGCTTATTAAAATAATATGATAGAAGAAAAAAACAAACAAACGATGAAAAATGAATGGAGTAAGGGTGATGACTAACTCGTATTTTTCTTTTTTGAAGTGAATGAATCCTTGTTTCAACCTCTCCACTGAGTCACCAGATGCTGATGTTTTTAACTCAGCTGTCACCTGGTCTACCTTTGCAGCTGCTACTGCTTTCAATTCTCCCTTCTCACTACAATCAAACATGGATAAATATGTCATTATTTGGAATTCAAAATTTAATTCAGTTGATTCGTACAACTATTAAGTACAAAACAAAAGTAGGACAGTAAGAGCAGTTAAAAAAGTCAATGTGTATATATTACCTGAGCAGTTTCTTGAGAGCTTCAATGGCTTCCTCGTATGTCTTGTCCCCCATGTCTTCTCTCTGCCAATTTTCAAACCCGAATATAATTTAGATGCACTGGTTATTACTTGTATCTATGTACGTGTCTTATTAATTTAGTTATTTATAGTGGATGTTATTTAGCCAAAAAGAGATGGGTTTAATTTGATTGGTTTATTCGGGTTAATCAGAGCCACGTAGATGTCACTACACCAACCATGAAATGCCACGTGGTTTCCAAATCGTGAATTTAAACGTCATAAAATGCTTGCCACGTGTACAGCAAATGTATGGTGATTTATTTAGCCAAACAGAGACACACACGAGTCTTTAGAAAGGCTGTAAGCTGTTTATGTGGCGATTACCACCATTGATGGAATGCCACGTGGTTACCAAAACCATGAAACAAAACGTGATTTGCAAATAATTACTACTTTCGGTTGTGGAACTGGAAGTAACACAATCTACGTACGTCTTTAAGCAATGCATACAGATTTTCACGTGCAAAACTATCCCGCGAGTCAAAAGTGGGAGAAGTTTAGGGTTCGGCTAAAAAAACGGTTAGTTTTAAAATTTATTCAACAGCTTAAAATATTAGATTTTTGATAATATTATATGTTGTTTTTTCTATGATTATTGACAAGTTTCGAAATTTATTTTTCTCTATAACATTTTAGGTTATTGAACAAAGTATTAAAGCTTTTAAAAAATCACGAAAAAATTAACTTAAAATATTATCTAAAAATTTAACATTTTAAATAAATTTTAAAACTTACTATTTTTTAGCCGCACCTATACTCAACCAAAACGATCGCGTATTGCCACATCAATAATTTTTTTTCTAATCTTTGCAGTACAATGAAACATAATTTTTTTATAAAAAATATATTAAATATTTTAAAAATAAATATTTTTAAAGAAGTGACATCATGACCATATATTAATACAACAACAAAATTAACTATATTTGAAGAAAAAACAAAGAAACGTTGGAAAATGAAATGTTGCATATATTATATTATATTATGAAAAAGAAAGAATGTGTGGGTGTGCATACCCAATTAGAAGGGTTGAGCAAAGGAACAGGAGCAGCGAAAACAGGTTGGTTGCGAATGAGGGTAGGAGGAGAAGGGGAGGAGTTAAGGGAGGCGACAATGGAGGAGGGACGCAATGTGGGTCGGCGGGGAGTGGAAGAAGCGGTGGCAGTGGAGGTGGAGGTAAGGCACCAGCCGTTGATGGAAGCAGTCGACATTGCCACTATGTGTCATACAAAATACTAGATATATACCAAGTTTTATTAACGATTCTTGACCGGAATCCGGATAAGGAAAACGAAAGCTTGGCTAAGGAGAGCTTCTACCTTTGTAGATGAGGTTTGGACGTTGGAGATCACTTTTTACTCACTCTCTTTCTAAACATATGATCACGAATTTATCATCACCATATCTTGATATATATTTTACACCTCCACATACATATCAAAACAAAAGAAAATACAAGAAACGACGTGTCTCGATACATATGGAAGAAAGTGTGGGATAATCTTTTAGAAAAAAATAAAACCCCAAAGGTGAAGGAGAGATGAATGAATGGGTGAAAAACATTAGAGGTGTTGGTGATGAAGATAAGACCCTATCTCTAAAACATGGCTCTGTGCCTGTCTGCCTCAGATGTTGTTTTCAGACGATATGATTTGTTTTTGGATTATGTCCACATTTTCTAGGCTTTCGCCTTAGTTTGTCTTCCCTCGAAGTTTCTCGATTAGCTAGCATAGCGACAATGTTTTGCACTGCGCCCTCCTCCATCTTCATTCACAAAGGAAGAAATTAATATATGTTTGTACTTGGAGAGTTGAGACGAGAGGAACTAGCTAGGTTTTTACCATAAAATCTGAGAAAGAGAGTTGATTTTAATTAGATAAATATTTAGTTTATATTATTTATCTGATTTTTTTTATAAAAAATATGTGTTCATCACGTATTTAGATGTGTTCGAATCTTAGGAGACCCGAGTTCAATACGTTTTGTCTGCAAGGTGTATAACAAATCAAATGGTTAAGAAAAGTATGAACATATATTACCTTGTGACTATAAAAAAAGATGTGTTCAAACCTAAGAACAAAAGGGTAAAAATGATGAAAAAGAAAGTAATTCACTAACAGGTTGATCCAAGTGATAAGCTCCGGTCGGAAGACTCACTCACTAAAACCTGGTGTGTGACACGAGTCGGTCTAGATAAGTTCGGATAAAGTCATGGGGAACCAGGAGGGCAACCAATGTGTATGCAAAAAATCTCGCCGGAAGACTCACCAAATTCTTGTTCTTGGAAAGCTAATTAAAAATGTTTTCATCTCTGCTGGGATCGCATGGCGTGGAAGAGTCAGTCGGCCGTGCACGGCCGCCTTTGCTTGCTGAGCTCCCTCTGAAAATGGCCATATTGGAAATGAATGATCCAACAATCCAACAGTCCCTTACAAATTAATTTAAAGACTATCTGACATTCTTAACTGAGAAAAATGGAGGATCGTTTATTATTGGGAACTAATGTTGTTTCTTGTAATAGTGTCAACATATTTAGCAATAAAACAAAGTCAGACGAATTTCAAAACACTAGAGAGTTGGATATAACATGCCTAATAATGTTGTCATGTTATTGCCATTCCTTTAGCAAAAGGATAAAATGCTCCCCCGCTCCTGCTCCAACTTGGTTATTGTCATGTTATATGTTTTTGTTCAAACAGCTACCATTGCACTAGTTTCCACAATATCTGTGACGGCCAATGAAATTATTTTGAATTCCTAGTTTTTGACTCCTTATGATTTTGATTATTAAGGTATCAATGACGCAACTTATCATTATTTAATAGGAGATTCATTTAAAATTATAAAAGCCAACGATACAAATTATGTATAATTTTACCATTACTCCAATATAATTTTTTTTTTCTAATTTTTAAAATGGGAACCGTCTGGGCCGATGCACCCTTGTGCATGGTAGGTCCTTTGACCTACCCTTAAAAAATTAAGTTTTGCTTAAATGAAAAATCGGTTCTCAAATTATTTTATTTTATTTTTTTTACTTTGAGAACCTTATTTTTTTTTGTCAAAAAAATATCCAAATTATCGATCTATAATTTTTTAAGTATATTTGTTAGTCGTATAAAAAAATTCATGGTTAAATACATTGGCACTTATGATCAATAATTTAACTAAAATTTTGATTAAAAATTTTAAAATAATTATAATTTAATTAAAACTAAAAGGTAGTAATGTAACACCCTAAATTCGGTACGAAAGAACCAACCCGATCAAATGAGTCACATTCGGGTCAGAAGAGCAACTCACAATATAAAAAATAAAAAATCGGGTCCAATTAGATAAAAAAAGCATTTATAAAAGGATTATTATCCCATACACAGGGTGAAATTTTTTTTGTTTTTACAAGCGCCTTAATTTTATGGTTTAGGGTTTAGTATAGAGATTTAGAATATAAGGTTCATGGACAACATTTAGGGTTATAATTTAGGGTTTATGGTAATGGTTAGGGATTTAGATTTTAACCTACAAACCCTAAATTTTAACCATAAACCCAAAATTTTATCAACAACTCCTAAGTTCAAAACTACTACTGTAACATCCCCAACCCGAATGTTACAAGTTGGGCCTCAAGCCCAAACTCAACACCATAATTTTGCAACTAGATTTATCCCAACACAATCATTTCATAAAATCCATTAAGTTTAATATTTCAAAGTCGAAAAACCAATTAAAACATTACATGGGAGCTCCATTTAAAAATACATAATTAAAAGCATTCGACACATAAGTTAAAATCCAAAATAAGAATTACAATACAACATAGGGTCCTAAGAATACATAGCCCAAATATCTAACTATTGTACTCTGACACAAGTCGATGCTGAAGTCCTACTCCAGTGGTGCTCCGACGATGCACATCAACCTACTAACCTACAAACGAAAACAACAATTCCGAACACTGAGCTAACGAAGCTCAGTGGATACACTTCCACTCAACCATGCTTCATGCAAATCATAAATATGAGCAGTAGCTAAGAATGATAATCATGACATAAATATAACAATGGCTCTACCACTAGCCGCCTAAACACATAGCAAAATAAAGGGAGATATTAACCATTCACACATCACACAATACCATACAACCAAACATGGAGCGAGGTCCGGTGCCACACAACTTTGGGAACGTACACTCTCGGGTGAGGCCTGGTGCCACATAACTTCGGGAACATACACTCATGCTCGGAATCTCTCGTTGAGAATCTTCAAATGAGACCCGATGCCACACAGCATCAGGAACGTACATTCGGGAAATATCTAACCACGGTTTTGCAACACTCTCCTTGGGTATCCGGATCCATCAATCAAATAACTCAACCACATGAGTGCCCTTACTTGGCACGTTCACACATGATCCACCGAGGATCCCTAAGGTTTACTAGTACATACAAGCAATTTCCATTTTCATTTACCAAGTTGTTAATCATTTAGGCCACATATGGAGTTATAAACTCAATTTCTCAGTTTTACTATTTATTTTACCCTTTAGGAGACCCATTGGACCCTTACCCTTAAATTATAAAACCCCCAAACTTAAAATAAAGTTCTTTGGGCAGATTGCCCAACGAGTACCGATACTTACCTAGGAGTATCGATACACTCCTCTGGGTACCGATACCCACTTGCGCATACCGATACCCAGCTTAGCATGCTGAAAGGATTTAACCAAACCCTATACCGATACACGGGGAACGTGTATCGATACGCAATCGATATCAATGCACCCCATACATACCGATACCATTTTTGCTATTGAAATTCTCAATGGAACAATGGTTTCGGTACGCCCCGATACCCCCTTTGTATTTCGTCTAAAAGGGCTATCTCTTACAAAAGGGTATCGATACTGGTCCACCCAATATCGGTACGCGAACCAAGATTTTGAATTATGGAGTTTAAAATCCCCACTAAACACTCCCTAACTTGTACAACAAAGCCCTAAATTAATCCTACATGTTATGGAAGGTCTATTAGGTGGTTCCCTACCATTTTTACAACGTTTTAACACTAAATACGAATTTAGCCATTAAAGGGATTCAAGCTCTTTTACAACCCAAAATATCAACCCAGGCAACAAGCAATCAAATTTTATGATTTCCAGGAAACAATGGAGTTAGTAGTGTACTAACCTTGGATTAAAGCTGAGAAAGAGGCCCCCAACCACAAGCTTCAAGCCTTGCTCTTCCCTTGGACCTTGGATGCCTCTCCCACCTCTTTCAATACAAAGGGAGGTTGCAAAACGTGTTATAAAATTGTTGAGGAATATAAGGAAGTCAAAACAAAGACTAAATTCAAGGATTGAAATCCCAGAACCCAATCCCGTTCTTCCCTATACACCCCGCGAAAACCTTTTCCTCCACCATTTCAAGCCATTCTTACCTTGAATTATAAATCCTTGATTGATAAACAACTCTTCCTCAATGCCCAAAATGTGATTCACAACACAAAACTCAAAGATTCAACCTTTCTCTTAACTTTAGGGGTTGGGAGATGAGAGAATGAGAGGAAGAAGAAGACAAGGAGACAAAGGATGATCTCACCATTTTACTTTCTGCAAAAAAAATTAAACACCCCCTTTCCCTTCTTCTAAAGAGGCAAGTTACACAATTACCCCTCTCTCATCACCCTACACCAAAATTGCCACTTAAAGCCTACAACAATAGATAGCCTACTAAGGCTCTCAAAGCCCAACACTTGACCCAAACGCGAAGCCCACACTTCGGGTTAAACCGACTCTTGAATTTTGAAATCCGAGTCGTTACAATTACACTTAAACCCCTAAAACATAAATCCTAAATAAAGTCCCTAAACCTTAAAATTAAGGCACTAGCGCTTGTGCATGGAATAATTATCCATTATAAAATACCAATTAATATAACGAACATTCAAACGCATAGAACAAATCTATTTTACCCATTCTCGAATTAAAGTTTCCATTTAACTAAAAAGCATTTATAAAATACCAATTAATATAACCAACAAGAGTGTTCGGAAGGGTTTAGGTCAAATTAAAGTTGTCTCGATCAAAAAGGAGCCTACACATCCTAAACTAAGCTTTCCAACCTTAGGGGTATCAGAACTTGCCAAGAAGTATCAAAACCTAGAACATGGTCTCAATACCCTTGCTCTGGTTTCGAAGTCTAGAACAAATATGTTTTACCCATAATCGAAACTCACTTTAGAGTTTCAATACCCTGGACCTAAAGACTACAATCTAGGCTTGTTAACATCTTGTAAGCCACCAAATGTGACCCTAAGGATTCCAAAGACAAGCACAACACCAAGAGTAAGCTATAAGGGCTTCTTCTACCTCGATTACATCTCTAGTAACAGTTTTACCATATAAACAAATATAGAATAAAACACATCGTATACCTTCATTCATAAACCAATAACCAACCAATATCATATAGCATACAAGAGGTAAGTAAAGTATTACATTAACTCCATGTATCAAAAATTGATCTTCTAAGAGCTTATTCAAATCCTCTTGATCAAATATTTGAAGTCTACAATAATCTCAGACGTATAGAAATGCATAATATAACAATAACAACTTTGAATAGCATAATTGGACTAAATTGTAGAGTCAAGAACGGGAAAACATCCTATTAGGTTTGAATTTGGTGAAACATACTAGAAAAATGAACTCAGGACGTCGAAAAACCCCATGTTAGGCTAACTCAGAAAAAGTCAACGGTTAATCAATGACGGCTTGGCAGACAAACGACTTGGTCAACACAGCTTGGCGGCTTGGTCAACATGGGTTGGTGGCTCAATCAACACAGATTTGCGACTCGGACAATCGGCTTAGACAATTCAATCAATTGGCTTAAATGGCTTGGCTTGGCTAGAAAGCTTCAACTACTGTTGAAGCTTGCCCACACGTAGGTGGCGACGTGTATGGTGGCTTTCGACGGTGGGGAATCTACGATGAGCTACATAAATTTATATTGATGGCTAAGGAGTCTCGTGCTAGTGTTGGTTTGCGTCAGTGAGTGACAGAGATAAAGCTTTGCGAAGTTCAAATGATTTTAAGCTCCACTCCGACAAACAAAGACCACAATGACTAATCTAAGGGCACCAGTCAACTTGGGACGATGAACTAAAGCTGATGGTGGAGGAAGTGTGGCACATGGTGGCCCATACAACGATGAATCTAAGCTTGAAGATGGCTCATTCCCTCTCTTTCACTATTTTCTTATTTCCCATTTACACACGAACCTTTTTCATTTAAATATCTTTCAAACAAAACTAAGTAAATTACTCCTAAGGCCATCAAACTTTTTGAGAGTTTACACTTTAGATGAAAAACTTTAATCCATGTTCATTTTGGTCCCCAATTTCTTTTAAACTGAGCTTTCAGGTTTTGAATTATTTCAATCAAATCCTAATTTCAGTAGACCAAAAATCCAGATCCAAGACCCCAACTACAAACCCAAAATCCAATTTGTTACAAGTAAAATACTTGTTAGTTCTCAAATAAAAATGTTTACCTCCAAAAACATTTTTTCTAACCGTGTAACCCTTTTCATTTGGAAAAGCTCCTTTGGTTAAAATCATTTTGAAACCTAAATTCCTCTACAATTCTTTTTGTTTCCAATAATTTCCAATTGATTTAAGTATTTGAAACCTAAAATAATTTTGATTTTGTAGTCTTTAAAAAAATCCCAAACCTCCAAGTCAGTTTAAAATATAAAACCCATGCTTGCTTGTACAACAATTGCTACTTTTCAATACTTAATTTAACCGAAGTTTTTCTACTCTCTAAAACACAATCACACAGGTGTCAGTGGCAGAACTTGTTGAAAGAGTTTGGGGACAACTTAAAACTTAAAAAATAGAAGTCTAAACTAAAATTTCAAAATTTTTGAAGGTTTAGTTTACATTTTTCAAAAATATTTAATTATGGGAGGGATTTAAAAATAGAAGTCTAACTTAATTATTTTAAATTTTGAGAGGTTTAGCAAGAACTTTTTAAAAGTTATGGGAGAGATTAGTTAAGAATATTAAAATTTTTGAATCTTGATATGGATTTCAAAAAATTTTGTACAGGCCAAATTAATTTTTTTTATAAAAAATTTAAAGGTCTAAATTATAATTTCTAAATTTTTGGATAGGAAATGGCTTCGCATGTTCCTCTTGTGTTTTGACTCTGACTAATGTAAGATTGTTCTAATCTCTCAAACACATTTACACATTATAGATTAGTTGTTCATCGTCAACATGTCTCTGACTATAAACCATGTTTTCTTGCACAACATTTTCTCCTTATCAGTACATAATTATAGTGGTATAAATTGATTCAACATTATTACACTAATCAATGACCTACCAAGTTTAAATTTCTAGATCCACTCAAAAGGGCCATGACCCCACCGATACCTCTCAAGTACTGCCCCTATAAGTGATATTATTCATTGGTGTTGTACATTAGCTAATAACCCATCAATCAATAAGTAATATATATACCCACTCAAATGAATGAAGAGTGGATGAGGAAAAACCTCGCTTATGAGAAATTATTTTTACCTCCCTTTTCATCTCCTTCATCATGATCACCATTGATTGTGACTCTCTACCCATATCTAGAGGGGCGAACTGCACAAACACTGACAACCACCTCCAACCCATTTTTTCATCAATAAATGGTGTGGTGAGCGTAGAGAATTTCTCAACCGATAGAACCAATCATGATGCTTAACCTCGAGTTTCCTAAAGTCTCTTGGTAAGGTGTGGATGGTGTCCTAAAAAACCCTATAGTGAACCTCTTATATACCTTTAGTGCGCATTTCCCTCACATCTGGTGCATGTCCTTCGCACCCCCTTATGTTTGCTCAGAATCCCTCTATTGCACCTTCTATGCACCCCTAATGTGTATCCTCCGCACCGCCTGAAGCCTCTTGGTATGCCTTTTTCGTTCTTCATGATGACACCATTCGAATGCCCCTGGTGCACCTTTTCCGCACCCCTGATGGTGTCCTCTAGAGCCCCCTGATGCACCGCCTCTGCACCTCTTGCTGCCCATCTAGAGCGTCCCTTGGTGCCTTGTCTCCACACCCTCTGGTTCTCATTCGGAACGTCCTCTAGTGCCTTGTCTCCGCACTCTTGGTTCACCTCTAGAGCACCCTAATGACTAGTCTCCACACCCTGGTGTATTGTCTCATGTACTCATAGTGCCTAGCTCTTGCACCCCCTGATGCCCAATCCTTGCACCCCTAGTGTCTGGCTCTCTCATGTAATACTCTTCATCTTAGAATATTTTACATTCAAAGTATCTAATTAAATGTAATAATTACCCTATAGTGAAAAAGTGTAACACTCCCGACAAGCACCTGCAAAAATACACCAAAAGGAACATTGAGATACCCCCACTACTCACTATGAATTTTTCACTTTATTGCTTTCCCGCTTAAATGATCTTGCAAAGGCGTCCAGATTCTCCACCCATGACCAAAATTTCCAAAACATTTACACGAATTCCTTTTCCACCTTAGAGGCGTCGAGCCGTTCGGACATATAACTACATTTCTTTTACAAATTTTAATATATTCTAACAAAAGAATCAAGATTCTCTACCCTCTTTTCGGTGTTGAAATACACCACCCATGAACAAAAGCATTTCCACAAATGAGCATCAATCCTCTGCTATCAATATGGCATCGAGTTGTCCCCTCTGTTGCTTTTGATTTTCTGTGAGAGAGTTGTGATCCCTCTGCTCTTTTGTTTCTCGTCTTTCAAAGAGCGTTGAGACCCCTCACCCCCTTTTGTTTTTCGTTTCAATGAGCGTGGAAGTTAGCTCCACTTTGACGCAACTTGTTTCTTCAAAAAGGGTGTAGATGCCTTTGTCGTTTCAAGGAATGTTTGGGTGCGTCCCTATTTCTGATTTTGCATTAAGATGCCTTCACGATCGATGTTTTGCGTTAAGAGATATTCTCTATCGATGATGACTGGAGATGCTTCCACCCATTAGATACTTGTTTCTCCAAAAGCGTTGAGTAGCTTCGATCCGTTACAGCTCGTTTCTCCAAGGTGTTGAGTAGACTCTGTGTATAGCATCGTGTTGTCTGCCCCTTAGCAACATGTTTCTCCAAGAGCATCGAGTAGCTCCATTCTTTTGCTTCTCGTTTCTTCAAGGGCGCCGATCTTCTGTTATAACGCAAAAGCCTCCAATATCAATATGGGCACTATTGTAGGCATCTATGATATTCTCTCCAAGGGTATCGATCCTATGCCTTGAAAAATGGTGTCGAGTTGTATTCCTCATCAATCATTTGTCAATAACTTGATTCCCACCTATAACTTGAATAAAGATTTATTGGCCTCGATTTACGACACTTTATTGCTTTCTCTCGATCAAGGGGAAAGTTTTGTACCATCACATGACAACCCATCAATCATAGCCATCAATCAATAGGTAATATGTACCCACTCACATGAGAGAAGAAGGGAAGAGAAAAACAACCCACTTGCAGAAAATAATCTTCGCCAAACTCATCTTTCTCTACCTCTTCATCTCTTTCATCATATTCACAATCACTATTGACAACAGCTCTTTTTCCAAATTAGAAGGGGTGAACCGCCCAAACACCAACAACCACCTCCATCCCATTTTCCACCTACAATTGATTAAACAATAAATGTGAGATTATTGTGTAACAAGAATACTACTTTATCATACTTGGATTCGTAGAAGTTCACCTAGATAAACCAAAAAATAATAAACTTTCTATTGCTACGGGAAGTTGGAATAAGAGGGGAAAAGCGTTAAATCATATTCAATTGAATGAATTTAAATTTTGAATTAATTAAATGGCTTAACTACAAAACAAGTGCCTAGACTATGTCTTTTTTTGTAATAGATCCCTAAAGTATTTTTTGACTGAAATAAGTGCTTAAAAGTTCATTTTCGGCTTTTTTTAAAGTCAACCGAGGCAAATACTTTGACATCTATTTCAACAAAAAATGAAACTTTAGGTACATATTTCAGCCAAAAATGAACCTTTAGACACATATTTCAACAAAAAAAAATACTTTATGCACCTATTGCAAAAAAATAGACATTGTTGGGCACTTATTTTGTAACTAAGCCTAATTAAATTGAAAATTTATATCTATTATCCAAATTTAATTTGAGAATTTTTTGAATTGAATCGGTGAAATAAAATTTGGTTGGGTTGAGTTGAATAAATATGTTCGAGTAAACTAAAAATAAATAAATACAATAGTTTAAAATATTATTTGCTATGTGATTAAATTTCAAGCCAGAACGCATACATCTAAGGCCATAATATATATATATATATATATATATATATATATATATATATATATATATATATATGAAATGTTTTTTAAAAACAAAATAAAAGAAAAACAATATAATTTTGTATGATAAACTTGAATTTGAAATTTATATATAGTTTTTTGGAATTTTAATTATTTTTTCAAAATGGATTTTTTTTGTTTATGGGACCAACATGCACATTCTTGAAATTGAAAGGGACCCAGAGAGCATTTTAAAAAAAGATTTTATTGGAGTTGTAAAATTCAACCCGACTGAAACTAAAAAAAAATTAGTAACTAGAATAACTAAAAACTATTTTAAATATATATTTTTTCAAATCAAATCAAATTTTATTCGCTCATAAGCTTTAAGTGGTAAGTTGGGATTGAACTGTTTTCTATGTGATCACTTGTGTTATGTAACACCCCTCCCCGGTCTGGTCGAGAACTGGGTTGAAATGTGATACCGAAGATCAATATAGTGAACGGTGCAACAAAATTTCAATTTAATATTAACATCTAAACCAATTGACATACAATAACACATTACAGAAATATATATTTGTCCAATAAATTCATACGAAGTAATCATCAATCATTCAGGGCTAATTATTAACTATTACAAGTTTTAGAGACCAATCTGTAAAGTCGATAAATTAAGGGTCAATTGCTAAAGTTGACGGTACTACATTGAAATTCACCACATTAATAACATACCTGTAAAATTTCATACAATTTAATATGCCTTTAACTAACTTAACTAACCCCGTATCAAAACACCCTAGGGCCGTTTCAAAACGGGTAAACGATGGTCAACCCTTGTCGACTTTACCCTATAGACTGTATCGATATGGACATGTCCTGTATCGAAACGAGTTGACTTCTATTGACTTTGACCCGTTTCGATACGCTATAAACACGAATCGAAACAAGGGACTCCAGTGACAAAATGTTTCGAAACAGCCATAAACCGTTTCGATACGTCCTATTCCTCAAGTACAATTATTCTTACCTGTATAGAAACGTCATCACCCGTTTCGATACGGTCTGACCTGTAATGACAGATTTTTGCTGGTATTTATTCAATTTGACCAACCGAACGATGTCCAAATGCAACGAAACTTCACACACAACAATTCACTGATATAAACTACTAGCATGCCAAGTTTCATGACCATACGAATACGTTTAACATGTTTTGACCTTTTTGAGCTAAGTATGCAATTTCAAACCATTTTAAGCCAACCAAAAGAGCCATTTAGAGCTATTAACCACTTTACAACTTAGGCATCTCACAAGCATATCAAAATAGGCACAAATGACTAGTTCGACTACTTTGCCACCTTCCTAGGAGTTCATAAGGCCAAAATACATTACTTTAGGGCTTGTAGTGACTTGTCTTGCCTTGACAATCCGATCCTCCGACACACGATCCTTCAACCTGAAATGCATGAGATGAGACACATTAGGCATACATTGCTTAGTGAGGTAGTCATAGACAATATAATCAACAATGCAACAAGTGTTTATATACATGCTCTCATGCTCAACAATGTCAATGCTATGTATCAATATAAAATGTTTGATATATTCATTTCATCATTAATCCTTGGATTGAATCAAGATAGTGGATACACGAATCCCTACGCCTCGCCAAGTCAATGAATTTCTAGCCCCTCCGCCTCGCCAATATGACCAAAATCAATACACATCCCTCCACCTCGCCAAATCAATATAGGTCGTAGCCTTAGGACCGTAGTCCACCCGTACACTTAGCTCATGAATTCTATGGCATGCCAATTGTATCCAATGTCTATTCAAATCCAAGGTTTCAATGTTCATTTCCACGTTCAATGTTCAATGAGAATTCCAATGACCAATGATCTCAATATTATTAATATTTCATGGTCCAATATCAATATCAATATCCGATGATTTCTTTACAATGTTTCGATGACAATAACTATATCAATGACAATGCACAATGACGATATCAATGACTATGTCCAATATTCAATAACAAACTTACCGACACTTACAAAAGTGTCAGATTAGCTATTCGATGCAACTTCTTCAATGATAATATTAGTGATATGGTCTAAAACAACAATAAAAGATTCGGGAAGGCTTTTCTCCTAGTCCCGAGACTCCGACTACACTCACCTTGAAATCCGATGCTCTTAGGGCTCTCGGATGATAGTACCTTTGTTTCTAGCTTTCGATGGAGATGGTGAAACCTCTCTCTCCGCTTCTTGAGCTAGAAAATCAATAGAGAGATGATTAGGATCGATATTACGATATCAAAATCAATACAACGATATCAAAATCGATATCCAAATTCAATATAAGCATCAACGATGAATTATCCATGGTGTAATCACTAATTTTTTCCGGACCTTGAACCCCTTTAGTTTGTGCTGTTAGTGGGCTTATTGGGTTATTAGGTATTTAAAATGAAAAAAAAAGAAAAAGAAAAAAATATACATGTATATATATAAGTGTTACTACTATTACATTACTATTACTCTTTTAGCATTGTTATGGTATTATTATCAGTAGCAACATTATTTTTATACTCATTATATTATTGGAAGGAAAAATCCTCTAAACATTACTAATATATTATATTTATTATAATAACAATTATGTCTTATTATATTATTATCATTTACTAAGTGTTAGTATTATCATTTGTATATTATTATTATTAGTAATTATTATTATTATTATATGTTATTATTACTATTATTGTTGATATCATTAATATTAAGTAAGAATAAATAAAAGCCCAAAATATGTTTGAATTAAATAAACACAGTCCATACATTGATTAAAAAATAATAAAGTCCAATTACATGAAGCCCAAATACCCAACAAGCCCAGTAGACAAAAAACCCTAAGCTAACCCTAATCTCATACTTTGTGATACAGCCGCCCGTGCCTAACCGTTGGATCTGGGCGAGATCAACGGCCCAGATCGATCCCAGCAAAGAAACCCTAACAAGCCTGGTGGAGCCCAAGCGCCGCGCACGCCTCAACCGTCCGATCTCAAACGCATCGGACGACTCAGATGAGCCTAGAGATCCCACGCTCATCCACGCGTTGTCCCATCGTCTCCCCACGCGCCCGTGCCATCTGACCGTTTACCTGCCGCGATCACGCCGATGCCCCTCCCGATCGAGTAATGCCGACCAAGACAGCAAAAAAGCAGTGCATCGGAATCACCAAAATAACAAGACGACACAAGCAATAAAATTAAACAAGGACGAAACAACAGAGAATTTAGAGATCCCAGAGTACATACAACTAATGTTTTGTCATGTAACTCGGTTATATAATCGAGCAAAACAAAAAGGAGAGAGAGAATGGAGCACCAAAAAATCAGTGAGCATCAAAATACAAAAATTGTAAACAGCATCCCTCTCGGGATTTTTTTTCATTCGAAGAGTAATAATAAGCAGAAATTCCAGAGGTATTCTTTTTCCGGTTTCATTTTTTTGCATGCTAAAAAAAGCAAAAAGAATAGTAGAAAGAAAGGTAACCGTGGGTTTACCTCGTCGCATCCCGTTGCCGTCGTTTCCTCCGTTAAACACCAACAAGCCGACCGGTCTTGGTTGAGCCGCGAGTGGTGAGGTGATGAGATGGAAAGCGAAACGACGGCTCGGTTTAGGGGCATAGGTGTTTAGGGTTTGCCTTAAGATTTTGGGAGATGAGAGGAGTGGTGTTTTGATCTTCACCGGTGGTTAAGAAAGACGGCCGTTTCATCGTGGCCGCCGTTTTAAGGTTTCTGTTTGGTAGGTAAACGGAGAAAAGAGAGGGGAAAGGAGATGAGTGGCGTCGTTAGGTTTTTTTTAGTTCTAGGGTTTTACAACTCGGATTAGGACAAATATATACGGGGGCCCTTTGGTCTAATGTAGTTTAGGCCACCCAACTATTTGAAAACCACGCCCGCGGTCCCTGCCGTCCCTCAGCTAGTTCGATTTCACCCCTCCTTCATCCGGTACGATTAGGTTGTCATGGGGAAATCACCCTTTTGGTCCCTACACATTCATAGTCTCTTTTTATTTCACCCCGTCCTATATATTTGGTCCATTCCCGTTTTGGATTAATTCCGTATCGAACCCTCAGATTTTTTTATATTCAATTTTCATCCCAAAGCCAGTGGTTTATTCACATAATCGATCCTGCAATTTATGCTTGTTTAAATTTCAACTTGCATGTTGTTCATGTTAACTTAACTTGTTTTTATTATAATGAGAATATGTTAGTATGTGTGTTGATCCGATATTGTCGCATTATATGCATTTTTACTTAGGGACGTTATGGTAATAAATGTATACACTTATAACATATAATTTTCATGAAAGCCTTGGGTATAATTTATGATTTTATAGGCTCGCGCATTCACATTTGTGTTATATGTTGTTGCATTTGTTTTTTTATGAAGCGTATAATTTGCGTATTGAACTTGCATATTTATCTCACTTGCTTCATATATCTCACTTATTTCTCCCTTTTTATCGTGTGATTCTATGTCTCATTCGTATATTTATTCTTATAAGTCGCATCTCAAATTTTAAAGTGTAATGCGAATGTCTTTTTATTCAGGAATGAACGAGGCCAGTACCAGTCGTAGTGGTGGTGGTTCGGACGTTCTTTCTCGAATATTAAGACTTTTAAAATTTACTCAATCGTATAACCAAATTTCGATACGAATCGTCACTTTAATTCACAAAATTTAATATTAATCAAGCGGTAATGTTTTTGGTACCGATTTTCGGGCACGACGGGGGTGCTCATCCTTCTCCGCGTGTAACCGACTCCCGAACCCTTTTAAATCTCTGGTTTTGTTTTCCGGTGTCCGGTCTACCATTTTTAAATGGCCGGTGGCGACTCCTCTATTTTTTATAAATCCGATTAAATGTTTTAAAACCCAATTAAAACCCGGTTCGTCCTGGCGACACCCGATGTATCTGTATTTTTGAAATTTTTTTAGTCGCAACACATGGGTGGCTAGAACCCTAGCTTGAGATTAAGCTTGACACATCCATGGAACTCAATGATTGTTTGAGGATTATTGCTTACCCGAGCGATAGGAATGATTTGATAACAATAACTTGAAGAAAAACTAAACTTGAACCTAGCTTCAATGGAGGTGTGTGCTTCTAAGAAGAAGATGATGGTGATGTAAGGATGGTGCTTGCGTTCTCTTTGAAATCAGGTAAGCTTAACTTTAGCTATTTCATTAGCTTTTAATTGAAAAGGCTTTCCTTCAAGTGAAGGAAGCTCTCCCGGTGATTCCACGTATGGAATTTATAAAGGAAAAGGGGCTAATCGCAAGATTAGTCCTTCAATTCTAAATACTTTATAAATTTACCCCCAAACTTTCAATTTTCTCAGATTAGCCACTAAATAGATTTCAATATTATTCGATAGGGCCCAATGACAACAATTTAGCTCATTTAGAGTCTGATAACAATAATTAACTAGTAAATACTATATTTGGACTTTCTCAATGCAAAAATTTTCCGATCATCGGAACCCAATTTTGACTAGACTGTATTTTGGTGTGTTACAACTCTCCCCCTTAAGAAAAATCCGTCATCGAATTTTTACCTAAACCGAAGAGATGTGGATATTGATGTCTCATGGTCTCTTCAGGTTCCCAAGTGGCTTCCTCAACGGTGTGGCTCCTCCAGATCACTTTAACTAACAATACAGTTTTGTTGCGAAGCCTCTTGACTTCTCTTGCTAGGATATGGACCGGTTCCTCCTCGTAGGATAGATTTGGTCGAAGTTCTACCGACTCAGGTTCCACAATGTGCGACGGGTCAGAACGATACTTCCGAAGCATCGATACATGAAAAACATCGTGGATTTTACTCAATTCAGAGGACAACAATAGTCGATATGCCACGAGGCCAACTCTTTCAATGACTTCAAAGGGTCCAATGAATCAGGGACTCAATTTTCCCTTCTTGCCAAACCTTAGAACTTTCTTCCACGGTGATACTTTGAAGAAGGCTTTTTCACCAACTTCGTACTCAATGTCTCTTCTCTTGAGATCAACACAAGCCTTTTGTCGATCAAAGGCAGCCTTTAAATGATGATGGAAAATAGTGACCCGCTCTTCAGTCTCTCAAAGCAAGTCAAGGCCTAACATCTTGCCCTCGCCAAGCTCTGACCAACATAATGGGGCCATTTGGATTGATGCTTGGTAACTATTATTGTAGGCAAATTCAACAAGGGGTAGAGATTTCTCCCGAGTTCCACCAAAGTCAATAATGCATGCTCGGAGCATGTCTTCCAAGATTTGTAAAGGATGGTTCAGTAATAATACAAATTTCTAGGGTTTCAATGGACAAGTTTTTCGATAATTTACCTGGATTACCCTTTTTGACTGACCGTCAGATTGAGGGTGAAAGGCTGTGCTAAGATTAACTCTGGTGCCCAGAGCTCCTTGTAAGGTTCTCCAAAACCGAGATGCAAATCGGGGATCTCGATCGGAGATGATAGACTTAGGTATTCCATAGAGTCGGATTACTTCCTTGATATACAAGTCAGCTAATTTAGGGAGACCGTAGTCCATTCTAATCGGTATAAAATGAGCTGACTTCGTGAAACGATCTACAATGACCCATATGGCATCATGCTTCGTGGGAGTTAACGGTAGACCACTAACAAAATCCATAGTGATCTTTTTCCATTTCTATTTCGGTGGATCGATAGGTTGCAATAATCTGATGGGAGCGCAATGTTCTACCTTAACACGTTGACACTTGGAAATGTAATCAACTATAGCATGTTTCATGCCTGGCCACCAATAGAGTTCACGTAGGTCCTTATACATCTTCATAGACCCGGGGTGAACGGAAAAAGAACTTGAATGAGCTTAAGAGAGAATATCAGTGCGAAGAGATTCATCATTAGGTACACAGACTCGGTCATGAAAATACAAGAGTCCTTCAGAATTAATTCTGAAGTTGGGGTTGTCCGATAGCTTAAAAACAATGGATTGAAGCTCATGATCTTGCTCTTGCAAATCCTTAATTCGCAAAACGATGGTAGACTAAACTTGAAGTTCAGCTACAAGACAATGATGCTTCCAGAGTCGAAAGTGAGCGTTAATTGCTCGAGGGGCTACAATATAATAATGTTACGACGAGTTAATGTACTACATAATACATATAGCTTCAAATTCATTGTCGATGCTTACCAGGAAAAGGTTTGCGACTGAGTGCATCAACTATAACATTGTCCTTGCCCGGATGGTAATCAATGACCAGATCGTAATCTTTAAGGAGTTCCATCCATCTCTGTTGCCGAAGATTCAACTCTTTTTGAGTCAATAGGTACTTAAGGCTTTTATGGTCGGTGAAGAGATAACATTTTTCTCCGTAGAGGTAATGTCTCCAAATTTTCAATGCAAAGACAACTGCAGCCAATTCAAGGTCATGGGTGGGATAATTCATTTCGCGTGGCTTAAGTTTTCTCGAAGCATAAGCGATGACCTTGCTTTCTTGTATCAATACACATCCTAACCCTAGGTGCGATGCATCACTGTAAACTATATAGTCCTTTCCGAACTCAGGTTGGGTTAGAACTGGTGCATGAGTCAATATTTGTTTCAATTGATCGAAACTTCGTTGTTGAACCTCGATCCAAACAAAAGGAGCTTCTTTCCTTAACAACTTGGTTAAAGGAGCGGCTATCATAGAAAATCCTTTCACAAATCTTCGATAATAGCCAGCAAGCCCAAGGAAGCTTTTGACTTCTCCAGTATTCTTCGATGGATGCCAATCTACAATAGCTTGGATTTTCTTCGGATCCAATTGAATAACCGAAGTTGACATGATATGTCCTAGAAAGGCAACTTCGGTAAGCCAAAACTCACACTTAGAGAACTTCGCGTACAACTGCTTCTCTCTTAGAGTCTGAAGCAAAACACGAAGATGATCTCGGTGCTCTGCTTCATTCTTGGAATAGATCAATATGTCGTCTATAAACACCACTACGAATTTATCAAGGTAGGGTCTAAATATCCGATTCATCAGACCCATAAAGGCTGTCGGTGCATTGGTTAACCCAAAAGGCATCACCAAGAATTCATAGTGTCTATATCTTGTACAGAAAGAAGTCTTTGGTACATCACATTCCTTAACTCTCATTTTATAATAACCCGACCTTAAATCGATATTGGAAAACACAAAGGCATCTTTTAGTTGATCGAACATGTCGTCTATTCTAGGTAATGGATATTTATTATTGATGGTTACTTTATTCAGCTGCCGGTAGTCAATACACAATCGCATAGAACCATCTTTCTTCTTAACAAAGAGAACCGGAGCTTCCCATGGTGAAGAGCTCGGTTGAATGAAACCTTTGTTCAATAAGTCTTGAATCTGAGTCTTTAATTCTTTTAATTCCACAGCTGCCATACGATATGGTGCAATGGAAACTGGAGCAGTCCTAGGTTGCACCTCGATGCCAAACTCCACTTCACAGGTTGGGGGCAATCCCGGAAGTTCATCAGGGAAGACATCAGGAAATTCACATTCGGTGTCAATGTCTCGCAATTGTGATTCGTCCTTAGACTCCAACACCAAAGCATACATTGATAGATTCTTCGCGTTCATCAATACAACACTTTCCTTACCCAGACCCTGAAGATACAATTTTCTCTTACAACAATCTACCTAGTCTTAATGCTCACTAAGCCAATCTAAGCCTAGGATGACATCGAATTCATGGATTGGTAAAGCCAAAAAATTGGCTGGAAAAGGAATCCCTTGGATCATTAAGGGGCAGTTTTTACACACTACCCTTACGGTGACGTAATCTCCTAAGGGATTGGTTACATAAATTCTCGATGCTATTGGTTCGGAAGACATATTGTACTTCTTAACTACAATGGACTTATAAGAGAATGAGTAGAACCAGGGTCTATCAATGCATATAAAGAATGTGAATATAGCTCGATGGTACCTGCAATGACATCAGGTTCATCCTCTTCTCCTCACATGATACATTTGGGCAGGGGCTTTTGAATCTTGCTTATTAAAGGGTTTCCCTAGACCACTCGATCTTCCAAAAGTTCTCGATGATCCTTGTTTCGATCCTTTACCTCGAAAGGATTGAGCAGGAGAAGCAGCAGTAGTCGGTGTAACATCAGATTTGGTTGCATTCAAGGGGCAGTTACGAATAAAGTGACCCTGTTCACCACAGTAGTAACAAGCTCCGATCTATTTACGGCATTGACCCACTGGATGTTTATTCTGACTATAATTGTAAAGTGGATAATGGTTTCCTCGATTCGAACCTCCAGTGCTATCAATGGACGCTGCTTTATCAAAAGACTGCGTCACAGACTGAGGCCTTTCAATTTTCCCAGAACGGGAGGGCTATGGATAGATATTCTGTTTAGAACCTTAATATCTCCCTTTCTTGTTCCATCTCGAAGGTCGGGAATCATCCCTAAACCTTTTCTCAGACTTTCCAGACCGACCAGCTCGTTGAGCTTTCTGTGCAGCTTCGATGGCCTTAACTCGATTCACAAGTTCTTGGAAGTCAGAGATGCTGAATGCAGTAAACATAGGGCGTAGTTTATCGTTGAGCCCTGCAATAAACATCCGACACTTCTCTTCCCCCTTCTTTCTATATTCTGCACCATATCTACAGTACTTGTAGAAATCATAGATGTACTGTTCGATCGGTCGTCCGCCTTGTTTGATGTGGAGGAAGATGCTTCGTATTTCAGCAAGGTAGAACTCACTGATATATTTCTTGCGGAATTCTTTAAGAAAGAACTCCAGAGTCACCATGTCTTCAGAAACTGTCAATATGGTAGTTTCCCACCAGTGTAGCGCCTCATCAGCCAATAACGCAATAGCACACTCGAGCTTGTGCACATCCGAGCACTGAAGTTGCTTATCTAGAATCTGCAAGGTGTTATCCAGCCAATATTCGACAACTTCAGGATTTTCGTTATCTTGTCCAGTAAATGTATAAGATCGATACTGTGAGAGCTTATCAATAGGTGCTCGAGTGTGTTGAACAAAAAGAGCGATGGGTTGCATGACTTGTTCGGCCCTCATAGCAATCATAAACTGCCTGAACATGTCGGCCATGTTCTTGTAACACTCAGCCTGAGCAGTAGGTGTTGCAGGCTCGGTACCCTAAATAGGAGGGTCCTGCGATTACGGTGGGTTTTGAGGATTTCCTCCTCCAACCTCCTCGCTATGCGTCGAGGAGCCGGTAGCAATCTCGTCAATGTGAGCTTCATTAGTTTTAGATATATCTATATGAAAGATCGGATTAGTCGACAAGTCACAATATACACAATATATAACTCCTAGGTGGCAAAGTAACACAATAACAATGCAACAAGCTTTGGTTTAGTCCTAGAATCGACTAAACTCTAGCTCTGATATCACAAATGTAAAACCTCCTTCTCGGTCTGGTCGAGAACCGGGTCGAAAGGTGATACCGAAGATCAATACAGTGAAAGGTGCAATAAAATTTCAATTTAATATTAACATCTAAACCAATTAGCATACAATAACACATTACCACAATATATATTTGTCCAATAAAAATCATACGAAGCAATCATCAATCATTCTGGGCTAATTATTAACTATTACAAGTTTTAGGGACCAATCTGTAAAGTCGATAAATTAAGGGTCCATTTCTGCAATTGACGATACTACATTGATATTCACCACATTAATAACATACCTGTAAAATTTCATACAATTTGGAGTCCATTAGCTCATTCAATTTAATCTTTCAAAATTCAATGACTAAATTGTGAACATTTCAATCTGTTTATATATGCCTTTAACTAACTTAACTAACCCAGTATCGAAACACCCTAGGACCATTTCAAAACGGGTGAACGATGGTCAACCTTTGTTGACTTTACCCTATAGACCGTATCGATACGGACATGTCCTGTATCGAAACGGGTTGACTTCAATTTACTTTGACTTTGACCCATTTCGATACGCTATAAACTCGTATCGAAATGAGAGACTCCAGTGACAAAATGTTTTGAAATGTCCATGAACCGTTTCGTACGTCCTCTTCCTCAGGTACAATTATGCTTACCCGTATCGAAACGCCACCACTCGTTTCGATACGGTCTGACTTGTAATGACAGATTTTTGCTAGTATTTATTCAATTTGACCTACCGAACGATGTCCAAATGCAACGAAATTTCACACACAACAATTCACTGATATAAACTACTAGCATGCCAAGTTTCATGACCATACGAATACGTTTACTATATTTTGACCTTTTTGAGCTAAGTATGCAATTTCAAATCATTTTAAGCCAACCAAAAGAGCCATTTAGAGCTATTAACCACTTTACAACTTAGGCATCTCACAAGCATATCAAAATAGGCACAAATGAATAGTTCGACTACTTTGCCACCTTCCTAGGAGTTCATAAGGCCAAAATACATTACTTTAGGGCTTGTGGTGACTTGTCTTGTCTTGACAATCCGATTCTCCGACACACGATCCTTCAACCTGAAATTCATGAGATGAGACACATTAGACATACATTGCCTAGTGAGGTGGTCATAGACAATATAATCAACAATGTAACAAGTGTTTATATACATGCTCTCATGCTCAACAATGTCAATGCTATGTATCAATATACAATGTTTAACATATCCATTTCATCATTAATCCTTGGATTGAATAAAGATAATGGATATGCGAATTCCTACGCCTCGCCAAGTCAATGAATGGTCTAGTCCCTCCGCCTCGCCAATATGACCAATATCAATACACATCCCTCCACATCGCTAAATCAATATAGGTCGTAGCCTTAGGACCGTAATCCACTCGTAAAATGAGCTCATGAATTCTATGGCATGCCAATTGTATCCAATGTCTATTAAAATCCAAGGTTTCAATTTTCATTTCCATGTTCAATGTTCAGCGAGAATTCTAATGACCAATGATCTCAATATTATCAATGTTTCATGATCCAATATCAATATCAATATCTGATGATTTCTTTACAATGTTTCGATGACAATAACTATATCAATGACAATGCACAATGACAATATCAATGACTATGTCCAATATTCAATAACAAACTTACCGACACTTACCAAAGTGTCCGATTAGCTATTCGATGCAACTTCTTCAATGATAATATTAGCGATATGGTCTAAAACAACAATAAAAGATTCGGGAAGGCTTTTCGCCTAGTCTCGAGAATCCGACTACACTCACCTTGAAATCCAATGCTCTTACGGCTCTTGGATGACAATACCTTTGCTTCTAGCTTTCGATGGAGATGGTGAAATCTCTCTCTCCACTTCTTGAGCTAGAAAATCAATAGGGAGATGATTAGGATCGATATTACGATATCAAAATTGATATCCAAATTCAATATAAGCATCAACGATGAATTATCCATGGGTGGCTAGAACCCTAGCTTGAGATTAAGCTTGACACATCCATGGAACTCAATTATTGTTTTGAGGATTATTTCTTACCCGAACGATAGGAACGATTCGATAACAATAACTTGAAGAAAAACTAAACTTGAACCCTAGCTTCAATGGAGGTGTGTGCTTCCAAGAAGAAGAAGATGATGATGTAAGGATGGTGCTTGCTTTCTCTTTGAAATCGGGTAAGCTTAACTTTAGCTATTTCATTCTTTTTTAATTGAAAAGGCTTTCCTTCAAGTAAAGGAAGCTCTCCCGGTGATTCCACATATGGAATTTATAAAGGAAAAGGGGCTAATTGCAAGATTAGTCCCTCAACTCTCAATACTTTGTAACTTTACCCCTAAACTTTCAATTTTCTCACATTAGCCACTAAATAGGTTTCAATATTATTCGATAGGGCCCAATGACAACAATTTAGCTCATTTAAAGTCCGATAATAATAATTAACTAGTCAATACTATATTTGGACTTTCTCAATGCAAAAATTTTCCGATCACCGGAACCCAATTTCGACTAGACCGTATTTTGGGGTGCTACATGTTATGTTTGGTAAGAGTATTATTTATTACTCGTATTTGTGGACACGAGTTAACAATAAATTAACTTCCCTTGGTAATTTTAAGGGATGGAAATCGTCTGCGTCTTGATTATGTCCCTTTTGGTGCCCCACTTTAAAAAAAGTAGGTTTAAAGTTTATAGTTATGGTTTATGGCTAGGGTTTAGGAAATTAGAAATATGATGTATTTTTTAGGATGTAGGGTTTAGAGTTTAGGACGTGATATTTAGGGTTAGAGTTTTTTTTAGTGTAGAGCATAGAAAGAAGCATAGTTAGGGAACATATGATTTTTGTTGAATTTTAAGCCACTAGCGGGACTTAGTTTGGATAAAGTAAAAGAACAAATATTTGTTATTTTGAATATATATTATTTTTATTCAAGTTTTTACCCATCTTTATAATATCAAGTTTGAATTTGTATTAAATCTTATTTATGTTATCATAAACAATTTTAAAACTTATATAATACTCTTGTTTTATTACTTTTAGTCCCTTAATTTTTCAGATTTTAGAGTCTCAATCACAATCTAAATAGTAAAAAGAAAATATTACAATTATTAATATAAAAGGAGTACAATTAGAACAAATATATAATAATTTTCAAGGCAAAGTATAAAAAATATTACAATTGTTTTACACAATTCATAGTACTCTTAATTTTATTCGTTGGATATCTTTAACAAAAACTTAGGTGATAATTTATTTTTGCATTGTTTTATTTATTTATTTTTATCAAGAGATAAATTCCATTCATAAAATAAACCAAACATACATATGATCTAAACGATTCTCAACATAAACGTAAACATGACAAACAAAGGCCCAAAACAGGAAAGGGCAACAAAGATCCAAAGCAAAAACCATGCAAATCCTAAACTTAGTTGAAAGGCAGAGGTTGCAGGTAAGGGTGTTCAAACGGTTAATTCGGTCACCGATCAAATCGAATTACCCAAAAATGAATTAATTAAATTATTATTTTTCTTTAACCGTTAATTAAACTGAAGTTTTTTTTATAAAAATATTAATCGAACCGAATAAATTTCGGTTAATTCGTTCAGTTTTCAAATTAACCGAAATTTTTCAAAGAAAAAAGTTTTAAGTTGTCTAAAAAGCAAACAAATTCTTCAACAGCTTGAGTGATGGTGGTTTTGTGGGTGAAGAACTCAGTGGAGAACAGTAACATTTGAAAAGGAAAAGAACGGGAAATGTTTACTTGTAGCATTTAGGGTTTATTTTAATTTTAGATAATTATATTTTTTTGGTATTTTTTATTTGGGTTAGAAGGTGAGTCTTAAATTTTATTGGGTTTGAGCTTAAATATAAATATATATTATTTAATATTTGGTTAATTCGAGTAATTTGGTTAATTCAGTTAATTAACCGGTTTCGAACGAAATTAACCAATAACCGAACTTTGAAAATTTCTTTTAATCGTTAACCTACCAAAAAACTTCGACCGCCGATCGATTAATCGAACTAATTCGGTCCGGTCGGTTAATTCGGTTTTAACCGAACAGTGAACACCCATAGTCGCAGGCAATAGATAGCATAAATAGAAGAGAAGTGGCGTCGATCGTCTGGACCAACTTTGAGTCTACCGAATGAGGAGTTCTTGGTGGTCTAGATCTCTGACGAGTATTTTAAGGGGCTGAGTTAACGGTCACGACCAGAAGAAGGCTATAAAAGTTGTTAGACCAAAAGCGTTTTTCTTTCACAATAGAGCATCCATTAGAGTGGCATGCAAACGTCAAGAAAACTCATATAAAGAGAACATATCCAAAATTTCCATCCACCAAATTGAGTCATATGAAGAGAAGAGAAGGAAAAACTTAAAAAATAAAAGGAGGAAAACGAATGAAGGAAATGGGTGGCAACATAACCCTCCAACCAGGGGCAGGTGCATATGGCTCCCATGAGGAGCATATGCATCCCATTTTTAGGATAAATTTAAGTATATAGTTTAATTTGCAAAAGAAACTTTATTTTTACATACCCATTAATAAAGAAAAAAAGGTAAATTAAAATTTTGAACCCCCATATTTAATATTTTAGATCCGCCACTGTCTCCAACTAGTCCTTCAAGTTCTTAGCCATCAAGGATAGTTTGCCTTCCTCTTCGCAAAAGCGTGTACAAGCTTAGATAATGGTTACCGAGGACACAGGTTCCTATCGAGCCAATTGAAGGGGAACAATAGAGCAAACACAAACACATAAAAGAAAGATGGACATCATAAGTTGGGGGAGATCAAAGGGGGAGAAAGATGGGCAAAAATCTTTTGTCTTTTTTCGGTGTCCCTTTCCATGCCACAACACTAAAAATTTAAATTTTAAGCCCTAATTCTAAATTCCAAATCCTAAATCATAGATCCTAAACCCTAAAAAATATGTCCTACACTTAATTCTCTAAACTCTAACCTTAAACCTTAACCTTGAAACTTAACCCTAAATCCTAAACCTAGTCTTGTAGTGTGAGGCATAATAAGGGGCACCGAAAATGACCAAAAAATTTTTATTTAAAAAAGATTAGATGTCATTAACATAGGTAACTGACCGCCAAGACAAGAGAATATTATAATTTTTCTAGTGAGAAGACTATTAGGTGTATAAAAGTATTCGTTTTAGGACCCTTTATGACTCAATTATTGTTAGACGTAAGCCTATTTTGGATGCATTACTAATCATACATACACAACTTACTGTTCTTAACATTGCTATGCTTGATCATCTCTATTTGATTATATTTGGTGGAAAAGGTACTGTTTTGGTGTATGTTTTTTGTGCTTGTGCAGATTATTACCCACTGCCTAGGCAAGCATTGCCGCGACAGTGAATGAAGGGGAAGAAAAGGTGCAGAACCATCACTCGATGATCCAAACAAGGCAATGAACAAGAATGAGCCCTGTCGAAGCAGAAGAGACTGACAGACCATTGCCGAGGCAATGGCCAAACCACTACCAAGGCAATGCCCAGACAAGTGCCGACAAGGGAGAAAATATGCAAAATGGTATGCGACTTGAAGAGCATAAAATGCCGAATTTTTAGAGATACTTTGCATGAAGATTGGACCAGAGGAAGGCCATGAAACAGTCAAAGGAAGGTCAAAGATGGAAAACCGATAAGGAGGAATAAAATAATGAATTAAAAGAGATTTATCTCTTTTATGAAGTTATATTCAACTTCAACTTATCATCTTACTCCAAGAAGGACTCAGAAAGGCCATGCCCTATAAAACCAAGACCCATCCACCACCATTAGACATCTAGAGATCAAGAGACTAGGGATTTAGTATAGTGTTCTTTATCACCATTATGTTCTAATTCTTTCATAGGTTAGGATTATTTTTTTTAGTAGTTGTGAGAAGATGATTGTAATTCGTTTAGGTTTTTGTTAATGCAATTTAAGTTCAAGGTTTGCTTATTTTTTGTGTTTACTTTCTTCTTGCAACTGAATCGAGAGAGGATATTGCAATTGCATCTATTTTTCTAATATCGAGAGAGTTAGACTCACGAAATGAATAAGCATGGTCTTTATCCCAATCGGTGAAGACTAATTTGGCTTAGGGATAAGTACTAGTTTTAACGGCTAAGAGAAGCGTAAGATTGATTGATGTTCACCGTTGGTTCACGCTGGGAAGTATTGTCAAGGCCTGCACATCAATAGTGTTTCGACTTAGGGATAAGGAGGAGCCATTGAAGAACGCTTTGCCGAACCTTGAAGTTTTTCGCTCAATTGCCCAGGCAGTACTTGTTTTCTTTGCTGTGACAATAGCTTTGCCCATTGCCGAGGCAATTCTCTTGCTTATTGCTGAGGCAATCAAGTTGACGATTGCATTCAAAACCGAGAAAGTTTCATTCAACTTCCACATATGACGCAATATAATCTGGCATGCTTCATCATCATAGCTTTTCAATCTCTTAATTTACTTGCTTTCTTTTATTTTATTAGTTCTCTCAACAAAATGATCACTTATGTTTTTACTTTTCTACATTGCAAGACGATAACTTCTAGAAGTAGCACCAATCCATGTGGAGACGATATCTTTTATACTATAACTTGGCGACGTGTATACTTGCACTAAAATTGCGACAACTATTACGCGCAACAAGTTTTTGGCTCCGTTGACGGGGATTGGCAATAACGAATTTGTTTTTATTTTCTTGCACTTTTTTATTTTTACTTTTTATTGTTCAGTATCACAAGGAATTAACAGAATTTGGTTTAGTATTGGTGTATGACCAGGGAAAATCCAACCGCTCCAGACTACCCCCTTGATTCAGAGATTGAACGCACCACCTACCGAAAACTCAAACAAAAACTAAAAGGAGCAATGGCACATGTAATTCGCAATCAGAATGCTGACGACAATCAGAATGACGCGGCATGAGACAGAGCGATTTAGCCACCTTAATTTTCTCAAGCAAGAAATCTAAATGTCCGAGATTACTTAGAAGAAGATCTCAACGGACTGAATCTAGGAGTTGTCACACCTGCAATCGAAGCTGCCCACTTTGAATTAAAACCCGTAATGTTTAACATGATCAATACCATGGGTCAATTTGGCGGCTCAACAACTGAAGATGCTAGACAACACCTCAAATCCTTCTTGGAAATTTTCAATTCATTCAAAATACAAGGAGTCCTTGAGGATATTTTGAGGCTGAAATTGTTTCCCTATTCACTGAGGGATAGGGCAAAAACCTGGTTAAATAGCATTCCAGCTGGATCTATAAAATCCTGGAAAGACTTATGTCGTGATTTCCTTGCTAGATTTAATCCTACAAATTTAACTGATAAGCCACGTAATGAAATCACTTCTTTTCGGCAGGCATATGATGAATCCATGTATGAGGCTTGAAAGCGATATAGAGAGCTTTTACACAAATTCCCCTACACGGATTCCCATTGTGGACACATGTGACATTGTTCTACAATTCAGTAAACACCCAACGAGGATGATGCTAGATGCCTCGGTAAATGGCATACTCCTAGATAAGCCACCAGAGGAAGCAATGGAGATCCTAAATAGGCTGGCTAAACACAACTATCAATTCCCAACAGCCAAAGATGAGGATTCAGACGCCATGCCACCATAAATGAGCTTGAGTCATAATATTCAATTCTTTCACAATTGGTAACCTTAACCAATTTGGTTAAGAACATGAAAAGACCAAGCAATACATAGGAGGTCAAGGTAGTAGGTTCATTATGTGATTTATGTAATGGTAACCATGGCTCTTTTGAATGTCCACAGAATCCAGTCAAGTTTTTATGTTGGAAACTACAACCGAAACAATAATGTGATGTCTAACACCTATAACTCGGCCTGGAAGAAACACCCGAACTTCTCATAGACCAACCCTAACAAAGCCTTGAATCAGAACAATCAGAATTCTCCAGCATAGGGATTCCAACAGAACATGCCTCGACAACAAATGCCGCAACAACAATCCATGCCATTCGGTTCTTTCGAAAATTCCCTAAATGCTTTCATATCTCAAACTAGTGCATATATGGCTAATACAGATAAATTCATAAAGAAAACGGGTGCTTTTATGGACAGGACTGAGATGAGAATGCAGAATCATGAGGCAACATTAAAATCCCTAGAAACTCAAGTTGGGCAGTTCGCTCAAATCCTTAACTCGATACCAATGGGCGGTTTACCTAGCGATACTGAGGTCGCTAGAGGAACAACTCATGAGCAATGTAAGGCAATCACTACATGAAGTGGGAAACAACTCAAGGAACCACGAACTCATAAAACAGAGGAAACAGAGTCAGAGGAGCCGATTGCCTCGGCAATGCTCAGTAACATTGCCTCGACAGTACCCAATAACATTACCGCGTCAGAACCCGATAACATTGCCTCGACAATGCCTGACAAAGACACCGCAGAAAAAAAGAAAGCATCTGAAGGTCCTGATTCAGCGCCACAGATAAAATTCCCTTGCAAGGAACGAATCGAAGACATTCTTCTTCCACCACCGTTCCCACAGGCTGAAATGGAAGAAGTAAGAGTACCAATTCAAGAAGTTTCTTGACATCTTGAAGCAGGTCCACATCAACATACCTTTGGTCGAAGAAATAGAGCAAATGTCGAACTGCGCCAAGTTCTTTAAAGACATTGTCTCTAAGAGAAAAAGAATTGGGGAATTCGAGACCATTACCGTGACAGAAGGATGCATGGCCATGTTGCACAACAGAATGCCACCAAAACTTAAGGATCCAGGCAGTTTCACCATACCATGCGCTATTGGCAATCACTATATCGGGAAGGCACTGTGCGATCTTGGAGCAAGCATAAACCTTATGCCAAAGTCATTCTTTCAACGATTGGGTATAGGGAAGGCGAGACCCACTACAATGATGTTGTAGCTTGCCGACAGATCCTATGTCCATCCAGAGGGAAAAATTGAAGACATCCTGGTAAGAGTGGATAAGTTTATTTTCCCTGCTGATTTTATTGTCTTGGATTGTGAAGCGGATGAGTTCACACCTATCATCCTTAGGAGGCCATTCCTAGCTACGGGAAGAACCCTGATCGATATTGAAAGAGGATAACTCACCATGAGGGTGAATGATCAACAAATTATGCTGAACATCATTCACACCCTTAAGCAACCTAATGACCAAACAAGAAAACAATAGAATGGTTTACCTACAAGATGGTCAAGCATTTGATCGATAAAAGGTAAAGGAAATGATCTTTCCTAGTAGCCTTGTTCAACTTACGGTAATCCATACAAACACTCCAACCGGTCGCAGTCCCGGTCTGGATTAATTCATTATTTTCATTGCTTACCATTGTCATTCCTCCCTTCTTTGGTACACATTGTACCGGACTTACCCATGTGTTATCGGATATAGGGTATATAATGCCTGCATCGAGCCATTTGATAATCTCCTTTCTTACCACCTCTTTCATGAATCGATTAAGCCTTCTTTGTGCCTCAACGATTTATGGTCTTCCTCCAAGAGGATTTTGTGCATACAAACCACCGAGTTAATTCCCTTCAAATCGGCAATTGTCCACCCTATTGCCCGTTTGTGCTGCCTTAGCTTGTCGATCAATCTTTGTTCCTATTCAGGCTGCAACTTAGAAGAGATGATTATGGGCAATGTGTTGTTAGTTCCCAAATAAACATATTTTAATTGTTCTGGTAATTGTTTCAATTCATGAACCGGTGGTTGCTCGATAGAAGGTTTTTCAACCTTTCTTTCTTCCCCCGAGTAATCTAAGGGTTCGAAATACTTACCTGGACGACTTGCTATCCAATTGGCTTCATAATGGTCATTGTCATCCAATCCTTCTTGCTCTTCAGGGTCTGGGCAGTTATCAACATAATTGTCGAGGCAACCGTCACAGGCATTGCTGGGGCAATTTTCGTGAATGTTGCCGAGGTAATTTTCACAGGCATTGCCGAGGCAATTGTTTAGGTAGTTAGTTTCGAACTCGGTTATGGCTTGAATGACTTGACACTCTTCTGGGTCATTAGGTTGCTTAAGGGTGTGAATGATGTTCAACATAATTTGTTGATCATTCACCCTCATGGTGAGTTCTCTTCTTTCAACATCGATCAAGGTTCTTCCCGTAGCTAGGAATGGCCTCCCAAGGATGATAGGTGCGAACTAATCCGTTTCACAATCCAAGACAATAAAATCAGCATGGAAAATAAACTTATCCACTCTTACCAAGATGACTTCAATTTTTCCCTCTGGATGGACATAGGATCTTTCGGCAAGCTACAACATCATTGTAGTGGGTCTCGCCTTCCCTATACCCAATCGTTGAAAGAATGACTTTGGCATAAGGTTTATGCTTGCTCCAAGATCGCACAGTGCCTTCCCGATATAGTGATTTCCAATAGCGCATGGTATGGTGAAACTGCCTGGATCCTTAAGCTTTGGTGGCATTCTGTTGTGCAGCATGGCCATGCATCCTTCTGTCACGGCAATGGTCTCAAATTCCCCAATTCTTGTTCTCTTAGAGACAATGTCTTTAAGGAACTTGGCATAGTTCGGCATTTGCTCTATTTCTTCAACCAAAGGTATGTTGATGTGGATCTACTTCAAGATGTCAAGAAACTTCTTGAATTGGTACTCTTGCTTCTTCCGTTTCAGCCTCTGTGGGAACGGTGGTGGAAGAAGAATGTCTTCGATTTGTTCCTTGCATGGGAATTTTATCTATGGCGCTGAATCAGGACCTTCAGATGCCTTCTTGTTTTCTGCGATGTCTTTGTCAGGCATTGTCGAGGCAATGCTATCGGGTTTTGCCGCGGTAATGTTATTGGGTACTACCGAGGCAATGTTACTGGGCATTGCCGAGGCAATCGACTCCTCTGACTCTGTTTCCTCTGTTTCATGAGCTCGTGGTTCCTTGATTTGTTTCCCACTTCGTGTAGTGATTGCCTTACATTGCTCATGAGTTGTTCCTCTAGCGACCTCAGTATTGCTAGGTAAACCGTTTGAAGCTTCTCCTTATCCCTAAGTCGAAACAACCTTTCTGTACCTTTCTTGAACATGGGAGAAGTTCCATTTTATGGTGGATGAAGGCATAGTTCTCGGTTAATAAATCTCATCCAAGGGCATTGAAGTTGACAAAACAAAAGTTGAAGTGATCGAAAAACTACCCTCACCTTCTCCAGTCAAAGGAATTTGAAGCTTTTTGGGACACACGAGTTTTTATAGAGATTTATTGAATTTTTTTTATAAAATCACTAAACCTTTCTGTACCTTTCTTGAACATGATAAAGCCTTTGACTTCGATAACTCATGCGTCAAGGCATTTGAAACCCTGAAACAGAAACTTGTATGCACCGCACCACGCGTGGTTCCACCAGATTGGACATTGCCCTATGAATTAATGTGTGATGCAAGTGACTTTGCAGTAGGAGCAGTCCTAGGTCAACGAACATGTAAGATCTTTCATATTATATACTACGCTAGTAAGACTCTTAATGAGGCACAAGTGAACTACACCACTATAGAGAAAGAGTTACTAGTTGTAGTATTTGCATTTGATAAGTTCCGTTCATACTTGATTGGGACCAAGGTAATTGTTCATACTGATAATTCGGCAATTAAGTACCTTTTTGCTAAGAAAGATGCCAAACCTCGTTTAATTCGGTGGATCTTACTTTTACAAGAGTTTGACATTGAAATTAAGGACATGAAAGGTACAGAAAACCAAGTTGCTGACCACTTATCTAAACTGGAACAAGGAGAAGTCGAGACCACACACTCAGAAATTCAAGATCCATTCCTAGACGAACATTTGCTCATTGCCTCGGCAATTCCAGTAGGCACTGCCTCGGAAATTCGAGCAGGCACTACCTCGACAACCCAGTTGGGCACTGGCTCGACAATTATAGAAAACATTGCCTCGGCAATAACCTCAGCAACTGCAGCAGCACTTTCATCGACACCCTGGTATGCTGATCTTGTGAATATTCTAGTCAATGGTATTTTACCTTATAACCTTACTCATCAAGGAAAGAAGCGGTTCCGACATGATGTTAAGCATTATTTTTGGGACGAGCCTCTTTTGTTTAAACAATGTGCAGATCAGGTTATAAGAAGGTGTGTCCCAGAAGAAGAACAACAAGATGTGCACCAACAATTCCATTCTTCACCCTATGGAGGAAATATTGGAGGGACACGCACGACGGCCAATGTTTTACAATCTGGATTATACTGGCTGACTCTCTACAAGGACGCCCAAGCTTTCTACAAGCAATACAACTGTTGTCAACGGACCGGAAATATCTCAAGATAAAACAAGATGCCCTTGCAGAACATCCTTGAAGTCGAGTTGTTCGACGTTTAGGGAATCGATTTCATGGGGCCCTTCCCATCTTCATGTGGGAATCTCTACATCTTACTTTCCGTTGACTACGTGTCCAAATGGGTAGATGCAATTGCAGCACCAAATAACGACTCCAAAACCGTGCAAAGATTCTTACAGAAAAATATTTTCACACGGTTTGGAGTGCTAAGGGAAATCATAAGCGATGGAGGTAAACACTTCGACAACAAACTCATTGCCAGAGCACTGCAGCAATTTGGAGTGACACATAAGATTACCATAGCGTACCATCCACAGACCAATGGACATGCCGAGATATCAAACAGAGAGTTGAAAATATCCTTGAAAAAGTAGTCAACCCCTCTCGCAAGGATTGGTCCCTTCGACTAGATGATGCACTTTGGGCCTACAGAACAACCTTTAAAACACCTTTGGGCATGTCACCCTTTCGGCTTGTGTATGGGAAGGCATGCCATCTACCAGTGGAGATTGAGCACAGAGCATATTGGGAGATCAAAACCACAAACATGGATTGGGAGAATGCTGGTCAAAATCGCCTACTAGACCTTAATGAGATGGAGGAATTTCGTGCCCTAGCCTACGACAATGCACGAATCTACAAGGAGAAAACCAAGAGCTGGCACGACAAGAAAATATTGCCACAACAATTCCTACCCAGCAATTAGTCCTCCTCTTTAATTCTCGGTTGAAATTATTCCCAGGAAAATCACGATTGAGATGGTCTGGACCATTCGAAGTTGTCAAGGCATTCCCCCATGGTGCCATAACAATCAAGTCCCCAAAAGATGACCATGAATTCGAAGTTAATGGGTAGAGATTGAAGCATTACACAGGCACCCATGTCACAAGGGAGAAGGAAATGATCACTTTAGGAGATGCATCCCCATGCACTCCTTTAGTATCTTAATTTTTCCCTTTTATTTTTTTTTTATTTTTGTTTTCCGCATCTTTAATTTTTTTAGGATGACAATGTTATTTTTATTTAATGTATTTACTTAATTCTGTCTTTTAGGAAGGAGATCAAGGAAGTGGAGGAGTTGGGCTGATTGGTGACTCCAAACCCACCCACCCTACCGAAACCCTAAGCCTATTCATTGCCTAATGGCAACAAGCTGCCAACGGCTAGTTTGGAGGAGCCGCGTGCCAACACGCAACCGTTACCCAACGACAATAAAGCCACAACGGAAAGTGCAACAACAATTCTTGCCGCCCACGCATTTAATGCCCAAACGGCTACTTCATGCCTCCATCTATATAAATCCCCCCCGTCTCAACATGCCACCATCAAACCATCTTCTTCTCCATTCTTGACTCTGAACGTTTGCTTGTGTTTTCCTTTGTTTTTTATTTTTTTCTCTAATTTCGATTCTCACAACTACTCTCAATGGCTCTAAAAATAGGAGGAGGAGAACACTCACAATCCACCAAATCACCGACATTCAAGAGGTTTGCACCATCGGAAGTGGAGAAGAGAATCAACGCCAAGTTTTTCGACCAACAAGTTTGGGAGGAGAAAGGGTTCCCATACTCCTCATCTCACATGGATTTTAGCCTAGAACCCTTCATCTTCTCAAAGATCGAACACCAAAAGTGGACAATTCTTTGCCATCAACCGGAGCCATCAATTGTAACTTGGGTTCGGGAATTTTATGCCCATTCTCCAAACCCGAACAACCTATTTATCGACGTCCGAGGCCAAGCAATTCCGATCGATACCAAGGCAATCAACATATATTATGACATTCATGTGGCTCACGATGAACACAAGGAGTTTGTTGAAAAGCTCATGGTAGATGATTACGAGGACATTATTCGAGAGCTATGCATGGTCGGGACAACGTGGAACAAAGGTGCCCACAAGGGAACGGTAAACCGTCGAAGGATTCGGCTCGAGGAAAAACTTTGGAAAACCTTCGTAAAAAGAAACTTAATGCCTACTTCTCAAAATACAACAGTTGAAAAACCTAGGCTTGCACTCATCCATTCTATCATACACAATAGAATTATTAACGTTGCTTCTATTATTTGCAATGAGATTTTTATGTGCAGCCAAAAAGAGAGGGGTCGCCTTTATTTCTCGAGCCTTATCACTGGATTGTGTAAACAAAAGAAGGTGCTGACCGAGCCAGCCGATGAATTCACACCGAAAAGGAAGGGATGGACAAAGGCCCAATATTACAAAATCATGCAAATATCGGAGGCTGAGCCACATTCCACCCCAGTGCAGGGTATTGCCGCGGCAACAGCCTCATGCAATACCCCAGCAAGTCCAGCTACACCTGTCGCAGCAGCCACCCTCCAGAGTATTGCACAGCAACTTGATGCAATAGACAAGAGGCAACGCCTATTCATGTAGTACACGAGGGACTTCAACAGCTCCATCATCCAAGTGATCCTGGAGAAATGCACTGAGAGCACAGTCCAATTCCTTGCCTTCCCAGCCGATGTCCTTGTCGATGTAGCACCAAGAGCATATGCCGCGGCAACACCAGAAGACACTGCCTCGGTAGTGAAAACTGTCGAAATCTCGGCAACCCAAGACGCTACTACCTCGACAATACCCACCCCATCTGCTGTAGCAATGAGGAGTGACCATGCCCCACCAACCATAACTGACAAGGGCAAAGCACCAGTTGTTGAGCCTGCACAAACCGAGGAATGGTCCAACTTCTTGAACTCATAAGGCTCTGTTGCCCCACCCGCCAAGACCATGCCCCACCAAACAGCGAAGAAGCGCAAGGCCTCTTCCACTGAAGAATTTTCCTTAGAGAGTGACAAGGAAGATGAGGTGAGAAATAAAGCTAAACCAACACCTCCATCCCGTCGCCAACCACCAAGGGCCACCAAGAGGATCAAGCAAACGAAAAGGAGGAAATTGATTATCCAAGACGACGATGATGACTCATCCATGTCCCCATCATTGTAAATTTTTTCCTCTCTTGCCTTTTATTTTATATTTTGTGTATGAGCATGCATTGGGGGTAATGTTTCTCTCAAGTTTGGGGGGAAGTAGCTAGTAAATTCTTTTGTCATATCTATAGGAAATGCATGCTTATCAATTGCCTTAGAGTTCAATACAATGAAATTGTTGCCTCGGCAATAGATGTCTCTCTCTTTACCATAGACTTAAAATTTTTGCTAGTTAGCTTTCAATTTTAGGATGTCCATGGAAAATACTTAGAATCACACTATGAGGCTGAAAACAAAAAAATTACACTTTTGTGACTTGAATGGTTGAAGGAGTTCTAGGACACTTAGGACATTTACTTACTTAGAAAGAAAATTTTGGGTAAAAAGTTAGAGGTGCCTAAAACCAGCTCTAGCTTAAGGATATACTAGAGGTGCCCAAAATTGGCTCTAGTCAATTAGATTAAAAAAAGAGAGAGAAGAAAAAATAGAAACCCAAGGAAAGTAGTTTAAATGCTTAAGTGTTTACTTAGAACTTGAAAAATCATCTTGTTCACAATCACGCACACACTCACAAGTCTTATAGTTGGATTCCGGGGAAATCCTCGACATTCGAAGATTTGAAAGCAAAGCACATTCATATTCACAGTTTAGAGAAGAAAAGAAAAAGTAAGACCGAAAGATAATTTCATGAAGGTTAAATCTTTGGCAATTGACTGTTAGTTTTGCATTGCTTGAGGACAAGCAATAGTTCGAGTTAGGGGTGTGTTAGATGTATAAAAGTATTCATTTTAGGACCCTTTACGACTAAATTATTGTTAGACTTAAGCCTATTTTGGATGCATTACTAATCATACATACACAATTTACTGTTCTTAGTATTGCCATGCTTGATCATCTTTATTTGATTATATTTGGTGGAAAAGGTACTGCTTTGGTGTGTGTTTTTTGTGCATGTGCAGATTATTACCCACTGCCCAGGCAAGCATTGCTGCGGCAGTGAAGGAAGGGGAAGAAATGGTGCAGAACCATCACTCGACGATCCAGACAAGGCCACCCTTTGATGATAAGCCTTACCAAGGAACGTTGGACCAAGAACGAGCCTTGTCGAAGCAGAAGAGACTGACAGACCATTGCCAAGGCAATGACCAAACCACTACCGAAGTAATGCCCAGACAAGTGCCGACAAAGGAGAAAATATGCAAAGTGGTAGGCGACTTGAAGAGCATAAAATGCCAAATTTTAAGAGATACTTTGCATGAAGATTGGAGCATAGGAAGGCCATGAAAAAGTCAAAGGAAGGTCAAATATGGAAAACCGATAATGAGGTATAAAATAATGAATTAAAAGAGATTTATCTCTTTTATGAAGTTATATTCCACTCCAACTTATCATCCTACTCCAAGAAGGACTCGGCAAGGACATGCCCCGTGAAACCAAGACCCATCCACCACCATCGGACATCTAGAGATCAAGAGAATAGGGATTTAGTAGAGTGTTCATTATCGCCATTATGTTCTAATTCTTTATTAGGCTAGGATTATTTTGTTTAGTAGTTCTGAGAAGAAGATTGGAATTCATTTAGGTTTTTGTTAATGCAATTTAAGTTCAATGTTTGCTTATTCTTGGTGTTTACTTTCTTCTTGCAATTGAATCGAGAGAGGGTATTGCAATTTCATCCATTTGTCTAATATCGAGAGAGTTAGACTCAAGAAACGAATAAGCACGATCTTTATCCCAATCGGTGAAGACTAATTCGACTTAGGGATAAGTACGAGTTTCAACGGCTAAGAGAAGCGTAAGATTGATTGGTGTTCATGCTGGGAAGTATTGTCAAGGCCTGCACATCAATAGTGTTTCGACTTAGGGATAAGGAGGAGCCATTGAAGAACGCTTTGCCGAACCTTGAAGGTTGTTTCTCAATTGCCCAGGCAGTACCTATTGTCTTTGCCGCGACAATAGCTTTGCCCATTGCCGAGGCAATTCTCTTGCTCATTTCTGAGGCAATCAAGTTGACGACTCAATTCAAAACCGAGACAATTTCATTCAACTTCCACACTACGATGCAATATAATCCGGCCTGCTTCATCATCATAGCTTTTCAATCTCTTAATTTACTTGCTTTCTTTTATTTTATTAGTTTTCTCAACAAAATGATCACTTGTGTTTTTACTTTTCTACATTGCAAGACGATAACTTCTAGAAGTAGCACAAATCCCTGTGGAGACGATATCTTTTATATTATAACTTGGCGACGTGTATACTTGCACTAAAATTGCGACACCTATTACGCGCAACAAAGACAAACCATTTATAGATAGATAGCACATATCCCACATAAATACAAAGGTTCTCTTTAATAATTCAATTTGTAGTTGGACAAAATTGAATCTTAAATCAATAGAAAGACCACAATAGAAAAATGAAATGAGGTGTCCAACACGTAAAGCTATTATTTTATTTCTAAAAATATTTTACATCCGAAAAAATAAAAATAAACAAAAGAGAAACCAAATGGATAGTAATATCTAAAAAAATCATGAATAGTTTGTCTGGAATTAAACTAGTCATAACTACACCATTAAAGGATCCACATGTAATATAAACGACTTAATCATGATTTAAATAAAAAAGACTTAATCATGATGATGAGATGATCAAATTTTAATACTATTTCTAAAAGAAAATCTCTCTCTTTAATCTTATAGGTAGTTGGATGCGGATGAAGAGACAGCCAAAAATCAGACTTAAATGAATAAAATATAAATTATCATAAAAATGAGAGGTGAAGTTTAAATAAACTAAAATTCAGAGTCTGAATTATTAACTACCCCATATAATTTTTAAGACAAAAAAAATCTGGGGCACAGTTGCCCCCTAAGCTACATAATAGCTTCGTCACTGTTTGGATGAGCAGAAAATAAAAGAGAAACAAAGGGACTTACAATTGTGCATTGAAAAGATTTACTTTTAAATACATGTACCCTCATTATATGTGTCAGGTTCTTGCAGGATGTGGTGGAGTGTCACTTGATTCGAAGGGTCTTGTTTTGGCATTATTTTCTTGTCTGTTGGGATTTAAGAAATCGAATGAGGCAGAGTTGTGAGCCATTAAATTTGCCTTGAATATGATAGTTCGTTTCAAGTGGGGTAAGGGTCCTTTTAATAGATTCCGATGATTGGATCTATAATTAAGAAAGAGGTTGAACATGAACAGACTTACAAGATTTATACTGAATATTTAATTTTAGAGAATGACAAGAATGATTGGGTTGAACCAATTTAACTATCAATGGGCTTTTATAATGACCCACATAACAAACCCGAGGAGCCTGGTCTGTTACCAGCCTGGTTAACTGAATTAGTTACAACTAACTAATTACTTTGAGTTGAACAATATATTACTTTGATATTTTTCTGGTACTTTCTTCTTCCCGATTCCTTCTTTCATTTAGAATTTCATGAACTAAATCACAATTCTTCTCATAAACTTCCAAATTCAACATTTTACCCATCAAAACATAGCTCAATTGATGGCAAAAATCTATTCTCTTCATTGTGGAGCCCGATATCCTCATCCGAAATGCTTGTCAAGTGGTGGAGAAGTTTGATTTTAGGTGATAGCGATGGAAGCAAAAAGATAGAAAAATTAGACACAAGGATTTAGACACACTCACCAAGCCTAGCATCCAAAACTCACAAACTGAGCTTTGGGAACAGTCTTAACAAAAGAATAATTAGCAAACTGAAATCCCTCTACAAGGTGTTTGTCTGCACTCTTAAGCACTCACCCCAAATCCTAATACACTTGAGCATACATTGACATTTAAGCTCAACAAGTGTAGTCTATACAAGAATAGGAAATTTAAGCACTAAGACTTGATTACAATCATTTTGATGTTGGCTATATGATCATTAGTTTGTTCAGATGCTTCTTGAGGTCTTTTATACTCCCAATTGAGTTTCTAGCTGTTGGAGACTGTTGGGATTGAATTGGAGCCGTTGGGGCCTTTATTTACCGCAATAAATGTTGTTCTGGAGCAGTCTGTATCGGTACGCGAGTAGCTGTATCGGTACTGGTTCTTTAGAAATTAGCCATTGAGCTTGATGCAGCCTCTGCGTATTGATACGCTTGTATGCGTATCGATATGGCTCTGTTGGAAAATAGTCGTTGTGGTTGTTTGAAAATAGCTGTTGGGGGATTTCAAAAACAAGGATCGGTACGCGTATATGCGTATCGGTACGACCCTTATCCATATCGGTACGACCAAGTTGTACCGGTACGATTTTTGGCTACTGGAATTTTGCTGTAGCTAAAACCCTAAAGGGTATCAATACGAGGTATACCGTATTGGTACGTTCGAGCTGAAAACTTAGATTTTGCTACTTTAAAACATTTCAAACACTACCAAAACCTTTTGAAAACTCCTCAAACATATTTTCAAGTTGTTTGGACTTAAAATCATTTTTGAAATCTTTTCAATTTAGTCTAAAACTATTTTTCAATTATTATATCAAAACAAATATTCTAACAATCTCTCTCTTTTTGATATAATAAAACCAACTTGGAAAATTGTGTTTGGGATTCTCCCCCTTAGTAAAATAAATTTTGAATAAGAATTTTTAAATTTAAAGATAGTTAAAGCTCCCCCTTATTCACTTTAAAATTCAATTTTTCAAAACATTCTCCCCTTTTTGTTACATCAAATATGATTCAAACCAAACTTTGAAAACTTTTAAGTCCATAACAATGGAGAGTTCAAAAAATTGAAAAAATTTATTTTTGTTAAAATTGGCTCTCCCTTACTCAAAGCATCATAGAATGTTAGTCCAACAAAAAAGTGATTACCTAGTTGAATTGAAATAGATAAAAAAAATAAAACAAATAACTTCAACTAGAATTTTACCACTTGAACCGAAGGTAGGATGTGAAACCTTCCTTCTTCAAGTGTTCTTTCTTGTGTGTATGGAGCTCCCCCTTAATATCATACCTTGTTGACCATTCTCCATCACATCTACAACAAGACAATCACAAATGTTTTGGTATCCTAATTGCTTCGGATCCATAGGCATTAGTAGCACAAACTTTAGTCCCCTTAGGAATCCATTTTACAATATCATCCTTTTTATGTGAAGTAATTAGTTCTTTTGGGACCCAAATACTTCTAAAACATTTTCCATTCAAAAATCTAGGGGCACTAGATTATCTTTGATAAAAGTTTGATTTTCCAAAATTGTTTTTCTTTTCCAAATCCTTGGAAATCAAAACCTTTTCATTCTTAAGATCATCAACTTCCTTTTGATGATCTTTTTCCATCTTTTGAAGCAAATTTTGTAAATTCAAAACTTCAAGTTCAAAAATCTTTGATTTTTGCTTCAAACTCTAAATTGGTTTTCAAAAGCAAATCATTTTCGGTTTTCAATTTTGAAATCAACTTTTTGTTTTTCGAAAATGAAGCGTTGAATTCAAAAACCAATTGATCACAACCTTCTTGTAACTCATCAAATGAATAAGAATTTGAACTAGATGAGTTAGAAGTTACCTCCACCTCTTGGAGGTCCATAAAGCATTGGTGTGCTACCTCATCTTCATCGGTGGAGTCTTCATCACTCCAAGTTACCACATATGCTTTCTTTGAAGATGGTACCTTTTTGTTGAAGCGATGGCAATCATATTTGATGTGCCTCGTCTCCTTGCATTGATGGTTCTTTTGGGGATCCTTCAACTTCTTCTTCGATTCATGCTTGGATTCTTCCATTTCACGCTTCATGAATCGGGCAAACTTCATGAAGAGATAGGTCATCTCTTCACTTTCACTTTCCTTCTCATTTGAATCTTCTTGATGACAAGTGAAAGATTGAAGAGAAATGATGTTCACATCAACTCTTTGCTCTTTGATCTTCTTCTCCTTCTCCATTCTCAAGGGCTTGGACATCAACTCATGGGTAAGAAGTGACCTGATGAGCTCATCTAGCTTGAGCTCCTTTAAGTTCTTGGCTTCAATGATAGTTGACTTCATACCCTCCCATGATTCGAGAAGTGAATAGATCAACTTCGGAACGAGTTTGTCTTCCGAAATCTCCTCTCCAAATCCTTTTAGCTTGTTGACGATCGTGGAGAAACGACCGAACATACTCTTGATGTCTTCATCCAGGTCCATCTTGAAGTTCTCATTCTCAAGGTTGAGAAGACCAATCTTGGTCTCCTTTACTTCGTTTGTTCCTTCGTATGTGACTTCAAGCTTGTCCCATACTTCCTTGGCATCTTCACAAGAAGAAAGCTTGGCATACTCTTTCAGGCAAAGTGCACAAAGGAGAATGTGCAATGCCTTCGCATTAAGCTTCATCTTCTTATGATCATCCGCACTCCATTTCACCTTTCTTTTTTGTGGCATGAACAGACCATCTTCAAAAAGATCCCATAAACGAAAATATTGTGCCTTGATGATGAACATCATCTTATTTTTCCAATAGTAGTAGTTGGTCCTGTCGAAATAAGGTGGCTTGTTGATGGATTGTGCCATAAACTTTGATTGATGTAGGAATGACTTGAGCTCTTCAAGGATCAACTCTTAGGATGTTAATCCGATGAAAGAGACCTCACTCTGATATCAATTGTGGAGCCCGATATCCTCAACCGAAATGCTTGCCAAATGGTGAAGAAATTTGATTTTGGGTGATAGTTGTGGAAGCAAAAAGATAGAAAAATAATTGTTGGGGCTGTTTGAAAATAGCCGTTGGGGATTTAGAAAACAAGGATCGGTACGCATATATGCGTATCGGTACGACCCTTATCCGTATCGGTATGACCAAGCTATATCGATACGGGTTTTGGCTACTGGAATTTTGTTGTAGCTGAAACCATAAAGGGTATCAATACGGGGTATACCATATCGGTACGTTCGAGCTGAAAACTTAGGTTTGGTTACTTTAAAACATTTCAAACACTACCAAAACCTTTTGAAAACTCCTCAAACATATTTTCAAGTTGTTTGGACTTAAAATCATTTTTGAAATCTTTTCATTTTAGTTCAAAACTATTTTTCAATTATTATATCAAAACAAATATCCTAACATTTATGTATCCAAAATTGAATCTTTGGTCCATTCAACCCAATTAAACATGTAGAACACTCAACCCTTCATGGCCAATACCAAATTCACTTCAATCTTTAAACCTTAATGAAACCCTAAACTTTCAAATTTGAATTCTATCAAAGTTACATAGAATTCAACTTCAATCAAACATGGAAAAGCTTAATTTAGATTTAATCCTTTAATTTCTAAACTTAAATCAATTGAATCCTTAAACCTTAATTTATCCCTCCTCAAAATTCAAACTCATCCTTGATTAATTCCATGAGATTTTTTATATAAATGATAGATAATTTAAAGAGGAACAATTCTTCATTTCATGTCCAATCTCAAATTCCTAGTAATTTAGGGCAAAAATTCAAAACTTACCTTGGTTTCTTGTTGTTCTCGGTTTGGAGGAGAAATGGAAGAATAAATTTGTGTTCAGTCTTTCTTTTAATTATACCACTTGCATGGTTTAAATCCATAAATACTAAAATATTATTTTAATAGTCAAAAGACTATTTTACCCTTAAATCCAAGGATTGAAACCATACCACGTGTCACTATCTTGTACCAAAGGCCTAGATTTAATCTTGAGTTAGTAGTTTACCATTTTCCCCTTGAAATATCTCAATTTCCAAATTCTCCTTAAAATATCTTAAAACTCCAATCTTGTCCTTTTTATCGGTGGTCAAGAATGGAAAATCAGCTTTGATCTCATGGTTCATATTAAGTCTAACCTTAGGAAATGAAATCTCGTGTTCCTCAATCACCATAGAATATTTATGTGATTCAATTTCTCTATTTACTATTTAGTCCATCAACTTTTCATTTTATTCAATTTGGTTCTCCGACTGCAGCTCTCTACAAATTATTTCTTCTCACTAATTTAGTCTATCAATCAATGAAAAGATTGTATTCTCATTTTCAAGTGTCACTGTAACACCCTAATCTAGATCCAGATTCGAAGTGCTACATTCGGGTCACCTAAAATCTGACCCAACAAATTTTCATTTAAAAACCATAGATTTAGCCATAATTTAAAAATTAAACAATTCACGATTAAATAGGAAATATAAATTAGTTTACAAAATAAGAGCTCCAAGTTTAAACATTGTATATAAAAAATAGTATTCAAAATAGAGTTACAGACACCACACTTGTAAGGTTCTATGAATACATAAGCTCAAGACTAAATACTAAGTATTATACTCTGAAGCGATGTGGTGCTGGGAAATCCCTCCACGATGTATTCTTCGATCACGATCAACCTACAAACCTGCGAACAGAAACAACGATTCCGAACGCTGAGCTTACAAAGCTCAATGGTACATTTCTACTCTACCATAAATCATGATTATCATAAAACAAGTATGCGAGATAATTATAGTCTAGAGAGCATAAATATGACTTATCTATCTATGAGTCATCATCTAGCCTACACAAGCTAGAGTTCTTAGATCACCTATCTTAAGGCATTCTTAGCTACAAAAAGGCTTACATTTTCTACAATGCTTCGCCATACTCGAGGTCCCTCAGCCTCTCAAGTTAATACATCCATAAGCTATCATCTATAGCATTCATAACATCATACATAATTTAAATCCATACATCACTACATAATGGCCAACGAAGCACTCCTATACTCATGCTCACATAGACGTCGGGTTACATGTGTTACCTCCTCAAAAGTACCGATTTTTATGCTTATTTCACATTTCTTTTGCTTGCCTTTGAGTACATTTAGTTACATTTAATTGTTAAAATCATACAATTGCATAAGGAGTTAGGATTTGTGTCTATGCTAGTGTGAAGGGTTACTTTGTTGGCATTATTACAGGCTTGGCAGAGCAGGATAGGCTTGGCGGAGCAAAGTAGCGCATGAAGAAAGAATGCCAGAGAAAATGTCGAGATTCTGTTAGCAGCGATAGACCAAAAATTGCCGAAGCACCAGCCCAAGAAAATAGGACCAGATCAGACTACAAAAAGATAGCGTTGGATCAAACTCCAAAAAATAGGATCAGATAAGATGATGCCAAGCTTGGCCGACACAATTGGACCAAACGATGCCAAGCTCAGCTGGAAAAGGATCGACGGCACGATGACGCCAGCCCTAGTCAAAACTTGATAAGCTAAAGTTCAAATCTAGATAAGATGATCACATCCCTTATCCCTTGAGTATTCAAAATTCAAACTCAAAGGCTTGTCATAGGGTTTCCACGCAAGCCTATTTAAAGGAGATCGAGCAAGCACTTGAGATCATCAGGAAAAAGAAGAAAAGAGGTGTTGCGCTAAAGAAGATGAAGGCTTGAACTTGAGAAGTGGTCTGCAACAACGGAGAAGGAGGAATCGAAGACAACAAGATCAATGACTTGAAGATTCCAAGAGACATCAAGAATACATTTAAGGACTGCATCGAAAGACCTCCTTCCTTACCTTAGTTAATTCTTGATCTTTAGTATTTCTTTCATGTGTTAAAGAATGATTTCAAACTTACATTTTCTTCATTTCATGTTTAATTGCTAATAATTCAAATGCCTCGGCATTGTTCGTTCTATCTGGAATGTTTTCCGGATTCTTGAATTCTGTGTCATGCTACCGCTGGCACAATATGCTTATTGCACCTTAATATCTTAACAGACTAAAACGAGATGCTTCGAAAGAAGATGTTCAAGTAGATGGGCTTACTTCTAAAGTGAATCTACCCCTTAGGAGTATAGATTGGGACTTAATCAAATTGATTTATGAAAAACATCACTATAGAAACATGAGAGTTTTTGTATGGTTAATTTCTGGCATTGCCATCAAGAGAGGCAGTGCCAACTTGGAATCTGCTCGGCATTAAAGCCAAGGCAAGACGCTATTACTAGTTGGCATTGCTAGCATGAAATTCAGACATTCTATGCCAAATCTTTGTTATCATTCTTGCATATATTGTTTGCCAGACTGTTATCATTTCATTACCGTAATCTTAATTTTACTTCAATTCTCTTTATCATCTTTATTTCTTTATTACTCATCCCTTCAATAAATTGTCATCACTTTTATTTTCTAGTTCACAAGTATTAATTGTGGCAATTAATTCCTAGGCAATCCCTACGGAGATGATACTCAACTCACTACTGTATTACTTGTTGACTGTGTATAATTGCACATAAAAGAAGTATTACTTGTTGACCAGGGATTGCAACGAGATTAATTGTTTTGATTTTTATTTTTTTTTATTTTTTGTTTAATTTATTTCGTTTGGTATATGTAGAGGAGTATCACTGCGAAAGAAGATTTACAAGATGACCCAACCTATGCAGATTAAGAAAAAACGTCGAGAAAAGGCTCGAGAGAAGAATGGTAAACCAGGAGATGCCAGCAATACCTGCAGTTATACCGACAGCTCCTGCTATTGCTACTCAGATACCTAAAGAAAGATTTATCAGGGAACACCTAGCACCCACCATAGGTGATTTGATGCTAGGACCAATCAGTCTAGAGGTAAATATGACTAACTTTCAGCTTAAATCGATAATGATTTAATTGCTAATGGATGTCGGTCAATTTGATGGATCACCTAATGGAGACCCAATGAAGCATTTGAAGCAATTCATGGAGGTTTACCAACTAGTCTGACAGTCTGGTGTGACTGAAGAGACAATAAAGTTGAAACTCTTTTCATTTTCCTTGGGAGATAAGGCAAAATTGTGGCTAAATTCCTTGCCACCAGGTTCAGTTACTTCGTGGAAAAAATTATGCAAGAAGTTCCTTCTGAGATTTCATCCACCTGAACTTAATGCCAAGCTGCGGATTGAAATCACTACTTTCAGGCAAGATCAGATGAGACTTTCTACGATAATTGGGAGCGATTTAAGGATCTCTTGAGAAGATGTCCCATGCATGGATTCTCTACTTGGATCCAAATGGAGTTTTTTACACCGGACTCAATGCCCATGCCAGGACTGTGGTTGATGCTTCGGCAAATGGTTCTCTTCTAGACAAAAATTATACGGAGGTAGTTGACATCCTTGAAAGGATTGCTGCCAATGATTTTCAGTATCGTACTGCCAAACTAGGGACTGAAAAAAACTAGTTGGAAAATCGGAGCTTGATGCACTAACATCCATTAACGCTCAAATTTCCAATCTCACTAGCATTGTGTGTAATACCCCCAAAAATTAGCCTAGAAGTTTAGGGATTTAATTAAATAATTAAATGACTTATTAGATTAAAATCTTAAATTATTGAATTGGAAATGGATTCAATAAGGACCGAATTGAAATTTAAAGGAAGGTTCAAGAAGAATTCGGTTATTTTGTCTAGTGACTAAACCGAATTAAGCATCAAATACAAGAGATGCATGCTAAAGTCCAAAAATCCTTAAATAAACCTAGGATTAATGCAAATTGATGGTATAATCAAAGGGTAATAAGGAGATATTAGTTGAGACATTGACATGGAAGTCAAGTCTCATTAATATGTCCCCTTCTCCCTTCCCCCTAACCGGCCACTCTAACTCACCAAGCTAAGTAACTTTGTGCTCATTTCACACACACTCAAAACATAAAAATAGAGAGAAAAACTTGAGAGCTTTCAGGAGGAGGAAGAATGGCATGCATGGCTTAGGATTTGGTCTAGAAAATTCAAGGAAAAATCGAAAGTAAGTAGCTCTCTCCCTCTACCTTTCGAATATGTGAAAATTCTTGAAAAATTGGTGGTCTTAGTGCCTTTATAAATTCATGAAAGTAATGAGGCTAAGGGAGATGCTGCTGGAAAATTTAAGAACATAAGAAACATTAAGGAAAATGAATGATATTAGGCTTTTGAACATGATATAACAAAGTTGGACATATTTCATATTTGTAGGAACATGCAACTTGAGAAAATTATAGAAAAATAAATAGTAAGAATTTCATGATGAAATTTTGATATAACAAACTTGGATATGTCTATTTTGATAGAAAAATTGTAAAAATGAGATTTGAGACTTTTGGTGAAATCTGGAAATTTAATTCGAACAACATGCAAATCTGCCCAGCAGTGTCATTAGCTGAGTAGTGAACTTTGAAAAAATTTGTGAAAAATAAATTACTTGGAATTTCGATCTGAAATTTTAATAGGATGAACTTAAACATGTTAATTGAATTTAGAAACAAACAGTGACTAAATTGGAGTTATATGCTGGAAATGGGAAACAATTTAAGTTAAGTGGTCAAAACAGTGTGAAAAATAAATAAGAGACTGGATCGAAGGGGGTGATTGAAATACTCGATCGAATACGAAGGGCATTTCTCTAGGGCGGAGTTGGCTTAGAACAGAAAATGAGTAGGGTAGGGTGGGAGGTTGTATGTCGACCGAAACATTCAGGGGGGTTGGGAGTGGCAGACCTACAGGTGAAAAATATGGCACTTTTATCGAAATGGGTTTGGCGGTACGCTCGTGATCGTGACTCATTATGGCGGAAATTGATTGTAGCCAAGTATGGTGAGCATACTCGGTGGTGGCGATTCAGCACGGAAAAATTATCATCTATGTCGATAGTTTGGCGGCAAATCGTAGCTAATTCTTGTGCTGCGCAAGTAGACAAGCACATGGGAATGTCGGGTTTCCAATGGAAAATAGGCAATGGGCGGACAGTGCTATTTTGGTTTGATCCGTGGATTGCACAACAATCATTGAAGGATACATTTCCGCGTCTATTTTCCTTGGCTATAAATAAGCTAGCTTGGGTGTGTGACTACTCGAAGGATGCTGGTTTTGATCATCAACATTGGGACGAGTTCTTTAGACGACAATTGAGGGTATTTGAGTACGAGCAGCTGAGGGCGTTGTATGCCTTGGTGAGCGAGGTTCGGCTATGGGATTGTAGACTTAATACTTTAATTTGGAGGCCGGACACACATGGAGAATTCTCAGTTAAGGCTTTGTCGAAGTTGTTGATGCTGGATAAGGTTGGCGACGATGGTATAGGTGAGTGTTTCGCTTGGCAAGTGCTGGTCCCGCCTAAAGTGCAAGCGTTCTTGTGGTTTATATGGTTAAGACGGTTGCCCACGGCTGATTTCTTGCGTGCAAGGGGGGTACCTTTGCGGGACGATCAGGGACGCTGTCCATGGTGTGCATCATTAGAGGAAAGTATCGCACATATTTTTTATGATTGTACATGTGTACGGACAACATGGGATTGGTTGCGGCAGTGGTGGGGTGTAGCAATAGCTTTCCCGGTGAGTTTTGACAACTTTTTTGTTATTGATTTCCATTGTGATTTTACCGGTTGCATGAGAAAGTGGTGGGTGGCGAGTGTTAGTGCGTTGATGTGGTCTTTATGGTTGGCTAGAAACGAGTTCGTCTTCCGTGGAAAATGTTTGTCGATGCCTGAATTGTGTTTTTTGGTTAAATTGAGGTCATTTTACTGGATTAAGGATGATAGGTAGGGTGAGTTGATTTCCGAATCAATTTGGTGGTCATGTCCGTCTACGTTTGTCGTTAGCGCGAAATCGCGAAAGATGAGGGTGGGGATGAGCTGGCAGTCGCCATTACGGGGAGTTCTAAAATTTAATACGGATGGTTCGGTGCGAGGTAAACCGGGTCCGGCGGGGTTTGGTGGGGTGATGCGTGATGGGGACAGTAAGATATTGGGATTGTTCTTGGGACCTTTAGGCGTGATGGATTCGAATGAAGCTGAAGTGCGGGCGATAGCTTTTGCATTGGGTTTGGTTAAGGATAGGGAGTGGCGTGACAGTTGTGTGATTATAGAGTCGGATTCGCATGTAGCATTAAGCTGGGCTACACGTTCGGCGAAACGACATTGGCGATTGTGGGAGGTCTTCTCAGCGATCGATCAGGCTTGTCAGGTCTCGTATGAGATACAGTTTTGTTACGTGCCTAGAGAGGCGAATGGCTTTGCGGATGTATTAGCGAAAGAAGGCGTGGATCGATGTTCGCTTTTTGTAGCATGTTTATGATAGGAATGGTTGTTCTTTGTATTTTTTGGCGGATCTTATCGTACTCTTTTCCTCCATTAGGGAGGTTTTTAACGAGGCGTAAGATCCGTCACGCTATATGTTTCTTATTTTATTAATAAAATCATACAGTTGCTGATAAAAAAATAAAAAATAAATAAGAGAAATCGAAGAATTATTGAGAAATTTAATTTGTAAAATTGGATGAAAAAGAAGGTGGTAAATTGGTAGATAGACTGTTAAAAATGCAATTCACATGAATAAGTAAGCAAATTGAAAACTTAAGCACTAATTAGAATGAATTAGTGATATTAGAATTGGCCATATTCGAAACCAAATTAGTGTAAGGACTAAAATTTAGAATCAAAAGAAAATTCAGATTTGAATTGGATGAATAAAGTTCTGAAAATTTTCCTATTATTTGGCTTAATTGTATTAGATCCTAGAGGAGAAAGAATTGAAGAAGAAATCGTAGCTGGAACGACTGCGGATCGCGCAAAAGGCCTTCGAATTCAGAGTTAGCTTGGCGAATTGTGAGTGAAACGAACTTAGAGTTGAGATTAGAGTCTCAACTACCCTTAATTTGATTTTAGTATATATTGAGCATGCAATTGGACTAATTAAATATTGGTAATTGATAAGGGAAGAAGGAATAAAGGAATTTGGATTGAATGCATGTGCTATGTGATTTTGTGATCTATGTGCTTGAATTGAAAATTGATATTTGTCATGTTGATTTCGAAATTGATTTGAAGCATATTGGATTGATTGTGGATGAAATTGAGGTGCTGAATATTGGAACTTTTGACATTGATATTGATTGTTTGATGAATTGATGATATTGCTCGATATGATATGTGATCAATTATTGATCTTACATGATAATATGTGTTCGATAAACTCAATTGGAAATTGAGCTATGAAATGTGAAATTGAACTATATGATATGAAATTGAAATCATGTATATGCTGAATTGTGGATTTGCAAATTGTATTGCAATCCATTATATGTTAAAGGTGATAGTATGTGACATTGAAATTGATATTTCAAGAAATTAATCGAAATGATTAATAAGGAAATTCCGAAATTGATCGAATAATTATACGATTAAAATTAAATATCAATAAGCAAAGCCCTTGGTGTGTACAGTCTGTCCAGGTAGTACGGCTAGCCTAGAGTCTTGAGCTCGATAAGAAAATCGGTACGTTAGTGTACTCGATATTGTGGTACGTAAGTGTACCTTCTTGCTTAATGTCAGTGGACATTATGATATGTGATACGATGATATGAAATTGGTATGTGGTACCTATTATATGGTGAATTTGATTCACACTTCAGTTATATGTGACTCGAATACCTAGCTTACTATACTATCCAAGGCAATGCGAATTGAATTAATAAGAAATTAAATTATTGGAATTCGAAATTGAAATTCTTGATTTGGTGAATTTCTTTGAATTGGATGGTAGCATGTCAATTATAAATTATGAAATTAATTGATTCTCTGCTACAGTTTGCTGCTGCTTGTTTATATGAAATCGATAATGTTCGAATATATGAAAGTGAAACATGATGTTCGAATGATGTATGGTGATTTAAGAAATGGAAAATTGATTAATAATCCATGTTAATTGTATGCAATAGAAATAAAATACAACCATTGAAAATTTTAGAATGTTTCGATTATGATACAAGTGGTATCTAATTTGTTTGTATTCGATTGTAAAATGCTTGGTGTATTGAAATGATCTATTCGAATGTTAGCATTGGTAATAATTGATTTTGAAGTTGGGTTGATTGATTGAGCTATTCGAATGGAATATAAATATATATGAATAATTTAAAGTGGAAACTATTGTGTGATCACTTGGTAAATAAATGGAAATTGATTAGATTAAGGTTTCCTCACTAAGTACTAGAAGTACTTACCACTCGAACCTTTCCTTCCTTCCCAAAAATTTCAGGTTATAGCTTGTTGACCTACCTTCCGATATCTTTTTGCACGAAGACTAAGTATGCCCTTCATTATCTTTGTTATGCTCATGATGGGTGGATTAACGGTCAGCATGCTAGTGCAGTTTGCATTGATGGTCATGTTCATGAATTACTTTTTTAAATAATGTATGAACTTTATGAGTAGTTTCCCTCCATTTTGATATGTAATTAAGGGGTATATATTTTGGGGTATAGATCGCCCGAGTATGTGTTTTAGGGCATGATTCTTTTTGTTACATTTTGTATAGGCAACTGATAGGTTTAGCCGTTTATAGTTACCCCTGGGGAAGTTATTTTGTATAAGGGAAACGAAGGATTCTATGGATGTTATTCGGATATGATATATATATGATATATGAATCAGTTAGTATTTTAGTTGGAATTGTTCTTAATTGGTATCATGGAATTCGAATTAAAATGATTAAGGGTAGTATTCGAATGGATTGAAAATTTATGAAATTGGATTATAAATGTGATGAATTAAATGTGTATGCTATTCGAATGGAAGTAGAAACTTAATTAGATTGTTGTGTATATTACAAGATAGATAAATGAATTAGATAGACCCACCTAGACATTGACCAAAATATGATATGAAATGTGTATAGTTTATATGTGAAATGAATGAAATTTAAGTTAGTGAAGTTTTTATAGTTGTATTCCAATGGAAATAAAAATATAAAAAAATATTCACGCAAAATTTACTCTTTCGCTGCCTAATACGAATACGAATAACAAGTTAATATAACGCTCCTTACCCCTAATCCGGGGTGAGGGGTGTTATATAAAGTGGTATCAGAGCTTTTTTTAGGTTAAGTCCTAAAAGTCTAATCGAGTCTACATGCATCTGCACTGTTTTAGGTATGCCACCCATGAATTGCATACTAAGATAATTTTATTGAGCTCTCTGATCTTCTTGTTTAAATGAATGATAGAAAATGACGACCCCAAAGAATGGGAGCTCACATGAATCTTCGAGCGAATGTGAAAGTGTGAGATTGGGTGATAATTCTCCAGCCCGAACTGAAACACCTAGAAAGGAGAAAAACAAAGAGCCTGCTCAGATCACTGAGCAAATTGCTAAAGAGCCTGCTCAAGTCACTGAACGGATCACTAAAGAGCCTGTTCAGATCGTTGAGCAATCCAATAAAGAACCTGTTCAAAACACAGAACAACTTCCACCTGAAAATCCTATGGTTCAGTCTGCACAAAGGGAATGTCTCCTCAGTATGAAGGAGATGTTCAATCAACTTCTGACAAATCTGAAACAAGAGCAACCTGTTGTTTCTGTCCCTGTTGCACCTAGCAGAGCACCAATAGATAAACTTTCTCAGCATCGAGCTTACACTTTTGTTGGTACAAATGAAGAAAGACCAGAAGATGCAGAGTACTGGCTTGAAAACACCACCAAGGTGGTAACCAGACAATTACAGTGCTCCGATGACCATAAATTGGAGTGTGCTGTGGCTTTGTTAGCTGATGAAGCTATGAATTGGTGGGAAACCACTACTCTAACTGTCCCAACTAAACTGGTGACATGGGGATTTTTCATTGAAGAATTCAAAAAGAAGTACATCAGTGAACAATACTTAGCCGAAAGAAGAAAGAGATTCTTGCACCTCAAACAGGCCAATCGTCCTATTGAGCAGTATGTTGCAGACTTTTGCAAGTATTGCAAATACGGTGCAGAATACATAAAAACTGAGGCTGATAAATGCAGAATGTTCATTGAAGGTATGAATGATGAACTGAGTCCAATCTTCACTGCTTTGGGAATCAATGATTTCCAGAATCTTGTAAATCGAGCTATTGCAACCGAAGCTAGAATGAAAGCTGCTGAAAAGAGAAAAGGGGGCAATAGACCTGACAAAAAGCAGAAACGAGACGACAAGTCTCAATGGCAGTTTAAGAAGACTAAATTTCAGAAAGAAGGGTCTTCTAATTTCACTTCTGCTCCGAGGAGTAAATACACTTCGAAACCAGCTACAGTGATCAGATCCTCAGTACCGGCTATATCAGTTAATAGCACGGGAAATTCTAAAAAGATTCCTCCTTGCAAGTTCTGTCAGAAACCACATCGTGGTCAGTGTCGACTTCAGGCGAATCTCTGTTATGCTTGTGGTGGCGATGATCACTACATCAAAGACTGTCCTCATAAGCCTGAATCTATGCCAGCTCGTAACACTATAGTTCCTAGTCCGACATCATCTAATCGGAATAGGAATGCCAAGTCAGCCCAGCCGAGTTATCAGAAGAAAGGCAAGGGTACTCATTCTAATGCTACTACTCATCAGGAATCTCGAGCTCCTGCTAGAATTTACCACATTCGTGGTAGAGATGATGAAGAGTCTCTTGGAGTGATTGCAGGTACTGTTGAGCTAAACTCACATCCTGTTTATGCCTTAATAGATTTGAGATCCACTCATTCATTCACATGTCTATCTGTAGTGAAAAAGTTGAAACTAGAACCTGAAATTGTGAAAACAAGTCTGATAGTCTCAAATCCTTTAGGAGGAAATTCAAACATTAACCTGATATGTAGAAATTGTTCATTGCATATTAGCAATTTTCCATTCTCTATTGATCTCTACATATTACCCTCTTATGAGTTCGACCTAATTTTGGGTTTAGATTGGTTAAGTAAACATGAGGCTTGGGTAGATTGTCAAAATAAAAGATTGTACCTTCAGGGTTTAGGAAAAGAATCCATACTCCTAATTGATAAAAAGCCCACATCCATTTTTGCATCCATGGTCTTACGAGATCAAATTGAATTTGGAATACCTGAAATGCCTGTTGTTTCTGAATTCATTGATGTGTTTCCCGAGGAACTACCTAGTCTTCCTCCGACTAGAGAAGTTGAATTTGGGATTGAAATACAGCCTGGCTCAAGTCCGGTGTCTATCACTCCGTACCGGATGGCACCTCTTGAATTAAAAGAATTGCAAAAGCAACTTCAAGAGCTTCAGGACAAGGGTTTCATTCGACCTAGCACTTCTCCTTGGGGTACACCTGTTCTGTTTGTAAAGAAGAAGGATGGAGCGATGCGTCTTTGCATTGACTACCGTCAACTGAACAAGATCACAATCAAGAACCGATATCCACTCCCAAGAATAGAAGATCTGTTCGATCAACTTAGGGATGCTTCAGTGTTCTCAAAGATCGATCTGCGATCTGGATACTATCAAATGAGAGTCAAAGAGGAGGATGTGTCAAAAACAGCCTTCCGAACTCATTATGGCCACTATGAATTTCTGGTAATGCCTTTCGGATTAACAAATGCTCCGGCGGCATTCATGGATCTCATTAATAGAGTGTTCAAACCTTACCTTGATAAATTTGTAGTCGTCTTCATTGATGAAATTATGGTCTATTCTCGCAATTGAGAAGAACATGTTGATCATCTCCGCATTGTCTTGCAAACTCTCCGGGAACGCCAGTTATTCGCAAAAATTTCCAAGTGCGAGTTCTGGTTATCGGAAGTCTCTTTCCTTGGACATGTAATTTCAGCAGAAGGAATTAAAGTAGATCCAAAGAAAATTCAGTCAATCATGGATTGGCGACCTCCCAGAAATGTCAGTGAAATACGTAGTTTTCTTGGTCTAGCTGGTTACTACAGAAGGTTTGTCAAAGAGTTTTCCTCTATAGTCTTACCTTTGACTAAACTTCTTCGTAAAGATCAACCATTTGAATGGTCTGAAAAGCAATAGAGAAGCTTTGACCAACTCAAAACAGCCTTGACTCATGCCCCAGTGTTAATCCAACCAGAATCGGGCAAAGATTATACAGTGTACAATGATGCTTCACATGCGGGTCTTGGATGTGTTTTAATGCAAGGTGACAATGTGATAGCTTATGCTTCACGCCAATTGAAATCTCATGAATTGAACTATCCAACGCATGATCTTGAACTTGCTGCTATCGTGTTTGCTCTTAAAATATGGAGACACTATTTGTACGGTGAAAAATGTTACCTGTTCACCGATCACAAGAGTTTAAAGTATCTCCTGACTCAGAAAGATCTGAACCTGAGACAACGCAGATGGATGGAGTTGTTGAAAGACAATGATATAGTCATTGACTATTATCCAGGAAAAGCCAATGTGGTTGCAGACGCCTTGAGTTGTAAACCGACATTGGGTAAAATTTCTAATCCTTGATCCTTAAGAAAGTAAAAATTTAATATGTCTGCAATAATAATTCTGTCTAAATTGTTAAAATTATTCTTGTAGCTCCAATTGCTATCAACGCTCACCTTCGAGTGTATCAAAAGCAAGGATTTCTATCCGAACTTCAAATTCAGTCAAGTCTAATTTCAAGGATTGAAAATCTTCAGAAAGCTGATCCAGAACTTCAGGATATTATTTCCAAACTGGATACAAAGTCTGGTGAAGGATTCCGTATTCACAAAAACGGTCTCCTCTATTTCAAAGATAGAATCTGTGTTCCAAATGATGAAAATTTGAAAAGAGATCTTCTGGAAGAAGCACACCAGAGTTCATTCTCGGTCTATCCTGGATCGGTTAAGATGTATAAAGATCTCAAATCTTTGTATTGGTGGTCTGGTATGAAAGCGACTATTAATGATTTTGTATCTAAATGTCTCAATTGCCAAAGAGTCAAAGCTGAACATAGAGTTCCCACCGGATTACTCCAACCACTTGTACTGCCACAGTGGAAATGGGAGCGAATTACTATGGACTTCGTGACTGGTCTTCCTTGTTCTCCAAGAAAATATGATGCTATTTGGGTGATTGTTGATCGGTTCACCAAATCGGCACATTTCATCCCTATTCGTATCAATTACAGTTTGGAGACTTTAGCCAACTTGTACATACAAGAAATAATTCGGCTACATGGAATTCCTATCTCCATTGTCTCTGATCGTGATCCAAGATTCACTTCCTGATTCTGGAGAACTCTGCAAAGAGCTATGGGAACAAAATTGAATCTAAGCACTGTTTTCCATTCGCAAAGTGATGGTCAGTCCGAACGAGTAATTCAGATTCTTGAAGATATGCTTAGAGCTTGCATTATTGACTTTGGAAGGAATTGGGAGAAATCTCTACCTTTAGTGGAATTTGCCTACAACAATAGGTATCAGTCGTCTATTCAGATGACTCCTTTTGAAGCTTTGTATGGCAGAAAATGTAGAACTCCTCTGTGTTGGTCTGAACTTGGTGAAAATAAAGTATTAGGACCACAACTGCTCAGAGAAACAGAAGAGAAAGTTCAAATCATCCACTCTCAATTGAAACAAGCTTTTGATAGACAGAAAGCCTACGCTGATCTGAAACGAAGAGATATTCAGCATAATGTGGGAGACAAAGTCTTTCTTAAATTCTCTTCATGGAAGAAAGTATTTCGGTTCGGAAAGAGGGGAAAACTCAGTCCTCGCTTTATTGGACCTTTTGAAATTACAGAAAGAGTTGGCCCAGTGGCTTATCGACTTGCACTTCCCAGTGAGTTCGATAAAATTCACAATGTCTTCCATGTGTCAATGCTCAGAAAATATAGATCCGATCCATCCCATATCTTAGAACCAGAAGAAGTGGAGCTGAATCCAGACTTGTCTTACGAAGAGGAACCAGTTCAGATTCTGGACAGGGAAATCAAAAGACTCAGAAACAAAAATGTTGCACTGGTTAAAGTCTTGTGGAGAAATCACAAGATGGAAGAGGCAACATGGGAACCTGAGGAAACAATGCGAAACCAATATCCCTATTTGTTCAGTTCAGGTAAGAATTCGAGGACGAATTCTTTCTTTAAGGGGGGAAGAAATGTAACACCCCAAAAATTAGCCTAGAAGTTTAGGGATTTAATTAAATAATTAAATGACTTATTAGATTAAAATCTTAAATTATTGAATTGGAAATGGATTCAATAAGGACCGAATTGAAATTTAAAGGAAGGTTCAAGAAGAATTCGATTATTTTGTCTAGTGACTAAACCGAATTAAGCATCAAATACAAGAGATGCATGCTAAAGTCCAAAAATCCTTAAATTAACCTAGGATTAATGCAAATTGATGGTATAATCAAAGGGTAATAAGGAGATATTAGTTGAGACATTGACATGAAAGTCAAGTCTCATTAATATGTCCCTTTCTCCCTTCCCCCTAACCGGTCACTCTAACTCACCAAGCTAAGTAACTTTGTGCTCATTTCACACACACTCAAAACATAAAAATAGAGAGAAAAACTTGAGAGCTTTCGGGAGGAGGAAGAATGGCATGCATGGCTTAGGATATGGCCTAGAAAATTCAAGGAAAAATCGAAAGTAAGTAGCTCTGTCCCTCTACCTTTCGAATATGTGAAAATTCTTGAAAAATTGGTGGTCTTAGTGCCTTTATAAATTCATGAAAGTAATGAGGCTAAGGGAGATGTTTCTGGAAAATTTAAGAACATGAGAAACATTAAGGAAAATGAACAATATTAGGCTTTTGAATATGATATAACAAAGTTGGACAGATTTCATATTTGTAGGAACATGCAACTAGAGAAAATTATAGAAAAATAAATAGTAAGAATTTCATAATGAAATTTTGATATGACAAACTTGGATATGTCTATTTTGATATAAAAATTGTAAAAATGAGATTTGAGACTTGTGGTGAAATCTGGAAATTTAATTCGAACAACATGCAAATCTGCCCATCAGTGTCCTTAGCTGAGCAGTGAACTTTGAAAAAAATTGTAAAAAATAAATTACTTCGAATTTCGTTCTGAAATTTTAATAGGATGAACTTGAACATGTTAATTGAATTTAGAAACAAACAGTGACTAAATTGGAGTTATATGCTGGAAATGAGAAACAATTTAAGTTAAGTGGTCAAAACAGTGTGAAAAATAAATAAGAGAAATCGAAGAATTATTGAGAAATTTAATTTGTAAAATTGGATGAAAAGGAAGGTGGTAAATTGGTAGATAGACTGTTAAAAATGCAATTCACATGAATAAGTAAGCAAATTGAAAACTTAAGCACTAATTAGAATGAATTAGTGATATTAGAATTGGCCATATTCGAAACCAAATTAGTGTAAGGACTAAAATTTGGAATCAAAAGAAAATTCAGATTTGAATTGGATGAATAAAGTTCTGAAAATTTTCCTATTATTTGGCTTAATTGTATTAGATCCTAGAGGAGAAAGAATTGAAGAAGAAAACGTAGCTGGAACGACTGCGAATCGCGCAAAAGGCCTTCGAATTCAGAGTTAGCTTGGCGAATTGTGAGTGAAACGAACTTAGAGTTGAGATTAGAGTCTCAACTACCATTAATTTGATTTTAGTATATACTGAGCATGCAATTGGACTAATTAAATATTTGTAATTTATAAGGGAAGAAGGAATAAAGGAATTTGGATTGAATGCATGTGCTATGTGATTTTGTGATCTATGTGCTTGAATTGAAAATTTATATTTGTCATGTTGATTTCGAAATTGATTTGAAGCATATTGGATTGATTGTGGATGAAATTGAGGTGCTGAATATTGGAAATTTTGACATTGATATTGATTGTTTGATGAATTGATGATATTGCTCGATATGATATGTGATCAATTATTGATCTTACATGATAATATGTGTTCGATAAACTCAATTGGAAATTGAGCTATGAAATGTGAAATTGAACTATATGATATGAAATTGAAATCATGTATATGCTGAGTTGTGGATTTGCAAATTGTATTGCAATCTATTATATGTTAAAGGTGATAGTATGTGACATTGAAATTGATATTTCAAGAAATTAATCGAAATGATTAATAAGGAAATTCCGAAATTGATCGAATAATTATACGATTAAAATTAAATATCAATAAGCAAAGCCCTTGGTGTGTACAGTCTGTCCAGGTAGTACGGCTAGCCTAGAGTCTTGAGCTCGATAAGAAAATCGGTACATTAGTGTACTCGATATTGTGGTACGTAAGTGTACCTTCTTGCTTAATGTCAGTGGACATTATGATATGTGATACGATGATATGAAATTGGTACGTGGTACCTATTATATGGTGAATTTGATTCACACTTCAGTTATATGTGACTCGAATACCTAGCTTACTATACTATCCAAGGCAATGCGAATTGAATTAATAAGAAATTAAATTATTGGAATTCAAAATTGAAATTCTTGATTTGGTGAATTTCTTTGAATTGGATGGTAGCATGTCAATTATAAATTATGAAATTAATTGATTCTCTGCTACAGTTTGCTGCTGCTTGTTTATCTAAAATCGATAATGTTCGAATATATGAAAGTGAAGCATGATGTTCGAATGATGTATGGTGATTTAAGAAATGGATAAATTGATTAATAATCCATGTTAATTGTATGCAATAGAAATAAAATACAACCATTGAAAATTTTAGAATGTTTCGATTATGATACAAGTGGTATCTAATTTGTTTGTATTCGGTTGTAAAATGCTTGGTGTATTGAAATGATCTATTCGAATGTTAGCATTGGTAATAATTGATTTTGAAGTTGGGTTGATTGATTGAGCTATTCGAATGGAATAGAAATATATATGAATAATTTAAAGTGGAATCTATTGTGTGATCACTTGGCAAATAAATGGAAATTGATTAGATTAAGGTTTCCTCACTAAGTACTAGAAGTACTTACCACTCGAACCTTTCCTTCCTTCCCAAAAATTTCAGGTTATAGCTTGTTGACCTACATTTCGATATCTTTTTGCACGAAGACTAAGTATGCCCTTCTTTATCTTTGTTATGCTCATGATGGGTGGATTAACGGTCAGCATGCTAGTGCAGTTTGCATTGATGGTCATGTTCATGAATTACTTCTTTAGATAATGTATGAACTTTATGAGTAGTTTCCCTCCATTTTGATATGTAATTAAGGGGTATATATTTTGGGGTATAGATCGCCCGAGTATATGTTTTAGGGCATGATTCTTTTTGTTACATTTTGTATAGGCAACCGATAGGTTTAGCCGTTTATAGTTACCCCGGGGGAAGTTATTTTGTATAAGGGAAACGAAGGATTCTATGGATGTTATTCGGATATGATATATATATGATGTATGAATCGGTTAGTATTTTAGTTGGAATTGTTCTTAAATGGTATCATGGAATTCGAATTAAAATGATTAAGGTTAGTATTCGAATGGATTGAAAATTTATGAAATTGGATTATAAATGTGATGAATTAAATGTGTATGCTATTCGAATGGAAGTAGAAACTTAATTAGACTGTTGTGTATATTACAAGATAGATAAATGAATTAGATAGGCCCACCTAGACATTGACCAAAATATGATATGAAATGTGTATAGTTTATATGTGAAATGAATGAAATTTAAGTTAGTGAAGTTTATATAGTTGTATTCGAATGGAAATAAAAATATAAAAAAATATTCACGCAAAATTTACTCTTCCGCTGCCTAATACGAATACGAATACGAATCACAAGTTAATATAACGCTCCTTGCCCCTAATCCGGGGTGAGGGGTGTTATATTGTGAAAACTTTGCAAAAGAGCAATGAATCCTAAGAAGTCAAGGCATTAGAACCATTTTGCACGATATATGGAGAGGATCATCATGTGGATGATTGTTATGCCAACCCTGAATCGGTACATTTTTTTGGTAATTTTAATCAAAATTTTAACCCACATTGCAATACTTATAATGCAGGTTGGAAGCAACATCCCAACTTCTTGGGTGAATCAAAGCGATGACCAATACAATGCCCAATGGCAGAATAACAATGCACCACCAGGTTTCAACCAGAATGCAATGCCACAAAGAGCCCATAATAATCTACCGCTAATGCAAAGATCTTTCGATGAGAACACCCTGATGGATTATATGGAGCATAAGGATGCCACCGTCTAGAATCTGGCAGCATCCATGAGGAACTTGGAAGTTCAGATAGGACAAATTGCCAGCGTACTTAATGTCAGATCTCTAGGGACTTTGCCAAGTGATACAGAGGATGCTCGGCAAATAGGGAGAGAACAAAGCCAAGCTTTCACTCTTTAAAGTGGCAAACCAATCGAGAATGAAACGCCTTCCAAGCAGTCGGTTGTTTCCCAGGAAGAGAAATTACTGCCAGCATACGAAACCAAGGAAGCTGAGAAAGGGGAAGCAAGCACCAGCAATGCCAGATCTCAATCTGATGCCAGCACCAGCTCGGGAAAACCAGTGGAACCAATATTTTCCAACCCTACATTGGTAAAAAACCATGTATTACTGTTGACATTTTCAAAGCTATTAAATGTACAGATGGAATTAAAGAATGCCATGCAGTTGAGATAATGGAATCCATTTCGGATGAGAAACTGACATTGAAAGTCATGGAATGAAAGCTCATGCCATAGAACATGAGTGCGAGGATGCTTATGCCTCGACATCAAATGAGAAAGGAGCAACAAAGCCTAATCACTACTGGGAGTGCTGAGTTCGATCAAAGGTTCTCGAGACCTACATCAAAGAGAAACTTCGGTTTTCTAAGGAGGTTGTTCAAAGCCACCGTGGCAAAACATTCTCTTTTATTGTGCAATAGAGGGTTTGGTATACTCAAAGGTAAGAAATTCTTCGGCTTTCTATGTTGGTTATTTAAACAAAAGATTGCCACAACCTACCATCCACCAATCAAGGGCCAAAGACTAAAACACTACTGGGAAGAAAGTTAGAACAATGTCAAGGAGACTATTCTCCTTGTGAAAATTCAGTAACTTCTTGCCAACCCAGTCTGATCATTGTAAATAGATTTAGGAGAGTTATTTTCTTTTCAATATTTAGGATATGCCAGTTTTAAATTCTTATTTTTTGTTTTATTTCTTTTTTTTTGTTTTGAAAGGTTTTCTTTGAGAATGTGCAGATTTTTTGTACCGGAAACCATGCCATGGCAGAGGCTTGGCATGCGATAGATGTAATTTTGGGAGAAAAAGATTTACCCTAGCTTGATACAATTTGGCCCAAGAGAAAGTGATAATTTTATTTTGAAATTAACCCTAGCCGCCTAAGTGAATAAGTTGAAACACACCTTTATCTCTTTAAACCTTTGTCTCTTTAAACTCAACTTAATCACTTAAACCCTTGTCTCTTTAAACCTATCCTATCACTTAAACCCTTATCTCTTTAAACTTATCCTATCACTTAAACTCTTATCCCATCAACTCTTTTTCTCTTCCTTAAAACACGCCTAGCACCATCATTATCCCTCTTAAATTGGCTAATTTAATATTCCCATAAAAAGACTCAACATTTTCCCTCTTAAACCCTTTTATCTTTCATCTTAACCCCTTAGTCGTTTCAAAATCAAGACCTTTCATTTTTTCTCTTTATTTTTCATTATCAAGCAAGAAACCAAGATCCACTTTTTCTTCTTCTTCTTCTTCTTCCTTTTATTCAAATCACCCAAGCTTTCGACCTTGTTCCCATGGCTTCTTCATCGACTCTGATCAAGATCTTTTTCAACGAAGAAATCCGAAAAAATCATGAAGAGAACTTCGCTTCAAGATCCTTTTGCCATGAGAAGCATTTTGATTTAAAAAATGAGCCAACCGTGGGATTTCCACCAGATTTCATGGCGGTGGTCACTCAACACAAGTGGGGAATCTTCTACCAACAAAAAGATGAGGTCTATGTAAATATTTTGCGAGAATTCTATGCCCACTTGACAACCAAGGACAACCCGTTCTTGATGATTTGAGGCACAACATGCACGTTGACGAGGGTAACATCAATGCCATGTTCAAACTGAGGGATACCGAGGATGGACATTTGGAATATGTTGAGTCCATGACTGCTGCCAAGAGAAAGAAGTTGCTGACAGATCTGTGTGAACCTGGCACAACATGGATTCTATCGTCCAACAGACATCGAACAGTCAAGAGACTGGCACTGAACTCTCAGCTGAAGGCGTGGAACCATTTTTTGAAGACAAATATGATGCCAAACACCCACAACGAAACGATATCGTAGGAACGGCTGGCGTTATTGCACTCAATCATAGTTGGCCGAAAGATTAATGTTGGATGGATCATCATCGAAGAGACATATAAACGTGCTGTTAAACCTAATGACAGTTTATTCTTTCCCTTATTGATTTCTAGCATTTGCGTAAGGCATGGTGTGCCCAAGTTCGATTCAGAAAAAGGCCAGAAAATCAAGGGCACCACAATCATGTAGACTCTATGGAGGCAACTCACTGTCGTCGAGTCCAAAGATAAAGGAAATGGGAAAGCATCCACGCCAACACCAAAGCCCAAGGTGCCAAAGGCAAAACCTGTGACTCCTATGCCAAATGGTTTAGTGGCAATGATTTCCCAGATGTATCAACGCTAGGAGAACACCCTCTAGAAGTTGGAGAAAGTCAAGGAGCAGAACTCGATGCTTTGGTAGTATGTTCATACTAGGGACCATGCCATGAAGAAAACATTTAAAGGCATATCCACGCATACATTGCCAACATTCCCTGAGTTCTCTGCCGACCTCCTTGCTAAGGATGACATGCCAGCCAGTCCTCACTCTCCGACCCCAATCTAATGCCACCATTCCAGTATTACCGATACAAGCTGAATCTTCCAATACCAACACACCACCTGAATCCGAAGATGAAGGAATCCAAAGCCAAGCCAAGGCTGCTGCCAAACCTGCAGCACCTGCCTCATCTGCTGCCACTGATGCTCCTGCCACCTCAGAGCCAGTGAAGATTGCCAAGAAAGTCCTCCATGATGTTGGAGCTTCCATTGCTGCCTCAAAGCCCAGCATGACGAGAACCAAGCATAAAGCACCTAATCGTGGGAGCTTTGTCAAAAGAAAAACCTATGTAACACGTGAAGAATCCTCCGAAGGGGAGTCCTCCTCCTCTTAAAACTCCTTGCATTCATTTTTATTTCATGTGTTCATGCATTTTTATGTTTTTATTTCGTTTGTTTATATATGTCTACATGCATTGAGGACAATGCACACCATGGGTTTGAGGGTGTGTTGCATCACATTTATTGTCATTTTCATGCATTCATGTTTACATTTCTGTTTGCATTCTATGCCATGCCATGTATATTAGGTCAATGCCATGCATACCAAACCGCCTTGGCATTTTATGTTCCATGCCATGTAGATTAGGTTAATGCCATGTTTACATTTATTAAAGACAATGCACACCTTAATTCCTTGCTGATCTTTAGTATTCATTTCATGTGTTAAAGAATGATTTCAAACTTATATTTGCTGGATTTTATGTTTAATTGTTAATAATTCAAACGCCTTGGCATTGTTCATTCTATCTGGCATGTTTTCCAGTTTCCTAAATTCTGTGTCATGCTACCACTGGCACAATATACTTATTGCACCTTAATATCTTAACAAACTTAGGGAGCAATGATCTGTTGCCAGATACTAAGGCGAGATGCTTCGAAAGAAGATGTCCAAGTAGATGAGCTTACTTCTGAAGTGAATCTACCCCTTAGGAGTATAGATTGGGACTTAATCAAATTGATTTATGAAAAACATCACTATAGAAAATATATGATTTTTTCTATGGTTAATTTCGGGCATTGTCATCGAGAGAGGCAATGCCAACTTTGAATCTGCTCGGCAATAAAGCCAAGGAAAGACGCTATTACTAGTTGGCATTGCTAGTATGAAATTTAGACATTCTCTACCAAATCTTTGTTATCATTCTTGCACCAATTGTTTTCCAGACTGTTATCAATTCATTATCGTAATCTTCATTTTACTTCAATTCTCTTTATCATCTTTATTTCTTTTATTTTACTCATCTCCTCATTCAATTGTCATCACTTTTATTTTCTAGTTCACAAGTATTAATTGTGGCAATTAATTACTAGGCAATCCTTGTGGAGACGATACTCAACTCACTATTGTATTACTTGTTGACCTTGTATACTTGCACGTAAAAGACGTATTCTTGGCATTGTTTTTACTTGCATATTTACACTAAATACTTAATCTTGTAATGCCCAGAGTTTAGGGCCGGAAGTTACCTGATCGGGTTGAGGGTCGAACCGAATCCGTTGGTCGGATTAGACAAGTTTCGAGTCTATTTATTTAAACAAAAAGGGTTATGTCTTGAGATGAAAATATTTTAAAAGGGGTAAAGAGGTAAATTCTTTTTTAAAAGGGGATTTTTAATTATAACAAAGGGTTTTTATTTTATGAGTTGTCATCTTTTGAGAGAAAATCACATTATTTTCTCCCAAAACTAGTTTTCTCACTTTCTCTTCAACCAAACATCATCTCCATTGAAGATTCTTGAAGATAATCTTTCATTTACTTTGTTTTTCCTTCATTGAACTCCTTTTGATGGATTCTCTTCAAAACCCAAATGGTTTTTCCATTTTTCTCAAAGTTCATTGTTTGAAAATAATGGGTTTGGGGGGATTTTCGTGTGGATTGATGTTGTTGTATTTTGGGTTGGTTAAAAACAATGTTTTGAGTGTTAAATGATGTGGAGATGCTGGTTCAATCATAAAATCCCGAAACTAGGTAAGTGGGTAATTTTAAAGGTTGAAAAACTAGAGTTTTTTTTTTTGCTTGGTTTTGGGTTGAAACGACCTCTGATGGTTTGGTAGCTTTGGAATGATATTTTCGGAGTAAATATATGTGTTTTGGATGATTATATTGCTGGATTTTGGTTAGAGCTGATGTGATGATATTTTCGAATAACTCCGGCTACAAATCGATGAGAGAATGTTGTTGAATATTGTGTTTGTGAATTTTAGTGGGCATGTATGTTGAAAATGGGTATTAATACTCTGTTTTGGATTGTTAGAAGCAGCGAAAATGGATTTGGGTACTTCAGACGTGATACTCAGTGTTGCGAAGGCTTGAAATCGGTGTTTTGGCTATCTTTCGGGTTGTGCTAGTGAGTGGTAATGTTTTAAAGCTTTGTGATGTTTCAAATAGGTTTTCTTGGGGTTTGGGTTGAGCTTGAGGGGCCAACCTAAACCCAAGTGTAAGTTTAGTTAATCTCACCTTGTTTTGTTAAGTGTTGGTGAATGTGATTATATGTATTGTTGGGTGAGGTACTATTTGCTTTTACATCCTTTTGAGTGTTATTATGTTGTTGTTGTTGTTGTCGAAACCTCACGTGATGGTTAATGGGAAGTGTGTTGTTGAACACGGTGATGTGTAGTCCCATCGGAAGTTGACTAGTAGATGAGTATGGTGATATGTAGTCCCACCGGGAATGGTTGTGCATGTGCACACCATGAACTCATTCCTATGTTGTGTTGGAAATATGCCTTGTGATAAATTAAGGTTTTTGTTGGATTGAGACTTCAAGCGTGTGGACATGTTTATGCTTATACTTATGTTTTCGGTTTAGTATATTCCACTCCAAATGGTTTTGTCTTCAAAATACATATATGTTTTGAAATTGCATTGTTGTTGTTGTGATTTTGAGCTCCGCTCACTAAGCTTTCAAGCTTACGCTCTCCTTTCCAATGATGCAGATCATTAGTGGCTTCGGGAGGCAAGTGGGGCAAAGGAAGAACCCTAGAGTTCATTTGCTAGCTCAAGTACGGTTTTTATGGTTGTAATAATACTTAGGCAATGAGAATGCTAGACTTTTGTGTTGGGGAGTTGGTGTCTAAACTCCCGTGTGGTTGTTATTATTGCTGACGTGTTTTAAATGTTGAGACCGTGTTATGTGGAAGGTTGCTATGTCTTATGTTGAAATGTTTCCTTTAGCCTTTTGGCCATGTACCCAATTTGTGTAAGTATGTATGTTTGATGCTTGTATTAGGGTGGTTTGCCTCTAGATTCCTTTTAACGCATGATTGCTATGTTTTGATGATGTTTATGTGTTATGTAGATGATGTTTGATCTTTAATCATTTTGTGGTTATGTTTGAAGTTTGTTAGAGTTTTGGGGTAGTTTTGGTTATGTTTAGGAAGGTTCTAAAGTGTCTCGAATGTGAATTTTCTACAAATCTGCAGGTAAGTTTCGAAACTAGTTGAATAGGTTTCGAAACCTTTTAAAGCTGGTTCCGAAATCAGCCTTAAGGTTTCGAAACTTGTTAAATTTTCTGGAAATCTACAGGAAAGTTTCGAAACCTTTGAGAAGGTTTCGAAACAATTGTTTGGTAAAGTTGAAAATTTGTTTGAAAAGTTATGTTTTGGTCCCTGATTGTTTAACATGCATTTGGGTGAGTTTGAATGATCTTTTAGAGCTGAAATTTAACATGAGAGCATGAAACCTGACTAATTGCATATTGGCAACTTTAATTTCTTAAAAGTCCATGTTTTTATCTGTTTTTACGTTTTAGTCCCTAATCGCTAAAAAGGCCAATTGGACTTCGAATCGATGTCCGATTGAGGTGAGGTTTTAACCGCTGCTTGCATGAAGATATAGGATAATAATGAAGCCTTTAGAAAGAATAAAAAGAAAAATACATTGGGTTGTTAATCGGTGGGAAATCCTTGGGTTTCTCTCCGGTTATCCCCGTGTAACTCTCCCGATTTGGTCTTGTGACTAGACCGGGTCGAGGGGGTTACAAATCTTTTTTCATGTAATATTACGTCAACATTATGCTCACATAGTCGTCGGGTTACCTATGCTCACATAGTTTTCTGGTTGAATGGACTATATCTGGATCACCATAGCCACAAACATGTCCTAAATGTACTTGGATCACACTAGCCACAAGTCGTCTTTACCTGAGGTCACCAAGTCATCAGGATTACTTGAGCTCAAATAGTTGTCGAGTTACCCATGCTCACATAGCCATTAGGTTAAATAACATATCTAGATCACCACAGTCACAGATATATCAACCGCACTCAGATCACATAGTCGTGATTACGTCGGATGTTACTCGATCACATAGCCCGAAGTACTCATTCCCTTATCCATACTCGGATCACCATGGCCAAGATTAGGTTCCTAACCGCACTCCGATCACATAGCCCTTGAGTACGTCGGATGTACTTGCTCACATATCACATAGCCCTAAGTATAAATCATTACCAAGCCAAGATGTCAAGTAAATGTCCCCAAGTCATGACACTAACCAACATGGTTCACCTCTTGATTTATCATTACCAAGCCTCTGATAAATTACAGGAAGTACAAATCGTTAGATTTCTCTAGAAAATCAAGCAAGCCTCTATCTCATTATGCTTACATATAGGGATAAAATCTCAGTTACAAGGTTAATTACATCTCGTTACACTTTAAGAAGCATAATGGACCATAGTCTACAATTTTCCAGCCCATCTAGCTCAAAATGATATTTCTCGAGCAGATTGCCCAGTGGGTACCGGTATTGACCATGCGTACCGATATGAAAAAGCACTACTAGAATTCAGCTAGGTTTATTGGTACTGGTACTAGATCGACCATACCAATACTCGGGCCTTGGGTATTGGTACTTTCCCATGCGTACCGATACCAAAACTCGCTACTGGAATTTTACAAGCATGTGCGTACTGGTATTGACCAACCTGTACTGATACGGCCTTGAAGTGCATACATTTACAGGTTGTACATTGTACTGGTACTCCTCTATCGGTTCATCATTGTTCTTCATTCGAACAAGGGGTACTTGTACTAGCTCCTCGCGTATCGGTATCGAAGCCCAAAAATTACTTTCTAATGCTCGGAAATTTCCTTAACTTGTCTCTAATCACATCCAAGCCTCCCCAAAAGGGTTACTAAAGTTACCATGTTATTAATGGTTATATTAAGGTCTTTTAACAACATTTTTATAATAAAAAACCTTACTTTGATCTCCCAAGACATGCTTCACCAACCCAACACCCATAAAAACTATAGCATCAAGCAAAGCATCAATTTATGATCTTCAAGAAATATAGGAGTCAAAGATGTGCTTACCTTTTAGCTAAAATCCTGAAATCAAGTGTCAACTTTGCTAACGCTTGGCAATAGAGTGGAAATGCAATGTAAATATGTAAGAAGTAATGCCAAGAATGAGTCTTTTGTGTGCAAGTATACATGATCAACAAGTAATATAGCAGTAAGCTGAGTATCGTATCCATAGGGATTGACCAAGAATTTAATTGTTCAATGGTTTACTCGTTAAAGGAATCAAGAATGTTTGGATTGATTTATAGTTTTGTTTTAGAAAATAGCTAAGGGAATGCAATGAAAGTGAAAACAATTTGGCAAAAAGAACTTTTAAAGGGATGATGAGCGTTGGCAAAGGATGTCTGGATTTTACAATAGTTATGCCAACTATTAATAATGTCATGCCTTGGATTTATTGCCGAGTATATTTCAAGAATGGCATTGCCTCTGTCGATAGCAATACCCCAAATTAACCATGTTAAAACCCCTATATGTCTATAGTGAATTTTTTCATTAATTAACTCGATTAAGTTTCAATCTATACTCCTAAGGGGTAGATTCTCTTCCGAAGTAAGCTCATCTACTTGACATATTTTGCCAAAGCTTCTCTCCTTAGTATATGGCAACTAATCGTTACCCCTCAAGTATGTTAAGATATTAAGGCGTAATAAGCAAACAATGCCAACTGTCGTATGGCAAAGAATTTAAAGAAATGAAGTGTTAGAAAGATAGAAAACAATGCCAAGGCATTAAATTATTAAAAACCAAACATAAACTGAGCGTTAATTGCAAACATCTCCAACCAACTATAAAAGGAAAACCCTCAGCTACAAACATCATCAAGCTTCCTCCTTGCTTCAAACTTGAAGAAGCTTCCCAAACATCTCCATTTGCCACAAAAACATGGAAACAATACAAGGCATGAAATAATCGTTAGGGGGACGCTCAACTATAAATTTACACCCTTAAATTCAAAGGAAAACCCTTAAACCCTTGAACCCCAAAAACCTATAAATGAAGAACTCACATTTTCCCACAATAATATATTTTTCTTAAAGCTTGAGAGATGGAGATTAAGAATCCGAAATATTAAATCTTGGAGGGAAGAAATGACGTATAAAGATAGGATTTTTAGTCTTTGGTGGTCATGGTTTCCATGGAGAAGATGATAGGAAAAAGGGAAGATGAAAAGATGAGAGAGAGATGGGTGATATCTAGGGATGGCAACGGGGCGGGTGGGTTAGGTTTTTGGTCACCCCGACCCCAACCCGACTCATGGTAATCTTCACCCGACCCTGCTGCCCCGAGGAATATTATATTTTCACCTGATCCATACCCGCCCCGAGATTTGTACATTAAATTCGTCCCTGATTCGACTCGACCCGAATATTCAAGTTTTTCTCTAATTTTTTTGTCAATCCCATATTTTTCTCACCAAACAAAAAAAATGAGAAAATATGGGAAAAACCTAAGATATATATATATATAATAATAATAATTAACATTAGAAAAGAGAGCTTTATGGAGGAGGGTAATTTGCTCAAAATATGGTGGTTCAGCTCGGAGTTGGAAATTGAAATTGTCCAATTCGAAGAAGTACTCTCTAATTTGGCGAGGCATCGTAAAAAATTTAGCGAATCCGGATGTGGATAGATGGATGAAATTTGAAGCTTTCAAGTGGTTAGTAGGGGATGGTCTTTCTATACTTTTTTGGGAAGATTGGTGGTGTGGTGCACAGCCACTTTGTAAGGCATTTGGGAGACTCTACAGATTAGTTATTAACAAAAGCATTTTGGTCGCGGAAATGTCTTCAGAAGGCGAGTTTTCGAGAGTTCAATGGCATGAAGTATTTTCGAGACAATTACTGAATAGAGAATGGTTGATGGTAGACGAGTTAAAGAAGGTAATTGGGAATGTTTCTTTGCGCCCTGGTGTACCGGATCAAATCGTTTGGATTCATGACAAAATGGGTCAGTTTTCTGTTAAAAAACTTCCGTTTATGCTTGTCGATTCTGATATTGTTGCTCCGAATTTTAATTTTGGTAACATATGGAAGATGAAAGTACCTCCAAAGGTTAAAACTTTCTTGTGGTTGCTTAAACTAGATAGAGTTCCTACGAAAGTGTTCCTTAGAACTAGAGGAATAGCTTTAGATGCGAGCCATTGCATGTGTGTTTGGTGTGGATTAAATCAGGAGGACGCAGACCACTTGTTTGTTAATTGTACTTTTGTGAATTGCTTTTGGGTGTTGTTTTGTCAATGGTGGAATATTCCGAAGAGACACTTCCAAAATGTTAAGGGGTTATTAGATTTTTGCTTTGAAGTTTCGTTATCGGGTGACATTAAAAGTATTTGGTTAGTTTCGATTGGTGCAGCATTGTGGAGTATTTGGTTAGCGAGGAATTTGAAGACTTTCAAAGATAAAAATACAAATCTCAAGGACCTATTGTACTTGTCAAAATTGAGAGCTTTGTTTTGGTTAAAGGTTTCAAAAGAAGATTGCAATCCTAATATAGATGAGTGGTGGCTTGATCCGAAGAGAGGATACTGCAGTACTGCTAGTGCGGGAGAGAAGATTTCAGTCTGGTTACCTCCTGAAAGTGGAGCGGTTAAATTTAACGTGGACGGAGCAGCAAAGGACAATGTCGCTGGATATGGTGGTGTTCTCAGAACGGGAGATGGAGCAATGAGAGCGATCTTTTCAGGCCCTTGTGAAGGTTTAGGAGCTGAGTTTGCAGAAATTCAAGCTATTAAAACAGCCTTAGAGATTTTTATCGAGGCGGATTGGATTGATAAAGCTCCCCTGGTTGTTGAATCTGATGCTAAGGTGGTGATCAATTGGATATTGAATAAATTTCAAAGACCGTGGGGCTGGTGGTTGGAGCTGGTGGAGATCGACAGATTGGTTAAAAGGATAGGGTATGTGCAATTTAATTTTGTCCCGAGACAAGCAAACGTGTTAGCAGATGGATTAGCAAATGAGGGTATGTTTCGGGAAGATATTTTCAAAGCTTGGTGGTAATTCTATTCAAACTGTTAACGCCTACTCGATTATTGTTATTTGGGTGTTTCTCTCAACATTGCCTTTTTTATTGTAATGATTTGAGCAGTGTCTGGTGTTGTATGGTAGAGTAGTTGTGATGGGGAAATCTTCATAATATTGGGTAGCATGGTACTTGTGCGGTTTTGGACTTAATGTTCGAGATCTTTTGTTTTTTTTGGGTTCGCTCTTGTTACCCCGGTTGTGTTATACTCTTTTCCTCCACTTAGGCTTAGGGAGGTTTTTAACGAGGCACGCAACCGGGATGCGATCATTTGTTATTAATAAAAAATTATTTGCCGAGCAAAAAAAAATAATTAACATTAGAAAACACCATAAACAAACAACATATTTTATCTCATTTTTATTGCTATTCAAAAGAAGTACCCTTTCTCATGAAAAATAATTTTTTTAAAAATGCTAAAAATGGAAAAATAATCTGAAACATACACATAATATTTCTTTCTCATAATAACTTTTGTTCAAGAGAAATTTAAAGAACGAAATAAAAAATATTCAAATTATGATGAATATCACAATTGTTAACAAAAAAGACATGCAATGGTAAAAATGATAAATGAAAAATAAAAACATGAAAATAAAATGAGATATAATGAGATGAGAGGATAAATGAAGAATAAATGGGAGGAGAGGATGAAAGATGAAACAAAAATGAAAAAGGGAAGGATGAAGGAGGTGGCCGGGGATGAGAAGAAATAAAATGACAGTAATGGACGGTGCGATAGAAGAAGGGAAAAATGAAGGGTTTGATAAACCTAAATCGACCCCGGCTATACTTTCCTTAAAACTCGTCCCGACCCGCCCTGAACCCAAATTTCAAAATAAAAAATATGTTCCTATCGGCTCGTGTTGGGTCAAAACCCATCGAGTCCAGAAAAAATTGCCATCTCTAGTGATATCATGTCTTGCAAGAATGTCTCACCCAACACCACGTGAAGACAAGAAATTAAGGGGAGATCAACCTTTCTTTTGAAATTTGGTATAATTACATCATAAAGCTTCCATGTTTCTTCTCTTTTACAAAGCAGTCACTATGCAAGCCCATATGGGACAATTCTCATCTACCAAGGCCTAAACTTGGCCAAATGGGTTCAATTACTCCAACCAACAAGAAGGTCCATAACTTGGATCAACGCCCCTCTATTGACTCGAAAATTCAGATCGTTACAGTCACCTTCTTTTCTTGAATGAAACCGAAACAACCAAAAAATCTTCTCAAAGGTTACTCAAATGAAGCTAAGAATATTGTACTTTATAGGTCAAATTATAGTTTTTCAGTTTACTCCTTTTTCAACTTGAGTCTATTATCAATGTTATTTCTTAGTACAAATCACTCACATCATAAACAAACTATACTTACCAACTAAGTTTATGTACAATGTTGTGTTAGAGTATGCCCAAAGACCAATCATATGATGATTGTAATAACATACTATTTTACCAAATTTATGGAATAAAGGCATTGCCATTATTATCTTTTCATATGTTTCTGTGCATTAAACTATATAAATGATAATAACGTCCATACAATAATATGATTATTGTTAAATAGGATCCTTAGTCGAATATTATTACGGGTATGTACAGTGATAATATATAAAGACTAATATGTGGTTGATGACAAGCGTTGTCATTGACATAGAGATGTCAAAATCAACACATAAGTATTTGTTAGAGAACAACATACTGGATTGACCCGCTATGAGCATGTTTCTTGGGTAATTATGTGACAGTCACAACATTGCTCATGATAAACATATGTATAATCCTCAGACTTGAGATCAACATGATTTCAACATAAAGATTTACGTATTTTGACATAGTCAAACGTGTGTCGTAACTGACTACATTGTAAAGACTGATGATTGGATACGTGATGACCTATGTAGTGAAATATGGTTGATCAAGAAAGGATATGTCCCTCCTACATAATGGGAGAAATATCTTCGGCCACTTAATTGAGTGAGATTAGAAAATGCATGGCCATGCTCGAATATTATGATATGAGATATCATAGAGATTCTTTTATCATAATCTACTCAAGACATCAAGAAACACTAGATGTACAACGCAAGTATGACTAACCCATGACTTGTGTTCATCTAAGATATAAAGGACAAAAGGATGAAATACATAAAGGAAGTTTATTCAGGAATTAGGAAAGTCAAACCATGACTTCATGCAACTTAGGTAGCAATGATGTATTGCTAGATGCCACTCATTGTTTGTAAAATTAGAACAGTTCTAATTTTGCTGCTAACGTTGCATGAACCTACAAGGGTCACACCCTTCGAATGAAACGAACAAATATTGGAAACCATACTCCCTATTTTAGGGAGGTTGCCGAAAATCCCCTATGGGATAGGGGAAATCGGCAACTCCCTTAAATGGGAATAATATTGGATAAATATTGTATTTATCAGATATTATTTAGAGTATGGAAAATATTGAGAGACTTAAATATTATAGAATAAGATTCTAGAAATTTAAATATATATATTTGGAATTTATATAATGTATATTTAATTCCAAATTTATGTAGAATTAGATTCTACATAATTAAAAATATATATTTAAATATATTTAAATTCAAGTAAAGATAGAATGAGATTCTATATAATAAAAATATATATATATTTGGATTAAATATAATGTATATTTAAATCCATATTTTATGTAGAATAAGATTCTACATAATTAAATATATATATTTCATTTAATATTATTAAATATAATGTATATTTAATATAAACCAACTTCAAGTAGAATTAGATTCTATGAATTTTGGTTGAACTTGGATTTAAGGTATTCAACTAGAATTAAGTCTCTGAATACTATTTAAAGGGACAAGGGCTAGCAACCAAATCATCCCTCTTCCTCCTCTTGAAGATTTCGACAACACCCATAGGGATTCCCCACTGGAATTCGACATATCCCAGAAAGCTCTCTGAGAAGCTGTTCGATATTTTTCTGGTGTTCTACTTGCCCCATGGCAAATCCCTGAAGGTTCCCTTGCTCGATTGCAAGTCCCGATTGAACTCCTGGTCGATTTCAGACTCCCTCAAGAATCCCTGGAGGGATTTCGACTTCTCCCTGGAAGGTGTTCAAACCTGTCGAAATTTATCCCTAAGTGTTAGGGAGGCGGAAACTTTGTTCGTTTTGTTCGGGTGGACTCCGTAGAGGTCGTTGCGAACCTATGACGATTCTAGTTTTACTTGACGTGGTTATTCCGACATACCGTCGATTTTCCAGTTTCCAGAATTTTAAAAGGTAACTCTTCATCTTTTCATCCCAGATTCGTTCCTGTACATGGATCCTGGCTGGATTACGTCGGATTAATTTTTCCACTGCGCCACGGGGCGTGCCGACGTGACCCAACAGTGGTATCAGAGCCACTTGTATCATACGAATTCGGACTTAAATTCTTGGGTGATGTTTATGTATGAGATGCATGTTGTGTGATTCGATTTAGATATTTATCGTTTATCGTATCACACCTAATAAAGACTTATTTTGATTATCATTGAATGATTAAGAGTTAATCATAACTATGTTAGGTTGCTTCAATGTTAAATGTTAACATGTTGAGACTAATAGTTAGTCTAGAGAATAAGTAGTTGTTCGTAGTTTCATAGATTTATGAAATCTCTAAAAGGGCTTCTAATTTGATAAAAGTTATCAAACTATCTTTCACGGTGAATCCATAAGAGATATGGTTAGACGTTATGAAAAATGCATGTCTAGGATTGGCATCATCAAAGACCTGGTACTTAAGTGTGCCTAGTGCACCACCTCTCTTTCATGTTTACCTACCTGGTGCATTTGTTCGTTAACGCAAATAGTTTATGAAACCTCGTGATCCTTCTTTGGCCCATTAACCGCAACATAGGGATAATCAGTTTAAAACTCTGTAAACACATCGTTACTTTGTTCGCACGATGTTTGAAATGCATGTTTGATTGCACGGTGTTTGTTTTGCATGGTTATAGCCCATAGCCTTTATAGTTTTTGTTTTTATAAATACGGCCTGCGTGTCGTGCCTTTCTCTATCTTCTATTGTACTTCTCTTCTCATCTCACTCCCTCGCATGTAACGCGAGTTTCTGAAAATTGTAAATACTCATGGAGATAAAGCAAGGACCAACATAGCAGCGTGGTGGGCCTTCCCTGGTGGACCAGGCGTTTCAGAAGCAGATTCTATCTTCAGTAGAATGGTCCTTCCATTGGCTTGAGACGGGTCGCCTTAGGTTAAGAAGGGCTATAATCATTGCATATTTATTTACCGCTTATATTTACCTTGTATGTCATGCAATGGATGTTTTATAAGCATGATTAAACATAGTTCTATTGATAGGATCAATGTTAAAATGATGAGATAATTAAGTAAATCCCTCACTATAATTCTAAGTCTGTTTTAACCATCCAATATTTACCCTCGTTAAAGCTTCGATCGATATAATGCGAGCTTTGCCAAAGCAATGTCACATTTATCTATCTTAGTTAAACGCGAAGAATAAGCTAGTGATATTCGCCGGTTGAGATATTGGTATTGACTTAGCTGGGTTGTTCTAATAGGATTAGAAAACCTAGTGGTTAAAAGTTTTGGTTAATCATAAGATGATTTAAAGAACAAGAGTTGTTCGCCAAAAGATGAGGAATTACATGAGATGTAATTAGTAAGGTGTTACTTACCTAAATAACCATTTCCTAAAAGACTGGCCAAAGCTGATTTAGGAATGGTGAAATGCGGATCCTCACTCACTAGAAAAACTATCGAAACATTTTTCCGAAATTAAAACTAAAGGGTTTTTAATTTTGAAGAAAATATTGGGAGTAAATTTATAGTAAAGACCTATCTATAAATTTTAAAATTTGGTAAAACTTACTTAGCATATTTCATTGTTGTAGAATTAAAGACAAACAACACATTATCATTGCGATCAAATATTAAGGAAGGACAAACTCAAAGGCTTGGGCTTCCTTAACTAGTTTCGAAGTTTGAGAATGGTTCACAAACGAAGAACTATAGATTGTGTCACTAAAGAAGTAAAAGAGGCAAATAAAACGCCCATTCCAGATATTTTTGTGATTGATTTATCAACATCTTCGTCTTGGGTATTAGATACCGGTTGTGGTTCACACATTTGTACTTCGGTACTTGGACTACAAAAGAAAAGAAATCTGGATAAAGGAGATGTGGACCTACAGGTTGGAAATGGAGCAAGAGTTGCTGCATTGGCCATAGGGACATACGTTTTATCTTTGCCTAGTGGACTTGTTTTAAATCTAGAAGATTGTTACTTTGTGCCTAGTTTGACTAAGAACATAATTTCTCTATCTTGTTTGGACAAGGTAGGTTTTGAGATTATCATCAAGAACAATTGTTGTTCTCTCTATCTCAAAAGTATCTTTTATGGTTCAGCACAATTGGTTAATGGTCTTTACATTTTAAATCAAGATAATTCCATGTATAATATAAATACGAAAAGATCCAAGACAAAAGACTCAAATCAAACTTTCCTCTGGCATTGTCGTTTGGGCCATATAAGTGAAAACCGCATATTAAAGCTCCATAAAGATGGGCTTTTAGATTCATTTGTTTTCGAACAATTTGATGTATGTGAACCTTGCTTATTGGGAAAAATGACTAAAACTCCCTTTAATGGTACATGTGAAAGAGCAAGTGACTTATTGGAACTAATACATACAGATGTATGCGAACCAATAAGCACACCAGCTAGAGGAGGATTTCAATACTTCATTACTTTCACTGATGATTTCAGTCGGTATGGGTATATTTACCTTATGCACAATAAGTCTGAATCACTTGAAAAGTTCAAGGAATTCAAAAATGAAGTAGAGAATCAAACCGGCAAAAGGATTAAAGCACTTCGATCTGATCGAGGTGGAGAATACTTGAGCATAGAGTTTGATGAGCCCCTAAAAGAGTGTGGGATTGTCTCACAGCTTACTCCACCTGGTATGCCACAGTGGAATGGAGTTTCAGAAAGAAGGAATCGAACCTTGTTAGACATGGTTAGATCAATGTTGAGTCATAGCGATCTTCCAACTTCCTTTTGGGGACATGCACTAGAAACAGTTGCTTTCACATTAAATCGTGTTCCTACTAAATCGGTTCAGAAGACACCATATGAGATATGGACTGGGAGGCATCCTAGTATGTCATTTATGAAAATTTGGGGTTGTGAAGCTTATGTTAAACATCAGATGTCTACAAAGCTGGAACCTAAATCTCATAAATGTATTTTTGTTGGATATCCAAAAGAGACTAAAGGATATTATTTCTTCAATCCTCTAGAGAACAAAGTGTTTGTTGCTCAAACAGGAGTATTTCTCGAAAGAGAATTCCTCTCGAAAGGGAAGAATAAGAATATTCAACTTGAAGAAATACAATAAATTAATGAACCAGAGGTTGAAACCATTCCTCAAACATCTGAAGAACAATCAACGGATTTAGTTACACAACCACTGCGTAGATCTACAAGAGAACGCCACGTGCCTGAGAGATATGGATTTCTCATAACCACACATGGAAACATTCTCTTGTTAGATCAAGATGAGCCTAGGACTTATCAAGAAGCAGTATCTAGCCCAGATTCTAAGAAATGGCTTGAGGCCATGAGATCTGAAATGGACTCCATGTTTGAGAACCAAGTATGGACTTTGGTTGAACCACCCGAAGGGATAAAACCCATAGGGTGCAAATGGGTTTTCAAGAAGAAAACTGACATGGATGGTAATGTACAAACATACAAAGGGAGATTAGTCGCGAAAGGCTTCCGGCAGATTCATGGTATAGACTATGATGAAACTTTTTCTCTCGTAGCTATGTTTAAATCCATTCGGATCTTGCTTGCAATAATTGCATACCATGATTATGAAATTTGGCAAATGGATGTCTAAACCGCTTTCCTCAATGGAAAGCTTGAAGAGGATGTGTATATGACACAACCAGAAGGTTTTGTAACTCCTGAAAATGCTGGAAAGGTTTGTAAGCTACAAAGGTCCATTTATGGATTAAAGCAGGCTTCAAGAAGCTGGAATCTTCGTTTTAATGAAACCATCCAAGAGTTTGGTTTTATTAGAAATGAGGATGAGCCTTGCGTATACAAGAAGGCTAGTGGGAGCATTGTTTCTTTCCTAATCTTGTATGTAGATGACATACTCATCATAGGAAATGATATACCAACCTTACAGTCTGTTAAGACTTGGTTAAGTAATTGTTTCTCTGTGAAAGATTTAGGTGAAGCAGCGTATATTCTAGGAGTCAAGATCTATAAAGATAGAACAAGACGACTCCTAGGTCTGAGTCAAAGTACATACATAGACAAGGTACTGAAAAGGTTCAGTGTGGAAGGTTCTAAGAAAGGATTATTGCCTATGAGGCATTGCATTTCTCTTACAAAAGATATGTGTCCTTCAACGCCACAAGAAAGAGAAAGAATGAATAAGATTCCATATGCCTCGGCTATTGGATCTATCATGTATGCCATTATATGTACACGATCGGATGTTTCATACGCCTTAAGCATGACGAGTCGATATCAAGTAAATCCTGGTGAAAGTCACTGGGTGGCAGTTAAGAACATCCTTAAGTACTTGAGAAGAACTAAGGATATTTTCCTTGTCTATGGTGGTGAAGAAAAGCTCAGTGTAATAGGTTATACTGATGCTAGTTTCCAAACAGACAAGGATGATTCCCGATCACAATCTGGTTTTGTGTTTTGTCTTAATGGTGGTGCTGTAAGCTGGAAAAGTTCAAAGCAGGATACAATAGCAGATTCTACAACAGAGGCTAAATATATAGCAGCTAGTGAAGCGCCTAAAGAAGCAGTTTGCATCAAAAAGTTCGTAGCTGAACTCGGAGTAGTTCCTAGCATATTAGATGCTATAGAACTTCGTTGTGATAACAATGGAGCCATTGCGCAAGCAAAGGAACCCAGATCTCATCAACGATCCAAACACATTCTTAGACGATTTCATCTCATTCGAGAAATCATAGATCGAGGAGATGTTGAAATATGCAAAGTACACACAGATGATAACATTGCTGATCCCCTGACGAAAGCTTTGGCACAGCGAAAGCATGATCGTCACACTGAGTCACTTGGTATTAGATACGTAAGTGATTGGTCTTAGTGCTAGTGGGAGATTGTTAGAGTATGCCCAAAGACCAATCATATGATGATTGTAATAACATACTATTTTACCAAATTTATGGAATAAAGGCATTGCCATTATTATCTTTTCATATGTTTATGTGCATTAAACTATATAAATGATAATAACGTCCATACAATAATATGATTATTGTTAAATAGGATCCTTAGTCGAATATTATTACGGGTATGGATAGTGATAATATATAAAGACTAATATGTGGTTGATGACAAGCGTTGTCATTGACATAGAGATGTCAAAATCAACACATAAGTATTTGTTAGAGAACAACATACTGGATTGACCCGCTATGAGCATGTTTCTTGGGTAATTATGTGACAGTCACAACATTGCTCATGATAAACATATGTATAATCCTCAGACTTGAGATCAACATGATTTCAACATAAAGATTTACGTATTTTGACATAGTCAAACGTGTGTCGTAACTGACTACATTGTAAAGACTGATGATTGGATACGTGATGACCTATGTAGTGAAATATGGTTGATCAAGAAAGGATATGTCCCTCCTACATAATGGGAGAAATATCTTCGGCCACTTGATTGAGTGAGATTAGAAAATGCATGGCCATGCTCGAATATTATGATATGAGATATCATAGAGATTCTTTTATCATAATCTACTCAAGACATCAAGAAACACTAGATGTACAACGCAAGTGTGACTAACCCATGACTTGTGTTCATCTAAGATATAAAGGACAAAAGGATGAAATACATAAAGGAAGTTTATTCAGGAATTAGGAAAGTCAAACCATGACTTCATGCAACTTAGGTAGCAATGATGTATTGCTAGATGCCACTCATTGTTTGTAAAATTAGAACAGTTCTAATTTTGCTGCTAATGTTGCATGAACCTACAAGGGTCACACCCTTCGAATGAAACGAACAAATATTGGAAACCATACTCCCTATTTTAGGGAGGTTGCCGAAAATCCCCTATGGGATAGGGGAAATCGGCAACTCCCTTAAATGGGAATAATATTGGATAAATATTGTATTTATCAGATTTTATTTAGAGTATGGAAAATATTTAGAGACTTAAATATTATAGAATAAGATTCTAGAAATTTAAATATATATATTTGGAATTTATATAATGTATATTTAATTCCAAATTTATGTAGAATTAGATTCTACATAATTAAAAATATATATTTAAATATATTTAAATCCAAGTAAAGATAGAATGAGATTCTATATAATAAAAATATATATATTTGGATTAAATATAATGTATATTTAAATCCATATTTTATGTAGAATAAGATTCTACATAATTAAATATATATATATCATTTAATATTATTAAATATAATGTATATTTAATATAAACCAATTTCAAGTAGAATTAGATTCTATGAATTTTGGTTGAACTTGGATTTAAGGTATTCAACTAGAATTAAGTCTCTGAATACTATTTAAAGGGACAAGGGCTAGCAACCAAATCATCCCTCTTCCTCCTCTTGAAGATTTCGACAACACCCCTAGGGATTCCCCACCGGAATTCGACATATCCCAGAAAGCTCTCTGAGAAGCTGTTCGATATTTTTCTGGTGTTCTACTTGCCCCCTGGCAAATCCCTGAAGGTTCCCTTGCTCGATTGCAAGTCCTGGTCGATTTCAGACTCCCTCAGGAATCCCTGGAGGGATTTCGACTTCTCCCTGGAAGGTGTTCAAACCTGTCGAAATTTATCCCTAAGTGTTGGGGAGGCGAAAACTTTGTTCGTTTTGTTCGGGTGGACTCCGTAGAGGTCGTTGCGAACCTATGACGATTCTGGTTTTACTTGACGTGGTTATTCCGACATACCGTCGGTTTTCCAGTTTCCAGAATTTTAAAAGGTAACTCTTCATCTTTTCACCCCAGATTCGTTCTTGTACATGGATCCTGGCTGGATTACGTCGGATTAATTTTTCCGCTGCGCCACGGGGCGTGCCGACGTGACCCAACATGTTGATGGTTTTATATTGAGACATGATATTCATTATAATAGGATATCCATGCTAAATCCGTACTTGACTCAAATTTCATAAGCTCAACTCGAAAAAATTTCAAATAAAATTTGAATGATAAATTAAAATTTGTTAACTCGGCTAAATCAAAATTTTAATTTAAGTCAATCAAATAACTTAACTGTAACAACCTACTAACTTGCGAACGAAAACAACGATTCAGAACGTTGAGCTTACAAAGCTCGGTGGTACATTTCTACTCTACCATAATTCATGATTATCATAAAATAAGCATTCAAGCTAAATATAGTTTATAGAGCATAGATAAGGCTTTACTATCTATGAGTTATCATCTAGCCTACACTAGCTAGAGATTCGTAGAGTACCTATCTTAAGGCATCAACAAGTCTACATGAAGTCTTACAAGTTTTACCATTCTTTACCATACTCGAGGTCACATAGCCTATCGAGTTACTTGAGCTCACTCAGCCCATCGAGTTAATTCATACCATACCCTGATCACTCAATCTATCGAGTTAATTCATATCGTACCCTGATCACTCAACCATCGGGTACATAAGCTATCATCGATAACATCCATACAACATACATAAATACATCCATACATCGTCTACATAATGGCCAACTAAGCCCTACTTTACTCGTGCTCACGCAGTCGTCAGGTTACCCATGCTCACACATCCGTTGAGTTAAAAGGACCGTATCCGGATCACCATAGCCACAGATATATCCTAGACATACTTAGATCACATTAGCCACAAGTAGTCTTTACCTGAGGTCACTCAGCCTATCAAATTATTCGAGCTCACTCAGCCTATCGAGTTCATTACCGTATCCAGATCACCATAGCCACGAATAGGTTTCTAACCGCACCAGATCACTCAGCCTGTGGGTACGTCGGATGTACTTGTTCACTCAGCCCGAAGTATGCATTCCATTATATAAGTACCATAGAACTGACTCTAAGACATCCAGATTCCTTTTTCTCATTCATAAAACAATACATGCTCCCCGAGCATTCATACACCTCACCAAGAGGTAAGTAGCACCAAGCCAAGCCATCAAACAAATGCCCCAAGGCATAACACTAACCATCATGGTTATCTCGATTCATCACATACCAAGTTATTACATAATATTCTCATCTACGAGGGTTAAATCTCGGTTTCTCAGTTGTACAATTCATTTTACCACATTAGAATACCCTTGGACCGTAGTCCTCGAATTTTCAACCCCTCAAACTCAATTTTAACATTTACAGATAGATTGCCCAGTGGGTATCGATACCATTTTTCACTACTGAAATTTTAATAGAATAGGGTGTACCGATACCGGCTTCCCAAGTACTGATACGAAGCCCAGAAATGGCTTCCAAGGCTCGGAAAATTACTTCCCAAGCTCCCAAATGAAACCTTAACCCCCCAACTCGATCCTACATCTTATAGGAGTTAATTAGGGTGGTTTGCTACTATTTTTACACCTTATTATTGATTAATCCAAATTCCACCATTAAAAGAGTTTTAAGCTACCAAAATACCCAACTAGTAATCTTAAACCATAACACCAAGTAAAACAATCACTTTATGATCTTCAAGAAGAGTAGGAGTCAGAGATGTACTGACCTTTAAGCAACTAACCTGGATTTGCTTCACACACTCACAAACCTCACCTTCTTCTGTTTGACTCCAACTTGAATAAGCCCAAAAAGACCACCTTTTTACCTCACAACAAGGAAACGAATCAAGATTTCAATAAACCTTTTAGGGAAAGGCCTGACTATGAATTTACACCTTTAAATCCAAAGGAAAATACCACAAAGCTTTAAACTTCCAAAACCCATAAATACAACTCTTACCTTTCCATCACAAAATTATGTTTTTCATTAAGCTCAAGAAGAGGGATTAACATATCTCAATCTTGAAACCTAAAATAAAAAATAATTAATAAAGTTTGGACCTTTAAAGCTAGAAACAAGCTTGAAGGAAGAGAGAAATGAGAGTGTATGGGAGAAGGTAAAAGATGAAGAAGATGATATCATCTTGTCCCCACCCCTTCTTATTCACGTGATATACCAATGGAAATGTTGGTATTCAGCCAACATTTTGAATAAAGGTACAATCACATCATAAAACCCTCAAGTTTCATCCTTTTTAAGGTCCTTTTCCAAACCCATAAAGCTCAATATTCATCAAAATAAACCTAAACTTAGCCCAATAAATCCAATTACTTAAGTCAACATGAAAGTCTATGACTTGGGTCAGCGCCCAACGTTGACTCAAAAATTCAGGTTGTTGTATTAACTCAAAATTTATAATGATGAGAATTGATAGTAGATCAATTCCTCAAATCAGCAAGTATTCTTGTCTACTAAGGCTGGAGTAAACTTCCATCAATCCAAAACTCTCCAAGATATAAACTAATTTCGTTTTTATAATATTAATCTTAGTCTTATATTTGCAGTCAAACCACGAACTATAATTTGAATATCAAAATCATAATTCATAACAAGCCAATAAATTGTCAATCTCAAACAAATACATCAACTGTCACACAAACATGTTTGATTAGAGTTTTAATAACAGTTTGCACAGGGGCGGAACTAGGAATTTATTATAGGGGGACCAAAATATGATCAAAAAATTGAATTGAACTATAACAAAATTAACATTTTTTGCAAAGAAGATGGCCTCATTAAAAACCTCCTTCAAAACCTCCTTCGTAACCAACATTTAGCCGAGGTTGGATGTTGGACATTGGAAGGAGGAAAAGAGTGCCTAAATAAAATTAATATATGAACAATCCTCAAAGGAGGAGATACAACATCCAAAATCAACTCAATACAACAACACAACCATGATGCAAAAGAAATATATCTATCGTTAGAACTCAAAATGAAAAGGTAAGCATAATACTCTAGAAAGATCATCAACAAGACAACAATGAAACACATATTCGAATAGCATCAATACGCAAACACAAGAAGAGAATCGCGTAGTAGGAAGAAACTTGAGAAACCAATCAACCAGCCACGAAGAACAAGAAGCTGAAATCCACCAGAAAAAACAACCCCAACACCTTACAAAGCAAAACTAAAAGGCAATGATGAAAAATATATATGTCACGTGATTTATCACAAGTTCAATAGAAACAAATAAAAAAGACAAGAGTAATAGCTTATTAAAATTAATCTTAAAAAATACATACCTTATTAAATTTCATTTGAGTTGGGCTCGCCTCTCTTTGATCAAATAAAAAGTATCAATAATCTCAGCAGTACTAAGTGTCTCTGCAATCTCATTTTCAATATAAACCAATAAATAATCTCTTAAAAATTCATCTTCCATTCGGCTACAAAGATTTGTTTTCACAATTTTCATGGCAGAAAAAGCTCGCTCTGAGGTAGCGGTAAATGCAGGAAGAGTCAGTACTAAGCGAAGTAGCATATACACCAAAGGATACATTTTTGCTTTCTCCGTAGCTACTAGTCCTCGACATAAATCACCAAGAGTAGACAAATTTTTCAACTCTGGATGAAGTGGAACATCTAGCAAATAATGTTGCAATTCATACTTCAAATAATTTTTCTCTTGTTCTGAAAAATTAGCAGGATAAAAATTCTTGGCTAAATTACAAATATCTTCCATGTTGAATGACTTATAACCATCTCTAGGATTCAATGATGCACCCAAAATGCGAAGCTCTGACGATTGTTCACTAAATCTATTGTTCAACTCTTGCATTTGTTTATCTATGACAGTTGTAAAAATATCTACTCGGTAATGATGCAATGTTGTCATTGTTTGCTTTTGTCTTCCTTGTTGCCGAAGAGATTTAAGCACATCAAAATAAGGAGCATCCATCTCAGGAATTGTAATACTATGTCGCTCACAAAATAATTGAACATTGTGTAAGAGATTTTCCCAACCATCATCTCTTAAATTTTGAATAAGCATCTTTGTAGTAGAAACCATGTGTATAGCATTTACAATGTCTTGGGACTTTTGTTGCAATGCATAACAAAGTCTATCAGTAATAGCTATAATCTCTTTAACCACATGTAAAATAAACACGAATTCATATGACATCAACAACTTGATTGCATTCAAAGCATCTCCTCGTTGAGCAAAAGTTGTATCTTGGGTAGCTATGTCAGTGACAACAATACGAGTAGCACCATACATTATGAGCATACTACAACTGGATTTGTAATGGGAGCTCCATCTAGTATCTCCCGGAAGTTGCAATGTTCCAATTTGATTAACACCTTTTTCCATCTCAAGCTCCTCAATTTCCTTCAAATGTTCTATTTCAGTTATATTATTAGCATGCAACTCATCATGACGTTTAGAAGAACTTGTAACAACATTGACAACAAAAATTAAATTTTGAAAGAAAGTATGAACCTGAGGTACTTCCCTTGCTGCAGCAACAAGTGCTAATTGCAGTCAGTGAGCCAAGTAGTGAACATAATAAGCATAGGGACAATCCTTCATAAATAATGCTTGCAATCCGTTCCACTCTCCACGCATATTACTAGCATCGTCATAGCCTTGCCCTCTTATGTCTTCAAGATTAAGATTATGATGTGATAAGACAGCATAAATCTCAGATTTTAAAGTTAATGAAGTTGTGTCTTTCACATGGACTAAATTCAAGAAGCGTTCTCTTACAAATCCATTTCTATCAACAAATCTAACCACTATGGCCATTTGTTCTCTTTTAGAAACGTCTCTAGATTCATCCATAATTAGAAAAAATTTTGCATCACCAATTTCCTCACGAATTGTACTTTGCACTTTTCTAGCAAATACATTTAGAATTTCTTTTTAAATTTTCGGGGAAGTGTATTTGGCATTTTGGGGGGCATTTTTCAAAAAAACTTCATCGACTTCTTTATTATATGATGCCAAAAAGTTTAATCATTTCTAAAAAATTTCCTTGGTTCTCCGAGTTAGAGCGTTCATCATGCCCTCTAAATGCACAAGCTTAAAATGTTAACCACCTAATTGCATATATTGTTGTTGTAAGTCGCAATCGATATCGTTGAATCTCTTCTGCACTTTGCTTCTCTACTATCTTCTCAAGGTGGCATGATTGGTTTTTGAGATTATAAAAACATTTAGCAGCAAAGTTATGAGCTGAATTAGAATCCTTCCCCATGTGACATAAAAATGCACAATCTTTCTCATTATTAACTTTTCTCCAATTCTTGAATCCTTTAACAGTGAATGTATCTGAACAACACCTTTCGATTGGTTTTTTTGCAAAAAGGAAACAATAAAAAGAATAAGCACTGTCTTTTGTCGGAGAATACTCTAACCAAGGAAATCTCTCAAACCAACTTTTTTGAAACCTACATATTGGTGTGAATTTTGTCTAGGTTGATATGGTCCAAAATCTACATATGCCCTCCTAATTAGATCTCTTTCCTTTGAATCATAATTCTTAATTTGTTTACGCAAACCAAGATCACGCACTAAAGAATTAATATCGATACATTTATCAATCATTATGAAATCTTGAGGAGTATGCTCATTAGTTGTACCAACAGCATCGTGTTGAACTTCATCACTTGGCTCAACTTGTACAGTAAGTTGTGCGTGATCTTCAGGAATTTTATCCTTTTTGTTTGGTAAAAAAATATGATGTTATTTGTTTTCTCTTTGACATATTTTGACCTATAATACCAACAATCAACAAATTAGAAAGAAAAAATAACAAATATATTATTCAATCAATCATTAAACCAAAAATTAGGAATAAAAAATAACAATTATATTACTAACCCACAACATAGTTCTTATAAAAATGGTTATTTATTACGATTAAACATGGCAAAGACAGAAACTAATCAAGATGATCCAGTCAATATACATTTGCAAAACAATGATCATTGATCAAGCCAATAATACTTAATATGTATATTGACACACAAAAAATTCCTACCACCAAACTTTGAAACACTTCTATTGAAATTGCTTAAACTTCTAATGATTTTGATAAAGGGCTTTCTTTACTACAAAAGAAAATAGAATACTGAAAGTAAAATTATAGGGAAATTTTCTCTTAATCTTCATAAATTATTTAATTTAAAATTTAATTTAATAATTAAACCCTGCATAATTATTTTTTTTAAAATTACACTCTTTGCTTGAAACTTGAATACTCACTATAATAATCAAAACTGATAAAAAAATTAATTAAATACACGTGATTGATATTTGATAAGAAATGTGGAGATGAAACTCTAAACCAGCAAAATTTTACAGTGTATTTTCTTTCTTGCATTGCTTAAAAAAAGAAATGATGAAGGTTGGAAAATTTTTTTAATTTTATTATTAAGTATGAATAAAATATTGTTTATAAAGAGAATGTGAAAGGTTTTTAGTTTCATTGTCTATTATTATCTTCTCATTTAATTTTGTCAGCATATTAATTATTTACTCCACAACTGGTTGATTTAAAAATTAAAATATTAGTTATTTTCTATAGTTGGCAGGGACCAAAAAATGATTAGAAGAAATTTATATTATATATATATATATATATATATATATATATATATATATATATATATATTTATCTCTATGTATGAGTAATATATAAAGTAACAATTGGCAGGGACTGGGTGCTCTTAAACTCTCCAATAGTCCACCTTTCAGTTTGCACGAACCAACTTGTCTCAGTGGTTAAAAAAAGGTTGTTATTTCTGGAGGTCACGGTTCGAACACCAACTACTGCAGCAGTATAATTATACAATGAAATTGTTAAAACCTAACCAAACAACTTGAAAAGCACGACATTAAAACTAACCTTGAAAAGAAAAAAATGTTACAAGAACAATAAAAAGCGTGTTACAAGAATAAAAATAATATGAGTAACAGTTGTTCGACCAACACGACAAGAATTGTAACAAAATATGAGTAACAGCCGTTTGACCGAAGACGGCACCACTCTCGAAGAGTGAATTCATTCCCCTTGCAAATTCAAAAGTTGAACAAAGCTAGTATAAGACTCACTTGACAGTCTTTTCTCTGTTCTTTGACAGTCTTTTCTCTGTTCTTTGACAGTCCTTCTGCTTCTGGCAGTTTTCCATTTTCCGATAGCTTTCTCTCTGCTCACTTCCTTTAATGGCTAACGTTGACGACTTCATGGCGGGTCTTTCACTCGGTGAAGCGGAGGATGAGGAAATCCTTTTGCAATATGATGATGTGGTTTCAGAGGTTTCTTACGACATGTGCTTTGTGGGATCGTTCCTTTCATCGTCGTCAATTCATTTTCAGTCGATGAGAACTACTTTAGCGAATGTTTGGCACCCGATTGGTGGAATCTCTATCTCTGATCTAGGCTCATATCGTTATTTATTTCATTTATATTATGCCATTGACGTTGATCGAATAGAAGCAGAGGGGCCGTGGTATTTTAATGCTCATCTCCTGGTTCTTCATCGTTTGAAACCTGGGGAAAATCCTCTCTCGGTTTCGTTAACTCATACGGGTTTCTGGGTTCTGATCCATGATCTCCCGCCGGGCTGTGTGACGGTGAATGTTGCTAAACAGCTGGGGAATTTCATAGGGGTTTTTTTAGATTATGATAGTAAAGCTATCACTTTGGGTTACAAAGGCTCTATGCGGATTCGCGTTTGGTTAGATGTGCGGCAACCTCTAAAGCGACGGAAAAAAATTGCTTTAAAATCTGGATCGGAGAAGAAAGAACTGATTTTTGAATGGGATGTTTCCTTGCGGGCGCCGGCAAGACGGAACATGGTGCCGACCAGCAAGTGGCTTGTTGATGATCCAATCTCGGGTCTTCAGTCGAACTTCAATGCCGCTGGAGACAATTCCGGATCTGCTAATTTTATGCGATCTAATCCCGCAGGTCAAAAGGATAAGATTTTTTCAAATCCCTTAAATGGTGCTCCTCATAAGTTTTCAGGTTCAGGGGCTGGAATTAATATATCCAGCCAATTTGATGGATCCTCTCTAAATGCCGCAGATATCTTTAAGTTTAATGGGCCAATCTTGGGTCCAGCTGGACCTCATATTCCCAAAATGGCCCACCTGGAAGCCATGGATATTAGTGAGGTGGAAGAGGTTCCTATTGAACATTCTGATGGTCTTAAACGTCAACGTGTTGTTTCATTGCATTCGGGTGTTTCCTCTAAACATGGGGATTCAAGCGAGGCTACTACTAATATATCGGCGGCCCAAGATAAACGGGCTGACCGGGCACAATGAAGCTGTTAAGTTGGAACGTTCGAGGTCTTGGGCAACCTCGGGCAGTTGGTCGTCTCCGGCGTGTGCTGAGAGACTTATGCCCGTCGGTGGTCTTTCTCATCGAAACAAAGTTACCGGATTTTAAAATGGCCAAAGTTAGACGGAGATGTGGGTACTCAAACGGAATCGATGTTAGTGCAAGAGGTCGGAGTGGTGGGCTTTCGTTGGGATGGAGAGATGACGTTTCGGTTAGACTGTTATCTTTTCTGTGAAACATGTTGATATTGAGATTGAAGACATTGACCGAGGTTTTAAATGGCGACTCACAGGTTTTTATGGGGCTCCTGAGGAAAGGAATCGGGCTGGGGCTTGGGATTTACTTCGCCATCTCAGCTCTTTGAATAATTTGCCTTGGGTGGTCTTGGGCGATTTCAATGAAATTTTATACTCTTTCGAGAAAGAGGGAGGCCTCCCACGCAGCGAAAGGCAAATGGAGGGTTTTCAAAAAGCTCTTTCGGATTGTTCATTGGAAGATATGGGTTACTCGGGCCCTTGGTTTACATGGGAAAAAGGGTGTTTTGCTTCGACAAATATCCGCGAACGTCTTGATCGTGGAGTTGCTAATGTAGATTGGCTTAATCTTTTTCCACACTTTAAACTTGAGCATCTGGTACGCTCTTTTTCCGACCACTGTCCGTTGTTGCTATCTACTTCAGGTCCGAAATTGGTAAGTGGCCCGTGCAAATTCCATTTTGAAGCCGCATGGCTGTTAGAAGATTCTTGTTTTGACACTGTTGCCCAGTTATGGGCTTCCGTGGATGGCCCACTTCCAAAAAAACTGGAGAAAGTTGTTGAAGGCTTACCACATTGGTACCAGGGAATCTGTCGGGCTAAAAAGGCCCATTTAAAATCTTTGCAGAATAATTTGGATCACCTTCAAGAGCTTCCAGTTTCTGATGAAGTTTTGGGGGAAATTCTGGGTTTAAAAACTGATATTAATGCCGAAATTGATAGGGAGGAGGTGTTCTGGAAACAACGTGCGAGGGTCAACTGGTTAAAACATGGGGACCGTAACACCCCATTTTTTCATAGCCAAGCAACCCAACACAGGAAACATAATAGAATTGAAAGTTTGCTTGATGATGCTGATAACGACATCTCGTCTGAGACCGAGTTGTTTGATCACGCCACTGGTTATTTCAAGAAGCTTTTTATGACTCAGGGTTCTCAAGCCGTAAGTGATATTTTTTATTTTATTCAGCCCGTTATAACCCAAGACATGAATGATGCTCTTCTGCAGCCGTACACAAAGAAGGAAGTTTGGGATGCTCTCCAAAATATGCAGCCGCTAAAAGCTTGTGGCGAAGATGGTTTCGGCGCAATTTTCTTTCAGAAGTTTTGGAACATTGTGGGTGACGAGGTTTTCCAGTTCTGTTGTTCTATTTTGAAGGGAGAATCCTCGATGTCCGAAATCAATTCAACCCGGATTGTCCTTATTCCAAAGGTAACTAAACCGTCTCGCATAACCCAATTCCGTCCTATAAGCTTGTGCAACATTATTTACAAGATAATTGCAAAGATGATTGTGAATCGTTTTCAAGGGGTCTTGCACTTGTGTATTGATGAAGCACAAAGTGCTTTCGTTCCTGGGCGTTTAATATCTGATAATGTGTTAACGGCATACGAAATTCTCCATGCTTTTAAGAACAGGAGGCGAGGCAGGATTGGTTTTTTTGCTCTTAAATTGGACATGAGCAAAGCTTACGACAGAGTTGAATGGGGCTTCCTCATTTCAATTCTTCAACGGCTGGGTTTTGCGGCAGATTGGATCGAGTTGCTGATGACTTGCGTGTCCACGGTGTCCTATGCAGTGGTTCTGAATGGTATCTCGGGTGAGGTGTTTCAACCTTCAAGGGGTCTCCGGCAAGGAGATCCGCTCAGCCCTTATTTATTTCTCTTATGTAGCGAGGGACTTTCTGCCCTTCTTCGCTCGAGGGTACATATGGGTTTGTTAAAGGGTGCTAAGATTTCCAGGAATGCCCCTCTAATAACTCATTTGTTATTTGCCGGTGACTGTTTGCTATTCGGAGACGCCACAGCTACAGGGGCTACGGTTATAAGAGATCTGCTATCTCTTTATTCATCAGCTTCAGGGCAGCTCATCAACTTTGACAAATCGGGGGTATATTTTAGTGGCAACGTTATTGCTTACAATAGAGCTAATGTCTGTCGGATATTAAATGTGCATAGTTCCAGTAATCTTGAGCGTTACCTGGGCCTTCCTCCAATTGTTGGGCGTAATAAGAAGGCGGCATTCTCGGAGTTGTTTGGAAGGGTTCTCAATCGTAGTAACCATTTGAGCAATCGCCTTCTGTCGGCAGGGGGTAAGGAAGTGTTTATCAAAAAAGTTTTACAAGCTATGCCTATATATGCTATGTCTTGCTTCCTTCTTCCAGTTACTTTTTGCAGAAAATTGGAGGGTATTTTAAGTCGATTTTGGTGGCAGAAATCATCAGCTAAAAGAGGAATTCATTGGTGTTCATGGCAGTCACTTTGTGAGTTAAAGGAGGCTGGTGGTTTGGGCTTCAGGGATATGGCTAAATTTAATATCGCGCTTTTAGCGAAACAAGGATGGCGCTTAATTAACAACCCTGAGTCTCTGTTAGCTCGAACACTTCGGGCGAAATATTATCCTCGCGGCACTTTCCTTAATGCCTCTCTCGGTTGTAATCCCAGCTACACTTGGCGCAGTATATAGATGGCTCGATCGCTTCTTGAAAAGGGTCTTATTTGGCGTATTGGGTCGGGAAGCGAAGTCTCAATTTGGAATTCCTACTGGCTACCCAGCTGCCCCCCGAAACTTGTGAGCACCCCTCCGGTAAATGGTTTAAACACTGTCTCGGATCTTATCCTTCCTAATCTGAGACATTGGAATAGTGCTCTTATCAATGATCATTTGAATCAAAATGATGCCCAGTTAATAGAAAGTATTCCGTTGTCTAACGGAGTTCAGGGGGATTTACTTGTCTGGGGAGGTGAACCGAAAGGGATTTACTCAGTTCGCAGTGGATACAGACTCCTTCTAACTTCGAACATCAATCCTAATCCTTCTATGTCTATTTTTAAATTGTTATGGAATACCCCGTGCCCAGCTAAAGTCCTTATATTAATTTGGCGTTTTCTTCACAATTTTGTTCCTACCATGCAGAACTTATATTACAAGAGAGTCTCTCAGTCTGCTATCTGCCCTAGGTGTGCTCAAGCAACAGAATCTATCGAACATTTAACACGAGACTGTATTTATGCTAAGGAGGTATGGGCTCTTACTGGTATCACTTGGCCGCCTAGACTAAATCAGGATAATTTTTTTGATTGGTTTTGCTGGTTATTTTCGAACACATCATCCATTCAAAGACAGATAATTACAGTAACCATTTGGGCTATGTGGTACGCTAGAAACAAATTAGTGCACGAAAGGAAAAATCAGAGAGCCATTGAGTTAATTACCTTCTGTAAAGGGTACCTGAGCGATTTGGAGAAGGCTTCAGTGTCACTGTCCTCTCCCCGAGAAGCGGCCACGGCACAGTGGGTTCCACCGGCTGACCCACTTGTGAAGGTCAACGTCGACGCCGCCTTCAACTCCACCAGTCATTGTTCCTGGGCAGGGGTTATAGTCCGAGATTCTGAGGGTCAGGTGTTGGGCTCTTGTCTACGGCCGAGTTCGCATATCTCTTCGGCGTTCGCGGCGGAGGCTCAAGCCGTCTTGGACGGTCTTCAATTCGCATCGGAGTTGGGTTGCATGCAGATTCTTCTGAAGAGTGACGCTCTTACTGTGATTCGGAAAATCCAGTCTCCGGGGGACGATTCTTCCATCCTCCGTCCTTATATCACTGATGCGAAGGCGTGGGTTCGTCGATTTTCAAGTTGTCGCTTCATCTTCTCCAGCAGAGGTGGGAATTTGGCGGCACACGAGATGGCTCGGTTGGGCGGAGTCTACACAGAAGCAGTCTCTTGGGTGGAGGAGGCGCCACCACAAATCCTCGCCATTATTCAGGCCGATCGTGAGCGGCTAGTCACCGATTGATTATCGTCGGTTGAGGTTTTCGGGTTCCTTACCCATTTTTCTCTGGTTTCACTTTTGTTTTCTCTCTCCACTGTAGGAGACCCAGAGTTTCTTTACCCGGTATAAGCTGTCGCTTCGGTTTTCGTGTTGGCATTTATGTTGCCTTTTACTTCTATTAATAAATTTATCCGGGATATTTATTCAAAAAAAAAAGTTGAACAAAGCTTATGAGATAAAAAAAAACAAATACATATCACTGAGGTCAGTATGTTTAAAGCATGCCTATGCATTAATAAGACTTGCATAAATCACATTTACATCCCTAATCTACACATCGGTGTCAAGCAGAAGCAATTCTGATGTTCGTGCTCGTCCCGTGGCACGACACCTATGCTTAAAACTGCCGAGAGAGAGAAAAAGAGCCCTACTCATATACCCGGACACCAAACCAGTTTCATGAGTTCTTCCGCCTCGAACTTGCCTTAAGACTATCTATTCTGATTCTAACCTCTGCGGGCAACTCACTAGAATTCCGGGTCTCCGAGCTTTCCGAAAGTCTGCTTTGTGCTACATCACGTTCCAAGCTTTCTGACCTTCGTCTTTGTATTTGTATTCTATCATGTTCCATAGGTCGAAATCGAATCTGAAATGCTCTATAGGAAAGCAGAGGTAGTAGAGCGGAGATAACAACAAGAAGGGTGGTGAGCCAATACAGAATGCTCGGAGCACAAGCTTCAACAAGAACCTTGTATGCCGTTGTAGATAATGTCGGCGGGATTGAACCATAAACCACCAGGAATATATACCAAAGGGCAATGCTTCCCCATATGAACAGATGCTGGATCCATGTGAAGTAATTGATTGAAAGTGCCATTTGGCAATTTACGGTCCAAACTACACATGTATACATCGTCACCCCAAGAATCGAATAATCAGCAACTTGACCGTCTTTGCGGAATGCACCAACTATCGAGTTGGTTGTTAAGAAGTATATGATTATTGAACTAAGAAGTCCATTAAACATCCAGCCAAGAATAAGGACCCAGTTGAAGAGGAGATTCCGCACACCCTCCTGGTATAATAAAGGATGCTGCAAAAAGTGATCGACATTCTTAGTTCAGATGCACAACAGGTAGTAGTTCCGGATATGGATAAACAAATTTCTTCAGAGTGATATTGTATCTACGACATAAATATACGGAATTGTTCACCTTGAGGCAAAGTCTGGCAGAAACATCTTGATCAAAAACACCAAGCGCGATTACAGGAAGTGAAGTGAAGAAGACATTGTAGCTTGACATGTACCAGTCATTGTAGGCAGGTTGTCCAGAGAAAGAAGTGTAGGCCTCGAACCAAAACAGAGTAAATCCGAAAGTGATGTTCTTGTAGAAAAAGTAGCAGACCTGCAATTACAGGAAAGAGAACTTAGATTTCAGCGCAGATATTCATTTTTGTTAAAAATTTGCCTAATCTGTTCCCGGAAATGGAAGAAAACACCAAATAACTTGTTAAAGGTCTTATGCTCCAATAAGTATAACACCAATTTTAAGACAAGAATCTTAAGTAAAAGGTAATAGATTGCGACATAGACTAACATTCTCAAGTTATCAAAATAATAGGATTATCAGAGTTTAGCTTTGCAACAATGGGAAAACTGAAGAAAACATTCTTACCATCATCGATATTCGCCTGTAACACCAATGGCCATGCACCAGTAGTAAACGTTCCAAAAAACGAAATTGAGCTATTGCAAAATCACTTGCCATAACAGCCTGGAATTCATGATAGCAATTAAAAGTTAGAAACCAGACACAGATAGAGAGTTCGAACACAAGTAATGGTTTAACAAAAATATGAGAAGGTCTTGGAAGTCAGAATAAGCAGAAATCTGATTCTCAAAATAACAAACGATATTAATCAAAGTTGATAGCTGCTAAAAAATCCTGATCAATCAGCAAAAGCTTGTCACCACCATTTTAAAAATTCATGAAGTTCCAGTTCATTCTTCACCTCAAGGAGGAAAATTCATAGGAAAGCCGCGAATTCTATCAGATCAAATATTCCTATAAAGTGAATGATCAAGCATCACAAAATGGGACAGAAAATCGGGTTATCGAAGTGGAAGCAAACAAGAGCCAACGTGATGCTGATAAGAAGACCGGTGGAAAAAAATCACTTCATTCATAGGCATATACGAACCAAACAGCAGCAAACCACTTCTTAAGAAAGGACATTATTTTATGATTGGGCTTCCCTAATCCCAAAAAAATACAAAACCAGAAAATGTACAAATTTTAAGCTCAAGTGTGTCAGATAGAGTTGAGTATCCAACACAGGTATTTTTAATTTTTCCTATGTATTTGGCAGATTGTTGGAGGTACATATCCTATATGTGCTGGACACTAGTATTGGACAAGGATACTTCAAAAAAATAAATAGTAGGAGCAATGTAGGAGAAGAATACTAGAACAAAGAAACGTGCTTTTACCTGCATCCCTTCGACTCCACTGATGCCTACTCCAATATCAGCCTCTTGAAGCATGCCAACATCGTTTGCTCCATCACCAATTGCTAATGTCGTTCTACCCGTAACAGATTTCACCAGTCTTGTAATCTGCATATATACTAGAATTCTATCAAATTATTTTCATGCCAATTACTACAAATTCCGCTAATCTTTATGAAAATCCCATAGCATACTTATTCTGTACACATGATACTTACAACAGCCTTTTGTTTCGGCGAAGATCGGCAGCATATAACAGTAGCACAACATATCGCAAGATCCATAAATTCGTTCACCAAAGTCTTGTCCATAGCAAAAGTCAAGGACTTGCCATCAATTATCAAACCAAACTCTATCGAACTTTCTTTACCCACTTGAGATTTTCCGTCGCGTATTTGCTTCTTTACACAATCAAGAGAAGCCTAATAATAATAATAATAACAGATTCAGATTTTTTCCCAATACGGATTGCATTAACATTATTTTGGAACAATGTAGTCTATACCTCGGCAATGACCTCCTTATCCCCTTGTTTTACCAAGGCTTCAATTTCCGGCAACTCTAGCGTGATCACAATCTGTTTCATTCCATGCCTAAGTAGACTGCATGCGTACCTGTGGAAATGTAGTACTTATAGCATTTGCAATCATTAAACTATAGACAACAAGTTCGATTCAACTGTTACCATACCCAATATTAATAGCAGTTCCCCTTTTGTCTCCTGTCAAGACCCATATTCCGATTCCAGCACGTGCAAGCTTGTCAATACAGTCTGGGACCTACTTACCGGAGAAACATAGCAGTTTATACAAACCATAAGTAATTTAGAATAAACAAGGAGACCAATTTATGTACACAATTTGGCACTCACATTCTTTGTTAAGATATTGCGCATGTTTCAATATAAATTAAAAAGATGATATATTAAAAGCAAGTGCCGAAATAGGTCAGTGATTTCGGAAGTTTCACTAGAAATTATAAAAATAATAGTTGCAACGAATCCTAAACTAGTTTAACTGACCCCCTGTTGTAATTTGTCTTCAACTGCTGTGGCACCGAGAAGAATTAAGTCCCTTTCAATCCGATCAGCCAACTCATCCACCAAAACATCTCGGTCAGCAGTTACAGAAGTTTTGGCCTTCAAAAATTCTTGTTCCCATGTTTTATACTCATCATCATCAAGCTCACGATATGCAACTGCCATGGTTCGTAATCCTGCCTCAGAATATCTTTCAATATGCTCTTTGGTCGTTTCCTCAAATTCCCGACCTTGTTTCGAAAGCCTTTCAAATATTACACTGAATACATAGAGATAAACAAAAACAATACATTACCTGACCTATTTCACAACTTGATAAAATGTTACCACAATATATCAGCATGAGGAAGTGTGGGTTCCGAGTTCTGACCTGTCTGCACCCTTGGCAAGAAGCAACAACTGGTTCTCTGGGTTCCTTACAATGACGGACATCCTTTTCCGAGCACTACTGAACTCCAACACATGAAGAAGGTTGTATACTCTGTAAAATAGAAACTTATTCATTCACATGCAAAGTAGACTTAAGTTTACATAACGAATAATTTGTCCTTTAAACACTACCCTATTTTTTGCCCTCACGGAAACTGTGAGAGTGATGATGCATGAATCAGAAAATGTAGATAGGTTTTTTTTCGAGATAAGATTGATAATATGCATAAAATGATTAAGGGCATGGTGTGAAAGATTACAAAAAGGTTACCTGTCAATTGTTATGCCACTCTCGGGATCTAATTCATGCAATTGTATGCTTGTTTGATTCCTTACGAAAAACTGAAAACCAATCTCTCGAGCAGCAATGACAAATGCTGCTTCATCTGGTGACTCAGCTTCGTAAATAATCTCACCAGAATCCATTACTTCAGGAACTGCAGTATGGCAAGTTGCTAGGACCCGAAAGAACTTCTGTATGACATCCTTTCGTTCTTCATGCACCCAATGCCCATTCATAATGCGTTCATCTCTGAAGTTGAAACCCTTGACAGATTTTTTTGATGCAAATTCATCTATAGGTGTCAGTTCAGTCAATTGTTCACCTCTTTTCCTTGCCAGTGCAATTTCGACCTCCGTCATGCCACGGCCATAGGCAGTGCCAGCTATCGAGCATTTCACAAACTCCATGGAGTTGCATGTCAAAGTTCCAGTTTTGTCGGAGAGTATAGTATGGACTTGACCAAGTTCCTCATTCAAATTAGATGTCCGTGCATGTGCCGGCCTATCTGTTTCCTCATCATACATAGCCTGGTCTTGGTTAATGAAAATGCTTTGTAAAACCTTGCAAATCTCAATCGAAACGTACAATGATATTGGTATCAAATATCCATACAACATAAGGCCGGTCAAGCAATGAAAAAATGCAGCCAGTGCTGGTCTTCTGGGGTCAAAGAATACAGTCGTATTATCTGGTCGGAGATACCACCTTCTATAATTTCCACCACTAATATCTTTCCCAGTTTCGATTCCGAAAAAGAAAGACCCTATGAATGATATAGAAATCAGAGCACTGAAAAGGACATAAATTATCTTATCCATCCTCCTCTCAATCTTAGTCCTCTTGGAAGGAGGATCCGTTGCATTCTGCATTACTTTCGTGTCATGCCCGGTGAAAATAACCACACCAAAGATATATTCTGTATTCTTCAGTTTAGAGCCTCTCAAAAGTATCTGCTGTGGGGAAAGTGAGTATTGTTGACAATCATAGTACAATGTTCCGACAAAAGAATAAAGATGTTCATTTGGATCCTCGCACTTGATCAAAGCTCTAAAGTCCTTAAAGCTCCCTGCGTCACGCCAGGGGGATGTTACCTCAAGGGCATGCTTCAACTTTAGATTAGTCTCTCCATCAAGGTTCATTGTCTCGACATAGCAAACACCATCTTCGTAGTTTGAAGAAAGTAGGAGTATATCAGCAGGAAAATATTCATCCTTGCACACTTTAACAAGCTCACCAACACGGAGATCCTTCCATTTGTTTTGTTTGAACGAACAAGAACTTTTATCATAAACTTCAACCTTTCGGTTGTTTGCTTCTACATCCTGAAAACCATGGAAAAGCTACATTAGATGTCTTACATAAATTCAAAGGAAACTTACTGGAAAGAAGAGCACCCTACTGAAGCAAGAAAAGTAACAAATATCACAACCAAATAACGAACAAAGGGCCGATAAAACACTGAGAAATACATTTTAGTATATAAACAACAAGAAAATAAAAAATTGCAACTAGATTAAATTCCAACAATGTAGCTAAATAAGTTTCAGTTCAAGCCAAATATCATATAGGAAAATTAAAGCTGAATCAACCCTATATAAAAAGTGTTTTTACCTCGTCATTCTTTTCTACAGGCAATAAATATGTTTTTTCTACAATAAATATGAAGGCAAAAATGAAACTATAACTGGTATCCTCACTACGACACTCTTCAGTATACTTACTGAAAACATAAATAGCAGACGCATTAAGATCTAATGGTTTAATTAGATATTATAATGTGAAAATAAATTACTACATATTTCCAATATGATAAGTGAGGAATTAGAGCTAACATCCAAATGGTGTTACCCCACTTTCCAAGTTGTTTCCATACGTGCCTAAATACTACCAGCAGTGGTCTTGGAAAATATAAAGACTTATCAATTGGATAAATAAATTTTTCAAAGAAAAAAACCAACTTCTTGTGCTGCTTCATACCAAAATTCCTTTCTCTATCATTCCATGGATAACAATAAGAAGAAGCAATGTGTTGTTCCGAGGACCCTCAAATGCATATTCAAATATGGGTATGTAGATATGACCCTCCAAAGACCCTTAAAATGCACAGAAAAACATCAAAATAATTGAACATACCTATGTCGGACACATCTATCTAACACTCACACCCGAGTCCACGAATGATTTATTGTTATGATCATGACAAAGCATAGAGAAGCTCCAATGACAGGGTAGGATAAATTAATTAGTATTTCCAAGTTCGAGAATTAGGACCATCTGATGTGGAACTTTTGTCTTGAAATGCCTTACATATCAATTCATTGCAGGAACTGAATGAAAGGAGTTAATTCAATTATGTTGCATCTATTTGGAAATCAAATTGATAACAAAGAACACAACAGGAAGCATCTTCCCACTATCATATGCGGAGAAAACAAATTAGAAAATTAGCATGAAACAAACAGCAGGATTGTTAACAATAGTCACAGTCATTTCCAGGAACAACATAATACCGGGACATTAAACAATGTGAAATTTCTCGACTTATTTTAGGATATGATTTGTCCCGTTTGGTAAACACATGTTTTAGCTCGAACTTTATTGTTTTTTATTTCACCATATACGATTTGAACCTAAAGCATTCAATAGGGAGCAAAACTAACAGTAATAGCAAAGCACTGAAAGGAGAATAAGAAATTCAAGCATCACCTGGAGTCTTCGCCTCCAATCTTCGACACCCTCTTTGGCCATCGTAGCTCCAATCACCACCACGAGGGGCAGAATGATGCTTGGTGCTGAATATGGTGCCAACGGACTGAACGAAACACAAGCTACAACAAGAAAGTATATGTTTGCAACCCTCCTAAACTGCTCAAACAAAGACTTTGGGATGAAATTGATTGCTGTATACTTGGTAGTGGATACATAATTCCCCCTGTACTTGAGTCGAATTTGCTCTTGACTATCAGGTTCATTGCAATACACCACTCTTGAGTACCCTTTTTGCCCGATTTGCGCATGTTCGTCTAGAGAATTTGACCGACAACACGCGAATGAGCAAAGTTTGCTTAACTGAATGCTTCTTTTCCTTCTTCTGGCCATTGCCAAAGCTTATATCCAGTAAGGGTTTTCTCTCTTCTGGCAAATAATCACTGAAAAAAACTCAGATTTCCCTAACAATTATCAACCACATTAATCTTCCAAATCAACCACTAGTTCACAGCAAACAAACAAAAAAATCTTCCAATTCCCCTTTATAACACAGTATGAACAGTAATACCCTTCCAATCCAATCAAATTCACCAAAAACATAAACAAAAACAAACCCGGTGACTAGAAATTCTTATCTTTGCATCCACATGAGCTTTGAATGCCTTTGATTTCTGAGCTAAAATCCCAACACAGAAAGCGCATGAGCCAGCTCAGAAAACTCAAAAGTTTTCATTTTAAAAAAGCATGACAAATACATGAAAGAAACCTCATATTTGTCACCTTAAACTTCAACGAATAAAACTTTCTTGACAAAAAAATGTCCTTACTACAACCAGCAAGTTTTGTATCAAAAGAAAATTCCTTACTTTCAGTTGAAGTTCCAGAGATCTCTTCCTTGTTGTCTGAAAGTTTCAAACTTTACAAGGAGTGTGAGAAAGGCAACATAAAATTAAAATTAAAAATAAAAAAAGAAAAGAAAAGAAAAGAGAGGTGCTTTGCATTAGTCTTTGGAAAGAGAGAGTCGTTAGCTTTGCCGATGTTATAAGCAAGAACTAACCATGAAAAAACTTCACATTAGGGGTGAGCGTTCGAGCGAGTCGAATCGAGTCGAGTCAAAAAAATTAGAGTTATTCGAGTTCAATCGTCATATTTTACAACTTAAACTTAAATTGAAATTTTTTCGATTCGAGTCGATTTTAGCGAGTTCGAGTCGAGTTCGAGTCGATTCGATTTTTCGAGTTTGGTTTTAATTTAAACATTTTTTTATTTATATCTACATATATATTTCTTCATATTATTTTTCACATGTGTAAAAAAAGATTTTGAATTATATCTACATACATATAAATTGACTTATGACTAAACAATACAATGATTCTAAAAGCACAAAAATAAAAACACATTTTTCATCAAACAAGGTAAACCTGTCCAAATTTCAATTGTAACAATCAAACCAACAAAAAGAAAACTCAACCTTCCATTATAAACTACGAGCCTCGTTAAAAACCTCATTCTTATCTAGGTAACGCCAAGACGAGACCAAAGATAGCGGAAGGAGGAAAAGAACTAACCATGAAAAAACTTCACATAGATGGTACAGCGCTGGATAATTGCCTAAAGTAGAAAGGGCCAGAAAAAAGGGTAGATTACAATTAAGCCATCTTTACTTCAACATTTTGCAATAACATCCCAAGTTGCTTTCCTTTTCTTTAAGCTTCTAATCTTGTATAGGAGGAGTATATCATATATGTATATTCGGGCCGGGTCGCGATCTTTTTCCTGGTATAAAACCATTTTTATCTTAATTTCTATTCATTAAACATTAATAATAACCTTTTTTGCCCCCAACTTTATCAAAATAATTATTTTAGCCCTTAAGTTTTTATTGTATTTATTTGACCTTCTAACTATTATCTTTTATCAAATTGATCCAAATATTACGGAACATTAATAGTGTCGTTAAGCTGACATCAAATGTTTTTTATTTTTTGTCATGTCATCAAAAAAATTTAAAAATATTTTATTCTTATTAAAAACTGACATCAATTATTTTTTATAGTTCTTAATATTTTATGTTTTTTGATAACGTGATAGAAATAACAAGTCGGCATCTCAATAACCATAAAATAATTGACATTAACCTATGGTATAGTATTGTTTTGTCATATTTGTGTTAGTTTAATAGAAATAAAAGTTCAATTGTAAAGAAAATCAATAAAAATTAAAATTAAAATGATTAGACCAATAAAGTTAGAGGGTAAAATTATCCTGACATTTTTAATATTTTATATTTTTTTCCTAATGTTCTTTATCTTTGTACATTTTATGTATATAAAAAAGATGAAGAAGAAAAAAAAAAGAGAGGGGTTTATCATTTATGTAACTGCAAACTCCCATATCGAAGTAAACTGAGATCAGATCTTATGCGAAGACGTGGCAAAATCATATCCTTACACGTAGATGATTGTTTTAGGATATGAAGAGTCAGAAAAGGGGTGATGAAATTGCTGAATGGATGAACTTTTTGTACCCTCTCTGTGCTTTGACTGGGTGGACTCAGTTTTGAATTTTCTGGAAGTGAAAAGTTAATGTTGGCGTAGAATGGTTAACATATGAGACAATGGTGTTTTCCCAATGGATGTTGTTTTCTTCTTTTTCGGTATAAATACAACACTTAATATAAAATATAATTTAAATGAATATTACATTTTAAATTATAATTACAATTATAACCCTAAAATATGATACGTATATAAAAATTATATTTGGGATTATAAATAAATTTGCCACGGCTTTGTTTTTTGTTTCTTAAAAAAATAACGGTAATTTTAATTGATTGTATAGTTGTCGTTAATCCTTCCATTTCACACTTTGTTTTTATTTAACACAGTTTTTTTTTTCACGTCCGTCTATTAAACATGTCAATCTGATTAACATTAGCCTATGATTCAACCACCAACAAGTTTTATTTTGCATATCTATTTTATAAATTTATGCTTTGTTTTATCAGTCTTAAATTCAATGTTTTTTTTTTGTTTCGTATAAGTTTTTGTCTTACTGTTGTCAATGTTTTCTTTAAAGTTGGTTTTGTTGTCGTCCCTCTAATTGATGGATGTTCTATTCTTTTTTAACATATCTATTTTCGTTGGATTCAATAGATGTTAATATCTCAAATAGTTTATTTTAATTAGAACTTATTCCTTGATTTAGTTGTTATTAATGATGTTAGTCACTTAGATAATGTTGATTTTTTCCAAGAACTTAAGTTTCAATATATTCAGTAAACTTTCTAGTTTAGAAATAGCAGTCTTTTCGATTGCCATGTAGTGGTTTTTATAGTGAATGGAATTTTAAATTTAAAAGAAAAAATAGATTAGTTTTTATATAAATGTTAAATTAATCAATATAGTAATATTATTTTTATAGCTTTAGACATCACATTATGATATTTAAAAATAAAAAAAATTAATGGGTGCATAAATGGGACAAAAGTTTTCTGTCCCTTTTTATACCCAAACACTAAAAAAAATTTAAATTTTAAACCTTAAACTCTAAAAAACATCCTACCATTAATTCCCTAAACTATAACCTTGAATCATAACCTTAAACTTAAGCATAATTCTTTAGTGTGGGGCATAAAAAGGACATCGAAAAAGAGCAAAAATTTTCTATTCGCATAAATGTATTAAAGTTTATATACACATTATTAAATTATCAAAAAATGAGAACTCATTAAGTTGTTCCAATGAAAAAAGATGATGTTGTTTCTCTTAGGTGATTCGGGTTCGAACAACGTAGTATATACGATGTGTGTGCATTTCTAAAAGACTAGTCAACCAATAAGTAGGATATCGGTGGTTATAAAAAACCACACTAAAATATTAAAAAATCAAAAAAAAATTATATTGGACATACTCTTAAAATTCAATTTTTTTCAATACCTGTTATTAAGGGGTCAATTTTTTTCATTACTTTTTATTATGGACATACTCTTAAAATTTAATTTTTTCAATACTTATTTTTTTTATCCAAATGATGTATGATTTTATTGATGAAGAGAATCATACAAATCATTCAGGTGCCTTATTAAAAACCTTTCTAACCTAAGATGAAGGAAAAAAGTACACCCTTATGAAGAATGCAAGACACAAACTTGAAACCAAGAGCCAACACACCCCAGAAATGAATCACCAGAGTAAAGCCTAGGTAACTATCAAATCAACTCTACTATCCAAACATGTGTGCACCAGAACCTGCAATAAACCAGCGGCCAGTAAACACCCTCGTTCACCCAGCACACTCTGCCTATGCCTCAAACCAAGTTACGCGATCAACGCCCCCTTTAGCCAATATATCCACAAGACCATTTGTTTCATGAAACACATTTGTGAAACATAACATGGCAATTTAACACATGCAATATCAATCGCATGAAAGCACCTTAATAATCGCTAAGGACGCTTATCCATATGTAAAATCTAAGAGACCGCAACCGTTGATTCGGACTCAATGATAATAGTGTTCCCATCCCCTCACTGTGATCCTACCAAAATCTCTAAGGCATGTTTAATGGCATATAATTTCGCTTCATTCGATTCCATTACCCCCCCCCCAAAGGGCCCGAAAACACCGACAAGATACAACTGGATGAATCTCAAAGCACACACCCACAACCTGCCAAACCCGGCTTGCCCCGCGCCGAGCCATCGATATTGAATTTCAACATTCCAACCGAAGGGGGATACCAACAAATATTCATCTGAGTCTCAGATCTACTCTCATTATGATAACACCAACGCGGACAATCCCACCACATGGTTTCAACAATTGAATCTAAGCCTCTCAACGCTTTAACCTAATACCAAGTACGCATTCTGATCAAGAAAAATAAATCTTCCATCTGAATCCGAGAATTATTAAACAATTAATCATTCCTTGCCAATAAAGTAGAGCACATCACTGATGCGCACCCAGCTAGCCACCAGTCTTGAACCACTCCCATGAAGAAACCAGTCCCTTGAATTAAAAAATCAGCAAGATTACTCGGCAACACCACCTCAATTCCCCACCAATCAAAAAACCAATGCCATACTTGCCGAATCACCTCACACGAGAAAAAAATGTGATCACATTCATCCTTACCGACACCACACCAACGACATGAATCATCCAAATTCGGTATCACCACCCCTCGTTCCAATAACATGCTAATTGTCGACACCCGTTGCAAGGACAAGAACCATAGAAAACATTGCACTTTGGGTGGCACCCCCAAATCCCAAATACTAAATGCATCAAAACCATCATCCGAAAAACCAAATGAATTCAACAACTATGTCAACGCACTTACCGAAAAATTACCCCTCATATCTGGACGCTATACGAAACGATAAACCATCAATGGAGCTAGCTCACATCGACTTACCAAGGCTGTCAACTCATCTAATTGTTGTAGCTCAAATTGCCGCAGCTCTCGACTAAAAAACAGCCCCCACTAGTTGTGTATAAAAACCTCATCCCTCGCATACTCTGACACCATAGCTAGCTCCGACACCGCCACTCGAAACAACATAGGGAACAAGATTCGTAAAGGTTCCTCTGAGCACCAAATATCGTGCCAAAACAGCACTTTTATACTTAACCTGACCACCCACGAAAAACAATATATCCACATAAACCTTTGCACGCAATCATCATCTTCTACCTCAACAATTTGACGCCACATGACTAACATCTTCTTTTTGCCGGTCAAATTGAAGCGCCACTATAACATATGTGTTCCATATTTAACCTCAACTAGAGAGCGCCAAAAAGAATTTCTATCTGTGGCAAAATGCCACGCCCATTTTGCCAATAACGCCACATTCTGATTTCACATATTAACAACTCCTAGATCGCCAAGGTATTTTGGTCGACAAACTCTACTTCACCCAAGCCTACTCATTTTCCGCTTCCCATCACACTCACCCCATAAGAACGACCTGCGGATACTATTGATTTTGCGAATTACACCTTTTGGAATGGAGAAAACAACCATATAATATGTCAGAAGAGTCGACAATACTGAATTTACTAACACGATCCGAGCTGCGAAGGACAACGAACCTCGTTTCCATCCTACTAACTTGATCCAAAATTTTTGAATTAAAGGCTCCCGCATAGCCAACGGTCGCAAATTTACATCAATCAGCATTCCTAAGTAGTTAAACGGCAAACTCCCGTATTCACAACCTAGTTCGCTAGCCATGTCTTTCGCAACCAAGTCATCAACCTCAACAGCAATTAATAATGATTTGGAAAAATTAATATGTAACCCTGTAGCATGTTGAAAACAATTCAAAATCCTCTTCAAATTTCTCGCCATCTCCACTTTTTATGGGTAAGAAAATAATTGTATCATCAGCAAATTGCAAATGAGACAATTTAAAATTTGATGCCACTTTTACCCCCTCAATCAATCCCAAACACTCCGCGTTCAACATAAATTGGTGCAGCGCTTCAACAACAACAACGAACAACAAAGGTGATAGTGGGTCGCCTTGTCGAAGCCCCTTTCTCATGCCAAATTCTCTCTCCGCGCTTTCATTAGCCAGAATTGCCAACTTTGTCGAGCTCGCGCATTCCTTCATCCATGAAACCCAACGATCTTCATAGTCCATTCTCGATAAAATAGACAACAAACACTCCCACTGCACACAATCATATGTTTTGGCAAAGTCGAGCTTCACCAAAACCTCCCTTCGCCATAACGCTTTTGTTGTAACGAATGCACAATCTCGTTGACTAGAAGAATGCCATCAACGATCTATCAACCCTGAATAAAATCTGACTAAGTGTCACCTATCAAATCTCCTATTACTCTCTGAAATCGACTTGTCAAGATCTTCGCTAAGATTTTGTATAGAGAGTTAATCAAACAAATAGGCCTGAAATCCCCAATTCCAATCGGATTCTCCCTCTTCTACAGTAAGACTATATAAGCTGAATTTACACCATGTTGTAATTTTCCCGTCATATAGAATTCATTTAACACCTGCATCAAATCATTCTTTAGAAACTCTCACCCCTTCTTGTATGTAACCCCCTCGACCCGGCCTAGCCGCCAGACCGCATTGAGTGGGTTACACGGGGAAAACCAAAGTGAAACCCGTTAAGGCTCCACTCCGATTAGCAACCCTAAAAAATTTCTTTTAAAGTTACCTTTTCTAGATATTTCATCATATCCTATGTGAGAAGACACGCAGCGAAAAAACACACATGGATACAAAACGCGCACAACAGACAATTTAAACAACCTTTTTTAACTTTTACAACAGGCCATATCGATACACTAGAAGATCGTATCGATACGCCTAGACTTGGTCAACTCCCTAAAGTCAACCTAGGGAGACTGTATCGATACGCTGGAAGACCATATCGATACGCTCTCAACGGTCAACTACCCAAGGTCAAACTACAAGACCGTACCGATACCTTCAGGACCCGTACCGATACGCCAAAATATCGTCAATTTCTCATATTTCCAGATAGCTTTTGGTGTATCGATACACCCTCGCATACCGGTACGCATAACCTAAAACAAGGTCCAAAGTAGAGGACCGTATCGATACAGCCCTTGAGCGTATCGATACGCCTTGTTCTGCAAACCTTATTTTGGCTGCTAAAAGCACAAGGACTCAACTCTAGAGGCGATTTACGACTAGTCAAGCAATATACAAACTCAAACACAACACAAGACGTCCATGGATAAACATACGAAGCAACATTCATCACGACCAGATCCTTAGATGAGACATGCATACAAGGCATTCACCCACATAGCCAAAAGTTAAACTAAAACATACTTCAACATGGTATAAGGCAATACAAGCCCAAAACATCTAAACAAACTTGTCTAAGGAAAAGAACATGCCATCAACATCACAAAACACAAAGGTCATATCTCATTGCTTAAATACTAATTATCAAAGTCTAAACCATACTTGAGCAAACCGAAACTCCCTTGGAGTCTCCCTTGTTCCCCGAGCTGCTCCGAAGGTCTAAGGGCCTGCATGGTTGGAAAAGAGAGCGTAAGCATTTAAGCTTAGTGAGCGGTGCTAAAAAAGGTAGCTACAACAATGCAGTTTTAAAACGGAAGTTTGCTTGAAACCAAAGTCATTTCCAAATCATTTCCACATGCTTGCACACACAATGTCATGCTTTTACCTTCACGTTCATTTACCGAATGCAACCACAAGCCATAGGCTTACCATATGCTCATTCTCATAACACAAGCAAAGTAAACAACAATGCATAAACATAAGCATAAATAGATAGAATCATCAACATGTTTAACATGAGAAATAAAGCATTCAAGGGTATATTGACATTCAACGTTTTACTCAGATATGCGGATAACTTTCTCAAACCCACTAGACACTTCCGGTGGAATCTCACATCACCGTACTCACTCGTCTAGTAAAAACATAATTTTCGGTGGAATCTCACATCACCGTACTCCTCCTTAGTGGAATCTAACATCACTAAGGCCACGCGTGAATTTTACCTCGAGTGCACTCTAATCCTATTGATCGATCAATTATATCTGGTAACAACCAACACATGTCAATATACTCAAACACAACCACAAGCATTACCGATGCTTGGACCACTTACCAAGTCCAACTTCCATGCAAGGCATGTGCTCACAATGCAAGTATAAACACAAGTCTCACATCTCAACATGCATAATAAATACAATTCAACACATAACAACATAGCTTGTTCATCTCACATTCAAGAAATCGTAAAACATAATTTAATTGCATAAACCTTTAAAACTTACTCTCGAGCTTAGATTGGCCTTTCAAGCTCAATCCAAACTCTCAAAGCACTCCCTTAACCACATTAAGGCTTTTAAAATCTATCCACTCACCGGTGAAACCCAACACAAGCCGAAAATGTCGATCAAGCCTCCAAGTTCCCCGGAATTGAGTTCGAAGCTTCTCCAACGTTTTCCCTTGCTTCTAATCAACCAAAAACAGTGCATTACACATCAAAACATCCACAAAATCACTGCCACAAATCAGATTACAACCCAAGACAAATTTCGCTACATTTCCAAACCAAGAACTAACTCAAACTCTTCATTTTCGGACTTGAACACAACCCAGCAGTTACTAATCAATTTCATCATCCAAATCATCACTAAACATGTCCAAAACAGCCCCCAGGTGTAACCATACCATCAACCCAACTTTCCCCTCACATAACTACCTCAAAACTCAAGATTTTCACTTCTAAACTCACCCACTAATACTCATTTCGGGATTTCATTAAAACTTCATCATTTTAACATATGTTAAGCTTAAAAGCAAGGTTATAACATATATGAATTTTACATATTAAGAACTCAACGAAAAACTAACAAAGTTCCCATCTTTACTTTAAAACTTGAACACTTGAAACAACTCAAAAATGAGTTTTATGGAAATCCAAGACTATGAAAACGTTGGGGATGGAGAGGAGAAGTCAAAAACGTTATTACCTTGATAAAATCTCTTGAAATCGTTGAGGAAGATGATGGAACAGTAGAAAGGGGTTTTGGGAGGTTTTAGAACGTGAAAACTACTTTGAGAAGGAGATGACTTTCAAAAATCCCTCTTTCCCTTTTTCTTTTAGTGAAAATTTCCTTTTTACCCCTTCAACCTTTTTAAAACCCCTTTTTGGTGTATTAAAAATAGTTTATCTCCAATTTAATTTAACCCATCTCGGTTTAACTAACTTGATATCTCATGGCCCTAAACTCGGGGCGTTACATTGTAAAATTCTAAAGTGTAACCATCTGGTCTTGAAGCTTTCAAACTCTTACAACCCCAAACTGCCTTCTTAACTTCCTTTTCATCAAAACCTATTGTCAATAGCTTCACTTGTGACATTGATAAACAATTAAAATTCACAACAGCATCGAAGGAACTATTAACACGTGGTTTCACAAAATGTTTGCGAAATTCTTTAAACAAGAATATTTTAACACGTTCCGGATCCTCTACCCAAACCCCATCAATATGTAGACCTCTTAGCTGATTTTTCATCCCTTGAAATCACCGCTACATGATGGAAATAACGTGTGTTTCGATCCCCCACTGTTAGCCAGTACACTCGCGACTTTTGACGCCAAATTGATTCATGTAATCTATACAACTTCCACAAACGCAATGACAACACTCTCTTCTCCTCCAAAAAGATCCCTTGGTCACCTCTCTTCTCTATCCACCTATCGATTTCATCTAGTAACATAGTTGCTGCCTCAATTTGATCGTCAATGCTGCCAAAATCTTTTCTATTCAATTCCTTCATAAACAACCGCATACAACGTAACTTCTCGGAAAAACTCAAATCATCCGCCAAACGCTACAATTGCGTCTCCATTACTTTCATATATTTTTTTTTCATTTCCATACAACAATTAATAAACCAAAACGGACGCGGACCCCAGTCCCTATTCTCGCTCGACAATCTCAAAGTCGTATGATCTGAAAGCCCTCGAAGTAAATTAACTTGTAATAAATTTGGGAAGTGCAACACCCATTCACTCGACACCATAAACTTGTCCAACCGACTGCATTTGTTACCTGGGCCGAACCAGGTGAAATTTTTGCCTTGCATCGGCAGATCCAACAACCAATTCATTCAATAAAATTATTAAATTCCTTTATGCCTCTTGTATCCCCTGTGCAACCTTGTCTCTCTTCAATATGGCGAACTGCATAAAAGTCCCCCCCCCAAAAAAATGGTTTCTCAGACTGAGTTATGTACAATGACAACATCTCCCATACTTGAGCTTGTTCCTCTATGCCACAAGGAGCATATATAGCTCCCATCCCACATTTCCAATCTTTTGCTGCACAATTTCCTTGTATTAACACCGAATTGGCACTTACAAATGAATCCTCTAGCACAAATCTATCCCTCTCCCATATAACAATCACCCATCTCGATATACCATGTGAAGGTGCAAAAATGAAACTAAAATTATTTGAATGTCAAACCTTTCGAATCACGAATTCTGACACCGTCTCCAATTTGGATTCTTGTATAAAAACCATATCGTACCAGTGTTGTCTTAATAAGCCTCTAACCGCTTTCTTCTTCGACGTTGAGCCCAACCCCCGAACGTTTCAAGACAACACCCTCATCGTCGCAATTATTCCCTGTCTCTAACCGCAATAAGATCAATGATATCTTTTTACAAGATTTTGTTCGTTGGCAATGGTTTTTTCCCCTATCAATTTACCTAGTTGAATCGTTTCTGTTGCCTCATGCAGTGTTAATTTTCTGCGATTCCCTGCAACCTTTGCCTCAGCCGATACTTTTCCTATTTCGGACGCTATATTCTGATTTTTACGCGGTCTACCTCTTTTTTTCCTTGAACCCTCTGTTTATTCCTGATCGATAATCTCTTTACTGATCAAGGGTAACCTTGTAAGTAGACTCCTTTTGCTTGACAACTTCCTCAACTATAGTCTCCCAATTTGTTATAACTTCTAATTCATGTCCGCCTCTGAGGGGTGCCTCAGTGTTTTCGAAGGTAGATTTGAGATCAGGGTACTATTAGTTGAAGGTGAAATATTGTGATGTTCTGAAGACAACCTTTAGGACTAGATACGGTCATTATGAGTTCCTTGTGATGCCGTTTGGACTCACGAATGCACCAGCAGCTTTCATGGATATGATGAACAGAGTTTTCAGAGACTATCTAGACCGGTTTGTAGTTGTTTTCATAGATGACATCCTTGTGTACTCAAGATCAGAAGAAGAACATGATGAGCACTTGAGACTTGTTTTGCAGAGATTGATGAGTAATCAGTTGTATGCTAAGCTTAGTAAATGTGAGTTCTAGATTTGAGAAGTTGTGTTTCTTGGCCACGTTGTGTCAGCTGAAGGTATTCGTGTTGATCCGACGAAGATTGAAGCCATTTTTGAGTGGAAACAACCTAAGTCAGTGACAGAGATTAGGAGTTTCCTAGGATTAGCTGGTTACTATAGGAGGTTCGTTGATGGTTTCTCTAGAGTAGTTGCTCCGTTGACTAAATTGTTATAGAAAGGAGTGAAGTTTGAGTGGTCAGATGCAATACAGAGTGCTTTTCAGAAGTTGAAAGAAGCTTTGACGAATGCTCTAGTGTTAGTACAACCAGTTTCAGGGAAGGAGTTCGTGATCTATAGCGATGCTTCCTACGTAGGTTTAGGTTGTGTTCTGATGCAAGAAAGGAGAGTTGTTGCTTATGCTTTGAGACAGTTGAAGGTGCACGAGAAAAACTACCCTACGCACGACATTGAGTTAGCAGCATTTGTGTTTGCGTTGAAGATTTGGCGTCACTACTTGTATGGTGAGAAGTGCACGGTTTACACTGATCATAAGAGCTTGAAGTATTTGATGACTCAGAGAGAGTTGAACTTGAGGCAGAGAAGATGGCTTGTGCTGTTGAAAGATTATGATTTGACTATTGAGTACCATCCGGGTAAGGCAAATGTAGTAGCCGATGCGTTGAGCAGAAAAGTTGCAGTTGAATTATGAGCTATGTTTGCTAGACTGAGTGTATTAGAGGATGGTGGTTTGATTACTGAGTTGCAAGTGAAGCCTTTATTGATTCAGATGATCAGAAAGAAAGAGTTGCAAGATGTGTCTTTAGTTTCTCATGTTCAGGACGTTGCAGAAGGTAGACCAACAAAGTATAGTTTCAGTGATGAGAATGTATTGTGTTTCAGAGACAGGGTTGTAGTACCTGAAGATGTTAAGTTGAGACGTATGTTTTTGAGCGAAGCACATTTGAGTCCCTTTTCTATGCATCCAGGTAGTACTAAGATGTACCGAGATTTGAAGAATGACTATTTATGTGTTGGTTTGGAGAAGGATGTAGCCGAGTATGTGAGCTGTTGTATGGTTTGTCAGAGAGTGAAGGCAGAACATCAGGTTCCTTCAGGTTTGTTACAACCTTTGAAGATTCCGGAATGGAAATGGGAGAGAATCACTATGAACTTTGTGTCAGGGTTACCATTGTCTCCTTCGAAGAAGAATTCTGTTTGGGTGATTGTTGATAGATTCACTAAGTGCGCTTACTTCTTAGCAGTGAAAACTACAGATTCTTTAGACAAGTTGGTGAATTTGTACATTCGCGAGATTGTGAGACTTCATGGAGTTCTGAAGTCTATTGTATCAGATAGAGATCCGAGATTCACAGCGAGGTTCTGGAGTTGTTTGCATAGTGCCCTAGGTAGCCGTTTGCATTTCAGTACTTCATACCATCAGCAGTCAGATGGTTAGTTCGAGTGAGTGATACATATTTTAGAGGATATGCTTCGATGTTGTGTGATTGACTTCCAGGGTTCTTGGGAGAAGAACTTACCCTTAGTTGAGTTTGCTTACAACAACAGTTACCAGGCTAGTATACAGATGGCTCCTTATGAGGCATTGTATGGTAGGCGATGTAGGACTTCGATCTGTTGGGCTGAAACAGGTCAGAAATTGTTACCTATGCCGGATTTGCTTAAGGGAACTACTGAAAAAGTGAAGTTGATTTGTGACCGTTTGAGAGCAGCATCCGATCGTCAGAAATCTTACGCAGATTTGAAGAGAAAAGAGATTGAGTTCTCAGTGAGTGAGAAAGTGTTTCTAAAAGTATCTCCGTAGAAGAAGATAATGCGGTTTGGCCGGAAAGGCAAGTTGAGTCCGAGGTTTATTGGTCCGTATGAGATAGTTGAGCGGATTGGGCCAGTAGCTTACCGTTTGAGATTGCTTTCAGAGTTAGAGAAGATCTATGATGTCTTTCATGTGTCGATGCTTAGGAGATATATATCAGATTCGTCTCATGTTATGCCCGTTGAGGAGATAGAACTGAATCCGGATTTGTCTTACAACGAAGAACCGGTTGAGATACTTGCTTCTGATAGCAAGGTGTTGCGTGGTACGACCATAGAGTTGGTCAAGGTGTTGTAGAGACATAAAAGTGTGGAAGAGGCCACGTGGGAGAGGAAAGCTGATATGCTTGAGCAATTTCCGTACTTGTTTCCGTCAGTTAATTTCGGGGACGAAATTCCTTAAGTGAGGGAGAGTTGTAACACCCGGGTTTGGGGGTCAGGTGAATTAAAAAATAATAAAATAATATTTTGGGCCTCAGGCTTTCAAAACAATTAATTAGATTGGACCTATTACAAACAAACCCAAATAGCCATGGATATCTCCTATTTGTAAATGCCTTACTTCATTAAGGGTATTTTGGTCTTTGGTCTTTTAATTTTAAACAAACATTAAATGAATGGATGAGATTAACTCCTTACTTTTTTTCTCAAGTGATAATCTTTCCATATCCTACTTTTAATCTCATCCATTCATTTCACTCATCCAATGGCTATGGATTAGTGTAAAACTAAATGAGTTTTACATAGTGTAACTTGATCCCATCCCTATATATATATATATATATATTTCACTTAAGTTAGTTTATTACGAGAAAGCACATTCGGTTGGTTGGTCAAGCTGCTCATATTTGTTCCCTTATATTTCTTTAGGTTATGGGTTTTAGACCCACTAGGAGCACTCATGTTCCTTCTCCTAGAGTAGAGGTGGCAAACGAGTCATTCGGTTCGGGTTCGTTTTGGGTCACTTCAGTTCGGTTCATTTCGGGTCTGACTACATTCGGTTAATTTCGGTTCGGGTCTGGTTTAGACGTTCGGTTTTAGTTCGGATCTGTGGTGATTTCGGTTTGGGTATCAAATCAGGTCAGTTGATTTTCGGTTTGGTTAGTATCAGGTTCGTTATTTTCGGTTCGGTCAATTTCGGGACGAGTTAATATGAGATCGAACTGTTTCAATCAGATTTTCAGGCTAGATTAAGTTTTTACACCCTATATATCACTTTATATAGCATGCATATTTGCTTTTTCGTGAGTTGTGAGCTAGTTCACATCCCATTTTTCTTTCTTTATTTTAATATATTTTCTTTATTTCAGGTTGCCTTCTGTTCGAGTTGCTTTTGGTTCAGTTCTATTCGCTTCGGGTCTATTTTTTGGTCAACTAAAATTTGGGTCGATTTCAGTTTGGTTCGGTTTGTTTCGGGTTTCGGTTCAAATTTGGGTCATCCTGTTCGGGTCGATTTTGGGTCTCGGTTTGGGTCTCGGGTCAAGTTTGAAAGATATACCCTAGAGTACCCTTCCCATTCCCTCTATGTAGGATTAAGATTAAAATTAAGATTTATCAAAAAAATATTTTAGCTTGTTATATAGGGAAAACTACATATTCAGTACCCCACTTATGCCTGCATTACTGTTTTAGTACCCAACTAATTTATTTGAAAAAATGGTACCTAACGTTACATTTTATTTCTAATTTGATACCATGTCATTAAAAAATTAACGACATGTTACTAGGAGAGAGAAAATCACACATGGCATGCTGATCAGGAGGGAGAAAATCACACATGACAGACTACCATGCAATTTTCTCTCTCCTAGTCAGCTTGCCACATGTGATTTTTTATGAATTAATCCAACGCGACATACTTATTAGGAGAGCAAAAATGACGTGGCAGCCTACCACATGTGATTTTTTCTCTCCTAGTCAACACGTCTTTAATTTTTAACGGCTAAGGTACCAATTTAAAAACGAAACGTAACGTTAGGTACCATTTTACTAAAAAAATTTAATTGGGATACCAAAACAGTAATGCGGGTATATGTATGGTACTAATAGATAGTTTTTTCTATTATATATAAGGTTAATATTTTTGAGAAGTTGTATATAGGTTAATATATTTTTAACTTTTAAATTTGTTTTAGGCTTATCATTATCCATTCAAACAATTTTTTCTTCGAGGTTAAAATATGTGTTCTTTTATTCAGAGTAAATTTTTTAATAGTGCATAATTCTACACATCATCAATGAATCAGATAGTTTTAAATAACTAATCTCATGTGATTTTAACATTTAAGGTGTTTTCTGAACTTATCTATATGTTATAATTTTGTAAAACTTAATACTTTATTTAATGTAGTTGCCATTTGCTTTATGTTCTTTGTTATCATCTTATTCCCCACTCAAACTGCTATATAAATAGAGTTGCATTTAGAATGCCTTAACTGGATGATAAATGATTTAAGCACCAGGACTAATGAAAGTTACCGCCTGACTAAGTCAAGTGACACTTGGGCTTAGCTGGAAATGCTTTTACCGACACTTGAATCTATATATATACACATTAGGGCTAGCATGGGTAAATCTATTTATTCCCTCGAAAGAGCATCACCCATCAATTATGTTAGTACCGTTAACAATACAAACATGGTTGTAGTTGTTGATGCTTGTCGAATAGTAATGCACTTTAGAGCAAGTATACTCTTCGAATTAAGTAATAAGTTGTTTTATCGAACTTAAGAATGTCTGAACAAGTATTGATTGATGTCGATTTATCAAAACTAATTGCAAATAAAGTAAAGGTAGCTATGATCAAGACAAACAAATGTTGCGACAAATATTAGATAATTATGGAAGCCATGTTTATTGCTAAGTATATATGCTTGATTACTTATTTCAATGCTATAGCAATTGGCAATACATGTCTGCGTAAACTGTTAAGATCTTTATCTACTCAACATAATTTTCTAAAAAACTTCTGAATCTCTCGATTCCTAAAAGATAATGTTATTGAAGCTAAGGTGATACATGTCTTCGTGAACCCTAACAACTCCATTATTTGTTTAAGAACTCCCATTTAGTCATTGAAACCCTAAACTTATGTCTAAGCTAAATTAAGACTAAGTTAACAACTTAGCCTCACTGTTCACGTTTGTATAACCTAACTCTCTTGATATTAAGCCACAGATCAATAGTTAAAAGGCTTCTCTTGATAGCTCTTACAATAACTATGCATGAAGAACAATGAACATAATAGATAAAGGGAAACAAACTATAGCATTAAAAATAAGTATTCAAAACATAAAACCATGAAAAGTAATAAACCCAACTGAAGTATTTGGCACATTTCTGAGCTTAAAACATCGACAATAAAATGATAAAAGTACGATAGTTTCCTCGACGATCTTCCTTCGTGCTATCCAACTAGTGCTATAGGTCTCCCACTCATTCTGCCTCTCTCGATGGCGTCTGTCGTGTAGAGACTCTTCGAGAGCTTCAAATCTAGTGGTTCTCCGAAAGCTATAAGACTTAAGGATTGTTGTCTAAGATCGGGCTCCCTTGAATTGTTGTCCAAGTTTTCCTTATATAGGCAATGAAACTAGGATTTTATAACCCTAAAGTGCACGCACCCTTATTAAAGAGGGTCATTGATTTCACGTTATCTTTAATGTTCTGTATCTAAGAGAAAGTCCACGTGGGTAAAAGCAGATTTGTCTCAAACTCTTCTTGCCTTGTAAGCTCCATCCAAGCGATCTGCTACTCAGCCGCTCTAGCACTCCTCCGGCATCCACTAGGTTTCTGCACATACACCATAAAACATTACATTTCCCATAAAAAGCATCAAAATATATAACATTTAAGCACAAGCAGTGTAACTCCCTATCTACAAGCAAACTATATGCAATCTAACCTAAATGCAACTAAATGAGCTTGAAAACATGCAAAAGTCAAGTAAAAAGGGTATGTAAAATAAGTTATCTGCACAATGCTCAGTTACATTAGATTTTCTTCTTTTAGATCACAATTTTTGGTTGCTTTTGTATGTATCAGGATCCCATCTTCTATATATATAAATGTCTCTTTAGTTTCTCACTTACATTCTTGAAATCCCATAAAATATATTAAATTGTTACAACGAATAGAATTTGATAAATGTTGCACATTCATTGTGGGATTGGCCAACTCAACACACACACCGCATGTGTTTCCAATTTAGTACTTGTGTTGACAGTGTATACTTGCATAATTTACGTGTCAATTATGAAGACACCAAGTTTAGCATCATTTTGGGGATTGTTACATCGTTATTCTTTTGTCATTGCTTTTATTTTTTATTTTACTTCATTTTACTAGTTTTTTTTATTTGATTTTGCAGGTGTATGAATCAAAGCTCTTCCGGAGAACTATTTCCTACTTATCCATAACCGAAAAGATATTTTGGAAGAAGACGACGAGAAATATGACAAGCTTTGAAAACTCATGATAACAACGGACAGAATGATCGAGGAAACAATAGTCCACCACCACCACCACGATTAGACGAAATTTGCAAGATGCTTATGCAGTAGATAAAGCCAACAACGACAACAAACATCGTGAAATGAATGACATTTTAAAACTAATATTTGATTTTGATATAAAAAGGATTTTCAAGGACCAATTTGTAAAATTGGATAAATTTTTAAGTATTCAAAAAGACTCACAAAATGACGAGGATTCGAACTACAAATTGTTTCTAAGTCAAAAACTAAAACCCTAAATATTTTCTAAGTGTTTTTATACTCAAATAGCCAAGTTTGGTCCAGGTGAATTGATGCGCCCTTAGCAGTGTCGATACGGATTTTAGCTACTGGAAATCATTTTATACTTAATGGCTTTTGGGTACCAATACACGTGTAGCCATATCGGTACACCATTTATACCTGGGAACCAAATGGCCTTTGAGTATCGGTACGACCTTAGTTGTACCGATACGGGGTGCTTAGATTTTCCAAATCTTTTGCAATTAATATTCGATCGTTGCCATGTCAGTTTATTAGAATCACTAACTTTGAAAAACCCTAAGAGGCATATCGATAAAATTTTCCATTTACAACTTCTTCAGATTCCAATGAGCAAAACAGGTACCAATATGGTACAACCCGAGTACTTGAGCCCGAGTACCGATAACCTATACTGGCGGACTGCATTTATTGCGGGAAAAATAAAGCCCAACGGCTATATTTATGATCTCGGCTACCTAAACGGTTAGAAATCAATGAGGGGTATATAATCAAGTCTCCAAAGCTACAACAACACCTACTCATCAAGTCTAAAGCATTCAAGCACATATCTAAGGGTGGGAATCGGTCAGTTCGGGGATGTTTTTGCATTCCCCACTCCGTCCCAACACTTGCGGCTATGGTTTTGGGTAATCTTGTTACATGCTTCAGTGAATTTTTCGTCCCCATACCCATCGGATCCCCACAGTTTTCGAGGAATCTCCATCCCCAAAAGTTAAACAAAATTTACTATTTTACTAACCAAAATATATGGTCGATTTCAATTTACATGTCATATACTCAATACACTTAAACATATGGTTGAAAGGGAATAAGGTTTTTGTGTAAAATGAACGACAGAAATAGAAAGATAAATAGATTATATAATTAACAAAAAACGGTAAATTACTAGAGAGGTCACCCAAACTTAATAAGGTTTAAAAAAAGACACAAATATATTGATAATAAGATAAGTAGGTATACATGTAAATGAGAGTTAATTTTATATATTTTAAAAATTTTGTAAAATATCATGGATCCTTTTGGATATTTTTCGGGGATCCCCACAATTATTTATACGATTACGGTTCGGTTATCCCCATGGTTCAAATATAGCAATCCTCATCCACATCCCCATTTGAGCTTCAGTGATAAAACTTTCCTCGTCCCCAACCCCATGGGTGAAGGTTTCAGTTATTCCCCATCCCGTCAGTTCGAATCCCCATGGTTTTCGGATATTCCCCACCCAATTTCCACCCCTAACAATTTTTGAGCTATTAGAGTCAAATCTTGTAACCCACTTGAGTGAGAATTATTGTAATCTTTTGATTCAAGTTTTTGGGTTTGAGTGAACTTGTAATTGGACAAACATACCACCTTTGAGAGGATTTTCATTTTGCTATATTTCTTATTGTAAAAGAGAGTTTTCTCAAAGATTTGGGGTAGAAGCTTTGAGTGTGTAAAGATTTCCTCTTGAGCCTAGGAAAAGGGAAGAAATTCTTAGTGAATTTGGGAAAATCCTTATTAGGAAGCTAAGGTAGTGGATGTAAACCCTGTTAGAAGGTTGAACCACTATAACTCATTGTGTCTCAATTTTTTTACTTTCCAATTTGCTTCCACATTTTTTAAACTGCCAATTCACCACCCTCTTGGCCACTTTCACCATTGATTGATCATCCCAACAACATTGATAGGCCGATTAGAGATCATGTTGTATTGAAACTAGAGGGTTTGAATCCATGTATTGCCCATCCAATTATCAATGTTGCATATTTTTAGCTTAAACATGTGATGTTTGAAATGTTACTGTATATGGGTCAATATTGTGGAACATATCACGAGAACCCTTGTGTTCATTTGAACACATTTATAGATTTGTGTGATTCGTTCATACAACTAGGGTTCCACAAGAGGCACTTCGTTTGAAATTGTTCCCTTACTCGCTTAAAGATAGAGCCAAAGAGTGACTCAGCTCTCTTCATCTAGGGTTTGTGTCAACATGGACCGACCTTGCTAAGAAGTTGTGTCTTCTCTTTAGCCCACCGAAGTTGAATGCAAAGTCGATGAGCAATATTACTTCTTTCAAGCAACAAGATGATGATAACCTCTATGATGCATGGAACCTTACAAGGGTTTACTTAGGAAATGCCCTATGCACAATTATCTACGATGGACTTAAATGGAGATATTTTACAATGGCATGAATTTGCAATCAAGGATGGTTGTCGATGAATCAACTATTGGAATTTTATTAGATAAGAGTTATGTTGAAGCTCTTGATATCATCAACAAAATAACTGAAAATTTTTGTCAATTTCTTACCTCGAGGATTTCTCAAGGAAGAATGGTTGGAAGCATTATACATGATGACTGAGCTTTTTCTGCACTTGTTAAGAAAGTATATACATTGACTGATATAGAGAAAAAGATATAGTAATCGAGACAAGTGCAAGCAACGCAGACATCCACAAAAGCATGTATTTTCTGCGAAGGTCCACACCCATGTGAAGAATGCCCCCCAAACTCAAAATCTATCAATTACATAAGGAATTCCAATTGCATGGAAATGAATGTATACGGAATACATACAATCCTAGCTGGAGGACACAACTCGACTTAGCTTACAGGAATGTTAATGTTGGAGGGCGCAATAACTACAACCAGTAGTAGTCTAATCAGCCTGCTTATTATGGCCAAAATAGGTTGGCTCAACAACGTATGTACCGAAAATAGCAACAAACCTGAATAATGTAGTAAGCACAAACATCAAGCAGTTCATCTAAATCGATGTCTTCTCTAGAGTCTTTACTTAGAGCTTATATCAACGAAAATGATGTTAAGGAAAAAAGTAGGGATGTTACCTTAAGGTCTATCGAAACTTAAATTGCCCAACTTGCAACTGCCTTCAATGCCAGATTGTAAAGAGTGTTTCCCAGTGAAACTAAAGTTGCTCGGAGAGAAGGAAATGCCACGCGAATAAGCATTGCAAGACCATTAGTTTGAGAAGTGGAACCATTAGTTTGAGAAGGAAAGTTGCTTGGAGAGAAGGAAATGCCACGCTGCGATAGCAGTGTCATATAGACAAATATACTGACTTTACATAATGACACAATAATCAAAAAATATTTTTATAAAATTGTATAAAATATAATTTTTTTTATTCTTACGCGTCATTTTGTTAAGTTATTTCAAGTTGTTTATTGTCAGTTGACTAACAATTTTTATCCGTAGAAGGACCATTTTGATTCAAAATTAAATATTGGGGGTTAAATTGGTTCAAAAAAATAAAGATCAAAATGACTATTTAGTCAAATGTTATGAGCATTTTTTGTCTTTATGCCAAAAATTTACTAAAGTGGTTTTTACCTCATGGTAATAAGAGGGAGATGGTTTCAACGCAATATATATCGTTTATTTACTTGCTTGTTGGAGAACACTTTAATCATGTTCTAATTTGGTTATTGAAGTGTTAAATAAGGCTTAATTTTTAACCCAATAATGTCGATTTCAATATGATAGAAAAATCCAAAGGTCTTAATCTTATCAAAAACATATTGAAATTATTAAGCGTTAGGTCGTTCATAACTTTCACCAAAAGTATTGCTTCATTTCCACTATAAAGGAATGAACCTTTCCATATGCTTTGTCTATTTCAATATTTCAATGCCACTTTCATTCTTTTCACACCATTAGATGGTCAACGGAAGATGGATATTATTAACTCTTTCGACCCTACCACAATAATAATACTAATAATTTTATTTTTTAAAAACAAAAACTAGACAATTCGACGTCTACATGAAGAATTTCTACGCACTAATTATGATGATGCCTATATGTGTGTATCAGTGTATGCATGGTACGTTTATATACATGTGCATGCATGAAATGCATGTGTTTTCTTGTTACTGTCCACATTGAAATGGACTGTTTTATGATGTACATGCATCCATGTATTTTTTGTCGGTACATATCATTTATATTGATTTTCACTCATCCACCACTTAATGATTGTGCCCTACATGGCTACATCACTTGAGATTAACTTATCAAAGTTTCAAAACAAATAAATTTATTAGGCATATTCAATAGTAAGGTATATTATGCTTTATCATAGAAATACATAAGAGGCTTTAGTTTTCCTTTAGGGTATTGCCGTGACCCATTCTTTCTGGGTCAGCTTTTTGATAAAGTCGAGTCATGTTAGGTTAAAAAAATTTGAGTCATTTGAATAGACACTTCATATTTTACAACTTAAATTTTACTTGAAAATTTTCTATTCGAGTCGAGTTTTCAAGTTCCTATATAAATTAATTGTAATTATTTATCATGATATGGTACAGTTTGATTCCAGTTTAAACGATTTTCTCTAATTATATAAGATATGCATATATATTTTATCTTATTTTGTCATATGTGATATATATATATATTTTTTGTTTTTTATATCGGTATATATAAATATATATATATATATCGGGAAAAATTAAGGGACTCGACTTGAACTTAAAAATCAATTCACTAATTGCAAAAAGAAAATTTTGGGTTATTCTAATTTTCATTTTACCACTCAAACTTTATTTGAAAATTTTTCGAGTTGTATGAAATTTCAAGTTGAGTTTTTTAACCCAGATCCGAGTCGAGTAAAAAATGAATTTTTTCGATTCGAGTCGAATTTTACCCACCCCTATTTTCCTCTATCTAGCGTCATGACTTTTAATTTTTCAATTTTGTTTAGCCAGTGGCAACACCGGCTTTGATGCTGGTCACTGACTAGATTTTTTCTTTATTTCTTTTTTTGTTTTTAATAAAAATAACTTTGTTTTGTGCCATATTTTTCTCTGCCTTTGTGGCACATTTATCTATGTATTTTGGCATGTTTTTCATCTTCTTCCTTGGTCGTTTGGTCATTCTTTTTATTTTATGTTTACTCGGGGTTGGATTTGACGGCGCACGCCTGATCAATATGGCACTTATTTTAATTTGAAAAATATTTTTGGACTTGTTTGAAATATTGCAAAACTTATTCAAAGTCCAAATAACTTGAAAAATATGTTTAAAATGGTTCTGAAACGTTTTTTATTCGATTTTATGTTTTCCAAGATCAAAACAGTCAAAAACAGTCCCTGATACCAATACCGAACCCCCGGTATCGATACCGAGAAGACCGTATCAGTACCAAGTCTTCGAGTACCGATGCACATGTTTAAAGAGAATTTTAGAATAAAAAACTAGTACATATATTGCTCTAGCAGTATCGATACCTATAGGTTGGTACCGATACCGAACCCCTGGTATCGATACCCCTTTAATTTTTTCTCTAACGACTCTTTTCATTTCAGGCCGGTTCCGATACCCTTATACGAGTATCGATACCCTTATAAGAGTATTGATACTCTTATATGAGTATCGATACCCTATACTCTAGAATGGTAAATTTGGGTTGAAATTAAACTCCAACGGCTCTAATTCATCCCCAACAATCGCCAACAACTAAAATCTCATTTGGGAGCTTAAAAGAAGCCTTCAAGCACCAGAATCAACTAATGAGCAACAAGCTAACATTCAATTGATTGAAAAATGTCTTAGTGCTCAAATTTTCACATTTTTTATAGACAACACTTGTGAGCTTTCATTGTAATATTTGCTCAAGTGTTTTAGGATTGGGTGAGTGCTTAAATATTGCAAACACATTACCTTTGAGAGGTTTTCCTGGTTTGCTTTGTATTTATCTTTGCAAAAGAGGGTTTGCTCAAGCTTTGATATAGAAAGCTTTCAGTGTGTAAGGGTTGCCTCTTTAGCCTAGAAAGGGGGAAAATTCAATAGTGAATTTAGGAAAATCCTTAGTGGGAAGTTAAGGTAGTGGATGTAGAGCTTGGTTAAGAAGCTCGAACCACTCTAAATCATTGTGTGTTACAAAGTAATCAATCCAAGACGATAAAAATAATAAAATAAAGAAATAACTTTAATCAAATAAATAGAAGAGAAGAATTATAAAACCAGATTAAAGTTGAGGCCTGCAAAGAGCAGTTTCCTTAAGACAAATTTCGACCACTCCGCGGTGCTTGAGTTTGGTTGGTCGTTCGTCTCCCAGGATACAACAACAAGAAGATCTTCGATAGAAGCACGAACTGAAGAGATCTCGAACTAGAGCCTTGTCTTAGCCTATCACCGGTTAAAAGAAAAATGAGAGAGAAAACGATTTTGGAGTGCTTTAAAACTGAAGAGGAGCACGTTTTATATAGGGAGTGGAGGAGGAAAAACATGGAAGGTAAATATTCTGAATTAAAGCCATTGACTTTGTATCCGAGCAAAATCGGAAATAATCAATTAATGCCTTATTTAAACGGATATTTTTCTTATGAATTGATTTAATATCTTTTAATATCCGATTTAATGAAAGTCACAAATTTTTCTATTAAATTCGGAATATTCAAAAAGATATATTGTATATAAGGAAAAAATTTAATTCGAAGTGGGTAAAATATCCACAGGTCCTAAGTAGAACCCGACCGGTCCGGACATTCGCGTCGCCCACGACGTGCGTGCACGCCCCAACCCGAATGGGTTCGATGAGCTTCGATTTGCACCCCTCTGCGCCTGCGCGCGAGGTATAGTGTTCATTCAAGTCATTCAATGACTTCCAAGTGGGTTGGTGTATTTAAACCATTCCCAAGTTTGTTATCCCACCCATGTGGGATAAGGGGTTCATATTTTCCTTAAAACAATTCATAACAACCTCACTTTGAGCATCAATTTCTCATTCATTTGTCAACCGTCTTGAGCATATGAGATACTGTTGTAAAGGTCTAATGGAGTAGAATATAAATTAATAAATTTATCATTCGAACATCCACCTTTACCACTAGAAAATATGGCTCAAAGTTTCCAATTTCTCACATTTTTCCAACAATCCCCCACATGAATGAAATTGATGTTTTTATCAAAATATTTTGACTCGATGTGGTGATAGGATCTACGATTGATAGTTGCATAGGATAGGTAGGTTTCCTCCTTTGAACCTTCCCTTGTGAAAGTATATTTACTTTACTAGCTAATCAGTAGACGTGATGTCCTTGAATTGTTCAGCTGTTTGTGTAAACGATGATATACTTCACACAACTACCTTTCTGACAAGATTATTAGTTCTCATGGTTATGTCCATGTGGCCGTGGACATCGCCTGGTTCTGCAAGAGTTTAAAAGAACTATGCCCAATTATCTTCTTGAAGCGGCCCCACTTCACTCTTACATAGGTGACTTATGTTGCTCGGTCCTTCACATAGTGCCTTTAATTCTCATGGGCTTTAGTCACATTCCTTTAGATGTTTTCTCAACTTGATCTCGATTCAATCCTTTGGTTAGTGGATCAGCAATGTTATCCTTTGATCTTACAAAGTCAATAGAGATAACTCCATTTGAGATCAGTTGTCTGACGGTTTTATGTCGACGACGCATATGCCTTGACTTACCGTTATACATGAAACTCTATGCCCTAGCAATTGTTGCTTGATTGTCACAGTGTATACATACTATGGGCACAGGTTTCGACCATTCAGGGATATCCTCAATGAATTGACGAAGCCATTCTGCTTCTTCTCCAGATTTGTCTAGAGCAACAAACTCAGATCCCATTGTGGATCTGGTTATAATAGTTTGTCTTGAGGATTTCCATAACACGGCTCCTCTCCCCAAAGTGAATACATATCTACTTGTGCCTTTGGTATCTTGAATATCAAATATCCAACTGGCATCAGAGTATCCTTCTAAGACAGCGGGGTCTCTGGAATAATGCAGTCCGTAGTCCCGAGTATATCTTAGATATCTCAGTATTCTCACAATTGCTTTCCAGTGATCTTTCCCTGGATTGCTTGTGAATCTGCTTAAACTACTCACAGTAAAAGCGATATCTGGTCTAGTGCAGCTCATGAGATACATTAAGCTGCCTATGACTCTTGCATATTCCACTTGGTGGATACTTTCCCCACGATTCTTTGATAGATGTGAACAAGGATCTAACGGAGTTAAGGCTATGCTAGAATCCTCCTTATTAAATTTCTCAAGAATCTTATCCACATAGTGTGACTGACTTAATATGAGACCCTCCGGTGACCTTTTGATTTGGATGCCCAGAATCGTATCGGCCAGTCCCATATCTTTCATCTCAAATTTCGAATTTAACATGTTTTTGGTACGTTTTACCATTTCATTGTTGCTTCCAACAATAAGTATGTCATCAACATATAAACATAGGATGACATATCCAATGCCTATAGTTTTGACATATATACATTTGTCACACTCATTTATTTTGAAACCGTTAGTCATCATGACATTATCGAATTTCTCATGCTATTGTTTTGGAACTTGTTTAAGTCCATAAAGAGACTTAACCAATCTGCATACTTTCCTTTCTTGACCTGAAACTACATAACCCTCATGTTGTTCCATGTATATTTCTTCGTCAAGATCTCCATTTAGGAAAGCTGTTTTAACATCCATTTGATGTACTTCTAGATTTCGCAGAGCAGCTATTGCGAGTATCATCCTTATGGATGTTATTCTTGATACAGAAGAAAATGTATCGAAGTAATTAAGGCCTTCTTTTTGTCGGTATCCTTTGATTACCAACCTTGCCTTGTACTTGTCAATTGTTTCATCTGCTTTTATTTTCCTTTTAAAAATCCATTTTGAATTTAGTGGTTTAATTCCAGGAGGAAGGTCCACTAATTCTCATGTATGGTTTTGCATGATGGAATCAATTTCGCTCTTAATGGCATCTTTCCATAAGATGCCTTTAGAGGAGCGTATAGCATCACTATACGTTAGAGGTTCAGCCTCTAGCATAAAGGTTAAGAAATCAGATCCAAAGGATTTTTCTACCCTTGCTCGTTTGCTCCTTCTTGGCTCTATTTCATTTTCAGCCTCTTGTTGATCACTTGGAATCATTTCATCCAAAGTTTGTTCCGTTGAACTTTGATCAAGTTCCCTAGATTTATAAGGGAATGTATTTTCAAAGAATGATGCATTCTTTGATTCCATTATCGTGTTCTTTTGAATTTCAGGATTTTTTGATTCATACACAAGAAATCGATAAGCACTGTTATGTTCAGCATAGCCAATAAAAATACAATCCACAGTTTTTGGACCTATTTTCATTTGTTTTGGTAATGGAGCCATTACCTTGGCAAGACACCCCCACATTTTTAAGTGTTTATAGGAAGGCTTTCGAACTTTCCACAACTCATATGGTGTCTTATCTTTTTCCTTTCGAGGAACCTTATTCAAAAGGCAATTAGCCGAAAGCATTCATCATTTCTTTTAGAGTCCGATTTTTGCGTTCGACTACTCCATTAGATTGGGGAGAATATGATGGTGTTACTTCATGAATAATTCCATGTTGTGAACAATATTCACCAAATGGATTAACATATTCACCACCACGACCACTTCTTACCACCTTAATCTTTTTATTAAGTTGGTTTTCGACTTCTTGCTTATAAAGTATAAATTTCTCTATAGCTTCGTCTTTGCTTTTAAGCAAATATACATAGCAATACTTTGTGCTATCATCGATGAAGGTAATAAAATATTTATTCCCTCCTTTAGTTTGAACAAATTTTAAATCACATACATCGCTATGTATTAGATCAAGTGGTTCTGTACTTCTTTCAATTGTTTGAAAAGAAGACCTTGTTAATTTTGCTTCTACACACGTTTCACATTTATGATTATAATTAATGTGAAATGAAGGGATGTGTTCCAAGTTAATTAACCTACATAAGGTATCATAATTAACATGTCCAAGTCTACCATGCCATAAATTAAATGATTCGAGCATGTAAACAGAAGAAGAAGATGCATTCTTATTCATTATTTTGGATTTTACAGAGATATCATTGAGTTTCCACATTCCATTCAATACATATCCCCTACCCACAAACATCCCCCCTTTTGACAGAATTAACTTATGGGACTCAAAAAACCATTTTAAAACCATGAACACTTAAAAGTGTTCCAGAAACAAGGTTTTTGCGTACGTCAGGCACGTACAATACATTCTGCAGCTTGAGTTCTTTTCCAAAAGTCATCTTCAAGACCATTGTTCCCTTCCCTTTGATCTTGGAAGTCGCAGCATTTCCCATGTAGAGCTTCTCCCTATTGTCACAAGGTATCAGCTCAGAGAAAGAGTTTTCGTCACAACATATATGGCGAGTGGCTCCAGTGTCAAGCCACCATTCCCTCGGGTTAGAGTCAACCAGGTTGACTTCAGAAATCACCGCGCATAGATCTTCATCCTCTATAGCATTGGCCTCCTTAGCTCTAGCTCTTTTCGGATGTCTGCATTCAGAGGACCTGTGCCCCATCTTGCCACAGTTGAAGCACGACCCTTTGAATTTCTCCTTTTTGGAGACTCCGCCATTAGGCCTCAGATTTGGCTTGGCTTGGTGATGTTGGGGTTGCTTACCCTTCTTGACTTCGACAACATTTGCCTTGGCCTCTTTGAAAGCAAGTTTCATGGCATTACCTCTGTTGTCCTCTTCAATTCGAAGTCTGATGATCAGTTCTTCCACTAACATTTCCTTCCTCTTATGCTTCAAATAATTTTTGAAGTCATTCCATCCGGGAGGCAACTTTCCCGTGATGGCAGCTACTTGAAAAGATTCACTGATAGTCATCCCTTCTGCAATAATTCCATGAATGATTAGTTGGAATTCTTCAACTTGATTTACTACTGGTTTTGAATCAACCATAGTAAAGTTCAAAATTTTGGCTACTAAAAACTTTTTAGCCCCAGCATCCTCTGCTTTGTACTTATTATCCAATGCTGCCCACATCTGTTTTGCTGTTTTGTACACATCATATACCGGATACAACGAGTCTTGTAGTCCATTGAGGATGTAGTTTCGACACAGAAAATCAGCATTGTTCCAAGACTCTGTGATACTGAAGGCAGTGAGATCATCCACCTCTCCTTCTCCATCCCCTACGGCGACAACTGGGGATCTTCCTTTAGATACTTTGCCAGATTCAGCATGGTCAGATAGAACATCATCTTCTGTTGCCACGTCTTAAAATTCTGTCCGCAAAATTTCGACGGCTTCTCATTGTGGCTCATTGCCACTGTCGTTGCATTTAGATTCGGTATCGGTTGTTTCAGAGTCTGTGCAGGTGCAAGGACCTTAGCAGTAGAATCAACAGAATCTCCAATAGTCATCGTTTCTATTCAAAAGAAACAAAGAGGAATTAAAATAAATTCCAATAAATAGAAAATTAATTTCTCGTTTATTATCGACAATTTCTGTAAATAGATTTGTCCAACTTTGAGATTTTAGCAAATCCGTTAAAACGACAGGATAAATCTTGAAACCAATTTATTTGCTATCTCTACCACGATTATATCGTCTCGGATTAGAAGAAAGGTAGAAGAAGAATTTGTCTTAAAATTTTGTTCATTTCCTTTCATTGCTTTCACTACCATCACTCAAAATTGGACTTCTCCTCCAACTTGGCAAGCAAATCGGTTGAGGAATTCAAGTTCTTCATGATGACATTCCCTGCTCTAGACCCTTGAATTAAATTTTGATATGCGGTTTGCGCTCGTAAATAGTTTTTCGCAACGCTCGGCTCTGATTTCTGGTTCTCGATGGTCTTTCAATATCTTAATCCCTTTTTGTGGTTCGTTTGCCGATGCAATTAGATTTGTTCATATTTATTTTTCGTTTGAGCCTTTTGAATGGGTTTTTAACATTTTTCATGTATGATCCTTGTATGATCTAAAGTGACTAGTTTATTGACCTTGTCAATCTTATTGGAAAATGTCCAAATTATGTATTTAATTTACGATAATAGTTGTAAATACTTATTGTAATTTTAGATATTATTCTCTTTTAATAAGACTAACGGCTTCAATTTAAAAAAATAGTGATGTATATTACATTGAAAACTGGAGATAGACATAACAACATTAAAAAAATTCTGTATTTTTCCCCAGAAGTGTTGCCTTCTTTTATAGAAAATGAACGACTATTTAAGGGAAAGATTAATCTTTTCTCTTCACACAATTTGAATTACATATCTTAATTTTAGTGGACTCACTGGCAGAACTCTGTTGGGGTCAAAGGGAACTTGACCCCGTTAAAAAGTTTACACATTAGAAAAATTTTGATCTAATAGTTTTTTGTTTACTCAAAAATAAGTATTTAAATTAGAAAATATAATAATTTATTAAATATTTAATCAAGTATGGTTGAACCAATGAAGGATGGGTACTTGTTCACAAATTTCTTAGTCTCATAATTTAGGTCTTTATCAAGGTTGTTTCGAATATTTTTGAGGCCCTAAGAGAAAACTAAAACAATGGACCCCTATAGAGCGAAAATATATCTCATTATTTTGAACAATTAATTTAATATTTCATTAATGTATCATAGAAACATGATTAAACTTTGTCAAACACATTATTTCCATTGTTTTGTTAAGAAAATTTAAAAAAAACTTGAATTGTGGGCATGATATGGTGTTTGATTTTGAACAATAAATATAAAAAATTGAAGAATATTGTATCATTTATTTTTTATTGTTAGATTGAAAAAGAATAAGGAGAGAATAAAATTTGGTAAAAAATTTCTGAGATTTGAAAAAGAGAATTAAATTTTCAATGTTAAATTAATTTATTAATTTGATAAAAAATAAAATTTAGAAAATAAGAATAATTAATTTTTAGGGCCCTAGGCTGGTTGGAGTCCCTAAGCAGTCGCTCATGGCGCTCCCTTAATAGTCGGCCATGATCCTTATAAGTTTAAGGGTAAACTACCCCATTGACCACCGAACTAATTTGAGATACCTATTTTGACCATCGAACTATCGAACTCGTCAATTAGACCACCAAACTTATTAAATTGACATATTTTGACCACCACCGTTAAAAAGCTAATGGAGGAGTGATGTGGCAGTTAACGAAATTTTTTAAAATTACACATTTAGTTGATGTTATTTACTTATTAAATCAATTTGATCTTAATTTTATTTTAATTAAATAAAATTAATCAACCAATCAGATGACGACATGTGTTAATATATTTTTCCCTAAAGGGAAATTAAAGAATTATAAGGAATGGTAATGGGAAGGTTTGAACTGGGACCTTAGACCAAGGTAAATTCCAATGACTTTACCATTGAGCCAAGTACTCTTTGTGTTGTAAACTGCAACCTATTATATACATTTCTTATAAAGCGATAAATGTTAGGAAAAATTAAAGAAGCACGAAGAATGTTAATAGGGTGGTTTGAACCTTAAACTAAGAGAGTAAATTCAAATGCCTTTACCACTAAGCCAAGTCGCTCTTTGTGATATAAATTGCACCATTTTATATACATATCTTTTAAAGCAGTAAATATTAGGGAAAAGAAATAAAAATGGTTGAAAGGGGACTCTAACTTAGATCACTTAGGATGTGCATAATCACACAAACATTCGATTTAAAAGAAAAAGTTCGATTTAAAATATTCGAATATTTTTTCTTTTTCACATTTAAATTAAATCGAATATTTATTAAAATATTAAATATTAGATTTAAAAATATTTGATTTAAAAAAAATAAATTTAATTTTTAAAAAGTATTCGGATATTTTGAATTTAAAAATATTTTAAATTTGATTTTAAATTTTCCCCTAATATTACCATTCTTTGTGCTTCTTTAATTTTCCCTAACATTTACCGCTTTATAAGAAATATATATAAAAGGGTACGGTTTATAACACAAAGAGTACCATGACTTAGTGGTAAAGTCATTGGAATTTACCCTAGTCCAAGGTTTCAAGTTTGAACCTCCCCACTACTATTTCTTATGCTTCTTTAATTTCTCTTTAACCAGGTGGTGACACGTGTCACCATTTGATTGAAGAGAAAATTATATTAAATATTAAATAAATTAAATTAAAATTTGTATAAATTAATTCAATTGAGTGATGACATGTGTCAACATTTGATTGATTGATTAATTTTATTTAATTAAAATAAAATTAGGATCAAATTGATTTAATAAGTAAATAACATGAACCAAATGTGTAATTTTACAAATTTTCGTTAACTGCCACATCACCCCTCCGTCACTCCTTCGTTAGCTTTTTAACGGCAGTGGTCAAAATAGGTCAATTTAATAAGTTTGGTGGCCTGATTGACGAGTTCGATAGTTTAGTGGTCAAAATAAGTACCCCAATTAATTCGGTGATCACTGGAATAGTTTACATTAAGTTTAAATATTAGATAAACTAGACATTATCTTTTGACTTTTGAATTTAAATAACTAATAAATTATTGTATTTTTCAATTTAAAATTTTAGTTTTTCTAATAGTCAATCTTGACTCGTCTCTAGACGGACTTATCCCCAAATTTTTATAATTTGAATCTGTTACATTTATTGTACATCTCCGTATTTCTAACAAAATAGTCTCTTAGCCTTGTTAAAAATTAAGGGGAAAAAAAGGCATAGCAACACAAGAGCGCCTAAAATCAAGGTCACCGGTCAAGCTTTTCACTACGCATACGTCCAAACGGGGCCGGGTAGGACTAGTCTTTTTTACTCAGACGAACCTCAAACATGAATGAACTTGGATGGCTGGATCCACCACACCCCAATTTTGAAGCTTTCACAAGATCAGCAAAAACTTCAAGAAAACAAGTCAAAAATTCCCATAAACTTAAACAGGTCCAGAAACCAAACCATACAAAACCTTAACCCAAAATCAAAGCATGTTTAGAACATGGTGGTTTTGAATATGTATAATAAGAGCGCGACCACAACACTAGGTCCCGAGAAAAAGAGGACCCAAAATGAATCAAGTTTTTTCTTTGAAAAATTCTAGATCTAATCATAATCTTACTTAGAGATGGGGTGAAGGACTCTAGGGGAAGGAAGGTCAGTGTTTCTAGTGGGTCTATAACTTATGACCTAATAAAATATAAGCGACTTTTAATAAGCAGTTAGGTCAACCGGCCAAATATGTTTGTTCCAAAATAAATCAAATTAAATACTTACAAGGAAAAAATAAAATATTAATTAACTACTAGTAAAACACAAGGGAAAACAAAATGTTTTATACTTCATATATTTCCTTTGGCCATGACTAAATATTAGTTTCAATAATTTCAAAATTGACATGTGTAAAAAGTAATTAAACTAGAAAAATTAGAGTCGAGATTTAATTTTATTAACTTTAAAATTGATAAAATCTTAAAAATAATTAAATTAAAAAATTTTAAAAGTGATAATGGCTTAATTTTAATAATTTCAAAACTTTTAAAAATTTAAAGCACAATTAACCATAACAATCGGTGGGATCATATGTCTCCTTAGACCCCAGATGTTCCACCCCGAAAGTTTGTATCATTGTATGATTGTAATGATGACAACTTTTGACAAAAAAAATTATATGCCAACATTTTAATTAAAATTAATTTATAATACAAAATAAAATTTTGATATTTGTTATGAAAATATTATTATAACACTGCTTAGTTAAATTTATATTAAATTTTATTAAATTATAGAGATTGACTATATTGACCAATAATATATATTTTCAATTTTATATGTATTATGCACTTTATATCACAAGAGGATTGATGTAAACATTGGAAAATATATTAAATTATTTATATATTAAAAACAGTAAAAGGCATATACATAATTACTAAATATGGAGTAAAACTTTTAGAAAAATATTATTAGAGTTCTTTCTAACTCTATAAACTAAATTAAAAAACCGTCATATGTCATTTTTATTTTTTAAATATGAATTGATAACACGTGGGAATTTTTTAATATGTTAATCTGTTTATAGAGTAAAAAATCACTACTAATATATTGAATAATTATTCATTAAATTTAAAAATAAATTTAAACAAAACTCAAGTTTAAACCATAAATAACGTAATGGGGTGAACTAATAATATAAGAGTTTTATTTTGATGCACAAGCTGTGTAAATTTTTTTTACACAACTCTTTTATAAAATTTAAAATTTAAATCACAAATCCTACCAACCTAAAACCTAACCCCTAAGCCCTAAACCCTAAACTCTAAATTCTAACCATAAACCTTAAATTATATACCCTACATACTAAACCCCTAAACCCTAACCTAAAATCTTAAACCCTAAACCCTAAAATTAAAAGGCTTGTGTAAACTAAAGTTTTAGTTTACACAAGCTTGTACATCAAAGTATTTTCCATAATATAATTTCTCCAAAATATCAAATTTAATATTTTAAGTGGATTTGGAGAAAGCAAGAAGTTTCCAACTTAGGTGAGGCCCGTGTATTTAAGGCAGCTTAAGGTAGGGACAAGCAGAGGATAAAAGCAAACCTTATCGAGATGCATGGGTATATAAATGCATGTTTCAAGTATTTTAAATTTTTTAACATTCATTTGTATGATTACATGGTGTTTTCTGTTTTTTTTTACATTTTAAAAACGCATATATATCATACATATAAACTGTTCGGATTTAAATTTTCTAAAAACAACAAACTCTTTTTTATTGAAAATCTAGGATCACTCAATTAAATCAAATGTGTGATTCACTTACTGTGACTGACATGTACACTTTACCTGTATTACAAAGGAGGAGACTTGTCTTAAACGTGTTTACTGTCTAATCCAATCTATCTTAAAAAAATGCATAAATGATTCCCCCTAGCTACCTGCTTAATTTTGGGTTACTCCAAACTCCAAAGTCTGTAAATTCACGTGGTTTGTTCACCTACAATCTTCCATTTATTTGATTCCGAAACACCCAATCCCAGCCCTCCACCTGCTCCGCGCATATTTGGACTTCCAACTTCATAACATAATGCTTTGTCTATCAACACAAATTTTAAGTGGGCCTAGAAATCCAGCCCATTCCTTCTCCTGGTGATTTACGTTGAAGTTTGATAGGACTAAACCTAACTCGGGCCAGTACTCTTTAACACATTCAAATTCCATTCCAATAGTATCATTATTGTTATATTATGGTGTTATACTTATACCAAGGATGGAGGGGTTTTTTTTAAGGGAAATATCCCATGTACATACGTGGAAACAAAAAGTTTCTACAAGTGTTTTAATTTTAGGGTTTATGAATTTAGTTTACGGTTTAAAGTTTATAGATTTTAAGTGCATGAATTTAAAATTTAGGGTTTACGATTTATGGTTTAGGGTTTATTGTTTAGATGTTAGGGTCTCGGGTAATATGATTAGGGATTTAGATTTTAACCTATAAAATCTAAATTTTAACCACAAAACCTAAATTCTAACCATACCCCTAAATTCAAAAACCATACACTTAAACCCCTAAACATTATACCCTAAATAAAATCTTTAAACCTTAAGACTAAGGCGTTTGTTTTCACAAGCACTTGCGTAGGAAATAATTTTTTTTTTAATTCCATTCATAAGATTAAAAAATCGTGTATTTTTATTTATTATTTTATATGTTAATTAATGACACGCGATTTTCTGTTTAACTTCGAATGTAAAATTTTAAAATCTCCACCATCGACTAAAAAATAATCCTTGTAAATAAATTAAATTCATGATGCGACCTTTTTTCTCACACGGCCCCAACCTCATTTGATGGTAAAATTAAGTCAATATTCTCTTTTAGGAAATATTTATAAAAATATCCCAAAGAACATTACATAGAAAAAATATTCATTTTCTAGTCCACGTAAGGCGATCTCGTACTACGGTAGACACAGGTTGTATTCTCGCACTTGGGTAAGCGTGGGTTTCGTCTGATGTAGCACAACTTTTTGAATAATCGAATATAATATTTCAAGATAAGACCTTGCGCTGAGCCAAATGTGAGTTCCGCGAGAATTTGAATCGACGATAAGGCACGATTTATTGGTGTTTAATATTTTTGAAATTCAAAAAGACTCGTGCTTCGGTAAGCGCGAGTTCAATTTAAGTCAAAATTACTTGACGATGTTTAATATTTTTTTCGATTAATAGGGAAAAAGCACCTACCACATACCTCGTTAAAAAATTTCCCTACACCTATCGAAGAAAAAAGAGTACGCGTGGAAGGGCTGTGACAACATAAAACCAAAAGAACCGACAATTAAGAGTCGAACCAAACAAACCACCCAAATAAAAGGCTAACTAAGCTACTGCCCTTAACAACCATTATACTAGAGATAATTAATATCTGTAAAAATGTATTACTAATAAATTTATTTTATTTAGAAGGAAGTATCAAATATTAATATTGATGTTTTCATTTAAGTTTTTGGTTGTCCTTCTGGTTTCCTGGGCTACGCCCTGACTAATCCAGACCGACCCGCGTCACACACTTGATTTTGGTAGGTGAATTTCTTAGCAGAGATTTTATGCATACACAATGCCTCGAACTCAAGATATGTTTAAGCGGAACCAAGTTACTTACCACTTGGACCAGCCATTGTTGGTATGTTTACATTTATTTTATTATTTATTTTTAAATTTATTTATTTAATAATTTTATTTTAATATTGTTGTTTTAAAAAATGTTAATTTTAACGGCCTATTAATTATGCTGTTTGGAATTTTAACCAGAGCTCGCGCTTCACAATGCGCGAGTATCAATTATAACGGCAGATAAAAATAAATTTGACAGGTGAAATGTGGTAAATGGAACTCACGCTTAACTATGTAATCCCCTAGACCCACATATGTGTTATACCTAAATTTCAAAAGGTCGCAACACATACCCCAAACTTCTAAGAAAACATTTTCAAAATAAAGTCTCATAGTAGATATTAATTATATACTATAGGATAAAATACCAAGTACTTAGTCTAGATCCATATCAATTTTAGTTACAAAATGATATCACCTTGGGCAAATTAGCAACATATACCATAACAAAATATAGGCTCATGTCACACAAATAAAGACAGTATGACAGATAGAAACATTACAACAAAAAGATGAGTACGAATGTGTCGATCCTACAAGTGTTAAGTCCAAGGGTAGCCTATCCAAAAAGTATTTGAAAGAGAAAATGTTTGGAGGTGTGAGCTAGGAGCTCAGTGTGTTCCAATAAGTGCAGATAAAACACACACACATATATATAATTCAGATATGCATAATTCATTTCAGGTCATGTTATAATTGCAACCAGAGTTTCATTAAAAACCTAGCTACCCTCCAACCGAACACCAAAATGCAATTCCCCATGAACTGCATACTAAAGGACTTACCCTAAGCTCGTGGGTGTAGGAGCCTACCTAATGGAATGCCTTAGGTCCAAAAAGACTTACCATAGGCCCGTTGGGTGTGGGAGCTATCGAAGGAATTACTAGCTGGATCAGGGCTGTACTTGCAGACACTTCAAATCATATGTATTATCATCAGAATTTAGATGTCATACATGTAATTAATTACCTCCATTATACAAAAATCAGATATCTTAATTTCAGATCAAATATGGGGCATACTTTCAAACATATTACGTAGTCACGCTTTCAAAACAGAAAAGTTGTAACACCCGAGTTTAAGGGTCGGGTGAAAATAATATTAAAATAATTTTTCGGTTTTATAATTAAAATAATAAAATATTTTTATGGGCTTCGTGTTTGCAAAATAATTAGAATCTATGTTGGGCCCATCTTCTAAGTCCAAATTCCATGGATTTTAGGAGATGAGTGTTTTTAGCCATTTCATTAATGACATAATGGTAAATATGATTTCTTTGGTAAATTAAAACAAAAACAAAAGATGAAGACCATGTGCTCATCTTCCTCCTCACCCCCATTTCAAACTCAACGACCAAATGAGCTCTCTTCTCCATTTTTAATATTCCATCACATCCTTTCCTTCTTATTGGTGATTTTCAAAAGGTAATTACGTTTTTGACTTGGTCTTACCTTTCTCTTCATGTTGGTACCATTAGTTTTCATTAAAACCAAGTATTTTGTATTTTGGGTTTTTCAAGGATTTTGTTAAAGGTTGTGGCTTTATGAATTTTTAACAAAGATTTTGATTTAAAGTTGCTAGATAAGTTGTCTATAACCCATAAGGTTCAACATACTCGATTTTTACATTGTTTTAACTTAATTTCCGGATTTGGGTTTAATGGGGGTTTTGGAGTGTGCTTGGAAAGGTTTTGGGGCTGTTTTGGGTGAGAATAAGTGGGTTGATGGTTATATTGTGTTTGGGTAGTGTTTTGAACATGTTTAAGAGTGCTTTGGATGGTTATATTGCTGATTTTTGCTGGGTTCTTGTGGAAGTACGAAAATGAGAATTTGGAGAATAAATTTGGCTTTGAATTGTGAGAATTGTAGTGGATTTGTGTGTTGGTGTCAAACAATGGGTTTGTGGTTGATTTTGAGGTTAATGTATTGTTTTTGAATGGTTAGAAGCAAGAGAAAACAATGGAAAAGCTTCAGGCTCGAATCCGGAGACTTGGATGCTTGGTAGGCTAGTCGACTTGTGCTAAATGGAGTGGTTGGTGAGTGGTTCTACGACTCTAAAATTGGTTTCAAACTTTATGATTCGAGCACGCGAACACTAGGTCGGGCTTGGTAAACCCACCTAGAGTTGGGATTAGATTGGTAGTCTAATCCCAAGCTTTAGTTGCAAGCATGTGATAGTTGAACTTGAATGTTGTGTTGTTTATGCTTAATGACTTATGCTTGTGAGCATGATGTATGTATATTGTGGATATATGCATGTTGATGATAGGTATGACGGGGATATACATACGTATGAAATATACTGTGATACTTGTATTAATGATATACTTGTAGTGTTGACATGTGAAATGGATTTATGAGGTGGTTGCATGACCCGAGGATCATGGTGAGTATATGCTAGGCATGGAAATGTGTTGTGATGTACATGTATGTGAGGCATGATATTTGATGCATTGTTATATGCATGTGGCTATGGAATGAGGTTTGTGCATGATGGTAAGTCATTGTGAGTACGTGCTAAGCACGGAAGTTGATATGAAATGGTGTTGTGAAAGGTTATGAATTGTGTTAGTATTGGCATTAGTATGCTTGGGGTACAATGATCGATCATTAGGATGTTTAGTGTGCACACGTGAGTCAAAATGCGCGCGTGGTCTTGGTGATGGTAGTCATCAAGATGGAGTACGGGTTCGCCCAGAAATATTCTTATATATGTTAGTCGGTGATGAGTGGAATCCCATCGACGGGGCGTGAGGATGAGTGGAATCCCCTCCGCGTGAAACCATGATGAGTGTAATCCCACCGTAAGGTAATGGTTGTGGTTGGATGTGAGTTCCAACGGTTATCCGCGTATTCGAGTCATAGCTAGGTGCCAATACGGATTGTGAATTATGTTGCTTATATGTTGAATATATGTGTTTCCATATGTTGTGGTTATGGACTTGTTGAGCATGACATGATTTGGATAATATGTTCATGCATCATCTATTTTATGGCTCATGTGGTTCGAAGGTAAGATCATGCATTCTACCTTGGTTGCATGCTCGTGCTTGGACCCTGCATTGTCGAGGTTTGTTTTATGAGCTTACCCTCACTAAGATTTTATGCTTACGCTCCTTTTTGTTCGACAATGCAGATCAGTAGCTTGTGGGTGGTGAGGGCAAGGAAGGGTCTCCAAGTGTCACTTTTGGTTAGCTCAAGTATGAATTTTAAATTGAAAGATTGTAATAGTCAAGCAATGGGATTTGAATGCTTTGGAGTTATGTTGATGTTGGTGTGGCTTGTTGATGCCATGTTTTGATTTGCAAGTCATGTTTTATTGCTTACCTTGAATGCTTATGTGTATGCTGGTCTTGTGCCTTTTTATGGATGCTCTTACGTATGTTGTCTAAGCATGCTAATCTTGATTGCTATGTGTGATTCTTATATTGATTTGATGGTCCTTTGAATGTATGGTTTTTATATGTTCGATGTGTGTTAAGCATGTTCGTATAGGATGTCTTGTATCTAGAGTTAATGCTTGTGTGTTGTATGAGGTTTTAGTTGTGTTTTGGCACAACCTTGTGCCATAAACCAGCTAAAACCAATCTGCAGACAGAGGGCGTTTCGAAACGGTTGGTCCCGTTTCAGTACGGTCCCTTTGTTTCGGGCTAGGCGTTTCGGTAAGCTAGGGGCCGTTTCGATACGATTTTGCTACTGGAAATCTGAGAATTTGACGATAGAATGAATTATCGAAACGAGCTTTAGTGTTTCAGAACGGCCTTCGTATCGTTGACCACGAGAAGTTGACCGTCGAGGGCGTTTCGATACGGTCCACCCCTGTTTCGAAACGGTCTCTTCGGGTTGACTTTAGCCAGTTGACCTAGTCAAGGCGTATCGGAACACCCTAGGGGTGTTCCGATACGGCCTGCTGTTTAAGATTAAAATGGGCTGTTTTAATTGGGCTGTTGGTTGTTTACCTCATCGTTTCTTCCACTGTTTCTTTTCTCACATAGGATTTAATATCTCTTCTAGAAAAGATAATATAAATGAAAAAGTTTTTCTTGAGTCGGTAACCGAAGTGGAGCCTTAACGGGTTTCGCCTCGGTTATCCCTGTGTAGCCCACTCGGATCGGTCAAGCGTCCGGACCGGCACGAGGGGGTTACACTTGTTGGTATCAGAGCCTAAGGTTTCCGAGACCTTGGGCAGGTAAGTGAGGTAAGTTTAATTCTTGTATTGTAATTGCACGGTGTTTGCTTGCCATGTGAGCATGTCTACTTGTTTATCAAGTATGCTTGATGTATGTTGTTTGATCGTGCGTGTATGTTGCTTGAAGCATGTTGAGTTGAGTCCCATTGCTTCTATTACATCGAAAAAAGAGATTTTTAAGTGAGAGAATCATACTTGAGCCACTTGGACCCTTTCCTTTGCTAACCCAGTTTGCATGTTAATTTGTTGTTGTTGTTGATTTATTGCTTTTTGGTAAGTTTGAGGCCAAGGGTGGGCCGTGAATCGATAAGTAGAAACCGTGGTTTCTGAAAATGTGGATGATGTTGGAGGAGTTCATCGCTATAGTTAGGGAAGTATGGTTGTACTGGAGTTGATGTACAATTTGTTTGTTTGAGTCCTTGTGTAGGTGGGTTGGCTCCGGTTGATAAGGAACGATGTGATCGATTCTGGTATTAGTTGGTAAAAAGAAGTGAAGACCTATGAGTGGGATTCAGAGTGGTATCAATGTTTTAACAGATAAGCCCTTGGTACAATTTTGAGTTTGTTCCCTCCGGTTGATCCTGAATCTGTACTTTCGTATGTTGTTAGCGAGCATGAAAAGTTTGGATGTGCCCGGTGAAGTGTCAGAGGTAGGTATGAGTACCTTAGTTCTTTTGGCGAGACCAAGGTAAGGGTCTCGTGTGAGTAATCTGAAACTCATAAATGCTAGTTGGTGATCGTTGGGGTTCGACCTATGGTTTTAATACAAGACAGCCGGTCAATATCCGTGAGTGGGAATCGATTTGTGTGTTTGGGCCAGTGTGCGTCTGTGTTATCTTCCAGCAAGAAAGAGAGATGAAGTCGCTTCCGATATAGTTGAGCTGAGAAGGAAGTCTTGAGTTTTGACTCCATATTGTTGGTATTGGGATGTTTTGAGTCACCAGGACTGATGTTATAGAACAAGTTCAAGCATGATTGTTTGTGTGTGAGCAGAACTGAATTTTGAGGTTTTGAGATGCTTTAAGAACGGTTTTGAAGGGTTAGGTTATGTTTGAAGGGCCAGCCTGAAAACAAGAGAACCGAAAACTATCAGCTGTGTACATGTGAAGTTGTAATTTCTGTGGATTCGTCCATTTTGTGTGAGCATGTAAGGAAGTCAGATATCTTTGTTAAGATTCTGGACGTAGAGACCCATGTGACTAGCCCTTTTTGGTGAGATAGTGGTGGTCGGAAAGATGTACATAAGATGTTTGTTGATGGTTCAGGGTTACGTGATTCTAGTAGATGTGAAGTAATTGTCTTTTTTACGGGTTTCGATGTAACATTGGGCATGGTTTGGCTTGTAGAACACAGAGCTAGGGTATACTTTGAGACAAAGGGAGAGTTGCCTTGAAGTTGCAGATTACTGTGAGATTGTAGTGGTGGGTGAGAATGTGAATTTCTTATCGAATGTTGATCCAGCTTTAGAGGTCAAGGATTGATTGAGTTTAGTTGACAGGCTTGCCTAGCAAATGTGGTGGATTCGATTTTTGAATGAGGTTAGACCGCAGAATGTTAGAATAGTTTGTGATTTCCCTAAAAGTGTTTGGAAGTATTGCCCAGTTTGTCTCCCGACAGGGAAGAAGAGTTTGTTATTGAGGCCGTCTCTGAGTTTGCTCCTGCTTTGATTACTCTGTATCCTATGGTTCTCGAAAGAATTGAGAGCGTTGAAGAATCAACTACGAGATTTGTTAGACCGTAGATCAATTAGGCCTAGTACATCATCTTAGAGTACGAAAGTGCAATTTGTGAAGAAGAGAGATGGTAATACGAGAATGTGTTTAGATTACAGACAGTTGAAACAATTGACAGTGAGTAATTAGTATCCATTTCCGAGCATCAGTGGTTTGTTGATCAGTTGAGGGGTGCTTCGGTCTTTTCAAGATTAATTTGAGATCCGATTACTACCAGTTGAAAGTGAGAGAAGTTAGTGTACCGAAGACAGCTTTCGGGGCAAGATGTGGTCACTATGAGTTCTGGGTTAAGCCGTTTTGTTTGACTAGTGTATAGAGATGTCGAGCAGAATACTTCCTGAGCTCCTTGATCAGTTTGTAGTAGTCCTCATAGACAATACATGGGTATATTCAAATACCAAGGAAGATTATGACAAGTATTGTAGTTGGTGTTGTAGACGCTATTAGAGAATCAATTGTATGCCAAGTTGAGCAAACGTGAACTCCGAGTCAAGGAAGATGTTCTCCTAGGACATGTAGACCAGCCGGGTGTATTAGAGTAAATCCTAAGTAGGCAAGAGAAGATGTGAGTTGGAAGAAATCAAAGACAGTGACAGGTATCTATAGTTCCTAGGTCTAGCATTGTTACTATCGGAGGTTTGTAAATGGTCTTTCGAAGTTAGTTGCTCCATTGACAAGTTGCTACAGAAGAATGTTCAGTTTGTGTGGTCAAATGCGATACAACAAGCCCTTGAGAACCAAAAGAAACTTTGATGGAAGCTTTGACCTTGATCCAGCCAATATCAGAGAAAGAATTTGTGAACCATAGTGATGCGTCATATGTAGGGTTAGGTTGTGTGCTTATGCAAGACAGAAGATTTGCGGCCTATTCGTCGAGACAATAGAAAGTACATAAAAAGAATTATCTGACACGAGACATAGAGTTAATTACAATTGTTTTTGCTACGAAGATTTAGAGACAAAGCATGTATAGTAAGAAATGCACAATATATACTTATCATCAGAGCTTGAAATATTTGACGACTTAGGAAGGGTTGAAACTTGAACAACATAAGTTGTTGGGATTGCTTGAGGACCGTAATCTCAAGATTGAGTACCATCCGAGGAGAGTCAACGTAGTAACCGATGCTTCGAGTTATATTTGCTGTTAGAATGGCAGTTGAGTTGTGAGCTATAATTGCTGGATTCAGCTTATCAAATGATAGTGGTTTTGTGGCCGAGTTTCATGTTAAACCTACATTGAGTCAAATGCTTAAAGAGAAACAGTTGCAAGACAGGTTCTTGGCACCTCGTGTGCAAGGCATAGCAGAAGGAAGATCTTCATAATACAGTTTCAAAGATGATAGAGTTTTGCATTTCAGAGACAGAATAGTTGTGCCGAATGACATAGTGTTTTGAGACGTATTGTTTTGGCCAAAGCACACGACATTTCATTTGTATTGCATCTGAGTAGTATGAAGACGTATCGTGGGTTGAAAGACGAGTACTTCTGGATTGAGTTGATGAATGATATGGTTCAGTATGAGAGTAAGTGTGAAATTTGCCAGCGTGTCAAGGCTGAGCATCAGTTTTCTTCTAGTTTGCTACATCCGTGGAAGACTCTTAATGAAAGTGGGTAATAGATTCGAGGGACCTTGTGTCTGGTTCGCCTTTGATTTCCTCCGGGAGAACTTAGCTGAGTAAACAACGATAGTTGCACTGAGTGTGCTCATTTTATACATGTTCACGTTACTGGTACCTTGTATATGATGGCGGAGTCATGCCTTAGCAAGAGTGTGAGTTGCACAGTATCTTGAACTCGATAGTGGCCGGTAGATATTCGAGATTTCAACTAGATTTTTTAGGACGTCTGCGTAGTGCTTGGATACCTGTTGAAGTCAGATGGTTAGTAAGAGAAAGTTAGTCAGATTCTAGATGATGGGTGCGTCGATACAGGGTAAATTTTTTAGGGCACGTGAGAGTAACACCTGCTGTTGATGACTGGTATGATAACAGTTATCGGTCAAGTATTGAAACGGTGCCGTATGAGATTGTGAATCGGGCTAGTTCTGTTGTTTATTTGTTGCGGTTACCACCATATATAGAAAGGGGTTCGTGATGTGTTCCGTGTATCTATGATTCGGAAATGTGAGTCAGATCTGTCCCATGCTATGTTTGTTGAAGAGATTGAGTTGAGTTTAAAATTGACATGCAATAAAGGACCCGTTGAGATCTTAGCATCAAATAGCTAATGTTGTGTGGTAAGTCTACCGAGTTGGTTAGTATATTGTGTTGAGAAGGAAAGGAAAGTGTGGAGGAGCAGTTTTCGTGGCTCTTCCTGTCCGATAAATTTCGAGGAATAAATTTCCTTAAGTGGGGGAGAGTTGTAACACCCGGGTTTAGGGGTCGGGTGAAAATAATATTAAAATAATGTTTCGGGTTTTGATTTTATAATTAAAATAATAAAATATTTTTATGGGCTTCGTGTTTGCAAAATAATTAGAATCTATGTTGGGCCCATCTTCTAAGTCCAAATTCCATGGATTTTAGAGATGAGTGTTTTTAGCCATTTCATTAATGGCATAATGGTAAATATGATTTCTTTGGTAAATTAAAACAAAAACAAAAGATGAAGACCATGTGCTCATCTTCTTCCTCACTCCCATTTCAATCTCAACGACCAAAAGAGCTCTCTTCTCCACTTTTACTATTCCATCACATCCTTTGCTTCTTGTTGGTGATTTTCAAAAGGTAATTACGTTTTTGACTTTGCCTTACCTTCCTCTTCATGTTGGCACCATTAGTTTTCATTAAAACCAAGTAATTTGTATTTTGGGGTTTTCAAGGATTTTGTTAAAGGTTGTGGCTTTATGAATTTTTAACAAAGATTTTTATTTAAAGTTGTTAGATAAGTTGTATATAACCCATAAGGTTCAACATACTCGATTTTTATATTGTTTTAACTTAATTTCCGGATTTGGGTTTAATGAGGGGTTTTGGAGTGTGCTTGGAAAGGTTTTGGGGCTGTTTTGGGTGAGAATTAGTGGGCTGATGGTCATACTGTGTTTGGGTAGTGTTTTGAACATGTTTAAGAGTGCTTTGGATAGTTATATTGCTGATTTTTGCTGGGTTCTTGTGGAAGTAAGAAAATGAGAATTTGGAGAATAAATTTGGCTTTGAATTGTGAGAATTGTAGTGGATTTGTGTGTTGGTGTCAAACAATGGGTTTGTGGCTGATTTTGAGGTTAATGTATTGTTTTTGAATGGTTAGAAGCAAGAGAAAACAAAGGAAAAGCTTCAGGCTCGAATCCGGAGACTTGGATGCTTGGTAGGCTAGTCGGCTTGTGCTAAATGGAGTGGTTGGTGAGTGGTTCTACGACTCTAAAATTGGTTTCAAACTTTACGATTCGAGCACGCGAACACTAGGTCGGGCTTGGTAAACCCACCTAGAGTTGGGATTAGATTGGTAGTCTAATCCCAAGCTTTAGTTGCAAGAATGTGCTAGTTGAACTTGAATGTTGTGTTGTTTATGCTTAATGACTTATGCTTGTGAGCATGATGTATGTATATTGTGCATATATGCATGTTGATGATAGGTATGAAGGGGATATACATACGTATGAAATATACCGTGATACTTGTATTAATGATATACTTGTAGTGTTGACATGTGAAATGGATTTATGAGGTGGTTGCATGACCCGAGGATCATGGTGAGTACATGCTAGGCATGGAAATGTGTTGTGATGTACATGTATGTGAGGCATGATATTTGATGCATTGTTATATGCATGTGGCTATGAAATGGGGTTTGTGCATGATGGTAAGTCATGGTGAGTACATGCTAAGCACGAAAGTTGATATGAAATGGTGTTGTGAAAGGTTATTAATTGTGTTAGTATTGGCACTAGTATGCTTGGGTACAATGATCGATCATTAGGATGTTTAGTGTGCACACGTGAGTCAAAATGCGCGCGTGGTCTTGGTGATGGTAGTCATCAAGATGGAGTACAGGTTCGCCCGGAAATCTTCTTATATATGTTAGTCGGTGATGAGTGGAATCCCATCGACGGGGCGTGAGGATGAGTGGAATCCCCTCCGTGTGAAACAGTGATGAGTGTAATCCCACCGTAAGGTAATGGTTGTGGTTGGATGTGAGTTCCAACGGTTATCCGCGTATTCGAGTCATAGCTAGGTGCCAATACGGATTGTGAATTATGTTACTTATATGTTGAATATATGTGTTTCCATATGTTGTGGTTTTGGACTTGTTGAGCATGACATGATTTGGATAATATGTTCATGCATCATCTATTTTATGGCTCGTGTGGTTCGAAGGTAAGATCATGCATTCTACCTTGGTTGCATGCTCGTGCTTGGACCCTGCATTGTCGAGGTTTGTTTTATGAGCTTACCCTCACTAAGATTTTATGCTTACGCTCCTTTTTGTTCGACAATGCAGATCAGTAGCTTGTGGGTGGTGAGGGCAAGGAAGGGTCTCCAAGTGTCACTTTTGGTTAGCTCAAGTATGAATTTTAAATTGAAAGATTGTAATAGTCAAGCAATAGAATTTGAATGCTTTGGAGTTATGTTGATGTTGGTGTGGCTTGTTGATGCCATGTTTTGATTTGCAAGTCATGCTTTATTGCTTACCTTGAATGCTTATGTGTATGCTGGTCTTGTGCCTTTTTATGGATGCTCTTATGTATGTTGTCTAAGCATGCTAATCTTGATTGCTATGTGTGATTCTTATGTTGATTTGATGGTCCTTTGAATGTATGGTTTTTATATGTTCGATATGTGTTAAACATGTTCGCATAGGATGTCTTGTATCTAGAGTTAATGCTTGTGTGTTGTGTGAGGTTTTAGTTGTGTTTTGGGACAACCTTGTGCCATAAACCAGCTAAAACCAATCCGTAGACAGAGGGCGTTTCGAAACGGTTGGTCCCGTTTCAGTACGGTCCCTTTGTTACGGTGCCATAAACCTTGCTTTCCTCACATAGGATTTCATATCTCTTCCAGAAAAGATAATATAAATGAAAAAGTTTTTCTTGGGTCGGTAATCGAAGTAGAGCCTTAACAGGTTTCGCCTCGGTTATCCCTTTGTAGCCCACTCGGATCGGTCAAGCGTCTGGACCGGGACGAGGGGGTTACAAAAGTAGTCATGCTTTCAAAACAGAAAGTAGTCATGCTTTCAATTCAGAGAATATTCTATAATACATTCAGAGAAACAATTTCTATAGTTCATATAAAATAGTAATATAGCACACAAGAAACACACCTAAAAAAGTTTATCAGAAATATTTATTGGGCACCTGCCTCGCTACGCTTTGCCATTGTGCAAGATCCTAGATCATAACGGAATAAGGTTACTACAAGAAATAAATTTTAACTTAAATTGTTCACATAGTGTACAAGATCATACTAGTAACTACGAGGGCACGTGGATGAGTGGATCGAGAATAGCTGGGCTGAGCAGACGAATGGTCGGGGGAGTCTCGAGTACCTTTAAACAGATAATAGTTTACATCAGTTGTAACAACTTAATACATGTGCATGTTTAGGTTTAGGGTCAGATTCGGAAGCTTTCGAGTGAAAAATTCTCGAAACGGACTTCGAAAACAGACTCGGAATGCCAAAACACCTAAAATAGGGGTTTTCGGAAAAATTTAACTTTTGGTCAAAGTCAATGGTCAATGCTAACGCCATCAGTCAACCGAGTTGAATCAGGCGAGTTGACTCACTAAGTTAACTCGCATGGGTTGACTCGGTAGGTTGACTTGGGCGACTTGATTCGTCGGGCTGACTTGGTCAGGTTGGATCAAACAGAAGCGGGTCGGATCAGACTCGAGTTCGGGTTTGGGTTGACAAGTTGGGTTGACGGGTTTGGGCTAGATCGGTTTGGACAGGTTCAAAAAAAATTGGGCCATTATGCCTGGCCCACTTACCCTACCAATGAAGTCTCGCCGGATGATCACCGGAAATGGTCACCGGAGGCACCAAATGTCATGATTCTTCCTAAAAAGAGAGATCATTAGATCAACATTCCAACCCACTTGATAACGACACAAAACAAGCCGAAAAACTCATCGGATCTTACCCAAAACAAAGAAAATGGCCGGAATACGCGATGCTTCGATGTCGGAAGGGTGATCAGTAGGAGGGGTTTTGCACGCGCCGACGCAGAGAGATCAATGGTGGAGGCGGTGCGACAAACGATTGACAAGGGTGGCCAGAACCGACAAAAATGAAAGGGCACAACTTTGGGTTTTCCGGTCGAACCCTTAAGTTGTTCTCTACGGCGAACGATGGAGAACCAAGGCGAGTGGTCGACGGGTTGCGACCGTGGAACGAAGGCGCTCACTTTGGTACAGGCGGTGACAGGTTCGAATGGTCATAATTCGGGTAGGTGGGGAGAACGATCGGGGCTGAAGAAGGTGAAAGGTTAGGTGAGAGAATCAGGGAAAATCTGAATATTTTCATATTCAAATGGTCATAATTCAGTTAGGTGGGGAATCAGATTGGGCTTTAATTACATATGGTTTAAAAACTACCCAAACATACTTTAATAACATTTCTTGGCAATACCTGACAAAAATGAGCACTTAACTCAATGGTTTAGTACCCAAGGGTGAAGGGAGATGGGAGGTTGTAAGTTCAAACCCCACTAGCCTTAGTCTCTTTTATCATTTTTCATATATATATATATATAATTTTTTTCCTAAAAAAAATTCAGAGTGTTACAAATCTCCCCTAAAAAGAAATTTCGTCCTCAAAATTTACCTGATTTAAATAGATACGGATAATGCTCCCTTATTGATCTTTCGATCTCCCAAGTAGCTTCCGCAGAGCTACAATTACTCTATTGAACTTTAACCGTTGGAATACGTCTATTCCTCAAACTCTCTTGTCTGAATCTAAAATCTGGACTGGTTCCTCCTCATAAGACACGTTTGGCCTCAAGTCCACATCCTGAACATGTATAACATGACTCGGATCTAGATGATATTGCCTCAACATGGACACATGAAAGACATTATGGATGCGGCTAAGCTGAGGAGGCAACTCAAGCTGATAGGCAACTGGTCCCACTCTCTTCATATTACGATATGGCCCAATGAATCAAAGGCTCAATTTACCCTTACGCCCAAATCTTAGAACTTTCTTCTACGGGAATACCTTCAAGAAAACCTGATCACCGACCTCAAACTCAATATGTTTCCTCCTGCGGTTAACATAAGATTTCTGTCTATCAAAAGCCTCCCTCAAATGATCACGAATCATTCTAACCTTCTCATCAGTTTCTTGGATCAACTCAGGACCCAAAGTCTTCAGATCATACAATTGAGTCCAACAGATAAGAGCACGACACTTACGACCATACAATGCCTCATATGGCGCCATGCAAATACTAGCTTGATAGTTTTTATTATATGCAAACTCGGCCAAGGGCAAGAAATCTTCCCAGCTACCCTAGAAGTCTATCACACAGCCCCGCAACATATCCTCTAGAATCTGAATCACCCTCTCTGACTGACCATCGGTCTGCAGATGAAAGGATGTACTGAAATTCATACGTGTGCCCAAGGCCTTCTGTAAGGCCTTCCAAAACCGGGAGGTAAACCTCGAATCTCGATCAGAAATGATAGACAAGGGCACACCATGAAGTCTGACAATCTCAGAAATATACAGCCTAACCAGCTTCTCTACATGATAAGTAACTTGAACAGGAATAAAGTGAGCTGACTTGGTGAGTCGGTTAACAATCACTCAACCATAATCCTTTTTAGAAGGACATAGAGGCAACCCGGCAACAAAGTCCATCGTGATAGATTCCCATTTCCACTCGAGAATCTTAATGGGTTGCAACAGACCAGACAGATGTTGATGTTCTGCCTTAACCTGCTGGCAAGTCATACACCACGACACATAATTAGAGATATCTTTCTTCATGCCATTCCAACGATACACCTGCCTCAAGTTTTGGTACATCTTATCCCTACTGGGATGCATAACATATGGATTATTGTGAGCCTCACTGAGGATGGCTCGCTTTAGGTCGGCATCATCAGGAACACAATAACGACCCTTAAGGCACAAAAACCCATCTTGATCAAAGGCATAAACATAAGTAGATCCTTTGTCAACCTACTGTATGACAAGAAGTAAAGAACTATCTAGGAATTGTTTGGCCTTAATCTCCTCAGCCAAAGTCAGCTTAACTTGCAACTATGCTAGAAGACTACCATCATCATAAATACCCACCCTGGCAAGCAAATACCACTGCAGCTAACTCAAGGTCATCGGTGGGATAGTTACACTCACGTGGCCGTACCTGACGTGATGCATAATCAACTACCTTTCTATCCTCCATCAGTACACAACCAAGCCCGGAGTGTGAAGTATCGCTATAGACTGAGAAGTCCTTTTTAGACTCAGTTTGTGTCAGAACCGAGGCTTGGGTTAAAGTTGTCTTCAGCTTCTCAAAGCTAGACTGTTGAGCGTTAGACCAAACAAAAGGAACATTCTTTCTCAACAGCTTTGTCAAAGGGGTGGCAATGATGGAGAAACCCTCGACAAAGCGTCGGTAATATCCAGCTAAACCCAAAATGCTACGAATCTCTAAGACATTCTTGGGTTGCTTCCAACATGTGATAGCCTCGATCTTACTTGGATCAACCTGGATACCTCGAGCAGATACAACATACCCAAAAAATGTCACTTCCCTGAGCCAAAATTCACACTTTCTCAGCTTAACATACATACATGCTCTCTCAAGGTTTGTAGAACAATCCTCAGATGCTCAACATGCTTTGCCTCTGTCCGAGAATAGACCAAGATATCATCGATGAACACTACAAAAAACTGATCTATATATGACAGAAACATGCGGTTCATCATGTCCATAAAAGCAGCCGGTGCATTAGTAAGATCAAAAGACATCAATAGGAACTCGTAATGCCCGTATCTGGTACGGATGGCCGTCTTGGCAACATCAATACCTTTTATCTTCAGCTGATAATACCCAGATCAAAAATCAATCTTCGAGAAAACTATGGCTCCCCGAAATTAATCAAACAAGTCATCAATCCTGGGTAACGAATATTTGTTCTTCACAGTCAACTTGCTCAACATCCGATAATCAATGTATAACCGAGGTGAACCATCTTTCTTCTTAAAAAAGAGGACTAGAGCTCCCCAAGGTAAAGAACTGGGTCGAATAAAACCCCGATCAAGCAGTTCTTGCAACTGAATTTTCAACTACTTAGGCTCTTTAGGAGCCATCCGATAAGGATTCATAGACACAAGTGCATACCCCAAATATGTCTCAATCTCAAATTCAAAATCCCTATCCAGATGTAACCCGAGCAACTCCTCAGGAAAAATATTAGGGAACTCACTAACGATACGAATCTCCTCAATCATGGATAGGGAACCCTTCATATTTAGGAAGCAATAAAGGTCTCATATCCCTTCCGGATCATCCTGTCAGCAGTCAGAATAGATACCACATTGGACAAGTAACCTCAACGCTCACCGACTAAAACCACTGATCAACCATCGAAATTCTTCAAGGTAGCCCTTTTTGTCTCACAATCCAGATTAACCCGATGTTCAGTCAACTAATTCATATTCAGAATCAGATTGAACTCCTCCAACGAGAGTTCCATAAGGTCGACCATAAATATTTCTCCTTGAACCTCAACAGGACAGTGCCTAAGCACCTTATCCACAATCACTGACTGACCCACTAGGCTCATGACAAGAACAACACTTTCTGCGGCTCCGATTGGAATCAGAAGGTCTCGAGAAACAGATCTCGAAATATAGGAATGGGTGGAACCATTATCGAGCAATGCAAAGTATGAAATAGAATAAATGGTAAATTTACCTGCAATGACATCTGGCTCATCTCTGTCATCCCGACGTCTGGTAGCATACACAAGTGTTGTCTGCCTAGCCTCAAATAAAACTGGTCCCCCACTCTGATATGATCGGGCTCTAGTGTCGGTCCTAGTAGCAGATGCAGAAGGTCTACTCTGACTGTGACCCCTAGCCGGAGTCTGAATAGAAGACTATGATCATGCAAGAGTCTAAGAGGATGTCTGAGATTTAAAAGGTGGAATTGGGCAGCTCTTCAAGAAATGATCTTCGGATCCGCAATGGAAACAAGTACCCGTCATCTTCCTACACTCTCCTCGATGCCATTTACCATAGTGGTCACAAAATGGCGTCGATGAATAACCTGACGAACCACCTCGACTAGCTTCCAGGGGTGGAGGGGATGGTGGCCTAGAACGAGTGTCACTCCTCTGAGATGTTGTAGTGTGAGCCTTCTTACTCGCACGTGCTGAAGACTCAGTGCAAGAAGGCCTCCTAGATCGATTTTGATCCAATCTATTGCCATCAGTGGCTAATAACTCAACCTTCTCCTGATCTTTCGCCCTCTCAACTACCCTATTAAAGTCTTCGTCAAGGTGACCAATAACATGTACGCACAACTCATATCAGAGACCAAGTGCAAACTTGCGACACTTTTCTTTCTTGCGACCAATAACATGTACGCACAACCTTTGGTCCATTCTCGAGGAACCATAACTGTAACACCCCAATTTTTTTTCTCAATTTGTAAATTTTAAATTTTGAAATCCCCAATTCAGAACCCTAGAATTCGAGAATTTATAAACCGAAAACCCTAATTTAATTAAAGGAGTAAATTGATTAGACTCAGAATTTGTAGTTCAATTTTTGAATTTTGGTGACCATTTTGAGTAAAGAACAAAGTTATGTGGCCACTTTGTAAACCCTAATTAATTCAATGGCTTATCTTAGGTTTTACCCATTAAATTAGGTATTTAAACCATGTTTTCTGGTTTTGGAAAACCACTAGCCGCCTCTCATCTCTCCCACCTCTCTCTCTCGCTTTGAAACAACTCACCACCCCTCGTCCATTATTTCCGACGAAGCTCCGATCGTGACAAGTTGCCGTCCGTTTCACTATCGGACAACGCCATAGTGACCGTCTCCTCTGCACGAGCCTAACCCTTCCATCAAATCTCTCTCGAACCTCTCACTTTCATCGGAATTTGAGGAAAACGTTGCGGTTTTCATCTCACCCTTGTTTTTCGTTCTAAGTTTGGGTAAGCATTAGATTCGTGTTTTGTTTTTATCAATGTTTTTGAGTTTGAGTTGTGTTGATTCAGATTTTGTTTATGTTTGTGACCTTGGGTATTGTCGTGGTTTTAACAAGCGTCGCCGTGCACATTTGGGTTGTCGTCGTCGTCGAAGGTTCTGTCGCCGCTGCCGTTCGTGGAGCTTGCCGCCGCTGCTGTTTGTGGAGCTAGTCGTCGCCGACAAAGGTTCTGGAAACCCTAGTTTAGTTTTGGTAAAGGTGTATTGTTGGGCTTGATGTGTTTGGATATGGGTGTTGGGCTTTGGGTTGTTCATGTGGGTTGTATGTGTGGCTTGTGTTGTGGCTTGTGTGTGTGGTTGGGTTAAGCCCAATCTGTGAGTAATCTGGTGTAAGCTTTAATATAATTGTGAGCCAAGGCTTTTGTAAAGTGAACCAAAATCTGAAATTGATTACAGACTAAACCAATCCTTGAACCGGACCATATCATGTGTTGACTGAACCGGATTGGACTTCAGAACCGACCCGAACCGGGATTTGACTTTGGACCTTGACCGTTTGACTTGTTGACCTTGACTAGTCAAGTCAACGTTGACGGTTGACCTTGGACAGTTGACTTTGACCGACATAGTTGACTTTGACCAATCAAGTCAATGTTGACCGTTGACCTTGGACAATTGACTTTGACTTTGATCAAGGTTGACTTTGACCAATGTTGACTAAGAGTTAACTTTTTCAGAAATTGTTCACCTTGACCTTTCTCGACGTCCTGAGTCCGTATCCGCTGCCCGTTTTGCCTAATTAGTTTCCGAAATCTCAGTTTTGCTCATTTTAATTATTGTTATTGGAATCTGATAAGTTATGGTTTTGGAATCTAATTCAGAATATTCTCGTGTTCAAGTGCTGAACTTGAGACCGTTGGGTTACCTCCAGTTGTTCAGACCGGTCGTGCATGTTCTTTGAGATCTTCATGTGAGTATATCTTAGTTCGTTTTTCAGTGTTTTAGTCGGTGGCTTAGTGTTAGTAATAAATGTTAATATAGAATTCATACCTTCGTAGGTCCTGATTAAGCTAGATCTGAGCGTGAGATGCGCTTTTCTCGGCATTAGAGCTTCTGTTGCTTAAAGGTGTGTCTCTTCTTGTTTTATAAACTTGTGTGTTTCTTTCTCTGCTATAAATTTTATGTGCTTTTTCTGGTATTAATATAAGTAAATGTTTTGTACATTTTGTGTGCATACTCTGTTGTGATTGGGTGAATATTTTCAGAAATCATGCATAACATGTCATACTGTGATTTAAATGAGAAATCAGACTTACCAAATTGTGAAATATCAGATTTTCGGAATCGTAAAACATCGGATTTATAGTATTGTACAACTTGAATTTTCATGATTCAAGTTTCGGATCAGACTCGGATTTTAAAATCTGCATCATATCATTGTGGGTATATGGTTTGGGATTTGTTCGGGGAAGTTTAGTGGTTTCACCCTTCGGGCTAAATTCCGCTTCGAATCAGTGGTCCTACCCTTCGGGCTGAGTTCCACTTCGGATGGTGACGATAGAGAAAGTAGGTTCTGAGGAACCTTACTTTTTCGGTGTATCGGAGATGAGTACTATGATTCATGTGCATTAAACATCATATCATCATGATTCAGTTTTGTTGTGTTTTCAGAAAAGTCTTTATCATAAAATAAAATATTTTTTTTGTTTTGTTTTGTTTTTTGCACTTTAGAGACACACTAAGCTCTTTAGCTTACACCCCTTAGTTTTTACTTTTCAGCTATCTCAGACTTTTTAGGCGATCGGTACTTGGAGCATCTCTTATTTATTCAGATAAATTATCATTCAGTATGAACTCTTTTGACTACATTGGACTTATGTTTTAACATTGTTTGTGATATTTGTATAATATGGACATTGGGACTATTTATAATTTGGGATTTATTGGATGCATGCATTTACGAATTTATTTTCAGAGATTTTAATTAATTATCGAACATCGTTTAAAAGATTGAGTTTACCTTAATCGGAGTATTTATTGAGTTGTACTTATTTAATCGATTCTTTTGAATTATAAAATATTTTAACCTAAATTGTATCTCAAGGGATAAGTTTTTTTATTCGCTACTTCCTAGATTCGGCCCATTTTTTCTGGGTCGAGTTTAGGGGGTTAGATTTAGTGGTATCAGATCCTAAGTTTAACCCACGGACTGTGAGGCCTACAACAATTATTTTCAAATGTTTTCGACTTCTGCATGCATCCAAAATATTTTGAGAAAAATGGGAATTTTCTAAAAAATATATTATGATATTCTGTGATTTTGACTTTAATGTTTTCAATGTGTTTTAAATCCGAGACTCCAGTACCGATTCGGAATCTAGGTTATTACCTTTTGTAGTTAGTTCATTATGCCACCGCGTAAGAATCCTAATTTATTGTTTGCTCGTGGACGGGGCCGTACTGCTGCTTCTGGCAGCGATCATTCGCCTTCTGTTGGGCAAATGGGAAATCAGAATGAGATACTAGATAATGAGAATGAACCATTGGAAGGACATCAGATTGGAAGTGATGACACTAAGACTGTTCAGCCGAAAAGTGTCATAGTTCACCGTGAGTTGCTCCGTTATCTTCGTCGGTCTGAGGGTTCGAGGAAACCCATTTCTACAGAATTTATAGCTGCTGAGATGAAATTATTTGAGGGTAAAACTGATACACATCCAGCCGATGCAGAGTATTGGCTAAAGAAGTTGCAACGGCTGTTTGTTGAGATGGATTATCCAGTTAATCAAAAATTGCGAGCTGCTGTATCTTTGTCAGAGGGTGAAGCTCAAAATTGGTGGGAGTTAGTGGTTGATACTGTTCCATCTAGTCAGATCACATGGGAGTTTTTCCGACAGTCATTTCAGGATCGTTATGTGGGAGCCGAGTTCTTAGCGAAGTGTCGCGATGATTTTATAAATCTAAAACAGAACAACATGTCGGTGAATGATTATGAGATAGAGTTTCGGAGGATGGCCAAGTATGCTTCTGGGATAGTTGCGACTGAGGAAGATAAGTGTGACTGGTTTCTGAAGGGACTTCGGCTACCAATTTAGAGAGATGTTGCAACACATCATGATAAAGTATTCAGCAACATGGTTGATTGGGCTAAAACCGTAGAGATGATTCTTGCATTAATGGAAAAAGAGGAACTTCAGAATTCTGACCAAGTCGTGAAACAACCGGACATATCTGCTCAACCGAGTTTTGTTAACTCGACTAGAAAGAGGCCTAGAGATGAGTCTGTTCTTCATAGTTATCAGAATGTAAGACCTGTAGTATCAACATTTCCGTCTGGTAGACAAGGTAGTTCAAAAGTTCGTCGGCCTATTTCTGTATGTGGTTTTTGCAACAAAAAGCATAACGGAGAGTGCAGATTGATGAACAGAACGTGTTTCAGGTGTGGTTCTCAGGATCACTACTTAAAGAATTATCCACGTTCAGCTATTGGTTCATCCGTTCAGATTCAGAGTCATGCATCAGTTCAAGCACCTCACCGAGGTAGAGGGCAGTTTAGGTCAGTTGCTTCTGGTACTGCTAGTATAGGTAGACATGCTCCGAGTGGTGGATCAACTAGATCCGAGATTAGACGTCCAGGTTTAGTACATCCAACCGAAGCTCGTGTTAGAGATGATGGTATACATGATGACATGGAAGGTACATCTTAATATGTTTTAGTTTTTTTTTAGTTCTATGTTTCAGTATTGTCGGTTATGATATATCATGAATTCAGAATGGGAAAGTATATGCGCGTTTCAGTTGGTTATGAGATCCGTTGTTTAAGTCTTAAAATTTCGAGGACGAAATTTCTTTAAGGGAGGGAGAGTTGTAACACCCCAATTTTTTTCCCAATTTGTAAATTTCAAAATTTGAAATCCCTAATTCGGAACCCTAAATTTGGGAATTTATAAACCGAAAACCTTAATTTAATTAAAGGAGTAAATTGATTAGACTAAGAATTTGTAGTTCAATTTTTGAATTTTGGTGACCATTTTGAGTAAAGAACAAAGTTATGTGACCACTTTGTAAACCCTAATGAATTCAATGGCTTCTCTTGGGTTTTACCCATTAAATTAGGTATTTAAACCATGTTTTCTGGTTTTGGAAAACCAGTAGCCGCCTCTTATCTCTCCCACCTCTCTCTCTCGCTTTGAAACAACTCACCACCCCTCGTCCGTTTTTTCCGACGAAGCTCCGATCGTGACAAGTTGTCGTCCGTTTCACTATCGGACATTGCCATCGTGACCGTCTCCTTTGCACAAGCCTAACCCTTCCATCAGATCTCTCTCGCACCTCTCACTTTCATCGGAATTTGAGGAAAATGTTGCGGTTTTCATCTCACCCTTGTTTTTCGTTCTAAGTTTGGGTAAGCATTAGATTTGTGTTTTGTTTTAGTCAATGTTTTTGAGTTTGAGTTGTGTTGATTTGGATTTTGTTTATGTTTGTGACCTTGGGTATTGTTGTGGTTGTAACAAGCGCCATCATGTACATTTGGGTTGTCGTCATCGTCGAAGGTTCTGTTGCCGCCGCCGTTCGAAGAGCTTGCCGCCGCCACCGTTCGTGGAGCTAGCCGCCGCCGTCAAAGGTTCTGGAAACCCTAGTTAGTTTTGGTAAAGGTGTATTGTTGGGCTTGATGTGTTTGGATATGGGTGTTGGGTTTTGGGTTGTTCATGTGGGTTGTATGTGTGGCTTGTGTTGTGGCTTGTGTGTGGTTGGGTTAAGCCCATTCTGTGAGTAATCTGGTGTGAGCTTTAATATAATTGTGACCCAAGGCTTTTGTAAAGTGAACCAAATATGAAATTGTAAAAAGACTGAACCAATCCTTGAACCGGACCAAATCATGTGTTGACTGAATCAGATTGGACTTCAGAACCGACCCGAATCGGGATTTGACTTTCGAACTTGACCGTTTGACTTGTTGACCTTGACTAGTCAAGTCAACGTTGACCGTTGACCTTGGTCAGTTGACTTTGACCGATGTAGTTGACTTTGACCAGTCAAGTCAATGTTGATCGTTGACCTTGGACAGTTTACTTTGACCAAAGTTGACTAAGAGTTGACTTTTTCAGAAATTGTTCACCTTGACCTTTCTCGACGTCCTGAGTTCATATCCGCTGCCCGTTTTGCCTAATTAGTTTCCGAAATCTCAGTTTTGCTCATTTTAATTATTGTTATTAGAATCTGATAAGTTATGGTTTCAGAATCTAATTCGGAATATTCTCGTGTTCAGGTGCCAACCTTGAGACCGTTGGGTTACCTCTAGTTGTTCAGACTGATCCTGCACGTTTTCGAGATCTTCACGTGAGTATATCTTAGTTCGGTTTTCAGTGTTTTAGTCGGTGGCTTAGTGTTAGTAATAAATGTTAATATAGAATTCATACCTTCGTAGGTCCTGATTCAGCTAGATCTGAGCGTGAGATGCGTTTTTCTCGGCATTAGAGCTTATGTTGCTTAAAGGTGTGTCTCTTCTTATTTTATAAACTTGTGTGTTTCTTTCCGTGCTATAAATTTTATATGCTTTTTCTGGTATTAATATAAGTAAATGTTTTGTACATTTTGTGTGCATACTCTGTTGTGATTGGGTGAATGTTTTCAGAAATCATGCATAACATGTCATACTGTGATTTAAATAAGAAATCAGACTTACCAAATTGTGAAATATTAGATTTTCGGAATCGTAAAACATCAGATTTATAGTATTGTGCAACTTGAATTTTCATGATTCAAGTTTCGGATCAGACTCGGATTTTAAAATCTGCATCATATCATTGTGGGTATATGGTTTGGGATTTGTTAGGGAAGTTCAGTGGTTTCACCCTTCGGGCTGAATTCCGCTTCGGATTAGTGGTCCTACCCTTCGGGCTGAGTTCCACTTCGGATGGTGACGATGGAGAAAGTAGGTTCTGGGGAACCTTACTTTTCGGTGTATCGGAGATGAGTACTATGATTCATGTGCATCAAACATCATATCATCACGATTCAGTTTTGTTGTGTTTTCAGAAAAGTCTTTATCAGAAAATAAAATATTGTTTTGTTTTGTTTTGTTTTCGGTTGCACTTTAGAGACACACTAAGCTCTTTAGCTTACACCCCTTAGTTTTTACTTTTCAGATATCTCAGACTTTTTAGGCGATCGGTACTTGGAGCATCTCTTATTTATTCAGATAAATTATCCTTCAGTATGAACTCTTTTGACTACATTGAACTTATGTTTTAACGTTGTTTGGGATATTTGTATAATATGGACATTGGGACTATCTATAATTTGGGATTTATTGGATTCATGCATTTACGAATTTATTTTCAGAGATTTTAATTAATTATCGAACATCATTTAAAAGATTGAGTTTACCTTAATCGGAGTATTTATTGAGTTGTACTTATTTAAACGATTCTTTTGAATTATAAAATATTTTAACCTAAATTGTATCTTAAGGGATAAGTTTTTTTAATCGCTACTTCCTATATTCGGCCCATTTCTTCTAGGTCGAGTTTAGGGGGTTACAATAACCTTGTCACAAAAAATCCAAGTTGATTGTTAACGCCCTTTTTCTCTTGTCGAAGTGCAGTATTGTAGGCTCATCGTCAAGTACATCACAGTCACATTCATTTATTATCGGAGGGAACTCATATTGATAAACTTTGAATATATTTTCAAGTTTGTATACCGGATCAATGAGTGTCATCCAATCAACCCAAACAGATGAACATGCAACAATGGCATGAGCACATGGGTATTTGAAAGTTTGGAAGATTCATCAATCACGCGATCTTTTCTCTGTATTAATTACATATGCGTTTTTCTCTATGTCTTTTGACGATCTCGAAAATTTTGTAACGCAAAATAAATGTTATCGACGAGAAAAGCATGTTGCACTCATCGAGTTTGCATGTACCACGTAACCTTGCAATTTTTCAATGAGATCTGGATGAATTTGATGGTCACCTGCCATCCAGTTGGCAACTTATTTTTCTAGGGTTGCAAAAAAGGTAGCCAACCGATAATATGTAGCTTTGACAACAGATTGCTACGACGTATGGTCAAAAATACCAGAGTCAAATTCTTTCGACAGTGGTGGAAATTGATACATTGTCAGTACAAATGAAGGATACACTGGTGCCATAGGTGAAGGATAAAATAGTGGCACAGCTACAAGAACACTAGATGACCCACTCAACATAGTCGTAAATAGAGCGAATAGGTTCATGAAAAACCTTCTAACGGACTTCCCATAGAGTGAAAAGCTTATTGCGATGAATGGGTGAAGTCTGCAGGTGGGATCAGTGTAGTAGGATCGATTGGTAGCGGTGTTGGTGCCATTGACGAGGTAGCAGGATTCTTTCTTCTTCTTGATGTAACACTTGATGAGGCAGAACGGTCCCCTCATCTCCTAATATGCTCCGCTGGCGGACGGCTAGGACGAGGTACCGGTATCTCTTGAGCTCGCTCCTTTGAGGTTAGTAGATACAACTTCTCGTTTTGCATATACCACTGCATGTATCCATTTGTACATCCGATCACCCACTATCGGTTCACAAATGAGTTACGAAGACCACCGTTGCCATTTTCCCTGTCTCGTTATCGAATGCAAGGCTTCCAATTTTTTTGGATCATTCAAAATTGGCTAGAAAAAATCAAACTACTTAACCTTGGAGAGAGAGAGAGAGAGGGGGAGAGGGGGAGAGAGAGAGAGAGTAAACAAAAACTTAAAAACAAAACAAAAAGCGAAGGGGGCTTAAGAATGGATTGGCCCTAAAATATAAGGCAATGCGTTCTCAATACACATATCAATTGTAAAAGTGGAAAAAGAGGAATTTTCCCAAATGAAATTAAAAAGGGTATTTTGAATAAAAAAGACCATTTTTACTAAAGGATATCATCCTCATTTTGAACAAAAGGGTTTTTCACATTGGTTTCCTCCCCTCAATACAAAACCTTTCCTTCATCAAGGATTTCAAGGTAACTTCTCATTTACTTTGGTTTTTTACTTATTTTACTTGTCACCAATGAAATCTTTCTTCTAAACCTATTATATTTCATTTTGGTTTTGAGTTGGAAAAATGGGTATTTTCACTTGATTTTTGTGGGTTTAATTATCCATGGTTTTACATGTGCTTTAAGCTAAGTTTTGAGTGGTTAGACATGTTGGAATATTGGCTTAATAATGGGAAACCCAAAATTGGTTAAAAATGGGATTTTTTTAGTTGAAAATATGGAGTTTTTGGCTTGGCTTTGGGTTGATTTCGTGGTTGTTGGTTCCTTAGTTGTTGGGGGATGTTTTTAGATGATATTTGATGTGTTTTGATGTTTGAAATCGATGTGTTTAATTTAGGGTTTTGTTAGAACGAAATTGGTGAGGTTTTGGGTGAAATTTGAGTTTGAATCAATGTGTTTTTGTTGCAAGAAGTTGGATTCCGGGTTGTTGTTGGTTTACATGTATAATATCATCCTAATGTTCTGTTTTGGGTTGCCTAAAAGCAGAGGAAATTGAATTGGGCACTTCGGATGCGAGACCGGGTAGTTTAGAGGCTTGAATCGATGTTTCGGCTAGCGTTGGTGTGTTAGCTGGTGAATGGAATTTTTTCTAAGCCTTAACTTGGTTAAGGATGTGTTTTGGGGGTTTAGTTTGAGCTTGATATGCCAATCTAAGCTCAAGAGTAAGTTTTAATGTGTTTTAGTCTTTATTTTCGATAAATTCTAATATGTGTTTTGAATGATTTCCATAGTGCATATTTGCCATGAATATCCTTGTGTTATGCATATGTTTGCTTTAATTGATCTCATGATGGTTATGGTTGTGACCATGAGAACACAAGGTAAGTGTTGATTTGTTGGGTTATTGACAATGCAAAATATTGTTACCGAATATAGTTGGTCAACCAATAGGATGTGAGTGCACTCGGGGTAAAAGTCGCGTGCGGCCTTAGTGATGCTAGATTCCACTAAGGAGGAGTACGATGATGTGAGATTCCACCGGAAGCTATGTTTTACTAGACGAGTGAGTACGGTGATGTGAGATTCCACCGAAAGTGTCTAGTGGTTTTGTGATCTACCCGCATATCCGAGTAAAAGTGTTAAATGTCAATATATCCATGGTGCTCTAAATTCTCATGTTAAGCATGTTATATTGTTCTTTTCCATTTATGCTTATGCATGTAGTTGGTTACCTTGCTTGTATAATGAGAATGGGCACGAGGTAAGCTTGTGGCTTGTAGATGCATTCGGTAAATGCACGAGATGTTAAATGCATGTTTGTCATGTGTTCAAGCATGAGGGAAATGATTTGGAAATAGATTTAGATTTCAAGCAAACTATGATTTAAAACTGCATTGTTGTAGCTAGTGTTTTGAGCACCGCTAACTAAGCTTAAATGCTTACGCTCCCTTTTCCAACAATGTAGGTCCTTAGACTTTCGGAGCAGCTCATGGAACAAGGGGGAAAATCCAAGGGGTTGATTTGCTCAAGTATGATTTTTAGACTTCAATAAATAATATTAAGCAATGGGATAAAACCTTTTGGTTTAAGGGGTTGTTGATATGTCTCTTACTTTAGACAAGTTTGTTTGGTTGTGTTTGGCTTGTAATGCCTCTTAACATGTTGAAACATGCCTTGGGTTGGCTTTTGACCCTTTCGGTGAACGTTAAGTATGAATGTTTTCCTTTATGAACCTTGCCATGTTGAATCTTGTCTCGTTGAATGTTTATCTTGTTTTATATGAGTATTCTTGCCTTAAGTTGTATGCGTGTTTAAGAGTTGATTGAATGCTTGCTTAGTGTGTTTGTTTTGGCTTCCTTATGCTTAATCTGCAGATATCTATTTTCTGGGCATAGAGTATCGATACGCTCAAGAGTAGTATCGAAACGGTCCCCTATTTTATGTCTATCGTATCGATACGCGGGGGCGTAACGATACCTGTTTTGGTCACTGAAAATCCAAGTTTTTGGCGAGAAATTGGGGTATCGGTACGGGCCTTAGGTGTATCGATACGGTCCTTGGTGTTGACTTTGGGAGCTTGACCATCGAGGGCGTATCGATACCAGCCTTTTAGGGTATCAATACGGTCTCTTGAAGTTGACCTTGGGGGTATGACCGTAGAAGGCGTATCGATATAGGCCTCAAGCGTATCGATATGGCATGTAGTAATACCATTAAAAGTTAAGCTCTAATGTCCGTGAAGCTTGGTTCATGTTCGTGTTTGTTTTTCCGCTGCTTGTCTCCTCACATAGGTTTAAAATGACATTTAGACAAGATTAATTTTTAAAAGAAAAATTTAGGGTTGCTAATCGGAGTGAAGCCTTAACGGATTTCTTTTCAGTTTTCCCTGTGTAACTCGTTCGATGCGATCTGGTGGCTAAGCCGGGTCGAGGGGGTTACATCTGTGTTTTTACACATCTCTTTAAACAAAAATGCCAAAACAACCAACCCCATCTTAGCCTACCAAAATCTTTAAAATTGCGAATATGGTACAACCACATCAAATGTACTTTTGTTTGACATCAAAATCCCCCATTCACAAAATATGGGCATGAGAATATTGCTGCAAAACATTGTAATAATTGCGGTTTAAAATTTAAAAATAAATAAAATAATAAATCATACATTGTATAAAAAATAACACAAAAATATCGAATATTAAAATATAATTAATAAAAAATATGATTATCTTCTTAACATCTTCAGAAGTATCCTGGGGAGCAAAAGTATTTTCTAACCAATTTAGATGGATAGAACCACCATCCAAATCATCTGGAGGAGCTCCGAGCAACTCCTAACACAGGTAGGACCAGTTACCCACGTTATTCTTTCTCTAATAGTCGAATATGTGTTTGTCGTGATGTCTGATTAGCGCAACCATTAAATCGAACTTTTGATTTACGAAAACAAAAATAATATATTTTGAGAATAAAAGTCAAAATTCGGTCAAGGAAGAGAGGAGAAGAAAGATTTTGGTGTGAAATTAGAGTGGAAGTGGACCCTATTTATAGAGGCGACTATTGGAGAGAACTCGCACTTAGCCAAACACAGGTTCTCTTAATTACGGTTGGGACACGGTAAATTAATTACATCCTTATCTGTTTCTCACGGAATCCGCACTTAGTCAAACGCTGGTTCCATTAAATACTTACCAGAACGCGACTAATTAAATATCTACCTTGTCCATTTAACAAAGAACTCGCGTTTAGCTAAGCACGTGTTTCGTTTACCACGTTTCACCTGTCAAATTTATTTCTACCGACTGTTATAATTGATACTCACTCTTAGCGAAACGCAAGTTCTGGTTAAAAATTTAAATTTCAAACGACACAATTAATAGGCCGTTAGAATTAACGTTTTTTAATTTTTAAACAACAATATTAAAATAAAATTATTAATTAAATAATTTAAAAATAAATAATAAAATAAGCTTATCAATAAAATAAATATAAACATCAATATTAATAATTGACACTTCTTTATTAATAAAATAAATTAAAATAAATTTATTAATAATACATTTTTTAAATATTAAACACTGTCAAATAATTTTGACTTAAACCGAACTCGCGCTTACCAAAAAGCGAGTCTTTTTGAATTTCAAAAATATTAAACGCCAATAAATTGTACTCTATCATCGATTCAAATTCTCGCAGAATTTGTCTGCGGCTAAGTGCGAGTTCTTATTTGTAAATATTTTATTCGATTATTTGAAAAGTGCGCCACATCAAACAAAACCTGCACTTACCCAAGCGCGAAAATACAACCTGCATCAACCGAAGCGTGAGTTCGCCTTACGCTCTAAAGAAATTCAGTAGCAGGACTTAACAACCTACCACAGTAAAAGTTTCACATTCAAAATGTATTCTTATTTCTTTTGAATGCAATTGAAGTTGTGTTTCACGACTTCAAGACAAAAGAATTTTACAATTTAGTCATGGTGTTTTAGATAATACCATTGTTTATTTTATTTTAGAACTTTTAAAAAAGTTATATTTTTTAAAAAGATTATAACTTTAAAAGTAAATTGTGAATTTCCATTTTTTATTCCTTTTGGAACTAGAAAAACTTCAAAAATAAAAAAACAATTTTAATTAAAAATTAAATGAGATATTTTCAATAATTTTAGCATGTCATGTCCTCTTTTAACAAAAGCTATTGACGCGATGTCTAAGGGATTTCTATTTGAAAAAGATAGTTTTATGTTTATTTAACAACAATCATATTGCTTACTATGAACCTGAACTCCCTAGGGTTTTTTATTTGACACCAATCTTTCCAAAACTTCCAATTTTCACCTCAAAACTCTTATTTCCTTTGATTTAATCCCTAAAACTTGTAAACCTAACAATTTAATCTAAATTTTCATAACTCATCCATCTTAGTACGAAACTTCTAGTCCTGGATTTGAGGCGTTACAAATTAATTGATTTTTATAAAAAATTTAAGGTTTTTAGTTACTAACATAGCACATAAGACAAACTAGTCCCATAAGCAAAATTGGCCATATAAATAGTCACGAGTACAAAAGTTGTTGACATCAGCCTATATTAACTGCCATATCAATAAATTTTATGGTCAATATTGGTCAAAGAGGCATTTTGTTAAATTTTATGGTTTGAGGGCTCAAATGATTTCGAAAACTTGTGAAGGGCTTAATTGTTTTTTTTCTTCATAATACTTCAACTTCAAGGGCTATATGGACTTTTTCCCTATTATATATAATCAAAACTTTTTATTAGTTTTTTACGTGTTTTAGTTTTTTAATAGTCTAGGGTGATTACAAGGTAGTATCTGTTTAGATTTTACTTACCTTATTGACAACGCACACGCACTCCTGCAGACAAAGCTACTCGAACCTAAGTCCTCTAGGGAGAACAACATTCCCTTTTTACAATTGAGGTCACTCAATGGGTTCTCCTGCGTGTTTTAATCACTTATTTATGTTTCGAAAAAAAATATGTTGCACATTTTTATAAAAACAAGTTTATTATGTGAGGCACGGTGTCTTCGGTGTATGTGTATTTATGTGTTTAATTATCTTATTTAACTAATTGATTGGGTGGCAAGACTTTCTCACCTACTTCCTCCCTTCCCCTAAATTCTGACTTTTAAATTCAGCAGGAGCATTCCCCTCCTTTTGTTTTCTTTAATTGATTATTTTCTTTATTTAATAATAAATTTCAACTAACATAATGTAAAATAAGAAATTTATTTACCTATAAACTTGAAAGTTTAAATTACAGTTTAAGTATAATTCAAGATGAATTCAAAAAAGTAATTAAATATTTATCAAACTTTATCAATTTAATTTTTTAGTCTTGATATAATAATGAAAATACATTCTTAAGTTTAATTAGGAAATATTTTAAAATAAAATATTATTTATTATGAATTTTATAGTCTAAATTACAATGAAAGTTTAATTCAAGATGAATGTAAAATCTAATTCAAGTTCAATATAAATTGTAAGCCGATTTTTTATCAGAATTTGTTTATTCAAAATTTTTATTTAGTTTTAATATATAATAATATCATTAGATATTTATTGTTTATATATTTGAATAGCTTAAATTACAATAAAAGTGTAATTCAAGTTGAATAAAAAATGTAGTTCAATAATTATTGAAGTGTATTTGTTCAATTTTTTATTTTTTTCAGTTTAATAATACAAATAATAGTTTATATTACAATAAATTTTAATTTAATATGAATATAAAATTTTTATTCAATATTTTAGCGAATTTCATTTATTCATTTTTATATAGTTTTAATATGATAATAATAGTTTATAAAGTTTTAATATGATAATACAAATAATAGTTTTGGTTTGGATAATGTATTTGGTTTATTGTCGGTTTGAGTTGAGACATTTTGGGTTTAAGTTTAAATTCAGGCCCAAATAAATTGGTTAAAATGTAAAGATGGGTTAACTGATTATAAAAATCAATATAAAATCAAAATTATTCAGAAATTTGAATTGTTTACCCCAAAATTTGAAAACCTCGATTCACATAATTTAAAGTCCTCTTTAGACTGGGAGGGAGATGAAAAATTTTCTTTGGATTTTTCTTTTTCACAAGTAAATAATTTCTCACTTTACAAAGGATGAACTTAATGCTGGCTAATCTTCAGTTTACAAAGGATGAAGAAGCTGCCTTGATAGAAACAAAAACTTTCAAGGATGTCGACGTTGAATTCAGGCTAGTAAGCAAGGTATTATCCCCCAAACTAATCCTTGAATCTTCATTAGTGTATTCACGAATATTTGGGCAGAAGAACGCGTGGAAATCAAACTCAGCATTTTCAAGAGGGGGCCTTGGATATTCGATGGCGAACCAATTGTTCTGCTTCACTTTGTTCCTTCCAAGGCTTTGGGGGAATATGAATTTGTAAAGATGATTTGGCGGATTCGCGTATATGAATTGGCATTGGACAAAATGACTATGGATGTTGAAATCTTCCTTCTCGAGCCTACTATTTTCCTTTTCAAATTTCTTTCCGAAAAGGAGAGGGGCCTTGGATATTTAATGGAGAAAAAATTCTTCTTCTTCACTCCAAGGCTTTGGGGAATATGAATTTGTAAAATTAGAAACTTTTCTGGAAGACTCTTTGCTCAGATGTGTGATGGTGGGAAAACATATTGATGGTCTGCCTTGTCCAATATGAAAAGCTCAACAAATTTTGCTTCAATTGTGGCTTGCTTGTGCATGAAATTGAATTGTTTCCATCACCATTGGACAAGGCTTCTTTTTTGACACCTTATGGACCTTGGATAAGGGTTTCAATTGAAATAAAAAAGCCGGTACAAGCACCAAGGAAGGGTATTATCTATGTGCATCTGAACCCTTATGATACATCATCTCTAAATCTTCGAATGCCTTGCCTTGAAGCACCAAAAGATATCCCATTGCTTGATGCGGATGATATTGATGTAGGACTATGATGCATTCTCGCCTTCGTTGGATGAAGTCGAGTTGCGTTGAATCTCGATAGCCAATGACATGCCCTATAGTCCAAAGATAAACATTATTATATGATATATAATACATCAAATTAAAGTAACATGGATATGCAACGTAAACATGAACATGTGACATCACTATAATAAAATGCATCAAAATTAAAGAAAAAATGACAATAATATTAGACACGAAGTAACTTAATAAAATGTCCCAAAATTACTTAAATAAAAATGTATAATAATTAAACTAAAAACTGGGTCTTTAAACTACATGCAACAAAGTGCATGGCTTGTAAAACTCCTTGATCCCAATGCCTTCAAGCCCAATGCCCTGCTAAAGCCCAACATCCTAAACTTGCATGACTTGTCCCATAAGGGCATCCTTAAATTGCTTGGCTCGTGCCCGAGTGATCAGACCTTGAGGAAGTACGATTGGGTATCTCTTGGGTGTTGTCACGATGCCTGCATCACCCCCTCCCTCTTTAAGGCAATTTATCCCCAAATTGTCACCTACGTAAAAAAAATATCACTCAACAAAAAATCCCTACTAATACACTCAAAAAGAAAATTCATTTCACTCGTGTTTGCACTTGGGGTCTGGCTTTTATCCCCTTGATTTTCTCTTTTGTGTCTTTTACCACTCGTTCTCTCCCTAAGTTCTTAAAGGAACTAGGTTGACTTGAACAAAGATTAACCTTATGGAATCGACTGAAAATAAAGTTGGGTATGGTAGTAGATGTAGGGTAATATGGTAGGCTAAAAAAATGAAACCAAATTATGCTAAAAAAGTGAAGGGTGGTGTAGATCACAAATGATGCTCAAGAATCGGGAATAAAGTCGAATAATCCCTCTCTCAATTTTTTTTAATTTTTTGATGCCGAATTTCTTTTTTTTTTTCTTTCACATTTTTTTCTTTTTGTTTGAACTTTTGTAATCTTTCTTTCCTTTTCGATTTTTATTGAAAATTTTTTCTTCTTTTTTCTTTCTCAACTTTTCTTTTTACTGCCAAGAAAGAGAATAATCGATACGTACTTGGTTCGCAAAGCTCTGATACCAAATGATGCATGCTCACCTTCGTTGGATGAAGTCGAGTTGCGTTGAATCTTGATTGAAATCGAAGTGCTCTTGGTTGGTGATGATGGAGGCTTGCAAATTGGTTTGGAATTAGTGGAAATGATAAAGATGGTGATGATGGATGGTGTTAGGCTTTATTTGTGTTTGGGAATGGAATCGTATGCTTGAGTGAAGGATGGAACAAGACCCTCTAACTATATTGAGTTAGGAACCTTCATTATAATTTGATGGATGAACGCCACACTTTAGGAAAGTTATGAGTTTGGTAGAAGGTTTTGACGCCACAAGGCTATGCTTGATAAGCCAAAGAAGTTGTTCTAATAATAATGAGAAGACCACTCTCAAATATATATTTCATTCAAGTTGTCTTCTTACAAATGAACTCAAGGCATCTATTTATAGGCTAGGATTAATATGAAAAGGTGCTTATACAACTTATGTAGAAATGAATGAAAAGAAACTTCTTAGAATGCGAAGAGTTGCCTTCAAATGCATTAACGTGCTTGAATGAATGAAAGAAACATCTTGAAATGTGAAGAGTTGTTTTCTTGAATCCTCCAAAGTGGCTCCAAAACTCCCCCATGTTGTGAAAGCCATGATAATGGTAGGTGAATGGATGCAAATATTCATACATTTATGAATAAGGCTGGTTTAAAGTTTCCTTCATGCATGCACGGTTCAATGTTCCAAAATGCACCAAAAATGTCTTATTTTCATGCTTCAAGTGGCTAGCCAATGACATGCCCTACAGTCCAAAGATAAAAAATTATTATATGATATATAATGCATCAAATTAAAGTAACATGGACAAACAACGTAAACATGAAACATATACATCACTATAATAAAATGCATCAGAATTAAAGAAAACTTGACAATAATATTAGAAAAAAAATAACTTAATAAAATGTCCCAAAATTAATTAAATAAAAATGTATAATAGTTAAAATAAAAAAAATGAGCCTTTAAACCACATGAAACAAAGTACACGGCTTGTAAAACTCCTTGATCCCAATGCCTTCAAGCCCAACGCCCTGGTGAAGCCCAATGTCCCAAACTTGCATGAATAGTCCCGTAAGGGCATCCTTCAATTGCTTGGCTCATGCTCGAGTGATTGGTCCTTGAGGAAGTATGATTGGGTCTCTCTTGGGTGTTGTCACGATCCCCGCATCAGACTATCCGAGAAAGAGTTAGATGTTCTTGCACCCATTGCTACAGAGCTCGGTGTTACTTCTATGGGGATTACATCAATTGTGAAAGATGGAGTTCATTTAGATGAGTTGGTACAAGCTACGATCATAGGAAATGCAGATGGAATTATGTCGTCTATTGAGAAAGTTCATGGAGCTGCTGATGAGAAAAGGAAGGTTATTATGCAAGATGAGGTTGTGAATGGAATCGATCAGGGGTTAATGGAAAATTTGTTAGATCCATCTGGAATTGTTCCCACTATTGAGAAAGAAATTGCCACAGTGGGTTTCAAACTCTAGACTGCTGGTTCGATCACCCTTTGTTGGAGATGCAACAAAGGCTATTAGTAACACTGCTGCACCTGATTTGGTTTCGAAGGAGGTAGCTCCAAAGAATTTGAGTGGGGGGAGGGGAATCAAGCAAGTATCTTCTAAATCCAAGAGTAGAGATGAAATTGTTGTTGAAGAAATACAAAGAATTGAAGTGGAGGCAGGCAAAAATACAGTGACTACTGCTGCACCCCGTGCTCCGAGAAAATTCCGATGTAAATTGTTACCTACTAGGATTGATGAGCCCAAGAGTACGACTGTACTTGAAGATGCCAACAAAGCTACTGAAGAGGGAGTCGAGAGTGAGAAGATGAATGATGCAGGTTATGTTGCCTGCACACATAAGTGCTCTCGCCATGGCAAACACCGATTCTTCTCTACTACCAAGCAGTCTTGCTCGGGGGCCAATCTTGTTGTTGCCAATAAAAAGAGCACCACATGAATAGAAATGGCGGAGGATGTTGGACAGCCCTACCCAGCGTAAAGAGGATTTATGTTGGAATTGTCACGGGCTTGGGAACCTGTAGAAAATTCGCGCCTTAGAGCGCCATGTGAATGTAAAAGATCCCTCTTTAATATTTCCATGTGAAACACGTCTAAAAATCTCGTATTGACTTTGTAAAATGGGTGTTAGGAGTAGATGGTTGCTTTTATGTTGAAAACGGTCAATCTTGTACCAGGTTGGCCTTGCTATAGAATAAAATTGTTGAATGTGTTTTCCTCTTACCCTACGCTGCACATAGATGTTAAAGTAAAATGCGACGATGATATTTTTCGATTCACGAGCATTCATGACCATTGTGATCATGAGCTTAAAGAGCATACATGGGCACTACTTGATCAACTTAGCACTCAATCGAACTTACCTTGGCTTGTTAGGGGTGATCTAAATGAAATCCTATCCGATAATGAAAAACAAGTGGGTCATTGGCGGCCACACATTGATATTCAACAATTTCATGATGTATTAGACCGAACACATCTTTTTGAAATCTGGCCCAGTCAGGGCTAGTTTACTTGGCACAAATTGAGCTCTCCGACACACAATGTGTGAACGCCTAGATTGTTTCCTAGCCAACCCGACTTGGATCGAAGGCCATGTTTCATACAAGGTTACCATAGAATTTTTTGATGAGTTTGATCATTTTTATCTTCTTCTGGACACTCAGGGTACTTCTTCATCTCCATCTAATCACCATTATAATTATTACTTTAAATTCGATTCTTGCTGGGCTAACGAAGATGGATGCTAAGAATAGGTGATTCGTGGTTAGGACAATTCTATAGTCTTGGCATTATCTAAAATAGCACAAGTTGGTGCTAATTTTGATTCTTGGAAAAAGGACAGAAGGACCACTTCTGATTTATGGATTAAGGACTTGCGGAAACAAATTAAGGTTATTCTCAATGGTCGAATGGATTCTAATTCTTTGTAGGATTTATCTGAGGCAAAAGCTGAGCTGAAAAGTCTTCTTGACAAAGATGATGCCTATTGGGCTCAACGATCTCAAGTTCAATTGGTTGAAGATGGTGACAGAAACACGCGATTTTTCCATGCTCGTGCCATAGGTCGAAAGAAGAAGAATCACATTCGTGGTTTTATAGGTTCAGATGGAGTTTGGTACGAAAAAATTGATGATATGCTTGCATTGCTCAAAATTATTTTGGGAGCTTATGTCAGACCGATGATTGTATACCTTCTCCTGAAATTTTAGACAACATCCTACCACCCATCACCATGGATATGAATGCAACAATTTGTGCTCTTTTTACTAAGCATGAAGTTCACGATGCATTATTTCAGATTCATTTGTCCAAAGCACCAGACATTGATGGATTACCAACGAGCTTTTACGGGAAATATTGGGACATAGTGGGAGGTGATGTTATCCAATTATGTCTTGATGTGTTAAATGATAGAATTAGCATGTTCGAGGTTAACAAATTTGTTTAGGTCTTGATTCCTAAAGTGGAAGAACCGACGTCGATGTGGCAATATCAACTAACTAACTTGTGCATGGTGGTGTACAAAGAAATCTATAAAGTGCTTGTCAACCGTCTTAGATTGTTGATACTGGTATGCATTGATGAAGAACATACAACTTTTGTTTCGGGACGTCAAATCTCTAATAATATTTTGGTAGTTCAAGAAATGTTCCATTATTTGCAGTCTTCGAAGAATGGCCGAATAAGGGGCAGCGTTGAAACTTGACATAAAGAAAGCTTATGTCCAACTCGAATGGTCATTTTTGGGGGCTATGATACTCAAGCTTGGCTTTGACTCTCAATGGGTTAATTTGATTATGTGTTGCATTACCACTGTCACTTATCAAGTCTGGTTAAATGGTGCATTGTTAGATGTGGTTGTTCCTAATAAAGGGATAAGGAAGGGAGATCATTTGTCTCATTTCTTATTCCTCTTTTGTACACAGGGATTGTCAGATCTTCTTCACAAAGCACAAAATTAGGATACTATTCGGGTTATTTAAGAAAGTATGAATGGTCCTCGTATCACTCACTTCTTGTATGCAGATGATAGTTTGTTGTTTGACAAGAACTCAGTTCCATAGATTGCTAAGGTGAAACAGATTCTGGATATTTATTCAACCTTATCCGGACAAAAAATTAACTTTGACAAGTCTATGCTTTATTTCAGCCCATCCACATTACATGTGAGTCGTAATCGCTTTCAAGAAGTCTTCCCTATTAAGGAAATTGATGATTCAAGACACTATCTTGTCATGCCCCTAATTATTGAAAACAATAAGTCCATTAAGTTGAGATTTATTCTTGATTGAGTCTCTAAAAGGGTGAGAGGTTGGACAAAGAACCTCTTATCATATGGTGGCCTTGAAGTGTTCATTAAAGTTGCGTCTCAATCCCTTCCAATGTATGTTATGACTTGTTATATGCTTCTTGATTGCCTTATCACTCAACTTGTCAGTGTTATACTCAACTATTGGTGGTCGTGTCGGATTTCTGCAAAAGGTCAGCCTATGGTAGCTTGGCAAAACTTTGTGCCTCCAAGAGAGCACATGGACTAGAATTCAAAGGCCTACATCAATTCAACATTGCTTTGTTGGGTAAACATGTATGACATTTATTAATTGACCCATAATAATTGGTTTCTCATGTTCTCTCTTACAATTATTTTGCAGGACGATATGTGTTAGATGCGAGACTTGGGGACAAGCCATACTATGCTTGGAGATCTATATTTAATTCTATGAATTAGCTACAAGATGAATTCTTCTGGAAAACTAAAATTCATAGTACTACTCTCATATTTAGAGCAAATTGGAGAGGTGCACAATGGGTTCAACTTACTGAGACTTATGCTGATAGTCAACCTAATCCATTGGTTTGTGGAGATTTCATGATTCTTTCATACAATGGATGGGATGTTAACAAGGTCTAGCACGTATTCACATCTACAGATGCCGAAGCTATTCTATGTTGCCCTATTACTAATAGATGCTCGTATGTCTTGCTATGGTGCATTCACTCTAGTGGAACTTACTCCACCAAATTAGGTTATGCATGTTTGATGAGACAATACCATGCACCGACACCACCTCTAAAGCTATGGTACACGCTGTCTAAGCCTAAAGTTCTACTGAAGATTAAAGTATTTATATGGCATGTGGCACATGAAACACTTTCGGTTAATACAAGAGTTGGAGTGCTTAATTCATTAGACTGAGCATATCCGACGTGTCATTAAAAAGAAAAGACGATGGTACATGCTTTGGGTTACCTCACCAAAAATATTGTTTTTGATGCCAATTTTACAACACTCTTTGCTTGTTTTTAGGTACATTTAGTTGCATTAGGTTTCTAGAATCACGCATTTGCATAAGAAGTGTAGTTTTCTGTCTATGCAAGGGTGAATGGTTGTTTTGTGGTTATTTTGCAGGTTTGGCAAAAGATTTGGCGTGAGAAAGCAACACAATTAGGATTGCCAAGAAGAATGCCAAGTGCTATTGGCACAGAAGGACCAAACAATGCTAAGCACTTGTTGGCAGAAAAGTGCACTTGATGCCATGCCAAGAGATTGTTGAACCCCGAAAAAATAGGAAAAGATCAAGCTCCTAAAAGATCGCGAATGGATCAACTTCCAAAAAAAATAGAGGATAAGGTGGTGCCAAGTGATGTTGGCAAAGTTGTGCCAAGATTGGATGCCAAGGCAACATTGGCATGATGACGTCAGCCCTAGCCTGATAAGCTATCACACCGAGCTGATAAAATATCAAAATGATCGGATAGAGCTCTATCTCTTATCCCTTGATCATTTCAAATTCAAATGCAAAGGCTTATCTCATCCTTTCCCATACACGCCTATATAAAAACCAACCGATCAAGCAATTGGGGGAAGTGAAGTGAAGACTTAGAGAGATCGAAGTGAGGTGTTGGAGTGATCGTGAAGTCCGACTGCACTGAGGAAGGGTGGTTCAACCTCTTGACCGAGAGCCTGGCGTGAAGAGCTGCATCGATAGATCCCTCTGCCTATTCCCTTTGCACAAGTTGTTTATCTTTAGTTTTTTATGATGATGTTTTTGAAAACGATTATGGTTGTGTTGGTTAACCCCCTCACCATGAATAGTTGGCGGGGGATGTTTTGGATTGATATTGGCTTTATGCCTTAGTTCCTTTATAATAATTCTATTTTTGGAAAAGTTTTTCTATTTGGCATACTCTAATTTTTTCTAAACACTCTGCCAAGCGAGAGCTAGCACGATACAGCTATTGCCTCCCAATATCTTAACATACTTGGGTTGGCGACGATTAAGTTGTTGAATACTTGGGAGAGAAGCTTCGAGAGAAGTCGTTCAAGTAGATGAACTTACTTCGGAAGTAAAATCTACCCCCTCAGATTATAGATTGGTTTTAATCAAATTGGTTTTAGAAAAACATACACTCTAGAGATATAGGGTTTTTTACTTGGCCAATTTAGGGCAACGACCATTGAGAGAGGCTTTGCTATTCTTGAATCTGCTGGGCAAACAATGCCAAGATAGTTTTGCCAATAAAGGCTGGCATGAGCCATTGAATCCAGGCATTCCCTGCCAACAGTCATCACTCATTAGAAAAACCTTCCTTGCCAACATTTTAATTCAATTTTCTTTTCTTTTCTTTAGTTTCAAAACAACCTTCAAAACAAACATATTTTCTTTCAAAGCAAGTAACAATTAAGCAATCGAATTCCAAGTCAATCTCTGTGTGATCGATAACTCAGCTCACTAAGCTGTATTACTTGCAGATCGTGTATACTTGCACACAAAAGACTCTTAGCATAACTTGCCCAAAACTATATAATTTACACCTTTTGCCCGCATTACTTTACACATCTTCCTAAAGAGTCTACAAGTTTTTGGCACCGTTTCCGGGGATTGCAACTGAGTTTATTGTTTTGATTTTTACTTGTCTTTGTTTTAGTTTATGATTTTTTTCTTTTATTATTTATTTTTCTAAAATTATTTTTAGTTTCATTTATTTTAGGTATTTCTAGGAACATGGAGGATCAGAGAATGAGCATTAGAGACCCTATTGGAGCTTACGACTGATGGCATTACCAGCAAAATTTTCCATGGTATGATCAATGAGCTGACATTTTTGCTTACGATAATGGCAATGCTGCTGCAACACATATGGCATGGCAAAACAGTCTTCAACATCAGTCGAGCTACTCGTACGATGATCGAATAGACTTATATGATGATTACAACTTTGCTGATACAACGTACATGTCTTGGCAAGAGAACTTACGCTCCATGGAGGCTATGACATCTAGGATGGATGCTCATCGTCAAGAGATTGAAGAAACATGCAGAAAAAATGAAATTCACACAAAATTGATTTTGAACATTATGAACAACGTGCGAAGTGATACAAAGGATGCTTGGCAAAAAGGGAAAGAACAATGCCATGTTGTTGCTCCTTGGAGTGGCAAACAAGTCGTGAATGAAACATATGCCTAGCAGCCAATTATTTGATAGGAAAACGTCAGCATGTGAACCCATGGAAGTAGAGAAAGAAGAGGCAGATGTTGATGATGCCAGACCACTATCTGATGCCGAACCGCTATCCGATGCCAGACAACAGTCAGATGCCAACACCACCACAACAAAACCAATGGAGCCACCATTTGCCAACAGTACGTCGGTAAGACAAGAAGGTATTACTATTTACATTTTTAACGCTCTTAAATGTATAGATGAAATTGGATGCCATGTAGTTGGGCCAATGGAATCTATTTTGGATGAGAACTTGACATTGAATTACCAAGGAATGAAAATTGATGCTATCAATCAAAAGTGGATGCTAGATGACTGAGAATGAAGAACTGAAACAAGAAAATTTTACCGTAACAACAATGCCAGAGATGTTGTGGTTCAAAACTGAAGATTTCATGAAGATTCTGGAACAAGATAAGGATGACTATGCCTCGGCAATAAAGAGATTCTTCAGTTTTCTAAGGTGGTTGTTTAAAGCCACCATGGTAAAATATTCCCTTTCATTGTGAAATCGAGAATTTGGCATGATTAAAGGCAAGAAATTCTTTGGCTTTCTATGTTGGTTATTCAAACAGAAGAATGCCAAAGAGGCTATCCTCTTGGCAGAGGTATCGTAACATCGCCACCAGGTTTGAATCTTTGTAAATATTAGGTTAGTTATTTTTCTTTGTTTTTAGGTTTTATGATTTTCAGTAGTTTTTCTATCTTTTAATTTTCATTTTTATTCCTTTGCTGTGTTGAAATGTTTGCTTTGAGTATGTGCAGATTGAGTACACCAGGTATAATGCCAAGGTAGGGACTTGACATAAAACGATTACAAATCAAGAGATTCAGACGTGTGTAGATTTCTGTACCAGACACCGTGCCAGGGCAGCAAATTGGCATGAAGAGTTGGTAGAATGAGAGAATCCAGTGTGCCATGAGCAATGCCAGCGTAGTGGCTTGGCATACGGTGAATTGGAATTTTGGAAGTAGAATTTACCCTAGCTTGATTAAATTCGGCCCATCGAAGAGAGAGATTATTTTTCTTTGAATTTTAACCCTAACCATCCAATATTTAAGTTGAATTTAAATTCAATTTAAATATCTTAACCCTATATTAAGTTAACCATATCCTATGACTTATAACCTTATCATATAACCCTTATTACTTTAACCCTATCCTAATCACTTACACCCTTATCACTTTAACCATATCCTATCACTTACAACCTTATCACATCACCCTTATCACTTAACCCCTTATCAATTCAAATCTTTTCATTTTCCATCCTTAACCTTAATTAATTCAGCTACTTTAATTAAACCCTATTAACACTTAACTCTTTACTTTTTACCTACCCTAGCCGTTCAAAGAAACAAAATCTCTTTCACTTCTTCCTTTTATCAAGCAAGAAACCAAGATCCATAATTTTCTCTTCTTTTCCTTTGTCCAAACTGTCCAAAGCCTCATCTCATTAATGCCATGTTTAAGTTAGGGATGTGGAGGATGAACACAAGTAGTATGCCGACTCAATGACTATCGCCAAGAGAAAGAAGATGATGGCAGAACTGCACGAGCCTAGCACGACATGGATCGTTTCATCAAAGGGATACAGGACGGTGAAACAGCTAGCATTGAAGCCACCAATGCGAGACTGGAATCATTTCATCAAGGCAAATTTGTTGCCTACATCTCACAATGAGACCATCTCAAAAGAACGGCTAATTTTGTTGCACTCCATCATCAAAGGACGCAAGAACAACATTGGCAAATTCATCATCGATGAGACTTATAAATGTGCTGCGAAAGGTAAAGGCAATTTATTTGTTCCCCTTTGCTAATTTCTAACATTTGCATGTGCCATGATGAACCTAGGCTTGATGAAGATTGAGGCCAGATAATAAAGGGGACGACAATCACGACTATCATATGAAAAAATCTCACAGCTTTTGAGCCAAAGGAAAAAGGCAAAGGAAAGACCAAAACTGCCATGCCAAAACTGAAGCCAAAGGTTAAGCCAAGCAAAGTGCTAGAGACCATGCCAACCAGTTCGTTGGCAGTGCTGTCCCAAGTTCACCATCTCCAAGAGCTTATTCTCCAAAAGATGAAGGCAACCGAGGACCTTAACACTAAGATGATGCACTATACAAAGGAAAATGATGCTATTATCAAGGAGGTGCTTGTCAAACTATCCCCTGAAGTTGTGCCAGCATTCCCAGTTTTCCTCGCCGAGCCCTCTAACAATGACGATGCCATGCCAGCCGGTCCTGCCATTCCAGCCAGTCCGACCTTGCCAACCAGTCCATCTATTTCTGCCAGTTCTGAGTCCAATGCCACAGTTCCTATATCCCGGGTGCAAGTTGAATTTGCCAGCATCGATTCCTCAACTGAACCAGAGGAAACCCCTTCCAAGACACCCAAAGCTAAGCTAGTAACACCGCCAATTGAACCTGCCAAGAAGCAAGAGGACGTTGGAGCCTTCATTGCCGCAAAACCAGCCATGAAAAGTGTTAAATGCAAAGCCCCAAATCGTGGAAGCTTTGTCAAGAGGAAGAAGCTCATGCCAAACGAGGAGAAGTCTCTGAGGGAGAGTCCTCTTCCTCCTAAAATCTTTGCATTTCATTTTATTGCATATTCATGATCATGCATTTTTATTTTTCTGTTTTTCTTGTATATATGTTTTGTTTCATGCATTGAGGACAATGCACATCTTTGGTTTGGGGGTGTTCATTTCTTCACATTTATGCCATGTCATGCCATGCATTTCACGTTTAAATTTTTGCATTTTTGCTTGCCAAGCCATGTATGTCATGTAGATAGTTGCATACCGAACCATTAAAAAAAGAAGAAAATTTTACCTCCATTAAAATTTGAAGAATGTTAACATTTTTAGGCAAGTTTAATTTGATCTAGGTTTGTCCAATGAGGAAATTTTAATCTTTAGTTGTCATGCCATACCAACAAGATAATATGCTAGGATTGCTTGGCAATTGATCTCTAGTTTAGGAAATTGAATTTACACTTAACATGTGATATGTATCTAGCTCCCTAGAAAACTTAGAATGTTTGAAACTATGCTCAGATTAAAAAAATGATGCCAGGATAGTTAATCAAAAACATATTGAAGTATAGTAGGAAGATGGAGCACCTAGAGAGGAAGGAAGGTGGAACAACTAATCTAGAGAAAAATCGCAGTGGAGATGAAGAGGCTCATCAAGGAAATCCCCCCGGCGAAGAGGTGATCGGAGGCGAATGGACGGCTTTCATAGACAATCTCAGTAGGAGGGTTTCATGGGCGACTCTAAGAGAACTCTTTGGCCATTACGGGAAGGTGACTAGGGTTTTTATTCCGGAAGTTAACACGAAAGCCAAATACAAGCAGAATACCTTTGCCTTCATTTCAATGTCAAACAAGGAAGAGATGTTCTCTGTAATTTCCAAACTGCACAATACTCGTATTGATGGCCGGGTGATTTCAGTCTCGCAAGCCAAGTTCCCTAAGCAGCAGACCGCTGCACGTAATATTTGTTTCAGTAATGGAAAGGAAAGATGCAACCGTGTGAGCAGTGGGTCGGTAGAGAAGGAAAATAGGTCTCCTGTAAGCAATGGAGTTGCAAGGGGCTGTAATACGGGTGAGAAGATGTCTTATAGAGATGCCCTCCTTCGTAATATAGATAACTCTAACAGGCAAAATTCTACTACAATGCCTTTGGATGAAGCTATTCAAATTGGATGCAATGATGGTGATATTTTCGACGTGGAATTACCTCCAAGTGAGGTAAACTGGCTCGAATGTTGTCTGGTTGGGATTTTGAAGAATTCCTACGAATCTGGAGTTGTTCAGCAGGCTTTTGACTTTGAAGGGATTATCGCTACAGTATGTAAATGGGGATTGGATTGTAATTCGTACGTCATTAGATTTAACTCGCCTTTGGAGATGGAAGAATCATGGAATTCAAAGAGAGAAGCTTTGTGCTTCTGGTTCAAATACCTTTCCCCTCTTATGGTTGATAAGGTCCCTCTACAGTATGCGTCGATAACTTTGAGAGATGTTCCTCTAATGTGTTGGTTCGAAAATTTCTTTCGATCACTTGGTAATAGGTGGGGGTGTGTTCGTAGATGCTGATGATTGTACGAGGAACAAAGTACGTTTCGACATTGCTCAGATGATTATCAAGGTAGCCAGCCCCTTAGATATTCCTGAGTCGTGTAGGGTGCTTGTCCATGGAACGTCCCATCGCATTAAAGTTAGTATGGGGAAATTAGAGGAAGATTCTTCGGAGGAGTTCCATTCCGCCGATGCCGGAAACTTCGCGGACGTTTGGTTGGAAAGTCCAGGGTCAAAGGATTCTGGTCAGAATGGGCATTGTGCTAGGACGAAAGCGGATACCCAACCAGTGCCAGGTCAGCATGAGGGTTACCCGAACCAGGGTGTGGATCCCAAGGAGAATAATTTACGCTCCCAACCTGGTGGGATGCATGATGCTTATGTATCTTGTTATTCCCCTTCCCTAGGGGTTTCGAATGCAGTTCCCGCAGATCTTAACTCCCTTCCTGTCGGTTCAGTGGATAATGGTTGCCCTATAGAATTAGGGCTTGGGGTTCCTTCGGTTCTAGTCAATGAGGGGATATCTTTTCCTATTGGGCCTGAAATTATCCCCTCCCCTAGCCCGTTCCCGGATATAGACAATAATCCCTTGCTGAATAATTCAACTTTGGGCCCAGTTCAACATCATTCCTTGGTTATCGGTGAGCAATCAGATAATGGTATGGAAAACTTAGGAAGCAACGATTTTCATCCGGTATCGTCCAAAATCATCTCTTCATGTGAAGTCAGTGGAGGGTCTATGGTTCCAGATTCTTTTGATTCTTTGGGCAAGCAATGTCTGAATTCTCCTTCTTTATTCTATTTGGACAGCATGGGTGGAGGATTTTTCAGGGCTAGTTGCCGGCGCCAAATTAGAAGCCATGTTAGGGAATCTATTGAGAGGCAGCCTCCTTATCAAAACGATGGTGGTCAGCAGTCCTCCTCGGATGAAACTATTTCACTGGAGAAGATCGAGGCTGAAGCAGTGTGGGAAATTAGTAGGATTTTGGGTTTTGTTTTTAAAGGAGGTAAAGAAGCCATTACTAACAGAGTTATAGAGTTAGAGCAGGATTCTGGGATTGTTGTTTAATTGGTTTTTGCCTGGGTTTTAACATCCATATTTTTATCATAAATTTGTCAATTTTATCGTGGAATGTACGAGGAATTAGGAAAAAGGAAAAAATTAGAGCTTTGCAGAAGGTTATTCGAAGTATCCATCCTAAGATAGTGCTGATCCAGGAAACTAAGTTGGAAAATTTCAGCGGTAATCTACTCAAAAAATACTGGAACCATAGCGAAGTAAAATCCTGCTTTGCTCCTGCAGCTGGTTCCGCTGGTGGCCTTTTATGCATGTGGGATGCTGATTATTTTTGTGTTTCAGATAGTTTTTGTAACTCGAGATTTATTGCTCTAATTGGATTGTTGAGTCCTAATCAACTTAAGTGTGGCATTATGAATGTCTATGGCCCTTCTATTGATTCTGAAAAAGGTGATTTCCTTGTCGAGGTTCTTAATTTCATTAAGGAGTGGAACATACCATGGTGTGTGGGTGGGGATTGGAATCTGTTCCTTGATCCGCCAGATAAATTGGGTTTTTCATTGAACATGTCTGCAATCGAATTATTCAAGTCGTTCGTCTTCAATGTTGAGCTTAAGGATCTTCCGTTATTGGGTGGTAGGTTCACTTGGTGTAACAATAGAGATCCTCCGATCTTTTTCCGATTGGATCGTTTCCTTGTTACGGCCGATTTTGAGTTAGCCTTTCCAAGTATTAACCAACGGGTTCTTGATAAGTCCTTGTCAGATCACAATGCAATTGTTCTTCAGGAGGATTCTATCAATTGGGGTCCGAAGCCATTTAGAATCTTCAATTACTGGTATGAAGAGGAAGGATTTGTCGAGATGGTTCAATTGGCGATTAATAATCTGAAGAAAAAGAATTCTAGTTTGGGTATTGGTGGCTTGATTAGAGGTTCGAAGTTGGCTATTAAAAAATGGGCAGGAAATTTAGTTGGCTCCTCGGGTCGTAATACGAAAAAGCTTGAAAAAGATCTCTCTCTCTTGGAATCCAAAATCAAAGATGGCAGTAATGATCCAGTAATCTTACAACGACTAAATCAGTTCAAGATCCTACTTTGGCAAGAGTATCGAAGAGAAGAAAGCACATGGCAATAGAAATCTAGACTTAGATGGCACAATGAAAGGGATAGGAATACCCGGTATTTTCACCTTATTGCTTCTTCGCAACGTAGATCAAATGCGATTAAGGTATTGAACTCGGAGGGAGTAACTATTTCTGATCCAGCACATATAAAGTTGGCAGTCAAAAACTATTTCTCGAAAGCATATAATCTGAAGCTGGCTCTTGAGATCGAAGACTTCAATTTGGATTTTGTTAGGCTTTCCATGGAGCAAGCGTCTTTCCTATCTAGGGAGTTCATAGTTGATGAAGTATGGTCCGCCCTAGCCTCGACCGATAGTAATAGAGCCCCAGGTCCAGATGGTTGCAACCTGGGTTTTTTCAAGAAATTTTGGCACATTTTAAAAGATGATTTTATGTGTTTTTTTGAAGATTTATACTTTGGCAGGGATTGGGAGGCTGGAATTAATCATTCCTTTATCACCCTTATTCCAAAAGTTGTGTGTCCTAACTCGCTTGATGAATTCGGTCCGATCAGCCTTGTGGGAGGAATGCATAAAATTCTTTCTAAGGTACTGACTATCAGACTACGCAGTGTCATAGGTTCGTTAGTTGGTGCCTCTCAGTTTGCTTTCATAGCGGGAAGATAGATACTTGATTGCTCTCTCGTGGCGAACGAAATTATTGATTTTTTGGTAAAAGAAAAAAGGGAAGGGATTGCCTTTAAAATTGACTTCCACAAAGCGTATGATTCAGTCGATTAGAATTTTTTAATTCTAATTCTAAAAAAGTGTGGATTCGATGAGAGATGGTGTAACTGGATTTTTCAGTGTATCTCTTCGGCATCCATATCTATTCTCGTGAATGGAGCTCCAACAGAGGCTTTCTCTATCTCGCGTGGCCTTAGACAGGGATGCTCACTATCCCCTCTGCTGTTTAATTTAGTGGGTGAAGCCCTCAGTCTTATGTTATCCAAATCTGTTGATAAGGGTCTGTTCTCAGGTGTAGACATCAGTCGTGGTAATGAAAGTGTAAGTATCTCCCACCTACAATTTGCTGATGATTTACTAATTTTCTGTGGTGCGACAGCGGGGCAAATTAGAAATGTCAAGAGGATTTTTAGAATATTTGAATTAGCCTTGGGGCTTAAACTCAACATGTCGAAGAGCAAGATTTTTGGCATTAATATCGATCAAACTCGGCTCAACAGTTGGGCGAGCTCGGTGGGGTGCAAAGCTGATTCGTTGCCAACTAACTACTTAGGATTGCCTCTCGGTGCTAGGCAAAATTCGGCTTCTATTTGGGAACCAGTCATACAAAAATTCGAGAAGAAATTGGAAGGTTGGCAATCTCGTTTTCTTTCTATTGGGGGTAGATTGACATTAATTAAATATATTCTTACTAGTCTTCCAGTTTATTTCCTATCAATTTTCCGTATGCCGTCGGCTATTTCTAATCGATTGAACCGTCTAATGGCTACCTTTCTTTGGGGAGGGACTTTGGGAAAATCCAAGATCCATTGGGTGAATTGGGATGATGTCTGTGTTCCAAGAGATAAAGGGGGGCTGGGTATAACTGATTTGAGTACTGTCAATAGAGCTTTACTCGGAAAATGGTGTTGGCGATATGGGAACGAACCGGAAGGTCTATGGAGGAGAGTCATCTCTTGCAAAAATTTGGCTCCTTGTAGCCTCCTTCCTGCAGATGATTTATCGAGGCATTCTTCTTGGATATGGAAAGCGATTGTCAAATCCTTCTTAAGTGAAGATAGTATGGGTATTTGCTTGCGGTCGAGTCTCAAATTACAGGTTGGCGATGGTAAGTCGATTGCTTTCTAGACTGATGTGTGGTTGGGCGAGTCGAGTCTGAAATCTATGTTCCCCCGTATTTTTGCATTATCAGTATTCAAAGCTGGTTGTATTGCTGACTTTGGTGAGAAAAGCAGTTCTGGTTGGGTTTGGAACATTACGCTGAGGCGTTCACTATTTGACTGGGAAATGCAGAGTTGGAATGAGCTTATGTCTAGGCTTCGTGATTTCAAGTCTAGTAACCTTGCGCACGATTGGGTTTGTTGGTCGGGATCGAGTGACAGATCTTTTTTCGTAAAATCTCTCAAAGCTATGCTCTCTGGCCCTATCCCTTCTGTCAACTTTTGGAATAATTTCGTGTGGACAGGGTGCGCGCCTCCGAAAGTTGAATTATTTGTTTGGTTGGTTCTAAAGGGTCGTATTCCTATAAAAACATAGTTGATGAAAAGAGGGGTATCCTCCATGGCAGCGGTTGATTGTGTGTTTTGCAAAGCGCAGCCTGAGACGGTGTCTCACCTCTTCTTTTCATGCTGAGTTAGCTGGTTAATTTGATCTAAATTTCTTGCTCGTGCGGGTTGTTCCTCGGTGTTCCAAACAGATCCAGTTTTGTTTATGGAGGATTGGCATTCCGTTTCGCCTCCACCCTTACGGAAAGTATGGTCTTTAATCTCTTTTGCGGTCCTTTGGACGTTGTGGCTTTTCAGAAATGAAATTGTTTTCAATGCGAAGAATCTAGACCTTCTACTAATTGATTACTTGGTGAGTTACCGTCTGGCGATTTGGATCAAAGGAAAGTTCAAAAATTGTAGTGTCCATGTTGAAGCTTTAGTGGCAGATTTCCTCCTGGCAAATGATTTGTGTTTAAATCTTCCTAAACCTCGTTTAACAAGGACGTGGTCCCCTCCTCCCCCAGGATTTCTAAAACGGAATGTGGATGGAGCAGTAGCCTCGACGAGGGCTAGAAGTGGTGTTGGAGGTATACTTAAGGATGAACATGGGGCAACCATTCTTCAATTCTCCGAAGCCTGTTGTTGTGCCCCTCCTTCTCTTGTTGAGCTTCTTGCGATAAAGGTAGGTATTCACAAGGTAGTGTCCTCAGGCGTGACTACTTCGGCGAGGGTGATCATCGAGAGTGATAGCAAATTACCTGTGACTGGATATCAGGGGCGATAATGTCCCCATCGGTTTTTTGCGAGCTAGTAAAAGAGCCCTCAAATGAAATCAAGTCCAGAGGCATGGTGCTACGGTAAATTCCCCGCAATTGCAATACTAATGTTGATGCACTAGCCAAAGCAGGTATAGGATAAATAGTGATCTACGACGAATTAAATTCGAAAATCTAGTTGTATCATGGTTTATTTCTTTCTGAAGTTGGAATGTCCTGATTGTATTTGAATCCTTATTTAATAAAATAACGAGCACTCTTTTCCCCCTTTTAGGTGTAGTGGGGGTTTTTAAAGAGGCCTTTTACCTTTCAAAAAAAATGATGCCAGGGTAAAAAGAGAATAAGGCAACAATGTTCCGCCAAGGTAATGAAACTCTCCTCTACCTAGGGATAATAAGTACTTAGGGCTTCGTGGTTTGCTCCCTCTTAGTTCCTAAGTCCAAAACCTTAGAGTATGAGTTGAAGAGAAAGCCTATTGATGTCTGGATTAAGATGTGGATTCATGGTATGCTCCCTCTTATCACTCACGTTAAACAGTGTCACGAAGCAAGCTTAAGATAATGCTACAGACCCCCAGCAAAGAAGAAAAAAATGAAAATGGAAATAAGAATATGAGTTTAGGAAGTAAAATTGGCTAAGGGAGTGAAAGGATACTTAATGCATATTGCCCACACATCATGCATGCTTCATGAGCTTATACTAGAGTTATATTGTTGCGTCTTGAATTACTGTATGCTTGGCATAATTACACTAAGATATCGAGAACAGAAATAGAGCCAAATTCTGCTTGCCATCATCTAGTGGCTTGACCAACACAATTTTTTGCCGAGGTAACATTTTCACAATTTGTTTTTATTTTGTTTTGTTTGAATTACTTGAGGACAAGCAATGAGTTAGGTTTGGGGTGTGTTACCTCTCCAAAAATAATTTATTAATGTCAATTTTACAACACTCTTACTTGTTTTTGGGTACATTTAGTTGCATTAGGTTGCTAGAATCATGCATTTGTATAAGGAGTGTAGTTTTCTGTCTATGCCAGGGTGAAGGGTTGTTTTTGTAGTTATTTTGCAGGTTTGACATAGGATTTGGCACGAGAAAGCAACACAGTAAGGATTGCCAAGAAGAATGCCAAGTGCTGTTGGCACAGAAAGACGAGACGATGCCAAGCACTTGTTGGCAGAGAAGTGCACTTGGTGCCATACCAAGATATTGTTGAAAGCCAAAAAATAGGAAAGGATCAAGTTCCTAAAAGATCACGAATGGATCAACTTCCAAAAAAATAGCGGATAAGGTGGTGCCATATGATGTTAGCAAAGTTGTGCCAAGCTTGGATGCCAAGGCAACATCGGCATGATGACATCAGCCCTAGCCTGATAAGCTATCACACCGAGCTGATAAGATATCAAAATGATCGGATAGAGCTCTACCTCTTATCTCTTGATCATTTCAAATTCAAATGCAAAGGCTTATCTCATCCTTTCCCATATACACCTATATAAAGACCAACCGATCAAGCAATTGGGGGAAGCAAAGTGAAGACTTAGAGCGATCGAAGTGAGGTGCTGGAGTGACCGACGAGTGACGGCCGGTTGTACCGAGGAAGGGTGGTTTAACCTCTTGGCTGAGAGCTTGGCGTGGAGGGCTGCATCGAGAGACCCCTCTGCCTATTCCCTTGGCACAAGTTGTTTATCTTTAGTTTTTTATGATAATGTTTTTGAAAACGATTATGGCTGTGTTAGTTAACCCCCTCACCATGAATTAATTTTCATAGTTGGCGGGGGATGTTTTGGATTGAATATTGGTTTTATGTCTTAATTTCTTTATAGCAATTCTGTTTTTGGCAAAGTTTTTCTATTTGGCATACTCTAATTTTTCCTAAACACTCTACCAAGCGAGAGCTGACACAATACGCCTATTGTCTCCCAATATCTTAACAGACTTGGGTTGGCAACGATTAAGTTGTTGAATACTTGAGAGAGAAGCTTTGAGAGAATTTGTTCAAGTAGATGAACTTACTTAGGAAATGAAATCTACCCCCTCAGAGTATAGATTGGTTTTAATCAAATTGGTTTAATAAAAATACACTATAGAGATACAGGGATTTTTACTTGGCCAATTTAGGGCAACAACCATCGAGAGAGGATTTGCTATTGTTGAATCTACTCGCCAAACAATGCCAAGACAGTTTTGCGAATAAAGGCTGGAAAAAGCCATGTTGAATCCAGGCATTCGCTACCAACAATCATCACTTATTAGAAACACCTTCCTTGCCAACATTTTACTTCATTTTTCTTTAGTTTCAAAACAACCTTCAAAACAAACATCTTTTCTTTCAAAGCAAGTAACATTTAAGCAATCAAATTCCAAGCCAATCTTTGTGGGATCGATAACTCAACTCACCAAGCTGTATTACTTGAAGACCGTGTATACTTGAACATAAAAGACTCTTGGCATAACTTGCCCAAAACTATATAATTTACACCTTTTTCTAGCATTACTTTGCACATCTCCTTAAAGAGTCAACACTTTGCGAGATTGTTCTACAACCAGGGAGGTTCACGTGATGTTGGGATTACCGGGGAGAGCACTTGCAGATCAGTCTTCATCTTGTTTTGAATATCTTGAGCATTGTGTTGTAGTACTTACAGATGTCATCTTCGTAGTATTTTTATTACTTCTATGGAATGTCTAGAATAGACGTAATGTATAGGTTCATGATCAGAAGCTACAACCGGCACTACTTATTGTGGAGAATGCTAAAAACATGCATAATAAATTTCATGGTGCTGCAATCACTTTGTTACCTAATGGTGTTCCCCAAGCTCGAGCATCATCAAGGTGGACTAAACCACACCTAGGCACAATCAAGATATCAGTTGGTGGTATGTATCAATCTCAAACAAGACATTATGTGATGGGTATTCTTGTACGGGATCAAAATGGCTTGGTGCTAGTTGGATGTGCACGGACTCTACCAAGAGTAGACTCTGCGGAGACGATCAAAGGCCATGCTTTCTATTCATCAATTCTATTTGCTTTGGACCAGGGTTGGTCAAGGGTAATGATCGAAAGAGATGCTGCGAATATGGTGAACATTCTCCAATCCCAAACTTTGGGTAGATCGGCCTTTGCACAATTACTAACCAAAGCTAGAGATCTTCTCCATTGGTATCATCACATATTAGTTGCTTATATACACTGATCGACAAATGTGGCAGCTCACACTTTAGCCCACTGGCATTTACTGAATCTCAATGTAATTATTTTTATTTTGAATGCCCTAATTGTATTGCAAAATTGTAATTGATAATGCTATTAATGGATAATATTAGTGGGTACTCTTTTCCCTTTAGTGGTTGACATTAGGATCTCTAATGTTGAATGTAAAAGGGGGTTTTAACGAGGCTTGTATTTCTAAAAAAAGTCCTCCTAAGAAAAAGGAAACTGTAAAGATTGGAAACTTCAAAGAAAAAGGCAAGGCAGTTGCTACATATGTGGTTTCACCGGGAACTAATCTCGGGATAGATGGTGTTGTGAAACCTGTGCAGGTTGTCGAACAAGGGGTTGTTGGAACTGAGTGGGTGTAGCTGGACACTAAACTTGCTGAAGATGCTGCACCACATACTAATAGAACTTTCAGGCGCAAGTCGGTGCTTGCCAGTATTGATGGGGCTAAGACGCTCACTAATTGGCCTGCTCCAAGGCTGCCGAAGATGGCACCAAGGTTGAGAAGACGTAGACGAGTGCTACAACTTAGAGCTACAAACGATCTTGTAATGAGAGGCACAAATCTTCCTCATCTTCTAAACACTCTCGCTCAAGGTTCAATCTCGCTGCCACTGATCCAAGCACCACCAAAATAGAAATGGCGGAAGCTTTGGGATAACCCCGCCTGATGCATTGAGGCTTCTATGTTGGAATTGTCACAGGCTTGGGAAATCGTCGAAAATTCGTGCCTTGGAGCGGTATATGAATGTAAAAGATCCCTATATTATATTTCAATGTGAAACGTGTATGTAAAAAATCCCGTATTGATAATGTAAAATGGGTATTAGGAGAATATTGGTGTTTTTATGTTGAAAGTGACCAATCTTGTACCGATTTGGCCTTACTATGGAACAAAAATGTTTATTGTATGCTTTCTTCCTACTCTAAGCTTCACATAGATGTAACAATTAATTGTGATGGTGATTTTTTTCTCGCTTTATGGGTATTCATGGGCATTGTGATCATGAGCTCAAAGAACGTACCTAGGCTTTTATTGTGATCGTCGCCTTGGATTGATATTCAAAACTTTCGAGATGTGTTAGATCGAACACATTTATTTGATCTTCGCCCTAATATGGGCTAGTTTACTTGTCAGAAATCATGCTCTATGGCTCATACAATGTGTGAACACCTAGATAATTTCCTTTCCAGCTCGACTTGAATCGAAGGCCATAGTTCACACAGGATCAACACCTAGTTCGCAAATGAATCTAATCATTGCTATTTACTTATGAACACTCAAGGAATCTCTTCGGCATCATCTAATCATCGATGTGGTGATTGTTTCAAATTTGATACTTGTTAGGCAAATGAAGCTGTGTACCCAAAACTTGCGGTCCATGGTTGGAACACATATGTCGTATTGGCCTTAAATAAAATAACACAAGTTGATGCTACTCTTGATTCTCAGTAAAAAGACAGATGCAACACCTCCAACTCTAGAATTAAGAAGTTGTGAAAACAATTTGAAACTATTCTTAATGGCCGAATGGACTCTAATTCTTTGTAGGTCCTCATCAATGATAAGGTTGAGTTCAAAGGCCTCATTGATAAAGACGAGGCATATTGGGCCCAAAGGTCTCATGTACAATGGCTCCAAGATGGTGACCTCAACACACGTTTCTTTCATGCTTGAGCAACCAGGCGGAAAAAGAACCATGTTTGTGGCCTTACTAGTTCATATGGAGTATGGTATAATACACTCGATGATATGCTTGAGGTCGCTCAAGAGTATTTTGGGGGCCTAGATTAGATAGATGATTGTATTCCTTCCCCCCATATATTTTGGATAGCATTTAATCAACCATTACAGCAGATATGGATGATAATCTTTGTGCTCCGTTTTCATCGAAGGAAGTGTACCATGCTCTTTTTCAGATCCACACATCCAAAGCACCGGGCATTTATGGCTTATCAGCTAGTTTCTACCAAAAATATTGGGACATAGTAGGAGATGATGTCATCCAACTATGTCTAGATGTTTTGAATGACAAAGTGAGCATGTCTGAGGTAAATAAATCATTTTGGTCTTGATTCCTAAAGTACTTGTGCACGGTCATGTACAAGGCAACCTCTAAAGTAATTTTCAACTATCTTAGACCCTTGATGCCGATATGCATTGATGAAGAACAAGCGACGTTTTTTCGGGATGATAGATTTTGGATTATATTCTAATAGCTTATGAGATATTCCACTACATGCAATCTTCCAAGAACGGACTGAATAAAGGGGAAACATTGAAACTTGACATTAAGAAAGCTTATGATCGAGTGGAATGGTCTTTTCTGTAGGCTGTGATGCACATTGGGTTGATTTGATTATGCGCTGCATAACCACTGACACTTACCAGGTCATACTCGATGGTGCATTATCGTAGGTGATGGTTCATATTCGAGGGATAAGACAAGGAGACCCTCTATCTCTTTTTTTATTCCTATATTTGATTTATGGACTATCGACACTTACTCGAGGGATAAATTAGGGTACTATTTGGGGCGTTCTGGCAAGTTAGAATGGACCACATATTACTCATGTTTTGTATGCTGATGATATTTTTTTGTTTGTGAAAAACTCGGTAATGGGATATCTTGTGTCAAACATATTCTGGACACTTACTCATCTTCTTCTAGACAAAAAATCAACTTTGGCGAATCCATGATTTATTTTGGCCCCTCAACATCACAAGTGAGTCGTGATCGATTCAAGGAGGTGCTCAATATATAGGAAGTTGATGATTCGGGTCTCTATCTTGGCTTGCCTTTGATTATTGGGAAGAATAAGTTAGTTAAACTTGGTTTTCTTCTCGATCGTGTATCCAAAAGGGTGCGAGGATGGACAAAAAATCTTTTATCATATGGTAGAAGAGAGGTGTTCATCAAAGTTGTTGCTCAAGCCCTTCCCACATATGTTATGACTTGTTATATGTTACCCGGTTGTCTCATTACTCAACTTGTTAGTGTTATGCATAACTATTGGAGGTTTAGTAGGATCTCTGCCAAGGGATGGCCGATGGTTTCTTGGCATAAGCTTTGTGCCTTGAAGAGAGTGGTTAGACTAGCATTCAGAGACCTTCATCAATGCAACATTGCACTAATGGGTAAACATGTATAGTGGTTATTAACTGGCCCACACACATTGGTTTCTCGTGTTCTCTCTTGTAAATGTTTTGCAGGAAGATCTGAATTTGACGCAAGGCTTGGGGATAAATCATTCAATGCTTGGTGATCTATTTTTAATGCCATGACGACATTATGAGATGGATTCCATTGGCAAGTAAGGATTGATACAACTACACCTATTTTCTGAGCAAATTGGGGAGGTACCCAACATGTTGTACTCAATAATTCATATGTTGATAGTGTGCGTAATCCTATTGTTTGTGGCGGATTCATGTGTAATACCCTAAATTTACTTGGTTTAGAAGATGTCGCACCAAATCTTAATTTGATTGCTAAAGTTGCTAAATCCCTAAAACCTATTGAATCTTTAAGGACCAAATTGAATTAAAAAAAAAAGAAAATGGATTGCCCAATGCTAATAGGACCGAATAGAATAGTAAGAAATGGAAGGATTGCTTGTTAAGAGAAATTAAATGAGAGACCATTACACATGGCTCCTTGGGAGAGTGCCATAGACATAGAATTGGCCAAGTGGAAATTCTCATTTTTCCTTGTGTCATCCTCTTCCTTGAGAAGGGCCGAAAACAATGAGAATAGAGGAAAGAGAAATAAAAAATGAGATCATTTAGTCATCTTCCTAAACACCTAAAACGTCATTGGTGAATGCTTTCAACCATGGTTCTTTTGAGTTTCAAATTACTTTCAATTTCAACCACTCTTTCTTAATTCCAAGACCATACTCGGTAAGATCTCCTCCATGGTTATCTTTGGTACTATTTTTATTAAGATTGGAGCTTAAATGATTCATGGGTATAATTTCACTAGTTTAATGTTTTTGTTATGTTAAAGAATCCATAAATGAAATTGAAAAAATTGACACTATGTGAGTGTAATCAAATTGGTACATGTAGTGATTCAAATAGATTGAATGAGCAACTATTTATGTTCACCTATTTAAAAATTATACCTTGATGCTTTAATTTCTGGAATTTAGATAGAAGAATGATGAAAGTGTGGGAGTTGCATGAATAGCTAAAGTTTAAGTATGGTGTAACATGCTTAGAATCTATGCTATGGCAGTAGGTTCAAAAATTCACAATAAATTCCACAAGACAAATTAGGGAATGAACCTTATATGAAGAGAATCATGTGCGAATCTAGTTTCTTTTGCAACAAACGGTGATTGATTTTGATTTGTAAATTAAAAGATATGAGTTTTTAAGTAAGGAAAGGTTAGAAAATTTGGACAGCAGTCTGTTCTGAAAAATCAGCACTGCCAGTGACTTTGAAAATTCACGATAAATTGTACAAGTTGAATTAGAAGTTATAATTTATATGATTAGAAATATTATTCTGTTTAGTTTCATTTAAAACAAACGAAACTGAATTTTGAGCTATATAACAATTTATAGAGATGATTCTTTAGGGACAGTGTAATCTGCTCGGTGGCAGAATTGGGCGTACCTTTAGACTAAAATCTGTATTAATTCATAAGAATTAAAAATACAAAGCTTATATGGTTAGAAAGGTATTTGAATCAGCTTTCTAACGGTGTAAACATTTTGAAATTCCGACATACGGAATGGAAGATATAAATTTTTAATTGAATAGTGCACAGTCTGCCTGCCAGCAGCTTATAGGTGACTTAAAATATCATTGAAAGCTTAAGAACATAATTATAAAAGTAGAGGGGCTGAATTAATAAGTTAAAACATGGGAGAATTGTTTTAATTGATTCAAGTGTTGTTTGAACATAAATGAAAGTGTGAGGGCTGATTAGTGAATATGTAAGAGTATATGTATGAAATTGGGACTGTTTTTGTCATGAATCTATAGGTTGTGAACTGTTTAAAATGTATAAAATGTATATACATGTCTAAAGAAACTGTTTTGAATGAGTAATGAAAAGAGTGGACTGTTATGAGTAGTCTAAAAATAGAGGAATTGCTCCATGGATGAGTAGGGACTGTTTTGAGAAGCTAAGGACTGTTTTTGACCTGTATAAAATGAAAGGGACTGTTTTACTAGGTAAGAACATTAGTGGACAGATTTATACCTTGATAGAGAGCAGTTGTGTTAAGTTAAAACTGTTTCGTATATGTGATTGTGTATATTTAAAATTGGATCATTTTTTTGCATAAAATAAGCCTAAATGGTCTGTTTTTGTACATAAAATGGTATATGTTTGAAAAGGGAGTAATCTGGATATATGTAAGTGATTATGTGTATCTTTTCATGACTGTTTTGGTAATTTGAGATTCTATGGACTGTTTTGGTATGTTAGAAAATATGATGGTTGTTTTAAGCATATCTATGTGTGTAATTGATTTGGGGCTGTTTTGTGCATCTATGTGTACACATACTCGAATTGGACTGTTTTTGAATGTACATAGATACGTTTAGAGGCTGTTTCTAGGTTGATTTAATTGGATAACTTTTAATGAATTACTATTTTTGTTTTGAGGTACTCATATTGATAAGGATGGTTAGGGATGAGAATCGAATGAGAAGTGAATTATAATTGTGGTTCAGGTATTTCATAACTTTAGAATAAGAGGTGAGTGCAGTTGTTATATCTCAGATTACACGGTGTCATCTCGATTTTGTTAGTTTATTTGATTAAGAGGTTGTATGTTTATGGTTGTGTTACATTGATCATACATATTGCACATAGGCTCAATTAGAGCAAATTGGGGAAGGGTACTCATTTCATAGCATGGCATTCTTGAAAGCATATAATTTTACATTTTTTTTTGATCAGCAAAGCGATGTATATTTTATTGATGAATATACAACGCAAGTCAAACAAGCGCCTCATTAAAAACCTCCCTAATCCTAATGGAGGAAAAGAGTACGACTTGTTGACTTCTAGAAACAACATACCCCCTTACAAATCATAACGAAGCCTGAAACAAAGAGACACGAGACACCCCCTCCTTTGCTAGCGCATCAGCTAGCCCATTCGCCTCCCGGAAAATATGTGAAAAACACACGGAGCCTAACCTCGAACACGCACGATCAATCACACAAAAATACTCCCACAAACGCCACGGCCGGTGGTCCACCTGCAGCACCCACCCAATAGCAACTCTGGAGTCCGACTCAACGATTAAAGGACGATCCGCCCATTTAGACTCTACAAAAAACTCCAGGGCAAAAGCTATCGCCCGAATCTCAGCCACATTTGAATCAAGAGTACCAAGAGGACCGGAGAACAAAGCAAGAATCTGACTCTGAGCATCACGCAAAACCCCTCCAAAGCCCGCTGGTCCTGGTTTCCCGCGCGCGGAACCGTCCACCGAAAATTTCACTGTATTTCCAATAGGGGGCTCCCAACTCACTCCCAACCGCTCCGAAAGCTGAGCAGGCCCTTCACGATACAAGCTCGGACAATCCCACCAGAGGGACTCAGAAACCGACAACCCCTCCTTGAGGGTCTTGACCCAATAGAATGAACGGAGCTTAACCAAGAAGCCAATTTCCGCGGCTGTGACAAGCTTATCATTAAAAACCAAGTCGTTACGCGCAAGCCACAACGGCCACAATAAAGCAACAGTACTCGACACCCACAACTTCCTCAAGGTGCCTTTAAAGGAACAGTGCATATCCGGGATAAGAAATTCCGCAAATGATTTCGGCAATGGCAACGAAATCGCCCACCACCCTCGAAACCAATCCCACAATCCCTGGGCAAACGGGCAAACATAAAAGAGATGATCGATATCCTCCTCTCTCGCACGACACCACCTGCACATACCTCGGTCGTCACCCAAATCTATCCCATGAGTCCGCAAAAAAGCAAACGTCGGCAATCGACGCAACCAAGCAAACCAAAGAAACGCTTGGACCTTGGGAGGAACCAACACCTTCCACGCAAAACAGTCCCCAAAATCACTCTCGCCCACTTTATCTACCATAAGCAAACGAGTCAACCCCTTAACGGAAAAATTCCCAAGATTATCCGGTTTCCACATTAACATATCGAGTTCGCCTTGTCTCAACTTAACCGGGCATACAAGCGCTCTCAAATCCAGCAATTGCCGTGCCTCGAAAGATCGTAGACCACGGCGAAACAGAGCTTCCCACTGAACGTGCTGGAAGCTCTCACCAACCGCGATATCCTTCACCATTACTAGCCGATCTATCACAATTGAGAATAGGTGAGGGAAAACATCTTTCAATGGCTGTTCAATGCACCAAGCATCAAACCAAAACAACACTCTCTCCCCAGAACCAATCTTCCAAACGAAATGATCCTCACCCATATGTTGTTGTATATCCTCTGAGTTAACAGTTACGTAAGTATCTTGTGTTTTGCTATGCTATATTGATAATAGATGGCTATGTATATTGTATAACTTGTTCGAAGCCAACTATGAATGGTGATGCCTTAGATTTTAAAGAAGAATGACTATCTTCTCTCACTCAATAGTATATGAATTGATAAGCTTAAAGAACCATAAGTTCAATAATTGATAAAAAGACATTGAGATAATAACAAGCAATATTACTTGTGCAATAAGATACTTTCCCAATAGTGAAAATAAGATAAAATATTTAAGTTGCCTACAATGGAAGTCCTTGGATTCATTGGTATGATGCATGGTATATTGGGACTACGGTCTATGAGCTACGGCTCGGGGGACGCCCCATTATATGTGATATGTTATTTGGCGACATTAGGAGGTAACTGGGGAGTTGTACGGAGATTGGCGACAGTCTGGTTGAATAGATGTAAAGTTAGGATTGATATGTTTTGATATTAGCCAATTGCTATGTGCTTTGAGCTAAGTATCGCTTGGATCGATACGGTCAAAACACGGACCAGTGTCATTCATAACCAAGTGTAATCCAAGGCAAACATGTTAAAAGATATGGACATTAATAAGAAATCGAATAAGAATTGTGGAAGAAATCTTGGATATGTTTAATTGCAAATGAAGCTCTTGGTGATCATAAAGTTAATAGCTCTTGGTGAGCATAAAATTGATAGCTCTTGGTGAGCATAAAATGATATTATTGGAGAATAATAGATTGATGTAAGCATAAGATTCAAATGATATCTCAAAGATCAAAACCTTTAAGGAACTTCGAATAATCAAGGAAGGATTAAGCTAACTTAACTCACAACAAAGCTCTTGTATAAGTATATTATTGAATTGTTTGGTTTCTTTATAGCCTTATCCATTATTGTTTATTATCTTGTCATTACTACCTCATTTAGGCTATATAAGCCTAATGCATTCATATTTCATGCATTGCAGGTTACTTTAGAAGTTTATAATTGATCGGGTATTTGGATGACCTGTTATACTTCAAGACCTTGTTCATTGTATTGTTCTTTTAACAAAACTCCTTGGATGGTGGCACTTTATATTTTCTAAGAATCTAGTTGTAAATATTTGTTATGTAATTATTAAAGAGGAATGTTAATGAGGTATACCCTAGCTTGGTAGATGAATATTCATAGAAATAATGATTTGAATGATTATTTAAAAACCTATGGATGATTGTTGGATATTCGAATGGTTACCTAATCATTAGGTTTTGATAGATTATTATTAGAATTGTTAAACAAGTAAAATCATGTTAGAAATCCTTTGATCCTTCGAAATGGTGTTAAGGCTAAGCTATCATGTCTTTCTATGAAGTTGTATGATGGTAAAGATGTTAACTTGCCTACTAAAGAGTCTTAAAGTAGTTAGTTAAGGGTGAATGGTTGAATAAATCATTGTTTGGTAATTTGAGTTGTGCTAAATCTGAAAAATACTATAATGCTTTATAGCAACAAGTAATGGGTGGATTTAATTGAAAATATGAATGTATATAATTTTGGAATCAAATTGCATATATGAACATTGTTGTGGACTGTTTTCTTAGTACTTTGAAAACTTGTTGGGCTGTTGAACTATTTACATGTGTTTATATAAAACTTGGGGCTGTTTTAGATGATTGAGTGTATATGGATGTAAACTATTCGAGCAAAAGGATTAAAAATGGAACTTTGAGGTTGTTTTATATGAGTTAAAAACACTAGCTAGTCGAACAGATAGAAAGAAGGAAAAGCAATCTGTTTTAAGCTACATGGTTATTTGTGTTAAAAGAACATGATATAAACTATTTTTGAGTATTTATATGTACATAGCATAGTGTATGGTTGGGCTACTTTAATTTTAATTAAATGCAGTCATGTATACTATGTAAAATGCAGTTTTTATAGTTAAAATTGTACAAATTGTAGTCATTAAATTGATTAAAAATCACTCAGGACATTGCCTTGAGAACAATTAAAATATGTACAGTTTGATTGATGAAATGTATGTTGTTTTGATACGAAATTGTGTGAGTGTACTTACGTATAGTGAATTACTTTGTATATATGAATTAAGGGCTGCTATGAATAATGAGTAATTAGATCCTAGTGAAAGATGATAATTTTTGTTAAGCATTAGGCATGAGTGATTATTAATTTATACTTCAAGATAACCATATGTGGTTGCATATATTAAATAAACTATTAAGTATATGCCTTGGATCGAATCATTATTATGGATAATAAGGATACGAAAAATGGGTTTGAAGACTCCCATATGATTTTTATAAAATTGAAAGATATCAATAGAGTTCGTGTATCATATATAAGTTATATGTTGAATAAAATGATTCAAGATATGGAAAAACTTGTTATTCTGAATAGGTTTCATTAAAACATCCTTTAATGTAATGTTGGTCAAACCTCAAGCTTTAGGTAAATGTCTAAAATGAACCTTTATTGGACAAGGTATGTTAGGATTGTCAAATGATGGTTTTATAGATTAAAATTTTGGTGGTTCAGTTTGAATCTTGTTTACAAGAATTGAGTGACCACATTGTTTTTCTATGGTTAATTTAGAAAATTTGAAATTTTCTGGTTCATGTTTCCGGTCTTCTTTGATGTAACATCTTTGATTCCCTAAGCCGGGTTGAGGGTGTCACATCATGATCCCCTCGTACAATGGTTGAGACGTTGGCAAGTGTTCACGAATTCAGATGCTGAGACTATTTTGCATTGCGCCATTGCCAATAGATGATTGGATGTCCTAATTTGTGGGAATCATTCAAGTGGAACATATTCTACTCGATCAAGTTATGCTTGGTTGATGAGAAAATTTCATGCACCGATACCACCTCCAAAGCTAGAATTGGGATTATTAATTCATCTGATGGAGTTTGCCAGACGTGTTTTTCAAAAGCAGAGACGATGCTGCATGCGTTGCAAGATTTTCCTTCAACTAGGGAGATTCACATGATGTTTGGGTTATCCTGGAGAGCAATTGCTGATCGGTCATCAACATGTTTTGAATGGCTTGAACATTATGTTGTGGTACTTATGGAAATCATGTTCACTGGGTTCGTGATTCTTCTATGGAATTGACGCAATTTACAGGTCCTGATGAAAAACTACAACTGACATTCCTCATTGTGGAGAATGCTAAGCACTTACACTATGAATATAATGATGTTGTCATCACTCCATTACCTAGTGGTTTGCCACCGACTAGACCATATCAAGATAGACAAAGCCACCACCAAGAGCTATAAAAATTTCAGTAGATGGTATGTACCAATCTCAATCGGGACAAGGTGAGATGCGCTAGAAACCTACCAAGAACAACCTCGACCGAGATTGTTGAAGGATATGCTTTCTATACGGAAATGCTATTTTCCTTGGACCAAGGCTGGCCGAAGGTACTGATCGAAAGGGATACTACGAATATTATGAATTCTCTCTGTGCACGGGTGCTTGGTAGATTTTTCCTTGCCTAATCATTGACCGAAGCTAGAGATCTTCTCCAACTGCATCAACACATCCCGATTGCATACACATCGTTCAGTGAATGGTACGGCTCACACTCTTGCACATTGGGCCTTTATTGAATCTCAATGTATTTATTTTATTTTAAATGCCCTGATTGTATATCTAATGTTTTAATTGATGATCCTATTTGTAACACCCTCGCCCGGGTTAGGAGCGAGGAGCGTTACCAAAACAGAACAGATTTAGAACACAACTAACATAACATATATAACATTCAATATACAACAAGACATACATATAACATAGCACATAACTTTCAATATAGCATACACATACGGTTCACACGAGACTAAACAATCATACATGTCTTATATGTTTCATAACAATCCATAGAAACTTAAACTTTGTAAACATAACAATCCATAGAAACTTAAACTTTGTAGAACTAAGTGTTTTGATATAATATTTGAAAAATATTTTGGACTAAATTGAAAAAAATTTAAAATATATTTTTAATCAAAAACAACTTGAAAATATGTTTAAGAGTTTTACAAGGCTTTGGAATGATTTAAAGTGCATTTAAAGTAGTCAAAACCAAGCTTTTCAAGTGCCCGTACCGATACGGTCTGTTACCGTGCCGATACGGTTTGTTACCGTACCGATACGCCTTAGGGTTTCAACTACAGGAATTTTTCAGTAGCCAAAACCCGTACCGATACGCTTAGCCGTATCGATGCGGTGTGTTTTGAAACAGCACAACGGCTAGTCGAGTACCGATACGGTTGTATCATGTACCGATACGCCTAACTACCCCAACGGTCATATTTTCCAACGGTCTTTTAATTTGCAGGACCGTACCGATACGCTAGGTAAGCGTATCGCTACGCATCGGCTGAAGTGCACAACGACTACTTCCTTATCGGGACCGTATCGATACGGTTTGAAGGGTATCGATACGCTAAGCTGCAGAACTACATTTATGGTGAGAAATAAAGGCTCCAACGGCTCCAATCCAACCCCAACGGTCCTCAACGGCTACAAACTCAATTTGGAGTATAAAAGGGACCTCCAAGCATCAAGAGAAGGCTAATGCTTCAATTGTTACAACATTATGATGAAAATTTTTGTCTAGAGCTTTAATTGTACATTCCTTGCTTAGACAACACTAGTGAGCTAAATATTGTTAAATTTGCTCAAGTATTTAGGTTTTGGGTGAGAGCTTTATAGTGCAAACAATTACCTATTAGAGGGATTTCTAGTTTGCTAAGTCTTTCTTGTGTAAAAGAGTGTTTGATCAAGCTTTGGGTAGAAAGCTTGATCGTTTTAACGATTTCCTCCTAATCCGAGAAAAGGGAACGAAATTCTTAGTGAATTTGTTTAGAAATCCTTAGTGGGAAGCTAAGGTAGTGGATGTAGACCTTGGTTAGAAGGTTGAACCACTATAAATCCTTGTGCAAATTGTCTATCTTTCAATTCCCACGAGCAATATTGGTTGAAGGAATCGAGCACCGTAAAACCCAACAAACTTAAATCATATAACATGGTGGGCTACAAAAACATTTTACCTAACAAGAATCATACAATGTTAACACAATAAACAAACTCATATATTCAACCACATTACATGATCAATCAAGCCTAAACAACATATAATACATTCCATCTAACTTTACATGTAACCTATTCCAACATAACAACATGTATACACTATACATATCTCATAATCAATCATACATCCAACATCACCCCAAACAACAAGTGCACAAGTATACATATCATGTATCATTTGAATTATACATTAAATCCAATAAAGTCATTCGAATCAAACCATATGCATTAGGAGCATTTCTATCACCATTTGAAACAACACCTAGATGCACAATGACAACCTATGTTTGCATAATCCGTTCGAAACAACAACATATATATAGGGACCATTCAAACTTCATCCAAATTAATCAATTAGATATACAATACCAACCTATAAACTCAATCATTCAATTCAACAAGAAAACATGAAGCAATCTAGATGCATTTACACTTAACCAACCAATATACATAACATGTTAAACATATACTTGTATCACATATATCAATCCAATGTATTTACAAGATTAATATCAAGCTTTAAGCAAACATTAATCCATCGTATATACATTTAAAAACATAGACATTAACATGTCAAACATAGTTAGATTAACCATTACGAACCGTTATCCATATGTTTTACATATTCCAACTACATATATACACAAAGATCAAATGCACGTGACACACTAGATACACATATATATGCCACCTCCTAGGAGTCTAAACAAAAGGTTATATATCATACTTTTCTTTGGCTTGTGATCAGCTCCCGGATCAGATTAGGCTAGCTTCGGAAATCAAAACAACTTGTAGTTTTGGGAAGAAGGAAACAAAGAGTGATAAGTACAAATAATGTACTTAGTGAGGTAGTACTTAAATCTAATAGTTGAGTCTTTTAAATGTCTTATTTCCATTTGCGGAGATTACCTAGCTAGGCCCCATTTTACACAAGCATCACCTAGCTAGTTTAAACATGTTCAAGTCATACTTAGCTAGTTTTAGAATCATGTATACAACAATTAAACATGTAGACATATTGGCATCAATGTATAAATCCAGCAATTAATCACACAAAGCATAGACTTATAACATATCATATGATCACAAACACATATCAAACATATCACATATTTTATTTGTTGTCTTATTTCAAATACAAATCATATTTTGCCTTGGTAGATTAGTAGAACTAGGTAATCAAGTCTCTTTAGGTATAAACTACCAATTCAGGGGATGCACAATGCATCAAGGTGTCTTACACCAATTCAAAGTAATCACATGTTCAATAGAGAATGCTCAAAGCATCAATTATACAAGGTGTTAACAACATCAACAGAGAGTACTCAAAGTACTAATATAAGAGAAGCTCTAGACTCTAAGGCATGCCCTTCTACCTAAGGACCACTAGTCAACCAAGGACTTATTATTTCATTTAATTTCCAGCAAGCACAACCAAATGATTATTAATCAATTACAAGATCATACATCATGTTCACGTTACCAATACACTAGACCTACTCAAAGTCATCATTCAGGAAATTTCCAGCAAGGATATCATGCCATTTTACTCATTTATTCATCCAAAAACAGTAGCCTAAAATCACATATAAATTCATATCATGAAGCTCATTTAACTCATCAATCATGGGCATGAATCATATATCACACAAAAGCACTAAACTAGAGCAAACATAGCAATTATCTTTCCATTTAACCTTCTTCCTTTATATCATTACCAAATATTATTTAAGTTCATTTCATGCTTATAAGTCATTATATAACAAAATAAATACATTGGTTAGGACACTAGTCCTAACCCTAAAGTTTAACTACTCACAATACTCCAAGCTAGGTTGTCTCCTTGATCACTATGCCCTTATCCTTTATATTTGGGTGCCCAACTCTTGAATACTCCAATGTTTCCTCAAAGTCTTAGTCTTAAACATTCAAACAAAACATATACAATTCACTTTAGAACTCATTTCAATCATATAAACTCATTTGTACAATCACAAACACTTAAAAATGTAAATTGTCCCTAATCTGACAGTTTGAGCACTAGTCACTATTTTAGCCATAACTTTTTACTCACAAGTTCAATTTCAATTACTTTACCATTCAGAAAGCTTATTCACTCAGCTTTAAATCCATGTATGGCACATATTTTTCTCATTTCCCAATCAATACAGTTTTATTATTTTAAACATGGCATTTTTCAGGGCCTATTCTGCCAACCTAACTTGCTATGTGACTTTAGTGTACTTTTTAACTATGGTCCTTAATTAATTTAAATCTGCCTTTTAACCCAAGCTTAACATTTTTGTCTTTATATTTTCAAGTTTTATTTGGTTCAAAAACAAGGCAATTAGGTCCTGAAATTTTACCATTTTCAGGTTAGTCTAGATTAGTGTTCTAGTGAGCTTTAACCTATCATTTAAGCCATAATTCAATCCAACCAATTTATATTTCATTCATTATTCATATCCCCTGTTTCCAAACAAAATTTATAGAATTTATTACTTAGCAATTTAGTCCCTTAATTTCTCAATTCTAACCGAATTACCCAGAATTTCCAGATTCAATCTCATACATGACCAGTTTTGTTCTAACTTAATTTCCAGCAATCCTATGAACATTTTCATGATTTCAAGAACCTCTATCCTATATTAAATTCAATTTTTCTACAACTTTTAGCTAGAGAAATTTTTTCAATTTGATCTCTAACATGCTCAAAAACCTAGATTTCTACAAGGTATTCTACAAGTGCGAATCTGGGCAGATTCATGTTCTATCTTGTTTCAAGCTAATTTTTTAGTTCATTTTCATTAATCTCACAAACCCAGCATCATTTAAACATAATCAATCATATAACAACAAATTTTCAGCAAGATGAAACAAAGAATTCATCAAATAACATTATAAATTCAACACTAAATCGGGTAACATATAGTCACTTACATGAGCTATATGAACATGCATGCAATTCCAAACTAATTTCCAGCTTTAATTTGTGTGTTCTTCATCTTATTTCCAGATTTCTCAAGCTCTCAACTCTCTCTCTCTCTTTTCTTGTTTGGTTCGGTGAAGCGTGAGAAAGATGACAACCATTTGTGGTTTTAGTTTGTGCACTAGCCGTGTGGCAATTTCCCATGACACATGGGTGATTGTAAGCCATTTGTTTTGTTTATTAATTGTATTAATGTTCCCCACTATCATATATATATATATAATTATAATGTTAATTTCCATCATATATTAATATACATTAACCTATTAATAACGTAGTATAAGCTTAGATTAATAGTTATACTATTATTCTTATTAATTCTTTGTAAACTTTATTCTTTTACCAAAAATGTTTACACTTTTTTATTATTTAATTTAGAGTTTTCAACTAAGGTATATTTAGGGTATTACACTATTAATGGATAATATTAGTGGGTACTCTTTTCCTCCTTAGGGGCTAGCATTAGGTTCTCTAATGTTGATTGTAGTGGAATTTTTTAAGGAGGCTCATATTTCTTTCAAAAAAAGTCCTCCATAGTTACACTAAGCTTCTTCTTATTTTTCTTTGATCTATGTTTGCTTTGCATATCTCTTATTAGTTTTTGGTACAAAATTTCAAAGAAAATGAGTGCCCAAAATGAGTTAAGTTAGGAAAAATAAAAGATTAATTTTGGACCAGTAATAAAGTACATGGAAAAAAAATTGGTGTTGTACTTCATGAATTTTAAGTCCTGTTAAAATTTATTTTAAATTTAAAAGTCAATGTACTACATGTACAACAAATTAATAAATATTTATTTATTTTTTAATTAAAAGTCTCAATTTAATAAATTATACAAACTTCTTCAGAGCTGTCCTTGTCAGAATTAGAGGTGCTTACCAAGCAAGTCGATCGCGAATTGAGTAGTATTTGACCCATGTTCATTTAAAATCTCGTTGCTCGAATCAACTCGTTGCTCATTAAACTCGATAAATTTTTTCTCAACTCATGTTCGTTAAAAAATATCGTTGCTCGTTAAGCTCGCCAAAAAATTTACCTTATTTTTTTATTTATAGATAAAATCTAGTGATATTATTAGAGCTTAATATAAACATACTAATTAAGAAAAAATGTGAGGATTGGAGAAATAAATAAATGAACCTATCATGACCGAGTTAGAGATGAAGTCAATATTCAAATGACCATGCGAGAAGCTGAGGTGCATGGGGAGTCATCGAACAGGTTGATGGATGAAGAGGCGAGTATGGTTGAATGAAATTTGAATTCGATAGGGATAGTGTCATTGATTATGTCGATTGAAACTGTAGAGTCTTATGGGCTTAAGAATGTAAAAAAAAGGAGGTAGATGGTGTTGGGTGTTCTTTGGCAGATGTAGCACAAGGTGAGGAAGCATTAGGTGATTTCCCATGAATAGAGCCTGCTTTAGTCCTAGAAGCGGTGAAAGGTAAAAGGCGGAGAAGGAGACCACAAAAGAATACAGTTGTAGAGGGTCATATTAATGATTCTCTTTTGGTCTACGAGGCTGCGCTTGTGCGTAAGGCTCATGTAACGTTGAAGGTGGATAAATGAGTGAGGGTCTCGACCATTGGAAAAGAGGAAGACATTATACTAAATATCGTTAAAATTCCCAATGGTGCTGGTAAAGATTGTTGAGGGTGAATGAGGTGAGCATGAGTTATTTTTCTTTGTTTTATGTTGGATTGTGTTGTTTGAACTTGGTTGTTGTGATGTTTGTTGGTTTTAGTGTGACTTGGGTTTGTTGCTAGTTGTTAGTATATATGTGTATGAGCTGGAAAATTCAGGATATTATCGAATTGGTTTAGAATCTGTTAAGCTTCAGTTGAAGCAGTTACAGTTTGTTAAACTCTTCTTGTAGAAGAGTCTTGTGTTGTATATAAGAGAACGTCATCTCTCCTTGTAATTTACTTTACATTTGACTGAGATAATAATAATCATCCATTCTTTCTTTCTTCTTCTTCTTTCAAGACCATCTTTCTTCCTACCTTCAACTCATATTCTATCATGGTATCAGAGGTTTCTTCCATGGCAGAAACATCTTCTAAACCGTTTATAAACAAATCCATTTCTTTGCGGCTTGATGATTCCAACTATCTTCTTTGGAAGCAACAGGTATTGTTTACCATCGAGAGTCTTGCGCTTGAAGATCATATCGACGGTTCGCTAGTTGTGCCTCTACAACGTGTTGCCGGTGACGGTGGTCGTCAAGTCTTGAATCCTGAATTTGTGAAGTATAAGCAACAAGACAATGCTCTCTGTTCTTGGTTGCTTTCTTCCATTGGTCCTTCAATTCTGCCTTCTTTAGTGAATTGCAAGAATGCACTGGATATTTGGGAGAAAGTCAAGCTTAATTTATCGGTCACTTCCACTACTCGGATTATGCATTTGCATTGTTCTTTAAAGAACATTCATAAATGAGATCAATCCATGCGTGAATACCTTGCGTAGATACAGAGGATATGTGACAATCTTGCTGCCTGCGGGAATCCTTTGTCAGAAACTATGCATATTTCGACTATTCTTTCTGGGCTTCCGCCGGAGTATGAGCCGATGGTGGCTGTTATTACGTCCAGTCAAATGCCTTACAAGTTGGACGGTGTTACCAGTGTGTTGCTTGACACAGAGTCACGGCAGCTTGAGTTTTTGGCTCAAGGCTCTGTGGTCAATTTGGTTCAGGGTTCTTCGTCTGATGGGTCACGTTCTCAAGGCCCATTCTCGAGCCCATATTCTAATAACGCTAATCAGGGCTACTCTAGCTATTCGTCTCAAACTAATTCTCGTGCCGCTCCTCAAGGTTTTCGGCCGCCGCTTTATAATCAACGTGGTGCTTTTCGAGGCCGTGGTGGTGGCAGAGCCTTTGGTGGTCGTGCGCGGCCGCAGTGTCAGATCTGCGGAAAGCTAGGGCATTTGGCTAGCCGGTGTTTCTTTTGGTTCGATCAGAGTTACGACGGTGTTGGTTTTTCTTCTACCAATCAAGTGTCATTTTCTGAGGATTATTCTGAGGATGTGGGTTCTCAAACTGTTGGGCAAGGTTCACATTCCTTCACCGGTGCTACTCAGAATCCGGCTGAGTCTGTGGTTGCTAATGTTGTTGCTGTTACTGAGGATTTTGGGTATGGTGATGCTGCTTGGTATCCCGACTCCGGTGCGACGTCTCATTTTACACCCGATGCAGGTAATATCGTGTCCTCAACTCCTTATTTTGGTTCTGGTAGGGTTTCTGTTGCCGATGGCTCTACGATATCTATTTCTAGGATTGGTTCTTCTGTAATTAATTCTGATGCTAGGCCTTTAATCTTGAATAATTTGCTACATGTTCCTCTTATCAAGAAGAATTTACTGTCTGTGTCTTAGTTTACAAAAGACAATAACGTTTCTATTGAGTTTTCCCTAACTCGTGTATTGTGAAGGATTTGACAACGCAGCAGCTGATTCTTCGAGGTTTGCAAAGTGAGGGTCTTTACAAATTTGTGTCTTCGGATGGTTGCAGTTTGTCTGATTCTAGGGATTCTGATAAGTTTCCTTTTGTTAGTTCAGTGTTTCAAACTAGAGTTTGTGATGATTCTTCTGCTTTTGATGTTTTGTCTAATGCTCAGTGTTTGTCTGTGTCTGACTGTGTTGTATGGCACAGAAGGCTTGGACACCCTTCTCGTGAAGTCTTGCATAAATTGTCCCACATTTGTAATGTTTCTGATATCAATAAGAATGCAAGTTTTTTTTGTGAAGCCTGTAAATTAGGGAAAAGTCATAAATTGAGTTTTCAACCTTCTTTGACTGTTTATAGTTCTCCTTTACAGCTTGTGCAAGTAGATGTTTGGGGTCCTGCTCCCTTACTTTCTAATAACTGTGCTTTCTATGTCAGTCTTCTCGATTCTGCAACCAGGTATACTTGGATATACTTTGTTGCTAGGAAGTCAGATGTTAGAAATGTGGTCATAAATTTCCATAAAATGGCTAAGCGTCAGTTTGATTGTAAGCTTAAGAGTATCCAATCTGATTGTGGCACTGAGTTTAAGTCTTTAGAAGGTTATTTTGTTGAAAATGGTATCCAATTTCGAAAGACATGTCCTTATACCTCTGAGCAGAATGGCAGGGTAGAGAGGAAACATAGACACATTGTTGAATTAGGTCTTACTTTAATGGCTCAAAGTGGTATTCCCTTTAAATTTTGGTCTGATGCCTTTTACACATCTGTATATCTCATTAATAGGTTGCCTACCAAAACTCTTAATGGGATTTCTCCTTATGAAAAGTTGTTTAATTGTCAACCTAATTACAAATTTCTGAAAATATTTGGCTGCCAATGCTTCCCTCTGACTATACCTTACAATAAAAATAAAATGCAATTTAGGTTTGTTCCTTGTACCTTCTTAGGTTATAGTTCTGTTCAACATGGGTATAAATGTTTAAGTCCTGATGGAAAGGTGATTGTGTCAAGGCATGTTCAGTTTAATGAACATTGTTTCCCTTATCTGCAGGATAAGAATTCTGTTTCTAAAAAGGATAGTGGTGCTGAGCTATTCAAGTTTAAATATGTTGAACCATCTCTGGTTTCTCATCACTCACCTTCTAATTCTGCTCATAATTCTCAGTCCATTAGTTCTTCTTCTGTTTCTGTTTCTAACAGTAATTTTGATACTAATTCTTTTTCATCTCATCCTGCTACTATACCTGATCATGTTCTTTCATCTCCTATTCACAATGATTCTTCCTCTGTTCGAAATGATTCTTTTCCTATTCAGAATGATTCTTCTCCTCTTCAGAATGATTCTTTCCTTGTTCAGAATGGTTCTTTCCCTATTCAGAATGGTGTTTCTCCTTCTCAGATTGCTACTTCCCCTGTTCAGATTGATTCTTCCCCTGTTCAGATTGATTCTTCTGCTGTTCAGGATGGTTTCATTCCTTCATGTTTGCCTCATACCTCTGGTCAGAATGGTTTTGATAATTCTTCTGCTGCTACTCCTTCTCCTATACATGATGATCATTCTGTTGTGCACTCTGATATTCATGCCTCTCCGGTTATCTCTTTACCTGAGGATCCTTCTTCTAATAGTCCTACTTCTCATGTCTCACGTGAATCTGTTGCTGCTATTAATGAACCTTCTAGTCCTGGTTCAGTATCTCATCCAAAAGTTGCTGCTCCTTCTCATTCAATGATGACTAGGTCCAAAGCTGGCATCTTTAAGCCCAAAGTGTTTCTTGTTGAATCTGTCAGTACTGTTCCTGTGGATGTTCATCAAGCTATGGCTTCTCATGAGTGGAAAGCTGTCGTCCTTAAGGAGTTAAATGCTTTGGTAGATAAGGGCACATGGGTGCTGAAACCTCTTCCTCAGGATCGTGTTCCTATAGGTTGTAAGTGGCTGTTTAAGGTCAAGCAAAATCCAGATGGTAGTGTTGCTCGCTACAAAGCCAGACTTGTGGCCAAAGGTTTTTCTCAACAGGCAGGTTTTGATTACTCTGAAACTTTCAGTCCAGTTGTAAAACCTGTAACTGTTAGAATTTTGCTTAGTATAGCTCTTAGAAATGGTTGGATATTAAGACAAATAGATGTGGATAATGCCTTTCTGAATGGAGATTTGGTTGAAGAGGTTTATATGCAACAGCCCCCAGGTTTTGAACAAGAAAGTCCTTCTGGTCAACAGTTAGTGTGCAAGCTTGAGAAGTCTTTGTATGGTCTTAAACAGGCTCCTAGATCTTGGTTTGATAAATTCAGGGGTCACTTAGTTCAGCAATTAGGTTTCACTGCTTCGTTAGCTGATTCTTCTTTATACTTCAGGAGTAGACAAGGAAGTACTGTTTACATCATGGTGTATGTGGATGACATAGTTGCTACTGGAAATAATCCTGAAGAAGTTGATGCAGTTATCAAAGCTATTAATGAAGCTTTTTCTTTAAAAGATCTTGGCAGGCTGTCTTTCTTTCTTGGTATGAATGTTCAGCTTGTTGATTCAGGAGTTATTTTAAATCAAAAGAAGCTTATTTTAGAATTACTTGAGAAAACACAGATGCTCGAATCAACACCATCCTCCACTCCCATAATCACCTCTCCTCAGCTCTCTCACTGATGGGGATCCTTTCTCTGACTGCACCTTATATAGACAAGTTGTTGGTACGCTTCAGCATATTTCTACTACTAGACCTGACATTCAGTTTTCAGTTAATAAACTGAGTCAGTTTATGCAAGCTCTGCTTGATAAACACTGGAAAGCAGTTAAACGTGTTCTACGCTATCTAAAAGGGACGTTAGAACATGGCTTGTATTTTTCTTCTTCTAGTTCGCCTACAACTTTAGTTGCCTATGCTGATTCTGACTGGGGTACTTGCATAGACGACAAGAGATCAACTTGGGGTCACTACATCTTTCTTGGTGGAAATCTAGTTGCTTGGAGCTCGAAGAAGCAAGGAGTTGTTTCTCGCTCCTCCACAGAGGCAGAGTTTCGAAGTCTTGCAGATGCTATGTGTGAATCTATTTGGGTGAAATCTCTTCTTACTGAGTTAGGTATTCATTTGGCTGCTACACCAGTTATTTGGTGTGATAACACAAGTGCTATAGCACACTCTTCTAATCATGTTCATCATGCAAAGTTAAAGCATGTAGAACTTGACCTTAGTTTTGTTAGATAAAAGGTTAATGATGGATCCTTTCAGATTAACTATGTGCCTGCAGCTAATCAAGTTGTTGATGTCTTGACAAAACCTTTGTCTTCAGCTTTTTTTGTCCATCTCAGACAATAATTAAAGGTGTTTTGTGCAGATGAATTGAGGTTACTGTCTTCACAGCCTCAGGTTTTGTAAATCTTCATGAATTGAAGACTGGAAATGAAGTTTTGACTCCAACAAATCAGAGAGAGGAAGGAAATAGGAAGCATGTTAGTATATATGTGTAGGAGCTGGAAAATTCAGGATATTATCGAATTGGTTTAGAATATGTTAAGCTTCAGTTGAAGCAGTTACAGTTTGTTAAACTCTTCTTGTAGAAGAGTCTTGTGTTGTATATAAGAGAATGTCATATCTCCTTCTAATTTACTTTACATTTGACTGAGATAATAATAATCATTCATTCTTTCTTTCTTCTTCTTCTTTCAAGATCATCTTTCTTCCTACCTTCAACTCATATTCTATCACTAGTTCTTATATAGGTTGTATTGGTACTAGACTTAGCTTGCGTTGCTTGTGGTCAAAGGAGATGTTATTCGCTTTGATGGATTTGGTTGCAGGTTGAGCTTGCGTGATTTTTGAGTATGTCTTGGCGTTATGTGTGTTGTATTACTAGCTTTGCTGCTTTGAGTGGGTGTGTGTCGTAATAAGGGTGGGTTCATTCTTGGTGTGGACATGAATTAACATAGAGTTTGGGTTGCGTTGTATATTCGTGTGCGAGTGTTGTATGATTGTGAGATTGTGCTATGAAGATGCACGCCTTTTTGGTTTATGTGGCATGTTGGTCGTTTTTTGGGGCTTGAGTGTTGCTCAATTGATTTGGCTCTTGGTCTTGTTTTGTCGTTTGATGTTGGCATGGTGTGTGATGTTGTGATTGTGTGTTTTGTAGTCGCAGGTTTTGACTTATGATCTTGCTCGATTGGCGCGGTGTTGTCGTTGCGTGCTTTTTATTTTGGGTGTCGTTCTTTTATCGGCGTCTTTTCTTTTTATATTGTCGAGCTTGTACTCTTTTTTTTATTTAGGTTTAGGGAGGTTTTTAACTTGGCACATGACAATATCTCTTTGTATAATTTTCTTCTTACGATAAACGAAATAATATTCAATGAAAAACAAAGGACTTTGGGGTTTTAACTTTTAATCGTATTTTTTATATGAAAACTGAAATTTTTTCTCATTTTATACTTTTATAAAGTAATAATAAAAAAGAAAAGATTTTAATAAAAAAAAGAAGGAAATGCTAATTATTGTAATTTAATTTCTTACCAATACAAATTAGCTTTTAAAATTTATTGGTAAATTTTCTAGCAAGTAGCTTAACTTTTTTAAAGTTTTTAAATAGTATTTAAATTTCTTGTAATATAATTTTTTAAAGGTAGCCACCACAAAATTATAAAAAATAACAAAATACTCGTGAACTTATCAAATTGAATCGAGTCTTTCACGACTCGACTTGCTAAGATATTGAGTTGAGCTCGAAATTAAATCAATCATTGACCGTAACAGAATTAAACTCAAATTATTTGTGAACTACTCAACTCAATTAACACCCATAGCCAATATTGAAACGATACTCAAATTATTGTCCCTGCCTTTAATACTTCACTTGTACAGTTGGTGCAAAGGGACTATTATATTGTGTTCATATATGATTTAAATCTCATCATAAGATTTTTTATATTTTATACCATTAATAGTAAATATGTTATTTTTTAAAATATTATATACAGTCATTAGTCAAAGTTAAGAATGATGTTCTTCAAAAAAAAAAGGTTAAGAATGATGAAGATTTACGACATCCTTTAATACATTTGCATGTGATTCATAACATTCGTTTAAATATATATAGTATTATGTCTCCATCCTATATATTTTTCAAAATTTTAAAATTTAATCTCTTCATATTTTTTATTATAAAAATTTAGTCTCTCTACTTATTTGATTTAAAAATTAGGGTTCAATTGTTAACATTATTAATTATTAATAAACTTCCGTTAGATTTTCGTTGCAGCCAGCACTATTGATACTGTTGAGTCATCAGGTGATCATCAATCAGAGGGGCATGCTGAGCTGGCAGAAACAGATGAGCTGGAAGAGCCTGCTGAGAACGTCCAGGAATTGCGCAGAGGAAGAAGGCAAAGGAGGGCCCCACAGGCTCTAACTGATTTTGTTTGTTACTGAGGGAATAGCTGATAAAACGAATGCCATGTAAATAGTTTAGGCATGAAAAAAACTCTAAAAAAATTCCTTCTCTGAGTCTGAATCTTGTCTTCTTCTTAATTCTATTCACAATATTTCCTTGCTAGTTTTCTTGTGAGTTGCTGAACGCAACAGTTTGGTGCTTTCATTGCTTACACCATGGTCAACAACTATGATGCCATCAAATCCTTGCAGGACATTACTACCCGCCACGACCAAACTTTAGCCACTCGACAACAATTTACCGAAACCCAGAGCCGTTGGAATGACACTACTCAATGAACACTCCAAGATATGGCTCAACAGATGATGGCGATTTCATTAGCTTTGGGAATCACGGCTCAAACATCTCATGCTGGCATATCCGAAGCTGTTTTGAATCGCGGCAAAGCAAAGCTGAAGGAGGAATCAGGGGATGTTTTTCCTTTTGCATCACGACCGGCCCTGGTCGAGCTACCACTTTTCACTGGCACAGACCCTGAGGAATGGCTCGCCTCTGCAAACGATATTTTGAATTCTACAACACCGAAGATCACCACCGTGTTACGATGGCATCCTTTCGGATGGAAGGGACATCCAAGAAATGGTACCGTTGGATGCAGCGTCAACGACAGTTGGCCGGTTGGAATCATTTGGTTGAGGCTATCCGCTGCCGCTTCTCCACCACGGAAATAGAATCTCCGGAAGGCCAGTTAACGAAATTGATCCAGACATCGACAGTGGAAGAGTATCAAGCGCGTTTTGAGGATATGTCCTTAAGAACGACGGCGAACTTGACTGAAGATTTTCTTATTCAGTGTTTTGTCTCCAGTTTGCGTCCTGACCTAAAACATGAGGAGTTGGCCCAGCAGCCCACTACCATGTCGGACGTCTTATCTTTAGCAAGGTTCCGTGAAGCAAAGGGTAATGAAGCTAAGAAATTTATGGGTCGTTCTACGAGGCCCAAGTTACCTCCCATCTTGCCCACTCCGTCCCAAATACCACCGAGGCCTAAAACCATGCCCGGTCGACCCCCACCCACCGAGTCTGCCTCTTATCATGCTCAAACTAATCTTCCTCGCCCCTTGTCCACCGCTGAAGCTCAGGCACGCAGAGAGAAGGGTTTATGTTATTATTGCGATGAGAAGTTTGTGCCCGGTCACAAATGTAAGGAGCCGCAGCTATTTTTGCTGGATGATGAAGTTGTCGACTATGACAGTGGTCCGAGCGAGCCGTTGGTTGAAAATTAGAATTTCCCTGCAGAAGATGTGCGTGAACCTTGTTTGGTGTCTTTCAATGCGTTGGCTGGTTGCGTCACTCCTAATACTCTCCGAGTTCGGGGTGAAATTCAGGGGTGAATCATTAATATTCTCATCGATGATGGCAGCACACATAATTTTGTGCAAGCAAGAATTGCTAAATTTCTGGGTCTTCAAGTCTCGACTACTCCCAACTTTCGGGTTTTAGTTGGTAATGGCGAGAGGTTGTGCAGCGAGGGGTGTGTTCGCGATCTTCAACTTCGAATCCATGGTACAGAGATAAAAACTAATTTCTATGTTCTTCCTTTAGAGGGGACAAAAATGGTGTTGGGCGTCGCTTGGATGGCCACACTTGGCCCTGTCACAATGGATTTCGCCAAATTACAGTTTCAGTTTCGGCAAAATGTCACCGAGTATCTGTGGCAAGGGAAGGCGAGCAGAGAACCACAATTGGCCTGTTTGCAATCTCTGCGTCGAATGGTTGAAACAAAGGCTGTGGCACCGTATTTTTGTTTACAATGGGAGGTGTCCTCCGAGACCGATGGGCTTGATGTACACCATGAAATGCAAGACTTGTTAGCGGAATTTGTCGATGTTTTCCAACCACCGACAGGCTTGCCACCATCCCGAGCACACGACCATGCCATTCATTTGGATCCTTCAAGAAAGCCGGTGAATGTGAAGCCCTACCGCTACCCTTATTACCAGAAGCATGAAATCGAACGATAGGTTCAACATTTGCTCGAACATCAGCTAATCCAAAAGAGTCACAGCCCTTTTTCATCTCCAGTTTTGTTGGTAAAAAAAAGATGGCACTTGGCGCTTTTGCATTGATTATAGGGCTTTGAATTCCATTACCGTGAAGGACAAGTTCCCCATTCCAACAGTGGAAGAACTATTCGATGAATTAGAAGGTTCACAGTTCTTTTCAAAACTCGATTTACTAGCTGGCTACCATCAAATCTGAGTCTGAGCAGAGGATGTGCACAAAACTATCTTTCGCACACACGAAGGCCATTACGAATTTCTCGTAATGTCGTTCGGTCTCACTAACGCCCCTATCAACTTTCCAATCCACCATGAAAGATGTGTTTCGATCTTATCTACGCAAGTTTGTTTTGGTTTTTCTCGATGATATACTAATCTACAGTCACACTTGGCAGGATCATCTTGTTCACGTTTGATCAGTGTTACATGAATTGAGAAGTAATGGGTTAGTGGCGAAACGAGCGAAATGTGCCTTTGGTCAGTCTCAAATAGAATACTTGGGTCATGTTGTTTCGAGGGCTGGTTTGGCTGTGGACCCTGCAAAGGTAGAAGCCATTCGGGCTTGGCCACGACCTACCACAGTGAAGGACGTCCGGGGATTCTTGGGTATCGTCGGGTACTATCGGAAATTTATTAGAGGTTTTTCCACTCTTGCAGCTCCATTAACCAATCTCTTACGTAAAGGGGAGGTGTTTCACTGGTCAACCTCGGCTCAACATGCTTTCGATCAACTCAAACAATGTCTTTGTTCTGCTCTAGTCCTCGGTTTACCAAATTTTGATAAGGATTTTACGGTGGAAACTGATGCATCAGGGGTTGAAATAGGGGCCGTTCTGCATCAAGGAGAGAAACCATTGGCGTTTTATAGTCAAAAATTGAGCCCTCGAATGCAGGGTGCCTCCACTTATCACCGAGATATGTTTGCCATTACTCAGGCGATGGGCAAATGGTGACAATATTTGTTGGGCCGATGGTTCACCATTGTGACGGATCAACGATCCCTTAGAGAACTCAATCAGCAGACAATACAAACTCCATAACAACAGAAATGGTTATCGAAATTGATCGGCTTTGATTTCGATATCCGATATTTCCTAGGGAAACTTAATGTTGTAGCGGATGCCTTGTCTTGAGAGGGAGTAACATCTTGTATGGTTTTGTCTCGGCCACTTTTTGGAGTGTTAGAGGATATCAGGTTGGCCAGTGCTCATGATCCACATATTCAAGCTATACGCCAGTAACTTCAAGCTTTAGACTCTGCGTGTGTTGGTCATATTGAACAAGATGGTCTGCTGGTATTTCAAGGAAGGATTTTAGTGCCTGATGAAGTGGCCCTTCGATCCTTACTACTACGCGAGTTCCATGAATCCAAAATTGGAGGACATTCTGGCATTAACAGAACCTATAGGCGATTGGCTGCAAATTTATATTGGCGAACCATGAAGCTTGATGTTCGTAACTATGTGCGCAATTGACAAGTATGTCAACGGATGAAGAGCGAGAGTTTGCGACCGGCTGGCCTTCTTCAACCTTTACCAATTCCCTCGCAGGTATTTGAGGATTTAGCTCTCGATTTTATAGTTGGATTGCCTAAGTCGAATGGTAAAGAATATATTTTGGTGGTGGTCGATCGACTTACTAAATACGACCACTTCTTTGCCCTCCCAAAGAAGTTCGACAGTCAACTAGTGGCCAAGGTTCTAGTCCAGGGAATTATTAAACTGTATGGAATTCCTAAGTCGTTAGTGAGTGATCGGGACAAAATTTTTATTAGCTTTGTGTGGACAGAAATGGAAAAATTGCAAGGCACTGAGTTGTGTATGAGTTCAGCTTATCACCTACAATCAGATTGTCAAACGAAAGCTTTGAATCGTTGCTTGGAAATGTATTTACGGTGCATGGCTGCTGAAGATTTTAAATAGGAGCAATTTTTACCTTGGGCGGAATATTGGTACAATATGGCTTATCAACAATCCGCAGGCATGACCCCTTTCAAAGCATTATATGGCCGTGAGCCCCCTACCATGGTGGATTATCTTGAGGGCAGCGCTAAATCCGACCAGGTTCATCGCGAGCTTCAAGAACACAATGAGATATTGCGACGGTTAAAACACAATTTATGGCAAGCGCAAGTGCGCATGAAGAATCAAAGAGATAGAAATCGCAGAGAACTTGAATTAGAAGTTGGAAGTTGGGCGTATGTTAAGTTGCAGCCATATCGACAGCTTTCGGTTCGCTTGCACAAACAACAAAAACTTAGTCCACGTTTCTTGGGCCCCTACCAAGTGGAGCAAAGGGTGGGTGATATCGCCTACAAACTGAAGCTGCCAGAAAACTCTCGGATTCATCTAATTTTCCATTTTTCGCAGCTGAAACCGTGTCGAGGACAACCTCTTCAACAGATCACTCCCCTACCCCTGCTGCATGACACTGCCATTAAGCCTGTTTCGATTGAGAACCTTGATGACAAGGTTGCTTTGAAAGAAGGGGGTATTGTTGCAGCTAGCACTATTGATACTGATGAGTCATCAGGTGATCATCAATCAGAGGGGCATGCTGAGCTGGCAGAAACAGATGAGCTGGAAGAGCCTGCTGAGAACATCTAGGAATTGCGCAGAGGAGGAAGGCAAAGGAGGGCCCCACATGCTCTAACTGATTTTGTTTGTTACTAAGGGAATAGCTGATAAAACGAATGCCATGTAAATAGTTTAGGCATGAAAAAACTCTAAAAAAATTTCCTTCTCTGAATCTGAATTTTGTATTCTTCTTAATTCTATTCACAGTATTTCCTTGCTAGTTTTCCTGTGAGTTGCTGAAAACAACAATTTCAATATGTTACATTTTAATATTAAAAGTTCTGATTAGAAAATAATGTTTAATTAATAAAACATTCAAATTTTACAGAAATTAATTGATAGTGTTGTCACAAATAAAAGCCGTGGCGGACCTTCACGGGGCCTAGGGCCCGGTCTCGGCCAATTATTTCTTTAAATTTTAAATTTAGATATTTTTAAAAATATATATAAAGTAAGTTTTATTGCCCCCCTCAATTAAAGAAAAAATATTTTAAATTAATGGTTATGTTTGATAAATAGCGGTATGAGTCATTATTAGAGGTTTAAGCTAAAATTAGAGGTTTAACCAATCAAATTCGCTAACTTGGATGTTTGGTAAATAGTGGATTGAAATAGTGGATAGAGGTGAAACCTCTAATTTTGAAAAAGCTGTTAATAGGAGCTTTTTGAAATTCGTGGTTTTGAAATTAAGATACAAAAACCATTTTAACCTTAAAAATTATAAAAAAAAACTCTAAATAACCTAAATGTAATCTTTTCTATTTTAATTCTTCGCTATCACGTATTTACATTGCGACATTTGTAAACTAATACTTATTGTTTTTTTTTCCTTTTTATTCCCACCTAATTAAATTTGTTTTTAAATTTAATAATTAATTAAATGGTATTAAAATTAATTATATAAATAATAAATTAATATATAGATTAGGGGTGTGCATAATTAACCGTAACCGTTAATCGGTATAATCGTTACATTTTATAGGTTAATTAACCGAACTGTTAAGGCTAAACGGTTTCGGTTAACCGAACCGCTTAAAATGATGGTTAATGATTACAGTTATGGTTATTGTAGGCTGTAGAATAGTCCTGCTTTAAGTGCAAGTGTACACTGATGCCTAGTTGTAATATAAAAGATATCGTCTCCACAAGGATTAGGAAACCCTTCAGAATATATCTTCCTACACAAGTAAAAGTAAAGACACAAGTAAATTAAGGTTTTGTTTGAATCGATTAAACTAAAAGCAATTAAAATAAAGAGTCGAGAAATCAGATTGAGAAAATAGGTCGGTATTGGTATACGTTGTAGTGTGGATTTTGAATGTTTTGACTCGGTTCAAGTGTTGTAAAATCGACTCAGTCGTCTTGGCAATTGTCAAGGTGATTCCTCGGCAGATGACCCACCGCGGCAGAGAATGATGTGCTACCCGGGCGGCTGAAAGATGCTTCAAAGTTCGGCAAGGCTTCCTTCAGTGACTCCTCCTTATCCCTAAGTCGAAGTGCTATTGGCGAACACATCTTGATAATACCTCCCGGCGTGAATCGAGGGATGAACACCAACCAATCTTAAGCTTCCTTTACCCGCTGAACTTCTAACTTATTCCTAAGCCAAAGTAGTTTCACCCCAAGTTGGATAAAACCGTGTTTACTTGTTCCATGAGTCTAACTCTCCCGATATTAGACAAATCGATAATTGCTCTCCTCTCTCCCGATTTGATTGCAAACAGGAATAATGCTAAGAGTAAACAAACTTTGAAGTTTTATTGCAAACACTAAAAACCTAAAAAAATACAAGCAATCTCTCACAACTACTCAACAAAACCAACCCTTAGCCCTATGAGAAGTTTAGAACATGATGGAACCCCCCTCTCTCTATCTCTTATAGTCGGCTAGGTTGCATATTTATAGGGTATAGCCTAGGTCAAAGTCGGTTTAGGGTAGGAGTACTTGTTAGAATCAGATTACAACTCATTAAAAGAACAAATCTATATCATTAATTCTTTCTAGATTCTCGTTTGACTTTTTCCACCATAACTTTGATTGTGGCTTTTCTTGTGATTTTGGGCTCCGATCTGCATGCAAGTGGTCTCTAAAAATCGGGCTTGATGTGTTCTTCCAATTGCATACCACTTTGCATATTTTCATCTACCTTGGGGTGCTGCCTCGATGGCATACAGTCTACTGCCTCGGTAGAGGTATGTGTAGGTGTGAGTAACTCAACATGGCTCCTTACTATGGGCTTATTGTAAAGTGTCCACAAGTTCTATATTTCATGCACATTCAATCTCATATTATTGTTGTTTTTAAGCACATCTTAGGCATAATTAGGACCGTGCATTACATTTTACACTATTTCTTTGCTTTGCCATGTTTTTGTAGATTATCTTTTACTTGGTGAAGTAAAGATGTTGTTTTAGTGTACTTTTGGTTTTAGGTATTAAAGGCTGACAGGGAGAAAGGACCTGAGGATGTGATGCTGAGGCAGCGAACCAGGGAGCTGTACTGATGCAGTTCCAAACAGAGACAACACTTACCGAGTAGCTGCCGCTGCCCACTGTGCCGCTCACGACAGCAAAAATATGGAGTTGGAGAACCAGAGTGCGATTTGTAAAGCAGAATATCCTGATTCTATCGATGTTGTCCCCTCAATTTTCCGACGTCTGTAGCAGCGTGCAGAGAAGCCGAAGTTAAATCTCGAGATTTCTTGCGGAACAAGGTAACGTGATAAAGTCTACATTCTACTCAAAGAAATCATATTTTAAAGTCACATTTAATGTGGAAAGTTACTTTGAAGACTTCTACTTCAAGAAGGACCAGACCTAGCTATTGCCTATATAAACTCATTGTAATTCTAATTCAAATCATCTTAGGTTTTCTTTAGGCATAGCTTAGGTTTTCTTGTCGCCGACATGTTCTAAATTTCTCTTGGGTTGGGGTTATGTTGTAATTAATTGTGAGAACGGTTGTTTAGGTTTTAAAGTTTGTTTTTGCAATAAAATACTTTGAGTTTGCTTAATTCATGTGCTTCACTTCTTCAATTAGTTCCAAAAGTCCAGTTGAAGAAATCCATTTGTCGGGCACGAGAGTGTCAAACTCACGAAAGAATTAAGTACGGTCTCACCATGACGAGGTGTTGACTAATTCGGCTTAGACATAAGTTAGAATTTCAGCGGCTAAAAGGAGCAACCAAACGTTGATTGCATGTGTTAGGTTTACGCTGAGATTGCTAGGTATTTCCTACATCACGCTGCAAAATAATCCTAGCCTAGACATAGGTAGGATCACTTCAGAATTGCTTCGCTGAACTTGGAGTATCTGCCAGACTTACCGCTGGGACTTCTCTTCATCTCACCTGCCGGGACAGCGAAAGTTGCAAGAGCAGAGTGCCGCTGTGGCAGCGAAAGTTGCAAGAGTAGAGTGCCTTTGTGGTAGCGAAAGTTACCGCCGCCTCAATCTGCCATTACTTACCAAGGCAGCATATCGTGGCAGTGCAAAACACACTTGACCTATTCAACGCAGTTTCACACTAAACAGCAGCATAACCCTGCCCTCTCTATCAACCTGATCACTTCCTTATTATTACTTATGCTTTTATTTTACTTTTCTTCTCAAACAACCACCTTACTTGTGCATTTACTTTTCTTGTAAAGGAATAACAATTCGAATCAAGGTGTCCAATCCCTGTGAGAAACGATATTATATATACTATAACTAGACATGAGTGTGCACTTGCGCTCATAAATAGAGAACACCCAAACTCTCTACAAGTTTTTGGCGTCGTTGTCGGGAATTGGTAACAACGAAATTCATATTTATATTTCTGCACTTTTATTTTTATTTTTATTTTTATTTGAATTTAATTTTAGTTTTTATTATTCTTATTTTCATTCGAAAAAAAAAATCTATGTGGGAAAGTTCTTATTCAGGTGCCCCGCGAGTTAAGGGCAGCAATATTTGGGAAAGTTCTTGCGAATTTTGCGAAGGCAATCATGCGTTCGACAGTTGCCCTCATCTTTTTGTAGCAAACATGTCGAGAAAAACCATTTGGGAGTGGATGTCTGAATATGAACAGCAGATGCCGCCGCCGCAGCAACAGGGACAGCTGATGCTGCTGCCGCAGTTGCCGCTGCAGCAGCAACAGGGACAGCTGATGCTGCTGTCGCAGTTGCCGCTGCAGCAGCAAGATTTTTCATGGTAAGATCAAAAATCTCAAAAAAAATTACCATGACAGTTTTGCTGCAGAAAGCGACATGCCCTGGGAATATAGCTATCCGTAAAAACAACAAAAATCTTTAGAGGACACACTTCGAACCTTCCTTGCGCTCACGGATAAAGTGACAGTTGCTATGGATGTCAGCATCGCTAAGATGGATGCACGACGGAACAATTCAGTCCTTATCAATGCCATAGATGAACCTGAACAATGAAGTCTGAGGGATACTGATGTCCCAGGACAAGAAAACGAAGAGCAATTCGAGGAAAGATCTCCGATGTGTGAGGAGCAATTAGAAACTCCAAGCCAAGAGGATGCAGAACATTGCCCGGGCAGCAAGATTGACATTTGTTCTGGCAGCTACCTAGAACCCATCCATGAGGACGAACTGACAGCACCTGCGCAAAGCTATGCCTCAGCAGAGAGGTCCGCCACGACAGAAGCCTCCAAAATGACGCCCGCCTCGGCAGACACCTCGGCAACAATGGATTATATATATCTAGAGAAGCCGATGTAGGAAGATTTGTAGCCGTCAAAATCTCTACTGATGGAGATTTTCGAGGAGCCTAAAGAGTTTTCCCTTGACCGGGACAACATTATAACAGAAGACTACCACAACATTTGGTTGCTGCAGCAGCTGCCTCGGCGGCTAAAGAAACTTTCCCCTATGACGAACTTCGACAAAAAGGAGGTAAGTACATGGTTAGGTAGTTATATAATTTTTCCTAATTACATGTTCATGCCTTCAGGAATAGGAACAAGGAAGGTTCACATGGATTACTGTAAAGTGTCCAAAAGTCATATATTTCATGCACTGTCCAACTCTTATTATTACTGTTTTCAAGCTCATTTTATGTATAAGTAGGTTCATGCATAGCATTTTACAGTGTTTCATCATTCTACCTTGCTTTTATAACTTATCATTTATTTGATGAACAAGAGATACTGTTTTAGTGTATTCTTGCTTGCAGGTACTAACAGCTGAACGAGGGAACAGAGGAATGAAGGACACAATGCTGAGATAAGTTCCAGCTGAAGATAAGTTGCTCCTGAGCACCTACTGAGCAAAGCTGCTGCCAACCTTGCTTCCTGCGGCAGCTGACTACGGACGTTAGGAGAATCGGAGCGCGATTTGTAGAGCTAAAACTCCTGAGTCTATCGCCGGTGGTCACATAATTTTCTGACGTCTATAGCAGCAGCTAGGGCTGCCGACGTGGAATTTCCAAGCTTACTTGCGGGCGAAGGAAAACGAGGGAGAGTCCATATTCAAAGCAAAGAAGTAAGCATTTAAAGCTACATTAAAGATAAGCTACTTTAGAGGACTTCTACTTCAAGGAGGACTTGACCTAGTTTTGAGTCTATAAATACCCATTGTACTTCTAGATTAATTCATCCTAGGTTTTCTATAGACTTTCTTGTGCTCTTCTCTGCCGCCATGTTTTAAATCCCCATTGGGTTAGGGTTATGTTGTAACTAGAGTGAAACGGTTGTTTTAGGTTTTTGAGTTATTTTTTCAATAAAATATTCCAAGTTTACTTAATCCATTGTTCTTCATTCTTTCAATCTTTCTACACCAGTCGTTTGAGAGAATCTATTTGTCGGGCACGAAAGTGCAAGGCTCACGAAAGGGTTAAGTACGGTCACAACGGGAGGCGTGACTAACTTGGTTCCACACTAGTCCACAAGTTTTAGCGGCTAAAAGGGATCTCTAACCGAGTTGATTGATTTGGTTCCACACTAGTCCTCAAGTTATCAATCTCGAGCATCCTAACATAGAAATAGGAGGGATCACTGTCGACTATCCTGCCGGACTTGGTGTATATGCCAGACTTGCCGCCAGGAAGTCTTTCCATTCCACCTGTCGAGATAGTAAACACCCCTGCAGTGGCAGTGACCTGCTTTGGCCGCGTGACAGGGTTCTAGTTTGCCACCCGCCGTACCCGCCGAGGCAGCATATCGTGGAAGCAAATGATAACTCATACCTAACTCAAAGCAGTTCTCACACTAAGTGGCAGCATAATCGTGCCTGCTCTATCAACCTGATTCACCTCTTCTTTATTACTTATGTTTTTATTTACTTTTCAATCTCAACCAATCATTCACTTGTGTTTTTATTTTACCTTTGTGCAGGAACTAAAGAACGAGACAAGCTGTCCAATCCTCGTGGGATTCGACATCTTATATACTATAACTTGACAGGAATGTGCACTTGCGTTCCCAAAAAAACGGAACACCTACATGCCCTACAAGTTTTTGGCGCCGTTGCTGGGGATTGGTAACAGCGAATTTCGTTTTTAATTTATGCCCCTTTATTTTTTTCTTTTATTTTTAATCGAAAAAAAGAAAATTTTACCGTGTCCTTTGTAAGTGTATGACCAGGGCTAACCCTAGCATAAACTTCATTATTCACGACGATCTTGAGCGTGAAACTAGACGAATCAAGATGGAGCTCAGGGAAGCCTTAAAGAACAAAGACAAAGGCAAAGGAAAGGAAGAGACCATGGTAAACAAAGACCCACCAGTTGATGGTAGGGAGCAGCTAGATTTGCTGCCCAGAGGACCACCAGTACAATAGAGGCAGGATCCCCCTGATCCACCCCAAGTGCGGACAACTAGAGACTACCTTGAACATGACTTCCAAAGGTTCGAGCCAATAGTGACGAAAATGAAGATTGGGGCAGATCGTTTTGAACTAAAGTCTGTCATGTTCAACATGCTAAACACGCTAGGGCACTTCGGAGGGACTGCCACAGAAGATGCTCGGCAGCATCTACGAGGATTCCTAGACATTTGCCGAGCATTCAAAATTCATGGGGTACACCAGGACGTATTGCGGCTGAGGCTATTTCCTTATTCACTGAGGGATATGGCGAAATAATGGTTGAATAACCAGCCAGCCGGATCTTTCACTTCATGGGCAGAACTCTGCAAGGACTTTCTAGACCGATTTAGCCCATCCAACGTTACCGATAGGCTGCTGAATGTGATCATAGCTTTTAGACAAGGGGATGACAAGCCGATGTACGAGGCATGGGAGCGGTACCAACAAATGCTAAACAACTGTCCGCTTCATGGTTTACCGGCTTGGACTCAGGTATCTATATTATACAATGGGGTTAACTACCCAACTTGGATGTTGATAGATGCCTCGGTTAATGGGATCATCCTAGACAGACCTCTAGAGGAAGTACTACGGCTGCTCAACATAGCAGCTAAAAATGATTACAAATATCCGACAGCCCGCCGAGGCGGCACAAGGCGGCCAGCTACTGTAAATGAGGTGGAAGCCTCCGAATCTGTTAATGCCCGCCTCGACACTCTGACGGAGCTGGTGATGAAGATGGTGCAATCCCCAGGGAAGGTCCATGAAGTAAAAGCTATTGAGCCCTTATGTGGCGAATATGGGGCCAACCATGATTCCTCTGAATGGACTGCATCCGCAAACTACATGGGAGGATATGAGAGGAATAACAGGCCAACCCAGAACACATACAATCCTAACTGGAGAAACCATCCAAACTTCTCCTGGAGCAACCCAAAGACGACAACAAATCCACAACAGCTACAGGGAAGCTACCAGCAGAATCAATCCAGGCAGCAGCCACGGCACAACAATTCACTAAAAGCAACTCTGAATAACTTTATGAGACAAACTGGTGAATTTATTGTTTATACTAATAAATTTATTGAGAAAACTGGGTCTTTCATGGACATGACAGAGATGAAGATGAACAACCAAGAGGCTACTATTAAGAACCCGGAGACCCATTTTGGGAAGTTCACTAAAATCTACCACAGCCGGACCATGGGAGCATCATCCAACAGCTCGCCAGAAGCAGCTAAGCCCACTTTTGAACATTACAAGGCAATAACTACAAGAAGTGGGAAGCAGCTGGATGAACCTAGGATGGTAGAACAGTTAGGAACTCAGCCAGAACATATAAGCAAGCTTGCCCCAACAGCACCCATATTAGCCGCCCCAGCAGCAGAACATGAAACCAGCCCTGACAAGGATGATCCTCCCCGAACTAAGCCCCCAAGAAAGGAGCAAATAGAGGACATCCGCCCGCCAGCTCCATTCCCCCAAAAACTCAAACAACAACAGCAGGAGCACCAATTCAGAAAATTCTTAGACATTCTGAAACAGGTGCACATTAACATACCTCTGATAGAAGCTATACGAAGCATGCCCAACTACACCAAGTATCTCAGAGATATTGTTTCTAAGAAGAGACGGATAGAGGAATTCGAGACAGTGGCTGTCACTGAATAGTGCATGGCTATGCTGCATAACAAGTTGCTGCCCAAGCAGACAGATCCGAGCAGCTTTGTTATACCATGCAGGCTGGGCAACACGCACGAGACCGGAGCCTTGTGTGATTTGGGGGGTCAGTATAAACCTGATGCCTATGGCCGTCTTCGACAAACTAGGTATTGAACCTGCAAAACCAACCTTCATAATGCTTAAACTTGCCGATCACTCATTCGTGCAACTGGAGGGAAAGATTGAGGACATAGTGGTCAAAGTGGGCAGCCTAATTCTTCCTGCCGATTTCCTCATCTTGGATTGTGAGGCCGATGAGAAAGCCCCCATAATTCTTGGGCAACCCTTCTTGGCCACGTGCAAAACGCTGATAGATATGGAACTCGAGGAACTTACAATGAGGGTAGAGGATCAAAGCATAAGGATGAATGTATTGTAACCCTCGGAGGAAGGAAAGGAATGCCTAGATGAAATAGCTGCTAAGATAAGTGTGGAAACAGGCCAGGGCAGTTGCTGCCATGACAGACCTCGGGGCAGATTAAAGGACCTCCTTAAACAGAGACTGAAGGAACAAGAGGACCCCCAGGAAGGGAGAAAAAGCTAAACCACCTCAGGAAGTGGTTATGTTTGGGAGATGCACCCAAATGCACTCCCAACATAACTTAATTTTTATTTTTATTTTCTTATTTTTATTACGCATTAGGATTAGAGTTTATTTTGTTTTAGGATTAGATTAATTTTCAGTATTTTATCATTTAATTATTTTTATTTTTCTTTTAGGATCACGAATAAAAGAGCGGGAGTACAAGTGAAGACCAGCAAAAATCCCGCCAACCACCCTACCGAGTCAGCAGCCAGCACAACAAAGTGTAACGGCTAGTTAGTCGCCAACGGCCCCGAAAATAACGGGCAGATAAACCTGTGACGTGCACGAGGAAATTGGCTTGTTGATCATTTAATGTCGCCCTGGCACTTCTCGGCAGCGTCTATATAAATCCCTCACTCGTTTCATTTTTACTTCACTTCCATCTTTTTGCTAGCTTCTACCTTATTCTTCTGCTCTCTCGTAATATTTCCTTGCTATTTTAAGTTAGAATAAAATCATTCACATGGCTTCAATATCTACCCAAAAGCCCACCTACAGTAGGTTTTGCTTTAAGGTGGACGAGGAGAGATATAGAGCACAATTTTCCAAGCAAGCCGTCTAGGAGGAACAAGGCTTCCATTACACGAAGCAAACGAGAGACCATGGTCTTAAGCCCGCCTTGTTCCGAACCATCCTCTACAAGGGATGGGAGATGTTCGCTCAGCAGCCTGATATAGGGAACATCACTATAGTCAAAGAATTTTGCTCATATCATCCCTGCCCAGACAAGCCTTTTGTCTACGTCCGCGGAAAGGCTGTCAAGCTCAACCCTGCTATCATCAACAGCTATTATGGCCTTGATATAAATGACAACCCGCACGAGGATTGGAGGCAGTCACTGACGGCTGCCCACTATGAGGAGATCAAGACCAAAATCTGCAAGCCCAACACACCATGGTTGGGGGGAAAACATGTGGGATCTGTCCAGCGCCGCTACCTGCTGCCCACATCACACAACTCAACAGTTGACTGGTCGCGCCTCGCTTTTATTTACAACATCCTGATGAACTGGCCGATCAACGTGGGGGAAACCATCTGCACAGAAATATACAACTGCTTTAAGAAGAAGAAGAGCAGGTTGTACTTCTCATCCCTCATCACAGGTCTCTGTACCAATTTTCAAGTCCCAGTAGAGCCTACAGATGAATTTACAACTGCCAAGGAAGGCTGGACCAAAAAGGTCCGCGTTCAGATGATACAGGATGCGAAGAAGGAACCAGCAACGCCCAGTCAGCCCTCTGCCACCCAGTTTGAAACGCCAGCTGCCCCTGGCAGTACTGACGCTGCCCCAGACAGAGAGGTCCTCCCGCTGCTCCACACACTCCTCGAACACAAAAAATGGATAGAGCAGCAGTAGTTGGCCTTCATGAACTACGTGGGGGAGGCCCAAGAAGCCCTGGTGGCTTATTTCCTGCAGAAATTCCCTGGTGATGTGCCCACCATGCCACCCTTTCTTGATGAGCTTGCAGCAGCAGCAAGAGCACGAAAAAATTCACCTGCTGCCACAGCCTGCCAGACAGACCACCAGATGCCCTCTCCTATGCATTCTCCGCATAACTCAGCTGCCACCCCATCTAACACAGTGGCAGACTCCCCTGAGAGGCACCAGCTGAATCTCTCCCCAGCCTGCACAGCCAATATAGTAGCAGACTCCTTCTTATAAGAGGATATTGAGCAGCAGCAGCCGGAACCGGAAACAACAGTAGTAGCGGTAACAGCAGCCATCCCAATGGCATTCATCCCTCCAGCAGCACCCACAGAGGAAGAGACAAGGAAGAGGAAGCGGCACATAATAGTAGAAGAACTTGTGGGCCTCGAGACAGAGTCAGAAGGAAGCGACGCATCTCCCGCCGTTCCCCTTGTCGAGCCCCCAAAAGAGCCACAACATACACAAAGAGAGTCCAGCTGCCGCGAAAAGCAAAGACCTCACCCGCCAAAACCTCCGCCAAGGCATCTGCCAACCACCGCTTTGTCGTCCGGACTTCCTCCTCCTCCTCAGCTAACTAGAATCCAGCCTCCTCCCAACCCTCAACAAACTTTTAACTTATTTTCTTTTATCTTTATTTCCTATTTAATTCTTTTAACATGTATATTTTCCTTTTTTTCTTTTTTGTGCATTGAGGGCAATGCCTATCTCGAGTTTGGGGGGATAACTCTCGCATCATTTGTAGGCATTCTTAGTTGCATATAGGTTGCATTTTACTTGCCTTAGTAATAATCGGAAAAGAAAAGTTTGTTATGACTTGTGCCTATAATAGGATAGCCGATTACTTTACTTTCGCACCTAATAAAAAATTAAAACTTAATCTTGGGAAATAACATGAAATATGACTTAGATTTTTTTCTTCTTGCTTGAAAATGTTAAATATCTCTGTTACTTGCTGAATGTGCTAGAATATTTGATGAACAGTGCTTGTTTGTTTTTAGAATTATTTGCAAAAGTCTAACGATAATTGCAGGTAGCCATCGAGGCAGTCAAAAGAAACAGAAGAATGCAGAACTGCTAAAGGCGGCAAAATAAAAAAAAAACAAAGAAAAAAATGATGTGTTACCCTAGAGGTGCCCGCAACAGGCTCTAGGAAGAATCATGTGCGAGGACACTCCGCTGCTATCAAAGTCCATGAATCTGAAAGCCTAAAAGTGACGGACAAATTAGCATGAGTGAATGAAAGCCTTCACGGGATGACTCTACTCCAAGGGTTCAAGGTTCTGTAGTTTTCTCCTATATAAACATCAGACCTGAAAGAGTAGTTGTGATAAGCTAAAGCCCTCGATGCCTTGATTAAAAAAAATATGCTTAACTGTGCTACCTCGGCAGCAACCTTTAAATTACAGCAGTATCTTTGTTTAATCTTTTATTATGCATATTCAGCTTGTTTACAGACTTGCAAACATCACACGGGCATTAGGAATTTAATTCTGAGTTGTTTTCTTGCTTATTTCCATTCATTAAGTTATATGTATATAGGTGCTACGGCCTTGAGGTAGAAAATCAGGTTAAAAACAAGTTTTTCTTTTCGACTTTTATTAGAGAAAGTACTTTAGGTTGCATTGCTTGAGGACAAGCAATAGTTCGAGTTTGGGGTGTGTAAAGTGTCCAAAAGTCCTATATTTCATGCACTGTCCAACTCTTATTATTACTGTTTTCCAGCTCATTTTAGGCATAAGTAGGTTCATGCATAGCATTTTATAGTGTTTCACTGTTCTACCTTGCTTTTATAACTTATCATTTATTTGGTGAACAAGAGATAATGTTTTAGTGTATTCTTGCTTGCAGGTACTAACAGCTGAACGAGGGAGCAGAGGAATGGAGGACACAACGCTAAGAAGCAAACCCATGAGATGTACTGAAGCGGTTCTAGCTGAAGATAAGTTGCTTCTAAGCACCTGCTGAGCACCTGTTGAGCAAAGCTGCTGCCAACCTTGCTGCCTGCGGCAGCTGACTGTGGACGTTAGGAGAACCGGAGCGCAATTTTTAGAGCTAAAACTCCTGAGTCTATCGCTGGTGGTCACATGATTTTCTGACGTCTATAGCAGCGGCTAGGACTGCCGACGTGGAATTTCCAAGCTTACTTGCGGGCGATGGAAAACGAGGGAGAGTCCATATTCCAAGCAAAGAAGTCAGCATTTAAAGCTACATTAAAGAAAATCTACTTTAAAGGACTTCTACTTCGAGGAGGACTTGACCTAGTTTTGAGTCTATAAATACCCATTGTACTTCTAGTTTAAATCATCCTAGGTTTTCTATAGACTTTTCTTGTGCTCTTCTCTACCGCTATGTTCTAAATCCCCTTTGGGTTAGGGTTATGTTGTAACTAGAGTGAAACGGTTGTTTTAGGTTTATGAGTTATTTCTTCAATAAAATTTTCCAAGTTTACTTAATTCATTGTTCTTCATTCTTTCAATCTTTCTACATCAGTCGTTTGAGAGAATCTATTTGTCGGGCACGAAAGTGCAAGGCTCATGAAAGGGTTAAGTACGGTCACAACGGGAGGCGTGACTAACTTGGTTCCACTCTAGTCCAAAAGTTTCAGCGGCTAAAAGGGATCTTTAACCGAGTTGATTGATTTGGTTCCACACTAGTCCTCAAGTTATCAATCTCGAGCATCCTAACCTAGAAATAGGAGGGATTACTGTCGACTATCCTGCCAAACTTGGAGTATCTACCAGACTTGCCGCCAGGACGTCTTTCCATTCCACCCGCTGAGATAGTACACACCCCTGCAGTGGTAGTGACCTGCTGTGGCCGCGTGACGGGGTCGTAGTTTGCCGCCCGCCGTACCCGTCGAGGCAGCATATCGTGGCAGCAAAGGATAACTCATACCTAACTCAACGCAGTTCTCACACTAAGTGGTAGCATAACCCTACCTGCTCTATCAACCTGATTCACCTCTTCTCTATTACTTGTGTTTTTATTTACTTTTTGATCTCAACCAATCATTCACTTGTGTTTTTATTTTTCCTTTGTAGAGGAACTAAAGAACGAGACAAGTTGTCCAATCCTCGTGGGATTCGACATCTTATATACTATAACTTGACAGGAGTGTGCACTTGCACTCCCACTGTAACACCCCAATTTTGGGCTTAGAGGTTTTGGGTTTGAATCGGACCGGTCGGATTTCGGTTCGAATATAAAGGTGGTTTTAGGGAAAGCCTAGTTCGGGATGCATTAAAAATATGGAAAAATATCTAAAAATCTTCTTTTATTATATATAAGAGAGTGGTGAAATCAATTTTACAAAATGAGGTTTCGAAATGTGACATTTCAAGTTAGTGACTAAAATGTAATTTTTGAAAAGTTGGTGACTGTTTTAAAAAGGATTGAAACTTTGAATCTTTAAGGAGCTAATTTACCCAAGAAGAGTTTTCTCCAGATTTTTCTTAATATTAAACATTTATTAAATGATATTTAATAAAAGGAAAAAGAGGGAAATGGATATTTTGGTTTCATAACTAACTTTTGTTAAAATTTTCCCACTTCATTTTCTCTCCATTTTCTCTCAGCCAAACACATTTCCCCATCCATTTTTCCTCTGATTTTAACATCTAAAGATGAGATTTCAATCTCTAATTGATCTCTAATCATTCCTACATCAAATCCTTATCATTTGCTTATTGAATTTTCAAGAATCTTGGCTTTAAACAAGGAGAAACTCACATTTAGAGGTATGAACGTCATTCTCCTCTAAATACTCAGTTCTTTACTGAAATTCCCAAGTTCTCAATCCTTGGTTTGAGTTTTATTAAAGGTTTTAATGTTGTGTTCTTGATTTTGGCTTAAAATGCAAGATTTGGATTTAATTTTAATTAAATTCGTACTAAATGATTGGGCTGTGTTTTGAGATGTCTTTTTGATGATTATTGGATGTATAAATGATGTGTAATTGAGGTTTAATCAATGCAATCCCGGATAGGTTGATTTTCCTATGTTTTGATTGAGTTAATGGTGGTTTTTGAGGTGTTTTTGATGCCCTGCTATAGCTGGAGGTATAAGGACGTGATTAGATCCTTTTTGGATGTTAATTGATGTATAAGTATGATTGGAATTGATGGATCTTGGCTGGGTAATGTTGTAGAGGTGTTTGGATTTGATTTCGGTTGTGTTTGGTAGCCGAAATGTGAGTGTTGAAGAGAGCAGTGAGTTTAGGTGTCTTGGTTGAAGGTATTAATGCATGATGATGCATTAATCTTCTGCTTTGATGTGTTTAAAACAGGGGAGACATCTTCGGATCCTTGTGGTGTTGATCCGGAAGCTTGATTGGTGTTTCGGCAAGCTTGCGAAACGGAATTGGTGAGTGAAGTTTGGTTTTCAGCTTTGAAACCAATGTTTGAAGGTTATGGGAGCTTAGTTTAAGTCTAAACAACTTAGCTAAGCTCAAGAGTAAGTTTTCGGAGAAACTCTCTTGTTGATGAACCGTGAGATGGTTGAATGCAATGTGTTTATTTTGCATGTTTTAAATTCTGTTTTGAAAGCATATTTTAGCATGTTAAATGCTGGTTTTGTAAGCCATGTGTTGAAGGATACTCAAGGTAAGAGATCCTTGTTTTGAACATTGATAAATGTGGTTTGATGCATTGTAATGCATGTCTATTTAGTGGCTTTGTTAAATGCTTTAAAACAGTGGATTAATGATACTATATGATGTATATTGGCAAGTGATGTGTTGGTTTAAAAGTACTTGAATCGGATATAGTTAGCCGGCTATAGGATTGGGTGCACCGTGAATAAAGTCGCCTTGGATGTTGAGGGGTTGTGATTGTACCGTAAACTCCATCCAAGTACACTAACGAGATGGTTAAGATCACCATGGTGGTTAAAAGTCCATGAGTGGATCTTGTGTTAAGATCACAATAGTGGTTAAAAGTCCATGTGTGGATCTTGTGTTGTGTGTCCCGTGTTCTCGTTAGTGATGTTATACAACTACCAATGAGTGATTTGGAGGGGTTGTGATTGTACCGTATACTCCATCACGGGTGTTGAGGGGTTGTGATTGTACCATATTCTCCACCTTGATATTGGTAGTGTGTATGAAGCGTATGGGACAACGCTTGTAATCCGCGTATCCGATTGTGTTTTGAGTTGTAAAATGGTTATGGATTATCACTTGTAAGCCAATATGACATGATGATGGATTGAAGCATGAGATGCTTGGTTTGTATGCATAATTGCATGATAAATGTTGTTTTGAAACTAAAGGCCTTGAAAAGGTGTTTTTACAAACGCATTATTGTGATGTTTTAATTGAGCATTCCTTACTAAGCTATGTGCTTACGCTCTCTCTTTCTTAAACCAATAATACAGAGCATTGAAGTGCTTAAAGAGCAGCAAGGAGGTCAAGGATCCAAGTGAGAGACTAAGCTCATGTATGGTGAATGTTTTCCTAACACTATTAGCTTTTGGCATTTGGCAATGGGAACCTAGTTTGTGTTTTTGGGAGATGTTTTGGACTCCCTAAGTTTGGTTAATGCCTTTGATGATGTTGGATCATGTAAATGGCCTTTTGGTATTTGGTTTTGGTGAATTGATGGTTGCATGATTTTCAATATAGGATGCATGCCTATAGAATTGAGATTTTCCTTGAATGATGCCATGATTGAGATTAGATGGTTCTAATATGTTCCTTAAGTGCTTGATGACTTGTGTGTACGATATGGAGGTCATATGGATGTGTTTGATGGGTTGAAAGAGTAATAAACCAGCAAAATTCTGCATTTCTGGGCAGCCCGTATCGGAACGGGTGCTACTGTTTCGGAACAGGTGGCTTGAAATGGCCATGGCGTTTCGAAACAGGTAAGAGTTGTTCCGAAACGGATTTGCCACTGCCAGGCCCTGTTCCGCAACAGGTTTCGGAACGGTCATTCCCCGTTTCGGAACACTCGACCGTTGGGCACTGAATCTGATGGTTAAATGTTTTGAAACTCTCACGTTTTGGTCCTAATGTTTGTACATGCAATTGGTTGAGTTTGAGATGTCCGAATGAGATGAAATTTGACATAGAAGCATGAAATATGATTAATTTCATGATGGAAACTTTAAAACTGGTTAAGTCCTTTTAATTTTCAGAATTTGCAATTTGGTCCCTAAATTTGTATGTTGTGCAATTGAGTCCCTAAATGTTTTCCGATTGCTGTGATTTTTGAGTATGTTCTTTCCAAGAATACACCTAGGGTTATTATGCATTTAGACAAGATTAAAAATAAAAAAAGGGTCGTTAATCATGGTTGACTTTCGAGTTGACTTTGGTTTTCCCCGTGTAATCTTCGTAGTTCGGGTCAACCGTCTAGGCCGGGCTAAGGGGGTTACACCCACAAAATGGGAACACCTACACGCCCTACAATTACAAGGGAACAAGGAAGAAGGACTCATCCACCATAAGGATAATCACTAGATGGAGGGTGCGGATGGATTACAAGAAGTATCGAAAACGACCCTCTTGAGCTAAACTGATAAGGGAGTAGTTACTTTAGGAGATGCATATCAATGCACTCCTAGAGTAACAAAAATTTTGTGTAAGTTTTTATTTTTCCACATCTTTATTGTTTTATTTAGGAGTAGATTTTACCCACTTAGGACCAGATTTTATTTGCGTTTTATTTTCGTCTCACAACTACTTACCTAGATTCAGACCCTAAGGAATCGAGCTGCCGAGCACAACAGGGGCAACACTGCCGCAACCCGCAACTGGCGGAAGAGCAGATAACTTGTCCACATCTTCTCCACCATCTGACATCAACTAAGCCTGAGTTTTGTTTCACTTTCTCATATTTATTTTTTAGTTTTAGTTTTATTTTGTGCATTGAGGGTAATGTCTGTCTCGAGTTTGGGGGGTATAGTTCTCACATGTTTTGTCTAGGCATACTTAGTAGAATATAGGTTGCATTGTACTTTCCTTAGTAATAATCGAACATAAAAATTTGTTATAAAACTTGTGCCTAGGACAATTAGCCGATTACTTATTTTTGCACCAATAATAAATTGAACTGAATATGGGAAAAGCATGAAAAATGACTTAGAATTTTTTTAAATTTGCCAAAATTGTCAAACTCTGCTGTTACTTGCTGGATTTGTTAGAATATCTAATGAACATTGGCAGCTTGTTTTTAGAATTCTTTGCAAAGTTCTAACAATGGTTGCAGGTAGTCGCCGAGGCAGGCAAGAGAAAGAGAAAAATACAGCACTGCCACGACAGTAAAAGTAAAAACAAAGAACATTATTGTTTTACACTAGAGGTTCCCGCAACAGGCTCTAGGAAGAATCATGTGCGAAGACACTCCGCTGCTATCAAAGTCCATGAATCTGAAAGTTTTGAAGTGATGAACAAATTAGCATGAGTGAATGAAAGTCTTCACGGGATGACTCTACTTCATGGGTTCGGGGTTTTGTAGTTTGCTCATATCTTAGTTTTTAGACCTAGAAGATTAATTGTGATGATATGAAGCCCTCATTGCCATGATTAAATAATTGTGCTGCCTCGGCAGCAACCTTATATATCATAACAACATCTTTGTTTATCTAGTTATTCTTCATATTCAGCCTGTACACAGTCCTGCACACATTGCACTAGCATTATAGATTAATTCTGAGTTATTTCTTGCCATTTCCCTTCACTAATTTAATATAGGTGACACGGCCTTAAGGTGTGAAATCAAGTTAAAAAACACGTTTTTTTTTCATTATTATAAGGGCAAGTATGTTATGTTGCATTACTTGAGGACAAGCAATAGTTTGAGTTTGGGGGGGTGTAAAGTGTCCACAAGTTCTATATTTCATGCACATTCCATCTCATATTATTGTTGTTTTTAAGCAAATCTTAGGCATAATTAGGACCATACATTGCATTTTACAATATTTCTTTGATTTGCCATATTTTTATAGATTATCTTTTATTTGGTGAAGAAAAGAAATTGTTTTAGTGTACTTTTGGTTTTAGGTATTAAAGGCTGACAGGGAGAAAGGACCTGAGGATGTGATGCTGAGGTAGCGAACCAGGGAGCTGTACTGATGCAGTTCCAAATAGAGACAACAACTGTCGAGTAGCTTTCGCCGCCCACCGTGTCGCTTATGATAGCAAAAATATGGAGTTGGAGAATCGGAGTGCGATTTGTAAAGCAGAAAATCTTGATTCCATCGATGTTGTCCACTCAATTTTTCGATGTCCGTAGCAGCGTGCAGAGTCGCTGAAGTTAAATCTCGAGATTGCTTGCGGAACAATGCAACATGATAAAGTCCACAGTCAACTCAAAGAAGTCAGAGTTTAAAGTCACATTTAATGTGGAAAGCTACTTTGAAGACTTCTACTTCAAGAAGGACTAGACCTAGCTATTGCCTATATAAACTCATTGTAATTCTAATTCAAATCATCTTAGGTTTTCTTTAGGCATATCTTAGGTTTTCTTGCCGTCGACATTTTTTAAATTTCTCTTGGGTTTGGGTTATGTTGTAATTAGTTGTGAGAACGGTTGTTTAGATTTTAAAGTTCGTTTTTGCAATAAAATACTCTGAGTTTGCTTAATTCATGTGCTTCACTTCTTCAATTAGTTCCAAAAGTCCAATTGAAGAAATCCATTTGTCGGGCACGAGAGTGTCAAACTCAAGAAAGAATTAAGTACGGTCTCATCATGACGAGGTGTTGACTAGTTTGGATTAGACATAAGTTAGAATTTTAGCGGCTAAAAGGAGCAACCAAACATTGACTACATGTGTTAGGTTTACGCTGAGATTGCTAGGTATTGCCTACATCACGCAGCAACAAAATCCTAGCCTAGACATAGGTAGGATCACTTCAGAATTACTTCGCCGAACTTGGAGTATATGCCAGATTTGCTGCTGGGACTTCTCTTCATCTCACCTACCAGGACAACAAAAGTTGTAAGAGCAGAGTGCCGATGTGGCAGTGAAAGTTGTCGCCGCCTCAATCCGCCATTACCCACCATGGCAGCAGATTGTGGTAGCACAAAACACACTTGAACTATTCAACGCATATTCACACTAAGCAGCAGCATAACCATGCCCTCTCTATCAACCTGATCACTTCCTTATTATTACTTGTGCTTTTATTTTACTTTTCTTCTCAAACAACCACCTTACTTGTGCATTTACTTTTCTTGTGCAGGAATAACAATTTGAATCAAGCTGTCCAATCTATGTGGGAGACGATATCTTATATACTATAACTTGATAGAAGTGTGCACTTGCGCTCATAAATAGAGAACACTCAAACGCTCTACATTTATCCTCTGTGGCATAGCTTGATCAGCTCATCATCAGGTTCATCAACATCTTCCATTGATTGTTCAGCTCCTTCCTTCTGCCCTCTTTGCTGCCACGGCATGGTCTGACTGGGCATCAGGCTCGGCAACAGGTTGTTGCGGCAGCAGTTTCCTGCATGCACCAAAATACATACCAAAATAGAACCTTTTCCATAAAATAAACTAAAATATGTAATCAAGCTTAATGGTGAAGGAAATTATGAGAATATGCATGAATGCCTAAATATGCAACTAAAATGTGCCTAAGTCTAACAATAATATGAGTAAACAGGGTAAATAAAATAAGACTTTTAGACACTTAACACACTTTCAAACTCGAACTATTGCTTGTCCTCAAGCAATGCAAACTCATAATTATTCTCCAAATCTCTAAATCTCATAAAAACAACTTTATAACTTAGTTAACCCTTAACCATCGTGCACTTGCAAGTATGATCATCAACCCTTCGAATGACAAAAGACTTACTCGGAACCAAACTATAATGCTAGTGAGTGTGTGCATACTTTGCAAACTCAAATGATTTTCCAGAATTCCTTGTGATCAACTAGGCTTTAGTAACTTTTTCATTCCTTGTGATCAAATGATTTTCCAAACTATAATGCTAGTGAGTGTGTGCATCCTTTTCTTCTTCCTTCTTTTTTTTCTTTCTTTTTTCACAAGATTACTAGGGCCAAGTTTTAGGCTCCTCTAGAAAATTTGAAGAATTCAAGCAAGTATACTAGAGCCAGTTTCGGGAACCTATAGTACATAATAAATCAATTTTTTTTGGATAAAGCCTAGGTTCAACGTTGAATTCCTTTAATCATTCAAGCTACAAATGGTGTTTTTAAGTTTAGCATCATAGTAAATCTCTAAGTACTTCTAAAGTCGGTGTCACGGTAGACAGTTGCCGCGGCGGGTAAAGACTAACCAAGTCTAAAGAAATTTTTACTTCGATTTAAATGAAGGGTAAATAAATAGGGGCTTACATATGCAATTAAGGATAAACAACTTAAGCTTTTACATATGCAAAATCTAGGATGAATGCATCTAACAAACTAAGACAATTAAAACTAAGTACTATCCCCCCCCCCAAACTCGAAAGGTGCATTGTCCTCAATGCATGAGAAAAAAAAATACAAATAAGTTAGTCAGAAAGGTCGTCACCTTGCATGATGAATTTCCTTCGAGCCATGTTTGCTTGTGTGGTTATTGAATGCGTGTATCTGCTAGTCGAACCATGTGCAGTCGTTACCTTAGCATCCATGGGCAGTTGTAGTTGCAGTTGTCGTGGCGTCGATCTGGGTTGCCAGGGCGGGTGATGGCGGGTAAGTATTTCAGCAGGAAATATGGGGAACCGGACTGCACTGTCAAGGGACATCTCTAGCTGGATTTCCATGATGGAAGTAGGGAGGGCCCTAGTGTATTGCATAAATCGGAGCTGCTGCCTTTCCATCCTATTGAGCTGGTTCCGGAGATGATGGAGGAGTACTGTTGGTATTCGGGTCTGTTTGACTGCTTCAGTACTGCCGAGAGGTAGGATTTGGGCGGCAACATCAATACTCTCGGGTGGCAAACTTTCGTCGATGATGTTGCTCGACTGCCTCTGTCAAAATTCTCTAGAATGCTGGTTGGTTGCTGGTTGTTGCCATTGATAGGTTGTGAGGCGGCTGAATTTTATTTGCAAGAAGAAGAAAAAAAAAGGCCAAAAAATTGGAAAGATTGCAAGATCAAAGAGAATTCAAGAAATATCAAGGAGGTGAAAGTGATTGTGGATGGATAGAATTGGAGAGTTTAAATAGCTGTTGGGAGAGGTTGTCGTCTCAACATTAAATTCTGCCTATTGGCGGGTTTCTGCCCATTGGCGGGTTGGTGGGCGGGTTAGGCTGTTGTTGGGCTTGGGTAGATAGGTTCACTCCTTACACTCTTGATTCTTGAACTCCTTCCTAAAACAAAAATAAAATAAATTAATAAAATGTAGAAAGAAATAAAAACTGAAAATTTAAAATTCTAAGTCTACGAAAGCACAAAAAATGTGGATAAAAAAATTATGTTACTCTAGGAGTGCATTGACATGCATCTCCTAAAGTAACTACTCCCTTGTCTGTTCGAGCTTGAGGGGGCGTTTCCAATACTTCTTGTAATCCACTCGCACCCTCCATCGAGTGACTATTTTGCCTATAAAAGGGTGGACCACTATGTTTGCAACTACTTGCTTTTGCATTATCATGGTAGTGGTTCCTTTCTTCCTTGTTCCCTTGTAGTCCATGTGTACTTTCCACCTTGCTGTTTTTCCTGGAGGCATGAATATGTGATTAGGAAAACTCATATCAATATCCAACCATGTACTTACCTTATTCTCGTCGAAGCTCGTTATGGTGGAAAGTAGCCTTTGCTGCCGAGGCAACTGCTGCGGCAACCAGTTGTGGAAATCTTCTATCATAATGCGGTGCGGGTTAAACGGAAAACCCAATTTTATGAAAAGCTTTGTGAACACCATTTTCTTTAGGTCTCTCAACCATCTCCATCAATAGAGATTTTGTTGGCATCAACTCTATCGGTGTTGGTTTCTCAAGAAATACCTGCAATGGAAAAGGTGATTTTTTAAAGAATTCAAAAGGTTCAGTTATTACCGGCTCATATTCTGTTAGCAAAGTATTTACATCGTGTTGCTCCTCTATGTGGTCGTTCAATTGCCCAAGCAAAGGTAGATGAGAGTAATCTATAGATTCCTCAGCTGCCGAGGCAGGTATAGCTGCCGAGGCATAGCTCTGTTTAAGTTCCTTAGTCCTTGGTAGGGCAATCTTTTCCATAGGCTCATCAATGTGTTCTTCGTATTACTCTGCGTCTTCTTGCCTTGGGATGTCATTGTCCATGGGATGTATTTGTTGGTGATCAATGGTTGCCGAGGCATAATGTTCAAGTTCATCCATGGCATTAATGAGGATCGAATTGCTCAAAAGTGCGTCCACCTTGGTGATTCTTGCGTCCATAAAAGCTGAAAATTCTTGAGTGAATGAAATGAAAGCTTGAAGCGTGTCTTCCATGGATTTTGGTTGCTCTTGAGGAGAACTACATTGCCAGGGCATGTCTGCTGTTACGACAGCAAAATTTTCATGGTAGGAAAAACTTTGAGCTTGTTGATCGTACCATGAAGAATCTTGTTGTTGGTTCCATCTCTATTCGTCCATGTATTCACCGAAAAGATGAGGGCAACTTTCGAACATATGATTTCCTTCACAAAAATTGCAAGAATTTTCCAACATCAACTCTCGAGTGGTTTTTCTTGACATGTTGATGCCTTTGAACTTGTATTGCACCTGGAATTTTTTTAAACAAAAGAAAAACTGAATAAAATAATGCAAGAAAATAAAGGTAAGTGCAGAAAAATAAAAACGAAGTCGCTATTGTAAATTCCCTTAAATGTCGCCAAAAACTTGTAGGATGTAGAATAGTCCTACTTTAAGTGCAAGTGTACACTGATGCCTAGTTATAATATAAAAGATATCATCTCCACAGGGATTGGGAAACCCTTCAGAATTTATCTTCATGCACAAGTAAAAGTAAAGACGCAAGTAAATTGAGGTTTTTTTAATCGAATAAACTAAAAGCAATTAAAATAAAGAGTCAAGAAATCATATTGAGAAAATAGGTTGGTATTAGTATGCGTTGTAGTGTGGATTTTGAATGTTTTGTCTCGGTTCAAGTGCTACAAAATCGACTCAGCCGTTTTGGCAGTTGTCAAGGTGATGCCTCGGTAGATGACCCGCCACGGCAGAGAATGATGTGCTACCCGAGCGACTGAATGATGCTTTAAAGTTTGACAGGGCTTCCTTTAGTGACTCCTCCTTATCCCTAAGTCAAAGTGCTATTGGCGAACATGTCTTGATAATACCTCCCGGCGTGAATCGAGGGATGAACACCAACAAATCTTAAGCCTCCTTTAGCCGATGAACTTCTAACTTATTCCTAAGCCGAAGTAGTTTCACCCCAAGTTGGATAAAACCGTGCTTACTCGTTTCATGAGTCAAACTCTCCTGATATTAGACAAATCGATCATTTCTCTCTCCTCTCCTGATTTGATTGCAAACAAGAATAATGCCAAGAGTAAACAAACTTTGCAGTTTTATTGCAAACACCAAAAACCTAAACAAATACAAGCAATCTCTCACAACTACTCAACAAAATCAACCCTTAGCCCTAGGAGAAGTTTAGAAAATGATGGAACTTTCTCTCTCACTCTCTTCTAGTCGGCTAGGTTACATATTTATAGGGCAAGGCCTAGGCCAAAGTCGGTTTAGGGTAGGAGTACTAGTTAGAATCAGATCACAACTCATTAAAAGAACAAATTTCTATCGTTAATTCTTCCTAAATTCCCATTTGACTTTTTTCCACCATAACTTTGACTGTGATTTTTCTTGGGCTTTTGGGCTCTGATCTGCATGCAAGTGGTCTCTAAAAACCGGGCTTGATGTGTTCTTCTAATTGCATACCACTTTGCATATTTTCACCTACCTTGGGGTACTGCCTCGGTGGCCTATAGTCTGCTGCCTCAGAAGAGGTTTGTGTAGGTGTGAGTAACTCAGGATGGCTCCTTACTCTGGGCTTATCCTCTGTGGCATAGTCTGATCAGCTCGTCATCAGGTTCATCAGCATCTTCCATTGATTGTTCAGCTCTTTCCTTCTGCCCTCCTTGCTGCCTCAGCATTGTCTGACTGGGCATCAGGCTCGGCAACAGGTTGTCGCGACGGCAGGCTCGGCAACAGTTTTCCTGCATGCACCAAAATACATACCAAAACAACACATTTTCCAAAAAATACACTAAAATATGTAATCAAGCTTAATGGTGAAGGAAATTATGAGAACATGCTTGAATGCCTAATTATGCAACTAAAATGTGTCAAAGTCTAACAATAATATGAGTAAAAAGGGTAAATAAAATAAGACTTTTAGACACTTAACAGTTATGAATTTTGACAAATGGTTAACCTACAGGTTAACCGTTATTAAAATATATATATATATACATATATATTAAAATAAAATACCTTCAACTAAAGGTTCAGCCCACGCACCCTTTTTCTAATTTATAAACCTTATTGTAAAACCAATGTTTGATTTTGATATAACAAATAATCTAATGAACAAATTGCAAACTAAATAAAATTTTAAGTACTCAAAAGACTCACATTTAACAAGTAAATTTTACGCTTAAAATGTTTTAAAGTCAAAACTTAAAACCCATAAAATTTTCTAAGTGTTTTAAAGCCAAATTACTCAAAATCAGTCAGGCTTTTCGAAACACCCCAAGGTGTTTCGATACGAATTGATTTTAGGAGCTTACTGGAAAAACCCCATTTCGATACACAATTCCCTATTACGAGACCAGGGTTATGAAACGGGCTTGCGCGTTTCGATACAACCTTCATCTTGGCTTTTGTTTTTTAAGTGTCGTTTCAAAACGGCTTATAACCATTTCGATACATGGGTTAAGTATATTCAAAATTGAGCATTAAATGAACTAGCCGTTACTTGTCAAAATGGAATTTTAGAAAATTGGTTTACTGTTTCGATACACCCCTTTGGTGATTCAAAACGGCTTTTTACAGTTTCAAATGGTTTCAATACGGCCCTTTTTTTACACATAACGGCTCTTTCTTTTTTGAGGATGTTTCGATACAGGGACACGTGTTTCAATACGGGTAATTGCAGAACTAAATTTATAGAGGGAAGAGAGAGCCCCAACAGATTTATTGATGATATCAACCACCCAAACAACTAGAAATCAATGAGAATGTATAAAAGCAAGCCTCAAAAGCACCAACAACAACTATTGAACCAAAAAAGCAACATTTAAGCAATCAAATCCAATCACATAAGCATAAGTGTAAAATTCTTGTACCCAACTCATTTGGAGTTCTTCATTGTAAATCTTTTTAGAGTTTGGGGAGTGTTTATTTGTAATTGGGTAAACAATTAGCCTTTGAGGGGTATTTTTAAAAGTTTGCATATCTTTCTCTTGTAAAGAGTGTTTTTGGGTCAATTTTTGGGTAAAAAAATTGACCGGTTTGTAAGGTTTCCTCCTAAGCCGAGAAAAAGGGATGAATTCAACTTAGTGAATTGTTGAATTCCTCAGTATGGTGTTGAGGTAGTGGGTGTAGAGCTTGTTCGAAGCTTGAACCACTCTAAATCGCGTTGTCTTCATCTTTTAAATTTCCTACTTGCACCCTTCAATTTTTATTCTACCAACTCACCCCCTCTTGGTCTTTAGCCATTGTTTGATCAACTCAACAATTGATATCAGAGCAACACTCATTGGAAGGACTAACATCCTCTTGAGTAGATCTTGGAAGAGTTTGATCAATCGCACTTCAATTAACATTGTGCTATGGTATCCACCTTTGACCAAAACCTCTACGAGTCACTATCTATCACCAAACCACCATTCTTCAATAGGGATAACTATCCTAATTAGAATAACCGGATACGACTCTTCATCAACTCAAATGACTACATGGTTTGGGACGTGGTAGAAGACAGTCCTTCTTTTCCAATGAAGAGAGACGCTGAAGGAAGGCTTGCTCCGAAGACCAAAGCCGAAATGACTGATGAAGATAGAAGACGTTTGCAAGTCAACAACAAAGCCTTGCACATGATATTTTGTGCTCTCGGTCCCGACATATACTCAAAGGTGTCTTCAATCGAAAGTGCCAAAGAAGTGTAGGACACCCTAGAGACTACATATGAAGGAACAAGTGGCGTCAAAGAGACGAAGATCGGGTTGCTCAATTTGAGTTATGAAAACTTCAAAATGGGAGCCGACGAAAGTGTCTCCAAGATGTTTGATCGGTTAGCGGTCATCGTCAACGGACTAAAGGGCTTTGGTGAAGTTATTCGCGAAGAAAAGCTAGTCCAAAAGCTACTCTACTCTCTTCCGGAGTCATGGGATGACAAGAGGACGGCCATCATCGAAGCTCAAGATTTGAAGACTCTCAAGCTAGACACCCTTGTTGGATCTCTACTCACCCATGAGATCATGAAGCAAGAGAGAGAAGAAGAGAAGAAGAAGGTAGAGAAGAAAGAGGATGAAAAGAAAAATCTAAGAATTATAATCAAAGCTTCATACAACGAAAGTGATTCTAATGAGGAGGAGGACGAAGAGATGACCATGTTGGCCAAACAATTCACTCAATTCATGAAGTCCAATCGAGGAAGAAAATTCAATAAAAGAGGGGACTTCAAGAATAGAGGAAAAGAGGAAGAAAAATACCAACTCACTTGTTATGAGTGCAAGAAGCCCGACCATATCCAAACTGATTGTCCTCAATTGAGGAAGAAGAGCTTTGGAAAGAAGAACAAGCTCAAAGTTAAATGGCAACTTGAAGTGACGAGGAGTCATTCAAGGAAGTGTCTAATCTTTGCCTCATGGCCTTTGAGGGGGATCATATGGTAAACTCTAACTCTTCTCTTACTTATGATGAATTATATGGTGAGTTACAAAATGTTTATGATGAATTGGTTGAAAAATACAAGGAGTCCATTTTGAAAAATAAGAAAATCATTTTCGATTTAAAACTTCAAAATGAATCTTTTTCTAAAACAAATTTAGAATTGGAAAAGAAGGTTTTATACTTGGTAAATCTTTCTAATGAACTTAAAAAGAAAAAATATAGACCAAGAAAAACTTCTTTCCGATTTCAAAGATTATCACACAAAGGAATTGGATAATCTCAAAAATTCTCTTACTATTGGGAAACATGCTATTGAAAAGGGAAATTCTTCAAAACCCCAATATGTTAAGAGAAAACCATTTTACCCTAAACAAAGATGTTTTCAAAAGCAATCTAAAGTTAATAGAATTAGGAGTGTATGGTTCTGAAGTAACTCATTATTTCTAATAATGTAAATGCAATTGCTTATTGGATTCGTAAGGGGGGCAAGCTTTTGGGAGCTAACTCTCATGGACCCAAATCATTTTGGGTACCAAAAATCAAAGCTTAATCTCTTTGTTTGTAAAGGGAGCAATGCTTCAAGGTGAAAGCTTCAAGTAAAAACACGTGGTACCTTGATTGTGGTTGCTCGAGGCACATTACCGGAGACAAGAGTAGATTCTTGGAGCTTAAACCAAAAAGTGGAGGAATTGTGACATTTGGTGACAACTCCAAAGGTCACATTGAAGGCATAGGCTCCATTGGTAATCTCTCGTCTACATTTATTGAAAATGTTTTATATGTCAATGGTCTAAAACATAATTTATTGAGCATTAGTCAACTTTGTGACAAAGGTTTTGATGTTCATTTTGATAAAAATGAGTGTCAAATTGTGAACATTCAAACAAATAAAATAATGCTCATTGGTCATTGCATAGGAAACATTTATATGGTGCATTTAGATGGCATACATACATCCCATGCATGTTTAGTTGCACATGATAAGAATGATGCATGGTTGTGGCATAGGAAACTAGGGCATGCTAGCATAAGTGTTTTGGAAAAATTAGTTTCCCAAAATCTAGTTAGAGGTTTACCCAAACTAAAATTTTCATTAGATAAAATATGTGATACTTGTGCTTAGGGTAAACAAAAGAGAACCTCATTTAAACCCATTAATGATGTTTCGACTAGTAGGGTGTTACAATTAATTCACATGGATTTATTTGGGCCTATTAGAACTATGAGCTTGGGTGGTAAGCCATATGCATTTGTATTGGTAGATGACTTTTCTAGATACACTTGGGTTCTATTCTTAAGTACTAAGGATGAGGCTTTAGAAAATTTCATCACATTTACAAAAATTACCCAAGATGATCTTGATCTTAAAATCTCACATATTAGAAGTGATCATGGAACCGAGTTTCAAAATATGGGTTTCGAAGAATTTTGTATTGAAAATGGTATTAACCATAATTTTTCGGCTCCTCGCACTCCTCAACAAAATGAGGTAGTTGAGAGGAAAAATAGAACTTTAGAGGAGATGGCTAGGACCATGCTTTGTGAAAAAAAATTTACCTAAGTATTTTTAGGCGGAAGCCACTAATACGGCTTGTTATATTATTAATAGAGTAATGATTAGGGATATTTAAAAAAAACACCTTATCATATTTTGAAATTCAAAAAGCCTAACATTAGCTATTTCCACCCTTTTGGTTGTAAATGTTTTTATTTAAACAATGGAAAAGACAACTTAGGTAAATTTGATGCTAAAAGTGATGAAGCAATATTTTGGGGTTATTCCCTAAACTCTAAAGCCTACCGGGTATTTAATAAAAGAACTTTGGTTGTTGAAGAGTCTATACATGTTGTTTTCGATGATAACCTCCTTCCGAGGAAGGAATCTTGTGATGATGATAATGTAGGGATCATTGAAGCCATTGATGGAGGACAAACATAAAAGGTGGATGAGATCCAACTAAAGAAGAGGAAGCACAAAATTCACCTCTTGAAGCCTTGAAGGACTTGGCTCTTGAGGAAAAGAAGGTGATATACCCAAGGGAGTTCAACTATGTGAAAGGTGGTGAAATCTTGGGTGATCCATCCAAGGGGGGTAACTACTAGATCCTCTCTCAAAATTATGAATCATGTTGCATTCATCCCATGTATAGAGCCTAAAAATATCCAAGAAACATTAAAAGGTGATTTTGGATATTGGCTATGCAAGAAGAACTTAATCAATTTGAGAGAAGTAAAGTATGGACATTAGTTGATAGGCCTAATAATCAATCTACTATAGGAACTAAGTGGGTATTTAGAAATAAACAAGATGAGAGTGGTAACATAGTGAGGAACAAGGCTAGGCTTGTTGCTCAAGGTTACACTCAAGAAGAGAGAATTGATTTTGATGAAACATATGCACTCTAGCTAGAATGGAAGCTATTAGGATGCTTCTTGCATTTGCATGCTATCATGATTTCAAGCTTTTTCAAATGCATGTGAAAAGTACTTTTTCTAAATGGGTTTATAAATAAAGAAGTGTATGTTGAACAACCACCGAGTTTTGAAAATCCACAATTTCCAAATCATGTTTTCAAACTAACTAAAGCTTTTTATGGTTTAAAACAAGCTCCTAGAGGTTGGTATGAAAGGCTTTCAAACTTTTTAATTCAAAAAGGTTTTGAAAAAGGCAAGATGGATACTACACTTTTCATTAAAAGATATGGCAATGACATCTTAGTAGTTCAAATATATGTTGATGATATTATTTTTGGTTCTACTAATGAATCTTATTGTCAAGAGTTTTCTAAGTTAATGTAAGTGAATTTGAGATGAGCATGATGAGAGAGCTCTCATTATTTTTGGTGCTCCAAATCAAGCAAAGGAAACATGACACCTTCATCAATCAAGCAAAATACATAAAGAACATGCTCAAGAAGTTTGGCTTGGAGAACGTAAAGCCTCGAGCCACTCTAATGAGCTCATCGATCAAGCTTGACAAAGATGAAGGACGTAAGTATGTCGATTCTAAGCTTTATAGATCTATGATTGGCTTTTTGCTTTACCTTACCGTAAGTAGACCGGATATTATGTTTAGTGTTTGTTTGTGTGCTAAGTTTCAAGCTAGCCCTAGAGAATCACACCTAGTTTCCATTAAGAGAATTTTTACATACCTTAGAGATACACCTATGTAACCCCCTCGTCCCGATCTAGCCGACGGACCGGTCCGAACGAGTTACACGGGGAAAATCAGGGTGAAACCCGCTAAGGCCTCACTCCGATTAGCAACACTAATTTTTTTTATTTAATTATCTTGTATAAATATCACATTTAATCCTATGTGCGAAGGCGGTAGCAGAAGACGATAACGAAACAATCCAAGCAGAACATAAGGCAACTTAAATTTACCAAGTGACTTGTTAGTCCAATTTCATGCGTACGAAGCAAAACCATTCATTAAAGATACATATGAACTCAACAAGGAAGCAAACAAGCATTTGGGACTAAAATGTAACGTCCAAGAACCTTTGAAGATGCCAATTATCCAATTTACCTGCCTGTGTTTCGAAATAGGCTTGTCCGTTCCGAAACGCGGGTTCCAGTTTAAAAACAAGACCAAGCCGTACCGAAATTGCCCATGTTGTTCCGGAACGGGGGTCTACAGTGACAAAAGGTTTCAGAACTTGTTCCGAAATAGGGGTTCTACGTGGCAAACCGTATCGAAACGGGTTTCGAAACAAAGGCTCACAGTGTCAAATCGTATCGAAACGACACCACCCCCGTTCCGATACAAGTATCCCTGGAGCTACTCCTATTCCGAAATTACTTCGAGCGTTTCGAAACGCCTGCACAGAGAGTGGCCCGAAAACAGGTTTTAACATCCTTAAACATCCCCAAACTTGCCCCGAAACATCAAAGATCACAAAGCAACAACCTTACAAACAAACTAGAGGCAACACATCCTACAACTGAGCATGATTAAACATACAAGCATGCATAACGAGACTATTTAGCTATAAGAAACATGTGGCAACTTAAGCATCACATAAACAAGGTTTACATCCCTTCAACACAAAAACATGAACATTTAACAACATGGAAACCAAACATAGAAGTCTAACATACGCTCCTACAACACTTAGCATCCCCATTGCCAATTATTACATTATTCATGAAAAACCATACTTGAGCAGCAACACACGCTCTTGGGTGCCCCTTCCTTGCTCCTTGCTAACTTTCACACTAACGATCTACATTGTCGGAAATGAGAGCGTAAGCTTGAAAGCTTAGTGAGGGAGCTCAAAAACAAATATCGACAATGCAGGGTCCAAAGCATGGTATCCATAAATCATCACCAAGGCATGCATTAACACCAACATAACAACATATCCAACCGCTACAAGAATGCATAAACATGGCATCTTACCTCATGTTATGCTTAACATAGATGTAACAGAACATCTTACCATATCAACCACACATAAACAAGTTATATTGGCAACTATATAGCTTACTCGGATACGCGGATAGCTTTCGTTGGGATTTTCGCCCAACGTACTCAATAACAACAATATTACCTTCCGGTGGGATTTCACTCATCACCGTTTTCTCTTACGGATGGGATTCCACTCATCATCACACATATATACTTTCCGGTGGAATGTTATTTCACCGTACTCCATCTTGGTGACTTCACACCACCAAGGCCACGCGCGAATTTGACTCTTACCATGTGCACACTCATCCTAATGATCGATCATTTATACCCGATAACATAACTATTGCCAACATACTAAGCGAGTACTCACCATGATTTCACAAATCATGCAATACAACATATGAATCACCATCTGCAACATAAATATATTGTAACACACATAATCGGACACTTATCACACAAGACCACATTTATGCACATTTAGCAAGAAATACATAAAGTTGAACAAGAGGTTAAGCTACCAACTTAACCCCACATTAGATTGGCCTACCAAGCATAATCTAGCACCCGCAACAACATACTTTGAACCAATTTAAAACCATTGAAAACAGTCCACTCACCAAACACCCCCAATACAAGCCGAGAATGTCGATCAAGTCTCCAAGTTCCTCGGAATTGAGCCCGAAGCTTCTCCAACGTTTTCTCTTGCTTCTAATCAACCAAAAACAGTGCATTACACATCAAAACATCCACAAAATCACTGCCACAAATCAGATTACCACTCAAGATAATTTCACTACATTGCCAAGTCAAGAACTAACCCAAACTCTTTATTTTCGGACTTGAACACAACCCAGCAATTGCCCATCAATTTCATCATCCAAATCATCACTAAACATGTTCAAAATAGCCCCAAAGTATAACCATACCATCAGCCCAACTTTCCCTCACATAACTACCTCAAAAACTCAAGGTTTCCACCTCTAAACTCACCCACAAATACCCATTTCAGGATTTCATTAAAACCTTACCATTTTAACATATGTTAAACTTAAAAGCAAGGCTATAACATATACAAACTTTACAAGTCAAAAACTTAACAAAAACCCATCAAAGTTTCCACATTTGATTTAAAATTTGAACACTTGGGACAACTCAAAAATAGAGTTTATTAAAATCTAAAACCATGAAAATGTTAAGGATGAAAAGGAGAAGTTAAAAACATCATTACCTTGATTAAAACTCTTGAAAACGCTGAGGAAGATGATGGAACAGTGTTTGGGTTGGGGAGGGGTTTTAGTTGTCGTGGGTTTTAGTTTGAAGGAAGAAGATGATGACTCTCAAAACATTTCTTTTACTTGTTTTATTCCATTTATTAGAAAAACCCCATTTTGCCCTTAATGAAAACACATGGTCTTTTTAATTCAAAACCAAGCCCATTTTATTTAAACCAAGCCCAAAGACCTGAACCCAATTTACTCACTTAACACCCGACCCCCTAAACTCGGGTGTTACAACTCTCCCCCACTTAAGAAAATTTCGTCCCCGAAATTACCTAATGGGAAGAGATACGAAAACTGCCTCTCTATATCCTCCTTTCTCTCCCAAGTGGCCTCTTCCACACCTTGGCGTTGCCACTTCACTTTGACCAACTCAATCGGTCTACCACGCAACACTTTGCTATCTGATGCCAAGACCTCAATTGGTTCTTCATCGTACGTCAAGTCTGAGTTTAACTCAATCTCTTCCACAGGCATAACATGCGACGGATTAGATCTATACTTTCAAAGCATCGAAACATAGAACACATTGTGAATCTTTTCTAACTCGGATGGCAAATGTAACTGATAAGCAACCGGACCGATTCTCTTCACAATCTCATATGACCCAATGTATCTCGGACTCAACTTCCCTTTTCTATCAAACCACATAACTTTCTTCCACGGAGAGACTTTCAAGAACACTCTATCTCACACGGCATACTCAACTTCTTTCCTCTTCAAATTGGCATAGGATTTCTGTCTATCCGAAGCTGCCTTCAAACGATCATAGATTAACTTTACCTTATCGGTGGTCCCCTTAAGCATATTCGGCATCGGTAACAACTTCTGACCTGCTTCGGCCCAACAAATCGGAGTTCTACATTTTCTACCATACAGAGCCTCATACAGAGCCATCTGAATGCTTGACTGATAATTGTTATTGTATGTGAACTCGACCAACGAAAAGTGTTTCTCTGAAGTACCCTAAAAGTCAATAATGCAACAACGCAACATGTCCTCCAAAATCTGTAAAACCCTCTCTGACTAACCATCTGACTGAGGATGATACGATGTACTAAAATTCAATCGGGTACCCAAAGCACTATGCAAACACTCCCAAAATCTGGCTATAAATCTCGAATCTCTGTCTGACACAATCGACTTCGGCACACCATGCAATCTCACAATCTCACTGATGTATAAATCGGCCAACTTATCTAAGGAGTAAGTTGTATGAACAACTATAAAGTGAGCACACTTCATGAAGCGGCCACCTATAACCCAAACTGAGTTCTTCTTCGAAGGAGTAAAAGGCAAACCTGAAACGAAGTCCATGGTGATATTTTCCCACTTCCATTCTAGAATCCTCAACGGTTGCAACAAACATAATGGAACCTGATGTTATCCCTTAACTCTCTGGCATACCATACACTTACTCACGAAATCGGCTACGTCTTTCTTCAAACCAACCCAGTAGTATTCATTCTTCAAATCACGATACATCTTTGTACTACCAGGATGCATAGTGAACGGGCTACTGTGTGCCTCGGTTAAGATAGTACATCTCAAATCACTGTCATCCGGCATAACTATTCTGTCTCTTAAACACGAGACCCCATCAACACTGAAATTGTAGTCTGATGGTTTACCCTCGGCTATATCATGCACGTGAGGTGCCAAAGATCTATCTAACAGTTGTTTTTCCCTAATCAACTGGCCTAAGATAGGTCTAACCTGAAGCTCGGCCACTAGACCACCATCATCGGACAAGCTCAAACTAGCGAACATGACTCTCAACTCAACAGCTACGTTCCTACTCAAAGCATCTGCCACTACATTGGCTTTATCCGGATGATACTCAATCATGAGATCGTAGTCCTTAAGTAACTCTAGCCGCCTACGCTGTCTAAGGTTCAACTCTCTTTGTGTTATTAAATACTTCAAACTCTTGTGATCCGTATACACTGTGCATTTCTCACCATACAAATAATGTCTTCAGATCTTCAAGGCAAACACAACTGCGGCTAGCTCTATGTCGTGTGTCAGATAATTGCGCTCGTGATTCTTTAATTGCCTTGAGGCATAAGCTACAACTCTTTCATTCTGCATGAGCACACAACTGAATCCTACATATGAAGCATCACTGTAGATCACATACTCTTTCCCCGACTCTGGTTGAATCAAAATTAGTGCATCTGTCAAAGCTTTTTTCAGTTTCTCAAAGGCGTGTTGTCTCGCATCTGACCACTCAAACTGAACATTCTTCTGAAGCAATTTTGTCAAAGAAGCGGCTATCTTCGAGAACACATTCACAAACCTCCTATAATAACCTGCTAAGCCTAGGAAACTACGAATCTTTGTTACAGACTTTGGTTGCTTCCACTCAACAATGGCTTCTATCTTCTTCGGATCAACTCTAATCCCCTTGGCTGATACTACATGTTCTAGAAAGACTACTTCTCTGATCCAGAACTCACACTTACTCAACTTAGCGTACAACTAGTTATCTAGAAAAGTCTGCAAAACTAACCTCAAATGCATGTCATGATCTTCCTCGGTACGCGAATACACCAAAATGTCATCTATGAATACAACCACAAACTGATCTAAGTACTCATGGAAGATTATGTTCATCATGTCCATGAAAATAGCTGGTGCGTTTGTCAACCCAAACGACATAACCAAGAACTCGTAGTGACCATACCTAGTCCTAAAAGTTGTCTTCGCTACATCAACCTCTTTTACCTTCAACTGGTAATAACTGGATCTCAAATCAATCTTCGAAAAGACTGATGCCCCTCTCAACTGATCAAACAAATCATCGATACGCAGAAATGGATACTTGTTTTTCACTGTCAGCTGATTCAACTGTCTATAATCGATGCACATCCTCATACTACCATCTTTGTTCTTCACAAATAATATCGGAGCACCCCAAGGCGAAGATTTTGGATGGATAAAACCTATGTCTGATAGCTCTTGTAACTGAGTCTTCAACTCTTTCAGTTCTTTCGGTGCCATACGGTATGGAGAAATCGAAACGGGAGCAGAATCTGAGTATGTCTCTATGGAAAACTCTACTTCTCTGTCAGGCGGCAAACCAGGCAATTCTTCCGGAAACACATTAAAAAAATCAAACATTGTTCTGATATCTTGCGGTCTAACTTCATTCATGTTCGGATTCATCACGTAGGCCAAGTATGCCTCGCAACCCAAATCGACTAATCTCTGAGCCTCTAAGGCTGAAACATTATTCGATAAGAATTTTACATTCTCCCCTACTACCAAAATCTCATAGTCATCCGCAAGCTTCAAGCAGACTCTCTTTGTTTCGAAGTCTATCCTAGCCCTATGCTTTGTAAGCCAGTCCATACCCAAAATCACATCGAAGCCATAGAACGGTAACTTCATCATGTCCACTGAAAATATATGCCCCTGAACCATTACGGACGCCTTCTGTACATCTTCCTAACAACCACTGTATCCCCGAAGGAACTAGTGACATTAACACCTACCTCTAGTACCTCACAAGGTATATTTAACATCTTTGCATGCTCACTCAATATGTATGAATGCGTTGACCTAGAGTCAATTAAGGAAAGCAAACTCAGAGACTGTATCGAGAAATTACCTACAATCACGCATGTGTCGTTCTTTCCCTCTCGTTGAGCATAAACTCTAGCCTGACCTCCGTCCTCCGGCTGAACCGCAACCACATGAGCTATATTCCTCTGACCATCGTTCATCGGCTGAAAGTTACCTCGACCGCGCACACAGCCTCTCGGGTACTCAATAGCTCAAGCAGGAGCCTGAACCTGAACTGGTGCAAGCCCGGCCTGATATGGACAATTACGCCTAAGGTGATCTCTAGCTCAACAGTTCCAACACGCATGAAAGTTTCCTCAGCACTCTCCGGTGTGATGCCTCCGGCACCTAGCACACTTGGGTAAACACCCATCAGCTCTCTGGCCCTGATGACCTCTTCCGTGGTTACAACCCTCCACGTCTGTGACCAAAATGATGCCTATTGTCACTGTGCCTCTTGGCATCACCTCTATCAAAGCCAGCAGACCTCTTCCCTGAATCAGACCCACCTGATCGTTTGGCCAGACCCAAACTGTGCTCTATGTCCTTGGCCCTAGCGACCAAGACATCGAAGTCCGTGTAATCCCTAGCCAAGGTATACCTCTTCACTCCCTCACTCAACCCATAACGGAAACGATCACATCGTTCCCTCTCAGTAGGAACTAGCCCGGACGCGTACTGACTCAATCTGACAAACCGTACCTCATACTCGGTCACTGTCATGTCACCCTAAAGCAAGGCCATGAACTCTCTCTTCTTTTCATCAAGATAGCAGGGACCCAGATACTTCTTGCGGATGAACCACCCTAGGAGCTACAGCCCGTGGTTCCGGATGAACCACCCTAGGCCTGCTTCTAAGTCTTATCTTACGTCAAGCAAGATATCAACTACAAACAAAATAAACACGCAAGGATTTAGTTAGCAAAGACAAGGGTCCAAGGTGCTCAAGTATTCCTTTACTCAAAATCTTTTCCATTAAGGTAATAGTAGCAATGGGAACTCAACAACTACGCCTTAACACAACAACCATATTAACACATACTTTCAAACACCATGCAAGTAAGCGAACAACAAGCATACATAGCAAAAACATTCACCGCACGACATACACCAAGATATTGCAACATAACACTTCAACTTACCTTCCCGAGGTCACGAAAACCTGGCTCTAATACCAACAAATGTAATCACCTCGTCCCGGTCTAGCCAACAGACCGATCTGAATGGGTTACATGGGGAAAATCGGGGCGAAACCCGCTAAGGCCTCACTCTGATTAGCAACCCTAATTTTTTCATTTAATTATCTTGTCTAAATATCACATTTAATCATATGTGCGAAGGTGGTAGCGAAAGACGATAACGAAACAATCCAAGCAGAACATAAGGCAACTTAAATTTACCAAGTGACTTGATAGTCCAATTTCATGCATACGAAGCAAAACCATTCATTAAAGATACATATGAACTCAACAAGGAAGCAAACAAGCATTTGAGACTAAAACGTAACGTCCAAGAACCTTTGAAGATGCCAATTAGCCAATTTACCTGCCTGCGTTTCGAAACAGGCTTGCCCGTTCCGAAACGCAGGTTCCAGTTTAAAAACAAGACCAAGACGTACCGAAACTGCCCACCTTATTCCAGAATGGGGGTCTACAGTGACAAAACGTTTCGGAACTTGTTCCGAAATAGGGGTTCTCAGTGGCAAACTGTATCGAAACGGGTTCCGAAACAGGGGCTCACAGTGTCAAATCGCATCGAAACGACACCACTCCCGTTCCGATGCGAGTATCCCTGGAGCTACTCTCATTCTGAAACTACTTCTAGCTTTTCAAAACGCCTGCACACAGAGTGGCCTGAAAACGGGTTTTAGCATCCTCAAACTTGCCCCGAAACATCAAAGATCACAAAGCAACAACCTTACAAACAAACTAGAGGCAACACATCCTACAACTGAGCATGATTAAACATACAAGCATGCATAACGAGTCTATTTAGCTATAAGAAACATGTAGCAACTTAAGCATCACATAAAAAAGGTTTACATCCCTTCAACACAAAAACATGAACATTTAAAAACATGGAAACCAAACATAGGAGTCTAACATACGCTCCTACAACACTTAGCATCCTCATTGCCAATTATTACATTATTCAAGAAAAACCATACTTGAGCAGCAACACACGCTCTTGGGTGCCCCTTCCTTGCTCCTTGCTAACTTCCACACTAACGATCTGCATTGTCGGAAATGAGAGCGTAAGCTTGAAAGCTTAGTGAGGGAACTCAAAAACAAATATAGACAATTTAGGGTCCAAAGTATGGTATCCATAAATCATCAACAAGGCATGCATTAACACCAACATAACAACATAGCCAACCGCTACAAGAATGCATGAACATGGCATCTTACCTCATGTTATGCTTAGCATAGATGTAACAAAACATCTTACCACATCAACCACACATAAACAAGGTATATTGGCAACTATATAGCTTACTCAGATATGCGGATAGCTTCTGGTTGGATTTTCGCCAAACATACTCAATAACAACAATATTACCTTCCGGTGGGATTTCACTCATCACTGTTTTCTTTTACGGATGAGATTTCACTCATCATCACACATATATACTTTCCGGTGGAATGTTACTTCATCTTACTCCACCTTGGTGACTTCACACCACCAAGGCCACTCGCGAATTTGACTCTTACCGTGTGCACACTCATCCTAATGATCGATCATTTATACTCGGTAACATAACAAGTGTCAACATACTAATCGAGTACTCACCATGATTTCACAAATCATGCAATACAACATACGAATCACCATGATACAACACAAATATATCGTAACACGCATAATCGGACACTTATCACACAAGACCACATTTATGCACATTTAGCAAGAAATACATAAAGTTGAACAAGAGGTTAAGCTACCAACTTAACCCCACATTAGATTGGCCTACCAAGCACAATCTAGCACCCCAACAACATACTTTGAACCAATTTAAAACCATTGAAAACATTCCACTCACCAAACACCCCCAATACAAGCCGAGAATGTTGATTAAGTCTCCAAGTTCCCCAGAATTGAGCCTAAAGCTTCTCCAACGTTTTCCATTGCTTCTAATCAACCAAAAACAGTGCATTACGCATCAAAACATCCACAAAATCACTGCCACAAATCAGATTACCACTCAAGACAATTTCACTACATTGCCAAGCCAAGAACTAACCCAAACTCTTCATTTTCGGACTTGAACACAACCCAGCAATTACCCATCAATTTCATCATCCAAATCATCACTAAAAATGTTCAAAAAAGCCCCCAAGTATAACCATACCATCAGCCTAACTTTCCCTCACATAACTACCTCAAAAACTCAAGGTTTCCACCTTTAAACTCACCCACAAATACCCGTTTCGGGATTTCATTAAAACCTTACCATTTTAACATATGTTAAACTTAAAAGCAAGGCTATAACATATATAAACTTTACAAATAAAAAACATAACAAAATCCCATCAAAGTTTCCACCTTTGATTTAAAATTTGAACACTTGGGACAACTCAATAATAGAGTTTATGAAAATCTAAAACCATGAAAATGTTAAGGATGAAGAGGAGAAGTCAAAAACATCATTACCTTGATAAAAACTCTTGAAAACGCTGAGGAAGATGATGGAATAGTGTTTGGGTTGGGGAGGGGTTTTAGTTGTCGTGGGTTTTAGTTTGAAGGAAGAAGATGATGACTCTCAAAACATTTCTTTTACTTGTTTTATTTCATTTATTAGAAAAACCCCATTTTACCCTTAATGAAAACACATGGTCTTTTTAATTCAAAATCAAGCCCATTTTATTTAAACCAAGCCCAAAAACCTTAACCCAATTTACTCACTTAACACCCGACCCCCTAAACCCGGGTGTTACAACCTAATTTAGGTCTTTGGTATCCTATGGATTCCTCCCTTGACCTTTATGCTTTCTCTGATGCGAATTATGGGGATGTAAGATAGATAGGAAAAGTACCTCCAGAACATGTCAATTCTTAGGTAGTATGCTCGTATCTTGGTTTTCTAAGAAACAAAATAGCGTAGCCTTATCTACCATCGAAGCGGAGTACATATCCTTAGGGAGTTGTTGTGCTCAAGTTCTTTGGATGAAGCAACAACTCTTAGGCTATGGTGTTCGAGTAGATACCATACCCCTTAAGTGTGACAACACTAGTGTCAATTGTCTCACTAAGAATCTCATCCAACACTCTAAAACCAAACATATAGAAATTAGACATCATTTCATTAGAGATCATGTTTTGAAAAATGATGTAGTTCTAGAATATGTTGATACATTGAACCTATTAGCGGACATATTTACCAAAACTTTAGATAAATAAAGTTTTTAGACCCTTAGGAGAGAGTTAGGTTTAACCAGCCTTCCTTGACCCTTTTAGGTCCCAAATGACCAAAAATGTGCTTGAAATTATTTGATGATCATGCTTGTGTTGATTTGCCTCCTTTTGCATCTATGCTTGTTGTTAAGGGGAGTATGCATCTGTTTTAGTCCATATAACATGTCCATATATCATTTACATGCATTTAGGCTCGATCTATGTTGGCCTTTTGGACTTAAAACTACCTAAAATGCATTTTATAGCAAATGTGTATCGAAACAGCTGCTTCTATTTTGATACGGGCTCTCACTTCTCAAAATAAGTTGGTTACTATAATTTTTCGTATCGAAACATGGTCTACGCATTTCGATACGGGTTCGTAGTGTTGTTCTGAAACGGCTATTACCTGTATCGAAATAGGTCTTGTACCAAAACGGCTCGGAAGCGTTTCGATCCCCCCATTCCGATACGCCAAGTGGCGTATCGGTACTCGTTTGCGCATATTGTTTAAATGATCCTTGAATGAGTATCTAGCTATAATTAAAACTCAAATTCTCTTTTTCTTTCAAACCATAGCCGAAAACCCCTATATGAACTCCTCAAATCTCTTGATTTTTCACACAAAAACCTAAAATCTTTTGAGGGTTTTCAATCTACACATCAAGGCTAAGGCTTTTCAAGCAATTTGGTGCATTAATCATCCTTCATTCATCCAATTTCCTATATCAAGGTATAAACCCTTTTCTTTTCTTTTCTTTTTGAATTTTTGTTTGATTTTTTTCAATGTTTTTACTCAATTTTTGTATAGAATATATACTTATAGTATGAGTTTTGAAGTTTTTGCAAAAATTCTTTAGAATTCAAAAAAATTTGTTCGAATATATAATTTATAGGGTAAAGTGCTCAGACGGTCACTGAACTTTGGTAAAAAAAACAAAATGGTAACTAAACTTTCAAAAATCACAAAATGACAATTAAACTTTATGTTTTATAACAAAATGGTAACTGGACGTTAAATCCCGTTAAGTGACTGTTATAAAGTTTGGTATAATAACACATTTAGTCCTTCATATTTATACATTCAATTAATTTAGTCCTAATTCGAAACAATTCACTAAATTTAGCCCTCGTTATTTACGCATTCTTTCAATTTGGTCCTTAAAGCAAAATTCCAAAGTATGGAAACATGATAAATAATTACAATTAAATTTTTATAGGAACTCGAAAACTCGACTCGAATCGAAAAAATTTCAAATAAATTTTGAGTTGTAAAATATAACGCGTCAACTCGAATAACTTGAAATTTTTGACTCGACTCGATTGAACGCTCACCTCTATCTTAAGATATGACGCTTCAACTCGAATAACTCGAAATATTCGAATATTTTAAATCATTTTTTAAATCGAATATTTTTAAAATAGAATATTTAATATTTTCATATTTAAATCACATCGATTATTTAATAACAACTTTAAATATTCGATTTAATTTGAAAATATTCAATTTAAAATAAAAAATGATTTAAAATATTCAAATATTTAATTAAATTTTTATAGGAACTCGAAAACTCGACTCGAATCGAAAAAAATTTAAATAAATTTTGAGTTGTAAAATATGACGCGTCAACTCGAATAACTTAAAATTTTTTTACTCGACTCGATCAAATCTCTCACCTCTATCTTAAGATGTGACGCGTCAACTCGAATAACTCGAAATATTTGAATATTTTAAATCATTTTTTCTTTTAAATCACATCGAATATTTAATAACTACTTTAAATATTCGATTTAATTTAAAAAATATTCAATTTACAAGAAAAAATTGATTTAAAATATTCAAATATTTAAAGTAGTTAATAAATATTCGAATATTTAAAAGAGAAAATATTTAAAGTAGTTATTAAATTTCTAGGGGAGCGTTCGATCGAACCGAGTCAAAAAATTTCAATTTATTCGAGTTGATGCGTCATATTTTACAACTCAAACTTTATTTGAAATTTGTTCACTTCGAGTCGAGTTTTCGAGTTCCTAAAAAAATAATTAAATATTTGAATATTTTAAATCATTTTTTCTTTTAAATCTAATATTTTCAAATTAAATCGAATATTTAAAGTTGTTATTAAATAATCGATGTGATTTAAATATGAAAATATTAAATATCTTATTTTAAAAAATATTCGATTTAAAAATGATTTAAAATATTCGAATATTTCGAGTTATTCGAGTTCACGCGTCATATCTTAAAATAGAGGTGAGCGTTCAATCGAGTCGAGTCAAAAATTTCAAGTTATTCTAGTTGACGCGTTATATTTTACAACTCAAAATTTATTTGAAATTTTTTTCGATTCGAGTCGAGTTTTCGAGTTCCTATAAAAATTTAATTGTAATTATTTATCATGTTTCCATACTTTGGAATTTTGCTTTAAGGACCAAATTGAAAGAATGCGTAAATAACGATGGCTAAATTTAGTAAATTGTTTCGAATTAGGACTAAATTAATTGAATGTATAAATATGAAGGACTAAATGTGTTATTATACAAAACTTTACAACATACACTTAACGAGATTTAACGTCCAGTTACCATTTTTTTATAAAACATAAAGTTTAATTGCCATTTTGTGATTTTTGAAAGTTTGGTTACCATTTTGTTTTTTTTACCAAAGTTCAGTGACCGTCTGTATACTTTACCCTAATTTATATCGTATATTTTTCTTTACTATTTTTTGAAATTCTTTTTATCAAAAATTTGTTTTATATTTATATATGTTTTTAAACTATAATGTATAGATTTTTATCAACACCTTGACTATTGGATTAAATTTGGTTGATTTACGCATACATGTGTTTTGTATCTTGATTTGTTTTCAGATTTTGAATATGGGTTCTAGGAGGAGAGTAAGAACTGATGAGGTTGGGGGAAGTACAAACAATTATGACGAATCCCCTCGTCCCAACCTCACTCTACTCTATCAAAAGAGTCTTCAAAACAATGACGCCCATACCAACTTCAAACGCTTTCAAGATCATACAATCTGATGTGAATGTGTTACTTCTATACCCTTTTTGGATTCTGAACATTTTCAATTCCGTTATCTCCCTATTTTGAGGCGTTGGTGTTTCTTTCCCCTTTTGAGCTTACCCGTTACTTTTTACCGTAACATGGTTCTTATTTTTTATGCTAATGCCCAATGTATTTCCAATGTCAATCGTTCTCAAGTGATTGCCATTGAATCCTACATTATGGGGAAGAAGTTTTAGATTGATCCTCAAACTTTGGTCAATGTTTTTGGGTTTGAAGATGAGGGTATTTCGGATGAAAACTCTTTCGGAAACACTCTTGGTGGCTCCGTTATGGTCCTTGATGCTCATGATCACAGCCTTCATCTCATGATCTCTTGGTGGTTTCGTCCATCCGAAAGAAAGTTCTCCCACATTCGTTAAGTCGACGATTTTTTGCTTCGTTGCTTTCATGTGGAACGTCGGCCAAATCTTTGCCGAGATGGTGCATCTTGTCCAAAATCGTAACTCAAATCTTCTCACTTCCTTCACCTATGGAACCGCTTTGAGTTATTTGTTCTCAAAATTGGGGATCGATTGCTCTCTTGATTTTCTGGAATCTCTCAAGGTTCCCATCGATGAGCGCACTCTTCTCCGTTGCAAGTTTCACTTCATTGATGGAGATTGGGTTCGTGTTGAGAATCCTCCTCAAGTTGCGGCCCACGAACCTCAACCTCAAGTTGCTCCACCTAACAATGAAGCTCTCATGACTTTTCTCACCGAGCAATTCAATGACTTGAAAACCAACATGAACTTCGGTTTTGCCGCTATTGATACTCGTTTCACATCATTGGAGGAACGTGTTCAAAATGTTGAGAATCGACTTACTTCGGTTGAAACTCAACAAGCATCGATGGACATGGCTTTTACCGGCTTTTATGGCGAGTAGAGGTAATTTAGAAGGAGCGCCGCTAACGATGAAGATGAAGATGACAATGAGCCTTAGTTATTTGCATCTCATTGCATGTCATCTAGTTTAGGATTTCCCTTTTTATGCACCAATCTATGTTTTGTTTTAGGACCTATGCTTTGATCTCTTGTTTTTTTTTTTTTGATATTAAGTTTGGATTTTTGGAACTTTTGCTTTAGTTTATTATGCCTAATTATATTACATTGCCTTAATTATGCTTTGTCTTGTGCTATATTGCTTTATATCTTGGTTATATTCATTATTCCTTCATTCATTTTGATCTAACAAAAAGGAGGAGAAGGGTTACGCTAAATTTGTTTTAAAAAATCTTTTTCAAAACTTAGCTTCAATTTAGGGGGAGTTTACTTAAAAAATTACTTTGGTTTTGTTATATCAAAAAGAGGAGATTGTAAAACCAATGTTTGATTTTGATATAACAAATAATCTAAGGACCAAATTGCAAAGTATATAAATTTTATGTACTCAAAAGACTCACATTTGACAAGTAAATTTTAGGCTTAAAATGTTTTAAAGTCAAAAGTTAAACCCTATAAAATTTTCTAAGTGTTTCAAAGCCAAATTACTCAAAATCGCCTAGGTGTTTCGATACGAATTGATTTTAGGAGCTTACTGGAAAAACCCTGTTTCGATACGCAATTCACTGTTTCAAGACTAGGGTTTCGAAACGAGCTTGCCCATTTCGATACAACCTTCATCTGGGCTTTTTTAAGTGTCCTTTCGAAACGACTCATAATCGTTTCTATACATGGGTTAAGTATTTTCAAAATTGAGCACTAAATGAACTAGTCGTTACTTGTCATAATGGAATTTTTGAAAATTGGTTAACTGTTTCGATACACCCCTTTGGTGTTTCGAAACGCTTCTTACAATTTCAAATGGTTTCGATACGGTCTATAATCGTTTCGATACGGCCCCCCTTTTTACACGTAACGACTCTTTCTTTTTTGAGGATGTTTCGATATAGGACCACATGTTCCAATACGGGTAGTTGCAAAACTGCATTTATGGAGGGAAGAGAGAGCCCCAATGGCACTATTGATGATCTCAACCATCCAAACGGATAGAAATCAATGAGAAGGTATAAAAGCAAGCCTCAAAAGCACCAGCAACAACTATTGAACCAAAAAAGCAACATCCAAGCAATCAAATCCAAACCCTTGAGCATAAGTGTCAAATTCTTGTACCCAACTCATTTGGAGTTTTTCATTGTAAATCTTTTTAGAGTTTGGGGAGTGTTTACTTGTAATTGGGTAAACAATTAGCCTTTGAGAGGTATTTTCAAAGTTTGCCTATCTTTCTCTTGTAAAGAGTGTTTTTGGGTCAATCTTTGGGTAGAAAGATTGACTGGTTTGTAAGGTTTCCTCCTAAACCAAGAAAAGGGGATGAATTCAAGTTAGTGAATTGTTGAAATCCTTAGTAGGGTGCTGAGGTAGTGGATGTAGAGCTTGTTCGAAGCTTGAACCACTCTAAATCGCATTGTCTTCATCTTTTAAATTTCCTACTTGCACCCCTCAATTTTTATTCTACCAATTTACCCCCCTCTTGGTGTTTAGACATTTTTTGATCAATTCAACCCTTGTTTTGTAATTTAATTCATATTATTTTTATCTTCGATTTGCTGGTATTACATTATATTTTTGTACTAATTTTTTCATATTTTTAAATATAGGATTGAATGATTTAACACTTAAACAACAAACAATTATGATTGATGAGTCATATTTCATTTTAGTGAAAGTCGGTGAAGACCTTGGGTAATTTAGTCACAGAGTTAACTTTTGTCGCTTGTGATACTAACTCAAGAAAGTTTCATTTACCTTATGTTTGTTTTATGTTAGTTAAAGATTTTTCTTTAAAACTTTGATGATGTATTGATATGTGTTGAACACTGTTAAAACTTGAAATTTTAAACTAAGTTTAGAATTTATGTACTTTGTGTTGTGTTGAAACTTTGTAGCATGTATGTATTTTTTTAATTATGGACTTAATGTTTAGAATCTCTATTTAAGCATTTTTATGAACATTTTAATATAATATTTATCAAAAATATTGTTTCATTATTCTCAAAAGTAGTGAACATGTGAAAAAGTTTGTAATAAGTTACAGGTTAACCAATAATCGAATCGCCGGTTAACCGTATCTTATCGGTTAACCGATTCTTAATGGTTAGGTTACGATTAGCTAAATTCAATAACCGTTATATATAACGGTTAACCAGCCGTTTAGACTAAACGGTACGGTTAACCAACCATGACCACCCCTAATATAGATCCTTCAAATATGCTTAATATTGTTATATTAAAAAATTATTTTCATAATCTAATTAATATTAATATATACAAAATAATATTTTTTATAAAAAATATTGATAACTAATAAATTATTCAAACAAGTATCAAATATAAGCATGTCCTTATATGTCATTTTGCTTTTTTAAATAATCAAACAACCATCATCTATCATTTAATTTTACCAAACACTTTTATACAATAAGATAATGTAACCCGCTAGTCAAATCAACTAATGCAATAAGTTATCAGCTAATGTAATCTGCTATCAGCTATCTGCTAATTGCCAAACAGAGCCAATGAATTGTTCTTATCGAGTACTAATTAAGAATAAAAAAAATAATATTTGTACAAAGTTTAAGGTAAAATAAGATCATAAGAGAATCTAAAGTGAAAAATTTTCCAAATTTCTTTTGTTAACAATACTTTATTCACTTTCTCCCCTTAGCAATCAAACTAAATTAAAAAAATACAAATCTCTAACTCTTCATTCTTCTTTTTTCAATATTTTGCAAGAACACATAGAAAGACATCATTGTTATAGAGTTTCATCATCGATCGTCTTTATTAATCACATGTATTTATTTATTTTTATCAATTTTGATTATTATGGTTCCATTGATCAATTTTTTATTCTTAATTTTTGGTTTAATAATTAAGTAATATATTTGTTTTTTTCATGCTAATTTGTTTATTGTTGGCATTATAAGTCAATGTATGTCAAAGAGAAAACAAATTACATCACATTTTTTGAGAGATTATTTATTGGTTTATATTAAGAAGGAGATTACAAAGACAATTGTATCGATGAGATCATTTGTACTTTTTATTTGATCAAAGATAGGCGAGCTCAACTCAAATAAAATTTAATAAAGTATATTTTTTAAAGATTAATTTTTATATGTTGTTGTTCTTGTTTTTTTTTCTTTTGTTTTATTGAACTTTTGATAAATTAAGTACGATATGTATTTTATTTTTATTTTTAATGTTAACCTTATGATTGTTCAGTTCATTTTTTAAATTTATTTTGACCCCTATAATAAATTTTTAATTTTGCCACTGAATAAAAGATTAAATTTTTAAAATTAGAAAAAGATGCCCCAAATTTCAAAAAGTCCAAAAAGTATAAAGACTACTTTAAATAAAAAATAGGATAAATTAAAAAAAACCATCACTAAAATTTGCTCACAAACCTATTTTGGTCATTAAACTTTCAAAACGATCAATTTACTCACTGAACTTTATACATTAACCTAATTTAATCACTTAACATTATTTTTATTAATATTTTGGTATGACTTGATATATTTTATTATTATTAAATATAAAAATAATTTAAAATAAAAATAAAAATATATTTTATTATTATTAATATAAAAATAATTTAAAATAAAATAAAATCAAAATGAAAGCCCATTTTAGAAGACTTTAAAAAACCCATTTTTCTGTTCAAATGAAAGCCAAACCGTCACTTTTTGATGTCGCACCGCTCTTTCCGGTAAATTCTATCATAAGTGGCACCAAACGGCTCCCCTTCCCTCCCTCATTCTATTCTATAAATTTGACTCGCCTGAAACAAAATAAAAAAAATAATAATTATCAATCACCTTTTTTATCATCGATTTGTGCCGTTGTTTGGTGGTTTCTTCGAGCGCCCTCACTACGGAAAAATCCCTCTCCTCCTCATCTTCCTTTGAACCTATTTAGATTCGTCGAAAAATGTCCTGGTATGAAATTTAGGAATTTAAAGTTTCGTGTGTGGGCAGGGGTTAGGCTTGATGCGTAGGTCCAAAATCTATTGTTTCAAGGTCTTTTTGGGGTGTGGTCGGTGAGGGTGATCAGATATAATTTTGAGATTAGATATAATTTGGGGTTTTATTTTTATTTTTATATTAAATAATAATAAAATATAATTTCATTTTATTTTAAATTATTTTTATATTTAATTATAATAAAATATGTCAAATCATATTAAAATATTAATAAAATAATATTGAGTGATCAAAATAGGTCATTGTATAAAATCTAGTGATTAAATTAATCGTTTTGAAAGTTTAATAACCAAAATAGACAATAAAGTAAAGTTCAGTGATGATTTTTATAAATTACCCTAAAAATTAAAAGATTAAAATTCTACGTTCTGTCACATTGTTGTTTATTTATTTTTATAAATTATAGCCACACAAATCGAGTCAAGCGAAAGAAGCCAAGTCTCTCCATCATGTCCATTAGACTGTTGTTCCGCAGCCCACGCCAGTGTAATTTGTTAAATAAGCTTTCAAACACGAAAGGTGTGGGTTTTGCATGATTATTTCATTGGATCCTCCCACTTGTGGCCTTCTTTTTCAGACAATTATAGCAACAAGAGCTTAACCTTTCTATCTTATCAGAGCTTGAAACTCCCTGATAATGGGTATTGCTAGGACACAAGATGAAGAGAGTGACAGAAGGGAGTTCGAAGACTTCAGGATGACTTTGGTTGCTTTGGCCGCCATGGAAAGAAGCAAAGAAAATGAAGATTTCAAAGGCCTAATAAGTCCCGACTTCGCCAACGTTGAACATCAAGACAAGCTTGTTTGTGTCACCAGTGGTGTTTCTTTCCTCGGGCTTGCCTTGGTTAACCGTCTCCTGCTCCATGGATACTCTGTTCGAATCCTAGTCGACAACCAAGGTAACGATTTCTTTGTCCAAAAAAAAACCTTGTCTGATTTAAGGCCCTTGTCAAATGTTCCATGTTTCCAGAAAGGTTATTAATCTGGGTCTTTGGGTTTGATGCAAAAAATACTGCAGAAGATGTAGAGAAGCTGAGGGAGATGCAGGTTTCAGGGGAGATGATGGCGGCTTGTAACAACAAAATATCGGTGGTAATGGCTAAGCCAACCGAAATCCAGGGCCTCACGGAGGCGTTTGATGGTTGTCGTGGAGTGTTTCACACCTCTGCCTTCGTCGACCCTGCTGGAATCTCTGGTTATTCTGTGAGTTCGTTGTTCTTTCCCCCCATTTCTTGACTGTGTTTTCTATCGCTATTCAGGCACGCCAAGTGACTGTAATAATGCTCCAAAGGTGTTGGAAATATGTTTAGTAGACCAGTAAAAAGGTATGAAATCTGTGCATTGCAGAAGTCTGACGAACATTACTCAGATAAGTATAGACACCATAGGTGCTGTTCCGGTTATGTGGTCTGAACTCATGCCAAAATCATGAACTTCATGTTTCACACTATCCTGTCCTTGCATGACCTTTTATGCATATGCTGCTTCGACTTTTCATTTTTCTCATGTCCGATACCTATATGAGACGCGTATTCAGACATAGATATGTTTATGATTCTCCTAATATATGAAACGTTTTAGAAAAAGTTGAGAATGCTTGTATGCAATGTATACTCAGATATGAAGCTTCCCTTAGGAATACATTTTAACCACGATGTAAGAATGCTATGGGTAATTTTTCTTCTGGTGTTTTTGTTAGAAATCCATGGCTGAAATAGAAGTAAAGGCCAGTGAAAATGTGATGAAGGCATGTGCAAGAACAGCTTCTGTAAAGAATTGTGTGCTCACTTCTTCACTTTTGGCCTGCATATGGAGAGACAGCTACCAACCTCAACTTCCCACTTTGGTTAATCATGATTGCTGGAGCAATGAATCACTTTGCATGGACAAAAAGGTATATATATATATATATATATATATATATATATATTGCAAGCAAATTAGAGGTAGAAAATATCACTACTTTGAGACTTCATTTTTTTTGTAAGCACCTATCTCGGACTCTTTTCATCCTTTAAGGAAAGTCGGTTACATACCATTTTCCGACACTTGCACTCGAATGCACATAACACTGTTTGCTCTAAAAATGTGGCAGCTCTGGTTTGCGTTGGGGAAGCTGAAAGCAGAAAAAGTTTCATGGAAAATAGCTGAAGAAATGGGCTTAAAATTGACCACAATCTGTCCAGGACTCATTACAGGACCTGAATTCTCCCACAGAAATCCCACAGCAACAATAGCTTATCTCAAAGGTATTTCTTCAGAAAAGAAGAGAAAAAGAAATCCCATTTTTCACTCAATTTTCATCTTGAAAAAGCTAATTAGATAAGTAATTTTGAAACTCAGGAGCACAGGAAATGTATGCAAATGGATTACTAGCCACTGTTGATGTGATACGATTGGCTGAGGCTCATGTATCTGTGTACGAGGCAATGGACAAAACAGCATCCGGAAGGTACGTTTGCTTCGATCGAATCATTGAAAGAGATGATGAAGCTGAGAAGTTGGCAACCGATATAGGGATGCCTGCACACAATATTTGTGGGAGTTCATTGGAATTTATTCCAACTCACTTTCAATTGTCAAACAAGAAACTTAACAATCTTATGTCAACCACACTCAGAAATTGCTATGCCCAAAGTTGACCCAAGTCAATTTTTTGCTTTTGATTCTGTTTTTCTATTCAGCAAAAAAAAAAAAAAAAAAATTAAAAAGGCATGTTTTTCACCTCCCATTTTAATAACCAATAAAGGTATGTTACAAAGTTTACTCGTGTTATTGGGATGTAGATCATTGATTCTTCCTATATTTCAATAAAAATCACGAAGGATATGTTTGATATTTTTCCGAAGTCATATATGTTAAGTTGATTTTGAAGGATAAAAAATTTCTGTTTCTTTTGGTGTCTTTTTTCATGTTTCATCATTAATAAATAAAATTTTTGAGCCTTAACCTGTATTCTAAATCATAAACTATGAGACCTAAAATTATATTTTATCTCTAATCTCTGCACTTTAACCATAAATTTATTTTTTAAGATAAGAGGGACATAATTCAATTTTTTTTTGACAGAAGGGACATAATTCGATTTAGAACATTGGTCCATCTAATATATTGATACAAATATGTTTAGTTATTTTTCATGCGTACAATTCTGTATATATTAATATAAAGGCGGCTAACCTAAAGCTGTCACAACCATATCTCTTATACCTAAACCAACTTCCATATCTCATTTTTTTGTTTTGGTGTTGGGTTCTTAGTTCTTTTTTAGAAATTTTTTTTTTTGTTTCTTTAAGCGATAATAAGTAGGGAAATTTGGGGTATGAATGACACAACGCGAAGAATCTTTTGTTTAATATAGTGGAATAATACATTAGATCTATTAAAGAGAACTAAATATTTAAATTTTAGTGTTATGATTGAAAAAAATTAACTTAGGAGGATCGTCCCATAATGAGTATTTTTGATATCTAGTCTGAATTAATCAGTCAATGTGTTTGATATTGATAGTTATAAAAAATCAATTACATAAAATATTGTCAAATTATATTATAATTTATAATATTTTGTATAATTACATATTATATAATTACACAACGGATTGGATACTGTTGTGTAATTTCACAAATATTATGAAAGTTGTAATAATTTATATAATTAAGTAATGTTTTGTGTAATTGGATAGTACTTTATGTAATTGGATAATTATACAAAAATATTATAAAACTGTAATAATTTATATAATAATAATAATATTTTATGCAATAGAATATTCTACAACACTCAACGAATATCGTTGAACACCACTAACGATGAACATCGCTGAACACCATTAAATTAATTAATAAACACTAAAAATTACAAAGACTCAACATATAATTATAAATTATTTAAATAAAATTTCAATTAAATTATTTTTCATATATATATTATATTTTTTATTTTTTTAATAATTGATCAAATACCAACCTTAGTTAAATTAAAAAAAACCTAAACTAAAAACCCTAAACTCAAAACCTTAAACCATAAACCCTAAACCTTAAATTTTAAACCATAAACTCTAAATCCTGAATTCGAACATGAAAGCGTACAAGAAAAACTAAAATCCTAATTAATTATCTTAATCTTCCCCGTCTCCTCCAATTTTCTCTCAATTCCTTAATTAATTGCATCTAGTGGCTAGTGCAGGAACCGGGAAATTTCCAAGTAGATATTGGATCAAAAAATTCAGATAAGTTTAAACACAATTTTAAGTTGAAACAACCATGGATATAAATACAATATCAAAACTATCAAACATGTCCTTATTTGATCGCTTTTGGGTTTAGAGTTTAGGGTATACGGTTTTTTATTTTTTAAATTGATTAAGGTTTGTATTTGATCCAATTATTTAAAAAATTAAAAATATAATATATATATATGAAAATAATTTAATTGAAATTTTATTTTAAATAATTTATACTTATAGTCCTTGAAATTTTTAATCTTTATTAATCAATTTAATGGTGTTCAGCAATGTTCAACGTTAGTAGTATTCAACGGTGTTCGTCGAGCGTGGTAGATCATCCTTACGCAATAGACTTTAATGGAAACTTTATCCCAATGTCCCTAGATCAAAACTAGACATAAAATATACAAACGATCTAGATGTTTTATGAGGGCTTTATTTGGAAAAAGGCTGCAAAGTTGGAATTTGGTCACCATCTACGATGTTAATGGCCCAGAGAGCAAAGAAAAAGCAATGAACAGAGATTTGATTATTAAAACCGACACACACACACACAAAGCATGACTTGATTTCGAAATAAAAAATTATTTGAATTCCAAAAACCAATTGTAAAAGCTTAGGTATCACTTCAAAAGCACATGATTGACAAGGAAAAAGACTGAAGGCTGCCCTACATCACATGCTGCCAGCAAACGTGATGTAGCATGCAACCTTGTGTTTTGTCAATTAGTATTGATGGTAGTCATATATTAAAAAAAGGAAAAATTATACGCGTGATCACCTAACTATTATATATTTCCTGTTTTGATCACCTAATTAATTTTTTCGTCAAAATCGTCTCTCGTGTTAGAAACGTTTCTTATTTTGGTCCCTTTCCGTTAAAAAACTAACGGTAGCGCTGACGTGACATTTTTAAAATATTTTTTTATTCATTTCTCTCTCCTCCCCTACATTATTTTTATTCAACCAATCATATGGTAACATGTGTCTCCACCATATTATTGAAGAAAACTAAAGAAAATTAAAACCATACACTCCTTGCTTCAACTGGGAATTGAACCCACAAATAGCAAGTTGGAAGAGTCGCGCAACAACCAACTATACTAAGCTTGTTTTTTAAAATAAATCCACTAACATTTATATTTAACGAATGTTAAGTTAGCAACAACACAAAATAGAATATAAAAGGTAAGAGAGTGACTCGACCACAATACCTCATCGATAAAATTTTAAATAGTTAACCACCAAGTTAAAGTAAAAAGTTATTAAATTATTTTTAACTAATTTTTTATTAAATTAAAAATCAAACTAGATTTAATTTTTTTACTTTGTTTGATAATAAAAAATTAATTAAATAATTATTTATTTATTTTTATAAAATTAGATATTAATTTTTTAACAATTAATTTAATACTATTTATTTATGATAAAATATAAACTTTTTAATTATATTTATTTATTATTTTTAAATTTAAATCAGGATCTAAATAATTATTTTTACATAATTTAAATTTTATATTTAATAATAAATAAATATCATTTAAATTTAATTATTTATATCTAAATTTCATGTCATTTAATAGTTATTAAATATAATTTAAAAATTTATATTCTATCATAAATAAATATTATTAATTTTATAGAAATAAATAAATCTTTAATTATATTTGTTATTATCGAACAAAATGAAAAATGCTGTGAATAAAATAACAAAGAACAATAATAAGAATAAAGAACAATAATGGAAGAACAAAGAGATGAAAGAAAGAGGGAGATTTGTATTATTCTCAAATATAGACTTGTATACAATGCCTTCATCAAGTCATCTATTTATAGGCATAAGAAGTACATATTACATTGAACTCTAAATAAATGAGATAATATTCCTAATGATAAAGTAAATCAATCTCCTTAGATAAAGGTCTAAACGTGATAGACATCCACATAGATAAATATTCATAACACTCCCCCTTGGATGTCTATGTAGATAATGTGCCTCGTTAAAACCTTACTAAGATAAAAACCCAGTGGGAAAAAAATTCTTTAGTGAAGGAAAAAGAGTACAGACATCTTTGATACGCATAACATGTTGCCTCATTAAAAACCTTACCAGGAAAACCCTTTGGGACAAAACCTCGGTCAAGGGAAAAAGAGTGCAACGCGTATTTACTCCCCCTCATGAAAACACTACTAAAGATCTTTGAATCTTCATAATTCAACCTCGATTACTATTTTCTAAAGATAGCGGGGATGAAACTTTGGAGTAATATTTTCTATGATGTATCCACCTTCCATTATCTCTACACAAGATAGCATTTGTATCGTATCTTGTGAAAGTAAATCACATATCTTCTGGATATGTTGGGTCAATGGTCTTAGCCAAACACATTTTTGGCTTGCCTTGTGCTTAACAATTATTTCTACAAGATTTGAGGAGGCATCGACGAATGTTTGAAGATCTAAATGTAATGATCTTTGTACATTCATAGATATTTCTTGACCAACTAATATATAGTGCTTCAAGACTAAGAAAAAATATAATTATCTTTATTCACATCCAACAATCTTACAACTATTGGGATACTCAATAGATATGCTCTATTCATATTGAATCTTCTTTAATATTCTTTCAGCTTATGTCTATTCATAGACAAAAAGAAATATATAAAAATGCTCGATCTTCAGGTCGAGATAAACTTGATGTCAAGATTCAAGTACTTGTATTGAAGGTACTTCATGAGTTTCCAATTTGAAGCTTTTTAGGATTTCTAAAATTATCATAATGGATCTTGATCCAAACTCCTTTAAAATACATAAGGAAATCTGATCATTCTTATAGTATTCTCTCAATCAGTATTCACTAAGGCAATTATACGAAATGCGCCAAAATATTCATGAGACATGTCTAAATAAATTTCCTCAGAAATTTTCAAATGCTCCTAGCATTTTAAATCCTTCAAGGATAAATATGGATCCACAAATAATTAGACGCATGCAAAATTTTTCATAACTGCCAAAGTAATTGCATCCACCATGAAGTAATTAAAACTTTTCATAAATCATAGTTCACGTCGTATTTATGACTACTTATTTGTGCCTCACTTGCATTACACCTTTAGGTGTTTAGACTGTTGGTCCAAATATTTCTATTTTAGAAGTTCAAAGCATCTTTCAACATAGGCCAATTCAATATCTATACTTATGGATAGATTTTATACAAGATCCTCGATTTCTTTCTTTACTTCTATAGAAGTATTTTATGTAAAATTGTTTGTAAAATCGTTGTCGACAACTTTCCAATTTTTTGGTTCCATTCTCGTAATGACATAACTCATCGAGATTTCTTCAAGATTTCAATCTTTATTTCAGGTACCTGAAACTCTTCAAGAGTTTTATTATTAGTTATGTCTTGGGTCTCTTTAGGACCACCCGCCTCCAATATATGATCATCTCATATTACTTTCTATTTACGAGAATTTTGATCATTGGAATCATTTCAACTATCATGCTTCATGCATGATTTACATTCTCTCGCTCTAACATGTAATTTAAACTTGAGCATTTCAGCTGGTATATGAGACTTAATTACTCTCATCAGGTCAGTAAATATGTCTGGCAGTTGACATGTAATAACATGAATTATTTTATGAACTTCTAGTTCATATACGATGATCTAGATAATGATAATTCATTTTCCTCTATCCAGCTGATTATTATCTCCCCTGATGTTGAGAAAAATCATGTCATAAATGATTCTCCAATTAATGTTTAAGAATTTAAACATAAAAGGAGACTCGTACTGAATATATATTCTCAACCCTTTTTACTTGCCCATTTTGTGTGTTATGGTGGAGCAATTCAACTATATATCGCACATTCAAAAATTCAAAAATGGGAAATATGACTTCTGACCAAAAGTCAAATCATAATGGGGAGTTTATTATAACTCGTTGGCTTGATGCGTATAAGTGTTGCTATATGGAAATACCATATAAATAATAAATATTTTGTTCTCACAGTTTAGTTATTAAATAGGAGGCATCCAATTAAAAATTTGCTAAATCGTATTTTTTCATAATCAATAGGCTTTGTAACAACTGATATAGCCTAAAATATAAACCTACTAGCTTTTCAAGACGAATAGTCTAACTGCATAATCTGAATCATTTTAGAATCAATCTCACAAACTTCTGGTTGTAAGTTGATAAAATAATGTAGATGCATCTACCAAAACCATATAAAACTTTTCACATTTGTGGATATATGGGCCCATATTTCGTTCAGATATGCAAGACATATAATCTCAACTTCAGTACAATAACTTTAAGTTCTAATTCTTTTGCTAAGTGGGATCATATATATCCTTTGAGAACAAACAACACAAGAACTTCAGGTTCTTTTAGTAAGTGGGATTTAATCAATTCCTTTAAGCAACACAAGAACTTCACGTTCTTTAATAAGTGGAATTTAATCCATTCCTTTGAGAATAAGCACCAAAAGAACTACAGGTTCTTTTAATACATGTGCATGTAAATCTCAATAATTTCTGCACCATTATTGATCAGGATGGTCTAACCGATCATGCCAACTATATATATGTGTGTATATATCTCTGAATTTGTGAACTTCTTGTTTACCATAACATGTAATTCAATCTCACTCGTACATGTCTAGTACGGCCATCAAAATTGTTCCTTTAAATAAGAATATATTTAGCTCTTTCGGAACTTTCAATTGAAATTATCTTTTGGTAGCAATATATAGCTCTTCTAGAGCTTTCAACTGACTTTTTGGCTACCAGAACTTATATCCATATTGGCTTATTTCAAATGCCAATTGATAACATATGTTATCTATAATTCCCAAAGGGATATTTTGCTAACTCATATTGCTCTCTTAAAATTTTCACTTATAGTGGTTGTTGAGTGAATCGAATGATCGAAATGAACCAAGAGGGGGGGGGGTGAATTGGATTTTTAAAGGTTTAGGTGGTGGAAATTACAAATTAAAAAGATAGACAAATAATTTTAGAGTGGTTCAAGTTCCAAATGAACTCTACATCCACTACCTTAGCTTCACTAAGGATTTGCAACAATTCCACTAATTGCTCTTCCCCTTTTCTAGGCTAAGGAGGTAACCCTTACAATTTTCGGTTAAATTTTCTACCCAAAATTTAACCCAATCCTCACACAAATAAGACAAAGAATTTGTTGGCTAAGAAAGTATCTCTCAATACAAATTGTAGCCCAATTACAAGCACTCAACCCAATTGAAATGATAAGAATGAAAATTACAATTGGGGTTTCTAGACAATATTGGGATTTAGGCACAAATGCTTGGATTTGATGTTTGGATGTTTGCTTTTGGATCAATAGTTGTTGCTGGAGCTTTTAGAGGTCCCTTTTATACGTTCTCATTGATTTCTAGCCGTTGTGGTTGTTACATTCATCAATAGAGCCGTTGGGGGTGTTATCTCACCTCCATAAATGCAGTCTGCAACCAACTGTTTCGAAACGCCCGACCCTGTTTCGAAATAGACCAAAATAGAAAGAGCCGTTGGGGTGCATTAAAGAGCCCGTATCGAAACGGTCTGACCCGTTTCGAAACACTTTTGCCACTGTCAAGGGTCGTATCGAAACGGTTTGAACTCATTTCGATACGCCTTAACGGTTTCTTAAAAATTAGTTAAAAACTTGCAACGGTCATATTTTTCAAATCAAATGAAGAACCGTTTCGAAACATTGAATGTCGTTTCGATACGGTTTCTCTATGTTCTAAAGCCGTTTCGAAACTTGTTTCGAAACACATGTTGGCAGTGTTGAAAACGTTTCGATACCATTTTCAAAACATGGGTTGACAGTTTCAAAACTCCTTAGCCCGTTTCGAAACAGGGACTCGAAAATCACTGTTTTGGCTTTAAGAACACTTAGAAAATATTTGGAAAACTTATTTTTTAACTAAGGCATATTCTTTAAATCATATAGGGATGTTTGAGGACTTAAAAATTCGTTTTCACATTTTCAATTCAGTCCTTAGGTTCTTTAGTTATATCAAAATTAAAATATCGGTTTCACAATCTCCCCTTTTTGATATAACAAAACCAAAGTTACAATTTTTAAGAGTTTTGAAAATTTTGATTACATTCTAACTCCCCCTCAATTTATGATTGGTTTTTAATTGTTTAAAAAAGATTTAACTTTGAAATTCAAGGTTTAAAACTTAAAAACACTTTAAACAAATAAAAACGAATTTTTGGCTCTTAGATTTCTTCTCCCCCTTTTTGTTAGATCAAAAATAATAAACAAGGCTCATATAGAAGAGATAGGGTTAGTAACAATAAGCATTAAGCAATAAGCAACAATAATATTAATTCATAAAATTAAAATATCCAAAACATAAATCTTCAACAATAAGTTCAAAGCATAATCCCAAATAAAACTAAAAGCATAGGTTCATAAAACATAATGGAAATAAAAATGCAAACTTAATCCTAAAATGCATAGCTAATATGATATGTCATGAATATCATAGGCCTCGTCGTCACCATCATCATCCGAATTCTCATCATCACTCTTCACTTGAGATTGACGAAACTTCATCCATTGGCCATAAAAGGTAGAGAAGGACATATCCATGGCTGAGTGTTGATTCTCAAGGGATTGGAGTCGATCCTCTACATTTTGCAAACGAGTATTGATAGCACCAAAGCCCGAAGCCATGTTAGTGTCCATGGCATTGAATCGCTCGGTAAGGAAAGCCGTGAGAGCTTCATTGTTTGCAACTTGAGCTTGTGGTTGAGGTTCAACGGGAGGAGGAGGAGGAGGTGCTTCCCTATCAACACGTGCCCAAATTCCATCGTTTACATAGCGAAAACCGGACTTACGGAGAGAGGACTCACCAATTTTTGACTTGCGAGGTTCCCAAGAGTCGTAGGTGCAATCAAGATTAAGCTTGCTAAAGATGTGACTTAAAACCGTTCCATAAGAGAAAGATTTCAGTGCATCGGTGTCACGAAGCTTAACATTGTTAACAATTTTGACAAATATGATCTTAACTAGATTAGGGCGCTCACCACGACGGAAACACTCAAGCCAAAAATAGTCTACTTGACGGATGTGAGAATATTTACCTCCGGAGGGGCGAAGGAACCATGAGACCATCAAATGGAGGAAACGATCGTGCGTATCCAAAGTAAGCACCGAACCGGTGTGAGAACCAAAGTGACTCTCATTCTCAAGTCCTTTGTTCTTAAGAGCAAATGTAGACTCCAAGAGAGGGATGTTAATGACAATCTTCTTTCCCAAAATAAAAGACTCAAGCCCAACAACTTCGGAGTTGTCTTCATCATTGATAAATTGAGCATTGGAGTAAAAGAGAGGTACCATGTGTTTGTAGCAAATGTCCGGGATGCTCAAAAGACCAAGAAAACTCCATTCTCTCAAACGGTCGAGGTAACGAAAAAGAAAGCGCTCGGAGTCAAGAAAGTTGAGATCAATCACACGCTCATGACGAACTTCGTAATCCTTGACATATTTGAAACGATCTCTCATCTCTAGAGTTCGAAGAGATTTTTGAAATAGCAGAGTGAGATTAGGACGAATACTCGAGTCACTAACTTGACCGGTCTTACGCTTTTTGGGAATATTGTCCGTAGCCATCCTAAAAACATTAAGCAAGAGAAAAGAAATTTAAGTGTATGCATGAGATTTCGTAATTCAATCCAATGATAAATCCCACTTAGGTTGAAAAACAAGTTTTTAAAATCAAATAAACAAATCAAAACAAAACAAAAAAAAAATTAAGAGAAAAACAGTGAATAAAAATACGAAAGAAAAATTTTATATTCGAATAAAAAAATTGAAGATTTTGAATTTTTTTTACAAGATTTGAAAAACCCGAGTAGCAAAACATATAAACTATACAAAAATAAAATTTTCTAACCTAAGATTCGAATACAAATTGAAGGAAAAAGAAAAAGAGGAAAAATACCTTGATTTGGGATTTTGGATGAATGGATGAAAATCCTTGCACAATATTGTTAAAGCTTGCTTAGACTTGTGTTTAAGAGAAAAACCCCTCAAGATTTGGTGAAAAACAAAGAGGTTTAGAGGGTTTTTATAGAAAAAATTCGAGTCTAGGGTTTTTAGGGTTTGGAAGTGTTTTAATTTGTGTTGAACTTTATCATTAAAAACCCCTTTAAAGCAGTCCGCGAATCCGTTTCGGAACGGTCTTGACCGTTTCGAAACGCGGACATGAAAGATTGACCAACTTTTCAACTTCAGCTGACCGTTTCGATACGGGGTTGACCGTATCGAAGTCCCGTTGACTCGTATCGAAACTTGTTTCGATACACCCCTTGGCAGTAGCCAAAACGTTTCGAAACCCTGTTAAGGCGTTTCGAAACGCCCTTCTCTCAGATATGAATTTAAAGCATCCGTATCGAAACAGATTGACCCGTTTCGATACACCTGGGCCTGGAAGTGCAGATGAGGCTCTAAAAGTGCAGAAAAACGAATTTTTCTAAGGCCTAACTTGCATGAATGATTGAAATGAGCAGGAAAAACATATGCAAACATAAACATACTCCCCATAGCTATAGGAATGGATGAAATTAGGAGTAAAAACACATAAACATGGCATTTCACAAGATCAAGCAATTTTAAGCACAAAAGAGGTCCTAAAAGGTCATATTGGCTAGCTAGACCTAACTCTCTCCTAAGGGACCAAAAACGCTTTTTGTCTAAAGGTTTTGTAAATATGTCCGCTAATTGATTTAAGGTGTCTACATACTCTATAACCACATCTTCTTTAAGGACATGATCTCTAATGAAATGATGCCTTATTTCTATGTGTTTGGTTCTAGAGTGTTGGATGAGATTTTTTGTCAAACATATAGCTCTAGTGTTATCACATTTAAGGGGTATGGTTTCAACCTTAATGCCATAATCTAAGAGTTGTTGCTTCATCCAAAGGACTTGAGCACAACAACTCCCTAAGGATATGTACTCGGCTTTGGTGGTAGATAAAGCTACACTATTTTGTTTCTTAGAGAACCAAGATATGAGCATACTACCTAGGAATTGACAAGTTCTCGAAGTACGCTTCCTATCGATTTTGCACCCCCCATAATCCGCATCCGAATAAGCATGAAGGTTGAAGGTGGAGTCTCTAGGGTACCAAAGACCTAAAAAAGGAGTATCTCTAAGGTACCTAAAGATTCTCTTAATAGCTATAAAGTGAGACTCTCTAGGACTAGCTTGAAACCTAGCACACAAGCAAACACTAAACAAGATATCCGGTCTACTTGCGGTAAGGTAAAGCAAAGATCCAATCATAGAACGATAAAGCTTATAGTCAACACACTTACCTCCTTCTTCTTTGTCAAGCTTTGTAGAAGAGCTCATAGGTGTGGCTTGAGGCTTTGCATTCTCCAAGCCAAACTTCTTGAGCATATCATTTATGTACTTTGCTTGATTGATGAAGGTGCCATCCTTCTTTTGCTTGATTTGGAGTCTCAAAAAGAATGAGAGCTCCCCCATCATGCTCATCTCGAATTCACCTTGCATTAGCTTAGCAAACTCTTTGCAATGACATTCGTTAGTAGAACCAAAAATAATATCATCAACATAAATTTGAACTACTAAGATGTCATTTTTATATATTTTTATAAAGAGTGTAGTGTCCACCTTACCTTTTTCAAAACCCTTTTCAATTAAAAAGTTTGAAAGTCTTTCATACCAAGCTCTAGGAGCTTGTTTTAAACCATAAAGAGCTTTAGTGAGTTTGAAAACATGATTTAGAAATTTTGAATCTTCAAAACCCGGTGGTTGTTCCACATACACTTCCTCATTTATAAAACCATTTAAAAACGAGCTTTTAACATCCATTTGAAAAAGCTTGAAATTATGATAACATGCATATGCAAGCAACATCCTAATGACTTCCATTCTAGCTACGAGTGCATAGGTTTCATCAAAATCTATTCCCTCTTCTTGAGTGTAACCTTGTGCTACTAGCCTAGCTTAATTTCTCACAATGTTACCACTCTCATCTAGCTTGTTCCTAAAGACCCATTTAGTTCCTATGGTAGATTGATTACTAGGCCTATCAACTAATGTCCAAACGTTACTTCTCTCAAATTGATTTAACTCTTCTTGCATAGCCATAATCCAAAAATCATCTTTCAATGCTTCTTTTATATTCTTAGGCTCTATGCATGAGATAAATGCAACATAATTCATTAATCTAAGAGAAGATCGAGTGGTTACCCCCTTGGATGGATCACCCAAGATTTCACCATCTTTGACATAGTTGAACTCCCTTGGGTAGCTGTAAAACCTATGTTTGATTTTGATATAATTAAATCTTTAAGGATCAATTTGAAAAACTTAAAATTTTTTTATAAGTCCCTTAATAAGTTTTAAATTACCAACTCTTTCAAACTAATTTGAAAAACTCAAACTCAAAATATTTTCTAAGTGTTCCAAAGCCAAACTATTAAAAAATGTCCAGGTGTATCGATACACTTTCAAGCGTATCGATACCTTTTTTCCAAAGTTGGCTACTGGAGAAACACGTATCGATACGCTCTTCACCTGTATCGATACGCCCCTTCGTAAAAGTCCAAAGAGTTTGAATGGCATACCGATACGATAAACCCTCGTATCGATACAGACTTAATGATTTTTAAATTCAAGTCGGTTTAAATATTTTGACCGTTGGTGTCAGTTGGTTGGTAACCAAATTTTAAATTGGTCGTTGACCCGTATCGATACGCCAAACCCTCGTACCGATACAGAAATCGACAGTGAGATAAGTTGAGAAAAAGGTATCGATACGGTAAACCCTCGTTTCAATACCCCGTACCGATACGCTTACGTGCGTATCGATACCCCTTATTTATTGCACACAACAGCTCTTTCTTTTCTGAGACAGGTATCGATACGGCTCCCCGTGTACCGATACGGATAGCTGCAGAAGTGCATTTATGGTGGTAAGAGAGGGTTCCAACGGCTCCATTTATGTTCCCAACCACCCAAACGGCTAGAATTAATGGAGGAGGTATAAAATGAAGCCCTTTGAAGTTCAGCAACAACTATTCAACATTCAAGCATCATCAAAGCAAAAATCCAAACCCTTGAGCTATTCAAAGTCAAATTTTTGTACCCAACTCTAGTGTGTTTCAAATTGTCAATTTGTATTGTGAGTTTGGGGTTGTTGAAATTGTAATTGGGTAGACAATTATCCTTTGAGAGGAAACATTTGAGTTTACCAAAATCTTTCTTTGTATTTGAGTGGATTAAGCTTTGGGTAGAAAGCTTAATCGAAATTGTAAGGTTTCCTCCTCATCCAAGAAAAGGGGACGAATTCAAGTAGTGAATTGTTTGAAAATCCTTATTGGGAACTAAGGTAGTGGATGTAGAGTTCATTTGGAGAACTTGAACCACTATAACCCCTTGTGTCATTTTTATTTTCAATCTTTCTCTTCACCAAAATTTTAATTGCCAATCCACCCCCCTCTTGGCCATTTGCAAGTGTTCGATCAACTCAACAATTGGTATCAGAGCTACACTCATTGGAAGGATTACAACCCTCTTGAGTCGATTCTAGGAGAGTTTGATCGACAACAAGTCAAGCAATGGCATCCACCTCCAACTATGAGTCCCAATCCACCACCAAGCCACCATTCTTCAATGGGGATAACTATCCTTATTGGAAGAATAGGATGAGGCTTTTCATCAAGTCTACCGACTATATGGTATGGGATGTAGTTGAAGAAGGTCCATACATTCCCATGAAAAGAGATGGAGAAAGGCTTGTCCCAAAAGTCAAAGTCGAAATGACGGATGATGAAAGAAGAAGGATGCAAGTGAATGACAAAGCTCTTCATGTAATATTTTGTGCACTTGGTCCGGATATCTACTCCAAGGTGTCTTCAATCGAAAATGCCAAGGAGGTTTGGGACACCCTCGAGACAACATATGAGGGAACTAGTGATGTCAAGGAGACAAAGATTGGGCTACTCAATCTAAGCTATGAGAACTTCAAGATGGATCCTGAAGAAAGTGTCTCCAAGATGTTTGATCGGTTCTCGGTCATTGTCAACGGTTTGAAGGGTTTTGGCGAAATCATTCCCGAAGACAAGCTAGTGAGAAAGTTGTTGTACTCTCTTCCGGAGTCATGGGATGGCAAGAGAATGGCCATCATTGAAGCTAGAGATTTGAAGACTCTCAAGCTTGATGCTCTTGTTGGATCTCTACTCACACATGAAATTATGAGGAAGGGAAGAGAACAAGAGAAGAAGATAGTGGAGAAGAAGGAAGTTGAGAAGAAGAAAGTGGGAATCGCACTAAAAGCTTCACATCAAGAAAGCGATTCTAGTGAGGATGAAGATGAGGAGATGGCTATGTTGGCCAAACATTTTACTCGGTTTATGAAGTCAAATTGTGGAAGAAAATTCATTAGAAAGGGAGACTTCAAGAGTAAAAGCAAGGAAGAGGAGAAGGACCAAATTACTTGCTATGAATGTAAGAAACCGGGTCACATCCGTTCCGAGTGTCCTCAATTGAAAAAGAAAAGCTTTGGGAAGAAGAACAAGCTCAAAGCACAAATAGCTACTTGGAGTGACGATGAGTCATCCGAGGAAGAGGAGGAAGTGGCCAATCTATGTCTCATGGCAATTGATGATGAACCTAAGGTAAACTCTCACTTATCCAATTTCGATTTTACTATTGATGAACTTCAAGATGCTTATGATGAATTGCAAGAAGTGTATGATGAGTTAGTAGGAAAATACAAAGAGTCCATTTTGAAAAACAAGAAAATCATTTCCGATTTGAAAAATCAAAATGAGACATTTTCTAAAGCTAACTCCGAATTGGAAAAGAAGGTTTTGTTTTTAGTAAATCTTTCAAATGATCTTAAAACAAAAAATCTTGAACTTGAAAAACTTCTTTCCGATTTTCAAGATTATCACACAAAGGAAGTGGATAATCTTAAAACATCTATTGCTATTGGGAAAAATAACTTTGAAAAAGGAAATCATTCTAAATCCCAATATGTAAAAAGAAAACCTTTTGTACCTAAACAAAGAAATTTTAATAAGCAATCTAGAGGTCAAAGAGTTAGGAGTGTTTGGGTTCCTAAAGAACTCATTATTTCTAATGATATAAATGCTATTGCTTCTTGGATTACTAAGGAAACCAAAATGTTGAAGGCTAACACTCATGGACCCAAAATGATTTGGGTACCAAAAATCAAGGCCTAATTTCTTTGTTTGTAGGGGGAGCATTGCTACAAGGCTAAAGCTTCAAGCAAAAATTCTTGGTACCTTGATAGTGGATGCTCAAGACACATGACCGGTGACAAGAGTCGATTTGTGGAACTAAAGCCTAAAGGTGGTGGAGTGGTAACGTTTGGTGACAACTCCAAAGGCCACATTGAAGGAATAGGCTCCATTGGTAATCACTCTTCTATTTTCATTGAAAATGTTTTGTATGTCAACGGTCTTAAGCATAATCTGTTGAGTATTAGTCAATTGTGTGACAAGGGTTTTAATGTTATATTTGATAAAAGTGGTTGCAAAATTGTAAACATTAAAAACAAATCAACTAATACTCATTGGTCATCGCATAGGGAACATTTACATGGTGCATCTAGAAGACATTCATTCATCACATACATGCTTAGTTGCACATGATGAACATGACTCATGGCTTTGGCATAGAAAATTAGGACATGCTAGCATGAGTGTCTTAGAAAAATTAATTTCCCTTAATCTAGTTAGAGGTTTACCCAAACTTAAATTTTCAAATGATAAAATTTGTGATGCATGTTCAAAGGGTAAACAACATAGAAGTTCTTTTAAATCCATAAATGATGTCTCTACTAGTAGATGTTTACAATTAATTCATATGGATCTTTTTGGGCCTATTAGAACAATGAGCTTGGGTGGAAAATCATATGCTTTTGTGCTTGTAGATGACTACTCTAGGTATACTTGGGTTCTATTCTTAAGTAAAAAGGATGAGGCTTTAGAAAAATTCATCACATTTTCTAAAATAACTCAAAATGATCTTGAACTTAAGATTTCTCACATTAGAAGTGATCATGGAACCGAATTTCAAAATCTAGGTTTTGATGAGTTTTTAAATGAAAATGGGATTAGCCACAATTTTTCCGCACCTCGCACTCCTCAACAAAATGGGGTAGTTGAGAGGAAAAATCGAACTTTAGAAGAAATGGCTAGAACCATGCTTTGCGAAAATAATTTACCTAAATATTTTTGGGCGGAAGCCACAAATACCGCTTGCTATATTATAAATCGAGTAATGATTAGGCCAATTTTGAAGAAAACACCTTATGAGATTTTAAAATCTAAGAAGCCTAACATTAGCTATTTTCATCCTTTTGGTTGCAAGTGTTTTGTTTTGAATAATGGTAAAGAAAACTTAGGTAAATTTGATGCTAAAAGTGATGAAGCTATTTTCTTAGGGTATTCTTTAACTCTAAAGCCTATCGAGTATTTAATAAAAGAACTCTAGTTGTTGAAGAGTCAATACATGTTGCTTTCGATGATAACCTCCTTCCGAGGAAGGAATCTTGTGATGATGATGATGTAGGAATCATTGATGCCATTGATGGAGGACAAACGTCAAAGGTGGATGAGATTCCAACCAAAGATGAGGATTCACAAGATCCACCTCTTGAAGCCTTGAAGGACTTGGCTCTTGAGGAAAGGGAGGTGTCTTACCCAAGGGAGTTAAACTATGTCAAAGGTGGTGAAATCTTGGGTGATCCATCCAAGGGGGTAACTACTAGATCCTCTCTCAAATTAATGAATCATGTTGCATTTCTTTCATGCATTGAGCCTAAAAATATTAAAGAAGCTTTAAAAGATGATTTTTGGATTTTGGCCATGCAAGAGGAATTAAATCAATTTGAGAGAAGTAAAGTTTGAACATTAGTTGAAAGGCCTAATGATCAATCTACTATAGGAACAAAATGGGTTTTTAGGAATAAATTAGATGAAAGTGGTAATATAGTGAGAAACAAGGCTAGGCTTGTTGCTCAAGGCTATACACAAGAAGAGGGAATTGATTTTGATGAGACTTATGCACCCGTAGCTAGGATGGAAGCCATTAGGATGTTGCTTGCATTTGCATGTTATCATAATTTCAAGCTTTTTCAAATGGATGTAAAAAGTGCCTTTTTAAATGGTTTTATAAATGAAGAGGTGTATGTTGAACAACCACCGGGTTTTGAGGATTCAAAATTTCCAAACCATGTGTTTAAACTAACAAAAGCTCTCTATGGTTTAAAACAAGCTCCTAGAGCTTGGTATGAGAGACTTTCAAATTTCTTAATTGAAAAGGGTTTTGAAAAAGGAAAGGTGGATACAACACTCTTCATAAAAAGATATAACAATGACATCTTAGTAGTTTAAATTTATGTTGATAATATCATTTTTGGTTCTACTAATGAGTGTTATTGTAAAGAATTTTCTAAGCTAATGCAAGGTGAGTTCGAGATGAGCATGATGGGGGAATTCTCATTCTTTTTGGGACTCCAAATCAAACAAAGGAAAGATGGCACCTTCATAAATCAAGCAAAGTACATAAAGGATATGCTCAAGAAGTTTGGCTTGGAGAATGCAAAGCCTCAAGCCACACCTATGAGCTCATCTACAAAGCTTGACAAAGATGAAGGAGGTAAGTGTGTTGACTCTAAGTTTTACCGTTCTATGATTGGATCATTTCTTTACCTTACCGCAAGTAGACCGGATATCTTGTTTAGTGTTTGCTTGTGTGCTAGGTTTCAAGTTAGTCCTAGAGAGTCTCACCTTATAGCGTTAAGAGAATCTTTAGGTACCTTAGAGGTACTCCTTGTTTAGGTTTTTGGTACCCTAGAGACTCTACCGTCAACCTTCATGCTTATTCGGATGCGGATTATGGGGGTTGCAAAATCGATAGGAAAAGTACTTCGGGAACTTGTCAATTCCTAGGTAGTATGCTCATATCTTGGTTCTCTAAGAAACAAAATAGTGTAGCCTTATCTACCACCGAAGCCGAGTACATATCCTTAGGGAGTTGTTGTGCTCAAGTCCTTTGGATGAAGCAACAACTCTTAGATTATGGTGTTGAAGTAGAAACCATACCCCTTAAGTGTGACAACACAAGTGCCATTTGTCTTACTAAGAATCCCATCCAACACTCTAGAACTAAACACATAGAAATTCGACATCATTTTATTAGAGATCATGTTTTGAAAAATGATGTTGTTATTGAATATGTTGATACCTTGAACCAATTAGCGGATATATTTACAAAACCTTTAGATAAAGAGCGTTTTTGGTCCCTTAGGAGAGAGTTAGGTCTAGCTAGCCTATCTTGACCTTTTAGGACCTCTTTGTACTTAAAAATGCTTGATTTTGTGAAATTGCATGTTTATGTGTTGTAACTCTTGAAAATATCCATGCCTATAGTTAGGGGGAGTATGCTTCTATTAAAATATGCTTAGAACTGTTCATTCATCATTTGCATACCTTTAGGAGATGCTAAAATCGAGCCTATGGTTGTTCTTTAGGACTAAAGATGCATTTCTGGGCATAGAGTATCGATACGGATCTACGCGTATCGATACGTTTTCTTCATTCAGATTCCCAGAATTCATTTTGCTTAAACGGGTATCGATACGATTAAACCCGTATCGATACGAGCTTCAAATCGTTTCGATACGGACCTCATCCGTTTCGATACGATTCTCCAACGGGCATTTTTAAGGAAATGACGTTTCTACCCCCGTATCGATACACCCTCAGGCGTATCGATACTCGATTGTGCAGACAGCTTTTAATTTGGCATTTAAAGTCTTTAACTTTTACCAAAACTAAAATTCTTCAAACCCTAAAAACCCTAGCCGTTTTTGCCTATAAAAGGGCTCTTCCTCCCTCATATTTTCACACCACAACTCAAAATCTAAAAGAGTTTTTCAATCAAGCAAAGCTTTAAGCTCCTTCTCATCACAATTGTGCTAGAAATTTCTTTAATCTCTCAAGTTTCTATCAAGGTAAAATTTTCTTTCTTCTTCCTTTTCAATTTTTTTTGTTTTTGTTTTTATGATTCATATTTTTCTTAACAAAACCTTTGTTCTTCCAAATATTTTTAAATCTTTTTAAATTTTTTTACCTTGGTTCTTAACCAAAATTGAAGAAATTTTTATGCATGATTTCTCTTTTAGATCATGGCACCAAAGGAATCGAGGAAGCGATCAAGGGTTTCTCTAACCGGTGAATCATCCACTTTTGGAGCGGTTGCACGTCCGAACTACACTTCCATCTATGCACAATCCTTTGAAGGTCCCGCGGGTCTAGCATATTTTCGTCAATTCGAGAATTACAAGATTCGCGCGGAAAGGGTAACATCCATTCCTTTTCTCAACTCGGAGCGTTTCAAATTTGAATATCTTCCTTTGCTTCGACGTTGGAATTTCATGGATTTTTTTATCTATTCCCGGTTTTTATTATCGTCTTTTGGTTTTGATTTTCTACACTAATGCCAAATGTTTTTCTCGTAATGGGGAAGTTGTCGCCATTAGCTCTTATCTCATGGGAAAGAAATTCATCCTTGATGTCAAATCTATTTGTGAAGTCTTTAAATTAGAGGATGAAGGCCTTGATGATGAGGATGCTTTGGGGCATGTTCTTAGTGGCTCCATGACCGCCCTAAATGCTCAAGATTGGATCCTCCATTTGATGGTGTCTTGGTGGTTTCGTCCCTCCGGAGGAAAATATTCTACCATCCGTCAAGTGGATGACTTTTGGATCCGTTGCTTCCGTGAGCGAAAGCGCCCAAATCTTGCTCGAATCATGTTCGGGGAAATCGTCTATCTTGTGCAACATCGTCAAACCTCTCTCGTCACCTCCTTTACATATGGTACGACCTTAAGTTATTTCTTTGTGAAAAAGGATATTGATTGCTCTTTTGACTTCCAAACTCCCCTTACCGATCCCATTGATGAGCGATCTCTTGCACGGGGTAAGTTCCATTATTTTAATGGAAATTGGTTACGTCTTTCCGAGCTACCACCCGAGGCCGCAGCCGTATTTGAAGAACCTCAAGGAGATCAAGCTCCTCAAGCTCCTCAACCCTCCATGGATGCTCTCATGACATTCCTCAATGAGCAATTTACCGGGTTGCGCACAGACATGGGAAATCGTCTTACCGCCCTTGAAACAACTTTTGATACAAGGATGACGAGCATGGAGAATCGCCTCACATCTCTTGAAAGCGGTCATAATTCTTTGAATATTTCCATCTCCGCTTTCCATGATGAGTGGCGCAATAGCATGAGGGACAATGATCCAATGGGAGTTGATGATGAAGATGATGAAGACAACGAAGATGATGCTTAGACGGTTCTTCTTGCATCTCATGCATATCATTTAGAATTTTCTATTTTATGCATCTTTGATTTATGTTCTTAGGACTAAGTTTACTTTATGTTTAAACCTATGCTTTGATTTTCTGTTTTTGTTTGGATTTTTAAGTTTGATGCTATGATTAATAATATTAATGTTGCTTATTTATACCTTTGCCTATGTTTATGCACTTATCTATTGTCTCAATATTTTTGATCTAACAAAAAGGGGGAGAGAAACTAGCTCACAACACTTCAAAAATTTTGATTTCAACTCAAAAGTTACCAAGCTTATATTAAGGGGGAGTTAACTTTGTAAAGTTTTTCAAAGTGTCAAAAATTTTAAGTTTTAGTTTTGTTATATCAAAAATGGGGAGATTGTAAAACCTATGTTTGATTTTGATATAATTAAATCTTTAAGGATCAATTTGAAAAACTTAAAATTGTTTTATAAGTCCCTTAATAAGTTTTAAATTACCAACTCTTTAAAACTGATTTGAAAAACTCAAACTCAAAATATTTTCTAAGTGTTCCAAAGCCAAACTATTAAAAAACGTCTAGGTGTATCGATACACTTTCAAGCGTATCGATACATTTTTTCCAAAGTTGGCTACTGGAGAAACATGTATCGATACGCTCTTCACCTATATCGATACGCCCCTTCGTAAAAGTCCAAAGAGTTTGAATGGCGTACCGATACGATAAACCCTCGTATCGATACAGACTTAATGATTTTTAAATTCAAGTCGGTTTAAATATTTTAACCGTTGATGTCAGTTGGTTGGTAACCAAATTTTAAATTGGTCGTTGACCCGTATCGATACGTGAAACCCTCGTACCGATACGAAAATCGACAGTGAGCTAAGTTGAGAAAAAGGTATCGATACAGTAAACCCTCGTTTCGATACCCCGTACCGATACGCTTACGTGCGTATCGATACCACTTATTTATTGCACACAACGGCTCTTTCTTTTCTGAGACAGGTATCGATACGGCTCCCCGTGTACCGATACGGATAGCTGCAGAAGTGCATTTATGGTGGTAAGAGAGGGTTCCAACGGCTCCATTTATGTTCCCTACCACCCAAACGGCTAGAATTAATGGAGGAGGTATAAAATGAAGCCCTTTGAAGTTCAGCAACAACTATTCAACATTCAAGCATCATCAAAGCAAAAATCCAAACCCTTGAGCTATTCAAAGTCAAATTTTTGTACCCAACTCTAGTGTGTTTCAAATTGTCAATTTGTATTGTGAGTTTGGGGTTGTTGAAATTGTAATTGGGTAGACAATTATCCTTTGAGAGGAAACATTTGAGTTTACCAAAATCTTTCTTTGTATTTGAGTGGATTAAGCTTTGGGTAGAAAGCTTAATCGAAATTGTAAGGTTTTCTCCTCATCCAAGAAAAGGGGACGAATTCAAGTAGTGAATTGTTTGAAAATCCTTAGTGGGAACTAAGGTAGTGGATGTAGAGTTCATTTGGAGAACTTGAACCACTATAACCCCTTGTGTCTTTTCCATTATTTAAAACAAAACACTTGCAACCAAAAGGGTGAAAATAGCTAATGTTAGGCCTTTTAGATTTTAAAATCTCATAAGGTGTTTTCTTTAAAATTGGCCTAATCATTACTCAATTAACAATATAGCAAGCGATGTTTGTGGCTTCCGCCCAAAAATATTTAGGTAAATTATTTTCACAAAGCATAGTTCTAGCCATTTCTTGTAAAGTTCTATTTTTCCTCTCAACTACCCCATTTTGTTGAGGAGTTCGAGGAGCCGAAAAGTTGTGGCTAATACCATTTTCATTCAAAAAATCTTTACCCTAAATTTTGAAACTCAGTTCCATGATCACTTCTAATATGTGAAATTCTAAGTTCAAGATCATTTTGGGTTAGTTTTGAAAATGTGATGAATTTTTCTAAAGCCTCATCTTTAGTACTTAAAAATAGAACCCAAGTAAATCTAGAAAAATCATCAACAAGTACAAATGCATAAGATTTACCACCCAAGCTCATAGTCCTAATTGGCCCAAATAAATCCATATGGATAAGTTGTAAACATCTACTAGTAGAAACATCATTAATGGATTTAAAGGAAGACTTATGTTGTTTACCCTTAGAACATGCATCACAAATTTTATCGTTTGAGAATTTAATCTTGGGTAAACCTCTAACTAGATCAAGGGAAACTAGTTTTTCTAAAACACTAATGCTAGCATGTCCTAGTTTCCTATGCCACAACCATGCATCATTTTCATTTTGTGCTACTAAGCATGCATGGGATGTATGTATGTCATCTAGATGCACCATGTATATGTTCCCTATGCGATAACCTATGAGCATAATATTATTAGATTTAATGTCAACAATTTTGCATCCATTTTTATCAAATAAAACATTAAATCCTTTATCACACAATTGACTTATGCTCAATAAGTTATGTTTAAAACCATCGACATACAAGACATTTTCAATGAGAATAGTAGAGTGATTACCTATGGAGCCAATACCTTTAATGTGGCCTTTGGAGTTGTCACCAAATGTCACCACTCCTCCACTTTTTGGCTTTAGATCCATGAATCTACTCTTGTCTCCGGTCATATGCCTTGAGCATCCACTATCAAGGTACCATGAGTTTTGACTTTGTGCTTTGGCCTTGTAGCAATGCCCCCTACAAAAAAGATATTAAGCTTTTGTTTTTGGTACCCAAATCATTTTGGGTCCATGAGTGTTAGCTCCCAAAACCTTGGTTCCCTTAGGAATCCAAGATGACATAGCAATAATAACAAATGATTTGGTCCTTCTCTTCTTCTTTACTCTTGTTCTTGAAGTCCTCTTTTCTATTGAACTTTCTCCCTCGGTTGGACTTCATGAAATGAGTGAATCGTTTGGCCAGCATGGCCATCTCCTCATCGTCATCCTCACTAGAATCGCTATCATGGTATGAAGCCTTCAGTGCGATTCCAATCTTCTTTTTCTCATCTTCCTTCTTCTCAACCTTCTTCTCCTCCATCTTCTTTTCTTCCTTTCATGATCTCATGGGTAAGTAGAGATCCAACAAGAGCATCGATCTTGAGAGTCTTCAAATCTCTAGCTTCAATAATGGTCGTTCTCTTGCTATCCCAAGATTTCGGAAGAGAATACAATAGCTTCCTCACAAGCTTGTCTTCGAGAATGATTTCATTGAAACCCTTTAATCCATTGACGATGACCGAGAATTGATCAAACATCTTGGAGACACTTCCATCGGGATCCATCTTAATTTTTTCATAGCTTAGATTGAGTAGCCCGATCTTTGTCTCTTTGACATCGCTAGTTCCCTCATATGTTGTCTCGAGGGTATCCCAAACTTCCTTGGCATTCTTGATTGAAGACACCATGGAGTAGATATCCGGACCAAGAGCACAAAAGATGACATGGAAGGCTTTATCATTGACTTGCATTCTTCTTCAATCATCTTCGGTCATTTCGGCTTTCACCTTTGGGACAAGTCTTCCTTCACCATCTCTCTTAATAGGAATGTATGGTCCTTTTTCAACTACATCCCATACCATGTAGTTGGTGGATATGATGAAGAGTCTCATCCTATTCATCCAATATGAGTAGTTATCTCTATTGAAGAATGGTGGTTTGGTGGTAGATTGAGACTCATAAATGTTAGATAATGGAGGCGGATGTCATTGCTTGACTTGTTGATCAAAACACTCCAAGAATCGACTCAAGAGGGTTGTAATCCTTCCAATGAGTGTAGCTCTGATACCAACTGTTGAGTTGATCAAAAAATACAATTGGCAAAGATGGGGTGAATTAGCAATTAAAATTTTGAATGGAGGGAAATGGATGAATAAAAATTATCACAAGAGATTTATAGTGGTTCAAGTTCTCCAATGAACTCCACATCCACTACCTTAGCTCCCACTAAGGATTTTCAACCAATCCACTATTGATTCTTCCCCTTTTTTGGATGAGGATGAAAACTTACAAGGAGATTAAGCTTTCTACCCAAAGCTTAATTTGAAACACTCTTTACAATAGAGAAAAACGATAAACCTTACAAATTCCTCTCAAAAGGATGATTTGTTTACCCAAATACAATTTATCACTCCTCAAACTCACAATACAAATAAGAATGAAACAGTAAAAGGAGTTGGGTACAAGGATTTGACAATATAAGGAACTAGGGTTTGGATTTGATGCTTGGATGATTCTTGTAGGTTCAATAGTTGTTGCTGCTGCTCAAAATGCTTGCTTTTATACCTTCTCATTGATTTCTAGTCGTTTGGGTGGTTGACATCATAAATATAGCCTTTGGGACTTCATCTTCCCACCATTAGTGCTATTCTGCAACTACTCGTACCGAAACAGCATCACCTGTATTGAAAAGGAGTAAAAACTGAAGGAGCCGTTGGGAGCATTTAAGAGACCGTATCGAAACGATCGTGGTTGTTCCGAAACTGAAAGAGCTCGTTTCGAAACGGGACAAGGTCGTATCGAAGCATTTTGAAACTGTGAAAACTTGTATCGAAACGCACCTAAAGCGTATCGATACGCTTAAATAACTTTTAATAAATCGATTATGACAAGCAACCGTCATATTTTTTAAATCAACTTTCAAAGCTCGTACCGAAACATATGAGACCGTTTCAATACTACCGAATCGATATGAGTTCTCTCGTTTGGAGCCCACACTTCACAGTATCAAATTGTTTCAAAACACCTAAGGGGTGTATCGAAACGGTTAGTCGAAAATCACTGTCTTGGCTTGGTAAACACTTAGAAAAAATTATGGGAACACGAGTTATGACTTAAACATTTTGCTTGTCAATTTTGGGAAGTTTGAGGACTTAAAAATTTATCTTCTTTTCAAATTAGTCCTTGAAATATTTGTTATATCAAAATCAAAATTTTGGTTTTACATATTACAATTTAGTACACTAAAATTATAATTAAATCAACTAAATAAATTTATGTTGAAATTAATCTCTCAGATCTTATAGCAAAATTTTTACAAGGCTAAAAGCCCGACTTTTCTACCAGAAATTTCTACATCGAACTTTTATTTAGGCTGCGAACATGATTAAATTAAGGGCAAATTTTCTGCTTTAAAAAGCTGAAATGCCATCGGCCAAATTCAATCATGATCAAGTAGAACCTACTTAAACTACCATTTACATTGTAAATTCAGCATCCAGACCACTCCAGGGACAATAGCAGCATTAATTCAACATTTAGGTTTTAGTTCAGACCACTGTTGGCAGCAAATAACAATTAAGCATTCAGACCAATAAGCATTCCACTGGTAAACATATCACTATATCAGACATTTGAAATAGTAATGAAATAAAGATAATAAAACAGATTCAATGGTAAACATTTCATACCATTGTAGGCAACAAACATCAATCCAGCAAGCATCAAAATAGTCAAAGCCTCAAAGGCACCCTACAAAAAGAAGAAAATAAAATCATTAATAACAATAAACAATTTGTGAAAATGCTATAATTATCATTAATAAATGTTCGAGTATGCCCAAAGACCAATCATGAGATGATTGTAAAAGACATACTTATTTTATCTTATTTATTAATAAAGCCTTTGTTATTATTTCAGTCTTATTCTGCGCATCTATAAATAAATTGAATTATAATAAAGTCCTTAGAATAATATAGTTATTCTTGAATGTCCTTAGTCGAGAATTATTGTGGGCATGGACAACAATAATATATTAAGACTAATATGTGTTAAATTGATAACAAAGTGTTTTTATTGACATATAGATGTCAAAATCAATACATAAATATGTATTAGAGAACGACATACTGAACTGACCGGCTATGAGCATGTTTCTTGAATTATTATGTGACAATCACAACATTGCTCATAGTGATAACTAAGTGTATGATCCTCAGACTTGAGATCATCATTATTTCAATATCGAGAGTGACATATTTTGATGCAGTCAAACGTGTGTTGTAACAGACTACACTATAAAGACTAATATTGGATATGTCACACTCTATATAGCGAAATATGATTGATCAAGATAGGATTTGTCCCTCCTACATAATAGGAGTAATATCGTAGGCCACTTGATTGAGTGAGACTAGAAAATGCATGACCATGCTCGAATAAATTGATATGAGATATCATAGTTATTCGTTTATCATAGTCTACCCAAGACATCAAGAAATATTAGATGGACTATACAAGTGTGACTAATCCATGACTTGTGTTCGATCTAGATATAAGGACAAAAAGATGTTATACATAAAAGAATTTAATCACGGAAAAAGGTAAAGTCGAACCACGACTTCATGTAACTTAGGTAGCAATGATGTATTGCTAGATGCCACTTATTGTTTGTAATATTAGAATTGTTCTAGATATTCCTACTAACGTTACATGAACCTACAAGGGTCACACCCTATGATTAAAACGAACAAATATCGACTAGATAGCATGTGTACAAACTTGTTGTACACGTAATAATTATTAAAGACAAAATTATTATAATTATTGTAATTATAGATAATCTCGTTTATATATATTTTAATAATTAGATAATTATTGTAATTATCAAACACTATTAATATATATATATATATATATATATCTCTAAAGAAACCTAATTAAAGTAGAATCAGATTCTACATATTTAATTGTATTCGGTTAAATATATTGTATATTTAATGAATTCAAATTAAATTAGAATTAGGTTCTACATATTTAATTATATTCGTTTAAATATATTGTATATTTAATGAATCCAAATTTAATTGGAATTAGGTTTTTGAATACTATATAAAGTCATAAGATCTAACATCCAAAGTATGCTTTTTCAAAAAATCTCTTTAATAGTTAGAGAAGAGAAAATATTATTCGTTTCATTCGGGTGGACTGCGTAGAGGTCGGAGCGCTATTGTGATGACTCGAATTCGATTTGGTTTATCCTAACTCCCTAAGGATATCAAGATACCAGATTTATTAAGGTAATATTTCATCCCTACTCACCCCGAATTCGTCCCTTGTACATGGATCACTGGCGGAATTCGCCGGATAAATTTTCGCTGCGCCATGAGGTGTACCGATGTTTCCCAACAATGGTATCAGAGCCATTTGTACGATACAAATTCGGACTTAAATACTTGGATGATGCTTTTGTATGAGATGCATGTTATTAGATTAGGGTTTATTCGATTTTTGACAAATGTATGATATTTTCACACATTAGATTATTTTACGCCTAATCTGAATAAATTAAATTGTTTGTTCCAAGTGATTAAAGAGTTAGTCACATATATGTTAGGGTTTTTGGATGTTAAGCGTTAACATATTTGGGTAACAATTATATTCAGACTAATGGTTAGTCTATAGATAACGTGCGGGGAAAGGAACAAAGAGTTTTTCAAGTAAAAACCTCGTGGATTTTGAAATCCTGAAAAAAGCGATAATGTTAATAACAATTATATTCGGAAGCTGCGGGGCCACTTGACCCCTGCGTAGGCACAATCTGTCAAGACCTCAATAATAAATCGCTCGATGTTATGTTCGATATGCACAGTGTTTGAAATGCATGGTAATAGCCCAATAGCCCTTTATTTTGGTTTAAAATAAATACGGCATGTGTGTCTGTCTTTCTTCTATTGTAATTCTCTTCTTATCTTACTCCCTCGTATGAAAAATGAGTTTCTGAAAAATTGTAATATTTACGGAGAAAGCGTGAACCAAAGGAGCAGAATGATGGGCCGATCAAAGGTGGATTAGGTGCTTGAGAAGCAAGTTCTATTTTTAGTAATTTTGGTTCTCCCATTGGCTTAGGATGGGCCACCTTAGCTTTAAAGGCTATAATCATTGCATTTATATTTACTGCTTTACATATATGTGATACAATGTATTTTTTTAGCATGATGGTAACTGCTTAAATCATAATAGAACAGTGAGATTAATATAACAAAAAACCTCCATATTTGATAAAATTAGTCATCCAATATTAACCCTCGTTAAACCTCGATCGGTACTATATAGGTTTGGCAAAAGCAAAATACTTAGATCTATCTTGGTTAAACACGAAGAATAAGCAAGTGATATTCAACGGTAGTAATATTGGTTAAACTAGGTTGTTCTAATAAGATTAGAAACCTAAAGACTAATGATTGTTCAAGACTTTGGTAATTGAAATACAATAAGAAAGTGCATGTCTAGGATTGGTTCTTTGAAAGACTTGGTATTTAAGAATGCCCAATACACCACCTCTCTTCTTAGAAGTTACCTACCTAGTGTATTGTTCATTACTGTGCTTTCTATTAGACCATATGAACTTTTGTTTTGGACAAATAGTTGTTAATCAAATATAGGAATTACATGAGATGATATTAGCAAGTGTTGCTTACCTAAATAATTGGATTCTAAGAGTAAAGCCAAAGCTGACTTGGAATAAAATGAAATATGGATCCTTACCCACTAGAAATACTTTTAGTAAGTTTTTCAATTTTGAGGGTTTTTAATAGTGGGAATGTAATTTCTTTATAAACATGATAAAAGGTACTTATAAATCATATTTTATCATTGTAGATTTTATGGCAAACTCAAACACTTTATCATTGTGATCTGTCCTTGAGAAGGACAAATTGAATGACTTGAACTTTCTTGATTGGTTCTGTAACTTAAAGATTATCCTTAAGCAAGAACGGAAACTGAAAATCATCAAAGAACATGTCCCTAAAAGGCCAACTGTTGAGTTGAGAGGTGCTCGATTCGTTCAACCGATATGGCTCACCAAGTGGTGGAGAGGTGGATTTTTGGGTGGAAGGGTTGTGGAAGCTAAAATAAAGATTGACACAATGATTTATAGTGGTTCAACCTTCTAACCAAGGTCTACATCCACTACCTTAGCTCCCCACTAAGGATTTCTCAATCAATCCACTATTGATTCGTTCCCTTTCCTAGGCTTAGGAGGAAACCCTTACAACCAATCAAGCTTTCTACCCAAAACCTTGATTAAAACCCTCTCTTACAAAGAGAAACAATAAGCAAACTTAAAACCCTCTAATAGGTGTTTGTTTGCACAATTAAGCACTCACCTAAAACCTAAAACACTTGAGCAAATTTGACAATTTTGGCTCACTAGTGTTTGTCTATACAATAAATGACAATTTAAGCTCTAAGACAATCTTTGATCATTTGATGTTTGACAATATGAGCATTAGCCTTTACTTGATGCTTGGAGGTCCCTTTTATACTCCCAATTGAGTTTGTAGCCGTTACTAGCTGTTGGGGATGATTTGGAGCCGTTGAGGACTTTATTTCTGCAGCCTTCCGTATCGATACGCTTGGACCCGTATCGGTACAGCCTTCATCAGAAACTAGCCGTTAGGCTCTTGCCAGCCTGAACGTATCGATATGCTTGAGGGCGTATCGGTACGAGTTCACTTTTAAATGACCGTTGGGAAAGTAGCCGTTGGGGTGGTTGAAAGGGGATCGGTACGCTTACCAGGCGTATCGAAACGATCTCGATCCGTATCGAAACGGCCAAGCCTGTTTCGATACGGGTTTTGGTAGTGACCAAACTGGGGCAAAAAGGTATCGGTACGGGTACAGCCGTATCGATACGGGTAGCTTGAAAAGTCAAGTTTGGCTATTTAAAATTAGTAAAAACATTGGCAAAAACCTTTTAAAATACCTCAAACATAATTTCAAGTTGTTTGGACTTAAAACCAAGTTTTAAATTCTTTTCAAATTAGTCCAAAACAATTTTCAATTATTATATCAAAACATTAGTTCTACAATCTCCCTCTTTTTGATATAATAAAACTCACTTGAAAAATTGTTTGGGATTCTCCCTCTTTAACTTTTAAAAATGTGAATAAGAGATTGAAGATATGAAATCGAATAAAGCTCCCCCTTATTCATTTGAAAATTCAATTTTTCAAACCACATTTCTCCCCCATTTTGTTATATCAAAAAGAATTTAAAACATTAAGTTCAAAATAACAATAGAGGTAAAAATTGACAAAAATAAGAATTTGGTTTTAAAATGGCTCCCCCTTACTCAAAGCATCAATAAAATGTTAGTCCAACATTTATGATAATCTAGTTGAATAAAAATAAAAATAAGACAAATAAATGCAAAAACAACTAGATATTACCACACTTGAACTCAAGGTAGGATGTGAAGCCTTCCTTCTTCAAGTGTTCTTCCTTGTGTGCATGGAGCTCCCCCTCAATGTTTGACTTGTTGAACATCTCCATCACACCTAGCAAAAGACAATCAAGTGATTTTTGGTATCCAAATTGCTTTGGATCCATAATCGTTAGTAGCACAAATTTTAGCCCCCTTAGGAATCCATTTTTCAATGTCATCCTTTTTAATTGAAGTGCTAAGTCCTTTTGGGACCCAAACACTTCTAAAAACATTTTCCTTTAATAAATCTAGGGGCACTAGATTGTCTAACATAAAATTTTGATTTTCCAAAATTGTTTTTCTTTTCTAGCTCTTTTGAAATCAAATCCTTTTCTTCTTGAACTTTTTGAAGCAATTTTTGTAAATCAAAAAATTTTAATTCAAACTCCTTGAGTTTTGCTTCAAGTTCAAGTTTGGTTTTAGAAATCAAATCATTTTGAATTTTCAACTTTGAAATCACTTTATTGTTTTTCAAAATGTGATTTTTAAAGTCTAAAACCAATTCATCATAGGCATCTTGTAATTCATCAAAAGAGTAAGAACATGAAGTAGATGAATTAGAAGTTACCCTTGAATCTTCTTCGATGGCCATAAGGCAAAGGTTGGCTTGTTCATCGTCGGTGGAGTCCTCATCACTCCAAGTAGCCACATGTGCCTTCTTCTTATGGCTTGAAGTGCTTGTCCTCTCCTTTCTCTTGGGTTCTCATTCAAGCTCTCTCAAGGCTTTCTTCATGAACGGGGCACACTTGTTGAAGAGATGAACTATCTCTTCATCTTCATCCTCCTCTTCACTTGAGTAAACATGATGGCAAGTGGAGGATTTGAGAGCCATGGCACTTGCATTGATGCCTAGCCCTTTGATTTTCTTCTCTCCCATAGCTCTAATTTCTTCTCTCTTCTTCTCATCCTCTTTGTTCTTCTTCATGATTTGATGAGTAAGGAGTGACCCCATAAGTTCATCAAGCTTCAAAGTCTTCAAATTCTTTGCTTCGATGATGGCGGTCCTCTTTGAGTCCCAAGACTCGGGAAGTGAGTAGATGAGCTTTCGGACAAGTTTCTCCTCCAGAATGGCTTCTCCATAGCCCTTGAGACCATTTGTGATTGTGGAGAACCTATCAAACATCTTCTCGATGCTCTCTTCCGGATCCATCTTGAAGTTCTCATACTCTAAGGTTAGGAGCCCAATCTTGGTCTCCTTGACTTCATTGGTTCCCTCGTATGTGACTTCAAGCTTGTCCCATACCTCATTGGCACTCTCACAAGAAGACATCTTCTCATAGATGGTTGGGCCAAAAGCACAAAACAAGATGTGCAAGGCTTTGCAATTTAGCTCCATCTTCTTGCGATCGCCAGCACTCCATTCCGCTTTGCTTCTTTGAGGCACGAATGGACCATCTTCAACTACATCCCATAGCTTGTAATCTCTAGATTTGATGAAGAACTTCATCTTTGTCTTCCAATGGGCATAGTGGGTTCCGTCAAAGAAAGGAGGTTTGTCGATTGATTGTGTCATTTGAGCCGGTTGATGAAATAGTGATCGAGCTTATCGGATCTTCTCAATAGGATGTGAATCCCCTTCGATTGAGCCAAGCTCTGATACCAATTGTTGAGTTGAGAGGTGCTCGATTCGTTCAACCGATATGGCTCACCAAGTGGTGGAGAGGTGGATTTTTGGGTGGAAGGGTTGTGGAAGCTAAAATAAAGATTGACACAATGATTTATAGTGGTTCAACCTTCTAACCAAGGTCTACATCCACTACCTTAGCTCCCTACTAAGGATTTCTCAATCAATCCACTATTGATTCGTCCCCTTTTCTAGGCTTAGGAGGAAACCCTTACAACCAATCAAGCTTTCTACCCAAAGCCTTAATTAAAACCCTCTCTCACAAAGAGAAACAATAAACAAACTTAAAACCCTCTAATAGGTGTTTGTTTGCACAATTAAGCACTCACCCAAAACCTAAAACACTTGAGCAAATTTGACAATTTTGGCTCACTAGTGTTTGTCTATACAATAAATGACAATTTAAGCTCTAAGACAATCTTTGATCATTTGATGTTTGAAAATATGAGCATTAGCCTTTACTTGATGCCTGAAGGTCCCTTTTATACTCCCAATTGAGTTTGTAGCCGTTACTAGCCGTTGGGGATGATTTGGAGCCGTTGAGGACTTTATTTCCCTTCATTAATGCTGTTCTGCAGCCTTCCGTTTCGATACGCTTGGACCCGTATCAGAACGGCCTTCATCAGAAACTAGTCGTTGGGCTCTTGCCAGCCTGAGCGTATCGATACGCTTGAGGGCGTATCGGTACGGGTTCACTTTTAAATGACCGTTGGGAAAGTATCCGTTGGGGTGGTTGAAAGGGGATCGGTACGCTTACCAGGCGTATCGAAACGATCCCAATCCGTATCGAAACGGCCAAGCCTGTTTCGATACGGGTTTTGGTAGTGACCAAACTAGGGCAAAAAGGTATCTGTTGAGTTGATCGAACACTTGCAAATGGCCAAGAGGGGGGTGAATTGGCAATTAAAATTTTGGTGAAGAGAAAGAATGAAAATAAAAATTGACACAAGGGGTTATAGTGGTTCAAGTTCTCCAAATGAACTCTACATCCACTACCTTAGCTCCCACTAAGGATTTTCAAACAATTCACTATTGAATTCGTCCCCTTTTCTTGGATGAGGAGGATACCTTACAATTTCGATTAAGCTTTCTACCCAAAGCTTAATCCACTCAAATACAAAGAAGGAATTTGGTAAACTCAAATTTTTCCTCTCAAAGGATAATTGTCTACCCAATTACAATTTCAACAATCCCAAACTCACAATACAATTTGACAAATTGAAAGACAATAGAGTTTGGTACAAGAATTTGACTTTGAAGAGCACTAGGGTTTGGATTTTTGCTTTGATGATGCTTTTGGGTTCAATAGTTGTTGCTGATGCTTTAGGATGTCTCTTTTATACCTCTTCATTGATTTCTAGCCGTTTGGGTGGTTGGGGACATAAATGGAGCCGTTGGAACCCTCTCTTACCACCATAAATGCACTTCTGCAGCTATGCGTATCGGTACGCAGGAATGGGTATCGATACCTGTCTCAGAAAAGAAAGAGCCGTTGTGTGCAATAAATAGGGCGTATCGATACACTCGTAAGCGTATCGGTACGGGGTATCGAAACGGTTAAGGCCGTATCGATACTATTTTCTCAACTTAGCTCACTGTCTAAACTCGTATCGGTACGGGGGTTAGGCGTATCGATACGGGTCAACGACCTTTTAAAGTTTGGTTACCAACCAACTGACACCAACGGTCATATTTTTAAACCGACTTAAATACTTTAAAAATTATAAAGCCCGTATCGATACGAAGGTTTTCCGTATCGGTACGCTATTCAAACTCTTTGAAATTTAACACAGGGGCGTATCGATACGAGGGTTTGCCGTATCGATACTTGTTCCTCCAGTAGCCAAGTTTTGCAAAATGGTATCGATACACCTGGAAGGGTATCGATACTCTTTGACGTTTTTCAATAGTTTTGGCTTAGAACACTTAGAAAATATTTTGAGTTTGAGTTTTACAAATCAGTTTTAAAGTGTTGGTGTTTTAAAACTTGTTAAGGGATTTATAAAAACAATTTTAAGTTTTTCAAATTGATCCTTAAAGATCTAGTTATATCAAAATCAAACATAGGTTTTACAATCTCCCCCTTTTTGATATAACAAAACCAAAACTTAAAATTTTTGACACTTTTGAAAAACTTTACAAAGTCAACTCCCCCTTAATATAAGCTTGGTAACCTTTGAGTTAAAATCAAAATATTTGAAGTTGAGCTAGTTTCTTCTCCCCCTTTTTGTTAGATCAAAAATTCATTGAGACAATTAAGTGCATAAAGAAATCAAAGGTATAATAATAATAAGCAACATAATTTTATTCATCATAGCATTAAACTGGAAATCCAAACAAAAACAAACAAGAAATCAAAGCATAGGTTTTAATCCTAAAACAAACTTAATCCTAAGAACATAAGACATAGGTGCATAAAATAGGAAATCCTAAATGATATGAATGATATGCAAGAAGAAACGTCTAAGCATCGTCTTCTTCGTCTTCATCATCTTCATCACCATCTCCCAAAGGCTCATTAGTGCGCATACTGTTACGCCACTCATCATGGAAAGCGGCAATGGAAATATTCAAGGAATTGTGCCCACTTTCAAGAGATGTGAGGCGATTCTCCATACCCGTCATCCTAGTATCAAAGGTAGTTTCTATGGAAGTGAGACGAGTATTCATGTCCGTGCACAACCCGGTAAATTGCTCATTGAGATAGGTCATGAGAGCATCCATGTTGGGTTGTTGGACTTGAGGGGCGCGAGGAGCTTGAAGAGCTTGAGCCTCTTCAAACATGGCGGCGGCTTCCGGTGGTAACTCGGCAAGACGTATCCATTCACCATTAAGATAAGTAAATTTTGCCCGAGCAAGAGATCGCTCATTAATGGGATCGGTGAGATGAGTTGGATAGTCATAAGAGCAATCAATATCCTTTTTAATAAAGAAATAACTCAAAGCCGAACCGTATGTGAAGGAGGTGACGTGAGGAGTGTTACGATTTTGAACGAGGTAGACGATCTCTGCGAACATGAGTCGAGCTAGATTTGGTCGCTTGGCTTCACGGAAGCATCGAATCCAAAAATCATCCACTTGACGGATGGTGGAATATTTTCCTCCGGAAGGACGAAACCACCACGACACCATCAAATGTAGGATCCGGTCGTGAGCATTGAGGGCGGTGACGGATCCACTAAGAACATGCCCCATACCATACTCATCATCAAGGCCTTCATCATCCAACTTAAAAACCTCACAAATAGACTTGACATCAAGGATTATTTTCTTTCCCATAAGATAAGAGCTAATTGCAACAACTTCCCCATTACGACTAATACATCTTGCATTAGCATAGAAAATCAAAACCAAGAGGCGATAGAAAATACCGGGAATAGAGATAAACTCCATGAAATTCCAACGATGAAGCAAGGGAAGGTATTCAAACTTGAAACGCTCCGAATTGAGAAAAGGAACGGAGATTACCCTTTCGGCATGGATCTTATAATTCTCATATTGACGAAAGTGAGTTAGACCCGAATTGCCTTCAAAGGATTGCTCATAGATGGTTGAGTAGTTTGGACGAGCAATTGCTCCAAGGTTGGAAGATTCACCGGCATGAGTAGCCCTCGGTCGCTTCCTCGATGGTTCTTTTGGTGCCATGATCTAAAAGAGAATTAAGCAAAAGGGTTTCTTCAATTTGAGTAAAAATCAAGGTAAAAGAGATTTAAAAAAAAATTTAAAAAAATTTAAAAGAAAACGTTTTAAGAAGACAAAGGTTTTAAAAAAAACAGAATAACAAAACAAAGGAAATTAAAAAAATTTACCTTGATAGGAACTTTGAAGATTGAAGAAAAACTAGAAAGAGAGCACAAAGCCTTGCTTGATTCAAAAACTCTTGTAGATTTGAGTTGAGGTGTGAAAAATATGAAGGAGGAAGTGCCTTTTTATAGGCAAAGACGGCTAGGGTTTTTAGGTTTTGAAGAGATTTAATTTTGGTAAAAAGTTGGACTCATTAAAAACCTGATTTAATGCAATCTGCGCAATCGAGTATCGATATGCCTGGGGGTGTATCGATACGGGGGTAGAGTAGTCTTTTTGCAAAAATGCCCGTTGGAAAGTCGTATCGAAACGGAGGGGTCCGTATCGAAACGACCCGTATCGATACGATATTAATCGTATCGATACCCGTGAAGCGAAGAAAATTCTGGGAAACAAAATGAAGAACACGTATCGATACACGTAGCTCCGTATCGATACCGTATGCCCAGAATTACCTATTTGGTTCTAAGAACAACCAAAGGCTCGAACTTAACATCTCCTAAAAGTATGCAAATGATGAATGAACAGTTCTAAGCATATTTTAATAGAAACATACTCCCCCTAACTATAGGCATGGATAAAATTAGGAGTCTAAACACATAAACATGGCAATTTCACAAAATCAAGCATTTTAAGCACAAAAGAGGTCCTAAAAGGTCAAGATAGGCTAGCTAGACCTAACTCTCTCCTAAGGGACCAAAAACGCTCTTTGTCTAACGGTTTTGTAAATATGTCCGCTAATTGATTCAAGGTGTCTACATACTCTATAACCACATCATCTTTAAGGACATGATCTCTAATGAAATGATGCTTTATCTCTATGTGTTTGGTTCTAGAGTGTTGGATGGGATTTTTTGTTAAGCATATTGCACTAGTGTTGTCACATTTAAGGGGTATGGTTCCAACTTTAATTCCATAAGGCTACACTATTTTGTTTCTTAGAGAACCAAGATATGAGCATACTACCTAAGAATTGACAAGTTCCCGAAGTACTTTTCCTATCGATTTTGCAACCCCCATAATCCGCATCCGAATAAGCATGAAGGTTGAAGGTAGAGTCTCTAGGGTACCAAAGACCTAAACAAGGAGTGTCTCTAAGATACCTAAAGATCCTCTTAACAGCTATAAGGTGAGACTCTCTAGGACTAGCTTGAAACCTAGCACACAAGCAAACACTAAACAAAATATCTGGTCTATAAAGCAAAGATCCAATCATAGAGCGATAAAGCTTAGAGTCAACACACTTACCTCCTTCATCTTTGTCAAGCTTTGTAGATGAGCTCATAGGAGTGGCTTGAGGCTTTGCATTCTCCAAGCCAAACTTCTTGAGCATATCCTTTATGTATTTTGCTTGGTTGATGAAGGTGCCATCCTTCTTTTGCTTGATTTGGAGTCCCAAAAAGAATGAGAGCTCCCCCATCATGCTCATCTCAAATTCACCTTGCATTAACTTAGCAAACTCTTGACAATGACATTCATTAGTAGAGCCAAAAATAATATCATCAACATAAATTTGAACTACTAAGATGTCATTTTTATACATTTTTATAAAAAGTGTAGTGTCCACCTTACCTTTTTCAAATCCTTTTTCAATCAAAAAATTTGAAAGTCTTTCATACCAAGATCTAGGAGCTTGTTTTAAACCATAAAGAGCTTTGGTAAGTTTGAAAACATGATTTGGAAATTTTGAGTCTTCAAAACCCGGTGGTTGTTCTACATACACTTCTTCATTTATAAAACCATTTAAAAATGCGCTTTTAACATCCATTTGAAAAAGCTTGAAATTATGATAACATGCATATGCAAGCAACATCCTAATAGCTTCCATTCTAGCTACGGGTGCATAGGTTTCATCAAAATCTATTCCCTCTTCTTGAGTGTAACCTTGAGCTACTAGTCTAGCTTTATTTCTCACAATGTTACCACTCTCATCTAGTTTGTTCCTAAAGACCCATTTAGTTCCTATTGTAGATTGATTACTAGGCCTATCAACTAATGTCCATACATTACTTCTCTCAAATTGATTTAACTCTTCTTGCATAGCCATAATCCAAAAGTCATCTTTCAATGCATCTTTTATATTTTTAGGCTCTATGCATGAGATAAATGCAACATGGTTCATTAATCTAAGAGAAGAACGAGTGGTTACCCCCTTGGATGGATCACCCAAGATTTCACCATCTTTGACATAGTTCAACTCCCTTGGGTAGCTCACTTCCTTTTCCTCAATAGCCAAGTCCTTCAAGGCTTCAAGAGGTGGTTCTTGCGAGTCCTCTTCTTTTGTTGAAATCTCATCCTCCTTTGAAGTTTGACCTCCATCAAAGGCATTTATGATTCCTGCATCATCATCATCACAAGAATCCTTCCTAGGAAGGAGGTTATCATCGAATACAACATGAATAGATTCTTCTACTACTAAAGTTCTTTTGTTAAATACTGGATAGGCTTTAGAGGTTAAAGAGTAACCTATAAAAATGGCTTCATCACTTTTTGCATCAAATTTACCTAAGTTGTCTTTTCCATTATTTAAAACAAAACACTTGCAACCAAAAGGGTGAAAATAGCTAATGTTAGGCTTTTTAGATTTTAAAATCTCATAAGGTGTTTTCTTTAAAATTGGCCTAACCATTACTCGATTTACAATGTAGCAAGCGGTGTTGGTGGCTTCCGCCCAAAAATATTTAGGTAAATTGTTTTCACAAAGCATAGTCCTAGCCATTTCTTGCAAAGTTCTATTTTTCCTCTCAACTACCCCATTTTGTTGAGGAGTTCGAGGAGCCGAAAAATTATGGCTAATACAATTTTCATTTAAAAAATCTTCAAACCCTAAATTTTGAAACTCGGTTCCATGATCACTTCTAATATGTGAAATTCTAAGTTCAAGATCATTTTGGGTTAGTTTTGAAAATGTGATGAATTTTTCCAAAGCCTCATCTTTAGTACTTAAAAATAAAACCCAAGTATATCTCGAAAAATCATCGACAAGTACAAAAGCATAAGATTTACCACCCAAGCTCATAGTCCTAATTGGCCCAAATAAATCCATATGGATAAGTTGTAAACATCTACTAGTAGAAACATCATTAATGGACTTAAAGGAAGACCTATGTTGTTTACCCTTTGAGCATGCATCACAAATTTATCATTTGAAAATTTTATCTTGGGTAAACCTCTAACTAGATTAAGAGAGACTAGCTTTTCTAAAACACTTATGCTAGCATGTCCTAGTTTCCCATGCCACAACCATGCATCATTTTCATTATGAGCAACTAAGCATGCATGAGATGTATGTATGTCATCTAGATGCACCATGTATATATTCCCTATGCGATGACCAATGAGCATAATGTTATTAGATTTAATGTCTACAATTTTGCATCCATTTTTATCAAATAAAACATTAAATCCTTTATCACACAATTGACTTATGCTCAACAAATTGTGTTTAAGACCATCGACATATAAGACATTTTCAATAAGAATAGTAGAGAGATTACCTATGGAGCCAATACCTTTAATGTGGCCTTTGGAGTTGTCACCAAATGTTACTACTCCTCCACTTTTTGGCTTTAGATCCATGAATCTACTCTTGTCTCCGGTCATGTGTCTCGAGCATCCACTATCAAGGTACCATGAGATTTGACTTTGTGCTTTGGCCTTGTAGCAATGCTCCCCCTACAAACAAAGAAATTAGGCCTTGATTTTTGGTACCCAAATCATTTTGGGTCCATGAGTGTTAGCCTTCAACATTTTGGTTCCCTTGGGAATCCAAGAAGCAATAGCATTTAAATCATTAGAAATAATGAGTTCTTTAGGAACCCAAACACTCCTAACTCTATGACCTCTAGTTTGCTTATTAAAATTTCTTTGTTTAGGTACAAAAGGTTTTCTTTTTACATATTGGGATTTGGAGTGATTTCCTTTTTTAAAAATTATTTTTCCCAATAGCAATAGATGTTTTAAGATTATCCACCTCCTTTGTGTGATAATCTTGAAAATCGGAAAGAAGTTTTTCAAGTTCAAGATTTTTAGTTTTAAGATCATTTGAAAGATTAACTAAAAACAAAACCTTCTTTTCCAATTCGGAGTTAGCTTTTGAAAATGTCTCATTTTGAATTTTTAAATCGGAAATTGTTTTCTTGTTTTTCAAAATGGACTCTTTGTATTTTCCTACTAACTCATCATACACTTCTTGCAATTCATCATAAGCATCTTGAAGTTCCTCAATAGAAAAATCGAAATTGGATGAATTAGAGTTTACCTTAGGTTCATCATCGATGGCCATGAGACATAGGTTGGCTACTTCCTCCTCTTCCTCGGAAGACTCATCGTCACTCCAAGTGGCTATTTGTGCTTTGAGCTTGTTCCTCTTCCCAAAGCTTTTCTTTTTCAATTGAGGACACTCGGAACGGATGTGACCCGGTTTCTTGCATTCATAACAAGTAATTGGGTCCTTCTCCTCTTCCTTGCTTTTACTCTTGAAGTCTCCCTTTCTAATGAATTTTCTTCCACGATTTGACTTCACGAACCGAGTAAAACGTTTGGCCAACATAGCCATCTCCTCATCTTCATCCTCACTAGAATCGCTTTCTTGATATGAAGCTTTTAGTGCGATTCCCACTTTCTTCTTCTCAACTTCCTTCTTCTCTTCTTCTCTTCCTTTCCTCATGATATCATGGGTGAGTAGAGATCCAACAAGAGCATCAAGCTTGAGAGTCTTCAAATCTCTAGCTTCAATAATGGCCGTTCTCTTGCCATCCCATGACTCCGGAAGAGAGTACAACAACTTTCTCACTAGCTTGTCTTCGGGAATGATTTCGCCGAAACCCTTCAAACCGTTGACAATGACCGAGAACCGATCAAACATCTTGGAGACACTTTCTTCGGGGTCCATCTTGAAGTTCTCATAGCTTAGATTGAGTAGCCCAATCTTTGTCTCCTTGACATCACTAGTTCCCTCATATGTTGTCTCGAGGGTGTCCCAAACCTCCTTGGCACTTTCGATTGAAGACACCTTGGAGTAGATATCCGGACCAAGTGCACAAAATATCACATGTAGAGCTTTGTCATTCACTTGCATCCTTCTTCTCTCATCATCCGTCATTTCGGCTTTGACTTTTGGGACAAGTCTTTCTCCATCTCTCTTCATGGGAATGTATGGTCCTTCTTCAACTACATCCCACACCATATAGTCGGTAGACTTGATGAAGAGCCTCATCCTATTATTCCAATAAGGATAGTTATCCCCATTGAAGAATGGTGGCTTGGTGGTGGATTGGGACTCATAGTTGGATGTGGATGCCATTGCTTGACTTGTTGTTGATCAAACTCTCCTAGAATCGACTCAAGAGGGTTGTAATCCTTCCAATGAGTGTAGCTCTGATACCAATTGTTGAGTTGATCGAACACTTGCAAATGGCCAAGAGGGGGGTGAATTGGCAATTAAAATTTTGGTGAAGAGAAAGAATGAAAATAAAAATTGACACAAGGGGTTATAGTGGTTCAAGTTCTCCAAATGAACTCTACATCCACTACCTTAGCTCCCACTAAGGATTTTCAAACAATTCACTATTGAATTCGTCCCCTTTTCTTGGATGAGGAGGAAACCTTACAATTTCGATTAAGCTTTCTACCTAAAGCTTAATCCACTCAAATACAAAGAAGGAATTTGGTAAACTCAAATTTTTCCTCTCAAAGGATAATTGTCTACCCAATTACAATTTCAACAATCCCAAACTCACAATACAATTTGACAAATTGAAAGACAATAGAGTTTGGTACAAGAATTTGACTTTGAAGAGCACTAGGGTTTGGATTTTTGCTTTGATGATGCTTTTGGGTTCAATAGTTGTTGCTGATGCTTTAGGATGTCTCTTTTATACCTCTTCATTGATTTCTAGCCGTTTGGGTGGTTGGGGACATAAATGGAGCCGTTGGAACCCTCTCTTACCACCATAAATGCACTTCTGCAGCTATGCGTATCGGTACGCGGGAATGGGTATCGATACCTGTCTCAGAAAAGAAAGAGCCGTTGTGTGCAATAAATAGGGCGTATCGATACACTCGTAAGCGTATCGGTACGGGGTATCGAAACGGTTAAGGCCGTATCGATACTATTTTCTCAACTTAGCTCACTGTTTAAACTCGTATCGGTACGGGGGTTAGGCGTATCGATACGGGTCAACGACCTTTTAAAGTTTGGTTACCAACCAACTGACACCAACGGTCATATTTTTAAACTGACTTAAATACTTTAAAAATTATAAAGCCCGTGTCGATACGGAGGTTTGCCGTATCGGTACGCTATTCAAACTCTTTGAAATTTAACACAGGGGCGTATCGATACGAGGGTTTGCCGTATCGATATGTGTTCCTCCAGTAGCCAAGTTTTGCAAAATGGTATCGATACACCTGGAAGGGTATCGATACTCTTTGACGTTTTTCAATAGTTTTGGCTTAGAACACTTAGAAAATATTTTGAGTTTGAGTTTTACAAATCAGTTTTAAAGTGTTGGTGTTTTAAAACTTGTTAAGGGATTTATAAAAACAATTTTAAGTTTTTCAAATTGATCCTTAAAGATCTAGTTATATCAAAATCAAACATAGGTTTTACAGTATCGATACGGGTACAGCCGTATCGATACGGGTAGCTTGAAAAGTCAAGTTTGGCTCTTTAAAATTAGTAAAAACATTGCCAAAAACCTTTTAAAATACCTCAAACAAAATTTCAAGTTGTTTGGACTTAAAACCAAGTTTTAAATTCTTTTCACATTAGTTCAAAACATTTTTCAATTATTATATCAAAACATTAGTTCTACACCAACGGATGATGCCTCCAAAGATGAAATGGAAGCCTTTTGAGAAATACTCAAATGACATGGTAGATGTTGGATGCTTGATGCTTGTGACCATGACCCCTGAGCTTCTGAATCAACATGAGGACATGGTTCCCTATGAGATGGTTAAAAATCTCAAAGAATTATTTGAGGGGAAATCTCATCAAGAGAGGTATGAGACCTCTAAGGCTTTATTTCGATGCAAAATGTTGGATGGAACTCCAGTGTGAACTCATGTTCTCAAAATGATAGGGTATATTCAGACCCTTGAAAAATTGGGCTTCCCTCTAAGTGTTGAATTGGCTACTGATGTTATCTTGCAATCATTTCTGAATAGTTTTAATTAGTTTGTTCTTAATTTCAATATGAATAAAATTAACAAATCGTTGCCCCAGTTGCTTGGTCTGTTAAGAACAGTAGAAAACACCATAAAAATGGTTGGTTGCAAACCTATTCTGATGGTCAGAAAGGATATCAAAAAAGGAAAGCCCAACACCAAGGCAAAGCCAAAGCCCAACAAAGGAAAAGCTACATTGAAACTTGTTGAGTTGATTAAACAATTGCAAATGGCCAAGAGGGGGGTGAATTGGCAATTAAAAATTTGGTGGGAAAATTTGATGAGTGAAAATTTGGACACAAGGCAATTAGAGTGGTTCAAGTTCCTAAATGAAAACTACATCCACTACCTTAGCTCCCACTAAGGATTTTCAACCAATCCACTAATTGATTCTTCCCCTTTTCTTGGATGAGGAGGAAACCTTACAATTTTGATTAAACTTTCTACCCAAAGCTTAATCCACTCGCTCTTACAAAGAAGGGTTTTTGGTAAACTTTACCTCTCTAAGTATAATGTTTACCCAATTACAATCAAACACTCCTCAAACTCACAATAAAAAATACAATGAAAATCACAATGTAGTTGGGTACAAAGATTTGACTCTAAAACAAACAAGGTTTGGATTTGAATGCTTTGATGTTGTTTGAAGGCTCAATTGTTGTTGATGGTGCTTAAAATGCTTCCTTTTATACCTTCTCATTGATTTCTAGCCGTTTGGGTGGTTGCGATCATCAATAGAGCCGTTGGGGCTCTCTCTTCCCTCCATAAATGAAGTTCTTCAAGTACCCATATCGAAACACTCGTAACTGTTTCAAAACATGACAAAAGTAGAAATAGCCGTTAAGTGCATTAAAGGGGTCGTATCGAAACGTTCGAGGCCGTTTCGAAACTATAGGGGACGTTTCGAAACCCGGTTTTGAAACAGTTGAGTTCATTAAAATTCTAGTAGAAAATCCTTTCGAGACCTTCCTAGGCCGTATCGAAACGAGCTCTAATTTTTAAAAGTTTTCTATCTAACAAGTAACGGTCGAAAACATTAAATGCTTAATTTGAAAAAATTTAACCCTCGTATCGAAACGATAACTGTCATTTCGAAGCAAAGTCAAAGTTTGACTTGCCCAGATGAAGGTCGTATCGAAACGGGTTGAAGCCGTTTTAGACTTGTTCAATTTGTTAATTTCTAGTGGTAAAACGTATCGAAATAGGCCTAAGCCGTATTGAAACGCCTATGCAAAATTTATAGTTTTGGCTTGAAAACACTTTGAAAATTTTATGGGGATTAATTTTAAATCTTAAAAACATTCTGGGTTAAACTTTTACTTGTCGATTTGATCTTTTTGAGAACTTAAAAACTTTATTTACTTTGCAAAATAGTCAATATTTGTTATATCAAAATCAAGTTAAGTTAAATTAAGGGTTTTACAATCTCCCCTTTTTGATATAACAAAGCAAAGTAAATTTTTTAAGTGAACTCCACCTTAGTTTAAGCTATGTTTTGTTTGAAAGAATTTAAAATTTTAGCTTAAACATTCCTTAAACATTATCTCCCCCTTTTTGTTAGATCAAAATCACAATAAGCTCAATACAATGAGAATGATAAAAATAAGCACAAATTTAAACCAAACAATAGAATTTATAATTCATAGCATAAGGTTCAAAGCAAAATAACAAAAATCCAAAACTCAAATCCTAAAACAAGAAACCAAAGCATAGGTTCAAAACAAGATAATTCAAACTCAAATCCTAAACATAATAGGTGCATAATAAAAGATAAAGTCCTAAATGATATGGAATGAATGCAAACTAGACTAAGGCTCATCATTGTCGTCATCTCCATCCATTTTATCGTCATCCTTCTCTTGAACCCTTTGGAAGTGTTGCCACTCACTATAGAAGGCAGTGAAAGAGATATCTGGTGAAGATTGTTGTTCTTCAATGGCGGTAAGATGATTCTCCATACCAACAAAGCGATTCTCCAAGGCTTGGAAACGAGCATCCATGTGAGTACGCAAGCTTGTGAATTGTTCGGTAAGGGAATCCATCATTGCATCATTGTCGGAAGCTTGTGGAGCACCTTGAGCACGCTCACCACGAGGCACACGAACCCTGTAACTCCCTTAGCCCGACCTAGACGTTTGACCCGAACTATGAAGATTAGACGGGGAAAACCAAAGTTAACCCGAAAGACAACCTTGATTTACGACCCTTTTTCTGTTTATCTTGTCTAGATGCTTGTTTATATCCTAAATGATCAGCAAGACACTCAGAAGGAAACGACACAACGATCGGAGTTCAATTAAGGGTTCAATTGCAAACATTTGACTTTTAGGGACTAAACTATAGTTTTCATAAAATACAAGGATTTTCAGGATTTTTAAATTACCAACCTTCAATTAGACATGTAACATGCTTGCATGCCAAAATTCAACTCAAACGGACCATCCAAACTCATTGAATTAAACATCCAACACTCAGGGACCAAAATGTAAGAAACAGAAACTTGAAATGATTCAAAAATCAACCCAACGGTCAAGCGTTTCGATACGAACGACTCTGTACCGAAACAGTCGTTTCGAAACAGGGTTGACCGTTTCGGAACTCGGGTACGTTCCGAGACCCATATCGAAACACCCACTTCCAGTAACTAAACCGTTTCGATACGTCCCCACCCATTCCGAAACCTCTTAGCCATTTTAGGCTCCTGTTCCGAAACAGGCAGGGGCGTTCCGATACGCCTTGCCCTGCAACATCGGATTTTGCTGGTTTATGATGTCTTTTCGTATCCGAAACGTTTCCGAAACATGCCACAACTTACATACAGCTCACATATGCATCAAGGACCATATCTATGAAACATAATCTAGAACATAGCATCAATCTCATAATCATAGGTACTAAAGGCATGATCTCAAATCCACCAAAACCTCATCAAGCCAAAACAACATTCAAACCAAGTTCCAAGCAATCAAAGATCAATTACAACTCAAATATAAGCAAACTAACATGCTCAAAGTATAAGAAACATCCTCAACCATGAAAAAGCATAAATCACACCCATTGCCTCTTATTACACTTGAGTAGAACCATATACATTGATTAACCAAAACTCTTGGAATCCCCTTGCTCTTGGGCTGCCTTGATTGCTCAAATCTCTGCATTGATGAAACAAATGAGCGTAAGCATAAAGCTTAGTGAGATCTGCTATAGACCAAACATTCATCAATGCATTTTAAAACCAAAACAACATCCTTGATAAACATAAACCTTCCTTTAAAACATGCACTTTGGATCACAAAATCTCTTTCAAAACCACATGCTCAAAGCATCATTAATTACAACAATAAGAACCTTCACTCATGCTTAAACCAAGCATCATATGCATTCAAGCATATCCTCAAGCATCACATGCTTCCTCAAAACAAATATTCTTTATAAAAACATTATGTCATCAACATTATATTGGCTTACAAGTGATCTTAAACATAAATCATAACAAAACACATCACATTAGACACAATCGGATACGCGGATTACAAGCGTTGTCCCACACGCTTCATACACACTACCGGACTACATAAGGTGGAGATAAATGGCACAATCACAACCCCTCAACACCCGTGATGGAGATAAATGGCACAATCACAACCCCTCAACACTACTTATCGGTAGTTGTATAACCCACTAGCGAGAGTCAGGACACGAACAAGGCTTACACATGGGAGTTACCTCAACCATTGTAATCACCTTAACCAAGCTCACCCACTGGAGCATTCCTCCACCGTAGTGACGTTTAACTAAGTCAACCCACGAGAGCCAACCTCCATCGTGGTGACTCTAACTCCTCAATCGCTAGGGTACTTGGATGGAGATTACAGCACAATCACAACCCCTCGACATCCAAAGCGACTTTATTCATGGTGCACCCAATCCTATAGCCGGCTAACTATATCCGATTAAAGTAACCAAAATCCATTTACATCACTTGCCAATATAATCATTTAACCACATTAATCCACTGTTTTACAAGCATAACACAATGCCATTTCCACAAGCATAACATGCTTACATCAAATGCATTCAACACATGAAAACCAAGGACCACTTACCTAGTGCATCCTTAATATAATGGCATTAAAATCCAGCAACGTTCATGCTTTAAACATGCTTTAAAACAGTAATCAAACCACATTTAAACCAAGTGCTTCTTAAACCAAAACATAGCACAATCTGAGTGAGAGGCTTTCGATTTATTTACTCTTGAGCTTAGCTAAGTGTTTCATACTTACACTAAGCCCCCTAAACCACGTTCAAAATGTTTCAAAGCTGGAAAAATCTTTTCCACTCACCGATACGCGAAGCCTTGTTCGCCGACACGAAAATTACACCTTCGTAGCCTCCAAAATCACCTATTTCGCTTCCGGATCAAGATCCCATGTTTTCACAACATAAAAACAAAGATCTAAATGCATTAAAATGCATTCTAACACTAGCAATAAATCACAAACTCGTTGCCACTCAAACCACACCAAAATACCCTTCCAAAACAACCAAAAACTCAATCGATTGCTTCCTAAACCAAGCCCAGCCAACTTACATCACTTCCAAAGCATTATCAACATTAAAACACATCAATTAAACAACCTAACTCATCCTTATACCTCCAGCAAGCAAGATTCCACCATTCCACCCCAAAAACACACTTAAAACCACCAAGAAACTCAAGGATCTCAAGGATTTCGTGATCTATGTTATCAACACATCATTTTAACATATAAATCAACCTAGAACTCAATTAAATTCAATACAAAACAGAGCCCAACTCATCAAGTCCGAAAATCAAGATTTCATCCACAATTTCATTAGATTTTGATCTCAAATCAAAACTATATTGAAAACCCAATCAAAAATAGTATTTAGAAGCCAAATATCTTGGGAATTTCAATAAAGAACATAGATTAGAGGTTAAGAATGGGATTTACCTCCAATCCTTGCTTCCTTCAATAGATGACATGTTTTCTTTGCAAAAACCTTGAAGAATCAAGGAAGATCTCTTGAAAATGATTTAAGAAATGTTGAGAGTATTTTTGGAAGAAAGAATTCTGGAAAAGATGAAAGAAAATGATGTTTGGCTGAAAATGAAAGAGGGAAAAGTAGTTACGTATGTGAAAATGTCATTAACTACCTTTAAATTAATTAATTATAAAAATCCAATTAAAAATCATTTAATTAAAAACCCTTTTAAATCACATCACATATTGAAGAAAGGTCAAATTGACTTAAAGCCCCCTAAAGATTCTTTAAAAATCACATTTTCCCAGTTTTAAAACTTTACAATTTGGTCACTACTCAAAATGTCGAGTTTCCAAAATCTTTTTTGTAAAATTGATTTGACCAACCTCTTAATTATATTTTTAGAGGATTTTAGCAATTTTTACCACAATTTTATCCTATCCCGATCCTTGATTTCCTAAAATCACCTTACGCGATTCGAACCGTTCTCGACCGGTCCGATCCGATGCCTAAAACATCTAGGCCCAAAACCAGGGCGTTACAACTCTCCCCCACTTAGGAAATTTCATCCTCGAAATTCTTATATGCTGAAAAGAGATGCGGAAACTGCCTCAACATGTCCGCCTTGCTTTCCCACGTGGCCTCCTCAACTCCTCGGTGTCTCCACAACTCCTTTACAAGCTCTATCGTCTTTCCACGTAGAACTTTACTACTCATGTCCAGGACCCTCACCGGTTCCTCATCATATGATAGATCCGGATTCAACTCTATCTCCTCAACAGGCATTACGTGCGAAGGATCCGATCTATACTTCCGTAACTTGGAGACATGAAACACCTCATGTATCTTCTCCAACTCTACAGGCAGTCTCAACCGATATGCCACAGGACCAATTCGCACCACAGCCTCATAAGATCCAATAACCTTGGGCTAAGCTTACCCTTACGCCCAAAACTCATTACCTTCTTCTAAGGCGATACTCTCAAGAACACATGTTCGCCAATTGCGAACTCAATGTCCTTACAATCCAAGTCCGCATAAGACTTTTGCCTAGCTTCTGCCCAACAAGAGGAGTTTTACACCTTCTCCCATACAAAGCCTCGTAAGGAGCCACTCGAACTTGCCTAATAACTAATTTTACAAGCAATCTCAACCAAGGGCAAAAACCTTTCCGATGAACCTTTGAAATTCAAACACAACATCTCAACATAACCTCAAACACCTGAACAACATGCTCCGGTTACCCATCTTTCAAAGGACAATAAGAAGTACCGGAACTTAACGACGTAACCCACGCTCGACTCAACCATTCCTAAAACCTCGATGCGAACCTTGAATCTCAATCCAAAAACATCAGACCCCAACACCCCATGCAAGCACACAATCTTAGCGAAAACAACTCAACAAACCTATCCAACTCATCCGCAATATGCACTGCCAAGGAATACGCACTCTTTGCAAAATGATCAACAACCACTCATAAAATTTCTCTTGATAAAATCCACAGTAAATCAACCACGAATCCATCCCTGAAAACCCCAACGATTACCACACCCAAAAAGGTAAGCAAAACTCAGCTTCCACCTACCAACAACCCAAACATTTGCCTACAATTTCATTAGCATCCCTTTCTTCCTTAACCAACGACTCTCAAACTACAACACGCCTTCGTACAACCAGGACACACTACGGAAGAACCTCTAAGAGTTCATCCAGATTAAAGCACCTCAACTCAACATCATTTGGCACCACTATTCAATTCCCAAAGCTCCAAAACACCAACATCATTGACACCAAACCACAAGGCTTCCCATCCATAACCTCTTGAACACATGATACAAGGGAATCATCAAGCAACTGTTTATCCTTGATCAACTGTTTCAGGGACAGTTCCACCCACAATTCGGCCTCAAGATCACCATCTTGCAATCTGCTCAAGCGAGTAAACATCGCCCTCAACTCCACAACCACCTTCCTACTCAAACATTGGCCACAACGTTGACCCCTTCCAACCTGGTACCTCATCACAAGACTCTAACACCATCTCCAACTATTACTTCACTCACAGCAACCATTACAAAAAGGTTTACTTACACCCAGCCAACAGACGACCCTCACACGAGAAACCAGCCAAAATACCATGGCTTTTGAGCTTACATAACCACACGTAAAGCTCACTCCCCAAGCACTTGCATTCGACTGAAGACACATCCTACAACTTATGCAAGAGTTAAGAACTCTCACTATTCAACCCCAACTAAACCTCGACCGAAACTATTGTCAGCACTTCCTTCCAACTCCTTCAAACTCTCCATCAAACCTTATCCACCTAAAACAATCATCCGACTATGACTATTCAAGCAAGAATGTTGCGCACTCTAGAAACCACAACCAAAACCTACAACAACCGTTCAACCCAGAACAACTACAACACTCCACGACTACATACGAAATGCATTTAACTTCACCCTTTACTTCCTCGACCGCATTCTAACCCAAACAGTCCCCTCTCTACTATCAATCCACTAAGGCCTCAAAACACTAGAAGAACTTTTCTTCCGGCTAGCCTAAACTAAACCATACTCACTCCTAATGGTAAACTTATTCACTTTCTCACCTCCCGCCAAAACAAACCTTAAACTCACAAACTACTCTAATCATAACACTCAACTACTAGATCCAAATCAGCTATTAGTAAGTGTGAACATTCATGTACATGATTTCTTACATGCCCCTACGAATGCCTATGCACATGTATGCATACTTCTAATGTCATGACCAATGTATGCATGTACCAACATATGTAATATATATGTATACAAATGATTTAAACTGTGCATGCGTGTCTGTTCACACCTACTAATAACGTCTTTGAACCATACTTGGAACAACTCCACTTCCCATTTCCAAACTTTTCCTACTCCACCATCCTCAAAACTCATCACAACACTACTTGAACTACTATTCCTCTCACCAATGTTGTTCTTAAACAACAACGACACTATTCATAACTCACTATCTATTGAACTTTAACACCACCCAAAGGATGCAAAGCAAAACTAAGCAAAGATAACAATAACACGGATTGCACCGAAAAGATACCTGCAATCACATCATTGTGCTCCAAGCGACGAACACCAACACTCTCTTCTGTAGAACCACCATGATCTCCTTGTTGATAGGAACCATAACTGCACTCACGACCATGGGGAACTTCAAGAGACACCCCACCTTGACCTCCCTGAACCAACACTGGAGAATCTCGCCTCAAATGTCCCGCAGACCCACAACTCCAATAAGACTCAACCATCACACACCCTGCACCTCTCTGCCTTTCTTGCCACCTTCGAACCCTGTCTCGACCACGCTCACGGCCTTTCCGAGGTGCAACCACAGCAGGTGCACAAGCTTGGTCTATTCTTGCCAACAGAGGACACTCACGCCTTAAATGATCTGTTGAACCACAGTTCCAGCAAGAATTCCCTGCAACTTCAACAAAAGCCTATACCTCCCTAGCCACACGAGGACAGTCCATCCTCAAGTTCTCCTGAGAACCACACGTCCAGCACGTGTGCTGCTCCACCCTCACTCTGTTCCCTTGAACCAATGCACCATGTCCATGATTACCTCGCCTAGCCACAGGCTGATACCTTCTATCTCGGCCTTTCTTGATCTGTTTACTTCCAAAACTGAATTCAACAACTCTCTTACCAGAGCTAGATCCACCACCATGAGATGCCAGTCCAAGGTTCTGCGCATCAACATGAACTGAAACCATACTCTCGCGCTCTTGGCTACCCGTAAGCTTATCTCCAAAATACCTCTTCATAAAGGCAACTGAAAAGAATTCCCAATCCACATCCTGGATATTCGATGCCACCGACACAGCTGTCCACCACTTACTAGCATCATCCAACATTAACGTGACAACGCTTCCCAACTTACAAGCGTGGTCACACCCTTCCTGATCCAAGATCGAGATTGTACTAGCTAACCAAACCTCGAACGCCTCCGGCATCGACCCAAGATACTCAACAGCTCCCAAATCATGCAGACGTTGTTTTGGCAAACCAGCCTGTCCAACAGACAGTACATGCGCATGCTTTTTATCTTCCGCAACTTGAGATGCTCCCAACATCTCCTAGACCACTGATGATAAAACTTTCACCAACGGGCCAGCCCCTTCACGCTGCCCCTCAACTCCATATAAGAACGGCCAAACATGCACATTCTCAAACGACGGAACATCATTCCCTTGGCTACCCTGCTCACCCGCAGGTACGATCGTATCCGATCCCAACTCTCTCCTCGGACTCATGTGCTATTTTAACAAGGCATAATAACATAAACAACAAATCAAACCATGATTTTGGCCAACCTCAAGCAAGGATCCAAGTTTACAAAAACATTTAATCAATGTAATAAGGCAATGGGTACCCCAATTTCCCTCAACATGGCATAGAATACAGTGATACATCATGCTCAACATGATTTTCATCATCCAAAATCAGCACATAACATCATTGCATCATCGCCTCACACTCACATTCATTTCACATACGATTCACATAGATCAAGCACAGCATAAATTTCAAAATTCAACCAATTGCATGCTTTTCAAACATCATACTTTAACACATAACAATTTCACAGGCCAACATTCCCAATTCTTTCGTAACCATGCTCTGATACAAACAAATGTAACCCCCTTAGCCTGACCTAGAAGTTTGACCCGGACTACGAAGATTACACGGGGAAAACCAAAGTCAACCCGAAAGACAACCTTAATTTACAACCATTTTTTTCTTTTTATCTTGTCTAGATGCTTGTTTATATCCTAAATGATCAGCAAGACACTCAGAAGGAAACGACACAACGATCGGAGTTCAATTACATACATTTGACTTTTAAGGACTAAACTGTAATTTTCATAAAATACAAGGACTTTCAGGCTTTTAAAATTACCAACCTTCAATTAGACATGCAACATTATTGCATGCCAAAACTCAACTCAAACGGACCATCCAAACTCATTGAATTAAACATCCAACACTCAGGGACCAAAACGTAAGAAATAGAAACTTGAAACGATTCAAAAATCAACCCAACGGTCAAGCGTTTCGATACGAACGACTTTGTACCGAAACGATCGTTTCGAAATAGGGTTGACCGTTTCGGAACTGGGGTACGTTCTGAGACCCGTATCGAAACACCCACCTCCAATAACTAAATCGTTTCGATACGTCCCCACCCGTTCCGAAACCTCTTAGCCATTTCAGGCTCATGTTCCGAAACAGGCAAGGGCGTTCCGATATGCCTTGCCCTGTAACAACGGATTTTGCTTGTTTATAATGTCTTTTCGTATCCGAAACGTTTCCGAAACATGCCACAACTTACATACAGCTCACATATGCATCAAGGACCATATCTATGAAACATAATCTAGAACATAACATCAATCTCATAATCATAGGTACTAAAGGCATGATCTCAAATCCACCAAAACCTCATCAAGCCAAAACAACATTCAAACCAAGTTCCAAGCAATCAAAGATCAATTACAACTCAAATATAAACAAACTAACATGCTCAAAGTATAGGGAAACATCCTCAACCATGCAAAACCATAAATCCCACCCATTGCCTCTTATTACACTTGAGTAGAACCACATACATTGATTAACCAAAACTCTTGGAATCCCCTTGCTCTTGGGTTGCCTTGATTGCTCAAATCTCTGCATTGATGAAACAAATGAGCGTAAGCATAAAGCTTAGTGAGGTCCGCTATAGACCAAACATTCATCAATGCATTTTAAAACCAAAACAACATCCTTGATAAACATAAACCTTCCTTTAAAACATGCACTTTGGATCACAAAATCTCTTTCAAAACCACATGCTCAGAGCATCATTAATTAAAACAATAAGAACCTTCACTCATGTTTAAACCAAGCATCATATGCATTCAAGCATATCCTCAAGCATCACATGCTTCCTCAAAACAAATATTCTTTATAAAAACATTATGTCATCAACATTATATTGGCTCACAAGTGATCTTAAACATAAATCATAACAAAACACATCATATTAGACGCAATCGGATACGCGGATTACAAGCGTTGTCCCACACGCTTCATACACACTACCGGTCTACATAAGGTGGAGATAAATGGCACAATCACAACCCCTCAACACCCGTGATGGAGATAAATGGCACAATCACAACCCCTCAACACCACTCATCGGTAGTTGTTTAACCCACTAGCGAGAGTCGAGACACGAACAAGGCTTACACATGAGAGTTACCTCAACCATTGTAACCACCTTAACCAAGCTCACCCACGGGAGCATTCCTCCACCGTAGTGACGCTTAACTAAGTCTACCCACGAGAGCTAACCTCCCTCGTGGTGACTCTAACTCCTCAATCGCTAGGGTACTTGGATGGAGATTACGACACAATCACAACCCCTCGACATCCAAGGCGACTTTATTCACGGTGCACCCAATCCTATAGCCAGCTAACTATATCCGATTAAAGTAACCAAAATCCATTTACATCACTTGCCAATATAATCATTTAACCACATTAATCCATTGTTTTACAAGCATAACACAATGCCATTTCGACAAGCATAACATGCTTACATCAAATGCATTCAACACATGAAAACCAAGGACCACTTACCTAGTGCATCCTTAACATAATGGCATTAAAATACAGCAACATTCATGCTTTAAACATGCTTTAAAACAGTAATTAAAACACATTTAAACCAAGTGCATCTTAAACCAAAACATAGCACAATCCAAGTGAGAGACTTTCAATTTACTTACTCTTGAGCTTAGCTAAGTGTTTCAAACTTAGACTACGCCCTCAAAACCACGTTCAAAACGTTTCAAAGCTGGAAAACTCTTTTTCACTCACCGATACGCGAAGCCTTGTTCGCCGACACGAAAATTACACCTATGGAGCCTCCAAAATCACCTCTTTCGCTTCCGGATCAAGATCCCATGTTTTCACAAAATCAAAACAGAGATCTAAATGCATTAAAATGCATTCTAACACTAGCAACAAATCACAAACTCGTTGCCCACTCAAACCACACCAAAATACACTTCCAAAACAATCGAAAACTCAATCGATTGCTTCCTAAACCAAGCCCAGCCAACTTACATCACTTCCAAAGCATTATCAACATTAAAACACATCAATTAAATTAACCTAACTCATCCTTATACCTCCAACAAGCAAGATTCCACCATTCCACCCCAAAAACACACTTAAAACCACCAAGAAACTCAAGGATCTCAAAGATTTCGGGATCTATGTTATCAACACATCATTTTAACATATAAATCAACCTAGAACTCAATTAAAATCAATACAAAAACAGAGCCCAACTCATCAAGTCCGAAAATCAAGATTTCATCCACAATTTCACAAGATTTTGATCTCAAATCAAAACTATATTGAAAACTCAATCAAAAATAGTATTTAGAAGCCAAATATCTTGGGAATTTTAATAAAGAACTTAGATTAGAGGTTGAGAATGAGATTTACCTCCAATCCTTGCTTCCTTCAATAGATAACAAGTTTTCTTTGCAAAAACCTTAAAGAATCAAGGAAGATCTCTTGAAAATGATTTAAGAAATGTTGAGAGGATTTTGGGAAGAAAGAATTCTGGAAAAGATGAAAGAAAATGATGTTTGGCTGTAAATGAAAAAGGGAAAAGTAGTTACCTAAGTGAAAATCTCATTAACTACCTTTAAATTAATTAATTATAAAAATTCAATTAAAAATCATTTAATTTAAAACCCTTTTAAATCACATGTCATATTGAAGAAAGGTCAAATTGACTTAAAGCCCCCTAAAGATTCTAAGATTTTAGCTTCCATCCTAAAAATCACATATTTTCCCAGTTTTGAAACTTTACAATTTGGTCACTACTCAAAATGTCCATTTTCCGAAATCCTTTTTGTAAAATTGATTTGACCAACCTCTTAATTATATTTTTAGAGGTTTTTTAGCAATTTTTACCACAATTTTATCCTATCTCGATCCTTGATTTCCTAAAATCACCTTACGCGATTCGAACCGTTCTCGGCCGGTCCGATCCGATGCCTAAAACATCTAGGCCCAAAACCAGGGCGTTACAAACCCATACTTCACCATTGAAGTGGAAACCACATTTCATAAGTGTAGTCTCGTTTAGCTTCTCCTTGAGGGGCTCCTCAATATCAAAAGTGCAATCAATCTCATTAAGGAGAAATATGTGGCTCAAAACGGTTCCATAGGTGAAGGAGGAAACGTTGTTCTGGTTCTTGACTAAGTGCACCATCTCCTCAAACATAATCTTGACCAAGTTGGGTTGTTACTCTTGGCGGAAACACTTAAGCCAAAAATCATCTACCTTTCTAATGTGTGAAAACTTCCCTCCAGATGGACAGAACCACCATGATATCATGAGATGAAGGAATCAATCATGGACATCTAAGGTATTCACTTGACCGGTATGAGGATCAAGCGAGATCTCATCTTCAATGCCCTCATCTTTATGACCAAGTAGATTGACCAAGGTAGATGGCCTAATACGAATCTTTTTCCCTAAAAGATATGAGTCAATGGCTATAACTTGGGAACGGTCGGGACTTAGGACGCATTTGGCATTGGAATAGAACAATAGGACAAGGTTTCGATACATGATTCCGGGAATCCCTAAAAAACTCATAAAGTGCCAATGGATTAAAAGCTCATGGTAACGGAAGTGAAAGCGATCGGAATCAAGGAAATCTACGTCAACTACACGCTCAGGATGGATTTTGATGGTTTGGTAATACTTAAAGGCTTGTTGAGCGGTAGTGGTTAGGAAACTCTTTTTGAAGAGGTAGGCTAGATTGGGTCTAGGTAGGTTTTTCTCAGGTTTCTCGGATTGATCAAACCCTTGGCCCTCTTCGAAAACACAAGCTCTCTTTCTAGAAGCCATCCTAAAATCATTAAGCAAACAAGAAATTATGTATGTATAACAAATTCACATTCAATTCCAAGAATAATCCTATAATCAAGGTTTGATAATATACAATATAGTTTTAAAGAATATCAAAAGGTTAAATTTTTTTGAAAACCACGGTTAAAGAAAATTATATTCGAATAAATTTTTTGGATTTTTGAAGAATTTTTACAAAAACATCAATACCCATAGTATATACAAGTAATATTTGCAAAAACAATAATTTTAAACTACAAAAATCAAACGAAAATTGAAAAGAAAAAGGAAAAATACATTGATTAGAGATTTAGGAAGAATGGATGGATGATTAGGCACAAAGTTGTTGAAGCTTGCTTAGGATTGTTGTTTAGAGCAAAAAAAAAAACTCAATTTGTTTGTGTAAAAACGTTTGGTTTAATGGGTATTTATAAGAAAGAGTAGGTTAGGGTTTGAGAGGTTTTTAGGTTTTAATAGAGTTTCATTTAAAGATGGAAAGTCTTTAAATAGGACTTACAGCGTGTAACCGTATCGAAACAGTTACAAACATTTCGGAACAGTCGTTTCGAAACCAAAAGGTGACCGTTTCAAAGCTCGGGACCGTATCAAAGCACCTCTTACCCGTTTCGATCCCAAATATTTTAGAGACGTCTTTTTTAAGAGCCCGTTTCGAAACCTTTCTTATCGTTTCGAAACCCTTAAGGACAAAACCCTTCCTAAGGTATCCTGTATCGAAACAGATTTAGTTGTTTTGATATATCCTTACCAAAAACTGCAGTTTGGGCAGTTTCATGTTCAAAGAGTCAACTTAGATCGAGCCTAAATGCATGAGAATGATATGTGAGCACAATTTAATGGCAAAAATCAATGCATACTCCCCCTAGCAACATTCATAGAAGCAAAATGATGCAAATTAATATAAGCATGAACATCAACCAATTTCAAGAAAGTTTTGACCATTTGGGACCTAAAACGGTCGAGAAAGGCTAGTTAAACCTAGCTCTCTCCTAAGGTTCCAAAACACTCTTTGTCTAAATGTTTGATAAATATATCCACTAATTGGTTCAATGTATCAACATAGTCTAGAACAACATCATTATTCAAAACATGGTCTCTAATGAAATGATGTCTAATTTCTATATGTTTGGTTCTAGGGTGTTGGATAGGATTCTTAGTGAGACAAATGACACTAGTGTTGTCACACCTAAGGGGTATGACATCTATTTGAACACCATAATCTAAGAGTTGTTGCTTCATCCAAAGAGCTTGAGCACAACAAATTTCTAAGGATATGTACTCCGCTTCGATGGTAGATAAGGCTTTGTTATTTTGTTTCTTAGAGAACAAAGATACGAGCATACTACCTAAGAATTAACATGTTCAGGAGGTACTTTTCCTATCTATCTTGCATCCCCCATAATCCGCATCCGAATAAGCATGAAGGCTAAAGGAAGAATCTTTAGGATACCAAAGGCCTAAGTTAGGTGTGTCTCTAAGGTATCTAAATATTCTCTTAATGGCAACTAAGTGTGATTCTCTAGGACTAGCTTGGAACCTAGCACACAAGCAAACACTAAACATAATATCTGGTCTACTTGTGGTAAGGTAAAGAAAAGAACCTATCGTAGATCTATAAAGCTTAGAATCTACACATTTACCTCCTTCATCTTTGTCAAGCTTTATAGAAGAGCTCATAGGAGTGGCTTGAGGCTTTACATTCTCCAAGCCGAACTTCTTGAGCATATCATTCACGTAATTTGCTTGATTGATGAAGGTTTCATCCTTCCTTTGTTTGATTTGGAGCCCCAAGAAGAATGAGAGCTCCCCCATCATGATCATCTCGAACTCACCTTGCATTAGCTTAGAAAATTCTTTGCAATAACATTCATTAGTAGAACAAAAAATGATATCATCAACATAAATTTGTACTACTAAGATGTCATTGCAATATCTTTTTATGAAAAGTGTAGTGTCCACCTTGCCTTTTTCAAAACCTTTTTCAATTAAAAAGTTTGAAAACCTTTCATATCAAGCTCTAGGAGCTTGTTTTAAACCATAAAGAGCTTTGGTTAATTTAAAAACATGATTTGGAAATTTAAGATCCTCAAAAACACGGTGGTTGTTCAACATACACTTCTTCATTTATAAAACCATTTAGAAAAGCACTTTTTACATCCATTTGAAAAAGCTTGAAATCATGGTAACATGCAAATGCTAGAAGCATCCTAATAGCTTTCATTCTAGCTACGGGTGCATATGTTTCATCAAAATCAATTCCCTCTTCTTGAGTGTAACCTTGAGCAACAAGCCTGGACTTGTTTCTCACTATGTTACCACTCTCATCTAATTTATTTCTAAAGACCCATTTAGTTCCTATAGTAGATTGATTACTAGGGCTTTCAACTAATGTCCATACTTTACTTCTCTCAAATTGATTAAGTTCTTCTTACACGGCCAAAATCCAAAAATCATCTTTTAATGCTTCTTTGATATGTTTAGGCTCAATACATGAAATAAATGCAACATGATTCATTAATTTGAGAGAGGATCTAGTAGTTACCCCCTTGGATGGATCACACAAGATTTCACCACCTTTGACATAGTTGAACTCCCTTGGGTATGTCACCTTCTTTTCCTCAAGAGCCAAATCCTTCAAGGCTTCAAAAGGTGGATCTTGTGCATCTTCTTCTTTGGTTGGAATCTCATCAACCTTTGATGTTTGTCCTCCATCAATGGCTTCAATGATCCCTACATCATCATCATCACAAGAATCCTTCCTCGGAAGGAGGTTATCATCGAAAACAACATGTATAGACTCTTCTACTACTAACGTTCTCTTATTAAATACATGATAAGCTTTAGAGTTTAAAGAATATCCTAGGAAAATAGCTTCATCACTTTTAGCATCAAATTTAACTAAGTTGTCTTTTCCATTGTTTAAAACAAAACATTTGCAACCAAATGGATGAAAATAGCTAATGTTAGGCTTCTTAGATTTTAAAATCTCATATGATGTTTTCTTCAAAATTGGCCTTATCATTACTCGATTTATGATGTAGCAAGCAGTATTTGTGGCTTCCGCCCAAAAATATTTAGGTAAATTATTTTCACAAAAGCATGGTTCTAGCCATTTCTTATAAAGTTCGATTTTTCCTCTCAACTACCCCATTTTGTTGAGGAGTGTGAGGTGCAGAAAAATTGTGGCTAATCCCATTTTCATTTAAAAAATCTTCAAAACCCAAAATTTGAAACTCGATTCCATGATCACTTCTAATGTGAGTGATTTTAAGTTCAAGATCATTTTGAGTTATTTTTGAAAAAGTGATGAATTTTTCTAAAGCCTCTTCTTTTTTACTTAAGAATAGAACCCAAGTAAACCTAGAATAGTCATCAACAAGTACAAAAGCATATGATTTACCACCCAAGCTCATAGTCCTAATTGGCCCGAAAAAATCCATATGAATCAATTGTAAGCATCTACTAGTAGAGACATCATTAATGGATTTAAATGTGGTTCTATGTTGTTTACCCTTAGAGCATGCCTCACATATTTTATCATCAGAGAACTTAAGTTTTGGTAAACCTCTAACTAGATTAAGGGAAACTAATTATTCTAAAACACTCATGCTAGCATGTCCTAATTTTCTATGCCAAAGCCATGAGTCATGTTCATCATATGCAACTAAACATGCATGAGATGTGTGAATGTTATCTAAATGCACCATGTAGATATTTCCTATCCTATGCCCTATGAGCATCAATTGATATGTTTTAATGTTCTTTATTTCACAACCATTTTTATCAAAGAGAACATTAAAATCTTTATCACATAATTGACTAATGCTCAATAAATTATGCTTAAGACCATTGACATATAAGACATTTTCAATGAATATGGAAGAGTGGTTACAAATGGAGCCAATACCCTCAATATGGCCTTTGGAGTTGTCACCAAATGTCACTGCTCCACCATGCTTTGGTTTGAGCTCATTGAATCTACTCTTCTCTACGGTCATATGTCTTGAGCATCCACTATCAACGTACTATTTGTTTTGACTTGAAGCTTTGGCTTTGTAGCAATGCTCCCCCTACAAACAAATAAATTAGGCTTTGGTTTTTGGTACCCAAACCATTTTGGGTCCATGTGTGTCAGCCTTCAAAATCTTGGTTCCCTTAGGAATCCAAAGAGTCATAGCATCATAATTCTTAGAAGTTACTAGTTCCTTAGGAACTCAAACACTCCTAATTCTTTTGTTTTTAGATTGCTTTGAAAAATTTCTTTGTTTAGGATAAAAAATGTTTTCTTTTTACATATGGGGTTTTAGAAGAATTTCTTTTCTCAAAATTATTTCTCCCAATAGTAATAGAGGTTTTAAGATTATCCACCTCCTTGGTGTGATAATCTTGAAAATTGGAAAGAAGTTTTTCTAAATCAACATTTTTCTTTTTGAGATCATTTGAAAGATTCATTAAATATAAAACCTTCTTTTCCAATTCTGAATTGGTTTTGAAAGAGACTCATTTTTATTTTTCAAATCGGAAGTGATTTTCTTGTTTTTTTTTTCAAAATTGACTCTTTATATTCGTCAACCAATTCATCATACACATTTTGTAACTCATCATATTTGTCATATAATTCATCATAAGTAAGAGATGAGTTAGAGTGTACCATTTGTTCCTCTTCAAGTGCCATAAGACAAAGGTTGGCCACTTCCTCCTCCTCTTCAGATGACTCCTCGTCACTCCAAATTGCCACTTGAGCTTTGAGTTTGTTCTTCTTCCCAAAGCTTTTATTTCTCAATTGAGGGCACTTGGATCGAATTTTCTCTCTTGACATCGCTAGTTCCCTCATATGTCGTCTCGAGGGTATCTCAAACTTCCTTGGCGCTTTCGATGGAAGATACCTTTGAATAGATATTGAGACCGAGAGCAAAAAAGATCATATGCAAGGCTTTGTCATTGACTTCCAACCTTCTTCTATCTTCATCGGTCATCTCGGCTTTAACCTTTGGGACTAATATTCCTTCACCATCTCTTTTCATTGGGATGGTTGGCCCATCTTCTACAACGTCCCATACCATGTAATCGTTGGATTTGATGAAGAGACACATCTGATTCTTCTAATATGGGTAGTTATTCCCATTGAAGAATGATGGTTTGGCGGTGGATTGAGATTCATAGAGGTTGGGGCCAGAGGTGGATGTCATTGCTTCAAGTTGTTGTTGATCAAACTCTCCTAAAATTGACTCAAGAGGGTTGTAATCCTTCCAATGAGTGTAGCTCTGATATCAATTGTTGAGTTGATCAAACAATTGCAAATGGCCAAGAGGGTGGTGAATTAGCAATTAAAAATTTGGTGGGAAAAATTTGATGAGTGAAAATTTGGACACAATGCAATTAGAGTGGTTCAAGTTCCTAAATGAACTCTACATCCACTACCTTAGCTCCCACTAAGGATTTTCAACCAATCCACTAATTGATTCTTACCCTTTTCTTGGATGAGGAGGAAACCTTACAATTTTGATTAAGCTTTCTACCCAAAGCTTAATCCACTCATTCTTACAAAGAAGTGTTTTTGGTAAACTTTACAAATGCCTCTCTAAGGATAATGTTTACCCAATTACAATCAAACACTCCCCAAACTCACAATAAAAAATACAATGAAAATCACAATGGAGTTGGGTACAAAGATTTGACTCTAAAATGAACAAGGTATGGATTTGAATGCTTTGATGTTGCTTGAAGGCTCAATCGTTGTTGATGGTGCTTAAAATGCTTAGTTTTATACATTCTCATTGATTTCTAGTCGTTTGGGTTGTTGCGATCATCAATAGATCCGTTGGGGCTCTCTCTTCCATCCATAAATGCAGTTCTGCAACTACCCGTATCGAAACATGCTAAAGTAGAAAGAGCCATTAAGTGCATTAAAGGGGTCGTATTGAAACATCCAAGGTCGTATCTAAACTATAGGGGATGTTTCGAAACCCGGTTTCGAAACAATTGAGTTTATTAAAATTCTAGTAGCAAATCGTTTTGAGACCTTCCTAGGCCGTATTGAAACGAGCTCAGATTTTGAAAAGTTTTCTATCTAACAAGTAACGGTCGAAAACATTAAATGCTTAATTTGAAAATTTTTAACCCCCGTATCGAAACGATAACTGTCGTTTCAAAACATGGTCAAAGTTTGACTTGCCCAGATGAAGGTCGTATCGAAACGATTTGAATCCGTTTCGAGACTTGTTCAATTTGTAAATTTCCAGTGGAAAAACATATCAAAACAGGCCTAAGCCGTATCAAAACACTTATGCAAAATTTATAGTTTTGGCTTGAAAACACTTAGAAAATTTTATGAGGATTAATTTTAAATCTTAAAAACATTTTTGGTTAAATTTTTACTTGTCGATTTGATCTTTTTGAGAACTTAAAAACTTTATTTACTTTGCAAAATAGTCCTTAAAATATTTTTTATATCAAAATCAAGTAAAGTTAAATTAAGGGTTTTACAAAACCCAAATGAGGAGTTGCAAAAGAAGGAAACTGTTACATTGCAACAATGCTGGACATTGGAAGAGAAATTGCCTTGTCTATCTTGAGGACATCAAGATTGCAAGAGAAAATGGACAGTCCAGATCAGGTATTTATGTTATTGATATTAATATATCAACATCTACTTCTTGGGTATTATATACTGGTTATGGTTCACACATTTGTACTTATGTACAGGGACTAAAAATGAGTTGAAAATTGGAAAAGGGAGATGTGGACCTACGAGTGGGATATGGAGCAAGAGTTGCTGCATTAGCTATAGGAACATATACTTTGTCATTACCTAGTGGACTTGTTTTAGATTTAGAGGATTGTTATTTCGTACCTAGTTTGACTAAAAACATTATTTCAATTTCTTGTTTGGACAAGATTTGTTTTGAGATTACCGTTAAGAATAATAGTTGTTCTTTTTCCCTCAATAATGTTTTTATGGTACGGCTCAATTAATCAATGACCTCTATATCTTAGATCAAGACAACTCCATATATAAAATAAATACGAAAAAATCAAAAACAAATGACTATAATCAAACTTATCTCTGGCATTGTCCCTTGGGTCATATAAGCGAGAAATACATATCAAAACTTTATAAAGATGGATTTTTGGATTATTTTGTTTTCGAACAATTTGATATATATGAACCTTGCTTAATGGGAAAATGACCAAATCACCGTTTGACGGTAAAAATGAGCGAGCAAGTGATTTATTAGGTCTAATACATAGTGATGTATGTGGACCGATGAATACACAAGCCAGAGGAGGGTTTCAATACTTCATTACTTTCACTAACGACTTCAGCATATATGGGTATGTTTACATAATTCATCATAAATCTGAAGCCCTTGAAAAGTTTAAGGAGTTTAAGAATGAAGTACAAAACCAGTTAGGAAAAAGTATCAAAGCTCTTCGATCAGATCGAGGAGGAGAATACGTAAGCCTAGAGTTTGATGAACTCCTTAAAGGATGTGAGATTGTCTCGCAACTTACACCTCCAGGTACTCTGTTAGGCTTGATAGGCTCAATTTCCTTCAACCGATTTGGTTAGCCAAGTGGTGGAGAAGTTGGATTTTTGGGTGATTAAGGTGTGTAAGCTAAAAGATAAAAGACACGATAATTTAGAGTGGTTCAGCCTTCTAACAAGCACCTACATCCACTACCTTATCTTCCCACTAAGGATTTCACAACCAATTTACTAATTGATTCGTCCCCTTTTCTAGGCTTAGAAGGAAACCCTTACAACGATCAAAGCTTTCTATCCCAAAGCTTGATCAAATCCTCTCTACAAGAGATAAAGGTAAGAAAACTAAAATACCTCTTACAAGGTTGATGTTTGCACACTAAAGCACTCACCCAAACCTAAACACTTGAGAAAATTTGATAATTTAGGCTCACAAGCGTTGTCTATACAAAGAATGAATAATTAAAGCCCTAAGACAAATTTCTCATCATATGGTTGTTGAAAATTGAAGCATTAGTCTTCCCTTGATGCTTGGAGGTCCCTTTTATACTCCTAATTGAGTTTGTAACCGTTGAGAACCGTTGGGATTGAATTAGAACCGTAAGAGACTTTATTTCCTTCATTAATTGCAGTTCTGGAGCTGTCCGTATCGGAACACTTGTGGTCGTATCGGAACGCCTTCTTTAGAACTAGCTGTTGAAGTCTGATGCAGCATGCCATACTGAAACATTTTGTGCCGTATCGAAACGTCCTGCAATTCAAATGACCGTTAGGAAATAGCTGTTGGGGTGTCTGCTACGTAGGCTTATCGAAACACCAAAGGGTGTTTCGAAACAACCTCAGTCTGTATCGAAACAGGTAAGCCCTCTATGGAAACGAATTCTGGCAGTTTCAAAACGTATCGATACAAATTGTGCCTGTATCGAAATGGGTACATTAAAAGCACTGGTTTGGCTACTTAAAAACGTTTCAGACATTGCCAAAACCTTTTGAAAACACCTCAAACTTATTATCAAGTTGTTTTTGACTTAGAGTGTATTTTAACTTCTTTTCAATTAAGTTCAAAACATTTTTCAATTATTATATCAAAACATTATTTCTACAATCTCCCCCTTTTTGATATAATAAAACCAACTTGAAAAATTGTATGGGATTCTTCCCCTTAGTATTTTAAAAATTTGAATAAGAGATTTTAAAATTTGAATGAAAGTTAAAGCTCCCCCTTATTCTCTTGAAAAATCAATTTTTCAAACCATTTCTCCCCCTTTTTGTTATATCAAAAAGAATTTAAAAGATATTAAGCTCAAAATAACATAGGAGGTTTAAAAATTTTGACACAATTAAAAATTTTGGTTTTAAAATTGGCTTCCCCTTACTCTAAGCATCAAATATTGTTAGTCCAACAATATGATAATCTAGTTATAAAGAAAAATAATCTAATTAAAACAAAAACAACTAGAAATTTTACCAACACTTGAACTTCAAGGGAGGATGTGAAGCCTTCCTTCTTCAAGTGTTCTTCTTTGTGTGTATGGAGCTCCCCCTCAAATTTGGACTTGTTGATCACTCTCCATCACACCTAAACAAGAGAATCATCTAATTTTCGGTATCCAAGTTGCTTTGGATCCATAAACGTTATTGGCACAAAATTTAGTCCCCTTAGGAATCCATTTTATAATTTCATCCTTTTTAGTTGAAGTACATAGTCCTTTCGGGACCCAAATACTTCTAAAAACTTTATCATTCAAAAATCTAAGGGCACTAGTTTTTCTAACATTAAATTTTGATTTTATAAAACTATTTTTCTTTTCAAGCTCTTTGGAAATCAAATCCTTTTCCTTCTTAAGATCATTCAAGGCATTTGATGATCTTTTTCCATATTTTGAAGCAAATTTTGTAAATCAATAACTTTTTGATCAAAATCATTTAATTTTGCTTCAAAATCCAAATTGGTTTTAGAAAGAATTTCATTTTCCTTTTTCAAATTTGAGAGCAATTTCTTGTTTTTGGAAAATGATGCCTTGAATTCAAAAACCAATTCATCATAGGCATCTTGCAACTCATCAAAAGTATATGAATTTGAACTAGATAAGTTAGAAGTTACCTCACCCTCTTGGAGGGCCATGATATACTTTCTTTGATAATGAAGCATAGGTGGGTTACCTTTTCCTCTTTGGTGGAGTCTTCATCATTCCAAGTTGCCACATATACTTTCTTTGATGATGACCTCTTCGTGGATTCGATTTTTTTGGAATTCACCATCTTTTTCTTCGATTCATGTTTTGATTTTTCTTTCTCCTTTTTCATGAACCGAACAAATTTGTTGAAGAGAATGGTCATCTCTTCATCTTCACAATCCTCTTCGCTCAATTGAATGTGTTGGCATGTAGAGGATGAAAGGGAAATGCAATTTACATCGATGCATTGCCTCTTGATCTTCTTCCCCTTCTCCTTCTTCAAAGGTAGAGACATCATCACATGGGTAAGAAGAGATCTGATTAGCTAATCAAGCATGAGCTTCTTTAAGTCTTTGGCTTCAATAATGGCCACCTTTTTTGAATCCCATGACTCGGGAAGTGAATAGATCACCTTCCGAACGAGTTTGTCTTCCGAAATTTCTTCTCCAAAATCTTTGAGTTGATTGACGATTGTGGAGAATCAGTCGAACATCCTCTTGATGTGTTCATCTGGGTCTATCTTGAAGTTCTCATAATCTGAGTTAAGAAGACCGATCTTGGTCTCCTTTACTTCATTGGTTCCCTCGTATGTGACTTCAAGCTTGTCTCATACTTCCTTGGCATCTTTGCAAGAGGACATCTTCTCATAGATGTTGGGGCTAAATGCACAAAAGAGGATGTGCAAAGCCTTGCAATTAAGCTACATCTTCTAGCGATCATCTGCATTCCATTCTGCCTTTACTCTTTGTGGCACATAAGGATCCTCTTCAACAATATCTCAATAGGATGTTAATCTTCCAATGAGCGTAGTTGGTCCCGTCGAAAAATGGTGGCTTGTCGATGGATTGCGCAATTTGACCGTGAATTGTTGTATTCAGCTTCCCAGATCACCTCAATAGGATGTCAATCCCCTTCGATTGAGTCTCGCTGTGATACCAATTCTTAGGCTTGATAGGCTCGATTTCCTTCATCCGATTTGGTTAGCCAAGTGGTGAAGAAGTTGGATTTTTGGGTGATTGAGGTGTGCAAGCTAAAAGATAAAAGACATGATAATTTAGAATGGTTCGGCCTTCTAACAAGCACCTACATCCACTACCTTAGCTTCCCACTAAGGATTTCATAACCAATTCACTAATTGATTCGTCCCCTTTTCTAGGCTTAGGAGGAAACCCTTACAACGATCAAAGCTTTCTAGCCCAAAGCTTGATCAAACCCTCTCTACAAGAGATAAAGGTAAGCAAACTAAAATCCCTCTTACAAGGTTGGTGTTTTCACACTAAAACACTCACCTAAACCTAAACACTTGAGCAAATATTAAAATTTAGGCTCACAAGTGTTGTCTATACAAAGAATGAATAATTAAAGCCCTAAGACAAATTTCTCATCATATGGTTGTTGACAATTGAAGCATTAGTCTTCCCTTAATGCTTGGAGGTCCCTTTTATACTCCTAATTGAGTTTGTAGCCATTGAGGACCATTGGGATTGAATTAGAGCCGTTGGAGACTTTATTTCCCTCATTAATTGCAGTTCTGGAGTTGTCCGTATCGGAACACGCGTGGCCGTATCGAAACGCCTTCTTCAGAACTAGCGTTGAAGTCTAATGCAGCATATCGTACCGAAACGCTTTGTGTCATATCGAAACGTCCTACAATTCAAATGACCGTTGGGAAATAGTCGTTGGGGGTTTTAGCCGTTGGGGTGTCTGCCATGAATGCGTATCGAAACACCAAAGGGTGTTTCGAAACAACCTTTGTCCGTATCGAAACAGGTAAGCCCTGTATCGAAACGAATTCTGGCAGATTCAAAACGTATCGATACAGATTATGCCTGTATTGAAACAGGTACATTAAAAGCACCGGTTTAGCTACTTCAAAATGTTTCAAACATTGCCAAAAGCTTTTGAAAACACCTCAAACTTATTTTCAAGTTGTTTTTGACTTAGAGAGTATTTTAAATTCTTTTCAATTAAGTCTAAAACATTTTTCAATTATTATATCAAAACATATATTTCTACATACTCCACAACACAATGAAGTCTCTAAAAGGAGAAATCGAACATTGTTAGACATGGTTCGGTCAATGATAAGTCATGCTGATCTTTCAACTTCTTTTTGGGGACATGCGCTAGAAACAGTTGCTTTCACATTAAATTGTGTTCCATCTAAATCAGTTCAAAAGACGCCATATGAGTTGTGGACTAGGAAGCGTCCTAGTATGTCTTTTATGAAAATTTGGGGATGCTAAGTTTATGTTAAACATCATATGTCTACAAAACTCGAACTCAAATCTCATAAATGTAATTTTGTAGTGTATCCTAAAGAAACTAATGGATACTATTTCTTCAATACATCTGAGAACAAAGTGTTTGTTGCTCGAATAGGAGTCTTCCTCGAAAGAGAATTTATTCTTAGAAAGGAAAGTGGGAGAAATATTGAACTTGATGAAATTCAAGATCAACCACAAATCACTGAACCAGAGATCAAACAACCACTAGTTCCACAAAGAGTTAAGGAACATCCAACAGTTCTTAAAACACAACCACTGCAGAGATCTATGAGAGAACGCAATGCGCCTGAGAGATATGGATTTCTTGTCACATTGCATGGAGAAGTTCTTCTCATAGACCAAGATGAACCTAAGACTTATCAGGAAGCAGTGGAGAGCCCAGACTCTGAGAAATGGATTAGAAGCTATGAAATCTGAGATGGATTCTATGTCAGAAAACCAAGTATGGACTTTGGTCGACCCACCCGAAGGGCGATTGATGGCAAATGGGTTTTCAAAAAGAAAACTGACATGGATGGCAATGTACAAACATACAAAGGGCGATTGGTCGCTAAAGTATTTTGTCAAATTCATGGTATATACTATGATGAAACTTTTTCCCCTGTTGCTATGTTTAAATCTATCCGGATATTGCTTGCAATAGCTGCATATTACGATTATGAAATCTAGCAAATGGATGTCAAAACTGCTTTCCTTAATGGAAAATTAGATGAGGATGTATACATGACACCGCCTGAGGGTTTTTTTTTTTATCAAAAAGATACCTTAAAGTATGGAAACTAAAGAGATCCATTTATGGGTTGAAGCAAGCTTCTCGAATTTGGAATCTTCGTTTTAATGAGGCAATCAAAGAGTTTGGTTTCATTAAAAATGAAGATGAGCCATATGTTTTCAAGAAAACTAGTGGGAGCACTGTTACATTCTTGGTATTGTATGTGGATGACATACTAATAATAAGAAACTACATACCTACCTTAAAGTCTGTAAAGACTTGGTTAGGAAAATATTTTTCTATGAAAGACTTGGGTGAAGCAACCTATATATTAGGAGTCAAGATTTATAGAGATAGATCAAGACGATTGCTAGGACTAAGTCAAAATACATACATAGAAAAAGTACTGAAAAGATTCAGTATGGAAGAATCTAAAAGAGGATTCTTACCTATGAGACATGGTATTTCACTCTCGAAGGAAATGTGTCCTTCAACACCTCAAGAGAAAGAACTCATGAGTAAGATTCCATATGCTTCGGCCATTGGTTCTATCATGTATGCCATGCTATGTACACGCCTGGATGTATCATATGCACTAAGTATGACAAGTCGATACCAAGTAGATCCTGGTGAAGGTCATTGGGTTGCAGTAAAAAACATCCTTAAGTACTTAAGAAGAACTAAGGATACATTCCTTATGTATGGAGGTGATGAAGAACTAAGTATAAAAGGTTATACTGACACAAGCTTCCAAACTGATAAGGATGATTCTCGATCGCAATCGGGTTTTGTGTTTTCCCTTAATGGAGGTGCAGTAAGCTGGAAAAGTTCAATGCAAGATAGAATAGCATATTCTACAACATATGTCGAGTATATTGCAACTAGTGATGTTGCAAAAGAGGTTGTTTGGATCAAAAATTTCATATTTGAACTAGGGGTCGTGCTTAGCATATCAAATGCTATAGATCTACGTTGTGACAACAACGGATCCATCGCACAAGCAAAAGAACCCATATCTCACCAGCGATCCAAACACATACTTAGGCGTTACCATCTTATTCATGAAATCATTGATCGAGGATATGTAGAAATATGCAGAGTACCAACGGATGACAATGTCGTTGATCCGCGAACAAAGCCTCTAACACAGGAGAAGCATGAATGTCACACTATGTCTCTTGGTATTAGATACATGAGTGATTGGTCTTAGTGCTAGTAGGAGATTGTTGGATTATGCCTAAAGACCAAATATGAGATGCTTTTAAAAGACATACTTATTTTATCTTCTTTATTAATAAAGCCATTATTATTATTTCAGTCTTATTCTGTGCATCTATAAATAAACTGAATTATAATAAAGTCCTTAGAATAATATAGTTATTGTTGAATGTCCTTAGTCGAGAATTATTGTGGGCGTGGACAACAATAATATATTAAGACTAATATGTAGTTGATTGATAACAAAGTGTTGTTATTGACATAGAGATGTCAAAATCAATACAAAAGTATGTATTAGAGAACAACATACTGGACTGGATGGCTATGAGCATGTTTCTTGGATTATTATGTGACAGTCATAACATTGCTCATGGTGATAACTAAGTGTATGATCTTCATACTTGAGATCATCATTATTTCAATATCGAGAGTGACATATTTTGATGCAGTCAAATGTGTGTTGTAACAGACTACACTGTAAAGACTAATATTGGATATGTCACACTCTATATAGCGAAATATGGTTGATCAAGATAGGATTTGTCCCTCCTACATAGTAGGAGTATTATCATAGGCCACTTGATTGAGTGAGACTAGAAAATGCATGGCCATGCTCGAATAAATTGATATGAGATATCATAGTTATTCGTTTATCATAGTCTACTCAAGATATCACGAAATATTAGATGGACTATACAAGTGTGACTAATCCATGACTTGTGTTCGATCTAGATATAAGGACAAAATGATGTAATACATAAAAGAAGTTAATCACGGAAAAAGGTAAAGTCGAACCACGACTTCATGTAACTTAGGTAGCAATGATGTATTGCTAGATGCCACTCATTTTTTGTAATATTAGAATTGTTCTAGATATTACTACTAACGTTACATGAACCTACAAGGGTCACACCCTATGATTGAAACGAATAAATATCAACTAGAGAGCATGTGTTCAAACTTGTTGTACACGTAATAATTATTAATGACGAAATTATTATAATTATAGATAATCTCGTTTAGATATATATTAATAATTAGATAATTATTGTAATTATCAAACACTATTAATATATATATATATATATATATATATATATCTATAGAAACCTAATTAAAGTAGAATCATATTCAACATATTTAATTGTATTCGGTTAAATATATTGTATATTTAATGAATTCGAATTAAAGTAGAATTAGATTCTACATATTTAATTATATCCAGTTAAATATATTGTTTATTTAATGAATCCGAATTTAATTAGAATTAGGTTTTGAATGATATATAAAGGCATAAGGTCTAGCAGCTAAAGTATGCTTTTTCGAAAAACCTCTCTAATAGTTAGAGAAGAGAAAATATTGTTCGTTTCGTTCGGGTGGACTGCGTAGAGGTCGGAGCGCTATTGTGACGACTCGGATTCGATTTGGTTTATCTTAACTCCCTAAGGATATCAAGATACCATATTTATTAAGATAATATTTCATCCTTACTCACCCCGAATTCGTCCCTTGTACATGGATCACTGGCGGAATTCGCCGAATAATTCTTCGCTGCGCCATGGGGTGTACCGGCGTTTCCCAACAATAAACATAGTGTACCTTTCAAAATAATGAAAATACTATAATTATAAACCATTTTAAATTTTTACCTTTCAAAATCAAACAACCAAATTCACTCATCTGGGCGAATGTGGCTCGAAAAAGTCATCAGGGTCACTTATACCCATAAGAACCATAGTTGAACCCAGATCATCAGAAGAGGTAATGTTGGAAGAACTTTCTCGGTTTTGATAGAGTCTATTTCCATATCTTTTGACAAGGGAGCCTCTTGTACATTGTAGAGCGTTTGGGTGTACTCTATTTATAAGCGTAAGTGCACACTCTTGTCAAGTTATAGTATATAATATATCGTCTCCCATAGGGATTGGACAGCTTGGTTCGAATTGTTGTTCCTGCACAAATAAAGTAAATGCACAAGTGAGATGGTTGTTTGAGAAGAAAAGTAAAATAAAACACAAGTAATAAAATGAAGTAATCATATTGATAGAGAGGGCAGGGTTATGTTGCTGCTCAGTGTGAAACTGCGTTGAATAGGTCAAGTCGGTTTGTGCGCCACGATCTGCTGCCTCGGCGGGTAATGGCGGATTGAGGTGGCGGCAACTTTCGATGCCACAATGGAACTCTGCTCTTTCAACTTTTTTTGTCCCAACAGGTGAGATGGAGAGAAGTCCCGGCGGCAAGTCTGGCAGAAACTCCAAGTTCAGCAAAGCAATTCTGAAGTGATCCTACCTATGTCTAGGTTGGTATTCTGTTACTGCGTGATGTAGGCAATACCTAGCAATCTTAGCGTAAAACTAACATAGGCAATCAACGTTTGGTTGCTCCTTTTAGCCGATGAAATTATAACTTATTTCTAAGACGAATTAGTCAACACCTCGACATGATGAGACCGTGCTTAATTCTTTCGTGAGTTTGACACTCTCGTGCCCGACAAATGGATTTCCTCAAATGGACTTTTGGAACTAATTGAAGAAGTGAAGCACATGAATTAAGCAAACTTAGAGTATTTTATTGCAAAAACAAAACTTGAAAACATAAACAACCGTTCTCACAACTAATTACAACATAACCCAAACCCAAGAGAAATTTAGAACATGTCGGCGGCAAGAAAACCTAAGCGATGCCTAAAGAAAACCTAAGATGTTTTGAATTAGAATTACAATGAGTATTTACAGACATTAGCTAGGTTTAGTCCTTCTTGAAGTAGAAGTCTTCAAAGTAGCTTTCCACATTAAATGCGACTTTAAACTATGACTTCTTTGAGTTGAATGTGGACTTTATCATGTTGCCTCGTTCCGCAAGCAATCTCGAGATTTTGCTTTGATGACTCTACCCGCTGCTACAGAAATCGGAAAATTGAGTGGACAACATCGATAGAATTTGGGTTTTTTGCTATACAAATCGCACTCCGGTTCTCCATCTTCATAGTCTACTACCATGGGCAGCAAGATGGGCGGCGATAGCATTCTGCAGTTACTGTTTCTGGTCTGGAATTGCATCAGTACAGCTCCATGGTTCGCTCTTCAGCATCGCATCCTTAGCTCCTCTTTCCCCTGTCAGCTTTTAGTACCTAAAACCAAAAGTACACTAAAACAATATCTTTTCTTCACCAAATAAAAGATCATTTATAAAGACATGGCAAAGCAAAGAAATACTGTAAAATGCAAGGCATGGTCCTAATTATGCCTAAGATGTGCTTTAAAACAACAATAAGATGAGATGGAATGTGCAAGAAATATAGAACTTGTGGACACTTTACACACCCCCAAACTCAAACTATTGCTTGTCCTCAAGCAATGCAACCTAACATACTTGCCCTTATAATAACTAGAAAGAAAAACTTGTTTTCAACTTGATTTCATGCCTCAAGGTCCTGGCACCTATATTAAATTTGTGAAGGGAATTTAGCAAGAAAATAACTCAGAATTAATTTCTAATGCCAGTGAAGTGTGTGCAGGATTGTGTACAGGCTGAATGTGCAGAATAACTAAATAAACAAAGATGTTGTAACGATATATAAGGTTGTTTCCGAGGCAGCACAGTTAAGCACAATATTTTAATCATGGCAATGAGGTATTCAGCTTATCACAACTACTCTTCTAGGTCTGAAATTAAGATAGGAGCAAACTACAAAACCCTGAACCCATGGAGTAGAGTCATCACGTGAAGACTTTCATTCACTAATACTAATTTATCCGTCACTTCAAAACTTTCAGATTCATGGACTTTGATAGTAGCGGAGTGTCCTCGCACATGATTCTTCCTAGAGCCTGTTGCGGGCACCTTTAGGGTAAAACACCAATGTTCTTTGTTTTTACTTCTATTGTCGTGGCAGTGCTGTATTTTCCTATTTCTCTTTTCTGCATCTATGGCTACCTGCAACCATTGTTAGAACTTTGCAAAGAATTCTAAAAACAAACCGGCAGTGTTCATTAGATATTCTAACAAATTCAGCAAGTAACATTTGTGTTTTGACAGTTTTGGCAAAAAGAAAAAAAATTCTAAGTCATTTTTCACGCTTTTCCCATATTAAGTTTGTTGCTAATGCTTCAAGTGTTACTAAGGCCATATCCCACATTGGTTGGGAAAATGGTTAGTGAAGGGTATTTATACCCATGCTTCCTCCCTCCCTTGTTGAGTGGGAAAGAACAAGGGAAGTCCTCGCGCGCCGCTGCCGCCGCCGCCGCCATCTGGCTCAGCTCGGGCTCGGGCTCGGGCTCGGGTAACACGTGTCTTCGACACGTACGCTTGCATATCTATTCTTTTTGGAGAAAATTCGTATGGAATTTTCTTAAGAACAAAAGATTATATGTGAAAGAATTTTTTAGGCTTTGAGAAAAACTGTTCGAATTCAGAATTTATTTTTTAAAATTAAATTCGAATCTGAACGTTTGATTCAGTACAATTTTATTTTGATCCAGTGCAGTTTAATTCGAATTTATTTGAATATAAACAACCTGTTCCAGTGTTGAATTTAGACTGTTTTCTCAGTCAGATTCATGTGTTCATAGAGCTGTTACTGAGCTTAATTACAGAATTAAAATGTTGTTATTGAGAAGCTGTTACAACAGCTGTTACAGCAAGTTAAATATTGTTGTTATACAGATTTAATTCTATAATTATTTGGACAGTGAAATGTCTATTATGGACATAATGTTCAACCTATAAATAGAGGTGTTACATGCACCATTTGGATTATCAAACACATTGCAAAGACTTCCAAATTCTCTCTGTTTCCTCCATTGTTCGAGCATCATTCGAGTAGTACCACCGTTGTTCACTCCGGAGTCGAGTGTACGGTTCTTGGAGCGTCCGTATGCACCTCGGGGGACATTCTGCTTGTGAAGCGACTACATTATTCGGGGCAGTTTTGTTTCTAAGGCGTGGCCAACATACCACGACACGGTTCACAATTTCATTCCTGTTTTTTTATTTATTTCCATTCAGTGCTAACAACCAATTTTGCAGTTCTATTTTACCAACAATTTAGAAACAAAACTTATCTTCGATTTTGCAAAATGTCTTCCTCATCCGCACTACTAAGCAAGCTCATTCTCGACCTTTCCAAGCTAGATGCATTGGATGGCAGCAACTATCGGAGGTGGTCCCAGCGCATCTTGATTTTTTTTTAGCAATTGGACCTTGACTATGTGCTGCTCAACGAACCACCCGTTGGTCCCCCTACCGTTGCGGTTCCTGTCGATAACCAAGGACAGATTGATGCTGCCGCCGATGCTCTTGCTGCTGCCACCTTTGCCAAGTATGAGAAGGACAACAAGACGGTCCGTTGCCATCTCCTAAGTCAAATGTCCAACAAATTATTTGACATGTACCTTAAGGAGAGGAGTGCAAAGGTGATATGGGATTCTTTGGACACAAAATATGGCACTGATGACGCGAAGATCAAAATGTACGACGTGGGCGAGTGGTTGAAGTTACAGATGACCGACAATAAGCCCATCATGGACCAGGTTCATGACTACGAGAATCTTGTCTCGGACATCATAGCGGAAGGTATGCAGATGTGTGAGGTTCTGCAAGCAAATGTCCTTATCGAGAAGTTGCCAAAGTCCTGGTTCGATTATCGCAACTCCCTCAAGAACAAGAAAAGGGACATACCACTTCAGTAGCTGATCGGTCACATGAAAATCGAAGAGGCCAATCGTTTGAAAGATTTACTAACAACTTTAGTCACTTATCTTTTAAATCTAATTTAGTTGAGTCTAGTGGTGCTTCAGGGTCCAAAAAGCCTTTTAAGAAAGGCCCCCAAAGCAAAAAGCCCAAACCAAAGAAGACTACCAACTTCAAGAAACCGGTCAAGGCCAAGCCAGACGTGAAAACTATGAAGTGCTACGTGTGTGGGCAAGCTGGTCATAAGGCGTACCAATGTCAGCACCGTTTGGACCGCCAGAACGAGACTAGACCACGCATGCAAGTGGCGGAGGACATGGATGATGATGCCATAGCCGCGGTGGTTTCAGAGGTCAACCTTGTAGAGAAGAACACCGAGTGGGTCTTTGACACCGGAGCTTCTCGACATTTCTGCGCAAAGAAGGAGTTCTTCACCGAGTTCAAGGACGTGAAAAATGGTGAACGTGTGTACATGGGAAACTCCAGCAGCTCTCAAGTGATGGGCAAATGCAAGGTTTTACTCAAGCTGACTTCCAGTAAAACTTTGGCCCTTAACAATGTCCTATATGTGCCTGCCCTGCGTAGAAATTTGATCAGTGGTGGCCTCTTAAATAAGGCAGGCATTAAGTTAGTTTTTGAGGCAGATAAACTTGTACTTTCCCGTAATGGTGATTATGTCGGGAAAGGTTTTTTAAGCGAAGGTTTATTTGTCATAGAAACTCAACTTAATGAAAATAATAAAGCTACCACTTCTGCTTATATTGTTGATTCTGTTGATATGTGGCATGCTAGATTAGGACACGTAAATATTCAATCCCTAAAGAAAATGATGAATATGAATATTTTGCCTAAACTAGACATAACAAACTATAATAAATGTGAAGTTTGTGTAGAAGCCAAGCATGCAAAACCTACCTTTAAAAATGTTTCTAAAAGAAAGACTGAACTATTAGAACTTATTCATACTGATCTAGCAGACTTTAGAAACACTGAAAGTAAAGGAGGAAAACACTACTAAATAACTTTTGTAGATGACTTCTCTAGGTATACAAAAGTTTATCTCATAAGAACTAAAGATGAAGCTAAAAACTTCTTTCTAATTTATAAGGCAGAAGTTGAAAATCAGTTAGATAGGAGAATAAAACGTGTTAGGTCTGATAGAGGTGGTGAATATGGATCTAATTTTCTAAAAGAGGTTTGTGAGACGAATGTCATAATACATGAAACTTCAGCCCCTTATTTTCCTCAACAGAACGGTATAGCCGAGAGGAAAAACAGAACTTTAAAAGAGATGATGAACTCATTGTTGATTAGTTATGGGTTGTCTGACAACATGTGGGGGGAAGCCATTCTATCGGCTAATCATATTCTGAACCGAGTACCTCATAAGAAAATTGATTCTACCCCATACGAATTATGGAAAGGGTATGCCCCAAATTTACAATACCTGAAAGTGTGGGGGTGTCTGGCCAAAGTGGGGTTGCCAGACTTTAAGAAGTCCACCATTGGACCTAAGACCGTTGATGTAGTGTTTATAGGCTATGCTTCTAACAATGCCGCATATAGATTCATGACTTTACAAGACTCTTCTATTTGTGAATCTAGGGATGCTGTTTTCTTTGAAGATATCTTTCCTCTCAAGAAACCTAGATTAAGTGTTGAAACACAAATAGAAAACTTGTCATCCACTTCTTCTAGTGTTCCTGCTAGGTCTTCTCAAGAGATTGAATTTGAGCCTAGAAGAAGTAAGAGACAAAGAGTTGAAACCTCTTTTGGACCAGATTTCAGAACTTCCTTTATTTCTGAGATAAATGATTTAGACACTCTTTTTGATCCTATAGCTCAAGCTTATTTGTTAGACGAGGATCCTAAAACTTACGAAGAAGCTATACGATCTATCGATGCTAGTTTCTGGAAAAGCTCTATAAAAGATGAACTAGAATCAATAATGTCTAATCATACTTGGAAATTAGTTGACTTGCCTAGAGGATTTAAAACCATCAACAGTAAATGGGTCTTTCGAAAGAAACTTAGACCAGATGGTTCTATCCAAAGGTATAAGGCAAGGCTAGTAGTTAAAGGGTTCACTCAAAGATTTGGTCAAGACTTCTTTGATACTTATTCTCCTGTCACTAAAATCTCAACGATCCGTGCATTGTTTGCACTAGCCTCCATTCACAAGTTGAAAGTACGTCAAATGGATGTAAAGACTGCATTTTTTATGGGGATCTAGATGAGGAGATCTATATGGAGCAACCTCTTGGCTTCGAGGCGCCTGGTATGGAAGGCAAAGTTTGTAGACTTAAAAAGTCACTTTATGGCCTGAAGCAAGCTCCTAAACAGTGGTATGAGAAATTTCATAAAACTATTCTTAGTTTTGGTTTTGTTGTGAATGGTTCGGATGCATGCATGTATTCGAGGATGTTTGGTACTGATTGTGTCATCATAAGCTTGTATGTTGACGACATGTTGATTTTCAGTACTAACATTGAGTCCATTAACAAAACAAAAAGTTTCTTGTCCACTAAGTTTGAGATGACTGATTTGGGAGAAGTCGATGTAATCTTAGGAGTCAAAGTAATCAAATCTGAAAAGGGATTTTCTTTAAGTCAGACACACTATATCGAGAAAGTGTTAAAGAAATTTGACAGTTTTGATGTCATCCCTGTTCGAACTCCTTATGACTCTAGCATACATCTCTTTAAGAATAAAGGAAGTAACATTTCTCAAACGGAATATGCCAAAATAATTGGCAGTCTGATGTTCTTAATGAACTATACTCGACCAGATATTGCCTATGCTGTAAGCAGACTTAGTAGATATACTCATAACCCTAGTGGTGAGCACTGGGTTGCTCTTAGACGCTTACTTAAGTACCTTAAGGGTACTATGGACTGGAGACTTGAGTTTGATGGCTTTCCTGCTACATTAGAAGGATATTGTGACACCAACTAGGTCTCTGATAGTGATGAAGTAAGCTCTACAAGTGGGTATGTATTTACTTTGGGAGGAGCAGTAATTTCTTGGAAGTCTTCAAAACAGACTTGTATTGCTCGCTCTACTATGGAGTCAGAGTTTATAGCTCTTGACTTAGCTGGGCAAGAAGCTGAGTGGCTAAGGAGTTTGTTAGCCTATATTCCGTTGTGGGGAAGTCCGACTCCTCCTGTTTCCTTGTTTTGTGATTCACAAGCTGCGATTTGTGTTGCCAAGAGTCAAGTTTACAATAGTAAAAAGAGACACATTCGCATAAGACATGAATCTGTTAGACACTTAATAAGGAAAAGAGTATTCTCGTTAGAGTATGTGAAGTCGGAAAGAAACCTAGCAGATCCGCTTACCAAAAGGGTTAAGTCGGAAGTTGGTCCTAGATTCATCGAGGGGGATGGGTTTAAAGCCTATTGGTTGAGGAATTCATGGTGGATACCCAAATTAGTTATCTAACTTCAATGTGGTCAAACGAAACCATGGAAAGACTCATAGTGTACATTTCTCATTGCCTATCCCTATGACGAATGATGTACATGTCTAGGTTGAGTACTATTACTCTTAATAAATTCATAGCCCAGGTTTTGGGTGGTCTTTGTGAGAAAGACTTGATGAATTTACCGAATCATGGCTGAATACTTATTCTTAATAAGTTCATAACACAAGTCTGAATGTGTTGTCCTATTGAGAAGGACAAGATGAACTTACTGCCAGAAAAGGTTGAGTTTCAAGAAACTCTTAATGAATTCAAAGTTTTAATGATCCTATTGAGAAGGACATTTTGAACTCACCAATAATGAGGTTGAATATTCATTCTTAATGATTTCTTATCCCAAGACTAGGTGGTTCATTTTAAATGAACTTGAAGAAATCACCATATATCTATAAGAGGTTGAGCCATTACAAATGGTTCTTAATTGTTTCATAGCCCGGTTTCAAGGAGGTTTATATCGAGATAAACTTGATGAAATAACCTATGTAAATGAGAAGGATTAGGCACCTTCTGTGAAAAACGTTGGGCCGTTTTTCTAATACACTTACTAGAATCCTGAGGTAAGATGGCCAAATATACACTTGTGTATATATATCTTACACATCGAGAACTTCGGTGGATGAAGGAGTTAGTTGTGTGTTATGAGTTTACCCCTATCTTAGAAAGTTCAAGACTAGTTTCACTTATCTAAGAGAAGAATCGCTCATCTTCACTATGTACTAGTTCAAGATACATTCACTAGTGCTTAAGCAACTAATTCCGCTATTGCTCGTCTGAGGAGGTCTGTGTTTGAGATACAGATGAATTCTTTCGCATTAGTGGGGGAATGTTGGTAATGCTTCAAGTGTTACTAAGGCCATATCCCACATTGGTTGGGAAAATGGTTAGTGAAGGGTATTAATACCCATGCTTCCTCCCTCCCTTGTTGAGTGGGAAAGAACAAGGGAAGTCCTCGTGCGTCGCCACTGCCGCCGGCTGGCCGGCCAGCTTGGCTCGGGTAACACGTGTCTTTGACACGTACGCGCGTGTATCTATTCTTTTTGGAGAAAATTCGCATGGAATTTTCTTAAGAACAAAAGATAATATGTGAAAGAATTTTTCTTCTTATTTATAGGCTTTGAGAAAAACTTTTCGAATTCAGAATTTATTTTTTAAAATTAAATTCGAATCTGAACGTTTGATTCAGTACAGTTTTATTTTGATCTAGTGCAGTTTAATTTGAATTTATTCGAATATGAACAGCCTGTTCCAGTGTTGAATTTAGACTGTTTTCTCAGTCAGATTCATGTGTTCATAGAGCTGTTACTGAGCTTAATTACAGAATTAAAATGTTGTTATTGAGAAGCTGTTACAGCAGCTATTATAGCAAATTAAATACTGCTGTTATACAGATTTAATTCTGTAATTATTTGGACAGTGAAATGTCTATTATGGACATAATGTTCAGCCTATAAATAGAGGTGCTACATGCACTATTTGGATTATCAAACACATTGAAAACACTTCCAAATTCTCTCTGTTTCCTCCATTGTTCGAGCATCATTCGAGTAGTACCACCGTTGTTCACTTCGGAGTAGAGTGTACGGTTCTTGGAGCGTCCGTGTGCACCTCGGGGGACATTCTGCCTGTGAAGCGACTACACTGTTCGTGGCAGTTTTGTTTCTAAGGCAGTGGCCAACATACCACGACACGGTTCACAATTTAATTCATGTTTTTGTTTTTTATTTCCAGTCAGTGCTAACAACCGATTTTGCAGTTCTATTTTACCAACAAAGTTCAATTTATTATTGGTGCGAAATAAGTAATCGGCTAACTATCATAGGCACAAGTTATATAACAAATTTTCCTTTTCCGATTATTACTAAGGCAAGTACAATGCAACTTATATGCTACTAAGTATGCATAGACAAAAGATACGAGAACTATCCCCCCAAACTTGAGATGGGCATTGCCCTCAATGCACAAAATAAAACCTAAAATAGAAAAATAAATACAATAGATAAAGAAAAAGAAAAATAAAATGAAGAAATGAGAAAGAGAAAGAACTAAAACTTTGCTGAGGGTTTGAGAGGAGGCTTGAGTCTTTTCTGCTGAGGAGGGGGAAGAGGTTTGGATGATGAAGCGGCGGCCGACAGATGTCTTTGCGGCAGTCTTAGCAGGTGAGATTATTGCTTTCCGCGGCGGCTGTACTCTTTTTGGCGTAGGATGAGGCTCTTCTTGAGGTTCGGTAGGGAGAGCGACAGGAGGTGCTTCGCTCTCTTCTAACTCTGTCTCGTCATCCACAGGCTCGGCGGCTATCATGTGTCGCTTTCTCTTCCTAGTGTCTTCCGTTGTGGTGCTGGCGGAGGGACAATCGCCATTGGGATGGCTACGGCTACTGCTACCACTGTTGTTGCTGGTTCCGGCAGCTGCTGCTCAATCTCCTCTGATGAGGAGGTGTTCGCCACTATCACTACTGTGTAGGTAGGCGAATGGTGCTGCTGATGCCTCTCGGGGGAGTCTGGAACTTAGTCGGATGTGGTGGTGGCTGAGTAAGATGGGTAGTGCGTCAGAGAGAGCACCTGGCGAGTGGTATGGTGGGCAGCAGCGGCAGATGGCGTTCCTTGTGCTAGGGCTACTGCTACAAGGTCTGCATGATATGGAGGCATGATGGGTCTGTCATCACGGAATTTTTGCAAGAGATAAGCCACAAAGGCTTATTGTACTTCCCTCACGTATTTCATGAAGGTCAGCTGTTGCTGCTTGATGCGCTTGTTACTGTCGATAAGGGTGTGAAGCAGCCTGAGGACCTCATTGTCTGGGGCAACTTCAATATTGTCGGGGGCGACTGGAGTGTCAGGCTGGGAGACAGATGGATGGCTGGGCATTATGGACTCTGTCTCTGAGGCCTACATCATTTGCAGGTGGACTTTTCTGGTCCACCCTTCTTTAGCTGTTGTCATTTTGTCTTTTGGGTCGGTCGGCACTCCAAATTTGGCGCAAAGGCATGTGATGAGGGACATGAAGTACAACCTACCATTCGTCTTCCAGAAGCAAGTGTAGATCTCCTTGCAAGTAATTTCCCTAACATTAATGGGCCGGTTCATCATGATGTTGTGGATTAGGGCAAGGCGCAGGCGATCGACGTTAGAGATGTGGGATGTGGGCAGCAGGCGCCTCTTGACGAATGTGTTCCACAGCATTGCCTCGGGCAGCAGGTGGCGATGTTGGACAAATCCTACATGCTTGCCTGCTAACCACGACGTGTTGGGCTTGCAGAGTTTGGCCTTGATTTTCTCATAATCGGAAACTGTTAGTGACTGCCTCCACTCCTCATGAGGGTTGTCGTGCATATCCAGGCCATAGAAGTTGTTGATGATGGCAGCGTTGAGCTTGACAGGCTCCCCTCGGACGTACACGAATGGCATCTCCGGGCGGGGATGGTGGGCATAGAACTCTCTGACCATGGTGATGTTGGCTACCTCTGGTTTCTGTGCGAACATCTCCCATCCCTTTTTGTGGATGATCTCGAACAGGGCATGCTCTAAGCCAAGGTCTCCCGTCTGCTTTTTATAGTGGAAGCCTTGCTCTTCCCATATATACTTCTTTGCGAATTGAGTTCGGTATCTCATTTTAGCTGCACGGGAGAAGAAGCCTTGGAAGGTGGGTTTGGGTGCTGATGATGAAGCCATGTGAGACGATTGTAATTAACTAAAATTCTAAAAGAAAAATAGGTAAGAGTTGTGGATGCAAGAAATAGATAGCAAGGAGGTGAAAGTAGAGAAAACAAATGAAGTGAGAAGGGTTTAAATAGAGGTTTCTGAGAGGTGTCGTGGCGGCATTAAATGTCTAAAGGTCCAGTTGTCTCGCGCATGTTACGAGATTTTTGCCCGTTATTTTTGGACCCGTTGGCGGTCAACTAGTTGTTATTCATTTCTGCGCTGGGCTGCCCTGGGCTGTCTCGGCGGAATGGTGGGCGGGCTCCTTGTTGGGCCTCCTTCTTTATCCGGCTCTTTTATTCCTCAACCTGAAATTAAAATAAAATAAAAGTAATTAAGTAACTTTTGAAAAATAAAGTTATGAAAACTAATCTAATCCTAAAATAAATTAAACTTTAATCCTAATGCATAAAAATAAAAATAAAGAGAATAAAATAAAAATTAAGTTATGTTGGGAGTGCATTTGGGTGCATCTCCCAGACATAACCACTTCATGAGGTAATTTAGCTTGTCCTTCCTTCCTGGGGGGTCCTCTTGTTCCTTCAGGTTCTGTGCTGCTGGTTCCTTCAGCCTGCATCTTGGTCTGCCGCGACAATTGTTGTCTTAGCATGTCTCTATGCTGATTTTGGCAGCTTTTGCATCTTGGCATCCTTCTTCTTCTTTTCCTAAGGGTTGTAGCACATTTAACTTTATGCTCTGGTGATCTACTTTCACGGTCAGCTCCCCATGTTCCACATCTATTAACGTTCTACCTGTGGCCAAGAATGGTCGCCCAAGGATGATAGGGGCTTTTTCATCAGCCTCACGGTCTAGGATGAGGAAATCAACTGGAAGAATCAGGTTGCCCACCTTCACTAGGATGTCTTTGATTTTACCCTCTGGTTTTACAAACGAATGGTTGACAAGTTTTAGCATGACAGAGGTAGGTTTGGCTGGCCCAATTCCTAACTTATCGAAGACTACTTTGGGAATTAGGTTGATGCTGGCTCCCAAGTCTCACAGGGCTTTTGTTTCATGTTTGCTGCCTATCCTGCATGGGATAACAAAGCTGCTCGGGTCCGTTTGCTTGGGCGGCAGTTTGTTGTGCAGCATTGCCATGCACTCTTTCGTTACAACAATTGTTTCAAACTCCCCAATTCTCTTTCTTCTAGAAACCATGTCCCTAAGATATTTGGCATAGTTGGGCATATTTTGAATGGCTTCTATTAGAGGTATATTGATGTGCACATGCTTTAGAATATCCAAGAATCTTCTAAATTGGTGCTCTTGCTTCTATTGCTTAAGCCTTTGGGGGAAAGGTGCTGGCAGGCGGATTTCCTCTAGCCGTTCCTTGCATGGGAACTTAATATGGGGAGGATCATCTGCTTCAGGACCGTTGTATTGTTCAGCTGTCGAGGCGGCTGGTGTTGGTGCTACCGTGGCAGGCTGTTCCTTATGGTCTGGCTGAGTTTCTGGCTGTTTCTCTATCCTGGGTTCATCCAAATGCTTCCCACTTTTGGTAGATATAGCTTTGCATTACTCGTAAGTGGGTTTGGATGTTGCCTCTGAGTTGCTGGATGCTGCTCCCATTGTTCGGTTGCTGAAGATCTCTGTGAACTGCCCAAATTGGGTCTCCAGGTTTTTTATAGTAGCCTCCTGGTTGTTCATCTTCATCTCCGTCCTGTCCATGAAAGACTCGGTTTTATCAATGAATTTATTAGTACGAACAATAAAATCACTAGTTTTAGACATAAAAGTATGAATAGTTGCTTCTAGTGAATTATTGTTTTGCGGCTGCTGAGTTTGTTGTCTGGACAGGTTTTGTTGGTAGCCTCCCTATTGCTGTTGTGGATTTGCAGCAGTCTTTGGGTTGCTCTAGGAGAAGTTGGTATGGTTCATCCATCTGGGTTGTAGGTGTTCTGGGTAGGTCTGTTGTTCCTCTCGTATCCTCCTATAAAGTTGGCAGATGAGGTGCAGTTAGAGGAATCATGGTTGCCCCCACACTCGTCACAAAACGGCTCTACAACCTTTGCCTCATAAACTTTCCCAGCAAGTTTTACAATGCTCATGACCAACTCTGTCAGCTTGTCAAGGCAGGCATTGACAGATTCTGAGGCTTCTACCTCGTTCACAATGGTTGGCCGCATAACACCGCCTCAGCGGGCTGTTGGATACTTGTAGTCGTTCTTGGTGGCTTGATTCAGAATCCACAATGCCTCCTCTGGTGGTCTGTCAAGGATGATTCCATTGGCTGAGGCATCAATCATCATCTGTGTTGGGTAGTTCACCCCGTTGTAGAATACTGATACATGTGTCCAAGCCAGAAGACCATGTAGCAGGCAGTTGTTCAACATCTGTTGGTACCGCTCCCATGCTTCATTCATCGGCTCATCATCCGCTTGTCAAAAGGTTGTTATCTCGTTTCGTAGTCTGTTTGTGACATTGTACGGGCTGAATCGGTCTAGAAAATCTTTACACAGCTCTGTCTATGTGTTGAGCGACCCTGTTGGCTGGTTGTTTAACCACTATTTTGCCCTATCCCTCAGTGAATAGGGAAATAATCTCAGCCTCAGTACGTCTTGATGGACCTCGTGTATTTTGAATGTTCTGCAGATGTCCAGGAAACCTCTCAAGTGTTGTCGAGCATCTTTTGTGGCAGTCCCTCCAAATTTCCCTAGCGTGTTGATCATGTTAAACATGACGGGCTTTAGCTCGACGTGGTCCGCCTCAATTTCAGGTTCTGTCACCGTCGGATCAAATCCTCTAAAATCTAAAATCGTGTGCCAGATAATCTATAGTGGTTCGAACATTTTGAGGCGGCATGGGCGGAAAAGGGCGTTGCTGCCTTAGTGGATCTTGCTGATCTCTGGGCGGCAAATCATGCTGCCCTTCTCTGTCGTTTGCGGCATCGTTGGGTAGGTCCATTTTTACCTTTGCTTTTTCATTTTCTTCTTTGTTTTTCCATAGGGTTACTTTGATCTCGTTCTTGAGCTCTCTTGATCTACGCTCGATATCTTTGTAGAAGAGGATTTCTCCTTTTGGATTCGCCCTGGTCATACACTAGCAAAGGAAACTGTAAATTTTTTTTTTGATTAGAAATAAAAAGTAAAAAAATAAAAGTGCAGAAATTAAAAATGAAATTCGTTGTTACCAATCCCAAGCAACGGTGCCAAAAACTTGTAGAGCGTTTGGGTGTACTCTATTTATGAACGCAAGTGCACACTCCTGTCGAGTTATAGTATATAAGATATCGTCTCCCACAGGGATTGGACAGCTTGGTTTGCATTGTTGTTCCTGCACAAATAAAGTAAATGCACAAGTGAGATGGTTGTTTGAGAAGAAAAGTAAAATTAAACACAAGTAATAAAATGAAGTAATCAGATTGATAGAGAGGGCAGGGTTATGCTGCTGCTTAGTGTGACTCTGTGTTTAATAGGTCAAGTCGTTTTGCACTGCCACGATCTGCTGCCTCGGTGGGTAATGGCAGATTGAGGCGGCGGCAACTTTCGTTGCCACGGCGAAACTCTGCTCTTGCAACCTTTGTTGTCCCGGCAGGTGAGATGAAGAGAAGTCTCAGCGGCAAGTCTTGCAGATACTCCAAGTTCGGCGAAGCAATTCTGAAGTGATCCTACCTATGTCTAGGCTGGGATTCTGTTACTACGTGATGTAGGCAATACCTAGCAATCTCAGCGTAAACCTAACACAGGCAGTCAATGTTTGGTTGCTCCTTTTAGCCGCTGAAATTCTAACTTATGTCTAAGCCGAATTAGTCAACACCTCGACATGATGAGACCGTGCTTAATTCTTTTGTGAGTTTGACACTCTCGTGCCTGACAAATGGATTTCCTCAATTGGACTTTTGGAACTAATTGAAGAAGTGAAGCCCGTGAATTAAGCAAACTTAGAGTATTTTAATGCAAAAACAAAACTTGAAAACCTAAACAACCGTTCTCACAACTAATTACAACATAACCCAAACCCAAGAGAAATTTAGAACATGTCGGGGGCAAGAAAACCTAAGTGATGCCTAAAGAAAACCTAAGATGTTTTGAATTATAATTACACTCAGTATTTATAGACATTAGCTAGGTCTAGTTCTTCTTGAAGTAGCAGTCTTCAAAGTAGCTTTCCACATTAAATGTGACTTTAAACTCTGACTTCTTTGAGTTGAATGTGGACTTTATCATGTTGCCTTGTTCCGCAAGCAATCTCGAGATTTCTCTTCGACGGCTCTGCCCGCTACTACAGACGTCGGAAAATCGAGTGGACAACATCGATAGAATTAGGGTTTTCTGCTCTACAAATCGCACTCCAATTCTCCAACTTCATAGTCTGTTGTCGTGGGCAGCAAGGTGGGCGACGGCAGCATTCGGTAGCTGATGTTTCTAGTCCGGAACTGCATCAGTACAGCTCCTTGGTTCGCTGCTTCAACATCGCATCCTCAGCTCCTCTTTCCCCTGTCAGCCTTTAGTACCTAAAACCAAAAGTACACTAAAACAATATGTTTTCTTCACCAAATAAAACATAATCTATAAAGACATGGCAAAGCAAAGAAATACTGTAAAATGCAATGCATGGTCCTAATTATGCCAAAGATGTGCTTAAAAACAACAATAATATGAGATGGAATGTGCATGAAATATAGAACTTGTGGACACTTTACATACATATAAATAGCTCTTTGTTTATACCAAAGCTTTCTAGCACAAATCTGACAGTATACCTATTGATTGGATCACATCTGGTCCAAGTTGAATCTCTGCAAAGATTTAAATATGCTTCCCTATGAACTGCATATGCAAGTTCTAGAGTGTCAAATAGTAAAGGTTTATATTTTCTTTCATATGAGTCAATTTTCCAGGCATCTCTAAGCTCATTAAGACAAATCTTGGAAAATACTAAGTAAAACAAATACATGTCACCTTCAACATTAATTTTTATGTTTGTCCGTATTTTTCTACCATGCTCAGATAATCCACTAATCCTATATTGCCTCATAACTACAATATCTATTGAACAACTACATGTATTTTCAACAATATATGAAAGACAAACATTTAGGTCTACGCTTTGCCTTAAACCATCATACCACATTTTTAGTCTATGGACTTGAGATTGACTATCCATCACTAAAAAACAGAAATAATGTCATCAAAGAAAACAATCATTTAGATTTTAGATACGAATCATACGATTTTAAAAATAGATTAGAGCAGCCACAAAACATAGAAACTACAAAGCAACCAAACAGTTGTTTTGTTAAAGGAAATAGAAAATAGGAAAAGAGGAAGAACATGTATCTACAAAACAAAACAAAATAGACAAGTATGTAAAAATCAGAACGAGGCATTTAAACATAATCTACAAATCAAAACAGAATAGACAACATATATAAAAAGCAAAAGAAAGTCAATGATTTAATCCTTGTATGTGGTTTTGTTAAACCAGTCCACAAGGTCCTTTAGAAACCTCATTTGACACTAGTAGCATCGTAGAACAGGATGTTCAACCGATATACTCGGATTAAACCATTGAAACAAAACAGAGAACATGTATGTACAAATCAAAATTGAACAGAAATGTATGCACAAATCAAAACAAGGCATTTAAACATAAACAAGACATTTAAACATGTATCTACAAATCAAAACAGATAATCGAGTAATGTATCCAGTAAAATTTACACATAATCAAAACAGAACATACATGTATAGTAAAACTTACAGTAATATACAAAATAGTCAACAAAACCAGTTTCCAGTAAGCTTAAGTCACAAGATCCTTCAGATAATCAAAGGCATATAATTAAAGACGAAAGGCATATACTTATAGAGTCAGTCCTTGTAGAGATCGAACAAATCTGAGATAAGAGATATAATACAATCAACAAAAATGATCAGTTAGAAAAAATGAACAAATCTGAGATCAAACAAATCTGAGATGATAGATCGAAAAATGAACAAAACGATAACACTAAAAGTTTGAAATTTTAGAGAGATTAACATTCAACAAAAATGAAAGTTAACAAAAATAAAAAATACAAAAATCGAAAGAAAAAAGTGAGAGATATACCTGAAATTTTAGAGAGATTAACATTCAGCGAAAATAAAAGTTAACACAAACAAAAAATGTAGAAATCGAAAAAGAAAGTGAGAGATGTACCTAGAATTTTAGGGAGATTAACAGTCAGCAAAAATGAAAGTTAACACAAAAAATGCAGAAATTGAAAAAGAAAGTGAGAGATATACTTGAAATTTTAGAGAGATTAACAGTAAGCAAAAATGAGATATCTACTTAACTTACCCAATATGAGTCTTAGATTTTGAGAGATGAGACAAATGAGAGACTAAATCTCTGTGATGAACCCTAAATAGCAACCAAAGGTCCAAAACCCAGACGAGAAAGTTCAAAGCAGTGAAAATGGAGAGACTAAGAGATCGAAGATTAGAGCTTAGAGTCGAGAGAGATGAATGAGAGAATATCAGAGGTTGGATCATGGATGGATGAGATGAGAGATTTAGAGTCGAGAGAGAAGAAATTAAGAATCTTAGATTAAGAGAGTCGAGAGAGAAAATGACAGCAAAACGACGTAACCCTAACAAATAAAACTAGGGTTTGTTTCTAGTATAATGAGGTATTTATAGTTAGGGCTTTATTGGTTTAATAATTAAATTAATTAATATTTAATATTTAAATAATATATATAATTATAAACGTTAGTTGAGGTTTTTTAAATAATATTTTAATTAATATTTAATTAAAATAATACTTTAATATATTTAAATTAATATTTAATTAATAATATGATAATAATAATTTTAGTATATTAAAATTAATATTTAATTTAGTTTTCAAATTTTTGTAATTTTAATTATAATATATTTAATTCAAATTAAAAATAAAATGGGTAATCTTCACCCGTGGTCCCTTTCGTTTGGGGTTTGTTCTATTTTGGTCACCAGAATTCAAAAAAGATTATTCTTGTCACTTAAATTTAGAATCGTGTCTATTTTGGTCGCTGGGACGTTAGTCTCCGTTATTAAAAAAATAATTTTTAATTTAACCCCCAAACTTTCAAAACTTTATTTTCCACCATCTTCCCCAAAAACAATTCTGAATCTGATTGGATAATTCGAATCCTTTCTTCGATCCATTGTTGTCCCTCCAATCCTTTATTTTCCCTCCTATTATCCTTCAAAATTGTGGGGGAAATACCAATCTTCAGTTTTTATAACTCTAAATTTGGTTTCTAAAACCTCTTCCTTAACTATCTCTTTATCTGTTCTTCCCCCCCCCTTTTATTTATTCTTCTTACAGAATTTAGAGTTTGTGCAATTTCACCCTATTGGAATCTATGGGGCTGGGTGCCTCATTACTGAAGGTTTGTGCCTATTCCCCTTCTTATGAAGTGTGGTGTTAGGGGTTGAGTTTTTTGGTTATTAGATAGATATTTATTTCATTTTTCCTTTTCAAATTTAATTTTTGTTGCTCCTCTATATTTAGCTGAAGTTAAGAGGGGTTCATTTCTAAGTTTCATCTGCAATTTACAGGGTCTCGTGGTGATGGTGGTATTCTTAGAAATAGTGAAGGTGAACGCTTTATGGAACGGTATGCACCTACTGCCAAGGATCTTGCTTCAAGGGATGTTGTTTCAAGATCCATGACCATGGAAATTAGGAAAGGTCGTGGTGTAGGTATGATTCTCCTTTCATTGCTAATATTTCTATAACCTAGCATCCAAAGTACATGTGTTTTCCCCTTAAGGAGTTTATATGAGGTTGGCAATGTGCTGTGAGGTTTGCAGTATAGTGCTTGTGGTTTAGAGTAGGACTCATTTTATGTGATTGTTTAATCCTAGTTTGATGAAGTTTTAGATGTTTTTGGCGATGTATGTGTCATGTCGTAAGAAGATGTAGAACTAGTGTTTTGATATAATAATTGAAAAATGTTTTGGACTAATTTGAAAATAATTTAAAACTTCGTTTTAAGTCCAAACAACTTGAATATATGTTTGAGGTATTTAAAAAGGTTTTTGGCAATGTTTTTATTGATTTTAAATAGCCAAACTTGACTTTTCAAGCTACCCGTACCGATACGGTTCAACCCGTATCGATACCTTTTTTACCCAGTTTGGTCACTGCCAAAACCCGTATCGAAACAGGCTTGGCCGTTTCGATATAGTGAGGGATCATATCGATATGCCTAGTTAGCGTATTGATCCCATTTTAATAACCCCAACGATCTTTTAAACATCATACCGTATCGATACGCCCTCAAGCGTATCGATACGCCTAGGCTGGTAAGAGCCCAACGGCTAGTTTCTGATGAAGATCGTACCGATACGAGTCCAAACGTATCGATACAGAAGGCTGTAGAACAACATTAATGAAGAGAAATAAAGTCCTCAACGGCTCCAATTCATCCCCAATGGCTAGTAACGGCTATAAACTCATCAAGGAGTATAAAATGGACCTCCAAGCATCAAGATATGGTTAATGCTTCAATTTTCAATCAACAAATGATCAAGAATTGTCTTTGTACTTAAATTGTCATTTCCTCGTATAGACAAACACTAGTGAGCCAAAACTGTCAAATTTGGTCAAGTGTTTTAGGTTTTGGGTGAGAGCTTATTTGTGCAAACAAACACCTATTAGAGGGATTTGTGTTTGCTTATCTTTTCTCTTTGTAAAGAGGGTTTGATCAAGGCTTTGGGTAGAAAGCTTGATCGGTGTATAAGGGTTTCCTCCTAAGCCTAGAAAAGGGGACGAATCAATAGTGGATTGATTGGAAATCCTTAGTGGGAAGCTAAGGTAGTGGATGTAGACCTTGGTTAGAAGGTTGAATCACTCTAAAATCATTGTGTCATTTATCTTTTAGCTTCCACATCACATCCACCCAAAATTCCACCTCTCCACCACTTGGTGAGCAAGATCGGTTGAAGGAATCAAGCACCTTAAAACTCAACAATTGGTATCAGAGCTTGGCTCAATCGAAGAGGATTAACATCCTATTAGAAAATCCGACAAGCTCGATCATCATTTCACACAACCGGCTCAATGGCGCAATCCATCGACAAACCGCCTTTCTTCGACGGAACTCAATATGCCCATTGGAAGACAAAGATGAAGTTCTTCATTAAGTCAAGAGACTACAAGCTATGGGACATAGTTGAATATGGTCAGTTCGTGCCTCAACGAAGTAAAGCGGAGTGGAGTGCCGATGATCGCAAGAAGATGGAGCTAAATTGCAAAGCCTTGCACATCCTCTTTTGTGAATTTGGCCCAACCATCTAAGAGAAGATGTCTTCTTGTGAGAGTGTCAAGGAGGTATGGGACAAGCTTGAAGTCACATACGAGGGAACCGACGAAGGTAAGGAGACCAAGATTGGGCTCCTCACCTTAGAGTATGAGAACTTCAAAATGGATCCGGAAGAGAACATCGAGAAAATGTTTGATAGGTTCTCCACTATCACCAATGGTCTCAAAGGCTATGGAGAAGCCATCCCGGAGGAAAAGCTTGTTCGAAAGCTCATCTACTCACTTCCCGAGTCATAGGACCCAAAGAGGACCGCCATCATCGAAGCCAAGAATTTGAAGACCTTGAAGCTTGATGAACTCATGGGGTCACAACTTACTCATCAAATCATGAAGAAGAACAAATAAGATGAGAAGAAGAGGGAAGAAATTAGAGCTATGTGAGAGAAGAAGCTCAAGGGGCTTGGCATCAACACCAATGCCATTGCTCTCAAATCCTCCACTTGCCATCATGTTGAGTCAAGTGAAGAGAAGGATGAAGAGGAAGAGATAGTTCATCTCTTCAAGAAGTGTGCCTCGTTCATGAAGAAAGCTTTGAGAGAGCTTGAACGAGAATCCATGAAAAAGGAGAGGGCAAGCACTTCAAGCCATAAGAAGAAGGCACATGTGGCTACTTGGAGTGATGAGGACTCCAACAACGATGAACAAGCCAACCTTTGCCTTATGGCCATCAAAGAAGATTCAAGGGTAACTTCTAATTCATCTACTTCATGTTCTTACTCTTTTGATGAATTAAAAGATGCCTACGATGATTTGGTTTTAGAGTTTAAAAATCACATTTTGAAAAACAATAAATTGATTTCCAAGTTAAAAATTTAAAATGATTTGATTTCTAAAACCAAACTTGAACTTGAAGCAAAACTCGAAGAGTTTGAACAAAAATGTTTCGATTTACAAAATTTGCTTAATAAAGTTCAAGAAGAAAAAGATTTGATTTCCAAAGAGCTAGAAAAGAAAAACAATTTTGGAAAATCAAATTTTTATGTAAGACAATCTATTGCCCCTAGATTTGTAAAAGGAAAATGTTTTAGAAGTATTTGGGTCCCAAAAGGACTTAGTACTTCAATTAAATAGGATGAATTTGAAAAATGGATTCCTAAGGGGACTAAAGTTTGTGCCACTAACGTTTATGGATCCAAAGCAATTTGGATACCAGAAATCACTTGATTGTCTTTTTCTAGGTGTGATGGAGAGTGATCAACAAGTCAAACTTTGATGGGGAGCTCCATGCACACATGGAAGAACACTTGAAGAAGGAAGGCTTCACATCCTCCCTTGAGCTCAAGTGTGGTAAAATCTAGTTGTTTTTGTTTGTTTGATTTATTTTTTTTCATATAATTCAACTAGATGATCATATATGTTGGACTGACATTCTTAATGATGCTTTGAGTAAGGGGGAGCCATTTTAAAACCAAATTCTTATTTTTGTCAATTTTTTTTCTTCCATTGTTATTTTGAACTTAAAAGTATTTTGAATTCTTTTTGATATAATAAAAAGGGGGAGAAATGGTTTAAAAATTGAATTTTCAAATGAATAAGGGGGAGCTTTATTTGATTTCATATCTTTAATCTCTTATTCACATTTTTAAATTTAAAGGGGGAGAATCCCAAACAATATTTCAAGTTGGTTTTATTATATCAAAAAGGGGGAGATTGTAGAACTAGTGTTTTGATATAATATTTGAAAAATGTTTTGGACTAATTTGAAAAGAATTTAAAACTTGGTTTTAAGTCCAAACAACTTGAATATATGTTTGAGGTATTTAAAAAGGTTTTTGGCAATGTTTTTATTGATTTTAAATAGCAAAACTTGACTTTTCAAGTTACCCGTAACGATACGGTTCAACCCGTATCGATACCTTTTTTGCCCAATTTGGTCACTGCCAAAACCCGTATCGAAACAGGCTTGGCCGTTTCGATACGGTGAGGGATCGTATCGATACGCCTAGTCAGCGTACCGATCCCATTTTAACAACCCCAATGGTCATATTTTCCAACAGTCTTTTAAACGTCATACCGTACCAATACGCCTAGGCTAGCAAGAGCCCAATAACTAGTTTTTGATAAAGGCTGTACCGATACGGGTCCAAACGTTTCGATACGAAAGGCAGCAGAACAATATTAATGAAAAGAAATAAAGTCCTCAATGGCTCCAATTCACCCCCAATGGCTAGTAACGGCTACAAACTCATCAAGGAGAATAAAAGGGACCTCCAAGCATCAAGATATGATTAATGCTTCAATTTTCAATAAAAAAATGATCAAGAATTGTCTTTGTACTTAAATTGTCATTTCTTTGTATAGACAAACACTAATGAGCCAAAATTGTCAAATTTGCTCAAGTGTTTTAGGTTTTGGGTGAGACCTTATTTGTGCAAATAAACACCTATTAGAGGGATTTGAGTTTGCTTATCTTTTCTCTTTGTAAAGATGGTTTGATCAAGGCTTTGGGTAGAAAGGTTGATCGGTGTATAAGGGTTTCCTCATAAGCCTAGAAAAGGGGACGAATCAATAGTGGATTGATTGGAAATTCTTAGTGGGAAGCTAAGGTAGTGGATGTAGACCTTGGTTAGAAGGTTGAACCACTCTAAAATCATTGTGTCATTTATCTTTTAGCTTCCACACCACATCCACCCAAAATTCCACCTCTCCACCACTTGGTGAGCAAGATCGGTTGAAGGAATCGAGAACCTTAAAACTCAACAGAAGCATATGTTTGTTTTTACTGTTATGTGATTCAGACTATTACCAATTCCTGCAAGCTAATTTAAACTCATGGTGTTGCTAATTGTAATCTTATATCCAATAGAACCTTTAAAGGACCATATCTATCTCCACTTAAATCACTTGCCTCTAGAGGTGCTTAAGGAGAGGCTTCCAGGTATCTCTGAGACTGCTGCCATTTTTGTTGGTGTGGATGTTACAAAGGAGCCCACAATTTTGAAGGATAATAGGAGGGAAGAGAAAGGATTGGAGGGACAACAATGGATCGAAGAAGGGATTCGAATTATCCAATCGGATTCGGAATGGTTTTTGGGGAAGATGGTGAAAAATAAAGTTTTGAAAGTTTAGGGGTTAAATTAAAAATTAATTTTTTTTATTAACGGAGACTAACATCCTAGTGACCAAAATAGACATGATTCTAAACATAAGTGACCAAAATAATCTTTTTTAAATCCTGGTGACCAAAATAGAACAAACCCCAAACAAATGGGACCACTGTGAACATTACCCAAATAAAATTTATGGTTTGGGTTATGACTTATTAGATTATTTTAAGGGTTTGAGGTTAGGGGTTAGGAGTATATGTTTCAAGTTGAGTGATTGGGTTAATGGTTTAGTTTATGGGTATATGTTTCAAGTTTGAGGTTTGGGGTTAGTGGTATATGTTTCATGTTAAATGTTTAGGGTTATCGGTCTAGTTTAGGGGATTAGGCTTATAGTTATTAGTATTTGCAATATTTAGGGTTTGAGGTTATGTGTATATGTTTCAAGTTAAATGTTTAGGGTTATGGGTCTAGTTTAGGGGATTATGCTTACACTTAATAGTGTTTGCATAATTTAGGGTTTAAGGTGTAGGGTTAGTGGTATATGTTTCAAGTTAAATGTTTAGGGTTATGGGTCTAGTTTAAGGGGTTATGCTTATACTTATTAGTATTTGTAAGATTTAGAGTTTGAGGTTTGGGGTTACTGGTATATGTTTCAAGTTAAATGTTTATGGTTATGGGTCTAGTTTAGGGGATTATGTTTACACTTATTAGTATTTGCAAGATTTAGAGTTTGAGGTTTGGGGTTAGTGGTATATGTTTCAAGTTAAATGTTTAGGGTTATAGGTCTAGTTTAAATGATTATACTTACACTTATTAGTATTTGTAAGATTTAGAGTTTTAGTTTTGCGGTCAGTGATAAATGTTTTAAGTTAAATGTTTAGGGTTATGGGTCTAGTTTAGGGATTCAGGGTCTAACGTAGTATGCTTGCACTTTAATTTTTAATGATTGTAAGGTTTAAGGGTTAAGGTTCACGGTTTAAGAGTTTATGTAACATGTTTCAATTAGAATGTTTAGGGTTTTGGATTTAGTTTAGGGATTCAGGGTTTAGGGGATTAGGATTGCACTTTAATTATTAGTGATCATAAGATTTAGGGGTTGAAATTTATGGTTTAGGGGTTGACCTAACTAAAACCTTATTTTTAGTCCAAAATTACTCGTATATATTTCTATTTTTGGTAATTTAGTCAATTTATATTTTTATTTATTCTAGTCCCTACAATTAATTTTTAGTCAAAATTGCCCCATATTTATTTATATTTTTTTTAGAAATTTAGTCTAATTTATTCTAGCCCTAAAATTAAATTTTTAGTCTAAATTGATCCATATTTAGTTTTTTGGTAATTTAGTCCAAAATTTAAAAAATACCGCTCTGTTTCAAAAATCAAATCAAAATTCAAGAACCAAACGGTCATTTTAAATTTTTTAGGGGTTATTTGCACTTTAGGTCCTTACTACTTTAGGAGCTTTACACTTAGGTCTATTTCTTATTATTTAGTTTTAGTTTGATTCATTTTAGTCCCAATTTTAGGGTTTATGGTTTAGTCCTAATATTAGTGAATGTTTGATCCATTTTAGGGTTTAGGGTTTTAGGTTTACGGTTCGATTCGTTTTTGTCCCAATTTTAGTTTAGTTTTAGTTTGATTCATTTTAATCCCAATTTTTATTCTTTAGTTTTAATTTAATTCATTTTAGTCCCAATTTTAATTTAATATGATAAATTATAGTTTTAATTTGATTCATTTTAGTCCCTAAAATTAATTTAATTCAATTTAGTTGTAAAGTGTCTAAAAGTCTTATTTTATTTACCCTTTTTACTTATGTTATTGTTAGACTTAGGTACATTTAAGTTACATAATTAGACATTAATGAATATTCTCATAATTTCATTCACCATTAAGCTTGATTACATATTTTAGTGTATTTTGTGGAAATAATGCTGTTTTGGTATGTATTTTTTTGCATAAGGAAAATTGCCCGTCGGAACCCGTCGCGACAGCAGGGTGCTGCCGGAACCTGTCGCGACAGCAGGGTGCCGCCGGAACCCGCTGCAGCATTAGGGGAAAAGAATGGTAGGGAGGAGGATAAATCTGAGGAGCTGATGGTGAGGCATCAAACCAAGGAGCTATACTGAAGCAGTTCAAGTCTGAGAAATACGCTGCCGAGCGCCTGCCGTCGCCATATCTGTCGCCCAGGGCAGCAACTTGAGGAATTGGTGAATTGGAGTGCGATTGATGGAGCATAATTTTATGAGTCTAAATAAGCCCATCCACGCAATTTACTGATACCGGAAACAGCGGACAGAGCCCGCCAAAGGAGAAAATCATGGCGGCCTAAGCTTACTTACGGTACAAGGCAACGTCAAAGGGAGTCCAAATTCAAGTCAAAGAAGTCAGAATTAAAGGATGCATTCAATGCAAAAGCTACTTTATCATGAGGAAGACTTATACTCCAAGGAGGACTTGATCTAGGTCATGCCCTATATATACTTGATCATACTTTGTATCTTAGACACCACATAGTCGACATAGCCTAGTTTCTCTTGTGTTTTCTTGCCGCCACTATGTTCTAAATTCTCTAGGGTTTGGGTTATGTTATAAAGTAGTTGTGAGAATGGTTGTTTAGATTTTAAGTTTTTTTTTGCAACAAATTCAAGGTTTGCTTATTTCATGTTCTTCAATGTTTTCAATTGAGTTTTTGCTACTGAGACCCCTGTTTCGAAACACCTTAGGGCGTTTCGAAACGCCTGGACGATTTTGTGAAGTTTGGCTTTGAAAATCATGTAAAACCCTTTTAAAAACTTCCCTAAACATAATTTCAAGTTGTTTGGACTTTGGAAATATTTTAAATACTTTTTAAATCAATCCAAAACATTTTTCAATTATTATATCAAAACATTAGTTCTACAATCTCCCCCTTTTTGATATAATAAAACTCACTTGAAAAATTGTTTGGGATTCTCCCCCATTAAGTTTAAAAAAGTGAATAAGAGATTAAAGATGTGACATCAAATAAAGCTCCCCCTTATTCATTTGAAAATTCAATTTTTCAAACCATTTCTCCCCCCTTTTGTTATATCAAAAAGAATTTAAAACATTAAGTTCAAAAATAACAATAGAGGTAAAAATTTGACAAAAATAAGAATTTGGTTTTAAAATGGCTCCCCCTAACTCAAAGCATCATCAAAATGTTAGTCCAACATATATGATCATCTAGTTGAATTTAAAATAAAATAAACAAAATGAAAGCAAAAAACAACTAGAATTTTACCAACACTTGAACTCAAGGTAGGATGTGAAGCCTTCCTTCTTCAAGTGTTCTTCCTTGTGTGCATGGAGCTCCCCCTCAATGTTTGACTTGTTGAACATCTCCATCACACCTAGCAATAGACAATCAAGTAATTTTTGGTATCCAAATTGCTTTGGATCCATGAACATTAGTAGCACAAATTTTAGTCCCCTTAGGAATCCATTTTTCAATGTCATCCTTTTTAATTGAAGTGGTTAGTCCTTTTGGGACCCAAACACTTCTAAAACATTTACCTTTTATAAATCTAGGGGCACTAGATTGTCTAACATAAAAATTTGATTTTCCAAAATTGTTTTTCTTTTCAAGCTCTTTGGAAATCAAATCTTTTTCTTCTTGAACATTTTGAAGCAATTTTTGTAAATCAAAACATTTTAATTCAAACTTTTCAAGTTTTGCTTCAAGTTCAAGTTTGGTTTTAGAAAGCAAATCATTTTGAATTTTTAACTTTGAAATCAATTTATTGTTTTTCAAAATGTGGCTTTTAAAATCTAAAACCAAATCATCATAGGCATCTTGTAATTCATCAAAGGAATAAGAACATGAAGTAGATGAATTAGAAGTTACCTTGAATCTTCTTCGATGGCCATAAGGCAAAGGTTGGCTTGTTCATCGTCGGTGGAGTCCTCATCACTCCAAGTAGCCATATGTGCCTTCTTCTTATGGCTTGAAGTGCTTGCCCTCTCCTTTTTCTTGGAATCTCGTTCAAGCTCTCTCAAGGCTTTCTTCATGAGCGGGGCACACTTCTTGAAGAAATGAACTATCTCTTCATTTCATCCTCCTCTTCACTAGAATAGACACGATGGCAAGTGAAGGACTTGAGGGCCATGGCACTATAGCATTGATGCCTAGCCCTTTGATTTTCTTCTCTCCCATAGCTCTAATTTCTTCCATCTTTTTCTCATCCTCTTTGTTCTTCTTCATGATTTGATGAGTAAGGAGTGACCCCATGAGTTCATCAAGCTTCAAAGTCTTCAAATTTTTGGCTTCGATGATGGCGGTCCTCTTTGAGTCCTATGACTCGGGAAGTGAGTAGATGAGCTTTCGGACAAGCTTCTCTTCCGGGATGGCTTCTCCATAACCTTTAAGACCATTGGTGATGGTGGAGAACCTATCAAACATCTTCTCGATGTTCTCTTCTGGATCCATCTTGAAGTTCTCATACTCTTAAGGTTAGGAGCCCAATTTTGGTCTCCTTGACTTCATCGGTTCCCTCGTATGTGACTTAAAGCTTGTCCCAAACCTCCTTGGCACTCTCACAAGAAGACATCTTCTCATAGGTGGATGGACCAAATGCACAAAATAGAATGTGCAAGGCTTTGCAATTTAGCTCAATCTTCTTGCGATCGTCGGCACTCCACTCCGCTTTACTTCTTTGAGGCACGAACGGACCATCTTCAACTACATCCCATAGCTTGTAATCTCTTGATTTGTTGAAGAACTTCATCTTTGTCTTCCAATGGGCATAATGAGTTCCGTCAAAGAAGGGCGGTTTGTCGATTGAATGTGCCATTGAGCCGGTTGATGAAAAAGTGATCGAGCTTGCCGGATCTTCTCAATAGGATGTGAATCCCCTTCGATTGAGCCAAGCTCTGATACCAATTGTTGAGTTGAGAAGGGCCCGATTCGATCAACCAATGTTTCTCACCAAGTGGTGGAGAGGTGGATTTTTTTGGTGTTAGGGTTTAGGAAGCTAGAATGGAAATGGACACAATGATTTATAGTGGTTCAACCTTCTAACCAAGGTCTACATCCACTACCTTAGCTCCCCACTAAGGATTTCTCAATGAATCCACTATTGATTCGTCCCCTTTTCTAGGCTTAGGAGGTAACCCTTACATACAATCAAGCTTTCTACCCAAAGCCTTGATTGAAACCCTCTCTTACAAAGAGATAAACAAAGCAAACTTAAAACCCTCTAATAGGTGTTTGTTTGCACAACTAAGCACTCACCCAAAACCTAAAACACTTGAGCAAATTTGAAAATTTTGGCTCACTAGTGTTTGTCTATACAAGAATTGACAATTTAGGCACTAAGACAATATTTGATCATTTGTTGTTTTACAATATAAGCATTAGCCTTCTCTTGATGCTTGGAGGTCCCTTTTATACTTCCAAATGAGTTTGTAGCCGTTACTAGCCGTTGGGATCATATTGGAGCCGTTGAGGACTTTAATTCCCACCATAAATGCAGTTCTGCAGCTCCCCATTTCGAAACGCTCGAAGCCGTTTCAAAACACTCTCTATGTAGAAAGAGCCGTTGCAGTCTGTCAGGGCACCCGTTTCGGAACACCTCCTTGCCGTTTCGAAACCTGTATCGAAACGCTATAGGCCCGTATCAAAACGCCTGCATTTAAAAGTTAGTTGGAAAAATAGCCGTTGGGGTTTATAGCCGTTGTGGTCAATGCCACGTAGGCGTATCGAAACGGCAGAGCCCGTTTCGATAATCGTATCGAAATGTTTTTGCTACTGGAGACCCCTATTTCGAAACACCTTAGGGCGTTTCGAAACGCCTGGACGGTTTTGTGAAGTTTGGCTTTGAAAATCATGTAAAACCCTTTTAAAAACTTCCCTAAACATAATTTCAAGTTGTTTGGACTTTGGAAATGTTTTAAATACTTTTTAAATCAGTCCAAAACATTTTTCAATTATTATATCAAAACATTAGTTCTACAATTATTTTGTTTTGTTTTTTTCGTCTTGCAAATAAAATTCAACCGTCTCACAACCTATCAATGGCCACAACCAGCAACCAACCAGCCTTCTAGTGAATTTCGAGAGTGGCAGTCGAGCAACATCATCGATGAAAGTTTGCCGCCTGGCAGTACTGATGTTGCCGCCCAGCTCTCGACAGTACTGATGTTGCCGCGCAGCTCTCGACAGTACTGAAGCTGCCAAACAGACCCTAATACCAGCAGTACTCCTCCATCATCTCCAGAACCAGCTCAATAGGATGGAAAGGTAGCAGCTCCGATTTATGCAATACACTAGGTGTAACACCTGTGTTTTGGGGTTAGTAGTTAGACGCGTGTGTTTGGTTCGAGTCATCAAAATCGATTTTTATTTAACTTGGTCTTGGTTTGAATTTAAAGAAGATAAAAAAAATTAAAGGGAGTGGCATTTTTGTAATTAAATTGAAATGTGGAAGACAGGCTTTTTGAATCAAAAAGAACAAAAAAATAAAGCTATCATCTTCCCACTTTTTCCATTCCAACGTGAAATGCACCCAAACCCTCTCAAAACCCCAATTCACTATTCCATTCAATTTCTCCACCAAATCAAGGGCTTCTTCGAAGGTAATTTCATTTCTCAACTCTCCTCATCATCCCAAGCATTTTCATGATTTTAAATTTAAAAACCATCATCTTTTTAGAATTTCAAGTTTGATGAAAGTTTGGATTTTTAATGGGTTTTTCATTTGTTTTTGATTTTTTGAGTTGGGTTTTGAATTAATCTCACTTAGATACACCTAATATCTTAAAATGGAGGGATTTGGGAAAAATCCCGAAGTGGGTCTTTGGGCCATTTTTCAAAGTGTCAAAAGTTGAGTTTTTGGTGTGTTTTTGTGTTGGGATGAAAGGCTGATGGTATAGGGTTATTAGGGAAGTGTTTTGGAAGCTTTTAGATGTCATTTGGGTGTTGGAAATTGTGGTTTTCAGCTGGGTATTTGAGGAGCACGAAAATGAGAGTTTTGTTGTTAGTTTGGGTTTGAAAATGGTGAAGTTTGGGTTGTGTTTGTGAGTTGGAATTGTGACTGAGTTTAGCATTGATTTGGTGAGTAATATCTGTTTTTTGATTGGTTAGAAGCAAGAGGAAACATCGGGGAATGATCGGGATCGAATCCGGGAATTGAGGAGGCTTGACTCGCTTCGCTTGGTTTGCTAAGGAAGAGTGTGGTGAGTAAAACTTTAAATTGTTTTAAAGTTGGTTCAAGTGTGTGTTGTGGAGGTATTGGAATGAGCTTGGTAGGCCATTCCAAGGTAGAAGTTAAATTGGTAGTTTAACTTCTTGGTTGTTAATGATGCTTTAGATGCCTATGCCTATATTGATCTTGTGAAGTATGAATTGACTTTGTATGTGTATACATTGTTGTGTGTGATGATGGTTGAATGATGTAAATGATGGTTGTTGTGATGTGGTTTAAAAGTAATTGGCACTAGTTAACTTACCGGGTGTAAATGATCGATCATTAGGATTAGTGTGCACACGTTTGAGTCAAATTCGCAAGTGGCCTTGGTGGCGTTAAGTCATCAATGAGGAGTACGGTGATGTAATATTCCACCGGAAATTATTTATATTATACGTGATGATGAGTGGAATCACATCCGTAGGGCATGTGGTGATGAGTGGAATCCCACCCATGCCAGGTCCGGTGATGAGTGTAATCCCACCGAGGTAACATTGTTGTTGAGAGTAAATCCGCACATCCGAGTAAACTAATAGTGGCCAATGTACTTGTTCATATTGTTATGTTGTTGAGATAAATGATTTATATTGTTGAGCTTAATATGATGTAAGATGTCATATTATTGTCTCTTGTCTTGCTAGCTAGTTTGCTATGTTGGTGCCTATGTATGTTGTGTGTGTGTTAAGGATTGCATGCTTGAACCCTGCATTGTCGTTGTTTTGGTTTTTAGAGCATCCTCACTAAGCTTCTAGCTTACGCTCTCATTTTCGACAATACAGATCAGTAGCGTGGTGTTAGCAAGGAGCAAGGCGAAGGGACATTCCAAGCTTGTAGTTGCTCAAGTATGACTTAGTAAATAAAGTAGTAGTTTAGCAATGGGGCTACTATATGTTTTGTATGAGCGTTGTATGACTCATAGATGTTGATGGTGTTTATGTTTTGCTTGGATTTGTAAACCATGTTAAGCCTTATTGAATGTTTGTTTGAGATGCTATGCTTTTGGATGAGTATATGTGTTAGTGATGCATGTAAACCTTTATGTGAAGGCATGTGCTCTTGGCCTTTTGAGCTTTTAAGTATGCCTATTTATGCAAAATCTATCCCTTATGTGAATGCCATGATGTATGCCTTATTGTCCATCTAAATCGATCTACATGATTGCTCTTGGTCGTGCAATGTTGTATGAATGCTTGTATGTGGATAGGGGAGTCTCAAAATGCATTTAGAGTTGGGTTTCATGTTGTTTTGCTGGATTTTGAGGTCTTGTAGTGCAGGTCGTATCGATACGCCTAAGGGCCGTATCGATACGGTCCTACACTTTGGGACACAGAATTGGCAAGGGGTACCGATACTCGGGGGTGTATCGATACGCCCAATGCTCACTGGAATTCTGAGATTTTGGTGCGACTTTGGCGTATCGGTACGGTGTCTTAGCGTATCGGTACAGATTTATCTCGTTGACCTCGAGATGTTGACCGAGAAGGGCGTATCGATACGCTCAAGGGCTGTATTGATACGGTCTTCCTGTGTTGACTGGTGGATGTTGACCTTGGTCAAGGCGTATCGATACCCTTGATTGGTGTATCGATACGGCCTGCTCAGTAAGTATAAAATGGATTGTTAACATGATGTTTGGGGTTCGGTTGTGTATCTTACTTGATGTTTTCTGCTGTCGTGATCACTTAGGAAGTAATATGCCTTTAGACAAGATTTAATTAAAAGAAATTTTCTAGGGTTGCTAACCGAGGGGGAACCTTAACGAGTTTCGCTTCGGTTTTCCCCGTGCAGCCTACTCAGATGGTCATCCGGCCAGACCGGGACGAGGGGGTTACATTTGTTGGTATCAGAGCCAGAGGTTACCGAGACCTCGGGCAGGAAAGTGAGGTAAGCTTGATGTGTTAGGCAATTGTTATGTGTCGGTGTATGCTATGCCATGAATTCTTGTTGTTTGATCACTCATATGGTGTTTGGAAGCATGATTGTTGCGTTTGATTTGGTGTCGAGTACCCATTGCTACTATTACTTAATTTAAAAAGGTTTTTTAAAGGAAAGTACTTGAGCACAGTTGGACCCTTGCCTTTGCTAATTTAATCGTTATCTGTTTTTTGTTGTAGTTATAATCTTGCTAGATGTATCATGAGACCATGAGGGAGGCCTAGGATGGTTCAGCCGGAACCACGGGCACAAGCTCCGGGGATTGAGCAGATTGATGGGGCACAGGCTCCTCAACCTCCTCCTCATCAAGAGGGAGGTGAGGCGGGAGCTGAGGGCGAAGAACCTCAAGTTGGCCAAGGACCGGCCGGAATAGACTTAGCACCTCTAGTTCAGGTGATAGCTGGGGCTTTCCAGGCTGCAGTGGCTAGGGTCAGGCAGTGGCACAACCCCAGGGAGAGGGTACTGGTTTGCCATTGGAGAGACTCCGCAGTTTGGGAGGTGAAGAGTTCAGAGGGTCGACACCGGAGAGGTCTGAGATGTGGTTAGAGAAGACCGTCCGTATCTTATCACATATGGGATGTACCGAGAGACGCAAGTTAGGGTGTGTTGAATCTTTGCTTCAGGGTGATGCCTACACTTGGTGGGTCACCATTACTACGGGTATGAAAGAGGCCGAGATCACTTGGGAGTTTTTCGAGTCAGTTTTCCGTAAGAAATATATGGGTCCTCGATATCTCGATGAGAAGAAGAGGGAATTTATGGCTTTGCTTCAGAGGAGTATGACTGTGACAGACTATGAGATCAGATTTGTCAGGCTGAGTCAGTATGCATCTGAGCTTGTTCCTACTGAAGTGGAACCTTGTAACCGTTTACGCTATGGGTTGAATGAAGAGATCAAGAGGTACACTTTAGCTTCTAACTACACGGATTTTGATGTCTTGGTCACTAGGGCCAAGGACTTGGAGCACAGTTTGGGCTTGACCAAACGATCTGGTGGTTCCAGTTCTGGTAAGAGATCTAGTGACTTTGATAGAGGTGATGCCAAGAGGCATCGGGACAACCGACATCACTATGACCATAGACGTGGTGGAGGTAACCACGGTAGGGGCCAACAAGGCCAGAGGACTGGTGGGAGGTTGCCCATATGTGCTAGTTGCGGGAGGAATCACACCGGTGAGTGTTGGGGGAATTTCCACTCGTGTTGGGGTTGTGGAGCTAGGGATCATATTAGGCGTGACTGTCCACATCAGGTGGGGCAGGCACCAGCTCAGGCTCCTGCTAGAGCCAATGACTTTCAGAGAGGCCACGGGCGCGGTAGAGGTAACTTCCAGCCGAGAAATGATGGCCAGAGGAACATAGCACATGTAGTTGCAGTCCAGCCGGAGGGCGGAGGTCAGGCCAGAGTTTATGCTCAGCGTGGGGATCAGCATGACACAGATGTGATCGCAGGTAACTTCTCGATACAGTCTTTGGGTTTGCTTTCTTTGATTGACTTCGGGTCTACACATTCTTATATATTGAGTGAGAATGCAAAGTTGTTGAAATTGCCTTGTGAAATATTAGAGGTAGGAGTTAGTGTTACTAGTTCCTTCGGGGATACGGTAGTAGTTAGAAAGATGTACATAAGGTGTCCGCTTATGGTTCAGGGACATGTATTTCCAGTGGATATGATAGAGCTACCATTTTATGGCTTTGATGTGATTCTGGGTATGGACTGGCTCACTGAGCATAGAGCTAGGATAGACTTTGAGATTAAGAGGATTTCTTTGAGACTCACAGACGATTATGAGATAGTGGTGGTGGGTGAGAACGTGAAGTTCTTATCCAATGTAGTTTCAGTTTTAGAGGCTAAGGGGTTAGTTGAGATGGGTTGCGAGGCATATTTGGCCTATGTGATGAATCCAAACATGAGTGAGGCTAGACCTCAAGACATCCGGACAGTGTGTGACTTTCCTAGTGTGTTTCCGAAAGAATTGCCGGGTTTACCACCTGATAGAGAGGTAGAGTTTGCGATAGAGACTTATTCAGATTCAGCTCTTGTTTCGATTGCTCCGTATCGGATGGCACTGAAAGAACTGAAAGAGTTGAAGACTCAGTTGCAAGAGTTGACAGATAGAGGCTTCATTCGACCGAGTTCTTCGCCTTGGGGTGCACCAGTTTTGTTTGTAAAGAAGAAAGATGGAAGCATGAGAATGTGTATAGATTACAGACAGTTGAATCAGTTAACAGTGAAGAATAAGTATCCATTGCCGAGAATTGATGATTTGTTTGACCAGTTGAGAGGGGCATCAGTCTTTTTGAAGATTGACTTGAGATCAGGTTACTATCAGCTAAAGGTAAGAGAGGTTGATGTACCGAAGACGGCCTTTAGAACTAGGTATGACCACTATGAGTTTTTAGTCATGCCTTTTGGGTTGACTAACGCACCGGCTGCTTTCATGTATATGATGAATAGGATTTTTCATCAGTACCTAGATCAGTTTGTAGTTGTTTTTATAGATGACATCTTGGTGTATTCACGTACCGAGGAAGACCACGACCGACACTTGAGGTTAGTTTTGAAGACTTTGTTAGATAATCAATTGTATACGAAGTTGAGCAAGTGTGAGTTCTGGATCCGAGATGTAGTCTTCCTAGGGCATATAGTGTCAGCCGATGAGATTAGAGTTGATCCGAAGAAAATAGAGGCCATTGTTGAATGGAAGCAACTGAAGTCAGTAACAGAGGTTCGTAGCTTTCTAGGCTTAGCTGGATACTATAGAAGATTCGTAGAAGGTTTCTTGAAGTTAGCCGCTCCATTGACACAGTTGCTTCAGAAGAGTGTTCAGTTTGAGTGGTCAGATGCAAGACAGAGAGCCTTTGAGAAGTTGAAAGAAGCTTTGACCCAAGCACCGATCTTGATTCAGCCAGAGTCTGGGAAAGACAATGTAGTTTACAGTGATGCTTCCTATGTAGGCCTAGGTTGTGTTCTCATGCAAGACAAGAGAGTAGTGGCTTATGCCTCAAGACAGTTGAAGACTCACAAGCGTAACTATCCGACCCATGACATAGAGTTAGCTGCAGTTGTGTTTGCTCTGAAGATTTGGAGACATTATTTGTACGGTGAGAAATGCACAGTGTACACGGATCACAAGAGTTTGAAGTACATCATGACTCAGCGAGATTTGAATCTCAGACAACGTAGATGGTTAGAGTTGCTAAAAGACTATGATCTCACGATTGAGTACCATTCGGGTAAGGCCAATGTAGTGGCCTATGCTTTGAGTAGAAAGGTAGTTGTAGACTTGAGAGCCATGTTTGCTAGATTGAGCTTGTCCAGAGATGGTGTCTTGGTAGCCGAGCTTCAGGTTAGACCTACTCTAGGTCAGTTGATTAGGGAGAAGCAGCTCTTAGATAGATCCTTGGCACCTCACGTGCAAGACATAGTCGAGGGTAGACCTTCAAACTACAGTTTCAGTACCGATGGAGTCTTGTGTTTCAGAAATAAGATAGTTGTGCCAGAAGATAGTGACTTGAGACGTACGATCTTGACTGAAGCGCACAGTAGTCCTTTTGCTATGCATCCTGGTAGTACAAAGATGTACCACGATTTGAAGAATGAGTACTTTTGGGTTGGTTTGAAGAGAGATGTGGCCGACTTTGTGAGTAAGTGTATGGTATGTCAGAGAGTGAAGGCGGAACATCAGGTTCCCTCAGGTTTGTTGCAACCGTTGAGAATTCCGGAATGGAAATGGGAGAATATTACCATGGATTTTTTTTCGGGTTTGCCTTTGAATCCTACGAAGAAGAACTCAGTTTGTGTTATAGTAGATCGTTTCACGAAGTGTGCTCACTTCTTGGCAGTCAATACGACTTATACATTAGATAGATTGCCGATTTGTACATTGGTGAGATTGTTAGACTGCATGGTGCGCCGAAGTCTATTGTGTCCGATAGAGATCTGAGGTTTACAGCTCGATTTTGGGAGTGTCTACATACAGCTTTGGGTACCTGTTTGAATTTCAGCATGTCTCATCATCCTTAGTCAGATGGTCAGTCAGAGAGGGTTATACAGATCCTAGAGGATATGTTGCGTTGTTGCATCATTGATTTTCAGGGTACATGGGAGAAGCACTTGCCTCTAGTTGAGTTTGCTTACAATAATAGTTATTAGTCGAGCATTCAGATGGCTCCGTATGAGGCCTTGTATGGTAGAAAGTGTAGAACTCCAGTTTGTTGGGCCAAAGTGGGACAGAAGTTGTTACCTATGCCGGATTTTCTCAAGGGGACAACCGATAAGGTGAAATTGATTTGCGATCGCTTAAAGGCAGCTTCGGATGGGCAGAAGTCCTACGCCGACTTGAAAAGGAAAGAAGTTGAGTTCTCAGTGGGTGAGAAGGTGTTCTTAAAAGTGTCACCGTGGAAGAAAGTAATGAGATTTGGCCGAAAAGGGAAGTTGAGTCCGAGGTACATAGGACTGTATGAGATCGTGAAGAGTGTTGGTCCAGTTGCTTATCAGTTGCGTTTTCCATCCGAGCTAGAGAAGATACACGATGTGTTTCATGTTTCGATGCTTCGTCAGTATAGGTCAGATCCATCACATGTTATGCATGTAGAAGAGATTGAATTGAATCCGGATTTGACTTATGAAGAAGAACCAGTTGAGATATTAGCTTCTGACAGTAAGGTGTTGCAGGGTAGATCGATTGAGTTAGTAAAAGTGTGATGGCAACGTCGAGGGGTGGACGAGGCCACTTGGGAGAGGAAGGAGGATATGGAAATGCAGTTTCCGTATCTCTTTCAGTCTGGTAATTTTGGGGACGAAATTCCTTAAGTGAGAGAGAGTTGTAACACCCGTGTTTTGGGATTAGGAATTAGACGCGTGTGTTTGGTTCGAGTCGTCAAAATCGATTTTTATTTAACTTGGTCTTGGTTTTAATTTAAAGGAGATAAAAAAAATTAAAGGGAGTGGCATTTTTGTAATTAAATTGAAATGTGGAAGACAACCTTTTTGAATAAAAAAGAACAAAAAATAAATAAAGCTATCATCTTTCCCCTTTTTCCATTCCAACGTGAAATGCACCCAAACCCCTCCCAAAACCCCAATTCACTATTCCATTCAATTTCTCCACCAAATCAAGGGCTTTTTCGAAGGTAATTTCATTTCTCAACTCTCCTCATCACCCCAAGCATTTCCATGGTTTTAAATTTGAAAACCATCATCTATTTAGAATTTCAAATTTGATGAAAGTTTGGATTTTTTAATGGGCTTTTCATTTGTTTTTGATTTGTTGAGTTGTGTTTTGAATTAATCTCACTTAGATACACCTAATATCTTAAAATGGAGGGATTTGGGAAAAATCCCGAAGTGGGTCTTTGGGGCATTTTTCAAAGTGTCAAAAGTTGAGTTTTTGGTGTGTTTTTGTGTTGGGATGAAGGGCTGATGGTATAGGGTTATTAGGGAAGTGTTTTGGAAGCTTTTAGATGTCATTTGGGTGTTGGAAATTGTGGTTTTCAGCTGGGTATTTGAGGAGCACGAAAATGAGAGTTTTGTGGTTAGTTTGGGTTTGAAAATGGTGAAGTTTGGCTTGTGTTTGTGAGTTGGAATTGTGACTGAGTTTAGCATTAATTTGGTGAGTAATATTTTTGTTTTGATTGGTTATAAGCAAGAGGAAACATCGGTGAAGGATCGGGATCGAATATGGGAATTGAGGAGGCTTGACTCGCTTCGCTTGGTTTGCTAAGGAAGGGTGGTGAGTAAAAATTTAAATTGTTTTAAAGTTGGTTCAAGTGTGTGTGGTGGAGGTATTGGAATGAGCTTGGTAGGCCATTCCAAGGTAAAAGTTAAATTGGTAGTTTAACTTCTTGGTTGTTAATGATGCTTTAGATGCCTATGCCTATATTGATCTTGTGAAGTATGAATTGACTTTGTATGTGTATACATTGTTGTGTGTGATGATGGTTGAATGATGTAAATGATGGTTGTTGTGATGTGATTTAAAATTAATTGGCACTAGTTAACTTATCGGGTGTAAATGATCGATCATTAGGATTAGTGTGCACACGTTTGAGTCAAATTCGCGCATGGCCCTAGTGGCGTTAAGTCATCAAGGAGGAGTACGGTGATGCAATATTCCACCGGAAATTATTTATATTATACGTGATGATGAGTGGAATCCCATCCGTAGGGCATGTGGTGATGAGTGGAATCCCACCCATGCCAGGTCCGGTGATGAGTGTAATCCCACCGAGGTAATGTTGTTGTTGAGAGTAAATCTACACATCCGAGTAAACTAGTAGTGGCCAATGTACTTGTTCATATGCTTATGTTGTTGAGATAAATGATTTATATTGTTGAGCTTAATATGATGTAAGATGCCATATTATTGTCTCTTGTCTTGCTAGCTAGTTTGCTATGTTGGTGCCTACGTATGTTGTGTGTGATGTTAAGGATTGCATGCTTGAACCCTGCATTGTCGTTGTTTTGGTTTTTAGAGCATCCTCACTAAGCTTCTAGCTTATGCTCTCATTTTCGACAATGCAGATCAGTAGCGTGGTATTAGCAAGGAGCAAGGCGAAGGGACATTCCAAGCTTGTAGTTGCTCAAGTATGACTTAGTAAATAAAGTAGTAGTTTAGCAATGGGGCTACTATATGTTTTGTATGAGCGTTGTATGACTTATAGATGTTGATGGTGTTTATGTTTTGCTTGGATTTGTAAACCATGTTAAGCCTTGTTGAATGTTTGTTTGAGATGATATGCTTTTGGATGAGTATATGTGTAGTGATGCATGTAAACCTTTATGTGAAGGCATGTGCTCTTGGCCTTTTAAGCTTTTAAGTATGCCTATTTATGAAAAATCTATCCCTTATGTGAATGCCATGATATATGCCTTATTGTCCATCTAAATCGATCTACATGATTGCTCTTGGGCGTGCAATGTTGTATGAATGCTTGTATGTGGATAGGGGAGTCTCAAAATGAATTTAGAGTTGGGTTTCATGTTGTTTTGCTAAATTTTGAGGTCTTGCAGTGCAGGTCGTATCGATACGCCTAAGTGTCGTATCGATACGGTCCTACACTTTGGGATACATAATTGGCAAGGGGTACCGATACTCGGGGGTGTATCGATACGCCCAATGCTCACTGGAATTCTGAGATTTTGGTGAGACTTTGGCGTATCGGTACGGTGTCTTAGCGTATCGGTATGGATTTATCTCGTTGACCTCGAGATGTTGACCGAGAAGGGCGTATCGATACGCTCAAGTGCTGTATCGATACGGTCTTCCTGTGTTGACTGATGGATGTTGACCTTGGTCAAGGCGTATCGATACCCTTGATTGGTGTATCGATACGGCCTGCTCAGTAAGTATAAAATGGACTGTTAACATAATGTTTGGGGTTCAATTGTTTATCTTACTTGATGTTTTCCGCTGTCGTTATCACTTAGGAAGTAATATGCCTATAGACAAGATTTAATTAAAAGAAATTTTTTAGGGTTGCTAGCCGAGGGGGAACCTTAACGGGTTTCGCTTCGGTTTTCCCCGTGTAGCCTACTCGGACCGGTTATCCGGCCAGACCGGGACGAGGGGGTTACATTTGTGATGTTCCCTGACAGTGCAGTCCGGTTTCCCATATTTCCTGCTGAAATACTTACCCGCCATTACCCGCCCTGACAACCCAGATCAACGTCGCGGCAACTGCAACTACAACTGCCCAGGGTTGCCAAGGTAACGACTGCACGTGGTTTGACTAGAAGATACACACATTCGATAACCACACAAGCAAACATGGCTCGAAGGAAATTCATCATGCAAGGTGACGACCTTTCCGACTAACTCATTTATTTTTCTCATGCATTGAGGACAATGCTCCTCTCGAGTTTGGGGGGAAAATTAGTCCTCTAATTTTTCTTTTTCTTTTGTTTTTCTAGTTTTTATGTCTTTATTTTTCTATTTTGTTTCGCATTCAGGTTCTAATGTAACATGCCTTTATTTAAAGTCAAATGAATTCTTAGTTTGGGGAAAATTCTTGAGTACCTTTTACTCGCCGCGACAGATGATCCGCTTGGGCGGCAACCTTAGCATGACTTTAGATTGACTTAGAATCGTACTATGGTCTGAACTTAAAGAAAACACTTCTTGTGACTAGTTTGATTTTATGACTTCTAGGAAACTTAGGTATTTCACCTAGTACAACTTGGGTAGAACTCGAAGTTTAAAAAAAAAAAGAAAAAAAGAGAAACGTCCTAGAGGTGCCCGATACTAGCTCTAGGATAAACTAGAGGTGCTCGAAACCGACTCTAGAAAAAAAATGAATGAAATCATTAGAGATGCCTATTACCGGCACTAGTGGTTAAATTGAAAAAAACAACTAGAGGGAAACCCAAGGGAATTAATGTGTTTATCAAAAGTCTACTTAGAAGCTGAAGAATCATTCGTATCACAAGGACCGCACACACTCACGAGATACATAGTTCGGTTCTGGGTAAATCCATTGTCATTCGAAACGTTTTTAATTAGGCGCAAATCTACACGGTATGTAAAGGTTACTCAAGATGCTTTATCGACTTAATTTACATATGGTTTTAAGTTTTGGCATGTTATTGTTAGATTGCATTACTCGAGGAGAAGAAATGGTTCGAGTTTAGGGGTGTGTAAAGTGTCTAAGAGTCTTATTTTATTTACCCTTTTTACTCATATTATAGTTAGACTTAGGCACATTTTAGTTACATAATTAGGCATTAATGCATATTCTTATAATTTCCTTCACCATTAAGCTTGATAACATATTTTAGTGTATTTTGTGGAAAATGTGTTGTTTTGGTATGTATTTTGGTGCATGCAGGAAAATTGCCTATCGAAACCCGCCGCGGCAGCAAGGTGCCGCCGGAACCCGCCGCGACAGCAGGGTGCAACCGAAACCCGCCGCGGCAGCAGGGGAGAAGAATGATCAGGAGGAGGAGAAATATGAGGAGCTGATGCTGAGGCAGAAAAACCAAGAAGTTGTACTGAAGCAGTTCAAGTCAGAGAAACACGCTATCGAGCGCCTGCCGCCGCCATATTTGTCGCCTAGGGCAGCAACTTGAGGAATTGGTGAATTGCAGTGCGATTGATGTAGCATAATTTTCTGAGTACAAATGAGCCCATCCACGCAATTTAATGATACCGGAAACAGCGGATAGAGCCCGCCAAAGAAGAAAATCAAGGCGGCCTAAGCTTACTTGCGGTACAAGGCAACGTCAAAGGGAGTCCAAATTCAAGTCAAAGAAGTCAGAATTAAATGATTCATTCAATGCAAAAACTACTTTATCATGAGGAAGACTTCTACTCCAATGAGGACTTGACCTAGGTCATGCCCTATATATACTTGATCATACTTTGTATCTTAGACACACATAGTCGGCATAGCCTAGTTTCTCTTGTGTTTTCTTGCCGCCACTATGTTCTAAATTCTCTAGGGTTTGGGTTATGTTGTAAAGTAGTTGTGAGAACGGTTGTTTAGGTTTTAAGTTTGTTTTTGCAATAAATTCATGGTTTGCTTATTTCATGTTCTTCATTGTTTTCAATTGAGTTCGAAAGATCGATTGGAAGGAATCTATTTGTTTGGTGTCAAGAGAGTCAAACTCACGAAAGAAGTAAGCACGATCTCATCTATACCAGGTGTTGATCAATCCAGCCTAGACATAGGTTAGGGTTTAAGGCGGCTAAAAAGGAACGAACATAGGTTGTTGTTCATTATACAATTCACGTCGATAGGTATCATCTGCAGTGGGCAACAATAGCATTATGACTTAGACATAAGCGAGATCATTATCGAAGCGTTTTACCGAGCCTTGAAAGACTATCGAGTTTGTCACCGAGCCATCCGTCCGTTCCACTGCCGAGGTAGTGAAAGCGTCTAACCAGCCAATCTGCCATCTTCCGTCGAGGCAGCAAAGTCTGGCAGCGCAAAACAACTTAACCTATTCAACGCAGTTTCACACTACTAAGTAGCATAACCTAACCCATTCCATCACCCTAATCTTTTCTATCAATTACTTGAGTTTATTTACTTTTTATTATTTTATAAACTAAAATTTACTTGTGCATTTAATTTTCCTTGTGCAGAAATTGCAAGTCGAATAAGTTGTCCAATCCCTGTGAGAGACGATATCTTTTATACTATAACTTGACAAGAGTGTACACTTGCGCTCCTATTTAGAGAACACCTAAACGCTCTACAATAGTCACAATTACTTTTAAATTTGATCCAATAATTAATTGTCAATTTGGCATTTGCTGCCCAATTTTTTTTCTTAGTGATTAATTACCCTTCAGGTCCTCACTCGTTTAAAATTTTTCATTTTAGTCCTCACATTCACTTTGAAATTTTAGTTTAATTTAATTTAGTCACAATTATACATATATTTTAAATTGTAACATATTACGGCATCCTAAGCGATATTTTGGTTCACATTAATCCTTCAAATTTTATTTTTACCCACAATTACCATACCAAAGTCTATTTGTACACGTAAGGCCTGACTTGAACTTCAACTGAAACATATATTACCCGACCTGAATTTTATTCGTCAACGACGTGACCCGATCTAAACGTGGCCCGACCTGAAGTCCATCTGAACTTGAATTAACCCGTTAATTAACGGTTTTAGACCCAAACCATTTTGGCATGAACTAAAATTTACCCAACTTGAAATTAACCCGAACCCGAACTCAATCTGATTTGAAGTCAACCTGATAATGACTCGAATTTGAGTTGAATTGAACCCGAATTGATCCGAGTCGGACCATGAAATTAACCTAACATAACTCGTATCTGATTTGACCTGACCTGACATGACTTAACCTGAAACCTAAACAATTACCTAATTTCACATCCCTACCCAAGAGGGCCCAGCCCCTGTTATAAATTTAATTGTTCGATAAATTTAGTATAATAACAATTTGGCCCATGTAAAAAATAATTATTTAAATTAAAAATATAAGATTTTATTAAATATATAATCAATTAGGGGCTGAACTAGAGGTGTAAATGAATCGAGCTTGAACGAATAATATTTTGTTCGTGTTAGTTTATTTATATTTGAAGGTGTACATGTTGGGTTTGTCTAAATTTTTAATATCATGTTTGTGTTCGTTTATTTATTTTTTATGGTTGTCATGTTCGTTTGTTTAATGTTCACGAACATGTCCATTTAACATTCGTGAACATATTCGTGTAATGTTCGGAATGTTCATTTATATGATCGCTAACATGTTCATTTATATGTTCACCAAAATGGTAGAATTACACTACTAGTCTTTAAGCTCATTAGGCTTCACAGTTTAAACTCAAAAGTTCACCACATGTTCAATTTAGTTTATACATTCACCAATATTTGTATAAAAAATAAAAGAAAAAGGGAAACCGAGTAGATGAGCTTATAAACGAGCTTGTTCATGAAAATAAATGAAAGGAATACACCTTTGTTCGTGTTAATTCGTTTATTAAACGGACATAAAAATTTGTTCATACTCGTTTATTTAGCTTAATATACGAACGGTTCACTAACAATTCGTCGAACGCTCTGTTCATTTACACCTCTAGGTTGAACTAAAGAAGAATGAGCATGTATCCTAAAATTTTTTGGTCCAATAACAATTTATTTCTTTATAAATTTAAATATTAGACAAATTAGGCTTTGCCCCATGAATTTTGAGTTTAAAAACGCAATAAGCCCTTGTATTTTTTTTTTAATTCAATATTTTGTCCCCTGCTAATATTTGATCCTGGCTCCGCCCATGCATTAACATATTAGAATTAATATATGAGGTATGGGGAAGAAGATGATGATTTTTTTATTTTAATTTAAAAGAGAATGCTATGTGAAAAATAAATATATTGTGGTTTTATTTAATTGGGTAGGACTATGGATGAGGTGGTGAGAACGATTCATGGCATAATTTCTTCTAATTTTGGTGAGAATGGTATTCAGCGGTTGTTGCGTTCGTACAGTGACTATAAATGATACGAAAATGGTGCAAGTATACACGTCGAACGAGTAATAAAGTGATGAGTGTGTAACGTCTCCATAGGGATTGGAGGTATTCACGGTTGTTGTAACAATAAAGCTTGAACTTTTTGCAGATGACAATGCTATAGTAAAGGAAATGATGTATAATAATGCTAAAGCAAAACAGTGCAGAAAAAGATGAGATAACAATATGATAGACATGTCCCCTTTCGTATGTGAAACTCACTACGGAATGACTGGCTGGGAATGATGGACAACCTAACCCAAGCTTCTTAACGATACTAAGGCTCTTCAGTTATCTTCTATGCTAGGCGGGATTTACTAAGAGTGTTCCTAAACTATCTCTATCCAGGAAACTGGGAGTCAGAAATGCTACAGCCATACCTCTCGTCGTAAACTCTTAACATTCCCCTACCCTTCACGTACTATCGTTTTTAGCCCTTGAAACCTATCACTTATCTCTAAGGTAGGTTAGAGTCTGCCTCTCAACAGTCTCTCCATTGCTTATGAGGGTTCTAGGGCTAGCTCTCTCGATTCCTAACCCCAACATACACTTAAAGAACGGCCAACTCTCGAAGGCGCTTAAGGTAGGGCCTATCTCTCAAAGCACTTACAACCTTAAGCTCTTACAACTTTAAGGAAATGAGAAATGTAAAGCAAAGCATAGAATCATGATAAACACTGAAAAAGCCATAGCATGTAAAGTACTCAAAATCAAATCATCCATCAAACTCAAGCCACCTAAAACAGTTCGTGGCTAGGCAATATCATCCAACGTATCATTGCGATAACATCACCAAATATAAAGATATGAAAAGAAATTGCTATAGCGACAGAAAGAAAGGTGAACTCCCTCTCCGCCATGGACTGGCTGACTGTCTTAGTCCTACCGCCTCTCTCGAGGTCGGTGAGGCCACTCCTTGGAGCTTCAAGGATGGAGGACACCAAGCTGGAGAAGATGAAGGTGGAAACTTCCCTCTCCTTTTCTCTCTCTTTCGCCTCTCTTCTTGCAACAAAAAATGCAACACTTTGCTCCAAGCTTCTCTCCCCTTTTATATAGTGGAGGCTTCTAGGGTTTGGTGCCCTAAAGATGCCTTGATAATCCCAGGGAATATCCACCAACAAGGTCTGCCACGAGAGGATAAGGGGGACAGTCTGCAGGTGGGCATCAGCCAACTCTCGAGGTCGCTTAAGGTAGGGCCTATCCCTCAAAGCACTTACAACCCTAAGCTCTTACAACTTTAAGGAAATGAGAAATGTAAAGCAAAGCATAGAATCATGATAAACACTAAAAAAGCCATAGCATGTAAAGTACTCAAAATCAAATCATCCATCAAACCCAAGCAACCTAAAACAGTTCGTGGCTAGGCAATTTCATCCAACGTATCATTGCGATAACATCACCAAATATAAAGTTATGAAAAGAAATTGCTATAGCGACAGAAAGAAAGGTGAACTCCCTCTCCGCCATGGACTGCCTGATTGTCTTAGTCCTACCGCCTCTCTCGAGGTCGGTGAGGCCACTCCTTGGAGCTTCAACGATGGAGGACACCAAGCTGGAGAAGATGAAGGTGGAAACTTCCCTCTCCTTTTCTCTCTCTTTCGCCTCTCTTTTTGCAACAAAAAATACCACACTTTGCTCCAAGCTTCTCTCCCCTTTATATAGTGGAGGCTTCTAGGGTTTGGTGCCCTAAAGATGCCTTGATAATCCCAAGGAATATCCACCGACAAGGTCTGCCACGAGAGGATAAGGGGACAGTCTGCAGGTGGGCATCGGCTGCTACACATGTCAGATCGTCCTTTTCTACATGTTCACATGTTTCTGCAGCTCACGTGTATCTCACGTGCTGGCCAATGTCCACTTCCATCATGCTATAGAAATTCTCAGCACCGGCTTTCTCTTGACTCCTTTCCTACGCACCAACAAAACCAAAACCAACCTTCCGAGCAGTACCCCTCGATATGGACCAATCACCAGCAAAGATAAATATGCACCCAGAAGAAGAAAATGAAACCTAAATGCAGTTTAAATGCTATGATATGATCTCAAGAACAGGAAAATGCTATAGCAAAAAGGTATGAAAACAATGATATTTATGCAGTTATCACACCCCAAACTTAAGCTATTGCTTGTTCTCAAGCAATGAATAGAACGGAACAAAAGAACTACTATGGCAAAGATTTAACCTAGAGGATTGCTATGGCAATATTTCAGTCCTCAGAAATAATTTAGGTAGATAAATAAATATACACAACCAGACGTGAGATCCTTAAGAACATTCCTTAGGACTAAGCTATGTGCGTGTGTGCGTGGCTGCCTTCCTCCTATACTTAAGCTGGTGAGAAAAATTTTCAAGGAAGCTCCCTAGTTATACCCTAACTATGTTCTCTAGTTCTTTTCCAATTTTTAGACTCTCAAAGATATAAGTTTTCTGCTACGAAGGGTGTCAGCTCATCACACCTACCGTCCTTAACTCTAGATGAGCAGGGAGCAAACCTCTCACCCCCGAGCTAGTAGGCAGAGTCATCACGTGACAACTTTCATTCACCCATATGCTATAGCAAGGCTTTATTTTCTCCTCTTCTTCTTCTTTTTTTAAACACTGAAAAAGCTATAGCAAAGCGGAGTGTCCTTCTACAAATATGCCGTAGCATTTATTCGTTTGTTTTAGCACATGGTCATCTAGTTTTTTCTTTTAAGATCTTTAGAGTTTACATATCAGAGTTTACTAAAGTTCTTCCTGAAAATTTTTTCTAACAAACTTACTTATAGAAAGAGAGCAGCTGTGTAACAATTTTTTTATCAACTAGATCCTAAAGTCAGTTCTACAGATCACAACTAGTTGTGTTTTTTCTAACTTAGTTCAGGCCTTAGAGATTTCGTCGTCAGACATCATAAATACCTTCATAAGCTGTCTCTAGACTAAACATAATGCCATAGTAAAAATTTTGTTCTATCCTATAATGCATATGCTAAAGCAAAATATTAACTATGAACAGTAACACCCCCAAACTTGAGAAATGCAGTGTCCGCAATGCATAAACTAATCTGCACTATATGCCATGAAAAATTGAAAAGAAAAAGGTTAGTACCTCATGGGTGTAGAGGCTAGGTGGTGATATTGGTGTTTTTCATCGATGTCTCGGAGGAGTAGTGGTGTGGGTCAGCCACATCGTCCACACTCTCCGATGAGACTGATTGAGCACTCAACGAGGGCCTGACACGTCCAGTAGTGTGTTTGATGCGAGTTTTTAGTCTGGATGCTATAGCATCCTCAGATTGTGCTGGAGTCGGCTCAGTAGCGTATGTTGTAGCAGCTTCCTTCTGAGGGGTGTCCTCAGGATCATTTGGTACGTGCTCTAGCTTTGGAAGTGGGTTTTTCTAGTCTTGAAGGTTTAGGATTGGTTGCCTTTCTGGTGCGTTCCTCTTCTTGGCCGGAGAGGCTGATGGGTCGGTTTCTTTGATAGTAGGCTGAACAGAGGGAGTTTCTTGTTCTGACTGGGCAGTTGGAGTTGTTGGTGCTTTCTTTCGTGGAGTCTTTCTCTTGGCAGTAGGTGGGACGGAGCTCGGTTCACTGGGAGACATTGTGCGTGCTGTAGCAGTGGTGGGGGCTTGTAGTAACTCCATATGAAATACTGGAAAAGAGACGTTCTGGTCCGGCAGGAGTTTGTTCAAGCAGGATGCTATGACACTATCGCGGTGTTGGGCATATTTGAAGTATGCCCACTAGTGTGCCTTCATCACGTTAAGCTCAGAGCTCAGTTCTTTTGTCGTTGGCACCAATGCTGCCACTCTTGTTGCAGCAAAACTTTTAGTTCTTCCTTCCACTTCTTGCTGAGGCATGTCTTCATTAAATCCCTGGAGTTCCGTAACAAGGGCTAGAGTCAAACTTGTCTTTCCTGAAAGAAATGTATCTACAAGATCGTCTATGAAGACGTCCTTCCTTTTGCACAAGGCAGTGATCAGATTAGGAAAAACAAGGGGGCTACGGGCCGTTTCAAACAAGCATATACATCATCCACTATTATCTTCCCTATGTCAATTTGTCTACCATATATTATTGAATGAATGAGAAAAAGTCGAGAGATATGGACGGTGGCAGTGTGTAGTGTGGGCATAAGCTTATGTCTCACAAAGTGATTCCATACCTTTGCCTCAGGTTTGAGGCGTCCTCTCTCAACTGACTTGTTATTATCCAGAATCGTTCCTTGAAAACAGATGTCCTCTAACATCTCACGTTGCGTCTGCGCGTCTATTGTCATCACAAAAGAAGTGTGACGATCCACAGTATGCTTTAGTTCGTAGAACTTGTTGATTGTTGTAGCAGTAAACTTTATCTGCTCTCTGCGCACGTGAACTGTGGACTGGGTTGGACTCGTTAGGTGAGCATAGAACTCCTTTACAAGTGATGTGCAAATTTCCTCAGGGTGTGCAGCGAAGTTTTTCCACCCATGGGTGCCAATGACGTCCATTATAGACTGGTCAAATTGATCTTCTTCCTCTTTAGGGTATTTGAACCCTAGTTCTGGAAGAACGTTTTTGTCCTTGAGCTTTGCTCATCTCTCTTTTGCTGCTTCATCAAGAAATTTGGGAATTTCTAGAACTGGTTGTTGTCTGGGACGGTCAGAAGTCTCTGGGGTGTTTTTGCAACGAGCCATGTAGTTTTTTCTGAAAAATTGAGAGGAGTGAATATGTGAAGGAAAGAAAATGGTGAAGGGTGCTCTGTGTTTGGGAGAAAATCAAAAAGATGGGGGGAAAGTTTTTGAGAGTTTGAAGAAGATGAAGAAGGTGAGGGGAAAGATGATGAAGAAAATATTGGGAGTTGAAAAAGGTGTGGAAAAACTGATAAATTAATGGAAGAGGGGAGGTGATGGGGACGTGTGTCGGCTTTAAGGGAGAGAGAAAATTTTCTGGAGTTAATGCAATGGTAGACGGTTGGAGAGAGAATATGGATTTATGTGGCTAGGGTTTCTCCTCATTAAATAGATGAATATTCTCTCTCATGCTTTTTGTTTTTCTCTCTCTCTTTTAACTTAACTCCCCTACTTTTCGGATAAAACCTTCTTATCTTTTTCTTTCCCCTTTTCTTTTCGTCCCTTCGAAAATGGATAAAAACAAACTTCATGTCCTTCTCCCTTTGCTACCAACCCTGCAGACGGCATGCTCCCCTTCCTCTGTACCTAACATTGTACTAGGAAAGAGAAAGCCTTGTACGAGGGTCATGTGAAAAGATATGAAAATTAAAGGCAAAGATAACATAAAACTAGACTAAAAAGAAAAGCATTATTTATGGGCATGCTATAGCATAAAAGATAGGGTTGGAGATGCAAACTTTCAAGGATCGTGAAGATCCGGGTATGACTTGTCTCTGAGGATAGGGAATCCACTGTACACCTTCAGGCGTTGGCCATTGACTTTGAAGACTTCATCGTCGTCCAACTTCTTGATATCCACTACACCATGAGGGTACACCTTGTGTATGATGAATGGCCCTGACCGCCTCGATTTCAGCTTTCTAGGAAAAAGCTTTAGCCTGGAATTGTAGAGAAGCACTTGTTGTCCTTCTAAGAAATGCCTTGGCAAAATGTGTTTGTCATGCCACTTCTTGGTTTTCTCCTTGTAGATGCGAGCATTCTCATATGCTTGGGCTCTGAATTCCTCCAGCTCGTTAAGCTCTAGCAATCTCCTTTCACCAGCAAGTTGGGCATCCATGTTGAGTTTCTTATTGCCCAATAAGCTTTGTGCTCAAGCTCCACGGGTAAATGACACTCCTTGCCAAATACAAGCTTGAAGGGTGACATGCCTAAAGGTGTTTTGAAGGTTGTTCTATATGCCCAAAGTGCTTCGTCCAACTTGGGGGACCAATCTTTTCTCTTAGGATTAACCATCTTCTCCAAGATTTGCTTGATTTCTCGGTTGGAAACATCAGCTTGTCCATTTGTCTGCGGATGATATGCAGTAGCAATATTGTGCCTGACTCCCTAGTGATGTAATGATTTAGCAATAAGCTTGTTGTCAAAGTGAGTTCCTTCATCACTGATGATGGATTGGGGTGCTCCGAATCTAGTGAAGACGTTCTTGTGAAGAAACTTCATGACTGTCTTAGAGTCGTTCCTTGGGGTGGCTATAGCTTCCACCCATTTTGACACGTAGTCGACTGCTAGAAAAATATATAGATCTCCATATGATGCAGGAAACAGACCCATGAAGTCAATTCTCAACACGTCAAATATTTCAAGCTCCAGAATATTTTGCAACGGCATTTCATTCCGCCTGGAGATGTTCCCCGTCCTTTGGAATCTGTCACAAGTCTTGTAGAACTTGTGTGCATCCTTAAAAGTGTAGGCCAATAGAATTCTGCTTGAAGAACTTTTGCAGCAGTTCTATCACCACCAAAATGCCCTCCACATGGTGATGAATGACAGTGGTACAAAATGCTATGATATTTTTCCTCTGGAACACATCTCCTTATAATCTGATCAGGACATTGCTTGAACAAGTAGGGTTCATCCCAATAGTAGAATCTTGCATCATGTCTGAATTTCTTGAGTCCCTGGCTAGATAAATCATGAGGCAAAATATCACTAACAAGATAATTAACAATATCAGCATACTAGGGAATTGTTGTAGCAGGTAACAGTTTCTCATCAGGGAATTCCTCCTTAATTTCAGTTTCACTACCTTGTGTGATAGCATTTTCTAGCCTAGATAAATGGTCAGCTACCTGGTTCTCACATCCTTTCCTATCTCCAACTTCTAAGTCAAATTCCTGAAGCAAGAGCATCCACCTAATAAGTCTAGGTTTAGCATCCTTTTTAGTCACTAAGTACTTAATGGCTGAATGATCGGTATGAACTATGACCTTAGTGCCTATCAAGTATGACCTGAACTTATCGAAGGCAAATACTACATCAAGTAATTCTTTCTCAGTAGTTGTGTAATTGATTTGTGCATCATTCAAAGTGCGACTAGCATAATAAATAACATGAAAGAGTTTACCTCAGCGTTGTCCAAGTGATGCTCCGACGGCGTAGTCACTTGCATCACACATCAGCTCAAATGGCTCGTTCCAATCAGGTGGAATGACAACTGGAGCTGAGATAAGCTTCTCCTTTAGTTCTTGAAATGTGTTATGGCAATCTTTGTCAAACACAAATGGTTGATTTTGCTATAGCAAATTGCATAGTGGCTTTGAGATCTTCGAAAAATCCTTGATGAATCTCCGATAGAAGCCAGCATGCCCTAGGAAGCTTCTTACTCCCTTGACAGTAGTGGGGGAGGTAGTTTTTCAATGACCTCGACCTTTGCTTTGTCAAATTCAATCCCTTGCCTCGAAATCTTGTGGCCCAAGACCGTCCTTCTGTTACCATGAAATGGCACTTTTCCCAATTGAGCACCAAATTAGCTTCCTCACACCTCTTTAGGACCTTGGCGAGATTGCCCAAGCATGTTTCGAAATCATCTCTAGAGACCGAGAAGTCATCCATGAAGATTTCTAAAAAATCTTCGACCATGTCTGAAAAGATAGCCAGCATACATCTTTGAAAGGTTGCTGGAGCATTGTAGAGACCAAAGGGCATTCTCCGGAAAGCATAAGTTCCATAAGGGCATGTGAAAGTCGCCTTCTCTTGGTCTTCGAGTGCTATAGCAATCTGATTGTACCCAGAATACCTATCGAGGAAGCATTAGAATGCCTTGCCCGCTAGTCGATCCAACATATGGTCAATGAATGGGAGGGGAAAATGGTCCTTCTTGGTCCATGCAAATCCTCCACCCCGTGACGGTTTTAGTAGGCAATAGCTCCTTCTCCTCATTGCTTACCACGGTCACGCCTCCCTTCTTCGGTACACATTGCACCGGGCTGACCCATGAGCTATCGGATATCGGGTAGATTACTCCAGCATCCAGCCACTTGATTATCTCTTTCATCACTACTTTCTTCATGATTGGGTTTAGTCTCCTCTAGGGCTCAACTGGTCTAGCCTCGAGTCGACTAGACTCCTTCAGTTCCCTTGAGAGCTCTTCTTGGTCTGAATCATCATCTTTGCAGAGTGCTTCAAACTCCTCCATTTGCATCTCATTGCTACAACAAAACTCATCAATCATATTTTGTGATGTAACATCTACATATTGGCATACTCCTGGGTTGTATACATACTTGAGGGTGTCATGAATATTGATCGTGACCGTCTAATCAACCACTCACATCGTGAATTCACCCTTCTCACAATCGAACAAAGCTCGCCCTGCGGCTAAAAATGGGCTTCCCAAGATAATGGGTGTGTTGCTATCAGCTTCACAGTCGAGGATTAAGAAGTCGACTAGAAAGATAAATCTTTCCACTTTTACCACAACATCTTCAACTCTCTCTTATGGACGAACATGAGAATGATCAGCTAGTTGTAGCACAACCTTGGTGGGTTGTGCCTCTTGAATTCCCAGTTCAGAAAAATCGACTCGGGCATTAAGTTGACACTTGATCCCAAATCACAAAGTGCTCTTCCAACAAACTTGTCGCCAATAGAACATGGGATAGAAAAACTACCTGGGTCCTTCCTCTTAGATGGCAGTTTGCTCCACATAGAATAACATTATTCTGCTATAGCGATAGTCTCTTGCTTCTCGACCTTCTTCTTTTTCGTGACTATATCCTTGAGGAACTTGGCATATGTTGGCATCCGATCAATGGCCTCCAGAAATGGGACATTGATATGTAGTTTTTCCAGGATATCCACAAAATTCTGGAACTGAAGGTCTTCTTTCTGCTTCTTGAATCGTTGAGGAAAAGGAGGTGGGGGTCTAACTTCATTTGTCTGAACTGGTGGAGTTACATCTCTTGCTGTAGCAAAAGCAGGCTCCTCCTCCGGTGTTTCTTTTGCTATGACATCCTCACCCTTCTCTTCAACTGGAGAATCTTGTAAGTTTTCTTCTACCTGAGGTACATTGGGCTGAGAGTCCTCTTTCTCTTTTCCCCTGAACTTGTCTTCTTTGCTAATTTCCTTTCCACTCCTTAATGTGAGTGCACTGCATTGTTCCTTGCTATGGTGCTTAGTGGCTTCAGTGTCACTAGGCAGACTTCCTTATGGACGTGCATGCAAGGTTTGAGCTATCTGGCCAACTTGTGTTTCTAAGGCTCGGAGAGATGAACTATGGCTTTGCAATAAGGATCCTTGATTTTTTATGTTTGCTGCATGATCCTGTAGCAAAACTTTTGTGGTTCCCATGAAATCCTTTGTCATAGCCATAAATTCTTTGAATGTAGTCTCCACCGAACTGTTCGATGAAGATGTTGCTCCCTGTGACCTTGCCATAGAATCATATGGTTAGAAGATGGTGCTTCGATCAAATTTTGCCGTGGCGTTGGCTGAGCAGAATTATTGTGCCCTTGATTACCCCAACTGAAATTTGGATGTTGACGCCATCCTGTGTTGTAGGTATTGGAGTATGGATTGTTGTTGCGTTTATAATTCCCCACATAGTTGGCTGACTCTTGATTGTCAGGGCATTCACTCAAATGGTGATTGCCATCGCATCTGAGACGTGAGGTTATGGACTTCACTTCCTTGACTTCGTTGGGACGTTGGAGGTTCTTTAGCATATTTGTGATAGTAGCTAACTGGGTGGCTACCGAGTCATCAGCCTCACTGTCTCGAGCTACTTGGGTTCTCCTCCCCGTTCCAAGCCTTGTGGTCGGAAACTGGTAATCATTGTTGGTTACCCTATCCAGAATGTCAAATGCTTCCTCCGGTGATTTGTCTAACAAGGTCTCATTTGCTGAAGCATCTAGCATCATCCTTGTAGGAGCATTTACCCCATTATAGAACATAACCACTTGGGTCCAGTCATGAAAACCATGATTTGTGCACTTCCTCAATAATCCCTTGAATCGATCCCAACACTCATACATGGATTTGTCAGCAGCTTGACGAAAAGAAGCTATATCATTTCTCAACTGAGTGTTTCTATTTGGTGGATTATACCGTAGCAGAAAACTTTTGCATAGATCTGTCCAAGTCTCCATTGATCCAGCTGGCACTCCACTTAGCCATGCTCTAGCACGATCACGTAAAGAATATGGAAACGGTTTAAGCTTTAGCACATCCTCGTGCACTCCTTGTTGTCTGAACGAGTCATGAACTTCCAAGAAAGCACGGATATGTTATCTTGCATCTTCGTGAGGCATACCTCCAAACTGACCAATAGTGTTCAACATGTTGAACATAACAGGTTTAAGCTCGAACTGGGCTGCCTGAATTTCTGAAGCTACTATTCCGGGATAGAGATCGTCCAAGATAGGTGTCAAATGATCTCTAATTGCTCATGGTCGAGCTACTACTCCCTAGCCATTTGCCATAGCATCTTCGTAACCTTGAGGTGGTGGTATTTCTTCTTTCATGTTTCTAGTCTCTTCTCGTCGAACACGTCTCCTAAGTCTCGAGAAATGCTCGATCTTAGAAATAGGTGATTGCAGGGGTCCTCTAGGTCGCCTTCTGGTTATACACTAGCAAGACACCTGAAAAGAAAAACAAAAAACCTAAAATAAACTTATACAAAAACAAAAAGAACAAGCAATAGAAACAAAAACCGTAAACAACCAATTGCCAATCCCCGGGAACGACGCAAAAAACTTGTTGCGCTCGTGCAGTGACTATAAATGATACGCAAATGGTGCAAGTGTACACGTCGAACGAGTAATAAAGTGATGAGCAAGTATCGTCTCCACAGGGATTGGAGGTATTCACGGTTGTTGTAACAATAAAGCTTGAACTTTTTGCAGATGACAATGCTATAGTAAAGGAAATGAAGTATAATAATGCTGAAGCAAAATAGTGCAGAGAAAGATGAGATAACAATATGATAGACAGGTCCCCTTTCGTATGCGAAACTCACTACGGAATGACTGGCTGGGAATGATGGACAACCTAACTCAAGCTTCTTAACGATACTAAGGCTCTTCAGCTATCTTCTATGCTAGGCGGGATTTACTAAGAGTGTTCCTAAACTATCTCTAGCCAGGAAACTGGGAGTCAGAAATGCTACAGCCATACCTCTCGACGTAAACTCTTTACATTCCCCTACCCTTCACGAACTATCCTTTTTAGCCCTTGAAACCTATCACTTATCTCTAAGGTAGGTTAGAGTCTGCCTCTCAACAGTCACTCCATTGCTTATGAGGGTTCTAGGGCTAGCTCTCTCGATTACTAACCCTAACATACACTTAAAGAATGGCCAACTCTCGAAGGTGCTTAAGGTAGGGCCTATCTCTAAAAGCACTTACAACCCTAAGCTCTTACAACTTTAAGGAAATGAGAAATGCATAAGCAAAACATAGAACCATGATAAACACTGAAAAAGCCATAGCATGCATTAAAAAGTACTCAAAATCAAATCATCCATCAAACCCAAGCCACCTAAAACAGTTCGTGGCTAGGCAATATCATCCAACGTATCATTGCGATAACATCACCAAATATAAAGATATGAAAAGAAATTGCTATAGCGACAGAAAGAAAGGTGAACTCCCTCTCTGCGATGGACTGCCCGACTGTCTTAGGCCCACCGCCTCTCTCGAGGCCGGTGTGGCCACTCCTTAGAGCTTCAACGATGGAGGACACCAATCTGGAGAAGATGAAGGTGGAAACTTCCCTCTCCTTTTCTCTCTCTTCCGCCTCTCTTTTTGCAACATAAAATACCACACTTTGCTCCAAGCTTCTCTCCCCTTTATATAGTGGAGGCTTCTAGGGTTTGGTGCCCTAAAGATGCCTTGATAATCCCAAGGAATATCCACCGACAAGATTTGCCACGAGAGGACAAGGGGAACAGTTTGCAGGTGGGCACCGGCTGCTGCACATGTCAGATCGTCCTTTTCTGCATGTTCACATGTTTCTGTAGCTCACGTGTATCTCACGTGCTGGCCAGTGTCCACTTCCATCATGCTATAGCAATTCTCGGCACCGGCTTTCTCTTGACTCCTTTCCTGCACACCAACAAAACCAAAACCAACCTTCCGAACAGTACCCCTCGATATGGACCAATCACCAGCAAAGATAAATATGCACCCAGAAGAAGAAAATGCAACCTAAATGCAGTTTAAATGCTATGATATGATCTCAAGAACATGCAAATGCTATAGCAAAAAGGTATGAAAACAAGGATATTTATGCAGTTATCAGCGGTGTATTGCGTTAGTGGTGTTCAGCGGTGTGCATCGCTTGTTCTAAAATTTTCCTACAATATTCTATATATTCATCAAACATCAAAATTAGAGGATTTGGCTTATCAAACCTTTACAAGTAGTTCAAACCTCTAATTTTGACTCAAAATGTTGTTTATCAAACTTAGCCATAATTGTTTTTTGACAAATCTTAATTCTAATCTTAATCCTACCTAGATGAGAGGGTAAGAAAGGGGTTTCTCCTAATGGGCCTAGAATTCATAACTTAAAAAATATAAAAGAACAAAGATGAACAATTTGATCAATTGACTAGATGTGTTTGCTCAACATAATCATAATTAAATGGCTTGAGATATTTTTTAGGAAAAACTACACGGGTGGTCACCCAACTATTGCTCTTTTCCTGTTTTGGTCACCCAACTAATTTTTTCGTCAAAACCGTCCCTCGTGTTAGAAACGCTTCCTATTTTGGTCCCTCTCCGTTAAAAAACTAACGGCAGTGACGTGGCATTTTTAAAATGATTTTTTAATATTTTTTATTCATTTCTCTCTCCTCCCCATATTATTTTTATTTATTTATATTCAACTAATCGTATGGTGACACGTGTCTCCACCATATCATTGAAGAAAACTAAAGAAAATTAAAACCATGCACTCCTTGCTTTAGCTAGGAATTGAACTCGCACATAGCAAGTTAGAAGAGTCGCATAATAACCAACTATGATAGGCTTGCTTTTTGAAACAATTCCACTAACATTCATATTTAATGTATATTAAGTTAGCAACAACACAAAATAGAATATAGGGTAAAATACCTAAATCATCTCTCAACTTTGCTTTAGGACCTATTTTATCATTGAACTTTCAAAAAGCTCAATTTACTCATTAAACTTTACTTTTTCACCTATTTTGGTCACTTTAGATTATTTTATTAATATTTGGGTATGACATGGCATATTTTATTATTATTAAATATAAAAAATAATTTTAAATAAAAATAAATTACTTTTATTAAATATTTAGTTATAAACATAATTAAAAATAAAAAAGTTACATCTCCTTCAACATTAGAAAAAAACATGTTCTTTGTTCTCTACACCCATTTTATCCGGCCACCGTCATTCATTGTCGAAGGCGGATATTGAAGCTCAAATTTCACCAAAAGACTCGTCTCGACATGATGAGTCTGAATCTGGCGGCCATTTCACCAAATGATGCTCCAAAGCTCGCAAATCTCGACTGAAACCTTTTAGTTTTCTTGTCTCCGATCTCTTTGCACTACTGTTGGATTGAAGTGAAACCAAAATATGTTATTCCTATTTTTATTTCGTTGTTGCCCGCCGTTGGGATTGAAAGACGGAAGCACCAATTGTCGCGAACGAACTCTACGGATAGATGAATTATGCAGTCATCAAAAAATCACCCATCGAAGGTAAAATTTATCCCCTTTTGGTGTTGGTTTCTTTGTTTTGGGGTTTTAATGTCTGATGGTGTTTTAATTTAGGCTTTGGTTATGGTAGTGAAGGTGAAGGAGGTTTCAATGGTGGATTTAGGTAATGGTGTTTGGAGAATGGAATGAGAGGTAATGGTGTTGTTGTTTATGGGTTACAGTAGAGGGTGATGAGCAGAGGTGAATGGGTGGTGACGCCGGCGAAGGTGACGTCGGTGGGGTGGGAAAGATTTGAGATGTTTGGGTTTTACTTTTGTAGTTTTTGTATTTATTAATAAATAAAATATAATTTATTTTTATTTTAGATTATTTTTTATATTTAATTATAATAAAATATATCATGTCATACCCAAATATTAATAAAATAATCTAAAGTGACCAAAATAGGTCAAAAGTAAAGCTTAATGAGTAAATTGAGCTTTTTGAAAGTTCAGTGACCAAAATAGGTCCTAAAGCAAAGTTGAGTGATGATTTAGGTATTTTACCCTAGAATATAAAAGGTAGGGGAGTGACTCGAACACAATATCTCATTGATAAAATTTTAAATATTTTAACCACCAAGTTAAACTAATAAATTGCGATAATTGTAACTTAAAATAACATTTAACTAAATTTTGTTTAAAATTAAAAATCAAATCAGATTTATTTTTTTTGTTATGAATGTTTATTTATGTGGATATCTGTCACGATTAGAACTTTATCTAAGGAGATTGATTTACTTTATCATTAGAAATATTATCTCATTTAATTAGAGTTCAATGTAATATGTACTTCTTATGCCTATAAATAGATGACTTGATGAAGGCATTGTATACAAGTCTATATTTGAGAATAATACAAATCTCCATCTTTCTCTCATGTCTTTGTTCTTCCATTATTGTTTTTTGTTCTTATTATTGTTCTTTGTAATTTTATTCACAACACGTTATCAGCACGACTCTAATCAACTGAGGTCTTCATTGTTTGAATCCAAAAGAAGTTATTGGAAAGAATTCAATTCTAGGATAAACCAAAGATAAGTTTTTTTCTCTCTCTCTCTTCATTCTTTTAAATTACCGATTGTCTTTTTCTTTATATTTTAACTTAATTTTTTTTTATTTTTTTGAAAAGTTTGGAAGTATGTTTGATTTTATTCGAACATTGGAAAGAGATAAATTTGTGGCTTCTCACAAACCAAAAGACGAATTGACAGAGACGAAGAGGTTATGTTTGGTGTAAATTACGCGTGTTTTCTCTTGTTCCTAAAAGGGTTAATTAGCGGTATGCTTATTCATACTTTTACTTATATGATTATATTTGATATTTTTCATATTATTATTTATATTATTTTATTTGGTAAAAGTTAGTATTTTTAACCGTGTTTTGAGTTTTATATGATATGCTTAAATGGCTTGGAAAGAGATGTGATATAAAGGGACTATGAGAAGCTATCTCGGTCATATGCTATGTCTCCATTGTCCACGAGAGAAAAATCAATATCGGTAAATTTTGGTTTTATTTTTATTCTTTATATTATTATTTTAAAGTGCGATAAATCATGATGCTTTTGAATTTACAAGAAGATTATTATAAAGTCTATATTTGCTCGAAAGCAATATTTCTTCTTCGTCGAAAAACTCGACCATAGACTTCTCCCAATTTCAAGTTACGAAAATTCGTCTTGATCCAAAAGGTTTTATGGGAGGCATTCCCTGAAGTGAATGCAAAGCATGATGTTTATTCCATGTGATTATCAATGATGGGGCATTCCCTGAAGTGAATGCAAGCATGATGTTTATTCCATGCGATTATCAATGATGGGGCATTCCCTGAAGTGAATGCAAGCATGATGTTTATTCCATGCGATTATCAATGATGGGGCATTCCCTGAAGTGAATGCAAGCATGATGTTTATTCCATGCGATTATTTGAACTGTTTCATTCCCTGAAGTGAATGCAAACATGGTAAATCATTATTCAATTAGAGACACAATTTCGATATAATCCAAGTATATTGGCTGGACATCATGTTCTGCGAGGCTACTGGTCTCAAAAGAGGTTTTTAAAGGATCTTGCAGACATGTTTAACAATGACGCGTACGAGGATTAAATCTGTGTTCTCTATGATAAGGATATGTGAAAAAATTTCAAAGGCCCACTAGCTCTACTCCATTCCCTGAAGTGAATGTGAGATTATATTACGGAAGGAATAAAAACCACATTAGAAGTTGTGGTCGTGGTCGAGGCTATGAATATAGACATGAAAAATATGGTCATTTTAAGAATACTTCTACCCACTGGTAGTGAAGTTATAAGGATGACAAGAGCGATAAAGACCATTCTAAAAAAGTGGAATCTTTTTTATTACCAATGTGATGTTATAAACCATTGGTCTCATACTTATCGTACGTTGAAAAAAAATCAACAATGATTGAATGATAAAGGAAAGAAAATAAAAGCAAATTTTGTTTGCGAAAAATGACGAAGATGATACTGGTCCAACTTTATTTGGACATTGTTGGTCCAATTCTTTTGAATGTTGTTGATTTTCTTATAACCTTCGAAAGGAATAAATCATCTTCTAATTATTCTCATAACTTTGAAGAGAATTATTTATTTATTTTTATTTATTTTACTTTACGTTTATTTATTTTACACACATTGATTATTTACGTTTTATATTTATATATTATGATATTTATTTATTTTATTTAACATGATTACTTGTCAAATACAATCTCTGGTGATGATTTATGCTCAACATAAGCATAAGATATATTTTCCCATTTAAATACAAGGGAATAATGTGAGTACTATATCTCAAAGTACTGAAAATATTGATGCTCTAGAAGAGCAATAAATTCTTGAGAGAAAGCACATTATGAAAAGTGCAGAATTGTGAATATTGCAATAATTACCGCTAATGGTAATAATATCGTCACCACTGTGAAACTGATATTTTAATTTTGATATAACTAAAGAACCTTGTAACCCCCTTAACCCGGCCCAGACGGTTGAACCGAATTAAGAAGTTTACACGGGGAAAACCAAAGTCAACCCGAAAGTCAACCTTGATTAACGACCCTTTTTTTCTTTTTAATCTTGTCTAGATGCTTATTAACCCTAGATATGTTCACAAGAACAGCATACACCAAGATCATACCAATCAGAGAACATTCAGGGACTCAATTGCAGAAATTAAGGAATTAGGGACCAAATTTTAAATTCTGAGAATTACAGGGACTTAACCCAATTAAAAGTTACCAGTATGAAATTAGTCATGTTTCATACTTCACTGCCAAATTTCAGCTCAAAAGGACATCCCGAACTCATCCAATTGCATATACAAAGTTCAGGACCAAAACGCAAGGTTTTCAAAACATTTAACCAACAATTTCAGTGCCCAACGGTCGAGTGTTCCGAAACAGGGAGGACCTGTTCCGAAACGCGGGACCGTTCCGGAACTGATACCGAAACAGGGCCTGGCAGTAGCCAAACCGTTCCGGAACAGTTCCTTCCGTTTCGGAACGCCCAGGCCATTTCAGGCCCCCGTTCCGATACGGTAGCACCTGTTCCGAAACAGGCTGCCCAGATTGCAGAAAAATTGCTGGTTTAACACACATTTGACCCATCAAACATGCTCCACAGGCAACCAAATCACACCAGCAAGTCATTCAACATACAAGGGACATAATTGCATCAAAACCTAGATACAAGACCATCCCTAGGTGCACCATCTCATTCAAAATATCCAACACTCAAACATGCTTTTAAACAAGAAGGATAACATAACAACTTAAGCATAAGGAGATTCAAACGTTGCAACATTAATCCACATGATTCAAAATCATAAACCAAACTTGTCCAACATACACAACCTCATTAAACATCAACATAAGAGATTCTTCCCCCATTGCCTTTATTATCTATAGCTATTAACCGAGACATACATCTCAAGTGGAGTTCTCCTTGAATCCCTTGCTTCTCGTTGTTCCAACTTCAAATATCTGCATTGATGGACAAAAAGGAGCGTAAGCACATAATGCTTAGTGAGGAATGCTCAAAACCAAAACACCATCAATGCAGCGAGTCATAAAACCACTTTTAAAAGCAAACTCGATTCGATAAACCAAAGCAAAGTTTGAAAACCCTTTTTCAACATCATGCTTTAAATCATGCATTGCTCAAACATGAAAACCCAACCCTTAGCTTAGAAAAGCTAAACACACCTTTTCAAAGCACAAACTTGCAAAACCATCAATTTAACCATTCCATGCATGAACATCATATGCAAAGCTAAATTCAAATCATTGGAAAACATTTCCGCTTCACATCATACCCTTCTCATACTTGAATATCATTTTAAAGCAAGAAACCTTTAAAACCATTTACTCATTCTATCTACTACGTGCATTAAACAAATGCAACATATGAACCACATCATCAATATTTGCATCACATGCCTTTAAAAACAAGTCTTCGCAAGACTTCAATGCACTAAAGAGATTTCATGTACACATGCACCATTCTCAATAGATAATCAACATTTGATTAGACTAACAAGCAAACATGCATTCATAGTACATTTCACACTTCTCATGCAACCATGCATCATTTCAAGCATCTCATGCTTCATTATAATCAAGAACATTATATTGACTCCAAGTGATAACCAAATCCACTTTTCAACACAACATCCAATCGGATACGCGGATCACAAGCGTTGTCCCCACGCTTCATACACACTACCAATCCCAAGGTCCCCAAATGGAATTTTAACCACCATTTGACCTTACCATACACAAGGTCCTCATATGGAATTTTAACCACCATATGACCTTAACATTCACAAGGTTCCCATATGGAATTTTAACCACCATATAACCTTAACATTCACAAGGTTCCCATATGGAATTTTAACCACCATATAACCTTAACATTCACAAGGTTCCCATATGGAATTTTAACCACCATATAACCTTAACATTCACAAGGTTCCCATATGGAATTTTAACCACCATATAACCTTAACATTATCCACTGGTAGTTGTATAACTTCACTAACGAGATCCGGGACATACTCCACAAGATCCAAACATGGACTTTACACCACCATTGTGATCTTAACAAGCACAAGGTCCTCAAATGGAATTTTAACCACCATTATAACCTTTGCTTACCCAAGGTCCTCGAACCACCCATGGAATTTTAACCACCATGGTGCTCTTAACCATCTCGTTAGTGTACTTGGATGGAGTTACCGGTTCACTCACAACCACTCCACATCCAAGGCGACTTTATTCACGGTGCACCCAATCCTATAGCCGGCTAACTATATCCGATTTAAGTAACCAAGAACCACTTACATCACTTGCCAATATAACCATCTTACCACATTAATCCATTGATTTACAAGCATAACCAAAATGCAAGAACCACTATTTACCCTCATTAATCCACTGTTTTTGAAGCATTACACAAAGCCATTAAACAACATGCAACACTATGCATCAATTCCACAACTCCAATGTACAAAACCAAGGATCTCTTACCTTGAGCATCCTTCACACATGACTTTCAAAACTAGCATTAAACCATGCTAAAATATGCTTTCAAAACAGAATTTAAAACATGCAAATCACATGCTTTGCATCAACAATCACAAATGCTTTAAAACCAATTCACAACACAACCAAGAGGGAAAATCCATTTACTTACTCTTGAGCTTAGCAAAGTTGTTTAGACTTAAACTAAGCTCCCAAAACCTTCAAACCTTGGTTTAAAAGCTGAAAACCCAACTTCACTCACCGACACACAAAACAAGGCTAGCCAACAAGCCTTCCAAGCATCCGAAACCTTCCACACCACCTCTAATGCTCATGGATCAATCTCCCCTGTTTCAAGCACACAACAACAGAGGATTAATGCATCATTATGCATTAAAAACACCAGCCACACAACTCAACTCACTGCTCTACACAAATCCAACATTTCGGCTACCAAACACAACCGAAATCACCTCCAAACACTTCCAAAACTTAACCCAGCCAAGATCCATCACTTCTAACCATTTTTAAACATCAATTAACATCCAAAAAGGATCTAACCACGTCCTTATACCTCCAGCTATAACAGATCACCAAGATCACTCCAAAAACAACCAAAAACTCAAGCAAAACTTAGGAAAATTAACCTATTCGGGATTGCATTGATAAAACCTCAATTTATCATCAATTATACATTCATTCAACATCAAAAAGACACCTCAAATCACTGCTCAAATAGATCATACGAAATTTTACCAAAAATCAACCAAAACTTGCATTTAAAGCCAAGATCAAGATTAAAATTGTAAAACCTTTAATAAATCACAAATCAAGGATTGAGAACTTGGGAATTTCAGTAAAGAACTGAGAGTTTAGAGGAGAAGGACGTTCTTACCTCCAAACTTGAGTTTCTCCCTTTTTGGAACCAAATTCTTGAAAATCCACTTAGCAAATGCAAAGGTTTTGATGAAGAGATGATTGAAGATCAAAAGAGAATTGAAATGAGTTATTTAGGTGACAAAATCAGAGGGAAAAGCTCTGGAGAAAATGTGTTTGGTTTGAGAGAAAGATGAGAGAAAAATGGAAATGAAACTTTAGGAAAAGTTAGTTGGAAAATGCCAAAATATCTTCCCTCCTTTTTAGTTTTATTTAAAAACCTTTAATTAATCATTTAATATCTTAGAAAAATCTGGAGAAACTCCCATTGGGTAAATAGCTCATTAAAGATTCAAAGTTTCAATCCTTTTTAAAATAGTCACCCAGTTTTCAAAAATTACATTTTAGTCACTAACCCAAAATGTCACTCTTCCAACCTCGTTTTGTAAAATTGGTTTCACCAAACTCTTATATATAATAAAAGAGGATTTTAAGACATTTTTCCATATTTTTAATGCAACCCGAACTAGGCTTTCCTAAAAATCACCTTTTATATTCGAACCGCAACCCGACCGGTCCGGTCCAGAACCCAAAACTTCTAAGCCCAAAATTGGGGTGTTACAAACCTAAGGACTAAATTGAAAATGTGGAAACGAATTTTTAAGTCCTCAAACATCCCTATATGATTTAAAAAATATGCCTAAGTTAAAAACTAAGTTTTCCAAATATTTTCTAAGTGTTCTTAAAGCCAAAACAGTGATTTTTGAGTCCCTGTTTCGAAACGGCCTAAGGCATTTCGAAACAGTTTTGAAACTGTCAACCCATGTTTCGAAACTGGTATCGAAACATTTTCAACACTGCCAACCTGTGTTTCGAAAAAAGTTTCGAAACGGCTTTAGAACATAGAGAAACCGTATCGAAAAGTCATTCAGTGTTTCGAAACGGTTCTTCATTTGATTTGAAAAATATGACCGTTGCAAGTTTTTAACTGATTTTTAAGAAACCGTTAAGGCGTATCGAAACGAGTTCAAGCCGTTTCGATACGACCCTTGATAGTGGCAAAAGTGTTTCGAAACGGGTCAGACCGTTTCGATACGGGCTCTTTAATGCACCCCAACGACTCTTTCTATTTTGGTCTGTTTCGAAACAGGGTCGGGCGTTTCGAAACGGTTGGTTGCAGACTGCATTTATGGAGGTGAGATAACACCCCCAACGGCTCTATTGATGAATGCAACAACCACAACGGCTAGAAATCAATGAGAAGGTATAAAAGGGACCTGTAAAAGCTCTAGCAACAACTATTGATCCAAAAGCAAACATCCAAACATCAAATCCAAGCATTTGTGCCTAAATCCCAATATTGTCTAGAAACCCCAATTGTAATTTTCATTCTTATCATTTCAATTGGGTTGAATGCTTGTAATTGGGCTACAATTTGTATTGAGAGATACTTTCTTAGCCAACAAATTCTTTGTCTTATTTGTGTGAGGATTGGGTTAAATTTTGGGTAGAAAATTTAACCGAAAATTGTAAGGGTTACCTCCTTAGCCTAGAAAAGGGGAAGAGCAATTAGTGGAATTGTTGCAAATCCTTAGTGAAGCTAAGGTAGTTGATGTAGAGTTCATTTGGAACTTGAACCACTCTAAAATTCCTTGTCTATCTTTTTAATTTGCAATTTCCACCACCTAAACTTTTAAAAATCCAATTCACCCCCCTCTTGGTTCATTTCGATCATTCGATCCACTCAACAATTGGTATCAGAGCCTACCTCTTTGAGGATTAACAACCACAAGAGGAGTTCCTAGGAAGAGTGTGATCATCCAAAAATCAAGAGATGGCTTCTACCTCCGGTTCGGGCATGTATGAGTCTCAATCCACTACAAAGCCTCCCTTCTTCAATGGTGACAACTATCCATTTTGGAAGAATAGAATGTGTTTCTTCATCAAGTCCAATTACTACTTAGTTTGGGATGTCATTGAAGATGACCCTTACATTCCATTGAAGCAAGATAGTGAAGGGAAGATGGTTTTGAAGAAAAAGGTGGAAATGAGTGAAGAAGAAAGGAGAAAGATCCAAATAAATGACAAAGCTCTCCACATGCTCTTTTGTTCATTCGGTCCGGATATCTATTCCAAAGTGTCATCCATTGAGAGTGTCAAAAAAGTGTGGGACACTCTTGAGACTACCTATGAGGGAACCAATGATGTCAAGGAAACTAAGATTGGAATTTCAAGATGGAGCCCGATGAGACGGTGTCCAAGATGTTTGATCGTTTCTCCACGATAGTCAATGGGCTCAAAGGATTTGGAGAGACAATACCGGAAGACAAGCTTGTCTAGAAGCTACTCTATTCACTTCCCGAATCTTGGGATGGGAAGAGAACCGCCATCATAGAAGCTAAAAATTTGAAGACTTTAAAGCTTGATGAGCTAGTGGGTTCTCTCCTCACTCATGAGATTATGAAGCAAGGAAGGGAAGAAGAGAAGAAGAAAGAAGAGAAGATAGTAGAAAAACTAGAGGTAGAAAAGAAGAAGAATATGGGAATAGCTCTCAAAGCTTCATTACTTGAGGAGAGCTCTTCTAGTGAGGAGGATGAGCTAGAAGAATTGGCTATGATAGCCAAACGATTCTCACGCTTTACGAGGTCCAACTGGGGAAGAAAAATTCAAAGGAAGATGGACTTCAAAGGTAAGAACAAAGAAGAAGCAAGTGATCAAATCATTTTCTTCGAGTGCAATAAACCTGGCCACATACGTTCGGAGTGCCCTCAACTCAAGAAGAAGGGATTTGAGAAGAAGAAGAAGCTCAAAGCCAAGCTTGCTACTTGGAGTGATGAGGAGTCATCGGAGGATGACGAACAAGAAGTGGCCAACCTTTGCCTCATGGCACACATCTGATCCGAGTGCCCCCAATTAAAAAGGAAGAGTTTTGGGAAGAAGAACAAGCTCAAAGCTCAAGTGGCAACATGGAGTGACGAGGAGTCATCCGAGGAGGAGGAGGAAGTGGCTAACCTTTGCCTCATGGCCATTGATGATGATTTAAAGGTAAACCTCAACTCATCTAGTTTCGATTTACCTATGATGAGCTTCATGATGCATACGATGAGTTGCAAGAGGTCTATGATGAGTTAGTTGAAAAATAGAAAGAGTCAATTTTGAGAAATAAGAAAAATATTTCTGATTTGAAAAATCAAAATGAGTCTCTTTCAAAACCTAACTTCGAATTGGAAAAGAAGGTTTTATATTTGATGAATCTTTCAAATGATCTCAAAAAGAAAAGTGTTGATTTAGAAAAACATCTTTCCGATTTTCAAGATTATCACACAAATGAGGTGGATAATCTTAAAACTTCTATTACTATTGGGAGAAATAATTTTGAGAAAGGAAATTCTTCTAAAACCCAATATGTGAAAAGAAAACCATTTTATCCTAAACAAAGAAATTTTTCAAAGCAATCTAATAATAAAAGAATTATGAGTGTTTGGGTTCCCATGGAACTCATTATTTCTAATAATGTGAATGCTATTGCTTTTTGGATTCCTAAGGGAACCAAGGTTTTAAGGGCTAACACATATGAACCCAAAATGATTTGGGTACCAAAAATCAAAGCCTAATTTCTTTGTTTGTATGGGGAGCATTGCTACAAGGCAATAGCTTCATGTTGAAACTCATGGTACCTTGATAGTTGATGCTCAAGACACATGACCGGTGACAAGAGTAGATTCTTGGAACTAAAACCAAAGAGTGGTGGAGTAGTGACTTTCGGTGACAACACCAAAGGCCACATTGAAGGAATTGACTCCATTGGTAATCACTCTTCTATTTTTATTGAACATGTTCTATATGTCAACGGTCTTAAACATAATTTATTGAGCATTAGTCAATTATGTGATAAAGGCTTTAATGTTCTCTTTGATAAAAATGGTTGCAAAATAATGAACATTAAAACAAATCAATTGATGCTCATAGGGCATAGGATAGGAAATATCTACATGGTGCATTTAGATGACATTCACATATCTCATACATGTTTAGTTGCGCATGATGAACATGACTCATGGCTTTGGCATAAAAAATTAGAACATGCTAGCATGAGTGTTTTAGAGAAATTAGTTTCCCTTAATCTAATTAGAGGTTTACTAAAACTTAAGTTCTCTAATGATAAAATATTCCATGCATGCTCTAAGGGTAAACAATATAGAACCTCATTCAAATCCATTAATGATGTCTCTACTAGTAGATGCTTACAATTGATTTATATGGATCTTTTTGGGCCAATTAAGACTATGAGCTTGGGTGGTAAATCATATGCTTTTGTACTTGTTGATGACTATTCTAGGTTTACTTGGGTTCTATTCTTATGTACAAAAGATGAGGCTTTAGAAAAATTCATCACATTTTCAAAAAAAAAATTCAAAATGATCTTGAGCTTTAGAAGTGATAATGGAACCGATTTTCAAAATTTAGGTTTCGAAGAGTTTTTAAATGAAAATGGGATTAGCCACAATTTTTTCGCACCTCGTACTCCTTAGCAAAATGGGGTAGTTGAGAGGAAAAATCGAACTTTAGAAGAAATGGCTAGAACCATACTTTGTTAAAATAATTTACCTAAATACTTTTGGGCGGAAGCCACAGATACCGCTTGCTACATCATAAATCGAGTAATGATTAGGTCAATTTTGAAGAAAACACCATATGGGATTTTAAAATCTAAGAAGCCTAGAATTAGCTATTTTCATCTGTTTGGTTGCAAGTGTTTTGTTTTAAACAATGGAAAAGACAACTTAGGTAAATTTGATGCTAAAAGTGATGAAGATATTTTTTTAGGATATTCTTTAAACTCTAAAGCCTATCATGTGTTTAATAATAGAACTTTAGTAGTAGAAGAGTTTATACATGTTTTCGATGATGACCTTCTTCCAAGAAAGGATTCTTGTGATGATGATGATGTATGGATCATTAAAGCCATTGATGGAGGACAAACATCAAAGGTGGATGAGATTCCAACCAAAGAAGTAGATGCACAAGATCCACCTCTTGAAGCCTTGAAGGACTTGGCTCTTGAAGAAAAGGTGGTGACATACCCAAGGGAGTTCAACTATGTCAAAGGTGGTGAAATTTTGGGTGATCCATCCAAGGGGGTAACTACTAGATCCTCTCTCAAATTAATGAACCATGTTGCATTTATTTCATGCATTGAGCCTAAAATATCAAAGAAGCATTAAAATATGATTTTTGGTTTTTGTCCATGCAAGAAGAACTTAATTAATTTGAGAGAAGTAAAGTATGAACATTAGTAATCAATCTACTATAGGAACTAAATGGGTCTTTAGGAAAAAACTAGATGAGAGTGGTAACATAGTGAGAAACAAGGCTAGGCTTGTTGCTCAAGGTTACACTCAAGAAGAGGGAATTGATTTTGATGAAACATATGCACCCGTAGCTAGAATGGATGCTATTAGGATGCTTCTAGCATTTGCATGTTACCATGATTTCAAGATTTTTCAAATGGATGTAAAAAGTGCTTTTCTAAATGGTTTTATAAATGAAGAAGTGTATGTTGAACAACCACCTGGTTTCGAGGATCCTAAATTTCCAATTCATGTTTTTAAACTAACCAAAGCCCTTTTATGGTTTAAAACAAGCTCCTAGAGCTTGGTATAAAAGGCTTTCAAACTTTTTGATTGAAAAAGGTTTTGAAAAATGCAAGGTGGATACTACACATTTTACAAAAAAGATATTGTAATGACATCTTAGTAGTACAAATTTATGTTGATGATATTATCTTTGGGTCTACTAATGAGTGTTATTGCAAAGAATTTTTTAAGCTAATGCAAGGTGAGTTCGAAATGAGCATGATGGGAGAGCTCTCATTCTTTTTGGGCTCCAAATCAAGCAAAGAAAGGATGACACCTTCATCAATCTAGCAAAGTACGTGAATGACATGCTCAAGAAGTTTGGCTTGGAGAATGTGAAACCTCAAGCCACTCCTATAATTTCTTCGTTAAAGCTTGACAAAGATGAAGGAGTTAAGTGTGTTGATTCTAAGCTTTATAGATCTATGATAGGTTCTTTGCTTTAACTTACCGTAAGTAGACTAGATATAGTTTTTAGTGTTTGCTTGTGTGCTAGGTTCCAAGCTAGTCCTAGAGAATCGCACTTAGTAGCCATAAAAAGATTTTTAGATACCTTAGAGACACACCAACTTAGGCCTTTGGTATCCTAAGGATTCTTCCTTTAACCTTCATGCCTTTTCGGATGCAGATTATGGGGGATACAAAATAGATAATAAAAGTACCTCCGGAACATGTCAATTTTTAGGTAGTATGCTCGTATCTTGGTTCTCTATGAAACAAAATAGTGTAGCCTTATCTACCACCGAAGCGGAGTACATAACCTTAGGGAGTTGTTGTACTCAAGTCTTTTGTATGAAACAACAACTCTTAGATTATGGTATCCAAGTAGACACCATACCCCTTAAGTGTGACAACACTAGTGCAATTTGTTTCACTAAGAATCCCATCCAACACTCTAGAACTAAACACATAGAAATTAGACATCATTTTATTAGAGATCATGTTGTGAAAAATGATGTAGTTATAGAATATGTTGACACCTTAAACTAATTAGCGGATATTTTTACCAAACCTTTAAATAAAGAGCGTTTTTGGACCCTTAGGATAGAGTTAGGTTTAACTAGCCTTTCTTGACCCTTTTAGGTCCTAAATGGTAAAAATCTTGCTTGAAATAAATTGATACTCATGCCTATGTTAATTTGCATTATTTTGCTTCAATGCTTGTAGCTAGGGGGAGTATGTAAATGTTTTTGTCTATAGTCTTTGCTCATTCATCTTAATCATGCATTTTGAATCAATTAAAAATCGATTTTTCTGTAACTTTGTGCCCAAAATGCACTTTCAGGCATATGTGTATCGAAACGGGTACCCCTGTTTCGATACGGGCTACCTCAAAAGAGATCATTGAACCAAATTGTATCGAAACGGACACAGTGGTTTTGAAACGTTTTGGTTCTAGAACAATCTATATCGAAACAACCTCCCTCTGTTTCGATACGGGCATCTTTGTGAGAATCGATACAGTCAAACCTGTATCGAAACGGTCATAGGGTTTCAGAACGGTCGATTTCGTTTCGATACGCCTGTTTCGATACAACTCTACATGTATCGAAACGCGTATCCAGAAAATCCTCTATTTAAAGGGTTTCCGTCTTTAAAACAACTTTTTATTAAAGCCAAACCTCTCAAAACCCTAAGCCTAATTTTTCCTTTAAATACCCATCAATCCTAAACTTTTTTCACTCAAATATTGAGGTTTTTTTGTTTTCAACTCCAACCAAAGCAAGATTCATCAAGTTTGTGCATCTCCATTCATATATTCTTCCAAAATCTCAAATCAAGGTATTTTTCTACTTTCTCTTTCTTTTAAATTTTCGTTTAAATTATATGATTTAAAATTATTTCTTTTTTATATATTACATATTTATACTATGGGTTTCAAAGTTTTTGCAAAAGCTTCTTCAAAACTCAAAATTTTTTATTCGACTATAAATTTTTTAAACCGTATATTTTTTTGTTTTTTTTTAAATCATCTTCTTTATTTTTTCCGTATATTGTATATATTTAAACCTTGATTATAGGATATCCATTGGATTGAATGTGAATTTTAATGCATACATAATTTTTTGCTTGCTTAAAACGTTTTTAGTCTTTTTTGATGGTTCACAAGAAGCGGAAGATCGGAGAGACGGGCGAAGGATCTAAAGTTGTTGTTGATGATTCCTCTCGTCCTAACCTAGCTCTTCTTTTCACTAAGAGTCTTAGAAACAACGACGCTCGCACAAACTTCAAGCTCTATCAAGACACTATCATCCGTCGTGAGCGTATGGTTGATATGACCTTTCTTGACTCTGAACGATTTTCCTTCAAATATCTACCTCTTTTACATCGTTGGTGGTTTTTATTTTTCATGACTATACTTGGCATTCTTTACTGTAACCTTATTTTGCTATTTTATGCTAATGCCCGGTTAGTGACGACCATTCCGAAGTCATATCAATAGAGTCCTATCTTATGGGGAAAAGGTCTAAATTGAGCCATCGACTTTGGTCAATTTCCTAGGCCTTGTCGATGAAGGCATTGAAGATGAGACCTCTTTGGGCTCTAGGACCGGATCGGTTCTCTCCTTAGATGTTCATGATCGGTTCTTGCATCTGATAATCTCTTGGTGGTTCTATCCCTCTAGAGGCAAGTTTGCTCACATCCGCCAAGTTGACAACTTTTGGCTTGAGTGCTTCCGTCAAGAAAAGCGATCGAACCTCATGAAAATCATGTTTTTCGAGATGGTGCATTTGGTTAGGCATCGTGGTTCCGACTCCATCCAATCCTTCACCTATGGGGCTGCATTGAGCTACAATTTCTTCAAGCCCGGGAATGATTGCTCTTGTGACTATCCGGAATCTCTCAAGAAAAAGCTCGATGAAAGTACCCTCCTTAGGTATGGGTTTCTCTATGTTCTTGGTGAATGGGTTCGTGTGGATAGAGGGGCAAGAGATCCTCCGGTTGATCCTCCACATCAAGCTCTTCAAGCTCCCACAACTCATCAAAACAATGATGCGCTTATGGCTTATCTCAACACGCAATTCACCGGCTTCCGAACCGACATCTCTTTCGGATTTGCTGCCATCGATACACGTTTCACCGCTTTGGAGAAACGTGTTCTTAATGTGGAAAATCGTCTCACTTCTCTTGAGAATTAACATGCCTCGATGGATCTCTCCTTCATCGGTTTCTATAGTGAATGGAAACACTTTCGGCGAAGTCAAGAGGAAGACAATGACGAAGATGGCGATCATGGAGATGATGAGGATGATGCGGATGGTAGCGATATGGACCCCTAGATTAGTTTGCATCTCATAGCATATCCTATTATCTAGTTTTATTGTTATGCACCTATTTTCAGCTTTTTGAACTATGTTTATTTCCTATGTCATGTTTTTAGAAATTGAGTTTGGATTTTTGTTTTATGCTTTGGATTCATGAACTTAATATATTATGTTGTTTGTTTTGATTTAATTTCTCTTTTATTTCTCATTGAATTATGCCTATTTTTGATCTAACAAAAAGGGGAGAAATAGAGCCAATTTTGAAACTTTGCAACTTAGTTTTTAAAAACCTATCTTAAATTGAGGGGAGTAAGTTTTACAAAATTTTCAAAACTTAAAAATTTATATTTGGTTTTGTTATATCAAAAAGGGGGAGATTGTAAAACCAAAATTTTGATTTTGATATAACAAATATTTCAAGGATTGATTTTAAAAGAAGATAAATTTTTAAGTCCCCAAACTTCCCAAAATTGACAAGCAAAATGTTTAAGTCAAAACTCATGTTCCCATAATTTTTTCTAAGTGTTTAACAAGCCAAGGCAGTGGTTTTCGACTAACCGTTTCGATATACCCCTTAGGTGATTCGAAACGATTTAAAACTATAAAGTGAATTTTGACTAGCCATTTCGATACACCCCTTAGGTGTTTCGAAACGATTTGAAACTGTCAAGTGTGGGCTCGAAACGAGAGAACTCGTATCGATACGGTAGTATCAAAACGGTCTCACTCGTTTCGGTACGAGTTTTGAAAGTTGGTTCAAAAAATATGATTATTGCTTGTCATAACCGTTTTATTGAAAGTTACTTATGTGTATCGATACGCTTTAGGTGTGTTTCCATACAGGTTTTCACAGTTTCAAAATGTTTCGATATGGCCTTGTCCCGTTTCGAAACGGGCTCTTTCAATTTCGAAATGACCACGATCGTTTCGATATGCTCTCTTAAATGTTCCAACGGCTCTTTCTATTTTTACTCTGTTTCGATACAGGTGATGTCATTTCGGTACGGATAGTTGCAGAACAACATTAATGGTGGGAAGATGAAGTCTCAATGGCTATATTTATGATGTCAACCACCCAAACGGCTAGAAATCAATGCGAAGGTATAAAAGCAAGCATTTTGAGCACCAGCAACAACTATTGAACCTACAAAAATCATCCAAGCATCAAATCCAAACCATAGTGCCTTATATTCTCAAATCCTTGTACCCAACTCCTTTTAGTGTTTTATTTTTATTTGTATTGTGAGTTTGGGAGTGATAAATTGTATTTGGGTAAACAAATCATCCTTTGAGAGGAATTTGTAAGGTTTACCATTTTTTTCTATTTTAAAGAGTGTTTTAAAATAAGCTTTGGGTAGAAAGCTTAATTTCCTTGTAAGGTTTCCTCCTCATCCAAGAAAATGAGAAGAATCAATAGTGGATTGGTTGAAAATCCTTAACGGGAGCTAAGGTAGTGGATCTAGAGTTCATTGGAGAACTTGAACCACTATAAATCTCTTGTGCCAATTTTTATTCATCTATTTCCCTGTATTCAAAATTTAATTGTCAATTCGTCCCCTTTTGGCCAATTGCATTATTTGATCAATTCAACATAATAAATTTAATTTGTGCAATTATAAAGTTTTATAATTTCAGAATATGTGATGTTTGCTATTCCATTTATAAAGTTTCTCATCTTTTGATATTAATACGATGTAATCTTTTAATGTCTTGCTTGACCATATTTTTATTATCAGTATCACAATTCACAATTCACAAGTTCACAACTAGTAAAATCACATTTAATTATATATATATATATATATATATATATATATATATATATATATATATATATATATATTAAAATCATGAGTTAAAGTTATTGATATTTAAAGTCATTTTGTATAATCTATTTTTAATATAATAAAGTTAATAATCATGAATTAAACTTATTCATTTAATGATTATAAACTTATAATTAAAATTTTAATATAATGATCCTAATTTGTTTAGGAAACAAGTTTATTAATTTAGTGACCATAATTAATAATTTCAATAACAAATAAATTAATGATCCTAAACAAATTTATTAATTTAATGATCATGTACCTTAAGTTGTGAAGATATATTTTCTCACATTTTAATATAGTAAATTTATATTCTTACAACTCCATCAATTGTAAATTTGTAACTTACAACTTAGACAGGTAAATACCAAGTCAGGTAAATATCAAATCAGTTCAATAACAAGTCGGATCATTAACAAGTTAAGTCAATTACAGATCAGGCCCATAACAGGTCAGGTTGATAACAGGCCGGGTAATATCAGTTATTTACCAGGTTAATCTTGTGTTCGGGTTCATATCAGGTTGGATGCAGGTCGGGTTCGGTTATCACATTATCAGGTTGAATTCAGGTTCAGGTCGGGTGCAGGTCAGGTTCAAATCCAAAATTTTTAGGTCCAACTCGAGTTCAGGTCAACACTAATTTGGACTCGAATCGGTTTTGGATCATCAGTCCTTCGGGTCACAAGCAGTTCTTACTCAAATCGGTTTTAGTCAGTTTTACCGGTCGAGTCAACTTTTTACATCCCTACCCTTGGGCCCCAAGGGAGCTCCGCCCCTTTGTTAATGAATAAAATTTATAAAAAAAAAAACCTAAAAAATAATCCCACGAATCAAAGAGAAACAAATAAAACAATTAATTCTAATTTGTTAAAAACCTAGAATTTACCCAAGAATGTAGAAATCAGCCTGGATAGGCGATGATGATGATTTTATTCATACTTAAGCTATATAGTTCATACTTGAATCGAGTTAGAGTTTACCGAATCTTGTTTTTTTCTCTAAATTTCTGTTGAATTCTCAACAAACATCAACCTAGGAGTAGGCAGGCGATGATAATGATTTTATTCATACTTAAGCTATATAGTTCATACTTGAATCCAATTAAAGTTTATCATATCTTTTTTTCTTTCTAGATTTCTATTGAATTATTAGCAAAATTCATTGATTTTGAGCGTGTTTTGATATGGTTTTTTAACAAATGAAAAGTAAGTTTTAAATATGACGACTGCTAGGGATTCCAGTAAGCTGTAACAACTTCATAAAAAAGAGATAAAAAAATGATTCGAAGTTCTCCTTCCTTTTATTTATATTTATTATGATTATTTTTTAATGCAACCCCGATTCGCCCTAGGTTTCGAAAAGCCAAATATATTATCGTAAATTGTATTTTTATTTTTTTTGATTCGTGGTCAAATTTTAAGGTGTTTTTTTATTTTAAGAATTTTATTTATTAACATATTAGAATTAATATATGAGGTATGAGGGAGAAGTTGGTGTTTTGTAATTTTAATTTATAAGAAAATATTACGTGGAAAATAAAAATGATATAGTTTATTTAATTGGGTATGATGATTGGGTGGGTGTTACAGGTGGAGCGCCGCCCGTGGCGTTTATGGGAGTATTTCCGTGTGATCGACCGTGCTACTTTGTCGTTAGGATCTGTGTGCTTTTCTCATATTTTTCGGGAGGCGAATGGACTGGCTGACGCGTTAGCAAAGGAAGGGGTGTCTCGTGTCTCATTATTTCATACTTCAATCTGATTTGTAAGGGGAGGGGTCCTTGTTTTAAGTCGACATGTCGTACTCTTTTCCTCCATTAGGATTAGGGAGGTTTTTGACGAGGCGCATGTTTCGACTTGCGTTGTATATGTTTTCATTAATAATATACATCGCTTGCTGATCAAAAAAAAAAGATCATGGATGAGTTGGTGAGAATGATTCATGTAATAATGTCTTCTAATTTTGTTTTGAAATATGATTAATTTTGTTCAGCAGTGTATTGCATTAGTGATGTACATCGGTGTATTGCGTTAGTGGTGTTCAACGATGTACGACCATTCTAGACTCATCCAAGATTGTAATAATGGATTGGGGGTGAAACCTCTCAAATTAAAAAAAATGCTAATATGGGTTTTTTTTTGGTTGTGACGTTTTGATATAAGAGTTGTAATGATTCTTTTACTTAAATAATTACAAAAATATCTCTAAATAACTTAAATTTAACCTTCAAATATATGAGAGTAATATATATGCTTTAAATAACATTTAAATTTAATAATTAATTAAATTATATTCAAAAGATAATTATATAAATAATAAATTAATATATAGCATTCAAAAATACTTAGTAAGGTTATATTAAAAAATTATAATCTAATTAATATTAATAGATACAGAATATTGATAACTAATAAACTATTCAAACAATTATTGAATATAATCGTGTCTTTGTATGTCATTTTGCTTGTTCAAATAATCAAACATCTATCAGCTATCAATTAATTTTACCAAACACTTTTATACATTAAGCTAATGCAATCCACTAGTAAAATTAACTAATGCTGTCAGCTATCACCTAATGTAATCCACTATCAGCTATCAACTATTGTAATCCGTTAAATTCCTAAATCCTTTATCAGCTATTAGTTATCCGCTAGTTACCAAACAAGACCACAATTTAATTATAAACAAATTATAGTTTTAAACTTATAATTTTGTTATTCAATTAAACTTTTGTTATAAATTGTTTATTCTACCACTAATATTATAATACACATGACTATGTATAATAGCAATTTTAATTCCCAAAACTTATATATTTTTATCAATTTGGTCATAATTCAAAAATAATTTAATAAATTTAATCATTCATATTTAAAATTTCGATATTGCATTCTTCTGACACACCCACTAACCACTTGTCACACTCTCTATTATTTTCCATCATTTCGATAGCCAAACTATGTGATATTTTAATAGACATAATCACTTCACTACTGCACAAACGATAAATTAATGGCACAAACCAATTATGATCTAACATCGCCGACTAGAAAACACAATCAGTTTAGACATTGATGAGTTAAATTTTGGGACCAAATTTATGGTACAAACCAAGTATAATAGAACTTTTAAATATGATGAGTTAATTTATTGAATTAATATCAACTCATAACTACTTTCAAGTTAACACTCCCCCCATCCCCCAAGTTCGGTGCTGGAAAACGTTTTTGATACCCAACTTGAAACTTAGATAGAAATACTGATGACATCCTAAAGCCTTTGTCATAATGTCTGCCAGCTGCTCATGTGTTGAAACGTGCTCGGTCTGAATTAGTCTTTGTTGAATCTTTTCTCTCAAAAATGACAATCAATTACTATGTGCTTCGTTCTCTCATGGAATACTGGGTTAGCAGCTATTTGAAGTATTGTTGCCTTACTGTCACAATAAAATTTTATAGGTTTTAAGCCTTCCTGATAGAGTAATAGCGGAGAACGTATTTAATGGAAGGTGATTGATGAATATAATGTGAATTTTCCGAGATCAATGGATGATTATGATGATGGAGCGTGAACTTGCAAAGAACAAGATCGAAGATGCAAAGAATGTTAGAAAAATTGTTAGTCCAAGAATAAAATAAACAGTAAAATAAAAATATTGTATCAAAATACTCAATCGAACAAAAAAATTATAGATCCAACATATTTAAAACCAAACCGATTGGAAACGAGTTGAGGCTTGTAGCTAAAAAGTTTCCTTAAGACAAATTTTCGACCACTCCATGGTGCTTGAGATTTTTTATCACCTGTCTCCCAAGATACAACAACTAGATGATCAGCTACAATAGCACAACTGCAGAGATCACGAACTACAACATTGCCTTCTCCTATCACCAAAAATTACTCTTGAAAATCACAGACTAAAACAATAGAAAATTCTTCGTGTTTTTTAGTTGTATAAAACCTAAAAGGTTTGCACACTATTTATAGGGGTTTCATGAGGGATATAAGGAAACTTTTGACCTAATTGAGCATTTAATATTGAGAATCAATTGATTCTTTTAGAGAGCAATTTCCAAAATTACTATCTGAATTAAATGTAACTTTCAATATTTACCCTTTTAAATATTCTAAGACAAAATTTGGCAAATATATGTTCTTATTTGAGGAAAAAAATATTTCAAATTTGGGTCAAAATATCTGTAGGCCCATAGAGGACCAGACCGATTCAAACATTTGTGTTAGCCACATCATGCACGTCTGCACATTTACGAACCAACAATTGGTTCCACATTTTCCTCAACAACGTTTGAATCAATTTCTCATTCAAAGCTCCAAAATTATCCAATTTTTTCAACAATCACCCACATGAATAAAATTGATCATTTAATCAAAACATTTTGACTCAATTTGGTGATAGATTCTACAATCGATTGCTGGATAGGTAGGTATCCACCATTGAACCTTTCTTTGTGAAAGCATATTTACTTTACTAGCTGACCAATAGATGTGATGTCCTTGAACTGTTCTGCCGTTTTTGAAAACGATGATATACTTCACACAACTACCTCTTTTACAAGAGTATTAGTTCTCATAGGTTTGTCCATATGGTCGTGGACATCACCTAGTTCTGCAAGAGTTTGAAAGAACTATGCCTAATAGTCTCCTTGAAGCAGCCCCACTTCACTCTCACATAGGTGAGTTATGTTGCTTGGCTCACCAAAGCACACAATGGTCATTAAAAGCATTGCTTAGCCCAAATCACTTTGGTCATTGCTTACATCATAGGAACGAACTTGAGAGAAGAACCCCCCACAGTGATTATACAGTTCTATACCATCATCGGAAGACCTAGGACAACCGGAGGGTATCGACGGCAAAGGTAAAAACTCTTAAACCTATTTACTTTTCTTTCTTTTTTTATATTTTTGACATGCTTGCGAAATTAAAAAGATGGATACCTTTCTGGAAGTCTATATTTTGTATTGATGATCTGAAAAGTGATTACAATCACGAATTTTTTTCATCATATATATCCGATTTTACTTGGTTTACAAGAATAAGCAAAATACATGCATCTACTGTGGAAGATTATGAGTTTGATATTCCCTTCATTTTTTATTGTTTTTGTGGATTGAGAGATCTATTGGTCGTACGGTGGCAGTAGGTTTTACGGCGGTGAGAAGAGTCATTGATGATGACACGTGGCAACCATCGGATGAAGAGGAGGTGAAGAGTCCATCCAGCGAATCTAATCTGGGCCATTGGATCAGTTTTGATCCAACGGCTGTGATTTCTCTTAGAGATGAACAATCCAAATAGCCCTTGAACGGTGACGTGGCAACTCTAGATGGCGACGCGTGGCACGTGAGAATGGAATGGTCTCGGGCGTGCAACACACGCATGTGAGGAAGGTGGACACCTCGCGCGTTATCTTCACATGACATCTCAAGGGTTGCCGGGAATCAATCCTAGCCGTTAAATTTGGCTTGATCCAACAGTCCTTGTGTGGTTGCGCATAAAACACGAGATTAGATTAGGATTTCTACTTGTTGGGCCAAACAGGCCTTGTAAACAAAATTTGGTTAATATAAATGGACTTGACTTTTTAATTAAATGGTTTTTTATTTATTTTTTTGATTCGTTTAAATGATAATAATAATAATAATAATAATAATAATAATAATAATAATAATAATAATAATAATAATAATAATAATAATAATAATAATAATAAAACCTAGGTCAACAGACCTAGATAAAATTAGTGTTTACAACTACCCCTATTTGCTCATTCTGGTGAAACGAGAATAGAGAAAAGATCATAAGCACTAATTTTATCCCACTTCCTTGTTTGGAGATTTGAAGTCACGAGTCCCTCCTATATGGAACTGTTGCACTCTTCCTCCATCTGAAGCCTTGGAGCTGCAGGTTCTTCCTATATAGAACCTTTAGCTTGTCTTTAGCGATGTATTTTCAGGCCACAAGTCCTTCCTATATAGAAATTATTGCCTTGAAATCTTAAAGCTACGAGTCCTTCCTATATAGAACTCTTCGCTTTGAAGTTTTGAAGCTACAGGTTCTTCCTATATAGAACCTTTCGCTTCCTCTGGGTGGATCCTTCGAGCTACAAGTTCTTCCTATATAGAACTTCTCACCATGAAATCCTGAAGCTACGAGTTTTTCCTATATAAAACTTCTTACTTCAAAGTCTTGAAGCTTCGAGTTCTTCCTATATAGAACCTTTAGCTTTGAAATCCTGAAGTTTCAAGTTCTTCCTATATAGAACCTTTCACTTTGAAGTCTTGGAGATACAAGTCCTTCATATATAGAACTTTTCGTTTGCTTCCCAAAAGGTTGAAGCTTGGAAATTATTGAAACAATGCCCCGATTTCTTGTCTTGTTGGCATGGAAAGATGTTCATTGCTCTAAAAATTGAAGGATAGAAAATCTTTGAAAATGAAGGTTGGGTGAATTTCAAGACATTTGATTTCCTTGCTGAGATCTACTTCTCCGACCGTGAAGTGAAAGATCTAGTCTTTTGCTAATTCTTTAGTATCTGTTAAGAAAATAAACTAGATGTTTTGATGGTATGAGTTAGCATGCTCCTAACTTAAGGATTCCTAACTATATATGATGCATGGATAGTAACATCTCCTAAATGCTCAGACGTTTTCACTTTTCCAATTGGTCAATCTTAGCTTTCTACTTGCATCATTCTCTTTTTTTCTCTTTGTAGTGGCGGTACCTCATCTCATGTTCAGATTCAACCCTTGTAGCCCTTTCCTTTCAAGCTTTTAAATCTTTGCCCTAAAGCGCTTTTTCAAGTTTTCACTTTAGATTTGCTTTTCTCAAAGCGTCCTTTCGGGTTTTCACTTTGTTTGTTTTTTTTTTCTTTTTTTTTCTTTTTCTTATTTTCTTTTTCTCTTCTTTTTTACTCCTATTTAGGCGTCTTCTCGAGTTTTCACCTTGAAATCCTTGTGTCTTCGTCATCCTCTTGTTTTTCTCTGGCAAGCTTGAGTTCCGATGTAGATGACATATGTTGTCCTACTTCGATGTACTCACCTAACTTGATGCGGTATACCTCTTTCCACATGACGCTTGAACGTCAAAGTCAATTTTTGTATTCGACTCATCATGCCAAGTCTTCCTCTATCTCAACATTAGGGTGAGCGCATGCCTCAAGTCCTTGAACTTTTCCTTTGAGTTCAATCTTCATTTTTGAACCCATCAAAGCATCTTGACAGAAACCAACTCTAGGTCATTGTACCTTTTGACATGTATTCTTTTCATCCCATATGTGGTAATGTTACCCCCCATTCGATCTTGGGCTCGATTGGTTTGTTGGCACTGACCCATCACGTAGAGTCTTTCCTCTCTCTCTCTCTCACTCTCAACTATTAGGACGAGCAAATGCCTCGGGTCCCTGAACTTTTCTTTAAACTCTCTCTTTGTCTCGTGTAAATCAATTATGGTAAAATCATGCTCTACATCTTCCGAATCAATATAAAGAAATCTTTTTTTCTATTTAGTAATGTCATTTTTGGTAATCAGCCTTTCAATGTAAGATGTCTTTCTGGATCAGCATACAAGATAAAGAAACCTCAATTTTTACTATAAATAAAGAAAATAGAATAGGATGCCCTGGATACCAAGTGCATGAGCGTCTTAGATTCAACCCTCTAGTGATCAATTGAAGCATAGCTTGTGTCTATGAGGACTTTGAATGTTGTGGCGATATTTGAAGTTGTGAAATTCATCCAAAATCACTTGGTTCATCCTCATGATTATCGTATTTCTTGATCCATCTGAAAACTACTCCTTTTAGTTCTCATTATTTTTCTCCATTCACAAATGTGTTCAAGCTTTCCGGACTTGTTTAACCAATGGAGTGCAAAAATATTATTTTAAGAATAAAATTCTAAGTGCATGTGTGTGCTTTTGATTGCAGCTAGCCATTATTGTATTAGTATTGTTATACTCGTATCTTCAAGGATTCATCTCTGACACCAGGGTATTGAACAGGTGGAGCATAGCTCCTTATTAGGTTTGTCAACCCCATGGCTCCAATAGAGTGCTCCGAGATTTATTCAATTGTTCATTCATTCATTGATTCATTCATTCATTTTTTCCATTTATCATTTCATTTTTGTTTATTTATTGGACACTAGTTACAATCCATGTACTCTTATTAGTGAATAGAAGATTATGCTTAGAACTTCAATTTCAAGCAACTCCACTTGGTTATACTTGCCTAGTTCACTTCACTTTTTATGAATTTTGGAGATTTTTCCATCATCGAACATCATCAAAGGACTGGTAGTCTTTTTTCTCGCGATTTATTGACCAAAGTAGGTTGAGTAAGAAATCACACTTCATCGTTATCACAACATTCCTGATCTTTGCATTAGAATAAATGTCACAACATGCAAATGAGATCCAGGGACCTACAGAGGTAAGAAGAGGTACATATCTATTCATGGTTTCGAGACCATTGTATGCTGAACAGAAATGCATTTTCATTGAAATGAAAGCAAACATGACATGTACCCTTACAAAAAGATTCCTACTGCTTCCAAACTTAAGCCATAGGATTGGTTCTGTGTATGTAGACTCTCAGCGTGAATGATTATTTGTTGGCAATAGGGCGTAAAAGATATTGGAAAAGTGTTAACACAATGCATAGAAAATCTATTGTGTGCAAGTATACACGGTCTGCAAGTAATACAACAATTAAGCTGAGTTATCGATCCCACATGAATTGTGTTCAAGGGTTTAATTGCTTGGGCAAGTACTTTCTTTGTAAAAAGATTGTTTTGGTTGGAAGTGATTTTGAAATGTTTTATAAGAAAGGAAATAAAATAAATTTGAAGGCAAGGAAAATGTCTTAGCAAATGACGAGCGTTGGTAAGGTGTGCCTGGTTTTCACGATATTTGTGTCATGCCAGCCATTAATAAATAATGTCTTGGCATTGTTTGCCGAGTAGATTCAAAGGTAACAATGCCTCTATCGATGGCATTACCCTAAACCAATTACAGAAAAACCCTATATGTCTATAGTGCATGTTTTTACATAAATTAATTTGATTAAGTTTCAATCTTTACTCCAAAGGGATAGATTTCACTTCCGAAGTAAGTTCATCTACTTGAACATCTTCTTTCGAAGCATCTCCCCTTTGTATCTAGCAATCGATCATTGCCATCCAAGTCAGTTATGATATTGAGTTACAAAATAGCCAACTATGTCAGTAGTCGCTTGGCATAATATTTAAAGAGATAGTGTCAGCTGTCGCGTGGCAACACACTTAAAAATGAAGAACATGCCATATAGGAAAAATAATGTCGAGACAGTGTTGGTTTATTAAAAACTAAACATTAAAAATAGAATTCAACCACGACACCCCTCACCAACTATAAAATCAGTTCATGGTGAGGGTGTCAACCAAAAAACCATAATTGTTTTCAACATCCATCATCATTTAAACTAAGAAAAGAAAATAACAACAAAGAGGATGGTCTAGAAGACAGTCCGTCGATGCAGCTCTTCACGGTCAAGCTCTTGATTGTTACTCCTTATCTCCGATCACTCTCCTCGGTTCTCCACCGTCGTCTCCTCCTTGTTTTGCTTTGATAGGGATTAAATAGGACTCCATGGATAGCCTAAAAATATCTTGAATTTAAATTTGAACGTGCAAGGATAAGGTAGGCGATCATCTTATCCGGTGTTTGAATCCTAAGGCTGATCAGGTTAGGGCTGACATCATCGTGCCAATACTTCTTCAGCATCAAAGCTTAGCATGGTACTGCTAACAGTGATTGGCACTATTTGTCCCCTATTTTCTCGGAGATTGATCTGGTCCTATTTTTTGGAGTCTGACCTGGTCCTATTTTTTCAGAGTCAACATCTACTTGGCATGGCATCAAGTTCTCCTCTCCACCGTCTGGTGCCTGGAATTAAAGGTCCTTCTTGGCCAACAACAACTTGGCATCCTCATTGGTTTCGTCTCTTGCTTCTGCTCCGCCAACTACCGTGCCATCAACTATGCCAACCTGCAAAAAGGTGCCAAAAAACCCCTTCACACTGGCATAACACCAAATCCCAACTCTTAATGCAAATGCATGGTTCCTAAGGCAAAATGCAACTAAATGTACTTAAAAGACAAGTAAAATCATGTGAAATTGGTATATAAATCAGTACTTTTAGAGCGTCAACACTCCCCCACACTTTAGCTCATTGCTTGTCCTCAAGTAATGTAAAGGAAAATAGAGAAACTAAAAAATGTGAAAATAATACCTTAGTAAAGTTTCTGTCAGCATGTGAACAGATCTAGCTAAGAAGAATTTGGCATAGATCTATCCTCAGTAATCTCAGTGCAGTAATGCCAAACAAGTAGAAACTTCAAGAGCAACAAAATAACTCTAGTCATGGGGCATGAAAGTGCATGAAGTGTAGGCAATGTGCATCAAGTGTCCTTTCACTCCCTTAGTCAATTTTACTATCTAAACTGAGATTATTTATTTATTTATTTATTATTTTTTCAGCCAAAGGTGTACTCTTTTTTTATTGCTGGCATTAGATTAGGGTAGTGTCATGCACTGTTTGGCGTGAGACATAAGAGGGAGCATACCACGAATACCTATTACACTCATACCCTAAGTCATGTTGGCTTGAGAACTAAGAGGGAGCAAACCACGAAGACCCAAGTTAATAATTATTCCTAAGGCAGAGGAGTGTTCTAAAGTCCTTCAGCATTTGTCACACATTGGTGCACTATTTTCACCTTGGCATTTTATTCTCTCTTTTTTCTGAGCATAGTTTCAAACAGCCTAAGTTTGCTAGGGAACTAGATATATATCACGTGTTAAGTTTAAATTCAATTCCCAAAGCTAGAGATCAATTGGCAAGCAATCCTGACATTACTACTCTACTAGCATAGGCATATAAAGATTTTAAATTTCTTCATCGGACAGACACCAATGTCAAATTAAACTTGTCTACAGATGTTAACATGCTTCCAAAAATTAGCCGAGACAAAATTTTCTTTTTTTAGTGGTTCGGTATGCAAACTATCCTAACCTACATGGCATGGCATGACATAACTATGAGGGAATGCACACCCCCAAACCTAAAATGTGCATTGTCCTCAATGCATGAAACAACACATATATACATGAAAAACAGAAAATAGAAAATGCATGGACATATAAAAATGCATGAAAATTTAATGATAATGCAAAGATTTAGAAAGAAGATGGCTCCCCTTTGGATACGTCCTCTTGGTGGGCACGGGCATCCTCGGTCATCTTGGCACGAGTCTTCCTCTGAATAAGGCTCCCACGTTCAAGGGAAATTCTATTCTTTCCACTCCAACCGGGCTTAGAAGCGCCCGTCGAGGCAGACATTTCTTTGACAATCTTTACAGGCTCAGAGGAAGTCGACGTGGTAGTGGGTTTCTTCTCACTTTCAGCAGCAGATTCATGCAGAGAGGCGGACTTAGTAGATTCAACATGAACAAGGGAAATCAGTTCTGTGGCATTGGAAGGGCATGGGGCTGTGGACTGGATTGGTTGGCATGGCACTATCATCGGCAAAGAGCTACTCCGAGAAGGCAGGAAATGCTGGTAAAATGCCCAGAGAAAGGCTCACTAGGGTTTCTTTCACGACCAAATCTTGGGTATGCATATACTGCCATAGCTTCTTATGGCTCTCCTCATTTTTCTCCAAATTAAGGAGAATCAATTCTTGGCGCTGGGAGATCTGAGAAAGTAGTGCCATCAAATTCTCTGGCATTGAGGCGGATGGCATTGAGGCTGATGATTTTGTCTTTGGTGTTTTAGTCCTAGGCTTTGGCGAAGCAACCTTGCCCTTACTATTGTTTGACACGGCAAATCCAGTGAGGTTTTCCCAACCGGCCGGCATGATAGTGTAGCCTTTCACCTCAAGATAAATATCTTCCTCAGTTGTGGGCACCTCATAGCGCCTGCAAATGTTACAAATCAACAGCGGGAAGAATAAGCCTCCAGTCGGCTTAAGGGCACATTTGAAAATTTCATTGATGATGATCGTCCAACATTGATTTTTTGGCCAAAAAGAATGGAATGCAGCAATGCTAGATGATCCTTCGAAACAATCTCGTTGTGTGTTGTCGGTATCAGACTAGCCATGAGAAAGTGATTCCAGCCCTTTGCTTGCGGCTGGAAGGCTGCTCTCTTGACCGTCCGCGAGCCCTTGAAGGATACAATCCATTTTGTTCTCGGCTCATATAGATCTTTTAACAGCGTTTGGCGTTTGGCATTCTTCATCTTAGCCACGAACCTGCCATGGTCATCTTCTCCATCTAGCTTGAGCATGATATTGATGGCTCCTTCATCAAACCTTACACATTCACCATGAATCATTAAAAATGGATTTGACTTAGTAGTTAAGTGGTCATAAACTTCTCGAACAATATTCGGAAAGATCTCACCCTTTTGTTGGCAGAATGTTTTCCATTTGTGATTGGTGACTATGTCCACGAACTCAAGGGGAAATACTTGATTCTTCTCGGGGTTGAAGTCGAAATTCCTTTCGAAACAAAAAGACTTCGAGGCGAATTGATCATGGTACTTCTTCTCTATCTCTTGGTTGAAAAATCTTTGAAAAGGCTTAGATGAAGACGCCATGGCTATGGAGAAAGAGAAGAAAAGCTTGATTATCTTGAAATCTTGAGAGAGTGTGTAAACGGCTAACGAAAGAAGGTAAAGTGAAAAGTGTAAAAGTTGTGGGAGTTGAAAGAGGGAAAGGTTGAGTGTTATGGTAGGTTTTTAATTATGAATGGTGTAAGAAGGGTAATAATGAAAAGATGACGCGTTATGGGGAGAGTAAAAAAAAGAGGATGGCCCTGTTTGGCAATTAGGGAATAGCGGATAGCGGATTACATTAGCTTATAGCTGATTGCATTAGCTGATTTGACTAGCAAATTGTATTAGCTGATTGTATACAAGTGTTTGGTAAAATTAATGGATAGCTGATAGCTGTTAGATTATTTAAACAAGCCAAATGACATATAAGGATATTATTATATTCAATACTTGTTTGAATAGTATTAGTTATCAATATTTTGTATCTAATTAATATTTATTAGATCTATAAATTATTTTTAATATAACTTTTCTAAACATATTCGAATGATTTATATATTAATTTATTATTTATATAATTATTTTAATATAATTTAATTAATAAATTTAAATACACATATAAATATGTGATAATAAAAAGAAAAAAAAGTAAATAGGATTAGCCTATAAATATGATGAGAAAATATTTAATTTAGGTTATTTTGAGATTTTTGGTAATTGGTAAGGGTAAAAGAGTCTTTACAACTCTAATATCAAACCTCTAATGTCAAAAAGCTCCTATTATGAGCTTTTTCAAAATTAGCGGTTTCACCTCAATTCGTTCTTTCAATCCGTTGTTCACCAAACAACAATATTAGCAGATTTGACTGGTTAAACCTCTAATTTTTTCCCAAACCTCTCTTTACAAAACATGGCCGATGTGATAAGTATGGAAGGATTTGTGATAAGGATAGGCTTTTAAGTGATATGATATGGAGTGAGAAGGTGATTTAATTTTAAATTCACCTTAAATTGTGGGCGGCTAGGGTTTATTTTCTCTCTCGTAATTTAAATTAAATTATACTTGGGTAATTTTCTTTTTCCAAAATTATTTCCGCGACATGCCAAGCTCAACTACTCGCATTGATCTCGGCATGGAACTACATCCACTCTCTCGTCCTGCCAATATATGTCTCTACACAGGCATACTTCCTGCCACAAAATCTGCAAGCACTCAAACAAAAACCCTTCAACACAGCAAAGAAATCTGAAATCTAAACAAAACAAATAAAAGAAAGAAAAACTGAAAACAAGAAAAAGTCTAATCCTACTATTTACAAGAAAATACCAACTCGAATGCATCATGGAAGTTTTGCCAAGAGGATGACCTCCCTGGCAGTATTCTTCTCTCCATCCCAATAATGCTTCAGTCGTTGCCCTTTCACCTTGAAAGTATCACCAGTTTTTATGTCCTTAATGTCCACCGCTCCGTGGGCATAGGGTTTTACAACCTCAAAAGGGTCTGACCATCTTGACCTGAGCTTCTATAATGCCCCAAATTTGGGTCTAGAAGTTTTAGAGTTCGAATCAAACCGGTTGGGAACGGTTCGAATCTAAAAAGGGAGATTTAGGGAACACCTAGTTCGAGATGCTTTAAAAATATGGAAAATATCTAAAAATCCTCATTTATTATACGAATGATTATTGTGAAATCAATTTTACAAAATAAGGTTTGGAAATACTACATTTCGGTGTAGTGACCAAATCGCAGTTTTTACAAAAGTTAAATAGTGACTGTTTTGTAAAGGATTGAAACTTTGAATCTTTAAGGAGCTAATTTTACCAAAATGTTTTTAATAAGATTTCTTCTTAATTTGGGTGATTTTATCAATGTTTTAATTAAATGAAAATAAAGATTAATTAAAAGGAAACTATTTTTGACTTTTCATAACTACCTTTCATCAATTTTCTCTCATTTGTTTTTCTCTCAATTTCTCTTCAGTCAAAAACATATCCTCCAGCAATTATCCTTTGATTTTCTTTCCTTTTGATGAGAATTCAATCTCCTTTTGATTCCTAATCTTTTCCTCATCAAATCCTCTTGTTTTTACATTGGATTTTCAAGAAAACTTGCCCAATTCAAGGAGAAATCAGCCATTAGAGGTAAGCTTCGTCCTTCTCCTCTAATGATCAGTTCTTTACTGAAATTCCCAAGTTATCAATCCTTTGTTAATGATTTTTTAGTTGCTTTGATGTTAGAAACAAGAAATTGTACTAAAACTCAAGGTTTTTGGAGAGATCTTGATGATTTTCGTGGTTGATGGTTAGGCTCTGTTTTGAGGTTGTTTTCTAATGTATTTTGGATGTTAATTGATGTTATAAATGAGGTTTTATCAAACAAATCCCGAATAGGCTTGGATTCCTAAGTTTTGTATGCTAGAATGATGGTTTTTGGGGTGGTTTTGGTGTTCTGTCATAGCTGGAGGTATAAGGACGAGTTTGTGGTGATTTTTGTTAAGTGTGTAAAAGTTCTATAATTTACCCCCTATTTAACCCATATTTCTGCTGCATTCAAGCATAATACATTGCATTTAGGTTAGATTTTAGTTATACATCACAAATATATTAAATGGCACAGTTTCTACTGAAATTGGTTGCTTTTGCAGGTAGCTGCTGTAGCAGATGGAAAAGCAGGCGCTGGGCAGTGATGCAGCAGAGCTGGAACTGGATGTGCAGACGAGGAAGTCAATGCTGCCATGGCCGCTGCCGTGGCAGCCAAAGACGACAACAATGTTGAGGAGAAGAAACAAAGTGGGCCTCGACAGAAAGAGAAAATTATGCCGGTCTGTCGTGGAATACCCTTATAGTTTTCCAAGCCCTAGATCAGAATGAAGGTCAAGCCCAAAGTTCAAGGAAGAAATTCCAAGCAAGAAGGAAGGACGAATTAAAGACTTATGCTCTGAAGATTTAGTCTTTAATAGAGTTGTACTTTAATTTAAACTTGTATTCTTGCCATATTAGAAAACTTGAACCCAATGCCTATATAAAGGCATGTAATTCGACCTAGGAGAGGACATCATCTTCATCTCTAGCCTTCTTCCCAAAACCCTAGTCGTTTTCCCTTCCTCGGCATGTTATAAATTCCCCCTATGGCCACGGTTTGATTTGTAAAGTAGTTGCAAGGATTGCTTTTGTTTTAGGAATTTTCTGTTCAATAAAATAAACTTCAAGTTCGCTTATTCTGGTTTTCAACATCTTGCAAGAGTATCGGGAGAGCATTGTGAGATTATCTATTTACTTAATATCGGGAGAGTTAAGTATACGAAAGGAATAAGTGCGGGTTCTCTAGTTTATAGTTGAACTATCTCGGACCTAGGGATAGGACGAGGTTAAGTGGCTAAGGAAGAATTCAACAACATCGGTGTTCATCCTTCGATTCACGCTGGGAGGTATCATCAAAGACGTGTTCATCGACAAATTTGGACCTAGGGATAGGCCAAGGCACATCAGGGATTCTTGCCAAGCTTGAAGTACAGAGTTGTGTGATCGTTGCCGCGACTAACAACAGACTGCTGCCGTGACGGGTGCTGCCACGACAGGGACGATGACAAAACAGATATTCCCAGACTTTGCAACACCTACACTACTGAGAAATTCAATACCAGCCTATTCTTTCTATCTTGATTCCATAACTCTTTTATTTAAGTTCTCTTTATTATTTTCGTGACAACAATTTAAACTATTCTTTTTCTTCTCGTGCAGTAATCCAAGGTGAAGCTATTAGCCCAGTCCCTGTGGAGACGATATCCAATACTTACGTATCACTTTACTACTTGCGTCGTGTACACTTGCACTACATTGCGATAGACACTTTTACACGCAACAAGTTTTTGGCGCAGTTGCCGGGGACTGGCAACATAACTTTACCCTACCTTTTACTGCATTCTCTTTACTTTTCTATTTTTATTTGGATTGTTCAACTATACCTTTCACAAGGTCTTTTGTTTGCGTATGCGCAGATCTCAACGGGGGAAGGAACCTGAGTACCAGTTAGATCCTGAACCCGAACGAACGTTCAATCTCAAGAAAAGAGTTCGTTACCTCGTTGAAAGGAACGAATACCTGGAGGAACAACTCGAAGCAATGGTGAACGAAAGACGCGAAGAAAGAAGGAACGACCAAAGGAATCCCCATGATAATAACAATCCTGCCGGAGATGGAGGGAACGATCCACCTGTCGATCCTCCTGCCGCTGCCGCACGCCGGCCATGCCGAGACTACATGCTCAATGATCATGTAGAACTAGAAACCACCCTGCCAGACGTGGATGTTGACAACTTTGAGCTTAAACCTGTTATGCTTAGCATGATCAACAACGCTGGCCAATTTAGTGGTGCTGCTACAGAGGATACTAGGGAGCATCTGAAAACGTTCCAGGAAATCTGTGGTTCGTTTAGACTACCAGGAGTTAATCCGGAGATACTGAGGCTTCGGTTATTTCCTCATTCATTGAGGGATAGGGCAAAGACTTGGTGGAATAAACTAACGTCGGGTTCAATTCGAACTTGGGCAGATTTAACTCGTGAATTTTTGTCTCGTTTTAATCCTCCACACTTATCTAAGCGATTACGTAACGAAATAGCTACTTTTCAACAGGAAGACGACGAGCCAATGCACGAAGCCTGGGACAGATTTACCACTCTTCTAAGGAACTGCCCGATGCATGGATTCCCCGTTTGGAACCAGGTAACTAAATTCTATAATGCTGCCAATTTACAAACTCGTATCAGAATTGATTCAGCAGCAAATGGATTACTGCTGGACAAAGACCCAGATGAGGCAATGGCAGTATTGAAAAATCTGGCGAAGAATGAGGAACAGTTTCCTACAGCAAGAAGAGGGGGTAAACGAGTTCTAGCTGTAAAAGATTATGAGGCCGACAGTTCGTTAAAATCACAGGTGGCATATCTCACTAAGGCAATGAGAAAGCTCTTGAAAGAATATTCACAGCATGTTTACTCTGCTGAAGAGGTATGCGAAACCTGCGATGGAAATAACAGTTCGGAGGAATGTCCATTACAGTTAGAAGAAGGGATGTATGTTGGGAACTAAAATAAGCAGAATTATAACTCCAACAACTACAATCTTAACTGGAGAAGGGATCCCAAGTTCTCTTGGAGCAATCCTAATAATGCCCTAAATCCTCAAGAACAGAATACTCTGAATCAGGGGGACCTAGATTACTGACTCGGCAGCAACCGCAGCAGCAGCAGCAACAGCCACCAGCTACCACAACTAGTATACTGGAACAGACTTTGGCTACATTTATGTCTCAAACAGGAAACTACATTGAGAACATGGATCACTTTGTCAAGAAGACGGAGACATTCATGGATAAAACAGAGATGCGGATGACCAATCATGAAGCTACTCTGAAATCATTGGAGACACAGATGGGTCAGGTTTCCCAGTATATTAAACCAAGGCAGAATGTCGGATTTCCTAGCGATACTGAAAACGCTAGACAGCCCACACATGAGCAGTGCAAAGTCATCACTACTAGGAGTGGGAAGAAATTACCAGGGCAGAGAAGGAAGCTGAATCAGTTAAGAAACCAGCCTTGGAATCAACTATCGAGGAAGCTTCCCCGACACGTGACAAACAGCCTGCTGCCGATGAGCCTGTCACGACAACAGAAGGGACAGGGGAGAAAGATGATGAACCAAAACCTCCTCAGATCCGAATACAGTGGGAAGGACGTATTGTTGATTATCGTCCTCCACCTTTTTTCCTCAGCGGTTACAGAAATTGAAACAGGAATCACGGCTTAAGAAGATTTATGATATTTTTAAGCAGGTCCATATCAATATTTCGTTGTTGGATGCTATAAAGGAAATGCCTGGTTATGCCAAGTTTCTCAAGGATGCCATGTCGAAGAAATCCAGACTTGGGGAATTTGAAACGGTTAAGATGACAGAAGGATGCATGAGTATTCTGCACAAGCATCCACCCCAGAAGAAGAAGGATCCTAGGAGCTTCATCATACCATGCATAATCGGAAACAAATTTGTGGGTAAGGCACTTTGTGATCTTGGTGCTAGTATAAATTTAATGCCCAAATTTGTTTTTCAGAAATTAGGTATTGGAAAATCTTGGCCCACAACACTATTACTACAACTGGTAGACCGCTCTTACGTTCATCCAGAAGGAAAAATTGAAGATATTCTGGTAAGGGTGGATAAGTTTATTTTTCCTACTGACTTTCTTGTCTTAGATTGTGAAGTAGATGAAAATGCACCAATCATCCTGGGGCGACCCTTCTTAGCCACAGGAAGATCACTGATTGATTTGGAAAAAGGAGAACTCACTATGAGAGTGAACGATCAAGAAATCAAGCTGGATGTTCTCCAAGCAATGAAACATGCTGATGCAGAAGAAGAATGCAAGGCTATCACTGAAGTTACCCTTGACCAACCCTGCATCAGGTCGGGCTGCCACGACATCAAAATTGGTCACTGCCTCAGCAGCCATTTAGAAGACTGTCACGACAGCACCGACGACAGCAGCTCCTCAGAATTTGATACATATGATAGTGAAGATCCAAAGAAGGTAAATTGGATAGGCAATCATCCAGGTAAGTTATTCGAGCCTTTAAACTATACCTCGGATAACCATATAATTCAAAAGCCATCAACTGTTGAGCCCCTGTTCTAGATCTTAAGCCCCTACCAGGGCAACTAAAATATGTTTTCCGTGGTTTAAATGATATGTTGCCCGTAATCATCTCTTCCAAGTTGATGCAGGAACAGCAGTTAATAGGGATGTTGCAGCAGCACAAAAAGGCTATTGGATGGACAATAGCTGATATTCAAGGCATCAGTCCGGCACTATGCATGCACAAAATCCTTTTAGTGGATGATCATAAGCCGACCATTGATGCACAAAGACGTCTGAACGATGCTATGCGAGAGGTGGTGTGTAAAGAGATCATAAAATGGCTAGATGCTGGAATAATCTATGCCATCTCGGATAGCAAGTGGGTGAGCCCGGTGCAGTGCATTCCCAAGAAAGGAGGAATAACCGTGGTAACCAACGAAGAAAACAAGCTAATCCCAACCAGGATTGTGACCGGTTGGAGGGTTTGTATGGACTACCGGAAGCTTAACAAAGCTACCCGGAAGGATCACTTCCCCTTACCCTTTATTGATCAAATGCTTGATAGATTAGCGAGTAAGCCTTACTATTGTTTTCTTGACGGTTACTCAGGTTATAATCAAATAGCCATCGCACCAGAAGATCAAGAAAAGACGACGTTCACATGCCCATGCGGCACTTATGCTTTTCGGAGGATGCCATTTAGACTTTGTAATGCACCAGCCACCTTTCAAAGGTGCATGATGGCAATATTCTCCGATATGGTGGAGGATTTCCTAGAAATATTTATGGATGATTTTTCACTCTCTGGAGACAACTTTGAAAGCTGCCTAGGCAACCTACAAAAGGTACTCGAAAGATGTGAAAAGGCAAACTTGGTATTGAACTGGGAAAAGTGTCACTTCATGGTGGATGAAGGGATAGTCATTGGCCATAAAATTAGCTGCCGCAGCATAGAAGTCGACAGAGCTAAGATCGAGGTAATCGAAAAGCTTCCACCACCCACCACAGTCAAGGGAATCAGAAGTTTCTTAGGTCATGTTGGTTTTTATCGGAGGTTCATCGCAAACTTTTCAAAGATCACCAAGCCCTTATGCCATCTTCTGGAGCAGAACTGTCCCTTTGACTTCAACGTTGAATGTACTGAAGCATTCAAGGTTCTGAAAGAAAAGCTGGTAACAGCCCTAATAGTACAGCCACCAGATTGGAAACTGCCATTCGAGATTATGTGTGATGCTAGTGACTATGTTGTCGGGGCAGCACTTGGGCAGAGGAAAGACAAACTTTTTCATGTCATATACTATGCCAGCAAAACACTGAACGACGCCCAAGTGAACTACACCACCACAGAAAAGGAACTATTAGCTGTGGTATTCTCCATTGACAAGTTCTGTTCTTATATCCTTGGAACGAAGGTTATAGTCCACACAGACCATTCTGCATTGAAGTATTTGTTCACCAAAAAAGATGCAAAGCCTCGACTGATACGTTGGATTCTGCTACTGCAAGAGTTCGACCTTGAAATCAAGGACAAAAAAGGGACAGAGAATCAAGTTGCAGATCACTTGTCATGGTTGGAGAAGGGAAAGAATCTACCGGCATATGAAACACACATACTGGAGACCTTCCCCGACGAGCAGCTATTTGCTGCCACAAGCACTGTCGCGACAGCCATGGCGGCAGGTAAGTTTTCTGAACTCCCCTGGTATGTTGATTTCATTAATTATTTAGTTAGCGGAATAACTCCTCCTGGCCTTAATTATCAAGCTAGAAAGAGGTTCCAAAATGATGTTAAGCATTATTATTGGGACGAACCTCTTCTTTTCAAAATTTGTGCAGATCAAGTTATAAGGAGATGTATACCACAGGATGAACAAGAAGATATACTACATCACTGTCATGCTTCACAGTATGGAGGACACTTAGGAGGTAACAAAACTGCTGCCAAGGTTTTGCAGTCGGGATTTTACTGGCCGTCACTGTTCAAGGATGCTCAAACATTCTACAAAAACTGTGACAAGTGTCAACGGACTGGAAACATCTCAAGGAGACATGAGATGCCGCTGCAAAATATTTTTGAAAAGATCTTCGACGTTTGGGGGATAGATTTTATGGGACCATTCCCAACTTCATGTGGGAACTTATATATCCTCCTGGCAGTGGACTATGTGTCCAAGTGGGTTGAAGCGATCGCCACTCAAAAAAATGATGCCAAGACGGTTCAGAGGTTTTTGCATAAAAACATTTTTTTCCAGATTTGGCATCCCTAAGGCGATCATCAGTGATGAAGGGAGGCACTTCGACAATAAGGTTATAGCTGCTGCCTTGAAAAAGTATGGTGTAAAACATCGGATTGCAACAGCATACCACCCTCAGACCAATGGACAGGCTGAAATATCCAACAGAGAGGTTAAGAACATTCTTGAAAAGATGGTTAAGCCAACTCGGAAGGATTGGTCTCTACACCTCAATGATGCATTATGGGCCTACAGGACAGCGTTCAAAACTTCATTGGGAATGTCCCCCTATCGGCTGATTTACGGGAAAACATGCCATTTACCTGTCGAGATTGAGCACAGAGCATATTGGGCCATCAAGGCAGTGAATATGGACTTGGAAAAAGCTGGGCAGAAAAGGCTACTTGATCTGAGCGAAATTGAAGAAATTCGAACAATGGCCTATGACAACGCAAGAATCTACAAGGACAAGACCAAGAAGTGGCATGACAAGAAGTTGCTGCCATGACAGTTCTGCCCAGGGCAGCTTGTTTTGCTATTTAACTCTAGGTTGAAACTCTTCCCAGGGAAGCTGAAATCTAGATGGTCTGGCCCATTCCAAGTGGTGCAGGTTTTCCCCATGGTGCCATCATGATCAGATCTTTAAAAGACGGGCACCAATTCAAAGTGAATGGACAACGGTTGAAGCATTATCAGGGGACTGAAGCCCCAGGAATGCAGGAAGTGGTTACCTTAGGAGATGCCCCACCTGGCATCCCTAATTTAACCTAAGTTTTATTTTTATTTATTTTGATTATTTATTATTTATATATTAGGAAATTAGAATTATTTTATTTTTAGGAAATAACGTTTTTATTTTTATTATTATTTTTAGGAAATAAAGGAGACAAGAAGAAGAAGAAGAGAAGTGAATTCAGCCCACCATCCTTCCATCAGCCCAAAAAGCCCAACTTTGGAGCCTGTCGTTCCAACTGCCGCGACAGACGCGGAAAATCCAACCTGTCGACACGCTGTCGCGACAGACACGGAAACGTGTAACAGACGCGCAGTAGACACGAAAACGCGTGACAGACGCGTCAGAAACTGTGTAACAGCTGGCCCTGTTATTCGCACCTGCCGTTACAGCTCCAACGGGCAGCAAACTCTCCCCTATATAAACCTCGTTTTACTATTCATTTTTCACTCACTTCTACTCCTTCTACTTGTTTTCTCTAGATTTTTACTTGCTTTCATTTTTTCTTACACAATCCTTGCAACATGTCTTCTAGAAACACCCGCCGTAGTGCTGCATCAGGCTCTGCCCCGGCAGCATCAACTCCACGATCCTTCCAGATCCGTGACATGTGGGATGAGAATGGATTTATTTACACTTCGAAAAATAGGAACTTGGGACTGCAGCCATTCATAGCGAGGAAAATCAAAGCCCTGCAATGGCAGATATTTGTGGAGCAGCCAGAGGAGATTAACGTAACCCTGGTTCGAGATTTTTATGCTGTCATCAGCAGCAGGAACGCGACAGCAGTCACCGTACGAGGGAGAGAGGTACCCTTCGAGCCCGAGTATATCAACACTCTCTACGGATTCTATGTGGGCAGAAACGAAGATGGCCACCAGCAATTTCTCGAGAGTCTAGAGCCTGCCGCCTACGATATTGTTATGGCAGAACTCACGGACGAAGGTACACAGTGGAACACTGATCCGAAAAACCCAAGGACGATGAAGAGAGTCCAACTCACCTCGAGGCCAAACTGTAGAACGCCTTCATCAAAAAGCGAATTATGCCATCCTCGCACAACACAACCGTCGACCAACCAAGGTTAGCCCTCATTCATTCTATATTAAATGAGAGGCTAATTAACGTTGGCAGATATATCCGGGAGAGTATATTGGAATGTGCATACCTGCCGACAGGACCACTCTTCTTCCCTTATCTCACCACCACCCTCTGCCGCGGCCATCATGTACCAGAAGCTGCCACAGATTTACGAGTCCAAGGAAAGGGCTGGACAGAGAGAAATATACTCAGCCTGATGGAACTCACTATTGCCACCCCGCTGTCATCTTTCGACCCTACTGCCACAGCAGTAGAGCCAACAGAACCCACCGACACCGAGCCTGCTGCCACAGAACCTAGGCAGCCTACAGCAGTAGCACCTCCGGCCAACACCTCCTCCCAGATCCTTGCTGCCATACAAAAAATGGAGGAACGACAGCTCGGCCTCATGAGTTTCATCAGAGATTTCACCTCTTCCACGGTACATTTCATCCATACTTCTTTAAATTTCCCCGATGTTGTATTCCCTACTTTCCCCAATCAATACTTTGATTCCACCACCCCTGCCCATACCCCCACACCTGCTGCCACGCCCAAGACGCTATCTGTAGCGTCCACACCGACCCCTGCCACAACAGCTGCAGGCGGCAGCTGCACAGCCGACACATCTGCTAGGGGAACCAAGAGAAGGATGCCTTCAGCTGAACTCGACGCCTATATAGCAGGTTTCTCATCTTCCTTAATTTGGGAGGAATCCGACGACGAACCCTCTCTCAAGAGGAATTTGTCCAAGGAGTTCACACCAGTAAAGCGGCAGAAAACAGTGACAGACAAGAACAAGGAAGATAGCAGCAGCGGCAGTAGCAGCAGCAGCTCCGAGGTTCAGGTAGTGGAGAAACCTCCTCACATCTCCCCTACCCGTATTCAACCTCCAAGGGAGGCCAAAACGAAGAATACCTCTGCCTCCCCCATCCGCCAACCAGTACCAGCCAAGAAGGTCCCTACCCGTCGGCAGATCCAGCTCAACAGCAGCAGCGGCGACGACATCGCCTAAATTTTAAGTTTCTCATCTTATATTACTGTCTGCCTTTTTATATTTTGTGATGTACTTTTCTTTTTTATTTTGTTTAATATGTCATTTGCATTGAGGGCAATGCAACCATCGAGTTTGGGGGTGGCATCCATCCATTAATGGAGTCTTATTAAGTTTAAAATTTGTGTCTTTTACTTAGTTTATTTTTTCTTAAAAAATGAAAATTTTGGTTTAAGTCTTTGAACTGAACTTACCTGCCGTGACAGCCTCTGTCGTGGCAGTGCCTTTAGGATAGTTTTAGGTGCAGTTTAGAGCCTTACTATAGTTCTGAAACTTAAACACCATTTGTGACTTTTATACTGCCTAGAACTCTACTAGTAAACTAGAATAGAAAGCTTAGCACTTGAGTTGCCCCTAGAGGTGCCTAAAACTGGCTCTAGGAAAAGAAGTTAAGAAAAATAGACTCAATACACCTAGAGGTGCCCCAAACCGGCTCTAGGAAGTTAGCTAGAGGTGCCCGAACCGGCTCTAGTTAAACTTAAGCTTGAGAAAATAAAATCGAGTCTGAATAAAAACTAAATGAGCCTAAGAATTGCCTCCAAAAAAAGATGAAATTTGGCATAAAAATTCAAGTTAGAGGCTTAACTATTCTAGTGAAACTAAGGGAGTCATGGCATATAATTGTTCACAAGCATGCACACACTACACGAGAATTATAGCAAGGTTCCGGATGAATCCTAAATTATCCGATAAGGTGTTGCTCACAATAGGGAATGAATGGTAGATAAGGAAAAGTTCATTGTTTTAAGCCAAACAAAAATTTTGTTTTTCTCTTTTAGGTCAGAATTGCTTGAGGGCAAGCAAAAACTTGAGTTTGGGGGTGTGTTGAGTGTGTAAAAGTTATATAATTTACCCCCTATTTAACTCATATTTCTGCTGCACTCAAGCATAATACATTGCATTTAGGTTAGATTTCAGTTATACATCACAAATATATTAAATGGCACAATTAATACTAAAATTGGTTGCTTTTGCAGGTAGCTGCTGTAGTAGATGGAAAAGCAGGCGCTGGGCAGTGATGCAGCAGAGCTGGAACTGGATGTGCAGACGAGGAAGTCGATGCAGCCATGGCCGCTGCCGTGGCAGCCAAAGACGACAGCAATGTTGAGGAGAAGAAACAAAGTGGGCCTCGACATAAAGAGAAAATTATGCCGGTCTGTCGTGGAATACCCTTATATTTTTCCAAGCCCTAGATCAGAATGAAGGCCAAGCCCAAAGTTCAAGGAAGAAATTCCAAGCAAGAAGGAAGGACGAATTAAAGACTTATGCTCTGAAGATTTAGTCTTTAATAGAGTTGTACTTTAATTTAAACTTGTATTCTTGCCATATTAGAAAACTTGAACCCAATGCCTATATAAAGCCATGTAATTCGACCTAGGAGAGGACATCATCTTCATCTCTAGCCTTCTTCCCAAAACCCTAGCTGTTTTCCCTTCCTCAACATGTTCTAAATTCCCCCTAGGGCCACGGGTTGATTTGTAAAGAAGTTGCAAGGATTGCTTTTGTTTTAGGAATTTTCTGTTCAATAAAATAAACTTCAAGTTCGCTTATTCTGGTTTTCAACATCTTGCAAGAGTATCGGGAGAGCATTGTGATATTATCTATTTACTTAATATCGGGAGAGTTATGTATACGAAAGGAATAAGTGCGGGTTCTCTAGTTTATAGTTGAACTATCTCGAACCTAGGGATAGGACGAGGTTAAATGGCTAAGGAAGAATTCAACAACATCGGTGTTCATCCTTCGATTCACGTCGGGAGGTATCATCAAAGACGTGTTCATCGACAGATTTGGACCTAGGGATAGGCCAAGGCACAGCAGGGATTCTTGCCAAGCTTGAAGTACAGAGTTGTGTGATCGCTGCCGCGACTAACAACAGACTGCTGCCGCGACGGGTGCTGCCGCGACAGGGACGACGACAGAACAGATATTCTCAGACTTTGCAACACCTACACTATTGAGCAATTCAATACCAGCTCGTTCTCTCTATCTTGATTCCATTACTCTTTTATTTAAGTTCTCTTTATTATTTTCGTGACAACAATTTAAACTATTCTTTTTCTTCTCGTGCAGTAATCCAAGGTGAAGCTATTAGCCCAGCCCATGTGGAGACGATATCCTATACTTACGTATCACTTTACTACTTGCGTCGTGTACACTTGCACTACATTGCGATAGAAACTTTTACACGCAACAATTTTTGATGTTGATTAATGTTTAGAAATGATTAGAAGTGGTAGATCTTTGCCGGGCTTTGTTTTGGAAGAGTTTGGAGATGATTTCGGTTGTGTTTGGTAGCCAAAATGTGGTTTTTGAATAGAGCAGCGAGTTTAGGTGTGTGGCTGATGATTTCAATGCATGATGATGCATTAATCCTCTGCTCTTATATGTTATAAACAGGGGAGACATCTTCGGACGCCTTTGGTGTTGATCCGGGAGATTAGATAGCATTTCGGCGAGCAAGCGAAACGTAATCGGTGAGTGCGTATGGTTTTAGAAGTCCTTAAAGGACAAAGAAACAAGGTTTGGGGATTTAGGAAAGGTTTGAAGCACCTTCCTAAGTCCGAAAGTAAGTATTGGCTAGATTGCTCTCTTATATGTAGTGGTTGCCCTTAAAATGCTTTTACATGCTCATGGTTTGAGATAGATAAATTCCTACTGTTTTTATGCATGATTTGTAGCATAAGATGATGCTTGAAATGATTTCGTGAAATAACATGTTGCATTGTTGAGATTTGAGCTTTTGTTTTAAAGCATGCCAAATGTTATGGTTTGAAATGAGACGTAAAAGATTTGAGAAATGTTGCATGAAAAATAGTAGGTGAGATGATATTTTGACATACTATATTGGCATAGAAGATGGGATACTTACCGGATATAATTGATCGATCAATAGGATGAGAGTGCACTATAAACTAAAAATTCGTACGTGCTCTTTGGTTTAATCCAAAGGGAGAGAACCGATGATGGGCATTCCATCGGGTAGGACTTGGTGAAATACCCAAGCTTTGTGGCGATGAGAGATTATGTCATGTGAGTACGTTGATGTGAGATTCCACCGGAAACTATGTTACTAGACAAGTGAGTACGGTGATGTGAGATTCCACCGGAAGCGTCTAGTGGTTAGAGAATGTTGTCTGCATATCCGAGTAATAATGAGATGTGAAATGCCAATATAATATATGAAAATGCTTTTGATTCACATGTACCTATTGTTGAGATGATTTATGCTATGAGAAATGCATATGAGATTTGTATATGGAATGTTTTGGTTTTACAAGCATGTGTATGGCCTTGTCATGAGATTTGCATTGGTTTAAATGCATGAGATAGAATTGAGGTACATGTGTTTTCAATGAGGTTTTGCTTTGAAATGGTTTTCAAGCATGAGAAAGAATGAGCATGTTGTAGAAAAAGCTTTTGAGAAAGTTTTCAAGAAATGCATCATTGTGCTGGTTTTCTTTAGAGCATGCCTCACTAAGCAATTGTGCTTACGCTCTCTTTTACCAATAATGCAGATAATTGAGGTGTTTTCGGGCAGCAAGAAGGTTAAGAACATCCAAGGAAGTGCAAAGCTCATGTATGGTGATGTTTTTATACACTTTAGTTTTGATATTTGCAATGGGAAACCAAGATTGTATTTGGGAGATGTGTTTTGAACTCCCTAAGTTTGTGGCATGTTTGTGATGGAATTTGTGGGGTGTAAATGGTCCTAAACGTTTGGTTTGAGGTTTGGTTGCTTATATTGGTTTGAGACTAGGGAGCATGCCTCTAGAATTGTGTGTTTTTGTGTTTGATGCCACGCTCTAGCTTAGGGGTCTTAAATATGTTCCTTAGTACCAAAATGAGTTGCTGGTATGGTTTGATGCTCTTCGGGGCATGTTTGATTGGTTTAAAAGGTCAAAAACCAGCAATTTCTGCTGTCACTGGGCAAAGTGTATTGAAACACCCTCACATGTTCCGAAACGGAGGCCTGTAATGGCCATTGTGTTTCGGAACGGTTGAAGCTGTTTCGAAACAGTTTGGCTACTGGTGAAGCCTGTTTCGATACCGGTCTTGGAACATACACGAGTACCGAAACAGTCAACACCGTTTCGATACAGTGTTTCGGTACGAAGGGTGGGTGTTCCGATACGGTTGACCGTTGGATGCTAATTTGAATTGTTTTAAGTTTCCATGCTTTACATTTTAGTCTTGAATGTTGTGGATGCAATTGCTTGAGCTTGAAATGTCTTTTTAAGCTGAAATTTGACAGAGGAGCATGTAAATTGATTAATTACATATTGGTAAACCTGAAATCAGCAAAGTCCTTATAATTTCTAAAAATTACATTTTGGTCCCTAAATGCGTGAATTATGCAATTGAGTCCCTAAATGTTTTCCGATCGTTGTGCCTTTCTCTCCTATGATTCGTGAGTATTCACATAGGCTTAAAGTGCATCTAGACAAGATTAAAATAAAAAAGGTTCGTTGATCAAGGTTGACTTTCGAGTTGACTTTGGTTTTCCCCGTGTAATCTTCGTAGTCCGGGTCAAGCGTCTAGGCCGGACTAAGGGGGTTACAGCTTCTCTGGAAATAATTTTAGGCGTGAGTTAAACAAAAGGACTTGTTGACCTACCTCGAAGTTTCGTGGCAGAATCCTCTTGTCATGCCAACGTTTGGTTCGTTCTTTATATAACTTGGCATTCTCATAAGCATGCGCCCTAAATTCTTCAAGTTCATTTAGGTTCAACATCCGTTTTCTCCTGCGGTTGCCCATGCCATATCCATTGTCTTAATTGCCCAATAGGCTTTGTGTTCGAGCTCTACCGGCAAGTGGCATGGCTTACCATATACCAGCTTAAAAGGTGAAGTGCCCAACGGAGTTTTGAAGGCAGTCCTATAAGCTCATAAAGCCTCATCTAACCTCAAAGACAAATCCTTCCTCAAAGGATTCACAGTCTTTTCTACGATATTCTTGATTTTTTTGTTAGCGATTTTGGCTTGCCTGTTTGTTCGTGGATGATAGGCCGTGGCTATCCTTTGTTGTATCACATACCTGCACAAAGCTTTAGAGATTAGATTGCATTTAAAATGAGTGCCCTCATCATGAATGATCACTCGAGGAATGTAAAAATATGTTTGTGCAAAAATTTGGCAACGACCTTCGCAACATTTGTTGGCAAGGCTATAGCCTCCACCATTTTGGAAACATTGTCAACTGCCACTAGGATATATATATATATATATGAGTTAGGATCAACTTACACAACATAAAACTCTTTAAGTTTACACGTTTTCTGGATCGTTAGAAGGGGGAATGGATGACTCAGATTAACTACTTACTATTTTCTTCCAAGTGATAATCTTCACACATTTACTGTTAATCTCATCCAATCATTTCACTCATCCAACAGTCCAAAAAACGTGTAAAACTTAAAGAGTTTTACACTGTGTAAACGAATCATATATATATATATATATATATATATATATGCAAACATAAATTAGATAAATGTCATAGATAGATTTTATGGCTACACAATATAATATAAATATAAAAATACATAGAAATATACTAAAACTTAAATATGATACAAAGTTAAAAAAACAATCACATTAATATGGTAATAATAAATCTGAATAATAATGATAATAACTTGTCTAGTATAACTCTTTTAAGAAAGATATATTTACATTAATATAATATTAATGATAAATACTAATGATCAAATATAAGTACAATGAATATGGAATTTAACCAAAAAATGTAATAAAAAGGCACAAGTCAAGAATAATCTTGCAATTAGAATTAAAAAAAGAATGTGAATAGGTACAACAAGTTAAATAAAAAAAAGAAACAAATGCATGAAAAACAAGGACTAAAGGGAATATTATACCACTGGTCCCGGACTTAATTGAGATAAAATTTGAAGTTTAAAGGACCTAAAAGGGAATTAAACTGCTGGAAACCGAATCAAATCACATATGGGGACGAAATTAAAATCATTCAAAAACCTGTAGGGACCAAAAGGGTACTTTCAAAATGTGGGAGGACCGCGAGTGAGATTTCAAAAGGGCGAAGGGATTTAAAATGTGATTAATCCATTTTTTAAATAATAAAAGGGTATAAAACCCAACTTATTTAGGAAAACATATCTCTTTCACCATTTTCTTTTTGTAAACTCTTTATATACTCCAAATCCTCTGAACCAAACACCCTTTTCCTGTTATTCTATCGTGTTTTTCAGATTCTGATGGTCTGAAATCAACTAAAAACCGCCTTTCTCGACACCGGAAAACAACTAAAAAATATTTTAAACCCCCTCTCATTTCAAGGCCAGAAATCCAACTTAGTTTTCAACATCAAACCCCAATCCCTTTTGTTTTTAGAAAAGCAGTGTCCTTTTTAGAACCCTAACCTTCCAATTCACCCTTATCGGCCCTAAAAACCGAGGGATTATCACCAGAAGGAGGCTCGTCCATCATCGGAAGACCTAGGACGGCTGGAGGGTATCGAAGGCGAAGGTAAAAACTCTTAAACCTATTTATTTTTCTTTTTTTATATATTTAGACATGCATGCGAAATCAAAAAGATGGATACCTTTCTGGAAGTCTTTTCTTGTATTGATGATCTGAAAAGTGATACAATCTCGGATTTTTTCATTATATATATTCGATTTTACTTGGTTTACAAGAATAAGCAAAATAAATACATCTACTGTGGAAGATTATGAGTTTTATATCCCTTTCATTTTTTTATTACTTTTGTGGATTGAGAGATCTGGTGGTCGTACGGTGGCAACGGGTTTTCTGACGGCGAAGAGAGTCGTTGATGATGACACGTGGCGACCATCGGATGAAGAGAAGGTGAAGAGTCCATCCAGTGGATCTATTCTGGGCTATTGGATCAGTTTTGATTCAACGGCTATGGTTTTTCTTGGAGATGAACGGTCCATATAGGCCTTGAGCGGTGACGTGGCAACTCCAGATGGCGACGCGTGGTGCGTGGGAATGGAAGGGTCTCGGGCGTGTAACACAAACGCGCGTGGAAGGTGGACAGCACGTGCGTGATCTTTACACGACATCTCAAGGGTTGCCGGGCTTTAATCCTGGTCGTTGAATCTGGCTTGATCCAACGGTTCTTGTGTGGCTACGTATATGACACCATATTAGATTAGGGTTTCTACTTGTTGGGTCAAACATGCCTTGTAAACAAATTTTGGTTAAAATAAATGGACTAGACTTTTTAATTAAATGGTTTTTTTATTTTTTATGATCTATTATAATAATAATAATAATAATAATAATAATAATAATAATAATAATAATAACCCGGGTCAACACACCCAGATAAAATTAGTGTTTACACAATGAAGGTAATAAAATATTTATACCCTCCTCTAGTTTGGATGAACTTTAAGTCACAAACATTGTTATGTATTAAATCAAGAGGCACAGGTTTCACATTTATGATTATAATTAATGTGAAATGAGGGAATGTGTGTCGCAATCTTTTTCTAAGGGAGGGCTTCAACTTTTTAGTAAATTTTAAAAAAATTAACGGAATCGTCATCAATCTTTTTTGAAAAGTGTGATTGGATCACTTTAAAACGGGTTATTTTAATAAAACGTTTTGTTTTAAAAAAACAACGGTTTTGGTCTACGAAAAGCAAAAAATAGGCTCGGGGGTCGGTTATGCGTGGTGAAGGGTTAGCACCTCACAACGCCCAAAATTGGTACCTAATTAATTGCAAAATCGTTTTCAAAATTGGAATTTGCAAGTTCATAAAGGTTCGATTTTATTTGTCCGTTCAATGAATATAATTTTATTTTAACGGGCTTATCGCCCGGGAAATGAACTTTAATCACCGCCAACATTTCTGGCGCTAACCCGTCATTCCCATTTGATAAGACACCGCATTGAATTAATTTCACTTTTCAAGCAACATGAAAATTTAATGTGTTGAGCATTTTTATTCATTCTAGGTTTTATTATTTTAAATCCTAAAAAGGTCTAAGTCTTTTATTCCTATTTGAGGGTTTGAACTTGTTTAAGTGTGTTTTATTTTTTTGCGAAGAAAATCTTCCTGCAAAAACATATCTATCTAAACTTTTAGAACATAGTCCTAAGTTTTGACCTATTTTTAATGCGCAAACAAGAAACTTGAATTTATTTTTTATTGTTTCCTTTAAAAATACTTTTATTTCTTTTCTTTTCTTTTTTTTTTACTTTAAAACCTAAACTCTTGTTTTTGACATTTTTAACATTTTAGTCTAATTGATTTTTTTTACATTAATTCTTTTTGTATTTTTTTAATTTTTCAAGAAAGAATTTTTTTCTTTAAAAACCTTAAAGTGTTATGAATATTTATCTACGTGGATGTCTATCATGATTAGAACTTTATTTAAGGAGTTTGATTTATTTATTATTAGGAATATTATCTCTATTAATTGGAGTTTAATGTATTATGTACTTCTTATGCCTATAAATAGATGATTTAATGAAGGCATTGTATACACTTGAATATTGAGAATAATACAAATCTCTCTCTTTCTCTCATCTCTTTGTTCTTCTTGTTCTTCGTTCTTATTCTTGTTCTTCGTTCTTATTATTGTTCTTTATTTTATTCACAACACGTTATCAGCACGAATTTGCTCAATTATCAAGATACTTGAAAGATTTGATAATCAAGCGTCATATATGAGATGGATGTATAATCTCGTGTCGTCATCATCAGAAACCTGGAATAAACTCTTGTGGTCTTGAAACACTATGTAAGTTCACTTGCATCATATAAAAACAATATTAGACAATTTTTAGAATTTTTAATTATTATGGTTCTTGTATAAGACGCAACAGAGAGTATTATAACATGTTTGATACATCAATGTTTGACGCAGGAAGTGTTAGGCAATTAATTATTAGACAATCTCTTTATTGAAACAAAGGGGGAGAAATTATGACACAAATTCTATAGTTTTTTTCTATTTGGTTTAATCTTTGCATTCCTTTATAAATTCAGTTTCGATGTTCTACTTTTGAGAATTGATATTTTTAATCGCGTTTTGAGTTTTACTTGATATGTTTCAATGGCTTAAAAAAATATGGCTTGAATCAAGATAAAATCAAAAGAGGTACGTTTCTTCAATATGTTTATATTGAGATCAAATTTTATTTACGTTATTCTATTGTGAAAGCTAATATTTTTAACCTTGTTTTTAGTTTTACATGTATTTAAATGACTTGGAAAGAGACGTGACATAAAGGGATTATGAGAAGATGTCTCATTCATTTGCTATGTCTCCATCGTTCTCGAAAGGAAAATCATTATCGGTAAAATCTATTTTCCCTTAAACTATGATTTTAAAGTGCGATAAATTGTGGTGATTTTGCTTGAAAGTAATATTTATTCTACGTCGAAAAAAATCGACTATAGACTTCTCCCAAGTTAATGTTACAAAAAAAATTCATCTTGACAAGAATTTCCGTGGGAGGCATTCCCTGAAGTGAATGCAAAGCATGATGTTTATTCCATGCGATTATCAATGATGGGACATTCCCTGAAGTGAATGCAAGCATGATGTTTATTCCATGCAATTATCAATGATGGGGCATTCCCTGAAGTGAATGCAAGCATGATGTTTATTCCATGCGATTATTGGATCTGTTTCATTCCCTAAAGTGAATGCAAATATGGTAAATCATTATTCAATTAGAGACATAATTTGGATATAATTCAAGTATGTTTGCTGGACATCCCGTTCTGCGAGGCTACTGGTCTCAAAGAAGGTTTTTAAAGGACCTTGTGGACAGGTTTAACAATGCCGCGTACGAGGATTAAATCTTTGTTCTCTGTGATAAGGATATGTGAAAAAGGTTTCAAAGGCCCACTGGCTCTACTCCATTCCCTGAAGTGAATGTGAGATTATATTATGGAAGGAATAAAAACCACATTAGAAGTTGTGGTCGTGGTCGAGGCTATGAATATAGACATGAAAAATATGGTCATTTTAAGAATACTTCTACCCACTGGTAGTGAGGTTATAAGGATGGCAAGAGCGATAAAGATCATTCTAAGAAAGTGGAATCTTTTTTATTACCAATGTGATGTTATAAACCATTGGTCTCGTACTTATCGTACGTTGACAAAAAAATCAACAATGATTGAATGATAAATGAAAGAAAATAAAAGCAATTTTTGTTTGCGAAAAATGACAAAGATGATATTGGTCCAACTTATTTGGACATTGTTAGTCCAACTCATTTGGACGTTGTTGATTTCTTTATAACCCTTGAATGTAATAAATCATCTTCTAATTATTCTCATAACTTTGAAGAGAATTAATTATCTTTTTATTTATTTTGCTTTATGTTTATTTACTTTATACATTAATTATTTACATTTTATATTTATATTCATGTTAATATTTATATATATAATATCATATTATTTATTTTGTTTAACATGATTACTTATAAAATATAATTTATGGTGACGATTTATGCTTAGCAGAAGCATAAGATATATTTTTCCATTTAAATGCAAGGAAAATGTGAGTACTATATCTCAAAGTACTAAAAGTATTGATGCTCCGGAAGAGCAATAAGTTCTTGAGAGAAAGCACATTATGAAAAGTGCATAATTGCGAATATTGCAATAATTACCGATAATGGTAATAATATCGTCACCACTAGAAGTGGAAATTTTAAGAGAGCAATATGAGTTCGCAAAATATTCTTTTTGGAATTATAGATAACATATGTTATCAATTGACATTTGAAATAAGCCAATATGGATATAAGTTCTGGTAGCCAAAAAGTCAGTTGAAAGCTCTATAAGAGTTATATATTGCTACCAAAAGATAATTTCAATTGAAAGCTCCGAACGAGCTAAATATATTCCTATTTAAAGGAACAATTTTGATGGTCGTACTAGACATGTACGAGTGAGATTGAATTACATGTTATGGTAAACAAGAAGTTTACAAATTCAGAGATATATATTGTAACACCCGTGTTTTGGGGTTAGGAGTTAGTCGGGTTAATTGGTCTGAGTCGGTAGAACTAATTTTAATCAAATTGAGTTTAAAATAAAAAGGAGGGATATTTTGGTAATTTAAAAAAAAACTTTATATCCTAAAAAAAATTAATTATATCATCCTAATCATTTCTCTTCTTCATTCTTTTCTTTCCCCCTCCCCGTGAGAATCATCCCCAAAATCCCTCAAGCCCCCAAATTTTAATTCAACAAATTACTTCATCAATTCAAGGGGTTTTTGAAAGGTAATCACATATTTGAACTCTCCTTTCCATTTCCTATCTATCTATAGTCTTAGATTCCAAAGTTGTGGAGTTTTGAAAATTAGGGTTCATATCAAAATTTGGGTTTTTAAGGGGGTTTTCCAATTGGTTTTGATAAATTGAGTTGGGGCTTTAGTTAATCATGTTAAAAGGTGTAACATATATCAATTTGGTTGAATTTTGGTAAAAATCCGAAATGGGTATTTAGGGCCATTTTTGAATAGTCTAAAACTTGAATTTTGGTGAGTTTTAGAGTTAGGTTGAAGGGCTGATGGTATATGTATGTTAGGAAAGTGTTTTGGGACCATTTAGATATCATTTGGGTGTTTAAAAACATAATTTTCTGCTAAGTAAAATAGGAGTACGAAAATGGGGTTTTTGAGGGTTTTGAGTGAGTTTTAGGGGTTGTTTTAGGTGGGAAATTGATAGCCAATGGTAGTACTATGGTTAGGGGTTGATTTGGGATTATTTGTGGGTGCTATGGATGTTGGAAACATGGTTTTTGGACATGGTTTAGGGGCTGCCCGAATTTGATAAAAATGGGATTTGTTCATGGTTTGCAACATGGTAAATTGCATTTGAATTGTATTCCGGGTTGGTATTTTGATGGTTGATGTTAGAGTAATAGTTGGGGGTTGTTTTGGAAGCGTTTGAATGTGCTAAATATGTTGAAATCACAAGTTTTGGACTGTTTTTCATGGCTGCTCGGATTTGATGATTTTGGGGATTGTTTATGGATTAAATTGTGTGTTTAATGTTTGAAATTGGGGGTTGATGGTTATACTATAGTTGGGCAGTGTTTTGAACATGTTTAAGAGTGTTTTGAATGACTACAATTCTGATTTTTGACGGGTTATTGTGGAAGTACGAAAATGAGAAATTGAAGAATGAACTTGGCTTTGAATTGTGAGAATTGTAATGGATTAGTGTGTTGATGTTAAACTTTGGGATTGTGGCTGATTTTGAGGTTAATATATTGTTTTTGAATGGTTAGAAGCAAGGGAAATCTATGGTGAAGCTTCGGGCTCGAATCCGGAAACTTGGATGCTTGGTAGGCTTGTCGGCTTGTGCTAATGGAGTAGTCGGTGAGTGGTTAAAATATTTTAAATGGCTTTGAGCAATTGGTTCGAGCATGTGGACTAGGTTGAGATTGGTAGACTCACCTAGAGTTAGGATTAGGGTGGTAGCCTAATCCTAAGCTTTAGTTAGAGACATTGGATGATCTCTTTAATTGATGTTATGCCTCATGATGAATTGTGTTACGATGATTATGTATAATGTGTTATACATGTTGTTGAGGCATGGTTTGATGCATTGCTATGCATGTGGTTTGGATTGTAAATTGTGCATGATGATGTTGAGCTTAATATGATGTAAGATGCCATATTATGACTCTTGAAAATGACATTATGATATTATGTTGTTGAGATATTTGATATTGAGCTTAATATGATGTAAGATGCCATATTATGACTCTGAATATCAAAGGTTGTGAAATTTGATTATTATTGGCACTAGTATGCTTGGGTACAATGATCGATCATCAGGATGAGTGTGCACACTAATTGAGTCAAAACGTACGTGGCCTTGGTGGCGTTAAGGCACCAAGGAGGAGTACGGTGATGTAATATTCCACCGGAAATTTTTATATATTCTACGTGATGATGAGTGGAATCCCATCCGTAGGGCATGTGGAAATGCGTTCCACATGCAAGGCCGGTGATGAGTGTAATCCCACCGAGGTAAGGTTGATGTTGGAAAATGCGTTCCAACATGTTATCCGCGTATTCGAGTCATAACTAGGTGCCAATATGAGAAAGTATGTATATGCCAATATGAGATTATGCATACATGTTAAAATGAATTGATATGTGTATCAATGTGATATGAAAGGTGAATTTCAAATGCGAAGCTATATATGTTTTGGTTAATGCATTGAGATATATATGTATCATTGTAAGTTGAGCTTATGAGATGTTGAGCATGACATAATGTTGATTATATGTTCATGCATCATGTTCATTTTGGTTCATGTGGATCGAAGATAAAGTCATGTATTTCATCATGATAATTGCTCGAGCTTGGACCCTGTATTGTCGAAGGTTTGTTTTATGAGCTTACCCTCACTAAGCTTTTATGCTTACGCTCTCTTTTGTTCGACAATGCAGATAAATAGCTTATGGGTGGCATGGGAAAGGAAAGGTCTTCAAGTGTTGCTTTGGTGAGCTCAATGTATGATTTATAAATTAAAGATTTGTAATAGAAAAGCAATGGGATAGGTGTTGTTGTTTTTTATGCTTTGAGGTGTGTTGTTTTGGTTTGGCAATTAGATGCCTTGTTTGAATTGTAAATATCACTTATGATGCATGCCTTGATGAATGCTTGAGTGATGCATGCCTTGATGAATGCTTGTGTGTGATGGCATGTCCTTTTTGGATGATTAGGTTGCTTAGTTGATATGTCTAAGTCTTCTATGTGTTAATTTGTATATTTGGTATTGTTGAGATTTTATGTATGTCTATATATGCATAAATTGCTCTTTAATTGGAATGCTATGTATGAATGCATTATACCATGTTTGAATGACTCCCTTGGCTTAAACAGGTGCTCTTGCATGTGTGTATATGCTTTATTGCTTCCTAAATTATGTTCATAGACTTCATATATATATATTCATATTGTGTTTATGGATTGGAGTGGTGACTGAAATTTAGCATTGAATTATGAGTAATGGTTGTGTTTTGATTGGCTAGAAACTATGGTCAAAGGTTTCGAAACCTTCCCAAGGTTTCGAAACTTTTGGTGAAAATTGGGTTCCAGAGAAAATATGGACAGATTTAGTAGTTATAAGAACATGCAACTTTAGAAAATTATAGAAAATTAATTAGTGGGAATTTCGTGCTGAATTTTTGATATATTCTACTTTGACATGTCTAAAGTTGTATAAAAATTATAAATATGAGTTTTGATCATTGTAGTGAAATCTGGAAACACATTTCGAACAGCATGCAAAACTGTCCAGTAATGCTCTTAGCTGGACAGTGAACTTTGTAAAATTGTAGAAAATAATCTACTAGGAGTTTCGACCTGAATTTTTGATATGTTAAAATTGGGTATGTTAATTGAATTTAGGAACAAACGGTGTTTGATTTGGAGTTATGTACAGGAAATAAGAAACGAATTAAATTAGGTGGTCAGAATTGTGTATAAATGAAAAGAAGAAAAATTAAGAATTTGTGAATTATTAAAGATGTAAAATTGGATTAAATGGAGTGTTAATAAATTGATTTACAATCTGTAGGATGTGAAATCCACCAATTTTAATGATCAATTTGAAAGTTTAAGTGATTAATTAAAGAAATTAGGAAAATGGAAATTAGTCTAATCGAACCGTAAAAGTATAGGAACTCACTTAGAATTTATTGCTTGATTATGACAAGATTAAAATGAAAAAAAAATAGGGTTGCTAACCGAGGGGGGATCCTTAATGGGTTTCGCTTCGGTTTTCCCCGTGTGACCCACTCGGACCGGTCATTCGGCTAGACCGGGATGAGGGGGTTACATTTGTTGGCATCAGAGCCTGGTTTCCGAGACCTTGGGCAGGTAAGTGAGTAAGTTGTGTTTTATGATTAAGATGCACGGTGTTTGCTTATCATGTAAGCATGTTGCTTGTTATTCGAGTATGCTGTAATGAATGATTGCTTGCTTTGTAAGTATGATTGCTTGTGTGACAAGTATGTTGATTGTTTGTTTAAAAGCATGTTGCTCGTTACCCGTGTATGCGGTGATGTGTGATTGTTTGATGGAGAAGGTATGTTGTTTGATCGTACGCATATGTTTGCTTGTTTAGCAAGTATGCCTTGTAATATGCATAATTGAGCATGTATGTGTGTTGAGTTGCATGAAGCATGTTGAGTAGAGTCTCATTGCTTCTATTACATCGGGAAAAAAAAAGAGATTTTAAGTGAGGAAATCATACTTGAGCCCTTTGGACCTTTTCCTTTGCTAACCCAGTTTGTATGTTAATGTGTTGTTGTTGTTGTTAGTTTATTGCTTTTGGTAAGTTTGAGGCCAAGGCGTGGACTGTTAATCGGTAAGTGGAAACTGTGGGTTCTGAAAATGTGACTGATGTTGAGGGAGTCCATCATCTTGGTTAGGAAGGTATGGTTGTACCGGAGTTGAAGTACAATTTGGTTGACTGATTTAGTATGTATGTGGGTTGGTTCATGTTGTTGAGGAACGATGTGATCGTTTCTGGTGTTAGTGGTGAAAGAGGTGACGACCTATGAGTGGGAGTCAGAGTGTTATCGATGATATAGTAGGTAAGCATTTGGTACAGTTTTGAACTTGTTCCCTTCTGGTTGATTCTGAGTCTGCACTTCTGTATATTGTTAGCAAGCATACAAAGTTTGAATGTGCCCAGTGAAGTGTTAAAGGCAAGTATGAGTATCTTAGTTCTTTGAGGCGAAATCAGGGTAAGGGTCTCGTTTGTGTAATCGGAAAATTCAGAAGTGTTAGTTGGTGACCGTTGAGGTTCAACCTATGATTTTAATGCAAGACAGCCAGTTAGTGTTCGCGAGTGGGAGCTAGTTTGTGTGGTTGGGTCGGTGTACGTTGAGTTGTGTTTCAGCAAGCGAAAGAGATGAAGTCACTTCCGATAAAGTTGAGTTGAGAATGGAGTCTTGAGTTTTGACTCTAGGTTGTTTGTTAGAGGTAGAGCAAGTCCAGCATGATTGTTTGTATGTGATCAGAATTGAATTTTGAAGTTTCGAGATGCTCTAAGAATATTCTAGAAGAATCAGATTTTGTTGAAGAACCAGTCTGAAAACAAGAGGGTCGAAGACTATCAGCTGTGCACAGGTGTAGTTGCAATTTTCACGGATACTTCCTTTTGTGTGAGTATGTAAGAAAATTTGATGTACGTGTTGAGACCTTGGAAGTAGGGACACATGTGACTAGACCTTGTGGTGAGATAGTGGTGGTCAAAAAAAAAGTGCAGAAGATGTTTGTTGATGGTTCAGGGTCATGTGTATGTAGTAGATGTGAAGTGATCGTCTTCCTACAGTTTTGAGGTACGTTTTGACAAGGTTTGGCTTGAAGAGCACAGAATTAGTGTATACGTTGAGACAAAGAGAGAGAGTTGCCTTGAAGTTGCAGGTCTCAGTGGGACTGTAGTAGTAGGCGAGGGTGTGAACTTCTTATTGAATGGTTGATCCAGCTGTGGAGGTCGAAGATTGATTGAGTTTAGTTGGCAGACTTGTTTGGCAATTGTGATGGATTTGATTTTTGAACGAAGATTAGACCGCGGAATGTTAGTATAGTTTGTGTTTTCCTAAAAGTACTTGGAAGAATTGCCTGGTTTGTCTCTTGATAAAGAAGAAGAGTTCGTCATTGAGACCGTTTCCGAGGTTGCTTCTGTTTTGTTAGCTCTGTAACTTATGAATCCCGGAAGAATTGAGAATGTTGAAGAATCAACTACGAGAACTGTTAGGCCTTAGATTCATTAGGCTTAGTGCATCATCTTAGAGTATGATAGTATAGTTTGTGAAGAAGAAAGAGCGGCAGTATGAGAATGTGTTGAGATTTCAGACAGTTGAAACCAGTGGCAGTGAATGATTAGTATCCGCTTCCGAGTGTCGGCGATTTGTTGATCAGTTAGTGAGTGCTTCAGTCTTTCTGAAGATTAATTCGAGATCCGTTTACTACCAGTTGAAAGTGAGAAAAGTTGAAGTATTGAAGAAGACCATGACGAGCTTTGAAGTTAGTGGGGTAGCACCTTTTAGAAAATCAGCTGTATGTCAAGTTACGCAACGTGAACTTCGAGTTAATGAAGATGTTCTCCTAGGACATGCAGATCAGCCGAGTGCATTAGAGTAAATCCTAACTATGCAGAAGAAGATGTGAGTTGAAAGAAACTTTAATGGAAGCTTCGACCTTGATCCGAAAAAAAAAACATAGTGATGTGTTACATGTAGAGTTAGGTCGTGTACCTATGCAAGACAGAAGTTGTGACTTGTTCATTAAGATAGTTGGAAGACCGTGAGAAGAGTTATTTTGTTGTTAGATTTGTTGTTGAGTTGTGAGATGTAATTGCCAAAATTCAGTTTACCAAAGGATAACAGTTTTGTGGCTGAGTTTCATGTTAAACCTACTTTGAGTCAGATACTTGAAGAGAAACAGTTGCAAGACAGGTTCTTGGCACCTCACGTGCAAGACATAACAGAGGAAAGACCTTCAGAATACAGCTTCAGAGATGATAAAGTTTTGCTTTTTAGAGACAGAATAGTTGTGCCGATTGACATAGTGTTTGGAGATGTATTGTTTTGGCCGAAACACACGACAGTTCATTTGCGTTGTATATGAGTAGTGTGAATACGTATTGTGGGTTGAAGATGAATACTTCGGGATTGAGATGATGTGTGATGTGGTTCAGCATGAGGGTAAGTGTATAATTTGCCAGCATGTCAAGACCGAACGTCAGTTTTCTTCTAGTTTGTTGCATCCGTGGAAGGTTATTAATGGAAGTGAGTAATAGAGATCCGGGGTTCCAACTAGATTACTTTTGAAGGTGTCTGCATAGTGTTTGGTTACCTGTTAAAGTCAGATGGTCAGTTAGAGAAAGTTATGGGTCGAGTATTCAAGAAATGTGGTATGAGATTGTTGAATCGGGCTAGTTCTGTTGTTTATTTGTTGCGGTTACCACCAGAGTTAGAAGAAGTTGTGATGTGCCCTGTGTATCTGTGATTCGGAAGTGTGAGTCAGATCTGTTTCGTGCTATGTTGTAGAAGAGATTGAGTTGAGTTTGAAATTTGCGTGGAACGAAGAATCAATTGAGATCTTGGTGTTAGATAGCTGTTGTTGCGTGGTAAGTCTACGAGTTGGTTAGTATGTTGTGGTGAGAAGGAGAGTGCTGAGGAGTATGTTTCAGTGACTCTTCATGTTCGAGGAATTTCGGGGACGAAATTTCTTAAGTGGGGGAGAGTTGTAACACTCGTGTTTTGGGGTTAGGAGTTAGTCGGGTTAATTGGTCTGAGTCGGTAGAACTAATTTTAATCAAATTGAGTTTAAAATAAAAAGGAGGGATATTTTGGTAATTTTAAAAAAAACTTTATATCCTAAAAAACTTAATTATATCATCCTAATCATTTCTCTTCTTCATTCTTTTCTTTCCCCCTCCCCGTGAGAATCATCCCCAAAATCCCTCAAGCCCCCAAATTTTAATTCAACAAATTACTTCATCAATTCAAGGGGTTTTTGAAAGGTAATCACATATTTGAACTCTCCTTTCCATTTCCTATCCACCTATAGTCTTAGATTTCAAAGTTGTGGAGTTTTGAAAATTAGGGTTCATATCAAAATTTGGGTTTTTAAGGGGGTTTTCCAATTGGTTTTGATAAATTGAGTTGGGGCTTTAGTTAATCATGTTAAAAGGTGTAACATATATCAATTTGGTTGAATTTTGGTAAAAATCCGAAATGGGTATTTAGGGCCATTTTTGAATAGTCTAAAACTTGAATTTTGGTGAGTTTTAGAGTTAGGTTGAAGGGCTGATGGTATATGTATGTTAGGAAAGTGTTTTGGGACCATTTAGATATCATTTGGGTGTTTAAAAACATAATTTTCTGCTAAGTAAAATAGGAGTACGAAAATGGGGTTTTTGAGGGTTTTGAGTGAGTTTTAGGGGTTGTTTTAGGTGGGAAATTGATAGCCAATGGTAGTACTATGGTTAGGGGTTGATTTGGGATTATTTGTGGGTGCTATGGATGTTGGAAACATGGTTTTTGGACATGGTTTAGGGGCTGCCCGAATTTGATAAAAATGGGATTTGTTCATGGTTTGCAACATGGTAAATTGCATTTGAATTGTATTCCGGGTTGGTATTTTGATGGTTGATGTTAGAGTAATAGTTGGGGGTTGTTTTGGAAGCGTTTGAATGTGCTAAATATGTTGAAATCACAAGTTTTGGACTGTTTTTCATGGCTGCTCGGATTTGATGATTTTGGGGATTGTTTATGGATTAAATTGTGTGTTTAATGTTTGAAATTGGGGGTTGATGGTTATACTATAGTTGGGCAGTGTTTTGAACATGTTTAAGAGTGTTTTGAATGACTACAATTCTGATTTTTGACGGGTTATTGTGGAAGTACGAAAATGAGAAATTGAAGAATGAACTTGGCTTTGAATTGTGAGAATTGTAATGGATTAGTGTGTTGATGTTAAACTTTGGGATTGTGGCTGATTTTGAGGTTAATATATTGTTTTTGAATGGTTAGAAGCAAGGGAAATCTATGGTGAAGCTTCGGGCTCGAATCCGGAAACTTGGATGCTTGGTAGGCTTGCCGGCTTGTGCTAATGGAGTAGTCGGTGAGTGGTTAAAATATTTTAAATGGCTTTGAGCAATTGGTTCGAGCATGTGGACTAGGTTGAGATTGGTAGACTCACCTAGAGTTAGGATTAGGGTGGTAGCCTAATCCTAAGCTTTAGTTAGAGACATTGGATGATCTCTTTAATTGATGTTATGCCTCATGATGAATTGTGTTACGATGATTATGTATAATGTGTTATACATGTTGTTGAGGCATGGTTTGATGCATTGCTATGCATGTGGTTTGGATTGTAAATTGTGCATGATGATGTTGAGCTTAATATGATGTAAGATGCCATATTATGACTCTTGAAAATGACATTATGATATTATGTTGTTGAGATATTTGATATTGAGCTTAATATGATGTAAGATGCCATATTATGACTCTGAATATCAAAGGTTGTGAAATTTGATTATTATTGGCACTAGTATGCTTGGGTACAATGATCGATCATCAGGATGAGTGTGCACACTAATTGAGTCAAAACGTACGTGGCCTTGGTGGCGTTAAGGCACCAAGGAGGAGTACGGTGATGTAATATTCCACCGGAAATTTTTATATATTCTACGTGATGATGAGTGGAATCCCATCCGTAGGGCATGTGGAAATGCGTTCCACATGCAAGGCCGGTGATGAGTGTAATCCCACCGAGGTAAGGTTGATGTTGGAAAATGTGTTCCAACATGTTATCCGCGTATTCGAGTCATAACTAGGTGCCAATATGAGAAAGTATGTATATGCCAATATGAGATTATGCATACATGTTAAAATGAATTGATATGTGTATCAATGTGATATGAAAGGTGAATTTCAAATGCGAAGCTATATATGTTTTGGTTAATGCATTGAGATATATATGTATCATTGTAAGTTGAGCTTATGAGATGTTGAGCATGACATAATGTTGATTATATGTTCATGCATCATGTTCATTTTGGTTCATGTGGATCGAAGATAAAGTCATGTATTTCATCATGATAATTGCTCGAGCTTGGACCCTGTATTGTCGAAGGTTTGTTTTATGAGCTTACCCTCACTAAGCTTTTATGCTTACGCTCTCTTTTGTTCGACAGTGCAGATAAATAGCTTATGGGTGGCATGGGAAAGGAAAGGTCTTCAAGTGTTGCTTTGGTGAGCTCAATGTATGATTTATAAATTAAAGATTTGTAATAGAAAAGCAATGGGATAGGTGTTGTTGTTTTTGATGCTTTGAGGTGTGTTGTTTTGGTTTGGCAATTAGATGCCTTGTTTGAATTGTAAATATCACTTATGATGCATGCCTTGATGAATGCTTGAGTGATGCATGCCTTGATGAATGCTTGTGTGTGATGGCATGTCCTTTTTGGATGATTAGGTTGCTTAGTTGATATGTCTAAGTCTTCTATGTGTTAATTTGTATCTTTGGTATTGTTGAGATTTTATGTATGTCCATATATGCATAAATTGCTCTTTAATTGGAATGCTATGTATGAATGCATTATACCATGTTTGAATGACTCCCTTGGCTTAAACAGGTGCTCTTGCATGTGTGTATATGCTTTATTGCTTCCTAAATTATGTTCATAGACTTCCTATATATATTCATATTGTGTTTATGGATTGGAGTGGTGACTGAAATTTAGCATTGAATTATGAGTAATGGTTGTGTTTTGATTGGCTAGAAACTATGGTCAAAGGTTTCGAAACCTTCCCAAGGTTTCGAAACTTTTGGTGAAAATTGGGTTCCAGAGAAAATATGGACAGATTTAGTAGTTATAAGAACATGCAACTTTAGAAAATTATAGAAAATTAATTAGTGGGAATTTCGTGCTGAATTTTTGATATATTCTACTTTGACATGTCTAAAGTTGTAGAAAAATTATAAATATGAGTTTTGATCATTGTAGTGAAATCTGGAAACACATTTCGAACAGCATGCAAAACTGTCCAGTAATGCTCTTAGCTGGACAGTGAACTTTGTAAAATTGTAGAAAATAATCTACTAGGAGTTTCGACCTGAATTTTTGATATGTTAAAATTGGGTATGTTAATTGAATTTAGGAACAAACGGTGTTTGATTTGGAGTTATGTACAGGAAATAAGAAACGAATTAAATTAGGTGGTCAGAATTGTGTATAAATGAAAAGAAGAAAAATTAAGAATTTGTGAATTATTAAAGATGTAAAATTGGATAAAATGGAGTGTTAATAAATTGATTTACAATCTGTAGGATGTGAAATCCACCAATTTTAATGATCAATTTGAAAGTTTAAGTGATTAATTAAAGAAATTAGGAAAATGGAAATTAGTCTAATCGAACCGTAAAAGTATAGGAACTCACTTAGAATTTATTGCTTGATTATGACAAGATTAAAATGAAAAAAAAATAGGGTTGCTAACCGAGGGGGGATCCTTAATGGGTTTCGCTTCGGTTTTCCCCGTGTGACCCACTCGGACCGGTCATTCGGCTAGACCGGGATGAGGGGGTTACATTTACACACGTATATATAGTTGGCAAGATCGGTTAGACCATCCTGATCAATAATGGTGTAGAAATTATTAACATTTACACGCACATGTATTAAAAGAACCTGTAGTTCTTGTGGTGCTTATTCTCAAAGGAATTGATTAAATTACACTTATTAAAGAGCATGAAGTTCTTGTGTTGATTAATGGAATTGATTAAATTCCACTTACTAAATAAACTTGAAGTTCTTGTGTTGTTTGTTCTTAAAGGATATAGTTGATCCCACTTACCAAAAGAATTAGAACTTGAAGTTCTTGTGCTGAAGTTGAGGCTACATGTCTTGCATATCTGAATGAAATATGGGCCTATATATCCATAAATGTGGAAAGTTTTATATGATTTTAGTAGATGCATCTACATTGTTTTATCGACTTACAACCAGAAGTTTGTGAGATTGATTCTAAAAAGATTCAGATTATGCAGTTAGACTATTCGTCTTGAAAAGCTAGTGGGTTTATATTTTAGGCTATATCGGTTGTTACAAAGCCTATTGATTATGAAAAATACGGTTTAGCAAATTTTTAATTGGATGCCTCCTATTTAATAGCTAAACTGTGAGAACAAAACATTTATTATTTATATGGTATTTCCATATAACAACACTTATACGCATCAAGCCAACGAGTTATAATAAACTCCCCATTATGATTTGACTTTTGGTCAGAAGTCATATTTCCCATTTTTAAATTTTGAATGTGCGATATATAGTTGAATTGCTCTACCATAATGTACAAAATGGGCAAGTAAAAAGGGTTGAGAATATATATTGAGTACGAGTCTCCTTTTATTCTTAAACATTAATTGGAGAATCATTTATGACATGATTTTTCTCAACATCAGGGGGAGATAATAATCAGCTGGATAGAGGAAAATGAATTATCATTATCTAGATCCTCGTATATGAACTAGAAGTTCATATAATAATGCATGTTATTACATGTCAACTGCCAGACATATTTACTAACCTAATGAGAGTAATTAAGTCTCATATACCAGCTGAAATGCTCTAAGTTTAAATTACATGTTAGAGAAAGTGGATGTAAATCATGCTTGAAGCATGATAGTTGAAAAGTTTCAGGTACCTGAAATAAAGATTGAAATCTTGAAGAGATCTCGATGAGTTATGTCATTACGAGAATGGAACCAAAAAATTGGAAAGTTGTCGACAGCGATTTTACAAACAATTTTACATAAAATACTTCTATAGAAGTAAAGAAAGAAATCGAGGATCTTGTATAAAATATATCCAGAAGTATAGATATTGAATTGTTCTATGTTGAAAGACGCTTTGAACTTCTAAAGGTGTAAACACCTAAAGGTGTAATGCAAGTGAGGCACAAATAAGTAGTCGTAAATACGACTTGAACTATGATTTATGAAAAGTTTTAATTACTTCATGGTGGATGCAATTACTTTGGCAGTTATGAAAAATTTTACATGCGTCTAATTATTTGTGGATCCATATTTATCCTTGAAGGATTTAAAATGCTAGAAGCATTTGGAAATTTTTGAGAAAATTTATTTAGACATGTCTCATGAATATTTTGGCGCATTTGGTATAATCGCCTTAGTGAATACTAATTGAGAAATTGTTGGGTTTTTTGCACGCTCGAATCGATCACCGAAACCGTCAAGTGGGTTGTGTTTGGTTCTTGGATGAATTGGCTAAAACCGAAATAAAGGTAGACAATTTGCACGATGATTTTAGAGTGGTTCGACTACTCAACCGAGTCTACATCCACTACCTTAGCACACCACTAAGGATTTCCCAATTCACTCAACAATGAATTCGTCCCCTTTTCCCGGCTCAGGAGGAAACCGTTACAACCCTATCTTTTGAACTTGGCTAAGATAGAACCAACTCTAGTTTTTCTCTCAAGGCTAAACTAGAACCTCTCCTTTTACAAGGGATTTGTTTGGTAAACTAAATACCTCTCTAGGTGGGTGTTTACACAAATTTAAGCTCACAAGAGTGTACAAAGAATAAAACAATGAAAAACACTCTCTTAAGACTATGTACAAGAGAATAGTAAAATAAAGATTTAGACTCTAATTCTCTTGACCATATTGCTTGGATGTTGTCTCTTGCTTTCTTCAAGTGTTCCAGCCTTCAATTTATAGTCCCAAATGAGTTTGTAGCCGTTTATAGCCGTTGGGAATATTGCCGTTTATAGCCGTTGGGAATATAGCCGTTTATAGCCGTTGGAATAGTACCATTTATAGCCGTTGGGAATAGTACCATTTATAGCCGTTGGAAATAGTTCCATTTATGGCCGTTGGGAATAGTACCATTTATGGCCGTTGGGAATAGTACCATTTATGGCCGTTGGGCTATTTCAAAATACACCGTATCGATACGGTTAGGCGTATCGGTACGGGTTTTGGCTACTGGAATTTTGGTAGTTTAAAAAAACCTTTAAATACATTTTAAAACTATTCCAAAGCCTTTAAAACCCTTAAACATATTTTCAAGTTGTTTTTGACTAAAAACATATTTTAAATTCTTTTCAATTTAGTCCAAAACATTTTTCAAATATTATATCAAAACCTCAGTTCTACAATCTCCCCCTTTTTGATATAATAAAACTAACTTGAAAAATTTGTTTGGGATTCTCCCCCTTTAGCTTTAAAATTGTGAATAAGAGATTAAAATATGAAATCATATAAAGCTCCCCCTTATTCATTTGAAAATTCAATTTTTCAAACCATTTCTCCCCCTTTTTGTTATATCAAAAAGAATTTAAAATGACATTTAAGTTCAAGATAACATAGGAGGCAAAAAAAAATTGACACACTTAAAATTTTGGTTTAAAAAAAAACTGGCTCCCCCTTACTCATTGCATCATATTAGGCTTAACAGATAATCCAAGACTTTAAACAAAAATTAGATAACCAAATGTATAAAATGAAGAAATTAAGCTTAGAGGTTACCCAATCTTCTTCTCATGTGTGATTTGAGCATTCTTTGATTTTGCTTTGCTTGCCATTGCTCCAACACACCTATAAAAGACATTCACTTGATTTTTGGTATCCAAATTGCTTTGGATCCATTTACGTTAGTCACAATGTCTTTAGTTCCCTTGGGAACCCATACTTGTCTAATCCTATAAGACTTTCTATTCCTAATAGGACAAGTATGTAAGGAATGACCATGATAATGGCAATGTGAGCATTTTGCCATTATGTGACAAGATGAATTATTGAAAACAATTTCTTTTTCTTTTGTTAAGCTTTCAAGCTTAACTTTCAAATCAAGATTTTCTTTTTCTAAAACATCTTTACTTGTTTTTGAAAACTCTAAATCATTTTTCAAAATTTCATTTTGGTTTTCAAAATCCACTTTTGTTTTTAAAAGAAAATCATTTTCAATTTCAAGTTTTGAAATCATTTTCTTAAATTTGGAATTCATGGTCTCAAATTCCAAAAATAATTCATCAAAAGCATCTTGTAACTCATCAAAAGAATATGAATTTAATTCATTTGAGTTAGAAGATACCTTAGGCTCCTCGAGAGCCAAAACACCATCCACCTTTGGATTGGAGAGAAGGTTTGCACATGATTGATCATCATCTTTCTTTTCTCCATTCTTGTTGCCATAAAGCTTCTCAAGTTTCTCCCATAATTCTTTGGCACTTTTGCATGTGGAGATTTTCTTGGAAACTTCTTCGTTAAGGCCACAATAGAGAATGTGCATCGCCTTGGTGTTTAGCTTTGCCTTCGTGTCGTTGGCACTCCTTTGCTTTTTCTTCTTCTTTGGAGCTTCCAAATACCCATCTTCAACGATGTCCCAAACCTCATAGTCTTGAGACTTGATGAATAATTTCATGATATTTGCCCATTGGAAGTATGCTTCTCCTTCGAAGAGCGGAGGACACGAGATAGAGCGGCCTTCTTCAAATCTTGCCATTTTCTTGAACGGTGGACTTCGAGCAAATGATCTTTACTCCCGGATGTTAGTCCTTCGATGGAGACGAGGCTCTGATACCAATTGTTGGGTTTTTTGCACGCTCGAATCGATCACCGAAACCGTCAAGTGGGTTGTGTTTGGTTCTTGGATGAATTGGCTAAAACCGAAATAAAGGTAGACAATTTGCACGATGATTTTAGAGTGGTTCGACTACTCAACCGAGTCTACATCCACTACCTTAGCACACCACTAAGGATTTCCCAATTCACTCAACAATGAATTCGTCCCCTTTTCCCGGCTCAGGAGGAAACCGTTACAACCCTATCTTTTGAACTTGGCTAAGATAGAACCAACTCTAGTTTTTCTCTCAAGGCTAAACTAGAACCTCTCCTTTTACAAGGGATTTGTTTGGTAAACTAAATACCTCTCTAGGTGGGTGTTTACACAAATTTAAGCTCACAAGAGTGTACAAAGAATAAAACAATGAAAAACACTCTCTTAAGACTATGTACAAGAGAATAGTAAAATAAAGATTTAGACTCTAATTCTCTTGACCATATTGCTTGGATGTTGTCTCTTGCTTTCTTCAAGTGTTCCAGCCTTCAATTTATAGTCCCAAATGAGTTTGTAGCCGTTTATAGCCGTTGGGAATATTGCCGTTTATAGCCGTTGGGAATATAGCCGTTTATAGCCGTTGGAATAGTACCATTTATAGCCGTTGGGAATAGTACCATTTATAGCCGTTGGAAATAGTTCCATTTATGGCCGTTGGGAATAGTACCATTTATGGCCGTTGGGAATAGTACCATTTATGGCCGTTGGGCTATTTCAAAATACACCGTATCGATACGGTTAGGCGTATCGGTACGGGTTTTGGCTACTGGAATTTTGGTAGTTTAAAAAAACCTTTAAATACATTTTAAAACTATTCCAAAGCCTTTAAAACCCTTAAACATATTTTCAAGTTGTTTTTGACTAAAAACATATTTTAAATTCTTTTCAATTTAGTCCAAAACATTTTTCAAACATTATATCAAAACCTCAGTTCTACAGAAATACTATAAGAATGATCAGATTTCCTTATGTATTTTATAAAGGAGTTTGGATCAAGATCTATTATGATAATTTTAGAACTCCTAAAGAGCTTCAAATTGGAAACTCATGAAGTACTTTCAATACAAGTACTTGAATCTTGACATCAAGTTTATCTCGACCTGAAGATCGAGCATTTTTATATATTTATTTTTGTCTATGAATAGACATAAGCTAAAAGAATCTTAAAGAAGATTCAATATGAATAGAGCATATCTATTGAGTATCACAATAGTTGTAAGATTGTTGGATGTGAATAAAGATAATTATATCTTTTATTGGTCTTGAAGCATTATATATTAGTTGGTCAAGAAATATCTATGAATATACAAAGATCATTACATTTAGATATTCAAACATTCGTCGATGCCTCCTCAAATCTTGTAGAAATAATTGTTATGCACAAGGCAAGCCAAAAATGTGTTTGGCTAAGACCATTGACCCAACATATCTAGAAGATATGTGATTTACTTTCACAAAATATGATACAAATGCTATATTGTGTAGAGATAATTGAAGGTGGATACATCATGGAAAATATTACTCCAAAGTTTTATCCTCCGTTATCTTTAGAAAAATAATATTCAAGTTTGAATTATAAAGATTCAAAGATCTTCTGTGGTGTTTTTATGAGGGGAGTAAATACGCGTTGCACTCTTTTCCCCTTAACCGAGGTTTTGTCCCAATGGGTTTTCCTGGTAAGGTTTTTAATGAGGCAACATGTTATGCGTATCAAAGATGTGTGTACTATTTTTCCTTCACTAAAGAACTTTTTTTCCCATTGGGTTTTTATCTTAGTAAGGTTTTAACGAGGCACATTATCTTCATAGACATCCAAGGGGAAGTGTTATGAATATTTATCTATGTGGATGTCTATCATGATTAGAACTTTATCTAAGGAGTTTGATTTATTTATTATTAGGAATATTATCTCTATTAATTAGAGTTTAATGTATTATGTACTTCTTATGCCTATAAATAGATGATTTAATGAAGGCATTATATACACTTGAATATTGAGAATAATACAAATCTCCCTCTTTCTCTCATCTCTTTGTTCTTCTTGTTCTTCGTTCTAATTCTTGTTCTTTATTTTATTCACAACATAAAGATTATTGTTATTCTTTGTTTTATTTTTTAAAAAGCTTTTCTTAGAAGATGACTTGAAAATTTTATAACCTTATTTTAGAAAAGATTTTTCTTTATGTTTTTCAAATTTTTATTCTATTGAAATTCTAAACTTCTACCTATGTCTATTAAAGCCTCTTTTTTAAAATTTTATCTTTTATTTTCTTTTTTTAAAAATTATTATTTATTTTTTCTAAAGCACCCTTATTTACTTCTTTTCTAAAAAAACCTAAGCACCTTTTATTATTAAATTTCAAAACCTATCTTTATTTTCTAACAAATTAAGACCCTTTATATTTTTTTTCACCCATGATTTATTATCTTCTAATTAAACCCATTGATTTTATTTTAAAAAAACAAACATTAATTCAATTTTATTCCTAAATCTAAAAAAGCAATTTAAAGTTTCAATTATTTCATTTTTAAAGATCAAAGTTCTAAAAACAACATCTTTTAAACATGCAAGAATTTTAAAGATTAAATTAAAAACTAAACAAAAATCTAGAACGAAATTATTACCGGATCCAAGAAACGATCTTCCAACTTCAACAAACACAACCTAAAAACAAACAAACACAACACAAGAAAACAAAATTCAACCAAGAACAAGTATGAAATTCACTAAAAATTAAAGAGAAGAAAAGAATTTTTACCGAAAATGAAGAACTCGTGTGCGATCCTTCTCGAATTGCTTCCCAAACACCTCTAGAAAATAGCCCAAAACTCGAACTTCACTCCAAAAATTTCCAGCAAACTCAGAGAATTTTTTAAAGGATTTTCAGATTTTTTTAGCTTTGTTTTTTTTTTGCTCTCCAAATGTGTGTTGAACAAAGGCGTTTGGGGGTTTATACTTGAATTTAAGCTTACAAATCAATCAAAATCAGGATTTAATCCCCAAATTGGAGCCAAAATCAGACAAGAGGCATGATCCTCGGTAAAACCCCAAAAAAATCATCCAATTTGATTCAAATTCGGGGTTGAATTTTCTCCTTGATTCGAGCCCTAATTTTAACCCTTTTCCATTGATTATTTTGCAGATTCTGACGGCTACGGTGGACGGCGGCGAGCGGCATCGGTGGCATTGGAACAGTGACATCGAGACGGATCGGCCGCTACCTTCAGCGGCGGCGGTCGTGGCCCAGGGACGGCGAGATATCGTTCGACAGCCGCCCAACCTAGGGGTTTTGGCTCCCCAATCGGGCGCATGGCTGCATGTAGGGGTGATAATGAGCCTGACCGGCTCGCGAGCTACTCGGGCTCGGCTCGGTCAAAGCTCGGCTTGAGTGAGCTCGACTCGGGCTCGGCTCGGTCAAAGCTCGGCTTGAGTGAGCTCGACTCGGGCTCGGGCTAGGCTCGAGACCATAACAAGACTAGCCGAGCCGACCCAAGCTCGGCTCGGAAAGCTCATGAACAGGCTCAGAATAATTATATATGTATGCACTAAAAGTAATATGTTTAGCAAAAGATACAACAATTAAGAAAAAGTCACTTCTAAAGTATAGTTGTAATTATTTAAATTAACTTCTAATAATTTTTAGATTGTTTTCTAACACTTATATTAGTAGATTACTAAAATTAAATGGCTAAATTGAATTAAAGTAAACTTTACACTATAAATTAAGAAAAGATCAAGGACTAAAATAATAAAACTAAAAAGTAACATGGTTGAAATGGGTTTACCTATCCCTATAAAGCTTGAAAAGGAGAAACAACTTTACAATAAAGTTATTTGCTTAACCCTATTTCTTGTACTTCAGTTCCTTGTTTTTTCCAACTTCCAAATGGTAAATAATCTCTTATCACTTATTTAGGTTCTGTTAGATTGCCTAATGGTATTCAATTGTGTAATATCTTGTTTGTTTTCAATTTTACTCATAATCTTATTTCAGTTTCCAAATTAACAACTGAATTGCAATGTGTTGTTTTCCTTTATCATGACTTTTGTATCTTTACAGTGGTGTGATGAAAGGGATTGGTAAGGAGTCTAGAGGTCTATATTTGCTCAAGTCTTCTTTAGTCAAATTTTCAAATGATTCTGTTTGTAGGTCTGTTAGTGTTTCACAAAATTCTATCAATGCTTGTAAGTCATTTGATGTTACTAAAATTCATCTCTGGCATGCTTGTTTGGGTGATGTTCCAGTTTCTCAATTGCCTAGATTACCAGTGTTTCTTCATAATACTGTGAATATTGGTTCTGTTCCTACTTGTTCTGTTTGTCTATTAACAAGACAATCTAGGCTTCCTTTTACATAAAGCCATTCTAGGTCTACTACCCGTTTATTCGTTTTCACATAGATTTATAGGAGCATTACTGAATCTCGACTCATAGTGGTCATCGTTTCTTCCTTACCCTTGTTTATGACAACAATAGGATGAATTTGGTGTACTTATTGAAGCTTAAGAGTGATGCTATCATTTGCATTCAAAAATTTGTTTCTATGGTACAAACTCAATTCACTACTTCTTTTTAAATCACACGCAATGATAATGACAGTGACTTTTTCAACTCTGATTGTTCCTCCTTCAATTCTTTAGGGATAATTCACCAAAGTTCTTGTGTGCACACTTTGCAACAAAATGGGATTGCAGAACGTAAGCATAGACATCTTTTAGAGGTTGCGAGAGCCCTTAGATTCCAATCTCATATCCCTATCAAATTCTAGAGGGGGAATGCATTCTTGCTACTTGTTATATCATTAATAGGTTGCTCTCTTCCATTTTATCTTGGAAAACTCCTTGAGAGATTTTGTACAATAAACCTCCTAGTTATGATCATTTCATAATTTTTGGTTGCTTGTGTTTTGCTACAAATCTTACATCCTGTGATAAGTTCGATTCTTGGGCTATTACATCTATTTTTTGTGATATTCTCTAACTCAAAAGGTTAGTTATTGTTTAACCTTCATTCCAAAAAATTCTTTATCAGTAGAGATGTCGAATTACATGATGATCAATTTCCCTTCCATAGTTCATCTCCTTTTCATACTTCGATATCTTCTCCCCCCCAAAATCGTTTTGTTTCTAATTCTAATTTTTACATGTTCATTTCTCTTTTTCATCTGATCCCCATGCTCAAACTCTTGTTCAATCTCATGCTCAACCTCCTGTTCAATCTCTTGCTTCCTTTAATGCTCAACCTCTTGATCAGACTTCACCCATTTCTTCTTTCCCTCATCTGAAACAGATTTCACCACATCAACCTCCTAACCAATATATTTCCACTTCTCCTGACCTTGTTTCATCATAACAACCTCATGACCATTATTTCTTTACTTCTTATGAGCAACAATCTACTACTCATAAACATGGTACATCTGCTTCAATAAGTGCATCTGATCCTCATGTTGCCTTTAGGAAATCCTCTAGAGTGTCTAAGCCATATACTTGGTTAAATGACTTTGCCTGTTCTGGTCAATATTCTTCATCAACAGGTCTTTTTTAGTCTTTGTCTTATACACACTTACCCTCTCACACTCAGGTTTTTTTGTCTTCTATTTCTCATATTTCTGAACCAAAATCTTATACTAAAGCTATTCAAAACCCTGTTTGGGTTCAAGCCATGGCTGAAGAAATTCATGCCTTGGAATCTAATAATACATGGTCACTTGTTCCATTACCACCAAGAAAAATTCTTATTGGGTGTAAGCGGGTTTACAGGGTTAAGTAAAAGGCATCAGATGAGGTTGATAGATATAAAGCTTGCCTCGTTTCTAAAAGGTATAATTAACAGGAGGGGATTGATTTTGTTGACACTTTTTCTCCTATGGTAAAGATGGTTACCATTCGAACCATTTTAGCTCTTGCTTCAGTTTTCAATTGGTCTTTCTTTCGAATGGATGCTTTTAGTGCTTTTCTACAAGAGGATCTTTATGAAAAAGTTTATATGCAATTACCATAGGGTTTTTGCAGCCAAAAAGAGAAAGTTGTATACAGACTACAAAAATCCTTGCACGGGCTCAATAAAGCATCAAGGAAATGGGACTTGAAACTTAATGAAGCATTGGCATCTGCTGGTTGTATTGAGAGTAAACATGATTACTCTTTGTTCATTAAAAGGAAGCAAGGCAAGATGGTTCTATTATTGGTCAATGTTGATGACCTATTGATAACTGGAAATAGTGGTGTCTGGATTGCGGAATTGAAACAAATTCTAAATGATCTTTTTAGAATGAAGGGTTTGGGTGAGCTCAAGTACATTTTTGGTATTGAGTTATTAAGATCAAAGGAGGGTCTTTTACTAAATTAGCGAAAGCATGCTCTTGAATTAATTAAAGACGCTGGATTGGAGGGAGAAAAATCTGTTGTAACTCCATTAGAACAAAACTCGAAGCTAACTTATTTGGAGTACAACATAATATTGATAATGATTTGATAGAAGATAAATTAGTTTATGAACAACTCATTGGAAGGTTAATTTATCTGACCTATACAAGACCAGACATCACTTATACAATGAACTTTTTTAGTCAGTTCATGCAACAACCTAAAAAATTTCACATGGAACATCATTGAGAGTTGTAAAGTGCATTAAAAGAGAGCTTGACAGGGAATTTTGTTAAAAGCTTCAGGTGATTGTCAAATTTCAGCCTATTGTAATTCTGTTTGGGCCACTTGTCTAATGACTAGAGAATCTGTTACAGGATTCTACATTAAACTTAGAGAGTCTTTGATTTAATAGAAGTAAAAGAAGCAAACTATGGTAGCTAGGTCTTCGACAGGGGCATATTATAGAGCTAGGGTAGTTGTAATTTCAAAAACTATTTGACTGTGAGGTTTACTTGAAGAACTTGGTGTGGAAGTGATACATGCATGAGAGGGGTGAAACTAATCATCTTGGAAAAGAAGTTGAAACTATTTTGCAAGTGAGAAACGTCAATAATATTGCGATGCATTTTTGGAAGGGATCCAAAAAATTATGGGTCAACATATCTTCTTGAAAGTTGTCTAGCTGTCAATTAGCTTTCCAAAACATCTTGAAACGCTTCAATCAGACATCTGGAACTCAAGATACGTCTATTTTAGCGAAGACGACGCATGCAGAAATTCCTATACGAGATTAATTTGAGATTTTTGGATAATTACGAACTTTCAAGATTTTATTTGATTATTTGTAATTTAAATCAATATAGGATTCTACAATATCTATTATGATCAGATTTATTTAATTAGGATTTTATTTTTAACATTTATTTATTATTAGAAGTTACTTATGTAATTAGGAGATTATAATTTTAGAATTTATTTATTGTATTTAATTCTTTAAGATTAGTAGGATTAGAACTTCTCCAAGGCCTATATAAGGAGGAGGCATCTCTCATTGTAAAAACATACCTTGATTTTTTTTTGGAAGAAATAACATTTAGATTACTTTTGAGTATTTCTTTTTGCAAGTTCCTTATTGAAAAAATTGGATAATTTTGGAGCTTTGAATGAGAAATTGATTCAAATGTAGTTGAGAAAAATGTGGAAGCAATTGTTGGTTCGTAAATGTGTAGACGTGCACGATGTGAGTAACGCAAATGTTTGAACCAGTCTGGTCCTCTATGGGCCTATATATATTTTGACCCAAATTTAAAATAATTTTTTCCTCAAATAAGAGCATATATTTGCCAATTTTTTCTTGGAATTAAAAGGGTAAATATTGAAAGCTACCTTTAATTCAGATAGTAATTTTAGAAATTGCTCTCTAAAAGAATCAATTTATTCTCAATATTAAATGCTCCATTAGGTCAAAAGTTTTTTATACCCTTCATGAAACCCCTATAAATAGTGTGCAAACCTTCTAGGTTTTACACAATTAAAAAACACAGAGAATTTTTTATTGTTTTACTCTATGATTTTCAAAAGTAATTTTTGGCGATAGGAGAAGGCAATATTGTAGTTCGCAATCTCTGTAGTTGTGCTACTGTAGTTGATCATCTAGTTGTTGTATCCTGGGAGACAACGATAAAAAATCTCAAGAACCAAGGAGTGGCCGAAAGTTGTCTTAAAGAAACTGTGTAGCTACGAGCCTCAACTCGTTTCCAATCGGTTTAGTTTTAAATATGTTGTATCAATAATTTTGTTCTGTCCGATTCGGTATTTTAATACAATATTTGTATTTTACTGTTTATTTTATTCTTGGATTAACAATTTTTCTAACAATCTTAAAACAGATTTTTTTTAAAATTTAATACAAGATGAACAGGACGATGAACAATTTTGGTCGATGCTTACAATACTTTCCCGTATACACCATCGCAATACGATGAACATGGTTGAATATTGCTGCAGCAGGCACAAACAGGTTACTCATATTTGATTATCCACGTTTGTATAATGTTGCAATGAGATGTTGCTGCAGCCTCATGGACTTGGAGAGCAAGATGGCTCAAATGGAAATAAAAAGCAAGAACCAAGGAATGGAAATTGGCTTAAATTGTGGTATTATTAAAACCATAAATTTGTGGTATTAATACCATTGTTTTATGCTTTACTTAAAAGGTAAACATTCACTCTATGTAATGTACGGTAAACGTTCAATGTTTTATTCAAACCGATCGTGTAGTATGAAAAGGAAAGGAAAAGGAAAATAATTTTTTTAATTGCTTTGATTATTTCCTTTAAATAATTGGTTCGTCGTTTTAACGAATTTACTTAATCTCTTTACCAAATGAAAATCTACGAAATCTTTATCAGTTGGAAACTGAGGTCAAGTAAATAAATTTATTTTTGAAAATTTAATTTCTGTCATTTTAACGGGTTTACTTGATCTCCTTTCGAACAAAGTGGACAAATCTGTTTAAACAGAAATTGTCATTGGAAGTAAGATTGGTTATTGATTTTGTTTCAGAATTATAATTTTATTGGATAACAAAATCGAAATAATCAAGAATTAATTTTCTAGTTATTACATAATTATTGCTAATTCTGGGAAACACTATTAAACGGATAATTGAAAATCCTTTTGAAAGTGCATGTCTAGGATTGGTTTCTTAAAAAAATTTGGTATTTAAGCGTGCCTAGTGCACCTCCTTTCTTTCATGCTAATCTACCTGGTGCATGTTAATTATTGAGATTTCTCGTATACCGTGTGAACATTGTGACCATGAGTCATAATAAAGGTACAACAAAAAAGCTAGACAAACTTGTCAACCCTAATATTGCCAACGCAAACATGATGGAATTCAATAAGGATTTCAAAATGACTTCGAGGAAAGAGTTGAAGCTTCAAAACGTGTTGTATGTACATGACATACAAAAGAACCTTGTTTCTGGGACCCTCCTAAGTATGCATGGCTTTAAGATGGTGTTTGAATCCCAGAAGATTTGTCAAAAGAGAAAATATTGTGGGAAATGATATGTATTGAATAATATGTGGAAACTCAATACCATCTTTGTAATAGCTAAAAAATTAATAAGAAAAATATCTTTTCTTCTATTTATATGCTTGAGTCATATGATTTATGGCACGGTAGGCTCGAACATGTTAATTATGATACCTTACGTAGGTTGATTAACTTGGAGCACATTTTTGTCACTGAATTTTCACCATCTTTTTATTTATTATTATTATTATTAGGGACTTTTTTATAGTTAAAACCTAAAAATGTAATAAAGGAGCTCATTTTTAGAGGCCCAAAACCTAATTTTTTAAGAATTAAAATAGGCCATTAGATTAGGGATAATAAATCAAGGGCAAAGAAAAACAACTAATTAAAACAGAAAAAAAGAGTCAAAACAACAAAAAAAGGGCGGGACACGCACATCTAGGGGTGAAAACGAGCCGAGCCGAGCTTAACCAAGCTCGGCTCGGCTCGAAAACAATATCATTAGACTCGGCTCAAGCTCGAGGCTCGCCGAGCTCAAAATTTTAGGCTCAAGCTCGGCTCATAAACAATACTATTGGGCTCGACTCGAGCTCAAAGCTCGTTAGGCTCAACTTGAGCTCGTCAGGCTCGGCTCAAGCTCGGCTCTAAATAAACCATTCTAAGCTCAAGGATCATTAAAGTAATCCAAACTTTGAAAACTCAAATTTAAAGCCATCTCAACTAAAAACCCATGGGAACAAAAGGCCCATGTTTACTTGATCTCAACCGAAAGGCCAAGAGTAAATTAGCTTATTGTTCTAAGTTTAAGCACCTATTTATAGGCTTCTTGCTCTGCTTGCTTTATTTATGTTAAAGATGTGGGATATTGGTGTAAATTTGATAATATGTGGTCAGTCGCTCTAGTATCCAATATCCATTCAATTGATGTATGAGTAAGAGAACAAAATGAAGGAAAAGTACTTGCCAAATTCACAGAGGTATCTGAAACTAGAGTTTAGTTCAGGAGCCCCAGAAGCTGTGTATACTGCTCCGAAGTGAAAGCTAGCGGAATGGATGAAACTCCAGGAGAACTTGAATCTATATTAGAACTGCTATGGTTCATGGATGTCTGAGGTCCCTTTTTATTGTTGAATTTAAAGTCAGCCGGAAATCCAATGAGATGGTAACAATGTTCCTTCTTGTGACCTTTAATCTTACAGTAATCGCATGTACCGGTAAAATGGCGACGAGTGTTAGGCAGATTAGAGTACAAAGCAATAGAATCAATGAGAGGAACAACACCGGACATGTGAAGACGATAAGATTCTTCTTGAACAATCATGGAATATGAATTGTTGACAGATGGCAAAGGTTGCATTAACAGAATCTGACTGCGAAGAGAGACATATGTCTCATTGACCCCCATCAAGAACTGAAAAAGACGTTGCTGAGAAATATGCTTCAAATTTTGTTGAGCATTCTCACAGTTACATGTCGAAAAAGGGACCAATGCAGCATATTCATCCCAAAGAAGTTTCAATTTTGTGAAATAAACAGAAATAAAAGATTCACCTTGAACTAAGGTTGCCACTTCTTGGTGAAAAAAAACAATGTTGGGTCCATCAACCTTTTTGAACCTTTCTTTTAGATCAACGCAAACTAGAGCGGCACTGGATGTGAAGACAATTCCAGCTAAAAAATCCTTGCTAACAAAATTGTTGATCCAAGAAAGAAAGATATTGTTGCACCTATCCCATTGAGCTTGAAGGGAAGACTGATAATCATCGTGTTGGTAGTCGCCATTAACAAACCCTAACTTATTTTTGGCAATAATGGTGGTTCGCATAGAGCGTCTGAAAATCATGTAATTATCAATTCCAGATAATTGATGTGAAATGAGGCTCGTACCAAGAGTATCTGAAGGATGAAGATGGAGTGTGTGGTTAAAATCAACTATGGTTGTATCCATCGTCGGTGGTGGCAACTCAGGTGGCATGATGAAAAATGAACGAGCAAATGAATTTGGAGGAAAATGACAGAATTGGGGAAAATTTTGCCAAAAAGAAACAACGGAAAAAATGTTGGAACAAAGAAAGAGCCCAAGAGATGTGAAGGCCCAAAGTGAATGAGAAAATAAGATCGGTTTAGACTACAAATACTGTAAAGTTTCCACAAGTTATATATTTCATGCACATTCCATCTCATTTTATTGTTGTTTTTAAGTACATTTTTGGCATAATTAGGATCATGCATTGCATTTTACAGTATTCTTTACTTGGCCATGCTTTTTATTTATTATATTTTATTTGGTAAAGAAAAGGTATTGTTTTAGCTTAGTTTTAGTTTCATGTACTAGAAGCTGGCAGAAGGAGAGAGGAGTTGTACTGATGCAGTTCCAGACAGAGACATCAGTTGCTGAATAGATGTTGTCGCCCTACCTTCCGCCCAAGACATCAAACTGAGGAATTGGAGAACTGGAGTGCGATCTGTAGAGTAGAAAATCCTGATTTTAACGATGTTATCCACTCAATTTTTCGATGACTGTAGCAGCAGGCAGAGCCGCCGAAGGAGGAATTCGAATGCAAAAGATACTTTGAAGACTTCTACACGAAGAAGAACTAGACCTAGCTAATGCCTATATATACCTTAGGCATAGTTTAGGTTTTCTTGCCGCCATTATGTTCTAAAATTCTCTTTGGGTTTGGGTTATGTTGTAATTAGTGTGAGAACAGTTGTTTAGGATTTTAAATTTGTTTTTGCAAATAAAGCTTCAAGGTTTGCTTATTCCATGTTCTTCATAGTTTTCAATTAAGGAGAAAGATTAGTTGATTACTATCCATTTGTTCGGTATCGAGAGAGTCGAAGTCATGAAAGGAGTAAGTATAGTCTTCACCATAATCAAGTGTTGATCAATCTAGTCTAGACATAGGTTAGGGTTTAAGGCGGCTAAAAGAGAACGAACCAAACATTGTTGTCTTTGCACGATTCACGCCGCGACAGGTATTATCTGCAGTGGGCATCAACAACATTCTGACTTAGACATAAGCGGGATCACTTTTGAAGCGTTCTGCCAAACCTTGTAGTTCTGTCGAGTTTGCCACCGAGACACTTCCATTCCACTGTCGGGCAGCGAGAGCGTCACAGCAGCCTACCTGCCATCCCCAGCCGAGGTAGCGAAGTCTGGCAGCACAAAGTAACTATTCCTATTCAACGCAGTTTCACACTAAGCAGCAGCATAACCCGGCCCATTCCATCAATTTGAACTCTTCCCTTTTATTTACTTGTGTTTTATTTTATTTTCCTCTTAAACAATTCAACTTATTTGTTCATTTAATTTTCCTTTATGCATGAGTTGCGATTCAAGTCAAGCTGTCCAATCCCTGTGGGAGACGATATCTTTTATACTATTACTTAAGAGGTGTGAAACCTATGTTTGATTTTGATATAATTAAATCTTTAAGGATCAAATTGAAAAACTTAAAATTGTTTTATAAGTCCCTTAATAAGTTTTAAATCACCAACACTTTAAAACTGATTTGAAAAACTCAAACTCAAAATATTTTCTAAGTGTTCCAAGGCCAAACTATTGAAAACTGTCCAGGTGTATCGATACGCTTCCAGCCGTATCGATACCTTTTTTAGAAAGTTGGCTACTGTCGGAACTTGTTTCGATACACACTTAACCGTATCGAAACACCGTATCGAAACAGATTCAGTTTGTATCGATACGCTCCTTCGTAAAAGCCTAAAAGAGTTTGAATGGCGTACCGATACGAATTCACCCGTATCGATACGGTTTTAATAAATTTTAAAATCAAGTCGGTTTAAATATTTTGACCGTTGGTGTCAGTTGGTTAGGTAACCAAATTTTAAAATGGTAGTTGACCCGTATCGATACGGTAAACCCCTGTATCGAAACGGAAATCGACAGTGAGCTAAGTCGAGAAAAAGGTATTGATACGGTCTTAGCCGTTTCGATCCCCCGTATCGATACGCTTACGTGCGTTTCGATACCCCCTATTTATTGTGCACAACAGTTCTTTCTTTTCTGAGACAGGTATCGATACGGCTCCCCGAGTACCGATACGGGTAGCTGCTGAAGTGCATTTATGGTGAGAGAGGGTTCCAACGGCTCTATTCAATTCCCCAACCACCCAAACGGCTAGAATTAATAGAGGAGGTATAAATTGAAGCTCTTTGAAGGCTAGCAATAACTATTGCATAAAAGACAAACATTCAAGCAAAAATCCAACCTCAAGTGTGCTAAATTTCCAATCTCTTGTAATTCCCAAATTTTGTTGTATCCAATTCTTATTTTATCTTCAAATTTGGGTTGAGTGTTGTACTTCTAGGGACAAATTTGTATTTGAGAGATATACTTCTTGTCCAATTTCTTCTTTGATTATTGGTGAGGGTTTGGTCAAATTTTGGGTAGAAAATTTGACCGGTTGTGTAAAGGTTACCTCCTAAGCCTTGAAAAGGGGAAGAACAAATAGTGAATTGTTGAAATCCTTAGTGGTAGCTAAGGTAGTGGATGTAGAGTTCATTTGGAGAACTTGAACCACTCTAAAATCTTTTGTTCTTCATTTTTAAATTGCCTTTTCACTCCACAAAGATTTTAAATCCCAATTCACCCCTCTCTGGGTCTTGATCATTCAATCGATCCACTCAACAATTGGTATCAGAGCCTACCTCTTTGAAGGATTCACAACCACAAGAGGAGTTCCTAGGAAGAGTGAGATCAACAAAAAATCAAGCCATGGCTTCTACCTCCGGTTCGGGCATGTATGAGTCTCAATCCACTACAAAGCCTCCCTTCTTCAACGGTGATAACTATTCTTTTTGGAAGAATAGAATGTGTCTCTTCATCAAGTCCAACAACTGCTTAGTTTGGGATGTCATTGAAGATGGCCCTTATATTCCATTAAATCAAGATAGTGAAGGCAAGATGGTTTTGAAGAAAAAGGTGGAGATGAGTGAGGAAGAAAGGAGAAAGATTCAAGTAAATGACAAAGTTCTCCACATGCTCTTTTGTTCATTCGGTCCGGACATCTATTCTAAAGTGTCATCTATTGAGAGTGCCAAAGAAGTGTGGGACACTCTTGAGACTACCTATGAGGGAACCAATGATGTCAAAGAAACTAAGATTGGAATTCTCAATCTTAGTTATGAAAATTTCAAGATGGAGCCCGATGAGACGGTGTCCAAGATGTTTGATCGTTTCTCCACAATAGTCAATGGGCTCAAAGGATTTGGAGAGATCATACCGGAAGACAAGCTTGTCCGGAAGCTACTTTATTCACTTCTCGAATCTTGGGATGGGAAGAGAACCGCCATCATAGAGGCTAAAAATTTGAAGACTCTAAAGCTTGATGAGCTAGTGGGTTCTCTACTCACTCATGAGATTATGAAACAAGGAAGGGAAGAAGAGAAGAAGAAGGAAGAGAAGAGAGTAGTGAAGTTAGAAGTTGAAAAGAAGAAGAAGATGGGAATAGCTCTTAAAGCTTCACTACTCGAGGAAAGCTCTTCTAGTGAGGAGGATGACCTTGAAGAATTGGCTATGATAGCCAAGAAGTTCTCTCGATTCACGAGGTCCAATCATGGAAGAAAAATTCAAAGAAGGATGGACTTCAAAGGTAAGAACAAAGAAGAAGCAAGGGATCAAATCATTTGCTTTGAGTGCAATAAACCTGGTCACATACGTTCAGAGTGCCCTCAACTCAAGAAGAAGGGCTTTGAGAAGAAGAAGAAGCTCAAAGCCAAGCTTGCTACTTGGAGTGATGAGGAGTCATCGGAGGATGACGAACAAGAAGTGGCCAACCTTTGCCTCATGGAACTTGAGGAAGATTCCTCCATGGTAACCTCTAACTCATCATCTTTAGATTTTACATATGATGAATTAAATGATGCATATGATGAGTTACAAGAGGTCTATGATGAATTAGTTGAGAAATATAAAGAGTCGGTCATTAGGAATAAGAAAATTATTTTGGAGCTAAATGAGAAAAATGACTCACTCTCTCAAGCTAATTCAAAATTTGAGAAAAAGATATTAGGGTTGAAAGATGAACTTAAATTTTTTCAAGATGAAAATGTTGATCTTAATAATCTTTTATCTCAATGCAATAGTGAACACCAAAAGGTGTTAGATGAGCTTAACAAGCTCAAGGAATCCTTTAAAAATGTTGGTAGTATGAAGCATGAAATTGGTGAATCCTCTAAAACAAACCAACTTAAGAAAAGGACTAATAACTACAAACAAGGTAGTCTTCCTAGACATAGAAGGACTAAAAGAATTAGAAGTGTATGGGTTCCTAAGGAACTTGTAAAATCTAATAACATTATTGCTATGTCATCTTGGATCCCTAAGGGAACCAAGGTTTTGGGAGCTAACACTCATGGACCCAAAATGATTTGGGTACCAAAAACAAAAGCTTAATATCTTTGTTTGTAGGGGGAGCATTGCTACAAGGCCAAAGCACAAAGTCAAAACTCATGGTACCTTGATAGTGGATGCTCAAGGCATATGACCGGAGACAAGAGTAGATTCATGGATCTAAAGCCAAAAAGTGGAGGAGTGGTGACATTTGGTGACAACTCCAAAGGCCACATTAAAGGTATTGGCTCCATAGGTAATCACTCTACTATTCTCATTGAAAATGTCTTGTATGTCGATGGTCTTAAACATAACTTGTTGAGCATAAGTCAATTGTGTGATAAAGGATTTAATGTTTTATTTGATAAAAATGGATGTAAAATTGTTGACATTAAATCTAATAATATTATGCTCATAGGTCATCGCATAGGGAACATATACATGGTGCATCTAGATGACATTCATACATCTCATGCATGCTTAGTAGCACAAAATGAAAATGATGCATGGTTGTGGCATAGGAAACTAGGACATGCTAGCATTAGTGTTTTAGAAAAACTAGTTTCCCTTGATCTAGTTAGAGGTTTACCCAAGATTAAATTTTCAAATGATAAATTTTGTGATGCATGCTCTAAGGGTAAACAACATAAGTCTTCCTTTAAATCCATTAATGATGTTTCTACTAGTAGATGTTTACAACTTATCCATATGGATTTATTTGGGCCAATTAGGACTATGAGCTTGGGTGGTAAGTCTTATGCTTTTGTACTTGTTGATGATTTTTCTAGATTTACTTGGGTTCTATTTTTAAGTACTAAAGATGAGGCTTTGGAAAAATTCATCACATTTTCAAAACTAACCCAAAATGATCTTGAATTTAGAATTTCACATATTAGAAGTGATCATGGAACCGAGTTTCAAAATTTAGGGTTTGAAGATTTTTTAAATGAAAATGGTATTAGCCACAATTTTTCGGCTCCTCGAACTCCTCAACAAAATGGGGTAGTTGAGAGGAAAAATAGAACTTTGCAAGAAATGGCTAGAACTATGCTTTGTGAAAATAATTTACCTAAATATTTTTGGGCGGAAGCCACAAACACCGCTTGCTATATTGTTAATCGAGTAATGATTAGGCTAATTTTAAAGAAAACACCTTATGTGATTTTAAAATCTAAAAAGCCTAACATTAGCTATTTTCACCCTTTTGGTTGCAAGTGCTTTATTTTAAATAATGGAAAAGACAACTTAGGTAAATTTGATGCAAAAAGTGATGAAGCTATTTTCATAGGTTACTCTTTAACCTCTAAAGCCTATCGAGTATTTAACAAAAGAACTTTAGTAGTAGAAGAATCTATTCATGTTGTATTCGATGATAACCTCCTTCCAAGGAAGGATTCTTGTGATGATGATGATGTAGGAATCATAAATGCCTTTGATGGAGGACAAACTTCAAAGGAGGTTGAGATTCCAACAAAAGAAGAGGACACACAAGATCCACCTCTTGAAGCCTTAAAGGACTTGGCTCTTGAGGAAAAGGTAGTGAGCTACCCAAGGGAGTTCAACTATGTCAAAGATGGTGAAATCTTGGGTGATCCATCCAAGGGGGTAACCACTCGATCTTCTCTTAGATTAATGAATCATGTTGAATTTATCTCATGCATAGAGCCTAAAAATATAAAAGAAGCATTGAAAGATGACTTTTGGATTATGGCTATGCAAGAAGAGTTAAATCAATTTGAGAGAAGTAACGTTTGGACATTAGTTGATAGGCCTAGTAATCAATCTACCATAGGAACTAAATGGGTCTTTAGGAACAAGCTATATGAGAGTGGTAACATTGTAAGAAATAAAGCTAGACTAGTAGCACAAGGTTACACTCAAGAAGAGGGAATAGATTTTGATGAAACCTATGCACCCGTAGCTAGAATGGAAGCCATTAGGATGTTGCTTGCATATGCATGTTATCATAATTTCAAGCTTTTTCAAATGGACGTTAAAAGTGCGTTTTTAAATGGTTTTATAAATGAAGAAGTGTATGTGGAACAACCACCGGGTTTTGAAGACTCAAAATTTCCAAATCATGTTTTCAAACTCACCAAAGCTCTTTATGGTTTAAAACAAGCTCCTAGAGCTTGGTATGAAAGACTTTCAAACTTTTTAATTGAAAAAGGTTTTGAAAAAGGTAAGGTGGACACTACACTTTTTATAAAAATGTATAAAAATGACATCTTAGTAGTTCAAATTTATGTTGATGATATCATTTTTGGTTCTACTAACGAATGTCATTGTCAAGAGTTTGCTAAGTTAATGCAAGGTGAATTTGAGATGAGCATGATGGGGGAGCTCTCATTCTTTTTGGGACTCCAAATCAAGCAAAAGAAGGATGGCACCTTCATCAATCAAGCAAAGTACATAAAGGATATGCTCAAGAAGTTTGGCTTGGAGAATGCAAAGCCTCAAGCCACACCTATGAGCTCTTCTACAAAGCTTGACAAAGATGAAGGAGGTGAGTGTGTTGACTATAAGCTTTACCGTTCTATGATTGGATCATTGCTTTACCTTACCGCAAGTAGACCGGATATCTTGTTTAGTGTTTGCTTGTGTGCTAGGTTTCAAGCTAGTCCTAGAGAGTCTCACCTTATAGCCGTTAAGAGAATCTTTAGGTACCTTAGAGATACTCCTTGTTTAGGTCTTTGGTACCCTAGAGACTCCACCTTCAACCTTCATGCTTATTCGGATGCGGATTATGGGGGTTGTAAAATCGATAGGAAGAGTACTTCGGGAACTTGTCAATTCCTAGGTAGTATGCTCATATCTTGGTTCTCTAAGAAACAAAATAGTGTAGCCTTATCTACCACCGAAGCCGAGTACATATCCTTAGGGAGTTGTTGTGCTCAAGTCCTTTGGATGAAGCAACAACTCTTAGATTATGGAATTAAAGTTGAAACCATACCCCTAAAATGTGACAACACTAGTACTATATGTTTAACAAAAAATCCCATCCAACACTCTAGAACCAAACACATAGAAATAAGACATCATTTCGTTAGAGATCATGTTCTTAAAGAAGATGTGGTTATAGAGTATGTACACACCTTAAATCAATTAGCGAACATATTTACAAAACCCTTAGACAAAGAGCGTTTTTGGTCCCTTAGGAGAGAGTTAGGTCTAGCTAGCCTATCTTGACCTTTTAGGACCTCTTTGTGCTTAAAATTGCTTGATTTTGTGAAATTGCATGTTTGTGTGTTGTAACTCTTTAAAATATCTATGCCTATAGTTAGGGGGAGTATGTTTCTATTCAAATATGTTTAGAACTGTTCATTCATCATTTGCATTCCTTTATGAGATGTTAAAATCGAGCCTATGGTTGTTCTTTAGGCCTAAAGATGTATTTCTGGGCATAGGGTATCGATACGGATATACGCGTATCGATACGAGTACTTCATTAAACTTCCCAGACCTCTTTTTGCCTTAAACGGGTATCGATACAGTTAAACCCGTATCGATACGAGCTTCAATCGTTTCGATACGGATCTCATCCGTTTCGATACGATTCTCCAACGGGCATTTTTAAGAAAATGACGTTTTTACCCCCATATCGATACACCCTCAGGCGTATCGATACTCGATCGCGCAGACAGCTTTTAATTTGGCATTTAAAGTCTTCAACTTTTACCAAAACTAAAATTCCTCAAACCCTAAAAACCCTAGCCGTTTTTGCCTATAAAAAGACTCTTCCTTCCTCATATTTTCACACCACAACTCAAAAACTTCAAGAGGGTTTCAAAAGCTCTAAGTTTTTCTCTCATCAAATTGGTGCTAGGCTTTTCTTCATTCTTCTCTAATCCCAATCAAGGTAAATCCCTTCTTTTTCTTTTATTTCTTTTGTTCTGTTTTTATATTTGTTTTCTTAACAAATCCTTTTAGTTTTTCAAAATTTTCATCTTCTTAACAAAACTTTGTTTTCCAAAATCTCTTTTTCAATTTTTTTTTTAAAAAAACAAACTTTTTTTACCTTGATCCTTGACTTAATTGAAGAAAACTAAATGCATACTTTTTTTTAGTTCATGGCACCCAAGGAATCTAGGAAGAGGGCACGGGTTTCTCAAACCGGTGAATCATCAAATCCCGGAGAGGTTGCACGTCCAAACTACACCCAAATCTATGAACATTCCTTTGAAACCCCCGGAGCTCTCACATATTTTCGCCAATTCGAAAACTACAAGATTCGTGCGGAAAGGGTAATATCCATTCCTTTTCTTGATTCGGAGCGTTTCAAGTTTGAATATCTTCCTTTGCTTCGTCTTTGGAATTTTATAGATTTTCTCTCCATTCCCGGTTTTTATTACCGTCTTTTGGTTTTGATCTTCTACACTAATGCCAAATGTCTTGCTAATCGTAACGGGGTTGTTACCGGAGTTAGTTCTTATCTAATGGGCAAGAGAATCATCCTTGATGTCAAATCTATATGTGAAGTTTTCAATTTGGAGGATGAAGGCCTTGATGATGAGAATGCTTTAGGTCATGTTCTTAGTGGCTCCGTCACCGCCCTAAATGCTCAAGATCGGATCCTCCATTTGATGGTGTCTTGGTGGTTTAGGCCCTCCGAAAGAAAGTATTCTACCATCCGTCAAGTGGATGATTTTTGGATCTGTTGCTTCCGTGAGCGAAAACGTCATAACCTTGCTCGAATCATGTTTGCGGAGATTGTCTATCTTGTGCAACATCGCCACACCTCTCTCGTCACCTCCTTCACCTATGGTACGACCCTAAGCAATTACTTTGTGAAAAAGGATATTGATTGCTCGTTTGACTTCCCAACTCCCCTCACCGATCCCATTGATGAACGATCTCTTGCACGGGGTAAGTTCCATTATTTTAATGGAAGTTGGTTACGTCTTTCCGAGCTACCACCCGAGGCCGCAGCCGAATTGGAGAATCCTCAAGGTAATCAAGTTCCTCAAGCTCCTCCACCTCCTCCCCAACCTTCCATGGATGCTCTTATGACATTCCTTAATGAGCAATTCACGGGGTTGCGTACGGATATGGGAAATTGTCTTACCGCTCTTGAAACAACCTTTGACACAAGGATGACGAGCATGGAGAATCGCCTCACCTCACTTGAAAGCGGTCATAACTCTTTGAATATTTCCCTCTCCGCTTTCCATGATGAGTGGCGCAATAGCATGAGGAATGATGATCCCATTGGAGTTGACGATGAAGATGATGAAGAAGGCGATGATGATGCCTAGTAGCTTCTCCTTGCATATCATGCATATCATCTAGGATATTTCTATTTATGCACCTTTGTTTCATGTTTTTAGGACTAAGTTTGCTTTATTTTAAACCTATGCTTTGATTTTATGTTTTGTTGGATTTTTAAGTTGATGTTATGTTTTATCTTTGAACTTAATGATATTTATGTTGCCTGTTTATACCTTTGTCTATGATATGCACTTTACTTCGTCTCAATATTTTTGATCTAACAAAAAGGGGGAGAGAAGCTAGCTCACAACACTTCAAAAATTTTGATTTCAACTTTAAAGTTACCTAGCCTATATTAAGGGGGAGTAAATTTTGCAAAGTTTTTCAAAGTATCAAAAATTTTAAGTTTTAGTTTTGTTATATCAAAAATGGGGAGATTGTGAAACCTATGTTTGATTTTGATATAATTAAATCTTTAAGGATCAAATTGAAAAACTTAAAATTGTTTTATAAGTCCCTTAATAAGTTTTAAATCACCAACACTTTAAAACTAATTTGAAAAACTCAAACTCAAAATATTTTCTAAGTGTTCCAAGGCCAAACTATTGAAAACCGTCCAGGTGTATCGATACGCTTCCAGCCGTATCGATACCTTTTTTAGAAAGTTGGCTACTGTCGGAACTCGTTTCGATACGCACTTAACAGTATCGAAACACCGTATCGAAACAGATTCAGTCTGTATCGATACGCTCCTTCGTAAAAGCCTAAAAGAGTTTGAATGGCGTACCGATACGAATTCACCCGTATCGATACGGTTTTAATAAATTTTAAAATCAAGTCGGTTTAAATATTTTGACCGTTGGTGTCAGTTGGTTAGGTAACCAAATTTTAAAATGGTAGTTGACCCGTATCGATAAGGTAAACCCCCGTATCGAAACAGAAATCGACAGTGAGCTAAGTCGAGAAAAAGGTATCGATACGGTCTTAGCCGTTTCGATCCCCCGTATCGATACGCTTACGTGCGTTTAAATACCTCCTATTTATTGTGCACAACGGCTCTTTCTTTTCTGAGACAAGTATCGATACGGCTCCCCGAGTACCGATACGGGTAGCTGCTGAAGTGCATTTATGGTGGTGAGAGAGGGTTCCAACGGCTCTATTCAATTCCCCAACCACCCAAACGGCTAGAATTAATAGAGGAGGTATAAATTGAAGCTCTTTGAAGGCCAGCAATAACTATTGCATAAAAGACAAACATTCAAGCAAAAATCCAACCTCAAGTGTGCTAAATTTCCAATCTCTTGTAATTCCCAAATTGTGTTGTATCCAATTCTTATTTTATCTTCAAATTTGGGTTGAGTGTTGTACTTCTAGGGACAAATTTGTATTTGAGAGATATACTTCTTGTCCAATTTCTTCTTTGATTATTGGTGAGGGTTTGGTCAAATTTTGGGTAGAAAATTTGACCGGTTGTGTAAAGGTTACCTCCTAAGCCTTGAGAAGGGGAAGAACAAATAGTGAATTGTTGAAATCCTTAGTGGTAGCTAAGGTAGTGGATGTAGAGTTCATTTGGAGAACTTGAACCACTCTAAAATCTTTTGTTCTTCATTTTTAAATTGCCTTTTCACTCCACTAAGATTTTAAATCCCAATTCACCCCCCTCTTGGTCTTGATCATTCAATCGATCCACTCAACAAGAGGATTCCTAGACATATGCAGAGCCTTCAAAATACACGGAGTCCATCAAGATGTGCTAAGGCTAAGGTTATTCCCCTATTCACTGAGGGATAGGGCAAAATAGTGGTTGAACAACCAGCCAGCAGGATCATTCAACACATGGACAGAGTTGTGTAAGGATTTCTTGGATCGTTTAAGCCCATATAATGTCATAGATAGATTGAGAAACGAGGTCACAGCTTTCCGATAAGGGGATGATGAGACAATGTATGAAGCGTGGGAGTGGTACCAACAGATGCTAAATAACTGCCCGCTTCATGGTTTTCCGGCTTGGACACAGGTTCCAATGTTTTACAACGGGGAAAACTACCCAACTCGAATGATGATTGATGCCTCAGCCAACGGAATCATCCTCGACAAACCACCAGAGGAGGCACTTTGGATCCTGAACCAAGCCGCAAAAAATGACTATAAGTACCCAACAGCCCGCCGAGGCGGCATTAGGCAGCCATCAATTGTGAACGAAGTGGAAGCCTCAGAATCTGTCAATGCCTGTCTCGACAAACTGACAGAGCTGGTTATGAACATAGTAAAGCCCACTGGAAAGTCTATGAGGCCAAGGCTGTAAGGCCATTCTGCGATGAGTGTGGAGGCAACCACGACTCCTTCAAATGTACTGCATCTGCCAATTTCATGGGAGGATACGAGAAGAACAGCAGGCCCAACACGAATACGTATAACTCTGGTTGGAAGAATCATCCAAACTTCTTCTAGAGAAATCCTAAAATTGCTACCAATCCACAATAGCAACAGGGAGGCTACCAGCAAAACCAGTCCAGACAGCAACTTCGGCAACCACAAAACAATAATTCACTAGAAGCAACTCTTCAAACTTTTATGTCTAATACTAGTGAGTTTATTGTTCGTACAAATAAGTTTATTGATAAAAATGAGTCATTCATGGACATGACAGAGATGAGGATGAACAACCAGGAGGCTGCGATAAAGAACCTAGAGACCCAGTTTGGGCAGTTCACTGTGATCTTCAACAGTATGACAATGGGTGCAGCATCTAGCAGTACAGAGGTAGCAGCTAAACCCACATATGAGCAGTGCAAATCCATATAAACCAGAAGTGGGAAACAATTGAATGAGCCCAAAATGGAAAAACAAGCATAGAAACAGCCAGCACAGAAATAAATACCTACCGCGGCAGCATCCACACCAGCTGCCCCGGCAAATGAGTCTGACAGCAGCCCTGAGGCAGATGATCCTCCACAGATAAAGTTCCCATGCAAAGAACGTATAGAAGACATCCTCCTGCCAGCACCTTTCCCCTAGAGGCTTAAGCAACAGAAGCAAGATCACCAGTTTAGGAAATTCTTGGATATTTTGAAGCAGGTGCATCATAGAAGCCATTCAGAACATGCCCAACTATGTTAAATACCTAAGGGATATTGTTTCTAAGAGGAAAAGAATTGGGGAGTTCGAAACAGTCATTGTGATAGAGGAGTGTGTGGCTATGCTGCACACCAAGCTTCCGCCCAAGCAAACGGATCCGGGCAGTTTTGTTATACCATGCAGAATAGGCAGCAAGCACGAAACAAAATCCATGTGCGACTTAGGAGCCAGCATAAATTCGATGCCTAAGGCAGTCTTCGACAAACTAGGAATTGGGCAAGCCAAACCTACCTTCATTATGCTGAAACGTGCTAATCATTCATTTATACAACCGGAGGGCAAGATTGAAGACATCCTAGTACGATTGGGCAGCCTTATTTTTTCAGCAGACTTCCTCATTTTAGACTGTGAGGCCGATGAAAACGCCCCAATCATCCTTGGGCGACCATTCTTGGCCACGGGCAGAACGCTAATAGATGTGGAGCATAGGAGCTGATCATGAGGGTAGACAATCAGAGCTTCAAGTTAAATGTGTTACAACCCTCAGAAAAGGAAAAGAAAGGATGCCCAGATGCTCAGGCTGCCAAAATCAGCACAGAGACAGGCCAAGATAGCAATTGTCACAGAAGACCCAAGAGCACGCTGAAGGACCCAGCAACATACCACCTTAAAGAACAGAAGGACCCCAAGGAGGGAAAGACAAGAAACACCAGCTCAGGAAGTGGTTATGTCTGGGAGATGCACCCAAATGCACTCCCAACATAACTTAATTATTTTTATGTTTACTTTCTTTATTTTTATTTTTATGCTTTAGGAATAGAATTTGATTTTCTTCAATTTATTCTTTTTAGATTTTATATTAGTTGAATTTATTTTCCACAATTTTAATTTTCAAAATTTATGTTAATATTTAGTTACCTTTATTTTTATTTCATACTTTAGGAATAAAAGAGCTAGATCAAGAAGAAGGCCCAACAAGAAGCCCGCCCACCATCCCGCCAAGACAGCCAAGGGCGGCCCAGCGCAGACAGCGTGTAACGACTAGTTGCCCGCTAACAGCTAGCTGCCAACGGATACAGAAATAACAGGCAGAAATCCCGTAACGTGGGCGAGACAACTTGCCCGTTGGACATTTAATGTCGCCCCGGCACCTCTCGACAACCTCTATTTAAACCTCATTCATCTCATTCATTCATTTTACTTTCACCTCCTTGCTATACTCTTCTTGAATCCTTAGCTCTCTTTTCTCACAATATTGTCTTTAAGTTTCAATTATATCTAAACCGTCTCACACATGGCATCAATATCAGCACCCAAACCCACATTCTAATGCTTCTGTTCCAAGGTAGATGAGAAGAGATACAAAACGCAATTTGCAAAACAAGCAATTTGGGAGGAGCAACAGTTCCACTACACGAAGCAAACAGGGGACTTTGGCTTAGAGCCTGCCTTATTCAAAACCATCTGCAGCAAGGGATGAGAAATATTCGCACGACAGCCGAAGATGGCCAACATCACTTTGGTCAGAGAATTCTATGCCCATCACCCCTGCCCAGAGCTACCGTTCGTCTATATCCGAGGGGAGCCTGTCAAGCTGAACGTCACCGTGATCAATAGCTTCTATGGCCTAGAGATGGACGACAACCCTCACAAGGTATGGAGGCAGTCACTGACGGCTGCCGACTACGATAGACTCAAGGCCAAATCTCTCAAGCCCAACACGCGGTGGTTGGCAGGAAAGCATAGCGGCTCTATCCAACGAAGCCACCTGCTGCCCGAGCCTATGCTGTGGATTACCTTTATCAAATGCCGTTTGTTATCCACCTCCCACAACTCCACTGTCGACCGGCTACGCCTTGCACTCATCCACAACATCATGGTGAATCGGCCCATCAACGTTGAGGAGATCATATGCAAGGAGATCCACAACTACTTCTGCAAGACAAAGGGCAGGTTGTACTTCCTGTCTCTCATCACAGGCCTTTATGCCAACTCCAACGTCCCAACCGATCTAGAAGATGAGATGACAGCCGCCAAGGAGGGGTGGACCAGGAAAGTTTGCATGCAGATGATACAGGCCCAGGAGACAGAGCCCATCACCCCCAGCCAGCCCTCTGCGACCCAGCCAACCACTCTAGCCACCCCCGGCAGTACTGAAGCTGCCCCGACCAATGAAGTCTTCACTCTGTTGCGCACCCTCATTGAAAGCAACAAACGGATCGAGCAGCAGCAGTTAAACTTCATGAAGTACGTGGGGAGGTCCAAGATGCCTTTGTGGCATATCTCCTTCAGAAATTTCCAGATGATGACCCTACACTGCCAACCTTCCATGCCGACCTCGCCGCCGCAGCTGCACCTAGAGAAGGCACACCATCATAAGCAACTACCCGTCATGCCGCCTTCCACAGCCAGATGTCGTCTCCGACGCACTACCCATCGTACTTCGCCATCTCCGCTTCCAACATGATGGTAAACTCCCTAGAGCAGCATCAGCAACATCGCAACAGTGGCCAACAGCTCCTCTTCCGATGAGGTAGAGCAGCCGCCAGCAGCAGCAGAAGCAGAAGCCCCAATGACGATGGACCCTCCGACAGCACCAACAACGGGAGGAACAAGGAAGAGGAAGCGGCACATCATAACCGCCAAGCCAGTGGACGAGGAGACAAAATCTAGGGAGAGCGAAGCCCCTCTAGAAGAACCTCATGAAGAGCCTCGCCCTACTCCTAAGAGAGTCCAGCCGCCGTGGACAGCAAAGGTCTCACCAGCCAAGTCTGCCGGCCGCCGCCTTGTCATCCAATCCTCCTCTTCCTCCTCTGCCGCCAAAACCCAAGCCTCCTCTCAACCACCTGCCAATTTCTAGAGTTTTTTTTTCTCTTTTCTTCTATTTATTTTATTTTTCTATTTTTATCTTAATTGTATTTTCTGTTTTTATTTTATATTTTATTTTGTGCATTGAGGGCAATTCTCGTCTCGAGTTTGGGGAGGTTAGCACTCATTATTTTTGTTTAGGCATATTTTAGGGCATTTAGGTTGCATTATGTACTTGCCTTAGAAAATTAATTGAAAATAATTTTTTTAAAAGAACGTGTGCCTATGATAGGATAGCCGATTTAAATTTTCGCACCAAGTTAAAATGAACTTAATTTTGGGGGAAAAGCGTGAAGTAAACTTAGGATTTTTCTATAGTTGCCAAAAATTAAAAACACTATTGTTACTTGCTGAATTTGTTTGAGTTTCTGATAAACATTGCCTGTTGAATTATTTGTAAAATTCTAACATGATTCCAGGAAGCTGTCGCGACAGGTAACAAACAGAAAAACAAAAGCACTGCCAAGGCAGGAAAAAGAAATTTTTTTATGTTGTCTATGCCTAGAGGTGCCCGAAACAGGCTCTAGGAAGAATCACGTGCAAGGACACTCCGATGCTATCAAAGTCCATGAATCCGAAAATCTTGAAGTGACAGACAAATTAGCATGAGTGAATGAAAGTCTTCACGGGATGACTCTACTCCATAGGTTCAGGGTTTTGTAGTTTGCTCCTATCTTAATTTCAGACCTAGAAGAGTAGTTGTGATAAGCTGAAGCCCTTATTGCCATGATTATTTAATTGTGTTTAAGTATGATGTCTCGGCAGCAACCTTGTATATCATGACAGCATCTCTGTTTACTTAGAATATTCATCAGATTCAACCTGTACACAGTTTGCACACACTTCACTGGCATATTATAATTTAATTCTGAGGTAATTCATGTTATTCCCCTCTCACTAATCTAATGACAGGTGCCACGGCCTTGAGGGGTTAAATCAAGTTTAAAACAGAATTTTTCTTTCTGATTAGTTTAAAAGGGCAAGTATATTTAGGTTGCACTGCTTGAGGACAAGCAATAGTTCGAGTTTGGGGGTGTGTAAAGTGTCCATAAGTTCTATATTTCATGCACATTCCAGCTCATATTATTGTTGTTTTTAAGTACATTTTAGGCATAATTAGGATCATGCATTGCATTTTACAGTATTCTTTACTTGGCCATGCTTTTTATTTATTATCTTTTATTTGGTAAAGAAAAGGTATTTTTTTAGTTTAGTTTTAGTTTCAGGTACTAGAAGCTGGCAGAAGGAGAGAGGATTTGTACTGATGCAGTTCCAAACAGAGACAGGAGTTGCTGAGTAGCTGCCGCCGCCCTACTTGTCGCCCAAGACAGCAAACTGAGGAATTGGAGAACTAGAGTGCGATCTGTAGAGCAGAAAATCCTGATTTTAACAATGTTATCCATTCAATTTTCTGATGACTGTAGCAGCAGGTAGAGCCGCCGAAAGAGGAATTCGAGATTACTTGCGGAGCAAGGCAACGTGAAGAAGTCCACATTCAACTCAAAGATGTTGGAATTTAAGGTTGCATTTAATGCAAAAGCTGCTATGAAAGACTTCTACTCTAAGAAGGACTAGGCCTGGCTAATGCCTATATATACCCATTGTACTTTTACTTCAAGACAGCTTAGGTTTTCCCTTAGGCATAGTTTAGGTTTTCTTGCCGCCATTATGTTCTAAAATTCTCTTTGGGTTTGGGTTATGTTGTAATTAGTATGAGAACGGTTGTTTAGGATTTTAAATTTGTTTTTGCAAATAAAGCTTCAAGGTTTACTTATTCCATGTTCTTCATAGTTTTCAATTAAGGCGAAAGATTAGTTGATTACTATCCATTTGTTCGGTATCGAGAGAGTCAAACTCACGAAAGGAGTAAGTACGGTTTTCACCTTAATCAAGTGTTGATCAATCCAGCCTAGACATAGGTTAGGGTTTAAGGCGGCTAAAAGAGAACGAACCAAACATTGTTGTCTTTGCATGATTCACGCCACGACTGGTATTATCTGCAATGGGCATCAATAGCATTCTGACTTAGACATAAGCGGTATCACTTTTGAAGCGTTCTGCTGAACCTTGTAGTTCTACTGAGTTCGCCGCCAAGATACACTTTCATTCCACTGTCGGGGCAACGAGACCGTCTCAGCAGCCTACCTGCCATCCCCCGCCGAGGCAGCGAAGTCTGGCGGCGCAACGCAACTATTCCTATTGAACGCAGTTTCACACTAAGCAGCATAACCCGGCCCATTCCATCAATCTGAACTCTTCCATTTTATTTACTTGTGTTTTATTTTATTTTCCTCTTAAACAATTCAACTTATTTGTGCATTTAATTTTCCTTTGTGCAGGAGTTACGATTCGAGTCAAGTTGTCCAATCCCTGTGGGAGACGATATCTTTTATACTATTACTTGACAAGAGTGTGCACTTGCGCTCATATTTAGAGAACACTAAAACGCTCTACAAATATCATGTTGAAATGAATTTCATTTATCTCATTCACATGAAATTAACTTACAAAGTATCACATATATATACAATGAAAGTTCTAACATATTAATTATCTCTAACTACTTGCTAACTAACATATCAGCTATAAGTACTTGCAAGTTAACATATATCAAACTACATTAGACATTCGATTCAATTTTAACGACGGAATGATATATTTAACCTACTTTGAACTTGATTTGAATATTTAATTGTGAATATGATCCCAACCTGAGTTTAAATATGATTTTATCCGCTCCAAACTCTACTCAAAAAATTAAATTGAAATTTTACTCAACTTAATATAATTTTCAGTTTTCATCTTCTTCCTTTCAAATAATAGTTTATTATTTTTATCTAATAGTTGCCTAGCTGTTAAGCTGCTCGTCCCTGTGTACCAAGGAAACCAACTCTTCTGGTGGCTCATTGGAAAAACACCTCCCCCAATGGGGGCACCACGTCCACGAGCAAATAATGTCACCCTATCCGCCACAGTGTTCATCTCTCTACGGATGTGTCGAACCTTCATTTTCCAGTCAAATGACAACAAAACGAGAATCGAGTCCACAAAAACATTTCTAGACAAAGCTCCGGACGAACAGTTGAGTATCCTTTCAACCTCTAGATTATTTCTAAACATGTATATTATGATAAAAACTTTATCTATGAGATTTGATTTACTTTATCATTGTGATAAAGAAATTTTACAATACTCGACGAGCACCGTTGAACACCACTAACGATGAGCACCAGTGAGCACCATTAAATTAATTTATAAAGATTAAAAATTTAAAGGGTTCAACATATAATTATAAATTATTTTAAAATCTAAAGGTAAATTATTTAAAATAAAATATTAATTAAATTATTTTCCATACATATAATTTTATAAAAAAATAATTGGATCAAATATTAACCTTAGTCGATTTAAAAAATAAAAACTCGAAATCTAAAACTCTAAATCATAAACTCTAAACCCTAAACTATAAACGCAAAACACAAAACCTTAAACCCAAAACCTAAACTGTAAACACAAAACCTTAAACCCTAAACTATAAATCCTAAACTCTAAACTGTAAATACCAACCTTAGTCATCCTTAATTAGAGTTCCATGTATTATATGTACTTTTTATGCTTATAAAGAGGTGATTAAAAGAAGTTATTGTACACAATTTTAGATTTAGAATACAATAAATATTTCCCTCTTTATTTCTCTTATTCTTATTTTATTCTTCTTTAATTTATTCACAACACGTTATTAGGACAAGCAACGAAAATTCCAACAATAACAAATCTAAGTAACTTTTAGGGTAACTTCTTGAATTAAAATTCAAGCAAAACAACAATGATTTTTTTTCTCTCCCAATTCATACTTCAATTGCTTCTTTTCAAATCCAATTGTGTTTCGTGATTTCTATACTGCTGCTTTTCAAATCCAAGTGTTTTTCACGATTTTTCCCTTTTTCAATTCAATTCAAATATATCATTTCCCCCCTTCAATTATGTGTTGTACTCTTACATATTAAAAAATATTATTTTTTATGTCGATTAGTTTGGTATAATGTAATACAAATTACAACTAAAATTATGTGAATATAATTTGATCTAATTTATTTTATTGGTTTGGCATATTATTGACATAATAAAAAAACATTGGCATATTATCTTTGTACAACTCGTTTTTCATTGTCGATTAGTTTGGCATATTGTCGATAAAAAGTGGTATTATTTTATGGATTATTATCTCATGGGTAAACTACAATGTAGGTCACTCAATTATGAGTAAGGTTATATTTCAGTCACCCAATTATTAAAAATTACACTTGAGTCACTTAATTATGGGTAAGGTTACGTTTGGGTCACCTAATTATTAAAAGTTACACTTGGGTCACTCAATTATGGATAAGATTACATTTGGGCCACCCTTCATATTTAAAAATATATATCAAATTGTGTATTAGATTAATTAATGATTTCAAATGAAATACTCTAGTGTCAATAAGGGTATACAAGTGATTTGGAAGAAAAAATGAGTAAATTGATACATTTTTTAAAATATGAAGGGTGACCAAATGTAACCTTACCCATAATTGAGTGACCCAAGCGTAACATTTAATAATTGAGTGACCCAAATGTAACCTTACCCATAATTAAGTGACTTAAGTGTAACTTTTAACAATTGGATGACCCAAATGTAATCTTACTCATAATTGATTGACCTCCATTATAGTTTACCCTTATCTTATATGCAGGCGGTGAAATTTTTTAATTTTCACAAGTGCCTTAATTTTAGTGCTTAGGGTTTAGAGTTTTAGTGTATGTGTTTAAAATTTTGGGTTTATGGTTAGAATTAAGGGTTTTGAGTTAGAATTTAGGGTTTAAGTTTTTAAGGTAATTTGGATAGGGATTTAGATTTTAACCTATAAACCCTAAACCTGAAATTCTATTAACAATCCCTAAATTAAAAACTACTACACTTAAACCCATAAACCATAAACCCTAAATGAAGTCCTAAAACTAAGACGCTTGTATAAACAAAATTTTCACATGCGCTTGTGCATGAAATAATTACCCTTATTTTATTGGTTTATATTTGATCTAATTTGTTTGTTTATAGTATATCAATGTCAAATCTTAAAGATATAACTAGTTTTTAAGATTAAAATTATGTGATTAAAGTATAACAGATGAAGTTACCTTAAGAAAAACATATTTTACTTTTTTACGCAAATAATGTTGTCATGCAAATACAAAATCGAGAAAAATATTTTAAAGGTATGTTGACTCCACTTCATTCCCTGAAGTAAATGTGAGATCACCATATTGTTTTCTATCATTCATACACGATGATTCTGATCAGTAAGTTCTGGAATAGTCATCTTCTTAATGTTTTTAATTCTGATCAGTAAGTTCCGATCACCATATTGATTTTATTTCTTCTTATTTTCTTTGTGAGGATACTTATAAGGTATTTATATACAAATGTCTATCAACCTAGATAAGGAAATTGCTCCCTAATTAAAGAGAATATTTTCAAAATAGGAAAATAATAAATCTAATTAATCCTTGATTGCCTAATAACAACAATCTCTAATTCTCTAAAAGGTTTAATAGTTAAATAAGTGTTTAAACTATACCTTTTTTTCAAATAGGTGCATGGACGATATTTTTAGTCAAATAAGTGTCTAACATTTTTTTCTGTGACCCATTAAAGGCTTTTTCGTTAGGGATGGGCACGGGTCGAGTTTTTGGCCCACCCGAACCCGACCCGAAAATAATTACCCTAAACTTGAATCTGGCCCGACTTTATTCTTTAAAAAACCTGACCTGGCCCGAAAATAAATACCTTAAACCCGACCTTGACCTGACCTATAGGAAAAAATCAATTTTATGGACCTAATTGTAAAAAATAATTTTATGGGACTTAATTGTAAAAATTAATAATTTTAAGGATTAAAATGTAAATAAAAATTCAATTTTGTGGACCTAATTATATATATATATATTAAAAATATCCCTTGAAAATTTAGGGGAAAACTACAGTATTAGTCTTGGATCGGGTCGGGTCAGAATTTTTCACCCTAAACCCGAACTCACCCTCAATAAAAAAACCCTATCCGAACTCGATTTTTATTAAAAAAATCCTACCCGATCGGGCCGGTTCGGGTAAAATGATCATCCCCATTTTCTATAACAGATATTTTTTTCGTTATTTAATGAAATATGAACACATGACATGATTTCTCATTTTCTGAAATTAAAATTTAAAAATGAGAAAAATAAAATAATATTAATAAACCCAACAATCTTTAATTTCTCTAAAACCCTAAACCCAAACCCTAAATTCTTAAATTCCTCTACTTCAACCACCGATTTAACCACCTCAGCCACCCTTGTCTTCATCAGACCCCCTTACTAAAAACCACATCATCTCATTATCAAAAACTGATGAATGAATTGTCGATTGCACCATCGACGAACACTCAACAATGAAGAAAAAAAGGTCGATTGGGTTCCCATCGACGGGTAGAGGATGGTGGATATCAAACGGTGAGTACACGACGCTTTGGACAGTGAATAGTAAACCACTGACTTGTGGGGATGTCGGACGGTGAGGAAGATGTGATTTGAGAGTTTGATTGAAAGAAATTAAAACATTTAGATTTTTAAAGAAACTCAGAAATTAAAAATATAAAAAATACTATATGTCATGTTTTGATTTGATGACGAAATTTTTTTAACGCCCATTGACGTAAAAACCTTAAATGGTCACAAAAGAAAATGTTAGACACTTATTTGGCCCAAAAAATAGTTCAGTCACCTATCTAAAAAAACGATATAGTTTATACACTTATTTGACTGTTAAACCACCCTAAAAAATGAAATATATAAATCATATCCTATTCACATTTAAACTACATTGCAAAATTTTGACTAATTTTATGGTTTAGAAATTACACTTGTAAGTTGTACTACTTTAACCCAGATCACCTAAAATGAATAACACCATTTTTTACAGTTGAAACCATTTAAAATATTCAAAAAGTACTCTTATCTAATACAGTTAAACTTAAATGTGATTAAGATGTAATAATTAAAGTCTATTATGATGTATTGAATTAATTTCCATTATTGCTAATTAAACTTAATTATATACTCATACAAACAATCGATCATATTAAATCCGAACCACACACATGATTACTTAACATTGATGGTTCAAATTTTAGAGGAACCCCGCAATTGTAAAAGTCACCTCAAATATGGTTATCACCCGATGCGTCTTCTCAGATATAATAATGCCACCACCAGTGGTGGATCTAGATTTTTTTAGAGTGGGCACACATATATTAAGTATTAACATTATAAAATTTTATCTGTACCGCGTAAAAATTTTTGTACGAAAATTGGTACAAATAAAATTTTACGGTGGACACACTCAATAAAATAGATAACCAATAAAGGAAATTCATATTCGCAGGCATAATAAAATTTCAAGGTGGGTACACTCGGTAAAATAGATAACCAATAAAGAAAATTTAGATTTTCAAGGTGGGCACGATAAAATTTCAGGATGGGCACACTCGGTAAAATATATAACCAGTAAAGAAAATTCAGATTTTGAGGGTGGGCACGTGCCCACCCACGACATAACCTGCTTCCGCCACTAGCCACCACCCACAATTTGTTGTTTTCTTGTTTTATAAATAGTTTAGAGCAAAACAAAGAAGTATTGTTTTCTCGGCACGGTGTCATTGAGAGCTTTTTCAATGCGTTACTCCTCAGGTAACCATGCTTCTGTGAATACAGACTTGACATGTAGCTAAAGAATTTGGATCTGCTGCTTCTTTCTCCTCGGCTTTGATCTGTTGTTTTTGCCGCCTTTATGCTCCATTATTGTCTCGTATAAGGATATAATATAAAGTTGTAACCCCTCGTCCCGGTCTGGCCGGATGACCAGTCCGAGTGAGTCACACGGGGAAAACCGAGTGAAAACTCCCTAAGGAATTCCCCCTCGGTTAGCAACCCTATTTTTTTCATTTTAAAATTTGTCTAGATGATTATTAGATCCTAAGTGGTCATACAGCGGAACAACATTCACGAAACACACACAAACGAACTCAATTAAAACTTGTACTGCAGGCGGTATCGATACACCTAAGGGGTGTATCGATACCCCTTGACTAGGTCAACTGGTCAGGGTCAACCAAAAGAGGCCGTATCGATACGCCAGGGACCCGTATCGATACCAAGATGGACAGTAACCCCAGTGGCCAAAATGGTATCGATACACTAGAGGCCCGTATCGATACCGAACTGGACAGTAGCTCCAGTGACCAAAATGGTATCGGTACGCCCCCTCGTGTATCGATACACGATGCCTGAAACAAGAAGCCGGTATCGATACCAGACCTGCCGTATCGATACCCCTGCACAGCAAAAACCTCCAAACTCAACTAAAACGAACAAGACTTGAACCTAGATGCAATTTAGGACTTCCCTAGACCCAAACAAGCACTCATACAACATTTACATACCAATATATAGCCATACAAGCACCCAACATGTATAAACAACAAGGAACTCATGCAAAGGACTCAAGATGGCATTCAAACATTTAAAGATCATACTTCAACATCCAAACATATAGGTCACTTCTAAGGCACATGGCCAACATTCAAGATAAGCATTTAAGCATGAATTATAATCTAAACATGGCAACACAAGCCATCCAAAAGCAAGATAACAAGGAGTCTAGCAAGCTCCTAAGCAACTAACATTCATCCAACAAAACATCACATATAAAAGAGTCATACAAGCTCATACACAACCCATGCCACATTGCTAACTAGTACAAAATCACCACCGTACTTGAGTCACAGACTTGGAAGCCCTTCTTGCCTTGCCTCGAGCTAACGCCAAGCTAACGATCTGCATTGTTGAACATTGAGAGCGTAAGCTATAAGCTTAGTGAGGGTGCTCTAAAACGAAAACATCAACAATGCAGGGTTCAAGCATGTAAATCCTAATCTCACATACATCAAACATTAACATGCAACCAAGTAGACCTAGCTAGTCTTTCAAGTGGCATATATGGTCTCTCAATCCTAACAAGTTTAAACATCAACATCCACATCATGCAACTACTTCCATATACCACAATCACATATCACCATCATATATCACAATACATGAACAAGTTTAATTGGCCACTTTAATTACCCCGATTGTGCGGATTTATAACTCAACAACACTTTACCTCGGTGGGATTACACTCATCACCGGACCTTGCGTGTGCGGGATTCCACTCATCGCCACACGCCCTACGGATGGGATTCCACTCATCATCCCGTAGAAATATATAAAAAGCTTCCGGTGGAATGTTACATCACCGTACTCCTCCTTGATGACTTAACGCCATCAAGGCCACGTACGTTTTGACTCAATTTGTGTGCACATTATCCTAATGATTGATCATTTACAACCGGTAATTATTTAGTGCCAATTATCAACATCAATCACATGCCATCAACCACACTCATGCTCATCACATATGTCCACAACATGATATATATATACATGCACCATATGATCACAAGTACAAGAGCATAGTTAAGCAAGCACACTAGCATATAAGGATATCAAAAGCTAAGCTACCAACTTGAATTAAATGGAAGTGGCCTACCAAGCACACTTTACACACACACACTACACATACTCGAACCAAACTTAAAAACAAGTTGAAACCACTCACCGCCCTTCCTTAGCTAAACGATACAATCCTCCTACGAACTCGGATTCGGTCCCAAAGCCTCTTCAACGCTTCCTCTTGATTCTAGCCAAACAAAACATACACATTACTTCTCAACTCAATGTTAAACTCAACCATTCACTTACTTCACAAACATAAACCAAATTCCACAAATTCCCAACCACATAATCTCCCAAAATCCCAATTTTCGTGCTCCCCCAAAGCCTTGCTGAAAACTCAATTTCCAAACACCCAAATGACTTCCAAAACATCCCAAATCACCCTCCTAACATAGGTAGACCATCAGCCCTTCAATTCCAACATTAAACCCACTAAAAACCCAAATTTTACTACCTTAAAACCTACCTCAAGAACATGCTACGAATTTTCACCCAAATTCAACCAATTTGATATATGTTACTCATTATAACATGATTAACTAAAACCCCAACTCAATTTATCAAAACCAATTAGAAAACCCCTTAAAAATTCAAACTTTAAATATAAACCCTAATTTTCAAAACTCCATATTTTTGAAATCTAAGACAATGGTTGGATAGGGGATAAAGAGGAGAGTTGGAAAACATATTTACCTTTCAAAAACACCTTGAATCGAAGTAGCAATCCAATGGAATAGTAACTAATATTTTTGGGAGAGTTTGAGGGTGGGGAGAAGGGTTTCACGTTTGGGAAAAGGAATGGGGGGAAAGAGAAGACAACTTTTCAATAAAGTTGTCTTGCTTTTTAAATTTGGGTCAATTTGCAACATAGGTCCCTCCCCTTTCATTAAAGCTCAATTTGGTCATTATCTGAAGTTGGTTTATTTTAATTTAATTTTATTAGACTCGAACTGAACCCGGCTAACTCCTAAGCCCAAAACACGGGTGTTACAACTCTCTCCCACTTAAGGAATTTCGTCCCCGAAATTACCTGACTGAAAGAGATACGTAAACTGCTTTTCCATATCCTCCTTCCTCTCCCAAGTGGCCTCGTTCACACCTCTACGTTGCCACCGCACCTTTACTAACTCAATCGATCTACCCCTCAACACCTTACTGTCAGAAGCTAAGATCTCCACGGGCTCTTCCTCATAAGTCAAATCCGGATTCAATTCAATTTCTTCTACGGGCATAACATGTGACGGATCGGACCTATACTTACGAAGCATCGAAACATGAAACACATCGTGTATCTTCTCTAGCTCGGATGGCAAACGCAACTGATAAGCAACCGGGCCAACCCTCTTCACAATCTCATACGGTCCTATGTACCTCGGACTCAACTTCCCTTTTCGGCCAAATCTCATCACCTTCTTCCATGGAGACACTTTCAAGAATACCTTCTCACCCACGGAGAACTCAACTTCTTTCCTCTTCAAATCGGCATAGGACTTCTGCCTATCCGAAGCAGCCTTCAAACGATCACAAATCAATTTTACCTTGTCGGTTGTCCCCTTGAGCAAATCCAGCATAGGTAACAGTTTCTGTCCTACCTCGGCCCAACATACTGGAGTCCTACACTTCCGGCCATACAAGGCCTCATATGGAGCCATCTGAATGCTCGACTGGAAGCTATTATTGTACGCAAACTCTACTAGAGGCAAATGCTTCTCCCAAGTACCCTGAAAGTCAATGATACAACAGCGCAACATGTCCTCCAAAATCTGAATAACTCTCTCTGACTGACCATCTGACTGAGGATGATAAGAAGTACTGAAGTTCAAACGGGTACCCAAGGCTGTATGCAGACACTCCCAAAATCTAGAAGTAAACCGCGGATCTCTATCTGATACAATGGACTTCGGCACACCATGCAATCTAACAATCTCGCCAATATACAAATCGGCCAATCTATCTAAAGTGTATGTAGTGTTGACTGCCAAGAAGTGAGCACACTTCGTAAAACGATCTACTATCACCTAAACTGAGTTCTTCTTCGTAGGAGTCAAAGGCAAACCCGAAACAAAATCCATAGTGATGTTCTCCCACTTCCATTCCGGAATTCTCAACGGCTGTAACAAACCTGAGGGAACCTGATGTTCCGCCTTCACTCTCTGACACACTAAGCACTTACTCACAAAGTCGGCTACATCTCTCTTCAAGCCAACCTAAAAGTATTCATTCTTCAAATCACGGTACATCTTCGTACTTCCCAGATGCATGGCAAACGGACTACTGTGAGCTTCAGTCAAGATTGTACGTCTCAAATCACTGTCTTCTGGCACAACTATTCTGTCTTTGAAACACAAAACCCCATCGGAACTAAAGTTGTAGTCTGAAGATCTACCCTCGGCTATATCTTGCACGTGAGGTGCCAAAGATCTATCTAGAAGCTGTTTCTCTCGAATCAACTGACCTAGAGTAGGTCTAACCTGAAGCTCGGCTATCAAGCCACCATCTCTGGACAAACTCAATCTAGCAAACATAGCTCTCAAGTCCACGGCCATCTTCTTACTCAAAGCATCGGCCACTACATTGGCCTTACCCGGATGGTACTCAATAGTAAGATCGTAGTCCTTTAGTAGCTCTAACCACCTACGTTGTCTGAGATTCAAATCTCGCTGAGTCATAATGTACTTCAAACTCTTGTGGTCGGTGTATACTGTACATTTCTCACCATACAAATAATGCCTCCAAATCTTCAGAGCAAACACAACTGCAGCTAACTCTATGTCATGGGTCGGATAGTTGCGCTCATGGGTCTTCAACTGTCTTGAGGCATAAGCCACTACTCTTTTGTCTTGCATCAGAACACATCCTAACCCTACATAAGAAGCATCACTGTAAACTACATAGTCCTTCCCGGACTCGGGCTGAATCAAGATCGGTGCTTGGGTCAAAGCTTCTTTCAATTTCTCAAAGGCTCTCTGTCTTGCATATGTCCACTCAAACTGAACACTCTTCTGAAGTAACTGTGTCAATGGAGCGGCTAACTTAGAGAAACCCTCTACAAACCTCCTATAGTATCCAGCTAAGCCTAGGAAGCTACGTACCTCTGTCACAGACTTCGGTTGCTTCCACTCAACAATGGCTTCAATCTTCTTCGGATCAACTCTAATCCCATCGGCTGACACTACATGTCCTAAGAAGACTACCTCACGAATCCAGAACTCACACTTGCTGAGCTTCGCATACAACTGATGATCTAGCAAAGTCTTCAAGACAAGTCTCAAATGTCGGTCATGGTCTTCTTCAGTTCGAGAGTATACCAATATGTCATCAATAAATACAACCACAAACTGATCTAGATACTGATGAAAAATCCTATTCATCATGTCCATGAAAGCTGCCGGTGCATTAGTCAACCCAAATGGCATGACTAAAAACTCATAATGACCGTATCTAGTCCTAAAGGTCGTCTTCGGTACATCAACCTTCCTAACCTTTAGCTGGTAGTAACCTGATCTCAAATCAATATTCGAAAAGACAGATGCTCCTCTCAACTGATCAAACAAGTCATCAATTTTAGGCAACGGATATTTGTTCTTCACTGTCAACTGATTTAACTGCCTGTAATCTATGCACATTCTCATACTTCCATCTTTCTTCTTCACAAACAACACTGGTGCACCCCAAGGTGAAGAACTAGGCCTAATAAAACCTCTATCTGTCAATTCTTGCAACTGAGTCTTCAACTCTTTCAATTCTTTCGGTGCCATACGATACGGAGCAATCGAAACAGGAGCTGAATCAGAATAAGTCTCAATGCTGAACTCTACCTCTCGGTCCGGTGGTAACCCTGGCAATTCTTCCGGAAACACACTAGGAAAATCACATACTGTCCGAATGTCCTGAGGTCTAACCTCACTCATGTTAGGGTTCATCACATACGCTAAGTATGCTTCAAACCCCAACTCAACTAATCTCTTAGCTTCTAACACTGAAACCACATTGGACAAGAACTTCACGTTCTCACCCACCACTACAATCTCATAGTCATCTGTGAGCTTCAAAGATATCCGCTTAGTCTCAAAATCTATCCTAGCTCTATGCTCCGTGAGCCAATCCATACCCAGAATCACATCGAAACCATAGAAAGGAAGCTCCATCATATCCACTGGAAACACATGTCCCTGAACCATCAACGGACACCTTCGGTACATCTTCCTAACTACTACCGTGTCCCCAGAGGAACTAGTAACACTAACTCCTACCTCTAAGAATTCACAAGGCAAAATCAAAGACTGTGCATGCTCACTCAATATGTACGAATGTGTAGACCCAGAGTCAATCAAAGAAAGCAAACCCAAAGACTGTATCGAGAAGTTACCTGCGATCACATCGGTGTCATGCTGCTCCCCGCGCTGAGCGTAAACCCTAGCCTGTCCTCCGCCCTCCGGCTGGACTGCAACCACATGAGCTAAATTTCTCTGACCATCGTTCCTTGGCTGGAAATTACCTCTACCGCGCCTGCGGCCTCTCTGAAAATCATTGGCTCTAGCAGGAGCCTGAGCTGGTGCCTGTCCCACCTGATGTGGACAGTCACGTCTAATGTGGTCTCTAGAACCACAACTCCAACAAGAATGGTAGTTCCCCCAACACTCACCGGTGTGGTTCCTCCCGCAAGTAGCACATGTGGGCAACTTCCCACCAGCTCTCTGACCCTGATGGCCCTTACCGTGGTTACCGCCACCACGCCTATGATCATACTGATGCCTATTGTCTCGATGCCTCTTGGCATCACCTCTATCGAAGTTGCTGGACCTCTTACCCGAACTAGATCCACCCGACCGCCTGGTCAAACTCAAGCTGTGCTCTAAGTCCTTGGCCCTCGAGACCAAGACATCAAAATCTGTGTAATCTGAAGCTAGAGTATAACTCTTGATTTCTTCATTCAGCTCATAACGGAAACGGTTACAACGCTCCACCTCAGTAGGTACAAGCTCAGGTGCATACTGACTCAGTCTGACAAATCGGATCTCATAATCGGTCACGGACATACTCCCCTGAAGCAGTGCCATAAACTCTCTCTTCCTCTCATCGAGGTATCGCGGACCCAAATACTTCTTCCGGAATGTTGTCTCAAAAAACTCCCATGTAATCTCGGCCTCATACATCCCTGAAGTAACGGTGACCCACCAGGTGTAGGCATCACCCTGAAGCAAAGACTCAACGCATCCCAACTTGCGCTCACCAGTGCATCCCATCTGAGCAAGGATACGGACGGTCTTCTCAAACCATAACTCTGATCGCTCTGGAGTAGCACCTCTGAACTCTTCGGCCCCAAGGCCCCGAAGTCTCTCTAAAGGTAAACCAGTGCCCTCACCCTGATGGTGTGCTGCCTGACCTCCAGCTACATCAGCCTGAAATGCCCCAGCAATTGCCTGAACCAACGGAGCTAAGTCTATCCCTGCCGGTCCTTGGCCACCTTGACCTCCTTGTGGCCCCTCTCCTTCGGCCCCGGCCTCACCTCCGGCTCCCGGTGGAGGAGGTGGTGGTGGTGGAGGTGGTGGAGGAGCTCCAACTCCAACCACAGGCTCTCCTACTTGAGCCTCAACCCTAACTACTGGCTCTACTCCTGGAGCCTCTGCCCATGGTTCCGGTCGAACCATCCTAGGCCTCCCACGTGGTCTCATGGTTCAACTAGCAAGGTAAATTACAACAAGAAGCAGATAAGGATTACGTTAGTCAAGGCAAAGGTCCAATAGTGCTCAAGTACTCCTCTTTCCAAAAATCCTTTTAAATTAAGTAATAGTAGCAATGGGCACACACTCACACCAGACACGACAAATTCATGCTTCAAAACAGCATACGATCAAGCAAGCATCAAGGGTTCATGGCAAAACATGCATCGAACAGCATAAGCATCTAACACATTAAGCTTACCTCACTTACTTGCCCGAGGTCTCGGTAACCTCAGGCTCTGATACCAACAAATGTAACCCCCTCGTCCCGGTCTGGCCGGATGACCGGTCCGAGTGAGTCACACGGGGAAAACCGAGTGAAAACTCCCTAAGGAATTCCCCCTCGGTTAGCAACCCTATTTTTTTTCATTTTAAAACTTGTCTAGATGATTATTAGATCCTAAGTGGTCATACAGCGGAACAACATTCACGAAACACACACAAACGAACTCAATTAAAACTTGTACTGCAGGCGGTATCGATACACCTAAGGGGTGTATCGATACCCCTTGACTAGGTCAACTAGTCAGGGTCAACCAAAAGAGGCCGTATCGATACGCCAGGGACTCGTATCGATACCAAGATAGACAGTAACCCCAGTGGCCAAAATGGTATCGATACACTAGAGGCCCGTATCGATACCGAACTGGACAGTAGCTCCAGTGACCAAAATGGTATCGGTACGCCCCCTCGTGTATCGATACACGATGCCTGAAACAAGAAGGCGGTATCGATACCAGACCTGCCGTATCGATACCCCTGCACAGCAAAAACCTCCAAACTCAACTAAAACGAACAATACTTGAACCTAGATGCAATTTAGGACTTCCCTAGACCCAAACAAGCACTCATACAACATTTACATACCAATATATAGCCATACAAGCACCCAACATGTATAAACAACAAGGAACTCATGCAAAGGACTCAAGATGGCATTCAAACATTTAAAGATCATACTTCAACATCCAAACATATAGGTCACTTCTAAGGCACATGGCCAACATTCAAGATAAGCATTTAGGCATGAATTATAATCTAAACATGGCAACACAAGCCATCCAAAAGCAAGATAACAAGGAGTCTAGCAAGCTCCTAAGCAACTAACATTCATCCAACAAAACATCACATATAAAAGAGTCATACAAGCTCATACACAACCCATGTCACATTGCTAACTAGTACAAAATTATCACCGTACTTGAGTCACAGACTTGGAAGCCCTTCTTGCCTTGCCTCGAGCTAACGCCAAGCTAACGATCTGCATTGTTGAACATTTAGAGCGTAAGCTATAAGCTTAGTGAGGGTGCTCTAAAACGAAAACATCAACAATGCAGGGTTCAAGCATGTAAATCCTAATCTCACATACATCAAACATTAACATGCAACCAAGTAGACCTAGCTAGTCTTTCAAGTGGCATATATGGTCTCTCAATCCTAACAAGTTTAAACATCAACATCCACATCATGCAACTACTTCCATATACCACAATCACATATCACCATCATATATCACAATACATGAACAAGTTTAATTGGCCACTTTAATTACCCCGATTGTGCGGATTTATAACTCAACAACACTTTACCTCGGTGGGATTACACTCATCACCGGACCTTGCGTGTGCGGGATTCCACTCATCGCCACACGCCCTACGGATGAGATTCCACTCATCATCCCGTAGAAATATATAAAAAGCTTCCGGTGGAATGTTACATCACCGTACTCCTCTTTGATGACTTAACGCCATCAAGGCCACGTACGTTTTGACTCAATTTGTGTGCACACTATCCTAATGATCGATCATTTACAACCGGTAATTATTTAGTGCCAATTATCAACATCAATCACATGCCATCAACCACACTCATGCTCATCACATATATCCATAACATGATATATATACATGCACCATATGATCACAAGTACAAGAGCATAGTTAAGCAAGCACACTAGCATATAAGGATATCAAAAGCTAAGCTACCAACTTGAATTAAATGGAAGTGGCCTACCAAGCACACTTTACACACACACACTACACATACTCGAACCAAACTTAAAAACAAGTTGAAACCACTCACCGCCCTTCCTTAGCTAAACGATACAATCCTCCTACGAACTCGGATTCGGTCCCAAAGCCTCTTCAACGCTTCCTCTTGATTCTAGCCAAACAAAACATACACATTACTTCTCAACTCAATGTTAAACTCAACCATTCACTTACTTCACAAACATAAACCAAATTCCACAAATTCCCAACCACATAATCTCCCAAAATCCCAATTTTCGTGCTCCCCCAAAGCCTTGCTGAAAACTCAATTTCCAAACACCCAAATGACTTCCAAAACATCCCAAATCACCCTCCTAACATAGGTAGACCATCAGCCCTTCAATTCCAACATTAAACCCACTAAAAACCCAAATTTTACTACCTTAAAACCTACCTCAAGAACATGCTACGAATTTTCACCCAAATTCAACCAATTTGATATATGTTACTCATTATAACATGATTAACTAAAACCCCAACTCAATTTATCAAAACCAATTAGAAAACCCCTTAAAAATTCAAACTTTAAATATAAACCCTAATTTTCAAAACTCCATATTTTTGAAATCTAAGACAATGGTTGGATAGGGGATAAAGAGGAGAGTTGGAAAATATATTTACCTTTCAAAAACACCTTGAATCGAAGTAGCAATCCAATGGAATAGTAACTAATATTTTTGGGAGAGTTTGAGGGTGGGGAGAAGGGTTTCACGTTTGGGAAAAGGAATGGGGGGGAAAGAGAAGACAACTTTTCTATAAAGTTGTCTTGCTTTTTAAATTTGGGTCAATTTGCAACATAGGTCCCTCCCCTTTCATTAAAGCTCAATTTGGTCATTATCTGAAGTTGGTTTATTTTAATTTAATTTTATTAGACTCGAACTGAACCCGGCTAACTCCTAAGCCCAAAACACGGGTGTTACAACTCTCTCCCACTTAAGGAATTTCGTCCCCGAAATTATCTGACTGAAAGAGATACGGAAACTGCTTTTCCATATCCTCCTTCCTCTCCCAAGTGGCCTCGTTCACACCTCTACGTTGCCACCGCACCTTTACTAACTCAATCGATCTACCCCTCAACACCTTACTGTCAGAAGCTAAGATCTCCACGGGCTCTTCCTCATAAGTCAAATCCGGATTCAATTCAATTTCTTCTATGTGCATAACATGTGACGGATCGGACCTATACTTACGAAGCATCGAAACATGAAACGCATCGTGTATCTTCTCTAGCTCGGATGGCAAACGCAACTGATAAGCAACCGGGCCAACCCTCTTCACAATCTCATACGGTCCTATGTACCTCGGACTCAACTTCCCTTTTCGGCCAAATCTCATCACCTTCTTCCATGGAGACACTTTCAAGAATACTTTCTCACCCACGGAGAACTCAACTTCTTTCCTCTTCAAATCGGCATAGGACTTCTGCCTATCCGAAGCAGCCTTCAAACAATCACAAATCAATTTTACCTTGTCGGTTGTCCCCTTGAGCAAATCCGGCATAGGTAACAGTTTCTGTCCTACCTCGGCCCAACATACTGGAGTCCTACACTTCCGGCCATACAAGGCCTCATATGGAGCCATCTGAATGCTCGACTGGAAGCTATTATTGTACGCAAACTCTACTAGAGGCAAATGTTTCTCCCAAGTACCCTGAAAGTCAATGATACAACAGCGCAACATGTCCTCCAAAATCTGAATAACTCTCTCTGACTGACCATCTGACTGAGGATGATAAGAAGTGCTGAAGTTCAAACGGGTACCCAAGGCTGTATGCAGACACTCCCAAAATCTAGAAGTAAACCGCGGATCTCTATCTGATACAATGGACTTCGGCACACCATGCAATCTAACAATCTCGCCAATATACAAATCGGCCAATCTATCTAAAGTGTATGTAGTGTTGACTGCCAAGAAGTGAGCACACTTCGTAAAACGATCTACTATCACCCAAACTGAGTTCTTCTTCGTAGGAGTCAAAGGCAAACCCGAAACAAAATCCATAGTGATGTTCTCCCACTTCCATTCCGGAATTCTCAACGGCTGTAACAAACCTGAGGGAACCTGATGTTCCGCCTTCACTCTCTGACACACTAAGCACTTACTCACAAAGTCGGCTACATCTCTCTTTAAGCCAACCCAAAAGTATTCATTCTTCAAATCACGGTACATCTTCGTACTTCCCGGATGCATGGCAAACGGACTACTGTGAGCTTCAGTCAAGATTGTACGTCTCAAATCACTGTCTTCTGGCACAACTATTCTGTCTTTGAAACACAAAACCCCATCGGAACTAAAGTTGTAGTCTGAAGATCTACCCTCGGCTATATCTTGCACGTGAGGTGCCAAAGATCTATCTAGAAGCTGTTTCTCTCGAATCAACTGACCTAGAGTAGGTCTAACCTGAAGCTCGGCTATCAAGCCACCATCTCTGGACAAACTCAATCTAGCAAACATAGCTCTCAAGTCCACGGCCATCTTCTTACTCAAAGCATCGGCCACTACATTGGCCTTACCCGGATGGTACTCAATAGTAAGATCGTAGTCCTTTAGTAGCTCTAACCACCTACGTTGTCTGAGATTCAAATCTCGCTGAGTCATAATGTACTTCAAACTCTTGTGGTCGGTGTATACTGTACATTTCTCACCATACAAATAATGCCTCCAAATCTTCAGAGCAAACACAACTGCAGCTAACTCTATGTCATGGGTCGGATAGTTGCGCTCATGGGTCTTCAACTGTCTTGAGGCATAAGCCACTACTCTTTTGTCTTGCATCAGAACACATCCTAACCCTACATAAGAAGCATCACTGTAAACTACATAGTCCTTCCCGGACTCAGGCTGAATCAAGATCGGTGCTTGGGTCAAAGCTTCTTTCAATTTCTCAAAGGCTCTCTGTCTTGCATATGTCCACTCAAACTGAACACTCTTCTGAAGTAACTGTGTCAATGGAGCGGCTAACTTAGAGAAACCCTCTACAAACCTCCTATAGTATCCAGCTAAGCCAAGGAAGCTACGTACCTCTGTCATAGACTTCGGTTGCTTCTACTCAACAATGGCTTCAATCTTCTTCGGATCAACTCTAATCCCATCGGCTAACACTACATGTCCTAAGAAGACTACCTCACGAATCCAGAACTCACACTTGCTGAGCTTCGCATACAACTGATGATCTAGCAAAGTCTTCAAGACAAGTCTCAAATGTCGGTCATGGTCTTCTTCAGTTCGAGAGTATACCAATATGTCATCAATAAATACAATCACAAACTGATCTAGATACTGATGAAAAATCCTATTCATCATGTCCATGAAAGCTGCCGGTGCATTAGTCAACCCAAATGGCATGACTAAAAACTCATAATGACCGTATCTAGTCCTAAAGGTCGTCTTCGGTACATCAACCTTCCTAACCTTTAGCTGGTAGTAACCTGATCTCAAATCAATATTCGAAAAGACAGATGCTCCTCTCAACTGATCAAACAAGTCATCAATTTTAGGCAACGTATATTTGTTCTTCACTGTCAACTGATTTAACTGCCTGTAATCTATGCACATTCTCATACTTCCATCTTTCTTCTTCACAAACAACACTGGTGCACCCCAAGGTGAAGAACTAGGCCTAATAAAACCTCTATCTGTCAATTCTTGCAACTGAGTCTTCAACTCTTTCAATTCTTTCGGTGCCATACGATACGGAGCAATCGAAACAGGAGCTGAATCAGAATAAGTCTCAATGCTGAACTCTACCTCTCGGTCCGGTGGTAACCCTGGCAATTCTTCCGGAAACACACTAGGAAAATCACATACTGTCCGAATGTCCTGAGGTCTAACCTCACTCATGTTAGGGTTCATCACATACGCTAAGTATGCTTCACACCCCAACTCAACTAATCTCTTAGCTTCTAACACTGAAACCACATTGGACAAGAACTTCACGTTCTCACCAACCACTACAATCTCATAGTCATCTGTGAGCTTCAAAGATATCCGCTTAGTCTCAAAATCTATCCTAGCTCTATGCTCCGTGAGCCAATCCATACCCAGAATCACATCGAAACCATAGAAAGGAAGCTCCATCATATCCACTGGAAACACATGTCCCTGAACCATCAACGGACACCTTCGGTACATCTTCCTAACTACTACCGTGTCCCCAGAGGAACTAGTAACACTAACTCCTACCTCTAACAATTCACAAGGCAAATTCAAAGACTGTGCATGCTCACTCAATATGTACGAATGTGTAGACCCAGAGTCAATCAAAGAAAGCAAACCCAAAGACTGTATCGAGAAGTTACCTGCGATCACATCGGTGTCATGCTGCTCCACGCGCTGAGCGTAAACCCTAGCCTGTCCTCCGCCCTCCGGCTGGACTGCAACCACATGAGCTAAATTTCTCTGGCCATCGTTCCTTGGCTGGAAATTACCTCTACCGCGCATGCGGCCTCTCTGAAAATCATTGGCTCTAGCAGGAGCCTGAGCTGGTGCCTGTCCCACCTGATGTGGACAGTCACGTCTAATGTGGTCTCTAGAACCACAACTCCAACAAGAATGGTAGTTCCCCCAACACTCACCGGTGTGGTTCCTCCCGCAAGTAGCACATGTGGGCAACTTCCCACCAGCTCTCTGACCCTGATGGCCCTTACCGTGGTTACCGCCACCACGCCTATGATCATACTGATGCCTATTGTCTCGATGCCTCTTGGCATCACCTCTATCGAAGTTGCTGGACCTCTTACCCGAACTAGATCCACCCGACCGCCTGGTCAAACTCAAGATGTGCTCTAAGTCCTTGGCCCTCGAGACCAAGACATCAAAATCTGTGTAATCTGAAGCTAGAGTATAACTCTTGATTTCTTCATTCAGCTCATAACGGAAACGGTTACAACGCTCCACCTCAGTAGGTACAAGCTCAGGTGCATACTGACTCAGTCTGACAAATCGGATCTCATAATCGGTCACGGACATACTCCCCTGAAGCAGTGCCATAAACTCTCTCTTCCTCTCATCGAGGTATCGCGGACCCAAATACTTCTTCCGGAATGTTGTCTCAAAAAACTCCCATGTAATCTCGGCCTCATACATCCCTGAAGTAACGGTGACCCACCAGGTGTAGGCATCACCCTGAAGCAAAGACTCAACGCATCCCAACTTGCGCTCACCAGTGCATCCCATCTGAGCAAGGATACGGACGGTCTTCTCAAACCATAACTCTGATCGCTCTGGAGTAGCACCTCTGAACTCTTCGGCCCTAAGGCCCCGAAGTCTCTCTAAAGGTAAACCAGTGCCCTCACCCTGATGGTGTGCTGCCTGACCTCCAGCTACAGCAGCCTGAAATGCCCCAGCAATTGCCTGAACCAACGGAGCTAAGTCTATCCCTGCCGGTCCTTGGCCACCTTGGCCACCTTGACCTCCTTGTGGCCCCTCTCCTTCGGCCCCGGCCTCACCTCCGGCTCCCGGTGGAGGAGGTGGTGGTGGTGGAGGTGGTGGAGGAGCTCCAACTCCAACCACAGGCTCTCCCACTTGAGCCTCAACCCTAACTACTGGCTCTACTCCTGGAGCCTCTGCCCGTGGTTCCGGTCGAACCATCCTAGGCCTCCCACGTGGTCTCATGGTTCAACTAGCAAGGTAAACTACAACAAGAAGCAGATAAGGATTACGTTAGTCAAGGCAAAGGTCCAATAGTGCTCAAGTACTCCTCTTTCCAAAAATCCTTTTAAATTAAGTAATAGTAGCAATGGGCACACACTCACACCAGACACGACAAATTCATGCTTCAAAACAGCATACGATCAAGCAAGCATCAAGGGTTCATGGCAAAACATGCATCGAACAGCATAAGCATCTAACACATTAAGCTTACCTCACTTACTTGCCGGAGGTCTTGGTAACCTCAGGCTCTGATACCAACAAATGTAACCCCCTCGTCCCGGTCTGGCCGGATGACCGGTCCGAGTGAGTTACACGGGGAAAACCGAGTGAAAACTCCCTAAGGAATTCCCCCTCGGTTAGCAACCCTATTTTTTTCATTTTAAAACTTGTCTAGATGATTATTAGATCCTAAGTGGTCATACAGCGGAACAACATTCACGAAACACACACAAACGAACTCAATTAAAACTTGTACTGCAGGCGGTATCGATACACCTAAGGGGTGTATCGATACCCCTTGACTAGGTCAACTAGTCAGGGTCAACCAAAAGAGGCCGTATCGATACGCCAGGGACCCGTATCGATACCAAGATAGACAGTAACCCCAGTGGCCAAAATGGTATCGATACACTAGAGGCCCGTATCGATACCGAACTGGACAGTAGCTCCAGTGACCAAAATGGTATCGGTACGCCCCCTCGTGTATCGATACACGATGCCTGAAACAAGAAGGCGGTATCGATACCAGACCTGCCGTATCGATACCCCTGCACAGCAAAAACCTCCAAACTCAACTAAAACGAACAAGACTTGAACCTAGATGCAATTTAGGACTTCCCTAGACCCAAACAAGCACTCATACAACATTTACATACCAATATATAGCCATACAAGCACCCAACATGTATAAACAACAAGGAACTCATGCAAAGGACTCAAGATGGCATTCAAACATTTAAAGATCATACTTCAACATCCAAACATATAGGTCACTTCTAAGAAACATGGCCAACATTCAAGATAAGCATTTAGGCATGAATTATAATCTAAACATGGCAACGCAAGCCATCCAAAAGCAAGATAACAAGGAGTCTAGCAAGCTCCTAAGCAACTAACATTCATCCAACAAAACATCACATATAAAAGAGTCATACAAGCTCATACACAACCCATGCCACATTGCTAACTAGTACAAAATTACCACCGTACTTGAGTCACAGACTTGGAAGCCCTTCTTGCCTTGCCTCGAGCTAACGCCAAGCTAACGATCTGCATTGTTGAACATTTAGAGCGTAAGCTATAAGCTTAGTGAGGGTGCTCTAAAACGAAAACATCAACAATGCAGGGTTCAAGCATGTAAATCCTAATCTCACATACATCAAACATTAACATGCAACCAAGTAGACCTAGCTAGTCTTTCAAGTGGCATATATGGTCTCTCAATCCTAACAAGTTTAAACATCAACATCCACATCATGCAACTACTTCCATATACCACAATCACATATCACCATCATATATCACAATACATGAACAAGTTTAATTGGCCACTTTAATTACCCCGATTGTGCGGATTTATAACTCAACAACACTTTACCTCGGTGGGATTACACTCATCACCGGACCTTGCATGTGCGGGATTCCACTCATCGCCACACGCCCTACGGATGGGATTCCACTCATCATCCCGTAGAAATATATAAAAAGCTTCTGGTGGAATGTTACATCACCGTACTCCTCCTTGATGACTTAACGCCATCAAGGCCACGTACGTTTTGACTCAATTTGTGTGCACACTATCCTAATGATCGATCATTTACAACCGGTAATTATTTAGTGCCAATTATCAACATCAATCACATGCCATCAACCACACTCATGCTCATCACATATGTCCACAACATGATATATATACATGCACCATATGATCACAAGTACAAGAGCATAGTTAAGCAAGCACACTAGCATATAAGGATATCAAAAGCTAAGCTACCAACTTGAATTAAATGGAAGTGGCCTACCAAGCACACTTTACACACACACACTACACATACTCGAACCAAACTTAAAAACAAGTTGAAACCACTCACCGCCCTTCCTTAGCTAAACGATACAATCCTCCTACGAACTCGGATTCGGTCCCAAAGCCTCTTCAACGCTTCCTCTTGATTCTAGCCAAACAAAACATACACATTACTTCTCAACTCAATGTTAAACTCAACCATTCACTTACTTCACAAACATAAACCAAATTCCACAAATTCCCAACCACATAATCTCCCAAAATCCCAATTTTCGTGCTCCCCCAAAGCCTTGCTGAAAACTCAATTTCCAAACACCCAAATGACTTCCAAAACATCCCAAATCACCCTCCTAACATAGGTAGACCATCAGCCCTTCAATTCCAACATTAAACCCACTAAAAACCCAAATTTTACTACCTTAAAACCTACCTCAAGAACATGTTACGAATTTTCACCCAAATTCAACCAATTTGATATATGTTACTCATTATAACATGATTAACTAAAACCCCAACTCAATTTATCAAAACCAATTAGAAAACCCCTTAAAAATTCAAACTTTAAATATAAACCCTAATTTTCAAAACTCCATATTTTTGAAATCTAAGACAATGGTTGGATAGGGGATAAAGAGGAGAGTTGGAAAACATATTTACCTTTCAAAAACACCTTGAATCGAAGTAGCAATCCAATGGAATGGTAACTAATATTTTTGGGAGAGTTTGAGGGTGGGGAGAAGGGTTTCACGTTTGGGAAAAGGAATGGGGGGGAAAGAGAAGACAACTTTTCTATAAAGTTGTCTTGCTTTTTAAATTTGGGTCAATTTGCAACATAGGTCCCTCCCCTTTCATTAAAGCTCAATTTGGTCATTATCTGAAGTTGGTTTATTTTAATTTAATTTTATTAGACTCGAACTGAACCCGGCTAACTCCTAAGCCCAAAACACGGGTGTTACAAAAGTAGTCAAAACTGTTAGTATTTACAGTTGGGATGTTAAGTGGTTAGTATTAGCCTAATAGTTTGTTATGTTTGTTACGGGTCTAACTATAAATACAAGTGTAATGGGTTATCAAGCCCAAGTTAGTTTTCAGTCAATGATAATGAAAAGTTTCTGAGATTTTTCTTAATATTCAATAACTTCCTTTTTCTCCTTCTTCTCCTCGTTCTAGCTTCTTCTTCAACTTTCACCTAAATACATGGCTTCCACTTATTTCTTTAACATTCATAGTACTCGAATCTTATTATGGTATCAGAGCCATTGATCTGTCCGATGTAATTGTCGTTTCGATCATTGTTTTATCATTAACTGATTCTGGTTTTCTTGTGCCCTAATCAAATCATCGAGTCTCACCACATTCGGTGTGATTGTCGTTCCAATTGTTCTTTTGCCGGTTAATTTACCCTCCTTAGAAACGTCGAGTTCGGTTGTTGTTTCGCACTTTTCTGGTGTTTTTCCTTAATCTAAATCTTCGCGACACCTTGCTGCTTTGCTCTCACAACAGTTCTTGTGCACGGTTGTGTGTGGCTTTCTGGTGAGATTTTTCCTTATTTTCGGTATATTCTTTATTGCTTGTGGTCGTGTGTTGCCTCGACTGTTATTTGGTTGCTCAATATTGAGTGTATCTTCTACTATTTGTTATTATTTTTTATCCTATTTCATGGCGTTGAATGATAATTCTGATATTCCTTATGATCCTTTAGCTACGTCTCTCCCTCAAGCTATTGTTCCGATTAATAATGTTGATGTGTCCTCTGAAACTGTTACTGAAAATGTTGCATTTGTACCTACTGGATCTGCATCTGTGGTTAAATTATTCTCTACAAAAAATATTAATGTGACCTTAGACGATCACAATTTTCTGCTATGGCATCAACGGGTCTTTTTTATTATTAAGACTAATCTTCTTCTTAAATCCATTGATTTCAATGTTCAATTACCTTTTAAGTATGTCACTCTGAATGGTACTGTCTGCATCAACCCTGATTTTGAGCTGTTTGAGAAGCAGGATGGTGCTTTAGCCACCTGGCTCCTATCTACTGTTAGTGAGTCTGTATTACCACATTTGATTGGCTTGAGTACTACTTCTGATATTTGGAATACTTTGCACCGGTTATATAGTAGTAAGACAATCTCTAGGTTGATGTCCTTTAGACGTTTATTGCATTCTCAAAAGAAAGGTGACTTAAGCATGTAAGATTTCTTGATGAAAATCAAATTTGTTTGTGATAACCTAGCTAACTGTGGGGGGAAATTTCTCAGCATGAACACATAACTGCAATTCTTAACGGTTTGCCCCCTAAGTTTGATCTTGTCATCACTGTTATTATAGCTAGTCCTAATTCCTCTGATTTAGCCTTTGTTAGCATCATACTTCTTGATGATAATGCTAGGCAGGCTACTCAGAATAGTAATATTCATGCCTCTACTCATATTGTGACTCAAGTTGCTAATCAGACTTTTTCTGTTGAAACTCCTTCACTCGTTCAAAGGTCTGCATATCATCTTAGCTATAATTCTGGTCAAACTTCTGGTTATACTTCTTCTCGGGATTTTATTTTTAACTTCAGTCAGGCATTTCCATCTAATCAGTCTAGTTATAACAATAGGGGTAGAAGCTGAGGCTGGTATTTTAATAACTCTAATAGACCTCAATGCCAGATCTGTGGAAGGTTTGGTCACCTGGCAAACAAGTGATATTATAGGTTTGGTCACCTAGCAGACAAATGACACACCAAAGTCTAGTATCAATGTTAGAGCTTCTACTCTTGTTCAGATTGTTCAGGCTAACATTTCTTCTTATGTTGGCAATAGTGATCCTTATAATACAATGTATTACACCTTAACACCCACTCCTAGTCCTGCTACAGGGTTCACTCAGTTGCATGTTCAAGGCTACACTTAGTTTGTTGTGCCAAGTCAGTCCCTTGTGATTCCAGCTTCTGTGCTGCAACCTCACCATCATTTGCTACATACTACAAGTTCTGTTACCTCCAATTCCCCTACAGTCAGCAATAAAGTTGTGTATCCAGCTGGTCAAACAGTGTACTCACCTGCAAATTAACAAGTTTTCTCTCAGCCTCAGTATTCTGTTGTGGTTCCCACGCAAGTGCCTCCTCAAGTGCACCTAGTAACCTCTGATGAAGCAGATGATAATGCCTGGTACCCTTACTCAGGTGCAACACATCATCTCACCAATGATCTCCACAATCTACAAGTGGGTTCCACCTATCCTAGGTCAGGTAATGTACAAGTTAGTAATGGGTAGATTTTGCCAATTAAATATTCTAGCCAGTCAAGTTTGTTGTCTCACTCTGGGAAGTTTTTCATTGAACAATTTTCTTTTTGTGCCTTCTATTACTAAAAATATCTTGTCTTTTTCCAAGTTCACACAGGATAATCAAGTGTACCTTGAGTTTTACCCAAGGCACTGTCAAGTCAGGGATCTGCACACCATCCAAATCTTAATGCATGGATATGAGTCTAGTGGTTTGTATAGACTTGGTGATCAATCAAATAATATTGCCTCTAGTACTCTTGCTTTTAGTAATTTTTCTTCTTCTTTGTCCAATAATAATGTTCATGGTTCTTCTAGTTCAAGTGGTAATGTTTCTAGTTCTATTAGTTTAAACAATGATGTTGAACAGTTTGTATCTCAGCAATGTAATTATCAATGTAAATCTGTTGTGGCTACTAATAATGTATATTTGGAGGTGTGGCACAACGGGTTAGGCCACTCTTCTTCAAAGATCTTGTTCAAAGTTTTAAATCGATGTAATGCTCATTTTCTTTCCAATAAAAATCATTTTGATTGTTCTTTGTGTATTGCTTGCCAGTTAGGGAAAACACATAAGTTATCTTTTCTAAATTCTCGTACTGTGTACTCTTGTCCTCTTGAACTTGTGGTTGTTGATGTTTGGGGCCATGCTCCCATCATCTCTAGTGGGTTCAAGTATTATGTAGCTTTTACATATGCTTATTCACGATATACTTGGATTTATTTTTTGAAGTTAAAGAGGTGTTTGTCAACTTTCATACCCAAGCAGAAAGACATCTTGGAGTTAAACTGAAATTTCTTCAGAATAGCGGTGGAGGGCAATTTGAAGCCCTTAATTCTGCAGAATAGTGCATAGATTGTCATGCCTACATACGGTTGAACATAATGGGCTAATGAAAAGGAAGCACATGCAAGTGGTTGAAGTAGGCTTATCTCTTCTAGGTTAAGCATCAATGCCTCTGAAATATTAGAGTGAGGCTTTCTCAAGTGTATCTCATTAATAGACTGCCAACAACAGCATTGAAAGGTACTATTTCCCCTAATGAGCAATTATTTCACAAACATCCTGATTACAGTTTTCTTAGAACCTTTGGGTGTATGTGTTATCCACTTATACGTCCTTATAATAAATATAAACTACAGTACAGGTCATCTCTATGTGTTTTCCTTGGTTTCTCCCCTATGTATAAAGGTTATAAATGTTTGGATACTAGTGGTAGAATTTATATTTCTAGACATGTTAAATTTGATGAGGGCATATTCCCCTTTGCTGAATCTAAAACTTCTGAGATTGGGCTAGAATCCATTGTTACTATTTCTGATTCTGATTTTCAAAGTTTTCAAAATCCTTGCGAGTTACTGTTTACATGCCTGTTTCTGTATCTAAGCATGAGAATAAGCCCAGACTTAAGTCTGTTGTTTATGTTACATATGTTCCACAACAAGTATTTTTGGAAAAAATGCTATTGTTACTACAACAATATCATCTTCACATGTACCATCAATTCTATCTCCCATCCCTCATGTTACTTCCACAACTCTATCTCTACTTCTACCTTCACCTCCATCTCCTATTTCCCATGCTATATCCACAACTTCATATCCACTTCTACCTTCACCTCATCTTCCATCTCCCATGCTACTTCCACAAATTCATCTCCACTTCTACCTTCACCTACATCTCTCATTTCTTATGCTACTTCCACAACTCCATCTCTACTTCTACCTTCACCTCCATCTCCCATTTCTCATGCTACTTCCACAACTTCATCTCCACTTCTACCTTCACCTCAATCTCTCATTTCCCATGCTACTTCCACAACTCCATCTCCACTTCTACTTTAACCTACATCTCCTATTTTTCATGTTATATCTACAATTCCACATCCACTTCTACCTTCACCTTCATCTCTCATTATCCCTCCTACTACCAAAATTGAGAGCTGCCTTCTTTGTTGAGTATGAGGCCTTAATGAAGAATGAAACTTGGGATTCGCATCCCTTACCACCCTCTAGAAGACCAGTTGGCTGCAAGTTGTTTTTTAAAACCAAACGGAAACTTGATGAAACTGTGGACAGGTTTAAAGTCAGACTTGTAGCAAAAGGCTACTAAAAAACAATTGGATGTGATTTTCAAGAAACTTTTAGTCAAGTTGTATGAGCTGCTATTATCAGAACAGTTCTTGCAACTACAGTGCTTAAAGGCTGGATAATTGGAAAATTGATATCAACAATGCATTCTTTAATGGGCAGCTCGAAGAGGAGATTTACATGAGTCAACCTTCTGGGTTTGAGATAAGAGGTCCAAATAGGGAAGAGCTGGTGTGTCATTTGAATAAATCTCTTTATGGACTATGAATGGCCCCCCCGAGCCTGGTACAATACTCTTAGGCAATTTCTTCTCACCAAATTGGGGTTTATAACATAAAAAGCCGATACGTCTCTCTTTATCAAGAATTCTACATACTGCAAATTGTTGTTAATGGTTTATATGGATGATATCATCCTTGTTGGTAGCAATAAGGATGTGGTAACCAATGTGGTTAGTCAAATAAATTCTAAATTTCAACTCAAAGACTTGGGCAGTCTTGAGTTTTTTTTTTCTTGGCATGGAAGTACTTCAATGCTCTACTAGTTTGACCTTAAATCTGAGAAAATATGTTAATGATTTATTGGAGAAGGCCAACATGCAACAATGTAATCCCACTCATACACCAATGGTGGTCTCTCCTAAACTTTGTTTAGATGATGTGCAGCCCTTCTCTAATATACACCTCTATCGAAGTATAGTTGGGGGACTACAATATGTTTGTTTGACTCATCCTGATATAGTCTTTGTTGTTAACAAGGTCAGTCAGTATATGAACTCTCCGATGGATACTCATTGGAAAGCAGTCAAATGTATACTTCGTTACCTTAAAGGGACAATTAATCATGGTTTATCTTATAAGCCCACTGATGTATATGAGCTAGTCTGTTACTCTAATTCTGATTGGGCTGCTTCAGTTGAGGATAGACGATCCACGACTGAATATTGTATTTATTTTGGGGGCAATCCTATTGCTTGGTGCTCGAAGAAGTAGAATATAGTCTCTTGTTCCACATCCGAGGATGAATATAGAAGTTTAGCAAATGCAGTTTTTGAGTTAATGTTGATTGAGCATTTGTTGGATAAGATTGGTGTTGTCTTTTCAAGGAAACATGTCATCTGGTGTGACAATTCCTCGGATGTTTCTATGGCAGCAAATCCCATGCATCATGCTCATGTCAAACATTTTGAAATTGACATACATTTTGTTCATGAGAGAGTTTTTGCTGGACAGTGGGAAGTTAACTTTATTCCTTCAACAGAACAAGTAGCAGACATACTTACTAAACCCCTCCCTCCAGCTGTGTTTGATAAAATGTGTATACGCCTTGGTGTTATGTCATGTTTGAAATTTTGAGGTGAAAAAGAAAAACCAGGATAATATAAGGATATAATATAGAGTAGTAAAAAATGTTAGTATTTACCGTTGGTGTGTTAAGTGGTTAGTATTAGTCTGATAGTTTGTTGAGCTTGTTACGGGCCTAACTATAAATACAAGTGTAATGGGTTATCAAGCCCAAGTTAGTTTTCAGTCAATGATAATGAAAAGTTTCTGAGATTTTTCTTAATATTCAATAACTGTCTTTTTCTCCTTCTCCTCGTTCTAGCTTCTTCTTCAACCTTCACCTAAATCCATGGCTTCCACTTATTCCTTTAACATTCACAGTACTCGAATCCTATCTTTTCGGACCTTTTTCGGTTCTCATTTGCTTGTTTTCATTTGTGTTGTGTTGTCGTACTTCTTTGTGTTTTGCTTGTATTTTTTAGTTGTTTATGTCTCGATGTTTCTTTCCTTTCTCTTTTATTCTTTGTGTTTGAATGGTAGTGATCTTTCGTTCAAAAAAAGTATATTCTAATTTTTCTGTTATTTTTAATTTTCTTTTAAATGGAATAAATGTATACATCAACAGACAAACTTGGCATCCAAGAAAGAATGAAGAATGCTAACGGAATCGGCGCAAATGAATTCATCTTTAATTTCACTCTCATGTGGAACCCAAATCCACACACTGCTGGACATAGAAAAGTGTCATTTAAAGGGTCCAGACGTGTGTACCCTGATACTTGATACTGAACCAATGATATGTTTCAAAACGTTAATAACAACAATAAAAAATATAAATTTCCGTTGCCGGGAGGACTTAAACCCGAGTCACTGGGCTGAGAGCCGAGTATCTAACCAACTAGACTACAACGGAAAGGAAGATTTTCGCACCTATTTATTATTTTATACATGATACAAAATGATTAGTAAAGCCTCCTTTTAATTGATTTTATACATATTTTTGCTAGTTCATTTATTCACGTTACGTTATATTCCTTTTTTTAAACGGTCCGAGCTACAACCACGTGCATACTTTGTTTTGCTGGGTAAGTCTCCCAGCGAAAAAGTTTTGCATACAGAACGTCTCGAACCCGAGAGTCGAGTATCCTAACCAACTAGACAAAGAAAGATTTTCACACCTATTTGTTAATTTATACATGATATAAAAATATTTAGTAAAGCCCCCTTTTAATTGATTTTATACATATTTTTGCTAGTTCATATATTCACGTTATGTTATATTCCTTTTACTTTATGGGGTCGTTTGGTTCACGGAATGTAAGATTACCTTTGGAAATGAGATTACCGGAATGTTACATTACTTAACATATTACCCGGAATGTTGTATTACCTTGTTTGATTTGTTTGGCGGGAATGTAAGATTACATTGTTTGGTTGAAGGAATATAAGATAGGAAAAATGCATGTTTTACCAAATTGTCCTTGAAATATATTTTCTTTTTTAACCAACTGAAGTTTTAAGATTAAAGTCAAAATATTTACATAAAAGTTCATAGAAAATATAAAAAAATATATATAATATGAAAACCTTTTTATGAAAATTGATCTAAATAATAAATGTAATAAAATACATACCGATAATAAAATTTGAATCAAACACATATATAAAAAAATCGAAATAAAATAAAAATCTGATATATTTTTATTTTATATGCATCATATTATTTTATAATAAGTATTAAAACCCTAAACCACTAAAAAATAAAATAGATTTATACTTGTGTAATTATATACAAAAAGAAAAGATCATTTTAAAATAACTATATTTTTAGGGGTATTCTTGTCCAAAGGGGAGGGAATTGTCTAATACCTAAGAAAAGGGAGGGAATGACATTCCCGGGAAAAGAGCCAAAAATAGCTACTGTTGGGAATATTTCATTACCCCTGGGAGGGAATGCTTTTGAACCAAACGTGGGTATGTGATTCCGGAAAAAAATATTCCCACTGGTAATGATCTTTTCCGCGAACCAAACGCCCCCTATGTGTTATATCATTGAGATTTAATTATTATTTTCATTTTTTGGTTATCCTTTCGGGTTCTAAGGTTTCATCCTGATTAATCCGAACCGACCTACGTCGCACACCTGCTTTTGGCGGGTGAGTCTACTAGCGGAGTTTTTTGTATACACAACGTCTCGAATCCGAGACCTTATTTAAACGATACTAAGCTGCTTACCAGTTAGACCAACCCTAATTAAAATTATTATTTTCATTGATTTCTATTATATCTCAATTAATATCATATTTTACTTAAAATTTCAAGTTCAGTACTATTCATTAACACAATTAAAATTATTTTCATATTCATTTAGTTTTATAACATCTTATTTGTTTTTATAATATCAAGATTTAATTATTATTTATATTATATTTTATTATATCTCAATTTATATCACATTTTACCAAAAATGATACTAATTATTTTTTAAGAAAAATGGTACTAATTATTAAAGGATAAATATTCTATATCTAGTTTCCGTAAACTTTCAGTTTCCACAAGCGCCTTAGTTTTAGGGTACAGGGAGTTAGTTTAGGGTATAGGGTTTAGGGGTTTAGGTGTAGGGGTTAGAATTTAGGGATAGTTGTTTCAATTTAAGGTTTAGGGTTATAATTTAGAGTTTATAGGTTAAAACCTAAACCCTCACTATATTACCCTAAAAACCAAACTCTAACCTATAAACCCTAAATTATAACCCTAAACCTTAAATTGAAACAACTATCTCTAAATTCTAAACCCCTACACCTAAACCCCTAAACCTTATACCCTAAACTAACTTCATATACCCTAAAACTAAGGCGCTTGTGGAAACTAAAAATTTCCACCGCCCGTGTATAGAATATTAATCCATTATTAAATACAATTAAACTTTTTTATAATATTATTTAAATCCCTTGTATAACGAGACTTTAATATCTAAGACGTAATAATTAAATGGCAAAATGACAAAAGATGCCCCCAACGTTCGCATGTTTTGTCATTTAGCCCTCTATTTTTTTTTTGATCCAAATATGCCCCAACGTTTGCTTGTTTTGTCATTTGGCCCCCTATTCTTTCTTTTGGTCCAAATATGCCCCCAACGTTTCATTCGTAGTCCAAATATGCCTCCAACGTTTCAATTTGGTCCAAATATGCCCCCGTTAGATGGAAACTGTCAAACAACTAATGTTCAACAGCTGATGCTGACTGGACTTACCACGTATTAAGATCTGCTGATGCCACGTCAAAATCTTTTTATAAGCCATTGATCGTAAGTTGATTGACAGTAAGTTGGAGGCATCTTTTGTCATTTTGCCTAATTAAATTCTATACATGTCCACTACAATTAGTCAATTATTATATTATGTAAAAGTTAAACTAAGATTCTTCTCGATGTTGTTATCATCTCAACATGAATCAAAGGGAAGCTATGAATATGTGCACAAAAACTAATTTCGAACACCGAAATTTACGAAGTTCAGTGGTGCACAAATATTATATTACACAACATAAATTAAATGAATTCAAACGTATTAATTATGGCAACAAACCATGAATCAGCTAAACATTACAATTATCTAAAATATGAAGCACTTCAAAGTTTGTGATGTACAAACTTGATTTTTTTTCAACAAACATCATTACAATGAAGGCATTAATAATTTTTTTGTAATATTTAATATAAATTAATCGACTAATAAGTCAAATATTAAAAATTATTAAAAACATTTTTTAATATTGAAAAAGAAGACTTAGAATGTCCAATTTGATTTATAATGTTATAAGTTCTAAAACCCTCCCAGGTCCAAACTTTGCCACTTTTGAGCTAAACCCAAACCCATTTGTGATCCGAGATGGTCCAATAGTGAAGGCCTTAGTGTTGAATGGGCATTCCAGTCATTTCATAAGTTGCCCCAAAAAGACAAAAAGTACGGCCCGCCATTTTTGGGAAGGTGATATCACCCCCTTCAAATATCCCGCGGTGGATTATAACCGCAAAGGCGCACGATAGCTAAGCCACGTTTTTGTAGTTGTTATCGTACACCTCATGCGCACTGCGCAACCCTCCCATTCAGGCAAATTTCGGCAAATAGGGGCATTTATTTTTTTATTTAGGATTGTTGGGTACGTTGGGAGAAATTTGGGGAAATAGGCCAATTATTACATGACCTCGTCACATCCTACTGGCGAAGTTGGATCACACCACCCCCTCCTGGCGACGTCAGGCTGAATTCATGCCACGGCTCAGCGTCCCTGTCAAGGCTCATGCATGAGCCTCTGCACGGCTGTCTTGCGCAGCGTTTTAGTTTGCATGGCTGAGAATAATGGGGGTGGGACCTCACCATTAGTAGGGCTGTTCATATTCGGGTACCCTAAATTTCGGGTACCCGGAATTTTCGGGTACCTAAAAGTCGGCCCGTGACCCGGCCCATAAGAACCGGGTACCCGTAAATCGGGTACCCGTAAAATTCGGGTACCCATAAAATCGGGTACCGGGTACCCGGTTTATTTTTTATATTTTTAAATCTATTTTAAAAAAAAAACATAATAAACACATAAAATTTCATGATATATATTTCAAAAACAAAAATTATTGATTTGTGGTTAGTTTTAAGAGAGAAATATTTGGATATATATGTATATATATATATATATATATATATATATATATATATATTAAAGTTTATCGACAAAAGAAGGTATTAAAAATATTAATATCGATCATGATTTTTTTTCGACTCTCATATTGACAAATTAATATAAATATTTTTAAAAAATTATAAACTTAAAAGTATATAATACAAGTATAAAAAGAAGTTAGGGATTTAAAATTAATTTTAAGGAAAAATAATAAGAAACATAAAATAAAAATAGAATTTAAAATTTAAAATTTAAAATATATAAATATTAAAATTAGCGGGTCGGGTTGGGTACCCGGTTATAAAAAAATTTCGGCCCTGACCCGGCCCAACTACCCGGAAAAAAATTGTGGGTCGGGTACCCGGCCCGAAAAAATCGGGTACTTTAATATAAATACCCGGTAAAATTAAATCGGGTAGGCGGGTCGGCGGGTCGGGTAGTTCGGGCCGGGTATTTTTGAACACCCATTAGCATATGGTGTGGTCTTATTCACATGCAGAAATATCACGTGAAAGCTGGTTGGTGAATTTGGAATTTAGAATTTTTTTTTACATTATTGAGTTGTATAAATAAATGGGGAGATGAGTGTGTAGAGAAGAAGAGAAAAAGTTAAAAAGAGTTAAATGATATGTTAGAGTGTAGGAAGAGTGTGTAGAGAAATTGTGACGAGAAGAAGTTGAAATTGTCCTAGTTCTGATTGTTGGTTCGAACATAAAGAAGTTGGTTTTTCGATTTTTTAATATGGTAAGTGCATGTATTTTTTTAATCTGGTTTTTTAAAGTTAATTTTTTTACTTTGTGTATTAGTCGCACTTTTTAGGTTTAAGAGCTATGACGTGGTTATTTCTTGCAACTAGGTTAGAAGAAAAACACAATTTTCGGGATCGTATTATAGTTCACTGAACATGTATATATTTTTGAGTGTAACTATTTGTACATGTGTATATTTAAATATATTTGAATCTATACTAGAATAATATGAGTTAAATCGAAATATATTTGAAATAAAAATCCTTACATGTGTATATTTTCACATAATAAAACATGAATATAAATACTTAAGGATAGAGGGTCTTAGCCTTTACGAACTCATCCAAAACCTTATTAACACATTTCATATTTATTTTAAGTATCTAAAGAAATAATAATAATAATAATAATAATAATAATAATAATAATAATAATAATAATAATAATAATAATAATTTCAACCGATAATCTGATTATTTAGTTTTTACAAATAAAATTGTTTATATAAAATTTCTCTTTTTAAACGTACATTTTATGAAATAATTATTTTTAATAAATTTAATTAATTTATACATCAAAAAAATTATTTAAACAAAATAAATTATATATATATAATCAAATATTTAATTATAAAATAAATATTGTTTACACATATATTATTGTTCACCTAAAAAAATATTGTTTATAAAAATTTAAAATTATCAACTATGACAAATTTAATGGGAAAAGTAGGAACTAATATTTATTTTACATTAGACTACATTAATTTTTTTTCTCTATATATTTATTATTTTAATTGCCCAAAATAATAATAATAATAATAATAATCATTTTTAAAAGAATATTAATTATTAAAAAGATTTATTTTAATAAGAAATAATATTTTAATAAGAAATAATCAATCTTTATTATAATTTTGAGAACAAAATTTATTATTAAAATATGTAAATTATAAGTATTAAAAAAAGTTAATAATATTTTAAACGAATTCTTATTATAAAATTATAATATTCAATAACACAATAATATATGAAGTTTTGTATTATTATTTTAATAAGAAATAATATTCACATAGATCAAAAATGTTGAAGTTAATATAATTTTTTGATGTATATATATATTCGAATGATAACTGTTTTTAGCTGTAGAAATAGAAAATGACATCTGAAGAAGTTTTGTTGTACCGTGATCATGAGCACATTTCGTCTCATATTCACGAAGAGCAAGTAAGTAAATGTTTTGTAATTTAAAATTTCATATTTCCCATGTAATTGTTATAATACGAAATTATAATGAATTAATTATAGGGTGTAGAGCATATGATCCGTCGTCGAGGAATGAAGATAAACGAACCTGATGAGTGTTTAGTGTATTACCTACAGCGAGCTGGTTTTTATAATGCTTCATTTTCTACGTGGGTTTAAGATAGTCCCCGGGTTGATTACTGCATTGATTGAACGATGGAGACCAGAGACCCACACATTTTATTTTCTATTTGGCGAATGCACAATAACCCTGGAGGATGTAGCGGTACAGCTTGGTGTCCCAACAAATGGGAAACCATTGGTTGGAGAAAATAAGTACAATGTGTATAACCTTTGCACGTAGTACCTGGGCAAAGCTCCTCCTGAGTCATGTGTGGACAGTCTACGCCTTAGAATTTCATGGTTGCAGTAGGAATTTAGTGTGACCGATGAATATGGTCGTCGAGAACTTGAGTGTGCAACTCGAGCTTATATACTGCAACTTATTGGTGGTGTATTGATGCCAGATACATCTGGTAATATGGTTCACACACAAAACCTGCCGTTCTTGGCTAATTTCGACACAACTGCTACATATAGTTGGGGGTCTGCAGTATTGACATTTTTGTACCATGAAATGTGCAAGGTCACAATTATGCATGGTGAAAAGAAGAATTCAGATATGGGTGGATGTCAAATCTTACTGCAGTCTTGGGTGTGGTATGCCTTATCTAACGCCCATTTTATCTGTACCGATACATATGGAGTTTCTGCTTGCTGGAAGGTAATAATGTGATTGCAGTTGTATATAGATATTTATTGATATAATATTTATATCCAATGACTTTGAAATATAATTTCAATATATCTTTGCAGATAGAGACATAAGTTGAAGAATGCGGGGGTGGTTCACAACACTGTCAGAGATACAAAATTAAATATCCAAACAATAGGAAAAAATCTGGTATCATAATCAATTTTTGAAAGAGAAATTGTATATTTGATTGTGAGTGAATTCGTATTAATAATTGTGTTTTACAGTTTATTTGGCAGCCATACGCGAATGACAACATCAAGACTTGCCTACCAGATATTGTGCTTGAATGTGCATCATTCTGGGGTGTGGTTGTGCCTTTGATCCATTTTTCTATTGTTGAGTTCCATTGTGCTGACAGAGTGTTGAGGCAGTTTAACTTCCATCAACCCATTCCAAGAGCTCTACATGAACAAATTCACACTGTTCGTAGAGGTAGATTCAATGAGAATTGGAGTGTGAAGCAAGCCGATTTCATTGAATGTTGCGAGGAAAGATGGACGCGGTGGGTTGATGATTTGAGTCCAATTCAAGCCAGTGATTTTGAATTTAATACAGAATTTTATTCATGGTTTTCGACAAATGGGAAACCGTTCATAGAATCTGTCGAAGATGAAAATAAATGGCTTGAAGATCCGCGATGCTCAAGACACGTACACTTCCCAACCGAGTTTGGTCAGAGCTCTCAGCAATCAATAGACGAACCAAACTTAGAAGGAATTTCGGGTTGGCCTTCTTTGTGGTCACAATCTGACTCCCCCCCCCCGATACATGTAAGCAGTAATTCTTGGGAGAAACCACCATTTGGTAATGTCTCGGAACAAACATCATTTCAAGAAAGTCATCAAACATTTGGATTTGGTCATGTTCCGTAACAATCACCTTTTAATTTTGCAACTGGTGGTAGCTCATCTTATCAGCCGACTTACAATGATGATGAAGGATACGTACCACAATTTTAGTATCCTCAATCATCTGTATATGGGGAAAATTTTGGTGTTGCTAGTATGACATCTCTGTTTCAACAACTACCATTAGCAGCCCATCATTTCATCCTGAAGAAATGTTTGCTACACCACCTACTATGCAAATAACGGATGATCAATTTTTCGATAACGATGGGCTGGCTCCTAATCGACCACGTAGAGAGATTCACCCCGCTCCGCGGTATGATCAAACATCATCTTTCCACCGGTAAGTATTACCCAAGAAGAGGCGGAAATAGGTTTTATTTATTTATTTGTAATTTATGTTTCCACCTCTCCGTATTCAATTTCAAAATTCGAATTCCAATTCCAAATTAAGACTTTACATTAACACAAAAAATAGAATGATGAATGAAAAGAACATAATAAAATAGAAATTATATTAAATAATATTATAGAAAAAAATAAAAAATAAGAACAAATAATAAATTATATTATATTAAATAAAAACAAATGATAAATTAAATTATATTACCTTAAATTATATTAAATAAGAATAAATAATAAATTAAAATAATTTAAATTATATTAAATAGGAAAGAATAATAATTTAAAATAAATTAAATTTAAATACTCAAAATTCTAGAATATACTATTTTACCAAAAAGCTTGATTTTGGTTATTTTATTCGTACGTTGGTTCTAGAATATACTATTTAACCATATTTATTTACTCTTTTTCTTTAATTTCAGTATTCAAATTCCAATTAAAATTAGAGACATTAACGAGAAAAAAATTATTTACATTACCATAAAATTACATACATTAAACAGAGCATTTAGGTTGACGGTCCGGCACGATAGTTGGAAAGATTTGATTTGTTCGGACACTTGTTTCTTGAATGACTCGGTTCCGTATAAAGAGTACAATGTTTAACTTGAACTCCTCCATCTCTATCATCTGGATCATCCATATTTGTGTTGATACGAGTAGACTTCGGTCGACCCTTCATCTTTCTACGAAGCACTGGATTTGCTAACCATTCTTCGTATATTGGCTCTACCGGCCAATAGTCTTGGTTCGAGATCGTGTTGAACTGAATTCTATATATATTTGCAATATTCTGTAGTTTATAACAGTCATCCACAAAACCGTAAGGGTAGAGTCGAAAATGCAAACAGGCAGCGTGTGCGTGAGAGCATGGGTATCTAAATGCTTGGAATGCACCACAATCACACCATCTCTAATGAAGTTTGATAGTGAACATTTTTTGCTCACCTCGGACTTTAGCTTCCACAGAAAATTCAAAACCATGTGGGTCGAATGATCTTACTCGCATAGCGGAGGCTTTGGCTTGAAGTTAGATCATTTTATCCTATAGGGTTTTAGACCAATACTGTTCGTTGTTTATTCGGGAGTTGGCTTCATGCCCTTTGTTGGACCACACTTTGCCCAATCTAAAGTAAGTCTCCCACACAATACATGCAATTGGGAGATGGCGTGTTCCTTTAAGAACCGAGTTTATAGCCTCTACAAGGTTAGTTGTCATATGACCATAACGCCAACCTTCATCATAGGCTTATGACCATCTTTCCGTGTGGATGTCATTTACAAATTTTATTATATTTACATCGTGTCGCCTCAACCTTATGATCCTTTCTTGGAATTTTGGTTGAACTAGTTCATACCCTATTTATAAAAAACAAGTTAAATAAAACAACAAGATGAACTCAAAAAAAATTTAAAATTTTTATAAACAACAAATAAGAACTTACCCACGCCTAAAATCTCTTTTCGGACCTGGTTGTTTCTGAACCGCGTCTTCGCATTTGCTACAATATGTCATTTACAATATGTTGGATATGCATGTGGAGGTTTCCATAAACTCCCACGTTTGTCAATTACTGATAAGAGCGCAGTTCCTCTATCAGAAATCATGCAAATCCCGTCTTCTTTTACAACATGATTGCGTAGGTGCTTCAAAGAGAATTCACATCCATCCGCATCTTCCTTTTCAACTATGGCAAAGACAATTGGGAATATATTATTGTTTCCATCTTGTGCAACGACCACGAGTAATATACGACCGTACTTCCCATACAGTCATGTACCATCCACTTGAATCATGCGTTTGTAGAATGGAACCCTTGAATGCACGCATTGAACGCCCAAAATAACTTACTAAATACTCTTTTACCAGGAATTAATTCGCCTTGTAAGTTGAACGCTGGCAAAGTCTCATACTCTACCACGGTCCCCGGGATGAAATGTTGCATTGCTTGTAAAAGAGCTGGTAGCTCATTATACGATTTATCTCAATCACCATAGAGTTGCGCCATCACCTTCTACTTTGCCATCCACGCCTTGTAGTAGACATAATATAACCAAGCTGGGTCTGGATAGATGCTACTAACACTGCAATCGAAATTCTTGGTTCCTGTTCAACCAAAGCCCTGGTGTAAGCACATATTAGATCAGAGTTTAAATTAATATGGTCCTATGATAAAGCCATATTGGTACAAGTGTGCTGCTCAATAAACTGTGACACCTCCCACATTTCAGTCCTCTTCTTGTATGAAATACTTACCCACCACAGATAGTTGCTCTTCCAATAAAAACACCTTACACAATAGGTACTTTTGTTGGACTCAACAATAGAAAATGACGTATGGCATTTGATACAGTGCTCCTGAACTGCAAGCTTCGCGGCTTCTTTTATTTCAAATTCAGCCTTTAGTTCCAATTCTCCAAAGTTTGAAGATGATGAAGAACCAAATACACGAGCTTGATATTCCTGATCTTGCATTGCAGTATAGTCAACTTCATACATGCGGGCTGCTGAAGCTTCATAGGCTGGATAAATAGGTTCCGGTTGTTGGGGCTCCGGTGTAACATAACCCCAAACAGTCGGTTGTTCATTTCTCAACCTGAGCCTAGCAACAGTTGTGGCCCAAACATCATCGTCAACATCAATACCATTTCCCTGAGACGCATCTGTCATAATAGCGTCAATATCATCAGCATCGAGTAACTGAACGTCTTTTTCTTCACTAATAGAAACAATATTTTCTTCATCCTCACTGAAATCTTCAAGTGATTCGCCCCAACGACCAACTGTGGGTTCGGTGTCACAATATGTTAATGAACTCATCTTCTGTAAATATTAAAAAAACATAAGTAAAACTTTAAAATTTCGGGTTTTCTTATTAAAATATTATTACCATCCGAATATATCTTCAATCATACAAAAAATATACAAAGCCTCTAGAATATAAAAAATAGATTAAAAGGCAAAAATCACTTACTTAATTTTCACTGACCTTTACGAACTCTTCAATCACCGTCTTCGAATATTTCTTCAGAAACTCACAAACTCTTCCCTCTTTTCCGACTCAAACTCTCTTAATTTTTTCCTAACCCCTACACACTCTAATGAGTATCTATTTTGGTTGTGTTTTTGGTCCTTATTTCGAATAAATATAAGTTTGATGGACTTAACTGGGTTGTTTTATGTTGTTTTCATGTAGGGGACGTGATGCTGGAAATAAGCTAGAATGTTGCAGGAAATGCTGGAGCCATGGGCAGATTCATGGGCATGAATCAGGGCATGAATGATGACTGGGCGCCAGGCCAACGTCTTCTAGAAGCTGACGTTAGCAACAGTGATAGCTTATCAAGCCGATTGTCTCCGAATTTTTAAATTTTAAATTTTAAACTTTGGATAATTATTTTGTTTAATTTTTAATTATCATTTTAGGTTTACCTAGGTTATTTGAAGTACTATAAATACCCGTTTTGGGGTAAGACTTCATCATCAATTTGAATAGCATTTCATCTTTCTCTTGGAATTTTTACTCTTCTTAGTTTTTTTTCTTTAAGTTCTTTTCCTATTTTTCTTGAGATTATTTCTAAAATGTCGAGCATGATTAATTTAATAACCATGCTCGGCTAGATCTTCACAAGCCGAAAGCTTATGCAATGACGCGTTCTCAAGGCGAGGTTCGAATTTAAGTTTCAATTATTTCGGAAACTTTTCTCGATTTCTTCGCACTTTATCTTCAAAATCAAAATGATTTTTAAACCCAAAGATTAACTTTGGAGAAAATAATTGTTTTGATATATCAAGTGGGAGGGAGGATCGGTTATTGAAACAAATTCGACTTCCAGGGAATACACTTAGTAAATAGATTACTAAGGGAAATTGAGATCGAATCGTTTTTATTGAAATAACTTTTCGAGTTGGTTACGAGCTTAAAGAATTTGTTTTCTCAAACATTGAGTTGGTTTAAACAAATTATCAAAACTGAAGCTAAACATAGGTTTTGGAAATTCAGTTTACAAAGAAAATTCAAGGATTGACCTTGAAGTAATTTCGCCAACAAGTTTTTCGAAATTAAAATCTCTACCAATGAACCGAGTAGAACAGGTTAAAGCTTAGCCAAGGTTGAATATCTCTATTGTTAGTTTAAATCTTTAAACCAATCTTCTTGGTCTCTTAAATTATTTCAGTGCAATCCCCCCCCAAATCACACAAATTCAATTCCATCATCTCTTGGTCCAGAAACGTCAAAGGCGCAACAAGGAAAGTCCAAGTCCTTGTGGGTTCAACTCTTACTTCCCTATCTATACTTAATTTAATTCTTTTATTTATTTATTTATTTGGAAGAAGGAAATTATTCTTGACACGTTACGACGCGTGTCAAAATTGGCGCCGTAGTCGGGGACTTCGGCAACTTATACTGTTTGTTTTTTATTGTTTATGACCAGGAGAAATCTGGGAGAACAGTTTGAATTCATTTCGGAAATTGAAGCATTTGCGAGACGACAAAACGCACAACGAAACCGAGAGAAGCATTATAAGTTGTGTCAACGGCGATTCCAACAAGATCTCGTATCATCCCAAACCGAAACATACTTTGAAGAACAAAGCCAAATGAGAGCCAACGAACAAACGATCCAGCAACTGATCAGGGCACCAAGTGACAACCAGCCCTTGTGCATAACCTTCCCGAATGGTGAAACGTCGTTCCATTAAAAACGGGCTTGATTCATCTCCTACCAACCTTCCATGGTTTGCCCAGCGAAAACCCACACAAACACCTCAAGGAGTTCCACATGGTTTGCTCAACTACGAAACCACCGGGAGTATCTGAGGATCAAATTAAACTTCGCGCCTTTCCCTTTTCTTTATCTGATATTGCTGAGGATTGGCTTTATGATTTACCTTCTAACTCAGTTACTACCTGGACTGAAATGTCTCGCTTGTTTCTTGACAGGTTCTTCCCAGCCGCTAAAGCAAGCGAATTGAGGCGAAATATTCTAAGAATCCGACAAAAGGATACCGAATCATTTTATGAATATTGGGAGCGCTTCAAGAAACTATGTGCAAATTGCCCACAACATGGTTTGTCAAATCAAACACTTATTCAATATTTTTTTATGAAGCACTAACCCCTACAAATATGAAAGTAGTTGATGCAGCTAGCGAATGAGCCCTAGTCAATATGACTCCGGCGGCAGCAAGGACATTGATTTTGACCATGGTAGTCAACTCACAACGCTTCTACCAATCGAGTGAACCATCTCGAAGAATTAATGAGGTAAGTACCGTTTCATTAGAAAGCAAGATTGATAAATTAGCTGACATTGTTCAAACTTTGATTGCAGATAGGAAGATTGTTTCTAGGCTTGTGGGATATGCACAAGCCTCGAACACCCGACGGATTGTTGCCCTATGATCCAAGAAGAAGGTACCGAACAAGTGAAAGCGATGGGGAACTTTCCGGGATCCTATCAAAAGCAGTACTACCCTAATGCCAATCAAGGGTGGAGAGACCAAGGGTTTGCGCAGAACCAAAGATAACAATATCAACAAAGGCATCCTAACCAACAATTTCAACAAAAGTCGAACCTAGAGTCCATTGTAGAGCGGTTGGCTATGTCTCAGGAAAAATTCCAAACTCGCACGGAGGCCTATTTTCAAGAGATGGATAAGCAAATAAGTCAGATTGCCCAACGATTTGGAAGAATGGAGTCACAAGGGAGGTTACCTTCTTAGACAGAGTCTAACCCTAAAGAAAGTGTAAGTGCAATTACTCTCCACAGTGGGACTGTTATAGCACCGAAAGAGCCACCAAAAGACAACAATCCACCCATAGAAGAAGGTAACAAAAAACAAGGTAACCCTTTACCACCATCTCCTACTCCTTCGCCACCCATTGTAGTCGCACCTCCCTTCTCATCACGATTGGTAAAACGTGACAAAAAAGCCGAAGAGAGGGAAATCGTTGAAGTATTTAAAAAAGTTCAAGTAAACATTCCCCTCTTAGAAGTTATTCGACAAGTGCCAAGGTATGCTCGTTTTCTTAAAGAGCTATGCACGACCAAGCGAAAACTCACCGGGCACGAAAAGGTAAACTTGGGATAGCATGTTTCTGCAATTTTTCAACGTAAGTTACCACCCAAAATGAAAGACCAAGGTATGTTTGTTATACCCTGTCAAATTAGTAATATATCTACTAAACGTGCAATGTGCGATCTTGAAGCTTCTATAAATGTAATGTCGCTTTCTGTTTATAAAATGATAACTAATGATCCTTTGAAGGAAACCAGGATTACGATACAGTTGGCGGATCGATCAGTCATCTATCTAGGAGTGTTGGAAAATGTACTGATAAAGGTAGATGTCTTGTTTTTTCCCTGCGGACTTCTACGTGATCGATATGGCTCACGATAGAACAAACACTTGCTCTGAAGTGTTGTTGGGACGTCCATTCCTTAGCACAACAAACACGAAAATAGAAGTAAGGAACGGCCTTTTATCCATGGAATTTGACGGTGAGGTAGTAGAATTCGATGTTTATAAGGCAATGAGGTATCCTGATCATGTTGAATATGTTAACTTAATTGATATTGTTGATCCATGTATGCGGATTCTAATGTTTTTGATAACTTTAGTATCGACTATGAGCTTTGCGATAATGAGGAAGAAAGGGAGAACGAACTTGTTTCCTTTATTAATTCTGATTTAGCTTTAATTCCATCTAAGACTAAACCTTTGCCATCTATTTTGCAGGCTCTGAAGTTGGAATTAAAGGAACTCCCATCTCACCTTAAGTACGCTTTCTTGGGAGATAATGATACCTTATCGGTTATCATTTCAAATGAATTAACCGGAGAGGGGGAAGTCGACCTTGTCACAGTCCTGCGAAAGTATAAGGAAGCAATCGGATGGAAAGTTGCAAACATCAAAGGACTTAGTGTTAGGACATATAGTATCTTCTGAAGGAATTTCTGTTGATAAGGCTAAGACAAACATTATCTGCTTACTCCCATACCCCACAACTGTGAGGGATATCCGCTCTTTTCTTGGACATGCAGGTTTCTACAGGCGATTTATAAAAGAATTCTCGAAGATAGCACAACCACTATGTCGGTTACTGCAGAAAGATGTAGAGTTCGACTTTACATCCGAATGCAGGAAATCGTTTGATGCAATTAAGGGGAAACTTGTATCCGCGTCGATAGTGCAACCGCCCGATTGGAACTTGCTGTTCGAAATTATGTACGACGCCTCGGATTTAGTGTTAGAGCGGTGCTTGGTCAAAGGAAAGGACGAGAGCCTCATGTTATTGCATATGCATCAAGAACGCTTGATCCAACGCAACACAACTATTCAACTATAGAAAAAGAATTGTTTGTTGTAGTTTTTGCTTTAGATAAATTCTGCTCTTATTTACTTGGTACTAAAACTATTGTTTTTTCTGACCATGCAGCCTTGCGGTATTTGATGAGCAAGAAGGAAGCAAAACCGAGGCTGGTCCGGTGGATTTTACTCCTTCGGGAGTTTAATCTCGAGATAAAAGACAAGAAGGGGAGTGAAAATTTAGTGGCTGATCACCTTAACCGAATCCCACTGACCAATTCGGATTCACCTATTAATGACGAGTTCCCTGAAGAAAATTTGATGATGGCACAAGCCTCAACACCTTGGTTTGCGGACATCGTGAATTATTTGGCTACATGTGAATTGCCCCTTGACTTGCCACAGTTAGAAATTAACCGAATCAAGAGGGAATCCAGGTTCTATATTTGGGATGATCCCTACCTTTGGAGACATTGTTCCGATCAGGTAATACAACGGTGTGTAACCGAAGACGAGGTAAAATCTATCCTTAATTTCTGTCATTAATATGCATGCGGTGGACACTATAGACCTAAAAGGACAGCTCATAAAATTCTTGAATGTGGATTCTATTGGCCGAATATTTTTCGTGACACATATTTATTTTGCAAATCATGTGATAAATGTCAAAGAGTTGGCAACTTAAGCTGACGTAATGAAATGCCCCTAAATCCTATTCATGTTTGCGAAATATTTGATGTATGGGGGATAGATTATATGGGGCCATTTGTATCATCATTCGGTAATTTTTATATCATTTTAGCTGTTGATTATGTTTCGCGATGGGTTGAGACGAAAGCTACAAAAAAATAATGATGCTAAAACCACTGTCAAATTTCTGAAAGATTGTATTTTTTTTAGGTTTGGCACACCGAGAGCGTTGGTATGCGACAGAAGGAAACATTTTATCAATCGAGTCATCGATGCGCTAATGAAAAAATTTGGCGTCATCCAACGCAGCGCGACGTCGTACCATCCACAAACGAATGGTCAGGCGGAGGTATCAAACCGAAAAATTAAGACCATTCTTTAAAAGATCGTGAAATCCGATCGGAAGGATTGGAGCGTTAAGCTAAATGACGCACTATGGGCATATCGGACAACGTATAAGGGTCCTATCGGGATGTCTCCTTATCGCCTTGTTGTTGGTAAGCCGTGCCATTTACCGGCCGAATTGGAGCACCATGCGCGTTGGGAAGTCCAAAAATGCAACATGGAAATGGATTTAGTTGGTGAAACGTGTAAACTCGATATCCAGGAGTTGGAAGAAATTCGAAAAAATGCTTACGACAGTTCGAAAATTTTTAAGGAAAAAAATAAAGATTTTCACGATCGTAATATTGCATTTAAATCATTTTATATTGGTCAAAAGGTTTTACTATTTAACTCTAAATTAAAACTTTTTGCACGGAAATTACGATCAAAGTGGCTTGGACCGTATACAGTGACTAATATTTTTCCACATGGTGCAGTGGAAATTAAAAGTAATTCCGAAGAGCCATTTAAAGTTAACGGTCAACGGCTTAAACCGTACTATGACAATGCTCCGGTTGGTCTAGTCGAGGAAATTCGTCTAATCGAACCTGTCACTTGAATAAGGTCGTCAAGCTAGCGACGATAAACAAGCGCTGGATGGGAGGCAACCCATTTTATTTATTTATTTCTTAATTTTAATTTTTCAGTTTCGAATTTATTTTATTTCCATTATTTTATTTTAATTTTATTTTATTTTATTTTATCTAATCTTTATTCGCAGATAATACAGGTTGATCAGCATGAGAAGATATCATTTTCAGCTAGTTTATGTGGGCCTATTTTTAAATTTTTAGAATCTATCAAATTATCCATCTTTCGAATCTATTTGGGAATTAAAAACAATTTTTTTTCAAAATTCCCTTTATCCCTTTATCACCCGCCCAATCACTTCACCTCGATTTTAAACCAAAATAAACCCATTCTTTTAAAGATTCTGTATCCCCCACCAACTTTAAAATACCCTTATCAACACAAGTCCCAACCTAGTCAAACACTTCAGTTGCCTAATAAACCATTTTTATTATTTTATTCTTTTTATCACCATCCCACAAACATCTCACCAGCCGCACTCCACCCTCTCCTTCAACCTTCACCAACGCCAAAAACTCCACCCTAGCAAACATGCCCCGTGACCAGGCCCGCCGGCTCCTACAGCAGCCGCCGCTCATCATCGGTGGCCGGCGCCACTTTGCGCCTCCGTAGTTTATGTCCATCAGCAGCGATTCCGAGCCACAACAACCGCCAACTAGCCCCGCACCTCCTCTTGATCGTCGAACCGGCAGTGGCACCACCCAGCCTTTCGACAAAAATGCCTCTGCCACCCACCTGAACCGCCGTTCGCCGTGACTAGCAACCCCACCGTTGCCATCATTCCATTCCCTCGAGACACCAGAGCCGTCCGACGACGCGTACCACCACCCGCAACACCCGCCTGCTTCACCACAGCCACGTCCGGCCGTGAGGCGCGGCACTCCCCCGCACCACTCAGGACCCTCGTCCATTGGTCGCACTTTGCATACCGTTAACAGTGGCGGGGCTGGAGCTTCATCGCAACGCCGACCAACGTGCCCACCATCACCGCCATTACCTTCGTTCCACTCCTTGGCTTCCAATGTAATGTTCGGTTCTTCACAGCACCATTCTCAGCCCGTGCCAAGCCCAATCTGTGTTCCATCCTTCACCATGCATACAAACACGTCGATTTACTCCGACCATAATTTCGCGGTTAATATGGCCGATGAGGTAAACTCCGATTTTTTTGTTCAACTTTTATTAATCTTTCACCCTGTTTATGGATTTTCAGAGCAAATACATGAGGAGTTCACTTCACATAATCATACTCGATCGGAGAATGCTCGACCAAATTCACCATCTCACGAGCAACACACTACCGAAAAAGATATGCCATTGGACCAAGAGGAACCTCCACGACGAGGCCAAAGATTTACAGCACCAAACGATGTGAGTTTGAAGGGTTTCTTGCACTTTACTGGAAACGAACTTGAGATCTTTAATCGTATCCGCCATCGTGTACTTCTGGTTTGTAAGTATATTCCAACTCAAACTCTAGAGCGTTTAAATTTACGTGAGTTGGTAATGTCGCTTTTCAATAACATTGGTTGGCGTATGTTTCCTACAATAACCTGTGATACTTACTGTGAATTGGTACTCGAATTTTATTCTACTTTTACATTTGATCGTAGTCGTTCCATGTCTCTCGGTACCCCTAATGTTATATCTTTTCGACTTTTGGGTCAGTACTTTCGGTTGTCTATTACTGAATTTATTGTCTATATGGGTTTTGTCACTAACGTTTCAGACCCTAATTATCAGACTGCTCTTTTAGACATACTGCAAGATTTCGATAATGACCTTTCCTTGGAGACATTGACAGGTTTTGCAGGTTCTCAGTACAATCCAAAAATGACAAAGGATCACGACATTCATAGCCCCGCCTTACGCTACATCCATAGGTTCCTCGCCTACAATCTATCCGGCAGAAATGACACTCCCTCAACCTTGAGTAAGACTGAGTTATTTTTCCTCTGGTGTATGCAGGTAAATATCAAGGTCAATCTTGGCTTTTGGATGGCCTACACGTTTTATCGTGTAGCGCGAACCACTAGGCCACGACCACTAATTTTGGGTCCTTACATTACTCATTTAGCATTACGCATTTTTCTGCTACTTTCGACCCATCTCAGTTTACTTACACTTTCTCTATGAGTGCCCTAGATGAGAAATGCCTAGATGCCATGTGATTACTTGCAGGAACTCCATATGCTCCTTTTATTGTTCCCCCAGGCACTCTCTCAACTCATAGAGAACGAGTGTTTCAAAGGCGAGCCCAGACACGACCAACACAAGAGGAACAACCCCGACGAGATATGGATGAGCGACTCCACTCCATAGAAACTGACTTGGCCAAGATCCTATCCTATCTCCGCCCCGGCTCTTCCCGCGGACGATGAGGCCTCGGTCGTGGTCGCAATTGATCAGGGGAGTCTCTCCTTTCCTCTATTTTACTCTAATTTTCATTTTGGGACAAAATGCATTAAGTGAGGGGGAGATATGCTTGTCAATTTTTCTTTTTGCTTTATCCGAAGCTTGTCTTATGCTTGATTTTATGGTAATCCTTGTCCCGTAGATTGATGTGTTCCTATGCTTATTTTGTGATAATAAAAAACTTTGACTTGCTAGAAACTTTGCTTGCGTGATGATTTTATTTGATGGCAAAACCTATGTTTCATACTTGTTAATAGAAAAAAGGTGCATTAAAGAATTGCTTTGTTACTCTTGTTTTTTGGAATTTATTGAATTAATGCTTGTATACTTAATTTTTGTGAGAAGTTCATATTTAGCCCTATTTGCATGAGAAAGAAAAAATTAATAAAGGCTAGAGGTGTCTATCACTGGCTCTAGCTCGAAAAAAAAAGATAAAAAAATGAAAAAGAAAAATAATAAAAGCTAGAAGTGCCTATCACTGGTTCTAGCAATGAAAAAAATTCTTTTGCATTTATGGTTTAGATTTGAGTTCTTTGCAAATTTTATGCATGCTTGCTTAGTTTGATATTTTCTGAGAACATTGAGTAATTTTAGCAAACACTTAAGTGATCCTTGCTTTATTAATAAGTTGTGGGATTTATTCTTATTGCCATCTTACTTAAATTTTTTTTTTCGCATGCTTAGTTTCTTGTTGAGTTAAAGTGATTATTTCATGTTGTAAGTTAAGGGACTTAGATGTTTAAGGATGAGGATTTGAACTTAAATTTTTTATATTTGAGGGCAAGCATCGGATAAGTGAGGGGGAATTTGATGAGTATCTATTTTGGTTGTGTTTTTTGTCCTTATTTCGATTCAATATAAGTTTGAGGGACTTAACTGGGTTGTTTCATATTGTTTTCATGCAGGGGACATGATACTAGAAATAAGCTGGAATGCTGCAGGAAATGCTGGAGCCATGGGCAGATTCATGGATATGAATCAGGGCATGAATGCTAACTGGGCGCCACGCTAGCGTCTTCTAGAAGCTGACGTCAGCAGCGGTGATAGCTTATCAAGCCGCTTATCAGATAGCCTATCTCCGAATTTTTGAATTTTAAATTTTAAACTTTGGATAATTATTTTGTTTAATTTTTAATTATCATTTTAGGTTTACCTAGGTTATTTGAAGTACTATAAATACCCCTTTTGGGGTAATACTTCATCATCAATTTGAATAGCATTTCATCTTTCTCTTGGAATTTTTACTCTTCTTAGTTTTTTCCTTAAGTTCTTTTTTTATTTTTCTTGAGATTATTTCTAAAATGTCGAGCATGATTAATTTAATAACCATGCTCGGCTAGATCTTCACAAGCCGAAGGCTTATGCAATGACGCGTTCTTAAGGCGAGGTTCGAATCTAAGCTTCAAACATTTCAGAAACTTTTCTCGATTTCTTTGCACTTTATCTTCAAAATCAAAATGATTTTTAAACCCAAAGATTGACTTTGTAGAAAATAATTGTTTTGATCTATCAAGTTGGAGGGAGGATCGGTTATTGAAACAAATCCGACTTCCAGGGAACACACTTAGTAAATAGATTACTAAGGGAAATTGAGATTGAATCGTTTTTATTGAAATAACTTTTCGAGTTGGTTACGAGCTTAAAGAATTTGTTTTCTCAAACATTGAGTTGGTTTAAACAAATTATCAAAACTGAAGCTAAATATAGGTTTTGAAAATTCGGTTTACAAAGAAAATTCAAGGATTGACCTTGAAGTAATTTCGCCAACAAATTTTTTGAAATTAAAATATCTACCAATGAACCGAGTAGAACATGTCAAAGCTTAGCCAAGGCTGAATATCTCTATTGTTAGTTTAAATCTTTAAACCAATCTTCTTGCTCTCTTAAATTATTTTAGTGCAATTCCCCCCCCCCCCAAATCACACAAATTCATTTCCATCATTTCTTGGTTCAGAAACGTCAAAGGCGCAACAAGAAAAGTCCAAGTCCTTGTGGGTTCGACTCTTACTTCCCTATCTATACTTAATTTAATTCCTTTATTTATTTATTTGGAAGAAGGAAATTATTCTTGACACGTTAGGACGCGTGTCACACTCATCTTCCCTAAACCCTATATAAAGCTATATATTTCATTCAATGCCTGATAAAGCCTGACGTGCCTGCATGGCACATGCAGGCACGTCAGGCACCCCATGTCAGCCGTTACGCCGAGCGAGTCGAGAATGATGAATCCAACAGGACCTCGCCATTTGGAAATAACGTTGTCCAGAGAACGCCAGGTGCAGGTGACAAGGTCCACCTTGCACTGTAAAAACTGACCTATTTCCTCAAAATTCTCCTAACCCGCCCTATTTCCCTTTAAAAAGGGGTAAACTATACTAATGACCACCGAACTATGGGGTTGGTGTCGATTTGACCACTATATTTTCAATTATGTTAAATATACCACATGACTATTTAATTGGTTCCAATGTAGCCACCTGCCGTTAAAAAATGGAAAAGTTGACGGGGCTGTTAAAATAATTGGTATAATTACAAATTTGGTCCCCTTTATCTATACACTCTATCAATTTGATCCTAATTTTAATCTAATAAAAAATTATTTATTTTAATAAAAGGTGGTGACACGTGTCACCACCTTATTGGGGAAATTTTAATTATTTTTATTTAACTATTGGGGGATTTTAATTATTTTTTATTTAAATAAATTAATTAATTTTCCCATCTAATCAGGTAGTGACACGTGTCACCCTTATTGGAGTAGGAAAAATGAAAACCAAGGAAATGCCCTTGGTAGGAATCAAACTTGGGACCTTGGGGTAGTAAAACACAAGTTTGCCACTAAGCCAAACATATACTTGTGATATGCAATACTAATAATAATATATGTCTTATACGATTGGAGAAAGAAAAAACAAACAATATACTCTTGATTGTGATACTAACTAAGGAGTTGCTTTGTCGAAATTATCCGTTCATTTGCTACTGTGTTTGTTGGACGAAGAGGGAAAGGACTGCAGCATTGTTTAGGCTTCAAAAGCATGTGGATATCTTAAAAAAGCAAGGACAACATCAAAGGCATATTCGACTTTATTATGACTAGTCTATCATATGTTCTTTAGCCCAGACTGGATTTAACAAGAAAAAAGGGATGCACCTGATCTTTGTCCCGAGATATTTGGAAATAGAACGATCGCTGGTCATGAATGTCTAGCATATCTTCATTGCAATTAATAAGGATTCTATATCTAAACCACCCAAGGAACTCTCAGATTCATCTTCATTCACTAAGAAAGTTCAATATAGGATTTCCCATTGTACTTTAAAGATCATTGTAAGTAAATGAGCATCACTTTCTTAAACCACTTGATTGTAAGATTTTCATTGTGCATTAAGAGCAAAGGAAAGCTGATTTCCAAAACCAGGACTATTATTCTCTTCATCCAAAGCATTGCTCATGAAGCCAAGGTGATTTTCAGGAGATGGGAGAATGTCACTAGTCTCACTGCCTTGACACGCAATTCATAATGATTGCAGTCTGCAATGAGATTAAGGCATTTCGACGAATGTGATAAGGCCAAAGGAAGATGTTGCAAACCTGCAATTCGTGGGTAACTCCAAATTCTTTTGAAGAGTGATGTGATTGTTATAGGTTGTAGAGTCGATATTAGAGATGATGGTTTCTCTCGATATGTCTGACCAATAAGATGATGTACCAGTACCATTTCCTAAGTGTGACGGTGTATCTTGAACTTCTAAGATCTTCCTTGTCTGCAACCTATCAAGTTTATTGGAAGGAACATCAGATTTGGGGCAGGTAAATAACTTATATTTGATATTGTATATTACAAGTATATGTTTGGCTCAGTGGCAAATTTACATTCTACTACCCTAAGGTCCCATGTTCAATTCCTACTAAAGGCATTTCTTTGGTTTTCATTTTTCCTACTCCAATCAGGGTGACACGTGTCACCACTTGGATGGGAAAATTAATTAATTTATCGCGGGTTGGTTATTCGTCAGCACAGGTTTAGCTTATGATGTGTTTGGAAGCCCTCCTCCAAACGAGTATTTTACAGAGAGCCGACAAAGAATTCCATTAATAACTGGCCGTTTTGATTCTTTGGAACAACTCGATGAATTTAGTAGATCTTTTTAGGAGGACCCAATGACCATAGATCGAACCTATCCAATTTTTTACAGTGCGATGGTTGGCTGTTCACGGACTAGCTGTACCTACCGTTTCTTTTTTGGGGTCAATATCAGCAATGCAGTTCATCCAACGATAAACCTAATTCGAATTAATTATAGAGCTATGACACAATCAAACCCGAACGAACAAAATGTTGAATTGAATCGTACCAACCTCTACTGGGGGTTATTACTCATTTTTGTACTTGCTGTTTTATTTTCCAATTATTTCTTCAATTAAGAAAAAAAAAGAGTAGTAGAATATTAAATAATAGTAGGAATTCTCTTATCCCATTCGGAAGGATTGTATCTCATAATTATCTATGACTGTTTATGTCTTTAGCACGACCACTTGATGAAATGCGGAGGGAAGCGGGATAAATGGCCGATACTACTGGAAGGATTCCTCTTTGGATAATAGGTACGGTAACTGGTATTCCTGTGATCGGTTTAATAGGTATTTTCTTTTATGGTTCATATTCTGGATTGGGTTCGTCCCTCTAATATGTAATATAAGATGTAATAATGGGATGAACTAAGTAATACTATCGAATCAATTCCTACTAAAGGCATTTCTTTGGTTTTCATTTTTCCTACTCCAATCAGGGTGACACATGTCACCACCTAATTAAAATTAAATTTTTTTTATTAGATTAAAATTAGAATCAAATTGATAGATTGTATAGATAAAGGGGAACAAATTTGTAATTATACCAATTATTTTAACAGCCCCGTCAACTTTTCCGTTTTTTTAACGTCAGGTGGCTACATTGGAACCAATTAAATAGTTATGTGGTATATTTAACACAATTAAAAATATAATGGTCAAATCGACATCAACCCCATAGTTCGGTGGTCATTAGTATAATTTACCCAAAGAAAAAAAAAAGTAAAAACTCCATTTGACCAATTTTCCCCTCCCCTACATTTAACCTCCCTCGCGACAGCATATTTCGGGTCTCGAGAAACTAGAGAGTTCGTAAAGCTATAGACAGAAAGAAAATAAAGCTGTTACCGAATAAGTGATTGAATGACTCAGTGAGTTGTGGGTGACAATATGGCAACAAGTGAGGCAGCTGTAACTCGGATAATGGTGGCTGTGAACGAGTCTACCATCAGAGGCTACCCTCACGCTTCGATAAGTAGCAGAGGAGCTTTCGAGTGGACTCTTCAGAAGATCGTTCGATTTAACGCTTCCGGTTTCAAACTTCTCTTCCTCCACGTTCAAGTTCCCGACGAAGATGGTTTCTCTCCTCCCTTTTGTTTTCCTCCCTCTAATCTCTATATGTAGTGAATTTTACATGATGAATTTTCTACACACGCGTGGTTACTGTTGGTTAGGGTTTGTCGAGCGTATGAGGCTGCGATTGTTGATTCGCGGCTTGAATTTGAAATTACTTTGATTTTCTGATTTTCGAGGTCACGAGATGTTAATTTGATTGATTATTTCTTTAATAATTTGTTATGCTATTTGATTGCTAAGAAAATTATCTGTTTCGTTACTGAGAAATAGAAAATCAGCAAGTTCAGTCATAGTAATTGAAACTAAAGGGTTTTTTTATTGAATAATGATGTTAAAGTATAACCTTTGAAAAATCATTTTCTTTTCAAAAGTACTAATCATACATCAGTGTCAAAGTTAGCTGGATAAAGTAGAATTGATAAATTTTTTAGATTGAATTTTCTTGAATTGGACCCCTAGCCTTTTAGATACAATGTTTATGTACAGCAATGGCTTGTCTAAGCTTCAAATGTTCTGAGCTTTGAGCCTCAAACATGAATTCCTATGGAAAAACTGGTTTCGAGTGGTAAATCTTGTATGCTTTATGTTGAGCTTCGATTGTTATAAAATCAACTGCTATATCATTGAAGTGATTGCCAACTTATTTCTATTTGTTTGTCTGCAAGGTTTCGATGACATGGACAGTGTATATGCCTCTCCTGAAGATTTTAAGAACATGAAGAACAGGGACAGGGCTAGAGGGCTTCATCTGCTTGAATTCTTTGTCACTAGGTGCCATGAAATAGGGGTAATGTTCATTCTTCAATAAATTATCATTTTTCAATAATAAAAAAAGAACACATTTTACTCAAGGTGGTCATGAGATTGGGGTAATGTTCATTTGTCAATAAATTATTATTTTCATTTGAAAACTGCATTTTGCTTGTGTTTTCTTTCCCCGGATTATAGATTTTTCTGGTTGTAGGTTGCTTGTGAATCATGGATCAAGAAAGGTGATCCTAAGGAAGTTATCTGTCATGAGGTGAAGAGGATCCAACCGGATCTTCTTGTTCTGGGTAGCAGAGGACTTGGTCCTTTCCAACGGTATGCTTAGTTCCAATCTTTGATTTTCGCCTTTTTTGTCGATGAACTGAACGTGTGGTATGATTTATATTTGCTTCTCCAGGGTTTTTGTTGGAACGGTGAGCGAGTTCTGCGTGAAGCATGCTGAGTGCCCTGTTGTAACAATCAAGCGTAGATCAGAAGAAACTCCTCAGGACCCAGTGGATGACTAAGTTTTTGACACCCCTCCATTTGTTGCTTTGAACATTCTGTTAATAGACTTGAAACTGGAGCTGCTCCTATTTGTTGAGAAATGGTTTTGGGTAAAATACATTGATGTGGATGTATTTGTTGTAGACAAAAAAGGAACCTTATTGGATTGGCCTTTGGTTGAATTACTTACCCATTTATTTCTTTTGTTTTTGTTTCTAGTTTTACTTTAGTTTCACCCAGTTCATTTTCAATACAGCGAAGACCATAAGTAAGTTTTTTCTAACATTTAAAAGAAAAATCTGGTTCCAATCTAAATGAATTTGTATCCATGAAAACGTAATTCAACTAGGGTAAGTTTATGCTATATGTAGCATGTGGTGATTTTAACAGATGCAAATGGTCGCTATAAACTACTACTATCCTCTATACTTCATACAAGATCCTACCTCAAATGAATGTAACAACCATGACATGACATAAACTCCTACATACCCCATACACCCTAAATGTGAAGACATTTTTGCTTAAGATGAAGATTCAACCATTGTATTTACCACCTCCAACAGCCCTTTTATCTCGCTTTGTATCTTGGATTTAGTCTCTGATGACATCCTTTCATCTGATGCCTCCAGCATCGACGTCAGCATCTCGAGCTTCTGCTTGATGTGGTTAAGCTGCGAATTTGATCTCTCGATTCCTTCGTCTGCTAGAGGAGAAGGCTTTTTGGCACTTGGTACTTCCTTCTGGTTTTTAGCTGATGCAGCCTGGTGGAGTCGAAGCCGGAAACTAACATTGGCAGATCCGAAAGGACTGTCGTTTTGTGAACTGCTGAAGGCTTCTTCCGCATCAGAGGTTCTTAAGAAGACAACACGGGCACAAAAATTATTGTAGAACATATCGGTGTCCTCCATGTCCAGTGCTCCGTACCTGCTGTATATTCGGATAAGATCATCCTTTGTAGGCAATGAGGATCCAGGGCCGAATGTCACAAAGAGAGCAGCAGGTAAATCATTTCCATCAGCCTCCTTGTCATTTTTCTTCAAAACTGCAGCTCTGGCAGTTTGCTTCGGTTTAGGTTTATATGGCTTTGGTTTCTTGGATTTCTTCAGTGATGCCCTGGTAGTTTCCCCGGGTTTGGATTGATCCATCTTTGTTTCTTCATTCTTTCCAACTTTTTTCTTATGGGATTTATGTCCAGAGGGAATCTGGCCAGCCGTAGATCGGTCATTTCTTGATGACACAGCCGAAAAGTCTGGAGATTTTCTCTTTTTATGATGTTCGAACTGATTATACATTTTGTAGTCAGATCCATCTTGGTAAACTGAGCTTCTGAATACAGATAAAAACTGCACAGTAAGTTCAAAAGAGCTGTTTTTCCTTCGGTATTGTGGACTAAGAGCTATGGACCGGACTGCAACTAGAACTTCATTTGCAGGAATTTCAAATTTTGCCAGATCAATTACCCGGTCAAGGTATAGTTTTGGTGTGAGAGAACTTGATTCATTCGATGCTTCTTGATCTGCATGAACTTCTTCAGGGAGTTCATTCATTTCACCGGAAACAAGATTGCCAGTAGCTTTAGTCATTGTCTCTCTGAACCGGGTGTCATCGCAAACCTCTATGGATTCATCTTCTATGTCTGATTTCCTCAGCTTCCCGGTTGAACTTGTGTAAGGAGGAGATAAGTACTTGCTTTTCTTCCTTTCTCTTGAAAAAGAGTCATTCCTGCTGATCCCAGGACCCACAGTCACTTTCCTTTTAGCCGAGACAGTATCGGTATCTTCTTTGCCCTGATCATCACCATTACTATTATCGTTTGCTTGTTTGCTCTTCATTTTCCTTCCTCTTGACGAATAACCCTTGTCCATTTCTTCCTCGACTCCAATGACATCAGTTTCAGCATGAGATCCTAAATGCTCAGTTCCCTTCCCCTTTCTCGGTACAAAACCCAAATTGCTGCCACCATCACCATTAGCTTTATCATTGCCTTTCACCCTTTTCCTCCGAGATGAGGATGCTCGTTCAGCGGACTTTGTGACCTTATGAGCCTGAACACCTATATCAGCTTTTAAGATTTCAGCAATGCTTTTCTGTTTCCTCGCATGATGCATTGCATCCTCTGAAATCTCCGGATGCCTCGAGATCCAATCTTTTACCCCAGGCCCTGTGATTGGGTTTCCCACTGCCTCACGATAATCACTAATATCCACCACAAGAGTTCTAATATTTTCTTCAATGTCCGGAATCAACAGCGGTTCATGGTACATCGGCATTCGAGGGCGTCCTATTGATCGATTATAAGCCAAAAGCCAACCCTTCAACACTGCACATTCAAGCAAATTACTAGCTGAAACAGCTTGTGAAATTTGTTTCAATTTATCAAGAACTTCTTTTGGCTCAAAGAGGCCAACTGAAACCTTTTCAATTCCACCTTCAGGCACAATAACTCCTTTCTTTATCCCAGTATTCTCCGCCAGAGGTCGGTCGAGTCCGACACAATTCTCCTTGGGAACGCACAAGCAAGTCATTTTGGACTCCACAAGTCTGCCAATTTCATCAACGGAAGCCCATACAGCATTGACAAAGTTCTTAGAGCTACTCAACTTCAACATGTCCTCAAAATTCTCTTCGAAAGGCTTCAATTGAGATGGATGGCACCATGCAAATGAACTATCCCCAAAGTATGCAACAAGGAGTCTTCCCTTCTGTCGAAGCTTCACCGCATAATCCGATGCATCAGTCGGACTATAAACCTGTCCCGGCCACCATGGATGACTCTTAATCTTACCCCATACAAAATAACCAGCAGAAAACTCACCACCTCCACCATCACCATCATCGTCGTCATCTATTTCATTCATTATCATCTCACCAACATTACCTTTCTCATCGAAGTTCGCAGTTCCATCGTCATCGTCACCATTTGGCAACACATTTTCCACACCAATATCTTTACTTTGATCAACAGCACCTAAAAGAGTGCCAAACCCTTCACCACTCTCACCATTAACACCAATGTTCCTAACACTCTCTTTCATTTGTAACAAAGAAGAAACCCCATTCATTTCAGAATCCTCAAGTCCTTCACCATCTTCACCAATACAAGAATCCCCCTTCCCATTTTCCCATGGCTTTTCCACAGTAAGCCCAGCAGTTTTAGAACCCTGATTAGCATCTTGGTCTAAAGACTTATCCCCAGAAAGGGTTTCTGTTGGCTTTTCAAAGACTTCCATATTTGTTACCCTGAAAAAAATTGAAACTTTTTCCATGAAAATCAAACAACCCCCCAAAAAATGTGTTTTTTACAACTGAAATATAGGGAAAAGCAAATCAACAAAATGATTTTAAAAAATATATATATAATACCCACTACCACTAACCCATAATTGAAAAGAAAATCCAAAACAATAATTCAAACAAAGAATTAAAGAAATGAAAATTGAAATAAATGAAAAAGTACCTGAAGATGAAGGAGAACAGTAAGTGTTTTTTTTATTTAATAATTTTGAGGATTGGGGATTTACGACAGAAGAGCTCTTGGTCTGTATTTTAAAGACGAAGGTCGTACAGTCGGAAAGTGGGGGAGACCATCTTTTTACGGATGTTTGACACGTGTCATTAATATTTGCGATGATCTAGTATCTACAACAATATAATTAATTTTGCAGCTATAATGGAAATAAGGGTAAAATTACCCAAATATGGTTGCCAATTTTTTTTTCTCAAACTACGGCACTCCTCGTCTTATTTTTTAAAGTATGGTTGTTCACTGTAGTAAATTAAAAATTAGATTATGTTCAATCCGTCTTTAAATAATGTTTTTTTATATTAATATTAAACTACTAAAGTCGTATTACTTGTTACCTGGACTATTTTAAACCAAAAACTCATTTTAATTAATTATCTTAAAAAATGGCCCATACAGCCTATTATTTAGAAAAATGACCCCCAAATCTATCACGTAGAACTCGCGTTTTGGGGGTCGTGAGACACGAACTCGCGCTACGCATAAAGCGAGTTTTGCATACGTGACAACACTTTTTAAAACAACGAACTTTACAGAAAGTCGCATTCTGCCAAACGCGAGTTCCCCGAGAATTTCAAGAGGCGGCTGAATTTATCACATGAACTTGTTTTTTTACAGAAAGCGAGTTCTTTGCAATTATGGGTTTAAGAACAAGCTTCGATAGGCATGTTCGAGCATTATTTCAGGCTTATTAATCGAATATTTTTGGTAATCATTCAGTTTGGCTTCGTAGTACTTGAAATTATCTTTCATTTGACACCAATTTAGCCCATTCGGTCCACGATAAATTCAGCCGCCTCTTGAAATTCTCGGGGAACTCGCGTTTGGCAAAATGCGAGTTTCCGTAAAGTTCGTTATTCTGAAAAGTGTTGCCACACATGCATAACTCACTTTTTGCGTAGTGTGAGTTCGTATCTCGCGACCTCCGAAACGCGAGTTCTTCATACGTGGCAGATTTGGGGTTATTTTTCTAAATAGTAGTCTGTGGGGGCCATTTTTCAAGATAATTAATTAAAATGGATTTTTGGTTTAAAATAGACTGTAATTTGTCTTTAAACAGTAAAAGTAATTAACATTGTTCAAAGTAGGACTGTTCTTGATCCGTCTTCAAGCTAAGTCATTGACTTTGAGTGTATTTTTTTTTTTTGGATAAACATTGTTTTAAAGTCGAATTGTGTTCCTTCCCACTTCTGATTGCTACAGTGAACAACCATATTTGGGAAATAACGTGGGGAGTGCCATAATTTGAGAAAAAAAATTGGGAAATTATATTTGGGTAAATGTGCCGGAAATAAGTTATGAGTAATTAAATGGTTTTAAAAATGATTATTTATTGAGCAAGCACGTTTGGCTAGTTGGCCATGTTGCTCATCTTTTTTCTCTTGTATATTTTTAGGTTATTGGTTCTAGACCTACTAGGATTAGGAACACTCCTCTTCTTTCCAAAATTATTCCCCTCCCCTATAGGTAGGATTAGGTTTAAATTTAAGATTTGTTAAAGAAAATGATTATTTATTTATTTATACATATTTTTAATATAAAATATTAGGAAATCATTTCATTCTCCGGCGGAGGAAATTTTATTTTCTACAAGCTGATCCAATTTAAGATTTAGATATTTAATTTAGGGTCTAGTGTTTATGGGTTATGTTATAGGGTTTAGAATTTTGTATTTATAGTTAGAATTTAGAATTTAATGCTTAAGGTTTAGGATTTAGGGCTTTAAAGTTCGAGTTTATGATTTTAATTTTTAGACTGAAATTAATCATGCTTGTAGGGGAAAATGTTTAGTTAGTGCATGAAATAATAACCTCTATACCTAACACCATAATTTGAAAAATATCTATTTAATTTCTTTTAGCAACGACAACTAAATTTTATTAAAAAAAATAATAAAAAATATCACAAATACAACACCCCAAAGAAGAGAAAATTAGAAATATATCCAAAAAAAACTCATACGAAAATAAAACATGAAATTCAAAGGTGCAAAGATAAACAATCATTTCTTTGAGATTAACGCACATCGTCAAAGAAACCAGAAATTTTCATGAATTTTCTCTTCTCTATCCAAATTAGATGATTAGATGTTTTGCGAGGTGAAAAGGAGGGGTAAATGAACTAAACTATCAGGCAGACTGTTCTGCTATACGGTTCTGATTACATCGGTAAACAATCACCAAAAGAGATCAAACTATGATCATCGACAAAATAAAGTAAAAAAACAAGTGCCATAAGGATCTCTATACGAGTAACAAATAATAGCTAAAATATGCAAAAATCGTGTCAAACAATAGAAGAAACCACCACAAATACAAAAGAAAACGTGCCATAAAGAAAGAGAAAAGTGTGCCACTAGAGCAGACATTCTTATTAAAATTAAAAAAATATAAAATTGGATATGTAAAAACAAAGAAAATAATGAAAAAACAAAAAAAATAAGATATAAAAAATAAAAGAAATAATAAACAACGTCAATCAATAATTAACACTAAAATTAATATTGTCACTGGCCAAACAAGAACCACAAGAAGAGAAGTTTGTGACACTAGTTATTTAAGGAGGGAAAACTATCTTGGGCGCAAATACTCATTTAATTTAAAAAATCATATTAAAATTTATTTAATAAGGTTTGATAACAAAATTAACTTTATCATTTATGATTTGAAAAATGCCGATGTTCTATGTTTATTTATTTTAATTAAAAACTTCATTGTTTATTAATTATTTATTATTCTATCATTTTTATCTTTTTTATTCAATGTCTGTAATTGAAAATAATAATAGTTCAATTAACAATAAAACTATTTTAATCACTATTAAATATATTGGATTATATATTTTACTATAAGTATATCTTAAACAAGATGATATTTTCAATTAATATAAGAACATTTATTTTTACAAAAACTTATGGCTTAAGGGTTCAATAAGCCCCTAAATTTTTGTAAAAAAAAAATAAATTAATTCTCTAAATGTTTTTTTACCTAATTAAGCCCTCAAACTCAAGGGAAAAAATAATTTGGCCCTTTGACAACATGTCGCAATAGGATAATGCCATTTGTGGTTTCTGAGAATTTTTAAATTTTAATTTTAAAAATAAATAAAAAACAGAAAAATATAAAAAAAAATTATTAAAAATCTGGAATTCTAAAAATTATTTTTAAAATATAAAAAATATTTTTAAATTTCGAAATTTATTAAAAAATAATGAATTATATTTTTCAAAAGATTAAAATATTTTAAAAATTTTAAAATTATAAATATTATTATAAAATTATAAAAAATAAATTGAAAAATATTAATAAAAAAATTATTTTTATTTTAAAATAAAAAAAATAATAACAGTTATTTAAAAATATGTAAACAATAAAAGTTATTTTGAAAACCAAAATAACTTTTATTGTTTAATATTTTTCAATTTATTTTTTTTATATTTGTATAATAATATTTAATGTTTTCAATTTTTTAAAATATTTTAATCTTTTGAAAATTTATTATTTATTATTATTAAATAAATTTTGGAATTAAAAATATTTTTTATATTTTAAAATAATTTTTCAGAAATTTAATTTTTTAAATTTTTTTTCGGATTTATATATAGTTTGTAAAAATAAATTTTTAAAAATGCCTAGAAATGACAAGTGACATTATCTTGTTGCGACATGTGGTAAAAAGAACTTAAAAAAACTTGTTAAAGTTAACGGTCAGTGTTTGTCAAAGTGCCAAATTGATTTTTTTCTTGAGTTTGAGGGCTTAATTGGATGCAAAAAATGTTTAAAGGCTTAATTGATTTTTTTGAAAAAATTTAAGGGCTTATTGAACCCTTAAGCCAAAACTTATATGATAATTAACCTTGAAATGAATTTATTGAACCAAACAAGTGGTTGCAGTAAAAAATAGGATGATGTTCATCTTAGGAACTCCGAGTTTAAATCGTTTTGTCTACAAGGTGTGTGTATTGTCAAATGGTTTAGAATATGTATGAACATCTACTACCTTGTAATCAGCTTAAGGCTATTAAAAAAACCTTAAATAAATTCATTAAATTGTTTTTATTTAAAATTAATTAACATTACTAGTATATTAAAAAATTACCATTATTAGTAAAGTTTTATTTAAATTTAATAAAATGTAAAAAATAAAATTAATTATCTCAATTTTAAGATATAAATTGAATAAAATTATTTTTAAAATATTTAATGTATTTGCATAAAAAATATTTTTTTTAAAAAGTAAACAAAGAATAATGAAATTATAATTAACATTCTCCGTAGTTCAAAAAAATAAATTTTACATGGAAAATTCTACAACAGACGTGTAAAACTAATGAATTAATTTGATATAACAAAGGATTTAAGGACTAAATTAAAAAAGAGAAAATGAATTTTTAAGTCCTCAAAACCTCTCTATGTGTTCAAAGAAAATTGTCAAAGTCAAAACTTAAGCTTACTCAAATTTCTCTAAGTATTTACCAAGTCAAAACAGTGATTTTCGAGTCACTGTTTCGGAACGACCTTTAGGCGTTCAGAACGTTTTGAAACTGTTAACCTATGTTTCGGAACTAGCTTTCCCGTTTCGATACGGGTGTATTGAAACATGTCTTTGTGTTTCGAAACGGATGAAGAACAATAGAACGGTTTGAACCGTTTCGATACGGCAGTATCGAAACGACCTCAAACGTTTCGAAACGGATTTCAAACTTGGTTTCAAAATATGATCCTTGAACTTTTTAACTAATTTTAAGATATAGTTAAAGCGTATCGAAATGCTTTTAAGCCGTTTTGATACAGGTTTTGACAGTGGCAAATTGTTTCGAAACAAGCTTCAGAACATTTCAGAACAAGCTCTTAGCGTATCGAAATGATCGTGTCCGTTTCAGTATGGCCTATTTATTACACCCCAACAACTATTTCTATTTTGGTCTATTTCGAAACAGGATCTGGCGTTTCGGAACGGGTAGTTGCAGACTACATTTATGGAGAAAAGATAACATCTCAACGCCTATAATAATGAAGGCAACAACCCCAACGGCTAGAATTCAATGAGAAGGTATAAAAGAGACTTCTAAAAGCACCAGCAACAACTATTGATCCTAGAAGAAATATCAAAACATCAAATTCAAGCTATTGTGCTAAAATCCCATATTTTCTTATAAACCCCAATTGTAGAACCTTGTATTTCCAGTCTTATTTGTTCAATTGGGTTGAGTGCTTGTAAAAAGGTCTATATTTGTATTGAGAGATACTAGCTATTAGCCTTAAACTTCTTTGTAATCTTTGAGTGAGGATTGAGTTAATTTTTGGGTAGAAAAATTGACCATCTTGTAAAGGTTTCCTCCTAAGCCTAGAAAAGGGGAAGATCAACTAGTGGAGTTGTTGGAAAATCCTTAGTGAAGCTAAGGTAGTGGATGTAGAGTTCAATTGGAACTTGAACCACTCTAAATCTCTTGTCTAGCAAATTTTTATTTTCCACTCCACCACCAAAATTTCTAAAAATCCAATTCACCCCCTTCTTGGCTTAAATCGATTCTACGATCCACTCAACAATTGGTATCAGAGCCTACATCTTTCAAGGATTAACAACCACAAGAGAAGTTCCTAGGAGTGTGTGATCTATTCTAAAGACAAGCCATGACATCTACTTCAACCTCCAACCTCTATGAGTCACAATCAACCACTAAACCACCTTTCTTCAATGAGGACAACTACCCATATTGGAAGAATCGGATGCGTCTCTTCATCAAGTCAACGTATTACATGGTTTGGGATGTAGTAGAAGAAGGCCCCTACATTCCGATTAAGAGAACCGATGAAGGAAGACTAGTTCCGAAAATAAAGTCGGAGATGACCGAGGAAGATAGATGAAAGATGCAAGTCAACGGCAAAGCTCTACATATCATATTTTGTGCACTTGGTCCGGATATCTACTCAAAGGTTTCATCTATCAAAAGTGCAAAGGAAGTGTGGGACATTTTGGAGATGACTTATGAAGGCACTAATGATGTGAAAGAGACGAAGATTGGGTTGCTAAACTTAAGTTATGAGACTTTTAAGATGGACTCCAATGAGAGCGTCTCAAACACGTTTGATCAGTTTTCGATCATCGTCAATGGCCTTAAAGGATTCAGTGAAGTAATTCCCGAAGATAAGCTAGTGAGGAAGCTTCTATACTCTCTCCCGGAGTCTTGGGATGGTAAGAGGGCGACCATCATTGAAGCAAAGAATTTGAAAACCTTGAAGCTTGATGAGCTTGTTGGGTCTCTTCTTACACACGAGATCATGAAGCAAGGAAGAGAGGAAGAGAAGAAGAAGGAAGAGAAAAGGATAGAGAAGCATGAGGTAGAGAAGAAGAAGAAGCTAGGAGTTGCTCTCAAAGCCGCTCTACAAGAGGAGAGCTCTTCTAGTGAGGAGGAAGATTTTGAGGAATTGGCTATGATAGCCAAACGATTCTCACGGTTCATGAAGTCCAACCGAGGGAGAAAATTTCAAAGAAAGATGGACTTCAAGAACAAAGACAAAGAAGAAGAAAGGGATCCGATCATTTGCTTTTGAGTGCAAGAAGCCGGGTCACATACGTTCCGATTGTCCTCAATTCAAGAAGAAGGGCTTTGAGAAGAAGAAGAAGCTCAAAGCCAAGCATGCTACTTGGAGTGATGAGGAGTCATCTGAGGATGAGGAACATAAAGTGGCTAATCTTTGCCTCACGGCTCTTGAGGAGGATTCTTCTATGGTAACCTCTAACTCATCTACTTTTGATTTTACATTTGATGAACTTCAAGATGCTTATGATGAGTTGCAAGAGGTATATGATGAGTTGGTTGAGAAATACAAGGAGTCGGTATTAAAAAAAATAAGAAAATGATTTCGGTTTTAAGGACCCAAAATGACTCTCTTTCTAAAACCAACTCAGAATTAGAAAAGAAGGTATTGGTCTTACAAAATTTCTCAAATGAGTTTGAAAAGAAATCAAATGATTTAAACGACCTTCTTGAAAAATACCATGTTTACCACCAAGAGGAGATTAGTAAACTCAAAGCTTCTCTAACCAATGTTGGGAAAAACGGTTTTGAAAAAGCATCTTCTTCAAAATCCCAACATGTGAAGAGAAACTTTGTTGACCACAAACAAAGAGGCTCTCATAAGTATCACAAGAACAAGAAAGTTAGAAGTGTATGGGTTCCTAAGGAACTTGTAGTTTCTAACAATATTGTAGCCATTTCATCTTGGATTCCCAATGGAACCAAGTATTTGGGAACTAACACTCATGGGCCCAAAATGATTTGGGTACCAAAAATCAAAGCTTAACTCTTTGTTTGTAGGGGGAGCATTGCTACAAGGCCAAAGCACAAAGCCAAAACTCATGGTACTTTGATAGTGGATGCTCGAGGCACATGACCGGAGACAAGAGTCGATTCATGGACTTAAAACCAAAAAGTGGTGGAGTAGTGACATTTGGTGACAACTCCAAAGGCCACATCGAAGGTATTGGCTCCACAGGTAATCACTGTACCATACTCATTGAAAATTTATTGTATGTCAATGGTCTAAAGCATAATTTATTGAGCATTAGTTAATTGTGTGATAAAAGGGTTTAATGTCTTATTTGATAAAAATGGATGTAAAATTGTTGACATTAAATCTAATAAAACAATGCTCATCGGTCATCGCATAGGAAACATATATATGGTGCATCTAGATGACATTCATTCATCTCATGCATGTTTTGTTGCTCAAGATGAAAATGATGCATGGTTATAGCATAGGAAACTAGGACATGCTACCATTAGTGTTTTAGAGAAACTAGTTTCCCTAAATCTAGTTAGAGGTTTACCCAAGATTAAATTCTCAAATGATAAAATATGTGATACATGCTCTAAGGGTAAACAACATAGATCTTCCTTTAAATCCATTAATGATGTTTCTACAAGTAAGTGCTTGCAATTAATTTATATGGATCTATTTGGGCCAATTAGGACAACTAGCTTGGGTGGAAAATCATATGCTTTTGTGCTTGTTGATGATTACTCTAGATATACTTGGGTTCTCTTTTTAAGCACCAAGGATGAGGCTTTAGAAAACTTCATCACATTTTCAAAAATAACCCAAAATGATCTTGAACTTAAAATTTCACATATTAGAAGTGATCATGGAACGAAATTTCAAAATATGAGTTTTAATGAATTTTGTAATGAAAATGGGATTAGCCATAATTTTTCGGCTCCTCGAACTCCTCAACAAAACGGGGTAGTTGAGAGGAAAAACAGAACTTTAGAAGAAATGCTTAGGACTATGCTTTGTGAAAACAATTTACCTAAGTATTTTTGGGCGGAAGCCACTAACACCGCTTGCTATATTATTAACCGAGTAATGATTAGACCTATTTTAAAGATAACTCCTTATGAGATTTTAAAATCTAAAAAGCCTAACATTAGCTATTTCATCCTTTTGGTTGCATGTGTTTTGTTTTAAATAATGGAAAAGACAATTTAGGTAAATTTGATGCAAAAAGTGATAAAGCTATTTTTCTAGGTTACTCTTTAAACTCTAAAGCCTATCATGTATTTAACAAAATAACTTTAGTTGTAGAGGAATCTATCCATGTGGTTTTCGATGATAACCTCCTTCTAAGGAAGGAATCTTGTGATGATGATGATGTAGGAATCCTTGATGCCTTTGATGGAGGACAAACTTCAAAGGAGGATGAGATTCCAACTAAAGAAGAAGATGCATAAGATCCACCTCTTGAAGCCTTGAAGGACTTGGCTCTTGAGGAAAAGGAAGTGAGCTACCCAAGGGAGTACAACTATGTCAAAGGTGGTGAAATCTTGGGTGATCCATCCAAGGGGTAACTACTCGCTCTTCTCTTAAAATGCTTAATCATGTTGCATTTATCTCATGCATTGAGCCTAAGACTATTAAAGAAGCATTAAAAGATGATTTTTGGATTATGGCCATGCAAGATGAGTTAAATCAATTTGAGAGAAGTAAAGTGTGGACATTAGTTGAAAGGCCTAGAAATCAATCTACTATAGGAACTAAATGTGTATTTAGGAATAAACTAGATGAAAGTGGTAACATAGTGAGAAACAAAGCTAGGCTAGTTGCTCAAGGTTACACTCAATAAGAGGGAATAGATTTTGATGAAACCTATGCACCCGTAGCTAGAATGGAAGCTATTAGGATGTTGCTTGCATATGCATGTTATCATGATTTCAAGCCTTTTCAAATGGATGTAAAAAGTGCATTTTAAATGGTTTTATAAATGAAGAAGTGTATGTGGAACAACCACCGGGTTTTGAGGATCCAATTTTTCCAAACCATTTTTTTTAAACTGTCAAAAGCTTTATATGGTCTAAAACAAGCTCCTAGAGCTTGGTATGAAAGACTTTCAAGTTTTCTAGTTAGAAAAGGTTTTGAGAAAGGAAAGGTGGACACAACACTTTTTATTAAAAACAATGGCAAAGATATATTAGTAGTTCAAATTTATGTTGATGATATTATATTTGGTTCTACTAATGAACTGCTTTGTCAATATTTTTCTAAGTTGATGCAAGGTGAATTTGAAATGAGCATGATGGGGGAGCTTTCATTCTTTTTGGGACTCCAAATCAAACAAATGAAGGATGACATCTTCATCAATCAAGCTAAGTACATCAAGGATATGCTTAAGAAGTTTGGCTTGGAAAATGCAAAGCCTCAAGCCACACCAATGAGTTCATCTACAAAGCTTGGCAAAGATGAAGGAGGTAAGTGTGTTGACTCTAAGCTTTATCGCTCTATGATTGGATCATTGCTTTACCTTACCGCAAGTAGACCATATATATTTTTTAGTGTTTGCTTGTGTGCTAGGTTTCAAGCTAGTCCTAGAGAGTCTCACCTTATAGCCGTTAAAAGGATCTTTAGGTACCTTAGAGATACTCATTGTTTAGATCTTTAGTACCCTAGAGACTCAACTTTTAACCTTCATGCTTATTCGGATGCAGATTATGGGGGTTGCAAAATAGATAGGAAAAGTACTTCCGGCACTTGCCAATTATTAGGTAGTATGCTCATATCTTGGTTCTCTAAGAAACAAAATAGTGTAGCTCTATCTACCACCGAAGCTGAGTACATATCCTTAGGGAGTTGTTGTGCTCAAGTCCTTTGGATGAAGCAACAACTCTTAGATTATGGAGTTAAAGTTGAAACCATACCCCTTAAGTGTGACAACACTAGTGCTATATGCCTAACCAAAAATCCCATCCAACACTCTAGAACCAAATACATAGAAATAAGGCATCATTTCATTAGAGATCATGTCCTTAAGGAAGATGTTGTTTTAGAGTTCGTAGACACCTTAAATAAATTAGCGGACATCTTTACAAAACCTCTAGATAATGAGCGTTTTTGGTCCCTTAGGAGAAATTTAGGTCAAACTAGCCTATCTTGACCTTTTTGGACCTTTTTGTGCTTAAATTGCTTGAATTCTTGCAAAATGCCATGCTTATGCGTTTTAATCCTAATTTCATCCATGCTTATAGTTAGGGGGAGTATGTTTATGTTTTTACATGTTTCTCTTGCTCATACATAACATTTATGCATCTAGGACTTATTAGAATTCATTTTTTTCTGCAATTTAGAGCCTCATCTGCACCTCCAGGCCTAGGCGTATCGGAACGGGTTAATCTGTTTTGATACAGGTGCCTTAAAAGAATGCTTTGTGACCAGGGTGTTTCGAAACGCCCTAAAGGGTTTCGAAACATTTTGCCTCTGCCAAGGACTGTATTAAAACGACCCAAAAGCATTTCGATACGAGTTATCACGTGGGATTCGATACAGTCAAAGCCGTATCGGAACAGTCAACAGGATTCGAAACGTCAGTCAATGTTTCGGTACGCCTATTTTGAAACGGTCGTGCCCGTTTTGAAACACGTATCCGGACAACTTTTTAAGGGCTTTAATTGACAAAATTCACTTTTCATTAAAATTCCCAAAAACCCTAAACCCGATTTTTCTCTATAAAAACCCTCTAAACCTCATTGTTTTTCATCAAATCTTGAAGGCTTTTACTCGCAAACTAAAGTTCAAGCAAGCTTCAACAACTTGGTGCAATTTCTTCCATTCATTCATCCAAAAATCCCCTTTTGAGGTATTTTTTCATCCTTTTCTTTTTCCTTTGATTTTATTCGTATCTTAGGTTAGAAAATATTAATTTTGTATAAATTATATGTTTTGGAACTTGGGTTTTTCAAAACTTGTAATTTTTTTTTCAAAATCTTCAATTTTTGATTCGAATATATTTGTTTTCACTCGTATTTTTTTACTATTTTTCAAAAGTTGTTTCTTCTTCAATTTTTTTGTTATATGTATATACGTTTTTAAAGTGTTTCTCTCTTAAAACCTTAATGGGATTTTTCATTGGATTGAATGAAGAATTTAAATGCATACATTTAAATTCTTTTTGCTTGCTTTGTGTTTTTAGGAATTTCTTGGAAAATGTTAACAAGAAACGCAAGACTCAAACGGGTGAAGGTTCAACCCAAGAAAACATCCATCCTAACCTTACCCTTCTTTTTCAAAAGAGTCTTAGGAATCGAGAGACTAAGGACCATTTCAAAATCATCAAAGATTTAGCCGTTCACCGAGAACGATTTTTGGATATCACGTTTCTTGACTCCGAGCACTTTGAATTTCGCTATCTAGCTCTCTTGCGAGAATGGAGCTTCTTGGCCTTTTTGAGCATTCCGAACATTGTCTACAAGCGTATGGTCCCGCTATTCTACTCCAATGCCGTTCTTATTGATAATGAGGATCATACCGAGGTGATTGACATTGAGTCGTACCTTTTGGCCAAGAAGTTCACTATTGATACATCCGTTTTAGAGAATGTTCTTGGGCTCAAAGATGAAGGCATTGAGGATGAGAACCACTCTGGTGCTCACACATGATCCGTTCTCACATTGGATGCTCATGACCGGTTCCTCCATTTGATGATCTCTTGGTTCATCCGCCCTTCAGGAGGTAAGTTTTCCCACGTTCGTCGAGTTGATTATTTTTGGTTGGAGTGTTTTCGAAAAGCACAACGCCTGAACTTGGTCAAAATCATGTTCGCCGAGATGGTCCATCAAGTGAAGATTTGCAACACCGATGCACTTACATCCTTCACTTATGGGGCTGTTTTAAGCTATGTCTTTGGTACCCTCAATTTTGACTGTTCTTATGATTCTCCGGAACCCCGCAAGCAAAAGATTGGTGAATCTTCTCTTATCAAGTCCGGGTTTCGCTATACTCTTGGCCGATAGGTTCGTGTTGATAGGCGAGCTCTGGCACCTCAAGTTGAGCCTCCACCTCAAGCTCCAGCTTCTAACAATGAGGCACTTATGGCTTTCCTTACCGAGCGGTTCAACTCGATCGATACAAACATGACTTCGGGTTTTGGTGCTCTCAACACTCGCATGCAATCTTTGGAGGAACGCATCTCCTCTCTTGAGAATCAACAATCATCTTTGGATTTACCCTTCTCCACATTCTATGGTGATTGGAGGAACTATCGTCGTGCTCAAGATAAAGACAATGATGATTCTATTGATGATGGTGGTGACGATGATGATGAGGCTTAATATTTATATTGCATATCATATTAGTCTATCATATTAGGATTAAGTTTGCACCTATCTATCTTTTTAAGTTTTAAAGACCTATGCTTTGATTATTTTCTTTGGGATTGAGCTTAAACTCTAATGCTTTAAGTATTTGTGTTTGGTGATTTGTTTCTTGAACTTAATGATATCGATATTATGTTGTTTGGTATGACTAGCCTTGATTATTATTCTTGTTGATTTAACAAAAAGGGGGAGAAGTAATATAAGAGCCAATTTTTTTAGTTGGTTTTGAGTTTCAAACACTTGAATTTTAAATCTCTTCAAAATTTTAAAACCCATCTTACATTGATGGGGAGTTAGAACGTCTTCAAGATTTCAAAATTCTTAAAAATTCAAACTTGGTTTTGTTATATCAAAAAGGGGGAGATTGTAAAACTAATGAATTGATTTTGATATAACAAATAATTTAAGGACTAAATTGAAAAAGAGAAAATGAATTTTTAAGTCCTCAAAACCTCTCTATGTGTTCAAAGAAAATTGTCAAAGTCAAAACTTAAGCTTACTCAAATTTCTCTAAGTATTTACCAAGTCAAAACAATGATTTTCGACTCACCGTTTCAGAACGACCTTTAGGCATTTCAGAACGTTTTATAACTATTAACCTCTGTTTCGAAACTAGCTTTCTCGTTTCGATATGGGTGTATCGAAACAGGTCTTTGTGTTTCGAAACGGATGAAGAACAACGGAACGGTTTGAACCGCTTCGATACGGCAGTATCGAAACGACCTCAAACGTTTCGAAACGGATTTCAAACTTGGTTTCAAAATATGACCGTTGAACTTTTTAACTAATTTTTAAGATATAGTTAAAGCGTATCGAAACGCTTCTAAGCCGTTTCGATACAGGTTTTGACAGTGGCAAATTGTTTCGAAATGGGCTTCAGAACGTTTCAGAACATGCTCTTAGCGTATCGAAACGATCGTGTCCGTTTCGGTACAACCTATTTATTACACCCCAACGACTATTTCTATTTTGGTCTGTTTCGAAACAATATCGAGCGTTTTAGAACGGGTAGTTGCAGACTGCATTTATGGAGGGAAGATATCATCCCAACGAATATAATAATGAAGGCAACAACCCCAACAGCTAGAATTCAATGAGAAGGTATAAAAGAGACTTCTAAAAACACCAGCAAAAACTATTGATCCTAAAAGAAATATCAAAACATCAAATTCAAGCTACTGTGCTAAAATCTCATATTTTCTTGTAAACCCCAATTGTAGAACCTTGTATTTCCAGTCTTATTTGTTCAATTGGGTTGAGTGCTTGTAAAAAGGGCTACATTTGTATTGAGAGATACTAGCTATTAGCCTTAAACTTCTTTGTAATCTTTGAGTGAGGATTGGGTCAATTTTTTGGTAGAAAAATTGACCATCTTGTAAAGGTTTCCTCCTAAGCCTAGAAAAGAGGAAGATCAACTAGTGGAGTTGTTGGAAAATCCTTAGTGAAGCTAAGGTAGTGAATGTAAAGTTCAATTGGATCATGCATAATTAGGATCGTGCATTGTATTTTACAGTATTTCTTCGCTTTACCTTGTTTCTATAAGATTATCTTTTATTTGGTGAAGAAGATATTGTTTTAGTGTATTTTTGGTTTTAGGTACTAACGAATGATAGAGGGAAAGAGGAGCATAGGATGTAATGCTAAGGCAGCGGACCATGGAGTTGTACTGAAGTAGTTCCAGCTGAAGACAGTAGCTACCGAGTGTTGCCGCCGCCGACCTTGCTGCCCACGATATCAAACTTTGGAGTTGGAGAATCGGAGTGCGATCTATAGAGCACAAAAACCTGATTCTATCTATGCCGACCACTTGATCTTACGACGTATGTAGCCATGGGCAGAGCTGCCGAAGTGAAATCTCAAGATTACTTGCGGGCTAAGGCAGCGTGATAAAGTCCACATTCAACTCAAAGAAGTCAGAGTTTAAAGTCACATTAAATGAGAAAAGCTACTTTTGAGGACTTTTACTTCAAGAAGGACTAGACCTAGCTATTTGTCTATAAATACTCATTGTACTCCTAGTTCAAATCATCTTGGTTTTTCTCTAGACATTGTTAGGGTTTTCTACCGTCGCCATGTTCTAAACTTCCCTTGGGTTTGGGGTTATGTTGTAAATTAGTTGTGAGAATGGTTGTTTAGGTTTCAAGTTTGTTTTCAATAAAATATTCCAAGTTTACTTAATTCATGTTCTTCAATTCTTCAATTAGTTCTAAAAGTCCAGTTGAAGAAATTCATTTGTCAGGCACGCGAGTGTCAAACTCACGAAAGAATTAAGTACGGTTGTAGAGCGTTTAGGTGTTCTCTTTTTATGAGCGCAAGTGCACACTCCTGTCAAGTTATAGTATACAAGATGTCGAATCCCACGAGGATTGGAATAGTTCCTTCGAGTGTGTATCTGCACAAGAAATTTAAATGCGCAATTAATTTCAGGTTTGGTTAAAGGAATAAAATTAAAAATACAATTAATTAAAAGAAGGGGAGATCAGAGTGATAAAATGGGCCAGGTTATTGCTGCTCAGTAGTGTGTTGACTACGTTGTGAAGAAGTACAATTATTTTTATGCTACCTCAATTGCGGCCTCGGCGGGTATGGTGGGCGGCAGCTACGACCCTGTCACGCGACCGTAGCGAGTCACTTCCCCTGCAACTTTCACTGTCTTGGTAGGTGGAATGGAAATAAGTCCTGGTGGTAAGTCTGGCAGATATTCCAAGTTCGGCGGGACAGTCGACAGTGATCCTCCTTATTTCTAGGCAGGGATGCTCAAAAGCTAGCGTGACGTAGGAAATACCTAGCAATCTCAACGTAAATTTAACACAGGCTAGTCAACTCGGTTGGTGATCCCTTTTAGCCACTGGAAGTTGTCAACTTTTGGAACCAAGTTTGTCATGCCTTAGGACGTTGTGACCGTGCTTAACCCTTTCGTGAAGTTGACACTTTTGTGCCCCCTAAATGGATTCTCTCAACTGACGGTTAGGACTAATTGAAAGAATGAAATGCATAGATTAAGCAAACTTGGAATATTTATTGCAAAAATAAACTCACAAACTTTACAACCGTTTCTCACAATTACTTTACAAGCAAAAACCTAAACCCTAGGGAGTTTAGAACATAGCCGACTCCCTCTCTCTATCTCTATGCCCATATACCCTCACATACATGGGTATATATAGGGCTTGGCCTAAAGTTAAGTCCTCCTTGGAGTAGAAGTCTTCATTGATGATAAAATAGCTTTAACATTTAATGCTTCATTCAATTCTGACTTAAATATGGACTCCTTTGGATGTTTACTTGTTCAGTAAGTAAGTATAAGCCACCTTTCTTATTGATCTTCAATATGCTCTATACACCGTTCCAGGCCTCAGAAAAATGCAAGATTGGGCTCAATGGACTCAGAAAAATGTCCTCTATCAAACGAGACCCATCTTGACTATGTCGGCATATTGCTGTCTGGGCGGCATTCTACGGTGGTGGTGTCCTTGGCGGCAACTGGTACTACTTTAGTATAGCTCCTTCTGCTCCCTGCTTTCCTGTCCTCTCTTCCTCTGATCAGCAACCAGCACCTGAAATAGAAAACTAACTAAAACAATATCTTTTCTTAGCCAAAACATAAAATATTCAATAAAAGCATGATAGAAGAGAAAATGTTGTATAATGCATGATATGTATCTAAATATGACTAAATGAGCTTGAGAACAATAATAATATGAGCAGGAATGTGCATAAAATATAAGACTTCTAGACACTCTATACATCCCCAAACTCGAACTATTGCTTGTCCTCAAGCAATGCAACCTAAACTAGTAAACATGTCTTTGTACATAAATAAAAAAGAAAACCTAGTTTTTAACTTGGTTTCATACCTCAAGGTCGTGGCACCTATATTAGTTTAGTGAGTGGGAATAACATGAAATAGCTTAGAATTTTAATTCTAGTGCCAGTGCAGTGTGCGCAAGTTTGTGTACATGCTGAATATGCTAAATATACTAAGTAAACAAAGAATGCTATAAAAGTTAAAGAAAAAGGATATAAAGTTGCTGCTTTGGCAGCACAGTTAAGCACTTCTTTTCTTCCTTTTTCTGATCATGGCTTTTAAGGGCTTCATCTCATCACAACTACTCTCTAGGTCTGAAGCTACGATAGGAGCATAATACGAAACTCCGAACCCTTTGAGTAGAGTCATCCCGTGAAGGCTTTCATTCACTCATGCTAATTTGTCCGTCACTTCAAAGAATTTCAGATACATGGACTTTGATAGCAGCGGAGTGTCCTTGCTCATGATCCTTCCTAGAGACTGTTTCGGGCACCTCTAGGGCATTCAGCCTTTTCTTTGTTTTGCGGCCGTGGCAGCATTGCTTTTTATTTTACTTTGCTGCCCTGTGCTGCCACGGCGGCATACCTGCATCCAATATAAGAATTTTCATTAAGTTTAAGCATGCAATGTACACTTAGAACTCAAACAATATTCACCACTTAACAGAAGTGTAATAAAAGTTTGGCAACTAATTTTTTTTTCTAAGGTGTTTTTCATGCTTCTTCCCAAGATTAAGTTCAATTTTAAGTGTGGTGCGAAAATAGAATCGGCTAACTATCATAGGCACAAGTTATTTAACCCAGATTTCTAATTTTCATTAAGTACTAGGCATGATTTACAATGCAACTATATGCAACTACATGCTTAAAAAAATAACATGAGGATTACCCCCCCAACTCAAGGCGGGCATTACCCTCAATGCCTTAGACAAAATAAAATCTAAACATTAAAACATAAACTAAAGTAGAAAAAATAAAGAAAATAATGGTGCTAGAAGTTGCTCGAGTTGTCTTTTAACTCGTAGACTTGGAGGAAGATGAGAGGACTAAGCGGCGAGTGATTTGGCGTCGAGGCTCTGCTTCTGGCCGCGAGCTGGCTGGACTCTGATGGGAGTGGATCTCTTTGCTTGCTGCTCCAGCTCGATCTCTGGCCTTTCATCCTCTGGTTCGGCCGTTATCACATGCCTCTTTTCTTTTCTTTGTTACCTCGGCTGCCTCTGCATCATCGGAGGGATCAAACACCTCCTTGTCAAAGGAATCAGTGGCCTGGGCTGTCTCTTTTACTGTCGTCTCTGCCGCTTGGGCGGCTGTACTTTGTCTGCCACTCATCTTTCTTGGCAGCTTGCCTTTTATAGTAGGGTCTGAATCTAGATAAGTAGTTGTGAGACGGACTAAATAAAAATAATATAACTGAAAATAAAATTTGGTCCTAAGCTTATTAAGATCTATTCCTAAAGAAAACGATAAAAATGTGAAAAAACTAAAATTATGTTACAGTGGGTTCATTTCTGATACTTCTTATAGTCCACTCGCACCCTCCATCGAGTGACTATTCTTATGGGGAAGTCTTTCTTCCTCGTTCCCTTGTAATCCATGCGAATCCTACACCTTGTTTCTTTTTCTGAAGGCATGAACATGTGATTAGTAAAAATTATACCACTATCAAACCATGTACTTACCTTATCTCTATCATGATTTGTTATGGTGGAGGATGGCTTTTGCTGCCAAGGCAGCTGTTCAGGCGGCCAATTGTCAGGGCAGTAGTCTGTCATAATGTGGTTCAGGTAAAGGAAAAACTCGACAGATTGAAGGGCTTCATCATCCATAACACTGTGTTCTTCAGGTCCCTCGAACATCTCTATCAGTAGAGATTGTGATGGCTTTAGATCTGTCAGCATCAGCTCCTCTTGATATATATATTCCATAGTTGCTGAGATTTCTGCCGAGGCGGGCAGCGCTGCTGAGGCCTCTGTCGTGGCGGGCATAGGTATCGAGACTACTGCTGAGGTGTGCAAGGTTGCTAAGGCTTCGGATGAGACATCATCAATTTTTCTGTCGGCCTCACTAGGTGTTGTCGTAAAATTGCTCTGTGTACTTTCCTCAATCCTTGCTAGGGCAATTTCTCGCATAGGCTTATCATGTGTTGGGCAGTGTTCTTCATTCTTTAGTTGTTCCTCACACATCGGAGAAATTTCTTCTCATATTTCTTTGTCCTCTTGACTTGGGACATAAGTATCCCTAGGACTGACTTGTTAGTGATCAATGGTTGCCAAGGCAGAAGTTGCTGGGACATTTTCTTCTTTCATGGCATATGTGGATGTGTTCAATCGATCTGTTGTATCCTATAAGGCTAAATCCCACTGGGCCATCCTTGTATCCATTCTCTGTGAAAGCCTTTGAGTGGATTCAATAAAGGATGCAATACTAGCCATGAAAACTTTAAACATGTCCTCCAAGGTTTGTGATTGTTCTTGCGGAGGACTACACTGCCAGGGTATATCTACCGCTGCGACAACACAATTGTCATGGTAAAATGTTTTTGAGGTTGTTGATCATACCATAAAAAATTCTGCTGCGACGGTAGATACTGCGGTAGGTGAATCTGTTGTCCCAATTGCTGCTGTGGTTTCTCCTGCTGTTGGTCCCATATGTCTTCTCCGTTAAGTAAAGGGAAATTTTCGAACACATGATTTCCCTCACATAGATTGCAAGAGTTTTCCAACATCATCTCTCGAGTGGTTTCTCTTGATTGCTCTTGAAACTGACCACCTTGCCCTAGCATGTTTGTTTCTACAGCAAAATTGTTATGGTAATTTTTTTGACAATTTTGATCATACCATGAAAAATTTTGTTGTTTCGGCAGTGACGTTTGCTGTCTTGTTTGCTGCCACGTCGGCAACTGCTCCTACAACTTTTGCTGTTCATGTTCAAACATCAGCTCCCGTATAGTTTTCCTCGACATTGTGATGCCCTTGGACTCGTAGCGTACCTAATTTTATATATATATATATATATATATATGCAAGAGAATTTTTTTTTAAAAATCTGAAATTTAAATGCAATTAAATAAAGAGTGCAGAAAACAAAACGAAGTCGTTATCGCCAATCCCCGGCAACGGCGCCAAAAACTTGTAGAGCGTTTAGGTGTTTTCTTTTTATGAGCGCAAGTGCACACTCCTGTCAAGTTATAGTATAAAAGATGTCTAATCCCACGAGGATTGGAATAGTTCCTTCGAGTGTGTATCTGCACAAGAAATTTAATTGCACAATTAATTTTGGGTTTGGTTAAAGGAATAAAACTAAAAACACAATTAATTAAAGAAGGGAGATCAGAGTGATAGAATGGGCCAGGTTATTGCTGCTCAGTAGTGTGTTGGCTGCGTTGTGAAGAAGTAAAGTTATTTCTGCGCTCCCTCAATTGCAGCCTCGACGGGTATGGTGGGAGGCAGCTATGACTCTGTCACGCGGCCGCAGCGGGTTAATGCTCCTGCAACTTTCGCTGTCTCGGCAGGTGGAACGGAAATAAGTCATGGCGGCAAGTCTGGCAGATATTCCAAGTTCGGCGGGATAGTCGACAGTGGTCATCCCTATTTCTAGGCAAGGATGCTCGAAAGCTAGCGTAACGTAGGTGTTGAGTGGATCGAAAGATTGATATAAACCAAGAGGGGGGGGGGGGTGAATTGGATTTTTAAAGTTTTTGTGGTGGAAATTGCAAATTAAAAAGATAGACAAGGGATTTTAGAATGGTTCAAGTTCCAAATGAACTCTACATCCACTACCTTAGCTTCACTAAGGATTTGCAACAATTCCACTAATTGCTCTTCCCCTTTTCTAGGCTAAGGAGGCAACCCTTACAATTTCGGTTGAATTTTGGGTATTTTCTACCCAAAATTCAACCCAATCCTCACAACGAGATAACAAAGAAATTTGTTGGCTAATAGAGTATCTCTCAATACAAATGATAGCCCAATTACAAGCACTCAACCCAATTGAACAAGATAAGAATGAAAAATACAATTTGGGTTTCTAGACAATATGGATTTTTGCACAATTGCTTGGATTTGATGAATATATGTTTTCTTGAAGATCAATAGTTGTTGCTGATGCTTTTAGATGTCTCTTTTATACCTCCTCATTGATTTCTAGCCGTTTGGGTGGTTGGGAACATAAATGGAGCCGTTGGAACCCTCTCTTACCACCATAAATGCACTTCTGCAGCTATGCGTATCGGTACGCGGGAAGGAGTATCGATACCCGTCTCAGAAGAGAAAGAGCCGTTGTGCGCAATAAATATGGGGTATCGATACGCACGTAAGCGTATCGGTACTGGGTATCGAAACAGGGGTTTTCCGTATCGATACCTTTTTCTCTACTTAGCTCACTGTCGATTTCCGTATCGGTATGGGGGTTAGGGGTATCGATACGAGTTAACGACCTTTTAAAGTTTGGTTACCAACCAACTAACACCAAAGGTTATATTTTTTAAACCGACTTATATTTTTTAAAATTTATTAAGGCCGTATCGATACGAGGGTTTGCCGTATCGGTACGCCATTCAAACTCTTTAGATTTTAACACAGGGGCGTATCGATACGAGGGTTTGCCGTATCGATACGTGTTCCGACAGTAACCAACTTTGGTAAAAAGGTATCGATACGCTTGGAAGGGTATCGATACACTTGGACGTTTTTCAATAGTTTGGCCTTGGAACACTTAGAAAATATTTTGAGTTTGAGTTTTTCAAATTAGTTTTAAAGAGTTGGTGATTTAAAACTTATTAAGGGAGTTACAAAAACAATTTTAAGTTTTTCAAATTTGATCCTTAAAGATCTAATTATATCAAAATCAAACATAGGTTTTACAATCTCCCCCTTTTTGATATAACAAAACTAAAACTTAAAATTTTTGACATTTTGAAAAATCTTTATAAAGTTAACTCCCCTTTAATATAAGCTTGGTAACCTTTGAGTTAAAATCAAAATATTTGAAACGTGAGCTAGTTTCTCTCCCCCTTTTTGTTAGATCAAAAAAATCTGGAGACAATTAAGTGCATAAAGAAGGCAAAGGTATAAATAAACAATACTTATATTATTCATCATAGCATCATACTTAAAATCCAAACAAAAAACAGAAAATCAAAGCATAGGTTTAATCCTAAAACAAACCTAGTCCTATGAACATAAAGCAAAGGTGCATAAAATAGAAAATCCTAAATGACATGCATGAGATGCAAGAAGAAACGTCTAGGCATCGTCTTCGTCATCCTCATCATCTTCATCATCAACTCCCATAGGATCATTATCCCTCATGCTATTGCGCCACTCATCATGGAAAGCGGAGACGGAAATATTCAGGGAATTGTGCCCTCTTTCAAGGGATGTGAGGAGATTCTCCATACTCGTCATCCTTGTATCAAAAGTTGTTTCAAGGGAAGTAAGACGAGTGTTCATGTCCGTGCGCAACCCGGTAAATTGTTCATTGAGGAATGTCATGAGAGCATCCATGGAGGGTTGAGGAGCTTGATGTTCTTCAAGTACGGCTGCGGCCTCGGGTGGTAGCTCGGAAAGACCTAACCAATTTCCATTAAAATAATGGAACTTACCCCGTGCAAGAGATCGCTCATCAATGGGATCGGTAAGGGGAGTTGGGAAGTCAAAAGAGCAATCAATATCCTTTTTCACAAAGAAATAACTTAAAGCCGTACCGTAGATGAAAGAGGTGATGAGAGAGGTGTGACGATTTTGCACATGATAGACGATCTCCACGAACATAATTCGAGCAAGATTTGGGCGTTTTCGCTCACGGAAGCAACGGATCCAAAAATCGTCCACTTGACGGATGGTAGAGTATTTTCCTCCGGAGGGACGAAACCACCAAGACACCATCAAATGGAGGATCCGATCTTGAGCATTTAGGGCGGTCACGGAGCCACTAAGAACATGCCCCAAAGCATTCTCATCATCAAGGCCTTCATCCTCTAACTTAAAAACTTCACAAATAGATTTGACATCAAGGATGAATTTCTTTCCCATGAGATAAGAGCTAATGGCGACAACTTCCCCATTGCGAGAAATACATTTGGCATTAGAGTAGAAAATCAAAACTAAAAGACGATAATAAAAACCGGGAATAGATAGAAACTCCATGAAATTCCAACGACGAAGCAAAGGAAGATATTCAAATTTAAAGCGCTCCGAGTCGAGAAAAGGAATGGATATTACCCTTTCCGCACGAATCTTGTAATTCTCGAATTGACGAAAATATGGGAGACCCGTGGGAGTTTCAAAGGATTGTTCATAGATGGTAGTGTAGTTCGGACGTGCAATCGCTCCAAGGGTGGAGGATTCACCGGTTTGAGAAACCCTTGTACGCTTCCTCGATGGTTCCTTTGGTTCCATGATCTAAAAGAGAAATAAGCAAGAGGATTTCTTCAATTTAGAGTAAAAACCAAGGTAAAGATTTTTTTTTTAAAAAAATTGAAGAAACAAACGTTTTGAAAAAAAAAATAAAACAAAATAGCAAAACAAAACAAAAAAAATGAAAAAGAAAAAGAAAGAAAGGATTACCTTGATAGAAACTTGAGAGATTGAAGAAAAACTAGAGAGAGAGCACAAAGCCTTGCTTGATTCAAAAACTCTTTTAGATTTGAGTTGAGGTGTGAAAAATATGAAGGAGGAAGGGCCTTTTTATAGGCAAAAACGGCTAGGGTTTTTAGGTTTTGAAGAGTTTTAATTTTGGTAAAAGTTGAACACATTAAAAGCCAAATTTAAAGCTGTCTGCGCAATCGAGTATCGATACGCCTGAGGGTGTATCGATACGGGGGTAGAATAGTCATTTCCGCAAAAATACCCGTTGGAGAATCTTATCGAAACGAATGAGGTCCGTATCGAAACGATTTGAAGCTCGTATCGATACGAGTGTAATCGTATTGATACCCGTTTAAGCAAAATGAATTCTGGGAAACCGAATGAAGAACACATATCGATACGCGTAGATCCGTATCGATACCGTATGCCCAGAAATGCATATTTGGTTCTAAGAACAACCGTAGGTTCGAACTTAACATCTCCTAAAAGTATGCAAATGATGAGTGAACAGTTCTAAGCATATTTTAATAGAAGCATACTCCCCCTAACTATAGGCATGGATGAAATTAGGAGTCTAAACACATAAACATGGCATTTCATAAGATCAAGCAAATTTAAGCACAAAAGAGGTCCTAAAAGGTCAAGATAGGCTAGCTAGACCTAACTCTCTCCTAAGGGACCAAAAACGCTCTTTGTCTAAAGGTTTTGTAAATATGTCCGCTAATTGATTCAAGGTATCTACATACTCTATAACCACATCTTCCTTAAGGACATAATCTCTAATGAAATGATGCCTTATCTCTATGTGTTTGGTTCTAGAGTGTTGGATGGGATTTTTTGTTACGCATATTGCACTAGTGTTGTCACATTTTAGGGGTATGGTTTCAACTTTAATTCCATAATCTAAGAGTTGTTGCTTCATCCAAAGGATTTGAGCACAACAACTCCCTAAGGATATGTACTCGGCTTCGGTGGTAGATAAGGCTACACTATTTTGTTTCTTAGAGAACCAAGATATGAGCATACTACCTAGGAATTGACAAGTTCCCGAAGTACTTTTCCTATCGATTTTGCAACCCCCATAATCCGCATCCGAGTAAGCATGAAGGTTGAAGGTAGAGTCTCTAGGGTACCAAAGACCTAAACAAGGAGTGTCTCTAAGATACCTAAAGATCCTCTTAACGGCTATAAGGTGAGACTCTCTAGGACTAGCTTGAAACTTAGCACACAAGCAAACACTAAACAAGATATCCGATCTACTTGCGGTAAGGTAAAGCAATGATCCAATCATAGAATGATAAAGCTTAGAGTCAACACACTTACCTCCTTCATCTTTGTCAAGCTTTGTAGATGAGCTCATAGGAGTGGCTTGAGGCTTTGCATTCTCCAAGCCAAACTTCTTGAGCATATCCTTTATGTATTTTGCTTGGTTGATGAAGGTGCCATCCTTCTTTTGCTTGATTTGGAGTCCCAAAAAGAATGAGAGCTCCCCCATCATGCTCATCTCAAATTCACCTTGCATTAACTTAGCAAACTCTTGACAATGACATTCATTAGTAGAACCAAAAATAATATCATCAACATAAATTTGAACTACCAAGATGTCATTTTTAAACATTTTTATAAAAAGTGTAGTGTCCACCTTACCTTTTTCAAATCCTTTTTCAATTAAAAAGTTTGAAAGTCTTTCATACCAAGCTCCAGGAGCTTGTTTTAAACCATAGAGAGCTTTGGTGAGTTTGAAAACATGATTTGGAAATTTTGAGTCTTCAAAACCCAGTGGTTGTTCCACATACACTTGTTCATTTATAAAACCATTTAAAAATGCGCTTTTAACATCCATTTGAAAAAGCATGAAATTATGATAACATGCATATGCAAGCAACATCCTAATGGCTTCCATTCTAGCTACGGGTGCATAGGTTTCATCAAAATCTATTCCCTCTTCTTGAGTGTAACCTTGAGCTACTAGTCTAGCTTTATTTCTTACAATGTTACCACTCTCATCTAGCTTGTTCCTAAAGACCCATTTAGTTCCTATTGTAGATTGATTACTAGGCCTATCAACTAATGTCCAAACGTTACTTCTCTCAAATTGATTTAACTCTTCTTGCATAGCCATAATCCAAAAGTCATATTTCAATGCTTCTTTAATATTCTTAGGCTCTATGCATGAGATAAATGCAACATGATTCATTAATCTAAGAGAAGATCGAGTGGTTACCCCCTTGGATGGATCACCAAAGATTTCACCATCTTTGACATAGTTCAACTCCCTTTGGGTAGCTCACTTCCTTTTCCACAAGAGCCAAGTCCTTCAAGGCTTCAAGAGGTGGATCTTGTGTGTCCTCTTCTTTTGTTGGAATCTCATCCTCCTTTGAAGATTGTCCTCCATCAAAGGCATTTATGATTCCTACATCATCATCATCACAAGAATCCTTCCTAGGAAGGAGGTTATCATCGAATACAACATGAATAGATTCTTCTACTACTAAAGTTCTTTTGTTAAATACTCGATAGGCTTTAGAGGTTAAAGAGTAACCTATGAAAATAGCTTCATCACTTTTTGCATCAAATTTACCTACGTTGTCTTTTCCATTATTTAAAACAAAACACTTGCAACCAAAAGGATGAAAATAGCTAATGTTAGGCTTTTTAGATTTTAAAATCTCATAAGGTGTTTTCTTTAAAATTGGCCTAATCATTACTCGATTTACAATATAGCAAGCGGTGTTTGTGGCTTCCGCCCAAAAATATTTAGGTAAATTGTTTTCACAAAGCATAGTTCTAGCCATTTCTTGTAAAGTTCTATTTTGCCTCTCAACTACCCCATTTTGTTGAGGAGTTCGAGGAGCCAAAAAATTATGGCTAATACCATTTTCATTTAAAAAATCTTCAAACCCTAAATTTTGAAACTCGGTTCCATGATCACTTCTAATATGTGAAATTCTAAGTTCAAGATCATTTTGGGTTAGTTTTGAAAATGTGATGAATTTTTCCAAAGCCTCATCTTTAGTACTTAAAAATAGAACCCAAGTAAATCTAGAAAAATCATCAACAAGTACAAAAGCATAAGATTTACCACCCAAGCTCATAGTCCTAATTGGCCCAAATAAATCCATATGGATAAGTTGTAAACATCTACTAGTAGAAACATCATTAATGGATTTAAAGGAAGACCTATGTTGTTTACCCTTTGAGCATGCATCACAAATTTTATCATTTGAAAATTTTATCTTAGGTAAACCTCTAACTAGGTTAAGAGAGACTAGTTTTTCTAAAACACTTATGCTAGCATGTCCTAGTTTCCTATGCCACAATCATGCATCATTTTCATTTTGTGCAACTAAGCATGCATGAGATGTATGAATGTCATCTAGATGCACCATGTATATGTTCCCTATGCGATGACCTATGAGCATAATATTATTAGATTTAATGTCTACAATTTTGCATCCATTTTTATCAAACAAAACATTAAATCCTTTATCACACAATTGACTTATGCTCAATAAATTGTGTTTAAGACCACCGACATACAAGACATTTTCAATGAGAATAGTAGAGTGATTACCTATGGAGCCAATACCTTTAATGTGGCCTTTGGAGTTGTCACCAAATGTCACTAATCCTCCACTTTTTGGCTTTAGATCCATGAATCTACTCTTGTCTCCGGTCATATGCCTTGAGCATCCACTATCAAGATACCATGAGTTTTGACTTTGTGCTTTGGCCTTGTAGCAATGCTCCCCCTACAAACAAAGATATTAAACTTTTGTTTTTGGTACCCAAATCATTTTGGGTCCATGAGTGTTAGCTCCCAAAACCTTGGTTCCCTTAGGAATCCAAGATGACATAGCAATAATATTATTAGATTTTACAAGTTCCTTAGGAACCCATACACTTCTAATTCTTTTAGCTCTACTATGTCTAGGATAACTACCTTGTTTGTAGTAGTTAGTCTTTTTCTTAGGTTGGTGTGTTCTTGAGGATTCACCTATTTCATGCTTGACACTACCAACATTTTTCAAAGACTTTTTGAGCTCATTTAGCTCATCCAACACCTTTTGGTGTTCACTATTACATTGAGACAAAAGATTATTAAGGTCAACATTTTCATCTTGAAAGAATTTTAGTTCATCTTTTAACCCTAATATCTTTTTCTCAAATTTTGAATTAGCTTGAGTGAGTGAGTCATTTTTCTCATTTAGTTCTAAAATAATCTTTTTGTTCTTAATGACCGACTCTTTATATTTTTCAAGTAATTCATCATAGACCTCTTGTAGCTTATCATATGCATCATTCAATTCATCATATGTAAAATCTAAAGTAGATGAGTTAGAGGTTACCATGGAGGAATCTTCCTCAAGTGCCATGAGGCAAAGGTTAGCCACTTCTTGTTCGTCATCCTCCGATGACTCCTCATCACTCCAAGTAGCAAGCTTTGCTTTGAGCTTCTTCTTCTTCTCAAAGCCCTTCTTCTTGAGTTGAGGGCACTCCGAACGTATGTGGCCGGGTTGTTTGCACTCAAAGCAAATGATTGGATCCTTTGCTTCTTCTTTGTTCTTGTTTTTGAAGTCCATTTTTCTTTAGATTTTTCTTCCCCGATTGGACCTCATAAAACGTGAGAATCGTTTGGCTATCATAGCCAATTCTTCTAGTTCATCCTCCTCACTAGAAGAGCTCTCTTGATGTAATGAAGCTTTGAGAGCTATTCCCATCTTCTTCTTCTTCTCAACCTCAAGCTTCTCTACCCTTTTCTCTTCTTTCTTCTTTTCTTCTTCCCTTCCTTGCTTCATGATCTCATGAGTAAGGAGAGAACCCATAAGCTCATCAAGCTTTAAAGTTTTCAAATTCTTAGCTTCAATGATAGCGGTTCTCTTCCCATCCCAAGACTCGGGAAGTGAATAGAGTAGCTTCCGGACAAGCTTGTCTTCCGGTATGATTTCTCCAAAACCCTTTAGCCCATTGACAATGGTGGAGAAACGATCAAACATCTTTGACACCGTCTCATCGGGCTCCATCTTGAAATTCTCATAACTAAGATTGAGAATTCCAATCTTAGTTTCTTTAACATCATTGGTGCCTTCATAAGTAGTCTCAAGAGTGTCCCATAATTCTTTGACACTCTCAATGGATGAGACCTTAGAATAGATGTCCGGACCGAAGGAACAAAAGAGCATGTGAAGAGCTTTATCGTTGACTTGAATCTTTTTCCTTTCTTCTTCACTCATCTCCATCTTTTTCTTCAAGACCATCTTGCCTTCACCGTCTTGCTTCAATGGAATATAAGGGCCATCTTCAATGACATCCCACACTAGGTAGTCATTTGACTTGATGAAGAGACGCATTCTATTCTTCCAAAAAGAATAGTTATCACCATTAAAGAAGGGAGGCTTTGTAGTAGATTGAGACTCGTACATGCCGGAACCGGAGGTTGAAGTCATCTCTTGATATTTTGATGATCACACTCTTCCAAGGAACTCCTCTTGTGGTTGTTAATCCTCAAAGAGGTAGGCTCTGATACCAATTGTTGAGTGGATCGAAAGATCGATATAAACCAAGAGGGGGGGGGGGTGAATTGGATTTTTAAAGTTTTTGTGGTGGAAATTGCAAATTAAAAAGATAGACAAGGGATTTTAGAGTGGTTCAAGTTCCAAATGAACTCTACATCCACTACCTTAGCTTCACTAAGGATTTGCAACAATTCCACTAATTGCTCTTCCCCTTTTCTATGCTAAGGAGGCAACCCTTACAATTTCGGTTGAATTTTCTACCCAATCCTCACAACGAGATAACAAAGAAATTTGTTGGCTAATAGAGTATCTCTCAATACAAATGATAGCCCAATTACAAGAACTCAACCCAATTGAACAAGATAAGAATGAAAAATACAATTTGGGTTTCTAGACAATATGGATTTTTGCACAATTGCTTGGATTTGATGAATAGATGTTTTCTTGAAGATCAATAGTTGTTGCTGATGCTTTTAGATGTCTCTTTTATACCTCCTCATTGATTTCTAGCCGTTTGGGTGGTTGGGAACATAAATGGAGCCGTTGGAACCCTCTCTTACCACCATAAATGCACTTCTACAGCTATGCGTATCGGTACGTGGGAAGGAGTATCGATACCTGTCTCAGAAAAGAAAGAGTCGTTGTGTGCAATAAATAGGGGGTATCGATACGCACGTAAGCGTATCGGTACTGGGTATCGAAACGGGAGTTTGCCGTATCGATACCTTTTTCTCTACTTAGCTCACTTTCGATTTCCGTATCGGTACGAGGGTTAGGGGTATCGATACGAGTTAACGACCTTTTAAAGTTTGGTTACCAACCAACTGACACCAATGGTCATATTTTTTAAACCGACTTATATTTTTTAAAATTTATTAAGGCCGTATCGGTACGCCATTCAAACTCTTTAGATTTTAACACAGGGGCGTATCGATACGAGGGTTTGCCGTATCGATACGTGTTCCGACAGTAACCAACTTTGGTAAAAAGGTATCGATACGCTTGGAAGGGTATCGATACACTTGGACGTTTTTCAATAGTTTGGCCTTGGAACACTTAGAAAATATTTTGAGTTTGAGTTTTTCAAATCAGTTTTAAAGAGTTGGTGATTTAAAACTTATTAAGGGACTTACAAAAACAATTTTAATTTTTTCAAATTTGATCCTTAAAGATCTAATTATATCAAAATCAAACATAGGTTTTACAATCTCCCCCTTTTTGATATAACAAAACTAAAACTTAAAAATTTTGACATTTTGAAAAATCTTTATAAAGTTAACTCCCCTTAATATAAGCTTGGTAACCTTTGAGTTAAAATCAAAATATTTGAAATGTGAGCTAGTTTCTGTCCCCCTTTTTGTTAGATCAAAAAAATCTGGAGACAATTAAGTGCATAAAGAAGGCAAAGGTATAAATAAACAATACTTATATTATTCATCATAGCATCATACTTAAAATCCAAACAAAAAACAGAAAATAAAAGCATATGTTTAATCCTAAAACAAACTTAGTCCTATGAACATAAAGCAAAGGTGCATAAAATAGAAAATCCTAAATGACATGCATGAGATGCAAGAAGAAACGTCTAGGCATCGTCTTCGTCATCCTCATCATCTTCATCATCAACTCCCATAGGATCATTATCCCTCATGCTATTGCGCCACTCATCATGGAAAGCGGAGACGAAAATATTCAAGGAATTGTGCCCGCTTTCAAGGGATGTGAGGCGATTCTCCATACTCGTCATCCTTGTATCAAAAGTTGTTTCAAGGGAAGTAAGACGAGTGTTCATGTCCGTGCGCAACCCGGTAAATTGTTCATTGAGGAATGTCATGAGAGCATCCATGGAGGGTTGAGGAGCTTGATGTTCTTCAAGTACGGCTGCGGCCTCGGGTGGTAGCTCGGAAAGACGTAACCAATTTCCATTAAAATAATGGAACTTACCCCGTACAAGAGATCACTCATCAATGGGATCTGTAAGGGGAGTTGGGAAGTCAAAAGAGCAATCAATATCCTTTTTCACAAAGAAATAACTTAAATCCGTACCGTAGATGAAAGAGGTGACGAGAGAAAACTAACTAAAATATTATATTTTCTTAGCCAAAACGTAAAATATTCAATAAAAGCATGGTAGAAGAGAAAATAATGTTAAATGCATGATATGCAGCTAAATATGACTAAATGAGCTTGAGAACAGTAATAATATGAGCAGGAATGTGCATAAAATATAGGACTTCTAGACACTCTACAACGGTCTTATTATGTTGAGGTGTTGACCAATTCAACTTAGACATATGTTCGAGTTTCAGCGGCTAAGAGGAGCAAACAAACGTCGACTGCCTGTGTTAGGTATACATTGAGATTGCTAGGTATTGCCTGCATCACATGGTGACAGAATCCTTGCCTAGACGTAGGAAGGATCACTTTAGAATTGCTCTGCTTAACTTGGAGTATCTGCCAGACTTGCCGCCAGGACTTCTTTCTATTCCACCTGCCGAGACAGTGAAAGTTGCAAGAGTAGAGATCCGCTGCGGCAGCGAAAGGGTCGCAACCTCAATCCATCTTTACCCGCCGAGGCATCATATCATGGTAGCGCAAAACAACTTGGCCTTTTCAATGCAGTTTTACACTAAGCAGCAGCATAACCCTGCCCGCTCGATCAACCTTATTACTTCTTTTGTTACTTGTGTTTTAATTTACTTTTCTTCTCAACAATCACTTTACTTGTGCAATTTATTTTTCCTTGTGCAGGAACAACAATTCGAAACAAGCTACCCAAATCTCGTGGGATTCGATATCTTTTATACTATAACTTGGCAGGAGTGTACACTTGCACTCTTACAAAAAGGGAACACCTACACGCCCTACAATCCTCGAAGAAGAGCAAAGGGAGATCTTATTCCATTGCCATTCATCTTCGTGTGGAGGCCATTTTGGAGGAGCTAGGATGGCTGCAAAGGTCCTACGATCAGGATTCTATTGGCCCACACTCTTTAAGGATACGTGTGAAACCAAAATTGATTTTGATATAACATCTAAACTTATGGACCAATTTGCAAAACAATAAATTTTTAAGTACTCCTTAAAGTCTCACTATTGACAAGTATTTTAAACAAAATAATATCTCTAGACAAGTTCTTAAAATGTTAAATATTTCTAAGTCTTTTCCTATGTGTTTTCAAGCCAAACTACACAAAAACGCCCAGGCGTATCGATACCCTTAGGCGTATCGATACGGTTTTTAGCCACTGGAATTTTAATAGACTTAGCGTACTGATACGATATTACCCCTATCGATACGATATTCATTTGGGCAACACTTTCAATGATACTTTACCGATACGCTTTGCAACCGTATCGATACGATAAGCTTATCTTTGCAAAATCTATGCATTTAATTTTCGACCGTTGACTTGTTAGTTGGTTGGTATCCCAATTTTTAAATGACTGTTATACCGTACCGATTTGCTAAGTATGCGTATCGATACGATTTTTATAAAAACCAAACTTGAGATTCCAGTGAGCAAATCCCGTATCGATACGCCCTTCCGTATCGATACACCCCTTAAAACCGTACCGGTATGCCTTCTATGCGTATCGATACGCGATGTTTTACAGTCACAATGGCTCTTTCGTCTTTGATACAGGTATCGATACGCCCCATACCTGTACTGATACGGTAGGCAGCAGAGCTGCATTTATTGCGGGAAAAATGCTTCTCAACGGCTCTATTGATGATCCCAACTACCCAAACGGCTAGAATTCCATACAAGGGTATAAAAACAAGTATCAATTGAACAAGCAACAACTATTGAACCTACGAGCATCATCAAAGCACTCAAATCTAAACTTTGCACCCTTAGAGTCAAATTCTTGTACCAAACTCTTGTGTTCTAAATTGTTATCTTTTTATTGTGAGTTTGGGGAGTGCAAAATTGTAATTGGGTAAACAATTATCCTTTGAGAGGAATTTGTAGAGTTTACCAAAAATTCTCTTTGTAAAAGTGAGTGGATTAAGCTTTGAGTAGAAAGCTTAATCAAATTGTAAGGTTACCTCCTCATTTAAGAAAATGGGAAGAATTCAAGTAGTGAATTGGTTGAAAATCCTTAGTGGGAACTAAGGTAGCGAATGTAGAGTTCATTTGGAGAACTTGAACCACTCTAACTTCTTGTGTCACATTTTATTTTTCCCTTTTTATCACCTACCAAAATTTTTTATTGCCAATTCACCACTCTCTTGGCCATTTGCAATTGTCTGATTAACTCAACAATTGGTATCAGAGCTACACTCATTGGAAGGATTACATCCCTCTTGAGTCGATTCTAGGAGAGTTTGATCAACAACTAGACAAGCAATGACATCCACCTCCAACTCCAACCTCTACGAGTCTCAATCTACTACCAAGCCACCATTCTTCAATGGGGATAACTACCCATATTGGAAGAATAGGATGAGGCTCTTCATCAAGTCTACCGACTACATGGTGTGGGATGTGGTTGAAGAAGGTCCATTCATACCAATGAAGAGAGATGGTGAAGGAAGACTTGTCCCAAAGGTCAAAGCCGAAATGACAGAAGATGATCGAAGAAGGATGCAAGTAAATGATAAAGCTCTTCATGTCATATTTTGTGCACTTGGTCCGAATATCTACTCCAAGGTGTATTCGATCGAGAATGCCAAGGAAGTTTGGGACACCCTCGAGACAACATATGAGGGAACTAGCGATGTCAAGGAAACAAAAATTGGGCTACTCAATCTAAGCTAAGAAAATTTCAAAATGGATCCCGATGAGAGTGTTTCCTAGATGTTTGATCGATTCTCGGTCATTGTCAACAGATTGAAGGGTTTCGACGAGATCACCCCCGAAGACAAGCTAGTGAGGAAATTGTTGTACTCTCTTCCAGAATCATGGGATAACAAGAGAACGACTATTATTGAAGCTCGAGATTTGAAGACTCTCAAGCTAGATGCCCTTGTTGGATCTCTACTCACCCATGAGATCATGAGGAAGGGAAGAGAAGAAGAAAAGAAAATGGAGGTGAAGAAGGTTGAGAAGAAGAAGATTGGAATCGCCTTTAAAGCTTCATACCATGAAAGCGATTCTAGCGAAGATGAAGATGAGGAAATGACCATGTTGGCCAAACGATTCACTCGCTTTATGAAGTCTAACCGTGGGAGAAAGTTCATTAGAAAAGGAGACTTCAAGAGCGAGAGTAAAGAAGAGGAGAATGACCAAATCATTTGCTATGAGTGCAAAAAATCCGGCCATATCCGTTCCGAATGTCCTCAATCGAAGAGGAAGAGCTTTGGGAAGTAGAACAAGCTCAAAGCTCAAATAGCAACTTGGAGTGATGAGGAGTCATCCGAGGAGGAGGAGGAAGTGACCAATCTTTGTCTCATGGCCATTGATGATGAACCAAAGGGGAGCATTGCTACAAGGCCAAAGCTTCAAGCCAAAACTCATGGTACCTTGATAGTGGATGCTCAAGACATATGACCAGTGACAAGAGTAGATTCATGAAACTAAAGCTAAAGAGTTGTGTAGTGGTAACTTTCGGTGACAACTCCAAAGGCCACATTGAAGGAATAGGCTCCATTGGTAATCACTCTTCTGATTTCATTGAAAATGTTTTGTATGTCAACGGTCTTAAACACAACTTATTGAGCATTAGTCAATTATGTGATAAGGGTTTTAATGTTTTATTTGATAAAAGTGCTTGCAAAATTGTGAACATCAAAACAAATCAATTAATGCTCATATGACATAGAATAGGCAATATTTACATAGTGCATTTAGATGACATCCATTCATCTCAAACATGCTTAGTTGCACATGATGAACATGACTCATGGCTTTGGCATAGAAAATTAGGACATGCTAGCATGAGTGTTTTAGAAAAATTGATTTCCCTTAATCTAGTTAGAGGTTTACCCAAACTCAAGTTCTCTAATGATAAAATTTGTGATGCATGTTCTAAGGGTAAACAACATAGAACTTCATTTAAATCCATTAATGATGTCTCTACTAGTAGATGTTTACAATTGATTCATATGGATCTTTTTGGGCCTATTAGAACAATGAGCTTGGGTGGTAAATCATATGCCTTTGTACTTGTAGATGACTATTTTAGGTTTACTTGGGTTCTATTCTTAAGTACAAAAGATAAGGCTTTAGAAAAATTCATCACATTTTCTAAAATAACTCAAAATGATCTATAACTTAAAATTTCTCACATTAGAAGTGATCATGGAACCGAATTTCAAAATCTAGGTTTAGAAGAGTTTTTAAATGAAAATGGGATTAGCCATAATTTTTCCGTACCTCGCACTCCTCAACAAAATGGGGTAGTTGAGAGGAAAAATCGAACTTTAGAAGAAATGGCTAGAACCATGCTTTGTGAAAATAATTTACCTAAATATTTTTGGGTGGAAGCCACAAATACCGCTTGCTATATTATAAATCGAGTAATGATTAGGCCAATTTTGAAGAGAACACCTTATGAGATTTTAAAATCTAAGAAGCCTAACATTAACTATTTTCATCCTTTTGGTTGCAAGTGTTTTGTCTTGAATAATGGTAAAGAAAACTTAGGTAAATTTGATGCTAAAAGTGATGAAGCTATTTTTTAGGGTACTCTTTAAACTCTAAAGCCTATCGTGTATTTAATAAAAGAAATTTAGTAGTTGAAGAGTCTATACATGTTGTTTTCGATGATAACCTCATTCCGAGGAAGGAATCTTGTGATGATGATGATGTAGGAATTCTTGATGCCATTGATGGAGGACAAACGTCAAAGGTGGATGAGATTCCAACTAAGGATAAAGATGCACAAGATCCACCTCTTGAAGCCTTGAAGGACTTGGCTCTTGAGGAAAATGAGGTATCTTACCCAAGGGAGTTCAACTATGTCAAAGGTGGTGAAATCTTGGGTGATCCATCCAAGGGGGTAACTACTAGATCCTCTCTCAAATTAATGAACTATGTTGCATTTCTTTCATGCATTGAGCCTAAAAATATCAAAGAAGCATTAAAAGATGATTTTTGGATTTTGGCCATGCAAGAAGAATTAAATCAATTTGAGAGAAGTAAAGTTTGGACATTAGTTGAAAGTCCTAGTAATCAATCTACTATAGGAACTAATTGTGTCTTTAGGAATAAACTAGATGAAAATGGTAATATAGTGAGAAACAAGGCTAGGCTTGTTGCTCAAGGCTATACCCAAGAAGAGGGAATTGATTTTGATGAAACATATGCACCCGTAGTTAGGATGGAAGCCATTAGGATGCTTTTGGCATTTGCATGTTATAATGATTTCAAGCCTTTTCAAATGGATGTGAAAAGTGCTTTTCTAAACGGTTTTATAAATGAAGAAGTGTATGTTGAACAACCACCGAGTTTTGAGGATTCAAAATTTCCAAATCATGTGTTTAAACTAACTAAAGCTCTTTATGGTTTAAAACAAGCTCCTAGAGCTTGGTATGAAAGACTTTCAAATTTTTTAATTGAAAAGGGTTTTGAAAAAGGTAAGGTGGACACTACACTCTTCATAAAAAGATATAATAATGACATCTTAGTAGTACAAATTTATGTTGATGATATCATTTTTGGTTCTACTATTGAATGTTATTGCAAAGAATTTTCTAAGCTAATGCAAGGTGAGTTCGAGATGAGCATGATGGGGGAGCTCTCATTATTTTTGGGACTCCAAATCAAACAAAGAAAAGATGGCACCTTCATAAATCAAGCTAAGTACGTGAACAATATGCTCAAAAAGTTTGGCTTGGAGAATGTAAAGCCTCAAGCCACACCTATGAGCTCTTCCATAAAGCTTGACAAAGATGAAGGAGGTAAGTGTGTTGATTCTAAGCTTTATAGATCTATGATAGGTTCTTTGTTTTACCTTACCGCAAGTAGACCGGATATCATGTTTAGTGTTTGCTTGTGTGCTAGGTTTCAAGCTAGTCCTAGAGAATCTCACTTAGTTGCCATTAAGAGAATCTTTAGATACCTTAGAGACACAGCTAATTTAGGCCTTTGGTATCCTAAGGATTCCTCCTTTAGCCTTCATGCTTATTCAGATGCGGATTATGGGGGTTGTAAGATAGATAGGAAAAGTACTTCCGGGACATGCCAATTCTTAGGTAGTATGCTCGCATCTTGGTTCTCTAAGAAACAAAATAGCGTAGCCTTATCTACCACCGAAGCGGAGTACATATCCTTAGGGAGTTGTTGTGCTCAAGTCCTTTGGATGAAACAACAACTCTTAGATTATGGTGTTGAAGTAGAAACCATACCCCTTAGGTGTGACAACACTAGTGCCATTTGTCTCACTAAGAATCCCATCCAACACTCTAGAACTAAACACATAGAAATTAGACATCATTTTATTCGAGATCATGTGTTGAAAAATGATGTTGTTTTAGAGTATGTTGATACCTTGAACCAATTAGCGGATATATTCACAAAACCTTTGGATAAAGAACGTTTTTGGACCCTTAGGAGAGAGTTAGGTTTAACTAGCTTCTATAGACCCTTTTTAGGTCCCAAAATGTCAAAAATTTGCTTGAAATTGGTTGTGATTCATGCTTATGTTAATTTGCCTCTTTTTGCTTCTATGCATGTTGCTAGGGGGAGTATGCATTAAGTTTAGCCACTAAAACTTGTTCATATGACATTTACATGCATTTAGGGACATTTAAAGTTGGATTTTTGCACTTAAATCTGTCATAAATGCCTTATCTGGTAAAGGCGTATCAATACGGCTGAAGCGTATCGATACGGGTTCATCATTGGGAAATCTTTAAAGCTCAATGCGTATCGATACGACCCCACGTATCGATACAGTTAAGTTAAGGGCAGTAATCCAGGTCAAATCGTACCGATACAGTCCCGCGTATCGATACGGTAATAACGCCAAATAAAAAATTAGGGTAAAAGTGTATCAATACGCTATACAAGCGTACCGATACGGTCTCGACGGAGAGGTTATTTAGGGTTGCATCTACAAAACACTTTAAAATTAAAAACCCCTATTTTCTCTTAAAACCCTAGCCGCAACCCTCTATAAAACCCCCCTCAATCCTTCAATTTTTCCATCAAACTTCAAAATTCTTTGAGGGTTTTTGATCTCCACATCAAAGCTAAGCTTTGTCATCAATCTTGTGCACTTACATCACCACATTCACCAAATCTAACTATTCAAGGTAAAAACTTTTCTCTTTTTTTTCTTTTATTTTCGATTGATTATTATAATTGTTTCAACTTAGTTTTTGTACAAAACATACTTTTATAACATGGGTTTTAAACTTTTTATCAAAATTTTTCAAAAATAATTTTTTTCATTCGAATATATTTTCTACTCGTTTTTTAATCTTTTTTTTTTAAATTTTTTTAACTCTTTCTAAAATATGTACTTATCTTTTTCACAATAAATTTTTTAATTACCTTGAACTATTAGAATTTATTGGTTTGGATGAGATGTTAATTGCATACATATTCGAATCGTTTTGATGTGTTTTCAGGGTTATGGCACCGAAAAAGAGAACTAGACGTTATCTTGCCACTTCCGATCCTAGTGAGGATGAAGAGGGTAACCCTAAACCTAATCTCCCTTATATTATCCAATGTAGTTTTCCCGACCCATCTGATATGCCTCGTTATAAACTATTTCAAGGTTTCATCCTTAGGGAAGAACGCATTGTGTCTATACCGTTTTTAAACTCTGCCCGTTTCAAATTTCAATACCTCCCTTTAATTAGTCAATGGAAATTTTTAACCTTTTTAAGCATTCCTCCTATTCTATATAGGAATTTGGTCATCATATTCTTTTCAAATGCTATATGTATTCATGATGAACCTAGAGAACATGCCATTGCTATCGAGTCATTTGTTATGGGAAAAACCATTAAAATTGATCAAGAGGTTCTTTGCAAAGCTTTTGGTTTTGAATACGTAGGAATTGATGATGAGAAGTCCTTAGGTACGAGTCCTTTAGGCTCAATCAAAGTCTTAAATGCTCATGACCGTATTCTTCATCTTCTCATTACTTGGTTTTTGCGTCCATCGGGAGGGAAGTTTTCTACTATACGTCAAGTAGATGATTTTTGGCTTAGGTGCTTTAGGGAGGGTCACCGTCCAAATCTTTGTCAAATTATGTTTGCTGACCTTGTCTATCTATTCCAACACCGTCACACCGAACAAGTCAAATCTTTTTACTATTCTACGACGTTGAGTCACCTCCTCCACTCCCATGAAATTGATTGTTCCTATGATTATCCCGAACCCCTTGGCCAATCCATAGATGAGCGTTCTCTATCTCGTGCCCACTTTTCTTATGTTGACAATGAATGGGTTCGTGACCCTCATGCTCCTCAACAAGATGCTCCGGTTGATGCTCCTCATGCTTCTTCAAGCTCTCAACGAGCTCCGATTGAGTCCTCTTCCATGGGCACCCTCATGACATTCCTCAATGAGAAATTCACTAACATGGAAGCCAGATTTACCGCCATTGACACTCGATTCACCTCCTTGGAAGATCGCGGCAAAGGTATGGAGAATCAAATGAAAGCCATAGCTCTTCAACAAAACTCCATGGATATCTCTCTCACCGCCTTCCATGGTGCTTGGCTCAACCAAAATAGGAGGAATCAACCCACTCGAGATGATGTAGATGAAGACGATGAGGAAGATGATGATGATGATGAGGCGGACGAGTAGTTTTTGCATACCATCTCATGACATTTAGTTTTTGCACCTATGATTAATACTTTATGCCTTTTATCTATGTTTTAGGATCTAAGTTTGGATTATTATGTTGCTTTGAAGTTTCATTTGAACTATTATGTTTGCTTTAATTTGAGGTTTGCTTTGAATTTTATGATATGCTTGTTGCTATTATTCTTGTGTTTATGTTTGATCTAACAAAAAGGGGGAGAAGGATTATAGAGTCAATTTTCTTATTTTGAAAATCCATCTTAAATTAAGGGGGAGAAATTTTTTCAAAAGTTTCAAAAACTTAAAAATTTATATATGGTTTTGTTATATCAAAAAGAGGGAGAATGTGAAACCAAAATTGATTTTGATATAACATCTAAACTTATGGACCAATTTGCAAAACAATAAATTTTTAAGTACTCCTTAAAGTCTCACTATTGACAAGTATTTTAAACAAAATAATATCTCAAGACAAGTTCTTAAAATGTTAAATATTTCTAAGTCTTTTCCTATGTGTTTTCAAGCCAAACTACACAAAAACGCCCAGGCGTATCGATACCCTTAGGCGTATCGATACGGTTTTTAGCCACTGGAATTTTAATAGACATAGCGTACCGATACACTATTACCCCGTATCGATACGATATTCATTCGGGCAACACTTTCAATGATACCGTACCGATACGCTTCGCAACCGTATCGATACGATAAACTTATCTTTGCAAAATCTTTGCATTTAATTTTCGACCGTTGACTTGTCAGTTGGTTGGTATCCCAATTTTTAAATGACCGTTATACCGTACCGATACGCTAAGTATGCGTATCGATACGATTTTTATAAAAACCAATCTTGGGATTCCAGTGAGCAAATCCTGTATCGATACGCCCTTCCGTATCGATACGCCCCTTAAAACCATACCAGTACGCCTTCTATGCGTATCGATACACGATGTTTTACAGTCACAACGGCTCTTTCCTCTTTCATACAGGTATCGATACGCCCCCTACCCGTACCGATACGATAGGTAGCAGAGCTGCATTTATTACGGGAAAAATACTTCTCAACGACTCTATTGATGATCCCAACTACCCAAACGGCTAGAATTCAATACAAGGGTATAAAAACAAGTCTCAATTGAACAAGCAACAACTATTGAACCTACAAGCATCATCAAAGCACTCAAATCCAAACTTTGCACCCTTAGAGTCAAATTCTTGTACCAAACTCTTGTGTTCTCAATTGTTATCTTTTTATTGTGAGTTTAGGGAGTGTAAAATTGTAATTGGGTAAACAATTATCCTTTGAGAGGAATTTGTAGAGTTTAACAAAAACTTCTCTTTGTAAAAGTGAGTGGATTAAGCTTTGGGTAGAAAGCTTAATCAAATTTTAAGGTTACATCCTCATCCAAGAAAAGGGGAAGAATTCAAGTAGTGAATTGGTTGAAAATACTTAGTGGGAACTAAGGTAGTGGATGTAGAGTTCATTTGGAGAACTTGAACCACTCTAACTTCTTGTGTCACATTTTGTAGAACTAATATTTTGATATAATAATTGAAAAATGTTTTGGACTGATTTAAAAAGTATTTAAAACAATTTCCAAAGTCCAAATAACTTGAAACTATGTTTAGGGACATTTTCAAAAGGATTTGCATGTTTTCAAAAGTCAAAATACACAAAACCTTCCAGGCGTTTCGGAACACCTTAGGGTGTTTCGATATGGTGCATTCTAGAAGCAAAAGTGTTTCGATACGGGTATCGAAACGGGCATTCCCTGGATGAGATTTTTGCCCAGCGTTTCGAAACGGGCTATGCCGTTTCGATACGCCTACGTGGCATTGACCACAACGGTCATAAACCCCAACGGCTATTTCCCAACTAAATTTTAAATGCAGTTCATTTCGATACGGGGACAGGCGTTTTGAAACGGACTAGAGCGTTTCGATACGAGTCCTACGTCATACCGCAACGACTCTTTCTACTGGAAGGGTGTTTCAAAACGGGTTCGAGTATTTCGAAACGGAGAGCTGCAGAACTGCATTTATGGTGGGAATTAAAGTCCTCAACGGCTCCAATTTAATCCCAACGGCTAGTAACGGCTACAAACTCATCAAGGAGTATAAAAGAGACCTCCAAGCATCAAGTAAAGGCTAATGCTCATATTGTCAATCAACAAATGATCAAATATTGTCTTAGTGCCTAAATTGTCAATTCTTGAATAGACAAACACTAGTGAGCCAAAATTGTCAAATTTGCTCAAATGTTTTAGGTTTTAGGTGAGTGCTTTAATTGTGCAAACAAACACCTATTAGAGGGATTTGTGTTTGCTTTATTTTATCTCTTTGTAAAAGAGGGTTTGATCAAGGCTTTGGGTAGAAAGCTTGATCGGTGTATAAGGGTTACCTCCTAAGCCTAGAAAAGGGGACGAATCAATAGTGGATTGATTGGAAATCCTTAGTGGGGAGCTAAGGTAGTGGATGTAGACCTTGGTTAGAAGGTTGAACCACTATAAATCATTGTGTCAATTTACATTTTAGCTTCCACACCACCTTCACCAAAAAATCCACCTCTCCACCACTTGGTGAGCCATATCGGTTGAATGAATCGAGCTCCTCACAACTCAACAATTGGTATCAGAGCTTGGCTCAATCGAAGAGGAATCACATCCTATTGAGAAGATCCGACAAGCTCGGTCATAATTTCATCAACCGTCTCAAATGGCGCAATCCATAGAAAAACCGCCTTTCTTCGACGGAACCTACTATGCCCATTGGAAGATAAAGATAAAGTTCTTAATCAAGACTAGAGATTACAAGCTATGGGATATAGTTGAAGATGGTCTGTTCGTGCCTCAACGAAGCAAAGCGGAGTGGAGTGCCGACGATCGTAAGAAGATGGAGCTAAATTGCAAAGCCTTGCACATCCTCTTTTGTGCATTTGGCCCATCCATCTATGAGAAGATGTCTTCTTGTGAGAATGCCAAGGAGGTATGGGACAAGCTTGAAGTCACATACGAAGGAACCGATGAAGTCAAGGAGACCAAGATTGGGCTCCTCACTTTGGAGTTTGAGAACTTCAAAATGGATCCGGAAGAAAACATCGAGAAGATGTTTGATAGGTTCTCCTGTAACCCCCTTAACCCGGCCTAGACGGTTGACTCGAATTAAGAAAGTCACACGGGGAAAACCAAAGTCAACCCGAAAGTCAACCTTGATTAACGACCCTTTTTTTTCTTTTTAAAACTTGTCTAGATGCATATTAAGCCTAATTGTGATCACACAAACATCATACCAAAAGATCACAAACATCAGAGATCAAACAGGGACTCAATTGAACAATATACAACTTTAGGGACCAAATTGTAAATTCTGATAATTATAAGGACTTAATCCCAATTGAAGTTACCAACTTGAAATTAATCAGGTTTCATGCTTCTCTGTGAAATTTCAGCTCAAAAGGACTTCCCAAACTCATACAATTGCACAAACAAGATTTAGGACCAAAACGCAAACAATTCAAAACACATAACTGCCAATGTCAGCCCCCAACGGTCAACCGTTCCGAAACGGGAGACAGCCCGTTTCGAAACGCGGGGCCGTTCCGAAACAGGCATAGCCCGTTTCGAAACGGGGGTCTGGCAGTGGCCTTTCCGTTTCGGAACGACCCCTCCCGTTTCGGACGCCTGGGCACGATTAAGGCACCCGTTCCGAAACGGTAGGTGCTGTTCCGAAACACCCTGCCCAGATTGCTCCAAAACTCCACTTTAAACATGCAATTACACAACCAATCATGCTCCGAATGTCACCAAACTTTGCCAACATGCAATTCAACATATAAGGGACATAATGGCATCATCAATTCAACCAAACATCATCATATGCAAAAAGCCCCAATTCTATAGGCATGCTTCCTACACAAGCTAGATTACCAAGCACCAAACTTACAAAACAAGCATATAAAGATCCAATCCAAAGACCAACAATCTTAACATCAAGAAAAATACTTAGGGAGTACAAAACACCTCCCAAAACATACACATGGTTTCCCCATTGCCAAATCACCCAAAAGCTAAAATGTTTAACAAAAACCTTCCATACATTGAGCTTTACTTGCACTTGAATTCTTGCCCTTCTTGCTGCCCTCAAAAGGTCTCTAATGCTCTGCATTATTGAATTAAGGAAAACGAAGAGAGCGTAAGCAAAGGCTTAGTGAGGAATGCTCAATAAAACCATCCAATAATGCATTTGTAAAACACTTTATAAAACATGCTTCAAACCATCATTTACACATGCTCAAAAGCATACTTAAACATGCATCTCATGCATCAAATCATCACATGTCATATTGGCTACAAGTGATAAATTCCATTTCTTTAAACACAAGTTCATCAACTTTCACCCCAAGGACTTTTAAACACCTTGGCCCCAAGGACTTTTAAACACCTTGGCCTATGGACTTTTAAACACCATAGAATGCATCTCATCAAGGACTTTTAAACACCTTGATCCCAAGGACTTTTAAACACCTTGGCCATGGACTTTTAAACACCATGAAATGTATCACATCAAGGACTTTTAAACACCTTGATCCCAAGGACTTTTAAACACCTTAGAAAAGGATCACCTAAGGACTTTTAACCACCTTAGTGTCCACAACATGAACCATCCAAGGACTTTTAACCACCTTGATGTTCATAAGTAACAAGGCTCACTCAAGGACTTTTAACCACCTTAGTGACCTTAACATTTTAAAAACATCACTTGCCAATATACATCATTTTCATCACTTACATCACTGTTTTAAAGCATAAAACCAAGCCATATTCATCATGCATTTAAAAGCATTAAACCACATCATTTCCAATGTACAAAAGCAAGGAACTCCTACATAGAGTTACCTTCAACATATGGCTTACATCATCAGCAAAAACCATGCTAAAACATGCTTCCAAAACAGTATGTAAAACATGCAAATAATCATTTTGCAACACAACAAAATCATGGCCACCACTAGAGAGAAATTCCGAAAACTTACGCTCGAGCTTAGCAAAGTTGTTTAGACTTAAACTAAGCTCCCAAGACATTGGTTTCAAAGCCGAAAACCCAATTTCACTCACCGATTCCACTTCGCCTCTAGCCAAAGTACCAATTCAAGCCTCCGGATCAACAACTCTTGGATCCAAAGATGCCTCGCCTGATTAAACACATTAAAGCAGAGGTTTAATGCATCATCAAGCATCAAAAGCTTCAATGAAAGCACTCAAACTCGCTGCTCTCATTCCACACCAATTTCGGCCACCAAACACAACCGAAATTGCATCAAAACCACTTCTCAACAAAGCCCAGCCATAAACCAGCAAAACCTAACATCCATCATCACCATAAAACATCTAAAAACAACCTACAAACATCCTTATACCTCCAGCAACAACAGATCCACAAGATCACCACAAAAACATCCAAGAAACATAAGCTAAACTTAGGAAACTCAACCTATCCGGGATTGCACTAATCAAAACTCATTTCCTTATCAATTTAGAGTTCATTTAACATCAAAAACACATCTCAAATCACAGATCAATCAGATCTAACGAAAAATCATGAAAAACCATCAAATCTTGCATTATAAGCCAAGATACAATTCCAAACTCAAAAGCCTTTAATTAAACATCAATCAAGAGTTGAGAACTTGGGAATTTCAGTAAAGAACTGGTAGTTTAGAGGAGAAGGACGTTCTTACCTCCAAACTTGTGTTTCTCCACTTTTTGGAATTAAAATCCTTGAAGAATCAAGAAGCAATTGAAGAGGTTTTGAAGATATGTTGATTAGGAATCAAATGAGAGTTAAAAGGAGAGATTTAAGTGAGAAAAACAGAATCAAATCTCTGGAAATGGTGTGTTTGGTTTGAGAGAAAAAGAGAGAAGAAAATTGGAAGTTAGTTGAGAAAATTGCCAAATGAGTTTTTCCCTCCTTTTGATTCACTTTAAAATCAGAATTAAAACTCTAAATATCTTAGAAAAATCTGGAGAAATCACCTTTGGATTAATAGCCCCTTAAAGATTCAAAGTTTCAACTCTTTATAAAATAGTCACAAAACTTTCAAAAATTACATTTTGGTCACTAGCCAAAATGTCATACTTCCAAAACCCATTTTTCAAAATTGATTTCACAGTTCACTTAATTATATTAAAAAATGATTTTAGAACATTTTTCCATATTTTTAATGCAACCCGAACTAGGCTTTCCTAATTTCACCTCTTAAGATTCGAACAGCACTTTGACCAAACCGGTCAATGCCCAGAACTTCTAAGCCCAAAACCGGGGCGTTACAACTCTCCCCCCCTTAAGAAATTTCGTCCTCGAAATTTACCTGAAGGAAAGAGATAAGGAAACTGCTTCAGCATGACTTCCTTCCGCTCCCAAGTGGCTTCCTCAACACCGCGATGCTTCCACAGCACCATCACCAACTCAATGGTCTTGCCACGAAGAACCTTGCTATCCGAATCCAGAACCTTCACCGGTTCCTCATCATAGGTCAAATCCGGATTCAAAACCACTTCCTCCACAGGCATCACATGCGAAGGATCAGATCTATACTTCCGGAGCATAGAAACATGAAACACATCATGAATCTTCTCCAACTCCTGAGGTAACCTCAACCGATACGCAACAGGACCCACACGCTCAACCACCTCATATGGTCCAATGTATCTAGGGCTCAACTTGCCCTTCCGGCCAAACCGCATCACCTTTTTCCAAGGAGAAACCTTCAAGAACACACGGTCACCCACCGCATACTCTATCTCCTTACGCTTCAAATCCGCGTAAGACTTCTGCCGATCAGAAGCAGCCTTTAACCGCTCACAAATGAGCTTCACCTTCTCTGTGGTCCCTTTCAACAAAGCCGGCATCGAAACCAACTTTTGACCAGTTTCAGCCCAACAAAGAGGAGTCCTACACTTCCTCCCGTACAAAGCCTCATAAGGTGCCATCTGTATGCTCGCCCGATAACTGTTGTTATAAGCAAACTCAACCAAAGGCAGATGCTTCTCCCAAGAACCTTGGAACTCAATCACGCAGCACCTCAACATATCCTCCAAAATCTGGATAACCCGCTCAGACTGACCATCCGACTGAGGATGATAGGATGTACTGAAATGCAACCTTGTACCCAGAGCTTGATGCAAACACTGCCAGAACCGCGATGTGAACCTCGGATCCCTATCCGACACAATCGACTTAGGCACACCATGCAGCCGCACAATCTCAGCAATGTACAGCTCTGCCAACCTATCCAAAGAAAACGTAGTATGCACAGGAAAGAAATGTGCACACTTCGTCAGGCGATCCACAATCACCCAGACCAAATTCTTTTTCGATGGAGACAAAGGTAAACCAGATACAAAATCCATGGTAACCCTCTCCCACTTCCATTCAGGGATTTTCAATGGTTGCAACAAACCAGAAGGAAACTGATGCTCAGCCTTAACTCGCTGACACACCAAACACTTGCTCACGAACTCCGCAACGTCCTTCTTCAAACCAACCCAATAGTACTCATCACGAAGATCACGATACATCTTAGTACTACCAGGGTGCATAGCAAAAGGACTACTATGACCTTCAGTCAGAATAACACGCCTCAACTCAGCATCATTGGGCACTACTATCCGACTCCCAAAACACAGCACACCATCATCATTGAAACAGAAATCCGAAGGTCTACCCTCCGCGATATCCTGAACATGAGACACCAAGGAATCATCCAACAACTGCTTATCCTTGATCAACTGAACCATAGACGGCTTCACATGCAACTCAGCCACAAGACCACCATCACGCGATATGCTCAAGCTAGCAAACATGGCTCTCAACTCAACAGCTACCTTCCTACTCAAGGCATCAGCAACAACATTAGCTTTTCCAGGATGATACTCAATCGTCAGATCATAATCCTTGAGCAACTCCAACCAACGCCGCTGCCTAAGATTCAACTCCTTCTGAGACATCAGATACCTCAAACTCTTGTGATCTGTGTACACAGTACACTTTTCTCCATACAGATAATGCCTCCAGATCTTCAGAGCAAAAACCACTGCAGCCAGCTCAATATCATGCGTAGGGTAATTGCGCTCATGCACTTTCAACTGCCGTGATGCATAAGCCACCACCTTACCCTCCTGCATTAGTACACACCCCAAACCAACATAGGATGCATCACTGTAAACCACAAACTCTTTCCCTGATTCAGGCTGAATCAAGATAGGAGCTTGCGTCAAAGCCGCCTTCAGCTTCTCAAAAGCCTGCTGTCTCGCTACTGTCCACTCATACTTAACATCCTTCTGCAACAGCTTTGTCAAAGGAGCAGCAATCTTGGAAAACCCATCCACAAACCTTCGGTAGTATCCTGCCAAACCAAGGAAACTACGGACCTCATGAACAGACTTAGGTACCTTCCAGCTCATCACCGCCTCAATCTTCTGAGGATCAACACGAATCCCCTCAGCTGAGACCACATGCCCAAGAAGAACCACCTCTCTCAACCAGAACTCACACTTGCTCAGCTTAGCATAAAGCTGATTCTCCAACAAAGCTTGCAAAACAATCCTCAAATGCTCTACATGCTCCTCCTCAGTACGCGAGTACACGAGGATATCATCTATGAACACCACAACAAACTTGTCCAGGTTTTCATGAAACACACGATTCATCATGTCCATGAAAGCAGCAGGAGCATTTGTCAACCCAAACGGCATCACAAGAAACTCATAATGCCCATACCTTGTCCTGAAAGCTGTCTTAGGCACATCCACATCCTTCACCTTCAACTGATAATACCCTGACCTCAAGTCAATCTTAGAGAACACAGCAGCTCCCCGAAATTGATCAAAGAGATCATCAATCCTCGGCAAAGGATACCGATTCTTGATAGTCAACTTGTTCAGCTGACGATAATCAATGCACATTCTCATAGTGCCATCCTTCTTCTTCACAAACAAGACCGGTGCTCCCCAAGGTGACACACTCGGCCGGATGAAACCACGATCAAGCAACTCTTGCAACTGCGTCTTCAACTCCTTCAGCTCCTTAGGTGCCATTCTATAGGGAGTAATGGACACAGGAGTTGTATTCTCATACAGCTCAATTCCAAACTCCACCTCGCGGTTAGGAGGTAAACCAGGCAACTCCTCAGGAAAAACACCAGGAAACTCCTTTACAATCCTGATATCTTGCACCCTCAACTCCTTAGAGCTAGGATTCATCACAAAAGCTAGATAGGCTTCGCATCCTTGCCTCAACATCCTGCTCGCCTCCAAAGAAGATACAACATTGGCAAGAAACTTCACATTCTCACCAACCACCACAACTTCATAATCATCCGCAAGCTTAAGCGAAACACGCTTATTCTCACAATCTACAACAGCACGATGCTCAGCAAGCCAATCCATACCAAGGATCACATCAAAACCATAGAAGGGCAACTCCATAAGATCAGCATGAAAGACATGCTCTTGAACAACCAAAGGGCACCTTCTATACAACTTTCGAGTCACAACAGTCTCACCAAAAGAACTAGTGACCCGAACACCAACATCCAAAGACTCAACAGGCAAACCAAGCAATTCAGCATGCTCACGAAGAATATATGAATGCGAAGATCCAGAATCAATCAAAGAAAGCAATGACAAGGACTGCAAAGTAAAGGTACCTGCAATCACATCTGCATCATTCCTGCCCTCTCTCTGAGCATACACCCTCGCTTGGCCTCCACCTTCAGGCTGAATAGCTACAACATGAGCTACCCCTCGGCCACCTTCCTCTCTCCTCTGGAAAATACCACGGCCGCGCCCACGACCTCTCTGTGGTGCAATAACAACAGGAGCACGCACCTGCTCACCAGCCATCCTCGGACAATCTCGCCTTATGTGGTCTGCAGAACCACAATTCCAGCACCCGTTACCAGCAGCCGCAACAGGAGCTTGTGCCACTCTCTCAGCACGAGGACAGTCACGCTTCAAGTGACCACGAGAACCACAGATCCAACAAGCACTAGGATCAGCTCTTGCATTGCCTCCTCTAGCAGGTGCACCACCACCTCTCCTGGCTGAGGACTGATACTTCTGATCTCGTCCCCTCTTGTTCCGTCCACCTCCGGAACTATACTCAGCAGCTCGCTTGCCAGCACCCTTAGCAGACAAACTCAGGTTCATCTGAACGTCCTTAGCTCGGCCCACCAACACATCAATATCAACATACTCGGCGGCCAGCAAATACATCTTAACATCCGTCACAAGACCGTAACGAAACCTCTCGCACCTAGCCCTCTCATCAGGTATCAGCTCCGGTGCATACTGACTGAGCCGTACAAACTGTACCTCGTACTCAGCTACACTCATGCTCCCTTGGGTAAGAGACATGAATTCCCGCTTTTTCTCATCCAGATATCTCACTCCCAGATATCTTCTTTTAAACACATTCTGAAAGAATGTCCAGGTAACATCAGCTTCAGCCATTCCAGAAATGGTAGTCGTCCACCATGTATAAGCATCGTCCTGCAGCAAGGACACAACACAGCCCAGCTTTTGTACATCCGTGCAACTCATCTGACCCAAGATACGCTATGTACTTTCCAGCCAAGCCTCAGAACTCTCAGCTGACAAACCTCTAAACTCAGTCCCTCCAAGACTGCGCAGACGCTCCAAAGGCAATCTGACTCCAGCATCTCCCTGATGCCCAGCTCCCTGAGCTCCAGCTACTGCTGCTCGAAAAGCACCCGCAATAGCTTGTACCAAAACAGACATATCAGGCATAGCTTGCCCCTGACCAACCTCTGGTCTAGCAGCTCCAGCACCAGCATCAGCTGCAGCTTCAGCTCTCGCACCTCCAGCACCACCACCAGGCGGAGGAGGGGGTAACACAGCACTACCAGTGTGCTCTTCATTCTCATTCTCGTTAGGAGCCGTAGCTCTCGCATTACCTCTTAACTCTCTACGTGGTGCCATACTTTTACCATGCAATCACAACACAAATAAAACAAAGTCAGGTCCAGCAAGGTAAGCAATCCAAGTATTCAAGCTCAATTTCATTTCAAAACAACATCTTCCCTTTAGCTTTTGTTTGGCAATGGGTACCCTCAACATGCAACATCAGAGCATACAACTCAACTGCAACATTTCAAACCACTGAACATGCTTTCAAACAACAAGCATTCATAACATACATTCTTCAATCATGCATACAAACATTCCCAATTACTCGAGAACTCAGCTCTGATACCACCAAATGTAACCCCCTTAACCCGGCCTAGACGGTTGACCCGAATTAAGAAAGTCACACGGGGAAAACCAAAGTCAACCTGAAAGTCAACCTTGATTAACGACCCTTTTTTTTCTTTTTAAAACTTGTCTAGATGCATATTAAGCCTAATTGTGATCACAAAAACATCATACCAAAAGATCACAAACATCAGAGATCAAACAGGGACTCAATTGAACAATATACAACTTTAGGGACCAAATTGTAAATTCTGATAATTATAAGAACTTAATCCCAATTGAAGTTACCAACTTGAAATTAATCAGGTTTCATGCTTCTCTGTGAAATTTCAGCTCAAAAGGACTTCCCAAACTCATACAATTGCACAAACAAGATTTAGGACCAAAACGCAAACAATTCAAAACACATAACTGCCAATGTCAGCCCCCAACGGTCAACCGTTCCGAAACGGGAGACAGCCCGTTTCGAAACGCGGGGCCGTTCCGAAACAGGCATAGCCCGTTTCGAAACGGGGGTCTGGCAGTGGCCTTTCCGTTTCGGAACGACCCCTCCCGTTTCGGACGCCTGGGCACGATTAAGGCACCCGTTCCGAAACGGTAGGTGCTGTTCCGAAACACCCTGCCCAGATTGCTCCAAAACTCCACTTTAAACATGCAATTACACAACCAATCATGCTCCGAATGTCACCAAACTTTGCCAACATGCAATTCAACATATAAGGGACATAATGGCATCATCAATTCAACCAAACATCATCATATGCAAAAGCCCCAATTCTATAGGCATGCTTCCTACACAAGCTAGATTACCAAGCACCAAACTTACAAAACAAGCATATAAAGATCCAATCCAAAGACCAACAATCTTAACATCAAGAAAAATACTTAGGGAGTACAAAACACCTCCCAAAACATACACATGGTTTCCCCATTGCCAAATCACCCAAAAGCTAAAATGTTTAACAAAAACCTTCCATACATTGAGCTTTACTTGCACTTGAATTCTTGCCCTTCTTGCTGCCCTCAAAAGGTCTCTAATGCTCTGCATTATTGAATTAAGGAAAACGAAGAGAGCGTAAGCAAAGGCTTAGTGAGGAATGCTCAATAAAACCATCCAATAATGCATTTGTAAAACACTTTATAAAACATGCTTCAAACCATCATTTACACATGCTCAAAAGCATACTTAAACATGCATCTCATGCATCAAATCATCACATGTCATATTGGCTACAAGTGATAAATTCCATTTCTTTAAACACAAGTTCATCAACTTTCACCCCAAGGACTTTTAAACACCTTGGCCCCAAGGACTTTTAAACACCTTGGCCTATGGACTTTTAAACACCATAGAATGCATCTCATCAAGGACTTTTAAACACCTTGATCCCAAGGACTTTTAAACACCTTGGCCATGGACTTTTAAACACCATGAAATGTATCACATCAAGGACTTTTAAACACCTTGATCCCAAGGACTTTTAAACACCTTAGAAAAGGATCACCTAAGGACTTTTAACCACCTTAGTGTCCACAACATGAACCATCCAAGGACTTTTAACCACCTTGATGTTCATAAGTAACAAGGCTCACTCAAGGACTTTTAACCACCTTAGTGACCTTAACATTTTAAAAACATCACTTGCCAATATACATCATTTTCATCACTTACATCACTGTTTTAAAGCATAAAACCAAGCCATATTCATCATGCATTTAAAAGCATTAAACCACATCATTTCCAATGTACAAAAGCAAGGAACTCCTACATAGAGTTACCTTCAACATATGGCTTACATCATCAGCAAAAACCATGCTAAAACATGCTTCCAAAACAGTATGTAAAACATGCAAATAATCATTTTGCAACACAACAAAATCATGGCCACCACTAGAGAGAAATTCCGAAAACTTACGCTCGAGCTTAGCAAAGTTGTTTAGACTTAAACTAAGCTCCCAAGACATTGGTTTCAAAGCCGAAAACCCAATTTCACTCACCGATTCCACTTCGCCTCTAGCCGAAGTACCAATTCAAGCCTCCGGATCAACAACTCTTGGATCCAAAGATGCCTCCCCTGATTAAACACATTAAAGCAGAGGTTTAATGCATCATCAAGCATCAAAAGCTTCAATGAAAGCACTCAAACTCGCTGCTCTCATTCCACACCAATTTCGGCCACCAAACACAACCGAAATTGCATCAAAACCACTTCTCAACAAAGCCCAGCCATAAACCAGCAAAACCTAACATCCATCATCACCATAAAACATCTAAAAACAACCTACAAACATCCTTATACCTCCAGCAACAACAGATCCACAAGATCACCACAAAAACATCCAAGAAACATAAGCTAAACTTAGGAAACTCAACCTATCCGGGATTGCATTAATCAAAACTCATTTCCTTATCAATTTAGAGTTCATTTAACATCAAAAACACATCTCAAATCACAGATCAATCAGATCTAACGAAAAATCATGAAAAACCATCAAATCTTGCATTATAAGCCAAGATACAATTCCAAACTCAAAAGCCTTTAATTAAACATCAATCAAGAGTTGAGAACTTGGGAATTTCAGTAAAGAACTGGTAGTTTAGAGGAGAAGGACGTTCTTACCTCCAAACTTGTGTTTCTCCACTTTTTGGAATTAAAATCCTTGAAGAATCAAGAAGCAATTGAAGAGGTTTTGAAGATATGTTGATTAGGAATCAAATGAGAGTTAAAAGGAGAGATTTAAGTGAGAAAAACAGAATCAAATCTCTGGAAATGGTGTGTTTGGTTTGAGAGAAAAAGAGAGAAGAAAATTGGAAGTTAGTTGAGAAAATTGCCAAATGAGTTTTTCCCTCCTTTTGATTCACTTTAAAATCAGAATTAAAACTCTAAATATCTTAGAAAAATCTGGAGAAATCACCTTTGGATTAATAGCCCCTTAAAGATTCAAAGTTTCAACTCTTTATAAAATAGTCACAAAACTTTCAAAAATTACATTTTGGTCACTAGCCAAAATGTCATACTTCCAAAACCCATTTTTCAAAATTGATTTCACAGTTCACTTAATTATATTAAAAGATGATTTTAGAACATTTTTCCATATTTTTAATGCAACCCGAACTAGGCTTTCCTAATTTCACCTCTTAAGATTCGAACAGCACTTTGACCAAACCGGTCAACGCCCAGAACTTCTAAGCCCAAAACCGGGGCGTTACATCTCCACTATCACCAATGGTCTCAAGGGCTATGGAGAAGCCATTCCGGAGGAGAAACTTGTCCGAAAGCTCATCTACTCACTTCCCGAGTCTTGGGACTCAAAGAGGACCGCCATCATTGAAGCAAAGAATTTGAAGACTTTGAAGCTTGATGAACTCATGGGGTCACTCCTTACTCATCAAATCATGAAAAAGAACAAGGAAGATGAGAAGAAGAGGGAAGAAATTAGAGCTATGGGAGAGAAAAAGCTCAAGGGGCTTGGCATCAACACCAAGGCCATGACTCTCAAGTCCTCCACTTGCAATCATGTCTATTCAAGTGAAGAGGAGGATGAAGAAGAAGAGATAGTTCATCTCTTCAAGAAGTGTGCCCCGTTCATGAAGAAAGCCTTGAGAGAGCTTGAACGAGAATCCAAGAAAAAGGAGAGGGCAAGCACTTCAAGCCATAAGAAGAAGGCACATGTGGCAACTTGGAGTGATGAGGACTCCACCGATGATAAACAAGCCAACCTTTGCCTTATGGCCATCGAAGAAGATTCAAGGGTAACTTCTAATTCATCTACTTCATGTTCTTACTCTTTTGATGAATTACAAGATGTCTACGATGATTTGGTTTTAGAGTTTAAAAATCACATTTTGAAAAACAATAAATTGATTTCAAAGTTAAAAATTCAAAATGATTTGATTTCTAAAACCAAACTTGAACTTGAAGAAAAACTCGAAGAGTTTGAATTAAAATGTTTTTATTTACAAAATTTGCTTCAAAAAGTTCAAGAAGAAAAAGATTTGATTTCCAAAGAGCTTGAAAAGAAAAACAATGTTGGAAAATCAAATTTTTATATAAGACAATCTAGTGCCCCTAGATTTGTAAAAGGAAAATGTTTTAGAAGTATTTGGGTCCCAAAAGGACTTAGTACTTCAATTAAAAATGATGACATTGAAAAATGGATTTTTAAGGGGACTAAAATTTTTGCTACTAATGTTTATGGATCCAAAGCAATTTGGATACCAAAAGTCACTTGATTGTCTTTTTCTAGGTGTGATGGAGATATTCAACAAGTCAAACATTGAGGGGGAGCTCCATGCACACTAAGGAAGAACACTTGAAGAAAGAAGGCTTCACATCCTACCTTGAGTTCAAGTGTGGTAAAATCTAGTTGTTATTTTATTTTATTTTATTTTATTTATTTTTTATTTATGTCAACTAGATGATCATTTATGTTGGACTAACATTTTTAATGATGCTTTGAGTAAGTGGGAACCATTTCAAAACCAATTTCTTATTTTTGTCATAATTTTTCCTCTATAGTTATTTTGAACTTAATGTTTTAAATTCTTTTTGATATAACAAAAGGGGGAGAAATGGTTTGAAAAATTGAATTTTCAAATGAATAAGGGGGAGCTTTATTTGATTTATATCTTTAATTCTCTTATTCACATTTTTAAAATTAAAGGGGGAGAATCCCAAACAATTTTTCAAGTTGGTTTTATTATATCAAAAATGGGGAGATTGTAGAACTAATATTTTGATATAATAATTGAAAAATGTTTTGGACTGATTTAAAAAGTATTTGAAACAATTTCCAAAGTCCAAATAACTTGAAACTATGTTTAGGGACATTTTCAAAAGGTTTTGCATGTTTTCAAAAGTCAAAATACAAAAAACCTTCCAGGCGTTTCGAAACACCTTAGGGCGTTTCGATACGGTGCATTCCAGTAGCAAAAGTGTTTCGATACGGGTATCGAAACTCGCATTCCCTGGATGAGATTTTGACAAGTCGTCGTTTAACCGGTCAAAAATAAATAAATATTTAACCTCTTTCAACAATTAATAAATTATAGAAATTAAGTAGTATAAGGAAAGAGGGTCGATCCACAAGAAGATTAGTCGAAATTCTTGACTTGAATTTTGTCGGATTTGAATTCCCATGAATATCTTAAAACAAGGAAATAAAAAGGGGGTGATTTGATATGTTGAGCAAGAAAATAAATAAAGTGCGGATAATAATAAAGAAAATTCAAGAATGCAAAATAGCCTCGAACCAGCTCCTTCAATTCTTTCGATCACTGAAATAGATTTTTATTTCGGGGATCATGTCGGTTACAGTCTACGAGGCCCAACCCGTCGTAACTTGTTTCTCTCTCGAGTAACCAATCCTCCCAAGTCTATCTTCGAAAGATGGTTCTTAAATAAATCAACCACGTCTATCGTCGTTAAAATATTTAGAGTAAAAGCAGGAAAAACCCGACTCAGAAATTGTCTAAAATAGAATTGCTTCTGATTTTATCTTTCCTTAGCGGACCGCCGCTAAGAGTGTTCACAGGAAGTCGAAATTTGCCACAGGCTGATCCTTCCTCCCAACTATGTTTTTAAACGATTCTAGACCAACGAGCTCTTTTTGATTTGAAAACCGGTTAAAAACCTTTAGTAAGGCCGATTGCCAAACTATCTAAGCAGAAAGATAAAAATGATTTCCCAAAAGAATTTAAGCAAGTTCAATTCTCACGAATCGAATTGACTTGGCTGGTTCTTGGCTTAAAATATTTAGCTAAGCATGATATTGATTATCATGCTTAACTTGGTTTTGGAAAAATAATTAAATAACATAAAATAAACGAAACAAAGAAAATAAGGAAAAAGAACTTGAAATTAAAACTAGAAAAATGTTTACAAAGGTAAAAGAACTCAAAGCTAGAAGATGAATTGATTGATCCATTGATCTAAGCCTTTACCAAGGGGTGGTATTTATAGGCTTAGATTTACAAAGATAAGGTGATGAGATAATTTAAAATAATAAACAAAAGATAAAATAATTCAAATGTTTTGAAATTTAAATGCAGGAAATCTAAACGGATAAGCTGATAAGATCTCTCAGAACGTTCCAGAAGCTTATAGAAGTTGCCACGTCATTGCCACGTCAGACGCGTCGTGCCCGGTGTCGTGCCCATGATGCCAGTCATGATAGAATTATAATAAAAACTACAGAAATGCCCCATTTTCACTTCTATTTCCAGAATCGGATCCCTGCACAAAATATAATGAAAACAACACGTATTAAGCAGCAAGAAGTCCAAATAACTAGAAAAATAGCAAATGAAATAAGTCATATTTGAGAACTCATAAGATTTTTACCCAGCGTTTCGAAACGGGCTATGCCGTTTCGATACGCCTACGTGGCATTGACCACAACGGTCATAAACCCCAACGACTATTTCCCAACTAACTTTTAAATGCAGGTCGTTTCGATACGGGGACATGCGTTTCGAAACGGGTGTTTCGAAATGGACTAGAGCGTTTCGATACGGGTCCTACGTCAGACTGCAACAACTCTTTCTACTTGAAGGGTGTTTCGAAATGAGTTCGAGTGTTTCAAAACGGAGAGCTGCAGAACTGCATTTATGGTGGGATTTAAAGTCCTCAACGGCTCCAATTCAATCCCAACGTCTAGTAACGGCTACAAACTCATCAAGGAGTATAAAAGGGACCTCCAAGCATCAAGTAAAGGCTAATGCTCATATTGTCAATCAACAAATGATCAAATATTGTCTTAGTGCCTAAATTGTCAATTCTTGTATAGACAAACACTAGTGAGCCAAAATTGTCAAATTTGCTCAAGTGTTTTAGGTTTTGGGTGAGTGCTTTAATTGTGCAAACAAACACCTATTAGAGGGATTTGTGTTTGCTTTATTTTATCTCTTTTTAAAAGAGGGTTTGATCAAGGCTTTGGTTAGAAAGCTTTATCGGTGTATAAGGGTTACCTCCTAAGCCTAGAAAAGGGGACGAATCAATAGTGAATTGATTGGAAATCCTTAGTGGGGAGCTAAGGTAGTGGTTGTAGACCTTGGTTAGAAGGTTGAACCACTATAAATCATTGTGTCAATTTACATTTTAGCTTCCACACCACCTTCACCAAAAAATCCACCTCTCCACCACTTGGTGAGCCATATCGGTTGAACGAATCGAGCTCCTCACAACTCAACAATTGGTATCAGAGCTTGGCTCAATCAAAGAGGAATCACATCCTATTGAGAAGATTCGGCAAGCTCGATCATAATTTCATCAACCGGCTCAAATGGTGCAATCCATAGACAAACCGCCTTTCTTCGACTAAACCTACTATGCCCATTGGAAGATAAAGATGAAGTTCTTCATCAAATCTAGAGATTACAAGCTATGGGATATAGTTGAAGATGGTCCGTTCGTGCCTCAACGAAGCAAAGCGGAGTGGAGTGCCGACGATCGTAAGAAGATGGAGCTAAATTGCAAAGCCTTGCACATCCTCTTTTGTGCATTTGGCCCATCCATCTATGAGAAGATGTCTTCTTGTGAGAGTGCCAAGGAGGTATGGGACAAGCTTGAAGTCACATACGAAGGAACCGATGAAGCCAAGGAGACCAAGATTGGGATCCTCACTTTGGAGTATGAGAACTTCAAGATGGATCCGGATGAAAACATCGAGAAGATGTTTGATAGGTTCTCCACTATCACCAATGTTCTCAAGGGCTATGGAGAAGCCATTTCGGAGGAGAAACTTGTCTGAAAGCTCATCTACTCACTTCTCGAGTCTTGGGACTCAAAGAGGACCGCCATCATCGAAGCAAAGAATTTGAAGACTTTGAATCTTGATGAACTCATGGGGTCACTCCTTACTCATCAAATCATGAAGAAGAACAAGGAAGATGAGAAGAAGATGAAAGAAATTAGAGCTATGGGAGAGAAAAAGCTCAAGGGGCTTGGCATCAACACCAGTGCCATGGCTCTCAAGTCCTCCACTTGCAATCATGTCTATTCAAGTGAAGAGGAGGATGATGAAGAATAGATAGTTCATATCTTCAAGAAGTGTGCCCCGTTCATGAAGAAAGCCTTGAGAGAGCTTGAACGAGAATCCAAGAAAAAGAAGAGGGCAAGCACTTCAAGCCATAAGAAGAAGGCATATGTGGCTACTTGGTGTGATGAGGACTCCACCGATGATGAACAAGCCAACCTTTGCCTTATGGCCATCGAAGAAGATTCAAGGGTAACTTCTAATTCATCTACTTCATGTTCTTACTCTTTTGATGAATTACAAGATGCCTACGATGATTTGGTTTTAGAGTTTAAAAATCACATTTTGAAAAACAATAAATTGATTTCAAAGTTAAAAATTCAAAATAATTTGATTTCTAAAACCAAACTTGAACTTGAAGAAAAACTCGAAGAGTTTGAATTAAAATGTTTTGATTTACAAAATTTGCTTCAAAAAGTTCAAGAAGAAAAAAATTTGATTTCCAAAGAGCTTGAAAAGAAAAACAATGTTGGAAAATCAAATTTTTATGTAAGACAATCTAGTGCCCCTAGATTTGTAAAAGGAAAATGTTTTAGAAGTATTTGGGTCCCAAAAGGACTTAGTACTTCAATTAAAAAGGATGACATTGAAAAATGGATTCCTAAGGTAACTAAAATTTGTGCTACTAATGTTTATGGATCCAAAGCAATTTGGATACCAAAAGTCACTTGATTGTCTTTTGCTAGGTGTGATGGAGATGTTCAACAAGTCAAACATTGAGGGGGAGCTCCATGCACACTAAGGAAGAACACTTGAAGAAGTAAGGCTTCACATCCTACCTTGAGTTCAAGTGTGGTAAAATCTAGTTGTTTTTGATTTTATTTGATTTATTTTTTTATTTATGTCAACTAGATGATCATTTATGTTGGACTAACATTTTTAATGATACTTTGAGTAAGGGGGAACCATTTCAAAACCAAATTCTTATTTTTGTCATTATTTTTCCTCTATAGTTATTTTGAACTTAATGTTTTAAATTCTTTTTGATATAACAAAAAGGGGGAGAAATGGTTTGAAAAATTGAATTTTCAAATGAATAAGGGGAGCTTTATTTGATTTATATCTTTAATTCTCTTATTCACATTTTTAAAGTTAAAGGGGGAGAATCCCAAACAACTTTTCAAGTTGGTTTTATTATATCAAAAAGGGGGAGATTGTAGAACTAATATTTTGATATAATAATTGAAAAATGTTTTGGACTGTTTTAAAAAGTATTTAAAACAATTTCCAAATTCAAAATAACTTGAAACTATGTTTAGGGACATTTTCAAAAGGTTTTGCATGTTTTCAAAGTTAAAATACACAAAACCTTCCAGGCGTTTCGAAACACCTTAGGGCGTTTCGATACGGTGCATTCCAGTAGCAAAAGTGTTTCGATACGGGTATCGAAACAGGCATTCCCTGGATGAGATTTTTGCCCAGCGTTTCGAAACGGGCTATGCCGTTTCGATACGCCTACATGGCATTGACCACAACGACCATAAACCCCAACGTCTATTTCCCAACTAACTTTTAAATGCAGGTCGTTTCGATTCGGGGACATGCGTTTCGAAACGGGTGTTTCGAAACGGACTAGAGCGTTTCGATACGGGTCCTACGTCAGACTGCAACGACTCTTTCTACTTGAAGGGTGTTTCCAAACGGGTTCGAGTGTTTCGAAATCCAGACCTGCAGAACTGTATTTATGGTGGAAATTAAAGTCCTCAACGGCTCCAATTCAATCCCAACGGCTAGTAACGGCTACAAACTCATCAAGGAGTATAAAAGGGACCTCCAAGAATCAAGTAAAGGCTAATGCTCATATTGTCAATCAACAAATGATCAAATATTGTCTTAGTGCCTAAATTGTCAATTCTTGTAGACACAAACACTAGTGAGCCAAAATTGTCAAATTTGCTCAAGTGTTTTAGGTTTTGGGTGAGTGTTTTAATTGTGCAAACAAACACATATTAGAGGGATTTGTGTTTGCTTTATTTTATCTCTTTGTAAAAGAGGGTTTGATCAAGGCTTTGGGTAGAAAGCTTGATCGGTGTATAAGGGTTACCTCCTAAGCCTAGAAAAGGGGACGAATCAATAGTGGATTGATTGGAAATCCTTAGTGGGGAGCTAAGGTAGTGGATGTAGACCTTGGTTAGAAGGTTGAACCACTATAAATCATTGTGTCAATTTACATTTTAGCTTCCACACCACCTTCACCCAAAAATCCACCTCTCCACCACTTGGTGAGCCATATCGGTTGAACGAATCGAGCTCCTCACAACTCAACACATTTTATTTTCCCCTTTTTATCACCTACCAAAATTTTTATTGCCAATTCACCCCCTCTTGGCCATTTGCAATTGTGTGATCAACTCAACAATGCGCGTGAATTTTTCAAGGCATGTGATAGATGCCAAAGAACGAGGAACATATCTTGAAGGCATGAAATGCCATTGCAATGCATTTTGGAGGTGGAGCTCTTCGATGTATGGGGAATAGATTTCATGGGACCATTCTCACCTTTCTGTTCGATGAAGACACCCACTTTGACAACAAGCTCAATGCTAAAGCATTGCAGCGGTATGGAGTGAGGCATAAAATTTCTACGACATACCACCCTCAGACTAATGGCCAAGCTGAAATTTCCAATCGAGAGATAAAATAAATTCTAGATAAGGTGGTCAATCCCAAGAGGAAGGACTGGTCTCCAAGACTGGATGAAGCATTATTGGCTTATTAGACAGCTTTCAAGACACCCTTGGGAATGTCTCCATTCAAGCTCGTCTATGGCAAGCCATGTCATCTTCCCGTGGAGCTAGAACATAAGGCATACTGGGCCATTAAAAAGCTCAATACGGATGCCCAACTGGTTGGAGAAAGAAGGTTGTTAGAGCTGAACGAGATAAATGAGTTTCAAGCCCAAGCTTACGAGAATGCCCGCTTGTACAAGGATAAAACAAAGAAATGGCATGACAAGCATCTTTTGCCACGACATTTCTCTGAAGGCCAACAAGCACCTCTTTACAACTCAAGGTTCAAGCGCTTCCCAAGCAAGCTGAAATTGCGATGGTTAGGCCCTTTCCTAGTGCACAAGGTTTATCCTCATGGTGCGGTGGACATCAAGAAGCTCGATGATGTCACTATTTTCAAGGTTAACAGCCAAAGGCTGAAGGTCTACAATGGAGCTCCTATCTTGCGAGACAAATCGGCAATGCTTCTTCAGGATCCTTAAAGAGTTTGCATCTGTCTACCCTTACTATTTATGCTATAGCATTTGCATGTTTTTATGTATATAAATAATTTAGTATTTTTAGTATCTTAGAGTTTATCCTGTTTTATTTTACCCTCTTGTTTTTATCCTATGCTTGTCTTTACCGCCCAACGTCTGAATTGTCCCCAGGTTGCAGGTGGCTAGGGATGGGCATTTCACCCAGGCTCGACGGGTTCCGACCCGGCCTAATCGGGTTGGGTATTTTTGTGAAAAAATTGGGTTCAGGTTGGGTCAGGTTTTTGTTGGGAGTGAGATCGGGTCGGGTCGGGTCGGGTTCGGGTTTAGGGTGAAAAAAATCCAACCCGACCCGAGACTAATATTGTAATGTTCCCCTAATTTTTTAGGGATATTTGTAATAATACCCGCTCTTTATATAATTTTTTATAATTAGGTTCTTAAAATTAATTTTTTATTTACAATTTAATCCTTAAATTTATTGTTTTTTATAATTAAGTCTCTTAAAATTATTTTTTACAATTAGGTCCCTAAAATTTATTTTTTTCTATAGGTTAGGTCGGGGTCGAGTTTAGGGTATTTATTTTCGTGTCGGGTCGGGTTTTTAAAAGAATGAGGCCAAGTCGGGTTCGGGTGGGCCAAAAACCTGACCCGACCCAAAACTGTGCCCGTCCCTACAGGTGGCACGCTAGGGCCTTATGCATGAAAGTCAAAATTTTCCTATTAGGGTTAGGGTTGTTTTTATCTCATTAAGGGAAGTGCAAAAGAGACAAAAAAGTCCTAGATTTAGGGGGGAGGCATTAAAAAAACAAAAAGGGGGAAAATTACTTTTCATAGATTTAAAACCCTAAATTAATCATTACCCTTAATACTCTCTCTCCACCTTTTCACCTCTCCATTAAATACCCCTTACCTCTCTCATCTGCCCACACCGCATAACCGTCCAAATCACCCTATCTCTCTCCAATCGTGTTTTTATCTCATTAAGGGAAGTGCAAAAGAGACAAAAAAGTCCTAGATTTAGGGGGGAGGCATTAAAAAAACAAAAAGGGGGAAAATTACTTTTCATAGATTTAAAACCCTAAATTAATCATTACCCTTAATACTCTCTCTCCACCTTTTCACCTCTCCATTAAATAACCCTTACCTCTCTCATCTGCCCACACCGCATAACCGTCCAAATCACCCTATCTCTCTCCAATCGTGTGTGACAGTTACCAACCCCTTCAACACCCTTCCCCATAACTTCCTTCTTCCACTTTTCTCTTTCTTCAACTTCATCTTCTCCATAAAAGTTTTCTTCCTTTTCTCTACAACCCCATTTAACTTCCATATTCCTTCATCGAAAACACCCAAAACATTCTTGTTTTCTCCCCTTAAAATCATGGTTCGTTGCAAGAACGTCACCAATGCTTCGAGTAGTGAACAAGCCCCACCTCCCATCGAGATAAAAAAGTTCTTCGACAATGCAACCAAGGATTGATTCCAATTGATCAAAGAGAGAAGGCCCTTTACCGAGCAAGGTTTCAAGTTCCCTACTGAGGGGGAAGCGGGTTTCGATGATAAAATGATGGATGTCATCACTAAGTACAACTGGGAGTCATTTGTCAAACACCCATGCGATATATGTGTGCCCTTTGTGAGGGAGTTCTACACGCACCTAACCAACCCTACCCAGTCTGGTGTGTACGTGCGAGGCGACCAGGTGAAGTTTACTGCTGCAGCAATCAACAAATTCTTTGGCCTAAAGAACGTGGTGGATCAACACATGCCTTTAGTTGAAGCTGCCGATGCCTAGACATACAAGGAAGTCCTTGAGGACTTGTCTTTCAGTGGGACGGAGTTGGACGCAACCACTAGATCGGTGGAGCATGGACACTTGAAGCTTGAGGCCAAGGTTTGGAACCACTACCTCAACACACGCCAGATGCCCACCTCCCATACGGCCATTGTGCACATCTCCAAGCTGCTTCTTTTGCATTCCATCCTCAACAACCGACCAATAGATGTGGGAAAAACCATCGTCGATGAAGTTTATTCATTCCTAAAGAGGAAATCGAGCCCGCTCATCTTCCCCAACCTCATCACCGCACTATTCCACAAGAAGCAGGTCTTCGAGGACCCTCAAGAAGATGAGATTGACAAGGGCAACGATCCTATAACCCCAGACCAAATTCCTGGGTTGAGGGTATTCGGTGAGGATGCTCCAGCAGAAACATTGGAGGGTGGAGCCAAAATTATTGTTGCAGCAAGAATATCAGCCCTTGTTGCCTCCGCCAAATGCATGCAAGATGAGATGGATGAGATGAAGGGAAACCTGGCAACTTATTTCAAGTATGTCAAGGTAAGGGACACAACTCTCAATTCTTATTTCAAGAAGATGCTCCCACACATGGAAATCGATTTCCCGACCTTGCTGATGATTTGTTTCTGCCTAAAAAGGACCATCCAGGCACATAAGCTACACCAGCTCCAAAGAAAACTACAGCAAAACGCCCACCAACTACTCCACGTCGAGAACCTTCTCTGCACCAAACACATGCTCCTGAACCAGCTACTACAACTGTGCGACAAAGCCCTCGGACGACGAGGCAAAAGAAAAGGAAAAGCTCCCTTGAGTACCCCGCCACCACATGAACCCCTAGTCGAAGAGCCTGTCCATGTTGAAAGTGACGGCAAAGAGATAGTTGAAGATGCTCCAGCATCGCAACCTGCCCCGACTCTAGATGCTACAACAAAACTAAGGAGTCACCTGAAGCGCACGGTAGGGCGTGCATGGACTGCCCCGTATGATGATTATTCCAACGATGCTATCGACAACCATCCAACTGAGGAGGATCCGCCCAACCAGGCGATTGAGGAGAATCCGCCCAACCAGCCAAACCCACAAGAGGAGGTGGATGAGCCAATTGCAGCACTTAGGAAGAAGCCAAAGATCAAGCACAAAGCCACCAAGATGACAACACCAAAGTAGACTTTTAGGAGGTAACTTGCATATGCATCTGCATTTTAGATTAGCTCATTTTATTTTTATGCATTGAGGACACTGCATCTTTCAAGTTTAGGGGTGTTAGTGCATATAGTTATACATTTTCATTAGCATGATGTGATGAATAGATTTTTTCTATAGCATATTGTTAGGTCAATGACAGTTCTATGAATAAATTGAGGATGTCCGATGATGAGAACTTAATTGTTATGGCCATAAATTGACTGAATGTTTATGACTCTTGAGATTGGTAGAACTACCTATAGGACTTGATTCTCTGTTATATAATTTCTACATGATTGCATGTTCTTTATGCTTATAGAGGTTAGATGATTTTTGGTGAAAGAACACTTGTATGCCTTAGATTAAAAATGTATAGAATGAGCTTTAAAGAAAAATAAAGGCTTAAAAGGCTTAAGTAGTTGCTATTTTTATTGAAGTATGAATAAATGCTAAAGCATAGCTAAGAGGGAAACTCCGCTTTGAGTTGTTTTGCCTGGATTATGTACTTAAATAAATGGTGAGATGTTTGCTCTATCTACCAGCTCGGGGGTGATATGTTTGCTCCATACTCATTTAGTGTTAGGGACAATAGTTGTGATGAGCTAACAGCCCTCAAAGCATAATAAAAGAAGAAAAGCTAGATAGAGCAGACTTGAGAACTTAACCAATTATTTTCTGACTTTGTTAAGCCTGAAGAGCATGTAGTCATCACACTTGCATTCCTTAGGATCTTGCCCTATAGGAGTAGTTCTTAAAATCTTAAGATGTCTTTCATGTTGAAGCCTATATGTTCTGAGGACTAAAATTTTACCATAGCTTTGTCGTGATCTGATTTTATGTTGTAGCATTTATCTGTTTGTTTTTGTTCATTGCTTGAAGACAAGAAATAGCTTAAGTTTGAGGGTGTGTTAACCTTGCAAAAGGTTAACTTTTTACGTCTTTTTACTTAAGTTATTTTAAGGAATCAAGTCCATTTCATCTCATTTCATAGCATATAGGTGCATTTAGTTCATGTAGTTGCATTTGGTGTTGCTTGTTTTGTTTTCTTTGTTTATTTGCTTGAATGATGCTGCTTGGGAAAGTTTGGGTTGTTATGGTGATGTGCAGGGAAATGAGGAGCAGAGCAGGGCAGAGGTAGACTGCTACATCATGTTGGATAGAATTTATGGGCGCACTAGAGGACAAGGAGACGAGGACACTATGCAGCCTGAAACGTGAACCAATTAGCCAGTTGTGAGCCCACATGTGAAGGGAATATTCCCTTGGAATTTAGGGTACAAAACTCTAGGATCCCCCATATATGAAGGACAAGACACCCACTTTAAAAGGAGAGCCGAAAAAAGAGGATATTTTGAGTGAGCTAAGAAAGAGAGAAAGACGGTTCCTTTCTTCATCTTCTTCGTGTGGTGTTCTCCATTGTTGAAGCTCCAAGGAGTGTTCTTGTTGGCCTTTGAGAGAAGTAGCAAGCTTGAAGCAGTTCACGACAGTCCAAGGTGGCTTGGGAGTTTCCTTTACTCTAGTTGCTTTTGTTGTTTCATTTCTTAATTTTATGATGGGTTGTTTTGAACGAATGATTGTGGATGATATTTGCCCAGCGATGGACTGATTTTAAGTGGCTTGGGCTTGTTATGGATGTTTATGTTTAAATTTAAATGAATGTTTGGTTTGCTTTCTTATCCTTTACATATTTTTTCCATTGTTTGGTTACCCTAAACTTGTAAGAGCTTTAGAGAGTTAGCCTTAGTTTTGGTATTGGATAGCTTAATATTCGAGAGAGTTAGGCTTAGATCTACGTGGAAAATGGGGGATTGATGTTGAGAGGAAAAACCCTAACTCACCTTAGAGATAAGGATAGAGTTTCAACGACTAAAAGGAGTAGAACTTCATCGATAAGTAGCTTGCTAGGGTTCGCGCTAAGGGGTATTGCCTTAGCATTCTGGCTTTCAGATTTCTTGCTAGAGATAGTTTAAAAACATTTAAGTCAGCTCTATCGAGCATGTTGTGGATAAGGTAGTTCTAGACATTCTTTAGGGTTAGACATATAAGTCCTTAGCAAGCTCAGCCTATCATTCCATTAGAGAGTTTCGTACGTGTGAAAGGACCCTTGAAATATCCTTGTTTTGGTTCGGTCTTACGTTGTTTGTTTGCTATAGCATTTCTTACCCTATTCCCAATTGCCATCACATTTATTCACTTTTTTCCAATTGCTAGTTCATTTATATTTTAGTCTTTACCTTTGTGCTTAAACTTAACTTGAAATACCTCCAATCCCTATGGAGACGATACTCACTCATCACTTTACTACTTGCCGCGACGTGTATACTTGCACTATTTGCGTATCATTTATAGTACACCCTTACACGCAACAATCGTCATTTCAAGAGCTTCATGAAAGTGGTCTTCTTTTCTTAAAAAAAGGTGAGTTCTCCATTTATAGGTTTCTTTGGGGGTTTAGCTTTTGAGGCTTCTTCCATGTTTTCAAGCTTGTTAATCTATGGCTAGACCTATTTTTGGTGCTTGGTTTAAGTCTTGATTCATTTCCTTGTTGTAAGGTAAAAAGTAGGTGTTTTAGGGTTTGTTCAAGTGGGAGCCAAAGAGAAGAAGTTGAGGATTGTGAGTGTGCAAGCAAATCGGGGTTAGTTGCTAAAAAAATTAGTACATCTCTGACTTCTACTCTTCTTGAGGATCATAAAGTGATTGTTTTGCTTGATTTGCTTGATCTTGAGGATCATAAAGTGTTTGGCACCTTAGAGCCTTGTTAATGGTGAAATTTGGATTAAATGATTATAGGATGTAAAAAGGGTAGCAAACCACTCTAACCAACTCCTCCATGGAGCCCTCATCTTTCAAAGCCTAAAAACAAAATATTTACCTTCCAAACTCTAATTTCGGGATTCATGAGTCACGAAGAAATTAATCACCATTTCAAGAGCTTCATGAAAGTGGTCTTTTTTTCTTAAAAAATGTGAGTTCTCCATTTATAGGTTTCTTTAGGGGTTTAGATTTTGGGTCTTCTTCCATGTTTTCAAGGTTGTTAATCTGTGGCTAGACCTATTTTTAGTGCTTGGTTTAAGTCTGATTCATTTCCTTGTGTTAAGATATATGTTTTGATATAATAATTAAAAATTTGATTTGGACTAAATTGAAAAAGATTTCAAAAAGTTTTGTAAGTCCAAACAACTTGAAAATATGTTTAAGGGTTTTTACAAGGCTTTGGAATAACTTAAAATGTTTTTAAAGTAGCCAAACATATGATTTTAATGTCACCGTATCGATATGGTATATACTATATCGATACGCTTTAGGGTTTCGGCAATAAGGAAATTCCAGTAGCCAAAACATGTACCGATACGCTTTTGCAGTATCGATATAAAGTGCTTTAAAACTCCCCAACGGCTAGTTCGCGTACCGATACGCCTTAACCGCTCCCAACGGTCATTTTCCCAACGACTATTTGAAATGCAGGTTGTACCAATACGCTCGTAAGCGTATCGATACGCATTAGCTGGAAGAGCTCAATGGCTAGTTCCTGATGAGGACCATATCGATACGGTCATTCGAGTATCGATATGCCAAGCTCCAGAACAACAATGAATGTTGGAAAAATGCACCCCAACGGCTCCAATTCAATCCCAACGGTCTAAAACGGCTAGAAGCTCAATTGGAGTATAAAAGGAACCTTCAAGCATCCGTGGAAGACTAATGCTTCAATTGTCAAGAACAATATGATCAAAGATTTGTCTTAGTGCTTTATTGCACATTCTTTGTAAAGACAACACTTGTGAGCTTAAATTGTCACATTTTCTCAAGTGTTTAGGTTTAGGTGAGTGAGCTAAATAGTGCAAACTATCCACCTTGTGAGGGTTTTCAAGTTTGCTAGATTTTCTCTTGCTTAAGAGTGTTCCCAAAGCTCAGGTTGTGAGCTTTGGTTGCTAGACTTATGTTGAGTCTATGATTGTAACGGTTGCCTCCTAAACCGATAAAAGGGGAAGAACATCTAGTGGATATTGGTTGAAAATCCTTAGTGGGAGCTAAGGTAGTGGATGTAGGTGCTTGTTAGAAGGTCGAACCATTATAAATCCTTGTGTCTTTTGTTTATCTTTTTGCTTCCACCAAAAAAAAAACTTCTCCACAACTTAGCAAGCAACAGTTGAGTGATGATCGAGCCCAACAATTGGTATTAGAGAGAGGCTCAATTGAAGAGGATTAACATCCTATTGAGACGATCTGGGAAGCTCGATACATCAATTCAATCAACCGGTTAAATTTCGCAATCCATCGACAAGCCACCTTTCTTTGACGGGACCAACTATGCTTATTGGAAGATAAGAATGATGTTCTTCATCAAGGCTAAAGGTTACAAGCATTGGGACGTTGTTGAAGATGGTTCGTACCTGCCACAAAGATGCAAGGTGGAATGGAATGCGGATGATCGCAAGAAGATGAAGCTAAATTGCAAGGCTTTGCACATTCTCTTTTGTACATTTAGCCCCAACATCTATGAGAAGATATCTTCTTGTGAAGATTCTAAGGAGGTATGGGACAAGCTTTAAGTCACATGCGAAGGAACCAACGAAGTAAAGGAGACCAAGATCAGTATTCTCAACCTCAAGTATGAGAACTTCAAGATGGAACTGGATGAAGACATCACGAAGATGTTCGATAGATTCTCCACCATCACAAATGGACTAAAAGGATATGGAGAAATCATTCCGGAAGACAAGCTTGTATGAAAGCTTCTCTATTCTCTTCTCCAGTCATGGGACTAAAAAAATACCGCCATTATTGAAGCCAAGAATCTCAAGACTTTAAATCTAGATGAACTCTTGGGGTCTCTTCTCACTCATGAAATCATGAAGAAAGGAAACGATGAGAAGAAGAATAAGGAAGAGATAAAGAAGATGGGAAGAAGAAAATCATAGAGCTAGGCATTAACACGAATGTCGTTGCTCTCAATTCCTCCAAATGCCAACATGAAGAATCAAGCGAGGAGGAAAGTGAAGATGAAGAGATGGTTCATCTCTTCAAGAAATTCACACGATTCATGAAGAGCGATATGGCTAAATCCAAACATGAATCAAAGAAGAAGATGAAGGATTCCCGCAAGAGCAACAAAAATGGATCATCTTCAAAGAAAGCATATGTGGCCACTTGGAGTGATGAAGATGATAAGTGCCCAAAATTCCTATATTTTGACCCCTTTTTAATGGCAATTATCACTCAACCTACACCCATTTTAGCTGCATCGTGACTTTTCATGCATAGATTTCATCATTTATACCTTTGAGCTTTATATTATGTTTATTTTATGAAAAAGGTACTATTTAATGCATGTTTGGTGCATTTGCAGAGCTGCATAATGCGAGGGCAGGATGAGGCCATGACGGCACTGGAAGACAAAGGAAGCATGAGGCAAAACCAGATAGTAGCAGACCCTGGTCGAGCCAAGCCATAACAGATAGCTTCTACTGAGGGAAGCTGATTGATGATGAAGCCTTGCGGAGCAATTCACAGACCCATGCCGCGGCCGTGCACTACGGTACCTACCGGAGGGCAAATTAGGCAAAGTGGTAGTCGACATGAAGAGCTTTAAAAGACGGGTTTTTCTACACACTTTGCATGGTAGTTGGAATTCGAGAAGAGGACGAAAACATGGAAGGAAGGATAAAGTTGGTATGTTGGCCAAAAGTGTATATTGTAATAAATTAAAGAGATTTACCTCTTTAATAAAGTCTAGTCCAAGTCCACCTTAACTTCCTCTCCAAGAAGGATCTGTGCCTACACCTTCCCCTATATAAAGGGCTTGCCTCCATCAAGGGAGAGGAGAGTTCGGGTGAGAGAAGAGCTTAGGAATTAGATTGTGTTTTCTTTTCATCCATTATGTTCTAATTTCCTTAGGGTTATGATTAGTTTGTTTAGTAGTTGTGTGAAGACTATTGTACTTTGTTTTTGTTTTTAATGCAATTAAGTTGAGGTTTGCTTATTCTTGGTGTTAATCATTCTTGCAATCTTGTCGAGAGAGAGTTTGTGAGATTATCCATTTATTCGATGTCGAGAGAGTTGAATTCACAAAATGAGTAAGCACTGTTTTCATCCAAGGGTGTTAACTAACTCGGCCTAGAGATAGGTTAAGAATTTTAGCGGCTAAGAGAAGCGTGTGATTGGTTGGTGTATTGTCTTTGGTTTACGCAGAGAGGTATGGTCAGAGTTCAGTCATCAACAGTGTTCCGAGCTTAGAGATAAGGAGGATCCATTCAAGGACGCTTTGCCGAACCTTAACAGCATTTGCCTACGAGCAAGAGATTGCCGCGGTAGAGAATCATCCTTTGCGGCCGCGGCACGAACTTAGCTTACTGTCACGGCAATTTAGTGTTGCAGCATTCAAGAACAAAATCAAGTCAATAGGATTCCACACTACGACACATTCTAATCCGGCCCATTCTATCAACATGATCTTCTATTTACTTTTACTTCTGGATTACTTTAGTTTTAGTGTTTTTAGTTTACTCAACAACCCAATTTATCTATTTTTATTTTAATTCTTTTGCACTGCGAGGAAGTAGGACCAAAAGGCTAGCCCAATCCCTGTGGAGACGATACTCGATATACTTATCATTATATTACTTGACGTGTACACTTGCACTATTGCGGGGCACTTTTACGCGAGAATCAGAAGACTCCACCAATGATGAGGTAGCCCACCTATGCTTCATGGCCCTCCAAGAGGGAAAGGTAGCTTCTAATTCATCTACTTCTGATTCATATTCTTTTGATGAATTGGTTTTTCAACTTAAAGCTTCATTTTCAAAAAACAAGAAATTGATTTCAAAGTTAAAAACTGAAAATGATTTACTCTCTAAAACCAATTTAGAGTTTGAAGCAAAAATCAAAGATTTTGAACTTAAAGTTTCAAGTTTACAAGAATTGCTTCAAAAAACTGAAAAATATCATCAAAAGGAAATTGATGATCTTAAGAAAAAGAAAGATTTGCTTTCCAATGAACTTCGAAAGAAAAACAATTTGGGAAATTTAAATTTTTATGTGAGACAATCTAGTGCCCCTAGATTTTTGAATAGCAAAGTTTTTAGAAGTATTTGGGTCCAAAAAGAACTAAGTACTTCAACTAAAAAGGATGAAATTGCAAAATGGATTCCTAAGGGGACTAATTTATGTGCTTCTAAAGTCTATGGATCCAAAGCAATTTGGATACCAAAAATTACATGATTGTCTTATTTTAGGTGTGATGGAGAATGATCAACGAGTCAAATATTGATGGGACCTCCATACACACAAGGAAAGACACTTGAAGAAGGAAGCCTTTTGTTGACACCTCAAAAGTACTATTTTTCATGCCTATTTCACATGCTTTTTCTTGTATTTTAAGTACATTTAGTTGCATTTAAATTATAAACGCATGCATTTGCATAAAGAGTTAGGAATTAATGTTATGCCAATGTGAAGGGATGTTTTTTGTGACATTTTTGCATATTTGGCATAACATTTGGCACAACAGTTGACATAGCGAAGCAGAGCAGCGCAGAAGGAAAGGATGCCAAAGAGAATGTCGAGATGCTGTTGGCACAGCATTGCCAAGCGTCGGTTGGCATAACAGAGGAACTTGATACCATGCCAAGGAGCTGATGAACCCAAAAAATAGGAAAAAATTAGGCTGTGAGAAAATAGGGATTGGATCAATCTCCGAAAAAATAGCAGATAAGTAGTGTCGTGCTTGGTTGGCAGAATCATGCAAAGCCAGAATGCCAAAGCAGCATTGGCATGATGACGTCAGCCCTAGCCTTATCATCTTATCACCTGATCATCGTTGCACTCCAAACAAAGGATAAGGTGATTGTAAGCCTTATCCTTTGCGCATTCAAATTTTAAATACAAAGGCTTATCCTAGGGCTTCTACGCAAGACTATTTAAGGATGAGATCGATCATCACTGAAGACAGAATTAGAGAGGAGAAAAAAACGATGAAAAAGATGAAGGCTTGAACTTGAGAAGCGGTCTGCAACAATGGGGAAGGCGGAATCGGAGACAACAAGATCAAAGGCTTGAGGATTCCATGAGACATCGGGAATCCATTGAAGGGATGCATCGAGAGACCTCCTTCCTTGCTTTAATTCTTGTTGATCTTTTGTATTTCTTTCATGTGTTTAAGAATGATTTCAAACCTATCTTTGATGTGTTTTATGTTTAGTCGTTAATAATTCAATGTCCTGGCATTGTTTTTCTATCTTGCATGCTTTACTATTTTCTAACTGTCTTGCCAAGCGAGAGCTGGCATTACTTTTTTTTAAATACTTTGCCATGCGAGAGTTGGCATTGGTTACTTATTGCTTCTCAATATCTTAACAGACTTGGGTGGCAACGATCAGTTGCTGGATACTAAGGTGAGATGCTTCGAGAGAAGATGTTCAAGTAGATGATCTTACCACGGGAGAAAAATCTACCCCTTAGGAGTATAGATTGGGACTTAATCAGATTAATTTATGAAAAACTTTATTATAGAGATATAAGGGTTTTTACATGTTTAATTTCGAGCATTGTAATCGAGAGAGGTAATGCCAACTTTGAATCTACTCGGCAATCAATGCCAAGACAAGACATTATTACTAGCAGGCATTACTAGCATAAAATTCAAACATTCTTTGCCAAATCTTTGTTATCATTCTTGCACCCATTGTTTTCCAGATTGCTATCATTTTCATTACCGTAATCTTCACTTTACTTATGTTCTTTTTATAATCTTTCATTCTTTTATTTTACTCATTCCTTCAATCAATTGTCATCACTTTTATTTTCTAGTTCACAAGTATTAATCGTGGCAATTAATTCCCCTAGGCACTCCATGTGGAGACGATACTCAACTTACTTCTATATTACTTGTTGGCTGTGTATACTTGCACGTAAAAGAAGTATTCTTGGCATTGTTTTTACTTGCATATTTACACTGAATACTTAATCTTTTTTCCATGTAATATTACGTCAACAAGTTTTTGGCGCTGTTGCCGGGGATTGCAACGGAATTGATTACTTTGATTTTTACTTGTTTTTTATTTTTCTGTTTAATTTATTTTTTTGGTATATGTACATGAGCAGCACTTTGAAGGAAGATTTAGAAGATGACCCAACCCTATGTAGGTTAAGAAGAGAACGTCAAGAAAAGGCTCGTGACGGCAATGGTGAGATAGACAGTGCCATAATCAATACCATTAACCAGAAGGATGGAAATGGTGAGCTAGACAGTTCCATAAACAATGCCAACAACCAGGAGATGTCGGCAATACCTGCAGTTATACCGCCAGCTCCTGCTATTGTTGCTTAGATACCTAAAGAACGATCTATAAGAGAACATCTAGCACCCACCATAGATGATTTGATGCCAGCGTTGATCATGCCAGAGGTAAATATGGCTTGCTTTAAGCTTAAACCAATAACGATTCAATTGCTAATGGATGTAGGTCAGTTTGATGGATCACCTAATGGATGTTGGTAATGCTCCAAGTATTACAAAGGCTATATCCCACATTGGTTGGGAAAGTAGTTTGTGAAGGGTATCTATACCCATGTTTCCCCCCTCCCTTGTTGAGTGGGAAAGAACAAGGGAAGTCCCCGCGCGCCGCCGCCACCGCCATCCGGCTGGCTCGGGCTCGGGTAACACGTGTCCTAGACACGTACGTGTGTGTATATTATCTTTTTGGAGAAAATTCGTATGGAATTTTCATACGAATTTTCTTAAGAACAAAAGATTTTGTGAAAGAATCGATTAAATTCGAATCTGAACGTTTTGATCCAGTGCTGTTTTGAACAGTCTATTTATTCGAATTTATTCGAATATACTGTCTGTTCCAGTGTTGAATTTAGACTATTTTTTGGTCAGATTCAAGTGGTAACAACAGCTGTTTATTGCATGATTAATATGCTGTTATGGAGGCTGTTACTACAGCTGTTACAACATATTTATATTGTTGTTATACATATATAAATCTGTATTAATTTGGACTGTGTAATGACATTTCTGTCCATGCAAACCAGCCTATAAATAGAGGTGCTACATGTAACATTAGCATGCATCAAACACACAGCAAACACTCTCAAAGCTCTCTACTTTCCTCCATCGTCTGAAGTAGCAGTACCACCGTTGTTCACTCCGGAGTCGAGTGTACGATTCTTGGAGCGTCCGTGTTCACCTCGGGGGACATTCTGCCTGTGAAGCGACTACACTGTTCGAGGCAGATTTGTTTCTAAGGCAGTGGCCAACATACCACGACACGGTTCATCCCATTTTCATTTCTGTTTTTAGTATTTCCAGTCAGTGCTAATCAGCCATTTTTGCAGCCTTTTTTCACCATAAATTTAGAAACAAATCTCTCTCCGTTTCTGCAAAATGGCTTCCTCATCCGCACTACTTAGAAAGCTCGTTCCAGACCTCTCCAAGCTTGATGCTTTGGATGGTAGAAATTATTGAAGGTGGTCCCAACGCATCCTAATTTTCTTCGAGCAGTTGGACCTTGACTATGTGCTGCTCACTGAACCACCATCCGTGGCTACCCCTACTGTTGCTTTCCATGCTGATAACCAAGGGCAGAATGATGCTGCCACTGATGCTCTTGCTGCCGCCACCTTTGCCAAGTATGAGAAGGACAACAAGACGGTTCGTGGACATCTCCTAAGTCACATGTCCAACAAACTATTTGACATGTACCTTAAGGAGAGGAGTGCAAAGGTTATATGGAATTCTTTGGATACAAAGTATGGCACCGATGACGTGGGGATCAAAAAGTACGTTCTGGGCGAGTGGTTGAAATTCCATATGACCGATAACAAGCCCATCATGGACCAAGTCCATGACTACGAGAATCTTGTCTCGGACATCATAGCAAAAGGCATGTAGATGTGTGAGGTTCTGCAAGCAAATGTCCTGATCGAGAAGTTTCCAAAGTCCTGGTCCGATTATCGCAACTCCCTCAAGCACAAGAAAAAGGACATACCACTTCAGGAGCTGATCGGTCACATGAAAATCGAAGAGGCCAACCGTTTGAAAGATAAGGTTACTAACAACTTTAGTCACTTATCTTTTAAATCTAATTTAGTTGAGTCTAGTGGTGCTCCAGGGTCCAAAAAGCCCTTTAAGAAAGGCCCCTAGAGCAAAAAGCCCAAACCGTAGAAGACTACAAACTTCAAGAAATCGGTCAAGGCCAAGCCAGACGCGAAAACCATGAAGTGCTACGTGTGCGGGCAAGCTGGTCACAAGGCGTACCAATGTCAGCACCGTTTGGACCGCCAGAACGAGACTAGACCACGCATGCATGTGGCGGAGGACATGGATGATGATATCATTGCCGCGGTGGTTTTGGAGGTCAACCTTGTAGAGAAGAACACCGAGTGGGTCGTGGACACTGGAGCTTCTCGACATTTCTGTGCAAGGAAGAAGTTCTTCACCGAGTTCGAGGACGTGAAAAATGGTGAACGTGTGTACATGGGAAACTCCAGCAGCTCTCAAGTGATGGGCAAAGGCAAGGTTTTACTCAAGCTGACTTCCGGTAAAACTTTGGCCCTTAACAATGTCCTATATGTGCCTGCCCTGCGTAGAAATCTGATCAGTGGTGGCCTCTTAAATAAGGCAGGCATTAAGTTAGTTTTTGAGGCAGATAAACTTGTACTTTCCCGTAATGGTGATTATGTCGGGAAAGGTTTTTTAAGCGAATGTTTATTTTTCATAGAAACTCAACTTAATGAAAATAAAGCTACCACTTCTGCTTATATTGTTGAGTATGTTGATATGTGGTATGCTAGATTAGGACACGTAAATATTCAATCCTTAAAGAAAATGATGAATATGAATATTTTGCCTAAACTAGACATAACAAACTATAATAAATGTGAAGTTTGTGTAGAAGCTAAGCATGCTAAACCTACCTTTAAAACTGTTTCTAAAAGAAAGACTGAACTGTTAGAACTTATACATACTGATCTAGCAAACTTTAGAAACACTGAATGTAAAGGAGGAAAACACTACTACATAACTTTTGTAGATGACTTCTCTAGATATACAAAAGTTTATCTCCTAAGAACTAAAGATGAAACTGAAAATTTCTTTCTTATTTATAAGGCAGAAGTTGAAAATCAGTTAGATAGGAGAATAAAACGTGTTAGGTCTGATAGAGGTGGTGAATATGGATCTAATTTTCTAAAAGTGGTTTGTGGGAGGAATGGCATAATACATGAAACTTCAGCCCTTTATTTTCCTCAACAGAACGGTATAGTCGAGAGGAAAAACAGAACTTTAAAAGAGAAGATGAACTCATTGTTGATAAGTTCTGGGTTGTCCGACGACATGTGGGGGGAAGCCATTCTATCTGCTAATCATATTTTAAACCGAGTACCTCATAAGAAAATTGATTCTACCCCATACGAATTATGGAAAAGGGTATGCCCCAAATTTACAATACCTGAAAGTGTGGGGGTGTCTGGCCAAAGTGGGGTTGCCAAACTTTAAGAAGTCCACCATTGGACCTAAGACCGTTGATGCAGTGTTTATAGGCTATGCTTCTAACAGTGCTGCATATAGATTCATGACTTTACAAGATTCTTCTATTTGTGAATCTAGGGATGTTGTTTTCTTTGAAGATATCTTTCCTCTCAAGAAAACTAGATTTAGTGTTGAAACACAAATAGAAAACTTGCCAACTTCTTCTAGTGTGCCTGCTAGGTCTTCTCAAGAGATTGAATTTGAGCCTAGAAGAAGTAAGAGACAAAGAGTTGAAACCTCTTTTGGACCAGACTTCATAACTTCCTTTATTTCTGAGATAAATGATTTAGACACCCTTTCTGATCCTATAGCTCAAGCTTATTTGTTAGATGAGGATCCTAAAACTTACGAAGAAGCTATATGATCTATTGATGCTAGTTTCTGGAAAAGCGCTATAAAAGATGAATTAGAATCAATAATGTCTAATCATACTTGGGAATTATTTGACTTGCCTAGAGGATTTAAAACCATCAGCATTAAATGGGTCTTTCGAAAGAAACTTAGACCAGATGGTTCTATCCAGAGGTATAAGGCAAGGCTAGTAGTCAAAGGGTTCACTCAAAGGTTTGGTCAAGACTTCTTTGATACTTATTCTCCCGTCACTAAAATCTCAATGATCCGTGCATTGTTTGCACTAGCCTCTATTCACAAGTTGCAAGTACATCAAATGGATGTAAAGATTGCATTTTTGAATGGGGATCTAGATGAGGAGATCTATATGGAGCAACCTCTTGGCTTCGAGGCATCTGGTATGGAAGGCAAAGTTTGTAGACTTAAAAAGTCGCTTTATGGCCTGAAGCAAGCTCTTAAACTATGGTATGAGAAATTTCATAAAACTATCCTTAGTTTTGGTTTTGTTGTGAATGGTTCGGATGCATGCGTGTATTTGAGGATGTTTGGTACTGATTGTGTCATCATAAGTCTGTATGTTGACGACATGTTGATTTTCAGTACTAATGTTGAGTCTATTAACAAAACAAAAAGTTTCTTGTCCACTAAGTTTGAGATGACTAACTTGGGAGAAGTCGATGTAATCTTAGGAGTCAAAGTAACCAAAACTGAAAAGGGATTTTCTTTAAGTCAGACACACTATATCGAGAAAGAGTTAAAGAAATTTGACAGTTTTGATGTCATCCCTGTTCGAACTCCTTATGACTCTAGAATACATCTCTTTAAGAATAAAGGAAGTAGCGTTTCTCAAACGGAATATACCAAAATAATTGGTAGTCTGATGTTCTTAATGAACTATACTCGGCCAGATATTGCCTATGCTGTAAGCAGACTTAGTAAATATACTCACAACCCTAGTGGTGAACATTGGGTTGCTCTTAGACGCTTACTTAAGTACCTTAAGGGTAAGATAGACTGGAGACTTGAGTTTGTTGGCTTTCCTGCTACATTAGAAGGATATTGTGACGCCAACTAGGTCTTTGATAGTGACGAAGTAAGCTCTACGAGTGGGTATGTATTTACTTTGGGAGGAGAAGAAATTTCTTGGAAGTCTTCAAAATAGACTTGTATTGCTCGCTCTACTATGGAGTCAGAGTTTCTAGCTCTTGACTTAGCTGGGCAAGAAGTTGAGTGGCTAAGGAGTTTGTTAGCAGATATTCCGTTGTGGGGAAGTCCGACTCCTCCTGTTTCCTTGTTGTGTGATTCACAAGCTGTGATTTGTGTTGCCAAGAGTCAAGTTTACAATGGTAAAAAGAGACACATTCGCATAAGACATGAATCTGTTAGACACTTAATAAGAAATGGAGTACTCTCTTTAGAGTATGTGAAGTCGGAAAGAAACCTAGCAGATCCGCTTACCAAAGGGTTAAGTCGGAAGTTGGTCCTAGATTCGTCGAGGGGGATGGATTTAAAGCCCATTGGTTGAGGAATTCATGGTGGATACCCAACTTAGTTATCTAAGTTCAATGTGGTCAAACAAAACCATGAAAAGACTCATAGTGTACATTTCTCACTACCTATCCCTATGACGAATAATGTACATGTCCAGGTTGAGTACTATTACTCTCAATAAATTCATAGCCCAGGTTTTGGGTGGTCTTTGTGAGAAAGACTTGATGAATTTACCGAATCATGGTTGAATACTTATTCTTAATAAGTTCATAACACAAGTCTGAATGTGTTGTCCTATTGAGAAGGACAAGATGAACTTACTGCCAGAAAAGGTTGAGCTTCAAGAAACTCTTAATGAATTCAAAGTTTGAATGGTCCTATTGAGAAGGACATTTTGAATTCACCGATAATGAGGTTGAATATTTATTCTTAATGATTTCTTATCCCAAGATTGGGTGGTTCATTTTAAAATGAACTTGAAGAAATCACCATATCTATAAGAGGTTGAGCCATTACAAATGGTTCTTAATTATTTCATAGCCCGATTTTAGGGTGGTTTATATCGAGATAAACTTGATGAAATAACATATGTAAGTGAGAAGGATTAGCCACCTTCTGTGAAAAACGTTGGGCCGTTTTTCTAATACACTTACTAGAATCCTGAGGTAAGATGGCCAAATATACACTTGTGTATACATATCTTACACATCGAGAACTTCGGTGGATGAAGGAGTTAGTTGTGTGTTATGAGTTTACCCCTATCTTAGAAAGTTCAAGACTAGTTTCACTTATCTAAGAGAAGGATCGCTCATCATCACTATGTACTAGTTCAAGGTACGTTCACTAGGGATTAAGCAACTAATTCCGCTATTGCTCTTCTTAGGACGTCTGTGTTTGAGATAAAGATGAATTATTTCGCATTAGTGGGGGGTTGTTGGTAATGCTCCAAGTATTACAAAGGCTATATCCCACATTGGTTGGGAAAATAGTTTGTGAAGGGTATTTATACCCATGTTTCCCCCCTCCCTTGTTGAGTGGGAAAGAACAAGGGAAGTCCTCGCGCGCCGCCGTTCGGCCGGCTTCGGGCTCGGGTAACACGTGTCTTCAACACGTACGCGCGCGTATATTATCTTTTTGGAGAAAATTCGTATGGAATTTTCTTAAGAACAAAAGATTATGTGAAAGAATTTTTTCTACTTATTTATAGGCTTTGTAAAACTGTTCGAATTCAGAATTTATTTTTTTGATTAAATTCGAATATGATCAAGTGAAGTAGCAATACCGTCGTTGTTCACTCCGGAGTCGAGTGTACGATTCTTGAAGCGTCCGTGTTCACCTCGGGGGACATTCTGCCTGTGAAGCGACTACACTGTTCGGGGCAAATTTGTTTCTAAGGCAGTGGCCAACATACCACGACACTGTTCATCCCATTTTCATTTCTGTTTTTATCATTTCGGGTCAGTGCTAATCAGCCAGTTTTGCAGCCTTTTTTCACCTACAATGGAGACCCAATGAAGCATTTGAAGCAATTCATGGAGGTTTGCCAACTATTTCACCAGCCTGGTGTGAAAGAAGAGACAATAAGGCTGAAGCTCTTTTCATTTTCCTTGCGAGATAGGGCAAAATTGTGGCTAAATTCATTGCCACCAGGTTCAGTCACTACATGGGCAGATTTATGCCAGAAATTCCTGCTGAGATTCTAGCCACCGACATTAAATGCCAAGTTGCGAAGTGAAATCGTTACCTTTAGGAAAGCTGATGATGAGATTTTCTATGATACGTGGGAGCGATTCTAAGACCTTTTGAGAAGATGTACCATGCATGGATTCCCTACTTTGACCCAAATGGAGATATTTTACATCGGACTCAATGCTCATGCCATGACCTTTGTAGATGCTTCGGCAAATGGTTCATTGCTGGACAAGAAATACACGGAGGTGTATGACATCATTGAGATGATGTCTGCCAACGATTTTGAGTATCCTATTGCCAAACTAGGAACGAGGACAAGAACCGATGAAAAATTGGAGCTTGATGCCCTAACATCCATCAATGCTCAAATTTCCAATCTTACTAGAATTGTGAAAACTTTGCAAAAGAGTAACGAATCCAAAAAAGTCACGATGTTAGAACCATTTTGCACCATTTATGGAGATGACCATCATGTGGATGAATGCCCATCCAATCATGAACCGATGAATTTTGTTGGTAGTTTTAATCAAAATTTCAACTCACACTCCAATATTTACGATGCAGGTTGGAAGTAACATCCCAACTTTTCTTGGGTGAATCAAAATAGTGATCAATTCAATACTGAGAGGCAGAACAATAATGTCATGCCAGGATTCAACCAGAATGCAATGCCACAAAGAGCCCAGAATAATCTACTGCCGGTGCAAGGATCTTATGATGAGAACACCTTGAAGGATTATATGGAGCATAAAGATGCCACCGTTCAGAGTCTGGAATCGTCCATGTGGAACTTGGAAGCTCAGATAGGATAGATTGCCAGCACACTTAATGCCGGACCTCAAGGGGCTTTGCCAAGTGAGACAGAGTATGCTCGGCAAACATGGAGATAAAAAGCCAAGCTATCACTTTTCAAAGTGGTAAACCAATCGAGAATAAAACATCTGCCAAGCACCCGGTTGATTGCCAGGAAGAGAAATCACTGCCAGCAGAAGAAACCAAGGAAGGGGAAGCAAGCACCAGTCGTGCCAGAGAGCAAACTGATGCCATATCGAGATCTGAAGCTGGACATCAGATTGATACCAGACCAAAATCTGATGCCAACACCACCTCGGTAAAACCAGTGGAGCCAACATTTGCCAACCCTACCTTGGTAAAGCAAGCATGCTTTATTGTTGACATTTACAAATCTCTTAATTGTGCAGATGAACCTGAGGAATGCCAAGATGTCGAGATCATAGAATCTATATTCGATGAGGACATGTCATAGCTTTGTCAGGGCACTGATGATGATGCTAGAGAACTGGATGGCAAGGTTACGCCGAGTGAGCAATCTGAAGAACCGACCTTGCTGGATGAGGTCGTAAGTTGTTTTGATAGATCTAAGCCACTTGAGTTAGCTGGCAGAGAGATCGTGGCACCTAAACCATCCATTGAGGAGCCACCCAAGTTGGAACTGAAATCGTTACCAAATCACCTCCACCTTTCCTCGGCATCAAAGGAGACAAGAGCAACAGAGCCTAAGCACTATTGGGGTGCTAAATTCGACCAAAGGTTCTCGAGACCTAAAACAAAGAGGTACTTTGGCTTTCTAAGATGGTTATTCAAAGCCATCATAGGAAAATATTCTCTTTTATTGTGCAATCGAGGGTTCGGCGTACTCAAAGGTAAGAAATTCTTTGGCTTTCTACATTGGTTACTCAAACAAAAGATTGTCACGGCCTACCATCCACCAACCAAAGGACAAGGGCTGAAGTACTAATGGGAAAGAAATCAGATTAAATCCAAGGAGACCATTCTCCTTGCGGATATTCAGTAATGTTTTGCTAACCCAGTCTGAACATTGTAAATGGTTTAGGGGAGTTATTTTATTTTTAGTACTTAGGTATCTCAATTTTAAATTTTTTAGTTTTCCGATTTATTTTTTTTTTGTTTTGAAAGGTTTCTTTGATTTTTAGCACAGGAAATTATGCCAAGAGACCATGCCGAGTTCTGATGCCAAGACACCCAAGGCTGAATAGACAACGCAATTGCCAGCCAGTTTAGTGGCAATACTTTTTTGGATGTATCAACGCCAAGAGATCATCCTCCAGAAGTTGGAGAAGGCCGAGGAGCAGAACTTGATGCTCTGGCAGTATGTTAAGGCGAGGGACCATGCCATGAAGAAAACACTCGAAGGCACAATCGCTCATACACTGTCAGCAATCCATGAGTTCCATGGCGACCTCCTTGCCAAAGATTCCATGCCAGCTATTCCCTAGAAACCAAAGCTAATATGTCGCAACGCCTATCGCGCTGGCACAATCCGATGCCATTGACGCCCCTGTCGTGTCAGATTCGTTCAATATTGTGGAGGAATTTGGATCTTCCACTGCTGCCACCAAACATGTCATGATGAGATCTAAGCTAAAGGCTCATAATCGTGGAAGCTTAGTCTAGAGAAAGTCTCGTGCCAAATGAGAGGAAGAGATCTGTGCCGAGCAAGAAGAAGTCTCCGAAGGGGAGACCTCTTCTTCCTAAACTCTTTGCATTTGATTTTTATTGCATTTTCATTTTCATGCATTTTTATTTTTCTGTTTTTCCTTGTATATATGTGTTGTTTCATGCATTAAGGATAATGCATATCTTGGGTTTGGGGGTGCGCATTTCCTCACATTTTTTCCATGACATGCATTCATGTTTGGATTTCTGTTTTCATGTCATGCCATGTAGATTAGATTAGTTTTGCATACCGAACCACTAAAAAAGAGAAAAATAAAATTTTGTCTCGGCCGAATTTTGAAGCATGTTAACATTTGTTAGGCAAGCTTAGTTTGACTTAGGTTTCTATCCAATGAGGAAAATTTAAATCTTTTGATACCTATGGCAACAAAATAAATAATGCCAGGATTGCTTGACAATTGATCTCTAGTTTAGGGAATTGAATATACACTTAACACGTGATATGCATCTAGTTCCCTAGCAAACTTAGACTATTTGAAACTATGCTCAGATTGAAAAAAGAAAGAAAAAAAGGAAAAGACAAATTTTGACGCCAGGGTAAAAAGTAGATTAATGCAACAATGTGTGCCAAATGCTGAAGGACTTTAGAACACTCATCTGCCTTAGGAAAAATTATTAACTTGGGTCTTCGTTGTTTGCTCCCTCTTAGTTCTCAAGCCAACATGACTTAGGGTATGAGTGTAATAGGTTAGTAAGTGATGTAATCTGGACTAACGTGGTTATTCGTGGTATGCTCCCTCTTATATCTCACACCAAATAGTGCATTACACTACCCTAATCTAATGCCAACAATAAGAAAAAAATGTATACCTTTGGCTGAATAAAAAACAATTCTGAGTTTAGGTACTAAAATTGAATAGGGGAGTTAAAGGATACTTGATGCATATTGCCTGCACTTCATGCACTTTTCATGCCCCTAGACTAGAGTTATATTACTGCTCCTGAATTTAATATATGCTTGGCATTACTGCACTGAGATTACTGAGGAACAGACTTATGCCAAATTCTGCTTGCCAACATCTGTTGGCATGCCAACGAAAATTTTGCCGAGGTACTATTTTCAAATTTTTTCATTCGTTTTCCTTTTTGCATTACTTGAGGACAAACAATGAACTAGGTTTGGGGGAGTGTTGACACCTCAAAAGTACTATTTTTCATGTCTATTTCACATGCTTTTTCTTGTCTTTTAAGTACATTTAGTTGCATTTAAATCATAAAAACATGCATTTTCATAAAGAGTTAGAAATTGATGTTATGTCAGTGTGAAGGGATGTTTTTAGTGATATTTTTGCAGATTTGGCATAAAACATTTGGCACAACAGTTGACAGAGCGAAGTAGAGCAGTGCAGAAGAAAATGATGCTAGAGAGAATGCCAAGATGTTGTTGGCACATCATTGCCAAGCGTCGATTGGTATAGTAGAGGAACTTGATGCCGTGCCAAGAAGCTGATGAACCTAAAAAAATAGGACCATATCAGGCTGCGAGAAAATAGGGATTGGATCAATCTCCAAAAAAAATAGCAGATAAGTAGTGCTGTGCTTGGTTAGCAGAATCATGCCAAGCCATGATGCAAGAGTAGCGTTGGCACGATGACGTTAGCCCTATCCTTATCATCTTATCAGCTTATCACCTGATCAGCCTTGCACTCCAAACAAAGGATAAGGTGATCACAAGCCTTATCCCTTGTGTATTCAAATTTTAAAAGCAAAGGCTTATCCTAGGGCTTATACGCAAGACTATTTAAGGAAAAGATCGATCATCACTAAAAACGAATTGGAGAGGAGAAAAAGACGATGAAGAAGATGAATGCTTGAACTTGAGAAGTGGTCTACAACAATGGAGAAGAAGGAATCAGATACAACAAGATCAAAGGCTTGAGGATTCCATGAGACATCGAGAATCCATTGAAGGGATGCATCGAGAGACCTCCTTCCTTGCTTTAATTCTTGTTGATCTTTTGTATTTCTTTCCTGTGTTTAAGAATGATTTCAAACCTATCTTTGTTGTGCTTTATGTTTAGTTGTTAATAACTTAATGTCCTGACATTGTTTTTCTATCTGGCATGCTTTACTGTTTTCTAATTGTCTTGCCAAGAGACAGCTGGCATTACTATCTTTTTTAAATACTTTGTCATGCGAGAGCTGGCATTGTTGGCCTATTGCTCCTCAATATCTTATCAAACTTGGGTGGCAACGATCATTTGCTGGATACTAAGGCGAGATGCTTCGAGAGAAGATGTTCAAGTAGATGATCTTACCACGGGAGAGAAATCTACCCCTTAGGAGTATAGATTAGGACTTAATCAGATTAATTTATGAAAAACTTTATTATAGAGATGTAAGGGTTTTTACATGTTTAATTTCAGGCTTTGCCATCGAGAGAGGTAATGCCAACTTTGAATCTGCTTGGCAATCAATGCCAAGACAGGACATTATTACTAGCCGGCATTACTAGCATAAAATTCAGACATTCTTTGCCAAATCTTTGTTATCATTCTTGCACTGGTTGTTTGCCAGATTGCTATAATTTTCATTACCATAATCTTCACTTAACTTATTTTCTTTCTATAATATTTAATTCTTTTATTTTGCTCATTCCTTCAATCAGTTGTCCTCACTTTATTTTCTAGTTCACAAGTATTAATCATAACAATTAATCCCCCTAGGCAATCCTTGTGGAAACGATACTCAACTTACTTCTATATTACTTGATGACCGTGTATACTTGCACGTAAAAGACGTATTCTTGGCATACTTGTATATTTACACTGAATATTTAATCTTTTGCCATGAAATATTACGTCAACAACTTCACATCCTCGCTTGGGTTCAAGTGTTGTAAAATCTAGTTGATTTTCTTTTGTTTAATTTGATTTATTTTTATTTCAACTAGATTATAATATTTGTTAGACTAACACTTATTGATGCTTGAGTAAGGGGGAACCATTTTTAAAACCAAAATTCTTATTTGTGTCAAAAAATTTTAGCCTCATTTGTTATTTTGAACTTAAAGTCTTTTGAAATCTTTTTGATATAACAAAAAGGGGGAGAAATGGTTTGAAAATTTGATTTTTCATGTGAGAATAAGGGGGAACTTCAAATTAAAAAAATTATGTCTCTTATTCAAAAATTATTTTACAAAGGGGGAGAATCACAAATAATTTTTCAAGTAATTTTATTATATCAAAAAGGGGGAGATTGTTAAGATATATGTTTTGATATAATAATTGAAAAATTGATTTGGGCTAAATTGAAAAAGATTTCAAAATGTTTGTAAGTCCAAACAACTTGAAAATATGTTTAAGGGTTTTTACAAGGCTTTGGAATAACTTAAAATGTTTTTTAAAGAAGCCAAACATAAGATTTTAATGTCACTATACCGATATGGTATATACTATATCGATACGCTTTAGGGTTTCAGTAACAGGGAAATTCCAGTAGCCAAAACCCATACCGATGCGCTTTTGCAGTATCGATACGGAGTGTTTGAAAACTCCCCAACGGCTAGTTCATGTACCGTTACGGTTGTATCGTGTACCGATACGCCTTAACCGCTCCCAAATATCATTTTCCCAATGACTATTTAAAATGCAGGTCGTACTGATACGCTCACAAGCGTATCGATGTGCATTAGCTGGAAGAGCTCAACGGCTATATCCTGACGAGGACCGTATCGATACGTTCATTCGAGTACCGATACGCTAAGTTCCAAAAAATCAATGAATGCTGAAAAATGCACCCCAACGGCTCCAATTCAATCCCAACGGTCTACAACGGTAAGGTAAAAAGAAGGTGTTTAGGGTTTGTTCAAGTAGGAGCCAAAGAGAAGAAGTTAAGGATTGTGAGTGTGAAAGAAAATCCGGGTTAATTGCTAAAAATACATTACATCTCTGACTCCTACTCTTATTGAGGATCGTAAAGTGATTGTTTTTGCTTGATGTTGCTTGATCTTGAGGATCATAAAGTGTTTGGTACCTTAGAGCCTTGTTAATGGTGAAATCTTGATTAAATGATAATAAGATGTAAAAAAAGGTAGCAAACCACTCTAATTAACTCTCATAAGATGTAGGATTGGGTTAAAAGGTTAAAGGTTACATTTTGGGAACTTGGGAAGTGATTTCTCGAGCCTTGATGGTATTTCTGGGCTTTAGTATCGGTACACAAGGAGCCCGTACAGATACCATGTGTTATATATGTTAAACATATGAAATTTTTAAAGGGAGTAGTGGTACAAGCTAGGGACGTATTGATACCCCATGTTCCATGAAATTCCAGTAGCAAAGAGGTGTACCGGTACGCGTGTGAGTGTATCGGTACAGGTGGGGTATCAGTACACGGCCCTCGTGTATCAGTACGAGGTTGCTGGTGAAACCGCTTTCTTGTGTGGAATTGGGTATCGGTACGCATTGGGTGGGTATCATTACCCACTGGGTAATCTGCCCGTAAATGTTGAATTGAGTTTGAGGGGTTGATAATTCAAGGGGTAAGGCCCAATGGACTTTTAATGTTGTAAAATGAATAGTAAAACTGAGAAACCGAGATTTAACACTCATGAATGGGTGTAACGTGTAATAGCTTGATAAGTGATGAGTCAAGAGATGGTTAGTGTTATGCCTTGGGGCATTTGCTTGATAGCTTGGCTTGGTGCCACTTACCTCTTGGTGAGGTGTTTAAATGCTCGGAGAGCATGTATTATCTTATGATTGATGAAAAGGAATCTAGAAGTCCTATAGTCAGTACTATGATACTTATATAAGAGGATATGTATTTCGAGCTGTATGAACAAGTACATCTAATGTACCCACAGGTTGAGTGATCAAGGTGCGGTTAGAAACCTATCTATGGCTATGGTGATCCGGATAAGGTAATTAACTCGATAGGCTGAGTGAGATTGAGTAACTTGATAGGCTAAGTGACCTCAGGTAAGGACTACTTGTGGATAATGTGATCCAAGTATATCTAGGATGTATCCGTGGCTATGGTGATCCGGATACGGTCCATTTAACCCAACGATAGTGTGAACACGGGTAACCCGACTATTGTGTGAGCACATGTAAAGTAGGGCTTCATTGGCCATTATGTAGATGATATGTAGATGTATTTATGAATGTTGCGTGGATGCTTAGATGATAGCTTATTGTAAAATCAAAATTGATTTTGATATAACAAATAACTTTAGGGACTTAATTGCAAAAATAATAAATTTTTAAGTATTTCAAAAACTCACCAATTGACAAGCCTTTTTGAACCTACTCTATTTCAAGTCAAAACATATTAAAAGGGTTCAAATTTTCTAAGTCTTTTCAAGTGTTTTCAAGTCAAACTTCAACAAAATGCCCAGGCGTATTGATACCTTGTAGCGTATCGATACAGATTTTCAACACTGGAATTTTAATCAACCATACCTTACCGATACGGTTTAACCCCGTATCGATACAATATTCATCTGGGTAAGACTTTAAGCTATAACGTATCAATACGAATCGAGACCGTATCGATACCGTTTTTCATATAAAAATATTCTTTGCTATAGCGTACCAATACGGTATGTCACCGTATCGATACGATATGCTGACCTTTGTAAAAATCTTTACATTTAATATTCGAACGTTGGCTTGTATGTTATGGGAATCCAAAATTTTAAATGACTGTTGAACGGTATTGATACGCTAAGGTAGCGTACCGAGACGTTTTTTTTATCAAAACACAATTCAAGATTCCAGTGAGCAAAAACCGTATCGATACGGCATTTTATATCGATACGCCCCTTAAGACCGTACCGATACACCCTTCTAGCGTATTGATACGCTTTGTTTTTCGGTCACAACGGCTCTTTCTTTTTTGAGATAGGTACCGATATGCCCTCGAAGTGTATCGATACGGTTAGCAGTTGAGGAGCATTTATTGTGGGAAATTGCAGCTCAACGGCTAGATTAATGACCTCAACCACCCAAACTGCTAGAAATCAATGCAAGGGTATAAAAAAAGTCTCAAAAGCTACAACAACAACCATTGAACCTTCAAGCAACATCAAAGCATTCAATCCAAACCCTTATGCATTTAGAGTCAAATTCTTCTACCCAACTCATTTGAAATTTTTCATTGTAAATATTTTTAGAGTTTAGGGAGTGTTTATGTGTAATTGGGTAAACAATTAGCCTTTGAGAGGTACATATAAATTTTGTCAATCTTGCTTTGTAAAAGAGTGATATTGGGTCAATCCTTCCGTAGAAGGATTGATCGATTTGTAAGGTTTCCTCCTAAGCCGAGAAAAGGGGACGAATTCAAGTTATTGAATTGTTGAAATCCTCAGTAGAATGTTGAGGTAGTGGATGTAGAGCTTGTTTGAAGCTTGTACCACTCTAAAATTTCCTTGTCTTCATTTTTAAATTATCCATTTGCACCCTTCAATTTTTATTCCACCAATTCACCCCCTCTTGGTGATTAGCTATCATTTGATCAACTCAACAATTGGTATTAAAGCTACACTCATTGGAAGGATTAACACCCTCTTAAGTAGATCTTGAAAGAGTTTGATCAAGTGCACTTCAATCAAAATCTTTTTATGGCATCCACCTCCGGCCAAAACCTCTACGAGTCTCTATGCATCACCAAACCACCATTCTTCAATGGGGATAACTATCCTTATTAGAAGAACTGAATGCGGCTCTTTATCAAATCAAACGACTACATGGCGTGGGACGTGGTAGAAGACGGTTCTACAATCCCAATGAAGAGGGTTGGTGAAGGGAGGCTTGTTCCGAAGACCAAAGCCAAAATGACCGTTGAAGATAGAAGATGTTTCCAAGTCAATGACAAAGCCTTTCACATAATCTTTTGTGCTCTCGTTCCTGACATATACTCAAAGGTGTCTTCAATCGAATGCTAAAGAAGTGTGGGACACCCTAGAGACTACATATGAAGGAACAAATGACGTCAAGGAGACAAAGTTCAAGTTGCTCAATTTGAGTTATCAAAACTTCAAAATGGAAGCCGATAAAAGTGTCTCCAAAATGTTTGATCGGTTCTCGATTATTTTCAATGGACTAAAGGGCTTCGGTGAAGTTATTCCTGAAGATAAGCTAGTCCGAAAGCTACTCTACTCTCTTCCAGAATCTTGGGATGGCAAGAGGACGACCATCACGAAGCTCGAGATTTGAAGACTCTCAAGCTAAACGCCCTTGTTGGATCTCTACTCACCTTTGAGATTATAAAGCAAGGGAGAGAAGAAGAGAAGAAGAAGGAAGAGAGAAAAGGTAGAGAAGAAATAGGTTGAAAAGAAGAACCTAGGAATCGCACTCAAGGCGTCGTATAACGAAAGTGATTCTAGTCAGGAGGAGGACAAAGAGATGGCCATGTTGGCCAAATGGTTCACTCGATTCATGAAGTCCAATCGAGGAAGAAAATTCAATAGAAGAGGGGACTTCAAAAATAAAGGAAAAGAGGAAGAAAATGATCAACTCATTTGTTACGAGTACAAGAAGCCTGGCCATATCCGAACCGAATGCCCTCAATTGAGGAAGAAGAGCTTTGGGAAGAAGAACAAGCTCAAGGCTCAAATGGCAACTTGGAGTGACGAGGAGTCATCCGAGGAAGAGGAGGAAGTGGCCAATCTTTGCCTCATGGCTCTTGAGGAGGATCCATGGTAAACTCTAAATCATCTCTTGCTTATGATGAATTATATGATGAATGTGATGAGTTACAAAATATTTATGATGAATTGGTTGAGAAATACAATGAGTCTATTTTGAAAAACAAGAAAGTTATTTCCGATTTAAAATCTCAAAATGAGTCTCTTTCAAAAATCAATTCCAAATTGGAAAAGAAAATTTTATATTTGATAAATCTTTCAAATGAGCTTAAAAAGAAAAATCTTGATGTTGAAAAACTTCTTTCCAATTTCTAAGATTATCACACTAAGGAAGTGGATAATCTTAAAACCTCTCTTGCTATTGGGAAAATGGTTTTAACAAGGGTAGTTCTTCAAAAACCCAATATGTAAAGAGAAAGGATTTCAACTACAAACAAAGAAATTTTCAAAAGCAATCCAAAGTTAAAAGAGTTAGGAGTGTACGAGTTCCTAAGGAACTCATTGTTTCTAATAATATTAATGCAATTGCTTCTTGGATTCCTAAGGGAACCAAACTTTTGGGAGCTAACACTTGTGGACCCAAAATGGTTTGGGTACCAAAATCAAAGAACTAATCTTTGTTTGTAGGGGGAGCATTGCTACAAGGCCAAAGCTTCAAGTCAAAACACATGGTACCTTGATAGTGGATGCTCAAGACACATAACAGAGACAAGAGTAGATTCATATAGCTCAAGCCAAATCATGGTGGAGTGGTGACTTTCGGTGACAACTCCAAATGCCATATTGAGGGTATTGGCTCTATTGGTAATCTCTCGTCCATTCTCATTGAAAATGTATTACTCGTCAATGGTCTTAAACATAATCTTTTGAGCATTAGTCAACTTTGTGCTAATGGTTTTGATGTTCATTTTGATAAAAATGGATGTAAAATTGTGAACATTAAAATAAATGAATTAATGCTCATTGGTCACCGCATAGGAAATATTTATATGGTGCATTTAGATGACATATATTCATCCCATGCATGTTTAGTTGCACATGATGAGAATGATGTATGGTTGTGGCATAGGAAACTAGGGCATGCTAGCATAAGTGTTTTAGAAAAATTGGCTTCCCAAAATCTAGTTACAGGTTTACTCAAACTAAAATTTTCATTAGATAAAATATGTGATGCTTGTACTAAAGGTAAACAAAAGAGAACCTCATTTAAACAACTAATCCATATAGATTTATTTGGGCCTATTAGAACTATGAGCTTGGGTGGTAAGTCATATCCATTTGTATTGATAGATGACTTTTCTAGATACACTTGGGGTTCTATTCTTAAGTACTAAGGATGAGGCTTTAGAAAATTTTATCACATTTACAAAAATTACCCAAAATGATCTTGATCTTAAAATTTCACATATTAGAAGTGATCATGGAACCGAGTTTCAAAATATGGGTTTTGAATATTTTTGTAATGAAAATGGTATTAGCCACAATTTTTTGGCTCCTCGCACTCCTAAAAAAGTGGGGTAGTTGAGAGGAAAAATAAAACCATAGAAGAGATTTTAAAATCCAAAAAGCCTAACATTAGTTATTTCCACCCTTTTGGTTGTAAATGCTTTGTTTTAAACAATAGAAAAGACAACTTAGGTAAATTTGATGCTAAAAGTGATGAAGGAATATTTTTGTGGTATTACCTAAACTCTAAAGCCTACCGTGTATTTAATAAAAGAACTTTGGTTGTTGAAGAGTCTATACATGTTGTTTTCGATGATAACCTCCTTCCGAGGAAGGAATCTTGTGATGATGATGATGATGTAGGGATCATTGAAGCCATTGATGGAGGACAAACATCAAAGGTGGATGAGATTCCAACCAAAGAAGAGGATGCACAAGATCAACCTCTTGAAGCCTTAAAGGACTTGGCTCTTGAGGAAAAGAAGGTGACATACCCAAGGGAGTTCAACTATGTCAAAGGTGGTGAAATCTTGGGTGATCCATCCAAGGGGGTAACTACTAGATCCTCTCTCAAACTTATGAATCATGTTGCATTTATCTCATGCATAGAGCCTAAAATATCAAATAAACATTAAAATATGATTTTTGGATATTGGCTATGCAATAGGAACTTAATCAATTTGAGAGAAGTAAAGTATGGACATTAGTTGATAGGCCTAATAATCAATCTACTATAGGAACTAAGTGGGTATTTAGAAATAAACTAGATGAGAGTGGTAACATAGTGATAAACAAGGCTAGGCTTGTTGCTCAAAGTTACACTCAAGAAGAGGGAATTTATTTTGATGAAACATATGCACTCGTGGCTAGAATTGAAGCTATTAGGATGCTTCTTGCATTTGCATGCTATCATGATTTCAAGCTTTTTCAAATGGATGTAAAAAGTGCTTTTCTAAATGGTTTTATAAATGAAGAAGTGTATGTTGAACAACCACCCGGTTTGAAGATCCAAACTTTCCAAACCATGTTTTTAAAGTAACAAAAGCTTTAAACGGTTTGAAACAAGCTCTTAGAGCTTGATATGAAAGACTTTCAAACTTTTTAATTGAAAAAAGGTTTTGAAAAAGGCAAGGTGGAAACTACACTTTTCATTAAAAGATATGGCAATGACATTTTAGTAGTTCAAATATATGTTGATGATATTATTTTTGGTTCTACTAATGAATTTTATTGCCAAGAATTTTCTAAGCTAATGCAAGGTGAATTTGAGTAGAGCATGATGGGAGAGCTCTCATTTTTCTTGGGGCTCCAAATCAAGCAAAGGAAAGATGACACCTTCATAAATCAAGCTAAATACATCAAGGATATGCTCATGAAGTTTGGCTTGGAGAACGTAAAGCCTCAAGCCACTCATATGAGCTCATCAATTAAGCATGACAAGGATAAAGGAGGTAAGTGTGTTGATTCTAAGCTTTATCGCTCTATGGTTGGATCTTAGCTTTACCTTATCGCAAGCAGACCCGATATCATGTTTAGTGTTTGCTTGTGTGCTAGGTTTCAAGCTAGTCCTAGAGAATCACACCTAGTTGCCATTAAGAAAATCTTTAGATACCTTAGAAATACACCTTGTTTAGGTCTTTGGTATTGTAGAGCGTTTTAGTGTTCTCTAAATATGAGCGCAAGTGCACACTCCTGTCAAGTAATAGTATAAAAGATATCGTCTCCCACAGGGATTGGAAAGCTTGACTCGATTCGTTGTTCCTGCACAAGAAAAGTAATTGCACAAATAAGTTGGTTTGTTTAAGAGGAAAATAAAATAAAAACACAAGTAAAAAAAGGGAAGAGTTCAGATTGATGGAATGGGCTAGGTTATGTTGCTGCTTAGTCTGAAACTGCGTTGAATAAGATAAGTTGCTTTGCGCTACCAGACTTTGCTGCCTCGACGGGAGATGGCTGATTGGCTGCTATGACGCTCTCGCTACCCTGACAGTGGAATGGATGTGTCTCAGCGGCGAACTCGGCAGAACTACAAGGTTCGGCAGAACGCTTTGAAAGTGATCCCGCTTATGGCTAAGTCAAAATGTTGTTGATGCCCACTGCAGATAATACCAGTCGCGACGTGAATCGTGCAAAGACAGCAAAGTTGATTCGTCCTCTTTTAGCCACCTTAAAGTCTAACATATGTCTAGGCTGGATTGATCAACACTGTCTATAGATGAGATCGTGCTTACTCCTTTCGTGAGTTCGAATCTCTTGATACCGAACAAATGGATAGTAATCAACTAATCTTTCGCATTAATTGAAAACTATGAAGAACATGGAATAAGCAAACCTTGAAGCTTTATTGCAAAAACAAACTTAAAATCCTAAACAACCGTTCTCACACTAATTACAACATAATCCAAACCCAAAGAGAATTTAGAACATAATGGCAGCAAGAAAACCTAAACTATGCTTAAGGGAAAACCTAAGTTGTTTTCAAGTAAAAGTACAATGGGTATATATAGACATTAGCTAGGTCTAGTCCTTCTTAGAGTAGAAGACTTCGAAATAGCTTTTGCATTAAATGCAACCTTAAATTCTGACTTCTTTGAGTTGAATGTGGACTTCTTCATGTTGCCTTGCTTCACAAGTAATCTTGAGCTCCTCCTTCGGCGGCTCTGCCTACTGCTACAGTCATCGGAAAATTGAGTGGACAACAACGTTAAGATGAGGATTTTCTGCTCTACAGATCGCACTCCAGTTCTCCAATTTCTTAGTTTCCTGTCTTGGGCGGCAGGTAGGGTGGCGACAGCTACACGACAGTTGTTGTCTCTATCTGGAACTGTATCGGTACAACTCCTTGGTCTGCTGCCTCAACATTATGTCCTTAGCTCCTCTCTCATTCTATCAGCCTCTAGTAACTGAAACTAAAACTAAACTAAAACAGTACCTTTTCCTTACCAAATAAGAGAAAATCAATACAAAGCATGGCAGAGTAAAGAATATTGTAAAATGCAATGCATGAACCTAATTATGCCTACAATGTACTCAAAACAGCAATAATATGAGATGGAATGTGCATGAAATATAGAACTTATTGACACTTTACACACCCTAAACTTGAACTATTGCTTGTCTTCAAGCAATGAAACCTAAACATACTTGCCCTTTAAACTAATCAAAAAGAAAAAAAATATGTTTTAAACTTGATTTAACACCTCAAGGTCGTGGCACCTGTCATTAAATTAGTGAGAGGGGAATAACATAATTTCCTTAGAATTAAACTATAATATGCCAGTGAAGTGTGTGCAGAACTGTGTACAAGCTGAATCTAAAGAATATTCTAAATAAACAAAGATGTTGTCATGATATATAAGGTTGCTGCCGAGACAGCATAATTTAGCACAATTTAAATAATCATGGTAATGAGGGCTTCAGCTCATCACAACTACTCTTCTAGGTATAAAATTAAGATAGGAGCAAACTACAAAACCCCGAACCCATGGAGTAAAGTCATCCCGTGAAGACTTTCATTCACTCATGCTAATTTGTCTGTCACTTCAAAATTTTCAGATTCATGGACTTTGATAGCAGTGGACTATCCTCGCACATGATTCTTCCTAGAGCCTATTTCGGGCACCTCTAGGGATAGACAACATAAAAGTTTTATTTTGTCTGCCTTGACAGTGCTTTTGTTTTTCCTGTTTGTTGCCTGCTGCGGAAGCTTCCTGCAACCATGTTAGAATTTTACAAACAATTCACATGCAATGTTTACATAAACTCAAACAAATTTAGCAAGTAACAATAATATTTTAATTTTTGGCAACTATAGAAAAATCCTAAGTTTACTTCATGCTTTTCCCCAAAATTAAGTTCATTTTAACTTGGTGCGAAAATTAAAGTCGGCTATCCTATCATAGGCACAAGTTCTAAAAAAATTTCTTTTCAATTAATTTTTCTAAGGCAAGTACATTATGCAACCTAATATGCACTAAAAGATGCCTAACAAGATGAGTGCTAACCCCCAAACTTGAGATGGGCATTGCCCTTAATGCAGAAAATAAAAAAACTAAAATAAAAATGAAATAACTGAAAAACATATATAAGAAAAGGGAAGGAGACTTAGGCTTAGTTGTTGTCAGATGGTGTAGAGGATTTGGAGGAGTTATCTGCTCTGCTGTCAACTGCGGGTTGCAGCAACAGGCTTAGTAATGTTGCCCTATACTGTGCATGGCGGCTCGATTCTTAAGAATCTGGATCTGTATAATTAGTTGTGAGACGGGAACAAATGGTAAAGAAAAAGATAAAGATAAAATCTATTCCTAAAATCTACTCCTAATTAGATAAAGAGGTAAAGATGTTGAAGGATAAAATTATGTCACAGTGGGGTGGGCATCCCCCAATGTGAATACTTTCTGTTCTCTTGGGATAGAATCTCCTGCATAGTGCTTCAATCGCTGACCGTTAACTTTGAATTTTGTCCCTCCATTCACTGGTTTTATTGTCATGGCTCCATGTGGGAAAGCTTGGACTACTTCGAACAGTCCTAACCATCTGGATTTTAACTTCCTAGGAAACAACTTGAGGCGGGAGTTGAACAGCAGTACTTGTTGCCCGGGTAGGAACTGCCTCTATTGTATCTTGCTGTTGTGCCATTTTTTGACTTTTTCCTTGTACATCTTGGCGTTCTCGTATGCCTCCCGCCGTAATTACTCTATTTCGGTCAGATCGAGTAATCTCTTTTCGCCAGCCTGTTTCTAGTCCATGATTACTGCCTTGACTGCCCAATATGCCTTGTGTTCTATTTCGACAGGGAGGTGGCAGGCTTTGCCGTATACTAGTCGATAAGGGGACATTCCCAGTGGCGTTTTGTAGGATGTCCGGTATGCCCAAAGGGCATCGTCTAATTTCAACGACCAATCTTTTCTGCTTGGATTGAGAACTTTTTCCAAGATGGTTTTAACCTCTCTGTTAGATATTTCTTCCTACCCATTTTTTTGTGGATGGTATGTCGCGGCAACCTTGTGCTTGACACCAACTTTTTAGAGTGCCTTGGCAATTAGCTTGTTATCAAAATGGGTGCCATCGTCACTAATGATTGCTCTTGGAATCCCAAACCTTATGAATATGTTCTTGCGTAGGAATCTATCGACGGTCTTTGCATCATTGTGAGGGGTGGCAATGGCTTCTACCCACTTGGAGACATAATCGACTGCTAGAAGGATGTACATGTTGCCACAAGAAGATAGGAATGGTCCCCTAAAATCTATCCCCCAAACATCAAACAATTTAACCTCTAGGATGGTTTGTAAGGGAACTTCCTTCCTTCTTGATATGCTTCTGGTTCTTTGGCAACTGTCGCACTGTTTGTAGAAGGCTTGGGCATCTTTGTGTAATGTTGGCCAAAAAAACTTGATTGGAGTACTTTTGTTGTCGTGCGCTGCCCTCCAAAATGGCCTTCATATGGTGTCGCGTGGCACTGTGACAGTATGACTTGTTGTTCATCCTCCATGACACATTGTCGAATAACCTGATTTGCACAGTTTTTAAACAAGAAAGGCTCGTCCCAAAAATAATGCTTAGCATCATGTTTGAAGCGTTTCTTTCCTTGGAAGTTAAGTTCATAAGGTAAAACACCATATACCAAGTAATTCACGATATCTGCGTACCAGGGGGTGGCTGTCGATGTTGCTGTCGCGGCCTCTTCATGGGCGGCTAGTGAGATGCCTTCAGCTTCTAGGGAAGCTACTGGGGCGGAGGCTAGTAACAACTGTTCATCAGGGAATGCATCCTGGATTTTGCTGGTGGATGTCTTTTCTTGTCCATTCTCAAGCCGAGATAGATGGTTTGCCACTTGATTTTCTATGCCCTTCATGTCTCGGATTTCTAGATCAAACTCTTGCAGCAGCAAAATCCAACGGATCAGGTGAGGTTTTGCATCCTTCTTTGCGAATAGGTACCTCAAGGCAGAATGATCTTCTGGACTATCACCTTTTTTCCATTTAGATAGGGCTGGAACTTATCGAAGGCGAACATTACTGCCAAGAATTCTTTCTCTGTAGTGGTGTAGTTGGTTTGGGCGGGATTCAGTGTTTTGCTGGCGTAGTAGATGACATGGAGAATTTTGTCTCTGTGGTGTCCTAGGGCGGCTCCAATCAGGGGGGACTACCACAAGTGCTGTCACTAGCTTCTTTTTTAAGGTTTTGAATGCTTCCAGGCATGCCTCGTCGAAGTTGAATGGTTTGTCCTGTTCCAGCAAGGTACACAACGGTTTAGAAATTTTAGAGAAATTTTCAATGAATCGGCGATAAAAACCTGCATGTTCTAAGAAACTCTGAATGCCCTTGATAGCGGTCGGCGGCGGTAAGTTGGCAATCACTTCGATCTTGGCTTTGTCTACTTCTATTCCATGTGCAGAGATTTTATGCCCCAAGACTTTGCCTTCATCGACCATAAAGTGGCATTTTCCCAATTGAGTTCCATCTCTGTTTCCTCGCATCTGGTGAGTACTTTCTCGAGGTTGTCGAGGTAACTGTCAAAGCTGCTGCCGAAGACAAAGAATATTTCCATAAATATCTCCATGAAGTCTTCTATCATGTCGGAGAAAATATAAATCATGCAGCGCTGGAATGTGGCAGGGGCGTTGCATAATCCGAATGGCATTCTTCGGAAGGCATAAATGCCATATGGGCATGTGAATGTTGTTTTGGCCTTGTCCTCCGGTGCAATGTCAATCTGGTTATAACATGAATATCCATCCAAAAAACAGTAGAAAGGTTTGCCAGCAGGGTGGTCAAGCATTTGACCAATAAAAGGTAACGAGAAATGATCTTTTTTGTTGCTTTTTTTTACTTGCGGTAATCCATGCATATTCTCCAACCAGTGACTGTTCTAGTTGGAATTAACTCGTTATTATCATTTCTTACCACAGTTATGCCACCTTTCTTTGGTACACATTGTACCGGGCCTACCCATTCGCTGTCAAAGATAGGATATATGATATCAGCGTCTAACCATTTGATGATCTCCTTTTTGACAACTTCTCTCATGGCATCGTTTAATCTCCTCTAGGCATCCACAATTGGATTTTGATCCTGTTCGAGCTGGAATTTGTGCATGCAAATGGCTGGGCTTGTTCTTTTTATATCTGCAATGGTCCAGCCTATTGCCTTCTTGTGCTACCGCAGCAGGGCTATCAGTTTATGTTCATGTGTAAGCTGCAACTTGGAGGAAATTATTACTGGCAGTGTATCATTTGGTCCCAAGTAAACATACTTAAGTTGTACATGTAAGACTTTTAATTCAAGAGTGAGGGTTGTTCGATAGATGGTTTAAACATTTTGCCCCCCCCCCCCCTTTCTGTGTAATTCAATGGTTCGAAGTACTTACCTGGCCTGTTTGCTATCCAGTATGCTTCTTCTTGCTCCTCCAGTTCCTATTCTATCCACTCACTGCATTGATCTTCTTCTGGGCAATCATCTAAATGGCTGCCGAGACAGCTGTCGAGGTTGCTGCCCGGGCAGTCGTGCTATAGGCAGGGTCTGTTAGCTTCAAAATTGGAATCTGAGATGGCTTCCATTAGCTGGCACTCTTCCGGATCATCAGCATGTCTCATGGTTTGGAAGACATTCAACTTTACTTGCTGATCGTTGACCCTCATTATAAGTTCACCTTTTTCCACATCAATCAGTGTTCTGCTCGTAGCTAGGAATGGTCGCCCTAGGATTATCGGTGCCCTTTCATCTGCTTCACAATCTAGTACTAGGAAATTGGTAGGGAAAATGAATTTTTTCCACCTTCACTAGGATGTCCTTAATTTTTCCTTCTGGTTGTACATATGTTTTGTCGGCTAGCTGTAGCATTACTGTTGTTGGGCGGGCATCTCCTATTCCCAGTTTCTGGAAAATAGATTTGGGCATTAAGTTGATGCTCGCCCCTAAGTCACATAGGGCTCATACAGAGTTGTTGCTGCCTATTTTACAGGGAATTATGAAGCTAACCGGATCTTTCGTTTGGGTGGTGCCTTATTGTGCAGCATTGCCATGCATCCCTCTGTCACTGCCACTGTCTCAAATTCCCCGATCCTTGTTCTTTTGGATACCATATCCTTTGGGCATCTGTTCAATCAACTCTACCAGTGGAAGATTGATTTTAAATTGCTTCAGAACATCCAGGAATTTTTTAAACTGCATATTTTGTTTCTATTTTTTTCAATCTTTGTGGGAATGGTGGCGAAGGTGTGGTGTCTGCAATTTTTGCCTTGGAGGGAATCTTATCATGGGATGCAGTAACTGGTTCAGAGTTTGTCTGTTCATTCATAGTGTCATCTGTCGGCTCTTTTTCTGGTTCTACGTTGCTTTTTTCAGATGCTACCGCGGCAGGGTGTCCGGCGGCTTGAACTGGTTTTTCAAATGTTGTTTCTCTCACAGCATGTATGGATGGCTCTTGTAGTGTTATCCTGCTTCTGGTTGTTATAGCTTTGTACTGGTCATGGGATTTCCCTTTCGTGGTTTCAGTATCACTGGGTAATCCACCTATTAGCCTAGTGTTAATAATCTGGGCAAACCTTCCGAACTGGGTCTTCATATTCTTTATTGCTGCCTCTTGGTTATTCATCCTGATTTGAGTCCTGTCCATGAAAGATTCAGTTTTGTCAATAAATTTATTCGTATACGCAATAAAATCATTAGTACGTGATATGAAAGTATGTAAGGTACATTCTAATGAAGTAGTGTTCATATTCTGTTGCTGCTGAGGCAGCTGTCGTGACAGGTACTGCGGGTAGTCTCCCTGTTGCTGTTGTGGATTGGCAGCAGTTTTAGGATTGCTCCAAGAGAAGTTAGGACGAATCTTCCATCCAGGGTTGTACGTGTTCGTGGCGGGCCTGTTGTTCCTCTCGTATCCTCCTATGAAATTGGCAGATGCAGTACATTCAGAGGAATCGTGGTTGCCCCCACGCTCATCACAGAATGGCTTCACAGCCTTGGCCTCATAGACTTTCCCAGTAGATTTCACCATGTTCATGACCAGCTTTGTCAGTTTGTCAAGGCGGGCATTGACATATTCCGAGGCTTCCACTTCGTTCACAGTAGCTGGTCGCTTAATGCCGCCTCGGCGGGCTGTTAGGTACTTATAGTCATTCTTGGCGGCTTGGTTCAGGATCTACAGTGCCTCATCTGGTGGTCTATCGAGGATGATTCTGTTGGCTAAGGCCTCAATCATCATTCGAGTTGGGTAATTCACCCCGTTGTAGAACATTGGCACTTGTGTCCAAGCCGGAAAACCATGGAGCGGGCAGTTGTTAAGCATATGTTGGTACCGCTCCCATGCTTCATACATTGGTTCATCATCCCCTTGTCGGAAGGTTGTAATCTCGTTTCTTAATCTGTCTGTGACATTGGATGGGCTGAAGCGATTCAGGAAATCCTTACACAGCTCTATCCATGTGTTGAATGACCCTACTGGCTGGTTGTTCAACCACTGATTTGCCCTATCCCTCGGTGAATAGGGGAATAACCTCAGCCTTAGCACATCTTGGTGGACTCCGTGTATTTTGAATGCTCTGCATATGTCCAGGGATCCTCTTAAGTTTTGCCGAGCATCTTTTGTGGCAATCCCTCCAAATTGCCCCAAAGTGTTGATCATGTTGAACATTACGGGCTTCAGCTCAAAGTGATCTACCTCAATCTCAGGTTCTGTCACTGTTAGATCGAACCCTCTGAAATCATGTTCCAAGTAATCCCTGGTGGTTCAAACGTACTGTGGATGCCTTGGCAGATTTTGAGGTGGCTGCCTAGGTGGAACTTGTTGTTGTTCCCTGGGCAGCGGGTCTTGCTGCCCATCACTGTCGTTCTGAGCATTGTTGGCAGGGTTGTCATTTTCCATGTTTACCTCTGCTTTTCTTTCTCCTTTAGCCTTCCCTAGGGCTATTCTGATTTTCATTTTGAGTTCTCTTGCTCTTCGTACGATATCGCCAACGTAAACGATTTCGCCTTTTGGATTTGCCCTGGTCATGCACAAGCAAAGGAAACTGTAAAATTCTTTCTTTTTTCGATTAAAAATAAAAATAATAAAAGCTAAAAATTAAATGCAAATAAATAAAGGTGCAGAAATTAAAAATGAATTTCGGTGTTACCAATCCCCGGCAACGACGCCAAAAACATGTAGAGCGTTTTAGTGTTCTCTAAATATGAGCACAAGTGCACACTCCTGTCAAGTTATAATATAAAAGATATCGTCTCCCACAAGGATTGGACAGCTTGTGTAACCCCCTCGTCCCGGTCTGGGCGACTGACCGATCCGAGTGGGTCACACGGGGAAAACCAAAGTGAAACCCGTTAAGGCTCCCCTTCGGTTAGCAACCCTAGAAAATTTCTTTTCTTTATTATCTTGTCTAAAGGCTTTAATACATCATATGTGAAACAACGACAGCGGAAGCAACAAAGCGAAGCGAAACAATCAAACAAGCAATTTGAAACAGCCAATTTTAGTTTGTACAACAGGCCGTATCAATACACTACAAGAGGGTATCGATACGCCTTGACTAGGTCAACTTCCCAAAGTCAACCCAGGGAGACCGTATCGATACACTGGTTAACCGTGCCGATATGCCCTCACTGGTCAACTTCTCATGGTCAACGATAAAAGGTCGTACCGATACACCCTAGACCCGTACCGATACGCCAAAATCTCGTCAATATCTCAAATTTCCAGAGAGGTTTTTGCATATCGATACACTCTAAATGCAATTTAAGACTCACCTAGCCACAAGAAAACATTCACACAACGTTTAGGAACCAAGAATCAACATACGAAACAATTTAAATGAACCACGGAGCATCAACAACATCCATATAGCATACCATAGAAGGAGCTAAGATTCAACCATTAAACATGTCATAAAAGCATAGAGATAAGGGCCACATGGCCAACATGCATAGCATAAGCAAGCCACAACCAAAATATCAACATACTAAAGGAGTCTTAACAAGCTCCTTATCACAAAACAACATACTCAAATCCCATTACTTAGCTATTACATCAATTAACTTAAAAGTCCTTACTTGAAGGTAGAAAATAGCACACTTAGAGGCCCTTCTCCTCGCACAAGCAACCCACGAACTAAGGATCTGCATTGTCGAACAAAGGAGAGCGTAAGTGCAAAGCTTAGTGAGGGTAAGCTCATAACACAAACCTCGACAATGCAGAGTCCAAGCACGAGCAACATAACCAAGGATGAATGCATGTTTCCTTACCTTCAGAACCACATGAACCAAATATATGAAATGCATGAACATAACTTCAATTATCATGCCATGCTCAACATGTCCATAATACAACCATATGAAACACATTTAACAAACCGTATTTGCACCAAGCTATGACCCGAATACGCGGATAACAACCGTTGGAACTCACATCCAACAACTCAACCATTACATTACCTTACGGTGGGATTCCACTCATCACCATTTCACGCGGAGGGGATTCCACTCATCCTCACGCCCCGTCGATGGGATTCCACTCATCATCGACTAAAATATAAATGAAGATATTTGGGCGTACCCGTACTCCATCTTGGTGACTACCATCACCAAGACCGCGCGCGCACTTCGACACTCGTGTGCACACTAACTTCCTATTGGTCGATCATTTGTACTCAAGCATACTAGTGCCAATACTAACTCATTTCATAGCTCAACCTCACAACATTCTTAACAATTTCCGTGCTTAGCACGTACTCACCATGATCCACCATCATGCACAAACTACATTCCAACAATTATGCATGTCACAATGCATAAAACATCATGCCTCAACACCCATGTATATCACAATATACCTAACAACATCAATCACATAAATATGGAACAATAGGCATAATCACACAATATTCATAAGTTCAACCAACATCATCTAAACTAAAGCTTGGAATTAGACTACCAATCTAATCCCAACTCTAGGCGGGTTTACCAAGCCCGACCTAGGTCCACATGCTCGAACCAAACATTTTGAAAACCAATTAAAAACTGAAGAACCACTCACCGACTACTCCAAGCTCAACAACTCTAGCCAATTAATCTTCCAAGCTTCCCGGATTAGTTCTCGATGTCTCACCGACACAAAACCTTGGTTCTAAGCAATCCAACACAAGCAAAAACATCAACAATCAATCATCAATCACCGAAGCAAACATGGAACACATTTTCAAGCAATTGGCCAACTAAGAACACACCCCAAACTAGCATTTTCGAGCAGCCCAAACACACAGTAATTATGTAACACCCCAATTTTGGGCTTGGAAGTTTAGGGTCTGAACCGGGTCGGTCTGATTTTTGGTTCGAATATAAAAGGAGTTTTTAGGGAAAGCCTAGTTCGGAATTCTTTAAAAATATGGAAAAATATTTAAAAATCCTCTTTTAATATATATAAGAGAGTGGTGAAATCAATTTTACAAAATAAGGTTTGGAAATGCAACATTTCGAAATAGTGACTAAAATGCGATTTTTGAAAAGTTCAGTGGTGACTGTTTTGTAAGGGTTGAAACTTTGAATCTTTAAGGAGCTAATTTACCCAAGGAAGATTTCTCCAGATTTTTCTTAGTTTTAAATGATTTAATTAATTAAATGAAAAGGAGAAAACCAATTTTTAGATTTTCATAACTAACTTTTCTTAAAACTTTCTCATCTCATTTTCTCTCAAAATTCCCTCATCCAAACACTTTTCTCCAGCATCTTTTCCATTGATTTTCAATTCATTTGATGAGGATTCAATCAACAATTAATTCCTAATCCTTTCTACATCAAATCCTTTTGATTTGCTCATTGGATTTTCAAGAAAATTGTCTCTAATCAAGGAGAAATCTACATTTAGAGGTAATGTTGTTCTTCTCCTCTAAATATTAAGTTCTTTACTGAAATTCCCAAGTTGTCAATCCTTAATTTAAGTTTTATAAATGGTTTTAATGGTAGAAGCTTGATTTTGGCTTAAAACTCAAGATTTGGATGGAATCTTGAAGAATTTCGTGGTGATTGTTTGGGCTCTGTTTTGAGATGATTATTAAATGTATTTTAGATGTCTAATGATGTGTAAATGAGGTTTTATCAATGCAATCCCGAATAGGTTGAATTTCCTAAGTTTTTGCTTATGAAAATGGTGGTTTTTGAGGTGATATTGTTGTTCTGTTATAGCTGGAGGTATAAGGACGAGTTTATGTTCATTTTGGATGTTAATTGATGTTTAGAAATGGTTAGAAGTGGTGGATCTTGGTTGAGTTATGGTTTGGAAGAGTTTGGAGGTGATTTCGGTTGTGTTTGGTAGCCGAAATGTTAGAATTGGTTATAGCAGCGAGTTTAGGTGTGATGGCTGAAGATTTTAATGCATGATGATGCATTAATCCTCTGCTTTGATGTGTTTAAAACAAGGGAGACATCTTCGAATACTTGTGGTGTTGATCCGGAGGCTTGATCGGCGTTTCGGCAAGCTTGCGAAACGGAATTGGTGAGTGAAGTTGGGTTTTCAGCTTTGAAACCAATGTTTGAAGGTTTTGGGAGCTTAGTTTAAGTCTAAGAAACTTAACTAAGCTCAAGAGTAAGTTTTCGGGAAAACTCTCTTGTATGAGCCATGGAGTGGTTCGATGCATTTGTGTTAAATTGCATGTTTAAATTCTGTTTTGAAAGCATGATTTAGCATGGTTAATGCTGGTTTTGAAAGCCATATGTTGAAGGATGCTCAAGGTAAGAGATCCTTTGTTTGATATGTTGAAAATGTGGATTTGATGCATAGTGATGCATGTTGTTAAATGGCTTTGATTAAATGCTTTAAAAACAGTGAATTGTTGATGATAAATGATGTATATTGGCAAGTTATGTGTTGGTTTAAAAGTACTTGAATCGGATATAGTTAGCCTGTTATAGGATTGGGTGCACCGTGAATAAAGTCACCTTGGATGTTGAGGGGTTGTAATTGTACCGTAAACTCCATCCAAGTACACTAATGAGATGGTTAAGATCACAATGGTGGTTAAAAGTCCATGTGTGGATCTTGTGTTGTGTGTCACGTGTTCTCGTTAGTGATGTTATACAACTACCGATGAGTGATGTTGAGGGGTTGTGATTGTACCGTTAAACTCCATCACGGGTGTTGAGGGGTTGTGATTGTACCGGTAAACTCCACCTGGTGTGTTCGGTAGTGTGTATGAAGCGTGTGGGACAACGCTTGTAATCCGCGTATCCGATTGTGTTTTGTGTTGTAAATGGTTATGGATTATCACTTGAAAGCCAATATGACATGTTGATTCTAATGAAGCATGAGATGCTTGTTTAAGAATGCAAGGTTGCATGACTAATGATGTTTATGTGATGAAAGCTTTGTTAAAAGTGTTTTTATAAAAAGCATTATTGTGTTGTTTCTTTAGAGCATGTCTCACTAAGCAATTGTGCTTACGCTCTCTTTCTTGAACCAATAATGCAGACAATTGAAGTGTTTGAGGGCAGCAAGGAGGCTAAGAATCCAAGGGAAAGCTAAGCTCATGTATGGTGATGTTTTCACAACACTATTAGTTTTTGATATTTTGGCAATGGGAACCTAGGTTGTGTTTTGGGAGATGTTTTGGACTCCCTAATTGTGGCATGATGCCTTTGATGATTTGGATTTGTAAATGGCCAATTTGATGTTTATTTTGGTGTTTTGATAGTTGGTTGGTTTTGGATATTAGGATGCATGCCTATAGATTAGTGGATTTCCTTGATTGATGCCATGAACGTGTTTTGATGTTGCAAACATGTACCTTATATGTATGATGACTTGTTGGCATGATTAGGAAGTCATTAGGATGTGTTTGAGTGGTTAAATGCATGTTAAACCAGCAATTTCTGCAGTTTCTGGGCAACTCGTATCGATACACTCACAGGCGTTTCGAAACGGGGGCCTGTAATGGCCTTGGTGTTTCGAAACGGCTGGTGACCGTATCGAAACGGTTTGGCCACTGGAAGGCCATGTTTCGAAACAGGTCTCGAAACGAACCCGCGTTTCGATACGGTCAACACCGTTTCGAAACGGGTGACCGTTGGGCACTGATTTGAATGGTTTTGAGGTTTGTAAGCTTTACGTTTTAGTCCTGAAATTTGAATTTGCAATTGCATGAGTTCGAAATGTCCGATTAAGGTGAAATTTGACAGGGAAGCATGTAATATGACTAATTTAATGTTGGTAACCTTAAAATCAGTTAAGACCTTCAAATTTCCAGAATTTACATTTTGGTCCCTAATATTGTGATTTATGCAATTGAGTCCCTATTATAGTTTGATCGTTATGCTTTTCACGTATGTGTTTCTCATGTGTACGCTTAGGGTTAATATGCATCTAGACAAGTTTAAAAAGAAAAAAAGGGGTCGTTAATCAAGGTTGACTTTCGGGTTGACTTTGGTTTTCCTCGTGTAACCTTCGTAGTTCGGGCCAACCGTCTAGGCCGGGCTAAGGGGGTTACAAATTAACCATCGATTCCAACACTTTTAAAATACTCATAAGCTTCAAAATTGACCCTTAAACATCATACAATCATCAGCCATCGATTTCCACTCATAAACAGCCCCAAAAACCATCTTTTGAATCACCTAAAACCCCTCTAAAACCCATATCCGAAATTCATTATAAAACCATGTAAAAATTTGATATGTTGGACCTTTTTAATAGTAAATAGCTTATTTAACAACAACAAATCGAAAGCTTAACCTAAAGCTATCAAAGTTATCATTTTTATTTTAAAACCCAAAAACCTCAAAATGCAATATAGTAGGTTTTATTGAAAACTAATGGTATAGAAATGGAGAGGAAGATAAGGACAACTCAAAAACATCATTACCTCTCAAAAATCCTCAAGAATGAAGAGAGAAGGAGATGGAATAGTAACTTGCAATGGGGAGGGGAAAAAGATGTTGTTGGTTTTGTTTTTAGGAGGAGGAAGATGATGAAAATATGGGTTTTGTTTATTTGTTTTGTTTTATTTTTTAAATACCAAAGGACATTTTTACCCTTAATTAAAATGGGTAATTAGAATAGTGTAAAACTCATGCACATTTGGGTTTAACTTAAAACAAGCCCAACATATATTTATTTGCTTTGAAAATATAAAGCCCGGAATTATATTTTAATATTTTAATTTCACCCGACCCCTAACCCGGGTGTTACAGCTTGACTCAATTCATTGTTACTACACAAGAAAAGTAAATGCACAAATAAGTTGGTTTGTTTAAGAGGAAAATAAAATAAAAACACAAGTAAATAAAAGGGAAGAGTTCAGATTGATGGAATGGGCTGGGTTATGCTGCTGCTTAGTGTGAAACTGCGTTGAATAGGATAAATTGCTTTGCGCTGCCAGACTTTGTTGCCTTGTATATATTTATAATCTGTTTTTCAAATTTTTTAAACCAATTTTTTTAATACTTGTATATATTTTTAACCTATAAAATATAGTATTTTTATCAATACTTTGAATTATTGAACTTTATCTTTGGATTGAATGTGATGATAATTGGATACATGTTCTAATTGTTTTGATGTTTTCAAGATTATGGCACCCAAAAAGAGAGCAAGACGATATTTAGCCTCTACCTCTTCCGATCCTTTCGAAGACGATGAGGGTAATCCTAAACCAAACCTCCCTTTCATAATCCAAAATAGTTTTCCTAACCCTTCGGATTTGACATGTTACAAGCTTTTTCAAGGTTTTACTCTTAGGGAAGAACATGTCGTCTCAATCCCGTTTTTAAATTCTGAACGTTTTAAATTCGAGTACCTTGGCTTTTTTCGTATATGGAAACTCATGAACTTTTTGAGCCTATCCCCGATTTTATATCAAAACCTTGTCATAATCTTTTTTTCAAATGTCAAGTGTATTCATGATGTTAATAGAAAACATGTTGTTGCCATTGAATCTCATCTTATGGGCAAAACTTTTCAAATTGATCAAAACGTTCTTTGTCGAGCTTTTGGTTCTGAAAATATTGGGATTGATAATGAAAATTCTTTGGGTTATGGTCCTCTTGGCTCCGTCACTGTTTTAAACGCCCAAGACCGTATACTTCATCTTATTATTTCTTGGTTTATTCGTCCTTCGGGTGGAAATTTTTCAACTATTCGCCAAGTGGATGATTTTTTGCTAAGTTGTTTTCGTGAGGGTAAGTGCCCAAACCTTTTTCAAATCATGTTTGTCGATCTTGTATACCTTGTCCAACACCGTCACACGGACAAAGTCAAATCCTTTTACTATTCGACGGTCTTAAGTCACTTGTTTCATTCTGTTGGGGTAGATTGTTCCCATGACTATCCAGAACCCCTTGGCCAAACCATTGATGAGCGTTCCCTAACTCGTGCTCACTTTGCATACCTCAAAAATGAATGGGTTCGTGTTCCTCGAGCTCCTCGCCAAGATGATCCACCTATGGCTCCACAAGGTTCACAAGGTGCTCCAATTGCTCAATCTTCCACGGATACCCTCATGACGTTTGTAACCCCCTTAACCCGGCCTAGACGGTTGACCCGAATTAAGAAAGTCACACGGGGAAAACCAAAGTCAACCCGAAAGTCAACCTTGATTAACGACCCTTTTTTTCTTTAAAAACTTGTCTAGATGCATATTAAGCCTTAGATATGATCATACAACAGCATACTCAAAGATCATAAACATCAGAGATCAAACAGGGACCCAATTGAACAATTTACAACTTTAGGGACCAAATTGTAAATTCTGATAATTATAAGGACTTAACCAAAATTGAAGTTACCAACTTGAAATTAATCATGTTTCATGCTTCTCTGTGAAATTTCAGCTCAAAAGGACTTCCCAAACTCATACAATTGCACAAACAAGATTCAGGACCAAAATGCAAACATTTCAAAACATTTAACTGCCAATGTCAGCCCCCAACGGTCACCCGTTCCGAAACGGGAGACAGCCCGTTTCGAAACACGGGGCCGTTCTGCAACGCGTACCGAAACGGGGGTCAGGCAGTAGCCTTTCCGTTTCGGAACGGTCCCTTCCGTTTCGGACGCCTGGGCTTGTTTAAGGCACCCGTTCCGAAACGGTAGGTGCTGTTCCGAAACACCCTGCACAGATTGCCCAAAAATGCATACTTAAACATGCAATTGACCAACCAATCATGCTCCAAATGCCACCAAACTTTGCCAACATGCCATTCAACATATATGAGACATACTTGCATCAACAATTCATCAAAACATCCACATATATGAAAAGCCCCAAATCTATAGGCATGCTTCCTACACAAGCAACCATTCAAGCATAAACTTCCAATTCAAGCATATAAAGGTCAACCACAAAAACCAGCATTCTCAACAACATTCAACATACTTAGGGAGTTCAAAACATCTCCCAAAACATACACATAGGTCCCCCATTGCCAAATTACCAAAAGCTAAATGTACTTAAGAAAACCTTCCATACTTTGAGCTTTACTACCACTTGAATGCTTGCCTTCCTTGCTGCCCTCAAAGTACTTTAATGCTCTGCAATATTGGTTTGAGAAAACAAAGAGAGCGTAAGCAAAAGCTTAGTGAGGAATGCTCAATAAAACCATCCAAAAATGCATTTATAAAACACTTTAAAAATCATGCTTCAAGTCATCATTTACACATGCTCAAAAGCATACTTTAACAAGCATCTCATGCTTCATTTCATTACATGTCATATTGACCACAAGTGATATAATTCATTTCTTTGAAAACAAGTTCATCAACTTTCACCCCAAGGACTTTTAAACACCTTGGACCCCAAGGACTTTTAAACACCTTGGCCATGGACTTTTAAACACCATGATATAAATTACCTCAAGGACTTTTAAACACCTTGACCCCAAGGACTTTTAAACACCTTGGCCTATGGACTTTTAAACACCATAGAAAGGACCACACAAGGACTTTTAAACACCTTTGTGTCCGTAACAAGAATCATCCAAGGACTTTTAAACACCTTGATGTTCTTAAGTAACAAGGCTCACTCAAGGACTTTTAACCACCTTAGTGACCTCAACCTTTTCAAAACATCACTTGTCAATATACATCATTATCATCAATTTATCCACTATTTTAAAGCATTAAACCAAGCCATATTCATCATGCATTTAAAAGCATCAAACCACATTTAATCAATGTTCAAAAGCAAGGAGCTCTTACCTTGAGCTTCCTTCAACATATGGCTTACAAAAACAGCATTGACCATGCTAAATCATGCTTTCCAAAACAGAATTTAAAACATGCAATAAACCACATTGCACAACAATCAAATCATGGCCACCACTAGAGAGTATTACCGAAAACTTACACTTGAGCTTAGCAAAGTTGTTTAGACTTAAACTAAGCTCCCAAGACATTGGTTTCAAAGCCGAAAACCCAATTTCACTCACCGATTCCACTTCGCCTCTTGCCGAAGCACCAAAACAAGCCTCCGGATCACCACCACTTGGATCCAAAGATGACTCCCCTGTTTTAACACATTAAAACAGTAGATTAATGCATCATCATGCATTAATAGCTTCAATGAAAGCACCTAAACTCGCTGCTCTCATCCACACTCCATTTTCGGCCACCAAACACAACCGAAAATGCATCCAAACCACTTCTCAACTAAGCCCAGCCATTAACCATCAAAACCTAACATCCTTTAACATCATTTAACATCCAAAAAGAACCTAACAACATCCTTATACCTCCAGCAACACCAGATCCACAAGATCACCTCAAAAACAACCAAGAATCATAAGCTAAACTTAGGAAATTCAACCTATCCGGGATTGAATTAATCAAAACTCAATTCCTTATCAAATTAACATTCATTAATCATCATTTTAACACCTTAAAACACTGCTTAAACAGATCCAACGAAATTTCATCAAAAACACACCAAATCTTGCATTTTAAGCCAAGATCCATTAAACAATCTTAAAAGCCATTTATAAAACATCAATTAAGGATTGAGAACTTAGGAATTTCATTAAAGAACTTGAAGTTCAGAGGAGAAGGACGTTCTTACCTCCAAACTTGAGTTTCTCCTCTTTTGGAACCAAAAAGCTTGATGAATCAAGTAGCAAATTGAGAGGTTTTGTAGATATGATGATTAGGAATCAAAAGAAGATTGAAAAGAGAGAAATGAGTGACAAAATCAGAAGGAAATCTCTGGAGAGAAAGTGTTTGGGTTGAGAGAAAATGAGAGAAAAGAGAAATTGGAAAATATGAGAATTAGTTACAAAATAACCAAAATGATTTTCCCTCCACTTTTCTTTTGCTTGAAAATCAAAATTAATCATTAAAATATCTTAGAAAAATCTGGAGAAACTCCCTTTGGGTAAATAGCTCCTTAAAGATTCAAAGTTTCAATCCTTTCTAAAACAGTCGCAAAACTTTCAAAAATTACATTTTGGTCACTAGCCAAAATGTCACCCTTCCGAAACTCATTTTCCAAAATTGATTTCACAGTTCACTTAAATATATTAAAAGATGATTTTAGAACATTTTTCCATATTTTTAATGCAACCCGAACTAAGCTTTCCTAAATTCACTCTCTTAGATTCGAACAGCACTTTGACCAAACCGGTCAACGCCCAAAACTTCTAAGCCCAAAACCGGGGCGTTACAACGTTTCTCAATGAGAGATTCAACAACATGGAAGCCGGTTTTGCCGCCATTGATACTCGCTTCACATCATTGGAAGATCGAATCAAGGGCATTGATACTCGCTTCACATCTTTGGAGGATAAAGTCAAGGTCATTGGACTTCAACAAAACTCCATGGATGTCTCTCTCACCGCATTTCATGGTGCTTGGCGTAACCACACTCGGAAACCTCAACCAAGTCAAGATGATGAGGATGAAGAGGACGAGGATGAAGACGGTGGCGGGGATGAGTAGTTTTGCATATCATTTATTTTTTTTAGTTTATGCACCTATATATATTTTTTTTAAGAACCTATGCTTTGATTTATGTTTTTAGGATGAGTTTTGAATTATGTATGCACTTAATTTATGCATTGATTATGTTTGATCTAACAAAAAAGGGGGAGAAGTGTAAGAGCCAATCTTTGAAAACCTATTTTTGAAAACCTATCTTAAACTAAGGGGGAGTAAGCTTTTCAAAGTTTTCACTTAAAGATTTATATTTGGTTTTGTTGTATCAAAAAGGGGGAGATTGTAAAACCAAAATTGATTTTGATATAACAAATAACTTTAGGCACTTAATTGCAAAAATAATAAATTTTTAAGTATTTCAAAAACTCACCAATTGACAAGCCTTTTTTAACCTAATACTCTTTCAAGACAAAACATATTAAAAGGGTTCAAATTTTCTAAGTCTTTTCAAGTGTTTTCAAGTCAAACTTCAACAAAATGCCTAGGCGTATCGATACCCTGTAGCGTATCGATACAAATTTTTGACACTAGAATTTTAATCGACCATAGCGTACCGCTATGGTTTAACCCCGTATCGATACAATATTCATTTGGGTGAGACTTTAAGCTATAGTGTATCGATACGCATCGGGAACGTATCGATATTGTTTTTCATATAAAAATATTCTTTGCTATAGCGTACCGATACGGTATGTCACCATATCGGTACTATATGCTGACCTTTGTAAAAATCTTTACATTTAATATTCGAACGTTGGCTTGTCAGTTATGGGAATACAAAATTTTAAATGACCGTTGCATGGTATCGATGTACTAAGGTAGCAAACCGATACGTTTTTTATCAGAACACAATTCAGGATTCCAGTGAGCAAAAACCGTATCGATACGACATTTCGTATCGATACGCCCCTTAAGACCATACCGATACGCCCTTCTAGCGTATCGATACGCTTTGTTTTCTAGTCACAACGGCTTTTTCTTCTTTGAGATGGGTACATATATGCCCTCGAAGAGTATTGATACGATTAGCAGTTGAGGAGCATTTATTGCGGGAAATTGCAGCTCAACGGCTAGATTAATGACCTCAACCACCCAAACGGCTAGAAATCAATGCAAGGGTATAAAAACAAGTCTCAAAAGCTACAACAACAACTATTGAACCTTCAAGAAACATCAAAGCACTCAATTCAAACCTTTGTGCATTTCGAGTCAAATTCTTGTACCCAACTCATTTGAAAATTTTCATTGTAAATCTTTTTAGAGTTTGGGGAGTGTTTATGTGTAATTGGGTAAACAATTAGCATTTGAGAGGTACATACAAAGTTTTCCAATCTTCCTTTGTAAAAGAGTGACATTGGGTCAATCCTTAGGTAGAAGGATTAATCGATTTGTAAGGTTTCCTGCTAAGCCGAGAAAAGGGGACGAATTCAAGTTAGTGAATTGTTTAAATCCTCAGTAGGGTGCTGAGGTAGTGGATGTAGAGCTTGTTCGAAGCTTGAACCACTCTAAAATTGTCTTGTCTTCATTTTTAAATTATCCATTTGCACCCTTCAATTTGTATTCCACCAATTCACCTTTTTTTTGTGATTAGCCATCATTTGATCACCTCAACACTTATGCACTTGATGGTTGGGGGATCATGGTACGACATGTATTAACTCGATGGGCTATGTGAGCTCGAGGAACTCGATAGGCTATGTGACCTCGAGTATGAAAAAGCTTTGTGGATCTTGTAAAGACTTCTTGTTGACTTGTTGATGCCTTGAGATAGGTGATCTAAGAACTCTAGCTTGTGGAGGCTAGATGATAGCTCATAGATAGTAAGACCTTATCTTTGCACTCTAAACTATATTTATCTTGCATGCTTATTTTATGATAATCATGAATTGTGTTAGAGTAAAAATGTACCACTAAGCTTTGTTAGGTCAGTCTGCAGATATGTTGTTTTCCCGCATGTAAGTTGACAGGTCACCCTTTAGAGGAGCCCATCGACGAGGATTTCCTAGCACCGTATTTCGCTTCAGAGTACAGTACTTGTTATTTTAATTTGGGCTAATGTGTTCATAGGACCTTACCGCTATTGAGTTTGTAACTCTATTTGAAATGTTATTTTGGTATACGGTGTTTTAAACTTGGAGCTCTTGTTTTGTAAACTTATTTTAAATTCTTATCTACCTTTATGGATTTATGGATGGTTAATGCTTTTAAATAATGGCTAAACTTATGGTTTAAATTGTAAATTTGTTGGGTCGATTTTATGGTGACCCGAATGTAGTACTTTAGATCTGGATCAGGATCGGGGTGTTACATACTATCTCTATTCTAGCAGTCAGCCTCAATAGATGAACGTGCTACTGTTGTTTTCTTATTCGACTTCCAAGTAATTAAAGACTCTCCTGGCTTTATGCAAAAACCAATCACCGATCTTCTAGTCATTGGGTAGGTAGCCCAATCTGAATCACAATATGTCATGAGTTGACAGTCACTCTTCACACTCAACATAATACCTTAGCCTGGGTTTTTTTAATATACTTCACCACTCTAAATGTTGCCTCAAAATGTGGTTTCTTCGGTTGATGTATGAACTGACTTAGGTGATGCATGAAAAATGTGATGTTAGGCCTAGTGTGAATGAGGTAAATCAATCTTCCAATAAGTCTTTGATACTTTGTTCTGTCAGCTAAAGTATCTTCTTCACTCTTTTTTTTTCTTGTTGTGTAGCTTCATAATGTCACAATAGTAAGTTTGATGTTAGGCTCAATGGGTGTTGATGCTGGCTTTGCTCCCCCCAAACCAGTGCTCTTAATAAGCTCTAAATCATATTTATGATGATTTAATATGATACCTTTCTTTGATCGTAAAACTTCGAGGCCAAGGAAGAATTTTAGTTCTCCCAAATCCTTCATCTGAAAGTTTCTATTAATGATGCACTTCAAGTCTTCTATCATACTAAAATCACTCCCTATTATTAAAAGATCATCTACATATACTAATAAGATGACAATACCATATTTCTGTTGCTTTGTGAACAGTGAATAGTCGTATTTTCTTTGACTATATCCTACTGTCAAAGGTGCTTCTGTTAACTTGGCATTCCACTGCCTGGAAGCTTGCTTTAGCCCATATAATGATTTTTGCAACCTACAAACTATACGCTCCCACTGACTGTAAAAACCTTAAGGTAACTCCATAAAACTTCCTCTAAAAGATCACCTTGTAAAAAGGCATTGTAAACATCCATTTGGCACAAAGACTAATCAAACATAGAGGCTAAAACAATGATGAATCTAACAGTAGTTATCTAAGCCACTAGGGAGAAGATATCAAAAAATCTACACCTTCTTTTTATTATACCCTTTGGCTACGAGACGTGCCTTAAACCTCTAAAGATCATCGGGGGCATTGTATTTGATCCTATTGACCCATTTACAACCAATAGATACCTTCCCAGGAGGCAAAGGAACAACTAACCAATTCTTGTTTGATTCAAGAGCTTGAATCTCTTCATTCATGGCTTGAACCCAATGAGAATGTTAAATAGCCTCATGGTAAGTGGATGGTTCAACAAAATATGAAGTGGCATAAAGAAAAGTTTGAGTATGGATAGGTAAATAATAAGAACTGGGATACTAACCATGTAACACCCTTCGCCCGGGTTAGGAGCGAAGAGCGTTACGACATGCAGCAGATAGATTCAGGATATAAATCATGTAAACAATTCGATCTTTTTAATGTTACTTAAAAAAGGTGGGTTAACAAAAATCTTTATACATTCATGCCATACATGTTACTAACATAATCAAATAAACATACTTCCATTCAAATAAACTAGATTACTTAACTAGAACCAATCACATAAACTATCACAACAAGGTGACCATTCATGCTCCTAATTTAAACAACAAACAAGTATATCAAACTTATTAGCAAACATCATATAAACATGCTTCCAATCCAATTCTTTATTCTACCCTATTCGAACAAGCATAGAATCCTATAGGTTACATTCAAACTAAGCATGAGCATTCACTTTTCATTTCATTCGATTTAAGTATGTTTACTTACAAGAGATTTGGATACAAATTCAAATTTTATAAGTCATGTACTTGACACTCTTCCTATAAGACCATTCGAACACTACAACACACATATAGGAAACATTTTGAACTTCATAAATACATATACAAGGCATAGCATTCGAAAGGAGTTAAAAAACATCAACCATATTTATATACATAACAAAAGAGTCTTACATATTTCATGACATACTTAGTTTAGGTATTACATACCATGATTCTCAAGTCTTATATGCAAACCAAACAAAATATATACAATGCCCAAAATTCATGAGACACAACTCTAAAATAAATATCTATGACACCTTCTAGGAGTCTAAACAAAAGTTTCATATCATACTTGATTCTTTGGCTTGTGATTTGCTCCCGGATCAGAATAGGATAGCTTTCGAACAAGTTATCTTGTTTGTTTGGGAAGAAGGAAACAAGAGAGTGATAAGTACAACAAGTACTTAGTGAGGTAGTTCCTATAACTATCAATTCAATCTTTTAGATATTGTATTCATTTAGTCAAGGTTACTTGGCTAGGCTTAATACCATTTGAGTATCACCTAGCTAGTCTCAAGCATGATCAAGTAGCACTTAGCTAGTATCATTAACATCTTAACACCAAATAAGCATGAAGATACAAACATATCTAAGATCAACCAAAGCATGCCATCATATAACACATTCAAATGGTCAATTTGCTATTCATCAAGTACATTACTCAAACATGAATTAAACATTATAGGTCATATTCCTTTTACTTCATTCGAATAGGGCCATTACCCATATTTATCATACACACTTCAAGAAAATAAGATTGGCACATAAATCTTCATTAACATATAATTACATTTCCATATGAACTCATTCATATATCATAATACACATTTCATTAAACTTATCACAAGTCTTATTCAAGTACTTTTAAATCTTTGCCTTGGTAGATTAGTAGGACTAGGTAATCAAGTCTCATTGGGTACAAAGTAACAAATCAAAGGATGCACAAAGCATCAAAATCAGGGGGTGCACAATTGCAACAAGGTGTATTGTACACCAACATAGGGTAACCAGAGTGCCAACAGAGGATGCAAAAAGCATCAAGATCATTAGATGCCATCAACACCAAAATAAAGAGTACACAAAGTACTAAATCAAATGAGCTCTAGAATATAAGGCATGTTGTTCTACCAAAGACCAACTAGTCAACCAAGGGCTTTCGAAGTCTTTTAAGTTTAGCAAACACATTACAAGTGTTTAGCATTCAAACATATCAAGAACACATAGCAATTCATGTCTCTAGTAAGTAAAACCTATTCCGTGTTCATACAATCATAGTTTCCAGCATATAACTATCTTGTAAATATTTTCAAGCATCGTGTATCATTCAAAGACAAAATCATAACATCAATTTCAAGCTCATTTCGCAAATCATAAAGCCATCAGAGTAAGGCAAACCTTATCCAACATCAATCAAGGGCAACTAGCTATTAACATGGAACATGTTTTCCTTTTTCCTTTTAACCTTCTTCCCTTCAGATAATTACCAAATCCAGTTTAGGTTCATTTCATGCTTTCATCTAAAATCATAATTTAAACATAAAACATTGGTTAGGACACTAGTCCTAACCTTAAATTTAACTACATTCACTATACTTCAATCTTTCTACTAGTCTTGCTCCTTCAAGACTATTCCTTTGTTCTTTCTATATGAATGATCAGCCCTTGCTTCTTCCAAGTTTTCTTCAATTTCTTGGTCGAGCTTCTTAAATTTGACTTCCTAGTCAAATTTCCTAACCATGCAAAACTTCAAATCTATCAACAATGGCTTCCTTCTCTCAAAATCTCCCTCTCTTTCTTTCTTAGTGTGGTCGGTCATTGTGATTAAGGGAGATGACTTGGTGTCATCTTAATTGGACAAGGAATTGTCCAAATCACCCTTTTTATTATCTCTATTGTTTAAGTTAGTGGAGCGGTGGCCTAAGGAATATTAGATTTAACCATGCAAACTCTCCATTTCATCTTTCATCCGATTTAGTCATTAATTTCCTAATTTTCGATATTGAAATTTTATTCAATTAAGTCTCTAATTACCTTAATCGATTTAGGATAGAGCTTAATTTAATTTGGAATTTGGTTTAATATTTCAATTTCTACTATGCTCAATTTTTAGGGTATTACAATTCTCCCCTCCTTAAAAGAAGAATTCCTCCTCGAATTCTTACCTGAACTGAATAAGTAAGGGTATTGATTTCTCATGGTATCCTCGGGCTCCCAGGTTGCTTCTTCGAATTTATGATTCCTCCACAGAATTTTCACAAGAGATATGTTCTTGTTTTGGAGTCTTTTGATTTCCCTATCGAGGATTTGAAATGGTTCTTCCTCGTAGGATAGATCGTGATTCAGTTCAACTTCTTCGGGATCAAGAATGTGGGATGGATCGGATCTATATCATCGGAGCATTGAGACGTGGAATAAATCATGTATCTTATCGAACTCGCTTGGAAGTGCAAGTCGATAAGTTATTGGACTGATTCTTTCAATCACTTCGAAAGGTCCTATAAAACGAGGGCTGAGCTTCCCTCTTTTACCGAACTGGAACACTTTCTTCCACGGGGAGACTTTAAGAAAGACTTTATCACCAATATCGTATTGTATATCTCTACGTTTCTAATCAGAATAGGACTTTTTTTCTATCAAAGGCTTGCTTTAATCGATAATGGATGATCTAAACTTGTTCTTCGGTTTCCCGAAGCAATTGAGGTCCTGCCACTTTATTATCACCGAGTTCGGACCAACAGAGGGGTGTTCGGCATCTTCTACCAGACAACGCTTGGAAAGAGGCCATTTGAATCGAAGATTGGAAGATATTGTTGTACGCGAATTCTACCAATGGTAGTGACTTTTCCCAGTTCTTCCCAAAGTCGATGATACAAGCCCGAAGCATGTCTTCAAGAACTTGAATCACTCGTTCAGATTGTCCGTCACTTTGCGGATGGAAAGTTGTGCTTAGATTTAATTTGGTGACGAGGGCTCGTTGCAAAGTTCTCCAAAATCGAGCTATAAATCGGGGGTCTCGATTGGAGACAATTGAAGTAGGGACTCCGTGTAACCGGATAATTTCCCGAATATATAGATCGGCCAAGGTTTTTAAACTATAGTTCATATGAACCGGGATGAAATGGGCAGATTTGGTGAATCGATTGACAATTACCCAATCAACATCGTATTTTCTCAGAGAACAAGGAAGACCGGATACGAAATCCATTGTGATTCGATCTCATTTCCATTTAGGAAATTCAAGAGGTTGGAGCAATCCGGTAGGGACTCAATGTTCGGCTTTCACTCGCTGGCAGTTCAAACACTTCGACACAAAGTCGTTGATAGCCGCTTTCATTCTGGGACACCAATACAAGGGTTTGAGATCCTTGTACATTTTAACCGATCCAGGGTGGATCGAGAAAGAACTCTAATGGGCTTCTTGTAACATCTCTTCTTGTAATTCCTTGTTGTCAGGAACACATACTCTATCCTTGAAATAGAGGAGACCTTTGATTTAACGGAGAAGTCAGAATTTGATTCAAGCTTAGAAGTGATCTTCTGAAGTTCTGGGTCTACTTGTTGAAGCTCTTTGATCCTTGTGATTAGGCTACACTGAACTTGAAGTTCGCACAGATATTTCTGAGCTTTAGTGAGTTGGAAATGAGTGTTGATAGCCAAGGAAACGAGAGTCAGTTTTCGACTGAGAGCATCTGTAACCACGTTGGCTTTCCCGGGATGATAGTCGATGACTAAATCGTAATCTTTCAACAACTCCATCCACCTCCTTTGTCTTAAATTGAGATCCTTCTGAGTAAGGAGATACTTCAGACTTTTGTGATCGGTAAACAGGTGACATTTTTCACCGTACAGATAGTGTCTCCAAATTTGAGTGCAAAGACGATGGCAGCTAACTCAAGGTCATGTGTCGGGTAATTGAGCTCATGTGGCTTCAATTGTTGGGATGCGTATGCTACAACATTTTCACCTTGCATCAGAATACAACCCAATCCCGAATGGGAGGCGTCACTATAGACTGTGAATTCTTTGCCCGACTCAGGTTGGATCAAAATCGGGGCATGAATTAATTCTTGCTTAAATTGGTCGAAGCTTCTTTGCTGAATTTCGGACCAATCGAATGGTTGACCCTTTCGGAGGAGCCTGGTTACTGGTAAAGCGATCGTAGAGAAGCCTTTAACGAACCTTCAGTAATAATCGACTAATCCAAGGAAACTGCGAACCTCACTAGTCCTTTAACAAACCTTCGGTAATAACCGGCTAATCCAACATCAAGCAAGGGCAACTAGCTATTAACATGGAACATGCTTTCATTTTTCCTTTTAACCTTCTTCCCTTAAGATAATTACCAAATCCAGTTTAGGTTCATTTCATTCTTTCATCTACACTCGCTATACTCCAAGCTTTCTACTAGTCTTGCACCTTGATGATTATTCCTTTGTTCTTTCTATGTGAATGGCCAGCCCTTGCTTCTTCCAAGTTTTCTTCAATTTCTTGGTCGAGCTTCTCAAATTTGATTTCCAAGTCAAATTGTCTAACCATGCAAAGCTTCAAAGCTATCAAAAATGGCTTCATTCTCTCAAAATCTCTCCCTCTTTCTTTCTTAGTGTGGCCGATCATTGTGATTAAGGGAGATGACTTAGCGTCATCTTAATTGGACAAGGAATTGTCCAAAACACCCTTTTTATTATCTCTATTGTTTAAGTTAGTAGAGCGGCAGCCTAAGGAATATTAGATTTAACCATGCAAACTCTCTATTTCATCTTTCATCCGATTTAGTCATTAATTTCCTAATTTTCGGTATTGAAATTTTATTCAATTAAGTCCCTAATTACCTTAATCGATTTAGGATAGAGTTTAATTTAAATTGGAATTTGATTTAATACTTCAATTTCTACTAGGCTCAATTTTTAGGGTATTACGGATCACATGGATGAGGGGGCACTGGAGGAGAAGTGGATTGGTAAGTGCGGACATAATCTTTTAACCAATTAGGTTCTTTCGGCACACGAGAAAATTGTCTGATAAGGTGAGGAGAAGGTTGTGCTAGTGGAATAACAGTGTGCTCAATAGACTGTTCAGAAGGAAGAACATGTTACTCAACAGACTGTTCAGGAGGATTGACAATAGGCTCAACAATGTGGTCAAAAGAAGGAGATAAAAAAGTGGGAATAGCATGTGAAATATCATGAAATGAATGAGATGATGGAGGTTCAACAAGCTGTTCAGAAGAATGCAAAGGTGACAGAATGGGAGACAAGGGATTGATAATAAAAAATTTAGATTATGAAATGTTAGGTTATAAAGGAAAGAAATAAGAAGACTGAGATTGAGGAAAGGAAAAAGAATATTATGGTTTCATGAAAAATGACATCTTTATTGACAAAAAAAGGCTTGGTAGCTAGTTTGAATAGGAGGTAACCCTTTTGTGTACTTGAATACCCCAAAAGACAGAGAGAATAGCTTTAGGTAAGAACTTGTCATAATAATTGGTATTTGTTGCATAAGCTAAACACTAAAAAACTTTCATGTTAAAAAGATTAGGAACTTCATGGTAAAGCATTTCATATGGGGTTTTCCAATGTAAAATTGAAGTGGGTAACCTATTAATAATGTAACAAGTTGTAGTAACACACTCTCCCTAAAATTTCAAAGGTAATTTTGAGTGAAACTTAAGAGCTCTAGCTACTTCCAATAAATGTCTATGTTTACGTTCAACTATCCTATTTTGTTGAGAGGTGTGGGCACAAGTACTTTGATGTATTACTCCTAGGGGGAAAAGAATTCAGAACACTCATTATTGAAAAATTCACTACCATTATCACTTCTTACAGTTTTAATCTTGGCAGAAAAATGTGTACTGACATGACTGAAGAATTTTTTAAGACAAATAAAAGTATCACTTTTTAGTTTTAACAAAAAAAACCCAACTCATTCGAGAATGGTCATCAACTATGGTTTGAAAAGGAGCATTCATGTACACTAGAGTTTTTTTTCCAGAACAATAGAAGTTAAAGGAAATATATTGTTCATAGCATAAAGTGAAGCATGACCTAAACGTGCATGCCAAATATGAGTATTATTGCTTATAGAAGATGTCATACATTTTGATTGAAAAAGACTAACAACATATAATATATCAGCAGACAAAACAGAGTGACATTGAGAAGAGGAGAACAAACCAGAACTCAAATCAGATGACTCGAAAAGATATAATCATGTATATTCTTTACCAATCCCGTCCATCGTTCCAGTTGAGAGATCTTGCAAGATGCAAAAATCAGGATAAAAAGTAACAAAGCAATTATGGTCTCGGGTAAGTCTAGAAACAGATAAGAGATTGTGATTAAAATAGGGAACAAACAAAACATTGTGAAGAGTTTGGGCAGAGTTTAATCGATATGAGCCTACATGTGTAATGGGAACAGTTTTACCATTTGACAAGTGAACGAAGCGTGAATGGGAAGCACATGAATTTAGAGAATGTAAACTCTTGAACAATTTGACCATTGTGTCATTAGTAGAAGCTTTGTGCAGCAAATCCAGGATCTGGTTATATTGATCTCGATTGAAAACCGGTACACCAAGTGAAATAACTGAATGAGTAATATCTTCACCATGATCTAACTCTTTTCCTAGATAAGAAGAAACCCTGGAATTGTTTACCATAAAAGCTTAAGGTCCCTTCTTCTTGGTGAACTTGAACTCTGGTGGGAACCCGATCAAATGATAGTAATTTTCTCGTTTATGCCTCTTGATTTTGCAGTAATCGCAAACACCATTAAAATTCCTACGATTTGTGTTTCCGGAAGCATGTGAATACATCGTTGTCAAATCCGAGTAAGGTGAGAAGCCAGTGAGATGCATTTGTTGTGGCTCTTCTTGAGTGATCATAAAGTAAGCATGATTCACTAAAGGAAGTGGTTGTATGAGCAAGATCTGGCTCCTAATCGCGGAATAAGTCTCGTTTAATCTCATTAGAAATTGAAAAAGCTTTTGCTACAACAAATGACTGAGATTTTGCTACGAAACCTCACAATCGCAAGTCGAAAATGGAACACGTGAATTATACTCATCTCAAAGAGATTTTAGTCGAGTATAATACATAGATGAATCTCCTTGACTTAAGGTAGAAATTTCTCGATAAAGAAAGTATACACGAGAGTCGTCTACTTTATCAAATAGTTACTTTAAGTCTTTCCAAACAAGAGCGTCATCAGAAGTAAATATTATCCCAGCATATAGATATTTACTCGCCGTGTTGAGAATCTACGACAGAACAATAGCATTGCACCACTCTCATTGTGGACGCAGCGAGGTTTTGAAACTCTTCTACTTGTACTCATCGTCAATGAATCACAGCTTGTTCTTCGCTAAGAGCGCGATCCTCATCGAGTGACTCCATATGTTATAGTTCTCCAATCCAGTAAGTTGATGAGAAACCAGCAGTGTTCTCGGCGTATCTGATGGATGCAAGTAGAAAGCATGATTGAAGTCAACAACGCCATCCTTTGTTGCATGAGGCATCTCGATTGAAAGCTCAAACCCTAATTTCAGAAAATTAAGAAATAAAAAGGCAAAAGAAAATTTCTAAACGAAGTCTGTTATTTGATGACCCAATTGGTTCATAGGCCTAATATAAGAAAACCCAAACACGGATTAAAAGAATATATCATGCTTTTGATACTATGTTGAGAGAAAAAGAATTAAAGAATTTATCGGTTTTCATATATGAAAAATTGGGGAATTTTAGGGTGAGGCTAAAATGAGGCGGCTATATAAATTCTTAACATTTTTGTAAGAATTTACGTAAGGCGGGTAATAATTAAGGTAACTACATAAATTCTTACTAATTGTTGTAAGAATTTGTGTAACTACATAAATTCTTATCAACTTGGTAAGAATTTGTGTTACGCAAATTCTTATATTATAACCTAAATTCTTACCATTTGGGTAAGAATTTGTGTAGATTGTAAGAATTTTTACCAACTTAGTAAGAATTTGTGTAAATTCGCCTATTTTAGTTGCACCCTAAGGGTGCCTCACCCTATAACTACCAATGAAAAATTAACTTACACCTCAAGAGTATTTATACAAGTCTTAGATAATTAATTAATTCTACAACTAATCAACCAACTAAAACTAACTAACTAACTAAAATTGTTAGCAATTTTACATCCTCAACAAATAGATGTCACTGCAACTGCTGCAGCAACAACCTCTGCTCATCGAAAGGTCGAGATTGTTCAATACAGCATGACAATGATGTATTAGCCGGGGGATTAAGTAGTTGTTACGAAAGAAATGTGAGTCCATGGAGTGGGGACTTGTTTAGTGGAATCTCAAAGATGAGAGCAGGCATGCTAGCTTCCTCAGGTAAAGATAAGCTATAATGAAAAGTAACCAATGTGATATATATATATAGAGGGCGGAACTAAGAGAGGACGGGGCCACGACCCCCTAAATTTTTGAAAAAATAGATTTTAGTCCCTTAAAATTTTAAAATATTTAATTTGTCCACACAATTTTTTTTAGAAATTTATATTAAATTTTTAATTTTTTTAATTAAATTTCTCTCGTAATTTTTAAAAGTTCTCATTATGCCACTCGAAATTTCAAAAAATTTAGTTATGCCCCATTTTTTTTGAGAATTTGTAAATAAAACCATTCAATTTTTAAAAAAAATTAATTTCAATCTCTATTTAAAAAAATAAGTTGGCCCCCGCAAACTCTTTCTTCAAGTTCAGCCAATAATATATATATATATATCAACTTACACAGTGTAAAAGTTTTTAAGTTTTACACATTTTTATATCGTTGGATGGGGGAAATATGATTAACTCTTTACTTTTTTTCCCAAGTGATAATCTTCACATATTCTACTGTTAATCTCAGTCATCCGTTTTACCCATCCAACGATCCAAAAAACATGTAAAACTTAAAAAAAAAATTACATTGTGTAACTGGATCATATATACATATATATATATAAACATTTAAATTTTAGGGTTTATGATTTAAATTATTTTTAATTAAAATAGGGCCAAACTGAAATAATGGGTAAATTTATTATTTTAACTGTCACGTTACATTTTTAACGGCTGTTAACAGGCCAGTGACCAAATTGAAACAAAACTAAAAATTTAATAATAATGTTGAGTTGTGTGGGGCTCGATTCGATCAACCAATGTTGCTCACCAAGTCATGGAGAGGTAGATTTTTGGGTGTTAGGGTTTAGGAAGCTAGAATGGAAATTGGCACAATGATTTATAGTGGTTCAACCTTCTAACCAAGGTCTACATCCACTACCTTAGCTCCCCACTAAGGATTTCACAATCAATCCACTATTGATTCGTCCCCTTTTCTAGGCTTAGGAGGTAACCCTTACACACAATCAAGCTTTCTACCCAAAGCCTTGATTGAAACCCTCTCTTACAAAGAGATAAACAAAGCAAACTTAAAACCCTCTAATAGGTGTTTGTTTGCACAATTAAGCACTCACCCAAAACCTAAAACACTTGAGCAAATTTGACAATTTTGGCTCACTAGTGTTTGTCTATACAATAAATGACAATTTAAGCTCTAAGATAATCTTTGATCATTTGATGTTTGACAATATGAGCATTAGCCTTCTCTTGATGCTTGGAGGTCCCTTTTATACTCCCAAATGAGTTTGTAGCCGTTACTAGCCGTTGGGATCAATTTGGAGCCGTTGAGCACTTTATTTCCCTTCATAAATGCTGTTCTGCAGCTATCCGTATCGATACGCGTGGAACCGTATCGGTACGGCCTTCATAGGAACTAGCCGTTGAGCTCTTGCCAGCCTAGGCGTATCGATACGCTTGAGGGCGTATCGGTACGGGTTCAGATTTAAATGGCCGTTGGGAAATAGCCGTTGGGGTTGGTTGAAAGGGGATCGGTACGCTTACATGGCGTATCGAAATGATCTCGATCCGTATCGAAACGGCAAAGGCCTGTATCGATACGGGTTTTGACAGTGGCCAAACTGGGGCAAAAAGGTATCGATACGGGTAAGACCGTATCGGTACGGGTACTTTGAAAACACAAGTTTGGCTATTAAAAACATGAAAAATCTTTGCCAGAAACCTCTTAAAATACCTCAAACATAATTTCAAGTTGTTTGGACTTAAAACAAGTTTTAAATTCTTTTCAAATTAGTCCAAAACATTTTTCAATTATTATATCAAAACATTAGTTCTACAATCTCCCCCTTTTTGATATAATAAAACTAACTTGAAAAATTGTTTGGGTTCTCCCCCTTTAACTTTAAAAATGTGAATAAGAGACTAAAGATATGAAATCAAATAAAGCTCCCCTTATTCATTTGAAAATTCAATTTTTCAAACCATTTCTCCCCCTTTTTGTTATATCAAAAAGAATTTAAAACATTAAGTTTAAAATAACAATAGAGGTAAAAACTTTGACACAAATAAGAATTTGGTTTAAAAACGGCTCCCCCTTACTCAAAGCATCATCAAAATGTTAGTCCATCATTAATGATCATCTAGTTGAATGATAATAAAAATTAAAACAAATGAATGCAAAAACAACTAGATTTTTACCAACACTTGAACCCAAGGGAGGATGTGAAGCCTTCCTTCTTCAAGTGTTCTTCCTTGTGTGCATGGAGCTCCCCCTCAATGTTTGACTTGTTGAACATCTCCATCACACCTAGCAAAAGACAATCAAGTGACTTTTGGTATCCAAATTGCTTTGGATCCATGAACGTTAGTAGCACAAATTTTAGTCCCCTTAGGAATCCATCTTTCAATGTCATCCTTTTTAATTGAAGTGGTTAGTCCTTTTGGGACCCAAACACTTCTAAAACATTTTCCTTTAATAAATCTAGGGGCACTAGATTGTCTAACATAGAAATTTGATTTTCCAAAATTGTTTTTCTTTTCTAGCTCTTTGGAAATCAAATTCTTTTCTTCTTGAACTTTTTGAAGCAATTTTTGTAAATCAAAACATTTTAATTCAAACTCTTCAAGTTTTGCTTCAAGTTCAAGTTTGGTTTTAGAAAGCAAATCATTTTGAATTTTTAACTTTGAAATCAATTTATTGTTTTTCAAAATGTGACTTTTAAATTCTAAAACCAAATCATCATAGGCATCTTGTAATTCATCAAAGGAATAAGAACATGAAGTAGATGAATTAGAAGTTACCCTTGAATCTTCTTCGATGGCCATAAGGCAAAGGTTGGCTTGTTCATCGTCGGTGGAGTCCTCATCACTCCAAGTAGCCATATGTGCCTTCTTCTTATGGCTAGAAGTGCTTGCCCTCTCCTTTCTCTTAGGTTCTCGTTCAAGCTCTCTCAAGGCTTTCTTCATGAACGGGGCACACTTCTTGAAGAGATGAACTATCTCTTCATCTTCATCCTCTTCTTCACTAGAGTAGACATGGTGGCAAGTGGAGGACTTGAGAGCCATGGCACTTGCATTGATGCCAAGCCCTTTGATTTTCTTCTCTCCCATAGCTCTAATTTCTTCCCTCTTCTTCTCATCCTCTTTGTTCTTCTTCATGATTTGATGAGTAAGGAGTGACCCCATGAGTTCATCAAGCTTCAAAGTCTTCAAATTTTTGGCTTCGATGATGGCGGTCCTCTTTGAGTCCCATGACTCGGGAAGTGAGTAGATGAGCTTTCGGACAAGCTTCTCTTCCGGAATGGCTTCTCCATAACCTTTAAGACCATTGGTGATGGTGGAGAACCTATCAAACATATTCTCGATGTTCTCTTCCGGATCCATCTTGAAGTTCTCATACTCTAAGGTTAGGAGCCCAATTTTGGTCTCCTTGACTTCATCGGTTCCCTCGTATGTGACTTCAAGCTTGTCCCATACCTCCTTGGCACTCTCACAAGAAGACATCTTCTCATAGATGGATGGACCAAATGCACAAAATAGAATGTGCAAGGCTTTGCAATTTAGCTCCATCTTCTTGCGATCGTCGGTACTCCACTCCGCTTTACTTCTTTGAGGCACGAACGGACCATCTTCAACTATATCCCATAGCTTGTAATCTCTAGATTTGATGAAGAACTTCATCTTTGTCTTCCAATGGGCATAGTGGGTTCCGTCGAAGAAAGGCGGTTTGTCGATAGATTGTGTCATTTGAGTCGGTTGATGAACTAGTGATCGAACTTGCCGGATCTTCTCAATAGGATGTGAATCCCCTTCGATTGAGCCAAGCTCTGATACCAATTGTTGAGTTGTGTGGGGCTCGATTCGATCAACCAATGTTGCTCACCAAGTGGTGGAGAGGTGGATTTTTGGGTGTTAGGGTTTAGGAAGCTAGAATGGAAATTGGCACAATGATTTATAGTGGTTCAACCTTCTAACCAAGGTCTACATCCACTACCTTAGCTCCCCACTAAGGATTTCACAATCAATCCACTATTGATTCGTCCCCTTTTCTAGGCTTAGGAGGTAACCCTTACACACAATCAAGCTTTCTACCCAAAGCCTTGATTGAAACCCTCTCTTACAAAGAGATAAACAAAGCAAACTTAAAACCCTCTAATAGGTGTTTGTTTGCACAATTAAGCACTCACCCAAAACCTAAAACACTTGAGCAAATTTGACAATTTTAGCTCACTAGTGTTTGTTTATACAATAAATGACAATTTAAGCTCTAAGACAATCTTTGATCATTTGATGTTTGACAATATGAGCATTAGCCTTCTCTTGATGCTTGGAGGTCCCTTTTATACTCCCAAATGAGTTTGTAGCCGTTACTAGCCGTTGGGATCAATTTGGAGCCGTTGAGGACTTTATTTCCCTTCATAAATGCTGTTCTGCAGCTATCCGTATCGATACGCGTGGAACCGTATCGGTACGGCCTTCATAGGAACTAGCCGTTGAGCTCTTGCCAGCCTAGGCGTATCGATACGCTTGAGGGCGTATCGGTACGGGTTCACATTTAAATGGCCGTTGGGAAATAGCCGTTGGGGTTGGTTGAAAGGGGATCGGTACGCTTACATGGCGTATCGAAACGATCCCGATCCGTATCGAAACGGCAAAGGCCTGTATCGATACGGGTTTTGACAGTGGCCAAACTGGGGTAAAAAGGTATCGATACGGGTAAGACCGTATCAGTACGGGTACTTTGAAAACACAAGTTTGGCTATTAAAAACATGAAAAATCTTTGCCAAAAACCTCTTAAAATACCTCAAACATAATTTCAAGTTGTTTGGACTTAAAACAAGTTTTAAATTCTTTTCAAATTAGTCCAAAACATTTTTCAATTATTATATGAAAACATTAGTTCTACAAATAACATTGAAGCAATTACAAGTTTAACTACCAAATTAAATAATTAATTAAAGTTGAGTGACCATTTGTAAACTTTATTTTTTTTTACAGAAGTGGTTTCCATCGTTGACATATATTTTAGTTGTTTGTTTTTATGTTCTTAGTTTTATTTAAAATTTGTTGAGAATGATGGATAAAAGAATAATCATACAGTTTTTTATAACATGTTTTTAACATTTTTTAACATGATATACTACTTTACTTAATATGTAACAAATATTTTATAATAATTTAAGCTTTTATTTTTATAATTTTTTTATTTTTATAAAATTGTTGTATTAAGATTTTAAAAATAAAGATTTTTTATAAATTAAATGAACAATATCCTAAGAAAAATACAATTAAATAATATCACAATAAAAAGTATCAATAAAAAAATATAAATATAATTACAATATAAATATGGGTGAGCATTCGATCGAGTCGAGTCTATTTTTTTTACGAGTCCTATTTTATGACTCAAACGTTATTTGATATTTTGTCGATTCGAGTCAAGTTGTCGAGTTTCTATACAATTTAATTATAATTATTTATAATATTATGTACAAATTGATTCTAATTTAAAAGATTTTCTCTAATTAAATAAGATATACATATATATATTTTTCACAATGCGTACGTAAAATTTGTAATGTTGTTTAATAAAACATCATAAAAATTATAAAATATTTAAAGAATGAATGTTTTAGGACAAATTATTGATGGGAGTGTGAAGGAGTCAAAGAATTAATGAGAAGACATAATTTACAAAAATTACAATTGAAGGGCCAAATTGAATAAAGTGCAAAGTTAACGGACAATTAAAAAATAAATGTGTTGATAAAATACGAATTGAAATTACATAGACATTCTATAGTGTTAGTGGAGCATGTGGTTCAAATTTAGTAAAAATTAACTTAAAGCAAAAGAGGAATTGAAGAAATGAGAAAATCATATAAAGTTGAAGGGCTAAATTACAAAAATAGAAAATTTGTTCTCAAAAATAGGCATTGAAGCTAAGTAGGTATTTAGGAGCACGTGGTTTAAATTTGGGCAAAAATCGACTTAAAATAAAGGAGAAATTGAAGAAATAAGAAAATCAGAGACTAAATTGTAAAATAGTAAAAATTAGTTTTTTGAGTTGGCAAAATTAAACTTGACTCGATCTCTAAATTCACTCGAGTTATTTAAGCTGACTCAAATAATCCGAATAACTCGAAATTAAAAAACACCTAGAATAAAATTGTTTTTCCCACTTTCTTATTGTACCCAAACACATCAATTAAAAAAATAAAATAAAAATGTTTTTCAACATTCTACTTTTCTGCGCATCTAATTTTTATTCATTCCAATTTTCTTTCATAGCTGTCAAGCAAAACCTATTAAGCTAAAAGCTTATCATTCGAACATTAAACATCCATTACCCAATCTCATACTAACCATACACAAACCACATTCTAGTTTACTCTAATTTAATCCATGAACAGAAATGTTAACGGATTGAGCTTAATCAAATTCAAATCATATTTAGATAAGAAAAAAAGTTACACAAATTCACCCAAATTTGAATCTATAATTTTAGTTATGTTACACAAATTCAAATCTATTTCGATCATCGACCATTGGATGATAACATAACTTAGTATAATAATAATTTTAGTTTATAAAACTTGTATCAATTAGGTCATAGTTCAAAATAACACAACAAATATTTGAATTAAAACTTAAAATTTTCATCCCTCCTTCCTCCGCAGGACTTTTCTTTTGTTCCCTATTTACCATTTCTTCAACTCCTCCACCAAACCCAGATTCCATGCAAAGAACACAATAAATAAAATAGAAAAAAGAAGAAACACTAGTGATTGTGTGCAGCAATTGGAATTTGAAAAGCCACCCAACAAAGAAAACGTCCTTTTTTGTTACAATTTGAGAGATCTCGACTCCACCCTTTTGATTAACAAGTTCACCAATCCAAGAGAAATTAATGAACTAAAAATGCACGCGGAATAAATCAGGGAAAAAACAAATAGATATCGAAAATACAAGAGTCTAACAATTTAAGTTTGTTTTCTACTGTACTGGAAATTACTCATTAAAAAAACCAACAAACCTTGAAAATGGTGTTCTAAGCAATGGAAACTTTAGCTCCAGCTTCTTCAAGTTGTTTCTTGGCATCATCGGCTTCTTCTTTCGAAACCCCTTCTTTGAACTTCTTCGGCAAGCCCTCAATCAATTCTTTCGCTTCTTTCAAAGCCAAACTCGTCAGACCCCTAACGGCTTTAATCACCGCAATCCTAGCATTGCTAGGAACCTCCTCGATCACCACATCGAACTCCGTCTTCTCTTCCACAACAGCGGCTCCGGCGTCTGCACCGCCGGGTGCGGCAGCTGGGGCGGCTGCAGGTGCGAAAGCAGCGGCGGAAACGCCGAGCTTCTCTTGGAGGTAGTCGACGAGGGTCCGGGCTTCCTCTAGGGTTAAGCTGGAGATTTCGGTGCCGAGTTTTTCGATTTTTTCGGGCGCTGCAGTGGCATTGAGAGGACGGAGGGCGGTGCTGCGGTGGGTGAGGGTAGAAGGGGCGGGGGGACGGAGAGGGAATTGGAGAGATGGGGTTTTGAGGAGGAGAGGATGCGTAGGATTAGAGGAAGTGGGTGGAGGGTAAGAGGAGAAACGGAGAGAAATAGTAGAGAGAGTTGAAGATGCCATTTCTTCTTCTTTTCCTCTGTATGGATTAGGATAAGGAAGGAAAGGAAAATAGGGAGAGTATGCCCTATATAGTGAAACTGCGTTGTAAGTTTGGATTAATTTTACGAATTTTACCTTCTAAACTCGAAGAAAGTAATGTTAAAAGTAAGTGTCCAAACTATCATATTTTATTTTTTTAAGTGTTTAAATTATTTTTTATTCTTTTTAGCTACTTAAACTATTATATTTTTTTAGGTGTCTAAACTATTTTTGCTCATTTTAGATGCTAAAATTATTATTTTTTGTCCTTTATAAGGTCAAACCGAGGCACATAATTTAATCAAAAAATAATAATTTGGGCACCTATTTTGACAAAAAATAATAGTTTGGACACTTTAAAAGGGAAAAATAGTTTAGGAACCTAAAAATGAACAACGAGATAGTTTGGGCACCTAAAAAGAAAAAAAAATAGTTTAAACACCTAAAAGGAGAAAATGAGATAATTTGGACACTTATTTTGGTATTAAACATGAAGATAAACAAGTCAGATTTTTTAAAAAATAATAACAAAATAAAACTCAATAAAATTTTATGGGATGTAATAATTAATAATTTTTTAAGTGCATGTCTATTTTATAGTCTATATTTAAGATTTGTGATTTTCTTTCATAATAATGTGAATTTTAAGATTTAAATTTAATTTTTTTAAGAGCAATATGACTCAGTACTCAACCCTTGTCAGTTAATTAATTATTGCTGATTATATTTATAACATTGAAAAAAACTGAACTTGATTATAGTGTAACTCAGGAACGAATCTAAAATTTAAACGATATTAATTTGATTTGAAATCAAAATAATTTGGTTTTATATAATTTAGATTTAAAATATTAAAATCTAAAATAATCCAAATATGTAGTTCTATAATTTTAAAAACTCAAATTTAAAATATCTTAAATTAATCAAAACCGAAATGACTTAAATTTCTAAAATTCAAATCCGTCTACCCGTGTTGGTAAGTATGGAGGTAAAAACAGGTAATCGGACGGGTTTCAGGTCAGGTAAAATCAGATATATGTCATTTCAGGTCATTTTTCTGTTTTGACTCGACTCGGGTCGGGTGCGGGTCCATTTCAGGTCGGGTCCATTTCAGGTCAGTTTCGAAGTAGATAATTGGCAGGTTAATTCGGGTTCGGATACACTTCAGGTTGGGTCCATTTTAGGTCGGGTCCATTTCAGGTCGGGTCCGTTTCAGGTCGGGTCCATTTCAGGTCGGGTTCATTTCAAGTCGGGTTCATTTTAGGTCGGGTTCATTTCAGGTTGGTTGCATTTCAGGTCGGGTGTAACCCCCTCGTCCCGGTCTGGTCGGATGATCGGTCCAAGTGGGCCACACGGGGAAAACCGAAGCGAAACCCGTGAAGGTTTCCCCTCGGTTAACGACCCTAAAATTTTCTTTTTATTATATCTTGTCTATAGGCATAATTAAAACCTATGTGAAGCACAGCAGCGGGAAATACAAACATTGAAACATACACCGACCAACGAACACATCAAACAGCTCATTTTAGCCCTTTACAGCAGGCCGTTTCGAAACGCCCTTAGGGTGTTCCGAAACGCCTTGACTAAGTCAACAGGCCAGGGTCAACCATAAGGTGACCGTTCCGAAACAGGGGTGACCCGTATCGGAACGACCTTGACGGTCAATTTCTCGTGGTCAACGAGATTTGACCGTTTCGAAACATCAAAGGCCCGTTTCGGAACGCCTTTATCTCGTCAATTTCTCAAAATTCCAGTAGCAAAAATGTTCCGAAACGACCCCCATCCGTTTCGAAACGGCAGGCCAAATGCAAAGGGACCGTTCCGAAACGGGATGGCCCGTTCCGAAACGCCCCCTGTCTGCAGACTCGTTTTGGCTGTTTTAAGGCACTAGGATGCCCCAAAACACCACCAAAACACACTACAACACCATCACATTTAAACCTAAGGCAACCCAGCTAATCTAGCATGCTTCAACAAGATTAAAACAAGTCTAACACTAAGGCAAGACCTCACAAGACATGCATTCATTCAACACAAAGGTAACCTCTTAGGCATATGACCAACATTCAAAAAGAGCAATTTAGGCATGAGATACAAACCAACATGGCAACATAAACCATACAAAAGCAAGGTACTAAGGAGTCTACACATGCTCCTAACAACCAACAACTACCCAACAACAATACATGTCCCATTGCTCAAACTATTACATGTCCAAACATTAAAAATCCATACTCGAAGCACTCAAGGCTAACAACCACACTTGGAGGCCCTCCACTTGCTCGAGCAACCCGCGAACTAAGGATCTGCAATGTTGAACAAAGAGAGCGTAAGCAATAATGCTTAGTGAGGGTAAGCTCCAAAAACAAACCTCAACATTGCAGGGTCCGAGCACGATCTAGCCAAGGCATTACACAATATACCAAGGGTCCACAAGATAAAGATGCATGAGCAATAGACAATATAAATGCCATGATCATAAGCTCAAATCCACGATACATGTAATCACATTTAAGCATCCAATTAAAGCTCATATATCTCAACACATTGATACACATATCAATCAACATTGGCACCTAGCTATGACTCAAATACGCGGATAACCGTTGGAACTCACATCCAACAACACAACCATTACCTGACGGTGGGATTACACTCATCACCGATCTCGCGGAGGGGATTCCACTCATCCTCACGCCCCGTCGATGGGATTCCACTCATCACCGACTATATTTAAATACAATTTCCGGGCGTACCCGTACTCCTCCTTGGTGACTCAACGCCACCAAGGCCACGCGCGACTTTTGACTCATGTGTACACACTAACATCCTAATGATCGATCATTTGTATTCAAGTATACTAGTGCCAACATTTACTCATTTCAATCAATTCCGTGCTTAGCACGTACTCACCAACAACCATCATCATGCATGTCTCAAGCATCAATATTCATGTCTCATCTCACATGTATAACACAATATACATAAGCATTCATATCACATTTCATACGAGACATACACAACCATATAAATGAGTTCATCCAAAGGCTCTAGATCAAGTTTAGGATTAGGCTACCACCCCAATCCTAACTCTAGGTGGGTCTACCAAGCCCAACCTAGTCCATATACTCGAACCAACCAATTTAAATCCATTTAAAATATTTAACCACTCACCTAAGCTTCCAAGCTCAAGACCAAGCAAGCAACAACCTTCAACTTCCCGGATTCACTTCTGATGCTTCACCGATGCCCAAACTTGATTCTAATCAATCCCAAACACAAACAAAACATCCACAATCAATATCTTGTCATCGAAACTAACCCAGAATGCAATTCAAACATTAAGCTCAACATTTCAAGCCAAGAACCCTCTCAAACTCCCCATTTTCGTGCAGCCACAAAACCCAGTAAATAACTCCCATTTCCAAAATCCAACTTGCCATCTAATACACTCAAAACAACCCTCAAACATCACCTAATCATCAGCCCTCAAGATTCCACCCAAAACAGCCCCAAAACCCATTTTAAGGCACTTTAAAACCCACTTAAACCCAAATCCGATTTTCTTTATAAAACTTCATGAAATTCGACTATGTTGGACCATTTAGGCTACCAATAACATATTTAGTAGTAAGGAATCAAAAGCTTTAACAATAGACTATAAAGTTTGGATTTTTATCTTAGAACTTGAAAAACTCTAAACACAAAACAATGAGTTTCCTTGAAAACTAAGAGCATGGAGGGAAAGAGGAAGATGGGGACAACTCAAAAATGTCATTACCTTTTAAAAATCTTCAAAGATGAAGCAAGGAGATGATGGAATAGTAACCTTTCATGGAGAGGGGAAGGTGTCGTGAGTTTTTGAAAGAGAGAGGGGAGGAAGATGAGTAAAAAGTGAAATTTTATTTGTTTTGTTTTATTTTAAGAGCAAAAAGTCCTTTGTACCCCTAATGAGATGGGGTATTCTCAATAGTATGAAAACCATGGCTAATTGGGGTTTAAATCTTAAAACATGGCCAACCCAATTAATAAATTTGAAAACAAAACCCGAAACACAATTTAAATTATAAAACCGAGCTCAAATAATATTAAAATATTATTTTCACCTAACCCCTAAACACGGGTGTTACATCGGGCGCATTTCAGGTCGGGTAATTTCAAGTCGGGTAGTTTCAGTCAGGTAATTTAGGTCGGGGTATTTTCGGGATTGGAATTCGTATTGAGTTTGAGTTCGGTACAATCGTATAAGTAGTCGATAGACTTTAGGTTGACATTCGTCAATCATCATTGATTTTGAGTTAATTATTTAAAGTCATATCAAATTAAAAATATAAAACATTGGAGTAATAAAAAAAAGTGAAAAGGGGTCAATTTAGACTGAAAATTGATCAATTTGGATTAAAAATAAAGTTTCACGGATTATAATGAACAAAAATATCAAATTAAAATTATAAAACATTAGAAAAATTTAAAAGAAAACAAGGAAGAGGGGTCAATTTGGAATAAAAATAAAGTTTTGGGGACTATAATGAACAAAAATATCAAATTAAAAGTATAAAAATTAGAGTAAATAAAAAAACAATAAGTAGAGGTCAATTTAGAATAAAAATAAAGTTTTAGGGTCTAGAATGAACAAAATTTCAAATTAAAATTGTAAAACATAATGAATTAAAATATATATGGGTCAATATGGAATTAAAATAAAGTTAAGGGACTAGAATGAAGAAAATGTTAAATTAAAATAATAAAACATTGGACAAATTAAAAAATGTGGGTCAATTTGGAATAAAAATAAAGTTTTAGGGTCTAGAAGGATGAAAATATCAAATTAAAATTATAAAATATTGGACGGATTAAAAAAATCAATGAATATGGGTTTAGGGTTTATACATTTATTGGTACATTATACATACATACTTACGTACTGTAACCCCCTCGTGTCGGTATGGACGACTAACCGGTCCGAGCAGGTCACACGGGGAAAATCGAAGTGAAACCCGTTAATGTCCCGCCTCGGTTAGCAACCCTAGAAGATTTTCTTCAATTATCTTGCCTAGATGGATCATTAAATCCTATGTGTAGAACGACAGCGGAGAAAGGAGATTAAAAACACGTAGACAGAACGTAAGTTAATTTAAATTTACCATGTATTCAAGTTAGTCTGTTTTCTTACGTATGCGCCCAAACCAGACATAAACGACTACAAACAAGGCTCACAAGAAAGCACACAATCAACCCGGACCCAAGCCTAACACTTGAGGACCTCCAAAGATGCCAAAAGCTCAAATTACAGGCCTGTGTTTCGAAACAGGCTTGCTCGTTTCGATACACGGGCCCCAGTTTTAAAAGCCAGACTACCCGTACCAATACGGTCCACCTCGTTTCGGTACATGGTCTTTTTTTTCGCCTAGACGTTTCGAAACACGTTCCGGAACAGGGCCTCACAATAGCCAAACTGTTTTGGTACGCGTATCGGAACAAGGGTTCACCGTAGCCAAACCGTACCGAAACGCGTTCTGATACGGGTATCCTTGGAACCACACCCGTTTCGAAACACCCTTACTCGTTCCGAAACGCCTGCAGTTTGTGTGTTTCTAAAATCAGTTCTAAGCATCTCCAAACGTCCCCAACATGCCTCAAACATCAAGAATCAAGATACAACGTGCATATACATACTAGGGGTGGGAATTGTCGGGTACCCGGTTTTTGGGTACCCGGAAAACTGGGTACCCGATTCATCCGGGTACCTCATTAGGCGGCCCGTGTCCCGGCCCATTATATCCGGGTACCCGGGATTCGGGTACCCGTAAAATTCGGGTACCCGGGTAATCGGGTACCGGATACCCGGTTCCTATTTTTTTTTATTTATTTTTTTTTAATTCCTACTGTTGACTGGTTTGTAAGGCGCGGCTTCAAAGAATGCACGACGACACGATACCGGATGAAAGGAGGAAAAAGATTAATCTACCCCGGAACTCCATGTATTACATGAAGAAATTGATACCAGATCGAAGTGGAATTACAGCCGATAGAGCATTTAAACGAGCTTGCAACCGATAAGGTACCTCTTTAGTCGGTGCTAACCAGGACTGCTGAGAAGACGATGCAACCTCATCTAACTAATTTGGCAAGAGAACCGTTTTCCGCAATTTACATGTTGAGCAGAGGTTGATATGATTTTCTATGCATCAGGTTTCTGTCATGAGCTGTAATTTATGATTGCCATGAAAACATCTTTATTGTATCAGTAGTTGACGTAATTTTTGTTGGCAAATTGTAATTAATTTAGGGGTAAACTATTATGGTGGTCATTAAATTATGGATCAATTCTATTCTGTCCATTAAACAAATAAAAAAATATAATACAAACATAGAAAAAATATAGAGATTTAAACTTAATTTTAAAGTGAAAATATTAAGAAACATAAAATAAAAATATAATTTTAAATATAAAAATATATATATTATTTTTTATCGGGTCGGGTCGGGTACCCGGTAAGGGGAAACTTTCGGCCCGTGTCCCGGTAAATTTGTCGGGTCGGGTAATTTATTTTCGGGAATTACCCGACATTTTAAGTTCGGGTCGTCGGGTTTTCGGGTCGGGTCAATCGGGTCGGGCATTTTTTCCCACCCCTAATACATACTCTAGAGACATACACCCTACTTCAAGCATGTCCAAACACTCAACATACATAAAAAGCCATTCATAAAGGAATTCAAGCATTCACCAAAATACATTACATATCTAGACCACATGCATTTAGACAAACACACATAGCATTCATGGAAAATGGTCCTAATGCCTTCAAAACACAAGCATTTAAGCAACGTTATAAACATGGTTTACAATCCACAACATAGAAGCATAAACATATCCAACATAGTATCAACAACTCAACATGCTAGAACATCAACAAAATCAAACTAAAGAGTTTGGCACCAACTCCATACAAGTCTAGTACCCCTATTGTCTAGGCATTATTACAAGGACTTAAACCATACTTGAGCTACTTGAGAACACCGAAAAGCTCTTCCCTTGCCCACTTGCCTTCCGTAACTCTAGCGATCTGCATGTTAGAAAAAGGAGAGCGTAAGCTTGGAAGCTTAGTGAGCGAAGCTCTAAAACTCATCAATCATGCAGTTTTCAAAACACATTTCTTAAATGATAAGTAAACCATTTGAATGCACGAAAAGTAACACAACAACACAACTACATGGTTTGCACATGCACAACCATAACACGGTGGGACCACACATCACCGATCGACTAGTAGTTTTCCGATGGGACCACACATCACCTTAATCTACTACTAGTTACTACCGGTGGGACCACACATCACCGTAGTTACGATAGCCATCACGTGAGGCTCGACACCAACAATGACTACACAACAACATCAACGAAAGTAAAGAAAATCCACAATCCACACACAATATCTCCACAATTGATCATGCACCAACACTTAACAAATCAAGGCATAGTTAGTGAACTTACACTTGAGTTTAGGTTAGCCCTCTAGGCTCCACCCAAACCCCCAAGAATCCCTTTTTGAAATCAAATCAAGTTCAAAACATTTTCACTCACCGATGAAGCCCAACCGGAAGCCGAAACACCAACTCAAGTCTCCAAATTCCCCGGAATCATGCTCGAAGCTTCTCCGATGGTTTCCCTTGATTCTAGTCAATCAAAAACAATACATTACTCAACCGAATCATCACCAAACACTGTCACAACCACAAGCTACTACCACAAGCCAAAATCTTACAATTTCAAACCAAAGCCAATACCCAAAATTCCTATTTTCGTACTCCCCAACAACCCAGCAAAAAACATTTGATTCCAACACCCAAAACACCTTTAAACACCTACAAACCAACCTTCTAGTATCACTATAACACCAGCCCAACTCCCTTTCACAAAACCACACCAAAAACACAAGTTTTGACCCTTTAAAAATACCCATGAATACCCATTTCGGGATTCTTAATAAAAACCAACCAAATTGAGATATATTACATCTAAGGGCAATACTAAAACATAAATTAGTTTTACAAATCAAGACTCCATAAAAAACCCATTAAAGTTTCCTACTTTTATTTCAAAACTTGAAAACTTCAAAAACTTTAAAAGATATTTCTATGAAAAACTAAAGCTATAGACATGTTGGAAACGATGAGGAAAACTCAAAAATATATTTACCTTGTAGAAAGCACTTGAATTGGTGGAGGGATTTGATGGAATAGTGATTGGGGTTTTAGGGAGGTTTTAACCTTAAAATGAAATAGCCAAGGAAGAAGATGGTGAAATGTTTCAAAAGGCTCTTTTTCTCATCTTCTCCCTTGTTTTCAAAAATTACAAGTTTGCCATTAATGAAAACCAAACCTTTTTAATTTAAACCAAAGCTTAATTAAATTTTAAAATGAGCCCACGACTCGAACCCGATTTACTCGAGTAACATCCGACCCCTAAACCTGGGTCGTTACAACTCTCCCCCACTTAAGGAATTTCGTCCCCGAAATTACCTGACTGAAAGAGATAAGGAAACTACCTTTCCATATCCTCCTTTCTCTCCCAAGTGGCCTCGTCCACCCCTCGACGTTGCCATCTCACCTTGACCAACTCAATTGATCTACCACGCAACACCTTGCTGTTTGAGGCTAAGATCTACATTGGTTCCTCATCATATGTCAAATCCGGATTCAATTCAATCTCTTCTACAGGCATTACGTATAACGAATTCGATCTATACTTTCAGAGCATCGACATATGAAACACATCGTGAATCTTCTCTAGCTCGGTCGGGAGCCTCAATCTATATGCAACGGGACCAATCCTCTCAACTATCTCATAAGGTCCAATGAATCTCGGACTCAACTTACCTTTCCTGCCAAACCTCATTACCTTCTTCCAAGGTGAGACTTTCAAAAACACTTTTTCACCCACAACATACTCTATCTCTTTTCTCTTTAAATCGGCATACGACTTCTGTCGATCTGAAGCTGCCTTCAAGCGATCACAAATCAACTTCACCTTCTCGGTAGTGCTCTTAAGAAAATCGGGCATCGGTACAAGCCTTTGTCCGGCTTCGGCCCAACAAATTGGAGTCCTACACTTCCTACCATACAGAGCTTCATACGGTGCCATCTGAATGCTAGCCTGATAACTGTTGTTGTATGCAAACTCTACTAGCGGTAGATGTTTCTCCCAAGACCCCTGAAAATCGATGATACAACACCTCAACATGTCCTCCAACACCTGAATCACCCTCTCTGATTGACCATCTGATTGCGGATGATACGAAGTACTGAAGTTCAACCATGTACCCAAGGCTCGATGCAAGCACTCCCAAAATCTAGCTGTAAACCTTGGATCTCGGTCTGACACAATCGATTTCGGTACCCCATGCAACCTCACTATCTCCCTGATGTACAGATCGACCAACTTATCTAAGGTATAGGTAGTATGAACGGGTATGAAGTGCGCACACTTAGTAAATCTATCGACTATTACCCACAGTGAATTCTTTTTCGATGGAGTCAACGGTAAACCTGACACAAAGTCCATGGTGATACGTTCCCACTTCCATTCCGGGATCTTCAACGGCTATAACAATCCTGAAGGAAATTGATGCTCGACCTTAACTCGCTGACAAACCATACACTTACTCACAAACTCGGCCACATCCTTCTTCAATCCAACCCAATAGTACTCTTTCTTTAACCCACGATACATCTTCGTACTACCCGGATCCATAGCAAAAGGACTATTATGAGCTTCGTTCAAGATCGTACGTCTCAACTCGGCATCTTCCGGAACCACTACCCTATCCTTGTAACACAGGATCCCGTTCTCACCAAAACAAAAATCGGTAGGTCTATCTTCGGCTATATCTTGCACGTGAGGTGCCAAAGACTCGTCTCGCAACTGCTTCTCTCAAATCAACTGAGCCAACGAAGGCTTAACCTGAAGCTCGGCTATCAAACCACCATTCTTGGACACACTCAATCTCGCAAACATAGCTCGCAACTCAACTGCCACTTTTCTACTCAAAGCATCGGCCACTACGTTTGCGTTACCCGGATGGCACTCTATCGTAAGGTCATAGTCCTTAAGAAGTTCTAACCACCTACGCTGTCTAAGGTTCAACTCCCTCTGAGACATCAAGTACTTCAAGCTCTTGTGGTCAGTATATACGGTGCATTTCTCACCATAAAGATGGCGTCTCAAGATCTTCAAAGTAAACACTACTGCGGCTAACTCTATGTCATGGGTGGGATAGTTCTTCTCGTGAACTTTCAACTGCCTTGAAGCATAAGCTACCACCTTACCTTCTTGCATAAGCACACAACCTAAACCTACGTAGGATGCATCACTATAAACCACAAATTCTCTTCCCGGTTCAGGCTGAATCAAAATAGGAGCTTCGGTTAAAACTTTCTTCAACTTCTCAAACGCTTGTTGTCTTGCATCTGACCACTCATATGGGACATTCTTCTGAAGCAACTTAGTCAAAGGAGCCGTTATCCTAGAAAATCCCTCGAAAAATCTTCTATAATATCCCGCCAAACCTAGGAAACTACGGATTTTTGTCACTGAATTCGGTTGTTTCCAATTCACTATGGCTTCTATCTTCTTGGGATCCACGCTAATCCCCTTAGCCGAGATCACGTGACCTAGGAAGACTACCTCCCTAATCCAAAACTCACATTTGCTTAACTTGGCATACAACTGATTCTTAAGCAAGGTCTGAAGCACTAACCGCAAATGCTCATCATGTTCCTCCTCGGTCCTAGAGTATACTAAGATGTCGTCTATGAACACTACCACAAATATGTCCAAAAACTTGTGAAACACACGGTTCATCATATCCATGAAAGCTGTTGGAGCGTTAGTCAACCCGAAAGGCATCACCAAGAACTCATAGTGCCCATAACGTGTATGGAAGGTTGTCTTCGGTATGTCCACATCCTTTACCTTCAACTGATAGTACCCGGACCTTAGATCAATCTTCAAAAACACTGAAGCACCTCTCAACTGATCAAGCAAGTCATATATCCTAGGCAAAGGGTACTTGTTCTTCACTATCACCTTTTTCAATTGCCTATAATCTATACACATCCTCATACTACCGTCCTTCTTTTTCACAAACAAGACTAGAGCACCCCACGGAGAAATACTAGGTCTAATGAAACCTCTATCGGACAACTCCTAAAGCTGTGTCTTCAACTCTTTCAACTATTTTGGTGCCATTCTATACGGAGCAATAGACACTGGTGCAGAATCGGAATACATCTCAATAGCAAACTCAACTGCTCTATCTAGAGGCAAACCCGGCAACTCTTCCGGAAAAACACTCGAAAAATCACATATTATCCTGATGTCTTGCGGTCTAACCTCACTCATATTCGGATTCATCACATAAGCCAAATAAGCCTGACAACCCGAATTCAACAACTTTTAAGCTTCCAAAGAAGAAACAACATTGGACAAGAACCTAACGTTCTCACCAACCACCACAACCTCAAAGTCATCTGTAAGCCTCAAGGAGACTCTCTTGGTCTCAAAGTCAACCTTAGCCCTATGCTCTACGAGCCAATCCATGCCCAAAATCACGTCAAAACCAGAGAACGGTAACTCCATCATATCAACCGGAAACATGTGGCCCTAAACCATCAAGGGACACCTCCTATACATTTTCCTAACTACCACTGTATCACCAAAAGAGCTAGTAACATTTACACATACCTCTAACCATTCACATAGTAACCCTAATGACCTTGCGTGCTCACTCAAAATGTATGAATGTGTCGACCCCGAATCTATCAAAGAAAGCAAACTCAAAGACTGTAACGAGAAATTACCTGCAATGACATCTGTTTCATTCCCAGCCTCTCGCTGAGCATACACCCTAGCCGGTCCTCCTCCCTCGGGCTGAACTGCTACTACATGAGCCAAGTTCCTTTGACCCTCGTTCCTCGGCTAAAAGTTACCACGACCGCGCCCACGGCCTCTCTGATGCTCAAAACCCCTAGCTGGAGCCGGTCCGCCCCTAGCCGGGTGTGGACGGTTACGCCTCATGTGATCTCGGGAACCACAGTTCCAACATGGCCCAAAGGTACCCGTACACTCGCCCTGATGGTGTCTCCCGCATCTAGTGCACTCTGGAGTGTGTACAACAGCTCATTGGCCCTGATGGCCCCATCCATAGTTACCACCCCTATGTCTCGAATCAGGCTGATACCTCATATCCCTATGCCTCTTGGCATGATCTCTATCCCAATTCGCGTGTCTCCTCCCGGAATCGGACCCACTAGCACAAGCACTGGAGCCTAAGTTCTGCTCAATATCCTTGGCCCTGGAGACCAACACATCAAACTCAATGTTGTCAGAGGCAAGCATGTAGGTCTTCACATCTCTAGTCAACCCATACCAGAAGCCCTCACACCGTTCCCTCTCATTAAAAACCAACTCAGGTGCATACTGGCTCAATCTCACAAATTGAAACTCGTACTCGGACACAGTCATGTTACCCTGAACCAAGGCCATAAACTCCCTCTTCTTCTCATCCAAATATTGAACTCCGAGATACTTCCTCTTGAAGGCTTTTCTGAAAAACTCCCACGTGATATCAGCTTCGGCCATACCCGAAGTAACAGTGGTCCACCAAGTATATGCGTCCCCCTGAAGCAAGGAAACAATGCAACCCAACTTACGGGCGTCTGAGCACTCCATCTGACCCAAGATGCGTGTAGTACTCTCAAGCCACGCCTCTGAACCCTTGGGAGTCAACCCACGGAACTTGACTCCGCCCAAACTACGGAGCCTCTCTAGGGGTAATCATGTCCTCGCACCCCGAGGTGGTGCTGCAACTTGTACACCGGCCAAAGTTGTCTGAAAAGCTCCGGCTATGGTCTGAATCAAATGGGCCATGTCTGCGCCCGCTGGACCCTGACCCACCTGAGCTCCAACACCTCCAACATTGACACCGACCTGAGGCCCATTACCATCACCTCCGACTTACGCACCTGCCTGAGGCACGTTACCTTCGCCACCTACTCCATTACCACCGGGAGTAGGAGGAACAGGAGGCTCACCCCCGGGTGCCTGGTCACCCGCTCTAGGCCGCCCCCTCGGTCTCACCATATCAAGATAGAATCTAAAATAGAAAACACACAACACACAAGAAAACGTTAGGTTAGCAAAAGGGTAAGGACTTAGGTTCTCAAGCTCGTTAAACCAAAAACCATTTTTTTGACAACAACACCTAACAATGGGGACATTTGACAAACCCTTAACCAACAACAAGGCCACTAAAACATGCTTTCAAACACCGTACTAGCAAGCAAACTTCAAGCATACATGGTAAAACACTCATCGATACATAGCAACAACATAACATATCAACTTACAGCACTTACCTACCCGAGGTCTCGGAAACCTCAGGCTCTGATACCACCAAATGTAACCCCCTCGTCCCGGTCTGGACAACTGACCGGTCTGAGCAGGTCACACGGGGAAAACCGAAGTGAAACCTGTTAAGGTCTCGCCTCGGTTAGCAACCCTAGAAAATTTTCTTCAATTATCCTGCCTAGATGGATCATTAAATCCTATGTGTGGAATGACAGCGAAGAAACGAGATTAAAAACACGCAGACGGAACGTAAGTTAATTTAAATTTACCATGTATTCAAGTTAGTCCGTTTTCTTACGTAAGTGCCCAAACCAGACATAAACGACTACAAAAAAGGCTCACAAGAAAGCACACAATCAACCCGGACCCAAACCCAACACTTGAGGACCTCCAAAGATGCCAAAAGTCCAAATTACAGGCTTGTGTTTCGAAACAGACTTGCCTGTTTCGATACACGGGCCCAGTTTTAAAAGCCAGACTACCTGTACCTATACGACCCACCCCGTTTCGGTACAGGGTCCTTTTTTCGCCTAGACGTTCCGAAACACGTTCCGGAAAGTAGCCAAACCGTTTCGGTACGAGTATCGGAACAGGGGTTCACAGTAGCCAAACCGTACCGGAATGCGTTCTGGTACGGGTATCCTTGGAACCACACCCGTTCCGAAACACCCTTACTCGTTCCGAAACGCTTGCAGTCTGTGTGTTTCTAAAATTAGTTCTAAGCATCTCCAAACGTCCCCAACATGCCCCAAACATCAAGAATCAAGATACAACGTGCATATACATACTCTAGAGGCATACACCCGACTTCAAGCATGTTCGAACCCTCAACATACATAAAAAGTCATTCATAAAGGAATTCAAGCATTCACCAAAATACATTACATATCAAAACCACATGCCTTTAGACAAACACAGATAGCATTCATGGAAAATGGTCCTAATGCCTTCAAAACACAAGCATTTAAGCAACGTTATAAACATGGTTTACAATCCACAACATAGAAGCATAAACATATCCAACATAGTATCAACAACTCAAATGCTAGAACATCAACAAAATCAAACTAAGGAGTTTGGCACCAACTCCATACAAGTCTAGTACCCCCATTGTCTAGGCATTATTACAAGGACTTAAACCATACTTGAGCTGCTTGAGAACTCCGAAAAGCTCCTCCCTTTCCCACTTGCCTTCCGTAACTCCAGCGATCTGCATGTTGGAAAAAGGAAAGCGTAAGCTTGGAAGCTTAGTGAGCGAAGCTCTAAAACTCATCAATCATGCAGTTTTCAAAACACATTTCTTAAATGATAAGTAAACCATTTGAATGCACGAAAAGTAACACAACAACACAACTGCATGGTTTGCACATGCACAACCATAACACGGTGGGACCACACATCACCGTTCGACCAATAGTTTTCAGATGGGACCACACATCATCTTACTCTACTACTAGTCACTACCGGTGGGACCACACATCACCGTAGTTACGACAACCATCACGTGAGGCTTGACACCAACAATGACTACACAACAACATCAACGAAAGTAAAGAAAATCCACAATCCACACGCAATATCTCCACAATTGATCATGCACCAACACTTAACAAATCAAGACAGAGTTAGTGAACTTACACTTGGGTTTAAGTTAGCCCTCTAGGCTCCACCCAAACCCCAAAGAATCTATTTTTGAAATCAAATCAAGTTCAAAACATTTTCACTCACCGATGAAGCCCAACCGGAAGCCGAAACACCAACTCAAGTCTCCAAATTCCCCAGAATCGTGCCCGAAGCTTCTTCGATGGTTTCCCTTGATTCTAGTCAATCAAAAACAATACATTACTCAACCGAATCATCACCAAACACTGTCACAACCACAAGCTACTACCACAAGCCAAAGTCTTACAATTTCAAACCAAAGCCAATACCCAAAATTCCTATTTTCGTACTCCCCAACAACCCAGCAGAAAACCTTTGATTCCAACACCCAAAACACCTTTAAACACCTGCAAACCTACCTTCTAGTATCACAATAACACCAACCCAACTCCCTTTCACAAAACCACACCAAAAACATAAGTTTTGACCCTTTAAAAATACCCATGAATACCCATTTCGGGATTCTTAATAAAAACCAACCAAATTGAGATATATTACATCTAAGGGCAATACTAAAACATAAATTAGTTTTACAAATCAAGACTCCATCAAAAACCCGTTAAAGTTTCCTACTTTTATTTCAAAACTTGAAAACTTCAAAAACTTTAAAAGAGATTTCTATGAAAAACTAAAGCTATAGACATGTTGGAAATGATGAGAACTCAAAAATATATTTACCTTGTAGAAAGCACTTGAATTGGTGGAGGGATTTGATGGAAAAGTAATTGGGGTTTTAGGGAGGTTTTAACGTTAAAATGAAATAGCCAAGGAAGAAGATGGTGAAATGTTTCAAAAGGCTCTTTTTCTCACCTTCTCCCTTGTTTTCAAAAATTACAAGTTTGCCATTAATGAAAACCAAACCTTTTTAATTTAAACCAAAGCTTAATTAAATTTTAAAACGAGCCCACGGCTCGAACCCGATTTACCCGAGTAACATCCAACCCCTAAACCCGGGCCGTTACATGTACATTAGGGTTTAGGGTGCATGGTTTGGGGTTTAATGTTTAGGGTTTAAGGTTTAGGGAGAAATTCATTAAGGGTTTAGGGCTCATACATTGATAGCTACACACATACATACATACTTATATATATTGAGGTTTAGGGTTTAGCGAAAACTCATCAAGGGTTTAGGGTTCATAAACTGATAGATACAAACAAACTTACATACATTAGGGTTTATGGTTTAGAGTTTATGGTTTAATGGTTTATATTGTAGATTTAAGGGTTTAGGGTATATTGTATATGGTTTAGGGTTTAGGGAAAACTTCATTAAGGGGTTAGGGTTTATGGTTTATGGAGAAATTCATTAAGGGTTTAGGGCTCATATATTGATAGCTATTAGCTACATATATATATACTTACATACATTAGGGTTTATAGTTTAGGGTTTAGGGTTTAATGTTTAGGGTTCAAGGTTTAGGGTTAACGATTTATGTTGTTGTGAAAACTCATCAAGGGTTTAAGGTTTATACATTGATAGATACAAATATACTTATATATATTAGGGTTTAGGGTTTAGAGTTTATCGTTTGGGGGTTTAGGTTTTGAATTTAAGGGTTTATGATATTGTATAAGGTTTAGGGTTTAGGGAAAACTTCATTAAGGATTTCGGGTTTAGGGTTTATTGTTCATACATTGATAGATACATACATACTTATATATTAAGGTTTATGGTTTAGGGTTTAAGGTTTAGAGTTTAGGGTTCATACATTGGTAGGTAAATATATATATTTACATATATTAGGGTTTGGGGTTTATGGTTTATGGTGTATAGTTTAGGTTTAGGACCTATGGGTTTAGGGTTTAGGGTTCATATATTAATAGATACATATATACTTATATATATTAGGGTTTAGGGTTTATGATCTAAGTGTTTATGGTTTAGTGTTTTTAGTTTATGGTTTTTGGTTTATAGTTTAAGGTTTAGGATTTAGGGTATCTACTTTTATACATACATATATGCTAATATATATTGTAAAATAAGAAAAACACCAAACCCTAATGATAACCCTAAACCCTAAACCAAAAATGAACCTTAAACCCCAAACACTAATTAAAAAACCCCTAAGCATTATACCCTAAATCCCTAAACTGAAACCCTAAACTGAAACCCATAAATTCAAAACCATATATCATGTATTATCGTAACATTAAACCCTAAGCATTATACCCTAAACACTAACACTAAACCCTAAACCCTAAACCTTACAAACTAAACCCTCGAGCTAACCTTAGTTCATTAAACCCTAAACCCTAAATCAAAACCATAAAACCCTAAAAACTATAAAACTTGAAAATTAGATACTAAACCCTAAAAACCTTTAACCCTAAACCTTTAAAACAAAACCCTAATTCAAAGTAATAATCCTTGAAACCTATTAAACAATAAATGAAAACCCTAAACCTTCAACCTTAAAAATAAAATATATTAACCATAAAAAATCACTAAACCCTTAATTTAAACCCTAAATTAAAACCCCAAACCCTAAATTAAAACACAACCCTAAACCTTAAAAATGAATTAAGGACGAAATTGAAAATAAAACAAAGCTTTAAGCTCAATTTCACAAAAAAGGGATGAAATTGAAAGAAATCAAAGTAGGAGTGCTTGCGGAGCAAGACCCGAATAATAACCCCCACCCGTTTCAAAAAGCGCGGATCTTCTGACCCGATTTAAGGCCTATATATAGAGCCTCACCCCTCAGCCTTTTTGCTCATTCTCTTCTCCCTACTGTTACTCTACCGAAATATACTCTCAAATTCTTTCTCATCCACAAACACCAAATTCCCAGAATTTCTTCAAATTTTCGATCAAAATCTTGGTTTTAAACCAAGTTCATCATTGTTCTTCCAAAATATCTTCCAAGATCCTCTACAAACACAAAAATCTTCCTCAAACTTGTTTATCTTCGATCAAAACCCAAACTTTTCTCAACAACAGCCTCGTGTTCTTGATAATTCATCTCTTCAATCCTTCAAAACCCTAAACCCAACTTCAATTCTATTTTAACCTAAACCCCAATTCATTCTTAACCCTAACCTTAAACCTTAAACACTTTCCATGTAACCCTTAATCCTCAAACCCTAAAATCCTAAATCATGAACCCTATCCTCTAATCCCTAAACCCCAATCCTTAATCCCAAAATGCTTTCGTATTCTCATCTTACCTTTTCAGATTCTGACCATTCACTTTCCAATTTCCAAATACATTAACCTTCTCTGCCTTTTCATTTCGCGGAGCTGATCTTCTCTGCCTTTCTAGTTTCCAGTTTTGGTAAGTTTGATCTTCTATTCTCTCATTTTTTATTTAATGTTTTTTTGTTTGATTAATATTTAGTTTCTATTTTTTACTAACTATTCACCTTTGTATCTCATGAAGGTTTCTGGCTTCTGTCAGACTGTTCATCTTCCACGTGGGTTTGTTTCTCAAGAAGGTTGCATGTATATTTCTGTTTGCCTTTTCATTTGGTTGCATGCTTCTTTCTGTTTGCCTTTATTGTTTTTGGTTGCACGTATATTTCTGTTTGCTTGTATCGTTTTTGGTTACCTTTATAGTTTTGCATGTATATTTCTGTTTGCATGTATTTTTTTTGGTTGCATTTATATTTCTGTTTGTATGGTTGTATAGATGCATGTGTGTATATGTATGGTTTATGTATGTATCTATGGTTTCGATTTGTATATATGCTGCAATGTATGTATATGTATGGTTTTGTATATATGGTTTCCGTTAGTTTCTATGGATTCTGATTTGAAATATGTTTAAGGTTCTCTGATTTGAAATATGTTAAGATGTTTAAGGTTCTTTGATTCTGGTTTGGTTTATTATGCATGCTTTACAGTTGAGTGTTTAGGGCTAGGATTTCCTTGGTTTAATCCGAGTGTTTAGGCTGGACTACCTGTCCTGCGGGGCTATTGGTGCCAAATGGGGTTTTTAAAGGACCCTGTGGACAGGTTTAAAAACGCCACGTACAAGGATTAAACTGAAACCACTTAGATTGTCTGGTTTATGGTTTTACTTTGTATCATTAGTTGTATATATATCTCTCTGGTTTGTGGATTCTTTGACATGAATTTTTTAATTGTGTTTTTAGTTGTTTGTATATGGATGTATGTATAGTTTTGTATATATGGTTTCTCTATGTATCTATGGTTTCAGTTTGTATATATGCTGCAATATATGTATATGCGTGGTTTTGTATATATGGTTTCTGTTAGTTTCTATGGTTTCTGATTTGAAATATGTTTAAGGTTCTTTGATTCTGTTAGTTTCTATGGTTTTGTATATTTCTATTTTGTTATGTATGTTTGTCTATAAATGGTTTAACTTGTTTGCTTTATTTTGAGTGTTAAGATGTTTAAGGTTCTTTGATTCTGGTTTGGTTTATTATGCATGCTTTACAGTTGAGTGTTTAGGGCTAGGGTTTCCTTGGTTTAATCTGAGTGTTTAGGCTAGACTACCCGTCCTGCGAGGCTACTGGTGCCAAAGGGGATTTTTAAAGGACCCTGTGGAGAGGTTTAACAATGCCACATACAAGGATTAAACTAAAACCACTTAGATTGTCTGGTTTATTATTTTACTTTGTGTTATTAGTTGTATATATATCTCTTTGGTTTCTGGATTCTTTGACATGAATTCTTTAGTTGTGTTTTTAGTTGTTTGTATATATGCATGTATGTATGGTTTGTATATATGGTTTCTGTTTTACTTTTTATTACCCTTTTTAGTTTTCAGTCTCTAACAACATATTGCAGTATTTTTTTTTAGTTTTTTGACAGCTATGGATGAATTTTCTTATGAGTTGGACTTTCCTGGTGAAAGAGGTCAAAATGACCAACTAATACTGTCTCAAGGTGGTTTATTCTTCCTTTTTTCATTATATATATTTTTTTACTTTTGTTTATTTCTGATTCATGTTTATTTGAATGCTTGAAGGGATGTAAATGATCAACTGTCTGAGACAGTTCGTACCTCTAAGAGAAAGTCTACAGCTTCAAGTGGAGGGGACATTGGGAGAAGAACATCTCATGTTTGGGATCATTATACCTTCATCAAGCTTCCAGAAGGTCTTTTTGCTGAATGTAAGTACTGCAAAACAAAAAGGTATAAAGATGATTCTTATATTGGAACTTCTAACCTTAAAAGGCATACTGAAAAATGTGCATCTTATAAAGAGTTTCTTGCTACTAATCCCAATAGTAGTTCAGAAACTTCTTTTGATCAGAAAAGATACTGTGAGTTATTTGCTGAAGCTATTCTGTGTCATGGTTATGCTTTGAGTGTGGTTGAGCATGATAAACTTAGGGTTTTGCATCATTATCTAAATCCTAATGTGAAAGAAATTTCAAGGTATTCTATTACTAAGGCTTGCATGTTAAAGCATGAGAAGCATAAAAAATTGCTACTTGATTCAATGTATTCTGTTTTGAGTCGTATCTTTTTTACATATGATGGATGGTCTGCTTGCACTTCACGTTCCTAGTTTGCTCTGACTGCACATTATGTTGGTAATAACTGGAAACTTCAGTCTAAAATTTTAAATTTTCATCGTTTCCCCCCACCCCATAATGGTGAGTCTATTTATAAGTTTGTTACAAATATGTTAACTGAGTGGGGTCTTGAGAAGAAAGCTTTTACCATTACTCTTGATAATGCTTCTGCAAATGAAAGAATGGTGAGGTGACTCAAAGATTATTTGCATGCAATTTCTCACCTGTCATGCAATGGTAAGTTTTTTCATATAAGGTGTGCTGCCCATACTCTGAACTTGATAGTTTAAAAGGGTTTGAAGGTAATCGACTCTTCTGTTATTAAATTGCGTGAGATAGTTAAGTTTATTGATTCTTCTGATGCTAGACTTTGTAGCTTTGATTCTGCTGTTAATGATTGTGGTTCTGGTTTTTCTGGTAAGTTGGTATTGGATGTTCCTACTCGATGGAACTCTACTTACCTGATGCTTCGTAGGGCAATTGAAGCTAAACTTGCTATTAACTTGTTTTTAATAGGGAAAATGGCTTGGATATAATCACTGAGGATGAGTGGAAAACTGCTCAATTAATCTGTGATTTCCTTGAGTCATTCTTTGAAATTTCTATTATGTTCTCAGGATCCAAGTATCTCACTGCTAACTTATACTTGGCTAATGTTGTTGCCATTGAGAAGCTGTTGTGTGATGCTCACAATGATCCATGTGAGGGCATCTTTGCCCCTTCTCCCTCGCACTGAAGATGTTGAGTTTGATATCTTAAAGTATTGGAAATCACAATTTGTGTATTTTCCTGTACTTTCACTCATGGCTAGAGATGTTTTAGCCATTCCAATCACTTCAGTTGCTTCTGAATCCTCATTTAGCATGGGGGCGGATTTTGAACAAGTTGAAGGCTAAGCTTTTGCCTAAAAATGTTGAGATATTTGTAACAACCCGTAATTGATTGTATGGTTTTGAGCCTGAGGAAAGGGATGAAGAATTTCTTGCTTTTGTGAAAGATGCTTCAATCTCTGATGTTTCTGTTGAAGATCCACTTCCTGATTAAGGTATATCCTATTACTGTTTTTTTTAATTCTTGTTTTGTTTTTCAATATGGTTTATGATTTTATTTTCTTTTGTAGGGTTCTTTCACAACAAACAGGAAAGCACATTAGTGCTCTAGGGGTCAACTAAGTTGTGAATTCTGATGTTAAGTCAGGTATTCTGTTAGTGTTTCTGATTTTTTAATGTTGTTGTTTCTATTTATTATTTGAATATGTTGCTTTTGTTTATTACTTATTGTTGCTACTTCTGTTTATAACTTAGTGTTGTTGCTGCTGCTGCTGTTGTTTGACTTGGTTTTGTTGAATGTTGCTTCTGTTTATGACTTGGCAAGCAAGAAAGCACATTAGTGCTCAAGGGGTAAACTAAGTTGTGAATTCTAATGTAAAATCAAGTATTCTGTTACTATTTTTATTTTTTTTAATGTTGCTCCTTTTGTTTATTACTTATGGTTTCTGCTTTTGTTTATTACTTATTGTTGCTGCTTTTGTTTATTACTTGTTGTTGCTTCTTCTGTTTATGATTTAGTGTTGCTGCTGCTGTTGTTTGACTTGGTTTTGCTAAATGCTGCTGTTGTTTATGAGTTGGTGTTGCTGAATGCTGCTGTTGTTTATGACTTGGTGTTGCTGCTGGTTACTGGTAGCTTGCTGCTTTTCTCTCTTATCTAAGTGTTGCCCTTGTTTTAATTATGTTGGTTTCTTACCTATGCAAGTTACCCATAATTAACCTTGATGGTAGCATTTAGATCTGATAGCTCGATGAAGAAATATCTGGTAGCAAAGTGCTTTTAGCTTTTGTCTTTGCTATAAGATCCGAGAGCTAATATTATTACAAACAAACTTCTTGTATTTTATAAGTTTCAATTTGTAGAATTTTAAGTGTAAAGAATACTAACTTGTATTATTTTGACATTCTGTATTGATCTTTTTTTAAGTTATCAAGTATTCATATATTTTGTTCGTTTATTTAAGTTATAACTGTTAATATTCCTAAATTCTAATTTTTTTATGTTATAACAGTTAATATTCGTTTATGTATTTCAAATTACTAAAAGTTAGATAATAATAAGCAATCTATTTTATAACTTAAGTAAAATCAATCTATTGTATAACTTAACTTAAGTTTAGAAATGAATCTGTTATAACTTAAGTAAAACAATCTAATTTATAACTTAAGTTAAGACAACAATTCTTGAATCTGTTATAACTTAAGTTAAGAAAAATCATCTAGTTTATAACTTAAGTTAAGAAAACAATTCTTGAATCTGTTATAACTTAAGTAAGATCAATCTAATTTATAACTTAAGTTAAGACAACAATTCTTGAATCTGTCATTACTTAAGTAAAATTAATCTAATTTTTAACTTAAGTTAAGAAAACATTTCTTGAATCTCTTATAACTTAGGAAAACAATTCTTGAATTTGTTACTTAAAGTTATGCAACTGTTATGGATATACATTATATGTATATGTATATATATATATGTGTGTGTGTAAAATTATCAATTACTTAATATTTCTTAAATCTCTTATAACTTAAGTAAAATTATCAATTACTTAATATTTTTTCAACTTTAGTACTTAATATATATATATATATATATATATATATATATATATATATATGTGTGTGTGTGTGTGTGTGTGTGTGTGTGTGTATGCGCGCATATACATCATGTACATCAATATATGTAGGTGTATATGTATATACATTATATATGTATATGATATATCAACTTATAAAAGTTTTTAATTCATCAAATCATAGATTTCAGGTTAATATTAGTTCAGGTCGGGTCACTTAACAGGTCGGGTCACTTAACATGTCGGGTTTAAAGCAGGTCGGGTTCAAAACAAGCCAGGTTCAAAAAATGTCGGGTAAAATCGGATATCGGGTCAATTCAGTTGGGTAAATTCAGTTATTTGCCAGGTCGGCTTCGGGTTCGTTTTAGTCGGACGCATGTCGGGTTTCATGTCCACAATAACAAGTCCAATTCGGGTTCGGGTCGTTTTCAGTCGGACGCAGATCGGGTTCAGTTACTACAGTAACAGGTCAAATTCGGGTTCGGGTCATCAAATCCTCGGGTCAAATCAGGTTCTGACTCGAGCAAGTTTCAGTCGGGTTTTTAGGTCGGGTCAGCTTTTTGCATCCCTATTGGTAAAGCGACTAGAAAATTTTAAGTTTGATGTGTAAAAGAACAAGTGTTTATAATTCCAACAAAATTTCTCTTTTTTTTTGCATTTCAAAAGATTATAAATCGTTGATGAAGAGAATATGATGCTAGTAGTTTTGACCTGGGTGATGAAATTGGATAGGAGACCGTGAAAATTGTGGTCTTGGTTTCGTTTGATTGATGAGGCATGTCGACGTTTACCATGTGTTGTACGAGACTAATAGTGTAGTAGATATTTTAGCGAAAGGTGGGGTGGTACAAACGTCTTGGTGTGTGTATTTTCTTGAGGTGTGCCGGTTGAGTTTCTTGCTGTGATTGGGGGGATGAGAGCTGGCAGGGGGCTGGTTTGGTGTAGGGAGGGTGCTTATAGGAGTTGTGTATAATGTACCTTATGGGGTATTTGGTGGTTTGGTTCTTTGCCGGGCGTGGTTTATTTTTGTATTGTACTTACACGTCGTACTCTTTTCCTCTATCTACGTTGTAAGGAGGTTTTTAACGAAGCGCATGTAAGTGATTTTGTATGATTTGATGCTTAATAAAATCATATTTTTCCGATCAAAAAAAATGCTAGTAGTTTTAGAGTTTAGTCAGTATACTCTTTCTAAGTTTTGAAAGAGTCGTAATCTAGTGAAAGTTATATGGTGAAAACGAGAGAAGAAAGATATTTTTAGAAATGATGAATGGTAGAGTGAGCCTTCTGATACTCTTCTCTGTCTAACCTCTATAGATATACAAATGACTCTCTAGCGGGTGGTGTTAGGACTATGAGTAAATAGACATTGATGGCATGGTAATATAGCCATGATTGTCGAATAATAGAGTCTTAGTGAGTCAAATGGACTTGATAGCTATCAATTAATATAGTAGTTCTCTAACTGGATCAAGTCATGAAAACTCTAAAGGCTTCATGACCCCACATGGAGAGGATTGTAGCAGGAGTGCTATCAGAAAAGCAATTGCGGAGGATTGGATGATGAAGGGTGTAAGTTTATTTATTATTTTATTTAGGAAAAAAAACTAATGTGCCACATTATCAGTTTTTTAATAGGAGTGATCATACCGAAAGTGTCTTACAAATATAGTGACCATTTAACTAGTTTGCCCTAAATAAAATTATAGTATATAAATTTATAAATCTAAATTGATATTAAACCCGTTACTAAATCGATTTTACGAATTGTCAGCTTAACTGAAAGAAAAAATAACACAAATTATTAATTAAGCAAACTCATTTGGCTCATTCCAAATAACCAAAAAAGGTCCCAATACCATTGATATCCATTCCTAACCAACGTTAAACGAGTAACTTATTTCAAATTATTAACTAAGATCATCAGAAAAATCCTAACCAACGTTAAACAGGAAACTCAAGATATCCATCTAAACTAACCATAGATCATCAATAAGTGATGTCGGTCACGGATAGATACAAAATTTTATATTACATATATAAACTTCTATATTTAATTATATCATTCGAGAGTTTGATAATTTCAATGTCATAATATTTCTCATATATATTAGGGGTGTGCATGTAAAAAATTGTAGGGTAAACTACATAAATGGTCCCCCGACTATGCTCCAATTATCTTTTATGTTCATTGACTATCATAAGTTACAAACTGGTCATCTAACTTAAAAAAAGTAACTAGTTGGTCCAATGCCGTTAAAATTTTAACAGTTGATGATATGACAGTTAATATAAATTGATATAATTATATAATTGTCTCTTAAGTTCTACACTTATTTTAATTTGACCTTAATTTTAGAAAATTAACCCACATAATTTTAATAATCTATCAATTTAGTCTCATTTCACCAAACCCCATTTTCTTCTTACTTTTTCTCCATTTATATAACTCCATGAAACCACACAGCTTTTCCAATCACACTCTCCAATTCCAGTAAATACCAGTTTTAAACAAGACTTGAAAATGACTATAGAGCTTGAAGACGATACTATCCCATTAAAATCCTTTTATTTTAAACCTCTTCCCTTTATTTCTTCATACTAGTAGCTTGGGACTATAACTTTTGCTTGAATGATTCACACAGGCAGGGAAATATGATGAACTTCTACAAAAAAAACACTGATTTGAAACTCTGGTCTCAATTTACCATAAAGCAATTGAAGCCATGGATATTCCAACTCACTCATCAAAAGATTCAGATGAAATTTTGCAGCTTCATAGAAAAGCTATATTAACTAAAAAATAATAATTTTTCTGGAAATAATGTCGACAATTTGGCAAACGAAGTGTAAGATGGTGCATCAGCTTCAGACACAAAAGCAATTAAAGAGAAAAAAAAGCAAAGCGCAGTGTTTCTCTGGTTATCCACTAGAGACTATAGTATAATTGATCTTATAAAAATATTACAAATTGTTGTGGATTTATGGGCTATTGTTGTATGCTTTTGCCTGATTCGAGAATTTTAAATCAATTCATTTCTTTCTTTCTACAGATATTCGCGTAAAGGAACGAACATTAGAATCTCTGTGCAGGTCTGTATTAGAAGTTACAACTTGTACTATGTTATTTTTTTCTACTTACAATTTAATATCCGCCATTACTTTGACTGATTAGATTTCTTTGTTTTCCCATGTATATTTTCAGGGGGAAAAGCAATATGAACCACCGAGATTCATGACCATAAACACTGCCATTGATCAGCTCTTGGAGGTTGAGCAAAAGCATGGTAAATCTAGTGAGTGGGGAATGACCCTCCAACGAGCATAAATTTACATGTAAAAATTTTAAAGATTGACTATATCCATGTTGGATACATATCCGTATCCAATGCACATGTGTTTGAATAACATTTCTATTATGTGTATCAATTTTGAATTCGACTAATGTAATCTCGTTTGAATTTTATGTTGTGGAGCTTGTATTTTACAGATCTGTAATATGCTTGAAAAAAAATACTTGGTTCTGTTTTTAATTTAACCCATGTTTAGGAAATTGCAAAGAGGGATATGAAGTAACAATTCAGCTAAGCATATTTACTTGTGTTGCCTTTCAGTATACAATGAAGATGAAGTTTGAGGGTGAAATGGGACTAAATTAATAGATTATTAAAATTATGTAGGTTAATTTTTTAGAATTATGTTCAAATTAAAATAAATGTAGAACTTAAGGGCTAATTATGTAATTATATCAATTTATATTAACTACCACATCATCAATCATTAAATTTTTAACGGCATTGACCAATTTGTTACTTTTTTTAAGTCAGGGGACCAGTTTCTAACTTTTGATAGTCGGAGGACACAAAAGATAATTGGAGCATAGTCGGGGACCATTTATGCAGTTTACCCTAAACTGTAATAGTTAACTGATTTAACCGTTAAATTTTATAAATTAATTAATCGAACTATTAAAAATAATTTTTAATAGTTAACTTATAGGTTAACTGTTGTTAAATAATTTATACATATATTTTATTTACAAGATTGACTACGTCAATCTCAAGGTCCTCTTATAATATAATATTTATCAGATAGATAATTTTATTATTCTCAAATGAAGCAGTGAACATGTGAAAAAAAATATAATATATTACATGTTAACATATAATCAGACCGTTAATAATAATTAACTATTAATAATTAAAATAATTAACTTTTTTAACGATTAAATTACGATTCAATAATCGCTATAACAATTAGTCGACTATTTAATGGTATGGTAAAACTACCATAAACACCACCAAATTATATATACATATTTCATCAAAATGAGCAACTGAAAATACATACACCGAACCCAGAAAAAAATCATGCCTTATTTAAAAATCATGAAATATTAATTAATTCAATTCAATTCAAAACGCGAATTTAAACGTTTTGCAACTTTATAAATGCCACAACGACCTTGTAATAGTTAGAGGTGGCAAAGGGTCATTCAGTTTAGGTTTGATTCGGGTTATTTTAATTTCGGTTATTTTGAGTTCGATATCATTCGATTTTAGTTTCGGTTCGGTTTTATTTTTTGTGTCTGTTGTGATTTGGGTCATTTCAGGCCGGTTGATTTTTCAGGACGGTTGATTTCGGTTCGGGTCAATTTCGAGTCAATAGGAGATCAATCATTTTTAATAGAGTTTTTAGGCCGGTCAGTTTTTTATACTCTACATATGGCTTTATAAAGCCAATATATTTGACTTTTTGGTGGGTTGTGCGGCTGTTCATATCTCATCTTTCTTTATTTGTATTCATATATTTTCTTTATTGTGGGTTGTTTTCGGTTCGGGTCTATTTCGGTTAAACTAAAATTCGGATCGATTTGATTTATTTTGAGTTTCAGATCAAATTTTGACTTATCATATTTAGGTCAATTTCGGATCTCGATTCAGGTCTCGAATCTTGGGTCAAGTTTTTCAGGTCTAATAATAGCACGGATTACGGGCCCAACAAAACGACAACAAAAGATATAAAATTTACAACGTTAAGAGTTAACGTCAAAACGAACAAAAGCTCACCGCACCCGTCCAATATTTTAGGGTGAATTATATTCGTGGCTATAGCTTTTAGGACGCTTTTATAATAGTCATCGAGGTTGAAAAATTTCACCGGAATCATTGTCATAAAAAGAATGTTATTTTATTAATTACTGGACCGTTATATCTAAGATGTATTAAGCTCAATTAAAGGTGTGCAAAATTTGAATCGAAAAATTGAATTATTTGACCGAATCAATACAAAAATATTTAACTCGTAATTTTATAAATATGACTCTAAAATTTTTAAATAAAATTTGAATTATAAAATGAAAATTCGAATAATTTATTTTTTTTAATAATTAGTGGATCAATTTTCAAGTTTAAGTTAAGTCTCTCAATTATGTGTTATATATACACACACATTATAACTATTTAAATTAAAATTAATCAGTATCATAACACTATAAATATTTACAATTAAATTTGAACATAAATACGACTCTTTAACTCGACTAACTCAAAAAAATTTTACTCGATTCGATCAATTATCCACCTTTAAGCTCAACCACTAGGACAATCAGAAAAACTTGTTAATATGTTTTAAGAAAATAGTTTATTTAGGTTATAAACTATAAAAAGGAAAAGTTACATTAAGTGTTAATGTGGATTGATCCCAAGGCCTTAAGGGCGGAGTGTTTAGCACCTAACCATTAGGTTAAACAATATTTATTTTATAAATTGGCAAAACATAGTATTTAAGTCCAAACTTTGACATATTTAATTTATTTTATAAAAATATATTAACCATAACATGAATTATAAAATAATATAAGAACACATTGTCAACATCAATTAATATATATTAATTTTATAGATATTATTTATAATTTATATCTACATAAAATGTTCGAGTTTGGTACAGTTTAATATAAATGATATTTAGATTAAATAACAATAGTTAATAATGTTTAAAATGCCTTATTATATTATTTTATAATTCATGTTATGATTAATATATTTTATATGATAAATGATTTAATCTTTCAAAATTTAACTTAAATACTACATTTTTGGTAAAAAGAAAATTCTCACTTATTCTAGTGGTAGTGGATATGATGGTTATTGAATACATTTTATAAAAAAAATTGGTGAAGAAGGTTATATATTCCTAATGTAACATGTGAAGGTAACATATACTAGGAATATTGTTCCAGGCCCCGTTAAAAACTTCCCTGACCTAATGGAAGAAAAGAGTAGCTGATACAATACTTAACTAAAAATAAAGAACCTAAGCCTAAACAACACAATAAATAATCTGGAACTAATTTAAATCATCCTCATAAATTAGATTACAAATACTAGCAGGCGAGTTTGAGAAATAATGGACATCCAGATCAGTAGGAGTCGCTATCTTTGCAAGAGCATCAAGAACTCGATTAGTGCCTCTCCCCGGGAATTGAAATATGATCGTCCATCCCCTTTCCAATAAAGCTTGAATATGTAACAAGACAGCCGTTGACCTTCTTTCACCCCCTCGGTGCTGTAGGGCATGTATTGCCTCCCTGCAATCACTTTCCACAACCAACTTGTTTATCTCGCGCTTCCATGCGCAGATCATTCCTTCATAAATACCCCACAACCCAACTTCGAGTATTGAACATACTCCAATGAACTTGCAAAACCCTGATATCCAAATGCCATTAGAATCCCTTATGGTCCCTCCACATGTTGATGTTTCATCGTCCAACTTGTGTCCCGTGTCAGAGTTTAGTTTAAACCATCCAGCTTCTGTCCTAATTCAACGCACTGGTGCCTATGTTGGTCCATCTTCTCTAGCATTTTTCAAGCTGGTTTCTCGTGTGGGAATGAATATATATTTAACCATCGAACTAATACTCTAAGTCTGTGACTTCTATCTATATTGATCTAGTGTCCTCTAGTGGTGAGTTAAAAACTAGTGCATTCCTTGATAACCAAATATTCCAAATGATTGCTCCAAAAAGTATATCCTACTCTATTGCATCATTCACAAACTGCTCAGGTCAGGTTTGGTTGATCCTGGTCCAATCCTATATTTTCATCGCCAGAAAGGCATTGAAAATAGTAGGTTTGATCACCAATGACCATGTTGCCATAGCTTGTGGGCACCAACATAGAATGTGGTTTGTATCTTCAAATGGTGCGGCACATAGAGGGCAACTTGTATCCGATGTAAAGTGGTGTCGTTTTCTTTCTACATTTGTCATAATGCGATCCGAGCAGGATAACCATAAGAAAATTTTGATTCTTTGAACTCTCTTGAATCTATGGATTGCCTTCCATACGTCCTCCTTTTGGTTTACATGTGGTCCACACCTGATTATATACGCGGACTTAATTTTGAATTTATGAAATGGTTGATTTCTCCAGCCTACGACATCCATTGCAAGCTATGGTACGAGTCCTTTGATTGTTGTTACTCTCAAGGCTATGTGCAATGGGATTAGATGTTGGAAACAATCCCATTTCCAATTTCCATTCTCATCAGCCATGTCAGCCACCGATTGTGTTCTCACATGATGTATCCATTGTGCAGGAACATAGGTGATTAGTGGATCAATTCTGGTGATCCAGTTATCACGCCAAAAGTTTGTAGATCTACCATTCCCAACAATTTGGCATATTTTCTCGCATACATCTTTCCAAACCATGCATAGGCCCTTCCGTAGTCTCGAGCAATTTGCATAACGAATATTGCATGGTATCCTTTGTTGCATTTGTACTTGGATCTAAGGAAGCAAACCCAAAGCGTATCCTTTTTGGAAATTAGGTGAAACTCAAGCTTCATTGGAAAGACTTCATTTATAGTGTGTAATCTACGAAATCCTAGACCTCCTTGATTTAATGGCGTGCAAAATTTTCCCCAGTTAACCAAGTAAACTCATTTACCCTCTCCTGAGATGACCTATATAAATTGTCTTATAATGCGCCCCAATTCCTCACAAGTCTTTTTTGGAAGTAAGGTCGTTTGCATTGTATACGTTGGTATCACCGCGAGTACTGCCTTAGCGAGCGTGATGCGGCCAACAAGCGATAAGGTTTTAGCTGCCCATCCATTTATTCCGAATCATCCTTACTAGATAGGCATAGGATGCCGCTATCACTCAATTATGCAGTAAAGGGACCCCAAATATTTTCCCAAGTCTTCAACTAATGTATATCCTAGCATATCACTTATTTGTTCTTTTGTTGTATGCAAAACATTTTTTTGAGAAGAACATTGTTGTTTTAGATAGGCTGACCTTGTGCCATGAGTAGAGGCAAAAATGTTCTAGAATTTCTTGAATAACTCCGGCTTGTTCCAAAGATGCTTTCGCAAATATGAGCATATCATCAGCAAAAATAAGTGAGAAATACCTGGTCCATTCTTAGATGTTTGAAAGGGTTTCCAATGTCCTGGTTAATCTCAATCTGAATAAGCTGCTCTAATCGTTCCATGCAAAGCACAAATAAATAGGGTGATAATGGATCACCTTATCGAATCCCTCTAGATGGATAAATGGTCTCAGTAATCAAACTATTCCAAAGAATCTGTGACGAGACAGAAGATACACAATGCATAATAACATGTCGTAGCGAATCTGAGATACTGATATCTCTTAGAGTATCATTAATAAAACTCCACTCTAATCTATCGTATGCTTTCTCAAGGTCGATTTTGAACGCCATCCATCCATTCTTCCCTGACTTAAGGCGCATAGAATGGATAACATCCTGAGTAATCACAATATTATCCGTAATTGCTTGTCCCGACACAATGCTTGTCTGATTTTCCGACACTAGCTTCGGCAATAATGGTTTTAATCTATTAACCACTACATTGGTAACCGCCTTGTAAATTACATTGCATAGGTTAATAGGGAAAAATTGAGAGATATTTTCTGGAGTGCTTACTTTAGGAATTAAAACCAAAAGAGTTTGATTTAAATTCCCAGGTAACTCCCCCTCTTCAAAGACCTTTCGAATCATTTTGCATATGGATGAGCCTACAATTTCCCAATTGAGTTGATAGAAGGTGCCATGGAGACCATCTGGCCCTAGTGCTTTATATCCATCCATGTTAAAAATTGCGCGGTTTATTTTTTCATCAGTAATAGGAGCTGCCAATGCTTCTTGTTCAGCCCCTTGTAGAGTACAAAATTGATCCTTGTACTTGAAACCACTACGGTCAGGTCTTTGAGTGGTAAATAGTTCATTGCAAAAATTATGGGCCAATTCCACTAGCTCCTCTACTTCTGTACACCAAGTTCCATCGTTTCGTTTGAGGGCCATGATTGAATTAATGCGTCTTTTTGCCTTGGTATAAGCATGGAAGAATTTAGTGTTTCGGTCACCATACAACGCCCATTGAGATCGTGCTTTTTGACACCACAAACTTTCCTCATGTTGTAGGACCAGCTGGTATTCAGTTTTTAATTTTGCCTCAAGTTCGATCAGGAAGTTAGAGTGAGTCCGTTGTAAAGCTCTATCAATTCCCCTAAGCCTTGCCAACAACCTTTTCTTTTTTTCCCCAATGTGGCTGAATGTCTCTACATTCTATTCGGTGGCCACGGGTCGAAAGGATTCAATATTTGCGCCAATAGAGTTATCCATTGACCAATTTGCTTTCAACATGGCTTGGAAAGTTGGATGATCTTACCAAGCTACTATAAATCCAAATGGCTGCTTGGTTTGATCCTTCTCATTGTCAACTAGTCGAACTAGTAGGGGTCTGTGTTCAGATCCAATTCGATCAAGGTGAAAAACTTGTGAATTTAGGAATGCGGTAAACCAACGAGCATTGACAAGACATTTATCTAATCTTTGTTTCACATTACCCTTGCCCATATGAAAGGGGGGCCTTGGAAACCCAGATCTAGCAAACCAGTGCTATGAATAAAGTTTGCATATTTACTACTACCTCCTTGAATATCCTCCAAGCCACCCTCTTTTCACTTGGATCTAGTATAACATTAAAGTCTCCGCCTAGGATCCACGGACAATCATCCCTAAGGTCAATTGAAGCCAAGTTCTCCCAGAGTTATCGTCGCTTAGAATTGGTTGGACTTGCATATATTGCCATAAATAGATCCATAGTTGCTCTTTGCATGAGCGAAATCTACCATTAATGAATTGATTTGAGATGTGTCAAATTTCTAAATCAACAGTATCCCGCCATAACAACCATAAGCCCCCATTGAATCCATGACATTCAACTCTATATGTGTGTGTGAAACCAAACTTGGAAATTACTTTGTCTGCAATTATTCCAAATACTCTTGGTTCAAATAATGGACTTGAAAATCCTTCGAAAAGCATGGCTTGCCACACCTTGACAGTTCTAAAAAATGATCGTCATTTAAATAATGGAAATAATACAAAGACTAGCGCTTGATCTATTGCTGAGGTGTAGCCCGACCATTTTCCACCATCTCGTCAGATAAATCATGTCATAGATCCTCACTATTCTCTGAGGACTGTGTCATCCATGAAGCAATTTCTACTTCTGAGTAATGCTCAGTCACATCAAACCTTTCTTTTATTACAAAGTCATACAATTGGTTGGCCATGCCTTGAACTCAATCTTTTGAGTTTATATTTTGTGAATTACTCTTGTTGGGTGGCTTATGTATTTTGAGGCCTTTTTTGTTTGATTTAATAGCCGATTGAGATCCAGCACTTTTACTTTTGTTTACTCTTATATATTTCTTTTGAGACCTCTCATATCCCGCCTCATTTATGGATATTACAGTATGGTTACCTTTGTTTCCAGATACCTTATGCGGTACAACTTCTGTGATCTGGTCACTTGCCAAAGAGATTACTTTTATTGAGTTTCGCTGCATATTATATGCACTTCCTTTTTTGGTTTTCCTTTCCGAATTTGATGCAAGGTGGCTGAGTTTATCGTGAAGTTTTTCTGGGAAGTCTCTTTGACAGGTTGCTTATTCCTACAAGTTGATTTACCTTTATCCCCATTTGCTTGATCCGACACAATATGCAGTCTGTTCTCGGTACCATCCTTTGTACCATCCACCACATCCTCAACCTCTAAGGCAGCAGACTGTGAACCTTTTATCCCTACCCCAGTCTTACCATAGCTTGTATTTGACACCCCACAAATATTTGTTCTTCGTCTGCGATTTGCAACAACCATCCAAGGCCCATAGAGTTCTTTTGTATCTTTCGTTGAGGATGCAGTTGTCATATGTTTGTTAAGTTCCGTAGCCGAAGTATCCATAGGTGAAGTCGAGGTTCCACAAGTTTCTTTTGTATGGCCATATATTCCACACTCAAAACAAATTTGGTTAAGCCCTTCGTACTCCAATTTTTAGAAAAATTATTAATACCTATGCACGGTTTTAGTGGCTTATTCAAGTTCACCAAGATGGCTAATCACGCAAATTTGTCTCGTTCACCAACCTTTGTGTTATAGTCTACTTTCATCACTTTTCCTACAATTTGAGAAATCTGGCGGAATAACGCTTTGCAATAGTACTTATAAGGTGTAAAACCAAAATTGATTTTGATATAACAATTTAACTTATGGACTAAATTATAAAACAATAAATTTTTAAGTATTTTCAAAGACTCACATTTTGAAAAGCCATTTTGAACCAAACACTATTTCAAGTCAAAACATATTTAAAGCTTCGATTTTTACTAAGTCTTTTCTTAAGTTTTCAAGCCAAACTTCAACAAAACGCCCAGGCGTATCGATACCCTTATGCATATCGATACAGTTTTTCAACACTAGAATTTTAATTGTTCATAGCATACCGTTACGGTCTAATCCTTTATCGATACGACATTTATCTGGGCAAGACTTTAAGTTATAGCGTATCGGTACGCGACAAAACCGTATCGATACAATTTTCTTATTCAAAAAGTATTTTTGATATAGCATACCGATACGACATGTCACCATGTCGATACGTTATGCTGACCTTTGAAAAAATCCTTGCATTTAATTTTTGAACGTTGGCTTGTTAGTTAATTGGAATCCAAAATTTTAAATGACCGTTGAACGGTATCGATACGCTAAGGGAGCGTACCGATACGCTTTTTATCAAAACTCAACTCAAGATTCCAGTGAGCAAAATCCGTATCGATACAGCTAACTGTACCGATACACCCCTTAATATGGTACCGATGCGCCCTTCAAGCATACTGATATGCCTCGTTTTTCAGTCACAACAGCTCTTTCTTATTTGAGACAAGTACCGATACGCCCACGAGCTGTATAGATACGGTAGGTTGTTGAGAAGCATTTATTACGGGAAATTGCAGCCCAACAACTCTATTGATGATCTCAACCAGCCAAACGGCTAGAAATCAATGCAAGGGTATAAAAACAAGTCTCAAATGTTACAGCAACAACTATTGAGCCTTCAAGCAACATCAAAGCACTCAAATCCAAACCTTGTTCATTTTAGAGTCAAATCTTGGTACCCAACTCCTTTGTGATTTCAATTGTAATTTTTATTGTGAATTTGGGGAATGTTTGATTGTAATTGGGTAAACATTATCCTTAGAGAGGCATTTTTAAAGTTTACCAAAAACCCTTCTTTGTAAAAATGAGTGGATTAAGCTTTGGGTGGAAAGCTTAATTAAAATTGTAAGGTTTCCTTCTCATCCAAGAAAAGGGGAAGAATCAAGTAGTGGATTGGTTGAAAATCCTTAGTGGGAGCTAAGGTAGTGGATGTAGAGTTCATTGGAGAACTTGAACCACTCCAATTGCATTGTGTTCAATTTTTATTCTTCCATTTTCCACCTTTAAAACTTTTATCGCCAATTCATCCCCTCTTGGCCATTTGCAATAGTTTGATCAACTCAACAATTGGTATTAGAGCTACACTCATTGGAAGGATTACAATCCTCTTAAATCGATTCTAGTAGAGTTTGGTCAACAACAAGTCAAGCAATGGCGTCCATTTCCATTTCCAACCTCTATGAGTCTCAATCTACCACCAAACCACCATTCTTCAATGGGGATAACTACCCATATTGGAAGAATAGGATGAGACTCTTCATCAAATCCACCGACTACATGGTATGGGATGTAGTTGAAGAAGGGTCATACATTCCGATGAAGAAGGATGGTGAAGGAAGACTTGTCCCAAAGGTGAAAACCAAAATGACCGAAGATGATTGTTGAGTGCATAAATGTTCTATATTTTAGCCCTCATTTTTCCATATTATTGATGCACTCAAGCATGTTTAGTTGCATATTAAGATAGATTTTACATAAACATCACAATTGGAAAATATTACACAGATGCTGCTGATTTTGGTTTATTTTTGCAGGTGCCTGTCATGGTAGCATCCATGGCAGCAAAGGAGCAGAAGGTAGTTGCAGAGCTGGAATGAAGAAGAGAAGGAAACTGTCCGCTACAATGATGTCGTGACCGCTGCCGTGGTAGAAGAGGCGACATTGAAGACCATGGTGACAGAAAATGCAAAGTGGAGTTCGATCGATAGAGCATTTAAAGCCTGATTTTCGTGGACCACTTGCATAACTGTTGGAGCCCAGAAGCACAAGGAAGGCCTGGTCCTAAGTTTAAGGAAAAAGTCAATGCAAGAAGATAGGGCGAATTAAAAGACATCTACTCATAGATTTAGTCTTTAATAGAGTTGTACTTTAATTCAAACTTGTATTCTCGTCTATTAAGAAAACCCAAGACCAAGGCATATATATATATATGCTTGTAATTCGACTAGGCAAAGGATATCAAGCTCCTAGCCATCTTCCCCCAAAACCCTAGTCGTTTCTCTCTCTCCATCATGTTCTAAACTTCCTCTAGGGTAAAGGGTTGATCTTGTAAAGTAGTTGAAAGGGTTGTACTGTTTTAGGAATTTTCTGTTCAATTCAATAAAAGCTTCAAGTTTATTTACTCTGGTTTCCACATCTCATAAGAGTATCGGGAGAGCATTGTGAGGTTACCCATTTACTTAATATCGGGAGAGTCAAGTATACAAAAGGAGTAAATACATGTTTTACAGTTTATGGTTAAACCATATTGGCATAGGGATAGGCTCAAGGTTAAGCAGCTAAGGAAGAATTCATAAACATCGGTGTTCATCCTTCGATTCACGCCGGGAGGTATCATCTAAGACGTGTTCATTGACAAAACTTGGGCCTAGGGATAGGACGAGTCACAATAGGGATTCTTGTTGAACTTGAAGTACAGAGTTGTTGATCACTGTCGCGACATCAACAGACCTCTGCCGCGACAAGAGCGACGACAGACAGAACATGAGGCCTTCTGAACAGTGCAACACCTGCACTATTGAGCAAATCAATACCAACCTATTTTCTCAATCTGATTACTTTATCTTTTACTTTAGCTTATTCTCAAGATTTCTCCAAACATTTATTTAAACTTAATTCTTTTCTTGTGCAACAATCTAAGGATAAAAGTATTTCCAGTCCTTGTGGAGACGATATCCGATACTTCGTATCACTTTATTACTTGCGACGTGCACACTTGCACCTATTTGCGATAGACTCTTTTACACGCAACAAGTTTTTGGCGCCGTTGCCGGGGACTGCAACATACCTTTACCTTTTATTACTGCACATTTTTATTTTTATTTCTTATTTGTTTTTAGTTGTTTTATTTTCCCTTTGCTTTTCACAAGGTTCTTCTATTGCTTATGCACAGATCGAGACGAGGTAAAGAACCTGAGTACAAATTAGATCCAGAAATCGAACGAACATATCAACTCAGGAACCAAGCCTGACTCTTGATAGAAAGAAACAACTATCTTGAGGAAAGACTGGAAGCAATGGTGAACGGAAGACAAGGCAATGGGGCAGATAATTTCAACAACAACAACAACCCTAGGGGTGATGTTGATCCTCCTAATGATGCCCAAAACAATCGGTCGCCGCCTGCTGCCCTAACAGTACGACAGATTTGCCGAGAGTACATGGATAACGACCATGTTGAACTGGAAACTACGCTGCCAGATGTGGAAGCTGAACACTTTGAACTAAAACCTGTGATGTTCAGCATGATAAATTCCGCTGGTCAATTTGGTGGATCTGCTACTGAGGACGCGCGTGAACATCTGAAAACCTTCCAGGAGATTTGTGGATCATTCAAACAGCTAGGAATAAGCCCGGAAGTACTGAGACTCCGGCTATTTCCTCATTCATTGAGAGATAGAGTGAAAACTTGGCGGAACAAGTTAACGCCGGGTTCAATAAGAACTTAGGCAGACCTTTGTCGTGAATTTCTTTCTCGTTTTAATCCTTCCCTCTTATCTGAAAGATTGCGTAACGAGATTTTTACTTTTCAACAAGAAGATGATGAACCAATACACGAGGCATGAGACCGATTTACAACTCTCTTACGAAACTGCCCGATGCTTGGATTCCCTATTTGGAATCAGGTTGTCAAATTCTACAATGTTGCCAATGCACACACTCGGATGAGGATAGATTCAACAGCAAACGGCTTGCTATTGGACAAGGAACCAGAGGATGCAATGCTGGTGTTGAAAAAGTTAGCTAAAAACGATGAGCAGTTCGCCACAGCTCGTAGAGGAGGTAGACGAGGAGTATCTGTAAAGGAATACGAATCTGACAACTCGGTCAAAACTCAAATTGCATACCTCACCAAGATAGTTGAAAACATGCAACGGAAGGAATCTAAGGTTGTATTTTCTGTCGAAGTGGTGTGTGAAACTTGCAGCGGAAACCACAGTACAAATGAGTGTCCCTTACAGTTGGAAGAGGGGATGTATGTTGGAAATTATAACAAGAACAGAAGCTATGATTCCAACAACTACAACCCAAACTAGAGGAAGGACCCCAAATTTTCCTAGAGTAACCCGAACAATGCATTGAACCCTCCAGTCCAGAATAACCAGAACCAAGGGGGTCCTAGAATCCTGTCAATGCAGCAACCACAACAGCAACCACAACAACAGCCGACAACCACAACGAGCATACTGGAACAGACCCTGACAACCTTCATTTCTCAAACAGGAGCATATATGGCAAAATGGATCACTTTGTCAAGAAGACTGAATCCGTCATGGATAAGACAGAGATGAGAATAACAAACCATGAGGCTACCCTAAAATCCCTAGAGACACAGATGGGTCAGGTTTCACAGTTCATAAACCCAAGGCAGAATGGAGGATTCCCTAGTGATACCGAGGTCACTAGAAAACCCACACATGAGCAGTGCAAAGCTATTACAACAAGGAGTGGGAAACAATTACAAGGGCCGATAATTAAAGAAACATCTGATAAGGAATCGACCCTATAGACACATGCCGAGAACACTGCCTCGGCAGAAGCAAAACAGCCTGATGTCGCCACACTTGCCACGACAGCAAAAGAAATAGAGGAGCAGACAGAAGAAACTACAAAATGTGAGCCTCCTCAAATCTGATTCCCATGTGAAGGATGCCTCGAAGACTGCCGTCCTCCACCCCCTTTTCCACAGCGGTTGAAAATACAGAAACAGGAGTACCAGCTTAAGAAAATCTATGATGTTTTTAAGCAAGTACACATCAATATCCCGCTGTTAGAAGCCATTAAGCAGAAGTCTGGTTATGCAAAGTTCCTTAAGGATGCAATGTCCAGGAGATCCAGACTTGGGGAATTTGAAACTGTGATGATGACAGAAGGATGCATGTCAATCCTTCATAAGCGTCCACCCCCAAAGAAGAAGAATCCCGGGAGCTTCATAATACCATGCATAATTGGTGATAAATTTGTGGGTAAGGCACTTTGTGATCTAGGTGCTAGTATTAATCTAATGCCCAAATCTGTATTCCAGAAGCTAGGTATTGGACAAGCAAGATCCACAATAGTCATGCTGCAACTGGCAGGCCGCTCTTACGTACAACCGGAAGGAAAGATTGAAGATATTTTGGTAAGAGTGGATAAGTTTATATTTCATGCTGACTTTCTTGTCTTAGACTGTGAAGCAGATGAAAACGCACCGATCATCCTAGGGCGACCTTTCCTAGCCACATGGAGAATAGTGATCGATGTAGAGAAGGGAGAATTGACTATGAGAGTCAATGACCATCAGATAAAGCTCAATGTTCTCCAAGCTATTAAACAATCTGATGCAGAAGAAGAATGTAAGGCAATATCAGAAGTAATCATAGACCAACCTTGCATCAGATCAAGTTGTCACGACAGACAATTTGGTCACTGCCATCGCAGTCACTTAGAAGACTGCCACGACAGCGTTGACGACATCGACTCCTCAGCCAATGAAGCATCTCACACTGAAGGTTCTGAGGAGGTAAATTGGATAGGCACACGTCCAGGTAAGTTCTTCGAGCCTTTGAATTATACCTCAAATGAACATGTGATCCAAAAGCCTTCCATTGAGCAGCCACCTGTTTTAGATCTTAAACCCCTATCAGGGCAACTTAAATATGTTTTTTCTTGGAATCAATGATACGTTGCCCGTAATCATCTCATCTAAGTTGATGCAGGAAAAGGAACAACAGCTGATCAGGATGCTACATCAGCATAAGAAGGCAATTGGATGGACCATTGCTGACATCCAAGGTATCAATCCGGCAATATACATGTACAAAATCCTCTTGGAGGATGACCATAAGCCGACGATTGATGCTCAAAGAAGACTAAACGAAGCTATGCGAGAGGTGGTACGAAAAGAGATCATCAAGTGGCTTGATGCTGGAATTATCTATGCCATCTCGGATAGCAAGTGGGTGAGCCCAGTACAATACGTACCCAAAAAGGGAGGCATAACGATAGTAACCAACAATGAAAAACGAGCTAATCCCATCCAGGACTGTGACCGGTTTGAGGGTTTGTATGGACTACCGGAAGCTTAATAAAGCTACCCGGAAGGACCACTTCCCCTTACCCTTTATTGACCAAATGTTAGATATATTAGCGGGGAAGCCTTATTATTGTTTTCTTGATGGCTACTCAGGTTACAACCAGACCGCAATTGCACCGGAGGATAAGGAGAAAACAACCTTCACATGCCCATACGGAACATACGCCTTTCGAAGAATGCCATTTGGACTATGCAATGCTCCACCAACATTCCAGCGATGTATGATGGAAATATTCTCGGATATGGTGAAAGATTTCCCGGAGATATTCATGGATGACTTTTTCGTCTTTGGAGACAGTTTCAACGATTGCCTAGGCAATTTGAAGAAGGTGCTTGAAAGATGCGAGGAGGCTAACCTTGTATTAAACTGGGAAAAATGCCACTTTATGGTGGATGAGGGCATAAGGCTGGGACACAAGGTCTCCTGCCGCGGCATAGAAGTGGACATAGCAAAAATTGAAGTTATTGAAAAACTACCGCCACCCACAACAGTCAAGGGCATACGAAGTTTCTTAGGACACGTCGGATTTTATCGTAGATTTATTTCCAATTTCTCTAAAATTACTAAACCACTGCGTCTCTTGTTGGAACAAAATAGGGCCTTTGACTTTAACACTAAATGTACTGAAGCATTCAGGACACTAAAAAAGAAGCTAGTAACAGCCCCAATAGTACAACCACCAGACTAGAGTTTACCGTTCGAGATCATGTGTGACGCCAGTGACTATGCTGTCGGGGCATCACTAGGGCAGAGGAAGGAGAAACTCTTCCACATTATATATTATGCCAGTAAGTCCTTAAATGATGCCCAAATTAACTACACCACAACAGAGAAGGAGTTGCTAGCAGTGGTGTTTGCAATTGACAAGTTTCGACCATATATACTTGGAACAAAAGTTGTGGTCCATACAGATCACTCAGCACTCAAATATCTGTTCACCAAGAAGGATGCTAAGCCAAGATTGATACGTTGGATTCTGCTGCTGCAAGAACTCGATATTGACATCAAGGACAAAAAGGGAACAGAAAACCTAGTAGTTGATCACTTGTCAAGACTGGAGATGAGAAAAGACCAAGAGAAAGACAAGACTAACATACTGGAAACTTTCCCAGACGAGCAGTTATTCACTGCCACCAGCACTACCGCGATAGCCACGACGGCAGGTAAACTTCTTGAAATCCCTTGGTATGCTGACATTGTAAATTACATCGTGAGTGGTTTATTACCTCCTGAACTTAATTACAAGGCTAGGAAGAGGTTCCGAAATGATGCAAAACATTATTATTGGGACGAACCTCTTTTATTTAAGCATTATGCAGATCAAATCATCAGGAGATGCATACCACAGGAAAAGCAGGAAGAAGTGCTTCACCACTACCATGCTGCTCCTTATGGAGGACACTTTGGAGGGAACAAAACTGCTGCCAAAGTTTTGCAATCTGGTTTCTATTGGCCTACACTGTTTAAAGATGCACAAGCTTTTTACAAGAGCTGTGATAAATGCCAAAGGACTGGAAACATTTCTAGAATGCATGAGATGCCCCTGTAGAACATTCTTGAAGTCGAAATTTTCGGTGTTTGGGGAATCGACTTCATGGGACCATTCCCAGCCTCTTGTGGGAATTTGTACATACTGTTGGCAGTAGACTACGTGTCCAAGTGGGTAGAGGCTATCGGCACACAAAAGAATGATGCCAAGACCGTGCAAAGATTTCTCCACAAACATATCTTCTCAAGGTTTGGCATCCCAAGGGCAATTATTAGTGATGAGGGTAGGCACTTTGACAACAGGGTAATTGCTAGCGCGCTGAAGAAATATGGAGTTACACACAAGATCGCAACAGCATATCACCCTCAAACTAATGGGCAGGATGAAATCTCAAATAGAGAAGTGAAGAACATCCTAAAAAAGATGGTTAAACCAACTAGAAAGGATTGGTCTCTTCACCTAAATGATGCACTATGGGATTACAAAACTGCATTTAAGACACCATTGGGAATGTCACCTTACTGCCTCATCTACGGAAAAACCTGTCACCTACCTGTCGAGATAGAACATAAAGCATACTGGGCTATCAAGACAGTTAACATGGACTGGAACAAAGCAGGACAGAAAAGGCTGCTGGACTTGAATGAAATTGAAAAAATTCGAGCAATGGCCTATGATAACACCAGGATATACAAGGACAAAACAAAGAAGTGGCACGACAGAAAACTGCTACCACGATAGTTTAGCCCAGGGCAGAAGGTGTTGTTATTCAACTCTAGGTTGAAGCTTTTCCCAGGAAAGCTAAAATCTAGATGGTCTGGACCCTTCCAAGTTGTCCAGGTTTTTCCTCATGGTGCCATTACAATTAGATCAATCAAGGACAGGCACCAATTCAAAGTCAACGGGAAAAGGCTAAAGCACTATCAGGGGACTGAAGCCCCAAGAGTGCAGGAAGTAGTTACTTTAGGAGATGCCCCTCAAGGCATCCCTAATTTAACTTAGTTTATTTTTTTTGTTTTTTTTTTATTTTTTATTGTTTTAGGAAATAAGAATTTAATATTTTGTTTATTTAGTTTGCAGGTAAATAAAGAAAGCATAGTTAAGAGAAGGAATGAACCAGCCCACAACACTCACAATAGCCCACGAAGCCCAATGGAACAAGGCTTTCGTGACAGCCTATTACCAGCTGTCACGGTAGAAGCATAAAATACAGCCTGTCATAGAGCTGTCGCGACAGACACAGAAACGCGTAATAGACGCGCAGCAGACACAGAAACGCATGACAGATGTGTCAGGAAACCGCGTGACAGCTAGCTCCGTTATTCACGCCTCCCGTTACAGTTCCAACAGGGAAAATAATCTCGTTCTATGTAAACCTCTCTTCCCATTTCATTTTCACCATATTCTCTTCTCTCTAGTTTGTTTTTGACGATTTAGCTTTTCAAGAATTTTCTTGTATTTCCACAGTTTCCTTACAATGACTACACGATCAACCAGAAGAAGTGCTACCTCCATATCTGCCACGGCAGTATCTACACCAAGCCACAACAGAATCCCTAGGAGGTTCACCTCGGCAGACTCAGAAAAGAGATATTACAACTCTTTTCAGAAACGAGAGATATGAGAGGAACGAGGTTTCACATACACTTAGAAAACATGCGATCTATGGCTCAAAGCGTTCATCTCCAAGAGGATCATCGCGTTAAAGTGGCAGATGTTTGATGTCCAACCAGAAGAGATGAATGTCACCTTGGTCCATGAATTTTACGCTGCCATCTCATCCAAGGATGCCACGACAGTAACTGTTAGGGGTAAGGAAATCTCCCTTGAGCCGGCCTATATCAACACACTTTATGGCCTTTATATGGGCAGAAAGGAGGATGCACATAGTAGGTTTGTTAGTAGTCTGTCGCCGGCAGACTATGATAGCATCATGGCAGACTTGACAGAAGAAGGCACCACCTGGAACGATAATCCCAAGCACAGATGGACGGTGCGAAGGACCCAGCTCTTACCGGCAGCCAAACTCTGGAACCACTTTGTAAAGAATCGTCTTATGCCAACATCACACAACACAACAGTGGACCGGTAGAGACTTGCCCTCGTGCATTCCATCATCAACAAGTGGCAGATCAACGTTGGTAAATATATACTCGATGACATCCATAAGTGTGCAACAAGAGTAATGGCTCCCCTTTTCTTCCCCTCCTTAATCACCACCCTCTGCCGATCCAATAATGTGCCCGAGATCGCTGAAGACGTAAGGATCCAAGGCAAAGGGTGGACGCAACAGAACCTCTACAACTTGATGGAGCTGAAGGAAGCAACCCCAGTAGCATATGTTGATCCCTCTGCCACGACAGACCCAATGATAGAACCAGATTCCACGGAACCTGTCGCGGCAGAGCCTGAGCAGACAGAGCCCGCACAACAAGCAGACACCTCCTCCAACCAACTCCTTCAACTGCTGAAAAAGATGGACGCCAGACAACTGGGATTCATGGAATTCATGAGGGAATTCACCACTGCCACGGTAAATTTCATTAAAGTTGATCTTAATCACCCAAATGTAAAGTTTCCCTCTTTCCCAGAAAACCTTTTTGCCACCCCTACACATGCTGCCAGCCGTAAGACGCCCACACTAATTGTTGCCTCCACTACACCCTCTGCCACAGCCGGAGACGGCGACATACGATCTGCCACTCCCTGAGGAACCAAATGGAAGGAACCACTGCCAGAGATTGATCCCAAGTACTTTGAAGGTTTCTCCTCATCCTCAGTCTGGTAGGATGACTCCGACTCGGAGCCCTCTGTTGTACGGGAGTTAGCCAAAGACTTCCCTCCAATGAAGAAGAAGAAGTTGAATGTTACTATTGAGAGACCCTACCACGATAGAGTAGACGGCAGCAGTAGTGACAGCAAACTCGAGGTCTTGGACAAGGCCCCAAAGATCTCACCTACCCGAGTCCAGCCACTTCGAGAGGCCAAAAAGAAGGTAGCCTCACCATCTCCAAATCCCAAGCCAGCCTCTGCCACCAAAGTAACTGCCCGCCGGCAGCTCCGCATCAGCAGCAGCGACGACAGCTCTTCAACTTAAGCTCTTTTAATTTTCTGTCGTCTTTGCTTTTATTTTATATTTGTGATGTTTATTTTTCATTTTGTTTATGTGTCATGCATTGAGGACAATGCAACCCTTGAGTTTGGGGGGTGCTGTTCTCCTTTAATTACTGAACTTTATTTTAGTTGTGTGTCATTTCTAGTTAAATTTTTGTTAAAAGAATGGCTTAAGTCTTTGAACTGCATTTACCTGCCGCGACATTCTCTGTCGTGACAATATCTTTAGGATATTTTAGAAATTATTTAGAGCCTTGCTATAGTTCTGAACTTTAAAAACACCTTTTGTGACTTATATGATGTCCGGACTACTGTTAGTAAACTTAGAATAGAAAACCTAACCAGTCGAGTTGCCTCTAAAGGTGCCTAACACCGGCTCTAGGTAAAGAAAAAAAGGAAAAGAAAAACATAGACTCAGTTGCCCCTAGAGGTGCCTAACACCGGCTCTAGGAAGATAGCTAGAGGTGCCCAAAACTGGCTCTAGTTTAAAAAAGGAAAAGAAAAACTTGGGTCTAAGTTAGAAAAAACTAAAGAAGCCTAAGAATTGCCTCCAATTAAAAATTATTTGAAATAAAACTCAAGTGAGTAGCATAACTATTCTAGTTGCTAAAGAGTCTAGTCACATATATGTTCACAAAACCTGCACACACTTGCACAAGAATTATAGCATTGTTACGGATAAGTCCATAAATACCCAACAAGGTACTGCTCTTGATAGTGAAGGTGCTAAAGGTAATGACAGTTCATTGAGTTAAGCCAAGCCTTTCATTCTTAGTTAGGTTGCATTTGCTTGAGGACAAGCAATAACTTGAGTTTGGGGGTGTGTTGAGTGCATAAATATTCTATATTTTAGCCCTCATTTTCCATATTATTGATGCACTCAAGCATGTTTAGTTGCATATTAGGATAGATTTTACATAAACATCACAATTGGAAAATATTGCACAGATGCTGCTGATTTTGGTTTATTTTTGCAGGGGCATGTCGTGGCAGCATCCATGGCAGCAAAGGAGCTTCTAGAAGGTATTTGCAGAGCTGGAATGAAGAAGAGAAGGAAATCGTCCGCTACAATGCTGTCGTGACCGCTGCCGTGGCAGAAGAGGCGACAATGAAGACCATGGTGACAGAAAATGCAAAGTGGAGTTCGATCGATAGAGCATTTAAAGCCTGATTTTCGTGGACCACTTGCATAACTGTTGGAGCCCAGAAGCAGGAGGAAGGCCTAGTCCTAAGTTTGAGGAAAAAGTCAAAACAAGAAGATAGGACGAATTAAAAGACATCTACTCAGAGATTTAGTCTTTAATAGAGTTGTACTTTAATTCAAACTTGTATTCTCGTCTATTAAGAAAACCCAAGACCAAGGCCTATATATATGCTTGTAATTCGACTAGGCAAAGGATATCAAGCTCCTAGCCATCTTCCCCCAAAACCCTAGTCGTTTCTCTTTCTCCATCATGTTCTAAACTTCCTCTAGGGCAAAGGGTTGATCTTGTAAAGTAGTTGTAAGGGTTGTACTGTTTTAGGAATTTTCTATTCAATTCAATAAAAGCTTCAAGTTTATTTACTCTGGTTTCCACATCTCATAAGAGTATCGGGAGAGCATTGTGAGGTTACCCATTTACTTAATATCGGGAGAGTTAAGTATACGAAATGAGTAAATACGTGTTTTCCAGTTTATGGTTAAACCATCTTGGCCTAGGGATAGGTTCAAGGTTAAGAAACTAAGGAAGAATTCATAAACATCGGTGTTCATCCTTCGATTCACGCCGGGAGGTATCATCTAAGACGTGTTCATCGACAGAACTTGTGCCTAGGAATAGGACGAGTCACAATAGGGATTCTTGCTGAACTTGAAGTACATAGTTGTTGATCGCTGCCGGGACATCAACAAACCTCTACCGCGACAGGAGCGACGACAAACAGAACATGAGGCCTTCTGAACAGTGCAACACCTGCACTATTGAGCAAATCAATACCAGCCTATTTTCTCAATCTGATTACTTTATCTTTTACTTTAGCTTATTCTCAAGATTTCTCCAAACATTTATTTAAACTTAATTCTTTTCTTGTGCAACAATCTAAGGATAGAAGTATTTCCAGTCCCTGTGGAGATGATATCTAATACTTCGTATCACTTTATTACTTGTGACATGTACACTTGCACCTATTTGCGATAGACTCTTTTACACGCAAAAATGATAGAAGAAGAATGCAAGTCAATGGTAAAGCCTTGCATGTCATCTTTTATGCTATTGGTCCGGATATCTACTCCAAAGTGTCTTCGATCGAGAATGCCAAGGAAGTTTGGGATACCCTCGAGACAACATATGAGGGAACTAGTGATGTCAAAGAGACAAAGATCAGGCTACTCAATCCAAGCTATGAAAACTTCAAGATGGATCCCGATGAAAGTGTCTCAAAGATGTTTGATCGATTCTCGGCCATCGTCAATGGATTGAAAGTTTTTGGTGAAATCATTCCCAAAGACAAGCTAGTGAGGAAGCTATTGTACTCTCTTCCAGAATCTTGGGATAGCAAGAGAACGGCCATTATTGAAGCTAGAGATTTGAAAACTCTCAAGCTTGATGCTCTTGTTGGATCTCTACTTACCCATGAGATCATGAAGAATGGAAGAGAAGAAGAAAAAAAGATGGAGGAGAATAAGGTTGAGAATAAGGAAGTTGAGAAAAAGAAGATTGGAATCGCACTTAAAGCTTCATACCATGATAACGATTCAAGTGAGGATGAAGATGAGGAGATGGCCATATTGGCCAAACGATTCACTTGCTTCATGAAGTCCAACCGAGGAAGAAAGTTCAATAGAAAAGGGGACTTCAAAACAAGAGTAAAGAAGAGGAGAAGGACCAACTCATCTAATTTTGATTTTACCTATGATGAGCTTCATGATGCATATGATGAGTTGCAAGAGGTCTATGATAAGTTAGTTGAAAAATATAAAGAATCAATTTTGAGAAATAAGAAAAATATTTCCGATTTGAAAATTCAAAATGAGTCTCTTTCAAAATCTAACTCGAAATTGGAAAAGAAGGTTTTATATTTGATAAACCTTTCAAATGATCTTAAAACGAAAAATCTTGATCTTGAAAAACTTTTTTCCGGTTTTCAAGATTATCACACAAAGAAGATGGATAATCTTAAAACTTCTATTACTATTAGGAGAAATAATTTTGAGAAAGGAAATTCATCTAATACCCAATATGTAAAAAGAAAACCATTTTATCCTAAACAAAGAAATTTTTCAAAGCAATATAAAAATAAAAGAATTAGGAGTGTTTGGGTTCCCAAGGAACTCATTGTTTCTAATAATATGAATGCTATTGCTTCTTGGATTCCTAAGGAAACCAAGGTTTTGAGGGCTAACACACATGGACCCAAAATGATTTGGGTACCAAAAACCAAAGACTAATTTCTTTGTTTGTAGGGGAGCATTGCTACAAGGCCAAAGCTTCATGTCAAAACTGATGGTACCTTGATAATGGATGCTCAAGACACATGACCGGTGGCAAGAGTAGATTCTTGGAACTAAAGCCAAAGAGTGGAGTAATGACTTTCGATGACAACTCCAAAGGCCACATTGAAGGAATTGGCTCAATTGGTAATCACTCTTCTATTTTTATTGAAAATGTTCTATATGTCAACGGTCTTAAACATAATTTATTGAGAATTAGTCAACTATGTGATAAAGGTTTTAATGTCCTCTTTGATAAAAGTGGTTGCAAAATAATGAACATTAAAACAAATCAATTGATGCTCATAGGGCATAGGATAGGAAATATCTACATGGTGCATTTAGATGACATTCACACATCTCATACATGTTTAGTTGCACATGATGAACATGACTCATGGCTTTGACATAGAAAATTAGGACACGCTAGCATGAGTGTTTTAAAGAAATTAGTTTCCCTTAATCTTGTTAGAGGTTTACCCAAACTTAAGTTCTTAATGATAAAATATGTGATGCATGCTCTAAGGGTAAACAACATAGAACCTCATTTAAATCCATTAATGATGTCTCTACTAGTAGATGCTTACAATTAATTCATATGGATCTTTTTGGGCCAATAAGGACTATGAGCTTGGGTGGTAAATCATATGTTTTTATATTTGTTGATGACTATTCTAGGTTTACTTGGGTTCTATTCTTAAGTACAAAAGATGAGACTTTAGAAAAATTCATCACATTTTCAAAAATAACTCAAAATGATCTTGAGCTTAAAATCACTCACATTAGAAGTGATTATGGAACCGAGTTTTAAAATTTAGGTTTTGAAGAGTTTTTAAATGAAAATGGGATTAGCCACAATTTTTCCGCACCTCGCACTCCTTAACAAAATGGGTAGTTCAAAGGAAAAATCGAACTTTAGAAGAAATGGCTAGAACTATGCTTTGTGAAAATAATTTACCTAAATATTTTGGGCGGAAGCCACAAATACCACTTGCAACATTATAAATCAAGTAATGATTATGTCAATTTTGAAGAAAACACCATATGATATTTTAAAATCTAAGAAGCCTAACATTAGCTATTTTCATCCATTTGCTTGCAAGTATTTTGTTTTAAACAATGGAAAAGACAATTTAGGTAAATTTGACGCTAAAAGTGATGAATATATTTTCTTAGGATATTCCTCAAACTCTAAAGCCTATCGGGTATTTAATAAGAGAACTTTAGTAGTAGAAGAGTCTATTCATGTTGTTTTCGATGATAACCTCCATCCGAGGAAGGATTCTTGTGATGATGATGATGATGTATGGATCATTGAAGCCATTGATGGAGGATAAACGTCAAAGGTGGATGAGATTCCAACAAAAGAAGAAGATGCACAAGATCCACCTCTTGAAGCCTTGAAGGACTTGGCTCTTGAGGAAAAGAAGGTGACATACCCAAGGGAGTTCAACTATGTCAAAGGTGGTGAAATCTTGGGTGATCCATCCAAGGGGGTAACCACTAGATCCTCTCTCAAATTAATGAATCATGTTGCATTTCTTTCATGCATTGAGCCTAAAAATATCAAAGAAGCATTAAAAGATAATTTTTGGATTTTGTCCATGCAAGAAGAATTAAATCAATTTGAGAGAAGTAAAGTATGGGCATTAGTTGAAAGGCCTAGTAATCAATCTAGTATAGGAACTAAATGGGTCTTTAGGAATAAACTAGATGAGACTGGTAACATAGTGAGAAACAAGGCTAGGCTTGTTGCTCAAGGTTACACTCAAGAAGAGGGAATTGATTTTGATGAAACTTATGCACCCATAGCTAGAATGGAAGCTATTAGGATGCTTCTAGCATTTGCATGTTATCATGATTTCAAGCTTTTTCAAATGGATGTAAAAAGTGCTTTTCTAAATGGTTTTATAAATAAAGAAGTGTATGTTGAACAACCACCGGGTTTTGAGGATTCAAAATTTTCAAATCATGTTTTTAAATTAACCAAAACTCTTTACGGTTTAAAACAAGCTTCTAGAGCTTGGTATGAAAGGCTTTCAAACTTTTTAATTGAAAAAAGTTTTAAAAAAGGCAAGGTGGACACTGCATTTTTCATAAAAAGATATTGTAATGACATCTTAGTAGTGCAAATTTATGTTGATGATATAATTTTTGGTTCTACTAATGAATGTTATTGCAAAGAATTTACTAAGCTAATGCAAGGTGAGTTCGAGAGGAGCATGATGGGGGAGCTCTCATTCTTCTTGGGGCTCTAAATCAAACAAAGGAAGGATGACACCTTCATAAATCAAGCAAAGTACCTGAATGATATGCTCAAAAAGTTCGGCTTGGAGAATGTAGAGCCTCAAGCCACCCCTATGAGCTCTTCTATAAAGCTTGACAAAGATGGAGGAGGTAAATGTGCTGATTCTAAGCTTTATAGATCCATGATAGGTTCTTTGCTTTACTTTACCGCAAGTAGACCGGATATTATGTTTAGTGTTTGCTTGTGTGCTAGGTTCCAAGCTAGTCCTAGAGAATCACACTTAGTAGCCATTAAGAGAATTTTTAGATACCTTAGAGACACACCTAACTTAGGTCTTTGGTGTCCTAAGGATTCTTCCTTTAGCCTTCATGTTTACTCAGGTGTGGATTATGGGGGATGCAAGATAGATAGGAAAAGTACCTCCGAAACATGCCAATTCTTAGGTAGTATGCTCGTATCTTGGTTCTCTAAGAAACAAAATAGCGTAACCTTATCTACCATCAAAGCGGAGTACATATCCTTAGAGAGTTATTGTGCTCAAGTCCTTTGGATGAAGCAACAAGTCTTAGATTATGGTGTTAAAGTAGAAGCCATACCCCTTAGGTGTGACAACACTAGTGTCATTTGTCTCACTAAGAATCTCATCCAACGTTCTAGAACCAAATATATAGAAATTATACATCATTTCATTAGAGACCATGTTTTGAAAAATGATGTTGATCTAGAATATGTTGATACATTGAACCAATTAGTGGATATATTTACCAAACCTTTAGATAAAGAGCGTTTTTGGACCCTTAGAAGAGAGTTAGGGATAACTAGCCTTTCTTGACCCTTTTAGGTCCCAAATGGTCAAAATTTTGCTCAAAATTGGTTGATATTCATGCTTGTGTTAATTTGCCTCCTTTTGTTTCTATGCATGTTGCGAGGGAGAGTATGCATAATTTTAGACGTTAAATCTTGTTCATATGTCATTCACATGCATCTAGGAACGTTTAAAGTTGGATTTTTGAACTTGAAACTGTCAAAATTTCACTATCTAGTAAAGGCGTATCGATATGGCTAAAACCGTATCGATACGGGTTCGTCAAGGGAAGTGATACATGTCAAACTGTATCGATACGGTCACGCGTATCGATACGGTATTGAAATCGAATTTAAAATTAAGGCAAGGCATATCGATACGCTCTACAAGCGTACCGATACGGTTCGATGGAGAGTTAAATTAGGGCTGTTATTTGACAAAACACTTTTACAAACTTTCCCCCTCTTTTTCTCTAAAAACTCTAGCCGCAAATATCTATAAAACCCCCTTAATCTCTCAATTTTTTTCACATCAAACTTCAAATTCTTTGAGGGTTTTTCATCAACACATCAAAGCCAAGCTTTGTTAGCAATCTTGTGCATTCACATCAACCCATTCATCCATTCTACTAAATCAATGTATAAACTTTTTTCCTTTTTTCTTTTTAATTTTTGTTTGCTTTTATTGGTTGATTTCACTTAATTTTTGTATAAAACATATATATGTGATATGGGTTTTCAAGTTTTTACAAAAACTTTTCAAAATCCAAAATTTTTCCATTTGAATATAATTTTTTATCGTATATTTTTGTAAACTGTTTTTCAAAAAAATAACTAATCTTTTCTTTTATTCCTGTATATATTTTTGACATTAAATTTTTTTTCAAATACCTTGAATTATTGAAATTTATTGTTGGATTGAATGAGATGATAATTGCATACATATTCAAATTGTTTTGATGTTTTCTGGATTATGGCACCCAAAAAGAAAGCGAAACGATTATTAGCCACTACTTCCGATCCTATTGAGGATGACGAGGGTAATCCTAAACCAAATCTCCCTTACATAATCCAACGTAGTTTTCCAAACCATTTGAATATGTCACGTTATAAACTTTTTCAAGGTTTTACTCTTAGGGAAGAACGTGTCGTGCCAATTCCTTTTTAAACTCAGAACGCTTTAAATTTGCATACCTTTCTTTGATTCAACAATGGAAATTTATAAACTTCTTGAACCTTTCTCCCGTTTTATATCGAAATTTGGTCACAATTTTCTTTTCCAATGCCATATGCATTCATAATGAAACGAGAGAACACATTGTTGCTATAGAATCTCATCTTATGGGCACAACTTTTCAAACCGATCAAGATGTTCTTTGTAAAGCTTTTGGTTTTGAAAAAATTGATGATGAGAATTCCTTAAGTCATGGTCCTCTAGGTTCAGTCAATGTTTTAAATGCTCATGACCGTATTCTTCATCTTATCATTACATGGTTTTTTCATCCCTTGGGTGGAAAATTTTCAACTATCCATCAAGTTCACTATTTTTGGCTTAGGTTTTTTCGTGAGGGTAAGCGCCCTAATCTTTGTCTAGTTATGTTCGCCGACCTTGTTTACCTTGTTCAACACCGTCACACCGATCAAGTAAAATCCTTTTACTATTCTACGGAGTTGAGTCATTTGTTCCACTCCCTTAAGATCGATTGCACCCATGACTATCTTGAACCCCTTGGCCAACCTATAGATGAGCGCTCCCTCTCTCGTGCTCACTTTGACTACGTCAACAATGAATGGGTTCGTGTCCCTCGAGCTCCTCGACAAGATGCTCAAGCTGATGCTCCACAAGCTCCTCAAGGCTCTCAAGGTGCTCCTATTGCTTCCTTCTCCATGGACACTCTCATGACGTTCCTTAATGAGAAATTTACAAACATGGAAGTTGGGTTTGCAACCATTGACACTCGATTCACATCATTAGAAGTTCGAGTCAAGGGTCTTGATACTCTCTTCACATCTTTGGAGGATCAAGTCAAAGACATAGCTCTTCAACAAAACTCCATGGATGTCTCTCTCACTGCTTTCCATGGTGCTTGGCTCAATCAATCTAGGAGGCATCAACCGAGTCAAGATGATGAGGATGAAGAGGACGAAGATGACGATGGTGGTGGGAACGAGTAGTTATGCATATCATCTCATATCATTTAGTTTTATTGTTCATGCACTCATCTTTTAGAACTCTATGATTTTCTTTATGTTATTAGGATTTGAGTTTGGATTTATGACTTTGAACTATTTGTTGCTTTTAAATTCTGATGTTTGCAATTGAATTCAGTAATATTTTGTTGCTATTTGTCAAAAATAAATCCTTAAACTCAAATAAATAAGAATAAAAATAGTATAGCGAGAGTAAGGGTCGATCCACATGGAATAGGAATTCTAACACCCTTTCGTTCTGACTTAGACCAAGAAACCTGTAAAAATAAAAAAGGGGGGTTTTAGAGAAGCGATTTGAGTAATAAAGAAAAATAATAAGAACGAAAAATAAATATTGAAAATGGATTATGGATTGAATTAGCCTCAAGCTACGCTTTGCCACGACATCTTCGATCACTGAAATTGATTTTTCTTCAACTTTCTTGCCGGTTACAGTCTATAAGGCCCAACCCTTGCAACTTACTTCTCTTGGGTAAATTCGACTCCCAGGGCAATCCTTGAAGTCAAGCTTTGGTTGGTTAGCTACGACAATCGATGCTAACTCAAGTATGAGTTAGTACTGGAGAAGCCCGTGCTCGGATAATCGTCTCGATGAGAATTGTTTCTGATTTTGATTCCCCTTAGTGGACCGCCACTAAGTTTGTTCTTAGGGAGTTGAATTGGCTACAAGCTTTTCCTCGTCCCCAACGATGGATCTAAACCACTTCAACCCGATGCTCGCTCTCAGAATGAAACAATTGAGATGCCTAAAGATTAGGCCGATTGCCTAATCAATTTTACAGAGAATCTAAAAAAGAGTTGTTGAAGTATTGAAGTACTTTTCTAATCTCACGAGTTTAGTCGGGTTTGGCGTTGCTTTTGGCTAAAGGGGATTTAGTTAAGCATGGTTGGTGAAGAAACCATACTTAATTAAATAAAGAAAGAAATGGAGAAAATAAAGAACTTTATTAAACTCAAGGTAGAAGAGAACAATGAGCAACTGATGATCTAACTCACCCCAAAATGAGTTTGGGGAGTGTTTGATTGTAATTGGGTAAACATTATCCTTAGAGAGGCATTTGTAAAGTTTAACAAAAACCCTTCTTTGTAAAAGTGAGTGGATTAACCTTTGGGTAGAAAGTTTAATCAAATTGTAAGGTTTCATCCTCATCTAAGAAAAGGGGAAGAATCAATTAGTGGATTGGTTGAAAATCCTTAGTGGGAGCTAAGGTAGTGGATGTAGAGTTCATTGGAGAACTTGAACCACTCTAATTGCCTTGTGTTCAATTTTTATTCTTCCAATTTCCACCCTTAAAATTTTTATCGCCAATTCACCCTCTCTTGACCATTTGCAATTGTTTGATCAACTCAACATAAGGCAATCCAAGTAATCTAACCCAAACCACAATATGAGAAGGATAATTTTCTGAAGTAGAGAAAGATTGACTCAATGGTTGGACAGTTAGATAGTTGCCATATATTGTCCATGGACCATCAGTTAATAAATCTGCATAGTCCCTAGTATCCTCAAATCTGACCAGGCAATAACTATTATCTAGATCATTCAACTGGATATTCCCTTGAGGTTTCCACATAGCGTGGACTCTATCCAAAAGAGTTTTGTAACCGATGTTCCTTCCCAGAAGGCGAACAATAATCGTGTTGCCCATGCTTTGATCAATTTGGTCATTCACCTGATCAAAAAACTTGATCGTAGGAAATACACCTTCATTGTTTATTATGCAGTCCTCATCCAGAACCATTACTTCATCCGTGTCAAATCTGAATCCAAGGCCTTCCTTTGTCTCTGAACCTTTTTTTTGCCGCCATTGAGGCATAAGAAGTTTTCCCTGGTATTCCCGGGTCCATGTTGAAAATTCTCTCAGATTCATGGCTAGTATCTTTTGTGGCTCCAGTTTTCATACTCTCAATTCCTTGTTGCAAGGTAAGATCGTTACCTCTAGGATTATCGTTTTTAACATTTTTTATGATTTGTTGATCTTTCACGGATAACGGCGAACCCGAGCGTTCTAGTATAGGTGGCTTACCTACATCGTGAACAACTCCGGGCAGTCGACCGCCAAGACAACCATGTTAGCTTGCGCTAGCGTTAGTTACTCTGTTAGGGTTTCCTTCAGAGCACATATCATTATTTCTTATCAATTACTTTATAAAATTGATACCTTTTATAATTTTTCCTTAACCTAAATAAAAATATTTTCTCAAAATATTGTAATATTTCTTATTTGACCCAATGATTGGTATTACACCCGTATCCAAAAGTCTTAGCTTAAGATATGTTTCATCATCTAATTATATATATATATAATAAGTAGACCTGTCACGTTAGCGGTTATTAATGCTTTAAGGGTTCAATAACTAAAATAAATATGCTCCTCTTCATATTAACTTATTTTATTGTCTAAAAGGAATTACGCTGACTTTTTTTTTTGTACAAGTAGTTAGAAGATTAACTATTCCAATTGTTATTGAGGTTTTTCTTCTATTCAATACATAATGACTAAAACTAATTTTAGTTGGTTAATTCGATTAGTTCATAGATAGTCGGCAATTACGATAATCTTAATGATGACCTTATGCGGTTATGCCTATTTTGTGTCTATCTCACAGGTAGTTTTAAAAATCTCGTGACTAATAGTTTTGTTTACCCATATTTTAATTAACATTTAAAAATATTTAAAAGGTCAGTGACCGCTAGTGTAATTTAGTCAAGATTTTACTCTCTCTCTCTATCTCTCTCTGTTACTGCCCCTCAACAAAATTCCCATTCTCACACAGTCACACGCACACCATACAGACTATACACTCTTCCTCTTTTATTTTAATCTTAACTAAATAAATAAATAAATGGATAAATTCCACTGCCATAGCCAAATCCTTCAACTTTGATTCCTCCATTTTCGTTTCTTGCATTGCATTGCATGCATCATCTTTCCTCTTCTTTTCAGCTGTATTACCGACTTAACGGATTTCATTGATCAGGTTGGGTCTCGTCTTCGATTCGTTGAGGTAAAGTTTTCATCACTAAACAATTTTATCAGTATAACTTAATCACTGTTCGTTTACGTTGATTTCAATGATGTGTTTCTTTTTGCACTTTCTGTTTGATTGCCGAGAATCGATTGTTTTTCCTCCTGTTTAATCTTCCGTTTTACTTTTTCTTTGTTACGGCGTCGATTTTCTCAGTTAGGAAAGATACGAGTCAACTTTTGGCATCGAATTTTGCAGACAGTTTATATATCCGTATTTATATACTAATTTGATTTTTTGCCCTAACTTTTTAAGTTTTAGTAACGTTATAGTATTCTATTCAAAAAAAGAAAACGTTATAGTATTGAATAAAAATGAGGCTTATACATTATAACTGCAATATATTTCCTTTTTTAATCTTCATTTGTTTCTAATTTTCCTGTTTGTTTTACAGGTTAAGAAACATTACTTGGGCCATATTATAACTCAAAAGAAATGGTATTATTTAGTTGATTTAGTTATTTATTTCTAATTTCCTGTATTTTTTTAACAAATTCGGAGTTATTGACTAGATTTAGTTGTATTATTTGACTGACCAGAAGATTGGAGAATTATTATTAGTTAATTTTTTTATCATAATTAGTTGATTATTCAATCTTTATACACACACATATTCTGATATCATGCATGTGCATGTTTATATAATTTCTGTAGGTTTTTTTTTTTTTGAAAGATATATAATTTCTGTAGGTTGACAATATTTCTGGTGTGGATGCTGATAATTTCGACTGGGATACTGAAGATGATCTGGAAATGGATAATTATGCTGTCTCTTCCCACTCTGATTTGTTGATTCCTTGTGGACAAGCTATTTTGGGCTTGGCCGAGGTACATACTCGTGTAATTAGTTCACACTTCACAATTCACATAGCATTCTGGAATAGTACATGCTCATTCTTAACTTTTACTGCCTCAAGGCAAGCTCGTCTGGAGAGTCTCCCAGTTCCAAGATAATTGACCAATTTGTTGGAATGGGGTTCTCAAGAGAAATGGTTTCCAAAGTGATTGAAGAAAAAGGTCAAGCTTCTAGGTCTCTTTTACTTAGGGAGTTAGGGTAGAAGTTTTCAACCTTAAACTCACTCATAATTCTGCTTTGAATGTTGTCCAGGAGAGGAAAATTCAAACTTGATTCTTGAAACTCTCCTTGAGTACTCGGTGAGTTATATAGTATGTCCTTCTAAGATGCTTATAAGTTACTGTTGAATTGTTGGTTTCATTAGATTACAGGTTTCAATAACTTAACTAATTCTTGATTGCCCCTTTTGGTATGAACTATGAAGGCAAGCACATTACCTAGTTCTTCCAATTCGAAGATGATCAATCATTTTGTAGGGATGGGGTTTTCAGAAGAAATAGTTGTCAAAGTGGTTCAGGAAAACGGTAATCTTTCTCATTTCATTGGACATCAGTTTTCACCTCAATTACTTTATGTATATGTGATATTGTTCTTTATGATTTTAGGAGAGGGAAATACAGATTGCATTTTGGAGACTCTGTTGACTTATTCGGTAAGTTATACACCTGACCCTTATGATGGAGAGGAAATTCTGAACGGCTATGAAATTTGAAAAGAAGATTATGAACGTGATTGAATAAGGGTTAAGGAAAAGGTTCTTGGATTTTCCAGCAACCAATTCTATTAAAATTGTCTTAATGATAGTAAAAACTGCCATAATAACCTTCCAATATAGTATTTATAATAAAACTCTCGTCCTCTTTACTGTCTACTAGAATAGTTGTATTATAATTCTTGCTAAGAGTCCTATGCTAATCACATAACTACTTAAAAGAACACAAAAGATAAAGTTAGATAGTCTTAAAAACTAATGTAAAAACTGACAGCAAAAATCTGATCCTAATAATCAAATAATTAAATTAAACTTAGATGCTACTGCATCATGGTTGAAAAATGACCAGCTGCCCAAGGATGGAGCATAATGAGGGCCCAAGGAGGAATTGGCCCCCCCCAACAATTTGAAAAATTCATAATAAGCCCTTTAAATTTTCTGAAAATTTTAATCCCCCCTCAAATTTTTAGAAATTCATATTAAATGTTATTTTTTTGAATAATTTTAATTAAATCTTCTAAAATTTTAATTTGGTCCCTTCATTTTTTCAGTCTAATGACAATTTAGGTCCCTATAATTTTAAATGTTAGATAAATTAGACATTGTCACTCAATTTTGAGTTTAAATACTTAATAAATCCTTATATTTTTAAGTTCAATAATTTGGCCCCTCCCGATATTCGATCCTAGCTCCGTCTCACTGCCACATAGGTGCACATGGTGTTTCTAACCACTCAGGAAGGTCATCTAGAATCTTAAAAGTCTTCCATTAATCACTTCTCAATCTATGGTGGTGATAACCATTCTTCAAATCAATCTTTGAAATAATGATAGAAACAATAAATTGATCTATCATGACATTCAACCAAGAATTTTCCACGAAAATATCATCCATAGTAACATCACACAAGGCATGATCATCAAGGTGAGGCCATTAAAGAATGTTTTCATCTCTTGGATTTTGACTAGGATCCTGCTCACCACTCAAGAAAGCATTTATTTTAATACCTTACTTGGCCTTATCAAGAAAGCACTCAACGTCTTTGGCAGGGAAGATTGTCGGCTAAGTGCATCTAGCACAATGCTAAAAAAAAAAACTCTCTTCGCCTGCAATTGTTGTTGTCAACACATTATGAACAACCCAGCACCCTCCTCGATTTCGATGTATATCTTCAGTTTCTTCGGTATACTCATCATCATAGATAGATTCATTAGTAAGACTACCTTCCGGTATGCCAAACTCGCTGTGGGCACCTTCTGTAGTCTCCGTTTGGGTCTCCATATGTCCCTGTCACTGTAAAGCTTGTACAGCCTGCAACAGTTCTTCCATCATGTGTCTCATCTCAGACAAGTCCATTTGCTGGCCTTGATTTCCTCTTCCTCTAGCATGTCCTACCATGGCTTAGAAGCGGTTTCTTGAGTCGCAAAGAGATCTTTGTTCTCTCTGTACTGTGATAAATGACTTGTTTAAAACTTGCAGGCTCTTGAAACAACTGCTCCCGTGCAACAAAATGCTGAGTCTGATGACTTTTCATCAGATTACGAAAAGAGTATGCTGGATGATTTCTCAGATTTTGACAGTTTTTCTGAGACTGAGGTATCTCAACTTGCATTGATTATTTTGTTTGTTCAATTTGCATACATTTCTAAAAATTATCTTATGTACCAATGAAATTTCTAATATTTTCATTTTCTATCTGCTTGGAAAATATAATGTTGCCTTTAGCCTTTGGAGTTGCATTTATATAGATGCTACAATCTAGCAATTAAATAATTATATATGTTACAAAATATTATGATTAGAGTCTTTTTCCATTTTATATTTCTATGTCCCAGGAAATTATGTGTCCTGCTTCTGATGAGGAGAGAAAATTGTTACACTTGACAAAAATGGGATACTCAGAAGCGGAGGCCTCAGTAGCCATGGAGAGATGTGGTTTGTTTGATATTGTTAATATTTGCGTTATCTCTTTGCACATTATTCTTGTTGATGGTAGGATATCAAAGTTTCATTTGGACAGTATTAAGGATCTTGGGAACTTTCACTGTATCTAACTGCTATGGTGAACTTTCATATCTGTCATATTTGATTGACAATCAATTTTGTTATACTGTAGAAGAATGTCAGGACCAACTCTTATTTTTATTATTCTTTGTTTAGAAAGCACCTGAGTTGCAAGTCTCAATAGTCCATTCATGGTTTGGACTTTACAGACAATAATAAATTTGCCCGAATTAGAGAATCCTAAGTGTTCATCCATGAACCTTTTAGGTGGCACCCTTGTGCTTCAGTCTTTATAGGAGAAGGTTATATATTTTAACATTAAATATTGCAGGTCCAGACTCCACAATTGCAGAGTTAACGGACTTTATATGTGCCGCGCAAATGGCTAAGGCTGCTGATGCACTTTTTCCACTTGAAGACAAGGTAGTTTCTTTCCCTTTTCTAACACTTCAGACTTGTAATACTGTTTCTATATCTTCCATAGTTTGTTCTTTTCATTTTTCTTTTTAATGAATAGCATGTCAACTTGCTGCAGTTTTCCACTCTACTATTTTCTGTAAAATTTACACCAAGAATTTTCCATCTAACTTTGTAGAAGCCGGTCAGCAATGACTCTAATCACAAGAAGAGACGAAACTGGGATTATGATTTGTTGGTAAGAAAGAAGAAGATGAAGCTTGAAAAGAGGTTTGATGAAGATGATGATGCAGTTCATCTTCCTAATCCAATGATTGGTTTTGGGGTCCCCACCGAATCAGAGCAGATCACCAGAGTACTTCCAGAGGCTGCTGTTGGTCCCCCATATTTCTACTACGAGAATGTAGCACTTTGTCCAAAAGGGGTTTGGACCACCATTTCACGCTTCTTATATGATGTGGAGCCTGAGTTTGTTGATTCAAAGTTCTTTTGTGCTGCTGCAAGGAAGAGGGGCTATGTTCATAACCTGCCAATTGAGAATAGATTTCCCCTACTTCCAATTCCTCCACGTACTATTCATGAAGCCCTTCCACCAACAAGGGGATGGTGGCCATCCTGGGACACGAGAACGAAATTTAACTGCTTGCAAACATGTACAGCAAGTGCAAGATTGACGGATAGGATTCGCAAGGCTGTAGAAGATCATGACGGTGATCCACCATTGGGTGTCCAGAAGTTTGTTCTCGAACAATGCAGAAAGTGGAATCTGGTTTGGGTTGGAAAGAATAGGGTTGCTCCACTTGAACCTGGTGAAGTGGAAATGCTTATGGGATTCCCTAGAAACCACACAAGGGGAGTCAGTCGAACCGATAGATACAAATCACTTGGTAACTCATTTCAGGTGCACAATTCTTCCTTCGGTTTTCATATTCTTTGAATTTTTTAATACCAACTAAAACATGGACTGTGATGCAAAGCATTTAAACTATTTCAAGTGATCACCCTAGTTTTGAATTATTACTTTCATTTTGTTGTCCCATGTGCACAAAGTCTTATTGCTGTGGTGTTGTGCTTATAGAAGAACTGATTTCAGGTTGACACAGTGGTGTATCACTTTTCGGCTTTAAAAGACAAGTTTCCCGGTGGTATCAATCTGTTGTCTCTTTTCTCTGGGATCGGAGGTGCGGAGGTTGCTCTCCACCGACTTGGTATCCCTTTGAAGAATGTGGTATCGGTGGAGATATCTGAAGTGAACCGAAATATTCTTAGGAGTTGGTGGGAACAAACCAACCAGAGAGGGACATTGGTTGAAATCCCAGATGTTCAAGAAGTCGATGGGGACCGGTTGGAGCAACTGATTAAGACATATGGTGGATTCGACCTTGTGGTTGGAGGGAGTCCGTGCAACAACCTTACGGGTAGCAATAGATATCATCGAGACGGACTTGAAGGTAAAGATTCTGCCCTCTTCTTTGATTACTGTCGAATACTGGACTTGGTGAAATGTATTATGAACGGCACGAAATCAATGACTGTCTGAAGGGCATTTACATTTAAAGTAATGTTGGACATTTTCCCTGTAACTCATGTTAAATATCAAATTAAAAGGGAAATGAAGTGATAAGTGGGATGCTCTTTTTCAGTAAATATATTTACCATGTTCGATTATTCTCTTGACATGATAGAAATCATCTACAACGCTTTTAATATCAACTTCTTAAAAAAACCCGCTTTCGGTTGCCATCAATCAAAGCAAGTCCATTTAGTTTTTTTTTGTGACAGTTGTTCGTAAGTATGACTTTACAAATTTCAATTTTTTAAACAATGACAACTTGATTTTATTAAACATAAGGGTAAAATACAAAAATAATGACTCAACTTTTGTCTCTCTCCTATTTTACTCACTCATCTTTAAATTGAGTCGATTTAATGACTCAACTTTTAACATTTGGTTTTTATCATCACCCAACTGTTATATTATGGATGCCGTTAATGATGTGGCATTTTTTATTGATTTGTCCGCCACGTAAACACACACGTGTTAAAAAACAGAATAAATACAAAAGAAAGGGCTGCAAAGAAAAGAAAAGGAAGAGCTGCTCCCCATTCTCTCTCTTTCCTTTCTCTTTTTCTTTAGTTTCTCTCTTGCTTTACCAACTTAGCTCTCTCCTCTATGGCACTATCAGCCTCAAAGCTAGTATTCTTCTTCCTCTCATTGCTGATAAACGCCATCTCGTTTGTTCGAGGACAGAGCTGGTGCGTGGCTCGGAGTGATGCAAGTAACCAGGCTCTGCAAACTGCGCTAGACTATGCATGCGGCTCCGGTGCTGACTGCAACCTTTTACAGTCTGACGGGCTTTGTTTTCTCCTGAATACCATCCAGGCTCATGCTTCTTATGCTTTCAATAGCTATTACCAGCGTCGAGCAATGGCGCCCGGTTCTTGCGACTTTGCTGGCACTGGCACTGTTGCCAAAACTGACCCCAGTTTGTTCTTTAAAAACCTTCAACTTTCTTTCTTTTTTTTCATTTTTTGAATGGTTTTTACGATTGGGTGTTTGCTCATTTCATCATGGTTTTGCAGGTTATGGATCTTGCATCTACCCATCTTCTCAAACAGGATCGTTATGAATGGCCCACGTATTAACCAACAACATTGTGCCTCGCGGGATGGAAAAACCTCCCACGGTGCATTCCTGGGATGACTCGTGCGGTACCGAAAGTGGGGCAACGGAGCACATTCTAAATGTTTCCTTTATGATGCCATGGAGGTATGGGAGTTTGTCGATATCTGATTCCTCCATCACCCTGTTCTGTCTTATCTCCTTGTCTATTTCTTCTCGAGCTTTGGGAAGGGTTTTTGGATTGTTTAACAAAAGTGACAGCGCCCACTCCATGGTCCCAGCTAATGTATCAGTTCCGGTCGATAACAATACATATACACAAAAGATAAGTAGAGCATAGATTACAGTAGAGATGAACATGGATTTTTACAAGCGAGAATGGCTTACTTGCATCATGCCTCTGATGATATCATCTGTGTAATATTCAGGATCCGTTTCTTGCAAAGATAATAGAACATCGACCATTGTTTTGCTGCTCTGTTCAGAACATGAATCACTTGCTAATTTTCGGCGCTCATCAATCAGGTTTTGCATGAATTCGTCCCTCTTCCTTCCTAATTTTGCCAGCTTCTTTTCAATTTTATTCAATCCAACCCACCTCAAAGCAGGCACAAAATCTCCACTCACCTCAAAGGTCTCTGTCACAATCTCTTTGAACTTTCTTTTTTCCTCCATTTCTTCCGCTCCTTCATCATAATATCTCTTCCCAGCTATCATCCTCATCATAACATTGAGAGTTAACTCAAAAAACATTGATTTCATATCCACAACCCGAAACTCACCACCCTTTGATCCCCTACAAAGCCTGAGAATCAAGGACCGGACTTCATCCATTTGTATCGCAACATACTTTTGAACACGATTGGATGACAAGAGTTCGACAGTGGCCACACGCCTCAAGTTTCTCCAGTGGTCGCCGTACGGGGCCCAGGGAAGAGTAGTATAATCGTAACCAAGGTGTTTCCCAGCGAGCAGGCAGGGGCGGTTCGCGAACACGATATCGTTTTTGGTGAAACATTCTTCTGCAGCTGATGGAGAAGACACGACAAGGACAGGGCGAGATCCGAACTGAAAGAAGAGAATAGGACCGTGTTGCTTTGAAAGCTTAGCAAGGGTGCGATGGAGTGGGTTTCTAAGGAGGTGGAGATGGCCTATGATGGGAAGGGAAAGAGCAGGGCTTGGCGGGAGTCGTTTGTAACCGACCAACTTTCTAGTAATAAAGTAGAGGATGACGAAGAAGACAACGTAGTAGAACAGCGAGGCTTTTCTTTGCAGCCTTTTCTTTTGTATTTATTCTGTTTTTAACACGTGTGTGTTTATGTGGCGGCCAAATCAATAAAAAATGCCACATCATTAACGGCATCCATAATATAACGGCTGGGTGATGATAAAAGCACAATGTTAAAAGTTGAGTCATTAAATCGACTCAATTTAAAGATGAGTGAGTAAAATAGGAGAGAGGCAAAAGTTGAGTCATTATTTTTGTATTTTACCCTAAAAATTAAATTCCTCCACCTTTTATAAAAGGTGCATGGACGAAAATCAACTAATATAATATCCCTTACACAGGTGGTTATAGACATGTTTAATAGATTCGATCGCACAAAGTTTCCGGAAATAAGGGCTCAAATGTGTTTTAATCATAGCTGGTTCTAAGCATGTGCGAGATGTGCAACCACACAGAATCTCTCGAAAAAAAATTATTATACATATAATCATTTTCCAAAAAAAAAACTACCATCAAATCATGATTTAAAAAATAGGTACTTTGGGAAATTAATAAGATGGATAAGATGTGTGTCATTATATACGGTGGCAATTGAAAGATTAATAAGATGGTTCCCTTAATTTTTCATTTTCTAAAAGTTTGTGTGTGTGAATGCTAATTTTACTTAAAAATACACTTTCAATTTTCGGTTTGTAGTTTCATATTTTTCGATTGGTAGTGAAAACTTTTCAAGCAGGATGACATTATTTGATGGCTTCTTGTTTCATTATGATCAATTACATTTATTAGATGACGTTAATCTCAAGTCTTATTAGAATAATTTTGAAAATACTATTAGGAAAGATGTGTTATCTGATGTTGATGTAAATGAGTTATTTGTTGAGCTGAAATTACTTAGAGAGCTTTTACCCAAGAAAAAAATAAGAGCAATGAATTTATTAAAGTTTTTAAAACGTTTTAATTGCTTCCCAAATGCGACAATTGCATATGGAGTTTTGTTAACTAATCCTATTATTGTTGCTTCTACATAATGAAGTTTTTCAAAAATGAAGTTTGTGAACTCATACTTACATACAAGTATGTCACAAGAAAAACTAAATAGACTTGTTTTGATGGCAACCGAGACTGATTTTTTGGAAGAAAATATCGAAAGCATTGTAGATGATTTTGCTTCAAAATATGCAAGAATAACATCACTTTTTAAGTAAAAATGTTAGACTTTTAGATGTTTTTAAGTCATTTTTATGTTGCTTAAGAGTGTAATCTAACATTTTTTTATTAATGAAACTTTATTTGATAAAAAGGTTATTATAAATTAAGGGCCTCGTTTTATTAAATTGCACAGAGTCTCCTAAATCTTTGAACCACCCCTGGTTCTGATATATATATATTAAAACCAATTCTCAAAAAATACTGTAAAATATTATATAACAAATTTTAAAAATCATCTTAATTCAAACATTAATTGTGGCTAAGTCCGCTCAATTTCATTAACTTTTCAAATACGACAATTGCATAAAAAGTCTTGTTACTATTCATATTACTATCGCTTCTGCAAAACAAAAATTTTTTAAAAATGAAATTTGTAAAAGAAAATATTTCTCTAAAAATTCTAAACGTCACTTGTTTTCTCTCCTGCAATAAATTTTTTATTTTTTTCATCTTTGGCTTTGACTAGCAGTAGTACCAGTTTTAGTGCTGGTCACCGACCGCGGGTACTCATTCTTTTTATTCTTTTGCTCTTTTATGGTTTGTTTTTTTAATTTTAATAAGAATCTCACTCTTAGGGCACGCGTTTCTTTTACCTTTATAGCACTCTTTTCATTAGCTTTTGTGGTTCGTTTCATCGGTTGTTTGACACGATTTTAGCATACCTTAGTGGTTGCTTGGTGCTCGTATAGAGATCCTCATGCTTTTAGTTTTTTTATTTGATTCTCTCGGTGGTCATAGAAAAGTCTGATCCCCACTCGTTTGATGGTTTGTTAGCTGATGTAATCAGAACTATATGACAGAACAATCTATATGATAGTTTGGTTCGCTCACTACTCCTTTTTCATCCCGTACATCGTCTCGTTTCTTTAGAGACATGAGATTCATGAAGATTTCTAAGTTTTGATGATATTCTAATCTCTATGAAAGTATTTTTGCTTTTTTTTTGTTTTTGCACATTTGTATGAGATTTTTAGTGAACTAGTTTATTTTTTCTCTCTTTTTGAGGCGTTGTATTTGTAATATCTTTAATTATGTTCAGGGTAAAATACAAAAATAATGACTCAACTTTTTCCTCTCTCCTATTTTACTCACTCATCTTTAAATTGAGTCGATTTAATGACTCAACTTTTAACATTGGGTTTTTATCATCACCCAGTCGTTATATTATGGATGTCGTTAATGATGTGGCATTTTTTGTTGATTTGGCCGCCACGTAAACACACACGTGTTAAAAAAATAGAATAAATACAAAAGAAAAGGCTGCAAAGAAAAGCCTCGTTGTTCTACTACGTTGTCTTCTTCGTCATCCTCTACTTTATTACCAGAAAGTTGCTCGGTTACAAACGACTCCCGCCAAGCCCTGCTCTTTCCCTTCCCATCATAGGCCATCTCCACCTCCTTAGAAACCCACTCCATCGCACCCTTGCTAAGCTTTCGAAGCAACACGGTCCTATTCTCTTCTTTCAGTTCGGATCTCGCCCTGTCCTTGTTGTGTCTTCTCCATCAGCTGCAGAAGAATGTTTCACCAAAAACGATATCGTGTTCGCGAACCGCCCCCGCCTGCTCGCTGGGAAACACCTTGGTTACGATTATACTACTCTTCCCTGGGCCCCGTACGGCGACCACTGGAGAAACTTGAGGCGTGTGGCCACTGTCGAACTCTTGTCATCCAATCGTGTTCAAAAGTATGTTGCGATACAAATGGATGAAGTCCGGTCCTTGTTCAAAAGTAATTTTGAGAGGCAAATTACAATTTTAACCTCCATTTGCTATTATGTTTATTTATAATTTATAAATTTATAATTATTTACGAAGATATAATTATATAATTAATAGTTATTTTTTAATTTTAAATGATATAGATTTATTTATGTCAAGTTTTTAAAATAAAATATGTCAATTTTGTTATATTTTTATGGAACACGTATAATTGTTAAAAAATATATTTATTAATAAAAATATTTTTATAATAATTTAAGTTGATATATTTCATATATTATTACATTAGAAAATTTGAATATCATTTTTATATATCTATACATGCAAATATATATAACTAACAATATCATGTCCAAAATGGTCATTTATCTTCTTAAAAGCACTTTTTGACAGCAATGATAAACACTAAAATCTTACAACTAACTTTTTAAAATCTCTTTTCAAAATCTCTTTCTAACATCACTTTTAAAAATCAATTTTTAAAAGCAATGCTAAACTAGCCCTAAGACTTCATTTGGCGTAGATTTTTAAACGCTCGTTTGCATAAGAACGTCTGTTTAAAAAGATGCTGAATTTTTTAGCTTTTGTGAAATGTCCGTTTACAATCAAATCAGGCGAATAAAAAGTTCATTTGAAATACTTGGGAAGACCGTTCGATATTACTTCTCTATTCGATAGTCAAACGCCTATTAGAAAAGCATTACCGAATGGGCCCTAACAATTTTGTACTACAAATACTTGAAATTTAGTATTATAAAAATATTAGAGCAATTCTAATAAATGTTATAATCTCGTAATTTATTTTGTAATACAAAGACTTGAAAAATTAGTATTAAAAACATTGGAGAATTTGTAGTAATTTTTGTAATGTATTTTGTATTACATATTTAGAAATTTAGTATTACAAAAACATTAGACAAGTTGTAGTAAACTCTATAAACCCATAAGTATTTTGTAATACAAAGACTTCGAAATTTAGATGACAAAAAACATTAGAAAAGTAATAAATTTTGTTAGAAAAACTTGAAATTTTAGTATTACAAAAAAAACATTAGTGATATTATAATAAATTTTTAATCTCGTACTATACTTTAAAGACTTGAAAATTTTAATATTACGGCTTAATACAACTTTCCCCCTAAAGTATACCCGATTTCTCAACTTGCCCCCTAAACTTCATTTTGCCCACTTTTCCCCTTAAACAATTCGCCGTTACCCGTTTTTCCCATTCCGTTACCCTTTGTCGTTAAAAAAAATTCCAGCCAATAACATCATGCCACATCATCAACTCATTGACTAAGTCAACCCGTATGTTTTATTTAAAGGGTAAATGACATGTCAAGTCTGTCAGGTTTATTTTTTGTTCAGTTTAGTCACTGAAAAGTCTATTTTTACCTTAAATTGACCCCTATTTGTTTCTAATTTTTATAATTTAGTCCATTATTTGTTATTATTAATAATATTATTTTATTAAAATGTTAATATTTAATATAAATAAATAAAACAAATATTTTAATACTAAATTAGTAATTTTTTAGATTCGAATTCCAATTATATTCTAATTATTAATTCTAATTTTACTATATTTGAATTATAGTTTTTGAGTAAAATTCAAATTATATTCAAATCATGTTCGTATTATATTCGAATCATATTCAAATTATATTTGAATCATCTTCTAATTATATTCGAATTATTAATTCGAATTTTGCTATATTCGAAATATATTTTTTGAGCAAAATTCAAATTATATTAGAATTATATTTGAACCATGTCTATATTATAATCGAATCATATTCAAATTATTTTCGAAATATAATTTGAATATGATTCGAATATAATATGAACATGATTCGAATATAATTCTAATATAATTACATGTTTTTTAAACTATTATATTCGAATCATGTTTAACAGGTAATTATATTCGTATCATGTTCGTATTATATTCAAATCATGCTCGTATTATATTCGAATCATATTTAGAATATAATTTGAATATGATTCGAATATAATATGAACATGATACGAATATAATTACCTGTTAAACATGATACGAATATAATTACCTGTTAAATATGATTCGAATATAATTACCTGTTAAACATTATTCTAATATACTATGAACATGATTCAAATATAATAGTTGAAAAAACATGTAATTATATTAGAATTATATTCGAATCATGTTCATATTATATTTAAATCATATTCAAATTACATTCGAAATATCATATTCAAATTATATTTCGAAAATAATTTGAATATGATTCGAATATAATATGAACATGATACGAATATAATTACCTGTTAAACATGATTCGAATATAATTACATGTTAAACATGATTCTAATATACTATGAACATGATTCGAATATAATAGTTGAAAAAACATGTAATTATATTCGAATTATATTCGAATCATGTTCATATTATATTCGAATCATATTCAAATTACATTCGAAATATCATATTCAAATTATATTTCGAAAATAATTTGAATATGATTCGAATATAATATAGACATGGTTCAAATATAATTCTAATATAATTTGAATTTTTCTCAAAAAATATATTTCGAATATAGAAAAATTCGAATTAATAATTCGAATATAATTAGAAGATGGTTCAAATATAATTTGAATATGATTCGAATATAATACGAACATGATTCGAATATAATTTAAATTTTACTCAAAAACTATAATTCAAATATAGTGAAATTAGAATTAATAATTAGAATATAATTGAAATTCGAATCTAAAAAATTACTAATTTAATATTAAAATATTTGTTTTTATATATTTTTATTAAATATTAACATTTTAATAAAATAATATTATTGATAATAACAAATAATGGAAAAAAATTATAAAAATTAGAAACAAATAGGTGTCAATTTAAGGTAAAAATAGACTTTTCAGTGATTAAATTGAACAAAAAATAAACCTGACACACTTACATGTCATTTACCCTTTAAATAAAACCAGACGGATTGACTTAGTCAATGAGTTGATGACGTGGCAGGATGTTATTGGCTGAAATTTTTTTTAACGGTAAAGGGTAACGGAATGGGGCAAAATGGGTTACGATAAATTGTTTAAGGGGAATAAGTGGGCAAAATGAAGTTTAAGGGGCAAGTTGGGAAATCGGGTATACTTTAGGGGGAAATTGTATTAAGCCTAATATTACACAAAAACTTAAGAGAAATTAATTATAATAATTTTTAATCTCGTAATATACTTTATCATATAAAGACTACAAAATTTAATATTACAAAAAAAAAAAAATTAGAGAGATAATAAGTAAAATTCACAAATGGTCACTAAACTTTGGTTAATTATTTAATTTGATAATTAAATTTTTAATTGCTTCAATATTACCATTAAAATTTGTGTTTTGCTTCAATTTGGTCACTAAGTTCTTAACCGACGTTAAGAAAGTGACTTGGATGTTAACAAATTTTGTATGATAACAAAATTTGTATAATAACACATTTAGTTTTAATTCGAATAATAATAATAAATTTAACCCTCAATATTTTACATTATTTCAATTTGGTCTTATTTTTAATTAACAATAATTTAACCCTAAACCTAAAATCCTAAATCTAAAACCCTAAACCTAAAACCCCAAATCCATAAACCAAAAACCAAAAACCAAAAACCTTAAACTCATAAACCCTAAACACCAAACCTTAAAACACTAAACCCAAAAACCCTAAACACTAAACCTTAAAACCATAAACCCCAAAACCCCTTAAACTCATAAACACAAATCATCTGACTCGGCTGTGGGTAATGACAAAGCTTTGTTCCAATTTGGAAAGTTTAAACGATTCTAAAAAGGCTACTACAAATTTAAGGTTGTTTCCCCAAATTATAACTAATCACTAACAAAAGCTTATAACGTGAACCATAACATGTAATAAAGCCAAGTTCAAAGACATGATCTTTCATCAGCTAAAAAATGTCTGCTTAAAAAGCTCCCAAGATAAAGATATTAAACAAAAGGTTCATCTCCAGCATTTATCATGCACTGAAAACCTAAAACCTTAAATCCATGAATCAAAAACCAAAAACCTTGAACTCATAAACCCAAAACTCTAAACAATAAATCTTAAAACCATAAACCCAAATCCCCATAAACCCTAAACATTGAACCTTAAAACCATAAACACAAAACCCATAAACGGCTTTGGGTAATGACAAAATTTTGTTCCAATTTGACAAGTTTAAACGATTCTAAAGAGGTTGCTGCAAATTCAAGGTTGTTTCCCCAAATTGTAACTAACCACTAACAAAAGCTTATAACGTTAACCATAACATGTAATAAAGTCAAGTTCAAAGACATGATCTTTCATTATCTAAACAATGGCTGCTTAAAAAGCTCTTAAGATAAAAATATTAAACGAAAGGTTCATCTCCAGGATTTATTATGCACCTGACTAGAATAAACAAATACTCAAGCCTTGATAATTATAGAGGGATTTCACCACTGCCAGCAATCACAACTTTGCTCTTTGGTGTGTCGTTCTGCTTTCCTTCGGCTTCGATTTGTAAACCACGTTCATACCGGACAACACCTTCCCGAACACCACATGTCTGCCATCCAACCTGTACATGGTACTCGATGAGTTTAAGGGGTTTAGGGTTTTTAAGGTTTATTGTTTAGGTTTTGGGTTTATGAGTTCAAGGTTTTAGGTTTATGGATTTGGGGTTTTTAGGTTTAATGTTTTGCATTTAGGGTTAAAATATTTTTAATTAAAAATAGGGCCAAATTGAAATAAGTTTAAATAATAAAGGTTAAATTTGTTATTATTTTTTGAATTATTACTAAATTGTTTGAATGTACAAACGTGGAGGACTAAATGTGTTATTATACAAAATTTGTTAACAACCAAGTCACTTTCTTAACATCCGTTAAGAATTCAGTGACCAAATTGAAGCAAAACACAAAGTTTAATGGTAACATTGAAGTAATTGAAAGTTTAATTATCAAATTGAATAATTAACCAAAGTTTAGTGACCATTTGAGAACTTTACCCTAAAATTTTAATATCACAATATACTTTGTCATCTAAAGACTTGAAAGTTTAGTCTATAAAAAAACATTAGAGATTTTTAATCTCACGATATACTTTGTCAATTAGAGACTTGAAAATTTAGTATTAAAAAACATTAAAGAGATTATAATAATTTTTTAATATCGCGATGTATTTTATAATATAAAGACTTGAAAGTTTAGTATTACAAAAAAAAATATTAAAAAGTTATAATAAATTTTTAATCTCACAAAATACTTTGTCAATTAGAAACTCAAGCTCACGATCTAGAGGAAGTCCGGGTAACTCATCCGGAAACACATTAGCAAACTCTATAACAGTTCGAAGACTCTCAAGCATCAGACACTCAACACTTGTGTGAACCACTTGAGCCAAGAAGGCCTCGCAACCTTGTTGGATCATCCTTTGTGCCGCCAAGGTCGACACCATATTGAAAAGCCAAGGATTTTTCTCACCCTTCACCACTAACTTGGCCCCATCCAAACAATGAAGCTTAAGTCTCTTCACTCTATAACCCAACCGCGAATCATGCTCAAACAACCAACTTATCTCTAATATGGCATCAAACTATTGAAACGGTAACACCATCAGATCAACCGAAAATACCGAACCTTGGACCTCAATCTGACACCTCCAGTACACCTTATCAAATAACACATCATACCCCAAAGGACTAGTCACACGGACTCCTATTTCAAGATCTTCGACAGAAATACCCCACTGTTGAGATATTCCATTACGGATGTAGAAATTGGTAGACCCTGAATCCACAAGAGCAACAATAGGGACTGAAAACAAGGTAAACTTACACGAGATGACATCGGTAGCCTGTAATATCCCTAATCCTAGCCTAGTAAAAAGACATGAATTAATTAGGAACAATAGTTCAAACATCGAACCAACATGAATAATTAATTGTATTAAGGATCAAATCGTAAGAAATGAAACATTGCTAGCTATATTAACAAGGATTAAGATGATGATAATTAAAACTTAAAGAAATGCATGCAAAAAAGTAAATAAAATAGGAGCCTAACCAAGTGTCACCAATTCCAAATTGGTGAGTGGGATACTCGGCTAAGCTAGGATCATGACAACCAAGTTGTCATCTTTGTTTCTCCATAGCCGAATGGAGTGAAGAAGAAAGAAAGGAAAATTAGAGATAGAGAGAGCTTAGAAAGGAAAGGAAAAATGGAAAGAAAATATCCATTGAAGAGCTAGGAGCTTGCTAGAATGATTTTACTCATGCATGATACATGAACTCGATGTAAGTGTTTCTTCCTTGTTACCCGAATGTTTGCTTATGTGAAATTGTTTGAATTGATTGCATGTTAAAGCTTAAAACTCTAAAATTGATGGTTGAATGTTGTGTTTGAATTATATTAGGAGTTGAATCGAAGAATTGATGAATTTATATTGAGAATTGAATGAAATCACATTGGCCGAATGATGTAAATTGCCCTAGAATCATGGTAGTGATGTAAAGCTTGAAAATGGTGGAATAGCTTGAGATACATACATAATTAGAAAAATTCATGTAGGATAAACTTGCTGGAAATTAAGTTAGTAGGTTAATTGAGGTGTTAGATTAGTGAAAATATGTGATAATTGGTAAAATAGAGGTTAGGAATGAAACTAGTCACAAGATAAGCTTAATCGGCTAAATAGGGACTATTTTGAAAGAATGGTTGAATTAGGGACAGATCTGGATGTTTTAGGACTAAATTTGATAAGAAAATGCAGGGGAAAACAGGGTAACTAAAGGTTTAAGGGCTGGTTTGAATGTAATGAAAGTTGTGGGTTGAATTATACACTAAAGTGCACCTAATTGTAAGCTGGACTGTTTTGTAAACCTGGAAACTGTTGGGGACAATATTGATTATAAAATTCAGTAAATTGATGAATTTTAAGATGTTAAAATATGTTAAAAACATTAAGGAACAAAATCGAACATGATCAAGGATGTATAAGAAGGAAAATATAATAGGAATGTATGTTAAACCATGTATACAAGACTACGGATCTAAATGGAAGTTGTGGTTAATCAAGGGACTATTTTTTGTTATAAATTGAGCAATGGACTGTTGTGAATAAAGTGAATGAGATGTGTGTACTTGTTGTTCTGCTATGATTAAATGTTAGGCTGTAAAGTTTGATTAAAATGTATATATGAAGGCTAGGTAACTAGACTAGTATATGCACTTGATAATCTAGTCTTGCAACATTGCCATAACATGAATGTGAAAATGGAAATGGATCAAAGTGAATGCCTTCGTGATTTGAATGCTTGAATGTTTTAAATAGTTACTAATCTTGTGTTTATTGTACTTGAGTAAATCCTAGACCAAGAGGTTGATCTGATTGAAGAAGAGAAAAGTGTACAAGCTAGTGGCAAACTTAAGGGGATAGCAATCCGAGATCAAAATTAGCTTGAAGTACCAGTGAGTGTAGTTTTTAATAGGGTTAGGACTTAGGTCCTAACCAAAATAAGCACGTCTACATTCTTGATTGTTGCTTATGCCATGTTAAATGAATCTAAACTAAACTTGACATCTAATAAGGGAAGAATGGCCTAAAGGAATACTTGTGATCTAATATGCTTACTTGAAATAGTTGAAATGAAATGAAAGATATCCTTGAAATGCTTGAATTGATAACATGTTACTATGATTTGATCCAATGCTATACTTGATGACTAGTTATGTCTAATAAGGGCTTGAATAAAGATACATGCTTGTAGGTTATGAAATCATGATATAAATGAACCAAGGTTCACTAAGCCTAAGGGCTATCTCGATCTAGATAATCATCTCTTGAGAATGATATCATGAATAAGCTTGGTACTTGCCTTGAACATGTCTTCAAACTTGACTTGCTTGAATACACGAATCTTGATCAAATGATAACTAAAATAAATGATGCCTTGGTAGCTAGTGAGTCATAGGTAGGATGGCATGCCATAGAGTCTAGAGTTCATTGTGTTCGATGGGGGGGCTAAGGTCCTGGGCCAAGGCCCTTATTGGCGACAATAGGAGGGATGTGTATTATGGTCACTGGCGACAGTAGGAGGGATATGATCGAGTTCTTGATTTGGTGACAGTTTGGTTGGTGACTCGATTGCCTAGACTTGACTAAATGTCAAGGCCTAATAAGAATGTAAAGCTTGATTATCTCATGATACATGACATGAAACTTAATTTGGTTATCTAATATGTTTGAATCACATGTCATTTGCAATGTTACTTGAAATAGAAGAATGGTAAAACTTCTACATGTTAATATTGTTCATGCTTGATATGCTGCCTTGATAAGAAGCTTGTTGGATTTTGAAATTTAACTTGTGTTTTGTTTCATGTTATTCGAATGGTATTGAAAATATATCATGATTTGCTTGGATTTTAATTTAAGACATAGGATGTGTATAGATGATCTTGCAAAGCTATGTATAAATTGGTAGTCAATTACATGACATGTTACTAGTTCTTTGGCTAACACCATTTGAATTCTATAGAAGAGACTTGTCATGAAATGATTCAACCTTAGCTAGGTCCACTCTTGAATAAAATACACTTAAATTAAAAGAATTGCCTAGTATAATGTTACTACCTCACTAAGTACTTAATTGTACTTATCATTCTTGTTTCCATTCTTCCCAAATCTACAGGTTAAGTGGATTGAAAGCTTATCCTAGAGTTGAAGCAAGGTAAGGCAATCACAAGCTCAAAGTATGATTCATGCTATCTTTTGTAAACTCCTAGTTGGTGGCCTTAGATTTGTACATAGTTTAGCATGCTATGCATTTTACTATTTGAAAGGCTTGTACAATCTTGGCTTGTTGATTTTAGATGTAAACACTTGTTATGTGGCTTGACACTTGTTGCTTAGTTGGCGTAAGCTTTATGATATGAGACTTGATCATAGTTGGATGAATTAAGCATGCTAATGATTTCATGTATGTTTGAATACAAGTTATGTGGATTGCTATATTGCTTGATTGTTTAGCATGTATAGGTCGATCACTGTTTACTTGTTTATGGATATGTAATCTAGTGCTACGTTTAAATGAAAAATGAAATGATATACCTAGATAAGTATGATTGATTATTTGGTTGCTTGATTTTTAAGGATGACCATTCGAATGATTGCTTATATCTGTGAGACATGTCTTGATTGATTAAGATTCTTAGATTGAATCAAATAAGGTGTTCATATAGGGTATGCTATTTGAATGCTACTAGCAAGACTTGTTTGACTCTTGTTTACTTGTAACACCCGGGTTTAGGGGTCGAGAGTTAAGTGTGTAAATCAGGTTCAAGTCGTTGGGCTTGTTTTAAATAAAATGGGCTTGATTTTAATTTAAAAGGGCAACGATATTTCATTAAGGGCAAAATGGGAATTTCTAAATAAATGAAATAAGCTATGTAAAAGTGCCTTTTTGAAAGTCAACTTCTTCCTCCCTTTCAAACTAGAAATCACGACACAAAACCTCCACAAACCCCAAGTTACTGTTCCATTCATTTCATCTATGATTTCAAGTGCTTTCATCAAGGTAAAAGTGTTTTTTACTTCTCCTCATCATTCTAAACGTTTCTATGGTTTTAGTTTTTCATAAACTCCATTCTTGAGATATTTTAAGTGTTCAAATTTTAAGTTAAAGGAAGAAACTTTAATGGGTTTTTATTGGGTTTTTTATTTTTAAAGTTAATATATATTATAATCATGCTTTTAGGTGTATCATATCTTAAAATGGGGGAGTTTTGTTGAAATCCCAAAATGGGTATTTGTGGGTGTGTTAAAAGGTAGAAACTTGAGTTTTTGAGGTAGTTTTGTGAGGGAAAGTTGGGCTGATGGTGTGGTTATGCTTGAGGGTTGTTTTGAACGTGTTTAGTGATGATTTGTGTGTTGGAATCAATGGGTTTTTGCTGGGTTGTGTAAGTCTGAAAATGAAGATTTGGGTTAGTTCTTGGTTTGGGAAATGTAGTGAAATGGTCTTGAGATTGTAACCTGATTTGTGTCAGTGGTTTTGTGCATGATTTGTTGAGTAATACGTTACTTTTGGTTGATTAGAATCAAGGGAAACCGTTGGAGAAGCTTCGGGCTCGATTCCGGGAAACTTGGAGGCTTAGTCGGCATTCTTGGCTTGTATTGAGGGTGTTCGGTGAGTGGACTGTTTTCAATGGTTTTAAATTGGTTCAAAGTATGTTGTTGGAGTTTTATATTCTGCTTGATAGGCCAATCTAATGTGGGGATTAAGTTGGTAGCTTAATCCATTGTTCAATCTTGTATATTCCTTGTTAAATGTGCATAAGCGTGGACTTATGTGATATGTGTTTGATTATGCATGTTGCGATATATTTATGTTGAATGATGGTGATTTTTGTGTGGTATTGCATGGTTGTGAAATCATGGTGAGACTCGTTTAGTATGTTGGCACTAGTTATAATTATCGGGTATAAATGATCAATCATTAGGATGAATGTGCACACGGTAATAGTCAAATTCGCGCGTGGTCTTGGTGATGTGTAGTCACCAAGGAGGAGTACGGTGAAGTAACATTCCACCGAAAAGTGTATATGTGTGATGATGAGTGGAATCCCATCCGTAAAGAAAATGGTGATGTGTGAAATCCCACTGGAAGGTAATATTGTTGTTTGAGTACGTTGGGGCGAAAATCCCAACGGAAGCTATCCGCATATCCGAGTAAGCTATATAGTTGCCAATATACTTGTTCATGTGTGGATGATGTGTAAGACGATTTGTTACATCCTTGTTTAGCATAACATGAGGTAAGATGCCATGTTCATGCATTCTTGTAGCGTTTGGCTAAGTTGTTGCGTTAGTGCTAATGTATGCCTTGTGAATGTCTTATGGATACCATGCTTTGAACCCTGCATTGTCGATGTTTTGTTTTTGAGCTCCCTCACTAAGATTTCAAGCTTACGCTCTCATTTCCGACAATGCAGATCATTAGTGTGAAAGTTAGCAAGGAGCAAGGAAGGGGCACCTAAGAGCGTGTGTTGCTGCTCAAGTATGGTTTTCTTAAATAATTTAATAGATAGCAATGGGGATGCTATGTGTTGTAGGAGCGTTGTTAGACTCCTATAATGGCTTTTATGTTGTTAAATGCCCATGCTTTTGTGTTGAAGAATTGTAACACATGTTTTATGAGATGCTTATGTTTTTGTGTGAAAGGCATGTAAACCTTGTTTATGTAATGCTTTTGTGGATGTATAATTCTTCATAGTTAAATGTCTCTTATGCTTGCTTGTATGTTTGATCATGCTCGTGGTAGGATATGATGCCTTTAGATTGTATGCGTGATGGTTGTTTGTGATCCTTGGTGTTCGGGGCAAGTTTGGGAATGTTTGGAGATGCAGAAAACTGTTTTTCGGGTCACTCTGTGTGCAGGCGTTTCGAAACGCTCGTGGTTGTTTCGGAACGGTTGTAGCTCTATGGATACTTGTATCGGAACGGGGGTGGTGTCAATTCGATATGATTTGACATTGTGAGTTCCCGTTTCAGTACGCATTTCGATACGGTTTGCCACTGTGTCTGCCTGTTTCGGAACCAGTTCCGAAACGTTTCGACACTGTTGACCCCCGTTCCGGAACAAAGTAGACCGTATCGGAATGGCTTGGTCAAGCTTTTAAACTGGATCTCGTGTTTCGTATCGGGCAAGCCGATTTCGAAACGCAGACATGTACATTGGCTTTTTGACATCTTCAAAGGTTTCCGAACGTTGTGTTCAAGTCCCGAATGTTTGCATGTTTCCTTATAGAGATCTTATGCATCTTTCATGTATGGTTTTGCTTCGTAAGAATGAAATTGGACTAACATGTTACTTGGTAAATTTAAGTTACCTTATATCTGCTTGGATGTTTTCTATATCGTTTTCCGCTGACGTTTTCGCACATAGTACTAAATGTAGAATTTAGACAAGATAATTAAATGAAAATTTTCTAGGGTTGCTAATCGGAGTGGAACCTTAACGAGTTTCGCTTCGGTTTTCCCCGCGTAACCTGTTCGGACCGGCCTGTCGGCTAGACCGGGACGAGGGGGTTACATTACTTGTGTCTTTCTAATGGATAAGCATGCTTATTATGTCTTGTGTAATTGTTCTTCAATAGTATAGTTTTAAATGGTTTAGGATATAATTCAAGGGTCTAATAACATGATAACATGCTTGATTGAGCCAATGAAATGGTTGATCTTGATTGGATGTATGTTGTTCGAATGATAGGTTGGTGTAGTTGAAAATTGTTTACACTTATTTGATTGATAACATGATGCTTAGGTTGTTCAAATAGTAACCAATGATGTTTAGTGATCATGTATGAGAAGTTAAATGATGTAAATGGAATTGATTGCTCGTTGATTAGAAGATTAACTTATCTACTTGGGATGAGTTAAGAAAATTTTAATTGGTTCATGTTTTCAATGTCTTGGTAACACTTCTTAGACAGTCTCTCAAGCTATCCATATGGGCTTCACCCACATACTTCCTTTCGAACTCATCAAAGAAGTCATATCAAGTGGGTCGGTTAGGATACCATCCTAGCTCCACGGTCTCCCACCACTCACGAGATCCAACGGGTATCTCTCAACCATTGGTCCGCCTTGATCGAATTATCGTGTCCCATCCCAAGGAAATCCGTTGTGCCATGATGGTGAAGCCTCTCAATCGGGGCCTCACGAGGGGAGGTAGAAGGCCTGGGGATGACCCTCACTATGCGATGAAAGGCTCAATGTAGGTGGGTGAAATAGTTACCCCCTTGACCTCTTTCATCCTTTGACCTTTCATCAATTTTAGGGATATAATCTTCATCGTAGCTCTCCTCTCGAGACCCCTAACTTTCTTCATAGTCACGCGCTTCTCTAGGCATGATTCAAATTTTGTACATATAAACAAACAAGGTTAGTCCATCGGATATTCACCTTTAAATGAGTACAACTTCGACTTATAGGCATGTATTCACTAGACACCCCTTTTTATGACTCTCTACTACCTCGGGGTTTCCTAAAACTGACTAAACCTAATCTCTGATATCATTAAATGTAACGCCCCAAACCCGACGTCATATTTAGGCCTCAAGCCCAAACCAAAACATAAAATTTTCCAACTAGGTTTAGTCCAAACCATCATCATTTCATAAAATCCAAAACATGTCATAAGATATTGTAACACAAAAACAATTTAAACATTTACACGGGAGCTCCAATTAAAACCAAGTTAAATAAACATTTGACATGATCAAATAATCCAAAAATAGAGTTACAAACATAAATCAAGGGACCTATGAATACATTGCCTGACAAATCTAAGTAATGTACTCTTGAATCACATCGAGTGCTGAAGTCCTATTCCAATGGGGCTCCTTCAAATGCAACACAACAACCTAAAAACATGCGAATGGAAACAACGATTTCAAACATCGAGCTCTTAAAGCTCAGTGGATACACCTCTACTCTACCATGCTTCATACAGATCATAAACATAAACATGTAGCTAGAAAACATGATATGGCATTTAAAACGATACATGACGCTAACACTAGTCGCCTAAACACATGCTAATCAACATCACAACATCAAAGGGGCACACAAGGCCCAACATACCATACCACATCAATATAGGAGTGAAGCATGGGTCACATAGCAACGAAAACGTACACTCTATGGGTGAGGTCGGGTCACCTAGCATCGGATCATACACCCATACTCGAAATCCCCCCTCGAGTACCTTCGAATGAGGCTCGGGTCACATAGCATCGATAATCTACATTCGACATTTCTCTTACCATGGTGTTGCAACACGTCTTGGGTATTCGGATCCCATCAAATAAGCTCCCACACAACACACCACATCAACACAAAACCATACAATCCTATGGTTGCTATCAACATATAATTCACACAAGACTTTTACCGAGTTCTTAAGTTTTATGCTCGAGAATAAGGATATTTCTCAGTTTCTTAGTTTTGCAACTCACTTTAGGCCATTAGGGGTCCATTAGATCGAACAATATAATTTTCCAGCCTTTCGGGCGAAAGTTGATATTTTTGACATATTGTCAAACGGATACCAGTACTGGTCCTCGTGTACCGATACGAGTACCCTTTGGGTATTGGTACTCACATACGTACCAATACGATTTGTGCTCACTGGAATTTCCAAAAGTTATAACGTACCGATACCGGTTTGCATGGCGTACCAGTACAAGTTGAACACCGTACTGATACCCCTTATTTGTTCATCCAATGGAACTGTGTTCTTTAAACCCAGAACACTAGGTTATCGGTACCACCTCCCTATGTAGCGATGTTGAAGCCTAAAAATGGCTTCCTGGGCTCGGGAAATCATTCTCCAAGCCCCCAAAACACAACCTTTAGCCTTTAAACTCAAGTCTACATCTTATGGCAGTTTACTACCGTTTTTACAATTTATTAACAAGATATCAGAGTTTTGCCATTAATGATCACACTCAAGCATTCAAACACCCAAATCATCAAAACAAGCATACAAAGCAACATCCTTAGGATGTGCATGAAACAAAGTGAGTTGGAAGTGTACTAACATTCTTCCAACAGCTGAAAAGGAAATTTCCTAGCACCAAGCCCTCAAGCCTTCTTTTTCCCTTGATCCTTGGAATGTTCTCCAACCTCCTTAACTACAACCAAATGTTGTAAAACGAGTTAGAACATTGCTAAAAGGAAATAAAGATGACTAAGGAAGATTCTAATAACAATAACAACAAAAACGTGGTTAAATCTCACATTCTCGTTCATCATCTCCAAACCCCTACTAAAACCCATGTTATTTTTATCTACCACCAAACTTAACCATCTTTACCTCAAAAGATAGATCATTTGATGATGATTCCAACTTCCTCAAGCCACAATCCGAGATTACAACTCAAAACAACAAAGATTGCTCATTTGTCTTGAATCTTAAACCAAAAATGGGGAAGAAAGAGAGCAGGAGAGGGGAGACAAAAGTGAATTCATACACTCTTCTTTTTGCAGCCTATAAATGAGCTTTCTCAGTCATTCCCTTTCAAAAGGAAGAATTTTACCCAAATTCTCTTCCCCCAGCTCCCCTCAACCCAAGCTTTCAAGACCAACAACATATGGGAAGTCCAGTAAGGTTTCCTTAAGCATTCGAAGGCCCAAACTCACAACCCAAAACGCCAAGCCCACATATCGAGTTAAACCGAAACACGAATTCTAAAATTTAGGTCGGTACAGACACTACATCAACCAACTATCTAGATTGCTAAGGATAAGGATGAATATATGAATTGTATAATCTATTACAACAGATTTAGTACAATAGTCTTTCACACAATCATTTGAAGGACATGTGTCCTTATCACAACAACCTATAAAAGGATATTTTTGGAGAAGAGAGAAATAAAAGAAGTCGAATTATCATTCTCTATCATCTTCAATCCATTCAAAGCTCCTTTCATGGCCGCTTAAGCCTACCTTCAAGAGAACTAAGGTGAGACGAGGCAGAATCCTTTGTGGAAACAAAGATCCATGTGCCGGAACAAGTGGAAATGTGTAGATTCTCTTTGAAGCTCACTAGGAATAGAGGTTTCATTGGAGTTTATATATTTCTTTGTATTGAGTAACGATGATTTACTCTTTATCTTGGTTATGAACTTGATTTTTCTTGGATTTTAAATTCAATATATTCCGATTAACTTTCTTTCGTATTTCAATTGTTGGATTTGAACAATGTTTGCATGGAAATGTTTAGCATAATCACTAACATCGGGAGATGCAGTGACAGTTCAGATTAACAAGTCATTACAACGATAGTTGGATGAGGATGCAACATGAGTTTATCCACTTGTTCAATGATGTGTAGTTTTGACAAGCAATGGAAGTTATGATTAATCTACATATTTAAGTCACCGATTGAACAGTTGAATGAAAGCAGTAAGAAAGCTTAATATTATTTTTTTATTGAATCGTTCTATGTTGCTGCCACTACAAGAAATTTCTATTGTTGTGACAAATTTAATTTTGACAAAATTATTTGTATCACTATTTGTAGCTTTATTGCGAAAAAAAATAAGTGTAACTTCAAATTATAAAAATATATACAATTGTGATAAAAACTAAAACTATCGTAATATTTTGTCACAATTAGCAAACTTGTGTAACATATGGTAACAAAATATAATTTGTTACCATTTTTTGTCACAAATGTGTCCCTCCATTTTTTAGCGCAAAAAAGTCATACAGTGACAAATTTTGTAACTAAAAGTTTTAATAATTATTATAGAAAAAAATGTCACAATAAATAATGAGATTCTTAAGATAAAAAATAAATAATGAGATTTAAGTTTTTGTAACAAATTGTGTTTGTAGTTATATATTTTAATTATAGTGATAAAATGTATAGTCACAAATATTTCACTATTTTTTGGCAAAAAAAAGTTATATAGAGACAAATTTTGTAACTATAAGTTATAATTATTGTTACAGAAAAAAATGTCACAACAAATAATGAGATTAGACTTTTTTATGACAAATTATGTTTGTAGCTATATATTTTAATTCTAGTGACAAAATATACTTCTACAAATGTTTTCATCCATTTTCGTGCCATAAACATTATATAATGATAAGTTTTGTAACTATAAAATCAATATAACTACATTAAGAAAAAAAATATATTTTAAATGATATAAACTACTATGAGAATACTAGCCATCAATTATTTTGTTTAAACATTTTTTACTGTAAGAACGGAATTGAAAACTTTCAATATATACAACATCTAAGAGAATATCGAATAACTTTTTAGCTGCTAGTAGGATGTTGATGAGAAATCTATCATGTCGTCCATCGAACAATGTCGTTAACCGCCATTCATCAACGTTGTAATTGAAAATAAACTAATATGAATATTAAAAAACAACTCTAATTAAGCTTATCACTTAAGTGAAACAACACAAAATAAATGGCAAATGAAACTAATATAATTATTTATATAAATAAAAATATCAATTTGTTTTCATACATATGGTCAAGTTATAAAATTTTCAACTAATATATTTTTTAAATGCTCACATTATCAACTTAAAAAAGCCACCGAATATTAGGGGTGGACAAAACTCAACTCGACTTGAAAAAATTGATTTTTCTTTCAAGTTTCGAGCTATTCAAGTTACTCGAGTCAACTCTAATAACTCGTTTAAATTTTGATTCAGGTCGAGTATGAATTTCAAAAATTCAAAAAATTGAAAACTCGAATAATTCAAAAATTACAAACTACGATGTTTACTTTAAGCTCAGGCAATGCGTTTTAACCTTCTTCTCTAATCCCTTGGGAGATTCTAAATGAAGGCATGTTAAAAGAAGGCTAAAAGAAGGCAACATCGGTACGAACGTTAAATTTAGGTTAAATGAATTTGAACTGACGATTTAAAAAAAGGTAAAGAGGCAACCGGTTGCCTAAAAAGAGGTCTTAAAACCCTAATTTCGAACTAACACCGGTACTGACTTATCCTCTCTAAAAACCTTCAAAACATTTTTAAAATATTTCTCACATCTTCAACTGGAATTCGTAGAAAATTGAGTTCGAAGGAAGCTAAAATAGAAGGTAAGAAAGTTGTCCTTTGCATGAAATAAACTTTTAATTTCTATTTTTTTCCGAACCGAAATAGAATTTGTGTATGGAAAATATGAAAAATTTCTAGAGTTTTGAAAAATGTTAAGGTTTATTACTGAGTAGGAAGGATTTTAGATGATGGGTTTGTAATTAGTATAACAAAATAATTTTCGTTTACTTTTAGGCTTAGATTTGGTGATATTTAATACGAATTTGGAGGTTGAAAATAGTTATGGGCAAGTCAAATTGGTATTGTTTATGAGATACTAATGCTCGTTGAGAGTAGGGTTAGAGGGAAAGAAATTCGTACGGATCGATAGTGTAAATGTAATATCGGTATGAAAAAGGTAGTACCAAAATCGGATTAAATTGAATGTGACAGAAGCCAAACATCGTATTAGTACTACATAGGTATATCAGTACTACTCAGAGAAATTTTATATATGTAGATAAAAAATGTTTTTATTAACAAGGAGACACATTAATAAATTGTAGAGCTGATAACCATTAATAAAATATTTTGGTGTGTTTTATGTGTGTTATAAACTCATGTGACATTAGTTTTAGAAGAAGGTGTTTGAGCATGGATCAAAAAACCAATGTGAAACTAGAAGGTGCGAAGGATGAGACGATCGTGGTGGTCGAGGCCCCAAAATCATTTTTTCATATTTTAATTTCTAGTAAGTTAAAGTTGAATGTATATTAAATATTTTAAATTGGTTAATTTGTTAGAATTGAGTTTAAATATGATAACTGTGAATGATGTATGTACAATATAAATGAATGTAAAGGATGAAAGGGTAGGAAGAAGAAAAAGAAAATGACTAATGAGGAAGATTGTTGTCCATGCATTGCAACCATCTCCTCCATAAGCTTAAATTAGAAAAAAATTCAACACAACTTGCACCTGCTAAATATGTTAAAAACATCTGCACAATAAATTTATGGTTTAAAAAATTATGGTTTATAAGACTCTTATAATAAGAGTTAATATAACAATAAAGTTTGAGTAAAGAGCCAACGTACTTTTTCTTTCGGAATGAATAGATTAGGAGTTGTTTTGCTATGATGAATGTAAAAGGAGGAAGAACATTGATTCCCTTTATTGGGATGTTGTGTTCTTCCTTGTATACCCATTTTTTGGGTAGTTATGATCATTAATGGTCACAATAAATAGGGTAGTTGTAAAAATAATTGGTGTAATTATTAAGGTGAAATGTATGTATCTACACATTTCTATACCGAATGGGTAAGAAAAAATGTAACTTACCGCAGGAATTTATGGCTTATAATATAGTACTGGTACTAATTGCTTATACCGATACTGAAACATTATAGAACGTTGGTAGTGAGCAAAAATAGTACCGATACTGCTATGTAATATCGATACTGAAACATTAAAGAACACAGGCAGTAAGCTAAAATGGTACTGGTACTCGTAAGCAATACCGGTATTATAAGAATTATACCGGTATTGTTAGAATAGTATCGATTATGTTAAAATTTTTGGGCAATAGATTTAAATTATAGTATCGGTATTGCATTGAAGTACCCGTACTGAAACACGAGTCTATAAATACCCTGAAAATTTCTCCCTTTTTTTATTCCAAAACCCTAGTCTCGCACTTCTTATCAACTTACACCCATAACAAACGAAATTTTTGGAATGTTTTGGAAAGCTTGAGGGGTTTCACTCCATTTTCCATTTCCGTGCTCTACAAAAACAAATCGAGAGTTAAGATGCTTTTTTATGTTCTTCATTTATTTGTTTAGAAAGTCGTACCGATACGCCCAATGCTTTTTGTTTATTTACAAAGTGGAATGGGCTTTGTTAAATGCTTTATTTCATGGTAAAATAGCTTGAAAATCAGACGTTTTCAGTTATAAGCGAAATTTGTAACAACAAATCGTCATCCTGCGTAATCATGTTCTTTATTTTTTCAGGCTTCCATTCTGAGTAACAATGTCTAAGCGTTACAAAGGCCTTTCATCATGAACACAGAGCGAGAGAAGCATTAAGTCCTTATGCTTTAATGAACCCGGAAGGTAAAATTTGCTGAGTCGTTTTGTAACTCACTTTCAATCTTTTCCTATTAGAGATGAACGAATTTCGTGTGTTGCAACCTTGAATGATAAAAACTTAAACTTCAAATGTTTGCCCCTCCTTAAGTCATGGAAGTTCAACAGCACTTTGAAACTCACTCCTCACATATTTTATGTTCTAGTTAGGGTCTTCTATTCCAATGCTCTGTGGGTCTTAGACAAGGAAGGAAACCATATAGTTTCTATTAGGTCATACTTCATGGGTAAAACTATCTTGCTTAATTCTGATGTTATTGCTAAGCATCTTGGCTTAGACAATGTAGGTGAAGATAATGAAAAAGCAGTGGTCTCTACTACCTTATCTCCAAATACTAGTGTCTCCCAATTAGATATCCATGATAGGTTGTTGCACCTTATGGTATCCTGGTGGTTTCGACCATCGGGGCAAAGTACTCTTCCTTTAGAGTCTTAGACATTTGATGGATACGCTGATACCAAAATGTTAAACGCATCAATCTTGCCTAGATAATATTTAGTGAACTTGTTGATGTCGTTAACCATGCAACCACCAAGCGTATTGAAACTCTTGTGTACGGTTGTATTTTGAGTAACATTTTCATCAAAAAAGGTATTGATTGCTAACTAGATGTCAGCCTTCCTTTGGTCTCCCCCATAAATTTGAAATCTTTAAAGAAATGCCATTTTGAGCTTGTGTGAAACGAATGGAAGAGAAAGGGGAAAAGATAAGCCAATGAGATTGTAACCCCCTAGACCCGCCTATGCGTTACCATGGATCTTAGGAAGTCACATTAGGGTCACAAGAGCGGCCCACAAAAAAAGTACACGTAAAAAAATATTTTCCTTAAAACACTTATTAAACTGTAAAATCAACTTCGGTTTAAAATACCACTTCAGGAAATCATTTAAACATATAATTTTTTTCAGAAAGTGTGTTAGAAACACTATCACAAAACAATACGTGACATACATGCTCACTAACTGTACAGTACCGTACTCCAAAGCGACGCCGAGAGAACTCCGAACACTGATGTCAGACATTATACCATGATATATTCTTTTAACATGCGATGATAAAAACAACGTGAGCTTGGAAAAGCTGAGTAATACATAACTACCAAAAGATGTTATAAGCTCATGTAGATATACGACAAGCATAACATTTTCATGATGTTCCATGTAGTAACAGTCTCCATTTCTGTTCTACTATTTCAAGGTAGCATTATACTCGAGAATAACGATATTTTTTCTTTATTCAAGCATCAAGAATTAGACGGGAATTATATAGGCTGATAACATACGGAGGTGGAATCAATGAGTTTAGTGTCTAATGTGTTCCAACAGTGCAATGTTAATGCGTGAAATGTAACAATGCAATAGACCTTTTTATTTCAAATACATTTGCTTCAAGTAAGAGTAAAGTTCATTTTAATTCTTTATTTACCCTCCAACCATACTCCAGTATATAGTTTCCCCAGTGCGGTATCATGTACATGCATTAACCCGAGCCCATTGGGCGTGGGTACCATCCTAAAGCAATACCATAGAATACGGGCGGCCCTAGTCGAAGCATAAGAACCGAATACGAGCGGACCTAGTCGAAACATAGGAACCGAAATAGGCGAACCTAGTCGAAGCATAGGAACCGAAAACAGGCGGACTTACCAGCTGGATCAGGGCTGAGTCGTCAATAACTTCATATCATATCCCAAGTACCCCAGTGAATCAGTTCATCAGTTGTTCATTAATCATTAGTAGTATTTTTAGTAATACATTATCCACATAACATGTTTGTCATATCGGGTACTAAGGTCAATATCAAACATACAATACAGTCATGCTTAAATTCTAAAACATGTCATGTTCATGCGAAAACTGCATATCAGTCATGTGTACATGATCAGTATGATAAAGCATGTAAAACATTATGCAAAAATAGTCGTGTAACACACATGGAACACACTAGATGGAACAGTTTATTTCTTGAAGATACTTGGTATTTACGGAAGGGGACACATTGAACTTTTGACAATTTGGACAAATTTCAAAAACGAGATCCCTATTAAAAGGGGTTCGTACTAACGGTTCAAACCAGGTATTCATGAGTTGATACATCAAGATCTTTAAGAGTTCATATATATCATGAGTGATTCAGTCATTTAAGCCTATAAGGGCATTATGGTCATTTTGTCATACTTGGGCATTTTGGTAATTTATACCAACAAGGCATAAACGGAGACTCGAGAATTACATTTACTCATAAGGTTTCCATCCAAGTATTCAGGAATTTCTAAATCAAGATCTTTCACGATATCGAATACATTTAGGGTTATTCCGGTCATTTTGGCCAACGACAGCATTTTGGTCATTTGACTGTCAGGGGTGATTCCGTAATTCCACATACTAAGGACAAATTGGTAATCTGCATACCTGAAGATCTCTACGGTTTATCAGGTTTCCAAATTCAGTCAAACTTACGGATCCCAATACTGCGATATTTACCAAGTATTCGAACATGGGCAATACACCCGAACTCAAACCATAGTATCGAACGTACCCTTAAACAGATTACTCTTACCGTTAACTATGTATTTCCTCCAAACATATCGAATATTCATTCATATGGTATTCATTCAAATTCACATATATATCAAACGGTCAGCAAACACGAGTCTTAGAGGTATTCTCAGTCATTTCAGTGTTCAAAGGCTTTTCAATTATCATGAGTCTTTCGAATCCTTCTAAATATTCATTCAATTCGAGTCTCGAGGGTACATCCATCATTATGGTTAATTCGGCATCTAGTGCCCGCGGGTATTTCTGCCCTTTGGTCATCATACACATTCCGACTAGTTCAGCCTTATTAGTATTTTCTATCTTTTTTGTCATTTAAGATCAATTCAACTTTTACGCCGCTTAGATTAATCTAGACATGTGATTAATTTTTCGTAGTCTTATCTTCAGAGATTTATTTAGAACTCGGAAAGATCTTAGCACTTAGTAATTTTGAAGGTTTAGGCTTCGTTAACATAACGGCCGGAGCAAAACTAGGGTTTTCAGATGAATCGATTGTGTTACCAGATCTAGTGAAGATTTCTAGATCGCTTCCATTAACAGAGTTTATTTTTAGTCTTTCTTATACATCGAGGCGTCTTTGTCACTTCACAACCAAACATTTTGAGCATTAGACCTTTAATCAAGAAATAGTCTGAATTGGATGTATCGAAGTGCATTGTTTTACTGATTAACCATTGAACTTGGATCACTCATCGATCATCAATTCCTTATTCGCATCAACCAAATCTTATTCAAAATAATTATAGAACTCCAGATCTTTTCGATTTATTCATTTTTAATCGAATATGTCATGCTTATCTGAATTTTCATACTTATTTTTCGTATCTAATTTGACATAGGTAGATTAACAATATACTTCATCATAAGCATGCATGCTACAACCGAATACCAACATGTTCATAAAGCATACAAGTGGTAGAAAAGTATTACCTTAACTCCAAGCTACATCGGTCGATTCATGATACCCTATTCGATTTCACTCGAACCCGAATTCGATGTCCCATAACATTTCGGATACGGAGATACATGGATACCTTCAATAAAACAATACCCTTAACTAGTTCTCATTTACATTGCTCTTATAATGATATTTAACTCATGCACTCTCGGGTTCAAAGTAAGATTCAGAGGCTTTCGGGTCAAAATTTTGTAAAACGGACTCAAGACGTCGAAAAACATAAAATATGACTTTTCGGAAAATTTGACTTTTCGAGTCAAAGTTAATGTTGATGTCAGGGTCAGGTTAACGCTCACGTTACTGGTCAATTGGGTTGGCTCGGCTGAGTTGACTCGGGCGGGTTTACTCACTGAGTTGACTTGGGCATGTGACTCAGTCAACAGGTTAACGGGTTGGGTGCGAGTCAAACGGGTTGAGTACGTGTCAAACGGGTCGGGTTCAGGCTTTGGTTTATTAACAAGATTAGGCTGGTTTGGTCTGGACCAGTTCGGGTGGCTCGTTCTACGGGTCAGGTGGGGTCTGAGCCAGTCGGTTCAACGACCACCATCCAGGGCGACCCGAAATTGCCCCGAACGGCGTGTGAAACCCACACGCGGCCCAAAACGGACGTAACATCACCAGAATAAGCAGAACTTGACGACAAACCCACGAATCATCACTATAAACCCAGATTTATATCAAAACCTTACAGAACTTACCCAAACTGAAACGGAACGGCCAAGATACGCGTTACTCAGATGAGGCCCTGAAAGGCAACGAGCGAATGTTCGACGGGCAGAGTTTTACTCGGCCTGATGTGGGGAGTTTAGCCATCACTCCCACGCCTCGAGCGGACGGTCGTGGCAGCCAAAAACAAAGAAAAGTCGATGGGCGATGGTTAGGTTCTCGTCGAACGTTTAAGCCATTCTATACGATGAACGATGGGGTACCAGGGCGAGTGGTGGTCGGGGTACTGATCGGGACGAGATGACGACTCAGATGGTGATGGCGGTGCACACCATGGTCGACCGAAGAAGAAGATCGAGCCGGTGAAGATTGTGGTGGTTGGGGGAGATTTCTCTAGAAATTTCTAACCCCTCTCTATTCGAACAAATTATAATTATCGGGTAGCTGAGGAGTCAAATCTAACTTATTAAACTTTGGTAAAGCCACCGAGTATAGTTTAATATTAATTTTGGGTAAGATCTAACAAGGAACACCTTTAGCTCATATGGTTAACTCACAAGCTTATATACCTAAGGGTCACGGGTTTAAACCCCCTAGTTGTTAAAACCCCTTTTTTTATACACATCCTCCCTTTTTTATCTTTTAAAAAAACTTTTTAATTTAGGGGTGTTACATAGACCTTGGAGGATGTGTTGCGTGATTTTGACAATCTAGTAAATGAACCTCATACTAATGTTGATGCTAGTTTCGGCGAGGCCGCCCTTCCTCCACACTATCGTGTCATGATGGAGTCCTTTGATATGAGATTTGCAGCTATGCAATCTCATTTTGATGGGAGACTTAACGACATTCACAGTTAACAATTGGTCGTGCAAACTCAACTGGAGGAACTTCGTGCTGTTACTATTGCTTAGTTTGACACATTGTCTGTTGAGGTTGTTGCTCCCTCTCGGGACTTGACTAGCCCACCACTGCCGCCAGATGCTTAATTAAGTTCGTTATGTTGGTTTTTAAGTATTGCATCAAAGACTTTAATATTTGTTATGACTTGTGCTAATTAGGAGATACTTCAATTATTTTGGTACTTTGTTTTTTGTTTGTTTGGATGTTTTAATACAGTTGATGTGGAAATATTTATTTATTTGGTAACATTTTATTTATTTGTATATATTTCAGCCCATCACCTTATGTAATTATGGATATTTTGGATTTTCAACAGTAATATATTTTGCTTATTTTGTATTTTGCCTACTACATTATATTGCAATGTATTTTTAAAATCGTTTAGAACTTCTCCAACAATGTTACTATACCAGTTGTACCGATTCTGCATGAACAATATTGATTCTACATGAACATTACCGATTCTTACTTACTAGTGCTTGTTTAAAGTATGTTAAGGGTGTAAGAATTTGTGTAATAACCTTTCTTTCTACTATTTATATAAACATTTATGTTGGTGTTGTACTCAAATTTTGTAGGTACCCTATATGTTATGACTTTGGTAACATTTCGAGTTATCCTTTAAGAGTTTGTGTAATAACACAATTTCCTACCATAAGTTTGGTTGGTTTTAGATTAAGAGATATGGGATAATATTTTTTGTAGTTACTTTTAATCTTATAAGTTCCATAAAATTTTATGTAGTTATTGTAAAACATTGTGTGTGTACTCTATTTGTTATGAGTTTGGTAACATATAGAGTTGTCCTTTAAGAATTTGTGTAGTAAAACAATTTCCTACCATAAGTTTGGTTGGTTTTAGATTAGGAGATAAGGGGTAATCATATGTGTAGCTACCTTTTTTCTTATAAGTTCAATACACATTTATGTAGGTATTGTTAAACATTGTGTAAGTACCCTATTTGTTATGAGTTTGGTAACATATAGAAATATACTTTAAGACTGTGTGTAGTAACACAATTTCCTAACATAAGTTTGGTTGGTTTTAGATTAGGAGATACATGGTAATCATATGTGTAGCTACCTTTTTTCTTATAAGTTCCACACATATTTATGTAGGTCTGGTAAAACATTGTATAGGTACCCTATTTGTTATGCGATTGGTAACGTAAATCGTTATCCTTTAAGACTTTGTGTAATAACACAATTTCCTACCATAAGCTTGGTTGGTTTTAGATTAGGAGTGCAACACCCCAAAAACCGGTCTAGTCGGAATTAGGTTCCGACGATCTAAAATCTTATATCGTAAAAGCTTAAGCATTGCATTTACATTAAGACATATGATCTCATTCATTGATAAAGACCTTAGTGAGTCCAAACCTTTATTTTGGATTACTTTTGAAAGCTTAAAATGATGTTTTTGAGCTAGGCGTTTCGATACAGTCAGACTCGTACCGAAACGGCTTAGGTAAGGCATTTCGAAACGTTTATAGGCATTCCGATACGATTCCAACGGTAATAACTAACTTTTGGAGTTTAGCTTGACCGTTTCAATACGGTTTCACTTGTTTCGAAACATGTCCCATGTTTCGAATATGTTTGAAGGTTTTATTGAAAAAAATGATGAGGTGATGACTCACCAGCTTGCTTATCACCTTTTCTCACGTGAATGATTAGAAAAAATGACTTATAGCCATCTATATGTCTAATTTGGGAAATGATAAAGAAATGATAAATAATATCGTTTTATAGGTTACCCTTGGGTGAAGGAAACCTTTCTATTGGCTATATGGGTGGTGGGTAATGATTAAGGTTATATTTCCCTTAAAATGAATTGGAGAAAAGAGAGCTCTCATCTTTGTATTGTTTCACTGAGATCCATTTCCATCTTTTATCTTGAAATATTAAGCACACACCACCATTGTCATCTTCTCCATCAAGCTCAAGCACACACCTCTCCATTTATGAACCTTAAGATTAGACTTTCCTTGATTTAAGAACACCAAGTCATAGTTATCGATCAGGTAAGTGGAAGCCCTAAGTCAATCATCGATTCTCTTGATTATTAGATGATCAATTTCAAACTTTAAGATAAGATTTGTCTATAGTTAATGGCTATTCAAGTATCGACATTGTCATATTGATTCTAATAATCCCTTATTGCTTTTCCTAGCTCAAGAAGTGGAAAAGACTAATCCATCGTCTCCATCGAAAGCTAGGAATAAGGGTATCGCCATCCGAGAGCCTTAGAAGCTTCGGATCGTCAAGGTGAGTGTATTCGGAGTCTCGAGAGTGGCTAGGTTCCATCTCGAATAATTGTTTATTGATTTACTAACCATTGATTTTAAGGGATTTGCATGAAGCATTATTGTAAGCCATGTTGGTAAGTTTTGGTAAGCATTGCTATCATTGTCATAGAAATCATTGAAGCATTGACATGTAGAATCATTGACATGAGTTTATTGCTATTGCGTATTGCTATAACTAGATGATTATTGAAATATTGTCAATGAATCATGGATATTGAACTATTGATTATTGGACCTTGGATTTGAAGTATTGGATACAAGTGGCATGCCATAGAATTCATGAGCTCAGTGTACGGGTGGACTACGGTCCTAGGGCTACGGCCTATATTGATTTGGCGAGGCGGAGGGATGTATTGTGTATTGGTCTTATTGACAATGTTGCGAGATTGACCATTCATTAATTTGGCGAGGAGGTGGAATTCGTGTATCCATATACCATGAATCAATCCAAGGGAACTATTGATTATTGATATTGTTTGCTATGAAATCATGATATTTCCATTCATGACATGATACTGTGTTTTTATTATGAATAAGGAGCATGCCATGTTCATTACATAATTAATATTATGATTATCATTGAAGTATGTTATATGGTATCCATGTCATTTATTGTAATCGTGACTACCTCACTAGGCAAAGTATGCCTAATGCATTCCATTGCATCCATTTCAGGTTAGTCAAGTTTTGGGATCGAGAATGGAGGAGTTGAAGCGTTGCACAAGTCACAATCAAGCTCTAAGTAATGTATATTGACCCTTTGAAACTCCTAGTTGGTGGAAAGGTCTATGTACAAGTTTATTAAGTCTCTTTTGATGTGCCTATGTTATGGTTAAGTGTTATAAGTGTTCTATGTTTATGATGAGTCTCATATATAGTGAGAAATGGCCTTAAATGCATGTTTTGGCACTAAAAGGTAAAAATCAGGTAAATAGATTCATTTAGCTCTAAAATTTGACATGCTAATAGATATTATGGTTATAATGTTGTGTGTAAAGTTTCACTGCATTTGGACACTGTTTGATAAGTTAAAATGAATAAAAACCAGCAAGAATCTATCATTACAGGTCAGGCCGTATCGAAACGGGTGATGGCGTTTTGATACGGGTAAGCATAATTGAACCTGAGAAAACAGGGCATACCTAAACGGTTTAGGGACGTTTCGAAACATTTTGTCACTGGAATCCATCGTTTCGATACGAGTTCATAGTATATCGAAACAGGTCAAAGTCTAAGTCAAAGGTAGTCAACCCGTACCGATACAGGGCTTGTCCGTATCGATACGATTAAGAGAAAAAGTCAACAAGGTTGACCATCATCCATCCGTATCTAAAAGGCCTTGAGCGTTTCGATACAGGGTTAGTTAAAGTGGTTAAGAAACTTAATCTGAAGGTCTACATTGTTTACAGTTTAGTCACTGAGTTTTAGATGATTAAATTGAATGAGTAAACAATCACCGTTTTGCATAAAAATTTACAGACCTGCTAATGTTGTATTGAATTTCATTGTGGTATAGTCTAATGCATTGAAGGATCTCTAATTTGTATAATTTATAGAATAGTCCCCAAAACTTGTAAAGGTTATAAATTGGTCCTAAATGGTTAATTGTGGCCTTCTTATGAATGAGTTAGACTAAAATGTATATTGGTAATGTTTTGTTGGTGTAATATTAATTAAGTGTTGATAATAAGATGAAAGTTTATCACACCGATCACCGGTAGCACGCTCCGACCCGGTTCTCTACCAGGCCGGGAAAGGGGTGTTACAAGGAGATACGGGGTAATATTTTGTGTAGTTACCTTTTTTTCTTATAAATTCCATAAACATTTCTGTAGGTCTCGTACAACATTGTGTAGGTACTTTATTTGTTATTAGTTTGGTAACATATAGAGTTATCTTTTAAGACTTTGTGTAGCAACATAATTTCCTACCATAAGTTTGGTTGGTTTTAGATTAGGAGATATGGGGTAATATTTTGTGTAGTTATCCTTTCTCTTTTAAACTCCATAAATATTTTTATGGGTCTCGTAAAACATTGTGTAGGTATTCTATTTGTTATGTGTTTAGTAACATATAGAGTTGTCCTTTAAGACTTTGTGTAGTAATACCATTTCCTACCATAAGTTTGGTTGGTTTTAGATTAGGAGATATGGAGTAATATTTTGTGTAGTTACCTTTTGTCTTATAAATTACATAAACATTTCTGTAGGTCTTGTAAAACATTGTGTAGTTACTCTATTTGTTATGAGTTTGGTAACATATAGAGTTATCCTTTAAGACTTTGTGTCATAACACAATTTCCTACCATAAGTTTGGTTGGTTTTAGATTAATAGATATGGAGTAATAATATGTGTAGCTACCCTTTTTTATAAATTTTGTACACATTTCTGTAGGTCTTGTTAAACATTATGTAGGTACCCCATTTGTTATGAGTTTGGTAACATATAGAGTTATCATTTAATACTTTGTGTAGTAGCACAATTTTCTACTAGAAGTTTGGTTGGTTTTAGATTAGGAGATATAGGGTAATAATTTATGTAGCTACCTTTTTTTATAAATACCATAATCATTTTTGTAGGTCTAATATAACATTGTGTTGGTACCCTATTTTGTATGATTTTGGTAACATATACATTTATCCTTTTAGAGTTTCTGTAAAATTTCCTACCATATTACAACTTCTCTAACAATATTACAATAACAGTACCGATTCTACATGAACAATACCGGTGCGACATGAACAGTGCCAATTCTTCATTAGGATGTCAAATGGGGTAAGAATTTTTGTACTTACCTTTTTTTCTAGAAATTAAATAAACATTTCTGTAGGTTTTGTAAAACATTCTGTGGGTACCCTATTTCTTATGCTTTTTGTAACATATAGAGTTATCCTTTAAACCTTTGTGTAATAAAACTTTCCTACCATAAGTCGCATCAGTTTTAGATTAGAAGATATGGGATACTATTTTATGTAGTTACATGTTTTCCTATAAATTCCATAAATATTTTTGTTTGTTATGTAAAACATTGTGTAGGTATTTTATTTGTTATGAGTTTGGTAACATATGGAGTTATCCTTTAAGACTTTGCGTAGTAACACAATTTCCTACCATAAGTTTGGTTGGTTTTAGATTAGGAGATATGAGGTAATATTTTATGTAGTTACGTGTTTTCTTCTAAATTGCATAAATGTTTCTATAGGTAATGTAAAACATTGTGTAGGTACTTTATTTGTTATGCGTTTGGTAACATATAGAGTTATCCTTTAAGACTTTGTGTAGTAACACAATTTTCTATCATAAGTTTGGTTGGGTTTAGATTAGAAGATATGAGGTAATAATTTGTGTAGTTACGTGTTTTCTTATAAATTCCATACACATTTTTGTAGGTCATATAATGCATTGTGTAGGTACTTTATTTATTATGAGTTTGGTAACGTATAGAGTTATCCTTTAAGACATTCTGTAGTAACACAATTTCCTACCATAAGTTTGGTTGGTTTTAGATTAAGAGATACGAGGTAATAAAATGTGTACTTACTTTTTTTTCTTATAAATTCCATACACATATATGTAGGTCTGGTGATACATTATGTAGGTACCCTATTTGTTATGAGTTTGGTAACATTTAGAGTTATCCTTTAAGACTTTGTGTAGTAACACAATTTCCTACCATAAGTTTGGTTGGTTTTAGATTAGAAGATATGGGGTAATAATTTATGTAGTTACCTTTCTTATTATAAATTTCATAAACATTTTTTTAGGTAATGTAAAACATTGTGTACGTACTTTATTTGTTATGAGTTTGGTAACATATAGAGTTATCCTTTAAGACTTTGTGTAATAATACAATTTCCTACTATAAGTTTAGTTTTGTTTAAGATTAGGAGATACGACATAAAAATATGTGTACCTACCTTTTTTCTTATAATTCCATAATTATTTATGTAGGCCTGGTAATACATTGTGTAGGTACCCTATTTGTTATGAGTTTTGTAACATATAGAGTTATCATTTAAGGCTTTGTGTAGTAACACAATTTCCTATCATAAGTTAGGTTGGTTTTAGATTAGGAGATATGGGGTAATAATTTTTGTAGTTACCTTTTTTCTTATAAATTCTATAAATATTTATGTATGTAATGTAAATCATTGTGTGTGCACTTTATTTGTTATGTGTTTGGTAACATATAGAGTTATCGTTTAAAAATTTGTGTAATAACACAATTTCCTACCGTAAGTTTAGTTGGTTTTAAATTATGAGATACGACGTAATAATATGTGTACCTACCTTTTTTCGTATAAATTCCATAAACATTTCTGTAGGTCCAGTAATACATTGAGTAGGTACCCTATTTGTTATGAGTTTGGTAACGTATAGAGTTATTCTTTAAGACTTTGTGTAGTAACACAATTTCCTACCATAAGTTTGGTTAGTTTTAGATTAGTAGATACGGGGTAATAGTATGTGTAGCTACCTTTTTCTTATAAATTCGATACACATTTTTGTAGGTATGGTAAAACATTGTGCAGATACCCTTTTTGTTATGTGTTTGGTAACATATAGAGTTATTCTTTAAGACTTTGTGTAATAACACAATTTCCAACCATAAGTTTGGTTGGTTTTACCTTAGGAGATACAGGGTAATAATATAGGTACCTACCTTTTTCTTATAAATACCGTAAACATTTATGTATGTCATGTAAACATTGTGTAAGTACCCTATTTGTTATGACTTTGGTAACATATAGAGTTATCGTTTAAGACTTTGTGTAATAACACAATTTTCTACCATAAGTTTAGTTGGGTTTTGATTATGAGATACTGCGTAATAATATGTGTACCTACCTTTTTTTTGTATAAAGTTCATAAACATTTCTGTAGGTCCAATAATACATTGTGTAGGTATCCTATTTGTTATGAGTTTGGTAGCGTATAGAGCTATCCTTTAAGACTTTGTGTAGTAATACAATTTTCTACCATAAGTTTGGCTAGTTTTTAGATTAGAAGATACAGGGTAATAATATGTGTAGCTACCTTTTTTCTTATAAATTTGATACACACTTTTGTAGGTATGGTAAAACATTGTGTAGATACCCTTTTTGTTATGCGTTTGGTAACTTATAGAGTTATCGTTTAAGACTTTGTGTAATAACACAATTTCCTACCATAAGTTTGGTTCGTTTTAGATTAAGATATATGTGGTAATAATTTGTGTAGTTACTTTTTGTCTTATAAATTCCATAATCTTTGTTGTAGGTCTTGTGAAAAATTGTGTTGTTACAATATATCTTATGTGTTTTGTAAAAATTAATGTTAGCAGGTAAGAATTTTTGTAACTAACTTTTTCTTACCATGATAAGTATTTATGTAACTACCTTTTTTCTGAGAGTTATTTTAACAAATTATGTTACCGCATCGTAAGAATTTATGTTAGAACCAAATATGGGTATATCCGGTCTGCCTTTTTTTCTTCCTTTTTTAGGCTGCCTTACTCTAGAACTATCCTAATCCCTTCCTTACATCTTCAACTAGCCACATTTAACGTAAACCTAAATAATAAATCCTAAATTCCCTAAAGTATCTAATCCTAAATTAAATTCTCAGTTACATTGAAATCTTCTATTGCATTAAAGCTTGTAGCTTTATAATGGCGACGTTAGACGGTGGTCGAAAAGTCTTTGGAATTCGAGGTAATCTTCTGTTGCATTAAACTGATACTTTCCCTAAACCAATGTTGTAATTGTTAGCCTATTAGGTATCAGTTCTTATATTTCCTTATGGAGATTTTTCATCTTTATTTAATTTTATTACTTGTGCATGTGTTCTACTGTTAAAACTCTTAGTCTCACTTCTCTCTGTCTACTTGATCAATTGCTCGAAAATACAAGAATATGAACATCATTTTTATATAATTTTATTCTATGTACATGGTCCATCATTGAATGAATTCAGTTCGATAATACAGAAAAATGTAAATATTAAAATTCTAAGATTATATGTACTGAAAAAGTTTGTGTTAAATTTAATTTCGAGTTCCTTGCTTCGATAATTTCACCAAATTTCAACCATTCGCATTCTTGATTGGTGTCTTTTGAAGATGGGATATGTCCCGTTGATCCTATTAATACATTAATATTAATCTCTGGTTCACTATTCTTTAATAATGTTCTTATGCCATACATCATGAGCTTATGACCCAATTCCTTTAAATATTCCACATATTAGTAAAAAAACCCTGCATTTTGTTAAAAGTGTTGAAAATGGCTTTGAAATTTCAAAGCAAAATTCAACAAAGTAGGCACCAATTGACAAATTGAATTTGTCAAGTTTGGGTGCAACAAATGGAGAAAAATGATGCAGCAAATGTTGAAAATGTGGAATGGGGAAATTAATTTTTGGTCCCTAAACTTTAGGTTATTTATAAGTTAGTCCCTAAAGCTCAACTATAAATAGCCTAGCCATTTGCCATTTGAAAACATCCCAAATCATTCTAACATCCTCCCAATACTAGAGAAATTAGAGAGTTTTCATAGAGTTGTTTTCTCCTTTCTTATCAAGAGAGAATTGTCATTGTTTTCTCCTTGTTAGATTGAGAGAAGTTGTAATTCCTATTTTCTCATAGTGAAATTCTTCTACCTTTGTCCGTGGTTTTTACCCTATATTATTTAGGGGTTTTCCACGTAAAATTTGTGTCTCCTTTATCTTCATTGTTATTTTCTCAAATTATCAGTTGTGTTTTTGCTCTATCCGACGATCGTATTCCGCAACAATTGGTATCAGAGCCAGATTTGGGTGCGTATATCTACTTACCGTATTCTCTGTTGGTTGCCACTGAAAAGTGGATCCTCCATCATAAGAAAGTAAGTTAGATATTACTCATTCATTGAAGGTGGTGGGCATTATTCACGTCAAAAAGGTGAAATAGTGGGAGCTATCTGAAATAGAAGCTATGGCAACGAAATTTGATATTGAAAAGTTCAATGGGAGAAATTTCTCACTGTGGAAATTGAAGATAAAGGTCATCCTAAGAAAAAACGGATGTCTAGCGGCTATCAGCGAAAGGCCGGCAGATTTTATGGATAACAAGAAATGGAATGAGATGGACGAGAATGCTATTGCAGACCTTCATTTAGCATTAGCAGATGAAGTACTATCAAGCATCGAGGAGAAGAAGACAGCCAAGGAGATTTGGGATCACCTCGCAAAATTATACGAGGTCAAATCGTTGCACAATAAAATTTTCCTTAAGAGGAAATTGTACACTCTTCGGATGTCAGAATCTACTTCAGTGACAGAGCACTTAAACACGTTGAATACTCTATTTTCTCAGCTTACATCCCTAAGCTATAAAATAGAGTCACAAGAACGTGCTGAACTTCTGCTTCAAAGTCTACCTGATTCGTATGATCAAACTCATCATCAACTTGACAAACAACAACCTTACAAGTGATCTAGTCTTCGATGACGTTGCAGCTGCTGTTCTGGAAGAAGAAAATCGGCGCAAGAACAAGGAAGACAGACAAGGAAATCTGCAACAAGTAGAGGCCTTAACGGTGATGAGAGGAAGATCAACCGAACGTGGCCAAAGTAGCAGTCACAATCATGGTAGATCAAAGTCAAGGAGTAAGAAGAATTTAAAGTGCTACAACTGCGGAAAGAAGGGTCACTTGAAGAAGGATTGTTGGAGTTTACCTAAAAACTCCAATCCTCAAGGAAATATGGCAAACACTTCAGATGATGGAGATGCTCTCTGTTGTGAAGCAGCAACAGCCATGGAAGGCAGAAAAAGATTTGCAGACATATGGCTTATTGACTCGGGAGCCACATATCACATGACCTCAAGAAGAGAATGGTTCTATAATTATGAACCTATCTCAGGAGGATCTGTGTACAGCTGCAATAATCATGCCTTGGAGATTGTTGGCGTTGGAACCATCAAATTGAAGATGTATGACGGGACAATCAAAGTTGTTCGAGATGTGCGACACGTGAAAGGCTTGAAGAAAAACTTATTATCCTACGAATTGTTGGATAATAATGCAAGCAAGATTGAAACACGGAAAGGAATCATGAAGGTGTTCCATGGAGCGCTTGTGGTAATGAAAGGTGAAAAGATAGCTGCAAATTTGTACATGCTGAAGGGAGAGACCTTGCTAGAAGCTGAAGCCTCTGTTGCCTCATGTAGTTCAGATTCTACCATGTTATGGCATCAGAAACTTGGACACATGTCAGAACATGGAATGAAAGTCCTTGTGGAGCAAAAGCTACTTCCGGGTTTAACAAAGGTATCACTTCCTTTGTGTGAACATTGTATTACAAGTAAGCAGCATCGATTAAAATTCAACACATAAAATTCTAGAGGCAAGGCTGTTCTAGAATTGGTTCATTCTGATGTATGGCAAGCACCGGTTACATCCCTAGGCGGAGCAAAGTATTTTGTCTCCTTCATTGATGACTACTCTAGGAGATGTTGGGTGTATCCTATCAAGAGGAAGGCAGATGTGTTTTCAACCTTCAAAGTTTTCAAAGCGCGGGTGGAACTTGATTCTGGAAATAAGATCAAGTGTTTCAGATCAGATAATGGAGGTGAATATACAAGTGATGAATTTGATGACTTCTGCAGAAAAGAAGGCATCAAAAGACAGTTCACAACAGTATACACTCCTCAACAAAATGGAGTGGCAGAGCGGATGAACAGAACTCTGTTAGAAAGAACACGAGCAATGTTGAGAGCTGCAGGGCTAGAAAAAGCTTTCTGGGTAGAAGTAGTCAATACCGCATGTTATTTGGTGAATCGGGCTCCATCAACTGCAATTGAGTTGAAGACACCGATGGAAATGTGGACTGGTAAACCAGTTGATTATTCAAACCTCCATATATTTGGAAGTATTGTGTACGTGATGTACAATGCCCAAGAAATTTCAAAGTTGGATCCAAAATCCAGAAAATGTAAATTCTTGGGGTATGCTGATGGAGTAAAGGGGTATCGCTTGTGGGATCCCACTGCCCGCAAAGTGATTATCAGCAGGGATGTTATCTTTGTAGAAGATAAGCTACAAAGAAAAGAAGAAGATGATAGCACTGATAAAGAAAAGCCAGAGACTACACAGATACATGTTGAAAATGAGTTTGAACAGAGAGATTGTTCTGAAGCAGAACCAGAGCTCGAGGAACCAGAACCAGAGAATTCTGAAGCTCCAACAACTCGTCAATCAGATCGTGTGAGAAGACGTCCCAATTGGCACTCAGATTATGTTATAGAAGGTAATGTTGCATACTGCCTTTTAACGGAGGACGGTGAGCCATCATCATTCGAGGAGGCAATGAACAACTCAGATGCTTCGCAGTGGATGGCGGCAATGCAAGAAGAAATCGAAGCCCTTCATAAAAATAATACATGGGAACTTGTGCCACTACCACAAGGAAGGAAGCCAATTGGTAACAAATGGGTCTTCAAAATCAAGAGAAATGGTGACGATCAAGTGGAGAGGTATCGTGCAAGACTGGTGGTCAAAGGATATGCTCAGAAAGAAGGTATTGATTTCAATGAAATCTTTTCTCATGTGGTTCGACTAACAACGGTTCGAGTTGTCCTGGTAATGTGTGCTACATTGAATTTACATCTAGAGCAGCTAGATGTTAAAACAGCTTTTCTTCATGAAGATCTTGAAGAAGAGATTAACATGCTCCAGCCTGAAGGTTTTGAAGAAAAAGAAAAGAAGAACTTGGTTTGTAGGTTGAAAAAATCTCTGTACGGTTTAAAGCAGGCGCCGAGGTGTTGGTACAAGAGATTTGACTCCTTCATCATGAGCCTTGGATACAACAGACTTAATGCAGACCCTTGTGCTTACTTCAAGAGGTTTGGTGAAAACGAATTTGTTATATTGTTGTTGTATGTAGATGACATGTTGGTTGCAGGCCCCAACAAAGATCATATTGAAGAATTAAAGGCACGACTGGCTAGGGAATTTGAAATGAAGGACTTGGGACCAGCAAACAAGATTCTAGGGATGCAAATTCACCGAGACAGAAGTAGTAGAAAGATTTGGCTTTCACAAAAGAATTACTTGAAAAAGATCTTGTCACGATTCAGCATGCAAGATTGTAAGCCAATTTCTACCCCTCTTCCTATTAACTTTAAATTATCCTCCAGTATGAGTCCTAGCAGTGAAGAAGAGAGGATGGAGATGTCTCGAGTACCGTATGCATCAGCAGTGGGAAGTTTAATGTTCGCTATGATTTGTACAAGACCAGACATTGCACAAGCAGTGGGAGTGGTTAGTCGGTACATGGCGAATCCAGGCAGAGAGCATTGGAATGCTATGAAAAGGATCCTAAGATACATCAAAGGGACCTTAAATGTTGCATTATGTTACGGGGGATCAGACTTTCTTATCAGCGGGTATGTCGATTCTGACTATGCAGGAGATTTGGATAAAAGCAAATCTACAACAGGGTATGTGTTTACAGTTGCTGGTGGAGCTGTAAGCTGGGTTTCAAAACTGCAATCGGTTGTGGCTACGTCAACAACGGAGGCAGAATATGTAGCAGCTACACAAGCCAGTAAAGAAGCTATATGGTTGAAAATGCTATTGGAGGAGCTCGGGCACAAACAAGAGAATGTCTCTTTGTTTTGTGACAGTCAGAGCGCCTTGCATCTTGCAAGGAATCCTGCTTTTCACTCAAGAACAAAACACATTCGGGTCCAATACCACTTCATTCGTGAGAAAGTGGAAGAAGGGACGATAGATATGCAGAAGATCCATATCGATGACAACATAGCAGATTTCATGACAAAAGCAATCAACACTGATAAGTTTACTTGGTGTCGATCCTCTTGTGGCTTGTTAGAGACGTAAGCAACATGGAAAGTACGAGGTAGAAAGAATGGTGTGAAGATATGATTGTTCTAATCAAATCTTCAAGTGGGAGATTGTTAAAAGTGTTGAAAATGGCTTTGAAATTTCAAAGCAAAATTCAACAAAGTAGGCACCAATTGACAAATTGAATTTGTCAAGTTTGGGTGCAGCAAATGGAGAAAAATGATGCAGCAAATGTTGAAAATGTGGAATGGGGAAATTGATTTTTGGTCCCTAAACTTTAGGTTATTTATAAGTTAGTCCCTAAAGCTCAACTATAAATAGCCTAGCCATTTGCCATTGAAAACATCCCAAATCATTCTAACATCCTCCCAATACTAGAGAAATTAGAGAGTTTTCATAGAGTTGTTTTCTCCTTTCTTATCAAGAGAGAATTGTCATTGTTTTCTCCTTGTTAGATTGAGAGAAGTTGTAATTCCTATTTTCTCATAGTGAAATTCTTCTACCTTTGTCCGTGGTTTTTACCCTATATTATTTAGGGATTTTCCACGTAAAATTTGTGTCTCCTTTATCTTCATTGTTATTTTCTCAAATTATCAGTTGCGTTTTTGCTCTATCCGACGATCGTATTCCGCAACACATTTCACCAAAATAATGATGTTGTAAATTTCATTCTACTACAGATGGGTATGAAGAGAAACTTCAGAAAATAGTGTCAGTGTCAATTGTCAAACACTTATTTTGAAATTAAAAAAACATAGTACTAAAATAATGAGATTCTGTAAAATGAAAAGTTACAAACAACTTGCTAACAAACATCAGCCTAGAGAAAAACAGTTTTGAAATACTCAATTTTTATAATTTTGAAACAATTTAATATGACTAACTACTTTATAAAAGGTAGTGATTATTGTGTTTAAAAGTGACATTGTTGATGTGTTGCATGTCATAGAATTGAATGATAATAAAATGGAGTAACAAAGAGTAGATAATGGCCTTGGCAGCAGGAAAGTTGCATTCAGTCAGATTAAAAACATAAACAAAAAGATTGATTTAATTCTCTTTGTATCTTTTGTAGTTCTACAAACTTCAGCTTCTTCCTCTAAGAAGGTCGATTTATATGGTATGCTATAATTTTAATTTTTTTTATATATTTTAGTTATGTTTAACATTAGATCTGTTGTTTCTTTGTTATTCATAAATTTATTTTTGTTTCTCTCTTTTTATTTTTTGAAGCTATTTTATGTAAGTATGATTTTTGATAAGTTTAATAAAAAATGTTCATTTTAAATTATTTTCTAGAGTAGATTACTTGATTATCTGTTAACTTGTGTTGTTATGTGGCAAAAAAGCAAATATATGGATCCTAGTGAAGTGTTTTTCATACTTTTGCTGAAGAGTTTTTTTTTTTTTTTTTTTGAATTGATAAAATGGGTTCTCGAATTTTTTATTGATAATTGTGCTTTAAGGTATTTTTGCATTTTTAGTTAAATTTAAATAGTACTAGTACTCATGTTTAACCTGCTTTCTAGAAATAGACTGCGTTATTTTCTGTTGAAGTATGTTGTTTAAATGGAAGTCTATGAATCTTAATGGGCAATAGCTGTTTTGCTAGTCTTTTCTCTCTATAAAATTTAGTTTTTTCAAATATGTAATTAGTAACATTGTTTTAAGGTACCCTTATCAAGTTTTTTTTTATCAAATTTAATCAGAAACGGTTCTATTTACACTATTTTGAAGAGTACATTATTTAATCATCTGTTGAAGCATGTTGTTAGGTTGCAAAAATTGTAAGTTTATAGATCCTAGAAAGCCATTGTTGCTTTGCTTGATTTTCTATCAAATTTGGTGAAATGACTATCAATAATCTTATAAATAATATTAATTTTTATTTTGTTTATAAATAAATAAAGAGTTTTTCTGTCAAAATAGTAGCATTTCTAATATCTTGTTAATGCATTTAATAGTTTTTGTTTTGTTTTTGTTTTTTGTTATTGATAGTATTTTATTTTGCTTTGTATTTAACTTTTTTTATTGGTATGGGGTTCTAGATGATGGTCGATGGTAGTGGTGACCAAGAGGTAGTAGATCGGAGAAGAATGACTTAATAACAAAATTTGCACTCTTTTTTTTACAATTTAGAATGGATTAAATTGTGATAAAATATTTTTGTAATAAAATAAATATTTTATTTTAACAAATAAAAGTAGTGAGAAATTTAAATTTTGTCCCAATACGTAATTTTGTCACGAAAGCTTTTATTTTGTTTGATGTTAAAATTTAAGTTAATTGAGGCAAAATTTATTTTTTGTGATGAAATAAATATTTTATTTTAACAAATATTTTGTCCTTGTAAGTTACATTTTTTGACGGAATAGAAATAGTGGAAATTTTTTGTTGTTGTTGCAATTTGTATTTTGTCACAAAAATTTTTTATATTTGATGTTAAACTACAAGTTACTTATGACAAAACGTACTTCTTGTAATGAAATATTTAATTTATTATGAAAAATATTTTATCGTGATAAATTAATTATGATAACAAAATTTTATTGTTACAATAAATAATATAAAGTGATAACAAACACAATTTCGTCACAATATACTTACATGACGGGGTTGTTCTAACAAACATAGTAACAAACAAAATTTGTCAAAATAAATATATCGTGAAAAATTTATTATTTTTAGTGATAAATAATTTTGTTACAATATTATAAAATTTTTTTAATTTAGTCACTAGAAAGTCTATTTTACCTGAATTTACCTTATTTATTTCTAAATTTTATAATTAAATTCAACCTTTATTATTAGTAGTAATTAGGGGTGTTCATTTGGAATATCGAATCAGATTCGATCCAAAAATTCGAATATCTGAAAATTTTGGATCACCTAAATAGCGATCCATATCCGATCCGAAAAAATCGGATATTTGAATTTTCGGATCGGATACTCGGATATCCGAATATCAGAAATTTATAAATTTATTTGATTATTTTTTTAATTTAATGGTTCTATCCATGAAAAATTTAAGTTTTCGAATATAAAAATTAATAAATTATTGAATATAACAATATTTGTATCCATGGAAATTTCAATTTTTTATATATAACAAGTAAAAATATCGAATATAATAAGATTTATACCTATAAAAAAATTTAATTTTTGAATATCGGATAATCGGATATCCGATCCGAATGTAAAACCACTATTCGTATCCGATCTGAAATTTTCGAATATCCGATTTGAATTATCCAAAAAATAAAAAAATGAATCGAATATCCGAAATTTCGGATCTAATCAACAGATAACCGGATCGGATTTTTTTAGCACCCCTAGTAGTAATATTATTTTATTTAAATGTTAATATTTAATAAAAATGAATTAAATAAAATATTTTAATATTAAATTAATAAATTTTTAAATAAATTAAATTATCTAAAATTAAAAATATTTTTAATTTATTTAAATGCTAAGCACACTTGCAATATACCATTAGCGTACGAAATTCTCGTGGCGGTTATCAGAACCCAACACCCCTGCTGAACAAGGAATTTGTTGTCCGTACTCTAACACTAGAAGTTAGGGGTGAGCGTTCGAGCAAGTCGAGTCAAATAAAAAAATTTCGAGTTATTCGAGTTGACGCATCATATTTTACGACTTGAACTTAATTTGAAATTTTTTCGATTCGAGTCGAGTTTATGAAATTCGAGTCGAGTTCGAGTCGAGTTTTCGAGTTTCTATACAAATTTAATTGTAATTATTTACCATGTTATAGTACGATTTGATTCCAATTTAAACGACTTTCTCTATTCATATAAGATATATATATATATATATATATATATATTTCTTCATATTATTTTCACATGCATAAGTAAGATTTGTAATGTTATTTAATAAAAAATATCATCTAAACTTCTAAAATATATTTATAATATTATTTTTAAATAAGGAACTTTTAAGGATAAAGTACTGATGGGGGTATAAATGAGTCAATGAATTGATGTAAAGAAAAAAATTACAAAAAAATCGGTTGAATGATCAAATTGAATAAAATATAAAGTTAAAGGGATAAATTAAAAAAAAAGAATAAATTTGTTAAAAATATGAATTGAAGTTATATAGATATTATATAGTGTTAGTGAATCATGTGGTTTAATTTTGGTAAAAAATAGACTTAAAACGAAAGAGAAATTAAAGAAATGGGAAACATTCAAAGTTGAGGGGCTAAATTACAAAAGTAGGAAATTTAATTTAAAAATATGAATTGAAGCTAAATAGGTATTCTAGTTTCTACATTGGTTTAGGAGCATGTGGTTCAATTTTGGTCAAAATTGACTTAAAACGAAGGAGATATTGAAGAAATGAGGAAATCATACAAAGTTAAGGGGCTGAATTGAAAATATATGAAATTTATTTTCAAAAATATAAATTGAAGATAAATACGTATTCTACGCTGGTTTAGGAATACGTGGTTCAAATTTGGTCAAAAATGGACTTAAAATGAAGGAGGAATTGAAGAAAAATGAAATCAGTGACTAAATTGCAAAACTGTAAAATTCGGTTTTTCGATTTTTCGAGTTGGGCAAATTCCAAACCGACTCGAAATCGAAATTTTTTCGAGTTCACTCGAATAACTCGACTCGAATAACTCGAAATTGAAAAAAAATATCAATTTTTTCGAGTCGAATCTAGTTTTGCTCACCCCTACTAGAAGTCTAGAATACTTGCTAAAGTCATAACATATGTCCAGTATCGAAAGTGGTTGTACCATTGGAAATTGTAACACCCTAAATAATGATAATATTAATAAAGAAGTGTATTTATATTTGTGGATTAAAAAAAAGAAAGAAGAAAATGGTGAGGATTGAAGTTAGGAGGGTTTGAACCCATAACCACCTGCCTAAGAAGTAGCCTTCATTGTTTAATTGTTGAGTCAAGTGCTCATATTTATTAAGTGTTGAGTTGAAAAATATTTTGAAGTAAAATTATGAGGGTTTTAACCCCAAATTAAATAATTAGATACGACCTTTCACATTCCAAAAAAAATGGAAAAATGAAATTTACAGTCTAAGAGAGATTCCAGAATTTTCTCTCAAGCTTTCACCAACCCCCTCATTGTTCGAGCTCCGATCTCCCTCACTGGCACGGCGTGGCCATCATCGTCGCCACCAGCGTGATCGTCGTCGCACCCTGAGCCCAACTATCACCACCACTTGCCCCGATTCCTCGTCGTGCGTCGTGGGAAGCTAATGGAAGGTTCAGCGAGAAACCCAAGTGTCGCCCCATGTTTCTTCTGATCTCGGCCACCGTGCCGTCGTGGTTCTCACCGCCAGCGTCATTGTGACCGATGGCACACCGCAACTCCAGCCTGGTCGCCACTCGCAGCGTAACGTTGCCGTTTGCCATGTGGACCTGATTGAAGGTTAGACGGAAACCCTTGTGCTCGGCGTCTTTGCTTCTCACCTTCATCGGCCTCGTTCATCGTCTGTTCGCGGGACGGCCACCAGATTCGGGTTCCTCACGTCGCGACGAGCAAAACCCAGTCAACCGACCACTCTGGGCCTTCGGCGGCCACTCCGACGGCCGCCCGACAACCAAAATTTTTGGGTACTCACAGTTCCTTGAATACGAATGGTTGAGTGACGTCAAATCCGGGTTTGAAAGTGTTCGAATGTCGTTTACGGATCGACCGATGTAGCTTGGAGCTAAGGTAATACATTAATACCTCTTGTATGCCTTATGAACATGTTGGTATTCGGTTAATGCATGCATAAATATGACGATGAGTACTATTAATTCTGCTTAAGGTAAACTGGATATGAAAATGAGTATGGCAGTCTAGATAAGATTGGAACAATCGAATGAGAAAATTGATAAATCGAAAAAAATCTAGAGTTTAATAAACAATTAATGAGACGGTCAGTCTCCAAACCCGATTAAGACTGTCAATGGTCAAACAACAAAAATATTTGGGTATATAATTATGAGAATGCCCTCGATGTGTAAATGCCAAAAATACCCCTCCCCCGATGAAGAAAGTGGTGCTAAAATCTACACTGAATCCGGTAAAGCAATTGATTTACCTGAAAATCTCGAATTACTCAGAAAGATACGGTAATAAGACTTAAACATTTGAGAACGATAAGTACTTGGATCTAACATAAATCTCTGAAGACAAACTTATGGGGGAGACTCGTTGTATGTTCAGATCAATCAAACTGTTAGAAGATACAGAATTGATATCAACGGCTGAATCGAGTGAGAGAATTAGAAATACTGATATGATTGAATTAGAAAATGACCAAAATGTCCTTGGATATTGGAATTTTTTTACTTACTAAAATGATGGGTCTACCCCTGTGTTTTGAAATAAGAGATGGTTGGAAAAAGGACGAAATGACCGAAATAATTGAAAGGACTGAAGATATTGATATGTATGAATCGACTAAAATGACTAAGATGCCACCCGACACCCAAAACTACCAAATTAACCACATGATGAGATATAAACTAGAGATTGAAATGATTGAATGGTTCAAAAGTGTAACACCCGTGTTTTGGGGTTAGGAGTTAGTCGGGTTTGTAGTCCGAGTCAATAAAATTAAATTAAATCAATTCAACCTAAATTGTGATCTAATTGGGCTTTAGTAAAAAGAGGAGGGACTAAAAGAGTGATTTGACCCAAAAGTCTTTAAAAGCAAGACAACTTTAAAAATAAAAGTTGTCATCTTCTCCCCTTAACCCCTTTTTCCAACGTTGGATGACCAACACCATCTTCAAACTCTCTCAAATTTCCTAGTTACTATTCCATTGGTTTACAACTTCATTTCAAGGTGTTTTTGAAAGGTAAAATCATATTCTCACTCTCCTCTTTATTCTCTATCTACCTATGGTTTTAGATTTCAAATATATGAACTTTTGAAAATTAGGGTTTGATTTAAAGTTTGGGTTTTTATGAGAATTTTCATCTTATTTTGCAAAATTGAGTTGGGTCTTTGTTTATTCATGTTAAAAGGTGCAACATATGTTAATTTGGTTGAGTTTTGTTGAAAACCCGAAGTGGGTTCTTAGAGCCATTTTTAAGGTGTCAAAAAGTTGATTTTTGGTGGGTTTTAGGGTGTAATTAGAGGGCTGATAGTTTATGTATGCTAGGGGGATGTTTTGGAACCATTTAGATGTCATTTGGGTGTTTAAAAACATGATTTTCTGCTGGGTAAAATAGGAGTACGAAAATGGGAATTTTGGTGATTGTTTGGGTTGGAAATTGTTGGAGCTTGGCTTGCACCTATGGGTTGGAGTTGTGGCTGAACTTAGCAATCATATGTGAGTAGAAAATGTATTGGAAACTTGGGTTTTGATCAAGGTTTAAGGGCTGCTTGAATTAGATTAAGTCGGGGTTTGGTCATGACTTGAAATGTTGAGTTTGATATTCGAATTGTATTCCGGGTTAGCTACTTTGATGTTTGAGTTGATTTGAGGTTGTTTTGCTTGTGTTGAGGTGATTAGGAGCGAGGTTTTGAGTTGGTGAAGCCTTGGGAACAAATCCGGAATTTGAAGACCATGGTTTCTTGGTATTTGAGCTTGGAGGCGGAGGTGAGTGGTTAATGTTTTTAAATTGGTTTTTAAGTGGTTGGTTCAAGCATGTGGACTAGGTTGGGCTTGGTAGACCCACCTAGAGTTAGGATTAGGGTGGTAGCCTAATCCTAAGCTTTAGTTAGAGACCTTGGATGCACTCTTTAGTTGGTGTTATGCCTCATGATGATTAGGTATAATGTGATACACCTGTATGTAGAAGTATGGCTTATTGTATTGATTATATGCATGTTGATGACAAATATAATATGGATATATGATGTGATAATTGTTTGGATGATATACATGTGATGTTGGTTTGTGAAATGAGGTTATGAGGTGGATTGCATGATTTTGGAGAATCATGGTGAGTACGTGCTAAGCACGGAAATTATATTAAAATTGATGTTGTGAAAGGTTGTGGAATTTGATTTATATTGGCACTAGTATGCTTGGGTACAATGATCGATCATTAGGATGAGTGTGCACACAAATTGAGTCAAAACGTACGTGGCCTTGGTGGCGTTAAGGCACCAAGGAGGAGTACGATGATGTAATATTCCACCGGAAATTTATATATATTCTACGTGATGATGAGTGGAATCCCATCCGTAGGGCATGTGGTGATGAGTGGAATCCCGCCCATGCAAGGACCGGTGATGAGTGTAATCCCACCGAGGTAATGTTGTTGTTGGAAATGCGTTCCAACGGGTTATCCGCGTATTCGAGTCATAGCTAGATGCCAATATGAGGTTGTATGAATATACCAATATGGGATTATGCATATATGCTTATATGATACGAATGTGATGCGTTTATGAATTGATATATGATGTGGTTAATGCTTTGAATTATGTATCGTGGTGAGTTGAGCTTATGAGTTGTTGAGCATGACATAATGTTGATTATATGTTCATGCATCATGTCCATTTTGGCTTTTGCGGACCGGAGGTAAGACCATGCATTTCATCTTGGAAATAGCTCGTGCTTGGACCCTGCATTGTCGAAGGTTTGTTTTACGAGCTTACCCTCACTAAGCTTTTATGCTTACGCTCTCTTTTGTTCGACAATGCAGATTAATAGCTTGTGGGTGGCAAGGGTAAGGGAAGGTCTCCAAGTGTTGCTTTTGGTGAGCTCAATGTATGAATTTTAAGTGATAGAATGTAATAGTTAAGCAATGTGATAGGTATTGTTGTTTTGAGTTTTGATGTATGTCGTTGTTGGTTTGGTTCGTGGATGCCTTGTTTGATCTATAAATATTGCTTATGTTACATGCCTTGAATGTCTACATGTTTGGTTGCTAAGGCATGAAGTCTTAAGTGCTTGTATGTCCATTTATGCATAAATTGCCCTTTTGTTGGAATACTATGTATGGATGCCTTGATCCATGTTTGAATGCTTATGTTGCTTGTATGGTTTGTGCATCACCTTGTGTTGAAATGTGCCTTTGGTTTCAAGTTAAAGCATGCTTATATGGTTGGTTTGCCATAGGATTGATGTTAGTGTGTTGGTTGAGGCTTTAGAGGGATTTAGGGGCATCCTTGTGCCTTAAATCAGCTAAAACTTGTAAGTTCGTAGCAGGGGTATCGATACGGTTGGACCCGTATCGATACTGCCTTCTTGTTTCAGGCCACACGTTTCGATACGCGAGGGAGCGTATCGATACCTTTTTGGTCACTGAAGTTACTGTCCATTTTGGTATCGAAACGGGCCTCTAACGTATCGATACGGTCACCTTAGCGTTGACCGTGAGAAGTTGACCATTGGGGAGAGTATCGATACCCTCTTTGGGGGTATCGATACGGTCTCCACGGGTTGACTCTGACCAGTTGACCTAGTCAAGGCGTATCGATACACCCCTTTGGTGTACCGATACCACCTGCAGTTTAAGTTTCAAATGGGGCTGTTAAAAGTTGTTTTGGGTTCGTTTGATTGTCTCGTGGATGTTGTTCCGCTGTTTGATCACCTAGGATTTAATACTTCTCTAGACAAGATTAAAATGAAAGAAAAAAAAATAGGGTTGCTGACCGAGGAGGAACCTTAATGGGTTTCACTTCGGTTTTCCCTGTGTGGCCCACTCGGACCGGTCATCCGGCCAGACCGGGACGAGGGGGTTACATTTTTTGGTATCAGAGCCTAAGGTTACCGAGACCTTGGGCAGGTAAGTGAGGTAAGTTAAGTTCTTGCATTGAAATTGCATGGTGTTTGCTTGCCATGTAAGCATGTTGCTTGTTATCCGTGAATGATGTGATGTATGATTGTTTGATAAAGAATGTATGTTGTTTGATCGTACACATATGTTTGCTTGTTTAACAAGTACGCTTTATTATATGCTTGGTTGAGCATGTATATGTGTTGATTTGTTTGAAACATGTTTAGTAGAGTCCCATTGCTACTATTACATCGAAAAAGAGATTTTTAAGTGAGGGAATCATACTTGAGCCACTTGGAAGCCTTGCCTTGCTAACCCAATCTTGTATGATTTATTGTTGTTGTTGTTGTTTGATTGTTGCTTTTAGTAAGTTGAGGGCAGTGTGTGTGCCGTGAATCGGTAAGTGGAGGTTGTGGTTTCTGAAAAGGTGGACGATGTTGAGGGAGTCCATCACCTTAGTTAGGGAGGTATGGTTGTACCGGAATTGAGGTACAATTTGTCCGTTTGAGACGGTGTGTATGTGGGTTGATTCCTGTGGATGAGGGACGATGAGATCAACTCTGGCATTAGTTGGTAAGAAGAAGTGAAGGCCTATGAGTGGGGGTCAGAGTAGTGTCGATGTTTTATCGAATAAGCCTTTGGTACAGTATTAAGTTGTTTCCTCCAGTTGATTCTAAATCCGTGCTTTTGTATATCGTTAGCAAGTATGCAAGTTTGAACATGCCTGGTGAAGTGTTAGAGGTAGGTGTGAGTACCTTGGTCCTTTTAGCAAGATCAAGGTAAGGGTTTGGTGTGAGAAATCTGAGACTCGGAAATGCTAGTTAGTGATCGTTGAGGTTCGGCCTACGGTTTTAGTACAGGACAGCCGGTCAGTATCCGTGAGTGGGAATCGATTTGTGTGATTGGGCCAGTGTGCGTCCGAGTTGTTTTCCAGCATGGTTGTCTGTGTGTGTTCAGGACTGCGTTTTGAAGTTTCAAAATTCTCTAAGAACAGTCTAGAAGAGTCAGATTTTATTGAAGAACCAGTCCGAGAGCAAGAGAACCAAAGACTAATAGTTGTGTACTTGTGAAGTTGCAATTTCCGCGGATACCTCCTTTTGTGTGAGCATGTGAGAAATTAGATATCTTTGTTGGGGCCTTAGATGTAGGGACACAGGTGACTAGCCTTTTGGGAGATAGAAGTGATCAGAAAGATGTTCATAAGATGTTTGTTGGTGGTTCAGAGTTACTAGTTTCTAGTAGATGTGAAGTGATTGTCTTCCTACGGTTTCGAAGTACCTTTTTGACATGGTTTGGCTTGTAGAGCACAAAGCTAGGGTATACATTGAGACAAAGAGAGAGTTTCCTTGAAGTTGCAGATATCGGTGGGACTGTAGTAGTAGGTGAGGATGTGAACTTCTTATTGAATGATGATCCAGCTTCAGAGGTCAAGGATTGATTGAGTTTAGTTGACAGGCTTGCTTAGCAATTGTGATGGATTTGATTTTGAATGAAGATTAAACCACAGAATGTTATAATAGTTTGTGTTTTCTTTTCCTAGAAGTGTTTAGAAGAAATGCCCAGTTTGTCTCCTGACAGAGAAGAGGAGTTTATTATTGATGTCGTCACTGAGTTTGCTCCCGTTCTAGTTTGCTCTGTATCTTATGGTTTCCGACAGAATTGAGAGTGTTGAAGAATCAACTTCGAGACTTGTTAGACCTTAGATTCTTTAGGCCTAGTACATCATCTTAGAGTATGACAATGCAAATTGTGACGAAGAAAGAGTGACAGTACGAGAATGTGTTTAGATTTCAGACAGTTGAAACAAGTGACAGTGAATAATTAGTATCCGTTTCTGAGTGTCAGTGAGTTACTGATCAGTTAGTGTGTGCTTCAGTCTTTTCGAAGATTAGTTTGAGATCCGTTTACTACCAGTTGAAAGTGAGAAAAGTTGAAGTACCGAAGACAGCTTTAGGGGCAAGAGGTGATCACCTTGAGCTCTGAGTTATGCCGTTTTGTTTGACTAGTGTATTAGTTACCTACATAGAAATGTTGAACAGAATAATTCCCGAGTTCCTTGATCAGTTGTAATAGTTCTCATAGTTGACACATGGGTATATTCACGTACCGAGGAAGATCATGACAAGTTATAGAGTTAGTGTTGTAGATCCTATTAGAGAATTAGTTGTATGCCAAGTTATGCAACGTGAACTCCGAGTTAATGAAGATGTTCTCCTAGGACAAGTAGTTCAGCCGAGTGTGTTAGAGTAAATCCCAAGTAGGCAAAAGAAGATATGAGTTGGAAGAAATTGAAAACTGTGACAGGTATCTGTAGTTCCTAGGTCTAGCATTGCTACTATCGGAAGTTTGTAAATAGTCTTTTGAAGATAGTAGCTCCATTGATAGATTGCTACAGAAGAATGTTTAGTTGTGTGGTTAGATGCGAGACAATGAGCCCTTGAGAAACCGAAAGAAACTTTGAAGAGAGCTTCGACCTTGAATCAGCTTATATCAGAGAAGGAGTTTGCGAACCATAGTGATGTGTTACATGTAGAGTTAGGTTGTGTGCTTATGCAAGGCAGAAGACTGCGGCTTGTTCATCAAGATAGTTGAAAGACTGTGAGAAGAGTTATCTGATATGAGACATAGAGTTAATTACAGTTGTGTTTGCTTCGAAGACTTAGAGACAAAGCTTGTATAGTAAGAAATGCACAGTGTATATGTGCGTATCATCAGAACTCAAAATATTTGAAGACTTAGGAAGGGTTGAAACCTGAACCGCATAAAGTGTTAGAAATGCTTGAAGACTATAATATCAAGATTGAGTACCATCCGAAGATAGTCAACGTAGAAACCGATGTTCCGAGCTATGTTGTTGATAGATTAGTAGTAGGGTTGCGAGATGTAATTGCCGAATTCAGTTTACCGTATGATAGTAGTTTTGTGGCCGAGTTTCATGTTAAACCTACTTTGAGTCAGAATGTTTGAAGAGAAACAGTTGCAAGACAGATTCTTGACACCTCACGTGCAAGACATAGCGGAAGGAAGACCTTCATAATACAGTTTCAGGTATGATAGAGTTTCGCATTTCAGAGACAGAATAGTTGTACCGATTGACCTAGTGTTTTGAGACGTATTGCTTTGGGCCGAAGCACACGACAGTCTGTTTGTATTGCATCGGAGTAGTATGAAGACGTATTGTGGGTCGAAGATGAGTACTTCTTGATTGAGTTGATGAATAATGTGGATCAGTATGAGAGTAAGTGTGTAAATTGCCAGCGTGTCAAGACCGAGCTTCAGTTTTCTTCTAGTTTGTTACATCCGTGGAAGGTTCTTAATGGAAGTGGGTAATAGAGATCCGAAATTTCAACTAGATTTTTGAAGGCGTCGGCATAGTGTTTGGTTACTTGTTGAAGACAGAGGATCAGTCAGAGAAAGTTATGAGTCAAGTGTTCAAACAGTGTGGTGGGAGATTGTGAATCGGGCTAGTTCAGTTGTTTATTTGTTGCGGTTACCACCAGAGTTAGAAAGGGGTTTGTAATGTGATTTGTGTATCTATGATTCGGGAATGTGAGTCAGATCTGTGTCGTGCTATGTTTGTTGAAGAGATTGAGTTGAGTTTGAAAATTTGCGTGCAACGAAGAATCAGTTGAGATCTTAGTGTCAGATAGCTATTGTTGTGTGGTAAGTCTACTGAGTTGGTTAGTATGTTGTGGTGAGAAAGAAGTGTGGAGGGACAGTTCTACAATTCTTCATGTTCGATGAATTTCGGGGACGAAATTTCCTTAAGTGGGGGAGAGTTGTAACACCCGTGTTTTGGGGTTAGGAGTTAGTCGGGTTTGTAGTCCGAGTCAATAAAATTAAATTAAATCAATTCAACCTAAATTGTGATCTAATTGGGCTTTAGTAAAAAGATGAGGGACTAAAAGAGTGATTTGACCCAAAAGTCTTTAAAAGCAAGACAACTTTAAAAATAAAAGTTGTCATCTTCTCCCCTTAACCCCTTTTCCAACGTTGGATGACCAACACCATCTTCAAACTCTCTTAAATTTCCTAGTTACTATTCCATTGGTTTACAACTTCATTTCAAGGTGTTTTTGAAAGGTAAAATCATATTCTCACTCTCCTCTTTATTCTCTATCTACCTATGGTTTTAGATTTCAAAGATATGAACTTTTGAAAATTAGGGTTTGATTTAAAGTTTGGGTTTTTATGGGAATTTTCATCTTGTTTTGCAAAATTGAGTTGGGTCTTTGTTTATTCATGTTAAAAGGTGCAACATATGTTAATTTGGTTGAGTTTTGTTGAAAACCCGAAGTGGGTTCTTAGAGCCATTTTTAATGTGTCAAAAAGTTGATTTTTGGTGGGTTTTAGGGTGTAAGTAGATGGCTGATGGTTTATGTATGCTAGGGGGATGTTTTGGAACCATTTAGATGTCATTTGGGTGTTTAAAAACATGATTTTCTGCTGGGTAAAATAGGAGTACGAAAATGGGAATTTTGGTGATTGTTTGGGTTGGAAATTGTTGGAGCTTGGCTTGCACCTATGGGTTTGAGTTGTGGCTGAACTTAGCAATCATATGTGAGTAGAAAATGTATTGGAAACTTGGGTTTTGATCAAGGTTTATGGGCTGCTTGAATTAGATTAAGTCGGGGTTTGGTCATGACTTGAAATGTTGAGTTTGATATTCGAATTGTATTCCGAGTTAGCTACTTTGATGTTTGAGTTGATTTGAGGTTGTTTTGCTTGTGTTGAGGTGATTAGGAGCGAGGTTTTAAGTTGGTGAAGCCTTGGGAACAAATCCGGAATTTGAAGACCATGGTTTCTTGGTATTTGAGCTTGGAGGCGGAGGTGAGTGGTTAATGTTTTTAAATTGGCTTTTAAGTGGTTGGTTCAAGCATGTGGACTAGGTTGGGCTTGGTAGACCCACCTAGAGTTAGGATTAGGGTGGTAGCCTAATCCTAAGCTTTAGTTAGAGACCTTGGATGCACTCTTTAGTTGGTGTTATGCCTCATGATGATTAGGTATAATGTGATACACCTGTATGTGGAAGTATGGCTTAATGTATTGATTATATGCATGTTGATGACAAATATAATGTGGATATATGATGTGATAATTGTTTGGATGATATACATGTGATGTTGGTTTGTGAAATGAGGTTATGAGGTGGATTGCATGATTTTGGAGAATCATGGTGAGTACGAGCTAAGCACGGAAATTATATTAAAATTGATGTTGTGAAAGGTTGTGGAATTTGATTTATATTGGCACTAGTATGCTTGGGTACAATGATCGATCATTAGGATGAGTGTGCACACAAATTGAGTCAAAACGTACGTGTCCTTGGTGGCCTTAAGGCACCAAGGAGGAGTACGGTGATGTAATATTCCACCGGAAATTTATATATATTCTACGTGATGATGAGTGGAATCCCATCCGTAGGGCATGTGGTGATGAGTGGAATCCCACCCATGCAAGGACCGGTGATGAGTGTAATCCCACCGAGGTAATGTTGTTGTTGGAAATGTGTTCCAATGGGTTATCCGCGTATTCGAGTCATAGCTAGATGCCAATATGAGGTTGTATGAATATACCAATATGGGATTATGCATATATGCTTATATGATACGAATGTGATGCCTTTATGAATTGATATATGATGTGGTTAATGCTTTGAATTATGTATCGTGGTGAGTTGAGCTTATGAGTTGTTGAGCATGACATAATGTTGATTATATGTTCATGCATCATGTCCATTTTGGCTTTTGCGGACCGGAGGTAAGACCATGTATTTCATCTTGGAAATAGCTCGTGCTTGGACCCTACATTGTCGAAGGTTTGTTTTACGAGCTTACCCTCACTAAGCTTTTATGCTTACGCTCTCTTTTGTTCGACAATGCAGATTAATAGCTTGTGGGTGGCAAGGGCAAGGGAAGGTCTCCAAGTGTTGCTTTTGGTGAGCTCAATGTATGAATTTTAAGTGATAGAATATAATAGTTAAGCAATGGGATAGGTATTGTTGTTTTGAGTTTTGATGTATGTCGTTGTTGGTTTGGTTCGTGGATGCCTTGTTTGATCTATAAATATTGCTTATGTTACATGCCTTGAATGTCTACATGTTTGGTTGCTAAGGCATGAAGTCTTAAGTGCTTGTATGTCCATTTATGCATAAATTGCCCTTTTGTTGGAATGCTATGTATGGATGCCTTGATCCATGTTTGAATGCTTATGTTGCTTGTATGGTTTGTGCATCACCTTGTGTTGAAATGTGCCTTTGGTTTCAAGTTAAAGCATGCTTATATGGTTGGTTTGCCATAGGATTGATGTTAGTGTGTTGGTTGAGGTTTTAGAGGGATTTGGGGGCATCCTTGTGCCTTAAATCAGCTAAAACTTGTAAGTTCGTAGCAGGGGTATCGATACGGTTGGACCCGTATCGATACTGCCTTCTTGTTTCAGGCCACACGATTCGATATGTGAGGGGGCGTATCGATACCTTTTTGGTCACTGAAGTTACTGTCCATTTTGGTATCGAAACGGGCCTCTGACGTATCGATACGGTCACCTTAGCGTTGACCGTGAGAAGTTGACCATTGGGGAGAGTATCGATACCCTCTTTAGGGGTATCGATACGGTCTCTACGGGTTGACTCTGACCAGTTGACCTAGTCAAGGCGTATCGATACACCCCTTAGGTGTACCGATACCGCCTGCAGTTTAAGTTTCAAATAGGGCTGTTAAAAGTTGTTTTGGGTTCGTTCGATTGTCTCGTGAATGTTGTTCCGCTGTTTGATCACCTAGGATTTAATACTCCTCTAGACAAGATTAAAATGAAAGAAAAAAAAATAGGGTTGCTAACCGAGGGGGAACCTTAACGGGTTTCACTTCGGTTTTCCCCGTGTGGCCCACTCGGACCGGTCATCCGGCCAGACCGGGACGAGGGGGTTACAAAAAGGGACGAAGGAACGTGAATGATTGCACTTTAAATAATCGGGATACCCTCTGTTGACCCGAGATAAGTTAAGGTATTGAAATCCTAGGCTCCTGATCGCTCGCAAGTGACTGTAATACTCAAATGGGTTTGAAGCTTGGTTTATGTATGTCAATCATGTCTTAATATTGTACATTAGTGGATGAAAACTGCATAAATGCATGTTCAACCCCTCGAGGCTTGTTTTGAGATAATGTGACAGCAATTTATACAGTTGTTCAACACAGCCAAAATTAAATAGTGGACACTGAGAAAGTGTACCAATTTGAATGCATGAAAAGTAACGTATTGGTGGGATGAGTATAATGGAATGGTCTTGGAAGCCTGGTAAGTCGTCAACAATCTTCAACGCAACAAAGAATTGACCTATCCCATCGAGGTTAGGCTATGGAATTACCCCAGAGTGTTAAATGACCAAAGTGCCCTTATTGGCCAAGATGATCAAAACAATCTTGATTTATTTGATATCCTAAATGATCATCTCGTATCGATTTTCGAATGCTTGGTTGGAGACATTGATTACAAAGCCCCTTTTTTATAGGGACATCGTTTCTGAATTCAGTTCAGAATTGTCAAAAGTTCAGTGTTTCCTCTCTCCTTGTAAATATCAAGTATCACCAAGAAATAAATTGTTCCATCTAGTGTATTCCAAGTGCACATGAATATTATCTTTGTTTGAACCGTAGTCTGTCTCATGATTTGAATCATGACTATTATTTATGTAACCCCCTCGTCCCGGCCTAGCCAACAGACCGAACCGAACGGGTTACACGGGGAAAACCGAAGCGAAACCCGTTAAGGTCTCACTCCGATTAGCAACCCTATTTTTTCTTTTATTTATCTTGTCTAAATATCACTTTTAATCCTATGTGTGAAGACAACAACGGAAAAGCAAACACATATACGAACCGAGTAAGGGCATATGATAATTTAAATTTACCAAGTAGCTTATTTTTTCAAATTCCATGCTCACGAGGCAAAACCGTCACAAAGAACACTTCTAAACACAACTAGGGAGCATACAAGCATTAGGGACTAAAACGAAACATTTGGAAACCCTTAAAGATGCCTTTTAACCGTTTAAACTACCTGCGTTTCGAAACAGGCCTGCCCGTTCCGAAACGCGAGCTCCATTCAAAAAGTAACCTCATGTCGTTTCGGAACGGTCCCACCTTGTTCCGGAACGGGAGCCTCTAGTGACCAAACGTACCGAAACGGCCCTACATGGTTCCGAAACAGGAACCTCCAGTGGCAAATCGTACCGAAACGGCACCACCCTCGTTTCGATACGGGTACCCCTAGAGCTTGACAGTTCCGAAACCATACCAGGCGTTCCGAAACACCTAGACACAGTTTGGCCCGAAAACACATTTTGACACCTCCAACCGTCCTCAAACTTGCCCCGAAACATCACAAACCACATAAAAACTTATCATACAAACGATCCAGAGGCAAAACACCCTAAACACGACTTCAAACATGTATACATGCAACAAAAGGATCTCAAACTCAAAGCTCACAAGAACACTTAGTTTCAAAAACACTAAAATGCCAAAATACAAGGTAATCTACCAAAAGTCATAACAAACTTCAACATATCATGACACCAACATTTAAAACATGCTAGCAACTTAACAAAGCCAAAATATAGGAGTTTGAACACCAACTCCCTAACATAATAGTCTAGTAATCCCATTGTCTAAGCATTATTACAACCACAAAACCATACTTGAGCTTAGAAAGAACTCCTCCCTTGCCCACTTGCCTCCCGAAACATCTAACGATCTGCATTGTTGGAAAAAGAGAGCGTAAGCTTAAAAGCTTAGTGAGCGGAGCTCTAAAACACAACAACAATGCAGTTTAAAACATAAATCTTAGTTTTGAAAACAAAACCATTATAGAAAGGGATGCAATGAGATGGAAACATAGACGAAACATGGTTTGCACATGCACAACCATTCCCGGTGGGAATACACATCACCGCACACAACAATTAGCTTTTTTCCGATGGGACTACACATCACCGTACTCATCTACTAGTCACTACCGGCGGGACTACACATCACCGTATACAACAACTAACCATCACGTGAGGCTTGACATCTACTACGACAACACATCAACATTAAAACGGGAATAAAAGCATTCCGAAATCAACATCACAACACGCATAAACACGTACACCAACAATCAACCAAGCAAGGCAAGTATAGGCAAACTTACACTTGGGTCTAGGTTAGCCTCTAAGGCTCCACCCAAACCTCCAAGAAAACCTATTTGAATCATTTTAAACTTCAAAACATTTCCACTCACCGATTGAGCCTAAACAAAAGCTGAAACACCGATCTCAAGCTTCCGCAACACCCGGTATCGCGCCCAAAGTACCCGAATCAATCTCCTCTGCTTCAAGACAACCCAAAACAGAATATTAGGATGCTAATATACTTGTAAACCAGAAACAACCCGGAAATCCGCTCCTTGCAACCAAAACACGTTGATTCAAACCCAAATTTCACCCAAAACTTCACCAATTTCGTTCTAGACTAACCCCAAACTGAATCCAACAATTTCAACCATCAAAACACATCTAAAATCATCTAGAAACATCCCCAACCTCAAAGGAACCATCAGCCACGATTTCAACCCAAAACCAAGCCAAAAACTCTACCTTTTCAACCAAAAATTTCCATTTTTATACCCATTTCGGGTTTCCTACTATTAGCCACCATTTTAGCATTTTTAAGACACCAAAACAAGATTTAAAACACTCTTAAACATGGCATCAAAAGACCCAAACAAAAATCCCATGAAAATACCCATTTCTCCAACCCAAAACCAAAAATGCATTTTAATGGGTTTAAAAGAAAGTTTTCAATGTGTTCATGTTAAATATGTAAAAATCTGAGCAAGGAAGAGATTACCTTGAAAAATCTTGCTTGGATGAGGGGTTTGAGGCAATGGAACAGTGAAATAGGGTTTAGAAGAGGTTTTTGGTGAAAAGGGGGATTTTTGAAGAAGATGGCTTTTCAAACTTTTCTTTTCTTTCTTTATTTCATTTTCTCAAAATTCCCATTTTGCCCCTTTAAATAAAAGACCCCTTTTGTCTATTAAAAATGTTTTCTTTCAATTAAACTAACCCGAACCGGTTTAGCCAAACCCGGTTATCTCCCGGGCCCCAAACCCCAGGCGTTACAACTCTCCCCCACTTAAGGAATTTCGTCCCCGAAATTACGTGACAGAAAAAGATACGAAAATTGTTTCTCCATGTCTTCCTTCCTCTCCCAAGTAGCCTCTTCTACACCTCAGTGTCTCCACAAAACCTTGCATAACTCGATAGATCTTCCACGCAACACTTTCCTATCCGTAGTAAGAATTTCAACCGGCTCTTCATCATACGACAAGTTTGGGTTCAACTCGATCTCTTTCACTGGAATTACATAAGACGGATCCGATCTATACTTCTGAAGCATCGAAACGTGGAACACATCAAGAATCTTCTCTAACTTTGTCGGCAGTCTCAATCTATAAGCAACATGACCAATCCTCTCGACTACCTCGTAAGGACCAATGAATCTCAGACTCAACTTACCTTTCCTACCAAACCTCATCACCTTCTTCCAAGGTGAGACTTTCAAATACACTTTGTTGCCTACGGCATAGCCTCAACATGTCCTCCAACACCTGAATAACTCTCTCTGACTGACCATCTGACTGCTGGTGATACAAAGTACTGAAGTTCAACCAAGTACCCAAGGCACGATACAAACACTCCCAAAATCTAGCTGTAAACCTCAGATCTCGGTCTGATACAATCGGCTTCGGTACCCCATGCAACCTCATTATCTCACTAATGTACAGATCGGCCAACTTATCTAAGGTGTAGGTAGTATGAACATGTATGAAATGGGCACACTTAGTGAATCTGTCGACTATCACCCATACTGAATTATTCTTCGAAGGAGTCAACGGTAAACCCAACATAAAGTCCATGGTAATACGTTCCCACTTCCATTCTAGAATCTTCAATGGCTGTAACAACCTTGAAGGAAACTGATGCTCGACCTTAACTCGATGACATACCATACACTTACTCACAAACTCGGTCACATCTTTCTTCAACCCAACCCAGTAGTACTCTTCTTTTAACCTACGATACATCTTCGTACTACTTGGATGCATAGCAAAATGACTGTTATGAGCTTCATTCAAGATAGTACGCCTCAACTCAGAATCTTCCGGAACAACTATCCTACCCTTGAAACATAAGATCCCATTCTCAGTAAAGCAAAAATCTGTGGGATTACCCTCAGCTATATCTTGCACGTGAGGTGCCAAAGACTCGTCTTGCAACTGTTTCTCTCGAATCAATTGAACCAACGAAGGTTTAACCTGTAGCTCGGCTATCAAACCGCCATCATTTGACACACTCAAACTCGCAAACATGGCTCGCAATTCAATTGCCACTTTTCTACTCAAAGCATCAGCCACTACGTTTGCCTTACCCGGATGGTACTCTATCGTAAGGTTATAATCCTTAAGAAGCTCTATCCACCTACGTTGTCTGAGGTTCAGCTCTCTCTGAGTCATCAAGTATTTCAAACTCTTGTGGTCGGTATAAATTGTGCACTTCTCACCATAAAGATGGTGTCTCCAAATCTTCAAGGCGAACACTACTGCGGCTAACTCAATATCATGAGTGGGGTAGTTCTTCTCGTGAACCTTCAACTATCTCGAAGCATAAGCCACAACCTTACCCTCTTGCATAAGCACACAACCTAAATCTACATACGATGCATCACTGTAAATCATAAACTTTTTCCCCGGTTCAAGCTGAATCAAAATTGGAGCTCTGGTCAAAGCTTTCTTCAACTTCTCAAACGCTTGTTGTCTTGCATCTGACCACCCATACAGAACATTCTTCTAAAGCAATTTAGTCAAGGGTGCTGCAATCTTCGAAAATCCTTCAACAAACCTTCAATAATACCTAGCCAAGCCTAGGAAACTACGGATTTCGGTCATCGACTTTGGTTGCTTTCAACTCACTGTGGCTTCTATCTTCTTGGGGTCTACACTAATTCCATTGGCCGAGATCACATGACCTAGGAAGACCACCTCCCTAATCCAAAACTCGCATTTACTTAACTTGGCATACAACTGATTTTCAAGCAAAGTCTGAAGCACTAGCCACAAATGCTCATCATGCTCTTTCTCGGTCCTAGAGTACACTACGATATCATCTATGAACACCACTACAAACCTATCCAAAAACCCGTGGAACACTCGATTCATCATATCCATAAATGCTGCTGGTGCATTAGTCAAACCGAAAGGCATTACCAAGAACTCATAGTGCCCATAACGTGTACGGAAGGCTATCTTCGGTATGTCCACATCCTTTACCTTCAATTGATAGTAACCTGATCTCAAATCAATCTTCGAAAACACTGAAGCACCTCTCAACTGAACAAGCAAGTCATCTATCCGTGGCAATGGATACTTATTCTTTACTGTTACCTTGTTCAACTGCCTATAGTCTATACACATCCTCATACTGCCGCCCTTTTTCTTCACAAACAAAATCGGAGCACCCAACGGAGAAATACTAGGCCTAATGAAACTTCTATCTAACAGTTCCTGAAGTTGTGTCTTCAACTCTTTCAGTGACATTCTATACAGAACAATAGACACGGGTGTAGAATCTGAATACGTCTCGATAGCAAACTCAACTTTCCTATCTGGAGGCAAACCCGACAAGTCTTCTGGAAAAACACTCAAAAAATCACAAACTGTTCTGATGTCTTGCGGTTTAACCTCACTCATATTCGGGTTCATCACATAAGCCAAATACGCCTGACAACCTGAATACATCAATCTCCGAGCTTCTAAAGCAAAAACAACATTGGACAAGAACTTAATGTTCTCGCCCACCACAACGACTTCAAAATCATCCGTAAGTCTCAAAGAGACTCTCTTGGTCTCAAAGTCTACCCTAGCTCTATGCTCTACGAGCCAATCCATGCCCAAAATCACATCAAAACCATAGAACGACAATTCCATCATGTCAACCGAAAACACATAGCCCTGAATCATCAAAGGACACCTCATATACATCTTTCTAACTACCACGGTCTCACCGAAAGAACTAGTAACATTTACACCTACTTCTAACCACTTATACGGTAAACCTAGAGACATTGCATGTTCACCCAAAATGTACGAATGTGTCGAACCAGAGTCTATCAAAGAAAGCAAAGTCAATAACTGTAACGAGAAATTACCTGCGATGACATCCGTGTCATTCCCAGCCTCTTGTTATGCATACACCCTAGCCGGTCCTCCACCCTTGGGCTGAACTGCTACCACATGAGCTAAGTTCCTTTGACCATCGTTCCTCGGCTGAAAATTGCCTCGACCGTGCCCACGGCCTCTCTAATGCTCAAACCCCCTAGCTGGAGCTGGTCCGCCCCTATCCGGGTGTGGACAGCTACACCTCAAATGATCTCGGGAACCACAGTTCCAACATACCCCAAAGGTACCCATACTTTTGCCCGGATGGCGTCTCCCGCACCTAGTGCACTCAAGAGTATGAACAACAACTCATTGGTCCTGATGGCCCCGTCCATGATTACCACCCCTATGTCTTGAATCGGGTTGATATCTTCTATCTCTGTGCCTCTTGGCATGATCTCTGTCCCAATCCGCATGTCTCTTCCCGGAATCAGACCCGCTAGCACGAGCACTCGAGCCTAAGTTTTGCTCAATATCTTTGGCCCTAGAGACCATAACATCAAACTCGGTGTAATCAGAAGCGAGCATATAAGTCTTCACATCCCTAGTCAAACCATAACAGAAACGCTCACACCGTTCCCTCTCACTAGGAACCAACTCAGGAGCATACTGCTCAACCTCACAAACTGAACCTCATACTCTGTCACCGTCTTACAACCCTGAACCAAGGCCATAAATTCCCTCTTCTTCTCATCCTGATATCGGACTCCAAGGTACTTCTTTCTAAATGCTGTTTAGAAGAATTCCCAAGTGACATCTGCTTCTATCATACCCGAAGTAACGATAGTCCACCAAGCATACGTATCTCCCTGAAGCAAGAAGACAACACAACCCAACTTACGAGTGTCTGAGCACTCCATTTGGCCTAAGATTCGCGTAGTACTCTCGAGCCAAGCCTCTGAACCCTCGGGAGTTAAACCACGGAACTCAACTCCACCCAAACTACGAAGCCTCTCAAGGGGTAAACCAGTCCCGGCACCCTGAGGTGGTGCTGCAGCATGCATACCGACCAAAGTTGTCTGAAAAGCTCCGGCTATAGGCTGAATCAAATGGGTCATGTCCACACCTGCCTGACCCTGACCCGCCTGAGCTCCATTACCCCTAACATTTGCACCGGCCTGAGGTCCATTACCACCACCTCTAGCATTTGCACCGGCCTGAGGCACATTACCTTCGCCACCCACCCCATTACCATCGGGAGCATGAGGAACAGGAGGCACATCCCCGGGTGCCTGGTCACCCGCTCTAGGTCGTCCTCTCGATCTTACCATAGCGAAGATAAATTTAAAAATACAAACACATCACACACAAGAAAACATTAGGTTAGCAAGGGCAAGGTTCCAAGTTCTCAAGCTCTTTAAACCAAAACCATTTTCCAATAACAACACCTAGCAATGGGAAGACTCGACTAAACTCCAACCAACAACAAGAACAATAGAACATGCTTTCATACACCGTGCAATAGCAACCAATCCAAACAAACTAACTTACCTGCCCTGGAGACCTCGTAACCGAGGCTCTGATACCACCAAATGTAACCCACTCGTCTCGGCCTAGCTAATAGACCGAACCGAACAAGTTACACGGGGAAAACCGAAGAGAAACTTGTTAAGGTCTCACTCAGATTAGTAACCCTATTTTTTCTTTTATTTATCTTGTCTAAATATCACTTTTAATCCTATGTGTGAAGACAACAGCGGAAAAGCGAACACGGATACGAACTGAGCAGGGGCATACGATAATTTAAATTTACCAAGTAGCTTATTTATCAAATTCCATGCTCACGAGGCAAAACCACTACAAAGAACACTTCTAAACACAACTAGGGAGGATACAAGCATTAGAGACTAAAACGCAACATTTGGAAACCCCTGAAGATGCCTTTTAACCGTTTAAAGTACATGTGTTTCGAAACATGCCTGCCCATTCCGAAACGCCGACTCCATTCAAAAAGTAACCTCATGTCGTTCCGAAACGGTCCTACCTTGTTCCGGAACGGGAGCCTCCAGTGACCAAACGTACCAGAATGGCCCTACGTGGTTCCGAAACAGGAACCTCCAGTGGCAAATCGTACCGAAACGACACCACTCCCGTTCCGATACGGGTACCCCTGGAGCTCGACCGTTTCGAAACCATACCAGGCGTTTCGAAACACCTGGACACAGTTTGGCCCGAAAACACATTTTGACACCTCCAAATGTCCCCAAACTTGCCCCAAAACATCACAAACCACATAGCAACTTATCATACAAACGATCTAAATGCAAAACACCCTAAACACGACTTCAAACATGCATACATGCAACAAAAGGATCTCAAACTCAAAGCTCACAAGAACACTTAGTTTCAAAAACACTAACATGCCAAAATACAAGGTAATCTACCAAAAGTCATAACAAACTTCAACATATCATGACACCAACATTTAAAACATGCTAGCAACTTAACAAAGCCAAAATATAGGAGTTTGAACACCAACTCCCTAACATAATAGTCTAGTAATCCCATTGTCTAAGCATTATTACAACCACAAAACCATACTTGAGCTTAGAAAGAACTCCTCCCTTGCCCACTTGCCTCCCGAAACATCTAACGATCTGCATTGTTGGAAAAAGAGAGCGTAAGCTTAAAAGCTTAGTGAGCGGAGCTCTAAAACACAACAACAATGCAGTTTAAAACATAAATCTTAGTTTTGAAAACAAAACCATTATAGAAAGGGATGCAATGAGATGGAAACATAGACGAAACATGGTTTGCACATGCACAACCATTCCCAGTGGGAATACACATCACCGCACACAACAATTAGCTTTTTTCCGATGGGACTACACATCACCGTACTCATCTACTAGTCACTACCGGCGGGACTACACATCACCGTATACAACAACTAACCATCACGTGAGGCTTGACATCTACTACGACAACACATCAACATTAAAACGGGAATAAAAGCATTCCGAAATCAACATCACAACACGCATAAACACGTACACCAACAATCAACCAAGCAAGACAAGTATAGGCAAACTTACACTTGGGTCTAGGTTAGCCTCTAAGGCTCCACCCAAACCTCCAAGAAAACCTATTTGAATCATTTTAAACTTCAAAACATTTCCACTCACCGATTGAGCCTAAACAAAAGCTGAAACACCGATCTCAAGCTTCCGCAACACCCGGTATCGCGCCCAAAGTACCCGCATCAATCTCCTCTGCTTCAAGACAACCCAAAACAGAATATTAGGATGCTAATATACTTGTAAACCAGAAACAACCCGGAAATCCGCTCCTTGCAACCAAAACACGTTGATTCAAACCCAAATTTCACCCAAAACTTCACCAATTTCGTTCTAGACTAACCCCAAACTGAATCCAACAATTTCAACCATCAAAACACATCTAAAATCATCTAGAAACATCCCCAACCTCAAAGGAACCATCAGCCACGATTTCAACCCAAAACCAAGCCAAAAACTCTACCTTTTCAACCAAAAATTTCCATTTTTATACCCATTTCGGGTTTCCTACTATTAGCCACCATTTTAGCATTTTTAAGACACCAAAACAAGATTTAAAACACCCTTAAACATGGCATCAAAAGACCCAAACAAAAATCCCATGAAAATACCCATTTCTCCAACCCAAAACCAAAAATGCATTTTAATGGGTTTAAAAGAAAGTTTTCAATGTGTTCATGTTAAATATGTAAAAATCTGAGCAAGGAAGAGATTACCTTGAAAAATCTTGCTTGGATGAGGGGTTTGAGGCAATGGAACAATGGAATAGGGTTTAGAAGAGGTTTTTGGTGAAAAGGTGGATTTTTGAAGAAGATGGCTTTTCAAACTTTTCTTTTCTTTCTTTATTTCATTTTCTCAAAATTCCCATTTTGCCCCTTTAAATAAAAGACCCCTTTTGTCTATTAAAAATGTTTTCTTTCAATTAAACTAACCCGAACCGGTTTAGCCAAACCCGGTTATCTCCCGGGCCCCAAACCCCAGGCGTTACAACTCTCCCCCACTTAAGGAATTTCGTCCCCGAAATTACGTGACAGAAAAAGATACGAAAATTGTTTCTCCATGTCTTCCTTCCTCTCCCAAGTAGCCTCTTCTACACCTCGGTGTCTCCACAAAACCTTGCATAACTCGATAGATCTTCCACGCAACACTTTCCTATCCGTAGTAAGAATTTCAACCGGCTCTTCATCATACGACAAGTTTGGGTTCAACTCGATCTCTTTCACTGGCATTACATAAGACGGATCCGATCTATACTTCTGAAGCATCGAAACGTGGAACACATCAAGAATCTTCTCTAACTTTGTCGGCAGTCTCAATCTATAAGCAACATGACCAATCCTCTCGACTACCTCGTAAGGACCAATGAATCTCGGACTCAACTTACCTTTCCTACCAAACCTCATCACCTTCTTCCAAAGTGAGACTTTCAAAAACACTTTGTTGCCTACGGCATAGCCTCAACATATCCTCCAACACCTGAATAACTCTCTCTGACTGACCATCTGACTGCTGGTGATACAAAGTACTGAAGTTCAACCAAGTACCCAAGGCACGATGCAAACACTCCCAAAATCTAGCTGTAAACCTCAGATCTCGGTCTGATACAATCGACTTCGGTACCCCATGCAACCTCATTATCTCACTAATGTACAGATCGGCCAACTTATCTAAGGTGTAGGTAGTATGAACATGTATGAAATGGGCACACTTAGTGAATCTGTCGACTATCACCCATACTGAATTATTCTTCGAAGAAGTCAACGGTAAACCCAACATAAAGTCCATGGTAATACGTTCCCATTTCCATTCTAGAATCTTCAACGGCTGTAACAACCTTGAAGGAAACTGATGCTCGACCTTAACTCGATGACATACCATACACTTACTCACAAACTCGGTCACATCTTTCTTCAACCCAACCCAGTAGTACTCTTCTTTTAACCCACGATACATCTTCGTACTACTTGGATGCATAGCAAAAGGACTGTTATGAGCTTCATTCAAGATAGTACGCCTCAACTCAGAATCTTCTGGAACAACTATCCTATCCTTGAAACATAAGATCCCATTCTCAGCAAAGCAAAAATCTGTGGGATTACCCTCAGCTATATCTTGCACGTGAGGTGCCAAAGACTCGTCTTGCAACTGTTTCTCTCGAATCAATTGAACCAACGAAGGTTTAACCTGTAGCTCGGCTATCAAACCGCCATCATTTGACACACTCAATCTCGCAAACATGGCTCGCAATTCAATTGCCACTTTTCTACTCAAAGCATCAGCCACTACGTTTGCCTTACCCGGATGGTACTCTATCGTAAGGTTATAATCCTTAAGAAGCTCTATCCACCTACGTTGTCTGAGGTTCAGCTCTCTCTGAGTCATCAAGTATTTCAAACTCTTGTGGTCGGTATAAATTGTGCACTTCTCACCATAAAGATGGTGTCTCCAAATCTTCAAGGCGAACACTACTGCGGCTAACTCAATATCATGAGTGGGGTAGTTCTTCTCGTGAACCTTCAACTATCTCGAAGCATAAGCCACAACCTTACCCTCTTGCATAAGCACACAACCTAAATCTACATATGATGCATCACTGTAAATCATAAACTTTTTCCCCGGTTCAAGCTGAATCAAAATTGGAGCTCCGGTCAAAGCTTTCTTCAACTTCTCAAACGCTTGTTGTCTTGCATCTGACCACCCATACAGAACATTCTTCTGAAGCAATTTAGTCAAGGGTGCTGCAATCTTCGAAAATCCTTCAACAAACCTTCAATAATACCTAGCCAAGCCTAGGAAACTATGGATTTCGGTCATCGACTTTGGTTGCTTTCAACTCACTATGACTTCTATCTTCTTGGGGTCTACACTAATTCCATTGGCCGAGATCACATGACCTAGGAAGACCACCTCCCTAATCCAAAACCCGCATTTACTTAACTTGGCATACAACTGATTTTCAAGCAAAGTCTGAAGCACTAGACACAAATGCTCATCATGCTCTTTCTCGGTCCTAGAGTACACTACGATATCATCTATGAACACCACTACAAACCTATCCAAAAACCCGTGGAACACTCGATTCATCATATCCATAAATGCGGCTGGTGCATTAGTCAAACCGAAAGGCATTACCAAGAACTCATAGTGCCCATAACGTGTACGGAAGGCTATCTTCGGTATGTCCACATCCTTTACCTTCAATTGATAGTAACCTGATCTCAAATCAATCTTCGAAAACACTGAAGCACCTCTCAACTGATCAAGCAAGTCATCTATCCGTGGCAATGGATACTTATTCTTTACTGTTACCTTGTTCAACTGCCTATAGTCTATACACATCCTCATACTGCCGCCCTTTTTCTTCACAAACAAAATCGGAGCACCCAACGGAGAAATACTAGGCCTAATGAAACCTCTATCTAACAGTTCCTGAAGTTGTGTCTTCAACTCTTTCAGTGACATTCTATACAGAACAATAGACACGGGTGTAGAATCTGAATACGTCTCGATAGCAAACTCAACTTTCCTATCTGGAGGCAAACCCGACAAGTCTTCTGGAAAAACACTCAAAAAATCACAAACTGTTCTGATGTCTTGCGGTTTAACCTCACTCATATTCGGGTTTATCACATAAGCCAAATACGCCTGACAACCTGAATACATCAATCTCCGAGCTTCTAAAGCAAAAACAACATTGGACAAGAACTTAATGTTCTCGCCCACCACTATGACTTCAAAATCATCCGTAAGTCTCAAAGAGACTCTCTTGGTCTCAAAGTCTACCCTAGCTCTATGCTCTACGAGCCAATCCATGCCCAAAATCACATCAAAACCATAGAACGACAATTCCATCATGTCAACCGAAAACACATAGCCCTGAATCATCAAAGGACACCTCATATACATCTTTCTAACTACCACGGTCTCACCGAAAGAACTAGTAACATTTACACCTACTTCTAACCACTTATACGGTAAACCTAGAGACATTGCATGTTCACCCAAAATGTACGAATGTGTCGAACCAGAGTCTATCAAAGAAAGCAAAGTCAATAACTGTAACGAGAAATTACCTGCGATGACATCCGTGTCATTCCCAGCCTCTTGTTATGCATACACCCTAGCCGGTCCTCCACCCTTGGGCTGAACTGCTACCACATGAGCTAAGTTTCTTTGACTATCGTTCCTCGGCTGAAAATTGCCTCGACCGTGCCCACGACCTCTCTGATGCTCAAACCCCCTAGCTGGAGCCGGTCCGCCCCTATCCGGGTGTGGACAGCTACACCTCAAATGATCTCGGGAACCACAGTTCCAACATACCCCAAAGGTACCCATACTTTTGCCTGGATGGCGTCTCCCGCACCTAGTGCACTCAAGAGTATGAACAACAACTCCTTGGTCCTGATGGCCCCGTCCATGATTACCGCCCCTATGTCTTGAATCGGGCTGATATCTCCTATCTCTGTGCCTCTTGGCATGATCTCTGTCCCAATCCGCATGTCTCTTCCCGGAATCAGACCCGCTAGCACGAGCACTCGAGCCTAAGTTTTACTCAATATCTTTGGCCCTAGAGACCACAACATCAAACTCGGTGTAATCAGAAGCGAGCATATAAGTCTTCACATCCCTAGTCAAACCATAACAGAAACGCTCACACCGTTCCCTCTCACTAGGAACCAACTCAGGAGCATACTGGCTCAACCTCACAAACTGAACCTCATACTCTGTCACCGTCTTACAACCTTGAACCAAGGCCATAAATTCCCTCTTCTTCTCATCCTGATATCGGACTCCAAGGTACTTCTTTCTAAATGCTGTTTAGAAGAATTCCCAAGTGACATCTGCTTCTGTCATACCCGAAGTAACGATAGTCCACCAAGCATACGTATCTCCCTGAAGCAAGAAGACAACACAACCCAACTTACGAGTGTCTGAGCACTCCATCTGGCCTAAGATTCGCGTAGTACTCTCGAGCCAAGCCTCTGAACCCTCGGGAGTTAAACCACGAAACTCAACTCCACCCAAACTACGAAGCCTCTCAAGGGGTAAACCAGTCCCGGCACCCTGAGGTGGTGCTGCAGCATGCATACCGACCAAAGTTGTCTGAAAAGCTCCGGCTATAGGCTGAATCAAATGGGTCATGTCCGCACCTGCCTGACCCTGACCCGTCTGAGCTCCATTACCCCTAACATTTGCACCGGCCTGAGGTCCATTACCACCACCTCTAGCATTTGCACCGGCCTGAGGCACATTACCTTCGCCACCCACCCCATTACCATCGGGAGCATGAGGAACAAGAGGCACATCCCCGGGTGCCTAGTCACCCGCTCTAGGTCGTCCTCTCGATCTTACCATAGCGAAGATAAATTTAAAAATACAAACACATTACACACAAGAAAACATTAGGTTAGCAAGGGCAAGGTTCCAAGTTCTCAAGCTCTTTAAACCAAAACCATTTTCCAATAACAACACCTAGCAATGGGAAGACTCGACTAAACTCCAACCAACAACAAGAACAATAGAACATGCTTTCATACACCGTGCAATAGCAACCAATCCAAACAAACTAACTTACCTGCCCTGGAGACCTCGTAACCGAGGCTCTGATACCACCAAATGTAACCCACTCGTCTCGGCCTAGCTAATAGACCGAACCGAACAAGTTACACGGGGAAAACCGAAGAGAAACTTGTTAAGGTCTCACTCAGATTAGTAACCCTATTTTTTCTTTTATTTATCTTGTCTAAATATCACTTTTAATCCTATGTGTGAAGACAACAGCGGAAAATCGAACACGGATACGAACTGAGCAGGGGCATACGATAATTTAAATTTACCAAGTAGCTTATTTATCAAATTCCATGCTCACGAGGCAAAACCACTACAAAGAACACTTCTAAACACAACTAGGGAGCATACAAGCATTAGAGACTAAAACGCAACATTTGGAAACCCCTGAAGATGCCTTTTAACCGTTTAAAGTACATGTGTTTCGAAACATGCCTGCCCGTTCCGAAACGCCGACTCCATTCAAAAAGTAACCTCATGTCGTTCCGAAACGGTCCTACCTTGTTCCGGAACGGGAGCCTCCAGTGACCAAACGTACCAGAATGGCCCTACGTGGTTCCGAAACAGGAACCTCCAGTGGCAAATCGTACCGAAACGACACCACTCCCGTTCCGATATGGGTACCCCTGGAGCTCGACCGTTCCGAAACCATACCAGGCGTTTCGAAACACCTGGACATAGTTTGGCCCGAAAACACATTTTGACACCTCCAAACGTCCCCAAACTTGCCCCGAAACATCACAAACCACATAGCAACTTATCATACAAACGATCTAAATGCAAAATACCCTAAACACGACTTCAAACATGCATACATGCAACAAAAGGATCTCAAACTCAAAGCTCACAAGAACACTTAGTTTCAAAAACACTAACATGCCAAAATACAAGGTAATCTACCAAAAGTCATAACAAACTTCAACATATCATGACACCAACATTTAAAACATGCTAGCAACTTAACAAAGCCAAAATATAGGAGTTTGAACACCAACTCCCTAACATAATAGTCTAGTAATCCATTGTCTAAGCATTATTACAACCACAAAACCATACTTGAGCTTAGCAAGAACTCCAAGAACTCCTCCCTTGCCCACTTGCCTCCCGAAACCTCTAACAATTTGCATTGTTGGAAAAAGAGAGCGTAAGCTTAAAAGCTTAGTGAGCGGAGCTCTAAAACACAACAACAATGCAGTTTAAAACATATATATTAGTTTTGAAAACAAAACCATTATAGAAAGGGATGCAATAAGATGGAAACATAGACGAAACATGGTTTGCACATGCACAACTATTTCCGGTGGGACTACACATCACCGTACACAACAACTAGCATTTTTCCAATGGGACTGCACATCATCGTACTCATCTACTAGTCACTACCGGTGGGACTACACATCACCGTATACAACAACTAACCATCACGTGAGGCTTGCCATCCACTACGACAACACAACAACATTAAAACGAGAATAAAAGCATTCCGAAATCAACATCACAACAAGCATAAACACGTACACCAACAATCAACCAAGCAAGGCAAGTATAGGAAAACTTACACTTGGGTCTAGGTTAGCCTCTAAGGCTCCACCCAAACCCCCAAGAAAACCTCTTTGAATCTTTTTAAACTTCAAAACATTTCCACTCACCGATTGAGCCCAAACGAAAGCCGAAACACCGATCTCAAGCCTCCGCAACACCCGGTATCGCGCCCAAATTACCCGAATCAATCTTCTCTGCTTCGAGACAACCCAAAATAGAATATTAGTATGCTAATATACTTGTAAACCAGCAACAACCCGGAAATCCACTCCTTGCAACTAAAACACGTTGATTCAAACCCAAATTTCACCCAAAACTTCATCAATTTCGTTCTAGACAAACCCCAAACTGAATCCATCAATTCCAACCATCAAAAAGCATCCAAAATCATCTAGAAACATCCCACAACCTCAAAGAAACCACCAACCACGATTTCAACCCAAAACAAAGCCAAAAACTCTACCTTTTCAACCCAAAAATCTCATTTTATACCCATTTCGGGTTTCCTACTATTAGCCACCATTTTAGCATTTTTAAGACACCAAAACAAGATTAAAAACACCCTTAAATATGGCATCAAAAGACCAAAACGAAAATCCCATGAAAATACCTATTTCTCCAACCCAAAACCAAAAATGCATTTTAATTGGTTTAAAAAGAAAGTTTTCAATGTGTTCAAGTTAAATATGTAAGAATCTAAGCAAGAAAGAGATTACCTTGAAAAATTTTGCTTGGATGAGGGGTTTGAGGCAATGGAATAGTGAAATAGGGTTTTTGAGAGATTTTTGGTGAAAAAGGGGATTTTTTGAAGAAGATGACTTTTCAAACTTTTCTTTTCTTTCTTTATTTCATTTTCTCAAAATTCCCATTTTGCCCCTTTAAATAAAAGACCCCCTTTTTGTCTATTAAAAATGTTTTCTTTCAATTAAACTAACCCGAACCGGTTTAGCCAAACCCGGTTATCTCCCGAGCCCCAAACCCCAGCCGTTACAATTTAACTGGAATATACCTTTGTATCTGAACTGAATACTAAAGTTTGCTTCATATCTACTGTTATAACCGATTACTATTGATTATTGTTATTACCGATTACTATTGTTACGATTACTATCGATCACTGTTATCACTGCCTAGACCGTTATATCTCGGAACTTGTTGTATCTCGGAACACCATGATAGCTTCGTGCTCGACCGTATTCATGCATGTTACTTATAGCATCCATTGGTAGTACTGTATTACTAAGCTTTTCGAAGCTCACGTTGTTTTTACTCTCGCAGGTTAGAAGAAATCTATCATGGTTTCGTGACCGAAAGTTGTGTTTGGAGTTCTCTTGCCACTACTTTGGAGTACGATACCGACATAGTTAGTGGGCATGTACGTCATGTATTATTTTATGATAGTGTATGTAAAATGTTTTCTAAAATTTTTGCTATATGTTTAAATGATTTCTTGAAATAATATTTTAATTAGAAGTTACCGTTATAATTTAATAAGTGTCTTAAGGGAAAATGTTTTTATATGGATTTTTACTGTGGATCGCTCTTGTGACCCTAATGTGACTTCCTAGGATCCGTGGTAACGTATAGACGAGTCTAGGAGTTACAGAAATTGTTTCATCTATCGTCGAAATGAAGACCTCCGTATCGCATGGGCAATCGACGCACCTTGTGCCCTTTAAAAATAGGTTTTAGACATGATGCTGTAAAATAAAAAATATGTATTATTATAAAAAAAATACATTTGAATTAGTGGTGCATGATAGTAATGGCCATATACTTAGTGTTTCTTACCGTATTAATGCAAATATTTTACCTGTTTTTGAAGCAGAAGCACCCTCTGTGTTTCAGGGTCTTCAATTTGCTGGAATAAATTTTTTTGAGATATTGTGGTTGAGGGAGGTGCAAAAAATAGTTTTTCAGAAACTCAATTCATCAGAGGAGGATTTTTCGGCTATACAACCTTTCACCCATGATGTCAAACATTTAGTCGAAGATTTTCAGTCTTGTCGTTTCACCTTCATTAGACACAATGAGAACCAGACAATACATGTATTGACTTTAGAAGGTCAAAGGGATATGATGATAGATTCTGAATCGAAAATGCCCCTTAGAAGGTTTTTCATGCCGATGTTATTTATCGGCTAAAGACGGAGCCATAATTTAAAATTAGAGGCAAAATATAAATATTTAAAAGTAGGAGGTAAAATTATAAATAAACTAAATTTAAAAAAATTATATAAGATGAAAAAAATTTGTGGGTGAGGGCAACACGATTATTTTAATCTCCTTTTCTTTCGTTAAAAGATATTTTTTAGTTTAATTCCGTTATGTTTTCTAGGAGCACTTTTTTGTTTTTTTTATTAAAATTTTTAAGACTTAATAAAATTTGCATTTTTATTTATAAAAATATATATTTTTTAATCACAACATCATAACAAAACACACACCTTATGCACAGTATGATTAAACTCGTATATATTAAGATAAATATTATTCCCTTTGCCATTAAAACTACAAAATTTATCATTCTTAAAAACAAAAACAAATGCCTGAATATTTGTAACAAAAACAACCAATAGTGATATTAGTTAATTAGATGATTTTCCTTTTTCATATTATATTTTCACCTACAGGCTACAGGTGTGCATAGGACTAGTATTGACAAAATTGTTATCGATTTTGCTATAAATATACGCCTTGGCTCCTCCTCCTTTTCCTCCTCTTCCCACTTTCTCTCTCTACCCTTTTTCCTTTGCTTTTTTAAGAAATAACATTGCGAATAGGGAGAAGGGTGAGAGATAAAAAGGGAACCAAAGAATTCCAATTAGAAATCTAAAAAATAATCCCCAAACTAGAATAGGGTTCATCGCTTCTTCCTCCTCCCCGAAACGACTACGCCAGGTACTTCGATTTCCATGCATTTTCTCTTGAGTTTCTTGGATCTGAATTTCGCTCTCAATTTTTAAGATTTCAATTTCGACCCCTTCAAAAATTGGGGAAATTTTGGATTTTAGGGTTCTAAATTACAACTTGTTGAATTTTTACTAATATGGTAATATTTGCATGTTGGTAAATTGGTTCAGTTAGGGCTGGGGATTTTAATCTTTTGATTGTTTAGTGATAAAATATGATTAGAATAACTGGGGATTTCTTCTTGGTTCTAGATCTGGGATCGGATTAGATGTCGATCTGGTTGGAATCTCTTTTTTGCTTACTGTTTTTGAAGTTTTGAGATATATTGATCTCAGAATGCTTTTACAGGACATTTTTGGATCTCGATATTTGAAAATATCGAGATTTTGCATTCAAATTTTTAGCTGTTTTCGGGTTATTGGAAGATGCTGTTTAAACAATTAGTTACCCTGGTTCTTTTTTTATTCTTTGGTTTGGTTCAGAAGCTGTTTTCGCTTAGGCTTCCTTATGCTTCTTTAGAATTTAAGTGCATATGTATTTTCTTTATGCCTTTTTGTATGTTTCTTTTGCTACCATTTTTTATATTTCTTTTTGCTTCATAAATTGTAGCTAAAAGGGACAAAGTAAGCCGTGAAGAGCAAAAATAATGAATAATTCAGATGAATAAAACGCAAATGAACTCATGGTTTTGGGTTCTCCAAGAAGTTATCCTTGCTTTTCTCATTTTTGCCTTGGAATTTTTGGTGCTTGCAGATTTTTGTTGGTTGCTTTTCTTTCTATGGCTGCTGCTGCAACTGCATCCGCTGGTCCACAATATGCTCCGCCAGACCCAACTCTTCCAAAGCCGTGGAAAGGCCTAGTTGATGGCAAAACTGGTTATCTCTACTTTTGGAATCCAGTAACAAATGCCACACAATACGAGAGGCCTGCAAATATAGATTCTGTCCCAAAATGTTCTTCAGTGCCTATGGGTTCTTCAGTTCTGGTTCAACAATCTTATGAAGGACATTATAGGCATAATTTTGAGAAGGAAAATGATCGATCTGGAAGAGGGTGCAATACTGTACCAAAACTTGAATCAGTATTAGGGAGTAATCAGGTATTTGTTCCACTTCTTGTCCTATAAATCTGGTATTTGTTGATGTGTTTGTTCTTCTCAATCTTACATGACAAAGTAGTACATTTTTATTAACTTGTTGAGTACTAAAGTGAGTATTAATGCATGTCCCTTTTCTTTTAAATGTATATATTATATTTGTCTACCAAAGTTACATAAGGTCAAGCATCGGATGTGGGAATTTATGGTATGTTCATTTCCTACCTAGTAGGCTAGTATTGGTTTAATGTTCTTAATTTTGCATAGAATGCAAGGGGTGGACCATTTCATTCCCATAATACACTTAATGGGACTTCCAGCTCTGTGATTGGAGGATCATTTTCTAGAGGACTAGGATCAGCAGCTGGAGAAAGTAATTTGTCTGGTGATGCTTATTGTCAACAGCATGAGATAACAGTAACTGTGAGTATCTAGGTGATAATTATGGTTTATTATCCATTTTAGTATTTTTTTCATTGAGGCAATTTAGCTTCTGTAACTCTCATTTTGCTTGGGACATAACTATACCTTTTGACAAATTGTTCTCTCTTAAATCTTGTCAGGGAGGTGAAGTACCGCCACCCTTTTCATCATTTGAATCTACTGGCTTCCCTTCAGAGATACTGAGAGAGGTGTGCTTTTCTGCTTCTCCTTTCTCCTTTTAGTCTTTATAACATAGGTGGTTATTTGAAAGTTGCATATGGTAAGTAAGTGGAACTATGAAAGTTGAATGTTTCTTGTGGAAAGTTCTGTGATTGCTGGAGGTCCCGATGTTGAGCGTCAGACACATCTTAATTCTTTTGCCATCTTTACTTTTTTGTCGCAGGTGCGATATTTGCTCCCTGGAGGGGCTAATGTCGTACGCTGTGGTGCCCTCTGTGGGGGGCTTTGCTTGTAATTTGGGGCGCCCTTGTATGGTGGACCAATATTTTGGAAGGGCATACTGAATTACCCAAGTTTTTGGCCTGGACTGCCGTAGCTGATGATTAATTCTGCCACTTGGTCCGAACGGAAGAAGAGGCCTCCTCCAGTTCCCTGCTTCCATCAGCAAGCATTGACCGCTTGCATATGGAGGATGATGCTTCTTCTGACATAAGCCATTCCTCTATAATTCCTAAAAGAAAACCATAAGTCTTGAGGGCAATTCTGCTCATGGTGGTTGTTGGTGTTTTTTTTTCTTTCTTTTAACAGGTACACAATGCTGGGTTTTCTGCTCCAACTCCTATTCAGGCTCAGTCATGGCCAATTGCATTGCAAGGTAGAGACATAGTGGCCATTGCAAAAACGGGTTCTGGGAAAACATTGGGTTATCTAATTCCTGGATTTATGCATCTCAAACGTTGCCGTAATAATCCTCAAATGGGTCCAACAGTGTTAGTTTTATCGCCAACTAGGGAGTTGGCTACTCAGATACAAGATGAAGCTAACAAGTTTGGGAAGTCATCAAAAATTAGTTGCACGGTATGTTACCATTCTTTGAATCGGAAGTCAGGACATCGATTTGTTCAATTATTTTTGTTGGTTCTTTTATTATGTTCCAAAATAAATAGGATACTTAAAAGTTTTCAAATGATGCTCCCCAATTATATTTTGATGTAGGATCTTTTCAAAGGTAAAAGTGGAAAGAACTGTGAGTTATAACTGATGTGAATCACTATATGTATATGTGCAGTGTTTATATGGGGGAGCACCAAAGGGTCCTCAATTGAGAGAGATTGAGAGAGGAGTAGATATCGTGGTTGCCACACCTGGAAGGTTAAATGATATTCTGGAGATGAGGAGAATCAGCCTCCAGCAAGTTTCTTACCTTGTGTTAGATGAGGCTGATCGCATGTTGGACATGGGCTTTGAACCTCAAATACGGAAGATTGTGAAAGAAGTTCCTACTCGCAGGCAGACACTAATGTACACGGCAACATGGCCAAAGGAAGTCCGTAAAATTGCAGCTGATCTATTGGTAAATCCTGTTCAGGTCAACATTGGCAATATTGATGAGCTTGTGGCAAACAAATCTATTACCCAGGTTTGAACTCCGGTTTTGCCATTTCTGATATAATTCAAAGCTTATTTGGGTATCTGACGGTTAATAGTTCTTGTTGTGAATGAATGGTTCTCTCTATTATATGGTTGCTAAGAAATTTATCATTCTTATGATATGTTGCAGTATGTTGAAGTATTGTCACCAATGGAAAAGCACAGAAGATTGGAGCAGATACTGCGCTCACAAGAACCAGGATCCAAGATTATTATTTTTTGTTCAACTAAGAAGATGTGTGATCAACTTGCTCGCAACCTCACTCGGCAATTTGGAGCTGCTGCTATCCATGGAGACAAATCTCAGGCTGACAGAGATTACGTGTTAAGTCAGTTTCGCAATGGGAGGTCCCCGGTGCTTGTTGCTACTGATGTTGCTGCTCGCGGATTGGACGTTAAAGACATACGGTAGGGGTTGGGTTTTCTTATATGCGGTTCCATTGCTTTATACTTCTATAGCAACAAGGAGCTACTTTTGTTAATGCAGGAAACTCTTCGTATTTAATGTTTTCTTGGCGGTTTTATTACATCTGCCATGTTAGTAAATCATGATAATGATTGCAATTATTAATATCTTTCACAGGGTGGTAATCAACTACGACTTTCCTACTGGGGTCGAGGATTATGTTCATAGGATTGGGAGGACTGGAAGGGCAGGTGCAACTGGATTAGCATATACATTCTTTGCTGATCAGGATTCAAAGCATGCTTCAGAGCTCATCAAAGTTCTAGAAGGTGCAAACCAGAGGGTGCCGGCAGAACTTCGTGATATGGCTTCACGTGGTGGTGGGAGGGGAATGCCTAGACGTTGGGCTCCCAATTCTGGTGGCCGTGCTGAGGGACGCGGTGGCCGTACTGGGTTTGGATATGGTGGCAGGGATGGTGGCAGAGGTGGTCGAGGAATTTCTACATCATCATCTAGCTGGAATGAGAGAACTGGAGGACAGGGATATAATCACGAGTCCCGTGATAGGTATGTAGTGTTCTCTTTATCTTTTTATTTATTTTTTCTGATTTTTAAATTTAATTAATTGTAATGTTCTATACTTGCTGCTGGACTTATTACAGTTCTCTTATATCAATAACTTATTATTACAGTTCTTGAACTGTTTCTGTGGCAGTATGTGAAATTTTTTATTTTGCCACACCATCTTTGATTAGTGAAATTAGAATTATTCTAATTTTGGTATGGAACTTTAAATTCTCCCATGTTTGTCAACCCCTTTGTTATGTCTGAACTGATATGATTGTCGTTTCCATGATAGTTATAGTAACGGAAGAAGTCGCAGTCGAAGCCCTGCAGGTTGGGGCGACCGCAACAAAAGTGGTTTCCATGAACGCGACCAGAGTCATAGTGCTGCTGGACGTCAGCGTTCCCCAACACGCAGCAGTTTTCATGACGTGGTGATGAAACGTGATCTGTTGTCTCCGCCCCAACTGCACGGGCCACTTCATAACAATGAGAATTCAAGCAAACCATGGAGCTCAACTCGTTAGAGGTCTATTTGAACCTTTTAAAGGTTTCGGGGATGAGGAAGAAGGCATGATGATACCTCATTGATCTATTTGACCTCAGAATATAGGAATTTGGTGTTTTCTCATGCCTTCTGGTAAACTTTTCTTCAGTTTTATATAATAATTTATAGTTTCAGAAGTTGAGATTACAAGAGAATATTTGTTGCATTTTTAAAGTTAGACTTTCTAGGGTTTTAGATGGAGAAGTTTACAAGTGTTTCAAGGTAAAATAAAAGGGGAAAAAGGGCAAAGTTTATTATTATTTATTAGGATAAAAACCTTAAATCAATGTCTTTGAATCTTTTACTAAATGTGATGTATTGGTTGTGTAATTCTCTTTTACTAAATGTGATTGATATGTTTATTTAAGGGTCAGATTAATTACTACCACACTGGATTAGTTTGTTTTTGTATGATTGGATAAAGATTAACCTTTTTTTTTCCTCTTGAAAACAAATTCAAGAATCGATACAAATGGTTTCTTATGCAGCCTTGGGCTTTGGCTTCAGTTGTTTCACACTCGAGTTGAAGCCTCCAGCAAGAGCCCAGTGTAGTGCCTGCATGCCAGCAGTTAAAAGCTACAATACAAATATAATTATAGTATAAGACGACTTCAGTATGTTGGTTTCTTATGCAGCCTTTTTTTTTGTATGTTGATTTGAGCTACTTCGTTTGGCATTGATTTTGGAATGGGCGTTGGAGTAAAAACGGGCGTCTGGCAAAAGTGAATTTTGCAGCTTTTGAGGCAAAATTTGGGTTTCAAACGCGTTCGGCAGTTGAACGGCTGTTTGAGAAGTATTCTCAGCCCTTAATTTACCAAGGGCCATACACAATCCCATTGCCATGTTTGGTGAATAGATTGTGATGAAACTTTTAATTTAAAAAAAAAACTGTTAATAGAAGCTTTTTTTTAAAATTAAAAGTTTTGAGATAAGAGTTATATAGAGCCTTAACAATTATAAAAATAATTTGATAACTTAAATTTAATTTTTTTTCTATTTTAATTCTTTACCCATTGTGACATTTGCAAACTAATATTTTTTCTTTTATTTTTTCTTTTAATTCTCACACATTTATATTTGTATTTAAATTTAATATTTAATTAAATTGTATTAAAATACTTATATAAATAATAAATTAATATATAGATTTTTTTAAATATGCTAAGTAATGTTATATTAAAAAAGTTTCTATGAGCAAAAACCCTAGTGACTTGCTTGTGTCATCGTATGGATCACTTTCGTATGCGGCTCCAGGCGACCGTCCCCCGGATGACATAATTATTTTGACTAATTTGACAGTGCTAGAGTGCCATGGGTCCCTTTAACCAGCAGAAAAGCTTCACATGGGGAAGAAAGGGCGTAACTTGAAAAACCCTAGTGATGGTGAATGGCCTCGTACTCTATGGCCTGCTAATGTTGGTGATACACTAATGGGAGAAGTTGCTGAAGACAATGGTATTGGTGTCGGTCATGAACTTAGAGAAGGATCTGTGACTACAGAAAAAATTGTAGATTTGTGTACTACTGAGATCCTGACCACGAACGTCGGCACATAGGCTAGCGCTGTTAAGCCTTCCTTCCGTGTTCTTATTGTGGGGGAAACTGCAGTGGTCAAACAGTCACGGTGTATAAGTGAACTGGATGTGAAAGTGAGGATAGAAAATGTTCTTTTGGAGAGGAAAATGTTGTGCCAGAAATTAGATTTTTGGATAGAGTCCATGACGCAATTAATGCGAAACTTGCGAGTTTCATGATCATTCGGTTATTGGAGAAGTCTATTCTATCGGGCGCTTCTTAATCGAGTTCATGCTTTGTGGAATCCAAGTGGAGAAATCAACCTTATTGACCTCGATAACGAGTGCTACCTTGTCCGCGTTTTGCTCATGAGGAAGACTTTGTCAAGGTTCTAAACTAGAGGACGGTGGTTGATTTATGGAAGCTATTTAACGGTCTAGCCATGGAGCAGAAGTTTTTCTACTTCTATCGCGTATCCTTCTCAGATCATGATATGGGTTCGTCTTCCCAAATTGTCGTATCACTATTATACTAAAAGTCTATTTAGACATATTGCAGAGGTTGTAGGTCAGGTGGTCCGTATTGACTATAATACCACCAAAGGGCGAAGAGGGAGGTTTGCGTAGCTAGCAGTTATAGTGGACATGGATAAACCTTTGAAGTCGAGAATTGTTATCAATGGTCTGCGGGTTGATCTTGAGTATGACGGCTTGCCTACTATCTACTACTCTTGTGGAATGTTTAGACATACAAAGGAAGTGTGTGGCCAATTGGTACAGGCTAATGGTGGCACATAAGTTGTTTCCCTAAAGAGTAGGAAGCCTGATGAACGTTTTGATCCTTGGATGCAAGTGATTAACAAGAAAAGGAGGGGTGACTCGCAAAGATCCATATGTTGCGAAAAGTGACCCTCGTACGAGTCGATAACAAGGTTCTTGTTTTGTTTCTCTGCCGGACATTCAGGATGAGGTTGTTGACCTCGAGTTTTCGGGTTTGGAAGGTGCATCAGAAGCTGCTAGCAAGGAGCAATGAGGCTCAATGTTGGAAATGCCGAGAGCTGTTTAGCACCATCATGCGAAATCTAGCAAGCAAGGTGGACACATAGTGCCTAATGACGTTGGTTTTGGTGTTACAGGGGTTGGTAAATTGGCAAAGGTGTGGTTCTGACAGCCAGGAAGGATACGAGAAATGCCTCGTAGGGAGCGAGTGTGGTTAGTGCGGAACTTGTGGCGTCGAAAGAGAGGGTGGTGTAGGTTGACTCTTTTTGAATATGGACAAACATGTTGCGGTTCAGGTTAGAACTAATAGCGACAGGCTGGCCTGTGGGAACAAAACGGTCGAATCCCCCCCACAGTCGATTAAGGAACTGGTGGCAAAAAGGTTCCTAAGTTTGAGCTTAGTGTTAAAGGGTTATATAACACAGCTTCAAAGTCTGAGAAAAGGGACAATAAAGGCCCTCCCAAGCTCGGTCTTGTTGAATGTGTCCCGGCCTTAGTCTCAAAATTGGACCACACTCAAGCTGTTGATACTAGGCTACTAAGGGACACTGCATCACCTATGGTAGGCGAAAGCCTTCAGGTTCAGTGGCGGGAGAACACGACCTTCTATCAGAAGGACTCGGACGACATGCATGTTTAGGCCTGAATCTATTTTCCAATCATTTTAATGGTTAAGTCTATTTTTGGAATATTCAAGGGGCCCTCGACCCCAGTTTTAATAGATACTTCAAATTATTGGTGCGAAAGCAACGTCATGAAATTGTAGCATTGATGGAGACATGTATAAGTGGCCATCTGGCTGATGAGTTTATAAGGAAGTCTGGTTTTGATTTCTCTTACAGGGTCGAACCTAACACGTTTTCAGGTGGTATTTGGGTTTTGTGGAAGGATTCAGTTCATTTAGATATTCTTATTCTTTCCAATTAGTTTATTCATGGGTTGTGATCGCCGTCGGATGGGGAGCGCAACTTCTTTGTTACCTTTATCTATTCTAGCCCTCATGCGAGTCAACATCATGTTTTGTGGGAGCAGCATGAAGCGTTGGATCTAGTTTGGGTTGGCCATAGTTTTTGGGTTGTGATCTTAATTTTATTGGGAGCATTTGGAATGACAAGAGGGTTCTCTTAGGCGTATGAGGGTGTGTCCATGTTTTTGTGATTTTTTGTTTGAGTCGGACTTGATTGATATGGGATTTTATGGACCTCAATTTACTTGGAAACGAGGTTCTCTCTTGCAGCGCTTGGATTGTTTCTTATGTAATACGGTATGGTATGATGTTTTCCCTCTGTTCGAAGTTGTTCATTTGTAGCAGTTGGGGTCTGATCATTGTCCGATTTTACTTGATACGAGTAGTCCCAGATTGTTATATAATGGCTTGGAATAATCTTCTGGATTTCAGAAAACTTCTGTAGAGTGCTTGGTCCTGTGATAAATTTTTTCAACATAACATTATGGAGTTTCAATGCAAAAGCCGCGCCTGGGACCTTGATGTCTTTTGGCACATTGGTCGCCGGAAGACCTCTCTTCTTGCTCGCATTTGTGGAATGGAAAAGGCCCTTGAAGTTTTAGATAATCCTTTTCTTTTGGGATTAGAGGTGGATTTGAAGAAAGAGCTTGATTCTGTGCTTACTTAGGAGGAGAGCCTGTGGCATCAAAAGGCGAGAGTTAATTGGATCGAAAAAGGAAACTGTAATACCAAATATTTACATACAGTTACAATGGCTAGGAGGAGGCGTAACATTATTCGGAGACTCAAGTTGCACGATGGTAATATGTGTTAAGACTCTACGGTTCTCAAGGATCATGCTGGGACTTTCTTTAAGATTTTTTTTACCAGTGAACCGTGTATCTCCTGTGTTGTTGTTTTGGCCTGTGATTTTCATAGATATAGTGATGTTGAGTTGAGACCTTTACTTGCTGATGTGACTAGTGAGGAGGTTCGTGGTCTGGTTTTTTATATGGAACCTCTAAAAGGCTTGGGGTGGATGTCATTCATGTTGCTTTTTATCAAAAAAAATTGGGATATGGTGGGTGATTCTATGGTCCAGTTAGTGAGAAACTTCTTTGAGACAGGGAATTTGGAGGAATGAGTGAATCAAACGCTCTTGGTTTTAATTCCTAAAATTGAAAACCCGAAACTTATTAGCCAGTTCCGTCCGATAAGTTTATGTACAGTTCTTTACAAAATCATTACCAAGTTGTTGGTGTGTCGTCTTAAGCCTTTTTTATCCAAGTGAATTGATTGTACTCAAGCAAGCTTTGTGCCGGGCCGATATATCACCAATAATATTATCCTCGCACAGGAGGTGATACACTCTATGGCCAGTAAAATTGGACGTAATGGTTGGATGGCCATAAAGGTTAATTTAGAAAAAGCCTATGATCAGCTAGAGTGGGACTACAGTGAGGAGACTCTGTTTGTAGTTGGTCTCCCAACAAGGTTTATTTCTCTCATTATGGTCTTCATGAGATCGGTCTCGATGCAGATTCTTTGGAACGGTGAATTAACTGTTCAATTCAAACCTACGAGGGGTATTCACCAAGGTGATCCCATGTCCCCCAACCTTTTTGTTTTGTGTATGGAGATGTTGTCTCAGCCTACTAGACGTCGGGTGGTTGCTGGAGATTGGAAGAAAATACGGCTTTCTCAGAATGGCCATGGTCTTTCGCATCTGAATAGGCTCTTATGAAAAATAAAATCTGCTGCATGGGAAGAATTGTTGAAAACAAAATCATTCATATTCTTCCATAACTGCCATAGTATTGAAACAAATAAAACTTTCTAGGTTATATCCTATTTCGTCACAAACACTTGAGTGCTACGGTTAAGCTAAATCCAAAGTTCCCGAGCCACCTTACTGTAACACCCCCTTCCTGGCCTGGTAGGGAACCGGGTCGGAGCGTGTTACCGGAGGACAATACGATGATCGGTGCTATAAAATTTCATCTTAAACACATTCTTAATCAATATTAGTCATACAAAACGTTACCAATGAACTTACTAGTCCAATTAATCAGGTAAGGACCACAATTAACAGTTTAGGGCCATTTTGCAACTTTTACAAGTATTATGGACTAATTGGTAATTATGACAAGCTAGAGGTCTTTCGATGTGAATAACTTTACCAAGATGAAATTCATTACTCAAAGGTCAGGTCTACTAGATTTCATTTAATTCGGGGGTCATTAACACAATCAATTGTCTTTACAAAAAATTCAGTGACTAGGTTGTAACATTATCAAACTGTCCAATGAGTCTTTAACATTATCGAAACACCTCAGGCTGTTTCGGAACGGGTGCATGAGAGTCAACTATTGTTGACCTTTCCCTTTAGATCGTTTCGAAACAGACTTGACCTGTATCGGAACGGATTGACCTGCTTTGACTCGTTTCGGTACGCTATTAACCCATACCGAAACATTGGTCTCCAGTGACAAAATGTTCCGAAATAACATTACTTCATTTCGGTACACACATATTCTTAGGTTCAATAATGTACACCCGTACCGAAACATCATCACCCGTTTCGATACGGTCTGGCCTGTAATTACAGATTTTTGCTGGTTTTTATTCGATTTACCCTGTTGAACGATGTCCAAATGCAACGAAACTTTACACGCAATATTTCAAGGGTATAAACTACTAGCATGCCACTTTTCATGACTATATGAATATGTTTACCATGTTTTTACCTTTTTGAGCTATGTATGCATTTTCCATCCATTTTCAACTTTACCAAAAGAGGCATTTTAAGCTATATAACTTATTACAAACTTAGCAATGCACCAACACAACAAAATAGGAAAAAATGACTAGTTCAACTACTTTGCCACCTTCCTAGGAGTTTATAAGACAAAAACACATTACTTGGGGCTGGTAGTGACTTGTCTTGCTTGCCGATCTGATCTTTCGACAAACAAACCTTCTCAACCTGAAAATGCATGAGATGAGACACGTTAGGCATACTTTGCCTAGTGAGGTAGTCACAAACAATGTAAGTAACAATAATGCCATGGTTATACTTATACATAGTCTCATGCCAACAATATCAATGTTATACAACCATACAAAATGTATAAACATGTTTCATTTTCATTCGTAGTCCTTGGATTGAATCAAGATCGTGGATACGCGAATTCATACGCCTCGCCAAATCAATAAATGGTCTAGTCCCTCCGCCTCGCCAATATGACCAATAACAATACACATCCCTCCGCCTCGCCAAATCAATATAGGCCATTGCCTTAGGACCGTAGTCCACCCGTACACTAAGCTCATGAATTCTATGGCATGCCAATTGTATCCAGAGTCCATTCCAATCCAAGGTTGCAATATACATATTCATTTCAATAGTAAATGATATAGCAATGTCCAATGAATTCAATGTTGTCGGTGATCAATATATGTGTCTCATCATCAATAACTTATAGATTGGTATCAGTATCAATGTTCGATGATTTCAATGCAATAATCCAATGACAATGCTTATATCAATGACAATATACAATGACAATAATCAATATTCAATGACAACTTACCGACACTTACCAAAGTGTCCGATTAACCATCCAATGTAATTTCTTCAACAATAATGTTAGCGATGTAATCTAAAATATCAAATAATGATCCGGGAAGGCCTTTCGCCTAAGCGCGGGACTCCAACTACACTCACTTTAACAATCTGAAGCTTCAAGGCTCTCGGATAGCAATCCCTTTGTTCCTAGCTTGTGATGGAGATGGTGAAACCTCTTTCTCCACTTCTTGAGCTAGAAAATTAATAGAAAACTATTAGGATCGATGTTTCAATATCAAAATCAATATAACGATATCAAAATCGATATCCGACTTCAATAGAGATGACAACGATGAGATATCCATGGATAGTCAAAACCCTAGCTTAGATTACTCTCAATATATCAATGGAATCTAATAACCGATTGAGGAATATAGTTGCCCGGTCGATAGCAACGATTCGATATCGATAAAATGAAGAAATATCAAAGCTTGAAATTCCTCCAATGGAGGTGTGTGCTTAGTTGAAGAAGATGATGAATGTGAGAGGTGCTAGCTTAAGAGTTTTCTCGGGTAAGCTATCTTCTCATGTTTTTGTTTCTAATTTTAACACCAAGCTTTCCTTCAATTGAAGGAAAGTCATCAGATAACTCCACGTAAGTGGAGATTTTAATTAAAGAGGGCTAGTCGCAAGGTTAGTCCCTCACTTTTCATACAACTATTGTTTTGCCCTCCAACTTACACTTTCTTCAATTTAGTCACAAAACAGGTTCACTAATATTTAATAGAGTCCCATGACGACATTTTAAGTTCATTTAGAGTTCGATATCATTAATTAACTAGTCGATCCTATGCTCAGACTTCATCAATGTTAAATTTCTGATCACCGGAACTCAATTCCGACTAGACCGGATTTTAGGGTGTTACACTTACAATCTCTCAAGACGTGAAATATTGTTTCATTAGCGGCAGAGCAACAAGGGCAGAGAGGGTGGTGGCTCATTGCTCATCGATATCTCTCATCATTGGTCATCAATTGTTTCTTATAATCTAGCCACACAAAGAGGCGTAGACGCTGCAGAACATGCAATTTCAATATAGTCTTCCGAATATGAAGCTTGTACTCCTAAACAAATGATGCTAAATCAAATTTGAAGCTCATTTTGACCAAATTCGAACCACATGCTCCTAAACTAACCTAAAATACTTATTTATCTTAAATTCATACTTTTGAAAATAATTCTTTTTTTTCAATTTAGTCACTCAACTTTGTATGATTTCCTAATTTCTTCAATTCCTCTTTTGTTTTAAGTCCACTTTGACCAAATTTAAACCACATGTTACACTAACACTATATAATATATGCATGTAACTTTAATTCATATTTTAACGAAAAAATTATTATTTTTTCAATTTAGTCCCTTAACTTTACATTTTATTCAATTTAGTCCTTCAACTGTATTGTTTTATAATTCTTTCTTCTCATCAATTCCTTGATTACTTTATACTCCCATCAATAATTGTTTTAACACTTCCCCTCAGAATATTTTAATCATTTTAATAGTAACCGTATGGAAGCACAATCATTCATTGATATAGAGACAGATGTGTCCCGATGCCTTTATAAAACACACTACAATCTATATTAACAAAAATATAAAGTAACATAGCATGTCTTATGTCTAGATAACTCTCTAGAGCATAATATTTTAATACGTTTTTGGAAGCACAATCATTCATTGATATAGAGGTGGAGGTGTCCCGACGTCTTTGTGGAAATATATTATAAGTTATTGAAGCTGAGTATGAAATTATCGGCTAGTTTTCTCTCTACGCCTCTTGGACGGAGGAAAGTCTATGGGTTAGCCTATCTCTACACCCCTTGTACAGAAAAGTAAAATATATTGACTTTATAAAGCCATATATAAGGTATAAAAAACTGATCGGCCTAACAACTTGCTCAAAACCGACTGATCTCCCATTGACCCGAACCGAAATCAACCGAACCGAAAATAACTGACCCAAAATGACCCGAATCACAACAGACCCAAAATAAAATCGAATCGAACCAATCTGAAACCAAATTTGAACCGAATGATATCAGATCCGAAATAACCGAAACCAAATGACTCAAACCGAACCCGAATTGAATGACCCATTTTCCACCTCTAAGGTTATATAATATATTTGGTTTTTACTTACATAATTATGAGGTTAGTTTGGTGGTTAGGCTAATCCATTACAAAGTTTTAATTATGAGGTTGGTTTGGTGGTTAGGCTAAGCCATTACAATTATTAAATTTTATTTTCGAACCCTTAACTTTTAATTCCTGGCTTCGCCCACGGTATCAAGACAATAACTTGTGTGAGTTTCAAGCTCGAGTCGAGTTCAATTTTCTCAACTCGAAAAATCGAATTATACTATTTTTGCGATTTAGTCATTGATTCCATTTTCTTTAATTCCCCCTATTTAATTTTTTTAAAATTGATTTACTTATAAATTTGCCCCCAAACCCAAATCCTGGCTCCATCTGTGTTGAGGAACTAATTAGGCTTTACAATATGGCAGACCACGAATGTCCCAAGCTAGAAGAGGTTGTAGAGGTTGTAATTCATCCGGAGGAGAATCAAATGTGGACATGTTGAAATGAGGAAAGACTTTATACTTGACGAGTGCATCAATAAGCATGTTACCTTCACAAGGAATCCACCAAATATCTGTCACCCGAACTCGTCTTCAAAGATTATCAATTGCACGAACAAGAGGAATCGAACTAGATATTGCATTCTGGTCTTGCAGGATCTTGACAGCCTCTAGCAAATTAGATTGGATCATTAGTAACTCAAAGTCATTTTCCCAATCAAGTTGGAATATCGATAAACAAAGCACACAACTCGATATGGAGAGAATTCGTCACTCCTACTGCAATCACTAATTTTTTCCAGGTTAATAACCGATTTTTATTTTTATTTTTTACTTATTTATTTTTATTATGTTTATCATTATTATATATTTATATATTATTTATATTGCATTGAATTAAGCAGTAAAAATTAAAAAAACATCAATTAAATAATTTTAAAGAGCACTCCATATATTTTCCGCCAAAATAGTGATACAAAAAATTGACAATGATTTTGTTTTAAAGTGATCGCTGAAAACCCTAGCGGTGATGGCGTGATCGCAAGCCTTGTAGATGGCCAGAGTCTGACCCCCCTCACATGATTCCTAGTGGTCGTCTGCCAGAAGTTGTTCTGTCTGTAACTTTGCCACCGATCTTGGAACGTCCGGGATCTCCGTTAGCGCAAGATATTCAATGTACTCCAAAGAAAGGGCCAAAGTAATTCAGATTCTGATATTGTGTAGTGTGATGGAATGGAGATTGCTGATGCAGGTTCTTTTAGTGTTTCCCCTAAGGGGTATTAGTTAGACAAGGATGATTCTTTGCCCCGGGATGGTCTCGAGTCACCGGGAGAAACACTTGCCAAAGCCAGGGCCACGTTTGCCAGTATGGTTGCGGGCACACCCAAAGAGTGCGATGTGAGGGATGATGATCATGGGATTCCCGGGGATGAGATAGTTGTTTTGAAGGATGACTATTCCATTCATCACGCATGGCCTTTTCCCTCGATCAAATTTCCTGAACGGGTCCTGTTAAGTGCGCAAAAGTCCTATATTTATACCCTATTTTAGCTCAATTATTGTTGTTCTTAAGTATAGTTTAGGTTGCATTTATTAGGTAACATACACAAAATAGCATAGATTAGATAACCTGCCTTGTTTGATGAATTTAGTTGATTTTATACATATGATACTGCTCAAGTGTGTTTTCTCCTTGTGCGTAGGTACCCGCCCAGGCAGATGCCGCTGAGGCAGCAAAGATGGCAGATGAAGAGAAAGTTGGGAGCTGAAAGAGGAAGCTGTTGGAGCATCAGGAGAGCTGATCGAGGAGGAAAGAACCAGAATGTAAAGCTGTGCCAACATCTGCACACTAGTCCATATCCCCGTCGAGGCAGTCAACTACCTGCCGCCGAGGCAGCACTTCAAGGAAGAATGGAAAAATGCAAAGTGGTATGTGATAGAAAGAGCTCATCAAGCCCGATTTTTAGAGACCACTTGCACGTGCATTGGAGCCCAGCAAACAAAGAAAAGCCAGTCAAAGTCAAATTGAAGAAAAGTCAAATGGGAATCTAGGAGTATTTAATGATCTTTTAATGAGTTGTAATCATACTATAACAAGTATTCCTACCCTAAACCGACTCAGACCTAGGCTGAAATTTTTCCATAGCATCTAACTTGAGCTAAATTTTTGCCACAGCATTTTGTCTGTTTCTCTCTATTCATTGCTTGAGGACAAGCAATTGCTTAAGTTTGGGGGTGTGATAACTTGCCAAAATTCTTATATTTTACACCTTTTTACTTAGGTATTTGTTTGTTCTCAAGGTCATTTCATAGCATATAGGTGCATTTAGTTGCATACATCTTTGCTTGTTGGTGGTTTGGCTTAATTTTGCAAGATTAGATGCTGCTTGAAGGGTATGTGTTGGTGTTGTGTTGTGCGGGTTGAAGCCGGTGTGAAGCAGGGCAAGGAAGAAAAAGGCTACAGTAAGTTGGACAACAATTCTGGGCGCAGAAAAGGACAAAGTAACACGCACACTTTGAGAGCCCACATGTGTGAGCCTCTTTTTGTCTGATCGTGCCCCACATGCATAGGGAATATTCCCACGACGTCAAAGAATATTAGGGCGCAAAACCCTAGGAGACCCCACTATATAAAGAACATGAGACCCTCATTAAAGAGAGAGTGCGAAAAGGTGACAAGAAGGCTATGGAGAGAAAGCAAAGGTGGCTCTTTTCTTTTCTTCTTCCTCCACTTGGTTTCCTCTATCGTTGAAGCTCCAAGGGTTTGACCTTGTTGACCTTGAGAGAGGCAGCAAGCCTAGGGTGGTTCGTGGCATTGCAGTCCATTGCGGATTGAGAGTTTCTTCTTCCTTTTCTGTTGCTTTAGCATTTCTTTTATATTTGGAAAATGGGTTGTACAAACGAAGATACTTTGGATGTTATTTGCCCAGCCATGAACTGATTTTAGGTAGCTCGGGCTGTTTGGATGATTTATGTTTTAGTTTCTTTAATACATGTTTATTTATCTCTTGCTTCTATCTATGCTTTGTCAATGTTGCTAAACGTTTAGGGTTGTAAGAGCCTTCCAGAGTTGGCCTTTACTTAGGCGTAAGTTGAGGTTAGTGGTCGAGAGAGCTATCTTTAACCTTCACAGACAATGGAGTTGGATGCTGAGAGGCGCAACTCTAATCCACCTTAGAGATAAGTGATGGGTTTCAATGGCTAAAAAGGATAGAACTTTATGGGTAGGGGAGTGATAGAGTTTACACTGAGAGGTATTGTTGTAGCATTTTCTACTCCCAGTTTCCTTGCTAGAGATAGTTGAGGAGAAACTTGAGTAAATCCTGCCGAGCATAGAGTAACCTAGAGAGGTAAACCCTAGTTGAGAGCTAAGACATAGGTTAACCAGACAACCCAGGCAATCATTCCCAATTGAGTTTCACATACGTAAGAGGACATGTTAAGTCTACTGATTTCAACACGCTATCTTTTATCTTTATCCGCTACAACATTTATTGCCCTGTCTTGATTTGCCACAACATCCTCTATTTACCTTTCGTGACACTTGTGTCCTTAAACTCACCTCGAAACACCTCCAATCCCTGTGGAGACGATACTCACTTATCACTATATTACTTGTTTGACGTGTATACTTGCACCATATTTGCGTATCATTTATAGTACACCATACGCGCAAACAGTGGACAATCACTTTTGTTCCAATTACATATTGTCAGAACTTATCGAAGGCGAACACTACTGCCAATAGTTCCTTCTCGGTGGTGGTGTAGTTGATCTGGGCAGGATTTAGCGTCTTGCTGGCGTAGTAGATGACATGAAATATTTTGTGCCTGCATTGTCCAAGGGCGGCACTGACGACAGTATCACTATTATCACACATTAACTCAAAGGGCTAGCTCCAATCAGGGGGAACTACAATAGGTGCTGTCACGAGCTTCTCTTTGAGGGTTTTGAATGCTTCCAGGCATGCCCCGTTGAAGTTGAATGGTTTATCCTGTTCCAGCAAGGTACACAACGGATTAGAAATATTAGAAAAAAATTCAATAAATCGGCGATAAAAACCTGCGTGTCCTAGAAAACTTTGAATGCTCTTGACAGAGGTCGGCGGAGGCAAATTGGCGATGACTTCAATCTTGGCCTTATCCACTTCTATTCTATGTGCTGAGATTTTATGCCCCAGGACCATGCCTTCATCGATCATGAAGTGTCATTTTTCCCAATTGAGCACTAGGTTTGTGTCCTCGCATCTAGTAAGTACTTTTTTGAGGTTTTCGAGGCATCTGTCGAAGCTACTGCCGAAGACAGAGAAATCATCTATAAATATTTCCATGAAGTCCTCCATCATGTCGAAGAAAATGGCCATCATGCAACGCTGGAAAGTGGTAGGGGCGTTGCATAATCTGAATGCATTCTTCGGAAGGCGTAGATGCCATATGGGCAGGTGAAAGTTGTCTTTGCCTGATCTTCTGGTGCAATAGCAATATGGTTATACCCTGAATATCCTTTCAAGAAACAATAGAAGGGTTTGCCAACAAGGCGGTCAAGCATTTGATCAATAAAAGGTAGAGGAAAGTGATCCTTTTTAGTTGCTTTATTTAACTTGCGGTAATCCATGCATATTCTCCAACCGGTTACTGTTCTAGTTGGAATTAACTCATTATTATCATTCCTTACCACATTTATACCACCTTTCATTGGTACACATTGTACCGGGCTTACGCATTCGCTGTCAGATATAAGATATATGATGCCGACATCTAACCATTTGATTATTTCCTTTTTGACAACGTCCCTCATGGCATCGTTCAATCTCCTCTTGGCATCGACAACTGGTTTTTGATCCTCTTCAAGCTGGATTTTGTGCATGCAGGTTGTTGGGCTTATCCCTTTTAAGTTTGCAATGGTCCAGCCTATTGCCTTCTTGTGCTGCCGCAGCAGCGCTATCAATTTTTGTTCCTGTTCAGGCTACAACTTGGAGGAAATTATTACGGACAGCGTATCATTGGGTCCCAAATAAGCATACTTATGTTGCACAAGTAAGGTTTTTAATTCAAGGGTAGTGGGTTGTTCAGTAGAGGGTTTAAACATTTTGCCTCCCTTTTCTGTATAATTCAGAGGTTCAAAATACTTACCTGGCCTGTTTGCTATCCAGTACGCATCTTCGTGCTCATCTGGTTCCTGTTCTGTCCATTCACTGCATCGTTCATCTTTTGAGCAAGTATTTAAATGGCTGTCGAGACAGTTGTCAAGGTTGCTGCCTCGACAGTCTTGCTGTAGGTAGGGTCTGTTGGCTTCAAAGTTGAATTCTGAGATGGCCTTCATTAGTTGGCATTCTTCCGGATCATCAGCTTGCCTCATGGTTTGGAAGACGTTCAAATTTACTTGCTGATCATTGACCCTCATTGTAAGCTCACCTTTTTCAACATCGATCAATGTTCTGCACGTAGCAAGGAATGGTCGCCCTAGGATTATCGGTGCCCTTTCGTCTACCTCACAGTCTAGTACCATGAAGTCGGTAGGGAAAATGAATTTGTCCACCTTCACCAGGATGTCTTCAATTTTTCCTTCCGGTTGCACATAAGTTCTGTCAGCTAGCTGTAGCATTACTTTCGTTGGGCGGGCGTCTCCTATCCCCAGTTTTTGGAAAATAGACTTGGGCATTAGGTTGATGCTTGCCCCTAGGTCACATAGGGCTCTTACGGAATGGTTGCTGCCTATTTTACAAGGAATTATGAAGCTGCCCGGATCTTTCTGTTTGGGCACCGCCTTATTGTGCAGCATTGCCATGCATCCTTCTATTACGAGCTATAAAATTATGTAAATTAGGTTCTAGTGAATTATTGTCCGTATTCTGTTATTGCTGAGGCGGCTGTCGGGACATGTTTTGCTGATATCCTCCTGGTTGCTGGTTTGGATTTGCAACCGTGTTAGGGTTACTCCAGGAGAAATTTGGGTGCTTTTTCCAGCCTGGATTGTATGTGTTGGTGCTGGGTCTGTTGTTCCTCTCATAGGTCCCCATAAAATTGGCAGATTCATTGCATTCAGAGTAATCATGGTTGCCCCCACACTCATCACAAAAGGGCTCCACAACCTTAGCCTCATATGTTTTCCCAGCGGGCTTGGCCATATTCATCACCAGCTGTATCAATTTATCTAGGCGGGCAGTGACAGATTCAGTGGCTTCTACTTCATTCACAACAGTTGGCCGCCTTATGCCGTCGCGGTGGGCTGTTGGGAACTTGTAGTTTTTCTTTGCAATACTGTTCAGAACTTGTAGTGCCTTCTCGAGTGTTCTATCCAAGATGATTCAATTGGCTGAAGCGTCGAGCATCATTCGCGTTGGTTGATTTACTCCATTATAGAACATCGACACTTGAGTCCAGGTGCGGAAACTGTGAAGCAGACAATTGTTTAGCATATGTTGGTATCTCTCCCAAGCTCCATACATCGGTTCGTCATCTCCTTGGCGGAAGGCAGTGGTTTCGTTTCTTAATTTGTCGGTCACGTTTGAAGGACTGAAACGATCGAGGAAGTATTTGCACAACTCCGTCCATGTGTTGAATGATCCTGCCAATTGGTTGTTTAGCCAATGTTTTTCCCTATACCTCAGTGAATAGGGAAATAATCTCAGCTTAAGCACATCTTGACGGACTCCATGTATCTTAAAAGCTCTGAAAATATCAAGGAATCCCCTCAAGTGCTGTCGAGCATCTTCCGTGGCAGTTCCTCCAAATTGCCCCAATGTGTTTATCATGTTGAACATCACTGGTTTCAACTAAAAGTGATCAGCTTCAATTTCTGGCTTTGCGACAGTTGGATCGAATCCTCTAAAATCGTGCTCCAAGTAATCCCTGGTGGTTCGCACATATTGTCGTTGCCTGGCCTGAATTGGGGGCTGCTACCTAGGTGGCGAGTTTTGTTACCCATCTATGTCGTTCCGAGCATTGTCGGCAGGGTTGTCATCTTGGCCGTTAACCATGGCTGCCTCTGCTTTTCCTACTTCCTTAGCTTTTCCGAGTGCTTCTCTTGCTTCTTTTTTTAGTTCTCTCGCTCTTCGTTCAATCTCGTCTATGAAAACGATTTCGGTCGATGGGTTGGCTCTGGTCATGCCCTAGACAAGAAAATTGTAAAATTCTCTTTTTCTTTTATTTTCAAATAAAAAGAAAAAAGAAAAACTGAAATTAAATGCAATAAAATAAAGACAAATTTACTGTTGCCAATCCCAGGCAACGGCGCCAAAAACTTGTAGAACGATTATGTGTTCTCTAAATATGAGTGCAAGTGCACACTATTGTCAAGTTATAATATAAAAGATATCGTCTCCCACGAGGATTGGACAGTTAACTCGAATATAAATTCCTATACAGAAATATTAAATGCACAAGTAAATTTCAGTTTGTTTAAAAGAAAAGTAAATATACACAAGTAATTAAGAGAAGAGATCAGATGGATGGAACGGGTCAGGTTATGCTGCTCCGTAGTGTGAAACTGCGTTGAATAGGTTAAGATGTATTGCGCTGCCAGACTTTGCTGCATCGACGGAAGATGGCAGATTGGTGCTTCAGCAACTTTCGTTGCCTCGACAGTGGAACGGAGGAGTGGCTCGGTGGCAAACTCGGTAGACCTTCAAGGCTCGGCAGAATGCTTCGATAATGATTCAGCTTATGTCTAAGTCAGAATACTGTTGATGCCCGCAGCAGATAATACCCGTCAGCGTGAATCTTGCAATGAACAACAACCTTTGGTTTGTCCTCTTTTAGCCACCTTAAACCCTAACCTATGTCTAGACTGGATTGATCAACACCTGATATGGATGAGATCGTGCTTACTTCTTTCGTGAGTTTGACTCTCTCGATGCCAAACAAATGGATTGCTCTCAATCGATCTTTCGAACTCAATTGAAAACAATGAAAACATGAAATGAGCAAACCTTGAATTTATTGCAATAACAAACTTAAACCTAAACAACCATTCTCACAACTACTTTACAACACAACCCAAACCCTAGAGAATTTAGAATATAATGGCGGCAAGAAAACACAAGAGAAACTAAGCTATGCCAAGATGTCTAGATGTTGTATAGAATACAAAATATGATGGGGTATATATAGGGCATGGCCTAAGTCAAGTCCTCCTTGGAGTAGAAGTCTTCCTCATGATAAAGTAGCTTTTGCATTAAATGCATTCTTTAATTTTTGACTTCTTTGACTTGATTTTGGACTTCTCTTGTCGTTGCCTTGTGCCACAAGTAAGCCTCGATCTTCTACTTTGGCGACTCTGTCCGCTGTTTCTGGCATCAGTAAATTGCGTGGATGGGATCATTGGTCTTAGAAAATTATGCTCCTCCAATCGCACTCCAATTCACCAATTCCTCAAGTTATTGCCCTATGTGGCAGATATGGCAGCAACAGTTGCTCGACAGCATCTCTCTCTCTATGTTGAACCGCTTCAGTACAGCTCCTTGGTGTGCTGCCTCAGCATCAGCTCCTCTGATTTCTCCTCCTCCTGACATCTTCTAGCATCTGAAACTAAAATTAAACTAAAACAATATATTTTCTTACCAAATCAAAGATATTCAATAAAAACATGGTAAAGTGAAGAATACTGTAAATAATGCATGTATGTCCCTAAATATGCCTAAAATGCACTTGAGAATAGCAATAATATGAGATGGAATGCATACAAAATATAGGATTTATAAGCACTTTACAGTTCGCTCCATAGACCTAGTGGTTTGGTCCAACTCAGTCCCAACAAAGCACAAGTCCTTCAAGACTTCTTTGTATATTTGGGCATCAACACTAGCAATAAATGGGGTGTGTTGGTCCACCACATTCTTCATCCCGAAAAAATTTGTTAATAGCTACGGCGATGAACTTGATTTGCTCCACTCTCACATACACACCTGACTGGGCCGAGCTCGTCAGATGGGCATAGAACTCTCGAACCAGGGGTATCGAGATGTTGCCTGGGTGCTTTATAAAGGTCTCCCAGCCATGTGCAATGATAATGTCCATGACCTTCTTGTCAAAACCTGCTTCCCCTTCAGTAGGGAACTTAAAGCCTTGTTCAACAAACAACTTTCTCTCTTTGATGAGTTGGAACCGTTCCTTGGCTGCATTGTCAAAGAACTTTTTGATTTTGATGGTGGGCGAGGCTTGTGCACTACTGGAGGCACCAGTGACGTTCTTGCAGCGAACCATAGTTTCTAGGGGGTAGAGCAAAAAGTCAAGAGGGATTTTTGGAAATTTTTTGTAAGGGAAGAAGATGAAGATGAAGTTGATGGGGCTTTTGGCGTAGGTAGTGTAAAGGAAGAAGAAGATGAAGGTGAGAAGACGACGAAGGTGATATGCGAGAAGAATTGTTATGATGTGGGGCATTGGAAAGCCTTGGTAATTATCAGACGTAATTGGAGAGAGAATGGGTGATGGCTGACGTTTATGTGGCGTGTGTAAGAGAAAAGAAAGGATGGATATTTAATGAAAAGGTAAAAAGGTGGAGAGAGAATGTGTGGGGTTATAATGAGTTAGGGTTTGAAAATTAAAAAAGGAATGAAATCCCCCTTTTTGCCTTTTTAATGCCGCCCCCTTAAACTTTGTAAATAGTTTGGCCATTTCCCCTTTCCTTATTGGGATAGAGACAAAACCCTAACCTTAATAAGCAAAAGCTTGTCTCCTTAAATGAAGCCTTAGCATGCCACCTGCAGCTCTAAGGTTAGTTCTGACATGGGATAAAAACAAAATAACATCATAGAATAAAATAAAATAAAACGAAGAGAAATTAAGATAAAGGACAAAAGTACGAGTAAAAAAAGACAAACTAAATTATTTATAGACATAAAAACATTAAAATGCTATAGCATAATAAAAAGGAGTGGGATGAAGCAAACTCTCAAGGGTTATGGAGGAGTAGGGATGACTTGTCTCTCAAGATCAGAGCCCTATTTTAGACCTTCAGGCGCTGGCCGTTGACCTTAAACACAGTGTCATCATCGAGCTTCTTGATTTCCACAGCTCCAGGAGGGTAAACCTTGTGTACGAGGAAGGGGCCTGACCATCGAGACTTCAGTTTGCCAGGAAATAGCTTTGAGCCTTACGTTATAGAGAAGCACTTGCTAACCTTCTAAAAATGTCGTAGCAAAATATGTTAATCAGGCCACTTCTTTGTCTTCTCCTTGTACAACCGTGCATTTTCATAAGTATGGGCCCTGAACTCTTCCATCTCGTTAAGCTCCAACAGCCTCCTTTCTCCAGCTAGCTGGGCATCCATGTTGAGCTTCTTGATGGCCAAATAGGCCTTGTGTTCAAGTTCGACGGGAACATGACATGCCTTGCCATAGAAAAGCTTGAATGGGGAAATTCACAATGGTGTCTTGAAAGTTGTGCGATAGGCCCATAGACCTTCATCAAGCCTTGGAGACTAGTCTTTTCTCTTGGGATTGACTACCTTTTTAAGTATCTGCTTTATCTCTCGATTGGAGATCTCAGCTTGTCCATTGGTTTGTGGGTGATATGATGTAGCAATTTTGTGTCTCACCCCGTATCTTTGCAATGCCTTGGTGATCAGCTTGTTGTCAAATTGAGTTCGCTCATCGCTGATGATGGCTCATAGTGTTCCAAACCTTGTGAAGGTGTTCTTGTTAAGGAACTTCAAAACCGTCTTGGAGTCATTCTTTGGTGTCGCCACTGCTTCAACCCATTTTGACACATAATCTACTACCAACATGATGTAGAGATCCCCAAATGATGAAGGGAATGGTCCCATGAAATCTCTTCCCTATACATCAAAGAGTTCCACTTCAAGGATGCCTTGCAATGAAATTTTGTGCATTTGAGAAATATTTATAGTTCGTTGGCATCTATCGCAAGTTTTGCAATATTCATGTGCATCCTTGAAAAGTGTAGGCCAATAAAACCCTGATTGGAGGACTTTTGCTGCGGTTCTAGCAACTCCAAAGTGGCCTCCACACGATGATGAGTGGTAGTGGAATATGATCTCCTTTTGCTCCTCTTCGGGGACATATCTTCTTATCATTTGGTCAGCACATTGCTTGAATAAATAAGGTTCATCCCAAAAGTAGAATCGCACATCATGCTTGAACTTCTTCCTACCCTGGCTATTCAAACCAGAAGGAAAAATACCACTAATGAGAAAGTTAACAATATCAGCATACCACGGAATTGTTGTAGCATATAATATTTTCTCATCAGATAATTCCTCTTTAATTTCTTGTTCATCGTTGTTTTCAGCCTTGTTTTCAAACCTAGATAGGTGATCAGCCACATGGTTTTCACAACCCTTTCTATCTCTAACTTCTAGGTCAAACTCTTACAAGAGAAGTATCCACCTAATAAGTCTAGGTATATCATACTTTTTAGTCACTAAGTACTTAATGGCTGAGTGATCGGTGTGAACAATGACCTTAGTGCCTATCAAGTATGCTCTAAACTTATCAAAGGCAAACACGACAACTAGTAACTCTTTTTTGGTGATAGTGTAGTTGATTTGTGCATCATTTAAAGTGCGACTAGCATAGTAAAAAACATGAAAGAGTTTACCTCAATGTTGCCCAAGGGTTGCTCCCACTGCGTAGTCACTTGCATCACTTATCAGCTCGAATGGTGAGGACCAATTCAGTGGAACAACGATGGGTCAAATGGCCATTATTGCGATGTGCGGTGTACGATAAATGATACGCAAATAGTGCAAGTATACACGTCGAAAGAAGTAGTAAAGTGATGAGTGAGTATCATCTCCACAGAGATTGGAGGTAAATTAGGTCAAGCTTAAGCACAAAAAATACAAACTGAATGTAAATGCGATAGCAAATGGGAAGATTTCAGAAATGATGTAGCAAAAGAAATTAAATAAAACTGAAGTGAACTGAATAAGCTGCAAGGTTCTCAATTGTATTCGAAACTCTTTATTGGGAATGACAGGCTGTGTTTGTTAAGGACTCCTACACCTAGTTAGAATGTTTACCTAACATCTTCCAGCTCAAACTATGCTCGACAAGGTTTCCTATAGTGCTTATAAACTATCTCTAGCAAGAAACCTGACAACCAGAATGGTACGGCAATACCTCCTAGCGTGAACCCTAGCAAGCTACTTATCTTTTACGAGCTACCCCTTTTAGTCGTTAAAACTCTATCCTTATCTCTAAGGTGAGTTATAGTTGTGCCTCTCAGCAGCCAACCCTATTGTCTACGTGGATCTAAGCTTAGCTCTCTCGACCACTAAGCTAATCTAACACTTAAGTAACGGCTAACTCTTGAAAGCTCTTACAAACATAAGGTAATTAAACAGTAGACAATGCATATGAAACTGGAAACGTGCTAAACATCCATTAAAAACTAAAACAAATCATCCATAACAAACCCAAGCCATCTAAAGTTAGTTCATGCTTGGGTGTAAAACATTCCTCATCATTCGTTTCAAACAACCCATTTTCAGAATATAAATGTTAGAGCAAAGAACAACAAAGAAAAAGAATCTTCCGTGCCGCCTTGGACTGCCACGAACCAACCTAGACTTGCTGCTTCTCTCAAAGGCCAGCAAGGTCACCCCTTGGAGCTTCGACGTTGGAGGACACCAAGTTGAGGAAGAAGATGAAAGGTAGCCACCTTTTCTCCTTACTCTTAGCACCCAAAAGTAACTTTTTCCAGCTCTCTTTCTTATGTGGGTATCTTGTCTTTTATATAGTGGGGGATCCTAGGGTTTTGTGCCCTAAAGATTCTTTGTGTGACCCAAAAAATATTCCCTAGGTCACATGAGTGGCACAAATGGCTGGTGGAATCACGTGTGGAGGCTCTCAAAATATCTTCTTTTCTTGTCCTTTCTGTGCCCAGAAATGCGTCTGAATGCCGCGACAATTTTCCTTTGCCCTACTTCTTCCTTTTCTTACCTACACAACACTATACTAGAACGAACCTTCCTCAAGCAACACCCATTTCATCAAATAGAACAAAACAACCAAGCAACACACCAAATGCAACTATATGAACTAAATGCAGCTAAATGCGAATGAAACGAGCTTAAAGACAAGCAAATAACTAAGTAAAAAGGCATGAAATACATACTTTTTACGAGGTTATCAGCCATCCCTAGTTGGGCGTTAGATCAATTTGAGTCGAGTCAAAAAATTTCGAGTTATTCAAGTTTACAAGTCCTATTTTATGATTCAAACTTTATTTGAAAATTTTCCAAATCGAGTTTATAAAATTCGAGTCGAGTCAAAATTTTGAGTTTCTGTACAAATTTAATTGTAATTATTTATAATGTTATAATACATATTGATTCCAATTTAAGCAACTTTCTATATCCATATACGATATATATATATATCTTCATATTTTCACATATGATATACAAAATATATGAGGCAGAATTGAGAGACTCAACTCGAACTTGAAAATTAATCAACTAATTACTAAAAATTTCGAGTTATTCAAATTTTCATTTTATAACTCAAACTTTATTTGATTTTTTAGTCGAGTTTATAAATTATGAGTCGAGTCAAAACGAGTCGATTTTTTCGTGTCTAGTTTTGCCCACCCCTAAATTGTCTTCAGCGCTTCACATTTTTCTCTCCGTTCTCCTTCTTATTACAGAGTCGACATTGTCATAGTGTATGCTTGGCCTTGTCCCTCATTTGGTTATGATGTCATTGCAGTTGTCAAAAGTAGGGGATTTAAGGCCATGAATGTGAGAGTTGGCGTCTAACGTGTAGACCGTCAATCATTTTTGATACCATTGGCTAAGGAAACTAGGTGGGGCTGAAAAATGAGAGTGTTATTTTTGGGATTTTATCATTATTGATTCTCTTCGGACGGAAGTTCTTCACACTCGTCGCACCAATTGTTGATGTGAAAAGTAAGATGACAGTGGTCGATATCGTTCGAACGGTTCACCCCTTCTGATATGGAGTAGAAAGTCGTGAGCAGTGGTATTCTTGGATGGAGGGAGAGGGGGAGGGTAGTCCAATTCTTAATTGGCCAGAATCCACTCATATAAACTTATGGGAGATGATGATCTTCCCTCTCGGTTATATTGGGTGAGGTCTGACGGGTTTGTCAAGCTTACTTTGTAGAATATGGTGGATGCGACAATCTAACTTTGAATGTCAATTTATAAATTTAGTTGCTGACCTCATACTAATTCGATTTCTATCTTATAAGTGATGTTGTAGCCTCTTGATAGAATTACTCCAAAGAGCTTTGATATTTTATACTCCAAATAATCATCTAACTAGTACATGTTATGGATATGATCAGGGGCGATATTGAATAAGTACCAGCGGAGGACTTGGTGTTAAGAGATATGTTGTGCGGGAAAGATAATGATGGAGAACATATTTTAGTATAAAATATACCAACATACTTAAAACTCGCTTTTAAATTAGGCTTAAATATACAATTGGAACCTAAACTATGCATCTTCTCCCAAGTTGGTACCTAAAAAAATTTTATTCCCAAGTTGGTACCTGAATTAGGCACCTTCTCCAAGTTGGTACTGAAAGAATTTTTGCTCTCAAGTTGGTACCCGAACTTTAATTATTTCACTATTTTGATACTTTTATTAATAGTTTTAGTCCTCAAAACTTATGTGTTCTATCAATTTGATCCTAATTAAAAATAATTTAATAAGTTTAACTTTTCATATTGAAAAATTACATCAATTTAGTCATTTTATGACAATGTCAAACCAATCGAGACTATCGGATCAAAGCAACGGTTGGATAACTACATTCAATGATAAAAACACCAATTTATTGTTATACTTTTATTATACTAGGAAAGAAAAATAACATTTATGGGAGAAGAACAAACAATTTATGAGAATAAAAAAAGTAAATTGATAGAAATTTTAAATATATAGTTGTTGAGAGTGGCAATCGATCGAACAAAACCAAGAGGGGGTGAATTGGATTTTTGAAAGAATGGTGGACAGTAATTGCAAAGGTAGAAATTGCAAGGAGATTTAGAGTGGTTCAACTCCCTTAATTGGAGTCTACATCCACTACCTTAGTGACCACACTAAGGATTTTCCACAAATTCACTAATTTGTCTTTCCTTTAAGGATAAGGAGTAACCTTACACAATTGAATAGACTTATACCCCAAAGTCTACTGAATCCTTTCCCCAAGAACAAATATAAATAAGCAAACTAGGAAATCCTCACTAGGAATGTGTTTACAAAGTTTAAGCTCTCTCACACACCTAAAGAAACACTAGCAAAAGAATTACAATGAAGAACACTCTAGTGTTTACAAGAAAAAATCGAAAATTAAGCACAAAGTGGACTCTTGAAAGCTTGAGTGTTTGTGTAGACTTTCTTGTTGTTGCTGAGTTGATTTTTCTTTGTTTTTGTATCCTCTCAATCAATACTAGTCGTTTGGAGCCGTTGGAGATGTCATAAAGCCGTTACCTACCTGAAATCAGAGCATTTAAAGCACAAGGGATCGATCCTTTCTTATGAAAAATATGACCGTTGCAAAAAGGGATCGATCCCATACACCAGGGGATCGATCTTTTTGCACTGAGATAAAAAATGAGTGAAACTGTCAATCAAGGGATCGATCCCTTGCATCAGGGGATTGATCCTTTTTGCCTTGAAGACTGGAAAACAGTTTTCTTAGAGCAAAAACGGATCATACCTGTTTTGAAAAAGATCGGTAAAGTTGGAAAACATTTGAAACGAATTTGTCAAGTTTGTTTGGACTTTGAATTATTTTTTCAAGAATTTATATATTCGATTAAGTCCAAAAACATTTTTCTTTTAATTTGTTATATCAAAATATTAGTTCATCAATAGGGTTAAACTTATTGATTTGTTTCGAATTAGGACCAAATTGATAGAATATATAAGTTTTGGTACCAATTTGAGAGAAGGTTTCTAGTTAAAACCCAACTTGGAAGAATGTGCCTAGTTTAGGTACCAATTTAGAAACAAAATTTTTTTTATGTACCAACTTAAGTGTCTAGTTTAAGCATCAAAAAGTATATTTAAGCCTTTAAATTACCATTTCCACTTAAATTAATAGATGTTAAAACTAAAGAATCAAAATCAATAAATTATAAAATTTTCAATATACATTTTGAGTGTCAAAATAAAAAATTTAATAAATCAAATCGGCTTAAGCTGAATATCCAAAAATTAAAAAAATAAAACTCGTCTTTAAATCCATTAATAATAATAATAACAATAATAGTAAGGGATAACTATATATTTAGTACCCCACATATTCTCGCATTACTGTTTTAGTACCCTACCTATTTTTTAGCAAAATGGTACTTAATGTTATGTTTTGTTTCTATTTTGGTATCATCCGTTATAAAATTAATAGCATGCAAACTAGGAGAGAGAAAAACATACATGGCGTGCTGGCAAAAAGAGAGAAAGTCACACATGGCAAGCTACCATGTCATTTTCTCTCTCCTAATCAGCATGCCACATGTGCATTTTTTATGATTTTAGTCAACGTGGCATGTTGACTAGTGATAGAAAATGACGTGGCAGCCTGCTACGTGTGAATTTCTCTCTCCTAATCAGTATGCTGTTAATTTATTAACAATAAGGTACCAAAATAGAAACAAAACGTAATGTCGGGTACTATTTTGTCAAATAAAATAAATAGAGTACTAAAACATCAGATTTTGCAGTTTTTTCTTCTGCAGTACCTCGACCTGACATGAGCGTGAAAGGGGTAACACGAGAATAGTTGCAAATTGTTATGAATATTTATCTATGTGGATGTCTATCATGATAAGGACTTTATCAAAGGAGATTTAAATTATTTTATCATTAGGAATATTATCTACATTAATTAGAGTTTAATGTATTATGTACTTCTTATGCCTATAAATAAATGATTTACTGAAGGCATTGTACACAAGTCAATATTCAGAATAATACAAATCTCTTTCTTTTCTCTCATCTTATTTTGTTCTTATTTCTTCTTGTTCTTGTTCTTTTCACATTATTTACAACACGTTATCAGCACGAGTTTGCTCAGAAGATTTTAGTTACAAATCAAGTTTCTCCAAAGATTTATCTGGTATATTCTTTTTCCATCTTATATATTTCAATTTATAAAATAATAAATATACAACAATAAATTAAAACAATATATATAATTAATTCCATGCGTATGTTTTTTTCTTTGCTTTGTATAACAATGCGGTTTTTATTTTATTTTATTTGCTTTATGCCATGTGTTTTTATTTATTTTGTTTAATATTTTGTTTTAATTTGTCATGTTTGGTTATTATAAATTATATGTGGGTTTGTTTTAATTCATACCATGCGTACACACAAGGAATTTATATGTTATTTGTTTTAATGGTTTAATCCAAGTATATTGGCTGGACATCCCGTTCTGCGAGGCTAATGGTCTCAAAGGAGGTTTTTAAATGACCTTTTGGATTGGTTTAACAATGTTACGTATGAGGATTAATCTTCTTTTCTGTTGTTTTTCGATTATATATATTAATTTATAATTAATCTAATTTGATTGTTTGTCTTTATAGTACATCAATGACAAATCTTGCAAAGATTGAGTTTGTGTCTCTTGATATTTCCGGAAAGAATTATTTATCCTGGATCTTAGATGCTAAAATACACCTAGATGCTAATGGTCTGGGAAATACTATTAAAGAGGGGAATGCAGAATCTGCCCAAAATAAGGCCAAAGCCATGATACTTCTTCGTCATCACCTCCATGAGGGGTTGAAATCAGAATATTTAACGGTGAAAGATCTTCTTATTCTTTGGAATAATCTAAAGGAACGATATGACCACCAGAAAACTGTTATTCTACCTAAAGCTTGATATGATTGGTTGCATCTGAGATTGCAAGATTTTAAATCAGTAAGCGAGTATAACTCGGCTATGTTTCGTATTACTTCACAATTGAAGTTATGTGGTCAAATTATTACTGATGAGGATATGTTAGAGAAAACATACTCCACTTTTCATGCAAACAATGTTGTCCTTCAGACACAATATCGTGAAAAAGGCTTTAAGAAATATTCTGAGTTAATTTCTTGCCTTCTTGTGGCTGAGCAAAACAATGAGTTACTAATGAAGAATCATTAATATCGCCCAACTGGCTTCGCTCAATTCCTTGAAGCGAATGCGACATTCTATAGTGAAAGAAATAAAGGCTACACCAACAATCGTGGTCATAACTATGGGTGTGGTCGTGGTCATAGTCACGGTCGAGGACATAAGCGAGGTGGTCGTTTTAAAAATAACTATACCCACCGTAAGTGGAACAATAAGGATGACAATAGTGCAAAAGATCAATCCAAGAAAGAAGAATCGATGTGTCATCGATGTGGCATCTTAAATCATTGGGCCCATGTTTGCCATGTGCCAAAGCATCTTGTGGATCTTTACCAACAGTCAATCAATGGTAAAGGAAAGAAAGTTGAAACAAATTTTGTTTATATCAATGCCAAAGATGATTATGACCTTGGCAAAGATGATTATGGCATTACTGGCACTAGCAATGGCGATTATGGCTTTACAAATATAGATGTTAATGATTTTCTCATTTCCCCTAGGAAGAATACTTGATTTTTTTTATTTTTTTGTTTATGTTTATTATTATTTTAGGAAAAGTCTTTTAGAAAGATATAATATTTTATTAAGAATTATATATTTATATATATAAGAATAAAATTCATGGATATTATTTATTTAATTTATATTTTGAATATTTCTGTAACATTTATTTTATTTTTCTTTGAATAATATGATTCCGTCACAAATACAATCTGCCAAAAATGGTGACGATTTATGCTTAGCGGACAGTGAAAATACTCATACTATACTTAAGCACAAGAAATTTTTTCCCATTTAACAATGCAAGGGAATAATGTGAGTACTATATCCGGAAATGCTATTATTATAGAAGGCTTCGGAAGAACAAATATGTTATTGCCAAATGGAACTCTATTCCATATTCAGAATGTGCTATACTCTCCAAAGTCGCAAAGAAACTTATTAAGTTTTAAAGATATTCGCAATAATGGATATCATATTGAGAGTAGTTGTCAAGGAGATGCTGAATATCTCTATATTACAAGTATAACTCAAGGCAATAAGAAAATTTTAGAAAAATTACATGCACTGTCACCTGGATTGTACTACACACGAATTAGTGTAATTGAAGCACATGCTATTGTAAACTATAAGTTTACTGATAAATTTATTATTTGGCATGACCGGTTAGGCCATCCCAGTTCGATTATGATGCGAAAAATTATTGACAATTCATGTGGTCACTCATTGAAGAACCAACAGATTCTCCAAAGTAATGCATTTTCATGTGATGCTTGTTCTCAAGGCAAACTAATTATTCGACCATCACCGGCTAAAATAAATTATGAATCTATCAATTTTCTAGAATGGATACATGGTGATATATGTGGGCCCATACACCCTTCTTGTGGACCATTTAGATATTTTCTAGTATTAATCGATGCATCGACTAGATGATCACATGTATCCTTGATATCAACCCGCAACTTGGCATTTGCGAGGTTACTTGCTCAGTTGATAAAATTACGAGCACATTTTTCAGATTCCCCTATAAAGACAATTCGTCTTGATAATGCCGGTGAATTTACTTCTCAGACTTTTGATGATTTTTGCATGTCGATTGGAATAAGTGTTGAACACCCTGTAGCGCATGTTCATACACAAAATGGTCTTGCAGAGTCCTTTATCAAACGACTTCAATTAATTTCAAGACCGTTACTAATGAAGACAAAACTACCGATTTCTGCATGGGGGCATGCCATTTTACATGCAGCATCATTGATTCGTATCAGGCCTGTAAGTTATCATAATATCTCCCTATTACAAATGGTTTTTTTATCAGGAACCAAATATTTCTCATCTTAGAACTTTTGGATGTGCGGTATATGTTCCGATTGCTCCACCACAGCGCACAAAGATGGGTCCTCAAAGGAGGTTGGGAATATATGTCGGTTTTGAATCCCCTTCGATAGTTAAATATCTTGAGCCTTTGACGGGGAATTTATTTACAGCTCGATTTGCCGATTGTCATTTTAATGAGTCGGTTTTCCCAACATTAGGGGGAGAAAAGAAACAGCTGGAAAAAGAAATAAGTTGGAATGAATTATCGTTATCTCATTTTGATCCACGTACCCAACAATGTGAACTAGAAGTTCAAAGGATAATTCATTTGCAAAACTTATCAAATCAATTGCCAGATGCTTTTGCTCACCCTAAAAAAGTGACTAAGTCACATATACCAGCTGTGAATGCTCCGATTAAAATTGATTTCCCAGAAGGACAAACTCTAGTTGCTAATGAGTCAAACGCACGCCTGAAGCATGGTAGACCAATAGGTTCCAAAGATAAAAATCATCAGAAAAGAAAATGAGCTATATCCTGTGATGGTCTGATCGAGGAATCAATGTGTTATGAAAAATCTCGAGAAGAGATTAAAAGGTCTCCAAAAGAGACATTAGACATGAATCAGGTACATGATAATGATGAGATCTCAATAAATTATGTCATGTCTGGTAACAAGTGGAACCGAAACAAAATCGACGTCGATAATACTTTTGCATGCAATATAGCACTAAAGATTTTGAATGATAATGTGGATCATGAACCATTGTCAATTGAACAATGTAAGCAAAGAGATGATTGGCCAAAATGGAAAGAGGCAATTGAAGCGGAAGTAAAATCTCTTTCAAAAAGAGAAGTATTCGGGTCTGTAATCCGTACACCGGAAGGTGTAAAACCTGTGGGGTATAAATGGATCTTTGTGAGAAAGAGAAATGAAAAAGGGGAAATTGCGAGATATAAAGCTCGTTTGGTTGCACAAGGATTCTCACAAAGACCTGGAATTGATTATGAAGAAACATACTCCCCAGTGGTGGATGCAACCACTTTTAGATTTTTGATTAGTCTGGCAATAAAAGAAAAACTTAATTTCCGCTTAATGGATGTTGTTACAACCTATTTGTATGAGCCTCTTGATAATACTATATATATGAAACTTCCAGAAGGTTTTAAACTGCCTGAAGCAGTTAATTTAGGTTCTCAGGAATATTATTCAATCAAATTGAACATATTCCTTTATGGATTAAAACAATCTGGGCTCATGTGGTATAATCGCCTCAATGAATACTTATTAGCAGAAGGCTATAAGAATGATCCAATTTCTCCATGCATTTTTATTAAGAGATTTAGCTCCGGATTTGTCATTATTGCTGTGTATGTTGATGATTTGAATATTATTGGGACTCCTGCAAAGATCTCATTGACAGTAGAATGTTTAAAGAATGAATTTGAAATGAGAGATCTTGGAAAAACAATATTCTGTCTTCGATTACATATTGAGCACTTAAAGGATGAAATCCTTGTGCATCAATCAACATACATAGAAAAAATGCTAAAGAAATTTTACATGCATAACGCACATCTGTTGAGCACTCCTATGGTTGTTAGGTCACTTGATGTTAACAAAGATCCATTCCGTCCTCGAGAGATGGATGAAGATATTCTTGGTCCAGAAGTGCCATACTTAAGTGCTATCGGTGCATTAATGTATCTTTCTAGTCACACACGACCTGACATATCGTTTGCTGTCAATTTGTTGGCAAGATTTAGTTCATGCCCAACCCGAAGACATTGGAATGGGGTCAAACACATATTTCATTATCTTCAAGGTACAAAAGACATGGGATTATTTTTCTCTAATCTATCCAAAACAGAATTGGTTGGTTTTGCGAATGCATGATACTTATCTAATCCTCATAATGCTCGATCACAGACTGGTTATGTATTTACATACGGTGGTACAGTAATTTCTTGGCGCTCAATGAAACAAACAATTATTGCTACTTCCTCTAATCATGCTGAGATTTTGGCTATTCACGAGGCTAGTCGTGAATGTGTGTGGCTAAAGTTTGTAACCCATCATATTCGCGAAAATTGTGGTTTACACTCTAAAAAAGTAGCTCCGACGGTCTTATATGAGGATAATACGACCTGTATTGCCCAACTTAAGGAAGGATACATAAAGGGTGATAGAACAAAACACATTTCGCCAAAATTCTTCTTTACTCATGATCTACAAAAGAATGGAGACATTGATGTCCAACAGATTCGTTCATGTGATAATTTGGCAGATTTATTTACCAAGACATTCCCTACTGCTCCATTTGAGAAGTTAATTTATAACATCGGATTGCGTCGTGTCAAAGATCTTATATGATGTATTTATGAGGGGGAGCAAAATACGCGTTGTGCTCTTTTCCTTATCCATGGTTTTGTCCCATTGGGTTTTCCTGGAAATTTTTTTTTAATGAGGCAACATGTTATGCGTATTAAAGATGTGTGTACTATTTTCCTTTACTAAAGATTTTTTTCTTTTCTTTCTGGGTTTTTATCTTAGTAAGGTTTAACGAGGCACACTGTCTTCATAGGCATCCAAGGGGGAGTGTTATGAATATTTATCTATGTGGATGTCTATCATGATAAGGACTTTATCAAAGGAGATTTGAATTATTTTATATTACTGAAGACATTGTACACAAATCAATATTCAGAATATACAAATCTCTTTTTCTTTCTCTCATTTTATTTTGTTCCTATCTTTTTTTGTTTTGTTTTGATCCTATTCTTGTTCCTTTTCACATTATTTACAACACAAATAATATTTATCCCTAATAATAAATGTAATCTACACATTAACAATCCACGTGATCATCGTAGTGAAGCAAGAGAAGTCAGGATTTGCCGCCACCTCCTAAATGGCGCGGCTCGCCTCCATTCCCCAAAACAAAAAAAATATTATCCATTTCCCTGATAAAATCCAAATCAAAGCGCAACACGCCTCTGTTTCTCCTCTCTCTTTCTTGTTCACTGAAATCTGAGATTTCATTTCATTTAATTCAAAGCAAGCACTTTGTTTCATCCTCTGTGACATTAGTAATCTCCTTCTCTTTTCTTTTAATTTGGTTTATGGGAATCAGAGTCGGTAGCAATGGAAGTTAAATTTTTGGGTTTTTCTTCTCACTTGGTGGAATGTGTAATAGAGCTTTTTCTTTACTTTATTCATTTCTATTAATTCTTGACAATAAACGGATTATTTATACAATTGGTTTGAATTTGCATTCTTTGTTGCTGCTGTTAGTATTGTCAAAATCTTGAGCTCTTACAATTATTTTGGGTTTCATTAATTAAAGGCTTACTGGTCTCAAATACCCTTTTCTGTTTCTAATGTAATGAATGAATGATTAGAACTTTGAATTGGTTTGCTATCTAATTTGTTTGTTAGAATATCTATGAAATTGTAATGTAACAAATGTATGCTATTTTACTCGGGTTCAAGTGTTTGTGTATCTAACACGAGTATGTTTAGTTTTATCATGTATTTGGGTCATTGGATTCTTATTTCATGTCCGGAGATACTTTATGAAAAATGAATGATCAGAATAGCATGGTATCAAATACAAAACTATTTATAATGGGGATTTTTGCTTTTAGCAGGATGGAGCTGCTGACTACTTCAGATACAACAAGGTTGAGTTATTGGTTGAATTGGAGGGGTTTGGTATGTTCAGTTATTGTTTTGACACCGATTGTTATATCCTTGATTATAATTTGGAAATACGAAGGATCGAAACAAGTTAAACATGATGGAAATGAAAGCCATGAAGATTTAAGTTGCGATGAGTTGTATGATGATCATGTTTGGAAGCCTTGTCTTCAAGAAATCCATCCTTTTTGGCTGTTGGGTTTTCGAGTCATTGCGTTTTGTTTAGCTCTTGCAACGGTTGTTTCAAAAGCCATCACTAGTGGAAGTCACATCTTTTACTATTATACTCAGTAAGCAATCTCTCTTCCTTGAGGCTTGAACTTGCCTTGTATCAAGTTACTAGTAATGCTTATTTAAAGTACTTCCATCTTTATATCGGAATCATGATACTCTTTTAAATAGAATGAGCTTAAATCCAATGAACTGTTCACTCAGATCATCTGATCTTCCGAAAACGAAATCATAGGGTATTTTGCCTTATATTTTAAGCATTTTAGCTTACTCCGAATGATGTACTGTATTCTGAAATATTCAAGTTATGATATCTTTTGGTTCTGGACAGGTGGACTTTTACTTTGGTTACCATTTACTTTGGGGTAGGTCTTATTATTTTCTTCTTCCTAGTCTTTGTTGCGGTATTTCTATCTCCGCAACAAAATTGTTGCATTGTATCCATATGTTGGTTTGTGATATGTACAGTTTCCCCCTCTACTTGCAGTTCGGTACGTTGCTCTCTATTTACGGGTGTTACCAGCATTACAAGATTAGCAGATGCGGCTTTAATGTACAGCATGTTAGGATAGATGCTGAGCAAGGATACCGCACACCTTTAACTAACAGAAAAGATACAAATGTACAGAGAAAAGCCTTAAATCCACAGGAAAGATGTAATGTTTCGCAAGCTGCAGGCATTAGTAGTTATCTCTTTCAGGTTATATTCCAGGTAAATTCTCTTTTGCCATTCAGTTCAATGATGCAGATTATTCTAAACGTTTTGGTGAAAATATAGTACTAGTATTTTTACTTGAAACATATTTGGTATACTGCAAGTTCTTTGAGATTTTCATGCGGCTTTTACGGTATTCCTTGAACCTTTTATGTCGGATCTCATTTTGATTTGACGTATGCAGATGAATGCTGGAGCTGTTATGCTTACTGACCTCATATATTGGTGCCTTATTTTCCCATTTCTTACCATCGCAGATTTTACATTGAATTTCGTAAGTTCGACCCGATTTTCAACTGGCTAATGTTTCCCTGATCCTGCCTGTCTGAACATGTCTGGTATAATAGGAATTCATGTTCATAGAATCATACTATGTTACTCCGGCTCTTCATTTTTCTTATCTGAACATGGGTATCAACGCGTATATATTTTTTGTTCAAAAACATGGGTTTCCATATGTTATCCTCCACAGACCCTCAAAATACATAAAAATCTTAGAAAAGTTGAGCATACCAGTGTTATAACCAAGTCTGAGTAACATAAGTTTAGGGGAACGACTTCTAGTAATTTCTATACTTCCTATGACTATCAGCAGTTGAAGTCCATTCACTCTGTTTTCCTAATAATAATTTCTATCAAAACTGTTGGTTGATATTTCAACTTGACCTTGTTTTCGATATATTTCCATTTCTTATTCCGTTTTAATTTATATTTTTTCCTTTGGTATGACAGAACCTTAACCAACATCTCTATATTTCAGATGACTGTGAACTTGCATACACTCAATGTCATCCTACTTCTCGGTGATACAGCCCTGAATAGCTTGGTAAATAGATTTTTTTTTCATCTTGTTTTATGGATACAGCTTTTCTTTTCATCATAATAACCTTGAGTTGTATAAATCTATCAACTATCCTTCAGCGGTTCCCTTGGTTTCGAATTTCTTACTTCATCTTATGGACGGGTGCTTTTGTCATTTTCCAGTGGATCCTTCATGCTTGTGTCTCGATTTGGTAATATCGGTTTTATGATTATCGTTCAAAATAATGCACAAAACTTCCTTATTCAAGAACTGGGATAATTCTCTGTTACAGGTGGCCATATCCATTTCTTGATTTGTCATCACCGACTGCTCCATTATGGTACTTCTTCTATTGAAAGTTCTCTTTCCAAATGAACTTTTAAATGGCTCAAATGTTGTCAAATATACCTCATGACATTCTTTTGCCCATCTTCAGGGTTAATATGTAAATTGACTCCTGAATTTTATTCTATTTAAGAATTTAGTATTTTCAAGTAAGTGGGGGTTCAAGCATATTAACCCAATGGATTATTACTGTTATAGAAAATGATGATGTGATTTAGTTGATCAATACGAAATTGTAATGTGCTAAATCAACGCCACGTAAGTATTTTATATTAGTCCATTGGGATAATCTGCCAATTGATTGTTGATTTATTGTTTTAGGTATAAATGGTTTTTTTTAAATGTATAATGCAGGTATCTGATTATGTTAAGCTTTCTTTCTTTTCCTGGCAGGTATGGTTTGCTGGCGTTCATGCATATACCATGCTACGGCATTTTTGCTTTGATTGTGAATACCAAGCATTACCTGTTGTCAAAATGGTTCCCCCAGTCTTACCTTTGCGTAAGATGAACAATGGCGAGCTTTGTATTTGTCGAAAGGCTGATGGACTTTGCCAAAGTTGATCGGCAGATTCAAGCAATTGTAAGCACATTTTTCACCTATCATATGCTGCCTTCAAATTTTATTCTGAAGTTATAAAGAGAATGGAAGGCACAAGTAATGGAAGAGTAGTCATAGCCTTACAGAAGACATGGGACAAACATTGAATGAAACAAGGCTAAATCTACATATACATCGACCCAGCTTCTTGATTAAATTTTTTGTTTTGTTTCTCTACTATTTGATTTAACATTAACACAACATGATTTAAGAATACGAACATAATTCGAAAAAATAGCACTATTAATATGATTTGATATTAAAACTTTGAAGTGTCGGATTTCAGGTCTATTAAAGGAAAAACTTATATACACGCCTTTTTCATTCTTTTCAACATTTGGAAGATGAATGGAAATATAATTATTCCTTTAGGGATAGACACATGATTTTATGTTAGGAGTGCGAGTTTAAAATTTTAGAGGTGTAACTGTCTCCTCTCGGTACATTTTTCAATATAAAACCAGAGCAAGTCTTTAGCACATATAAGAGGAGAGGAGAAATGTACCAAGGTCCTTAATATTTGGAATAGTGGTTGCACTGCTAAGAACCAAACAGAAGCCAGAGGACTTGATTTCATTTCTGTTATTACTTCCTAAGCTGCCCCGCGAATATCAGTCGGTAGGTGAACTTACAGGATAAGTAGAAGTGACTAACATGTTCAGTCTATATATATATATATAACATGAGTACCCAACACTTGGCTACTTAAAATGTTTTACGTGCACATCTGGTTCTCATTAGTTACACATTCTATCAGTTTAGTCTTAATTTTAAATTAATTCAATAAATCTAACCATCATCTTATTGAAGGAAAATTATTAAATTATTTTTAATTAAAATATGAAAAATTTAATAGAATGTGTAAATAATGAGAGTTAAATTTATTGATTTATTTTTTAACTTAAGATTAAATTAATTAAATGTGTAAATATGGAAGGTTAAATGTGTTATTATACAAAAACTTTTAATTGTCGTGTCACCCCTTAACGACAGTTAACGATGTTATGTTTATTTTGTAACAAAATTATAAGTTTAATCTTCATTTTGTAACATTTGAAAGTTTAGTGATGAAAATAAATATTTTGAGATAGTTTAGTGATTAATTTTTAACCTTACCCTATGTTTAAATGTGATGTTCCACAAATTGAGTTAAATTTTTTTGTATTACATATCTAGTTTATGATTTATGTTCCAAGTGGGAGTCCGTTAATGAAGAGCTCCCAAGTAAACTTTATAAACTGTCGAATTGTATCAAAAGTTGGAGTCGAGACTTGAAGAAAAGCAGAACCAATTGGAAAAACTCTCTTAACGCAAAGCTTGCTGAGCTCTGTATGCAAGATCCGGGTAGGGATAATTTAGCTCAATTACTCGATGTCAAGATTGCGCTTAACATGGAAGCTGATAAGGATGAGATTTTTTGGGAACAAAAAGCACGTGTTAATTGGCTCAAACATGGTGATCGTAATACCTCCTCCCTCCATAATTGAGCTAAATTTAGGAAAAAACACAATCTGGTCTGTAAACTTGACGATGAGGCCAGAAATAGAGTAACAGATGACGCGGACATGATTACTATAGGGAATTCTTTTTCCACAATTTATTTGCTAGTATTCCTACTTTTGATGTCGATACTATTCTGAACTCTGTCCAGCCATCTATCTCTTACGATATGAACACCATGTTGCTTTCCTGCTTTAAAAATGATGACGTTTATGATGATGTCAAAGATATGGCCCCATTGAAAGCATCTGGCCTAGATGGCTTCCCTGCTCTTTTTTACCAGAAATTTTGGCCTATAGTTGGCGACGAAGTGTCCAGTTACTGCATTTCAGTTCTGGATGGTTCAAAAAATTTATCAAGTATCAATATGACTTCCGTTGTCTTGATTTCTAAAGTGGCTGATCCTACTTGTATGGCACAATTCAGGCAGATCAGCCTTTGTAATGTGCTTTACAAAATCATTGTCAAGGTTCTTGCGAATAGACTACGGATTGTACTTGATCAGTGTGTTAACCAGTCCTAGAGTGCTTTCGTTCCAGGGAGATTAATCACATGCAACATCTTAATTGCCTATGAGCTCCTTCATTCCATGAAGCTGAAAAAGCTAGGCTCTAATGGGAACTTTGCCCTGAAGCTTGACATGGCAAAAGCTTATGACCACATGGATTGTGATTTTTTTACGACAGATGCTCCTAAAAGTAGGTATTGATAACAGTTTTGTCACTATGGTCATGAACTGTGTAACATTGGTGTCTTACTTTGTTAATTTTAATGGGGTGAATGGAGAAGAATTTTTACCTACTCGGGGCCTAAGACAAGGGGACCCGTTGAGCCCGTACTTATTTCTTTTATGTGCTGAAGGTCTCTCATCTTTGATAAATGCTAATCGAAGTGCTGGTCATTTATATCTTATTAGGGCATGTTAAATGCAACCTTATATTTCTATAGTGGTTTGAATTAAATACAAGTCAATAACAAATAACATAAGTAAGAGGTAACTGCATTAAATAAAGTATTAAGTTCTACAAAATATAAGATATAGAATAAGTTTAAAAAACATATTCTAAGATCACAGAGGATTTCTAGCAAGAAACAAGTCTTTCTAAAGCTCTTGAACTATAGTCCTCTTGAACACTCGAGTCCTACACTAACCATTGCTGCAACTGTCGATCCTAGCAGCCTTTTCGTCGTCATGTTGCTTCCTTCTGAATAAAGGCCTCCAAGCTCCATATGTTCCCATTGTCGTGGCCATTTCCTTGTAGGGATAGGCATGGGTTGGGTCGGGTTTTAGGCCCACTAAACCCAACCCAATAAAATATCATAAACCCGAATCCAACCCGAACACATTCTTCAAAAAACTTGACCCGACCCAAAAATAAATACCCTAAACTCAACCTCGACCCAACCCGACCTATATGTTAGGATGATCAATCAGTAGAATATGGCCAAGAGGGATTGAATTGGCAATTGAAAAATCCGTGGAAGCAAATAGAAAGATAGAAAAATGGACACAAGAAATTATAGTGGTTCAAGCTTCTAACCAAGCTCTACATCCACTACCTTAGCGTCCCACTAAGGATTTTCATAAATTCACTAAGAATTTCTTCCCTTTTTCTAGGCTCAAGAGGAAACCTTTTACAAACTCAAAGCTTTCTACCCAAAGCTTTGAGAGCAACTCTCTTTACAAGTTCACTCAACCCAAAAGTTGAATAAAATGATTACAAGAAAGACCACTCAAGTGGGTTACAAAGATTTGACTCTAATAGGCTCAAGATTGTTGGATTTGTGCTTGAATGCTTTAGAATTGTTCAATAGTTGTTGTAGCTTTGGAGACTTGTTTATATGCCCCTCATTGATTTCTAACTGTTTGGGTGGTTGGGATATTGAATATAGTCGTTGGGCTGTATTTTTCTCGCAATAAATGATGTCTGCCAACCCTCGGTATCGGTACACTGGCTGCCATAACGATACTTGTCAAAAGAAGAAAGAGTCATTGTACAAAGGGGTAGCGATACACGAGAGGGCGTATCGGTACGAAGAGTGTATATTATAAAGGTGTACTGGTATGGGTCGTACCGTATCGGTACTGGTTTTACTCATTGGAATCTGAGAAAGTTGAGAATGAAAACTTGTATCGGTACGCCTAAGGGCGTATCAGTACGATATAACTAATTTTTAAAGTTGTGATTCCAATAAACTGACAAGGGCCACGGTCGAACATTAATTACAAAGATTTTAAAAATTGGATTAAAAGCCGTAACGGTAAAAGTCGTACCGATACTCAAAGCTTATTTGGTTCCCAAGTATGAATGGCGTATCGATACAGTTATGCATGTATCTGTACCCAATAGCCATTATGTATAAAAGCGTTTTCCAGTAGCTAAAACCCATATTGATATGGCCAAGGGCGTATCGGTACTCCTGGACCAAAAACATCTATTTGAGTACAAAACACTTAAAAAATATTTGGGGCTTTTTTTACTTAGAAATAATTTTTGTTCGAATCATTGTCATTTTGTGAGCATTTTTTAGTACTTAAAAATTTATTCAAATTTACCATTTAGTCCTTTAAAGTCATTGTTTTATGAAAATCAAATATTGGTTTTACAATTTTCCCTCTTTTGATATAATAAAAAAATCTCATTTACTTCTCCCCTTTTTGTTAGATCAAAATCAATTGGATAAATAAAGCAAGATATAAACAATAACTAGGTCCAAGCATAAATGAAACAACATAGATATTACAAATTCAAAGCAACATAACAATCCAACTTAAACCTAAAAACATAAAACAAAGAAAATATTTAAAAACGTAGGAATTCAAAGACAAATAACATAGGTGTATAAACTCATATCCCAAATATGATATGATATGAGATGCAAAAGCCTAAGGAGCGTCTTCATCGTCTTCATCCTCATCTACCATGCCATTATCGCCAAGAGAGTGACCACACCATTCACCATGGAAAGCGTTAAGTGTTATGTCCATCAATGCTTGACGATTCTCAATCGAGGTCACTCGAGCATCAAGAGCATCAAACCTTGTGTTTATCGCGGTAAATTGAGTATCCACGGAGGTAAACTTCCCATCAAGGTAGGCCATGAGAGCGTCAAGAAAAGGTTGAGCAACCGGAGCCACGAGATCCACGGGAGCAACGAGAACATTCTTCATGGGATCAGGTTGAGCACCAAAGGGAAGATCCACAATCCAAATCCATTCTCCATTGAATTATGTGAACTTGGCCTTCCGAAGAGACTTGTCATCAATGGGATCGGTGAGAGGTACGGAAAGATGATATGAGCAATCAATCTCTAACTTGTGGAACATGTAGCTCAATGCGGTGCTATAGGTGAAGGATGTAACTTGAGAGGTGAAAACGTTTTGGACAATGAAGACTTGGTCGACAAACATAATTTGTGCTAGGTTTGGTCGTTTCCCTTCACGGAAGCAATATAGCCAAAAGTCATCGACTTTGTGAACAGAAGACCATTTACCACCAGATGGTCGAAACCACCAAATGATAAGGAAGTGAAGGAAACGATCATGAGCATCAAGAACGGTTACGGAGCTACTATAAGTATGAGGAAAATCATTTTCATCATCTAAACTAATATCATCCATCCCTAAAAGATCGACTATAATTTTAGAATCAAGACGAAATTTTTTCCCATAAGATAAGTTTCAAGAGCTATAACCACGATTTTTGCTTGATTATAAATGCACCAGGCATTAGAATAGAAAATAAGGACAAGGTTTTTGTAAACAATGTCGGGTATGCTAAAAAAAGGCCGTGAACTTCCATTGATTTAATAAATCAAGATAGCGAAAGTGAAATTCATCGGAAGTCATAAAAGGAATTGAAAGCACACGTTCTCAACGAATTCAGAAAGTTTGAAAATGTTTAAAACGATCACGAGCATTGTGATTTTCTGGTTCAATAAAACATTTTTGATAGAGTTGAGCAAGGTTTGGTCGAGTACCAATGAATTCAGAGTTTGGATTGGTAGGATTTGGATTGGACGAGGTATTCCCAATCTCCTTTCTTGATCTTTTCTTAGGACCCATGATAAAATCCTAAAAAACAATTCTAAACCACAAAACAATGTGTACATAAACATCACATTCATTCCAATAAAAAATCCAATGATCAATGTATTATAAAAACCTATATTGTATAGTTTAAAATCATATACAAGTATAAAGAGAATTTTTGGTGAAAAAAATATGAAAAAAAGTGTAGACAAATATACGAGTGTAATTTCATATTCGAATAAAAAAATTTCATTTTTAAAGGAATTTTTGTAAAATCTTTGAAACCCAAAATATATATATCCTAAATCTATAATTTTTAAACATAAAGAATATAATAGAAAACGAAATTTAAAGAAAATGGTTTGTATACCTTGAGTATGTGGATTATGGATGGATGAGGAGATGATTTTACACAAGCTTGATGATGCTAATTTGGGTTTGACGGTAAAACCAAAAGCCCTCAAAAGATTTTGAAGATTCGTGAGAAAAACAAAGGGTTTGAAGGGTTTAAATAGATGATTTTCGACCTAGGGTTTTTAGTAAAAGTAAGAGTTTGATTTCAAATAGGAAAACCCTCTTTTAATGCCTATTAAAGACTCCAGCGGCCACGTGTACGGATACGCCACCTGTGCGTATTGAAACTGCGTACCGGTACGGTTTTTAGTCGTACTAATCCTTATCTCGTACCGATACAGGTAAACTTGTCCTGATGATGCCTCATGATACATGTATCGATACTCTAGAGCCAAAAATGACATTTTTGGCTGCAAGGAACCCAACAATTCAAACTTAATCGAATCTAAATGCATGTTTATGATATGAGATCATCATGTATGAGCAAAAACAGATGCATACTCCCCCTAGCAACAAGGTTTGGTTAAATAAAAGCTAGTAAGCCCCAACTCTCTCTTAAGAGACCAAAAACGCTCTTTATCTAAATGTTTGGTAAATATATCTGCTAATTGGTTTAATGTGTCTATACACTCTAGAACTACATCATTTTTTAAGACATGACCTCTCATGAAATGATGTCTTATCTCTATATGTTTGGTTCTAGAATATTGGATGGGGGTTCTTAGTGAGACAAATGACACTAGTATTGTCACACTTTAAAGGGATGGTACCTACATCAATTTCATAATCTAAGTGTTGTTGCTTCATCCAAAGGACTTGAGCACGACAACTTTTGGCAGAAATATATTCTGCATCGGTGGTAGATAATGCTACATTATTTTGCTTCTTAGAAAACTACAATATAAGCATACTACCTAGGAATTGACAAGTACATAGGTACTCTTTCTATCCATCTTACAACCTCCATAATCCACATCCTAAAAAGCATGCAAACTAAAAGGAAGAGTCACTAGGATACCAAAGACCTAAACAAAGGGTGTCTCTGAGGTATTTAAAGATTCTTTTAACGACTTGTAGGTGTGGTTCTCTAGGACTAGCTTGAAATCTAGCACACAAGCAAACACTAAACATTATATCTGATCTACGTGTGATAAGATAAAGCAAAGATCCTATCATTGATCTATAAAGCTTTAAATCAACACACTTACCTCCTTCATCTTTGTCAAGCTTTGTAGAAGAGCTCATTGGTGTGGCTTGAGGTTTCAAATTTTCCAAGCCAAACTTCTTGAGCATGTCCTTGATGTACTTAGCTTGATTGACGAAGATGTCATCTTTCCTTTGTTTGATTTGGAGTCCCAAGAAGAATGAGAGCTCCCCCATCATGCTCATTTCGAACTCACCTTGCATCAACTTAGAAAATTCATGGAAAAACAATTCATTAGTAGAACAAAAAATGATATCATCAACATAAATTTGAACTACTAAGATGTCATTGCCTTTTCTTTTTAATGAAGAGTGTAATATCCACATTTCCTTTGTTAAAACCTTTTTCAATAAAATTTTTTGACAATCTTTTATACCAAGCTTTAGGAGTTTGTTTCAAATCATATAAATCTTTTGAAAGTTTAAAAACATGGTTTGGATATTTTGGATCTTCAAAACTGGTGGTTGTTCTACATACACTTCTGCATTTATAAAACCATTTAAAAAGCACTTTTTACATCCATTTGAAAAATCTTGAATTCATGATAACATGCAAATGTAAGAAGCATCCTAATAGCTTCCATTCTAGTTGTGGGTGCATAGGTTTCATCAAAATCGATTCCTTTTTCTTGAGTGTAACCTTGAGCAACGTCTAGCCTTGTTTCTCACTATGTTACCACTCTCATACAGTTTGTTTCTAAAAATCCATTTAGTTCCCATGGTAGATTTATTACTAGGCATATCAACTAATGTACATACTTTACTTCTCTCAAATTGATTTAACTCTTTTTGCATAGCCAATATCCAATAATCATCATTTAATGCTTCTTTGATATTTTTAGGCTCTATGCATGAGATAAATGCAACAAAATTACATGTATTTTGAAGAGAAGATGTAACACCCTCAGCCTGGGTTAGGGGTCGGAAGTGTTACGTCGAGAAAATGAACAAACAGAACGAGAAAATACCGGTCAATAAAAAAATTTCTCATTTTATTTGTAACTCCTATCTAATAGGTGAGTTTTCTATCTAACAAGTTACCATTTACTCTTGTTAGTATCAAACCCTACACAATGTTCCCAATTCAATTAGGTTATTCTAATTCAAGGAATCATGCTAGAATTTAATTCATTTCAAGGCCATTGAGCTAACATGTACCATCTATTTTATCAAGCTTAGATTTCTAAAGTAACTTTCATTTTGATGTGGTTACTTCCTATTCAAGGATTTAGCATACATTTCGAATAGCATGAAACAAGGTTACATTTATCTTATTCACTTTGATTAAAATTAGATCATTCATCAAGATTCATTACCCTAGTCGAATATAAGCCTATAGACATGATTTAATCTCTAAGTCATTCATTACCATCCGAATAGCTAGCATTCAATAATGACTAGCCAATTGACTTAGTTACTAACAAGCTTACCCAAACATTCGAATCATAACATATTTTAAATTCATGTTCATTACAATTCAATCCAATATGCACAGCCAATAGTCCATTAGGTTCATTGAATTACACATTCAATTCATTTAGTCTTAGTCTAGGCTTCTATGGTACACTAGTAGATTAAACATACAACCTTGATCTCCTAGTTCATTTGAATAAGGTAAACTTAGATTAGGTTTACTTAGTTTCAACCAAACAAATTCAATACTCAAGGTTCATAGTTATACTCAATCAAAACAAGCTTGTAATCAAAGTTTTAGTTCATTCGTTCATGAGACAACATCATGAAGTTTCCTAAAAAGGTCATTACTAAATATATACATCAAAGTTTCATTAAGCTTTACAAGCCATTAATTCAAGTTTTATATACAAATTTTATACATAAACAAGATGTATGGCCTATCATGATCTAGACACAAGACTAGATTGCCATCATCTAGGAGTATTCAAAATAATACAAAATCATACTTCAAGTCTTGCATGCTTTGCTTCAAATCCAAGAAAGCTAACTACAATGTCAAGCTACTGATCGGGAAGGCTTTAGCCTGAGGTTTGGGAAGAATGCAAACAAGAGTGGTAAGTACATAAAGTACTTAGTGAGGTAGCATCTAGGATTAGTAGCTATTCAAGTTTTAGGGGCTTTAATTCAATTACAATTTAACTAAGCCTTAAACATAAAATCAAGCCTTAGCTTAAGGTTCAATCGTCAATCAATAATACAATCACACAATGATAAAGAGGTTTAATTCAAGGGTACACAGTACACATTCAACAAGCATTTCATGCACAAGAACTAGGCACCAATCGAGTGATCTATCACTTCATTCAAATTAGGCTTTTAATCCAATTTTAAAAAGATTTAGATTAATCTAGGTGACCTGTTCGAATGGCATCAACATGTCAAGTTCAACCATCTATTTCAAGAACTATTACCACACAATTCAATAAAGAATGTATCTACATGAATTAAGCAAATCTCAAACAGTGAATCAAAGTTTCATTCGACTAGAGCCTTACAATACCATGTTCATTTTCTTAAGTCACAAGCATTTCAAGATAGAAAGATCATTATTTCAATCATATAGGTTCTTTAGTTCACCATTCATTATCATGAATTCAATGATACACATGTTCATTTATCAAGAGTTTTAAATTGACCTCATATTTTACTTCACTAGCTTACAAACTTGTTAGGCTGTTTGATTAAGCTCAATATTCCATTTTAATTAACCGTTGACTTAGTTACAAGTATAAGTCTCTAAGGAGATTCACTATTCAAGGTCAGGATTCATTTAGGGCAGTAACCAAATTGTCCAAACTGTTTACAAAACAATTTACAAATTATCCAAATTACCTATACTGTTGCTGCCAGGCAACTTGCGCACTGTTTACCTGAAAATACATAATTTTCATTCCGTACGTCAAAATTTTAATTAGTTTACACCGTTTAAAAGCTTACTTATTCCTCATTGAAACCGTTTAGACCTTTCATTTTAATGTCTATCCAATTAATACAGTTTTTAGTTTAAAGACATGGCATTTACATTTCTGGACAGTTTGCACTGTCCAGAGGTTTTCATCTCCAAATTCCAACTCATAAATCAGAATTCAATTCTATCTTCTCCTAATAAAAATAGACATACTAAGGTTCATTCCATATAAATTTTAGCTTTTAATTCGACCTACACAATTTATGGTGATTTTGCAAAGTTGCTTCACAGAACAAAATTTTTTGGGCAGATTTCACTAGACTTAATTTTAGTTTCACTATTCACTTAGACCATGTTTCTAACATTATTATTCAACATTTACACATGTCCTACTAATCTAGGTAAGTCCAATTTACCTATTATTGTGATTAAAATGGGGCATTATAATACTATGTTAAAATTAATCCATTTGATTAACAACAATACTTTTCTTTAACTCACTACTTGGATAGTCGATTAACTAGTTTTAGCTAATTCAATTACATGTAGTTATGATTCAATTAAATTCATTAAACTAACATGAATAATCCCTTATTTAAATCTAGGTTCCTAATTCATTTTAGGACCATGCCATTTAGGTAGAATTAGACAATTGGTCTAGGACTTTTAGTCCCATTCGAATGACACCAGGGTGTCTTATCTTGTTTAATCCCATTTTATATCAAATTCTTTTTAATTTAGTCCGAGTATTTTAGACTCTTAACACTAGCACTCAATAGCCTAGTATCACAAACATCCAATCTAGCAACAAGCATCTCAATTCGAACAAGAGCAAGCAAATCACTTCAAGGATCTACTTATACAAGCCAAGTAAGTAACACGATCACAAGAATCAGTTAAGCTTCATTCGAATAGGAAGCATTTCTCTATATTTTATCTATTAAGGTCCAAGCAAGCTCAACCATTAAGATCATCATTCCATTCTTATAAGTTCGTTGATTATAAACTCATTATCAAAAGGTTTATTTTAGGGATTACTTCACACACAAGCCAAGCATGTAGCATACACTTAAGTACCAAGTAAGTCAAGTAAGTTAAGCAAGTAAACATTAGCTCAATTGAAGACACAAACCATTTCAAGTAGTGAACCATACATTCTATGGTCCAATCAGAAGCAATTACCATTTTGAGAACTTCGTGTTAAGAATTAAACATTACATGTTAAGAAATTTGGGTTGTTTCAAGAATTCAAGTCAAGCGATTCAAGTATTCAAGATTTCATGTCAGATCATTTATGTATTTTCAAGATATAATTCATGTGTTCGAGATTCTCTCTTGAATTGCTTATTCAATTTCTCTATAAGGTTCATAACTTTTTAACAAGTTCACCTTGTATCACAATTGGTCATGAATGACATTGGTCCGTGTTTGACCATAAAGGTCCAAGAGATTTCCTAAACTTCTCACTATCCAACCAAATGTCGCCACTCGTACAACTCCCTCGTTATCTCCAACTATCGCCAATAACTTATTACATGTAATGGGGCGTCCCCCCGAGCCGTGGCTCATGGACCGTAGTCCCAAGTATACCATGCATCATGCCATTGATCCAAGGACTTCCATTGTAGGCAACTTAAACCTTTTAAATCTTTAATCTTCATTAAGGGAGTATCTTATGGCATGAGAAATCTTATCTTACTTTAAAACTTGTAGTTGTTTCTTACATTTTATGCTTACATATTGTAAATTCAAGAACGCATGCTAATTTCAAACAAGTCATTCGAACCATTATCAATCAATCATCCAAAGATTCAAGCATTAAGAAATATCAATTAAACCATCAATCAAGTGTTTCATTATCGTGCCTTCATAATTTCCAAATGCGTATTCATTTCAAGTGTTTATCAGTTAGCAAGCAAGTTCATTATAGTGTAGTATTATTGGAATAGTTATCACACACAAACAAGTGTCAATTTACACCCAATTCAGAAACAACTCAATCACACATAAGTATACATATCAAGTCTCAAACAAGACAATCAAAGCAAGTACAATCCACTATAATTCGATTGATTATCAAGAAAGCAAGCATACATGTATTCATCATCAAGTTTCTAATTAAGCATCCTTCCCTTATACATATACCAAGCATAAATTAGGTTCATTTCATGTCAATTCCATATCAGCTATATAAATAAATGCAATTGGTTAGGACCTAAGTCCTAACCCTAAGTAAGTCTACACTCACCTTGTATCCCGAAATTACGGGATACCCGAATCCTCATTCATATCTCGATACTTATCCATCATTTCTACAATTTTCTTAATCTAGTATTCAAACATGCATTAGAAAAAATAAAACTCAATTCACACAAGCATTCAAACACACATTTTGTTATAAGTAACAAATCTGCCACTGTCTGGCAGTTTGCAAACTGGTTACTAATTTGTTTATATCTTTTAATATATATGTCAGAATTTTGATTAGTTTATATCGTTATAAATTTAACTTAATTATCTTTCTAACCATGCATGACTCATATTTTTAGCCTTTCTATATCAATACAGTTTTTTAGTTAAATTCAAGCCAATTTTCCAGTGTCAATTCTACCATATTACACTTAAGTCAACTTTAATGAGCTATTTAGCCTAGGACCCTTACTAGTTAATTTTAGTCATTTTTACCTTAGTTTCCCTTGTTCTTACTCCGTTTTTACAAGTCAAGATAGGTCCCTAATTAGTTCATTTAGGTCCTCAAATTAACAGATTTTCCATACTAGTCCAGATTTCATTAATTTTGCCAGCTAACACTTTAAGCAATCCATTTAGCTTTAATTTATGCAATTCAAGTTATCTAACATTCAGTTTAACCCCTCCCATATTTTTAACTAACATGTCCATCCCCTTATTTAATCCAATTCGGTCCCAAATTTACAGATTTATTCAAAACATCCCCTGATCAATTTTATAGCAACATAGGTTACTAGTTTCATTCCTAGCTCCATTTTAGCTTCACACACATTACTTTAAGTTTTTCAACAGCTCAATCCACTTCATATACATATTTTTCTAGCAAGTTTTCATTTAATTCATTTAAGCCATTATTTACATGTAATTCGAACCATGCTATTAATTTAGGGTTCTTGCTAGCCATCGTTTTCCATGCATGTTACATAATTATTATCAATTTATCACCCTTTTAAGCTTTAATCTAGATGCAGTTCTAACATTCACATTGTCAAAAAGCATAAAACAATCCAATTCAACCAAATTTCTCATCTATTCGAATGAAAGTAGCAAGAGTATACTTACTTTGCTTTCTAGCTTAATTCTCATGTAAGGATCTTACACATGCAAGTTCCTAAGCCCTCATCCATGGTGTTTCTTTCGTTTTCTCTCAAACATCTCTCTCCCCTTTGTTTCTAATCAATTCGGCTGGTAAGAAGATTGAAGGAGATGAAATCTCATTTCTAATGGTTCTAGGAAATGACCATTTTGCCCCCTTGATTATCCACTAATCTTATATTAATCAAGGGCAATTAGAGAATTAAGATAATTGGCATGCATTCCTTCACTTTATCTTTCATTTCAGTTTAGTCATTATAATTTGGTCACTCAATTCTTCATTTCTTTCATTTAAGTCCTTAATTCAATTAATTCTTCGCATTAACAAGTCAATTGATACTATTAGGTTTTTAATTATTCATGTAACTTGTTACTAGGCCCTAATTCGGGGTATTACATAAGATATAGTGGTTATCCCTTTGGTTGGATCAGCCAAAATCTCACCCCTTTGACATAGTTGAACTCCTTTGGGTAGGTCACCTCCTTTTCCTCTAGAGTCATGTCCTTCAAGGCTGCTGGAGATGGATCTTGTGCTTCTTCTTTATTTGGAACTTCATCCACCTTTAATGATTGTCCTCCACCATCATTGGCATCAAGAATTCCTACATCATCATCATCACAAGTATCCTTCCTCGGAAGGAGGTTATCATCGAAAACCGCATGTATAGACTCTTCAACTACTAAAGTCTCTTGTTAAATACTCGATAGGCTTTAGAGTTTAAAGAATAACCAAGAAAAATTGCTTCATCACTTTTTGTATCAAATTTGCCTAGATTGTCTTTTCCATTATTTAAAACAAAACACTTACATAAAAAATGATGAAAATAGCTAATGTTAGGCTTTTTGCTTTTAAGAAGCTCATAAGGTATTTTCTTTAAAATTGGCCTAATCATTACATGGTTGACAATATAACAAGTGGTATTTGTGGCTTCCGCCCAAAAATACTTAGGCAATTTGTTTTCACAAAGCATGATTCTAGCCATTTCTTCTAAAGTTCGATTTTTCCTCTCAACAACCTCATTTTGTTAACGTGTGTGAGGAGCGGAAAAAATATGGCTTATACCATTTGAGTTACAAAAACCCTCAAAACCTAGATTTTGAAATTCGATTCCATGATCACTTCTAATGTGAGAAATAGAGTGACCAACATCCTTTTGAGTTATTTTTGAAAATGTGATGAATTTTTCTAAAGTCTCATCCTTGGTACTTAAGAATAGAACCCAAGTAAATCTAGAGTAGTCATCAACTAAGACAAATGCATATGATTTTCCACCAAAGCTTATTGTTCTAATAGGGCCAAAAATATCCATGTGGATCAATTGTAAAACTCTACTTGTAGAAACATCATTAATAGGTTTAAAAGAAACACTTTTATGTTTGCCTTTTGCACAAGCATAAAAAATTTTGTCATATGAAAACTTTTGGCAAACCTCTTACAAGATCATTTGAAATCAAAATTTCTAAAACACTCATGCTTGCATGCCCTAGTTTTCTATGCCATAACCATGAATCATGTTAATCTTTAGCAACAAAATGTGCATTTGAAATATGAATGTCATCTAGATGTACCAAGTATATATTTCCTATGTGATGACCAAGAAGCACAATTTTGTTAGTTTCAATGTTGATAATTTTACAACTATTTAAATTAAAAAAGAACATTGAAACCTTTACCACAAAGTTGGCTTATTGTCATGGACTTATTCTCTCCAAACGATCCGTGCGGCGCTAACACTCCCGACACAATGTTAGCAAGCCTTACTCAAGCAACGCTATGGCAAACAAGCAAACACAAGTAGAGAAGGCAAAGAACTTAGAAAGGAAAGCTTTGTATTAAAGCTTAAGAGCTTACAAGAGAAAGGAAACTTGTTGATTATGGGATGATTTACAAATGAGAGGGGTAGCCCTATTTATAGGCTCCTACCTCCTCAATTGACGGCTAGGATCGCTTTGATCCGATGACTAGTATTTTACCGCCCAAAATATCTTACAAGAGCCTACAAAAATCTAGATAAGTCCCTACTTATCTAAATATATCTCTAATACTCTAAAGTATTCTAGAATATTCTACAACTATCTAGTTATGTCCTTAACTATCCAAAAGCTTCTAGAAAGTTCTAGAGACTTCTAGAGTAGTCCCGAACTTTCCAGAGTCTTCTAGGGTCTTCTTCAACATTCTAGATCCTTCTAGAATGTTCTAGATGCTTCTAGGATGTTCCAGGTCCTTCTAGAATGTTCTAGAACCTTCTATAATGTTCTAGAATCTTCTAAGGCTTTTCGGACGAGTCTAGACCTTTGGAGAACCTCCTAGATCCTTGTGGGAACGTTCACGATGATTGTGGGCCTCTCTAGGCCGTTCTAGAACCTTCCTTGGTTCATGCTTGGCCTTAAAATGCCCAAGGCACTTCACATTGCCTTGGTTGGCCCGAGTTCACCTAGGTGGGGCTCCTCGATCGGCCTTGGCACACCTAGGGGGCACTCTTCGGTTGGTTGTGGCGCGCACTGGTGGGGCATGATATTATGCTCAAAATATTATGTTTAAGACCGTTGACATATAAAACATTATCAATAAGGATAGAAGAGTGGTTACCAATAGAACCAATTTCTTCAATGTGGCCTTTGGAGTTGTCACCAAAAGTCACTACTCCTTCACTCCTTGGTTTTAGCTCCAAGAACTGACTCTTGTCACCAGTCATGTGTCTCGAGCATCCACTATCAATGTACCATGAATTTGCACATGAAGCTTTGGCCTTGTAGCATTGCTTCCCTTACAAACAAATATTAAATCTTGATTTTTGGTACCCAAATCATTTTGGATCCATGAGTATTAGCTCCCAAAATCATTGTTCCCTTGGGAATCTAAGAAGCAATAGCACTAATGTCATTAGAAGTGACTAGTTCATTAGGAACCCAAACACTTCTAATCATCTTACCATATGAGGGCCTTTGGAAGCCTATTTGCTTGTAGCCACCAAAGTTCCTTTTCACGTAATTGGGTTTTGAAGATTGTCCTTTTTCAAAACTAGATTTCCCAACTTTGCTTAAGAAAGCTTTGAGATCACCAACTTCCTTTTGGTTATCATCATGAACTTTGGAGAGAATGTTGTGTAAATTTTGATTTTTCTTTTCAAAATCATTTTGTTTTTCTTGTAAATCAATAACCTTCTTCTCAAGTTCCAAATTAGTTTTGGATAAAAAATCATTTTGATTTTTCAAATTGAATATTGTTTTCTTGTTTTTTAAAATATATTCTTTATATTTCAAAACTAATTCATCTTAAACCTCTTGTAACTCATCATAAGCTTCTTGAAGCTCATCAAATGTAAATTCAAAAGTAGATGAGTTAGAGGTTACCTTATGATCCTCTTCTAGAGCCATGAGACAAAGATTGGCCATTTCTTGCTCCTCTTCATCGGATGATTCCTCATCACTCCAAGTAGCAACATGAGCCTTGAGCTTCTTCTTCTTCTTCTTCTTCCCGAAGCTCCTTTTCTTTAGTTGGGGACACTCAGACTTGATGTGCCCTGGTTTCTTGCACTCATAACAAACTATTGGCTCCTTATCGCCCTCTTTATCATTGTTCTTAAAATCCCATCTTCGATGGAACTTTCTTCCCCTGTTGGATTTCATGAAACGAGTGAACCTTTTGGCTAGCATAACCAATTCTTCATCTTCCTCATTAGAATCGCTCTCCTCTTGTGAAGCTTTGAGAGCAATTCCTATCTTCTTCTTCTTCACTTCTTCTCTTCCTTTCTTCATTATCTCATGAGTGAGAAGAGACCCCATAAGAGCATCTACCTTCAAGGTCTTGAGATCCTTGGCTTCAATGATGGTGGTCCTCTTTTCATCCTATGACTCGGAAAGAGAGTAGATGAGCTTCCGAACAAGCTTGTCTTTCGGAATGACTTTTCCTAGACCCTTAAGCTCATTGACAATTACGGAGAATCTATCAAAAATCTTGGTGATGTCCTCATCTGGTTCCATTTTGGAGTTCTCATAACTCAAGTCAGGGAGTCCAATCTTGGTCTCCTTGACATCGTTGGTGCATTCATAGGTAGTCTCAAGGTTTTCCTATATCTCCTTTGCACTCGTGCAAGAAGACATCTGGGAATACCCATCCGGTCCAAGAGTACAAAAATATATATATATGGCTTTGTCGTTTACTTGCATCTTCCTCCGATCATCATCCGTATACTCTTGTCTTGTCTTGGGGATGCGTCGTTCTCTTTCATTCTTCATAGGAATGATTGATTGTTATCCCCATTGAAATAAGGAGGTTTAGTGATGGATTGAGACTCGTAGAGGTTGTTTCTGGAAGTAGAGGCTATGGCTTGATTGTTTGTTAAATGAATCACCTTGGGATCGTCAAGAGAGGATGCTAATCATTCTAATGAGTGTGGCTTTGATACCAATTGTTAGGATGATTAATCGGTGGAATATGGCCAAGAGGGGGTGAATTGCCAATTTAAAAAATTTGTGGGTGAAAATAGAAAGATAGAAAAATGGACACAAGGAATTATAGTGGTGTAAGCTTCTAACCAAGATCTACATCCACCACCTTAGCTTCCCACTAAGGATTTTCACAAATTCACTAAGAATTTCTTCACTTTTTCTAGGCTCAAGAGGAAACCTTTTGCAAACTCAAAGCTTTCTACCCAAAGCTTTGGGAACAACTCTCTTTACAAGAATAATTTTAGCAAACTAAGAAAAAACTCTCAAATGTAGTTTGTTTGCCCAAGTACAAGTTCATTCAACCCAAAATTTGAATAAAATGGTTACAAGAAACACCACTCAAGTGGGTTACAAAGATTTGACTCTAATAAGCTTAAGATTGTTGGATTTGTGCTTGAATGCTTTAGACTTGTTCAATAGTTTTTGTTGTAGCTTTGGAGACTTGTTTATATACCCCTCATTGATTTCTAACCATTTGGGTGGTTGGGATATTGAATATAGCCGTTGGGCTACATTTTCCCCGCAATAAATGTTGTCTATCAACCCCCGGTATCGGTACACGGGCTGCCGTAGTGGTACCTGTCAAAAGAAGAAAGAGTCGTTGTACAAAGGGTATCAATACGCGGGAGGGCGTATCAATACGAAGAGTGTATATTATAAATGCGTACTAGTACGGGTCGTACCGTATCGGTACTGGTTATACTCACTTGAATTTGAGAAAGTTGAGAACGAAAACTCTTATCGGTACGCCTAACAGAAAAAGATTTTCAACGAGGGCAATAGTCGAAAATTAATCGTAAAGATTTTCAAAATATTAACACCCCGTCATGGTAAAAGTCGTACCGATACTCAAAGCTTATTTGGTTCCCACGTATGAATGGCGTACCGATATGGCTATACGCGTATCCGTACCCAATAACAATTATGTATAAAAACGTTTACTAGCATCTAAAACCCGTATCGATACAACCAAGGGCGTATCGATACTCCTGGACCAAAAATAGCTATTTGAGTACAAAAACACTTAGAAAATATTTGGGGTTTTCGTTTTTGACTTAGAAACAATTTTAGTTCGAATCCTTGTCATTTTGTGAGTATTTTTAAGTACTTAAAAATTTATTCAATTTTACAATTTAGTCATTTAAATTCATTGTTATAGAAAAATCAAATGTTGGTTTTACATTATAGGAAAAAAATAATCTTAGGGTCCTGATTGTAAAAAATAATTTGAGGGGACTTAATTATAAAAAATAATAATTTTAAGGACTAAGATGTAAACGAAAATTCAATTTTAAGGACCTAATTTAAAAAATATATAAAAAGGGGTATTATGATAAATATCCCTCTAAAAATTAAGGGAAAATTACACAATTAGTCACGGGTTGGGTCATGTCAGATATTTTCCACCTAAACTCGAACCGACCTGAACCAAACCTGAATTTTTTATTAAAAAATACGACCAGATCGGGCCATATCAGATAATTCTCAAGAAAATTAGCTAAAAAAACTCTCTCCAAACATACGCCATTTCTTGTAGAAGAAGATTCTCATTATATAGGCAGAGGAGAGAGAAATGCTAGCCAATAATATAGAAACACTTGTTAATCCTCCTTGCAGTCCTATGTCAACAAGGGCATTTGTCTTGATGCAACTGCCATCCTGCAGCACTAAGAATTTTTCGGTGGCCTAGTTTGGCAATTTGTCTTGATGCATAGGGGCAGTCTGTGGCCTCTAACGAACAATCGTCCCAGCACCTCCAAGCACCGTAAGGCTCTTGTATTGTTTGAATGGAGCACTCGTGAATGACAGATTGTATTAGTGGTCTCAGGTGGTCCCTCACTCTCTCATGCAACCATCTATCATTTGGTTCAAAATATCAATGCAACTCATTTATCTTTTCTAAGCTCTTGGGCTCATCTACGTCTCAACAACAAAAAGGTGCATAAATAAATGAATACTTGAGAGTTATCACATCCTCAAACCTAAACTTTTGCTTGTTCTTGAGCAAAAAATTAATGCATCAACAAGATATCTACACCGACATACAGCTCAAATTAAAAACATCTTAAGCACAAATATTCAAGTCTCTTTACATAATATCTACCTCAAGTTTTCAACAAGATGGGAAAGTCTAAGTTAGCTAAGATTAGCAAAAAATGTACAACTCAAATAGATCATAGACTCAGTTCATAAGAAGTAATATAGAGTGTGGTGTGTGCATTGTGCCGACATACTAACTTTTATATGCAACCAAGACTTTATACTTATTAGTAAACAATGGTTTTGCGGTGGTAGAATTGATTTTGGATCATCGTGATTTTATAGAATTGATTTTGTGTATAATTGATTTTAAAGTAACTTGATTTATGTTTGAGAGTTTTTTTTCTTAAAAAACACGATTATGTAAAAATATAGTGTAAAAATCATGACGAAACAACAACGACCTTCAGGAGCAACTCCACTACTTTTTAATCACTATACCAGCCTAGGATGGCGGAGCGCCGGGAAACAACATCGACCTTCAGGAGCAACTCCAAGAGTCAAAACGAACCAGGACGAGAATGGACTGTCTTCGTCGATAACCTAAGCAAAAGGGTGTCAAGAACAACGTTGAAGGAACTTTTTAATCACCATGGTAGAGTGGTTAGGGTATTCATTCCAGAGGTCAACAAAAAAGAAAAATACAGAAAGGTAACTTTCGCCTTTGTGTCGTTGGCAAGCAAAGAGGAGATGGTCAAAGTGATATTGATCATGAATAAATCCATGATTGATGGAGTAGAGGTTAGTGTCACTCAGGGTAAATATCCGAGGAAACCTAATGGAAACAGATTTGAAGGGTCCAGACCGACGGGGGACAAATCGAAGGGAGCTACAGGTAAACATGCTGCACCAGAATCTTCCAAGAGACAAAACTCCAAGGAAGGGACCAGTGTAAGAACATACCGAGATGTATTGCTGAATGGGGCTAGAACCAAAGATCACGGGAATGATGTTGAAAATAATACTGAGAATATAATCAACAGAAGGGGAGGGGGTAAGAGTCTTTTCGATTTCAAAGCGCCAATCCAAGATACGGTATGGATGAAGAATTGTATGGCTGGAGTTTTGAAGCATCAGTTTGAGGAGGAATTCATGCAAAGGGCGCTGCTTAGTGACGAGATAGAAGTGAAGGTTCTGAGGTAGGGAGCGGAGTGTGGTTCGCTAGTCATAATGTTCCAATCCAAGGCAGCCATGGAGGAAGCTTGAGAGACAAAAAGAGAGGTTCTATGTTACTGGTTTGATTATATTGGTCCACTTTTGGTGAACAGTGTGCCACATTTTTTCACCTCGATCACTTTACAGGGAGTTCCCTTGTTCTGTTGGCATGAAAGTTTCTTCCAAGCCATTGGAAATAGATGGGGTTCCTATGTTTGCATGGATAACCTGACAAAGGAGAAAGAACGACTAGGCATCGCTGGTATAGTGATAAGGATTGCTAGCCCTTTTGGAATTCCAGATTCCTTAGCGGTTTCATCGATGGGTTTTCCGTACAACATTAAAGTGAAAATCAACAGAATCAAAGAGACGACCAGCCCTATGGATATTGAGGAAAAATCTGACAAATCTGAAAAATACGCTGACGTTTGGTCGGAATCAGACTCAGGAAATGAGGCGGTCAGAGAAGAGGAGGCGGTGGAGGTTGATCCATTTCCAGCAAGGGGGGGGGGGGGAAGTCACAAATGAGGGTAGTGAACCTGTTAGGAATCAGGAGACGTTGGGATCTTCAAACGAAGGTATTAATGCAGACATCGAAGGAGCAAACTCCCATTATATGTCGGGGAACAATAATTGGGAAGAGAATCAGAATAATGTCAACGGTTTCTAAAGTTTGAGAAGTCTCAACCGATAGAGAGATAATAATAGAGGGGATGAGTTGTTGGGTCACTCTTCACAAAGGGCTAATGGCGAGTATAATACTGGCGGAGTGGGCAGGCAAGATGGGGCCCAATCAGACACTATGAGTGTAGGCCAGCTCTTAAACGGATCCATGTACAATGGCCCAATCAAAAACATTATTACTAAGCCCGCTTCATTTCGTGCTGTTTCGACAACTCAGAGTGGTAAATCCCTAAGGAATAATTCTGACGGACTCTCCATTGAAATAGTACCAGATAGCATTGAAGGCATCGACATACTTATCCCTGAAAATATCTTGTCTTCCTCCTTTTGCCTCCCAAAAAATCCACAAGTTTTTCCGAATTTTCATATTCCTAATGGGTTGTTCAGGGCTAATTCAAGAAGAAGATTTAGACGACTGGTCAGAGACTCGCTTGATGAAGGTCACTCGATGCCGAATCAGAATTTTAGTATAGAAAAGGGTGACTCAGTGGTAGGACTGGAAGCGGAATCAATTTGGGAGATCAGTAATTTGCTGGTATTCTCGTTCAAAGGAGGAAAGGAGGAGGTTGTCAAGAGGGTGTGTAGCCTTGAGAAGGAGATTCGCAAGGTACTGTAAGGTGTTTTCTGGGTATTAATAAAATTTTATATGGATTTTGCAATAGCTTCTTGGAATGTGAGGGGAATGAGGAGACTGGAGAAGAAATGAGCTGTGAAGGCTCTAATTCACAAATACAAGCCGATGGTTATAATGTTACAGGAAACAAAGATGGAAGAGATTAACATGAGAGATGTTAGGAAGGTGTGGGGTTCGGTCAACTTTGGTTTCGCCTTTTCGCTTGCTAGTGGATCGGCAGGGGGTTTATTGAGTATTTGGAACTCATATTTTTTCGAGGTAGAGAATCAATTTATTTTCAGCAGATTTGTTGCATTGCTTGGGATACACAAGGTGAAAAATGAAAAATGCAGGTTGATTAACGTCTATGGTCCTACCTGTGATGCGGAGAAAAGAGTTTTCTTGGCGGAGATTCGGGACTTCCTTAATCAGTGGAAGGTGCATTGGTGTCTGGGTGGTGATTTTAATATGTTCCTCGACCCGGAGGAGAAAGTGGGTTTCTCGCTGAATCAATCAAATATAGATAATTTCAGATCTTTTGTATCTGAGGCAGGTTTGCTGGATTTGACTTTGATAGGGGGAAAATTCACCTGGGGAAACAACAGGGATCCCCCAACCTATGTTAGGCTAGATAGATTTTTAATTGCTGGTTCTCTAAGCTTAATGCATCCGAGCTTAGAACAGAAGTTAGTGGAGAAATCATTATCCGACCACAATGCCATAGTTCTTATTTCCGAAAGAGTCAATTGGGGACCGGAGCCTTTTAAGTGTTTTAATTATTGGTATGATATAGAGGGTTTCGATGATATGGTCATTAAGGCAATCCGTAAGAAGAAACAAAGAACATGTGCTCCGAAAATTGGAGGGATTCTGAGAGACACCAAGTCGGCAATTAAGACTTGGTATGGGAAGGTTGCTCCTAATCCGAGGCAGAGGATTTTGGAGTTGGAAAGGGTGCTATCAGCAATAGAACATCAGATTCAATGTGGGGATTCCTCTGTTCAGTTGCACAATCATTTGCAAATGTCAAAAGCTAAATTGTGGGATTTATATCGGAAAGAGGAAAATGAATGGTATCAAAAATCAAGAATCTGTTGGCATATTGAGGGAGATAGGAACACTCGTTTTTTTTCATTTAACAGAGTCCGACAGGAAAAGAGGTAATGCTATTTCTAGTTTAAAGATTGGGATTCGTTTTGTTTCCAATCTACGCGATATTAAAACTGCAGTTCTAGACCATTTTAAGGAGGCCTACAACACTGAAAGCTCTTTAGAGGTGGCTGATATGAATTTAAATTTCAAGAAATTATCGGAAGATCAGTCAACGGCTATTCAGAGGTAATTCTCCGAGGAAGAAATTCGGGCAGCTCTGTTCTCAGCTGATAGCAATCGGGCCCCCAAACCGGATGGTTTTAATTTGGGTTTCCTGAAAAAATTCTGGCTGGACCTGAAATGTGATGTTTTGAATTTTTTTTGACGATTTTGACCATGGCAGGGAGTGGGATCCGGGCACTAACCACTCGTTCATTACGCTTATTCCCAAAACGAAAAATCCCATTTCTTTGGAGGAATTCAGACCAATTAGTTTGGTTGGGGCGATGTACAAGCTTCTTTCTAAAGTGTTAGCCAGAAGACTTCGCGAAGTAATGGGTTATCTAGTCGGCGAATCCCAATTTGCCTTTATTCCCGGAAGACAGATTCTTGATTGTTCCTTGGTGGCAAATGAAGTCATTGATACTATGTCGAAATCAAGGAGAATGGGGTTGGCTTTTAAAGTTGATTTTAAGAAGGCTTACGACACGGTTAGCTGGAACTTCCTACTTCTAGTGCTTGACAAGTTTGGTTTCGGTGATAGATGGAAGGCATGGATCCAAAAGTGCATCACAACAGCTTCTATATCAGTCTTAGTCAATGGTTCTCCTACTGAGATCTTTCCTATATCTAGAGGATTGCGACAAGGATGTTCCATCTCTCCTCTGCTATTCAATTTAGTCGGAGAAGTACTAAATTTTATGTTGTCCAAAGCGGTTAATTTTGGCCTATTCGAAGGGTGTAGGATTGGGAGGGCAGGGGAACCAGTTTCTATATCCCATATCCAATTTGCGGACGACCTTCTTATTTTCTGTGGAGGCTCGGAGATGAAAATTCAGAGTGTCAAAAGAATTCTAAGGGTCTTTGAATTAGCTTCGGGCCTTACTTTGAATTTGAAGAAAAGCAAAATTTTTGGAGTAAATGTTCCAAATGATTTGTTGTCAATTTGGGTAGGTTCGGTGGGTTGCTCGTATGGCCAACTTCCTACAGATTACTTAGGCCTTCCCCTAGGGTCGAGGCGAAACTCAGCGACATTATGGGAACCAGTGTTCAAGAAGTTTATGAATCGGTTCGCTGGTTGGAAGAACAGATTCTTGTCCTTTGTTGGTCGGGTTACATTAATTAAGTCAATGTCTTCTAGTCTTCCTATGTACTTTATGTCCTTGTTCAAAATGCCAGTGGAAGTCTCAAATCGTTTAAATAGGATAATGTCTTCATTCTTATGGGGAGAAGACGAAGGTAAACACAAAATTCATTGGGAAAAATAGTCCCAACTTTGCCTCCCCAAAAATCAGGGTGGGCTAGGAGTGACAAACCTGGTTGTATTGAACAAAGTGCTTTTAAATAACTGGTGCTGGAGATATGGTAATGAGCCGACTAATCTATGGAAGAGAGTCATCGATGCAAAGGCCTTTGGTAATAATCCTGGTATTCTACCTAGAATGTCAGCTGCAAAACTCACCTCCTGGGTTTGGAATGGGATCACGAAAGCTTATTTTAAAGACGATTATGCTGCCTCAAAGTTCCGATCCAACTTGTTTCCCCAAGTAGGTGATGGTAAACGCATTCTCTTTTGGTCTGATGTATGGATAGGTGATACTTCTTTAAAAGTAAGGTTCCCAAGAATTTTTGCTTTGGCGGTGAAGAAATCTGGAGTCATCGCTGATTTTGGTCGTAAGATGAATTCCTCTTGGGTATGGGACATTCAACTACGAAGGAGTTGTTTTGATTGGGAAAAGGGCCAATGGAACGATTTCAGTGAATTGCTAAAGAACTTTAGGTCCAACAGTTTGAACTCAGATTGGGTGAGTTGGAAGGGTGCGGGTGATGGCGCATTCTCAGTAAAGTCGATTAGGAGTCTGCTCGCTAACACTGAAGAAGATACAACATTTTGGAAGAGGAATTGTTGGCTCAGATTAGCTCCCCCCAAAGTCGAGTGCTTTATATGGGCTGTGATAAGGGGACGCGTGTCTGTTAAGGTTGAATTACACAAGAGGGGCGTGCCTTCCATGATGGATGTTTTATGTCCTTTATGTAGAGACTTCCCCGAAACTGTATCCCATTTGCTTTTCACGTGCGCAGGGGTTTGGCGGATGTGGAGCAATATTTGCAGGTGGTTGGGATTTCAAACAGCACTTCCTGCATCTCCAGCTTCCTATTTGGAGGCTTGGGGTGGTCTCGCCTATAAGAAAGATAATGTTTGGTTTGCCTTATTCCCCTACGCTACTATATGGTCAATTTGGTTAATGAGAAACGAGATTATATTCAAAGGCAAGGAAGTGGATTGGTTACAGCTTGAGTATGCAATTAGAACGAGATTTGCCTTCTGGGCTAAGGCGAAATTCCCAGGTGATGGAGTTTCGATAGATGCGTTGATTGCGGATCCATCCAGAGCTTCCTTCCTATGCAAACATGTATTTTCAAAAAGACCATGGTAAACTGGTCCCCTCCTCCGACAGGTTTTTTAAAAATGAATGTGGATGGTGCCTTTTCTAGTAAATACTCCAAAGGTGGGATAGGTGGTCTGCTTAGGGATGAAACTAGGCTTACGCTGCTGAAATTTTCTGAACCTTGTGGTAAATGCCCTGTTGCATTCTTGGAAATGTTGGCCGTTAAAACATGGATCACAAAATTCTTGGAATCTAGATGGGCCAATAGTTATCGATTGATAGTTGAATCCGACTGCAGGCAGGTAACTCAGTGGTTATCCGAGGTAGTAGATCCTCCTTCAGCTTTCGATGGTATGGTACAAGAAATTAAGCTACTGATTCAGGAGAATGGAGTTTTTGTGAGATGCATCCCTCGCACAATCAATGTAGAGGCAGATTCCCTCGCGAAGGAAGGTATCAAATAGGTGGGAAGTACGGATTTAAGTTTATATTTTGGTCAAATGTACGTGGTCCCTCTTCTAGGGGGTGCCTTTCATGTAAAACTTTGGACTGAAGTTCTAATAAGAAGTAGTTCGGGCACTCTTTTCCCCTTCACTAGGAAGGAGTTTTTAACGAGGCTTCTTATTTTTCAAAAAAAAAAAAAAAAGACTTTATACTTATTCATTGCATGCTTTACATTTTAACACAGTTTTCAAGTTAATTTACTCAGGGATTTGAGAGAAGGGGGTTATCACACAGACATTGAATTTTCCATGTTTCGAACAGGTCAACAATATATATATATATATATTTCTTTCCTTCCTTCTTTTCTCGCACTTTCTATTTTTCTTATCTTTTCTACCGTTCTTTTGTCACACGTTATTAATTTATTGCCACAGGTTCGGAGATTCTTTTTAAATTGTGCGTCTTTGCACGGCTCTTTGTTTGAATTGGTGTATTCTAATACAAATTGTAAGTCTGTTTTATACGTCATATAAAACCGAATGAAAATTTTCATTTTATTTTCTGGTATGTTAACTTTTCTTCCCTAATAAATTTTATTTGCTCTGTGAACTTTTAGGTTCTTTCGGCTAAAACGCCAGCCTTGTCTGGGGTTCACTCACATTAAATAAAAGAGTGTGGTTTGATGATTTCAAAAAGTTATTGACCGATTTATTCAGATAATGTATAATATCATATATATTGGCTTATTATAATGTCAAAAGAAAATTTTGTGGCCTCTTCCTTCCTTCCTAGTGTACATTTTGTAAATTTATATTTAATAAAATTATAAATAATTTATGAAGACATGTACTTTTTGTTTTGCGTAACATTAATCATTCTTCAAAGAAAAAAAAAGAAAAAAACAATAAAACGGTAAAAAAAAGAAATAATGAATCAATATAGTGTAATGTATTATTTTCCTTTTGTGTAAATATCGTGGTTTATAAGCCATCTCATGCCTCTATGATTTTCTTAACATGTCTTGTTCTTGCATACTTTTCACAGTGGGATAGGAGAAAGAATAGGTTTCAAATGATAGGATTCGTATAAAATGTTACTTTTTGAACTTTAGTTTATGCTTTTGCATGCTTGTGAAGGTTTATTTATGAAGTTCTTCGAATTTTGCAGCACAAGTCTGAGAAACAAGGCAATCATCAAAGTTAATCTTGGGTCTTTTGAAAATTTCTAGTGTTTTAAGAACTAGCAAAAACTTGATACACAATACATTGTGAAACTCTTTGATGAAAAAGTGAGTTTTGTTTTGTTTTGATATTTATACTATTGGTAAAATTTCTATAAGTTTCTTCTTGTTAGACTATCTATCTTACTTTATCTTCTGATCAAATAGTTATAATTTGCAATTCTAATGTATCTAAAGAAACATTCTTAAATTATTGTTATGTTGAAAGGTTGTGAGGGATCCCACACCTCTGCATCAAGCTACAAAATTATTGATAAATTCTCGGTTGCCAAATGATGGTTTTCCCCAGCAGGAAACCTTCTCTTGAACTTCATGTTTTGGTTGAGTTTTTTATATAGGTGAAGTGGATTAAGTATGGTTGATGGGTAATATATATTTAACCTGCTTTTACTTTAGTAATATAAAAGTTATATCTCTCATCCCCTTCAAATATGCACCATGTTAGGTTTAACTTTGCAATTTTTTTTTATTTTTATTTCTCACTTCACTTTTGAATGAGTCTAAATAAAGTTATTTACAATATGAGAAAATCTAGAAGAAAAATAATAAATTAACTTATGTGTTATTAATTTACAATTTTGTTTTCAATTGCTTCTTTAGTTGCAACAATTTAGTACTAATAAAATAAATTTTTAAAAGATTTTAAGTAACACATTTCATTTTTTTTATCTATAATTATCAATTTAAAAGAATAGATTTAAATATATAGTATTAGTAATTAACATTTGAAATGGATAATATGGAAATACAAAAAGGATAAAAGTTAAATGGATTTGTCAAGGGTAAGCAATGACTATCGAAATGGAGTGGAAACTTTTCTAAATTTATCTTTTGTAAATGCAAGCTAAGAGAATATGATTCTTTCCCATGTAAGACGTGTGCTAAACATTAATTGACACATTCATGAAGGTGTCTACAAACATCTAATTGTTTTCGGCTTTGTTCGGGGATATAAAATAATGGATATTCTATGGAGAGTTTCCACCTCGTAGATCTTCTTCCATGAGTAATCCGATTTATTCTCCTAATTCTCATCGTCGATCTATTAGAGAATATGACATGAAGGATATGTTGTGAGATGCATTTAATATGCAAAATCATTATCAATTTGTTAGAGAATATGATTGTGATATTGGTGCTAATGATTTCACCGAGATGGGAAGAAGTGGATGTGATGAAGAGTCAAATGGAGAAGCGGCTGTTACACCCCCTTCCCGGCCTGGTAGTGAATCGGGTCGAATGGCGTTACCGGTAAACAAAACGATGTTTGGTGCTATACAAATCAATCATTAAGCGACATCTTATCAATATTATGGTTAACAAGCATTACCAAATTTAGGTCTTAGTCCAATTTAATCAATACGAACAATGACTTGCCAGTAAGGACCAAATTGTATGTGCTACAAGCTTTAGGGACTAAAACATAATATCAATGATTTATAGACCCTTATTTGAAATTAACCCTACTATAATGAAATTCGACTTATAATCAACGAGCCTATAAATTTTCATGCCATTTAAGGTCAATTACCCATTCAATTAGGCTATACAATAATTAGTGATCAATTTGTAAACAATGCAAAACTATAATCTATGTCTTTTAACCAACTTAACTAACCTTGTATCGAAACACCTTGAGCCGTTTCGAAACGGGTGTACAAGAAGTAGACCTAATATAGATTCTACCCAATACCGTATCGAAACAGGTAAGCCATGTTTCGATACGAGTTGACCTTCGTTGACTTTGACTATTGACCCGTTTCGATACATGTTAGGCTCGTATCGAAACGAGTCTTGACAGTAACAAATTGTATTGAAACGACTCTAAACCGCATCGATACGCCCTGCTTTACCCTGTCTTCCAGTATCCTTACTAAAGAGGTTGTATCGAAACACCATCACCTGTTTCGATACGTCTGACCTGTAATGATAGATTTTAGTTGGTTTTAAGCTAAATTAACCTACGAGCAGATGTCCAAATGCAATGAAATTTTACAAACAACATTTCAATGCTATATACTTCTAGCATGTCAAATTTTATGATCGTTCGAATACGTTTACTAGGTTTTCGCCTAAGTGAGCCAAATATGCCATTTTTACCAATTTTAACACCACCAAAAAGTCACTTTAAGGCCTTTAACTATGTTACAACCCTTACACATTATAAACATACCAAAATGGGCACACAGGACTAGTTCGACTACTTTGCCACCATTTTAGGAGTTCATAAGGACAAAATACGTTACTTTAGGCTTGTAGTGACTTGACTTGTCTCGACCCTCCGATCTTCAACAACAACGAACCTTCAACCTGAAATGCATGGAAGATGAATGCATTAAGCATACGTCGCCTAGTGAGGTAGTCATACACAATGTAAATATCAAGGAATGATACATGTACGTCTACTCACGCTTAATAACATCAATGTTATGCTTAAACATTCAATGATTAATGTATCATATTAATTATTAACCCTTGGATTGAATACATATAATGGATACGCGAATTCCTACGCCTCACCAAACAATGAATGGTCTAGTCCCTCCGCCTCGCCAAATCAATATAGGCCGTAGCCTTAAGACCGTAGTCCACCCGTACACTGAGCTCATGGATTCTATGGCATGCCAATTGTATCCAATGTTCATTCAAATTCACGGTTTGATGTTAACATCAAAATCAATGTCCAATGATCAGTACGATGTTCAAAGCTTACAATGTTTTAATTTCAATAACAATGTCCAATAGCGATGTTCAATGACTATAACAACAACAATATATGCTCAATAATCATACCATCAATGACTATGATCAATGAATTCCTTTTCTATATTTCAATAACAATAACTACATTAGTTTCAATGCACATTAGCCATGACAATATCAATGATCAATGCACAATACTTTACTTTCCAATACTTACCCAATGCTTCCGATTAATAATCCGACATGATATCCTTACAAACGATGTTAGTTATTTTAATCTAAATTAATACCAATGAATTTGGGGAGGCTCCTCTCTTAATCCTGAGGCTCTGACTACACTCACCTCAATAATCCGACGCTTTTAGGGCTCTCGGATAACAACCCCTTTGGTCCTAACTTTTGGTGAAGTCGATGGATGCTCTTTATCAACCTCTTGAGCTAGGATTTCAATAGGAGTAGGTTCAAATCGATATCTATAATCACTAATTTTGTCCGGGCCTTGGACCCGTTTAATTTATTTCACTTTTTGTTTTCATAATTAATACTACTACCTCTTATTATCATCATTATTGTTATTATTATTATTATTATTATTATTATTATTATTAAAATAAAATATATGTGCCCAATTAATATAAATAAAAAACTCATATATATAATATATCAACCCAATAATATAAGAATATACATACACACTAGTAATTAAAGCTTACTTATATTTAAATAAAAGTCTGCCTATAATATACATTAGTCCATTTACAAATAAAAGTATGCCTATAATATGCACATGCCCCGTTCGGGGCCCAAACCTAAACCCTAATGCCCTAATTAATAACTAAGAAACCCTAATGTTTATTCTCTAGTGAGCAGCCACCTATCAACCACCGTTGGATCCAGCTCACATCGAACAACCAAGATCAACGTGGAGAAGTTTCCAGAACGTTCACGGGCCACGCGACGATTGGAGCTCTTTGCGCATCACGCGCGCGACCTTTGGCATCACTCACGTGCGTGCGGCTCCCTCGATCAACCCTTCGACTCCTCTAGGGCCACGATCACCACCATGTTGGCAGAAAAAGCTAGTGGCTCGACGCCACGTTGTCGTCTCGCCGCGTCAGCAGCCATGTTAGAGGCCAACTCCTCAAGCCGCGCCTCACTGCTTCCCCTCGTATCCGTCGTACAGCCACGCATGCAAAGAAAGAGAGAGCGATAAAAAACAATAGAAAAGGGTGAAAACGGAAAGAACTAGAGGCCATAGTAACAATTAGAACCAACAATGACAGGGCGACACATGAATCCGGCCAAAAGGACGAATACGAGCCAATAGGAAATTTTGATTTCTTTTCTTTCTTCTTTTATATAAATAGAAATTCGGCTATAAAATCCGAAAGCAAATCCCATTGTAAACATTCGGAAAAATTGGAAAAGCAGTAGAAGAAGAAAGAAAAAGTTTTTTGAGGTAATCTCCCATCGTCTCTTTCATTTCCTTGCATAACATATACACAAAAATTAGGGTTTAGTCTTTTTCTTACCTTCAACGTTTCTGCTCCCGAGTGTCTGATTGTTTTCCTTCAACCGTTGATAAGCCTTCTGGCCCCTTTCTCATCTGTGCATGGTGATTCGGTAGAGAGAAACAACCAAAAAAGGGGATTCTTGTTAGGAATGGCAATTTTCCCCGAACCCAATGGGTCCCGACCCGATCCGACCCTATAGGGGCAAGTTTTTTATTTTGAAATTCGGGTTCTGGGGGGGGGGGTATTGTGAAAATTTTAGTCGGGGCGGGGCATGTTTGGGATTAAAATTATCCGACTCGACCCGACCCAGAACAAAAAGGTTAAATTTAACCATATTTACGAAAGTGCCACAGTATATATATATATAAGCGTTGTTTAGGTTAAAATTTCAAAACTCTGTAACTTTTCTCTTATCTTGCAGCTGCCGATCTCCACTCATATTCTATTTTCTTTCATTTTTCCATTTTTTTCTATTTATTCATCAATTTTTTTATTTTCTTCCCTATTTTTCTCTTTGTTTCTTTTGTTCTCTATTCCTTAAATTCCATGTCAATACGGTACCTTATTTGAAAATTTTAAACTGAAATTTAAAGAAAAACCCCTTCTAATATTTCAAGTTTAAATATACCGTTTTTGGGTTTATTTAATTTTTAGTGCGTTTTTACTTAGTTTTAGATGAAGAATGGTTGTATAACATACAAATGAAGGGGATTTTTATGGTTTTTATTGTAGTTTAAAAGTTTAAGATTTGTATATGAATAAAATAAGTTGAATAAAGTTTGGGTTTTTAAATTTTTTTATCGGCAAAAGAGTATGATTTTATTAATAAGTATCATACAGTGTCACACACTCCATGGCCTCATTAAAAACCTCCCTACACCTAAATGGAGAAAAATAGTACAGAGGAGTATGAGATAAAGAACAATCGCTAAAAACAACCGAACAAACACGAAAAATCTAAAGCAAGAAACCAAAACACAAAACATTCACGCTAGCATGCAAAACCAAGATGTGCGATCAACACCACCCCTCGCCAAAAAGTCATCCAAGCAATTCGCTTCTCGATAAAAAACATGAATACTTGAGCTCAAAAATAATCCCCCTCAGATGCAATTTCCAGGCCAAAAGATGTCGTCAGGCACCAACAAAAAATGGTCCGATGTTGCGTGTTTCCATACTATTCAATCCTCACACTTTTAACAAACCACACTACCCCACTCTATCGACACAAAGAAAATCACGCACCACATCCAATGAATAATTCCACCATACCTCATTGTAGATTACCACACCACATATCGCCTAACAAACTCGCTTGATCCCCTCCCACACACGGTACGTATACTCCTACTATACCACAAAAACAGACATCCAAGAACCGAGAAAATCCGTCTCCTCTCTCGAATGTAAAAAACATCCGAAGAAGGCATAAACACATAAACAAAAACATTCGTAAACCATATCTTATTCACCATACCATCACTTGATGCCTTTAATTTAGTCACATATAAAATGACCATCACACACCTTTGTTGTCTCAAAAAGTGTTGAATCGAATTACGCTTCAACGTTGAACCAATTCCTCTCACATTCCACGACCACAAACTCAACGCTCTTCCCAATTATTGCCGTTCTCGCGCTTCAATTATACGCGCGATATCCTTTACAATTTCTTGTTCGTTTCCAGTTGTTTTCACCCCAATTAGTTTACCCAATTTCATTGTTTCCTCTGCTTCTCTTAAAATAATCTGTTTCCAGTTATAGAAGTTCGAATCTGACAAAGAGCCATTAGCAATTACCTCTAATGGTTTTTGGTTTTTCTTCGAACGACCTCTGCCCTTTTTTACCAGCTTCGCTTCAGCCTCACCTCGCTCACCAGGCGATAAAAAATTAAGTTCGATTTCTGAAACCTGTCGTAACCTTCTAAACTCTCCATTGTATTCAATTGTTTGAGCCTTATTAGCCCTAGTAATTTCTATCATTGACCCATCAACACGTGGGCTCAATTCATCAGCTACTAGTTCTTCGGCAACTAGTTCATCACACGGTACTCCCACATTGTTAGGAAAAACATCCACCACAGCATCACTCGACAAAACATCCAGAATTCGCTGACTTTCCCTTTCACGATGTACAAAGCTTACATCTTCATCCGCCATCCAACTTGTCGTGCTCATGATACGCCAATCCTCCCTCTTGTTCTCATTCCACATACGATCAATTTGGCTCAATCCCAGAGCCGAATAAGAGAAAGAATTGGGTACCACTGTATCATTTGCTGACCTCCCACTTATAGATACCTTAACCGGGCTGGACATATCCATGTTCAAATCCTCAGTACTCAATGTATCTTTCGAGCAGTTCGCCGCCTCACAACTACAATCACACTTAGGGCCAACCGCTTCCTCAATTTCTGTAACGCGAATTGTGAAGACGTTATCGTTAATGCGCAAGTCCATTACTTCATCTATGTGTGAAATCTAGTCGGTTTCCATCTGAAATCGACATCGTTCAAACGTCGAAGGCGCCAAAGTCTCAATGTCAATCCGTACGAGTTCACCCCAAATCGCTGCAATATTCTGAAATGTTTCTTCGGACCATCCATGAATAGGAATTCCACTTACTGAAAGCCATACCCATCGATTCGGTAAAACTGATGTAGGTGACCATTCAATTAAATTTTCAAACCATGTTTCTAGACGCCTAGTCTCCAAAATTCTCTTCCTCGATTCTTTATCTTCAAACATGAATAATACAAGAGAGCCTGCAACTCGCATCAACGTAAAACCTGTCAATTTCTCCTTTGTAATCTCATTTGCAAGATCCGCTATTTGGCTGGGTTGACGGCAAAAACCCAAAGCGCAATTTTGTAAAATTTCTCATTTATCGGCAACAACAACCCCATCTACGCATTTGCATTTCTCTTCCACTCTAGATTGCTCTTTCACTGTGATCCGATCATCACCATCCCCATCCTTGTTACGCCGCCTCACGAGATTCCTTTTGGAAGTGTTCGTATGATCATGATCATCCAACTGTTTCTTGATCTCCTTGTTCGTCCTTGAATCAATGTTATCACGTTTTCTTCTCCAAAATGTATCCCTAGTCTCCCTTTGCGCCATCATTACCTTTAATTTGTATCCATAAAGCCGAAATCCATGAAAACGCTCTATGATTCGATCCGCATCCACCTTTGACCCCAAACGTACAAATCCGAATCTGGTTCCATCTCTCGCTCTCTTTCTTGGTACAAACACATCCACAACCACTCCATGTCTATCGAAAACTTGCCAAACGCCTTGCCAGTGTAGTCGCTCCAGCAAGTTTGATACAAAAACTGTCCAAACTCTTTGAATCTGATTTCCCGAGCTCATTTTCCTCACCATTAATGTTGCGTGCGCGCCTCTAATTCTTACTTGAAATTTCAATTGTGCACACAGTTTTATTCAGAAATATTCACAAACACATGTTGTGCACACATCAAATCCAATCCATTTTCACTTCTCATTCAAAAGATGAATGCAAGCGTTGATACACAAGGTTTCGTAGTCTCTAATTGCAAACCAGAGGCAGTGAATCGCGTTGCTGATTGGTGTTGCGGTACTATGCTAATTTGATAGCGGCCAAAGAGAGAGTAAAATCATTATTATAGGAAACTAACTAGTTTAGATATTAGGCAAGCTTTAAACGGTTTTTTAATTTTTATTTTAAAATTTTCAAACTATTTGGACTCCAGATGAAGAATGTCTGGGGGTCTTTTAGATCCTTAGATTTTTACGTTGTTGTTATTTGTAGATTCAATTTTTGATTTTTTCTCTGTTGTTAGATTGGAAATCTTGTTTTCTTTGTTGTTATGTTGTGCTTTTCAAAGTACGATCGAGGCAGTACGGGTCGGGGGCGAGTTTTAACCATACAACTAGGGGCGGGTGAGATCCTCTTAAGAGCCGGGGTGGGTCAGGGTCGGGTAGTGACTTTTTATTCTCGGGTCGGGGCCGGGGTTACCAAAAATCCGCCCTGCCCTGCCTCATTGCCATCCCTAATCTTGTTTCTCAAGGTAAAAGAGTTCTTGCTTTCTGTTACTTTCAAAATAAAAGATGAGGTGTTGTTTTCAAAGGTTTAGGTGCTGGTTTGGTTTTAAAAGTAGAAAATGTGCCTTTTTGGGGGGTGTTTGGAGGTTCGCCGGCCGCCGACTAGCGATGGCCGACGTGGAGAAATCCAGTGTCGAGAGAACGGGAGGTTGTCTGAGAATTTTAGGGTTTTAGAAAAAAGGATTCGAAATGGTTTAAACACACCTTTTATATTGTTTTAACGATTTAAAATTGGTTTAATCCCTTTTTAAGTAATTCTGCGTCGTGCTATTTACGTGCACAAAGGTTTCCGCGTCTTAAAATCACGCCCGTGATCCTTGGAGCTTTAAAATGTTTTACAATGTCATCCCGTAGTCGATTTGTAGTGGCCTAATCCCTTGTCTGCCCCTCTAGTTTCTGTTTCCTTCTATTTTAGTCCCATTCCAGTATCCCCTTCCCCCAATGCATGCATTTTATTTTGTTAGATCTGTGGTTTATAATATATATGATGTATGGCTTGTTAAGGGTAGTTCATGTTTAGAGGAGGATGTCATGTTAAGTAATATATATGATTTTATATAATATATTGTTCTTATGTAATATAATAAGTTTTCTCCTACTATATATATAGTCTTATTATAATACATCGTTTTTATGTAATATATATGTTCTTTGTATAATGCATAGATTTTATATACTATATGTTTTTAATGCATAATACCTATGTAATTTATGATATAGGATAAGATATAAGGTTTAGTAACACACATAATGTATAGTTTCAATAAACATGATGTATGGTATATGATATAGTTTTTTAGTAGAATATATAAACGTTTCTTTTTTATTCAATATGATATAACATATAGTTTTCATGTACAACATATATACTATAAAGTTTAGTATGAATATAGGTCCTTTTTTACGTATACTATAGTTCTATTTAAGTGCATGACACATAGTTTTTATGGTATATGCATTATAGTTTCAAATATATATATATATATTATGTTTTCGTAGGTATGGTTGTAGTCTTTGGTAGGCATGTGTTTCCTAGTATGCGTTGGTTTTGGGGCTTGGGCCTTTTTTTAGTTTAGGTGGGCCATGGGTTTATTAGGTTAACCATAGATTAGGGTTAGGCATGGTAAATTTAATCAATTTAAGTCGCGTGCTCATCTCATAGGGGCACGATCTCCAAATTAATTAAATTACTTTAGGTCTAGTTTTTAGAGCTGTAGTTAGATTTAGGTTCGAACTAGCTTAATTAATTTAAATTTATCCTTGGCTCATGGGGATGAATGTTAAATTCATTAAAGTTAGTTGAACACCTTTTAATTACCCTTTAGGATAAAATTGACATTGGGCCTAGATGGACAATTTAAATTAAAACCATGATTAATTAATTTAATTCATTTTAAAGAGTGTACCTAGCTCATTGGTATACTAGTTTAAAATTGATCAATTTAATTATTATGTTGCAAGATAATCTATAATTTGTTAGGATCTTCTAGTTTTCAGGGCATAATTAATTTAGGGTTAATATTAGACTCACTTAGTTAACGATTAGATCACTAATTGAACTTCCATAACTTGGGCCTTGTTAGGTTAGGACCTCGGGTGGGCTTTTTGTGTGTTTGTTTTAAAGCCTTTTATTTGTCATCCCTTGATTGTCATTCATGTGATCTTTATTTTGATTGCACGGTTAATTAATTTAAACCATACAAAAGGGAGGTATATATTAATCCCGATATTTGTGTCGTAACAATCCTAACTTAATGGATGTTGACCAAATATTTGGGTTAATTCTTACCGTCCCAAGGTAAACGATAGCTAAAAAGGGGCAATGTCATAACATCATTCCTAAATGCTTGCATCATGCATAAATGTGACGTACGAGAGTCGAACCGTAAATTAACACGACAGTTAGACTTATATGATGTAGGTTTAATCTATGGTCCAATGTATCGTCATCCTTATTAATTAAATGTCCAATTAATTTGAACCCACCAATTTGATAAAGCCCGTAGAATTAAGGTTAATTTTTAATTAAGAACCCCTAATTAAATTCACTTTAAATTTCAACAATTTCCATCTATTAAAAGCAACAAATATTTTGGTACCGATTTCCGGGCGTGATCGGGGTGCTAATCCTTCCCCACACGTAACCAACTTCCGATACCTTTCAAAATGAATCTCTGATTTTTATGGTGTCCGACTTACCTAAGTGGGCGGTGGCGACTCCAAGTCTTCAAAAGAAATCCCCTTTTAAACAAATCTTTTTCAGAAGCGAGATATTTAAAAGTTTGTTTTTTCAAAAAAAAAGTCGCTACAGCATGGTGACTCCGCTGGGGAACGGATTTTGTTTTACAAAACAAAAAAGAGAGTTAAGCCAAGAAAATATTTTTCGCTTTTAATCGATGGAAATTTTTGAAGTTTAATATGACTTTAACGAGGTTTTTCTTCCTTGAAAATGTGACTTTGATTGTACGGGCTTGGATAATTGGTGGTCTTCAGAATACTTTTTCATTTAATTTTTAAGGAATCACCAACATGTGTTGCATCATGATCATCAAGCTCTATACTCAAGCTATGTCTCTTAAGTGGGAGTGAAACGCCACATACCCACGTGAGTATCCCTCCACAGGTTGGTAATTCACTTTTGAAATCCACGCCTTTGACACGTGAGCAGCCCTCCATGTCATTATGTTGTGCTTTCCCTCAAACTGAAACCAATTGGAAAGCTTGTAATGGGCCAGAATTGGGGCTCTTGTTGCCTTAGTAGGTAATAAGATAGGTTCAGGTACCCTGGTTTAGAACCGAACACATGTGTGAGAATCTAGGAAGCCCACCCCATTAGAGCCGTGCGGATAACCATAGCAACTAGAATTCATGTGGTTAGGATTCATTTCGTTAATCGTTTGCCTTTTGTTTAATCTGTTTATATTTATCTTTCCTCGCTCTCAAATCTATTGTTTATCTTCTAACTAACGCGTTTTCTTTTTGTCCTTTTTCCTTTTCTGCCTTAATCTTGCATATCTTGTCATGTCATGAAGAGCACATTAAGTTGGAAATAATTTGAAATTAAAGGCCAAATCAATGGGGGACATGGTCCAAAGTAACGATGAGAAGAATTTCGACGTGCAAGTATGGTTCGAAGGGGACCAACAACATGACAGGGACAATATCATAGCCGAGTTTAGGTCAACAATGTCAAGCGAGACTTTCATGAATACATAATTTAATGATGTGTCCGAATTAAGGCCAATATGGAATAATTGGGACTTTAAGACAAGAAATGCTTTCAAGAGCGAGTATGGCGATATTGCATACTTGCTAGATGTTACAGTTGATCAATCACTACTTCAAGCCTTGGTGGGGTTTTGGAATCCAGCTTATAGTTGTTTCACGATCGGCGACATGGATTTAAACCTGACATTTGAGGAGTATCAGGACCTCGTGAATTGCAAGAGGATTGAGGTGAATCATGTCTACTCTAAGCCTAACAAGAACAAGCCTTTTCGGGTCAAGCTTCGGAAGTTCTCGGACACTTTGTTATCATGGGTTGATGGTCAAGTGGCAACTTGGAACAAAAAGAGTATCTTAAAGTGGTAGGGATCTTGGCTTTAGCGTCGGTACATCCCGCGGGACGAGTCCAACATAGCCTTTTTACACTCTTGATTTATGGGTTGGTACTTTTCCACAAGGCATTAGGGTTCATTCACCTAGCAGTATTGGATTTGTTTGACCGTTTGGGTGATGGGGGCAATCCAGTGTCAGTGATCTTGTCAGAAACTTTCTGATTTTTGATGTTTTGTAGGAAAGATGGTGGAGGTCGTTTCCTAGTGTATCTCCAACTCTTGATCGTTTTGTTTTGTAGCCATCTTTGGACCGACGCCAACTTCTCAAGGCCTATCTACGATGGCAAATTCTCACCATTAGAGGAATTCCTGCGAAAGGATGATTGGCCAACGAAAAGATCCAAGGAGGTCTGGCTACACGTTCTTCGAAATTTGAAAGACAAAGACAAAGTTTGGAGAGTACTATGGCTGTCGGTAAGGAATATCCTCTATAGACGTGGGGTATACTCTTGGGTACCGTTACTTGGTCTTTGAGGGCATACGGCTTACGCACCCCTCCTGGTTTTGAGACAATATGGTTCAAAGCAGTTTGTGCCGGCACAAAATGATTGGATGAGTTCAACGTGGACTGTGAGAAAGAGAAAGGCTACAAGGGAATGATATACAGTGCTTCCTCAGCTTGGAACAATACAAGGCGAGTTAGGACTTTGAATGCTCCCTACACGGTCACCCCCGAGTACGAAGCATGGAGGTTTAACTGCGTCAATGACAATATTCCTCAGATGAATCCCGATGGTAGAAGAACCGTTGAAGAAAGGTTAGCCTCACTCCCCACCGAGGTAGATTTGATGAGAAGGAAACTCGAAGACGAACAAAGGAAGTACGTTCAGCTCGAGGAGAAAGCCAACCGAGAAAGGTTCGACTTTGAGTTAGAAAAAGTACAATTCGAGGGGGGAGATTAAAGGTCTACAAAGAAAGAAGGATGAATTGGAACTCGAGCTTAAGTTAGAGAAGGAGGAGATTCAAAAATTGCAAAGGATAAACAAGAACAAGAGAGTCGCAAAGGATGGACCGAGTGAAGGGTTGGAGCTCCGGCTCAAAGAAGAGAAAGCGAGAGCCGAGAACTACAAGAGGGAGTATCATGAGTGCAAAAAACAAGTACTTGCTTTGACACAAGAGATGAAAAGCTTACGAATCTTTTACTCCAAGCAGCTTGAGAAGGAGCATCACCAAAACGAAGCCTTGAAAGATCAAGTAAAGAATTTGGAAAGGTCTCTTTTTAAGCACAAGGGTTCTACCAGCAAGCTAAAAGCTAGTGGATCGAAGAATCAAGCCTTGAAAGCTCGTGTTGAAGAATTGGAAACCGAGGTCCAACAACTCAAGGACCATATAGAGAGTCTTAGGGGGCAATTCAAGTACGCCCGATGCCAACTTTGGAGCAACTACGTTTTGTCGCTTACACCATTTGGATACAAGAGCAAGAATTAACACAATAGATTGTTCAGATGCAAGAGGTTGCTCGGAAAATACAGTTCTTGGCCGAAGATGCTACCGAGCTCGGAAAATACAGTTCTACCGAGCAACAACTCAAGAATTAACACGATACAACCGAGGAGGGAGAAAAGATTGTTTGGATTTTGAGAGAGATCATTGACCTAGGTACCAGCTTGGGTTAGTACGCGTAGTTGGATGGACGATGCTTTCGAGAAGGAAGAAAGGAACGTTGGGATTTTGAGGGAGATCGTCGACCTAGATACTAGTTTAGGATCATATGCGTAGTTGGTTTTCTTTAATTATTGTAACAAGAGGATGCTCCCGTAAATGAAAAGTCATTTAACGATGATATTTTCCGAAATCAGTGCCGCTCTTTGTATTCATGCATCACACATCTATTTGCATACTTTGTTTAATTTCTATATTTAATTAAAAAGTTTTTATTTTCAGAAAAAATAACGTTTTGGTTCTTTAAGTTTCCAATCATTCCTCACTCATACGGAACTCGATCAAAGTCTCGAGCAATGGAAGATAGGTTAACCAAGGTAGAGAAAGGACAGAAAGACCTCGAAAATCATTTGAATGTGGCCAGCTAGAGTATCAGTGATCAGATTGCTCAGCCGCAAGCATCCATTATCGCCCAAATTACCAACCTACTGGCGAAGATGAAGGGCAAGGAAGGAATTTTTGTTGATAGTTCGAATGTTGAAGAGCAGGATGGTGTTGCGTCTCATACGAGGGTTCACACAGATGCGCCGGATCTAGGAAAAAGAGTCTGCATTAATCTCACAGGAGTTACCGCCGATCCTACTGCGGGGCATCTGCTAACTATCCCAGGGAAGCTTCGGCGAATCGGCCCATTGACTTAGGGACTAGTTATGAAAACGAAGTACCAGATTTAAGTATGATGGAAGAAGTGGAGAAGATCATGGAAAAAATAGAAAAGAAGTACGAGGAGAAATTTCGGTTCTTTGAAGAAAGGCTCAAAACCATGCAAGATGTAGATGAGCAAGGTAATAATGCGAGCGACCTGAGTTTAGTGGCAAATTTAGTTCTCCTGCCTAAGTTTAGAGTACATGATTTCAACAAATACGATGGTACCACCTGCCCGTCCACTCACATCACCATGTACTGTCGGAAGATGGCGACCTTCGTGAAAGATGAAAAGTTACTCATCCACTATTTTCAGGACAACTTGACTAGTTCTGCAACTCGGTGGTACACCATGCTTAGCCGAGCAAATATCAATTCATGGAAAGACCTTTTGAGATCCTTCATAGAACACTACAAGCATGTAACTGACATGACCCCCAACCAAATCATGCTAGAAGGGATGGAACAAAGGTCAAACGAAAGTCTACGCCAGTATGCTCAGAGATGGCGTGACGTAGCCACTCAAATTCAACCCCCGATCTCAGAGCATAAAATCACACTGATGTTCATCAATACACTGAGAGGCACGTTATTCGATTTTTTGATAAACAATACCACCCAAAACTTCATCGACATGGTAAAAACCGGGGAATCCATCGAGGTAGCCATAAAGAGTGGAAGAATCGATAGTGGGGAGAGCACTCGGAAGAACTACAAGAGAAAAAGACATTGAGGTGAATAAAGTGAGTACCTATGCGACCCATAAAAGTTTCACTATTTCGCCACCACAAGCCACAAATGGAGGGGGACAAGGCTCCAACAAAAAGGAGACTAGGGCCCCAAAGAAAGAAAACGAGAAGATGATCTTCACTCCCATCCAGTGTCATATGCCGAACTATACTCACACTTGCATGAGGCAGACTTGGTCCGACCTTATTATGTCACTCCTTGCAAGCCACCATTCCCGGCGTGGTATGATGAAAAAGCAAATTGTGATTATCACGGTGATGTCCCGGGACACTTAATCAAGAACTGCATTGCATTTAAGAAGTTTGTGCAAAGTCTAATAAAAACAAAGTGTTGCAGTTAGATGAGCCGAATACTGCCAAAACCCACTACCAAATCACACGGGTTGAGGTGTGAATGCAATTGAAGAAGAATACGCTAAAAGGGCTAAGATAAATGTATCCGAAGTCAAATCCCATTTAAGGTGGGTATTTCAGCAGCTGTGTATGGCACACATAATTGACCGGGGCATGGAAATCGTGCTAGAAGGTGGTGGACCGTATTGCGAGTATCACCAAGAAGAAGATCATGATATTCAGTTCTACGAGGAGTTCAAACAAGTGATCCAAAGGATGATTGATAATAAGGAGATCGAGTTCTTCGAGAAAAATGAGGGGGCAAAAGAGCTAGATATATGCACATCTGATGGTTCTAAAATTAAGTACGTGTTGGATAGGCCATTTTTCTTACCACGTAGGGCAAAAGAGGAAGGTTTACCCGAAGGGGGAAGCTCAAAGTTGGCTCCGAGGCTTAAAATATCAGTTTCGATCTCCTTTCCCTTCAAGGATGCTCAGAACGTTCTGTGGAGCTATGCCACTCACATCTCAGTACCAGGGAATGCAGACCCATTAAGAGAAAGCAAGTCGCTCGATGGAAAGGAGTCCGGGAAGAAGGAGGATCCGATAGAACCAAAGACCGAGATGGTGAATGAAATGGGAAATTTCACAAGGAGTGGTAGGTGTTATTCTCCAGAAACGTCAAAGGTAGGGGAGACGAAAGACAATGAGAAAGCTGTCGTGCCTGAGTCTGAAAAGATGTTTGGGGAGGAACCCACTCCAAAGATTCAAGAGCCAGTAACGGAGGCACGAGCACAAGAGTTCTTAATATTCTTAAAACACGGTGAGTACAGTATTGTCGAACAACTCCGAAAGCAGAAAGCTCGGATTTCAGTACTAGAGTTATTATTGTGTTCAGAAAAACACCGTAGCGCCCTGTTGAAGGTGTTGAATTAGACATTCGTCCCGAATGACATCTCGGAAAGCAAATTAGATCGGATAATGGGCCACATTGCTGCGGGTAACTATATCACCTTTAGTAATAATGAGATTCCAGATGGGGGGATGGGATCGACTAAGGCTTTGAACATTACTGTTGAGTGTGTAAAAGTACTCTCATTTCACCCTTTTCCTATGACAATTATTGCTAAATCTACACCCATTCGAATCACATTGTAGCCCTCCATGCATCAATCACATTGATCACATCTTTATTATGCTTGATCATTATGTTTGGTTTATTTAGAGGGCATAAAGTCAAAAATAGCCCTCGACGTTTGACCTTTTGGTCAGTTTAGCTCCTATTCTTTTTTTTTTGGTGCAAACATGCTCAAACCGTTTCATTTTCGTCAATTTTCACCCTCCATAGATGGAAACCGTCAATCAATAGATGTTAATCATCTGTTTTTTACATGGCGTGGTTACGTGGCAAGTGAAGATGACGTGGCAGTGCCATGTGTACAATAACATGTCAGTGGTGCCACATAAGAAAAAATATTATTATTTTTTTATTTTTAAAGAATAGACAACCAATTGAAAGTTGACACATGATGCCTTCTTATCTGAAGAATTTTGAAGAAATTAAAATGTTGCTATTGTGGGGGCTCAAACTCAAGTTGTTGGGTTAGAAAGCGTTCCCCCAAACCATCAAGCCAAATCACTCAATTAGTATTTATCTTCGCATAAATAATATTAAGGAGAGGCTGGAATTAAAGCTTCCCCAAAAGTTTACTTTAATTCCTAAAAATTTACTTTGTTAACGCATTAGCGTTCATTTGCCCCGTCTTCACCACCCCCATATATGGCTTACCGTTCTCTTTTGAACAGCTTATTTTTTTGAAGAGTTTTCAACAACAAAGTCTCACTTAAACTCGTAATAGATCTCACCATCTACCTATCGTTTTATTCGACATGTCATATTTTCTTCTTCTCTAGTTTCCTTTTGTTATTTTCTCAAATATTTGAATCGAAATTGAATTGTTTTTTGTTAGATCAACCAAACAACGATACCAATTCAAACAATTGGAATAGTAATCAAATTCAAAACTTGTATACGATTTTGATGTGAAATTATCGTTTTTGTTTTGAAACTGGTGATAAAGAAAGAGGGAGAAGTGAATGGTAGATGAAATAGAGAAACGGGGAAGAAGAAGTGGAAGAGGTGGGTGTTGTTATAAGTATAATGTTTTGTGGGGAAAAGAAAAAGTCAAGGAAAAGTGGAAAAGTTGTAGTATCCACCATTGTCGGAGCTGTCAATATTCAAAGTTTTGGTTCGGTCGCTCGAAAGATGAAATGGTGAGGAGCATTAGAGAGTTGACGATGAAGGAGTGAATTTATGGGAAAAGTTCTAATTCCAGAATATCCTCAAAATTGTTTTTGCGAAGAAAGACATTAATTGAGTGACTTGGCTTGATGGTTTAAGAGAAAGTTTTCTAACCCAACAACTTAAGTTCAAGTCCCCACATTAGCAAAATTTTAATTTCTTTAAAATTATGCAAATAAGAAAGTGCCACATGTCAACTTTCAATTGGTTGTCTATTCTTTAAAAATAAAAAAAATAATTTTTATATGGCACCATTGACACGTCATTGTACACGTGGCACTGCCACATCATCTCCTCTTGCCATATAACAATGACATGTCAGCAACAAATGGTCAACGTTTGTTGACTGTCGGTTTCCATCCATCGAGGGTAAAAATTGTAAAAAATGAAACGTTAGGAGGTTGTTTGCACCAAGAAAAGAATAGGAGCTAAAATGACCAAGAGGTCAAACGTTAGGGGTTATTTTTGACTTTATGCCTATTTAGTGAAAAAGATGTTGCTTATGTGCGTGTTTGGTGCGAGTGCATATTTTGTTACTCACTGGCCGGGCAGGCACTGCTGCTAGGGGTGGGAATTGTCGGGTACCCAGGTTTTGGGTACCCGGTTTTTCGGGTACCCGGTTCATCCGGGTACCTCAAATAAAGGCCCGTGTCCCGGCCCACTTTTTCCGGGTACCCGAGATTCGGGTACCCGAAACACCCGGGTACCCGTGTAATTGGGTACCGGGTACCCGCCAGTTTCTTTTTTTTTAAATATACCTAAAAATAAGAAAAATTCGAATTATATAATCCAACATAAAGTTTAATATTCGAAATATCAAACCCAAATAACATTAGAGTCAATAATTCTAATAAAAAACACAAACAACATTAAAATCCATAATCTTAAACAAGTTTCAAACACACAAATATAAGTTTTTAACTTAAACGTTTAAAGTTCATCCAAAGATTAGCATTTAGCAGTGTGATAAACAATTAAACATCACTGTAAGCTTGGTAGGTATTGTTTTTTTCCTTAATTAAAGGTTATATCTACTATCTCTGTGCACTTGAAATCTGGGAACTTGACCATGGAAATGATCAAACTCAACAGTCATGGTTAATAAACATGATTAGCAACATGATTAGCAACATGATCAAACTCCACTGTAAGCTAAAACCACAACAACTCCTTTGGGGCAGGGGTTAATAAACATGATGGAAACAAATAGACAAAACAAAAGGCTTTAGACATTAAGATTAGCAACATCAAAAGCATACCATCAATTACAGTAACATTAATCAGAAAAGATGATCATTATAAGAAAAGGTAATCATGATTTCATGATAGCACTAATGATAACATGGGTTATAGGTGATTGTTAAAATGTTAAAATTCAGCAAAGAGTTCCTTGGTGTTTGAATTAGATATTCAAAATGTTAAAATTCAGCAGTCAGCAAAGGGTTTATGTAAATTACCAGTCACTAAGCATAAAAACAAATTTTATTTAGCAAAGCAACTAAGCATTAAGCGAGTACCTTTTGTGAAAATTCAGCGGCGGACGAACGACTGACCGGTGGCGGTGGGTGAACGACGGACCGGCGGGTGGCGGCAGGCTTCTGCTCGACTGCAAACCAGTGGTGACTGCCGACCGACTGGTGAGGGCGAACGAGGGTGGACTGCTGCTGTGCTGAGTGCTGAAGCCGGCGGCGACGAGTCGACGACAAGGAGGTGGAGCCGTGGTGGAGGACCGCCGAGGAGTGGGGACTGCCTAGATTTAGATTAGGGATTTGACTAAGATTTGGGGGAAAAATTCAAAATGTCGGGAGGGAGGAGAGATAGGGCAGAGATGCTGGGGAAAAATTACTTATTTTAATTTTTTTAATTAAAAATAATAAAATAAAGTATATATTATAATTATAATATATATATATAATCGGGTCACCGGGTACCCGACTGGGACCATTTTTTCGGCCCAGTCCCGACCCGAGTACCCGGGATAAAAACCGGGCCGGGTACCTGACCCGAAAAAAAAAATTTCTTAGGGTATTACCCGTCTAATTTAATTCGGGTCATCGGGTATTTGGGACAGGTCAATCGGGTCGGGTAATTTCTCCCACCCCTAACTGCCGCGACAGTAAAGGAAAGAGAGGAGCGGAGCAGAATCATTACTCGACAGTCTAGATCAAGCTAGTTGTGGATGTCAATATCTACTGAAGGAAGCTGAACTAGGAGACAGAGCCTTGCTGAGCAGAAAAGACAGACAGAACATTGCCGAGGCAATAGCCAAGCCACTGCCGCGTCAATAACCTGACACACTCGAAAATGGAGAAAATATGCAAAGTGAAGCGCGTTTTGAAGAGCATGAAAAGCTGTACTTTTATACTTACTTTGCATAAATATTGGACCGCGAGAAGACCATGAAAACGCTGAAGGTAGGTCAAGAGAAGATTCCACGCAAAAGGGAGGATTTTAAGGAAGGAAGATATAATACTTTAAAAGAAGACCTTTTCTTTTAATGTGTTTAATTCTAACTTAACTTCCTCCTCAAGAAGGATTTGACCTAAACCTCCTCTATAAATACAAAACCAAAGCCGGCCATGAAGAAGATCTATAGAACTCGAGTTGGAGAGAATTTGTAGCGAGCTTTCATTTTCATTATGTTCTAATTTCTTCTTAGGGTTTAGATTGTATTGTTTTGTAGTTGTGAGAAAATGATCGTTTTTTTTTAGTTTTTGTTAACGTAATTTTAGTTCAAGGTTTGCTTATTTTTGGTTCTTATTCTTGCTTTCGAGTGAATTGGGAGAGGATCTCGTTAACTATCTATTTGTCTAATATCGGGAGAATTAGACTCATGAAATGGATAAGCATGATTTTCATCTCAATCGGTGAAAACTAACTCAGCTTAGGGATAAGTTTGAGTTTCAACGGCTAAAAGAAGCGTAAGATTGGTTGGTGTTCATCCTTGATTCACGATGGGATGTATTATCAAGGCCTGCACATCAGTACGGTTTTGACTTAGGGATAAGGAGGAGCTACTGAAGGACGCTTTGCCGAACCTTAACGTTGTTCGTTGCTGCCCAGGAAAGGGATTGCCGAGGCAGTTGCTTAACCCGTTGTCGCGGCAATGACTTTGGTCTTTGCCGAGGCAATCTTGTTTTCTTTGCATTCAAAGACTGAGACAATCCAATTGGTTTCCACACTACGACACAATATAATCTGGCCCAATCTCTCATCTTGATTATTCAACTTTTAATTTACTGGCTTATTTTAATTTATGTTATTTAGATTACTCCGAAAACCTAACTATTCACTTAAGTTATTTACTTTTATTTCTTTTTCAGTGCGAGATGATAACATGGAAGGTTTCACCAATCCCTATGGAGAGGATACTCAATACTCATCACTTTATTACTTGAAACGTGTATACTTGCACAATTGCGGGACACTTTACACACGCAACAAGTTTTTGGCGCTGTTGCCGGGGATTGGCAATAGCAACTTTTAATTTTATTTTCTTGCACTTTTATTTTTAGTTTTTCAAATGCTAATCAAATTTGGTTTTGCATTAGTGTATGATCAGGGCGAACCCAAAGCATCCATTATACACGTTTGATCCTGAAATCGAACGTAGTTGCCAAAGACTAAAAAAGGATAAGAGAAGAGATGGCACGTAGACCTGACAATGCCGATGAAAATCGGATTGCCGACGATGATCAGGATGCCTAGTAGGAGATAGAGAAAACCCGCCACTGCGATTTGCTCCAGTACGAAACCCAACCATTCGGGATTACCTAGAAGAAGATCTGAACGGACTGAATCCAGGAGTTGTCACGCCTGAAATAGAAGCTGCCCACTTTGAACTAAAGCTCGTGATGTTCAACATGATCAATACTATGGGACAATTTGGCGGCTCAGCAACTGAGGATGCTAGACAACACCTCAAATCCTTCCTGTAGATTTGCAATTCATTCAAAATACAGGGAGTCCAGAAGGATATTTTAACGCTGAAATTGTTTCCCTATTCATTGAGGGATAAGGCAAAAACCTGGTTAAATAGCATTCCAGCAGGATCAATGGGATCTTGGAGTGACTTATGTCGTGATTTCCTTGCTCGTTTTAATCCTACAAATTTAATTGATAAATTGCTTAACGAAATCACTTCATTTCGAAAGGCTGATGATGAATCCATGTACGAGGCCTGAGAGCGCTACAGAGAGTTGTTACATAAATGCCCCTTGCACGAATTCCAATTGTGGACACAGGTGAAAATGTTCTACAATACAGTAAACACGGAAACAAGGATGATGCTTGATGCCTCGGCAAATGGCATACTCCTGGACAAGCCACCGGAAGAAGCAATGGAGATTTTGAATAGGCTGGCCAAAAACGACTATCAATTCCCAACAGCCAGAAGAAGGGGAATCAAACGCCAATCCACAATAAACAAAATAGAGTTCGCAGACTCGATTTCGTCCCATATAGCCACCTTGAACAAGTTGGTCATGAACATGCAAAAGCAAAATAATCACCAGGAGGTAAAGGTAATGGATCTATTTTGTGAAAACTATGGAGGTGACCATGTTTCTTCTGAATGTCCACAGAATCCAGAGTTGAGCTTTTACACTGAGAACTACAATCGAAACAACAACATGATGACCAACACCTATAACCCGGCCTGGAAGAAACATTCGAACTTCTCATGGAGCAACCCCAACAATGCACTCAATCAGAATAATCAGATTGCTCCAGCAGTGGGATTCCAACAGAACATGCCTCGGCAATCAATGTCGCAGCAACAATTGCCAGAACAATCGACGCTGCAGCAGCAACCTATGCAATCTAGTTCTTTGGAAAATTCTCTCAATGCTTTTATGTCTCAAACTAGTGCATATATGGTTAACACTGATAAATTCATAAAGAAAAATGATGCTTTTAAGGACATGATTGAGATGAGGATGCAGAACCATGAAGCAACCCTAAAGTCACTAGAAACACAAGTGGAACAATTCGCAGAAATCCTAAATTCCAGACCGATGGGAGGATTTCCAAGCGATACTTAAGTCGTTAAGGGAGCAACTCACGAATAGTGCAAAGCAATCAATACAAGGAGCGACAAACAGCTGAAGGATCCCTGAACTAATGAAAAGGAGGAAACCAAACCAAAGGAGTTCACTGCCGTGGCAAAGCCTGACAACATTGCCTCGACAATGCCTGAACCCACTGCCTCGGTAGAATCTGAACACACAGCCGCGACAGAGTCTGGCAAAGAGATGGAGAAAACAATCAGAAGGCTGTTGAATAACCAGATTAGATGCCTCAAATTAAATTTTCATGCAAGGAACGAATCGACGACATTCGACTCCCACCACCATTCCTACAGAGGCTAAAACGGAAAAAGTAAGAGTATCAATTCAAGAAGTTCCTTGACATCTTGAAGCAGGTCCACATCAACATATCTTTGGTAGAAGCAATAGATAAAATGTCAAACTATGCCAAGTTCCTTAAAGACATGGTCTTTAAATGATCAAGAATTGGGGAATTTGAAACTGTTGCCGCAACAGAATGATGCATGGCTATGCTACACAACCGGACACCACCTAAACTTAAAGATCCTGGGAGATTCACAATACCATGTGCAATCGGTAATCACTACGTGGGGAAGGCATTGTGTGAATTAGAAGCAAGCATAAATTTGATGCCCAAATCCATTTTCCAGGAATTGGGAATTGGGAAGGCCAAACCCACCACAATCATGCTCCAGCTGGCCGATCGTTCATATTTGCAACTAGAAGGAAAAATCAAAGACATACTGGTAAGAGTCGATAAGTTTATTTTTCCTGCTGACTTCCTTGTTTTAGATTGTAAGGCAGATGAGCATGTACCTTTCATACTTGGGAGACTATTCCTAGCCACCGGAAGGACCTTGATCAACGTCGAAAAAGGAGAGTTAATCATGAGGGTAAATGATCAACAAGTCAAACTCAATGTGTTCCAAACCCTTAAATGTGCTGACGATCTAAAAGAATGTCAAATGATTCAAGCAACCGCTGAATTCAACTTTGACAAAGATGCACCATGCCTGGACAGACACTGCCTCGACAATGATTCTGGTTACTCCCTCGACAATCATTCTGAAGACTGCCTCGACAATTATCTCGACAGCCTCCCTGACACCTGCATCGCCAATGACTTGTCTGAATCCGAAGAAGCTGAAGAGACGAAGATTGAGACACAAGAGGAAGCCTACTGGATAACATCTCGACCATGTAAGTATTTCAAACCTCTCAATTACTCTAGAGAGGAAAGAAAGGTTGAAAAACCTTCTATCGAGCAACCACCGGTTCTTGAATTAAAACAATCGTCTGAACAGTTAAAATATGTTTATTTGGGAACCAACGACACATTGCTCGTAATCATCTCTTCTAAGTTGCAGCCCAAACAGGAACAAAAACTAATCAATATGCTGCGGCAACACAAGAGGGCAATGGGGTGGACAATTTCCGATTTTAAAGGAATAAGCCCATCGGTATGCATGCACAAAATCCTTTTGGAGGATGATCACAAACCTACCATTGAGGCTCAACGAAGGCTTAACCATGCTATGAAAGAGGTAGTGAGAAAAGAAATCATCAAATGGCTTGATGTCGGAAACATCTACCCTATCTCCGACAGTACATGGGTAAGCCCGGTACAATGTGTACCAAAGAAAGGTGAAATAACGGTGATAACCAATGAGAACAACGAGTTAATCCCAATCAGGACTGTGACCGGTTGGAGTGTTTGTATGGATTATCACAAGTTGAATAAAGCTACTAGAAAAAATTATTTTCCTTTACCATTATTGACCAAATGCTTGATCGACTTGCAGGTAAACCATTTTATTGTTTTCTTGATGATTATTCAGGTTACAATCAAATTGCCATAGCACCGGACGACTAGGAAAATACCACATTTACATGCCCATAAAGCATATATGCATTTAGAAGGGTGCCATTCGGGCTTTGCAATGCCCCGAAAACCTTCCAAAGATGCATGATGGCAATTTTCTTCGACATGGTGAAAGATTCCCTGGATATCTTCATGGACGATTTCTCAGTATGGATTATCGCAAGTTGAATAAAGCTACTAGAAAAGATCATTGTCCTTTACCATTTATTGACCAAATGCTTGATCGACTTGCAGGTAAACCATTTTATTATTTTCTTGATGATTATTCAGGTTAGAATCAGATTGCCATAGCACTGGACAACCATGAAAAGACCACATTTACATGCCCATATACATATATGCATTTCGAAGGATGCCATTCGAGCTTTGCAATGCCCTGAAAACCTTCCAAAGATGCATGATGGAAATTGTCTCCGACATGGTAAAAGATTTCCTGGATATCTTCATGGACGATTTCTCAGTATTTGCCGATGACTTTGACAATTGCCTCGACAATTTGGAAAGGGTACTCACACGATGCGAGGAATCCAACTTGGTCCAATATTGGGAGAAGTGCCATTTTATGGTGGATAAGGGCATAGTACTCGGCCACAAGATCTCATGGAAGGGAATTGAAGTAGACAATTCAAAAATAGATGTGATCGAGAAACTACCTCCACCAACTACAATCAAAGGAATCCGAAGCTTCCTAGGACATGCAGGGTTTTATAGAAGATTTATTGCAAATTTTTCTAAAATAACTAAACCTTTGTTAATTTGCTTGAACATGATAGGACCTTTGACTTCAATGACGCATGCACTAAAGCATTTGAGACATTGAAACAAAAACTTATGACCGCACCAATTGTAGTTCCACCCGACTGGACATTGCTCTTCGAGCTCATGTGTGACGCAAGTGATTATGTCGTTGGGGTAGTTCTTGGTCAAAGGAAAGACAAATTTTTTCATGTGATCTACTATGCTAGTAAAACACTCAATGAGGCCCAATTTTCCATCATATTTTATTTGGTGTCTTCTCTAGCCGTAGTCTTTGCCTTTGGCAAGTTTCCATCATGTTTTATTTGGAACCAAGGTGACAGTTCACACGAACCATTCATCGATTAAATACCTATTTTCCAAGAAAGATGCAAAGCCCAGGTTTGATTCAATTGATTCTCTTAGTACACGAATTTGATGTCGACATCAAGGACAGAAAAGGAATGGAAAATCAAGTTGCCGACCACCTGTCATGACTGGAACAAGAAAGAGAAGACACCACAGGCACATAAATCCAAGATGCATTCCCAGATGAGCAGCTCTTCATTGCCGACACTACTACCTCGGTAGAGACTGAACTTACTACCCTGGCGGCAACTGACAGCATTGCCTCGACAATTTCAGAGTGCATTGCCTCGGCAATACCCTTGACAGTGATGTCCGCCTCCTAAACACCCTGGTATGCTAATCTTGTCAATTTTTTAGTTAGTGGTGTACTACCTTATAACCTTAACCATCAAGGGAAGAAGAGGTTCCAACATGATGCTAAGCATTATTTTTGGGACGAGCCTCTTTTGTTCAAACAATGTGCAGATGAGGTTATAATGAGATGTGTCCCTGAAGAAGAACAAAGAGAGGTGCTTCAGCAATGACATTCTTCACAATATGGATAACACTTTGGAGGAACCAGAATCGCGGCCAAGGTACTACAATCAGGATTCTATTGGCCGACACTTTACAAAGATGTCCAGGCTTTCTATAAGTAATGTGACCGATGTTAGCGGACCGATATTATTTCGAGACAAAATGAGATGCCCTTGAAAAACATCCTTGAAGTCGAGATGTTCGATGTTTGGGGAATTGATTTCATGGGGCCTTTCCCGTCCTCATGTGGGAATCTCTACATTCTATTGGCCGTTCACTATGTGTCAAAATTGGTCGATGCCATTGCCACCCCAAACAATATCTCCAAAACCGTTCAAAAATTCTTGCAAAAACACATATTCACACGGTTTGGAGTACCAAGAGCTATCATTAGTGAAGAGGGCAAACACTTCGACAACAAGCTTATTGTCGCGACATTGAAGAAGTTTGGTGGGGTCACACATAAGCTTGTCACGGCATATCATCTGCAGACCAATGGGAAGGCCAAAATATCGAATAGAGAGTTGAAGACAATTCTTGAAAAGATGGTTAACCCATCTCGAAAGGATTGGTCCCTTCGACTTAATAATACACTTTGGGCCTATCGAATAGCGTTCAAAACCCCATTAGAAATGTTCCCATATCAACTTTTGTACGAAAAAACTTGCCATCTACCAGTTGAGATAGAGCACAAGGCATATTGGGTGATAAAGACGGTGAATATTGTCGCAACCACCTTTTTACGGGAGGCTTCGACTTTTTGGAAAACACTTTTAAAATCAACGGAGTAGCCACCAATCTTTTTTTGAAAAAAAATGTGATTGAATCACTTTTAAAAATAAGGTTATTTTAATAAAATGTTTTGTTTTAATAAAACAACGATTTTGGTCTGCGAAAAAAAACAGGTTCGGGGGTCGGTTACGCGTGGGGAAGGGTTAGCACCCCCACGACGCCCAAAATTGGTACCTAATTGCTTTTAAAATCGTTTTCAAAACTGGAATTTGCAAGTTCAAAAAGGTTCGACTTTACTTGTCCTTTTAATGAACATTAGTCTATTTTAACGACCTTATCGCCTGGGAGATGAACTTTAATCACCGCCAACATTTCTGGCGCTAACCTGTCATTCCCGTTTGATAAGACACCGCATTAAATTATGTTTTCACTTTTCAAGCAACAAGGAAATTTAAGTGCGTTGAGCATTTTATTCTTTATTCTAAGTTTGATTATTAAAAGCCCTAAAAACATCTAAGTCTTTTATTCCTAAGTTAAGGTTTGAATATGCTTAAGTTTATTTTATTCTTATGAAGAATATTTTTCAACAAAACAAAGTTTCTATCTAAGCTTTAGTCCCTAATCCTAAACTTTCACCTATTTCTAAACAAGCAAGCAAAATTTTATTCTTTTGAATTTAACCCCTTTTTATTCTTCCTTTTAAAAGCCTTTATTTCTTTTTATTGTTTTCTAAGCTAAAACTCTTTTTTACATTTTTTACTACTTTTTCAATTTTTTTATGTTTCTTTATCTTTTTCCTTTTTTATGTTTTTCCCCTAAAAGTTTTTTTATTCTTTTTAAACACATTTTTATTTTTTTATTTTTAAAGTTTTAAAACCACTCATTTCTAAAATGAAACTTTATTTCTTCCCAAAAACCCTTTTTGAGTTTTTACCCTTTTTAAAAATTTATTTTTAAAACATTTTTTATTTTCCTTTTCCCTAATAATTTTTTCTTTTTTCCTTTTTATTAAAAAACATATTTATCTTTAAAAAAACATTTGTGCCCACCTATTATTTAAAATTAAAACAAATCATAAAAATCTTTTTTTTTAATTTCAAGATCAAGCCCCTTTATTATTTAACCTTACATTATCACTTTTTTCTAATTAAACCCCTAAATTTAAGTTTTTCAATTTAACCACATTTATTCACTTTTAATCATGCATTAAAATTCAAAACACCTTTTAAATTAAATCATACATTTCTAAAGATCAAAATTACTTTAACAACATTTTTAAAAACATGCAAAAAGTCTAAGATCAAACTAGAAATTTTAACAAAATTTAAAACGAAAAAGATTACCGAAATCGTGAACAATTTCCAACCTTGAGAAAGCAACCTAAAAATCACAAACAACACAAACAAAAACACCAAAATTCAACCAAGAACAAACAATAAAATCAACATAAAAAAGAACAAAAAGTTAGAAAGTTACGGAGAAATCCACGAACTTGAACTTTAACTTAAAGCTTCTCGAAATGCTTTGAACTCCCTCCGGAAAATTGCTCCAAACTCTAATTTTTCTTCCAAAAAATTCCAGCCAACTCAAGAGAATTTTCGGATTTTTCCTTGAATCCTTTTAGTGTTTTTTTCTCAAATTTTTGGTGTCTAGAACAAGTGGGTAAATGAGGTTTTTATACTTGATTTTGAGCTTCAAAATCAAGCTAAATTTTGAATTCAATCCCCAAATTGGAGCCTAATTCAGACACAAAGCTGGATACTCGGTAAAACCCCCAAGAAAGCATCCATTTTGATCCAAATTCGGGATAGAATTTCCTATTTAATTCAAATCTAGGGCTCATTATCTTGTCTCGGTTTTTCACAAATTCCAATGGCTATAGGCAACGACGGCAAGCGGGGTCGGTGGCAAACAGACGACAGTAACCAGGCGGTTCGAACGACACCAACCACGCCGGCTGCCGCGTTTGGTGGACGGAGAACGACGGCTGGCAGCCCTCGCGGCAAGGGTTTGGAGAGCCCAGCCCCGCACGCGTGGTCGTCACGCGCCAGCGCGTGACGCGGGGGCTGGCTCTCCTCCCCCCTTTTTTATTTTTTTATTTATTTTCTTTTTTACTGTTTTGACCCCCTTTTGTTGCTTTTTTTCCCCTTTTTTCACACTCAATTATTATCATATTTTATTCATTTTTACAATTTTTAAACACTACAATTAATATATTTTTTACTTTTTTTCTTTTTTTCTTTTTTTACTTTAATAAATGGGCTTCAAACTAAAATGGGCTTTATTAAAAAAATGAGTTTTTCTTTAAAAAAGGGTTTTTATTTAAAAAATGGTTTTTATAAAAGAATGTGCTTTTAAAAGGATTTTATTTTATTCTTTTTTTCCTCTTTTTTTCTTTTTCTTTTGTTAAAAGTTAGGGTGAAAATTTAGTGACAACAGCTGGCCCTCTTTGCTTATCTTTGTGAAACAAAGACAAAGCAAAGATAAAAAAAGACACAAATTTTCACCTGATTTACTGATTGGTTTCATTCTCCGAATGCCCGAACGGATAGGCTGGTCCTATTCTCCTTATGCTCGAATAGATGAGCTGGGTTCCATTCTCCAAATGCCCGAACGGATAGGCTGGTTCTATTCTCCTTATGCTCGAATAGATGAGCTGGGTTCTATTCTCCAAATGCCCGAATGGATAGGTTGGTTCTATTCTCCTTATTCCCGAATAGATGAGAAGGGTTCCATTCTCCAAATTCCCGAACAGATAGGCTGGTTCTATTCTCCTTATGCCCGAATAGATGAGCAGGGTTCCATTCTCCAAATGCCCGAACGGATAGGCTGGTTCTATTCTCCTTATGCCCGAATAGATGAGCAGAGTTCCATTCTCCAAATGCCCGAACGGAAAGGCCGGTTCTATTCTCCTTATGCTCGAATAGATGAGATGGGTTCTATTCTCCCAAAATGCCTAAACAAATGAGTTGGGCTCTGTCCTCTCGAATGCTAAATTAGGCCAAGTCTTCTAAAAAGCTTTCATCCTCCTTATGCTTGGATGAATAAGTAGGCTCCATTCTCTTTATGCCCGAATGAATAGGCAAATTTTCTTAAGCATTTCATCCTCTTTATGATTGGATGAATAAGCAAACTCCATTTGAGCAAGTCTTCCGTGTACCTAAAAAAACAAAATGCAACATGCAATATGATGTACATGCCCCTAGGGATGTCTAAAACATGAATGCATGACATGTTTTCCTTTTAAAAACTCCTTTTGCTTAGGCCATTTTTTAAAATTTTGATGAAATTCTAGTTATTGAGACCAACCCGATTAATCATGAACTCTTTCTCCTAAACTTGTGTAGGTCGAAACTATTTGCTTCACTCTTCTTTCCACCCTTCTTGGTTATTTACTTTGAATTCACCATTCACTAAGACAAGGCCATTTCTTTTGCTTTGAAAACTACCCACGAATTATGAGCTACTCTGACTCTTCCTCATTTTCTGATTTTTCTGCTGATTGGTTCAACATCTAATCTTTATCTAACTTCTAAGATAACATTTCCGTATTCAGGGATGCACATCCTAGGTCAAGTTTTGATCTTGTAAGGCCGCTACTATTGTCATGTAAAGGCAGTTGATAGCTAAGAGATGCTACTTAAGCACCCAAACATTCATATGGACTTTCTTTCTTTTTAGAAAATTTCTCAACAAGGCTTTACTTTTTCTCCTTTACACTTCTTAACACCGTATGCCTCAAATAATTATGGAACACTTCATAGTTCCTGAGCTTTTCAAAACATTCTCAAAATAATGCTCAAAAATCTTTTGCATGTATAATTGATTGTCAAATCCATTAATCCTTATTTCAAAGCAAGATGCTAACAAAGATAGGTAAAGAAACAAGAAAGCCAGAAAAAATTATGAATCAAATTTATTAATGATGTGGCAAACACGAAAAGGTTTATAAAAAAAGGAAAGGAAACAAGTATTCAAATATCAATAGTCAAAATTTCTCTTTTTTCAAACGCCATAAGCAAACTTGAATGCCACCAGTGTCGAAGAAGATTTGAATACAACGCATGATCTGTGGAGCCTCAAAATTTGTCAAATTATCTGAACCGCCCCTTACGGGTTTTCAACTCAGATCCTCCTTTGGTTTCAAAATGCCCTTTACGGGTTTTCGTTTTGAACCCTCCTTTTCTTTTTTCTTTCTTTTTCTTTTTTCCCTTTTTGTCTTCTTTTTTTTCTTTTTTTTCTTTTTTCTTTTTTCTTTTTCTTCTTTTTTCTTTTTTTTCTTCTTCTTCTTCAAGCATAGTACTTCTTAACAATATCAGAGTTTACCGGGTTTTGAAACTCGTTTCCATCCATCTCAGCTAAGATCAATGCTCCACCTGAAAGAACCTTTGTCACAATATACGGTCCTTCCCAATTAGGCGCCCATTTTCCTCGGGGATTACATTGAATTGGCAGTTTCTTCTTTAAGACCAAATCACCTTCTAGGAACTCTCTAGGGCGAACCTTCTTTTCATAAGCCCTAATCATTCTTCTTTGGTACATTTGACCATGACACACAACTTTTAGCCTCTTTTCCTCAATTAAATTCAACTGGTCATACCTTGCTTGAACCCATTCTGCTTCATCTAATTTGGCCTCCATCAAGACACACAACGATGGTATTTCCACCTCGATTGGTAGCACAGCTTCAACTCCATATACTAATGAGAACGGAGTTGCCCCAGTGGATGTTCGTATCGTTGTTCGATATGCATACAAAGCAAATGGTAACTTTTCATGCCAATCTTTATACGTATCAGTCATCTTTGCGATTATCTTCTTAATATTCTTATTGGCTACTTCTACCGCTCCATTCATTTTTGGGCGGTATACTACCGAATTGCAATGTTTGATGTTGAACTGCTCACAGACCCCAACAATCATTCGGTTGTTCAGATTAGAAGCATTATATGTGATTATGCTTTCTGGTAGACCATATCGACAAATGATTTCCTTCTTTAAGAATTTGCATATAGTGGATCTAGTTACATTTGCATATGATGCCGCTTCCACCCTTTTTGTGAAGTAATCAATAGCTACCAAGATAAAACGATGACCATTTTGACGCTTTCTGATGAATCTGCCCAATAACATCTATGCCCCACATAAAGAATGTCCATGAAGACGACATGACGTGAAGAGACAGAGGAGGTGCGTGAACCTTATCAGCGTATACTTGGCACTTGTGGCATTTACGAGAATAATTAATGCAATCCCCTTCCATTGTCGACCAATAATATCCTAAGTGCATAATTCTTCTTGCCATAGTGAAACAACTAGGATGGCTTCCACAAAATCCTTCATGAACTCCTTCCAAAATCAACTGCGCTTCTTTTGCATCTACACACCTTAATAACACCTGATCTCGACTTCGTTTGTAAAGAATCTTTCCATCAAGCATGTATCCTGATGCCATTTTCCTGATCATTTTCTTTTCATTTTCTAAAGCCTGTGTTGGGTATTGTTGCAGCTTTAAGTACTGTAAGATATCGTGGAACCACAGTAAGCCATCTTCTTCTTCTTCTACTACTACATTATAACAATATGTTGGGGACTCTGTCATTTGTAATTTAATGGGGATCATCTCTGAACCTTCACTTGCTTTAAACGTGGCAGCCAAGGTAGCTAACATGTCTGCCATCTGGTTATCTTCTCCTGGGAGATGCTTGAAGGTAATTGCCTCGAATTCTTTAGCTAACTCGAGGACCAAATTGTGATATTCTATCCATTTGCATATTTTGTTTCCCATTCGCCACGTGTTTGGTAAATGATCAAAGTTGAATCCCCATAGACTTTCAACTTTTGGATTCTCCTGTTGACGGCTTCGCTTAGGCCCATTATGCATGCTTCGTATTCTGCCATGTTATTGGTGTAGAAGAATTTTAAACGACAAGTAACAGGATAATGATCTCCTTCTGGCGAGACTAAAACTGCCCCAATACCTCTTCCTAGAGCATTTACAGCACCATCAAAATACATGACCCATGATTCTATTGGTGATTCTTCATCTTCCGTGATACACAACAAATCTTCATCAGGGAAACTGATATCCAATGCCTCATAATCATCTTGTGCACGATTTGCAAGAAAATCTGCTACGACACTTCCTTTTACTACTTTTTGATTCACATAATGGATGTCATATTCTGAAAGCAACATTTGCCATCGCGCTATTCTTCCCGATAAGGCTGGAGCCTCCATCATGAAATTCAATGGGTCTAGCCGTGAGATTAACCATGTGGTGTGATACAACAAATAATGCCTAAGCCTCTTAGTGGCTCACACCAAAGCACAACACACCTTTTCGATTAGCGTATATCTTGTTTCACAATCTGTAAATTTCATGCTCACGTAATATATCGCCCTTTCCTTCTTTCCAGTTTCGTCATGCTACCCTAGTACGCAACCCATTGAGTTTTCAAACACCGTTAGATAAAGTATTAACGGCTTCCCCGAAACAGGTGGCATTAACACTAGAGGATTAGTTAACTGCTCCTTAATCTTTTCCCAGACTGTTTGGCACTCTTCATTCCATGTCCCTGGGTTGTTCTTTCTAAGCAACATGAATATTGGGTCACACTTATTTGTGAGTTGGGAGATGAAACGAGCTATGTAATTCAACCTCCCCAAGAATCCTCAAACTTGCTTCTGTTTTTGAGGAGGTGGAAGCTCTCGTATGGCCTTTATCTTGTCTGGGTCGATTTCGATTCCTCTTCTGCTTACTACGAAGCCTAACAATTTCCCAGAAGTAACCCCAAATGTGCACTTAGCAGGATTAAGCTTTAATTGGAACTTTCTTAACCTTTTAAAAAGCTTACTCAAGTTCATCATATGCTCTTCTTCAGTTCTGGACTTGGCAATCATATCATCCACATAAACTTATATTTCCTTGTGCATCATGTCATGAAAAGGAGTGACCACAGCTCTCTAATACGTTGCCCATGTGTTCTTCAATCCAAAGGGCATCACCTTATAGCAGAAGGTTCCCCAAAGCGTTACAAAAGTAGTTTTCTCCATGTCCTCTGGGCACATCTTGATTTGATTGTAACTGGAAAATTCGTCCATGAATGAGAAAAAGAGAATGGCCAACTGTATTGTCGACCAAAGCGTCGATATGTGGAAGCGGAAATTATCTTTAGGGCTTGCTTTGTTGAGATCCCTGTAGTCGACACACGTTCTTACTTTTCCATCTTTCTTGGGCACTGTGACGACGTTTGCCACCCATTCCGGATACTTAGCTACTTCGAGGAATCCTGTATTGTACTGCTTCTTGACTTCATCTCTAATTTTCAAGAGTGTATCAGCCTTCATTCTTCTGAGTTTTTGTTTCACGGGCTCCCATCCTTCTTTTATAGGAAGCCTATGCATGGCAATATCTGTGTCGAGTCCAGGCATATCTTGGTATGACCAGGCAAAGATGTCCATGTATTCTTTTAGAAGCTCAATCAAATGTTGTCACGTCTTAACTGAGATGGTGGTACCAATCTTGACTTCGCGCTTTTCTTCTTCGGTTCCAAGGTTCAAAACTTCTAACTCTTCTTTGTGAGGCAAAATTTGCTTTTCCTCCCTTTCTACCATTCTAAGAAAATCCTCTGACAAGTCATATCATTCTTCATCACTAGTACTTTCAACTTCTTCTAAATATTGCGGCAACTCAAAGTTAACCTCGGAATCTGATTCAGAGTCATTTGGACCATTGATATCTAAAAACCTGCAAATAAAAGGAGGCAATATATATATATACCAAGAAAGAAAGAATAAATGATTTGTTATGTTTTTAGGATTCGTTTTTTCTTTTTGGGTTTTTTATGATTTTTTTTGGTGTTATAGGTTTGGTTTTGCGAAAGAAAGTTTGCCACAAGATAGAATTGAGGAAAATGCATCTTTATTGAAACTCAAATCATGGTTTTGACAATAGACCCTTTTACATAAGATCTCTAATTACCCCAGGGTCTTAGGGTAAAAGAGTTGGTTTCGAGAATTACTCTGAGGCAGTCTTAAAAACTTCGGGGACCATTTCTGCGGTCCAGTTCTTCAATTCAGGGCAAGGGCGAATCTTGGTTAGAAATTTGTTTTCTTCCTCCTTCTTGTCTATGATAGTGTTAATGCTCAAATTCTCAAAAACATCGCATAGGTCATTCTTTCCTTTCTCCTCCTCGTCGAAGCGAGCATTAGGGTCTAAAAGCCCACCAGTCTTGAAAATGGCGTTAGGGGTGGGTACGTCATTGGCTCCCATTCAACTTCTTCACCATTCAACCTCGACTTCCTTATCTCTTGTTGTTCTTTGAACTCTGCTTTTCTTTTCCATTTGGTGGGCTTGAAGCCCAAACTGAATCGATCTTTCTTTATTGAGATTTCTACTGGGTAAAGCCTTCCCTGATGGTTTATTCCAAATCCCAATCCAACCTTGGCTCCTTTCCCAAGTGTTTGTTTCACCTGCATCTTTGTGCAACTTGACAACTCTGGTTCTGGCACTTTACTTCCTTCAGTGACAAAGGTTGCATTGACTAACTCCAATGTTCTGAAATGACACTCAAGTGCCTCCTCATCTACTTGAATGTATGGCGTTTCGGTAATCACTAACGCAATGATTCATTCTTTCGCACCAACTGTGATTAATTGTCCATCAATGACAAACTTTAATTTCTGATGTAGAGTAGAGGGAACTGCACCTGCTGTGTGAATCTATGGGCGCCCAAGCAAGCATCTATAACTAGGGTTTATATCCATAACCACAAAATCTACCTCAAAAGTTGATGGCCCAATCTGAATGGGAACTTCAATCTTTCCTAACACATCCTTTTGGGTTCCGTCAAAGGCACGTACTGTATTTTGATAATCCCTCATGTGGGAGATATCAATAGGCAACTTCTTAAATGTCGCCAAAGGGAGAACATTTAGAGTTGATCCATTATCAATAAGAACTCCTGGTAACATGTACCCTTTGCATCTTGTAGAAATGTGAAGTGGTTTACATGATCCTCTTCCCTCCACGGGTATTTCTTCGTCACTGAATGATATGAAGTTATTGACTGCAATGTTATTGACCAACATGTTCATCTTGTCAGTCGTGATCTCCTTCGACACAAATGTCTTGTTTAACACTTTCAATAATGCATCATGATGTCTTTCGGAGCTCAACAGTAACAATAGCATAGAAATTTGGGCTGGAAGTTTGTGTAGCTGCTCCACCATATTGTATTCATTGTGCTTGAGTATTTTCAAAAACTCTTGAGCCTCTGATTCTTTCACTGGTTCGTAGATTACTGGTGTTTTCTCTTGGAAGAAATCCTTTTCCCCTTCTTTATCTGGCTTATTAGCGGCTTTCCTCTGCGCTGCATCTCTATCCTCCATTTCTGGAGCTGTATAAAGTCTCCCACTTCTGGTAAAGCGGCTTACCTCGTTAACAGGTTCCTCTTTTCTTTCCTCTTCAAATGTTGACCTCCTTGGATCTGTTATTGTGCAAACATAGTTCCAAGGGACTTGCTTACTGTCCTTATAAGGAAATGGGGCTCTCGCTTTCACAATCAATCGTAGAGCTACATTTCTAGCTGGCTCATTAACCCCCACCTTGGTCTTAATCACCAAAGGCATCATTCCTATGTAGATCTTTTTAGAGGACGATTTCTCTGATGCGCAGACTTCCATCCCTTGTTCTTTTTGCACATAAAATTCTAACTCTCTACAATCAATCTTTGCTTGTACTAACTGCTTGAACTCCAAGCAATTCTCAATTTCATGCCCCTCCTGTTGGTGGTATTTGCAATATAGTCCTTTGTTTGTTGCTTCTTTGAATCCCTTTATCACCCCGGCTTTGACCATCTGAGCCCATACCCATTTCATATATGCCTTGACCCCGAAAACGTGCTTCTTGTTGGTGTGAGCCTCTTCCTCTATGATGGCATTTACTCCATTCTTCTGGTAATTTGGAAACAAATTTCCCTTTTCTTCAGAAGTTTCAAATGATAGCATGCCCGATTTCCTCAGATCATCTACCACCCTTTTGAATGCGGTGTAATTTCAATGGTATGCCCCCTTACTCCTGCATGATATTCACATTGGGCCTTCTCGTCATACCACTGTGGATAGGGAGGTGAGAACGGAGGAACATGTCTTGGTAGCACCATATGCGACTTGACCAACTCTGCAAACAACTCTGCATAAGTCATTGGGATAGGAGGAAAGTAATGCCTCGAGTTTCCTTGATATCTTCGTTCTCCTTTTGGGGCATTTGCGACCGTCGGAGATGTGGTGTTGGGCTTGCTGAACACCACGCCTGTTGAATAGTTGGGGTTGTAGACATTTGTTGCATTAACTTCATTGTTGTCCTTCTTTCTATATGTCTTCTTTGTTTCCCCAACGTCCAACCTTCCACTCTTCATGGCTATCAGGATTAGTTCGCCATTCATTAGCATGTCTGCAAAGTTCTTCGTGGCGTGGTTGAGCATGCAATCATAAAAGGGACCCTTTAGCGTTTCTACAAACATTGGGGTGATCTCGTTTTCTAGCAACAGTGGCTGCACTTGTGCCGCTACGTCCCTCCACCTTTGAGCGTATTGGCGGAAGCTCTCGTAGTGCTTTTGCTCCATCCCTTGCAAGACCAGACGGGTTGGAACCATGTCTAAAACATGTTTGTATTGTTCACTAAAGGCTCTGGACGGGTCTCTCCATGATTTAATGTTTACTCGACTTAACTGCGAGTACCAACGTGCAGCGGACCCTACTAGGCTGTCTTGAAAACAACGAATGACCAGCTTCTCATTGTCGAGGTACATGGACATCTTTCTGCAGTACATGGTAAATGTGCTGACGGCCATGTGGTCCAATTGTTTTTCTCGAAGTCTGGGATCTTGAATTTTGGTAGCGCAACTAAGTCAGTTACCAAGCTTAGATCCTTGGCATCCATTCCACCATAGGCAGCTCCGTATTGGAAAGACTTGAACATTCCTTCCAACTTCTCGTACTTCTCTTCCAGCTTCTTTTTAGTTCGAGACTTATCAGCAACTTCATCGAGATCAGGCACCTCGTAATTGTTGGCCTCCACATTTGGAATATGAGTGGAGGATTCAGCTACATGAATGGGTGTTTTGGCCTAGTAGCAGCCTCCCTTCTAAAAGTCATCCCTGAGAATCGAGGAATGGCATAAGTATTTCCCCCTTCTTTAGTCGCATCTGGGTCCTTGAATCCAAGCAATGCAGCTATCGAACTGACCGTCTTTTGGTGGACGGCTTCAACTTGTTGTTTCATGTCGACTTCCATTTTCTTCAACTTGTCCTGAATGTTCTTTTGATTTGCCTCCAAAGTTGCCAACAGTTCCTCAGAGTTCATGGCTCGGGTATGGGCTCGTGTACCGTATTTATGGGCTGTCTTAGCAATTTTGGATATTCTGTTGTTTTTATTATTAAGTTAGTTTATGAACAAATGAATGTATGCACAAATGAATTCACAAAGAGCAAACAAGATAATGCAAATGCATGAATGCAGTCGAAGGGCCATCAATTCCAATAAAAATCTGTCCATGAAAGGAAACTCTTTATTAAATACGAAAGTTTTATTACAACTTTTGAAATTACAAATATTTTTCTGCTCGAGCACCTAACTCTTTGATTTCTTCATTATCCACATGAGTCTTGGTCCCACTTCTCCAACGGGCTTGATATATTGTCGAAGGGCTGCAGCTTCAGTTGCCAATATTGTCACATGTTCGACTCTCCTCCTTTTTAAGAGCTTTCCATTCATAATTGAACAATTTTCCAGAATCAACCCCTTCTAATATGAAATGATGCAAATGCAAAAATAAACAAGATAAGAAACATGGATCAACAAGCAAGAACAAACAAATGAAACAATAAAAAATAATCAAAAATATTTTAAGTGCATGATAATTTTGGGCTGGCATTCCAACATTTCAGGACATGTCCCCACGGATTACCTACGACTCAACACCCTAGGCTTTCCGCATGGCTCTATTAGGGGTAGGCTCTAAATTATCAAACTTGGTTTAGTTCTAAAAAGGCACCCAAGCTGTCCTCTACTAAGAGTAGCAAGGCCCTCGATTCTCACCCATTATAGGCTGCAAACAAATCGAGTTCAACTCAGGAGGACTCACCACTGAAGCCTTCTCGAAGAATCAATATCATTACGAAGGCAAAGGGGTTGAGTCCCGGAGGTACTTTACGATGGTCATACGAAGAATGAATATTCTTACATAAGCAAAGCGTGTTCCCCCCACTTAAACGAACGGGACAAAGCTCAGGAATAGAGCTTGGAAATAAGTCTTAAATGCGTAAAAAAGAGCCAGATTCATGTAAACGGACAAATAAATAGAACCTAAGATGAACTTGCAAATTCCATATTAAAAAAAACATTTTTTGAAAATCATTTAAAACCAATTTGTGGCCTGACCCTCTTTGTTTTTATTTTAAAAACAAAAACACGTCCATAGCAGAGTCGCCAAGCTGTTGAAACCGCCCTTTTACGGGAGGCTTCGACTTTTTGGAATAACACTTTTAAAATCAACGGAGTCGCCACCAATCTTTTTTTGAGAAAAAGTGTGATTGGATCACTTTTAAAAATAGAGTTATTTTTATAAAAACGTTTTGTTTTAATAAAACAACGGTTTTGGTCTGTGAAAATTAGAAAACAGGTTCGGGGTCAGTTACGCGTGGGGAAGGGTTAGCACCTCTACAATGCCCAAAGTCGGTACCTAATTGGTTTTAAAATCGTTTTCAAAATTGGAATTCGCAAGTTCAAAAAGGTTCGACTTTACTTGTCCGTTTAATGAATATTAGTCTATTTTAACGGCCTTATCACCCGGGAGATGAACTGTAATCAACGTCAACATTTCTGGCGCTAACCCGTCATTCTCGTTTGATAAGACGCCGCATTAAATTATGTTTTTACTTTTCAAGCAACAAGGAAATTTAATTGCGTTGATCATTTTATTCTTTATTCTAAGTTTGATTATTAAAAGCCCTAAAAACATCTAAGTCTTTTATTCCTAAGTTAAGGTTTAAATATGCTTAAGTGTATTTTATTCTTATAAAGAACATTTTTCAAGAAAACAAAGTTTCTATCTAAGCTTTAGTCCCTAATCCTAAGTTTTCGCCTATTTCTAAACAAGCAAGCAAATTTTTGTTCTTTTGAATTTAACCTCTTTTTATTCTTCCTTTTAAAAGCCTTTATTTCTTTTTATTGTTTTCTAAGCTAAAACTCATTTTTACATTTTTACTACTTTTTCAATTTTTTTATGTTTCTTTATTTTTTTCCTTTTTTATGTTTTCTCCCTAAAAGTTGTTTATTCTTTTTAAACTCATTTTCATTTTTTAGTTTTAAAGTTTTAAAACCACTCAATTCTAAAATGAACTTTATTTCTTCCCCAAAACCTATTTTTTAAGTTTTTTTTACCATTTTCAAAAAACTTATTTTTAAAATATTTTTTATTTTCCTTTTCCCTAATATTTTTTTCTTTTTTCCTTTTTACTAAAAAACATCTTTATCTTTAAAAAATATTTTTTCCCACCTATTATTTAAAATCAAAACAAATCATAATTTTTTTTTAAAATTTTCAAGATCAACCTCCTTTATTATTTAACCCTTAAATTTAAGTTTTTCGATTTAACCATATTTATTCACTTTTATTCATGCATTAAAATTCAAAACACCTTTTAAATTAAATCCTACATTTCTAAAGATCTAAATTACTTTAACAACATTATTTAAAAACATGCAAAAAGTCTAAGATCAAACTAGAAATTTTAACAAAATTTAAAACAAAAAAGATTACCGAAATCGTGAACAATTTCCAACCTTGAGAAAGCAACCTAAAAATCACAAACAAAAACACCAAAATTCAACCAAGAACAAATAATAAATTAAACATAAAAAAAGAATGAAAAGTAGAAAGTTACCAGGAAATCGACGAAAGACGAACTTGAACTTAAAGCTTCTCGAAATGTTTCGAACTCCCTCCGGAAAATTGCTCCAAACTCCAATTTTTCTTCCAAAAAATTCCAGCCAACTCAAGAGAATTTTCAGAGAATTTTCGGATTTTTCCTTAAACCTTTTTAGTGTTTTTTTTCTCAATTTTTTGGTGTTTAGAACAAGTGGGTAAAGGGGGATTTTATACTTGATTTTGAGCTTCAAAATCAATCTAAATCCCGAATTCAATCCCCAAATTGGAGCCTAATTCAGACACAAAGCTTGATACTCGGTAAACCCCCAAAAAATCATCCATTTTGATTCAAATTCGGGATAGAATTTCCCATTTAATTCGAATCTAAGGCTCATTATCTTGTCTCGGTTTTTCACAAATTCCGGTGGTTATAGGCAACAGCGGCAAGCGGGGTCGGTGGAAAACGGACGACGTCAACCAGGCGGTTCGAACGGCACCAATCACGCCGGATGCCGCGTTCGGTGGACGAAGTGTAACCCCCTTAACCCGGTCTAGACGATTGACCCGAATTAAGAAAGTCACACGGGGAAAACCAAAGTCAACCCGAAAGTCAACCTTGATTAACGACCCTTTTTTTTCTTTTTAATCTTGTCTAGATGCACATTAGCTCTAATTGTGATCACACAAACAACATGCTCAAAGATCACAAACATCAGAGATCAAACAAGGACTCAATTGAACGAATTACAACTTTAGGGACCAAATTGTAATTTCAGATAACTTTGAGGACTTAACCAGATTTTAAGTTACCAACTTAAAATTAATCATGTTTCATGCTTCTCAGCCAAATTTCAGCTCAAACGGACATCCCAAACTCATTCAATTGCACAAACAAGTTTCAGGACCAAAATGCAAACATTCTGAAACATATAACTGCCAATGTCAGCCCCTAACGGTCACCCGTTCCGAAACGGGAGACAGCCCGTTTCGAAACGCGGGGCCGTTCCGCAACGCGTACCGAAATGAGGGCAGACAGTAGCCTATCCGTTTCGGAACGGTCCCTCCCGTTTCGGACCTCTGGGCTTGTTTAAGGCACCCGTTCCGAAACGGTAGGTGCTGTTCCGAAACACCCTGCACAGATTGCCCCAAAATGCATACTTAAACATGCAATTAAACATCCAATCATGCTCCAAATGCCACCAAACTTTACCAGCATGCAATTCAACATATAAGGGACATACTTGCATCAACAATTCAACAAAATGTCAACATATGTGAAAAGCCCCAAATCTATAGGCATGCTTCCTACACAAGCAACCATTCAAGCATAAACTTCCAAATCAATCTCATATTAGCCACAACATGATCCAACAACATTAACAACAACATTAAAACATCCTTGTCCGAACATATACGAACACATACACATAACCCGAGAGATTCTACCCCCATTGCCTTTATTAACTATAGCTATTCACCGAGACATACATCTCAAATGGAGTCCTCCTTGAATCCCTTGCTTCTCGCTGTCCAAACTTCAAGAATCTGCATTGATGGACAAAAAGGAGCGTAAGCACATAATGCTTAGTGAGGAATGCTCAAAACCAAAACACCACCAATGCAGCGAGTCTTAAAACCTCTTTGAAAAGCAACTCGATTTGTTTACCAAGCAAAGTTTGAAAACTCTTTTTCAACATCATGCTTAAAACCATGCATTGCTCAAACATGAAAACCAACCCTTAGCTTATCAAGCTAAGAAAACCTTTTCAAAACATCATTTACAAAATCATCCATTTAACCATTCCATGCATAAACACCATATGCAAAGCTAAAATCAACCTTGGAAAAACACTTCCACTTACATCATACCATTCACATACTTGAGTGCCGTTTCAAATTAAGAACCCTTTTTAAACCATTTACTTAATCAATTAACACACGCATTAAACCATGCAACATATTACCACATCATTCTCATTTGCGTCTCATGACCTTAAAACAAGTCTTAGCAAGACTCCAATGCACTAAAGAGATTTCATGCACACATGCAACATCCTCAATAGATAATCACACTTGTCCAAACTAACAAGTAAACATGCATTCTCAATTCATTAAGCAATTCCCATGCAACCATGAATCAATTCAAGCATCTCATGCTTCATTATATCAAGAACATTATATTGGCTTCCAAGTGACCAACCAAATCCACTTTTCAACTCAACACCCGATCGGATACGCGGATCCCAAGCGTTGTCCCCACGCTTCATACACACTACCAATCCAAGGTCTCCCAAATGGACTTTTAAACGCCATTTGACCTTACCATTCACAAGGTTCCCATGTATGGACTTTTAAACACCATACAACCTTAACATGCTCAAGGTTCCCATGTATGGACTTTTAAACACCATACAACCTTAGCATCACCGATTGGTAGTTGTATAATCATCTAACGAGATCCGGGACACCCTATACAAGATCCACACATGGACTTTAAACCACCATTGTGATCTTAACAAGCACAAGGTCCTCAAATGGAATTTTAACCACCATTATTACCTTTGCTTAACCAAGGTCCTCGAATGGGATCCCATCAACCATTATGACCTTAACCATCTCGTTAGGAAACTTGGATGGAGTTTACCGGTTCACTCTTAACCACTCCACACCCAAGGCGACTTTATTCCCGGTGCACCCAATCCTATAGCCGGCTAACTATATCCGATCAACGAACCAAGAACCACTTGCATCACTTGCCAATATAACCATCTTACCACATTAACCTTTAATTCACATGCATAACCATAATGCAAAAACCATCATTTACCTTAACCAAGAACCAACCATGGACTTACAAACACCATGTTGTTCTTTAATAAACAAGGCTTACACAAGGACTTTCAACCACCTTTGTAACCTTAAGCATCACTTACCAATGTACATCATTAACAACTATAATCCACTATTTTAAAGCATCACACAAAAGCCATTAAACAACATGCAACACTATGCATCAAAACCACAATTTCAATGTACAAAACCAAGGATCTCTTACCTTGAGCATCCTTCACATATGGCTTTCAAAACCAGCATTTAACCATGATAAAATATGCTTTCAAAACAGAATTTAAACCATGCAAAACACATGCATTTCAATCATCAACCACAATTGCTTTAAAAGCCAATTCACAACACAACCAAGAACGAAAATCCATTTACTTACTCTTGAGCTTAGCAAAGTTGTTTAGACTTAAACTAAGCTCCCAATACATTGGTTTCAAAGCCGAAAACCCAATTTCACTCACCGATACACAAAACAAGGCTAGCCAACAAGCCTTCCAAGCATCCGAAACCTTCCGCACCACCTCTAAAGCTCACGGATCAAACTCCCCTGTTTTAAGCACACAACAACAGAAGATCAATGCATCATTATGCATCAAAAACACCAGCAACACAACACAACTCGCTGCTCATCACAAATCCAACAATTCGGCTACCAAACACAACCGAAATCGCCTCCAAACACTTCCAAAACTTAACCCAGCCAAGATCCATCACTTCTAACCATTTTTACACATCAATTAACATCCAAAATGATCACAAACACGTCCTTATACCTCCAGGTATAACAGATCACCAAAAACACTCCAAAAACAACCAAAAACTCAAGCAAAACTTAGGAAATTCAACCTATTCGGGATTGCATTAATTAAACCTCAACATCTAATCAATTTAGCATTCATTTAACATCAATTTGACACTCCAAAACACTGCCCAAACAGATCACACGAAAATTCCACCAAAATCAAGCAAATCTTGCATTTTAAGCCAAAAATCAAGATTTCAATTGAAAAGCCTTTAACAAATCACAAATCAAGGATTGAGAACTTAGGAATTTCAGTAAAGAACTGATAGTTTAGAGGAGAAGGACGTTCTTACCTCCAAACTTGAGTTTCTCCTTTTTAGAACCAAAAAGCTTGATGAAACAACTTGCAAATGGTGAGGTTTTGTTGTAGAGATGATTAGGAATCAAAAGAGAGTTGAAAGGATGAATTTAGATGACAAAATCAGAGAGAAAAGCTCTGGAGAAAGATGTTTGGTTTGAGAGAAAATGAGAGAAAATGAAAATGGAAGATTTGAGAGAAAAGTTAGTTATGATTAAAAATATCTTCCCTCCACTCTTATTTTATTTAAAAACCATAAATAAATCATTTAATATCTTTAGAAAATCTGGAGAAACTCCCCTTTGGGTAAATAGCTCCTTAAAGATTCAAAGTTTCAACCCTTTATAAAACAGTCACGCAACTTTCAAAATTTACATTTTGGTCACTAGCCAAAATGTCAACCTTCCGAACCTCATTTTCCAAAATTGATTTCACAGTTCACTTTTATATATTAAAAGATGATTTTAGAACATTTTTCCATATTTTTAATGCAACCTGAACTAGGCTTTCCTAATTTCACCTTTATATATTCGATCAGCACTTTGACCGAACCGGTCAACGCCCAAAACTTCTGAGCCCAAAACCGGGGCGTTACACGAAGAACGGCGGCTGGCAGCCCTCGCAGCAAGCGTTTGGCGAGCCCAGCCCCGCGCGTGTGATGCGCGGGCTGGCTCTCCCCCTTTTTAGTTATTATTTTTTATTTCTTTTCTTTTTTTACTGTTTTTACCACCTTTTGTTGTTTTCCCTTTTTTCACACTTAATTATTATCCTATTTTATTCTTTTTTTACAATTTTTAAACACTACAGTTAATATATTTTACTTTTTTTGTTTTTTTGTTTTTTCCTTTTTCTCTTTTTTTTATTTTTTTACTTTAATAAATGGGCTTCAAACTAAAATGGGCTTTATTAAAAAAATGGGCTTTTTGAAATTGGGTTTTTATGATTTTTTTATAAGAATGAGCTTTTCTTTAAAGAAATGTGTTTTTATTTAAAATTAGTTTTTATTTAAAAAATGGTTTTTATAAAAGAATGGGCTTTTAAAAGGATTTTATTTTATTTTTTTCTCTTTTTTTCTTTTTCTTTTGTTAAAAGTTAGGGTAAAAATTTAGTGACAACAAATATGGACTGGGAAAATGCTGGACAGAAACGACTCCTAGACCTCAATGAAATAGAGGAGTTTCGAGCCCTAGCGTACGACAATGCGAGAATTTACAAAGAGAAAACAAAACGATGGCATGATAGCAAGCTACTGTCGTGGCAGTTCCTACCCGGGCAGTTAGTGTTACTCTTCAATTCTAGACTAAAGCTATTCCCAGGAAAACTCCGGTCATGATGGTCTGGACCATTCTAAGTGGTCAAAGTATTTCCCCATGGTGCTGTGACAATCAAATCCACCAAAGATGGGCACCAATTCAAAGTGAACGGATAAAAGCTGGAGCACTATAGTGGCCAGCATGTCATGAGGGACAAGGAAGTGATCACTCTAGGAGATACATCCCCATGCACTACTTTAGTGTCTTAACCTTTTCTCTTGTCTTTATTTTTTATTTTTTATTTTATTTTCCACATCTTTAATTTTTATTTAGGAATAAGGTATTATTTTTATTTGATGTTATTTATTTTATTTTTTTAGGAAGGAGATCAAGAAATAAAGGAAGTGTTGGGCCGAAACCCTACAGCACATTCCCCTGCCCACACGACAAATAGACGCCAACGACTAGTGAGATGAGTCCCTTGCCAGCACAACAAGTTCTGCCCAACGGCATACAAGCCGCAACGACTACTTTAACGGCTATAAGCCGCGACGACTATGTAATGGGATTCTTGCCGCGTACGCATTAAATGTCGCAACGACTATATTATGCTGTGATCTATATAAACCCCTCCCCCTCTTAACTTTCCCCCATCAAACCCTTCTCTTCTCTAATATTGATTTCACAAGTATTCTTGCAATTTCTTTGCTTTCGTTTACGTTTCTCACAACTACTTTTAGATGGCACCAAAACTCAACAAAGGAGAAAGCTTGAGACACATCGAGGAACTGGCTTACAAGAGATTTGCACCACCGGAGGTGGAACGGCGATTCAACAAATATTTCATTGGACGAAAAGTGTGGGAGGAACAAGGCTTTCAATATTCCAACTCTGCCTCTGACTTTGGCCTCGATCACTTCATCTTCAACAAAATTGCTCATCAAAAGTGGCAATTCTTTTGCCACCAACTGGAGCCAGCGAACGTGACATGGGTAAGAGAGTTCTACGCCCACTCCCCAAATCTCTACAATCTATTTGTGCACATTAGAGGCACGACCATCCCCGTAGATCTTGAGTCGATCAATCTCTATTACGGCATCTGCGTGGAGAAGGATGAGCACAAGGCGTTCAAAGATCAGCTCACGGATACAGATTACGAAAAAATCAAAGAGGAGCTCTACATTGCCGGCACGACATGGAATGTCGGGGCACATAGGGGGACGGTAAACCGACGAAGGCTTCGGCCCGAGGAAAAACTCTAGAATACTATCGTAAAACGCTGCCTAATGCATATATCTCATTACAACACTGTAGACAAACCTAGTCTTGCACTTATACACTCTATTTTGCACAATAGAACTATTAATGTGGGTGACATAATTTGCCATGAGATGTACCAGTCCAGCCTAAAAGAGAGAGGTGTCCTCTACTTCCCGATGCATATCACCGGCCTCTGCAAAGAAAAGAAGGCCCCAACCGATCCGACTAATGAATATACGCCAAAAAGGAAGGGGTGGGACAAGGAGACCTACTGCAAAATGATTCAGACAACTAAAGACGAGCCGTTCTCTACACCGGTACAAGGCACTACCGTGGTGGCATCCTCGGGCGACATACCAAAAACACCTACACCCTCTGCCTTGGCAGTGACTCTTCAGTATATAGCCCATAAGCTAGAAGAGAAGGACAGAAGGCAGCATCGGTTAATGCAGTTCACGAGGGACTTCACCCACTATATCACCTAAGTACATAAAGAGAAGTTCCCATAAAGCACTATGTCGTTCCCACCATTCCCTGCCGACTTCATTGCCGAAGCAAAACAAGATCCCTCTTCTGCGGCAATGCCAAACTTCTCCGCCTCAGTAACGCCTGCATTCTCTTCCCCAGCCAGAAAAGACTAAAGCAAGGCTCCTCTAGATGAGCCAATCCGCACTGATTCCTTGTCTAATTGGTCCGACACCGTGTTAAGTGTAACCCCTTTAGCCCGGCCTAGACGGTTGACCCGAACTACGAAGATTACACGAGGAAAACCAAAGTCAACCTGAAAGTCAACCTTGATTAACGACCCTTTTTTATTTTTAATCTTATCTAGATGTACATTAACCTTAGGCGTGCCCTTGAGAAAAGCATATTTGGAAAGCACAGCGATCGGAAAGCATTAAGGAACTCAATTGCACAACATACAAAAGTTAGGGACCAAATTGTAATTTCTGGAAAGATGGAGGACTTAACTGAATTTAAATTACCAATATCAAATTAATCGTATTACATGCTTCCCTGTCAAATTTCACCTTAAACGAACATCTCAAACTCAAGCAATTGCTAAAACGATTTTCAGGACTAAAACGTAAAGCTTGCAAACCTTTAAACCATTCAAATCAGTGCCCAACGGTCGTTTGTTTCAGAACGGGGGTTGACCATTCCGAAACACGGGTTCTTATCGAGACCTGTATCGAAACAGGGCCTGGCAGTGGCCAAAACGTTTCGGAACGGCCTCTACCCGTTTCGATACACGAAGGCCATTACAGGCCCCCGTTTCGAAACGCTAGTGCCCGTTCTGATACAGATTGCCCAGAAAGTGCAGAATTTACTGGTTTAACACACATTTAACCACTCAAACACATTCTAATGACCTCCTAATCATGCCAACGAGTCATAATACATATAAGGTACATATTTGCATCATCAAAACACATTCATGGCATCAATTAGGAAAATCCACAAGTCTATAGGCATGCACCCTAACATCCAAAACCAACCAAACATCAAAACACCATCAAACATACTTTAAACCATTCTTCAACATATCAACAACATGCCAAGCATCATAACCACCAAATAACATTAACAACTAGATACAAATCAAACCTTAGGTGCACCAACTCATTCAACACATCCAACACTTGATCATGCTTTTAAAACAAGAAGCATAGCATAACAACTTATGAAGAAGAAGATTCGAATGTTGCAAAGCATTAAACCACATAGTTCTAACCATAAACCGAACTTGTTCAACATACACAATCTCATTACACATTAATATAAAAGACTCTCCCCCCATTGCCTTTATTTTCTATAGCTATAAACCAAGACATACTTCTCAAGTGGAGCACTTCTTGAATCCCTTGCTTCTTGATGTCCCAACTTCAAATATCTGCATTGATGGACAAAAAAGAGCGTAAGCACAAAATGCTTAGTGAGGAATGCTCAAAACCAAAACACCATCAATGCAGCAAATCATAAAACCTTCTTTAAAAGTAGATGCACTTCAATAAACCAAAGCATTGTTTGAAAAACCTCTTTTGAAACAACATGCTTTAAACCATGCATTGCTCGACATGAAATCCAACCTTTAGCTTAGAAAAGCTAAACAACTCACCCCAAAACACATTCTTGCAAAAACCATTATTTAAACCCTTCCGTGTATGAACACCACATGCAAGGTTAAACTTAAACTCCTTGGAAAACACTTCCACTTCACAACATACTTTCCTCATGCTTGATGATCATTTCAAAGCAAAACCTTTCGAAAACTATTTGTTCCTTCTAACTATCTCATGCATTCAACAAATGCAAAACACATGAACTACCAAAAGCAACATTTGCATTACATGCCTTTTAGACAAGTCTTCACAAGGCTTCAATGCACTAAAGAGATTCCATGCACATATGCACCATTCACAATAGAAGATATACACTTGCTCAAGCTTAACAAGTATTACATGCACTCTTAAACCATTACACAATTCACATGCAACCTTGCATCACTTCAAGCATCTCTTGCTTCATTACATTCAAAAACATTATATTGGCTTTCAAGTGATAATTCACAAACCATTTCAACTCAAGACACAATCGGATACGCGGATTACAAGCGTTGTCCCACACGCTTCATACACACTACCGAACAACACAAGGTAGAGTTTACCGGTACAATCACAACCCCTCAACACCCGTGATGGAGTTTAACGGTACAATCACAACCCCTCAACATCACTCATCGATAGTTGTATAACTCACTAACGAGAGTACGGGACACATCACACAAGATCCACAAACGGACTTTTAACTACTGATGTGACCTTAACAAGATCCACACACGGACTTTTAACCACCGTTGCGACCTTAACAAGATCCTCACACGGACTTTTAACCACCGTTGCGACCTTAACAAGATCCTCACACGGACTTTTAACCACCGATGAGATCCTACCCAAAATCCTCACACGGACTTTTAACCACCGTTGTGAGCTTACCAAGATCTACACACGGACCTTTAACCACCGTTGTGATCTTACCTCTCTCGTTAGGGTACTTGGATGGAGTTTACGGTACAATTACAACCCCTCCACATCCAAGTCGACTTTATTCACGGTGCACCCAATCCTATAGCCGGCTAACTATATCCGATTAAAGTAACCAAAACCACTTACATCACTTGCCAATACACATCAATTACCATCATCAATTCATTGTTTTAAAGCATTAAACAAAGCCATTAAACACCATGCATCACCATACAACATTACCAAATTAGCAACATGCCAAAACAAGGATCTCTTACCTTGAGCATCCTTCAACATATAGCTTTCAAAACCAGCATTAAACCATGACTAAACATGTAACACCCACCGGTTCGGTCAAAGTGCGGTTCGAATATATAAGAGTGAATTTAGGAAAACCTAGTTCGGGTTGCATTAAAAATATGGAAAAATGTTCTAAAATCCTATTTTAATATATATAAGTGAACTGTGAAATCAATTTTATAAAATGAGGTTTGGAAGGGTGACATTTTGTCTAGTGACCAAAATGTAATTTTTGAAAACTGTGTGACTGTTTTAAAAAGGATTGAAACTTTGAATCTTTAAGGAGCTATTTACCCAAAGGGAGTTTCTCCAGATTTTTCTAAGATATTTAATGTTTTAATTCTGATTTTAAACAAAAGGAAAAGTGGAGGGAAGTTATTTTCTAACTAATTTTCCTAAAATCTCATTTTCCTTTTCTCTCATTTTCTCTCAAACCAAACACCTTTCTCCAGAGATTTCTCTTCTGATTTTGACACTAAAATCTCTATTTTCAATCCTCTTTTGGTTGCTAATCATCTCATCAACAAAACCTCACAAATTGCCATTTGATTCTTCAAGTTTTTTTGGTTCTAAAAGAGGAGAAACTCAAGTTTGGAGGTAAGAACGTCCTTCTCCTCTGAACTTCAAGTTCTTTACTGAAATTCCTAAGTTCTCAATCCTTATTTGATGATTTATAAATGGTTTTAAAGTTGTGTAATGGATCTTGGCTTAAAATGCAAGATTTAATGATTTTTAATGAATTTTCGTTGGATCTATTAAAGTAGTGATTTGAGGTGTATATTTGATGATAAATGAATGTTAAATTGATTGGAAATTGAGTTTTAATTAATGCAATCCCGGGTAGGTTGAATTTCCTAAGTTTAGCTTGTGATTCTTGGTTGTTTTTGGAGTGATCTTGTGGATCTATTGTTGCTGGAGGTATAAGGATGTTGTTAGGTCCTTTTTAGATGTTAAATGATGTTTATGGATGCTTAGTTTTGATGGTTTATGGATGGGCTTTGTTGAGGAGTTGTTTGGATGCATTTTCGGTTGTGTTTGGTGGCCAAAAATGGAGTGTGGATGAGAGCAGCGAGTTTAGGTGCTTTCATTGAAGCTATTAATGCATGATGATGCATTAATCTAATGTTTTGATGTGTTTAAAACAGGGGAGTCTTCTTTGGATCCAAGTGGTGGGGATTCGGAAGCTTGATTTTGTGTTTCGGCAAGAGGCGAAACGGAATAGGTGAGTGGATTTTGGTTTTCGGCTTTGAAACCAATGTTTTGGAGGTTTGGGAGCTTAGTCTAAGTCTAAACAACTTTGCTAAGCTCAAGAGTAAGTTTTCGGAAAAACTCTCTTGTTGAGGAACCATGTGATGGTTGGGTGCAATGTGTTTGTTGCATGTTTAAATTCTGTTTTTAAAGCATATCTAGCATGTTTGTTTGCTGAGATTATAAGCCATGTGTTTAAGGAAGCTCAAGGTTAGAGTTCCTTGTTTTTTTTTTAACATTGTTTTAAATGTGGTTAATGCTTAAAGTTGCATGATGTTTATGGCTTGGTTAAATGCTTTAAAACAGTGGATTATTGATGATAAATGATGTATATTGGCAAATGATGATTTGAAAAGGTTAAGGTCACTAAGGTGGTTAAAAGTCCTTGAGTGAGCCTTGTTTACTTAAGAACATCAAGGTGGTTAAAAGTCCTTGGATGATTCTTGTTAAGGAAACAAAGGTGTTTAAAAGTCCTTGTGTGGTCCTTTCCAAGGTGTTTAAAAGTCCTTGGGGCCAAGGTGTTTAAAAGTCCTTGGGGTGATTCATGTCATGGTGTTTAAAAGTCCATGGGCCAAGGTGTTTAAAAGTCCTTGGGGTCAAGGTGTTTAAAAGTCCTTGAGGTGAAACTTGTTAAGGACACAAAGGTGTTTAAAAGTCCTTGTGTGGTCCTTGCCATGGTGTTTAAAAGTCCATGGGGATAAGATCACAATGGTGTTTAAAAGTCCATGTGTGAGTCTTATGTTGATCTTGTTAAAAGATGGTAATTATCACTTGTGGCCAATATGACATGTTATGTTATGAAGCATGAAATGCTTGTTTAAGATTGCTTGTGAGCATGTTAAAGTGTATTTTGAAGTATGACTTGTAAAGTGTTTTATAAATGCATTATTGTGTGGTTTTAAGGAGCATTCCTCACTAAGCTTTTGCTTATGCTCTCTCTCTTTTCTTAAACCAATAATGCAGAACGTTAAGGTGCATTGAGGGCAGCAAGGAAGGCAAGCAATCAAGTGAAAGATAAGCTCATGTATGGGAAGGTTTTCTTAAACACCTTTAGCTATTGGTTTTTGGCAATGGGGGACCTATGTTGTTGCTTTGGGAGATGTTTTGGACTCCCTAGGTTGGATTTATGTTGTTGTTAATGTTGGTTTATGTAATTGGCCATTATGTGTTGGTTTGGAGGTTTTAGTGCATGAATGGTTTGCTTGTGTAGGAAGCATGCCTTTAGATTTGGGGCTTTTCATATGTGATGATATAATGATAATTGGTTGATGCAAATATGTCTCTTGTATGTTGTATGAGTTGCTGGTAAAGTTTGATAGCAATTGGAGCATGTTTGGTTGGTCAATTGTGTGTTTAAGCAAGCAATTTTCTACAATCTGTGCAGGCCGTATCGGAACAGTAGCCACCGTTTCGGAACGGGTGCCTTGTAGCAACCCAAGCGTCCGAAACGGGAGACACCGTTCCGAAACGGAAAGGCCACTGCCAGCCCTCGTTTCGGTACGCGTTGCGGAACGGCCCCGCGTTTCGAAACAGGCTCTCCCTGTTTCAGAACACCTGACCGTTGGGGGCTGACATTGGCAGTTATATGTTTCAAAATGTTTGCATTTTGGTCCCGAAACTTGTTTGTGCAATTGTATGAGTTTGGGATGTCCGTTTGAGCTGAAATTTGACAGTGATGCATGAAACATGATTAATTTCAAGTTGGTAACTTTAATTTGGGTGAAGTCTTTGTATTTATCAGAATTTACTTTTTGGTCCCTAAAGTTGTAAATTGTTCAATTGGGTCCCTGTTTGATCTCTGATGTTTATGATCTTTGAGTATGTTGTTTGAATGATCATAACTAGGGTTAATGTGCATCTAGACAAGTTTTAAAAGAAAAAAAGGGTCGTTAATCAAGGTTGACTTTCGGGTTGACTTTGGTTTTCCCCGTGTGACTTTCTTAATTCGGGTCAACCGTCTAGGCCAGGTTAAGGGGGTTACATTTGGTGGTATCAGAGCTGAGTTCTCGAGTAATTGGGAATGTGTATGTGAATGTTGAAGTATGTATGCTTTGTATGCTTGTTGGGTGAAAGCATGTTGAGTGAATTGCATGTATGTTGCAAATGAGATGTATGCTGTGATGAAGCATGTTGTGGGTACCCATTGCCAAATCAAAGCTAATGAAATGATGTTGATTTTAATTGGAAATGGGCTTGAGTACTTAGATTGCTTACCTTGCTGGGCCTGACTTTGTTTATTTGCATTGTGATTGCATAGTTAGAGTATGGCACCTCGTAGAGAGTTGAGGAGTAATGTGCGAGCTACGGCTCAAAATGAGAATGAAAACGAAGAGAATGTTGAGAGTGCGGTTTTACCTCCTCCACCTGGTGGTGGTGGTGCTGGGGCTGAAGAAGCTGGAGCTGCAGCTGGTGCTGAGGCTGCTGGACCTGAGGTTGGTCAGGGGCAAGCTGTTCCTGATATGTCAGTGTTAATTCAAGCTATAGCTGGTGCTTTTCAAGCAGCGGTAGCTGGAGCTCGTGGAGCTGGGCATCAGGAAGATGCTGGAGTTAGACTACCTTTGGAGCGTTTGCGCAGTCTGGGAGGGACTGAGTTCAGGGGTATGTCTGCTGAAGGTTCTGAGGCTTGGTTAGAGAGTACCAAGAGGATCTTGGGTCAGATGAGTTGCACTGATGTGCAGAAGCTTGGCTGTGTTGTGTCCTTGCTGCAGAAGGATGCATATACGTGGTGGACAACCACTATTGCTGGGATGGCAGAAGCTGATGTGACTTGGACATTCTTTCAGAATGTGTTCAAGAGAAGGTATCTGGGTGTGAGGTACCTAGATGAGAAAAAGAGGGAGTTCATGTCTCTTACCCAAGGGAGCATGACGGTGGCTGAGTATGAAGTGCAATTTGTTCGACTCAGGCAGTATGCACCTGAGCTTGTCCCGGATGAGCGAGCGAGGTGTGAAAGGTTCCGTTATGGCTTAGTGACGGATGTGAAGATGTATGTGCTGGCTACCGAGTATGATGATTTTGATGTGTTGGTGGGCCGAGCCAAGGATATTGAGATGAACTTGGGTTTATCTGCTAAAGGTGCTGGTAAGCGAGCAGTTGAATATAGTTCCGGTGGTGGACGGAACAAGAGGTGACGTGATCAGAAGTATCAGTCCTCGGCTAAGCGAGGTGGTGGAGCACCTGCTCGGGGAGGCAACGCTAGAGCTGATCCGAGTACTTGTTGGATATGTGGTTCGCATGGCCACATGAAACGTGATTGTCCTCGTGCTGTGAGGGAGGTGCAGGCTCCTGTTGCGGCAGCTGGTGATGGATGCTGGAACTGTGGATCTACGGAACATTTGAGGCGTGAGTGTCCTATGTTGGCTGGTGGCCAAGTTCGTGCTCCTGTTGTTGCAGCACCGCAGAGAGGTCGTGGGCGCGGCCGTGGTAATTTTCAGCGGAGAGAGAAAGGTGGCCGAGGTGTAGCTCATGTTGTAGCTGTACATCCAGAGGGTGGCGGACAGGCTAGAGTGTTTGCTCAGCGTGAGGGGAGGAATGACGCGGATGTGATCGCAGGTACTTTTACTCTGCAATCCTTGTCATTACTTTCCTTGGTTGATTCTGGATCTACGCACTCTTACATATTGCGTGAGCATGCTGAATTGCTTGGTTTGCCTGTTGAGTCTTTGGATGTTGGTATGCGTGTCACTAGTTCTTTTGGTGAGACTGTTGTGACTCGAAAGTTGTATAGAAGGTGTCCTTTGGTTGTTCAAGATCATGTTTTTCATGTTGACCTCATGGAGTTACCTTTCTATGGTTTTGATGTAATCCTTGGTATGGATTGGCTTGCTGAGCATCGTGCTGTGGTGGATTGTGAGAATAAGCGGGTTTCGCTGAAGCTTGCGGATGATTATGAAGTTGTAGTGGTTGGTGAGAATGTGAAGTTTCTTGCCAATGTGGTGTCTACCTTGGAGGCAAGCCGGATGTTGAGGCAAGGTTGTGAAGCTTACCTAGCTTTTGTGATGAATCCTAGCTCTAAGGAGTTGAGGGTGCAAGATATCAGGGTTGTGAAGGAGTTTCCTGGTGTGTTTCCTGAGGAGTTGCCTGGTTTACCTCCTAACCGCGAGGTGGAGTTTGGAATTGAGCTGTATGAGAATACAACTCCTGTGTCCATTACTCCCTATAGAATGGCACCTAAGGAGCTGAAAGAGCTGAAGACGCAGTTGCAAGAGTTGCTTGAGCATGGTTTCATTCGGCCGAGTGTGTCGCCTTGGGGTGCACCGGTCTTGTTCGTGAAGAAGAAGGATGGCACTATGAGAATGAGCATTGATTACCGTCAGCTGAACAAGTTGACTGTCAAGAATCGGTATCCTTTGCATAGAATTGATGATCTCTTTGATCAATTTCGGGGAGCTGCTGTGTTCTCTAAGATTGACTTGAGGTCAGGGTATTACCAGTTGAAGGTGAAGGATGTGGATGTGCCTAAGACAGCTTTCAGGACAAGGTATGGGCATTATGAGTTCCTCGTGATGCCGTTTGGTTTGACAAATGCTCCTGCTGCTTTCATGGACATGATGAATCGTGTGTTTCATGAATACCTGGACAAGTTTGTTGTGGTGTTCATTGATGATATCCTCGTGTACTCGCGTACTGAGGAGGAGCATGAAGAGCATTTGAGGATTGTGTTGCAAGCTTTGTTGGAGAATCAGCTTTATGCTAAGCTGAGCAAGTGCGAGTTCTGGTTAAGTGAAGTGGTGTTTCTTGGGCATGTGGTTTCTGCTGAGGGGATTCGTGTTGATCCTCAGAAGATTGAGGCGGTGAGGAATTGGAAGGTTCCTAAGTCTGTTCATGAAGTTCGTAGTTTCCTCGGTTTGGCAGGATACTACCGGAGGTTTGTGGATGGGTTTTCTAAGATTGCAGCACCTTTGACGAAGTTGTTGCAGAAAGATGTTAAGTATGAATGGACGGAAGCGAGACAGCAGGCTTTTGAGAAGCTTAAAGCAGCTTTGACACAAGCTCCTATCTTGGTTCAACCTGAATCAGGGAAAGAGTTTGTGGTGTATAGTGATGCGTCCTATGTTGGGTTGGGATGTGTGTTGATGCAAGAGGGTAAGGTGGTGGCTTATGCATCGCGGCAGTTGAAGGTGCATGAGCGCAATTATCCTACACATGACATAGAGTTGGCTGCGATGGTCTTTGCTTTGAAGATCTGGAGACATTACCTGTATGGTGAGAAGTGTACTGTGTACACGGATCACAAGAGTTTGAGGTATCTGATGTCTCAGAAGGAGTTGAATCTTAGGCAGCGGCGTTGGATGGAGTTGCTCAAGGATTATGATCTGACGATTGAGTACCATCCTGGAAAAGCTAATGTTGTAGCGGATGCCTTGAGTAGGAAGGTAGCTGTTGAGTTGCGGGCTATGTTTGCCAGTTTGAGTATTTCGCGTGATGGTGGTCTTGTGGCTGAGTTGCAAGTGAAACCATCTTTGGTTCTGTTGATCAAGGAAAAGCAGTTGCTGGATGATTCCTTGGTGCCGCATGTTCAGGATATCGCGGAGGGTAGACCTTCGGATTTCAGTTTTAATGATGATGGAGTGTTGTGTTTTGGGAGTCGGATAGTAGTGCCCAATGATGTTGAGTTGAGGCGTGCTATTCTGACTGAAGGTCATAGTAGTCCTTTTGCTATGCACCCTGGTAGTACTAAGATGTACCGTGATCTTCGTGATGAGTACTATTGGGTGGGTTTGAAAAAGGATGTTGCGGAGTTTGTGAGCAAGTGTTTGGTGTGTCAGCGAGTTAAGGCTGAGCATCAGTTTCCTTCAGGGTTGTTGCAACCGTTGAGAATCCCTGAGTGGAAGTGGGAAAGGGTTACCATGGATTTTGTATCTGGTTTACCTTTGTCACCGTCGAAGAAGAATTCGGTATGGGTGATTGTGGATCGCCTGACGAAGTGTGCGCATTTCTTACCTGTGCATACTACGTTTTCTTTGGATAAGCTTGCGGAGCTGTACATTGCTGAGATTGTGCGGCTGCATGGTGTGCCAAAGTCGATTGTGTCGGATAGGGATCCGAGGTTCACATCGCGTTTTTGGCAGTGTCTGCATCAAGCTTTGGGTACGAGGTTGAATTTCAGTACATCCTATCATCCTCAGTCGGATGGTCAGTCTGAGCGTGTTATCCAGATTTTGGAGGATATGTTGAGGTGCTGCGTGATTGAGTTTCAGGGCTCTTGGGAGAAGCATTTGCCTTTGGTTGAGTTTGCTTATAACAATAGTTATCAGGCAAGTATTCAAATGGCACCTTATGAGGCTTTGTATGGGAGGAAGTGTAGGACTCCTCTTTGTTGGGCTGAAACGGGTCAGAAGTTGGTTTCGATGCCGGCTTTGTTGAAAGGAACCACCGAGAAGGTGAAGCTCATTTGTGATCGTTTGAAGGCAGCTTCTGATCGGCAGAAGTCTTACGCGGATTTGAAGCGTAAGGAGATTGAGTATGCGGTGGGTGACCGTGTATTCTTGAAGGTTTCGCCTTGGAAGAAGGTGATGAGGTTTGGCCAGAAGGGTAAGTTAAGCCCTAGGTACGTTGGACCATACGAGGTGGTTGAGCGTGTGGGTCCTGTTGCGTACAGGTTGAGGTTACCTCAAGAGTTGGAGAAGATTCATGATGTGTTTCATGTTTCTATGCTCCGGAAGTATAGATCTGATCCTTCGCATTGGATGCCTGTGGAGGAAGTGGAATTGAATCCGGATTTGACCTATGATGAGGAACCGGTGAAGGTTCTGGATTCGGATAGCAAGGTTCTTCGTGGCAAGACCATTGAGTTGGTGAAGGTGTTGTGGAAGCACCGTGGTGTTGAGGAAGCCACGTGGGAGCGGAAGGATGACATGCTGAAGCAGTTTCCTTATCTCTTTCCTTCAGGTAAATTTCGAGGACGAAATTTCTTAAGGGGGGGGGGGAGTTGTAACGCCCCGGTTTTGGGCTTAGAAGTTTTGGGCGTTGACCGGTTCGGTCAAAGTGCGGTTCGAATATATAAGAGTGAATTTAGGAAAACCTAGTTCGGTTGCATTAAAAATATGGAAAAATGTTTTAAAATCCTCTTTTAATATATATAAGTGAACTGTGAAATCAATTTTACAAAATGAGGTTTGGAAGGGTGACATTTTGGCTAGTGACCAAAATGTAATTTTTGAAAACTGTGTGACTGTTTTAAAAAGGATTGAAACTTTGAATCTTTAAGGAGCTATTTACCCAAAGGGAGTTTCTCCAGATTTTTCTAAGATATTTAATGTTTTAATTCTGATTTTAAACAAAAGGAAAAGTGGAGGGAAGTTATTTTCTAACTAATTTTCCTAAAATCTCATTTTCCTTTTCTCTCATTTTCTCTCAAACCAAACACCTTTCTCCAGAGATTTCTCTTCTGATTTTGACACTAAAATCTCTCTTTTCAATCCTCTTTTGGTTGCTAATCATCTCATCAACAAAACCTCACCAATTGCCATTTGATTCTTCAAGTTTTTTTGGTTCTAAAAGAGGAGAAACTCAAGTTTGGAGGTAAGAACGTCCTTCTCCTCTGAACTTCAAGTTCTTTACTGAAATTCCTAAGTTCTCAATCCTTATTTGATGATTTATAAATGGTTTTAAAGTTGTGTAATGGATCTTGGCTTAAAATGCAAGATTTAATGATTTTTAATGAATTTTCGTTGGATCTATTAAAGCAGTGATTTGAGGTGTATATTTGATGATAAATGAATGTTAAATTGATTGGAAATTGAGTTTTAATTAATGCAATCCCGGGTAGGTTGAATTTCCTAAATTTAACTTGTGATTCTTGGTTGTTTTTGGAGTGATCTTGTGGATCTGTTGTTGCTGGAGGTATAAGGATGTTGTTAGGTCCTTTTTAGATGTTAAATGATGTTTATGGATGCTTAGTTTTGATGGTTTATGGCTGGGCTTTGTTGAGGAGTTGTTTGGATGCATTTTCGGTTGTGTTTGGTGGCCAAAAATGGAGTGTGGATGAGAGCAGCGAGTTTAGGTGCTTTCATTGAAGCTATTAATGCATGATGATGCATTAATCTACTGTTTTGATGTGTTTAAAACAGGGGAGTCTTCTTTGGATCCAAGTGGTGGTGATTCGGAAGCTTGATTTTGTGTTTCGGCAAGAGGCGAAACGGAATCGGTGAGTGGATTTTGGTTTTCGGCTTTGAAACCAATGTTTTGGAGGTTTGGGAGCTTAGTCTAAGTCTAAACAACTTTGCTAAGCTCAAGAGTAAGTTTTCGGAAAAACTCTCTTGTTGAGGAACCATGTGATGGTTGGGTGCAATGTGTTTGTTGCATGTTTAAATTCTGTTTTTAAAGCATATCTAGCATGTTTGTTTGCTGAGATTATAAGCCATGTGTTTAAGGAAGCTCAAGGTTAGAGTTCCTTGTTTTTTTTAACATTGTTTTAAATGTGGTTAATGCTTAAAGTTGCATGATGTTTATGGCTTGGTTAAATGCTTTAAAACAGTGGATTATTGATGATAAATGATGTATATTGGCAAGTGATGATTTGAAAAGGTTAAGGTCACTAAGGTGGTTAAAAGTCCTTGAGTGAGCCTTGTTTACTTAAGAACATCAAGGTGGTTAAAAGTCCTTGGATGATTCTTGTTACAGACACAAAGGTGTTTAAAAGTCCTTGTGTGGTCCTTTCCAAGGTGTTTAAAAGTCCTTGGGGCCAAGGTGTTTAAAAGTCCTTGGGGTGATTCATGTCATGGTTTTTAAAAGTCCATGGGCCAAGGTGTTTAAAAGTCCTTGGGGTCAAGGTGTTTAAAAGTCCTTGAAGTGAAACTTGTTAAGGACACAAAGGTGTTTAAAAGTCCTTGTGTGGTCCTTGCCATGGTGTTTAAAAGTCCATGGGGATAAGATCACAATGGTGTTTAAAAGTCCATGTGTGAGTCTTATGTTGATCTTGTTAAAAGATGGTAATTATCACTTGTGGCCAATATGACATGTTATGTTATGAAGCATGAAATGCTTGTTTAAGATTGCTTGTGAGCATGTTAAAGTGTATTTTGAAGTATGACTTGTAAAGTGTTTTATAAATGCATTATTGTGTGGTTTTAAGGAGCATTCCTCACTAAGCTTTTGCTTACGCTCTCTCTCTTTTCTTAAACCAATAATGCAGAACGTTAAGGTGCATTGAGGGCAGTAAGGAAGGCAAGCAATCAAGTGAAAGATAAGCTCATGTATGGGAAGGTTTTCTTAAACACCTTTAGCTATTAGTTTTTGGCAATGGGGGACCTATGTTGTTGCTTTGGGAGATGTTTTGGACTCCCTAGGTTGGATTTATGTTGTTGTTAATGTTGGTTTATGTAATTGGCCATTATGTGTTGGTTTGGAGGTTTTAGTGCATGAATGGTTTGCTTGTGTAGGAAGCATGCCTTTAGATTTGGGGCTTTTCATATGTGATGATATAATGATAATTGGTTGATGCAAATATGTCTCTTGTATGTTGTATGAGTTGCTGGTAAAGTTTGATAGCAATTGGAGCATGTTTGGTTGGTCAATTGTGTGTTTAAGCAAGCAATTTTCTGCAATCTGTGCAGGCCGTATCGGAACAGTAGCCACCGTTTCGGAACGGGTGCCTTGTAGCAACCCAGGCGTCCGAAACGGGAGACACCTGTAACGCCCCGGTTTTGGGCTTAGAAGTTTTGGGCGTTGACCGGTTTGGTCAAAGTCCTGTTCGAATCTAAAGAGGTTAAATTAGGAAAGCCTAGTTCGGGTTGCATTAAAAATATGGAAAAATGTTCTAAAATCATCTTTTAATATAATTAGATGAACTGTGAAAACAATTTTGGAAAATGAGGTTTGGAAGGTTGACATTTTGGCTAGTGACCAAAATGTAATTTTCGCAAATTTGGTGGCTGTTTTAAAAAGGATTGAAACTTTGAATCTTTAAGGAGCTATTTGCCCAAAAGTGAATTCTCCAGATTTTTCTAAGATATTTTAATCCTAAATTCTGATTTTAAAGGTTTCATAAAAGGAGGGAAACTCATTTTTACTATTTTCTTTCCTAACTTCCTATTTTCTTCTCTCATTTTCTCTCCAACCAAACATTTCTTTTTCCAGAGATTTTGATCTGATTTCTTCATCTAAAATCATCCTTTCAACTCACAATTGATAGCAAATCATTGTGTCATCAAAACCTACTCAATTGCTACAAGTTTCAACAAGGTTTTCATTCCAAAAAGTGGAGAATCACAAGTTTGGAGGTATGAACGATTTCTCCTCTGAACTTTAAGTTCTTTAATGAAATTCCTAAAGTTTTCAATCCTAAATTTATGTTTAATTAAAGGTTTTCAAGTAGATTTGTGGATCTTGGCTAATTATGCAAGATTTTGATGTTTTCACTTGATTTTCGTTAGATCTGAGTAATCTGGGTTTTAAGAGGTGTTTTTGATGTTAAATGAACTCTAAATTGATAAGGAAATGAGTTTTGATCAATGCAATCTCGGATAGGTTGAGTTTCCTAAGTTTAGCTTGTGTTTTAAGGTGGTTTTTGAGGTGATCTTGGTGATCTGATGTTGCTGGAGGTATAAGGATGGTTGTAGGTTGTTTTTAGATGTTAAATGGTGATGATGGATGTTAGGTTTTGCTGGGTTATGGCTGGGCTTTGTTTAGAAGTGGTTTTGATGCATTTTCGGTTGTGTTTGGTGGCCGAAAATGGAGGTTGGATGAGAGCAGCGAGTTTAGGTGCTTTCATTGAAGTAATTGATGCATGGTGATGCATTAATTTACTGCTTTGATGTGTTGAAACAGGGGAGGCATCTTTGGATCCAAGTTTGGTTGATCCGGAAGCTTGATTTCGTGCTTCGGCAAGTGGCGAAGTGGAAACCGGTGAGTGCAATTGTGGAAATTGGATTTTCAGCTTTTTAAACCAAGGTTTGAAGGTTGTGGGAGCTTAGTTTAAGTCTAAACAACTTTGCTAAGCTCAAGTGTAAGTTTTCGGATTTTCTCTCTAGTGGTGGCCATGATTTTGATGTGATGCAATATGATGATTTGCATGTTTTAATTACTGTTTTGAAAGCATGTTTTAGCATGGTTTTTGCTGATGATGTAAGCCATATGTTGAAGGTAACTCTAGGTAGGAGTTCCTTGATTTTGTACATTGAAATGGTGTGGTTTGATGCTTTGAAATGCATGATGAATATGGCTTGATTTAATGCTTTAAACAGTGGATTAAATGATGAAAATGATGTATATTGGCAAGTGATGTTTTTAAAATGTTAAGGTCACTAAGGTGGTTAAAAGTCCTTGAGTGAGCCTTGTTACTTATGAACATCGAGGTGGTTAAAAGTCCTTGGATGGTTCATGTTGCGGACACTAAGGTGTTTAAAAGTCCTTAGGTGATCCTTTCTATGGTGTTTAAAAGTCCATAGGCCAAGGTGTTTAAAAGTCCTTGGGATCAAGGTGTTTAAAAGTCCTTGATGTGATTCAATTCATGGTGTTTAAAAGTCCATGGCCAAGGTGTTTAAAAGTCCTTGGGATCAAGGTGTTTAAAAGTCCTTGATGAGATACTTTCTATGGTGTTTAAAAGTCCATAGGCCAAGGTGTTTAAAAGTCCTTGGGGCCAAGGTGTTTAAAAGTCCTTGGGAAGTTGTTGAACTTGTTTTATGAAATGGAAATTGTCACTTGAGCCAATATGACATGTTAAGTATGTAAGAAGCATGAGATGCTTGTTTTGATATTTAATATGAAGCATGAGATTGCTTGTTTTAAAGTGTGCTTCGAGCATGTGCAAAGGTTGATTTTAAGCATGATTTATAAATGGTTTTAATTGCATTATTGAATTGTTTTTAATGAGCATGCCTCACTAAGCTTTTGCTTACGCTCTCTACGTTTTCTTAATTCAATAATGCAGATCATTAGAGTACCTTAAGGGCAGCAAGAAAGGGCAAGCAATCAAGTTCAAGTGAAGCTCAAAGTATGAAGGTTTTATAAGTGCAATTTAGCTTTTGTATGTTTTGGCAATGGGGGACCAATGTGTATGTTTTGGGAGGTGTTTGAGGCTCCCTAAGTATGTTGAATGTTGATGTGTTGCTGGTTTTTGCATTGGATCCATATATGCTTGTTTTGGAAGTATGGTGTTGAATAGCTAGCTTGTTAGGAAGCATGCCATTAGAATTTGGGGCTTTTCATATGTGTTGGTTATATGTTGAATTGGTGCTGCATTTATGGTCCTTGCATGTTGGTAGACTTTGTGGTATGATTTGGTGTTGTTTAATTGAAGTTTGAAGCATGTTTGTTGCTATTTTATGTCGATTTCTGGCAGGAGTATCGATACTCAAGCTTGCGTATCGATACGCGAGAGCCAAATCTGCAGATTTCTGGCCATGCGTATCGATACGGGTTGGGTATCGATACTCGTCCGAGTTTCTGTTTTCCCCGTGTATCGATACGACTCCAGGCGTATCGATACACGACCGTTAATCTGGTTAAAAGTATCTTTAAATGTTTTGTTTGGTTTACGTTTTGGTCCTGAATCTTGTTTGTTCAATTGTATGAGTTTGGGAAGTCCTTTTGAGCTGAAATTTCACAGAGAAGCATGAAACCTATTTAATTTCAAGATGGTAACTTCAAATTTGGTTAAGTCCTTATATTTATCAGAAATTACAATTTGGTCCCTAAAGTTGTAATTTGTTCAATTGGGTCCCTGTTTGACCTCTGATGTTTGTGATCTTTGAGTATGTTGTTTGTATGATCACACATAGGTGTAATGTGCATCTAGATAAGATTAAAAAGAAAAAAAAAGGGTCGTTAATCAAGGTTGACTTTCGGGTTGACTTTGGTTTTCCCCGTGTGACTTTCTTAATTCGGGTCAACCGTCTAGGCCGGGTTAAGGGGGTTACATTTGGTGGTATCAGAGCTGAGTTCTCGAGTAATTGGGAATGTATGTATGCATGATTGAAGCATGTTGCTTTGTATGCTTGTTGTTTGAAAGCATGTTCGGTGGCTTGAGATGTTGATGCAACTGAGTTGTATGTTGTGATGTTGCATGCTGAGGGTACCCATTGCCAAACAAAAGCTAATGAAATGAAATTGATTTTGATTGAAATGGAGCTTGAATACTTGGATTGCTTACCTTGCTGGGCCTGACTTGTTTTATTTTGCATTGTTGTTGCATGGTAAAAGTATGGCACCACGTAGAGAGTTAAGAGGTAATGCGAGAGCTGCGGCTCCTAACGAGAATGAGAATGAAGAGCACACTGGTAGTGCTGTGTTACCCCCTCCTCCGCCTGGTGGTGGTGATGGAGGTGCGAGAGCTGAAGCTGCAGCTGATGCTGGTGCTGGAGCTGCAGGACCAGAGGTTGGTCAGGGGCAAGCGATGCCTGATATGTCTGCTTTGGTACAAGCTATTGCGGGTGCTTTTCGAGCAGCAGTAGCTGGAGCTCAGGGAGCTGGGCATCAAGGGGATGCTGGAGTCAGATTGCCTTTGGAGCGTCTGCGCAGTCTTGGAGGGACTGAGTTTAGAGGTTTATCAGCTGAGAGTTCTGAGGCTTGGCTTGAGAGTACCAAGCGTATCTTGGGTCAGATGAGTTGCACGGATGTGCAAAAGCTGGGCTGTGTTGTGTCCTTGCTGCAGGACGATGCTTATACATGGTGGACGACCACCATAGTTGGAATGGCTGAAGCTGATGTTACCTGGACATTCTTTCAGAATGTGTTTAAGAGAAGATATCTGGGAGTGAGATATCTGGATGAGAAAAAGCGGGAATTCATGTCTCTTACTCAAGGGAGCATGAGTGTAGCTGAGTACGAGGTACAGTTTGTACGGCTCAGTCAGTATGCACCGGAGCTGATACCCGATGAGCGGGCGAGGTGTGAGAGGTTTCGTTACGGTCTTGTGACGGATGTAAAGACATACATGTTGGCTGCTGAGTATGAGGATTTTGATGTGTTGGTGAGTCGATCCAAGGACATTGAGATGAACCTGAGTTTGTCTGCTAGAGGTGCTGGAGCAAGTGCTGGAAAGAGACCAGCTGAGTATAGTTCCGGAGGTGGACGGAACAAGAGGGGACGCGATCAGAAGTATCAGTCCTCAGCCAAGAGAGGTGGCGGTGCACCTGCTAGAGGAGGTTATGCTAGAGCTGATCCTAGTGCTTGTTGGATCTGTGGTTCACGTGGTCACTTGAAGCGTGACTGTCCTCGTGCTGAGAGAGTAGCACAAGCTCCTGCTGTGGCAGCTGGTAATGCTGGTGGAAATGGATGCTGGAATTGTGGTTCTGCAGACCACATAAGGCGAGATTGTCCGAGGTTGGCTGGTGGCCAAGAGCGTGCTCCTGTTGTTGCAGCAGCGCAGAGAGGTCGTGGGCGCGGCCGTGGTAATTTCCAGAGGAGAGAGGAAGGTGGCCGAGGGGTAGCTCATGTTGTAGCTATTCAGCCTGAAGGTGGAGGCCAAGCGAGGGTGTATGCTCAGAGAGAGGGCAGGAATGATGCAGATGTGATTGCAGGTACCTTTACTTTGCAGTCCTTGTCATTGCTTTCTTTGATTGATTCTGGATCTACGCATTCATATATTCTTCGTGAGCATGCTGAATTGCTTGGTTTGCCTGTTGAGTCTTTGGATGTTGGTGTTCGGGTCACTAGTTCTTTTGGTGAGACTGTTGTGACTCGAAAGTTGTTTAGAAGGTGCCCTTTGGTTGTTCAAGAACATGTCTTTCATGTTGATCTTATGGAGTTGCCCTTCTATGGTTTTGATGTGATCCTTGGTATGGATTGGCTTGCTGAGCATCGTGCTGTTGTGGATTGTGAGAATAAGCGTGTTTCGCTTAAGCTTGCGGATGATTATGAAGTTGTGGTGGTTGGTGAGAATGTGAAGTTTCTTGCCAATGTTGTGTCTTCTTTGGAGGCGAGTAGGATGCTGAGGCAAGGTTGCGAAGCTTATCTAGCTTTTGTGATGAATCCTAGCTCAAAGGAGTTGAGGGTGCAAGATATCAGGGTTGTAAAGGAGTTTCCTGGTGTTTTTCCTGAGGAGTTGCCTGGTTTACCTCCTAACCGCGAGGTGGAGTTTGGAATTGAGCTGTATGAGAATACAACTCCTGTGTCCATTACTCCATATAGAATGGCATCTAAGGAGCTGAAGGAGCTGAAGACGCAGTTGCAAGAGCTGCTTGATCGTGGTTTTATCCGGCCGAGTGTATCGCCTTGGGGTGCTCCTGTCTTGTTTGTGAAGAAGAAGGATGGCACTATGAGAATGTGCATTGATTACCGTCAGCTGAACAAGTTGACTATCAAGAATCGGTATCCTTTGCCGAGGATTGATGATCTCTTTGATCAATTTCGGGGAGCAGCTGTGTTCTCTAAGATTGACTTGAGGTCAGGGTATTACCAGTTGAAGGTGAAAGATGTGGATGTGCCTAAGACAGCTTTCAGGACCAGGTATGGGCATTATGAGTTCCTTGTGATGCCGTTTGGGTTGACAAATGCTCCTGCTGCTTTCATGGACATGATGAATCGTGTTTTTCATGAATACCTGGACAAGTTCGTTGTGGTGTTCATTGATGATATCCTCGTGTACTCGCGTACTGAGGAGGAACATGAAGAGCATCTGAGGATTGTTTTGCAAGCTTTGTTGGAAAATCAGCTTTATGCTAAGTTGAGTAAGTGTGAGTTCTGGCTTAGGGAGGTGGTGTTTCTTGGGCATGTTGTCTCAGCTGAGGGGATTCGTGTTGATCCTCAGAAGATTGAGGCGGTTATGAGCTGGAAGATTCCTAAGTCTGTTCATGAGGTCCGTAGTTTCCTTGGTTTGGAGGGATACTACCGGAGGTTTGTGGATGGTTTTTCCAAGATTGCTGCTCCTTTGACGAAGCTTTTGCAAAAGGATGTTATGTATGAGTGGACAGAAGCGAGGCAGCAAGCTTTTGAGAAGCTGAAGTTGGCTTTGACGCAAGCTCCTATCTTGATTCAGCCTGAATCAGGGAAAGAGTTTGTGGTTTACAGTGATGCATCCTATGTTGGTTTGGGGTGTGTGCTGATGCAGGAGGGTAAGGTTGTGGCTTATGCGTCGCGGCAGTTGAAGGTGCATGAGCGCAATTATCCTACGCACGATATTGAGCTGGCTGCAGTGGTTTTTGCTCTGAAGATCTGGAGACATTATCTGTATGGTGAGAAGTGTACTGTGTACACAGATCACAAGAGTTTGAGGTATCTGATGTCTCAGAAGGAGTTGAATCTAAGGCAGCGTCGTTGGTTGGAGTTGCTCAAGGATTATGATCTGACGATTGAGTATCATCCTGGAAAGGCCAATGTTGTTGCGGATGCCTTGAGTAGGAAGGTAGCTGTTGAGCTGAGGGCGATGTTTGCTAGCTTGAGCATATCGCGAGATGGTGGTCTTGTGGCTGAGTTGCAAGTGAAGCCATCTTTGGTTCAGTTGATCAAGGATAAGCAGTTGTTGGATGATTCCTTGGTGTCTCATGTTCAGGATATCGCGGAGGGTAGACCTTCGGATTTCTGTTTCAATGATGATGGTGTGCTGTGTTTTGGGAGTCGAATAGTAGTGCCTGCTGATGCTGAGTTGAGGCGTGCTATTCTGACTGAAGGTCATAGTAGTCCTTTTGCTATGCACCCTGGTAGTACTAAGATGTATCGTGATCTTCGTGATGAGTACTATTGGGTTGGTTTGAAGAAGGATGTTGCGGAGTTTGTGAGCAAGTGTTTGGTGTGTCAGCGAGTTAAGGCTGAGCATCAGTTCCCTTCTGGGTTGTTGCAACCGTTGAAAATCCCTGAATGGAAGTGGGAGAGGGTTACCATGGATTTTGTATCTGGTTTACCTTTGTCTCCATCAAAGAAGAATTCGGTCTGGGTGATTGTGGATCGCCTGACGAAGTGTGCGCATTTCTTGCCTGTGCATACTACGTTTTCTTTGGATAAGCTGGCAGAGCTGTACCTTGCTGAGGTGGTGAAGCTGCATGGTGTGCCTAAGTCGATTGTGTCGGATCGGGATCCGAGGTTCACATCGCGTTTTTGGCAGTGTTTGCATCAAGCTTTGGGTACAAGGTTGCATTTCAGTACATCCTATCATCCTCAGTCGGATGGTCAGTCTGAGCGAGTTATTCAGATTTTGGAGGATATGTTGAGATGCTGTGTGATCGAGTTCCAAGGTTCTTGGGAGAAGCATCTGCCTTTGGTTGAGTTCGCTTATAACAATAGTTATCAGGCGAGTATACAGATGGCACCTTATGAGGCTCTGTACGGGAGGAAGTGTAGGACTCCTCTTTGTTGGGCTGAAACTGGTCAAAAGTTGGTTTCGATGCCTGCTTTGTTGAAAGGGACCACCGAGAAGGTGAAGCTCATTTGTGAGCGGTTGAAGGCTGCCTCTGATCGGCAGAAGTCTTACGCGGATTTGAAGCGTAAAGAGATAGAGTATGCGGTGGGTGACCGTGTGTTCTTGAAGGTTTCGCCTTGGAAGAAGGTGATGAGGTTTGGCCGGAAGGGTAAGCTGAGCCCTAGATACATTGGACCGTATGAGGTGGTTGAGCGTGTGGGTCCTGTTGCGTATCGGTTGAGGTTACCTCAGGAGTTGGAGAAGATTCATGATGTGTTCCATGTTTCTATGCTCCGGAAGTATAGATCTGATCCTTCACATGTGATGCCTGTTGAGGATGTGGTTTTGAATCCGGATTTGACCTATGATGAGGAACCGGTGAAGGTTCTGGATTCAGATAGCAAGGTTCTTCGTGGCAAGACCATTGAGTTGGTGAAGGTGTTGTGGAAGCATCGAGGTGTTGAGGAAGCCACGTGGGAGCGAAAGGAAGACATGCTGAAGCAGTTTCCTTATCTCTTTCCTTCAGGTAAATTTCGAGGACGAAATTTCTTAAGGGGGGGAGAGTTGTAACGCCCCGGTTTTGGGCTTAGAAGTTTTGGGCGTTGACCGGTTTGGTCAAAGTCCTGTTCGAATCTAAAGAGGTTAAATTAGGAAAGCCTAGTTCGGGTTGCATTAAAAATATGGAAAAATGTTCTAAAATCATCTTTTAATATAATTAGATGAACTGTGAAAACAATTTTGGAAAATGAGGTTTGGAAGGTTGACATTTTGGCTAGTGACCAAAATGTAATTTTCGCAAATTTGGTGGCTGTTTTAAAAAGGATTGAAACTTTGAATCTTTAAGGAGCTATTTGCCCAAAAGTGAATTCTCCAGATTTTTCTAAGATATTTTAATCCTAAATTCTGATTTTAAAGGTTTCATAAAAGGAGGGAAACTCATTTTTACTATTTTCTTTCCTAACTTCCTATTTTCTTCTCTCATTTTCTCTCCAACCAAACATTTCTTTTTCCAGAGATTTTGATCTGATTTCTTCATCTAAAATCATCCTTTCAACTCACAATTGATAGCAAATCATTGTGTCATCAAAACCTACTCAATTGCTACAAGTTTCAACAAGGTTTTCATTCCAAAAAGTGGAGAATCACAAGTTTGGAGGTATGAACGATTTCTCCTCTGAACTTTAAGTTCTTTAATGAAATTCCTAAAGTTTTCAATCCTAAATTTATGTTTAATTAAAGGTTTTCAAGTAGATTTGTGGATCTTGGCTAATTATGCAAGATTTTGATGTTTTCACTTGATTTTCGTTAGATCTGAGTAATCTGGGTTTTAAGAGGTGTTTTTGATGTTAAATGAACTCTAAATTGATAAGGAAATGAGTTTTGATCAATGCAATCTCGGATAGGTTGAGTTTCCTAAGTTTAGCTTGTGTTTTAAGGTGGTTTTTGAGGTGATCTTGGTGATCTGATGTTGCTGGAGGTATAAGGATGGTTGTAGGTTGTTTTTAGATGTTAAATGGTGATGATGGATGTTAGGTTTTGCTGGGTTATGGCTGGGCTTTGTTTAGAAGTGGTTTTGATGCATTTTCGGTTGTGTTTGGTGGCCGAAAATGGAGGTTGGATGAGAGCAGCGAGTTTAGGTGCTTTCATTGAAGTAATTGATGCATGGTGATGCATTAATTTACTGCTTTGATGTGTTGAAACAGGGGAGGCATCTTTGGATCCAAGTTTGGTTGATCCGGAAGCTTGATTTCGTGCTTCGGCAAGTGGCGAAGTGGAAACCGGTGAGTGCAATTGTGGAAATTGGATTTTCAGCTTTTTAAACCAAGGTTTGAAGGTTGTGGGAGCTTAGTTTAAGTCTAAACAACTTTGCTAAGCTCAAGTGTAAGTTTTCGGATTTTCTCTCTAGTGGTGGCCATGATTTTGATGTGATGCAATATGATGATTTGCATGTTTTAATTACTGTTTTGAAAGCATGTTTTAGCATGGTTTTTGCTGATGATGTAAGCCATATGTTGAAGGTAACTCTAGGTAGGAGTTCCTTGATTTTGTACATTGAAATGGTGTGGTTTGATGCTTTGAAATGCATGATGAATATGGCTTGATTTAATGCTTTAAACAGTGGATTAAATGATGAAAATGATGTATATTGGCAAGTGATGTTTTTAAAATGTTAAGGTCACTAAGGTGGTTAAAAGTCCTTGAGTGAGCCTTGTTACTTATGAACATCGAGGTGGTTAAAAGTCCTTGGATGGTTCATGTTGCGGACACTAAGGTGTTTAAAAGTCCTTAGGTGATCCTTTCTATGGTGTTTAAAAGTCCATAGGCCAAGGTGTTTAAAAGTCCTTGGGATCAAGGTGTTTAAAAGTCCTTGATGTGATTCAATTCATGGTGTTTAAAAGTCCATGGCCAAGGTGTTTAAAAGTCCTTGGGATCAAGGTGTTTAAAAGTCCTTGATGAGATACTTTCTATGGTGTTTAAAAGTCCATAGGCCAAGGTGTTTAAAAGTCCTTGGGGCCAAGGTGTTTAAAAGTCCTTGGGAAGTTGTTGAACTTGTTTTATGAAATGGAAATTGTCACTTGAGCCAATATGACATGTTAAGTATGTAAGAAGCATGAGATGCTTGTTTTGATATTTAATATGAAGCATGAGATTGCTTGTTTTAAAGTGTGCTTCGAGCATGTGCAAAGGTTGATTTTAAGCATGATTTATAAATGGTTTTAATTGCATTATTGAATTGTTTTTAATGAGCATGCCTCACTAAGCTTTTGCTTACGCTCTCTACGTTTTCTTAATTCAATAATGCAGATCATTAGAGTACCTTAAGGGCAGCAAGAAAGGGCAAGCAATCAAGTTCAAGTGAAGCTCAAAGTATGAAGGTTTTATAAGTGCAATTTAGCTTTTGTATGTTTTGGCAATGGGGGACCAATGTGTATGTTTTGGGAGGTGTTTGAGGCTCCCTAAGTATGTTGAATGTTGATGTGTTGCTGGTTTTTGCATTGGATCCATATATGCTTGTTTTGGAAGTATGGTGTTGAATAGCTAGCTTGTTAGGAAGCATGCCATTAGAATTTGGGGCTTTTCATATGTGTTGGTTATATGTTGAATTGGTGCTGCATTTATGGTCCTTGCATGTTGGTAGACTTTGTGGTATGATTTGGTGTTGTTTAATTGAAGTTTGAAGCATGTTTGTTGCTGTTTTATGTCGATTTCTGGCAGGAGTATCGATACTCAAGCTTGCGTATCGATACGCGAGAGCCAAATCTGCAGATTTCTGGCCATGCGTATCGATACGGGTTGGGTATCGATACTCGTCCGAGTTTCTGTTTTCCCCGTGTATCGATACGACTCCAGGCGTATCGATACACGACCGTTAATCTGGTTAAAAGTATCTTTAAATGTTTTGTTTGGTTTACGTTTTGGTCCTGAATCTTGTTTGTTCAATTGTATGAGTTTGGGAAGTCCTTTTGAGCTGAAATTTCACAGAGAAGCATGAAACCTATTTAATTTCAAGATGGTAACTTCAAATTTGGTTAAGTCCTTATATTTATCAGAAATTACAATTTGGTCCCTAAAGTTGTAATTTGTTCAATTGGGTCCCTGTTTGACCTCTGATGTTTGTGATCTTTGAGTATGTTGTTTGTATGATCACACATAGGTGTAATGTGCATCTAGATAAGATTAAAAAGAAAAAAAAAGGGTCGTTAATCAAGGTTGACTTTCGGGTTGACTTTGGTTTTCCCCGTGTGACTTTCTTAATTCGGGTCAACCGTCTAGGCCGGGTTAAGGGGGTTACAACACCGTTCCGAAATGGAAAGGCCACTGCCAGCCCTCGTTTCGGTACGCATTGCGGAACGGCCCCGCGTTTCGAAACAGGCTCTCCCTGTTTCGGAACACCTGACCGTTGGGGGCTGACATTGGCAGTTATATGTTTAAAAATGTTTGCATTTTGGTCCCGAAACTTGTTTGTGCAATTGTATGAGTTTGGGATGTCCGTTTGAGCTGAAATTTGACAGTGATGCATGAAACATGATTAATTTCAAGTTGGTAACTTTAATTTGGGTGAAGTCCTTGTATTTATCAGAATTTACTTTTTGGTCCCTAAAGTTGTAAATTGTTCAATTGGGTCCCTGTTTGATCTATGATGTTTATGATCTTTGAGTATGTTGTTTGAATGATCATAACTAGGGTTAATGTGCATCTAGACAAGTTTTAAAAGAAAAAAGGGTCGTTAATCAAGGTTGACTTTCGGGTTGACTTTGGTTTTCCCCGTGTGACTTTCTTAATTCGGGTCAACCGTCTAGGCCGAGTTAAGGGGGTTACAGAGAAATATTAGAATCAAGTTTGAGCGGGATATTAAATCAAATTTAATATCTCATTTGACCCTTCAGATCCAAGTCTGGTGAAACAAGCATCCAGGGAATTCTAAGAGCCTCTCACCTACCCTTTCTCCGTTCAAACCCCGACGAGCTCTCGCCGGCCGGCCGTGACATCCGTCGTCCCCACCATCGCCACCGCCGCCCCATCGCCACAAAAACCGACCTGCCATCCTTTGTTTCTGCCTGTCTTTCGTACGAAAATAGTGGAAAACTGTTCGACTTCACCAACCCCGATCTGCTTCGCCGTCACTCCGTGCGCGACACCGCCGCTGCCGGCGTGTAGATCGTCTCACTCCGGTCACCTAGCCTCCAAGCACGCGCGCTGTTGTGCTTCCGTTCACCGTATATAACGGTTCAAAGCTCCAGCGTTTTAGTTCTCGCAAACTTCCCCCTCTGTTTCCGGCCGATGGAGGAATCCGTTCGGGTCATGGGTGTGACCGTTGAACTCTCCGTGTCAAGACGTACAAAACCCGACCATTTGTTTGGTTGTTCGACTCCGGCAAGGGCCTCGTCGGAATAGGGCACCTTTCCGACCGTTTTATTTCATTTAGGTAAGGTCCGGTGAGATTTTCCGGCTGGTTTCGAGTTTAGATGGATGGATTTTGAAGTTAGTTTAACGGGTTCTCTTTTCCGGCAGGATCGAAGCGTCTGGGTCTCCGATGACCTTTCCCGGCGATCGTCCGGCGATCCGCAATTCTAAGGGTGAGTGAACCGGTTCGCGCATGGCCCAATTGTCTAAACCGGCCCAACCCGGTTCGAGCCTCTAATTCAAGCCCAAATTTGAGTCTGGTCCGAGTTGTTTGACCCAAACCCGAGTCCGACCCGACCCGTTAACCCGTGTCAACTCGTCCGAGTCAGCCCGAGTCAACTCAGTGAGTCAACTCGTCTGAACCAACTCAGTTGACTGCTGACATCAGTATGACATCAGCTTTGACGGCTGCTGATGTCAGCATGACGTCAGCGTTGACTTTGACTGTTGACCAAAAAGTCAACTTTTCCGAAAACTTCCGTTTTATGTTTCTCGACGTCCTGAATCCGATTTTGAAGCCTGTTTCGTAAAATTCTGACCCGAAAGCCTCCAAATCTGACCTTGAACCCGAACTTGTTTATGTATTTATCTATTCAGTTAAGTGTTCTATGAATAAGGACTAAAATGGGATATTGTGTGATTGAAGGTACTCACAATTCCTTGAATACGAATGGTGGAGGGACGTCAAATCCGGGGTCAAGGGTGTTCAAATGTCGTTTGACGGTCAATTGATACAGCAAGGATTCAAGGTAATACATCACTACCTTCTACATGCTTTTGTAACATGTTGGTAATTGGTTAACGCTTGCACGACCATGTTTGAGTATGTGATTACTTCCGCCTATGTCGATCATTTATGAGATAAAAATAATAATGGCCAGTACAAATACTCGAATAAGAGGTCTGATAAATCGAAAGGGTTTTCGAGTTCAGTAAGCGATTACTAAAAACGGTTGATCTCCAAATCTGATTATGTTGGCTAATGAATTACAAAAATGCCCTTGATGTATAAAATGACTAAAATACCTCTATCATTGAAGTGGTCTAAGAATCTACACTAGATTCAGTATATCAACTAATTCCTCTGAAAATCTTGAAACTGGCTTGGGAAGTTATAATAACGAGGCTTCACCTTTGAGATTGTAAATTGCTCAAATTCTTTTTGAAACTGAATAAATTTCTGAAGACGTTTGCGAGAAAATAATTGTATGTTTGGATTAGTTAAAGTCGCGTAAATTGCTAAATTGATTGGAATGACTGAAATGTTTGGAATTTCTGATAAGGCTGAATCGATCGGAACATCCTTAATGACCAAAAGGAATAATCATCCCTCGACACCGTTTGCCCAATTAATCAAAATGATGGATTTACCCTCGAGAACTTTAACGAATGAATAGATGGAAGAACCGAGAAATTTTGAATAATTGGAACATTTTCGAGTATCGTAATATTTGAAATACTCTCGTATGCTGATAAGACCAAAATGGGTCCCAATGACCCTAAGACATGGAATTAGAAAATCCCAATAAAGGGAAACAAATGTAATGTCTCTAAATGTGGTAAAATACGACCAGTGCCAGTTGGTCATTTCAGATACCATGATGGTAGCGTGAGAATATCGTGTGAAGGCACGTGCAATTTATTCGGAGAAAGTACATAGTTAATATTGAGAGTGACTTGTTCTCCTAAGGCACATTCGATGTTTTGGAATGAGTTCAGATATAATGCACATGCTTGAATACTTGGAAAACACCACTCGAATATATGCTTAATTTCTGGTAATAAGTTCAATGGACGATTGGTGAAGGTGATCTATTGATGTTATGCTCTGTAGTCAGTTCTGAGAAATGAATAGTTGAAGTATGCCTATCCGGTGAGATATTAAACACTGTGTTAATGAGTACCGATTAGTTTGAAGGTGCTCGGAAACTTGACGAGCAACCAGAATTCCTAAATTTTGTGCATCACCGTTTATACCTTGTTGGTTCAAATTACCAGTTTACCCCCAAGGAGGAAAATGACCTTAATACCCTCATAGGCTGTAACATTTAATTCTGATCGCGGTATATCTGAAATCCCAATGATTCTGATGCATCAACTTCCAATGTTGATTAAATCCGTCTTATCGAACTCTCTTATTTGTAGGGACCTCATTCTGAAATCAGCCCAAATTTGTCAAATATCATCTTTCCGATATCTATCAAGTACCCCTGAGAAATGAATCGGATCATAAAGCGCGTATCATGTATCTGTAAATTCTTTCTGTTCTAAACCAAGACAATATGCTTAAAATTTTAAAGTATGATATTGTAATACGAAAGGAAAGCAATTCTCTGATTTCTGACATCTGTTATGAAAAATATATCTGATATATGACATTGAATACGAAATAATAATAATAATGATAATAAAATAAATTTGATACATGTCTTCTGGTATAAAATAGATTCGATATTTATTTTCTGCAATATTGTCTTCTGAATATAAATTGAAATCATCTGTGGTATATTATATGGATATGAATGAAGATCGGTAGGCTCAGCGCTGGTAAGTCCTTCTGTACCTTAGCTCCTACGCCCAATGGGCCTAGGGTAAGTCTTTCTGGACCTAAGGTGTCCCCTTAGGTAGGCTCATACGCCTCAGGCCTAGGGTAAGACCTTCTGTATGCAGTTCAGGTGGAATTGCATTTTGGGGTTCGGTTAGAGGGTAGTTAAGTAAGTTAATAAAACTTTCTGACCTCTTCTTATGCATACTCTACTAAATTAATGTATTAAAGTTGAACGCTCAGTAAACTTACAATTCGCGTTTAATGAACCACTTTGAACTCCTTAATCCAACTTCTGAAATTTGAATCTCTGCTTTAGACTCACATCTTGAGGTTTGGGTGATCTAATAAAGAACAACCTTGTTACCTTCTGGTATACTGCTTCTCTGAAATCTCGAATCGTAATTTGAGCTTATCGTTACCTAGTTCTTCATGACAGTGTTAAGCTTGCCATACCTGCTTGTGCTTTTAGCATCCCTTGGTAGTTTGTATTACTGAGCTTTGTGAAGCTCACGTTGTTTTTACCATCACAGGTTAGAAGATCGACCATGTCGCTGCTGTCAACATCGGTAAGGAGTTTCTTCGGCTTGCTTGCGGAGTATGGTATCTGTGTAATTAGGGGGCATGTATGTCCATCTTGATTTACGTCCGAGTCTAAAACTTGTTTTAGCAATTTGTATCCTAGTTTTTATTTTGTAGTCTGAATATTTTCTGGAACTGTATTCTAATTCAAAATTTGATTTATGATTTTAAATGGTTAACGATTTGTTTATCTAAAATTTTAATGTGGGTCGCTCCATTGACCCTAATGTAACTTCCTAGAATCCGTGGTAACGCACAGACGGGTCTAGGGGGTTACATTTAGTGGTATCAGAGCTTAGAGTTGCGTCATTCTGGGTTGATCGGCCGATCGTCAGTTATAGGGTGTCTGGTCTGTGCATGCCCCTAGATCATAACTGTACTCCTGCGAGCCGAAACTCCAATGTCGAACCCCTTTTCTAAAATAAATAAATCTATGTGATCTACCTCCCATAGCTCGATCTGTATTGGCATGAAATAATTATAGCGTTTGTCTGTGTTTTGGTTTAAATTGGTGGATATGAGTCTGGATAAATAATCTGAGATGGTTCATGCGTGTGGAACTAAAGATTTGATTAGATTGAGAATAAATGTTTGAGTATGTGAGGTAATCGATGTTAGATTACATATAAGATTATTCGGTGATGATGACTATGTTGAGAATTTTCTGGTAGAAAATTTGATAAAAGTATGATGAAGTTAAAAGAAAGGTGCCCATGGGAGTAGCGAAGGTGTAAGTTCTGTGGTGGCCTTATTGTACATAAAGGAAATAATTGCCTGAATATTCTGATAAAGGTAAGTGATATTCGTTTGAACTCTCGGTTATATTCGACCGGCTTGCAGAAAGACATTTCGTTGAAAATGTGGTATGATGTGTCGCTATGTATCATCCATAACTGAAGTTTGATGTTACATCTTGATTCTAGAAGGCCCTGTTAAAAGCCCTGGATACTCGTCTGGATTTCAGAAGCAGTTTTTCATCCGTGAACTGATGGTCAACCTAGTAGAGTAATTTAGATTCTTGAGGATATGTTCCAGGGTCTTATGATTATCTTTTACGGTAGTTGGGAAGGTTCTCCGTCTCTAATCTAGTTGCATATAATAACAGTTAGGAGACAAGTGTTCGCTTGGCACCGTATGAAGTCTCGTATGGATATAAATACAGTATTCTGGTTAGTTGGTCTGAGATGTATAATAGGATGACTTTGGGTCCAAAGGACAATCCGAGTGGCCGAGAACATTGCCAAATTAACCTGTGACCGTCTGAGAGCCAAAAAAAAAAGACAAAAAAAAACAAACAAGGATATTTTGATGAACAAGTTTCAATACAAGAATGGATGAAAGAGTGGTTTCTGCATTTCTCTGACTGGAAAATTTCGAGGACGAAATTTCTTTTAGGGAGAGAGAGTTGTAACACCCACAAAAAAATATATAAGTGAATTGGGGCTGGTGGGGTTTGATCCCACAACCTCAGCCCTCCCTTTCCCCTTGGATGCTAAACCATTGAGCCAAGTGCTCATTTCTGTCATATATTGCATGGAGAAATATTAGAATCAAGTTTGAGCGGGATATTAAATCAAATTTAATATCTCATTTGACCCTTCAGATCCAAGTCTGGTGAAACAAGCATCCAGAGAATTCTAAGAGCCTCTCACATACCCTTTCTCCATTCAAACCCCGACGAGCTCTCGCCGGCCGGCCGTGACATCCGTCGTCCCCACCATCGCCACCGCCGCCCCATCGCCACAAAAACCGACCTGCCAACCTTTGTTTCTGCCCGTCTTTCGCACGAAAATAGTGGAAAACTGTTCGACTTCACCAACCCCGATCTGCTTCGTCGTCGCTTCGTGCGCGACACCGCCGCTGTCGGCGTGTAGATCGTCTCACTCCGGTCACCTAGCCTCCAAGCACGCGCGCTGTTGTGCTGCCGTTCACCGTATATAACGGTTCAAAGCTCCAGCGTTTTAGTTCTCGCAAACGTCCCCCTCTGTTTCCGGCCGATGGAGGAATCCGTTCGGGTCATGGGTGTGACCGTTGAACTCTCCGTGTCAAGCTGTACAAAACCCGACCATTTGTTTGGTTGTTCGACTCCGGCAAGGGCCTCGTCGGAATAGGGCACCTTTCCGACCGTTTTATTTCATTTAGGTAAGGTCCGGTGAGATTTTCCGGCTGGTTTCGAGTTTAGATGGATGGGTTTTGAAGTTAGTTTAACAGGTTCTCTTTTCCGGCAGGATCGAAGCGTCTGGGGTCTCCGATGACCTTTCTCGGCGATCGTCCGGCGATCCGTAAGTCTAAGGGTGAGTGAACCGGTTCGCGCATGGCCCAATTGTCTAAACCGGCCCAACCCAGTTCGAGCCTCTAAATCAAGCCCAAATTTGAGTCTGGTCCGAGTTGTTTGACCCAAACCTGAGTCCGACCCGACCCGTTAACCCGTGTCAACTCGTCCGAGTCAGCCCGAGTCAACTCAGTGAGTCAACTCGTCTGAACCAACTCAGTTGACTGCTGACATCAGTATGACATCAGCTTTGACGGCTGCTGATGTCAGCATGACGTCAGCGTTGACTTTGACCGTTGACCAAAAAGTCAACTTTTCCGAAAACTTCCGTTTTATGTTTTTCGACGTCCTGAATCCGATTTTGAAGCCTGTTTCGTAAAATTCTGACCCGAAAGCCTCCAAATCTGACCTTGAACCCGAACTTGTTTATGTATTTATCTATTCAATTAAGTGTTCTATGAATAAGGACTAAAATGGGATATTGTGTGATTGAAGGTACTCACAATTCCTTGAATACGAATGGTGGAGGGACGTCAAATCCGGGGTCAAGGGTGTTCAAATGTCGTTTGACGGTCAATTGATACAGCAAGGATTCAAGGTAATACATCACTACCTTCTACATGCTTTTGTAACATGATGGTAATTGGTTAACGCTTGCACGACCATGTTTGAGTATGTGATTACTTCCGCCTATGTCGATCATTTATGAGATAAAAATAATAATGGCCAGTACAAATACTCGAATAAGAGGTCTGATAAATCGAAAGGGTTTTCGAGTTCAGTAAGCGATTACTAAAAAAGGTTGATCTCCAAATCTGATTATGTTGGCTAATGAATTACAAAAATGCCCTTGATGTATAAAATGACTGAAATACCCCTATCATTGAAGTGGTCTAAGAATCTACACTAGATTCAGTATATCAACTAATTCCTCTTAAAATCTTGAAACTGGCTTGGGAAGTTATAATAACGAGGCTTCACCTTTGAGATTGTAAATTGCTCAAATTCTTTTTGAAACTGAATAAATTTCTGAAGACGTTTGCGAGAAAATAATTGTATGTTTGGATTAGTTAAAGTCGCGTAAATTGCTAAATTGATTGGAATGACTGAAATGTTTGGAATTTCTGATAAGGCTGAATCGATCGGAACATCCTTAATGACCAAAAGGAATAATCATCCCTCGACACCGTTTGCCCAATTAATCAAAATGATGGATTTACCGTCGAGAACTTTAACGAATGAATAGATGGAAGAACCGAGAAATTTTGAATAATTGGAACATTTTCGAGCATCGTAATATTTGAAATACTCTCGTATGCTGATAAGACCAAAATGGGTCCCAATGACCCTAAGACATGGAATTAGAAAATCCCAATAAAGGGAAACAAATGTAATGTCTCTAAATGTGGTAAAATACGACGAGTGCCAGTTGGTCGTTTCAGATACCATGATGGTAGCGGGAGAATATCGTGTGAAGGCACGTGCAATTTATTCGGAGAAAGTACATAGTTAATAGTGAGAGTGACTTGTTCTCCTAAGGCACATTCGATGTTTTGGAATGAGTTCAGATATAATGCACATGCTTGAATACTTGGAAAACACCACTCGAATATATGCTTAATTTCTGGTAATAAGTTCAATGGACGATTGGTGAAGGTGATCTATTGATGTTATGCTCTGTAGTCAGTTCTGAGAAATGAATAGTTGAAGTATGCCTATCCGGTGAGATATTATACACTGTGTTAATGAGTACCGATTAGTTTGAAGGTGCTCGGAAACTTGACGAGCAACCAGAATTCCTAAATTTTGTGCATCACCGTTTATACCTTGTTGGTTCAAATTACCAGTTTACCCCCAAGGTCAAAATGACCTTAATACCCTCATAGGCTGTAACATTTAATTCTGATCGCGGTATATCTGAAATCCCAATGATTCTGATGCATCAACTTCCAATGTTGATTAAACCCGTCTTATCGAACTCTCTTATTTGTAGGGACCTCATTCTGAAATCAGCCCAAATTTGTCAAATATCATCTTTCCGATATCTATCAAGTACCTCTGAGAAATGAATCGGATCATAAAGCGCGTATCATGTATCTGTAAATTCTTTCTGTTCTAAACCAAGACAATATGCTTAAAATTTTAAAGTATGATATTGTAATACGAAAGGAAAGCAATTCTCTGATTTCTGACATCTGTTATGAAAAATATATCTGATATATGACATTGAATACGAAATAATAATAATAATGATAATAAAATAAATTTGATACATGTCTTCTGGTATAAAATAGATTCGATATTTATTTTCTGCAATATTGTCTTCTGAATATAAATTGAAATCATCTGTGGTATATTATATGGATATGAATGAAGATCTGTAGGCTCAGCGCTGGTAAGTCCTTCTGTACCTAATCTCCTACGCCCAATGGGCCTAGGGTAAGTCTTTCTGGACCTAAGGTATCCCCTTAGGTAGGCTCCTACGCCTCAGGCCTAGGGTAAGACCTTCTGTATGCAGTTCAGGTGGAATTGCATTCTGGGGTTCGGTTGAAGGGTAGTTAAAGTAAGTTAATAAAACTTTCTGACCTCTTCTTATGCATACTCTACTAAATTAATGTATTAAAGTTGAACGCTCAGTAAACTTACAATTCGCGTTTAATGAACCACTTTGAACTCCTTAATCCAACTTCTGAAATTTGAATCTCTTTTGAATCTCTGCTTTAGACTCACATCTTGAGGTTCGGGTGATCTAATAAAGAACAACCTTGTTACCTTTTGGTATACTGCTTCTCTGAAATCTCGAATCGTAATTTGAGCTTATCGTTACCTAGTTCTTCATGACAGTGTTAAGCTTGCCATACCTGCTTTTGCTTTTAGCATCCCTTGGTAGTTTGTATTACTGAGCTTTGTGAAGCTCACGTTGTTTTTACCATCACAGGTTAGAAGATCGACCATGTCACTGCTGTCAACATCGGTAAGGAGTTTCTTCGGCTTGCTTGCGGAGTATGGTATCTGTGTAATTAGGGGGCATGTATGTCACATCTTGATTTACGTTCGAGTCTAAAACTTGTTTTAGCAATTTGTATCCTAGTTTTTATTTTGTAGTCTGAATATTTTCTGGAACTGTATTCTAATTCAAAATTTGATTTATGATTTTAAATGGTTAACGATTTGTTTATCTAAAATTTTAATGTGGGTCGCACTAGTGACCCTAATGTAACTTCCTAGAATCCGTGGTAACGCACAGACGGGTTTAGGGGGTTACAAAACATGCTTAAAAACAGTAATTAAAGCATAACCACCCCAAGTGCATTTAAAACCAAATCATAGCACAATCCAAGAGAGAAATTCCATTTACTTACTCTTGAGCTTAGCTAAGTTGTTTAGACTTAGACTAAGTTCCCAAAACCTCATCCAAAATGTTTTAAAGCTGGAAAACTCTTTTCCACTCACCGATACGCAAAACTATGCTAGCCAACAAGCCTTCCAAGCATCCAAAACCTCCAACGCCACCTCCATTGCTTCCGGATCATTCTCCACTGTTTTAAACACATAACAACATATGATTTATGCATCATCATGCATTAAAAATACCAACAACACAACCCAACTCGCTGCCCTACATAAATCTAACATTTCGGCTACCAAACACAACCGAAATCACCTCCAAACTCTTCCAAAACATAACCCAGCCAAGATCTATCACTTCTAACCATTTCTAAACATCAATTAACATCCAAAATGAACCCAAACTCGTCCTTATACCTCCAGCATTAACAGAACACCAAAATCACCCAAAAAACCACCATTTTCATAAGCAAAAACTTAGGAAACATAACCTATTCGGGATTGCATTGATCAAACCTCATTTACACATCATTAGACATCCAAAATACATTTAATAATCATCACAAAACAGAGCCCAAACAAACATCACGAAATTCTTCAAGATTTCTTCCAAATCTTGAGTTTTAAGCCAAAATCAAGATCACAACATTAAAACCTTTTATAAAACTTAATTTAAGGATTGAGAACTTGGGAATTTCAGTAAAGAACTGAGTATTTAGAGGAGAATAACATCCTTACCTCTAAATGTAGATTTCTCCTTGATTAGAGCCAAAATCCTTGAAAATTCAATAAGCAAATCAAGAGGTTTTGATGTAGAAAGGATTAGGAATCAATTGATGATTGAAACCTCATCATTTAGTGTGAAAATCAGTAGAAATGTTGCTGTAGAAATGTGTTTGGCTGAGGGAATTTTGAGAGAAAATGAGATGAGAAAGTTTTAACAAAAGTTAGTTATGAAAATCTAAAATATGGTTTTCCACTTTTCATTTAATTAATTAAACATTTATTAAACCATTAAAATCTAAGAAAAATCTGGAGAAATCCTTCCTTGGGTAAATTAGCTCCTTAAAGATTCAAATTTTCAATCCTTACAAAACAGTCACCACTGAACTTTTCAAAAATTACATTTTAGTCACCATTTCGAAATGTCACACTTCCAAACCTTATTTTGTAAAATTGATTTCACCACTCTCTTATATATATTAAAAGAGGATTTTTATATATTTTTAAAGCATCCCGAACTAGGCTTTCCCTAAAACCTCCTTTTATATTCGAATCGAAAATCAGACTGATCCGGTTCAGACCCTAAACTTCCAAGCCCAAAATTGGGGTGTTACAACTCTCCCCCTCTTAGGAAATTTTGTCCTCGAAATTCCAACTGGCGAAAGAGCACAATACCAAACTTCTCAAAGCAACACACAAAGCAACACAGGAGACTTAACCACCACTGAACACTCTCCACCCAAAACACCAAAAAAAACAACTCCTCCTCAAATCAAACTCACACTATAACCAAACCCAACACCACTACATACTGTTCAAAACTTCCAGAACACTCAGATGTTAACCTCAGCTTAACCTTTCACACTTCCGAACTGCGCTTAGCCTCAGCAACCCGAAGAACTTTCAAATTTTTACACATACTCCAACCTATCTCTTAACTCCCAAAACTCGCACACACGGTGACACCAACCCATCCAGTTTCAGCCACCATGTGACCCAAGACCTTCACTACTTCCAAAAACCCCTTGCAAAACTGCTCAACTTCTTTCAAAGATTACCACAACAAGCAAAAATTCTTAAGCATCAACTGCTTACTCAAACTTCTCAATGTACTGATGACATTCCTTCACATCCGCCACTATCACCACCATAACGACTCACCAACCTACCCACACAACATCCGAAATCCACATCACAAGACTCCAACCTTAACTCTGCCAGCTGTTCCACGTACCCCTAGCTGACTTAGAAAATATTTACTTATACCCGATTAGCAAACCACTTCTCACAAGAACCCGGCCAACCAAAAATGGCCCTTGAACTTACATTGCCTTTCCACCTCAAGCTTTGACCAAAACACTAGCCTTACCTGGATACCGCCCATTCTATACAAACAAGTTAAGATTACGAAACCTCTACTCAACTCCTCGAAGGTTGCTACAAACCATCACCTACATAAACAACCCTCCTATTGCAAACATCAATGCCAAGACACCTCAGCACTCTGGAGACACATCAACTAACCTATAACAACACTTAACACAAAGAAACTACCACATCTATCAGCTATTCACAACCACTTGACCGATTCTAACTCCAACCGGTAATCTCCTCACCACCACACCGCTAAACTCTTTAAGCACCAAAACAACTCTTAAAACCCACCATCCAACCTAATCCTACCACAAAACTAACGGACCCAACTAGATATTAGCAAGTGTGAACATTCGTATGCATGGTCACCAATATGCCCTATCAATGCCTGTGTACATGTATGCAAACCTCTAATATCATGTCGCATGTATGTATGTACCAACACATATATAATATAGTATATAACAAATGGTTTTAACTGTGCATGTATGTCGGTTCACACCCACCAATAACATCCTCAGAATCCACCTAAGAACAACCTCTTACCTTACTTCTACTTGTACAACTCCACCATTCTAATAATCCGCTAATCACAAAATACTCCACTAATGCCCTCTTCACACTAAAGTTTTTTTCAAAACAACTCCGGCTACTACCCCAAACTTGCTAGCTACAAGACCAAACCCACTACGCAAGGGAAACCCAACCGAAACCAAACAAAGATAACTAGGGCAAAGATTACTTAACAATGTTACCTGTAATCACCTCACTGCCCCGGAGCTTCAACAGACATACTCTCTTCCTCGCAGAACCATCATTCTCCAGCCGCACCGCCGCAACATCATCCAATACTTTAAGGCCATCACCGTCTCCCCGCGATAAAGAACCCTGACTACCCTGAACCAACTCCAAACAATTTCGTCTCAAATGTCCGACAGACCCACAATTCCAACAAGATTCATCCCCCAAGCTCCTCACACCTTTCTGCTTTTCCTGCCACCTCCGAACTTTGTCTCGGCCGCGCCCATGACCCTTCTGAGACCCTTTTGCACCCACTGAAACTGATCTCACCACTTGAGGACAATTTCGCTTCACATGCTCCTTAGAACCACAGTTCCAACAAACTCCCACACCCCAACAACCTCCAACATGACACCTTCCACAACGGTCACACATCGGCAACCGAGCTACCACTCCTTGATCACGTAACACTTGACCCACATCTGCACTACCCCCCAGACTTCGATTCAAGCAAATCCTTCTATCACGTAGCCTCTTACGCTGACCGCTCCCGAGGTTAGTACCCACAACTCTTTTGCTTAAACTTTTCTCACCTTTATAATCTGAAGCCACACCCCCACGTTGCTTAACCCTTGAGAACTTCTCTCCAAGGTATCTCCCATTAAAGGCAGACACAAAGAACTCCCAGTCTATATCGTGGATATGCGTTACCGCCGCCACAGATGTCCACTAGGCACAAGCGTCTTCCAACATCAACGAGACGACACTTCCCAGCTTACAGGCGTAGTCACACCCTTCCTGATCCAAAATCAGAATTATATTGGCTAACTAGGCCTTGAACACCTCAGGTGTCGAACCATGATACTCCACAGCTCCCAAATCATATAAACGCTATTTTGACAAACTCGCGTGTCCTTCAGTTGGCACGTCCTCAGGCCTCACTTTCTCCACGACCCGAGATGTTTCCGACACCTCTTGAACTACAGGTGATAAACCCTTCATCACAAAACCAACTTCCTCCTCCTGCCTTACTTCCTCAACTCCAAGCACTATAGACTGAAACAAAACACCTCCACCAAAAGGTGAATTCCACGCCTTAACAACCTGGTCTAAAGCAGCAACCATCTCACCCAACTGCCATTCTCTCATCGATTCCATCGTGCTATTAATAACAAAGCAATGATAACAAAACAAACAAAACGATCAGGCCAGCTTCAAGCAAGGATTCAAGACTCCAACTCCAACATAACACAATAGCTATAATAATAAGGCAATGAGTATCCCAAATTCTCCCCCTTTTACATGATATAACAATCAATAAAAACATTTATATCACAAACATCGAGCATATCAATCAGCAAACTTCAATCATGCTCTCATCAAACAACATAATATCAACATATCATACTCATCACATTTTCATCATTCAGAAAATCAACTCACAACACCAGCATATCATCATCACACAATTTCACACAAGCTCACGGATGATTCATAACCAAAAAGCATGATAAAAACATCAACAACTCGCTCAAAAACACATTTTTCAACCAACTTTCAACCACACATCAGAGCAAACATCAAACACTTATTATAAAAACTTACCCTTGCCCCAAATATTTGCAACCTGGCTTTGATACCACCAAATGTAACCCCCTTAGCCCGGCCTAGACGGTTGACCCGAACTACGAAGATTACACGGGGAAAACCAAAGTCAACCCGAAAGTCAACCTTGATTAACGACCCTTTTTTTCTTTTTAATCTTATCTAGATGTACATTAACCTTAGGCGTGCCCTTGAGAAAAGCATACTTGGAAAGTACAGCGATCGGAAAGCATTAAGGGACTCAATTGCACAACATACAAAGTTAGGGACCAAATTGTAATTTTTGGAAAGATGGAGGACTTAGCTGAATTTAAATTACCAATATCAAATTAATCGTATTACATGCTTCCCTGTCAAATTTCACCTTAAACGAACATCCCAAACTCAAGCAATTGCCAAAACGATTTTCAGGACTAAAACGTAAAGCTTGCAAACCTTTAAACCATTCAAATCAGTGCCCAACGGTCGTCTGTATCGAAACGGGGGTTGACTGTTCCGAAACACGGGTTCGTTTCGAGACCTGTATCGAAACAGGGCCTGGCAGTGGCCAAAACGTTTCGGAACGACCTCTATCCGTTTCGATACACGAAGGCCATTACAGGCCTCCGTTTCGAAACGCTAATGCCCGTTCCGATACAGATTGCCCATAAAGTGCAGAATTTACTGGTTTAACACACATTTAACCACTCAAACACATTCTAATGACCTCCTAATCATGCCAACAAGTCATAATACATATAAGGTACATATTTGCATCATCAAAACACATTCATGGCTTTAATTAGGAAAATCCACAAGTCTATAGGCATGCACCCTAACATCCAAAACCAACCAAACATCAAAACACCATCAAACATACTTTAAACCATTCCTCAACATATCAACAACATGTCAAGCATCATAACCACCAAATAGCATTAACAACTAGATACAAATTAAACCTTAGGTGCACCAACTTATTCAACACATCCAACACTTGATCATGCTTTTAAAACAAGAAGCATAGCATAACAACTTATGAAGAAGAAGATTCGAATGTTGCAAAGCGTTAAACCACATAGTTCTAACCATAAACTGAACTTGTTCAACATACACAATCTCATTACACATTAATATAAAAGACTCTCCTCCCATTGCCTTTATTTTCTATAGCTATAAACCAAGACATACTTCTCAAGTGGAGCACTTCTTGAATCCCTTGCTTCTTGTTGTCCCAACTTCAAATATCTGCATTGATGGACAAAAAGTAGCGTAAGCACAAAATGCTTAGTGAGGAATGCTCAAAACCAAAACACCATCAATGCAGCGAATCATAAAACCTTCTTTAAAAGTAGATGCACTTCAATAAACCAAAGCATTGTTTGAAAAACCTCTTTTGAAACAACATGCTTTAAACCATGCATTGCTTGACATGGAATCCAACCTTTAGCTTAGAAAAGCTAATCAACTCACCCCAAAACACATTCTTGCAAAAACCATTATTAAAACCCTTCCGTGTATGAACACCACATGCAAGGTTAAACTTAAACTTCTTGGGAAACACTTCCACTTCACAACATACTTTCCTCATGCTTGATGATCATTTCAAAGCAAAACCTTTCGAAAACTATTTGTTCCTTCTAACTATCTCATGCATTCAACAAATGCAAAACACATGAACTACGAAAAGCAACATTTGCATTACATGCCTTTTAGACAAGTCTTCACAAGACTTCAATGCACTAAAGAGATTCCATGCACATATGCACCATTCACAATAGAAGATATACACTTGCTCAAGCTTAACAAGTATTACATGCACTCTTAAACCATTACACAATTCCAATGCAACCTTGCATCACTTCAAGCATCTCTCGCTTCATTACATTCAAAAACATTATATTGGCTTTCAAGTGATAATTCACAAACCATTTCAACTCAAGACACAATCGGATACGCGGATTACAAGCGTTGTCCCACACGCTTCATACACACTACCGAACAACACAAGGTGGAGTTTACCGGTACAATTACAACCCCTCAACACCCGTGATGGAGTTTAACGGTACAATCACAACCTCTCAACATCACTCATCGGTAGTTGTATAACTTACTAACGAGAGTACGGGACACATCACACAAGATCCAAAAACAGACTTTTAACCACCGATGTGACCTTAACAAGATCCACACACGGACTTTTAACCACCGTTGCGACCTTAACAAGATCCTCACACGGACTTTTAACCACCGTTGCGACAAGATCCTCACACGGACTTTTAACCACCGATGAGATCTTACCCAAAATCTTCACACAGACTTTTAACCACCGTTGTGATCTTACCTCTCTCGTTAGGGTACTTGGATGGAGTTTACGGTACAATTACAACCCCTCCACATCCAAGGCGACTTTATTCACGGTGCACCCAATCCTATAGTCGGCTAACTATATCCGATTAAAGTAACCAAAACCATTTACATCACTTGCCAATACACATCAATTACCATCATCAATTCACTGTTTTAAAGCATTAAACAAAGCCATTAAACACCATGCATCACCATACAACATTACCAAATTAGCAACATGCCAAAACAAGGATCTCTTACCTTGAGCATCCTTCAACATATAGCTTTCAAAACCAGCATTAAACCATGACTAAACATCCTTAAAAACAGTAATTAAAGCATAACCACCCCAAGTGCATTTAAAACCAAAACATAGCACAATCCAAGAGAGAAATTCCATTTACTTACTCTTGAGCTTAGCTAAGTTGTTTAGACTTAGACTAAGCTCCCAAAACCACATCCAAAATGTTTCAAAGCTGGAAAACTATTTTCCACTCACCGATACGCAAAACTATGCTAGCCAACAAGCCTTCCAAACATCTGAAACCTCCAACGCCACCTCTATTGCTTCCGGATCATTCTCCTCTGTTTTAAACACATAACAACAGAGGATTAATGCATCATCATGCATTAACAACACCAGCAACACAACCCAACTCGCTGTCCTACATAAATCTAACATTTCGGCTACCAAACACAACTGAAATCACCTCCAAACTCTTCCAAAACATAACCCAGCCAAGATCCATCACTTCTAACCATTTCTAAACATCAATTAACATCCAAAATGAACCCAAACTCGTCCTTATACCTCCAGCATTAATAGAACACCAAAATCACCCCAAAAACCACCATTTTCATAAGCAAAAACTTAGGAAACATAACCTATTCGGGATTGCATTGATCAAACCTCATTTACACATCATTAGACATCCAAAATACATTTAATAATCATCACAAAATAGAGCCCAAACAAACATCACGAAATTCTTCAAGATTTCTTCCAAATCTTGAGTTTTAAGCCAAAATCAAGATCACAACATTAAAACCTTTTATAAAACTTAATTTAAGGATTGAGAACATGGGAATTTCAGTAAAGAACTGAGTATTTAGAGGAGAAGAACATCTTTACCTCTAAATGTAGATTCCTCCTTGATTAGAGCCAAAATCCTTGAAAATTCAATAAGCAAATCAAGAGGTTTTGATGTAGAAAGGATTAGGAATCAATTGATGATTGAAACCTCATCATTTAGTGTGAAAATCAGTAGAAATGTTGGTGTAGAAATGTGTTTGGCTGAGGGAATTTTGAGAGAAAATGAGATGAGAAAGTTTTAACAAAAGTTAGTTATGAAAATCTAAAATATGGTTTTCCACTTTTCATTTAATTTATTAAACATTTATTAAACCATTAAAATCTAAGAAAAATCTGGAGAAATCCTTCCTTGGGTAAATTAGCTCCTTAAAGATTCAAAGTTTCAATCCTTACAAAACAGTCACCACTGAACTTTTCAAAAATTACATTTTAGTCACCATTTCGAAATGTCACACTTCCAAACCTTATTTTGTAAAATTGATTTCACCACTCTCTTATATATATATTAAAAGAGGATTTTTAGATATTTTTCCACATTTTTAAAGTATCCCGAACTAGGCTTTCCCTAAAACCTCCTTTTATATTCGAACCAAAAATTAGACCGATCCAGTTCAGACCCTAAACTTCCAAGCCCAAAATTGGGGTGTTACATTAAGTGTGCAAAAGTCCTATATTTATGCCCTAGTTTAGCTTAATTATAGTTGTTCTTAAGCATAGTTTAGTTGCATTTATTAGGAACACATACACAAAACTACATAGATTAGATAATCTACCTTATTTGATGAACTTAATTGCTTTTATATAAAAGATATTGCTCAGGTGTGTTTTCTCTCTGTGCGCAGGTACCCGCCCAGGCAGATGTCGTAGAGGCAGCAGAGAGGGCAAAAGAGGAGAAGCTGGAAATTGATGGAGGAAGCTATTGGACCATTTGGATAGCTAATCAAGAACTGACAAAGAGAAGAGGCCCAGAATGAATAGTTGTGCCAAACCCTGCACACCAACCTAGACCTCTACCGAGGCAAATAACAGTATGTCACTGAGGCAGCAACTCGAGGAAGGGTGGAAAAATGCAAAGTGGTATGCGACTGAAAGAGCTCATCAAGCCCGATTTTTGAAGACCACTTAGACCTAGGAAAAAGTCAAACGAGAATCTAGGAAGATTTAATGTTAGATTTGTTCTTTTAATGAGTTGTAATAGATTCTAACTAGGATTCCTGCCCTAAACCGACTTAGACCTAGGCCCTCTCCTATAAATGTAAATCGACTTGAAGGAAAAAAACAATTGAGATTAGAGAGAAACCCTCCTTCTTGTCGAAAAATCCCTTGTGCCGCCATCTCTATTATGTTCTAAACCTTCCCTAAGGCTAAGGGTTGGTTGCCTAGTAGTTGTGAGAGTTTTGCTTGTATTTGTTTAGGTTTCAGTTTTTGCAATAAAATTCAAGGGTTGTTTACTCTTGGTTCTTCATTTTGTGCAATCTTTATCGGGAGAGAAGAGAGCATCAATCTATTTGTTCAATATTAGGAGAGTTGGAGTCACGAAATGAGTAAACACGGTTTTGTCCAACCATAGGATAAAGCTACTTCGGCTTAGGGATAAGTTAGAAGTTCAGCGGCTAAGAGAGGCTTAATAATCGCCTGGTGTCCATCCTTAGATTCACGCCGGGAGGTATTATCCAAGAAGTGTTCGCCAATAGCACTTCAAGCTTAGGGATAAGAGGAAGTCATTGAGGGAGCCTTGTCGAACCTTGAATCATCGCTTAACTGCCCAGATAGCCATATTGGTCCCTGCCAACGCGGGCATCTACCGAGGCATACTCATGGGCGGCTGTTGAAGTTGTTGATTCGATCTATAAAATTGTACCGAGAAAGTGCATCCAATCTTCACACTACGAAGCATTCCAATATCGGCCCATTCTCTCACTCTGATTTCTCAATTTATTTTATTTGCTTTAGTTTTAGTTTTAATTAAATCCAAACAACTTTTAATACTTGTGTTTTTATTTTTATTTGTGCAGAAAGGTGAATTCCTAAGGTTGTCACAATCCCTGTGGAGACGATATCTTAAATACAATAACTTGGCACCGTGTATACTTGCACGCAACATTCCGTCCACTCCATCCTCAAGAAGTTCGACGATGTTCAAACCTCATCGCTCAAGCGAAGCGCAACCACAACCGAGGAGATTTTCCTTGACACAGAAGAAGAAGAAGAAGTGACCACCAAAGCCAAACTGACTCCTCCGACTCGCACTCAACCATCGAGAGCCACTAAACGGGTCAAGCATATGGCAATGAGAAGATTGATCATCCAAAGTGACGATGACTCCTCTGAGTCCCCACAAATATAGTTTTTTCTTCTCTTGCCTTTAACTTTTTGTGATCTGTATTGATGCATTGAGGGCAATGCTTGTCTTGAGTTTGGGGGGTGTAGGTCACTGCCGAGGCAACTACTGCCGCAGTAGTTTATTATCTAAAAGCAATGTAGTTTTTCTTTAAATGAGTAATACTTGCCTATTTCTTTAATTTGACTTAGACTTGCCTAGACTTGCAAAACTCTTACAGTGATGCAACTACCTTAGCACTTCAAAATACACTTTAAAGGTTAGGATGACTATTAAGAAACACTTAGAATCATACTATGGGGGCTGAAAACGAAAATACACTTTTCTACTATTTGCATGTATTTTCATGTGTTAGGTGATGAGGAAGAAGACAAGTTGAAGAAATCTCTATGAAGGTTAAATAAGTTGGCGAATAATTATTTTGTTTTCTACTATTTGCATTGCTTGAGGACAAGCAATAGTTCGAGTTTGGGGTGTGTTGAGTGTGTAGAAGTACTATCATTTCACCCTTTTTTCTATGAAATGATAGCTAAATCTACACCTATTTGAATCACATTGTAGCCCTCCATGCATCAATCACATTGATCTCATCTTTATTATGCTTGATCATTATGTTTGGTTTATTTAGTGAAAAAGATGCCACTTATGTGTGTGTTTGGTGTGAATGCAGATTTTGTTACTCACTTCCTGGGCAGGCTCTGTCGTGGTAGTAAAGGAAAAAGAGGAGCGGAGCAGAATCATCACTCGACAGTCCAGATCAAGCTAGCTGTGAATGTCAGTTTCTACTGAAGGAAGCTGAACCAGGAGACGGAGCCTTGCTCAGCAGAAAAGACAAATAGAACATTGTCGAGGCAATAGCCAAGCCACTGCCGCGGCAATGACCTGACACACTCGACGATGGAGAAAATATGAAAAGTGGAGCGCGATTTGAAGAGAATGAAAAGTTGAACTTTTCTACGTATTTTGCATAAAGATTGGACCGCGAGAAAACCATGAAAATGTCGAAGGTAGCTCAAGAGAAGATTCCACGCAAAAGGGAGGATTTTAAGGAAGGAAGATATAACACTTTAAAAGAAGACCTTTTCTTTTAAAGTGTTTAATTCTAACTTAACTTCCTCCTCAAGAAGGACTTGACCTAAACCTCCTCTATAAATACAAAACCAAAGCCGACCATAAAGAAGATCTAGAGAACTTGAGTTGGGGAGAATTTGTAGCAAGCTTTCACTGTCATTATGTTCTAATTTCTTCTTAGGGTTTAGATTGTATTGTTTAGTAGTTGTGAGAAAACGATTGGATTTTTTTAAAGTTTTTATTAATGCAATTTTAGTTCAAGGTTTGCTTATTCTTGGTTCTTATTCAAGTTTTCGAGTGAATTGGGAGAAGATCTCGTTAACTATCTATTTGTCTAATATCAGGAGAGTTAGACTCACGAAACAGATAAGCATGGTTTTCATCTCAATCGGTGAAAACTAACTCAACTTAGGGATACATTCGAGTTTCAACGGCTAAAAGAAGCGTAAGATTTGTTGGTGTTCATCCTTGGTTCACGCTAGGAGGTATTATCAAGGCCTGCACATCAGCACGGTTTCAACTTAGGGATAAGGAGGAGCTACTGAAGAACGTTTTGCTAAACATTGAAGTTGTTCGTTGCTGCCCAAGCAAGGGTTTGCCGAGGCAGTTGCTTAACTCGTTGACGCGGTAGTGACTTTGGTCTTTGTCGAGGCAATCTGGTGTTCGTTGCATTAAAAAATTGAGATAGTTCAATTGGTTTCCACACTACGACACAATATAATATAACCCAATCTCTCATCTTGATTACCTAACTTTTAATTTACTATCTTATTTTATTTTATGATATTTAGATTACTCCAAAAACCCAATCATTCACTTGTGTTCTTTACTTTTGTTTCTTTTTCAGTACGAGACGATAACATTGAAGGTTTCACCAATCCCTGTGGAGACGATACTCAATACTCCTCATTTTATTACTTGTTACGTGTATACTTGCACAATTGTGGGGCACTTTACACACGCAACAATTACTACCCACTGCAAGGGATATGTCTTGCCGGGAATGCTTGTTGATAACAAATCCGCTCTGAATGTGTTGCCAATGGTGACCTTGCAAAGGTTGCCTATAGACAGCTCACATATGAAGCCGTGTCAAAACCCTTTTAGAGCATTTGATGGGACTCAGAGAGATGTCATTGGAAAGATTGATATATCTCTATTAATTGGACCTACCGAGTACATGGTCGAGTTCGTGGTGATAGATATCAGACCAACTTACAACTGTCTATTAGGAAAGCCATGGATTCATTTGGCAGGGGTCGTACCTTCGTCATTGCACCAAAGATTGAAGTTTGTTATAGAAGGGAAATTGGTGAGCTTAGTCGCCGAGCATGATTTCATAGCTGTCGTGACCACTGATGCTCCTTACATCCAAGCCGATGAGGAAGCTGTCGAATGTTCCTTCAAGGCCTTAGAATTCGTGAACGCTACTTTTGTGGCAGATAGAGGCAAGATCCCATGCCCTAGATTGTCAAATTGCGCTATGATGCAAGTTTGGCAAACCTTAGGACGAGGATCCAGGAAAGGGAAGGGGCTCGGAAGAAGCTTGCAAGGGTGTTTACGCACCAAGAGTGTTATCAACAAGTAAGACCGGTTCGGGCTTTGCCACAAGCCCAATTTTCAACAAAGGAAGTCAGAATGGAAGAAGAAGGCGGAACAGAGGAAAGCCAGACTTAGGGGTGAGGACGTTTCGTGGGAACCTATAGTTTATTTTGACATGAAGGACATCTTTTTGTCTGGCGGGATAATCAATCCCGAGCAAAAGGTGCATGAGGCCAATGTAGAGAGCGCCACGCTCAATGATGAAGAAAGGTTCAGTATGGCATTAGAAGGGATGGATGTTAACATGATAGCTAAAAAAGAGGAAAGCGACAAACTTTTGGCAGGAATCCGCCCTTGTTTCCAAAGAGAGATGCTTAGCAATTGGACCATTATGGCACTGCCTGTAGTCTTTAGGCCTGAATCAGAGTAATGCTCAGAACCCACCTATTCTTTTTTTCCCGAGTGCAATAGGGATCTTTTGTAAAGGGCTTCTATGTTAACCCACTTGCTTTCAATTCAATAAAAAGGATGTTTTCAAATGGCAAACATCATATTCATTTATTCATTTATTCATTTATTATTTATTATTTCATTCATTTGGTAATAATATATATTCCTCTTCCCAATACATGTTCATTTCATAAATGTTGCAGGATTCCTATAATTAACTGTGTGAATGATTCTAAATCTAATCCCGAGGTGGATTTTGAGCAACCCTTGTATTTAGCTGAAATTGATGAAGAAGAACGTGATGAAGTTGAGTATGAGGTCCTAGAAGAGTTGCTCAGATTAATGGATAGTGAAGATAAACAGATCTTACCTCACCAGGAAGAGGTAGAAATTCTCAATTTGGGAATAGATGAAGAGCGAAGGGAAGTGAATATTGATACTGCTTTCTCATCCAAGACCAAGCTCGAGTTGGTAGACTTGTTTTTAGAGTTCAAGGACATCTTCGCGTGGACTTATCAAGACATGTTGGGATTAGACATGAATATTGTAATGCATAAGTTACCTATCATGCAAGAATGCAAGCCAGTCCAACAAAAACTAAGGAGAATAAGGACGGATACGTTGTTGAAAATTCAAGACGAAGTAAAGAAAGAGTACCAGGATGAATTCTTAAAGGTCATCGAATATTCAGAGTGGGTAGCAAACATAGTCCATGTTCCTAAGAAAGATGGAAAAGTCCGCGTGTGTCTTGATTATAGAGACCTTAATAAAGTGAGCCCTAAGGATAATTTTCATCTGGCCCATATTGACACTCTGGTCGACAACACCGCGAAAAATTCATGGTTTTCTTCCATGGACGGTTTCTCAAGGTACAACCAACTAAAAATGGATCCTGATGACATGACAAAAAAACATTTGTGACCATGTGGGGAACGCTCTGTTACAAGGTGATGCCTTCTGGTTTGAAGAATGCTAGAGCAACCTATGAAAGAGCCATGGTAACTCTTTTCCACGACATGATGCACAAGGAGATCGAGGTATGCGTGGACGACATGATTGCCAAGTCCCAAACTGAAGAGGAACATATCCAAAACTTAATGAAGCTTTTCCAAAGATTGAGGAAGTATAAATTAAAGCTTAACCCGGCAAAATGCACTTTCACCGTGATGTCCGGTAAACTCCTAGGCTTTGTGGTTAGCCGAAGAGGGATTGAGATCGACCCCGATAAAGTGAAAGCTATCCAAAATCTTCCACCACCTCAGACCCAGAAAGAAGTTCGTGGTTTCTTGGGATGGCTAAATTATATATCTCGATTCATTTCTCAGCTAACCGAAAAATGTGACCCTATTTTCATACTGCTTCAGAAGAACAATCCTGGGGTTTGGGATGAAGAGTGTCAAGAAGCTCTAAACAAAATTAAGAAGTATTTGACTAATGCTCCGATCCTAGTAGCACTGGTACCAGATAGACCATTGATCATGTACTTGACAGCCTTTGAAAACTCGATGGGTTGTGTTTTAGGGCAACATGACGAGACCGGAAAGATAGAAAGAGCGGTTTACTACTTGAGTAAAAAGTTCACCGAATGTGAAGCGTAGTACCCACAAATCCAAAAATTATGTTGTGCTCTCGTGTGGGCTACAAAAAGGCTAAGACAGTATATGTTGTATCATACCACTTGGTTGATATATATGTTGGACCCGCTGAAATTCTTGATGAAGGCACCCGCGCTCACCGGGAAGATGGCCTGTTGGAAAATATTGTTGTCTGAATTTAACATCCTGTATGTGAGTCAGAAAGTTGTAAATGGATGTGCTATAGCATATTTCCTAGCAAGTCGTGCTTCAGAAGATTATAAATTATTGAACTTCAACTTTCCCGATGAAGACTTGATGTGTATAACCATGGAAGAAAGGTCTACTTTCGGAGATGAGTCGTGGAAGCTTTACTTTGACGGAGCATCTAACACCCTAGGTCACAGAATTGGGGCAGTCCTAATCTCTTCAGAGAGGGTTTATTACCCTTTCACAAGTAGATTGGAATTCTTTTGCACCAACAATATAGCTGAGTATGAGGCTTGCATCATGGGGTTGTGCGCGACCATTGAAAGAAAAATTAAGAAACTTTACGTTTATGGAGATTCATCTTTGGTAGTGTATCAGCTCAAAAAAGAGTGGGAAACAAGAGATCCGAAGTTGATCAAATGCTATGATCTGATTCAAAGGCTAATCAAGAATTTTGAAAAGATTAGCTTCACTCATAACCTAAGAGAAGACAATCAGATGGCGGATGCTCTAGCGACTTTGGCTGCCACCTTCAAAATAGGCTTAGAATCAGAGATGAAACCTATCAAGATGCAAACGTTTGAAATACCTATTCACCGTTATAATTTGGAAGAAGAGATAGATGGTAGCCCATGGTATTATGATATTTTTGCACTATATTAAGTTCCAAATATACCCCAAGGAGGATAATGAAAATGATAAGAGAACCATTAGAAGAATGGTGACGGGGTACGTTTTAGATGGAGAAATTCTATACAAAAAGGAGTAAGGACCACGGATTGTTAAGGTGTGTTAACGCTCAAGAAGCTAAGAGCATCCTAGTCGAAGCTCATGACGGGTTATGCGGAATGCATACCAATGGTTTCTCGATGGCCCGGAAAATCATGAGATATGGGTACTTTTAGTCAACCATGGAAGGAGATTGCATCGACTATGCCAAAAAATGTCATAAATGTCAGATATATGTCGACAAGATCCATTCCCCGCCACTACCTCTACAAACCATGAATTCACCCTGGCCATTTATCGTGTGGGGAATGGATGTTATTGGTCAGATTCATCCAAAGGCATCCAATGGGCATCGTTTTATCCTTGTTGTCATCGACTACTTTACTAGATGGGTGGAAGCTGCCTCCTACGCTAATGTCACTAGAGCAACAGTTTGCAAGTTCTTGAAGAAGGAGATCATTTGTCGCTATGGTTTGCCAGAAAGAATTATTACTAACAATGCTTCCAATTTGAATAATACGATGATAGATGAGGCATGCGAGCAATTCAAAATAAGGCACCATAATTCCACTACTTATCGCCCGAAGATGAATGGGGCAGTGGAAGCAGCAAACAAGAACATCAAGAAGATCATATCAAAAACAAAAGACACTTTCAGGGATTGGCACGAGAAATTGTCGTTTGCTCTTTTTGCCTACTGGACGTCTGCACGTACCTCGACCGGGACAACACCATACTCTTTGGTCTATGGTACGGAGGCGGTACTGGTTATTGAAGTGGAGATTTCGTCACTTAGAATCCTAAATGAGGTATAGTTGGAGGAGGTCGAATGGGTGCAAGCCCGGTTTGACCAGTTGAATCTCATCAAAGAGAAAAGGTTAAGAGCCATTTTCCATGGTCAGATGTATCATAAGAGAATGATGCGAGCTTATGACAAGAAGATTTGCCCGAGAGAATTCCGAGAAGGGGATTTAGTGCTTCTAAGAGTTTTACCCATTCAAAGAGATTTTCGTGGAAAGTGGATGTCAAATTGGGAAGGGCCCTATGTGGTTAAGAGGGCCTTTTCCGGAGGAGCATTGATCCTAACAGAGATGAATGGAAAGGAGTTGAGCAATCCAATAAATGCATATTCGGTCAAGAGATATTATGTATGATGAAAAAGAAAAGAAAGCAAAAAGAAGAAAAAGAAAAAGAAAAGCGGAGTGAAAACTCGAAAGGGCACTTCACAAGAAATAAATACCTAATGTGAAGACCAAGAAAGGAGCTTTAGGTATCAAAAAAAGGAACACAAAAGAACACACAAAAAAAACAAAAAAAGATAGGGGTTCAAGATGAAAATCCGAAAAGGTCGTCTTGAAACCAAAGGAGGATTTGAGTTGAAAACCCGGAAAAAGGGTGGCTCAGATAAATATTGGTAACCAAACGATTGACAAAATCGATGCTCTCAGAATTTAAGGATGTCAGCAGAGCATTTTCAGCAAAAGATCCACTTCGGTTGATGGGCTCTTGCATCATTCACATAGTGGATGCTTAGGACATTGTATCATTTTTATTTTTCGTTATCCTTCATGTTTGCCATTAGTTTTAAATTATTCTGAGTTCCAAAAAATATTAATGAGTGTTATTTGGCGTCTTCATTTATCTTTTTCACAAGCATCCTGCAAGCAAGTTAACAGAGACTTATCAAAGGAAAAAGATTTTTTGGCACTACTATGATTTGACCTCTTGAGCGCAGGTAACAGAGAAGCAAAGTGTGACTTCGACACAAAAGGTCGTTGAAATGACAAATGGCAAGAACAAGTCAAAGAAAAAAAAGAAAAAAACTATAAACAGCAAGTCATGGCCATGCATCAAAGGAGAGGAGCAAGCATTGCCCACGCCTGTCATCAAGAAATAAGGGGATTACAAAGATAGAGCGGTCTCAAGGTGAAAACCCGAAAGGGCACCTAAAAGAGAAGAAAAAGAAGAAGAAAAGGAAAAAGAGAAGAAAAAAAGAGAGGAAAAAGAACCGAAGTAAAAACTTGAAAGGACGCTTCGAGAAGAGTGAATCTAAGGTGAATACATGCAAAGGCACTTTAGAACCAAAAGAAATCAGAAGATTGGGAGAAAGGGGGAACAAGTGGTTGAACCCGAGTGTGAGACAAAGCATCAGCGACAAGAAAAATAAAGAAGAAAATAAAGGATCAAGAAAGATCGGCTAGGAGAGTAATGGCGCCCGAATGATGTTTAGCCTTCCCCTCTCATGCATCATATTTAGTTAGACATACCTACGTTAGGATCATGCTAACTCATAACATCTTAGCATCTAACCTCTTTTTACAGATATTTGAAAGATAGATCGTTTACCCTTAAAAGGAGGATTGCAGGCAAAGGATTTCAAATTTGCCAAATCAAGATTTTAGAGCGAAGGAGGCAGACCTCATAGCTCAAGGTTTTCGGAGCGAAGGAGGCAGAAACTCATAGCTCAAGGTTTTCGAAGCGAAGGAGGCAGATACTCGTAGCTCAAGGTTTTCAGAGCGAAGGAGATATATACTCATACCTCAAGGTTTTCAGAGCAAAGGAGGCAGATACTCATAGCTCAAGATTTCCATGCAAAGGAGGCAAATACTCAAAGCTCAAGGATTTCAGGCGAATGATTTCAAATTTGCCACATCAGGTTTTCAGAGCGAAAGAGGCAGATACTCAAAGCTCAAGGATTTCATGCAAAGGGTTTCAAATTCACCATGTCAAGGTTTTCAGAGTGGAGGAGGTAGATACTCATTGCTCTAGGGCTTCGGGGCACAATAGGTTCATACTCATAGCTCCGACTTTCGAGGAAGAAGAAGAGTGAATAGTTTTGTATAGGAGGAACTCACAGCTCATAATCTTCAAATAGGGAAGTTGGACAAAATTAATGCTTATGGTATTTGCTTTATTCTTGTTACACAAAATAGGCAATGAGGAGCAACTATAATCACTAATTTTGTCTGGGCCTTGGACCCATTTAGTTTATTTCACTTTTTGTGTTCAAATTAATACTACTACCTCTTATTATCATTATTATTGTTGTTGTTACTATTATTATAATTAAACTAAAAAATATATGCCAATTTACATATACAAAGGCCCAAATATATATATATATATATATATATATATATATATATATATTACATATGCACATGGCCCGTTCAGGGCCCAAACCTAAACCCTAATGCCCTAATTAATAACTAAGAAACCCTAATGTTTATTCTCTAGTGAACAATCGCCTCATCAACCACCGTTGGATCCAGCTCGCATCAGACGGCCTAGATCAACGCGAAGAAGTTTCCAGAGTGTTCACGTGCCCACGCACGCCCATTCATTTCATCCCATACGCGACGGTTGGAGCTCTCTGCACGCCACATGCGCGACCTTTGGCATAACTCACGCGTGTGCGGCTCACCCGATCAACCTTTCGACTCCTCTAGGGCCACGATCACCACCACATTGGCAGAAAAAGCCAGTAGCCCGATGCCACGTCACCGTCTCGCCGCGTCAGCAGCCACGTCAGAGGCCAACTCCTCAAGCCGCGTCTTACTGCTTCCCCTCGTCTGCGCCATACGGCCATGCATGCAAAGAAAGAGAGAGCGATGAAAAAAAACAATAGAACAAGGATGAAAACAGAAAGAACCAGGGGCCATAACAGCAATCAGAACCAACAATGACAGAGCCACACATGAATCCGACCAAAAGGATGAATACGAGCCAAGAGGAAATTTTGATTTCTTTTCTTTCTTCTTTTGTAAAAACATAAATTCGGCTATAAAAGTCGAAAGCAAATCCCATTGTAAACATTTTGAAAAATTGGAAATGCAACAGAAGCAGAAAGCAAAAGTTTATTGAGGTAATCACCCATCGTCGCTTTCATTTCCTTGCATAGCATATATGCAAAAGTTAGGGTTTAGTCTTTTTCTTACCTTCACCATTTAAGCTCCCGAATGTCTGATTGTTTTCCTTCAACCGTTGATAAGCCTTCTGGCCCCTTTCTCGGCCGTGCATGGTGATTCGGTAGAGGGAAACAACCAAAAAAGGGGATTCTTGTTTTCAAAGTAAAAAAATGGGCCATTTTTGAGGTGTTAAGGGGTAAGCAGCCGCCAACTAGCGACGACCGACGCGGCAAAATCTAGTGTCGAGAGAACGAGAGGGTGTTTGAGAATTTTAGGGTTTTAGCAAAAAGGATTCGAAATGGTTTAAACACACCTTTTATATTGTTTTAACGATTTAAAATTGGTTTAATCCCCTTTTTAGTCCTTCCGCGTCGTGTTATTTACTCGCACAAATGGTTTCCTTTTCTTAAAATCATGTCTGTGATCCTTGGAGCTTTAAAACATTTTACAATGTCGTCCCAGAGTTGATTTGTAGTGGCATGATCCCTTGTCTGCCCCTCTAGTTTCTGTTTCCTTCTATTTTAGTCCCTTTCCAGTATCTCCTTCCCCCATTGCATGCATTTTATTTTTTTCCAGCATGTATGTTGTTGTTGTTTATGTTTTATTTTGTTAGATTTGTTGTTTATGATATATATGTTGTATGGCTTGTTAGGGGTAGTTCGTGGTTAGAGAAGGATGTCATGTGTTGCTATGTTAAGTAATATATATGATTTTATATAATATATTGTTCTTATGTAATATAATAAGTTTTCTCCTACAATATATATAGTCTTATTATAATACATCGTTTTTATGTAATATATATGTTCTTTGTATAATGCATAGATTTTATATACTATATGTTTTTTAAGCATAATACCTATGTAATTTATGATATAGGATAAGATATAAGGTTTAGTAACACACATAATGTATAGTTTCAATAAACATGATGTATGGTATATGATATAGTTTTTTGTAGAATATATAACCTAACGTTTCTTTTTTATTAAATATGATTTAACATATAGTTTTCAATTACAGCATATATACTATAATGTTCAATATGAATATAGGTCCCTTTTTACGTATACTATAGTTCTATTTAATGTGCATGACGCGTAGTTTTTATGGTATATACAATATAGTTTCGAATATATATATATATATATATATATATATATATATATATATATATATATATATATATATATATATATATATATATACATATTATGTTTTCGTAGGTATGGTTGTAGTCTTTGGCAGGCATGTGTTTCCTAGTATGCCTTGTTTTTTGGGCTTGGGCCCTTTTTTAGTTTAGGTGGGCCATGGGTTTATTAGGTTAATCTTAGATTAGGATTAGGCATGGTTAATTTAATCAATTTAAGTCGTGTGCTCATCTCATAGGGGCACGATCTCTAAATTAATTAAATTAATTTAGTTCTAGTTTTTTAGATTCGTAGTTAGATTTAGGTTCAAACTAGCTTAATTAATTTAAATTTATCCTTGGCTCATGGGGATGAATGTTAAGTTCATTAAAGTTAGTTGAACACCTCTTAATTACCCTTTAAGATAAAATTGACATTAGGCCTAGATGGACAATTTAAATTAAAACCATGATTAATTAATTTGATTCGTTTTAAATAGTGTACCTAGCTCATTGGTATACTAGTTTAAAATTGATCAATTTAATTATTATGTTGCAAGATAATCTATAATTTGTTAGGACTTCTAGTTTTTAGGGCATACTTAATTTAGGGTTAATATTAGACTCACTTAGTTAACGATTAGACCACTAATTGAACTTCCATAACTTGGGCCTTGTTAGGTTAGGACCTCGGGTAGGCTTTTTTGTGTGTTTGTTTTAAAGCCTTTTGTTTGTCATCCCTTGATTGTTATTCATGTGACCTTTTTTCCGATTGCATGATTAATTAATTTAAACCATACAAAAGGGAGGTATCTATTAATCCTGATATTTGTGTCATAACAGTCCTAACTTAATGGATGTTGACCAAATATTTGGGTTAATTCTTACCGTCCCAAGGTAAACAATAGCTAAAAATGGGCAATGTCATAACACCATTCCTAAATGCTTGCATCATGCATAAAGGAGACGTACGAGAGTCGAAACGTAAATTAACACGACAATCGAACTTAGATGATGTCGGTTTAATCTATGATCTGGTGTATCGTCATCCTTATTAATTAAATGTCCAATTAATTTGAATCCACCGATAAAGCTCGTAGAATTAAGGTTAATTTTTAGTTAAGAACCCCTAATTAAATTCGCTTTAAATTTCAACAATTTCCATCGATTAAAAGCAACAAATATTTTGGTACCGATTTCTGGGCGTGATGGGGGTGCTAATCCTTCCCCACACATAACGAACTCTCAAACCCTTTCAAAATGAATCTTTGGTTTTTATGGTGTCCGGTCTACCTAAGAGGCCGGTGGCAACTCCAAGTCTTCATTGTTTTCAAAAAACACGAGTCTTCAAAAGAAATCCCCTTTTAAACAAATCTTTTTTAGAAGCGAGATATTTAAAAGTTTTTTTTTTCAAAAAATGTTGCTACAACATGAGTAGGTTAGAATCAATATCATAATGTCGTAACCAATATAACAATATCAAAATCGATATCGAAGCTCAACATAGTTATTACCTAATAATTTCCATGGATGGCCAAAACCTAATTTGAAATTACTCTCATAATTGCCATGAATTTCCGATAATAATTTAAGGGGAATAGCTTAACCGATCAATAGCAACGATTCAATAACAATAAGCTAAAGAAAAACTAAAGTTGAAGATAACTCCAATGAAGGTGCTTGCTTAGGTAGGAGACGATGGATTAGAGAGAGGTGCTTGCTTAGATAGTTGTATCGGGTAAGCTTCCTACTTGGCTATTCACTTTGCCTTAAATTGAGAGATTAGACCCCTACGTATGTGGGAATTATAATTAGAAAAAGGGCTAATCGCAAGATTAGACCCCTGACCCTCGGTATTCTATGGTTTGTTCCTCAAACTTCTAATTTTTACAATTGGGCCACTAGAAAGATTTTTGATGAATTCAATAAGGTCCATACTTGATGATCTAACTCAAATAGAGATCCAAATCAATAAATTAACCTCGCGGTCAAAACTAATACATCATTTAGACTTTATCGATGCAAGATTCTGATCATCAGAACCCAATTCTTACTAGACCGGATTTTGGGGTGTTACAACTCTGCCCCCTTAAGAAAATTTTATCCTCGAATTTTACCTGAACCGAAAAGATGAGGTTATTGTTACTTCATAGTCTCTTCAGATTCCCAGGTAGCTTTTTCAACGGTGTGGCTTCTCTAGAGAACTTTAACTAACGATACAAATTTGTTACAAAAGCCTTTTGACTTCTTTTGCAAGAATCTGAACCGGTTCTTCCTCGTAGGACAAATTTGGTTGAATTTCTACAGATTTGGGTTCAATAATGTCTGAGGGATCATAATGGTACTTTCGAAGCATCGATACATGGAAGGCATCATGGATTTTACTCAGTTCTGAGGGCAACTGTAGTCGATATGCCATGGGGCCAACTCTTTCAATGACTTCAAAGGGTCCAATGAATCGGGGGCTCAATTTTCCCTTTTTGCCAAACCTCAGAACCTTCTTCCATGGAGAGACTTTAAGAAAGGCTCTCTCCCCCCACTTAATACTCAATGTCTCTTCTCTTGAGATTGGCATAGACCTTCTATCGGTTAAAGGCAACTTTCAAGCGATCATAGATGATGGTAACCCGTTCTTCAGTCTCCTGAAGTAAGTTAGGGCCCAACATTTTGCCTTCACCGAGTTCATACCAACACAATGAAGTTCGGCATTGTCTGCCATACAATGCCTCATACGGAGCCATTCCGATTGAACCTTGATAGCTATTGTTGTAGGCAAACACGATGAGAGGTGGGGATTTCTCCCAAGATCCACCAAAGTTGATGATGCATGTACGAAGCATATCTTTTAAGATCTGTATAAAAGAGTTCAATAGCAACACAGATTTTCAAGGCTTTAAAGGAAGAGTCTTTCGATAATTACCTGAATTACCCTTTCTGAATGGCCGTCAGATTGAGGGTGAAAGGCAGTACTGAGATTAACCCTAGTACCTAGAGTTCCTTGTAAGGTTCTCCAGAATCGAGATGCAAAACGAGGATCTCGATCGAAGATAATAAACGTGGGTACTCCATGGAGTCGGATCACTTCCTTGATGTACAAGTCATCTAATTTAGGAAGACCGTAGTCCATTCTAACTAGTATGAAATGCTCTGACTTGGTAAAATGATCTACTATGACCCATATAGCATCATGTTTAGTAGGAGTTAAAGGTAGACCACTAAAAAAGTCCATAGTTATCTTCTCCCACTTCCATTACGATAGATCAATAGGTTGCAACAATCCGGTAGGAACACGATGTTCTGTTTTAACACGTTGGCACGTGAGACACTTAGATATGTAATCAACTATGGCTTGCTTCATACTCAGCCACCAATAGAGTTTGCGAAGGTCCTTATACATCTTCACGGACCCGGGGTGAATGGAAAAAAGAACTTGAATTAGATTCTGTAAGGATGTCAATATGAAGAGATTCATCATTAGGTACACAGACCCAATCATGGAAACATAGGAGTCCCGCGGAATTAATTCTAAAGTCAGGATTATCTGACAACTTAGAAACAATGGATTGGAGTTCAGGATCATGGTTTTGCAAAGCCTTGATTCGTGAAATGATGGTAGACTGGACTTGAAGTTCGGCCACAATACGACGATGCTTCCGTAATCGGAAGTGGGCATTAATTGCTCGAGGAGCTACAATACAGTGGTATTACCATGAGGCGGTATACTATGCAGTTCCTGAAACTCAATAGTCATTATCAATACTTACCAAGCAAAGGTTTGCAGCTGAGTGCATCAGCTACAACGTTGGCCTTGCCCGGCTGATAGTCGATGACAAGATAATAATCTTTAAGGAGTTCCATCCATCTCCGTTTCCGAAGATTTAGCTCCTTTTGGGTTAAAAGATACTTGAGGATCTTATGGTCGGTAAAAAGAGAACATTTTTCTCCGTAGAGATAATGTCTTCAGATTTTCAATGCGAAGACAACTACAACCAATTCTAGATCATGAGTAGGATAATTCATCTCGTTTGGCTTAAGTTGTCTTGACACATAAGCGATGACTCTACCTTCTTGCATCAATACAAATCCTAAACCGAGATGCTATGCATCACTGTAAAACTGTATAGTCTTTTTTGGACTCGGGTTGGGTTAGGAGTGGTGCGTGAGTTAAGACTTGTTTCAATTGATCGAAACTCCTTTGTTGTTCCTCGGTCCAAATAAATGGAGCTTCATTTCTCAACAACTTAGTCAGTGGAGCCGCTGTCATAGAACACCCTTTTACGAACCTTCTATAATATTCAGCAAGACCAAGAAAGCTTCTAATTTCTCCAATGTTCTTCGGTGGATGCCAATCTATGATGGCCTAGATTTTCTTCACATCTACCTGAATACTCGAAGCCGATACGATATGCCCAAGGAAGGAAACTTCGTAGAGCCAAAATTCACACTTAGAAAATTTTGCATACAATTGCTTTTCCCGTAGAGTCTGAAGCACAATGTAGAGATGATCTCGATGTTTTACAGCATTCTTTCAATAGATCAATATATCATCTATGAACACCACTACGAATTTTTCAAGATAGGGTCTAAAGATTTGATTCATTAAATCCATAAAAGCTGGAGTGCATTTGTTAGCCCGAAGGGCATTACTAGGAATCCGTAGTGTTCGTATCTCGTACGGAAAGCAGTCTTTGGTACATCACATTCTTTAACTCTCATTTGGTAGTAGCCCGAGCTCATACCAATCTTGGAAAACATAGAGGCATCCTTTAGCTGATCAAACAAGTCGTTTATTCTCGGCAATGGATACTTGTTCTTAATGGTCAATTTGTTTAACTGTCGATAATCAATGCATAATTGCATGGATCCATCTTTCTTCTTTACAAAGAGAATCGGAGCTCCTCAAGGTGAAGAGCTCGGTTGAATGAAGCCTTTTTGTAGCAATTCTTGAATTTAAGCTTTCAAATCCTTTAATTCAATAGTCGTCATTCGATAAGGTGCAATGGAAACTGAGGCAGTTCTAGGTTGCACTTCAATACCAAACTCTACTTCACGGGTTGGGGGTAGCCCTAGAAGTTCATCAAGAAAGACATCAGGGAACTCACACATAGTTTTGATGTCCCGTACTTGAGGTTCATCGTTGGCCTCCAACGTCATAGCACACAATGAGGGGTTCCTCGTGTTCATCAAAAAATGCTTTCCTTGCCAATACCTCGAAGGTACAGCTTCCTCTTACAACAATCTACCCAGGCTTGATGCTCACTAAGCCAGTTTAAGCCTAAGATGACATCAAACTCGTGGATCTGTAAGGCCAACAAATTGGCCGGAAAAGGAATCCCTTGAATCGTTAAGGGGCAGTTCTTTCATACCACTCTCACAGTGACACAATCACCTAAAGCTAAAGGATTGGTTACAAAGATTCTTGATGCTATGGGTTCAGAAAACATACCGTACTTCTTAACTATCATAGTGCTTATAAAAGAGTGAGTAGAACCAAGATCAAGCAATACATATAAAGAGTACGAATATAACTCAATGGTACCTACAATGACATCAGGTTCATCCTCCTCTTCCCTGCTCCTCACATGATACATCTGGGCAGGGGCTTTGGATTCTTGCTTGTTAGACGTTTTCCCCGAGCCACTTGGTCTCCCAAAGGTCCCCGATGATCCTCTACCTTGCAAGGATTGAGCAGGAGAGGCAGCAGTAGTCGGTGCAGCTGTAGATTTGGTTGCATCCAGTGGGTAGTCACGAATGAAGTGACCTTGCTCACCACAATAATAGCAAGCTCCAATATGCTTTCGGCACTAGCCCTCTGGTGTTTATTCTAGTAGTAGTTGCAAATTGGGGGTTGAGTGCTTCGATTCGAACCTCCAGTGCTATTCATGGATGCGACCTTAAAAAAGGATTGAATCACATATTGAGGCCTATCAATATTCCCAGAACGGGAAGGTTGTGGATAAATATTCTATTTAGGGACTTGATACTTTCCTTTCTTGTTCCATTTGGGATGTCAGGAATCATCTCTGAACCTTGTAGAGTGTTAGGATGTTCTCTAAATATGAGCGCAAGTGCACACTCTTGTCAAGTTATAGTATAAAAGATATCGTCTCCCACAAGGATTGGACATCTTATTCGTATTGCAATTCCTGCATAGAAAATAAATGAACAAGTAATTTTAGTTTATAAAAGAATTAAAAGTAAATAAAGCACAAGCAATTGATAGAAGAGATCGGGGTGATAGAATGGGTCAGGTTATGCTGCTTAGTAGTGCGAAACTGCTTTGAATAGGTTAAGTTGCTTTGCTCTGCCAGACTTTGCTACCTCAGCAGTGGATGGCAGATTGGCTGCTACGACGCTTTCGCTGCCTCGTTAGTGGAACGAGCGATTGGCTCGGCGGAAAACTCGGCAGACCTTCAAGGCTCGACAGAACGCTTCGGTAATGATCTCGCTTATGTCTAAGTCAGGATGTTGTTGTTGCCCATTGCAGATAATACACGTCACGGCGTGAATCTTGCAAAGACAGCAACCTTGGTTCGTCCTCTCTTAGCCGCCTTAAAATCGCACCTATGTCTAGGCCGAATTGATCAACACCTGATTAGGATGAGGATCATACTTATCCCTTTCGTGAGTTCGACTCTCTCAATATCGAACAAATAGATAGTTAACAACTAATCTTTCAAACTTAATTGAAAACTATGAAGAGCATGGAATAAGAAAACCTTGAAGTTTTATTGCAAAAACAAACTTAATTCCTAAACAATCGTTCTCACACTAGTTTACAACATAACCCAAACCCAAGAGAAAATTTAGAACATAATGGCGGCAAGAAAACCTAGAATATGCCCAAAGAAAAACCTAAGATGTCTGCAATTACAAAATATGTTGAGTATATATAGGCGTTAGCTAGGCCAAGTCCTTCTTGGAGTAGAAGTCTTCAAAGTAGCTTTTGCATTAAATGCAACCTTTAATTCTTACTTCTTTGAGTTGAATGTGGACTCCTTCTCGTTGCCTTGCACCGCAAGTTACCTTGATCTCCTCTTTCGGCGGCTCTGTCTACTGCTTCAAGCGTTAGAAAATTGAGTGGATGGCATCGTTGGAATCAGGATTTTCTGCTCTACAAATCGCACTCCAATTCTCCAATTCCTCAGCTTGCTGCCCTGGGCGGTAAGTATGGCGGCGGCGGCTACTCGACAGCACTTCTCTCTGTCTGGAACTGCATCAGTACAGCTCCTTGGTCTGTTGTTTCTGCATCCTCTCCTTTGGTTTGTCCTCCTCCTAACAACTTCTAGCCCTTAAATGCAAACTAAGCTAAAACAACATCTTTTCCTTACAAAATTAAAGATATTCAACATAAACAGGATAAATTAATGAATACTATAAATATGCAATGCATGAACCTAAATATGCCTAAAATGTACTTAAGAACAGAAATAATATGAGATGGAATGCATATAAAATATAAGACTAATGAGCACTTTACACACCCCTAAACTCAAACTATTGCTTGTCCTCAAGCAATGCAAACCTAAACATACTTGCCCTTGTACCAATCAGAAAGAAAAAAACTGCTTTAAACTTGATTTAGCACCTCTAGGCCGTGGCACCTACATTATATTAGTGAAAGGAGAAGAGCATAAATTACCTCAAAATTAAACTATAATGCCAGTGCAGTGTGTGCAAAAATTGTGTACAGGCTGAATCTAAAGAATATTCCAAGTAAACAAGGATGTTGTCATGGTATATAAGGTTGCTGCTGAGGCAGCATAATTTAGCCCATTTTATAATCATGGCAGTAAGGGCTTCACCTCATCACAACTACTCTTCTAGGTCTGAAATTAAGATATGAGCAAACTACAAAACCCCGAACCCATTGAGTAGAGTCATCCCGTGAAGACTTTCATTCACTCTTGCTAATTTTTCCTTCATTTCAAAGATTTTCATATTCATGGACTTTGATAGCAGCGGAGTGTCCTTGTACATAATTCTTCCTAGAGCCGGTTTCGGGCACCTCTAGGAAAAAACTATGTTTACCAGAAATTCTAACAAATTCAGCAAGTAACAATAGTATTTTTAATTTTTGGCATTAATAGAAAAAATTTAAGTTTACTTCATGCTTTCCCCAAAATTAAGGTCTTTTTAATTGGTGCGAAAATTTAAAGTTGGCTATCCTATCATAGGCACAAGTTCTAACAAACTTTTTCTTTTGATTAACTTTTTAAGGCAAGTACAATGCAATCTATATGCTACTAGAATATGCCTAAAAATATGAGAGCTACCTGTAAAGTGTCTAAAAGTCTTATTTTATTTACCCTTTTTACTCATATTATTGTTAAATTTAGGCACATTTTAGTTGCATAATTAGGCATTAATGCATATTCACATAATTTCCTTCACTGTTAAGCTTGATTACATATTTTAGTGTATTTTGTGGAAAATGTGTTGTTTTGGTATGTATTTTGGTGCATGCAGGAAAATTGCCCGCCAGAACCCGTCGCAGCAGTAGGGTATCGCCAAAACCCGTCTCGGTAACAAGGTGCCGCCGGAACCCACCGCGACAGTAGGGTGCCGCCGGAACCCACCGCGGTAGCATGGGAGAAGAATGATTAGAGGAGGAGAAATCTGAGGAGCTGATGCTGAGGCAGCAAACCAAGGAGCTGTACTGAAGCAGTTCAATTCAGAGAAAGACGCTGCCGAGCGCCTGCCGTCGCCATATTTGCCGCCCAAGGCAGCAATTTAGAGAATTGGTGAATTGGAGTGCGATTGGAAGAGCATAATTTTTCGAGTCCAATGAGCCCATCCGCACAATTTATTGATGCCGAAAACTGCGGACATAGCTGTCGAAGGAGGAAATCAAGATGACTTGTGGTGCAAGGCAACGAGAAGGAGTCCATATTCAACTCGAAGAAGTCAGAATTAAAGGTTGCATTTAATGCAAAATCTACTTTGAAGACTACTACTCCAATGAGGACTTGTCCTAGCTAATGCCTATATATACTCGACATATTTTGTAATTGTAGACAACTTAGGTTTTCCTTAGGCATAGTTTAGGTTTTCTTGCCGCCATTATGTTCTAAATTCTCTTTTGGGTTTGGGTTATGTTGTAAACTAGTGTGAAAACAATTGTTTAGGAATTAAGTTTGTTTTTGCAATAAAACTTCAAGGTTTGCTTATTCCATGCTCTTCATAGTTTTCAATTAAGTTCGAAAGATTAGTTGTTTACTATCCATTTGTTCGGTATTGAGAGAGTCGAACTCACGAAATGAGTAAGTACGGTCCTCACTCTAATCAAGTGTTGATCAATTTGGCCTAGACATAGGTACTAGTTTAAAGCGGCTAAAAGAGAGCGAACCAGCGTTGCTATCTTTGCAAGATTCACGCTGTGACGGGTATCATCTGCAGTGGGTAAAAACAGTATTCTAACTTAGACATAAGCATAATCAATATCGGAGCTTTCTGCCTAGCCTTGAAGGTCTGTCGAGTTTTCCACCGAGCCATTCGTCCGTTCCACTACTGAGGCAGCGAAAGCGTCAAAGCAGCCAATCTGCCATCCCCTGCCGAGGCAGCAAATTCTGGCAGCGCAAAGCAACTTAACCTATTCAACGCAGTCTCACACTAGGGAGCAGCATAATCTGACCCAGCCTATCACCCTAATCTTTTCTTTAATTACTTGTGTTTTATTTACTTTTAATTCTTTTATAAACTAAACTTAATTGTGCATTTAAATTTCTTCGTGCAGAAATTACAATTCGAGTAAGCTGTCCAATCCCTGTGGGAGACGATATATTTTATACTATAACTTGACAGGAGTTTGCACTTGCGCTCATATTTAGAGAACATATAAACGCTCTACAAGTTTTTGGCACCGTTGTCGGGGATTGGTAACAACAAAATTCGTTTTAATTTTTCTACACTCTTAATTCTAGTTGCATTTAATTTCAGTTGAAAAAAACTATGTGGGAAAGTGCTTATTCAGGTGCCCCACGAGTTAAGGGCATCAATATTTGGGAGTGTTCTTGCGAATTTGGTGAAGGCAATCATGCATTCGAAAGTTGCCCTCAACTTTTTGCAACGGACATGTCAAGGAAAACCACACATGAATGGTTGCCTGAATATGAACAACATATGCCGCTGCAGCAGCAACAGGGATAGCTGATGCCGCTGCCGCAGTTTCCACCACAGCAGCAAGATTTTTCATGGTATGATCAAAAATCTCAAAAAAATTAACATAACAGTTTTGCTGCAGAAATTGACCTAGCAATATAGTTATCATCAAGAGCAATCAAAATCCTTGGAGGACACACTTCAAACTTTCCTCGCACTCATGCATAAAGTGTCAACTGCTATGGACGCCACCATCGCTAAGATGGATGCACGTCTGAGCAATTCAGTCTTCATTAATGTTATAGATGAACCTCAACAATTAAAGGATATTGATGTCCCAGGACAAGAGGACGAAGAACAATGCGAAGAAAGATCTCTGATGTGTGAGGAACAACTAGAACCTCCAAGCCAAGCGGATGAACAACATTGCTCGGACTGCAAGGTTGACAGCTGTTTTGGCAGCTACTTAGCTCCCTGCCCTAAAGACGAACATAGTAGTAAAAGGACAACACCTAAACAAAGCAATGCCACAAAAACACCTAGTGAGTTCGACAAAGGAATTGATGATGCCACAACAACATCACCTGCCTAGATAACCATGCCCGCCTCGGCAACTATGGACTATATATATTTAGAGGAGCCGACGCTGGTAGATTTAAGGCCATCAAAGCCTCTACTGATGGAGATCTTTGAAGGGTCTAAAGCAAACGGTGTTGGGAGTCCCGAAACTTTACAGAATATTGAGTTTTCCCTTGACATGAATAGCATCATGACAGAAGACTGTCACAACAACTGGTTGTTGCAGCTGCTGCCTCGGCAACAAAAGCAACTTTCAACCATAACGAACTTCGACAAAGATGAGGTAAGTACATGGTTAGATAGTGATATAATTTTTCCTAATCACATGTTCATACCTTCGGGAATAGAAACAAGAAGGAAGGTTCACATGGACTACAAGGGAACGAGGAAGAAGGATCCTCCACCATGAGAATAATCACTCGGTGGAGGGTGCGGGTGGATTACAAGAAGTATCGGAAACGAACCTCTCAAGCTCGAACAGACAAGGGAGTATGTTGAGTTGATCGAACACTTGCAAATGGCCAAGAGGGGGTGAATTGGCAATTTAAAATTTTGGTGAAGGGAAAGATTGGAAATAAAAAGTGACACAAGGGGTTATAGTGGTTCAAGTTCTCCAAATGAACTCTACATCCACTACCTTAGCTACCACTAAGGATTTTCAAACAATTCACTATTGAATTCGTCCCCTTTTCTTGGATGAGGAGGAAACCTTACAATTTTGATTAAGCTTTCTACCCAAAGCTTAATCCACTCAAATACAAAGAAGGAATTTGGTAAACTCAAATGTTTCCTCTCAAAGGATGATTTTCTACCCAAATACAATTTAAACAATCACAAACTCACAATACAAATTGACAATTTGAAATACACTAGAGTTGCGTACAAGGATTTGACTTTGAATAGCTTAAGGGTTTGGATTTTTGCTTTGATGATGCTTGAAGGTTCAATAGTTCTTGCTGATGCTTTATGATGTCTCTTTTATACCTCTTCATTGATTTCTAGCCGTTTGGGTGGTTGGAGACATAAATGGAGCCGTTGGAACCCTCTCTTACCACCATAAATGCACTTCTGCAGCTACCGGTATCGGTACGCGGGAAGGGGTATCGGTACCTATCTCAGAAAAGAAAGAGCCGTTGTGTGCATTTAATAAGGGGTATCGATACGCGCGTAAGCGTATCGGTACTGGGTATCGAAACGGCAAGGGCCGTATCGATACTATTTTTGAACTTAGCTCACTGTCAAAACGCGTATCGATACGGGGGTTAGGCGTATCGATACCGGTCAACGACCTTTTAAAGTTTGGTTACCAACCAACTGACACCAACGGTCATATTTTTAAACCGACTTAAATACTTTAAAAGTTATAAAACCAGTATCGATATTGGGTGTTCCGTATCGATACTCTATTCAAACTCTTTGAAGTTTAACACAGGGGCGTATCGATACGAGGGTTTGCCGTATCGATACGTGTTCCTCCAGTAGCCAAGTTTGGCAAAATGGTATCGATACGCCTGGAAGGGTATCGATACTCTTTGACGTTTTTCAATAGTTTTGGCTTGGAACACTTAGAAAATAGTTTGAGTTTGAGTTTTACAAATCAGTTTTAAAGTGTTGGTGTTTCAAAACTTGTTAAGGGACTTATAAAAACAATTTTAAGTTTTTCAAATTGATCCTTAAAGATCTAGTTATATCAAAATCAAACATAGGTTTTACAATCTCCCCCTTTTTGATATAACAAAACCAAAACTTAAAATTTTTGACACTTTTGAAAAACCTTTTCAAAGTTAACTCCCCCTTAATATAAGCTTGGTAACCTTTGAGTTAAAATCAAAATATTTGAAGTGTGAGCTAGTTTCTTCTCCCCCTTTTTGTTAGATCAAAAATTCATTGAGACAATAAAGTGCATAATGAAATCAAGGGTATAATAATAATAAGCAACATAATTTTATTCATCATAGCATAAAACTGGAAATCCAAACAAAAACAAACAAGAAATCAAAGCATAGGTTTTTAATCCTAAAACAAGCTTAATCCTAAGAACATAAAACATAGGTGCATAAAATAGAAAATCCTAAATGATATGCATGACAAACAAGAGAAAACGTCTAAGCATCGTCTTCTTCGTCTTCATCATCTTCATCATCATCTCCCAAAGGCTCATTAGTGCGCATACTATTACGCCACTCATCATGGAAAGCGGCAATAGAAATATTCAAGGAATTGTGCCCGCTTTCAAGAGATGTGAGGCGATTCTCCATACCCGTCATCCTAGTATCAAAGGTAGTTTCCATGGAAGTGAGACGAGTATTTATGTCCGTGCGCAACCCGGTAAATTGCTCATTGAGATAGGCCATGAGAGCATCCATGTTGGGTTGTTGGACTTGAGAAGCTTGAGGAGCTTGAGGAGCTTGAGCCTCTTCAACCATGGCGGCGGCTTCCGGTGGTAACTCGGCAAGACGTATCCATTCACCATTAAGATAAGTAAATTTTGCCCGAGCAAGAGATCGCTCATCAATGGGATCGGTGAGATGAGTTGGATAGTCATAAGAGCAATCAATATCCTTTTTAATAAAGAAATAACTCAAAGCCGAACCGTATGTGAAGGAGGTGACGTGAGGAGTGTTACGATTTTGAACGAGATAGACGATCTCCGCGAACATGAGTCGAGCTAGATTTGGTCGCCTGGCTTCACGGAAGCACCGAATCCAAAAATCATCCACTTGACGGATGGTGGAATATTTTCCTCCGGAAGGACGAAACCACCACGACACCATCAAATGTAGGATTCGATCGTGAGCATTGAGGGCGGTGACGGATCCACTAAGAACATGCCCAATACCATGCTCATCATCAAGGCCTTCATCATCCAACTTAAAAACCTCACAAATAGACTTGACATCAATGATTAATTTCTTTCCCATAAGATAAGAGCTAATTGCAACAACTTCCCCATTACGAGTAATACATCTTGCATTAGCATAGAAAATCAAAACCAAGAGGCGATAGAAAATACCGGGAATAGAGATAAACTCCATGAAATTCCAACGATGAAGCAAGGGAAGGTATTCAAACTTGAAACGCTTCGAATTGAGAAAAGGAACGGAGATTACCCTTTCGGCACGGATCTTATAATTCTCATATTGACGAAAGTGAGTTAGACCCGAATTGCCATCAAAGCATTGCTCATAGATGATTGAGTAGTTTGGACGAGCAATCTCTCCAAGGTTGGAAGATTCACCGGCATGAGTAGCCCTCGGTCGCTTCCTCGATGGTTCTTTTGGTGCCATGATCGAAAAGAGAATTAAGCAAAAGGGTTTCTTCAATTTGAGTAAATATCAAGGTAAAAGGGATTTAAAAAAAAATTTAAGAGAAATTTTGAAAAGAAAATTTTTGAAGAAAAATTCAAGAGAAAGTTTGAAGAAAAACAAAGTTAAAAAAAATAAAGGAATCAGAACAAAAAAAAAATAAAAAAAAAAAGAGAAAGAAGGAGATTACCTTGATAGAAACTTGAAGATTTGAAGAAAACTAGCACAAAGATGAGAAAGAGAGCACAAAGCCTTGCTTGATTCAAAAACTCTTTTAGGTTTGAGTTGAGATGTGAAAAATATGAAGGAGGAAGTGCCTTTTTATAGGCAAAGACGGCTAGGGTTTTTAGGTTTTGAAGAGATTTAATTTTGGTAAAAGTTGGACTCATTAAAAACCTGATTTAATGCAATCTGCGTAATCGAGTATCGATACGTCTGGGGGTGTATCGATACGGGGGTAGAATAGTCTTTTTGCAAAAATGCCCGTTGGAAAGTCGTATCGAAACAGAGGGGTCCGTATCGAAACGACTCGTATCGATACGGGATGAATCGTATCGATACGCGTGAAGCGAAGAAAATTCTGGGAAACAGAATGAAGAACGGGTATCGATACGCGTAGAGCTGTATCGATACTGGATGCCCAGAATTACATATTTGGTTCAAAGAACAACCAAAGGCTCGAACCTAACATCTCCTATGAGTATGCAAATGATGTATGAGCAGTTCTAAGCATATTTTAACAGAATCATACTCCCCCTAACTATAGGCATGGATGAAATTGGGAGTCTAAGCATACAAACATGGCATTTCACAAGATCAAGCATATTTAAGCACAAAAGAGGTCCTATAAGGTCAAGATAGGCTAGCTAGACCTAACTCTCTCCTAAGGGACCAAAAACGCTCTTTGTCTAAGGGTTTTGTAAATATGTCCGCTAATTGATTCAAGGTGTCTACATACTCTATAACCACATCTTCCTTAAGGACATGATCTCTAATGAAATGATGCCTTATCTCTATGTGTTTGGTTCTAGAGTGTTGGATGGGATTTTTTGTTAAGCATATTGCACTAGTGTTGTCACATTTTAGGGGTATGGTTCCAACTTTAATACCATAATCTAAGAGTTGTTGCTTCATCCAAAGGACTTGAGCACAACAACTCCCTAGGGATATGTACTCGGCTTCGGTGGTAGATAAGGCTACACTATTTTGTTTCTTAGAGAACCAAGATATGAGCATACTACCTAAGAATTGACAAGTTCCTGAAGTACTTTTCCTATCGATTTTGCAACCCCCATAATCCGCATCCGAATAAGCATGAAGGTTGAAGGTAGAGTCTAAAAGACCTAAACAAGGAGTGTCTCTAAGATACCTAAAGATCCTCTTAACAGCTATAAGGTGAGACTCTCTAGGACTAGCTTGAAACCTAGCACACAAGCAAACACTAAACAAGATATACGGTCTACTTGCGGTAAGGTAAAGCAAAGATCCAATCATAGAGCGATAAAGCTTAGAGTCAACACACTTACCTCCTTCATCTTTGTCAAGCTTTGTAGATGAGCTCATAGGAGTGGCTTGAGGCTTTGCATTCTCCAAGCCAAACTTCTTGAGCATATCCTTTATGTATTTTGCTTGGTTGATGAAGGTGCCATCCTTCTTTTGCTTGATTTGGAGTCCCAAAAAGAATGAGAGCTCCCCCATCATGCTCATCTCAAATTCACCTTGCATTAACTTAGCAAACTCTTGACAATGACATTCATTAGTAGAACCAAAGATAATATCATCAACATAAATTTGAACTACTAAGATGTCATTTTTGTACATTTTTATAAAAAGTGTAGTGTCCACCTTACCTTTTTCAAATCCTTTTTCAATGAAAAAATTTGAAAGTCTTTCATACCAAGCTCTAGGAGCTTGTTTTAAACCATAAAGAGCTTTGGTAAGTTTGAAAACATGATTTGGAAATTTTGAGTATTCAAAACCCGGTGGTTGTTCCACATACACTTCTTCATTTATAAAACCATTTAAAAATGCGCTTTTAACATCCATTTGAAAAAGCTTGAAATTATGATAACATGCATATGCAAGCAACATCCTAATGGCTTCCATTCTAGCTACGGGTGCATAGGTTTCATCAAAATCTATTCCCTCTTCTTGAGTGTAACCTTGAGCAACTAGTCTAGCTTTATTTCTCACAATGTTACCACTCTCATCTAGTTTGTTCCTAAAGACCCATTTAGTTCCTATTGTAGATTGATTACTAGGCCTATCAACTAATGTCCATACATTACTTCTCTCAAATTGATTTAACTCTTCTTGCATAGCCATAATCCAAAAGTCATCTTTCAATGCTTCTTTTATATTTTTAGGCTCTATGCATGAGATAAATGCAACATGGTTCATTAATCTAAGAGAAGAACGAGTGGTTACCCCCTTGGATGGATCACCCAAGTTTCACCATCTTTGACATAGTTCAACTCCCTTGGGTAGCTCACTTCCTTTTCCTCAATCGCCAAGTCCTTCAAGGCTTCAAGAGGTGGATCTTGTGAGTCCTCTTCTTTTGTTGAAATCTCATCCTCCTTTGAAGTTTGACCTCCATCAAAGGCATTTATGATTCCTACATCATCATCATCACAAGAATCCTTCCTAGGAAGGAGGTTATCATCGAATACAACATGAATAGATTCTTCTACTACTAAAGTTCTTTTGTTAAATACTCGATAGGCTTTAGAGGTTAAAGAGTAACCTATAAAAATGACTTCATCACTTTTTGCATCAAATTTACCTAAGTTGTCTTTTCCATTATTTAAAACAAAACACTTGCAACCAAAAGGGTGAAAATAGCTAATGTTAGGCTTTTTAGATTTTAAAATCTCATAAGGTGTTTTCTTTAAAATTGGCCTAACCATTACTCGATTTACAACGTAGCAAGCGGTGTTTGTGGCTTCCGCCCAAAAATATTTAGGTAAATTGTTTTCACAAAGCATAGTCCTAGCCATTTCTTGCAAAGTTCTATTTTTCCTCTCAACTACCCCATTTTGTTGAGGAGTTCGAGGAGCCGAAAAATTATGGCTAATACCATTTTCATTTAAAAAATCTTCAAACCCTAAGTTTTGAAACTCGGTTCCATGATCACTTCTAATATGTGAAATTCTAAGTTCAAGATCATTTTGGGTTAGTTTTTAAAATGTGATGAATTTTTCTAAAGCCTCATCTTTAGTACTTAAAAATAAAACCCAAGTATATCTAGAAAAATCATCAACAAGCACAAATGCATAAGACTTACCACCCAAGCTCATAATCCTAATTGGCCCAAATAAATTCATGTGGATAAGTTGTAAGCATCTACTAGTAGAAACATCATTAATGGACTTAAAGGAAGACCTATGTTGTTTACCCTTTGAGCATGCATCACAAATTTTATCATTTGAAAATTTTATCTTGGGCAAACCTCTAACTAGGTTAAGAGAGACTAGTTTTTCTAAAACACTTATGCTAGCATGTCCTAGTTTCCTATGCCACAACCATGCATCATTTTCATTATGAGAACTAAACATGCATGAGATGTATGTATGTCATCTAGATGCACCATGTATATATTCCCTATGCGATGACCAATGAGCATAATATTATTAGATTTAATGTCTACAATTTTGCATCCATTTTTATCAAATAAAACATTAAATCCTTTATCACACAATTGACTTATGCTCAACAAATTATGCTTAAGACCGTTGACATATAAAACATTTTCAATGAAAATAGAAGAGTGATTACCAATGGAGCCTATTCCTTCAATATGGCCTTTGGAGTTGTCACCAAACGTTACCACTCCACTACTTTTAGGCTTTAGTTCCACAAATCGACTCTTGTCACCGGTCATGTGTCTTGAGCATCCACTATCAAGGTACCAAGAATTTTTGCTTGAAGCCTTAGCCTTGTAGCAATGCTCCCCCTACAAACAAAGAAATTAGGCCTTGATTTTTGCTACCCAAATCATTTTGGGTCCATGAGTGTTAGCCTTCAACAATTTGGTTCTCTTAGGAATCCAAGAAGCAGTAGCATTCAAATCATTAGAAATAATGAGTTCTTTAGGAACCCAAGCACTCCTAACTCTATGACCTCTAGCTTGCTTACTAAAATTTCTTTGTTTAGGTACAAAAGGTTTTCTTTTTACATATTGGGATTTAGAGTGATTTCCTTTTTCAAAATTATTTTTCCCAATAGAAATAGATGTTTTAAGATTACCCACTTCCTTTGTGTGATAATCTTGAAAATCGGAAAGAAGTTTTTCAAGTTCAAGATTTTTAGTTTTAAGATCATTGGAAAGATTAACTAAAAACAAAACCTTCTTTTCCAATTCGGAGTTAGCATTTGAAAATGTCTCATTTTGAATTTTTAAATCGGAAATTGTTTTCTTGTTTTTCAAAATGGACTCTTTATATTTTCCTACTAACTCATCATACACTTCTTGCAATTCATCATAAGCATCTTGAAGTTCCTCTATAGAAAAATCGAAATTGGATGAATTAGAGTTTACCTTAGGTTCATCATCGATGGCCATGAGACATAGGTTGGCCACTTCCTCCTCTTCCTCGGAAGACTCATCGTCACTCCAAGTAGCTACTTGTGCTTTGAGGTTCTTCTTCTTCCCAAAGCTTTTCTTCTTCAATTGAGGACACTCGGAACGGATGTGACCCGGTTTCTTGCATTCATAGCAAGTAATTGGATCCTTCTCCTCTTCCTTGCTTTTACTCTTGAAGTCTCCCTTTCTAATGAATTTTCTTCCACGGTTTGACTTCATGAATCGAGTAAAGCGTTTGGCCAACATAGCCATCTCCTCATCTTCATCCTCACTAGAATCGCTTTCTTGATATGAAGCTTTTAGTGCGATTCCCACTTTCTTCTTCTCAACTTCCTTCTTCTCCACTATCTTTTTCTCTTCTTCTCTTCCCTTCCTCATGATCTCATGGGTGAGTAGAGATCTAACAAGAGCATCAAGCTTGAGAGTCTTCAAATCTCTAGCTTCAATGATGGCCGTTCTCTTGCCATCCCATGACTCCGGAAGAGAGTACAACAACTTTCTCACTAGCTTGTCTTCGGGAATGATTTCGCCGAAACCCTTCAAACCGTTGACAATGACCGAGAACCGATCAAACATCTTGGAGACACTTTCTTCGGGATCCATCTTGAAGTTCTCATAGCTTAGATTGAGTAGCCCAATCTTTGTCTCCTTGACATCACTAGTTCCCTCATATGTTGTCTCGAGGGTGTCCCAAACCTCCTTGGCACTTTCGATTGAAGACACCTTGGAGTAGATATCCGGACCAAGTGTACAAAATATCACATGTAGAGCTTTGTCATTCACTTGCATCCTTCTTCTCTCATCATCCGTCATTTCGGCTTTGACTTTTGGGACAAGTATTTCTCCATCTCTCTTCATGGGAATGTATGGACCTTCTTCAACCACATCCCACACCATGTAGTCGGTAGACTTGATGAAAAGTCTCATCCTATTCTTCCAATAAGGATAGTTATCCCCATTGAAGAATGGTGGCTTGGTGATGGATTGGGACTCATAGTTGGAGGTGGATGCCATTGCTTGACTTGTTGTTGATCAAACTCTCCTAGAATCGACTCAAGAGGGTTGTAATCCTTCCAATGAGTGTAGCTCTGATACCAATTGTTGAGTTGATCGAACACTTGCAAATGGCCAAGAGGGGGGTGAATTGGCAATTTAAAATTTTGGTGAAGGGAAAGATTGGAAATAAAAAGTGACACAAGGGGTTATAGTGGTTCAAGTTCTCCAAATGAACTCTACATCCACTACCTTAGCTACCACTAAGGATTTTCAAACAATTCACTATTGAATTCGTCCCCTTTTCTTGGATGAGGAGGAAACCTTACAATTTTGATTAAGTTTTCTACCCAAAGCTTAATCCACTCAAATACAAAGAAGGAATTTGGTAAACTCAAATGTTTCCTCTCAAAGGATGATTGTCTACCCAAATACAATTTAAACAATCCCAAACTCACAATACAAATTGACAATTTGAAATACACTAGAGTTGGGTACAAGGATTTGACTTTGAATAGCTCAAGGGTTTGGATTTTTGCTTTGATGATGCTTGAAGGTTCAATAGTTCTTACTGATGCTTTAGGATGTCTCTTTTATACCTCTTCATTGATTTCTAGCCGTTTGGGTGGTTGGAGACATAAATGGAGTCGTTGGAACCCTCTCTTACCACCATAAATGCACTTCTGCAGCTACCGGTATCGGTACGCGGGAAGGGGTATCGGTACCTGTCTCAGAAAAGAAAGAGCTGTTGTGTGCATTTAATAAGGGGTATCGATACGCGCGTAAGCGTATCGGTACTGGGTATCGAAACGGAAAGGGCCGTATCGATACTATTTTTGAACTTAGCTCACTGTCAAAACGCGTATCGATACGGGGGTTAGGCGTATCGATACCGGTCAACGACCTTTTAAAGTTTGGTTACCAACCAACTGACACCAACGGTCATATTTTTAAACCGACTTAAATACTTTAAAAGTTATAAAACCAGTATCGATACTGGGTGTTCCGTATCGATACTCTATTCAAACTCTTTGAAGTTTAACACAGGGGCGTATCGATACGAGGGTTTGCCGTATCGATACGTGTTCCTCCAGTAGCCAAGTTTGGCAAAATGGTATCGATACGCCTGGAAGGGTATCGATACTCTTTGACGTTTTTCAATAGTTTTGGCTTGGAACACTTAGAAAATAGTTTGAGTTTGAGTTTTACAAATCAGTTTTAAAGTGTTGGTGTTTCAAAACTTGTTAAGGGACTTATAAAAACAATTTTAAGTTTTTCAAATTGATCCTTAAAGATCTAGTTATATCAAAATCAAACATAGGTTTTACAGAGTAGTTACTTTAGGAGATGCATGCCAATGCACTCCTTGAGTAACATAATTATTATTTTTATCTTCCACATTTTTTATGCTTTCGTAGACTTAGAATTTTTAAATTTTCAGTTTTTATTTCTTTTTGCATATTATTATTTTATTGTGTTTTTTCTTCATCTTGCAAATAAAATTCAATCGTCTCACAACCTATCAATGGCCACAACCAGCAACCAACAAGCCTTCCAGAGAATTTCAACAGAGTCACTTGAGCAACATTATCGATGAAAATTTCCCGCCCGGTAGTACTGATGATGCCGCCCAACTCATGCCGCTCGGTAGTACTGAAGCTTCCAAACATACCCCAATACCAGCAGTACTCCCTCATCATCTCTGGAACCAGCTCAATAGAATGGAAAGGCAGCAGCTCCGATTTATGCAATAGACTAGCGATGTTCCCTGACAGTGCAGTCTGGTTCCCCATATTTCCTACTGAAATACTTGCCCGCCATCACCCGCCCTGGCAACGCAGATCAACGACACTGCAACTACAACTGCCCAGGAATGCCAAGGTAACGACTGCACGTGGTTCGACTAGCAGATACACAGCTTCGATAACTACACCAGCAAACATGGCCCGAAGGAAATTCATCATGCAAGGTGACGACCTTTTTTTACTAACTCATTTATTTGTCTCATGCATTGAGGACAATGCTCCTCTCGAGTTTGGGGGGTTAGCACTCATTTTGTTTAGGCATAACTAGTGCATTTAGGTTGCATAATGTACGTTCCTTTAAAAATTAACCAAAAGAAAAAATTTGTTATAACTTGTGCCTATGATAGGATAGCCGATTAATTTATTTTTGCACCAAATTAAAATTGAACTTAATTTTGGGAAATGTTTGAATAACTTAGAATTTTTTCTATAATTGCCAAAAATTAAAAACACAACTGTTACTTGCTGAATTTGATTGAATATCTGGTGAACACTACATGCTTTATCTTTAGAATTCTTTGCAAAATTCTAACAATGGTTGCAGGCAGCCGCCGAGGCAGAAAACAAAAACAGGAAAAGTAAAGCACTGCCAAGACAGTGAAAAAAGGAAAAATTGTTGTTTTACCCTAGAGGTGCCCGAAACAGGCTCTACGAAGAATCATGTGCCAAGGACACTTCGTTGCTATCAAAGTCCATGAATCTAAAAATTTTGCAGTGACAGACAAATTAGCATGAGTGAATGAAAGTCTTCACGGGATGACTCTACTCAAAGGGTTCGTGGTTTTTTAGTATGCTCCTATCTTAATTTCTTACCTAGAGAGTAGTTGTGATGAGCTAAAACTCTTATTGCCATGATTAAATAATTGTGTTACCCCGACAGCAACCTTATATATTGTAACAACATCTTTGTTTCTTTAAAGTATTCTGCATATTCAGCCTGTACGCAGTCCTGCACACACTACACTGGCATTATAGAGTAATTCTGAATTATTTCTTGTTGTTTCCCCTATCACTAATATAGTGTAGGTGCCATGGCCTTGAGGTACGGAATCAAGTTAAAATAGGTTTTTCTTTCTGATTAATATAAGGGCAAGTCTAGTCAGGTTTGCATTGCTTAATGACAAGCAATAGTTCGAGTTTGGGGTGTGTAAAGTGTCTAAAAGTCTTATTTTATTTACCCTTTTTACTCATATTATTGTTAGATTAGGCACATTTTAGTTGCATAATTAGGCATTAATGCATATTCTCATAATTTCCTTCACCATTAAGCTTCATTACATATTTTAGTGTATTTTATGGAAAAGGTGATGTTTTGGTATGTATTTTGGCATTATAGAACCCGTCGCGCCAGCAAGGTGTTACCGAAACCCGCCGCACCAGCAAGGTGTTGCCGAAACCTGCCGCTACAGCAGGGTGTCATCGGAACCCGCCGCGACAGTAGGGTGCCGCAGAAAACCGCCGCGGCAGTAAGGGAGAAAAATGATCAGGAGGAGGAGAAATCTGAGGAGCTGGGTCAGATTATGCAAACCAAGGAGTTGTACTAAATCAGTTCAATTCAGAGAAAGACGATGTCGAGTGCCTGTCGTCGCCATATCTGCCGCCCAAGGCAGCAATTTAGTGAATTGGTGAATTGGAGTGCGATTGTAAGAGCATATTTTCTGAGTCCAATGAGACCATTCACGCAATTTATTGATGTCGAAAACAGCGGACATAGCCGTCGAAGGAGAAGATCAAGATGACTTGCGGTGTAAGGCAACAAGAAGGAGTTCACATTAAACTCAAAGAAGTAAGAATAAAAGGTTGCATTTAATGCAAAAGCTACTTTGAAGACTTCTACTCCAAGGAGGACTTGGCCTAGCTAATGCCAATATATACTCGACATATTTTGTAATTGTAGACAACTTAGGTTTTCCTTGGGCATAGTTTAGGTTTTCTTGCCGCCATTATGCTCTAAATTCGCTTTTGGGTTTGAGTTATGTTGTAATCTAGTGTGAGAACGGTTGTTTAGGAATTATTTTGTTTTTGTAATAAAACTTCAAGGTTTGCGTATTCCATGCGCTTCAAAGTTTTCAATTAAATTCGAATTATTAGTTGTTTACTATCCATTTGTTCAGTATCGAGAGAGTCGAACTCACTAAAGGAGTAAGTACGGTCCTCACTCTAATCAAGTATTGATAAATTTGGCCTAGACATAGGTACGAGTTTAAGGTGGCTTAAAGAGAGCGAACTAACGTTGCAGTCTTTGCAAGATTCATGACGTGATGGGTATCATCTGCAGTGGGCAACAATAGTATTCTGACTTAGACATAAGCAAAATCAATATCAAAGCGTTCTACCGAGCCTTGAAGGTCTGCCGAGTTTTCTGCCGAGCCATTTGTCAGTTCCACTACCGAGGCAGCGAAAGCGTCAAAGCAGCCAATCTGCCATCCCTCGTCGAGGCAGCAAAGTCTGGCAACGTAAAGAAACTTAACCTATTCAATGCAGTTTCACACTAGGGAGCAGCATAATCTGACCCAGCCTATCACCCTGATCTTTTCTTCAATTACTTGTGTTTTATTTACTTTTAATTCTTTTATAAACTAAATTTACTTGTGCATTTAAATTTATTCATGCAGGAATTACAATTCGAGTAAGTTGTCCGATCCATGTGAGAGACGATATCTTTTATACTATAATTTGGCAGGAGTGTGCCCTTACGCTCATATTTAAAGAAAACCTAAACGCTCTACACTACCCCCCCCCCATTCGAGATGGGCATTGCCCTCAATGCACAAAATAAAGTACAATAGAAAATAAAAACAGAAAACGAAACACAATGAAGATAATTAAAATATAAAAATAAGCAATAAAATAAAGAAAAGAAAAGAAACAACTCTAGAAGTTAGCGGAGGTCTAAGAAGAAGCTGGGGTCTTTTCGGTAGAGGAAGAAGTTGAAGACTGGATGATAAGACGGTGGCTGGTAGGTGTCCGGGCGGCAGACTTGGTAGGAGATATTTTTGCTGTTCGCAGCGGCTGGACTCTCTTAGGAGTGGGGCGGGGAGCTGCACTTTGGTCTGGCTCAGATTCAGACTTCTCTTCTTCTGGCTCGGCGGAGATAATGTGCCGCTTTCTCTTCATGGTTGCCCCTGCCATAGGTTATGTCGGTGGATCCTCTCTTGCCATGGTTGTTGCTGTTGCTGTCATCTGCTTCTCAACCTCGTTGAACTGGGAGGTGTTTGCCAATGTTTCCGTTGTGTGGGCAAAAGAGAAATGTTGTTGATGCCTCTAGGGAGTGTCTACCACCGTGTTAGACGCGGAGGTGGTGGAGTAGGATGGATATTGCGTCAGAGAGGCATCTGCCGACAGAAGGCAGCGTGGCAGGCAGCTACTTCTGATGGTGTTCCTTCTCTGGGTTCAGTTGCGGCGCCTAGGTCTGCATTGAAGGTGGGCAGGGAGGGGCCGTCAATTGGGAATTTCAGAAGAAGGTAAGCCACAAATGCCTTTTGGACCTCCCCTACGTATTTCATGAACGTCAATTATTGACACTCTATATGTTTGTTGTTTTCTATCAAAGTGTGGAGTAGGGCAATGACGTCTGGATTTGAGGCAACTTCAGTACTGCCTAGGGCTGCTGGTGTAGCTGGCTGGGCGGCGGAGGGCTGCATGGTGTGATCTGCTCCGTTTCTGGTGCTTGCATCATCTTCAGGCGGACCTTTTTGGTCTAGCCCTCTTTGGCGGATGTCATCTCGTCGTTCGGATCTGATGGGACGTTGAAATTGGCACACAAGCCGGTGATGAGAGACGGGAAGTAAATTCGGCCCTTTGATTTCCAAAAGCAATTGTGGATCTCCTTGCAGGTTATTTCCCCAACATTTATCGGCATGTTCATCGTTATTGAGTGAATGAGGGCGAGACGCGACTGATCCACTGTGGAGTTATGAGAGGTGAATAGCAGATGTCGTTTGACGAATGTGTTCCATAGCATCGCCTCCGGTAGCAATCGGTGACGTTGCACTGAGCCGCCATGTTTTCCCGCCAGCCAAAGGGTATTGGGTTCGCACAGACGGGCCTTGATTCTATCATAGTTGGCAGCCGTCAGTGACTGCCTCCATTCTTCATGAGGGTTTTCTTCCATCTCGAGCTCATAGAAGTTGTTTATCACTGTTGCGTTGAGCTTAACGGGTTCCCCTCGGACAAATACGAACGGCGGCTCAGAGTGGGGTGGTGGGCATAAAATTCTCGGACAAGCGTGATGTTTGCCACTTCCAGTTGTTTTGCGAATATCACTAAGCCCTTGTTGTGGATCCTCTCGAATAAGGCGGGCTCAAGGCCGAGATCCCCTGACTGTTGTGAATAATGGAACCCTTGTTCCTCCTATATGGCTTGTTTTGTGAACTGGGATTTGTACCTTCTTGCATCATCATTGGAGAAGAAACATTGGAATGTGGGTTTGGATTGTGATGTTGATTCCATGTGTGAGACACTTTTTGTAATCTGAAACTAAAATAAGATAATCAAAAAGAGAGTAGTGGATTCAAGAATAGGTTTAACAAGGAGATGAAAGTAAAGTAAATGAATGGGAGAAGTGGGGTTTATATAGATGGTGACGAGAGAGGTCGTGGCGGCATTAAATTCCCAACAGGCAAATTGCTTCGAGCACGTTACAGGTTTTCTGCCTGTTACTTCTGTACAGTTGGCAGCTAGCCGTTAGCGGTCAACTAGCCGTTACGCTTTTTCTGCGCTGGGCCGCCCTTAGCTGTCTTGGCGGGATGGTTGGCGGGCATCTTGTTGGGCCTTCTTCTTGGTCCTGCTCTTTTATTCCTAAAACCTGAAAATAAAGATAATAAACTAATTAAAGAGATACTGGAATAAAAATACTTAGAATAAAAATGTGGAAAATAAATTGTAATAAATTAAAATCTAATCCTAAAATAAAATAAATTCTAATCCTAAAACATAAAAATAAAAAGAAAGAAATTAAAAATAAATTAAGTTATGTTGGGAGTGCATTGAGGTGCATCTCCCAGACATAGCCACTTCCTGAGGTGATTTTTTACTATTCTCCCTCCTGGGGGTCCTCTTGTTCCTTGGGGTCCTACATTTTGTCCTGCTGCCTACTTGGGCGGCTACTATCGTTCCATGTTTCAGTGCTGATTTCTGAAGCCTGGGTGTCTGGGTATCCTTCTTTTTCCATTATCGAGGGCTGTAAAACATTTAGTATTATGCTTTGGTTGTCCACCCTCATTATCAGCTCCTCATGCTCCACATCAATTAGCGTTTTGCCCATGGCTAGAAACAATCGCCAAAGTATGATGGGGGCGTTCTCGTCGGCCTCACAGTCTACGATGAGGAAGTCTGCTGGAAAAATAAAGCTTCCCATGCGAGCCAGGATGTCTTCGACTTTGCCCTCCGGTTGTACGAATGAATGGTCTGCTAGTTTCAGCATGATGGAGCTGGGTTTGGCTTTCCCAATACCTAACTTGTCGAAGACCGCCTTTGGCATCAGGTTAATGATGGCTCCTAAATCGCATAGGGTTCTCATGGCATGGTTGCTGCCGATTCTGCATGGAATAACGAAATTGCCTGGATATGTTCTTTTGGCCGGTAGCTTGTTGTGCAGCATAGCCATGCACTCCTCTATTACAGCTACAGTTTCAAATTCCCCTGTTCTTTTCCTTTTTGAAACCATGTCCTTCAGATATTTCGCGTAAGTGGCCATGTTCTGGATGGCTTCCACGAGAGGGATTAATGTGCACCTGTTTTAGAATATCAAAAAAAATCGGAATTGGTGCTCCTGTTTCTGTTGCTTTAGTCTTTGGGGGAAAGGCGGCGTCAGACGGATGTCCTGAATGCGTTCCTTGCATGGAAATCTAATCTGTGGCAATTCAGGATCATCCTTCTTAGGGCTGCTGTCAGCCTCATCTGCCGGGGCGGCTCGTTTTGATGATGCCGCGGAAGGTTGCTGGTTTACTGGTTGTTTAGTTCCGGGATCGTTCAGTTGTTTCCCACTTCTGGTTGATATGGCTTTACACTGTTCATAGGTGGGTTTGGATGCTACCTCTGTGCTGCTGGATGATGCACCCTTTGTCATGTTGCTTATGATCTCCGTGAATAGCCCAAACTGGGTCTCCAGGTTCTTTATTGCAGCCTCCTGGTTGTTCATCCTCATTTCAGTCCTGTCCATAAATGACTCTGTCTTATCAATAAATTTATTAGTACGAAAATTAAAATCATTGGTTCAAGACATAAACGTGTGTAAAGTAGTTTCGAGTGAGTTATTGTTCGTATTATGTTGCTGCTGAGGCGGCTGTCTTGACGGGTTCTGTTGGTATCCTCCTTGTTGTTCAGTTGGATTTGTAATTGTGTTTGGATTGCTCCAGGAGAAGTTTGGATGCTTCTTCCATCCTGGGTTGTATGTGTTGGTGTTGGGCCTGCTATTCCTTTCATAGGTTCCATGAAGTTGGCGGATTCACTACACTTAGAGGAATCATGGCTACCCACACGCTAATCACAAAAAGGCTCCACAGCCTTGACCTCATATGTCTTTCTTTTGGCCATATTCATTACAAGCTCAGTCAGTTTGTACAAGCGGGCATTAGCAGATTTAGCAGCTCCTACTTCATTCACAACAGCTGACTGCCTTATGCCGCCGCCGCGGGCTGTAGGGAACTTGTAGTCGCTTTTAGCAATTCTGTTCAGAATTTTTAGTGCCTCCTCAGGTGGTCTATCCAGGATTATTCCATTGGCTGAGGTGTCGAGCATCATTCGTGTCGGTTGGTTTACTCCATTGTAGAACATCGACACTTGCGTCCAGGATGGGAAACCATGAAGCGGGCAGTTGTTTAGCATCTGTTGGTACCTCTCCCAAGCTTCATACATTGGTTCGTCATCCTTTTGGAGGAAGGTTGTGATCTCGTTTCTCAATCTGTCTGTGACGTTTAAAGGACTAAAATGATCTAAGAAATCCTTGCACAGCTCCGTCCAAGTATTGAATGATCCCGCCGGTTGGTTGTTCAGCCATTGTTTTGCCCTATCCCTCAGTGAATAGGGAAATAATCTCAGCTTCAGCACATCTTGATGGACTCCATGTATCTTATAAGCTCTACATATGTCTAGGAATCCTCTCAAGTGCTGTCGAGCATCTTCTGTGGCAGTTCCTCCAAATTGCCCCAATGTGTTGATCATATTGAACATCACGGGCTTTAACTCAAAGTGATTCGCTTCGATTTCAGGCTCTACAACAGTAAGGTCAAATCCCATGAAGTCGTGCTCCATGTAGTTTGTAGGGCGTGTAGGTGTTCCCTTTTTGTAAGAGCGCAAGTGCACACACCTGCCAAGTTATAGTATAAAAGATGTTGAATCCCACGAGGAATGGACAGCTTTGTCTCGTTTCGTAATCCCTGCACAAGGTAAAATAAAAGCACAAGTGAATGGTTGGTTGAGATGAAAAGTAAATGAAAACACAAGTAATAAAGGAGAGAAACAGGTTGATAGAGCAGGCAGGGTTATGTTGATTCTTAGTGTGAAAATTGTGTTGTAAAAGGTATGAGTTATTTTGTGCTGCAACGATATGCTGCCTCGGTGAGTATGGCGGGCGGCAGGCTACGACCCTGTCACGCGGCCGCAGTGGGTCACTACCACTGCAAGAGTGTACTGTCTCGGCAGGTGGAATGGAAAGAAGTCCTGGCGGCAAGTCTGGCAGATACGCCAAGTTCGGCAGGATAGTCGATAGTGATTCCTCCTATTTCTAGGTTAGGATGCTCGAGAGCTAACGTGATGTAGTCAATACCTAGAAATCTCAGCGTCAACCTAACACAGACCAGTCAACTCAGTTGGTAATCCCTCTTAGCCGATGAAACTTGTGGACTGGTGTAGAACCAAGTTAGTCACGCCTCAGCACGTTGTGACCGTACTTAACCCTTTCGTGAGCCTTGCACTTTCGTGCCCGACAAATGGATTCTCTCAACTGACCGGTGTAGAATAATTGAAAGAATGAAGAGTAATGGATTAAGCAAACTTGGAACATTTTATTGAAAAATAACTCAAAACCTAAAACAACCGTTTCACAACTAGTTTACAACATAACCATAACCCAAGTAGAGTTTAGAACATGGCGGCGGCAGAGAACACTAGAAAAGTCTATGAAACCTAGGATGATTTGAACTAGGAGTATAGTGGGTATTTATAGACTATGGACTAGGTTAAGTCCTCCTTAAAGTAGAAGTCCTCGAAAGTAGCTTTCCATCTTTAATATGACATCAAATTTTGACTTCCTTGCGTGGAATATGGACTTCATCCCGTTTGCCTTAGCCCGCAAGTAATCTTGAGATTTTTTCTTCAGTGGCCCTGGCCGCTGCTACAGATGTCGAAAAATCAAGTTGAGACCGGTGATAGATTCAGGGTTTTTAGCTCTACAGATCGCACTCCGGTTCTTCCAACTATCATAGTTAGCTGTCGTGGGCAGCAAGGTCGGCGGCAACTCTACTCAGCAGGTAGTCGGTAGCAACTTGTCTTCCGCTGGAACTGCTTCAGTACAGCTCCTAGGTATGCTCCCTCAACCTTGTATTCTCAGCTCCTCGATTCCCTCTTTCAGCTGTTAGTACCTACATACAAGAATACACTAAAACAATATCTCTTTTTCACCAAATAAATGATAATTCATAAAAGCAAGGCAGAACAACGAAATACTGTAAAATGCTATGCATGCACCTACTTATGCCTAAAATGTGCTTAAAAACAGTAATAATAAGAGTTGGAATGTGCGTGAAATATAGGACTTATGGACACTTTGCATACCCCCAAACTCGAACTATTGCTTGTCCTCAAGCAATACAACTTAAAATACTTGCTCTAATAATAGTCAGAAAGAAAAACATGTTTTTAACCTAATTTTCTGCCTCAAGGCCGTGGCACCTATATTAAATTAGTGAAAGGAAATAAGCAGAAAAATAACTCAGAATTTAAATTTCTTATGCCTATGTGGTGTGTGCATATTTGTAAACAATCTGAATACGCATAATAAATGATTAAACAAATAAGTTGTTGTGATGTAAAGGTTGTTGCCAAGGCAGCACAGTTAAGCACATTATTTTGAATCATGGCAATGAGGACTTCAGCTTATCAAAACTACTCTTTTAGGTCTGACGTTGAGATAGGAGTAAACTACAAAACCCCGAACCCTTGGAGTAGAGTCATCCCATGAAGACTTTCATTCACTCATGCTAATTTGTCTGTCACTTTAAGGCTTTCAGATTCATGGACTTTGATAGCAGCGGAGTGTCCTCACACATGATTCTTCTTAGAGCCTGTTGCGGGCACCTCTAGGGTAAACACCATTGTTCCTTGTTTTTGATCCTGCTGTCGTGGCAGTACTGCATTTTTCTGTTTCTTTTGCCTACCTCGGCAGCTACCTATAATCATCGTTAGAATTTTGCAAAGAATTCTAAAAAACAGGCAATGTTCATCAAATATTCTAACACATTCAGCAAGTAACAGAGATGTTTAACATTTCAGGCATAAAAAGGAAAAAATGCTAAGTCATATTTCATACTTTTTCCCAAGATTAAGTTCAATTTTATTAGGTGCGAAAATAAATTAGTCGGCTATCCTATCATAGGCACAAGTCATAACAAACTTTTCTTTTCCAATTATTACTAATGCAAGTATAATGCAACCTAAATGCAACTAAAGATGCCTAAAAATGATGCGAGTGCTACCCCCCCCCCCAACTCGAGATGGGCGTTGCCCTCAATGCACAAAACATATAGGATACAAATAAAAAATACAAGTTAAAGATAAAAATAAACGAAAAAAATAAAAATAAAAGAAAAGACACTAAAAGTTTTTTGAGGGGTGGGAGGAAGCTGGATTCTTGTCAGCTGAGGAGGAGGAAGATGTTTGGATGATGAAACGGAGACCGACAGAGGCCTTGGCCGCGGTCTTGGCAGGTGAAGTTTTTGCTTTCCGCGGTAGTTGGACTCTTTTCGGCGTATGTTGTGGCTCTTCTTGCGGTTTGGCGGGAGAAGTGTTTGGAGATGCATCGCTCTCTTCTGACTCCGTCTCGAAATCCACAGGTTCTTCGGCTATTATGTTCCGCTTTCTCTTCATGGTCCCTTCCTCCGTGGGTGCTACTGGAGGGATGAATGCCATTAGGATGGTTGTTGTTGCTGCCACCACTGTTGTTTCTGGCTCCGGCGGTGGTTGCTTGATCTCCTCTGATGAGGAGGTGTCCGCCACTATGTTTGTTGTGCAGGCAGGAGAAAGATTCTACTGGTGCCTCTCATGGGAGTCATCCACTGTGTTGGGTGGGGTGGCAGCTGAGTAGGTCGGAGAATGCGTAGAAGATGGCACATGGTGGTCAGTTTGGTGGGCAGCGGCGGTTGGTGGAGCTCTTTGTGTGTGGGCTGCTGCTGCTAGCTCCTCTGGGTATGGTGGCATGGTGGGCACATCACAGGGAAATTTCTGCAGAAACTAAGCCACAATGGCTTCTTGGGCCTCCCCCACATAGTTCATGAAGGCCAATTGTTGCTGCTCGATGCGCTTTGTGCTGTCTAGAAGGGTGTGCAGCAGTGGGATGACTTCTTTGTTTGGGGCAGCATCAGTACTGCCGGGGCGGCTAGGGTTGCAGGTTGTGTGGCTGAAGGCTGGCTGGGCATTTCTGGCTCTTTCTCTGCATCTTGCATCATCTGAATGCGGACCTTTTTGGTCCATCCCTATTTAGCAGTTGTTAGCTCATCTGTGGGTTCTGTGGGGACACCGAAGTTGATGCAGAGACCTGTGATGAGCGACAAGAAGTACAGGCTGCTCTTCTTCTTCTTGAAGCAGTTGTATATTTCTGTGCAGATAATTTCCCTTACGTTTATCGGCCGATTCATCAGGATACTGTGAATTAAGGCGAGGCGTGGCCAATCAACGGTTGAGTTGTGGGATGTGGGCAGCAGACGCCTTTTTACAAAGGTGTTCCATAGCATGGCCTCTGGAAGCAGATGGCGGCGCTGAACAGATCCCACATGATTGCCTCCTAGCCATGGCATGTTGGGCTTGCAGAGTTTGGCCTTGATTTCCTCATAGTTGGCAGCCTTCAGTGACTGCCTCCACTCCTCGTGAGGGTTGTCGTCCATATCAAGGTTGTAGTACCTATTGATGACACAAGCATTTAGTGGATGGGAGTATAATTCTTTGACTATAGTGATGTTCGCTATCTCTGGCTGCTGAGCAAACATTTCCAATCCCTTGTAGTGGATGGTTCGGAACAAGGCGGGCTCTAGACAACAATCTCTTGTTTGCCGCGTGTAGTGAAAGCCTTGTTCCTCCCATATTGCCTACTTGGTGAACTTATTTCTGTATCTGTCCTCATCCTCCTTGTAGCAAAATCTTTTATATATGGGTTTTTGGGTTGATGTTGATGCCATGTGAACGGTTGTGTATAGCTGAAACTAGAAAGAAAAATTAATGTGAGAGCAAGAGAAACAAAGGAAGATAGCAAGAAGGTGGAAGTAAAGTAAAATGAAATGAGTGAGTGGGTATATATAGGAGCTGCCAAGAGGTGCCAGGCGGCATTAAATGCCCAAAGGTCTGATTTTCTTGTGCACGTTACGGATTTTTCTGCTCATTAATTTCGGAGCCGTTGGCAGCTAACTGTTGAAGGTCAACTAGCCGTTATGCGTTGAGTGGGTGGGCTTCTTGTCGGGCCTCCTTCTTGATCCTACTCTTTTATTCTTTCACCTAAAATAAAAATGGAAATAATAAACATAATTAAATAGTTTCTGAAAAATAAAATTCTAAAAATTAATATATTCCTAAAATAAAATAAATTCTAATCCTAATGCATAAAAATAAAAATAAAATAAAATAATAAAATAGAAATTAAGTTATGTTGGGGTGCATTTGGGTGCATCTCCCAGACATAACCACTTTCTGATGTGGTTTGACTTTTTCTTCCCTCCTGGGGGTCCTCTTATTCTTTCAGATGCTCCGTTACGGGGGCATTAAGTCTGCCCCTGGGTCTGTCGAGGCAGCTGCTACCTTGGCCTGTTTCCATACTGATCTTGGCGTCTCTCGCACCCGAGCTTTCTTTTCCTTCTTCTGAGGGTTGTAGCAAGTTCATCTTTATAGTCTGGTCCTCTACCCTCATTGTCAGCTCCCCGAGTTCCACATCTATAAGCGTTCTGCTCGTGGCCAAGAAGGATCGCCCAAGAATGATAGGGGCTTTCTTGTCGGCCTCAAAATCTAAGATGAGGAAGTCGGCGGGGAGAGTCAGGTTGCCCACCTTTATCAGGATATCTTCGATCTTTCCCTCTGGTTCTACAAATGAGTGGTCAGCAAGTTTAAGCATGACGGAGGTGGGTTTGGCAAGCCCAATACCTAATTTATCGAAGACGGCCTTTGGCATCAGGTTGATGCTTGCTCCCAAGTCACACAGGGCTCTGGTCTCATGTTTGCTCCCTAGCCTGCATGGGATAATAAAGCTGCCCGGATCTGTCTGCTTGGGCGGCAGCTTGTTATGCAACATAGCCATGCACTCTTCAGTGACGGTCACTGTCTCGAATTCTCCTATCCTCTTCTTCTTAGAAACCATTTCTCTTGGATGCTTGGCATAGTTTGGCATGCTTTTTATGGCTTCTATCAAGAGTATATTGATATGCACTTGTTTCAGAATATCTAGGAATTTTCTGAACTGGTGCTTCTGTTGTTGTTGCTTGAGCTTTTGGGGGAATGGTGCTGGCAGACGGATGTCCTCTATGTGCTCCTTGCTTGGGGGCTTAGTCCGGGAAGGATCATCCCTTTTAGGGCCGCTTTCGTGTTCTGCTGTTGGGGCGGCTAAGGTTGGTGTTGTTGTGGCAAGCTTGCTTATCTGGTCCGCTTGCACTTCTGGCTGTTCTACCATCCTAGGCTCATCTAACTGCTTCCCATTCCTTTTTGATATAGCCTTGTAATGCTCATAAGTGGGTTTGGCGGCTGCTTGCGGGCTGCTAGATGATGCACCCATAGTCCGGCTGTTGTAGATTTCAGTGAATTGCCCAAATTGGGTCTACAGGTTCTTTATGGCAGCCTCCTGGTTGTTCGTCTTCATCTTCGTCATGTCCATAAAAGACTCAGTTTTTTCAATAAATTTATTTGTATGAACAATAAATTCACCAGTTTGGATCATAAAGTTTGCAGAGTTGCTTCTAGTGAACTATTGTGCCGTGGCGGTTGAGTCTGCTGCCGGGACTGGTTCTGATGGTATCCTCCATGTAGTTGTTGTGGGTTTGTAGCTGTCTTCGGGTTGCTCCATGAGAAGTTGGGATGGTTCCTCCAGCCAAGATTATAGGTGTTTTGGCATGCCTACTATTCCTCTCGTATCCTCTCATATAGTTTGCAGATGCAGTGCAGGAAGAGGAATCGTGCTCGCCCCCACATTCACCACAAAATGGCTCAACAACTTTTTACTTCATGGACCTTCCCAGAGGATTGCACAATCTTCATCACCAGCTCCATCAGAGTATCGAGGCGGGCATTTACGGAATTTGAGGCTTCTACCTCATTTGCAATGGTTGGCCGCCTTATGCCGCCTCGACGGGCTGTAGGGTACTTCTAATCATTTTTAGCGGCTACGTTCAGTAGCCGCAGTGCTTCCTCTGGAGGTCTGTCTAGGATGATCCCATTGATCGAGGCATCTATCATCATCCGAGTTGGGTAGTTAACCCCGTTATAGAATATAGATACCTGAGTCCAAGCCGGTAGACCATGTAGCGGACAGTTATTCAGCATCTCTTGGTACTGCTCTCATGCCTCGTACATTGGCTCATCATCCCCTTGTCTAAAGGTTGTGATCTCATTCTACAGCCTATCAGTGACATTGGACGGGCTAAAACGGTCTAGAAAGTCTTTGCAGAGTTCCGTTCATGTGCTAAAAGATCTGGCTGGCTGGTTATTCAACCACTATTTTGTCCTATCCCTCGGTGAATAGGGAAATAGCCTCAGCCGTAGTACATCCTGGTGAACCCCATGTATTTTGAATGCTCGACATATGTCCAGGAATCCTCGTAAATACTGTCGAGCATCTTCTGTGGCAGTCCCTCCGAAGTGCCCTAATTTATTTATCATGTTGAACATGACGGGTTTTAGCTCGAAATGGTCTGCCCCTATGTCTGGTTCTCTCACGATTGGTTCGAACCTTTGGAAGTCATGTTCCAGGTAATCTCTAGTTGTTGGAACCCGGGGCGGCATGGGCGGATCAAGGGGGTCATGCCTTTGTTTCTCTTGTGGTCCTCTGGGTGGCAAGTCGTGCTGCCTGCCCCTGCCATGTATGGCATCGTTTGGTGGGTCCTCGTTTACCATGGTTTCTTCCTTTGCTTTGCCCTTATCTCATTTGTTGTTTAGAATTTCCTTGAGCTCCCTTTTAATCCTTCTCGTTTTCTGCTCGAGATCGTCGTAAATGATAAGGTTTCCCTTAGGGTTGGCCTTGGTCATGTACTTGCAAAGAACACGGTAATTTTTTGGATTAAATTAAAAATAAAAAGTAAATAAAAAGTGTAGAAATTGAAAAACGAAATTCACTGTTACCAATCCCAAGCAACGGCACCAAAAACTTGTAGGGCGTGTAGGTGTTCCCTTTTTGTGAGAGCGCAAGTGCACACTCCTGCCAAGCTATAGTATAAAAGACGTCGAATCCCATGAGGATTGGACAGCTTGTCTCGTTTCGTAATCCCTACATAAGGTAAAATAAAAGCACAAGTGAATGGTTGGTTGAGATGAAAAGTAAATGAAAACACAAGTAATAAAGGAGAGAAACATCTTGATAGAGCATGCAGGGTTATGTTGCTTCTTAGTGTGAAAACTACATTATAAAATGTATGAGTTATTTTGTGCTGCCACGATATGCTGCCTCGGCGGATATGGCAGGCTACAACCCTGTCATGCGGCCGCAGCGGGTCACTACCAATGCAAGAGTGTATTGTCTCAGCAGGTGGAATGGAAAGAAGTCATGGCGGCAAGTCTGGCAGATACTCCAAGTTTGGCAGGATAGTCGACAGTGATCCCTCCTATTTCTAGGTTAGGATGCTCGAGAGCTAACGTGATATAGGCAATACCTAGCAATCTCAGCGTCAACCTAACATAGGCTAGTCAACTCGGTTGGTAATCCCTCTTAGCTGATGAAACTTGTGGACTGGTGTAGAACCAAGTTAGTCACGCCTCAGCACGTTGTGACCGTACTTAACCCTTTCGTGATCCTTGCACTTTCGTGCCCAACAAATGGATTCTCTCAACTGACTGGTGTAGAATAATTGAAAGAATGAAGAGCAATGGATTAAGCAAACTTGGAATATTTTATTAAAAATAACACAAAACCTAAAACAACCGTTTCACAACTAGTTTACAACATAACCCTAACCCAAGTAGAGTTTTAAACATGGCAGTGGCAGAGAACACTAGAAAAGTCTATGAAACCTTGGATGATTTGAACTAGGAGTACAATGGGTATTTATAGACTATGGACTAGGTTAAGTCCTCCTTAAAGTAGAAGTCCTCGAAAGTAGCTTTCCATCTTTAATATGACATTAAATTCTGACTTCTTTGCGTGGAATATGGACTTTATCCCGTTTTCCATAGCCCGCAAGTAATATTGAGATTTTTACTTCGGCGACCCTGGCCGCTGCTACAGACGTCGGAAAATCAAGTTGAGACCGGCAATAGATTCAGGGTTTTTAGCTCTATAGATCGCTCTCTAGTTCTTCCAACTTCCATAGTCAGCTGCCATGGGCAGCAAGGTCAACGGCAACTCTACTCAGCAGGTAGTCGGCAGCAACTTGTCTTCTGCTGGAACTGCTTCAGTACAGCTCCTAGGTATGCTCCCTCAGCCTTGTATTCTCATCTCCTCGGTTCCCTCTTACAGCTGTTAGTACCTACATACAAGAATACACTAAAACAATATCTCTTGTTCACCAAATAAATGATAATTCATAAAAGCAAGGCAGAACAATGAAATACTGTAAAATGCTATGCATGCACCTACTTATTCCTAAAATGTGCTTAAAATAGTAATAATAAGAGTTGGAATGTGCATGAAATATAGGACTTATGGACACTTTACATAGTCCCTGGTGGTTCGCACATATTGTGGCTGCCTGGACGAAATTAGGGGTTGCTGCCTAGGTGGAATTTGCTGCTGTTGTCTGGGCGGCGGATCTTGATGCCGATACGGGCATCGTTGGCAGTGTTATCATCTTGGCCGCTAACCATTGTTGCCTCTCCCTTTCCTTTTTCTTTGGCTTTCCCGAGGGCTTCTTTCTCCAGTTCTCTTGCTCTTCATTTGATCTCGTCAAAGAAAACAATTTCTCCTGGTAGGTTTGCTCTGGTCATTCACTAGACAAGAAAATTGTAAAATTCCTTTTTTCGAATAAAAATAATAAAAACTAAACTTAAATGTAATAAAAGTTAAAGTGCAGAAAAATAAAAACGAATTTAATATTGCCAATGCCCGGCAACGGCGCCAAAAATTTGTAAAGCGTTAGGATGTTCTCTAAATATGAGGGCAAGTGCACACTCTTTTCAAGTTATAGTATAAAAGATATCGTCTCCCACAGCGATTGGACAGCTTATTCAAATTGCAATTCTTGCACAGAAAATAAATGCACAAGTAATTTTAGTTTATAAAAGAATTAAAATTAAATAAAACACAAGTAATTGATAGAAGAGATCAGGGTGATAGAATGGGTCAGGTTATGCTGCTTAGTAGTGCAAAACTACTTTGAATAGGTTAAGTTGCTTTGCGCTACCAGACTTTGCTGCCTCGACAGTGGATGGCAGATTGGCTGCTTCGACGATTTCGTTGCTTTGGTAGTGGAACGGACGATTGGCTCGGCGGCAAACTTGGCAGACCTTCAAGGCTCGGCAGAACACTTCGATAATGATCCCGCTTGTGTCTAAGTCAGGATGTTGTTATTGCCCACTGCAGATGATACTCGTCACAGTGTGAATCTTGCAAAGACAATAACCTTGGTTCGTCCTCTCTTAGCCGCCTTAAACTCACACCTATGTCTAGGCCGAATTAATCAACACTTGATAAGGATGAGGATCGTACTTATCCCTTCCGTGAGTTCGACTCTCTCGATACCGAACAAATAGATAGTTAACAACTAATCTTTCGAACTTAATTGAAAACTATGAAGAGCATGGAATAAGCAAACCTTGAAGTTTTATTGGAAAAACAAACTTCATTCCTAAACAATTGTTCTCACACTAGTTTACAACATAACCTAAACCCAAGAGAAAATTTAGAACATAATGGCGGCAAGAAAACCTAGACTATGCCCAAAGGAAAACCTAAGATGTCTACAATTACAAAATATGTTGAGTATATATAGGCAATAGCTAGGCCAAGTCCTTCTTGGAGTAGAAGTCTTCAAAGTAGCTTTTTCATTAGATGCAATCTTTAATTCTGACTTCTTTGAGTTGAATATGGACTCCTTCTCGTTGCCTTGCACCGCAAGTTATCTTGATCTCCTCCTTCGGCGGCTCTGTCCACTGCTTCAGGCGTCAGAAAATTGAGTGGATGGCATCGTTGGAATCAGGATTTCCTACTCTAAAGATCACACTCCAATTCTCCAATTCCTCAGCTTGTTGCCCTGGGCGGCAGGTATGGCGGCGACAGCTACTCAGCAGCACTTCTCTTTGTCTGGAACTACATCAGTACAGCTCCCTAGTATGTTGCCTCTGCATCCTCTCCTCTGGTCTGTCCTCCTAACAACTTCTAGCCCTGAAATGCAAACTAAACTAAAACAACATCTTTTCCTTACCAAATTAAAGATATTCAACATAAACAGGGTAAAGTAAAGAATATTGTAAATATGCAATGCATGAACCTAAATATGCTTAAAATATACTTAAGAACAACAATAATATGAGATGGAATGCATATAAAATATAGGACTAATGAGCACTTTACAAACCTCTTCTCAGAATTACCGAACCCACTAGCTCGTTGAGCTTTCTGTGCAGCTTCAGTAGCCTTGACTAGATTAACCAAGTCTTGGAAATCAACAATGCTTAATGTAGTGAACATGGGGCGTAATTCATCATTGAGCTCAGCAATGAACATTCGGCACTTCTCCTCCTCTTTCTTATTGTATTCCGCACCGTACATGCAGTACTTACTATTGAGTGTGCAAAAGTTCTACTTTTTACCCCTTATTTAACCCATATTTCTACTGCATTCAAGCATAATTAATTGCATTTAGGTAAAGTTTCACATATACATCACAATTAGATAAAATGGCACAGTTTCTACTGATTTTCGCTACTTTTGCAGGTAGCTGTTGTGGCAGACTCAGGACAGCGAAGGAGCAGAGCTAGAACACAGGATTGGACTCAAGAAGAAGGACGCTGCCGTGGCCACTACCGTGGCAGCCATGACGACAGCAATGGTGAAGGGAAAAGTGAAGTGGATCTCGACAGATAGAGGAATTCAAGCCGGTCTGTCGTGGGCCACTCCTATATATTTCTGAGCCCTAGAGCAGAATGAAGGCCAGGTCCAAAGTTCAAGGAAGAAACCCAAAGCAAGAAAAGATGACGAATTAAAGGCATCTACTCTGAAGATTTAATCTTAATTAGAGTTGTACTTTAGTTTGAACTTGTATTCTTACCTTATTAGAAAACTTGAACCCAAGGCCTATAAAAAGGCAAGTAATTCGACCTAGGGAAGGAGATCTCATTCTCTAGCCGTCTTCCCCAAAACCCTTGTCGTTTTCCCTCTTCTCATCATGTTCTAAACTTTCCCTAGGGCTAAGGGTTGATTCTGTAAAGTAGTTGCAAGGATTGTACTGTTTTTAGGAATTTTCTGTTCATTGAAATGAAACTTCAAGTTTGCTTATTCTGGTTTCCAACATTTTGCAAGAGTATCGGGAGAGCATTGTAAGATTATCTATTTACTTAATATCGGGAGAGTTAAGTATACGAAAGGAATAAGTACGGGTTCTCCAGTTTATGGTTGAACTATCTCGGACCTAGGGATAGGGCGAGGTTAAGTGGCTAAGGAAGAATTCAACAACATTGGTGTTCGCCCTTTGATTCACGCCGGGAGGTATCATCCGAGAAGTGTCATCAATAGTACTTGGACCTAGGGATAGGACAAGTCACAGCAGGGATTCTTGCCAAGCTTGAAGTACAGAGTTGTGTGATCGCTGCCGCGACAACAACAGGTGCTGCCGCGACAGGGACGATGACATAACAGGAATTCTTATACAGTGCAACACCTGCACTACCGAGCAAATCAATACCGGCCTATTTCTTAACCCTGAAACTTCGTTATCTTATATTCAGTATTCTTTGATATTATTTCTCAATAAATTAAACTCTTTTCTTTCTCTCTTGTGCAGAATCCAAGGATAAAGCTATTTCCAGTCCCTGTGGATTCGACATCCGATACTTTGAGTATCACTTTACTACTTGCGTCGTGTACACTTGGACTACATTGCGATAGGACTTTTGACACGCAAAAAGTTTTTGGCGTCGTTGCCGGGGACTGGCAACATATCTTTACCCTTACCTTTACTGCACTTTCTTTTTAATTTTTCTGTTTTTAGTGGGACTGTTTACCCTGTGCATTTCACAAGATTTTTCGTTTGCTTATGCGCAGATCAAGACGATGCAAAGAACCTGAGTACAAACTAGATCTTGAAATTGAACGATCGTGCAACCTCAGGAACCGAGTCTGCCTTTTGATAGCCAGAAACGATTATCTTGAGGAACGGTTAGAAGCACTGCATAACGGGGTAAACAACCGGAGGAATCCTGAAGATCCTCCCATAGATGAAGGGAATGGACGGCCTGCTGCCGAGGCCGCACGACGGTCCTGTCGTGATTACATGATCAATGATCATGTGGAACTGGAGACCACCCTGCCAGACGTGGAAGCTGAAAATTTCGAGCTGGAACCTGTGATGTTCAGCATGATCAATTTCGCTGGCCAATTTAGTGGTGCTGCTACAGAGGATGCCCGAGAACATCTGAAAACGTTCCAAGAAATCTGTGGATCGTTTAGATTACCAGGAGTAAATCCGGAGATACTGAGGCTTCGGTTATTTCCTCATTCACTGAGGGACAGAGCAAAAACTTGGTGGAATAAACTAACGTCGGGTTCAATACGAACTTGGGCGGATCTCACTCGTGAATTTTTATCTCGTTTTAATCCTTCCCATTTATCTGAGCGATTACGTAATGAAATTGCTACTTTTCAATAGGAAGATGACGAGCCAATGCACGAGGCATGGGACAGGTTTACCACTCTTATAAGGAATTGCCCGATGCACGGATTCCCCGTATGGAACCAAGTCATCAAATTCTACAATGCTGCCAACACACACTCTCGAATGAGAATAGATTCAGCAGCAAATGGACTACTGTTGGATAAAGATCCAGACGAAGCCATGGTAGTATTGAAAAATCTAGCAAAGAATGATGAGCAATTCCCTACAGCAAGGAGAGGTAAACGAGTGCTAGCTGTAAAAGACTACGAATCCGACAATTCCCTAAAGACACAGGTTGCATACCTCACAAAGACAGTAGAAAATTTACTAAAGAAAGATTCAAAACATGTCTACTCTGCAGAAGTGGTATGTGAAACTTGTAGTGGGAATCACAGTTCGGAAGACTGCCCATTACAGCTAGAGGAAGGGATGTATGTTGGAAATTACAACAAGCCGAGAAATTACGACTCCAACAATTACAATCCCAACTGGAGGAAAGATCCCAAGTTCTCCTGGAGTAACCCAAACAACGCACTTAATCCTCAGATGCAGAACACTCAAAACCAGGGGGCACCCAGAATCCTGACACGGCAGCAATCGCAACAGCAGCCGGCAGACGCACCTAGTATACTGGAGCAGACATTGGCCACATTTATGTCACAAATAGGAGCTTACATGGCAAACATGGATCACTTTGTCAAGAAGACTGAGTCGTTCATGGCCATACAGAGATGAGAATGACTAACCATGAGGCTACACTGAAATCACTGGAGACACAGATGGGCCAGGTTTCCCAGCATATTAATCCAAGGCAAAACGGAGGATTCCCTAGTGATACTGAAGTCGCTACAAAACCCACACATGAGCAGTGCAAAGCTATTACAACTAGGAGTGGGAAACAACTACAAGGGCCGGAGATGAAACCTGTACCGATCGAGGAACCAGCACTAGAAACACCTGCCGCGAACACTGCCCCGGCAGAAGAGGAGAACCCTGCTGCCGCCATACCTATCACGGCAGCAGAAGGGACAGAGGAGCAAGAAAAGAATGCTGAAGAACCTAAGCCTCCTCAGATCCGAATACCATGTGAAGGACGTCTGGAAGATTACCTTCCTCCACCTTCTTTTGCACAACGGTTACAAAAGCAGAAACAGGAATAACAGCTCAAAAAGATCTATGATATTTTTAAGCAGGTTCACATCAATATACCGCTGTTAGAGGCCATCAAGAAGATGCCCGGTTATGCGAAATTTCTCAAGGATGCTATGTCGAAAAGATCCAAACTTGGGGAATTCGAAACGGTAAAAATGACAGAGGGATGCATGATTATCTTGCACAGGCATCCACCCCAGAAAAAGAAAGATCCTGGGAGCTTCATCATACCGTGTATAATTGGTGACAAATTCGTGGGTAAGGCACTTTGTGATCTAGGTGCTAGTATAAATTTAATGCCAAAATCTGTGTTTCACAAATTAGGTATTGGACGAGAACGGCCCACGACAGTCATGCTGCAGCTGGCAGACTGCTCTTACGTACAACCAAAAGGGAAAATCTGTGAAGCAGATGAGAACGCACCAATCATCTTGGGGCGACCCTTCCTAGCCACAGGCAGATCACTGATTGATGTAGAGAAGGGAGAACTAACAATGAGAGTAAATGATCAAGAGATCAAGCTCAATGTTCTCCAGGCAATTAAACATGCTGATGCAAAAGAAGAATGCAAGGCCATCACTGAAGTAATCCTTGACCAACCCCGCATCAGGTCGAGCTGCCATGACATTAAATTTGGTCACTACCACAGCAGCCATCTGGAAGACTGTCACGGCAGCAACGACGACAGCAACTTCTCAGTTTCAGACATATCCGACACTGAAGGTCATGAGGAGGTGAATTGGATAGGAAATCGTCCAAGTAAGTTATTTGAGCCCCTAAACTATACCTTGAATGAACACATAATCCAAAAGCCTTCAACTGTAGAACCACCTATTTTAGACCTTAAGCCCCTGCCAGGGCAGCTTAAATATGTTTTTCTTGGTTTAAATGATACATTGCACGTAATCATCTCTTCCAAGTTAATGCAGAAACAGGAACAACAGCTAATTGGGATGTTGCAGCAGCATAAAAAAGCTATTGGATGGACGATAGCTGATATCCAAGGCATCAGTCCGGCATTATGTATGCATAAAATTCTCCTAGAGGATGATCATAAGCCGACCATTGATGCTCAGAGACGCTTAAACGACGCTATGCGAGAATTGGTTAGAAAAGAAATTATCAAATGGCTTGACGCTGGGATAATTTATGCCATCTCGGATAGTAAGTGGGTGAGCCCGGTGTAGTGTGTTCCTAAAAAGGGAGGAATAATCGTGGTGACCAATGAAGAGAACGAACTAATCCCAACCAGGACTGTGACCGGTTGGAGGGTTTGTATGGATTACCGAAAGCTTAACAAAGCTACCCAAAAAGACCATTTTCCCTACTTTTATTGATCAAATGCTTGATAGATTAGCGGGGAAACCTTATTATTGTTTTCTTGATGGTTATTCAGGTTATAACCAGATAGCTATCGCACCGGAGGATCAAGAGAAAATGACCTTTACTTGCCCATACAGCACTTATGCTTTTCGGAGAATGCCATTTGGACTCTGCAATGCACCAGCAACCTTCAAGAGGTGTATGATGGTGATATTCTCTGACATGGTGGAGGACTTCCTGGAAATATTCATGGACGATTTTTCCGTCTTTGGAGACTGTTTTGAAGGTTGTTTAGGCAACCTACAGAGGTGCTCGAAAGATGCGAGAAAGAGAACTTGGTCCTAAACTGGGAAAAATGTCACTTCATGGTGGATGTGGGGATAAACCTAGGCCACAAGGTAAGCTACCGCGACATAGAGGTAGACAGAGCAAAGATAGAAGTCATTGAAAAGCTGCCGCCACCCACCACAGTCAAGGGAATTCGGAGTTGCTTAGGGCATGTTGGGTTTTATCGAAGATTTATTGCAAATTTTTTGAAAGATTACCAAGCCTTTATGCCACTTATTAGAGCAGAATCGTCCCTTTGACTTCAATACTAAATGTATTGAGGCATTCAGAATCCTTAAAGAAAAGCTGGTAACAGCTCCGATTGTACAGCCACCAGACTGAAGTTTGCCATTTGAAATTATGTGTGATGCCAGTGACTACGCTGTAGGGGCAGCACTTGGGCAGAGGAAGGACAAGCTTTTCCGCATAATTTATTACGCCAGCAACACACTAAACGATGATCAAGTGGATTACACCACAACAGAAAAGAAACTATTAGCATTGGTGTTCTCAATTGACAAGTTCCGTTCGTACATACTTGGAACAAAGGTGGTGGTCCATACAGACCATTCAGCACTGAAGTATCTGTTTGCTAAAAAAGATGCAAAACCTAGACTGATACGTTGGATTCTGCTGCTGCAAGAATTCGACATTGAAATCAATGATAAAAGGGGGACAGAAAACCAAGTCGCAGACCACTTGTCAAGATTAGAGATGGAAAAGAGTCTACCGACAGTCAAGACCAACATACTGGAGACCTTCCCTGACGAGCAGCTGTTTGCTGCCACAAGCACTGCCGTGACAGCCATGGCGGCAGGTAAGCTTTCTGAACTTCCTTGGTACGCTGATTTTGTTAATTACATAGTTAGTGGAGTACTACCTCCTGAACTTAATTACCAAGCAAGGAAGAGGTTCCAAAATGATGCAAAACATTATTATTGGGATGAACCTCTTCTTTTCAAACATTGTGCAAATCAAATTATCAGGAGATGTGTACCACAGGATGAGCAGGAAGTTGTGCTTCACCACTGCCATGCTTCCCCATATGGAGGACACTTAGGTGGAAACAAAACTGTTGCCAAGGTTTTGCAATATGGTTTTTATTGGCCCTCACTATTCAAGGATGACCAAGCATTCTACAAAAGCTGTGACAAGTGCCAACGGACTGGGAACATCTCAAGAAGACATGAGATGCCATTGCAGAACATCCTAGAAGTCGAAATCTTCAATGTATGGGGGATCGATTTCATGGGACCTTTCCCAGCATCATGTGGGAACCTCTACATCTTACTGGTAGTGGATTATGTATCCAAATGGGTTGAAGCGATCGGCACACAGAAAAATGATGCCAAGACTGTTCAGAGATTTTTGCACAAAAACATTTTCTCCAGGTTTGGCATACCTAAGGCGATCATCAGTGATGAAGGAAGACATTTCGACAATAGGGTAATCGTTGCTGCCTTAAGAAAATATGGCGTAAAGCACCGCATTGCAACAGCATATCACCTTCAAACTAATGGACATGCCGAAATATCCAACCGGGAAGAAAAGAACATTCTTGAGAAGATGGTTAAACCTAATCAAAAAGATTGGTCTTTACACCTCAATGATGCAATCTGGGCCTATAGAACAGCATTTAAAACACCATTGAGAATGTCACCCTACAGGCTTATATATGGGAAAACATGCCACTTACCTGTCGAGATAGAGCATAGAGCTTACTGGGCTATCAAGGCAGTAAACATGGACTTAGATAAGGCAGGACATAAGAGGCTACTTGACTTAAACGAAATTGAAGAAATTCGAGCAATGGCCTACGACAACGCAAAGATTTACAAAGATAACACCAAAAAGTGGCATGACAAGAAGTTGCTGCCACGACAGTTCTGCCCAGGGCAGCTTGTGTTGTTGTTTAACTCTAGGTTGAAACTTTTCCCAGGAAAGCTTAAATCTAGATGGTCCGGCCCCTTCCAAATTGTGCAGGTTTTTCCCCATGGTGCCATCACGATCAAATCCTTAAAAGACGGGCACCAATTCAAAGTCAACGGACAGAGACTACAGCGTTATCAAGGGACTGAAGCCCCAAGGATGCAGGAAGTGGTTACTTTAGGAGATGCCCCTCAAGGCATCCCTAATTTAACTTAATTTTATTTTTTATTTTATTTTTATTATTTATGCATTTTATTTATTTATTAGGAATTAAGAATTATTTTATTTTTAGGAACTAAGGTTTTATTTTAATTATTTTTAGGAAATAAGGGAAACAAGGAGAGGAACAGAAGTGAACCAGCCCACCATATCAACAGCAGCCCAAAAAGCCCAAAGGATGAGTTTGTCGTCACAGCCTGTCATCAGCTGTCACGACAGACGCGAAAAATACAGCCTGTCACCACGCTGTCGCGGCAGATACGCAAACGCGTAACAGACACGTAGCAGACACAGAAACATGTGACAGACGCGTCAGAAACCGTGTAACAGTTGGCCCAATTATTCGCGTATGTCGTTACAGCTCCAACAGGCAGAAAACCATTCATCTATATAAACCTCCATTCACTATTCATTTTTCACCTCACTTTTACTCTCTCAACTTGCTTCCTCTAGATCTCAAATTTCTCTTTATTTACAGCCTTGCAACCATGACTACCAGACAAACTCGCAGAAGTGCTGCCTCCAGCTCTGCCGCAGCAGTGAGCACTCCCAGCCATAGTGCCATCCCGAACCATTTCGCCTCAACCGACTCTGCCGGCAGATATTACCACTCCTTCCAGAAGAGGGAGATGTGGGAAGAAAAGGGTTTTCTTTACACCGAGCCCACAGGAGACCTAAGGCTTGAACCGTTCATCGCAAAGAAGATCCATGCCCTGAAGTGGCAGCGTTTTGTTGCCCAGCCGGAAGAAATGAATGTCACGCTGGTCCGGGAATTTTATACTGTCGTCGACAGCATGGATACCATGACGGTGATGGTACGAGGTAAAGAACTTACTTTTGAGCCTTCCTACATCAACACCCTCTATGGCCTCCATGTCAGTAGAAGGGAAGACGCCCACAGGAGGTTCGTCGAGAGTCTGTCACTAGTAGACTATGATGTTGTGATGGCAGAAGTAACGGAGGAGAGGACAGAGTGGAACACCGACCCAAAGCATCGGTGGACAGTAAAAAGAACTCAACTAACTCCCGAGGCCAAACTATGGAACCACTTCGTAAAGAAGAGAATCATGCCATCCTCCCATAACAGTACGGTCGACCGACCCAGGTTAGCACTTGTCCATTCAATTCTTAATGAAACACCCATAAATGTCGGCCGATATATAAGGGATGGGATTTTGGAATGTGCCCTCCGACCATCGGGACCTCTTGTCTTCCCGTACCTCATCACCGAAATCTACCGAGGCCACAACGTTCCAGAAATTGCCGAAGACTTCAAAGTCCGAGGGAAATGATGGACGGAGCGTAACATCTTCAGCCTCATGGAGCTGAAAGTAGCCACACCACTCTCCTACTTCAACCCGTCTGCCACAGCAGAGGAGCCGGCAGGCCCCAATCAGCCAGAACCTGTCGCAGCAGAGCAGCAGCAGCCAACAGCAGCAGCCCCTCCACAAGATGCCTCCACTCAGATTCTGGCCACACTAAAAAAGATGGAGAAAGGCAGCTTGGTCTGATGAGTTTTGTAAGGGACATCACGGCAGCCACGGTACATTTTATTCATAATAATTTTAATTTTGCAAATGTACAATTCCCTGCCTTCCCAGAACAATATTTTGTTGCCCCTACATCTACACCTACTCCTACTGCCACACCAAAAACCCCATCTGCTGCATCTACTCCTACTCCGGCCGCGACAGCTGAAGGCGGCAGCCACACTGCCACTGCCACTACTAGAGGCGAGAAGAGAAAGGAGCCACTGCCAGAACTCAACGATGATTACTTCAAAGGATTCTCCTCTTCCTCCGTCTGGCAGGACTCTGACGGGGAGCCCTCTGTTGCTCGAAACCTTTCCAAGGAGTTCACTCCCATGAAACGACAGAAGCCCAACCAAACTGGTGAAGGATCATCCGGCCAAGGCAAGTCTGCCAGCAACATCAGTAGTAGCAGCAACAACAGCTCTGAAGATGAGGTACAAGTGTTGGAAAAGCTACCCCAAATCTCACCAACTCGTATCCAGCCGCCAAGGGAAGCCAAAAAGAAAACTGCCTCTGCCTCCCCTAGCACTCTACCGGCACCCAAAATGAAGGTCACTGCCCGACGGCAGCTACAGATTAGCAGCAGCAGCAGCGATGGCAGCTCCTCAAATTAAGTTTCTATCTTATTTTTGTTGTCTTTCTCTTTTATTTATCTTGTGATTTATTTTGTCTTTTCTTTTGTTTTTTATCCATGTCGTCATGCATTGAGGGCAATGCAACCCTCGAGTTTGGGGGTGGCATCCCTGCAGTAATGAAGTGTCTTTTAGGTTTTAAAAATTATGTCTAAGTGTAAGTTATTATTTAGCTTATTTTTGTCAAAAAATAATAATTTTGCTTAAGTCTTTGAACTGAACTTACCTGCCGTGACAGACTCTGTCGTGGCAGTGCCTTTAGGATATTTTTAGGAACAGTTTAGAGCCTTACTATAGTTCTGATCTTTAAACACCCTTTGTGACTCTTATGTGTCTAGACTTCTACTGGTAAACTAGAATAGGAAAAGCTTAAACACTTGAGTTGCCCCTAGAGGTGCCTAACACTGGCTCTAGGAAAAGAAGATAAGAAAATTTAGACTCAATACACCTAGAGGTGCCTAAAACCGGCTCTAGGAAGTTAGCTAGAGATGCCCAAAAACAGGCTCTAGTCAACTTAAAATAAGAAAAGAAAACCGAGTCTAAGAAAAACTAAAGGAGCCTAAGAATTGCCTCCAAGAAAATGAAAGTTGGCATAAAAATTCAAGTGAGTAGCTTAGCTATTCTAGTAAATTAAAGGAGTCTAAGCACATATTTGTTAACAAAGCATGAACACACTACATGAGACCTATAGCATGGTTCCGAATAAATCCAAGAAATGTCCGACAAGGTGTTGTCCGTGATAGGGAATGTGTGGTAGGTAATGAAAGGTTCACTAAATTAAGCCAAACAAAAAAATTAGTTAGGTCATATTTGCTTGAGGGCAAGCAAGAACTTGAGTTTGGGGGTGTGTTGAGTGTGTAAAAGTTCTACTCTTTACCCCTTATTTAACCCATATTGCTGCTGCATTCAAGCATAATTCATTGCATTTAGGTAAAGTTTCACATATACATCACAATTAGATAAAATGGCACAGTTTATACTGATTTTCGCTACTTTTGCAGGTAGTTGTTGTGGCAGACTCAGGACAGCAAAGGAGCAGAGCTGGAACACAGGACTGGAGTCAAGAAGAAGGACGCTGTCGTGGCCACTACCGTGGCAGCCATGACGACAGCAATGGTGAAGGGAAAAGTGAAGTGGATCTCGACAGATAGAGGAATTCAAGCCGGTCTGTCGTGGGCCACTCCTATATTTTTCTAAGCCCTGGAGTAGAATGAAGGCCAGGCTCAAAGTTCAAGGAAGAAACCCAAAGCAAGAAAAGAGGACGAATTAAAGGCATCTACTCTGAAGATTTAATCTTAATTAGAGTTGTACTTTAGTTTGAACTTGTATTCTTACCTTATCAGAAAACTTGAACCAATGGCCTATAAAAAGGCATGTAATTCGACCTGGGGAAGAAGATCTCATTCTTTAGCCGTCTTCCCCAAAACCCTTGTTGTTTTCCCCCTTCTCATCATGTTCTAAACTTCCCCTAGGGCTAAGGGTTGATTCTGTAAAGTAGTTTCAAGGATTGTACTGTTTTTAGGAATTTTCTGTTCATTGAAATAAAACTTCAAGTTTGCTTATTCTGGTTTCCAACATCTTGCAAGAGTATCGGGAGAGCATTGTAAGATTATCTATTTACTTAATATCGGGAGAGTTAAGTATAGGAAAGGAATAAGTATGGGTTCTCCAGTTTATGGTTGAACTATCTCGGACCTAGGGATAGGACGAGGTTAAGTGGCTAAGGAAGAATTCAACAACATTGTTGTTCACCCTTTGATTCACGCCAGGAGGTATCATCCGAGAAGTGTCATCAACAGTACTTGGACCTAGGGATAGGACAAGTCACAACAGGGATTCTTGCCAAGCTTGAAGTACAGAGTTGTGTGATCGTTGCCGCGACAACAACAGACTACTGCCGCGACAGGTGCTGCCGCGATAGGGACGACGACAGAACAGGAATTCTTATACAATGCAACACCTGCACTACCGAGCAAATCAATACCGGCCTATTTCTTAACCTTGAAACTTCGTTATCTTATATTCAGTATTCTTCGATATTATTTCTCAATAAATTAAACTCTTTTCTTTCTCTCTTGTGAAGCAATCCAAGGATAAAGCTATTTCCAGTCCCCGTGGATTCGACATCTGATACTTTGAGTATCACTTTACTACTTGCGTCGTGTACACTTACACTACATTGCAATAGGATTTTTGACACGCAACACTTACAGAAATCAAGAATGTACTGCTCAATCGGTCACCCACCTTGCTTGAGATGGAGGAAGATACTTCATCTTTCACCGAGATAGAACTCACTGATGTACTTCTTTCAGAATTCTTTAAGGAAGAATTCCCATGTCACATAGTCTTTGGAGACAGTCAAAGTAGTAGTCTCCCACTAATGAAGTGCCTTATCATCCAGCAACGCAAGGGCACACTCAAGCTTGTGCTCATCTAAACACTGCAACTGTTTGTTCAAGATCCGAACACGGGTTGTCATCATCTTGACCGGAAAAGGTGTAAGCTCGGTAATGGGATAATTTATCGATAGGAGCCTGAGTATGTTGGATAACATGAGTGATGGGTTGTACAACCTGCTCAGCCCTCATTGCAATCATAAACTGCTTGAACATATCAGCCATGTTCTTATAACATTCAGCCTGAGCCGTGGGCGCTACAGGCTCAACATTCTGAGCAGGAAGATCCTATGGATCCGGGGGGTTCGTAGGATCTCCTCCTCTTATCTCTTCTCCATGAGTCGAGGAGTCGGTGACAGGCTCGTCAATATGAGCTTCATTAGTTCCACACATATCTATATTAAAAAGAGATCGGATTAGTCGACAAGTCACAATATACACAATATATAACTCCTAGGTGGAAAAGTGACATATTAACAATGCATAAAGCTTCGGTTTATTCCTAGAATCAAATAAACTTTAGCTCAGATACCACAAATATAACACCCCTTTCCCAGCCTAGTAGTGAACTGGGTCGGATGGCGTTACCGGTGAACAAAACAGTGTTTGGTGCTATAAAAATCAATCATTAAGCGACATCTTATCAATATTATGGTCAACAAGTGTTACCAAATTTAGGTCTTAGTCCAATTTAATCAATACGAACAATGACTAGCCAGTGATGACCAAATTGTAAGTGCTACAAGCTTTAGGGACTAAAACATAATATTAGTTATTTATAGACCTTTATCTGAAATTAACCCTCCTATAACGAAATTCGACTTATAATCAACGAGCCTATAAACTTTCATGTCATTCCGAGGTCAATTACCCATTCAATTAGGCCATACAATAATTAGTGATCAATTTGTAAATAATGCAAAACTATATTCTATGTCTTTTAACCAACTTAACTAACCCTATATCAAAATGCCTTGAGCCGTTTCGAAACGGGTGTACAAGAATTAGACCTCATATCGATTCTACCCAATATCATATCGAAACAGGTAAGCCATGTTCCGATACGAGTTGACCTTCGTTGACTTTGACTATTAACCCATTCTGATACAAGTTAGGCCTGTATCAAAACGAGTCTTAACAGTAGCAAATTGTATCGAAACGGCTCTAAACTATATTGATACGCCCTGCTTTACCCTATTTTCCAGTAGCCTTACTAAAGAGGCTGTATTGAAACACCATCACATGTTTCGATAAGTCTGACCTGTAATGACAAATTTTAGCTAGGTTTTAGCTAAATTAACCTACCAGTAGATGTCCAAATGCAATGAAATTTTAGGAACAACATTTCAATGCTATAAACTTCTAGCATGCCAAATTTCATGATCATTCGAATACGTTTACTAGGTTTTCACTTATGTGAGCCAAATATGCCATTTTTACCAATTTTAACACCACCAAAAAGTCACTTTAAGGCCTTTAACTATGTTACAACCCTTACACATTATAAACATGCCAAAATGGGCACATAGGACTAGTTCAACTACTTTTCCACCATTCTAGGAGTTCATAAGGACAAAATATGTTACTTTAGGCTTATAGTGACTTGTCTTGTCTCGGCCCTCTGATCTTCAACAACAACGAACCTTCAACCTGAAATGCATGGAAGATGAATGCATTAGGCACACGTCGCCTAGTGAGGTAGCCATACACAATGTAAATATCAATGAATGATACATGTACGTCTACTCGTGCTCAATAACATCAATGTTATGCTTCAATAATTAATGATTAACGTATCATATTAATTATTAACCCTTGGATTGAATCAAGATAGTGGATATGCGAATTCCTACACCTCGCCAAACAATGAATGGTCTAGTCCATCCGCCTCACCAATATGACCAATACCATAGCACATCCCTCCGCCTCGCCAAATCAATATAGGTCATAGCCTTAGGACCGTAGTCCACCCGTACACTAAGCTCATGAATTCTATGGCATGCCAATTGTATCCAATGTCCATTCAAATCCAAGGTTCGATATTAACATCAAAATAATTGTCCAATGATTAATACAGTGTTCAAACCTTACATTATTTTAATTTCAATAACAATGTCCAACAACAATGTTTAATGACTAAAACAAAAACAATAGATACTCAATAATCATACCATCAATGACTACGATCAATGAATTCTTTTTCCATATTTCAATAACAATAACTACATTAGTTTCAATGCACAATAGCCATGACAATATCAATGATCGATACACAATACTTTACTTACCAATACTTACCCAATGCTTCTAATTAATAATCTAGCACTGTCGCGGCATAGACTTACACCCATTTTGCACCACCAGGAGTCGAACAGTGATTCATGAAATAATTTATCTTACGGTGAGTGTGGGAAGAACAGGGATTCCAAGCTCCCGACGAACCCAACTACGGCATCAACCATTATTTTTTCCAAAAGATCAATCATTAGACGTGGAAAATATTCTGCCTTCAACCTGCCCAGGCAAACATCACAATAGTCCGAGAATTTTATGCCCACAGGCCCAGTGACGATACGCTCTTTGTGCACGTAAGAGGGAAAGCAATCAGGGTTGATGCCGGTGCCATAAACCAATTTTATGACATGCACATTTAAAGGGACGAACACGCAGAGGTCTTGGAGGTGATCACAGAGGAAGATTACCAACGGATTAAACAGGAGCTTTGCTATGCCGGCACGGCATAATAGGCCAAGGCACACCGAGGGTCGGTCCAAAGGCGAAGCCTCAGACTAGAAGCGAAGCTATGGAACAAATTCATCTGCCACCGCCTCATGCCAACCTCACACAACACTGCCATTGACCAGCCCATGCTCGCTCTAACCCAGTTTACTATGCATAATCGAAAAAATTATTGTTGGTAATCTTATATGTCAGGAAATCTACAAATGCGCTCAAAAGGACAAGGGGCCGCTCTACTTTCCATCACTAATCATCAGCCTTTGCATGGAGAAGGAAGTACTCGTCGATGAGACCGATAAATTCACGCCACATCGAAATGGATGGGATCGGGAAGCCTACCAGACTCATGAACATCACCGAAGCCGATCTTGTCCAAGCCACTCCAATGCAAGGCATTGCCGGGGCAATAGCCTCGACAACTATATCAGAGACGCCTCAAACGCACGCCTCAGCAGCAGCAGACCTTCAGCAAATTCTCTAGAAGCTTGAAGAAATGGATCAACGCCAACAACTTTTCATGGCACACATGAAGGACTTCCATGCCTCAATTATACAACTGATCCATAAGAAATTCCCAGACCAGACGATCCAGTTTCCACCCTTCCCTAATGTCTTCACCAACACCGCCGCCCCTAAGCACCGAGAAGAAGCAACCCTTACCACCGCCACTGCCCCGGCATACCAAGTACCCACTGCCGTGGCATCTGATGCCCCTTCTACAGCAACGCGCAACGGCAAGCGCAAGGTTGGCCTAGACACACCTGCCAGATCTCCATACCATGCCGCCTCTAGTTGGTCTGACACCACTCATTCTGTTAGTCGGGACTTTGAGGAACTAAAACGCAAGGCAGCAGACGTGGAGGAAATATGCCCAGACTCCGAAGATGAGGAGGTTACTGCCCCTACAACAAAGCCCACCCCACCATCACGCATCCAGCCACCCCGAGAATCCAAACGATTCAAGCGCACGACATCCAGACCGAAGAGGCTGGTATTGCAGAGCGAAAGTGACGAGGAAGATGAATCTTCCAAATCACCATCAATCTAAATTCCTCTTCTTTATGCCATTTATTTTTAATGCCCTTATTTTTTTGTGTGCTAAATTTGCCTATCTTATTGTATGAAATGTAAGCATTGAGGGAAATGCTTGATTCTGGTTTGAGGGTGTGGGTTCAGTTGCCAAGGCACGGCCATGTTGTGGCATTTTAATACAATTTCCATGTAGTTCTGTTGTTTTACTTGTTCAAAAAAAATTAACTCTGTTGCCTTAACCGAATTTACTTTATGCCTCGGTAGTACTGTAGGGCGTGTAGGTGTTCCCTTTTTGTGAGAGCGCAAGTGCACACTCCTGCCAAGTTATAGTATATAAGGTTTCAAATCCCACAAGGATTGGAATAGTTTCTTCGAGTGTGTATCTGCACAAGAAATTTAAATGCACAATTAATTTCAGGTTTAGTTAAAAGAATAAAACTAAAAACACAATTAATTAAAGTATGGGAGATCAGAGTGATAGAATGGGCCAAGTAATTGCTGCTCAGTAGTGTGTATACTGCATTGCATAGGTTAAAGTTGGATTGCGCTGCCACGATATGTTGCCTCGGCGGGTATGGCGGGCGGTAGGCTACGACCCTGTCACGCGGCCGCAGCGAGTCACTACCACTGCAAGAGTGTACTTCTCGGCAGGTGGAATGGAAAGAAGTCCTGGCGGCAAGTCTGGCAGATACTCCAAGTTTGGCGGGATAGTCGATAGTGATCCCTCCTATTTCTAGGTAAGGATGCTCGAGAGCTAACGTGACATAGGCAATACCTAGCAATCTCAGCGTAAACCTAACACAGGCTAGTCAACTCGGTTTGTAATCCCTCTTAGCCACTGAAACTTGTAGACTGGTGTAGAACCAAGTTAGTCACGCCTCAGCACATTGTGACCGTACTTAACCCTTTCGTGAGCCTTGCACTTTCGTGCCCGACAAATGGATTCTCTCAACTGACTGGTGTAGAATAATTGAAAGAATGAAGTGCACAGATTAAGCAAACTTGGAATATTTATTGAATAACAACTCAAAACCTAATACAATCGTTTCTCACAACTACTTTACAAGCAAAAAACTAAACCCTAGGGAGTTTAGAACATAGCCGACTCCCTCTCTCTATCTCTATCGATCTCTATGCCCTTATACCCTCACATACATGGGTATATATAGGGCTTGGCCTAAGGTTAAGTCCTCCTTGGAGTAGAAGTCTTAATTGATGATAAAATAGCTTTAATATTTAATGCTTCATTCAATTCTGACTTAAATATGGACTCCTTTGGATGTTTACTTGTTCAGCAAGTAAGTATAAGCCACCTTGCTTATCGATCTTCAATCAGCTCTATACACCGCTCCAGGCCACAGAAAATGCCAGATTGGGTTTAGTGGACTCAAAAAATGTCCTCTATCAAACAAGACTCATCTTGACTATGTCGGTGTATTGTCATCTAGCGGCATTCTACGGTGGCGGCGTCCTTGGCGGCGGCATTCTGCAGCGGCGGCATCTTTGGCGGCAACTAGAACTGCTTCAGTACAGCTCATTCTACTCCCAGCTTTCCTGTCCTTTCTTCCTCTGATCCGCAACCAGCACCTGAAATAGAAAACTAACTAAAATAGTATCTTTTCTTAGCCAAAACGTAAAATGTTCAATAAGAGCATGGCAGAAGAGAAAATACTGTATAATGTATGATATGTGGCTAAATATGACTAAATGAGATTTAGAACGGTAATAATATGAGCATGAATGTGCCTAAAATATAGGACTTCTAGACACTCTACAAGTACTTTCTATCAATTGCCTTAGTTTAATTTTAATTAAATCTTCTTACTTGGCAATAGAACTCTCTCTTCTTACCATAGCTTTGAATTGTTTAGAGCCTTTAATTTTAGGATGCTTAAGGAAGAAAACTTAGGATCATACTATAAGATTAGAACTTTAAAACATCATTGTGACTTGTATGATTTAAGGAGTTCTAATACACTTAAGGCTTAGACTTGCTTAGAAAGAAAATTTTGGGAAAAAAGATAGATGTGCCTAACACTGGCTCTAGCTTAAGGAAGCCCTAGAGGTGCCCAAAATCGGCTCTAGGCTAATCACTAGAGGTGCCCGAAACTGGCTCTAGTAGGTTAGAATGCTTAAAAAAATTACCCAAGTTAAGTAGGTTAATGCTTAAGTGTTTGCTTAGAATCCTTATAATCATCTTGTTCACAATGCATGTACACACCCACAAATCTTATAGTTTGATTCCAGGGAATTCCTAAGGAATCCAAAGATTTAAGGGCCGAGCATTCTTTTCTATTGTTTGGAGAGAGAAGGAAAAGTAAGACTAAGGAGATGGTTTATAAAAATTAAGGTTTGGCAATTTATGGTTTGTATTGCTTGAGGACAAGCAATAGTTCGAGTTTGGGGTGTGATGGGTGCACAAAAGTCTTATATTTTTACCCCTTTTTCATGGCAATTATCACTCAACCTACACCCATTTAAGCTGCATTATGGTCCTTCATGCATTAATTCAATAGTCTATGCCTTTGATCCTTCATTATGTTTATTATATGAAAAAATGTATTGTTTGATGCATGTTTGGTGCTTTTGCAAGTTTGCACACTGCCAGGGCAGGAAATGTCGTGAGGGCAATGAAGGAATAGAAAGGATGAGGCAGAACCAGCTACTGACAGACCCTGATTGAGCCAAGCTACAACTGACAACTTCTACTAAGGGAAGCTGACGAAGCCTTGCGGAGCAGAACCAGTCACAGACCCATGCCAAGGTAGCAGAATGCCATGCTGCGGCCGTGTATTATTCAACCTGGCAGAGGGCAAAATAAGCACAGTGGTAGTCGATTTGTAGAGCTTTAAATTCCGGATTTTTCTACACACTTTGCGTGGGAGTTGGAGCTCAAAAGAGGGACGAAAACATGGAAGGAAGGATAAAGTTGGACTTTTGGCCAAAAGTAAATAATGTATTAAATTAAAGAGATTCACCTCTTTAATAAAGTTAAGTCCAAGTCCAACTTAACTTCCTCTCCAAGAAAGATTTGTGCCTACACCTTCCCATATAAATGGAGGCTTGCCGCCATCACCAAGGAAGAATCGACAATCGAAGAGGGAGAGCTTAGGGTTTATTTTATGTTTTCTTTCCATTCATTATGTTCTAATTTTCCTTAGGGTTAGGATTAGTTTTGTTTAGTAATTGTGTGAAGACTATTGTACTTTGTTTAAGTTCTTAATGCAATTAAGTTAAGGTTTGCTTATTCTCAGCTTTAATCATTCTTGCATACTTATCGAGAGAGAGTTTGTGAGATTATCTATTTGTTCAATATCGAGAGAGTTGAACTCACAAAATGATTAAGCACGGTTTTCATCACATGTGGTGTTAACTAACTCGGCCTAGAGATAGGTTAGGAGTTTCAGCGGCTAAGATAAGCGTGTGATTGGTTGGTGCTTGTCTTTGGTTTACGCCGAGAGGTATGGTCATAGTTTAGCCATCAAAAGTGTTCCGAGCTTAGAGAAAAGGAGGAGTCATTCAAGGACGCTTTGTCGAACCTTAACAGCTTCTGCCCAAGAGCAAGAGATTGTCGCGGTAGGGACTCAACCTTTGCGGCCGCGGCAAGGACATAGGTTACTGACTTGGCAGTTTTGTCTTGTTGCATTCAAGAACGAAGACAAGTCAATAGGATTCCACACTACAACGCATTCTAATCCGACCCATTCTCTCAACTTTATTCTCTTTTACTTTATTTCCTAACTTATTTTAGTTTAAGTGTTTTAGTTTATTCAAACAACCTAACTCATTTGTTTTTTTACTTTAATTATTTTGTAGTGCGAGGAAGTAAGACCAAAAGGCTAGCTCAATCCTTGTGGAGACGATACTAGATATACTTATCATTATATTACTTGAGACGTGTACATTTGCATTATTGCAGGGCACTTTTACGCGAGCATCAGCACGCCCCGGCTGCAGCAGAACTTCAGCAAATTCTACAGAAGCTGGAGGAAATGGACCAACACTAACAATTGTTCATGGCGCACACGAGCGTCTTCCTTGCCTCAATTATACAGCTGATCCAGAAGAAGTTCCCAGACCAGACGGTCCAATTTCCACCCTTCCTTGATGTCTTCACCACCACCGCCGCCCCTGAACACCGAGAAGAAGCAACACCTACCGTTGCCACTGTCGTGGCCTCTGGCACTCATTCTGCCACAGCACGCAAAGGCAAGCGCAAGGTTGGCTTGGATACACCTGTCAGATCTCCATACCACGCTGCCTCCAGTTGGTCCGACACCAATCATTCTGTCAATCGGGTCTTTGAGGAACTAAAATGCAAGGCAGAAACCATGGAGGAAATCTGCCCAGACTCAGAAGACGAGAAGGTCACGGCGCCGGCAGCAAAGCCCACCCCATCATCACGCATCCAGCCACCCCGAGAATCCAAACGAGTCAAGCACGGGGCATCCAGACCGAAGAGGCTGATATTGCAGAGCGAAAGTGACGAGGAAGATGAATCTTCCAAATCACCATCCATCTAAATTCATCTTATTTATGCCATTTATTTTTAATGCCCTTATATTTTTTGTGTGCTAATTTTGCATGTCTTATTGTATGCAATGTAAGGATTGAGAGCAATGATTGGTTCGAGTTTGAGGGTGTAGGTTCAGTTGCCAAGGCACGGCCAAGTTTCAGCATTTTAATATAATTGCCATGCAATTCTTTTACTTGTTCAAAAAAAATTAACTGCATTGCCTTAACCGAATTTTGCTTATGCCTCGGCAGTACTTTCTATCAATTGCCTTAGTTTAATTTTAATTAAATCTTCTTACTTGGCAATAGAACTCTCTCTTCTTACCATAGTTTAGAATTGTTTAGAGCCTTTACTTTTAGGATGATTAAGGAAGACAACTTAGGATCATACTATGAGATTAGAACTTTAAAACACCTTTGTGACTGTATGATTTAAGGAGTCATAGTACACTTAGGGCACAGACTTACCTAGAAAGGAAATTTTGGGTAAAAAGTTAGAGGTGCCTAACACAAGCTCTAGCTGAAGGAAGCCCTAGAGGTGCCCGAAATCGGCTCTAAGCTAATCACTAGAGGTGTCCGAAACTGGCTCCAGTAGGTTAGAAAGCTTAACAAAAAAGGGGAAAAAAAAGAAAAGAAAATACACAAGTTAAGTATTTTAATGCTTAAGTGTTTGCTTAGAATCTTTATAATCATCTTGTTCACAATGCATGCACACACTCACAAATCTTATAGCTTGATTCCAGAGAATTCCTAAGGCATCCAAAGATTTAAGGGCCGAGCATTCTTTGCTATGGTTTCGAGAGAGAAGGAAAAGTAAGACCAAGGAGACGGTTTATAAAAATTAAGGTTTGGCAATTGATGGTTTGCATTGCTTGAGGACAAGCAATAGTTCGAGTTTGGGGGTGTGATAAGTGCCCAAAAGTTCTATATTTTTACCCCTTTCTCATTGCAATTATCACTCAATCTACACCCATTTGAGCTTTATTATGGCCCTTCATGCATTAATTTCATCATTTATGCCTTTAATCCTTATATTCTGTTTATTTTATGAAAAAGGTAATGTTTGATGCATGTTTGGTGTTTTTGCAAATTTGCATTCCGCCATGGCAGGAGATGTCGTGAGGGCACCGAAGAACAAGGAAGATAAGGCAGAACCAGTTAGTAACAGACCCTGATTGAGTCAAGCCACAACTGACAACTTCTACTGAGGAAAGCTGATGAAGCCTTGCGGAGCAGAACCAGTCACAGACCCATGCCGAGGTAGCAGAATGCCATGTCGCGGCCGTGTATTATTCAACTTGTCGTAGGGCAAAATAGGCAATATGGTAGTCGATTTGTAGAGCTTTAAATGCCGAATTTTTCTACACACTTTGCGTGGGAGTTGGAGCTCAAGAGAGGGACGAAAACATGGAAGGAAGGATAAAGTTGGACTTTTGGCTAAAAGTAAATAATGCATAAAATCAAAGAGATTCATCTCTTTAATAAAGTTAAGTCCAAGTCCAACTTAACTTCCTCTCCAAGAAAGATTTGTGCCTACACCTTTCCCTATAAAAAGGAGGCTTGCCGCCATCACCAAAACATATCAGAAAAGAGAGAGAGCTTAGGATTTAGTTTGTGTTTTCTGTCCATTCATTATGTTCTAATTTTCCTTAGGGTTAGGATTAGTTTGTTTAGTTGTCGTGTGAAGACTATTGTACTTTGTTTAAGTTCTTAATGCAAATAAGTTAAGGTTTGCTTATTCTTGGCTTTAATCATTCTTGCATACTTATCGAGAGAGAGTTTCTAAGATTATCTATTTGTTCAATATAGAGAGAGAGTTGAACTCACGAAACGATTAAGCACGGTTTTCATCCCACAAGGTGTTAACTAACTCGGCCTAGAGATATGTTAAAAGTTTCAACGACTAAGAGAAACGTGTGATTAGTTGGTGTTTGTCTTTGGTTTACGCTAAGATGTATGGTCATAGTTCAGCCATCAACAGTGTTCCGAGCTTAGAGATAAGGAGGAGCCATTCAAGGACGTTTTGCCGAACCTTAACAGCATCTGCCCAAGAGCAAGAGATTGCCGCGGCAAATACTCAACCTTTGCGGCCGCGGTAGGGACTTAGGTTACTACCGCGGCAGTTTTGTGTTGTTGCATTCAAGAACGAAGACAAGTCAATAGGATTCCATGCTACGACGCATTCTAATCCGGCCTATTCTCTCAACTTGATTTTCTCTTTACTTTATTATCTAGCTTATTTTAGTTTTAGTACTTTAGTTATTTAAACCAACTCAACTTATCTGTGTTTTTACTTTAATTGTTTTGCAGTACGAGGAAGTAAGACCAAAAGGCTAGCTCAATTCCTGTGGAGACGATACTCGATATACTTATCATTATATTACTTGAGACGTGTACACTTGCACTATTGTGGGGCACTTTTACGCGAGCATTAGCAGATAGCAACAAAAGTTTACTCACACAGTTGGATCAAAAAGCTTTGCTCGTATAACTGATGAAGAGGTATTATTCTTTTAATTATTGATTATTCACATAGCGATTTTAAGTTGGTAGCATACAATAACGAAAATTGTTTCTATTATTTATTACTTTGCTCATAAGTATTATATTATATTCTATATTGTAGGAAGTTACGTCCGGTAGTAGCATTAAACGAATAAAGTTCTTCTACATACACACACACACAAAAGATGATTCTCCTATGACTCCTGAAGATGCACAAATTATGGTATATTTATTGTACACAAAATCTAAATTATGTTATACTTATATCTATAGTATAATATTTTTATTTTAAATAATGTTTGAATTCGTTATAAATTTTTAATTTACTATTATGAGAAATTGAGGGATAAAAGGGCAGAGTATGAAGCTACGACTTCAACTCACGGTTTTGCTAATGTTGAAGAGATCGAAAATCAAGTTATTGCTAAAGTTTTAGGTCCTAAAAGATATGGTCGGGTTCTCATTTCAATGATCATTTGTTACCCCAACTAAATATTTTGGATCCAACTCATCTCATTACATGCCCTCACAAGGCCAGACTTCCCAATCAGAAGTTAATCGTTTAAAACAATAGTTGGACTAGGTGGATGAAAAAAAATGGTCAAATTAAAGCCGAAGCAGAAGCGATGGAAGTAGAGAGAGAAGTAACATATCAGGAAAAATATCAAGACTTCCAAAATTAACTTCGAGATACGATGAAGATGATACAACTATTCAAATCGCAGAATTCGTCATCTTAGTTGATTTCTTAGGTTCATGTTTTGCTTATTCTGGTGAACAATTTTGAACTACATTAAATTTCCCATTACATTTCACTTTAATGTTTATAGACTTTGATTTATTTTTATTGTTAAGTATTTTCTACTTAATTTGTGTCGTAATTAAATTTTAAGTTTGATGTTATTGGATAATGCTATAGGTTCAATTTTGGTACTATAGAGTAGAAAATGATATCTGCCAAATCAGTTAAGCTTAGTGACTTTTGTAAAAAAAATGCCAATAAAAAGTCACGCTCTTTTGCGGCGTTTATCAACAAGAATGCCGCTATATAGATAGTCAATAGGGGCGTTTGTGGCTACAAACATCAGTAAATATCACAACATATTATTTTGTTTGGAGGAATAAACGTCACTAAAGACAAGGTAATTCGCGGCGTTTGAGAACAAACGTCACTATATACCATTACTTTTAGTGGCATTTTGAAATTCAAACGCCGTTATATATAACGAAAATTAGCATAACTCAACTTTTTGCGGCATTTTTTCACAAACATCGCTAATTGTTGCGGCGTTTGATTTAGCGGTGCTCTTATTAGTACGATGAGGGTTTTTACCGACGTTTAAAAACGCCGTTATAAGGCTAAAAAAGCACTGCTAAAAATTGATTTACTGTAGTGGGAGTTAGAAATATAAATTACAGAATTTTAATGACTTAAAATATAATTTTATTATTATTATTATTATTATTTATAATTTTATAATTTTAAAAATTTAAGCTTAGATTTTATCTTTTATGGGATTAAAATATTAATTTATTATTATCTTAATTTTAAATTTTAAAATAAAACTAAAATAAAAATATTGTGTTAGGAGGGCCAAATCCCTGTCTGACCTCTAACATCCCAATTTTAATTCAAATGTTGTGAGAAAATATAAATTCTTATGAAATTATGAAAATATCATTTTCAATTGTTTAATATATTTTTTGGAAAAAAATTAATATAATATCACTTTCAATTGTTTAATATAATATTATATGCGAAAAATCAAAATTTATTGTCCTACAATGTTTGATTTATGTCATCGATTATGTGCGAGGTTTGAGAAGTTAAGAAAAATAGACGTGTAACATATAAACTTCCTAAAGAAAGACATATATCGTTTACGCTTTATTACTAAAAAAATCAAAATATTGATTTTTTTTACAATGAAAATTATATTTTATTAAAAATTCGAAGATATTACAAATACAATGCATCTAGAAGAAAAAATAATGAGAAATAGTCCACCAAAATCTCATAAAAAAACTCAAAAGTACAAAGAAAAGTAAATAATTTCATAGAGATTATCGTACCGTCAAAATCCAAAAGTCTTCGTGAATCTCGTTGTCTCTATTCAAATGAGACGCATTACAGGGTGAAAAACGAGTGGTGAGCGAACTAAACTATCAGACATATTGCTTTGTTACTTAGGACTGATTACATCAGCAAACAACCATCAACCGAGTGGGAATCTATCTTTCTATGACCACCGACAGAATGATAATCAGAAGCTAGCACCGTAAAGATCTATGTACGAGCACCAAACGACTGCAAAGGTATGCTGAAATCATTCCAAAACGACATATGAAATGAAACCACAAAAAACAAAGGAAAATATGCCACGAAGACAAAGAAAAAACGTATCACAAAGACAGAGAAAAAAGTGTGTCACAAAGGTAGAGATTTTTATTAAAAATATAGAAAAATAAGAGAATATTGAATCAGGTGGTCGACAATTAATATTAAGACTAATTGTCGACCACCGACTAAGGGAACAAAAAAAGAGGTTGCGGCGCTAGAAATGGTGTAGAAAAATATTAGGTTAAAAGAAGAGGGAGGCTTATTGTTGTTGGATTCTGATTTGTCTTAGCTTATGATATTTTACATAAAATATTGTTATATTTAAATTTATAACATATAGACTTCCTAAAGAAAGACATGTATCGTTTACGTTTTATTACTAAAAAATCAAAATATTAATTTTTTTATAATGAAAATTATATTTTATTAAAAATTCGAAGATATTACAAATACAATGCATCTAGAAGAAAGAATAATGGAAAATAGTCCACCAAAATCTCATAAAAAACTCAAAAGTACAAAAAAAAATAATTTCATAGAGATTATCGTACCGTCAAAATCCAAAAGTCTTCGTGAATCTCGTTGTCTCTATCCAAATGAGACGCATTACAGGGTGAAAACGAGTGGTGAGCGAACCAAACTATCATGCATATTGCTTTGTTACTTAGGACTGATTACATCAGCAAACAACCATCAACCGAGTAGGGATCTATCTTTCTATGACCACCGACAGAATGATAATCAGAAGATAGCACCGTAAAGATCTATGTACGAGCACCAAACGACCGCAAAGGTATGCTGAAATCATACCAAAACTGTAACACCCTAAATTTGGAGGAAAAAAAAAGGTTATTGCTACCATGGGGTGTTGAACCCATGACCTATGTTTGGTAAACTCATATGTTAACCAAATGAGCCAAGTGCTCTTTTCTGTCAAGTATTACCAAATGTAATATTTGTTTGTTAATTAAGGAGTTTTTTTTTTCCACAATTCCGATAGGTATATTTTCAGACACAATCGTTATCACCGAATAGCCTTTCATGAAATCTTACATCGGACATCCCGCGTTATCAAACATTTATTCTTAATCTGATTCATAAGTACAAACCATCTCAAGTTCCTTATCTAGATTCAAATTCAGACATTTAATTCAAAACACAGACAAATGTTATAGACATTTCCTGTAAGCAAATGATGAGCTATGGAAGGCAGAATACTCATATTTGGTTATTTCAAGAGAAATGATTCAACATCAGAATTTCAGCTCGGAGGAGTACGGTTATGTTCTAGGGGCATGTACAGACCAGACATCCTATGACAGACGATCGGCCGATCTACCCAGAATGACGCAACTCTAAGCTCTGATACCACTAAATGTAACCCCCTAGACCCGCCTATGCGTTTCACGGATCCTAGGAAGTCACTTTAGGGTCACAAGAGCGACCCACAGAAAAATTTCAAATAAGCATATGGTTAAACCTTTCAAACCGTAAAATAAAAATCTGATTTAAAATACAATTTCAGAAATCGTTCAAAACGATAAAACAATCATAATACCAGTTGCAGAAAATAGTTTCAGACTCATTTGTATAATACAAACACAACACACATGCCCCCTAGTTACACAGATACCATACTCCCTGACGAACCGAAGAAACTCCCATACCGACGTTGATAGGTGCAACTTGTCTGATCTTTTATCCTGAGATGGTAAAAACAACATGAGCTTGGGAAAGCTCAGTAATACAGAACTACCAAAAGATACTATACGTTCATGCAGACATATGGTAAGCATAACATTTTCATGATGATCCAAGAAGTGACAATTCTCTTTTCTCTTTACGTTATTTCAGGGTAACGTTATACTTGAGAATAACGACACTTGTTCTTTATTCACTCATCGAGTAACAGACGAGAATATTACAATCTTGCAGATTGAGAAGATGAGAACAAGGAGTTTAACACCTAATGTGTTTTTTAATCAGACCTTGAGGATTAAACGAAAATTATATAGGCTGATAATATACGAGGTAGGAATCAGAGAGTTTGGCGTCTAGTGTGTTCCAATAAGTACAGATTAACATGCATAAGTACAGATCAACATGCATAAGTACAGTTCAACATACATAAGTATCTAACATTATATCATATGAGCACGTAACAGATTAAATGCAAATGTCCAATGTTCATACTGAAGTTTACAAGAAATACCCTCCAACCTTACACCAATATGCAGTCCCCCAGAACTGCATCCATAAGGACTTACCCTAGGCCCGATGGGCGTAGGTTCCACCTAAGGGGGTGCCTTAGGTCCATAAGGACTTACCCTAAGCCCGATGGGCATAGGTGCCACTCAAGGGGAGACCTTGAGTCCATAAGGACTTACCCTAGGCCCGATGGGCGTAGGTGCCACCTAAAGGGGTGCCTTAGGTCCATAAGGACTTACCCTAGGCCCGATGGGCGTAGGTGCCACTCAAGGGGAGACCTTGAGTCCATAAGGATTTACCAGCTGGATCAGGGCTGTACCGACAGAGACTTCATATCATAACCCAACAGTATACCCCAGACAGAAATCAGAGTTCAGATTCCAGACATGATTAACAGAACATATGTGACAGATAAATGGGCATACTATTAAGCAGAGCAGACATTTCAGTATACATTATGCAAACAGATTGTTCCATCATATATCAAGCTAACATATCATACTATCAAGTAGGCAGAGAATGTCATGCAGTTCATTCAACAGAATATAGTACAAACATGGAACACACTAGATGGAACAGATCATTTTTCAGAGATGTTTAGCATATACGGAATAAGACATATTGAACTTGTGACGATTTGAACGGATTTCTGAAACGTGGCCCCTATTAGAAGGGGTTCATACTAACTGCTTAACCCAGATATTCAGGAGATGATATATCAAGATCTTTCAGAGCTTTGGCATATCTTGAGTGATTCAGCCATTTAGGCTTACAAGGGTATTATGGTCATTTTATCATACCCGGACATTTTAGTAATTTATACCAACAAGGCATAAACAGTGGCTCGGGAATTTTGTTTGCTCATCAAATTTCCAACCAGGCATTCAGAGATTTCTATGTCAAGTTTATTCACGGTATCGGGTACACTGAAGGCTATTTTGATTACTTGGGCCAACGAGGGCATCTTGGTCATTTAACTATCAGGGATGATTTTCGTAATTTAGCCCATTAATGAGGATATGACGATTCACAATATTTAATGTTTCCAGAAGTTTATCGAGCCTCCAAAATCATTCGAACTATCATACCTCAACCTTGCATTTCTAACCAACCCTTCTAATGTATCTGGCTATAAAGTATATATGAACGGTTGCTTTCGTATTTCACCACCAGACTTGCTGCAGTGTAGTCGAACTCATATTCTGTGCAGAAAACTTCCAACCTTATTTTAATATCAGGAGTGATTATCGTACATGAGTGTGATTCCTAACACTTGGGGGCGCTTTAGCCCTTAAAGTCTTATTAAAATCTCAGAATTTCATCAAATGCATATCTGCATATTTAGCTCAAGAGGGCCTTTCAGTCATTTTGGAAATTGGAATAAATCCACCATTTCTTTCTGAATTACCATTCAGTACCTTCATCATTCACATATTCAAACGAGACTAAGTCGTCATAACTCTCCGCCCCTTTACAGACTATTCATTCAATACAGAACTTGAGGGTATAACGTCATTCAAATTAATCAGACATTACGGTGCTCGAGGGCATTACCGTCTTTTTGGTCATTACGATCATTCTCATTTAATTCACGCATCACTGTCATAAGGATCGACTTATAATTTCAACAATATTTCCAGAGAATTCTCATTCAAGTGTTATACAGAGTTTGAGGGATTATCCGAGTTTGTATCACATGTATTGCATAATGATACTGAAGTCTTACCATTAAAACATACATCTTGGGTAGTGTAAATTGCATAATCAGGTCGAATGCAGATTTTAGGTCATTCCCTTTATCAGATGGATAGTTTAGTCATACTTATGCTCCAAGGGCATTTTCGTAATTTCATATCCAACATCTCATACTTATTTTTCGTATCGAATTCAGCTTAAGCAGATTTCACAAAACACTTATCATAAGCATGCATGCTTTAACCAGGTATCAACATGTACATAAAGCATACAAGGGGTAGTAATGTATTACCTTAGTTCCGAGTTATACCGGTTGACTCATGATACTACATTCGATCGCATTAGAATCCAGACTGGATGTCCCATGACATTTTCGAATACCGAGATACTTGCATACCCAAAAATTCCGGTCACCGGACGGCCGTCGGAACTTCGCCGGAAAAAATCCTTTTCGTGTCATTTCGGATCTAACCCTAAAGGCAAAAAGTGGTCGAAAAAACAGCGTTGCTCCGACGAAGGCCTTAACGGCGGCGAACGGAGGCAGCAAGCTCAGGTTTTGCAGATCCAGACACAAGGATCTCAGTCGTGCTCACGGTGAGCCATGAACGGCGGTGGATCGGCCGGAAACGCGAAAAAAACAGGGGCGGCGATGGGTTTTGCCGGACTTCAATCGGCTCTCCACGTTGAATGGCGGTACCTCTCTGCGCGTGGAGGGCTGGGTCACGGTCGGAGCAGGGCGACGGTCACGCCGGTGCTGGCGGTGCACGCCACGGCCCGGCGGTGGCGTAGATCGGAGCTACAACGGTAGCAAACTATTGGTAACCGACAACCTCTTTCGTTGCTGTTTGGCAACGGACGGCAGCGCTACCGCGCGAGTGGTGGACGAAGATGAGTCCGGGACGAGGCGGCGGTCACGGCAGTGTGGGCGGTGACGTCCACGATCGAGCGGTGGTCAGAGATCTGGGTGGTGACCGGATCTGGTTCTTTCAGGAAGGGAGTTGGGGGAGAAAACAAATATGGCATTTTCCATCGAGTATGTGAAGCGTCTGAATCTGATATAATCAAATTAAAAAAAAACTCCTTAATTAACAAACAAATATTACATTTGGTAATACTTGACAGAAAAGAGCACTTGGCTCATTTGGTTAACATATGGGTTTACCAAACATAGGTCATGGGTTCAACACCCCATGGTAGCAATAACCTTTTTTTTTTCCTCCAAATTTAGGGTGTTACAATTTCAGAGAGAAGTGTTTGTGATTGTGCCGAAAGTATAATTTGTGGTACCTCTATTAAACATAAAAGGGAATAGTTGTCTGAATATTACGTTAAAGGTAAGAGATATCCGCTAATGACCTTAGTTGTGTTCGATCAGTATGAGGAAAGGCATCTCCTCCATGGTGTGGCTTGGTATATTGATAAATATCATCCCTGATTGAAATTTGGTGTTACATCCTGATTCTGGAGGGCCCTGGTTGACGCTTGAGTACTCGCATAAACTTCACGCACAGTTCATCCGTAAATTGATTGTCAACCTTGTAGAGTAATTCAGATTCTGATAGACGTACTTTCAGACTGTCTGATCGACTTCTGTGGTGGCGAGAATGTTTTGTATTCTTGACTGAGTATGCTATAATAATAGCAGCTACGAGACAAGTGTTCGTGCGGCTCCGTATGAAGCTTTGTATCGATTTGTGTACTGCAGTTAACCAATTGGATTGGCGTGCATCATGAGATGTTTTGGGTCTAATGTCAGCCCGAGTGACCGGATCGATACCAAATTGATCCGTGACCTTCTGAGCGTCATGAGAAACAAGGATACCATGATAGATAAGTTTCAGTACAAAAACGGATGAAAGATTTGTTTTGCATTTCTCTGACCCTGATAAATTTCGAGGACGAAATTTCTTTTAGGGGGAGAGAATTGTAACACCCTAAATTTGGAGGAAAAAAAAGGGTTATTGCTACCATGGGGTGTTGAACCCATGACCTATGTTTGGTAAACCCATATGTTAACCAAATGAGCCAAGTGCTCTTTTCTGTCAAGTATTACCAAATGTAATATTTGTTTGTTAATTAAGGAGTTTTTTTTTAATTTGATTATATCAGATTCAGACGCTTCACATACTCGATGGAAAATGCCATATTTGTTTTCTCCCCCAACTCCCTTCCTGAAAGAACCAGATCCGGTCACCACCCAGATCTCCGACCACCGCTCGATCGTGGACGTCACCGCCCACACTGCCGTGACCGCCGCCTCGTCCCGGACTCATCTCCGTCCACCACTCGCGCGGTAGCGCTGCCGTCCGTTGCCAAACAGCAACGAAAGAGGTTGTCGGTTACCAATAGTTTGCTACCGTTGTAGCTCCGATCTACGCCACCGTCGGGCCGTGGCGTGCACCGCCAGCACCGGCGTGACCGTCGCCCTGCTCCGACCGTGACCCAGCCCTCCACGCGCAGAGAGGTACCGCCATTCGACGTGGAGAGCCGGTTGAAGTCCGGCAAAACCCATCGCCGCCCCTGTTTTTTTAGCATTTCCGGCCGATCCACCGCCGTTCATGGCTCACCGTGAGCATGACTGAGATCCTTGTGTCTGGATCTGCAAAACCTGAGCTTGCTGCCTCCGTTCGCCGCCGTTAAGGCCTTCGTTGGAGCAACGCTGTTTTTCCGACCACTTTTTGCCTTTAGGGTTAGATCCGAAATGACACGAAAAGGATTTTTTCCGGCGAAGTTCCGACGGCCGTCCGGTGACCGGAATTTTTGGGTATGCAAGTATCTCGGTAATCGAAAATGTCATGGGACATCCAGTCTGGATTCTAATGCGATCGAATGTAGTATCATGAGTCAACCGGTATAACTCGGAACTAAGGTAATACATTACTACCCCTTGTATGCTTTATGTACATGTTGATACCTGGTTAAAGCATGCATGCTTATGATAAGTGTTTTGTGAAATCTGCTTAAGCTGAATTCGATACGAAAAATAAGTATGAGATGTTGGATATGAAATTACGAAAATGCCCTTGGAGCATAAGTATGAATAAACTACCCATCTGATAAAGGGAATGACCTAAAATCTGCATTCGACCTGACTATGCAATTTACACTACCCAAGATGTATGTTTTAATGGTAAGACTTCAGTATCATTATGCAATACATGTGATACAAACTCGGATAATCCCTCAAACTCTGTATAACACTTGAATGAGAATTCTCTAGAAATATTGTTGAAATTATAAGTCGATCCTTATGACAGTGATGCGTGAATTAAATGAGAATGATCGTAATGACCAAAAAGACGGTAATGCCCTCGAGCACCGTAATGTCTGATTAATTTGATTGACGGTATACCCTCAAGTTCTGTATTGAATGAATCGTCTGTAAAGGGGCGGAGAGTTATGACGACTTAGTCTCGTTTGAATATGTGAATGACGAAGGTACTGAATGGTAATTCAGAAAGAAATGGTGGATTTATTCCAATTTCCAAAATGACTGAAAGGCCCTCTTGAGCTAAATATGCAGATATGCATTTGATGAAATTCTAAGATTTTAATAAGACTTTAAGGGCTAAAGCGCCCCTAAGTGTTAGGAATCACACTCATGTACGATAATCACTCCTGATATTAAAATAAGGTTGGAAGTTTTCTGCACAGAATATGAGTTCGACTACACTGCGGCAAGTCTGGTGGTGAAATACGAAAGCAACCGTTCATATATACTTTACAGCCAGATACATTAGAAGGGTTGGTTAGAAATGCAAGGTTGAGATATGATAGTTCGAATGATTTTGGAGGCTCGATAAACTTCTGGAAACATTAAATATTGTGAATCGTCATATCCTCATTAATGGGCTAAATTACGAAAATCATCCCTGATAGTTAAATGACCAAGATGCCCTCGTTGGCCCAAGTAATCAAAATAGCCTTCAGTGTACCCGATACCGTGAATAATCTTGACATAGAAATATCTGAATGCCTGGTTGGAAATTTGATGAGCAAACAAAATTCCCGAGCCACTGTTTATGCCTTGTTGGTATAAATTACTAAAATGTCCGGGTATGATAAAATGACCATAATACCCTTGTAAGCCTAAATGGCTGAATCACTCAAGATATGCCAAAGCTCTGAAAGATCTTGATATATCATCTCCTGAATATCTGGGTTAAGCAGTTAGTATGAACCCCTTCTAATAGGGGCCACGTTTCAGAAATCCGTTCAAATCGTCACAAGTTCAATATGTCTTATTCCGTATATGCTAAACATCTCTGAAAAATGATATGTTCCATCTAGTGTGTTCCATGTTTGTACTATATTCTGTTGAATGAATTGCATGACATTCTCTGCCTACTTGATAGTATGATATGTTAGCTTGATATATGATGGAACAATCTGTTTGCATAATGTATACTGAAATGTCTGCTCTGCTTAATAGTATGCCCATTTATCTGTCACATATGTTCTGTTAATCATGTCTGGAATCTGAACTCTGATTTCTGTCTGGGGTATACTGTTGGGTTATGATATGAAGTCTTTGTCGGTACAGCCCTGATCCAGCTGGTAAATCCTTATGGACTCAAGGTCTCCCCTTGAGTGGCACCTACGCCCATCGGGCCTAGGGTAAGTCCTTATGGACCTAAGGCACCCCCTTAGGTGGCACCTACGCCCATCGGGCCTAGGTTAAGTCCTTATGGACTCAAGGTCTCCCCTTGAGTGGCACCTATGCCCATCGGGCTTAGGGTAAGTCCTTATGGACCTAAGGCACCCCCTTAGGTGGCACCTACGCCCATCGGGCCTAGGGTAAGTCCTTATGGATGCAGTTCTGGGGGACTGCATATTGGTGTAAGGTTGGAGGGTATTTCTTGTAAACTTCAGTATGAACATTGGACATTTGCATTTAATCTGTTACGTGCTCATATGATATAATGTTAGATACTTATGTATGTTGAACTGTACTTATGCATGTTAATCTGTACTTATTGGAACACACTAGACGCCAAACTCTCTGATTCCTACCTCGTATATTATCAGCCTATATAATTTTCGTTTAATCCTCAAGGTCTGATTAAAAAACACATTAGGTGTTAAACTCCTTGTTCTCATCTTCTCAATCTGCAAGATTGTAATATTCTCGTCTGTTACTCGATGAGTGAATAAAGAACAAGTGTCGTTATTCTCAAGTATAACGTTACCCTGAAATAACGTAAAGAGAAAAGAGAACTGTCACTTCTTGGATCATCATGAAAATGTTATGCTTACCATATGTCTGCATGAACGTATAGTATCTTTTGGTAGTTCTGTATTACTGAGCTTTCCCAAGCTCATGTTGTTTTTACCATCTCAGGATAAAAGATCAGACAAGTTGCACCTATCAACGTCGGTATGGGAGTTTCTTCGGCTCGTCAGGGAGTATGGTATCTGTGTAACTAGGGGGCATGTGTGTTGTGTTTGTATTATACAAATGAGTCTGAAACTATTTTCTGCAACTGGTATTATGATTGTTTTATCGTTTTGAACGATTTCTGAAATTGTATTTTAAATCAGATATTTATTTTACGGTTTGAAAGGTTTAACCATATGCTTATTTGAAATTTTTCTGTAGGTCGCTCTTGTGACCCTAATGTGACTTCCTAGGATCCGTGAAACGCATAGGCGGGTCTAGGGGGTTACAAAAACGACATATGAAATGAAACCACAAAAAACAAAGGAAAAGTTTGCCACGAAGACTAAGAAAAAACGTATCACAAATACAAAGAAAAAAGCATGTCACAAAGGTAGAGATTTTTATTAAAAATATATAAAAAAAAAAAGAGAATAGTGAATCAGGTGGTCGACAATTAATATTAAGACTAATTGTCGACCACCGACTAAGGGAACTAAAAAGGAGGTTACGGTGCTAGAAATGGTGTAAAAAAATATTAGGTTAAAAGAAGAGGGAGGCTTATTGTTGTTGGATTCTGATTTGTCTTAGCTTTTGATATTTTATATAAAATATTGTTATATTTAAATTTATAACATATACTTTCTAAAGAAAGGCGCATATATTGTTAGGTTATATTTTGATGCACAAAATGTGTAATAAAATTTACACAATTTTTTATATTTAAACTATAAAATTTTAAAAAAATTATAAGATAAAATTTAAAACCTAAATTCATAAATTTAACATTATGAACTCTAATTTCTAACCCTAAATCTTAAATTCTTACACAAATTTGTGTATCCAAATATTTTTCCTATATTGTTTAGGTTTTTTTACTCAGAAGAATTAAAATATTGTTATATTTAAATTTAATAATTTTAGATACAATATAAAATATACAATATAAATTCAAAAATAATGATACATACTTAATTACAATAAATATGTGTTTAAATTTTTAATAAATATTATAAGTTGTATACTTACACAGTTTTATGCTAATTTTATGATTACTTATTTTTGTCTGTTCAATATGGCAAAAGCAATTAATTTAGGAAAAAATTAAAATTAAAGCTAGATTGGTTTGAGATTTAATGAATTATTCTTTGCATTATGAATGAAATTTAAAAGATTCTAACCGTAGGTAAAAATTACAATAATCTTGTTTGATAACTAATGAATAGTTAATATATAATTGAATCTTTACTTCCCCAAAAAATATCTTTACTGAATATTTCATATTCAAATTACTTTACTATCTTAAACATCAATAAATAAAATAATAAATTGTCAATTTCGATTTTAAACATCCCTCGTGAAAATTGATGGAATCAAGTTGATGATTTTTTCCTATTAAAATGATGGGACAAGGGTATCTATCTGCTCTCTATCGGACATTTATGAGTATTTTCCAAAGAAAACTACATTTTTTTTCATAAATTACACTTATATGTCATTCATATTTGTATGATTCAACATATTTTGGCAAAATAGTTTTGGAAGTCTAAATAAAATATTTAAAAATCTGAAGATCTAATTAAATTTTAAAAAATTTGAAGGGTTTTGGTGAGATTTTAAAAAGAGAGATTTATTTTAATTTTTTAAATGTTAGGAGGTTTAATGAAATATTAAAATATGTTGTAGCACCTGATTAAAATAGTTGAAATTTTTGGGACTGGATGTGAATTTCCAAAATTTTGAGAAAACTTAATTAAAACTTTCAAAATTTTAAAGGCACATAAGTACATTTAATTAATAAAAAAATATTTAATTATCATATTTTTATTACTTTATCCGAATATCCTATTCTGCCGGAAATACATACATATCATTTTTATTACTTTATCCGAATATTAAAGATTAAATATACTTTGATTGATATCTTTGTAGTTGCAACATTTAAAAAAAATATTGATTAAATTCATTTAAAATCAATTGCTTTCAAAGATAAATATTCTATACACATGCGGTGGAAATTAAAAGTTTCCATAAGCGTCTTAGTTTTATGGTATAGGGAGTTAGTTTAGGGTACAGGGTTTAGAGGTTTAGGTGTAGAGGGTTAAAATTTAGGGATAGATGTTTCAATTTAAGGTTTAGGGTTATAATTTAGGTTTTATAGGTTAAAACCTAAATCCTCACCATATTATCCTAAAAATTAAACTCTAACCTATAAACCCTAAATTATAACCCTAAACCTTAAATTGAAACAACTATCTCTAAATTCTAAACTCATATACCTAAACCCCTAAACTATATACCTTAAACTAACTCCTTATACCCTAAAACTAAGGCGCTTGTAGAAATTTTCAATTTCTACCATCAGTGTATGGGATATTAATCCTTGCTTTTAGTTTAGAAACTAAAAAAAGTATACCTATTTTAGATATAATATATTTTTAAAAAATCATACTAATATACTTGAATTATCCTTTTTAAGCGTAATGTTCAAGGGCAAACTTCTAGGGCATTCTTCCGACAATTCCAAAGCGTTTCCTTTTTTTTAAGGAAACTTTATTTTATTTTTCCCATTCTCTTTGGGAATCTTTTTTTTTTAAAATATTTTCCAAAAGAGAACGAATCTATTTGACTAAAACAGGACATTTGAAGCAAATAGTGTGAATTTCATAAATTTAAAGTGGCTTCAACTCTTCTTTATTTCATATCTCAACTGTATATATGAGTTACCCCAATGCATGGGGATAGCTTAATTCATTATTAAGCTCGACTCCTTTTAAAACAAATAACTAATGTTACTAAAGGTTTTGGAGGGGTAATTATGGCATTTTGAGGAGATGATTAAGAAAATTATATTCCATAAATATTATGGTAAAATACACTAAATGTCACTTAGTAATAAGTTTAGTAACAAACATGTCACTCGTCTTCTAAAAATAACATTTGAGTCACTTAGTAATAAGTTTATCGTGCGCTTGTAGAGCTTTAGGGTTTTTTCTTTCTTTTTCGTCGTTTTCCATCATTTTTCTTCGATTTTCCTTGTTTCTTCAGTTTTGTTCTTCTATTTTATAGTTCCCTGTTAATGGTTGATCTGGTGGGTTCGTTAGTGTCTAAATCTCTCGTTGGGGAGATCGATTTGGATGAGTTTCCGCCACTCGTTGCTGCCAAAACTCCGAACGTTGCTAGCTCGGAGGGGATTACTGTTGTTCTAGAGGCCCAGGTTGTGGAAGCTAAGCTTGATGTGGGTAAGCCAGCGTGGAAGTTTAGTGATCAATCTTTGGGATTCTTCCCCCTAAGGCGAAAGAGGGGGCTAGGGTTAACCCACCGCCTGAGGTTTTTAAGAATGTAGACGAGCAGTGGTCGAATGCCCTCATTGGAAACTTCCTTGATAAATCTCCTCTGTTACCTGTTTTTCAAAAGACGGCTGATCGACTTTGGGGTAAAGAGGGATTGGTGGTGATTCGGTTCCTTGCTCCAAGCGTTTAAATAATCAATCTCCCTTCACAGAGGGTCAAAGATTGGGTATTAGAATTGGGGCCATGGCACATTCAACAAAAACAGATTGTTATGCGTCAATGGAAGTATGGTTTGTTATTTGATGTGCTTCGTTTGGATTCAACTCCAGTTTGGGTGAAGCTATGACACGTCCCTCTGGAACTGTACTCCCAACAAGGTTTGGGCTATATTGCAAGTGCTTTAGGGAAACCTTTGTACACAGATACAGCTACGGCCATGGAGCAACAATTGAAATTCATGTTGGTTTGTGTTGAGGTGAACGCTAAGGATGATCTTCCAAGTTCTGTTTTGGTCGAGCTTGAAGATGAGCAGGTGATTAACATTACATTAAAATTAGTTTGGGCTCCTCCGAGATATCATCATTGCTCAATCTTTGGGCATGAAGATGATAAGTGCAAGGCTATTGTGCATGATGTGGGGATTGTTGCTGAAGATAATTTGAAGGTTTTAGGGGTTGTTGATGATCACTATACATGGATTGATGGAAAAGTTGTTACGGATATTGTTTGTGGCTTGGAGGGTGATGGGGGCTTGCCCCTTGTGGTGGGTGAGTCTAACTCTGAGACTGTTGTTGTTGCGGATGGGGAAGTTCTCGTTCAGGCTAAAGTTGTAGCTGGTGGAGATGTTCCTGTCGGTGGAGTAGCTCCCACAGATGAGGTTGGGGGTGTTTCCCATAAGGCTGCTGATATTGTTGGTAGAGAGGTTCCTATTGAGATATGTGGTGGCAAGGGGTTGGTAAGTCCAAATAAGTTTGAGCTACTTGGTAGGGAGATAAATGATCAGGAGGGCCATGGTGGTTCACCTAGGAAGGGGAGGATTGATGCGGAGGGAGTTGTTGATTTGTTGCAACAGTTAAAACCAAAAGTGAATGAGTAAAAACAGAAAAAACAAGGTAAGGATGGTGGGAAAAAGGGAAATGTCAAGTAAGTGGCCACTCTCTATCTGTGCAATGACTTTTCTTACATAAAATGTATGGGGTTTTAATGACCTGTTAAAATAAAATAATGTTCTTAAGGTTGTTAGAAGGTTAAATATTGAGGTGCCTTGCTTAGTAGAAATTAGAGTTAGGGAGCATAACTTTGTGGTTGTTATTGATAGGAAGTTTAGGGATTGGTCTGTTATAAATAAGTATGCCCATGCTTTGAATGGTAGGACTTTGGCCTTTGGTAGGGGAGGTTGAAAGTTGGGGGAAGTTTTTAAGTCGGATCAGGTTATTACTTGTACTGTTTCGAAAGTTGATGTCTTGTTTTACTTCTCCTTTGTCTTTGGTAGTAATAGTAGAGAGAAAAGAAGAAAAAAAAATTGGTGTGATTTTCTTGGTTTGAAGAACAGAATTGGTAATTGTCCTTGGTGTTTGGCTGGGGACTTTAATATTGTTCTTAGTTCTCAAGAAAGTTTTGATTTCAGTGGCAATCAAGTAGTTATCGGAGGGATGCAAGAATTTCGAGATTGCCTTGTTGATATTGATGTTTTGGATCATAAATTTACTAAAATTGTGTTCACATGGTGTAACTTCAAGGAAGAAGCCCCCTTGGCAAGGAAGTTAGATATATTTTTAATTAATCAGGCTTGGTTAGCTGAATTTTCAGGCTCGACAGTGGAGTTTTTGTCTCCTGGTTGTTCTGATCATAGTCTGTGTCATATGGTTGTGCAAGCTCCCATTTTCAAGCCTCCTAAATCGTTTAAGTTTTTCAATTTTTGGACGGTTCATTCTGACTTTTTGGTTGTGGTTGAAGATTCTTGGAAGCTACCTATGCATGGTAATCATTTACAACGTTTGTTTTCAAATCTTAAGCATTTAAAGGAACCCTTGAAGAAACTGAATAAGAGGATTTATGGTGACATTTCAAATAGGGTGTTTGTGAAACAGGTTGAATATAATAATTTGTAAAGAGTATTAATGGATAACCCTTCTAATGATAACATAATGAAGGAAAGGCCTGCTGCTGTTGAATTACACGATCTGCGCAAGGCTGGGGAGTAATTTTTCAGACAAAAATCCAGAGTCCAGTTTATTAAAGAATCTAACCAGAATTCCTCTTATTTCTTTAGACAACTTGCCACTAGACAGAAGGTGAATACTATTTTTGTCCTCAATGATACTCAGGGGAGACGTTTGGAGACTTATGCTGATATTTTGAATGAGCTAATTTATTTTTTCTCAAGCTCTCTTGGTTCTGTTGATCCAAATGTTGTTATGGTGTATGATGAATTGTTAAGGGACATCCTAGGGGTTGAATTAATATCTGATATGTGTGCTTTCTTGGTTTCCCCTATTACTGAGAGGGAGATTAAGGAAGTATTATTTTCTATGAATGGGAATAAGGCCCTAGGGCCAGGCGGGTTCACTACTAAATTTTTCCATGTGGTATGGAATAGTGTGAGGGATGATGTCTTGAAGTGAATTCAGTTTTTCTTTTCGGCTAGGAATTTACCTGATGCTTTCAACTCTACTATCATTACGCTTGTTTCTAAGGGGATGGCTTCAACGCATGCTACAGATTTCATGCCCATATTTTGTTGCAATACCATATATAAATGTATTACAAAGATTATTACAAATCAAATGAAGCAATGGATGCCTTTCTTAATTTTACAGAATCAATGTGCCTTCTTATCGGAGAGAGATATTGTGGAGAATGTTCTTCTTGCCCAAGAGCTTGTGAATGGTTATGGAAGGAAGTTTATTTCGCCAAGATGTGCTCTTAAAATTGACCTAAGAAACGCGTTCGTATCTATTGATTGGAGGTTTATACTTCAAGTGCTTCGAGTTCTTGACTTCCCTACAAAATTTTGTAGTTGGATTGAAGCTTGTGTTATGCATTCCAAGTTCTCGATTAACTTGAATATAGGGTTAGTGGGGTATTTTGTAGGGGCAAAAGGTGTCAGGCAAGGGGATCATATATCTCCTTACCTCTTTTATTCTGGTCATAAACGTGTTGTCTTGTTTGCTAAACAAAGCTGGTCATGAAGGTTTTTTTGCATACTACCCAAAATGCAAAAGGATTCAACTAACACATATATACTTTGCGAATAACCTTCTATTTTTTACTAAAGGTACTTTGAAATCTATTTTAGGGGTTAAAAAGGTGTTGGAGGTTTTTTACAAGTTTTCAGGGTTGTAGATTAATGTTGCAAATTGTGAGATGTTTCATGCCGGAGTAAATGATGTTGTATTGCATTCAATGGTTAATCAATCTAGGTTTACAACTGGAATTTTGCTCGTGAGGTACTTGGAGGGTAAGATCAATAGCATGATTCGTAGTTAGCCTTCGAAATGTCTATTGTTTGTTGGTTGTTTGCAATTAAACCAAGCGGTTTTATTCAGTACACAAAATTTTCAATGTAGAATGTTCATTCTGCCCCAAAAAGTTTTAAAGAAAGTGTCCCAAATTTATAATGTTTTTCTTTAGAAGGGAGATGACAACAATGCCCGAGGAGCTAGGGTGAGTTGGGAGTTCATTTGTCACCCAAAGAGCGAAGGAGGGCTTGGAGTGAAGGATATTTCTGTCTGGAACTGAGCATGTATGGTCTGATGCCTTTGGCTTTTGCTTTTCAATGCTTTTGGCTTTTTCTTGCCCAATCTGGATCCCTTTGGATGGCATGGGTCAAAGAATATTTGTTGAAAGGTTGTTCTATTTGTGATGTTCAAGTCAGAGCTCAAAATAGTTGGGCATGAAAGAAAATATTAAAGCTTAGAGACAATCAGGGCTTGTGGGGAGGATTGTAGGGAGACTTCGGGGTAAGGAAGGTTTGGGAGGAGATTAGACACAAGCAAGTAAGAGTTCCCTAGTTTCGAATTGTATGGGGTAAGCTTTTCATCCCTCGTCAATCTTTCATTGTCTGGCTGGTTGTATTGGATAGACTACCAACCAAAGATAGGATGATGAGATGGGGGAGCCCAGTGGATCCTATCTGCTCTTTATGCAATGTTTATTTAGAAACGCGAGATCACTTATTTGGAGCTTGTAATTATGCTAAGCAAGTGTGGTTACTGATTAAGGGCTTGTGATTGGCAGTCGATGCATATTTCCTTGATTGAGGTTTTTGAATGGGTAATGAGTCATGGGAAGGGGAAGTCTCTTCGTGCTGCGACGTTCGATTGGCTTGGTGTGGGTGGAATTACTATCTATGGTAAGAATGGAATAGGAGACTCTATGGTAATAAGAAAATGACGGGTTCTACTATTTTTTCTCTTATTAAACATGATGTTAGATCAAAATTTTTGGATTGTACAAATTTCTACCCGGATAAATGTATAGCAAAAGAATGAGGGATTTGTTATGTTTTTCTTTTTGACATGGTTGTATAGGGGGTGGAGTATGTTCACGCAAGTAATTTTGATATGATGTATAGTTGAGGTACATTGGATGAATAAATTTCTCATCTATCCAAAAAAATAAGTTTAATAACAAACATGTCACTCTTCTTCTAAGAGAAATAATTTAGTTATTTAATTATAGATTTAGGAACAAACATGTCACTCATTTAAAAATTTGTGACAAACAAGTCACTTAGTAATTAAAATTGAAACAAAGGCTTGGTATAATAATAATTTCAGTCACCCAAATCTTATTAATTCTATTAATTTAATTATAATTCAAAATAATTTAATAAACTTAGCCCTTCGTATTTTATAAAGCATACCACCCACACTGTAATATACTCTTCAATTGACAAAATTATCATCCAACAAAAAAAAACTATCACTGCTTATTTGTCAACTTCAAAATGAAAACATTGGGAAGGGAGGGGTAAAGCAATTTGTCACAGACCAACTTCCCACGACCGAGCAAGTCGCACCCATAGGTGCCTATCTTAACACACCACGTCCTTCACCCGACTGAGGGACCCGAGTAGTTGCCAACACCACACACCAAGGGGCCATGCACAACGCCCTTTGTGGTGTCCGCATCTGAGAGAGCCGAGTTGGGGCACTTCCAGCGCACCATGGGGCCAAGTCAAGCACCCCATGTACTGCCCACGAGAACAGGACCCGAGGGGGCACGCTGCACGCACCCGACGGGGCCTTGCCAAGCACCTTTCATGCCTCCTAAGCCATGGAGCCCGAGCATGCACCCGACGTGCACACCAAGAAGGCCAAGTCTGCACCCGACGTACACACCGAGGGGCCTAGAGGAAGCCCATCCAAGTTTCCCACACCCCTAGGGCCCGATTTAGCACCAAGCATGCTACCAAAGGGGTTTTGGACACAAGAATCAGGCCATACTAAGCCCAATCCGCCCAAGAGAGCAAGACCCATGTTGAGGTGTCATCCTTTGACCAACACACATGGAAAGATATCATCTATGGAGCCATATTCAAGGAAAGTCTTCCTTACCAACAAATATGTGATGTCATAGCTTTGTAACGTAGGCAACTTTGTTTGTATTAGAGTGTTACCATGTTTAGGAGGATAAGATTCATCCATAGCCCTTGGATCGAATCGTTAGAGACCGTTAGATCGAGAGGGCCAAGGCTATAAATAGAGCTCTTCCCTCACCATTGTAATTCATTCCACACATTCTACATTCTTTGAGTATTAAGAGTTACTCTTTCACTTCAATCTTTGTCTTGCCAATTGTTCTTGTCTTGCCTAGCCATCATCACCATTTTCCCACAAAGCTTCCGCCACGTCAAGTTTTAAGCGCTCTAGCTTAGATATTCAAAGGCTGACTTAGTCCTCGACTTAAGATCGACGACTAAGGCCGCACGGGTTAGCGAGTCAAAACCTAGCCCCGTGACAAGTGGTATCAGAGCCATTTTCTGCATCCATTCGAGTCAAGAGGTGGCGCATGGAAGAAAGATCGTTGCAACAAAGATGAACGTGGAATCACCAAGCGTCTCGTTTGAAAACAAGGTGAGCAAATCACAATTGTGTGATCTTTTTATTAGTAAGTCGTGGTTTTGTTATCTTTGCAGAGCCAACCATGATGCCAAAGGCTGTCCAATAGAGAGGCCTCTAGAGTGTTGGGTTTGTAGAGATCAACATTGAACGAGTGAGTGCCCAGAGAGGAGAAGCTTTTCCGTCCACAAGAGGAGAGTTGGGATACGGTTAGAGTGCTTCCGATGCAATGGGACACACATGTGTTACGATTGCCCGCACCGAACCAAGTAGTCCAAGGTACAGGACGAGCCCAACGAGATCGAGGCTTTGAAGCTTGATTCGAGCTGCAAAGAGCTACCAATGGGTCCGGTAGATGCGTTCGAGGAACAAGACTTGCCCAATGAGACCAAGGCCACAAAGCTTGTTTCCTTGTTCGGGAGATCGCTAGTGAGTATAGTGGTTGAGGCGTCAAACTTCAAGAGTGAAGTCTTGATGAGCGAAAGGTTGCCAAGGGGCAACGAGTCCACAAAGCTGTGGAAGAAGCCCAGTTACGTGGAGTATTCAAGTGACTAGGACGAGCCAACAAGTGACGTGCTTTCTGCCAACCATGGAGACGATGGCGCAGATGAGATCGAGCATGGGTCATTTTTGGGCTCAATTGAAGTCGAGAGCGACTATGAAGAAGAGGAGCCTATGTTTGTAGACATAGTGTTTTCCGACGTAAAGCTAAGTGCACTAGTGGATCCAAGTGCATCTTCAGTGCTCATATCCAAGCAAGTTGCTGAGTGGTTAAACCTTCAGGTTGAGAAGGTAAAAGAACGAGTTGAGACAGTCAATTTCAATGACGAGCCTATTTCGGGAATTGCAAGGGATGTGTACCATCAAATTGGCGATTGGCGAGGCACAACAAACATCAAGGTATTATCTTGTGATTTTCTTGATGAATATGAAGTTGTTATTGGATTATCATGTTTGGAACAAATTGATGCGCTTGTCTTGTCAGAAGTCCAGGAAGGGTGTGTTGCAGATCCACACCAACAAGGCGTTGAGTCATTGAGCCACAATGAGGGAGACAAGACCAAGGCATCACCAAGCATTCATGAAGGAGTGCGTGAATCCGAGACATCTAATGATGACGAGACCATGGTAGAGTCCATGGAAGTCCCCGAGGCAATGGGACATGTGAAACCAAAATTGATTTTGATATAACATATAAACTTAAGGACCAATTTGCAAAACAATAAATTTTTAAGTATTCTTTAAAGTCTCACAATTGACAAGTATTTTAAACAAAAATAATATCTCAAGACAAGCTCTTAAATATATGAAAATTTTCTAAGTCTTTTCCTATGATTTTAAAGCTAAACTATACAAAAACGCTCAGGCGTATCGATACTGTCTTTTGCCACTGGAATTTTAATGGCTACGTCTTTTCCTATGATTTTCAAGCCAAACTATACAAAAACGTCCAGGCGTATCGATACCCCAAGGCGTATCGATACGGGCTTTTGCCACTAGAATTTTTATGGACTTAGCGTACCGATACGGTATTACCCCGTATCGATACGATATTCATCTAGGCAACTCTTTCAATGAAACCGTATCGATACGCTTTGCAACCGTATCGATACGATAAGCTTATCTTTGAAAAATCTTTGCATTTAATTTTTCGACCGTTACTTGTCAGTTGGTTGGTTTCCCGATTTTTAAAAGACCGTTATACCGTACCGATACGCTTGGTATGCGTATCGATACGATCTTTAAGAAAACCAAACTTGGGAATCCAGTGAGTAAACACCGTATCGATACGACAATCCGTACCGATACACCCCTTAAAACCGTACCGGTACGCCTTCTATGCGTATCGATACGCTATGTTTTCAGTCACAACGGCTCTTTCCTCTTTGATGCAGGTATCGATACGCCTTATTCGAGTACCGATACGGTATGCTGTAGAGCTGCATTTAATGCGAGAAAAATGCTCGGCTCTATTGATGATCCCAACTGCCCAAACGGCTAGAATTCAATGCAAGGGTATAAAAACAAGCTTCAATTGACCAAGCAACAACTATTGAACCTACAAGCAACATCAAAGCAAAAATTCTAAACCCTAGTGCTCTTCATAGTCAAATTCTTGTACCCAACTCTTGTGATTTTAATCTTATCTTGTATTGTGAGTTTGGGGAGTTTGAAATTATATTTGGGTAAACATTTATCCTTTGAGAGGAATTGTTAGAGTTTACCAAATCCATCCCTTTTGTAAAAGTGAGTGGATTAAGCTTTGGGTAGAAAGCTTAATCAATTTGTAAGGTTACCTCCTCATCCAAGAAAAGGGGAAGAATTCAAGTAGTGAATTGGTTGAAAATCCTTAGTGGGAACTAAGGTGGTGGATGTAGAGTTCATTTGGAGAACTTGAACCACTCTAACCACTTGTGTCACTTTTTATTTTTCACTCATACCTCCTACCAAATTTTTAATTGCCAATTCACCCCCTCTTGGCCATTTGCAATTATGTGATCAACTCAACAATTGGTATCAGAGCTACATTCATTGGAAGGATTACAACCCTCTTGAGTCGATTCTAGGAGAGTTTGATCAACAACTAGTCAAACAATGGCATCCACCTCCAACTCCAACCTCTACGAGTCCCAGTCTACCACCAAGCCACCATTCTTCAATGGAGATAACTAACAATATTAGAAGAATAGGATGAGGCTCTTCATCAAGTCCACCGACTACATGGTATGGGATGTGGTTGAAGAAGGTCCATACATTCCCATGAACAGAGATAGTGAAGCAAGACTTGTCCCAAAAGTAAAAGCCGAAATGACGGAAGGTGGACGAAGAAGAATGCAAGTGAATGATAAAGCTCTCCATGTCATATTTTGTGCACTTGGTCCGGATATCTATTCCAAGGTGTCTTCGATCGAAAATGCCAAGGAGGTTTGGGACACCCTTGAGACAACATATGAGGGAACTAGTGATGTCAAGGAAACAAAAATTGGGCTACTCAATCTAAGCTACGAAAATTTCAAGATGGATCCCTATGAGAGTGTTTTCAAGATGTTTGATCAATTCTCGGTCATTGTCAACGAATTGAAGGGTTTCGGTGAGATCATCCCCGAAGACAAACTAGTGAGGAAATTGTTGTACTCTCTTCCGGAGTCATGGGATAGCAAGAGAACGGCTATTATTGAAGCTCGAGATTTGAAGACTCTCAAGCTTGATGCTCTTGTTGGATCTCTACTCACCCATGAGATCATGAGGAAGGGAAGAGAAGAAGAAAAGAAAATGGTTGAGAAGAAGGATGTTGAGAAGAAGAAGGTTGGAATCGCTCGTAAAGCTTCATATCATGAAAGCGATTCAAGTGAAGATAAAGATGAGGAGATGGCCATGTTGGCCAAACGGTTCACTCGCTTCATGAAGTCCAATCGTGGGAGAAAGTTCATTAGAAAAGAAGACTTCAAGAGCAAAAGTAAGGAAGAGGAGAAGGACCAAATCACTTGCTATGAATGCAAAAAGCCCTGCCACATCCATTTCGAATGTCCTCAATTGAAGAGGAAGAGCTTTGGGAAGAAGAACAAGCTCAAAGTTCAAGTAGCAACTTGGAGTGACGATGAGTCATCCGAGGAAGAGGAGGAAGTGGCCAATCTTTGTCTCATGGCCATTGATGATGAACCAAAGGTAAATTCTAACTTATCTAATTTTGATTTTACCTTTGATGAGCTTCAAGATGCTTATGATGAATTGCAAGAGGTTTACGATGAGTTAGTAGGAAAATATAAAGAATCCATTTTGAGAAACAAGAAAACCATTTCCGATTTGAAAAATCAAAATGAAACATTTTCAAAAACTAACTCCGAATTGGAAAAGAAAGTTTTGTTTTTAGTAAATCTTTCAAATGATCTTAAAACGAAAAATCTTGAACTTGAAAAACTTCTTTTCGATTTTCAAGATTATCACACAAAGGAAGTGGATAATCTTAAAACATTAATTGCTATTGGGAAAAACCATTTTGAAAAAGGAAACTCTTCTAAATCCCAATATGTAAAAAGAAAATCTTTTATTCCTAAACAAAGAAATTTTCATAAGCAATCTAGAGGTCAAAAGGTTAGAAGTGTTTGGGTTCCTAAGGAACTCATTATTTATAATAATATGAATGCTATTGCTTCTTGGATTCCTAAGGGAACCAAAATTTTGAAGGCTAACACACATGGACCCAAAATGATTTGGGTACCAAAAATCAAGGCCTAATTTCTTTGTTTGTAGGGGGAGCATTGCTACAAGGCCAAAGCTTCAAGCCAAAACTCATGGTACCATGATAGTAGATGCTCAAGACATATGACCGGTGACAAGAGTAGATTCGTGGAACTAAAGCCAAAGAGTAGTGGAGTGGTAACTTTCTGTGACAACTACAAAGGCCACATTGAAGGAATAGGCTCCATTGGTAATCACTCTTCTATTTTCATTGAAAATGTTTTGTATGTCAACGATCTTAAACATAATTTATTGAGCATTAGTCAATTATGTGATAAGGGTTTGAATGTTTTATTTGATAAAAGTGGTTGCAAAATTGTGAACATTAAAACAAATCAACTAATGCTCATAGGACATAGAATAGGCAATATCTACATGGTGCATTTAGATGACATCCATTCATCCCATACATGCTTAGTTGCACATGATGAACATGACTCATGGCTTTGGCATAGAAAATTAGGACATGCTAGCATGAGTGTCTTAGAGAAATTAATTTCCCTTAATCTAGTTAGAGGTTTACCCAAACTTAAATTTTCTAATGACAAAATTTGTGATGCATGTTCAAAGGGTAAACAACATAGAACTTCATTTAAATCCATTAATGATGTCTTTACTAGTATATGTTTACAATTGATTCATATGGATCTTTTTGGGCCTATTAGAACAATGAGCTTGGGTGGTAAATCATATGCCTTTGTGCTTGTAGATGACTATTCTAGGTTTACTTGGGTTCTATTCTTAAGTACAAAAGATGAGGCTTTAGAAAAATTCATCACATTTTCTAAAATAACTCAAAATGATCTTGAACTTAAAATTTCTCACATTAGAAGTGATCATGGAACCGAATTTCAAAATCTAGGTTTTGATGAGTTTTTAAATGAAAATGGGATTAGCCACAATTTTTCCGCACCTCACACTCCTCAACAAAATGAGGTAGTTGTGAGGAAAAATAGAACTTTAGAAGAAATGGCTAGAACCATGCTTTGCGAAAATAATTTACCTAAATATTTTTGGGCGGAAGCCACAAATACCGCTTGCTATATTATAAATCGAGTAATGATTAGGCCAATTTTGAAGAAAACACTTTATGAGATTTTAAAATCTAAGAAGCCTAACATTAGCTATTTTCATCCTTTTGGTTGCAAGTGTTTTGTTTTGAATAATGGTAAAGAAAACTTAGGTAAATTTGATGCTAAAAGTGATGAAGCTATTTTCTTATGGTACTCTTTAAACTCTAAAGCCTATCGTGTATTTAATAAAAGAACTCTAGTAGTTGAAGAGTCTATACATGTTGTTTTTTATGATAACCTCCTTCCGAGGAAGGAATCTTGTGATGATGATGATGTAGGAATCCTTGATGCCATTGATGGAGGACAAATGTCAAAGGTGGATGAGATTCCAACTAAAGATGAGGATACACAAGATTCACCTCTTGAAGCCTTGAAGGACTTGGCTCTCGAGGAAAAGGAGGTATCTTAGCCAAGGGAGTTCAACTATGTCAAAGGTGGTGAAATCTTGGGTGATCCATCCAAGGGGGTAACTACTAGATCCTCTCTCAAATTAATGAACCATGTTGCATTTTTTTTCATGCATTGAGCCTAAAAATATTAAAGAAGCTTTAAAAGATGATTTTTGGATTTTGGCCATACAAGAGGAATTACATCAATTTGAGAGAAGTAAAATTTTGACATTAGTTGAAAGGCCTAGTAATCAATCTACTATAGGAACTAAATGGATATTTAGGAATAAATTAGATGAAAGTGGTAATATAGTGAGAAACAAGGCTAGGCTTGTTGCTCAAGGCTATACCCAAGAAGAGGGAATTGATTTTGATTAGACATATGCACCCATAGCTAGGATGGAAGCCATTAGGATGCTTTTAGCATTTGCATGTTATAATGATTTCAAGCTTTTTCAAATGGATGTGAAAAGTGCCTTTTTAAACGGTTTTATAAATGAAGAAGTGTATGTTGAACAACCACCAGGTTTTGAGGATTCAAAATTTCCAAACCATGTGTTTAAACTAACAAAAGCTCTTTATGGTTTAAAACAAGCTCCTAGAGCTTGGTATGAGAGACTTTCAAATTTCTTAATTGAAAAGGGTTTTGAAAAAGGAAAGGTGGACACTACACTCTTCATAAAAAGATATAACAATGACATCTTAGTAGTACAAATCTATGTTGATGATATCATTTTTGGTTATACTAATGAGTGTTATTGTAAAGAATTTTCTAAGCTAATGCAAGGTGAGTTCGAGATGAGCATGATGGGGGAGCTCTCATTCTTTTTGGGACTCCAAATCAAACAAAGGAAAGATGGCACCTTCATAAATCAAGTTAAGTACGTGAATGACATGCTCAAAAAGTTCAGCTTGGAAAATGCAAAACCTCAAGCCACACCTATGAGCTCTTCCATAAATCTTGACAAAGATGAAGGAGGTAAGTGTGTTGATTCTAAGCTTTATAGATCCATGATAGGTTCTTTGCTTTACCTTACCGCAAGTAGACCGGATATTATGTTTAGTGTTTGCTTGTGTGCTAGGTTTCAAGCTAGTCCTAGAGAATCACACTTAGTTGCCATTAAGAGAATTTTTAGATACCTTAGAGACACACCTACCTTAGGCCTTTGGTATCCTAAAGATTCCTCCTTTAGCCTTCATGCTTATTCGGATGCGGATTATGGGGGATGTAAGATAGATAGGAAAAGTACTTTCAGGACATGCCAATTCTTAGGTAGTATGCTCGTATCTTGGTTCTCTAAGAAACAAAATAGCGTAGCCTTATCTACCACCGAAGCGGAGTATATATCCTTAGGGAGTTGTTGTGCTTAAGTCCTTTGGATGAAGCAACAACTCTTAGATTATGGTGTTGAAATAGAAACCATACCCCTTAGGTGTGACAACACTAGTGCCATTTGTCTCACTAAGAATCTCATCCAACACTCTAGAACTAAACACATAGAAATTAGACATCATTTCATTAGAGATCATGTGTTGAAAAATGATGTTGTTATAGAGTATGTTGACACCTTGAACCAATTAGCAGATATATTCACAAAGCCTTTAGATAAAGAGCGCTTTTGGACCCTTAGGAGAGAGTTAGGTTTAACTAGCCTTTCTTGACCCCTTCTAGGTCCCAAAATGTCAAAAATTTGCTTGAAATTATTTGTGATTCATGCTTGTGTTAATTTTGTTCTGCTTGCTTCTATGCATGTTGCTAGGGGGAGTATGCATTAAGTTTAGCCATTAAAACTTGTTCATAGGACATTTACATGTATTTAGGGACGTTTCAAGTTGGATTTTTGCACTTAAATCTGTCAAAAATGCCTAATCTGGTAAAGGCGTATCGATACGGCTGAAGCGTATCGATACGGGTTCATAACTGGGAAAACTTTGTAGCTGAACAAGTATCGATACGACCTCTCGTATCGATACAGTTAAAGTCAAGGGAAATAGTCAAAGCCAAATCATACCGATACGGTCTCGCGTATTGATACGGTAGTAACGACGAATAAAAATTAGGGTTAAAAGGTATCGATACGCGTGTATAGCGTATCGATACGATCTCGACGGAGAGGCTATTTAGGGCTGCAATTGTTAAAAAGCTTTAAAAAACAAAAACCCCTCTTTTCTCTCCAAAACCCTAGCCGCAATACCCTATAAAAACCCCCTCAATCCTTCAATTTTTACCATCAAACTTAAAAATTCTTTGAGGGTTTTTAATCTCCACATCAAGGCTAAGCTTTGTCAACAAATCTTGTGCATTCACATCACCTCATTCATCCAATCAAAGATTCAAGGTATAAAACTCTTCCTTTTTATTTTCTTTGATCTTCGTTTGATTTTTAAAATTGTTTCAATTTAATTTTTGTTCAAAACATAGTTTTATATTATGGGTTTCAACTTTTTCATAAAAAAATTTCAATAATCAAATTTTTTTCATTCGAATATATTTTGTTCTATTCGTATTTTTTTAATCTGTTTTTTTTAACAATTTTTTTAAACTTGTATATATCTTTTTAAAATTAAATTTATTTTTAAATTACCTTGAATTATTAGAATTTATTGGATTGAATAGGATGTTAATTGCATACATATTCGAATCGTTTTTGATGTGTTTTCAGGGTTATGGCACCGTCGAAAAAGAGAACTAAGTGTTATCTTTCTACTTCTGATCCTAGTGAGGATGTCGAGGGTAACCCTAAACCTAATCTTCCATATATTATCCAATTGAGTTTTCCCAATGATGGTGATATAGCTCGGTACAAACTATTTCAAAGCATGAGTATTAGGGAAGAACGTGTTGTGTCAGTCCCATTCTTAAGTTCTGCCTGTTTTAAATTCCAATACCTACTTTTAATTAAGAAATGGAAGTTTTTACCTTTTTTGAGCATTCCTCCTATCCTATATAGGAATCTAGTCATCGTATTCTTTTCCAATGCCTTATGTGTTCATGATGAAGCTAGGGAGAATGTCATTGCTATTGAATCTTCTGTTATGGGCAAAACCTTTCAAATTGATCAAAAAACTTTATGTAATGTCTTTGGTTTTGAAAATATTGGTATTGATTATGAGAGGTCTTTAGGTAAGGGTCCTTTAGGCTCAGCGAAAGTTTTAAATGCTCATGATCGTATCCTTCATCTTCTTGTCTCTTGGTTTTTTCGTCCATCAGGAGGGAAATTTTCGACTATTCGTCAAGTAGATGACTTTTGGCTTAGGTGTTTTAGGGAAGGTCAGCGTCCAAATCTTTGTCAAATTATGTTTGCCGACCTTGTCTATTTAGTCCAACACCGTCACACCAAACAAGTTCTCTTAACATTGATGACTTTCGACTATTCGTCAAGTAGATGACTTTTGGCTTAGGTGTTTTAGGGAAGGTCAGCGTCCAAATCCTTCATTCCCTTAACATTGATTGTTCCCATGACTATCCCAAAACCCTTGGCCTACCCATATATGAGCGTTCTCTAGCTCGTTCTGGTTTCTCGTATGTTGATAATGAATGAGTTCGTAACACTCAAGATCCTCCACAAGATGCTCCGGCCGATGCTTCTCGTGCTTCTTCGAGCTCTCACCGTGCTCCGATTGATTCCTCTTCCATGGGCACTCTTATGACTTTCCTCAATGAGAAGTTCACTTCCATGGAAGCCGGGTTTACCGCGATGGATACTAGATTCACATCCTTGGAAGATCGCGTCAAAGGTATGGAGAAGAAAATGGAAACCATGGCTTCTCGCCAAAACTCCATGGATATCTCTCTTACCGCCTTCCATGGTGCTTGGCTTAACCAAAACCGAAGGAATCAACCCTCTCAAGATTATGAAGATGAAGAGGACGAGGACGATGATGATGATGAGGGGGACGAGTAGTTTATGCATATCATCTTATGGCATTTAGTCTTTTATATTCTGTTATTGCACTCTTGTTTTTAGGATCTAAGTTTATGCCTATTATTTATGTTTTAGGATTTTAAAGTTTGGATTATTATGTTTGCTTTGAAGTTTATGCATTTGAACTATTATGATTGCTTTTAGTTTAATGAATTAATTGTTGCTATTATCCTTGTATTTATATTTGATCTAACAAAAAGGGGGAGAAGGATTATAGAGTCAATTTTTTTATTTTTGAAAATCTATCTTAAATTAAGGGGGAGAAAGCTTTTCAAAGTTTCAAAAACTTAAAAATTTATTTGTGGTTTTGTTATATCAAAAAGGGGGAGATTGTGAAACCAAAATTGATTTTGATATAACATATAAACTTAAGGACCAAATTGCAAAACAATAAATTTTTAAGTATTCTTTAAAGTCTCACAATTGACAAGTATTTTAAACAAAATAATATCTCAAGACAAGCTCTTAAATATATGAAAATTTTCTAAGTCTTTTCCTATGATTTTAAAGCTAAACTATACAAAAACGCCCAGGCGTATCGATACCCTTAGGCGTATCGATACTGTCTTTTGCCACTGGAATTTTAATGGCTAAGTCCTTTCCTATGATTTTCAAGCCAAACTATACAAAAACGTCTAGGCGTATCGATACCCCAAGGTGTATCGATACGGGCTTTTGCCACTAGAATTTTTATGGACTTAGCGTACCGATACGGTATTACCCTGTATCGGTACGATATTCATCTTGGCAACTCTTTCAATGAAACCGTACCGATACGCTTTGCAACTGTATCGATACGATAAGCTTATCTTTGAAAAATCTTTGCATTTAATTTTTCGACCGTTACTTGTCAGTTGGTTGGTTTCCCGATTTTTAAAAGACCGTTATACCGTACTGATACGCTTGGTATGCGTATCGATACGATCTTTAAGAAAACCAAACTTGGGATTCCAGTGAGTAAACACCGTATCGATACGGCAATCCGTACCGATACGCCCCTTAAAGCTGTACCGGTACGCCTTCTATGCATATCGATACGCTATGTTTTCAGTCACAACGGCTCTTTCCTCTTTGATGCAGGTATCGATATGCCTTCTTCGAGTACCGATACGGTATGCTGCAGAGCTGCATTTAATGCGGGAAAAATGCTCCCAACGGCTCTATTGATGATCCCAACTACCCAAACGGCTAGAATTCAGTGCAATGGTATAAAAACAAGCTTCAATTGACCAAACAACAACTATTGAACCTACAAGCAACATCAAAGCAAAAATTCCAAACCCTAGTGCTCTTCATAGTCAAATTCTTGTACCCAACTCTTGTGATTTTAATCTTATCTTGTTTTGTGAGTTTGGGGAGTTTGAAATTGTATTTGGGTAAAAATTTATCCTTTGAGAGAAATTGTTAGAGTTTACCAAATCCATCCCTTTGTAAAAGTGAGTGGATTAAGCTTTGGGTAGAAAGCTTAATCAATTTGTAAGGTTACCTCCTCATCCAAGAAAAGGGGAAGAATTCAAGTAGTGAATTGGTTGAAAATCTTTAGTGGGAACTAAGGTAGTGGATGTAGAGTTCATTTGGAGAACTTGAACCACTCTAACCACTTGTGTCACTTTTTATTTTTCACTCATACCTCCTACCAAATTTTTAATTGCCAATTCACCCCCTCTTGGCCATTTGCAATTGTGTGATCAACTCAACAGGACAAGTCCTTGATGAGTACGAGGACGTAGAGGCATTCGAAGTCCATACTTTCGCCAATGTCGACACCATCGAAAGAATTCTCTTGGAGAAAGGAGTTCCAATTGCACATGAGATCTATGAGCTCGATGTGTTCGAGAAGAGACTCTCGAATCATGATAAAGAGATGTTTGCGGTTGTGCATTGCTTGTACGCTTGGAGACAACGATTAATGGGGCCAAGGTTTGAAATCTATACCAAGAGTGATTTAAAATATTATTTTCTAACCCAAGAAAAGTTGTCTCAACTGCAGGTTTATTGGCAATAAATTGTTAAGAGATTCGACTTTACTTGGAAGTGCAACCCAAGGTTGTCGAATGACGTAGCCAATGCCTTAAGCCAAGGGTACAAGGTGGGGCATGCTAGTCACCCGCCAATGAGTAAGGTGGACCATGAGATCGAGAACGAGAAGCCTTTGGAGTTGCCAAAGACATCGCCACCAACAAGTGAGGTGGTTCGTGAGTTTGAGCCACGTTCGAGTGTTGTGCCACCATCCAAAGGCTAACATCGGATAGCATCCTTTGAGTTTGGTGAAGTGGATCAAGCCAAAGGGAATGAGCGAGAGACGGTGTTGCTAGACTACACCAAGTCGTTCGAGTCTAACGATGAAGCACTTGCCATCGAGGAGTTGCCGATACAAGTGAAGCATCCAATTGCTTTTAAGAGAAGAAAGTTGAGTGAATCTGAGGAAGTGATGCTCGAGAACATTGACGAGGGGCAAATCCATGCCAACAACACTTGCCTTGGGTATCGACAAGGCATAGTGGATCGAGCCGACAAGGACCTTGAGTCCGAGGTAAGTGATTCTTTATATGAAGAATCCATTCTAACCCATGGTCATTTGGATGTTTGTAGGATTCCTACAAGGTTGAACGAGGATCCAAATCGAGTCATGGGGCAAGCAACTATCCTAGTCAAGCCGTACGACAAGGATAACGAGGAATCGAAAAAGGAGGTGATTGGAGCAAGCCGAAAGCCTCCAACATTCATCCAAGCCGAGGGACTAGTGCTAGAGAGCACCGAAGTGGGGCCATTCCACGACCCCGCCATCATCACTTGTCTTGAGTATCGACAAGGCGTAGTGAAGCCACCCGATGAGGACATTGTGTCCGGGGTAAGTGAGCCAAATTCTTATGAAAATTTGAGTCTAACTTGCTCTACTTCCTTCCACAGGTTGCTTGCGAGATCAAGCAAGGAGCCGAGTCGAGCCGTGGAGCAAGTAGGCGAGAAGGCCTACGAGATCGAGTTGCCATCAAGAGAGCAAGCAGACCTTGCCATCATCCCTAAGCTGTTGGACGAGGATGTCGATGGCCGAAAGTGGAGCAAGTCGAGCCAAGCACAAAGTGAGACGAACGTTTCCTTCGACGAGGAGACACCACCCATCGAGACGGATCGAGAGCCAAGGCATGAAGGCCTTGCACCTTGCACGAGAGTTCCCTTAGCCAAACGGGAACATGACGAGGAGCTAAGGACGAGACGACCGAGACTCAACATCGCCTATCGATGAGGGCGTCGATAGATTCAGTGGGGGAGAATGTCACGGACCAACTTCCCACGACCGAGCAAGTCGCACCTATAGGTGTTTATCTTAGCGCACCACGTCCTTCACCCGACTGAGGGACCCGAGTAGTTGCCAACACCACACACCAAGGGGCCATGCACAACGCCCTTTGTGGTGTCCGCATCCGAGAGAACCGAGTTGGGGCACTACAGCGCACCATGGGGCCAAGTCAAGCACCCCATGTGCTGCCCACGAGAACAGGACCTGAGGGGGCACGATGCACGCACCCTCCATGCCGCCCAAGCCATGGAGCTCGAGCCTGCACCCGACGTGCACACCAATGAGGCCAAGTCTGCACCCGACGTGCACACCGAGGGGCCTAGGGGAAGCACATCCGAGTTTCCCACACCCCTAGGGCCCGATTTAGCACCAAACATGCTACCAAGGGGGTTTTGGACACAAGAATCGGGCCATGCCAAGCCCAATCCGCCCAAGAGACCAAGACCCATGTTGAGGTGTCATCCTTTGACCAACACACATGGAAAGATATCATCCATGGAGCCATATTCAAGAAAAGTCCTCCTTGCCAACAAATATGTGATGTCATAGCTTTGTAACTTAGGCAACTTTGTTTATATTAGAGTGTTGCCATGTTTAGGAGGATAAGATTCATCCATAGCCCTTGGATCGAATCGTTAGAGACCGTTAGATCGAGAGGGCCAAGGCTATAAATAGAGCCCTTCCCTCACCATTGTAATTCATTCCACACATTCTACATTCTTTGAGTATTAAGAGTTACTCTTTCTCTTCAATCTTTGTCTTGCCAATTGTTCTTGTCTTGCCTAGCCATCATCACCATTTTCCCACAAAGCTTCCGCCGCGTCAAGTTCTAAGCGCTCTAGCTTAGATATTCGAAGGCTGACTTAGTCCTCGACTTAAGATCGACGACTAAGGTCGCACGGGTTAACGAATCAAAACCTAGCCCCGTGACAAATTGCTTCTATATTACGATAGAGATAGATTTTAAGGATAATAAAAAATTACTTTTCATTTTTATAATATCAAATATTTTTTATTTAATAATTTAAAATAATAACTAGTCATTAGTGTATACTAACTGCCTCAAAATATTCCTTAACAAAACCTTTCTCTTAGAAAATATCGATTCAAGTCAATGTACCAATAAACCGACAATTGCCACGTGCAAACAAGAGAATAAACGAAAATTAAATCTCCACTAACAGCCGTATCTAGAACCAGATAAGGTTACGCGGAGGCTACAGAATGTGCCACGTAAGATACTACATGATGAAGAAACCCGTGTTGGATATTGCAACGTCATAGGGAGACGGTGACGGATGGCTCTTAACGACCAAATTATTCAGCTACTGATTAAACCAATACCACCCTTCCACGTATCAAGTGTGGGAAACATGTCGGTTAGTTAGTACACGTGTCTTCCAACCATTGGATAAGGGGTTGATGGCAAATGCTCTCTTGGACAAACCGAAAATGGAAGGGTAATCAACATTCAATATCACTCAAGTATGAGTTTAATAGTAAATCTGTCTTACTATTTGTGTAATATATTGATTTTTTACGGAATTTTAAAAAGAAAAAATTTATATAAGATGTGTGGTATAAAAAATTTGAATGATAAGTTTGCCCGTAAAGAGTTAATTTTTATTTTTGTTGGAAAACTAAAAAATGATAGAAAAACAAATATGTCTTATAAAAGTTGTTGAGTTTTTCAAAATGACATTTTGACTGGGACAATTTTAAAATATAAATGTGACACCTTTACTCGAACAAAAGGAGTAATAAACAAGTCACTTTTCTTTTAAAAGTTACAAACAATTTACTCAATCAAGTATTTGTTACAAACAAGTTACTCAAAAACTATGTCATTTTTCTTCTAATATGACATGTTATAATAAATTTTAGTCTCAAAAACTTATGTAGTCTATCAATTTGATTTTAATTCAAAATAATTCAATAAATAAACTATCAGTATTTAAAATTGCATCATTTTAATTTTGATTCTTCTACTGAATTGTTTGTTCTTATCTCAAAAATATTATATTATTTTCTTGTTACTTTCATGGTATAATAGCAATTTAACAGTAACTTGTTGCTTTATGACAAAACGCGGTTATTGAACTATTGATTTGATTTGATGAATTCATTTGTTTTGACAGTATCACAAAAAAATTAAACTAAAGTAATTTTTAAATATGAATGATTAAATTTATTTAATTATTTTGAATTAGAAAAAAACTAATCTAATATATAAGTTTTTGGACTAAAATGTTATTATACCAAATAAAAGTAATATGTTTGTAACAATATGTTAATTGAGTGGCATATTTCTAACAACATGTTAATTGAGTGACTTGTTTATAACAATATGTTAATTGAGTGGCATGTTTCTAACATGTTAATTGAGTGACTTGTTTGTAACAATATATTAATTGAGTGAATTTTTTATAAATTTTGAAAAAATAATTTTTTTATTGAAGAAAACTATAATTAAATGATCATGTGTCTAGTTTACCTAAAAATAAAACCCAGAAAAACGGGCAACGGATTTTCTTTCCCAACGGTGCTTCGATGGAAAATTCTAATATTCTAAAAAATGTGATTATATTTTACTTGTAAGTTTTGACAAAATTATAAAAATGACAACTTTTCCCCTCCAATATATAGCTGTTAAATTGTTAATTATCTCTCAAATAAAATCATTAAAAACAATATAATTTTAAAATAAAATTTAAAAAATTAATTAATAATTTTTTCCACGAAATATTTTAAAGTTATAGAAAATGTGATTATATTTTACTTGCAACTTTTGTTCCGAATAAGACTTAAAACTAAGTACTTCACGTATATTAAAGATATGTACTTCACGTCAATTGAGTATATTTAACTGACAATATCGTTGTTATAATATAAAAGAAGACGAGGAATCGATTATACTTAATTATTTAATATCGTTTGATTTATAGATAAATTTTTTAAATAATATAAATATTATATACTGAATAAAAGAAACTAATCACTTCACTGTTATTTTTGTAAGTAAAGTTTGACTACTGGAATAATTGCAAAAAAGGAAAATATTCCGACTAACGAAGCACGCTTAGCTATTTTGACTACTGGAACCAGATCTCAAGATTAATATTATTAATAAGTAAATAAATAAATATATTTATTAATTCATCATAAAAATGTGTTAAAGATAACATTAATTAATTCATAATTTAAGTTGAAATAAATAAAAAACAATAAATTTTGCCATGGATTGAGTATCTTTTCATGCGTTTTCCTTTTTTTAAAAAGTGAGTTTTAAATTGTCATCCGTCGAATAATTACTCGTGCCGATTTGGTTAAGATTAATTAACATATGTATGATGTACAGTTAACTAATTAATTAGTATTTGCTTTGATGTTAGGGAGCCTACCCCTAATTTGCAGCAATAAAAATTAGACACTTAGAGGGGGAACACGGACCGCATAAAATATGTAATTATGATTAGGAATGAGTAAAATTGATTTTATTTAAATAAATTGTTTTTTTAATTTTAAGTTATTCAAGTCAATTAAAATTAATTATGTATTATAAATTTACTCATATTTTAACAAGTTCAAGATTTATTCACTTGTTAAAAAAAATTACTTATTTTCCTATGTGCTAAGAGATACCCGTTCCTAAGCAACTAATTACGGTGTTGCTCTTTTCTTATCTTCAAAATTTATACGTCTTTACATTTGTGAGAGATTATTTGATAATGCAATGAAAATAAATAAAATAGAATATTCAAAAATAGTTGCTGGGGAAATATGGAGTAGTTTCAACCAACTTTATTTTCTTGGACCTTGTTATATTTTTAATAAAAATTAACCCCTCACATTTTTTTCATATATTATAATCATTTGCTTTTTTATCATTTTTTTATTTATATAATCCATACTTGGCAATTAGCTAGTAGCTAATAGTGTATTACATTAGTTAATAACTGATTGCATTAGCTGATTTGACTAATGGATTGTATAAAAGTGGTTGGTAAAATTATATAATCAAGCAAAATAATATATAAGAACATAATTATATTTAATACTTGTTTGAATAGTTTATTAGTTATCAATATTTTGTATCTATTAATATTAATTAGATTATAAAAAATAATTTTTAATATAATATTACTAAGCACATTTGGAAGATTTATATATTAATTTATTATTTATATAATTATTTTCAATACAATTGAATTAATTATTAAATATAAATATAAATGTGTGAGAATAAAAGAATAAAACAAAAGTATTAGCTTACAAATGTCACAATGTAAATACATGAAGGTGAATAATTAAAATAAAAAATGTTAATTTAGGTTATTTGGAAATTTTTTATAATTGTAAGAGTAAAAGGGGTTTTATAACTCTTATATCAAAACTTTTAATTTCAAAAATCTCCTATTAGTAGCTTTTCTAAAATTAGATGTTTTATCTCAATCCGCTATTCTAGTCCGTTATTCATCAAATATCGAAATTAGCAAATTTGACCGGTCAAACCTTTAATATTAACTTACTTCTAATTTTAAATCAAACCATTATTTATCAAACATGATATTATCTTTTCTTTCCGAGTCTTAGTTTTCAAAAAAAGCAATGTCGCTTCTTTATTTCATGGGTAGGAAGTTTAGAAGACTGTATTGATCTTAAGAGACAACACCTATTACTACAATTATATTAATTCTTATCATGAAACAATGATTTTATTTCGATGTGTTATTTTTTTTTTACAAATGATCATTGAATTTTTGTAACAAAACTATAAAAAATATTACAAATACAATGTATTTACGCATTTAAAAGGGAGAATAATAAGGACTAGACCATTAAAACATCATAAAAAAATTTAAAAGTGCAAAAAAAAATATTTCCATAGAGATAGCATACCGTCAAAATCTAAAAGATTTCCTGAATCTTTTTGTCTCTATCCAAATGAGATGCTTTATAGGGTGGAAATGAGTGGTGAACAAACCAACTATCAAGCAGATTGCTCCGCTACCCATGTCTGATTACATCGGCAAACAACCATCAACCGAGTGGAGATCTATATTTCTATGGCCACTGACAAAGTCATAATCAGAAATTAATACCGTGAAGATCTCTGTAAGAGCACCAAACGACTACTAAGGTATGCTGACATTTATTATTTTGTAGCAATATTTATATTAACAATCTGTCTTTTTTTACCACCGTAAGTTGATTTTTCAAAAAAAAGATATTAAATATTATAGGCGGACACTTGTTGGAGCCAGTGTGAGCCTTGACCCTCTAAAGTTTAAAATTTTTATCTTTAGTCCTTTAAAAATTTTAAATAAAATTTTCATCTTCAAAAATTTTAAAATTTGTTATTATATTTTAAAAAAAATTAAATAAACTTAAATAAATCCCTTCCTAAAATGTTTAAAAGTTTTGATAAGTCTCAATTTTTTTTGAAATTTTTTAGTTAAATCCTTACATTTTTATGAAAATTTTAAAATAAACCTTTAAAATCTTTGAAAATTTAAATTTAAGCTTTAGTTTTTTTAAAATAATAAATCGCCCCTCAATCGGCATGGTCAAATTCACCCATGTTAAATATGATATCATGACCGCCTCCTTAGGTTTCTTTGGCAACATTTGCCACCTTTTATTTTTGACAATATTAGAGTCCTTTTTATTTTAGAAAATATTTTTTATTTTTATTTTCATTTTTAATTTTCTTAAAATTGAAAAATATATTTGGTTAAGAGAGATGCAAATTTGTTTTCAAAAATTAAAATAGTAAAAATACGTTTGATATATAACTTTATAAAATAACTTTTTAAAATAGAAATAAAAATTATTATTATTAAATAATCGAAATAAAATATAGTTAAAAATATTATTATTATTATTATTATTATTATAAATAAAATGTGATTACATAAACTAAATTTTTATAAAATGACATTAGAAGGACTCGAACTTGTGTTAAAATGAATTTAAAATTAAAAAATCCTTATTTTTAAGATAAAAAATGAATACTATCATATGCCTCGTTAAAAACTTCTTAAACATAAATAATAAAAAATACACATGACAAAATTTATAGAAACTGACGAGTTAAACTCGTCCTAAGAAAACATGGACCAAACAAACCGAACCAAACATGACAATTTACCAATAAGCAATACTAGCGAAAGATCAAGACAAACAAAGAGAGAAATCACGCTGCCAAAACCAGCAAAGAAAAAAAAACCTTATTTTTATATTTTCTAACTTTCCTAAAATATTTTCAATGAAATATTTTTTTATGTTTTCAAATTTCTTACTCATTTTTGTTTTATTTTTTAAAACTCATTTTCTATTTTACAACAAACATGTTTTCCTCGTCGTTTTCTATTTTTTTAAAAAAATAAAAATAAAAACAAACTCTATTTTCTAGAACCAAATAGAATCAATTTCTTACTTTTTTACCACCATTGTCGTATTAATTCAGACTTCAATTTCACTCGCCGCCGTCCACGTCAAAATGCCACGACATTTGATGTCACTGTTGTTTTACGAAATCTTATTGGGTGAACAAAACCCAGATTGATTATGCTCAGCTTAGATACGAGCTTTATTGTTTTGGGTGTTTGGATGGTAGCTCAAACGATGGGGGCAAAGGTGTAAAATGACAAATTAGCATATGACCAAAAAAATATAATAATTTAGTCATTTTTTTCTTCCAAATCACTTGTTTACCCTTATTAGCACTAGAGTACTTCATTTGAAATCATTAATTAATTTAATACGCAAATTGATATTGATATATATATATATATATATATATATATATATATATATATATATCTAAATGGTGACCCAAATGTAACATTACCCATAATTGAGTGACCCAAGTGTAACTTTTAATAATTGAGTGACCCAAATATAAGCTCACCTATAATTAAGTAACCCAAATGTAACTTTTAATAATTAGGTGACCCAAATGTAATCTTAACCATAATTGAATGACATCCATTATAATTTACCCAAAAATAAATAATAAAAACAACATGATTTTAATAAAAAGTACTGTTGTGATTATGAAACAATGAATCAACCTTGACTAACAAATTGAGTAATAAATAAATAAATGGAATAACGAAATAAAATCAATATGTCGATCAAATTACTGTTTTAAAAGTAATTATATTCATAACATAAGAATTGTCCTAGTGAAAAAGCGGATGATATTCATCATAGAAAACATGAGTTCAATTCGTTCTGTTTACATGATGTATGGACATTGTCAAAAGATTAAGAATATGTATGAACAAATACTGTCTTGTAACCACTTTTACACTATTCAAAAAATAATCGTATCCAGACTAGTGTAATTACATTAATGGACGTTGCCCTCAAAATTAACACAATCTTCTATACTTTATATGCTTAAAATAAATAAGTGAAGTTCGAAAGACATTACTATTTTCGAAGAGAAAGACTAAAAAATTTCAAAGAGAATAAAAAAAAGGAGAAGATGATAAACACGCAAATAATTGTAGTATATGAAAAAATTCAAGAGGGTCTACCTTTATTGAAAAAAAATAGAGGGACATAAAGGTTCAAGAAAAAGAAGGCGATTGAAACAATTCCTTCCATTTCATCATCAACTAATTTTAAATGTTTTGTTAGTTTATTTTTTTTTGTGCATTATCTAACAACTCACACATGTGAAAAAAATATGAAGATATATATATAGTTAGAGAGTCTTTTAAATTGAAATTGATGAATTTATATTTTGATATAACAACACATAATAATAAAATATTTTTTAGACTTACTCGAATATTTAAAAAGTAATTTAAAGTCCAACAAACTTGAAAATTTTGTTTAAAAAATAGTTTTCAACTTAGCCGAAACTTTTAAAATTAAGTATAATCATTTTTGTACTTTAAAAACTCGTTTTTTAAACTTGAAGGTAAAAAAGAATCGTTCTCTTTAATTTAAGAGGATCTTTAAAATTTATCTTTCAGTCGTTTTGTGTAAAAATATCGATATTCTTATTAAAGAGATCGACTCCTTCAACAAAAAATAATCCTTTTAAAGAGAGGATTGTTCATTTCTCTGTCCAACTATCATAGTTATGAAAAAAAGTTAATTTCTCATGCTTTAAATGTTTTGTTTCTTTGTAGGTAACAATCATTAATTGTCCTCAAGAACTTCTAACAGCTAGCTAGAATTGATAGTGATCATGTAAAAACTAGCTCAAAATATCTCAATTACAAGAAACATATTGTATAGATTATACTAACGTCAAAGAGTCTAGAGTCTATTAGAATTTACAGCTTAATTGTCTTAATTGTAAAACACTTGCCAGTTATTATTGTCGAAATTGTAAATTGTTATTCGAGTGGAACTTGTAAAGTGTTATTCGAGTGTGAGCCTAATTATTGCATACATTTAACCTTGTTACGGTTTTTTCTTTGTTTGTTTTATTTGTAATTACTTTTTAAGAGGGTGTGTATTTAATGTTTTGGAGTATAAACCTTGAAAGAATCGTAAAATTAAAGATTGTCCTTAAAAGTAAGCAAATATAGTAGATTTGAGAAAATCTTTAGTGATTGTGTAACCCCTAGACCTGCTTATGCGTTACAACTGATCCTAGGAAGTCACATTAAGGTCACAAGAGCGACCCACAGTAAAAATACACAGATCCTAGGAAGTCACATTAGGGTCACAAGAGCGACCCACAGTAAAAATACACATAAAAACATTTTTTCCCTCAAAACACTTACTACTGTAAAATCAACTTCTGTTTAAAATACCATTTCAAGAAGTCATTTAAACACATAACAAAAATTTCAGAACGTGTTTTACAGACACTATCATAAAACAATACATGACATACATGCCCACTAACTATACAGTACCGTACTCCAAAGACATCGTCGAGAGAACTCCGAACACTGATGTCAAACATTATACCATGATATATTCTTTTAACATGCAATGATAAAAACAACGTGAGCTTGGAAAAGCTCAGTAATACAAACTACCAAGAGATGATATAAGCTCATGCAGATATATGGTAGACATGGCATTTTCATGATGTTCCATGTAATAGCAGTCTCCATTTCTGTTCTACTATTTCGAGGTAGCATCATACTAGAGAATAACGATATTTGTTCTTTATTCGAACATCGAGAATTAGACGGGAATTATATAGGATGGTAACATACAGAGGTGAAATCAGAGAGTTTAGTGTCTAGTGTGTTCCAATAGTGCAACGTTAATGCATGAAATGTAACAATGCAGTAAACTCTTTTATTTCAAATACATTTGTTTCAAGTAACAGTAAAGTTCATTTTAATTATTTATTTACCCTCCAACCATACTCCAGTATATAGTTTCCCCAGTGTGGTATCATGTACAGCATTAACTCGAGCCCATTGGGCGTGGGTACCATCCTAAGGGAATACATTAGAATACGGGCGGACCTAGCCGAAGCATAGGAACCGAAAATGGGCGGACCTAGCCGAAGCATAGAAACCGAAAACGGGCGGACCTAGCTGAAGCATAGGAACCGAAAACGGGCGGACTTACCAGTTGGATCAGGGCTGAGCCGTCACTAACTTCATATCATATCCCAAGTACCCCAGTGAATCAGATCATCAATAGTTCATTAGTCAATAACAATATTTTCAGTAATACATTATCCATATAGCAAGTTTTTTATATCGGGTGCATATGCATATATCAGAAATACAATATGATCATGCTTAATTTATAAAACATGTCATGTTCACGTGAATTCAAGTATGTCAGTCATGTGCACGTGATCAATATTATAACATGTAAATCAGTATACAAAAACAGTCGTGTAGCACACATGGAACACACTAGGTGAAACAATTTAATTCTTGGAGATACTTGGCATTTACGGAAGGGAACACATTAAAATTTTGACAATTTGAACGGATTTTTGAAACGAGGCCCCTATTAAAAGGGGGTTCGTATAAACAGTTCGAACCATATATTCAGGAGTTAATACATCAAGATCTTTGAGAGTTTAGATATATCATGAGTGATTTAGTCATTTAAGCCTACAAGGGCATTATGGTTATTTTATCATACATGGACATTTTGGTAATTTATACCAACAAGGCATAAACAGTGACTCGGGAATTCTATTTGCTCATCAGGATTCTAACTATGCATTCAGAGATTTTCTATGTCAAGATCTTTCATGATATCGGATACATTTAGGGCTATTTTGATTACTTTGGCCAACAAGGGCATTTTGGTCATTTAACTATCAGGGGTGATTTTGTAATTTAGCCCAATAATGATAAAATGACGAATTACAATATTTAAGATTTCCAGAGGTTTATCGAGCCTCTAAAACCATTCAAACTAACATATCCCAACCTTGCAGTACTAACCAAACCTTCTAATGTATCCGGCTGTATAGTATATCTAAATTAATGATTGCTTTCATATTTCACCACAGAACTTGCCACGGAGTAGTCAAACTTATATTCTGTGCGAAAAAACTTCCAACCTTATATTAATATCAAGAGTGATTGACGTGCATGAGTCATGCTTCAACCCTTAGAGGCATTTCAGTCGTTTTCAGCTTTATTGGCATTCCAAAATTTTATCAAAGGCAATTTACTTATTCCAGTCAATGGGGCATTTCAGTCATTTTGAAGCTCGGGATATCTATCATTCATGTCAATTGAACCATTTATAGTATTTCAGTCATTTAAGTACTCGTGGGTGTTTCAGTTATTCAAGAAATTTCGGTACCTCCAACCACCTCATGCATTTCAAAACTCAAAGGTTTATCCACCATTCTAGTTAATTTGCAAACCTTACTGTCCGAGGATACATCAACCTTTTTGGTCAATACGATCATTCCAATTAATTTAACCATAACAGTATTTCCAATACTTTTTGTCATTTCAATCAATTCAGTATTTTGAGCCACTAGATTAATTCAGAGGTATGGATAGTTTACCGTAAATCTATATTCGGAGATTCAATCAAATTCAAGGAAACCTAACACCTTACAATCTCGAAGGTTCAAATCTTGTTATCATAACTTTCCAAGTAGTTCGAGGTTTTCAGATGAATCATGTTGTTTTACCATATCTAGTGTAGATTTCTAGATCGCTTCTAATTCCAAGGGTATTTTTAGTCATTCTCATACCTTAAGGGCGTTTTCGTAATTTCATATTTTAATCATTTGACACTAATAATCGGGTTTGGAGGTTAGATGCCTTATTAATTATTTATTGAACTTCAGATCCTTGCATTTATTAACTTTCTCGTTCGAGCATTTCAATCTTATCTAGCTTATCATACTCAATTTCATATCCGGTTTGACTTAAGCAGAGCTAGCATCACTCCTCATCATATTTATGCATGCATTAACCGAATACCGACATGTTCATAAAGCATTAAAGAGGTAGTAATGTATTACCTTTAATCCTTGCTATAACGGTCAACCATGATACTCTATTCGATCACTCTCGAACCTTAATGCGACGTCCTCAACATCTCGAATACAAGGAACTATGAATACATTCAATCACACAAATTCCAATTTCAATCCTTATTCACATTGCTTATAATTGATTAATAACATACATAAGCAAACTTGAGTTCAATGTCCGATTCGGAGGCTTTCGGGTTAGAATTTTATGAAACATGCTTCAAAATCAAATTCAGGACGTCGAAAAACATAAAATAGGGTTGTTCGGGAAAGTTGACTTTTGGGTCAAAGTCAGCGCTGACGTCATTAGTCAAAGTCAACACTGACGTCACTGGTACAATGGTTGACTCAACAAGTTGACTCAGGCGAGTTAACTCACTGGGTTGACTCGAGCGAGTTGACTCATTGGGTTGACTCGGTCAACGGGTCAAACTCGGGTCGGTTATTGGGCCTAACGGGTTGAGCCACTATTTAATTAAAGGGGCCCAATTTAATTATTACCGATTAGAGCTGGTTTAGTAGTTGGACCGGATCGATCAAGAGACCAGGCCGGTTCAACGGCCACCGCCCAGAGTGGGCAGAACAACGCCGGTGACGGCGCGTGACACCCACGCACGACCGAAAATGGCCCAAAATGCACCATTTCTCCCGATTTCAGAACCCACACATCGTCTAACTCAAAAACAGACCGGAAATTCAACCAAACTTACCATAAATCGGACGAACGAGGGCGATCTCCAACGAGGCTTCAAACGACGTCGATCTGGTGGTTGGTGACCGGTGCTAGGCTCGCCTCGACACCGGGAAGATGATGGTGACGAGCAAAATGCGAGGCAGCTTTAGAGGCGGTCGGAAAAAAGAAAAAACCCGAAAGGTTTTAGCCCTAGGTTCGTCGAATCGAAACCTCTCGATTACCAGCGAGTGGAGCGGTGATCGGGCGAGTGGTTTGGGGGGTTTTTTCGGGGCTCGACGACGAGCACGACCACGGTGATGGTGACGGTTAGGCGGCAACGGTGAGAGAGAAATGACGTGGCAACAGCGGTGGGGGAGATGGAGGTCGGTGAAGTTTCTAGTACCCTTCATTGGGGTAGATGGCCAAATTATAATGCCCTTAATTAGGGTAGGTAGGATATTTTAACTATTTTATTATTTTAACCTTTTTAAAATACCCATAATAATAAATGGGTATAAAATATATCTAAAAACTAATATAGCTCAATTGGTTAGGCACTTGATTTATGATTCAAAGGGTTGTGGGTTCAAACATTTGGTTAGTAGTTTATTTTTCTCTCTCTTTTTTTCACTATTATTATTTTAGGGTGTTACAGATTAGTTGGGATATCGGTGTATATTTGATTTAAAAGTTGAACAATTCTAAACTATTGGGTAAAATTTGTATTTTTTTATTGCTTCCACCAAAAAAACATAAAAGACCCAATTCATCCCCTCTTGACATTTTAGGTTGATTGGTCAAGCTAACATAGAAACATATCCATATCATAACATTATAAATAATTACAATTAAATTTTTAAAAAAATTAAATACATATATTTATTTCGACTTAAATTTTATAAACTCAATTAAAAAATTAAATTAAATAAATTTTAAAATGATAATATAATACTCATCACCATGGTTAAATAAAAATTTTGTGTTAATATAACTAGATCGATTACTCATCCTTATATATAATAATCCGATGCCTATATGTAATAGGGAATTAGTAAAGCGAACGTCACTTACAGTTGGGTGCGGTGTTTGGTGTAGCATACAATTATAATATTGGGCAACACTATTAAAGAAGGCCCAAGCAAGTGTTGACATTTTGCACCCAAAACAAAAAGTCCAACTACCCTCACCTAAGAAAAAAATATTTTCTTTTTCAAAAAAAAAGAAAAAAAATATGTGGCAATGCTTTCCATTTATTGTATTAAATATAAATAAATGATAAACTAAATCCCATCTTTTATTTTTTAATTTTTTAATATTTCTTTCCTTTATTTTTTCTTGCAAAAGAAATTTCACCTCACTTTCGCTTTGAAAATGGGGGGAGCTTAAGCTTATAAATAAGAGCACCGCCCATCTCGTTCGAGCAACCAACACAAAACAAGCAAACAAACTACTTTTATTGATTTAATTTCTTTTAAAAAATCTATGTTTCTATCTTTTTATAGATACACAAATCTTTCTGTTTTTGGTTTTGAGTATGGCTCCAAGCTTGAGTAAGGCTAATTCTGGTGCTTCAGGCCTTGTTGATGGCCATAACACCCTGTCTTTAATCTCACTCGAAGGCTCCAACTTCGCTGCCGATGGCCATGTTTTTCTCACTGATGTCCCTGATAACATCATGCTCACTCCTGCCCCTTGTGCTTCCTCCGCCGACAAATCAATATCCACCGTCGGATCCTTTGTTGGATTCGACGCCGCTGAACCCCACAGCCGCCATGTTGTCCCCATTGGGAAGCTAAGGAACATCAAGTTCATGAGCATCTTCAGGTTTAAAGTCTGGTGGACCACTCATTGGGTTGGTTCCAATGGGAAAGACCTTGAAAACGAGACCCAAATTGTGATTCTCGAAAAATCGGACTCCGACAGGCCTTATGTCCTCCTCCTTCCCCTCCTAGAAGGCCCCTTCAGGGCTTCACTTCAGCCCGGAGCCGACGACAACGTCGACGTTTGCGTCGAAAGTGGGTCCACCGCCGTCACGTCGGCTACATTCCAGAGTGTTGTTTACATTCATGTCGGCGAAGATCCATTCAATTTGGTCAAGGAAGCCGTGAAAGTGGTCAAGGATCACCTTAGAACCTTCCAGCTGTTGGAAGAGAAAACCCCACCGGGGATCGTGGAAAAATTCTGTTGGTGCATGTGGGATGCATTTTATCTTACGGTGCACCCTCAAGGTGTTTGGGAAGGCGTGAAGGGATTGGTGGACGGTGGTTGCCCACCAGGGCTGGTGTTGATCGACGACGGGTGGCAATCCATCAGCCATGATGAGGACCCCATCACCAAAGAGGGAATGAATTGTACGATGGCCGGTGAACAAATGCCATGCAGGCTGTTGAAGTTTCAAGAGAATTACAAGTTTAGGGACTATGTTAGCCCTCGGAGTTTGGCCAATGGTTCCTCTAACAAGGGATTGGGTGCCTTTATTAAGGACCTCAAGGAGGAATTCAACACTGTGGACTTCGTTTATGTGTGGCATGCCTTGTGTGGGTATTGGGGTGGTTTAAGGCCTAATGTCCCTGGATTGCCGGAAACCAAGGTTATTAAGCCGGAACTATCGCCCGGATTGAAGAAAACGATGGAGGATCTTGCCGTTGATAAGATTGTCAACACCGGTATCGGGTTGGTGCCGCCGGAGAAGGTCGATCAACTTTATGAAGGGCTTCATTCTCACTTGGAAAATGTCAGAATTGATGGAGTTAAAGTCGACGTTATCCATGTAAGTTATTTACCCACACCTTTTTTTATTAAAAAAATAATAATATTTTCTTCTTCCAAAACAAGTGTTTTATGGGTTAAGATTGGAAAGTAATCTTTGTTTTCTAGATAATTCTTGGAAATTTTTTTTGAAGTGGCTAGGTCATGACCGACATAATCTCTTTTTTCCCAATAAAATAATGTCAAAGTTTCTGTTAGTTTAGTTACTTTGACATATTTTACATTTGGTCGGCAGGAAACTGCAAATTATTTTATTATCGAATCTGATTTTATTTAATTGAAACAACTATTGGAAATGGTGTGTGAAAACTACGGTGGAAGAGTTGAGCTTGCAAAAGCTTATTTTAAAGCTTTAACCGGTTCAGTCAGAAAGCATTTCAATGGCAACGGTGTTATTGCTAGTATGGAACACTGCAATGACTTCATGTTTCTTGGAACAGAAGCCATCTGTCTCGATCGAGTCGGTAAGTGATTGATTAAAGTATTTTGAGATATGCCCCTTTTTGTGGGCAAGCTTGATTTGACATGAACGGAATCAGAATTAATTGTTGATATTGAAGTTTTGGGCTTTTGGTCTGATGGGTTTCTCACTTTGTTTAGGGGATGATTTTTGGTGCACTGATCCATCAGGTGACCCCAATGGCACATTTTGGCTCCAAGGGTGTCACATGGTTCACTGTGCTTACAACAGCCTATGGATGGGCAACTTTATCCACCTCGACTGGGACATGTTCCAGTCCACTCACCCTTGTGCTGACTTCCATGCTGCTTCCAGAGCTATCTCCGGAGGCCCGATTTATGTGAGCGACATCGTTGGCAACCACAACTTTTCCCTCCTCAAACGCCTTGTTCTGCCCGACGGGTCCATCCTCCGTTGCCAGTACTATGCACTTTCGACCAAGGATTGCCTCTTTGAAGACCCTCTCCATGATTGCAAAACCATGCTCAAAATCTGGAACTTGAACAAGGTTTGTCATTTCTACATATTTTTGTCCCAACACCGTAACATTTTATTTTAATATAACACCGTAACACTTTCAAATATTTAATGAAGTAACAATTTGGCCTTTTGTTTTGGACAGTACACTGGTGTGCTCGGTGCATTCAACTGCCAAGGTGGCGGATGGAGCCGTGAAACTAGAAGAAATCAATGCTTTTCGCAGTTTTCTCAAACGGTGACCGCCGAGATGAATCCGAAGAACATCGAATGGAACAGTGGGAAGAACCCGATTTCGATCGAAGGCGTCCAAGTATTCGCCATGTATTTTTCTCAGTCCAAGAAACTGATCCTCTCAAAACCGGATGAAAACATTGAGATCTCCTTGAAACCATTCGATTTCGAGCTCATAACCATCTCCCCGGTCACTGTATTGGCTGGGAAATCGATCCATTTTGCCCCCATTGGACTGGTCAACATGCTGAATACGGGGGGTGCCATCCAGTCATTAGCCTACAATGAGAGCTCGGTTCGAATTGAAGTGAAGGGAAGCGGTGAAATGAGAGCCTTCGCTTCGGACAAGCCGACAGCTTGCAAGATTAAGGGAAAAGATGTGGAGTTTGAGTTCGAGAACAACATGGTTATTGTTCATGTTCCATGGGCTGGTTCTTCCGGTTTATCCACATTAGAGTATTTGTTTTAAGTCGTTTCTTTTATTGGGCTTGATAGATTTATTCAATCCAAATTGAGTGAAACTTAAGTACCTAAGCAATTTAAATTACTAGCATTTTTTATTTATTTGCGTAGCTCTCTTCAAGATTTTTCTTTATCCCATGATAATAAGAGTAATTGGATTATGTAAATTCTTTATCAGTTAAGAGTTGAAAAGATATTTGGGTTTAGAATTTTCATATTCACATAATAAATGAAAAAATAATTATAAAAAAATATCTGTAAAGAAGACATTTAGAAAATTTTAATTAAATTAATGTTTTAGTCATCGTAAATTTAATTGTAATAAAAATTTAAAGATAAAATCATCTACAATTCTATTTCTAGTAGTTTACTATAATTGATTAGTTATAAGTTTGGCCTAAAATTTTCAGCCAATCTAAGCCCATCCCTAAGAAACAATAATACCAACAAAAATATTAGTTCATTCCTTAAATATTTTCTTTACAGAATCAATTTCGGTTGAATCAAATTTTAAAATTTATATGCACTTGGCGGTAGTATATTTAATTATAAAAAATTATGTATTGAATTATCATATTCTTATTTCTTTAAAGATTCAAAAACGCCTAAAATACATACAATTTAATAAAATAAAAAGCATAATAATAATGTCGATGATAATATTATAGTTGTAATACTTAAAAAATCGTTCATTTAAACGTGTTTTAAAATAATTAGTCGATTAAGCATAGTACGATTAACACTGTCGTTGGTACAATTTACAAGGGACCTAAGATCAAACATGTTCAAGCACCCAATATCCTCTTATTTATAAATATGGAAGAGTCTTGATAGTATATATATTGTCCACAAAATATTTAAAAAAGATTATTTTTAGTTTGAAAATTAAAAATATGACTAATTTAGACATTATAATTTTATATAAAATATCATACTAATATACTTGAACGTATCTTTTCTAAGCGTAATGCTCAAGGGCACGCTTCTAGGGCATTCCTTACACAATTCCAAGGCGTTTCTCTTTTTGGGGAAACTTTTTTTTTCCTTTTGGGATTTAAAAAAAAAAACTTATTCTAAAAGGTAACGAATCTGTGACTAAAAAAATGAAATTTGAAGCAGAAGGTGTTAATTTCATAATTTGTTTAATCTCCAAAAGAAAAATCTTTGAATTCCTTTTTTTGTGTGTTTTATATAATGAAGTTCATCATAATTGAAAAGAAATCCAAAAAAATAGGAGATTTCCTTACCCAACTTCTATCTAAAAATCATGCTTCGAATTTTATTTTGAACAATTGTTTTCTTTTACTATAATTGATTATTTTAAATTTTAAGTAGTTGGGGTGAATTTAGGGTTTCGTGCTTTAATTTAAGACTAAAAAACAGTACAATTGAAATATTAAAAAATACGGAACTTAAAATATTACCACACAATCGAAATGTTATAAAAAATTACAACATTTTAGATTGTTGGTTTTTCGACGAGCTTCGAAACTTGATTTTTGGTTTCAAGATCAGTTTCGAATCTTGTCGAAAAAAACTACCAACTTAAAATGTTATACTTTTTGATAAAATTTCGGTTGTGTGGTAACATTTTAAGTTCTGTGTTTTCTGACATTTTAATTGTGCTATTTTTAGCCTTAAATTAGGTGGTTGTACCGTAGACTCGCCCAAATAATTAGAATGGAATTATCCGCCAACTTACCTTCTGAAATTTTTTATCAGTTAAAAAGATCCATTAAATATGAATCTAATTAAATATTATAATACGTTTAAAATATAACGAAAGACGAACATATATATATATATAACCAAAGAAAATATTTTAAAATATAACAGAATGGGACAAAATGGATAACGACGAATTGTTTAAGGGGAAAAAGTGGGCAAAATGGAGTTTAGGGGGCAAATTGGGAAATCGGGTATACTTTAAGGGGAAAAAGTTGTATTAAGCCAAAAATCAAATATTCATTACAACGCAATTAACAAACACACTCTATGATATTTAAGCCTTACATTAGGCGTTTGAAGACACGTTAGAAAAAACATATGACAGACGACCAATTCCTAAGAAGACATCTCGATTAAAAAATGTTTATATTCCATTCAAAAAATCGTTGCAAATCAACTGAAATTTTATCCTTAAAAATAACTTCAATATCTTGTTTAAAATGACTAATTTTATCCCTCATATTCTCGTATCAAACATATTGATAATTTAATTTACATGAATAAAAATAGCTTCAATATCTTGTCTAAAATGATTAGTTTTACCCTTCCTATTCTCGTATCAAACATATTGATAATTTAATTATTCAAAAAATAAAAATAAAAGTACAAGTGGCCAATTGACTTGGAGAGTAGAACCGTCTCGTTGAGAATTTTGTGGATGATTTGAAGGTGTCTATAGGAGGCAATCATGGAAACACCAATCCGAAAATGAAACAACTGAAAAATATTTCTAAAACAATCATCTTCCTTGTGGTTTCTTAGGGTTGTCTCTAGGGGTTCTAATAGAATTGTATCAAACTTTTCAGGAGGACTAGTCTTCTAGTAGTTCCATGTAAAGTTTCATGGGAAGGCCGTGGTGATGTTTTATAAATAAGTTATTGGCAAGAAACTTATATTGTGCATATACAGAAATAGATGCGTGTACGGGTACAGAAACATGGACAATAAAATAATAATTTTAAAATTATAGAGCAAGAGCAAGGACGGAGACAGGATTTGAAGTTGGGGAGGAACAAACTATAAATGTTTGAAGGTGGGGGGCAAATTCATAAAGAAAACAATTTTTTAAAAATTTTAAATAGGGTACGAGTACGGTAAATGTATGACAAATATAAAATACATTTTATATTCTAAAAAATATAAAAACAAAAGGTCATAAAAAATCATGTGAACATGACATCACACATATTTACATACTTATAGTTGAATCATGTGAGCAACAGAAAATCGAAAACAATGAAGAAAAATGTAAAAAAATAATAAAAAAAGAAAAATAGGGAGATGAAATATTTACAGCTGTATTCGATATATTTCTTGTACGAAGACATATCAGATGCGTGGTACGACATAAGATTTAACTACCCGTACTTCGTAGCAAGAAACATTTGTTGATATGTCATTGTTAAGGAATAATTTTATCTATGCTGGAATTTGTTATAGGTTTCAATTGCCAGCTTATGCATATTTATTTGATATTTTCGATCATTGGTGTGCAGGTGCAAACAGGGGTGCATGATTTAAAAGAAAGAGATAATGGAAGCACAATTCCATCTTGCAAAACAAAGCTGTAGGTGACCAACACTGCCTTCTCTGGGTATGGGCAGGACGGACTGCCGTCTCTGAGTATGGGCAGGAAGAACGGTCGTCCAGGGCTTCATTTTTTATAATATTTGATATTAAAATTTATTTTTCTAATATTTATTATTAGGGATATACTTTTAAAATTTATTTATTTAACACTTATAATTAGGACTCAATTTTTTTCAACATTTGTTTTTAGGTGTCTACTCTTAAAATTAATTTGTCTCAATATTTGTTATAAGGGGTCCATTTTTTTCAATAATTATTATTGAGGGCCTATTTTTCCCAATGTTTATTATTAGTGACATACTCTTTTTTTTCAATACTTGTTATTAGACTTGATTTTTTCTAATACTTATAATTAGGGGCCCAATTCCCCATATTTATTTTTTTGCTCGGCAAAATATTTTATTGTTAAATTAAAAACCTACCATACGAGCCTCGTTAAAAACCCCCTAAACTTAATTGGGGGAAAAGAGTACTACACATGTAGGGAAGACGAGAGTCAAACGATACATAGATTGAAAATCACAAGACAAAAGCCAAAATACATCACACAATTGATAGAGGAACGACATTACTCAAGCACTTTCCAATACTGCCCAATCACCAAAACGCCAATTCGCCACCAATTCACTTTGCTCAAGCACTAATTCTCCAACTCGCCACCAAGGATTCCACTTTGCCTATAGTTTCAGAACTGCTCAAGCACCCAATCGCCACCAAATTCACCATGCTTATGCACAATCATCCAATACCACTTCTTACCACCAAGCTTTGAATACATCCCGTCTATTTAATCCATCCTTTGCAAATCAGTCCGCCATCCCTTTCGAAGAGCTGTAGTCATGGACAAATTGTACCACACCGATGCTACTGCAAAGTGAGTCAATTTATGCAGATCTCGACCACCAGCTCCACGGTCTAACAGACGGATTGTTAGCCCAATTAATCACAACACTCAAATCTGACTCTATAATTAACCCAACTCTCGCAATTCAACCCGTTTGAAAAAAAAACTTCCAGAGCGATTTTAATCGCCACTAGAATAGATAATTCAGCACCTACGCCAACCTCATGCCCCGAAAACACTACTTGGATTGACCCCTTGATCGTGCAAAGAACTCCACCGAGTCCAATTTTGTCGTATTTTATACAACCAGCCACATAAAATTTCACTACCCCAACCAAAGAGATTGACATGTTTGGATTCAAAGTCCCATTAACGACCAAACAATTCAATGGATTATCCCACCACTCATCAGAATAAGACACCAAGTCAATATTAGCAGCTTTCACCCACGTTAATGTCCTTAACTTTGAGTTGAAGAGAAGATCTTTTAGGGTTGAAACTTTCTTGTTAAACACCTTGTCGTTTCTAGCTACCCAAATGCTCTAAATTGCAACCACAGTCGCAATAAATCAAAGACTTCGTTGTGACCCTGAACAAGGCATAGAGAAGCAAAATAGAAATAAGCTTGTTATATCAGTAGATTCATTCCAGCTTACCTTCCACCATTTACAAAACTGGTCCCAAAAGCAGTCCATAAATTTGCACCCAACAAAGAGGTGGCTATCATCTTCACACCAACAACATTTTACATCACTAACATCCACTCATCTCTTGCTCAAAAAGACTTTTGTAGGAATGCGATCCAGCTTTAACATGCATAGGAAGCTTTTAACTTTAGGGGGACTTTTAATTTCCAGATTCTTCCAAAATCGAAATCTGGTTCTTCAATCTCAGCATTTACCATCAAGTGTGTCAACTTTTTCACCGAAAAAATCTCATTTTATCATATATCCACACAAGTTTGTCCGAAACATCCACCACCAACTTGATATCAGCTACATACTGCTTAAGGTCAGCTACCATATTCAATTCTCGGTCCAACAGAGGTCTTGTAAATTCAATGTTCCACTTCAGCTTGTTTTCATCCCCCCCCCCCCAAAACAAAATGCAGCCACTGAACAACCTTTGAATTTCGTTAGTCTGTATAGGCTAGGATAGAGAGTTCTCAGGGGTTTATCTCCCACCCAAACATCTTCCCAAAAAAGTGCATTTTTACCATCACTCAAGTTCCACCTAAACGCTTCAAAATTCATCCATTTGCTTGTTTCATCCTTCTTCCAATTGTTCATAACCCCCTCCAAAGTACCAACATTTTTTTTCAAATTTTTTGTGTTCATGTACCACTCCCAAAATGAGCTGCCATATTTTGCTTTAATTATTTGCCTCCAAAGTGCTGACTTTTCCAATGCAAACCGCCACCCCCATTTAGCCAAAAGAGCCTTGTTCCTAGCTTGTAGATTTACGACTCCTGTTTCACCCTTTTGTTTAGGCAAACACACTCTACTCCAACACACTCTTGCCATCTTTCTTTTACCATTTGAGCTGCCCCATAAGAAGCCTCTTCTAATGCCGTCAGTCTTCTTGATCACTGAACACAGAATTTCAAAAAGCAATATATAGTAGAGCGGAAGGGATGATAAAATTGAATTAATGAGGATTACCCTTCCGGCAAAAGTCAAAGAACTGTTCTTCCACCTTGAGAGCTTAATACGGAACTTTTCGATAATAGGCTCCCATGTTATCACCTTTCTTGGATTGGCTCCAAGTGGTATTCCCAAATAGCAGAATGGAAACTCGCCCACTTTACAGCCACATTTCCGTTCCAACATAACCACATTTTCCTTCTCAATCCCTACTCCAACCATACATGATTTCCCAAAATTAACCTTTAACCCTAAACTAAGTTCAAAGCATCTCAATAAACGTTTCACATTCGTCAGGACCTTCTCCTCCGGTTCAACAAAAAGAATGGTGTCATCAGCAAATTATATGTGTGAAATGGATTGGTTAGGTAATACAGCCTTAATTCCTTTGATAAAACATTTCACCTCAGCCACATCCAACATCAAATGTAATGCTTTTGTGACCATTATAAACAAGAATGATGACTGTAACCCCCTCGTCCCGGTCTGGTCGGACGACCGGTCCGAGTGGGCCACACGGGGAATACCGAAGCGAAACCCGTTAAGGTTCCTTCTCGGTTAACGACCCTAAAAACTTCTTTTATTTATCTTGTCTAAATGCATTACCATTACCTATGTGAAACACGTCAGCGGAAACAAGAGCAACACAAAGATTGACCAATCTAGACTTCATTCATCAAAACATCCCATTTTTTGTAATTAAGCAGGCCGTATCGATACACTTGTTAAGAGTATCGATACGCCTTGACCAAGGTCAACACTCAAGGGTCAACACAAGGAGACCGTATCGATACAGCCCTTGAGCGTATCGATACGCCCTCTCCGGTCAACATCTCGTGGTCAACGAGATAAACCCGTACCGATACCCTAACCCACCGTACCGATACGGTAACATCTCACCAAAATCTCAGAATTCCAATGAGCAAAAATCGTATCGATACACCCCCGTGTATCGATACGCCCAGCCAAACTTGAGCCCTGGAGGCAATAGCGTATCGATACGGCCCTTAGGCGTACCGATACGCCCTGCACTGCAAAACTCCCAAACTCAGCTAAAACATGCCAGACTCGAACCTAGATGCAATTTAGGACTTCCCTAAACCCCAACAAGCATTCATACAACATTTACAGATCACTATATAGCCATACTAGCACCCAACATGTACATACATCAAGGAATTCATGAAGTTGATCAAAGAGGACATTTAAGCATTCAAAGTCTCATACTTCAATGTTCAAACACAAAGGCAACCTCAAAAGGCACACAACCAACATTCATGGTAAGCAATTTAGGCATGGATTACAATTCAAACATGGCATCACAAGCCATACAAAGCAACATAACATGGAGTCTAAGCAAGCTCCTAAACAACCAACAATCATCCATCAAAATAACTCATGTCCCATTGCTTAACTATTACATACTCAACATTTAAAAGTTCATACTAGATGTACTCAAGTCAACAACCACACTTGGAGGCCCTCCACTTGCTCTAGCAACCCACGAACTAAGGATCTGCAATGTTGAACAAAGAGAGCGTAGGCAATGATGCTTAGTGAGGGTAAGCTCTTAAAAACAAACCTCAAAATTGCAGGGTCCGAGCACGATCTTAGCCAAGGCAAAATTACATATTTACCAAGGATCCACAAGAGCCACAAGATAAAGATGCATGAGTAATATTCAATTAAATGCCATGACCAACAAGCTCTATTTCACAACATATGTAAGCACATATAAACATCCAAGTAAGGATCATATATCACAACACATTGATACACATTTCAATCAACATTGGCACCTAGCTATGACCCGAATACGCGGATAAACACGTTGGAACTCACATCCAACAACCATTTTACCTCACGGTGGGATTTCACTCATCACCGGTCTCGCGGAGGGGATTCCACTCATCCTCACGCCCCGTCAATGGGATTCCACTCATCATCGACTATATATATATACAATTTCTGGGCGAACCCGTACTCCTCCTTGGTGACTCAACGCCACCAAGGCCATGCGTGACTTTTGACTCATGTGTACACACTAACATCCTAATGATCGATCATTTGTACTCAAGCATACTAGTGCCAACATTTTACTCATTCCACATTACTCATTTCAATCAATTCCTTGCTTAGCACGTACTCACCATGAACACAATCATGGACCATCACCATGCATGCCTTAAGCATTACAAATCATGCCTCATCTCACATGTATAATACAATATACATAAGCATTCATATCACAAGACATACGAGGCATAAACATCCATACATTTAAGTTCATCCAAAGGCTCTAGATCAAGTTTAGGATTAGGCCACCACCCTAATCCTAACTCTAGGTGGGTCTACCAAGCCCAACCTAGTCCACATACTCGAACCAACCATTTAAAAACCATGTAAAACGTTTAACCACTCACCTAAGCTCCCAAGCTCAAAGACCAAGCAAGCGACCACCTTCAAATTCCCGGATTTATTTCCGATGCTTCACCGATGCCCAACCTCGATTCTAATCAATCCCAAACACAAACAAAACATCCACAATCAATAACTCATCGTCGGAACTAACCCGGATTAACATTTTCAAGCAACCAACACTCAAAATCAAGCCCAAAATAGAATTCCCGAGCAACCCACAATACCCACTGAAATCTTCCAATTCAAGCATCCAAACAACCATCAAATACACCCAAAGTGACCCTCATACATCATACTAACACCAGCTCTCAAAAACCAACATAAAACTACCCCAAAAACCACTTTAAAACCCTCCAAAAACCCCATGTTTACCCAAATCCGAAAATTGCTCAAAATCATTCAAAATTCACATATGTTATACCATTTGACCTCTATACATCATAACTAACCATATTAAATCAAAACATTTAACTTAACAACATAAAGTTTCCATTTTTAATCAAAATCTTCCAAACTTCCATTTTCCAAAACTAACATGAAAATCAAAATAAATGGTACTTTTAAAGAGAGGGAGTTGAGGGGAAGTCAAAAACGTCATTACCTTTCAAAACAGAGTTGAAATGGATGAGAAATGAGATGAAATAGTAACAAGGGGAGGGGAGACCTCTTTCACGTTGGAAGACAATGAAGAAGAGAGTGAATAGTGTATTGTTTGTGAAAAGGGGGATTTAAATTGAAAATGGGTAAATTACAAAAAGGCCATTAATGAATGGCTATTCCCTTGTTCTTTAAAAAGCTCTTCAACTTGCAATTAAATCAATTTCGTCCCATCTCAAATATTTATTTTGAAACCCGAAATTCTAAAGGATCATTTTAATTATAAGCCCGAGCCCAAATAATATTAAAATATTATTTTCACCTAACCCCTAAACCCGAGTGTTACAACTCTCCCCCACTTAAGGAATTTCGTCCCCGAAATTACCTGATGGAAACAAATACGGAAACTGCTCAACCATATCCGCTTTCCTCTCCCACATGGCCTCTCCCACACCTCTATGTCTCCACAACACCTTGACCAACTCTATGGTCTTACCACGCAACACCTTGCTATCAGAAGCAAGTATCTCAACGGGTTCTTCGTTATAGGACAAATCCGGATTTAACTCTATCTCCTCAACGGGCATAACATGAGAAGGATCCGATCTATATCTCATAAGCATGGACACATGAAAGACATCATGGATCTTCTCTAACTCAGAAGATAACCTCAAACGATAAGCTACAGGCCCAATCCGCTCAACTATCTCATACGGACCAATGAACCTCGGACTCAACTTGCCCTTTCGGCCAAATCTCATTACCTTCTTCCACGAAGATACTTTCAGAAACACTTTCTCACCCACGGAGTACTCTATCTCTTTCCTCTTCAAATTCGCATAAGACTTCTAACGATCGGAAGCTGCCTTCAAACGGTCACAAATCAACTTCACTTTGTCGGTGGTCCCCTTAAGCAACTCAGGCATGGGTAACAACCTCTGACCTGTTTCAGCCCAACAAATCGGAGTCCTACATCGTCTACCATACAAAGCCTCATAGGGAGCCATCTGAGTACTAGACTGATAACTGTTGTTGTAAGCAAACTCAACTAATGGTAAGTGCTTCTCCCAAGAACCCTGGAAGTCAATCACACAACAACGAAGCATATCCTCTAGAATCTGTATCACTCGCTCTGACTGCCCATCGGACTGCGGATGATAAGACGTGCTGAAATGCAAACGGCTACCTAGAGCACTATGCAAGCAACCCCAGAACCTCGAAGTAAATCTAGGATCTCTATCTGAAACAATAGACTTCGGAACTCCATGAAGTCTCACAGTCTCACGGATGTACAAGTTTGCCAACTTGTGTAAGGAATCCGTGGTGTTCACTGCTAAGAAGTGAGCACACTTAGTGAACCTATCAACAATCACTTAAACTAAATTCTTCTTCGAATGAGACAAAGGCAACCCCGACACAAAATCCATGGTGATCCTCTCCCATTTCCATTCCGGAATCATCAAAGGTTGTAACAAACCTGAAAGAACCTGATGTTCTGCCTTCACTCTCTGACAAACCATACAACGGCTCACATACTCGGCTACATCCTTCTTCAAACCAACCCAGAAGTAGTCATTCTTCAAATCTCGGTACATTTTGGTACTACCCGGATGCATAGAAAAGGAGCTCAAATGTGCTTCACTCAGAATCTGACGTCTCAACTCGACATCTTCTGGCACAACAATCCTATCTCTAAAGCACAAAAAGCTCTCACCACTGAAACTATACTCAGTCGGTCTTCCTTCGGCTATGTCTTGAACATGAGAGACTAAAGTCACATCTTGCAACTGCTTCTCTCTAATCAACTGAATCAAAGAAGGATTCACTTGCAACTCGGTGATCAACCCACCATCATCGGACACACTCAATCTAGCAAACATAGCTCTCAGCTCAACGACCACTTTTCTACTCAAAGCGTCGGCTACTACATTCGCTTTACCCGGATGGTACTCAATGGTCAAATCATAATCCTTTAGCAACTCTAGCCATCTTCTCTGTCTCAAGTTCAACTCTTTCTGTGTCATCAAGTACTTCAAGATCTTGTGATCGGTGTAAACAATACACCTCTCACCATACAAGTAATGACGCCAAGTCTTCAATGCAAAAACAACCGCGGCCAACTCTATATCATGGGTAGGATAGTTCTTCTCATGAATCTTCAACTGTCTAGAAGCATAAGCAACAACCCTTCTTTCTTGCATCAAAACACATCCTAAACCTACGTAGGAAACATCACTGTAAATCACAAACTCCTTACCTGAAACATGTTGCACTAACACTGGAGCATTGGTCAAAGCTTCTTTCAATTTCTCAAAGGCCTTCTGTCTTGCATCTGACCATTCAAACTTAACTCATTTTTGCAAAAATTTAGTCAAATGAGCAGCTACTCTAGAGAAACCATCAACAAATCTCCTATAGTAACCGGCTAATCCTAGGAAACTCCTAATCTCGGTCACGGACTTAGGTTGTTTCCACTCAACAATCACCTCAATCTTCGATGGATCAACTCGGATACCTTCGGCAGAAACAACATGGCCAAGAAATACAACCTCTCGAATCCAGAACTCACATTTACTAAGCTTCGCGTACAACTGATTGCTCAACAATCTCTGTAAAACAAATCTTAAGTGTTCATCATGTTCTTCTTCTGTCTTCGAGTACACAAGTATGTCATCAATGAAAACAACCACAAAACGGTCTAGATAGTCTCTAAAAATTCTGTTCTTCATGTCCATGAATGCTGCAGGTGCATTCTTGAGCCCAAATGGCATCACAAGAAACTCGTAGTGACCATATCTAGTCCTAAAAGCTGTCTTCGGAACATCACACTCTTTCACTTTCAACTGATAATACCCGGATCTCAAATCTATCTTCGAGAACACTGAAGCACCTCTCAACTGGTCAAACAAATCATCTATGCGAGGCAACGGATACTTGTTCTTCACAGTCAACTGATTCAACTGTCTGTAGTCAATACACATGCACATACTACCATCTTTCTTTTTCACAAACAACACGGGAGCACCCCAAGGAGAACTACTAGGCCTAATGAAACCACGGTCTAATAATTCTTGCAACTGACTCTTCAATTCTTTCAACTCTTTCGGAGTCATACGATATAGAGCTATCGAAACTGGATTAGACCCTGAAACTGTCTCAATCACAAACTCAACATCTCTGTCAGGAGGTAAACCCGGCAACTCTTCAGAAAACACATCCGGAAAGTCACACACTGTTCTGATATCTTTCGGTCTAGCTTCACTCATATTCGGATTCATAACATAAGCTAAGTAGGCCCCACATCCGGAGTCCATCAACCTATGAGCCTCTAAAGCTGACACCACATTAGACAAGAACTTAATGTTCTCGCCTACTACTACTACCTCGTAGTCATCAGAAAGCTTCAAAGAAATCTTCTTCGTCTCAAAATCCACACTAGCTCGGTGTTCGACTAACCAATCCATACCCAAAATAATATCAAAACCATAGAAAGGAAGTTCCATCATATCAAAAGAGAACACATGACCCTGAATCTTCAGTGGACATCTCCTATACATACGTCTAACCACAACTGTCTCACCAAAAGAACTAGTAACATGCATACCTACATCTAAGATCTCAACAGGGATATCTAATTTCCGTGCATGCTCACTCAAAATGTACGAATGTGTAGAACCCGAATCAACCAAAGAAAGCAAAGACATAGACTGTAACTCAAAATTACCTGCTATCACATCTGTGTCGTTCCCGGCCTCTCTCTGAGCATAAACTCTCGCTGGTCCTCCCGCCTCTGGCTGCACTGCCACAACATGAGCAAGGTTCCTCTGAGCATCTACCCTAGGTGCATCAGCCCTAGGCTGGAAGTAGCCACGACCGCGCCTACGGCCTCTCTGAAAATCATTCGCTCTCGCAGGAGCCTGAGCAATGTTCGGTGCATGTGCCGCCTGATGCGGACAATCCCTCCTAAAGTGGTCCCTCGAACCACAATTCCAACAAGCATGGAAGTTACCCCAACACTCACCAGCGTGCTGTCTCCCACATCGTGTACACTCGGGAAAGCGCCCTCCTCCTCTATGGCCCTGATGGCCCCTATCATGGTGGCCACTGCCACGCCTATGGTCAAACTGATGTCCGCCACCTCAATGCCTCTTGGCATCTCTACCATCAAAGTGGTTATGCCTCTTGCCAGAACTAGAACTACCAGATCGTTTGGCCGGACCAAAACTGTGTTCTAAATCCTTGGCCCTCGCGACCAATACATCAAAGTCTGAGTAGTCGGAAGCTAACGTGTATCTCTTAACCTCTTCGTTCAACCCGTAGCAGAAACGGTTACAGCGTTCCACTTCAGTAGGAAACAACTCTGGAGCATACTGACTCAAGCGAACAAAACGGATCTCATAATCGGTCACAGAAGCATCTCCCTGAGTAAGGGCCATAAACTCTCGCTTCTTCTCATCCAAGTACCTCGGTCCCAAATACCTCTTCTTGAATGCAAACTCAAAGAAATCCCAATCAATCTCTACCTTTGGAACCCCGGTAGTAATGGTGACCCACAAGGTGTAGGCATCACCCTGAAGCAACGAGACCACACAACCCAATCTACGTGCGCCCGCACAACCCATCTGAGCCAAGATACGAACTGTCTTCTCCAACCATAACTCCGACCTCTCCGGAGTAGATCCCCTAAACTCTTTGGCCCCCAAGCTATAGAGCCTCTCCAAAGGTAGACTGGCATCGTCACACCTAGGCTGAGCTGCAGCCTGAGCTCCTGCAACTGCGGCCTGAAATGCTCCCGCTATAGCTTGCACTAGCGGAGTCATATCAATTCCAGCTGGACCTTGGCCACCTTGGCCACCTTGAGGTCCCTCTCCTTCAGCTCCATCCGCGCCTCCAGCTCCAGGTGGAGGTGGTGGAGGTGCTCCAACTCCCGCGGCCACCGGCCCTTCTATGTGAGCCTCCACACCAACTGCCGGCTCAACATGAGCCGCGACCCGTGGTTCCCGACGAACCACTCTCGGCCTACCCCTCGGCCTAGACATCGCTATCACAGATATTAACTACAACCACAACAACAAAACATACAAAGCTTGGTTAGCAAGGCAAGGCTTCCAAGTGTTCAAGTACGTTCCCTCACTTAAAAAAAATCCTTTTTCCAATGTAATAGTAGCAATGGGACTCTTACACAACATGCTTTGAAACAAAACAATCAACATACTTGTCACACAAGCAATCATACTTACAAAGCAAGTAAACACCGTGCATATCAATACGAAACTTGAACTTACCTCACTTACCTGCCCAAGGTCTCGGTAACCTTAGGCTCTGATACCAACAAATGTAACCCCCTCGTCCCGGTCTGGTCGGACGACCGGTCCGAGTGGGCCACACGGGGAAAACCGAAGTGAAACCCGTTAAGGTTCCTCCTCGGTTAACGACCCTAAAAATTTCTTTTATTTATCTTGTCTAAATGCATTACCATTACCTATGTGAAACACGTTAGCGGAAACAAGAGCAACACAAAGATCGACCAATCAAGACTTCATTCATCAAAACAGCCAATTTTCTGTAATTAAGCAAGCCGTATCGATACACTTGTTAAGAGTATCGATACGCCTTGACCAAGGTCAACACTCAAGGGTCAACACAGGGAGACCGTATCGATACAGCCCTTGAGCGTATCGATACGCCCTCCCCGGTCAACATCTCGTGGTCAACGAGATAAACCTGTACCGATACCCTAACCCACCGTACCGATACGCTAACATCTCACCAAAATCTCAGAATTCCAGTGAGCAAAAACCGTATCGATACACCCCTGTGTATCGATACGCCCAGCCAAACTTGAGCCCTGGAGGCAATAGCGTATCGATACGGCCCTTAGGCGTACCGATACGCCCTACACTGCAAAACTCCCAAACTCAGCTAAAACATGCCAGACTCGAACCTAGATGCAATTTAGGACTTCCCTAAACCCCAACAAGCATTCATACAACATTTACAGATCACTATATAGCCATACTAGCACCCAACATGTACATACATCAAGGAATTCATGAAGTTGATCAAAGATGACATTTAAGCATTCAAAGTCTCATAATTCAATGTTCAAACACAAAGGCAACCTCAAAAGGCACACAACCAACATTCATGGTAAGCAATTTAGGCATGGATTACAATTCAAACATGGCATCACAAGCCATACAAAGCAACATAACATGGAGTCTAAGCAAGCTCCTAAACAACCAACAATCATCCATCAAAATAACTCATGTCCCATTGCTTAACTATTACATACTCAACATTTAAAAGTTCATACTTGATGTACTCAAGTCAATAACCACACTTGGAGGCCCTCCACTTGCTCTAGCAACCCACGAACTAAGGATTTGCAATGTTGAACAAAGAGAGCGTAAGCAATGATGCTTAGTGAGGGTAAGCTCTTAAAAACAAACCTCAACATTGCAGGGTCCGAGCACGATCTTAGCCAAGGCAAAATTACATATTTACCAAGGATCCACAAGAGCCACAAAATAAAGATGCATGAGCAATATTCAATTAAATGCCATGACCAACAAGCTCTATTTCACAACATATGTAAGCACATATAAACATCCAAGTAAGGATCATATATCACAACATATTGATACACATTTCAATCAACATTGGCACCTAGCTATGACCCGAATACGCAGATAAATACGTTGGAACTCACATCCAACAACCGTTTTACCTCACGGTGGGATTTCACTCATCACCGGTCTCGCGGAGGGGATTCCACTCATCCTCACGCCCCGTCGATGGGATTCCACTCATCATCGACTATATATATACAATTTCCGGGCGAACCCGTACTCCTCCTTGGTAACTCAACGCCACCAAGGCCACGCGCGACTTTTGACTGATGTGTACACACTAACATCCTAATGATCGATCATTTGTACTCAAGCATACTAGTGCCAACATTTTACTCATTCTATATTACTCATTTCAATCAATTCCGTGCTTAGCACGTACTCACCATGAACACAATCATGGACCATCACCATGCATGCCTTAAGCATTACAAATCATGCCTCATCTCACATGTATAATACAATATACATAAGCATTCATATCACAAGACATACGAGGCATAAACACCCATACATTTAAGTTCATCCAAAGGCTCTAGACCAAGTTTAGGATTAGGCCACCACCCTAATCCTAACTCTAGGTGGGTCTACCAAGCCCAACCTAGTCCACATACTCGAACCAACCATTTAAAAACCATGTAAAACGTTTAACCACTCACCTAAGCTCCCAAGCTCAAAGACCAAGCAAGCGACCACCTTCAAATTCCCGGATTTACTTCCGATGCTTCACCGATGCCCAACCTCGATTCTAATCAATCCCAAACACAAAAAAAACATCCACAATCAATAACTCATCGTCGGAACTAACCCGGATTAACGTTTTCAAGCAACCAACACTCAAAATCAAGCCCAAAATAGAATTCCCGAGCAACCCACAATACCCACTGAAATCTTCCAATTCAAGCATCCAAACAACCATCAAATACACCCAAAGTGACCCTCATACATCATACTAACACCAGCCCTCAAAAACGAACATAAAACTACCCCAAAAACCACTTTAAAACCCTCCAAAAACCCCATGTTTACCCAAATCCGAAAATTGCTCAAAATCATTCAAAATTCACATATGTTATACCATTTGACCTCTATACATCATAACTAACCATATTAAATCAAAACATTTAACTTAACAACATAAAGTTTCCATTTTTAATCAAAATCTTCCAAACTTCCATTTTCCAAAACTAACATGAAAATCAAAATAAATGGTACTTTTAAAGAGAGGGAGTTGAGGGGAAGTCAAAAACGTCATTACCTTTCAAAACGGAGTTGAAATTGATGAGAAATGAGATGAAATAGTAACAATGGGAGGGGAGAGCTCTTTCACGTTGGAAGACAATGAAGAAGAGAGTGAATAGTGTATTGTTTGTGAAAAAAGTGGATTTAAATTGAAAAATGGGTAAATTACAAAAAGGCCATTAATGAATGGCTATTCCCTTTTTCTTTAAAAAGCTCTTCAACTTGCAATTAAATCAATTTGGTCCCATCTCAAATATTTATTTTGAAACCCGAAATTCTAAAGGATCATTTTAATTATAAGCCCGAGCCCAAATAATATTAAAATATTATTTTCACCTAACCCCTAAACCCGGGTGTTACAAGGACAAAGGATCTCCCTAACGTAATCCCTTTCCCATACAAAATTATCTTGTTGGAGATCCATTTATCAAAATCGATACCTTCGCCGAAGAGATACACTCACGGATCCATCCCCTTCATTTTGTCCCGAATCCCATCTTCCATAATATCATGTCAAGGAACTCCCATCAACACAGTCAAACGCTTTTGAGAAATCCAATTTTAATACCATACCTCCCCTCTCAACCCTTCCTTTTTCTAGTATGTGAATCACCTCATTTGCAATGAGAATGCCATCGAAGATTTGTCTCCCTTTTACAAAAGCACACTGAGTTTCGCTGATGATTTTACCTAACACTTCACTCAAACGTTTCGACAAAACCTTTGCTACTATTTTGTATAGAGAGCCAATCAGACTAATAGGCATGTATTCTGTTATGTCCACTGGATTAATGTTCCTAGGAATAAGAGCTATAAAAGATGAATTAAAATTTTTGGGGAATCTGCCCGTGAGGAAGAAAGCATCAAACAATCTGCCTAACTCCTCCTTTACCTCTTTCTTATAGCTTTTATAGAATTTCATATTGAAACCGTCCGGGCTCGGGGCTTTAGACTCATCACAACTCCATATCGCTCCCCTGATTTCCTCCAAAGAGAAAGGTTCCTCAATTGATCGCGCCTCCATATCCGAGATCTTTTTGAAATTGAGAGGAGAAATGTTTTCTAAAATACTCATAGAGTGCTCCTTTCAAGCCTCTTGGATCCGAGAACCATTCGTTGCCAATTTTGATCCCTTGAATTGTCTTTTTCTTAGCACAGATCTTCACCGATTTATGAAAAAGACGGTGTTTGAGTCTCCAAGTGAAAGCCAATTCTCCCTTGATTTTGTTTCCACAAGTTTTCTTGGAGTTTTAAACTATCCCATAGTTCCAATTTAAGTTGTTTCAACTCCTCTTGTTTATCACTTTTCAAGCTGCCACCATTACTCATCTCTTCTATTACATTAATTTTGGCTTCCAAATCCCTGACCTTCACGTCAAAGTTTTCACAAGAAGACAAGTTCCAAGTCTTCAAATCTCCTTTCAGTTTCCTTAGTCTTACCGGTAAGCTAAGATTTTTTCTTTGATCGTCTCTAAACACATTTCTAACCACTTGTCGACATCCTTCCAATTGAGCCCATCCATTGATAAATTTGAAGGGTCTCAGACCCCAGTTCGTGTTAACGTTAGATAGCATTACTGGAGCATGATCCGAAACTGCTCTTGAAAGACCCAATTATACAAGATCACCAAGATAAGTCGGCCATTGTTTATCAATTAAAAACCTGTCCAGTCTATTTCTTCTATTCTGAGGGCCGAACCAAGTAAATTTTTTACCTCCCATCGGCAAATCCACTAATTTACAATTCGAAATGAAAGAATTAAACACATCAGATCCTCCCTGCAAACTCACACATCCATTCCTTTCACTTCTGCATCTCACCGTGTTGAAGTCACCTCCAACAATCCACCACGAAGCCTCCCTATAACGCAGACCACTACTTGAGCTCCCACATCACACGACGCGTATATATTAATGAATACGGACGTAATATTATCTTCTAACCAGACTCCCTTTAGGAAAATAAATCTTTGAGATGTTGTAGAGTTAACTAGCCTGAATTTTGTCTTGTCCCAGATAGACAACAGACCCCCCGAGCGTCCATCTTCCGCAGAGAAAGCAAAACTAAAATCATCATTAAACCATAATTCCCGAATGTCATTTTCCAAAAGGCTCACCTTCTTTGTCTCTTGCAGTAAAACCATATCAAATATTTGTTTTTAATCAGTCTACCCACCTCTGAAGATTTAAAATCAGCCTCTAAGCCTCTCACATTCCAAGTAAGTAATTTCATTGATACCTTCAAGCCCTTTAGAATCTCCCACTCGGACTTGAAGACACTCTCCTCTCACTGAAGTTGCTCCAAATTTGTTAGTTCATTGACAGCCTCTTGTTCATTCCCCACAATATGCATGCCAATCATTTTCCCTAATTTCAGTGTCTTTCTCGCCTCCTTTGTTGCTGCGTTCCACTTGGCCGCCAAACCCGAGTCTGACAAAGATCTCTCTAACACATCCGACAGCACCAAATCCTTCTTATTTAGTTTATTTATTCTGAATGCTTTATCTCTCTTTTTTCTTTCAACTTTCGTTAGGGCTTTATCTTGAAAATCCATCAATGAGCCATATCTTCTTGCTTTTTTAGATAGTTTCAGTTGGGGCATCTCTTGAAAGAAAGGTTACGACTCCTCTTCATGATGGCTCAGATCTATCTCGTTATCACTTTTGGATGAAACATTTTTGGGTTGGCCTGTCTTAACCAAGATTTTTTCTTTGTTTAGTTTTGAAAAACTAGTGTATGGGCTTAATCCCATATTTAACATGTCACCAACAACCCTTAATGACACGCGGTCCAAAACACCCACCTTGGCAGCTTTTGGATCACTTGGATTTAACCTACCATCACCCAACACGTCATCACTTATAGTATTATTTGGATTATGCACAATTATGGGTCTTTTTGAAACTACCTCGGCCCAACTTCCACTAGCACCCATTTGAAAGTCTTGCTGATCCACTCAAGCCTCAACTTGTTTTGACTCCAAACTTTGGCAAAGATTATTAACACCGCTCCCCACCATATCTTCTTCTCTCAGTTGCCTCAAAATTTTTGCTTTGGGATTATGCACGTTATCATAAAACATTCCCAAAACAATAAGTGTTAACGGCCTCATCCACAAACTTTCCAAAGTTCCGAGAAATTGTCGACGACGACTTTATAGTTTCCTCCGATGAAGATTCTGACTGGCTTTCATGCCCTTGATTCTTCTCACCTTCCTCCTTACCTTTATTTTTTGAGATTACGCAATTTCCCAAAGTATCAAAGAAACCAGTCTCTATAACACGTACGTTGTAGCTCTCATTTCCTGCCTTAACAACAATCACCTCTTCAATTTTCTTTATTTGATTTGTCGTCACCAACAAAGATACTTTTTCACAGTCCAACGAATGCTTTATATTCACTCCGAAAGCTTCAAGAGTTCCCCACGTTTCTGCCACTTTCTTTAGCGTTGTGTGATTCCAGCAGTGTAGTGGCAGGCCTGAGACTTCAATCCAAGTCGCCCTCTCTTTGTATTTTCACGTTTTCGTCCAAGGGCCTACCTCTTTAAAAATCTCTTTCAGGTAAGACCAATCTAGGTCTTCAAGCATTATGAAAAGTTCGTCATCTACAAACGATAGCAAAAAAGTTTTGCTGCCCATCCTCTGTACTTTGATACCTTCTAGCCCCCATGCCTGCAATCTATTGGTTAAACTCTTTACACTACACGCCGTATCCATCTCACCTACCAAACATCTCTTCAACTTCCATAGTTTCTCCTCTTCCACAATCCCTTCTACTATCCTCGCTCCTAATGCTTCAGTCTCGCTTGATTCCCCGACCTCCCTAACGTCTCCCTTAGACTTATCCTCATTTCCTTCACATGTCTTCTCCCGCTTGCGAGGGTCATTTTGCTCCGGCACATGTCTCCTTCCTTGAGACTTCTTGGTATCCCTTGTTTCTGTTTTTTCATACCTAGCTTTCCCTTTGATTATTGCCAACGCAACTTTTAACCTGAATCCATACAACCTGAATCCATTCAATCTATTTAGTGCTCTTAAAGCATCTATTCGACTGCCAAATCTCACAAAACCAAACTTTTTTCCACCTCTACTCAATCTATTTTCTATGAAAGCGTCAAGAACCTTTCCATGTCTTACAAACGCAAACCACAACCCTTACCATTGCATTGCCTTTGGAATGTTTTCCACAAACAAAGTGACCGCCTGCTGTTCTTCTCTATGCTCTCCTTAGAGGGTTAGGCGTTACCAAACTCATACGCACGTTTGTCTAAGACATGGTCTTAGAAGGGGGTGTTGTCATATCCTATCATTTGGTATTAGTTTCAAGGCATTATCGGTTTATGGTATTGTTACCCTTTCGATTCTCATTTTTCAAAACTTCGTAATCTTGTTTAAACGCTGGAAACTTTATTTTCCTAAATAAATTTTTTGTGTTGTCGATTCTCTTAAAAAAGAAGAAAAAAGAAAAATATATAGAAAAAATACAGACAAAAAACAACACAATCTTTAATATTTTTCTAGCATAGTTTTTTTGGAGTTTTTAAGAGCTTTCAAACACTTCTAAATCGAGAATAGGAAAAAATTTATTTTCCCAAACATGGTAGAGTCAGTTTCTAGGTTTCTCTTTGTAACTTAGGCAACTTTGTTTATATTAGAGTGTTGCCATGTTTAGGATGATAAGATTCATCCATAGCCCTTGGATCGAATCGTTAGAGACCGTTAGATCGAGAGAGCCAAGGCTATAAATAGAGCCCTTCCCTCACCATTGTAATTCATTCCACACATTTTACATTCTTTGAGTATTAAGAGTTACTCTTTCTCTTCAATCTTTGTCTTGCCAATTGTTCTTGTCTTGCCTAGCCATCATCACCATTTTCCCACAAAGCTTCCGCCGCGTCAAGTTCTAAGCGCTCTAACTTAGATATTCGAAGGCTGACTTAGTCCTCGACTTAAGATCGACGACTAAGGTCGCACGGGTTAACGAATCAAAACCTAGCCCCGTGACAAATTGCTTCTATATTACGTTAGAGATAGATTTTAAGGACAATAAGAAATTACTTTTCATTTTTATAATATCAAATATTTTTTATTTAATAATTTAAAATAATAACTAGTCATTACTGTATACTAACTGCCTCAGAATATTCCTTAACAAAACCTTTCTCTTAGAAAATATCGATTCAAGTCAATGTACCAATAAACCGACAATTGCCACGTGCAAACAAGAGAATAAACGAAAGTTAAATCTCCACCGACAGCCGTATCTAGAACCAGATAAGGTTACGTGAAGGCTACAGAATGTGCCACGTAAGATACTACATGATGAAGAAACCCGTGTTGGATAGTGCAACGTCATAGGGAGACGGTGACGGATGGCTCCTAACGACCAAATTATTCAGCTACTGATTAAACCAATACCACCCTTCCACGTATCAAGTGTGGGAAACGTGTCGGTTAGTTAGTACACGTGTCTTCCAACCATTGGATAAGGGGTTGATGGCAAACGCTCTCATGGACAAACTGAAAATGGAAGGGTAAACAACATTCAATGTCACTCAAGTATGAGTTTAATAGTAAATCCGTCTTACTATTTGTGTAATGTATTGATTTTTTATGGAATTTTAAAAAGAAAAATTTTATATAAGATGTGTGGTATAAAAAAATTTGAATGACAAGTTTGCCCGTAAAGAGTTAATTTTTATTTTTGTTAGAAAACTAAAAAATGATAGAAAAACAAATATGTCTTAGGCTTTGTTTAGCATTACTTTTCAAACCAGCTTTTGGTTCCAAAAGCTTGTTTGAGGGCAAAAGTTGTGCTAAATAGCTAGCTTTTGGAGGAAAAACTGTTTTTGAAAAGTGATTTTCAACCCAAACGCAAAAGCTAAAATTTTTAGCTTTTGCGGTTGTAAAAGTGATTTTGAGAGACAAATTACAATTTTAACCTTCATTTTCTATTATGTTTATTTATAATTTATATTTCTTTACGAAGATATATTTATATAATTAATAATTATTTTTTTAATTTTAAATGATATATATTTATTTGTGTCAAGTTTTTAAAATAAAATATGTCAATTTTGTTATAATTTCATTGAACACGTATAATTGTTAAAAAAATATATTTATTAATAAAAATATTTTTATAATAATTTAAGCTGATATATTTCATATATTATAACATTAGAAAATTTGAATATCATTTTTATATATCTATACATACAAATATATATAACTAACAATGTCATGTTCAAAATGGTCATTTATCTTCTTAAAAGCACTTTTTGACAGCAATGATAAACACTAAAATCTTACAATAAACTTTTTAAAATCCCTTTTCAAAATCTCTTTCTAACAGCACTTTTAAAAATCACTTTTTAAAAGCAATGCTAAACTAGCCCTTATAAAAGTTGTTGAGTTTTTCAAAATGACATTTTGACTGGGACAATTTTAAAATATAAATGTGACACCTTTACTCGAACAAAAGGAGTAATAAACAAGTCACTTTTCTTTTAAAAATTACAAACAATTTACTCAATCAAGTATTTGTTACAAACAAGTTACTCAAAAACTGTCATTTTTCTTCTAATATGACATGTTATAATAACATTTTAGTTTCAAAAACTTATGTAGTCTATCAATTTGATCTTAATTCAAAATAATTCAATAAATGAACTATCAGTATTTAAAATTGCATCATTTTAATTTTGATTCTTCTACTGAATTGTTTGTTCTTATCTCAAAAATATTATATTATTTTCTTGTTACTTTCATGGTATAATAGCAATTTAACAGTAACTTGTTGCTTTATGACAAAACGCAGTTATTGAACTATTGATTTGATTTGATGAATTCATTTGTTTTGACAGTATCACAAAAAATTTAAACTGAAGTAATTTTTAAATATAAATAATTAAATTTATTTAATTATTTTGAATTAGAAAAAAACTAATATAATATATAAGTTTTTGGACTAAAATGTTATTATACCAAATAAAAGTAATATGTTTGTAACAATATGTTAATTGAGTGGCATATTTCTAACAACATGTTAATTGAGTGACTTGTTTATAACAATATGTTAATTGAGTGGCATGTTTCTAACATGTTAATTGAGTGACTTGTTTGTAACAATATATTAATTGAGTGAATTGTTTATAAATTTTAAGAAAATAATTTTTTTATTAAAGAAAACTATAATTAAATGATCCTGTGTCTAGTTTACCTAAAAATAAAACCCAGAAAAACGGGCAACAGATTTTCTTTCCCAACGGTGCTTCGATGGAAAATTCTAATATTCTAGAAAATGTGATTATATTTTACTTGTAAGTTTTGACAAAATTATGAAAATGACAACTTTTCCCCTCCAATATATAGCTGTTAAATTGTTAATTATCTCTCAAATAAAATCATTAAAACAATATAATTTTAAAATAAAATTTAGAAAATTGATTAATAATTTTTCCACGAAATATTTTAAAGTTATAAAAAAATGTGATTATATTTTACTTACAACTTTTGTTCCGAATAAGACTTAAAACTAAGTACTCCATGTATATTAAAGATATGCACTTCACGTCAATTGAGTATATTTAACTGACAATATCATTGTTATAATATAAAAAAAGACGAGGAATCAATTATACTTAATTATTTAATATCGTTTAATTTATAGATAAATTTTTTAAATAATATAAATATTATATACTGAATAAAAGAAACTAATCACTTTACTGTTATTTTTGTAAGTAAAGTTTGACTACTGGAATAATTGCAAGAAAGGAAAATATTCAGACTAATGAAGCACGCTTAGCTATTTTGACTACTGGAACCAGATCTCAAGATTAATATTATTAATAAGTAAATAAATAAATGTATTTATTAATTCATCATAAAAGTGTGTTAAAGATAACATTAATTAATTCATAATTTAAGTTGAAATAAATAAATAATAATAAATTTTGCCATGGATTGAGTATCTTTTCACGCGTTTTCCTTTTTTAAAAAAGTGTGTTTTAAATTGTCATCCGTCGAATAATTACTCGTGCCGATTTGGTTAAGATTAATTAACATATGTATGATGTACAGTGTACTAATTAATTAGTATTTGCTTTGATGTTATGTAGCCTACCCCTAATTTGCAGCAATAAAAATTAGACACTTAGGGGGGGTGACAAGGACCGCATAAAATATGTAATTATGATTAGGAATGAGTAATGTTAGGTAGCCTCCCCTAATTTGCAGCAATAAAAATTAGACACTTAGGGGGGGGGGGGGGACAAGGACCGCATAAAATATGTAATTATGATTAGGAATGAGTAAAATTGATTTTATTTAAATAAATTATTTTTTAAATTTTAAATTATTCAAGTCAATTAAAATTAATTATGTGTCATAAATTTACTCATATTTTAAAAAGTTTAAGATTCATTCACTTGTTAAAAAAATTACTTATTGTCCTATGTGCTAAGAGATACCCGCTCCTAAGCAACTAATTACGGTGTTGCTCTTTTCTTATCTTCAAAATTTATACGTCTTTACATTTGTGAGAGATTATTGGATAATGCAATGAAAATAAATAAAATAGAATATTCAAAAATAGTTGCTGGGGAAATATGGAGTAGTTGCAACATTTGCCACCACAAATGGCCATGTGGCCGAAAGGCCTAAAATGTGGCAATCGCCACCATGATTTGGCACATGCATATTAAATGTGGCAAATTGCCACTATACGTGGCAACAAAGAAACCAAAGCATGACATGAATCATGCCATCCACTCCCACGTGGAGAATATTAAGGACCATTGGTAGTTTTATTTCCAAGCAACGTGGAACATGGGAAAGCCATTGAGACCGGCCAAATTGTGTATAAATAGAGGGGGACTATGCGTAAGGAATACACGAAGAAATGAAGTTAGAGACATACTGAGATTAAGGAATTAGTGAAGGGTAAATTAAGAAATAATTATGTGGGTTCTGTATTAGATTGGTGGTCTGATATTTTTCGATATAATAATATCGAATTTTTGCCGACGTCGGGGTAAGCTCAAATTCTTGATTGGTCTAAGTTTCAGTATAATATATATCTATACATACAAATATATATAACTAACAATATCATGTATAAAATAGTCATTTATTTTCTTAAAAAGCACTTTTTGACAGCAATGATAAACACTAAAATCTTACAACAAACTTTTTAAAATCCCTTTTCAAAATCTCTTTCTAACAGCACTTTTAAAAATCACTTTTTAAAAGCAATGCTAAACTAGGCCTTATAAAAGTTGTTGAGTTTTTTAAAATGACATTTTGACTGGGACAATTTTAAAATATAAATATGACACTTTTACTCGAACAAAAAGAGTAATAAACAAGTCACTTTTCTTTTAAAAATTACAAACAATTTACTCAATCAAAAACAAGTTACTCAATAACTACGTCATTTTTCTTCTAATATGACATGATATGATAACATTTTAGTCTTAAAAACTTATGTAGTCTATCAATTTGATCTTAATTCAAAATAATTCAATAAATAAACTATCAGTATTTAAAATTGCATCATTTTAATTTTGATTCTTCTACTGAATTGTTTGTTCTTATCTCAAAAATATTATATTAGTTTTTTGTTACTTTCATGGTATAATAGCAATTTAACAGTAACTTGTTGTTTTATGACAAAACGAAGTAATTTTTAAATATAAATGATTAAATTTATTTAATTATTTTGAATTAGACAAAAACTAATATAATATATAAGTTTTTGGACTAAAATGTTATTATACCAAATAAAAGTAATATGTTTGTAACAATATGTTAATTGAGTGGCATATTTCTAACAACATGTTAATTGAATGACTTATTTATAACAATATATTAATTGAGTGGCATGTTTCTAACATGTTAATTGAGTGACTTGTTTGTAACAATATATTAATTGAGTCAATTGTTTATAAATTTTAAAAAATAATTTTTTTATTAAAAAAAACTATAATTAAATGATATGTGTCTAGTTTACCTAAAAATAAAACCCAGAAAAAACGGGCAACGGATTTTCTTTCCCAACGGTGCTTCAATGGAAAATTCTAATATTCTAGAAAATGTGATTATATTTTACTTGTAAGTTTTGACAAAATTATGAAAATGACAACTTTTCCCCTCCAATATATAGCTGTTAAATTGTTAATTATCTCTCAAATAAAATCATTAAAACAATATAATTTTAAAATAAAATTTAGAAAATTGATTAATAATTTTTTCCACGAAATATTTTAAAGTTATAAAAAAATGTGATTATATTTTACTTGCAACTTTTGTTCTGAATAAAACTTAAAACTAAGTACTCCATGTATATTAAAGATATGCACTTCACGTCAATTGAGTATATTTAACTGACAATATTATTGTTCTAATATAAAAGAAGAGGAGGAATCGATTATACTTAATTATTTAATATCGTTTGATTTATAGATAAATTTTTTAAATAATATAAATATTATATACTGAATAAAAGAAACTAATCACTTCACTGATATTTTTGTAAGTAAAGTTTGACTACTGGAATAATTGCAAGAAAGGAAAATATTCCGACTAATGAAGCACGCTTAGCTATTTTGACTACTGGAACCAGATCTCAAGATTAATATTATTAATAAGTAAATAAATAAATGTATTTATTAATTCATCATAAAAATGCGTTAAAGATAACATTAATTAATTCATAATTTAAGTTGAAATAAATAAATAATAATAAATTTTGCCATGGATTGAGTATCTTTTCACGCGTTTTCCTTTTTTAAAAAAGTGTGTTTTAAATTGTCATCTGTCGAATAATTACTCGTGCCGATTCGGTTAAGATTAATTAACATATGTATGATGTACAGTGTACTAATTAATTAGTATTTGCTTTGATGTTAGGTAGCCTACCCCTAATTTGCAGCAATAAAAATTAGACACTTAGGGGGGGGTGACAAGGACCGCATAAAATATGTAATTATGATTAGGAATGAGTAATGTTAGGTAGCCTCCCCTAATTTGCAGCAATAAAAATTAGACACTTAGGGGGGGGGGATAAGGACCGCATAAAATATGTAATTATGATTAGGAATGAGTAAAATTGATTTTATTTAAATAAATTGTTTTTTAAATTTTAAATTATTCAAGTCAATTAAAATTAATTATGTGTCATAAATTTACTCATATTTTAAAAAGTTCAAGATTCATTCACTTGTTAAAAAAATTACTTATTGTCCTATGTGCTAAGAGATACCCGTTCCTAAGCAACTAATTACGGTGTTGCTCTTTTCTTATCTTCAAAATTTATACGTCTTTACATTTGTGAGAGATTATTGGATAATGCAATGAAAACAAATAAAATAGAATATTCAAAAATAGTTGCTGGGGAAATATGGAGTAGTTGCAACATTTGCCACCACAAATGGCCATGTGGCCGAAAGGCCTAAAATGTGGCAATCAAACATACACGTTTTCCTTTGGGGGGACACGTTTCCTTTGTGGGTGGGGTGGCCAAATCAAACAATTTAATGTATATACATACAATAATATATATACTTGAAAGAATAATTTATTTTCTAGTGGGGGCCATGGCCCTATAAGTCTTAGAGAGCTTCCGCCACTCGGCACATGCATATTAAATGTGGCAAATTGCCACTATACGTGGCAACAAAGAAACCAAGCAACGTGGAACATGGGAAAGCCATTGAGACCGGCCAAATTGTGTATAAATAGAGGGGGGACTATGCGCAAGGAATACACGAAAAAATGAAGTTAGAGACATACTAAGATTAAGGAATTAGTGAAGGGTAAACCGAGAAATAATTAGGTGGGTTCAGTATTAGATTGGTGGTTTGATATTTTTCGATATAATAATATCGAATTTCTGCCGACGTCGGGGTAAGTTCAAATTCTTGATTGGTCTAAGTTTCGGTATCGAGTCTGATTAATATTCTTATATTTATTCGATATTGTCTTCTCATGCATTTCAGGACCATAATGAATTTCGACCATCGATCGTGTTGTTGCGGTTGCAAGTCACTCTTACGAATCACATGTATGTTAATTTTCTGCCCTAAACTCCTAGTATGGTGGCATATGGTCTAGACATGTCATATGTGTGCTTTTTGATAGAATAATGTTGTGCAAGAGTTAAATATGGTATTTATCATGTTCGAGAATTGTTAAAACTAGTAAAATGAGCTTATATGTGCTAAAAGGTGAAAATTAGGTAAATTGATTCGAAATGCCTTAAAATTTGACATGCTAGTAGAAATATAGATTTTAGACTTCTGGTAAAACTTGGTAAGGTTTGGAAACTATTTGCTATGCTAATCCGAATAAAAACAGATTTGAATAATTTACAAAATAGTCAATAAATATTTTATCGTCTCATCGGATAGGTAAATGACCTCCGTTAGTAATAATATTTCACAAGCTAATAATTAGTAAGTTTAATTTCAGTATGGTAACACGAATTCAGATAAGGACCCCTAATTTGAAAAAATTACAATTTAGTCCCTAAGATCAAAAAAGTTTAAAATTGACCCCAATTTGAGTAAGCTGTTAATAAGTTAATGTCTTAAGTCTTAAAAGAGATTAATAAAATACTCCGATATGATTTTTGAACTCTGAATTAAGTTCTGACCTCTAAATATGTTTTCTGATAACACTTTTCGACCCGGTTCTCTACCAGGCCGGGAAGAGGGTGTTACATATATGTAATAGGAAATTAGTAAAGCGAACGTCACTTACAGTTGGGTGCGGTGTTTGGTGTAGCATATAATTATAATATTAGGCAACACTATTAAAGAAGGCCCAAGCAAGTGTTGACAGTTTGCACCCAAAGCAAAAAGTCCAACTACCCTCGCCTAAGAAAAAAACAATTTGTTTTTTTTTTCATAAAAAAAAAGAAAAAAAAAACTTATGGCAATGCTTTCCATTTATTGTATTAAATATAAATAAATGATAAATTAAATCCCGTCTTTTATTTTTCAAATTTTTAATATTTCCTTCCTTTGTTTTTTTCTTGCAGAAGAAATTTCTCCTCACTTTTGCTTTGAAAGGGGGGTTAAGCTTATAAATAAGAGCACCGCCCATCTCGTTTGAGCAACCAACACAAAACAAGCAAACTACTTTTATTGATTTAATTTCCTTTAAAAAATCTCTGTTTCTATCTTTTTATAGACACACAAATCTTTTTGTTTTTGGTTTTGAGTATGGCTCCAAGCTTGAGTAAGGCTAATTCTGGTGCTTCAGGCCTTGTTGATGGCCATAACACCCAGTCTTTAATCTCACTCGAAGGCTCCAACTTCGCTGCCGATGGCCATGTTTTTCTCACCGATGTCCCTGATAACATCACACTCACTCCTGCCCCTTGTGCTTCCTCCACCGACAAATCAATACCCACCGTCGGATCCTTTGTTGGATTCAACGCCACTGAACCCCACAGCCGCCATGTTGTCCCCATTGGGAAGCTAAGGAACATCAAGTTCATGAGCATCTTCAGGTTCAAAGTCTGGTGGACCACTCATTGGGTTGGTTCCAATGGGAAAGACCTTGAAAACGAGACCCAAATTGTGATTCTCGACAAATCGGACTCCGGCAGGCCTTACGTCCTCCTCCTCCCCCTCCTAGAAGGCCCTTTCAGGGCTTCGCTTCAGCCCGGAGCCGACGACAACGTCGACGTTTGCGTCGAAAGTGGGTCCACCGCCGTTACATTAGCTACATTCCAGAGTGTTGTTTACATTCATGTCGGCGAAGATCCATTCAATTTGGTCAAGGAAGCCATGAAAGTGGTCAAGGATCACCTTGGAACCTTCCAGCTGTTGGAAGAGAAAACCCCACCGGGGATCGTGGACAAATTTGGTTGGTGCACGTGGGATGCATTTTATCTTACGGTGCACCCTCAAGGCATTTGGGAAGGCGTGAAGGGATTGGTGGACGGTGGTTGCCCACCAGGTTTGGTGTTGATCGACGACGGGTGGCAATCCATCAGCCATGATGAGGACCCCATCACCAAAGAGGGAATGAATTGTACGGTGGCCGGTGAACAAATGCCATGCAGGCTGTTGAAGTTTCAAGAGAACTACAAGTTTAGGGACTATGTTAGCCCTCGGAGTTTGGCCAATGGTTCCTCTAACAAGGGCATGGGTGCCTTTATTAAGGACCTCAAGGAGGAATTCAACACTGTAGACTTCGTTTATGTGTGGCATGCCTTGTGTGGGTATTGGGGTGGTTTAAGGCCTAATGTCCCTGGATTGCCGGAAACCAAGGTTATTAAGCCGGAACTATCGCCCGGATTGAAGAAAACGATGGAGGATCTTGCCGTTGATAAGATTGTCAACACCGGTATCGGGTTGGTGCCGCCGGAGAAGGCCGGTCAACTTTATGAAGGGCTTCATTCTCACTTGGAAAATGTCGGAATTGATGGAGTTAAAGTCGACGTTATCCATGTAAGTTATTTACCCACACCTTTTTTTTATTAAAAAAATAATAATATTTTCTTCTTCCAAAACAAGTGTTTTATGGGTTCAGATTGGAAAGTAATCTTTGTTTTCTAGATAATTCTTAGAAATAAAAAAAATTGAAGTGACTAGGTCATGACCGACATAATCTTTTTTCCCCAATAAAATAAAGTCAAAGTTTCTGTTAGTTCAGTTACTTTGACATATTTTACATTTGGTTGGCACGAAAGTGCTAATTATTTTACTATCGAATCTGATTTTATTTAATTGAAACAGCTATTGGAAATGGTGTGTGAAAACTACGGTGGAAGAGTTGAGCTTGCAAAAGCTTATTTTAAAGCTTTAACCAATTCAGTCAGAAAGCATTTCAATGGCAACGGTGTTATTGCCAGTATGGAACACTGCAATGACTTCATGTTTCTTGGAACAGAAGCCATCTGTCTCGGTCGAGTCGGTAAGTGATTCATTAAAGTATTTTGAGATATGCCCTTTTTTGTGGGCAAGCTTGATTTGACATGAATGGAATCAAAATTAATTGTTGATATTGAAGTTTTGGGCTTTTGGTCTGATGGGTTTCTCACTTTGTTTAGGGGACGATTTTTGGTGCACTGATCCATCAGGTGACCCCAATGGCACATTTTGGCTCCAAGGGTGTCACATGGTTCACTGTGCTTACAACAGCCTATGGATGGGCAACTTTATCCACCCCGACTGGGACATGTTCCAGTCCACCCACCCTTGTGCCGACTTCCATGCTGCTTCTAGAGCCATCTCCGGAGGCCCTATTTATGTGAGCGACACCGTCGGCAACCATAACTTTTCCCTCCTCAAACGCCTCGTCCTGCCCGACGGATCCATTCTTCGTTGCCAATACTATGCACTTCCGACCAAGGATTGCCTCTTTGATGATCCTCTCCATGATGGCAAAACCATGCTCAAAATCTGGAACTTGAACAAGGTTTGTCATTTCTACATATTTTTGTCCCAACACCGTAACACTTTTTTTTTAATATAACACCGTAACACTTTTAAATATTGAATGAAGTAACAATTTGGCCTTTTGTTTTGGACAGTACACTGGTGTGCTCGGTGCATTCAACTGCCAAGGTGGCGGATGGAGCCGTGAAACTAGAAGAAACCAATGCTTTTCACAGTTTTCTCAAACAGTGACTGCCGAGATGAGTTCGAAGAACATCGAATGGAACAGTGGGAAGAACCCGATTTCGATCGAAGGTGTCCAAGTATTCGCCATGTATTTTTCTCAGTCCAAGAAACTGATCCTCTCAAAACCGGATGAAAACATTGAGATCTCCCTGAAACCATTCGATTTCGAGCTCATAACCGTCTCCCCGGTCACTGTATTGGCTGGGAAATCGGTCCATTTCGCCCCCATTGGACTGGTCAACATGCTGAATACGGGGGGTGCCATCCAGTCATTAGTCTACAACGAGAGCTTGGTTCAAATTGAAGTGAAGGGAAGCGGTGAAATGAGAGCCTTCGCTTCGGACAAGCCGACAGCTTGCAAGATTGAGGGAAAAGATGTGGGGTTTGAGTTCGAGAACAACATGGTTGTTGTTCATGTTCCATGGGCTGGTTCTTCCAGTTTATCCACATTAGAGTATTTGTTTTGAGTCGTTTCTTTTATTGGGCTTCATAGTACAAGTCTGATAGATTTATTCAATCCAAATTGAGTGAAACTTAAGTACCTAAGCAATTTAAATTACTAGTATTTTCTATTTATATGCATAGCTCTCTTCAAGATTTTTCTTTATCCCATGATTATAAGAGTAATTGGATTCTCTAAATTCTTTATCAGTTAAGAGTTGAAAAGATATTTGGGTTTAGAATTTTCATATTCACACAATAAATGGAAAATATGAGAATCATATATGTAAGGAGACATTTAGAACATTTTAATTAAATTAATGTTTTAGTCATCGTAAATTTAATTGTAATAAAAATTTAAAGATAAAATCATCTACAATTCTATTTCTAGTAGTTTACTATAATTGATTAGTTATATAATTGATTAGTTATAAGTTGGGCCTAAAATTTTCAGCCAATCTAAGCCCATCCCTAAGAAACAATAATGCCAACAAAAATATTAGTTCATTCCTTAAATATTTTCTTTACAGAATAAATTTCGGTTGAATCAAATTTTAATTTTTTTTTGACAATGACAACTGAATTTTATTAATAACCATAAAAATATTTCAAATACAAAGCATCCAAAATGGAGAATAATGAGATCTAGTACACCAAAATCTCAAACAACCCAAAGATGCAAAGAAAATAAATATTTTCATAGATATTAGCATACCGACAAAATCCAGAAGTCTTCCTGAATGTCCTTATCTCTATCCAAACAAGACGCTTTGCGATGTGGAAAAGGAGTGGTGAGCGAATCAAACTATCAGGCAGATTGCTCCGCTACCCAGGTCTGATTACATCGGCAAACAACCATCAATCGAGAGGGGATCTATCTTTCTATGAACACCGACAGAATCAAAATCAGAAACTAGAGCCGCGAAGATCTCTGTAAGTGCACCAAACGAACGCTAAGGTATGCTGAAATCATGCCAAAAACGACAGATGAAACAAACCACAAAATAACAAAAAAGTGTGTCACAAGGACAGAAAAACACGTGTCACAAGGACAGAGATTTTTATTAAAAATATAAAAAAACAAAAATATGAAAACAATGAATCCGGTGATCGGCAACCAATATTAAAACCGGTAGCCGATCACCGACTAAGAAACAAAAGAGAAAGAGGCGGCTATAAAATTAGAGGAGAGAATGTTGGGGAATCAAATTTTAAAATTTATATGCACTTGACGGTAGTATATTTAATTATAAAAAAATCATGTATTGAATTATCATATTCTTATTTCTTTAAAGATTCAAAAACTACAATTTAATAAAATAAAAAGCATAATAATAATGTCAATGATAATGTTATAGTTGTAATACTTAAAAAATTGTTCATTTAAATGTGTTTTAAAATAATTAGTCGATTAAGTATAGTTCGATTAACACTGTCGTTGGTACAATTTACAAGGGACCTAAGATCCAGCATGTTCAAGCACCCAATATCCTCTTATTTATAAATATGGAAGAGTCTTGATAGTATATATATTGTCCACAAAATATTTAAAAAATGATTATTTTTAGTTTGAAAATTAAAAATATGACTAATTTAGACATTATAATTTTATATAAAATATCATACTAATATACTTGAACGTATCTTTTCTAAGCGTAATGTTCAAGGACACGCTTCTAGGGCATTCCTTACACAATTCCAAGGCGTTTCTCTTTTTGGGGAAACTTTTTTTTCCTTTTGGGATTTAAAAAAAATCTTATTCTAAAAGGTAACGAATCTGTGACTAAAAAATGAAATTTGAAGCAGAAGGTGTTAATTTCATAATTTGTTTAATCTTCAAAAGAAAAATCTTTAAATTCCTTTTTTTGTGTGTTTTATATAATGAAGTTCATCATAATTGAAAAGAAATCCAAAAAAAAGGAGATTTCCTTACCCAACTTCTATCTAAAAATCATGCTTCGAATTTTATTTTGAACAATTGTTTTCTTTTACTATAATTGATTATTTTAAATTTTAAATTTTAAGTAGTTGGGGTGAATTTAGGGTTTCGCGCTTTAATTTAAGACTAAAAACAGTACAATTGAAATATTAGAAAATACGGAACCTAAAATATTACCACACAATCGAAATGTTATAAAAAAATACAACATTTTAGATTGTTGGTTTTTCGACGAGCTTCGAAACTTGATTTTTGGTTTCAAGATCAGTTTCGAATCTTGTCGTAAAAAATACCAACTTAAAATGTTATACTTTTTGATAAAATTTTGGTTGTGTGGTAACATTTTAAGTTCTGTGTTTTCTGACATTTTAATTGTGTCATTTTTAGCCTTAAATTAGGTGATTGTACCGTAGACTCGCCCAAATAATTAGAATAGAATTATCCGCCATCTTACCTTCTGAAATTCTTTATCAGTTACAAAGATCCATTAAATATGAATCTAATTAAATATTATAATACGAATAAAACATAACGAAAGACGGACATATATATATAACCAAAGAAAATATTGTAATACGACTAAAATATATAATATTCATTCCTTAAATAGTTTCTTTACAAACACAATTTCGGTAGATTTATGTAAAAGGTGTAATATATCTTTAATTACATATTATCAAATCTTTACTTCCTCATATTCGATAGTATTTTACTATCTTAAACATCAATACATAAAATAATAAATTTTGAATTTTGAATTTACACAACCCTCATGAAAATTGATTGAATCAAATTGATGAATTTTTTCTATAAAAATAAAGAAAAAGAAAATAAATTAAATATAACAACACTATTTTTAAGAATCTGGCTTACACGAATGTGTGCCTATATTGAAACATCTAACCTTTTAAAGATCTTGCCCTTAACAACTTAAACAATGGTAAAATTTAGGCTTAATACAACTTTTTCCCCCTAAAGTATACCCGATTTCCTAACTTGTGCTATAAACTTCATTTTGCCCACTTTTTCTTCTTAAACAATTCGTCGTTACCCATTTTGCCTCATTCCGTTACCCTTTTCCGTTAAAAAAAATTTCAGCCAATAACATCCTGCTTTAGTCAATCTGTCTGGTTTTATTTAAAGGGTAAATGACATGTCAAGTCTGTCAGGTTTGTTTTTTGTTCAATTTAGTCATTGAAAAGTCTATTTTTACCTTAAATTGACCTCTATTTGTTTCTAATTTTTATAATTTAGTCCATTATTTAGTTATTATTAATAATATTATTTTATTAAAATGTTAATATTTAATAAAAATAAATAAAAACAACTATTTTAATACTAAATTAGTATTTTTTTAGATTCGAATTACAATTATATTCTAATTATTAATTCTAATTTCACTAGATTGGAATTATAGTTTCTGAGTAAAATTTAAATTATATTCGAATCATGTTCGTATTATATTCGAATCTTATTCAAATTATATTTGAATCATCTTCTAATTATATCCGAATTATTAATTCGAATTTTGCTATATTCGAAATATATTTTTTGAGCAAAATTCAAATTATATTAGAATTATATTTGAACCATGTCTATATTATATTCGAATCATATTCAAATTATTTTCGAAATATAATTTGAATATGTTACTTCGAATATAATATGAACATGATTCAAATATAATTCTAATATAATTACATGTTTTTTCAACTATTATATTCGAATCATGTTTATCAGGTAATTATATTCGAATCATGTTTAACATGTAATTATATTCGAATCATGTTTAACAGGTAATTATATTCGTATCATGTTTAACAGGTAATTATATTCGTATCATGTTTAACAGGTAATTATATTCGTATCATGTTCATATTATATTCGAATCATATTCTAAATATGATTCGAATATAATACGAGCATCATTTGAATATAATACGAACATGATACGAATATAATTACATGTTAAACATGATTTGAATATAATTTGAATATGATTCGAATATAATATTTGAAAAAACATGTAATTATATTAGAATTATATTCGAATCATGTTCATATTATATTTGAATCATATTCGAATTACATTCGAAATATCATATTCAAATTATATTTCGAAAATAATTTTAATATGATTCGAATATAATATAGACATGGTTCAAATATAATTCTAATATAATTTGAATTTTGCTAAAAAAATATATTTCGAATATAGCAAAATTCGAATTAATAATTCAAATATAATTAGAAGATGATTCAAATATAATTTGAATATGATTCGAATATAATACGAACATGATTCGATTATAATTTAAATTTTACTCAAAAACTATAATTCAAATCTAGTGAAATTAGAATTAATAATTAGAATATAATTGTAATTCGAATCTAAAAAATTACTAATTTAGTATTAAAATAGTTGTTTTATTTATTTTTATTAAATATTAACATTTTAATAAAATAATATTTTTAATAATAACAAATAATGGACTAAATTATAAAAATTAGAAACAAATAGGGGTCAATTTAAGGTAAAAATAGACTTTTCAGTGACTAAATTGAACAAAAAATAAATCTGACAGACTTGATATGTCATTTACCCTTTAAATAAAACCAGACGGATTGACTTAGTCAATCTGTTGATGACGTGGCAGGATGTTATTGGCTGAATTTTGTTTTAACGGAAAAGGGTAACGGAATGGGACAAAATGGGTAACGGCGAATTGTTTAAGGGAAAAAAGTGGGCAAAATGAAGTTTAGTGTAACCCCCTCGTCCCGGTCTGGCCGGATGACCGGTCCGAGTAGGCTACACGGGGAAAACCGAAGCGAAACCCGTTAAGGCTTCCCTTCGGTTAACAACCCTAAAAATTTCTTTTAACTTTAACTTTTCTATAGGCATTATTAAATCCTATGTGAAACACGACAGCGGAAACACAAGCAATATAACAACGACCATCCAGAACAACACATTAAAACAACCCATTTTAATCCTTTACCGCATGCCGTATCGGAACGCCCTTAGGGTGTTTCGATACGCCCTGACTTGGTCAACTGGCCAAAGTCAACATGATGAGTCTGTTTCGAAACAGGGGTGACCCGTATCGAAACGATCACAACAGTCAACTTCTCGTGGTCAACGAGATGAAGGCCGTTCCGAAACGCTAAGGCCCGTTTCGATACATCAATTTATCGTCAAAATCTCAGATTTCCAGCGGCAAAATCGTATCGAAACGTTTCTTAGGCGTATCGAAACGCCCGGCTAAAAACAAAGGGGTCGTATCGGAACGGGGTCGACCGTTTCGAAACGCCCTCTATCTGCAGATTGGTTTTAGCTGGTTTTAAGGTACAAGGATGCCCCAAAACCCCACTAAAGCCTCTCACAACACACAAGCACAAACCTAAGGCAAGACCACACTTCTACAAACATGTTTAACACACATCAAGCATATAAGAACCAAACATTAAAGGAACCAACATCAACAACATGTTAATCATACATAGCATTGAAGGTTCATGCTTCACAAGGCAAACACTTGAGCATTAAAGATAGACATCCAACACAAGGTCATACATTCACCACAAGGGAGCATATATAGCTTTTAAGGTTACATGTCTTAGCCAACAAAACATATAAGCATTCAACACACGTAACAAAAACGAGGTTTGCAAATCAAACAAGGCATCCAAAAGCCAAACCAACATTAACATACAACAAAGCATTCACATCAACAACACCTATCCCATTGCTTGACTATTACAATCTACAATTTAAAGATCATACTTGAGCTAACCAAAAGCAACCCTTGGAGACCTTTCCTTGCCCTTGCCACCCACAAGCTACTGATCTGCATTGTCGAACAAAAATGAGCGTAAGCATAAAAGCTTAGTGAGGGTAGCTCATAAAACAAACCTCGACAATGCAGGGTCCAAGCACGAGCATATAACCAAGGTAGAATGCATGAGTTCTTACCTTCGAACCGCAAGAGCCAAAAATATAAATGATGCATGATCATAGTATCAATGTCATGTCATGCTCAACGAGTCCATAACCACACATATAGAAACACATATAACCACATATGAGCAACATAATCCACAATCTGTATTGGCACCTAGCTATGACTCGAATACGCGGATAACCGTTGGAACTCACATCCAACAACACAACCATTACCTGACGGTGGGATTACACTCATCACCGTTCACGCGGAGGGGATTCCACTTATCCTCACGCCTCATTTCACGCGGAGGGGATTCCACTCATCCTCACGCCCGTCGATGGGATTCCACTCATCACCGACTAATATATATAAGAAGATTTTCGGGCGAACCCGTACTCAATCTTGATGACTACCATCATCAAGACCACGCGCGCATTTGACTCACGTGTGCACACTAAACATCCTAATGATCGATCATTTGTACCCAAGCATACTAGTGCCAATACTACACATTTCATTAATCTTTCACAATATCATTTCATAACACTTCTGTGCTTAGCACGTACTCACCATGACTTACCGTCATGCACAAACCACATTTCCATGCCTAGCATGTACTCACCATGATCCTCAGATCATGCAACCACCTCATATCATCATTTCACATGTCAACACCACATGTATATCATTAACACCAATATCACATCATATTTTACACATATGTATAACCATACCATATTTATCATCAACATGCATATAACAATGCATCGAGCCAAGCCTCAACATACATGTATAACAACGTATACATAACACCACAATCACAACTAATCAAGAGGCATAAACAACCATTAAAGAGTGCAACCAAAGTCTCTAATTTAAGCTTGGGATTAGGCTACCACTCTAATCCCAACTCTAGGTGGGTCTACCAATCCCAACCTAGTCCACATGCTTGAACCATTTGCTCAAAACCATTTAAAACATTTTAACCACTCACCTCCACCTCCAAGCAAGCAACACCTTCAAGTTTCCGGATTTATTCCCAAGGCTTCACCAACACATAATCCCGCTTCTAATCACCTCAACACAACCAAAATAGCCTCAAATCAGTCCACACAACAATGTAACAACTCGGAACACTAATCAAGCAATAAACACATGAATTCAAGCCATGAACAATCCCCAAAATCACCAAACCCGAGCAGCCCTTATACCCAGCCCAAAACATGTGATTTCAACACATTTAACACATTCAAATGCTTCCAAAATAGCCCCCAACCATTACCCTAACATCAACCCTCAATTTCCAACACAAACCATACCCAAAACTCATCTAAAAACCCTCCTAAAACCCCACCAAAACCCAATTTCGGGAATTCTTATAAAACACCTCAAAAATTATATATGTTGGTCCATTTAGTTCATAAACACCATATCTAACAATATTAAATCAAAATCTTAAGTTAAAAACAATAAAGATATCATTTTTATTCAAATCTTCCAAAAACCTAAATTCTAAAACTTGAACCAAAATGAAATCTAGTTGTATTTTTAAAGAGAGGAAGATGAGAACAAGTCGAAAATGTAATTACCTTTCAAAATGCTCCAAAAATGGAGGCAAGATTTGATGGAAAAGCACAAAGGAGGGGGAGAGGAAACTTGACGTGAAAATGGAGAAGGGTGGGGAAGAAGATGATTTAAATGGGTGTTTTAAAAATAAAAAGGTTTTTATTTTGCATGTCTCATTATTTACAAGGATGTCATTAATGAGATGGTCATCCCCCACTATTCCAAATTCCATGGAATTTTGGGTTCTAATTTAATTTAAAATTGGATCCAACATAATAAATAGATTTTTAAACCAAAAAGGGAAACCCGAACATTATTTTAATATTATTTTCACCCGACCCCCAAACCCGGATGTTACATTTAGGGGGCAAGTTGGGAAATCGGGTATACTTTAAGGGGAAAAAGTTGTATTAAGCCAAAAAATCAAATATTCATTACAACGTAATTAACAAACACACTCTATGATATTTAAGCCTTACATTAGGCGTTTGAAGACACGTTAGAAAAAACATATGACAGCCGACCAATTCCTAAGAAGACATCTCGATAAAAAAATGTTTATATTCCATTCGAAAAATCGTTGCAAATCGACTGATATTTTATCCTTAAAAATAACTTCAATATCTTGTTTAAAATGACTATTTTTATCCATCATATTCTCGTATCAAACATATTGATAATTTAATTTACATGAATAAAAATAACTTCAATATCTTGTCTAAAATGATTAGTTTTACCCTTCCTATTCTCGTATCAAACATATTGATAATTTAATTATTCAAAAAATAAAAATAAAAGTACAAGTGGCCAATTGACTTGGAGAGTAGAACCGTCGCGTTGAGAATTTTGTGGATGATTTGAAGGTGTCTGTAGGAGGCAATCATGGAAACACCAATCCGAAAATGAAACAACTGAAAAATATTTCTAAAACAATCATCTTCCTTGTGGTTTCTTATGGTTGTCTCTAGGGGTTCTAATGGAATTGTATCAAACTTTTCAGGAGGACTAGTCTTCTAGTAGTTCCATGTAAAGTTCCATGGGAAGGCCATGGTGATGTTTTATAAATAAGTTATTGGCAAGAAACTTATATTGTGCATATACAGAAATAGACGCGTGTACGGATACAGAAACATGGACAATAAAATAATAATTTTAAAATTATAGAGCACGAGCAAGGACGGAGACAGGATTTGAAGTTGGGGAGGAACAAACTATAAATGTTTGAAGGTGGGGGGCAAATTCATAGAGAAAACAAATTTTTAAAAATTTTAAATAGGGTACGAGTACGGTAAATGTATGACAAATATAAAATACATTTTATATTCTAAAAAATATAAAAACAAAAGGTCATAAAAATCATGTGAACATGACATCACACATATTTACATACTTATAGTTAAATCATGTGAGCAACAGAAAGTCGAAAACAATGAAGAAAAATGTAAAAAAATAATAAAAAAAGAAAAATAGGGAGGAAATATTTGCAGCTGTATTCGATATATTTCTTGTACGAAGACATATCATATGCGTGGTACAACATAAGATTTAACTACTCGTACTTTGTAGCAAGAAACATTTGTTGATATGTCATTGTTAAGGAATAATTTTATCTATGCTGGAATTTGTTATAAGTTTCAATTGCCAGTTTATGCATATTTATTTGATATTTTCGATCATTGGTGTGCAGGTGCAAACAGGGGAGCATGATTTAAAAGAAAGAGATAATGGAAGCATAATTCCATCTTGCAAAACAAAGCTGTAGGTGACCAACATTGCCGTCTCTGGGTATGGGCAGGACGGACTGCCGTCTCTGAGTATGGGCAGGAAGAATGGTCGTCCAGAGCTTCATTTTTTATAATATTTGATATTAAAATTTATTTTTTTAATATTTATTATTAGGGATATACTTTTAAAATTTATTTATTTAACACTTATAATTAGGACTCAATTTTTTTCAACATTTGTTTTTAGGTGTCTACAATTAAAATTAAATTTGTCTCAATATTTGTTATAAGGGGTCCATTTTTTTCAATAATTATTATTGAGGGCCTATTTTTCCCAATGTTTATTATTAGTGACATACTCTTATTTTTTTTTTCAATACTTGTTATTAGACTTGATTTTTTCTAATACTTATAATTAGGGGCCCAATTCCTCATATTTTTTTTGCTCGACAAAATATTTTATTGTTAAATTAAAAACCTACCATGCGAGCCTCGTTAAAAACCCCCTAAACTTAATTGGGGGAAAAGAGTACTACCCATGTAGGGAAGACGAGAGTCAAACGATACATAGATTGAAAATCACAAGACAAAAGCCAAAATACATCACGCAATTGATAGATGAACGACATTACTCAAGCACTTTCCAATATTGCTCAATCACCAAAACGCCAACTCGCCACCAATTCACTTTGCTCAAGCACTAATTCTCCAACTCGCCACCAAGGATTCCACTTTGCCTATAGTTTCAGAACTGCTCAAGCACCCAATCGCCACCAAATTCATCATGCTTATGCACAATCATCCAATACCACTACTTACCACCAAGCTTTGAATACATCCCATCTATTTAATCCATCCCTTGCAAATCAGTCCGCCATCCCTTTCGAAGAGCTGTAGTCATGGACAAGCTGTACCACACCGATGCTGCTGCAAAGTGAGTCAATTTCTGCAGATCTCGACCATCAGCTCCACAGTCTAACAGACAGACTGTTAGCTCAATTAATCACAACACTCAAATCTGACTCTATAATTAACCCAGCTCTCGCAATTCAACCCGTTTGAAAAAGAACTTCCAGAGTGATTTTAATCGCCACTAGAATAGATAATCCAGCACCTACGCCAACCTCATGCCCCGAAAACACTGCTTGGATTGACCCCTAGATCGTGCAAAGAACTCCACCAAGTCCAATTTTGTCGTATTTTACACAACCAACCACATAAAATTTCACTACCCCAACCAAAGAGATTGACATGTTTGGATTCAAAGTCCCATTAACGACCAAACAATTCAATGGATTACCCACCACTCATCAGAATAAGACACCAAGTCAATATTAAAAGCTTTCACCCACGTTAATGTCCTTAACTTTGAGTTGAAGAGAAGATCTTTTAGGGTTGAAACTTTCTTGTTAAACACCTTGTCGTTTCTAGTTACCAAATGCTCTAAATTGCATCCGCATTCGCAATAAATCAAAGACTTCGGTGTGACCCTGAACAAGGAATAGAGAAGCAAAATAGAAATAAGCTTGTTATATCAGTAGACTTATTCCAGCTTACCTTCCACCATTTACAAAACTGGTCCCAAAAGCAGCCCATAAATTTGCACCCAACAAAGAGGTGGCTATCGTCTTCCGCTTTTGAATCACACCAACAACATTTTACATCATTAACATCCACTCCTCTCTTGCTCAAAAAGACTTTTGTAGGAATGCGATCCAGCTTTAACATGCATAGGAAGCTTTTGACTTTAGGGGGACTTTTAATTTCCAGATTCTTCCAAAATCGAAATCTGGTTCTTCAATCTTAGCATTTACCTTCAAGTGTGTCAACTTTTTCACCGAAAAAAATCTCATTTTATCATATATCCACACAAGTTTGTCCAAAACATCCACCACCAACTTGATATCAACTACATACTGCTTAAGGTCAGCTACCATCTTCAATTCTCGGTCCAGCAGAGGTCTTGTAAATTCAATGTTCCACTTCAGCTTGTTTTCATCCCCCCCAAAATAAAATGCAGCCACTGAACAACCTTTGAATTTCGTTAGTCTGTATAGGCTAGGATAGAGAGTTCTCAGGGGTTTATCTCCCACCCAAACATCTTCCCAAAAAAGTGCATTTTTACCATCACTCAAGTTCCACCTAAACGCTTCAAAATTCATCCATTTGCTTGTTTCATCCTTCTTCCAATTGTTCACAACCCCCTCCAAAGTACCAACATTTTTTTTTCAAATTTTTTGTGTTCATGTGCCACTCCCAAAATGAGCTTCCATATTTTGCTTTAATTATTTGCCTCCAAAGTGCTGACTTTTCCAATGCAAACCGCCACCCCCATTTAGCCAAAAGAGCCTTGTTCCTAGCTTGTAGATTTACGACTCATGTTCCACCCTTTTGTTTAGGCAAACACACTCTACTCAAACACACTCTTGCCATCTTTCTTTTACCATTTGAGTTGTCCCATAAGAAGCCTCTTCTAATGCCGTCAGTCTTCTTGATCACTAAACACAGAATTTCAAAAAGCAATATATAGTAGAGCGGAAGGGATGATAAAATTGAATTAATGAGGATTACCCTTCCGGCAAAAGTCAAAGAACTGCTCTTCCACCTCGAGAGCTTAAGACGGAACTTTTCGATAATAGGCTCCCATGTTATCACCTTTCTTGGATCGGCTCCAAGTGGTATTCCCAAATAGCAGAATGGAAACTCACCCACTTTACAGCCACATTTCCGTGCCAACATAACCACCTTTTCCTCCTCAATCCCTACTCCAGCCAAACATGATTTCCCAAAATTAACCTTTAACCCTAAACTAAGTTCAAAGCATCTCAATAAGCGTTTCACATTCGTCAGGACCTTCTCCTTCGGTTCAACAAAAAGAATGGTGTCATCAACAAATTGTAGGTGTGAAATGGATTGGTTAGACAGTACATCCTTAATTCCTTTGATAAAACATTTCACCTCAGCCACATCCAACATCAAATGTAATGCTTTTGTGACCATTATAAACAAGAATGAGGACAAAGGATCTCTCTAGCGTAATCCCTTTCCCATACAAAATTCTCTTGTTGGAGATCCATTTATCAAAATCGATACCTTCGCCGAAGAGATACACTCCCGGATCCATCCCCTCCATTTAGTCCCGAATCCCATCTTCCATAATATCATGTCAAGGAACTCCCATCAACACAGTCAAACGTTTTTGAGAAATCCAATTTTAATACCATACCTCCCCTCTCAACCCTTCCTTTTTCCAGTGAGTGAATCACCTCATTTGCAATGAGAATGCCATCGAAGATTTGTCTCCCTTTTACAAAAGCACACTGAGTTTCGCTAATGATTTTACCTAACACTTCACTCAAACGTTTCGACAAAACCTTTGCTACTATTTTGTATAGAGATCCAATCAGACTAATAGGCCTGTATTCTGTTATGTCCACGTGATTAATGTTCCTAGGAATAAGAGCTATAAAAGATGAATTAAAATTTTTGGGGAATCTGCCCGTGAGGAAGAAAGCATCAAACAATCTGCCTAACTCCTCATTTACCTCTTTCTTATAGCTTTTATAGAATTTCATATTGAAACCGTCCGGGCTTGGGGCTTTAGACTCATCACAACTCCATATCACTCCCCTGATTTCCTCCAAAGAGAAAGGTTCCTCAATTGATCGCGTCTCCATATCCGAGATCTTTTTGAAATTGAGATTGAGAATAGTTCTTCAGCTTCGATTTTCACAGGAGAAATGTTTTCTAAAATACTCATAGACTACGCCTTTCAAGCCTCTTGGATCCGAGAACCATTTGTTGCCAATTTTGATCCCTTGAATTGTCTTTTTCTTAGCACAGATCTTCATCGATTTATGAAAAAAGGCGGTGTTTGAGTCTCCAAGTGAAAGCCAATTCTCCCTTGATTTCTACAAGTTTTCTTGGAGTTTTAAACTATACCATAGTTCCAATTTAAGTTGTTTCAACTCCTCTTGTTTATCACTTTTCAAGCTGCCACCATTACCCATCTCTTCTATTACATTAATTTTGGCTTCCAAATCCTTGACCTTCACGTCAAAGTTTTCACAAGAAGACAAGTTCCAAGTCTTCAAATCTCCTTTCAGTTTCCTTAGTCTTACCGGTAAGCTAAGATTTTTTCTTTGATCGTCTCTAAACACATTTCTAACCACCTCTCGACATCTTTCCAATTGAGCCCATCCATTGATATATTTGAAGGGTCTCAGACCCCAGTTCGTGTTAACATTAGATAGCATTACTGGAGCATGATCCGAAACTACTCTTGAAAGACCCAATTGTACAAGATAAGTCAGCCATTGTTTATCAATTAAAAACCTGTCTAGTCTACTTCTTCTATTCTTAGGGCCGAACCAAGTAATTTTTTTTACCTCCCATCGGCAAATCCACTAATTTACAATTCGAAATGAAAGAATTAAACACATCAGATCCTCTCTGCAAACTCACACATCCATTCCTTTCACTTCTGCATCTCACCGTGTTGAAGTCACCTCCAACAATCCACCACGAAGCCTCCCTATAATGCAGACTACACAACTGATTCCAGACCACTACTTGAGCTCCCACATCACACGACGCGTATATATTAATGAATACGGACGTAATATTATCTTCTAACCAGACTCCCTTTAGGAAAATAAATCTTTGAGATGTTGTAGAGTTAACTAACCTGAATTTTGTCTTGTCCCAGATAGACAACAAATCCCCCGAGCGTCCATCTTCCGCAGAGAAAGTAAAACTAAAATCATCATCAAACCATAATTTTCGAATGTCATTTTCCAAAAGGCTCACCTTCTTTGTCTCTTGCAGTAAAACCATATCAAATATCTGTTTTTAATCAGTCTACCCACCTCTGAAGATTTAAAATCAGCCTCTAAGCCTCTTACATTCCAAGTAAGTAATTTCATTGATACCTTCAAGCCCTTTAGAATCTCCCACTCGGACTTGAAGATACTCTCCTCTCACTGAAGTTGCTCCAAATTTGTTAGTTCATTGACAGCCTCTTGTTCATTCCCCACAATATGCATGCCAATCCTTTTCCCTAATTTCAGTGTCTTTCTCGCCTCCTTTGTTGTTACGTTCCACTTGGCCGCCAAACCCGAGTCCGACAAAGATCTCCCTAACACCTCCGACAGCACCAAACCCTTCTTATTTAGTTTATTTATTCTAAATGCTTTATCTCTCTTTTTTCTTTCAACTTTCGTTAGGGTTTTATCTTGAAAATCCATCAACGAGCCATATCTTCTTGCTTTTATAGATAGTTTCAGTTGGGGCATCTCTTGAAAGAAAAGTTACGACTCCTCTTCATGATGGCTCAGATCTCTCTCGTTATCACTTTTGGATGAAACATTTTTGGGTTGGCCTGTCTTAACCAAGATTTTTTCTTCGTTTAGTTTTGAAAAACTAGTGTATGGGCTTAATCCCATATTCAACATGTCACCAACAACCCTTAATGACACGCGGTCCAAAACACCCACCTTGGCAGCTTTTGGATCACTTGGATTTAAACCACCATCACCCAACACGTCATCACTTATAGTATTATTTGGATTATGCACAATTATGGGTCTTTTTGAAACTACCTCAACCCAACTTCCACTAGCACCCATTTGAAAGTCTTGCCGATCCACTTCAGCCTCAACTTGCTTTGACTCCAAAATTTGGCACAGATTATTCACACCGCTCCCCACCATATCTTCTTCTCTCAGTTGCCTCAAAATTTCTGCTTTGGGATTATGTACGTTATCATAAAAAAACATTCCCAAAACAATAAGTGTTAACGGCCTCATCCACGAACTTTCCAAAGTTCCGAGAAATTGCCGGCGACGACTTTATAGTTTCCTCCGATGAAGATTCCGACTGGCTTTCATGCCCTTGATTCTTCTCACCTTCCTCCTTACCTTTATTTTTTGAGATTACGTAATTTCCCGAAGTATCAAAGAAACCAGTCTCTATAACACGTACGTTGTAGCTCTCATTTCCTGCCTTAACAACAATCACCTCTTCAATTTTCTTTATTTGATTTGTCGTCACCAACAAAGATACTTTTTCACAGTCCAACGAATGCTTCACATTCTCTCCGAAAGCTTCAAGAGTTCCCCATGTTTCTGCCACTTTCTTTAGCGTTGTGTGATTCCAGCAGTGTAGTGGCAGGCCTGAGACTTCAATCCAAGTCGCCCTCTCTTTGTATTTTCACGTTTCCGTCCAAGGGCCTACCTCTTTAAAAATCTCTTTCAGGTAAGACCAATCTAGGTCTTCAAGCATTATGAAAAGTTCGTCATCGACAAACGATAGTAGAAAAGTTTTGATGCCCATCCTCTGTACTTTGATACCTTCTAGCCCCCATGCCTGCAATCTATCGGTTAAACTCTTTACACTACACACCGTAGCCATCTCACCCACCAAACATCTCTTCAACTTCCATAGTTTCTCCTCTTCCACAATCCCTTCTACTATCCTCGCTCCTAATGCTTCAGTCTCGCTTGATTCCCCGACCTCCCTAACGTCTCCCTTAGACTTATCCTCATTTCCTTCACATGTCTACTCCCGCTTGCGAGGGTCATTTTGCTCCGACACATGTCTCCTTCCTTGAGACTTCTTGGTATCCCTTGTTTCTGTTTTTTCATACCTAGCTTTCCCTTTGATTATTGCCAACGTAACTTTTAACCTGAATCCATACAACCTGAATCCATTCAATCTATTTAGTGCTCTTAAAGCATCTATTCGACTGCCAAATCTCACAAAACCAAACTTTTTTCCACCTCTACTCAATCTATTTGCTATGAAAGCGTCAAGAACCTTTCCATGTCTTACAAACGCAAACCACAACCCTTGCCATTGCATTGCCTTTGGAATGTTTTCCACAAACAAAGTGACCGCATGTTGTTCTTCTCTATGCTCTCCTTGAGTTCACCGAAAATTCATCGTTGGTGTGTCATGCATTTACTAATAATTCCCTCATATTTGTTATTAGAGACATTCTCTTAAAATTTAATTTTTTAATATTTGTTATTAGGGTTCAATAAGGACATAATTTTTTCCCCAATATTTGTTATTTGAAACATACTCTTAAAATTTATTTATTATTCTAATATTTGTTATTAAAAACCTATTTTTTTCTAATACTTGTTATTAGGAGCCTACTTTTAAAATTCATTTTTAATATTTATTATTAGGGGCCTATTTTTTCTAATTATTAGGGGCTTACTTTTAAAATTCATTTTTTAATATTTATTATTAGGGGCCTAATTTTTTAGTTCACCCTTGGCCATTAAAATCTCAAAAACGACTCGGGTGACCAAAGTAAACTAGCCATATGCTTCCTCATATTGCCCCTTTCCCTCAATCACTTTGCATTTTCTCCTTGTTTTGCCGCCACCGATTCGACATTCAAACCAATTTTTTATTAGACATGTTCCTTCAGTTCCCCAATCACACTCTTACCATCCATCGCCTGGACGAGACCATTACCTCTTACTTATAAAAAGACATGCAACAGGATGTGCAACGTCACCAATAGCTTTTATATTCTAAGATTTTTTTTAACTTTTCGATGTGAGATTAATGTCTCCGCTTCTTCTCAGGTGTGACAATATACTTTTGATGGATCGCCTTCACAATATGTCAGTGGCATCCTATTATGAATAGGGAATTAAGAGAATGCTATGAAATACCTAAAGGGTACCACTCGAATTAATTAGATTTTATATTAAATATATTTCAGTATTGTCAGTATAAATAGACAAATAGCCTAGAATAACGGGACATGAAAATTGTTAAAATTTTGGTTACGACTATTTTCTTCCTTAGATTAAGTATTCTTGCTGAAATCTATCATCTTCTTCTTACCTCTTATCTCTCATCTCTCATCTCTATTTATTCTTATTGCTCGATATCGTAGTAACATTCGTTGCACAACCCGATGGAAATGCAACAGATCTCGTCTTCTCCCAAGGGTCAAAATCCTGGAAGTGATTACTCGTAGCTTTTGGGTGATAGGATGTTACCACATTCATTGCCTGCTGCTTCTGGGTCAGTGGTGAATGAAGTCCGTTCGAACCTGGTAACAAGGTTCCAATCGATGATATGGTTCACAACTTGAGCACCATGGGATTCTCTAGAGATCAAGTTCGAGCAACTGTTAGAAAGTCGACGGAGAATGGCCACTCAATAATTTGTAGTGGTGGAATCTGAAGTAAAAATTTGAGGAGACTAACATAAATTTTAAAAAAAATTTGAGGCTTAAACAAAAATTTTCAAAAGAAAAAATTAATTCTTGTCCAACTTGTTTGGAGCTTCTTATATTTCACTCCACTTGCTTGCTCTTGTTTCTCATTCAACTCCAAATTGTTTACTTAGTTTAAGATTGAGTAGTTCCAAATTCTAGTTTCACTGTCCTGCTTTTTTCATATTTTTGTATATAACAGATTTAATTAAGTTGTCTAAATTTTCATTTTGTTAAAAATGATAATGTCCTTTCTATTATAGTAAATACGAGCAATCCTTGAATTGTTTATTTGTTTTTGAATAAGTGTTTATAATTTTAATGTATAAATAAGTCCTTATCTTTAATATGTTCTTAATTTAGGGTTACATTGTTATACTTTAAAAGATTATAACTTCTTCTACACTGAATTAAAGATTATAATTTATAAGCGTTATTAAAGTATAAATAAAACTTCTTTTAGAGATAATTTTACCGACACAATTAGTTGATTAATTAAGATCAAGTACTATAAAGATTTATTATTGAGACAATTCTCCTAACTTAATTTGTTATATTCACAACGTTAGAATTTGAAATCCTCATATTAGCAAAGATATCTGACATCTTATCCTGCTAAACAACTAGTTATTGGTAAAATTTCTCTAATACTCACAACTCAACTGTGAGAAAGAAGGTATAGTGCTGGAATAGATGAACGGTGGGAACTTTAAGGAAATAATAGAGGAGAACAACAGTTGGGGTTTGGGATATTAGAAAAAATCAGAGAAACTGAATTTCTAAATTTTATTAAACTAACATATTTGATTTTATTTGACCCATTACATATGTTTGGCTTATATAGCCCAAGTATAATAGCTAACCCAATAAATATCAACAGGTTAACAACTGGCCCAACAAACCTAATAGACTAATAACCAATTGACTAATTAACAAATTCAATACCATCTAATTACAATTCAAAAATTCACCATGCTTTCTAATTTTTCTAAATTTCAACATTGTTCAATGAATTGAATCCATAAGCCGACAATAAAATAAAATTGTGAACGGCTGGGATCCCTAAACTTCTTCAAACTGAGCTGCTTAAAAACAAACAATGAACTGAAAATGCTTTTTCTCCTTGAATCACCATTCTTTCATCTGACATTCTTTTTTTTTATAAAAAAATTGTATTTCTTACTTGGTGGCTTACCGAAAATCGAATGACTCACCTTTTTATCTACAACTTTTCATCCAAAATTTCTTTTGAAAATTTTCCTTCCTTCAGCTTCAGTGTCTTCCTTTCCACTTATTTGAACCTTTTTTGTTAGAAGCAAGGCTGTTAAATATCGAGCTTCTGAGTACAATCTGAAAGCCCTCTTTCGAAGAAGAAGACACCCTATTTTGTCTGGTTAACGGAATGCAAGGATGTTAAACACTATACACTCCCAAGAGATTTTTTTTCCATTGTAAACGTGATTGTTAAACCAAAGTTTCAAGTAACCCTTTGTGGACAAAACAAATGACAATGAAGCTCAATAGCAAATGTGACCAGCATTCAACAACAATATTAAGATTGTCCAGCAACAATTCATATTACAACTTCGTGACAAAGCATACAGTTTAATGATGAAATCTCGAATAGCGTGGCAGTATAACAATAGTAACAATTAATCAAATCAGAGAGCAACTCAAGATCACAATCCAGATCGCAACTCAATGAAGTCCAACAAATAATACCAAGCAGAGCATTATGCCAAATGACTACATTAATTACTAAACCATTGTAGTGTTTCTAGCAAACTAAGAATACTAATCAGGAACCTTATTGTTACTAAACAATAGTGATACGAGCTCCATTAGCCCGAGTCCAAATTTCGACCTAACGATTCCAACAGGCCCAATTACAAGAAGTAAAGCTAAACAACTGAAATTGAAGTTAAACATGTTTGTGCAAATTAAGCTTCGTTTCTGAAGAATTGAAGGAAATTGATCGTGTTAAAAACGCTTCGAATTGAGTGTTAGATGTTCATTGGATTCACTTCGGAGTTTCGGAAGATTGATCCCAGAAAGAGGCAGACTTGATTATTCATGCAAATTCAACTCAGAAAAAAAGGCATTGATGTTAGTACCAGTCAAATATGGGTCAGAGAAGCTGAAAAGATGCCAAAATAACTCAAAGCTGGCGTCAAAACCCACCAGCTAAAGTCCAGAATGAAAATTCAATTTTGAGAACATTCTGGATAGATTTCTACATCTATTTGAACTCTATTTATATCTTTTAATTAGGATAATTATATCATTTTTTAGGATTATATTATCTATTTTAATTGAGATAATATTCTTATCTCTTTTAATTAAGATAATATTTTATTTTATCATTATTATTTATCTAGTTAGTCTTTTAGATTAAATTGAACTTTTTTCCCTTTGTAATTAGGATTTTACTAGCCTATAAATAGGCTCATTACTTTGTACAATTCAATTCATTCAGAGATCAATTCAATTATTTCTTTCAAAGTTCTCTTTTGAGTTCTTTTTTTTTGTTTAAGATTTTTATCTTGTTCTTACTTCGGAGTGCAGATGTCCAATTGCGCGACAACATGTATTTGGTGATCTTCTCCATCATCTAGGTTGCTAAGGGCAATATCCTTAGAGGGTTAGGCGTTACCAAACTCATACGCACGTTTGTCTAAGACATGATCTTGGAAGGGGGTGTTGTCATATCCTATCATTTGGTATTAGTTTCAAGGCATTGTCAGTTTATGGTATTGTTACCCTTTCGATTCTCATATTTCAAAACTTCGTAATCTTTTTTAAACGCTGGAAACTTTATTTTCCCAAATAAATTTTTTGTGTTGTCGATTCTCTTAAAAAAGAAGAAAAAAGAAAAAAAAAAGAAAGAGAAAGAAAAAAAAAAGAAAAATATATAGAAAAAATACAGACAAAAAACAACACAATCTTTAATATTTTTATAGCAGAGTTTTTTTTGGAGTTTTTAAGAGCTTTCAAACACTTCTAAATCGAGAACAGGCAAAAATTTATTTTCCCAAACAGGGTAGAGTCAGTTTTCTAGGTTTCTCTTTGTAACTTAGGCAACTTTGTTTATATTAGAGTGTTGCCATGTTTAGGAGGATAAGATTCATCCATAGCCCTTGGATCGAATCGTTAGAGACCGTTAGATCGAGAGGGCCAAGGCTATAAATAGAGCCCTTCCCTCACCTTTGTAATTCATTCCACACATTCTACATTCTTTGAGTATTAAGAGTTACTCTTTCTCTTCAATCTTTGTCTTGCCAATTGTTCTTGTCTTGCCTAGCCATCATCACCATTTTCCCACAAAGCTTCCGCCGCGTCAAGTTCTAAGCGCTCTAACTTAGATATTCGAAGGCTGACTTAGTCATCGACTTAAGATCGACGACTAAGGTCACACGGGTTAACGAATCAAAACCTAGCCCCGTGACAAATTGCTTCTATATTACGCTAGAGATAGATTTTAAGGACAATAAGAAATTACTTTTCATTTTTATAATATCAAATATTTTTTATTTAATAAAGAATATTCCTTAACAAAACCTTTCTCTTAGAAAATATCGATTCAAGTCAATGTACCAATAAACCGACAATTGCCACGTGTAAACAAGAGAATAAACGAAAATTAAATCTCCACCGACAGCCGTATCTAGAACCAGATAAGGTTACGCGGAGGCTACAGAATGTACCACGTAAGATACTACATGATGAAGAAACCCGTGTTGGATATTGCAACGTCATAGGGAGACGGTGACGGATGGCTCCTAACGACCTAATTATTCAGCTACTGATTAAACCAATACCACCCTTCCACGTATCAAGTGTGGGAAACGTGTCGGTTAGTTAGTACACGTGTCTTCCAACCATTGGATAAGGGGTTGATGGCAAACGCTCTCATGGACAAACCGAAAATGGAAGGGTAAACAACATTCAATGTCACTCAAGTATGAGTTTAATAGTAAATTTGTCTTACTATTTGTATAATATATTAATTTTTTATGGAATTTTAAAAATAAAAATTTTATATAAGATGTGTGGTATAAAAAATTTTGAATGACAAGTTTGCCCGTAAAGAGTTAATTTTTATTTTTGTTGGAAAACTAAAAAATGATAGAAAAACAAATATGTCTTATAAAAGTTGTTGAGTTTTTCAAAATGACATTTTGACTGGGACAATTTTAAAATATAAATGTGACACCTTTACTCGAACAAAAGGAGTAATAAACAAGTCACTTTTCTTTTAAAAGTTACAAACAATTTACTCAATCAAGTATTTGTTACAAACAAGTTACTCAAAAACTACGTCATTTCTCTTCTAATATGACATGTTATAATAACATTTTAGTCTCAAAACTTATGTAGTCTATCAATTTGATCTTAATTCAAAATAATTCAATAAAAAACTATCAGTATTTAAAATTGCATCATTTTAATTTTGATTCTTCTACTGAATTGTTTGTTCTTATCTCAAAAATATTATATTATTTTCTTGTTACTTTCATGGTATATAGCAATTTAACAGTAACTTCTTGCTTTATGACAAAACGCGGTTATTGAACTATTGATTTGATTTGATGAATTCATTTGTTTTGACAGTATCACAAAAAATTTAAACTGAAGTAATTTTTAAATATAAATGATTAAATTTATTTAATTATTTTGAATTATAAAAAAACTAATATAATATATAAGTTTTTGGACTAAAATGTTATTATACCAAATAAAAGTAATATGTTTGTAACAATATGTTAATTGAGTGGCATATTTCTAACAACATGTTAATTGAGTGACTTGTTTATAACAATATGTTAATTGAGTGACATGTTTCTAACATGTTAATTGAGTGACTTGTTTGTAACAATATATTAATTGAGTGAATTGTTTATAAATTTTAAAAAAAATAATTTTTTTTTAAAGAAAACTATAATTAAATGATCCTGTGTCTAGTTTACCTAAAAATAAAACCCAGAAAAACGGGCAACGGATTTTCTTTCCCAACAGTGCTTCGATGGAAAATTCTAATATTCTAGAAAATGTGATTATATTTTACTTGTAAGTTTTGACAAAATTATGAAAATGACAACTTTTCCCCTCCAATATATAGCTGTTAAATTGTTAATTATCTCTCAAATAAAATCATTAAAAACAATATAATTTTAAAATAAAATTTAGAAAATTGATTAATAATTTTTTCCACGAAATATTTTAAAGTTATAAAAAATGTGATTATATTTTACTTGCAACTTTTGTTCCGAATAAGACTTAAAACTAAGTACTCTACGTATATTAAAGATATGCACTTCACGTCAATTGAGTATATTTAACTGACAATATCGTTGTTATAATATAAAAGAAGACGAGGAATCGATTATACTTAATTATTTAATATTATTTGATTTATAGATAAATTTTTTAAATAATATAAATATTATATACTGAATAAAAGAAACTAATCACTTCACTGTTATTTTTGTAAGTAAAGTTTGACTACTGGAATAATTGCAAAAAAGGAAAATATTCCGACTAACGAAGCACGCTTAGCTATTTTGACTACTGGAACCAGATCTCAAGATTAATATTATTAATAAGTAAATAAATAAATGTATTTATTAATTCATCATAAAGATGTGTTAAAATAACATTAATTAATTCATAATTTAAGTTGAAATAAATAAAAAACAATAAATTTTGCCATGGATTGAGTATCTTTTCACGCGTTTTCCTTTTTTTTTTAAAGTGAGTTTTAAATTGTTATCCGTCGAATAATTACTCGTGCCGATTTGGTTAAGATTAACTAACATATGTATGATGTACAGTGTACTAATTAATGAGTATTTGCTTTGATGTTAGGGAGCCTACCCCTAATTTGCAGCAATAAAATATGTAATTATGATTAGGAATGAGTAAAATTGATTTTATTTAAATAAATTGTTTTTTAATTTTAAGTTATTCAAGTCAATTAAAATTAATTATGTATCATAAATTTACTCATATTTTAACAAGTTCAAGATTCATTCACTTGTTAAAAAAATTTCTTATTTTCCTATGTGCTAAGAGATACCCGTTCCTAAGCAACTAATTACGGTTTTGCTCTTTTCTTATCTTCAAAATTTATACGTCTTTACATTTGTGAGAGATTATTGGATAATGCAATGAAAATAAATAAAATAGAATATTCAAAAATAGTTGCTGGGGAAATATGGAGTAGTTTCAACCAACTTTTTTTTCTTGGACCTTATTATATTTTTAATAAAAAATAACCCCTCACTCCTCACATTTTTTTCATATATTATAATCATTTGCTTCTTTATCATTTTTTTATTTATATAATCCATACTTGGCAATTAGCTAGTAGCTAATAGCGTATTACATTAGTTAATAACTGATTGCATTAGCTGATTTGACTAATAGATTGTATAAAAGTGTTTGGTAAAATTATATAATCAAGCAAAATAATATATAAGGACATAATTATATGTAATACTTGTTTGAATAGTTTATTTGTTATCAATATTTTGTATCTATTAATATTAATTAGATTATAAAAAATAATTTTTAATATAATATTACTAAGCACATTTGGAAGATTTATATATTAATTTATTATTTATATAATTATTTTCAATACAATTGAATTAATTATTAAATATAAATATAAATGTGTGAGAATAAAAGAATAAAACAAAAGTATTAGCTTAAAAATGTCACAATGTAAATACATGAAGGTGAATAATTAAAATAAAAAATGTTAATTTAGGTTATTTGGAGATTTTTGATAATTGTAAGAGTAAAAGGGGTTTTATAACTCTTATATCAAAACTTTTAATTTCAAAAATCTCCTATTAGTAGCTTTTCTAAAATTAGAAGTTTTATCTCAATCCGCTATTCTAGTCCGTTCTTCATCAAATATCGAAACTAGCGAATTTGACCGATCAAACCTTTAATATTAACCTACTTTTAATTTTAAATCAAACCATTATTTATCAAACATGTCATTATCTTTTCTTTCCGAGTCTTAGTTTTCAAAAAGAGCAATGTCGCTTCTTTATTTCATGGGTAGGAAGTTTAGAAGACTGTATTGATATTAAGAGACAACACCTATTACTACAATTATATTAATTCTTATCATGAAACAATGATTTTATTTCGATGTGTTGTTTTTTCTTTGACAAATAATCACTGAATTTTTGTAACAAAGCTATAGCGGATTACATTAGCTGATAGCTGATAGCTGATTGCATTAGCTGATTTGACTAGCGGATTATATTAGCTGATTGTATAAAAGTGTTTGGTTAAATTAACTGATAGCTGATAGCTGTTTGATTATTTAAACAAGCAAAATGACATATAAGGACATGATTATATTCAATACTTTTGTGAATAATTTATCAGTTATGAATATTTTGTATCTAATAAATATTAATTAGATTTGTAAAAAATTATTTTTAATATAAATTTTCTAAACATATTTGAAAGATTTATATATTAATTTATTATTTATATAATTATTAAAAAAATTATATGCACATATAAATATGTGATAATAAAAAAATAGAATTAACTTACAAATGTCACCATATAAATTAGTAGTAACAACAAATAAGTTCAATATTTAATATGTTATTATTTATATTAAAAAATGTTATTATTTAATTTATGTTATTTGGAGATTTTTGGTAATTGTTAAGGGTAAAAGAGTCATTACAATTCTAACATCAAACCTCTAATCTCAAAAAGCTCATATTATGAGCTTTTTCAAAATTAGCTTTTTCACCCCAATCCGCTCTTTTAATCCGCTATTTACCAAACATCAATATTAGCGGATTTGACTAGTCAAACCTCTAATTATACCTCAAACCTCTAATTTTTGCCCAAACCTTTGTTTACCAAACAGGGCCAAAGAGAGAAATCACGCTGCCAAAACCAGCAAAAAAAACCTTATTTTTATATTTTCTAACTTTCCTAAAATATTTTCAATGAAATATTTTTTATGTTTTCAAATTTTTTACTCATTTTTGTTTTTATTTTCTAAAACTCATTTTCTATTTTACAACAAACATGTTTTCTCGTCGTTTTTTTTTTAAAAATAAAAATAAAAACGAAAACATACTCTATTTTGTTTCTTTCTATGTCCAACTATCATAGTTATGAAAAAAAAGTTAATTTCTCATGCTTTAGATATTGTTTTGTTTCTTTGTAGGTAACAATCTTTAATTGTCCTCAAGAACTTCTAACAGCTAGCTAGAATTGATAGAGATCGTGTAAAACCTAGCTCAAAATATCTCAATTACAAGAAACATATTGTATAGATTATACTAACGTCAAAGAGTCTAGAGTCTATTAGAATTTAGAGCTTAATTGTCCTAATTGTAAAACACTTGCCATTTATAACTGTCGAAATTGTAAAGTGTTATTCGAGTGGAAATTGTAAAATGTTATTCGAGAGTGAGCCTAATTATTGCAAACATTTAACCTTGTTAGGGTTTTTTCTTTGTTTGTTTTATTTGTAATTACTTTTTAAGAGGGCGTGTATTTAAAGTTTTGGAGTATAAACCTTGAAAGAATCGTAAAATTAAAGATTGTCCTTAAAAGTAAGCAAATATAGTAGATTTGAGAAAATCTTTAGTGATTATGTAATCTTCTAGACCCGCCTATGCGTTACAACGGATCCTAGGAAGTCACATTAGGGTCACAAGAGCGACCCACAGTAAAAATACACATAAAAAACATTTTCCCCCTCAAAACACTTACTAAACTGTAAAATCAACTTATGTTTAAAATACCATTTCAGGAAGTCATTTAAACACATAACAGAAATTTCAGAACGTCTTTTATAGACACTATCATAAAACAATACATGACATACATGCCCACTAACTATATAGTACCGTACTCCAAAGGCATCGCCGAGAGAACTCCGAACACTGATGTCAAACATTATATCATGATATATTCTTTTAACCTGCAATGGTAAAAACAATGTGAGCTTGGAAAAGCTCAGTAATACAAAACTACCAAGAGATGTTATAAGCTCATGCATATATATGGTAGACATAACATTTTCATGATGTTCCATGTAATACCAGTCTCCATTTCTGTTCTACTATTTCGAGGTAGCATCGTGCTAGAGAATAGCGATATTTGTTCTTTATTCGAACATCAAGAATTAGACGGGAATTATATAGGCTGGTAACATACGGAGGTGGAATCAGAGAGCTTAGTGTCTAGTGTGTTCCAACAGTGCAACGTTAATGCATGAAATGTAACAATGCAGTAAACCCTTTTATTTCAAATACATTTGTTTCAAGTAACAATAAAGTTCATTTTAATTATTTATTTACCCTCCAACCATACTCCAGTATATAGTTTCCCCAGAGCAGTATCATGTACATACATTAACCCGAGCCCATTGGGCGTGGGTACCATCCTAAGAGAATACCTTAGAATATGGGCGGCCCTAGCCAAAGCATAAGAACCGAATACGGGCGGACCTAGCCGAAGCATAGGAACTGAAAACGGGCGGACCTAGTCGAAGCATAGGAACCGAAAACGGGCGGACCTAGCTAAAGCATAGGAACCGAAAACGGGCGGACCTAGCTAAAGCATAGGAACCGAAAACGGTCGGACTTACCAACTGGATCAAGGCTGAACCGTCAGTAACTTCATATCATATCCCAAGTACCCTAGTGAATCAGATCATCAATAGTTCATTAGTCAATAACAATATTTTTAGTAATACATTATCCATATAGCAAGTTTGTCATATCGGGTGCATAGACATATATTAGAAATACAGTACGATCATGCTTAATTTATAAAACATGTCATGTTCCTGTGAATTCAAGTATGTCAGTCATGTGCACGCGATCATTATTATAACATGTAAATCAGTATGCAAAAACAGTCGTGTAGAACACATGGAACACAGTAGGTGGAACAGTTTAATTCTTGGAGATACTTGGCATTTACAGAAGGGAACACAATAAACTTTTGACAAATTGAACGGATTTTTGAAACGAGGCCCCTATTAAAAGGGGGTTCATATGAACGGTTCAAACCAGATATTCAGGAGTTGATACATCAAGATCTTTGAGAGTTTAGATATATCATGAGTGATTTAGTCATTTAAGCTTACAAGGGCATTATGGTCATTTTATCATACATGGGCATTTTGGTAATTTATACCAACAAGGCATAAACAGTGACTCAAGAATTCTATTTGCTCATCAGGTTTCTAACCAGGCATTCATAGATTTTCTATGTCAAGATCTTTCATGATATCAGATACATTCAGGGCTATTTTGATTACTTTGGCCAACAAGGGCATTTTAGTCATTTAACTATCAGGGGTGATTTTGTAATTTAGCCCAATAATGATTTACAATATTTAAGATTTCCAGAGGTTTATCGAGCCTCCAATGTAACGCCCGTGTTTTGGGCCTAGGAGTTAACCGAGTTTATAATTCGAGTCAATAAAACTTAATTTAATCATTTCAACCTAAATAGTGACCTAACTGAACTTTAGTAAAAAGAGGAGGACTCATATTGTAATTTACCCAAATTATTTGAAAAAGGATGACAACTTCCCATATTGTCATCTTTTCCCCCCTTTTTTCCCCATAACCCACGTGAAGCTTCCCTCTCCCCTCTCTCAAAACCTCTCAAATATCAAGTCACTATTCCATTCATTTTCTTCTTCAATCCAAGGTGTTTTACAAAGGTAATTGTGTTTTCTAAGTCTCCTCTTTATCCCCTATCCAACCATTGTCTTAGATTTAAAAAATATGGGGTTTTGGAAATTAGGGTTTATGTTAAAATTTGGGTTTTTAAAGGGGTTTTCCATTTGGTTTTGATAAATTGAGTTGGGGTTTTAGTTAATCTTGTTAAAAGGTGTAACATATATCAATTTGGTTGAATTTGGATGAAAATTCGTAGTGGGTCCTTAGGGCAAATTTTAAGGTATTAAAATTTGGGTTTTTGGTGGGTTTAGTGTTGAAATTGGAGGGCTGATGGTCTACCTATGTTAGGAGGGTGATTTGGGATGTTTTGGAAGTCATTTGGGTGTTTGGAAATGGGTATTTCAGCCACGGGTTATTGGAATACGAAAATTGGGTTTTTGAGATATTATGTGGTTTGGGAAATTGTGGAAATTGGGTTGTGTTTGCAAAGTGAGTTGATGGTTGAGTTAGCATTGAATTGAGAAGTAATGTATGTGTTTTGTTTGACTAGAAGCAAGAGGAAACGTTGAGGAGGCTTTGGGACCGAATCCGGATTCGTAGGAGGATTGGTTCGAATTGCTAAGGAAGGGCGGTGAGTGGTCTTAACTTGTTTTAAAGTTTGGTTCGAGCATGAGTAGTGTGTGTGTGTAAAGTGTGCTTGGTAGGCCACTTCCTTATAATCCAAGTAGTTAATTTAGTCTTGTTTTCCTTAAATGCCAATGTGCTTAATGACTATGCTCTTGTACTTGTGATTATATGGTGCATGTATATATATATCATGATGTGGATATATGTGATGAGCATGAGTGTGGTTGATGATATGTCATTGATGATGATAATTGGCACTAAAATAATTACCGGTTGTAAATGATCGATCATTAGGATTAGTGTGCACACAAATTGAGTCAAAACGTACGTGGCCTTGATGGCGTTAAGTCATCAAGGAGGAGTACGGTGATGTAATATTCCACCGGAAGCTTTTATCTATTTCTACGGGATGATGAGTGGAATCCCATCCGTAGGGCATGTGGCGATGAGTGGAATCCCGCACATGCAAGGTCCGGTGATGAGTGAAATCCCACCGAGGTAAAGTGTTGTTGAGGTTTAAATCCGCACAGTCGGGGTAATTTAAAGTGGCCAATTAACTTGTTCATATATTGTGATATGTGATGGTGATTTATGATTGTTGATTATTGATGCTTGATGCTTAGTATGAAGTAAGATGCCATACTATGCCACTTGAAAGACTAGCTAGGTCTACTTGATTTCATGTCAATGCTTGATATATGTGAGATTAGGATTTAACATGCTTGAACCCTGCATTGTTGATGTTTTTCGTTTTAGAGCACCCTCACTAAGCTTATAGCTTACGCTCTCAATGTTCAACAATGCAGATCGTTAGCGTGGCGTTAGCTCGAGGCAAGGCAAGAAGGGCTTCCAAGTTGTGACTCAAGTATGGTGGTGATTTTGTATTAGTTAGCAATGTGGCATGGGTTGTGTATGAGCTTGTATGGCTCATTGGCATGTGTTATTTTGTTGAATGGTTGTTAGTTGTTTATGAGCTTTCTTAGACTCCTTGTTATATCACTTTTGTATGGCTTGTGTTGCCATGTTGAATTGTAATTCATGCCTAAATTGCTTATCTTGAATGTTGGCCATGTGCCTTTGAAGTTGCCTATATGTTTGGATGTTGAAGTATGAACTTTGAATGCTTAAATGCCATCTTGAGTCCTTTGCATGAGTTCCTTGTTGTTTATACATGTTGGGTGCTTGTATGGCTATATAGTGGTATGTAAATGTTGTATGAGTGCTTGTTTGGGTCTAGGGAAGTCCTAAATTACTCGTGCCGATTTGGTTAAGATTAACTAACATATGTATGATGTACAGTGTACTAATTAATGAGTATTTGATTTGATGTTAGGGAGCCTACCCCTAATTTGCAGCAATAAAAATTAGACACTTAGAGGGGGGAACACGGACCGCGTAAAATATGTAATTATGATTAGGCATAAGTAAAATTGATTTTATTTAAATAAATTGTTTTTTTAATTTTAAGTTATTCAAGTCAATTAAAATTAATTATGTATCATAAATTTACTCATATTTTAACAAGTTCAAGATTCATTCACTTGTTAAAAAAATTTCTTATTTTCCTATGTGCTAAGAGATACCCGTTCCTAAGCAACTAATTACGGTTTTGCTCTTTTCTTATCTTCAAAATTTATACGTCTTTACATTTGTGAGAGATTATTGGATAATGCAATGAAAATAAATAAAATAGAATATTCAAAAATAGTTGCTGGGGAAATATGGAGTAGTTTCAACCAACTTTTTTTTCTTGGACCTTATTATATTTTTAATAAAAAATAACCCCTCACTCCTCACATTTTTTTCATATGTTATAATCATTTGCTTCTTTATCATTTTTTTTATTTATATAATCCATACTTGGCAATTAGCTAGTAGCTAATAGCGTATTACATTAGTTAATAACTGATTGCATTAGCTGATTTGACTAATAGATTGTATAAAAGTGTTTGGTAAAATTATATAATCAAGCAAAATAATATATAAGGACATAATTATATATAATACTTGTTTGAATAGTTTATTAGTTATCAATATTTTGTATCTATTAATATTAATTAGATTATAAAAAATAATTTTTAATATAATATTACTAAGCACATTTTGAAGATTTATATATTAATTTATTATTTATATAATTATTTTCAATACAATTGAATTAATTATTAAATATAAATATAAATGTGTGAGAATAAAAGAATAAAACAAAAGTATTAGCTTACAAATGTCACAATGTAAATACATGAAGGTGAATAATTAAAATAAAAAATGTTAATTTAGGTTATTTGGAGATTTTTGATAATTGTAAGAGTAAAAGGGTTTTATAACTCTTATATCAAAACTTTTAATTTTAAAAATCTCCTATTAGTAGCTTTTCTAAAATTAGAAGTTTTATCTCAATCCACTATTCTAGTCCGTTATTCATCAAATATCGAAATTATCGAATTTTACCGGTCAAACCTTTAATATTAATCTACTTCTAATTTTAAATCAAACCATTATTTATCAAGCATGACATTATCTTTTCTTTCCGAGTCTTAGTTTTCAAAAAGAGCAATGTCGCTTCTTTATTTCATGGGTAGGAAGTTTAGAAGACTGTATTGATCTTAAGAGACAACACCTATTACTACAATTATATTGATTCTTATCATGAAACAATGATTTTATTTCGATGTGTTATTTTTTTTGACAAATAATCACTGAATTTTTGTAACAAAGCTGATAGCGGATTACATTAGCTGATAGGTGATAGCTGATTGCATTAGCTGATTTGACTAGCGAATTGTATTAGCTGATTGTATAAAAGTGTTTGGTAAAATTAACTGAGAGCTGATAGCTGTTTGATTATTTGAACAAGCAAAATGACATATAAGGACATGATTATATTCAATACTTTTGTGAATAATTTATCAGTTATGAATATTTTGTATCTAATAAATATTAAAAATTATTTTTAATATAAATTTTCTAAACATATTTGAAAGATTTATATATTAATTTATTATTTATATAATTATTAAAAAAAATTATATGCACATATAAATATGTGATAATAAAAAAATAGAATTAACTTACAAATGTCACCATATAAATTAGTAGTAACAACAAATAAGTTCAATATTTAATATGTTATTATTTATATTAAAAAATGTTATTATTTAATTTAGGTTATTTGGAGATTTTTGGTAATTGTTAAGGGTAAAAGAGTCATTACAACTCTAACATCAAACCTCTAATATCAAAAAGCTCATATTAGGAGCTTTTTCAAAATTAGCTTTTTCACCCCAATCCGCTCTTTCAATCCGCTATTTACCAAACTTCAATATTAGCGGATTTGACTAGTCAAACCTCTAATTATACCTCAAACCTCTAATTTTTGTCCAAACCTCTGTTTACCAAACAGGGCCAAAGAGAGAAATCACGCTGCCAAAACCAGCAAAAAAAAACCTTATTTTTATATTTTCTAACTTTCCTAAAATATTTTCAATGAAATATTTTTTTATGTTTTCAAAATTTTTACTCATTTTTGTTTTTATTTTCTAAAACTCATTTTCTATTTTACAACAAACATGTTTTCCTCGTCGTTTTCTATTTTCTAAAAATATAAAAATAAAAACGAAAACATACTCTATTTTGTTTCTTTCTCTGTCCAACTATCATAGTTATGAAAAAAAGTTAATTTCTCATGCTTTAGATATTGTTTTGTTTCTTTGTAGGTGACAATCATTAATTGTCCTCAAGAACTTCTAACAGCTAGCTAGAATTGATAGAGATCGTGTAAAACCTAGCTCAAAATATCTCAATTACAAGAAACATATTGTATAGATTATACTAACGTCAAAGAGTCTAGAGTCTATTAGAATTTAGAGCTTAATTGTCTTAATTGTAAAACACTTGCCAGTTATTACTGTCGAAATTGTAAACTGTTATTCGAGTGTGAGCCTAATTATTGCAAACATTTAACCTTGTTAATTAGGGTTTTTTCTTTCTTTGTTTTATTTGTAATTACTTTTTAAGAGGGTGTGTATTTAAAGTTTTGGAGTATAAACCTTGAAAGAATCGTAAAATTAAAGATTGTCCTTAAAAGTAAGCAAATATAGTAGATTTGAGAAAATCTTTAGTGATTATGTAATCTTCTAGACCCGCCTATGCGTTACAACGGATCCTAGGAAGTCACATTAGGGTCACAAGAGCGACCCACAGTAAAAATACACATAAAAACATTTTCCCCCTCAAAACACTTACTAAACTATAAAATCAACTTCTGTTTAAAATATCATTTCAGGAAGTCATTTAAACACATAACATAAATTTCAGAACGTCTTTTATAGACACTATCATAAAACAATACACGACATACATGCCCACTAACTATACAGTACCGTACTCCAAAGGCATCGCCGAGAGAACTCCGAACACTGATGTCAAACATTATATCATGATATATTCTTTTAACCTGCAATGGTAAAAACAACGTGAGCTTGGAAAAGCTTAGTAATACAAAACTACCAAGAGATGTTATAAGCTCATGCATATATATGGTAGGCATAACATTTTCATGATGTTCCATGTAATAATAGTCTCCATTTCTGTTCTACTATTTCGAGGTAGCATCGTACTAGAGAATAACGATATTTGTTCTTTATTCAAACATCGAGAATTAGACGGGAATTATATAGGCTGGGAACATACGGAGGTGGAGTCAGAGAGTTTAGTGTCTAGTGTGTTTCAACAGTGCAACGTTAATGCATGAAATGTAACAATGGAGTAAACCCTTTTATTTCATATACATTTGTTTCAAGTAACAATAAAGTTCATTTTAATTATTTATTTACCCTCCAACCATACTCCAGTATATAGTTTCCCCCAGAGCAGTATCATGTACATGCATTAACTCGAGCCCATTGGGCGTGGGTACCATCCTAAGAGAATACCTTAGAATACGGGCGACCCTAGCCAAAGCATAAAAACCAAATACGGGCGGACCTAGCCGAAGCATAGGAACTGAAAACGGGCGGACCTAGCCGAAGCATAGGAACCGAAAACGGGCGGACCTAGCTAAAGCATAGGAACCGAAAACAGTCGGACTTACCAACTAGATCAGGGCTGAGCCGTCAGTAACTTCATATCATATCCCAAGTACCCTAGTGAATCAGATCATCAATAGTTCATTAGTCAATAACAATATTTTTAGTAATACATTATCCATATAGCAAGTTTGTCATATCGGGTGCATAGGCATATATCAGAAATACAGTACGATCATGCTTAATTTATAAAACATGTCATGTTCCTGTGAATTCAAGTATGTCAGTCATGTGCACACGATCATTTTTATAACATGTAAATCAGTATGCAAAAACAGTCGTGTAGAACACATGGAACATAGTAGGTGGAACAGTTTAATTCTTGGAGATACTTGGCATTTACAGAAGGGAACACATTAAACTTTTGACAATTTGAACGGATTTTTGAAACGAGGCCCCTATTAAAAGGGGGTTCATATGAACGGTTCAAACCAGATATTCAGGAGTTGATACATCAAGATCTTTGAGAGTTTAGATATATCATGAGTGATTTAGTCATTTAAGCCTACAAGGGCATTATGGTCATTTTATCATACATGGGCATTTTGGTAATTTATACCAACAAGGCATAAACAGTGACTCAGGAATTCTATTTGCTCATCAGGTTTCTAACCAGGCATTCATAGATTTTCTATGTCAAGATCTTTCATGATATCAGATACATTCAGGGCTATTTTGATTACTTTGGCCAACAAGGGCATTTTAGTCATTTAACTATCAGGGGTGATTTTTTAATTTAGCCCAATAATGATTTACAATATTTAAGATTTCCAGAGGTTTATCGAGCCTCCAAAACCATTTGAACTAACATATCCCAACCTTGTAGTACTAACCAAACCTTCTAATGTATCCGGGTGTATCGTATATCTGAACGGTTGCTTTCATATTTCACCACAGGACTTGCCACGGAGTAGTCGAACTTATATTTTGTGCGGAAAAACTTTCAACCTTATATTAATGTAACACCCGGGTTTGAGGGTCGGATGGAAATAATATTAAAATATTATTTCGGGTTTATAATTAAAATAATAATATATTTTTAATGGGCTTCGTGATTTCAAAACAATTAAAGTATATGTTGGGCCTATCTTCTAAGTCCAAATTCCATGGACCTTAGAAGATGATAATTTTAGCCATTCATTAATAGCATTTTGGTAATAAAAGGGACTTTCCCCTTTTCTATTAAAAATAAAAGTTTTGTCATCATTTTCCCCACTCCCCCATTTTAGAATCTCACGACAAGAAGAGAGCTTTCTCTTCATCTCACTCTTTCATCTTCTTTCTTCTTCATTCTTGGAGCTTTTTGAAAGGTAAACATATTTTTGACTTGGCCTTGGTCTCCTCTTCATTTTGGTATCTTTAGATTTCACTAAAACTAGGTTTTTTGTAATTTGGGTTTTTAAAAGTTTGGGTTAAAGGATGGATCTTTATGGGTTTTTATCAAAGCTATTGATTTAATATTGTTAGATATGTTGTTTATGAACCTTGAGGTCCAACATAGTTGATTTTTACATGGTTTTATGTTGATTCCCGAATTTGGGTTTTAATTGGGGGTTTTGAAGGGTTTAAAGGTTGGTTTTGGGGGTGCTTGATGTTGGAAATCATTGGCTGATGGTTATGCTATGTTTGGGTAGTGTTTTGAACATGTTTAAGAGTGCTTTAGATGACTACATTGCTGATTTTTGATGGGTCTTTGTGGAAGTACGAAAATGAGAAATTTAAGAATGAACTTGACTTTGAATTGTGAGAATTGTAGTGGATTTGTGTGTTGGTGTTAAACTTTGGGTTTGTGGCTGATTTTGAGGTCAGTGTATTGTTTTTGAGTGGTTAGAGGCAAGAGGAAACACTAGAGAAGTTTCAGGCTCAAATCCGGAAACTTGGATGCTTGGTAGGCTAGTCGACTTGTGCAAATGGAGTGGTCGGTGAGTGGTTACTGTTTTTAAATGGCTTTCAAATTTTGGTTCAAGCATGTGAACCTAGGATGGGCTTGGTAAACCCACCTAGAGTTGAGATTAGAGTGGTAGCCTAATCTCAAGCTTAGCTTAGGAAACCTTTGGTTGAACTCCTAATTGCTTATTAGGCCTCATGTTTAATTGTGATTGTGTTGGCTATGCATAATGTGTTATACATCTATATTGAGGCTTGGGTTGATGCATTGATATATGCATGTGGATTGTGTATGATAGTGATCATGGTGAGTACGTGCTAAGCACGGAAGTTGTTTTGAAATGATGTTGTGAAAGGTTATGAATTGTGTTTAATATTGGCACTAGTATGCTTGGGTACAATGATCGATCATTAGGATGAGTGTGCACACGAGAGTCAAAGTCGCGCGTGGCCTTGATGGCGTTAAGGCACCAAGGAGGAGTACGGTGATGTAATATCCCACCGGAAATGTTTATATATTAGTCGGTGATGAGTGGAATCCCATCGACGGGGCGTGAGGATGAGTGGAATCCCCTCCGCGAGAACCGATGATGAGTGCTATCCCACCGAAGGTAATGTTTGTGTTGGAAATGCGTTCCAACGTGTTATCCGCGTATTCGAGTCATAACTAGGTGCCAATATGAGATTATACATATGTGCCAATATGATATGAAATGTGATTTCCAATATGAATCGATATATGATGTGGTTAATACATTGAGTTATGTATCATTGTATGTTGAGCTTATGAGTTGTTGAGCATGGCATAATGTTGATTATATGTTCATGCATCATGTATACTTTGGCTCTTGTGGATCAGAGGTAAGATCATGCATTCCATCATGGTAGTTGCTCGTGCTTGGACCCTGCATTGTCGAAGGTTTGTTTTATGATCTTACCCTCACTAAGCTTTTATGCTTACGCTCCTTTTTGTTCGACAATGCAGATCAGTGGCTTGTGGGTGGCAAGGGCACGGAAAGGTCTCCAAGTGTCGCTTGTGGTTAGCTCAAGTATGATCTTTAAATTGTAGATGGTAATAGTCAAGCAATGGGATAAGTGTTGTTGATTTGAGATTGGATGTATGTTGATGTTGGTTTGGCCTTTGCTTGCTTTGTTTGAGTTGTAAATCTTGCTTATGATGCATGTCATGAATGCTTGTATGTTTTGTTTCTAAGGCATGAGCCTTTAAGTGCTAAGTATGTCTCTTTTGAGTGAATGCATGAATTCCTTGAATGAATGATCCTTGTTTGTTTTGAATGCCATGTATGTTGAAATCTTGGTAGTTAAATGATGTATGTATGTTGTTTGTGGCTAGGGGAGTCGTAAATTGCATCTAGAATCGAGTTTTGTGTTGTTTTACTGAAATTTGAGGTCTTGCAGTGCAGGGCGTATCGATATGCCTGAGGGCCGTATCGATACGGTTTGCCCCCCATGACTCAGTTTTAGCTTGGTGTATCGATACTCGGGGGCGTATCGGTATGCTCAAAGCTCACTGGAAATCCGAGAAATTTGTGAGGCCTTGGCGTATCGATACGGGCTCTAAACGTATCGGTACGGGGTTATCTCGTTGACCACGAAATGTTGACCGAGAAGGGTGTATTGATACGGTCTTCCTGGTTGACCGAAGGATGTTGACCTTGGTCAAGGTGTATCGATACCTTTGACAGGTGTATCGATACGACCTGCTTAAAAAGGAAAATTGGGCTTTTTTAAAGTCCTTTTTTGGATGGGCGTTGATATGTTGCTTGTGTTTCCGCTGTCGTGTTTCACATAGGACTTAGAAATGCATTTAGACAAGATATAAATAAAAGAAATTTTCTGGGGTTGCTAACCGAGGTGGGACCTTAACGAGTTTCACATCGGTTTTCCCCGTGTAGCCTACTCGGACCGGTCAGCCATCCAGGCCGGGGCGAGGGGGTTACATTTGTTTGTATCAGAGCCTAAGGTTTCCGAGACCTTGGGCAGGTAAGTGAGGTAAGTTTAATTTTTGTGTTGTAATTGCACGGTGGTTGCTTGTTTGTCAAGTATGCTCGATGTATGTTTGTTTGATTGTGAATGTATGTTGCTTGAAGCATGTTGAGTAGAGCCCCATTACTTCTATTACATCGGAAAAAGAGATTTTAAGTGAGGGAATCATACTTGAGCCGCTTGGACCCTTTCCTTTGCTAACCCAGTTTGTATGTTAAATTATTGTTGTTGTCGATTTATTGCTTTTTGGTAAGTTTGAGGCCAAGGCGTGGGCCGTGAATCGGTAAGTAGAAGCTCTGGTTTCTGAAAATGTGGATGATGTGGAGGGAGTTCATCGCTTCAGTCAGTGAAGTATGGTTGTACCGGAGTTGAGGTACAATTGGTTTGTTCGAGTCCGTGTGTATGTGGGTTGATTCTTGTTGGCGAGGGACGATGAGACCGATTCTAGTATTAGCTGGTAAAAAGAAGTGAAGACCTATGAGTGGGAGTCAGAGTGGTATCGATGTTATAGTGGATAAGCCCTTGGTACAGTTTTGAGTTTGTTCCCTCTTGTTGATTCTGAATCTATACTTCTGTATATTGTTAGCAAGCATGCAAAGTTTGAATGTGCCCGATGAAGTGTCAGAGGTAGGTATGAGTACCTTAGTTATTTTGGCGAGATCAAGGTAAGGGTTTCGTGTGAGTAATCTGAAAATTCAGAAATGTTAGGCGGTGACCGTTGGGGTTTTGGCCTATGGTTTTAATGCAAGACAATCGGTCAGTATTCGTGAGTGGGAATCGATTTGTGTAATTGGGCCAGTGTGCGTTTGAGTTGTCTTCCAGCAAGAGAGAGAGATGAAGTCACTTCTGATATAGTCGAGCTGAGAATGAAGTCTTGAGCTTTGGCTTCAGATTGTTTGGTAGTCGGGTGTTTTGAGTCGTCAAGACCGGTGTTATAGAACAAGTTCCAGCATGAATGTTTGTGTGTGATCAGAACTAAATTTGAGGTTCATAGATGCTTTAAGAACGGTTTTGAAAAGTTAGGTTATGTTGAAGGACCAGCCTGAAAACAAGAGAATCGAAAACTATCAGCTGTGTACACATGAAGTTGCAATTTCTGCGGATTCGTCCTTTTGTGTGAGCATGCAAAGGAATTTGATATACCTGTTGAGATCTTAGATGTAGGGACACATGTGACTAGACCTTTTGATGGGATAATGGTGGTCAGAAAGATGTACGGAAGATGTTTGTTGATGGTTCAGGGTTACATGTTCCCAGTGGATGTGAAGTTATTATCTTTTTACGGTTTTGATGTAACATTTGGCATGGTTTGGCTTGTAGAACACAGAGCTAGAGTATATTTTGAGACTAAGAGAGAGTTGCCTAGAAGTTGCATATTTCTGTGAGACTGTAGTAGTAAGTGAGGATGTGAACTTCTTATCGAATGTTTATCCAGCTTTAGAGGTCAAAGATTGACTGAGTTTAGTTGACAGGCTTGCCTAGCAAATGTGATGGATTTGATTTTTGAATGAAGATTAGACCGCAAAATGTTAGAATAGTTTGTGATTTTCCTAGAAGTGTTTGCAAGAATTGCCCGGTTTGTCCCCTGACAGGGAAGAAGAGTTTGCTATTGAGACCGTCTTCGAGTTTGCTCCTGCTTTGATTTCTCTGTATCTTATGGTTCCCAAAAGAATTGAGAGTGTTGAAGAACCAACTTCGAGATTTGTTAGATCGTAGATTCATTAGGCCTAGTACATCATCCTAGAGTATGACAGTGCAATTTGTGAAGAAGAGAGAAGACAATATGAGAATGTGTTTAGATTACAGACAATAGAAACAATTGACAGTGAGTAATTAGTATCCATTTTCGAACATCAGTGATTTGTTGACCAGTTAGTGTGTGCACCAGTCTTTTCAAGATTAATTTGATATCCGATTTCTACCAGTTGAAAGTGAGAGAAGTTGATGTACCGAAGACAGCTTTTGGGGCAAGATGTGATCACTTTGAGTTCTGAGTTATGCCGTTTTGTTTGACTAGTGTGTCGGCCACTTTTATAGAGATGTCGAGCAGAATATTTCCTGAGTTCCTTGATCAGTTTGTAATAGTTCTCATAGATGATACATGGGTATATTCATGTACCGAAGAAGACCATGACCAGCTTTGGAGTTAGTGTTGTAGGTCCTATTAGAGAATCAATTGTATGCCAAGTTGAGCAAACGTGAACTCCGAGTCAAGAAGGATGTTATCCTAGGACATGTAGATCAGCTGAGTGTATTAGAGTAAATCCTATGTAGGCAGAAGAAGATGTGAATTGGAAGAAACTGAAGACAATGACATGTATCTATAGTTCCTAAGTCTAGCAATGTAACTATCGGAGGTTTGTAAATGATCTTTTGAAGATAGCTGCTCCATTGACAGATTGCTACAGAAGAATGTTCAGTTGTGTGGTCAGATGTGAGACAACGAGTCCTTGAGAAACAGAAAGAAACTTTGAAGAGAGCTTCGACCTTGGTCCAGCCTATATCAGAGAAAGAATTTGTGAACCATAATGATGCGTTACATGTAGGGTTAGGTTGTGTGCTTATGCAAGACAGAAGATTTGTGGCTTATTCATCGAGATAGTTGAAAGACCATGAAAAGAATTATCCGACACAAGACATAGAGTTAATTACAGTTGTGATTGCTTCGAAGACTTAGAGACAAAGCATGTATAGTAAGAAATGCACAGTATATACACTTATCATCAGAGCTTGAAATATTAGACGACTTAGGAAGAATTGAAACTAGAACAACATAAGTTGTTAGAAAATCTTGAAGACCGTAATCTCGAGATTGAGTACCATCCGAAGAGAGTCAACGCAGTAACCGATGCTTCGAGTTATATTTGTTGTTAGATTAGTAGTTGAGTTGCGAGCTATATTTGTCGGATTCAGTTTACCGAATGAAAGTAGTTTTGTGGCCGAGTTCCATGTTAAACCTACTTTGAGTCAGATACTTGAAGAGAAACAGTTGCAAGACAAGTTCTTGGCACCTCACGTGCAAGACATGGTAGAAGGAAGACCTTCAGATTTCAGTTTCAGAGATGATAGAGTTTTGCATTTTAGAGACAGAATTGTTGTACCGATTGACATAGTGTTTTGAGACGTATTGTTTTGACCGAAGCACACGACAGTTCCTTGTATTGCATCTGAGTAGTATGAAGACGTATTGTGGGTTGAAGAGGAGTACTTATGGATTGAGTTGATGGATGATGTGGTTTAGTATGAGAGTAAGTGTGTAATTTGCCAGTGTGTCAAGGCCGAGCATCAGTTTTCTTCTAGTTTGTTACATCCGTGGAAGATTCTTAATGAAAGTGGGTAATAGAGATTTGAGATTTTGACTAGATTTTTGAAGACGTTTGCATAGTGTTTGGTTACCTGTTGAAGTCAGATGGTTAGTCAGAAAAAGTTATCGGTCGAGTATTCAAACGGTACCGTATGAGATTGTGAATTGGGCTAGTTCTGTTGTTTACTTGTTGTGGTTACCACCAGAGTTAGAAAGGAGTTTGTGATGTGTTCTGTGTATCTATGATTCGGAAGTGTGAGTCAGATTTGTTTCGTGCTATGTTGTTGAAGAGATTGAGTTGAGTTTAAAATTGACATGCATTGAAGGACCCATTGAGATCTTAGGATCAGATAGCTAATGTTGTGTGGTAAGTCTAACGAGTTGGTGAGTATGTTGGGGTGAGAAAGAAAGTGTGGGGGAGCATGTTCCAGTTACTCTTCCTGTTCGATAAATTTCGGGGACAAATTTCCTTAAGTGGGGGAGAGTTGTAACACCCGGGTTTGTGGGTCGGATGGAAATAATATTAAAATATTATTTCATGTTTATAATTAAAATAATAATATATTTTTAATGGGCTTCGTGATTTCAAAACAAGTATATGTTGGGCCTATCTTCTAAGTCCAAATTCCATGGACCTTAGGAGATGATAATTTTAGCCATTCATTAATGGTATTTTGGTAATAAAAGGGACTTTCAAATTTAAATCCCCTTTTCTATTAAAAATAAAAGTTTTGTCATCATCTTCCCCAGTCCCCCATTTTAGAATCTCACGACAAGAAGAGAGCTTTCTCTTCATCTCACTCTTCCATCTCCTTTCTTCTTCATTCTTGGAGCTTTTTGAAAGGTAAACATATTTTTGACTTGGCCTTGGTCTCCTCTTCATTTTGGTATCTTTAGATTTCACTAAAACTAGGTATTTTGTAATTTGGGTTTTTGAAAGTTTGGGTTAAAAGATGGAGCTTTATGGGTTTTTATCAAAGCTATTGATTTAATATTGTTAGATATGTTGTTTATGAACCTTGAGGTCCAACATAGTTGATTTTTACATGGTTTTATGTTGATTCCCGAATTTGGGTTTTAATGGGGTTTTTGAAGGGTTTAAAGGTTGGTTTTGGGGGTGCTTGATGTTGGAAATCATTGGCTGATGGTTATACTATGTTTGGGTAGTGTTTTGAACATGTTTAAGAGTGCTTTGGATGACTACATTGCTGATTTTTTATGGGTCTTTGTGGAAGTACGAAAATGAGAAATTTAAGAATGAACTTGACTTTGAATTGTTAGAATTGTAGTGGATTTGTGTGTTGGTGTTAAACTTTGGGTTTGTGGCTGATTTTGAGATCAGTGTATTGTTTTTGAATGGTTAGAGGCAAGAGGAAACAATGGAGAAGCTTCGGGCTCAAATCCGGAAACTTGGATGCTTGGTAGGCTAGTCGGCTTGTGCAAATGGACTGGTCGGTGAGTGGTTACTGTTTTTAAATGGCTTTCAAATTTTGGTTCAAGCATGTGAACCTAGGATGGGCTTGGTAAACCCACCTAGAGTTGAGATTAGAGTGGTAGCCTAATCTCAAGCTTAGCTTAGGAAACCTTTGGTTGAACTCCTAATTGCTTATTAGGCCTCATGTTTAATTGTGATTGTGTTGGCTATGTATAATGTGTTATACATGTATATTGAGGCTTGGGTTGATACATTGATATATGCATGTGGATTGTGCATGATAGTGATCATGGTGAGTACGTGCTAAGCACGGAAGTTGTTTTGAAATGATGTTGTGAAAGGTTATGAATTGTGTTTAATATTGGCACTAGTATGCTTGGGTACAATGATCGATCATTAGGATGAGTGTGCGCACGAGAGTCAAAGTCGCGCGTGGCCTTGATGGCGTTAAGGCACCAAGGAGGAGTACGGTGATGTAATATCCCACCGGAAATGTTTATATATTAGTCGGTGATGAGTGGAATCCCATCGACGAGGCGTGAGGATGAGCGGAATCCCCTCCGCGAGAACCGATGATGAGTGTAATCCCACCGAAGGTAATGTTTGTGTTGGAAATGCGTTCCAACGTGTTATCCGCGTATTCGAGTCATAACTAGGTGTCAATATGAGATTATACATATGTGCCAATGTGATATGAAATGTGATTTCCAATATGAATCGATATATGGTGTGGTTAATACATTGAGTTATGTATCATTTTATGTTGAGCTTATGAGTTGTTGAGCATGGCATAATGTTGATTATATGTTCATGCATCATGTATACTTTGGCTCTTGTGGATCGGAGGTAAGATCATGCATTCCATCATGGTAGTTGCTCGTGCTTGGACCCTGCATTGTCGAAGGTTTGTTTTATGAGCTTACCCTCACTAAGCTTTTATGCTTACGCTCCTTTTTGTTCGACAATGCAGATCAGTGGCTTGTGGGTGGCAAGGGCAAGGAAAGGTCTCCAAGTGTCGCTTGTGGTTAGCTCAAGTATGATCTTTAAATTGTAGATGGTAATAGTCAAGCAATGGGATAAGTGTTGTTGATTTGAGATTGGATGTATGTTGATGTTGGTTTGGCCTTTGGTTGCTTTGTTTGAGTTGTAAATCTTGCTTATGATGCATGTCATGAATGCTTGTATGTTTTGTTTCTAAGGCATGAGCCTTTAAGTGCTAAGTATGTCTCTTTTGAGTGAATGCATGAATCCCTTGAATGAATGATCCTTGTTTGTTTTGAATGCCATGTATGTTGATATCTTGGTAGTTAAAGGATGTATGTATGTTGTTTGTGGCTAGGGGAGTCGTAAATTGCATCTAGAATCGAGTTTTGTGTTGTTTTGCTGAAATGTGAGGTCTTGCAATACAGGGCGTATCGATACGCCTGAGGGCCGTATCGATACGGTTTGCCCTCCAGGACTCATTTTTGGCTTGGTGTATTGATACTCGGGGGCGTATCGGTACGCTCAAAGCTCATTGGAAATCCGAGAAATTGGTGAGGCCTTGGCGTATCGATACGGGCTCTAAGCGTATCGGTACGGGGTTATCTCGTTGACCACGAGATGTTGACCGAGAAGAGCGTATCGATATGCTCAAGGGCTGTATCGATACGGTCTTCCTGTTTGACCGAAGGATGTTGACCTTGGTCAAGGCGTATCGATACCCTTGACAGGTGTATCGATACGGCCTGCTTAAAAAGGAAAATGGGTTGTTTTAAAGTGCTGTTTTGGATGGGCATTGATATGCTGCTTGTGTTTCCGCTGTCGTGTTTCACGTAGGACTTAGAAATGTATTTAGACAAGATATAAATAAAAGAAATTTTCTAGGGTTGCTAACCGAGGTGGGACCTTAACGGGTTTCACATCGGTTTTCCGCGTGTAGCCTACTCGGACCGGTCAGCCATCCAGGTCGGGGCGAGGGGGTTACAATTAATAAGTGATTGATGTGCAAGAGTCATGCTTCAACCCTCAGCTTTATTGGCATTTCTAGAATTTTATGAAAGGCAATTTACTTATTCCAGTCAAAGGGGTATTTTAGTCATTTTGAAGACCGGGATATCCATCATTCATGTCAATTGAACCATTTATAGTATTTCAGTCATTTAAGTACTCGTGGTGTTTCAGTCATTCAAGAAATTTCGGTACCTCCAACCACCTCATGCATTTCAAAACTCAAAGGTTTATCCATCATTCTAGTTAATTTGCAAACCTTATTGTCTGAGGATACTTCAACCTTTTTGGTCAATAAGATCATTCTGATTAATTTAACCATAACAATATTTCCAATACTTTTTGTCATTTCAATCAATTCAATATTTTGAGCCACTGGATTAATTCATAGGTATGGATAGTTTCCCGTAAATCTATATTCGGAGATTCATTCCAAATTCAAGGAAACCTAACACCTTACAATCTCGAAGGTTCAAATCTTGTTACCATAACTTTCCAAGTAGTTCGATTTTTTCAGATGAATCATGTTTTTTTACCATATCCAGTGTAAATTTCTAGATCGCTTCTAATTTCAAGGGTATTTTAGTCATTCTCATACCTTAAGGGCATTTTCATAATTTCATATCCAAATATTTTTAACATTTAATCATTTGACACTAATAATCGGGTTTGGAGATTAGATGCCTTATTAATTATTTATTGAACTTTAGATCCTTACATTTATTAACTTTCTAATTCGAGCATTTCAATCTTATCTAGGTTATCATACTCAATTTCATATTCGGTTTGACTTAAGAAGAGCTAGCATCACTCCTCATCATATTTATGCATGCATTAACCGAATACCGACATGTTCATAAAGCATACAAGAGGTAGTAATGTATTACCTTTAATCCTTCCTATATCGGTCAACCATGATACTCCATTCGATCACTCTCGAACCTGAATGCGACGTCCTCAACATCTCGAATACAAGAAATTGTGAATACCTTCAATCGTACAAATTCCAATTTCAGTCCTTATTCACATTGCTCATAATTGATTAATAACATACATAAGCAAACTCGAGTTCAAGGTCTAATTCGGAGGCTTTCGGGTTAGAATTTTACGAAACAGGCTTCAAACACGAACTCAGGACGTTGAAAAACATAAAATAGGGTTGTTCGGGAAAAATTGACTTTTGGGTCGAAGTCAACGTTGACGTCAGCGGTCAAAGTCAACACTGACGTCATGCTGACGTCATTGGTACAATGGCTGACTCAGCGAGTTGACTCACTGGGTTGACTCGGACGAGTTAACTCACTGGGTTGACTCGGGCGAGTTGACTCGGTCAACAGGTCAAACTCGGGTCGGGTTGGTTATTGGGCCTAACAGGTTGGCCCACTATTTAATTAAAGGGGCCCAATTTAATTATTACCGGTTTGAGCCAGTTTAGTAGTTGGACCGGATCGATCAAGGGACCAGGCCGGTTCAATGGCCACCGCCCAGAGCGGCCGAAACAGCACCGGTGACGGCGCGTGACACTCACGCACGACAAAAAATGGCCCAAAATGCACCATTTCTCCCGATTCCAGAACACAAACATCGTCTAACTCTAAAACAGACCGAAAATTCAACCAAACTTACCCTAAATCGAACGAACGAGGGCAATCTCCGACGAGGCTTCAAACGACGTCGTTCTGGTGGTTGGTGACTGGTGCTAGGCTCGCCTCGACACCGGGAAGACGATGGTGACGAGCAAAATGTGAGGCAGCGTTAGAGGCGGTCGGAAAAAAAGCAAAAACCCGAAAGGTTTTAGCCCTAGGTTCGTCGAATCGAAACCTCTCGATTATTGGCGATTGGAGCGGTGATCGGGCGAGTGGTTTGTGGGGGTTTTGTTCGGGGCTCGACGGCGAGCACGACCACAGTGACGGTTAGGCGACATCGGTGAAGTTTCTGGTACCCTTCATTAGGGTAGATGGCCAAATTAAAATGCCCTTAACTGGGGTAGGTAGGATATTTTAATTATTTTAACCTTTTTAGAATACCCATAATAATAAATGGGTATAAAATTTATCTGAGAACTAATATAGCTCAATTGGTTAGGCACTTGGTTTATGATTCAAAGGGTTGTGGGTTCAAACCTTTGGTTAACAATTTTTTTTCTCTCCTTTTCTTTTTTTTCACTATTATTATTTTAGGGTGTTACAGATTAGTTGAGATGTCGGTGTATATTTGATTTAATAGTTGAACCATTCTAAACTGTTGTGTAAAATTTGTATTCTTTTATTGCTTCCACAAAAAAAAAACATAAAAAGACTCAATTCATCCCCTCTTGACATTTTCGGTTCATTGTTCAAGCTAACATAAAAATAAATCAATATCATAACATTATAAATAATTACAATTAAATTTTAACAAAAATTTAAATACATATATTTATTTCGACTTAAATTTTATAAACTCAATTAAAAAATTAAATTAAATAAATTTTAAAATGATAATATAATACTCATCACCATGGTTAAATCAAAATTTTGTCTTAATATAGCTAGATCGATTTCTCATCCCTATATATAATAATCTGATGCCTATATGTAATAGGGAATTAGTAAAGTGAATGTCACTTACAGTTGGGTGCAGTGTTTGGTGTAGCATACAATTATAATATTGGGCAACACTATTAAAGAAGGCCCAAGTAAGTGTTGACAGTTTGCACCCAAAACAAAAAGTCCAACTAGCCTCACCTAAGAAAAAAATAATTTGTTTTTTTTTTCAAAAAAAAATCTGGCATTGCTTTCCATTTATTGTATTAAATATAAATAAATGATAAACTGAATCTCATCTTTTATTTTTCAAATTTTTAATATTTCTTTCCTTTGTTTTTTTCTTGCAAAAGAAATTTCTCCTCACTTTCGCTTTGAAGGGGGGGTTAAGCTTATAAATAAGAGCACCGCCCATCTCGTTTGAGCAACCAACACAAAACAAGCAAATTACTTTTATTGATTTAATTTCCTTTAAAAATTCTCTGTTTCTATCTTTTTATAGACACACAAATCTTTCTGTTTTTGGTTTTGAGTATGGCTCCAAGCTTGAGTAAGGCTAATTCTGGTGCTTCAGGCCTTGTTGATGGCCATAACACCCAGTCTTTAATCTCACTCGAAGGTTCCAACTTTGCTGCCGATGGCCATGTTTTTCTCACCGATGTCCATGATAACATCACGCTCACTCCTGCCCCTTGTGCTTCCTCCGCCGACAAATCAATATCCATTGTCGGATCCTTTGTTGGATTCGACGCCGCTGAACCCCACAGCCGCCATGTTGTCCCCATTGGGAAGCTAAGGAACATCAAGTTCATGAGCATCTTCAGGTTTAAAGTCTGGTGGACCACTCAATGGGTTAGTTCTAATGGGAAAGACCTTGAAAACGAGACCCAAATTGTGATTCTCGACAAATCGGACTCCGGCAGGCCTTATGTCCTCCTCCTCCCCCTCCTAGAAGGCCCCTTCAGGGCTTCGCTTCAGCCCGGAGCCGACGACAACGTCGACGTTTGCGTTGAAAGTGGGTCCACCGCCGTCACGTCGGCTACATTCCAAAGTGTTGTTTACATTCATGTCGGCGAAGATCCATTCAATTTGGTCAAGGAAGCCGTGAAAGTGGTCAATGATCACCTTGGAACCTTCTAGCCGTTGGAAGAGAAAACCCCACCGGGGATCATGGACAAATTTGGTTGGTGCACGTGGGATGCATTTTATCTTACGATGCACCCTCAAGGCATTTAGGAAGGCGTGAAGGGATTGGTGGACGGCAGTTGCCCACCAGGTCTGGTGTTGATCGACGACGAGTGGTAATCCATCAGCCATGATGAGGACCCCATCACCAAAGAAGGAATGAATTGCACGGTGGCCGGTGAACAAATGCCATGCAGGCTGTTGAAGTTTCAAGAGAATTACAAGTTTAGGGACTATGTTAGCCCTTAGAGTTTGGCCAATGGTTCCTCTAACAAGGGCATGGGTGCCTTTATTAAGGACCTCAAGGAGGAATTCAACACTGTGGACTTCGTTTATGTGTGGCATGCCTTGTGTGGGTATTGGGGTGGTTTAAGGCCTAATGTCCCTGGATTGCCGGAAACCAAGGTTATTAAGCCAGAACTATCGCCCGGATTGAAGAAAATGATGGAGGATCTTGCCGTTGATAAGATTGTCAACACCGGTATCGGGTTGGTGCTGCCGGAGAAGGCCGATCAACTTTATGAATGGCTTCATTCTCACTTGGAAAATGTCGGAATTGATGGAGTTAAAGTCGACGTTATCCATGTAAGTTATTTACCCACACCTTTTTTTTATTAAAAAAATAATAATATTTTCTTCTTCCAAAACAAGTGTTTTATGGGTTAAGATTGGAAAGTAATCTTTGTTTTCTAGATAATTCTTGGAAATAAAAAAATTGAAGCGACTAGGTCATGACCGACATAATCTCTTTTTCCCCAATAAAATAAAGTCAAAGTTTTTGTTAGTTCAGTTACTTTGACATATTTTACATTTGGTCGGCACGAAAGTGCTAATTATTTTATTATCGAATCTGATTTTATTTAATTGAAACAACTATTGGAAATGGTGTGTGAAAACTACGGTGGAAGAGTTGAGCTTGCAAAAGCTTATTTTAAAGTTTTAACCGATTCAGACAGAAAGCATTTCAATGGCAACAGTGTTATTGCCAGTATGGAACACTGCAATGACTTTATGTTTCTTGGAACATAAGCCATCTGTCTCGGTCGAGTCGGTAAGTGATTCATTAAAGTATTTTGAGATATGCCCCTTTTTTGTGGGCAAGCTTGATTTGACATGAATGGAATTAGAATTAATTGTTGATATTGAAGTTTTGGGCTTTTGGTCTGATGGGTTTCTCACTTTGTTTAGGGGACGATTTTTGGTGCACTGATCCATCAGGTGACCCCAATGGCACATTTTGGCTCCAAGGGTGTCACATGGTTCACTGTGCTTACAACATCCTATGGATGGGTAACTTTATCCACCCCGACTGGGACATGTTCCAGTCCACCCACCCTTGTGCCGACTTCCATGCTGCTTCTAGAGCCATCTCCAGAGGCCCTATTTATGTGAGCAACACCGTCGGCAACCACGACTTTTCCCTCCTCAAACGCCTCGTCCTGCCCGACGGATCCATCCTCCGTTGCCAGTACTATGCACTTCCGACCAAGGATTGCCTCTTTGATGATCCTCTCCATGATGGCAAAACCATGCTCAAAATTTGGAACTTGAACAAGGTTTGTCATTTCTACATATTTTTGTCCCAACACCGTAACATTTTTTTAATATAACACCGTAACACTTTTAAATATTGAATGAAGTAACAATTTGGCCTTTTTTTTGGACAGTACACTGGTGTGCTCGGTGCATTCAATTGCCAAGGTGGCGGATGGAGCCGTGAAACTAGAAGAAACCAATGCTTTTCACAGTTTTCTCAAACGGTGACTGCCGAGATGAATCCGAAGAACATCGAATGGAACAGTGGGAAGAACCCGATTTCGATCGAAGGTTTCCAAGTATTCGCCATGTATTTTTCTCAGTCCAAGAAACTGATCCTCTCAAAACCGGATGAAAACATTGAGATCTCCCTGAAACCATTCGATTTCGAGCTCATAACCGTCTCCCCGGTCATTGTATTGGCTGGGAAATCAGTCCATTTCGCCCCCATTGGACTGGTCAACATGCTGAATACGGGGGTGCCATCCAGTCATTAGTCTACAACGAGAGCTTGGTTCGAATTGAAGTGAAGGGAAGCGGTGAAATGAGAGCCTTCGCTTCGGACAAGCCGACAGCTTGCAAGATTGAGGGAAAAGATGTGGGGTTTGAGTTCGAGAACAACATGGTTGTTGTTCATGTTCCATGGGCTGGTTCTTCCGGTTTATCCACATTAGAGTATTTGTTTTAAGTCGTTTCTTTTATTGGGCTTCATAGTACAAGTCTGATAGATTTATTCAATCCAAATTGAGTGAAACTTAAGTACCTAAGCAATTTAAATTACTAGTATTTTCTATTTATATGCGTAGCTCTCTTCAAGATTTTTCTTTATCCCATGATTATAAGAGTAATTGGATTCTCTAAATTCTTTATCAGTTAAGAGTTGAAAAGATATTTGGGTTTAGAATTTTCATATTCACACAATAAATGGAAAATATGAGAATCATATTTGTAAGGAGGACATTTAGAAATTTTTAATTAAATTAATGTTTTAGTCATCGTAAATTTAATTGTAATAAAAATTTAAAGATAAAATCATCTACAATTCTATTTCTAGTAGTTTACTATAATTGATTAGTTATAAGTTGGGCCTAAAATTTTCAGCCAATCTAAGCCCATCCCTAAGAAACAATAATGGCAACAAAAATATTAGTTCATTCCTTAAATATTTTCTTTACAGAATCAATTTCGGTTGAATCAAATTTTAAAATTTATATGCACTTGACGGTAGTATATTTAATTATAAAAAAATTATGTATTGAATTATCATATTCTTATTTCTTTAAAGATTCAAAAACGCCTAAAATACATACAATTTAATAAAATAAAAAGCATAATAATAATGTCGATGATAATGTTATAGTTGTAATACTTAAAAAATTGTTCATTTAAATGTGTTTTAAAATAATTAGTCGATTAAGTATAGTTCGATTAACACTGTCGTTGGTACAATTTACAAGGGACCTAAGATCAAGCATGTTCAAGCACCCAATATCCTCTTATTTATAAATATGGAAGAGTCTTGATAGTATATATATTGTCCACAAAATATTTAAAAAATGATTATTTTTAGTTTGAAAATTAAAAATATGACTAATTTAGACATTATAATTTTATATAAAATATCATACTAATATACTTGAACGTATCTTTTCTAAGCGTAATGTTCAAGGACACGCTTCTAGGGCATTCCTTACACAATTCCAAGGCGTTTCTCTTTTTGGGGAAACTTTTTTTTCCTTTTGGGATTTAAAAAAAATCTTATTCTAAAATGTAACGAATCTGTGACTAAAAAATGAAATTTGAAGCAGAAGGTGTTAATTTCATAATTTGTTTAATCTTCAAAAGAAAAATCTTTGAATTCCTTTTTTTGTGTGTTTTATATAATGAAGTTCATCATAATTGAAAAGAAATCCAAAAAAAATAGGAGATTTCCTTACCCAACTTCTATCTAAAAATCATGCTTCGAATTTTATTTTGAACAATTGTTTTCTTTTACTATAATTGATTATTTTAAATTTTAAATTTTAAGTAGTTGGGGTGAATTTAGGGTTTCGCGCTTTAATTTAAGACTAAAAAACAGTACAATTGAAATATTAGAAAATACGGAACCTAAAATATTACCACACAATCGAAATGTTATAAAAAAATACAACATTTTAGATTGTTGGTTTTTCGACGAGCTTCGAAACTTGATTTTTGGTTTCAAGATCAGTTTCGAATCTTGTCGTAAAAAACTACCAACTTAAAATGTTATACTTTTTGATAAAATTTCGGTTGTGTGGTAACATTTTAAGTTCTGTGTTTTCTAACATTTTAATTGTGTCATTTTTAGCCTTAAATTAGGTGGTTGTACCGTAGACTCGCCTTACCTTCTGAAATTCTTTATCGGTTAAAAAAATCCATTAAATATGAATCTAATTAAATATTATAATACGTTTAAAATATAACGAAAGACGGACATATATATATACATAACCAAAGAAAATATTGTAATACGACTAAAATATTTAATATTCATTCCTTAAATAGTTTCTTTACAAACACAATTTCGGTAGATTTATGTAAAAGGTGTAATATATCTTTAATTACATATTATCAAATCTTTACTTCCTCATATTCGATAGTATTTTACTATCTTAAACATCAATACATAAAATAATAAATTTTGAATTTACACAACCCTCATGAGAATTGATAGAATCAAATTGATGAGTTTTTTCTATAAAAATATAGAAAAATAAATTAAATTAAATTAAATATAACAACACTATTTTTAAGAATCTATCTTACACGAATATGTGCCTAGATTGAAACATCTAACCTTTTAAAGATCTTGCCCTTTTCCCAACTTGCCCTATAAACTTCATTTGCCTACTTTTTCCCCTTAAACAATTCACCGTTACCCATTTTGCCTCATTTCGTTACCCTTTTCCGTTAAAAAAATTCAGCCAATAACATCCTACTTTAGTCAATCTGTCTGGTTTTATTTAAAGGGTAAATGACATGTCAAGTCTGTCAGGTTTATTTTTTGTTCAATTTAGTCATTGAAAAGTCCATTTTTACCTTAAATTGACCCCAATTTGTTTCTAATTTTTATAATTTAGTCCATTATTTGTTATTATTAATAATATTATTTTATTAAAATGTTAATATTTAATAAAAATAAATAAAAACAACTATTTTAATACTAAATTAGTAATTTTTTAAATTCGAATTACAATTATAATCTAATTATTAATTCTAATTTCACTAGATTTGAATTATAGTTTTTGAGTAAAATTTAAATTATATTCGAATCATGTTCATATTATATTCGAATCATATTCAAATTATATTTGAATCATCTTCTAATTATATTCGAATTATTAATTCGAATTTTTCTATATTCGAAATATATTTTTTGAGCAAAATTCAAATTATATTAGAATTATATTTGAACCATGTCTATATTATATTCGAATCATATTCAAATTATTTTTGAAATATAATTTGAATATGATACTTCGAATATAATATGAACATGATTCGAATATAATTCTAATATAATTACATGTTTTTTCAACTATTATATTCAAATCATGTTTAACAGGTAATTATATTCGAATCATGTTTAACATGTAATTATATTCTAATCATGTTTAACAGGTAATTATATCCGTATCATATTTAACAGGTAATTATATTCGTATCATGTTCATATTATATTCGAATCATATTCTAAATATGGTTCGAATATAATACGAGCATCATTTGAATATAATACGAACATGATATGAATATAATTACATGTTAAACATGATTTGAATATAATTTGAATATGATTCGAATATAATAGTTGAAAAAACATGTAATTATATTAGATTTATATTTGAATCATGTTCATATTATATTTGAATCATATTCGAATTACATTCGAAATATCATATTCAAATTATATTTCGAAAATAATTTTAATATGATTCGAATATAATACATACATGATTCAAATATAATTCTAATATAATTTGAATTTTACTCAAAAAATATATTTCGAATATAGCAAAATTCGAATTAATAATTCGAATATAATTAGAAGATGATTCAAATATAATTTGAATATGATTCGAATATAATACGAACATGATTCGAATATAATTTAAATTTTACTCAAAAACTATAATTCAAATCTAGTGAAATTAGAATTAATAATTAGAATATAATTGTAATTCGAATCTAAAAAATTACTAATTTAGTATTAAAATAGTTGTTTTTATTTATTTTTATTAAATATTAACATTTTAATAAAATAATATTATTAATAATAACAAATAATGGACTAAATTATAAAAATTAGAAACAAATAGGGGTCAATTTAAGGTAAAAATAGACTTTTCAGTGACTAAATTGAACAAAAAATAAATCTGACAGACTTGACATGTCATTTACCCTTTAAATAAAACCAGACGGATTGACTTAGTCAATCCGTTGATGACGTGGCAGGATATTATTGGCTGAATTTTGTTTTAACGAAAAAGGGTAACAGAATGGGACAAAATGGGTAACGACGAATTGTTTAAGGGGAAAAAGTGGACAAAATGAAGTTTAGAGGGCAAGTTGGGAAATCGGGTATACTTTAAGGGGAAAAGTTGTATTAAGCCAAAAATCAAATATTCATTACAACGCAATTAACAAACACACTCTATGATATTTAAGCCTTACATTAGGCGTTTGAAGACACGTTAGAAAAAACATATGACAGCCGACCAATTCCTAAGAAGACATCTCGATTAAAAAATGTTTATATTCCATTCGAAAAATCGTTACAAAGCAACTGATATTTTATCCTTAAAAATAACTTCAATATCTTGTTTAAAATGACTAATTTTATCCCTCATATTCTCGTATCAAACATATTGATAATTTAATTTACATGAATAAGAATAGCTTCAATATCTTGTCTAAAATGATTAGTTTTACCCTTCCTATTCTCGTATCAAACATATTGATAATTTAATTATTCAAAAAATAAAAAAAGTACAAGTGGCCAATTGACTTGGAGAGTAGAACCGTCGCGTTGAGAATTTTGTGGATGATTTGAAGGTGTCTGTAGGAGGTAATCATGGAAACACCAATCCGAAAATAAAACAACTGAAAAATATTTCTAAAACAATCATCTTCCTTGTGGTTTCTTATGGTTGTCTCTAGGGGTTCTAATGGAATTGTATCAAACTTTTCAGGAGGACTAGTCTTCTAGTAGTTCCATGTAAAGTTCCATGGGAAGGCCATGGTGATGTTTTATAAATAAGTTATTGGCAAGAAACTTATATTGTGCATATACAGAAATAGATGCGTGTACGGATACAAAAACATGGACAATAAAATAATAATTTTAAAATTATAGAGCACAAGCAAGGACGGGGACAAGATTTGAAGTTGGGGAGGAACAAACTATAAATGTTTGAAGGTGGGGGGGGGCAAATTCATAAAGAAAACAATTTTTTAAAAATTTTAAATAGGGTACGAGTACGGTAAATGTATGACAAATATAAAATACATTTTATATTCTAAAAAATATAAAAACAAAAGGTCATAAAAAATCATGTGAACATGACATCACACATATTTACATACTTATAGTTGAATCATGTGAGCAACAGAAAGTCCAAAACAATGAAGAAAAATAAAAAAAAATAAAAAAAGGGAGATGAAATATTTGCAGCTGTATTCGATATATTTCTTGTACGAAGACATATCAGATGCGTGGTACGGCATAAGATTTAACTACCCGTACTTCGTAGCAAGAAACATTTGTTGATATGTCATTGTTAAGGAATAATTTATATAACTTCTGTTTAACTGCAGGGATGGCGGCACATGGGAAGAGAGTCAGTGAGGGGGAAGCCAAATCACAGAGGGAAACGGGTCGAGGACGGGTTTGGTCCCTGTTCGTCTATAACCTCCCGGATCAACTACATTGGAAGGGTATTTGGCAGGTTTTCGACCGCCATGGCGTGGTGGTGGATGTCTTTATCCCCGCAAAACGATCAAAAGATGGAGCCCGGTTTGGTTTTGTACAGATGGAATCACGCCAGGATGCGGAGAGGGTTATTGAGCGATTCAATGGGTTTCGACTCTTTGGATCGAGAATTCGGGTATCGATGGCTAGGGATGGCGGACGCGAGTATTGGTATCGTAAGGGGACGATGGGAAATTCAGCCTAGTTTAGTGACGGCGACAAAGGATTACGACCAAAGGAGTTTGAGCAGCGTTCTAAGCGAATGGAGGGATTTGGGCATTCATCCCCGACGGAACATCAAGGCACCAACAAACAAGTTTGGGGAATTGTTGATAAGGATAAATGGTGGGTATTGCAATCTTGTGCAGTAGGATTTTGCCGTAAACCTTGCACAATTGAGGAATTGGCCAGGGAATTCCAACGGGAGGACCTTAAGGGATTATCCGTGATGCGAGTTGCGTGGTCTTTAGTCCTGTTGATGTTTGACAATTGCCTATTACGCGATTCGATGATTAAATCAGGTAAATTACAGCGTTGGCTGGAAAACGTTATGGAATGGTCGCCTTCGATTGCTATCCCAAATCGACAAACATGGCTATCGTTGTGTGGGCTGCCAATCCACTTATGGTCGGAGGAGACATTCCGAAATATTGCGAATTTGTGGGGAGAGCTAGTGCGTGTGGACTCGGAAACGATTGCCCCATCGTCGTTCGAGCGAGCTAGAATCCTAATTGAAACAGATTGGGTATACCGGGTAAACGAAATGATGGAAATTAAGGAGGGGGAATCGTCTTTCTTAGTACGTGTTACTGAATTTGAGGAGGTCTTAGGCATGAAGCGAGACTGTAATTGTGATTCGGGGTCGTGTTCGGAAAAGGGGGAGAGCCTTAGGGAGGGTGATGTGGAGTGGAAATCCAATTCGATGTTTGCACAGGATGATGAATCCGATGCCACAATTGTGCCTAACTCAATCGAGAGGGAGGAGTATCAAGTTGGGCCGGCTAACGGTCTTGAACTGGACAAGATTTTTATCGATCGCATTTGGGAGGATAATGTTAGGGAGGATGATAGGGTGCGATCGATGGAGAGCGGGAGCGAAGAGGAACAGTTGGTGATGGTAAATAGGGAACTAGAGGCGTCTTTGCCTTGCGAAGCAAGCTTACGCATGGATGAGATGGAGAAGGGGACGTTGCATCGGATAGAATTGCCTCCACCATCGCCCATACAAGCTAACGGTTGTGTGGAGGAATCGTTAGGGATGGTTAATCGCGATATAGTGGAACAGTCGGACAGCGAGGATAGATGTAGCTTGGATGATATTGAGCTTGTGGGAGTGAGTAGTGGTGAGCCAGCAAATGTTACGGTTGAAGACAGTATGAACGATATACCGGACCGTGTGAGTTCTGGGCCTCAGGATGGGGACAGCAGGGCTTTAAAGGCAAGCCTGATCGAAGTAAATGGGGAACTAAGAAGAGTCCGTCTCCTATCGAAACTCAACCCAACTCCAATAGTGATTGAGTCACTGTCAAAAACCAAAACTGTGAAGAGAGGCCGTGGCCGTCCGAGGAAAAAAAAAGAGGAAGGGAAACAGGCTCCGATTGTGATAGCGAACGGGTCACTGTCTGATTCAGACTTTGTTTGTCGCAAGCAGGCGATACTTCGCGAGGCCGCGGAAACAGCGAGAGTGGGAAATTTGATTGGGGCAGTGACAGCGGGTAGGGAAGAAGAAGTTTTACAAGACATTGCGCGCTTACTGGAGGCGCGAGAGGATTTGAATTAGCGGCGAATGAGGCTGTTGTCGTGGAATGTGCGGGGCCTTGGGGCAGCGGCGAAGCGACGTTCAATCGGACATGTTTTACAACAACAGCGATGTGGAATGGCTCTCTTCCAGGAGACAAAGATGGAGAGCATTTCAGAGAGGTTAGTTAGTCAATTATGGTTTTCCGATAATTTTAATTTCTTGTTTGCTCCCTCTGAGGGAAGGTCAGGAGGGGTTTTAGTGGTGTGGGATCCTGCTGGCTTTCATGTATCGGCATCGGAGGTACGTCAGAACTTAATTGTGATTGTAGGAACTTGGATAAGGGAAGATTGGGAATGTGGGATTGTTGGGGCTTATGCGCCTTGTGGGGCAACGGAACAGGCGGAGTTTTGGGAGGGAATTAGAGAGGTCGTTCAAGCTAGGCCAATTGAATGGTGTGTGGGAGGTGATTTTAACGTCGTGAAGTGTCGTGAGGAACGGAGAGGATGTGGTACTGGTTACTCGGGTATGGATACTTTTTGTGCGTTTATTGAGCAGCTAGCGTTGATTGATGTACCGGTCAATGGGAAAATTTTCACGTGGTTTGGTCCAGGGGGCAAGTGTAGTCGTCTTGACAGATATTTGGTTTCGGATGGATGGCTGCAACGATTTGATTCTTTAGTGGTGTTACACCTTCCGAAGGAATTGTCAGATCACTCGCCTATTGTTTTGGTGAGTGAAGTGGAGGACGGTGGTCCAAAACCTTTCCGCTTTGTTAATGCATGGTTGAATTCTCTTCCACTCTTAGAGAAGGAATGGAAGCGATTGTCTACGGGGCTCGAGCCTTTGTCGATTCGATTGAAATTGAAGGGTTTAAAACATGTTTTAAAGGGTTGGAACCGATCACAATTTGGCGACATGGATAGGGAATATGATGAGCTATCGAAGCAGATTGAGTGTTTTGATGCTCGGCTGGGTGATAATGTTAGGACAAGGGATGAAGAAGTGGAATACCGGAGATTGTACTCTAAATTATGGAAGGTGGCTAGTTTGCGAAAATCGATTTGGCGTAAAAAATCGAGGGCATTATGATTAGCGGAAGGTGACCGTAATACGTCGTTCTTTTACAAAGCAGCAAAAGTGCGACAAGCTCAGAATTCTATTCGGGGCATTTAATTTGGTGAGAAATGGGTGACGGAACCTAGGAGATTGAAAAATTTGGTGAGGACGGCTTTTACACAGCATTTTGGGAATCATCCGGGTGGTGGGGTATTAGTGCCGGAGGTGTCTTTTGAATGTATATCGACATAGCAACGTAACGCATTGGAGAGGCCTTTTACTGAGGATGAAGTTAAAAAGGCTTTATGGAGCAGTGAGGGTGCTAAAGCACCGGGTCCGGACGGCTTCCTTTTTGAATTTTTTAGGAAGGGATGGGATTTTGTTCGTGGTGATATAATGGCTTTCATGGAGGATTTCCATGACACGGGTCGGTTGCCGAGGGGCTCCAATTCGACATTTGTTGTCTTGATAGCGAAGAAGGAGCACCCGCGCATGCTGGGGGACTTCCGTCCGATTTGCTTGTTGAACTTCGTATACAAAATATTGGCCAAATGCTTAGCTCGTCGGCTACAAGAGGTCTTGCCGCAACTTATTAGTGATGTTCAGGCAGCATTTATTAATGGGCGATAGATCTTAGATGGTATTCTTTTAGCTAACGAAGTGATACATTCAATGAAGACTTCGTTTGGTCGGGTTGGTAGTTATGTGCTGAAGCTCGACTTTGCTAAGGCATACGATTGCATCGATTGGGGCTGTTTGAAGCTTGTTCTCGCAAGAATGGGCTTTGGGGAGACATGGTGTTGCTGGATCACTGAGTGTGTGGAAACGGCGAGGCTATCGATTTTGATTAACGGTAGTCCGACGGAGGAATTTCCTATGAGGAGGGGGCTGCGACAAGGTGATCCGATTTCACCTCTTCTGTTTGTTATTGTGGCGGAAGTGCTACACATTTATTTGGTAAATGCAGAGAGAATGGGTTTAATAGCTGGTGCTCGGGTGGTGGGGGATTTCTCGGTGTCTCACCTCCAGTTTGCGGATGATACAGTGCTGTTCATCTGGGGTGATGTGGAGATGGCTCGGAACTTGAAACGGGTGCTCACATGTTTCGAACTTACTACGAGTTTAAAAATAAATTATGATAAGTCTTGTATTATTGGTGTTGGATTAGAGGATTCGTTACTTGACAGTGTGGGAAGCATTTTGGGTTGTCCGAAGGGGGTGTTGCCGTTGAAGTACTTGGGAATTCCTCTCGGTGTATGCCCAAGAGGTATGGAAATCTGGGATCCGCTGATTCAACGATTTCGACGGTGTTTGGCTGGGTGGAAGCGAGATTCGCTTTCTTTCGCTGGGCGCCTAGTGTTGGTTAACTCGGTGCTATCGGCTCTACCCGTGTATTACATGGGTGTATTTTTGGTCCCGAAGCGAATCATACTGAAAATTGATCAGATACGAAGGAATTTCTTATGGGGGAAAGGAGGAGAGAGCTAAATTAAGTCGGGTTAGTTGAGAAGTTGCTTGTCGGCCGAAACAATTGGGAGGTTTGGGAGTGATTAATTTACATGATCGAAATTTAGCTTTATTGGCCAAGTGGGCATGGAAATATGCCGATGCGAAAGGTTCTCTTTGGAGGGGGATTGTTGATGCCAAGTATAGATCCAAGGTGTTAAATTGGCGGATTCACAATAGAAGTAAGAGGTCTATGTCATCCATGTGGAAACAGATTGTGGATGTTCAGCAGAATGAGTTTGTGGAACGTTATATGAATGCGACACAACTCTTTTGGGTTGTAGGGAATGGTGAGAGCGTGTTGTTCTGGCATGATTGTTGGTGTGTGTCCGAACCGCTGAAGTTTGCTTTTCCGCGCTTATATGGGTTAGTAATGGATAAATTAGAGCGTGTCGACGAGGCGTTGGGGCGGTCTTTGGACGAATGGGGCAGGTGTTTTCGTAGGGAATTGCGTGCGTTCGAGGGGGGCATGCTGCGTGATCTGCTGTCTTGTGTACAGGGCTGCTTGTTGCGACATGGGGTGGCTGATCGCCTCATTTGGATTCATGAGCCGTCGGGTGTATTTTCGGTGAGGGCATTAAACAAATTGATGTCGTCTTTTGGTATGACGGATATGTCCGAAGTGAGCTGGCCTTGGCGACTACCAGTGATGCCGAAGTTGCAATGCTTCATATGGTTCATTTTACTCGATCGTTTGCCAACGTTGTCTATGCTGGAAGCCCGTGGTTTACCATTGGGGGAGACATCCTTGCTGTGCCGTTCTTGTGGGGATGGTGAGGATGCGATTGATCACATCCTGTGGCACTGTACGACGGCATAAAGTTTTTGGGACTGCTTTTTCTCATGGTGGGGGGTGACGGTGGCGCGTCCGAGACAGGTGAGGGAGTTTATTTCTGCTTGCTTCCATAGCTTCTTTACTGGAGATATACGGGTTTGGTGGCTTATCAGATGTACTAGCGTGCTTTGGTCTCTTTGGCTAGCTCGCAATGAGCTAATGTTTCAAGACAAGCGGCTGTCGCATGGGGGAATTTTTTTCTTAGTCCAATTACGATCGTTCCATTGGACACGGATTCGGTTCGATAATGTGGACATACGTGAAGCAGCATGGTGGGAATGTCCCTTTCTTTGTATGAACGAAGCAATGGGGGGGTGTCAGTAAGACGTGAGGTGGTTTGGTCGCCTCCTTGGAAAGGAGTATGGAAATTTAATGTAGATGGGGCAGCTCGGGGTAAACCGGGATTGGCGGGGTGTGGGGGAGTGCTACGGGATTAGGAGAGTCGGATTAGGGGATTGTCCTCCGGGGCGATTGGGGTGGCGGACTCGAATGAGGCCGAGGTTCAGGCGATAGCGTTCGCTCTAACGATGTTGCGGGAGTTGTCGTGGGAGGGGATTCATTCGGCAATTATTGAATCTGATTCGAGGGTGGCACTTGCGTGGATTCAGGGGGTTGAGCGCAGACCTTGGCGTTTGTGGAGATGGTTTTATCAGATTGACGACACGTGCGAGGCTTTGCCGAGCGTGTGTTTCTCGCATGTGCTTCGTGAGGGTAACCATTTGGCGGATGCCCTTGCAAAGGGGGGTGTCGATAGGGTGTCTTGGCTATGGGTACGGGACTGATCTTTGTTTCGTGTTGGTTCATGTTGTTTCGACGCAACTAATGGCACTCTTTTCCCCCACTTAGGATTAGGGGGTTTTTAATGAGGCTATTAGTTGTGTTTTGTATGATTTTGCATTAATAAAATCATGCTTGCTGTTCAAAATAATTTTTTTATCTATGCTGGAATTTGTTATAGGTTTCAATTGCCAGTTTATGCATATTTATTTGATATTTTCGATCATTGGTGTGCAGGTGCAAACAGGGGTGCATGATTTAAAAGTAAGAGATAATGGAAGCACAATTCCATCTTGCAAAACAAAGCTGTAGGTGACCAACACTGCCGTCTCTGGGTATGGGCAGGACGGACTGCCGTCTCTGAGTATGGGCAGGAAGAACGGTCGTCCAGAGCTTCATTTTTATAATATTTGATATTAAAATTTATTTATTTTTAATATTTATTATTAGGGATATACTTTTAAAATTTATTTATTTAACACTTATAATTATGACTCAATTTTTTTCAACATTTGTTTTTAGGTGTTTACTCTTAAAATTAATTTGTCTCAATATTTGTTATAAGGGGTCTATTTTTTCAATAATTATTATTGAGGGCCTATTTTTCCCAATGTTTATTATTAGTGACATACTCTTATTTTTTCAATACTTGTTATTAGACTTGATTTTTTCTAATACTTATAATTAGGGGCCCAATTCCCCATATTTATTTTTTTTGCTCGGCAAAATATTTTATTGTTTAATTAAAAACCTACCATGCGAGCCTCGTTAAAAACCCCCTAAATTTAATTGGGGGAAAAGAGTACTACACATGTAGGGAAGACGATAGTCAAACGATACATAGATTGAAAATCACAAGAAAAAAGCCAAAATACATCACACAATTGATAGAGGAACGACATTACTCAAGCACTTTTCAATATTGCTCAATCAACAAAACGCCAACTCGCCACCAATTCACTTTGCTCAAGCACTAATTCTCCAACTCGCCACCAAGGATTCCACTTTGCCTATAGTTTCAGAACTGCTCAAGCACCCAATCGCCACCAAATTCATCATGCTTATGCACAATCATCCAATACCACTTCTTACCACCAAGCTTTGAATACATCCCGTCTATTTAATCCATCCTTTGCAAATCAGTCCGTCATCCCTTTCGAAGAGCTGTAGTCATGGACAAACTGTACCACACCGATGCTGCTGCAAAGTGAGTCAATTTCTGCAGATCTCGACCACCAGCTCCACGGTCTAAAAGACGGATTGTTAGCCCAATTAATCATAACACTCAAATCTGACTCTATAATTAACCCAGCTCTCGCAATTCAACCCATTTGAAAAAAAAACTTCCAGAGCGATTTTAATCGCCACTAGAATAGATAATTTAGCACCTACGCCAACCTCATGCCCCGAAAACACTGCTTGGATTGACCCCTCGATCGTGCAAAGAACTCCACCAAGTCCAATTTTTTCGTATTTTACACAACCAGCCGCATAAAATTTCTCTACCCCAACCAAATAGATTGACATTTTTGGATTCAAAGTCCCATTAACGACCAAACAATTAAATGGATTATCCCACCACTCATCAGAATAAGACACCAAGTCAATATTAGCAGCTTTCACCCACGTTAATGTCCTTAACTTTGAGTTGAAGAGAAGATCTTTTAGGGTTGAAACTTTCTTGTTAAACACCTTGTCGTTTCTAGCTACCCAAATGCTCTAAATTGCAACCGCAGTCGCAATAAATCAAAGACTTCAGTGTGACACTGAACAAGGCATAGAGAAGCAAAATAGAAATAAGCTTGTTATATCAGTAGACTCATTCCAGCTTACCTTCCACCATTTACAAAACTGGTATTCCCAAATAGCAGAATGGAAACTCACCCACTTTACAGCCACATTTCCGTGCCAACATAACCACCTTTTCCTTCTCAATCCCTACTCCAACCAGACATGATTTCCCAAAATTAACCTTTAACCCTAAACTAAGTTCAAAGCATCTCAATAAACGTTTCACATTCGTCAGGACCTTCTCCTCCGGTTCAACAAAAAGAATGGTGTCATCAGCAAATTGTAGGTGTGAAATGAATTGATTAGGCAGTACATCCTTAATTCCTTTGATAAAACATTTCACCTCAACCACATCCAACATCAAATGTAATGCTTTTGTGACCATTATAAACAAGAATGAGGACAAATGATCTCCCTAGTGTAATCCCTTTCCCATACAAAATTCTCTTGTTGGAGATCCATTTATCAAAATCGATACCTTCGCCGAAGAGATACACTCCCGGATCTATCCCCTCCATTTTGTCCCGAATACCATCTTCCATAATATCATGTCAAGGAACTCCCATCAACACAGTCAAACGCTTTTGAGAAATCCAATTTTAATACCATACCTCCCCTCTCAACCCTTCCTTTTTCCAGTGAGTGAATCACCTCATTTGCAATGAGAATGCCATCGAAGATTTGTCTCCCTTTTACAAAAGCACACTGAGTTTCGCTAATGATTTTACCTAACACTTCACTCAAACGTTTCGACAAAACCTTTGCTACTATTTTGTATAGAGAGCCAATCAGACTAATAGGCATGTATTCTGTTATGTCCTCGGGATTAATGTTCCTAGGAATAATAGCTATAAAAGATGAATTAAAATTTTTGGGGAATTTGCCCGTGAGGAAGAAAGCATCAAACAATCTGCCTAACTTCTTCTTTACCTCTTTCTTATAGCTTTTATAGAATTTCATATTGAAATCGTCCGGGCTCGGGGCTTTAGACTCATCACAACTCCATATCGCTCCCCTGATTTCCTCCGAAGAGAAAGGTTCCTCAATTGATCGCGCCTCCATATCCGAGATCTTTTTGAAATTGAGATTGAGAATAGTTCTCCAGCTTCGATTATCACAGGAGAAATGTTTTCTAAAATACTCATAGAGTGCGCCTTTCAAGCCTCTTGGATCCGAGAACCATTTGTTGCCAATTTTGATCCCTTGAATTGTCTTTTTCTTAGCACAGATCTTCACCGATTTATGAAAAAAAGGCGGTGTTTGAGTCTCCAAGTGAAAGCCAATTCTCCCTTGATTTTTGTTTCCACAAGTTTTCTTGGAGTTTTAAACTATCTCATAGTTCCAATTTAAGTTGTTTCAACTCCTCTTGTTTATCACTTTTCAAGCTGCCACCATTACCCATCTCTTCTATTACATTAATTTTGGCTTCCAAATCCCTGACCTTCACGTCAAAGTTTTCACAAGAAGACAAGTTCCAAGTCTTCAAATCTCCTTTCAGTTTCCTTAGTCTTACCGGTAAGCTAAGATTTTTTCTTTGATCGTCTCTAAACACATTTCTAACCACCTCTCGACATCCTTCCAATTGAGCCCATCCATTGATAAATTTGAAGGGTCTCAGACCCCAGTTCGTGTTAACGTTAGATAGCATTACTGGAGCATGATCCGAAACTGCTCTTGAAAGACCCAATTGTACAAGATCATCAAGATAAGTCAGCCATTGTTTATCAATTAAAAACCTGTCCATTCTACTTCTTCTATTCTGAGGGCCGAACCAAGTAAATTTTTTACCTCCCATCGGCAAATCCACTAATTTACAATTCGAAATGAAAGAATTAAACACATCAGATCCTCCCTGCAAACTCACACATCCATTCCTTTCACTTCTGCATCTCACCGTGTTGAAGTCACCTCCAACAATCCACCACGAAGCCTCCCTATAACGCAGACTACACAACTGATTCCAGACCACTACTTGAGCTCCCACATCACACGACGCGTATATATTAACGAATACGGACGTAATATTATCTTCTAACCAGACTCCCTTTAGGAAAATAAATCTTTGAGATGTTGTAGAGTTAACTAACCTGAATTTTGTCTTTGTCTCTTGCAGTAAAACCATATCAAATATCTGTTTTTAATCAGTCTACCCACCTCTGAAGATTTAAAATCAGCCTCTAAGCCTCTCACATTCCAAGTAAGTAATTTCATTGATACCTTCAAGCCCTTTAGAATCTCCCACTCGGACTTGAAGACACTCTCCTCTCACTGAAGTTGCTCCAAATTTGTTAGTTCATTGACAGCCTCTTGTTCATTCCCCACAATATGCATGCCAATCCTTTTCCCTAATTTCAGTGTCTTTCTCGCCTCCTTTGTTGTTGCGTTCCACTTGGCCGCCAAACCCGAGTCCGACAAAGATCTCCCTAACACCTCCGACGGCACCAAACCCTTCTTATTTAGTTTATTTATTCTAAATGCTTTATCTCTCTTTTTTCTTTCAACTTTCGTTAGGGCTTTATCTTGAAAATCCATCAACGAGCCATATCTTCTTGCTTTTTTAGATAGTTTCAGTTGGGGCATCTCTTGAAAGAAAAGTTACGACTCCTCTTCATGATGGCTCAGATCTATCTTGTTATCACTTTTGGATGAAACATTTTTGGGTTGGCCTGTCTTAACCAAGATTTTTTCTTCGTTTAGTTTTGAAAAACTAGTGTATGGGCTTAATCCCATATTCAACATGTCACCAACAACCCTTAATGACACGCAGTCCAAAACACCCACCTTGGCAGCTTTTGGATCACTTGGATTTAACCCACCATCACCCAACACGTCATCACTTATAGTATTATTTGGATTATGCACAATTATGGGTCTTTTTGAAACTACCTCGGCCCAACTTCCACTAGCACCCATTTGAAAGTCTTGCCAATCCACTCCAGCCTCAACTTGTTTTAACTCCAAACTTTGGCACAGATTATTCACACCGCTCCCCACCATATCTTCTTCTCTCAGTTGCCTCAAAATTTCTGCTTTGGGATTATGCACGTTATCATAAAAAACATTCCCAAAACAATAAGTGTTAACGGCCTCATCCACGAACTTTCCAAAGTTCCGAGAAATTGTCGGCGACGACTTTATAGTTTCCTCCGATGAAGATTCTGACTGGCTTTCATGCCCTTGATTCTTCTCACCTTCCTCCTTACCTTTATTTTTTGAGATTACACAATTTCCCGAAGTATCAAAGAAACCAGTCTCTATAACACGTACGTTGTAGCTCTCATTTCCTGCCTTAACAACAATCACCTCTTCAATTTTCTTTATTTGATTTGTCGTCACCAACAAAGATACTTTTTCACAGTCCAACGAATGCTTCACATTCTCTCCGAAAGCTTCAAGAGTTCCCCATGTTTATGCCACTTTCTTTAGCGTTGTGTGATTCCAGCAGTGTAGTGGCAGGCCTGAGACTTCAATCCAAGTCGCCCTCTCTTTGTATTTTCACGTTTCCATCCAAGGGCCTACCTCTTTAAAAATCTCTTTCAGGTAAGACCAATCTAGGTCTTCAAGCATTCTGAAAAGTTTGTCATCTACAAACTATAGCAGAAAAGTTTTGCTGCCCATCCTCTGTACTTTGATACCTTCTAGCCCCCATGCCTGCAATCTATCGGTTAAACTCTTTACACTACACACCGTAGCCATCTCACCCACCAAACATCTCTTCAACTTCCATAGTTTCTCCTCTTCCACAATCCCTTCTACTATCCTCGCTCCTAATGCTTCAGTCTCGCTTGATTCCCCGACCTCCCTAACGTCTCCCTTAGACTTATCCTCATTTCCTTCACATGTCTGCTCCCGCTTGCGAGGGTCATTTTGCTCCGGCACATGTCTCCTTCCTTGAGACTTCTTGGTATCCCTTGTTTCTGTTTTTTCATACCTAGCTTTCCCTTTGATTATTGCCAACGCAACTTTTAACCTGAATCCATTCAATCTATTTAGTGCTCTTAAAGCATCTATTCGACTGCCAAATCTCACAAAACCAAACTTTTTTCCACCTCTACTCAATCTATTTGCTATGAAAGCGTCAAGAACCTTTCCATGTCTTACAAACACAAACCACAACCCTTGCCATTGCATTGCCTTTGGAATGTTTTCCACAAACAAAATGACCGACTGCTGTTCTTCTCTATGCTCTCCTTGAGCTCGCCGAAAATTCATCGTTGGTGAGTAATGGATTTACTAATAATTCCCTCATATTTGTTATTAGAGGCATTCTCTTAAAATTTATTTTTTTAATATTTGTTATTAGGGTTCAATAAGGACATAATTTTTCCCAATATTTGTTATTTGAAACATACTCTTAAAATTTATTTATTATTCTAATATTTGTTATTAAAAACCTTTTTTTCTAATACTTGTTATTAGGAGCCTACTTTTAAAATTCATTTTTAATATTTATTATTAGGAGCCTATTTTTTCTAATTATTAGGGGCTTACTTTTAAAATTCATTTTTTTAATATTTATTATTAGGGGCCTAATTTTTTAGTTCGCCCTTGGCCATTAAAATCTCAAAAACGGCTCGGGTGACCAAAGTAAACTAGTCGTATGCTTCCTTATATTGCCCTTTTTCCCTCAATCAATTTGCATTTTCTCCTTGTTTTGCCGCCACCGATTCGACATTCAAACCAATTTTTGATTAGACATGTTCCTTCAGTTCCCCAATCACACTCTTACCATCCATCGCCTGGACGGGACCATTACCTCTTACTTATAAAAAGACATGCAATAGGATGTGCAACGTCACCACTAGCTTTTATATTCTAAGATTTTTTTAAGTTTTCGATGTGAGATTAATGTCTCCGCTTCTTCTCAAGTGTGACAATATGCTTTTGATGGATCGCCTTCACAATATGTCAGTGGCAACCTGTTATGAATAGGGAATTAAGAGAATGCTATGAAATACCTAAAGGGTACCACTCGAATTAATTAGATTTTATATTAAATATATTTCAGTATTGTCAGTATAAATATACAAATAGCCTAGAATAACGGGACATGAAAATTGTTAAAATTTTGGTTGCGGCTATTTTCTTCCTTAGATTAAGTATTCTTGCTGAAATCTATCTTCTTCTTCTTACCTCTTATCTCTCATCTCTATTTATTCTTATTGCTCGATATCGTAGTAACATTCGTTGCACAACCCGATGGAAATGCAACAGATCTCGTCTTCTCCCAAGGGTCAAAATCCTGGAAGTGATTACTCGTAGCTTTTGGGTGTTAGGATGTTACCACATTCATTGCCTGGTGCTTCTGGGTCAGTGGTGGATGAAGTTCGTTCGGACCTGGTAACAGGGTTCCAATTGATGATATGGTTCACAACTTGAGCACCATGGGATTCCCTAGAGATCAAGATCGAGCAACTGTTAGAAAGTCGACGGAGAATGGCCACTCAATAATTTGTAGTGGTGGAATCTGAAGTAAAAATTTGAGGAGACTAACATAAATTTTTAAAAAAATTTGAGGCTTAAACAAAAATTTTCAAAAGAAAAAATTGATTCTTGTCCAACTTGTTTGGAGCTTCTTATATTTCACTCCACTTGCTTGCTCTTGTTTCTCATTCAACTCCAAATTGTTTACTTAGTTTAAGATTGAGTAGTTCCAAATTCTAGTTTCATTGTCCTGCCTTTTTCATATTTTTGTATATAACAAATTTAATTAAGTTGTCTAAATTTTCATTTTGTTAAAAATGATAATGTCCTTTCTATTATATTAAATATGAGCAATCCTTGAATTGTTTATTTGTTTTTGAATAAGTGTTTATAATTTTAATGTATAAATAAGTCCTTATCTTTAATATGTTCTTAATTTAGGGTTACATTGTTATACTTTAAAAGATTATAACTTCTTCTACACTAAATTAAAGATTATAATTTATAAGCGTTATTAAAGTTTAAATAAAACTTCTTTTAGAGATAATTTTACCGACACAATTAGTTGATTAATTAAGATCAAGTACTAGAAAGATTTATTATTGAGACAATTCTCCTAACTTAATTTGTTATATTCACAACGTTAGAATTTGAAATCCTCATATTAGCAAAGATATCTGACATCTTATCCCGCTAAACAACTAGTTATTGGTAAAATTTCTCTAATACTCACAACTCAACTGTGAGAAAGAAGGTATAGTGCTGGAATAGATGAACGGTGGGAACTTTAAGGAAAGAATAGAGGAGAACAACAGTTAGGGTTTTGGATATTAGAAAAAATGCAGAGAAACTGAATTTCTAAATTTTATTAAACTAACATATCTGATTTTATTTGACCCATTAAATATGTTTGGCTTATATAGCCCAAGTATAATAGCTATCCCAATAAATATCAACAGGTTAACAACTGGCCCAACAAACCTAACAGACTAATAACCAATTGACTAATTAACAAATTCAATACCATCTAATTACAATTCTAACATTCACCATGCTTTCTAATTTTTCTAAATTTCAACATTGTTCAATGAATTGAACCCATAAGCCGACAATAAAATAAAATCGTGAACTGTTGGGATCCCTAAACTTCTTCAAACTGAGCTGCTTAAAAACAAACAATGAACTGAAAATGCTTTCTTCCTTGAATCACAATTCTTTCATCTGACATTATTTTTTTATAAAAAAATTGTATTTCTTACTTGGTGGCTTACCGAAAATCGAATGACTCACCTTTTTATCTACAACTTTTCATCCAAAATTTCTTTTGAAAATTTTCCTTCCTTCAGCTTCAGTGTCTTCCTTCCCACTTATTTGAACCTTTTTTTGTTAGAAGCAAGGCTGTTAAGTATCGAGCTTCTGAGTACAATCTGAAAGCCCTCTTTCGAGGAAGAAGACACCCTATTTTGTCTAGTTAACGAAATGCAAGGATGTTAAACACTATACACTCCCAAGAGATTTTTTTTCCATTGTAAACGTGATTGTTAAACCAAAGTTTCAAGTACCCCTTTGTGGACAAAGCAAATGACAATGAAGCTCAATAGCAAATGTGACCAGCATTCAACAGCAATATTAAGATTGTCCAGCAACAATTCATATTACAACTTCGTGACAAAGCATATAGTTTAAGGATGAAATCTCGAATAGCGTGGCAGTATAACAATAGTAACAATTAATCAAATCAGAGAGCAACTCAAGATCACAATCCAGATCGCAACTCAATGAAGTCCAACAAATAATACCAAGCAGAGCATTATGCCAAATGACTACCTTAATTACTAAACCATTGTAGTGTTTCTAGCAAACTAAGAATACTAATCAGGAACCTTATTGTTACTAAACAATAGTGATACGAGCACCATTAGCCCGAGTCCAGATTTCGACCTAACGATTCCAACAGGCCCAATTACAAGAAGTAAAGCTAAACAACTGAAATTGAAGTTAAACATGTTTGTGCAAATTAAGCTTCATTTCTGAAGAATTGAAGGAAATTGATCATGTTTAAAACGCTTCGAATTGAGTGTTAGATGTTCATTGGATTCACTTTGGAGTTTCGGAAGATTGATCCCAGAAAGAGGCAGACTTGATTATTCATGCAAATTCAACTCAGAAAAAAGGCATTGATGTTAGTACCAGACAAATATGGGCCAGAGAAGCTGAAAAGATGCCAAAATAACTCAAAGCTGGCGTCAAAACCCACCAGCTAAAGTCCAGAATGAAAATTCAATTTTGAGAACATTCTGGATAGATTTCTACATCTATTTGGACTCTATTTATATCTTTTAATTAGGATAATTATATCATTTTTAGGATTATATTATCTATTTTAATTGAGATAATATTCCTATCTCTTTTAATTAAGATAATATTTTATTTTATCATTATTATTTATCTAGTTAGTCTTTTAGATTAAATTGAACTCTTTTCCCTTTGTAATTAGGATTTTACTAGCCTATAAATAGGCTCATTACTTTGTACAATTCAATTCATTCAGAGATCAATTCAATTATTTCTTTCAAAGTTCTCTTGTGAGTTCTTTTTTTTGTTTAAGATTTTTATCTTGTTCTTGCTTCGGAGTGCAGGTGTCCAATTGTGCGACAACATGTATTTGGTGTTCTTCTCCATCATCTAGGTTGCTAAGGGCAATATCCTTAAAGGGTTAGGCGTTACCAAACTCATACGCACGTTTGTCTAAGACATGATCTTAGAAGGGGGTGTTGTCATATCCTATCATTTGGTATTAGTTTCAAGGCATTATCGGTTTATGGTATTGTTACCCTTTCGATTCTCATATTTCAAAACTTCGTAATCTTGTTTAAACGCTGGAAACTTTATTTTCCCAAATAATTTTTTTGTTGCCGATAAAGAAAAAAAAGAACAAAATATAGAAAAAATACAGACAAAAAACAACACAATCTTTAATATTTTTCTAGCAGAGTTTTTTTTTTGGAGTTTTTAAGAGCTTTCAAACACTTCTAAATCGAGAACAGGCAAAAATTTATTTTCCCAAACAGGGTAGAGTCAGTTTTCTAGGTTTCTCTTTGTAACTTAGGCAACTTTGTTTATATTAGAGTGTTGCCATGTTTAGGAGGATAAGATTCATCCATAGCCCTTGGATCGAATCGTTAGAGACCGTTAGATCGAGAGGGCCAAGGCTATAAATAGAGCCCTTCCCTCACCATTGTAATTCATTCCACACATTTTACATTCTTTGAGTATTAAGAGTTACTCTTTCTCTTCAATCTTTGTCTTGCCAATTGTTCTTGTCTTGCCTAGCCATCATCACCATTTTCCCACAAAGCTTCCGCTGCGTCAAGTTCTAAGCGCTCTAACTTAGATATTCGAAGGCTGACTTAGTCCTCGACTTAAGATCGACGACTAAGGTCGCACGGGTTAACGAATCAAAACCTAGCCACGTGTCAAATTGCTTCTATATTACGTTAGAGATAGATTTTAAGGACAATAAGAAATTACTTTTCATTTTTATAATATCAAATATTTTGTATTTAATAATTTAAAATAATAACTAGTCATTACTGTATACTAACTGCCTCAGAATATTCCTTAACAAAACCTTTCTCTTAGAAAATATCGATTCAAGTCAATGTACCAATAAACCGACAATTGCCACGTGCAAACAAGAGAATAAACGAAAATTAAATCTCCACCGACAGCCGTATCTAGAACCAGATAAGGTTACGCGGAGGCTACAGAATGTGCCACGTAAAATACTACATGATGAAGAAACCCGTGTTGGATATTGCAACGTCATAGGGAGACGGTGATGGATGGCTCCTAACGACCAAATTATTCAGCTACTGATTAAACCAATACCACCCTTCCACGTATCAAGTGTGGGAAACGTGTCGGTTAGTTAGTACACGTGTCTTCCAACCATTGGATAAGGGGTTGATGGCAAACGCTCTCATGGACAAACCGAAAATGGAAGGGTAAACAACATTCAATGTCACTCAAGTATGAGTTTAATAGTAAATACGTCTTACTATTTGTGTAATATATTGTTTTTTTATGGAATTTTAAAAAGAAAAATTTTATATAAGATGTGTGGTATAAAAAAATTTGAATGACAAGTTTGCCCGTAAAGAGTTAATTTTTATTTTTGTTGGAAAACTAAAAAATGATAGAAAAACAAATATGTCTTATAAAAGTTGTTGAGTTTTTCAAAATGACATTTTGACTGGGACAATTTTAAAATATAAATGTGACACCTTTACTCGAACAAAAGGAGTAATAAACAAGTCACTTTTCTTTTAAAAGTTACAAACAATTTACTCAATCAAGTATTTGTTACAAACAAGTTACTCAAAAACTACGTCATTTGTCTTCTAATATGACATGTTATAATAACATTTTAGTCTCAAAAACTTATGTAGTCTATCAATTTGATCTTAATTCAAAATAATTCAATAAATAAACTATCAGTATTTAAAATTGCATCATTTTAATTTTGATTCTTCTACTGAATTGTTTGTTCTTATCTCAAAAATATTATATTATATTCTTGTTACTTTCATGGTATAATAGCAATTTAACAGTAACTTGTTGCTTTATGACAAAACGCGGTTATTGAACTATTGATTTGATTTGATGAATTCATTTGTTTTGACAGTATCACAAAAAATTTAAACTGAAGTAATTTTTAAATATAAATGATTAAATTTATTTAATTATTTTGAATTAGAAAAAAATTAATATAATATATAAGTTTTTGGACTAAAATGTTATTATACCAAATAAAAGTAATATGTTTGTAACAATATGTTAATTGAGTGACATATTTCTAACAACATGTTAATTGAGTGACTTGTTTATAACAATATGTTAATTGAGTGACATGTTTCTAACATGTTAATTGAGTGACTTGTTTGTAACAATATATTAATTGAGTGAATTGTTTATAAATTTTAAAAAAATAATTTTTTTATTAAAGAAAACTATAATTAAATGATCCTGTGTCTAGTTTACCTAAAAATAAAACCCAGAAAAACGGGCAACGGATTTTCTTTCCCAACAGTGCTTCGATGGAAAATTCTAATATTCTAGAAAATGTGATTATATTTTACTTGTAAGTTTTGACAAAATTATGAAAATGACAACTTTTCCCCTCCAATATATAGCTGTTAAATTGTTAATTATCTCTCAAATAAAATCATTAAAAACAATATAATTTTAAAATAAAATTTAGAAAATTGATTAATAATTTTTTCCACGAAATATTTTAAAGTTATAAAAAATGTGATTATATTTTACTTGCAACTTTTGTTCCGAATAAGACTTAAAACTAAGTACTCTACGTATATTAAAGATATGCACTTCACGTCAATTGAGTATATTTAACTGACAATATCGTTGTTATAATATAAAAGAAGACGAGGAATCGATTATACTTAATTATTTAATATCGTTTGATTTATAGATAAATTTTTTAAATAATATAAATATTATATACTGAATAAAAGAAACTAATCACTTCACTGTTATTTTTGTAAGTAAAGTTTGACTACTGGAATAATTGCAAAAAAGGAAAATATTCCGACTAACGAAGCACGCTTAGCTATTTTGACTACTGGAACCAGATCTCAAGATTAATATTATTAATAAGTAAATAAATAAATGTATTTATTAATTCATCATAAAGATGTGTTAAAATAACATTAATTAATTCATAATTTAAGTTGAAATAAATAAAAAACAATAAATTTTGCCATGGATTGAGTATCTTTTCACGCGTTTTCCTTTTTTTTTTAAAGTGAGTTTTAAATTGTTATCCGTCGAATAATTACTCGTGCCGATTTGGTTAAGATTAACTAACATATGTATGATGTACAGTGTACTAATTAATGAGTATTTGCTTTGATGTTAGGGAGCCTACCCCTAATTTGCAGCAATAAAATATGTAATTATGATTAGGAATGAGTAAAATTGATTTTATTTAAATAAATTGTTTTTTAATTTTAAGTTATTCAAGTCAATTAAAATTAATTATGTATCATAAATTTACTCATATTTTAACAAGTTCAAGATTCATTCACTTGTTAAAAAAATTTCTTATTTTCCTATGTGCTAAGAGATACCCGTTCCTAAGCAACTAATTACGGTTTTGCTCTTTTCTTATCTTCAAAATTTATACGTCTTTACATTTGTGAGAGATTATTGGATAATGCAATGAAAATAAATAAAATAGAATATTCAAAAATAGTTGCTGGGGAAATATGGAGTAGTTTCAACCAACTTTTTTTTCTTGGACCTTATTATATTTTTAATAAAAAATAACCCCTCACTCCTCACATTTTTTTCATATATTATAATCATTTGCTTCTTTATCATTTTTTTATTTATATAATCCATACTTGGCAATTAGCTAGTAGCTAATAGCGTATTACATTAGTTAATAACTGATTGCATTAGCTGATTTGACTAATAGATTGTATAAAAGTGTTTGGTAAAATTATATAATCAAGCAAAATAATATATAAGGACATAATTATATGTAATACTTGTTTGAATAGTTTATTTGTTATCAATATTTTGTATCTATTAATATTAATTAGATTATAAAAAATAATTTTTAATATAATATTACTAAGCACATTTGGAAGATTTATATATTAATTTATTATTTATATAATTATTTTCAATACAATTGAATTAATTATTAAATATAAATATAAATGTGTGAGAATAAAAGAATAAAACAAAAGTATTAGCTTAAAAATGTCACAATGTAAATACATGAAGGTGAATAATTAAAATAAAAAATGTTAATTTAGGTTATTTGGAGATTTTTGATAATTGTAAGAGTAAAAGGGGTTTTATAACTCTTATATCAAAACTTTTAATTTCAAAAATCTCCTATTAGTAGCTTTTCTAAAATTAGAAGTTTTATCTCAATCCGCTATTCTAGTCCGTTCTTCATCAAATATCGAAACTAGCGAATTTGACCGATCAAACCTTTAATATTAACCTACTTTTAATTTTAAATCAAACCATTATTTATCAAACATGTCATTATCTTTTCTTTCCGAGTCTTAGTTTTCAAAAAGAGCAATGTCGCTTCTTTATTTCATGGGTAGGAAGTTTAGAAGACTGTATTGATATTAAGAGACAACACCTATTACTACAATTATATTAATTCTTATCATGAAACAATGATTTTATTTCGATGTGTTGTTTTTTCTTTGACAAATAATCACTGAATTTTTGTAACAAAGCTATAGCGGATTACATTAGCTGATAGCTGATAGCTTATTGCATTAGCTGATTTGACTAGCGGATTATATTAGCTGATTGTATAAAAGTGTTTGGTTAAATTAACTGATAGCTGATAGCTGTTTGATTATTTAAACAAGCAAAATGACATATAAGGACATGATTATATTCAATACTTTTGTGAATAATTTATCAGTTATGAATATTTTGTATCTAATAAATATTAATTAGATTTGTAAAAATTATTTTTAATATAAATTTTCTAAACATATTTGAAAGATTTATATATTAATTTATTATTTATATAATTATTAAAAAAATTATATGCACATATAAATATGTGATAATAAAAAAATAGAATTAACTTATAAATGTCACCATATAAATTAGTAGTAACAACAAATAAGTTCAATATTTAATATGTTATTATTTATATTAAAAAATGTTATTATTTAATTTATGTTATTTGGAGATTTTTGGTAATTGTTAAGGGTAAAAGAGTCATTACAACTCTAACATCAAACCTCTAATCTCAAAAAGCTCATATTATGAGCTTTTTCAAAATTAGCTTTTTCACCCCAATCCGCTCTTTTAATCCGCTATTTACCAAACATCAATATTAGCGGATTTGACTAGTCAAACCTCTAATTATACCTCAAACCTCTAATTTTTGCCCAAACCTTTGTTTACCAAACAGGGCCAAAGAGAGAAATCACGCTGCCAAAACCAGCAAAAAAAACCTTATTTTTATATTTTCTAACTTTCCTAAAATATTTTCAATGAAATATTTTTTATGTTTTCAAATTTTTTACTCATTTTTGTTTTTATTTTCTAAAACTCATTTTCTATTTTACAACAAACATGTTTTTCTCGTCGTTTTTTTTTAAAAATAAAAATAAAAACGAAAACATACTCTATTTTGTTTCTTTCTCTGTCCAACTATCATAGTTATGAAAAAAAAGTTAATTTCTCATGCTTTAGATATTGTTTTGTTTCTTTGTAGGTAACAATCTTTAATTGTCCTCAAGAACTTCTAACAGCTAGCTAGAATTGATAGAGATCGTGTAAAACCTAGCTCAAAATATATCAATTACAAGAAACATATTGTATAGATTATACTAACGTCAAAGAGTCTAGAGTCTATTAGAATTTAGAGCTTAATTGTCCTAATTGTAAAACACTTGCCAGTTATTACTGTCGAAATTGTAAAGTGTTATTCGAGTGGAAATTGTAAAATGTTATTCGAGAGTGAGCCTAATTATTGCAAACATTTAACCTTGTTAGGGTTTTTTCTTTGTTTGTTTTATTTGTAATTACTTTTTAAGAGGGTGTGTATTTAAAGTTTTGGAGTATAAACCTTGAAAGAATCGTAAAATTAAAGATTGTCCTTAAAAGTAAGCAAATATAGTAGATTTGAGAAAATTTTTAGTGATTATGTAATCTTCTAGACCCGCCTATGCGTTACAACGGATCCTAGGAAGTCACATTAGGGTCACAAGAGCGACCCACAGTAAAAATACACATAAAAAACATTTTTCCCCTCAAAACACTTACTAAACTGTAAAATCAACTTATGTTTAAAATACCATTTCAGGAAGTCATTTAAACACATAACAGAAATTTCAGAACGTCTTTTATAGACACTATCATAAAACAATACATGACATACATGCCCACTAACTATACAGTACCGTACTCCAAAGGCATCGCCGAGAGAACTCCGAACATTGATGTCAAACATTATATCATGATATATTCTTTTAACCTGCAATGGTAAAAACAATGTGAGCTTGGAAAAGCTCAGTAATACAAAACTACCAAGAGATGTTATAAGCTCATGCATATATATGGTAGACATAACATTTTCATGATGTTCCATGTAATACCAGTCTCCATTTCTGTTCTACTATTTCGAGGTAGCATCGTGCTAGAGAATAGCGATATTTGTTCTTTATTCGAACATCGAGAATTAGACGGGAATTATATAGGCTGGTAACATACGGAGGTGGAATCAGAGAGCTTAGTGTCTAGTGTGTTCCAACAGTGCAACGTTAATGCATGAAATGTAACAATGCAGCAAACCCTTTTATTTCAAATACATTTGTTTCAAGTAACAATAAAGTTCATTTTAATTATTTATTTACCCTCCAACCATACTCCAGTATATAGTTTCCCCAGAGCAGTATCATGTACATACATTAACCCGAGCCCATTGGGCGTGGGTACCATCCTAAGAGAATACCTTAGAATACGGGCGGCCCTAGCCAAAGCATAAGAACCGAATACGGGCGGACCTAGCCGAAGCATAGGAACTGAAAACGGGCGGACCTAGTCGAAGCATAGGAACCGAAAACGGGCGGACCTAGCTAAAGCATAGGAACCGAAAACGGGCGGACCTAGCTAAAGCATAAGAACCGAAAACGGTCGGACTTACCAACTGGATCAAGGCTGAACCGTCAGTAACTTCATATCATATCCCAAGTACCCTAGTGAATCAGATCATCAATAGTTCATTAGTCAATAACAATATTTTTAGTAATACATTATCCATATAGCAAGTTTGTCATATCGGGTGCATAGGCATATATTAGAAATACAGTACGATCATGCTTAATTTATAAAACATGTCATGTTCCTGTGAATTCAAGTATGTCAGTCATGTGCACGCGATCATTATTATAACATGTAAATCAGTATGCAAAAACAGTCGTGTAGAACACATGGAACACAGTAGGTGGAACAGTTTAATTCTTGGAGATACTTGGCATTTACAGAAGGGAACACAATAAACTTTTGACAAATTGAACGGATTTTTGAAACGAGGCCCCTATTAAAAGGGGGTTCATATGAACGGTTCAAACCAGATATTCAGGAGTTGATACATCAAGATCTTTGAGAGTTTAGATATATCATGAGTGATTTAGTCATTTAAGCTTACAAGGGCATTATGGTCATTTTATCATACATGGGCATTTTGGTAATTTATACCAACAAGGCATAAACAGTGACTCAAGAATTCTATTTTCTCATCAGGTTTCTAACCAGGCATTCATAGATTTTCTATGTCAAGATCTTTCATGATATCAGATACATTCAGGGCTATTTTGATTACTTTGGCCAACAAGGGCATTTTAGTCATTTAACTATCAGGGTGATTTTGTAATTTAGCCCAATAATGATTTACAATATTTAAGATTTCCAGAGGTTTATCGAGCCTCCAATGTAACGCCCGTGTTTTGGGCCTAGGAGTTAACCGGGTTTATAATTCGAGTCAATAAAACTTAATTTAATCATTTCAACCTAAATAGTGACCTAACTGAACTTTAGTAAAAAGAGGAGGACTCATATTGTAATTTACCCAAATTATTTGAAAAAGGATGACAACTTCCCATATTGTCATCTTTTTCCCCCCTTTTCCCCATAACCCACGTGAAGCTTCCCCCTCCCCTCTCTCAAAACCTCTCAAATATCAAGTCACTATTCCATTCATTTTCTTCTTCAATCCAAGGTGTTTTACAAAGGTAATTGTGTTTTCTAAGTCTCCTCTTTATCCCCTATCCAACCATTGTCTTAGATTTCAAAAATATGGGGTTTTGGAAATTAGGGTTTATGTTAAAATTTGGGTTTTTAAAGGGGTTTTCCATTTGGTTTTGATAAATTGAGTTGGGGTTTTAGTTAATCTTGTTAAAAGGTGTAACATATATCAATTTGGATGAAAATTCGTAGTGGGTCCTTAGGGCAAATTTTAAGGTATTAAAATTTGGGTTTTTGGTGGGTTTAGTGTTGAAATTGGAGGGCTGATGGTCTACCTATGTTAGGAGGGTGATTTGGGATGTTTTGGAAGTCATTTGGGTGTTTGGAAATGGGTATTTCAGCCACGGGTTATTGGAGTACGAAAATTGGGTTTTTGAGATATTATGTGGTTTGGGAAATTGTGGAAATTGGGTTGTGTTTGCAAAGTGAGTTGATGGTTGAGTTAGCATTGAATTGGGAAGTAATGTATGTGTTTTGTTTGACTAGAAGCAAGAGGAAACGTTGAGGAGGCTTTGGGACCGAATCCGGATTCGTAGGAGGATTGGTTCGAATTGCTAAGGAAGGGCGGTGAGTGGTCTTAACTTGTTTTAAAGTTTGGTTCGAGCATGAGTAGTGTGTGTGTCTAAAGTGTGCTTGGTAGGCCACTTCCTTATAATCCAAGTAGTTAATTTAGTCTTGTTTTCCTTAAATGCCAATGTGCTTAATGACTATGCTCTTGTACTTGTGATTATATGGTGCATGTATATATATATCATGATGTGGATATATGTGATGAGCATGAGTGTGGTTGATGATATGTCATTGATGATGATAATTGGCACTAAAATAATTACCGGTTGTAAATGATCGATCATTAGGATTAGTGTGCACACAAATTGAGTCAAAACGTACGTGGCCTTGATGGCGTTAAGTAATCAAGGAGGAGTACGGTGATGTAATATTCCACCGGAAGCTTTTATCTATTTCTACGGGATGATGAGTGGAATCCCATCCGTAGGGCATGTGGCGATGAGTGGAATCCCGCACATGCAAGGTCCGGTGATGAGTGAAATCCCACCGAGGTAAAGTGTTGTTGAGGTTTAAATCCGCACAATCGGGGTAATTTAAAGTGGCCAATTAACTTGTTCATATATTGTGATATGTGATGGTGATTTATGATTGTTGATTATTGATGCTTGATGCTTAGTATGAAGTAAGATGCCATACTATGCCACTTGAAAGACTAGCTAGGTCTACTTGATTTCATGTCAATGCTTGATATATGTGAGATTAGGATTTAACATGCTTGAACCCTGCATTGTTGATGTTTTTCGTTTTAGAGCACCCTCACTAAGCTTATAGCTTACGCTCTCAATGTTCAACAATGCAGATCGTTAGCGTGGCGTTAGCTCGAGGCAAGGCAAGAAGGGCTTCCAAGTTGTGACTCAAGTATGGTGGTGATTTTGTATTAGTTAGCAATGTGGCATGGGTTGTGTATGAGCTTGTATGGCTCATTGGCATGTGTTATTTTGTTGAATGGTTGTTAGTTGTTTATGAGCTTTCTTAGACTCCTTGTTATATCACTTTTGTATGGCTTGTGTTGCCATGTTGAATTGTAATTCATGCCTAAATTGCTTATCTTGAATGTTGGCCATGTGCCTTTGAAGTTGCCTATATGTTTGGATGTTGAAGTATGAACTTTGAATGCTTAAATGCCATCTTGAGTCCTTTGCATGAGTTCCTTGTTGTTTATACATGTTGGGTGCTTGTATGGCTATATAGTGGTATGTAAATGTTGTATGAGTGCTTGTTTGGGTCTAGGGAAGTCCTAAATTGCATCTAGGTCCGAGTCTTGTTCATTTTAGTTGAGTTTGGAGGTTTTGCTGTGCAGGGGTATCGATACGGCTGGTCCGGTATCGATACCGCCTTCTTGTTTCATGCCTCGTGTATCGATACACGAGGGGGCGTATCGATACCATTTTGGTCACTGGAGCTACTGTCCATTTCGGTATCGATACGGGCCTCTGGTGTATCGATACCGTCATCTTAGCGTTGACCGTGGGAAGTCAACCGTTGGGGAGGTGTTGAGTTGATCAAGCAATTGCAAATGGCCAAGAGGGGGGTGAATTGGCAAATAAAAATTTTTGTGAAGAGAATATTGGAAAATAAAATGACACAAGGGGTTATAGTGGTTCAAGTTCAACAACCGAACTCTACATCCACTACCTTAGCTCCCACTAAGGATTTTCCAAAACAATTCACTACTTGAATTCGTCCCCTTTTCTTGGATGAGGAGGAAACCTTACAATCTCGATTAAGCTTTTCAACCCCAAGCTTAATCCACTCAAATACAAAGAAGATTTTTGGTAAACTCAAGTATTTCCTCTCAAAGGATGATTGTCTACCCACTTACAATAACAGCAACCCAAAACTCTCAATAATATGACAAAATGAAATACAAAGAGTTGGGCACAAGAATATAGCTTTGAATAGCTCTAGGATTTGGATTTTTGCTTTGATGATGCTTGAATGTGTATTGTTGATCTTCCTGGTGATATGAAGCTTGTATTTATACCCTTGAATCAGTTTCTAGCCGTTTGGATCATTTGACTTGTTGAAGGAGCCGTTGGGAACATTTTTCCATCTATTAAGGCAGCTCCCCAGCACCGTGTATCGATACACGACAAGGGTGTATCGATACGCTAGTTTAAATTCAACTAGCCGTTGTGCATAAAAACAGAGTGTATCGATACACAAGGCGTATCGATACGGTCCAAACTCTCTGCCAAGATTTGTTGCATCAAAGCGTATCGATACAGGGGTCGTATCGATACGGTCCAAACTCTCTGTTAAAAACATTGATTTGTTGCATCAAAGAGTATCGATACTGTGACCAAGAGTATCGATACGTCATAACGGTCAAAACAAATTTTCAAATAATTATGCTAGGCGTATCGATACGGTTATTAAGCGTATCGGTACGGTTGCCCAGATGAACACTGTATCGATACGTATGGAAGGCGTATCGATACGCTATGTTCATTCAGAATTACAGTGAGTTTCAAGTGTATCGATACGCTGTGTGTATCGATACGCAGGGCCATTTTTGCATAATTTGGCTTTGAAAAACATGAAAGAGGTTTGAGAAACTTAATGTTTTGAGATCCAATCTTCAAACATTATTTTGTAAAAACATTTTGTTAATTTTTGAAACTTGAAAGAGTTCTTAAAAATTTATTTGTTTTGCAAATTGGTCCTTAACTTTTTATGTTATATCAAAATCAATTTTAGTTTTACAATCTCCCCCTTTTTGATATAACAAAACCATAATAAATTTTTAAGTTTTTGTAAAACTTTGAAAAAAAAACTTTTCTCCCCCTTGCTTTAAGATAAATGTTTCAAAACAAATTTGTTTCTCCCCCTTACTTAAAGATATAAAAATTTTGAAAAATTTTGACCTTTACACCATGAATCGAAAAATTTTGACCTTTACACCATGAATCCTTCTCCCCCTTTTTGTTAGATCAAAAAGAAACACAAGGATTAGAATAATCAAGCATAGGAATATCAATCATAAGAATAAACATAAAGCTCCAAATTCATAAACCAAGCAAGCAAGCATAATAATCCAAACCTTAAAAATCCTAAAACATAGAAAATAGGCATAATTCATGTTCAAAAAAAAATGCAATGAAATCCTAAAATATCCTAATATGAGATGCATCATCTATGCGTCTCCACCATCATCATCATGATCATCCTCATCATCTTCTTCTTCGTCTTCATCTTCTTGAGGTGGTTGGTTCCTTCGATTTTGGTTGATCCAAGCACCATGGAAAGCGGTAAGAGAAAGATCCATTGAGTCTTGGCGAGCACTCAAGGTATCTATCTTCTTGTCCATGCCTTGAAGTCTTTCTTCCATCGATGTAAACCGATTATCTATAGCGTTGAAGCGACCGTCCATAGCATTGAACTTTTCATTGAGGAAAGTCATGAGATTTGCCATGGAGGAGGAGGAGGAGTCATGAGAAGCACGGCTAGAGGATGCGCGAGAGGTATTGACCGGGGCAGCGGGAGGATCAGCTTGAGGGTTGCGAACCCATTCATTGCCGACAAAAGAGAAACCGGAGCGAGAAAGGGAATGCTCATCTATGGGTTGACCAAGGTTTTCGGGAAGGTCATGTGTGCAATCAACACCAAGGGAATGAAATAGACAACTCAATGCCGTAGTGTAGTAAAAAGATTGAACAAGTTTGGTGTGACGATTTTGAACCAAAAACACAAGATCAGCAAACATAATTTGACAAAGATTTGGTCGTTTACCCTCCCTAAAGCATGAAAGCCAAAAATCATCAATTTGACGAATGGTAGAATATCTACCACCCGAGGGACGAATAAACCAAGAGATAATAAGATGAAGTATACGATCATGAGCATCTAAAACTTTTGCCGGACCTATGTAACCCGAACCTAAAGAGTGTTCATCATCTATCCCAACATCCTCAAAACCAAAAACATTGCACAAGACTTTTTGATCAATTAGAATAGGAGTTCCCATAACCGAGGATTCAATGGCAATAACATGCTCATTGGCTTCATCATTGACACAACAAGCATTTGAAAAGAAGACAATGACAAGATTCCTATATAAAATAGGAGGAATATTCAAAAAGGTTAAAAATTTCCATTGCCTAATTAAAGGAAGATATTTAAATTTGAATTTTGCAGAGTTTAAAAACGGAATAGACACGATTCGTTCTTCCCTAAGATTGATTCCCATACAAAGCTTATAGGTTTCTCTAGCTACGGGTGTGGGAAAACTAGTTTGGATAATATGAGGAAGGTTAGGAGTAGGATTACCCTCATCCTCATTAGAAACGGAAGCGGTGCGATGTCTCTTATTCCCCTTTTTCGGTGCCATAATCCTGAAAATACATCAAAAAGGATTCGAATATGTATGCAATTAACATCCAATTTAATCCAATAGATTCTAATAATTCAAGGTAATTTGTTTGAACAAAATTGTTTTAAAGAATATTTACAAAAAAAATTTTAGTTTTCGAAAAAAAATTTATCGAATATAAAATATATTCGAACCAAAAATTTATTTTTGAAAAATTTTATGAACAATATGAAACCCATAGTAAGTTAATCATAATGTATATAAAAATCAGTTGAAATAATAATTGAAAATTAACGAAATTTAAAGAAATTTGAAAAATAAAAAATTTACCTTGATTTCTTAGAGTGGATGAAAGAGGGTGTGTTAGTGCACAAGATTGATGCCCAAGGATAGCCTTGATGTATGAAGAAAAATCCCTCAAGAGATTTTGAAGATTTGTGTAAAATTTTGAAGAATTTTGAGGGTTTTTATAGGGGTTTTCGGTTAGGGTTTTTGAAGAGGAGAAGAGGTGTTTTAAAATTGTGGGATTTTGATTAAAACAGCCTAAATAGGCTCTCCGTCCATCGAGTATCGATACGCTATGCATGCGTATCGATACGCTATAACCTAATATAATCTTTGTCGTTTTATGTGTATCGATACAGTTGACGTATCGATACGCACCGTGTTGACTTTTTCCCTTGACTCTGACCGTATCGATACACTATGCTGTATCGATACGCATTCATCTGCAAAAATCCCAGATTTGAATACCGTATCGATACGCTGATATGCAGTATCGATACACGCTTGCCTGTTTCTGCAATTTTGGTATTTTTATGTGCAAAAATCCAATTTGAGACGCCCCTAAATGCATGTATGTGTTATATGAACAAGTTTTAATGACTTAATATGATACATACTTCCCTTAGCAATATGTGTAGGAGCAAAAAGAACAAAAATAACATAAACATGAATCACAAACAATCTCAAGCAAATTTTTGTCATTTTGGGACCCAAAAAAAATTAAGAGAGACAAGTTAGACCTAACTCTCTTCTAAGTGTCCAAAAGCGCTCTTTATCTAAAGGTTTAGTAAATATGTCTGCTAATTGGTTCAAGGTGTCAACAAATTCTATAACAACATCATTTTTCGAAACATGATCTCTAATAAAATGATGTCTAATTTCTATGTGTTTAGTTCGAGAGTGTTGAATGGGATTCTTAGTGAGACAAATAGCACTAGTGTTGTCACACCTAAGGGGTATGGTTTCCATTTTAACACCATAGTCTAAGAGTTGTTGCTTCATCCAAAGGACTTGAGCACAACAACTCCCTAAGGATATATACTCCGCTTCGGTGGTAGATAAGGCTACGCTATTTTGTTTCTTAGAGAACCAAGATACGAGCATACTACCTAAGAATTGACATGTACCGGAAGTACTTTTCCTATCTATCTTACACCCCCCATAATCTGCATCCGAAAAAGCATGAAGACTAAAAGTTGAATCCTTAGGATACCAAAGACCTAAGGTCGGTGTGTCTATTAGGTATCTAAAAATTCTTTTAATGGCAACTAAGTGTGATTCTTTAGGATTAGCTTGAAACCTAGCACACAAGCAAACACTAAACATAATATCCGGTCTACTTGCGGTAAGATAAAGCAAAGAACCTATCATGGATCTATAAAGCTTAGAATCAACACATTTACCGCCTTCATCTTTGTCAAGCTTTATGGAAGAACTCATAGGTGTGGCTTGAGGTTTTGCATTCTCTAAGCCAAACTTCTTGAGCATATCACTTACGTATTTAGCTTGATTTATGAAGGTGCCATCACTCATTTGTTTGATTTGGAGTCCCAAAAAGAATGAGAGCTCCCCCATCATGCTCATCTCGAACTCACCTTGCATTAGCTTAGAAAAATCTTTACAATAACACTCATTAGTAGAACCAAAAATAATATCATCAACATAAATTTGAACTACTAAGATGTCATTGTTATATCTTTTTATGAAGAGTGTTGTATCCACCTTTCCTTTTTCAAAACCCTTTTCAATTAAGAAAGTTGAAAGTCTCTCATACCAAGCTCTTGGAGCTTGTTTTAAACCATAGAGAGCTTTTGTAAGTTTAAACACATGGTTTGGAAATTTTGAATCCTCAAAACCTGGTGGTTGTTCAACATATACCTCTTCATTTATAAAACCATTTAAAAAGGCACTTTTTACATCCATTTGAAAAAGCTTGAAATCATGATAACATGCAAATGCAAGTAACATTCTAATGGCTTCCATTCTTGCTACGGGTGCATAAGTCTCATCAAAATCAATTCCCTCTTCTTGAGTATAGCCTTGAGCAACAAGCCTAGCCTTGTTTCTCACTATATTACCGTTTTCATCTAATTTATTCCTAAAAACCCATTTTGTACCTATAGTAGATTGATTATTAGGCCTTTCTACTAATGTCCAAACTTTACTTCTCTCAAATTGGTTTAATTCCTCTTGCATGGCCAAAATCCAAAAATCATCTTTTAAAGCTTCTTTAATGTTTTTAGGCTCAATGCATGAAAGAAACGCAACATGATTCATTAATTTGAGAGAGGATCTAGTGGTTACCCCTTTGGATGGATCACCCAAGATTTCACCATCTTTGACATAGTTTAACTCCCTTGGGTAAGATACCTCTTTTTCTTCATGAGCTAAGTCTTTTAAGCCTTCAAGAGGAGGTTCTTGTGAGTCTTCTTCTTTAGTTGGAATCTTATCCTCTTTTGATGTTTGTCCTCCATCAATAGTATCAATGATTCCTACATCATCATCATCACAAGATTCCTTTCTCGAAAGGAGGTTATCATCGAAAACAACATGTATTGACTCTTCAACAACTAGAGTTCTTTTATTAAATACACGGTAGGCTTTAGAGTTTGAAGAATATCCTAAGAAAATGGCTTCATCACTTTTAGCATCAAATTTACCTAAGTTTTCTTTACCATTATTTAAAACAAAACACTTACATCCAAAAGGATGAAAATAGCTAATGTTAGGCTTTTTGGACTTTAAAATCTCATAAGATGTCTTCTTTAAGATTGGCCTAATCATTACTCGATTTATTATATAGCAAGCGGTATTTGTAGCTTCTGCCCAAAAATATTTAGGTAAATTATTTTCGCAAAGCATGGTTCTAGCCATTTCTTCTAAAGTTCGATTTTTCCTCTCAACTACCCCATTTTGTTGAGGAGTGCGAGGTGCAGAAAAATTATGGCTAATCCCATTTTCATTTAAAAATTCATCAAAACCTAAATTTTGAAATTCACTTCCATGATCACTTCTAATATGAGAAATTTTAAGTTCAAGATCATTTTGAGTTATTTTAGAAAATGTGATGAATTTTTCTAAAGCCTCATCTTTTGTACTTAAGAATAGAACCCAAGTATATCTAGAATAGTCATCTACAAGCACAAATGCATATGATTTTCCACCCAAGCTCATTGTTCTAATTGGCCCAAAAAGATCCATATGAATCAATTGTAAACATCTACTAGTAGAGACATCATTTATGGGTTTAAAAGAACTCCTATGTTGTTTACCTTTTGAACATGCATCACAAATTTTATCATTTGAAAAATTAAGTTTGGGTAAACCTCTAACTAGATTAAGGGAATTTAATTTTTCTAGAACACTCATGCTTGCATGTCCTAACTTTCTATGCCATAGCCATGAGTCATGTTCATCATGTGCAACTAAACATGCATGGGATGAATGGATGTCTTCTAAATGCACCATGTAAATATTGCCTATTCTATGTCCTATGAGCATTGTTTGATTTGTTTTAATGTTTATAATTTTACAACCACTTTTATCAAATAAAACATTAAAACCTTTATCACATAACTGACTAATGCTCAACAAATTATGTTTAAGACCGTTGACATACAAAACATCTTTAATGTAGATAGAAGAGTGATTACCAATAGAGCCTATTCCTTCAATGAGTCCTTTTGAGTTATCACCGAAGGTTACTACTCCACCACTCTTAGGCTTTATTTCCACAAATCTACTTTTGTCACCGGTCATATGTCTTGAGCATCCACTATCAAGGTACCAAGAATTTTTGCTTGAAGCTTTAGCCTTGAAGCAATGCTCCCCCTACAAACAAAGAATTTAGGCCTTGGTTTTTGGTACCCAAATCATCTTGGGTCCATGAGTGTTAGCCTTTAACAATTTGGTTCCCTTGGGAATCCAAGAAGCAATAGCATTTAAGTTATTAGAAATGATAAGTTCTTTAGGAACCCAAACATTTCTAATTTTATGACTTTTAGTTTGCTTATAAAAATTTCTTTGTTTAGGTATAAAATATTTTCTTTTTGTATATTGGGGTTTAAAATGATTTTCCTTCTCAAAATTCTTTTTCCCAATATCAAAAGATGTTTTAAGATTATCTACTTCCTTTGTGTGATAATCTTGAAAATCGGAAAGACGTTTTTCAAGTTCTAGATTTTTAGTTTTAAGATCATTTGAAAAATTGACTAAAGATAAAACTTTCTTTTCCAATTCGGAGTTATTTTTTAAAATTGTCTCATTTTGAATTTTTAAATCAGAAATTATTTTCTTGTTTTTCAAAATGGACTCCTTGTATTTTTCTACTAACTCATCATACACTTCTTGAAGTTCATCATAAGCATCTTGAAGTTCTTCAATAGAAAAATCTAAATTGTATGAATTAGAGGTTACCTTTGATTCATCATCGAAGGCCATGAGACATAGGTTGGCCACTTCTTCCTCTTCCTCGGAAGACTCATCATCACTCCAAGTTGCAATTTGTGCTTTGAGCTTGTTCTTCCTCCCAAAGCTTTTCTTTTTCAATTGAGGACATTCGGAACGAATGTGACCCGGTTTGTTGCATTCATAGCAAGTAATTGGGTCTATTTCCTCATCTTTGTTTTTACTCTTGAAGTCCCTTCTTCTCATGAATTTTCTTCCACGATTTGACTTCATAAACTGAGTAAATCGTTTGGCCAACATAGCCATTTCCTCTTCTTCATCCTCACTAGAATCGTTTTCTAATTGTGAAGCCTTTAATGCGATTCCAACTTTCTTTTTCTCAGCTTCCTTCTTTTCTGCTATCTTCTTCTCTTGTTCTCTTCCCTTTCTCATAATCTCATGTGTGAGTAGAGATCCAACAAGAGCATCTAATTTAAGAGTCTTCAAATCTTTGGCTTCAATTATGGCCGTTCTCTTGCTATCCCACGATTCCGGAAGAGAGTATAACAACTTTCTTACTAGCTTGTCTTCGGGAATGATTTCTCCGAAACCCTTTAAACCGTTGACAATGACCGAGAATCGATCAAACATTTGGGAAACACTTTCATCGGGATCCATCTTGAAGTTCTCATAGTTCAGATTGAGTAGTCCAATCTTTGTCTCCTTTACATCGCTAGTCCCTTCATATGTTGTTTCGAGAGTGTCCCAAACCTCCTTGGCATTTTCGATTGAAGACACCTTAGAGTAGATATCCGGACCAAGTGCACAAAATATTACATGAAGAGCTTTGTCGTTCACTTGCATCCTTCTTCTTTCATCATCGGTCATTTCGGCTTTGATTTTTGGAACAAGCCTTTCTCCATCTCTCCTCATGGGAATGTATGGACCTTCTTCAACTACATCCCACACCATAAAGTCGGTAGATTTAATGAAGAGCCTCATCCTATTCTTCCAATAAAGATAGTTATCCCCATTGAAGAATGGTGGCTTGGTGGTGGATTGAGATTCATAGTTGGAGGTGGATGCCATTGCTTGACTTGTTGTTGATCAAACTTTCAACTTTCCAAGGATCGACTCAAGAGGGTTGTAATCCTTCCAATGAGTGTAGCTCTGATGCCAATTGTTGAGTTGATCAAGCAATTGCAAATGGCCAAGAGGGGGGTGAATTGGCAAATAAAAATTTTTGTGAAGAGAATATTGGAAAATAAAATGACACAAGGGGTTATAGTGGTTCAAGTTCAACAACCGAACTCTACATCCACTACCTTAGCTCCCACTAAGGATTTTCCAAAACAATTCACTACTTGAATTCGTCCCCTTTTCTTGGATGAGGAGGAAACCTTACAATCTCGATTAAGCTTTTCAACCCCAAGCTTAATCCACTCAAATACAAAGAAGATTTTTGGTAAACTCAAGTATTTCCTCTCAAAGGATGATTGTCTACCCACTTACAATAACAGCAACCCAAAACTCTCAATAATATGACAAAATGAAATACAAAGAGTTGGGCACAAGAATATAGCTTTGAATAGCTCTAGGATTTGGATTTTTGCTTTGATGATGCTTGAATGTGTATTGTTGATCTTCCTGGTGATATGAAGCTTGTATTTATACCCTTGAATCAGTTTCTAGCCGTTTGGATCATTTGACTTGTTGAAGGAGCCGTTGGGAACATTTTTCCATCTATTAAGGCAGCTCCCCAGCACCGTGTATCGATACACGACAAGGGTGTATCGATACGCTAGTTTAAATTCAACTAGCCGTTGTGCATAAAAACAGAGTGTATCGATACACAAGGCGTATCGATACGGTCCAAACTCTCTGCCAAGATTTGTTGCATCAAAGCGTATCGATACAGGGGTCGTATCGATACGGTCCAAACTCTCTGTTAAAAACATTGATTTGTTGCATCAAAGAGTATCGATACTGTGACCAAGAGTATCGATACGTCATAACGGTCAAAACAAATTTTCAAATAATTATGCTAGGCGTATCGATACGGTTATTAAGCGTATCGGTACGGTTGCCCAGATGAACACTGTATCGATACGTATGGAAGGCGTATCGATACGCTATGTTCATTCAGAATTACAGTGAGTTTCAAGTGTATCGATACGCTGTGTGTATCGATACGCAGGGCCATTTTTGCATAATTTGGCTTTGAAAAACATGAAAGAGGTTTGAGAAACTTAATGTTTTGAGATCCAATCTTCAAACATTATTTTGTAAAAACATTTTGTTAATTTTTGAAACTTGAAAGAGTTCTTAAAAATTTATTTGTTTTGCAAATTGGTCCTTAACTTTTTATGTTATATCAAAATCAATTTTAGTTTTACAGGAGGGTATCGATACACTCCTTGGGTGTATCGATACGGTCTCTATGGGTTGACTTTGACCAGTTGACCTAGTCAAGGGGGTATCGATACACCCCTTAAGGGTATCGATACCTCCTGTAGTAAAAGCTTAAAAATTGGGCTGTAAGATGTTGGGCTGAGTTCGTTGGTTTGCCTCGTGAATGTTGTTCCGTTGTATGATCACATAGGATTAAATACTCATCTAGACAAGATTTTAAAATGAAAAAAAATAGGGTTGCTAACCGAGGGGGAATTTCCTTGGGAGTTTTCACTCGGTTTTCCCCGTGTAGCTTACTCGGACCGGTCATCCGGCCAGACCGGGACGAGGGGGTTACATTTGTTAGTATCAGAGCCTGAGGTTACCGAGACCTCGGGCAGGTAAGTGAGGTAAGCTTAATGTGTTAAATGCTTATGCTGTTCGATGCATGTTTTTCCATGAACCCTTGATGCTTGCTTGATCGTATGCTGTTCTGAATGCATGAACTGTTGTGTCTGGTGTAGAGTGAGTGCCCATTGCTACTATTACTTAATTTAAAAAGATTTTTGGAAAGAGGAATACTTGAGCACTATTGGACCCTTGCTTTGGCTAACGTAATCCTATTTGTTTCTTGTTGTAGTTTTTACCTTGCTAGCTGTAGCATGAGACCACGTGGGAGGCCTAGGATGGTTCGACCGGAACCACGGGCAGAGGCTCCGAGAGTTGAGCCGGTAGTTGGGGTTGGAGCTCAAGTGGGAGAGCATGTAGTTGGAGTTGGAGCTCCACCACCTCCTCCACCGGGAGTGGGAGGTGAGGCCGGGGCCGAAGGAGAGGGACCACAAGGAGGTCAAGGTGGCCAAGGTGGCCAAGGACCGGCCGGGATAGACTTAGCTCCGTTTGTTCATGCAATAGCCGGGGCGTTTCAGGCTGCAGTAGCCGGGGGTCAGGCAGCTCATCATCAGGGTGAGGGCACCAGATTGCCATTAGAGAGACTTCGGGGCCTTGGGGCCGAAGAGTTTAGAGGTGCTACTCCGGAGAGGTCAGAGTTGTGGTTTGAGAAGACCGTCCGTATTCTTGCTCAGATGGGATGTACTGGTGAGCGCAAGTTGGGATGTGTTGAGTCTCTGCTTCAGGGTGATGCCTACACCTGGTGGGTCACCGTTACTTCGGGGATGGATAAGACCGAGATCACTTGGGAGTTCTTTGAGACAGCTTTCCGAAAGAAGTATCTGGGACCGCGATACCTCGATGAGAGGAAGAAGGAGTTTATGGCATTGCTTCAGGGAAGTATGTCCGTGACCGATTATGAGATCAGATTTGTCAGATTGAGTCAGTATGCACCCGAGCTTGTACCTACTGAGGTGGAGCGTTGTAACCGCTTCCGTTATGGGCTGAATGAGGAGATCAAGACTTATACTCTAGCTTCAGATTACACTGATTTTGATGTCTTGGTCGCGAGGGCCAAGGACTTTGAGCACAGTTTGAGTTTGACCAGGCGGTCAGGTGGATCTAGTTCGGGTAAGAGGTCCAGCAACTTTGACAGAGGTGATGCCAAGAGGCATCGGGACAACCGGCATCAGTTTTATCATAGGCGTGGTGGCGGTAACCACGGTAGGGGCCATCAGGGTCAGAGAGCTGGTGGGAGGTTGCCCACATGTGCTACTTGCGGGAGGAACCACACCGGTGAGTGTTGGGGGAACTACCATTCTTGTTGGAGTTGTGGTGCTAGAGACCACATTAGGCGTGACTGTCCACATCAAGTGGGGCAGGCACCAGCTCAGGCTCCTGCTCGAGCCAATGACTTTCAGAGAGGCCGCGGGCGCGGTAGAGGTAACTTCCAGCCGAGGAATGATGGTCAGAGGAACATAGCACATGTAGTTGCAGTTCAGCCAGAGGGCGGAGGTCAGGCCAGAGTTTATGCTCAGCGGGGAGATCAGCATGACACCGATGTGATCGCAGGTAACTTCTCGATACAGTCTTTGGGTCTACACATTCCTACATATTGAGTGAGCATGCACGGTCTTTGAATTTGCCATGTGAGATGTTAGAGGTAGGAGTTAGTGTTACTAGTTCCTTTGGGGACACGGTAGTAGTTAGGAAGATGTACCGAAGGTGTCCGTTGATGGTTCAGGGACATGTGTTCCCAGTGGATATGATGGAACTTCCCTTCTATGGTTTTGATGTGATTCTGGGTATAGATTGGCTCACGAAGCATAGAGCTAGGATAGATTTTGAGACTAGGCGGATTTCCTTGAAGCTCACAGATGACTATGAGATTGTAGTGGTGGGTGAGAACGTAAAGTTCTTGTCCAATGTGGTTTCAGTGTTAGAGGCTAAGAGATTAGTTGAGTTGGGGTGTGAAGCATACTTAGCATATGTGATGAACCCTAACATGAGTGAGGTTAGACCTCAGGACATCCGGACAGTATGTGACTTCCCTAGTGTGTTTCCTGAAGAGTTGCCAGGGTTACCACCAGACAGAGAGGTAGAGTTCAGCATTGAGACTTATTCTGATTCAGCTCCTGTTTCGATTGCTCCGTATCGTATGGCACCGAAAGAATTGAAAGAGTTGAAGACTCAGTTGCAAGAATTGACAGATAGAGGTTTTATTAGGCCTAGTTCTTCACCTTGGGGTGCACCAGTGTTGTTTGTGAAGAAGAAAGATGGAAGTATGAGAATGTGCATAGATTATAGACAGTTAAATCAGTTGACAGTGAAGAACAAATATCCGTTGCCTAGAATCGATGACTTGTTTGATCAGTTGAGAGGAGCATCTGTCTTTTCGAAGATTGATTTGAGATCAGGTTACTACCAGCTAAAGTTTAGAGAGGTTGATGTACCGAAGACGGCCTTTAGGACTAGATATGGTCATTATGAGTTTTTAGTCATGCCATTTGGGTTGACTAATGCACCGGCAGCTTTCATGGACATGATGAATAGGATCTTTCATCAGTATCTAGATCAGTTTGTAGTTGTATTTATTGATGACATCTTGGTGTATTCGCGAACTGAAGAAGACCATGACCGACACTTGAGACTTGTTTTGAAGACTTTGTTCAATCATCAGTTATATGCGAAGCTCAGCAAGTGTGAATTCTGGATCCGTGAGGTAGTCTTCTTAGGACATGTAGTGTCAGCTGAAGGCATTAGAGTTGATCCAAAGAAGATTGAAGCCATTGTTGAGTGGAAGCAACCGAAGTCTGTGACAGAGGTACGTAGCTTCCTAGGCTTAGCCGGATACTATAGGAGGTTTGTAGAGGGTTTCTCTAAATTAGCCGCTCCATTGACACAGTTAATTCAGAAGAGTGTTCAGTTTGAGTGGACAGATGCAAGACAGAGAGCCTTTGAGAAATTGAAAGAAGCTTTGACCCAAGCATCGATCTTGATACAGCCTGAGTCCGGGAAGGACTATGTAGTCTACAGTGATGCTTCATATGTAGGGCTAGGATGTGTCCTTATGCAAGACAAGAGAGTAGTGGCTTATGCCTCAAGACAGTTGAAGACCCATGAGCGCAACTATCCGACCCATGACATAGAGTTAGCTGCAGTTGTGTTTGCTCTGAAGATTTGGAGGCATTATTTGTATGGTGAGAAATGCACAGTATACACCGACCACAAGAGTTTGAAGTACATTATGACTCAGCGAGATTTGAATCTCAGACAGCGTAGGTGGTTAGAGCTACTAAAGGACTATGATCTTACTATCGAGTACCATCCGGGTAAGGCCAATGTAGTGGTCGATGCATTGAGTAGGAAGGTGGTCGTGGACTTGAGAGCTATGTTTGCTAGATTGAGCTTGTCCGGAGATGGTGGCTTGATAGCCGAGCTTCAGGTTAGACCTACTCTAGGTCAAATGATTAGAGAGAAACAACTCTTAGATAGATCTTTGGCACCTCACGTGCAAGATATAGCCGAGGGTAGATCTTCAGACTACAGTTTCAGTACTGATGGGGTTTTATGTTTCAAAGACAGAATAGTTGTGCCAGAAGACAGTGATTTGAGACGTACGATCTTGACTGAAGCCCACATTAGTCCGTTTGCTATGCATCCGGGAAGTACGAAGATGTACCGCGACTTGAAGAATGAGTACTTTTGGGTTGGCTTGAAGAGAGATGTAGCCGACTTTGTGAGTAAGTGCTTAGTGTGTCAGAGAGTGAAGGCGGAACATCAGGTTCCCTCAGGTTTGTTACAGCCGTTGAGAATTCTGGAATGGAAGTGGGAGAACATCACCATGGATTTTGTTTCGGGTTTGCCTTTGACTCCTACGAAGAAGAACTCAGTTTGGGTGATAGTAGATCGTTTTACGAAGTGTGCTCACTTCTTGGCAGTCAACACTACTTACACCTTAGATATATTGGCCGATTTGTACATCGGTGAGATTGTGAGGCTACATGGTGTGCCGAAGTCCATTGTGTCAGATAGAGATCTGCGGTTTACTTCTAGATTTTGGGAGTGTCTGCATACAGCTTTGGGTACCCGTTTGAACTTCAGCACTTCTTATCATCCTCAGTCAGATGGTCAGTCGGAGAGGGTTATTCAGATCTTAGAAGATATGTTGCGTTGTTGTATCATTGACTTTCAAGGTACTTGGGAGAAGCATTTGCCTCTAGTAGAGTTTGCGTACAATAACAGTTTTCAGTCGAGCATCCAGATGGCTCCGTATGAGGCCTTGTATGGCCGAAAGTGTAGAACCCCAGTGTGTTGGGCCGAAGTAGGGCATAAACTGTTACCTATGCCGGATTTGCTCAAGGGGACAACCGACAAGGTAAAATTGATTTGTGATCGCTTGAAGGCTGCTTCGGATAGGCAGAAGTCCTATGCCGATTTGAAGAGGAAGGAAGTTGAGTTCTCAGTGGGTGAGAAGGTATTCTTGAAGGTATCTCCGTGGAAGAAAGTGATGAGATTTGGCCGAAAAGGAAAGTTGAGTCCGAGGTATATAGGACCGTATGAGATTGTGAAGAGGGTTGGTCCGGTTGCTTATCAGTTGCGTTTGCCATCCGAGTTAGAGAAGATACACGATGTATTTCATGTTTCGATGCTTCGCAAGTATAGGTCCGATCCATCACATGTTATGCCCGTAGAAGAAATCGAATTGAATCCAGATTTGACTTACGAAGAAGAGCCCGTTGAGATCTTAGCTTCTGACAGTAAGGTGTTGAGGGGTAGATCGATTGAGTTAGTAAAGGTGCGGTGGCAACGTAGAGGTGTGGACGAGGCCACTTGGGAGAGGAAGGAGGATATGGAAAAGCAGTTTCCGTATCTCTTTCAGTCAGGTAATTTCGGGGACTAAAATTCCTTAAGTGGGAGAGAGTTGTAACGCCCGTGTTTTGGGCCTAGGAGTTAACCGGGTTTATAATTCGAGTCAATAAAACTTAATTTAATCATTTCAACCTAAATAGTGACCTAACTGAACTTTAGTAAAAAGAGGAGGACTCATATTGTAATTTACCCAAATTATTTGAAAAAGGATGACAACTTTCCATATTGTCATCTTTTTCCCCCTTTTTCCCCATAACCCACGTGAAGCTTCCCCCTCCCCTCTCTCAAAACCTCTCAAATATCAAGTCACTATTCCATTCATTTTCTTCTTCAATCCAAGGTGTTTTACAAAGGTAATTGTGTTTTCTAAGTCTCCTCTTTATCCCCTATCCAACCATTGTCTTAGATTTCAAAAATATGAGGTTTTGGAAATTAGGGTTTATGTTAAAATTTGGGTTTTTAAAGGGGTTTTCCATTTGGTTTTGATAAATTGAGTTGGGGTTTTAGTTAATCTTGTTAAAAGGTGTAACATATATCAATTTGGTTGAATTTGGATGAAAATTCGTAGTGGGTCCTTAGGGCAAATTTTAAGGTATTAAAATTTGGGTTTTTGGTGGGTTTAGTGTTGAAATTGGAGGGCTGATGGTCTACCTATGTTAGGAGGGTGATTTGGGATGTTTTGGAAGTCATTTGGGTGTTTGGAAATGGGTATTTCAGCCACGGGTTATTGGAGTACGAAAATTGGGTTTTTGAGATATTATGTGGTTTGGGAAATTGTGGAAATTGGGTTGTGTTTGCAAAGTGAGTTGATGGTTGAGTTAGCATTAAATTGGGAAGTAATGTATGTGTTTTGTTTGACTAGAAGCAAGAGGAAACGTTGAGGAGGCTTTGGGACCGAATCCGGATTCGTAGGAGGATTGGTTCGAATTGCTAAGGAAGGGCGGTGAGTGGTCTTAACTTGTTTTAAAGTTTGGTTCGAGCATGAGTAGTGTGTGTGTGTAAAGTGTGCTTGGTAGGCCACTTCCTTATAATCCAAGTAGTTAATTTAGTCTTGTTTTCCTTAAATGCCAATGTGCTTAATGACTATGCTCTTGTACTTGTGATTATATGGTGCATGTATATATATATCATGATGTGGATATATGTGATGAGCATGAGTGTGGTTGATGATATGTCATTGATGATGATAATTGGCACTAAAACAATTACCGGTTGTAAATGATCGATCATTAGGATTAGTGTGCACACAAATTGAGTCAAAACGTACGTGGCCTTGATGGTGTTAAGTCATCAAGGATGAGTACGGTGATGTAATATTCCACCGGAAGATTTTATCTATTTCTACGGGATGATGAGTGGAATCCCATCCGTAGGGCATGTGGCGATGAGTGGAATCCCGCACATGCAAGGTCCGGTGATGAGTGAAATCCCACCGAGGTAAAGTGTTGTTGAGGTTTAAATCCGCACAATCGGGGTAATTTAAAGTGGCCAATTAACTTGTTCATATATTGTGATATGTGATGGTGATTTATGATTTTTGATTATTGATGCTTGATGCTTAGTATGAAGTAAGATGCCATACTATGCCACTTGAAAGACTAGCTAGGTCTACTTGATTTCATGTCAATGCTTGATATATGTGAGATTAGGATTTAACATGCTTGAACCCTGCATTGTTGATGTTTTTTGTTTTAGAGCACCCTCACTAAGCTTATAGCTTACGCTCTCAATGTTCAACAATGCAGATCGTTAGCGTGGCGTTAGCTCGAGGCAAGGCAAGAAGGGCTTCCAAGTTGTGACTCAAGTATGGTGGTGATTTTGTATTAGTTAGCAATGTGGCATGGGTTGTGTATGAGCTTGTATGACTCATTGGCATGTGTTATTTTGTTGAATGGTTGTTAGTTGTTTAGGAGCTTGCTTAGACTCCTTGTTATATCACTTTTGTATGGCTTGTGTTGCCATGTTGAATTGTAATTCATGCCTAAATTGCTTATCTTGAATGTTGGCCATGTGCCTTTGAAGTTGCTTATATGTTTGGATGTTGAAGTATGAACTTTGAATGCTTAAATGCCATCTTGAGTCCTTTGCATGAGTTCCTTGTTGTTTATACATGTTGGGTGCTTGTATGGCTATATAGTGGTATGTAAATGTTGTATGAGTGCTTGTTTGGGTCTAGGGAAGTCCTAAATTGCATCTAGGTCCGAGTCTTGTTCATTTTAGTTGAGTTTGGAGGTTTTGCTGTGCAGGGGTATCGATACAGCTTGTCCGGTATCGATACCGCCTTCTTGTTTCAGGCCTCGTGTATCGATACACGAGGGGGCGTATCGATACCATTTTGGTCACTGGAGCTACTGTCCATTTCAGTATCGATACGGGCCTCTGGTGTATCGATACCGTCATCTTAGCGTTGACCGTGGGAAGTCAACCGTTGGGGAGGGTATCGATACACTCCTTGGGTGTATCGATACGGTCTCTATGGGTTGACTTTGACCAGTTGACTTAGTCAAGGGGGTATCGATACACCCCTTAAGGGTATCGATTAAGGGGTGTATCGATACCGCCTGTAGTAAAAGCTTAAAAATTGGGTTGTAAGATGTTGGGCTGAGTTCGTTGGTTTGCCTCGTGAATGTTGTTCCGCTGTATGATCACGTAGGATTAAATACTCATCTAGACAAGATTTTAAAATGAAAAAAATAGGGTTGCTAACCGAGGGGGAATTTCCTTGGGAGTTTTCACTCGATTTTCCCCGTGTAGCTTACTCGGACTGGTCATCCGGCCAGACCAGGACGAGGGGGTTACATCTAAAACCATTTGAACTAACATATCCCAACCTTGTAGTACTAACCAAACCTTCTAATGTATCCGGGTGTATCGTATATCTGAACGGTTGCTTTCATATTTCACCACAGGACTTGCCACCGAGTAGTCGAACTTATATTTTGTGCGAAAAAACTTTCAACCTTATATTAATGTAACACCCGGGTTTGGGGGTCAGATGGAAATAATATTAAAATATTATTTCGGGTTTATAATTAAAATAAGAATATATTTTTAATGGGCTTCGTGATTTCAAAACAATTAAAGTATATGTTGGGCCTATCTTCTAAGTCCAAATTCCATGAACCTTAGAAGATGATAATTTTAGCCATTCATTAATGACATTTTGGTAATAAAAGGGACTTTCAAATTTAAATCCCCTTTTCTATTAAAAATAAAAGTTTTGTCATCATCTTCCCCACTCCCCCATTTTAGAATCTCACGACAAGAAGAGAGCTTTCTCTTCATCTCACTCTTCCATCTCCTTTCTTCTTCATTCTTGGAGCTTTTTGAAAGGTAAACATATTTTTGACTTGGCCTTGGTCTCCTCTTCATTTTGGTATCTTTAGATTTCACTAAAACTAGGTATTTTGTAATTTGGGTATTTGAAAGTTTGGGTTAAAGGATGGAGCTTTATGGGTTTTTATCAAAGCTATTGATTTAATATTGTTAGATATGTTGTTTATGAACCTTGAGGTCCAACATAGTTGATTTTTACATGGTTTTATGTTGATTCCCGAATTTGGGTTTTAATGGGGTTTTTGAAGGGTTTAAAGGTTGGTTTTGGGGGTGCTTGATGTTGGAAATCATTGGCTGGTGGTTATACTATGTTTGGGTAGTGTTTTGAACATGTTTAAGAGTGCTTTGGATGACTACATTGCTGATTTTTTATGGGTCTTTGTGGTAGTACGAAAATGAGAAATTTAAGAATGAACTTGACTTTGAATTGTGAGAATTGTAGTGGATTTGTGTGTTGGTGTTACACTTTGGGTTTGTGGCTGATTTTGAGGTCAAAGTATTGTTTTTGAATGGTTAGAGGCAAGAGGAATGGAGAAGCTTCGGGCTCAAATCCGGAAACTTGGATGCTTGGTAGGCTAGTCGGCTTGTGCAAATGGAATGGTCAGTGAGTGGTTACTGTTTTTAAATGGCTTTCAAATTTTGGTTCAAGCATGTGAACCTAGGATGGGCTTGGTAAACCCACCTAGAGTTGAGATTAGAGTGGTAGCCTAATCTCAAGCTTAGCTTAGGAAACCTTTGGTTGAACTCCTAATTGCTTATTAGGCCTCATGTTTAATTGTGATTGTGTTGGCTATGTATAATGTGTTATACATGTATATTGAGGCTTGGGTTGATGCATTGATATATGCATGTGGATTGTGCATGATAGTGATCATGGTGAGTACGTGCTAAGCACAGAAGTTGTTTTGAAATGATGTTGTGAAAGGTTATGAATTGTGTTTAATATTGGCACTAGTATGCTTGGGTACAATGATCGATCATTAGGATGAGTGTGCACACGAGAGTCAAAGTCGCGCATGGCCTTGGTGGCGTTAAGGCACCAAGGAGGAGTACGGTGATGTAATATTCCACCAGAAATGTTTATATATTAGTCAGTGATGAGTGGAATCCCATCGACGGGGCGTGAGGATGAGTGGAATCCCCTCCGCGAGAACCGATGATGAGTGTAATCCCACCGAAGGTAATGTTTGTGTTGGAAATGGGTTCCAACGTGTTATCCGCGTATTCGAGTCATAACTAGGTGCCAATATGAGATTATACATATGTGCCAATATGATATGAAATGTGATTTCCAATATGAATCGATATATGATGTGGTTAATACATTGAGTTATGTATCATTGTATGTTGAGTTTATGAGTTGTTGAGCATGGCATAATGTTGATTATATGTTCATGCATCATGTATACTTTGGCTCTTGTGGATCGGAGGTAAGATCATGCATTCCATCATGGTAGTTGCTCGTGCTTGGACCCTGCATTGTCGAAGGTTTGTTTTACGAGCTTACCCTCACTAAGCTTTTATGTTTACGCTCCTTTTTGTTCGACAATGCAGATCAGTAGCTTGTGGGTGGCAAGGGAAAGGAAAGGTCTCCAAGTGTCGCTTGTGGTTAGCTCAAGTATGATCTTTAAATTGTAGATGGTAATAGTCAAGCAATGGGATAAGTGTTGTTGATTTGAGATTGGATGTATGTTGATGTTGGTTTGGCCTTTGGTTGCTTTGTTTGAGTTGTAAATCTTGCTTATGATGCATGTCATGAATGCTTGTATGTTTTGTTTCTAAGGCATGAGCCTTTAAGTGCTAAGTATGTCTCTTTTGAGTGAATGCATGAATCCCTTGAATGAATGATCCTTGTTTGTTTTGAATGCCATGTATGTTGATATCTTGGTAGTTAAAGGATGTATGTATGTTGTTTGTGGATAGGGGAGTCGTAAATTGCATCTAGAATCGAGTTTTGTGTTGTTTTGCTGAAATTTGAGGTCTTGCAGTGCATGGCGTATCGATACGCCTGAGGGCCGTATCGATACGGTTTGCCCTCCAGGACTCAGTTTTGGCTTGGTGTATCGATACTCAGGGGCGTATCGGTACGCTCAAAGCTCACTAGAAATCCGAGAAATTGGTGAGGCCTTGGCGTATCGATACGGGCTCTAAGCATATCGGTACGGGGTTATCTCGTTGACCACGAGATGTTGACCGAGAAGGGCGTATCGATACGCTCAAGGGCTGTATCGATACGGTCTTCCTGATTGACCGAAGGATGTTGACCTTGGTCAAGGCGTATCGATACCCTTGATAGGTGTATCGATACGGCCTCCTTGAATAGGAAAAATGAGCTGTTTTAAAGTGCTGTTTTGGATGGGCGTTGATATGCTGCTTGTGTTTCCGCTGTCGTGTTTCACATAGGACTTAGAAATTCATTTAGACAAGATATAAATAAAAGAAATTTTCTAGGGTTGCTAACCGAGGTGGGACCTTAACGGGTTTCACATCGGTTTTCCCCGTGTAGCCTACTCGGACCGGTCAGCCATCCAGGCCGGGGCGAGGGGGTTACAATTAATATCATGAGTGATTGACGTGCATGAGCCATGCTTCAACCCTTAGAGGCATTTCAGTCATTTTCAGCTTTATTGGCATTTCTAGAATTTTATGAAAGGCAATTTACTTATTCAAGTCAAAGGGGTATTTTAGTCATTTTGAAGATCGGGATATCCATCATTCATGTTAATTGAACCATTTATAGTATTTCAGTCATTTAAGTACTCATGGTGTTTCAGTCATTCAAGAAATTTCGGTACCTCCAACCACCTCATGCATTTCAGAACTCAAAGGTTTATCCATCATTCTAGTTAATTTGCAAACCTTAGTGTCCGAGGATACTTCAACCTTTTTGGTCAATAAGATCATTCTGATTAATTTAACCATAACAATATTTCCAATACTTTTTGTCATTTCAATCAATTCAGTATTTTGAGCCACTGGATTAATTCATATGTAAGGATAGTTTCCCGTAAATCTATATTCGGAGATTCATTCCAAATTCAAGGAAACCTAACACCTTACAATCTCGAAGGTTCAAATCTTGTTACCATAACTTTCCAAGTAGTTCGATGTTTTCAGATGAATCATGTTGTTTTACCATATCCAGTGTAAATTTCTAGATCGCTTCTACTTTCAAGGGTATTTTAGTCATTCTCTTACCTTAAGGGCGTTTTCATAATTTCATATCCAAATATTTTTAACATTTAATCATTTGACACTAATAATCGGGTTTGGAGATTAGATGCTTTATTAATTATTTATTGAACTTTAGATCCTTACATTTATTAACTTTCTAATTCGAGCATTTCAATCTTATCTAGGTTATCATACTCAATTTCATATTCGGTTTGACTTAAGAAGAGCTAGCATCACTCCTCATCATATTTATGCATGCATTAACCGAATATCGACATGTTCATAATGCATACAAGAGGTAGTAATGTATTACCTTTAATCCTTGCTATATCAGTCAACCATGATACTCCATTCGATCACTCTCGAACCTGAATGCGACGTCCTCAACATCTCGAATACAAGAAATTGTGAATACCTTCAATCGTACAAATTCCAATTTCAGTCCTTATTCACATTGCTCATAATTGATTAATAACATACATAAGCAAACTCGAGTTCAAGGTCTAATTCGGAGGCTTTCGGGTTAGAATTTTACGAAACAGGCTTCAAACTCGAACTCAGACATTGAAAAACATAAAATAGGGTTGTTCGGGAAAGTTGACTTTTGGGTCAAAGTCAACGCTGACATCAGCGGTCAAAATCAACGTTGACGTCATGCTGACGTCATTGGTACAATGGCTGACTCAGCGAGTTGACTCACTGGGTTGACTCGGGCGAGTTGACTCGGTTAACGGGTCAAACTCGGGTCGGGTTGGTTATTGGGCCTAACGGGTTGGCCCACTATTTAATTAAAGGGGCCCAATTTAATTATTACCGGTTTGAGCCAGTTTAGTAGTTGGACCGGATCGATCAAGGGACCAGGCCGGTTCAATGGCCACCGCCCAGAGCGGCCAAAACAGTGCCGGTGACAGCGCGTGACACCCACGCACGGCCAAAAATGGCCCAAAATGCACCATTTCTCCCGATTTCAGAACACACACATCGTCTAACTCGAAAACAGACTGAAAATTCAACCAAACTTACCCTAAATCGGATGAACGAGGGCGATCTCCGACGAGGCTTCAAACGACGTCGTTCTGGTGGTTAGTGACCGGTGCTAGGCTCGCCTCGACACCGAGAAGACGATGGTGACGAGCAAAATGTGAGGTAGCGTTAGAGGCGGTCGGAAAAAGCAAAAACCCGAAAGGTTTTAGCCCTAGGTTCGTCGAATCGAAACCTCTCGATTACTGGCGATTGGAGCGATGATCGGGCGAGTGGTTTGGGGGGATTTTGTTCGGGGCTCGACGGCGAGCACGACCACGGTGACGGTTAGGCGGCAGCGGTGAAGTTTCCAGTACCCTTCATTAGGGTAGATGGCCAAATTAAAATGCCCTTAACTGGGGTAGGTAGGATATTTTAATTATTTTAACCTTTTTAGAATACCCATAATAATAAATGGGTATAAAATTTATCTAAGAACTAATATAGCTCAATTGGTTAGGTACTTCGTTTATGATTCAAATGGTTTTGGGTTCAAACCTTTGGTTAACAATTTTTTTCTCTCCTTTTCTTTTTTTTCACTATTATTATTTTAGGGTGTTACATATTAGTTGAGATGTCGGTGTATATTTGATTTAATAGTTGAACCATTCTAAACTGTTGTGTAAAATTTGTATTTTTTATTGCTTCCACAAAAAAAACGTAAAAGACCCAATTCGTCCCCTCTTGACATTTTCGGTTGATTGTTCAAGCTAACATAAAAATAAATCAATATCATAACATTATAAATAATTACAATTAAATTTTAACAAAAATTTAAATATATATATTTATTTCGACTTAAATTTTATAAACTCAATTAAAAAATTAAATTAAATAAATTTTAAAATGATAATATAATACTCATCACCATGGTTAAATCAAAATTTTGTCTTAATATAGCTAGATCGATTACTCATCCCTATATATAATAATCTGATGCCTATATGTAATAGGGAATTAGTAAAGCGAACGTCACTTACAGTTGGGTGCAGTGTTTGGTGTAGCATACAATTATAATATTGGGCAACACTATTAAAGAAGGCCCAAGCAAGTGTTGACAGTTTGCACCCAAAACAAAAAGTCCAACTACCCTCACCTAAGAAAAAAATAATTTGTTTTTTTTCAAAAAAAAAAGAAAAAAATTCTGGCAATGCTTTCCATTTATTGTATTAAATATAAATAAATGATAAACTAAATCCTATTTTTATTTTTCAAAATTTTTAATATTTCTTTCCTTTGTTTTTTTCTTGCAAAAGAAATTTCTCCTCACCTTCGCTTTGAGGGGGGCTTAAGCTTATAAATAAGAGCACCACCCATCTCGTTTAAGCAACCAACACAAAACAAGCAAACAAACTACTTTTGTTGATTTAATTTCCTTTAAAAAAATCTCTGCTTCTATCTTTTTATAGACACACAAATCTTTCTATTTTTGGTTTTGAGTATGGCTCCAAGCTTGAGTAAGGCTAATTCTGGTGCTTCAGGCCTTGTTGATGGCCATAACACCCAGTCTTTAATCTCACTCGAAGGCTCCAACTTCGCTGCCGATGGCCATGTTTTCTCACCGATGTCCCTGATAACATCACGCTCACTCCTGCCCCTTGTGCTTCCTCTGCCGACAAATCAATATCCACCGTCGGATCCTTTGTTGGATTCGACGCCGCTGAACCCCACAGCCGCCATGTTGTCCCCATTGGGAAGCTAAGGAACATCAAGTTCATGAGCATCTTCAAGTTCAAAGTCTGGTGGACCACTCATTAGGTTGGTTCCAATGGGAAAGACCTTGAAAACGAGACCCAAATTGTGATTCTCGACAAATCGGACTCCGGCAGGCCTTATGTCCTCCTTCTCCCCTTCCTAGAAGGCCCCTTTAGGGCTTCGCTTCAACCCGGAGCCGACGACAACGTCGACGTTTGCGTCGAAAGTGGGTCCACCGCTGTCACGTCGGCTACATTCCAGAGTGTTGTTTACATTCATGTCGGCGAAGATCCATTCAATTTGGTCAAGGAAGCCGTGAAAGTGGTCAAGGATCACCTTGGAACCTTCCAGCTGTTGGAAGAGAAAACCCCACCGGGGATCGTGGACTAATTTTGTTGGTGCACGTGGGATGCATTTTATCTTACGGTGCACCCTCAAGGCGTTTGGGAAGACGTAAAGGGATTGGTGGACGACGGGTGGAAATCCATCAGCCATGATGAGGACCCCATCACCAAAGAGGGAATGAATTGTACGGTGGCCGGTGAACAAATCCCATGCAGGCTGTTGAAGTTTCAAGAGAATTACAAGTTTAGGGACTATGTTAGCCCTCGGAGTTTGGCCAATGGTTCCTCTAACAAGGGCATGGGTGCCTTTATTAAGGACCTCAAGGAGGAATTCAACACTGTGGACTTCGTTTATGTGTGGCATGCCTTGTGTGGGTATTGGGGTGGTTTAAGGCCTAATGTCCCTGGATTGTCGGAAACCAAGGTTATTAAGCCGGAACTATCGCCCGGATTGAAGAAAACGATGGAGGATCTTGCCGTTGATAAGATTGCCAACACCGGTATCGGGTTGGTGCCGCCGGAGAAGGCCGATCAACTTTATGAAGGGCTTCATTCTCACTTGGAAAATGTCGGAATTGATGGAGTTAAAGTCGACGTTATCCATGTAAGTTATTTACCCACACCTTTTTTTATTTAAAAAATAATAATATATTCTTCTTCCAAAACAAGTGTTTTATGGGTTAAGATTGGAAAGTAATCTTTGTTTTCTAGATAATTCTTGGAAATAAAAAAAATTGAAGTGACTAGGTCATGACCGACATAATCTATTTTTCCCCAATAAAATAAAGTCAAAGTTTCTGTTAGTTCAGTTACTTTGACATATTTTACATTTGGTCGGCACGAAATTGCTAATTATTTTATTATCGAATCTGATTTTATTTAATTGAAACAGCTATTGGAAATGGTGTGTGAAAACTACGGTGGAAAAGTTGAGCTTGCAAAAGCTTATTTTAAAGCTTTAACCGATTCAGTCAGAAAGCATTTCAATGGCAACGGTGTTATTGCCAGTATGGAACACTGCAATGACTTCATGTTTCTTGGAACAGAAGCCATCTGTCTCGGTCGAGTCGGTAAGTGATTCATTAAAGTATTTTGAGATATGCCCCTTTTTTGTGGGCAAGCTTGATTTGACATGAATGGAATCAGAATTAATTGTTGATATTGAAGTTTTGGGCTTTTGGTCAGATGGGTTTCCCACTTTGTTTAGGGGACGATTTTTGGTGCACTGATCCATCAGGTGACCCCAATGGCACATTTTGGCTCCAAGGGTGTCACATGGTTCACTGTGCTTACAACAGCCTATGGATGGGCAACTTTATCCACCCCGACTGGGACATGTTCCAGTCCACCCACCCTTGTGCCGACTTCCATGCTGCTTCCAGAGCCATCTCCGGAGGAACTATTTATGTGAGCAACACCGTCGGCAACCACGACTTTTCCCTCCCCAAACGCCTCGTCCTGCCCGACGGATCCATCCTCCGTTGCCAGTACTATGCACTTTTGACCAAGGATTGCCTCTTTGATGATCCTCTCCATGATGGCAAAACCATGCTCAAAATCTAGAACTTGAACAAGGTTTGTCATTTCTACATATTTTTGTCCCAACACCGTAACACTTTTAAATATTGAATGAAGTAACAATTTGGCCTTTTGTTTTAGACAGTACACTGGTGTGCTCGGTGTATTCAACTGCCAAGGCGGCGGATGGAGCCGTGAAACTAGAAGAAACCAATGCTTTTCACAGTTTTCTCAAACGGTGACCGCCGAGATGAATCCGAAGAACATCGAATGGAACAGTGGGAAGAACCCGATTTCGATCGAAGGTGTCCAAGTATTCGCCATGTATTTTTCTCAGTCCAAGAAACTGACCCTCTCAAAACCGGATGAAAACATTGAGATCTCCCTGAAACCATTCGATTTCGAGCTCATAACCGTCTCCCTGGTCACTGTATTGGCTGGGAAATCGGTCCATTTCGCCCCCGTTGGACTGGTCAACATGCTGAATACGGGGGGTGCCATCCAGTCATTAGTCTACAACGAGAGCTTGGTTCGAATTGAAGTGAAGGGAAGCGGTGAAATGAGAGCCTTCGCTTCGGACAAGCCGACAGCTTGCAAGATTGAGGGAAAAGATGTGGGGTTTGAGTTCGAGAACAACATGGTTGTTGTTCATGTTCCATGGGCTGGTTCTTCCGGTTTATCCACATTAGAGTATTTGTTTTAAGTCGTTTCTTTTATTGGGCTTCATAATACAAGTCTGATAGATTTATTCAATCCAAATTGAGTGAAACTTAAGTACCTAAGCAATTTAAATTACTAGTATTTTCTATTTATATGCGTAGCTCTCTTCAAGATTTTTCTTTATCCCATGATTATAAGAGTAATTGGATTCTTTAAATTCTTTATCAGTTAAGAGTTGAAAAGATATTTGGGTTTAGAATTTTCATATTCACACAATAAATGGAAAATATGAGAATCATATCTGTAAGGAAGACATTTAGAAATTTTTAATTAAATTAATGTTTTAGTCATCGTAAATTTAATTGTAATAAAAATTTAAAGATAAAATCATCTACACTTCTATTTCTAGTAGTTTACTATAATTGATTAGTTATAAGTTGGGCCTAAAATTTTCAGCCAATCTAAGCCCATCCCTAAGAAACAATAATGCCAACAAAAATATTAGTTCATTCATTAAATATTTTCTTTACAGAATCAATTTCGGTTGAATCAAATTTTAAAATTTATATGCACTTGACGGTAGTATATTTAATTATAAAAAAAATTATGTATTGAATTATCATATTCTTATTTCTTTAAAGATTCAAAAACGCCTAAAATACATACAATTTAATAAAATAAAAAGCATAATAATAATGTCGATGATAATGTTATAGTTGTAATACTTAAAAATTGTTCATTTAAATGTGTTTTAAAATAATTAGTCGATTAAGTATAGTTCGATTAACACTGTCGTTGGTACAATTTACAAGGGACCTAAGATCAAGCATGTTCAAGCACCCAATATCCTCTTATTTATAAATATGGAAGAGTCTTAATAGTATATATATTGTTAGAGGTGGCAATCGGGTCATTCGGTTCGGGTTCGGTTCGGGTCGTTTCGGTTCGGGTCATTTCGGGTCTATCTAGAATCGGTTTAGATTCGGTTCGGGTCGGTTCGGTTCGGGTTCGGGTCTAATTCGGGTCTGTGATGAGTCGGATTCGGTTCGGGTATTGGATCGGGTCAATATCGGATCGGTTGTTTTCGGGTCAGGTCAATATCGGATCGGTCGCTTTCGGTTCGGGTCAAAATCGGGTCGTTCGGGTCGCTTTCGGTTCGGGTTAATTTCGGGTCAATTTCGGGTCGGGTCAACATTTAAATTTTTGGGTTAATTCGATTTGAGTTGGGTTAAAGGTTTGAGGTTTAGTATTTATGGTTTAGTTTAGAGTTATTGGTGTATGAGATTAATTCTGATTCAACTTGTTAATCTATGCATTTGAATTTGATTAAATATTTAAATCAAAGCTTCATGTATCCATATAATTTTTTTGTATAATTATATTAAATCAAAGTTTATAATAATAATAATAATAATAATAATAATAATAATAATAATAATAATGTATGAAATGAATTAATTTATTAAACTTAGGATCTAATTGAACTAACTAAAATCTAAAAGCATAAATCACGGACATAATTAAAATAATTTTAAAACTAAATGTGAAATTTCAATTAAATTAATCTAAATTGAAACTCAATTAAATTAATAAAAATAGAAAGACAATTGGTAAAAATAGAGAGGGAAAAAACAAAATTTTGGAGGGAAATAAGCCACCAATTTTTTAAGCTAGATTGAAAAAAAAAAAAGACAATTGGAAAAAATAGAGAGAGAAAAGACAAAATTTTGGAGGGAAATAAGCCACCAATTTTTTAAGCTAGAGATTAATTACTTTTTAGGTCATGTTGCATTTAAAATGTTACATTTTAGTCAACTTTAAGTTTTAGTTTAATTTAATTTAGTCACAAGTATTCCCACGGTTTAGACTTCGGATATAGAAATCCCCTCCAGTAGTGATATTTAGTCTCTAAAAATTTACTTTTAGTTGAAATTAACTAATCTTTGTAATTTAGTCTATTAATTTAATATATTGATATTTTCGTTCATTTTAATTTCAAAGATTTAATTTTTAGCCAAAATTGACCCCTATTTATTTATATGGTATAATTACAAAATTGGTTATTGGACTCTCAAATTTCTCCACTTCCAAATTGTCAATTTAGTCTACAATTTCAATTTTATGCTATATTTTATGATGAAATTATAAAATTGGTCACAAGATCTCAAATTTCTATACTTCATTTTATTATTTATTATATTGTTAAAAATAGATATTCGGGTCAAAATCGGGTCAAATTCGGGTCAAAATCGGGTTAAAATCGGGTCGATATTCGGTTCAGCTTTTGGTTCAGCTTTCGGTTCGGGTAGCATTCGGTTCGGGTCCATTCGGTTCGGGTCCATTTCGGTTCGGGTCCATTTCGGTTCAACAAAAAATTTCGGTTCGGTTCGGTTCGGTTCGGGTTTCGGGTCAACTCCGAATCATCATTTCGGGTCAAAATCGGGTTTCGGTTCGAGTAATTCGGTTCGGGTTTCGGGTCTCGGGTCAAGTTTGCCAGGTCTATATATTGTCCACAAAATATTTAAAAAATGATTATTTTAGTTTGAAAATTAAAAATATGACTAATTTAGACATTATAATTTTATATAAAATATCATACTAATATACTTGAACGTATCTTTTCTAAGCGTAATGTTCAAGGACACGCTTCTAAGGCATTCCTTACACAATTCCAAGGCGTTTCTCTTTTTGGGGAAACTTTTTTTTCCTTTTGGGATTTTTAAAAAAAAAAAATCTTATTCTAAAAGGTAACGAATCTGTGACTAAAAAAATGAAATTTGAAGCAGAAGGTGTTAATTTCATAATTTGTTTAATCTTCAAAAGAAAAATCTTTGAATTCCTTTTTTTTGTGTGTTTTATATAATGAAGTTCATCATAATTGAAAAGAAATCCAAAAAAATAGGAGATTTCCTTACCCAACTTCTATCTAAAAATCATGCTTCGAATTTTATTTTGAACAATTGTTTTCTTTTACTATAATTGATTATTTTAAATTTTAAATTTTAAGTAGTTGGGGTGAATTTAGGGTTTCGCGCTTTAATTTAAGACTAAAAAACAGTACAATTGAAATATTAGAAAATGCGGAACCTAAAATATTACCACACAATCGAAATGTTATAAAAAATACAACATTTTAGATTGTTGGTTTTTCGACGAGCTTCGAAACTTGATTTTTGGTTTCAAGATCAGTTTCGAATCTTGTCGTAAAAAACTACCAACTTAAAATGTTATACTTTTTGATAAAATTTCGGTTGTGTGGTAACATTTTAAGTTCTGTGTTTGCAGACATTTTAATTGTGCCATTTTTAGCCTTAAATTAGGTGGTTGTACCGTAGACTCGCCCAAATAATTAGAATGGAATTATCCGCCAACTTACCTTCTGAAATTCTTTATCAGTTAAAAAGATCCATTAAATATGAATCTAATTAAATATTATAATACGTTTAAAATATAACGAAAGACATGCATATATATATATATATGTTAGAATCAAATCATAATAGATATGAAATTTAAACCCAAGATCTATCATGTTAAATCATCAAGAACAATAAACCGAAATAATCTGAATGCGGAAGCGTACCTGAATTCATTGATAGATTGAAAATCTTAAATCTTGATGTGGAAATCCCAAGAACTTTGGTATTGATCTTCCAAGAAGATAGGTTATCTCTTAAAGTAAAACTCTCTGACGGGGAAGGAGAGAAAAACAAGTTAACCTATTTCTTGAGGACCACTACCTCTTTATATAGTTGATTATTAAATCAAACTATTAAATATTTATAACTCTGCCCCTCATTGAATTATAAATATATCTTATGGTATCTACACTTTTATTTCCATGACATTTAAATGCCTATGACACGCTTAACTTAATTGGTCACTTTATTTTGTGTCATACTTTATAATAGCAACATACATTTTACATATGTGCCCACAATTGAGGATTTTAATCCAACAATCTCCCACTTGGGCAACATATATTTCCTGATAAATGTACAACCTTATGAGCTCAAAATTTTGCTATTATATAATAGGTATTCTATAACAATCTCGTCCATCAACTATATCCACATAGGATCAAAGCGGTCTTCGCCATATCAATCATGACTGGACCCATCAATGGTCACGTATACAAATATAGTCAAATGACATAGATCAATCATGGATGTGTAGCATGGAAAATTACATGAAATGTGAACCATACATGTCTATTTCCAACTGGTCCTCCTAAACCTTAATGAGATCAACTTTACTGAATTCAGAGTGTACATAAACCAAAAGAACTTTATTTCTGCAGAAAATAATCTTAAATAACTTTAAACTAAAATAATTGATTGTGTCTAAACCGAATGAGCATTTTTCAAAATTACAAACTCCCACTAAAACTGAATATCCTTAAATAACATTACACCCACATGAGTAGTGTGCTCATGAAAGACCTAGGGTGACAGTTTCTTAATATGCGCGCAATTATGGAGTTTGTACCAACATGCTCTATAGACACACAACCACTCTGAATTTTCTTTAACAACTAGGAACGTAATATTTATGTGCTTCAAGTTTGAAGTGTTCCTATTGTGTATAGAATAAATGAATGCATATTTATTGTCACAAAATAACTAAAGTGGTCTTTTTTATTCAATCTAAAATTAGCAGCTCAAGTGACAAAATTCGTTTGCATCAATATTCTATTAGAATCGAAGTCTGTAAACCTAATGATCTCTAACTTACCAGAACTTCGACATGTGAGCATGTAATTTTTGTTCTCTAAAGATATCTCATAACTCTATTGGCTGCTATCCAATAGTCCATACTAGAATTTCTTAAATATCTATCTAACATTCCAATAATGTACACAATTTCCGAACGCATACATACTTAAGCATAAATTAGATTCTCAATAGCTTATGTATAGATAATCTTTTGGATTTTCTAAATTTCAAGGTTACTTTTAGGGCATTGAGCAAGATAATACTTATATTATTTAGCAATATGAGTGTCACTTGGTTTACTCCCACTGAACTTGTAATATATACAAGTGCCAACCAAATTTATCTCAAAACCGAATGAGATAATCATCATGAAATTTATAATTTCATTAATGAGTGTCCTACTTAAGCTCATAGATAGATTTCTTTAATTTACATATCATTGATATTGTATCATAAGACACAACTTTATGATTGTACCATATAAATAGTTTCTTCAATGTCGCCATTGAAAAAAAACAAGCTTAACATCTATCTAATGTAGCTTAAGACTAAAACAAGCAACAAGTGTAATAATTATCTTGAAAGAGTCTTTCAATAAAACTGAAGAGAAAGTCTCTAAAAAGCAATGTCTTCTTTTAGAATATATCCTCTAGATACAAGACGTGCTTTATACTTATCCACATTACCATTTCCATCCCTATTGATTTTAAATATTCATTTACAATCAACTGGTTTGCACCTTAAGGTAATGAGACAAGTTCTTAAACTTTATTGTCTTGCATAAAATTATACTCTTCTTGAATGACATCAATCCACTTTTGAGAGTTAGAACTTTTATGGTCTGATAAAAATGATTGAGTCATTTTCTATCATTTCATTGTTACCTTATTTTCTTGAAGAAATACAATATAATAATCTGGAATAGTATTTCATCTTCCTTTCGTGCACCTCTTTAATGACACTTGTTTTTTTAGGGTTGTTGAGTTTGTTCTTCTAAAACAATTATCTTATCTTGAATGGGAGTTGTTCAACATTATTTTGCTGAGGTACTTGATTCACTTCTTGATTAATGATAGGTGTGAAACCTAAACATTATCAAAAGTGATAGTATGAATTAAATTCTAATTCAATTCCTCCTCAATAACAATGCATTATGCATCTAACCTTATTTCTCCCTCCAAACTCAACATCCTAAAAAAGTTATAAATCTCTCCTTAAAGTAATCTTCATTGTGGGATCATAAAATTTACAGCCCATGGATCACTCAAAATAACCGAAATAGTTGGTCACTTTTGAAGTTTAATTTCTTTACATGTGTCCTAACTTATACAAAAGAATCAACACTTTGTAACTTATTGTAGTTTCTTTTGACTAGGACCCTTAGCAACTTTATTCTAATATTTTCTTTTATTGCCCTTATTGTTAGAGACACTAACTAAATAAGCACTAATTTATACTTTTACACTTATAATGCTTCAACTTTTCTTCCTCTAGAACATAATGAGAAATGAGCCCAAATAGAGTCTATTTCTCCCTTTGAAAATTGTAACTTGAATTGGTTAAATTGTATAGGAAGCAGTGCCAAAAACATAAGAACAAACAATTGTTAGAAAGTTCGATCTTATGTGCCTTAAATTTTGAAGCAATATAGAAAAATTTTATAATCTACTCTCTCACATTTCCTTGACCCTTATACTTCATAGACATCAAAGAAAGCATAAGTGATGTCATCTTAACCTTAATGTTTTGGGTAAAACATTTCTTAATTTTATCAAGGAAACTCTTAGTATGAATAATTTCTTTAGATTTGTGCTCCTAAAGACATCTAGAATGTTGTGTTTTATGATCATTAGACTCATGCAATTCGAACGATCTCACCTCTCAAAATACCTTTTATAGGTGCTTACCGCAGTGAGATGTACAAAATGTTCTTTCCTTAGTGCAAAGTCTGTGTTCATACAACCAAATACTATATGTAAGTGTCTCTTTTATTCCTTGAAATTAGTTTCACTAAACATGAGTGTAGAATGTATTTAACAGATATTGTGATAGAAAAGATAAATTGTCTAAATATAGAACAAAAATAAAATAAAACAAAACAAGCTCACATAAATATTCATAAGTAAACAAATAAATTCAAAATAATGACTAATTCCCCTCAAGATACCAAGCACAACATTAATATCAAGTCTTTGGACAGTAATATTAACTGTAAGCGGTACTCTTGTTGTAGCAATCAAACATTGACAATAAACTATGTCAAACAATAGGCTAATCTTTGGACTAACGTATTGCTCACATAAAATACCTTATAATTGTCACACATTTATCGCCACAGTTGTCGTTGTAATTCGGCCAAATATTAACTTTCCTTTGGGCCAATTAATAAACGCATAAATTACAAAAACTCATAATTATCTTAATATTTTAAATAAACTAATCTACACAAAAGCGGTCACTTTGGTGACATTATGTTTCAATTAATCCATTAAAATATTAGACATCCGAAGCCAAAATATGAATTTAATTGTTTCAAAAAAAAAATTCCTTAGTTTTTTTTTATCTTTCAATTAAATTAAAAGATAACCAAAATAATAATAAATTTGAATAAAGGTAAACCTCATATTAAGATATCGAACACTCCATTAATATTTCATCGTTGGACAAAACATTAACTTGCAAGTGATATCTTGGTATAGTAATCAAACATTGATAATCAGAACATGTCAAACATAAATCTTCCTTTGGGCCGATTTATTGCTCACATATAAAACTGAATAATTATCACATGTTTATTACCACAGTTGCACATGTAATAATGTTAATTATTAACCTTCCTTTGGGCCGATTAATACTAACATAATCCGACTTACATGCACAAAACCTTCTATATTTTAAAATAAAATAATTTCCACAATAGAGGTCACTTTGGTGACTTAATGTTTCAATTAAATTATTTTAAAATATATACAATAAATATACCGATATCCAAATTTAAAATTTTGTAACAGTCAAAACTAAAATTTCTGATAACACTTGAGTTTTCTGAAATAACATAAAATAAGGTTGTCTGAATGGGGCTATCAGAAATCGAAAAACCTAAATCCTTGACTGTTTCTTTAAAAAAAAATCTTAAACCTTAAACATGCATTTACCAAAATCAAAGTCGAATTCCAAACAATCAAACTTTAACTAAAAGTAAAAAATCAGAAGTATCCAAATGAGTAATTCATATAATGATCACATAAAACTTTAATATATATTTACAATAACCTAACGATCAAAATTAAAATTCTTGATCAAACCGAATTGAATATATATCATTGCCAAACATATGTTCTACAATTCATAACAATAACAACATATAATTGAATTAGTAGCAAGCTGTAATTAAAGAACTTTAACATGAAACTGCAAGAATAATATGTCGTGCAAAATAATATAGGACATAATAAAAAAACTGAATTTCCAAAAGCCAAATAACTTTCTGTTACTTTAATTCAAATTGCTCTTCATACTAAACAAATTTTAACATATTGTTCAACCTAATTAATTGAATACCAAATTCACACAAATAAATTGTGATGAACGTGCATTCAAAGTATAACATGTCAGTTGATTAATTGCCTTTGAAACTGAATTGTAGAAACCATAAACTAATTCAGTCAAAACATAATTAATTAAAAAAAACTAATCTGAATGTAACTGAAACATGGAATTCAAGACAAATAGAAATAAAAGCAGAACCAATCCCAGATTATTTAAACCTTCTTATTTATTTAGTTGATAGAAAGTAAAATAATAAGAGAAAATATAGGATTCCAAGCTAAGTATAATCCAAAACACGAAAAACAGATCTGCCCATCAAACTATACGACAATAATCATGAAATCCCTAAAAAATTAACATAATTTCATAACCGAAACACTATGTATAAAGATTTTAAACCGTAATGCCGAATGATTTAAAATCGCTAAACTTTAGGGTTTTTATTTGAAAGATTGAATAACAAATAAATCAATTGATCTTTAATGATTCAACATGACGAGGCTCTGATGCCACTTGTTAGAATCAAATCATAATAGATATGAAATTTAAACCCAAGATCTATCATGTTAAATCATCAAGAACAATAAACCGAAATAATCTGAATGCGGAAGCGTACCTGAATTCATTGATAGATTGAAAATCTTAAATCTTGATGTGGAAATCCCAAGAACTTTGGTATTGATCTTCCAAGAAGATAGGTTATCTCTTAAAGTAAAACTCTCTGACGGGGAAGGAGAGAAAAACAAGTTAACCTATTTCTTGGGGACCACTACCTCTTTATATAGTTGATTATTAAATCAAACTATTAAATATTTATAACTCTGCCCCTCATTGAATTATAAATATATCTTATGGTATCTACACTTTTATTTCCATGACATTTTAATGCCTATGACACGCTTAACTTAATTGGTCACTTTATTTTGTGTCATACTTTATAATAGCAACATACATTTTACATATGTGCCCACAATTGAGGATTTTAATCCAACAATATATATATATATATATATATATATATATATATATATATATATATATATATATATATATATATATATAACCAAAGAAAATATTGTAATACGACTAAAGTATATAATATTCATTCCTTAAATAGTTTCTTTACAAACACAATTTCGGTAGATTTATGTAAAAGGTGTAATATATCTTTCATTACATATTATCAAATCTTTACTTCCTCATATTCGATAGTATTTTACTATCTTAAACATCAATACATAAAATAATAAATTTTGAATTTTGAATTTACACAACCCTCATGAAAATTGATAGAATCAAATTATGAATTTTTTCTATAAAAATAAAGAAAAAGAAAATAAATTAAATATAACAACACTATTTTTAAGAATCTAGCTTACACGAATGTGTGTCTAGATTGAAACATCTAACCTTTTAAAGATCTTGCCCTTAACAACTTAAACAATGGTAAAATTTAGGCTTAATACAACTTTCCCCCCCTAAAGTATACCCGATTTCCCAACTTGTCCTATAAACTTCATTTTGCCCGCTTTTTCCCCTTAAACAATTTGTCGTTACCCATTTTGCCACATTCCGTTACCCTTTTTCGTTAAAAAAATTTCAGCCAATAACATCCTGCTTTAGTCAATCTGTCTGGTTTTATTTAAAGGGTAAATGACATGTCAAGTCTGTCAGGTTTGTTTTTTTGTTCAATTTAGTCATTGAAAAGTCTATTTTTACCTTAAATTGACCTCTATTTGTTTCTAATTTTTATAATTTAGTCCATTATTTGTTATTATTAATAATATTATTTTATTAAAATGTTAATATTTAATAAAAATAAATAAAAACAACTATTTTAATACTAAAGTAGAAATTTTTTAGATTCAAATTACAATTATATTCTAATTATTAATTCTAATTTCACTAGATTTGAATTATAGTTTTTGAGTAAAATTTAAATTATAATCGAATCATGTTCGTATTATATTCGAATCATATTCAAATTATATTTGAATCGTCTTCTAATTATATTTGAATCATTAATTCGAATTTTGCTATATTCGAAATATATTTTTTGAGCAAAATTCAAATTATATTAGAATTATATTTGAACCATATCTATATTATATTCGAATCATATTCAAATTATTTTCGAAATATAATTTGAATATGATACTTCGAATGTAATTCGAATATGATTCGAATATAATATGAACATGATTCGAATATAATTCTAATATAATTACATGTTTTTTAACTATTATATTCGAATCATGTTCATAGTATATTCAGATCATGTTTAACATGTAATTATATTCAAATCATGTTTAACATGTAATTATATTCGTATTATGTTCATATTATATTCGAATCATATTAAAATTATTTTCGAAATATAATTTGAATATGATAATTCGAATGTAATTTGAATATGATTCGAATATAATATGAACATGATTCGAATATAATTCTAATATAATTACATGTTTTTTGAACTATTATATTCGAATCATGATTAACAGGTAATTATATTCGAATCATGTTTAACAGGTAATTATATTCGAATCATGTTTAACAGGTAATTATATTCGTATCATGTTTAACAGGTAATTATATTCGTATCATGTTCATATTATATTCGAATCATATTCAAATTATATTCTAAATATGATTTGAATATAATATGAACATGATACGAATATAATTACATGTTAAACATGATTTGAATATAATTTGAATATGATTCAAATATAATAGTTGAAAAAACATGTAATTATATTAGAATTATATTCGAATCATGTTCATATTATATTTGAATCATATTCGAATTCGAAATATCATATTTAAATTATATTTCGAAAATAATTTTAATATGATTCGAATATAATATAGACATGGTTCAAATATAATTCTAATATAATTTGAATTTTGCTCAAAAAATATATTTCGAATATAGCAAAATTCGAATTAATAATTCGAATATAATTAGAAGATGATTCAAATATAATTTGAATATGATTCGAATATAATACGAACATGATTCGAATATAATTTAAATTTTACTCAAAACTATAATTCAAATCTAGTGAAATTAGAATTAATAATTAGAATATAATAGTAATTCGAATCTAAAAAATTACTAATTTAGTATTAAAATAGTTGTTTATATTTATTTTTATTAAATATTAACATTTTAATAAAATAATATTATTAATAATAACAAATAATGGATTAAATTATAAAAATTAGAAACAAATAGGGGTCAATTTAAGGTAAAAATAGACTTTTCAGTGACTAAATTGAACAAAAAATAAATCTGACAGACTTGACATGTCATTTACCCTTTAAATAAAACCAGACGGATTGACTAAGTCAATCCGTTGATGATGTGGCAGGATGTTATTGGCTGAATTTTGTTTTAACGGAAAAGGGTAACAGAATGGGACAAAATAGGTAACGACGAATTGTTTAAGGGGAAAAAGTGGGCAAAATGGAGTTTAGGGGGCAAATTGGGAAATCGGGTATACTTTAAGGGTAAAAAGTTGTATTAAGCCAAAAATCAAATATTCATTACAACGCAATTAACAAACACACTCTATGATATTTAAGCCTTACATTAGGCGTTTGAAGACACGTTAGAAAAAACATATGACAGCCGACCAATTCCTAAGAAGACATCTCGATTAAAAAATGTTTATATTCCATTCGAAAAATCGTTGCAAATCAACTGATATTTTATCCTTAAAAATAACTTCAATATCTTGTTTAAAATAACTAATTTTATCCCTCATATTCTGTAACCCCCTCGTCCCGGTCTGGTCGGATGACCGGTCCAAGTGGGCCACACGGGGAAAACTGAAGCGAAACCCGTGAAGGTTTCCCCTCGGTTAACGACCCTAAAATTTTCTTTTTATTTTATCTTATCTATAGGCATAATTAAAACCTATGTGAAGCACAGCAGCGGGAAATACAAACATTGAAACATACACCGACCAACGAACACATCAAACAGCTCATTTTAGCCCTTTACAGCAGGTCGTTTCGAAACGCCCTTAGGGTGTTCCGAAACGCCTTGACTAAGTCAACAGGCCAGGGTCAACCATAAGGTGACCGTTCCGAAACAGGGGTGACCCGTATCGAAACGACCTTGACGGTCAATATCTCGTGGTCAACGAGATTTGACCGTTTCGAAACTTTAAAGGCCCGTTTCGGAACGCCTTCATCTCGCCAATTTCTCAAAATTCCAGTAGCAAAAATGTTCTGAAACGACCCCCATCCGTTTCAAAACGGCAGGCCAAATGCAAAGGGACCGTTCCGAAACAGGATGGCCCGTTCCGAAACGCCCCCTGTCTGCAGACTCGTTCTGGCTGTTTTAAGGCACAAGGGTGCCCCAAAACACCACACAGCACCATATTAATAGAACTCAAGGCAACCTAACAATTAAAGCATGCTTCAACAAGATTAAGGCAAGTCTAAACATTAAGGCAAGACTTCATAGGCATGCATTCACACATCATTCAAGCATAAAGGTAATCTCTAGGACATATGGCCAACATTCAAAAGAGCAATTTAGGCATGAGTTAACATTCATCATGGCAATACCAACCATACAAAAGCAAGGCATCAAGGAGTCTAAACATGCTCCTAACAACCTACAACTATCCAACAAAACATTACATGTCCCATTGCTCACACTATTACATATCCAAACATTAAAAATCCATACTTGAAGCTCTCAAGGCTAACAACCACACTTGGAGCCTTCCACTTGCGCAAGCAACCCACGAACTAAGGATCTGCAATGTTGAACAAAGAGAGCGTAAGCAATGATGCTTAGTGAGGGTAAGCTCTAAAAACAAACCTCAACATTGCAGGGTCCGAGCACGATCTAGCCAAGGCATTTTACAAACATACCAAGGATCCACAAGAGCCACAAGATAAGATGCATGAGCAATATATACAAGTAAATGTCATGATCAACAAGCTCTAACTTCCTCAACATAAGTAGCCACATCAAGCATCCAAATAAGGATCATTTATCATAACACATTGATACAATTATCAATCAACATTGGCACCTAGCTATGACTCAAATACGCGGATAACCGTTGGAACTCACATCTAACAACACAACCATTACCTGACGGTGGGATTACACTCATCACCGGTCTCGCGGAGGGGATTCCACTCATCCTCACGCCCCGTCGATGGGATTCCACTCATCACCGACTATATTTAAATACAATTTCCGGGCGTACCCGTACTCCTCCTTGGTGACTCAACGCCACCAAGGCCACGCGCGACTTTTGACTCATGTGTACACACTAACATCCTAATGATCGATCATTTGTATTTAAGTATACTAGTGCCAATATTTTACTCATCCCACATTACTCATTTCAATCATTTCCGTGCTTAGCACGTACTCACCATGAACACAATCATGAACCATTACCATGCATGCTTTAAGCATTACAAATCATGCCTCATCTCACATGTATAATACAATATACATAAGCATTCAAATCACAAGACATACGAGGCATATACATTCATACATTTAAGTTCATCCAAAGGCTCTAGATCAAGTTTAGGATTAGGCTACCACCCTAATCCTAACTCTAGGTGGGTCTACCAAGCCCAACCTAGTCCATATACTCGAACCAACCATTTTAAAACCAAGTAAAACAATTAACCACTCACCTAAGCTTCCAAGCCCAAGGACCAAGCACGCAACAACCTTCAACTTCCCGGATTTACTTCTGATGCTTCACCGATGCCCAAACTTGATTCTAATCAATCCCAAACACAAACAAAACATCCACAATCAATATCTTGTCATCGAAACTAACCCGGAATGCAATTCAAACATTAAGCTCAACATTTCAAGCCAAGAACCCTCTCAAACTCCCCATTTTCGTGCAGCCACAAAACCCAGCAAATAACTCCTAATTCCAATATCCAACTTGCCATCTAATACACTCAAAAAAACCCTCAAACATCACCTAAACATCAACCCTCAAGATTCCACCCAAAACAGCCCCAAAAGACACTTTAAAACCCTCCAAAAACCCCAAGTTTACCCAAATCCGAAAATTGGTCGAAATCATTTGAAATTCACATATGTAGTATCATTTGGCTCCTATATTCCATGACTAACCATAACAAATCAAAATATTAAGTTTAGCTCTACAAAGGCACCATTTTTAATCAAGATTTCCAAAACTTCCATTTTCCAAAACCTTTATGAAAATGAAAAAGAAGAGTACTTTCATGAAGGGGAAGATGAGGAGAAGTCAAAAATGTTATTACCTTTCAAAACGGAGTTGAAACGAAGAAGAGAGGTGATGGAACAGTGAATCCCCAAGGAGAGAAGAAGGTAACGTTGGTTTTGAAAGAGTGAAGGGAAGAAGATGAGAAGGGGTGAGTGTTTTATTTGACATGTGATAAATTTTAAAGCTCAAAAGACTTGTTTGCCCTTAATGAATAAGGAAAATTTCAATAGTATAAAATCCATGGCTAAATGGGTTTAATCTTAAAACATGGTCAACTCAAAATTTATAAATTTTGAAAACACACTAGAAATATTATTTAGAGTATAAAACCGAGCCCAAAATAATATAAAAATATTATTTTCGCCTAACCCCTAAACCCGGGTGTTACATATTCTCGTATCAAACATATTGATAATTTAATTTACATGAATAAAAATAGCTTCAATATCTTGTCTAAAATGATTAGTTTTACCCTTTCTATTCTCGTATCAAACATATTGATAATTTAATTATTCAAAAAATAAAAATAAAAGTACAAGTGGCCAATTGACTTGGAGAGTAGAACCGTCACGTTGAGAATTTTGTGGATGATTTGAAGGTTTCTGTGGGAGGCAATCATGGAAACACCAATCCGAAAATGAAACAACTGAAAAATATTTCTAAAACAATCATCTTCCTTGTAGTTTCTTATGGTTGTCTCTAGGGGTTCTAATGAAATTGTATCAAATTTTTCAGGAGGACTAGTCTTCTAGTAGTTTCATGTAAAGCCGAGTTGGATAACATGGGAAGGCCGTGGTGATGTTTTATAAATAAGTTATTGGCAAGAAACTTATATTGTGCATATACAGAAATAGATGCGTGTACGGATACAGAAACTTGGACAATAAAATAATAATTTTAAAATTATAGAGCACGAGCAAGGACGGAGACATGATTTGAAGTTGGGGAGGAACAAACTATAAATGTTTGAAGGTGGGGGGCAAATTCATAAAGAAAACAATTTTTTAAAAGTTTTAAATAGGGTACGAGTACGGTAAATGTATGAAAAATATAAAATACATTTTATATTCTAAAAAATAAAAAAACAAAAGGTCATAAAAAATCATGTGAACATGACATCACACATATTTACATACTTATAGTTGAATCATGTGAGTAACAGAAAGTCGAAAACAATGAAGAAAAATGTAAAAAAAATATAAAAAAAAAAGAAAAATAGGGAGATGAAATATTTGCAGCTGTATTCGATATATTTCTTGTACGAAGACATATCAGATGCGTGGTACGGCATAAGATTTAACTACCCGTACTTCGTAGCAAGAAACATTTGTTGATATGTCATTGTTAAGGAATAATTTTATCTATGCTGGAATTTGTTATAGGTTTTAATTGCCAGTTTATGCATATTTATTTGATATTTTCGATCATTGGTGTGCAGGTGCAAACAGGGGTGCATGATTTAAAAGAAAGAGATAATGAAAGCACAATTCCATCTTGCAAAACAAAGCTGTAGGTGACCAACAATGCCGTCTCTGGGTATGGACAGGATGGACTGCCGTCTCTGAGTATGGGCAGGAAGAACGGTCGTCCAGAGCTTCATTTTCTATAATATCTGATATTAAAATTTATTTTTTTAATATTTATTATTAGAGATATACTTTTAAAATTTATTTATTTAACACTTATAATTAGGACTCAATTTTTTTCAACATTTGTTTTTAGGTGTCTACTCTTAAAATTAATTTGTCTCAATATTTGTTATAAGGGGCCCATTTTTTTCAATAATTCTTATTGAGGGCCTATTTTTCCCAATGTTTATTATTAGTGACATACTCTTATTTTTTTTTAATACTTGTTATTAGACTTGATTTTTTCTAATACTTATAATTAGGGGCCCAATTCCCCATATTTATTTTTTTGGCTCGGCAAAATATTTTATTGTTAAATTAAAAACCTATCATGCGAGTTTCGTTAAAAAACCCCTAAACCTAATTGGGAGAAAAGAGTACTACACATGTAGGGAAGACGAGAGTCAAACGATACATAGATTGAAAATCACAAGACAAAAGCCAAAATACATCACACAATTGATAGAGGAACGACATTACTCAAGCACTTTCCAATACTGCTCAATCACCAAAACGCCAACTCGCCACCAATTCACTTTGCTCAAGCACTAATTCTCCAACTCGCCACCAAAGATTCCACTTTGCCTATAGTTTCAGAACTGCTCAAGCACCCAATCGCCACCAAATTCATCCTGCTTATGCACAATCATCCAATACCACTTCTTACCACCAAGCTTTGAATACATCCCGTCTATTTAATCCATCCCTTGCAAATCAGTCCGTCATCCCTTTCGAAGAGATGTAGTCATGGACAAACTGTACCACACCGATGCTGCTGCAAAGTGAGTCAATTTCTGCAGATCTTGACCACCAGCTCCACGGTCTAACAGACGGATTGTTAGCCCAATTAATCACAACACTCAAATCTGACTCTATAATTAACCCAGCTCTCGCAATCCAACCCGTTTGAAAAAAAACTTCCAGAGTGATTTTAATCGCCACTAGAATAGATAATTCAGCACCTACGCCAACCTCATGCCCCGAAAATACTGCTTGGATTGAACCCTCGATCGTGCAAAGAACTCCACCAAGTCCAATTTTATCGTATTTTACACAACCAACCACATAAAATTTCACTACCCCAACCAAAGAGATTGACATGTTTGGATTCAAAGTCCCATTAACGACCAAACAATTCAATGGATTATCCCACCACTCATCAGAATAAGACACCAATTCAATATTAGAAGCTTTCACCCACGTTAATGTCCTTAACTTTGAGTTGAAGAGAAGATCTTTTAGGGTCGAAACTTTCTTGTTAAACACCTTGTCGTTTCTAGCTACCCAAATGCTCTAGATTGCAACCGCAGTCGCAATAAATCAAAGACTTCGGTGTGACCCTGAACAAGGCATAGAGAAGCAAAATAGAAATAAGCTTGTTATATCAGTAGACTCATTCCAGCTTACATTCCACCATTAACAAAACCGGTCCCAAAAGCAGCCCATAAATTTGCACCCAACAAAGAGGTGGCTATCGTCTTCCGCTTTTGAATCACACCAACAACATTTTACATCACTAACATCCACTCCTCTCTTGCTCAAAAAGACTTTTGTAGGAATGCGATCCAGCTTTAACATGCATAGGAAGCTTTTGACTTTAGGGGGACTTTTAATTTCCAGATTCTTCCAAAATCGAAATTTGGTTCTTCAATCTCAGCATTTACCATCAAGTGTGTCAACTTTTTCACCGAAAAAAATCTCATTTTATCATATATCCACACAAGTTTGTCCGAAACATCCACCACCAACTTGATATCAGCTACATACTGCTTAAGGTCAGCTACCATCTTCAATTCTCGGTCCAGCAGAGGTCTTGTAAATTCAATGTTCCACTTCAGCTTGTTTTCATCCCCCCAAAACAAAATGCAGCCACTGAACAACCTTTGAATTTCGTTAGTCTGTATAGGCTAGGATAGAGAGTTCCCAGTGGTTTATCTCCTACCCAAACATCTTCCCAAAAAAGTGCATTTTTACCATCACTCAAGTTCCATCTAAACGCTTCAAAATTCATCCATTTGCTTGTTTCATCCTTCTTCCAATTGTTCACAACCCCGTCCAAAGTACCAACATTTTTTTCTTCAAATTTTTTGTGTTCATGTACCACTCCAAAAATGAGCTGTCATATTTTGCTTTAATTATTTGCCTCCAAAGTGCTGACTTTTCCAATGCAAACCGCCACCCCCATTTAGCCAAAAGAGCCTTGTTCCTAGCTTGTAGATTTACGACTCCTGTTCCACCCTTTTGTTTAGGCAAACACACTCTACTCCAACACACTTTTGCCATCTTTCTTTTACCATTTGAGCTTTCCCATAAGAAGCCTCTTCTAATGTCGTCAGTCTTCTTGATCACTGAACACAGAATTTCAAAAAGCAATATATAGTAGAGCGGAAGGGATGATAAAATTGAATTAATGAGGATTACCCTTTCGGAAAAAAGTCAAAGAACTGCTCTTCCACCTCGAGAGCTTAAGACGGAACTTTTCGATAATAGGCTCCCATGTTATCACCTTTCTTGGATCGGCTCCAAGTGGTATTCCCAAATAGCAGAATGGAAACTCACCCACTTTACAGCCACATTTCCGTGCCAACATAACCACCTTTTCCTCCTCAATCCCTACTCCAACCAGACATGATTTCCCAAAATTAACCTTTAACCCTAAACTAAGTTCAAAGCATCTCAATAAACGTTTCACATTTGTCAAGACCTTCTCCCCCGGTTCAACAAAAAGAATGGTGTCATCAGCAAATTGTAGGTGTGAAATGGATTGGTTAGGCAGTACATCCTTAATTCTTTTGATAAAACATTTCACCTCAGCTACATCCATCATCAAATGTAATGCTTTTGTGACCATTATAAACAAGAATGAGGACAAAGGATCTCCCTAGCGTAATCCCTTTCCCATACAAAATTCTCTTGTTGGAGATCCATTTATCAAAATCGATACCTTCGCCGAAGAGATACACTCCCGGATCCATCCCCTCCATTTTGTCCCGAATCCCATCTTCCATAATATCATGTCAACGAACTCCCATCAACACAGTCAAACGCTTTTGAGAAATCCAATTTTAATACCACACCTCCCCTCTCAACCCTTCCTTTTTCCAGTGAGTGAATCACCTCATTTGCAATGAGAATGCCATTGAAGATTTGTCTCCCTTTTACAAAAGCACACTGAGTTTCGCTGATGATTTTACCCAACACTTCACTCAAACGTTTCGACAAAACCTTTGCTACTATTTTGTATAGAGACCCAATTAGACTAATAGGCATGTATTCTGTTATGTCCACGGGATTAATGTTCCTAGGAATAAGAGCTATAAAAGATGAATTAAAATTTTTGGGGAATCTGCCCATGAGGAAGAAAGCATCAAACAATCTGCCTAACTCCTCCTTTGCCTCTTTCTTATAACTTTTATGGAATTTCATATTGAAACCGTCCGGGCTCGGGGCTTTAGACTCATCACAACTCCATATCGCTCCCCTGATTTCCTCCAAAGAGAAAGGTTCCTCAATTGATCGCGCCTCCATATCCGAGATCTTTTTGAAATTGAGATTGAGAATAGTTCTCCAGCTTCGATTTTCACAGGAGAAATGTTTTCTAAAATACTCATAGACTGCGCCTTTCAAGCCTCTTGGATCTGAGAACCATTTGTTGCCAATTTTGATCCCTTGAATTGTCTTTTTCTTAGCACAGATCTTCACCGATTTATTAAAAAATGCGGTTTTTGAGTCTCCAAGTGAAAGCCAATTCTCCCTTGATTTTTGTTTCCACAAGTTTTCTTGGAGTTTTAAACTATCCCATAGTTCCAATTTAAGTTGTTTCAACTCCTCTTGTTTATCACTTTTCAAGCTGCCACCATTACCCATCTCTTCTATTACATTAATTTTGGCTGCCAAATCCCTGACCTTCACGTCAAAGTTTTCACAAGAAGACAAGTTCCAAGTCTTCAAATCTCCTTTCAGTTTCCTTAGTCTTACCGGTAAGCTAAGATTTTTTCTTTGATCGTCTCTAAACACATTTCTAACCACCTCTCGACATCCTTCCAATTGAGCCCATCCATTGATAAATTTGAAGGGTCTCAGACCCCAGTTCGTGTTAACGTTAGATAGCATTACTGGAGCATGATCCGAAACTGCTCTTGAAAGACCCAATTGTACAAGATCACCAAGATAAGTCAGCCATTGTTTATCAATTAAAAACATGTCCAGTCTACTTCTTCTATTCTGAGGGCCGAACCAAGTAAATTTTTTACCTCCCATCGGCAAATCCACTAATTTACAATTTGAAATGAAAGAATTAAACTCATCAGATCCTCCCTGCAAACTCACACATCCATTCATTTCACATCTGCATCTCACCGTGTTGAAGTCACCTCCAACAATCCACCACGAAGCCTCCCTATAATGCAGACTACACAACTGATTCTAGACCACTACTTGAGCTCCCACATCACACGACACGTATATATTAATGAATACGGACGTAATATTATCTTTTAACCAGACTCCCTTTAGGAAAATAAATCTTTGAGATGTTGTAGAGTTAACTAACCTGAATTTTGTCTTGTCCCAGATAGACAACAGACCCCCCGAGCGTCCATCTGCCGCAGAGAAAGCAAAACTAAAATCATCATCAAACCATAATTTCCGAATGTCATTTTCCAAAAGGCTCACCTTCTTTGTCTCTTGCAGTAAAACCATATCAAATATCTGTTTTTAATCAGTCTACCCACCTCTGAAGATTTAAAATCAGCCTCTAAGCCTCTCACATTCCAAGTAAGTAATTTCATTGATACCTTCAAGCCCTTTAGAATCTCCCACTCGGACTTGAAGACACTCTCCTCTCACTGAAGTTGCTCCAAATTTGTTAGTTCATTGAAAGCCTCTTGTTCATTCCCCACAATATGCATGCCAATCCTTTTCCCTAATTTCAGTGTCTTTCTCGCCTCCTTTGTTGTTGTGTTCCACCTTGCCGCCAAATCCGAGTTCGACAAAGATCTCCCTAACACCTCCGACAGCACCAAATCCTTCTTATTTAGTTTATTTATTCTAAATGCTTTATCTCTCTTTTTTCTTTCAACTTTCGTTAGGGTTTTATCTTGAAAATCCACCAACGAGCCATATCTTCTTGCTTTTTTAGATAGTTTCAGTTGGGGCATCTCTTGAAAGAAAGGTTACGACTCCTCTTCATGATGGCTCAGATCTATCTCGTTATCACTTTTGGATGAAACATTTTTGGGTTGGCCTGTCTTAACCAAGATTTTTTCATCGTTTAGTTTTGAAAAACTAGTGTATGGGCTTAATCCCATATTCAACATGTCACCAACAACCCTTAATGACACGCGGTCCAAAACACCCACCTTGGCAGCTTTTGGATCACTTGGATTTAACCCACCGTCACCCAACACGTCATCACTTATAGTATTATTTGGATTATGCACAATTATGGGTCTTTTTGAAACTACCTCGGCCCAACTTCCACTAGCACCCATTTGAAAGTCTTGCCGATCCACTCCAGCCTCAACTTATTTTGACTCCAAACTTTGGCACAGATTATTCACACCGCTCCCCACCATACCTTCTTCTCTCAGTTGCCTCAAAATTTCTGCTTTGGGATTATGCACGTTATCATAAAAAACATTCCCAAAACAATAAGTGTTAACGGCCTCATCCACGAACTTTCCAAAGTTCCGAGAAATTGCCAGCGACGACTTTATAGTTTCCTCCGATGAAGATTCTTACTGGCTTTCATGCCCTTGATTCTTCTCACCTTCCCCCTTACCTTTATTTTTTGAGATTACGCAATTTCCCGAAGTATCAAAGAAACCAGTCTCTATAACACGTACATTGTAGCTCTCATTTCCTGCCTTAACAACAATCACCTCTTCATTTTTCTTTATTTGATTTGTCGTCACCAACAAAGATACTTTTTCACAGTCCAACGAATGCTTAACATTCTCTTCGAAAGCTTCAAGAGTTCCCCACGTTTTTGCCACTTTCTTTAGCGTTGTGTGATTCCAGCAGTGTAGTGGCAGGCCTGAGACTTCAATCCAAGTCGCCCTCTCTTTGTATTTTCATGTTTCCATCCAATGGCCCACCTCTTTAAAAATCTCTTTCAGGTAAGACCAATCTAGGTCTTCAAGCATTATGAAAAGTTCGTCATCTACAAACGATAGCAGAAAAGTTTTGCTGCCCATCCTCTGTACTTTGATACCTTCTAGCCCACATGCCTGCAATCTATCGGTTAAACTCTTTACACTACACACCGTAGCCATCTCACCCACCAAACATCTCTTCAACTTCCATAGTTTCTCCTCTTCCACAATCCTTTCTACTATCCTCGCTCCTAATGCTTCAGTCTCGCTTGATTCCCCGACCTCCCTAACGTCTCCCTTAGACTTATCCTCATTTCCTTCACCTGTCTGCTCCCGCTTGCGAGGGTCATTTTGCTCCAGCACATGTCTCCTTCCTTGAGACTTCTTGGTCTCCCTTGTTTCTGTTTTTTCATACCTAACTTTCCCTTTGATTATTGCCAACGCCACTTTTAACCTGAATCCATACAACCTGAATCCAATCAATCTATTTAGTGCTCTTAAAGCATCTATTCGACTGCCAAATCTCACAAAACCAAACTTTTTTCCACCTCTACTCAATCTATTTGCTATGAAAGCGTCAAGAACCTTTCCATGTCATACAAACGCAAACCACAACCCTTGCCATTGCATTGCCTTTGGAATGTTTTCCACAAGCAAAGTGACCGCCTGTTGTTCTTCTCTATGCTCTCCTTGAGCTCGTCGAAAATTCATCGCTGGTGTGTAATGGATTTACTAATAATTCCCTCATATTTGTTATTAGAGACATTCTCTTAAAATTTAATTTTTTAATATTTGTTATTAGGGTTCAATAAGGACATAATTTTTTCCCAATATTTGTTATTTGAAACATACTCTTAAAATTTATTTATTATTCTAATATTTGTTATTAAAAACCTATTTTTTCTCTAATACTTGTTATTAGAAGCCTACTTTTAAAATTCATTTTTAATATTTATTATTAGGGGCCTATTTTTTTAATTATTAGGGGCTTACTTTTAAAATTCATTTTTTAATATTTATTATTAGGGGCCTAATTTTTTAGTTCGCCCTTGGCCATTAAAATCTCAAAAACGGCTCGGGTGACCAAAGTAAACTAGCCGTATGCTTCCTCATATTGCCCCTTTCCCTCAATCACTTGCATTTTCTCCTTGTTTTTCCGCCACCGATTCGACATTCAAACCAATTTTCGATTAGACATGTTCCTTCAGTTCCCCAATCACACTCTTACCATCCATCGCCTGGACGGGACCATTACCTCTTACTTATAAAAAGACATGCAATAGGATGTGCAACGTCACCACTAGATTTTATATTCTAAGATTTTTTTTAACTTTTCGATGTGAGATTAATGTCTCTGCTTCTTCTCAGGTGTGACAATATGCTTTTGATGGATCGCCTTCACAATATGTCAGTGGCAACCTGTTATGAATAGGGAATTAAGAGAATGCTATGAAATACCTAAAGGGTACCACTCGAATTAATTAGATTTTATATTAAATATATTTCAGTATTGTCAGTATAAATAGACAAATAGCCTAGAATAACGAGACATGAAAATTGTTAAAATTTTGGTTGCGGCTATTTTCTTCCTTAGATTAAGTATTCTTGCTGAAATCTATCTTCTTCTTCTTACCTCTTATCTCTCATCTATCATCTCTATTTATTCTTATTGCTCGATATCGTAGTAACATTCGTTGCACAACCCGATGGAAATGCAATAGCTCTCGTCTTCTCCCAAGGGTCAAAATCCTGGAAGTGATTACTCGTAGCTTTTGAGTGTTAGGATGTTACCACATTCATTGCCTGCTGCTTCTGGGTCAGTGGTGGATGAAGTCTGTTCGGACCTGGTAACAGGGTTCCAATTGATGATATGGTTCACAACTTGAGCACCATGGGATTCCCTAGAGATCAAGTTCGAGCACTATTAGAAAGTCGACGGAGAATGGCTACTCAATAATTTGTAGTGGTGGAATCTGAAGTAAAAATTTGAGGAGACTAACATAAGTTTCTAAAAAAATTTGAGGCTTAAACAAAAATTTTCAAAAGAAAAAATTGATTCTTGTCCAACTTGTCTGGAGCTTTTTATATTTCACTCCACTTGCTTGCTCTTGTTTCTCATTCAACTCCAAATTGTTTACTTTGTTTAAGATTGAGTAGTTCCAAATTCTAGTTTCACTGTCCTGCCTTTTTCATATTTTTGTATATAACAGATTTAATTAAGTTGTCTAAATTTTCATTTTTTTAAAAATGATAATGTCCTTTCTATTATATTAAATACGAGCAATCCTTGAATTGTTTATTTGTTTTTGAATAAGTGTTTATAATTTTAATGTATAAATAAGTCCTTATCTTTAATATGTTCTTAATTTAGGGTTACATTGTTATACTTTAAAAGATTATAACTTCTTCTACACTAAATTAAAGATTATAATTTATAAGCGTTATTAAAGTTTAAATAAAACTTCTTTTAGAGATAATTTTACCGACACAATTAGTTGATTAATTAAGATCAAGTACTGAAAAGATTTATTATTGAGACAATTCTCCTAACTTAATTTGTTATATTCACAACGTTAGAATTTGAAATCCTCATATTAGCAAAGATATCTGACATCTTATCCCGCTAAACAACTAGTTATTGGTAAAATTTCTCTAATACTTACAACTCAACTGTGAGAAAGAAGGTATAGTGCTGGAATAGATGAAGGGTGGGAACTTTAAGTAAAGAATAGAGGAGAACAACAGTTTGGGGTTTGGGATATTAGAAAAAATGCAGAGAAACTGAATTTCTAAATTTTATTAAACTAACATATCTGATTTTATTTGACCCATTACATATGTTTGGCTTATATAGTCCAAGTATAATAGCTAACCCAATAAATATCAACAGGTTAACAACTGGCCCAACAAACCTAACAGACTAATAACCAATTGACTAATTAACAAATTCAATACCATCTAAATACAATTCTAACATTCACCATGCTTTCTAATTTTTCTAAATTTCAACATTATTCAATGAATTGAATCCATAAGCCGACAATAAAATAAAATCGTGAACTGTTGGGATCCCTAAACTTCTTCAAACTGAGCTGCTTAAAAACAAACAATGAACTGAAAATGCTTTCTTCCTTGAATCACCATTCTTTCATCTGACATTCTTTTTTTTAATAAAAAAAATTGTATTTCTTACTTGGTGGCTTACCGAAAATCGAATGACTAACCTTTTTATCTACAACTTTTCATCCAAAATTTCTTTTGAAAATTTTCCTTCCTTCAGCTTCAATGTCTTCCTTCCCACTTATTTGAACCTTTTTTTTGTTAGAAGCAAGGCTGTTAAGTATCGAGCTTCTAAGTACAATCTGAAAGCCCTCTTTCGAAGAAGAAGACACCTTATTTTGTCTGGTTAACGTAATGCAAGGATGTTAAACACTATACACTCCCAAGAGATTTTTTTCCATTGTAAACGTGATTGTTAAACCAAAGTTTCAAGTACCCCTTTGTGGACAAAGCAAATGACAATGAAGCTCAATAGCAAATGTGACCAGCATTCAACAACAATATTAAGATTGTCCAGCAACAATTCATATTACAACTTCGTGACAAAGCATACAGTTTAAGCATGAAATCTCGAATAGCGTGGCAGTATAACAATAGTAACAATTAATCAAATCAGAGAGCAACTCAAGATCACAATCCAGATCGCAACTCAATGAAGTCCAACAAATAATACTAAGCAGAGCATTATGCCAAATGACTACCTTAATTACTAAACCATTGTAGTGTTTCTAACAAACTAAGAATACTAATCAGGAACCTTATTGTTACTAAACAATAGTGATACGAGCACCATTAGCCCGAGTTCAGATTTCGACCTAACGATTCCAACAGGCCCAATTACAAGAAGTAAAGCTAAACAACTGAAATTGAAGTTAAACATGTTTGTGCAAATTAAGCTTCGTTTCTGAAGAATTGAAGGAAATTGATCATGTTAAAAACGCTTCGAATTGAGTGTTAGATGTTCATTGGATTCACTTTGGAGTTTCGGAAGATTGATCCCAGAAAGAGGCAGACTTGATTATTCATGCAAATTCAACTCAGAAAAAAGGCATTGATGTTAGTACCAGTCAAATATGGGCCAGAGAAGCTGAAAAGATGCCAAAATAACTCAAAGCTGGCGTCAAAACCCACCAGCTAAAGTCCAGAACGAAGATTCAATTTTGAGAACATTCTGGATAGATTTCTACATCTATTTGGACTCTATTTATATCTTTTAATTAGGATAATTATATCATTTTTAGGATTATATTATCTATTTTAATTGAGATAATATTCTTATCTCTTTTAATTAAGATAATATTTTATTCTATCATTATTATTTATCTAGTTAGTCTTTTAGATTAAATTGAACTCTTTTCCCTTTGTAATTAGGATTTTACTAGCCTATAAATAGGCTCATTACTTTGTACAATTCAATTCATTCAGAGATCAATTCAATTATTTCTTTCAAAGTTCTCTTGTGAGTTCTTTTTTTTTAAGATTTTTATCTTGTTCTTGCTTCGGAGTGTAGGTGTCCAATTGCGCGACAACGTGTATTTGGTGTTCTTCTCCATCATCTAGGTTGCTAAGGGCAATATCCTTAGAGGGTTAGGCTTTACCAAACTCATACGCACGTTTGTCTAAGACATGATCTTAGAAGGGGGTGTTGTCATATCCTATTTACTTTCATTTTTTTATTTAAGCCCTTTTTTTAATTTCGTGTCTTTTTTATATTGAGTTGTTATGAAAAATAAATTAACTCTTGCTTTCTTTTCCAGATCTATATTAAAGGGAATATTTGATCCAAGCTTCCGCAATTCCCTATCATTTGGTATTAGTTTCAAGGCATTATCGGTTTATGGTATTGTTACCCTTTCGATTCTCATATTTCAAAACTTCGTAATCTTGTTTAAACGCTGGAAACTTTATTTTCCCAAGTAAATTTTTTGTGTTGTCGATTCTCTTAAAAAAGAAGAAAAAAGAAAGAAAAAGAGAAAGAGAAAGAAAAAAAGAAAAATATATAGAAAAAAAACAGACAAAAAATAACACAATCTTTAATATTTTTCTAGCTGAGTTTTTTTTGGAGTTTTTAAGAGCTTTCAAACACTTCTAAATCGAGAACAGGCAAAAATTTATTTTCCCAAACAGGGTAGAGTCAGTTTCCTAGGTTTCTCTTTGTTTAAAGCTTTTTTTTTCGTTTCTAGGTTTAAGATTTTGTTGACGTATACTTTCTTTCATTCTATTACGCTTGCTAACTCATTTTCTTTCTTGTGTTAGCGCACTAAAAAAGGTTTGTGCAGGTCCTTGTTCGCATAACCTCCATTATAATTGCAATGTATTTTATTGGCTTCTTAGAGTTGCCCTAGGGTTTTTATTCAACTTCTATACACGTTGCAGTTGACAATTTGGATTAACTCTACCGCTTTGAAGTGATAACAAGGTTTCATTTTTTTCTTTTGTTTTTTAGAGAGAATTTGAGAGAATAACGATAAGGAAAAACAGTTTGCTTTTGTTGAGTTGTTTCCTTAGGAACAACAATGGTTCGACAAACTAGAAATCCCAACAAAACTGACGGAAAGACTAATGGTTCTACACAAATTACTCTTGAAAGCATGTCATAGAAACTTGATGAATTATTTTGAAGGCTTGGGGATGATTCTACAAATGCATCTGAAAGATTTCGAGTACTTGATATTAAGATCACCCAAATCAATAAGAACATGTCTGCACTTTGATTGATATCCTTGCAAGTGTTCAATCTTTAACCAAAAAAATGATCTTCACCAACCTAACTTTTTCGGAACAAATAACCAAACCTTTACTGCCCACAACCCAACCTAAGAAGATTTTACCCAATATCAACCTGAAACCCGAAAAGACAAATCAGTCAAACCAAAAACCAGAGACATTCCTACTTTTAGTGGTTCAGACAACCCAGATGATTACTTAGATTGAGAGGTGAAGGTTGACTAGATCTTTTCCTAATCTGACTATGATGAGGTCGATAAAGTACATCTCGTCACTATGGAGTTCAATGACTTTGCCTTAAATTGGTGGAGACTGTGTGAGATGGAACAAAAGCAACATAGAAATCGACCTATAGCTACTTGGGATGATCCCAAGCGACTTATGCGGGATCAATTTGTACCACTTCACTACTACTCAGAATGCCAATGCCGACTTCATCAACTTAAACAAGGTGGTAGAAAGGTATATGCATATTACAATGAGAAGCAAGCCATCAAACTTCGAGCACAAATTGACGAAAGTAAAGGGACTATGGTGGCTAAATTCATCTATAGGTTGAACCGTGAGATCCGAGAACAAGTGGAGATGCAAAGACCAAATCTATTGAAAGATGCTCTGCACCATGCCACAACGATTGAACGAATAATGAAAGAGCGTGCTCTCCCTCGAAACACTCCAACTTGGTGATGTTTAGGTTCCACTTTCTCTTCTCGTAACACTTACCCGTCAAGAAGTAGACCTATTGGGCCTAAACAAGATGATCGTTCAAGACCTTCTGAATATAAGCTCACATCTCAACCTAAAGGTACCTCTCCAACTCCCCAAAATCCTTTTCATACTTCTTCCTCGAATCCACAAACACAAAAAAGAACCAAAGATTCATTTTGCTTCAAGTGTAATGAAAGGGGACATATTTCTACACAATCACAAATAGACAAGCCTTGATTACACGAGAGGAGAATGAATATTCTTCAGATCCTAATGAAGTAGTACCTACAAAAGACACACATCTGTTAGATGAAATTGCAAGTCCAAACCCATAATCTGATGTAGATGAGTTTTCAGACCACTACACCTTCATTCTACGATGATTGTTGAGTGCACAAACGCATAATGATGACTCAGAATAGTGAGAAAATATGTTTCATACTAAGTGTGTCATTCAAGGTAAAATTTGCTATGTTATTGTCGATGGAGGAAGTTGTGCAAATGTTGTCAACAGTTACCTTGTCGAAAGACTTGTCCTACCGCGTCGAAAGCATCCTAAGACATATAAACTACAATGGCTTAATGAAAGTTATAAGGTGAAAGTGGTGAGTCAATGTTTAATACAATTTAAAATTGGGAACTATTCCGGCGAAATTTGGTGCGATGTAGTTCCAATCTATGCATGACATTTGTTATTAAGTCGTCCATATCAATTTGATAGAGACGTGACACATTCTGGACGTCTAAACCAGTATTCCCTCGCTCATAAAGGGAAAAGATTTATTTTAACTCCCCTTTCCCCTTAAGATGTACATACAGACCAATTAAAGATGATGCGATTTTGCGAGATAGATAAGGGAAGAGAGAAAACAAATACACAAAAGGCTGAGAAAAAAAGATCATGAGTGTGAAAAAAGCCAATGAATGGTCCACTGGTGAGTGCATCTGATAGTGAGAAAAAAGAGAGCAAAGCCCTTACTGTGTTTTATGCAAAGATAAAAGATGTGAGGAGAGCATACTTTTCTTCAAAGCCGTGCATCCTTCTTCAATTTCGTGAGGCTTTTTTATCTTTATCTAACCTTAACCAAGATTTGCTTAGTGTGTTTGTTTTACTTTTACAGGAATTTGAAGATGTTTTCTCAGAAGAAATGCCTAAAAGGTTACCACCCTTACGAGGTATAGAACATCAAATAGACTTTATTCCAAGAGCATCCATTCTGTATAGACCTCTTGGACAAAGACCAAATTGCAAAGACAAATTGATGATCTCTTGGACAAAGACCACATTCGAGAGAGTCTTAGCCCTTGTGACGTGCATGTACTACTCGTCCCAAAAAATTATGGTAAATGGAGAATGTGTGTAGATTGTAGAGCAGTTAATAAGATAACTGTTAAATATAGACATCCCATACATAGACTGGATGATATGCTTGATGAGTTGTATGGTGCATGCATTTTCACTAAAATTGATCTTAGAAGTGGTTATCATCAAATTAGGGTGCATAAAGGTGATGAATGGAAAAGAGCTTTCAAAACTAAACATGGACTTTATGAATGGTTGGTAATGTCGTTTGGCTTAACTAATGCACCTAGTACTTTTATGCGCTTAATGAACCATATTTTGAGGCATTTTTTAGGGAAATTTGTTGTTGTTTACTTCGATGATATTCTAATCTATAACACTTCACTTGATGGTCATGTTTTACATGTTAGATCCATTTTAGATGTTCTTCGAAAGGAACAACTTTTTGCTAATAATGACAAGTGTACTTTTTGTATTGATAAACTAATATTTTTGGGCTTTGTTATTAGTGCACAAAGTATCTATGTCGATGAGGATAAGGTAAGAGCCATTAAGAAGTAGCCTACTCCTAAAATAGTAATCAAAGTGAGATCTTTCCATGAACTTGCTAGTTTTTATATACGCTTTGTGAAAGATTTTTTTTTCTACAATTACTACACCTTTGTCTAAAATTATTAAGAAAGACATTGTTTTCTATTGGGTGAAAAATAAAAACATGATTTTTAAACTTTAAAAGATAATTTGTGTAGTGCACCAATATAAATCACCTGATTTTTCTAACACTTTTGAACTTGAATGTGATGCTTCAGGTGTTGGTATAGGTGTTGTGTTGATTCAAGACCAAAAGCCCATTGCCTATTTTAGTGAAAAGTTACATGGTGCACAACTTAATTATTCCACCTATGATAAGGAGTTACTTGGCTTAGTTCGAGCACTTGAGGTTTGGCAACACTATCTTTTTCTTAAGGAGTTTGTCATACATACTGATCATGAATCCCTTAAGGACCTAAAGGGACAAGGTAAGCTAAACAAAAGACATGCTAGGTGGATAGAATTCATCAAATATTTTCCATATCATTAAATATAAGCAAGGTAATGACAATATTGTTGTTGATGCTTTGTCACATAGATACTCTTTGATTTATGCTTTAAATACTAGATTATTAGGATTTGAGCATATAAAAAATTTATATGTGACTGATAAGAATTTTGCTACTATATATGATGCATGTGAGAATGCTTCTTTTGATAAATTTTATAGAGTAGATGGATTCTTGTTTCGACAAAACTGGTTGGGTATTCCTAATTGTTCTTTACGTGAATTACTTATCAGGGAATCACATGGTGGGGGACTTATGGGAAACTTTAGAATAACTTAAACTTTGGATGTACTACAAGAACATTTCTTTTGGCCTCATATGAAAAAACATGTTACTAAGATTTGTTCTCAATGCATTACATATAGACAAGCTAAATCTAAAGTTATGTAGCATGGTTTATATACTCTGTTACCTATTTCTACTTCTCCTTGGATTGATATTTCAATGGATTTTGTTTTAGGTTTTCCTCGAACAAAAAAGGGAAGAGATAATATTTTTGTTGTTGTTGACAGATTCTTTAAAATGGCACATTTCATTCTATGTCATAAGACTGATGATGCATTATATGTGGTTGACTTATTCTTTAGGGAAGTTGTGTGCCTCCATGGACTCCTTAAAACTATTGTGTCCGATCGAGATTCTTTAAAATGTTTTAAAGTCAAAACTTAAACCTCATAAAATTTTCTAAGTGTTTCAAAGCCAAATTATTCAAAATCTTCCACGCGTTTCGAAACACCCCAAGGTGTTTCGATAAAGATTGATTTTAGGAGCTTACTGGAAAATGTCGTTTTGATTCAAAATTCCCTGTTTCGAAACAAGAGTTTTGAAACGGGATTGCCCGTTTCGATACGGCCTTCATCTGGGCTTTTGTTTTTAAGTGTCGTTTCGAAACGACTCATAACTGTTTCGATACAAGGGTTAAGTTTTTTAAAATTGAGCATTAAATGAACTAGCCATTACTTGTCAGAACAAAATTTTTGAAAATTGGTTAACTGTTTCGATACATCCCTTTGGTGTTTCGAAGTGGAGTTTTATAGTTTCAAATGTGTGCAAAACCGTATCGATACGCCCTATAGCCGTTTTGATACGGCTCCTTAACGTTTCGAAACGCCTTCTCGCGTTTTGATACGGTCCTTTTTTTACACATAACGACTCTTTCTTTTTTGAGGTTGTTTCGATACAAGGACACGTATTCCGATACGAGTTGTTGCATAAATGCATTTATAGAGGGAAGAGAGAGCCCCAACAGCTCTATTGATGATCTCAACCACCCAAATGACTAGAAATCAACGAGAAGGTATAAAAGCAAGTCTCCAAAGCACCAACAACAACTATTGAACCTAAAAGCAACATCCAAGCAATCAAATCCAAACCCGTAAGCATAAGAGTGAAATTCTTGTACCCAACTCATTTGGAGTTCCTCATTGTAAATCTTTACAGAGTTTGGGGAGTGTTTATTTGTAATTGGGTAAACAATTAGCCTTTGAGAGGCATCTTTAAAGTTTTCCTATCTTTTTCTTGTAAAGAGTGTTCTTGGGTCAATCTTTGGGTAGAAAGATTGACCGGTTTGTAAGGTTTCCTTCTAAGCCGAGAAAAGGGGACAAGTTCAAGTTAGTGAATTGTTGAAATCCTCAGTAAGGTGCTGAGGTAGTGGATGTAGAGCTTGTTCGAAGCTTGAACCACTCTAAATTGCGTTGTCTTCATCTTTTAAATTTCCTACATGTACCCTTCAATTTTATTCTACCAATTCAGCCCTTTTGGGGTTTAGCCATTGTTTGATCAACTCAACAATTGACATTAGAGCTACACTCATTGGAAGGACTAACATCCTCTTGAGTAGATCTTGGAAGATTTTGATCAATCGCACTTCAATCAACATCGTGCTATGGCATCCACCTCCAGCCAAAACCTTTGCGAGTCTCTATCTATTATGAAACCACCATTCTTCAATGGGGATAACTATCCCTATTAGAAGAACCGGATGCAACTCTTTATCAAATCAAACGACTATATGGTTTGGGGCATGGTAGAAGACAGTCATTCTTTTCTGATAAAGAGAGACGGTAAAGGAAGGCTTGTTCCGAAGACCAAAGACAAAATGACCGATGAAGATAGAAGACATTTGCAAGTCAACGACAATGCCTCGCACATGATATTTTATGCTCTCGGTCCCGACATATACTCAAAGGTTTCTTCAATCGAAAGTGCCAAAGAAGTGTGGGACACCCTAGAGACTACATATGAAGGAACAAGTGATGTCAAAGAGACGAAGATCGTATTGCTCAATTTGAGTTATGAAAACTTCAAACTGGAAGCCGACGAAAGTGTCTCCAAGTTGTTTGATCGGTTCTTAATCATTGTCAATGGACTAAAGGGCTTCAGTGAAGTTATTCCCAAAGAAAAGCTAGTCCGGAAGCTACTCTATTCTCTTCCGGAGTCTTGGGATCGCAAGAGGACGGCCATCATCGAAGCTCGAGATTTGAAGACTCTCAAGCTAGACGCCATTGTTGGATCCCTACTCACCCATGAGATCATGAAGCAAGGGAGAGAAGAAGGTAGAGAAGAAAGAGATTGAAAAGAAGAAGCTAGGAATCTCACTCAAAGCTTCATACAATGAAAGCGATTCTAATGAGGAGGAGGACGAAGAGATGGCCATGTTGGCCAAACGATTCACTCGATTCATGAAGTCCAATCGAAGAAGAAAATCAATAGAAGATGGGACTTCAAGAATAGAGGAAAAGAGGAAGAAAGGGACCAACTCACTTGTTATGAGTGCAAGAAGCCCGACCATATCCGAACCGATTGTCCTCAATTGAAGAAGAAGAGCTTTGGAAAGAAGAACAAGCTCAAAGCTCAAATGGCAACTTGGAGTGACAATGACTCATCCGAGAAAGAGAAGGAAGTGGCCAATCTTTGCCTCATGGCCTTTGAGGAGGATCATACGGTAAACTCTAACTCATCTCTTACTTATGATGAATATCATGAGTTACAAAATGTTTATGATGAATTGGATGAAAAATAAGAAAATCATTTCTGATTTAAAACTTCAAAATGAATCTTTTTCTAAAACCAATTCCAAATTGGAAAAGAAGGTTTTATACTTGGTAAATCTTTCTAATGAACTTAAAAAGAAAAACATAGAACAAGAATAAACTTCTTTTCCTTTTCCAAGATTATCACACAAAGGAAGTGGATAATATCAAAAATTCTCTTACTATTGAGAAATATGCTATTGAAAAGGGAAATTCTTCAAAAGCCAAATATGTTAAGAGAAAACCATTTTACCCCAAACAAAGAGGTTTTCAAAAGCAATCTAAAGTTAAAAGAATTAAGAGTGTATGGGTTCCTAAGGAACTCATTGTTTCTAATAATGTAAATGCAATTGCTTCTTGGATTCCTTAGGGGACCAAGCTTTTGGGAGCTAACTCTCATGGACCCAAATCATTTTGGGTACCAAAAATCAAAGCTTAATCACTTTGTTTGTAGGGGGAGCAATACTTCAAGGTGAAAGCTTCTAGTAAAAACACGTGGTACCTTGATAGTGGTTGCTCGAGGCACATGACCAAAGGCAAGAGTAGATTCTTGGAGCTTAAACCAAAAAGTGGAGGAATTGTGACATTTGGTGACAACTCCAAAGGCCACATTGAAGGCATAAGCTTTATTGGTAATCTCTCATCTACATTTATTGAAAATGTTTTATATGTCAATGGTCTAAAACATAATCTATTGAGCATTAGTCAACTTTGTGACAAAGGTTTTGATGTTCATTTTGATAAAAATGGGTGTAAAATTGTGAACATTAAAACAAATAAAATAATACTCATTGGTCATCGCATAGGAAACATTTATATGGTGCACTTAGATAACATACATTCATCACATGCATGTTTAGTTGCACATGATAAGAATGATGCATGGTTGTGGCATAGAAAACTAGGGCATGCTAGCATAAGTGTTTTCGAAAAATTAGTTTCCCAAAATCTAGTTAGAGGTTTACCCAAACTAAAATTTTCATTAGATAAAATATGTGATGTTTGTGCTAAGGGTAAACAAAAGAGAACCTCATTTAAACCCATTAATGATGTTTCGACTAGTAGGGTGTTATAATTAATCTACACGGATTTATTTGGGCCTATTAGAACTATGAGTTTGGGTGGTAAATCATATGCATTTGTATTGGTAGATGACTTTTCTAGATACACTTGGGTTCTATTCTTAAGTAATAAGGATGAGGCTTTAGAAAATTTTATCATATTTACAAAAATTACCCAAAATGTTCTTGATCTTAAAATCTCACATATTAGAAGTGATCATGGAACCGAGTTTCAAAATATGGGTTTTGAAGATTTTTGTAATGAAAATGGTATTAGCCACAATTCTTCGGCTCCTCGCACTCTTCAACAAAATGGGGTAGTTGAGAGGAAAAATAGAACGTTAGAAGAGATGGTTAGGACTATGCTTTGTGAAAACAATTTACCTAAGTATTTTTGGGCGAAAGCCACTAATACGGCTTGTTATATTATTAATAGAGTAATGATTAGGCCTATTTTAAAGAAAACACCTTATGAGATTTTGAAATCCAAAAAGCCTAACATTAGATATTTCCACCCTTTTGGTTGTAAATGTTTTGTTTTAAACAATGAAAAGACAACCTAGGTAAATTTGATGCTAAAAGTGATAAAGCAATATTTTTGGGTTATTCCCTAAACTCTAAAGCCTATCGGGTATTTAATAAAAGAACTTTGTTTGTTGAAGAGTATATACATGTTGTTTTCGATGATAACCTCATTCCAAGAAAAAATCTTGTGAAAAGTGCTTTTCTAAATGGTTTCATAAATGAAGAAGTGTATGTTGAACAACCACCAGGTTTTGAAGATCCACAATTTCCAAATCATGTTTTTAAACTAACTAAAGCTCTTTATGGTTTAAAACAAGCTCCTGGAGCTTGGTATGAAAGGATTTCAAACTTTTTAATTCAAAAAGGTTTTGAAAAAGGCAAGGTAGATACTACACTTTTCATTAAAAGATATGGCAATGACATCTTAGTAGTTCAAATATATGTTGATGATATTATTTTTGGTTCTACTAATGAATCTTATTGCCAAGAATTTTCTAAGTTAATGCAATATGAATTTGAGATGAGCATGTTGGGAGACCTCTCATTCTTTTTGGGGCTCCAAATCAAGCAAAGGAAAGATGACATCTTCATCAATCAAGCAAAATACATAAAAGACATGCTCAAGGAGTTTGGCTTGAAGAACGTAAAGCCTTAAGCCACTCCAATTAGCTCATCAATCAAGCTTGACAAAGATGAGAGATGTAAGTGTTTCGATTCTAAGCTTTATAGATCTATGATTGGCTCTTTGCTTTACATTACTGCAAGTAGACCGGATATTATGTTTAGTGTTTGCTTGTGTGCTAGGTTTCAAGCTAGCCCTAGAGAATCAAACCTAGTTGCCATTAAGAGAATTTTTAGATACCTTAGAAATACACCTAATTTAGGTCTTTGGTATCCTAGGGATTCCTCCTTTGACCTTCATGCTTTCTCCGGTGCGGATTATAGGGATGTAAGATAGATAGGAAAAGTACCTCTAGAACATGTCAATTCTTAGGTAGTATGCTCGTATCTTGGTTCTATAAGAAACAAAATAACGTAGCCTTATCTACCACCGAAGTGGAGTACATATCCTTAGGGAGTTGTTGTGCTCAAGTTTTTTGCATGAAGCAACAACTCTTAGACTATGGTGTTCAAATAGATACCATACCCCTTAAGTGTGACAACACTAGTGCCATTTGTCTCACTAAGAATCACATCCAACACTCTAGAACCAAACATATAGAAATTAGACATCATTTCATTAGAGATTATGTCTTGAAAAATGATGTAGTTCTAGAATATAGTGATACCTTGAACCAATTAGCAGATATATTTACCAAATCTTTAGATAAAGAACGTTTTTGGACCCTTAGGAGAGAGTTAACCAGCCTTCCTTGACCCTTTTAGGTCCCCAAATGACCAAAAATGTGCTTGAAATTATTTGATGCTCATGCTTGTGTTGATTTGCCTCCTTTTGCATCTATGCTTGTTGTTAGGGGGAGTATGCAACAATTTTAGTCCTTATAACATGCTCATATATCATTTACATGCATTTAGGCTCGATCTAAGTTGGCTTTTTGGACTTAAAACTGCCAAAAATGCATTTTCTGGCAAAGGTGTATCGAAACATGTGCATCTGTTTCGATACGGGCTTTCACTTCTTGAAATACGTTGGTTACTGTACATTTGAGTATCGAAATAGGCTCTTTGCGTTTCGATGCGGGTTCGCAGTGTTATTTCAAAACGGCTATAACTTGTATCGAAACAAGTCTTGTACCGAAACGGCTCGGAAGCATTTCGATCCCCCCGTTCTGATACGCCAAGTGGCGTATCGATACGTGTTTGCGCAGGTTGTTTAAATGAGCCTTAAATGAGTATCCAACTTTAATTAAAATTCAATCTCTCTTTTTCTTTCAAACCCTAGCCAAAAACCCTTATATAAACTTCTAAAATCTCTTGATTTTTCACACTAAAGCCTAAAATCTTTTGAGGGTTTTCAATCTACACATCAAGGCTAAAGCTTTGCAAGCAATTTGGTGCATTAATCATCATTCATTCATTCAATTTCCTACATCAATGTATAAACCCTTTTTCTTTTCTTTTTAATTTTCGTTTAAATTTCTTCAATGTTTTTACTCAATTTTTGTATAGAATATATACTTATAGTATGGGTTTTGAAGTTTTTGCAAAAATTCTTTAAAATTCACTTTTTTGGTTCGAATATAAAATTTATATCGTATATTTCTTTACTGTTTTTTGAATTTCTTTTTACCAAAAATTTGTTTTATATTTATATATGTTTTTAAACTATATTTTATAGATTTTTATCAACACCTTGACTATTGGATTAAATTTGGTTGTTTTACGTATACATGTGTTTTGTATCTTGATTTGTTTTCAGATTTTGAATATGAGTTCTAGAAAGAGAGTACGAACTGATGAGGTTGGGGGAAGTACAAAAAATGATGACGAATCCCCTCATCCCAACCTCACTCTACTCTATCAAAAGAGTCTTCGAAACATTGACACCCATAATAACTTCAAACTCTTTCAAGATCATTCAATCCGACGTGAGCGTGTTACTTCTATACCCTTTTTGGCTTCTGAACGTTTTAGATTTCGTTATCTTACTCTATTGAGGCGTTGGTGTTTCTTGCCGTTTTTTAGCTTACCGGTACTTTGTACCGTAAAATGATTCTTCTTTTCTATGCCAATGCCCGATATATTTCTAATGCCAATCGTTCTCAAGTGATTGCCATTGAATCCTATATCGTGGGGAAGAAGTTTCGGATTGATCCTCAAACTTTGGTCAATGTTTTTGGATTTGAAGATGAGGGCATTTCGGATGAAAATTCTTTAGGACATACTCTTCATGGCTCCGTTATCGTCCTTGATGCTCATGATCGTATCCTTCATCTTATGGTCTCTTGGTGGTTTCGTCCATCCGAAGGAAAGTTCTCCCATATCCGTCAAGTCGATGATTTTTTTCTTCGTTGCTTTTGTGAGGAACGTCGACCAAATCTTTGCCGAATCATGTTTGCCGAGATGGTGCATCTTGTCCAAAATCGTAACATGGTTCTTCTTTTCTATGTCAATGCCCAATGTATTTCTAATGCTGATCGTTTTCAAGTGATTGTCATTGAATCCTACATCATAGGGAAGAAGTTTCGGATTGATCCTCAAACTTTGGTCAATGTTTTTGGGTTTGAAGATGAGGGTATTTCGGATGAAAATTCTTTGGGACATACTCTTCGTGGCTCCGTTACCGTCCTTGATGCTAATGATCGCATCATTCATCTCATGGTCTCTTGGTGGTTTCGTCCATCCGAAGGAAAGTTCTCCCACATCCGCCAAGTCGACGATTTTTGGCTTCGTTGCTTTCGTGAGAAACGACCAAATCTTTGACGAATCATGTTTGCCGAGATGGTGCATCTTGTCCAAAATCGTAACATGGTTCTTCTTTTCTATGCCAACGCCCGATGTATTTCTAATTTCGATCGTTCTCAAGTGATTGCCATTGAATCTTACATCATGGGGAAGAAGTTTCGGATTGGTCCTCAAACTTTGGTTAATGTTTTTGGGTTTGAAGATTAGGGTATTTCAGATGAAAGATCTTTGGGACATACTCTTCGTGGCTCTGTTACCGTCCTTGATGCTCATGATCACATCCTTCATCTCATGGTCTCTTGGTTGTTTCGTCCATCCGAAGGAAAGTTCTCCCACATCTGCCAAGTCGACGATTTTTGGCTACATTGCATTCGTGAGGAACGACCAAATCTTTGCCAAATCATGTTTGTCGAGATGGTGCATCTTGTCCAAAATCGTAACTCAGATCTTGTCACTTCCTTCACTTATGAAACTGCTTTGAGTTATTTGTTCTCGAAATTGTGGATCGATTGCTCTCTTGATTTTTTGGAATCTCTCAAGGATCCCATCGATGAGCGCACTCTTCTCCGTTACAAGTTTCACTACATTGATGGAGATTGGGTTCGTGTTGAGAATCCTCCTCAAGTTGTAGCCCCCGAACCTCAACCTCAAGTTGCTCAACCTAACAATAAAGCTCTTATGACCTTTCTCACCGAGCAATTTAATCGCTTGCAAACCAACATGAATTCCGGTTTTGCCACTATTGACACTCGTTTCACATCCTTGAAGGAACGTGTTCAAAATGTTGAGAATCGACTTACTTCATTTGAAACTCAACAAGTATCAATGGACATGTCTTTTACCGGCTTTTATGGCGAGTGGAGGCAATTTAGAAGGAGCACCGCTAATGATGAAGATGAAGATGACGATGAGCCTTAGTTCTTTGCATCTCATTGCATATCATCTAGTTTAGGATTTCCCTTTTTATGCGCCTATCTATGTTTTGTTTTAGGAGCTATGCTTTGATCTCTTATTTTTTAGGTATTAAGTTTGTATATTAAGTTTGGATATTTGGAACTTTTTCTTTGGTTTATTATGTCTAATGATATTATGTTGCTTTAATTATGTTTTGTCTTGTGTTATATTGCTTTATATCTTGGTTATCTTATTTATTCCTTCATTGATTTTAATCTAACAAAAAGGGGGAGAAGGGTTAAACTAAATTTTTTAAAAATATTTTCAAAACCTTAGTTAAATATAGGGGGAGTTTACTTAAAAAATTACTTTGGTTTTGCTATATCAAAAAGGGAGAGATTGTAAAACTAATGTTTGATTTTGATATAACAAATAATCTAAGGACCAAATTGCAAAGTAAATAAAATTTTAAGTACTCAAAAGACTCACATTTGACAAGTAAATTTTAGATTTAATGTGTTTTAAAGTCAAAACTTAAACCCCAAAAAGTTTTCTAAGTGTTTCAAAGCCAAATTACTCAAAATCGCCCAAGTGTTTCGATACATATTGATTTTAGGAGCTTACGGGAAAATGTCATTTCGATACAAAATTCCTTGTTTCGAAACAAGGGTTTCGAAACGGGCTTGCCCGTTTCGATACGACCTTCATCTGGGCTTTTGTTTTTGAGTGTCGTTTCGAAACGGCTCATAACCGTTTCGATACAGGGGTTAAGTTTTTCAAAATTGAACATTAAATGAACTAGCCGTTACCTGTCAGAACGAAATTTTTGAAAATTGTTTAACTGTTTCGATACACCCGTTTGGTGTTTCAAAATGGAGTTTTACAGTTTCAAATGTGAGAAAAACCGTTTCGATACGGCTTATAGTCGTTTCAACACGGCTCCTTAACGTTTTAAAACGCCTTTTCGCGTTTCAATACAGTCTCTTTTTTATACATAATGACTCTTTCTTTTTTTAGGTTGTTTCGATACAAGGACACGTGTTTCGATATGGGTTGTTGCAGAACTGCATTTATGGAGGGAAGAGATTGCCCTAACGGCTCTATTGATGATCTCAACCACCCAAACAACTAGAAATCAATGAGAAGATATAAAAGCAAGTCTCCAAAGCACCAACAACAACTATTGAACCTAAAAGCAACATCCAAGCAATCAAATCCAAACCCTTGAGCATAAGAGTCAAATTCTTGTACCCAACTCATTTGGAGTTCCTTATTGTAAATCTTTTTAGAGTTTAGGGAGTGTTTATTTGTAATTGGGTAAACAATTAGCCTTTGAGAGGCATCTTTAAAGTTTGCCTATCTTTCTCTTGTAAAGAGCGTTCTTGGGTCAATCTTTGGGTAGAAAGATTGAGCAGTTTGTAAGGTTTCCTTCTAAGCCGAGAAAAGGGGACGAATTCAAGTTAGTGAATTGTTGAAATCCTCAGTAAGTGCTGAGGTAGTGGATGTAGAGCTTGTTCGAAGCCTTAACCACTCTAAATCGCTTTGTCTTCATCTTTTAAATTCCCTACTTGCACCCTTCAATTTTATTCTACCAATTAACCCCCTCTTAGTGTTTAGTCATTGTTTGATTAACTCAACAATTTCCTTCCAAAAGAAGGAACAAGCTCAATGCCCGAGGAGATGGACCTTTTCGAGTCTTAGAACGTACCAATGACAATGCGTATCGCATAGACTTACCATGTGAGTATGGTGTTAGTGCATCTTTCAATGTTTCTAATTTTATCCCATTTTGATGTTTCAGATTCGAGGACGAATCCTTTCGAAGAGGAGGGGAATGATACAAGCACCATTGGCCCAGGTCCAGATTTCGACCTAACGATTCTATCAGGCCCAATTACAAGAAGTAAAGCTAAACAACTGAAATTGAAGTTAAACACGTTTGTGCAAAACTTCGTGTTAAAGACGCTTCGAATGGAGTGTTAGATGTTCGTTGGATTCACTTCGGAGTTTTGGAAGATTGATCCAAGAAAGAGGCAAACTTGATTATTCATGCAAATCCAACTCAAAAAAAGGCCTTGATGTTAATAGAAGTCAAATATGGGTCAGAGAAGCTGAAAAGATGCCAAATAACCCAAAACTAGCGTCCAGACCCAGCAGCCAATGTCCAAAAAGGAAATTTCAATTTTAAGAACATTCTGGATAGATTTCTACAGCTATTTGGAATTTATTTATCTCTTTTAATTAGGATAATTATATAATCTTTTTTAGGATTATATTATCTATTTTAATTGAGACAATATTCTTATCTCTTTTAATTAAGATAATATTCTATTTTATCATTATTATTTATCTAGTTAATCTTTTAGATTAAATTAAACCCTTTTTTCTTTGTAATTAGGGTTTTACTAGCCTATAAATAGGCTCATTACTTTGTACAATTCAATTCATTCAGAGATCAATTCAATTATTTTTTTGTTCAAAATTTTTATCTTGTTCTTGCTTTGGAGTGCGGGTGTCTAGGCGTTACCAAATTCAGACGAACGTTTGTCTAAGACAGAATCTTAGAAGGGGTGTTGTCATATCCTATTTACTTTCATTGTTTTTTATTTAATCATTTCTTTAATTCCGTGCCTTTTTTTATTAAGTCGTTGAAAAAAATAAATTAACTCTTACTTTCTTTTCCAAATTTCAACATGTTAACAGGTGGCCTAACAAACCTAACATACTAATAATCAACTGACTAATTAACAAACTCAAGACAACTAATTACAATTCTAACATCATCTGCTGATGAACGAAAAACGATTAAGAACCATTTTTTAAAGAAAATTGTATTCTACGTTTTTAATTAGGCTTTATTCACGTTTTAACTTTTCAATTTTGTTCGTTTTTCTTCTTTATTATTTAAATATTTATTTTATTTCAATTTATTTAAAAAGTTGTCATAGAAGTTTAAAAATTTGATAATACTAACCCGTAAGAGCATATCACGTTATTTTATCCATGTCATCGATAATTGTCACTTCTCGTGTTTTTTCTTGACATTACATACCCTCCCTCCCATAATTTTTAGAACTATACCAATGACCATTAAATTATTTGAGCGTATTTATTTTAACCATTAAATTATCGAATTCATCAATCAGACCACCAAACTTATTAAATTGACATATTTTGAGTTTTTGACCATCGTCGTTAAAAAATTAACGGAAGGGTAACGAAGGGGCGACGTGGTAGTTTAAAAGAAATTTATAAAATTACACATTTAGTCATGTTATTTACCTATTATGTCGATTTGATCCTATTTTTAATTTAATTAAATAAAATTAATCAACCAATCAAGTAATGACACGTGTCATCACCCAATTGGATAAATTTACTTAATTCTAATTTAATATATTTAATAAATTAAAATTAAGTAAATTTATCCAATTGGGTGATGACACGTGTCATCATCTGATTGGCTAATTAATTTTATTTAATTAAATTAAAAATAGGATCAAATTGACATAATAAGTAAATAACATGGACCAAATGTGTAATTTTATAAATTTCTGTTAAACTGTCACGTCACCCCTCCGTTATCATTCCGTTAGTTTTTTAACGCCGGTGGTTAAAAGATGTCAATTTAATAAATTTAGTGGCCTAATTGACGAGTTCGATAGTTCAGTGGTCAAAATAGGTACGTCCAAATAGTTCGGTGGTCACTGATGTAGTTTACCCTAACTTTTATCCCTTGTTGACTTTTTATGTAGTTTTAAGAAGAAAAAATTTGTGTAAGAGATGTGATGTAAAATAACTAAAATGACAATTTTATTCTTCAAAAATTTTATTTTGTTGGAAAACTAAATAAAGAATATAGAGGGAAATGTGTCTTGAAAAGTTGTTAATTTTTTCAACGAAATTTTTTAAATGGAACTATTTTAAAACACAAAAGGGACAAATTTAGTGAGACGAAGGTAATATTATTTATTTTAAAATTTTGGTGAACCGAGACATAATGGTAGCTTGCTTGTCGTGTTTACTTTAGCTCATGTCATATTATTTGTTATTATTTTTAGGTTTATATAGTAAATAAATACTTAAAGTATATTAATTTTTTCATTTAGATATCTAAAGTATTTTTTATTAAAACAAGTACTTAAAATATATTTTTTAGTTAAATTAAGTATCCAAAGTATACTTTTGGTGAAAATAGACACCTAAAGTATTTTTCATCAAAGTAAGTACTTAAAGTATATTTTTTTGGTGAAAATAGGTACCCAAAGTATTTTTTGGTCAAAATAGGTACTTAAAGTATGTATATTTTTTTATCTAGTTTCCTAAAAGTTGTCATGTGTCATTGATTAACAAATATACTAGATACCTATTTTAACAAAAAAAAAATACTTTAGGTACCTACTTTGACGAAAAATACTTTAGGTGCGATCAAAAAATACTATAAGTACCTAAATAAAAAATTGGTATACTTTAGGTACTTATTTATGATATAACCCTTATTTTTAAAATAAACTTTTTTTATGAATACAGATAAAATGATTGTTTAAGTGTGAAAATTAGGATAGTAAGTTGAGTCAATTTGAATAAATAAATTTTTATTCATGTTTGTTTGGTTGTTTTAAAACATGTTTATATTCGAATTTTGTTCATGGTTACTTATTTAAAATTATTTTGGGTTGATGTTTGCTCATTTGATGTTCACAAATATATTCATTTACCATCTTCATGAACACTAAATGAACACGTCTATGAACATTACACAGATGTTTTAATGAATATATTTAATATTTTATAGTTGAACATTTCTATGAACAATTAAAAAATTGTTCATAAATAATAAACAAAAAAATAAAATGGACATATTTGTTATTTTATATATAAAATAATAAAACATCAATACTAATAACTATATTATAAATAAAAAATAAGAGTATTTTTTAAACATAGGTTGCCTACACTAAACTTTATACAATTGGACCTAGTTGAACTTTAAAATCTAAAATTTAAGTCTCTACCCGTAAAATTCTAAATCTAAATCTTAAATTCTAAAGTCTAAAAGTTAACCCTAAAATAAAAGTCTTAAACTAAACCATGAACCTTAAAATAGACAAATTTATTTAAACTTTACACAACTTGTATATAAAAAACCATAACATAACTACAAATAGTTTATAAGAAAAATATCAACTTTAAACAAACGAACTATAAATTAACTAGTAAAAGACTTATAAACGAACTTATTCGTAGCATAAATCAACAAACATATCTTCGTTCAAACTTATTTGCTTAATAAATGAACATACTTTTTTTTATACATATTCATTTTTTTAACTTAACAGATGAGCAATATACGAAGAATTCATAAATAGTTTGTCAAATATTCTTTTCATTTATACCCTAATAAAAATGAAAAAAAGTGTAAGTACTAAAATGAGTATAGTTTAGGGCTACAAGGAGTATTAATAATGGAAAATATGGGCCTATTAATAAAATTTATAAAATATGGGGCCAAATATACGATACAGAAAAACATTAACACAACCGAAAATATCCCTTTCCTTTGGCCTCTGGGTTTCATCCTAAAATGAAAATTTATATTTGTTCTTTATTTTCTTCGTCGTCTATCACTTTTTCTTTGTTTTTATTTTTGGCTGGCTTAATGCACAATTTACACCCTAACGTTTATTACTTTTCCCAACATGGTAAGTAACATAATTTTTAAGGCTCTTTTACCTCCTAATGCTTGAGACATTACCCAAAACGCCCTAAAATTTTGACGCCGTTTAAAAAAAAATCTTAACCGATAACATTGCACCACGTCAATATCCCTATTTTTTTAATTTTTGTATAAAACTATTTTATTTATTTTCCCAAAATTACCCTTTCAGTCATTTACTCTCCTCCTCCCACCACCCCAAACACAACTGCTAAGGATCAAGAGTAATTCAATTTGTTTAGATAATAAAACGGTGAGATTTGACCAGAATTTTTGTTCGCCGATAATAATTTTTCCCGAGCATCTAAAGAAGTCAAGTTTGCGGGATTCACAGAGAGGAATCCTGTTTTATAATCTCTCATTTTTCCCTTTGTTATTAATTAGTTTAGAGCAGTTTTTTTTATCTGTAATTTACTTGGTAGTAATGACGCCCTTAGCTTATCTCAACAAATCTTCATTCTGTTTATATTATATACATGTGTGTGTGGAGAAGGGAGAGAGAGACGAAGATGGAGAAAAATGAGAGGAAGATGTTGGCAGAAGAGACGCTCGTTGGCGAAGACGGTGGTGGGGTGGTAGTGATTTTTTTTATCCAAGAAACTTCAAAGTGCATTAATCAAAACTACAGAGAGGAAAAACAACCAAACCCACACATAACCAAGAACAAACAGAGGAACGATCAAACAATCCGTCCACCGAAGCAAGCAGATACAACGGCGTGGCTCACAAGGCCAACAAATTGAAACAACAACAAAGCCATGAAAGGGGCCAACAAAGCGGACAGAGAAACAACACCGTGCAAGACGATGTAAGACAACGAAACCTACTACATTCAGATCTTGTCATCTTGAATGAAGTAGAGTCACATCCATGCTTGAGCAGGTACCAGTCAGCTCCGCCATGGTCTTGACAAGGAGCACATACAACCAACGAAGAACCGGTAAAACCAATTTGGGGACGACCATGGGGAAGGATAAAACCTTGGAGCTACCCTTCGATCCTTCCCGACGAACACATGATCATGGTTGCGGCAGATAACCCTTGAACTATCTCAACACTTGCTTGGGGACATGAATAATTGAAATCCCAACACTTTCTTGCTCCTTAGAGTGTCCACTGGGCAAACTTTTGTCTTTCTGCGTAACAAACCTTGGAACTATCAATATTGACTTTGTAAAGCTTTGCAAACTTTTCCACCATAACCGATGTAACATGGAAAAAACAGCAAAAATCTTTGGATATGAAAAAAGGACAACCAATCTTTTCTTCCTTGAAAGACGCGCCACCGCGTCTAATTTTTTTCCACTCCGATTGGCTCGGCAGGAAGATGACCATGGCCGAGAATTTTTCCAACAACTACAAGGTGAAGACTATCGATCTTGACCTTTCCAACTAAAGGGTCATCACTCTTCATAGATTGTAAAACTTTTTCAGCAGCAACACCATAGGGTTCAGCTTTCTCTCTTGTTTTTGAGTTGCAAACCGAGGGTATATTCTTGAGATAAGGAGTATTAACTACCTTAACTCTTATAATGAAATAATCCGGGCAGAGCTTCTTCTCCAAATGGTGGTTCGTCTGGAAACCACAGAGTTTAAAACTCCAGACTAGAATCTTTAATGGAAACCGTCGTTGTCTTTCGAGGGGGGAAGCCACGCCATTGAGACTGAACAACGAGCAACAAACCGCCAAATTCTAAGAACTTAGAAGGGGGAAAGAGGGTTAGCTAAGGGATGGAAATCATCTAAGGTTGGGGTTTAGTGTTAGGGTGTAGGGAATTAAGGGTAGAGTCTACTTTTTAGGGTTTAGGATACGAAAATTAGGGTTATGGGACATAATTTAATTTTTAAATATTTTTAGGCCGAAAACATAGAAGGAGGCATGGTTAGTGGCAGGAGATTTTTACCCTTAGTGAAGAAACAAAGGTAAGGCTCTCTAGGAGCATTTTTGTGGAAGGTTAATTCAATGCAATACATTTTGATGATGCACATTTGCTTCGGTTCTTTTTGGTGGGGTGGTAGTGGTTAAATTTTAGATTTTCTCCTAAATCAATTTTGTGTAGGGTAAACTGGGGAAGTAAGTTTTATTTAATGAATTTTGTATTATATTATATTAGTTTTATTTTATTTTATTTAAAATTAAAAAATAAATAATGTTTAGGGGTTGAGTGAAAATAATATTTTAATATTATTTCGGGTTCGGTTTTATAATTTAAATAATAAAATATTTTCATGGGCCTCGGGATTTCAAAATATTTGAGACTATGTTGGGCCTATCTCTTAAGCCCAAAATCCATGGACTTTAAGAGATGTGGGTTTTGGTCATTCATTAATGGCATTTTAGTAAATAGTTGGTCTTCCAACTAAAACCCATTTTAGTTTTTATTTCATTACTATTCAAATAAACAAATATCCCATCTTCTTCTCCAAACTTAAACCAACGACAATGGAGAGTCTTTCTCTCCATCTCACCATTTCATCCCATTTCTCCTTCATTCTTGGAGCTTTTTGAAAGGTAATTATATTTCCGACTTGCTCTCATATTCCTCTCTTTAAAAGTACAACTAGATTTCATTTTGGTTCAAGTTTTAGAATTTGAGTTTTTGGAATATTTGAATAAAAATGATATCTTTATTGTTTTTAACTTAAGATTTTGATTTAATATTGTTAGATATGGTGTTTATGAACCAAATGGTCCAACATATATAATTTTTGAAGTGTTTTATAAGAATTCCCGAATTTGGGTTTTGGTGAGGTTTTAGGAGGGTTTTTAGTTTAGTTTTGGGTGTGTTCTATGTTGGAATTTGAGGGTTGATGTTTGGGTAATAGTTGGGGGTTGTTTTGGAAGCATTTGGAAGTGTTAAATGTGTTGAAATCATGAGTTTTGGTTGAGGTTTATGGGCAGCTCGAGTTTGGTAATTTTGGGGGTTTCTCATGGCTTGAATTGTTGTGTTTGGTGTTTGATTAGTATTCCGGGTTAGCTACTTTGATGTTTGAGCTGATTTGAGGTTGTTTGGATTGTGTTGAGATTGTTTAGAGGCAAGAGCTTGTGTTGGTGAAGCATCGGGAGTGAATCCGGAAGCTTGAAGACCTTGGTTGCTTGGTAGTGGAGCTTGGAGGTGAAGGTGAGTGGTTGCTGTTTTCAAATGGTTTTAAATATTGGTTCAAGCATGTGGACCTAGGTTGGGCTTGGTAAACCCACCTAGAGTTGAGGTTAGGGTGGTAGCCTAATCTCAAGCTTAGCTTAGGGAGCTTTTGGTTGAACTCTTAATTGCTTATTAGGCCTCATGTTTAATTGTGATCGTGTTGGCTATGTATAATGTGTTATGCATGTTGTTGAGGCTTGATATGATGCGTTGATATATGCATGTGGTGTGGTTGGTGAATCGTGCATGATAGTGATCATGGTGAGTACGTGCTAAGCACGGAAGTTGTGTTGAAATGATGTTGTGAAGGGTTATGAATTGTGTTTAATATTGGCACTAGTATGCTTGGGTACACTGATCGATCATTAGGATTAGTGTGCACACGAAAGTCAAAGTCGCGCGTGGCCTTGGTGGTGTTAAGGCACCAAGGAGGAGTACGGGTTTGCCCGAAAATCTTTATATTAGTCGGTAATGAGTGAAATCCCATCGACGGGGCGTGAGGATGAGTGGAATCTCCTCCGCGAGAACCGATGATGAGTGTAATCCCACCGAAGGTAATGGTTGTGTTGAAAATGCATTCCAACGTGTTATCCGCGTATTCGAGTCATAACTAGGTGCCAATATGAGATTATGTATATATGCCAATATGATATGAAATGTGATTCCAACAAGAATTGACATATGTTGTTGTTAATACTTGAGTTACGTATCATTGTATGTTGAGCTTACGAGTTGTTGATCATGGCATAGAGATGAATATATGTTCATGCATCATGTATATTTGACTCTTGAGGATTGGAGGTAAGATCATGCATTCTATTTTGATTCTTGCTCGTGCTTGGACCCTGCATTGTCGAAGGTTTGTTTTATGAGCTTACCCTCACTAAGCTTTTATGCTTACGCTCCTTTTTGTTCGACAATGCAGATCAGTAGCTTGTGGGTGGCAAGGGCAAGGAAAGGTTTCCAAGTGTTGCTTTTGGTTAGCTCAAGTATGATCTTTAAATTGTAGATTGTAATAGTCAAACAATGGGATAGGTGTTGTTGATGTGAATGCTTTATTGCTTGTTGATGTTGGTTTGGCCTTTGGATGCTTCGTTTGAATTGTAAACCTTGTTTATGTTGCATGTCTTGAATGCTTATATGTTTTGTTGGCTAAGGCATGTAACCTTAAAAGCTATGTATGCTTCCTTGTGGTGAATGTATGACCTTGTGTTGGATGCCTATCTTTAATGCTCAAGTGATTGTCTTGTGAAGCATGAACCTTTAATGCTATGTATGATTCACATGTTGATGATGTCGGTTCCTTTAATGTTTGGTTCTTATATGCTTGAAGTGTGTTAAACATGTTTGTAGAAGTTTGCTCTTGCCTTAGGTTTGTGCTGGTGTGTTGTGAGAGGCTTTAGTGGGGTCTTGGGGCATCCTTGTGCCTTAAGACCAGCTAAATCTAATCTGCAGACAGAGGGCGTTTCGAAACGGTAGGCCCCGTTCTGATACGGCCCCTTTGTTTCTGGCCAGGCATTTCAATACGCCTAAGGAACGTTTCGATACAATTTTGCCACTGGAAATATGAGAATTTGACGATAAATTGATGTATCGAAACGAGCCTTAGCGTTTCGGAACGACCTTCATCTCGTTGACCACGAGAAGTTGACTGTTGTGATCGTTTCGATACGGGTCACCCCTGTTTCGAAACGGACTCATCATGTTGACTTTGGCCAGTTGACCAAGTCAAGGCGTATCGAAACACCCTAAGGGCGTTCTGATACGGCATGCTGTAAAGGATAAAAATGGACTGTTTTGATGAGCTGTTTGGTTGTTTTGTCTCGTATGTTCCTCTGCTGTTGCCTTCCTCACATGGGATTCAATAGTGCCTCTAGAAGGGATAATAATAATGAAAAGTTTTTCTAGGGTTGCTAACCGAGGTGGGACCTTAACGGGTTTCACATCGGTTTTCCCCGTGTAGCCTACTCGGACCGGTCAAACGTCCAGACCGGGACGAGGGGGTTACAAATAAGAACATTGACATGACGCTATATTATTGGTCACAAAATTATTTTTTAAACGGTTGGGTAATTTGGATAACGTCTCAAACGTTATAAAAGAACCAAAAAAAAATACGTTAGGTATTAATTTGAGAAAAATAGTAAACGTTAGGGGGTCAAAATGTGTATTAAGCCTTTTTGGTTTAATTTTACATTTTCTCAGTTTCTTCAAACCCTCCGCAAGACTCCGTAAACCCCTGATTATGACTCTATTACGATCCTGCCCTCCGCCACTTTTCCTTCTCTTCGACTTGATTTTCTTTGTCTTCCTGGAATACTCCCTCAGTCTATTATTTAATTACCTTAGCGCTCATTTCCACGTCGGGTCGGATTCAATCCGAAACCAAAGATAGCTCCACTCTGAAGATATTGCACGTTCTGTTCTGCTAGAATATTCTGTAAGTTTTCTTTTAGCTCATTAATGTCTATTTATTTTTTACAGTTTTTTTCTCTAGCCAAACATGGCTGATTTATTTATGTTTTAAGTAGCGAATTTATCTAGCTAATTGGGTTTACTGAGATTTTCTTTAATTTGAACTGCGAAAATCCATAGGTTTAAGAGCATAATTTCTTATAAAGTTTTGTAAGCTGTTGATTAGGTTTTGCGATTGGGAGAGTTTTATTGAACTTGTTTCTCTTAGGTTAAAAATGAGAAGCCTGTAGCAAAGAAATTATAGCGCACTGTTTGTTGCATTAAATAATCAATTTCGGTGCACAATTTCTGAATATGAATTAATCGGGCATTGATATTTTAGTTCAATTTGTCTGTTATTTCCTTAGGTTTAATTTTTATTGGCGTTCGAATGATTGCAAATTACTTTTAAGATCATCGATAGCTTGAGGGTGATGGGCGGTTCATTATTTCGTTTAAGTTATTATCTATGCTAATATGACGACTTTAAAGCACAGTGGACAAAAAAACAAAGAGTTTCATAGATGTTTTGCTACTATTCTGTGACATTAATTCGGTGTAAGATTGTGGAGCATGAAAACCTCTTAAATTTTCAAAATTGAACCTTTACACTTTTCTCAATTCTTAGGTTTTCCTTCCAATTACTTCTCAAGTTGTTTGACTGCTGCATTTGGTTAGAGTTTGGAACTCTGTATGCTGTAAAAGAACATGGTATACTATTTATTCAAAATTATCCAATGGTGCTGAGAGTTTCATCTCCTAAGATTGTCGGTCTTACTTAGTCCTCCTGGTTGTGTTGGCGAGCCTAAGGAGAAGGAAGTCAATGATGAGGATGATGATGACCGCAATCATAAGCATCGTAGACGAGACACACACTCTGACTCATTAGAGACAGATTCCATGGATCTAGTTTTACAAAGTCATACAGAAAGCGTAATAAGTTTTTTGAAAATGGGCAACCTTTAAGAGAAAATGAATCTGAAGCAGGTGAAACCTGGAAAAATAATAACAATTTGCCTCTAGAAAAGACTTGGCATCTAAGTTTAACAGACGGCGCCCTGGATTAGCATCAATACCCCGAGGACATTTGGATGTGAACTAGAAAATTAGGTCAAACCAACCATTTAGCGGAGATTCTGGTCCTGGCAGGGAAAGAGGAAGGGAAAACTCTCCTTGGAATCAACGTGATTCTTGGTTCAACCGAATTGATATTGCTTCTCAAATGGTTCATCTAAGATCTGTTGCTCCAGGTCTCTTATCCGGAAAGGAATTGCCTAATGTTTCAAATGCGCAAAGCCCATCATAGGGTGCCTTTGGGCTGATGCCTGGAATACCAAATAGTATCAATGGCCTTGATACACTCTGTCCGGTTGGTTTACAAGGGGTGCTCAGGCCACCAATGAATTCTTCATTAAATATTGACATTTCTCGCCAATGTTGCGGAGACTTTGAGGAGCGTGGATTTTGTCTAAGATGAGACATTTGCCCAATGGAGCATGGTGTCAATCTTATTGTCATTGAAAATTTTCAGGTATTAAATTTGCTACTGTCTATCTTGATTCAGACATGTGGCTTATACCGTTTTCCATGAGGCTTTACAAATTTGATAAAGAAAATCATGTCATTTGGCAGTGTAGTTTCAGTAATGACCAGCTAGGAAGTTACCATATGCATCTGGTTGTCTTCTTTGGCTACCAAAAAATATATAGGATGAACTATGAGCTAAAATTTATTTTCATTATTATTAATTTTTTATCATACTTTAAATGTTTGGCGGCAATGTAGTTGCGTTAAAATGCCTGCCAATACTAGACATGCTAAATTCTTGTTGTTTTGAGTTTGCTTTCCTAAGCCTTGCTATTATGTTTCTAGTCTAAAACTTATAATTAGCGAAATATTCTCGTGGTACTTATAAATTTCTTTGCTGCCATTTTTTCTCCCCTTCTACTTTGTTGGTCTCCTGTACTTTTCAACCATCCCTTAACCAACAATAGCAACAGACTTACCAGATAGATTACTTGCTTGCACAAATGTTTATCTTCTTGAAAAGAAGCCCTGGATAGTAGTGTACTTGCAAAATTCAAGAAAATATATATTCATGGATCAATTGTCTACCTTAAGCATTGACTAATGTATTACATGAAGAATGGTTTCTGCAATTGGACTTTCATTGCATCATTGGTATGAGATCCATGACCTATATTGACCGGTGGAGTAGCTCCCCCCATCTAGATTTATAGTGTCATATATTCAAGTTAATAGTAACTTCTTTTCTAATTTGCAGAGTCTATCACAGTTTAACCTTCCTGGTACAATTTCAAGTGCACAACTATTGGAAACTCCTGTTGGATCTAGACCTCTACCTTCGAGTATTCCTCCGAACAATTTTATGAACAGCAAGGGCATGCACAGCAAAACTAGCAAGCCTGGCATGACTGAGGACACCTTAGGTTTGAGTGGAGCATATACTGGCTGTACCAGTGCAAGTGTTGCTGATCTGTATGATCCTGATCAACCCTTGTGGAATAACAATGGCCTAGAAGCGTCGGCTGCGCTCTTAAGACTACATTCACCCAAGACTGATGAAACAGAACCCTTGTTAAATGAAGATAATCTGATTGCCATAATGAAAGATTAAATGATAGTGCTGATAATGAATTGCCAACTAGAAGCATTGGATCAAAGGGCACAAGTTTGTCTGTTTGGGGAAGAATTGGTAGCTCGAGAAGTAGAATAGACACAAAAGAGAAAGTTGATCTCACACAGTCAGACTATCCTGAGAATGAAGCCAAAGAAGAAAAAGAAGCATTTCCCAGCTCTCAAGGCCTTCCTGTCAGGTCAAGCGGATCAGCACCGAGGATGATGGTTCCAAGTTTATGGACTCATCGTTCAAGTCACAGACTGATAATATGTGTAACAGCCGAAAGTCGATTTAAAAGGCACTTCGTACATTGTTTGTTAATGAAATTCCCTTGAAAAATAACAAAAGATTGGCTCTTCTTTCTCATATTCGCAAGTTTGGTGAGGTTATTGACATTTATATTCCAATAAATAGTGAACGAGCCTTTGTTCAGTTTTCAAGGAGGGAAGAGATTGAAGCTGCTCTGAAGGCACCATATGTTGTAATGGGTAACTACTTTATTAAGCTCTGGTGGACTAATCATGATAGTGTACCTGATAATGGCATAAATAGTGGAAGCGGTGTAGCAGTAACTTCACGTGGTCCTACGGTTTCTGTTGGTCCAGCTCAGCCTGTTGTTAATAAAGGGAAGGATAATCTTCAACCTATTGCTCAGAAGAGCAATGTTCTCCATGATGATGTTGTTGTACCTTCTCAAAATTCCCCTAAGCCATCTGGTGTAAATGGTCCCATTGTTCCACTTCCATTGTAGAAAAAGTTAGAGACTCTAGGGCATATGAAAGAGGAGCTACGCAAGAAGCTAGAAATGCTGGAGCAGAAACAAAAAGATTTCCGACGCCAGTGGGAGAAACTTCAAAAAAAGCATTGGGAACTTTCTTTACCATAATCCTAATATGCGCAGTGCGCTTATTCCGTAATTTTATGTGTCCTATAACTGTTATGTGTAGTAATCAGGTTCAGAAATTGCATTTTTCATAGTATTTTTTAATCAACCAGAATGCTGTATAACTGTAGCTAAGTCCTGAAAATCTGTACTGGGGGATATTGGGCATTGTAGTTTGGCTACATGTACATGCTAAATGAGTTGTGTGAGAATGATGAATTTAGGAAACAGAACATTAGGGTTTTTAAATATAAATGTGGTATTATCCACCATTTTTAGCAGGTTTAACAATTTTGGTAACCTTTTTGCAGTCTGGTGGTGTTAAGGGTGATCTACCAACCGAGCAAAATGCTAAGAGGCAAAAGGTGGGAGTTGCAGTTGATCCTGCAACAACTCCAAGTGTCTCTGAACCTGGTGCTTGTACCGCACTGTAGGGATGACAAACGAGAACAATTTAACAGAGAATATTGCATCTCACGAACCAACATCAAATACCACCTTATTATTGCAGGAGTGTAAGAGCTCAAAGCAACAATCTCGTCCATCAGCAGTTGTTTGGCATCCATATTTGAGCAAATACAAATTGGATAACAGACCTACTGCTTTTAAAGTTATTCCACCATTGCCTTCTGGTTTTGCAGATGTGAGTCACTCTCGCCTCATCTGAATTTTGTTTTGCTCCATCTTTTATGAGAGTTGATTTCACCATTATTTTTCTTCTATTCCATTTTGAGAGCTTTATGTTCTTGAACACAAGAATATTTGAAATATATTTGTTTCTATTCCATTGTATCTGTGCTCTTTGCATGAGAATTGAACTATATTTGTTTCTATTTTTTACCTGAATTTTGTGATCCCTTGGGCATATTGTAAGAATATGGCTTCCTTTTGAGGTGTTGTTGTCCTTAGCCCCCAAAATTACCTAACATTCTAGGCACAGTCTGTGTTCTCTATAAAAATAAAAAGGTCTTCATTTATTGTCAGACTCGATTGACTTTTTTTGTGTTAGTTAGAGGTTATTGATGTCTTTCAATTAGGTTGATGTTCTGAAGGAGCAATTCCTACAATATAGTGATATGAGATGAGTCATTAGAGGCATTGGATAATTGCTCAGTTGCCACACACCGCTCAGCAGAAAGGGCATATACAAATGGTAAATGCTGGCAATTTACTTGGTTGACATCTAGCTCTTCTGGAAATGAACCTAGTAGTAGTAGCAAAGAAACTTTATCTTCCACACCAAAGGGGTCTGTAGAAGTTGATGTCTAGACAGAGGGAAAATTAACATGCAGCACCTCCTTGAGTTTTGTTGAGCATGTTGAATTGCCTCAAGTTTCAGAACATAATTCATCCCCATCGTCTAGTGTGAAAGAGTCACCTAAAGGCGAAGGGACTTGTTTTCAGATTTGTACATGGAGGTAAAATGTTCATGTTTATTGATCTTTAATTTTCAGTCCCGCATTCTCAATTGCTGAAATTTCTGCTCCCCATCACCAATATTATCTTGTTTGATGCATGGGATATGGGTAAAAAATGGAATATTCTCATCTTTAATTTCCACCACAAGTTTAACAGTTACTTGAGTGGTAAATTGTATGGTCTTTGGAGATTAGCTTTAGTAGGACAATAAGGGATTAAAGTAAAAAAAGACATTTCTGTTGAGCTTACTTGATTTTTTTTGAAATGAAATCTTTGGGACCTGATTCACATTCCAGTTTTTTATATGATATTTGCCAATTGTTTGAAAAGATGGTAATAGATTTAAAGGACTGAAAATAAGGTAAGGTATTAAAATAAAAGTGCATTGAGATTGGTTTAGTGTTGTTGAGGTGGGACGGAAGATCCGATCTATAACGACTAGAATTTTGGGTTAGAAATTTGGATCTTGAATCTGGATTTTAGTATTTTAAGATTTAAATTTTGGAGAATCGAGGTTGGGAGCTCATTAAATGAATTTTTGGACCGATTTGAATAAGGATCTAATTGTTTGAGTCTACAGGAGAAATAAATAGAAAGACATGTGGTTATTTATTATTTATTTTTACCCATTGGTTTGGAATAATGGTCTTTAAATTTTAAATAGTTGCGTGTGGGAGAAAGGGAAAGTGGCAAATGATTTCATTGAGAGATAAAATAAGTGGGGAAAATGGGAAAGTGGCAAATGATTTCATTGAGATAAAATAAAAAAGTGGGGAAATGGGAAAGTGGGAGAAAGAGAGAGGGAGAACTTACAAGCCTTTATTCGCTGCCGTCTTGGCCGCCGTCGTCGTCGTCGCCGATACTATTAGATTTGCCTCGTTGAGACGAGTCGATCGGTGGTTGCCCTGTCCCCGTCGTCGCTGATACTCACAAAGGTGAGAAGAAAGAAGATTCGGCGAAGTTGGTTCGACAAGTTCTGCCCTAAGCCGTCACCACCACAGAGTTCTCTGGTCGAAAATATGCAAGTCTGGAGCTTGTTGTCGCTGCCCGGCCACTCGAGGCCGCCGTACGCGCTCCACGCGCGGCCGCCTGCGCGTGGGCGTACACAACTACAGGTGGCGGGTGCATATATCCTCCCATACACCCACGTTGCATCGTAGTCGGCCCATCAAGTGCACCGAGCTTCCCATGCACTTGCGTCGCACCAGATTACGTATTTGGGGTACACCGAGCTTCCCATGCACTTGCGCCGCACCGAATCACCCATTACCATTGACTGTAGTTGACTTTCTTTGGGACTAACTGGGGGATTTTTTGGCGTTCTGAGTCCGTTTTGCCGAATTCGAACTCGGTAAGCTGTTTTTACGCGTTTAACCTTACGAATTAGTTAGTGAATGAGGTTAATTAATATTGTTGTATTTGTATTTTATGAGGATTGTTTGAGCTCAAATACCGTATCAAGAGGCGCATTTTGAGGAGCTCAAGTGAGGATTTAGCGATATTTGCTTGAGGTTAGTACACCTCGAACTCCTATTGCTTCATGAGCATCATAAATGTGATTGCTTTGTGTGTTAGTGTCTGCAAATTAGGTAAATTAGGTAGACGATAAATAAGCATGCTTAGAGACCCGTATCATGAGACTTGATATATGTGTGATGCTCGATGATGTTACGAATATGATGAGACTCATGGAGACGTTAAAGATTGTGTAGGGTCGTTTGAGATACTCGTCTAATTATTTGATGATTGGTTGATTGATTGATAATTTTGATGCTTTGTATGTCAGTCCGAATGGTTGACGCAAATTAATAGAAATTATATTTAAGAGATAATACCGATAAATAATTGATTAAATAATTATGAAGTCGGTAATTAATATTAATTGATTGAGTGCGTTAGTAAACAAATCCTAATGAATTTCATAAGCTTTAGGGATCAAATAAATCATTGTAACATCGTAATTGGAGTAAATGGTGCGAGCCTATGAGTAGGGTATCGGTACGAGCTTCGGTCGTACCGATACGTGATTGAGGGACATATCGGTACAGGTCGACTCATACTGGTACTTTTGGAAATATAGGATTTTCAATAAGCAATGTTAGTATCGGTATGCGTGTGAGTACCGGTACCTATGGGTACCATATCTATACTCGTATTCGAGTATCGGTACCCATCTAGCTGAATAATGTAAATGTCAGTTAAAGATGGAAATCGACGTGGAATATTAAGGAATTAATTTATACCTTAATTAATGAGATAATATGGATTAATGAGATATTTCATAATGATGTTTAATGTACACTTCCATAATGTATTAACAAGTTGGTAAACTTAATTGGGTGACTTGATAATGGATAGAAACCATAGAGTTATGGTTATTGTGCCATTGTTGTGTACGGTTTGAACACTTGGTTAGTTGAGTCACCTTTGGTTGATGAGATCCGGATACCTAGAGAGAGTGTAGCAACACCATGGTTAGAGATGTCGAATGTATATTTCTGAGGCTGTGTGACACTGGGCCTCATTCGCTGATACTTGAGGAGAGATACCGAGTATGTGTGTATGTTCTCGAGGCTATGCTACACCGGGCCTCACCTAGAGAGAGTGTATGTTCCCGAGGTTGTGTGACATCGAGCCTTACTTAAAGTGCACGTCTCAAGGCTGTTTGACATTGGGCCTTACTCCAGGTTTGAGGTATGACTTTGTGTGTTTATGCTCGGATGATCTGGTGAGATCCTGAGTATGGTTGGGCCTTATGTGCCATGTTTGGTATTTTGCATGATGAGAGCATGTGTTTAGGCGATTAGTCGTAGCGCCACATGTTTATTTATTTCTCCTTATTTCTTATACTAGCTTGCATGCTTATGTTGATGATTAACATGAAGTATAATAGAGTAGATGTGTACCACTGAGCTTTGTAAGCTCAGTGCTCAAAATCGTTGTTTTCGTGCGTAGGTTGATCGTTGGATCGTGGGACCGTGGATCACTATTAGTATGGGATTCCAGCAAGCCATGTTTTCTATAGTACACTACATGTATTTAGTGGGTTGTGTATTCATAGGACCTTATGTGGTCAGGTCTATAACTCGTATTTTTGGAATTGTATTGATCAAGTCAAATGTTCAAATGTTTTAAATTAAACTGGAGCTCATTTGTAATGATTTAATTATTTATTTACATTTTCGACTATTTAATTTAAATGTTTTTGGAAAATATGTTATTGGGCTAAACCGAGTTGAGAAATTTTATGATAACGGTTTGGGCTTAAAGCCCAAATGTGACATCCGCTGTTTAGGGTGTTACATTTAGTGATATCAATGCTTAGGTTTAGCCGGTTCTAGGAAACCCCGTGGTGGTATAGGTGTTAGTAAGGTGTCTAGTGAATACAAACCCTTAAATTAAGTTCATATTCCTTAAGACTGGAATCCTGATGGTGTGTCCAATGTTACGACGCTAAGATGGTTATGATCGTGGCCAAGAGGGCCTAGTTAAGTGTTGAGCCGCTCATGAGAGCGATTATGGGCGTGAGGTCTCCCCGGACTATTGAGATGCGAGTTAGTTGAATGATGCTGGAGTCGAGGATGTGTCATCCTCCTGCCACGTGAATGGTGCCTTCCTTTGTGTAGTAGTCATTTTGAAGTCTTCATATATGTTGCGAAGAGTTTACAGTAGAGAATTTTCACTGTCATATGTGAATAACGTGGTGATGCCTGTATGGATAACCCACTCTCGAAATCGATCAGTGGATGCGCGTTGGTTGGAGGACCTTTTGTTCGCTTAAAAGGAGTCTTGCTGATACTTGGGAAGTATCATTACCCTTCTCAAGGGCATGTCTCGGAGATAGTGGACTCAGTATCCACTAGTTCGCTTGAGTGTGATCGAAGTTAGACATTTTACAAGTTTGATAGAGCTACCTTCTTGAGAGTTATTGCACCGGGTATTTACCCGGAATTTTTTTACCCGGCTCGCCATTTCCCGGGTCGAGCCCGAGTCATAAAATATGAAATTTTCAGGTACCCAGTTACTCTTCGGTACCCGATTCCTAATTTTTTTTTTATTTTTTACTTAATTAGATTACTTAATATTTTTACCTTAGAACTATATTTAAATCCCTAAATTCATTCTATATTTGTATTATATGCTTTTATGTTTTATTTTTTAAAAAATATATATTAATTTGTGAATATGTAAGATTTGGAAAAAAATATGAACTTTTAATATTTTTCTTTAAAAAATATGAGATTCGAAAAAAACTCACGATCGAGATTAATATTTTTAATGGCTTTATTATGGTTATAAATTTCAAATCATTAATTTTTTTTGGATCATGTGTTATGAACTTTTATTTTTTTTTTAATTTTAAAATAAAAAATGTGAACCGGGTATTTGGTACCTGATTTTAGGGTACCCGATACTCACGGTCTGGGACACGGGCCGACAAATATGATACCCGAAGGTTCGGGTACCCGGATTTGAACACCCCTAGCTAGCCTGCAATGTCAAGAGTTGTACTCGAAGCTTCAAGACCTCAAGGGAACCCAACCTTTGGTAATAAGAATGTTAAACCGTTGCATTTTACCATGATTTTTGTAGTAGTCGTTTAGAGAATGACACAACAGGGTTGTGAGACATGTTTGACCGTTCGATAGATGTCAATCTAGACGATTCAATGCTCGAGAGCTTTTAGACTGTTAGAGTATTCGTTTAGGCTTCATGGAAGAGTCGTCAGGACTTCTTCCTTGCCGGGGCCGTGAGTGGGTGTTAAGGTAAGGCAGAGTTGGGCGTTGGTATTCTCACTCTATTCGAGGGACATCGATCTATTTGAGAAATTCAGAGGTTCAGTTGCGAGGGCGCAACTCGAACGAGGTTTTTTTTTGTCTGAGCGTTTCACCCAATGGTGAATCGGACTTGTTTGCTAATAAGAAGTTGGTACGTTTAAATAATGCATGAACCGTCGACAAATACTATGTGACAATGAAGAACCGTTAATAGCCTCCTTAGAAGGATTTCTTGTTAACCGATTGTGGAGTACATGTTTATTTTTTGAAGCTAGTTCGAGTATGAAACGAGCATGGTTAAAGTGTTGGAGGTTAGTAATTTCTAGATGATCTTCAAAATAAGGTTTTCTCTCTCTAAGACGTGTCGTAGTAAAGATTGATGCCTACATTAACGTACGGGATGTTTCAGCGATGTCAGGATGGGCCACCAAATTGTCTCATGAATATTATTTTAATGCTTTACGGGATACGCGTGAATGTATGAGGATTATGGAATTATAAGTGTTAAAAAGATATTTACCCAAATGCCCTCATGTGTGGGAGAGACTAGTTACCATGTGATCCATTAAAGAGACAAAGTGCTCGAGACTATTTTGTTGTGACAGTGGTGCTGACTCGATCAAAGTCAAGTAAGAATTCGAGATCATTGAGGATGATTTGTTAATTTGAAAATGGTGTATTTTGTGCGAAAAGATGGAATGTTGTGTCTACCCCAACATAAATTTTTTTGGGTACTTGATCACTAGGGAATTCGAGATTGTGGCATCGACATGAGTCAAAGTAGTAGAGAATTGTTGATCGGGTGATCGATCACCCCCTTAAGTAAAATGAACTTGATAAGTGATGGAGTGTATGGAGTTAGCTTGGGTTAGAGTATCATGTTGCCCATGTGGGGCAGTCAATGATGACAAGTGATGGTCGTGTGAAGGAGTACTGATACTAGCTTTATGTGGTACCTGTACTCGATTCATCTGGTGTTGGTACTGATCAATTAGTAATGATACCCGTGTGTTTTGTTGGTTAAGCTCTGAGTTGAGGATTGATTAGCTTTGGGAACCTCGAGAAGTAACATCTGATTTATTCAAGTGGGTACAAAGTTATCATTGAATTTAGATTTGATGGTTTCAGTTAGACCTTGAGATCTTGTTGTATGTGCTTTAGAGAAAGATATATATATATAGATAAGAGATTCCTCATGTATAGTACAGTGGTTAGTACGTGGTATATTCTGAGAGCGACAGTTTGTACCAAACTTTCGTCGTGTGTTTTGGGGGACAATATGGAGACGTGTGTGTAAGATAACCGATAAGTGTTTGACTTGTCATCAGTTGGGAGTCAACCATGGAGTCCTTCAGAGTTAATTGGGATACTTCAAGATTTCCTCAGTGGGAATTTGATGGATCGACCGTGGATTTTGTAAAGAATTTGTGAGTACACAATGTTGATGGGATTTCGTTTGAGTAATGATATATTTCTGGGTAAGTATCGTTCGATTATTTTTCGGCAAGGGCGAAATCCAAGTGGAAAGTCTACTTGGATTGATTTTTGGTTTGGATTGTAAGACACCACAGTGTATACATCCTATCTTTTTAGTTGAGATTCAAGTTTCTTGGTGAACTTTCCCCTTGGTGGGGATCCGTGTAATGGCATATCATAGTAACCGTTCAGGTAATGCCTTTCAAGTCACGTTATAGTTTGAGTATGTGACTCCATTGCGTGAATCGAGTTGGTGGGAGCTACATTAGTTGCCAATATGAGTTATCATACCCAATTTAAGGTAAGTGCTTGAGACGAGTTGAGACGTCGATCACTTTTTGAAATCTTGTGTCGTGCAAGCAATTGTAGTGATAAAGGATACCGTTAGAGTTTGAGTCACCGACGGGGATTCACCATGGGAAGAATCATTTCGCTTTGGTGGTCACAGCTACTTGACCCCTTGTTTATTTTATCGTGCGAGGTTGTAGAAGAAATCCTGTTGTACACCAACCTGTTGGGTCTTGCTGTATCAGTTGGATTCCTATGATGATTTATTCGTGTGATAGTTTTGTCAGGATGCCGTTAGGTTTATTTCATGCCGTCAAAAATGCACCGGGTAAGAATGAATCCCTCTTAAAGAAAAAATCAATTGAGAAGGTGTTTGTACTGTTTGAAGACAAGGATTGTAACTGCTAAGTTTTGTGAGAGATTCGAGTAGCGTAGAGGGAAATGATTGGGGACTTGGAAGAGTTATTAAAGTTTCAGCATCTCGTTTTGATTAATGGGTACAAATTTTGAGGACAAAATTTTCTTTAAGGAGGGAAGAGTTGTAACGACCCGGATTTTGGGTTAGAAATTTGGATATTGGATCTGAATTTGAGTATTTTAATATTTAAGATTTAAATTTTGGAGAATCGAAGTTGGGAGCTCATTAAATGAATTTTTGGACCGATTTGAATAAGGATATGAAGTTTGAGTCTAAAGGAGAAATAAATAGAAAGATATGTGGTTATTTATTATTTGTTTTTACCCATTGGTTTGGAATAATGGCGTTTAAATTTAAAATAGTTGTGTGCGGGAGAAAGGGAAAGTGGCAGTTGAATTGATTAAGAGATAGAAAAAAGAAAAGTGAGAGAAAGAGAGATGGAGAGCTTCCAAGCCTCGATTCGCTACCATCCAGGTCGTCATGGCTCTCACCGCCGCCACCATTATATCCGCCTCGTTATGACGAGTCAATCGGTGGTCGCCCCGTCGCCGCCGCCACTCACCGAGGTGAGAAGAAAGAATATTCAGCGAAGTTGGTCCGACAAGTTCCGACGCCCATCACCGCAAGTTGTCACCACCACGGAGATCCCCAGCCGAAAATATGTAAGTCTGGAGCTTGCCTTCATCGTCTGGACACCGCAGGCACTCCACGCGTCACCACTTGCACGTGAGCATGTGCAGCTGCAGGTGGCAGGTGCATATATCCTCCCATGCACCAACACCGCACCGTAGCCTGCCCCTTCAGGTGCACCGAGCTTCCTATGCATATGCGCGCACTGGATCACATACTGGGGTGCATCGAGCTTCCCATGTACCTACGTCGCACTGGATCACCCATCACCCTTGATCGTCGTCGACTTTTTCTAGGGACCCTATCTGGGGTTTTTTCGATGTTCTGAGTCCGTTGGCGCATTATGTTTCGCCAAATTCGAGCCCGACAAGCTTTTTTTTACGTGTTTGGCCTTACGAATTAGTTAGTGAATGATGTTAATTAATATTGTGATATTCGTTTTTTATGAGGATTGTTCAGGCTCGAATACCAAATCAAGAGGATCATTTTGAGGAGCTCGAGTGAGGTTTTAGCGATATTTGCTTGAGGTTAGTACACCTCGAATTCCTATTGCTTCACGAGTATCATAAATGTGATTACTTTGCATGCTAGTTTCTGTAAATTAGGTAGATAAATAAGCATGTTTAGAGACCCGCATCGTGAGACTTGATATATGTGTGGTGCTCGATGATGTTACGAATATGATGACACTTATGTAGACTTTAGAGACCATGTAGGCGTTTGAGATACTTGTCTAATTATTTGATGATTGATTAATAATTGTGATGCCTTGTATGCTAGTCTAAGTGGTTGACGCGAAATATATATTTAAGAGTTAATATCGATAAATACTCGATTAAATGATTATGAAGTCGGAAATTAATATTAATTGATTGAATGCGTTAGTAAACAAACTCTAATGACTTTTATAAGCTTTAGGGATCGAATAAAACATTGTAACATCGTAATTTGAGGAAATGGTGTGAGCCCATGAGTACGGTACCGATACGAGCTTCGGCCGTACCGGTACGTGATATGGGGTTGTATAGGTACGGGTCGACCCATATCAGTACTTGCGGAAATATAAGATTTCTAATAACAGTATCGGTACATGTGTAAGTACCGGTACCTAAGGGTACCGTATCGATACTCGTATTCGAGTACCGGTGCCCACTGAGCTGAATAATCTAAACGTCAGTTAAAGATGGAAATCGACGTGGAACATTAAGGAATTGATTTATGCCTTAATTAATGAGATGATGTGGATTAATGAGATAATTAATAATGATATTTAATGTACACTTCCATCATGTATTAATAAGTTGGTAAACTTAATTGGGTGACTTGATAATTGATAGAATCCATAGAGTTATGGTAATTATGCTAATACTGTGTGTTGTATGGTAATCGTGTCAATGTTGTGTGCGGTTTGGACACTTGGTTGGTTGAGTAATCTTTGGTTGATGAGATCTGGATACTCAGAGAGTGTTGCAACACCATGGTTAGAGATGTCGAATGTACGTTCCTGAAGATGTGTGACATCGGGCCTCATTCGATGATACTCGAGGAGCGATGCCGATTATAGGTGTATGTTCCTGAGGCCGTGTGACACCTAGCCTCACCCAGAGAGAGTGTATGTTCTCGGGGCTGTGTGACACTCGGCCTCACTTAGAGTGTACGTTTCCGAGGCTGTGTGACACCGGGCCTAACTCCATGTTTGTGGTATGACTGTGTGTTTATGCTCGGATGATCTGGTGAGATCCTGGGTATGGTTGGGCCTTGTGTGCCATGTTTCTTATTTTGCATGATGAGAGCATGTGTTTAGGCGACTAGTGGTGGCGCCACATGTTTATTTATCTCTCCTTATTGCTCGTACTAGCTTGCATACTTATTTTTATGATTAGCATGAAGTATAGTAGAGTAGATGTGTACCATTGAGCTTTGTAAGTTCGGCGCTCGGAATTGTAGTTTTCGTGCGTAGGTTGATCGTTGGATCGCGGGACCATGGAGCCACTATCAGTACGAGATTCCAGCAAGTGGTGTTTTCCAGAGTACGCCACCTGTATTTAGTGGGTTGTGTATTCATAGGACCTTATGTGGTCGGGTCTGTAACTCGTATTTTTAGAATTGTATTGATCAAGTCAAATGATTTAAATTAAATTGGAGCTCCTTCGTAACGATTTAATTATTTATTTAAATGTTTAACTATTTGATTAAATGTTTTTGCAAAATATATTATTGGGCTAAATCGAGTTGAAAAATTTTATGGTAACAGTTTAGGCTTAAAGCTCAAATGTAACATTCGGATTTAAGATGTTACATGATCCGATTCGACCAGATCCAATCCAATCCTATTTTTTGGTGTGGACATAACAAAAATGTGTGTGGATGGTTAATAGAAATCCCATTTTTGAAACAGAAAGCTGTGCCCAACGATCGAACATGCGGGGTGTTGGACCCCTCAACAACGCTATCCCACCCACAAACCCCTGGCCGACGGGGAATTGTCGCCTGGGAATCAAATTGCCCCCACTTTCAAAACCATACAAATATCATTCGTCACTCTAACTATTTTTAAATATATATATTTTAGATTAAATTTCACTACAACTAATATTTAAGTTATTGAAGTGGATTGAACTTGGTCTTCTACGTATAAAAGTCGAATGTTTAATCACTGCTCAAACTACAAAATTATTATGCTGTTAACCAAAATAATACTTATGTTAATATTGAACACCAAACAAGATTTATTTTTTTCACTTTATTTGTTAATAATATAAATTAGTTAAAACAAATAACTAATAGGGCTAGTGGGTTGAGGCACTAGATCTCTTAAGATGGGTCTAAAGTTCGAATCATGAATAGAGCAAATTGAGTTAAGAGGGTTGTCCCCATATGGGTCTTTGTAGTACCCGATTCAGATTAGTCAACCAATAGGTTGGACACATGTGGTTAAACCAAATAAATAAATTAAATATTTATTTTTATAAAATTAATATTAGATCATCCTAAAAATGAAAATAATAAATTTAAAACAAAATATTTATTTTTAAATAATTTAAAATTTTATACTAAATAAATATTATAAATTTAAACTTTTAGAATGTTTTAATAGTAATTTTTGTAAAAATAAATATTTATTTAATCAATTCTTAATTTTATTCCCAAATAAAATGAGAAATAATTCTAATTTGTTCTTAATTTTAATTACATTTTTAAAAGTATTATTTTGGTTAAATATAATAATTATTCAGCTTGATTCAATGGTTGAATATTTGATTTTTTTTTTATGTAAGAGACCCATAAAAATAGTCGGCGATCAAAATAAAAATACGAGAATAAATGAGTTACTATATAGGTAGTTTATAAAAAAAGGTTTTCTTCTCTTAGAATTTTGTATAGTATGAAAGATTAAAAATCAATTAACTAAGCAAAGTCTCATCGACTCAAATTCATGAGTAAAATATATGATTTTCATAACTAGATGGGCAATTAAATCGGTCCAATTAATTCATTGTAGTATAAATATTATATTAATATATTTGATTTCTAGTGTTGAAGAAATAAATAAATAAATTAGAAAGGTTGAGAAATTGGGTGTGATGTGATGAATATTGAATATGGAAAGGAATGGTAGGTAATAATCCCAAAGGCTTGTGATTGGTTCCTAGTCCAACCGGCCTAGTTTGGAAGCAATGGTGAAATGCGAGGGGAAGAGCTGCAGCACCACAAGAAGCATTGAGATTGAAAGGAACGTCAAGTCTGTCAGTCAATCAAAAGTGTAATAGAATAGAGGTGTCTTTGGTTTTGGAGTTTTGATTGTGTTTTTTCCCCGTATAGGGCGGTGGAGTTGTGGTGGCCCTCTCAAATGCTAATGCTGAGTTGAAAACGAAATATCTTTAATCACTCAAATATTGGGCAAGGGAATGGGGACCCTCACCCTCACCCTCACCCTGATTAGCCTCATCAATCAACCTTTTCCCTTCCGAGTTTGCGCTGGGATGTCCTTCCGAGACAGGGAGGATCTTTCAGTCTTTCATCAATCGACCCCCACCTTCTCCGCCTGCCTACCGACCCCCACCTTTTTCTCCTGCCTCTCTTGTACTGCTACTTCCTAGAGGTGGCAAACGGGTTCGGGTCATTTCAGGTCTGATTATATTCGGTTTACATTCGGTTCGGATTTAGTTCAGGTCTATGGTGATTTTGGTTCAGGTATCAGGTTGGGTTGGTTGATTTCGGGTCGGGTCAATATCGAGTTAATAGTAAATCGGTTGGTTTTTGTCGGGATTTCAGGCTAAGTTAGGTTTTTTCACCATATATATGACTTTATATAGCATGTATTTAACTTTTTGGTGAGTTGTGCGACAGTTCATATCCTATCTTTATTTATTTATTTTAATATATTTTCTTTTTTTTCGGGTTGCCTTTTGTTCGGGACTATTCGGTTCGATAAAAATCAGTTCAGGTCCATTTTCAGTTCAACTAAAATTTATGTCGGTTTCAGTTCAGTTAGATTCATTTTGACTTTCAGATCAAATTCGGGTCATCGTGTTCGAGTCGATTTTGAGTCTTGGTTCGGGTCTCTGGTCTTGAATCAAGTTTGCCAGGTCTACTCCTTCCCGCCCAAATGATCACCTATTCGATTATTATTCATATTCCAATTTTATTAACAAGTTAACTATTGTTAAACGTGGGGTGGCGATGGGGCGGGTCGGGGACGGTTTTGCATTACCCACACTTTCCCCAACACTTGTGGGTAAGGTTTCGAAAAATCCCCATCAAATGTTTCAGGGATTGTTTTAATTCTCATAACCATCCCTTATGGATCCCTGTGAGTTTCGGTTAATCCTCATACCCAAAAAATAAACAAAAGTTAATACAATAAAACAAATATCCAACATTAAATCTTCAAAATTACAAACATAAATGATAAATTTAGTTTTGCTAACAACATACAAACCATTTCAAAACTATAAAATATGACTAAAATATTATCTATTGAATTATGACAGTTTGTACTATCTTTAATAGAAAATATGTAACTAATAATCTACAGTTCGAAATCATGATCTGTTTGTTCTAAAAATAACTAGATTCAATAATCTTTCCAACAATATAAATTACAACTTCTAATTTTAATCGTACGATTTATGACGAATTCCTGAAGTCACTACCATTTTTGTTTTTGAAAACAATATGTTGTCTTTTCTTCTGACCTTTGTTCACTCAAAAGTTAATAAATCAATATATAACTTGAAATCAAGAACCGTTTGTTCTAAACAAATCTAGACTTCTGTATGGTTGTATAAATGTAATGCTCAGTTCTTAAATTATCTTGTACAATTTTTGGTGATTTTTAAAGTCACTGCTAAAACAATTTTATAAGAAATTTGTTGTCAATTTTTTTATGAACTTTCTACATTCAAATATTCATATATTTTAAAATACACATTGAAAGCGATTACCATGTATTTTATTCAAAATTAGACTGAATCGCATTTACAACGATGTATAGATCACTTTCTAATTAGTTTTATAGAATTTACGGAGAATTTCCAAACTTACTACAGTCGGTCATACTCAGGCTATGCGAGATAGATTTTTGTTGAAAATGAGTAAATTACCTTTATGGTCAACCAACTTTGTAAAATACCAGGGATCCCTGCAGATAATTTTTAGGGATTCTCACGGTTATTTATAGAGGCACGATACTGTTATCCCCGCGATTCGAATATAGCAATCTTCGGCTCCATCCTCATTTGAGCTTTGGTGATAAAACTTTTTCGTCTACATCCTCGTGGGTGAATGTTTTAGTTATTTCACATACATGTTGGTTCGGGTCCCCACGATTTTAAGTTATTCTCACGTGATTATCACCCCTAATTAAACGAATAACGTAATAGTTAAAATTTTTTGTATAATAGCTCAAAGATGGGGTTGAGAAATAGAGCACAACTAACCATTGGGTTAAAGCCAATATTTTGTTATAAATAACAACAAATTATACATATGTTATATTATTTTTTATTGGTGAAAATTAAATAAAATTGAGAGGTAAATTTGAACACGAGGCTTATAGGAGTAATTTACATTTTAGATCAATAATTAAAATCTACTTTTTAGATAAATGATATTTTATTTATCCAAAAAAAACTTCAATCTGTAAAAATTATACAAAACCAACTAACCTAACCACAAACAACAACCCAAACTAATTAACTAACTAGGCCCCACTCAGCAGCTAAACTAGTATCAAAAATCACAAACCTATTACAATTTAACAACTTTAATCTAACAACATGTTTTATGTGAGTAAAAATGGCAAAAACATATATGCATCGATCCTTATGTTGCCGCCCATTTCTCTTTTTTCAGATGTAATAGTTGAATCCACAACAAGCAAGTCGAATGATAGTAGATTTTAGAGACTTTTCTCTCCCATACTTTTGCAACCAAGCAATCAGTTCTGAAGAACAACTATAAGAAATATGCAAATTACAGGCCTGCAAAATAAGCTACCAAACCTTCCTTGAAAACCTACACTCAATCAACAAATGTTCCCTAGTTTTCATACCATCCTTGCTAAGACTACACAATGAGTCAATTTGAATCTCTCATCACAACATCCTCTCTTTAGTTGGAAATCTATCAAACACTATTAGCCAAAAGATAAACGAATGGCGAGGGATAAAGAGCCCACCCCAAACTATTTTAAACCAAGGGATTCTCTGTTGCTTATATTGAAGGGCCTCCCAAACCTAATGTGCATTATATCTTTCTTGCAACCCTCCAACAAGGGAAAAATCATCTTGAAGCTTTAAAAGTTTTTTTCACACCCAACTATGGCTAACTTTAACTTAAAAGCTCAACACCAAACAACCCTTCAGTAACTATTTATTTACTCAAGCAACCCATATGAACCAACTTGAGACAAAAGTGGCCAAAAACACTTCATCATACAAGCCTTGTTCCATACTAAAATATCCTTCACTCTAAGCCCCATCACATTTAAGGTGGTAGATCATATCCCAACTAACTCTTGCTCATCGAGCTGAACTATTTGTCCCTTTCTATAGAAAAACATTACACAACCGAGTCACTTGCTTTAACACTTTCGATGGCAACAAAAAGCTTCGATACCATAAATTTTTTTATGCTGAAAAGCACAACATGTACAAGCTGCAGTCTCCCTGCAAATGAAAAACTAGGACCAACTTCTAATTTTTCTCATCATTTCCCCCACCAATAGGGTGAGAATTGGGTGGGGAATTTCGAAAACTTTGGGGAAATTTTTACCCGCGGGAACGGGGACATGGAAGTTTTATCATTGAATCTCAAATGGGAATAGGGGCGAGGATTGTTATATTCGAACCATGAGGATAACCGAACCGTAACCATATAAATAACCGTAGGGATCCCCATAAAATATCCGCAAGAATCCCGATATTTTACATGATCTTTAAAAAATACATACTTATTTATTTATATACCCCTAATATATATCTTAATAAAATTTTTTAACTATATTATTGTCATTTAACTTTCTTTCAAACCTAGCCACGCTCAAGTTTCTCAACACGTTTCTATCTTAGTTTTTAGTTATAAGCTAAAACCCTCGTCTAAATCTTCCCCAACACAACACCCATTCAATCTTAATCATCTCGTAATTGCTTCCAATCAAAGTATCCAAACTTTATATTTTAAAATGAATTGGCCATTTATTTTGGTCAATAAAATAGTAATTTTGTTTAATATTTTTGGGTATGGGGATTCCCCAAAATTGTGGGGATCCGTGCGGGGAGGGTATGTGAACGAAAAAATCTTCAAAGCATTTAATGGGGATTCCCTAAAATCATAATTGCAAGTTTTGGAGACAGAGTGGGGAATGTAAAATTGTCCCCGCCCCACCCGATTCCCACCCCTAGCCACCAAGCTCTCACACTTAGTAGAGGAATTTGTGATCAGGACACTCCCAAATAACGAACAAGCATAGAGCCAACTCGAAATTCAGATTGAGAAAACATCAGCTGCATCTCTACCTCATCATCCCTAGCACAAAACAACTCACTCTTGGATGCATTAATTTACGAGTCAGATATACTGTAAACTTTTCCATAATAGCTTTAATAGCCATAATAGAAGAAGCATCCCCTTTAGCAAAAACCAATAGATCATCAACAAAATATAAGTGGGTAGGTTGAACTTTCTTGCACTTAGGATGATAATCCAAGATACCAAAATTTTTAGCCCAATTTAGAAAATAAGAAAGCACATTCATCACCAGAATGAATAGGTAGGAGACAAAAGAATTTTTCTGCCTAATGCCTTTTGCACTTATAAAATATCTCACTAAGACTTAATTCAAATTAATAGAGATTTAGGATGGGTAATACAAACTTTAATCTACCTTCTAAACAACTCAAGAACTATCAGAACCTTTAGCACCCGTAAAAGGAAACTCCAACTTATTGAATCAAAGGCTTTCCTTAAGTCTATCTTCAAAGCACACATAGGAGATAAGTGTTTCCTTCCATATCTGTTCACTATTTTTTGTGTCAGTAAAACATTGTCCACAAGATCCCTACCAGCTAAAAAAAACACTTTAAATTTGTAAAATGATGAAAGGCAGCCCCTGCTTCAGTCTATTTGTGAGAATTTTTGTAATGCACTTGTAAATAGTGCTGCAACAAGAAATTGACTTGAAGTCAGTGACTCTGATAGATCCCATAACCTTGGGCACCAGGGTGATGATGGTGGAGTTGAAAGCATCAGACAAATAACTATTTGAAAAGAAGTACTAAATAGCCCTCAAGAAATTTTCCCCAATAATCATTCATGAGACTTGAAAGAACCTAACATAATAACCATACGGCCCAAGAGTCTTATTTTCATTCTTGTAAAAATGACATCTTTTATCTCTTTCTGAGTAATGAGAGCCACCAAATTATCCTTCATATCAGTAGATAATTCTACCCTAAAATTTCTTTTAGCAAATCATCAGTCACTAACATCACATTTACGATCAATAGTTCTAAGAGCGGTGAAGAAAAAGGACCAGCTCACAAAAAATGTCGCCAAGAGTCTCCAATTTTCTCGTGGTTATTCATTAGCATCCTAATAGTATTAGCCTTCGTCCTAGCTATAACTTGCCTAAAGAAATAAGCAGGGTTTTGATCCATTCTTTTACAAATTGAACTCTTGATTTTTGCCTTAAAAATTACTCATTTGCCTTGAGTAGAGCACTCAAATCCATAGCAGCTTTTCTCTTCCGATAATTTCAGTAGAAGGATTAGCCAACAAAGCCCTCTGAAGATTATTAAGCTCTAATTGCTTGGTAAATATTCTACCCGAGAGATCACTAAACTACTCATTATTCAGCTTCTGCAAAAGCTCCTACAACCTTTTCAGTTTAGTAAACAACACATGCAAGGGATCACCAGCAGTAAAAACCTTCCATGACCCTTCAACAGTAGATAAAAAATCAGCATGTTCAGTTTAAAAATTAAAGAAATTTAATAGTTTAGGTGAGATAATAAAAGGGGCTTTCAAAACCACATGACTAGGGCTATGATCTAAACAAGCAGGTGGCAAAAACTCAACCGCAGAGTCAGGAAAAGCATTCAATCAGGCTTGGTTTACCAAAAATCTATCCAGTTTCATAGAGAAAGGAGCCTCCTCCCTAAAATTACACCAAGTGAAGAGCGGTCCATAAAAAGAATGATTAAGTACATCAATGCATTCTTGACGATTTTGAAATTCTAACATTGCACCAGACACACCCTGACTATCATCATAATCAAAATTTTCTTGGGGAAATTAATGAAGTTGAAATCACCAATAATTGCCTAAGGACAATCACCAAAAATAGCTTTAAAAACAATCAAATTATTCCACACGCTTCGTCTTTCCTCCCTAACATTACATCCATATACAATAGAAGGATATTAAAAATCAATCTCATGTTGTAAAGAATATGTCACAACCTGATCGAATTTATGAACCTCAACCAAATTCTACCCCATTGCTAAGAATCCAGATTCTACCATTGAAAGCATAAATATAGTTATGAATAAAATTTCAGTCTCTAAACATTCCCTGAACAATAGCACCAACATTATTTTTCTTTACCTTTGTTTCAAGAAAACATAACACTTCAATTTATAATTTCATCACCAATTTAATAACTTAATTATGCTTGGAGGGTCATTAAAACCCCTAACATTTCATATAAGAAAAGTCATTGCAAAGAAGGAGACTCACCTCCCTTATGCACTTGTCCCTTTTAACCACCTCTTTCTTAATTCTTCTTCTTAGAACCTTTAGCTTCCTTAACCTCCTTAGCTTTGCCTTTTAATTGGTTCATCAAATCAGCCATACCTCCTACAAAAACTTTGGTTTTTTTAGGGGAATTCACTTTACCTTCTTCCGCCTTAGCCATAGAGAACAAGATAACAAACTTATTGGGCTTTCCAAAGATCCACCATAATTTACTATAGATACATCACCACCCCTAAATGACTGACCAACAATACCTGGACCAACATCTTCCTCTAATGGCAACATAGAGCCATCATTAACACAAACAATACATTCCCTTTCAAGATCTAAAAGTTTCTCAAAAGTAGGAGCACTAGAATCAACATCCCCTACAATTACCCCAAACTACACATCAACACTCTCCAACTAATAATTAACAACTGGGATTATACCATCATCAATACAAACCTCAACACAAATTCCATCCTTAGTACCAATAGTGTTCTCATATATCACTTTATTAAAACATTTGTCCTCTAAATGTCCCAAAATAGAGTAATGCCCACATTTAGAAAAAGACCACACAATTCAACAACAACATCAATTGTTCTACCCTCCCCTAAATAAACCAAAACAGAACTCAAAATAGTTTCCCTACCATCAACCTTAGTACAAATCTTAGAGAATTCCAATTGTTGCTTCAAATTTGTAGCTCTATCAGTATACAAGGGCTTAGCAATAACACTTGCAATATATCCAAGCCCTTTTGAGAGAAAAGTTCCAACGAGACATACTAAAGTTTGACCCACACATAGGCGGAATCCAACTTAAGACCCTCAAACATTATCTCATGTATCCATTTCCTTAGAACAATTACTTTCTATTGAATGTTTCATGGCTTGACTCCAACACACAATCCCTAACCTTTTGAGAAGAAAAACTTATCATATAAACACCCAGAGCAAGGAAAAGAATCTCAACAGATCCTTCTCAACCCCATAACCGATCAATTTTTTTTGAAAAACACTTAGAGTTGGAGATTTACCTAAAAAATTCCCAATCAAAGCATTATACCATTGTTTCGTCCCATCAATTAAGACATACTTAGGAAGTTGAACTCGTACCTTACCACTCATTTTCACAGGAGGAAAAATTACAAAGACTGATTAAGAAACAGAGATTTCCAATCAGACATACCAGGGTCAACAACACCTCATTCATTCGTAGAGATGGTCCATCCCCCATCCACCGCACCAGCCACAACTCCACTATCATCCGCAAAAAACACAACTAAGTCACTATGAGCTTCATCCCCAACTGCATTAACCGCAAATTCATCAGGTACACTTTCACACAATGGTGGGAACTCAATTAAATCAAAATCCCTAGCACTAGAAGATTTTGACTTATCTTTCAAAGTTCCTTAACCCACCATGAACAACCCCACAATCATAAATTCAAGAAGAAATCAGCAAATCAAGAGAAGAACAGAAGAAATTCCAACAAAATCGAAAAAAACTCAAGAAAAAAATAAAAAATCTCTATAGGCGCAAGATAGACATGCTAACGCGCGCTAGAGAGAAAAACTCATGACACCTAATAATCTACACTAGAGGTCACTAACATCCACTTTCATTTATAACATAAACATTTAATTTAATCAAATCACATCTTTCCACTTTTATTATTAAAAAACTAAGTCATTTATACTAACATTGTTAAATAATTCTAACGAAAAAAACTAAAATTAACACTTTTATGTAACCTATTTTTTACATCTCATCATTAAATAATGTTTAATTGATCATTTTAATAACTTTCATATAAGAATTTTTTGAAAAAATCCATTTAAATAAAGTCAAAGGAAAAATAACAGAATTCCCTATGAATCCTAAGAAAAAATATTTAAATGACAAATTAAATATTATTTATTGATGATATGTGAAAAATATGTTAAATAAAAGTATCAATTTTAAATTTTCTATTAAAATTATTTAATGATGTCAATATATGTGACTTAATTTATAAACAATAAAAGTTGAATGATGTAATTTCATTAAATTAAAGGTTTGTGATGTAAATGAAAATAGATGTTAAGTTTAATAATCTAAAATGTAAATTACCTGACTTATAGGGATGATGTGATCTAGGCCAGCACCAAAATTTATGAAGCATTGCTTTCAACAATGAATAAGTCTAAGAGTTTCCCTACTCGTGCTCAGGCCAATAATTGCAAGAATTTAGGCCCAAATAAGCTTTTTCAAGCATTGGATCCTAATATCGAACATTAGCCTTTATGGGCAGCATACAACATTTTGCATGAGCTCTTTTAATAAATGCATGTTGTTAGGGCGTGTGTCATTTTATTGTATGCATTCTCATAGCTAGGTGATTGGTTGCATGTTGTTAAGTGTTCAAAAGTACTATTTTTATTACCCTTTTTACTCATATTATTGTTAGACTTAGGCTCATATTAGTTGCATAACTAGTCATTCATGCATCAATTCATGATTTCCTTCACCGTCATGCATGATTTCATAATTTAGTTGATTTTTGTGCAAAAAGGTAATGCAGGTATGTGTGTTTTGTGCATGTGTGCGGGATCAGGCCCGGCCCTGGGCAGGGGCAGAAAGGGCGCCCGCCCAGGGCCCACAGCTTAAAAAAGTTACATGTTTATAATTTTATTCGAATTGTATTTGTTTTTAATAGTCTAATTTTTTAATATTTGTTAATAGAAATTTAATTTTTTTTCAATATTTATTATTAGGGGCCTACTCTTAAAATTCAACTTTTTCTAATATTTGTTATTAGGGGCCCGTTTTTTTTTAATATTTGTTATTTTGAGCATACTCTTAAAATTCATTTTTTTCAATTATTGTTATTAGGGGCCCAAATTTTCAATACTTATTATTATGGACCTACTCTTAAAATTATTAATTTTTCATTACTTGCTATTAGGGACATAGATTTAAATAATAGTATGCAACCGCAACAACGACTGTTACATGACGATAGTGGTAGTGGCGGAGCTAAAATTTTCTTATAGTGAGGTCATGAGTGAAGTATGATGTATTGATGATTTCTATACCTCTAGAATAAGCATTGTTGAACGCATACTCCAAACAAATTAAGTGGGGTCAAATCTAATATTTCCTATGAAAAATCTATATTACCTCCTTAAAAGTCTTATGCCCCAACAAATCAAGTAGAGTCAATTGCACCCCCAATTTATATGTTACATCCGCTCATGGGTAGCGGCACCATCTAAAACTGCGTTACTTGCAATTTTTATGTCCACAATAACATATGTTATTAAGAGATTTCACAATCACGATATTTGTAGTGACCGAAATAGAATCTATAATGCCTGCAACCACAATAAAACCTAACATGACTGTAAATACGACGGCAATCACAATTTAAATTTTTAATTTGGGGCCCATATTTTATATTCGCCCTGGGCCACCAAAAATCCAGGACCGGCCCTGTGCGGGATTTAAAAATTCCCGAAGCAAATATAGGATAAGAAGAGGAGCTGTTGATTTTGAAGATAGGATAAATTCATTTAATTCGAGATAATTGCGAAAAACAAGGATAAATTCTAGAAGAGTTGAAGTTCCACGAAAAGATCAAAAAGAGATTAAATTCCAAGAGTTTTATGAGAAGTTTTTGGAGGAATAAAAATATAATAATAAAAGAAATTTATTTCTTTTATTCTATTTAATTCCAACTAAACTTCTGATTCAAAAAAGACTTTGACCTATCCATCTCCTATAAATAGAAGACCTAGCCGCCTACTTCAAGGGAGGGCGATTTGGGAGAGAATTCGACTAGGAGCTGCACCAACATCATCATCTTTTCTTCTTTGTTCAATTAGATTCATGTGAACCATGAACTAAACTTAATTGACTTGGGTTATTGTGTTTTTGTGGTTGTGAGAACAATTGGATTTGTTTAGGTATTTGAGTTTGCAATTTTATTTCAAAGTTTATTCATTCTTAGTTCTTAATTTTGATTGCGAGTAAATTGAGAGAGGATCTCGTAAATTCATCCATTTATCTAATATCGGGAGATTTAAATTCAAGAAACGAATGAGCATGGTCTTTATTCAATCAATCGATAGTGAAGGCTAATTCCACTTAGGGATAAGTTGCGAATTTCAATAGCTAAAAGGAGCGCAAGATCGATTGTTGTCCACACTTGGTTCATGCAAGAATGTATTATCAAGGCATGCACAATTAACAGTATTTCGAGTTAGGGATAAGGAGAAACCATTGAAGATCGCTTCGCCGAACTTTGAAGAAAGTCGCCTAGTTGCCCAAACAATCGCTCAATTCCCAATTGCCTAGGCAATCGCAGAATTGCCTAGGCAATTCGAATGGATCTAATTGACGAAACGATTGAGCTACTCTAGAACTCAATTACCACGACGGTCCATCCAACTATCACTCCACGACTCACGAAAACCCGACCTACTCTCTTAAATCGATCACTCCTTTCTATTTTCTTTATTTTGTTTAGTTTATTTTACTTATTATTCATCCCTATCAATCTATTTCTTTTTCAACGCAATAACTTAAGCAAAGTGGCCCAAACAAATCCATGTAGAGACGATACTCGATACTCATCATATCACTTTATTACTTGCGATGTGTATACTTGCACCGTTTGCGTTGCACTCAATACGCACAACAAGTTTTTTGGCACCGCTACCGGGGATTGGCAATTGGTGTTAGTTGTTTTTGTTATTGCATTTCTTAATTATTATTTTTACTAACTTTTATTTTTGTTTGTTTTATAAAAAAATATTTTCAGCTGTGCTACAAAGTTAAGGGACATCAACATGTGGGGTAATAAAAGTCGATCTATTCTAGTGTTGATGTGGGAAGATATGAATCAATCCAGTCAAGAATTTCTTACACCCTTCGATGATTACCTACACCAACTGAGAAAAGCCCAAAGAGCCTATACCGTGGAAAACTCTTGTGCTTGTTGTGGAGAACATCATGTGATTCAAAATTGCCCTCACATTTCCGGTGCATATGACTACATGGAGGACCATAGATGGAACCAACAACAAAATCCTTCATGGTATGATCAAAAAGCTTAAATTTTTTTACTATAACAATTTTTCTGCAGCAACAGACATGCCTTGGCAATGTAGTCCTTATCAGCAGCCTAGTGTCACGGCAACAAATATGTCATGGCAATGTATTCCTCGTCAAGAGCTATCAAAGTCCATGGATGCGAGTATAGCCAAGATGGGTGTACTCTTGAGAGAAGCGGAAGATCGATCGAGGAGATTAACATATGTCATGGATAACATGCACGAACAATTCATTCTTAGGGATATGGAAGTCCCAAGGCAAAAGGATAGGGAGTAATGCAAAGAGAGCTCTTCGATGTGTGAGGACCAACTAAAACCTCAAAGTTGAGAGCTTGCCAATGAGAGAGACTGCCTAACACATGATGAGCCTATGCAACGAATTGCCATGGAAAACATTGAGGAGCCTGAACAAAGCGATGTCGTAACAACACTCAGTACGACTAAGAAGAGTGATGCTACAACAAATTCTGAGGAATCTGATGCCCAGAATGTTACAACGTTGATGCTAAAGCAAAAATATAAAGATTGCTCTTATCCACATTTGCCACGGTAATTGCATGACCACATGCAAGATCAACGAGATGACAATACTTTTCCAGTGGAATATGAGCAGGTAATGGCTAAACCTTTTGAATTCTTTAAAAACTCACCTCCTCCATTGCAAGTATTTCTCGAAGAACTAATGCTGGTAGATTTGAAGCCATCAGAATCTCTAATGATGGAGATATTTGAGAGGCCTAAAGAAGACGATGGTTGGCTTCGTAAAGCTTTTTAGAAAGTTGTCCATTTCCTTGACTTACATAGAATTTTGGCAGAAAATTGCCACGACAATTAGCTGGCGCAACAATTGCCACGACAATGAAGACTACATCTAACCATGACAGATTTCGACGAGAATGAGGTAATTAAATGGTTGGATGTTGATATAATTTTTCGTAATAATATATTCATGCCTTCAGGAACAGTAGCAAGGTGGAAGATGTGCATGGACTACAAGGGAACACGAAAGAAAGACACCTCCACCATGGTAACGCAAAAGGGAGTAGTTGCGAGCATATTGGCCCAACTCTTTTCGGGCAATATTGTCACTCGATGGAGGGTGCGGATGGACTATAAGAAGTATTGGAAACGACCCTCCTTAAGCTTTCTCAGATATGCAGTAACCTTAGAAGATGCATGAAAATGATTTTTCTAAGAATTTTTAGTTTTTCGTTTTTAATATTTGGACCTTTATTTTATTTTCGGTTATTTTTTTCTTTATTTATTTTTAGAAATTTTATGAGATATTTTATCTTTCTTCAGTATCTTTAGTTTTCAGGTTTTCTTTGTTTTACCACATCAAGACTCACAACCACCATGCCAAGGAAATCCCATGCACCGACCATTGCCCGGGTAACAACAATTGCTTCAGCAACTACGGATGCCCAAGCAAGTGAACCTGCCTCGGCAAACATGGATCAAATCAAAAGCAATGCTCCACCCCTTGACACACTGTTTGGAGCAAATTAAGGCCCAACAAACGCTATTCATGCAGTACTAACCACACACATTTAATTACCGCGGACCAGAAAAAGAATAAAGCAAACGACCCGAAAGAAACTCATCATTCTAGGTGACAACCTTTCCGACTAACCCATTTTCATTTTAGTTTATTTTTACTTTTCTGTAATTGCATCCATTGGGGAAAATGCTTCCCTTGATTTTGAGGGTGTTTGTTTCTAGTTAGTTTTATGTTTAGATGCATTCATCTTTAGTAATCACATATAGGTTGCATATGTTACTTGACATGCCTTTGATTTGATTTAATTGCTTAAGACTTGTTGAATATCCAATGATGAATTTTTGCCATTGCACTTAATTGAAAGAACCTTTAATTTTAGGATTGCATGGAAATAACTTGAATTTTACTACGATGCTGAAATCTTTTTTTACACGGTTGTTGCTTGTTGATTGAAAGAAACATAGTGAACTTAGGTTGCTTAAAATTTGGGTAAAATTAAAATTTAATTTCTTTCTAGAGGTGCTTGAAACCGGCTCTAGTGAAAATAAAAATAAATACAGTGGTAATTAAATAGTTAAAAACCTATTGTTAACATAGAATCTTGAAAATCAATTTGTAAACAACTACGCACACACATTGTCACGAGCATTCTAGTTTGATTTTGGGAAATTTTTGTACTATCCGAAAAATTCAAAAGGTGATCATACTTTGTGCCACGGTTCTGAGTTTTGAATTCAACTTAAAGCATGTATTGGTGATTAAAGTCTTGGCATGTAATTTTTAGTTTTGCATTGCTTGAGGACAAGCAATAGTTCGAGTTTGGAGGTGTGGTAAGTGTTCATAAGTACTATTTTTATTACCTTTTCGCTCATATTATTGTTAGACTTAGGCCCATAGTAGTTGCATAACTAGTCATTCATGCATCAATTCATGATTTCCTTCACATTCATGCTTGATTTCATAATTTGGTTGATTTTTGTGGAAAAATGTACTGCGGGTATGTGTGTTTTTGTGCATGTGTGCATGATTTAAAAATTCTCGAAGCAAAATCTAGGATAAGAAGAGGAGCTGCAGATTTTGAAGATAGGATAAATCCATTTAATTCGAGATAATTGTGAAAAGCAGGGATAAATCCTAGAAGAGTTAGAGTTCCACGAAGAGATCAAAAGAAGATTAAATTCTAAGAGTTTTATGAGGAGTTTTTGGAGGAATAAAAATATAATAATAAAATAAATTTATTTCTTTTATTCTATTTAATTCCAATTAAACTTCCTCTTCAAGAAAGACTTTGACCTATCTATATCCTATAAATCGAAGACCTAGCCGCCTACTTCAAGGGAAGGCGATTTGGGAGAGAATTCGACTAGGGGCTGCACCAACATCTTCATCTTTTCCTCTTTGTTCAATTAGATTCATGTTAACCATGAACTAAACTTAATTGGCTTGGGTTATTGTGTTTTTGTGGTTGTGAGAACAATTGGATTTGTTTAGGTATTTGAGTTTGCAATTTTAATTCAAAGTTTGTCCATTCTTAGTTCTTCATTTTGATTGTGAGTAAATTGAGAGAGGATCTCGTAAATTCATCCATTTATCTAATACCGGGAGAGTTAGATTCAAGAAACGAATGAGCATGGTCTTTATTCAATCAATCGATAGTGAAGGCTAATTCGAGTTAGGGATAAGTTGTGAATTTCAACGGCTAAAAGGAGTGAAAGATCGGTTGTTGTCTGCCCTTTGTTCACACAAGGATGTATTATCAAGGCATGCACAATTAACAGTGTTTCGAGTTAGGGATAATAAGAAACCATTGAAGATCGCTTCGCCGAACTTTGAAGAAAGTCGCCTAGATGCCCATACAATCGCTCCATTCCCAATTGCCTAGGTAATCACAAAATTGCCACGGTAATATGACTGGATCTAATTGACGAAATGATTGAGCTACTCTAGCACTCAATTACCATGACGGTCCATCCAACTATCACTCCACGACTCACGAAAACCCGACCTACTCTCTTAAATCGATCACTCCTTTCTATTTTCTTTATTTTGTTTAGTTTATTTTACTTATTATTCATCCCTATCAATCTATTTCTTTTTCAACGCAATAACTTAAGCAAAGTGGCCCAAACAAATCCATGTAGAGACGATACTCGATACTCATCATATCACTTTATTACTTGCGATGTGTATACTTGCACCGTTTGCGTTGCACTCAATACGCACAACAAGTTTTTTGGCACCGCTACCGGGGATTGGCAATTGGTGTTAGTTGTTTTTGTTATTGCATTTCTTAATTATTATTTTTACTAACTTTTATTTTTTTTGTTTTATAAAAAAATATTTTCAGTTGTGCTTCAAAGTTAAGGGACATCAACATGTGGGGTAATAAAAGTCGATCTATTCTAGTGTTGATGTGGGAAGATATGAATCAATCCAGTCAAGAATTTCTTACACCCTTCGATGATTACCTATACCAACTGAGAAAAGCCCAAAGAGCCTATACCGTGGAAAACTCTTGTGCTTGTTGTGGAGAACATCATGTGATTCAAAATTGCCCTCACATTTCCGGTGCATATGACTACATGGAGGACCATAGATGGAACCAACAACAAAATCCTTCATGGTATGATCAAAAAGCTTAAATTTTTTTACTATAACAATTTTTCTGCAGCAACAGACATGCCTTGGCAATGTAGTCCTTATCAACAGCCTAGTGTCACGGCAACAAATATGTCATGGCAATGTATTCCTCGTACAGAGCTATCAAAGTCCATGGATACGAGTATAGCCAAGATGGATGTACTCTTGAGAGAAGCGGAAGATCGATCGAGGAGATTAACATATGTCATGGATAACATGCACGAACAATTCATTCTTAGGGATATGGAAGTCCCAAGGCAAAAGGATAGGGAGTAATGCAAAGAGAGCTCTTCGATGTGTGAGGACCAACTAAAACCTCAAAGTCGAGAGCTTGCCAATGAGAGAGACTGCCTAACACATGATGAGCCTATGCAACGAATTGCCATGGAAAAGATTGAGGAGCCTGAACAAAGCGATGTCGTAATAACACTCAGTACGGCTAAGAAGAGTGATGCTACAACAAATTCCGAGGAATCTGATGCCCAGAATGTTACAACGTTGATGCTTGATATTTATCATATCACTTTATTACTTGTGACATGTATACTTGCACCGTTTGCGTTGCACTCAATATGTATAACACATGTAGATTGCATGGTGTGTTAGTTTGCATGTTGATTAGACGTGTAAGTTGCATTTAGAGCATATAGTTTAATTATTTCACTATATGTTACTTACATGTAATATTATTTTAGGTGAATGTTTGATAATTTATCATATTTTAATAAACATTTAATCTTGTGTCTTCCTTGCATATTAAAGTGATAAATATTAGGTGTATTTTAGGACATTTATTTGCTGCAAATTAGTGCATTTTTCCTATACAATTTGTAACGCCCCGGTTTAGGGCCCAAGAGTTATCGTTTTGATCTAGGACTAGTTTTAGGTTAAATTTAAATTAAAATGTGATTTTTATAAAAGTGCCATTATTTACAATAACGTCATTAATGAGATTTTGAAAGGGGTTTTGGGATTTGAAGAGTCATCTTCATTGCAAAAACCTAAAAGCTCAAACTTTCTTCCAAAAGCCCCCACCATCTCTTCCTTGACTCAAAGGCTTTTCCATAGAATATTTTCAAATGTAATCATCACTTTTACCTTGGCTTTTATTTATTAAATCTTATCTTTTTGAAAACCTAACAAAATATTAATTTTTCATTTTGGGTTCCAAAGTTTTGATGGAAAAGAGATGGGTTTATGAAATTTTCGTATGGATTTTTAATGGGTGCTTGGTGGGATGTTTTTGAACTATTTTTGGTTACTAAATAATGTTAATAAGTAGCTTAAAACCATAAAACCCGAAACTAGGTGCAGTGGGTAAGTTTTGAAGGTGAAAAGTGATATTTTGGCTTAGTTTTGTGGTAAAACGAGGGCTGGAGGTATACGGACCTAGGCTGGGTGTTTTTAGCTGTTAATTGGTGGATTTTGAAGGTTTAAAATGCTGGGTAAAGCAAGATTGTGTTTGGATGATGTTTTGGCAATGTTTCGGTTGATTTCGGCTTTGTTTTGATTGAATAGATGCGTCGATTGATGGACTATTGCTTTTCAGTGAATTTATGGAAGAGTAGGGGAGTGATACTTTGTTTTTGGTTGATTAAAAATAGGGGAAACAAGTTTTGGTCCTCTGGACGCGAGGCTGGGTGTTTCGGAGGCTTGAATCGGGGATTCGGCTATCGTTTGGGCTCTATCGGTGAGTGGAAATTGTTTTGAAGCTTTAAATTGTTCAACGAGGTTTCTTGGGGTTTGGGTGGAGCCTTAGGGGCCAACCTAAACCCGAGTGTAAGTTGTCCAAGTTTGTCTCGTTTTGTGAATTGTTGGCTTATGGGCTTATTTGTGTTGTGGTATGAATTATACAATGCTTTTGCCTCCCTTTTTAATGTTGTTGTGTTGTCTTAGTTGATGTCAAGCCTCACGTGATGGTTAGTCATTGTGTACGGTGATGTGTAGTCCCACCGGTAGTGACTAGTAGATGAGTACGGTGATGTGTAGTCCCACCGGAAATATGCTAGTTGTTGTGTACGGTGATGTGTAGTCCCACCGGGAATGGTTGTGCATGTGCATACCACGTTTCGCTTATGCTTGTGTATTATTACATCTCTTTCTTAAGTGGTTTTACTTTTAAAACTAAGATATATGTTTTAAACTACATTGTTGTTGTGTTTTAGAGCTCCGCTCACTAAGCTTTCAAGCTTACGCTCTCTTTTTCCAATAATGCAGATCGTTTGTAGCTTTGGAGGCAAGCGGGGCAAGGGAGGAGTCCTTCGTGTTCTTGGCTAGCTCAAAGTATGATTTTACTAGTTGTAATAACACTTAGGCAATGGGAATACTAGACCATGTTAGGGAGTTGGTGTTCAAACTCCTATGTTTGGCTTTTGTTAATGTTGCTCACATGTTCTAAATGATTATATCATGTTATGTTGAGGTTTGTTATGGCCTTGGATTAATTGCTATGTGTTTTGACTTGTTGGTGTTTTTGAATTAAAGTGTTCTTTTGAGCTTTTGGGTTTGAGATCCCTTTTTGTGTGGATGCATGATTGAAGCTCGCCCTTAGGGTGTTTTGCCTCTAGATTGTTTGTATAATAAGTTACCATGTGGTTTGTGATGTTTCGAGGTAAGTTTGGGAACGTTTGGAGATGCCGAAATGCATTTTCGGGCCAAACTGTGTCTAGGCATTTCGAAACGTCTGAAATGGTTTTGGAACGGCCAAGCTCCAGGGGCACCCGTATCGGAACGTGGGTGGTGCAGTTTCGGTATGATTTTCCACCGGAGGCTCCTGTTTCGAAACAATATGGGGCCGTTTTGGTACGTTTTTCCACTAGAGGCTCCTGTTCCGGAACCATGAGACACTGTTCCGGAACGGCTTGGTGTTACTTTTTGAATGAAGCCCGCGTTTCGGAACGGGTAGACCCGTTTCGAAACGCATGTAGTTAAAAGGGTTAAAAGGCATCTTTGAAGGTTTCCAAATGTTTCGTTTTAGTCCCTACTTCTAGTATGCTTCCTAAACGAGTTTATATGTGTCCTTTGTGATGGTTTTGCCTCGTGTGCATGAAACTTGACTAATAAACTACTTGGTAAGTTTAAATTATCGCATGCCCTCTGTTTGGGTCGTATCCGTGATTGTCCTTTCGCGGTTTGCCATCTCACATATGTTTAAACATGGTATATAGACAAGGTTAATAAAAGAAAAAAATAGGGTTTCTAATCGGAGTGAGGCCTTAGCAGGTTTCACTTCGGTTTTCCCTGTGTAACCCGTTCGGTTCGGTCTGCTGGCTAGACCGAGATGAAGGGGTTACATTTGGTGGTATTAGAGCCTCGATTACGAGGTTTCCCGGGAAGGTAAGTCAGGTAAGTTGGTTTGTTTGGTATGTTTGCCATCGCACGGTGTGTGGAAGCATGATTTCTCGTTCTTATTGTTGGTTGAAGTTTAGTCGAGTGTTCCCATTGCTAGGTGTTGTTATTAGAAAATGGTTTTGGTTTAAAGAGCTTGAGAACTTGGATCCTTGCCCTTGCTAACTTAATGTTTTCTTGTGTGTGATGTGTTTATTGTTTAGATTTTATCTTCGTTATGGTAAGACCGAGAGGACGGCCTAGAGCGGGTGACCAGGCACCCGGGGATGTACCTCCTGCTCCCGATGGTAATGGGGTGGATGTCGGAGCTAATGTGCCTCAGGCCGGTGCGAATGTTGGAGGAAATGAAGCTCAGGCTGGTCAGAGCCAGGCAGGTGCGAACATGACTCATTTGATTCAGACTATAGCCGGGGCCTTTCAGACAGCTTTGGCTGGTATACATGCTGCAGCACCACCTCAGGGTGCGGGGACAGGTTTACCCCTTGAGAGGCTTCGTAGCTTGGGCGGAGTTGAGTTTCGTGGTTTGACTCCCGAGGGTTCAGAGGCTTGGCTCGAGAGCACTACACGTATCTTATGCCAGATGGAGTGCTCAGACACTCGTAAGTTGGGTTGTGTCGTCTCCTTGCTTTAGGGAGATGTGTATGCTTGGTGGACTATCGTTACTTCGGGTGTGGCAGAAGCAGATGTCACTTGGTAATTCTTTAGAACAGCCTTTAAGAAGAAATATCTTGGAGTCCGATATCAGGATGAAAAGAAGAGAGAATTTATGGCCTTGGTTCAGGGTAGTAAGACGGTGTCAGAGTATGAGGTTCAGTTTGTGAGGTTGAGCCAGTATGCACCTGAGTTGGTTCCCAGTGAGAGGGAACGATGTGAGTGTTTCCGTTATGGTTTGACTAGGGATGTGAAGACTTATATGCTCGCTTCTGATTACACCGAGTTTGATGTTTCGGTCTCTAGGGCCAAGGATATCGAGCAGAACTTAGGCTCGAGTACTCGTGCTAGTGGGTCTGATTCCAGGAAAAGACATGCGGATTGGGATAGAGATCATGCCAAGAGGCTTAGAGATAAGAGGTATCAGCACGATTCGAGACATAGGAGCGGTACTCATGGACGGGGCCATCAGGGCCAAGGAGCTGTTGTTCACACTCCTGAGTGCACTAGATGCGAAAGACGCCATCCGAGCGAGTGCATGGGTACCTTTGGGGTATGTTGGAACTGTGGTTCCCGAGATGATTTGAGGTGTAATTGTCCACACCGGCTAGGGTCGGACCGGCTCCAGCTAGGGGGTTTGAGCATTAAAGAGGCCGTGGGCGTGGTCGAGGTAATTTTCAGCCGAGGAACGATGGTCAGAGGAACTTAGCTCATGTGGTGGCAGTTTAGCCCGAGGGTGGAGGACCGGCTTGGGTGTATGCACAGTGAGAGGCTGGGAATGACACGGATGTCATCACAGGTAATTTCTCGTTACAGTCTTTGACTTTGCTTTCTTTGATAGATTTGGATTCGACACATTCGTACATTTTGGGTGAACATGCAAGGTCTCTAGGTTTACCGTATGAGTGGTTAGAAGTAGATGTGAATGTTACTAGTTCTTTTGGTGAGACCGTGGTAGTTAGGAAGATGTATATGAGGTGTCTTTTGATGATTCAGGGCCATGTGTTTCCGGTTGACATGATGGAATTGTCTTTCTATGGTTTTGATGTGATTTTGGGCATGGATTGGTTCGTAGAGCATAGAGCTAGGGTAGACTTTGAGGCCAAGAGAGTCTCCTTGAGGCTTACGGATGATTTTGAAGTTGTAGTGGTTGGCAAGAACATTAAGTTCTTGTCCAATGTTGTTTCTACCTTAAAAGCTCAGAGATTGATGGATTCAGGTTGTCAGGCGTATTTGGCTTATGTGATGAATCCGAATACGAGTGAGGTTAGACCGCAAGACATCAGAACAATTTGTAATTTTCCGAGTGTTTTTTCGGAAGAGTTGTCGGGTTTGCCTCCAGATAGGGAAGTTGAGTTTGCTATTGAGACGTATTCTGGTTCTGCATCCGCGTCTATTGCTCCATATAGAATGACACCGAAAGAGTTGAAAGAGTTGAAGACACAACTTCAGGAACTGTCAGATAGAGGTTTCATTAGGCCTAGTATTTCTCCGTGGGGTGCTCCGGTCTTGTTTGTGAAGAAAAAGGACGGCAATATGAGGATGTGTATAGACTATAGGCAGTTGAACAAGGTAACCGTGAAAAACAAGTACCCTTTTGTCGCGGATAGATGACTTGCTTGATCAGTTTAGAGGTGCTTCAGTGTTTTCGAAGATTGATTTGAGATCGAGTTACTGTTGAGTGTATAAAATTTCTATATTTTACCCCTCATTTACCCATATTTCTGCTGCATTCAAGCATAATTCATTGCATTTAGGATAAATTTCTGCATATACATCACAATTAGATAAAATGGCACAGTTGCTACTGATTTTGGTTACTTTTGCAGGTATCTGCTGCGACAGACTCAGGGCAACAAAGGAACAGAGGCGGATCGCAGAGCTAGAGTCGAGAAGCAGACGCTGTCGTGGTAGCCATGACGACATAATAGTGAGGTGGAAAAGTGAAGTGGAGCTCGACAGATAGAGGATTTCAAGCCGGTCTGTCGTGGACCACTCCTATATTTTTCTGAGCCCTAAAGCAGAATGAAGGCCAAGCCGAAAGTCTAAGGAAGAAACTCAAATCAAGAAAAGGGGACGAATTAAAGGCATCTACTCAGAAGATTTAATCTTTAATAGAGTTGTACTTTAGTTTAAACTTGTATTCTTGCCATAATAGAAAACTTGGACCAAAAGCCTAGAAAGAAACATTTCAGACTCACTTGCCTGCGAAACTGCCTTACAATGATTTTAGGAAGATTTTTCTTTGAGCTTAAGTTAGAAAAAACTAAAGGAGCCTAAGAATTGCCTCCATAAAAGATGAAGTCTAAGGTTAGAAAAAACTAAAGGAGCCTAAGAATTGCCTCCAGAAAAAATGAAGTTGAGTCAAGAGTAAAAAAAACTAAAGGAGCCCAAGAATTGCCTTTAGAAAAATGAATTGGCATAAAACTCAAAGTTTGTAAGCATAACTATTCTGGTAAGCTAAGGGAGTCTAGGCACATATTTGTTCACAAAACCTGTACACACTGCACAAGAACTATAGAATTGTTCTGGATAAGTCCAGAAACGCCCGACAAGGTATTGCTCTTGATAGTGAATGTGTGGTAGGTAATGAAAAGTTCACTGAATTAAGCCAAGCCAAAAAGTTTTTATTTTTAGTTAGGTAGTATTTTCTTGAGGACAAGCAAGAACTTGAGTTTGGGAGTGTGTTGAGTGTATAAAAGTTCTATATTTTACCCCTCATTTACCCATATTTCTGTTGCATTCAAGCATAATTCATTGCATTTAGGATAGATTTCTGCATATACATCACAATTAGATAAAATGTCACAATAGCTACTGATTTTGGTTATTTTTGCAGGTATCTGTTGCGGCAGACTCGGGGCAGCAAAGGAACAGAGGTGGATCGTAGAGCTGGAGTCGAGAAGCAGACGCTGTCGTGGCTACTGCCGTGGCAGCTATGACACAGAATGGTGAGGTAGAAAAGTGAAGTGGAGCTCGACAGATAGAGGATTTCAAGCCGGTCTGTCATGGACCACTCCTATATTTTTCTGAGCTCTGAAGCAGAATGAAGGCTAAGCCCAAAGTCCAAGGAAGAAACTCAAGTCAAGAAAAGAGGATGAATTAAAGGCATCTACTCAGAAGATTTAATCTTTAATAGAGTTGTACTTTAGTTTAAACTTGTATTCTTGCCATATTAGAAAACTTGGACCCAAGGCCTATATAAAGGCATGTAATTCGACCTAGGGAAGGATATCTCATTCCTAGCCGTCTTCCCCTAAACCCTTGTCGTTTTCCCTTCTCCATCATGTTCTAAACTCCCTCTAGGGCTAAAGGGTTGATTCTGTAAAGTAGTTGCAAGGATTATATTGTTTTAGGAATTTTCTGTCATGAAATAAAAGCTTCAAGTTTATTTATTCTGGTTTTTCATATCTCGCAAGAGTATCGGGAGAGCATTGTGAGGTTATCCATTTGTTTGATATCGGGAGAGTCAAGCATACGAAAGGAATAAATACGCGTTTTCCAGTTTATGGTTAAACCATCTCGGCTTAGGGATAAGTACGAGGTTAAGTGGCTAAGGAAGAATTCAATAACATTGGTTTTCACCCTTCGATTCACACCGGGAGGTATCATCTAAGAAGTGTTCATCAACAGAACTTGGGCCTAGGGATAGGACAAGTCATAGCAGGGATTCTTGCCAAGCTTGAAGTATAGAGTTGTTGATCGCTGCCGCGACATCAACAGACCTCTGTCGCGACAGGTGCTGTTGCGACATGAATGACAACAAACGACAGAAGTTTCTCTAACAGTGCAACACCTGCAATACTGAGCAAATCAATATCGGCCCATTCCTTAAATATGATTCCTTATTCTTTTACTTTAGTTGTTTATCAAGATTATTTCACCAATTCAATTCAACTATTTCTTTCTCTTATGCAGTAATTCAAGGATAGAGTTATTTCCAGTCCCTGTGGAGACGATATCCGATACTCCAAGTATCACTTTACTACTTGCGTCGTGTACACTTGCACTATTTGCGATAGGACTCTTTTACACGCAACAGTTACTATCAGTTGAATGTAAAGGATGTGGACATACCGAAGACAGCCTTCCGTACACATTATGGGCATTATGAGTTCTTGGTAATGCCTTTCGGTTTGACTAATGCTCTAGCTGCATTTATGGATATGATGAATCGAGTGTACCACGAGTTTTTGGATAGGTTGTGGTCGTGTTCATAGATGATATCTTAGTGTACTCTAGGACCAAGGAAGAGCATGATGAGCATTTGCGACTAGTGCTTCAGACCTTGCTTGAAAATCAGTTGTTTGCCAAGTTGAGTAAATGGGAGTTTTTGATTAGGGGGTAATCTTCTTAGGTCATGTGATCTCATCCAATGGAATTAGTGTGGACCCCAAGAAGATAGAAGCAATAGTGGGTTGGAAGCAACCGAAGTCAGTGACCGAAATCCGTAGTTTCCTAGGCTTGGTGAGGTATTATCGAAGATTTGTCGAGGGATTTTTGAAGATTGCGGTACCCTTGACTAAATTGCTTCAGAAGAATGTTTCGTATGTATGGTCAGATGCAAGACAACAAGCGTTTGAGAAGTTGAAGAAAGCTTTGACCGAAGCTCCTATTTTGATTCAGCCTGAACCGGGGAAAACGTTTGTGATTTACAATGATGCATCGTATGTAGGTTTAGGTTGTGTGCTTATGCAAGAGGGTAAGGTTGTAGCTTATGCTTCGAGACAATTGAAGGGTCACGAGAAGAACTACCCCACTCATGATATAGAGTTAGCCGCGGTAGTGTTTGCTTTGAAGATTTGGAGGCACCATCTTTATGGTGAGAAGTGCACAATTTATACCGACCACAAGAGTTTGAAATACTTGATGACCAGAGAGAGTTGAACCTTAGACAACGTAGGTGGATAGAGCTTCTTAAGGACTATGACCTTACGTTAGAGTGCCACCCGAGTAAGGCAAACGTAGTGGCTGATGCTTTGAGCAGTTGAGTTACGAGCTATGTTTGCGAGATTGAGTGTGTCACGGGATGGCAGTTTTATAGTCGAGCTACAGGTTAAACCTTTGTTGGTTCAGTTGATTCGAGAGAAACAGTTGCAAGACGAGTCGTTGGCACCTCACGTGCAAGATATGGCCGAGGGTAGGCCTACAGATTCCTGCTTTGGCGAGAATGGGATCCTATGTTTCAAGGATAGGATAGTAGTTCCAGAAGATGCTGAGTTAAGGCGTACTATCTTGAATGAAGCACATAACAGTCCTTTTGCTATGAATCCGGGTAGTACGAAGATGTACCGTGGGTTAAAAGAAGAGTACTACTGGATTGGGTTGAAGAAAGACATGGCCGAGTTTGTGAGTAAGTGTATGGTATGTTAGCGAGTTAAGGCCGAGCATCAGTTTCCTTCAGGTTTGTTACAGCCGTTGAAGATTCTGGAATGGAAGTGGGAACATATTACCATGAACTTTGTGTCAGGTTTACCTTCGACTACTTCAAAGAAGAATTCAATGTGGGTGATAGTCGACAGATTCACTAAGTGTGCCCATTTCATACATGTACATACTACCTACACCTTAGATAAGTTGGTTGGTCTGTACATCAGTGAGATAGTGAGGTTGCATGGGGTACCAAAATCGATTGTATTAGACCGAGATCTGAGGTTTACAACTAGATTTTGGGAGTGTTTGCATCGTGCCTTGGATACTTGGTTGAACTTAAGCACTTCGTATCACCCGCAGTCAGAGAGAGTTATTCAGGTGTTGGAGGACATGTTGAGGTGTTGCATCATCGACTTTCAGGGTTCTTGGGAGAAACATTTACCGTTAGTGGAGTTTGCATACAACAACAGTTATCAGACTAGTATTCAGATGGCACCGTATGAGGCTCTGTATGGTAGGAGGTGTAGAACACCTATTTGTTGGGTCGAGGTTGGGCATAAGCTTGTACATATGCCTGACTTGCTCAACGGCACTGCCGAGAAGGTAAAACTGATATGTGATTGCTTGAAGGCAGCTTCAGACAGACAGAAATCGTATGTCGATTTGAAGCGAAAGGAGATATAGTATGTCGTGGGCGAAAAAATGTTTTTGAAAGTCTCACCTTGGAAGAAGATGATGAAGCTTGGTAAGAAAGGTAAGTTGAGCCCGAGGTTCATTGGTCCTTACGAGGTAGTTGAGAGGATTGGTCCTGTTGCTTATAGATTGAGACTGTCGACAAAGTTAGAGAAGATTCACGATGTGTTCCACGTTTCGATGCTTCTGAAGTATAGTTCAGATCTGTCTCATGTAATGCCAGTGGAAGATATCGAGTTGAACTCCGACCTGTCGTATGATGAAGAGCCGGTTGAAATTCTTGCTACGAATAGGAAAGTGTTGCATGAAAGATCTATCGAGTTAGTTAAAGTTTTATGGAGACACCGAGGTGTGGAAGAGGCTACTTGGGAGAGGAAGGAAGACATGGACAAACAATTTCCGTATCTCTTTCCGTCAGGTAATTTTGAGGACGAAATTCCTTAAATGGGAGAGAGTTGTAACACCCCGGTTTAGGGAACGGGAGTTATCGATTTTGATCTAGGACTAGTTTTGGGTTAAATTCAAATTAAAATGCTGATTTTTATAAAAGTGCCATTATTTACAATAATGTCATTAATGAGGTTTTGAAAGGGGGGGTTTTGGGATTTGAAGAGTCATCACTTTTATCTTGGCTTTTATTTATTAAATCTTATCCTTTTGAAAACCTAACAAAATATTGATTTTCCATTTTGGGTTCCAAAGTTTTGATGGAAAAGAGATGGGTTTATGAAATTTTCGTATGGGTTTTTAATGGGTGCTTGGTGGGATGTTTTCGAACTATTTTTGGTTGCTAAATAATGTTAATAAGTAGCTTAAACCCATAAAATCCGAAACTAGGTGCAGTGGGTAAGTTTGGAAGGAGAAAAAGTGGTGTTTTTGGCTTAGTTTTGTGGTAAAACGAGGGCTGGAGGTATACGGACCTAGGATGGGTGTTTTTAGATGTTAATTGGTGGATTTTGAAGGTTAAAAATGCTGGGTAAAGTCAGATTGTGTTTGGATGATGTTTTGGTAACGTTTCGGTTGATTTCGGATTTGTTTTGATTGAGTAGATGTGTCGATTGATAGACTGTTGCTTTTCAGTAAATTTATGGAAGAGTAGGAGGAGTAATACTTTGTTTTTGGTTGATTAGAAACATGGGAAACGAGTTTGGGTCCTTTGGACACAAAGCAGGTAGTTCGGAGGCTTAAATCGGGGATTCAGCTATCGTTTGGGCTCTATCGGTGAGTGGAAATTGTTTTGAAGCTTTAAATTGCTCAACAAGGTTTCTTGAGGTTTGGGTGGAGCCTTAGGGGCCAACCTAAACCCGAGTGTAAGTTGTCCAAGTTTGTCTCGTTTTGTGAATTGTTGGCTTATGGGCTTATTTGTGTTGTGGTGTGAATTATACAATGCTTTTGCCTCCCTTTTTAATGTTGTTGTGTTGTCATAGTTATTTTCAAGCCTCACGTGATGGTTAGCCGTTGTGTACGGTGATGTGTAGTCCCACCGGTAGTGACTAGTAGATGAGTACGGTGATGTGTAGTCCCACTGGAAATATGCTAGTTGTTGTGTACGGTGATGTGTAGTCCCACCGGGAATGGTTGTGCATGTGCATACCATGTTTCGTTTATGCTTGTGTATTATTACATCTCTTTCTTAAATGGTTTTGCTTTTAAAACTAAGATATATATTTTAAACTGCATTGTTGTTGTGCTTTAGAGCTCTGCTCACTAAGCTTTTAAGCTTACGCTCTCTTTTTCCAACAATACAGATCGTTAGTAGCTTCGTAGGCAAGCGGGGCAAGGGAGGAGTTCTTGGCTAGCTCAAAGTATGGTTTTACTAGTTGTAATAACACTTAGGCAATGGGAATGCTAGACCATGTTAGGGAGTTGGTGTTCAAACTCCTATGTTTGGCTTTTGTTAATGTTGCTCACATGTTCTAAATGATGATATCATGTTATATTGAGGTTTGTTATGGCCTTGGATTAATTGTTATGTGTTTTGACTTGTTGTTTTTGAATTAAAGTGTTCTTATGAGCTTTTGGGTTTGAGATCCCTTTTTGTGTGGATACATGATTGAAGCTTGCCCTTAGGGTGTTTTGCCTCTAGAATGTTTGTATAATAAGTTACCATGAGGATTGTGATGTTTCGGGGTAAGTTTGGGAACGTTTGGAGATGCCGAAATACATTTTCGGGCCAAACTGTGTCCAGGCATTTCAGAACGTTTGATATGGTTTCGGAACAGCCAAGCTCTAGAGGCACCCATATCGGAACGGGGGTGGTGCCGTTTCGATACGATTTGCCACGGAGGCTCCTGTTTCGGAACCATGTGGGGCCGTTTCGGTACGTTTTGTCATTGGAGGCTCCTGTTCCAGAACCATGAGGAACCGTTCCGGAACGGCTTTGTGTTACTTTTTGAATGAAGCCCGCGTTTCGAAACAGGTAGACCTATTTCGAAACGCATGTAGTTAAAACGGTTAAAAGGCATCTTTGAAGGTTTCCAAATGTTTCGTTTTAGTCCATAATGCTCGTATGCTTCCTAAATGAGTTTATATGTGTCCTTTGTGATGGTTTTTGCCTCGTGTGCATGAAACTTGACTAATAAACTATTTGGTAAGTTTAAATTATTGCATGCCCTCTGCTTGGTTCGTATCCGTGATTGTCCTTCCGCGGCTTGCCATCTCACATAGGTTTAAACATGGCATATAGACAAGGTTAATAAAAGAAAAAAATAGTGTTGCTAATCAGAGTGAGGCCTTAGCGAGTTTCGCTTCGGTTTTCCCCGTGTAACCCGTTCGGTTCGGTCTGCTGGCTAGACCGGAACGAGGGGGTTACACAATTGATAGTTGCATTATTGTGGCATTCTTGCACATTAATTTTTCTTTCTTAGTGTGATATTGTGTCATGTATTCTTGCATATTGAATGAAGGTAAACTAGTGTCTTAGTGTGATATTGTGCTACATTTATTGTTTTGTCGCATCAAATCATGCACTACTTTTCTTTGCTAGAGAATCCAATCCCCAAACATTCCACCACAACACCCTCACACCTCATCCTATCGTGGTTAATCACCCTTCTTAATTAACTAGGCAATATCCTTCACAGTCGCCTCTTCTATCCTAGTTATAGTAGCCCACCAAAACTTACCCAATTGAACAATCGCACGAACCTCTCTCAATATCACATGTTGTCGATTGAAGAAATTTGAGAGTGAGAGTGATCCATTAGCAATCACTTAATTTGAGGTTGCCTTACTTTTAAACCTTCCATTACCCTACTTACGCAATTTACCAGCTGTCTCCTTACGTTTTGAGGTGCCAAGGAATTCAAGATTATAGCTGACATGTACTTTACTTTTTTAACAACCCCATTATTCAGCCATCCTGATCCGCTTCTATAAGAATACGAATTTGGCTCTAATGCCACTTCACCACATCTGACCATCTCTCCCAAAATCACAACCACATTTGCAAACAAACCTCACGACCAAGCATGCATTGGCAGTCCACCAAGCTCGACGATTTTCAGTATCTAATACATGTTCCCAATTATGTACCTTCGAGAAACACTTGTTCAATTCTCCTCATTGGTGAACATCATCAAAATTATAGAGCCCAAAGTCTTCATCACCGAGAATTCATCCAACTCGACCTCCTTTAATTCATTTTCCAATGACACAATCCCCCTCGGGTGACAACACCATGCTATAGCACAATTTTGTAAGATAGCCACTTTGCCCTTATAAATAACATCTTGTACTCTTCGAAACTTTCCCTGATTTTACAACTCGCATGCCCCCACTCCAGAATTTTGTTTGCACATCATGCCATCATCCTTTTTATGCCACCAAAAATTATCTATCGTCGCCCATTGGGCAACGGATACCCGCAATCGTGATCTATAAATCTACATATTATGTAATCTTTCAATCTTTCTCGTCGCCTCCTTTTCTGACGACATTCGAACAAAGTCAAACCTAGATCCATCTCTTGTTCGCTTTGAAGGGATGAAAACATCTAATGCTTCCCATGGATCAAACACCTGCTATAACCTTTTGCAATAAATTTGTTATGATACATTGCCCACAAAGATCGTCCATCACGCCCTTTGGACGTTTACCATTCTTTAATTGATATATTTCTATCCTTTTTAAAGGAAAAAGTTTCATTTATGGAGGGTTATTCAGCGCCACGGGACATTAGATAACATATTTCCATGAAGTTAATATTTCATGCATAATGTTTGTAGACATAATTGATAGGCTCTATGTACTTCAACCGTATATTGCTGATGAAAAGTGTGATGGACTCCTTTGAATTTGGGAAGCAAGAACCGAAATAAAAATGATAATTTGGCACGATCGATTTTAGAGTGGTTCGAACTTCTCAACTAAGGTCTACATCCACTACCTTAGCATTCACACTAAGGATTTCCCAATTCACTCATGAATTCTTTCCTTTTTACAGGCTCAAGGAGATAACCTTTACATCCCTATCTTTTCAAAGGCTAAGATAGAACCTCTCCCTAGTTTTTATAAGGCTCAACTATAACCTATCCCTCAACCATGAGGTCTTGATATTTGTAAACAAAATATCTCTCTAGGTTTACACAATTTAACTCACTAGGATTAGACAAAAGAATTGCAAGAGATAAACAAAATATACAATGAAAACTCTACTCTCTTGATCTTTAAGCTTGGATGTCCATCATCTTCTTCTTCTTCAAGTGTCATTGGCTTGTATTTATAGGGTGGAATGAAAAACTAGCCGTTTATAGCAGTTGGAGATGAAAACTAGCCGTTTATAGTCGTTGGGGATGACAATTAGTTGTTATGAAAAACTAGCCGTTGGGGGCTTTAATTCCAGCAATAAATTCATTTCTGCAACCTTGGGTATCAGTACTCGAAAGTGGGTATCGGTACCTGCCCAAACAAGAAAGAGTCGTTGCACATAAATGTAGAGCGTATCAGTACACGATACATTCATATCGGCATGGTACTTCGGGTATTGGTACAGAGGCTTCTGTATTGGTACGCGAAGTGGTTAATGAAAAACTTAAAACAAAAAGCGTATCGGTACGGGCAGCTTCGTATCGGTACCGAAGGCCTGTTTTTTACTTTTAAATGCCTTTGAAAATATTTGTTTGAGTCAAAAACACTTTAAAACAATTTTAAACATATTTTTAAAGTATTTTGGACTTTTAAATATTTTTGTAATTTTATTTAAGTCCTAAAATATTTTTCATTGAGTTATATCAAAATAATTATTTTAATAATAATTATTTTAAAATAAAATTTGTTCAAAAATTATTTTAAAATAAAATTAATTGAGTTTAATTTTAATTTTTTAATAATATATCATCTTCTTATTCATTGATTGTGTATAAAATTTTACACCTTGATCAAAATATGAATCCAAAATAATTAATAAATTGGTTTTTGGTTTCAAGTCAAGACTTCAATTTTAATTTTTTTTTTATCAGGATACTAATTTTTTTTAATAGTTAGCCAATTAAATCAACCCATGTTGATATTACATTTTTATTTATTATATCACTTGGGGAAAAAAGAGTAAGGAGTTAATCTAAGCCATCAATTTCTCCCATCCAACGATCCAAAAAACATGTAAAACTTAAAGAGTTTTACACTGTGTAAATTGATCCTAACTCATATATATATATATATATATATATATATATATATATATATATATATTGCTTATAATGTTTGGTTTATAGTGACAATACAAAAAAGGGTGGGGGGAGCGTAACGATAAATCACTTTCCTCTAAGAAAACGGATGTAATTTGAGTAGGAGACATTTCCCAAACTTTTCGCTAAGTTGATTGAGGCATTTTATCATAAGAGATTTAGAGTTTAACTTAATTAACTCATTACTTTCTAGAGGTGTTGTTTACTGAAAATAAAACAAATTTTATCGTGAGCCGGTCAGGAACGGACACAAGACTTTATGTTAGGGGACGAACATATAAACTTCTAGGGTTGCGAACTTATAAAATTTTAGGGGATACGAAAATAGATTTTCGATAAAAAAATATATAGAAAATTTTTAAATCATATACGAATTTCAAATTTTTAGGAGTGATGATGGCCCCCTCCTCTCCCCTGTTCATCCTGTGCTGATCATTTTTATCATCAAGCTTTGATTTTTTTTTCTTAGTTTATATGGTCCTTATTGCAATATTCAAGAGGATATGTGTCGAACGAGTTTAAATGTGTACTTTCATCTAATAAGATGAGATTTGTCTAGTTTAAAATTGTATTAAAAAACGGTAGTAGAATGGATTTTAGGTACCGAGTTGAATTCTTAAAAAGCCCCAAGTCTGCAATCTCTATATCTCTGTGATATGGACACATGCATGGACTATTTTGAAGCAAATTAAATCGGTTTTTATGGTTAAGTAACTTTTGACAAGCGCGCATATACCAAGGGGAGTGAAAAGGCTAGCAAGATAGAGTAAAATAAGAATATCTTTCTATAATATAATCTTTGGGGTTCTATTTATAACTAGCTCAGCATGTGAATCAGCAGTAGATTTTGTTAGCATGTTGATGTGTGTCGAGAATGAGCAAGATCAATAAATAAAAATAAAAGTTGAGAAATTTTTCCATGCAATTTAATGTTGCTGTTGGTGCACGTACCTTCCACATGGGAAAACAATCCCTTTATTCTTCCTACAAAGCTAGGTACCTGTACCTTCTCTCTGTTCCAGATAGTGACAGTGTTGGGGAATTTTACAATAGTTTTTCCTGTTCTTTACCTTTACTAGAGGAGTGAAGCTCAATCCGTGCAATTATATATTATTATTTTTTGTAATCAATGTTGCTGTTCTTTTAATAAAAGAAAAATAGTGAACCATCAATAGGTTTTAACAAAAAAAAATGAAACGTTATTATTTTTTGATAATTCAGATTCTGGGTAATTTTTCTGCATGATATATATATATTATTAAGAATTAAAATTAATAAACATATATTATCATCTAATCACATCTGACAGTTAAAAAAAAGGGTAAACTACATAAATAGTCCCCTGAATATGCTCTAATTATCTTTTGCATCCATCGACTATCAAAAGTTACAAACCGGTTCTCCGACTTAAATAAAGTAACAAATTGGTCCAACACCGTTAAAAATCTAACTGTTGGTGACGTGGCAGTTAATCAAATTGGTATACTAAAAATTTAACTCTTAAATTTTTAATTTTCTTACAATTTAGTCACCATCTTCATCATCTTACCGTCATAATCTTCACCATCCTTATTCCTCCTCTACCACTACTGCCACAACCTTAACTCTAGCCTCCAGTCTCTATCGTCAACAATTATGGAAAATCAACCCCTTTTTTACTTGCAAAACAAAGAATAGTTTACCCTAAAAGGAATTACAAAAGAACTAAAAAAGAAAAAATTATTTGACTCTTTAAACCGACACATTGAAATACCAGAAAATTAATCTACAGCCCATCTGCAGTTAAACAACTCTGATTTTGAAGGAGAAAAAGCTTTAGAGAGTTGAGAAATGAAAGGATAATTGGTAGAAAAATCTCCTAAAATAAAGCAAAACTGAAAAGTAAAATTTGGGTTTAGGTGTTTAGCTTAATTGCCAAATGATACGAGTGAATCAACAAATTTAATACTACATTACACCCTTGGTTTTGAAATGGCATTTTCTAAAGTCTAATACTTTTCAATACTGAAAAGTAAGATCTGGGTTTAGATGTTTAGCTTAATTGGTTTAAGCAATTATCCTTAAAGTTCGAAATTCAAATCGGCCTATCCGCAAGAGTACACACCAAATGGAAATATATTCTCAATCAAATCTTTTCAAATTTCATGCTCCAGAATATTGAAATTGCTAAAGAGGATTACTTTCCCCAAACCCATATTCAATTTGACCACATAATGCACGTTAAAAATTAATCTTTTCAAAACCCAGAAAAAGGGGCAAACCCGCTTCTCTGTTAGGAACAGTAACATAAACGACGGTGCTTGGAACAGTGTTGCTATTCGCTTCCATTTTTGGTTGCAGATAACAATAACCCATTATTGTTGATGAAGGAGATTGGAGGCTATTACATGTTGTGATAGTAGTAATAGTAATGGTGGAGTATGAATAAGGATGATGAATATTGTGATGGTAGTAGGATGATGAAGATGATGACTAAACTGTAACAAAATTAAAAAGTTGAGAGTTAAATTTTTAATATACCAATTTGATTAACTGCCACGTCACCAACCGTTAGATTTTTAACGGCGTTAGACCAATTTGTTACTTTTTTTAAGTCGAAGGACCAGTTTGTAACTTTTGATAGTCGGAGGATGCAAAAGATAATTGGAGCATAGTCGAAGGACTATTTATGTAGTTTACCCTAAAAAAAAATAGCAAGTCAACAATTTTACGGTCTTGCTTTTTACTACCTGCCCCAGGGTGTGTGTTTAAAAAAGCTTTGACATTTAATATAAAGAATATTGCAACAAACGATCTTTATTTTCCCTTTGTTCACACTTAGATCCTATGGCCAATGGCCTATATAATATATGCTTCAGGTTGTTTTAAAACAGTAGCAGATTCAGAAATTCAAAAATGAGGTGTAAAATATATTTTTTTAAACAGAGTATGCATATTTTCAATTTTTTCCTTTACACACTAAACTTAACTTACTTTCCAAATAATGGCTATAGAGTTGCTCCCCATGAGAGCCCATGCATTCACCCTTGCTTTAAAGGGAGACTATCTTATCCAATTCGATACATTGCTTACACTTATTTATTTGGATATATACAAATCTATTTATAATCACCTTAAAATTATTCAAAAAAGTTTTTCATATGTATATATGTTGGATTTATGTCGAATGTGAGTATTAAATATAAATATTATTAAAAGAAAATCAAATTAAGTTGATCATGCCCTAATCTAAGTCCGCAAAAACATGGGGTGGAACTACATGATTTCCATAAAATACTTTCAAGAAAAGGGAATCTAGTAGTAGGTTTTAGAAGAAAGGGTTAACTGCTATGATGGTCACTTATGTTTTCTCCAGTACAGAATTGGTCACCGATTCTGAAAAACGACCAGTAAGGTTACTTACGTTTTTTGGGCGTAAACTTTTGGTCACCTAGCCATTTGCTGCCGTTAGCCTTTGACGAGAGATTGATCTGAAACAAGAAAAAAAAGATAAATTACCTAGACAGTCGCTAAATTATTACTTCACTCCTATTTTGACCACCAACATAAAAACAATTTGTATAATTACACATTTAATCCTCCATATTTACATTTTTTTATTTCTTTTTCATCTAACTCAATCTCTAATATTCTACTATATTAATCCTCAATTCACACCGTATATTATAATTCATAACCGTATATATCCATGTTTCAAATAATGTTTGTAATCCTCAACTCAGAATTTTTAATCTTTCAAAAAATACCGAAATTTTGGAAATTTTACAAAGCAGTCCTTAAATCCCTAAAATTACCCAAACCCCCAATCGTCGCCGCTTCCGTCATCAATCATCGCCTTTGATTACACTCATTTGGTCGCCAGAGCATGGCGGTCATTTCCCCCAACACGACGTCACTGGAAACGGCAAACGACGTGCAACTAAACGTCGAACGCGAAATCAACGTCCTATTGGCACGTCGTTCATCGTTTTCGGTGACGTCGTGTTGGGGGAAATGGCTGCTGTGCTCCGGCGACCAAAGAAGTGTGGTCAGGGGTGGTGATCGGTGGCGGAAGCGGCGACGATTTGGGGTTTTGGTAATTTTAGGGATTTGAGAACTATTTTGTAAAATTTTCAGATTGAAGATTAAAAATTATGAGTTTTTTTTCATTAGATTGATTTTAAAAAATAAAAATAGTGCCACATGTCAAGCATTAATTGGTTGATAAATTTTTTAATGCCCCTTTAACGGTCTGGAACCTAAAACTATAACGGTTGAAACTTTGGACACCTATTTTTTTTTTAAAAAATACTTTAGGCACCTAAAGTTCAAAAAATGTATACTTTAGGCACCTATTTCCATTTAAGCCTTTCGAATATTCTATGTAAACATTGTTGCACGTAAATTGGGCATTATTTTGTACTGAACCATATTAAGAATTACAAACATTATTTAAAACATGAATTTATACGGTGATGGATTATAATATACGGTGTGAATTGAGGATTAATATAATAAAAAATTAAAGATTGAGTTAGCTGAAGAAGAATATGGAAGATGGCGGAGAGAGAAGAAATAAAAAAAATGTAAATGTGGAGGGTTAAATGTGTAATTATACAAAATATTTTTATTTCGGTGGTCAAAATAATAGTGAAGTAATAGTTTAAGGACTGTCAAGATAATTTATCCTTTTTTATTATCTCGGATCATCCTCTCGTTAACATTTAACAGCAACAAACGGCTGAGTGACCAAAAGTTTACGCTCCGAAAACGTAAGTGACCTTACTGGTAGTTTTTCAGAATCGATGATCAACTCTTTACCAGAAAAAACATAAGTGAACATTCCAATAGTTAACCTTTTATTAATTGTGCTCCTACCTTACAAGAAAATGTCATAGATCTCTAATCTTACAGTTTGTTAATTACTTTGATTAGGGTATACATGTTAAATTCTTTTTATGCATTTGAAAGATTAAAAATCCATACAATAAGTACTAGTTCAATTGATACTAATATTATTCAACTAACTTAATACTCATGAGTTTGAATTTGTTTAACCATCCAATATCTTTCACTTTAGAGAACATGTAGGGATGTAGGGATGGATGTAAGATTTTATATTAAGGGACGAACCTATAAAATTTTAGGGGACAAATTTATACAATTTTAAAAGGGCGTAAAAATATTTTTAATAAAAAATACATAAATTTTTTTAAAATAATCGTATACAAATTTTAAATTTTAGGGGCCGCCACCCTCGGAATGTTGTAAACCTTAACCATTGTTTAAATACAAGGGTCATTTCATATTCAATAATACTCTTATATAATATTATATGTGTGTGTATATAATCCCACCAATCTTCCATATGTTTAAACATATAAACATGCAATGAACTTGGCCAAACGTTGACAGTTAAACTACCAACTGCTTAAACTATACTGGTTTATAGTTTTTCTTCTTCTTTTCTGATGAATTCAACAACATTCTACTATTTGACGGTATTTTATGGCAAAACCATGTAGTTTTCAACTACGTTATTCAGATTCGAACGGGTGTTGGGTTAGGGTATATGTTCATTTGCCGACAAATTAGATTTTTTCTAGGGTTAACTACTGTGATGGTCACTTATGTTTCCCCCCAATACAGAATTAGTCACTGATTCTGAAAAAACGACCAGTAAGGTCACTTACGTTTTCGGGGCGTAAACTTTTGGTCACCTAGCCGTGTGTTGCCGTTAACCTTTGACGGGAGGTTGATCTGAAGCAATAAAAAAGGATAAATTACCTAGACAGTCCCTAAACTATTACTTCACTCCTATTTTGACCACTGAAATAAAAACAATTTGTATAATTACACATTTAATCCTCCACATTTACAATTTTTTTTCTTCTTCATCTAACTCAATCTCTAATTTTCTACTATATTAATCCTCAATTAACACAATATATTATAATCCATCACCGTATACATCCATGTTTCAAATAATGTTTGTAATCCTCAACTCAGAATTTTTAATCTTTCAAAAAATCCTGAAAATTTGAAAATTTTACAAAACAATCCTCAAATCCCTAAAATTACCCAAACCCCTAAATCGCCACCGCTTACGTTGACGTTCGGCTGGTATGTCGTTCACTGTTTCCGGTGACGCTGTGTTGGGGAAATGGCTGCCATGCTCCGGCGACGAAAGGGGTGTGGTCAGGGGCGACAATCGACGATGGAAGCAGCGGCGGTTTGAGAGTTTGAGTAATTTTTGGGATTTGAGGACTGTTTTGTAAAATTTTCAAAATTTCCAGATTAAAGATTAAAAATTTTGAGGATTTTTTTTCATTAAATTGATTTTAAAAATTAAAAATAGTTCCACATGTCGAGCATTGATTGATTGATAATTTTTTAACACCCCTTTAACGGTCTGACACCTAAAATTATAACAGTTGAAACTTTGGGCACCTATTTTTTTTTTAAAAATACTTTAGGCACCTATTTTCATTTAAGCCTTTCGAATATGCTATGTAAACATTGTTGCACGTAAATTGGGCATTATTTTGCACTAAACTATATTAAGAATTACAAACATTATTTGAAACATGGATATATACTGTGATGGATTAAAATATACGATGTGAATTGAGGATTAATATAATAGAAAACTAGAGATTGAGTTAGATGAAAAAGAATATGGAAGATGGTGGAGGAGAGAAGAAATAAAAAAATTGTAAATGTGGAGGATTAAATGTGTAATTAGATAAATTGTTTTTATTTCGGTGGTCAAAATAGGAGTGAAGTAATAGTTTAGGGACTGTCTAAGTAATTTATCCTTTTTTTATTGTTTCAGATCAACCTCCCGTCAAAGGTTAACGGCAACACACGGCTAGGTGACCAAAAAATTACGCCCCGAAAACATAAGTAACCTTACTGGTCGTTTTTCAGAATCGGTGACCAACTCTGTACTGGAGGAAAACATAAGTAACCATCCTGATAATTAACCCTTAATAAAATTACAGATTTCACTAGAAATTAAAATAATGTCATTTATAAATACACCATACGTTTGGTCCACATTTACATTGAATTTATGAGTAGTCACATATAAAATCTTACAGGGAATATTTTTTTCACAATAACATTTCATGAGGGTATAATTTGCATATCATAAAAATACCCATGACATGACACATGGTCCCTTCCTCGCATTCCATAACTAGAAAACCCTAGAGCTAGCCAAATGGGAGCTCTGCCCAACCTAATAATAATAATAATAATAATAATAATAATAATAATATTTTACATTATATCAAATCTTGATATGCTTATTAGTTAATTAACAAAGCCTCACATGCTTCCACTCTCGTTGTCTCCACCGGGGTCATTGCCATTCCACTGAGAAGGATAATAAAGCCCAGAATTTTGATTAAAAGAACCACCCCCGGAGCCGCCATGGCCAGCGGCTGATCTCCTCCCATACTGGGATGCCGCGGCGGGTGGAGGCTGCGGCATGTCATTGTAGGCATAGCGGATTATATCGGCATTGGTAGCATCCAGTTCCTTCTGGAGTCTCATGACTTGTCTCTGAAGGACTGAAATGGCTCCAACGCAGCCATAAACAGGATCTTTCATCCTTGCCTCAGCTTCATAGGCGAGGGAATTCACTGCATCTTCCCTTTGATGGGGCGCCACATCATTCAGCAATTTGCTCACATTGCTTGCACCGAATATTTTGTGAACGTTGATGAATTTTTGGGGCTCTTCCGGTGGGAAATAAGGTGCAAATACGCAATCTGGCATGCATTTTCTTCTCAAACACTTGCAGGCTGCACATGGTGGGTTTGAATAGCTTGAAGATGCCATTCTTTTAACGATCTGCACCCAAGGAAATGAATGCATCAAGCACTATATTTTTTTCTTTGATTAATTTCAAATGGTAGACTGTTAATCGGGGAAGAGGGGTTTGTTTGTTTTTTAATAACTATTTAATTTATTGACTACTGATCGGTTAGGATTTATTACATGGACGACTCTTTCAATTAAAATTTGGTTCATTCATAAAATTAATATTCGAATCTAAATGTTGTTTAAAAAATTTAAACATTAGTCGTTATATCAAGTCGTAATTTTAAAGAATTCCTATATATATATATATTCAATATTATCAAGGCTTGGTGAAGAATAACTAGGTTAAGTATCATAAAGATTTCATGAGACTTTGCTTAAAGAAAATAACACTGTCTGCCATTTTTTTTCGAACAATTTTTTCTGACCAGCCAAACAGCTTTCTTCGAACTTAAATATTATTGTCGGAAACATTTCGTCTTAAATTGTAGAAACTCAGAGAATATTGTCTTGAGTTTACGTCAAATTCTTTGTGGGAAAATTTTTTTAAAGCATGAAAAGAAAATTCTTAAAATATACCAAAAGAAAAAGAAGATATATAATACATATAGAGATTATAGGTATACCTGTAATCCCCTTGAGTAGGCTAGGGTCTTTGTTTCAAGGTCTCTTAGTACAACCTCTGATAATTGGTTTATTTTGTCCGGATGAGGCAGACTATGCAGCAACAGAAAGATGAGAATTCCCCTTAGGCTTAGGGGTATATTATAAGAGAAAACCCTAGTTGATGTTGAAGAAGACGGAGAGGGGTCTGCACAAGTTCAGTGACAAAAGGCAAGGAAGATATGGGGGGAAAGAGGAGATTAAGAGGAATTTGCATTGACAATGAGACACAATGGCTGGAAATAAATAAATAAATTGATTAATTAATTTTCTTTTTAAAAAAGAAAAAAGACAAAGGCCTTTACACTTAAATATATGTTTTTTTTTAAAAAAAATTAATTACTAAAATAATATTTATCTATTCAAAAATTCTCAAAATGACACAAATTTATGACACCTAGGGCAAAGACGCATCTTGTCAACCATGCATTTTAAAAGAATAATTTCGTAAGATATGTCTTTGGCATACGTGGTAATCCAATCAACATGTTTTAAAACACACTTTGAATTACGAGAAAGATACTCTTCATTAGCCGTACTTTTTAGAGTTTAAAAAATTAAACGATGCATTTAATGTGTAAATATTTATCTACTTAATCAAAAAGTGTAACGATGCATTTAAAAAAGTAAATCACGTTGTTGTTTAAACTATAAATATAGTGCAAAACATTGAAGTGATTTTTTTAATTCACATATTTTTTAGTGATCTATGATCTAACAAGACACAACCCCTTATCACTGTTTTCTTCTAAAAAAATCTCTTCTACCTTCAATTTTAATTTGGTGGTATTTATAAATTATTTTAAATCTTTGATTTCGTTTTTTTTAACTTGTTGCATTTAAAATCTCATTTTTTTAACCAAAATCTTTCATTGTTTATAAGGATTTAATGTGCAATTTAACTTCATTATAAAATTCTTATTTTATCCATATAATTTTAATTTCCTTTCAAATTGATCCTTGTAAAACAATTGCCACAAAAGTGCCGATCGTAAAAAAAAAATTAAGCGTCTGCTGATTTAACTACCACACAAATTCAATCTTAAATAAATATTATTTTAATTATTAATTTTAAAAATCGATCCATTTCAGTCAAAAAGCCAAAGACAAAGGGGGTAATAAATGGGGGATACAAAAGGGTGACTATGACACTGTCTGCACTTTCAATAATTATACCATACTACTGTTTCAAGAAGCTGGTGAAAATCACCTTCAAATTTAAATATATCGCTTAAAAAACGGGAAAAAACGAAAAAAATATAGTAAATAAGACGGCAGATGAATATAAATTTAAATAAATAGATTTCTATTTATGTTTATTTTCGTGAATATACTCATGTAATGTTCATATTAAATAAATATATTCAGAAATATGTCTATAAATGTATATTTAAATATATTCGAGAACAATTAAAACTTTATTTATAGATAATAAATGTGTGTTCTAACTCATTCCTTTAATAAAAAAACATAAATTTTATACATCGCTTGCTGATAAAAAAAAACATAAATTTTTGTTAATACATCAATTAAATATTAGATCAGCTAGCATTATTATTAGAATATATAACAAACAGTGAATTTGAATACATTTAAATGAAATTTCCTTTGATTTAGAGGATGAAAATTCTAAATATTTCAAATTATTATAATTTTTACTCATTTTTTAAATTGTTTACTACTCCCTAGCACCAAATGAAATAAATAATAATTTTAGAACTTTTTTGGTGTAATATGAAAAGGACAAATAGCATAACAGAAGGGTAGCTAAACAATCTGCAGACGTCTTTTCTTTGATATATTTATGTAATTATAAAGTTAAGCAAAAAAAAAAAAAAATCACAATTAATTGTCATCTAGCAAAAAGCACAAATGTTTATACTTGTAATTTTCAACTAATCATCCAATCAACACTCAATCAACCACGTGCTCTAGATTCTTTTAAATCATACATTCTTATATATAATATTAGATTTAGGATTTTAATACAAAAATTTTCTTTGAATAGAAATCATCTTTTTATTTTTTGATGTTCCTATATATGTTTATACTAAAAAATATTAAGTTTAAAGTTTAAAGTTTAAAGTTAAGGAACTTTGGGGTAGAGCATATTTTTAGGGGGTTGTGGTTTGTAGGAGTTGTAATTTAAAATTTAGAGTTATAGTTTAAAATTTAATTTTTTAATGTTGACATAAAAAAATACGAAAAAAAATGTTTGTTCTTTTCCCCTCGTTCTTTTTTTTAATTGTTTGACTAGCTGACGACATCACTGGTCCTGATTATGGTTGTCAATTGTGTGTATTTCATCCCCTTGTTTTCTTATATTCGATTCTTATATTCTTTTATGTTTTAATTTTTTTTATAGTTTTTATCTGCTTTTGCCGTACGTTTTTTCTTTCATGTGACAAATTTTCCTCTACTTTGTGGCATGCTTTTGCCTCATGACACGTTTTCGCCTGCCCTTACGATAAATTTGCATTCATAGATAATTTTCTCACGATTCTCGACTCTGATTTGTCGTTTTCGATGATTTCAGTAGTATGATCCCCTTTTGTGGTTTGTTTCCCTATACAATTAGACATGTTTTACAAAGTATCATGCATTAGTTTTGCTCACCATTCCTACTTCGATCCTTAAGCGTTTAGGTGGATTGAGTTTTTTTTTTCTTGCTTCCTTTCTCTAGTGTTTTAGCCCATTACTTTCGTTGCAGCTCACTAGACATATTATATTGGTTCGATGTTTTGTTTTCTATTTTTTTAGTTTTCCTTTATTTTGTTATTTTTATGCTACATTGTCATTTCGTTTGGAATGTTTTTCTATTTTGTTTTCTAATAAATTCAGCCCACATATTATTCAAAATATATAATATTAGATTTTATCAAATAAAATAATTTATATAAAAATATTATTTTTCAAAATTTATTTAACAATGTTTATAAGTGAAACGATTAAAATCTTATACACAAATCTCAATTTAATACGAGTTTGATTCTTAGATAAGTGTTTTTTTATTTATTTAAAGATTATATAAATGTATGAAAAATAAAAATAACATTATGATAATATTAATTACGCTTAAAACACAATTTGCTCCCTAAACTATACAAGTTTTAATAAAAAAAAGGTGAATGACATTTCAAGTATCTTAAATTTCTTTTTTTTTTAGTTCTGTACCTAAAACAATTAATTAATCCTTAATCGAACTATAATTGTTTCTAAATTTTTATAATCTATTCTCATGTTTAAAATATATAATATTTTAATTTGTTATCATCCAATAAGATGACAACATTTGTCATCATCATCTTATTAATGGAACAGTAAGACAAATCAAAGATGGGTCACATAAGACACGAGACCCACGCCTAACCTCTAAACTAAGATAATAACTTGTCATATTGTTCACAAAAATAATATTTAAGCTATATTGTAGTGGACATTATAAAATAATATAAATGCACGAACCAACTTGCCTCAGTGGTTAAGGGAACGGTTGTTGTTCCTAGAGGTCACGGGTTCGAGCACCAGCAGCTGTAGCAGGGTGATTGAGCGTTCATTGTCAAATGGTTGAGAGTATATATGTAACCCCCTCGTCCCGGTCTGGCCGGTTGACCGGTCCGAGTGGGCCACACGGGGAAAACCGAAGCGAAACCCGTTAAAGTTCCCCCTCGGTTAGCAACCCTATTTTTTTTTCATTTTAAAATCTTGTCTAAATGGATATTAAACCCTATGTGGTCAAACAGCGGAACAAGAATACAAGAGACAAACATTCGAACCAAAAACATCAATTAAACAACCCACTTTTAATCTTTTAAACAGGCCGTTTCGAAACGCCCTTGAGGCGTATCGAAACGCCTTGACCAGGTAAACTGACCCAGAGCCTTTACAAGGGGCCATATCGAAACGGGGGTCAACCGTTTCGAAACGCCCACGACGGTCAATATCTTGTGGTCAACGAGATTTTGACCGTTTCGAAACCTTCACACCCGTTTCGAAACACCTTCATCTCGTGAATTTCTCAGAATTCCAGTAGCCAAAACGTTCCGATACGCGTTTCGGAACAGGGGTCCCAAAGGCCATACCGTATCGAAACGCGTTCCGATACGGGGTCCCTGAAGCCTACCCGTTCCGAAACGATCCCTCCCGTTTCGAAACGCCGGCAGTCTGTAACCTTTGAAATACAGATTTAGGGGTGTTTTGACAAGTCTAAAGGTCCCATAGGACCCCTAAAGGCACATAAAACCATTAAACAAAGTCTAGAGGCATACATCCTAGATTTAACATACTCAAACACATACAAGCATGGATTTGGACAATCTTTCTAACATGGCAAAATTACACATTAAGAGCCTTTCATACAAGCATGCTTGAAGACATTAAAAAGAACCAATAAGCATCATACATATCAAATGAGTTCACATGCCATTCAAAGCAACTTAAGCATTCATAAGACATCCATCGTACTAGCATTTGGCAAGATATATCATGCTTACAAATCAAGTCAACCATAGTCATACATCAAGACTCGAATCAACAATTCCTATCCCATTGCTTAACTATTACATTCCATTACTTAAAATTCATACATTGAGCTCACCAAAAGCAACACTTGGAGACCTTCCCTTGCCTCTGCCACCCACAATCTATTTGTCTGCATTGTCGAACAAAAGAGAGCGTAAGCATAAAAGCTTAGTGAGGGTAAGCTCTTCAAAAATAACCTCGACAATGCAGGGTCCAAGCACGAGCTACGACCAAGATAAAATGCATGTTCATATCTCCGGTCCACACGAGCCATGATCATAGATGATGCATGAACATATACTCAATATCATGTCATGCTCAACATGTTCAAAACCACAATACATGAAATCACATATATTAAGCCATGTTAGCAACACATCCCAAATCACATTGGCTCACAATTAATCACATATTGGCAACATAAACTACAATCCGTATTGGCACCTAGCTATGACTCGAATACGCGGATAACCGTTGGAACTCACATCCAACAACACAACCATTACCTGATGGTGGGATTCCACTCATCACCGTTCACGCGGAGGGGATTCCACTCATCCTTACGCCTCATCTCACGCGGAGGGGATTCCACTCATCCTCACGCCCGTCGATGGGATTCCACTCATCACCGACTAATGTAAATACAATTTCCGGGCGTACCCGTACTCCTCCTTGGTGACTCAACGCCACCAAGGCCACGCGCGACTTTTGACTCATGTGTACACACTAACATCCTAATGATCGATCATTTGTACCCAAGCATACTAGTGCCAATACTAATACATTCCACAATACCATTTATTAACAACTTCCGTGCTTAGCACGTACTCACCATGACTTACTATCATGCACAAACCACATTTCCATGCCTTGCATGTACTCACCATGATCCTCGGATCAAGCAATCACCTCATAATCTCATTTCACATGACAACACACATGTACATCATTAACAACCATAACACATCATATTTTGCACACGTGAATAACCATATCATATCTATCATCAACATACATACAACAATGCATCCAACATGCCTCAACATACATGTATACAACATATATATAACCAACACCATCACGATTTAACACGAGGCATATACAACCATTAAAGAGTGCAACCAAAGTCTCTAATCAAAGCTTGGGATTAGGCTACCACTCTAATCCCACTCTAGGTGGGTTTACCAAGCCCATCCTAGGTTCACATGCTTGAACCAAATACTCAAAACCAATTCAAAAACATTTAATCACTCACCTAAGCTTCCAAGCTCCAAGCCAAGCAAGCAACCTCCCTCAAATTTCCGGATTTCTTCCCGAAGCTTCCCCAACACAAATTCCCGCTTCTAAACAACCTCGAACACATTTCAAACAATTTCAAATCAGCCCAACATCAAAATACCAACCCGGAAAACAATTCAAATCAAATTTACAACGTTGCAAGCCATGACCAAACCCCACACTTTGCAATTTCGGGCAGCCCCTAAACCATGTCCAAAAACCATGTTTCCAACATCCATAGCACCCACAAACAATCCCAAATCAACCCCTAACCATTACCCTAACATCAAACCTCAATTTCCAACACAAACCACACCCAAAACTCAACTAAAAACCCTCCTAAAAACCCATTTTTATCCAATTTCGGGAATCATGATAAAACACTTTAAAATTCACTTATGTTGGACCTTGAGAGTTGCAAACAACTTAGCTAACAATAATAAATCGATAGCTTAAGTTAAAGACCATAAAGCTCTCATTTTTAAACAAAACCCTAAAACTTCACATTTCAAAAATCATGAAAGAATATGAGAAATATTGGTACCAACACGAAGAGGAAGACAAGACCAAGTCAAAAACACAATTACCTTTTAAAAAGCTCCAAAGATGAAGTTGAAAGAGATGAAATGATGAAAGGGGGAGGGAGAGAGCTTCCATGTCGTTGAAATGGTGAAAATGGGGTGAAGAAGATGAGCACATGTTTTAATTCAACAAAAATGGGTTTTAATTTTAAAAGTTCATCTTATTTACCATTTTGCCATTAATGAGATGGCAAATCCTCCTTTATCATAAAATCCATGGGATTTAATTCCCAAAACAATTTTGATCCAACATAGAATTTTTTTTTTGATTCGAATATCTAAAACCCGAAACAATATTTTAATATTATTTCCATCCGACCCCTAAACCCGGGTGTTACAATATATAGAACAGATACTACTTGTAATCACACTAGCTTTCATCAAAAATAATAATAATAATAATATAAATATACTTAATTTATATTATAATGAATGAAATATATTTTATTTATGAAGTTATATTAATTATAAAAATATATTTGTAACATAAATTATAAAATATTATATTTTTATAAATATAAAATATATTTATGAAACTATATTAATAATAAAATAGATTTATTACAAATATATTATATTTTATAAAATATATTCTATAATATATTTTATACATTATATTCTATAAAATATATAATATAATATTATATATTTTATATACTATATTATTATAATTATAAAATATATCATATTTATGAAAATATATCAATTATAAGAATATATTTATAACATAAATTAATTATATTTATATTATTTAATAATTCCCACCTCATTGTAACCTAAATATCACTTTTCTCAATAATATTGTCACTTACTATTTTGGTTCAATGGTTAGGTGTTAATCTTGTAAACCCTAAACCTGGATGTCACATTTGGGCTTCAAGCCCAACCCACAATCATAAAATTTGACCTAATTTAGCTTAATTCACGCTCAATTTCCGAACCTATTATATTTTTTAACCATTTAAAACATAGATGAATATTTGAAAACATTTATAAGGGAGATTATTTTAAATTACATTATGAAAGCATTCGACTCAATCATTTTAAATCCAAATATGAGTTACAAAACAAACGATAGGGTCCTACGAATTTATAGCCCAAAGATTTAAGTATTGTATTCTCGTGAGACAAGGCGCTGGAATCCTTCTCTAATGGTGCTCTACCAAGCACCACGCCAAACCTACTAACCTGCGAATGGAAACAACGGTTCTGAGCACTGATCTAACAAGCTGAGTGGATTCACTTCTACTCAACCATGCTTCATGCAAACCATAAACATGAGCATGTAGCTAGAATTGATGACATGACAATTACAACATCATGTGGCGCTATCTCTAGCCGCCTAAACACATAGCAAACCAATCAATGGATGCATCAAATATCAAACAACAATTATAAACATCATACCACAAACCTAGAGTAAGGCTCGGTGTCACACAGCCTCGAGAACATACACTCTAGGTGAGGCCAGGTGTCACAAAACCTCGAGAACATACACCCATACTCGACATCTCTCATCGAATATCTTCGAATGAAGCCCGGTGTCACAAAGCCTCGAGAACGTACATTCGGTGTCTCATCTCGTAGTGTTGCAAAACTCTCTAGGTATCCGGATCCCATCAACCAAGATGACTCAACCAAACAAGGTGTCCAATACAGCATACAACATAGACACGACTACCATACGACACACAACATCACTTGATCCACCAAGGATTTCCTATGGTTGCTATTAGAACAAGTCACCCAAGGTTTTACCAAGTTATTACACATTATGCTCGTATAAAAGAGTGATATCTCGATTTCTCAGTTTTACAATTCATTTTACCACATTAGAAGCCCATTGGACCATCGTTCTCAAATTATCAGCCCTTTGAACTCAAAGTCGAATTTTCGGGAAAATTTCCCAGTGGGTATTAGTATTGGTCCTCGCGTACCGATACGGTACCCTGGGTATCAGTACTCACAGCGTACCGGTACGAATTGGCTTACTAAAATTTTCTCCAGGCTTCTCGTACCAATATGGGTTGACCCGTACCGATACCATTTTACATGGCGTACCGGTACAAGTTAAACACCGTACTGATACCCCTTTCATAGTTCATTTTAATGAAATAATGTTCTTAATCTCATAACACTAGGGTACCAGTATGGGCTCCCCGTGTACTTGTACCGAAACTTAGAAATGGCTTTCTAGGCTCGGGTAATCACTTTCCAAGCTCCCAAATCACAACCTTTAACCTCTTAACTCAAACTTAAATCTTATGAAAGTATTTAGGGTGGTTCACTACCATTTTTACATGTTTTTAACATGAATCCTGGATTATGCCATTAAAAGGGTCTCTAAACACTCAAGCAAGCAAAACATCAAATCAAGCAACAAAGCAATCAATTTTATGATACCCGTGAAATTAAAGGAGTTAGTAGTGTACTAACCTTAAGCAAAAATCCCAAACTCAAGTTTCTACTCAAGCTTTCATGCACACTTTTTCCAAACCTCAAGCTTGCAAAAGTCCTCCATCCTCTTCCATTCCCTTTTTTCCACACAAACATGAAATTCGAAATAAAACTTGGATTAAAGCCATGATAAGCGTTGTAATTGTCAAATAAAATAAGCATTAATCTCAAATAAATAAACAAATAATGTAGTAGTAGAGAAGAAAGGGTCGATCCGCATGGACTAAAGAGCTTCTGATATTATAAGGTTCTGATTCTGACTTTATTGTGATAGTAGAGGAAATAAGGGAGATTTGATTTAGAGAAGAAAGTGAAGTGAAGCGATTTCAAAAATAGATTTGGAGAAATAACGGAAGTAAACTTTGAGAAGAGATTTGATTAAATATTTTAGCCTCAAGCTTCGCTTAACCTTAATTCAAACTAATCATCGAAAATGATTTTACTTTGGATAAGTTCCGGTTACAGTCAACAAGGCTCAACCCTTGTAACTTGTTTTTCTCTCTGGTAAACTGACAACCCAAAATCAATTTTTGAGCTTCAGTTTTCTGGTTAGACTAACTACGACTATCGTTGTTAGAATAAAATAGTTTAAAATGTGGAAAAACTCGACTCAGATTATGTTGTCTTAATGAGAATCGAATCCGATCTCAATTTCCCTTAGCGAATCCGTCGCTAAGTGTGTTCATAAGAAGTCAAATATTATACAAGCCGATCCTTCCTCCCAACTTTGAATCAAAACAACATTCAGTCCAACGCGCGCTTTTTGAAATGAAAGTGAAAAGATTTTTAAAAGAAAGGCTGATTGCCTATCTTAGTTTTTAGAAAATTGAGATTGTTATCCGAAGATATTAAGTGCTTTCAATTCTCACAAAATGAGTCGAGACATCGCTTTAAGCCTTTGGCTAATTCGAAAATTAGCTAAGCATGATTATGATGAAAATCATACTAAGTATTTTAAAGAGAATAAATAAAAGCTTTAAAATTAAAAACAAAAGGAAAGGAAATTTTATAAAACTTTTAAAAGCTAGAACAAACTAAGAATGAGAGATGACCTTCTATCTTACCCCAATGAGGTATTTATAGTATTTTGAAACCCTAAAAATAACCTAGAAATGATAAAAGATAAATCTTAAAAATATTCAAATTAAATCATACAAATAAAAGATAATTTCTAATTTGAATTTTAAATATAGCTGATCTGCTCATCCGTCCTTGCTGACTAGACCGTCTAGAAGCCGCTGACTGGATGCCACGTCAAATACTTCATACCCACTAGCCCAGCCTTGATTCCAGGAAATAAAACTGCAGAACTTTGCCTTTTAAGTGTAATTTCCAGAATTGTAGTCCTGCACAGAAAATGCACAAAAAACATCCAAATCAGCAATATGAACTAACTATTAAAGACACAATTAAAGATAAAATAATACGCAAATAAATTACTTATCAAGCCCTTGGAAGAAATTGCTACAAGCTACAACCTTAAGATCAAGATAAATCTTCATAAAGCCTTAAACTTCCCAAAACCCATTTATGAAAATCTTACCATTTTTCCACGAGAAAACACTTTCCTTAAAGCTCTTGCAATGGAGATTATGGACCCACAAATCTTAAATCTTGGATGATGACTTGGGAAGAAAGCTTGGATTTTTGAAAGCTAGAACAAGGCTTGAAAAGAAAGAGATGTGGCTGTGTGTGGGAGAAGAGAAAGATGAAGAAGATGGTCTCACTATGCCTTTTTCCAAATCCCACGCGACAAAGAAAAATAAAGGGGAGTGGACATCCTTTATTTCCAAAAAGGGTAAATGGCACCATAAACCCTCAACTTTTTACCTTTATTATAAAGAAGTCACTACTCGAGCCCAAATAACCAATTTCTCATCCAATAAGGCCTAAACTTGGTTCAATGGGTCCAACGGCCCAAACCAACACATAGGTCCATAACTCGGGTCAACACCCAATCGTTTACTCAGAAATTTGGATCATTACAAATATCCTCTTTTAAGTTACTTAATTTAATATCTCCTTGCCCCATTGACCCTTTTAAATTTTCTCAATTTTCCATCAATAAGATGATGACATCTTATTGAATGATGTTAATTTATTAAATTAAAATATTAGACAAAATTATGAAAATTAGAAACTAGTAGAAGTCATTTTAAGTTTAACTAACAATTTCATGCATTAAACTGACTAAAAAAAGAAAACTCGAAAGACTTGAAATGTCATTTAACATTTTACTTTAAAGTCAAACAATGTTTTAGTCAGAATTGCCACATGATGTGCTTTGACCGACCGAAGTTTTTTTTAATGAGCATTAATAATGGGATGATTTGGGTAATGTTTTAAACTTAAGAGGCGGAACGGTCGAAAAAAATTTAAGGAACAACTTGGTAAAACATTTTGAGTTTCTAGTTTAAATTATGTTTTAAACTCTAAACCTTATACCCTAAAATTTAAACACTAACCTTAAATTCTAAACTCTAAAACCTAAACACATAAAACTTAAACCCTAAACTAAACCCATAACCCTTAAAATTAAAAGGATTGTGTAAAACTTAGTTTACACAATCTACGTATCAAAGTTTTTTTTCTTCATATTTCTTATATCTTGTATTTTTTAACGTTGGCATATCTTTTTCATATCATATTATATGTTGATTATGGTTTGTTACAAATTTATAGGCTGATTACAAGACCAAATATATTGTATTTATTATGTTACCTAGTATAGGAAGATTTTTATTTATTGTAATATATTATGTTACATAGTATAAAAAGATTGAATGTGTATATTTTCTCATATAGTTTATTAATAAAAAACAAGAAACTATTTTTCTCAATAGCTTATATGGTATCAGATTAGGTTACATCCTTAACCTAATACAATGCCAGATTCTTCTTCCTCAAAGATCAATTCAGGAATCGAAAATAGTTCATGTTCTGACGCTCTAGTAGATTTTTCTAATTCAACAGTGACATGCAACAAAATGTTGGGTCATAACTATATCCAATGGTCCCAATCTGTAAAGCTTTATATTATAAGAAGAGGAAAGCTTTGCTACATCACAGGAGGAGTTTCGAATCCTGCTTCAACGGATCCAAAATATGATAAATGGCTACATAAAAACAATATGGTCATGTCCTGGTTGATAATACAATGTCCCCTGCTATTGGAGGCAATTTTCTACTTTATAAGACAACATAAGATGTCTAGCGTGCAGTCAAAGAAACCTACTCCAGCTTTGATAATATTTCTAAACTCCATGGGATCGAGAGCCAAGCCTTCAATCTAAAACATGAGGATATGAGTGTGACTATGTATTACAACACCATGACCATTTTTTTGGTAGGATATCGATTTACATGAATCGAATGATTGGACAAATGCAATTGATGCAACCCTTTACAAAAAGTTGAATGATCATAAATGAATATTCCGGTTTTTAAAAGGTTTACATAAAGGTTTGGATGCAACCAAAAGGAGGAATCTTAGCACTAAGCCTCTCCCTTCCATCCGAGATGTGTTCTATGAAATTCGAAGGGAAGAAAGTAGGAGATCGTTTATGTTGGCAGAATTTTCTGCTATTGATGGCTCGACTCTTGTCACTCACTCCACCTTATCCAATAAATCGAAGCTAAGAAAGCCATGGTGTGATCATTGTAGACAAGTGGGTCATTTCAAAGAAAGTTGTTGGAAATTTCACGATAAGCCTGCTGATTCGAAGCCAAAGAGATTACAGCAACAACAAAAAGAACCTTTAGTCAATAGAGTGGCAACAAATGTTTTAGTATGTTTTTGCAAACAACAGATTGAGAATTTGCAGAAACTACTTTCCTAGATGATACCTACCACTGATCTTAATGCTAGTCAGAATGGTAATATTTCTTATCTTCAAACAACTACTAAATATTTTTGGATAGTTGATTCTGGTGTTACTAACCATATGACAGGAGATAAGGATCTTTTCCTTACTCTTACCAAGCAGCCTTGTAACACAGACACCATTCACCACATGTCCGTCCCTGGCTCTTAGATCTTCGTAAATGGCAAGAACTATCTGATAACACAGACACCATTATAGTTCAGATACCGGTAATGGGGGATTACAGGTTTTTGAGTGGAAATCGACAGAAGGGAGCGGTTACACTTTTTGTGGATAACCTACCAAAGTCACTACATTGGCAAGGACTTTGGCATATCTTTGCACGGCATGGGGAAGTCGTGGACGCTTACATCGCCAACAAACTAAACAGAAGGGGTAGAAGATTCGAATTTGTTAGATTTGAAAAAGAGGCGGATGCGGATAGAGCAATGGAAAGATTGAATGGTTTACTGGTTTATGGGAACAAGATTTTTGTGGGGTTAGCTAAGTATAATGCAAGATCTTCGTCTTGGACTAGGATGAAGTAGGGGAAAAGTTGTGGAGAGGTTCGAGAGAATTTTAGTGGAAGGGAGGTATCGGCGCAAAAGAATCAGGATATACCAATAAATAAAGGTAAAGTTTCTGTCAAGGAAGGAGAGTTTAGCGGTCATGAAAAGGCAAAGCAGAATGTAAATGCTCATAGAAGAATTCAGGGGCATGTAGTTGATGAGGAATAATGGGAATTGAAAAGATGTTTGGTAGGGGTGATGGCTACGGTATGCAAGACGAGCAGTATAATACTGAGGTTACAAAGTTGGGGTTTATGGGAGATTAACGTGAAGAGCATGAGAGGCAAAAGATTTCTTCTTTCCTTTGCGGATGACGAACTATTTACCATGCTTGAGGACCTTGAATGGTCTTATCTGAAAGAAATATTTGTTGAAGTTCTCCCTTGGACGGAAAATTTAATCTAGATGGAACGAGCAACATGGTTGGAGATCTCGGGGATGCCGCTCCATTGTTGGAACCAATGTACATTCAAAAGAGTGGCTGAATTGTGGGGCTCTTTTGAAGCTCTTGGGGAGAATGCCTTTCGTTCCAAGAACTGTGAGAAGGTCACCGTCTTAATCACCACTCTTTAGATCGAGAAAATAGACGAGGTTATAGAAGTTGAGGTGGGAAAATCGGTATTCAAAGTTAGGATTAAGGAGCTTGATCTTTCGGATGACTCGCCGGTAATACAATCATCTGGGGTTAAAACACCGTTAAGAATGGATGGTGATAAAGTTGAAAGCATTTCAGGTTCTTCTACTGAAGATGAAAAGATACAGTCGCCAATTAAGACTGACCGGAGTTGGTCTCCGGTGGAAGAGGAAGCAATGGAAGCAATCTATCTCGGGAAAAACCACAATGATGAAGACGATATGATAAAGGAAGAAGGTGGCAGACACTTGGGAGAAGCAGATATTTTGGGAAGCAGTCCCATAAAGGGATATACAGTTAACGAGGAGGCTCTAAAAGAAAAATGCATAGGTATAGAAGATCAAGGAGCTACTATCGTGACAGCTGGTGTTGAGGATAAGCCTAGCTGGGTTGAGGTAGCTTCAAAGCATTTAGAAAGTGATGATAATGAGCCCGTCAGCCCAATTGAGGAGATGGATCTTGTTTATCCGAGGCCTGTAGAGAACTTTAAGTGTTTAGACCATCAGTCATTAAGAAGTGAATCTAAGATTAGTCATGCGAAGAGTAAATCATCTTGGGCTGCTTCTATAGATGAAAGGATGAATGCAAGTTATAACAAAAGCAGTGCTGCAGATATAGGTAACCTTGTTTCATCTGGGGTTCAAAGCGAGGATGAAGAACCTCTGGCTTTTTTTTCCAGAATTGTCTGATGTAAAAAGAAGAAAAAAGGAAAGAAGGTACGAATCTCTATTAGAATTCCAAGACAAAGCCTTATCGGTTTTAGAGAAGAAAAAAAGAGACCGAGCGTTTAGAAAGAACAAAGTGAGCAAGAAGACTCTAGATTCTTCAGAACTGTCTGAGAGATCCCTTTCTGATACTGATCTTAGGGCTAGGTGGGACGTGTTGACAAGGGAAGCGAGGAAGGCTCTTGCATTAGGTAAGAGGCTCGGAATGCAGTTTGTTGGAGATGAGGAGGAGGTGGTTAGGGAAATGGCACTTTTGGATGCTAATAAGTAGGGTCAAGATTGGTTGTGAGCTGTCTCTGAATCCATTGCGCTCTTTAAGCTATTCAAAAGTGTAGCCGGTTATTTTTCAAATAAGTCACACCATGTTTCTGTTGGTAGTTTAGCTAGAGGGGATTTAAGTGGTGTTCTTTTAAATGGTAATTGGATCGCGATGTCTCCACTGTACTCTGTTCTTAATTAATTGGAGATTGGATCGGAATGTTTGCAATGTTGTTGTTGGTCAACATAAGAGTGTTAAGTTTTGGTTGTTTTAGTGGCTAGGTGTTGAGTTTGTTTTGTAGAGCTTGTTGGTCGCATTAAATAAGTATTTAAATTGGTAGAGAAAATTTTAAGCGATTAGCCTAGGGTCTAAGCTGTGATTACATTGGATTGAGTAAGTGCTTTTTAAGAAGCGTTCTAGATTGAAGGATTAATCTTTAATCCTAAGATGTCGGCCTCTTCGTGGCTTAATGTGGTAAAGGAGGGTGTTTTTGGAGGTTGTGGTTCTACGGTGAAGTGACTCTTTTGTTTTTTTAGCTACTGATGGTTTGTTTCTGTCAAAGTTTCTTTGAATGGTTGCCTCTTAAAGTGGTTTATGAGCGAAAGATGGTACAGTACACGTTTTGTGCTTAGGAACGGTGCTTCGAGAGTTTCATGGCATCATCTTGGCACTTGAAGCCTGAAGTCTGAGTGAAATGAATCCTGGTTCGGGTCCTGTTTTTCTTCTCCAAGCTCTGAGCTTTAATATTCTGGTTCTAGGATTCTAAAGACGACTGGATTAATAGTTTAGAAGGGTGGTGGATCTCATCGAAAAGTGGTGTGGTGACAAGGACTATCTTCATTGTTTTTAGGATCAGATTGGTCTCCTCCTGCTCTGGTTTTTTGAATTTTGATGTCAAAGTAGTAGCTAAGGATATGAGGGCTGGATGTGGCGGTGTGTTGTGAACCAATGTTGGGGGGAGCTCTTCTTTCCGATCAAGTGAAAAATCTGGGTGAGATCATTGCTGCTTTACAGCGATCAAGACAACACTGGAGATTTTTATGACGGCTAATTGGACTGTCGTTGGTGGAAGTTGATAGGATGCTGGTGTTTTCAAGGATGTCCATTTAGTATATGTTGACAAGGAGTGCAATCTGATGGCTTTGAGCCTTGCTATGGATGGGATGAATTGAGTTCAGCTTTGGTGATTTTTTCACTTTATTTGGCTAGGTGAAGTTTAGTCAACATGGTTATTTTGTTGGTTCTTTGGGGTAAACATCATGCTGTTGGTTAGTTCTTTACTTGTATTTTATTTGGTGTCTTGGTACATAAAGAGCGTGTTGGTTAAGATGGATTGGTCTGTAACCTGCCCAAAGTCAAATTCGAGTTTGTGCCTAGAGAGTTTAATGGCTTGGCTGATCAGTTAGCAAAGGAAGGATCGCTCAGGAGGGAGATTTTCCAAGCTTGGTGGTGAAATGAAACAGAAGTCTGCAAAATGCGTTTTTTTTCTTGTAATCGGTTGACTGTGTGGTAATTTTGAAATGTCAAGGTGTATTGCTTGCCTCTAGTTGTGTTGTACTCTTTTCCTCCTCTTAGGTTAGGGAGGTTTTTAACGAGGCACACAACTAGAGTTTTCGGGATATTTAATTCCTTTTAATAAAATGATTATTTGCTGAGCAAAAAAAAACCAAACAGCCTTGTTAGAGGAATGCAAGGACATATATGGTTCAATAACTAAAGTGGAAGGGATACAAACAATTCTTGTTAACAAGGATCTCATTCTTTCCTTGGTTTTATATGTTTCTAATTTATAATGTAATATGTTATCAACGAGTCGATTATGCACTGATCTTAATTGTTTTTCACTAAATTTAATTATACTAGTTGTGTTTTTCAGGAAGTGGATTCGGGGAAATGGATTGGCAATGCTGAGCTGTGTAGTGGCCTATATCTTATTGAAGGTCAACCTCTTTCTAAGGGACAAGTTCAACCAAGTTGCACATTTAATTCAATTTGCTTATCACCCCATGTTTCTAGTTTAGGTTCAAATGAAATTTTCTTACGGCATTTTATACTTGGGCACCTTAATTTCTTTTATCTTCAGAAATTGTTTCCATCTTTGTTCATCAATAAAGATCAAACTTTTTTTTCTCTTATGATTTATGTCAATTTGACAAACAAAAAGAGCCAATTATCCTCATTCATCCTATAAAGCTTCTCAGCCTTTCTCACTTATTTATAGTGAGATTTGGGGTCCTTCTAATGTTAGGAATATTATTGGGGCTAGATGGTTTATCTCTTTCATTGATGACCACACTAGAATGACTTGGACATTTCTCATGAAACATAAATTTGAAACTAAGGGTATAGTCAAAAAATTCTATTTGATGGTTGAAAATCAGTTTTGCAGCAAGATTAGAATTCTCAAGAGTGAAAATGAGAGTGAATTTTTCACCAATACTATGGAGGAATTTTTTAAAGAAAAAAGTTTTCTTCACATTACTTCCTACATAGATACCCCTCAGCAAAATGAAGTAGTCTAGAGAAAGAATAAACACCTCTTAGAGGTTGCTAGATCCCTATTATTTTCTTCTAATGTTCCTAAGAATTTTGGGGGAGCCTTTACTAAATGCTACTTTCCTCATAAACAGGTTACCTAGTAGAATTTTGGGGTTCAAAACACCTAAAGAAGTATTTCTTCAAACCATTGTCTTTTACTTTACCTATTAGAATATTTGGTTCCACTGTCTTTATTCATATTCACAAACAATTTCGGGGTAAGTTAGATCCTAGGCCATTAAATGTATCTTCCTAGGATATTCTTCACTTTAGAAGGGCTTTAAGTGTTATTCCCTTATCAATCGAAAATTTTATTTATCTATGGATGTCACATTTTATGGATTTTCACCTTATTTTTCAAATTTTAATATTCAAGGGGAGAGTTGAAATGAATTTCAGCCCCCACAAATTCAGTTATCTTTAATCGAATATATTAATACACCAAATTTCATTAAAAACTAGATTCTATCCCTGAACATACTGCTACAACAGAATCCGCCCCCTAAACCTTTATTATTGGCAGCTAAAACTTTACCTACAACTCTACAAAATTTGTAACACCCTAAAACTACCATAGTTGAAAATCCCTAAATTAGTTAATATAGAAGATAAAAATAGGTTGCAACCTAAAATGTAGTACAAAAAATAGGTTGTAACCTATAATGTGGTGCGAGAATAGTGCAACCTGAAATATGGTGTAAAAGATAGGTTGTAACCTAAAATGTAGTACGAGTATTGTTTAACCTAAAATGTAGTGTAAAAATGGGTTGTAACCTAAAATATGGTGTAAGTGAAGTGTAACTTGAAATAGAGTACAAAAGAGGTTGTAGCCTAAAATGTGAAACGATTTTGAGAAGTTAAAGGACCAAGAAAATAGGTTATTAGCGAGAATTGAAAAATAATATAATAAGGCCATAGTGATATTTGAGTGGATAAATAAATGGTGAGAAACCTATCCAAGTGTCCTTTATTCAAGTGAGAATCAGCCAACTAAGATTAAAAACAAAACATGTGTAAACCACTAGCTTCATCTCTATCTTTTCCATTCATTTCCACCGGTTCTAAACAAAACAAAAGAGAGAGAATTTTAAGAGCTCAAAATCTGGAAATCTAGTGTGAGAAAGCTCATTCATGTGAAGGAAAATTAAGTGGAATAGCTTAAAGTATTCATGCATGTGTATGTGTAAGTATCGATTCTGTCCAGCATTATTGTTTGATGTTTTTGATGATTTTTGGCTGAATTATTGGTTTGATTATGTTGAAATCTATGTTTATAAATGTTTAATGATGTGTTATAAAAATTTAGAACATGTTAGATTGATTAGAAATCTGGAAATTTGCATGCATGAAACATAGAACATGAATCTGTCTAGTTTCGTACTAAAAGGAGCACCTGGATTAAAACAGATTTTTGGCCATGTTAGAGTTCGAATTAGAAAAACTTTTGAAGAGAAAAGTTGTATAGGATGAAAAATACTATAAGATAGATGTCTCACATGTCTGAAAATGTTGCTAGAATGTCTGAAAATTTTGTTAGAAGTAAACGAGTTATGATTGAATTGAAACTGGAGGCTGCCTAGGTTAAAACACAATTATGAAAATGTTTAAGGGCTAATTTGATGTTTATAAGATCTGGTAAAATTGTTAAGAAAAAGGGTAATCAAGTAATTTTTGATTAGTAACATGTTTAAGGTGATTAATAACTTGGAATTAGTGTTTAAAGTTAATAATATGATTAAATGACTAGTTTGGACTAATCTGAAAAAAATGGTTAATTAAGGGACCTTAATGCCCTGTTTTTGAAGCTATTAGAACTTGATAATAATGATATTAAATGTTTTTAAAAGTGGTTAAAAACTCAAAATCAAATGTGTAATGGATCATAGGTCAAATGACCACTAAAGTTACATGTTGCAAACAATGGACAAATTAGGCCACTGTAAATGCCCTGTATTAAAGTATTAAACTGTATTGATGTGAGAATGGAAAAAAATATGAGACATATATAGAATTAAATCTATGTAAATAAGATTTCTAGATTGGTAAAGAACTTCTAATTTGGAGTTGTATGTAAAACGTTATGGATAGATTAGTGTAAGGCTCAAAACTGCCAGAATAGGGGGCGGTTTCATAATGCATTGAGTTTATATTGGTTTATATGATTGAATATGATTGGAATGAATTATAATATGTGTTTTATGTTGATTGTTTAAGACCAAACTAGAGAAGAATTGTTGGAGGAATCATGGCTTGATCAAGCTAACAAGAGGGGAAAAGGCTTGCTAATCAAGGATTCCAACTAAGCTTTGGAGTATTGTGAGTGTGGTTGCCTTTAGGGTTAAGAATATTGTCTTAACCACTTTTTTATGTTATAGGATGACACATTTGATGTATGAAATGAATCTAAATTATAGTTGGTAAATTAAAATGGAATTGGAAGAAGGATTAAAAGGAAATGAATTTAGATGATAATGCTTGATGCTAGTGTTAGCAACTAGTGTACATTGTAATTCGTATGGTTCGATGCTGATTGTGGCCTTGGATATGGATGATCATATGCTGATATGCTATTTTTATGAAGCATGAAGTGAATGATATGGATGACATATGTTTGATGGAAATGAAATGATAAGCGAGCTTGAATGATATTGATGAAATGCTTACATGATATGTCTATATGACCTTGTTTGGTGGTTGTAAGACTCTTGCTTGAATTGAATGAAAATTTAAAAGACATTACAAGTCCTTGGTTGACTAGTGGTTTTTAGGTAGAAGGGCATGCCTTAGAGTCTGAGCTCAACTGATTTAAAGGTGGTTAGTCACCTACTGATGCTTTGAGCATCTACTATTACAAGTTACAAGTTGAATGGTGTAGTTAGACACCTCGATACATGTGTATCTACTGATCTTTGGTGCTTTGAGCATCTACTGTTAAATGTTGGTACTTGGTACCTATTGACTTGATTACCCAGTCCACTTAATCATCCAAGGCACAACTTAATAAACTCACAAAAAGACGTTATATGATCAATGAAATGGTGAAATGATACATGGTTACATGCCATATGAAATGATATGTTTGATATGGTTAATGACCCTATTTGAATGATATGAAAACGTGATCAATGGTATGATATGATCTTATAATTTACTTGACAACATGAATTGAACATGATATTATGGAAGAATATCTATTCGAATTGTACAAATGACATGATACTATGTTTGAATGACTTGACTCATGAATGAATATGACATTGATATACGATTCTTGTTCTTTGGTGGTGTTATACATTGGTATGTTTGTTTGACATTGTATGTGAGTATGTTTATATGACTTGACAATATGATATGAATGGAACTAGCTAAGTCTACTTGAGCATGAGATAAGCTAATTAGGAGTGACTTGTTAGTGTTAAGCCTAGCTCGGTAACCTTAATGGTATGAATAACATATTAAAAGATTGAATTACTAAATTATAGAAACTACCTCACTAAGTACATAACGTACTTACCACCTCTTGTTTCCTTCTTCCAAAATAACAGGTCTCTGATATCCAAAAGCTATCTATTTTGATCCGGGAGCAATCACAAGCCAAGAAACAAGTATGATATTGTTTACTTAGACTCCTAGATGGTGGCATAGTTACATGTTAGAATGTCACATGCATTTCGAGTATTTGGATATGCTAGTTTGGATTATAATTATATAAGATATGCTAAAGCATGATGTTTGATATGTTAATAGTAAACAAGTTGTATGACCATATTTTGGATGATGTTTATATATGAGTATGGTTGATTATGACTTAAAGTAAACCTTGGAAAATGTTACATGATGTTTAAGTATATGGTGTATTAGAATGGTTTATGATGATATAGCTTGTATATGTTAGGGTGTTATAAACTTAAAATCATATTTGTATCTAGATGATGAATTGAAATGAATCAATATGGTTGATATGTTTCATTCGAATGCCTATGTGGTTTTGTTATAGTTCGAACATAATCTCTATATGATTAGATTGATTGTTAATGAATATGAATGTATACATGGTTAAAAGTTATAATATGCTACGATAAGTGATTTCTTTATTGTATATGTTATACAATATGTTAGCCGAATGCTTATTATGTATGAATTGGTTCAAATTGGTTCTTAGATGATTGTTTTGATTTGTAAACATGTTTTAATATGATTAGTAAGTTAGCACAAGATGGTAATGTTTTGTGTTTAACATGATTGAATTATAAAGTTGATATGTCAAAGTGGTTAACATGATATGCTTTGATAGATTAAAAGAAAGTTTTTGTTGGCCCACCTACATGTAATGTTGTATGTTAGTATAGTTTTATATGTTCACATGTTCGATTCTCTGTTTACATGTTTATATATGTTATGTGTTATTTGTTCTGTTTGATTAACGCCCTATCGCTCCTAACCCCGGCGTGGGGTGTTACCAAATTTTCCTTCAAAAACCCAACTTGAAACTAAATAACTAAGTGTCTATACAATGAAGAAAAGTAAGTCTATTTAGGAAACTACATAGCCTAAGACTGCTAAAGAAATGGAATCGATTCCATTTTCTTGGAGGAGGAAGGTATGGAAATTATGAATGATAATCCTGTTATTGATACATCTGACTTACCTATTGCTCAAAGAAAAAGTGTCAGAAAATGTACAAGTCACCCAATACAGAGATATGTGGCATATAGGCAGCTAATGCCATCTTTCAACGCTTTTACTGCTAAAATTGAAAAGGTTCAAATTCATCAGACAATGCATGAAGCCTTGAAAGATCTTGTGGAAGAAGGATGTAGAAGATAAGACACATGCTCTAGAGGCAAATAAAATCTAGGTGATGGATGATTTACCTCCAGGAAAGAAGATAATAAGCTGTAAATGAATTTTTACAGTTAAATACAATTCAAATAAGATTATTGAAAGGTTCAAGGAAAGATTGGTTGCAGGGGGATTCACTTAGTCCTATGGGATTGATTATCAAGAGATGTTTACCCCAATAACAAAGCTCAACATAGTTAGAATTCTGCTGTCTCTTGTTGTAAATCTAGATTGGCCACTTCATCAACTTGATATAAAGAATACATTTCTAAACAAGATTCTAGAGGAAGAAGTATACATGCACAAACCACTTGGTCTAAGTGAAAATTCAAGCTTGGATCAAGTGTGAAAACTATTGAAATCAATATATGGTATAAAACAATCACCTAAGGCCTAGTTTGACAGGTTTACTAAAGCTGTTCTAAAATTTGGCTACATTCAATGCCAAGCTGATCATACAATGTTTTAAAGACTTATTCGGAGAACAAAAAACTATATTAATAGTTTATGTTGATAATATAATCATCACAGATGATGAAGATCAGGAAACCATAAAGTTAAAAAAATTCATGGCCATTGAGTTTTTATTAAAAGATCTTGGACATTTGAGATACTTCCTTGAAATGGAAGTGGCAAGATCAAGCTCTAGAATTATGATAAATCGGATGAAGTATATACTGGATTTACTTTTAGAGATAGAGATGGTAAACTGCAAGCCTGCTGAGGCGCCCATATAACACAACCTAAAGTTTAGGACTGACAAGAAAGGAATTCCCACCAACAAAGAACAATATCAGAGACTAGTTGGTAATCTTATCTACTTAACACTCATAAGACTTGATATTACTTTTTCGATCATTGTTAGTCGATTTATGAATGATCCTAGAGAATAACATCTAGAGACAATGATGAAGATTTTTAGATACTTGAAAATGATATCAAGACATGGATTATTTTTTTACTAAGAATAATAGCAGAAAAGTAGAGATTTTTACAGATGCAAGCTGAGCAGGAGAGCTAACATCTAGAAGATCTACCGATAGATATTGTACTCTAGTTTGAGGAAATTTAGTAACTTAGAGAAGTAAGAAACAATTTGTGGTCTTGACAAGTAGTGCAGAAGCAAAATTTAGAGCATTGGTAAATGGAATCTTTAAAGGAATCTAGGTCCATAGGTTTTTATCAGAATTAAAATTAAATCACAGCAAAGATTTTGAGCTTCACTATGATAGCTAATATGCAATTTGTATTGTGAAGATTCCAATATATCACGATAGAACCAAGCATGTGGAGCTAGACATGCATTTTATTTCTGAAAAAAATACTAGTGGGGTTGTCAAGCTAAATTTTGTTCATACTCATAAACAATTAGCTGATGCACTCAACAGGGTACTTCTAAGAACTACCTTTGATGAGCTTACATCTAAGTTGGGACTCTACAACGTATACTCACCAGCTTGAGGGGAAGTGTTGATTATGGTTTGTTACAGATTTGTAGGCTGATTATAAGACTAAATATATTGTATTTATTATGTTACCTAGTATAGAAAGATTGGATGTGTATATATTCCCATATAGGAAGATTTGGCATCAGTTGGTGTGCCACGATAGGGTGCATGTTTTTGAGTCTTTGCCGTTTGCTATATGGTTAGAGGAGAATTCGAGGGGGAAGTGAGCATGCTTGTGATCCGGGTAGTGAGTTGTCGGTCTTGTTTGCGGTTACTTGCTGGGTGTTGTAAAAAAGTAGGTGTGCAGTGATTTTTTAAAAAAACGTGCATAATTTTGGGGATGTTGTTACCTATTGCCGGCAGTTTTGTGTTGAAATCGTGGCTGCTGAGGGTTCTTCCGGCGAGCAAGTGAGGCATGCTATGGAAAGCAGGGTTAGACCACCGGTAAATTGGGTTGAAGCTAACTAAGATGGCGCGTTAGGGGGTCCTTCGGCCATGGCCGCTATGGGCGGCGTTATCTAGGGTAGCGATGGGGAGTGGTTAATTGAATTCGCGCGAAGTCTCAGTTGTTGGTCGGTCATCATGGCTGAGTTATGGGCTATTCATGATATTCTGTCACATGCGTGGTGTCTGGGTTTTCATCGTGTTGAGTTGGAGTCTAATAATCGCTTGGTAATTCAGATTCTTCAAGGTGAATATCTTGCTATGGGGGATTGTGGGCTTGTTATACAAATTAAGGGCTTGTTGGCGAGTTGTTGGGAGGTACGTGTTGTTCATATTCGTCGTGATACTAATGCGGTAGCCGATTGTTTAGCAGGCCTTGCTCGTGGTCATCCGCTGGGTTGCTGGTTTTTTAAGACTCCACCTAATGAGGTGTTATTACTGCTTAATGCAAATATGAACGTTTTGTAATTGACGTAGCCTACGACTTTGTATCCGTTGCTAGAGGTACTCTTTTCCTCAATTTAGGTTTAGGGAGGTTTTAAACGAGGCCGATGGTGACGATTTCCCCCTTTTAATCAAAAAAATAAAAAATCAAAAAACTATTTTTCTCAATAACTTACATTATATTCAATGCAATCTTGTGCATGGTAGGTCTGTAAATTACATTAGAAATCATTAAAGTTTTAGGGTGCTATTATTTTGGTCACTGAAATAAAAAAACTTTCATTACAATCAATAAACTTTTAATTTGTTTTCATTATGGTCATTGTCGTTAACCTCGTTAAGAAATACTGATCTGGCATGTTAAAGTCTTCTTACGAAAAAGAATCCTAATTTCCAAATTTACAACTATTTCCAAGGCCACAATTTCGATTAATAGAATGGTCGTTGATCAATTCGAACGCCAAGATAGATTTGTTTTGCCTGAAGTGTAACATAATTTAGTTTCAAGTTGATCGAACGGTTAACATTAGTGAACCAGAACTAATAATCTCACTTGAAATTAAAAACTAAGTTTTCGATCTATCATTGTTAACCATCAAATCAAATTGAAACCAAACTATATTAACCGTTTGACCAAACGAATCCTTCTCACTGTTGGGATTGATCGGTGACGTCTCCGTTCATCGAAATTTTGGACTTGGTGGTGGCTGTAAATTTAAAAAAAAATTAGGATTCTTCTTGAGAAAAAAATTTAACGTGTCACGTCAGCATTTTATAATGACAGTGGCCATCATGAAATCGAATTAAAATTTGACTGACTTTAATGAAAATTTTCGATTTTAGTGAGCAAAGTGAAAGTGCCCTAAAAGTTCATGGACTACCAATGTAGTTTACCCTAAAAAATATTAAGTAATTTTTTTAAAATGAAAAACTAACCCTTAAATTATTTTAATTTATTTCTTTGAGCTTCTAACTATTTTTGTTCAAAGCAAGTATCCAAACTATCATTCTATGACTATTTTAAGTATATTTGTTAGTTCCGTTAAAAATATTGGTTAAATATATTGACACTCACAAATAATTTAACTAAAATTTTGATATACAATTTTAAAAATAATTACAATTTAATTTAAATAAAAAAATTAAAACTAGTAAAATAATTTTTAGTTCTCAAATAAACATGTTTATCTTCATAAACATTTTTTTCTTCAAATAGTGTAATCATCTTCATTTAGAAAAGCTCTTATGGTTGAAACCATTTTGAAACATAAATTTCTCTTTGTTTTTTTTTTTGTTTCCGATGAGATGTAATCAATTTGAGTATTTGAAACCTAAAACGATTTTAATTTCGTAATCTTTTTGAAAATTCTAAAACTCCAAACCAGTTTTGAAATATAAAATTATGTTTGCTTTCTTGCACAACAATTGCCACTATCGATACTTAATTTCACTAGAGTAAGATTTTCTACTTTCTAAAACACAAATACACCGGTATAAGATAGTTATAATCTCACAAACATAATTACACGGTATATATTAGTTCTTCAATGTCAATATATCTCTGATTATAAATCATGTTTACTTGCACAACAATTACCATTGATCAATAATTCTTACGCCGATGTAAACTGATTCTAAACTATTATATTGGTTCGTGAACTACTAAATTTAAATTTCTAGATCTGCCCTAATTATATCTTATTATTCTTGGTATGATATGACGCACATAATATTACCATGGTGCTAGGGTGCATTGTTATATACGTTGAATCAATCAGATCAATATATGCTTCAAAACTAAAGTTTTATGAGTGCTGTACTTGGCATGTAGAATGAAAAAAGTCTTTGAAAATGAAAGCATTTCCAATTCACCAATTACCCAAATATGAATTAGTTTCTAACTTACTAACCCCAATATGTATTTGTTAAAGATTACTCAACACCATGGGCGGAGCTGCATGGGTGGGGGAAATTACATTTGTCCCCCAATATAATTTTTTTTTTAAATTTAATTTATTTATGAATTTACCTCATACTTTCAAATATTTATATTTTGGTTTCTAATTCTAAATCATAGCCCCGTCCAGCTCAACACTGAGCATAGAAATATAAATAGCTCTAATGTGTACTGTTGGGCATAACTGTTAGAAATGAAGGTCAATACTGTTTACATGCATTATTGAAATACATTGATGATGAGATTGTATTGTACAGTACTAACACTTCATTCAATGTTGTCACAGCCAATAAAACTAAGCAGCTGGAACACTTATACAAGGACTGATACCAAATATAACTGTGCATTCCCTTGTCTTTTATCTACTGCTCAAAATCGGGGTTTTCAGACCATATATCTATACTATATATAAATCAATTCAATTTTTGAACATTTTAGAAGATATGTTATATTAGATTAAACCCATTTTCTTGCTCTTTTTATATAATATTTGCATGTATAAAAGAGGTCGTAGATGGAGTATTGGGATATGACCCATTTGGGATTAGGTCCCAGATATGAGAGTTGGTTTTATTATAAAATATAAGATTATTTGAAGTTCAAATTATGGGTAAACTATACTATGTCACGGAAGTTTAGGTTTAGTATCGATTATAGCATCGAACTAAAAATCGATACTATATTTTTTCTCAAAACAAAAGTCTTAAATTAATGAAAAGGGAGTTGGAAAAAAAGCCAACAAAAAACGTTCCAAAGAGTTACAGCAGTAACACCCGATTCAAACTGAAACATACAACCAAAACAACAATCTCAAAGCAAAAACACTTAGAGCAACACTAGCGAAAACAAAAAGGAACACGAGAATCAGGAGAAGTCGACACTCCCACATGATTAACACCAGGCTTTGAAAAAATTGGACTTCAGTTTACCGGATTTTGCTAAATAATTGCCGGCGTATTATAATTGCGTGACATAGAGCAGAAACTCACAACTCTAATTTGGTTAATTAAGCCATCCATCTCCAAAAACAGATTCCATAGCTCCCATGGATGAATAAACGAGTTGGAGATCCATGAAAGCACCACACGAGAATCACTTTCAACTATTAAGATTGTATTACCAGCCCATTCAGAATTACGAAATACATCGAGAGCACGTCGAATTGCCCGGAAAAAAAAAGCCTTGGAGGTTTCCAAAAACCAGCATCAGCAACAAAACCGTCCTTTTAAGCTCACAGGATGCAGGTTACCTCCACCAGGAACTCTCCCAAGTATCAATGTCCTGATGTACAGCTTTGATTCAAAGAAACAAACGCATCTTCGTAGGATGAAGGCTAAACCAACCGGGTCGTTAAAATCCCTTCACGTCATCGCAGATAAATTATTAATATCCATCAACGTCATCGATTTTAATGGCATGGTATAATTGAAGCTTAAACTAAAGTTCAGTGTTAAAAATAATATCAGTTTTTAGTTAAGTGATATAATGGATATTAAACTTAAAATTTTGTGGTATTTTGTGTAGTTTACACTAAAATTATTTAGTTCATTACCAAATATGTTATATTAACTGATTTGTTTCATATGATTAAAATATAAAATCTTAGAGAGGATTTGATTAATGAAATGTATGATTATTTTCAAGAATTTACTTGATACATAAAGCTGCACAGTCTATTAAATTTGTTTTACTTCACGAAGTGAATGTAACAATGTACATATTAAAAGGTGCATAACTATGGATATGATAGATGTTATAGTAAGAATTGCTATTATAGTGGACATAATCGTCACCCCAGAAGTTGAGACATAAAGATAAACCATAGAGAAATAAGAATTCTCAAACAATTGTTCGAGAATAATAAATGGGGTAAACTGTAATGGAGGTGACTCAATTATTAGTAAAGTTACGTTTAGGTTATTCAATTATTGAAAGTTATAATTAGGCCAGTCAATTAAAGTTTTAGTTATAATCGGTCCACTTCTTCGTTAAAAATGCAAATGTGATCCAAAACCGTTTGGTATAATGATAGTTTTAGTCCTTGAAATTTATATATTCTACTAATTTAGTCATAATTTAAAATAATTCAATAAATTTAACCCTTCATATTTAAAAATATACCAATTTAGTCATTTTCTTCTCATTTATTGTTGTTCTTCATCGTTCATCATCATTCCTACTTGGGTACCCTCAATAACACGAATTATACTAAACTTGGTATTTTCAGGTAATCATAAACATGTATATTATTATTATTATTTAGTAACATTTTTTTACCATTTTATTTAAATCCAATAGTTCATATTATGAAGTATAAAATTTAATTATAAACAAATAAAACATAATTATGTATATGGATCTTAAAAATATATAATAAAAGTCAAATGATTATAACTATAAAATTATATTTATAAATTAGTTAGTTTTATAATAAATGTGTAACACCCCAAATCCGGATGTCACAAGCTGGACCTCAAGCCCAATCCAAAACCATAAAATTTCTCAAACTAGGTTTAGCCCAAACAAGTTATTTCCAAAGCATTTAGATCCAAAAGTTGAAAACATATATAAACAATTTAAATCGTTACAAAGGAGCTCCACTTTAATTGAAAATATTTAAACATTCGACTTGATAAATATAATTTCAAAAGTAAGAAATACATACTCGACCACCTAAGGCCCTATGAATACATAGCCCACTAAACACAAGTATCGTACTCTGAAAACCTCCACATGTTAGAATCTCGAACTGATAGTGCTCCTTAATCTCACGATCCAACGATCAGCCTAAGCACAAAAACAATGATTTCGAGCGCTGAGCTTACAAAGCTTAGTGGTACACATCTACTCTACTATACTTCATGCTAATCATAAACATAAGCATGCAAGCTAGTACGAGCAATAATGAGAAATAATTAAACACATGGCGTTGCCACTAGTCGCCTAATCACATGCTCTCGTCACAACAAAACATCATACATGGCCCACAAGGCCAAACCATACTCGAGATCCCACCGGATCCCTCGAGCAAAACACACAATGCTATAACCACAAACCTAGAGTGAGACCCGGTGCCACATAGCTTCAGGAACATACACTCTGAGTGAGATTCGGTGCCACACAGCTTCAGAAATGTACACTCTTTAGGTGAGGCCCGGTGCCACACAACTGCGTAAACGTATACTTTTTAGGCGAGGCCCGGTGTAACACAGCTTCGGGAACGTACACCCATGTTTGGAATATCCTGTCGAGCATCTTTGAATGAGACCTGGTGCCACACAGCTTCAGGAATGTACCTTCGGAATCTCTAACCATGGTGTTGCAACACTCTATCTCTGGGTATTCGGATCCCACCAACCAACGGTAACTCAACCACACAAGTTTCCGTACTTGGCATGTCACAACACACGGTCCACCAAAGATCCTTATGGTTTATTACTACAACCAAGTCACCCAACATTTACTAAGTTATTATTCATTATCAAAGTGCACATTAGTCATCTTCATTAATCATCTCTATTAATCTGTATTATCTCATTAATGTCTCATGTCAATTTCTCTCTTTATATTAGCATTAATAATTATTCAAATCAGGGTACCAGTACTCACATGCATACCGATATCATTATAGCATATTGGAAATCCTTGAATTCCACAAATACCCATACGACCAAAGGTTGTACGAAGCCTTATTCACGGGTTTACGCCCTTTCCACGAATTACAGTTTTATAACACTTTATTCGATCCCTAAAGCTTATAAAAGTCATTAGAGTTGGTTTTCTAACGCATTAAGACAATTAATATAAATTACCGGTTTCAATATCATTTATTCGAATAATTACCCTTAAGCATGATTCCCGTTAAAACCCATCAATCTATTCAAATAAACATACAAGCAACACAATTAATCAACCAATCTATTAATCATTAAATAATCATACATACATCTCAAACAACCATAACAAGTCTCTAACACCTCCCCGAGTCTCATCGTAATCATAGCATCATCATGCATCTATTAAATATCATGTTCTCATAATACCAGTCTCAACACATGTTTATCTATCATCAACCTATTTTGCAACCACTAACAAGCAAGGCAATTACTCTTATGATGCTCATGAGGCAATAGGAGTTCGAAGTGTACTAACCTTATGCTTATATCACTAAAATCCTTATCCAAGCTTCCCGATCATTCCATATCTTCATAATTGTGGTTAAATTCCCAGTTACTCAGCTTTGCTATTCATTTTATCCCATTAGAGGCATATTAGACTTTAGTCCTCGAAATATAGGACCCTTACTGGAACTAGCCTTACTACCACAAAGTTCTATATGTTATGTAGAAAAACCCAGAAAACTAGTTGGTGACCAAGAAACAAGTTGGTGACCAAGAAAACAGGTTGATGACCAAGAAAACTGGTTGGTTATCGATACACAAACCCAGAATTCGTATATGTAGTTTGTAAATCGCCCCCAATGCCCCTAAAACCCAAAGGCACAACGCCAAATCGAACCTTGGCATTATGAGAAGTAATTTAAGGGGTTTCCTACCATTTTTACACCTTATTAACAACTAATTCAAATTTCACCATTAAAGGCTCTAAGCTACTTTAACACAAAAACTAGCAACCTTAACCACAATATTAAGCAAGGCAATTACTTTGGGATATTCAAGAATCAAGGAGTCAGAAATGTATTGACCTTGTAGCAAAATCCCGAATTTGCTTCACACAACCAAAATCCTCAACTTCGTCTCTTTGGCTTCAACTTGAATAACACCAAGGCACTTCCTTTATACCTTTATACCTCAAGAGTATACTTTTCTTAAAGCTCTTGATGGGGGAATAACATACTAAAATCTTACATCTTGAATGAAAGAGATGAGATTGAAAGTTTAGATTTTTAGCATTGGAAGTTAAGCTTGAAAGGAAGAGAGAATGAGAGGAGTGTGGGAGAAGGAAAGATGGAAGAAGATGATATCATATTGCTCCCCCCTCCTTTCTCACGTGATATACCCAAAAGACAAAAAGGAAATCAGCCAATTACTTTTAAAAGGTTAATATCACAACATAAAACCCCCATGTTCTCCCTCATTTCAAAAATGGCCACTTTACAAACTCAAAAGGCTCAATACTCTTCAACAAGGCTCAAACTTGGCCCAACGAGTCCAATTATTCAATCCAACACGAGGGTCCATAACCCGGTTCAACGCCGAATCGTTGACTCGGAAAATCTGGGTCGTTACAACTCTTCCCTCATAGAAAGAAATTTCATCCTCAAAATTTAAACGAAGGGAGGAGATGCAACCATCTTAGATCCAACCTTTTTCCCATCTCACATACGTTCACCTTGATTCTAAAATTTCTTCACTAAACTTCCTTAGACAAAGCCCACAACACTAGACTACTCAACACCATTCTCATGAATTCTTAACGATTCATTTCCAACATCCGAGTAACATGCACATTGAACTCTAAAGCAAAACAACACATGACAACCTTAAACGATATTGTCCAAAAATCAACTCAAGAAACTCACTCGGATGAGCTTCAGCTCGGTTAACAATCCTTTCGATCCTCGTTCGTAGTTCAAAACTCTTTAACTAGGACCTTGTATGTGTTCAGAACACGTCACCTCCTCGAAGGTATACAACTAGTAAAACTTCTATGTTTATCATTGAAACCCTGATCAAACGTTTTAAAAGCATATGAAATTCTAACAACCAAACTTTACCATCAATCTATCTTGAATTAACAACCCTTCTTTCTGACTTGGCTAGCCAATACGAGACTTAGCATTTCACTTAACTAGAATCTCGCCACCACTCGAACGTAAGCTAACTCATGATCAAGCAATTTCACTATTCAAGCCACTTGTTTCCCACCAAAAACCGTTGTCTCTTACGAACTCTTACTAGAGATCAACACTTACCCAACTATCCTCGAAGATTCTGAGTATTCTACTCCAACCCAACCACTTAATCACAACGAACAGTTGTACTGAAATGCTAACAACCCATCAAGAATTTCCAATGGTTCTTCTATCAAGATCTGTTGCAACACAAGAATCTTGGTTCCATATAGTCATGGTCGTTAAACCACATTTTCGATGCGCTACTCCGATAACATTCTCACTATTTTACCACACATGTAGACAATCTATCTCTAAAAAATTGGTAGAACAAACACTCGAATCCATCAAACTCAAGATTAAAATGACGCGTGTTACGTGTAAAAGGTGCTCCACAACTAGTGCAAGTGTACACATCTCAAGTAATATAATGATAAGTATCAGAGTATCGTCTCCACATGGATTGGGATGGCTTCCTTCAATTATCTTCTCGCACTGAAAAAGAAAAAGTAAAAGTAAAAACACAAGTAAAGAAGTTTTGAATTTTAACTAAACTAAAAATAATAAACTAAAGCAAGTAAATAATAGAATGGGCCCGATTAGATTACGTCATAGTGTGGAAAGCAATTAACTCGTCTCGGTCTATGAATGCAATGATCACCAAACTTCCTCGGTAGTGATCTTCGTCCCTGCCCGGCAATAAGATTTGCTGCCTCGGCAATCTCTTGCTGGTCAGTAGACAATGTCAAGGTTCGGCAAAGCGTCCTTCGATGGCTCCTCCTTATCTCTAAGTCGAAACTGTGATGATGTACAGGCCTTGATAATACCTCTCAGGGTGAACCAAGGATGAACACCAACCGATCTCACGCTTCTCTTAGCCGTTGAAACTCTAACTTATCTCTAAGCCGAGTTAGCTTCTACCGTTGGGATGAAAACTATGCTTATTCGTTTCTTGAGTTTAACTCTCTCGATATTAAAGAAATGGATAACCTCACAATACTCTCTCTCGATGAGATTGCAAGAATAAAATCAATGCCAAGAATAAGCAAACCTTGAACTAAATTGCATTAATAACTTAAACAAAGTACAATTATTTTCTCACAACTACTAAGAAAAATAATCCTAACCCTAAGAAAGCTTAGAACATGATGGATGTGGAGAACACACGAGTAAACCCTAATCTCAAGCTCTCAATTTCCGCTCTTCGACTCTCGTCTCTCTCTTGGTTTGCATCAAGCCTTGCTTAAATAGGCAAAGGAGTAGGGCAAAGTCCTTCTTGGATAGGAAGTTAAGTTGGACTTGGACTTGTCTTCATTAAAGAGATGAATCTCTTTAATTTTAATGCATTTATCTACTTTGGCCAAATTCCATATTTAACCTTCCTTTCATGCTTTCGTCATCTTCTCATACTCCGATTGCCACACAAAGTATGTAGAAAATCCAGCATTTTGTGCTCTTCAAATCGGCTACCATTTTGCATGCTTTGCCCTTCAGCAGGTTGGTTTGTGCACTACATCGGCAGAGAATATATGCTGCCTCGGCAGGGGTCTGTCATTGGATCTACTCCGTATGGCTTCCTCTTCATAATTTAGCTTCCTTCAGTAGAAGCTGTCATCTTTGACTTAGCTTGATCTGGATCTGTCACGAGCTCGTTCTACTCCATCTTTCCTTTTCTTCATTGCCCGCTCGGCATCACCTGCCCCGATAGTGAGTAAATCTGCGCAAATACCAAACATGCATCAAAACAGTACATTTTTCATTAAATACATCAAATATCAGGATCAAAGGTAAAGGCGGTTCAATTAATGCATATAAGGCAATAATGTTACTCGAATGGTTGTAGGTTAAGCAAGAATTTCCATGTAAAAAGGGTGAAAATATAGGACTTTTGGGCACTTATCACATCCCCAAACTCGAACTATTGCTTGTTCTCAAGCAATGCAAACCATCAATTGCCAAAACCTTAATCTTCATGAAAATTCTCCTTGGTCTTACTTTTCCTTCTTCTCTCCAAACCATGACAATGAATGCTCGGCCCTTAAGTCTTTGGATGCCTTAGGATTTCCCTAGAATCAAACTATAAGATTTGTGAGTGTGTGCAAGATTAGTGAACAAGATGATTATTTGGGTTCTAAGTAAACACTTAATCATTAACCTACTTAACTTGAGTAAATTTTTAAGCAATCTAACCTAGTAGAGCCAATTTCAGGCACCTCTAGTGGTTATCCTAGAGCCGGTTTCGGGCACCTCTAGGGCTTCCTTAAGCTAGAGCTAGTGTTAGGCACCTCTAACTTTTTACCCAGAATTTTCTTCCTAAGCAAGTCTATGTCTTAAGTGTCCTAGAACTCCTTAAATCATAGTCACAAAGGTGTATTGAAGTTCTAATCTCATAGTATGATCCTAAGTTATCTTCCTTATGCATCCTAAAATTAAAGGCTCTAAACAGTTCAAAACTATGGTAAGAAGAGAGATATCTATGGCCAAGGTAGATAATTCAATTTATATTAAACTAAGGCAATTGATGAAGAACATTACCGAGGCATAAGCTTCATTCGGCTAAGGCAATATATGCAATAAATTTTTTTGACAAGTATAGAACAAAACTGTATAGCAATAGTATTAATATGCCGCGGCAGAATAATGCCTCTCGACAGCATAACCTACACCCCCGAACTCAAGGCAAGCATTACCCTCAATGCATTAAAAACAGATGCAATAATCAGAAAAATTAAGTAAAACAATTAAGGGCATAAAAATAAAGGCAAGAGAGAAAAATTTAGATAGACTCGGAGGAGTCATCGTCATCGCTTTGTAAGATCAATCTTCTCCCTTTGCAGGTTGTATGCTTGACTTTCTTTGTTTCTCTTGGCGGTTGGATTTTTGCCCGCTGATAGGTTATGTTGTCGCGACAAAGATTTCTTCACACTTAGTTGGTTGTCCATCCTAAACTTTATTCCTAAAAGAAAAATTAAAACTGTGGAAAATAAAAATAAAAGCAGATTAATTGAAATTCTAAATCCTAAAAACAAAAAAAATAAATAAACAGCAAAAGAAAAATTAAGACACTAAAGAAGTGCATGGGGATGCATCTCCTAAAGTGTGCACTTCTCTGTCCTTATTGACATGTGTGCTATTATAGTGCTTCAGCTACTGTCTATTCACTTTGAATTCACTCCCATCCTTAGTTGATTTAATTGTCACAGCTCCATGGGGGAATGCTTTAACAACTTCAAACGGCCCAGACCATTGAGATCGTAGTTTACCTAGAAATAACTTCAATCGAGAATTGAAGAGGAGAACTGTCTATCCGGGCAGGAACTGTCGTGATAGCAGTTTGTTGTCGTGCCATCCTTTGGTTTTCTCCTTGTGTATTCTCGAATTGTTGTATGCCAGGGTTCGGAATTCTTCTAGTTTATTTAGGTCAAGGAGTCTTTTTTGTCCGACATTTTCCCAATCCATGTTCACCATTTTAATGGCCTAATATGCCTTGTGCTCGATTTCAACTGGTAGGTGACAAGATTTGTCGTACACAAGTTTATATGGGGACATTCCAGTGGTGTTTTGTAGGCCGTTCTATATGCCCACAAGGCATCATCAAGTCGAAGTGACCAATCCTTTCAGGATGGGTTAACCACCTTTTCAAGGATGTTCTTTAGCTCCCTGTTGGATATCTCAGCCTGCCCATTGGTTTGCGGGTGATATGTCGTGGCAATCATGTGTGTGACACCGTATTTCTTCATTACCGCGGCAACGAGCCTGCTGTCAAAGTGTTTGCCCTCGTCACTAATAATGGCTCTAGGTACCCCAAACCATGTAAATATGTTTTTCTGTAGAAATTGATGCACGGTTTTGGAGTCACAGTTTGGTGTGGCAATGGCTTCGACCCATTTGGACACGTAGTCGACGGTGAGAAGGATGTAAAGATTTTCACACGAAGATGGAAAGGGCCCCATGAAGTCAATCCCCCACACATCGAATAGTTTGACCTCGAGGATATTTTGCAAGGGCATCTCATGCCTCCTTGATATGTTACCCGTCCGTTGACATCGGTCATACTGCTTATAGTATTCTTGGGCATCCTTGTAGAGTGTAGGCCAATATAAACCTGACTGTAGCACTTTGGCAGCGGTCCTAGTTCCTCCAAAATGCCCTTCATATGGTAAAGAATGGCACTGGTGGAGTAATTCGTTTTTCTCTTCTTCTAGGGACACATCTTCTTATAACATGGTCTGCACATTGTCTAAATAAAAGAGGTTCGTCCCAAAAATAATGCTTCGCATCATGTTGGAACCTTTTCTTTCCTTGGTGGTTAAGGTTATAAGGAAAACACCAATAACTAAAAAATTAACCAGATCTGCGTACCAAGGTGTTGTTGCGGCAGAAAATACTGTCAAAGGCAATGTTGCAGCAATGCAGTCTAACAATACCGAGTCAAGGGTATCCGTCACTGCCGCGGCAGACGCTGTCGCGGCGGTTAAGAGCTGCTCATATGGGAATGCATCTTGTACGTCTGGGCATGTGGTGTCTTCTTCCCGTTGTTCCAGTCTTGATAGGTGATCAACCACTTGGTTCTCCGTTCCTTTTCTGTCCTTAACATCAACGTCGAATTCTTGTATTAAAAGAATCCATCGAATCAACCAAGGCTTTGCATCTTTCTTGGAGAACAAGTATTTGATCACAGAATGATCCGTGTGGAAAGTCACCTTGGTTCCGATTAGGTATGATCAGAACATGTCAAAGGCAAAGACTACCACCAGCAACTCTTTCTCAGTAGTAGTGTAGTTGACTTGGGCCTCGTTTAGTGTTTTACTAGCATAGTAAATTACATGGAAAATTCTATATTTCCTCTGTCCAAGGACTACCCCGACGGCATAGTCGCTTGCATCGCACATAAGTTCGAAGGGCAGCGTCTAGTTTGGTGGGACTACTATTGGTGCGGGCACAAGCTTTTGCTTTAGAATCTCGAATGCTTCAGTACATTCATCATTGAAGTCAAAGGTCATATCATGTTCAAGCAGAGAACACAAGGGTTTAGTAATCTTAGAAAAATTTGCAATAAATCTTCTGTAAAAACCTGTGTGTCTTAGAAAACTCCAGATTCCTTTGACTGTGGTTGGTGGGGGTAGCTTCTCGATCACATCGATTTTGGCTTTATCTACTTCAATCCCTTTTGATGAGATCTTGTGGCTGAGCACGATGCCCTCATCCATCATGAAGTGGCATTTCTCCCAGTTTAGAACTAGATTGGATTCCTTGCATCTTTCGAGTATCCTCTCCAAATTGTCGAGGCAATTGTCGAAGTCGTCGCCAAATAATGAGAAATCATCCATGAAAATCTCCAAAAAGTCTTCTACCATGTCGAAGAGTATTGCCATCATGCATCGTTGGAATGTTGATGGGGCATTGCAAAGGCCGAACGACATCCTCCTAAATGCATATATGTCGTATGGGCATGTGAAGGTGGTTTGGTGCTATAGAAATTTGATTATAACCTGAGTAACCATCAGGAAAATAGTAAAATTGTTTACCAGCAAGTCTATCAAGCATTTGATCAATAAATGGTAAAGGGAAGTGATCCTTTTTAGTAGCTTTATTTAGCTTGCGATAATCCATACAAACCCTCCAATCGGTCATAGTCCTGGTTGGGATTAACTCATTGTTCTCGTTGGTTACCATTGTTATTCCACCTTTCTTTGGTACGCATTGTACCAGGCTTACCCATGTGCTCTCAGAGATGGGATAAATAATTCCAGCATCAAGCCATTTAATGTGTAACATCCTCAATGTACCTTAGAAGGAAAATAAATTAAGTTGATTAATTAATTGAATTAATTGATCACAAATTAAATATAATTAGAGGATTTAGTTTGAATGAAATTGAAAATATGAGAGCTAAATTAAGATGACTTAACTAGGATTAAGCTTAAATAATAAAGTTGCATGCAAAAGTTTCAAATAGACCAAGCCTAACTCTTGTAAATAGCTAATTCTAGAAGAGAGTTGAGGGGTAAAATTGAGTTTTCCATCCCTAATCTTCACCTTGGCCGGCCACTTGAGAGAAAGTGGGATTGGACATATCCCACTACCAAACAAAACACTCTCTTCTCCTTCTTCATTTCTTCTTCTTGCCGTGAGACTTAGAGTGAAAAAGGAGAGGATTTGTTGCTGTTTTGTTGGCCATGGAGGGGTGTTGAAGCTCAATTTGAGATTAGAATTGAGAGAAATTAGAGATTTTGCAATGTAAGTAGCCTCCTTGTTACCATCTTGTTATCCGATTGAGTTGGTGCATTTGCATGAGTCTTATCTTGAATTTATGGATGAAAATGATAGTATCATACATGCATGCATTTGTCATAATCTTAGAATTGAAATTTGATGAAGGATTGTACTTGAAATCTGATTTTTAGCTTGAATTAGAGAACCAATTAACCTAAGGACAGATTTGAAGATAATGTTTAAGGCTCTGGACTAATCTGTAAAATTGAAAGAATTAAGGTTTGAATTGGAAAATTTCCATTACGAATAAGTTGATGATTAGGGTCTTAACTATAAAGTTTAGGCTTTGGATTGGCTAAATTGTGATTAAAATGAAGTTAGATTGAAGGAATTAACAAACTAGTTCAGTGAATTATGAAAACTGAAATGTGGGACTGTTTTGTAATCATTAGAAAATGCTAGGATTAAAATTGGTTAAATTATGATTCTGGAAATTGATTTAAAAATCAGGGGATTATGTTAGAAAAATTTTAGTAACTTAAATTGAACTTAGAATGGCTCAATTTGATAAATTGAGCAAATTGGTGAAATCTGTCCAAGATAGTCCTGTTCTGGACATCAACATTGAAAATTCACTATAAATTGTATATAAGGAATTTGAAGCTGAAATTTTGATGGATTAAACTATCATATGTCTATTTTAGTTTCGAGAAAACATGGCTCAATTTGGAGCTATGTGCTAAAATCTGGAAATGAATTAAGTTAAGCACTCCAAAACTGTTTTGAATCCGGAATACCTGTAATGAAGTAATTAACTGTATTAATCTAGAAGTGATAAAAATGTGGGGCCAATTTGGTTAAATATAATATAGAATTACCTTTCTAAGCATGTTTGATAATTGATTTTTGGAGTTGTACAGAAAAAGTTATGACCAGTTTAGTGACTGGTGTTGAAGTCTGCCAGATTAGAACAGCCTTGAGAAATTGAATTTAGCATTTGCATATTGGTTGTCTAATGTATGATTTAGATACTAATATATCTTTTATATGTATGTGTATGATCGACAAGACCAAGGGATTGAGAACTTGGAGGAGGAAGCCAAGATTGGGTCATCCAAAAGAAGGATCAAGGGGATTACTATCAAGGAACAAGAGTAGCTTGGAAGTTTGTGAGTGTAGTTACCCTAGGGTTAGGACTAGTGTCCTAACCATCATTTTAATTTAATTTTAGTTATGTTACAAGCATGAAAATGACTCAAATTAAAGCTGGTAATTTAGTAAGGGAAGGAGGCAAAATAATTAAACATGAAAGTATGCTCGAATGGATTGTTTGGTATTGTGAATTATGTATATTATTGGGTTGCTTTGTGTGATGTTATGAATGATTGAATGAGGCATGAAATTTCTTGTATGCTACTGAATTTGGATGCTAACTTAAAGTGTTGTTTGTTACTTGATACATGAGATGGATATATGTTTGACATGGTTATAGTAATATAAGGACTAAAAGATAGATTTATATTAATGTTAATGAAATGAGAAATTGCAATGTTTGATACTAAATGAGCTGATATGCTAATTTAAAAGCTACAAGACCTTGGTTTACTAGATGGCTTAGGTAGAAGTGCATGCCTTATGGTCTAGAGCTCTCTTGATTTGGGTATTGATATACCTTCTTGTGTTGGTGATTATACACCTTCTTGATTAGCACCTTGTGTGCCTCGTGAAATGGTACATTATGTACTAGTGGAATTTATGTCTTAGCATCTACTTGTGATACTATTTAGTATCTTCTTGATTAGGTACAAATGTACCAACTTGTGACTCGATTACCTAGATCAATCTAATAACCAAGGCAACTTAATTACAAGATTAAATATAACATGATTTGTCTTGCATGGTTGATTCTTATGATAATTGTTATTGTGACTTGTTTTGCATGTAATGGTTATTGTTATATGATCTTTTGTGATTGAATATGCTATGAGACTAGCTAGGTCTTCTTATTAAATGCCTATGTAGGTAATCTTTCATGAACTCTGACTAGGTCCCTATATTAAACATCTATGTAGGAAATCTTTGTACAACCTTAATTAAGACCTAACTTGATTTAAAATTGAATAATGTAATTGCTACCTTACTAAGTACAGCTTTGTACTTATCATCTCTTGTTTCCTTCTTCCCAACATAGCAGATTGATCCTGGTTCGATAGCTAATACTTCCTTGATCGAGAGCAAAGACTACAAGCATTGTAATCATGTATGACTTTATCTTTCTTGTTCGACTTCTGAATGGTGGCATAGGGGTAGTTTTTGAGTTGGTTATGTCATGCATAATAGGTCTAGATGATATGGATGATGATGTGGGGTTTGAGAAGTTTGAACAAATTATGTATTTGCTAGTTTGATCTTGACTTGTAATGAATTGAAGACGTGTTTGTAAATACAAACTTGGCATGTAATGTTTTGAGACTTTGTTTGTAAATATGTCATTTTGGTTTAACGATTGAAAGCATGATTTGTTTTGAAATCTTGAATTAGATATATGGTTGATTGAAATGTTAAATGGGTATGTTTGATTAATCGTTCCTTGCCTTGTAATCAATCGAATGGAATTATATTTTTTTATGTATGGGGTTGATGTTCGAATAGGTCAAATAAGATTAGGATATATTGTTTACTTGTATGGTTCAAATACTTAAGTCTTAATTTGTATATGATTAAAATTATATATATATATATATATATATATAGGTTGAGTAAGATAGTAACATTAGTAAATTTTAATATGGTAGTTAAGTTATATGTCAGATTGAACTTGAATCTCACCTAACTTGGAAGTTAAGTAAATGTCTTCCCTAATTTGGTTGATTGTGTTTGTGATTGAATGTCATGTATCTGAACATGTTGGAATTGTTTGCTAAGTGTTATGGTTGATCGTTGCTTACTAGCCAAGCAACTCATTCTTTAGGAATGAGTTGCGAAAAGTTTTAAACTTTTCGTGTTTTCGACCCGACGCCTCTCGACCGGTTTACTACTAAACCGGAAGGGAGGTGTCACATAATAAATTCCTTTCTTACCACCTCCTTCATGGCATGGTTAAGCCTTCTTTGGGCCTCAATGGTAGGTTTATGCTCATCTTTCAAAAGGAACTTGTGCATACATACCGCTGGGCTTATCCCCTTTATATCGGCAATTGTCCACTCTAATGCCCGCTTATGCTGCCGCAACATACTGATCAAACTTTGTTCATGTTCTAGCTGCAACTTAGAAGAAATAACTACGGGCAATGTGTAACGCCCCGGTTTTGGGCTTAGAAGTTTTGGGCGTTGACCGGTTTGGTCAAAGTGCTGTTCGAATCTAAAGAGGTGAAATTAGGAAAGCCTAGTTCGGGTTGCATTAAAAATATGGAAAAATGTTCTAAAATCATCTTTTAATATAATTAAGTGAACTGTGAAATCAATTTTGGAAAATGGGTTTCGGAAGGGTGACATTTTGGCTAGTGACCAAAATGTGATTTTTGAAAGTTTTGTGACTGTTTTAAAAAGGATTGAAACTTTGAATCTTTAGGGAGCTATTTACCCAAAGGGGAGTTTCTCCAGATTTTCTAGAATATTAAATGATTTAATAATGGTTTAAAATAAAAGTAAAAAGGAGGGAAAGATATTTTTAGTCATCTTTAACTAACTTTCTAAATTTTCCATTCTCATTTTCTCTCAAACCAAACACATTCTCTCCAGATCTTTTCCTCTGATTTTTATCACCTAAATACTTATTTTCAATCCTCATTTGATTCCTAATCATCTCCTCATCAAAACCTTTGTATTTGCTACTTGGTTCATCAAGCTTTTTGGCTCTAAAAGAGGAGAAACTCAAGTTTGGAGGTAAGAACGTCCTTCTCCTCTGAACTTCAAGTTCTTTAATGAAATTCCTAAGTTCTCAATCCCTAATTGATGTTTTATAAATGGCTTTTAAGATTGTTTAGTGGATCTTGGCTTAAAATGCAAGATTTGCTGTGTTTTGATGAAATTTCGTTGGATCTGTTTAAGCAGTGTTTTAAGGTGCTAAAATGATGATTAATGAATGTTAATTTGATAAGGAAATGAGTTTTGATTAATGCAATCCCGGATAGGTTGTGTTTCCTAAGTTTAGCTTGTGATTCTTGGATGTTTTTGTGGTGATCTTGTGGATCTGATGTTGCTGGAGGTATAAGGATGTTTATAGGTTGTTTTTAGATGTTAAATGGTGTTAATGGATGTTAGGTTTTGCTGGTTTATGGCTGGGCTTTGTTGAGAAGTGGTTTTGATGCAATTTCGGTTGTGTTTGGTGGCCGAAATTGGAGTGTGAATGAGAGCAGCGAGTTTGAGTGCTTTCATTGAAGCTTTTGATGCATGATGATGCATTAAATCTCTGCTTTAATGTGTTTAATCAGGGGAGGCATCTTTGGATCCAAGAGTTGTTGATCCGGAAGCTTGAATTGGTGCTTCGGCAAGAGGCGAAGTGGAATCGGTGAGTGAAATTGGGTTTTCGGCTTTGAAACCAATGTCTTGGGAGCTTAGTTTAAGTCTAAACAACTTTGCTAAGCTCTAGTGTAAGTTTTCGGAAATTCTCTCTAGTGGTGGCCATGATTTTGTTGTGATGCAATGTGGTTTATTGCATGTTTTGATTACTGTTTTGAAAGCATGATTTAGCATGGTATTTGCTGTTTTGATAAGCCATATGTTAAAGGAAGCTCAAGGTAAGAGTTCCTTGTTTTTGAACATTGAATAAATGTGGTTTGATGCTTTTAAATGCATGATGAATATGGCTTGGTTTAATGCTTTAAAACAGTGGATAAATTGATGATAATGATGTATATTGGCAAGTGATGTTTTGAAAAGGTTAAGGTCACTAAGGTGGTTAAAAGTCCTTGAGTGAGCCTTGTTACTTAAGAACATCAAGGTGGTTAAAAGTCCTTGGATGATTCTTGTTACGGACACAAAGGTGTTTAAAAGTCCTTGTGTGGTCCTTTCTATGGTGTTTAAAAGTCCATAGGCCAAGGTGTTTAAAAGTCCTTGGGGTCAAGGTGTTTAAAAGTCCTTGAGGTGATCTAATTCATGGTGTTTAAAAGTCCATGGCCAAGGTGTTTAAAAGTCCTTGGGGTCCAAGGTGTTTAAAAGTCCTTGGGGTGAAAGTTGATGAACTTGTTTTCAAAGAAATGAAATGTATCACTTGAGGCCAATATGACATGTAATGAAATGAAGCATGAGATGCTTGTTTTAAGTATGCTTTTGAGCATGTGTAAATGATGATTTGAAGCATGTTTTATAAGTGTTTTATAAACGCATTATTGGATGGTTTTATTGAGCATTCCTCACTAAGCTTTTGCTTACGCTCTCTTTGTTTTCTTAATTCAATAATGCAGAACATTAGAGTACTTGAGGGCAGCAAGGAGGGCAAGCATCCAAGTGGAAACAAAGCTCTAAGTATGGAAGGTTTTCTAAGTGCATTTTGGCTTTTGGTAATTTGGCAATGGGGGACCAATGTGTAAGTTTTGGGAGATGTTTTGAACTCCCTAAGTATGTTGAATGTTGTTGAGAATGCTGGTTTTTGTGGTTGGCCTTTATATGCTTGAATTGGAAGTTTATGCTTGAATGGCTTACTTGTGTAGGAAGCATGCCTATAGATTTGGGGCTTTTCATATATGTGGATGTTTTGATGAATTGTTGATGCAAGTATGTCTCATATATGTTGAATTGCATGTTGGCAAAGTTTGGTGGCATTTGGAGCATGATTGGTTGGTCAATTGCATGTTTAAGCATGCATTTTTAGTCAATCTGTGCAGGGTGTTTCGGAACAGCACCTACCGTTTCGGAACGGGTGCCTTAATTGTGCCCAGGCGTCCGAAACGGGAGGGGCCGTTCCGAAACGGAAAGGCCACTGCCAGACCCCCGTTTCGGTACGCGTTGCAGAACGGCCCCGAGTTTCGAAACGGGCTATGCCTGTTTCGGAACGGGTGACCGTTGGGGGCTGACATTGGCAGTTATGTGTTTTGGAATGTTTGCGTTTTAGTCCTGAAACTTGTTTGTGCAATTGTATGAGTTTGGGAAGTCCTTTTGAGCTGAAATTTTACAGAGAAGCATGAAACATGATTAATTTCAAGATGGTAACTTCAATTTGGGTTAAGTCCTTATAATTATCAGAATTTACAATTTGGTCCCTAAAGTTGTAAATTGTTCAATTGGGTCCCTGTTAGATCTCTTATGTTTATGATCTTTGAGTATGCTGTCGTATGAACATATCTAAGGCTTAATATGTATCTAGACAAGTTTAAAAAGAAAAAAAAGGGTCGTTAATCAAGGTTGACTTTCGGGTTGACTTTGGTTTTCCCCGTGTGACTTTCTTAATTCGGGTCAACCGTCTAGGCCGGGTTAAGGGGGTACATTTGGTGGTATCAGAGCTGAGTTCTCGAGTAATTGGGAATGTATGTATGCATGATTGAAGTGTGTATGCCTTGTATGCTTGTTGAGTGAAAGCATGTTTAATGGCTTGTGTTTTTGATGCAATTGAAGTATGTGCTGTGATGTAGCATGTTGTGGGTACCCATTGCCAAATCAAAGCTAAAGGAAAGATGTTGTTTTGAAATGAAATTGAGCTTGAATACTTGGACTGCTTACCTTGCTGGGCCTGACTTTGTTTTATTTGTGTTGTGATTGCATGGTAAAAGTATGGCACCACGTAGAGAGTTACGAGGTAATGTGCGAGCTAAGGCTCCTAATGAGAACGAGAATGAGGAAAACACGGGTAGTGCGGTGTTACCTCCTCCTCCACCTGGTGGTGGTGGTGCTGAGGCTGAGGAAGCTGGAGCTGCAGCTGGCGCTGGAGCTGCTGGACCTGGGGCTGGTCAGGGGCAAGCTATTGCTGGTGCAAGCAAGCTATTGCCTGATATGACGATGTTAGTGCAAGCTATTGCTGGTGCTTTTCAAGCAGCAGTAGCTGGGGCTCGTGGAGCGGGGCATCAGGAAGATGCTGGTGTCAGACTACCTTTGGAGCGTTTGCGCAGTCTTGGTGGGACTGAGTTCAGGGGTATGTCTACTGAGAGTTCTGAAGCTTGGCTAGAGAGTACCAAGCGAATCTTGGGCCAGATGAGTTGCACTGATGTGCAGAAGCTGGGTTGTGTTGTGTCCTTGCTGCAGAAGGATGCGTATACGTGGTGGACAACCACTATTGCTGGGATGGCAGAAGCTGATGTGACTTGGACATTCTTTCAGAATGTGTTCAAGAGAAGATATCTGGGTGTAAGATATCTAGATGAGAAGAAGCGTGAATTCATGTCTCTTACCCAAGGGAGCATGAGTGTGGCTGAGTATGAAGTGCAGTTTGTGCGACTCAGTTAGTATGCACCGGAGCTGGTACCTGATGAGCGGGCAAGGTGCGAGAGGTTCCGTTATGGTTTAGAGACGGATGTGAAAATGTATTTGCTGGCCGCCGAGTATGATGATTTCGACGTGTTGGTGGGCCGAGCCAAGGACGTTGAGATGAACTTGGGTTTATCTGTGAGAGGTGCTGGAGCAAGTGCTGGGAAGCGATCAACTGAGTTTAGTTCCGGAGGTGGACGAAACAAGAGGGGACATGATCAGAAGTATCAGTCTTCTGCTAAGAGAGGTGGTGGTGCACCTGCTAGGGGAGGCAATGCTAGAGCTGATCCGAGTGCTTGTTGGATCTGTGGTTCACGTGGTCACATGAAACGTGACTGTCCTCGTGCCGAGAGAGTGGTGCAAGCTCCTGTTGCGGCTGCTGGTAACAGGTGCTGGAGTTGTGGTTCTGCAGACCACTTGAGGCGAGATTGTCCGAGGTTGGCTGGTGATCAGGTGCGTGCTCCTGTTGTTGCTGCACCGTAGAGAGGTCGTGGGCGCGGCCGTGGTAATTTCCAGAGGAGAGAGGAAGGTGGTCGTGGAGTGGCCCATGTTGTGGCTATTCAGCCTGAAGGTGGAGGCCAAGCGAGGGTGTATGCTCAGCGTGAGGGAAGGAATGATGCGGATGTGATTGCAGGTACCTTTACTTTGCAATCCTTGTCATTGCTTTCATTGATTGATTCTGGATCTACGCATTCATACATTTTGCGTGAGCATGCTGAATTGCTTGGTTTGCCTGTTGAGTCTTTGGATGTTGGTGTTCGAGTCACTAGTTCTTTTGGTGAGACTGTTGTGACTAGGAAGCTTTATAGAAGGTGTCCCTTGGTCGTTCAAGAGCATGTTTTCCATGTTGATCTTATGGAGTTGCCCTTCTATGGTTTCGATGTGATCCTTGGTATGGATTGGCTTGCTGAGCATCGTGCTGTTGTGGATTGTGAGAACAAGCGGGTTTCGCTTAAGCTTGCGGATGATTATGAAGTTGTTGTGGTTGGTGAGAATGTGAAGTTTCTTGCCAATGTGGTGTCTACCTTGGAGGCGAGCAGGATGCTGAGGCAAGGTTGCAAAGCTTATCTAGCTTTTGTGATGAATCCTAGCTCTAAAGAGTTGAGGGTGCAAGATATCAGAGTTGTGAAGGAGTTTCCTGGTGTTTTTCCTGAGGAGTTGCCTGGTTTACCTCCTAACCGCGAGGTGGAGTTTGGAATTGAGCTGTATGAGAATACAACTCCTGTGTCCATTACTCCCTATAGAATGGCACCTAAGGAGCTGAAGGAGCTGAAGACGCAGTTGCAAGAGTTGCTTGATCGTGGTTTCATCCGGCCGAGTGTGTCACCTTGGGGAGCACCGGTTTTGTTTGTGAAGAAGAAGGATGGCACTATGAGAATGTGCATTGATTACCGTCAGCTGAACAAGTTGACTATCAAGAATCGGTATCCTTTGCCGAGGATTGATGATCTTTTTGATCAATTTCGGGGAGCTGCTGTGTTCTCTAAGATTGACTTGAGGTCAGGGTATTATCAGTTGAAGGTGAAGGATGTGGATGTGCCTAAGACAGCTTTCAGGACAAGGTATGGGCATTATGAGTTTCTTGTGATGCCGTTTGGGTTGACAAATGCTCCTGCTGCTTTCATGGACATGATGAATCGTGTGTTTCATGAATACCTGGACAAGTTTGTTGTGGTGTTCATTGATGATATCCTCGTGTACTCGCATACTGAGGAGGAGCATGAAGAGCATTTGAGGATTGTTTTGCAAGCTTTGTTGGAGAATCAGCTTTATGCTAAGCTGAGCAAGTGTGAGTTCTGGTTAAGGGAGGTGGTTTTCCTTGGGCATGTGGTCTCAGCTGAGGGGATTCGTGTTGATCCTCAGAAGATTGAGGCGGTGATGAACTGGAAAGTTCCTAAGTCTGTTCATGAGGTCCGTAGTTTCCTTGGTTTGGCGGGATACTACCGAAGGTTTGTGGATGGTTTTTCCAAGATTGCTGCTCCTTTGACGAAGCTGTTGCAGAAGGATGTTAAGTATGAGTGGACGGAAGCGAGACAGCAGGCTTTTGAGAAGCTTAAGGCGGCTTTGACGCAAGCTCCTATCTTGATTCAGCCTGAATCAGGGAAAGAGTTTGTGGTTTACAGTGATGCATCCTATGTTGGTTTGGGGTGTGTGTTGATGCAGGAGGGTAAGGTGGTGGCTTATGCATCGCGGCAGTTGAAAGTGCATGAGCGCAATTACCCTACGCATGATATCGAGCTGGCTGCAGTGGTTTTTGCTCTGAAGATTTGGAGGCATTATCTGTATGGTGAGAAGTGTACTATGTACACAGATCACAAGAGTTTGAGGTATCTGATGTCTCAGAAGGAGTTGAATCTTAGGCAGCGGCGTTGGTTGGAGTTGCTCAAAGATTATGATCTGACGATTGAGTATCATCCTGGAAAAGCTAATGTTGTTGCGGATGCCTTGAGTAGGAAGGTAGCTGTTGAGCTGAGAGCCATGTTTGCTAGCTTGAGCATATCGCAAGATGGTGGTCTCGTTGCTGAGTTGCAAGTGAAACCCTCTTTGGTTCAGTTGATCAAGGATAAGCAGTTGTTGGATGATTCCTTGGTATCTCATGTTCAGGATATCGCGGAGGGTAGACCTTCGGATTTCTGTTTCAATGATGATGGTGTGCTGTGTTTTGGGAGTCGGATAGTAGTGCCTGCTGATGCTGAGTTGAGGCGTGCTATTCTGACTGAAGGTCATAGTAGTCCTTTTGCTATGCACCCTGGTAGTACTAAGATGTACCGTGATCTTCGTGATGAGTACTATTGGGTGGGTTTGAAGAAAGATGTTGCAGAGTTTGTTAGCAAGTGTTTGGTGTGTCAGCGAGTTAAGGCTGAGCATCAGTTTCCTTCAGGGTTGTTGCAACCGTTGAAAATCCCTGAATGGAAGTGGGAGAGGGTTACCATGGATTTTGTATCTGGTTTACCTTTGTCTCCATCGAAGAAGAATTCGGTCTGGGTGATTGTGGATCGCCTGACGAAGTGTGCGCATTTCTTGCCTGTGCATACTACGTTTTCTTTGGATAAGTTGGCAGAGCTGTACATTGCTGAGATTGTGCGGCTGCATGGTGTGCCTAAGTCGATTGTGTCGGATAGGGATCCGAGGTTCACATCGCGTTTCTGGCAGTGTTTACATCAAGCTCTGGGTACAAGGTTGCATTTCAGTACATCCTATCATCCTCAGTCGGATGGTCAGTCTGAGCGTGTTATCCAGATTTTGGAGGATATGTTGAGGTGCTGCGTGATTGAGTTCCAAGGTTCTTGGGAGAAGCATCTGCCTTTGGTTGAGTTTGCTTATAACAACAGTTATCAGGCAAGTATACAGATGGCACCTTATGAGGCTTTGTACGAGAGGAAGTGTAGGACTCCTCTTTGTTGGGCTGAAACTGGTCAAAAGTTGGTTTCGATGCTGGCTTTGTTGAAAGGGACCACAGAGAAGGTAAAGCTCATTTGTGAGCGGTTGAAGGCTGCTTCTGATCGGCAGAAGTCTTACGCGGATTTGAAGCGTAAGGAGATAGAGTATGCGGTGGGTGACCGTGTGTTCTTGAAGGTTTCGCCTTGGAAGAAGGTGATGCGGTTTGGCCGAAAGGGTAAGTTGAGCCCTAGGTACATTGGACCATATGAGGTGGTTGAACGTGTGGGTCCTGTTGCGTATCGGTTGAGGTTACCACAGGAGTTGGAGAAGATTCATGATGTGTTCCATGTCTCTATGCTCCGGAGGTATAGATCTGATCCTTCGCATGTGATGCCTGTGGAGGAAGTGGTTTTGAATCCGGATTTGACCTATGATGAGGAACCGGTGAAGGTTCTGGATTCGGATAGCAAGGTTCTTCGTGGCAAGACCATTGAGTTGGTGAAGGTGCTGTGGAAGCATCGCGGTGTTGAGGAAGCCACGTGGGAGCGGAAGGAAGACATGCTGAAGCAGTTTCCTTATCTCTTTCCTTCAGGTAAATTTCGAGGACGAAATTTCTTAAGGGGGGGAGAGTTGTAACGCCCCGGTTTTGGGCTTAGAAGTTTTGGGCGTTGACCGGTTTGGTCAAAGTGCTGTTCGAATCTAAAGAGGTGAAATTAGGAAAGCCTAGTTCGGGTTGCATTAAAAATATGGAAAAATGTTCTAAAATCATCTTTTAATATAATTAAGTGAACTGTGAAATCAATTTTGGAAAATGAGTTTCGGAAGGGTGACATTTTGGCTAGTGACCAAAATGTGATTTTTGAAAGTTTTGTGACTGTTTTAAAAAGGATTGAAACTTTGAATCTTTAGGGAGCTATTTACCCAAAGGGGAGTTTCTCCAGATTTTCTAGAATATTAAATGATTTAATAATGGTTTAAAATAAAAGTAAAAAGGAGGGAAAGATATTTTTAGTCATCTTTAACTAACTTTCTAAATTTTCCATTCTCATTTTCTCTCATCTTTTCTCTCAAACCAAACACATTCTCTCCAGATCTTTTCCTCTGATTTTTATCACCTAAATACTTCTTTTCAATCCTCATTTGATTCCTAATCATCTCCTCATCAAAACCTTTGTATTTGCTACTTGGTTCATCAAGCTTTTTGGCTCTAAAAGAGGAGAAACTCAAGTTTGGAGGTAAGAACGTCCTTCTCCTCTGAACTTCAAGTTCTTTAATGAAATTCCTAAGTTCTCAATCCCTAATTGATGTTTTATAAATGGCTTTTAAGATTGTTTAGTGGATCTTGGCTTAAAATGCAAGATTTGGTGTGTTTTGATGAAATTTCGTTGGATCTGTTTAAGCAGTGTTTTAAGGTGCTAAAATGATGATTAATGAATGTTAATTTGATAAGGAAATGAGTTTTGATTAATGCAATCCCGGATAGGTTGTGTTTCCTAAGTTTAGCTTGTGATTCTTGGATGTTTTTGTGGTGATCTTGTGGATCTGATGTTGCTGGAGGTATAAGGATGTTTATAGGTTGTTTTTAGATGTTAAATGGTGTTAATGGATGTTAGGTTTTGCTGGTTTATGGCTGGGCTTTGTTGAGAAGTGGTTTTGATGCAATTTCGGTTGTGTTTGGTGGCCGAAATTGGAGTGTGAATGAGAGCAGCGAGTTTGAGTGCTTTCATTGAAGCTTTTGATGCATGATGATGCATTAAATCTCTGCTTTAATGTGTTTAATCAGGGGAGGCATCTTTGGATCCAAGAGTTGTTGATCCGGAAGCTTGAATTGGTGCTTCGGCAAGAGGCGAAGTGGAATCGGTGAGTGAAATTGGGTTTTCGGCTTTGAAACCAATGTCTTGGGAGCTTAGTTTAAGTCTAAACAACTTTGCTAAGCTCTAGTGTAAGTTTTCGGAAATTCTCTCTAGTGGTGGCCATGATTTTGTTGTGATGCAATGTGGTTTATTGCATGTTTTGATTACTGTTTTGAAAGCATGATTTAGCATGGTATTTGCTGTTTTGATAAGCCATATGTTAAAGGAAGCTCAAGGTAAGAGTTCCTTGTTTTTGAACATTGAATAAATGTGGTTTGATGCTTTTAAATGCATGATGAATATGGCTTGGTTTAATGCTTTAAAACAGTGGATAAATTGATGATAATGATGTATATTGGCAAGTGATGTTTTGAAAAGGTTAAGGTCACTAAGGTGGTTAAAAGTCCTTGAGTGAGCCTTGTTACTTAAGAACATCAAGGTGGTTAAAAGTCCTTGGATGATTCTTGTTACGGACACAAAGGTGTTTAAAAGTCCTTGTGTGGTCCTTTCTATGGTGTTTAAAAGTCCATAGGCCAAGGTGTTTAAAATTCCTTGGGGTCAAGGTGTTTAAAAGTCCTTGAGGTGATCTAATTCATGGTGTTTAAAAGTCCATGGCCAAGGTGTTTAAAAGTCCTTGGGGTCCAAGGTGTTTAAAAGTCCTTGGGGTGAAAGTTGATGAACTTGTTTTCAAAGAAATGAAATGTATCACTTGAGGCCAATATGACATGTAATGAAATGAAGCATGAGATGCTTGTTTTAAGTATGCTTTTGAGCATGTGTAAATGATGATTTGAAGCATGTTTTATAAGTGTTTTATAAACGCATTATTGGATGGTTTTATTGAGCATTCCTCACTAAGCTTTTGCTTACGCTCTCTTTGTTTTCTTAATTCAATAATGCAGAACATTAGAGTACTTGAGGGCAGCAAGGAGGGCAAGCATCCAAGTGGAAACAAAGCTCTAAGTATGGAAGGTTTTCTAAGTGCATTTTGGCTTTTGGTAATTTGGCAATGGGGGACCAATGTGTAAGTTTTGGGAGATGTTTTGAACTCCCTAAGTATGTTGAATGTTGTTGAGAATGCTGGTTTTTGTGGTTGGCCTTTATATGCTTGAATTGGAAGTTTATGCTTGAATGGCTTACTTGTGTAGGAAGCATGCCTATAGATTTGGGGCTTTTCATATATGTGGATGTTTTGATGAATTGTTGATGCAAGTATGTCTCATATATGTTGAATTGCATGTTGGCAAAGTTTGGTGGCATTTGGAGCATGATTGGTTGGTCAATTGCATGTTTAAGCATGCATTTTTAGTCAATCTGTGCAGGGTGTTTCGGAACAGCACCTACCGTTTCGGAACGGGTGCCTTAATTGTGCCCAGGCGTCCGAAACGGGAGGGGCCGTTCCGAAACGGAAAGGCCACTGCCAGACCCCCGTTTCGGTACGCGTTGCAGAACGGCCCCGAGTTTCGAAACGGGCTATGCCTGTTTCGGAACGGGTGACCGTTGGGGGCTGACATTGGCAGTTATGTGTTTTGGAATGTTTGCGTTTTAGTCCTGAAACTTGTTTGTGCAATTGTATGAGTTTGGGAAGTCCTTTTGAGCTGAAATTTTACAGAGAAGCATGAAACATGATTAATTTCAAGATGGTAACTTCAATTTGGGTTAAGTCCTTATAATTATCAGAATTTACAATGTAACAAAAAAAAAACATAATGATTATGTTTTTTTTTTCAACCACCTTATCTCCCCAACCACTCCACTAAACTTTTCCCCCCCTCAATTATTTTCTCCACTCCTTATCTCCCCCTTGCTCCATTTCGGCAGAACCAAAAACCCTTTCCCCCTAAATTCCTTGTTTAGTTTTCATTCAAGAAAACTCTCTCAATTTCATCTAAATCAATATTTGCTCTCAAACGTCAATCGTTGTTCCGTTCCGTTCACCGTGACTACCATACGAACCGTCTCGACGTTCCGGTCAGAACGCCCCTAACCACGTGTCAAACCGCCGCTCCGTTGTCGTTAATTTTTCCGTTGAAGGTTTCGAACAAATCGAGTTTTTTCTCAAAATCGGTGATAATTCGGTAAGCTTTCGACTTAAAAATCAGTTTGGGGGGTTATATATTCGAATGGGGAAATTCTGTATTTTTTTTCTGATTTTTGCTCCGCCGTCCACGGTGGCTTGGTTGTGTACTGATGCAGGAAGGGAAGGTTATCGCTTATGCGTCGCGTCAATTACGACCACATGAGTGTAATTATCCAACCCATGACCTCGAGTTAGCTGCTGTGATCTTTGCCTTGAAAATTTGGAGGCACTATCTTTACGGAGAAAAGTGCTATATTTACACAGATCACAAGAGTCTAAAGTACATCCTCACTCAGAAAGAACTCAATCTTAGACAACGTCGTTGGATTGAGCTTCTTAAAGACTATGACTGTGTGATTAAGTATCACCCAGGAAAGGCGAATGTGGTGGCTGATGCTTTGAGTCGTAAGGCTATAACAGATTTGAGATCCTTATTTGCCAGAATGAGTGTATACAGAGATGGCAGTCTACTAGCTGAGCTACAGGTTAAACCGACATTGGCCAAACAAATTAGGGCCAAACAGCTTCTAGACAGTTCCTTACTTCCTGTCATGCAGCAGGTTGAACAAGGATCTACTTCTACTTATGCCTTTGATCAGGATGGCGTTTTGTGCTTCAAGGGTCGATATTGTGTTCCCAATGATGTTGACCTGAAGCGGGCTATTCTCAGCGAGGCTCATAACAGCCCTTATGCTATGCATCCCGGTGGGGACAAAATGTATCAAAACCTGAGGCAGAGATATCGTTGGGAAGGTATGAAGAAGGACATTTCAGATTATGTATCGCGGTGTTTGACTTGCCAACAGGTTAAGGCAGAGCACCAGCATCCTTCTGGTTTGTTGCAGCCCATTAAGATTCCTGAGTGGAAATGGGAGCGTATCACGATGGATTTCGTTACCGGGTTGCCTCTAACTCCTTCTAAAAAGGATTCTGTCTGGGTTATTGTTGATCGACTTACCAAGTCAGCTCATTTTATCCCAGTTCGAGTCACTTACTCTTTGGAGAAGCTGGCAAAAACGTACATCTCTGAAATCGTCAGACTACATGGGGTGCCTTTATCTATAATATCTGATCGGGATCCGAGGTTCACTTCTCGATTCTGGTTGGCATTGCACAATGCTTTAGGTACCCGTCTGAATTTCAGTACATCCTTCCATCCGCAGACAGACGGACAGTCAGAAAGAGTAATTCAGGTTCTTGAAGATATGTTGAGAGGATGCGTGATAGACTTCCGCGGTAGTTGGGAAGATTTCTTGCCCTTGGCCGAGTTTGCTTATAATAATAGCTATCAGGCTAGTATTCGCATGGCCCCTTATGAAGCTTTGTATGGTCGTAAATGCCGAACTCCTATCTGTTGGACCGAGTTGTATGATAAGAAGACTCTGGGTCCTGAGTTGGTTCAAGAGACTGTCAAACTGATTCGAAATCGTCTGAAAGAGGCTTTTGACAGACAGAAGTCTTATGCTGATCGGAGGAGAAGGGATTAGAGTTTGAGGTTGGTGACCAGGTTTTTCTAAAGGTATCACCATGGAAGAAAGTTTTGAGGTTTGGGAAAAAGGGCAAGTTGAGTCCGAGATTTATTGGACCATATCGTATTGTGAAGAGAGTTGGGCCAGTTGCCTATCAGCTCGAGTTGCCATCCCAGCTTAACCGTATTCATGATGTCTTCCATGTATCCATGTTGAGGCGATACCATCCAGATCCTAGTCATGTCATTCAAGCTCAGGATGTAGAGTTGAGATCAGACCTGTCCTACGTGGAGGAACCGATTCGAATCTTGGACTTTGATGAGAGAGTTCTGAGAAACCGACGCATTCCAATGGTTAAAGTTCAGTGGAGAAATCGGAGTCCTACTGAGGCTACTTGGGAGATTGAAGGATTCATGAGAAAACAATTTCCGCACCTTTTTAATTAAGGTAAATTTCGAGGACGAAATTTTTCTTAAGGGTGGGAGAATTGTAACAAAAAAAAACATAATGATTATGTTTTTTTTTCAACCACCTTATCTCCCCAACCACTCCACTAAACTTTTCCCCCCCTCAATTATTTTCTCCACTCCTTATCTCCCCCTTGCTCCATTTCGGCAGAACCAAAAACCCTTTCCCCCTAAATTCCTTGTTTAGTTTTCATTCAAGAAAACTCTCTCAATTTCATCTAAATCAATATTTGCTCTCAAACGTCAATCGTTGTTCCGTTCCATTCACCGTGACTACCATACGAACCGTCTCGACGTTCCGGTCAGAATGCCCCTAACCACGTGTCAAACCGCCGCTCCGTTGTCGTTAATTTTGCCGTTGAAGGTTTCGAACAAATCGAGTTTTTTCTCAAAATCGGTGATAATTCGGTAAGCTTTCGACTTAAAAATCAGTTTGGGGGGTTATATATTCGAATGGGGAAATTCTGTATTTTTTTTCTGATTTTTGCTCCGCCGTCCACGGTGGCGCGTGGGCCCCACGCGCCGTCCGGAGCCGCGCGTGGGCTTCACGCGCCGTTCCCGGCCACCATATATGGTGGCAGTGGACCGGCCGGTTCAGACCGGTCTGGTCTCGAACCGAGCCGCCCGAACCGGACCGACCCAGTCAGCATGACGTCAGCATGATGTCACCGACCCGACCCGACCCGTTGACTGACCCGTTGACCCGACCCGTTGACCGACCCGGTCAACAGTGACGTCAGCATGACGTCAGCGTTGACTTTGACCGTTGACTTTGACCGTTGACCGTTGACCAAAAAGTCAAATTTTCCGAAAAGCCCTATTTTATGTTTTTCGACGTCCTGAGTCCGATTTTGAAGCCCGTTTTGCAAAATTCTGACCCGAAGGCCTCCGAATCTGACCTTAAACCCAAATCATGCTTAAGTACTTAATTTTCCATTCAGATATCAGTAAATTAATTAAGTGCCTAAACTAGTATTTTAATGGTGTAAAGGTGCCCGAGACTCGTATAACCACTCACCAGCTCAGCCTAGCTCCTCTCGACCCGCTCACCCTCACACTTCAGGGGATATCAGTATGAAATTAAATCCTGTGTATATGAATAAGTTTAACTCTTATTCCACTTTATGACCATCATTCTTTCTTGATCTAGGATCTGACCCCGTGTCTGAGCATACTGAGGCAGGTGCCCGTTAGACCCTTATCCGATCAGCTTCGAGGTGTGTTCCATGTGTGCTACATTCTGTTTATATAGATTGTATGGTGATTTGATCATGAATGACATTGCGTATGTTTGCTCAGTTGTTTACTTGTTATATGATTGCTTGACCTATGATGAATACTGAAATGTCTGCTCTGAAATAGTATGCCTATTTATCTGTTAAAAGCATGAACTTCTGTTTCTGATACTCTGAATAAAATATCTGTCACATATATTCTGTTAACATGTCTGGAAATCTGAACACTGATTCTGTTTGGGGTATACTGTTGGGATATGATATGAAGTGTCTTCGGCTCAGCCCTGATCCAGCTGGTAAGACCGTCCTGTTTTCGGATCCTAGGCTTCGGCCAGGTCCGTCCTGTTTTTGGTTCCTATGCTACGGCAAGGGCCGCCCGTATTCTAAGGTATTCCTTAGGATGGTACCCCGCCCAATGGGCTTGGGTTAATGCCATTATATGATACAGTTCTGGGGGACTGCATATTGGTGTGAGGTTGGAGGGTAGTCACTAGTAAACGCATACATGCATCTGAGTATCTGCATTGATCTGTTATGTATTCTTATGATCTGAATGTTATGTATTCATTGCTTGTTTGATCTGCACTTTTGGAACACACTGAGCTCTCTAGCTTATGTTTTTCTCTCCTCCCCCTTTCAGATACTTGATAGTCCACTCCTCTTAGACCCGGCAACTGGAGAATCGGCACATTTAGCTCTAAACTATTGTAATAATCTTATCTTCCAAATTGTCTGTATTTTGGGTGACTTATATCTATGTTTTAATATTTTGACTGTGATAAATCACAAGAGTTTGATCTTAGGTTGTGACTGCCTGGAGTTGGGCTAAACGCATAAGTGGGCCCCGGGCAGTTACATTTGATTTATGATTTCAAAGGTTTAACCATATGTTTATTTGAAATCTTATTGTGGTTGTTTTCTCGAAGATTGATCTTAGATCTGGGTATTATCAATTGAAAATAAAAGATTCTGATGTTGCTAAGACGGCCATCCGTACCAGATACGGGCATTACGAGTTCTTGGTGATGCCGTTTGGTCTGACAAATGCTCCTGCAGCTTTTATGGACATGATGAATCGTGTGTTCCGGCCCTTTATAGACCAGTTTGTTGTGGTTTTCATCGACGATATTTTGGTCTATTCACGGACAGAAGCAGAGCATGTCGAGCACTTGAGGACTGTGCTACAAACCCTGAGACAGAATCGTTTGTATGCTAAGCTGAGCAAATGTGAATTTTGGCTCAAAGAAGTGACATTTCTGGGTCATGTGGTATCTGCTCGAGGCATTCAGGTTGATCCAAGTAAAATCGAAGCCATCACCGATTGGAAGCAACCTAAAAATGTCTCTGAGATCCGTAGCTTTTTGGGTTTGGATGGCTACTACCGACGCTTTGTCGAGGGCTTCTCCATCATTGCCACTCCTCTGACAAAGTTATTAAGGAAGAATGTCCCTTATATTTGGTCTGATGCCCAGCAAGCTAGTTTTGAGAAACTCAAGGCAGCTCTGACCCAAGCCCCGGTTCTTATACAACCTGAGTCAGGAAAGGACTTCTCAGTATACAGTGATGCTTCACATTTCGGGCTTGGTTGTGTACTGATGCAGGAAGGGAAGGTTATCGCTTATGCGTCGCGTCAATTACGACCACATGAGTGTAATTATCCAACCCATGACCTCGAGTTAGCTGCTGTGATCTTTGCCTTGAAAATTTGGAGGCACTATCTTTACGGAGAAAAGTGCTATATTTACACAGATCACAAGAGTCTAAAGTACATCCTCACTCAGAAAGAACTCGATCTTAGATAAAGAGCCTTTCGTGTTCAAGAAGCAGGCAATGAAAGTTTCATATCCTTTCCGGATCATTCTATCAGCAGTCAGAGAGGATACCACATTGGACAAGTAGCCTCGACACTCTCCGACTAAGATTATGGATCGGTCATCTGAAGTCTTCAAGGTAGCCCTTTTTGACTCACAATCCAGACTGACCCGATGCTCCAACAGCCAATCCATACCCAAAATTAGATCAAACTCCTCTAACGAAAGTTCCATAAGATCGGCCAGGAAAATTTCTCCTTGAACTTCAAGAGGACACCTCCTAAGTACTTTGTCCACAATCACTGACTGACCCACTGGGCTCATGACTGTAACAACACTTACTGTGGCTTCTAAGGGAAGCTGAAGGTTTCGGGATACGAATTTTGAAACATAGGAGTGGGTGGATCCACTATCGAGTAATGCAAAGTATGGAACTGAATAAATGGTAAAGGTACCTGCAAGAACATCTGGCTCGTCTCTGTCATCCCGACGTCTGGAGGCATACATTAGAGGCGACTGTGTAGCATCAGGTAAAACTGGTCCTCCACTCTGATTTGATCGAGCTCTGGTGTCAGACCTGCCAGCAGATGCAGAAGGTCTTCCCTGACTACGACCCTTAGCTGGAGTCTGTACAGATGTCTGTGAGCGTGTAGGGGTCTGGAAAGATGCTCGAGGTGCAGAAGATGGGACAGGGCAATTCTTCAGAAAATGATCTCCAGACCCACATCGAAAACATGTACCGGCCTTTCTTCTGCATTCGCCCCTATGTCTCTTGTTACAATGCACACAAAGGGGCGCAGGGGTGGAACCAGACGAATCACCCCTACTAGCAGTCGGGGTCGAAGAAGCATCAGGTCTGGATTCAAAATTACCTCTCTGATAATTTGAAGTGCGATTCCTCTTTCCATGACGCGAGGAAGACTCGGGCTTAGGAGGCCTCTTAGACCATTCTCGGTCAGCTCTACCTCCACCAGGAGCTGCTAGCTCTACATCCTCCAGATCTTTAGCTTTCTCAACTAAAGTGTCGAAGTCTTTATCCAGATGGCCAACAATATGTACACATAACTCGTACCTCAGTCCCATCACAAATTTACGGCATTTATCCTTCTCAGTAGGCACTGAGCTAGCCCCAAATCTGAGTAAGCTCAAGAATTCTGTCTCGTATTCGGATACAGACAGATCTCCCTGAGTCAAGGTCCTGAATTTTTCTTGCATCTGCCTCATGTAACGCTCACCAACAAAGCGGCTCTTGAAACGTTCCTTGAAAAACTCCCAAGACAGACGGGCCGCAGGAACACTACTGACCACAGATTCCCACCACGTACGAGCATTCCCATACAACATAGAAACGGCTCCCACATATCTCTTGGATGACTCAAGACCCAAAGATTCCATACGCCTCTCCAGATCATGAAGCCATTCCTCTGCCTCAGTCGGGGCTCCACTAGTAGGGCCATCAAAAGTTCTCGCCCCATTAGTGATCAAGGTCTGAGAGATGGGAACCTCAGGGATAATACCAGCTGCATTAACCGCACCAGAAATCAACTGCAAAAGCTTCCTACTAAGGGCTTCGTCAGTAATAGGTGTGGAAGGCTCAGAAGAAGACGATGCTCTTCTAACCGGAGTAGATACATCAATCTCAGGGGCAGACTGAGGAGCTGTCCCTACAGTAGGGCCAGATGGTAAAGAAGACTCAGTAGGAACAGGGACAGGAGTCGGAGTAGGTGGCTCGACCACCGGATCATCTATCGCGTCGGCAAACCGGACAGGTCTACCGCGTCTCCGAATGGGTCGACGACCTCTTTCAGTACTCATAGTAGAAAGCTTCTACAAGGATTAAACAATGGTCCCTAAAGTTGTAAATTGTTCAATTGGGTCCCTGTTAGATCTCTGATGTTTATGATCTTTGAGTATGCTGTCGTATGAACATATCTAAGGCTTAATATGTATCTAGACAAGTTTAAAAAGAAAAAAAAAGGGTCGTTAATCAAGGTTGACTTTCGGGTTGACTTTGGTTTTCCCCGTGTGACTTTCTTAATTTGGGTCAACCGTCTAGGCCGGGTTAAGGGGGTTACACAATGTGTCGTTGGTTCCCAAATAAACATATTTTAACTTATCAGGCAATTGTTTTAATTCGAGAACTGGTGGTTGCTCGATTGAGGGTTTTTCAACCTTTCGTTCCTCTCCAAAATAATTGAAGGGTTTGAAATACTTACCTAGACGAGAGACTGTCCAGTGGGCTTCCTCGATTTCTGCCTTTTCAGTTTCTTCAGTGTCGGGACAATTGTCCAGTATATTGCCGAAGTAGTGGCTATTCTCATTGCCGACGTAGTATTTGCCGAGGCAGGGTGCATCAATGTCAAAGTTGAATTCGGCGGTGGCTGGCATCATTTGACATTCTTCTTGATCATCGGCACGTTTGAGGGTTTGGAACACATTAAGCTTAACTTGTTGGTCATTTACCCTCATTGTTAGCTCACCTTTTTCTACATCGATAAATGTCCTCCCAGTGGCTAAGAAATGTCGCCCAAGTATGATGGGTGCATGTTCATCTGCCTCACAATCAAGAACAAGGAAGTCTGTGGGAAAAATAAACTTTTCGACTCTTACCAGTATATCTTCAATTTTTCCATCTGGTTGCACATAAGAGCGACCGGCTAGCTGGAGCATGATTGTGGTTGGTCTGCCTTTCCAATTCCTAACTTCTGGAAAACCGATTTGGGCATCAGGTTTATGCTTGCCCTCAAGTCACACAATGCCTTCCAAACATAATGATTCCCGATTGCACATAGTATTGTGAAGCTTCTAGGATCTTTAAGCTTAGGTGGTGCTCGGTTGTATAACATGGCCATACACCTTTCTGTTGCGGCAACTGTTTCAAACTCTCATGTTCTTGTTCGATTTGACACTATATCTTTTAGAAACTTGGCATAATTCGGCATTTTCTCTATTGCTTCCAAAAAGGGTATGTTATAGTGGACCTGCTTCAAGATGTCTAAGAACTTCTTGAACTGGTAGTCATGCTTCTACCTTTTAAGCCTTTGAGGAAATGGTGGAGGTAGTCGAATGTCCTCTACTCTTTCTTTTCATGAGAATTTGATTTGAAGGATTACTGGCTCTATTTTGTGCTTTTGATTTCCCTCAGCATTTTTGTTTTCTACCGCGGCTTGGTCAGGTTCCGCTGGGGCAGTGGGGTTGCATAATGCCGAGGCGGATTCTGCCGCGGCAGAGGCTTCCTTTTCTTTGGCCTCTTCTTTTCTTCTAGCTTGGGGTTCTTTCAGCTGTTTTCCACTTCGAGTGTTGACTGCCTTGCACTGTTCCTGACTCGATCCCTTGGTAACTTCAGTATCGCTTGGGAATCCTCCTCTTGGTCTGGAGTTTAGGATTCATGCAAACTGCCCGACTTGAGTCTCTAGAGATTTCATTGTTGCCTCATTATTTTGCAGCCGCATCTCGGTCATGTCCATAAAAGCTTTAATTTTCTTTATGAACTTATCAGTATTAGCAATATATGCACTAGTTTGAGACATGAAAGCATTAAGAGTGTTTTCTAAAGAACTAGTTTGCATAGACTACTATTGTGACATGGACCGCGTTGTTGGGGTTGCTCCAGGAGAAATTCAGATGCTTCTTCCAGGCCGGATTGTAGTTGTTGGACATGTTGTTGCTGCGGTTGTAATTTCCAACATAACAGCTCGACTCTGTATTATGCAGACATTTAGAAGAAACATGGTTACCCCCAAAGTTTTCACAAAATAAATCCATTACCTTGACCTTCTGGGGATTGTTTTGCGGTTGCATGTTCATGACCAACTTTGTCAAGGTGGCAATTTGGGATGAAATTGAGTCTGAGAACACTATTTCGTTTACTGTGGGCTGGCGTCGGATTCATACTCTTCTGGTCGTTGGGAAATGATAGTCGTTCTTAGCCGTCATGTTCAGAATATCCATTGCTTCCTCCGGTTCTTTGTCTAAGAGTATGCCGTTTGCAGAGGCATCAAGCATCATCCTAGTTGGCGTGTTGACAACATTATAGAACATGGTTACATGTGTCCACAATGGGAATCCGCGCAAAGGGCATTTGTGTAACAACTCTATGTATCGTTCCCAAGCCTCGTGCATGGATTCATCATTAGCCTATCGAAAAGAAGTGATTTCGTTACGAAATTTATCAGTCAAAGTCGTAGGATTAAAACGTGCTAAGAAACCATGACATAAATCACTCCAGGATCCAATTGATCCTGATGTAATACTATGTAGACAGGTTTTTGCCCTATCCCTCAGTGAATAGGGAAACAATTTTAATCTCAAAATATCCTCATGTACTCCCTGTATTTTAAATGAATTACAAATGAGCAAGAAGGATTTGAGGTGCTGTCTGGCATCTTCAGTCACTGAGCCGCCAAATTGCCTCATAGTATTGATCATGTTGAACATTACGGGCTTCAGATCAAAGTGGACGGCTTCTATCTCAGGTGTAACTACTCCCAGATTTAGTTCGTTCAGATCCTCTTCTAGGTAGTCTCGGATAGTTGGGTTTTGTACTTGCGCGAATTGAATTCACGGATTTTCTCCATCTCCTACTAGGGCATTCTGCTGCCCATCGACAATTGGCTGCTCGTCGGCAACCTGCTGCCTATTGGCATTCCGATTGTTGTTGGCATCGCCATCTCGATGTGCCATCTTTTGTCTTATTTGTTGCTTGAGTCGTTGACAACTTCGATTGTTTTCTTGATCAAGGTCGTATAATGTGTATTTTGGGTTCGCACTGGTCATTCACCAATGCAAAACCAAAGTTAATTAGTGCTCGTAAACTTAAGCAAATAAAAGTGCAAGAAAATAAAATTGAAAGTCGTTATTGCCAATCCCTGGCAACGGCACCAAAAACTTGTTGCGTGTAAAAGGTGCTCCGCAATTAGTGCAAGTGTACACATCTCAAGTAATATAATGATAAGTATCAAAGTATCGTCTCCACAGGGATTGGGATGGCTTCCTTCAATTATCTTCTCGCACTGAAAAAGTAAAAGTAAAAACACGAGTAAAGGAGTTTTGGATTTTAACTAAACTAAATATCATAAACTAAAGCAAGTAAATAAAGATTGAGAAATCAAGATGATAGAATGGGCCGGATTAGATTGTGTCGTAGTGTGGAAAGCAATTGACTCGTCTCGTTCTTTAAATGCAATGATCACCAAACTGCCTCGGCAGTGACCTTCGTCCCTGTCGCGGCAATAAGATGTTCTGCCTCGGCAATCTCTTGCTGGTCGGCAGACAATGTCATGGTTCGGCAAATCGTCCTTCGATGGCTCCCTCTTATCTCTAAGTCGAAACCGTGCTAATGTGCAGGCCTTGATAATACCTCCCAGGGTGAACCAAGGATGAACACCAACCGATCTCACGCTTCCCTTAGTCGTTGAAACTCTAACTTATCTCTAAGCCGAGTTAGCTTCTACCGTTGGGATGAAAACCATGCTTATTTGTTTCTTGAGTTTAACTCTCTCGATATTAAACAAATGGATAACCTCACAATACTATCTCTCGATGAGATTGCAAGAATAAAATCAATGCCAAGAATAAGCAAACCTTGAACTAAATTGCATTAATAACTTAAACAAAGTTGTTGAGTGTGCAAAAGTTCTATATTTTACCCCTTATTTAACCCATATTTCTGCTGCATTCAAGCATAATTCATTGCATTTAGGTAGAGTTTTGCATATACATCACAATTAGATAAAATGGCACAGTTGCTACTGATTTTGGTTACTTTTGCAGGAATCTGTTGTAGCAGACTCAGGGCAGCAAGGGAGTAGAGCTGGACCATGGGACTGGAGTCAAGGAGCACATGCTGCCGTGGCCACTGTCGTGGCAGCCATGACGACAGCATGGGTGAAGTGGAAAAGTGAAGTGGAGTTCAACAGATAGAGGATTTCAAGCCGTTCTGTCGTGGACCACTCCTATATTTTTCTGAGCCCGGAAGAAGAATGAAGGCCAAGCCCAAAGTTCAAGGAAGATAACTCAAAGCAAGAAAAGAGGACGAATTAAAGGCAATTACTCAGAAGATTTAATCTCCAATAGAGTTGTACTTTAGTTTAAACTTGTATTCTTGCCATATTAGAAAACTTGGACCCAAGGCCTACATAAAGGCATGTAATTCGACCTAGGGAAGGATATCTCAATCTCTAGCCGTCTTCCCCAAACCCTTGTCGTTTCCCCCCTTCTCATCATGTTCTAAACTTCCCCTAGGGCTAACGGTTGATTCTGTAAAGTAGTTGCAAGGATTGTACTGTTTTAGGATTTTTTCTGTTCAAGCAATAAAACTTCAAGTTTATTTATTCTGGTTTTCACATCTCGCAAGAGTATCGGGAGAGCATTGTGAGGTTATCCATTTGTTTGATATCGAGAGAGTCAAGCATACGAACGGAATAAATACGCGTTTTCCAGTTTATGGTTAAACCATCTCGGACCTAGGGATAGGACGAGGTTCAGTGGCTAATAAAGAATCCACAAACATCGGTGTTCATCCTTCGATTCACGCCGGGAGGTATCATCCAAGACATGTTCATCGACAGACTTGGACCCAGGGATGGGACAAGTCATAACAGGGATTCTTGCCAAACTTGGAGTGCAGAGTTGTGTGATCGCTGCCGCGACAACAACAAACTTCTGCCGCGACAAGGACGACGACAGAACAAAAGTCCCTCTTACAGTGCAACACCTGCACTACTGAGCAATTCAATACCGACCTATCTCTTAAACCTGATTCTCATATCTTTTATTTTACTTGTTTTCCAAGATTACTCTACAATCCAACTAAACTTTCTTTTTTTTCGTGAAGCAATTCTAGGATAAAGTTATTTCCAGTCCCTGTGGAGATGATATCTGATACTCTAAGTATCACTTTATTACTTTCGACGTGTACACTTGCACTACATTGCGATAGACTATTTTACACGCAACAAGTTTTTGGCGCCGTTGCCGGGGACTGGCAACATATCTTTACCCTTATTTTTATTGCACTTTTTCTTTTTAATTTTTCTATTTTTATTGGTGTTATTTACCCTGTGCTTTTCACAAGGTTTTCCGTTTGCTTATGCGCAGATTTAGACGAGGCAAAGAACCTGAGTACGAACTAGACCCTGAAATCGAACGCACGTGCAACCTCAGGAACCGAGTCCGACTCTTGATAGCAAGAAACGACTATTTTGAGGAACAGCTAGAAGCAATAGTGAACGAAAGACACAACAACGGGGTAGATGGTAACCAGAGGGTTGCTGAAGATCCTCCTCAAGATATCCGGAATGGACAGCCTGCCGCTGCAGTTGCCGCACGACAGTCCTGCCGTGATTACATGATCAATGACTATGTTGAACTGGAGACCACCTTGCCAGACGTGGAAGCTGAGAACTTCGAGCTAAAACCTATTATGTTCAGCATGATAAATTCCGCTGGCCATTTTAGTGGTGTTGCAACAAAGGATGCCCGAGAACATCTAAAAACGTTCCAAGAAATATGTGGATCGTTTAGATTGCTATGAATAAATTCGGAAGTACTGAGGCTTTGGTTATTTCCTCATTCACTGAGAGATAGAGCTAAAACTTGGTGGAATAAACTAACGCCGGGTTCAATACGAACTTGGGCAGATCTCTCTCGTGAATTCTTATCTCGTTTTAATCCTTCTCATTTATCTGAGAGATTGCGTAACGAAATTGCTAATTTTCAACAGGAAGATGACGAGACAATGCACGAGGCATGGGATAGGTTTACAACTCTTCTAAGGAACTGCCCGATGCATAGATTCCCCGTGTGGAATCAGGTCGTTAAATTCTACAATGCTGCCAATATACACACTCGTATGAGAATAGATTCAACAGCAAATGGGCTATTATTGGATAAAGATCTAGACGAGGCAATGATAGTGTTGAAAAACCTAGCAAAGAATGACGAGCAATTCCCTACAGCAAGGAGAGGAGGTAAACGAGGGGTAACTGTAAAGGATTATGAAGCTGAAAATTCCCTTAAATCACAGGTTGCATACCTCACAAAGATGGTGGAAAATCTGCAACGGAAAGATTCTAAACCCGTATATTCTATAGAAGAGGTATGTGAGACTTGCAGTGGGACTCACAATTTAGAAGACTGCCCTTTACAGCTTGAAGAATGGATGTATGTTGGAAATTACAACAAACCAAGAAACTACAATTCCAACAATTACAATCCCAACAGGAGGAAAGATCATAAGTTCTCCTGGAGCAATCCGAACAATGCATTGAATCCTCAAGTGCAGAACAACCAAAATTAAGGGGCACCTAGAATACTATCACGACAGCAGCCACAACAGCAATCGGTAGCCGCACCGAGTATACTAGAGCAGACATTGGCCACATTCATGTCACAAACAGGAGCTTACATGGCGAACATGGATAACTTTGTTAAGAAAACTGAGTCATTCATAGACAAAACTGAGATGAGGATGACTAACCATGAGGCTACCCTGAAATCACTGAAGACACAGATGGGCCAGGTTTCCCAGCATATAAAGCCAAGGCAAATAGGAGGATTCCCATACTGAGGTCACTTGAAAACCCACACATGAGCAGTGTAAGGAACCGACCCTAGATACACCTGCCGTGAACACTGCCCCGGCAGAGGAAGAACAACCTGCTGCCGACACAACTATCACGACAGCAGAAGGGACAGAGGAGCAAATAGAGGATGCTGAAGAACCTAAACCTTCTCAGATCAGAATACCATGTGAAGGACGTCTTGAAGATTACCGCCTTCCACCTCCTTTTCCACAGCGGTTACAAAAACAGAAACAGGAGTACCATCTCAAAAATATTTATGATATTTTTAAGCAGGTGCACATTAACATACCGCTGCTAGAGGCCATCAAGCAAATGCCCGGTTATGCGAAATTCCTCAAGGACACCATGTAGAAAAGGTCCAGACTTGGGGAATTCGAAACGGTAAAAATGACAGAAGGATGCATGACTATCTTGCACAAGCATCCACCCCCAAAAGAAGAAGGATCCTGGGAGCTTCATCATATCATGCATAATTGGCAACAAATTCGTGGGTAAGGCACTTTGTGATCTTGGTGCTAGCATAAATTTAATGTCAAAATCCGTGTTTCAGAAATTAGGTATTGGACGAGCACGGCCCACGACAGTCATGCTGCAACTGGCAGACCGCTCTTATGTGCAACTAGAAAGGAAGATCGAAGATATTCTGGTAATAGTGGATAAATTTATTTTCCCTGCTGACTTTCTTGTCTTAGACTGTGAAGCAGATGAAAACGCACCGATCATCCTGGGGTGACCCTTCCTAACCACAAGCAGAATTGTGATCGATGTGGAGAAAGGAGAACTGACCATGAGAGTGAATGATCAAGAAATCAAACTCAATGTTCTCCAAGCAATTAAACATGCTGATGCAGAAGAAGAGTGCAAGGCCATCACTGAAGTAATCCTTGACCAACCTTGCATCAGATCCAGCTGCCATGACAGAAAAATTGGTCACTACCACAGTAGTCACCTGGAAGACTATCACGGCAGCAACGACGACAGTGACTCCTCCGATTCAGAGATATCTAACACTGAAGGTCCCAAGGAGGTCAATTGGATAGGCAATCGTCCAGATAAGTTCTTCGAGCCCCTAAATTATACCTCGAATGAACATATAATTCAGAAACCTTCAATTGAGAAGCCACATGTTTTAGACCTTAAGCCCCTGCCAAGGCAGCTTAAATATGTTTTTCTTGGTTTAAATGATATGTTGCCCGTAATCATCTCTTCCAAGTTAATGCAGAATTAGGAACAACAGCTAATCAGAATGCTACAGCAGCATAAGAAGGCCATTGGATGGACGATAGCTGATATCCAAGGCATCAGTCCGACATTATATATGCACAAGATTCTCTTGGAGGATGATCATAAGCCAACCATTGATGCCCAAAGACGTTTGAACAAGGCTATGCGAGAAGTTGTGAGAAAATAGATTATCAAGTGGCTTAACGCCGGAATCATATACGCCATCTCGGATAGCAAGTGGGTGAGCCCGGTGCAGTGCGTACCTAAAAAGGGAGGAATAACTGTGGTGACCAACGAAGAAAACGAACTAATCTCAACCAGAATTGTGACCGGTTAGAGGGTTTGTATGGATTACCGGATGCTTAACAAAGCTACCCGGAAAGACCATTTTCTCATACCTTTTATTGATCAAATGCTTGATAGATTAGCGGGGAAACCTTATTATTGTTTTCTTGATGGTTACTCAGGTTATAATCAGATAGCCATTGCACCGGAGGACCAGGAGAAAACTACCTTCACATGCCTGTAATGCACAAGCAACCTTCCAAAGGTGCATGATGGCAATATTCTCCGACATGGTGGAAGATTTCCTAGAGATTTTCATGGATGATTTTTCCGTCTTTGGAGACAGTTTTGAAGGTTGTTTGGACAACTTGCAGAAGGTCCTGGAAAGATGCGAAGAGGCGAACTTGGTCTTGAACTGGGAAAAATGCCACTTCATGGTGGATGAAGGGATAGTACTAGGCCACAAGGTGAGCTACCGCGACATAGAAGTGGACAGAGCCAAAATAGAAGTCATAGAAAAGCCGCCGCCACCCACAACAGTCAAGGGGATTCGGAGTTTCTTAGGGCATGCTGGGTTTTATCGACGATTCATTGCGAATTTCTCGAAGATTACTAAACCCTTATGCCACCTACTGGAGCAGAATCGACCCTTTGATTTCAATGCTGAATGTACTGAGGCATTTAGAATTCTGAAGGAGAAGCTGGTAACAGCCCCGATCGTACAGCCACCAGACTAGAGTTTGCCATTCGAAATAATGTGTGATGCCAGTGACTATGCCGTCGGGGCAGCACTAGGGCAGAGGAAGGATAAGCTCTTCCATGTGATTTACTATGCCAGCAAGACACTGAATGATGCCCAAGTGAACTACACCACGATAGAAAAGGAACTATTAGCAGTGGTGTTCTCAATCGACAAGTTCTGTCCGTACATACTTGGAACGAAGGTGGTGGTCCATACAGACCATTCAGCACTAAAGTATATGTTCACAAAAAAAGATGCAAAACCGAGACTGATACGTTGGATTTTGCTACTACAAGAGTTCGACATTGATATCAAGGATAAAAAGGGCACAGAAAACCAAGTAGCAGACCACTTGTTGAGATTAGAGACGGGAAGGAGTCAATCGATAGATAGGATCAACATATTGGAAACCTTCCCGAATGAGTAGCAGTTTGCTGCCACCAGCACTGCCGCGACAGCCCTGGCGGCAGTTAAGCTTACTGACATCCCTTGGTACGCTGATTTCGTTAATTACATAGTTAGTGGGGTACTACCTCCTGAACTTAATTACCAAGCAAGGAAGAGGTTCCAAAATGATGCAAAACATTATTATTGGGACGAACCTCTTATTTTAAAAAACTGTGCAGATCAGATTATCAGGAGATGCGTACCACAGGATGAACAGGAAACTATGCTTCACCACTTCCATGCTTCCCCATATGGAGGACACTTAGGTGGAAACAAAACTGCTGCCAAAGTTCTGCAATTCGGTCTCTATTGGCCCACATTATTCAAAGATGCACAAGCCTTTTACAAGGGCTGTGACAAATGCCAAAGGACTGGGAATATATCGAAAAGGCATGAGATGCCACTGCAGAACATATTAGAGGTCGAAATCTTCGATGTTTGGGGAATCGACTTCATGGGACCATTCCCAGCGTCCTGTGGGAACTTGTACATCCTACTGGCAGTAGATTATGTGTCGAAATGGGTAGAAGCGATCGCCACTCAGAAAAATGACGCCAAAACTGTGCAAAGATTTCTCCACAAAAACATCTTCTCCAGATTTGGCATCCCAAGGGCGATAATTACTGATGAGGGGAGACACTTCGATAACAGGGTGATTGCTGCTGCCTTGAGAAAATACGGAGTAAAGCACCGAATTGCAACAGCATACCACCCTCAAACCAATGGGCAGGCCGAGATATCCAATCGAGAAGTAAAGAACATACTTGAGAAGATGGTTAAACCCACTCGAAAGGATTGGTCTCTACATCTCAATGATGCACTCTGGGCTTATAGGACAACGTTCAAAACACCATTGGGGATGTAACCCTATAGACTCGTCTATGGGAAAACATGTCACTTACCGGTTGAGATAGAACACAGAGCTTACTGGGCTATCAAGGCAGTAAACATGGACTGGGATAAGGCAGGACAAAAGAGACTACTGGACTTGAATGAAATTGAAGAAATTCGAGCAATGGCCTACGACAATGCCAAGATCTACAAGGACAAAACCAAGAAGTGGCACGACATGAAGTTGCTGCCACGACAGTTCTACCCAGGGCAGCAGGTGTTGTTATTTAACTCCAGGTTGAAGCTTTTCCCAGGGAAGCTTAAATCTAGATGGTCTAGTCCTTTCCAAGTTGTCCAGGTTTTCCCACATGGTGCCATTACAATCAAACCCCTAAAGGACGGGCACCAATTCAAAGTAAACGGACAGAGACTAAAGCATTATCAGGGGACTGAAGCCCCAAGGATGCAGGAAGTAGTTACTTTAGGAGATACCCCTCAAGGCATCCCTAATTTAACTTAGTTTTTATTTTTTACTTTATTTTATTTTAGGAATTAAGAGTTATTTATTTTATTTTAGGAACTAAGATGTTATTTTAAATTTATCAATTTTTAGGAAACAAAGGAAGCAAAGCAAGGAGAAGGAATGAACCAACCCAACACATTCACAACAGCCCAAAAAGCCCAACAGAGTCATCAGCTGTCGCGACAGACGCGGAGAAAACAGCCTGTCACGGAGTTGTTGCGACAGACATGCAAACGCGTAACAGACGCGCAGCAGACATGGAAACACGTGACAAGCGTGTCAGAAACCGCGTAACAGCTGGCCCCGTTATTCGCGCCTGCCGTTATAGCTCCAACGGGCAGAAAATCATCCCTCTATATAAACCCCCACTCACTATTCATTTTTCACCTCATTCTGTCAATTTGCTTTCTCTGATTTAGATCTCAAAAAAATTTTATTTTTTTCTACAGACCTTGTAAATGAATAGCAGACAGACCCGCCGAAGTGCTGCCTCCACTTCTGCTACAGCAGCATCCACTCCAAGCCATAACTCCATTCCCAACCGTTTCGCCTTCACCGACTCTGCCACGAAATACTACAGCTCCTTCCAGAAGAGGGACATGTGGGAGGAATGAGGGTTTATCTACACACAACCCACGGGAGATCTAGGGCTCGAGAACTTCATAGCAAAGAAAATCCAAGCCCTTAAATGGCAGCAATTTGCTGCCCAACCCGAGGAGATGAACGTCACCCTCGTTAGAGAGTTCTACGCTGCCGTCGACAGCAAAGACATGAAGACAGTAACAGTTCAAGGTAAACAACTCTCCATCGAGCCTGCATACATCAATACACTCTACGGATTGTACGTGAGCAAAAAAGAGGACTCCCACAGAAGGTTCGTGAATAGTCTGCTGCCGGCAGACTACGACGCGGTCATGGCAGAGATCACAGAAGAAGGGAAAGAGTGGAACACCGACCCTAAACACCGATGGACTGTGAAGAGAACCCAGTTAAATCCACAAGAAAAATTGTGGAATCACTTTGTCAAGAAGCGCATCATGCCATCCTCCCACAACAGCACCGTCGACAGACCAAGGTTATCCCTTGTTCATTCAATTTTAAATGAACGACAAATTAATGTCGGTCGATACATACGGGATGGAATACTTGAATGTGCCCTTCGACCATTGGGTCCCCTCGTCTTCCCTTACCTCATCACCACCATATGTCGGGGCCACAATGTACCAGAGATCAAGGAAGACGTCAAAGTCCAACGAAAGGGGTGGACGCAGCGGAACATTTACAGCCTAATGGAGTTGAAAGCCGCCACCCTGCTGTCATACTTCAATCCCTCTACCTCGACAGACCAGACGGCAGGCCCCAGTTCCCCAGAACCTGCCGCAGCAGAGCAACAGACGGCAGCAGCACCTCTAGCAGACACCTCCAGACAGATCCTGTCGACGCTGAAAAGAATGGAGAAACGGCAGCTTGGACTGATGAGCTTCATGAGGGATTTCATGGCAGCAACGGTAAACTTTATTCACAATGATTTACATTTTACCAATGTGCCATTTCCATCCTTCCCAGAACAGTTCTTTTCTGCCCCCACACCTACACCTACCCCTGTTGCGAGCCCCAAAACTCCATCTACTGCCTCCACCCCTACCCTTGCCACGACAGGCGAAGGCGGCAGACAGTCTGCCACAGCCAAAGGAGAAAAGAGAAAAGACCCCCTCCACAAAATCGACCCCAAATATTGGGAAGGGTTCTCCTTCTCATCTGTTTGGTAGGATTCTGACTCCGAGCCATCAGTTGCCCGAGACATCTCCAAGGACTTCCCACCGATGAAAAAGAAGAAATTGAACGAGAATGTCGAAGGACCCTCTGGCCAAGGCAAGTCTGCCAGCAGCAGCAGCAGCTCCGACGATGAAGTCGAGGTTCTGGACAAGCCCCCACACATCTCACCGACACGGGTCCAGCCACCTCAGGAGGCAAAGAAGAAAACAGCCTCTACCTCCCCTAGCATCCTGCCAGCCCCTGCCATGAAAGTCACTACCCTTCGGCAGCTCCAGATCAGCAGCAGCAGCGACGACAGCTCCTCAAATTAAGTTTCTATCTTATATTTTACTGTCTTTGCTGTTTTATCTCTTTTGTGATGTAGTTTATTTTTTTTTTTTTTATTTCATTCTGTCATGCATTGAGGGCAATGCAACCCTTGAGTTTGGGGGTGGCATCCCTCCCTTTAATGAAGTTATCAGTTGTGTCTTTATTTCGTGTCTAATTTTTACTTATTTTTAAGATTATTTTTGTCAAAAAAAATTGGCTTAAGTCTTTGAACTAAACTTACATGCCGCGACATATTCTGTCGTGATAGTGCCTTTAGGAATTTTTAGGAACTGTTTAGAGCCTTGCTATAATTCTGAACTGTACAACACCTTTTTGTGACTTATATGCTGTTAAGACTTTGTTAGCAAACTTAGAATAGGAAGCTTAGCCACTTGAGTTAGATTCAGTCTTACTCCTAGAGGTGCCTAACACTGGCTCTAGGAAATTAAACTAGAGGTGTCCAACACTGGCTCTAGGAAATCAAACTAGAGGTGCCCAAAAACCGGCTCTAGTAAAAATAAGAAAAACTTAAAAAGAAAACTAGAAGTGCCAAAAGAACTGCTCTAGTTAAACGAAATATTTTGAAGTAAAACTCAAGTAAGTTAAGTAACTATTCCGGTTGCTCTAAAGTCTAAGCTCATATGTAGTCACAAAACCCGCACACACTGCACAAGAGATATAGCATGGTTCCGAATAATTCCAGAAACACCCGACAAGGCATTGCTCTTAATAAGGAAATGTGTGGTAGGTAATGAAGAGTTCACTAAATTAAGACAAACCAAAAAGTTTTCTTTTTTAGGTTATATTTGCTTGAGGGCAAGCAAGAACTTGAGTTTGGGGGTGTGTTGAGTCTGCAAAAGTTCTATATTTTACCCCTTATTTAACCCATATTTCTGCTGCATTCAAGCATAATTCATTGCGTTTAAGTAGAGTTTTGCATATACATCACAATTACATAAAATGGCACAGTTGCTACTGATTTTGGTTACTTTTGCAGGAATCTGTTGTAGCAGACTCAGGGCAGCAAGGGAGCAGAGCTAGACCACAGGACTGGAGTCAAGGAGCACATGCTGCCGTGGCCACTGTCGTGGCAGCCATGACGAGTGGAAAAGTGAAGTGGAGTTCAACAGATAGAGGATTTCAAGCCGTTCTGTCGTGGACCACTCCTATATTTTTCTGAGCCCGGAGGAAGAATGAAAGCCAAGCCCAAAGTTCAAGGAAGATAAATCAAAGCAAGAAAAGAGGATGAATTAAAGACAATTACTCATAAGATTTAATCTCCAATAGAGTTGTACTTTAGTTTAAACTTGTATTCTTGCCATATTAGAATACTTGGACCCAAGGCCTATATAAAGGCATGTAATTCGACCTAGGGAAGGATATCTCAATCTTTAGCCGTTTTCCCCAAACCCTTGTCGTTTTCCCCCTTCTCATCATATTCTAAACTTCCCCTAAGGCTAAGGGTTGATTCTGTAAAGTAGTTGCAAGGATTGTACTGTTTTAGGATTTTTTCTGTTCAAGCAATAAAACTTCAAGTTTATTTATTCTGGTTTTCACATCTCGCAAGAGTATCGGGAGAGCATTGTGAGGTTATCCATTTGTTTGATATCGGGAGAGTCTAGCATACGAACGGAATAAATACGCGTTTTCCAGTTTATGGTTAAACCATCTCGGACCTAGGGATAGGACGAGGTTCAGTGGCTAATAAAGAATCCACAAACATCGGTGTTCATCCTTCGATTCACGCCGGGAGGTGTCATCCAAGACGTGTTCATCGATAGACTTGGACCTAGGGATATGACAAGTCATAACAGGGATTCTTGCCAAACTTGGAGTGCAGAGTTGTGTGATCGCTGCCACGACAACAACAGACTTCTACCGCGACAGGTGCTGCCGCGACAGGGACGACGACAGAACAGAAGTTCCTCTTACAGTGCAACACCTGCACTACTGAGCAATTCAATATCGACATGTCTCTTAAACCTGATTCTCATATCTTTTATTTTACTTGTTTTCCAAGATTACTCTACAATCCAACTAAACTCTTTCTTTTTTTTCGTGCAGCAATTCTAGGATAAAGTTATTTCCAGTCCTTATGGAGACGATATTCGATACTCTAAGTATCACTTTATTACTTGCGACGTGTACACTTGCACTACATTGCGATAGACTATTTTACACGCAACGAAAGTAAAATTATTTTCTCACAACTACTAAGAAAAATAATCCTAACCCTAAGAAAGCTTAGGACATGATGGACGAAGAGAACACACGAGTAAACCATAATCTCAAGCTCTCAATTTCCACTCTTCGACTCTCATCTCTCTCCTGGTTTGCATCAAGCCTTGCTTAAATAGGCAAAGGAGTAGGTCAAAGTCCTTCTTGGATAGGAAGTTAAGTTGGACTCTGACTTGTCTTCATTAAAGAGATGAATCTCTTTAATTTTAATGCCTTTATCCACTTTGGCCAAATTCCATCTTTAACCTTCCTTCCATGCTTTCGTCATCTTCTCATGCTCCGCTTGCCACGCAAAGTATGTAGAAAAATCCATCGTTTTATGCTCTTCAATACGTCTGTCATTGGATGTACTCCGTAAGGCTTCCTCTTCATAATTCAGCTTCCTTCAGTAGAAGCTATCATCTTTGGCTTAGCTTGACCTGGATCTGTCACGAGCTCTGCACCATCTTTCCTTTTCTTCATTGCCCGCTCAGCATCACCTGCCCCGGCAGTGAGTAAATCTGCGCAAATACCAAACACGAATCAAAATAGTACATTTTTCATTAAATACATCAAATATCAGGATCAAAGGTAAAGGTAGTGCAATTAATACATATAAGGCCATAATGCTACTCGAATGGGTGTAGGTTAAGCAGGAATTGCCATGTAAAAATGGTGAAAATATAGGACTTTTGGGCGCCTATCAACATGCTCGTGAGTCCAAACCACTTCACGACTTGCCCTTAAAATCAAGTCATCACTTCCACTACAATCTTTATCACGACTTCTTTTTAACTTTAAACTTACGATACACAAATTACACGGGTAACTCAAAACTCCTTAACCATTCCCAAGATCATCAGTCCCAAGAAACGGGTAACGATTTTTCACCTTTACGCCTCGGCTCATAACATCGAACGCCACCACTCTTTGTTATACCAACATAGGCATGTCCCAAGGTCAACCACTTGTTGACAACACTCGTTTTCACTCACTCTTACAGTTAAGTTCCCACTCAAGAAGTTCGATTGGTGCCATACTACAAGGAGATGGACACTAACATCAAACTCAACACTACCTCTGTCGTGGGGTTTCAATCCACGATCAAGAGGTAAGCTCGCTCATTCCTTGATGAGCATTCCAACAACCTCTCAAACGTTCACAACTCTAAAGCTATTGGACTCTCAACCCTTGTATCCAACGTGGGCTTTGAACGTCTTGTAACCTACAAGACCCCTTTTTTGAACAAACATCACAAGAACACAACTTCAGCGCTAGAGAGATGATGGTTCATCGCATCCATTAACTACAACCTGATTCATCTTGAACCCTGAAACTTTGAGACTATTGCTCAAAAATCAAGGCATACATCAAACTCACACGATCAACCTACTCCAAGGGTAATGTCTACCAACTAGGGAGAGAGTAAATCTAACAAGTCTACGGAGACTGTTACTCTCTATCCCCACTTACCACCCACGGTAAATACATCACCTATATAAACTTACAAAACTAACGAGCTAACCAAACCAAAATCAACCTCTAGATCCTATCACAACACTTATCCATCAAGAATCAAAACCATTATGAACAAGAGATCAAATTTCCATCAATGCAAAAACTGAAAACCAAAACGAAATATAGGTACCTAATATATCGTTGGTGAAAAAGATGTTCTACCTCGCCTGAAAGGAAGTCTGTCTAGCAACAACTTGATCGTCAACTCTGACAGTGGATCTCACAGGATCTCCACCCTGATGCCTTAACACCGCCTCTAGAAAAGCTCTGACCATACCAGGAAAAAGTCAACCTCTAAGACTGAACATGTGAAACATTATCCATAACTGGACCGTCCTTCGCCATATAACCTAGTCCTTGGCACCTGTAGCAGACTCTCTGTAGCAAAACGCACACTCTTAGATAATGTCGACCACAATGCTCACAAGCCGGTGGGAGTGACACTCCGGCTGAACCATCAGTACTTCACGTAGGAGCAGACATCAAAGAGCCCCTATGAACCCTCGCTCCAGATCCTTGACTGACCCTTAGTAACTAATCTAGAGCAACTCTCTTCGAACCGCTCGGAGCACAAAAACTCCCCAATAGGGCCGGTGAAGGACTTATGACATCTCGTGTCCTCACTATAAAGCCTTTAGATTCCTCAACTTGACTCAGTGTCGAATCTTGAAGTCATTCAAGTGCCTTCGCACTATTGGCCAGTTTAGAGAATGTCCCAAGTGGACCCGCTGTCACGTGCAACTGAAGGTCAACCTTCAATCCATGTCTGAACCTCTTACACCTCAATTCTTTAGTAGCAACTAACTTTGGAGCATAACGACTCAACCGTAGAAAATTTTGTTCATACTCAAACATTATCTGGTCTTCCTAAACTAGGTGTAGCAATTAATCCCTCATCTCATCCATGTGGACCTCATTGATGAACTTTTTCCTGAACTTGTCTAAAAAGATATCTCACGTCAGAAGTGCATGTTGTAGACCCCACTCAATAGTCTCTCACCACTCATGTGCATTGCCCTTAAGGAGGGAGACAGTGCAATCAAGGTTGTCCTCCGGACTCCCTCTCATTTTTCTGAGAATCCTCTGAGTGTCTCTTAACCATTGGTCAGCTTTGATTGGGTCATCCACACCCAAACCTTCGAAACCTTTCAGCCTTAAACGATGGAGCCTCTCAACAGGGGTCTTGCGAGGCATCTCGAATTGCCTCGGGATAGCTTATACCACTTGCAAAAGAGCAGAGGTAAGATCATTGAGGTGGCTCGCCCCTTCACTTCTGGTACCTCCCGAAAGACTTGTGTCCCCTACATCTGGGACAAACTCCTTACCAGAGTCTTAAGTTTGAGAGACATGTCTCTCCTCGCATCTTTCCTAGTCGCGTTTGGCTTCACTTGCCATCGAACTTTCTAAAACACAATGAAACAAGGCAACATCATCAGGATTCCCAGTCTTGGAAGAGTACAATTTAACTTTAAGGGCTTGTATTCACTAGACACCTTACCACGACCTCTATAACACCTCGGGGTTTCCTAGAACCAGCTAAACCTAAGCTCTGATACTACTATTGAAACACCCCCGACCCGGATGTCACAAGCTGGGCCTCAAGCCCAATCTAAAATCATAAAATTTCTCAAACTGGGTTTAGCCCAAACAAGTTATTTCCAAAGCATTTAGATCCAATAGTTGAAAACATATATAAACAGTTTAAATTGTTACAAAGAAGTTCCACATTAATTGAAAACATTTAAACATTCGACTTGATAAATACAATTTCAAAAGTAAGAAATACATACTCGACCACGTAAGGCCCTATGAATATAGCCCACTAAACACAAGTATTGTACTCTGAAAACCTCCACATGCTGGAATCCTGAACTGATAGTGCTCCTTAATCTCATAATCTGATGATCAACCTACGCACGGAAATAATGATTCTGGGCGCTGAGCTTACAAAGCTCAGTGGTACACATCTACTCTACTATACTTCATGCTAATCATAATCATAAGCATGCAAGCTAGTAAGAGCAATAATAAGAGATAATTAAACACATGACGCTACCACTAGTCGTCTAAACACAAGCTCTTGTCACAACAAAACATCATACATGGCCCAAGAGCCCAACCATACTCGAGATCACACCGGATCCCTCGAGCAAAACACACAATCTATAACCAAAAACCTGGAGTGAGACCCGGTGCCACACAGCTTGGGGAACATACACTATAAGTGAGATCCGGTGTCACACAGCTTCGTAAACGTACACTCTTTAGGTGAGGCTCAGTGCCACACAGCTTCGGAAGTGTACACACTTTAAGTGAGGCTCGGTGCCACACAGCTTCAGGAGCGTACGCCCATGCTCGGAATGTCCCATCGAGCATCTTCGAATAAGACCTAGTGCCACAAAGCTTCAGGAACGTACATTCAGAATTTCTAATCATGATGTTGCAACACTCTATCTCTGGGTATCCGGATCCCACCAACCAATGATGACTCAACCACACAAGTGTCGTACTTGGCACGTCACAACATACAATCCACCAAGGATCCCTACGGCTTACTATTGCAACCAAGTCACCTAACGTTTACAAAGTTATTATTCATTATCGAAGTGTACATTAGTCATCTTCATTAATCATCTCTATTAATCCTTATTATCTTATAAATATATCATGCCAATTTCTCTTTTTATATTAGCATTATTAATTATTCAATTTGGGGTACCAGTACTCACACGCATACCGATACCATTATAGCATATTGGAAATCCTTGATTTCACAAATACAGTACGACCAAAGGTCGTACGAAGCCTTATTCACGGGTTTACGCCCTTTCCTGGAATTACAATTTTATAACCCTTTATTTAATCCCTAAAGCTTATGAAAGTCATTAAAGTTGGTTTGCTAACACATTAAGGCAATTAATATAAATTATCGGCTTCATTATAATTTATTCAAATAGTTACCCTTAAGCATGATTCCCGTCAAAACCCATCAACCTATTCGAATAAACATACAAGAAACACAATTGATCAACCAATCAATTAATCATTAAATAATCATACATACAACTCGAACAACCCTAAGCAGTCTCTAACACCTCCCCGAGTCTCATCGTATCATAGCATCATCATGCATCTCATAAATTTCATGTTCTCATAATACCAGTCTCAACAAATGTTTATCTATCATCAACCTATTTTGCAACCACTAACAAGCAAGGAAATTACGCTTATGATGCTCATGAAGCAATATGAGTTCGAGGTGTACTAACCTTATGTTGGTATCGCTAAAATCCTTACCCAAGTTTCCAGAACATTCCACTTGACCCGATACTGGATAATCCTCATAGACCAACGAATAAGAAGCTATATTAATTCATGCATCCCCTAATCAAATCACTCGGTCATACTGGTGCCCTTACCTGACACCCAACCATACACGATCCACCACGGGCCTCATGACTACTTCATGAATAAGTTACACACATTTATCAAGTTATAGCTTCCATATCTTCACAATCATGGTTAAATTCCAAGTTACTCAGCTTTGCTATTCATTTTATACCATTAGAGGCCTATTAGACTCTAGTCCTCGAAATATAGGTCATTTACTGGAACTAGCCTTACTAGCACGAAGTTCTAGATGTTATGTAGAAAAACCCAGAAAACCAGTTGGTGACCAAGAAAATAGGTTGGTGATAAAAAAAACAAGTTGGTTATCGATACGCAAACCCAGAATTCGTATATGGAGTTTGTAAATCACCCCCAAATCCCCTAAAACCCAAAGGCACAACCTCAAATCGAACCTTGACATTATGATAAGCAATTTAAGTGTTTTCATACAATTTTTACGCCTTATTAACAACTAATCCGAATTTCACCATTAAAGGCTCTAAGCTACTTTAACACCAAAACTAGCAACCTTAACCACAATGTCAAGCAAGGCAATTACTTTAGGATATTCAAGAATCAAGGAGTCAGAAATGTGTTGACCTTGTAGCAAAATCTCGAATTTTCTCCACACGCCCAAAATCCTCAACTTCGTCTCTTTTGCTCCAACTTGAATAACCTCAAGGCACCTCCTTTGTACCTTTATACCTCAAGACTATATTTTTCTTGAAGCTCTTGATGAGGGGAATAACATACTAAAATCTTACAACTTGAATGGAAGAGATGAGGTTGAAAGTTTGAATTTTTAGCGTTGGAAGTTAAGCTTGAAAGGAAGAGAGAATGAGAGGAGTGTAGGAGAAGGAAAGATGGAAGAAGATGATATCATATTGTTCCCCCTTCCTTTCTCATGCGATATACCCAAAAGACAAAAGAGAAATCAACTAATTACTTTAAAAAGGTTAATATCACAAAATAAAATCCCCATGTTCCCCCTCATTTTCAAAACAGTCGCTTTACAAACCCACATGACTCAATACTCATCCAACAAGGCTCAAACTTGGCCCAACGAGTCCAATTATTCAATCCAACACGAGGGTCCATTACCCGTGTCAACACCCAATCATTGACTCGAAAAATGGGGTCATTACAAATTGTTTCTTTAACTTATTAAAATGAATTAGAACCTCACAAAAAATAAACAACATTATAAAATATATAATAACATCAATAATTAATAACATATAATTTAGCAAATTATATAGACACGTGAAACATAAGAATAAAAAACTTAAAATCTATTTTGATTAATTTAACTGAAAGCTTATACTTAATTACATAAATAATCATATAACAAAAAGAAAATTAAATATTAGTGCATGAAAATGTTATGCTTTTAAACTCATATTTTTGCCTAAATAATATTGATCAATTTTTTTGGAATGTTTATCCTTCCTTCGAAAGTGATAAAATAGGTTGATTAGTTGTGTAGTGTCTTTCTTTGGAATGGGTCTTTGAGCTCAGTTCGGGGTGCAAGGGTTAACTGGGAATGGATTTTTCACTCTAAAAGTGAGAGGGGAATTGGAGTTAAGGATATTTGAGTTTGGAATAAAGCTTGCATGATGAAGTCTCTTTGGTTGCTTCTAACTCAAGCTAGCTCTTTGTGGGTAGCATGGGTGAACCAATACTTGCTCAAGGGATGCTCAATTTGAGATTTTCAAGTCAAGGTTGGCAATAGCTGGGCTTGGAAGAAGTTGTTAAAGTTGAGAGATGAGTTGGCTATCACTGGGTGGTTGGTAGGGGAATACAAGGCCAGAAAAGTCTGGGACTTACTTCGACATAAGCAACAGAAAGTTATACGGGGGCGTGTCATCTGAGGTGGGCTCTTAATTCCCCCACACTCATCTATTTCATGGCTGGTGGTGTTGGATCGATTGCCAACGAAGGAGATGATGCTACACTGGGGATGTCATGTTAACTCATTGTGTATTCTGTGTGGAAATGGGGTAGAGGCCAGGAATCATTTGTTTGGAGACTGTTGTTTCACGAATCAGATTTAGCTGCTTGTTTTGCAAGCTTACGGTTCAATTGTTTCTCATGGACGCTGGCTCGAGTTGTTTGCATGGGTATAAGAAGCATTGGAGGGAAAAGACTTTGAAGGCTACCATCGTCTGGCTTGCTTGGTGTGAATTTAATTACTTTGTATGGCATGAGCGTAATCGTAGGCTGCATGAGGTAGTCTACAGTCTGTGAATACCATATTTACTCAAATCAAGAATGTTGTTAGGTTGAAGTTGATTCATCGTAATAGTCCTTCCTTTTCAAATTCTTGTTTAGTTTCTGGATGAGGCTTAGTTGATTGATTAGGGAGAGAGGAAAGTTGGTTCTGATTGGTTTGGTTGTACAGACAGTGGTACTTTTGGATGAATAAAAAAATTTATTTATCTATAAAAATATTTTAATCGGATGACTTATTTGTAACTTTTAAAAAAAGTTACTTATTTATTATAAAATTTATAATTAGGGTTAGTTTATACTGAGATTTATTCTGTCTCATTTAATCCCTATTTACCCCTCAATTTTAGGCATCGTTAGTGGCTCTCGAATATTTCTGATAATTAGATAAAAATATAAAGAATTTTGTCTAATCTTAAATGTCTTTTCTCCGGCTTATAAAATAAAGTTAAAAATATAATAGTCACTAATACAAGATTAGTTTGGACAAAAGAAAAATCTTAGACAGAGATTTGAAGAGAGGTATTAAATTCCATTTTAAAGCACTTTTTTACAATCAAATTTATGTCAAGTGGGGTGACTTGTGATCCAATAGATCTATTTCACATCAATGGTATTATATTTACGCTTAATGACATTTTTTTGTCATTGATTCTTTTCAAAAGAATAGTTTTCTATCTTTTTAAAATTTTATTTTTTTATAAATTAGACCAAATAATAGACTTGTTAAGTTAACATGAACTATTTTTTATTTTGTCTAAGTTTTATATTTTGATAGTATTTATAAATTTTACAGTTTTTAATAATCTAAATATATTTATTTATTTTTATAATTTTCAATATATGATCATTTTTAAATATTTGTTTTGGTTTTTTTACTTAAAGGGACAAAATAGATTAGGCCCCTATTTGCAAAACAAAAAAAAAATTATCATTATATTAACAAATTTATTAATTTTTCCTTCGATTAGTACAATGTAACAAAAAAATTGTTTGAGGTCCAAATGATGCGGAAAAAAATCTAAGAACTAAAATGTTTTTTCCCAAAAATTTGAGGGCCAAAAATGTCATTAGCTCATACATATGTGCATGTATAGATCATACTAAAATGTATTAATCATGATTAAATGTTTCTTTATGTATGTAGCCAAGCAATGATCTTAATGGAAAACAGGAATGTTGTTCTTCTGCAACGTGTGTGTGAGTTTTATTAGGAGTTAAAAATTGAATAAATACTATCATGTGACCACATTAAGAATACTAAAAATGTGTATTTATGTGTCGAAACGATTCTTGAGCTTGACAATTATTTTTGAAAAACGTGAAAATCAGGATTTTGTTGCAAACCCATTTTTGGAATTAAAAATAGAAAATTAGATAAAATCAAACTAGGTTCGAGAGTCAATTACGTGTGAGGAAGGGTTAGCACTCTCACACGCCCAAAAGTTGATTATACATTGTCTTAATAATGAACTTACAACTTTAAGTCTTAATTTTAATTTACGATCTCTATAAATGTAAATTTTTTTAAAAAAAGTGAGCTATACTTGAAAATAAAATCGGGATCAATCATTTTTTGTGAAATGGAATAAGCTCATTCAACTTTTTCGAAAAAAGGATGCCCTTTCATTTCGAAAAGTTAACAAAATCGCACTCCAATTGTATAGAAGACAATCTCGTTAACCCCTAATGAAAGAACATTACCTTGACATGTTATTAAAAATAAAATTATGTAATGCAAAAAGACACAATATACAAATAAATGTACAAGATAAGTTATGAATATGAATACTGTTGCACAATAAAAGTGAAATGTGAATTTAGATAATCGATGGATCATTACGGCCAAACTTAGGAGGGGCAACTTGCGGGGTGTATTTCGTAACTATTTAGGTGAATGAATTGTTGGCTTCGTCAAAATTTTAGGATTATGTTCAGAGTTAGAAGCTGAATTTTGGAGCATCTATGAAGGCCTTATAGTGGCGTAGGAGCTTGAGATACGCTGTTTTTGGTTAGAGTCGAATTGCTGATACACGATAAACATTTTTAGTGACCGCTTGAGCATGAATAGTCGACCATCGATTGTTCAACATATTTAGAATTTTTTAGATCGAGAGTGGGTGGTACGTCTGACAATCATTGCTCTTGATGGGAATAGAGTGGCTGATACCCTTACGCAGGTAACATGGAGGTTATCGTTTGGTACTCATGAGTTCGTCGCTCCTCCTAGTTATGCATATGTTTTTTATCAACAAGATAATGTAGTTTGTTTTACTTGATGTATTTTATCGCCATGAGTACTCTTTTTCTTTCATTTAAGTTTAGGAAAAAAATTTAATGAGACTCACGGTGATATCCCTTTTAATTAAAAAAGATAAATAAAAATATGAATTTATTATTATTATTAATAAAAAGACCGTAATTTATTTAAATTGGGAAAAAGGTGTCTCTTCCGTTTGAACGATTCCCAAAATCACACTCCAATCGTATAGAAGGCCATTTCATGAATCTCCGGTCCGGAACAAAATGGACATTGACACGTTTTATAATGGATTAAAAAGAATATATTACTTATACTTATACAAATATGGAATTTAGATAACAAAAACCGATTTAGATAACCTATATCAATAGTTGAAGAAAACCTTTTTTTATGTAAAATATACATTATATGTACTAAAATATAAATAATAGTAACATTATATTTATATAAATGAGAAAATTTAATAGTAATATTTTACAGAAAAATTCTACAATAAATGACATACATTGATATACACTATTAATTTTTATTTTTTATTATTTCATTTTTAAATAAATATATGGGACCAATCAATTGTCTTTTTGTTTTTTATTTTTTTATTTCTTATTTATTTAATTTATGTCAATATAAAATTATGGTATAAAGAAAATTTTAACCCCTAATGTTTACAATTTTGTTATTTTGGTCATTATTTTTTAAGGATAAATTTAGCCCCTTAACCTATATCATTTTGTCAAACTACTCATTTTTTAACTAACATCTCGATTAAACCGTTAAAAGTTTAAACGATGATGACATGTCAATATTCTTACTTAAAAATATATTTCTCAACTATTTTAAAAAAAACTAACAAAAAAATAAGCATAAACAAACAACTAAATCATCACGGAAAATCCAACACCTAAACACAAAGCTAATAAACAAATTCCTAAACCTAATTTAAATTTCTTAAACCCCAATTTAAGTTTTCATATCAATTCGAAACTTATAATTTTTATTTTATTTTATGTCATTTTTAGTGTTTTGCTGATTTTTTAAATTTCATAAAAATTTATTTGATATTATTTTTAAAATTTATTTTCAAATACTAATTAACAAAATCAAAACCTCAAACCATTTGTATTAAATTAAATATTAAAATTTCAAAACCCTAAACTAAAGAAATAAAAACTCAGTTGAAGTGTTCTTTGATTAAATAATAAGTGATTTCTACAAGTTTTAATAATCGCGACAAATTTCTCTGTAATATTTTATCTATTGGTTCAAAGTGCTTCAAATTTTAAAGAACAAGATATGATTCAAAGTGAATTAAAATTTGAGGGTAAAATCTTATTTGTTTGTATGGTATGTACTGTTGGATTTTAGAATGAAATTACTTTGAAAATTGTAGACTAATTTCATGAATCTTAGCTAGGATTTTAAATCCAACACAATTTTATATTGACATAAATTAAATAAATAAATAATAACAAAAAAAGCAAAAGGACAATTGATGGGTCCTACATATTTATTTAAAAAGCTTTTATTTAAAATAAAATAATAAAAAAATAAAAATTAATGGTGTATATAATGTATGTCATTCATTGTACTTTTTATTTATATTATTAGAGAAGTGGTATGAATACCCACACGTGAAAATGGAATGCCAAATGTACAATTTATAGAAAATTAATAGATGAATTAGCAAATAAACAATAAACGAGGGAAAAATCAAACAAATAAATAAATAAGATCAAATTGTAAATAGGGCCACAATAGGTCAACGCACGGTCGTAGGACCAAAATGAATTAAAATTAAAATAGCGAGGCAAGAAAAAATTATTTTTTATAAAAGTGACTAAAATAAGACTTGAACCTAAAATTTTTAGAGGACGTTTGGTTCACGAAAAAGATCATTTTTAGTGGGAATATTTTTTCCAGAATTACATATTCGTGGTTGGTTTGAGAACATACCCTTCAAGGGTTATTATGAAATTCCTAACACTAGTACGTTTTCCTTTAAACTGTGGGAATGTGATTCTCTCCTGCATTAAATGTAGTCTTAGAAGCTACAGTTGTTATTAGAACTGCTAAAACATCAACGGCCAACCTTGACAAAATGCGAAACTTCAAAGCTTGATCTTTCTACCATCTTATAGGTTCAAATTGGTCACCTTTATCTATTACACATCCATCCTCAAGATACATATCAACTTTATTTTTTTCAACATTAGCCACAACTTCAATGCTGGCCACTTTGTTTATTATGTCAAATAAAGCTGGAGCATTTTTTTCTGTAGTAACATGTAAATTATTTTCAATTTTATTTTCACCACTTTGTTCCATTGTCGGGAGATGATACAAGCTAACATACTCGTCATAAAGCTCATACAAAGTTTTCTGAACTTTTTGAATGTTATCTCGAACAACTTCCACAGGAAACATATTCAGAAAAGTCACTTCAATACCTTTCATTTTTCAAACGAAGATCCAACACGCAACCTATAGCCATAAGTAAATTACACTTACCCCAATAATTATTAAATCTTTCTTTCATATTTTTCACCATGCCGCTAACAAATTCATCAGGAGAATTCAGTTTATTATCTAACAACATTTTAATTTTATAAACTTCACCGAGGAACAAATTAACAGTTGGATATTCTGATCTCGAAATAATATTGGTAGCATTAGAAAAAACGACTAGAATATCAAGCAATTTCTCATTTTTTTCCCAATCATTAGCACTAGGACAATAAACATAATCTTTATCCCCCAAAGCAAGTCTAGAAAATACCTCTTTAAATTTGATTGCACGCGTTAGCATGTCATAAGTTGAGTTCCACCTAGTCTTGCATTCAAGAACTAACATTCTATGTTTTATGTTGAATTGTCCAACAAGTTCAACAAACTTTTTCAATCGATACTCACTACCATTGATGTAATCAACAGTATCATGGACATTTTTGATAATTATTTTCAATTTCTTCAATCCATGTTGAACCATAATATTCAAAATGTGAACACAACAACGAACATGGAACAACTTTCCACCACAAATCAATTTATTGGTCAATGAGAACGTATCTTTTAAAATTTCTATGCAAATATCATTTGTGGTCGCGTTGTCCACTGAAATCTTGAAAACCTAATAAAAAATAGAAATATAATAAGTTAATAAAATTTCATATAATATTAAAAAAATGTAAACATAACTTAAAAGATGAAACAACTCACTTTATTCTCAATATCCCACTCCTTCAGACATTTGAATATACAATTGGCAATGCCTTTGCCTTTTTGAGGAGGAGGTATATGAACAAAGCTCAATATTCGCTTTTGAAGTTTCCAATCAAAGTCAACAAAGTGAGAGGTAAGAACCATATACTCAATCTTTTGAGGACTTGAACGCCACAAATCAATAGTCAAAGAAATTTTATCTATAGCCTTTAACAACTCCTTTAACTTTTTCTTCTCCATCTCATAAGTTTTGAAAGCATCACTTTTTATAGTATGTCGAGACACACTTTCCAATACATGATTCCTCTCTTCAACATTAAGTTAAAACATTCTTCTTCTACAACTGAAAAAGTTTTTTCATGCATAACAATCCAATGAGATATGCCTTCTCTAAACTTCAAAGCATCAAACTTACCATCATGCAAAGTGCTAACATAAGAAGAACTAGGTGATCCGGAATTTGAATCAGATGAAAGAAAGTGAGTTAGAGATGAAGTTGAGATTCAAGATTCGAGTGCGAGGCTCTTTTTAATTTCTCAATAGTCTTTGATGAACAACAAAGGAGAGAATGCTTTTTAGTTTCTTAAAGTCTTTAGGTTTTAACTTTCAATTATATATTTTTATATAGATTGAAGATTTTTTGTTTTTTCACTTTTACATATAAATTAATAAAAAAGAAAGACTTTAATAAAAAAGAGAAAAAAAAGAAAGTAAAAGAGAAAGAATAATGGGAATTGATTTTTTTAACTTTTATACTTAAGTTAATTATAAAAGAAAATTATCAATTCATATGCTAAAAAATAGAAATCCTAAAGCAATCTAATAATAAAGGTAAAATAGAAGACATCGATTACAAAAAGAAAGAAAAGAATGAAAATGTTAATTAAATTAAAAATAAGGTTAATTCTTTACAACTCAATAAGCACTAGTAATTAAATTAATTTTAATTAAATTAAATTTTTTGAGTTAACGTTAATTAAATTAAAGATGAGATATTGTAACTTTGTTAATAATTATAATAATTAATTTTTTTAATTAAATTAACCTTTTGAATTAATTAGAAAACACATCAATAATGTGTAAGTTAATTGTTTAATACCTTAATAATATAAATTAACTTTTTTTAATTTTTAGGAAAAATAGAATATTTTGAAAATTTAAACCCAAAGATTTTATGTGTAAATTACTTAGTAAAACATTTTTAAAGTTTTCAATTAGCATTTAAATTTTTCGGAACATAATTTTTTTAAGTATCCCTAATAAGTCATTAAAAAATCTATAAAATAAATTAACGAGTTGCTCGCGAACTTATCGAGTCGAGTTGGGCATTACTCGACTCTACTCGTTAAGATTTCGAAGAATTAACCTAATTATTTTTAATTTAATTAACCTTTTCATTCTTTTTCTTTCTTTCTGTAATCGAAGTCTTCTATTTTGCCTTTATTATTAAATTGCTTCAGGATTTCCATTTTTTGGCATATGAATTGAAAATTTTCTTTTATTATTAACTTAGGTATAAAAGTAAAAAAAATCAATTCTCATTATTCTTTCGTATTTTACTTTCTTTTTTTCTCTTTTTTTATTAAAATCTTTCTTATTTTTATTATTAATTTATATGTAAAAGTGAAAAAGCAAAAAATCTTCAATCTATATAAAAATATATAATTAAAAGTTAAAACCTAAAGACATTGAGAAACTAAAAAGCATTCACTCCTTTGTTATTCATCAAAGACTATTGAGAAATTAAAAAGAGCCTCGCACTCGAATCTTGAATCTCAACTTCATCTCTAACTCAGCGATCATGACAGGTGCAGTTTGTTTACTTATCTCCCTAGCCTTCACGATTTTTTTCTTGAATTTCTATTTTTTTCATGTTCGTTTAATTTTTGCATTCGAATTAAACATGCTATTATTTTAGAAAAAGTATAGTTGTTAAATCCAAATTTAAATATGAACAGATGCTTCTAGTGCCCATGTTTCTTCTCCTCGAAATCCCACAACTGAGGTGAATATTGATGAGGAGGTGGAGACTATTGGAGATGACGTAGAAGAATTAGATAAAGAAACACCTCCTTCAAATAACACTCGAGGAACCACTCAAGAAGATAATTCTGATGCACTTCCAAGTGGACCTTTTAAGAGAGCAAGACAATCTAAAGTTTGGAAAGACCTAAGAAAGCTTGAGATAATTGACAACCAATGGAGGTAAGATGTTTACATTGCAAGGAAATACTAAAGGTACTTAAGTCTGGTAGTATTACTCATTATAAGCGTCACTTGGAAAAATGTCCACAAAAACAAATAAAGCTGAGGCAACAAACTTTAATTAACTTTCTTTCATCTGATTCAAGTTCCGGATCACCTAGTTCTTCTTTTGTTAGCACTTTGCATGATGGTAAGTTTGATGCTTTGAAGTTTAGAGAAGGCATATCTCATTGGATTGTTATGCATGAAAAAAACTTTTTCAGTTGTTGAAGAAGAATGTTTTAACTTAATGTTGAAGAGAGGAATCATGTATTGGAAAAGTGTGTCTCGACATACTATAAAAAGTGATGCTTTCAAAACTTATGAGATGGAGAAGAAAAAGTTAAAGGAGTTGTTAAAGGCTATAGATAAAATTTATTTGACTACTGATTTGTGGCGTTCAAGTCCTCAAAAGATTGAGTATATGGTTCTTACCTCTCATTTTGTGGACTTTTATTGGAAACTTCAAAAGTGAATATTGAGCTTTGTTTATATATCTCCTCCTCGAAAAGGCAAAGACATTGCCAATTGTATATTCAAATGTCTGAAGGAGTGGGATATTGAGAATAAAGTGAGTTGTTTCATCTTTTAAGTTATATTTACATATTTTTAATATTATATGAAATTTTATTAACTTATTATATTTATAATTGTATTTTTTATTAGGTTTTCACGATTTCAGTGGACAACGCGACCACAAATGATATTTGCATAGAAATTTTGAAAGATACGTTCTCATTGACCAAGAGATTGATTTGTGGTGGAAAGTTGTTCCATGTTCGTTGTTGTGCTCACATTTTGAATATTATGGTTCAACATGGATTGAAGAATGTAACGCCCCGGTTTAGGGCCCGGGAGTTTATCGGTTTTGATCTAAGTTTAGTCCGGGTTAAATTTAGATTTAAATGATGATTTTATAAAAATTGCCATTAATTACAAAAATGTCATTAATTAAATTTGAAGATAGGAATTTTTAGTTAAGTGAAATAAAGAAAAGAAGTTTGAAAATGTGTCATCTTCTCCAAAAGAAAATCTCCCTTTTCTACAAAACCTCTCCTAAAACCCTATCCACTATTTCATTGCCTCAAATCCCTCATCCAAGCAAGATTTTTGAAGGTAATCTCTTCCTTGTTTAAGTTCTTACATATTTAGCGTGTACTCTTTGAAAACCTTCTTTTAAAACCCATTAAAAGGCATTTTTAATTTGGTGTTGGGTTTGAGAAATGGGTTTTTCTATGGATTTTTCATGTGGGTATTTTAATGTCATGTTAAGGGTGTTGTTAATCATGCTTTGGTATTTTAAAAATGTTAAAATGGTGGGTAATAATGGAAAACCCGAAATGGGTATAAAAATGGGTTTTTTAGGTGGAAAAGGTTGAGTTTTTGGGTTGAAAACGTGGCTGGTGGTACCTTTGATGTTGAGGGATGTTTCTAGATGATTTTGGATGTGCTTTGATGGTTGATATGGCTGGTTTCAGTGTGGGGTTTGTCTAGAACGAAAATGGTGAAGTTTTGGATGAAATTTGAGTTTGAATCAATGTATTTTTGTTGCAAGGAGTAGATTTCTGGGTTGTTGCTGGTTTACAAGTGTATTAGCATCCTAATAGTTTGTTTTGGGTTGTCTTGAAGCAGAGGATATTGATTCGGGTACTTCGGGTGCGATACCGGGTGCTACGGAGGCTTGAGAACAGTGTTTCGGCTTTCGTTTGGGCTTAATCGGTGAGTGGTAATGTTTGAAGTTTTAAATGATTTCAAAGTGGATTCTTGGGGGTTTGGGTGGAGCCTTAAGGGCTACCTAAACCCAAGTGTAAGTTTTCTAAATCACCTTGTTCGTTAAGTGTTGATGTGTGCGATTATTGTGTTATTGTGTGAAATGTGGATTACCTTTACTCTCCGTTTAATGTTGTTGTGTAGTCATTTTTGGTGTCAAGCCTCACGTGATGGTTGTCATTGCTAACAGTGATGTGTAGTCCCACCGGTAGTGACTAGTAGAAGAGTACGGTGATGTGTAGTCCCATCGAAAAACTACTAGTTGTTGTGAACGGTGATGTGTAGTCCCACCGGGAATGGTTGTGCATGTGCAAACCATGTTTGGTCAATTCTTGTGTTTAGTTCATCTCTTACTTATATGATTTTGATTTCAAAACTAAAGTTTGCTTTAAACTGCATTGTTGTTGTATTTAGAGCTCCGCTCACTAAGCTTTTAAGCTTACGCTCTCTCCTTTTCCAACAATGCAAATCGTTAGAGGCTTTGGGAGGAAAGTGGGAAAGGAAGGAATTCATGGAATTCTCACTAAGTTTAAAGTATGGTTTTATGTTGTGTAATAATGCTTAGACAATGGGAATACTAGATTTGTATATTAAGGAGTTGGTGTTCAAACTCTTTTACTATGCCTTTGTTCATGTTGTTAGCATGTTCTAAATGTTGATGCTATGTTATGTTGATGCTTGATGTGGCCTTGTACGAATTGATATGCATTTTGACTTGTTAGTGCTTTTGAGACTAAGTGTCCTTGTGAGCTTTGAAATTGAAATCCATTTTGTTGCTTGAATGTATGTATAATGATGTGATTAGGATGTCCTGTCTCTAGTTTGTATGTATGATATGTTTCCATGTGGGTTACGATGTTTCGAGGCGAGTTTGGGGACGTTTGTGGATACCAAAACATGTTTTCGGGCCAAATTATGTGCAGGCATTTCGAAATGCCTGATATGGTTTCGGAATGGTCGAGCTCCAATGGTACCCGTATCGGAACGGGGGTGGTGTCGTTTCGGTACGATTTGCCACTTGAGGCTCCTGTTTCAGAACCATATAGGGTCGTTTCCGTACGATTTGCCACTTTAGGCTCCCGTTCCGAAATAGGGTGGGACCGTTTCGGAACGGCTTGGTTTTACCTTTTGAAATACCTGTTCCGAAACGCAGGTAGCTAAAATGGATGTTCGGCATCTTCGAGGGTTTTCAAACGTTGTACCTTAGTCCTTATAGCTTGTATGCTTCCTACTTGAGTTGTATGTGCCTCTTGTATATGTATTGCCTCGTGAGCATGAAAATTGACAAATGAACTATTGGTAAGTTTAAGATATTGTATGCCCTACTCGGTTCGTATCTATATCCGCTTTTCCGTTGTTGTTTTCACACTTATAATTAAATGTGGTATTTAGACAAGATAAATAAATGAAAAAAGTAGGGTTGCTAATCGGCGTGAGGCCTTAGCGGGTTTCGCTTCGGTTTTCCCCATGTAACTCGTTCGGTCGGGTCTGTTGGCTAGGCCGGGACGAGGGGGTTACATTTGGTGGTATCAGAGCCTCAGTTACGAGGTCTCCCGGGAAGGTAAGTCAGGTAAGTTGGTTTGTATGGTTGTTTGCTATTGCGCGGTGTATGAAAGCATGCTTTATTGATCTTGTTGTTGGTTGAGGGTTAGTCGAGTGTTCCCATTGCTAAGTGTTGTTATTGAAAAATGGTTTTGGTTTAAAGAGCTTGAGAACTTGGATCCTTGCCTTTGCTAACCTCATGTTTTCTTGTGTGTGATGTGTTAGTTGTTTTAGATATTATCTTCATTATGGTAAGACCGAGAGGACGGCTTAGAGCGGGTGACCAAGCACCCGGGGATGTGCCTTCTATTTTTCCTGCTCTCGATGGTAATGGGGTGGGTGGCGAAGTTAATGTGCCTCAGGCCGGTGCGTAAGTTGGGGGTGATGGTAATGGACCTCAGGCCGGTGCAAATGTTGGGGGTAATGGAGCTCAAGTGGGTCAGGGTCCGGTAGGTGCAGACATGACTCATTTGATTCAGACTATAGCCGGGGCTTTTCAGACAGCTTTGGCCAGTATACATGCTGCAGCAGCACCTTAGGGTGCGGGGATTGGTTTACCCCTTGAGAGGCTCCGTACCTTGGGTGGAATCGAGTTCTGTGGTTTGACTCCAGAGGGTTCAAAGGCTTGGCTCGAGAGTACTACACGCATCTTAGGCCAAATTGAGTGCTCAGACACTCGTAAGTTGGATTGTGTTGTCTCCTTGCTTCAGGGAGATGCATATGCTTGGTGGACCACCGTTACTTCGGGTATGGCAGAGGCGGATGTCACTTGGGAATTCTTCAGAAATGCATTTAAGAAGAAGTATCTCGGAGTCCGATATCAGGACGAGAAGAAGAGAGAATTTATGGCCTTGGTTAAGGGTGGCAAGACGGTGTCGGAGTATGAGGTTTAGTTTGTGAGGTTGAGCCAGTATGCTCCCGAGTTGGTTCCTAGTGAGAGAGAACGGTGTGAGCGTTTCCGATATGGGTTGACTAGAGATGTGAAGACTTATATGCTTGCCTCTGACTACACCGAGTTTGATGTTTTGGTCTCTAGGGCCAAGGATATTGAGCAGAACTCAGGCTCGAGTGCTCGTGCTAGTGGGTCCAATTCTGGTAAGAGACGCGGATTGGGACAGAGATCATGCCAAGAGGCATAGAGCTAAAAGGTATCAGCTTGATTCGAGACATAGGGGCGGTAACCATGGACGGGACCATCAGGGCCAAGGGGCTGTTGTTCACACTCCTGAGTGCACTAGATGCGGGATACGCCATCAGGGCGAGTGTATGGGTACTTTTGGGGTATGTTGGAACTGTGGTTCCCGTGACCATTTGAGGCGTAACTGTCCACACCCGGCTAGGGGTGGACCGGCTCCAGCTAGGGGTTTTGAGCATCAAAGAGGTCGTGGGCGCGGTCGAAGTAATTTTCAGCCGAGGAACGATGGTCCGAGGAACTTAGCTCATGTGGTGGCAGTTCAGTGTTGAGTACATAAAAGTTCTATATTTTACCCCCTCATTTACCCATATTTCTACTGCACTCAAACATGATTAATTACATTTAGGATAGATTTTTGCATACACATCACAATTAGATAAAACTGCACAGATGCTGCTGAAATTGGTCACTTTTGCAGGTACCTGCCGCTGCAGCAATCCAGGGCAGCAAGGGAGCAAAGGCGAATTGAAGAGCTGGAGGGGAAAGACAAAGAGCACCGTCTATCGTGACACCTGCCGTGGAAGCTATGACGACAGAGAGATAATGAAGTGGAAAAGTGAAGTGGGGCTCGACAGATAGAATATTTCAAGCCGGTCTGTCGTGGGTCACTCCCATATTTTTCTGAGCCCTGAAGCAGAAGGAAGGTCAGGCCCAAAGTTCAAGGAAGAAAGTCAAAGCAGAAAATAGGACGAATTAAAGGCATCTACTCAGAAGATTTAGTCTTTAATAGAGTTGTACTTTAATTTAAACTTGTATTTTTGTTATATTAGAAAACTTGGACCCAAGGCCTATATAAAGGCATGTAATTCGACCTAGGGAAGGATATCTCACTCCTAGTCGTCTTCCCCCAAAACCCTAGTCGTTTCTCTCTCTTCACCATGTTCTAAACTTCCCCAAGGGCTAAGGGTTGATTTTGTAAAGTAGTTGTGAGGATTGTATTGTTCTTAGGATTTTTCTGTTCAAGTAAAAAAACTTCAAGTTTATTTACTCTGGTTTTCAATATCTCATAAGAGCATCGGGAGAGCATTGTGAGGTTATCCATTTGCTTGATATCGGGAGAGTTAAGCATACGAAAGGAGTAAATATGTGTTTTCCAGTTTATGGTTAAACTATCTTGGCTTAGGGATAAGTACAAGATTAAGTGGCTAAAGAAGAATTCACAAACATTGGTGTTCACCCTTTTATTCACGCCGGGAGGTATCATCCAAGAAGTGTTCATCAATAGAACTTGGACCTAGGGATAGGACAAGTCATAACAGGGATTCTTGCCAAGATTGAAGTACGGAGTTGTTGATCGTTGTCGCGACATCAACGGACCTCTACCGCGACAGGCTCGACGACAGAACGACAAAAGTTCCTCTGAACAGTGCAACACTTGCACTACTGAGCAATTCAATACCGGCCTATTCTTTCAATTTGTTTATCTTATCTTTTATTTCAGTTATTTCTCAAGATTACTTCAAACAATCATTTAAACTATTTCTTTTTCTTGTGCAGCAATTCAAGGATAGAGTTATTTTCAGTCCTTGTGGAGACGATATCCGATACTCTAGTATCACTTTACTACTTGCTTCGTGTACACTTGCACTATTTGCGATAGTCTTCAGCCCGAGGGTGGAGGACCGACTAGGGTGTATGCGCAGCGAGAGGCTGGGAATGACACGAATGTCATTGCAGGTAATTTCTCGATACAGTCTTTGACTTTGCTTTCTTTGATAGATTCGGGTTTGACACATTCGTACATTTTGGGTGAACATGCAAGGTCCCTAGGTCTATCGTATGAGTGATTAGAGGTAGATGTAAATGTTACTAGTTCTTTCGGTGATACCGTGGTAGTTAGGAAAATGTATAGGAGGTGTCCTTTGGTGATTCAGGGCCATGTGTTTCCGGTTGACGTGATGGAATTACCGTTCTATGGTTTTGATGTGATTTTGGGCATGGATTGGCTTTTAGAGCATTGAGCTAGGGTAGACTTTGAGACCAAGAGAGTCTTCTTGAGGCTTACGGATGATTTTGAGGTTGTAGTAGTTGGAGAGAACATTAAGTTCTTGTCCAATGTCGTTTCTGCTCTAGAAGCTCAGAGATTGATGGATTCAGGTTGTCAGACGTACTTGGCTTATGTGATGAATCCGAATATGAGTGAGGTTAGACAACAAGACATCAGAACAGTTTGTGATTTTCTGAGTGTTTTTCCAGAAGAGTTGTCGGGTTTGCCTCCAGATAGAGAAGTTGAGTTTGCTATTAAGACGTATTCTGATTATGCACCTGTGTCTATCGCTCCGTATAGAATGGCACCAAAAGAGTTGAAAGAGTTGAAGACACAACTTCAGGAGTTGTCAGATAGAGGTTTCATTAGGCCTAGTATTTCTCCGTGGGGTGCTCCGGTCTTGTTTGTGAAGAAAAAGAACGGCAGTATGAGGATGTGTATAGACAATAGACAGTTGGACAAGGTAACAGTGAAGAACAAGCATCCTTTGCCTCCGATAGATGACTTGCTTGATCAGTTGAGAGGTGCTTCAGTGTTTTCGAAGATTGATCTGAGATCCGGTTACTATCAGTTGAAGGTGAAAGATGTGGACATACCGAAGACCGCTTTCCGTACACGTTATGGGCACTATGAGTTCTTGGTAATGCCTTTCGGTTTGACTAATGCTCTGGCTGCATTTATGGATATGATGAACCGAGTGTTTCACGAGTTTTTCGATAGGTTTATGGTAGTGTTCATAGATGATATCTTAGTGTACTCTAGGACCGAGGAAGATCATGATAAGCATTAGCGGCTAGTGCTTCAGACTTTGCTCGAAAATCAATTGTATGCCAAGTTAAGTAAATGCGAGTTTTGGATTAGGGAGGTAGTCTTCCTAGGTCATGTGATCTCAGCAAATGGACTTAGTGTGAATCCCAAGAAGATAGAAGCCATAGTGAATTGGAAGCAACCAAAGTCGGAGACCGAAATCCGTAGTTTCTTAGGCTTGGCGGGGTATTATCGTAGATTTGTCAAGGGATTTTCGAAGATTAGAGCACCCTTAGCTAAGTTGCTTCAGAAGAGTGTTCCGTATGAGTGGTCAGATGCAAGACAACAAGCGTTTGAGAAGTTGAATAAAGCTTTGACCGAAGCTCATATTTTAATTCAGCCTGAACGAGGGAAAGAGTTTGTGATTTACAGTGATGCCTCGTATGTAGGTTTAGGTTGTGTGCTTATGCAAGAAGGTAAGGTTGTAGCTTATGCTTTGAGATAGTTGAAGGTTCACGAGAAGAACTACCCCACTCATGATATTGAGTTAGCCGCAGTAGTGTTTGCTTTGAAGATTTGGAGACATCACCTTTATGGTGAGAAGTGCACCGTTTATACCGACCACAAGAGTTTGAAGTACTTGATGTCTCAGAGAGAACTGGACCTTGGACAACGTAGGTGGATAGAGCTCCTTAAGGATTATGACCTTACGATAGAGTACCATCCGGGTAAGGCAAATGTAGTGGCCGATGCTTTGAGTAGAAAAGTGGTAGTTGAGTTGCGAGCTATGTTTGCAAGATTGAGTGTGTCGCGGGATTGTGGTTTGATAGCCGAGTTAGAGGTTAAACCTTCGTTAGCTCAGTTGATTCGAGAGAAACAGTTGCAAGATGAGTCTTTGGCACCTCACGTGCAAGATATAGCCGAGGATAGACCCACAGATTTCTGTTTTGGTGAGAACGGGATCCTATGTTTCAAGGATAGGATAGTAGTTTCGAAAGATTCCGAGTTAAGGCGTACTATCTTGAATGAAGCACATATAGTCTTTTGCTATGCATTCGGGTAGTACGAAGATGTACCGTGGGTTAAAAGAAGAGTACTATTGGGTTGGGTTGAAGAAAGATGTGGTCGAGTTTGTGAGTAAGTGTATGGTATGTCAGCAAGTTAAAGCCGAGCATCAGTTTCCTTCAGGTTTGTTACAGCCGTTGAAGATTTCGGAATGGAAGTAGGAACGTATCACCATGTACTTTGTGTCGGGTTTACCGTTGACTCATTCGAAGAAGAATTTAGTGTGGGTGATAGTCGATAGATTCACTAAGTGTGCCCATTTCATACATGTTCATACTACCTACACCTTAGATAAGTTGGCCGATCTGTACATCAGTGAGATAGTGAGGTTGCATGGGGTACCGAAATCAATTGTATCAGACCGAGATCCGAGGTTTACAGCTAGATTTTGGGAGTGTTTGCATCGTTCCTTGGGTACTTGGTTGAACTTCAGTACTTCGTATCATCCGCAGTCAGATGGTCAGCCCGAGAGAGTGATTCAAGTGTTAGAGGACATGTTGAGGTGTTGTATCATCGACTTTCAGGGTTCTTGGGAGAATCACCTACCGTTAGTGGAGTTTGCTTACAACAATAGTTATCATGCTAGTATTCAAATGGCACCGTATGAAGCTTTGTATGGTAGGAGGTGTAGAACACCTATTTGTTGGGCCGAGGCCGGACAGAAGCTTGTACCTATGCCCGACTTGTTTAAGGGCACTACCGAGAATGTAAAGTTGATATGTGATCGCTTGAAGGCACCTTCAGACCGACAGAAGTCGTATGCCGATTTGAACAGAAAGGAGATAGAGTATGTCGTGTGCAAAAAAAGTGTTCTTGAAAGTCTTACCTTGGAAGAAAGTGATGAGGTTTGGTAGGAAAGGTAAGTTGAGTCCGAGATTCATTGGTCCTTACGAGGTAGTTGAGAGGATCAGTCACGTTGCGTATAGATTGAGACTCCAGACCGAGTTAGAGAAGATTCACGATGTGTTCCACGTTTCTATGCTTCAAAAGTATAGATCGGATCCGTCTCACGTAATACCAGTGGAAGAAATTGAGTTGAACCCCGACTTGTCATATGATGAAGAGCCGGTTGAGATTCTTGCTACGGACAGGAAAGTGTTGCATGGGAGATCTATCGAGTTAGTCAAGGTTCTGTGTACTTGGGAGAGGAAGGAGGACATGAAAAGACAGTTTCCATATCTCCTTCCGCCAGGTAATTTCGAGGACGAAATTCCTTAAGTGGGGAAGAGTTGTAATGCCCCGGTTTAGGGCCCGGGAGTTTATCGATTTTGATCTAGGTATAGTCCAGGTTAAATTTAGATTTAAAATGTTGATTTTATAAAAATTGTCATTAATTACAAAAATGCCATTAATGAAATTTGAAGATGGGAATTTTTAGTTAAGTGAAATAAAGAAAAGAAGTTTGAAAAAGTGTCATCTTCTCCAAAAGAAAATCCTTTTTTTTCCACAAAATCTCTCCTAAAACCCTATCCACTATTCCCATGCCTCAAATCCCTCATCCAAGCAAGATTTTTGAAGGTGATCTCTTCCTTGTTTAATTTCTTACATATTTAGCTTGTACTTTTTGAAAACCTTCTTTTAAAACCCATTAAAAGGCATTTTTAATTTGGTGTTGGGTTTGAGAAATGGGTTTTTCTATGGGATTTTTGTGTGGGTATTTTAATGTCATGTTAAGGATGTTGTTAATCATACTTTTGTGTTTTAAAAATGTTAAAATGGTGGCTAATAATGGGAAACCCGAAATGGGTATAAAAATGGGTTTTTTAAGTGGAAAAGGTTGAGTTTTGGGGTTGGTTTTGGGTTGAAAACGTGGCTGGTGATACCTTTGATGTTGAGGGATGTTTCTAGATGATTTTGGATGTGCTTTGATGGTTGATATGGCTGGTTTCAGTGTGGGGTTTATCTAGAACGAAAATGGTGAAGTTTTGGATGAAATTTGGGATTGAATCAATGTGTTTTGGTTGTAAGTAGTAGATTTCTGGGTTGTTGCTGGTTTACAAGTGTATTAGCATCCTAATAGTTTGTTTTGGGTTGTCTTGAAGCAGAGGATATTGATTTGGGTACTTCGGGTGTGATACCAGGTGCTACGAAGGCTTGAGAACGGTGTTTCGGCTTTCGTTTGGGCTTAATCGGTGAGTGGTAATGTTTGAAGTTTTAAATGATTTCAAAATGTATTCTTGGGGGTTTGGGTGGAGCCTTAAGGGCTAAACTAAACCCAAGTGTAAGTTTGCTAAATCACCTTGTTCGTTAAGTGTTGATGTGTGCAATTATTGTGTTGTTGTGTGAAATGTGGATTGCCTTTACTCTTCGTTTAATGTTGTTGTGTATTCGTTGTTGGTGTCAAGCCTCACGTGATGGTTGTCATTGCTAACGGTGATGTGTAGTCCCACCGGTAGTGACTAGTAGAAGAGTACGGTGATGTGTAGTCCTATTGGAAAACTACTAGTTGTTGTGAACGGTGATGTGTTGTCACACCTAGAGGTGGCAAACGGGTCAATCGGTTCGGTTCGGGTTGTTTCAGTTTCGGTTATTTCGGGTCTGATATTTTCGGTTCAGATTCGGTTTCGGTTTGGTTTTAGTTCGGGTCTATTGTGTTTCGGGTCATTTCGGGTCGGTTGATTTTCGGTTCGGTTAATTTCAGTTCGGTTAATTTCGGTTCGGTTATTTTCGGTTCAATGAAAGATCAGTCGATTTTAATCAAATTTTTAGGTTGGTCAGATTTTTACACCCTATATATGACTTTATAAAGTCAATATATTTGACATTTTAGTGACTTGTGCGGCTGTTCATATTTTATCTTTCTTTATTTCTATTAATCAGGTCCATTCGGTTCGGGTCTATTCGGTTCAGGTCCATTCGGTTCGGGTCTATTCGGTTCGGGTCCATTCGGTTCAACTAAATTCGGTTCCATTCGGTTCGGGTCTATTCGGTTCGGGTCCATTCGGTTCAACTAAATTCGGTTCAGTTTCGGTTCGGTTTATTTTAGGTTTCGGATCAAATTTTAGATCAGATTTCGGGTTGATTTTCGGTTTCGGTTCGGGTAATTCGGTTCGGGTCTCGGGTCAAATTTTTCCAGGTCTAGTCACACCGAGAATGGTTGTGCATGTGCAAACCATGTTTGGTCAATGCTTGTGTTTAGTTCATCTCTTACTTATATGATTTTGATTTCAAAACTAAAGTTTGCTTTAAACTGCATTGTTGTTGTATTTAGAGCTCCGCTCACTAAGCTTTTAAGCTTACGCTCTCTCCTTTTCCAACAATGCAGATCGTTAGAGGCTTTGGGAGGCAAGTGGGCAAGGAATGAATTCTTGGAGTTCTCACTAAGTTCAAAGTATGGTTTATGTTGTGTAATAATGCTTAGACAATGGGAATACTAGATTTGTATGTTAAGGAGTTGGTGTTCAAACTCCTTTACTATGGCTTTGTTCATGTTGTTAGCATGTTCTAAATGTTGATGCTATGTTATGTTGATGCTTGATGTAGCCTTGTACGAATCGCTATGCATTTTGACTTGTTAGTGCTTTTGAGACTAAGTGTCCTTGTGAGCTTTGGACTTGAAATCCATTTGTTGCTTGAATGTATGTATAATGATGTAATTAGGATGTCCTGCCTCTAGTTTGTATGTATGATATGTTGACATGTGGGTTGCGATGTTTCGGGGCGAGTTTAGGGACGTTTGGGGATGCCAAAACATGTTTTCGGGACAAACTGTATGCAGGCGTTTCGAAACGCTTGATATGGTTTCGGAATGGTCGAGCTCTAGGGGTACCCGTATCAGAATGGGGGTGGTGTCGTTTCGATACGATTTGCCACTGGAGGCTCCCGTTCCGAAACAGGGTGGAACAGTTTCGTAACGGCTTGGTTTTACCTTTTGAAATTGAGCCCGCGTTTCGGAACGGTCAAGCCTGTTTCGAAACGCAGGCAGTTAAAATGGATGTTCGGCATCTTCAAGGGTTTTCAAACGTTGTACCTTAGTCCCTATAGCTTGTATGCTTCCTACTTGAGTTGTATGTGCCTCTTGTATATGTATTGCCTCGTGAGCATGAAAATTGACAAATGAACTATTGGTAAGTTTAAGATATCGTATGCCATGCTCGGTTCGTATCTGTGTCCGCTTTTCCGCTATTTTTTCACACTTAGGATTAAATGTGGTATTTAGACAAGATAAATAAATGAAAAAATAGGGTTGCTAATCGGAGTGAGGCCTTAGCGGATTTCGCTTCGGTTTTCCCCGTGTAACCCGTTCGGTCGGATCTGTTGGCTAGGTCGGAACGAGGGGGTTACAAAAAAAGTGAAAAAAATTATCAAGAATGTCCATGATACCATTTATTACATCAATGGTAGTGAGTATCAATTGAAAAAGTTTGCTGAACTTGTTAGACAATTCAACATAAAGCATAGAATGTTGGTTCTTAAATGCAAGACTAGGTGGAACTCAACTTATGACATGCTAGCGTGTGCAATCAAATTTAAAGAGATATTTTCTAGACTTGCTTTGGAGGATAAAGATTATGTTTATTGTCCTAGTGCTAGTGATTGGAAAAATTTGAGAAATTGCTTGATATTCTAGTCGTTTTTTCTAATGCTACCAATATTATTTCAGGATCAGAATATCCAACTGTTAATTTGTTCCTCGGTGAAGTTTATAAAATTTAAATATTGTTGGATAATAAACTGAATTCTCCTGATGAATTTGTTAGCGGCATGGTGAAAAATATGAAAGAAAGATTTGATAAGTATTGGGGTGAATGTAATTTACTTATTGCTATAGGTTGTGTGTTGGATCCTCGTTTGAAAATGAAAGGTATTGAAGTGACTTTTTCGGATATGTTTCATGTGGAAGTTGTTTGAGATAACATTCGTAAAGTTCGGGAAATTTTGTATGAGCTTTATGACGAGTATGTTAGCTTGTATCATCTCCCGACAATGGAACAAAGTGGTGAAAATAAAATTGAAAATACTTTACATGTTAGTACAGAAAAAAATACTCCAACTTTATTTGACATAATAAACAAAGTGGTCAGCACTGAAGTTGTGGCTAATGTTGAAAAAAATGAAGTTGATATGTATCTTGAGGATGGATGTGTAATAGATATAGGTGACCAATTTGAACCTATAAGATGGTGGAAAGATCAAGCTTTGAAGTTTCGCATTTTGTCAAGGTTGGCCGTTGATGTTTTAGCAGTTCCAATAACAATTGTAGCTTCTAAGGCTACATTTAGTGCAGGAAGCCGAGTGATTGATCCTTATAGATCTTCATTATCTCCGGATACCGTGCAAATGTTGATTTGTTGTGGAGATTGGTGTCGATCTCTCCATAGAGTGAAGAGAAAGAACAAGGTAACACTATTTAAGGTTAAGCATATTAATTCATTTAGTTGTATATTATTTACGACAAAATAATTATTTATTTTAATTTCTTATTATAAGATATTATAATTTTTTTATTGGCAAAATAGCAATGTTGATCAAGTAAAAGAAATTATCTTCCAATTGATGATTGCAAGCAACAAAAAAGGGAGTGAAGAGATGTTGATTGTCTTATTTTTAGGATTGGTTATATATTTTTTAAACTTTCTTTTAAAGAATGGTTATAATATTTTAGTTTTACTTTGGAATTTAATCTTTGGATTTGCTTTACACATTGTTTTAATATTTTTTTTATTAAATTTGTGAAATTATGTTTATATTAAGTTCTAATAGTACTAATATATTTTACATATATTAAAAAATCAAGATAAAAATTTTGGCGAGCTTAACGAGCAACGAGTCAAGTCGAGCAATGATTTTTTTAACGAGCACGAGTCGAGCAAAATTTTATCGAGCTTAACAAGCAACGAGTCGAACAACGAGTTTTTTTAACGAGCACGAGTCGAGCAATACTCAACTCGCGATCGACTCGTTCTATAAGCACCCCTACAGTTTAACAATTTAATAAATTAACTTTTGAATTGTTCATATTTTGGTCACTCTCAAATGACATGGTTATACAAATAAAAAAAATTCGATTAATCTTTAAAAAAAGGCTTAATACAAAAATAGGTGCCCAAATTATGCATTTTATGAACTTTAAGTGCCTAAAGTATTTTTTTTTGTAAAAATAGGTGCCCAAAGTTTCAAAAGTTGGAATTTTAGGTGCCTACCGTTAATGGGTGTTAAAAAGTGTTAAACAATCAATGCTTGACACGTGGCACCAATTTATTTTTATTTTTTAAAAAGAAAAACACCCAAAATTTCAGATTTTTAGAAAATCCCCAAATTTTGAAACTTTTACAAATCAACCCTCAAATCCGTAAAAATTCCCAAACCCAAACCCCTAAATCGCCGCTGCTTCCGCCGCCGGTTGCCTTGCCTCAGCACACCCATGTGGTCGCCGGACCAAGGCGGCCATTTCCCCTAACACGGAGTCGCCGAAAACGTTGATTTTGCGTTTGGCGTTCGTCTGCACGCCGTTCGCCGTTTCTGACGACGCCGTGTTGGGGGAAATGACCACCTTGGTCCGGTGACCACATGGGTGTGCTCAGGTGTGGCGACCGGCGACGGAATGGGCGGCGATTTGGGTAATTTTAGGGATTTGAGGGTTGATTTGTAAAAGTTTCAAAATTTTGGCATTTTCTAAAAATCTGATTTTTTTTTTTAATTTTTAATTTTGAAAAAATAAATTAAATATGACATGTGTCAAGCATTGATTGGTTATAGATTTTTTTAACACCCATTAACGGTAGGCACATAAAATTATAACTTTGGAAACTTTGGGCACCTATTTTTACAAAAAAAATACTTTAGGTACCTAAAGTTCAAAAAATGCATACTTTGGGCACCTATTTTGTATTAAGCCTTTAAAAAAATCGGGTAATGATTTTTTTACTTTCCTTATTAAATTTACCATATTACTGTATTTGATATTTTAATAAGCAAAGTAAAAAAATATTACTCGAATCAAATATTCCAATTAACCGGTCAATCAATTATCTAATTTAATTGGTACAATATAAGATTGAGAATTGAATAATATGGATTTAGCAATTAACCAAAATAATTTTTTAAGGATTAATCGAACCCGATTTCGATACCAAAATAAAATAATTTATTTTAAAAATTTATACCGAAATCAGGTTCGATTAATCCTTAAATTTTATTTTAAAATTTTGTACCGAAATCGGGTTTGATTAATCCTTAAAAATTATTTTGGCTAATTGCTAAATTCAGATTATTCGATCTTATATTGTACCAATTAAATCAAATAATCGATTGACCGATTAATTGAAATATTTGATTCGAGTAATTTTTTTTTTACTTTTCTTATTAAAATATGAAATACGGTAATGTGGTAAATTTAATAAGAAAAGTAAAAAAATCATTACCCGGATTTTTTTAAAAGATTAATCTAATTTTTCTATTTGTATAACCATGTCATTTGAGAGTGGCCAAAATATGAAAAATTCGAAAGTTAATTTATTAAATTGTTAAACTCTAGTGGCCAAAATAGGAGTAAGAAGAAAGTTGGGTGAAGATTGATGTAGTTTACCTCTTTTTTATTAAGGAAAAACACAAAACAAACATGAAATTTAACGGGAGTTAACGGAGGGACCTTATTGAATGCGAACTAAAAGTTGGGTGACCTTATCAAATATTTTAAAAGTACGGTAGCCAAAATAAATCTACCTTAAAAGTTAGGTGACCATTTATGTAGTTTACCTGAAAATATATTACCTATGATTAACAACAAATGAAGAACTAAGAAATGATAATCATTTGTTTAGGATCGCTGTCCTTTCTTTTTTTTTTGTTTGAAAGCTTAGTAAAGCACATTCTTTGAAAGGGATACATATGCATATACATAAGGAGACCCTCGATATGCTTTCGGTTCTTGGAATGGTTTATATTCCTGGGCTTGTTAAGGTTGATCCAGTTGCTGTTCCGGTCCCTCAAGTCGGGTTCCGTCGCGGTGGTGGACCGGTGAGAAGGTTTTAAGTGGTGGGTCTTCGTGGATTTTTTTTTGGGTTTTAAAGCTTTTTCGTTTTTCCTTTTTTGGGTAGTTTTAAATTTTGTGTTTTTTTGTTGGAACAGTATTAGTTACTGTTAAGTGAAACTGATCAAAGTTTAATCTGTACTTTCTTTTGAAGGAATTCTGAAATGGTGGTTTATTCCATTGATTCTTTTCTTTGAATTTCCTTTTAGATATTGAGCCAGTGTTTAGCTGCATGACTGATAATGACTGAATAAGGCCCTTATATGCCACTCCAATTGAAATTGCATTCAATTATAATTCTGAATAATGCCGTCGAAATGTGATTAGTAATGAATCTCTATTCTGGTTATAGATGGTTTGTTTTCAATCACAATTTCTTGTTCTGCAAATTTCAATGTAAATTGTAAGCAAGAAACTATAAAGATCTTTGCTTTATTAGGGTTTGAGTATGGTTTAATTCCACAGGTGTATGCTTAATTTGGTGCTGTTTCAATGGGGAATGCAAGCAAGAATCTTGAAAGATGATCTTGTTGAGACCCAACAAACAAACAAAAAAACAAATGTGTTTATATGTTATTGTAGCAAACCACAGAAAGATTGCAACATTGTAAAATCCAGTTCACAATCATGTATTGTTCAAGTATGTTTATCCCAAAAACAAAATACAAAAAACCGCTTTCTCATTCTGCACAAAGACACACCAAGCTTAACAAATAATGAAATATTTGACTGAAAAAAAAACTCACTTAAAAAACATCTAAAAATGTGATTCTGTACGGACTTAGAATGAGGATCATCTTCATTTGTCGTTTCCCTTTGATGATATTGCTTTTGGTTCTTTTGAATGAGAAGATTTACCTGTAATTGCTTTCTTCACCTTGGAAATTGAGTTCTTGACTTTGGATCCAACACCTGATAGTATGTTTTGAGATTTCTTCTGTGGTTTAATTTCAGTATCTCTTGGTGCTTCAACTATTACAGGGGCATCTGAGCCGGAGTCGTTCTTGTTAGGTTCGTCTCCTCCAGGTACATCATCTACTTTTGGTTCTTTAGCAGGAATGGTTTCTGCATCTTCCAAATGTGCATCTTCTTTGCTTACTGTTAGTTCCCTCTCTTCAATCACACGTTCAGCCACATCTATTTTCTCTTCGGCAGATCTTTGGAGTAGATCAGACAATGATAAATTGCCAGAACTGGCCGGTGCATGTTCCGGGTTTATTTCTGCAACTGAAGTATCTGTTTTCTCTTCTCCATGAACAATCTCTTTAGCTTCTCCAGGTTGCAAGTCTATTGCTTCAGGTTTCGCCATGGCTTCTTCTGGAACCTGTTGTTAAAATTTACATTAGTCTCATATGTCTAAGCTTGATTCCTAATATCAAATGAGCTGCACATCTTTTTATTGGATTTTCCTGTTATGGTTTGGCTTATGATATTTAGACCTCATTACTGAACCTGAAATTATTTTTATATCCTGCATTATTTGGATTTGGTTATGAGTACAAGTATTTGTGCCTGACACTGATATATTCATTTTGAAGTTTTAATGTGTTTTTTAACTTACAATTGTGGCTTCTTTCACGGAAACTTGAGCTTGTTCTTGATCCTTCACAGTTTGATCTTCTGCGACAATCTCTTTCTCAACATTGTTATTTGCACCATCCTTCAGAGTTTCCACAGCGAGCTGATTTTAATATTAAGATCGAATATCATAAGATTGAAGCAAGAGAAGAACAAGAGGAACAAAGATGAGTGCGTCCATACTGACCTTTTCATTTTCGTATGCTGGGATTTTCAAGGTTTCATTTTTCTCTACTGTATGTTCATCTTTTAACTCCTTAATCTGTCATATGTACATAATAAATGATTATAGCAAAATAAGAAGAGAAAATAAAGAATGCAAGTAAAATGTTAAGGTTTGAATTAGTCTATGCAAATCAGATTCGGGGCTGAGTGTAGGATCATCTCCCAAAAACCATGTATATGGCATTGGATACCTTAGTTGAATCCTCCACCGAGGTCAACTCCTCGGTTATCTTTTTCCCTGAATTGTCTATTATTTTGTCTCCACCATGGCCAACGTCTGCTTCCTTAGGATAAACCTCTTTGACATCTTCAACTTCAGCTTTCTGTGAGGATTCTGCAACTTTGTCCTGCAAATCTATTGGTGCATGTTCTTTAACTGTTGAACTTGTTATTTCTGTGTTGGCAATTGGTTCTAATTCCCTGGAAATCTGATTATCTGAACCCTTGGCAACCTCTTGACCTGCCTGTGATAATTCTAAGCCTGATTCCTGATAAAAGTTGAAACATATAGCTACTCAGTTTGATTACAGTATTTCAGTTTATACTACTCGGACTCAAGTGTGAATGCTAGATACGGAAAACATCATTTAATGCAAAAGTTTCAAAGGAGAATTATATGTAATCTAACCTCTTCTGTTGGCGTGATTGATGAATCTTGGCATGGATTTTCAGCAGTTTTATCTTCACAAACAATCTGCTTTTCAATTATCTCACTTTCACTGATCTTTTGAGCTTCCGCAACATCCTATTACAGATCAAAAGCTTCAATATAGATATATAGAGACTCAAGAAACGAATAAGATGAACAAAATTGAGTTTCTGACCTCTTCAGTTTGAGTTGTTTCCAATGCTCTGTCCTTAATCAGTTTATCCTTGAGCTCATCTTCTCCATAGCCATCTTTCGCCAGATCTTCCAGTTCAGAAGTCAAATAAGTTGTTTCAGCAACTTCCTTGACCTCCAAGAGCTGCCATTTCGCCGAAAAACCGAATCAAAAATGAAAAAGAAAATACATCCAACCATCAAGGTTTCAAGGTAGTATTGCATTTGTTTGCTTACCTCTTGGTTTGAAACTTCATTCACTATGGTATCATTCGTATTGTCACACTGATTTTCTCCAGCACTTGCTTTGACAAGTTTCTCTTTGATCAATTCATTGTCAAAAGCCTTTTCACTTGTCTCAACTTCAACATTCGAGGCTTCTTCGACCTCTGTTGTTTGTTCTTGGATCTTTGGTGGACTCTCATCTTTTCGCGGTTCAGTTTCTATTGTTTCATGTTTCTCCGTTGGCAATGCAGGGGTTTCAATCTCCCTTGATTCCACAGCTAATGAAGCTTGAGCAACAGAAGTTTCTTGATCCACAATAGCTTCAGTCAATGCTGAAGCTGAATATTGATCCTTTGGTTCCTCCACTTCGATAGCCCGAGCAGCACCTGTTTCATCTTTCTTACCATCTACATCCTCTTCTTTTTCCAAGCATATCTCTGCTGCTAGCTTTGAATCAGATAAGTCATCCTTAGAAGGTGTTGTCGAAGTCGTTGTCTGAATTTGATCTTCTGGTTCCTCGTTTTGAAGACCCTCATCAACAATGGTTGTTTCTACCGATACAGCCTTAGGCTCGCTTTCTTCTTCCTTTTCTTCTATTGTGCTGTCATGTTTAACTATTTCATCACCATTATGTACCTCTTCTCCTATCTTCTCACTCAGGTGTGCAGTTTCGATCTCTTCATCCTTGGAAGGCAATGTAGCTGTAGAAGTTGGAATACTTTCAGATGGGTATTCGGATGATGTTTCCGGCACAGCTTTGGATTGTTCAGCTTCATTCACTTCCGGTTCAGATGCTGGTTCTGTTTTCTCCACTTCTTGTTGTGGATTCTCGACTTGTTTAATCTCTTGATTAGCATCGCTTTTGCTAGTTTCTTGGCTCGTCTCGACCAAACTCAAATTCACAAGCTCCTCATTCATCTTGGTGTTGTCTAGGATTTTCTCAGCTCCGACTTTTGTCACAGTTTCATCACTCTGCTTTGGTTCATGGACAATGTCCTTAATTTTTTCTTCTGATTCCCTGTCCTCAATGTGGACACTTTCAGAGTCTCCTGACTCTTGATCTTGTCTCCTTTCTTCCAATTCTACGATGAGTGGTGCTTCTCGGTCCTTGGTTGAATGTTCTTCAACCTCCAAGTTTTTCGCCTCTGCCTGTTCATTAGAGTTTCCTTCCTTCAGACATTCATTTGAGACTGAAGTGTAATCTTCCACCTATCAATAAAAAGTTAAAAATGTTTCAAAATTTGAAGCAAAATTTAGCAACATCTTTGGGATAAAAACATGATATTTACCTCTTTAGACAAGATGACAGCCTTGGTAACCTCGTTTGCTTTTTGCTCATCTTCTAGTTTGTCTTCCGGCTCCTCGTTTATCTTCTGTTCACTTTCTTGGTTTTGAACATCAGTGATGGTTTCATCAGCTTGGCTCTTGCTCAGTTCAGGGATTGTTTCCTTACTTTGTTCTTCATGTACATTCATGTTTATGACCTCAAAAATCTGATCAGGGGCTCCTTTTGGCACTTCAGTTTCTTGTTCTGCCAAGTTCTTAGCTAAATCATCTTCTGCTTGGATAACCTTTTCAACATCTCCGCATATACATGAGGTTTCTCCCGAATCCGTGGCTTCATCCAATGGCTTTTCGTCTTCGATCTTCTCTTTCACAATACCTAAATCTGATGATTGTTCATCTGTCAATGTTTCTGCTACAGAGATGGATTTTCCAGTCTCCTGTTCTGTATGCACCAATGATTCCTCAGGCAACTGTTCTGGTTCTGTCTCTTTGGACTCTACTTTTGGAACATCTAATGTTGTATTATCCGCCTTTTCCATTAGTGTCTCATCTATTGCTTGTGGGAGAGGAGTTTCTGAATGCTCATCCTTGTCCTTCTCGCATGATACGGAGGAATCTGCTGGTTCCACATCAATGTCCACACCAACTACGCCGGCCCCTTTATGTCCGGTCGTTGCTAGACTGCTTTCTTCAGTGGGAACAATATTATATGTTTCCTGCTTTTTCTCTTCTGTTTCTGGTGCAACCGGTGCAGATTCAAGTTCAGCAGTATTGGTGCTTCCTTCTACTAAGGTTTTTTCTTTGGTATCTGTTGTTGAATCCTCAAGCTCAGTTGAAGAGCTAGCCTGTAAAACATTGAACCTGTAAGTTAGGAACTAAGAATGGTAAAAAAGAAGACGTTTTTCGGATCCAAATCGTCTTTCTTTTATTAGCTGACCTTTTCTGCTGACTTCAATGGGATGCTTTCATCTTTGGTATCTGTTGTTGAATCCTCAAGCTCAGTTGAAGAGCTAGCCTGTAAAACATTGAACCTGTAAGTTAGGAACGAAGAATGGTAAAAAATAAGACGTTTTTCGGATCCAAATTGTCTTTCTTTTATTAGCCGACCTTTTCTGTTGACTTCAATGGGATGCTTTCATCTTCCTTTATGCTTTCCTTCAAGGTTTCATCGCTAACCGATGAGCTCGAGACGTCAACTTTAGGATGTTCCTCAATTTCTGGTCCTTTACTCACCTGCATGAGTAACAAAATTTCAACTTAACAGACCAGGACAAAGTAATAAAAGGTAACATATATAATAATAATAAATAAATAAAATATAACATAATAGATTATAAACATGAAAGAAATCACACTAAGGTTTTCTGATCTGAATTCGCACAATCTTTATAAATGGAACTTTGACTTGATTCCATTGTAGCTTGACTTACCTCTTCAAGTTTCTCGCCCACTTCAGCTGCAGGTTCATGTATGCAAGCAACCTCCTCGTGTGGATTCTCATTTTGCAGCTCTTTTCCGGCAATCTCACTGATTTCCGAGATTGTTTCATGGTCCTTGATCTCGGAAGTTTCTGCTACTTTTGAGGTTAAGGTGTCTCCGGTGCTATCGGAAATGATTTGGTCCTTTTCACTTACCGATGTTTGAATCAGATCAGTTGCTTCAATGTCCTCTCCCTTTTCCACTACGGATGGCAGCTTCTCTGGTTCGGTGTCCTTCTTTCCTTCAATGCTTTTATCTTCAAGTTCCTCTTGAATATTACTGGAGTGACCAGCCTTGGTAACTATTTCATTAGCCTCATTTGAGCTGTCAATTATCGGATCCAGATTACCGATTGAAGCTTGTTTCTTGAGCTCTAAGTTAGCCTCCTGTTCATTGGACTCAATCTCAGCATGCTGGCTCATTACTTCTCCAATGTTCCCAAGTTTCTCTTCCGGAGAAGAATCATTGTTCGTAATTTCCTCGATCTTTGATACCTTTACATCCTCCAGTTCCGCTATCTTGTCAGCTTTAACTGGAGTGTCATCAACTGTGATATGATCCGACATTCCACAGGTCTCAGAAACCTTGGAAACCTCAGGTAATATTGAAAAACTTTCGCCCTCGGATATCTCTGGATTCCCTTGAGAGACAGTATTCAAGGTTTCAACCCCATTATTAGTGGCTAACTCGATATTTTCTGATTTATCCGAACTTTCATAGGTTCCGGCAGGCATGGCGAGTCCACCTTCGGATTTCTTCAAATCCAGACTTGGTTTGCAAATCTCCTCTTCTGCTTTCTGCATAGATAATAAAGCTCTTCTTTTTCAATTGCCCATTTGAAAAATCTCCATTTTTATTCCCTGGTAAAAATAAGCTTCTTTGGTAACAAAATTAAATTTGGTAATTTGTTTTCATGTCTACTCATTGTTTCCTTTTCCGGATTGAACAAATCTTAATTTCTGCAAAAACAGAGCCATCTGTACCATAAATCAAGTGCAAATGCAGCTCACTGTTTTACATTCCATCAATAAAAATCAAAGGGAAGTCAGCTGTCGGATTTTCATATCAGAATCAGATTCTTAATATCTTAACCTACCACATTTCAAGTTTTAAGATTTTTAACTACTAGGTCAGTGGATATATTTTTGATACATGAACCTTTATAAGATACACCTCTTCTCATGAATATGCAAATCATTTGTGCTCATAGTTGCGTCGGTTTCGATAAACCGGTTCGACTTAACAATTATATAATGCTGATCAGGGTAATCATCAAAGAATTTATCTGAATTTTATACGGGTTATGTCTAAGAATCGTAAACATATGGTTCGTTTCCGAAAGTAAAAAAAAAAAAAAAAAAAAACTAGATCTTGGTGGCCAGTAAAGTGACTGAAATTTCAGTGAAGCACAATAGATTGGTCTCATGAATCTGGTTTATCACTTCAGAGATTTATTATTCCTTACGGATCGAAACGAAAACGCGAGTAAAGACTCTAAATCGGATGTTTGCCCTGAAAACTAACTAGTTTAAAAAAGAAAAGAAAAAAGGGGGGAGGGGTTTAATTATGTCCAAAGAACTCAAAGATCATCATGTTTCAAGAACATCAAAACGGTTACCTAGAGCTAACTAAAGTCACCTGTCTGGTTTTCTGGTCAGAAATTGCAGTATTCTTGTAGAGAAACATCAAAGATCATATGATGTTTGCTAACCATGCAGAAACAGAAAGCAAAACAAATATGAAACATAGGAAAGAAGTTTTTACCAGTACAGGAATTTGTTCTGCTTCAGTTGCCATCTTTTCATGGAGAAAAAAGTAGTGAAACCGGAATCGGGAAAGTCGAATCTGGGAGTATGATTCGTTTGAAAACTTTCACAGCTTGTGAAACATAAATGGATTGTTGTTGGATCAAAGATGACAGAGATGATGTTTAAAGCAGGCATGTAAGGTGACAAATCCCACTTGGTATATGCTAATACTGATGCTGAGTTGGCCATGGCCCTACTGATTTGTCACTCACATGGCTTGGGGCTTGGGGTGGCTAATACACATCACTGTAGAAATTTCCTAAAACCTGTATTGTTTGATTTGTCAGACTGGAAAATGAAAAAAATAAATAAACTTTGAGATGTTTCCACTAGCAGAAAGGATCTGACAGACCTTTTTAACAGTTTCCTTTTTGTCTGAAGGCTCAGTGTTTAGTTGTCTTGTGGGGTTCTAACACTTTCTGTAAATTAAAAGGTTGGGGCTAACTCTTCACAGCTCACATTAAGGTGTGATCAGGTGGCAAAAATTAAGAATCCCATAAATTTGATTCCAGAAAACTTCAACTTGAACAATGATTTGGAAAAAGGAAAATATAAAATTCAAAATAATAACCAAATTTTAAAAATTGTAACCGATGGACCTACACTCTCCTTTTTAGAAATACAAATTCACCATGCAACGGAAAAGTAAACACCGAACTGTAAAACAAAATATAACACAATTTAGAAACGACGTATACATGATTGATACCGTATTTTTTGTATTCTTAATGTCATCCTATAATAGTATCTCTTCTTTTAATGTCATCCTAGCCGTCTAGGTTATTTTCTCTGAACAGCGCTACTTGCTTTTTTTTTTAACCGATGACGGTATCATTTTTGGTAGTAGTTGCTGATCGTACGTACTCTTTATTTTTGTTTTACTTTCTTATCTTTCATCTTTACTTCTCTTTGTTTTTTTCAATTTTTAATAAGAATAATTCTGATTTTATGGCACTTCTTACTTTGTTTTTTGGCTAGCGACAACACCAATTTTAGTGTTGGCCGTTTGACAGTTAATTTCGGTTATTTGTTTTTCTCATGGTTGAATTTGACGTGACCTTAACTGATCAAGATGACGCTTATTTGTCATTCTGTCGATCTTCTAGACTTTAGACCCTCGAATAGATTTAGATACGTGGTTTGCGTTCATGGATAGTTTTCTCAAAATGCTCGACTATGATATGTGGTTGTCGGTGGTCTTTCAATAATTTGATCTCTTTTGTAGCACATTTACTGATGTAGTCTGACCTATTCACATTCAGAGACTGAAACATAAGAATTTAAACTCCAAACTAAACCCAACTGACATTAACTAACACGCGCATCGGTACATGAGATTTCGTACCGATACGGTGTGACGCATACCGATACCTAAATTTCGGTATCGATACATGCAATTTCAGTGGCCAAAGGGTTGTACATGTACGGCTCGCCCCGTATCGATACTCAGGCATAATTTACACAAATGCATGAAACCTGCTTAGTTAATGATCAATAATCTTAAATTTAGTTAAGTCCCCATAATTTTCTAGATTATTTTTTCAATTGAGTGCCTATTTAGTGTCTGAATCGTAAGAGATTTGAATCGTTGCTCGTATGTACACTATAGGACTTAATGATGCATGTAAACAAGATAAACGAAAAAATAAACCTAATTCGAGTTAGCTAGTTCGGATTTACTTTGCCAAACCTAATGTAGTCCTTTCAGTTCGGGTCGATGGAGTTACATTTGTTCGAGTATTTTTTATTGGGTTTTTGACATTTTCCTTTTATATATTTTCTCTTTTTAATAAAACCAACGTTTTTTATAAAAAATAAGTTTTTAATACTTTTAATTGTAATGTTTGTTTGTTAGTTTTTAAATAGGTTAAATCTTTCGATTTAAATATTAATTAAATTAAACGTTAACCTCCTAATTTTTGAATTTAAAATTTTCATAATTCTTTGATTTATTAAAATTAAATAATATTTAATTATAATACTCTGCCTATACAGTAAAACTCGAAATTTGAAACTTCAAGAATCCCGCACCATTGATAGTGCTTAATACGAGAAAAGTTCATGAAACACGAAATTACCGGATGGAGTAAGATTGAAGCAGAAGCGGCACAATTAAATTAAGACAAAAGGTTGGTTTGCTTGCTTCTATATATATACGAATCTGAGATTTTGTTACCTCTATATTAAGCATCAAAATTGATTAATATACCTACTGAAATATATCTTTTTCAACCATTGAATTAGGGAAGAAACAAGATTTTTTTTTGGTAACATGTATGTTCGTTTTACGTCTTTGTTCGGTGTGCGAGGCTGACCCTCCCAATAATATTATTTTCAAGGTTCAAACGTGTGTCCTCTCTTTGAGGATATAACGTGTCTTACCAATACACCCAACATTTTTGGTAGGAAACAATAATTTTTTTAATGTCAAGAGTGGTTCAATACAGATAATTTTGATTATTAATTTTTTGAATATGATATTACCTAATGATGGCAATTTTAATTATTACATTTAAGAATTTTCAAAGGCTTAACAAAGCATGGAAAATCTTCTTTTCTGTAAAAAGTTAATCAAATATATTTCTCTAGTTACTTAATACATTAACAATGAAGTTTTTTCTCTATAGACACCATTAATCAGTCGATGTATCCTTAATTATTATTGTAAATAAATAAGGTATATATTGTTAAGTGATAAGGGATAATTATTTCTTTTTTATTTTATCAATATCTATTCAAAGTAATTGAGATTGTCAAGTGATAAAGGGTAATTATTCCCCTCTTATCTTATCAATATCTATTCAAATTAATAGAGATAGACTTTGTATATATCTTGTACTCTAGAACACTTTTCAAGAGATAGAACACCTTGTATTCAACATGTATATATATATTCATCTCTATGTAATAGTTAAATACATCAAATACAATACTTTACATGGTAATCAGAGTTTCGCAGAATTACTCTCGCCTCTTAATATAAAATTTCGCGTTTATCCGTGTATCTATCATTTGTTTAGATTTGCTTGATTCAATTTTAACACTATCTTATATAATTCTATTCTATTCTTTAATAGCTAGTTTACACTCTTTGATTATTTTATTAAAAAAAGCTTGATTAGTCCATTCTAATTTTTATAAATTCTTCCTATAAAGTCAATATATTTTCTTTTATTTGATAAAACTTATTATTAATAAGAATATATTTTAGTGAATATCAAATAATACTCCATTATGATAAGTAGTAATAACAGAGTCATAGTTGACTATTATTGAGGTCATAATCGTTGGACGGAAGTTTAAATTTGAATTTAAAACTTTCGAGATAACGTGAACGGATTAGGATTAAATTAAATTCGAAACTTATTGAAGCCTACTTGGGTGAGGTCCCAGTATTGAATCTCCTTTCAATAATAAAAATAAAAGATAGGACTATTATTTTACTTTTAAAGTGTATTGGTTGGAAATTTGCAAAGTTATAAAAGAGATGCTTTTAAAATTGAAATGTCCCTTGAAAGAAACATTAAAGAGATAAGCACTATCCCATGCCTCAATTATTAATTATTTTGCTTTTGTAATTTATGTGGTGTTTTATTGGTGGGTGGATCTTTGCATATGTAAGCGTGCATGGTGGTTCTAACATAATTTTGTTATAGGTTTTATGAATCTTAACACCTCATTATATTATTTTAATTATTAAATAACGAAATAACAAGTGATTTCAGTGAAAAAGAAGAAGATATTTATTTTAGGACACACAAGTTTAACCACATATATATGCAAGGTGTGTGTTGTTGCGGAATACGATCGTCGAATAGAGCAAAAACGCAACTGATAATTTGAGAAAATAATAATGAAGATAAAAGAGACACAGATTTTACGTGGAAAACCCCTAAATAATATAGGGTAAAAACCACGGACAAAGGTAGAAGAATTTCACTATGAGAAAATAGGAATTACAACTTCTCTCAATCTAACAAGGAGAAAACAATGACAATTCTCTCTTGATAAAAAGGAGAAAACAACTCTATGAAAACTCTCTAATTTCTCTAGTATTGAGAGGAGGTTAGAATGATTTGGGATGATTTCAAATGGCAAAGGTTAGGCCTATTTATAGTTGAGCTTTAAGGACTAAACTTGTAAATAGCCTAAAGTTTAGGGACCAAAAATTAATTTTCCCATGCACCAAAAGTGGTGCATTATTACACCACTTGTGCAAGTGGTGCAATAATGCACCAAAAATACTCCACTTGCACCGAAAGCATCAACAATCTCCCACTTGAAGATTTGATTGGAACAATCATATCTTCACACCATTCTTTCTACCTCGTACTTTCCATGTTGCTTACGTCTCTAACAAGCCACAAGAGGATCGACACCAAGTAAACTTATCAGTGTTGATTGCTTTTGTCATGAAATCTGCTATGTTGTCATCGGTATGGATCTTCTGCATATCTATCGTCCCTTCTTCCACTTTCTCACGAATGAAGTGGTATTGGACCCGAATGTGTTTTGTTCTTGAGTGAAAAGCAGGATTCCTTGCAAGATGCAAGGCGCTCTGACTGTCACAAAACAAAGAGACATTCTCTTGTTTGTGCCCGAGCTCCTCCAATAGCATTTTCAACCATATTGCTTCTTTACTGGCTTGTGTAGCTGCTACATATTCTGCCTCCGTTGTTGACGTAGCCACAACCGATTGCAGTTTTGAAACCCAGCTTACAGCTCCACCAGCAACTATAAACACATACCCTGTTGTAGATTTGCTTTTATCCAAATCTCCTGCATAGTCAGAATCGACATACCCGCTGATAAGAAAGTCTGATCCCCCGTAACATAATGCAACATTTAAGGTCCTTTTGATGTATCTCAGGATCCTTTTCACAGCATTCCAATGCTCTCTGCCTGGATTCGCCATGTACCGACTAACCACTCCCACTGCTTGTGCAATGTCTGGTCTTGTACAAATCATAGCGAACATTAAACTTCCCACTGCTGATGCATACGGTACTCGAGACATCTCCATCCTCTCTTCTTCACTGCTAGGACTCATACTGGAGGATAATTTAAAGTTAATAGGAAGAGGGGTAAAAATTGGCTTACAATCTTGCATGCTGAATCGTGACAAGATCTTTTTCAAGTAATTCTTTTGTGAAAGCCAAATCTTCCTACTACTTCTGTCTCGGTGAATTTGCATCCCTAGAATCTTGTTTGCTGGTCCCAAGTCCTTCATTTCAAATTCCCTAGCCAGTCGTGCCTTTAATTCTTCAATATGATCTTTGTTGGGGCCTGCAACCAACATGTCATCTACATACAACAACAATATAACAAATTCGTTTTCACCAAACCTCTTGAAGTAAGCACAAGGGTCTGCATTAAGTCTGTTGTATCCAAGGCTCATGATGAAGGAGTCAAATCTCTTGTACCAACACCTCGGCGCCTGCTTTAAACCGTACAGAGATTTGTTCAACCTGCAAACCAAGTTCTTCTTTTCTTTTTCTTCAAAACCTTCAGGCTGGAGCATGTAAATCTCTTCTTCAAGATCTCCATGAAGAAAAGCTGTTTTAACATCTAGCTGCTCTAGATGTAAATTCAATGTAGCACACATTGCCAGGACAACTCGAACCGTTGTTAGTCGAACCACAGGAGAAAAGATTTCATTGAAATCAATACCTTCTTTCTGAGCATATCCTTTGACCACCAGTCTTGCCCGATACCTCTCCACTTGATCGTCACCATTTCTCTTGATTTTAAAGACCCATTTGTTACCAATTGGCTTCCTTCCTTGTGGTAGTGGCACAAGTTCCCATGTATTATTTTTATGAAGGGCTTCGATTTCTTCTTGCATTGCCGCCATCCACTGCGAAGCATCTGAGTTGTTCATTGCCTCCTCGAATGATGATGGCTCACCGTCCTCCGTTAAAAGACAGTATGCAACATTACCTTCTATAAAATAATCTGAGTGCCAATTGGGGCGTCTTCTCACACGATCTGATTGACGAGTTGTTGGAGCTTCAGAATTCTCTGGTTCTGATTCCTCGAGCTCTGGTTCTGCTTCAGAACAATCTCTCTGTTCAAACTCATTTTCAACATGTATCTGTGTAGTCTCTGGCTTTTCTTTATCAGTGCTATCATCTTCTTCTTTTCTTTGTAGCTTATCTTCTACAAAGATAACATCTCTGCTGATAATCACTTTGCGGGCAGTGGGATCCCACAAGCGATACCCCTTTACTCCATCAGCATACCCCAAGAATTTACATTTTCTGGATTTTGGATCCAACTTTGAAATTTCTTGGGCATTATACATCACGTACACAATACTTCCAAATATATGGAGGTTTGAATAATCAACTGGTTTACCAGTCCACATTTCCATCGGTGTCTTCAACTCAATTGCAGTTGATGGAGCCCGATTCACCAAATAACAAGCGGTATTGACTGCTTCTGCCCAGAAAGCTTTTTCTAGCCCTACAGCTCTCAACATTGCTCGTGTTCTTTCTAACAGAGTTCTGTTCATCCGCTCTGCCACTCCATTTTGTTGAGGAGTGTATACTGTTGTGAACTGTCTTTTGATGCCTTCTTTTCTGCAGAAGTCATCAAATTCATCACTTGTATATTCACCTCCATTATCTGATCTGAAACACTTGATTTTATTTCCAGAATCAAGTTCCACCCGCGCTTTGAAAACTTTGAAGGTTGAAAACACATCTGCCTTCCTCTTAATAGGATACACCCAACATCTCCTAGAGTAGTCATCAATGAAGGAGACAAAATACTTTGCTCCGCCTAGGGATGTAACCGGTGCTTGCCATACATCAGAATGAACCAATTCTAGAACAGCCTTGCCTCTAGAATTTGATGTGTTGAATTTTAATCGATGCTGCTTACTTGTAATACAATGTTCACACAAAGGAAGTGATACCTTTGTTAAACCCGGAAGTAGCTTTTGCTCCACAAGGACTTTCATTCCCTGTTCTGACATGTGTCCAAGTTTCCGATGCCATAACATGGTAGAATCTGAACTACATGAGGCAACAGAGGCTTCAGCTTCTAGCAAAGTCTCTCCCTTCAGCATGTACAAATTTGCAGCTATCTTTTCACCTTTCATCACCACAAGCGCTCCATGGAACACCTTCATGATTCCTTTCTGTGTTTCAATTTTGCTTGCATTATTATCCAACAATCCGTAGGATAATAAGTTTTTCTTCAATCCTTTCACGTGTCGCACATCTTGAACAACTTTGGTTGTCCCGTCATACATCTTCAATTTGATGGTTCCAACGCCAACAATTTCCAAGGCATGATCATTGCAGCTGTACACAGATCCTCCTGAGATAGGTTCATAATTATAGAACCATTCTCTTCTTGAGGTCATGTGATATGTGGCTCCCGAGTCAATAAGCCATATGTCTGCAAATCTTTTTCTGCCTTCCATGGCTGTTGCTGCTTCACAACAGAGAGCATCTCCATCATCTGAAGTGTTTGCCATATTTCCTTGAGGATTGGAGTTTTTAGGTAAACTCCAACAATCCTTCTTCATGTGACCCTTCTTTCCACAGTTGTAGCACTTTAAATTCTTCTTACTCCTTGACTTTGATCTACCATGATTGTGACTGCTACTTTGGCCACGTTCTGTTGATCTTCCTCTCATCACCGTTAAGGCCTCTGCTTGTTGCAGATTTCCTTGTCTGTCTTCCTTGTTCTTGCGCCGATTTTCTTCTTCCAGAACAACAGCTGCAACGTCATCGAAGACTAGATCACTTGTAAGGTTGTTGTTTGTCAAGTTGATGATGAGTTGATCATACGAATCAGGTAGACTTTGAAGCAGAAGTTCAGCACGTTCTTGTGACTCTATTTTATAGCTTAGGGATGTAAGCTGAGAAAATAGAGTATTCAACGTGTTTAAGTGCTCTGTCACTGAAGTAGATTCTGACATCCGAAGAGTGTACAATTTCCTCTTAAGGAAAATTTTATTGTGCAACGATTTGACCTCGTATAATTTTGCGAGGTGATCCCAAATCTCCTTGGCTGTCTTCTTCTCCTCGATGCTTGATAGTACTTCATCTGCTAATGCTAAATGAAGGTCTGCAATAGCATTCTCGTCCATCTCATTCCATTTCTTGTTATCCGTAAAATCTGCCGGCCTTTCGCTGATAGCCGCTAGACATCCGTTTTTTCTTAGGATGACCTTTATCTTCAATTTCCACAGTGAGAAATTTCTCCCATTGAACTTTTCAATATCAAATTTCGTTGCCATAGCTTCTATTTCAGATAGCTCCCACTATTTCACCTTTTTGACGTGAATAGTGCCCACCACCTTCAATGAATGAGTAATATCTAACTTACTTTCTTATGATGGAGGATCCACTTTTCAGTGGCAACCAACAGAGAATACGGTAAGTAGATATACGCACCCAAATCTGGCTCTGATGCCAATTGTTGCGGAATACGATCGTCGAATAGAGCAAAAACGCAACTGATAATTTGAGAAAATAATAATGAAGATAAAAGAGACACAGATTTTACGTGGAAAACCCCTAAATAATATAGGGTAAAAACCACGGACAAAGGTAGAAGAATTTCACTATGAGAAAATAGGAATTACAACTTCTCTCAATCTAACAAGGAGAAAACAATGACAATTCTCTCTTGATAAAAAGGAGAAAACAACTCTATGAAAACTCTCTAATTTCTCTAGTATTGAGAGGAGGTTAGAATGATTTGGGATGATTTCAAATGGCAAAGGTTAGGCCTATTTATAGTTGAGCTTTAAGGACTAAACTTGTAAATAGCCTAAAGTTTAGGGACCAAAAATTAATTTTCCCATGCACCAAAAGTGGTGCATTATTACACCACTTGTGCAAGTGGTGCAATAATGCACCAAAAATACTCCACTTGCACCGAAAGCATCAACATGTGTTGCCAATGTGTTAAAAAAATATGAACAAATATTACCATATAATTACATCAGTATATTTTAAAATAAAATAAAAACAAATTATTAAATAACAATCAAAATCAATCTTCACAATATTTTCTCTCTAATTCAACCCAATTCAAATAAACCCTTTAAATAGACTTGATTATCTTATTTGAACTTGAGGAATGGTCTTAATATAAATGTTATTCTTTTTAAAGATTCGGGTTCTAGGTGTTTTGTTTGTAAAGTGTTTAAAAATTTATTAAGGGTTAAAAATGAATGAACAAATATTATCATAAAATCGAATTAAGAATACTCAAAAGAAATATTAATAACTCAAAAATTGTTTCCAAATTCAGAAATATTAATAACTCAAAAGAAATCCAAGGTGGCAATTTGCCCAAGCAAGCCTCTAATTCTAAATTACCAGTGTGTAAATAATTAACTATACTATTATATATATATATATATATATATATATATATATATAGACATCTCACCAAATTTCTATACGATTAATATATATTATAATAATATAACAATCTCGTTGAAACCAACACAATACAATATACATACACACGCACACATGCAGGTGAGTTATCGATGAGATCATCTCAAAAAATTGGCTGATTGAGATTTTCGTATGTGACGGTCAGGGATGATGTTAGGATGATTTGGATAGGAGGGGCAAACATTATATTTGAAAGTGAGGAATAAATTTATAAATAATTTAATTTTTAAATATTTTTATATATAATAATAAAGGTAAAAAAATAGGGGTTATAGAGACAATTGTCCCACTTACCCCATGTAAGTGTAACGATTGACATGATGAGTTCTTCCGGACGTGATGAATACACACAACAGTATATGTTTTTGTTTCGATCAAATAATTATTGTTTTTTAAAACAATAACTGAAAAAGTATTTATACTTGAATATTATCGCAAAGATGATAGGACCCATTGATCAATAGTACTATAAGAATGACCACAAGTTTCATAAATCATACATGTACATTATATATGTCCGATACTTGAACTGCCCCATCACTGTAATATACATAATTCGATCATAAACAAGCAATCTATTGTCATTAAATTAAATTAAGCTTTGTCTTGTGAAGTATTGAAATTAAAACAAAGATAACATTTCAATTGCAATCATAATCAGTGATAGCCTAGCAGCTTGTTTGTTTTTCTTTCTTTCTTTGTTCGATCGACAGGGACACTAATTTTGATGTTAGTTATCGGCCATTGATGATTTATATATATATTTTTTATTTTACTCGTATTGGTTTTGTTTTTTTTTCTTTGCACATCTTGTTGAGCTTTCGTCTGCATATGTGCCACGCTTTTTCTGCTTTTATGACATGTCTCTACCTTATGACACGTTTCTATGGTTAATTTTACAGGTTTTTGGTGTTCGTACGGTGACCCTCATGACGCTTGTTTCTAATTCGTGTTTATCGGTGGTCACATACAATTTAATCACCTTTTGGGTTGTTTACAGATGTAATCTGTAGCGGATCATCATCTTTGAGAATAAGTGTGAAAGGTGGTTGCCGATTTTGAGAAGTTCATCTAGTTCATATTTTGACAACTCTTCGGGGACTCTTCCTACAATGGACCGTGGAAAATTTCTTTGGTGCAACATTTATCTTTTTTTTAAGATTTATTTTGTTGTTGTTGTTTTTATTGATATTTTAAAATTTCTATTAAATTATGTTCTGATTTTACTTTTATTTATCAATAAAATTGTCTACTCAATGTCTAAGTTAAAACAAAACTATGTTATTATTACTATTTTTTTCTCTATGAGTTTATAGACCAATTTTTAGTTGTTACGTATTTAAAAGGAAAATACATAACATGATTGTAAGATGCAAAATATAATACAAAAATAATTCAAGTGAAATATATAATATAATATAAATGCAATTATATACCAATAATTAAAATAAAATACAAAAAGGATTTAAATCTTTTTTTAATACAAATGATTAAAAATGATAAAAAAAAATGGGTACCCAAATCAATCACTGTCTGAATTGAAGAAAGGGGAGGCCAAGATGTCCCATTGAGTGGGTAAAGGAGAATTGATAATAAAAAATGAATGGACGGTTCAATTCATGCATTGGGTCCATTGCTTTGATTTGAACTTACCACTCTTTTTTATCTTTATCTGCCTAGAATTGTGCTTTGATTCTACAATCACTCCTTGTTTGAATCAAAAATAGCTCCAACGAATTGAACCGAACGAAAACGAAATAAAGCTTCATATCATTTTCTATTGAACTGAATATCCCTCTCCATAAATCATATCTAATCTAATGAAAATGAAAAGGTTAGAATTATATAATAATAACATTTATCCATGACCATAAGTCATCACCTGCTTAGTAGGGGTAAAAAACGTGAACAAGGAAAAATGGAGGTTGAAAGTATGAACACACTACACCAGGCTTGTTCTTTCGCGGCGTTTTTATTAGCCTATTGCGGCGTTTTTTAGCGCCGCTAAAAACTCTCCCGGCGCTAAGAAAAACGCCGCCAAAAACGCCGTTGATACTTGCGCCGCAAACGTTCGCGGCGTTTTTTGTGAACAAACGCCACAATAGATCTCGTTCTCTACCGGCGTTTTGTTTTACAAACGCCGCAAAAACCTGTTCTATAGCGGCGTTTTGTTTTACAAACGCCGCAAAAAGGTCATACTCTGTAGCGGCGTTTTACCTGTCAAACGCCGCAATATGCTGTGTTTTTAGCGGCGTTTGTTAAGAAAAACGCCGGGATTACTTCCTCTATGGCGGCGTTTTGCTAGCAAACGCCGCAATTTGATCGTGACTTTTAGTGGCGTTTTTAGGTGCAAACGCCGCAAACCTTACTGCCCATTGAAAGTTCGTTTTGCATTATATTTATTATCCAAATTTAACCTGTGACATATCCAATCCAAGAAATAATTACAGAAATTAAGAAACAAATACTTAACAACAAGAAAATAAGTTCAAATCTATAACATTAAAGTGCAAATGTAATTCAACATTGTAGTTCAAAGTCAAAATGTATTTAAACTTTCGTTTAGTAGAATAAACATGACCAAACCTAATAAATCAACTAAGATGGAGGATTCTGCGGTGGGTTCTGCTTGAACATGGCCATCAGTTCTTGAAATTTATTTTCGAGACTCTTATATGATGCTTCTCTCTCTGCCTCTCTCGCTGCTCTCTCTGCTTCTCTCACTTCTACTTCAGCTTTAAATTGAGTTAATTGTTGTTGTAAACGATTAACTTCTGCCTGGGAAGACCGGCTCTGTGATGGCATGTACTGCGACGATTGAGCACCAAAATATTTTGTTGGGGTAACGAATGATCCTTGACATCGAACTCAACCATATCGTTCAGGACCCAAAACATCAGCAATAACTTGGTTGTCGATGTCATCCAAATTAGCAGAACCATTAGTTGAAGCTGTAGCTTCAAACTCTATCTTTTTGTCCTTCATTTTGGCCTAATAATCAATGAAGAAAATAAATTCAAATACTATTTCATATAAAAATGTTATTATGTTGATATAAATAATAACATAATATTAGATTTTGCATCAAATAAATATACCATAATTTCTGCAGCTTCAGGAGTAATAGCAGAGCCATCTTTCTTTGTGTGCGTGATGTCGAAGAGTTGTACTCGTCCAACACTACTTCCGGACTTAAGTTCCTACAATGAATGATAAAAATACTTATGAAAAAAGTATTAATGAAAACATAATGAATAATGTCTAAAAAACAATACCTCCTCATTAGCAATACGGGCAAAGCTCTTCGACCCGGCAGTGTGAGTATACTTCTGTTTCTGTCTACTAGCAACGACAACACGCTCTCGTTCCTAAAATTGCATATATACATATATAACTAATTTGTAATGACATAATAATATTCTTTAAAAAGTGTAGCGGTCATACCTCTCCTTTCGTTGAACTCCAGAACCTGACTGCATCTTCCCATTGATACCGGAGCAATCCAGGTGGGACATTTTGCATCTTCTCTTGAAGGCTGAGACTATTCTTGAAATATTTCTTTTTCAAGAAGCTCTTATGGTCTCTCCATTTCTTTCCTAACGCATGCTTCACATAATCGTCTGAGACTTCTAAAGAAAATCTCTCCTACAAATTATACAATCAAAGTATATAAATTAACATCAATCTATAATAGATTATCTATTACAATGACATTATAGTACCTTAATATGATCCACAGCCTGGTTCTTGTTACCATTCGGCATCTCACGCCATGACTCATAACTGATCGGTAAAAGTGATCCATTACGTGCAGTCATGCCTATGACATTGGCTAGAACACCTGCTTCTGCCCCAATAGGTTGACCAGCATCATTTCTCGAAACTTGTACACGTTCCCCAGGAGGAAGATTGTACAACCCCGTCAACATCGTGCGTCCTCTACTCTTGCGCCTTTGACCAACATCAACTATATAAGAAATAATTTGGTAAAATTATTAAAATCAAGTCAATAAAACAACATATACCAATTAAATATAGTTTTGAACATTACCTTGGGTTTCTTCAACTGTTTCCGGAACTTGTGAAGATCCAACACCGGATACTCCCTCATTATTTGAAACTTCTTCTTCTCGAGGAACTTGAACGATCCGCAAGTCACTTAATTTCCTTCTAGGCATAATATCTGTAACAAACAAACAACAAGTTTAGTAACTAGTAACTAATAACAATATTACTATCAATATATGTATTCGATAGCAAGTTAGAGTTAGAACATCTTACTACATTGTTATGCCATCAATTTTCATTAAAATCTACATCCATGTCCTCCCGAGCCCATTGAAATTGTGAACTAGAACTAGTGCTTGTTCCATCTAAGTTTTGAGCTGCAAAAGGTAAAGTTTCTGATCTTCTTTCAATGTCATCAGAATTTCCATCCCCTATGTCTATCAAGTCTCTAGGAGTGTTACGGAGGACAACATACCAACCCTTATTCATTGGATCATGGCAGTAAAAAACTTGTTTCACTTGAGAAGAAAATACATATGGTTCGTCCATCAATTGTTGACCAGTATGAATTAATCGAGAGAAGTTCACCACTGTAAAACCAAATTGATCTCTTTTAATACCTCGACTTGTATTAACATCAGCCCAGTCACAACGAAATAACACAACCTTTCCTCTGCCATAATAATCCAACTCAATAATATCTGTAAGAACTCCAAAATATTCTACATCTCCCTCTACAGGATGATTGTCCCTAGCACTAGCATAACTTGTAATTGAAGAAGTAACAACTACTCCACAATTTTGGGTCCTTCGCAATCTTTCACGAGATTTTGTGTGGAACCTGAACCCATTAATGAGGAAGGCATTATATCTTTTTACAATTCTATCCGGACCTTGAGAAAGCCATTTAACCTCCTTACTAACTTCTCTTCTATTCCAAACCTATTATGCGTAAAAGATATCATACTATATTAAATTAAAGTATACAAATTAAATATCAAATTTGATTATAGTAGAGAGACCAATTCCGAGATTTGACCTTTCTTAATTGTACAAGTGAAAGTGATGGAAAAATATACAGATTTTGTCTAAAAAGAAGAAACACACACAACACGAGTACGATCACAAGCTAGATGGTGATGCTCGTATACATATTTTGTCTCCAATCACTCACCAAGTACATGTTTAAAATGTTATGAATTGTCTTTGATAAAAATTTAATTTTTAAAATTGGTTTTCTTTTCAAGCTCTTTGGAAATCAAATATTTTTTTTCTCTTGAACTTTATGAAGCAAATTTTGTAAATTACCGCATTTTTTTTTCAAACTCATTGAGTTTTGCTTCAAGTTCAATTTTGGTTTTAGAAATCAAATCATTTTGAATTTTCAAATTTGAAACCACTTTCTTCTTTTTTAAAATGTGATTTTTAAACTCTAAAACCAAATCATCATAGCCATCTTGTAATTCATCAAAAGAATAAGAAGTTGAAGTAGATGAATTAGAAGTTACCCTTGAATCTTCTTAGATAGTCATAAGGCAAAAGTTGACTTGTTCATTATCGGTGGAGTCATCATCACTCCAAGTAGCCACATATGCCTTCTTCTTATGGATTGAAGAGTTTACCCTCATATTCTTCTTCGATTCATGCTTGGATTCTTTCATTTTGCTCTTCATGAATTGGGCACATTTCTTGAAGAAGTGAATTATCTCTTCATCTTCACTTTCCTCCTCACTTAATTCTTCATGTTATCATTTGGAAGAATTGAGAGCAATGACATTAACATCAATGCCTTACTCTTTGATCTTCTTCTCCTTCTTCCACTTCAAGGGTGTAGACATCATTTCATAGGTAAGAAAAGACCCAATTAGCTCATCAAGTTTGAGCTCCTTTAGGTTTTTGGCTTTGATGATTGTCGTCGTCTTGTCATCCCATGATTCGAGAAGTGAATAAATCAACTTTCGAACGAGCTTGTATTTCGGAATCTCCTCTCCAAATCTTTTGAGTTTATTAATAATTGTGGAAAACCGATCGAACATGCTCGTAATGTCTTCTTTCGAGTCCATCTTGTAGTTTTCATACTCTAGGTTGGAAGAAATATTTAAACACTTAATAAAACTTATATCTAACTGATGTTTGATATGTTTCGTTGCATTACCAAATCTCACATTAGTTAGATATTATTTTTTTCAAGTGTATTATATCAAATTAATATTATATTATATGCAGTTTATATAATTATATCCAGGGTTGGTCTTGAGATTTTGGAGGCTCGGGACGAATAAAAAAATTAGGCCCCTAACTAATAATATTTAAAAAATTAAATATTAAGAGTAGATCTCTAATAACAAATATTGAGGAAAATGAATTTTAAGAGTGAACTCTTAATAACAAATATTTTTTAAAAAAATAATTTTTTTTTGGTAATATGCATGTCCATCTTATGGTCCATGTTCGGGGTGCGAGGCTGCCCCTCCCAACAATGTCGTCTCCAAGGTTCGAACTCGTGTCCTCACCTTGGGAGTACAATGTGCCTTACCAATGCACCTAACCCGAGGCTAACAAAGGAATCATCGTAATCGGTGGAGTTTAAAAAATGAATTTTAATAGTAGGTCCCTAATAACAAATATTGCAAAATAAAATTTAAGAATAACAAATATTGAGAAAAAAATGAGTCTCTAATAACAAATATTGAAAACATTGGGTCCCAAATAACAATTATTGAAAAATTGGACTCCTAATAAAAATATTGAAAAAATGAATATTAAGAGTAGAACCCTAATAAAAAAATATTGAAATAATAATAATTTTAAGAGTATGCCCCTAACAACAAATATTGGACAAAATTGAGCATCTAATAACAAGTATTGATAAAATTTGGTTCCAAATAGTGTCACGTCCGTAGAAATTCGAAACCTCGAACGTACAGCCTTAGTCAACTCTCGGAACCTTGCTCGACTAAGTAAGCCTGAAACGATCAAGCACAAAGGCTTAGATCCTTGCGGAAACAAAAGGGAACAACGGAAAGGAAATGTCAAGCACTAAAAGAAGCAAGTGTTGAGTGAATGCTGATTGTATTCCTCAAAATGAAGTGAGTAAATGAGGTGGGGGCAAGCCTCTATTTATAGTTGAGGCCTCCTACATCCAACGGTGGAGATTAAATTACATCAAGGGCTCAGATCGTCCCAAATCAAAATGTATCCATAAAATTAAGCTAGACCATGAAATTATTTAAATAAAGAAAGGAAAATAAATTACATGGTTGATTTTACTTCAAAGACTTGGTTTACTCGGGCTGGGCCAAGTCAGGTCGGATAGGACGGGCCCAGGGTGGTGAAAAGGGCCTTCTAAGCAGCCTGGTTCCTCTGGTTGCACCCTGGTGCTGATTGGACTCGATCGCTGGTCCGCGGTCCGTGACATTCTCCCCCACTTGAGCTAGCGGTGCCCTCGTCACACGGTCCGAATGATACTGTTCCACTTGGGTTTTGAACTGCCAAAGGGCCTCGGCCGACTCCCAACTCCCCTCACTATCGGGAAGTCCCTTCCACTACACAAAGTACTTATGCTTCGGTTGGTGACTCGGTCGTCGGATGTCTCTTTCTGCTTGGACCTGAATTCATTCTTGTAAGAGACTTTCACCCCGACTGGTGCTCGGTGTGACTTGCCTTGATTCGGATCCTCCTCATCCTGATGGAACGGCTTAAGTAGGCTAACATAGAGCACTAGATGGGATCGGATGGATAATGGTAACTCCAATCTGTAGGCCATGGTGCCTACTCGCTTCAAGACTTTGAATGGACCCTCATATTGTAACCCCCTTAACCCGGCCTAGACGGTTGACCCGAATTAAGAAAGTCACACGGGGAAAACCAAAGTCAACCCGAAAGTCAACCTTGATTAACGACCCTTTTTTTTCTTTTAAAACTTGTCTAGATGCATAATAAGCCTTAGATATGATCATACAACAGCATACTCAAAGATCATAAACATCAGAGATCAAACAGGGACCCAATTGAACAATTTACAACTTTAGGGACCAAATTGTAAATTCTGATAAATATAAGGACTTAACCCAAATTGAAGTTACCATCTTGAAATTAATCATGTTTCATGCTTCTCTGTGAAATTTCAGTTCAAAAGGACATCCCAAACTCATACAATTGCACAAACAAGATTCAGGACCAAAATGCAAACATTTCAAAACATTTAACTGCCAATGTCAGCCCCCAACGGTCACCCGTTCCGAAATGGGAGACAGCCCGTTTCGAAACACGGGGCCGTTCCGCAACGCGTACCGAAACGGGGGTCGGGCAGTAGCCTTTCCGTTTCGGAACGGTCCCTCCCGTTTCGGACGCCTGGGCTTGTTTAAGGCACCCGTTCCGAAACGGTAGGTGCTGTTCCGAAACACCCTGCACAGATTGCCCAAAAATGCATACTTAAACATGTAATTGACCAACCAATCATGCTCCAAATGTCACCAAACTTTGCCAACATGCAATTCAACATATATGAGACATACTTGCATCAACAATTCATCAAAACATCCGCATATATGAAAAGCCCCAAATCTATAGGCATGCTTCCTACACAAGCAACCATTCAAGCATAAACTTCCAAATTCAAGCATATAAAGGCCAACCACAAAAACCAGCATTCTCAACAACATTCAACATACTTAGGGAGTTCAAAACATCTCCCAAAACATACACATAGGTCCCCCATTGCCAAATTACCAAAAGCTAAATGTACTTAAGAAAACCTTCCATACTTTGAGCTTTACTACCACTTGAATGCTTGCCTTCCTTGCTGCCCCCAAAGTACTTTAATGCTCTGCAATATTGGTTTGAGAAAACAAAGAGAGCGTAAGCAAAAGCTTAGTGAGGAATGCTCAATAAAACCATCCAATAATGCATTTATAAAACACTTTATAAATCATGCTTCAAATCATCATTTACACATGCTCAAAAGCATACTTAAACAAGCATCTCATGCTTCATTTCATTACATGTCATATTGGCCACAAGTGATACATTTCATTTCTTTGAAAACAAGTTCATCAACTTTCACCCCAAGGACTTTTAAACACCTTGGACCCCAAGGACTTTTAAACACCTTGGCCATGGACTTTTAAACACCATGATATAAATTACCTCAAGGACTTTTAAACACCTTGACCCCAAGGACTTTTAAACACCTTGGCCTATGGACTTTTAAACACCATAGAAAGGACCACACAAGGACTTTTAAACACCTTTGTGTCCGTAACAAGAATCATCCAAGGACTTTTAACCACCTTGATGTTCTTAAGTAACAAGGCTCACTCAAGGACTTTTAACCACCTTAGTGACCTCAACCTTTTCAAAACATCACTTGCCAATATACATCATTATCATCAAATTATCCACTGTTCTAAAGCATTAAACCAAGCCATATTCATCATGCATTTAAAAGCATCAAACCACATTTGATCAATGTTCAAAAACAAGGAACTCTTACCTTGAGCTTCCTTCAACATATGGCTTACAAAAACAGCATTAACCATGCTAAATCATGCTTTCAAAACAGAATTTAAAACATGCAATAAACCACATTGCACAACAATCAAATCATGGCCACCACTAGAGAGTATTTCCGAAAACTTACACTTGAGCTTAGCAAAGTTGTTTAGACTTAAACTAAGCTCCCAAGACATTGGTTTCAAAGCCGAAAACCCAATTTCACTCACCGATTCCACTTCGCCTCTTGCCGAAGTACCAAATCAAGCCTCCGGATCACCACCACTTGGATCCAAAGATGACTCCCCTGTTTTAACACATTAAAACAGTAGATTAATGCATCATCATGCATTAATAACTTCAATGAAAGCACCTAAACTCGCTGCTCTCATCCACACTCCATTTTCGGCCACCAAACACAACCGAAAATGCATCCAAACCACTTCTCAACTAAGCCCAGCCATTAACCATCAAAACCTAACATCCTTTAACATCTTTCAACATCTAAAAAGAACCTAACAACATCCTTATACCTCCAGCAACACCAGATCCACAAGATCACCTCAAAAACAACCAAGAATCATAAGCTAAACTTAGGAAATTCAACCTATCCGGGATTGCATTAATCAAAACTCAATTCCTTATCAAATTAACATTCATTAATCATCATTTTAACACCTTAAAACACTGCTTAAACAGATCCAACGAAAATTCATCAAAAACTCACCAAATCTTGCATTTTAAGCCAAGATCCATTAAACAATCTTAAAAGCCATTTATAAAACGTCAATTAAGGATTGAGAACTTAGGAATTTCATTAAAGAACTTGAAGTTCAGAGGAGAAGGACGTTCTTACCTCCAAACTTGAATTTCTCCTCTTTTCGAACCAAAAAGCTTGATGAATCAAGTAGCAATTACAAAGGTTTTGATGATGAGATGATTAGGAATCAAAAGAGGATTGAAAAGAAGTATTTAGGTGATAAAAATCAGAGGAAAAGATCTGGAGAGAATGTGTTTGGTTTGAGAGAAAAGATGAGAGAAAATGGGAAATGGAAAATTTAGAAAGTTAGTTAAAAATGACTAAAATATCTTTCCCTCCTTTTACTTTTATTTAAAACCATTATTAAATCATTTAATATTCTAGAAAATCTGGAGAAACTCCCTTTGGGTAAAATAGCTCCTTAAAGATTCAAAGTTTCAATCCTTTTTAAAACAGTCACAAAACTTTCAAAAATTACATTTTGGTCACTAGCCAAAATGTCACCCTTCCGAAACTCATTTTCCAAAATTGATTTCACAGTTCACTTAAATATATTAAAAGATGATTTTAGAACATTTTTCCATATTTTTAATGCAACCCGAACTAGGCTTTCCTAAATTCACTCTCTTAGATTCGAACAGCACTTTGACCAAACCGGCCAACGCCCAAAACTTCTAAGCCCAAAACCGGGGCGTTACAACTCTCCCCCCCTTAAGAAATTTCGTCCCCGAAATTTACCTGAAGGAAAGAGATAAGGAAACTGCTTCAGCATGTCTTCCTTCCGCTCCCACGTGGCTTCCTCAACACCTCGATGCTTCCACAGCACCTTCACCAACTCAATGGTCTTGCCACGAAGAACCTTGCTATCCGAATCCAGAACCTTCACCGGTTCCTCATCATAGGTCAAATCCAGATTCAAAACCACTTCCTCCACAGGCATCACATGCGAAAGATCAGATCTATACCTCCGGAGCATAGAGACATGGAACACATCATGAATCTTCTCCAACTCCTGAGGTAACCTCAACCGATACGCAACAGGACCCACACGCTCAACCACCTCATATGGTCCAATGTACCTAGGGCTCAACTTGCCCTTCCGGCCAAACCTCATCACCTTCTTCCAAGGCGAAACCTTCAAGAACACACGGTCACCCACCGCATACTCTATCTCCTTACGCTTCAAATCCGCGTAAGACTTCTGCCGATCAGAAGCAGCCTTCAACCGCTCACAAATGAGCTTTACCTTCTCTGTGGTCCCTTTCAACAAAGCCGGCATCGAAACCAACTTTTGACCAGTTTCAGCCCAACAAAGAGGAGTCCTACACTTCCTCCCGTACAAAGCCTCATAAGGTGCCATCTGTATACTTGCCTGATAACTATTGTTATAAGCAAACTCAACCAAAGGCAGATGCTTCTCCCAAGAACCTTGGAACTCAATCACACAGCACCTCAACATATCCTCCAAAATCTGGATAACTCGCTCAGACTGACCATCCGACTGAGGATGATAGGATGTACTGAAATGCAACCTTGTACCCAGAGCTTGATGCAAACACTGCCAGAACCGCGATGTGAACCTCGGATCCCTATCCGACACAATCGACTTAGGCACACCATGCAGCCGCACAATCTCAGCAATGTACAGCTCTGCCAACTTATCCAAAGAAAACGTGGTATGCACAGGCAAGAAATGCGCACACTTCGTTAGGCGATCCACAATCACCCACACCGAATTCTTCTTCGATGGAGACAAAGGTAAACCAGATACAAAATCCATGGTAACCCGTTCCCACTTCCACTCAGGGATTTTCAACGGTTGCAACAACCCTGAAGGAAACTGATGCTCAGCCTTAACTCGCTGACATACCAAACACTTGCTAACAAACTCCGCAACATCTTTCTTCAAACCCACCCAATAGTACTCATCACGAAGATCACGATACATCTTAGTACTACCAGGGTGCATAGCAAAAGGACTACTATGACCTTCAGTCAGAATAGCACGCCTCAACTCAGCATCAGCAGGCACTACCATCCGACTCCCAAAACACAACACACCATCATCATTAAAACAGAAATCCGAAGGTCTACCCTCCGCGATATCCTGAACATGCGACACCAAGGAATCATCCAGCAACTGCTTATCCTTGATCAACTGAACCAAAGAGGGTTTCACTTGCAACTCAGCAACGAGACCACCATCTTGCGATATGCTCAAGCTAGCAAACATAGCCCTCAGCTCAACAGCTACTTTCCTACTCAAGGCATCCGCTACAACATTAGCTTTTCCAAGATGATACTCAATCGTCAGATCATAATCCTTGAGCAACTCCAACCAACGCCGCTGCCTAAGATTCAACTCCTTCTGAGACATCAGATACCTCAAACTCTTGTGATCTGTGTACACAGTACACTTCTCACCATACAGATAATGTCTCCAGATCTTCAGAGCAAAAACCACTGCAGCCAGCTCAATATCATGCGTAGGGTAATTGCGCTCATGCACTTTCAACTGCCGCGATGCATAAGCCACCACCCTACCCTCCTGCATCAGCACACACCCCAACCCAACATAGGATGCATCACTGTAAACCACAAACTCTTTCCCTGATTCAGGCTGAATCAAGATAGGAGCTTGCGTCAAAGCCGCCTTAAGCTTCTCAAAAGCTTGTTGTCTCGCTTCCGTCCACTCATACTTAACATCCTTTTGCAACAGCTTCGTCAAAGGAGCAGCAATCTTGGAAAAACCATCCACAAACCTTCGGTAGTATCCCGCCAAATCAAGGAAACTACGGACCTCATGAACAGACTTAGGAACTTTCCAATTCATCACCGCCTCAATCTTCTGAGGATCAACACGAATCCCCTCAGCTGAGACCACATGCCCAAGAAACACCACCTCCCTTAACCAGAACTCACACTTGCTCAGCTTAGCATAAAGCTGATTCTCCAACAAAGCTTGCAAAACAATCCTCAAATGCTCTTCATACTCCTCCTCAGTACGCGAGTACACGAGGATATCATCAATGAACACCACAACAAACTTGTCCAGGTATTCATGAAACACACGATTCATCATGTCCATGAAAGCAGCAGGAGCATTTGTCAACCCAAACGGCATCACAAGGAACTCATAATGCCCATACCTTGTCCTGAAAGTTGTCTTAGGCACATCCACATCCTTCACCTTCAACTGATAATACCCTGACCTTAAGTCAATCTTAGAGAACACAGCAGCTCCCCGAAATTGATCAAAGAGATCATCAATCCTCGGCAAAGGATACCGATTCTTGATAGTCAACTTGTTCAGCTGACGGTAATCAATGCACATTCTCATAGTGCCATCCTTCTTCTTCACAAACAAGACCGGTGCTCCCCAAGGTGACACACTCGGCCGGATGAAACCACGATCAAGCAACTCTTGCAACTGCGTCTTCAGCTCCTTCAACTCCTTAGGTGCCATTCTATAGGGAGTAATGGACACAGGAGTTGTATTCTCATACAGCTCAATTCCAAACTCCACCTCGCGGTTAGGAGGTAAACCAGGCAACTCCTCAGGAAAAACACCAGGAAACTCCTTCACAACTCTGATATCTTGCACCCTCAACTCTTTAGAGCTAGGATTCATCACAAAAGCTAAATAGGCTTCGCAACCTTGCCTCAGCATCCTGCTCGCCTCCAAGGTAGACACCACATTGGCAAGAAACTTCACATTCTCACCAACCACAACAACTTCATAATCATCCGCAAGCTTAAGCGAAACTCGCTTGTTTTCACAATCCACAACAGCGCGATGCTCAGCAAGCCAATCCATACCAAGGATTACATCAAAACCATAAAAGGGCAACTCCATAAGATCAACATGAAAAACATGTTCTTGAACAACCAAGGGACACCTTCTATAAAGCTTACGAGTCACAACAGTCTCACCAAAAGAACTAGTGACACGAACACCAACATCCAAAGACTCAACAGGCAAACCAAGCAATTCAGCATGCTCACGCAAAATGTATGAATGCGTAGATCCAGAATCTATCAAAGAAAGCAATGACAAGGATTGCAAAGTAAAGGTACCTGCAATCACATCCGCATCATCCCTTCCCTCACGCTGAGCATACACCCTCGCTTGGCCTCCACCTTCAGGCTGAATAGCCACAACATGGGCCACTCCACGACCACCTTCCTCTCTCCTCTGGAAATTACCACGGTCGCGCCCACGACCTCTCTGCGGTGCAGCAACAACAGGAGCACGCACCTGATCACCAGCCAACCTAGGACAATCACGCCTCAAATGGTCTGCGGATCCACAATTCCAGCACCCATTACCGGCTGCCGCAACAGGAGCTTGCACCTCTCTCACAGCACGAGGACAGTCACGTTTCATGTGACCACGTGAACCACAGATCCAACAAGCACTCGGATCAGCTCTAGCATTACCTCCTCTAGCAGGTGCACCACCACCTCTCTTAGCAGAAGACTGATACTTCTGATCACGTCCCCTCTTGTTCCGTCCACCTCCAGAACTATACTCAGCAGCTCGCTTGCCAGCACCCTTAGCAGATAAACTCAAGTTCATCTCAACGTCCTTGGCTCGGCCCACCAACACATCAAAATCATCATACTCGGCGGCCAGCAAATACATTTTCACATCCGTCTCTAAGCCGTAACGGAACCTCTCGCACCTTGCCCGCTCATCAGGTACCAGCTCAGGTGCATACTGACTGAGTCGCACAAACTGCACTTCATACTCATCCACACTCATGCTCCCTTGGGTAAGAGACATGAATTCACGCTTCTTCTCATCAAGATATCTCACACCAAGATATCTCCGCTTGAACACATTCTGAAAGAATGTCCAAGTCACATCAGCTTCTGCCATCCCAGCAATAGTGGTTGTCCACCACGTATACGCATCCTTCTGCAGCAAGGACACAATACAACCCAGCTTTTGCACATCCGTACAGCTCATCTGACCCAAGATTCGCTTGGTACTCTCAAGCCAAGCTTCAGAACTCTCAGCAGACATACCCCTAAACTCAGTCCCACCAAGACTGCGCAGACGCTCCAAAGGTAGTCTGACTCCAGCATCTTCCTGATGCCCCGCTCCACGAGCCCCAGCTACTGCTGCTTGAAAAGCACCAGCAATAGCTTGTACTAACATCGTCATATCAGGCATAGCTTGCCCCTGACCAGCCCCAGGTCCAGCAGCTCCAGCGCCAGCTGCAGCTCCAGCTTCCTCAGCCCCAGCACCACCACCACCAGGTGGAGGAGGAGGTAACACCGCACTACCCGTGTTTTCCTCATTCTTATTCTCATTAGGAGCCGTAGCTCGCACATTACCTCGTAACTCTCTACGTGGTGCCATACTTTTACCATGCAATCACAACACAAATAAAACAAAGTCAGGCCCAGCAAGGTAAGCAATCCAAGTATTCAAGCTCAATTTCATTCAAAATCAACACCATTTCACTAGCTTTTATTTGGCAATGGGTACCCACAACATGCTACATCACAACATACATCTCAAATGCAACATACATGCAATTCACTCAACATGCTTCCACTCAACAAGCACACAAAGCATACACACTTCAATCATGCACACATTCATTCCCAATTACTCGAGAACTCAGCTCTGATACCACCAAATGTAACCCCCTTAACCCGTCCTAGACGGTTGACCCGAATTAAGAAAGTCACACGGGGAAAACCAAAGTCAACCCGAAAGTCAACCTTGATTAACGACCCTTTTTTTTCTTTTAAAACTTGTCTAGATGCATAATAAGCCTTAGATATGATCATACAACAGCATACTCAAAGATCATAAACATCAGAGATCAAACAGGGACCCAATTGAACAATTTACAACTTTAGGGACCAAATTGTAAATTCTGATAAATATAAGGACTTAACCCAAATTGAAGTTACCATCTTGAAATTAATCATGTTTTATGCTTCTCTGTGAAATTTCAGTTCAAAAGGACATCCCAAACTCATACAATTGCACAAACAAGATTCAGGACCAAAATGCAAACATTTCAAAACATTTAACTGCCAATGTCAGCCCCCAACGGTCACCCGTTCCGAAACGGGAGACAGCCCGTTTCGAAACACGGGGCCGTTCCGCAACGCGTACCGAAACGGGGGTCGGGCAGTAGCCTTTCCGTTTCGGAACGGTCCCTCCCGTTTCGGACGCCTGGGCTTGTTTAAGGCACCCGTTCCGAAACGGTAGGTGCTGTTCCGAAACACCCTGCACAGATTGCCCAAAAATGCATACTTAAACATGCAATTGACCAACCAATCATGCTCCAAATGTCACCAAACTTTGCCAACATGCAATTCAACATATATGAGACATACTTGCATCAACAATTCATCAAAACATCCGCATATATGAAAAGCCCCAAATCTATAGGCATGCTTCCTACACAAGCAACCATTCAAGCATAAACTTCCAAATTCAAGCATATAAAGGCCAACCACAAAAACCAGCATTCTCAACAACATTCAACATACTTAGGGAGTTCAAAACATCTCCCAAAACATACACATAGGTCCCCCATTGCCAAATTACCAAAAGCTAAATGTACTTAAGAAAACCTTCCATACTTTGAGCTTTACTACCACTTGAATGCTTGCCTTCCTTGCTGCCCCCAAAGTACTTTAATGCTCTGCAATATTGGTTTGAGAAAACAAAGAGAGCGTAAGCAAAAGCTTAGTGAGGAATGCTCAATAAAACCATCCAATAATGCATTTATAAAACACTTTATAAATCATGCTTCAAATCATCATTTACACATGCTCAAAAGCATACTTAAACAAGCATCTCATGCTTCATTTCATTACATGTCATATTGGCCACAAGTGATACATTTCATTTCTTTGAAAACAAGTTCATCAACTTTCACCCCAAGGACTTTTAAACACCTTGGACCCCAAGGACTTTTAAACACCTTGGCCATGGACTTTTAAACACCATGATATAAATTACCTTAAGGACTTTTAAACACCTTGACCCCAAGGACTTTTAAACACCTTGGCCTATGGACTTTTAAACACCATAGAAAGGACCACACAAGGACTTTTAAACACCTTTGTGTCCGTAACAAGAATCATCCAAGGACTTTTAACCACCTTGATGTTCTTAAGTAACAAGGCTCACTCAAGGACTTTTAACCACCTTAGTGACCTCAACCTTTTCAAAACATCACTTGCCAATATACATCATTATCATCAAATTATCCACTGTTCTAAAGCATTAAACCAAGCCATATTCATCATGCATTTAAAAGCATCAAACCACATTTGATCAATGTTCAAAAACAAGGAACTCTTACCTTGAGCTTCCTTCAACATATGCCTTACAAAAACAGCATTAACCATGCTAAATCATGCTTTCAAAACAGAATTTAAAACATGCAATAAACCACATTGCACAACAATCAAATCATGGCCACCACTAGAGAGTATTTCCAAAAACTTACACTTGAGCTTAGCAAAGTTGTTTAGACTTAAACTAAGCTCCCAAGACATTGGTTTCAAAGCCGAAAACCCAATTTCACTCACCGATTCCACTTCGCCTCTTGCCGAAGTACCAAATCAAGCCTCCGGATCACCACCACTTGGATCCAAAGATGACTCCCCTGTTTTAACACATTAAAACAGTAGAATAATGCATCATCATGCATTAATAACTTCAATGAAAGCACCTAAACTCGCTGCTCTCATCCACACTCCATTTTCGGCCACCAAACACAACCAAAAATGCATCCAAACCACTTCTCAACTAAGCCCAGCCATTAACCATCAAAACCTAACATCCTTTAACATCTTTCAACATCTAAAAAGAACCTAACAACATCCTTATACCTCCAGCAACACCAGATCCACAAGATCACCTCAAAAACAACCAAGAATCATAAGCTAAACTTAGGAAATTCAACCTATCCGGGATTGCATTAATCAAAACTCAATTCCTTATCAAATTAACATTCATTAATCATCATTTTAACACCTTAAAACACTGCTTAAACAGATCCAACGAAAATTCATCAAAAACTCACCAAATCTTGCATTTTAAGCCAAGATCCATTAAACAATCTTAAAAGCCATTTATAAAACATCAATTAAGGATTGAGAACTTAGGAATTTCATTAAAGAACTTGAAGTTCAGAGGAGAAGGACGTTCTTACCTCCAAACTTGAATTTCTCCTCTTTTGGAACCAAAAAGCTTGATGAATCAAGTAGCAATTACAAAGGTTTTGATGATGAGATGATTAGGAATAAAAAGAGGATTGAAAAGAAGTATTTAGGTGATAAAAATCAGAGGAAAAGATCTGGAGAGAATGTGTTTGGTTTGAGAGAAAAGATGAGAGAAAATGGGAAATGAAAAATTTAGAAAGTTAGTTAAAAATGACTAAAATATCTTTCCCTCCTTTTACTTTTATTTAAAACCATTATTAAATCATTTAATATTCTAGAAAATCTGGAGAAACTCCCTTTGGGTAAAATAGCTCCTTAAAGATTCAAAGTTTCAATCCTTTTTAAAACAGTCACAAAACTTTCAAAAATTACATTTTGGTCACTAGCCAAAATGTCACCCTTCCGAAACTCATTTTCCAAAATTGATTTCACAGTTCACTTAAATATATTAAAAGATGATTTTAGAACATTTTTCCATATTTTTAATGCAACCCGAACTAGGCTTTCCTAAATTCACTCTCTTAGATTCGAACAGCACTTTGACCAAACCGGTCAACGCCCAAAACTTCTAAGCCCAAAACCGGGGCGTTACACATATCTTCGCACAAGCCCCTTGTGCACGGTTGGGTTGCGCAAGATCCTGGTCATTTTGGCAAGGACAAGGTCACCAACTTGGAAATTCACGTCCATGCACTTTCGATCTGCCCATTTCTTAGTCCGCTTCCCCGCCTTGTGTAATTAAGCTCGGGCTAAGTCATGATGTTCTTGCCACTCCTTGGAGAATTTGTGTGCTGCTGGATTTGGCCCTTCATACTTGGCAACAACCGCTTTGGGCGTGAGCGGTTGCTGCCCAATCACTACCTCGAACGAACTCTGGTTCGTGACCTCACTCCGGTGCAAATTATAAGAAAATTGAGCCAGGTCCAACAGCTTCGGCTAGTCGCACTGTGTAGCACTCACATAGTGCCTCAAATAAATCTCCACGAGTGCATTCACTCTTTCAGTCTGCCCGTCTGTCTGCGGATGAACACTCGTCAAGGAGTTCAAACTTGATCCCATAAGCTTGAACAACTTAGTCCAGAATCGACTTGTGAACTGTGTGTCCTGGTCACTTATTATGGTCTTTCGCACGCCCCAATACTTTACCATGTGCTTGAGGAAAAGCTAAGCTGCCTCCTCGGCTAGACACACCTTGGATGCTGGAATGAATGTCCCATACTTCAAAAACCTATCAAAAACCACCATGATACTCGACAGGCCATCAGTGTTAGGCAAACCAATGATAAAGTCCATAGAAACACTCTCCCATGGTCGGTCGGGAATGGGAAAAGGTTGCAACAGTCCCGCTGGCTTCTTCATCTCGATCTTGTCTTGCTGGCATACAAGGCAAGTCTTTATATAGGCTTCAATGTATGTCCCCGTGTGTGGCCAATAGTAGTGCTCGGCAATCAAGGCCATGGTCTGAGTAATACATGGATGTCCGGCCCACTTTGAATCATGAAACTCCCTCATGATCTCTTTGCGTAACTCTCCAAACTGAGGCATGAAAAGACGGTGTCCTCGACCATATAATAAGTCTCCCTCGAGCTAAAACTTTCCGGTTTTGCCCTCCTTGGCATGATCAATCAACATCTTGGCCGTTGCATCATGGGATAATCCCTCTTTGACGCAGTCAAGCGAATTCCCCACGGGCAAGCTAACAGCCTCAATGTTGTACCTTCGGCTTAAGGCATCGGCAACTGAATTCACCTTTCCTGGCTTGTACTCTAAGAAAAAATCAAACTCTGCTAAGAATTCTTGCCAACGGACCTGCTTAGGAGAAAGCTTCTTCTAGGTTAGAAAGTAACTATTAGCAACATTATCGGTAAATACCACAAACCTCGACCAAAGAATGTGGTGTCTCCAAGTGCACAAACAATGCACTAATGTTGTCATCTCCTTCTAACAGACTGTGTACTTCTTCTCGGTCTCTTTGAGCTTCTAGCTTTCAAAGGCAACCGAATGTCCATCTTGCATCAAGACCCCTCTAATGGCGACATCTGATGCATCGATATACACTTCAAATGGCTTGGTGTAGTCTGGAAACACCAACACTGGTTCACTCACCATGGCCTTCTTCAATTCCTCAAAGGCATTCTGACTATCGGTGCCCCAATCCCACGCCTTGTCCTTCTTTAATAACTCGGTCAAGGGTGCAGCAATCTTCAAATAGCCCCTCACAAACCTTCGATAATAATTTTGCAAGTCCAAGGAACGATCGCAGCTCGGTCACCTTGGTTAGTGGGCTCCATTCATCAATAGCTCGAACTTTGGCTCCATCCATTCGGATTTTGCCACCACCAACGATATGGCCAAGGAAAGGAACTTTTTTCTGAGCAAACGAGCACTTCTCTTCTTTCACATAGATCTCGTTATGTCACAAGACTTTGAACACCTGTCTCAAGTGCTCAACATGCTCCACAAGAGTCTTGCTATATATAGAAATGTCATCAAGGTAAACCACAACGAACTGATCAAGAAAGGGTTGTAGTACCTTATTCACGAGTGTGCAAAAAGTGGCTGGAGCATTCGTGAGGCCGAAGGGCATCACTAAGAACTCATATGAACCGTAGCACGTAACACAAGCTGTCTTCAGCTCATCCTCTGCAACAATTCTGACTTGGTAATATCCGGACCTCAAATCTAACTTGGTGAACCACCTTGCACCACCAAGCTGATTGAACAAGTCTGCAATAAGCGGGATCGGGTACTTGTTCTTCACAGTGAGCTTGTTCAAAGCCCGATAATCGATGCACATTCGAAGCGACCTATTGTACTTCTTCTAAAATAACACCAGAGCACCGTAAGGTGCCTTAGATGGCCAGATATACCCTGCTTCTAGGAGTTCCTTCAATTGTCTGCTCAACTCCTCTAACTCGGGCGAAGCCATTCGGTAAGGGGCATTGGATGGTGGCTCCGCATTGGGCACGAGTTCTATTCTGTGTTATACCATCCTCTTTGGCGACAAACTCTTTGGCAACTCGGCAGGCTTCACGTCTCGGAATTCTGCCAACACTTGTCCCACCTCATCGGGGACCTTCTCGATCATGGTAGGCTCATCTTCCACCAATGCTGCTAGAAAGGTGGGTTCCTCCTTGCGCACCCCTTGCTAAACTGGATAGCAGAAAGTAACTTGGCACCAACTTCGGCCTCTCTGCTTACCGGAACAATGCACTAGTGCCTCGGGTAAAGGATGCATAAACAGTCGGCAAAAGGGACGGGAAAAACATTAATCTTGTCAAGGAAGCTAAGCCCAATAACAAACTCAAAATCATCAAGTGGAATTACCTTGATGGCTTCCTTACAAGTCCAATCCCCAATGTCAAGCTTGACTCCTTTTACTATGCCGGTAATCGGAGCTTCTTTGGAATTTATAGTTTTAATGAACCCAATCGCCTTCTCAACACAAAGGCCGAGTTTCTTTGCTGCTTGTTCAGACACGAACAACTCTGAGGCACCAGTGTCAACTAATGCACTCATCTTCTGGCCAACGACAGTGATGTCTACAAACATCAGTCCCTTCTTCTTGTTGCCTTTCTTGAAATCCATGGAACTAAGAATGGATCCAAGCTTGTGAGTCTCTCTCACATCGATATCTTTCTCTTGGATGGTAGCAACCTTCACATTCTGCGGACAATGTCTTGCCATGTGCTTTCCCCCGCAAGTGTAACATTGGAAGTTCTCATTGTTTTTCCCGTGGTTCTTTTCCCATGGCATGCAACCCTTCAACTCGTCTGGCCTCCCTTTGCCACCTGAAGGCTTTCTAGACTCGTTCTTCGTTACTTTGTCCTTGTCTCCTCCCCAATTGCCTTTGAGATTTGGCTTTAGTTTGGACGGCTCGTACTTATTATTCTTGTACTGGGCAAAGGACTCTGCTACAGTTAGGGCTTTGGAGAGACTTTTAACCTCCCTCCGCTCTAACTCTAATTTGACCCACTTCTGAAGCCCATTCATGAAGTTGAAGTAGCCTTCATCTTCACTCAAACCCGTGAGTTGGAGCTTAAGTTCTGTGAACTTCCTTACATACTCCACGATTGTCCTGTCGTGCTTTAGTTGACGCATCTTCAACCGCGCCTCTTGTTGAGCATTCTTTGGATAGAAATGCTCTTTGAATTCAAACTAAAAATCCTTCCATGTCTTGAAGGGAATTGTGATGTCTTCTCCCTCGTCACATCTATGTCGCCACCACAAAAGAGTGACATCAGTAAGATAAACAGAAGCAATGTTTACCTTGGTTGTATCGTCATCGATACTCGTCACACGGAAGTACTGTTCAAGGCCCTAGATGAAATTGTCTACATCTTGGGCTGCCCTCGACCCACTGAACTTTCTAGGCCGTGGGGCGTCGATCTTTGGCTTGGGTCCTGCAACTTCAGCAAGCATTCCACCGATCATTGATGGTTGATAAATGCAAAGCTCACTCCTGAGCTCCTTCATTTCCTCATTCAGGGAGGTTATCTCGGCTTCTAGGGAGTTGTCTCGGCCATCTAACCTCTCATACAACTTACCAAGAAGGTTCTCAACCTTCTCTCTGATTTTCCCCTCGATAGACTCAATAAGATCGGAGCGTGAATCCTCGTCACCTCGGGCCTCCTTGACTTCCCTCACGGAATCTTCAAGTCTAGCGACCCGCTTATCCAAGGCTGCAACAAGGTCCTTGGAACTTCCTCGCTTCTTCTCGCCATTGGGACAGTAACTCCCTCGGTTGTTTAGACTTCACCAGAGTTCTGGAGTGCCATTTCTCCCAATCAAACTCGCTCTGATACCACTTGTCATGTCCGTAGAACTTCGAAACCTCGAACGTGTGGCCTTAGTCAACTCTCAAAACCTTGCTCGACTAAGTAAGCCTGACAAGCACAAAGGCTTAGATCCTTGCGGAAACAAAAGGGAACAGCAGAAAGGAAATGGCAAGCACAAAAAGAAGCAAGTGTTGAGTGAATGCTGATTGTATTCCTCAAAATGAAGTGAGTAAATGAGGTGGGGGCAAGCCTCTATTTATAGTTGAGGCCCCTACATCTAACGGTGGAGATTAAATTACATCAAGAGCTCAGATCGTCTCAAATCAAAGTGTATCCCTAAAATTAAGCTAGGCCATGAAATTATTTAAATAAAGAAAGGAAAATAAATTACATGGCTGATTTTACCTCAAAGACTTGGTCTACTCGTGTTGGGCCAAGTCAGGTCGGATAGGACAGGCCCAGGGTGGTGAAAAGGGCATTCTGAGCAGTTTGGTTCCCGCTGGTTGCACCCTGGGTCTGATTGGACTCGGTCGTTGGTCCGTGGTCCGTGGTCCGTGACAATAGTAAGTACTGAAAAAATTGGACCCCTAATAACAAATACTGAAAAAATAATAATTTTAAGAGTAGGCCCCTAAAAATTTTTGAGATATTAATTTTGATATAACTTAAAATGAAAAAATGTTTTTGGACTTAAATTAAATTGCAAAAATATTTCAAAAGTCCATTAACTTAAAAAATATGTTTGAAAGGTTTTCAAAGGGTTTTTTTTACTTATTTAAATGCTTTCAAAATAACCCAAAAGTAAAAAACATGCTCTATGTTCCAGTACAGTCATTCGTGTACTGATACCTAGAAGAGCTCGTACCAATACGGTTTTCCGTGTACCGATATGCCCTTTCATCCCAAAGGATTTCAGCATTTCTAGTAGCTAAATCTCGTACCGATACGGTTAAGCCTGTGTCGATACACATATGTCCCGTACCGATACCGAGCATCGTGTACCATTTACCTAGTGCATTTTTATTGTGTAACGACTCTTTCTTCTTTGATGCAGGTATCGATACCCTAACATGCGTACCGATACCGACATGCCCAAAAGTGCATTTAATACTGAAAATAAAGTTCCAAACGGCTTTAAACTTACCCCAACGGCTAGTAATGACCACAAACTCCTTAGAGGGTTTAAAATACCTCTTTAAGCATCTATGGAACAGTAAGAAACAACTTGCCAACATTCATGTATAGAGAAATCAAGTTTTGTACTTAAATTGGCATATTTCTTGTAGAAAACACACCGGTAAGCCAAATTGTCACATTTGCTTAAATGTTTAGGATTTTTGTTCAGAGCTTAAAACTACAAACATATTTTCCTTGTAAGGTTTTCTTTTGTTTGTCGATTTGTATTTTTTTCTTTGATAGAGATAGACAAGACTTTTTGGTTTAAGTATTTGAGTTGTAAAGGTTATCTCCTTGAGACTAGAAAAAGGAAAGACAATTTAATGTATTTGTAGAAAATCCTTAGTGTGGATAGCTAAGGTAGTGGAGGTAGAATTTGGTTAGAAAGTTGAACCACTATAAATTATTGTGTCCCTTTATTATTTCTTAGCTTTCCATCCACCAAAGCAAAAATTTAATTCACCCCCTCTTAACACATTCGGTTGATCGATCGAGCCTAACAATTGGTATCAGAGCTTCATCTTTACATCGAATTAACATCCTAGAGTCGATCCTTGAAGTACTCAACCTTTCTACATCAACTGGAGCTTATAGCGTAATCCATCGACAAGCCTCCTTGCTTCAACGGCGCCCATTATTCTTATTGAAAGAATGGGATGAAATTATTCATCAAATTAAACAACTACCTCATTTGGGATGTAGTGATAGATGGGCCATCTATTCTAATGAATAGAGTATGAGACCAAACCGCCGAGAAAGAAAAACAAGAATGGATCAATGAAGATCGGAAGAAGTTGCAACTCGATGACAAAGCTATGCACATCTTGTTTTGTGCTTTTGGTCCTGACGATTATGTCAAGACGTCTTCTTGCTTGAGTGCCAAGGAGATTTGGGACAAGCTCGAAGTTACTCGTGAAGGTACAAACAAAATGAAGGAGACCAAGAGTGAGCTCCACAATCTAGGCTATAATAACTTCAAGATGAACCCGGAGGAGGACATCAAAGCTATGTTCGATCGGTTCTTCGTCATCGTAAATGAGCTTAAAGGATTTGAAGAGATGATCCAGGAGGACAAGCTTATGAGGAGGTTGATGTAACACCCCCCTCCCGGTCTGGTCGAGAACCGGGTCGGAAGGTGAAACCGATGATCAATACAGAAACCAGTGCAATAAAATTTCGTTTTATTATTAACAGTTTCAATCCACATCATAAAATGAATCATTCCCATCAAATAACTCAGTCCAATTTATCCATACAAGCAATGATTAGTCACTCATGGGCTAAATTGCAATTATTATAAGTTTTAAGGACCAATTTGTAATTTCGACAAACTATGGGTCCTTCAATGCAATTGATTTTACCATTTTAAAATTCACTACTTTAATGACATGTTTGGAAATTTTCATTCTATTTGGAGGTCATTTGCTCGTTCAATTTAACCTTACAATGTTTAGTGACTAAACTGTGAAATTAGAAATCTGTTCAATGAGCCTTTAACTAACTTACATAACCTCGTATCGAAACACCCTAGAGTTGTTTCAAAACGGGTGAATGGTGGTCAACTCCTGTTGACCTTACCCTTAAAATTGTACCGACACGGGCATACCCGTATCGAAACGAGGTTGACCTCCTTTCACTTTGACTTCGACCCGTTTTGATACGCTATGAACCCGTATCGAAACGAGGGATTCTAGAGACAAAATGTTTGGAAACGGCCATGGACCATTCTGATACACTCTATTTCTCAGACCGAACTGTGCTTACCCGTATCGAAACACCATCACCCGTTTCGATACGGCCTGACCTATAATGATAGATTTTTGCTGGTTTTTACTCAATTTGACCTATCAAACATTGTCCAAATGCAGGAAACTTTACACAATATTTCAATAGTATAAACTATTGTCATGCCAAATTTCATGATCATACGAATACATTTACTATGCTTTTACCTTTTTGAGCTAAATATGCATTCTTATGCCATTTTAAACCAACCAAAAAGGCCATATATGGCCATTAACCAAGTTACAACATATGCACACCACAACATAACCAAAATGGGCATATTTGACTAGTTCAACTACTTTTCCACTTTCCTAGGAGTTCTTAGGACCAAAACACATTACTTTAAGGCTTGTAGTGACTTGTCTTGCCTAGCCAAATCCGATCTTCCGACACTCGATCTTTCAACCTGAAAATGCATGAGATGAGACACGTTAGGAATACATTGCCTAGTGAGGTAGTCATAAACAATATGAACAACATTATATCAAATATCAATATACATAATCTCATGCTTATCAATATACATAATCTATTAGATATGCGTCAATATACAATGTTTAGCATTTTCATTTCATCATTAATCATTGGATTGAATCAAGATTATGGATACGTGAATTCCTACGCCTCGCCAAATAAATGAATGGTCTGATCCCTCCCCCTCGCCAATATGACCAATATCAATACACATCCCTCCACCTCGCCAAATCAATATAGGCCGTAACTTTAGGATCGTAGTCTACCCGTACACTGAGCTCATGAATTCTATGGCATGCCAATTGTATCCAATGTCTATTCAAATCCAAGGTTCCAATGTTCATATCCATTTCAATAATCAATAGTATTGCAATGTCTGATGATTTCAATATTACCAATGACAAATATATATGTATCTCATCATCAATATTTCATAATCCAATGTCAATGTCAATGTCAATGATTTCTATACAATAATCCGATGACAATTACTATATCAATGACATTGCACAATGACGTTATCAATGATTATATTCGATGTTCAATAACAAACTTACCGACACTTACAAAAGTGTCCGATTAACCATCTAATGCAATTTCTTCAACAACAATGTTAGCGATGAAATCTAAATTTTCAAATAATGATCCAGAAAGGCCTTTCGCCTAAACCTGAGACTCCGACTACATTCACCTTAGAAATCCGAAGCTTTCAAGGCTTTCGGATAACAATCCCCTTGTTCCTAGCTTGAGATGGAGACGGTGAAACCTCTTTCTCCACTTCTTGAGCTAAAAAGTCAATAGAAAACTATTAGGTTGGATATTTCGATATCAAAATCAATACAACGATATCAAAATCAATATCCAACTTCAATATAAACACTAACAATGAAATATCCATGGATGGCCAAAACCCTAACTTGGTATTAAACCCAAAATATCCATGGAATCCAATAACCGATTGAAGATTATTGCTTACCCGATCGATAGTAACGATTCGATATCGATAAAACGAAGAAAAAGTGAAGTTCACAACTTCCTCCAATGGAGGTGCTTGCTTCAAGGAAGGAGATGAAGAAGATGAAAGTGCTTAATTAGGAAATTCTCGGGTAAGTTTCTATCTTTTTACTTTTGTTTTGTATATCATAATTTAAGCTATTTAGCTTTCCTTCAATTGAAGGAAAGCTATCAGACAATCCCACGTAGCCCAATTTTAATTCTAGAGGGGTTAATCGCAAGATTAGTCCCTCAACTCTCACCATACTTGATTTCGTTCCCCAACTTGCATTTTCTCCAATTTAGTCATTATATAGGTTCAATATTATTCAATAAAGTCCAATGATGATGTTTTAAGCTCAATTAGGGTTCGATATCAATAATTAACTAGTCGATACAATATTTAGACTTCATCAATGTAGGATTTCCGATCATCGGAACTTAATTCTGACTAGACCGGATATCAGGGTGTTACAATTGATATATTCACTTCCTGATTCATGGGACTCTAAAAAGACTGCAATAATTGAAGCAAAAAAAATTGAAGGAGCTCAAGTTTGACGAACTTATGGGATCTTTGCTAACCCATAAAATGATGATGTCAAAGGGGAAGAAGAAGAAAGAATAGGGCATTGAAGAATTGAATGTTGCTCTTAAATCCTCCACAAGACAACAAGAAGATTCAAGTGGAGAGGATAGTGTAAATGAGATGGCCAAGCTCTTCAAGAAGTTCACCCGATTCATGAAGCAAGAAAAGAAAGAATCAAGACATGAATAGAAAATGAAAATGAGGGATCCCATCATATGCTTCGAATGCAAGGAGCCGACACACGTCAAGTATGAGTGCCCAAATATGAAGAAGAAGGGTTCAAGCCATAAGAATAAGGTATTTCTAGCTTCATGGGGTGATGAAGAGGACTCCATGTATAATGAGGTAGCCAACCTTTGTCTCATGGCCATCGAAGAAGATTCAAGGGCAACTTCTAATTCATCTAATTCAAATTCATATACATTTTATGAATTACAAGATGCCTATGATGATTTGGTTTTAGAGTTTAAAAATTATATTTTGAAAAATAAGAAATTGGTTTCAAATTTAAAAGTTTAAAATGATTTGATTTTTAAAACCAAAGATGAATTTGAAGCAAAGCTCAAGGACTTTGAGTAAAACAATTTTGATTTACAAAAATTACTTCAAAAAGTTCATGAAGATCATCAAAGAGAGTTAGGTGATCTTAAAAGAGAAAAGGGTTTGATTTACAAAGTTTTAAAAATAGAAATGGAGATTGTTCCAAAAATAATTGATGCTTGTCGAATAGTGATGCACACGTCAAATCAAGTAATAAAGTGATGAGTAGAGTGTCGAACCCACGAGGATTGGATCAATAACTACGAAGTTATTGAACTTAAGAATGTGTTTGCAAGTATTGAATGGTGTTGAATTATCAAAACTAAAAACAAATGTAGTTATGATAAATATGAACATATGTTGTAGCAAATAACAAATAATTATGGAAGCTGGGTTTATTGCTAAAGATATATGCTTGATTACTTATTTCAATGCTATAGCGACTGACAATACATGTCTGCGTAAATCATTAAGATCTGTATCTATTCGACAAGATTTTCTAAAGAACTTCTGTCTTTCTCGATGCCTGGAAATTAATAACATTGAAGCTAAGGTGATACATGTATGCGTTAACCCTAACAACTATGTTATTTGTTTAAAAACTCATTTTTAGTTGTTGAAACCCTAAACTTATGTCTAAGCTGGATTAAGACTAAGTTAACAGCTTAGCCCCATTGTTCACATTTTTATAACCTAACTCTCTTGATATTAAGCCACAAATCAATAGTTAAAAGGCCTCTCTCGATATCTTTTACAATAACTACGCATGAAGAACGATGAACAAAACAGATAAAGGGAAACACATTATAGCATTAAATAAAATAATCAAAACATAAAATCATGTGAAGAAATAAACCCAACTAAGGTATTTAGCTCATGTTTGAGCCTAAAACATCCATAATAAAAATATAAAATTACGGCATCTTATCAAGCAAAGGGATAGAAAAGGGTCGAGCATCCTCGATGGTCTTCCTTCATGATGTCCAACTATGTTGCAAGTCTCTCAATCCTTCGGCCTCTCTCGATGGCGTCTGTAGTTAGGAGATTTCTCTAGCTTCAACCCTGGTGGTTCTCCGAAAGCTTCAGACTAGGAATGTTGTCTAAAATTGCACTCTCTTGTATTGGCGTCCAAGTCTCTGTTATATAGGCGGTGAAACTAAGGTTTAATAACCCTAAAGTGCACGCAGCTTCATTAAAGAAGGCCATTGATTTCCCATTATATTTAATGTTTCGTGTCTAGGAGAAAGTCCATGTGGGTCAAAGTACATTCATCTCCAACTCTTTGTGCCTCGTCAGCTCCAGCCAAGAGATCAGCTACTCATCCGCTCCAGCATTCCTCCAGCATCTTGCACATACACCACGAGGCACTATCTTTCCCATAAAAAGCACCAATATATATGACATTTAAGCGCAGGTAGTGTAACTCCATAACTATATTCAAACTATATGAAAACTAACCTAAATGCAACTACATGAACTTCAACACATGTAAAAGTTAAGTAAAAATGTGTTGGAGTATGCCCAAAGACCAATCATATGATGATTGAATAGACATACTATTTTACTAGATTTATCAAGTAATGGCATTGCCGTTATTATCATTTGGTATGTTTCTGTGCATCAAACTAACCATTGGATAATAATGTCCATACAATAATACGATTATTGTTAAATAGGATCCTTAGTCGAATATTATTACGGGTATGGACAATGAAAATATATAAAGACTAATATGTGGTTGATGACAAGCGTTGTCATTGACATAGAGATGTCAAAATCAACACATAAGTATTTGTTAGAGAACAACATACTGGATTGACCCGCTATGAGCATGTTTCTTGGGTAATTATGTGACAGTCACAACATTGCTCATGATAAACATATGTATAATCCTCAGACTTGAGATCAACATGATTTCAACATAAAGATTTACGTATTTTGACATAGTCAAACGTGTGTCGTAACTGACTACATTATAAAGACTGATGATTGGATACGTGATGACATATATAGTGAAATATGGTTGATCAAGAAAGGATTTGTCCCTCCTACATAATGGGGGAAATATCTTCGGCCACTTGATTGGGTGAGATTAGAAAATGCATGGCCATGCTCGAATATTATGATATGAGATATCATAGAGATTCGTTTATCATAATCTACTCAAGACATCAAGAAACACTAGATGGACAATGCAAGTGTGACTAACCCATGACTTGTGTTCATCTAAGATATAAAGGACAAAAGGATGAAATACATAAAGGAAGTTTATTCAGGAATTAGGAAAGTCAAACCATGACTTCATGCAACTTAGGTAGCAATGATGTATTGCTAGATGCCACTCATTGTTTGTAAAATTAGAACAGTTCTAATTTTGATGCTAACGTTGCATGAACCTACAAGGGTCACACCCTCCGAATGAAAAGAACAAAAAAAATGGAAACCATACTCCCTATTTTAGGGAGGTTGCCGAAAATCCCCTATGGGATAAGGGAAATCGGCAACTCCCTTAAATGGGAATAATATTGGATAAATATTGTATTTATCAGATATTATTTAAAGTATGGAAAATATTTACAGACTTAAATATTATAGAATAAGATTCTAGAAATTTAAATATATATTTGGAATTTATATAATGTATATTTAATTCCAAGTTTATGTAGAATTAGATTCTACATAATTAAAAATATATATTTAAATATATTTAAATCCAAGTAAAGATAGAATAAGATTCTATATAATAAAAATATATATATTTGGATTAAATATAATGTATATTTAAATCCATGTTTTATGTAGAATAATATTCTACATAATTAAATATATATATTTCATTTAATATTATTAAATATAATGTATATTTAATATAAACCAATTTCAAGTAGAATTAGATTCTATGAATTTTGGTTGAACTCGGATTTAAGGTATTCAACTAGAATTAAGTCTCTGAATACTATTTAAAGGGACAAGGGCTAGCAACCAAATCATCCCTCTTCATCCTCTTGAAGATTTCGACAAAACCCCTAGGGATTCCCCACTGGAATTCGACATATCCTAGAAAGCTCTCTGAGAAGCTGTTCGATATTTTTTTCTGGTGTTCCACTTGCCCCCTAGCAAATCCCTGAAGGTTCCCTTGCTCGATTGCAAGTCCCGGTTGAACTCCTGGTCGATTTCAGACTCCCTCAAGTATCCCTAGAGGGATTTCGACTTCGCCCTGAAAGGTGTTCAAGCCTGTCAAAATTTATCCCTAAGTGTTAGGGAGGAAGAAACTTTGTTCGTTTAGTTCGGGTGGACTCCGTAGAGGTCGTTGCAAACCTGTGACGATTCCGGTTTTACTTGACGTGATTATTCCGACATACCGTCGGTTTTCCAGTTTCTAGAGTTTTAAAAGGTAACTATTCATCTTTTCACCCCGGATTCGTTCCTGTACATAGATCCTGGCTGGATTACGTCGGATTAATTTTTCCGCTGCGCCACGGGGCGTGCCGACGTGACCCAACAGTGGTATAAGAGCCACTTGTATCATACGAATTCGGACTTAAATTCTTGGATGATGTTTATGTATGAGATGCATGCTGTTTGATTCGATTTAGATATTTATCGTTTATCGTATCACACCTAATAAAGACTTATTTCGATTATTACTAAATGATTAAGAGTTAATCATAACTATGTTAGGTTGCTTCAATGTTAAATGTTAACATGTTGAGACTAATAGTTAGTCTAGAGAACAAGTAGTTGTTCGTAGTTTCATAGATTTATGAAATCTCTTAAAGGGCTTCTAATTTGATAAAAGTTATCAAACTATCTTTCACGGTGAATCCATAAGAGTTATGGTTAGACGTTATGAAAAATGCATGTCTAGGATTGACATCATCAAAGACATGGTACTTAAGTGTGCCTAGTGCGCCACCTCTCTTTCATGTTGACCTACCTGGTGCATTTGTTCGTTAACGCAAATGGTTTATAAAACCTCGTGATCCTTCTTTGGCCCATTAACCGCAACATAGGGATAATCAGTTTAAAACTCCGTAAACACGTCGTTACTTTGTTCGCACGATGTTTGAAATGCATGTTAGATTGCACGGTGTTTGTTTTGCATGGTTATAGCCCATAGCCTTTATAGTTTTGGTTTTTATAAATACGGCCTGCGTGTCGTGCCTTTCTCTATCTTCTATTGTACTTCTCTTCTCATCTCACTCCCTCGCATGTAACGCGAGTTTCTGAAAATTTTAAATACTCATGGAGATAAAGCAAGGACCAAGGTAGCAGCGTGGTGGTCCTTCCCTGGTGGACCGGGCGTTTCAGAAGCAGATTCTATCTTCAGTAGAATGGTCCTCCCATTGGCTTGGGACGGGTCACCTTAGGTTAAGAAGGGCTATAATCATTGCATATTTATTTACCGCTTATATTTACCTTGTATGTGATGCAATGGATGTTTTATAAGCATGATTAAACATAGTTCTATTGATAGGATCAATGTTAAAATGATGAGATAATTAAGTAAATCCCTCACTATAATTCTAAGTCTGTTTTAACCATCCAATATTTACCCTCGTTAAAGCTTCGATCGATATAATGCGAGCTTTGCCAAAGCAATGTCACATTTATCTATCTTAGTTAAACACGAAGAATAAGCTAGTGATATTCGCCGGTTGAGATATTGGTTTTGACTTAGCTGGGCTGTTCTAATAGGATTAGAAAACCTAGTAGTTAAAAGTTTTGGATAATCATAAGATGATTTAAAGAACAAGAGTTGTTCGCCAAAAGATGAGGAATTACATGAGATGTAATTGTAAGGTGTTACTTACCTAAATAACCATTTCCTAAAAGACTGGCCAAAGCTGATTTAGGAATGGTGAAATACGGATCCTCACTCACTAGAAAAACTATCAAAACGTTTTTCCAAAATTAAAACTAGAGGGTTTTTAATTTTGAAGAAAATAGTGGGAGTAAATTTATAGTAAAGACCTATCTATAAATTTTAAAATTTAGTAAAACTTATGTAGCATATTTTCTTTGTTGTAGAATTAATGGCAAATAATACTCTATCTCTGCAATCTATCCTTGAGAAGGATAAGCTCAATGGCATAAACTTCCTTGACTGGTTCCGCAATTTGAGAATTGTTCTCAAACAAGAAAAGAAGGAATATGTCATTGAAGAACCTGTTCCTGATGAACCGGTTGCCACTGCTTCCAGAGCTGACAAAGACAAGTTTAAGAAACACATGGATGACATGCTGGATGTCGGTTGTCTTATGCTTGCCTCCATGACGCATGAGCTTCAGAAGCAACATGAGGACATGATAGCTTATGATATGATTCAAAATCTCAAGGAGATTTATGAAGGGAAAGCTCATCAAGAGAGGTACGAGACCTCTAAAGCTCTGTTTCAATGCAAGATGAGTGAGGGATCTCCCGTAGGAGCTCACGTCATCAAAATGATGGGCTACATCCAAACGTTGGAGAAGCTCAGCTTTCCACTGAAAGACGAATTAACTACTGATTTCATCCTGCAATCGTTGCCAGATAGTTTCAATCAGTTCGTCCTTAATTTCAATATGAATGAAATTAACAAGGCGCTGCCACAGTTGCTCGGCATGTTGAGAACTGTTGTAATCAACTTGAAGAAGGTAGGACCTAAACATGTTCTGATGGTCCGCAAGGGCAAGAAGAAAGGTAAATCGGCAGCAAAATCTAAAGGTGATGGTAAGACTAAAACTGATGGAAAGGAGTCCTTGAAACCTAAGAAGGGAATCAAGAAGGATGGAAAATGTTTCCATTGCGGCAAGACTGGACATTGGAAGAGAAACTGCCCCACACACCTACAAGAAGTCAAGAAAGCAAAAACGAGTGAGGCATCAACCTCAGAGGCTTCTAAAGAGAAGGCATCATAATAGTCATGGACCTGCGAATGGAAATAAAGCAAGAGTTGCTACACCATCCATTAGGACATGTGTTTTTGCTTAAATAGATTTGTTTTAGTTTTTAAGATTATTATTTTATGCCTAAGTTTTAGTTATCTTGTAAGGACAAGATATTTTAATTTTGAGATTATTTAAATACATGTTATTCTTTTAATCTCTTATGGCACAACGAATCAATGATCTCTAAACTAATCAAATCAATAATATTTATAAAACAAATGACTAATCTCAAACTCATAAAAAGTATTAAGGTAATTTGATGAGATTATATTCAAGAATATTTAAAGTTTGATGAACTTTCAAAGAATATGGGATTGTCCCATAATTAAATCCCACAAGTGGAACGAAAAGTCTTTGAAAGAGAATCAAATATGTTAGACATGTTTTGATTCAAAACAAGTCATTTCTGACTTCTTTACACACTAGAAAAACAACTCTCATACTTAATCGTGTTTTTTTTCCCCGAAACTTCATATAAGATATGGACTAAGAATTGTTCTAGAATACCTTTGAAGTTTTAAGGTTACTTACATGTTAAAATGTTTACAAAGTTCGAACCTTAAAAACTCCATTTGTTGTTTATCCTAACGAGAACAAAGCGTTTGTTTCTCAAACGAGAGTTTATCTTGAAAGAGATTAATTCTCACAAAGGGATATTATTTCTTCAACTTTAACGAGAACAAAATATTTGTTTCTCAAACGATAGTTTATCTCGAAAGAGAATACTTATCACTAAGGGATTTCATTTTTCAACGAGAACAAAATGTTTGTTGCTCAAACGAGAGTTTCTCTCGAAAGAGATTACCTCTCAAAAAAGGAAAAAATGGAATTTGGAATGTGAAGAAATTTAGACAACAAATTTATGAGCTAAAGATTGAGAATGTTCCACAAATGATCAAGGAACATTGGAACAAAACACAACCATTGTGTTGATCCTTAAGAGAATACCATATACTTGAGAAATATGGATTTCTCACTATCCGTACATGGAAACACTTTTCTTTTCGGATCAAGATAAAGACTAGGTCTTATCAGAAAGCAATGGTGAGCCCAAAATTCGAGAAATGGCTAAGAGCCATGAGATATGAGATGGAATCATGTCTAAAACCAAGTATAGACTTTGGTTACCTAAAAGGGTAAAACCTAAGAGGTATGGATGAGTTTTTCAAAAAGGAAAAACCGACATGGATGATAAAACATACAAAGGATGATTCGTCGCTAAAAGTTTTCGACAAACTTCATAGTATAGACTATGATAAAGCATCTTCCTTGTAGCTATGTTTAATCCATCTTAATCTCACTTGCAAGTAGTTACATACGATGATTATGGAATCAAATAAAGGAATGTCAAAACCACTTTCCTAAGGGAAAACTTGAAACAGATGTGTACATGACACATCCAAAAGGTTTTTGTCACTCCAGTAAACACTTGGAAGGTATGTAAGCTACAAAGGTCTAACCGTAGATTAAGGCAAGCTTCTCGAAGTTGGGATATTCGTTTCGAAAGATACAATCAAAAGGTTTGATTTATCTAGAAACAAAGGGGAGTCTTGCTTTCAAAAGAGTTAGTGGGAGCATTGTTACTTTCCTAAGTATTGTATGTAAATGACATACTCATCAAAAGGAACTAAATATCGCAATCCGTTTTGCATTAATAAAAGATACTGCGAGTTAGCAACATGAGACAGTATCTAACTCTACAACATAGGCTGAATGTATTACAGTCGACATAGCAATAAAGAAGGATGTTTGGATCTAAAGGGTTCACTTCTGAACTAAGGGTTGTTCCCAGCATATTAGATGCTACATAACTCTGTTATGATGGAACCTTTGCGTAAGCAAATAAAACCCAGATCTCATCAATAAATCTAAACATATTCTAAAGTACTTACATCTTGGAGATGTGAAAGTATGCAACATACGCACAAAGTTGATAACTTTGTCAACTCTCTGACAAAGCTTTTGACACAGCATAAGCATGTCAGTTACACTAAGCCATATCGTATTAGATACGAGAATGATTGGTCTTAGTGCCAGTGGGAGATTGTTGGAGTGTGCCCAAAGACCAATCATATGATGATTGAATAGACATACTATTTTACTAGATTTATCAAGTAATGGCATTGTCGTTAGTATCATTTGGTTTGTTTCTGTGCATCAAACTAACCATTGGATAATAATGTCCATACAATAATACGATTATTGTTAAATAGGATCCTTAGTCGAATATTATTACGGGTATGGACAGTGATAATATATAAAGACTAATATGTGGTTGATGACAAGCGTTGTCATTGACATAGAGATGTCAAAATCAACACATAAGTATTTGTTAGAGAAAAACATACTGGATTGACCCGTTATAAGCATGTTTCTTGGGTAATTATGTGACAGTCACAACATTGCTCATGATAAACATATGTATAATCCTCAGACTTGAGATCAACATGATTTCAACATAAAGATTTACGTATTTTGACATAGTCAAACGTGTGTCGTAACTGACTACATTATAAAGACTGATGATTGGATACGTGATGACATATGTAGTGAAATATGGTTGATCAAGAAAGGATTTGTCCCTCCTACATAATGGGAGAAATATCTTCGGCCACTTGATTGAGTGAGATTAGAAAATGCATGGTCATGCTCGAATATTATGATATGAGATATCATAGAGATTCGTTTATCATAATCTACTCAAGACATCAAGAAACACTAGATGGACAACGCAAGTGTGACTAACCCATGACTTGTGTTCATCTAAGATATAAAGGACAAAAGGATGAAATACATAAAGGAAGTTTATTCAGGAATTAGGAAAGTCAAACCATGACTTCATGCAACTTAGGTAGCAATAATGTATTGCTAGATGCCACTCATTGTTTGTAAAATTAGAACAATTCTAATTTTGCTGCTAACGTTGTATGAACATACAAGGGTCACACCCTTCGTATGAAACGAACAAAAAAATTGGAAATCATACACTCTATTTTAGGGACGTTGCCGAAAATCCCCTATGGGATAGGGGAAATCGGCAACTCCCTTAAATGAGAATAATATTGGATAAATATTGTATTTATCAGATATTATTTAAAGTATGGAAAATATTTAGAGACTTAAATATTATAGAATAAGATTCTAGAAATTTAAATATATATTTGGAATTTATATAATGTATATTTAATTCCAAGTTTATGTAGAATTAGATTATACATAATTAAAAATATATATTTAAATATATTTAAATCCAAGTAAAGATAGAATGAGATTCTATATATATATATATATATATATATATATATATTTGGATTAAATATAATGTATATTTAAATATAATGTATATTTAATATAAACCAATTTCAAGTAGAATTAGATTCTATGAATTTTGGTTGAACTTGGATTTAAGGTATTCAACTAGAATTAAGTCTCTGAATACTATTTAAAGGGACAAGGGCTAGCAACCAAATCATCCCTCTTCCTCCTCTTGAAGATTTCGACAACACCCCTAGGGATTCCCCACTGGAATTTGACATATCCCAGAAAGCTCTCTGAGAAGTTGTTCGATATTTTTTCTGGTGTTCTACTTGCCCCCTGGCAAATCCCTGAAGGTTCCCTTGCTCGATTGCAAGTCCTGGTTGAACTCCTGGTCGATTTCAGACTCCCTCAGGAATCCCTTGAGGGAATTCAACTTCTCCCTAGAAGGTGTTCAAGCCTGTCGAAATTTATCCCTAAGTGTTAGGGAGGCGAAAACTTTGTTCATTTTGTTCGGGTGGACTCCGTAGAGGTCGTTGCGAACCTGTGACGATTCCGGTTTTACTTGACGTGGTTATTCCGACATGCCGTCGGTTGTCCAGTTTCTAGAGTTGTAAAAGGTAACTCTTCATCTTTTCACCCCAGATTCATTCCTGTAGATGGATCCTGGCTGGATTACGTCGGATTAATTTTTCCGCTGTGCCACGGGGCGTGCCGACGTGACCCAACAAAATGGTACACAAAATATGATATCTACACGATCATCAAATATCCACGAACTTGAATTGTTGCTTATCCTTAAGCAATGAAAAATGAAAGCAAGAAAAATAGAAAATAAAAAATAAAAAAGTGTAAACAGTCCATAGGTTCCAAGGTTCCACTAAGTTATGATTACAAGGATTCTAAGACATGCTGGAGTAGTAATTCATTCCTCAGCTATATTAATGGGATGCAATGTTTTAGAGCGTATAGTTCTGTTCCAAGGATTAATTATGATGTAGGTGCAGTGGGTGCAATGTCACATACATTCATCATTTAATGTCCTTAGAAAAATTTAAGAATTGCTCTATATTATTACCTCGACATTTTCTTTTCTTTTTAAGCACATTGTTTAATTCCTCTTCATTATTTTTAAGTTTAAAAATGTATCACTGAGGCTTCAGCTTATCACTTCTACTCTTCAGACCTGAAGATGAAGTGGAGCAAACAGCCCATCCCCTAGCCCTACGAGCAAAGTCATCTCGTGAAGACTTTCATTCACTCTTATGCGAGTACTATCATTCCTACCAATGAAAGTTAAATGGAGCAAACACAACTCACCTAGTGTACTGAGGTAGCAAGATGCATAGAAGAGTTTCCTTCAACAGTTTTGTTTATGTAATCGAATTTTCAATTGATTTTCATTCTTTTCTCGATTTTTCAAGAGGTTTTTAAGCCTTTATTTTGCTTCATTGAGCATTCAGTTCATTCACATTAATTCATGCTTTGGCATCAGAGAGTCGACCTAGAATTTCCCTAAGGTTTCTTAAGCTTTTAGAAGGCATGCATCATGTGTTTTAAGGGCTGCAGCAGATTCAATACTATGTTCAAAACATGAAAGCTCTTAACACATTGCAAAGCATTAAGGATAGACTAATCATAGGAAATCATGATCAACGCAGTGGCAATTTCAAAATCAATGGAATCATATCAAAGAGAACCATCAGAAACAGATTAGGCTATTTATAGGTTAGAAAAAAAATAATTTTTAAATTTTACCTAAATTTAACATAATATATACATGGGATATTACTCTCCCAAACTTGAGAAGAGCATTGTCCCCAATGCAAAAAGAAAAGGAAGAAAAACAAAAATGCAACATGGTATATGAAAAACTAAACTAAAATAAAATTAAAGAAAAAGAAAGACTAATCCAGGGAGTTAATGGGGAGGTGGTTCTCAGATGATGATGCCCTTACCTTTAACCCGGGCAGATATGGGTTTTTTGGCAGGGCGAGAGGAGGCACTAGCTTTAGTATCTGGTCGCCTTTTTCTTGGTGGTAGTGGTGGCAAGTGCAGCTACTGGTGTTGGGTTCTTGATCGCACGTATCTCCGAAGGCAACCATCTAAAAGGTGCGTTGAGAATTTTTTTCCTATTTCTATTTGGGCACACCAGCCTCCTAACAGAAAGCTGTAATTAGTCTAAGAAAAAGTAGTTCTCAAACCTTTCATTTGGACGTGACTCGCTTAAGAATGACTCCATAAATGAGCTCATAAGGCTCAATCTCTCGCCCATAGGGAATAGAGTAAATAAGAAGCAATCGGCAGTGAGAGAATGTAGTTTGATTTTTGGTGGGTAAGAGCCTTGTGTTGCTGAACCTTGCCTAGAATTTAGCAATTGGGGTGAGGTCCTTCCAGTGCACTGCCTTAGGATTTGACAAGGTTATTTTCCATGTGGTTCCAAAAAGAAAAAGGTCTCCTAGAACCTTAGCATCTATTTCGAGAGTGATGTTGGCTACAAATCTAGAGTGAGCCCCCTAGGACTCTAGAAGATGATAATGACAGGCGATCAGGGATGCCTTAAACTCCACCTTCACGCCACGAACAAACACCCAACCAGTGCCATGTTGGCCAAAGTGGATGCAAAACTCCTTCACCCAGTTGACATTAATGGGACATTGTTGTCAGACAAAGTATTTCCAGTCTTGTGAATCTATGACAGTAGACTCATCCTCATCAAAGAGTGGTGTAAAATGCTCAAATATTTCCAACCCTTCTTGTGGAATAAGGTCTTGGTCCTGCAATGACTCATACCACTTCTAGAACTCGGTGGAGTGAAAACGGCTGTGAAGGGGCAAAGGCAGCTCTGTAGAAGAGTCCGACTCATCAAAGTCGGAAGATTAGTAATGCAAAGAGGGAGATGAAGGAGGGCTAAGGATTTTTCTTAATTGTGTCATAGTGAGTGGAGTGTGTAATGTGAGAGAAAGCTCAAAGGTTTTTGTCGGTAAGTGAAAAGTTTCTTTGGCAAGAGGATTAGTTTGGCTATATAATATGAGGATACTTTGGGGCAATGTATATGGAAAGTTAGGGAGGCAAAGGGATTTCATAGTGATTGAAGGAAATCAACAATAAATGTTGATAGCGTCGTTTAGCGGGAAAGTGGAAGTAGAAGGCATGTGGAATGGGGCCGCGACATGTGGCGAGTTTTAGGGTATTTTAAATGGCAAAATGGAATACCCTCACATTGAATAACCAAAAACCAAATCACAACCAATATTCATCCAGTTTGCTTTCCCGGTTCGTAGGAGACAATCAACTCTTTGTATTTTCATTGTAATAACTGCGAAAAACACACAAACATTAAATAAAACCTAACAATATAAGGTAACAAAAAATTGTATGAAAAAATACGGAAATTGAAAGTGCATAAATATAAAGGGATAAAGTTTGGATGCACTAGACATCTATTAACGTGACCGAAGATTTGTCACAATGAACCGGTGCTCCTTTGTAGGCCTTCAAACGTTGTCCATTAACTTTGAAGATTGGGCAGTCTTTGAGATCCTTAATGTCCACAACACCATGTGGATATACCTAAATAACTTGGAATGGGCTGGACCAACAAGACTTCAACTTGCCCAGGAAAAGCTTCAAGCGAGAGTTGTAGAGTAAAACAGTTTGACCCTCAACAAAATTTTGGGGCATTAATTTAGCATCATGCCATATTTTAGTCTTTTCTTTGTAAATCTTGGCATTCTCGTAAGCATCCAGATGATACTCGCCTAACTCGTTCAACTCATGCAATCATCTTTCTCTAGCTAGTTGGCAATCCACGTTAATCTTCTTAATAGCCCAAAAGGCTTTGTGCTCAAGCTCAACCGGTTAGTGACATGCTTTTCCATAGACAAGTTTATAGGGTGACATGACCAACGGTGTTTTGAACGCGGTCCGATAGGCCCATAGTGCTTCATCTAGTTTTAGGGACCACTCTTTACGGTTTGGCTTAACCACCTTCTCTTAGGGGTGTGCAAAACTGGGTTTGGTTAACCGTTAGAAAATTATTTCGGATAACCAGTAAATTCGGGTTGTTTAATTCATAACCCTAAACCTTAACTATTAAACCGGTTAACCAATAGACCGGTTAACCAAAATATTCAGTTCGGTTCAGTTCGGGTAATAGTTTATTAACTTCCCTTATTAAAAATATCAAATATAATGACATTGTGAAAAATAAGCTAGAGTTTGAATTTTGAAATGTTTGAAGAAGAAAAGTATTAATGTATAAAACTGAGAATAGGAAATAATTGACAATTAAGGTTGAAATTTTTACTCCCCAAAGTAAAATAAATCCGCTAATATTTGGGATGCAAATATATTAAAAATTACCTCTAATTTTCACTTTCCAAGATAATAAAAATATTCAAAAAATATTTGAGGAAGAGAATAAATTAACAATGGCACTAAATTTTGCCAATATAGTTGTATAAATATACATATTTTTATATTATATATTGTAACTGGTCAGTTCGGTTACCCACTTTTGTTGAAAACTATGAACCGTATCTAAACCGAAATAATATTTTTTTCTTAAAAAACCTACCGAATCTAATTTATTCGGTTCGGTTAACCATGTTTTTGGATTGGTTTTTTTGGATTTTGGTTTCGGTTTCGGTTTGTCAGGTTTTTTGCACACCCCTACCTTCTTTAGGATCTGCTTCATTTTTTGGTTGGACACTTCATCTTGTCCATTAGTCTATAGGCAATATGATGTGGCAATATTATGGTAGACTCCATATCGACACAACGCCTTAGCAATCAGCTTGTTGTCGAAGTGTTTTCCCTCATCACTAATAATGGCTCTAAGGATTCCAAACCGAGTGAAGATGTTCTTGTGCAAAAACCTCAATACAGTATTTGCATCATTCTTGGTTGTAGCAATGGCCTCCACCCATTTGGACACATATTCTACCATAAGTAAGATGAATAGTTGTCCCTTGGAAGATGGGCATGGTCCCATGAAGTCAATGCCCCAAACATCGAAAATTTCAACTTCAAGGATGACTTGCATGAAAAGCTCATTACGTAGAGAGGTGTATCCGTTCTTTGGCATCTATCGCACTCCTTATAGTAATTAGAGGCATCTCGGAACAGGGTTGGCTAATAGAATCCCGATTGTAGGACCTTTGCAGTAGTCCAGTCTTATGTCCTCCAAAGTGTCCTCCACACAGGGTAGAGTGGCAATGGTAGAGGGTGTCTTCTTGTTCTTCCTCGAGTACACATCTTTGGATCGTCTGGTCAGCACATTGCTTGAAAGGGTAAGGCTCGTCCCAATAGTAATAGCGTGTAACATGTCAAAATTTCTTCCTTCCTTGGCCGCTAAGATCACAAGGATAAATACCACTAACAAGAAAATTAACAATGTTAGTGTGCCATGGAAAAGACGTGGCTTTCAAAAGTTTCTAATTAGGGAATTCTTCTTTAATATCACATGTAACATCAATATCACATACATTCTCAAGCCTAGAGAGATGGTCAGCTACCTGATTTTTAATACCTTTTCTGTCAACTACCTCAATATCAAATTGCAACATTAATATCCACCTAATAAGTCTAGGTTTAGCATCCTTTTTAGTCACTAGGTATTTAATGGCGGAATGATCGATATGCAAAAACCACAGCAAGCAGTTCTTTTTCCGTGGTAGTGTAATTTACTTGTGCCTTATTAAGGGTATAGCTAGCATAATATATAATATGAAAAACCTTGTTTCGGTACTGACCAAGAATAACACCAATGGCGTAGTTGATATTGTCACACATAAGCTCAAATGGTTGCGACCAATCGGGGGGCACTACAACCGGTGCAGAAAATAAGTTCATTTCTCAAAGTTTCGAACGCTACACGACATTGGTCATCAAACTCGAAAGCTCTATTTTCCTCCAGCAACAAGCATAAGGGCTTCGAGATTTTGGAGAAGTATTTAATGATTCTCCTGTAGAAACTGGCATGACCAAGGAAGCTTCGAATAGCTTTGAAATTAGCTGGTGCTGAAAGCTTCTCGATAACCTCGATCTTGGCTTTTTCAACTTCAATGCCTTTTTCATAAATACGTGACCTAAGACAATGCCCTCGAACACCATAAAGTGGAATTTTTCCCAATTAAGTACGAGGTCAGTTTCCTCACATCTTTGCAACACCTTTTCAAGGTTGCCCAAGCAATTATCAAATGAATATCCATAGACAGAGAAATCATCTATGAAAATCTCTAGGAAATTATTCACCATGTCTGAAAAGATGGTCATCATACAACGCTGAAAAGTTGCTGGTGCATTGCATAAGCTAAAGGGCATTCGGCGAAAGGCATAAATGCCATATGGACATGTGAATGTCGTCTTCTATTGGTCTTCCGGCACAATAGCGATTTGATTGTATCCGGAGTAACCGTTCAAGAAGCAATAGTAAGTTTTCCATGCAACCTTGTCAAGCATCTGGTCAATGAATAGCAACGGGATGTGATCCTTTTTCGTGTCTTTGTTCAGCTTCCTGTAATCAATACAGATCCGCCATCCAGCAACGGTTTTGTTAGGAAGGAGTTCATCGCCATCGTTCTTGACTACGGTCATGCCTCCTTTCTTTGGCACACACTAGATAGGATTCACCCATGAGCTATCTGAAATAGGTTAGATGATCTCATTCATAACCACAGTCCTCATAATTGGATTGAGTCTCTGTTGTGGTTCTATCGAGCTACTGTGCTCATCTGCAAGCAAAATCTTATGCATAAACAAGCTAGGGCTTATACCCTTCAAGTTAGCAATAGTCCAACCAATAGCTTTCTTATGTGATATAAAACATGTACCAATTTAACTTCTTGGTTAGTTGTTAAGCTAGCAGATATTACGACAGGCAGCACATTATTCTCCCCTAAATATAGTATACTTCAATTGTGGGGGTAGAGGTTTAAGATCAAGTACCGGGGGATGCTCCAAAATGGTTCAAAAGTCATACATGATCTAGTAAGGACGACATTGGATTGTTCAATCTCAACCTCACCTTTTTCATCAGCTTTTTGCATGGCCTCATCAAAGTCAGTTTGCTCCACTGCGCTAAGCACATTGCTGCAGCATATCTCTTGTAGACTTTCTCCAATTAGGGTTTCTTCACTCTCCACAAGCTGGCATTCTTCATAGTCATCCACGTACTTGAGTGTGATGAAGACGTTGAATGTGATCTTGTAGTCATTCATCTTCATAGTAAATTCACCCTTCTTACAATCAATCACAAAACGCCTAGTGGCAAGGAATGGTCTCCCAAGGATGATCAAAGCATTTTCATCAGATTCACAATCAAGAATGATAAATTCATCCAGAAAGACAAACCTATCTACCTTAACTAAGATATCCTCAATTCTGCCCTCGGGTCGAATTTGAGATCAATCAACCAATTGAAGAAACACCGATGTAGGCTTAGCTCTTCACATACCTAATCTTGTAAACATTGATTTCGGCATCAAATAAACACTTACACCGAGATCACATAAGGCATGTCCAGAATAGTTGCGGCATATAGAACATCGAATGGTAAAACTGTCATGGTCCTTCATCTTGGGTGCTAAATCATTTAGCAGAGCCACACACTCGCCCGTAGTAGCTACAGTTTCAACTTCACCCACCATCATTTTCTTGCTTATAATCTCTTTTAGAAACTTTGCGTATATAGGCATTTGATCAATGGCCTCCAAGAATGGGACATTGATGTGCATCTGTTTAAGCATGTCTAGAAACTTCTAGAACTAGGCATCTTGTTTCTGAGCCTTCAATCACTATGAGAATGGAGGTGTTGATTTGGGCTCATCGTGTGGTTTACTGGATGCAATGGCATCCTTAGTTTTGTCATCCTTGCCATCAGTAGCAAGGTTACTCATCGTATTAGACACATGAGTTGTTTCCTTAGGAGCAGGAGCATCGGTGGATGGCTTGCTTGGAGTGGAATCTACTAGGAAATCTCCCTCAAACTTGGCTTATGTCCTCAATTGCGTGCCACTACAAAATGTGATGGCATTGCATTGCTCTGCATTAAAGGCTTTAGTGACTTCAGTATTACTAGGTAATCCTCCAAGAGGTCTCATCTTCAATACTTGGGCAATCTGCCCAACCCGTGTTTCCAAGGACCATAAGAAGGCAGTGTAGTTTTGCATGATTGATTGCTGGTTTTACAACATGGCAGCCTGCATTGTGAGCATATCATTATGATTCTTTAAATGAGCTACTTGATCCTGCATAATGACTCGGACAATTTCCATAAAATTTTGATAAATATTAACAAGAGAATTAGAATTGGAGTTAGAAGCTCCATGACTCTACCTCTGAGTCTTTTGTTGGAATCTAGGAGGTTCTATTGTGGCATTCTGTCACGCTCCTGAATTACTTGTATTACCTCCCCAACTAAATTTTGGATGTTGCCGCCACCCTGGGTTATAGATGTTGGAGTAGGGATTGTTGTTGCGGTTAGCATTCCCTACATAGGATCCAGATTCTTGTTGCTAGGGGCATTCACTCGAATGGTGTTCCCCATCAAAATGCTCACAAGTTTATTGAGTTACCTTAGCCTCTCAGATATTAGATGTCGGTTGTACGTTCTTGAGCAGGTTAGTGATGGTTGTTGCGCGTAATAGGTGTCGCAATTTTAGTGCAAGTATACACGTCGCCAAGTTATAATATAAAAGATATCGTCTCCACAGGGATTGGTGTTACTTCTAGAAGTTATCGTCTTGCACTTTAGAAAAGTAAAAACACAAGTGATCGTTTTGTTGAGAGAACTAATAAGATAAAAGAAAGAAAGTAATTTAAAACATTGAGAAACTATGATGATAAAGCAGGCCAGATTATATTGCGTCGTAGTGTGGAAGTTGAATGAAACTGTCTCGGTTTTGAATGCAATCATCAACTTGATTGCCTCGGCAATGAGCAAGAGTATTGCCTTGGCAATGGGCGAAGCTACTGTCGCGGCAAGGAACACAGCTACCGTCTTGGCAATTGAGCGACAACCTTCAAGGTTCGGAAAAACGTTCTTCAATGGCTCCTCTTTATCGCTAATTCGAAACACTATTGATGTGCAGGCCTTGACAATACTTTCCAGCGTGAACAAAGGGTGAACACCAATCAATCTTACGCTTCTCTTAGCCGTTGAAACTCGTACTTATCCCTAAGCCGAATTAGTCTTCACCGATTGGGATAAAGACCATTCTTATTCGTTTCGTGAGTCTAACTCTCTTGATATTAGACAAATAGATGCAATTGCAATACCCTCTCCTGATTTGATTGCAAGAAAAAGTAAAACACCAAAAATTAGCAAATCTTCAACTTAATTGCATTAACAAAAACCTAAACAAATTACAATCGTCTTCTCAAAACTACTAAACAAAATAATCCTAGCCTAAGAAAGAATTAGAACATGATTGAGATAATGAGCACTCTACTAAACCCCTAAGTCTCTCGATCTCTAAATGTCTTCATTGTGGCGGATGGGTCTTGGTTTTATAAGGCATGGCCTTGCCGAGTCCTTTTTGGAGCAGGATGATAAGTTGGAGTTGAATATAACTTCATAAAAAAGATGAATCTCTTTTAATTCATTATTTTATTCCTCCTTATCGGTTTCCATCTTTGACCTTCCTTTGGCTTTTTCATGACCTTCCTTTGCTCCGATCTTCATGCAAAGTATCTCTAAGAATTTGACATTTTATGCTCTTCAATTCGTATACCACTTTGCATATTTTCTCCATCATCGGTACTTGTCTGGGCATTGCCTCGGCAATGACTTGGTCCTTGCCTCGGTAATGGTTTGTCAGTCTCTTCTGCTTCGACAAGGCTCGTTCTTGGTCCAGCGTTCCTTGGTAAGGTTTGACGTCAAAGGATGGCCTAGTCTAGATAGTCGAGTGATGGTTCTAGGCCTTTTCTTCCTCTTCCTTCATTTCCGTAACAATGCTTGCCTAGGCAGTGGGTATTAATCTGCACATGCACAAAGCACACACCAAAGCAGTGCCTTTTCCACCAAATATAATCAAATAGAGATGATCAAGCATAGTAATGTTAAGAACAGTAAATTGTGTATGTATGATTAGTAATGCATCTAAAATAGGCTTAAGTCCAACAATAATTGAGTCATAAAGGGTCTTAAAATGAATACTTTTATACACCTAATAATGGTAGAGAGCTGAGCCGCTATAGTCTGGGAATCGTCTAACTGGATCGTTCCAAAAGATTTAGGGTCTGGCTTCAATATCCCCCTCGGGAACTAGTAGTCGTTATTGGGTATTTGGTCTAATATTTCAAAAACCTCTTCAGGATCATTGTCGAACAAAGTATCATTGGCTGAAGAGTCAATAATCATCATCTTTGTAGGTGCATTGACATCATTATAGAATGTCATTACTTGTAGCCAATCATTGAATCTAAGAATCGAGCACTTGCGTAGCATATCTTTGTATCTATCCCAACATTCATACATGGATTCATCATCATACTGTTGGAAGGTGATGATGTCGCTGCGCTTATGGTTGTGCACGTTCGGTGGATCGTATTTGTGCAAAAACTTGTTGCACAAGTTATCTTAGGATGTAATAGATCCTATGGAACAAGTCTTCAACCATGCACTGGCCCGATCCTGCAAAGAGTAAGGAAATAGCTTGAGTCTTAGTGCATCATCAAGAATACTAAGTTGTCTAAAACAGTCACAAACTTCCAAGAAAGCTTGAATGTGTTCTCGAGCATCCTCTCTTGTTGATCCTCTAAATAGACCAATGGAGTTAAGCATGTTGATCCTCTATATTCTTTCTTTCTCTGCGTATCTCTCGCAAAGTTTTCTCAATTTCTGGAGTTAATGAAAGAATAGGTTGTGAGTTGGACTTTCTGATCATGCACTGGAACATACTTGAGAAATAAAAACAAAAACAAAAACAAAATTAAATGCAAATAAAATAAAATCTTAAGCGCAATTACAACGTAATTATCAATTGTCAATCTTCGGCAACGGCACCAAAAACTTGATGCTTGTCGAATAGTGATGCACTTTAGAGCAAGTATATTCGTCGAATCAAGTAATAAAGTGGTGAGTAGAGTATCGAACCCACGAGGATTGGATCAACAATTACGAAGTTATCGAACCTAAGAATGTGTTTCCAAGTATTGATTGGTTTTGAATTATCAAAACTAAAAACAATTAAAGTAAAGGTAGCTATGATAAAGACGAACAGATGCTACAACAAATAACATATAATTATGGAAGGTGGGTTTATTTCTAAAGGATATATGCTTGATTACTTATTTCAATGCTATAGCGACTGGCAATATATGCCTCTGTAAACCATTAAGATCTTTATCTATTTGATAGGATTTTCTAAAGAACTTCTGACTCTCTCGATGCCTAGAAGTTAATAACATTGAAGCTAAGGTGATACATGTCTGCGTTAACCCTAAAAACTCTATTATTTGTTTAAGGACTCCTTTTTAGTCATTAAAACCATAAACTTATGTCTAAACCAGATTAAGACTAAGTTAACAGCTTGGCCCCACTGTTCACGTTTGTATAACCTAACTCTCTCTATATTAAGCCACAAATCAATAGTTAAAAAGTTTCTCTCGATAGCTCTTACAATAACTACGCATGAAGAACAATGAACATAATAGATAAAGGGAAACAAACTATAGCATTCAAATAAAATAATCAAAACATAAAATCCTGGGAAGCAATAAACTCAACGAAAGTATTTAGCTCATGTATGAGCCTAAAACATACATGATAAAAATATAATAGCACGACAGTTTATCAATCTAGGGATAGAAAAGGGTCGAGCATCCTCGAGGATCTTCATCCGTGTTGTCCAACTGTGCTGCAGGTCTCCCACTCTTTCGGCCTCTCTCGATGGTGTCTATCGTGAGGAGATTTCTCTAGCTTTAATCACAATGGTTCTTTGAAAGCTTTAGACTAGGATTGTTGTCTAAAATTGCACTTTCTTGTATTGGCGTCCAAGTCTCTCTTATTGTAACGCCTCGGTTTTGGACCTTGCAGTTTGTGGGTTTATTAAATGATTTGGTGGATCGAGTTAGAGATTTGAGTCAGATTTGGGATTGAATTTTATACGAGATAAAAATATGGAAAATGGTTAAAAATTATTATTTAATATATAATGATTAAGGGTGAAATCAATTTTGGGAAACACAATTCAGAAATGTGACATTTTGGAGTAGTGACTAAAATGTAATTTTGGCAAAACTGTTTTAGTGAATGTTATGTAAAGAGTCAAAACTTTGAATATTTAAGGAGCTATTTTATTTTAATCAGTTTTTTCCATTAATTTAGGTCTTTTTAATAAATGGTTTAAGTAAACGATAATTAAGGATGAGGAGGATTTTAATAAAAGAGTTTAGTTAAACAAAACATTTACTTACGTAACTTCTTTTGACTCTCAATTTTTCTCTCTACTTTCTTATCAGCCAAACTAGCTTTTCTCTTTTAAAATCCCCAGAGATTTATTCATTTTCATCCAACTTTGATTTCTAAATGATTTCCTTGGATTTCTACAACAAGCTTCATTTGTTTTCTTGAAGATTTCAATCCAATCTTGCCAATTAAGGGAAAAGCAATGGATTAGAGGTAATATTCATTCTTCTCCTCTAATTAAAGTTCTTTATTGAAATTCTCAAGTTCTTGACTCTTTAAAATATGTTTTCTAATGAGATTTTATTATTTAATTGAAGAATATGATTAAATCAAGGTTTAATTGATTGATTTATGTGATTTTCGAATTGGCTCTATTTTGTTGGGTTATTGATTGATTCTAATCATGATTTTGATGTTTAATGTTGTTGAGATAATGATTTTAACATTGAAATCCCAAAACTATACGAATCTCTAATAGTATAGGTTGATAGTTATGTGTTTTTTAGGGATAATGGTGGTGTAACAGTTGCTGGAGATAAAAGGATGTTATGAGATGATTTTTAGATGTCTTTTGATGTTAATTGGTGGTTGAAAGTGTTATGTTTTTGTTGTCGCAGAATTTTCACCTATTTTATTATTTTTACCTTTTTAAAAACTTATTATTATTATTATTATTATTATTATTATTATTATTATTATTATTATTATTATTATTATTATGCTAGTATTATTAGTTAAAAACCCCAAAAAAAATAAAGAGAGTCAATTTTAATAAAAAGAGAGTCCAATTTATTTAAATAGAAGAGTCCATATTACATTGGTGGCCCACTTGGCCCAAAATATAATAAGGAATAAAGCTCTAGCTAATATTTTTTTGGGTAAAGTACACAGACGGTCACTGAACTTTAGTAAAAAAAATAAAATGGTAACCAAACTTTCAAAAATCACAAAATGGCAATTAAACTTTATGTTTTGTAACAAAATGGTAACTAGACGTTAACTGCCGTTAAATGACTATTATAAAATTTGGTATAATAACACATTTAGTCCTTCATATTTATACATTCAATCAATTTAACCCTAATTCGAACTAATTCACTAAATTTAGCCCTCGTAATTTATGCATTCTTTCAATTTGGTCCTTAAAACAAAATTTCAAAGTATGATAACATGATAAATAATTACAATTAAATTTTTATAGGAACTCGAAAACTCGACTCGACTCGAATCGAAAAAATTTCAAATAAAGTTTGAGTTGTAAAATATGACGTGTCAACTCGAATAACTCGAAATTTTTTGACTCGACTTGATCGAACGCTCATCTCTATCTTAATATATGACGCGTCAACTCGAAATATTCGAATATTTTAAATCATTTTTTCTTTTAAATCGAATATTTTTTAAAATAGAATATTTAATATTTTTATATTTAAATCATATCGATTATTTAATAACAACTTTAAATATTTGATTTAAAAGAAAAAAATGATTTAAAATATTCGAATATTTAATTAAATTTTTATAGGAACTCCAAAACTCGACTCGAATCGAAAAAATTTCAAATAAAGTTTGAGTTGTAAAATATGACGCGTAAACTCGAATAACTTGAAATTTTTTACTTGACTCGATCGAACGCTCACCTCTATCTTAAGATATGACGCGTCAACTCGAATAACTCAAAATATTTGAATATTTTAAATCATTTTTTCTTTTAAATCAAATATTTTTTAAAATAGAATATTTAATATTTCCATATTTAAATCACATCGAATATTTAATAACTACTTTAAATATTCGATTTAATTTAAAAATATTCGAATTAAAAGAAAAAAATTGTTTTAAAATATTTGAATATTTAATTAATTTTTTATAGGAACTCAAAAACTCGACTCGACTCGACTCGAATCAAAAAAAATTCAAATAAAGTTTGAGTTGTAAAATATGACGCGTCAACTCGAATAACTCGAAATATTCGAATATTTTAAATCATTTTTTCTTTTAAATCACATCGGATATTTAATAACTACTTTAAATATTCAATTTAATTTAAAAATATTCGATTTACAAGAAAAATATTGATTTAAAATATTCGAATATTTAATAAATATTTAAAGTAATTATTAAATATTCGAATATTTAAAAGAAAAAATATTTAAAGTAGTTATTAAATATTTGAATATTTTAAATCATTTTTTCTTTTAAATCGAATATTTTAAATTAAATTGAATATTTAAAGTAGTTATTAAATATTCGAATATTTTAAATCATTTTTTCTTTTAAATCGAATATTTTTAAATTAAATTGAATATTTAAAGTAGTTATTAAATATTCGATGTCATTTAAATATGAAAATATTAAATATTCTATTTCAAAAAATATTAGATTTAAAAAGGAAAAATGATTTAAAATATTCGAATATTTCGAGTTATTCGAGTTGACGCGTCATATCTTAAGATAGAGATGAACGTTTGATCGAGCCGAGTCAAAAAATTCTGAGTTATTCGAGTTGACGCGTCATATTTTACAACTCAAACTTTATTTGAAATTTTTTCAATTCGAATCAAGTCGAGTTTTCGAGTTCCTTTAAAAATTTAATTGTAATTATTTACCATGTTACCATACTTTAGAATTTTGCTTTAAGGACCAAATTGAAAGAATGGGTAAATAACGAGGGCTAAATTTAGTGAATTGGTTTGAATTAGGCTTAAATTGATTGAATGTATAAATATGAAGGACTAAATATATTTTTATACCAAATTTTATAACAGTCACTTAACGGCAGTTAACGTCTAGTTACCATTTTGTTACAAAACATAAAGTTTAATTGTCATTTTGTGATTTTTGAAAGTTTGGTTATCATTTTGTTTTTTTTACTAAAGTTCAGTGACCATCTGTGTACTTTACCCTATTTTTTTTCATATGCAGGCATTAATATCAGCCGTTAGATTTAGGGAAAGGATCTAACAGTCCATATTGGACCAAGGGAAAAGGGGAGGGCAACTTTCACTCGCGCCACCACTCGCCCCCTTTCCCAAGCGCGTGCGCGCCACGCGTCCGATTCCCAGGCCCGAGCCTCTTCGATTCCACAGCCACCGGCTTCAGCAGCCCTGATACCGGTCGACTTTAAAGCCAATAGCTGTCCAGCTTCTATCGGTCGTGATTCTCGCCTCGCTGCCGTTGCACCACCGCCCCCCGCCGCCATACGTAGTATACCCAGGTTGTCCGTCTCCCATTCCGTGCGTGCTGTCGACCGCACCATCCTGTCGCTCGCTCATCTCACTGGCCACACTGCCCGTTCTCCCCCGCCACGACCCAACGTCGGCACGCATCTGCTCTTCAATCCCCTCACTGTTCGAAACAAGAAAAAGGAAATGGCAATCAGATTTGAATCAACGAAGATTGTGGCAAATCAGAAAAAGGAGAAACACAAATCATTGATTCGGAGAAAATAAAAGGGGAAATCGAATTGGAATGAGTGCTTGAATCAAGCAAATCACCGGGATTTAGAGGATTTATTCCTTGTAATTTTGGCATGAAAATACCTATAAAAAGCCTAGAAATCCTCTGTAATTTTCACGAACACACAATCAGACACGAAATTGTATACAACACGATTTTGGATTCAGAGGAATAATACAAGAATGAAGCATTCTTTTCTGGTACAATCCTATCTATTTCTTTTATTTTCCATATACTTTTGAATGCATGTAAAAGAGGGGATTATGCTTACCTTTTAATATGTTTTTCTTCTCGAATTCGAACGGTTTCAGAGTTATTCGGAAGAGTTTTATGGTTATTTTAAAAAAGGATTCGATTTCATTTAAAGGGTTAAAAAAGGGGTTTTTTTAAGGTTACCATAGCTGGCAAGCGGCGGCCGGCACCGGTACACAGCGGCTGCCAAAGCGGTGGTTCATTGTGCTCTTCAAAAAATGAAGAAAACATATGAACATTTGAGAGGATTTTAGAAAGGGGTATTTGATCCGGAATTTTGAAAGGGATAAAATGAAAATGTGTTTTTTCAAAAAAAAAAAGACTTTTATACCCGAAATAAAATGGTTTAATTACTTCATTAAATCCCTCCGCCTTTCTTTTTACTGCTCCGCGAGACACTATGTTTTCGCTTATTTCAAAGAAGTCGTTGTTTTCTTTAAAATTTGGCCTCTAATATTTTTTTTTTAATTCAGTCCTTATTTGTTTAAGTTTCTTTAAATTCTTTTTTTTTTAAATTAATAAACTCATTTTCACTTTTTTAAAGTAATTTATAACTTGTATATTTTTTATAAAACCGGCTCACATAAAAAGTATATATTCATAAAACTGGTCTATTTTAATAATTGTGTTTTTCTTTTTTTTTCTTTGTTGTTTGTTTATTTATGCTTAATTCATTTAATTTGTTATAATTGTATGTTTTTGTAGATTAATTTAATACATTTATTGTCGTAATGTTTAATAAACTTAATTAATGTGGTGTATTATCAAATGGAGATGACGAGTTAGCGCCAAGAGTGTTGGCGGTGATTAGATTTCATCCTCCGAATAATAAAACCGTTAAAATAGAATCATATTCATAAATGGACAAATAAATTGAATTTTACATGAACTCGCAAATCCTGACATTAAAACATTTTTTAATCGGCTAGGTACCAATTTTTGGGCGTTGTGGGAGTGCTTACCCTTCCCCACGCGTAACCGACTCCCGAACTCATTTTCATGTTTTTGCATACCAAAACCGTTATTTTAACAAAATAAAATGTTTTATTAAAATTACTCGTTTTTAGGTGATCCAATCACACCTTTTAAAAATGATTGGTGGCGACTCCTTGTTTTTATGTTGGGCTCAAAAGGGTCGCTACAGTTTTGGCTGGGTTAAATTTTGAGGTCAATCGATGTTGTTTTCTGTTGCTTCATATGGGTGTTTGGTAGCTTTTAGCAAGGCAATGTTGAGGAATTTCTTGTTGGTATTTTGAATGAATTATGATGCATTAATCCTCTGTTGTAATGTGGTTAAAATAGGGGAGGTTGATCCGTTGGCTACCGGTGAAGCGTTTGAGGTTTCGGACGCTTGATTCACGTCGTTGAGTTGAAGTTTCGCGTTTCAGTGAGTGGGAATGAAACCTACAGCTTTAAAAGGGTTTGAATATGGTTTTGGGAACTTAGATTGAGCTTGAAACGCCAGTCTAAGTTCGGAAGTAAGTATAAGTGGATTTTCCCTCTCGGAAGTGCTTTTACGAAATGATTTTATGCACTTGGTTTGATTACATCTTACCTATTGTTTATGCATGATTTAAAGTATGTTTTATACTATTTTTAATCATGAAATGATGATGGATGCACGTGGTAAGTGATCCATGTAAGTATGTGATTTATACTTGTGTTTAAAGCATGGTTGTTGCTTTGAGAAAATAAAAATGTGTTGATGCAAACAAAAACAATGGGTTTATGTTTAATAATGAATTATATTGACAAGTGATGTGGTTTAAAATGTTATCTGATATAGTTGGCTGGCCATATGATTGAGTGCACTATAAATAAGTCGCCTTGGATGTCGAGGGATTGGTGTCCCGTAACTCTATCCAAGTACCCTAACGGTTGAGGGATTGGTGTCCTGTAAGCTCCCGTTGGTGGGTTAAGCATCTTACCGATGGTTGGGGTTGGTGTCCCCGTGGGTTTTGATTGTACCCGGTTGTTATTGTACCGCGATTGTGATTGTATGCTATTTTGGTTGAGATGGCTTATAGTGTTGTGAGAAAACTTGTTGAATCTGTGTATCCGATGAACTATTTTGGAAATGGAACTTGGTTAATGATCACTTGTAAGCCAATATAATTGTTGATGTATCATGAAAAGATTTATGTTGTATGAGGTGATTTATACATGTTTACTCTTAAGCTTTGCATATGGTTTAGATGCACGGGAAGGCTTAAATTGAGATTTAGCAATGGTGTTTGTGTTGATTAATGATACATGTAGCTTATGGTTTAACATGCTAGTTTTGGAAAGGTTTAATTTCATGGTTTTCAAGGCATGATGTTTTATAAATGGATTGAAATGATGATTTCAATGGTTTTGATAAAATGTTTTCTAATTGCATCGATGGTGTTTTGTTTTGAGCACTCCTCACTAAGCCTAGTGTGCTTACGCTCTCTTTGTCTATCAATGTAGAGAATTAAAGGAGTGGAGGCAACAAGTGAGCAAGGAGGATCCAAGGGCTTCGTTCTTTGAAAGTATGGTTTCAACTAGACTTTTAGTAATAAAGGCAATGGGGTTCATTGTTGATTTGGAAGTGTGATTGTTAAACTCCTTGTTTAAGCATGGTTGAGTTGCTATTTTGGACATGTAAATGGCCTCTGATGGTTGGTAATTGCCTTGATTTGGTCTTTGAGCTTTGCTTGGCCTAGTTTGTAGGAAGCATGCATATAGTTTACCAATTGAAGCATGTTGCTATGAATTGATATTGGTTGAGGATCGATCCTTGAATATGTTAGATATATGTTAGAAGCATGTCTAAGTGATTTGAATCCCTTTAAAGTGTGTTAAACCAGCAAAATTGGACATTTTAGGTCCAAGCGTATCGATACGTGACCCATCATATCGGTACGAGTAAGCCAAATCATGCTTAGCATTTTGGTACGCGGGGACCCATTTCGGTACGGGTCATGTGTAAAAGGCGAAGTGTTTCGGTACACGAGGGCGTATCGGTACGGGTTTTGGCTACTAGAATTTGGGTTTGTGAAATAACAAAATCGTACCGATACTAGCCATAGTGTGCCGATACAGTTAGCTATTAATTCGATTAATTGGCCTAATCTAAAGTTTTGTTTCCTTATGATTAGTCCCTAAATGTTGTGGTGGCGATTATATGAGTTTGGATGATCGAATTGAGTTGATATTTGACATGTATGCATGAAACCTGATTAATTAAAGGTTGGTGACATAAAAAAGGGTTAGGTCCTTTTAGTTTTCTAGAATTGCAATTTGGTCCCTTAATGTTCATGATTGCAATTAAATGCTCTATTGATGTCTGTTTTGAGTGAAATTTGAACAGTTGTCAGTATGTAAATTATAGATTAATAATTTGCATCTAGACAAGATAAAAAAAGAGGACATGTTTCCAGTTAATTCTTTCTGGTTTGCTTCGACAAACCGAATGTAGCTCACTCAGTTCGGTCAAGCGTCTAGGCCGGGTCGAGGGGGTTACACTTATATAGGTGATGAAACTAGGGTTTAATAACCCTAAAGTGCGCGTAGCTTCATTAAAGAAGGCCATTTATTTCCCTCTATATTTAATGTTCCGTGTCTAGGAGAAAGTTCATGTGGATCAAAATAGATTCATCTCCAACTCTTTATGCCTCGTCAGCTCCAGCCAAGAGATCAGCTACTCATCCGCTCCAGCATCCTGCACATACACCACGAAGCACCACATTTCCCATAAAAAATACCAATATATATGACATTTAAGCGCAGAAAGTGTAACTTCCTAACTTTATGCAAAATATATGAAAACAAACCTAAATGCAACTACATGAACTTGAAAACATGCAAAAGTTAAGTAAAAATGGTACACAAAATAAGATATCTACACATTCATCATTAATTTTGTAAAATCAAATTTTTATGTTAGACAATATAGTTCCCCTAGATTTTTAAAGGAAAAATGGTAAAGAATGTTTGTGTCCCTAAGGGTTCTTACTTCATTAAACAAAATGGAAGACATTGAAAAATGGATTCCTAAGGGGACAATGTTATTTGGGACTAATGCCATTAGATCCAAAGCAATTTGGATACCAAAAATTACTTGATTGTCTACTTGTAGGTGTGCTTGAGTATTGATGAGCAATGTCGAATTTTAGTAGCTCTTGACACACGAGGGAGGACACTTGAAAAAGGAGAGACTTAAGATCCTACCTTGGTTCAAGTGGTAAATTTAGTTTCATGCAATTAATTGATCATGTCTAAATTGTTTAATCTTGTTTATGTTTCAAGCATGTTTGTAGGACTTCATGTTGTTCATAATTGCATATAGTTAGGGGGAGTCTCAATTGCATGAGTTACATATTTTTGGCCTAGTATGCGTATATCTATGTTTTTTTGCCTTAAACATGTAATGTTTGGTTGAATCTTGGTGAAACCATGCTTTAGTCAATTAAATGTTGCATTTTTTAGAAGCATGTTGTTGGTTTGTAGCAAATATTATCAAAATGTGTATCAAATGTAACACCCCCGACCTGGATGTCACAATTTGGGCCTCAAGCCCAAACCAAAAAACATAAAAATTCTCAAAACTAGGTTTATCCCAACATGGTAATTCTCAAAAGAATTTAAGGTCAATAGTTGAAAATATAGATAAATAATTTAAATCATTACAAAAGAGCTCCGCTTTAAATTTAAAACATTTGAACATACGATTTGTTTAATACAATTTCAAAAGTAAGAATTACATACTCGACCATGTAAGGTCATATGAATACATATCGCACTAAACACAAGTATCGTACTCTGAAAACCTCTACATGCTGGAATCTCGAACTGATAGTGCTCCTCGATCCCAAGATCCGACGATCAACCTACGCACGGAAACAATGATTCCGAGCACTGAGCTTACAAAGCTCAGTGGTACACATCTACTCTACTATACTTCATGCTAATCATAAACATAAGCATGCAAGCTAGTACGAGCAATAAGGATAGATAAATAAACATGTGGCACTACCACTAGTCGCCTAAACACATGCTCTCATCATAGCAAAACATCATACATGACCCACAAGGTCCAACCATACTCGAGATCTCACCAGATCATTCGAGTGAAACAGACAATGTCATAACCACAAACCTGGAGTGAAGCTCGGTGCCACACAGCATCGGGAACATACATTCTTTGGGTGAGACCCGGTGCCACACAACTTCGGGAGAGTCTCTCGTCGAGCATCTTCGAATGAGACTTGGTGCCATATTGCTTCGGGAACGTACATTCAGAATCTCTAACCATGGTGTCCCAACACTTTCTCATTGGGTATCCGGATCCCATCAATCAAAGGTAACTCAACCAATCAAATGCATACACGGCATACAAGCAACGTGATCCCAATGATCCCTTATTGTTGCTAATCATCATCACATCATTTATTTTACATTACCGAGTTGTTAATACATATGGAGAAGTATATAATTAATCTCATTTATTGTCTTCATCAATCCACGTTATCTCATTTATCATGGCATAATTCCATTATTAATATACACATCAATTTCCATCCTTAAGTTACATTTATTGATTATTTAGTGTATCGAGTATCGATACTCGAACTCAAGTATCGATACGATACCCTTGTGTATTGGTACTCACATGCATACCGATACTAAAACTACTTACTGTAAATCCTAGATTTCCACAAGTACCGATACGGCAGAAGCTCGTATCGATACCCTATTCACGAGTTCGCACCATTTCCTTGAATTACGGTTTACAACCCTTTATTCAATCCCTAAAGCTTATGAAATTCATTAGGGTTAGTTTACTAACGTATTAAATTAATTAATATTAATTACTAGCTTAATAATCATTTATTTGAATATTAACATTATTCATCCCTTACACAATTTCCATCGAATACATTAATCTATTCGAACAAGCATACAAGGCACCACGATTATCAAACAATAGAAAAATTATAAAGTAGTTATACAAGCATCTCAAATGACCCTACATGGTCTCTAAAGCCTCCACGAGTCATATAATAATCATGGCATCATCATGTATTCCGTAATTATCGAGTCCCATAATATCAGTCTCAAAACATGCTTATTTATCGTCTACCTATTTTGTATATACTAACACGCAAGACATTCAAATTTATGATGCTCATGAAGCAATAGAAGTTCAAGGTGTACTAACCATAAGCTGATATCGCTAAAATTCTCATCCAATCTTCCCGAATATTCTACTTGATCTGATATCCGATCCCTTATAATCCTCGTATATCAATTAATATCACAAGTATCTCTCAATCACAAACGTTAATAAATTTGAAAGGTAAAACGCGTAAAAATAACTTACCGGGTTGGAATTTGGCAAAATGGACTATGCCAACGGACTTAGAATGCCAAAAAACCATCGGGTAGGGTCTCTTGGAAAAATTCAACGGCTCGGTGTATCGGTCAACAGCTTGGTGGCTCGGCTCAGCTTGGCGGACTAGCTCAGTTCGCGGCTTGGGTCGGCTCAACAGGCCGGCTCGGTTCGACCCAACCAGCTCGACCCAGCCGTTATAACAGCCTAGCCGACTGGTGACACAACCTTTTTTTCGGTCTCGACGTTTTTAAAACTAAGAACAACGGAGTCGCCACCAATATTTTTTCAAGGTGTGATTGGATCACCTAAAAACGAGTTATTTTAATAAAAATATTTTATTTTATTAAAACAACAATTTTAGTCTGCAAAAAAAATGGGTTCGGGAGACGGTTACGCGTGGGGGAGGGTTAGCACCCTCACAACGCCAAAAAATTCGTACCTAGCCGATTACAAAACGTTTTAATGTCAGAATTTGCAAGTTCGTATAAAATTTAACTTATTGTCCACTTATGAATATGATTCCATTTTAATGGCCCCACCATTCAGAGAGTAAACTCTAATCACCGCCAACATTTATGGCGCTAACATGTTACCTACTTTTGGTAGGACACCGCATTGCAAATTATATATCTGAGGCAAAGTGGAAATAATACATGATGACAAATATAAAAATGGATGGTACAAATGCTTGATAAATGAGTGAAATATATTTAAAAAAATAATTTTTAGATAAATACATGATATATAAATTATTAACATGTTAGAAAATATAAGATAAGTAGGTAATAAAGATAAAATATACATATATATAAAGCATATTATGGTAAAAACGACACTCATTAGAGGCATTTATAGATATGGTATGAAATGAATGTATTAACTTGGAAAATGTTGCATATGGTAGAAAAATTAATTTAAATGTATTACCTTAAAAAAACATGGATTCCATATATACTAAAAATTTACATATAGGAAAATATCGTATTTAAATAAGTAAAAAAATATTTAAGGGAATATAAAATATATACATAAAAGGTAAAAGGCAAAGTTAATTTTTTTTTTTTTGAAAATCCTATTCTACTTCTACCTAGAGGGGGAGCGGGAAAATCTAGGTGAAGGCAATGCTCCTGAGGGGTCTTGAACCCGGGACCTAAGGGGAAGGGAGTGGAGCAGGTGAGCGTGCTCTGACCACCAGGCCATCATCGCATGCTCAAAAAGGCAAAGTTAATTAGTACACACACACACACACACATATATATATATATATATATATATTATACATAGAAGAATACTACCATATAAAAGAAATTAACATACATGTATGCACCAATGTAGGACATGATTTAGCTAATTAAATGCAGAAAATAATGCACATGAATATTACTAAAACAAAATAAATAGGCAAATTATATTACTTAAGAGGAATAAAACTAAACTCAAATGCAAAAAATTAAAAAAAGAAAGTGCAAAATCTAAAAGAAACAAAACGAAAGGACCAAATAATTAAATATGTTAAAAGGAAGGGGCTAGATACTTTACAAAATTAGGGCGGAAGGATTTTTACTCGCCGTAACGCCTTAGATCTTCGAAGTAAAAGTAAAAGAGAAACTCGAACCAAAAGAATGCTAGAAAAATTTCTGCCTTTTATTTCTCTGTAGAATGCTTACAATACCCTCTGTGTGTATTGTGTTGTGTTGGTGGTGGTGAATTACAAGGAATGGATGGGCTTTATATAGCCAATTACATTGAAGGAAAGAATGGAAAAGAATAACTAGTTTTTTTTCAATATTACATTGTGATTCCCTTCCTGTTTTAAATTAATTTGTTCTTGATTTAATTTCCTTTTAGATCGATTTGATTTGCTTATTCTTTCCCCTTTTTATTTGATTTGCTGACTGATTTCCATTTTCATTTGATTCAGGCTAAAATTCAGTGTCAACAGCTACCCCCCTTTACCTATTTCGGTGAAACAAGAATAGAGCAAAGAAAAAAGGCACTAAATTTAGCCAATCACACTACAAATTGGTTGATGGACATCAAAGCAAGTTTCCATTCTCCTTGCGCCTGAATGGATAGGCGGTTGCTTAAAGATAAAGGTTACATTCTCCTCGCACCCGAACGAATAAGCGGTTTGCTAAGAAGTAGGGTTTCACTCTTCTTATGGATAGGTCGTTTGCTAAAAGTAGGGTTCTATTCTCCTCATGCCTGAACAAATAGGCAGTTTACTAAAAAAATGAGGGTTCCATTCTCCTCATGCCTAAACGAATAGGCAGTTTTATTTGCCTTGCACCTGAACAGATAGGCGGTTCCATTCTCCTTAAGCCTGAACGGATAAACGGGTTCCATTCTCTTTATGCATGAACGGATAGGCGGGTTCTATTCTCCTTGCTCCTGAACAGATACGTGGGTTCCATTCTCCTTATACCTGAACAAATAGGCGGCTTCCATTCTCCTTATGCCTTAACGAATAGACGTGTTTCATTCTTCTTATACATGAACGAATATGCATGTTGTTGAAATAGTGACAGGAACAGATTCAACTGATCACTTTAAAAGTAGGGCGTGGGGACGTAACCAACTAATACCTTCTGCTTGTTATGGTATGGGGACGTAACCAACTAATGTCATCATAAAGAGATAGTGACAGGAACGAAGTCAACTGATCACTTGAAAAGTAGGGCATGAGACATAACCAACTAATGCCTTATGTTTGATATGACATGGGGATGTAACCAACTAATGCCATCATCTGGAGATAGTGATAGGAACAGAGTCAACTGATCACTAATGCTATCTTCACGGGATAATCCAAAATCCTTCTTAATGCAAGGCGATGCCCTATTCAATCTGAGGTTCAATTTTTGTCCTCTATATTGGCGAGCCACTTCATTAATTCCTGATGCGATGTCGAGCATTTTCCCTTGGTTTCCTATATTTGGCATCAATACCAAGAAATCTTTCGTTTTTCATGAATCTATGCCAATCTACTTGTAAGATGCAAGAAAATGCCGGAAATGAGTATTTAAAGGAAAAATTCATGGCAAACATGGAAAAGAGCAAAGTTAAATGCCCTAAAATTCATAGTATGAATGATTCATGAATCCATCAGCTGGATAGTGTCCCGCTTTTAGGTGGCTCTCTTTAACTTACCAACTACCCAAATTTTAATCTTCCCATTTTTTAATCTCATTCAAACATTAGAAGTTTGGAGATCCTTGAAGAAAGGTTAACTCAATTAGGCGGAATGTGTTCCGAAAACATACTCATTTTCTCAGATATTTATGTGTGATCCAAATGGTCTTTAGAGGGTTGTAATGTAGGCTAGGCTTAGGTTATAAAAAAGATATATAGACCCAAATACATGTTTTAAGGGTGATTAAACCAAGGATCAACTTTTCTTAATGAAATCTTCGTTCTTTTATTCTCTGGTTCACTCTAGACTGCCCATTTTGGGTTTTCACCCTAGAGTTCATTTTTTTCTGGCGCATGCCTTGTTTGAAAGATTTTGTAAATTCCTTTTTATTGTTTAAAAATTTCTTTTTTTCTTTCAACTTTCATTTCTTCCCTTTTCTTCTTTTCCCTTTCCCTTTCCTTCTTTTTCTTTTTGTTTTTGTCCTCTTCAATCTAAGTTTAAGACAATCAGCTTAATCTGATATGTTTTTTCCTCGCTTGCAAACAACTTTTCATCCTTTTTGCCCCAGTATGGGGAGTGATCCTTGGTTAGGCTTCAATCATAAGAAAAATATCAGACTCAAAAGGGACAACAATGGATTTTTTTCATTTTCTTATTCGTGAAGGGAAATGAAGGAATGTCAAATGTCATTTCACACACAAATATCATCAAAGAGAAGCAGTCTTCAGTTGGTAGATGTTTTAGAGTTATCTTTTCATTCAAAGACCTTAACAACAATGTCTGATAGGAAAAAAATACTCAAAATATGTATATGAGATCTCCCCATTGATCTTGAACACACTTTATTGCCCATGAAAAAAATGAAATGTTTTCCATTTAAGAAAATAAAGGGAATGCATCTTTTAAAACAAGTAAATAACATAGAAGCCCTTACAAAATATCCCCAATGCTCGCGGGCAAAAGCAAAAGGGTTGGTTCTAAGCATGACCCCAACATTGTTTAGGAAAATCCTTTATCGTTTGGTTGTTAAGCATCATTCTTGGAAGGCATGGGTGAATTCCAGCCAAGCTAGACCCGTCTACTACGTGACAAGATTCCATTGCTGGAGTAGTTCAGGTTACAGGCGCTCATTATATTCTCCTTCCTCGAGTCTCCCACTCTTGATGGCCGCCAATATCAACTCCTCGTTCATGACCATGTCTGCAAAACCTTTGGTGGCATGATTTAACATATGGTCATGGAAGGGACCTTTTAAAGTCTCTACAAACATTGGAGTAACCTTATTTTCCAAAAGTGGAGGTTGAAATTGGGCTGCCACATCTCGCCATCTCTGGGCATACTGGAAGAAACTCTCGTTGGGCTTTTTTTCCATATCCTGCAGCACGATCCTACTTGGGACCATATTTGTCACATGCTTTTAGTGTTCAAAGAAAGCTCTTGACAGATCTTTCCAAGTTTGTATGTTGACCCGGCTCAATTGGATATACCATCGGGTAGCAAACCCTGTCAGACTGACCTGGAAACAATGGATGAGTAGTTTCTCATTTTTCAAGTGTGATGACATTTTTCGGCAGTACATGGTTAAGTGCATTGATGGACAAGTGGTCTCGTCGTACTTCTCAAAGTTCTGAGCCTTGAATTTTAGGGGAACCAATAAGTCAGTCACTAGGCTTAGATCCCTAGCGTCTACGCCACCATAAATGTTTCCTCCTTGCAAGGCTCTGATGATCTCTTCGAGTTTGTCACGTCGATCTTCTAGCTTCTTATTCATTTTTGCCATGTCGGCTGCCTTATTGAGAATCTTAATGCCCTGGTTCTCACCATGATTCATCCCAGACTCTGGTGGAATATGGGTTGAAGCTCCTATTATACGAATCGAAAATATCTCATTCGGTGGAAATGTTTCATAGGTCATCCCGAGTTGGGGTAACAAAACATCAACGACTTCAACCGCCTTTCTTCTTTTCGGGTCTCTGAATCCCAACATAGCCGCTATCTGACTGACAGTGTTTCTTTGAGCTTGTGCAATTTTTTCCTTCAAGTTTTTCTCCATTTTATCGAGTCTATCTTGGGTACTCTTGTGGTATATTTCTAGAGTTGTCAATATGTCCTCTGTAGTCATAGCTCGAGTATCGTATTTGTGCGGAATTTTCCTACTTGAATGGAATTTTCCAAAATTAATCTTTTTATTATGTATGCAATGATCACAACATAAACTAATGCAAACAAACAAAAAATATGAATGCATTCATGCAGGCGAAGGGCCATTGATTCCATTAAGGTATTGCTCTATAAGTAGTTTTTCATTGGATGTTGAAGTTCCTCATTACAAAAGATTTCGAATTATATCACGAGTATATCTCAGCTCGAGCACCCAGCTCTTTATCTCTTTGATCAACCACATGAGTCTCGGGCCCACTTCCCCAATTGGCCTAACATACTGGCGCGGAGCTGAAGCTTCTTTGGCCAACATCATTACATGCCTGGCTACATCTTGGACTTTGTCGAACTCGTCACGCTCCTAGAATCTCATGGCATGGTCCCTAAGACGCGTAAACCAATAGTCATTGCCACCTTCATTGATATCTTTGAGGACCAAGATCTTTGCCATGTATTCTTGAATGATGTTCTCCATGTGCCCGCTAGTTGACCGCAGATCAGTGATGTACACTCGCATTATATTCCTCTTTCTAAAGGACTCTTCTATCTATTGTGAAAAAATGTTTTCTACTTAAGCAACGTCTTTTAGACTCGGCCCCTTCTAGATATGAGATGCATACAACAAAACAAATATGCAAAACAACAAAACAAAAAAAAGAAAGGATTAATACTCTTAAAAAATAGAAATAAAACATAAAAGGTCCAAAATAATTTCATTGTGTGAATAATAATTGGGCAGTGCATTCCAACATTTCTGGACATGTCTCCACGGACTATCCTTACGAAATAATTTTGACCAAATTCTAGTGTTTTCTACATGGCTCTATTAGGGTGGGCTTTTAGATTCACACATGTGTTTTGCTTCTAGAAAGGTCCATATGTTGTCCTTGATGTCCCCTACTAGGGTAGCAAGGCCCTTGATTCTCACCCATTATAGGCTTCAAACAAATAAAGTTTAACTCAGGAGGACCCATTTTCCTATGTCTATGCAAAGGATCAATATCCTTACAAAAACATAGGACATATGACCCTTTAAGGTACTTGTTAGGCCCATGCGAAAAATCAATATTCTCAAGAGAGCAATAGCGTCCCCCCCCCCACTTAAACGATCGGGACGAAGCTCGAGTATAGAGCTTATAACTAAGCTTTAAATGTATAAAATGAGATCATATTTATAAATGGACAATTAAGATAAATTTTATACAAACTTGTAAATTTTGACATTAAACAAGGTGTAATCAGCTTGTGGTATGACTCTCTTTTTGTAAAACAAAAAAAACAAAAAAAACTCCCCAACAGAGTCGCCAAGTTGTCGTAAACTTTTTTTCGGTCTCGATGTTTTAAAAAAAAACAGTCACCGCCAATCTTTTTTCAAAGTGTGATTGGATCACCTATAAATGGGTTATTTTAATAAAAAAACATTTTATTTTATTAAAACGACAATTTTTGTCTACGAAAAACAAAAACGAGTTCGGGAGTCGGTTACACGTGGAGAAGGGTTAGCACCCCCACAATGCCCAAAAATTGGTACCTAGCCGATTACAAAACATTTTAATGTCAGAATTTACAAGTTTGTATAAAACTTAACTTATTGTCCATTTATGAATATGATTCCATTTTAATGGCCACATCATCCGGAGAGTAAACTCTAATCATCGCCAACATTTCTGGCACTAACCCGTTACCTCCTTTTGGTAGGACACCGCAATGCAAATTATATATCTGAAGCAAAGTGAAAATAATAAATGATGACAAATATAAAAATTGATGGTAGAAATGTTGAATAAAAGAGTGAAATATCTTTAAAAAAATAATTTTTAGATAAATACATGATATATAAAATTATTAACATGTTAGAAAATATAAGATATGTAGGTAATAAAGATAAAATATATATATATATATATATATATATATATATGTTAGAAATTATTAACATCTTTAAAACTAAATGAGTTTTACACTATGTAACTTGATCTCATCCCATATAGGGTTAGGATCAACTTACACTGTGTAAAACTCAATTCCTTTTACACTGTTTTTAGACCGTTAGATGATGGTAATTAATGGCTCAGATTATTTCCTTATCTTTTTTTCCAAAGTGATAATCTTCACATTTTTTACTGTTAATCTCATCCATCCATTTCCATTATCCAATGGTTCTAGATTAGTGTAAAACTAAATGAGTTTTACACTATGTAACTTGATCCCATCCCATATATATATATATATATATATATATATATATATATATATATATATATATATATATATATATATATATATATATATATATATATAACATATTATGGTAAAAACGACACTCATTAGAGGCATTTATAGATATAGTATAAAATGAATGTATTAACTTAGAAAATCTTGCATATAGTAAAAAAAAAATTAAATGTATTACCTTAAAAAATATGGACTCCATATATACTAAAAAATTTATATATAGAAAAATACCGTATTTAAATAAGTGAACAAATATTTAAGGGAATATAAAATATATACATAAAAGATAAAAGACAAAGTTAATTAGTACATATATATTATACATAGAAGAATATTACCATATAAAAAAATACCATACATGTATGCACCAATGTAGGACATGATTTAGCTAATTAAATGCAAAAAATAATGCACATGAATATTACTAAAGCAAAATAAATAGGCAAATTATATTACTTAAGAGGAATAAAGCAAAACTCAAATGCGAAAAATTAAAAAAGAAAGTACAAAATCTAAAAGAAACAAAACGAAAAGATCAAATAATTAAATACGTAAAAGGGAAGGGGATAGATACTTTACAAAACTAGGGCGAAAGGATTTTTACTCATCGTAACGCCTCAGATCTTTAAAGCAAAAGTAAAAGAGAAATCTCGAACCAAAAAAATACTAGAAAATTTTTTATCTTTTATTTCTCTCTAGAATGCTTACAATGCCCTCTGTGTGTATTGTGTTGTGGTTGTGGTTGTGAATTACAAGGAATGGATTGGCTTTATATAGCCAATTACAATTAAAGAAAGAATGGAAAAGAATAATCAGTGATTTTTTTAATATTACATTGTGATCCTCTTCCCGTTTTGAATCAAGTTGGTCTTAATTTACTTTTACTTTTGAACTATTTGATTTGTTGATTCTTTCTCCTTTTGATTTGATTTGCTGACTGATTTTCATTTTCATTTGATTCAGGCTAAAATTCAGTGTCAACAGCTGGGCATCGCTCACGCATAAATGACGGCGCGTGCGGCGGCTTCCGGTGGCCGAACGGCAGCGATCAATGCCCAGATTGCCTGTTTTCCAGCCTCTAATCACGGTGGTGGTCTTCGTTTCTCAATTTGAGCACTCTAACCTCCTCAACTGGAAAACTCGAAACTTCCTCTCTCACCCCTCTGACAGTCGCTCTGATGACGGTGTTGCTGGTACCGGCCAACTCTTCTCGACATGATGAACACAATGGCTGTGAAGGTATTGACAACGGAAGGTCGGATCTCTTTAGATCAAATTTTGAAATATCTCCCTCAACTTTTCTCTCATTTCCTCTTCTCTTTCTCCCACTATCCACTTTTTTCATTTTCTTTCTTCTCTCCTCATAATATTTTCTTCCTCTTTTTCCACCCACTATCCTATTTAAAATTCAAACCTTTATCTTTCAAATTAATGGGCCCAAACCTAAAATCCCTTACTTAACTTTCAAGATAAAGCCACATAACTCGAGCCTGAGACCCAATTCACTAACCCGAGAATTAGGTCATTACAATCAAAGAATAGAGCCTTTGTATGAACTTAAAACTTAGTTGTAAGGCCTTTTTAAGTTAATTTTACTGCATTTTTTACCAGTTCGTGCCTTTGGTATCAATACGACCTTCAACCAGTATCAATACGGTCGACACTGTACTAGTACGTAAGTCAAAAAGGGATTGTTTTGCCTCTTTTTGACATGCTTTATATGCATAATGATTTATTGTATGTTTAATTAAATTTCTTGTATTTATTTGATTTATTTATTTGAAATTCAATTTATTTTCTTGAATTGTTGGACTAACAGTTTTATTGATGCTTGATTAAGGAGAGCCATTTTTTAATTCTTTTCATGATAAAATCTCTTTGGTCTTTTCTCTATTGTTATTTTGCACCAACAATTGATATTTTCTATAAATTAGTTTCAAACTTTCAACATTTGGCGTCTTAAGCTTTAATGTGATTTTAAACTTGGTTTTGAAATTATTTTTGATATAACAAAATGAGAGAGATATGTTTGAAAATTTTAATTTCAAAAAAACGGGCTTTAAATATTTTTCAAAAATATTTTATTTTTTAAAAATTATTTTTTTAAGAGGGAGATTTTTAAAAACAAATTTTCAAGTGATTTTGTTATATCAAAAAGGGGAGATTATTGAGAAATTAATTTTGATATAACTTAAAATGAAAAATGGTTTTGAACTTAAACTAATTTACAAAAATATATCAAAAGTCTATTAACTTAAAACATATTTTTGAAAGGTTTTTAAATGGTTTTTGACTAATTTAAATGCTTTTAAAATAACCCAAAAAGTCAAAAATAAGTTCTATGTAGTGGTACAGTCATTCACGTACCTATACCTAGAAGAGTTTGTGCCGGTACGGTTTCTCATGTATCGATACGCCCTTTTATCCCAAATGATTTCAGCATTTTCAGTAGCTAAATCATGTATCGATACGCATAGGTCCCGTACTGATACCGAGCATCGCGTACCGGTACCCAGTGCGTTGATTATGTAACGACTCTTCCTTTTTGCGGCAGGTACCGATACCCTAACACGCGTACCGATACCGACATGCCCAGAAGTGCATTTAATACTGAAAATAAAGTCCCCAACGGCTCTAAACCAATCCTAACGGCTAGTAACGACCACAAATTCTTTAGAGGGTTTAAAAGATCTCTTCAACCATCTATGGAACAACAAGAAACAACTTGCTAACATTCATGTATTGAGAAATCAAGTTTTGTACTTAAATTGTCATATTTCTTGTAGAAAACACTAGTGAGTCAAACTATCACATTTGCTCAAGTGTTTAGGATTTTGGGCGAGAGCTTAAAATTGCAAACACATTTACCTTGTGAGGTTTTCCTTTGTTTGCCAATTTGTATTTTCTCTTTGAGAGAGATAAACAAGACTTTGGGGGTATAAGTCTTGGAGTTGTAAGGGTTATCTCCTTGAGCCTAGAAAAAAGAAAGACAAATTAGTAAATTTGTTGAAAATCCTTAGTGTGGATAGCTAAGGTAGTGGAGGTAGACTTTGGTTAAAAAGTGAACCACTATAAAACATTGTGTCTCTTTTTTGTTTCTTAGCTTTCCATCCACCTAAGCAAAAATCCAATTCACCCCCTCTTGGTACATTCGGTTGATCGTTCGAGCCCAACAAAAATATTAGAAAAAATGAGCCTATAATAACATATATTAAAAAAATTAGACCTCTAATAACAAATATTGAAAAAATTGAATTTTAAGAATAGATCTCTAATAATAAATATAAGGGAAAATGAGTCTCTAATAATAAGTATTGAAAATAATTAGGTCACAAATAACAAGTATTGAAAAAATTGACACCTAAAAACAAATATTAAAAAATGAATTTTAAAAGTAGGCCTCTAATAAAAAATATTGAAAAAAAATTGAGCTTATAATAACAACTATTAAAGAATATTGGGTCTCAAATAACAAGTTTTAAGAATAGAGTCATAACAAAAAAATATTAGAAAAGAAATTAAACAATCATTAAAATTTTAATTATGACATTAAGACCCATTAATATCTAGACTATATAAAATTTAATAGTTTTTATATGTAATTAGAAATAATGGATCGTATTAATAAATAATTAAATTTTAAAAGACCATATATATAATTAAAAAATATAGATAATGGTATTGGGCAGGCAATGGACCCTGGGCGGGCGCCCTTCTTGCCCACCTCAGCCTTAATTATATAATATACGTGAATTTTTATAATTAACATAAAGAAGCCCACCACACTTTAATATTTTTTATAATTAATATAATGAAACATATCAAATAAATATCGTATTATCATATATTTAGTCCTTTTACTTTTAGAAGTAATATTTTTTTCACTATTTTCATTTTCTCTCAAGAATAGTTATTTTTTTAAAAAAACTGTTGTTGTTGTTTTTTTCGTGAGTGCTACTTGTGTTGGCGACTTTCATGTCACCGACTGGTTTTGAACTTTTTTTTTGAAAGGTGAATCGGGCCTCATTAAAAACTCTTTTCCTAGTGAAAAGGGAAAAGAGTGCCCCACTAAATTCTTATTGATATTCCATGAATCAACATACAGGGACCATTAAATTCGACTAAACTTTTACAATTAGGAAGCAAGTTTCCTCCCCTGATAACACCCCCCGGATTAACCAATACCCTTTTTAGCTAGAGAGTCCGCTTTTTGATTAAGAGCCCTGGGAATGTGTCGAATAACCAATCCAAATTCACCCATTTTACCAATCAAATCCTGAAGCATCCCTTTGAAAGCTGGAGGTGGCGAGCTGACCCCAAGTGTCCAATCACAAACTAGTTTACAATCAGTCTCTATAATAAGCCTATTTGTTTTAGACCAAAGCGAGCCCAGGAATTTCTCCACACCTCGACAGACAGCGATCAACTCAATGATCGATGGAGGAAGATACCCTGCTGCTTCGAAAAAATCAAACAATGAATTCCCGTGGCCATCTTTCAACACCCCCTATACCCCCTGCTGCTGCTACGTGCGATAGAGCACCATCCACCCTGAGAATTACAAAACCTGCAGACGGACAACTCAAATTAATTGTTGCCTTCCCTTCCTTCCTTGAATTACACGCTTCCAAGCCAAGCAAGGGGTTTGCGACTAGATCATTAACAGATACTGCAGCTCCTGGAAAATTTGCTTTAATCCAACTCACCAGCCTAACACGAACTAACCATGAAACATGCACCCAGTCTATAGATATCCCCCAAAAAACAGCCTCATTCCTCATCCCCCATGTCGTCCACACTATCGCAAAAGGAACAAGCGACCACCAGGACCCTCTCAATTGAGACCCTAGACAGCTCCAGTCTAATAAAAAGTCCTTTGCCCCTGATCTAAAAGAAACCGACACACCCACAAGATTGTAGAAAAAACTCCAAATCTTCCACACTCCATGACACATCAAGAATAGATGCTCAACTGTTTCTTGTTCAACATTGCAAAAAGGGCACAATAAATTAACAAGAGAAGACATACCTCGCTTTGCTAAGTCAAACGACCCCGCACGAATCTTTATACCAAAATTTCAACCTTCGGTGGAACCAGTCCTCCCCACACTGACTTATTCCAGAAATCATCCCTGTTGGGGGACGGGAAAGCTAACTCTCGAAATGACTTGACAGAGAACTTGCCATCCTTCGAACCTGCCCAACTCACCCAATCAGACCCTCCCGCATTCGACTTGAAACCTTCAAGCAAATACATAAATCTTCTCCATTGAATTAACTCCCAATCAAAAAGTGGTCTACGAAGGGGAATCTCCCATTCCCATTGCTCAATTTCTAGTTTACCAAAATCTTTGATCATCGCCTGTTTCTCAGTGCAAAGGGCGAATATTCTGGGGAAAAGCAGATTAAGAGGGCCTTCACTCAACCACCGATCAAACCAAAAAGAAATACTCTCTCTGTTACCCACTTTTATCGCGAGATTTGCACGCACCATCTCTCCCCAAGAATCAATACTGAATAGAGCATTCGTGATACCAAGCCAAACCCACGAAACTTGTTTAGAGTTTGCTCTAAGAGGAAGCAACCGGTTATCGCTGCCCGGGACCTTCGCTGCTAAGGTTTTTCGCCAGAGCCTATCAATTTCGTTGCCAAATCGCCAACTCCATTTGCATAACAACGCGCGATTCAAATCCTTGATGTTGTTAACTCCGAGTCCACCCATCGCTTTAGGATAACACACAGAGTCCCACTTTACCCAGTGAATCTTATTCACTTCACTGTCACCTCCCCAAAGAAACTTCAAAATCAGACTGTTAATAGTACTACTGACCGCCTCAGGCATTTTAAACAGGGACATGAAATAAATAGGTAAACTCGTGAGGACCGATTTTGCCAACGTTAACCGTCCTCCAATGGAAAGAAGCTTAGGTTTCCACCCTGCTAAACGCGCTTTAAAATTATTTAGCACTGGCTCCCACAGCTTTATCGAATTCCTTGTTGCTCCAAGAGGTAGACCCAAATAGGAAGAAGGGAGAACCCCGCTCTTGCAACCAATCGAATCTGCCCAGGTTTTGGATAAATATTCAGGAACATTAATCCCATACATTGTACTTTTTTTAAGGTTAAGCTTTAAGCCGGAAGCCAATTCAAAAACCCTCAGGACCCTTTTCACATTACGTATTTGCTCTTCGGATCCACAAAAAAAAATCAACAAATCGTCTGCAAATTGCATATGAGAAATCACCACTCCAGAGTCTCTACTACCAATATAAAACCCCTCAAACAGATTGCAGTTCACAGATTTCTTTAACAAAAGATTAAGAGCCTCACCCACCACATTAAAAAGTAGCGGTGATAAAGAACATCCCTGACGTAAACCACGGGAGATCGAAAAGGCTTCTGTGGGTGCACCGTTAACTAGTACCGAGATCGAAGCCGTGGAGACGCACTGATGGGTCCATTTACACCATATTTCTGGAAAACCACACTTCCTGAGGACTTGCAACATGAAACCCCAATTCACCGAATCGTACGCCTTTCTAAAATCTATTTTAAAGGCCACTCCTGCTCTGCCCGACTTCCTTTGGGCATCGATAGCTTCATTCGCGACAAGGGAGCAATCCAAAATCTGCCTCCCGCTTATGAACGCGAATTGAGTATCACCCACAATCGAATCTAGCACACGACACATCCTCCTAGCAAGTACTTTCGAAACAAGTTTATACACTCCACTCACTAGACTTATCAGGCGAAAATCATCCAACCCAATCGGATTCTTCACTTTAGGAATCAAAGTAATGAACGAGCGATTAATACTTGTTTCCCATTGACCTCCTGCGTGAAACTCGTGAAAAAATTTCATAATATCCCCTTTTAATGAACTCCAGAATTTCTTAAAGAACCCAAGATTTAACCCATCCGGCCCCGGCTCTTTGTTACCATCTGAATTCACCAGCGCTGCCCACACTTCATCCTCTGTGAAACAACTTTGTAGAGATTTAACTTGTACTTCATTTATTTGAGCGAAATCCAACAGCATGCTATCCACCTCCAATGCGTGACTAGTGTTATATTCTATCCGGAAAAAAAATCTCTCACTGCTCCTTTAATATCATCCGGATTAGACAAGCTCACATTCCCAATCTTTAAGCTACGAATCGCATTGCAACGCTTCCTTCCCGACGCTACTAAATGAAAAAAGTGGGTATTCCTATCCTCTTGTAAATTCCAGTTCAATCTAGACTTTTGTAGCCACTGAGACTCCTCAATACGATATTGAACCCAAAGTTTCCCTTTTAACTCGCAAAGGTCTAAAAATACTGCCTCACTCCCTTCCCCCTCTTGGATTCGTTTCTCCAATTCTGTAATTTGCCTTTCAAGAATTGGAATTAAATTCTGAAAATTCCTCCCTCTTTTCTTGCTCCAAATCCTAATTGCCTATTTTGTTCCTTTAATGAGACCTCCGATCTTGGAAGCCTTGTTTCTTCTTTTCTGATCCGAAAGAGCCTCGATCACTGTCTTTTCAAAATCTTTGTATTCAAACCAAGAATTAAAAACCCTGAACGGCTTTGGACCCCAATTAACTTTCTCCACCGATAAATAGATTGCGTTATGGTCATAAAGAGATTTATCTAATAAATTCTGCGCAATCTGTGGGAATTCTAAATTGAAACTAGTATTTATCAGGAATCTATCCAATCGAACAAAAGTTGGAATCTCTCTTGCATTACTCCATGTAAACTTTCCCCCAATCAATGGTAAATCAATCAGGCCTGCCTCATATACAAATGACCTGAACATCGAAATCATCGATTTGTTGAACGTGAACCCAATCTTCTCCTCTTCATCTAAGAAGAGATTGAAATCCCCCCTACACACCACGGGATTTGCCTATGTCTAATATGCTGAAGGAGTTCTGATAAAAACTCTTCTTTTTCTACATCAACTAATGGCCCGTATGTATTGATCAAGCCGCACCTAAAATTTGTTTCATTGACCAAACCCAGTAAAATGATGAATCTCCTTTGTATTATTACCTCCGACACTGTGAAGAAATCTTTATCCCAAATGCTCAATAACCCTCTAGCCGAGCCACACGCAGCAGACACCGCATAATCCGAGTTGATCTTAGGCCAAATCTTTCGAATGTCAGCCCTCTGGAAACTATCCACTTTGGTTTCTTGTAAAAACAAAAAATTAGCTTTGCATTTCCTGTAGGAATCCCTAATTGCCTTCTTCTTTTCCCTTCTTCTAACACCCCTAATATTCCACGAAATGACAGAAAAATCCATAAGATTTATAATCACCAAAGTACTAAACCTCAGATTACCTGTTGAATCTCCTTTTCCATCTCGCACACCCTCCTAATGACTGCATCCTTGCCACCCTTGAAAGAAATTTCAAGAATATTACTAATTTTCCATACTGACTCCGCCTCCAACCCAATTGTAGATAATTCTTCCCCCAATCTCGTACCTCTGGACGAATTTTCCCCTGAGACCTTATTCCCTTCCAACATTCCTCTCACTAGCTGTCTGACTCTTCTCCTCGAACCCGCTCTAAAGATCCCATTCGAATAGACACATGCCATACTCCGCTCGGATAACTGGTTTTGAACTATTAGTTGGTTATATATAAATAAGCACCGTCTTTTTATAAATGCTCGTGTGTTTTTTTTACTCTTCTTTTCTTTTATATATTTTTCTTTGCTAGAAGTCACATTTTACCTATTTTTATATTAGTATTTTTATCTACTTTCAAGGTAATTTTCTTTGTCTGCTTTTATAACAGTTTTAGTTTGTCCTTTGTGACAATATTCTTTTTGGAAAAGGTCGACGATCTCTTTAAATTTTGATGTCTTTTGTGATTGTTTGTTGGCGTGTCAAGATTTTGCAGCAAACATATTTACAAAAATTATTAAGCATTTTGGTTGAAGCAAATGATTGTAAGATTGCATTTCGAAGACTAAACAATTTTTGTTAAAAAGTGATGTATTTTATTTTTCTTGTTTGAATTTTTTTACGTATTTTTATTTTTATTTTCAATGAATACTAGTGGTTTAAGATGTATTGTGTTTGTTATTCACTTCTAATAAAATTCAATTTCTGATTTTTTTTAAGATGTAATGTCTTTTTTTTTTTGAAGAAAAGATTGTCCCACGTTGATTAGATAAAAAAAATCCAAGTCTTTAAATATAGTGTTTAAGCATCTACTAAATAAGTTGGGGTGTACTATTCACTTCTAACAAAATTATCACTCTCATCATTCAAACCTTTCACTCGGTTCAATTTACGACGTTGAGAAGCATATATAATTATAACTAATGGTTGTGTTGTCCATTTTGAGCTCCTAAACACAAATATTGTCCTTTTTCACTAAAAATGCTCCAAATTTCACAAACCTATATAGATTCACCAAAACTTTATTTTTGTTTGGTCAAATTTTACTATTAATTTTTTTCAATTGTATTTGTAGCTCCATTTTAATTTTAAATAATTCGAAATAAAATAAAATAAAAATGGTATTTTAAAAAATATATTTTAATAACTAGAATAACAAATTGATAAACTAAATAATATCCAATCCATCAATATCAATCTTAAATGCTCTGGAAGATTATCATCAAAATCAAACCTTGGGAGAGCATACAAGTGTAAAACAAGAAGAAAAAAAAGTTGTTGTTCCCTTCACCAGCTAAACGATGATTGTGGCTTTGGGAATCAATATCATCATTATCCATGAGTGCATCCTTAAAAGAAAAACATTTAGATGAAGAATTTGGCATGTCAAATTTTGGAGACTTCTCCGAAAGAACAACCCACGTTTGTTATTATATTTTGTTCTGAATTATTCAAAATGAAAATTGAGCTACAATTACAGTTGAAAATAAAAAAAATTGTACAATTTAATCAAATTTATGTTTAAATGGTCAAAATAGGTGAATTGAAAATTTTGGGGTCTAACATTCGTTGTTGACGGCGATCGACAGTGGTCGACAGCTGATGATAAGGGTGAGCAACAGCTAGCGACGAGAGATTTAGCAAAAGTTTGAAGGTAAAATTGATATTTTATCTAAGGGTAAACTACATGGTTGGTCTGTTTTATTTTTGGGTTGTTTTATTTTGATCACCAATTTTGAAAAAGTAACGTATTGGTCACTTACATTATCGGTGTGTCTTGTTTTGGTCATTGAACTGTAATTCTCGTTAATTCGATGACATGACATGTTAACAAAAAGAGTGTAAGATCCAAAATTTGTCCGGGCATACCTATATATAGCTATATATACATATACATCTCTATACATAAAACCAAAATAAATAAATAATAAACAAATAATAAAAGTCAAAAAAATACAATAAAGGGTTCGTAATAGCTCAAAGTTCATTTGAGGTGTCCATTTACATATAAAATTCTCTCTATAATACAAAAAGCCAAATTCAGGCCCAATTTCTACATCCAAATCTGCCAAACAAACACAAAACTCATTTTGTGCTTCTTTTCCCCGCCAAAACTGATCCACGTGGCGACGTTCCATTCGCCCAATAAGAGATCACGCGGATCTGTGCTTGGTTGGCCATAGCTGGCACGATAACGTCAGCAAGTCTTGGCTCTATAAATAGGGAGGGAGAGAAAATGTTAGGCCATTAATGACCATAGTAATTATCTACAATTAATAATACCAATAATAATTAAATAATAAAAAAGAGACGAAATTACCCTCGGGAAACCCAAACGGTGCCGAAAATTGAACTACCGGGAGCCAAAATCGTCACCGAAAAATCGATTTTCACCATACGCCACTATTGGTGGTCGTTTGAAGTCGAGAAATCACCGTTGTAGAACCAAATCGACGCACCAAAGATTCGAACTGCCACCATGAAAGTTGGATCTGTCGCCGGAGTAGACCGGGAGTTGCCGGACCGCCGCGCATTACCATGAAACCAAACCGTTGCGCGTTGCCGCAAAGCTGAGCTGTCTCCATGAAGCCAAACCGTTGCCGCAAAGCCAAATCGACACACCGAAAGTTAAACCGACACTGGAGAAGTCAAAACCTCGCCGAAAAGAAGCCGCAACGCCACCAAAAGGTATTCTCCTCTTGATTTCTTTTAATTCCTGCAAAATAAATCCAAATAGGTTAAAAATTGAAACAAAAAATAGAATAAAAATAGATCTAAAGAATGGAGCTTAGATCGGAACTTATCTTGTATGGTGGTCGGCGTGAATTCACGGTGATCAGAAGGTATTTTAGATGTTCGTCGGAGTTGAAAATGAGGATTTCGGGTAGTTTAGGGCTTAGATCCGGGTGTAGCGGGGTGGATTCGGTCGAATTAGGGCATAGATCTAATTTTTAAGAGTGAAAATCAGGTTTTTTGGAGTTTGAGGGTTTCAGTCGGCGGCCGACGCGGTGGCCAAAAATCACTTGCGACGGCCGGTTAGGAATTGATGGTGGCAGAGTCGTTACCGGCTGGTCGAGAAAGTGTAGAGATAAGGGAGAGAGGTCTGGCTTAGTGAGAGGGTAGAAATGAAAAAATGGAAGGAAAAAAAAAGAGGAATTCGAAAAAAATGGGTTTATATACCCTCTCAAAATGCGTCGTTTCGACGCCGGATCAGGGAAACCCGCGCAAAGATGCCGGGTCGGGTTGGATGACCCGCGCCTAACTCCTATGGGCTTTGTACCGCGGCCCTTTAGTTCTGTTTTCTTCCAATTTAGTCATTGTTTCCTTTGTAATTAGATCCCTTAATACTAAGTTAATTCAATTCAGTCCATTTTCAGTTTTATTTAATTATTTTGCTTAATTGTTTAATTAAATTGAATGCTTGCATGTTTTAAAATCATGTAAAATATTGTTTTGAGACTTAAAATCACATGTTTAAAATAAGATTAGAGCCTTAGAGTAGTTTACTTAATTGTAATTTAGTATGGGAGATCATTGTGGCAAATAAGTGAATAATTGAAACAATATTAGAACATTCAATATTGGTTAGTGTCATAATGAAGAGTGATGTTAACCAATGAGTGTTCCAATGAGAGTTTTAATTTTTCATTTCAACTTAGAAAATGGAAATAATCTAATAATTAGGTAAATTTAAAATTAAAATAGAACTAATGACTAGAGTCACCTTAATTAGGAATATTATTACTTTTGAGCTCATTAAAGATAGTGTCCAATATTATTTTGGACGTTATCATTCATGTTCAAAAAATTAATAATATTCATAGACTTTTTAGGGTTTACTTAAAAGTAACAAGACAATAATTAGTCATGCATTAAACCTTTGGTGTTGAGGTACATTTTGAATATAAATCGAACTGTCCTAATGTAACTGGACGTTTTATAATTATATTCGTCCAAAATGTATTTTCTTACCAAATGATACCCCCATTCGGAATAAAATTCGTTTTACAGTTAAAAGATTTAATTAAATTCAGGTTAATGTTCCAAATGCCAAAATGCCACGTATAATTAATAAGGTACCGGTAACGGGCGTTCGTAGGGGTGCTAACCCTTCCCTACACGTAATCGACTCCCGAACCCGAATTTTTCAAAAAGAATCTCTGGTGCGTTTTTATGGTGTCCGGCCTACCAAAGTGGCCGGTGGTAACTCCAAAACGATTTTTAAACAAATAAAAGAGATTTTGATTAAAAATGGAAAATTAATTAATTATAAGATAAAATTGGTCAAAAACCCTGATTTTTCAAATTTTAATCGTCAGGCTGTTTGGAAACAAACTTTAAAAAGCGAGTTTTCAAAAAACGGTCGCGACAAAGGATTAATTTAAAATTTAGCCCATGAACTTTCAAAAGTTCATTTTTTCATGCCTTCGAACAAAAAACCTAAAATCCCTCTTCTTTAACCCTAACCCTCATCCAGCTTGATTTTTCTTCTAATTCAGTAAATGTTTGAATGTGTTTGAATTTCTTTTCCCCATAAATCAATATCACAGAAGGAGCTTTAAAGTTTATGAATAAGATAATTATAAGCAACAAATAATTGAAGCTAGCAGCACAAGAATCAGATAATTCTAAAAAGAAAACAGTAAACAGTATCATAGTCGACCCTTGATGTTGAATCAGATCTAGCAGACTGAATATGGAAATGGATCCCAAAACCTAAGGCCTATGGCTTATAAATTTAAGTACGCCAATTCTCGGGCCTATGTCCTTTTTCTCATTGCTCTGCAATTACAAAAATCAAACTGAATGAGGGTTAGGACTTAGGAGTAGAGAAGATGGATTTTTTTTTGGGAGAAATGGGAATTTAGGATTTTTTATGGTAAAAAATGAACTTTTAAAAATTTATGGAGTAAATTTAAAATTAACTATTTTTGTTAACGTGTCACGTCATCGAATTAACGAAAGTTAACAGTTTAATGATCAAAATATGACAGACCGATAATGTTATTTTTTCATAACATATGCACAAAATAAAACAACCTAAAAACAAAAGAAACTAACCAACCATGTAGATTACCCTTTCATCTAAAGTGCGTGAGCCAAATTAAAAACAAATCCTTTTGACCAACATGCATATTGCCATACTAGTAAAATTTAATGACTCAATGATCAAATATTACAAATTGATAATATAAGTGATCAAAATCTAATTGTTTTCAAAATTATGATCTAAATCAAACAACCAAAAATTGAAGGAAAAAAAAGGGCCAACCATATAGTTTGGCGTACGATAAAATAAACGGGATATATTACAAAATAATGAAATGAAATAATATCCCAACCCTAGCTGACAAGCTCCGAATCCAATAAATCAATAATGTCAAAACAAAGGGCAAAGTTGGAAACTCAAAATCTTTGGCGGGAATTAGAGCCGTTGCTCACTAGACTTGCCCAATTTTGGCGCCAAACCAAAAATCCTCTCTTCACTCGGTTTCGTCTGACCGTAAATATTCGGGCAGCCAGCCGCCCTTCTCTCACTCTCTCGAAATCAAGCTTAAATATTACTAGTATAAACCATTTTTATTTTTAGTTTTATTATGTTCCCAAAGCTCTCTCCTTTTTCTCTTGTTCCACTCTCTCTGCGTTTTACATTTGTTTCCATTTGGTTGATTTTTGCCCTTAGATTAAAAGCCATTTGCTTTCCCTCTGTTTTCAGCCATTTTCTCACCTGTGTTCTTTCCCTTTTCCTCTTCTGATTAAAAATGGGGTTTTCGAAAAAACCACAAGTAGATGGAGTGCTAGATTCCGAAAGGAAGAAATGGGTTTTAGCGGGTATTGCTATTAGGACATCATTGAAGCTAATAAGAGCAAAACAAAGCGAAGAAGAAGATGGTGATGGTGATGAAGAAGAAAATGGTGCACGTTCAACGACTCCAACTTCAAGAGAAGCAAGAATAGCAGACAAATTACCTTGCCCTCCGCCGCCAAGGAAACGCAGCCCTCCTTTAAGACACCATTACGATGGGGTTAGGGACTTCTTTACGCCTCCTGATTTGGAAACAGTTTTCAAGCTGCGCCATGTGGAGAAAGCAATTTGAGTTTAGCCTTACTCCTTTTTCTTAGAGTTAAAGTTTGTGTTTTTGGCTTTCTACCCTTTTTTTGCTCTTATGGCATTAGTAACTCCTAGTAGTTTTTTTGTTTTTGAAATAAATTAGTAACTCCTAGTGAAAAGGTGTACAGAGAAACATATGTTAATGAAATAACTAGTTTAGTTTTAGTTTTTAGTTATCTTTGGTATATATAGTTCATGCTTTATTTCTCGTGCTGTAAATGAAGATCCAGAATGAAAAGGTTTGGGTTGAATTATTGGAGGCTTATGTAATTTAAACTTAAGCATTGGTTTGCCATTGTGCGGAAAAAAGAGTGGGTGCAGCAGGTATAGTGATTGATCTGTGGCCAAACTTGTGCGTTAACAGTCTATAATTCATCACAAGTTTCTATAGTGTGTGGTCATCAAATTCTTTGCCTCTAATCAGTGGTGGGTGCAGGGCTAGTCAGTAAATGATTGGAGTTGGATATTTTCAGTAAAAAAAAAAAACAAATTTAATAAATACTCATTTCTATTTTTCTGGTTCAACAAATCCAAACTTGTCCCAATTGTAACCTGTAAAGCAAAATCTTTTACATGGCTGAGAATACTGCCCCCCAAGTACCTCTTTTTATGCTCTGCAAAAACCATCTTTAATCGTTCTATATCCCCAGTTACCCCTGACCCACAAGACCCAAGGTGCTGCTAAGTGCTAACCATTACCAAATTGTTATTTTATTTCTTTTGGTCATGATCCATATCTCTCTTGTTTGGGGTGAGTCTACAGCTTAATTTACGATAAGTTTGATAACATTTTCATGACAAGTTTCGAAACTTGTCAAAAAACTACCAACTCAAATTGTTATCGAAAAGTATAGCATTTTAGTTGGTGTGATAACATTTTATGTTCCCGGCTGTTGTACCCTAAATTCATCCGTCTTGTTTGATGAATAAAAGTAAAAAAAAATGAGTGGTGGATTAGAATGGATGTGGGGGTGTTTGAAACTCTTTTAGGAGTTATGTCAAACGGGATAATTAAGCTTTCCAGCTAATAAAATCTTTTGTATCCATTCTATATGCCTAACACAGATTTTTCAAACACAATAACACAATGGAATCCAAAGCCTGGGATTGTAAGTTGTAAGCATATTTTTCAAAGCAATTCATGGCAAAGTACAGCTTCTGAATAATGGATAAGACTTTGAGACATGTTTACAATTAATTAAAAGTATTTGTTTGTAATGGATTAAACATGATATTTCATTTAAAAGACCAATAATTGAACATGATATTATTTTTGATCAAGGAATTAAACATGATACTAAACTCTACAAAACAAAACAAAAAAACCCATAAATATATTTATATATAATATGGAAAATTATATAATTATAAAAAAATTCAAAGTATAAGCTTATTTTATGGGGTTACTTTTCCTCGTCTGCATAGTAAACAAAGGCTCTTTTTTCTTCTTCTTCTAGGGATTAGCTTCCTTTCATGAAAGAATATGGTAGTTAAGGTGTAGAAAATATTTAAAGGGTCATGATCCCATGAAAATATTAAAAACAATAAATCAAAATAATGATAAAATTATTTTTATCCTCTAAAATAAATCAATATTAATTCATCGTTTGATCCCTAAATTTATATATATTTTTAAATGATCTAAATAAATAATATTGAATTCCGTGTATTATAAATATTTTCACCCTCAACTCTGTAAATAAATTAATTTATCGCATGAACTTTTTTTTTGTATAGTTATCACATGAACTTAGCTTGTCTGTATTAGGTATCTTTTACTTAATTTTCTTATGGGTTTTCCCTCTTGTCCCTGCATGGGAAACAGCATCTTTTCCCTATTATTTTTATTTTCCTTAGTGTATATTGCATATGTATTTTAATATAATTTTAGGAGACGTCAATTGTTTGTTTGTTTTTATTTTATCAAAATTAGTATTGTATTCTAAAAGTGTGTATAATCAATTTTAGTATTGAGGCATATATTATTTCTTTTATAAATATTTATCTTTTATGTTATATTTGAATTATTTTATTTTCGTATTATGTTTGTTTCATGTAACGTGCTTTCGATAAATTAAATCTCTATATTTTGAAGTAATAAATTAGCAAGACCAAGTGAACGACGGTAGAGGTTAGATAAAAACACAAACTCTCAATTTTCCTTTATCTTTTCTTTTTATTTTATAATTTCAAGAAGCTTCGCCGATGGTTTCAGCGTCGTTGGATGCCGTTCAGCCCTTCCTATCTCCCTTTCAACGCTGTCGAGGGTTCAACGTTTTTGCTCCCTTTATGGTGTCTTTCATGTTGTTGTATGATTGTTTTATCGTACTACAAGAAAATGTATTTTTAGTGACATTGAAAATGGTCACAAAAAGTGTTAAATTTAGCCACTAAAATTTATAGTGATCATTTTTTGAGTCGTCAGTAATAACTTCGTCACTATTATATTAGTGACAACTTTCATGTATTTCGTCACAATTAATTATATTTTTATGACTACACTTTTTGACACAAATGATTATTAATAATGACTAAAATTTAGACACTAATATTTTTCTTATTAGTGACAAACATTCTATCACAAATACATATTTAAATAGTGTCTAAAATATGTTGTCATTTTCAATAATAAAAAATAATTATATTTTTAATTATAACCATTTTATTTAAAGTTTAGTTAGTTTTTTCATTTTAGTTAGTAAACTTTTAACCTTTTATCAAGTCACTAAAATTTAATTATAAATAATATAGCATATTCAAATATTTAAGGCATCCACGTTAATTATCATCACACATCACCCCCTCCACCAATTGCCTATAAAAGGCGGGGGAGGCAAAGCAAATTGTCACGGGGCTAGGTCTAGGCGGGTCTAGTCTCATGCGGCCTTGGTCGCGAAACACTTGGAATGGGCTTGAAAAGCGGCCAAGTCAGCCTTACTCACTAAGCTCGGAAGGCTTAGTCTCGGATTGCAGAAGCTCTCTTGGAAAATGAAAGGGGTGATGACTCACGAAGCAAAGAAAGGAAGAGGGTGCACACTCGTTTAAGAAAGCTAAGGCCTCGTTAAAAACTCCCCCTAAGCCTAGATGGGGAGAAAAGAGTACCAAAGCTTCTTTATTAACAAAGAAGAGAAAAGATTACAAAAGAAAGAAATGATGGAATGTGGAATGTCTAAGATGGATGGAGGAGGGCTCTATTTATAGCCTAATCCCCCTCGATCCAATGGCTAGGAATGACTCCATCCAAGGGCCTTGGATGAGTCTTACAAAAGAATCTCCTATTCAAGGCAAGCTTGTCATATTCATATTGACTTGCCTTGATTACAAACACTATTGCCCCTAATACAAAGCCTATTACATCATAGCTTGGTTGTCTTGAAATACTTTCCCCATGGATGGCTAGCTTTCCATATGTATTTCTCCAAGGATGACAACTTGGCATGAGATATGGATGCTTGGGCGGATTGGGCTTCTCATGGTCCAATCTTGGTGTCCAAAATCCCCTCTCTTGGATGTCTTTGGCTGAAACGGGCCCTAGGGGTGTGGGCAACTCGGATGGGCAACCCCTAGGCCTTTGTGTGCGCACATCGGGTGCGGGCTCGGCTCTTTGGGCGTGCACGTCGGGTGCAGGCTCGGGCTCCATGTCTTGGCCGGCATGAAGGGTGCAAGGCAAAGGCCCATCGGGTGCGTGTGTTGGCCCCCCTCGGGTGCAAGACTCATGGGCAGCACATGGGGTGCTTGGCAAGGCCCTATAGTGCGCTGGAACTGGACCAGGTCGGATCTCTTGGGCGCGGACACCACCAAGGGCGTTGTGCATGGCCCCTTGGTGTGTTAACTCATCAACTACTTGGGCCTCTCGGTCGGGTGGGAGGCATGGTGCGCAAGGGTCCGCACCTATGGGTGCGGCTGGCTCGGTCGCAAAAAGTTCCCCTGTGACATTCTCCCCCACTAAATCTATCGACGCCCTCGTCGATAGGCTTTGAAGAGACTCGGTCGACTTGTCCTCGAACGGCCTCGGTTCATCATCTCGTTCCTGCTTGGCTAAGGGAACACTCGTGCAAAGGGCAAGGCTCTCATGCCTTGGCTCACGATCCCTCTCGAACGGTTGCCACTCCTTGGCAAGTTCTCGATCACCCTCGGATTTGGGATGATCCGTCAAAAGCACAAGGCTTTTGTGCCTTGATGTTTGGCCCGCCTCGATGTTTGGTGTCTCCTTCTCATAGGAGATGTTCGGCTTGCTTTGTGCTTGGCTTGGTCCCTCGCTCGATCGCATCGGCGGCCTGAAAATAAAACCAGAGTAAGTTAGTCTTAAGTTTTCACAATAACTAAGCTTACTCACCTCGGACACAAAGTCCTTGTTGGCTTGGGTCACTTCGCCTTGTCGATACTCAAGGCAAGTGATGATGGCGGGGTCTTGGAATATCCCCACTTCGGTGCTCTCTAGCACTCGTCCCTCGTCATGATGGGTTGGAAACTCTTGGCTTGGTCCAACCACTTCGTCACTCGGCTCCTTGTTATCTTTGTCGTACGGCTTGTCTAGGATAACTTCTCGCCCCATTTCTCGATTTGGATCCTCGCTCAAAATTGTAGGCTTCCTACAAACATCCAAATGAAAGTGGGTTAAAATGGGCTCTTCAAATAAAGAACCACTTACCTCGGACTCAAGGTCCGCGTCGTCTCGATCTACTTTGCCTTGTCGATACCCAAGGCAAGTGTTGGCATGGTTGGGCCCCTCATCGATGGGCTTGGGCACCTCGGTGCTTTGACTCAGTTCCATGGATTCATGCCACTCGTCCATGGAATTCGACCATTTGTCAAACTCGGCTTGCAACTCTTCGCAAAAGGTTGCTAGCTCCTCTCCATCGGCTTGATCTACTTCACCAAACTCGGATGGATCTTGAAACACTTCATCAAACTCGGATGGCTCGGATGGGTACTCCATCTCATGAACCATCTCGCTCTTTGGTGCCTTTGGTAACTCCAAAGACTTCTCCTCGTCTTTGATCTCTTCAAAGACTCGTCCCGTTGTGTTGGAACTTTCCATGGACTCTTCCATGGCTTCTTCATCATTGGCTACCTCGGACTCGCACACTTGGTTGCCTTCATCTTGGCTTAACAACTCGTCATTGCTTTGTTGCAAACCTGCATGATACTCACCCTCGGCTTCTAGCAAAACAAGTGCGTTAATCTGTTCTAAACAAGAATAACCAATAATAACATCTTCATCAAGACAGCGATCAGAAATTACCTTGATGTTGGTTGTGTTGCACCATTCTCTGATGCTAACTCTCACGTCGCATGCAACTCCATCGACGTACTATTCGGTGAAGTTGATGAACTCGGTCTCATCATGAACCTTCTCCACTTCAAGGTTTAACCAATCGGCAATCCGATCGGAAATGATCAAGGATGTTGCACTAGAGTCCACTAGCGCCTCAAACTCTACGTTGGCAATCACGATCTTAGCAAACTCGCGCTCCTCCTCGTCGTGGCCACTCTTGGCTTGAGTTGGGCGGATTTGCTCCTCGGTTGTCTTGGACTCAAGCACTCCTTCATGGATGCTTGGCAATGCCTCAACTTTGTCGCTTAACAAATTAACGTCTTGTCAGTGTGGATCTGCAACACACCTTTCCTCGGTTTCTGACAAGACAAGCGCATCAATTTGTTCCAAACAAGATGCACCAATAACAATCTTATATACATCAAGAAATTCACAAGAGATTACCTTGATGTTTGTTGTGCCTCGGAATTCGCCGATTTGATGGAACACATCTTTCGCGATTCCCACAACTTTCTCGTCACTGAAGTTGGCTGTCACAACTTGTTGTTTAACCTTCTTAACCTGAAGGTTTAACCGCTCGGCAGTTTGCACGGACACGAGCACTCCATATGCGCTTGGATCAACTGGCGCACTTAGCGTCGCTTCGCGGAACACTATGTCGACAAACATAGGCTCCTCTTCCTCGTAGTCGCTCTCGACTACACTTGACTCCCAACATGACTCGTCATCGTCGCTGGAACACTCCACGTAACCCGGCTTCTCCCACGGTTGTGTGGACTCGTTGCACTCTTGCAACCTTTCCCTTACTTCACTCTTGAAGTTTGACGCCCCAACCATCATGCTCGCTGATGATTGTTCCCCGAACAAGGAAGCAAGCTTCACGGCCTCAGTCTCATCGGGCAAGCTTCGCTCCTCGAACGCCTCTACCATACTCGCTGGTAGCACATTGCACCTCGCATCAAGCTTCGAAGCCTCAGTCTCGTCGGGCTCGTCCTGTACCTTGGACTGCTTGAATTTGTGCGGGCATCGGAAAGACTCGTGTGGCTCTCCACACCTCCAGCATTTTGACGGCCTCCTCTTTGGGCAGTCATCGTGATACTCACTGCAACGAAAACAAAACAACGGTTTTGTAATAAGAATATCACTAAACTTAGATTCGCTCACCTCGCTTTTATACGAGACGCCGGTTGATTCCACTCTCTTCTTTGCTGCAACGTTCCTTCTTTCTCGCGCCATCTCTCGACTCGGTAGGATGCGGAAAATGGCTCTAATACCACTTGTCACGGGGCTAGGTCTAGGCGGGTCTAGTCTCGTGCAGCCTTGGTCGCGAAGCACTTGGAATGGGCTTGAAAAGTGGCCAAGTCAGCCTTACTCACTAAGCTCGGAAGGCTTAGTCTCGGATTGCGGAAGCTCTCTTGGAAAATGAAAGGGGTGATGACTCACGAAGCAAAGAAAGGAAGAGGGTGCACACTCGTTTAAGAAAGCTAAGGCCTCGTTAAAAACTCCCCCTAAGCCTAGATGGGGAGAAAAGAGTACCAAAGCTTCTTTATTAACAAAGAAGAGAAAAGATTACAAAAGAAAGAAATGATGGAATGTGGAATGTCTAAGATGGATGGAGGAGGGCTCTATTTATAGCCTAATCCCCCTCGATCCAATGGCTAGGAATGACTCCATCCAAGGGCCTTGGATGAGTCTTACAAAAGAATCTCCTATTCAAGGCAAGCTTGTCATATTCATATTGACTTGCCTTGATTACAAACACTATTGCCCCTAATACAAAGCCTATTACATCATAGCTTGGTTGTCTTGAAATACTTTCCCCATGGATGGCTAGCTTTCCATATGTATTTCTCCAAGGATGACAACTTGGCATGGGATATGGATGCTTGGGCGGATTGGGCTTCTCATGGTCCAATCTTGGTGTCCAAAATCCTCTCTCTTGGATGTCTTTGGCTGAAACGGGCCCTAGGGGTGTGGGCAACTCGGATGGGCAACCCCTAGGCCTTTGTGTGCGCACATCGGGTGCGGGCTCGGCTCCTTGGGTGTGCACGTCGGGTGCAGGCTCGGGCTCCATGTCTTGGCCGACATGAAGGGTGCAAGCCAAAGGCCCCTCGGGTGCGTGTGTTGGGCCCCCTCGGGTGCAAGACTCATGGGCAGCACATGGGGTGCTTGGCAAGGCCCCATGGTGCGCTGGAACTGGCCCAGGTCGGATCTCTTGGGCGCGGACACCACCAAGGGCGTTGTGCATGGCCCCTTGGTGTGTTAACTCGTCAACTACTTGGGCCCCTCGGTCGGGTGGGAGGCATGGTGCGCAAGGGTCCGCACCTATGGGTGCGGCTGGCTCGGTCGCAAAAAGTTCCCCTGTGACAAAATGCACAACAACAAAGCCATTGAAATTGCACCCAAATTAAGCTATTAAGAATGGCGCAAGGGGCAGTGCCCCTTTGTTCGAGAGCAGTGCTCTCGTCAGGGAATTTTTACTATCCAATGATTCGATCAATCATTCGATTAGGGCTCTATTGAGATTCGTTCGGGTCGTTTTTTTAGTTAAGAATCAGTCGAAGTTCTTCATTCGAGCTTCTAGTTGGATAAATTTTGATCTTTATTTTTGTATTTATTTTAATGTCGGTTTTTGCAATAAATATCTTTGTATGAATTATTTACGATGTTCTATGTTTTTTTATTTGGTATGCCATGTTTCTATATTTCAAGTTGTATGAATTATTTACAATGTTTTTTTAATTAATTATTGGTATGTTTTTTATATTTTGTATACTATGTTTGAATAATATATATTTATATATATTGTTTAATTGAATTTTAAACGACCTTTTATTAGGGATAACTGTGAAAAACATACCCTGAGCGTAGGGGTGACGCTTTCCGTTAGTCTCTATTACAAAACATTATTTTTAACTCTAAATTATAAATTTCAAAATAGGTTTCCTACATTCAGGAATCTAACAGAAATTATGCCTCGGTTGTATGGGTGTAAATTCCTTTCATACACGAAAATTATGCCTCGGGTGTTGGGGTGTAAATATCTTTCGTACAAAGAAATATTCTTTTAAATATTTTCAGGGATCACAATTTCTAAATTAAAATCAAATTCATAATTTCCATCGTTAAAACAGTTTGTAATCGACTAGGTACCAATTTTGGGCGTTGTGGTGGTGCTCACCTTTTCCCACACGTAACCGACTCCCGAACTTGTTTTCTGGTTTCGCAAACCAAAACTCGTTATTTTAATAAAAACGAAAAAACAAGTTTTATTAAAATAATCGAGTTTTCATGCGGTCCAATCTCACCTAAATTAAAAAAAAGATTGGTGGCGACTCCTTGTTGTTACAGCTTGGCGACTCTGTTGGGGACCATTTCTTTAGAGAGTCAAGCGACAAGTTGATTATTTTTTGCTTTAATAGACGAAAATCATTACTTCAGTTCAATTTATTTTGTGATCCTTTTTTTACAAAAACTTTTTAAAACTTATTTTTTATGATCTTAAATATCATAAGCTCTACACCCGAGCTTTGTCCCTTCTAAGTGAGTGAGAAACTACTCATTCGTGAGGTACCCCTTCCGTGCAGGATGGTGGATTGCTTCCTAGATATAAGTCCTTCTGTCTTCATGAGATTTTCATCTTCGTGCAGACCTAGGGAAATATAGCTTCCTGAATCGATGTCCTAGCGACAATTCGGGTACCGTTACTTTAGAACTAAAACCACATATAGCGAGCTGTAGGAGCCAACCTCTTATAGCCAATGTAAAACTCTGCCCGCTAGCAGTCACCCTGTTTAGGTCTTGATGTCTTTATTTGTCATTTATGTACAATGTGCTTTACTGTTAATTTTGTCTTATTCATCATTCGATTTATTCATTCAATTCTTTTATTATGAACTAACCCATTTTTTGTAATCACACTGCAGTAGATCATTCATTTCGTATTCATTGCATGACACCGTTATAACATTTTGACTTTTGCATTCCACTAGCATGAAGTATTGATTCACGGCTGGTTCCTAATTTGAAAAAAAAATCTATCATCGGGAGAAAATCTAGTCCCCTAAATATTAATGCAACATTCAAAAGTTGTGAATAAATCACGTAAATTCAGAAGTTGAACCACCGAAACCATTTTTGAATCAGTACTTACACATCTAGGATAGAAACCTTGCATTTACATTTCAAAATTTTGAAACCGGTCCTAGGGATGCCCCATGCCAGCAAATACCGGATAGAGCAAAGTCAGCCAATCTAACATCATGTTGAACCTATGCAAGAGCCCGGTCCAAGGGCGTTTTCAAATAACATATGCGCTCATACAAACACCATGCCTCTACAAGGCCCCAGTTTAGAGGCATTCCCCGACGAGTTCAGAAAGTGAGCCTCCGATGCCGAGTTAGACTTTCGCACCTTAAATGACTATGTCAACCATTGACCATAACACTTCGCCTGAGCCAAAAGTGATGAGCTACCATGAACCAAAAGCAAATTTAGAGACTTGATCGGGGGGCAACATAATGTGACCATGAGAACAATGAAATCCCTTCAAGGAAAGGCAAAAACATACTTAAAGCTTCGAGTTCGTTTCAAAGAGCAGTCTCAGACGAAAATGATGAGGCATTCACCCGATCAAGTAACTCCACAGAAAGATGATCGAACCCAAAAGAGGTTGGGGGCATCCTTACAAATAAGGGACCGAGCACTGTTTAATCAGAAGCAAAGATCTAACCATCATAGAGTCAGGGGCATCCCTTTGAGAGGCAAAGCAGAATCTCTCATTCACATATTCATCATTCTACATTAACTGTATGCATCGTACAAGTCATCATGCATTTAGGCTAGACACATGCATTAAGCACAAAGTTAGGTACATACATAGCACATTCATTTTTGGCTTAAATGTATAAACATGTCCAGGAAATAAGACTAAAAAGACCTCAGCTATGAGGGCAACAACATGATGATCAACCTTTAGCCCTGAAGGAGGCCGAATACGCAAAAAGCTCAAACATCCTGATAAAAAACGAATCAACATTTTTCTGATCTCACCTTCGTCAATGGTGGTGGTCAAGTCAATTTCCCTGGAAAAGAGAAAAAAATGAGATGACATTGGGATCATTCGGCTTAGAAGTTCAAATTCAGAAAAGAATGTGGACAATGAAGCTTGGGGGCAAACTTCTATTGGGGAAAATGTTGAACAAAAATGATTTAGAAGACTAAGCTAAGCCAAAAAAAAGGACTTCTGCAAGAATTTCATGCATCTCCATGAGAACATATATGAAAACACATGCATCATTGCATCATCAAACATGTTCATACATCATGGCATCTGGTTGTCATAAAGCATTCATAACTTAAGTATTCCGACAAGAATTTCAGCATCTTTGCACCATCACAAAAACATGCGCATGCACACCATTTGCATAAATACATTTCTAGAAATTAACTTTGTATTTGTTACTCAAAGAAATTTTCTAAATCAATTCTTTCACAAGGACATTCTCCTCAAAACGTGAATTTCTAAATTCAATCATTTCATAAGGATAGTTTTTCTCAAAACATAAATTTCTTAATTCCATCCTTTCAAGGAAAATTTTTCTCAAAACAAAAATTTCTTAATTCCATCCTTTTTTAAGGATAATTTTCCTCATAACAAGAATTCCTTAATTCCATCATTTCTTAGGGATCTTTTCGGAATTTCTTAATTCCATCTTTTCTTAAAGACAATTTTTCTCAAAACATGAATTTCTTAATTCCATTCTTTCATAAGGATAATTTTCCTAAAAACTGAAATTTCTTAACTTCATCTTTTCATAAGAATAGTTTTTTCTCAAAACTGGAATTTTTTAACTTCATCTTCTTAAGGATAGTTTTTCTCAAAACTGGAATCTCTTACTCCCATCCTTCCATAAGGATACTTTTTCTCAAAATATGAATTCCATCCTCTCACAAGGACGTTTCTCTGAAAACAAGAATTTCTTACTCCCATCCTTTCATAAGGATACTTATTCTCAAAATTTGAATTTCTTAATTCCATCATCTCATAAGGATAGTTTTCCTAAAAATCAGAATTTCTTAACTTCATCCTTTCATAAGGATACTTTTTTCTCAAAATATGAATTCCATCCTTTCACAAGGACGTTTCTCTGAAAACAAGAATTTCTTACTCCCATCCTTCCATAAGGATACTTTTTTTCTCAAAATATGAATTTCTTAATTATATCCTTTCATAAGGGTAGTTTTTCTCAAAACCGAAATTTCTTAATTCCATCCTTTCATAAGGTATTTTCTCTGAAAACAAGAATTTCTTACTCCCATCCTCCCATAAGGACTTTTCTCTGAGAACAAGAATTTCTTACTCCCATCCTTCCATAATGATACTTTTTTCTTAATTTCATCATTTCTTAAGGATAGTTTTTCTCGAAACAAGAATTTCTTAATTCCATCCTTTCATAAGGATAGTTTTCTTAAAAACAAGAATTTCTTAATTTCATCCTTTGATCTCGTCTTCTTGTCAGAGTTGCAGCTCAATCAAAGCTATTTTTGGTAAGTTCGACAGAAATGTCGACACAACGTGCTTAAACACGGTAAAGTTTAAGACAATGGATAATTCAAATGTTCATCAAAAATTCATTTTTACGAATGATCAAAGGAAAATAAATCCTTTGGAAAAATCCAATGTCATGATTGGTATAAACTGATTGTACCCAGAGGAATGGTGCAACTAGCCCGGAGCAAATGGCTACCGGTAAAGGCAAGTCAAAACCGTTGATCCCTATGCATTTGGGAAAAATGCAAAAGAAATCTAGGAGCCAAGCTGGAGGTATTTTCCAAATCAACTGTCAGAACCTTTATCCCTCGATCCGGTCTCTTCGTCAGTGTTGTAGTTGGATCAAGTTTTGTAGACCTTGCCTCTTCATCGATATTGCAGCTAGGTCAAGTTTTCTCCAAGCACTACGTCGTCGTCAGAGTCGTAGCAAGCCAAAATCATTTTGCTTCCCCCACGGGTCACCATAGTTTGAAGATTCTCTCTCCAACGGATCATTCTATTTTGAAGATTTTGCCAATGAGAACGGTCGAGCAGATCAAGCAGAGTTCAGGAAGGAATAATGGCCAGAGAGAGGAACCTAGTCCCGACCGGACATAAAATGATTATTCTTTTGTCTTTGCCATATTCTTGTTACACAACAACGAGAAAAGGGGACAGTTGTACTGCCCATTTTATGTCCGGGTTGTAATCATTTTTTTCTCGAATAATATTACTATTAAAAAAAGTAAAAAGCAAAAAAAGCAAAAAAAAAAGGGCAAAATATCGTGGATGCCATGCAAGGAATCTCCTCTATCACATTCAAGCTAAAAAAGATCCCCGATTTTTCCAAGTTAATAACCTGACCCAAGTAATCGTCGGCGAAAAATAAATGTGACACATTAGGGGCCCCTCTGGAAATGCGAATGCCAATTGAAGAATCTTCCATTAATGCTTGTCGTAATAGGGAGGATAGGCCTTCACTGCAGATAAGAAACAAGTAGGGACCTAAAGGGTCCCCTTGACGAAGACCACGGGACAGAACAAAACTATCCCCCATAGAACCATTAACCCCCACTAAATAAGAGATAGAGGTGATACATCGCATGATGAGTGACACCCAGCCGACAACAAAGCCCATTTTCAACATCATAACTTCAAGAAAGCCCCATTTCACCCGATCGTAGGATTTGCTCATGTCTAGTTTAAGAGCATAGTAACCCTTCTTGGAAATTCTCCGATTTCTCATAAAGTGAACTATCTCATAAGCTGCCAATGTGTTATCCGAAATAAGGCGTCCCGGAACGAAGGCACTTTGCGCTTCATCAATACAGGGGGAAAGGATGCCCTGTAAGCGATTAACAACATATTAGATATGATTTTGAATAAAACATTACAGAGGTTAATCGGTCTAAATTTATCCATTGAATTAGCATTGTCCACCTTCGATATTAAGACAATACAAGTATGAATGATGGTAGACATAGGAATATCACCTCGTAACACCGAGATGCAAAATTGAGCCACATCATGGCCAAGAATATGCCAAAAACATTGACAGAACAAGGCTCCTAGTCTATCTTCTCCTGCAGCCTTTAAGAGGTTCATAGCTTTTACGGCGGCATGAATTTCCTCTTCTGAAAAATTAGTGGATAGAAAAGAGTTTGACTCATCAGTGATACACTGATTCACACCCTCAAGGATCCGGTCAGCATTGGTAGAGCCTTGTGATCTAAATAAAGAGGAGAAATACTCACGGGCAACATCTTGCATTTCAGCATCCCTTGTAACAGTGTCACCAGCATTAGCTTAGAGACTCAAAATAAGATTATGCCTTTTCCTCTGAGTGGCAAACATGTGTGTTGAGTGGATCAAATGATCGATATAAACCAAAAGGGGGGGGGGGGTAAATTGGATTTTTAGACTTTTTGGTGGTGGAATTGACAAACAAAAGGATAGACAAAAGGAATTTAGAGTGGTTCAAGTTCCAATCGAACTCTACATCCACTACCTTAGCTTCATTAAGGATTTTCAACAATTCCACTAATTGCTCTTCCCCTTTTCTAGGCTAAAGAGGTAACTGTTACAATATCGGTCAAATTTTCTACCCAAAATTTAACCCAATCCTCACACAAGAGTTACAAAGAAGTTGATGGCTAAACAATTATCTCTCAATACACAAAGTAGCCCAATTACAAGCACTCAACCCAATTGAAAGGATAAGAATGAAAATTACAATTGGGGTTACAAGACAATAATGGGATTTAGGCACAAATGCTTGGATTTGATGTTTGGATGTTTGCTTTTGGATCAATAGTTGTTGCTGAAGCTTTTAGAGGTCCCTTTTCTACCTTCTCATTGAATTCTAGCCGTTGTGGTTGTTGCATTCATCAATAGAGTCGTTGGGGATGTTATCTTCCCTCCATAAATGTAGTCTGCAACCACCCGTTTCGAAACGCACGATCTTGTTTCGAAACAGACCAAAATAGAAAAAGCCGTTGGGATGCATTAAAGAGACCGTACCGAAACGGGCACAAACGTTTCGATACGCTAAGAGTTGTTTCGAAACACGTTTCGAAACATTTTGCCACTGTCAAAGCCTATATCGAAACGGCTTGGAAGTGTTTCGATACGCCTTAACGACTAGTGTAAAATCAGTTAAAATCGGTTAAAAACTTCAACGGTCATATTTTTGAAATCAGGTTTGAATGCCGTTTCGAAACGTTTGAGGTCGTTTCGATACTACCGTATCGAAACGGGTCAAACAGTCTCGATGTTCTTAAGACGTTTCAAAATCCGTTTCGAAACAGAGGTTCACAGTTTCAAAACCGTTTCGATACACGTTTCGAAACACAGGTTCACAGTTTTAAAAGTGTTCCGGAACGCCTAAGGCCGTTCCGAAATGGTGACTCGAAAATCACTGTTTTGGCTTCAAGAACACTTAGAAAAGTTTTGACAAATTGAGTTTTTAACTTAACCATTTTCCTTTAAGCATATAGAGAGGTTTGAGGACTTAAAAATTTGTTTTCTTATTTTCAATTTAGTCCTTAAATTCTTTAGTTATATCAAAATCAATTTATCGGTTTCACAATCTCCCCCTTTTTGATATAACAAAACCAAAGTTAGAATTTTTAAGAGTTTTGAAAATCTTGAACACATTCTAACTCCCCCTCAATTTAAGATGGGTTTTAAAGTTTTAAAAAGATTTAAATCCAAGTTTTAAAACTCAAAAACACTTAAAACGAATTTTGGCTCTTAGATTACTTCTCCCCCTTTTTTTAGATCAAAAATAATAAGCAAGGCTCAAAGAGAAGACACAAGGTTAAAAACAATAAGCAATAAGCAACATAATATAGATTTATAGAATTCAAATATCCAAAACATAAAACTTAAACAATTAAGGTTCAAAGCTTAATCCCAGAAAAGTAATCAAAGCATAGGTTCATAAAACATAAAGGAAATAAAGATGAAAACTTAGTCCTAATATGATAAGCTAATATGATATGACATGAGAATCCTAAGCCTCGTCGTCATCACCATCACCATCCAAGGAATCATCATCGTTCCTAGCTTGAGAGCGACGAAAATCCATCCATTGACCATAAAAAGTGGAGAATGACATGTCCATAGATTGATGTTGATTCTCAAGGGAGGTGAGTCGATTCTCCACAGATTGCAAGCGAGTATTTATAGTACCAAGACCCGTCTCCATTTTGTTGAACCGATCGGTGAGAAAAGCCATGAGAGCTTCATTGTTGGCAACCAGAGCTTGTGGTTGAGGTTCAACTTGAGGTGGAGGTGCATCCCTATCAACTCGTTCCCAACGACCAAGGGTGTAATGAAATCCGGACTTGCGGAGAGAAGATTCGCCAAATTTTTGCTTACGGGGTTCCGAAGAGTCATAAGTGCAATCAAGTTTAAGCACGCCAAAGATATGGCTTAAAACAGTCCCATATGTGAAGGATTTGAGAGCATCGGTCTCACAAAGTTTCACATTGTTCACTATCTCGGCAAACATAATCTTAACAAGATTTGGGCGCTCTCCACGACAAAAACACTCAAGCCAAAAATAATCTACTTGATGAACGTGAAAGAATTTACCTCTGGAGGGGCGAATAAACCACGAGATCATCAAGTGGAGGAACCTATCATGAGCATCCAAGGCAAGCACGGAATCGGTGTGAGAACCATAATGAGTCTCATCCTCGATTCCTTCGTTCTTAATACCAAAAGTAGCCTCTAAATAAGGGATGTCGATGACAATCTTCTTCCCCAAGATAAGAGACTCAATGCCAACAACTTCGGAGTGGTCTTCATTATTAATAAGTTGGGCATTCGAGTAGAAGATAAGAACCATGTGCTTGTAGCAAATATCCAGGATACTCAAGAAACTAATGAATCCCCATTCTTGTAAACGGTCGAGATAACGGAAGTGAAAGCGCTCGGAGTCAAGGAACGAGATGTCAACAACACGCTCACGGCGAACGGCAATCTCCTTGACATAAGTGAAACGATCCTTCATCGCGGGAGTTTTGAAACTCTTAAGAAAAAGTTGAGTAAGGTTGGGACGGATAGCGGCTTGATTTGAAGCTTCACCCGATTGAGGTGCCTTACGTTTCTTGTTAGCGGGTTCCATTGAAAAATCCTAAAAACATAAAACAAGCAATTTTTAATTTAAATGTATGCATGAGTATCGGCAATTCAATCCAATATCAAATCCCATTTAGGTTTTTTTAAAAAAAATTAAGAACATAGATACATATTAAAAAGAATTTAATAGAAAAACAAATTAAAACAGTAAAAAAATACGAATGAAAAAGAATATATTCGAACCAAAAAATTCAAGATTCTGAATTTTTTTACAAGTTTTGAAAAACCCAAGTTCAAAAACATATAATCTATACAAAATTAGAATTTTCTAACCTAAGAATCGAATTAAATCAAAGGAAAAAGAAGAAAGAAAAAAATACCTTAAAAAGGGGATTTGGGATGAATGAGTTGAAACTCTTGCACAATATTGATGAGGCTTGCTTAGACTTGTGTTTGAGTGAAAAAGCCCTCAAGATTTGGTGAAAAACTGTGAGGTTTAGAGGGTTTTTATAGGAAAAATTGATTTAGGGTTTTTAGGGTTTGAGAGAGTTTTAATTAAAGTGAAAGTTTAACTTTAAAAGCCCTCTTTAAAGCTATCTGCATACTCGTTTCGGAACAGGTTTCGACTGTTTCGAAACGCGGGCACCGAATGTTGACTGTCGTTTTAAGTCCAGCTGACCGTTTCGATACGGCTTTGACCTTATCAAATCCCACGTTGACTCGTATCGAAACACGTTTCGATACACCCCTTGGCAGTAGCAAAAACGTTTCGAAACCCTTGAAAGGCGTTTCGAAACACCCTTCTCTTAGATGGATATTTAAGGCACCCGTATCAAAATAGTTGGACCCGTTTCGATACACCTGGGCCTGGAAGTGCAGATGAGGCTCTAAAATTGTAGAAAAATGAATTTTATGAAGTCCTAATTTGCATGAATGACATGAATGATCAGGAAAGACATGTATAAACACAAACATACTCCCTCTAACTATTAGCATGGATGGAATTAGGAGTAAAAACACATAAACATGGCATTTTTCAAGAGATCAAGCAATTTAAGCACAAAAAGGGCCCTAAAAGGTCAAGATAGGCTAGTTAGACCCAACTCTCTTCTAAGGGACCAAAAACGCTCTTTATCTAAAGGCTTTGTAAAGATGTCCGCTAGTTGGTTTAAGGTGTCAACATAATCTATAACAACATCTTCCTTAAGGACATGATCTCTAATGAAATGATGCCTTATTTCTATATGTTTGGTTCTAGAGTGTTGGATGGGATTTTTTGTCAAACATATGACACTAGTGTTATCGCACTTAAGGGGTATGGTTTCAACTTTAATACCATAATCTACGAGTTGTTGTTTCATCCAAAAGACTTGAGCACAACAACTCCCTAAGGATATGTACTCGGCTTCGGTGGTAGATAAGGCTACACTATTTTGTTTCTTAGAGAACCAAGATATGAGCATACTACCTAAGAATTGACATGTTCCCGAAGTATTCTTCCTATCAATTTTACACCCCCCATAATCCGCATCCGAATAAGCATGAAGGTTGAAGGTGGATTCTCTAGGGTACCAAAGACCTAAACAAGGAGTATCTCTAAGGTACCTAAAGATTCTCTTAACGGCTATAAGGTGAGACTCTCTAGGACTAGCTTGAAACCTAGCACACAAGCAAACACTAAACAATATATCTGGTCTACTTGCAGTAAGGTAAAGCAATGATCTAATCATAGAGCGGTAAAGCTTAGAGTCAACACACTTACCTCCTTCATCTTTGTCAAGCTTTGTAGATGAGCTCATAGGTGTGGCTTGAGGCTTTGCATTCTCCAAGCCAAACTTCTTGAGCATATCCTTGATGTACTTTGCTTGATTGATGAAGGTGCCATCCTTCCTTTGCTTGATTTGGAGTCCCAAAAAGAATGAGAGCTCCCCCATCATGCTCATCTTGAATTCACCTTGCATTAACTTAGCAAACTCCTTGCAATGACACTCATTAGTAGATCCAAAAATAATATCATCAACATAAATTTGTACTACTAAGATGTCATTTTTATACATTTTTATGAAAAGTGTAGTGTCCACCTTACCTTTTTTAAAACCTTTTTCAATCAAAAAGTTTGAAAGTCTCTCATACCAAGCTCTAGGAGCTTGTTTTAAACCATAAATAGCTTTAGTAAGTTTGAAAACATGATTTGGAAATTTTGAGTCTTCAAAACCCGGTGGTTGTTCCACATACACTTCCTCATTTATAAAACCGTTTAAAAATGCACTTTTAACATCCATTTGAAAAAACTTGAAATCATGATAACATGCATATGCAAGCAACGTCCTAATGGCTTCCATTCTAGCTACGGGAGCATAGGTTTCATCAAAATCAATTCCCTCTTCTTGAGTGTAACCTTGTGCTATTAATCTAGCTTTATTTCTCACAATGTTACCACTCTCATCTAGTTTGTTCCTAAAGACCCATTTAGTTCCTATAGTAGATTGATTACTAGGCCTATTAACTAATGTCCAAACATTACTTCTCTCAAATTGATTTAACTCTTCTTGCATAGCCATAATCCAAAAATCATCTTTTAATGCTTCTTTTATATTCTTAGGCTCTATGCATGAGATAAATGCAACATGGTTCATAAGTTTAAGAGAAGATCTAGTGGTTACCCCCTTGGATGGATCATCCAAGATTTCACCACCTTTGACATATTTGAACTCCCTTGGGTAGCTCACTTCCTTTTCCTCAAGAGCCAAGTCCTTCAAGGCTTCAAGAGGTGGATCTTGTGTATCCTCTTCTTTTGTTGGAATCTCATCCTCCTTTGAAGTTTGTCCTCCATCAAAGGCATTAATGATTCCTACATCATCATCATCACAAGAATCCTTCCCTGGAAGGAGGTTATCATCGAATACAACATGTATAGATTCTTCTACTACTAAAGTTCTCTTGTTAAATACACAATAGGCTTTAGAGTTTAAGGAATATCCTATGAAAATAGCTTCATCACTTTTGCATCAAATTTACCTAAGTTATCTTTTCCATTATTTAAAACAAAACACTTGCAACCAAATGGATGAAAATTGCTAATGTTAGGCTTTTTAGATTTTAAAATCTCATATGGTGTTTTCTTTAAAACTGGCCTAATCATTACTTGGTTTACAATGTAGCAAGCGGTGTTTGTGGCTTCCGCCCAAAAATATTTAGGTAAATTGTTTTCACAAAGCATGGTTCTAGCCATTTCTTGTAAAGTTCTATTTTTCCTCTCAACTACCCCATTTTTTTGAGGAGTTCGAGGAGCCGAAAAATTGTGGCTAATACCATTTTCATTTAAAAACTCTTCAAACCCTAAATTTTGAAATTCGGTTCCATGATCACTTCTAATATGAGAAATTCTAAGTTCAATATCATTTTTGGGTTAATTTTGAAAATGTGATGAATTTTTCTAAAGCCTAATCTTTAGTACTTAAAAATAGAACCCAAGTAAATCTAGAAAAATCATCAACTAGTACAAATGCATAAGATTTACCACCCAAGCTCATAGTCCTAATAGGCCCAAATAAATCCATATGGATAAGTTGTAAACACCTACTTGTAGAAACATCATTAATGGATTTAAAGGATGACTTATGTTATTTACCCTTAGAGTATGCATCACAAATTTTATCATTTGAGAACTTAATTTTGGGTAAACCTCTAACTAGATCTAGGGAAACTAATTTTTCTAAAACATTAATGCTAGCATGTCCTAGTTTCTTATGCCATAGCCATGCATCATTTTCATTTTGAGTTACTAAACATGCATGGGATGTATGTATGTCATCTAAATGCACCATGTAAATGTTACCTATGCGATGACCTATGAGCATAATATTATTTGATTTAATGTCAACAATTTTGCACCCATTTTTATCAAATAAGACATTAAATCCTTTATCGCATAATTGACTTATGCTCAACAAATTATGTTTAAGACCATCGACATACAAAACATTTTCAATAAGAATGGTAGAGTGATTACCTATGGAGCCAATACCTTTTATGTGTCCTTTGGAGTTGTCACCAAATGTCACTACTCCTCCACTTTTTGGCTTTAAGTCTATGAATCTACTCTTGTCTCCGGTCATATGCCTCGAGCATCCACTATCAAGGTACCAAGAATTTTGACTTTGTGTTTTGGCCTTGTAGCATTGCTCCCCCTACAAACAAAGATATTAAACTTTTGTTTTTGGTACCCAAATCATTTTGGGTCCACGTGTGTTAGCTCCCAAAAGCTTGGTTCCCTTAGGAATCCAAGGTGACATAACAACAAAATTATTAGATTTGACAAGTTTCTTAGGAACCCATACACTCCTAATCTTTTTAGTTCTATTATGTCTAGGGAAGCTACTTTGTTTGTAGTTATTAGTCTTTTTCCTAGGTTGGTTTGTTTTAGATGATTCACCTTTTTCATGCTTCACATTACCAACATTTTTAAAAGACTCTTTGAGCTTGTTAAGCTCATCTAACACCTTTTGGTGTTCACTATTGCATTGAGAAAGAAGATTATTTAGGTCTACATTTTCATCTTGGAAGAATTTAAGTTCATCTTTCAAACCTAAAATCTTTTTCTCAAATTTTAAGTTAGCTTGAGAAAGTGAGTCATTTTTATCATTTAATTCTGAAATAATTTTCTTATTCCTAATGACCGACTCTTTGTATTTCTCAACTAACTCATCATAAACCTCTTGCAACTCATCATATGCATCATTTAATTCATCAAATGTAAAGTCAAAAGATGATGACTTAGAGGTTACCATGGAGGAATCCTCCTCAAGTGCCATGAGGCAAAGGTTGGCCACTTCTTGTTCGTCATCCTCGGATGACTCCTCATCACTCCAAGTAGCAAGCTTGGCTTTGAGCTTCTTCTTCTTCTCAAAGTCCTTCTTCTTGAGTTGAGGGCACTCCGAACGAATGTGACCGGGCTTTTTGCACTCGAAGCAAATGATTTGATCCCTTTCTTCTTCTTTGTTTTTACCCTTGAAGTCCATCTTTCTTTGAATCTTCCTTCCTCGGTTGGACCTCATGAATCGTGAGAATCTTTTAGCTATCATAGTCAATTCTTTTAAATCATCCTCCTCACTAGAAGTGCTCTCCTCAAGAAATGAAGATTTGAGAGCCACTCCCATTTTCTTCTTCTTTTCTACCTCTAGCTTCTCCACTCTTTTCTCTTCCTTCTTCTTTTCATCTTCCCTTCCTTGCTTCATTATTTCATGAGTAAGGAGAGAACCCGCTAGCTCATCAAGTTTTAGAGTCTTCAAGTTTTTGGACTCGATGATGGCGGTTCTCTTCCCATCCCAAGATTCAGAAAGTGAGTAGAGTAGCTTCTGGACAAGTTTGTCTTTCGGGATAGTCTCTCCAAAGCCCTTAAGCCCGTTGACGATGGTTGAGAAGCGATCGAACATCTTGGACACCGTTTCGTCGGGCTCCATCTTGAAATTCTCATAACTAAGATTAATTCCAATCTTGGTCTCCATCACATCAGTGGTTCCTTCATAGGTGGTCTTAGAGTATCCCACACTTCCTTGGCACTTTCAATGGAGGAGACTTTGGAGTAGATGTCGAGACCGAAATAACAAAAGAGCATGTGAAGAGCTTTGTCATTTATTTGGATCTTCTTCCTCTCATCTTCACTCATCTCGATCTTCTTCTTTAGAACCAACTTTCCTTCATCATCTCTCTTTAATGGAATGTAGGGACCATCTTCAATGACATCCCAAACTAAGTAATCATTGGACTTGATGAAGAGGCGCATCCGGTTCTTCCAAAATGGATAGTTGTCACCATTGAAGAATGGCGGTTTTATAGTGGATTGAGACTCATACATGCTAGATCCGGAGATAGATGCCATGGCTTGATTTTTGGATGATCACACTCTTCCTAGGAACTCCTCTTGTGGTTGTTAATCCTTCAAAGAGGTAGGCTCTGATACCAATTGTTGAGTGGATCAAATGATCGATATAAACCAAGAAGGGGTGAATTGGATTTTTAGACTTTTTGGTGGTGGAATTGACAAATAAAAGGATAGACAAAGGGATTTAGAGTGGTTCAAGTTGCAATCGAACTCTACATCCACTACCTTAGCTTCACTAAGGATTTTCAACAATTCCACTAATTGCTCTTCCTCTTTTTCTAGGCTAAGGAGGTAACCGTTACAATATCGGTCAAATTTTCTACCCAAAATTTGACCCAATCCTCACACAAGAGTTACAAAGAAGTTGATGGCTAAACAAGTATCTCTCAATACACAAAGTAGCCCAATTACAAGCACTCAACCCAATTAAAAGGATAAGAATGAAAATTACAATTGGGGTTACAAGACAATAATGAGATTTAGGAACAAATGCTTGGATTTGATGTTTGTATGTTTGCTTTTGGATTAATAGTTGTTGCTGAAGCTTTTAGAGGTCTCTTTTATACATTCTCATTGAATTCTAGCCGTTGTGGTTGTTGCATTCATCAATAGAGCCGTTGGGGATGTTATCTTCCCTCCATAAATGCAGTCTGCAACCACCCGTTTCGAAACGCCCGATCCTGTTTCGAAACAGACCAAAATAGAAAGAGTCGTTGGGGTGCATTAAAGAGACCGTACCGAAACGGGCACGAACGTTTCGATACGCTAAGAGCCGTTTCGAAACATGTTTCGAAACATTTTGCCATTGTCAAAGCCTGTATCGAAACGGCTTGGAAGCGTTTCGATACGCCTTAAAGACTAGTGTAAAATCAGTTAAAATCGGTTAAAAACTTCAATGGTCGTATTTTTGAAATCAGGTTTGAATGCCGTTTCGAAACGTTTGAGGTCGTTTCGATACTACCGTATCGAAATGGGTCAAACCGTCTCGATGTTCTTAAGCCGTTTCAAAATCCATTTCGAAACAGAGGTTCACAGTTTCAAAACCGTTTCGATACACGTTTCGAAACACAGGTTCACAATTTCAAAAGTGTTCCGGAACGCCTAAGGCCGTTCCGAAACGGTGACTTGAAAATCACTGTTTTGGCTTCAAGAACACTTAGAAAAGTTTTGACAAATTGAGTTTTTAACTTAACCATTTTCCTTTAAGCATATAGAGAGGTTTGAGGACTTAAAAATTTAGTTTTCTCATTTTCAATTTAGTCCTTAAATTCTTTAGTTATATCAAAATCAATTTATCGGTTTCATAATATGGAAAAAATCTGAGTTTCGATCCCTATGTTTGAGCCAATTAGAGTGATCCCTTTTGTTCCCAATGTAACTCCTCCTTATCGAGTTATAAATTCAAAGCCAGCTTTGCTTCCATAATTTCTCCAAGGACGTCATCTGTTTGGATGAGATCATTCAAACGTTCCAGCTTCTCAGACAAATCTCTAACAGTGAATTACTTTTCTCTTCAGATTCTCTTGAACCAGTCATCCAGGCCTCTGCAAATATGATGAAGACGATCCAGAAAACTTCCAGAAGAGCCAGTCCACAAGCTTCGAACTTCTTCCTCACATGATTCCTCCAACAGCCAGGAGGCCTCAAAACGGAAATGCCAAACTTTTGTAACATTAGAGCTCACACTTCATGTAGTAAGTAGTAGAGGGCAGTGATCAGAAAAAGAGTGAGATAAATGAGTTAGTTAAAAATCTAAAAATAAATCCCTTCATTCAGAATCGACAACCCCCCTGTTCAGTCTCTCTCTGATATTATTTGCCGAAGTTCTGCCTTTTTCCAATGTGAACCAGGGACCAGCATAGCCAAGATCGTCTAATGAACAAATATCCAAAGCCTCACGGAAAGCCTCCATCTATCTAGCATTTCGGAAAAGCCCTCCCTTTTTTTCAAAAGCTAGAATAATTTCGTTGAAATTACCAATCACTAACCAAGGTAGACCCGGAGTGTCATTCAAAGAATGTAAAAGATTCCATGATTCCTCACAGTGTTGCTCCTCAAGTGCCCCATAAAAGCCGATTAATCTCCATTTATTTCCATCCGAATCATCCTCCACTATAACATCAATATGTCTCTCCGAGTAAGACCAAAGAGAAATAATACAACAATTCTTCCATCCAAGTGATAGTTCCCCACTGCGACCATTCGAACTGACATCTATACCATTCTGGAAACCAATACGATTATGAACTCTAGCCAACTTCGTACTATGTAGCTTTGTCTCTATAAGAAAAAATTATAACATGATTATTGTCTTGCAATTTTTGCTGCAGACGACCAATTGTTCGAGGTTTCCCCAAACCTCGAACATTCCAACTTATGAGTTTTATGATGACCGGCAGACCTGGTCTTGTAAGTCGGCCAATTTAACATTGTTAACACCAGTGGAAACCCCGTTCAAAGTAACTCTTATTGTTTGATAAAGGGGACATGGTCTCTTAATTCCTTTCCCGAATTCAATTGATTTTTCCTCGTCTTCAAGAGCCATATGAGTATATGTAGTATTAGTTGGATTAGATCCAATTGGGCCCACATAGGGTACACCTTTGACCGAATTCTAGCTGGGCCAAGATTCCATCCCTTGAAATTTTTCCATTGACTTATCACATCCAGCATGAGTGCCATAATTCGGGGGATTGCGGTTAATTACACGGTTCACTCTCCCACTGTTACCAAATATAGAATTTTGCATTGAATACGAATTCACCACTTTCGCCTCCCTTAGCTAGTGACTACCGGACAACGCTGCCCTTCGTGACGGAGCACGTAAAGATGCATCCCACTCCCGCACCAGAACAGATGTATCTTGAGAAAAACGCAAAGGGCAGAAATTTTCTCCATGGCCCAACTTGCCATAGAGGAAACAAAACAAATTCAGTTTCTCATATTTGAAACGGACATAAAGCTTCTTACCATTTGATAACAAGATTTTTTTCCTTCGTTTTAAGGGTAATCGGACATCCAGACGAACTTGGACACACAATATTCGTTTATACCCCAGAGAGATAGCAGATGAATCATATTCAATGAAAGTTCCAATAAAATTTCCCAATGAACGAACAATTCTTTCAGAGACGAAACCATGCGGGACATCGTTAATCAGTACTCAAAAATCCAAATGATTCAAAGGAACCAAAGCAGGTTCCTCCCCCTCCTTTAAACGATGTAAAACCAGCATATGTGTGTTGAAATTCCAAGGGCCGCCACTTTCAATTCTATCCGCATCCACTGGATGAAATAGCCTAAATAGATAACAACCATCTCCAAGATCCGAGATCGCTATCCCCTCATGTGGATGCCTAACATTTGCAAGCGTTGAGTGCATAGAGACAAAGTGAATCACACTTGTTATGAGAAAAGTCCCCACAAAGCAAAATTCATAAGATGATGTTTCCATTACCTCTTCCGGATTGACTTGGAGAAAATCATCCCCCCACCAGCAATCGACAGATTTGCAAGATCGTCTTCAACCTCAGCCATTGTGGGAAAATTTGAGAAAAAAACAAGAGAAAATCAATTTTAAAAAAAAAGAGAGGAAGCGTGCTACTAAGAGCAGAGAAAAAAACGTGCCACTAATAGCAGAGAAAATTTGTCAAAAAAAATTAATAGATTAGTTTCTCTCGTGTTATTAATTTGTTTAATGTCCAAATTATGATATATATGTGAGCTGAAGCCTATGTTGCTTCAATTAGTATTTACCTTATATATGCCCCAAAAGAATACAAAACCATACAATCTATTGTCACTATTAGAATCGGTTCATTGTTTGATGAATACCATAAATAACACTGGTGTTTCCTTTTCTCCTGTCGCGACCGTTTTTGAGACCCATTTATGAAAAAACAGCCTGACGATTAGGGTTTTAGAAATCGAGAATTCTTATTTTAATTTGGTCTTGAAATTAGAAATTTTTTTCAATTCTAGTCAAATTTCTTTTATTTGCTTAAAAATCATTTTGGAGTCGCCACCGGCCATTTTGGTAGACCGAACACTATAAAAAAACGGACCAGAGATTCTTTTCATAAAATTTGGGTTCAAGAGTCTGTTACGTGTAGGGAAGGGTTAGCACCCCTACAAGTGCTCGTTATCGGTACCTTATTAGTTTCACGTGGCATTTTGACATTTCGAACATTAATTTAAACTTAATTAATTCTTTTAATCGTAAAATAAATTTTATTCTAAATGGGAAAGAAAATACATCTTGGACGAATATAATTATGAAACACCCAGTTACATTAGGACACTTCAATTTATGTTCAAAATGTATATCAACACAAAAGATTTAATGCATGACTAATTAAGGCTCCGTTAATTTAATTAATTAAAATTTTATGAATATTATCATTTTTTGAGTTTTAACGGTAACACCCAAATAATTTGGACACTACCTTCATTAAGCCCAAAAGTAATAATATTCCTAATTTAAGTGTCACTAATTATTTAATCTTATTTTAATTTTATTTAAGCTAACTGTGTGTGATTTTCATATTCTATGTTTAAATGAAACATTGAATTTCTTACTTAAATATTCCCTTGATTAACATCACATTACAATGCAATACTAACCAACTTAGAATGTTTAAGCTTTATTCAATAATTCATTTATTTGTCTATAATATTCTCTCCTATTAAATTAATTAAATTTAATTAAAGCACTTAGTCCTAAAAGACTATAATTCTATCATACTAGGTGAATTAAATCCTCCTAAGCAAGTATTCTACATGCACATTAAAAATGCATACAAGATAAATTAAGCAAATAAATTAAAATCATTAAACAAGAACAATTAAATTGGTTTTAGGACTAAATTGCATTAAATTAAAAACTGGAGAGTCAAAATACAAACAAATGGTGACTGAATTATAATGCGCTACAAAACTTGAAGAACCAAAACAACAATTAACCCACTTTTTAAAAAAACGCGGATCCTCTCTTGACCCGAATAGAAAGTACGCGGATCCCCCTCTGACCCGGGGTCCAAAACGCTGCGTTTTATCACGGGTATAAAAGCCCAAATTTACTCCTTTTCTCATTTTTTCCATTTCTCTCTCACTCCTCACTCACCGTTCTCTTCCTTCTCTCTTCTCTCTCTCGACAGACCAGCCGGTAACCGCTCCGCCACCATCAATTTTCGGCCGCCCGCCGGCCGAAAGCCTAAAACACCCAAAAAACCTGATTTTCACTCCTAAAATTAGATATAAGCCCGAATTCGATTGAATCCACCCCGCTACACCCGAACCTAAGCCCTAAACTACCCGAGACCCCCTATTTTTGACCCCGTCCAACGCACTTCAGCGATGCGCGACCTTTTTCGGCCACGCAAATAAGCTTTTCGATCACTCATTTTTTTATTCTTTTCGATTTATGTACATGATAACATGTTTTCCTCTCTCTTTTTTGCAGAAAAACCCAAAAGATTGGAGGAGATTATACCTTCCAACGACGACTGAATCACTCTGGCAACCTTCTCCGGCGCTTGTTCGCGTACGCAACGGTGTTTCGATCTCAAGCCTTAGTGACGAACCGCATCTCTGGTGACGATTCGGTTTCGCAACGTCAGTTAGAATGATTGATGCTGCTTCAGCTTCCGTGGCAGCTTCTCGGCTTCCGCGGTGTTCCGACGGTAATTAAATGACAGACAACCCTTCATTTGTCGGCGGTTCAAATCCTGGTAGATCTCCTCTCTCCTCATTATTATCTGTTATATTATTATTATTATTATTATTATTAAATGATAAGTAATTATTATGATCTTTAAGTCCTAACTCTTTCTCTCTCTCTTGTATTTATAGTGTTGACCGAGTGTGACGTCAGCGGGGAATCAATCCAAGTGAAACACCGACAGACCAATAAGAGAGCGCCACGTAGGCTGATTTAGGCGGGAAAAGAAATACAGATTAAGCATGAATAAATTTTGTGTTTGTTTAGTGTAGAGTGATGTAATTTGGGCGGGAAAACTTTTTTAGAAGAGAATATTGGATTGTAAAAACAATTTGGGCTTGGGTATTACACCTCCAATTCAAACACAGATTGTATATTGCAGTTTTCTTATTACAGTAACATGTTGTTCCGCCCACAAAAGAAACATGGTTATCAGATATTTTGGTACCAATAAAACATCATAAATTCATGAACCAGAAGTCAGCTCTATAAATTTATGACAAGCCCTTGTCCTTGCAATGTCTGAAACCTCAATCTGTCTCAACTGTGGACAATTCAACACATAGAAGTCAACAGCCTGAGCTTCAATCCCAGGACAATTCATGAGCTTTTGCAGGTCTTAGATATGGAAACCATGGTTGTACTTGTTAGCTTTCTGCAACCTCTCAGCTTTAGTTCCGCCAGATTACTGCAAGAAGCTAGCATAGAAACCAACTCTTTATCAACCAACATTTCATTATAAGACAAGTCCAGTTTCCTTAACATATCATCAGATTTTGTCCCAGCGTGGCTACAAATCCCACATCTCTATCAACAACATCACAGTTTATTAAGGCCAAGTGTTGGAGTGTACGATTCAAGGAAGTCAGAAGAACCTGCAGTCCTTCACCGGTAACCACAAACCAACTTTGAAGCCTAAGTGTTGAGAGACCTCTGAAATTCATAGCGATGGCGAAGAGGTCTAATGGCAATCTGAGGTCGAGTTTCTGCAGTTTGTTATGAATTCAAGCAACACTTGTCTGCTACATCCATCGTGGATGAGTAGAGAATTGAATGAAGCACAATTGTGTGGTAATCTTAAGAGAAGTCTACCAATTTGTTAAGCCTTTTGCAGTTCCTCCATAGCCAACTGACGCCCTTATCATCTGCTCCAACGAGTTTCTAGACAGAATTTTACATCCGAAGACGACCCGTAACCAACAACATCAGTCGAGCACACATGTAAACATAACTCCTTTAAGCAAGAAAACCAAACAACCCAGTTGAGAAAAACAGGTCTGGATAAAGAAACAGTGATTGAAGTAAGTTTGGAACAAGATTTTGATAGGGGGAATAAAGGAAGACCAGAAACTGGGCCGGCTAAGAACCTGAGATGATGCAGGTTAGGACAAGAAGAAGAGACAATGGAGAGCAAGTGATCGGAGAAGGCAGTGGTGGCATCAGATAGAACAAGACAGAGAAAGGAAAGAGCAGGGTAATGCGAAAGAAGAGAAGGCAGAGCGAGAAGCGTGGAATTGTGTGGTAGAAACCTGAGAGAAAGAGATGTTTTTGAGCTTCTGTAAAGGTTAAGCCAACGCTTGGAAACTAAACAGACTGATGGAGTTGAATATGTTCCCTTTGCTTTGCTCATCCATGACAAACATGTCGCTTTAACTAGAGAAAAGAAAGTTGGCATATAAAACAAACATATTCGGTTGGAAGCTATGGCATCATTTTCTTTCTTCTACTTATATTTCAACTTTCAACAGCCTTGCAAACCCAACCCTATTCTTAATTTCTTCAACTCCAAGAAATTATGTTGATAATAACAAATAAAATATTGCCTAATCTTCTCTTTCATCAACAAACTTCAATAAGTTGTGCAAGGATTCTACTTGTAGTTGTACACATACTTACTCCTTTTAAACGCAAGTTTACCTCTGTGTTGCCGGCTCACCTAAGCTTATTTGCAAGCCCCGACTCTACGAACTTGAATCGATTCGGCACAAAAATAATCATAAAGGACTGATCAATCATCAGTGGGTTACTACTTCTTAAAAGACCTGTAACAAGTATGTCAAAACCTCATTCTAGTCCTGCCAGCCATCCAGCTAATTATAAAATCAGACCCATATCATCAAAGTTCCAGCAACGGCCACATGCACTCTCCGAGTTTAAGTCCAATTCTCATTAAAAGGTTAAAATTTGGTAAGAAGGCAAACAATGAAACTAAAGTCCACTTGATATCAAGTTTGCAAGTCCGGGCGAATTAAGACGTGTCAACAACTATGAAACAAAATGCTAACACATAAGACCCAGCATGGCAACTGTACCATACCAATGAAGAGATATGTAGCGCTGTTCCATGCCCAAAGAGACTCGACCCACATCCAGAAGTCACCCACATTGGCACTGCCGAAACCGTCAAGCATCCCTTTCAACAGAAAAAACGCAGCTGGCGGAAAGGCAATATGCCCTAAAACCAGATTGCAGATAATCCTGCAAAAACTTCTCAATGTACCCGCTCTAACATCAAGCTTTAAGGGTTGAGCCAGTAAACACATTGGGACCAACAATAAAGCTCCAAATTCTGCGGTAGCAAAATTAATGACCGACATGAGCCCCAATCCAATGAACACTGAAGAGATGGTCACTGATTTCACGAGAGCCCATTCTTTCACTTGAGATGCTTTAACACAAGCTAAAGGAGAAGCAAGAACTGTGTTCAGGATTAGAAGGCTAAGGATTGACAGCAAAACCCATATCACAAAGCTGGTCGTTGGGCTGCAATCAGGTATTTGGCAGATGAAATATGGAAGTAAAGAAACAATTGCACCCCATAAGTGAACAATAAAAACTAATTTTGCTGAGTTAAGCCACCTCCAAGATCTGATAGTGATACCATGTTCATCAGCATCAGTGATTGCAGGTGGTGTTGAGCTATCACCTTTTGAACAGTTGCTTGAACTATTTGCATCAACATACAGAGAAGCCGCAACCATGGGAAGTGGTGCTATGAGAAGTGCAAATGCAATCATGTAAACCCCTACTGACACAAACTTGCTAGGAGATGTTAAAAGGTACAAGAAAAATGATTGGTGAAACTTCTCAAGGAGGTTATTCACTGATCGTATGACTCCTTCAATCAACCTGCACCAAGGCAACATGAAATCCTTCAGAAAATGAAGTGGCAGTAACACAGTTATCTACCATTGATCTATATATCGTAAAACCTATATAAAGGTAACTGCCTGTCTATATTATATGCAACTTAACTACAAGATTATTCACGTAATCTAGTTCAAAATTTCAAGATAACCTCCTGTCCAAAGCCACTTGCTGATGAGAACTACAATAATCAATGAATATGGAAAACAAAGGGAAATAACACTTACCGGCCACCTCTCAGAAGAATGTCATTGCGCCAGACTTTATCCAATGAAAATTTAGGTGAAATCTCCAATGTGATTGCATCAACTTGGTAGTCACGGAAAGCGCCATGAGGGCCTGTTGGCACACCTAGAGCCTAACAAAAACGAGAGAAATGTGGATAAAGTAAGCAACTTTTCAACACAAAATGCGAAGCACAAATGTGCATCTCCTTAAAATTTAACTTCATCTATTTGATACTACTAGAAGTAATGTATTTGTGACAAATGAAACATAAAAATGGAGGAAAACAATGAATAAAATCAGAGATAACCAAGTAACAACTGTATTCTACCTGATAATACAATGAACTTGCAAGTGTAGCAGTGCCTTCAACATACTCTGTTGCAGGGATACCAAATTTGCACTTAGGGTTTAAGCGTTTAGCTACTTTTGCTAGAGATTCAAAGAATTCACCCAAACTTTTAAGCCAACTGGAGTTAAGGAGGGACCGCAATTTCTCCACATTTACGCGCAAACCTTGTCTGTGCACTGCCAAATAATTTACAACATTGATGAGATCCAAGTTTGGCATCTGTCCATTAGATGCCTCAGCATAAATGCTAATAGTGTCTTCAAATTGTTCACTTTGATCTCTAACCTTCAGGACCAGAGCAGCAGCCATTGTCCCAGCACGCCTAAAGCTATTGGAGAATTTACTTCCAGCCACAGAATGGACTTTTATCTCAAAAAGATTATTAATATCTGGACACATCTCAGCGTTCAGAGTACTCGAGCTGCTAAATTTAGGAGTTTGATATTCTCTTAACCAAGCAGCAACCGCTGCATATTCTCCAAATTGCGAATCAGCAACAAGCCATATAATATCCTTGGCTAGCCAAGTAACTTGAGTGAGCAAGGAAAATACCGAGTATGCAATGCCTAAAGATAAAGCCTCGCCAAAGCCACTCTTTAGGGCATTGTATGGTGTTACCAAGACAATAGCCTCCTTCCCATCACCACGAGGAGCTCTTATAATCCCAACTGTATTGATACCATATGATGAACAACTGTAATTCTCTTGTATCTTACCGGAATCAGGACTAGAGAAAAAGTGCAGTGGATGAAACTGATTCATCTGAGGGTGGAATTTGTGGAAACTAACTTCAGCACCCAAGTCTAACATGTACTGTGCAATGATTTTGTGACTTCCTCTGAAATGACAATGTAAACAAGGGAAAAAGAATCAGATCAAATTTCTTTGACCCATTTTAATCCATGTATTGTTCACTCAGGCAGGTGATAACTAGAAGCTCATAATCCAAAAATGTGAGAGATCGACTGCATATTTACTCAATTATGAAAAAGAATCTCAAAGTAAATAAAAACAACAAAAAAGCAATTTCTGGTTTATCTTAAATCAAATATTAACGACATTCAAATTCAAGTGGTCTATGTTAAATGTGGGACAGCTAAAGTTGAGAAAATTTCATACATTTAGGAGCAGGTTTATATCTATTACTTTAGCTACCCCAGGTTTAACTGAATAAAATATGATCCATGGCAATAAACAAGAACCCAAAATAAAAGGATGCTACATCGTAGACAGAACAAGAATGGACACGATAACTATAACTTGCACTTAAACATAAACTCTAAAGCATTCTCTGTAAACACTACATGTTACAATACTCGAACTCTTTGTGCACAAAACAACAAAAACTATGCAACCAAGAGTTTAGAAACACATGTACAGAATCATCACATACATTCCTGTTTCAGAAGATTTCAGGTTTGAATTAGTTAGATCCTTCACCAATCTATTTCCATCCAAAACATGCTGATTAGAAAGCATGGGACTTGCGGAACCTGCATAGGTCAAAGCCACACATCAAAAAAATCAAACAGTATTATAATTACTACAACATCCATAGGATGGAAATCATCTGCCCCCTAAGTATGACCCCATTTGTGCCTCCACTTTAAAATAGTGGGTTTAGGGTTTAGAGTTTGAGGTTTAAGGTTGGGGCTTAGGGTGTAGGGAATTAGAGGTATGGTGTATTTTTTTAGGGTTTAGAGTTTAGGGTTTAGGATATGAAAATTAGGGTTATGAGGTAAGATTTAATTTTTAAGTATTTTTAGGCATGGTTAGGGGGCAGAAGATTTTTACCCACATCCATAAAGGGATCAAATGCTGGTAAAATAAATCACATAAATAATAAAAGTGGAATACAATCTTATATCAGCTTTTTTCTTCTTCCCGTGATGAATCCAGTGTTCTATTCTATCAATTTGCATCAAAACAAACAGTAAATTACACTCAACTTAAATTCAAATTCGATACATCTAAAATAGGCCCTTCACAGAATCTATTCAAATTATTCAATCTGCAGCTTGGAGGAAAGAAAATGAAAGGGAACCTGGCATGAGGGCATTTTCGGAGATGTAAGTGTTTTTAGCAAGAACAGGCAGTAGAAACAGAGCCAAAACCCCAGAAGTGCAGCAGACGACACTGAGACAAACATCAAAAAGATTCAGAAGGACAAAAACATTAAAAAAAAATTAACCGATCTAAACATCAAAAAGTCAAATTAATATTAAAGTGAGAATAAATAAGTTGACCTGACGAGGAAGCTGTGAGAAACGAGGAAGATCCCGAGGCGAACAATTGGGCGAACTCTTGGCTTGGGTTTATCGTCGTTGTGGCTCTTTACTTTGGTTTCGGCCATCGTTTTCTTCGATTTGGCGATGCAATATCAGATGTTGAATTTCAGATATTCCATTACCAATCTTCTCAGTGTGAAGAGCTCAAATGAGGAAAGGGGGAAGCTGAAATGAAATCTTCCAGCTTCGAAGAGAAATGGGTCGGGTCGGATAGACCGGATTTCACTTCAAAGATTGTTGGGCCAAATCTTAATATGATTTAGGTATTATTTTTTATTTTCATTTCTTACCCTTAAAATTGGCAATTTTAGGTGAATAATCCTTTTTTAATTATTATTTGGAAAAATGGCTCCCAAAAATATTATTTGGCAAAATGACCCCCAAACTTGCCACGTCGGTGGACCTCGCGTTGTGTAGGAGGCGAGGTCGGATATCGCGTTCTGCACAACGCAATTTCCGTCTACGTGGCCTTGTTGTTTGTGTTAACGGTTTTACAGTACCTCGCGTTCTGCAGAACGTGAGGTACATGAGAATTTGAAAGGGCTGCTGAATATATCGCACAGACCTCGCGTTCTGCAGGACGCGAGTTCTGTGCAGAAATGGCCTGAAGAACAAGGGGAAACAAGTGTGGGTAGGCCTGTTCGAGCCCAATTTCGGGCGTGTAAATCGTATATTTTTAGCGATCATCGAGTTTGGGGTCGCAGTACTGGAAATTCTCTATCGTATGATACCAACATGGTTAATTTCCGTCTATTCTACAATGGTTTAAAATGGATTCGAAAACCCTATGTTATCATCCTTTTTTTTGAATGAAGTTGCATTTCAACAAATGTCGATTTTCGGTTTAGTAATCCCATAAAATTTATTCAAAACTGAAATTAAATAAACATTTTAAAGTTTAATTGTAATAGGTAAACAAAATTATAATACGACATTATAAAAATCAAATGTGTGGAATATAAATATTAAAAACATAAGTACAAATCAGTAAAAGAAAAGACTAAAAATGCCTATGTCCACCCGTTCCGCAGTCGGGTGGATGACGATCACGAGCCGGATACCTCCGTCCATCGTGTGGTGGTCTCTGGTCCCCATCATCCTGACCATCGTGTGCGATATGCGGATCTGTGCTGGGCCCAGGCATGGAGTAAAACAAGCTACCCATCGGCGTACTCTCCACAATGCGAAAGTCATACTGAGATGACAACTGTGGATAATCGATAAGATGAAGGTCAGTCATGGGCGTATGGGGACGATAGGCATCGGAGGAGCCGAACTGGGGTGGAGGCATCGTCTGCTGGAAACTCGATGGACCGCTATAAGTATGAAATGTTGCGCCAGAAGATGATGCCCCTACAGTGTCATGTCGTGGTCTCGGACCGCGCTGCGTCGACTACCTCTGCCTCTGGCTCTGGCTCTGGGTCGCTCGACGGCTGCCGCGTGGGCGGTTTTGGGGTTGCTGGGGAAGCCCTGCATCGCGCTCGGCCTGAGTAAGGATATGCGGCATCTCATTGAGCCTATACCACTGGTGGTAATTGAAAGCGACCGAATCAGCCCCTTCCATAATTTGTTGGAGAAGGAGTGGGCGTTGGGCAAATGGATTAGCCCAAATCGCTATCCAAGAAGTGTGGTACTCGGACCAGTCAACCTCCGTCTTCCCCTGGCGCGTAAGATTGTGGAAGCGGTCCATATTTTGCGGAACGGCTGGAACATTTTGGAAGAACCCGAACTGTCGGATAACCATATCCGTAGCATGCCACACGACAATTTCGTAGTTGAGCAGCGGCACGACGGAAATCCAGAGCTGTTGGTCACGCAGAATATCCGGTGGAGTAATCTTATGAATCTTCTCTGAAGCGTAGGGCCTCCACACGAACTAAAAAAATGAAAACGTTTCTAACAGTTATATGAAATATTATTGGAAAAAATAGTATGAAAAAATTCAAATTAATTTTCGAATTACCTCTTCCTTCGTCAAGCTACCGAAAGCATGCCTGAATTCTTTTTGGGAGTTCGGCAGGCCGGTGTGGGTCAATGTGCCGCTCCACCTAGAAATAATGAAAAAAAATCGTTAAATAAAATAATTTAAAATTAAAAAATATAGTAGATTACGTAGTACCTCCGTAGAAGCAGAAATAACATAGCGGTGGGCTGTCTAAGCTGTGGTCTCAAAATAGGCATCTGAAACCAAACCCAAGCCTGTAGGAGTAAACAACATCCTCCCATCGATGATCTTGAGGCGTCAACGTTTCTACAGAGGTCTCTGTAAAGAAACGCCAAGACAGCTGATCCCCAAGATTTTCTTCCAGACTCATTTAAATCTGTAAGATGACGAAGCCACATCACGTGCACCTTTGTGCGGGATTTATCTGGCATTAATATCCCGCCAATAATGCGCAAGATGTGGACACGCACACACCGCTGTGAAAATAAAGAATTAATAAAGACATCCTAATTAAAAAAAGTGTAACTTCATCCTAAATTTAATAAAGGCATCCAAAAAAATTAGTAAATGCATCCTAATTTGCAAATATATATACGTGAGTTCATCCTAAATATTTAATAAAGACATCCTAAATATTTAATAAAGGCATCCTAAATATTTAATAAAGACATCCTAATTTTCAAGTAAATATTTGTAATTGCATCCTAAATTTATTAAAAGGATCCTAAATATTTAATAAAGGCATCCTAAAAATTTCATAAACCATCGTAATGTTGAAATAAATATTTGTAATTTCATCATAAATTTAATAAAAGCATACTAAATATTTAATAATGGCATCCTAATTTTTAAATAGATAAAATACCTGAAGTGTAACTTCATCCGCATCGGGAGGAGGGGTTCCAAATTGAGCCTCCAAATATGATAGGTCGATTTTTCCACCGTCCCACACTTCTTCAGGGGGCATCACGCCCATTTGTTCAGCAAATAGAGTTGGCCAATGGGTCAACGCTACACCCGTAATAACGCTGCCGTCTGTAGGCAACCCCAGAATGTAGGCAACATCCTCCAGCGTGATTGTTGCCTCGCCAATTGGAAGATGAAACGTGTGCGTCTCGGGCCTCCACCGTTCTATCAGCGCGCTGATCAACGATGGTTTTACCTTCACCCCCTATATACCGTGCTATGTGGCCAAAACCGGCGCGCTCAATCCACTCCATAACAGCATCAACGGGTGGGGTGTTGATACGGTTAAGGTAACATTGTAAATTACGTTCGTATCCCTTCAAAAAAATAAAAAAATAGTTAGTAAAATAAAAAATTTAATTAAATAATTTTTTTTTAAAATTAATAGGAAAAAGTAATACCTCTTGAGTTGTTCTCCAATAATGATTGCAGTGATTCGCCTCGTTGCGTAATAAGGGCTCCATTATATCGAATGAAATATAAAAGTTGTCGATAATTTGTTGTAAAAAAGCTAAAGAACTCACGTTCTGTGGTTGATATTGGGGCCTCCAATTTATAGAAGACCTCGCGCCTTTTGGGATGCGATGTTAATGAACCTCGCGTTCTTTAGAACGCGATATTCACATACCTCGCGTCCTATAGAACGCGAGGTTCATTGAAAAGGCGCGTCACGGAACAGACGCGTGAACTGAACGGTCAGAAGTGACCTCGCGTCCTATATAACGCGAGTTTCTAAAGACTTCGCGTCCTACAGGACGCGAGGTCGTGGGGTTTTTTAAAAGAAGACTTCCCAGGCGGGAAAGTCATTTAATATAATTTTAATAATAATAATAATAATAATAGAAATAATAATAATAATAATAATAATAATAATAATAATAATAATCATCATAGTAATAATAATAATTATTATAATAACAACAATAATAATCATAGTAATAATAATAATAACAACAATAATAATCATAATAATAATTATAATAATAGTAATAATAATAATAATAATAATATTAATATTAATAGTTCATTGAATAATAATCATAGTAGTAATAATAATAATAATAATAACAACAACAACAATAATAATAATAATAAAAAGCAGAATAAAATTATTATTAGTAATAATAGTAAATATAATAATAATAATAATAATAATAATAATAATAATAATAAATGTATTTAAGTATATAATAATAATAATAATAATAATAATACACAATATGTTGTCATTAGTAACTACAAATAACGACATAGCGCAATATTTGGGAAATTAGTTTGAAAAAAACTTTCCAAATACGCGCTATGTTGCCATTAGTAGCTGCAATCGAAAACTGCTTACGTGAATATGCTTACGTGAATACAGAAAAAAAAAATTTGTGGGTGCTCCTTGCCTCCCCAAGAGTTTGCTACTTATAGAGGGAGGTGAATATGCTGACGTGACAATCTCGCGTTCTGTAGGACGCGAGGTCCTATGAACCTCGCGTTGTACAGAACGCGAGGTCATTTAGATGTTGGTATATATGTATGCACGGCGATGGATTTTCGTAACCAGTTAAGTTTTTCTCAGTTGAATATGAGTTCGTGTCATGCTGTATTTTTTGCAGTTGAAATTTTTTTGTCCAAAATATTGTTCCTTTATGATAGTTGGAGTTCACTTAAAGATTTGTGTTCCGCGGGGTTCATTGAATAATATTTACCGATATATCGCAATATTTGGGAGGTTGTGGGCGGCTGCGTCCCCTTCAACGGAAGCTTCTGTAGCCATCGTCGAGAGGATCCTCGACTACAGTTTTGAAACGAAACGAATTTTAGAAGCGAGGGCGGATTCAGATCGACCATGTTGCATATGTAGCCCTATTTTGCAAATGCGGCCGGTGCCGATTACATTTGCTAATGTGGATCAAAGCTACTACTATTTCAGAAGAAATCTGAGTATCGCGCTCTGCTTCTTTCACTCAAGACCTCCGATCACATTTGCCCACCGACATATCGCAATATTTGGGAGCTTGTGGGCGGCTGCCATTTACCGCCAAGTAGTGTCTTGAGAGTTTCCAGTAAAACTTTCGAGTCACTTCTTGGGGACTCTTCTCTGAAATTCGCAGCTTGCCCACACAATCTGCAAAAAGTCCGGAGTTCAAGAAGTGATTAGAAAGACCAGACATTTGCTTTCTTTTCTAAGCAGACCTCCAATCACATTTGCCCACCGGACTATTTTGCATATAGTGTTTCGACTTTTGTAGATATTTTATCGAGTTGTCTCAATTTACTTATTAAAGAATACATGTTGAAAGTTTTGTTAAATGAAATGCGAATTAAAGTTTTCATTCGAGTTAAATTTACTTATGTTGCTTTTTTTTCTTTACTATAAATACCCACGAATTCCACCATCATTTAATATAAATATCGAACAATTCCACCATCATTTCGAATGAACGATAACATAGACAATGTCACTTATGTTGGGAGCTAGCGTTAAATGACTTACGGACATCTCCAAATGTCTGAAATATTCAAACATGTTTTCAATTATTCAAATATGTTTTCTTTACTCTGAGAAAAGGGACCTCGCGTTTCATAGAACACAAGGTCTGAAGAACCTCGCATTTTACAGAACGCGAGTTCACTTTGGTTCTGTTGAGATCAGCACGCGAGTTCACTTTAATGTGGATCTATATATTTGTATGCGGATGGATTTTCGTAACCAGTATAAGTTTTTCATGATTTCCTGCATATGCTGGAATTTTGAAGTTGTAATTTTTTTGTATTTGCTCTTCGTTCATGATTTAATACAGTTCAATCATGATTTTGTGTTCAGTTGGGTTGAGACAACCCGCATGATCCTTTGATTGAAGAATACTTACCGACATATCGCAATATTTGGGAGCGTGTGGTCGTCTGTCGTTGTTCGTCAAGAAGTGCCTAGAGAGTTTCCAGTAAAACTTTTCTAGAGGCAAATGTCCCTCATTTCGATAACCACCGTTTGTCCGACGTGAAGTATCGGGTGCCAACATCTATAGCCCCTTTAAGGTACTCTGTATGCCAAATTTTGGAAAATGCTGATGTGGACATGATGCTGGAAACCCACTTCGACTATTCATTGGGGGGCCCTCGAGCTGTATGCATCGTTCTCCGAATCTAATCTAGTTATCCAAATACCAAGCTGGGGCCGGGCAAATTTTGACTTCGATCCGAATGCCAACGTTGATAGCCCGACCGCAAGTCTACGACGTGATTTTAACCTACTGTGCCAAGACAACGAGTTTGGTGCATCGTCATCTGCTCCTCCAAGGCAGTCGTGCGTAGCTAGTATCAGGTTCGACCTGAACCAACCCCCAAACGATGAATTCGATGCACCAACAAATGCATCGTACAATCCATACAATCCATACAATCCTTATAGTTTTGGGGGGGAGGGAACGTCGGCTCCTTACGTTGCGCACGACCATGAAGCATCATATGGCCGACACTCAATGTTTGTCCCTGGCACCGACTACGGTCAACCATCTATGGGGAGACATTCTTCTTTTGGAGGTGAGGGAACGTCGTCTTCTTACGCTATGCACGACCATGATTCCTCATATGGACGACACTCAACGTATGTCCCTAGCGCGGAGTACGATCAACCATCTCTGGGGGGACATTCTTCTTATGGTGATCTTGATTGTGGTCTTGGAAATACGGTTCGTGAGCGATCTCGTGAGAGGTCTCCCGATCATCGACCCTCATCCTCGCCTCCAAGGGTAGTGATCGACGAAGCTCTACTATTCTAGATCCCAGAGGATACTTCTGACGAAGAACCGATTAGAGAACCCGGGCCCGACGGAGACGAGCTGGGGCCATTCTATGATGAACCAGAAGACTTGACAGTTCTACCGGAAGACAATACCGTTCCACCACCAAATTTCGACGAACAACCGACTGCCACCAACTTTCCTGTAGACGCAACACCAATTTCTATGTTCCAGCCACCATCCCACTTCACAACGGTTGATATGGATGCAATGGACATCCCTGATTTTTCGCATGACGAAACAATAGATGGCCGAGTCAACCGTTCCGATGGTGAACTGAGAATTGGTATGACGTTCTTCAAAAAGGATATTGCGGTGGCGGCAGTTAAGTAGTACAACCTTCGTCATAATGTTGTGACGACAGTGGATAAAACCCAATCCAGATACTACAAGGCTTATTGCGTCCAAAAAAATCAAGGCTGTAAATGGAAAATCCGTATATCACAGTTGAAGAGGGCAGGCGACCGTTGGACAGTAACAAAACTTGAGGGGCCCCATACATGCACCGTTCCTAGCCTCAACCAGGATCACAAGAACCTGGATGCAAAGTACCTCGCGGACATCTTTTCGACAATGGTGAAAACAAATCCCACTGTGTCGGTCCCCACATGTCAGGCTGCAGCTCTAGCTGTCACCGGCTACCGTCCTCAATATTCCAAAGCATGGTATGCAAGGAAGCGGGCCAAAGAGGAAATGTATGGCCGATGGGGGGAATCTTACAAAGATTTGCGCCCGTGGCTTAATCTCCTACAGAAACACATCCCCAAAATGGTTGTCAAACTTGATACGGTTGAGGCATACGAAAATGATCGTGTCGTCTGAGGTGTTTGTCAATTCCACCGGTTATTTTGGACTTTCCCCCAGTGCATCAACGCATTCAAGCACTGCAAACCGATGGTCCAAATCGACGGCACATGGTTGTATGGAAGATATACACATATCCTACTTCTAGCTATTGCACAGGACGACAATCGCAAATGCGTTCCTGTTGCATTCGCAATCGTCCCGAAGGAGGATTTGGAGTCTTGGAAGTTCTTCCTTCGGAACCTACGAAAATATGTCATTGATCCTGTAATACGAAGAAGGGATGGAGGGGTATGTGTTATTTCTGACAGAGGCACAGCGCTGTTGTGGGCGATAGAACATTTGGGTGACTATTGGAAGCCTCCATACATTCACCACCGTTTTTGCTTGCGACAGATAGCCGCAAACTACCTGCTGCAATACAAGAACCGTGATGAACGTCAAATGGTGCTCGATATGGGTACGTCCTTTATGTCATTTTCATTTACTATATTACTTGTTACTCACTTTCATTTACGACCTTTTTGCATGTGTTTTTCGCCCATAACTATTCAGCTGTCATCCCGTAGGCAACTCGCACTACAAAC